>CM056734.1:29039458-34039458 GCA_029844215.1 Przewalskia tangutica | reverse complement strand
TTTTCCTCACTGACTTCAACTTCTTACGGGTTATTTTGTCTTTGTTGCTCAAGAAATTGCCATCTTGATTATGGTTAGAACTAATAATCAATGAAGAAAATGGATCAGTGTTGTTTGAATCTCCGTCCGTGATATACAAGTTTTGTGAGAGGGAGAAGAAAGAAAAGGATTGAGATTAGAATAGACGATCAAGATGCACAATGTCCAACAAAACACCTCAGAGCTGTCACAAGAAAGAAACAAAATTATTTTGAAAAAAGAAAGAAAATAATTCATACCTGAATTAAATCGAGAAAGAAAAGGACTGAGATGAGAACAGACGATTGAGATGCATGATCAGTGTTGTTTGAATCTCCGTCCATGAAACAAAATTAAATCTTTTGAATCTAATGACATACCCCAGAACAACAAAAATCAAGAAAATCCCAAAAAAAAATAAGGACAAAGTTATGAACTTTTCGGCTACCTTGAGTTCTTCGACATTTTCAATCAGAAACAACCCAACAACAACAACAACATACCCAGTATAGTCTCCCACAAGTGGGGTTTGGGAGGATAGTCTTATTTCTACCTTTGTGGAGTAGAGATGTTGTTTCTATAGACCCTCGGCTCGAAAGAATAAAAAAGAACCCATATAAGAAAAAAGGTTAAATCTTTTGAATCTAATTACATACCCCAAAAACAACAACAAACAAGAAAATCCCAAAAAATTAAGGACAAAGTTATGAACTTTCAGTTACCTTGTAAGATGATCTCGGATGCCTGCAAAAACACAGCTTTGTGGGTGATGGAGTTTTAGCGGGAAGGGAAAGAACAGAGAAAAACGAAGGGAGGGAATTAGTTGATGGAGGTCAAAACTGTCTTTAAAATATTTTATTAATATTTATTATAAATTTTAAGAGGTCAAATGAAGAATTGGGGATATAAAGAATACAATTGAGTTTTGATGGGGATATAACTAAATTTAGAGTTGTGATGTGGAGCGTCGCGACCCTAATTCACAGAAACAGAAACCAAAAGTTTCTGCCTGTTCAACGCAGCGACTCCTTGGAGGAGCGCCGGGGCTCCATGGTGGAGTGTCGCGGCGCCAAAATTCCAGAATGTTGAAATCTCAGTTCTTCGAAGTTTAATCCATGATTATTATTACACAGTATGTTAGTGTACTTTTTACGTGTTAAATGATCGTCATTTACCTTACTAAGTTTAGAGTCCGCAATCATGCTTGGATAGGCGGCGTCCAAAACTAGTTTAGGGTCCGCAATCATGCTTGGATAGGCGACGTCCAAAATTAGTTTAGAGTCCGCAATCATGCTTGGGTAGGCGGCGCTCAAATACATGTTTAAATGCTTTGAGTAATATTTGAAACATGTAATAGTTGATCTTGAATAAAACCCTGAATTAAAATGTTCCCCAAAATTTAATACAAGTCTCATTTAAAATGAACGTGTCGTCCGTTATAATTGATTGTGGTGCAAAATCCTTTTCGGCGAGATGAGTATTTATGCCCCAGCATTTGCTCTAAGTCTACGAGGACGCAGACCCTTTCATAGATGCATATAAATGTTGTAGTAGGTGATAAACTTTCGTGAGTATTTACACCCCAGTGTTTGTTCGATGAAGGCAAAGCCCACGTAGATACATAATTGCAGTCGCATAATGAGGTTGACTTGCTAGGCTGTCTTGGCACCCCACTGTCGGACAATCGAGGGATGCAGATCATATTGTTTAGAACATGCGATCAACCAAGAGTTGATTTTTTTTATATAATTGGTTTTGAGACCTACTGGATCATGTTGTTGAAGTTATCAGCCTCAGAAAATGCGGAGACAACATGAGTCTGGATCTTGGCCTATTTTGACCATATTTGATATGAGTCAGTATTCTTTCATGGGGTAAAAGAGTATGTTAAAATAGTGGGAGCTAATTTAAACTAAAGACCATGTAAATTAGTTAACGAATGTGTTCAAATAGAAATTATGTTAGAATGTTAATTTCAAGTCTATCTTTTCTTCAGTTACAATGTCGAATTTGTTACTTAAAATGTTGGTTGAAACAAACAAGCTGAATGGAGCCAATTTTCCTGACTGGTTAAGAAATTTGTGTTTGGTATTGCGATTAGAAAAGATTGAGTATGTATTGGATACAACACTCTCTGCTGAAGATTCTAAAACTTATGCCCTGTTTGATAAGGCAGCCTATCAGAAATATCTTGATGATGCTATTGCGGCACAATGTGTCATGTTATCTTCTATGACTCCTGAGTTACAGAGACATCATGAAAATATGGGCCCTAACGAGATGCTAGAACACTTGAAGAGTCTCTATGACTCACAGTCTCAGATAATGAAGTATGAACTGTTGAGAGATCTCTGAACGAAGGGGGCCAGGTGTCACAACATATTTTGAAGATGATCGGGTTAATAGAAAGGTTAGCGATTGGAGCAAGCGCATGTGATTTATCAACCTAATCTTGAATTAAACTTCTGTTTCATTTGAGAACTTTATTGTAAATTACAACAAGAATGGAACCAAAGCGAATCTCCCAGAGCTTCATAATATGTTGAAGACCTTCGAATCGTCCACCTCTAAAGGTAAAGTTGTGCTCATGGTGGGCTCATCTAGCAAGTTCAACCCTAAGGGAAAGAATGTGCAGAAGAAGAAGGGTAAGACGGTTGCCGCCACACCCACAGCTGTGAATCCTCGAAGAGTTGTTCAAAAAAAGGCCAAGGTAACTGCTGATGTTTGCCTCAATTACAAGAGAAAGGGGCATTGGAAGAAAGATTGTACAACCCAGGGGGAGACAAAGCACAAGGTGTTTCTGGCCCTGCTGGACAAGGTATGTTAGTTATTGAAATAAATATGTCTATAACTAATTCTCACTGTTGGGTATTAGATACCGCTTGTGGCTCACACATTTGTAACAATGTGCATGGGCTAATTGACAGCTGAAAGGCTGGACCTTGGGAAGTAGATCTACGCGTTGGAAACGGAACAAGAGTTGATGCTGAACGTGTGGGGACTTATAGACTAGACTTACCTTCAGGCTTTTGTTTAGAACTCAATAATTGTTATTTTGTTCCCTCGTTAACGAGGAATATTATTTTTGTCCATATGTTAGACATTGAGGGGTTAATCTTAGGTCGATTTTCGAAAAACATCTTGCACCTTGTAACTGGTCAAACAAGTCATCAATTCTGGGAAGAGGATACTTGTTCTTGATAGTAACTTTATTTAGTTGCCGATAGTCGATACACATCCGCAATGAACCATCTTTATTTCGTACGAACAACACTGGTGCCCCTCAAGGAGATATGCTAGGCCTAATAAATCTTTTCTCAAGTAGATCATTTAGTTGCTCTTTCAATTATTTCAATTCGGCTGGTGCCATTCTATAAGGAGGAATAGATATCGATTGAGTGTCTGGCAAAACATCTACACCGAACTCAATTTCTCTTTCAGGAGGAAGACCTGGAAGTTCGTCTAGAAATAAATCAGAAAATTCACTGACCATCGAAATTGATTGAGATATAGGTGGTTCGACATCGATATCCCTTGCCCGAACCAGTTGGTATATACAACCTTTGAAGATCATTTTTATTGCCTTAAGGTGTGAAATAAACCTACCTTTTGGCGTTGCTGTATTACCCTACCACTCCAGGACTGGCTCACCTGGGAACTGGAATCTAATAATCTTCGTTCGGCAATCAACATTAGCGTAACATGACGCTAACCAATCCATTCCCACATCAAAGTCAACCATTTCTAATTCCACCAAGTCGACTTGGGTCTGACGATCACAAGATAATACTGCACAGTTCCGATAGACCCGTCTAGCAACTACTGATTCACCAACCGGTGTAGATACCACAAATGGATCCTTAATCGACTCAGGATTCACATCAGATTTAGAGGAGTAATATATGATAAATTTGAGCCAGGATCTAACAGTGCATACACATTGCGTGAAAAGACTGATAATGTACATGTGATGACATCAGGTGAGGACTCATGATCCTATCGCCCCATCAATGCATATGTGCGATTCTGGCTCCTACCTCTGCCTCGACCAACTAATGTCTGCTGACCTTGCCCTGACGGGCGTACTGATCGCGATGAAGCTGCTGCAGATCCGACTGGCTGAGACCTAATACCTTCACCTCCTGTAGGACAGTCTCGCGCAAAATGACCAAGTTCTCCACAAGAATAACATACATTTGATCCTTGTTGGTTTGGCCCGATATGGGTCTTACCACATCGCCCACATCGAGCCAATGACGGCCTTATCTGAGTAGAATTTCCTCTATAATAATGTCCTGACGCGCGTGAACTCTGCCCTGGTCCCGACTGAACATACCGATTAGCCCTCGATCCTGAAAATGACAATGATGCGCTGGCTTCTGGGTAAGTGGGTCGCCTATAAGGTTGTGGCCTGGGCTCACCTCTAAAATCTCTCTCATTACTGATGGATCGGGTCCTCATAGGTTGGCCCCTGTCATGCTCTCGATCGATCCATTGTTACCTCTTGCGATCTTCCAGGTTCTGTGCATAAGCCTAGATACATGCAATATCCATATCTGGATTCAAAGAAGCAGTAGTACACTCATTGACTAGGTGTGGCCCCAAGATAATGTGAACTGTGTACCACTGTCACTCATTTACGCTCTGATCGTAGGCGTATCGAGCTAATGAGTTGAACTGCAGGCTATACTCTCGGACGCTCATACTTCCCTGTTCCAGACGTAGAAACCTATACAACTGGCAGAAAATGTCGTAAGAAAGCCTTTGAAAACTCTCTCCATCCTGCTGGGGTAGCACAAGATCCCCTGGACTTCTCTCATGTTTCATACTAGGTTACTGCGACATCTCGCAGTCTGTAAGATGCAAACTTTACTGACTCAACATTGGTAGCGTCCATCACCCGTAGAGTACGTTGTACCTGATCTAGGAAATTTTGCCAGTCCGCGTGGAAGTATGACCCCGTAAATACCGGAGGGTCTAGGTTGATAAAATCTCGAGCTCTGGCACTAGAGGCTTTATGAAGAAGTGGGAACGTCGTTGGGCATGGCGACTACCAATTGTGTCAATAAGCGACCGCGACAGCATCTCCGGATCTGTTGGAGTATCAAGTGGAGGTACTAGGGGTACTGCAGCTCCACTACCCTCTTCTGATAGTGACAAACTAAGAGTATCGTATGAATGAGTCATACCGATGGTCTCACTTTGTCCCTCGCTAGCGGGTGGCAGCCGACTGGTACCTTCACCCGCAGCTGTATCCAATGTTCTCATACTCTTGAATTTCTTCTTTGCTATAGGCATCGTTGGAATATAAATGTGAAATAAATTAGGGGTAAAATACTTATAGCTCAGTTCTATAGCACGATTTATAGAATGAAAGAATAGAAACCATCCCTAAATGTCAGGCAGCCTCCTGCGTATAAGCATGGTGCACAACATACCCATACACAAGACTCTACTAGACACGGCTTGTAGACTCCCTAAAACAGACATGCTCTGATACCAAATTTGTCACGACCCAAATCGGAGGGCCGCGACGGGCACCCGGATCCCACATGTCGGGTACCACAGATCATGCAATCAACATCTATCCATAAATAAACACAGACTAAGCCAAAAGATTATGAAAGCTTCTAACCAGAAAATTGACTTAAACATATATACATACCCATACCAAGGCCGACGAGGCCATACAACACTACTATACACAGGACACGTGTCTACAAGCCTCTAAAGAATGTACAACATCAATAGGTCGGGACAAGGCCCCACCATACCCATATAGATACACAAAAATGTAACATACCAAGGTTACACTGACACTCCAGGAAGAGATGAGTGCTTCCAAAAGTCCGCTGAAATCTGCAACCTATTCACGCGGACTCTTGTCCTGCCTGTGTGAACCTGCGGGCATGAAACGCAGCGTCTCCAGCAAAAGGAACGTCGGTACGACTGATGTACTGAGTATCTCATGCATAAATAACAGCATAACAGAGTTATAAAAATAACTGGAATAAAAATAATAGACCAGCAGTAAACACCTCTAAGGGTCCTAATACATATGCCTAAATGTTATGCACAATGCAGCATCCGTATATCTCAGCCTCTTCAGGCGTCTTTCTTACCATGACAGCCTCTGTGGGCATCATGCCATGTAATGATCAATGAATGTATGTATGATACAAATGAGGTATACATATATATTGGCCACACAAGGGCTCTTCCTGTCCATAACCGCCTCTGTGGGCATCTGGTTATATCAGCCACACATGGGCATCAATTTATGTTGGCTTCTTCGGGCTCTTTTGTGATAGTCTGTACCAGCTGCAGGTGGTATGCGTATATAACACCTTCCCTTTTCCATATCCCCTACATATATATAATATTTATCATATAATAGGGTGCATAACACAAGTGGTCACGGTAATATATGAGTATGATGCAAATGAAACTGCATGAATGGTAACACCATGTTCCAATCTTAACGGTGGCATATTACCTTTGACGACACTGTGAATCTCATTATCATTTTTTTCATATGCCTCTTTTAAGGACTTAGAAATAATTTAGACATGCTTTCAGCATAGGAATCAATAACATGATTATTTTTAACTTCTAAGAGTAGAATAAATTTTGAAACAATATCACAGTTATATTTCATACGTAAAACATGTCAAAAGAAAGAATTAATTTTCCTTCACATACCTTTGTATTGATGCACTATTGGAGGTGTAAATAGTATGTTCAATACGTGAAGATCTCCAAAGTTTCTTGTACCAGTAACTTCGGTCAAGAGGTTCTAATCCCACTATATTCGAAAGCTAGAATGAAATTCTACCCTAGATGTTTGTTTATGTTTTTAATAAGGCTGAAACTTTGAAACATAATTGAAATGGAAAACAACTAACAAGGGTGCTGGATGATATTGTTTCCTTTGGTCTTTAAGAGTTCCTGTAGAGATATAAACTTCTAAAGTAAAATGAATTTCCAAGGTGACTTAGGAATTGAAGACTTTCTGTACCCAATATCTTGAATGAACAATATATATATATATATATTGATGATATGCACTTGGTTTAGGAGGTGTAGAATCCCAATTCTTGTCCGAAATGATTTGCCACCTAATGTTATTTACAACGCATCCACGTAGAATATTTCTCACCCTAATTTCAAGGTTAATCATTTTGTCCCCTGCTCATTTATTAATGAACCACACACCTAATTTAATAACAAGTGACCTGTCTCCGTATAATTTATCAATTATACACATAATTAATTCTAGATCTCACTTCATATAAATTCTAAAAACTCATAAGACCTTCGTATACTTGATGTCATAATTTATAATATGACGTTAATCCATCACTTCCTTTGGGGATACACAATTATTATTATTAATCTTCATCGTCACACTTGTTGCATCCAAAATTATTTCGGGATTGCATTCCTTGTATACTAATTTCCTTATTAGCATACGTAATTATAATAATTTTTTCCAACACTTGGATCCATTTTCTTCGTTTACAAGCTCAAATTATTGTCCAAAATTACGAGTCGTTACACATTATATGTATATGTTACGAAACGTGCAACCCGATCTAATATATGTATATGTTGCAGAACGTGCAACCCGATCCAATATATGTATATATTGCGGAACGTGCAACCCGATCCTATATATTTATGTTGTGGAACGTGCAACGTGATCTAATATATGATCATGATTGTATGCATGATATCAAATGCCAATGGATATATATCAATACCAATGGAAATTGGGGGTGTGGACAACATACTATTATGACACTAGGTCTTTGGGCTCTTTTGAAACTCTTTGACTTTGCCTTGACACAACTTTGGGTCGACTCGACACTTAGCTCTTTAGAATGCTTCTTTCTGAAGACTTATGATAAGATAAACCAGTAACCAATGACGATGATTATGAGAATGAGAATAATCAATAAATACTTCCTGACAAGAGAGTTCAATATACAATAGGAAAAAACTTTTGACGTTTCTTTCAAAAATGATAACTCTTTAGATTTCATACTTCTGAAAGAAAGGGATAGCCTTACATACCTTGATCACGAAGCTACGAGTCTCTCTATAAGCCTTCGTGTTCTTTACGGATGATCATCTATATCATATAGAAATTTGATATCAATATTGACTTTAAATTCCATAGAAATATTCATGTAGGTATCTTACCAACAAATTTTAACACCTCGGGTTCTTAGATTCTTTTACAAGGGATAATTATGTAATTCCATACCATGGTTCAATCAAAAATACAATTTTCATAGAAAACTCATTTACGTGTTCTTCGACAATTTTAAGCTTATATGATTTTTTAGGCTTCTCTTGTATGAACATTTTCTGTGATTCGATCTCACAATCCTTCAACCCGTATTTTCCTTAATCCATAACGTACAAAATCCATTCAATTATCCAATTCAACTCATACATAGAGTAAAATAGCCCAACAACTCATACTACGAGGATTTCATAAGTTTACGAAGTTTTGATTATGAAAATCCTTTCATAACTTTCTCCAAATTACCAATTAATCACAAACATAAGTAAAGGAGGATGAAACTTACCTTTACACCTTATGATTTCCTCAAAATAGCAAACTAGATTACTCCCAAGGATTTTCCAAAACCAACCTTACACGGTGAAGAAAATTACTATGATAATCACAGATTTTATCACGTCACCCTTGTGTAATTTGGCTTTGGTGCCTACTTAGAATGTTAGGGTATGTTAGAGAGGGTCTAGGGAGAGTGTTAGGGCTTGGGGTTGATGAAAAATGAACTGCAAATCACAAAATCCCAATATAAACTCGTAACCTGATCTGCACCATCGTAAAAGGATGATCCATTTGATGGACCATCAAACTTTTGACGGTCCGTCAATCTTTATGTCAAACTATCAGGAAAATTGACGGTTTAGTGTGGGTGTTTTGATGGTCCGTCAAACTTTTGACGGTCTGTCAAATATTCCATAAAATTACCTTGTTTCTATTTTCGTCGAAATATATTTTCTTTAATCTATTTAACTTCCAAAAACTCTGGTACTTCCATAACAAGTTGTAAACCTTTATTACCCTTATGTAAGATCTTACCTCTCCCTAGGACTTCTGAATCCATTGACGACACGGTGGAACACTGTCACGCCCCGACTTTTCCTAAGTCTTTACTTAGGGCGTGATGGCACCTGGACAATTATTTTCCACCAGGAGCACCATTTAATTCTCTTTATTTAGAAATTTAAACTTATATTCAAATACGGAGCTATTAATAAAATAACAATAAAGAAATTTGTTTATGACTTCATTAAAAATATAACGCGAGCCCATGCTCGTGCAAATATTATTATAAGTTGGAAGGGAGACCGTTCCACACGGGCATTTCCCGAGACATTGGAACTGACATTCTGAACCTGACGAGTACCAAGCCCGAAACAATGGACTTGGTATGACAAGAGGCTGCGGGACGATCGCTAGCCTTGGCGTGGAGCCTTTCCTCTATCACGCTTTCCTGAAACATGTTAAATAAAGAGTCAGCCCTACCATCTGGGGCTGAGTGAGAACCTTACCCTGCAATTCAAAGTAACATCACAATATTCCAAGCACAATCACATTATAACGTAATAAGCATATTGCAAAAACATATCAGGTTACAACATTTTTAAGTATGCAACAACTCCTCATAGGAAATTCTCGATTTAACTAACACTTCATTTTATCTCGTATTATACGTTAAGACATTCCCCTGCATTTCCACATGTTTATTACATTTATATATTTGTGAATGCGTATTCACTTGTCATATTTATATATATGTGAACATGTATTCATCTTTCATATTTGTTGCGGCGTGCAACCGATCCATTATATTTACGTATTTGTGAACACGTATTCACTTTACGTTTTGTTGCGGCGTGCAACCGATCCATTATGTTTACGTATTCGTGAACGCGTATTCACTTTACGTTTTGTTGCGGCGTGCAACCCGACCCATTATATTTACGTATTTGTGAACGCGTATTCACTTTACGTTTTGTTGCGGCGTACAACCCGACCCATTATATTTACGTATTTGTGAACACGTATTCACTTTACGTTTTGTTGCGGCGTGCAACCCGATCCATTATGTTTATATTTACGTATTTGTGAACACGTATTCACTTTACGTTTTGTTGCGGCGTGCAACCCGATCCATTATGTTTATATTTACGTATTTGTGAACGCGCATTCACTTTACGTTTTGTTGCGGCGTGCAACCCGATCCATTATGTTTATATTTACGTATTTGTGAACGCGTATTCACTTTACGTTTTGTTGCGGCGTGCAACCCGATCCATTATGTTTATATTTATATATTTATGTGAACACGTATTCACTTTTCATATTTTTCAGAAGATCGAAGAAATAATATTCTCTTTTCCAATATTCTGTCATTCATACTTGTAACGATTATAACTTTTTAACCATAACTCCAAATAAGGTGTTTCTCAAGCGGAAACTAAGGTAAGACGGGGATCTTTATCTGTACCAAATTTCATTTAAAACTACTTTGGATAACTAACACAAATTTATCCTCAAAACAGCCACATAAAATTTGTTTCGGCAGAATTTTTATTAAACAACACCCAATCTTAGAATAGTCATAACTCCTAATCTGTAAACCCGTTCAAGCCCCATAAAATCTCAAAAAGACGAGAACAGAGAGCTACACGTCTCCATGTGAACCATCCTTTTATATTCTGTACCATTTGGTACAGTTTTACACTTTTATTCGCTGCCCTTCCTGGATCTCGATAGATCCGAGGCAGAAACTTTAAACAGCGATAACTCTCAATCCGTAAGTCGGATAGACCCCCGTAAGGTCTCAAAATGTCCACAACAAGGAGATCTAGAACTTTCATTTAGAAACAATTTTCATATTCCCCACATATTAGTACAGTTTTACGTTACAACGTCCTGCCCTTCTGGATTCCGACGAATCCGAGGCAGCAACTTCAAACTACAATAACTCTCAACTCGTAAGTCCGTTTTAATAAATATTTATATATATCTGTCCGTAACAGAGATATTTACAACCATGTAAATTTTCATATAATTCTAATACGTAAAACTCAATAAAAACAGTCCGTAATTATGCCTTGCCGAATTTCGACCAAATCTAAGGCAGGAACTTTGAACTATGATAACTTTCAAACCGTACGTCCATTTTACCTCATTTTTGGTTCTATATGATCATATTAGAGAGGTGTACCACTCCTCCGAATTTCATCAAATTCTAACAGTTATAACTCAGTGAGAACAGTTCATAAAGTTCATGACGCAACTAGTTGTCTAAACAATCAAAAGTTCAATATTCTTTTCAACACTCAATTCTTATTCTAACATGTATTGAACTTAAAATAAAGGATGTTACCAAGAATTTCTGAGTGAGAAAACTCACCTTGTATGTGTGAAATGATTGTTATTCAGTTGCTACAAGGGACCCTTGCTCCCTAGTATTTCTTTTATTGTTGTTCTTCTTGCTTTCTTGTTTTTTTTTCCAGAATTTTCTTCTTCTTGTTCCCTTATTTTTTCCTGATTTTCTAACATTTATGCTATGTACTTTGTTTGTATGTAAATACAATGTATAAGTGGAGAGTTTTCTATAACTTATGGGAGGTGAAATGACAAGAGTTGGAGGGGAAATGAAAAGGGGGGAGGGGTGAAGGGAAAGGATGCACGTATGCTGCATGTTTTTTTTTGTTTTTGTTTTTGTTTTTTTTTGTTTTTTTTTTGTTTTTCTTTTGTTTTTTTTGTTTTCTTATTTTCATTTTATCTATCTATTTATCCAACTTTAACACTAACTCTATCCCATGTAATTTATTCTTTGTTTTCTTATATATATATTTTTATTAACCCAACCACAACTATATATTATTATTATTATTTTCGGATTTTACATTCTCTCCTCCTTAAGCAACATTCGTCCTCGAATGTGAATAAGGTCGTAACATAATCACATAGACACAATAATAACATAATCACATAGACACAATAATGTTTATTGTTATTGTAACAAATTTGGGGCTTCACATTCTCCCTTCCTTAAGGAGCATTCGTCCTCGAATGAGAATAAGATTGTAACACATGCATATAGACACGCAAAATGACACACATATGAAGTACAATGTAACGCATTTTTTTATTACCTTAGTCAAATAGGAATGGATATTTGACTTTCATCGCCTCTTCAGCTTCCCAGGTGGCTTCCTCTGTGGAGTGATTCCTCCATAGGACTTTTACGGAAGCAATATGCTTATTTCTAAGGCGTTGGACCTTTCTATCAAGTATTTCTACCGGAGCCTCTTCATATTGAAGCTCTTTATTAAGAACTATATCCTGGGGAAGGATGACGTGACTTGGACCGTGCAAGTATTTTCGTAACATTGACACATGAAATACCGGATGCACTGCTTTCAACTCTTGTGGAAGTGCTAATTCGTAAGCCATATTCCCCACTCTTCGCAAGATCTCATATGGCCCAATAAACCTTGGGCTCAATTTACCTTTCTTACCAAAGCGCATCACTCCCTTCATTGGGGGCACTTTTAAAAATGTTTTCTCCCCCTCTTGGAACTCAAAATCTCTTTTCCGATGATCCGCATAGGACTTATGACGGCTATGAGTTGTTTTGATCCGCTCCCGAATCATCTGTACCTTATCATTTGTTTCTTGAATGACTTCAGGTCCGAACAGTTGTGTCTCACCCACCTCGAACCATCCAAGTGGAGACCTACATTTTCGTCCATATAACGCTTCAAACGGGGCCATTTGTATGCTAGAGTGAAAACTATTGTTGTAGGCGAACTCAATTAGACATAGATGGTCCAACCAGCTTCCCTAGAAATCTAACACACAAGATTGCAACATGTCCTCAAGTGTTTGAATTGTTCGCTCAGCTTGCCCATCTGTTTGCGGGTGGAAAGCCGTGCTTAACTTAACTTTTGTCCCGAGACCCTGCTGGAAACTTTGCCAAAAGTGTGAGGTGAACTGGGAACCCCTATCTGAAATAATTTGTAAGGGAATCCCGTGTAACCGCACAATCTCCTTCAAATAAATCTGTGTGTACTGTGGTGCGCGATACGTAGTCTTGACCGGTAAGAAATGGGCTGACTTTGTAAGCCGATCAACAATCACCCAAATAGAATCATACCCTTCTCGAGTTTTCGGTAGACCAGTTACAAAATCCATATGAATCGCATCCCATTTCCACATGGGGACTCCAATGTCCTGAAGTAATCCGCCAGGTTTTTGATGTTCAGCTTTCACCTGCTGACATATAAGACACCTCCCGACAAACTCCGCAACGTCTTTCTTCATCCCATCCCACCAGTAATTTTGTTATACCCCGTATTTCCAGAGTATGTACGCAGGGACGTACGTAGGAAATTTCGAACTTCAAGTAGGCTTGGCCGATTTAATTTTGTGCACAACACCCGGTTAGAGTCATTTTTCGGCGAAACGTTTTCACAGCTTTCGTAGGGGAATTTCCGGCTATGTCATTTTTAATTTTTGCGGATTTTTCCGAGAGACGAAACATTTTGGACCAACAAGAGGGCGCCACTTGGCACCCTCCAATTGGTGGCTTGAAATCGTCCAACTTGGACGAAATGGACAAGGTAAGGCACGTTTTTTGTGCCTTGACAAAGTCAAGGGTAGGTAGGATATTTGTGTTTGGTAAATCCTAGCCCTACACTTGCCTAACACATGGATTGATCTTGGCCTTTGGTTGGCCATCCCTTGACCTATAAATACCCCTCTCCCTTTGATGAATTCTTCATCCTTTCCACAAATCTTTAAGTGTTAAAATCCCCCCCTCTCTTGTTATTGTTCTCGTCCCTCCCTCGCCGAGCCCTCCCCCTTTGTGTGGCCTTGTGGCCGAGACTTCACCCCCCTCCTTGTGGTGTTGTTCTCGTATAATATACCCCCCTCTTGGTAGAAATACTCTCAAAAGTATTGTTATAATGCCCAAATTACCTTAGCCGTATACCTTGTAGTATTCTAAGGTCATACCTATACGAAAAGCCCAGAAATACTATTATACTTACCGTCAGTCACAAAACCGAAACCCTAGGAAAATCTCCATAGTCCGTTGGAGTGTTGTGTAGAAGTTGGTTAGAACTTCTAAGGGTGGTTTGGAGCGGCCTGAGCGCACGGAGTTGGAGCTAAACCTTGCTCAGGATCGACATTTAAACTCGGATAATTATGGGCTTATCGAGGTAAATATCTTGTCCCTCTATTGTAATTGGAAATTACATGATTGTTAGACTATATAGTTGAAGTATACTATATATTTAGAACTGAACGTAGTTATCGGCAATGTCTTTTGACTTAAGCCTGAATAATACTTACGGCAATGTCTTGCGACTTAAGCCTGAATTTAAAGAAGAATACTGAACTGTAATTACTAGGTGACACAATGAGACTTGTGAAGTAGTGCCGTGAGTAGAATTGTACCGTTAGGTTAGATGTATAACCCCCGTTGGCTTGGTAGCCGCCTCGATAGAGGAGATTTACGATGTTGCGGGGAGGTCTTGCGAATTTTACGTAGAATGTTCTACGGGATCTAAATGTTAATAAGCGCGTGGCCTTATAGGTTGAAGTACTACGTATGGCGCGATCTGCGGCTAAGGAGTAGCCAACGGTTTGAAGTACTTGGGCGTTTTGCTATTAGTCGATACTGCGTCGCGGTATGTGAACCTCTTCCTATCTCTTCTAGCATGATATGTGTGAACTATGTAGTACGGTGAGACGTACGTGCTAAATGTATTTGATTGTTTAAAACATAAAGTGTTATAACGGCTTTATGGGAAGTTGGTTATAACGACTTTATGTTGGTAAGAAAATACTTGTGGTCTTTAAAAGGTAACTGATTTGAACTATAACTGGCTTGTTATGTGTTAATAAAGAACTTGAAGTATTTCAAAAGATTTTTGAATCATTTTGAAAGAAGAAGTAATACTTGGTTTTTGAAAACTTAAGAGTTATACTAGCTTTATGGGAAGTTAGGTATAACGGCTTAAGAATGTTTTCTTGATTTGAAATCGAATGTATCGACAAACCATCTGCGGCGTTAATAAAAGGAAATGTTTTGACTAATTAAGTATTATTAAAACCGAGAAACTTCCATCCGCAGAAGCTAAGATGAGACAAAATGATATTTCTAGATCATGCTTTCAGTAATAAGATTGTTATAAACAAGAATATCCTACTCACATATAAGACTTATGTTTCTCGGATAGTTTAAAGGAGAATTATATTCTCAAATGAATAAGACTATGAACTACGAAACCTTTCTAAAATGAGAAACTTGAACATTGGAAATTAGGCAAACTTGATCATTGGAAAAGAATGTTGCTACTTGATTTTACAAAGAGAAGTAATTGATTTACTTTAAAAGGATAGTCACTCTATTTTATACTACGTATTGTGTGACATTGTAAAGTAACGATCTTTTAAAGAGTTAATGTATGAAGTACTTTGGGGATAAAACCCGAACTTGTTGGCATATAGTAGAAAGTACCTTGTGTGTATAACTTGATTGTGTTGGTTTGTGATAGCCTGGTAATACTTTCTTGTTGATTGATAAGTAAACATGCTAGGATGCTACGTGTGTTAGTATCTCGTGATGTTGTGTAAAGGGTTTCCTTTGTTGTGCTAATGTTGCTTAAGCGATAATTTGTTGTGTTAGTATTTTACATCACTCATCTCTTGAGATGATTCCGGGTTAAGTCGCCTCCGTCGCGGGTAGACTCGGCGGTCGATGGACCTATGATTCGAGAATACCTCACGCAGTCCCGGGGCCTATCGCGAGCTACGAGAGTTCCGTGTTAGTGTCGTCCTTTATGGGCATGCGTCCACGTGGCCATGCGATCGCGAAGTCGGGGCGATGCCGGGAGTAGCTACCCTCGATGCGGGAATACCTCATGCGGCCGATGAGATTGGCCTATGCGGAGTCGCGGAGTTCCGGGGTTAGACGCAGCATTGACATCTGCGGGCAAGTGGCGGCTTTGATCATGTGACGGTCTAGACAGATCTTATGATCTGATTCATGACCTTGTTGGTGCTGTGGGTTTTAGTAGTCGGCTATGCCTTCGTACTTACCGTCTGATTTTATTATGACACGTGGGACCTCGTGTTCATGTGTGTTCCTTGGTGCTTTTATATCATGCATCGCCAGGTGAGAAGGTATTCCACGGGCATGATTGATGTTGTGGGCCCGAGACCCTTGTTATACTTGAGTGATGACTTGAGGCGTGAGTCCACGACTTGACATGATCGCTTTGTTGTAAAGCGTAGTTTGGTTATCATACATGTCTCTGCTTTATATGATCGCTATGATTTCATTTACGATATGTATTTTCGCCACATACTTGCACTGTTATGCGACCTCGCCCGGGCTGCGTTCATGCCGCAGTTGAGGTACACCGATCGTTGATCCTAGCTCGTGGTCACGATTTGCGTTGGGAAGCTCCGTTTCTCGAGGCTTATCGGTGGTATAGTCCTCGCCGTCGTAAGTGTTTACATTCAGGGGTTTGGCGGGGCCCTGTCCCGCCATTGTTGTCATATCATTCTTAGAGGTCTGTAGTACTGTTGTGGGCAGGGTTTGTAAAAAGGATTAAACTGTTCATGTTGAAAAAGTTGCTATTTATATTTATACTGAAGGTAACCGTTTTTGGTTAGCCTGTCTTCTTATTTCACTGTCTTATTACACTGGTTTCATGTATTGTCTTTATGTTCCGCTGATTACTCTGATGTATGTCTACTTGGGTGCCCGGGGTAAGGCACCAGTCACGGGCCCGGGTTCGGGTCGTGACAAAAGTGGTATCAGAGCAGTTAATCCTCGGAAAGTGTCTACAGACCGTATCCAGTAGAGTCTTGATTATCGGTGTGTTGTGCACCACATCAATAATCAGGAGGCTATAGGATATTTAGGATTGATTTCTATTCTTCTCACTCTGAGATCGTGCCTTAGAGCTGTGTTGTAAGTTGGACCCTCTAACGTATTTCTTTCCTCACCGCTATGCCTCGCGTAGGCAACCCGCCCGGGAGGGCAAGCGCACGGCGAGCTGCGAGTAAGTCTGAGGGTTACGAGGGCACGGGCCCAATCATCACCTGGGGTGGTGCTTCATTCGGGGAGTTCTGCTACGTCGCTAGCCCCAGCAGAGTTTAGCACGGCGGCAGATGCCTACATGACCATAATATTTGAACCTTCGCCCACGATCGAACAGAGAATATAGATTGCCAAGAGACAACCTCACATTAGCTATAGATTTGGCTACCGAGAGTATACCGATGTACCGCGAGTCTTGAGGACTATCTAAAAGAGGGTTGTGCAAGAGTAATTCTTGATTAGGCTTGAGCATGGCACGTATGCGGGCTTATCGCAGCAGCCGAGGCGATGTAGATCGACGTTAACGGCGATGAGAAGAGGCCGAGCAGAAGGTCCTTTGGTAACTTTCGAGGCGAGTCGCCTCACCCAGATTAGATATGCACCTCCGCCGGTGCAGTGGTCTTCCAGCATTTCGTGACATTCGGGTGTGCGAGAGTTGGTCGAACTCCGTGGCTTCCGGTCACGCGATGCACGCCATCCCGGGAATGTCATCTTTTAGGTTGGTACTTGTTGTACTGTGGCCGCGGCAGTGTCGAATGGGTGACCTAGTAGGGGACTTTGCCTTCGCAGGTGGGTAGTTCGTCACCTTCCTTAGCTATGCGCCTACAGGCGAGTTTGATTAGAACGACTAAGGGAGTGAAGCGAGATATAGATATATCTTTAACCCTCTGAGTTTTGTTTATGTGATAAGGTGAGTATACCTTAAGTGCTATGTTCGATAGCGGTGTTAGTTGTGATTAGAAATCTTGGTTAGTTAGCAGAGTAAGATTTTGGGGATAGAGATGGTGTGAGCCTTAGAATGTTTTACGTAAAGACCTTAGAGGTAAGGCCATCTCGGGTAAAGGTGTAGTGTTATGTTTGATCCTTATAGGAGTGCATAGTGCACGTGAGCTACGTTGTGGGATAAGTCTCGAGTAGTGTGAAATGAAAGAGGTAGTTGAGCTAAGAAGACCGCTAGGTTTTCGTAACGTGATTAGTGAGATTGTTCGGATCGGGAGCTAGTATTGCGGCGTTAGGGTCGGGTTGAGGCCACGCGTTGCGGGTCAACCCGCGGTAGGTTTGGTGGTGGGTCGGTTGTGGTGGTCCCGCCTTGTGTTAGGGTTGTGAGGTGTTAGGCCCAAGTTTAGTTAACCAACAGACGAGTTCGTGGATGCGTTCGACCGATGGCGGGCGATGGGGCGCCCATCGTGTTCTTCGTTCGGGACCGTTCTCGGCAGAGGTTATGCGAGATGTTGCATCGTAAAGGTTGTAAGGCTGCACGGTGCCTACCTTCACCTTATGGCGACGCATGCAGGAGCCAGTGCACGGCTGTTTTTGTTTGGAAGTCTTACGAGCGGGTTAAGAACTCAGTGAGTCTCGATCGCGTTCGCCGCCGGGCGGTCGTGATTTCGAGGGTAGTTGTGAGGATTGTTGTCTCGTGGAGGAGCGTTTGAGCTACCATTTCGGTGATCGGATGTCGCTTATGAAGCCTTGCGGGCGGAAGTGTAAGTTGCCGGGCGAGTGGTTCGATGTTGGCAGGGTTGAGATCGTTGGTTCAGGCTTGTTCCAGCAGACGAGGGATCGTGAGAAGCTTGTCTAGACGAAGTTCTGGCTGCTCCGAGGACTCGTGCGGAGAATCGGCGACGACGCTTAGAGTTCGAGTTGACGGTCGGTCTTGAAGTACCACCGGTTTGGATGCGACGAGTTTTGGAAAACAGAGGAACTTAGCCCGAGTTACTTTGGGCCTTTGTGAGTTCATGTGAAGGATAGGCGGTTGCCTATATGTTAGCATTTGCCGTCCGACGTAGGAAGCGGTCGTCCGATCTTTCGTATTGTGATGTTCGGGAAGTATCGAAGATCCATCAGTGTTCCCGATTAATGATGACCACGTTAGAGATAGTAACCCGAGTTTTGAATCGGGCCGCGTGTCGAATGTGGTAAGAGTTCGAGTACGACATCCTCGGGATCGCAAGCGGCATCGTTTGTTGGGTCGGAGCAAGGCTCGCGACAAAGTGACAAAGTGGTATCTACGACGAGTAAAGAGAGAAGCGAGCATGTATGGCGAGCATAGATGTGATCATTTCTTTTGTGGAGAGAAGGTACGAAGGAAGTATATTTTAGACCCTGGAGAGAGGTGGTTGTGGTGATGTTAGAGGTGTTTCCTCGTGGACTTGGATATAAGTATTTTGCGCAGTTGTTTCTGTGGCCATGTGGCGTGTTTGTTCTCGTAAGTATAGTAGTGAAGACTATCTTGCGCCGCGTTGTTTTGAGACTTAGAAGGAACATTCGGGACGAATGTTTCTAAGGAGGGGAGAATGTTATACCCCGTATTTCCAGAGTATGTACGCAGGGACGTACGTAGGAAATTCGAACTTCAAGTAGGCTTGGCCGATTTAATTTTGTGCACAACACCCGGTTAGAGTCATTTTTCGGCGAAACGTTTTCCACGACTTTCGTAGGGAATTTCCGCTATGTCATTTTTAATTTTTGCGGATTTTTCCGAGACGAAACATTTTGGACCAACAAGAGGCGCCACTTGGCACCCTCCAATTGGTGGCTTGAAATCGTCCAACTTGGACGAAATGGACAAGGTAAGGCACATTTTTTGTGCCTTGACAAAGTCAAGGGTAGGTAGGATATTTGTGTTTGGTAAATCCTAGCCCTACACTTGCCTAACACATGGATTGATCTTGGCCTTTGGTTGGCCATCTCTTGACCTATAAATACCCCTCTCCCTTTGATGAATTCTTCATCCTTTCCACAAATCTTTAAGTGTTAAAATCCCCCCCCCTCTCTTGTTATTGTTCTCGTCCTCCCCTCGCCGAGAGCCCTCCCTTTGTGTGGCCTTGTGGCGAGACTTCACCCCCTCGCGTGGTGTTGTTCTCGTATAATATACCCCTCTTGGTAGAAATACTCTCAAAAGTATTGTTATAATGCCCAAATTACCTTAGCCGTATACCTTGTAGTATTCTAAGGTCATACCTATACGAAAATCCCGGAAATAATATAATACATACCGTCAATCACAAAACCGAAACCCTAGGAAAATATCCATAGTCCGTTGGAGTGTTGTGTAGAAGTTGGTTAGAACTTCTAAGGGTGGTTTGGAGCGGTCGAGCGCACTGAGTCGAGCTAAACCTTGCTCGGGATCGACATTTAAACTCGGATAATTATGGGATTATCGATGTAAATATCTTGTCCTCTATTGTAATTGGAAATTACATGATTGTTAGACTATATAGTTGAAGTATACTATATATTTAGAACTGAGCGTAGTTATCGGCAATGTCTTTTGACTTAAGCCTGAATAATACTTACTGCAATGTCTTGCGACTTAAGCCCAATTTAAAGAAGAATCTTGAATGTAATTACTTAGGTCAGACATTAAGAGACTTGTGAAGTAGTACCGGAGTAGAATTGTACCGTTAGGGTTAGATGTATAACCCCGGTTGGCTTGGTAGGCCTCGATAGAGGAGGAGATTTACGATGTTGCGGGAGAGTGCTCACGAATTTTCTCGTAGAATGTTCTCTGAAGGGATCTAAATGTTAATAAGCGCGTGGCCTTATAGGTTGAAGTACTACGTATGGCGCGATCTTGGCTAAGGAGTAGCCAACGGTTTGAAGTACTTGAGCGTTTTGCTATTAGTCGATACTCGTCGCGGTATGTGAACCTCTTCCTATCTCTTCTAGCATGATATGTGAACTATGTAGTACGGTGACGATATGTGCTAAATGTATTTGATTGGTTTAAAACATAAAGTGTTATAACGGCTTTATGGGAAGTTGGTTATAATGACTTTATGTTGGTAAGAAAATACTTGTGGTCTTTAAAAGGTAAATCGATTTGAACTATAAGCGGCTTGTTATGTGTTAATAAAGAACTTGAAGTATTTCAAAAGATTTTGAATCATTTTGAAAGAAGAAGTAATACTTGGTTTTTGAAAAACTTAAGAGTTATACTAGCTTTATGGGAAGTTAGGTATAACGGCTTAAGAATGTTTTCTTGATTTGAATCGAATGTATCGACAAACCATCTGCGGCGTTAATAAAAGGAAATGTTTTGACTAATTAAGTATTATTAAAACCAGAGAAACTTCCATCCGCATGTAAGCTAAGATGAGACAAAATGATATTTCTAGATCATGGTCATTGTAATAAGATTGTTATAAACAAGAATATCCTACTCACATATAAGACTTATGTTTCTCAGATAGTTTAAAGGAGAATTATATTCTCAAATGAATAAGACTATGAACTACGAAACCTTTCTAAAATGAGAAACTTGAACATTGGAAATTAGGCAAACTTGATCATTGGAAAAGAATGTTGCTACTTGATTTTACAAAGAGAAGTAATTGATTTACTTTAAAAGGATAGTCACTCTATTTTATACTACGGGTATTGTGTGACATTGTGAAAGTAACGTATCTTTTAAAGAGTTAATGTATGAAGTACTTTGGGGATAAAACCCCGAACTTGTTGGCATATAGTAGAAAGTACCTTGTGTGTATAACTTGATTGTGTTGGTTTGTGATAGCCTGGTAATACTTTCTTGTTGATTGATAAGTAAACATGCTAGGATGCTACGTGTGTTAGTATCTCGTGATGTTGTGTAAAGGGGTTTCCTTTGTTGTGCTAATGTTGCTTAAACGATAAGTCATTGTGTTAGTATTTTACATCACTCATCTCTTGAGATGATTCCGGTTAAGCCGCCTCCGTCGCGGGTAGACTCGGTGGTCGATGGACCTATGATTCGAGAATACCTACGCAGTCCTGCGGCCTATGCGGAGCTACGAGTTCCGTGTTAGCGCGCTTTATGGGCATGCGTCCATGTGGCCACGCGATCGAAGTCGGTGATCGATGCCGGGAGTAGCTACCGATGCGGAATACCTCATGCGGCCGATGAGATTGGCCTATCGCGAGTCAGCGGAGTTCGAGGTTAGACGCAGCATTGATATCTGCGCAAGTGGCGGCTTTGATCATGTGACGGCAGACAGATCTTATGATACTGATTCGCGACCTTGTTGTGCGTGGGTTTTTAGTAGTCGGCTATGCCTTCGCACTTACCCCCGTCTGGTTTTATTATGACACGTGGGACACGTGTTCATGTGTGTTCCATGGTGCTTTTATATCATAAATCAGCCGTGAGGAAGATATTCCACGCATGATTGATGTTGTGGGCACGAGACCCTTGTTATACTTGAGTGATGACTGAGGCGTGAGTCCACGACTGACATGGCCGCTTTGTTGTAAATCGTAGTTTGGTTATCATACATGTCTCTGCTTTATATGATCGCTATGATTTCATTTACGGTATGTATTTTCGGGCCATACATACTGCACTGTCTCGACCTCGCCGGCCGCGTTCATGCCGCAGTTGAGGTACACCCGCCGTTGATCCTAGCTCTCGTGGTCACGCCGTTTGGGAAGCTCCGTTTCTCGGAGGCTTATCGGTGGTATAGTCCCACGTGCCGTAAGTGTTTACATTCAGGGGTTTGGCGGGGCCCTGTCCCGCCATTGTTGTCATATCATTCTTAGAGGTCTGTAGTACTGTTGTGGGCAGGGTTTGTAAAAAGGATTAAACTGTTCATGTTGAAAAAGTTGCTATTTATATTTATACTGAAGGTAACCGTTTTTGGTTAGCCTGTCTTCTTATTTCACTGTCTTATTACACTGGTTTCATGTATTGTTTTTATGTTCCGCTGATTACTCTGATGTATGTCTACTTGGGTGCCCGGGGTAAGGCACCAGTCACGGGCCCGGGTTCGGGTCGTGACAAATTTGCCTTGGGGTCCTGATACATTTTTGTTGACCCTGGATGAATGGAATATCTTGTGTTGTGACCCTCATCTAAGATCTTCCTCCTTAGATCCTTTACCTTAGGAACACATAACCTACCCTTATACCGGAGGGTTCCGTCATTATCTCCCAATGTAAACTGTGAAGGTTTTCCCTGTTGGATCCTCTCCCGAAATTCAACAAACTCCGTATCCTCAAACTGACTTTCTTTTATTTCTGAAGCTAAGGCAGACTACGAGGTATCATGTACCACCACCCTACCTTCACCGATCTCAGTTAAGCTAACCCCGAGGTTTCCCAATCTTTGTACCTCACGAACAATACCCCTCTTTTGTATTGCCAAATGGGACAAGCTGCCCATTGATCTCCTACTGAGTGCGTCAGCCACCACGTTGGCTTTCCCAGGATGGTAAAGAATACTAAGGTCATAATCCTTAAGCAACTCTAACCATCTTCTTTGTCGGAGATTCAAATCCTTCTGCGTGGTTATGTACTGCAAACTCTTATGATCTGTAAATATGTCCACATGCACACCATACAAATAATGTCTCCATATTCGTAAGGCAAACACCACCGCATCTAATTCCAAGTCATGAGTTGGGTAATTCTTCTCATGTATCTTCAACTGTCTAGATGCATACGCAATGACCTTTCCAAACTGCATCAAGACACATCCTAACCCAACTCTAGAGGCATCGCAAAAGACTGTGAACCCTTCTTGTCCCGATGGTAAGGTTAGGACTGGTGCAGTAGTCAACAATTCCTTTAGTTTATGAAAACTTGCTTCACTTGCTTCTGACCACTGGTACTTAACCGCTTTTTTTTAGTCAATCGGGTCAGGAGCGTGAAGACTAGAAAACCTTTACGAATCTTCTATAATACCCACCAAACCCAAGAAACTTCTAACCTCTGGAGTGGTCGGTTTGGCCGATTCTTCATCGCTTATCTTCTGGGGGTCTACCATAATTCCATCCCTTGACACAACATGACCCAAAAAGGCTACCTTTTCCAACCAAAATTCACACTTTAAAAATTTAGCATATAGTTTCTCCTGTTTCAAGACTTGATGCACTACCCTCAGATGCTCTTCATGTTCTTCAACACTCTTACTGTAGATTAGGATATCATCTATGAACACGATCACGAACAAATCTAGGAATGGTTTGGAGATTCTGTTCATTAAGTCCATAAAAGCCGCAGGGGCATTGGTTAACCCAAAAGACATGACCAAGAACTCATAATGGCTGTATCGGGTTCTAAAGGCTGTTTTGGATATATCATCTGGATTTATTTTCAGCTGGTGATATCCCAAACGGAGATCAATCTTGGAAAAATGGCTAGCTCTCTGAAGTTGGTCAAAAAGATCATCGATTCTTGGTAATGGATATCGGTTCTTGATCGTGACCTTATTGAGCTGCCGATAATCGATGCACATTCGGAGCGATCCGTCTTTCTTTTTCACAAACAGATCGTGCACCCTGGGAAACACTAGGCCTTATAAAGCCTTTATCCAGAAGATCCTTCAATTGTTCTTTTAACTTCCTCAATTCAGCTGGGGCCATTTGATATGGAGGGATAGAAATGGGTATTGTACCCGGAATTAACTCTATAAAAAACTCCACTTCTCAATCCGGAGGAAGACCTGGAAGATCTTCAGGAAAAACCTCCGGAAAATTTCGAACAATAGGGACATCATTCACTGCTGGGGATTTTTTTTTTTTTGTTTTTCTTTTGTTTTTTTTGTTTTCTTATTTTCATTTTATCTATCTATTTATCCAACTTTAACACTAACTCTATCCCATGTAATTTATTCTTTGTTTTCTTATATATATATTTTTATTAACCCAACCACAACTATATATTATTATTATTTTTTTCGGATTTTACATTCTCTCCTCCTTAAGCAACATTCGTCCTCGAATGTGAATAAGGTCGTAACATAATCACATAGACACAATAATAACATAATCACATAGACACAATAATGTTTATTGTTATTGTAACAAATTTGGGGCTTCACAAACACGGGGCTACAGAGTGTAACATGAGCACACAATATCAGATAATACAAACATATAAACATAAGATAGAAAAGTACGGGCTTCACCCCAATCACATATCCATAGGATCATACTATCTATTAGCTAGTGCCCAAAGCATGACATTCAGACCAAACAATACAATTTAAATGGCGCAAATACCCATAACATATCATTGGTACCTGATACAAGTGGTAATCACCTAACAAATATCAGGACTCCCTTATTATCCCCATTAAACCCTCTTACTTAGTTTATTTAACCAACCATAATGCTTTAAATATGATCAATGATCTCAACTTGCCTGGAATAGGAGTTCGATAATCACAACAAAGCCTTGCCTTTTTATAAAGCCTCCGAACTATCCCAATCTATTCAAATATGGTAAGTACATTGACACATTGTTCCATAAACACCCATATTGCTATATGGAAGTTTCGGACCCAAAAAGTCACCCGAAGATAGGATTCTAAGCCTCGAATGGTATAATATGAAAACGGTCCACACATTAGTTTACCCAAGGTCTACGGAGTCTAATACCAAAAATCAGCTCAATGCAACAACAAATCCAAGATTTATTTGAAGAAATCTCCAGTTTCAACCTAGGGTTTATAAACACTCAAACCCTCATCATAAATCATGATTTCTAGCATGAGAAACTTTAATAATCGAAGATATAATCGAAATATGATGAATAAAAGCTTACCCAGTTGAAAATTCTCGCACTCTCTCAAAATTGACCTTAGATCGAGCTCCAAAGGCCAAAATACGTCAATGAAATGACCTAAAGTCAAAATGGATAATTTATACAGTCTGTTCAGCGATCCTCGTATATGCGGACCATTATCCGCATTAGCGAGATCGCATCTGTGAATAATTCCTTGCATCGACGAGGTCCACTTAAATATCCAAGGCCACGGATGCGACCATTTCCTCGCAAAAGCGACCACGCAGGTGCGAGCTTGTCTACACATGTGAGAGATCGCACCTGACCTAATTCTTTCCCCTTGTTCTCACATGTGACCCACCACACGTAGGTGCAGCCTCACCAGTGTAAGCCCAATCTCACGGGTGCGAGATACTCAAATATTGATCCAAACTTTGATTCAACCCCGAAATTCATCCGAGACCTCCCAAACATAAATCAAATATGCAAACCACTCCTAAAACATGCAAAAAATCTGATATCATACTCAAAATAATCATATGAGGTCGTCTTGACCCGCTGTTGATCATGGTCAACTCTATTTACTTAAAAAGCTAGAATTCCAACTACGAGTCCAAAATACTCTCGAGTCCCTCGGGAATTGAATCAATGACTTGAGTAAGTCATAAACGACATTCCGAACCTAATGGAATCGACGAAAGTTCAAAAGAGACTCATTTACCCTCGATGTTGAATTTTGTCTACTAAAACTCATCTTGTAACTTAAGAACATTCTAAATTCACTTTCTTATCTAAACTTACCTAAATCACTCGGGACTTGTCACAGATCTAATGGAACTATCAAAATTTAATTTTGAACGTGTCTTCTCAAAAGTCAACTATTAGTCAAACCTCCCAAACTTAGAACTTTCAAATTTCAAAACTTAGGTTTTCTTTAATTATTTTCATCTGATTGCCTCAAAAATCACGCTACCCATCCCATCAAGTCAAATATACCTAAACAAGGCTTGGTGAAAGGTCATTTATGGGAAAATAAGCAAAATATCTAAAATAATCTAACGGGTCGTTACATATGCGTAAGGACTAAGTTCTTTAGCTCGGGACGTATTTCTTCCCGCCTTATCTCTCCATAATTCTTCATAAATTTCCCTTCCTTATAACTCCACATTCTTCTCCTTATACTCCTTCCATCCTTATCTCTCAATTCTTCTTTCTTCCTTATAACTTCCTATCAAGTGCCTAGGACTGTACTTGTATCAGTAAAAACCAATTCCTTTACATGAGTTTCTTCTTATAGGATAGTTATTTTATTTGTAATAAACATTTCCTTTACATAAAGTAATAAATGATCAACGTGGATACCATAGATGAAAACCCTCTCCACAAACTGCTTGTAATAACCCGTCAGGCCTAAGAAACTCTGAATCTCTATGGTCATAGTTGGTCTAGCCTAATTTTAGAATGCCTCAATCTTTTTTGGATCCACCATAATACCCTCATTGGATACAATGTGCCCTAAGAAGACCACTGAATCGAGCGAAAACTCACATTTTTAAAACTGGCATAAAACTTCTTTTTCTTCAAAATTTGAAGCACGATCCTCAAATGCTGCCCATGCTCCTCTCCACTATGGGAGTATATCAAAATGTCATTGATGAAGACAACGAGGAATGAATCCATGTAAGGTATGAATACTCTGCTCATTAAGTCCATAAAGGATTCTGGGGTATTGGTCAACCTAAATGACATGACTAAGAACTCATAATGCATATCATGTCCTAAAAGCTATCTTAGGGATATCATCACCCTAATCTTTAGCTGATGATAGTTGGATCTCAAGTCGACCTTAAAGAAGACTGAATCACCCTGAAGTTGGTCAAATAAATCATTATTATGCGATAATGGGTACTAGTTCTTAATTGTCACTTTGTTCCATTGCGATAATCAATACACATACGAATAGAACCATTCATATTCTTTACAAATAATACGGGAGCACTCCAAGGGGAGACATTAGGTCTAATGAACCCCTTGCTCAATAAATCCTGCACTTGCTCCTTCAACTCTATCGGTCCCATCTGTAAGGTGGAATAGAAATGGGATAAGTTCCCGACATCAAATCAATCCCAAAACGATTGAACAATTGGGCGGAATACTAGGGAGGTTTGTAGGGAACACATTCGGAAACTCTGTCACTACTAGTACTGACTTAAGAGTTCGAGTTTCAGCACTAGTATCTTGAATATACACCAGATATGCCAAACACTCTTTCTCCACCATTCATTAGGCCTTGAGAAATGATATCATCCTCCTCGAAGTGTGATTAAGAGTCCACTTTCACTCTAATCTAGAAACTTCTGGCATGACTAAAGGAACTGTCTTGACATGACAGTCTAAGATCACATGATAGGGAGATAACCAATTCATGCCAAGAATAATATTAAAATCCACCATGTCAAGAATCACCAAATCTACCCAAATATCACAACCAATGATAGTTAATACTCGTGACCGATAAACTTGATCCATTACTAGAAAATTTCCGACAAGTGTGAAAACACGAACATGCAAAGCAAGTGAATCACATAATGTATCTAGGGTCAAAGTAAAGTAGGCATACCCATAAGAATTGGTAAAGTCTCAATCAAATAATACTGTAGCTACTCGGTGGCAAACCGAAATAATATTTACAATTACCGCACAACTAATGTCAGTTGTGCGAGTCACAAAATACATTTTTTCATTGAAGGTTATCTTTGACATTTTGAAAATACATGCATTGTACCAACTCAATCCATCACGGGTCCCTTATGGTCGACAATATTTTTCCACTTAGTATTTTTTAAGTGAAAAATCTTGTCGACCACAAGGGACCCGCGAGGGTTGAGCCAAAAAATAGGTATTTTGATTAAGTTATCCTTCATAGAAATTTGAAGTAATTTAAAAGCTACTTCTTAAGAAATGTAAATAAGGGCAAATTTTAAAACATAAAATTAGTTCCTCCTTAATTATACAAAAATATTTTACTTATTTGGATCCAAAAAAAAATAAAAAAGACACCTATTATGGATCGGATGGAGTATTTCTAAAAAAATGGATCAAATCTTTCAAAACAACGATAATATGGACCAAAAGATACCAGAGTAATTAGGATAATAAAATGCATTGGTAAGACTAATTTGAATTAATGGGAGTCAAAGAGAAGTTCGTTAAGGGTTTCTTGGGAAAAGCAGTATGCAACAATCACTTTCCTTATCTCATATTATATATCGACTGTTGGTGTCCGTGATATGGGAATAAAATATTGCTACTGTAATATTAAAATTACCATAAAGAGATAGACCCACATTTATTCCTTGTGATGGAACTGTCATTGGTTCTTTATCCCTATATTAGGGCCTTGAGACTCTCAACTTTTTCACATTCACACATCAATCAAATCATAAATTAAAAGCAGCTTTGTTCACATTTCTAATGGAACAGTAGCAGCTTTCAAATCTAGGGTTTTCTTCATGTCTTGTGGTGGAAAACTATCATAAAACAATTAATTCCGTGTAATTTCATGAGTGAGATTTACTGTGTACGCTATTTCTACCGAGATTGTTTCGGATAAATCCTTCGTCTAGTCCACACCCCTTGCACTTGATGAATCCAAGATTCAAAATATAAACACTGGTAAAGAATTATGGTGACAGAAGAGAGTGAGCACATATTGTATTTTCTTGCATGATCCATGCTTGAAGCTATGCGTGCTCACTTCTCTATCTGTCACCACATCTCCTCCTTTCTTAAATTCTCTCTTAATTTCTGTGTTGTATGTACTCATTTGTAACCCACAATTTTGTGTGTGCGAAAATCTGTATTTCTCCATATTATTAACACTAATGATGACATGATTTGAGTTTGATAAACGGTTAGTGAGGATTCATATAATCAATCCCAACTTGTTTGACAGAAGTTTTTGTTGGTACCTTATATTTTCAACCCATATCTTTGACAACCTTGAATCCGTGGAGATTAATTTCTAGATCTGTTTTTGTGTGTGATTACTGTGTGCCTGTGTGTGTGTTTGCACGTTTCTGTAATTCTAGTTGTGAACATAGGGATACATAAGTATTGGAATAATTTTGCATATGTTCTTTGGTAATACCCAAGGAAAATTGATTAAACATTTTAGATATGCTTGTTAATTCCCGTTTTACAAAATATTTGCTTACAGATCTGACTTTATATAGGAGGGCAAAATCACTTTCTAAACGTTTATTAATTTTGAGTGATTATATATGTTGATATTTAAGACTTCAGAAATGTAACAAAAACACTACCATAGCATAGGATATACTTTAGCTCAGGGATAGATCTAGAATTTTTAGAGAATGAGTACATCACTTAAAAAAAAAGAAAGGAGAAAAACAAAATAGTATATAACTCAACATTTAATCAAGTGCATCATTTTATCTTTTCTAAGCATGGACTATAGTAGGTAATATTATATAAATTTTGAAAAAATATGTACATAAATACCTAGTTATGTGGAGATCATTGATTCACGTGCACCATAATTTACCCATCAAATCTGCCCCTGCTTTAGTTCTATTTGAACAAGTTGAACTTGTATACATTGACTAAAGATAACTATATCTATAGTAGTATGTGTAATTGCGATAATAAGTGAAATTATTACTCCTTCTGTCCCAATTTAAACATCTTAGTTTGATTAGACACGTAGTTTAAAAAATAAAAAGAGATTTTTTAATCTCGTGGTCTTAAATTAAAGATGTGTATAATGTACTAAAATGTCTCATTTAATTTTGTGGTTATAAACTTGTCATATAAGATCCTTGAGTTGTCAACTTACTAAATGTGAAAAGAAGCACTATTTTTGGAATAGACCAAAATGAAAAATAAGACACTTAAAATGGAACGGAGGAACCTTTTTAAAGATTATATCAGGCAACTTTCTACAACATGTATTATATACACTTCTAAATGTATGCAAGTTAAATTCATACCAATTTGACTAGTAGTTGCTAAGGATACACTAGAAGTAGGTACTGATGTAATCTCTTCTTGGTTAAGTTTCTGTTACATCCACTTTGTTCTCTGCTTTAGATTATCACCATATAAGTGAATAGAAGTTGTGGATTATGACATCCAACTTTCAGGTATTCTTCAAACATGCTTTTCGATGTAAGACATTAGTCAAGTCAGTTTGTATCTGCTCCTGTATTTCTTATTTTTTTTATAATTAAATATCAACTGAGCATTTTTATTCATCTTTAAAATATATGAGTACAGATTATTTGTTGGAGTTGTAGCTAGCTACTAACTACTTACCCTAATCTTTCATGAAGGATAGTTAAAATTATCCTCAATACAAAGAGAGAAAAAGTAAATGCAACTGGTAATTGGGTACATAGGCCATTTAGCCATGATTTGCGAGCTATCCCGTCTATACAAAAGATGAAATTCCTCTACCTCTATAGTTGTACATAGTCTTCATGTTTCGAGGTGGCTCGAAAGTAATTTCTACCTTTTTTCTTTTAGAAGTTTTGTATTTCTGGCTAGCTTCATATATCTATTCACCGTGATGAGGCCTTTGACTTGTGTTGGTAGTTCAGTAAAACTATGAAGCAATTGTCAATGGTGAGAGGCACAACTCAAGTTGGCTAGATTCTCTTCAACTTGATTAGTCTCTCTGAACACATGCTTCATAGAGACATGCATATGCTTCATAATGCAACCTGAGTGTTCATGGATTCCCTTATTTCCTCCACCTCTTTTAAGATCCTCTTAGAAATAAGGTTAATCGAGGAAGAGGGTCATTTAGAAACAGTCTATCTACCTTCTCGAGGTAGAGACTAAGTTTGCGTATACTCTATCCTTCCAAACCCTATTTATCGGATTACACTGGTTATGTTTCTTTCCCTGTTAGGAATAAGGTTAACTAGTAGCTTTGAATCACTCTCAGGTATAATGTATTGAAAGTTAATTATTGTCCAAGCACCATCTGATGCCAAAAAAGATTGTTGTTACCTCAGTCTAGTTCTTTGTTCCGGTATCCAGATGCAAAGATGACAAGACCACCGCTACCTAGAATCACTCCACCCCCTCCACATCTGCCATTCCTATAGCGATCATCTGAGTTGATCTTAAAAAAGCTTGTTATTGGCGGTTCGATCCACCTAACAATGATTTTCTTTGTTGAGTGGATGGTGCTGCATAATAAATGTGTAATGTTATCCCGGTTTGGACTCAATTTGGTTGTTTCTAAGTTCAGACTAATTCATCAAATTCCAGGTATCTATTTTGTGATTCATTCAAAGATTATTTGTTCACAACTTGATAACTAGGGTTTTCTTGATTTCCTTTCTTATCTTTATACAATTCTTTTTTAATATATGAATTTGCACAGTAAGTAGGCGTTGTCCTGCGAAAGAAAATTAAAGATGTGCACAATAAACCTTCTTCTTTAGTCATTAAAGGATCATGCTTGTGCAGACATTTATGTGTATATGTTTATCTAATTTGCTTTGCCTATATAGAAGCTGCTAGGTCCCTATTGCTAGCAATATCTAGCAAACTACTTTTTTTCTTTTAGCAAGCTCTTGAGCTTATAATTTTCATAATCATATTTCATATATTAGTTGGTATAGCCTATTTGAGTACTTATCAGATTTAAAACCCAATCTACTGTAAGGCTTTTATAATCACAATATATGAAGCACTAACAAAAGGTAATTACCTTCATGTTTTATCAGTACAAAAGAAACTAATGTATAATTTTTAATAATTAGGTTCTTTGATGAGAAGCTATTCAATCCACTATCTTGGCTGATCATGAAGCTTCATTCTTCTATAAGCAAGACCTTGAGGCCCTTAGAATAAAAACTAGATTAGACCTATTACTTTCGGTCAAAGAGGTCAGCATGTCCTCTTAGGTTAAGTTTTTCATAAGACATGAAATGTATTAGTTCAATGATCCTTTTTTTTTGTTTTTCCTTAGTGTTTGATATCCGCTTTGGCCTAAGATTAATTTGGTTTTGCGCCGGAAGTTTCAGTGAAGTAAAGTGTTCCAAAAAAAAAGGCGTCATTTTCAAAATTCGAATTCAAAATCTTTAATTAAGAATAGAGGGGTATTTACCGTCCACCACAACTCTTCGTATTAGTTCAATGATCTAGTTATGCATATATACTACTTCCTCCTTTCACAATTTATGTGAAATCATTTGACGAAGAATTTCGAAATTTGTGGTCTAAAATAAATCTTAAATATTTGTGTGACTATAAATTATTCCAGCTTACTTGGGTCAATCCTCAACCCCGCCCAAAGCTTACTTGGGCTAAGATGGAAGCGTCAAGATGGGTCATAAACCAACTTACCCAACTTGACCCATTACTTTTACAAATTTTCAAACTTCTATTCTGTGATGTTTTATTTTGTATGATTTTTTATTTTCACATATTTTTATTTTTAAAATAAGAATAGTATTTTTTTTTTTATAAAAGCAAGTTCCAAATACGGTTCTTAGGTGATAAGATGTAGACTGATACGTTCTTGTAAATACCAAGAGGCAATCAACATGTAAGCTTTGGGATAATCATTCATTTTTGTTTTCTATTTCTAAATGGTGAGATTAGCTATCCCATATAGAAGGTGGGGTAGCTAATCCCCTGAAATATCTTTGTCTATTCTATCCTGTATACAAGACGAGCCCTAAACAGAATATCTAGTGATACCGGTGAAATCTTCCATACAATATACATACAGGTTTAGTTCTCATTGTTCGCTTCCCCTTTCTCATTTCTTGATCCACAAAGTAATATTTTATATGTTCCAATTTATGTGATATTTTTCGCTTTTCGAGATTCAAAATTTTGACTAACATTTTAAGATGTATTTTTTCACCAAACTGATGTAAGAAAAGTTACAACTCATAGTATAGTATTTTTCAAATATATAAGTTTTAAGCTTAAAATATTAAGTTATTTTAATTTAATTTTAAAATTTAGTCAAATTGACTCTTAAAAAGCGAAAAGTATCGGACGGATTGAGTAGAATTTTCTTTTCTGGAAAAAGAAAATATAATCTGCGAATTATTCCAAATTTGGTTCTTAGTTGATAAGATGCGTATACATAGTGGTCTGCTAGCCCTAGCCACTCATTGAGGCAGAATTTGTCCCCTTTTGTTATGCCGTCCCAATTGGAGGAAAAAATGAAACAACGATTTTCTAAAGACTCGTGATGATTTGATGGAGTTTAGGGGACCATTCGTGATTGGATGGATGTTTAGAGGACCATATTATTTTATATTCATCAATGATAGGTTCGATTTTACTTTCTTATATTATCTCCTTAATATATTCTTTTCATCTATAGCACAATTTTATAATAATAATAATAATAATTAATAAATAAATGAAAGGCTTGTGGTTTTCTTGATAACTAAAGTAACAATTGCATTGTTGAACGATTGTTGCAGGCTATGGACGTAAGTTGTTTTCAAGACAACTTTATCTTAAAAGTAACGAAGTGGTCACATTTTAGTAGTGTGATGATTTTTTGAAATTGTATTGCATTCGTTCCCTTTTATTAGTTCAAATAAATTTTTGCACTTCTTTAAAAAAAATAAAATAAAGGAAGGACATATTTTATATTATTAAGGATATAAACTGTGTGTATATTTGTGTATATTTAGGTTACTTATCATATTTTATAGAAGGCTTGTACATGAACAATTGGAATATTGTTATTATAGTAGGAATATGATTTTTCATATTTAGAGATTGTATATTGTATATATAGACCTCTTCATTAATGAAAATAATCAAGAGATTATTTCTTTCATGGTATCAAAAATCTAGGGCAAAAATACGTTCTCCCAAAACCTTCCGCTGCCCTCTTCATTCTGGGCAACCGTCAGACTGCCGACCAAAGTTTTTTTTTCTCCCAATTTTTTCTTCCAAATCCCTCATTCTCATCTTATTCTTTCAAAATGTCTACCTCAAAGAACACGTTTCATCATGCTCTTACTCTGTCCAACATTAAGAATCACATCTCTAACGTTCTTGACATGGAAAACGTCCAATACGCGACGTGGGTAGAATTATTTAAAGTTCACGCACGCTCACATCAAGTCCATCACATCAGCCCTACAGAAGCAGGCAAAGAGAAGGTGCCTACCGCCGATGATGACCTTATGTAATGGACGACTCTTGATGCTACGATACTCCAGTGGATGTATTCCCTATCTCTACAGATCTGTTGTAGATGATTATTGTACCCGACACCACGACTATGAAAACTTGGAATCAGGTGCGTGATATATTCCAAGATAACAAAAATTCCTGTGTCCTCACTCTTGAGCAGGAATTTTTCCATGTCAATATGAAGGATTTTTAGAATGTCTCAGCCTATTGTAAAAGGCTGAAGGAATTGACGGATCAACTCAAGAACGTTGGTGCCCCTGTCATTAATGATCGTCTCGTTCTTCAGATGGTTGCAAGCCTATCCGAGGCGTATAATGGTGTTGGGACGCTTCTTCGTCAAAGTAATCCTCCTCCACCGTTCTACCAGGCCCGTTCCATGCTCACACTAGAAGAGGCCGTCTTGGCTAAAAAAGCGGCTACAGGAGCTAATTCTGTCATGATGATGGCTACGTCTGATGACCCTCACTCATTCTCGGTCAATTCTAGCCAAAACTGTAACAATGGTGGCGACAAAAGGGTCAAAATCGAAAAAATGGTGGCAAGAATCGCGACAGCGGTCGCGGTAGTGGTAGTAGCAGTGGCGGTGGTCGGAGTAGTGGCGGCAGTGGGCCTGCTGGGCCAGTGTCCCAACATGGCCTTTCCTAGTTACCCAGACGTTCCAGCGAATTGGTCCAGCCAGAGGCGCGATTCCTAGTTCCAGTAGTACTAGCCCGCGGTACCGCTCGCTGGGCCTCGCCGCAGCCTCGCCGCCGCGGGCCCGATTCTGTCCGACACCTACGGATATTGAGGCCGCGATGCATACACTTGGATTAAATCCATCGGACGCAAATTGGTATTGGACACCGGAGCCACTTCTCATATGACGTCCACCCAAGGTAATCTCTTAACTTATTTTAATTTGAGCAATAATCTTGGCATAATTGTTGGTGATGGAAATTCAATTCCAATTCGTGGTTATGGTCACACAAATTTGTCCCCCCCACATCCACCTCTAGTCCTAAAAAATGTCCTTCATGCCCCTCACTTAATTAAAAATTTGGTGTATGTCCGAAAATTCACAACTGATAATTGGGTTTCTGTTAACTTTGACCCTTTTGATTTTTCTGTGAAGTATTTCACGACGGGATACCTCTAATGAGGTGTAATAGTCAGGGAGAGCTTTATCCAATCACCACCACCACCATTTCCACAAATCAAGCCACATATTCAACATTTGCCGCTCTTGATCCTTCTTTGTCGCATGCACGTTTGGGTTATCCAGGGTAGTCTTTTATTTATTCTCTTAAAAATAATAATTTTATTGATTGTAATAGTACGCGTAGTACTCATATTTGTCCTTCTTGTCGTCTAAATAAACATGTTAGATTATCGTTTGTAGCCTCTACTTCTAGTACATCGATGCCTTTTAACATTATTCATAATGATTTATGGACATCTCCCGTTTTGAGTTCTTTGGGCCATCATTATTATGTTTTATTTTTGGATGATTATTCTAATTTTTTGTGGACTTTTCCTTTTGTCTAAAAAATCTCAAAGTTTTTTTTTCACATTCTTAAAATCTAGAGCTTTCATCCGTACCCAATTTGAATGAGAAATTAAAAACACTCAATGTGACAATGATAGGGAATATGATAATGGGCCATTTCGGGAATTTTGTGACACTCATGACATATCTTTTTGGTTTTCTTGTCCTCATACGTCCTCACGAAATGGGAAAGGCCGAAAGAAAAAATTGTACTATTAATAATATTGTCTGAACTTTACTAGCGCATGCTTCATTACCTCCGCCCTTTTGGCATCATGCGTTACAAATGACTACATGCCTCCTTAACATATTCCCTAGCAAAGGTTTAGCATATCATTCACCTCTAAAAATTCTTTATAATAAGGATCTCTCGTATTCTCATCTTAGGGTGTTTGGATGTTTGTGCTATCCACTTTTCTCGTCTACTACAATTAACAAACTACAAGCCCGTTCTATCGATTGTATGTTTTTGGGTTATCTGTATAATTATCGCGGTTACAAATATTTTTATTTATCCGCTAATAAAATCATAATTAGCCTCCATGTCATTATTCATGAAACCCATTTTTCGTTTGCTAAATTATATAATTATGTGTTTAGTTCGTATAATTTTTGGATGATGGGATCTCACCGTATATTATCCGCCATTTATCTAAGCTGTCCCGTGACCAAAATAAGCCAGCAGGCAGTGGGCATGTTGGCCCAAATATTACCGATCCAGTCTCTGCTTCTCGGCTAGCAGGCTCACTGCCTACTGGCCCAAACGTAGTCCACCTAAGTCCACTGTTTCGGCCAGTAGGCACATTGCCTGCTGGCCAAGTTTTACCGTCACAACCTTCTGTCACTGGGCTAGCAGGCCCATTACATGCTGGTCCAATTTTACCTAACTCGACACCTACCCAAAACACGTCCACTCCTATTTTGAGTCAAGGGCCTGTTACTCGCAGTCAACATGGTATTTGTAAACATAAAAGACATTTTAATCTAAAATCTAATGTTAACAAGTCACCCCTACCACGTAATCCTGTGTCTGTCCTTCATGACCCGAATTAGAAAATGGCCATGGATGATGAATATAATGCTCTTATTAAAAATAAGACGTGAGAGTTGGTGCCCCATCCACTTGGTGTTAATATTATTCGTTATATGTGGATTTTTACCTATAAAGAAAATTCTGATGGTTCTTATGAGAGGCATAAGACACATCTTGTAAGTGATGGTAAAACACAACAGGTTGACGTGGATTATGGAGAGAAATTTAGTCTGGTGGTCAAATCGATAACCATTCGCATTGTACTTAGTCTGGCTCACTCGAAAGCATGGACCATTCATCAGCTGGATGTGAAAAATACTTTCTTACACGGTGATCTTAAGGAGACAGTATACATGCATCAACCCTTGAGTTTTAAGGACCCCAATTATCCTCACCATATCAGTTTACTGAATAAGTCCTTATATGGGCTTAAGCATGCCTCGCAGACTTGGTATACGAGGTTTGCAGACTATGTGTGTCACGACCCGACTGACCGCGACTGAGTGCCCTATTTGGACAACCCTATACGAACCTGTCACATATAATCAAACTAATACCAAGGATACTGCGAAAAACTGTAAACCATATCAAAATAGGCAAGCCGACAAGGCTGCTCCTATACACAGGATTATACAAAACGTATTACAACTGTAGCTGACCAAACGCGTCTAAAACCACACATGTCCAACCCACACATGACTACATACCTCTAAGAGTATAACCATGAATTATGACGTGACATGGCCCCGCCGTACCCCTGAATATGCATAAGTCTATAGCAAGGATCTGTACCAAAATGACTAGGCTCCGGAATAATGGAGCTCTCCAAACAGCTGAGTGGAAATCCTAGACTGGAGGATCACCAAACTGAGCACCTGTACCTGCGGGCATGAACGCAATTTCGAGAAAAGGGGGTCGATTTAAAAATGTACCGAGTATGTAAAACATGAAGTACTATAAATAAGATCATAACTGGCCAAAAAATGACAGGAGACAAGTATAATAATCAAAATACCAATGCAACCGTGCGTTATAAAATGAGAGTCATACATGTCCATATAATATACCATATCCGTGAATACCTGTCCACATATACCGTACCCAGCCCATTCTGGGACTCGGTGAATGAAGTCATATCTGTGGATGCCTGTCCACATATATATCTGTGGATACCTGTCCACTGCGCACATACCGTACCCGACCCATCATGGGACTCAGTGAAATAATCATATCCGTGGATGCATGTCCATATATATATCGTACTCGGTCCATTCTGGGACTCGGTAAAATCATCATATATATACATACCGTACTCGACCCTCCAGCGAGGGACTTGGTGAAATGATATAATCTCATCAAGCACGAATAGAATATCATGAGTAATCATATGCAAATTAAATCATCATTTGACTCTCAATGGAATAAATAAAATGAACTATCACTGGAAATTAAAGGTACTATCATATCATGTATCACTAGGAATTAAGATTCATTGGAACTATGTACGTCTGTCGTACACTCATTTAGGTAAATCATGCCAAAAGAAAGAAGGGATAGTTTCACATACCTCGTGTCGTTTATACCAACTCAATAACTGAAATTCATCTCAATTAACACTTCAACCTATAACAATAATAACATATCCATCAACTCTATGATTACTAGCATACGTTGTTTAGCGAATGATGACTCTCTTTTTATAAAAAAAATTGAGCAGCACTTCCACTACTTATACACACATCCACAACTCACAAACAAGGTCAACAACATCAATAATAACACACGTCTCAAGGTCATAACCAAATCAGTCCCATATACTCCATAAACGTCATCGTTATACATTCTTTCCCTTTACATTCATGGACTACAATAACCACAACAACCAAGGTGATTAATACACCTATTTCTCACGTTAATCCAGCCCCTTTAACCATATTAAAACAACCCCTAAAAACAGTCCATATTCCAACAACAACGAGAGATATTCCAATAACAACAAGAGTGCAATTTTCAACCTTTTATACCTTAATTCCTTTAGGACATATGTTAGCAATTATCACAATGTACATGCATATTCATAACTGAAATTCCAGCATTCTAACTCAACAAGAACAACCCCTAAATACAATACAACATGTCCAACAATTACGTGAATGTCTCGGTCCACAATCATAATTTCATAACTCTTCTCATAGTTCCTTAAAAATCCAATTCATGTTCCAACGCTTTCATATAACCAATTTCAACTTTAAATATCGAGGTTTCCTTTAATTTCAACATGCAATTAGTGACAATGATAACAACAACAACAATCAAACTCAATGTATACAAAATAGTCCCAAATCGGCTCACTACAACACCCGAAACAACCACATGCAATTTCTTACTTCCATTTTCTCTTAACACAAGTTCATCTCTTAACTACAACATCATTTAACTTCCAATTACTCTACAAGAAGAAGAAATCTTACCTTGACTTAGCTGAAACAGTCCCAAATTGGCCACTGCAGTATTTTTGCTCCATTTCACCATTTCTTCAACTTACAATGACATGAATGCATCCTTTACAAGTTTAAAACTATCTTACTTACATGTTTTTCTTCCAAATAGCTCATCTTCCAAAACTAAAGTTTCTGGACAGATTCGGTCCAGTCACATTGCCGAAACAGTGGTGGTGGTGAGTTTACCATGGCTTAGAACTTTGTAGAAGAACTTAATCTTGGAAGGGGAGGTGATTTAGTCTCTAACTTAGCTATAGAAATGGGGGAAAATCTGTTTTGGAGAGAAGGAGAGAATGGAGGATGAGAGAGGTGTGCTGTTCGAACAAAGGGGAGGAAAATGAGAATATGTGGGCTGAAAAGGGATATAAGCCTATGCATGTTGGTGCCTTTGCCACTTGGAGGGCACAAAGTGCCACTTGTCTTTCCCACTAGTTATTCTTCTCACTAAAATAAATCCCACACTTAATAAAATCTAAATTTTTTGATGGTCCCCATATTCTCAATGTCAACATCCTTTTGTAATACAACACTAATCCAAAACCCATTGAGAAAATTCAACTACTAGTATTAATTCTCATCGCCACATATATTATATCCAAAATTATTCAGTATTAGCATATGTAAATATATTTTTCTTCCAACATTAGAATCTTATTTTCTTAATTACATTCTCAATCTATTACCTTAGAATTATGAGTTGTAACAATGTGTCCACTATTTGATTTTCTCACAGTAGGTCTGATCATTCTATGTTCATCTATCGTCGTGGTACTTTTCTAGCATACATTATGTTGTATGTGGATGATATTATTTTAACTGCCTCCTCTGATAGTTTGTGCAAGTCTATCATGACCCTTCTTAGTTCATAATTTGATATGAAAGACTTGGGGCCCTTGAGTTATTTTTTGGAATAACTATCACTCGTCATGCATGTGATCTATTTTAATCACAGAGGAAGTACGCGGCTGAGATTATTGAGAGAGTTGACATGTCATCTTGTAAGTCCTTTTCTACTCCAGTTGGTACCAAACCGAAGCTGAGTTCTACATCTAGCACATTATATGAGGATCCAACCCACTATTGTAGTCTTGCAGGGGCTCTTCAGTATCATAAATTCATGAGACCATATATTACTTATGCAGTTCAGCTGGTGTGTTTATTTATGCATGATCCGCATATTGATCACTTGCATGCGATCAAACGCATTATACGATACATACATACTTGATTATGAATTGCATTTATATCCATCCTCAGTCTCTACTTTCGTGTCATATATAGATGCTGATTGGGGTGGATGTCCAGATACCAGATGTTCAACCTCTGGTTATTATATGTTTCTTGGTGATAACTTGGTCTCTTGGTCGGCAAAACGCTAGGCTACTTTATCGCGATCCAGTGCGGAGGCCGAGTATCGAGGAGTAGCCAATGTGGTGTCTGAGTCATGTTGGCTGTGTAATCTTTTATTAGAGCTTCACTTTCTTATTCAGAAAGTCACCTTGGTCTACTGTGATAATGTTAGTGTCGTCTATCTTTCTAGAAATTTGGTTAGCATCAACGCACTAAACATATCGAGATGGATATTCACTTTGTTCGCGAAATGGTAGCTCGTGGACAAGTACGTGTCTTACATGTCCCTTCAAGGTACCAAATTGCTGACATCTTTACTAAGGGTCTTCCCTTGGTTCTGTTTGAAGATTTTAGGGACAATCTCAGTGTACCACAACCGCCCGTTATGACTGTGGGGTGTGATAGAAACTGTGTGTATATTTGTGTATACTTAGATTACTTACCATATTTTATAGAAGTCTTGTACAAGAGTAATTAGGATATTAGTATTATAGTAGGAATATGGTTTTTCATATTTAGAAATTGTATATTCTATATATAGACCTTTTCATTAATGAAAATAAATAAGAGATTATTTCTTTCAATTACTTACTCCTGTCCATTTTACTTGTCATCATTCCTAAAAATAAATTATCCAAAATAGTAGTCATTTCAGAAAATCAAGATATAATTGAGTACATTCTTTCCATTTTTTCCTTAGTAGTATTAATTATTCTTGGAAGTAATAAATACTCCATCTGTCTCAATTTATGTGACACATTGTTTTTTAAATTTATCCATAAATGAATGTTACATTTCTATAATTAGAAATAATTTAACTTTATGAAATGATTTACAGTCACACAAATATTTAAGACTTGTTTTGGACCACAAATTTCAAAAATCTTCATTTCTTTCTTAAACTCCATGTCCAGTCAAATAATGCCACATAAATTGGGACGGAGAGAGTATTGATTAATTAGAATAGAAAATCTAAGTAAAGAGCATGTACACATACCCATACTTTTTAATGATGCCAAAAGGGAGAAGATACTGTGTAATATGATCTTCAATCCATGTATGCTAACCTTACCTGGTTTATCCTAGTGGTGTTCAGTTCAATATTTTATCTGCCGAATGATCAGAACTAGGATATATAGTGGCATCACATGAATGAGTTTGTCATCACTAAAAGGGTGAATTTGTTGGCAATGACAAGTTTTAGTTTTGATGATTGACAAGAAGATTGCACAAGGCAAATAAACTAGGTCCATGGAAGTATTCTATCATGGAAACAGATGCACACAACACAATAGAGGAAGAGATGACTCAACTACAAAACATATCATTGTTCTATCATTCTATCTCAAAAAGTCACCAGGTGCAATGGTTGAATGAGCTACACGGTGGAATGGAGTGATCAGGAAAAGAGGTGATGAGAGCAATCGAAGAGAAATACACACAGAGTAACACATGATGAATGAAACATGTCTGTAAATATGTTCCATACAACATCTAATTAGATGTAGTATATACGAGATAAGATTGAAGTAATAAGTATTTGAATACATTCCAGCTCAGAACTGTCAAAAGATTGAGAGGCTGGAGTATTAGGTGGTTGAAACTAGTCTAACAACATGTTCCAAACAAATCCTGTGGTGACTAGGATTTATGTCTTTATGGAAAAGACTGGCCATTGCCACGACCAAAATTACGTGCGTTGTGGTGGCACCTACATTATCCTCCGGTAGGCGAACCAATCCCAAAATCATTTATAATGAATAGTTTAACAATGTGGAAATGAAGGAAGATTACATAATATAATAATATTCCTTAAAACATTTAACATCATTTAACCCTTACAACGTCTACTCCCAAAACCTGGTGTGACTTGTACAAGGACTACTAAGAATACAATAGAATGAGAAATAAACAACCATCGTATAGGGAATAAGAACATTGTAACTAAGACAAAAACAAAGGCCGCCGATAGGAGGAATCCCATGCCTTATTATCCACGTGCTTCATCTACAACCTGAACCAACTATATACCTGCATCCAGGTAAAATATGCAGCAAACATAACAAGAGTAAAAAATGTACCCCCGTAGGCATCATAGGCCTACAATAACGGAAGTTACAAACAGGAATAAACATCAAGTTGACTCTCAAATAGATCATATTCTAGGAAGTTCAAGTAGTCACATAAGTCACATAAGGGTTCAATCATAGTCAAGTACAATTCAATTGATATTGCACACATGGTTGTTACACTTAAATACCCACTGACTAGTAAACTCTATCTAAGTCATATTCTTGTTGTCAGTTGTCACCACCTACCCAAATTATCAAATAATCTATTAAGACAGGTTGACCCTAGTACATAACATCATATCAAATCTTTCTCAAGGGGTATCATGATTAGTCTGATCATAACAATATTAGCTTCTTATTCTCTCTAACTCTTAGGCTTGATTACGGTTCTATATAGTAACGGTAGGACACATACTTGTTCATTTAACATTCTTATTATACTGTAAGTAGATCTATGCCATATATCCTTGATTAAGAACGGGATATACACATGTATAACATACAAGTCATTTGTATCACGACCCGAACTCCGGACCCGCGACTGGTGCCCTACCTGGGCACCCTTCTATTCATACAACACAAGTAACCTGTGGAAGCTAAATAACACTAATTTTTTTCCGAACAAAGGCAAAGCCGGCAAGGCTGCCATCACATATATAACAACCAAAAAGAAACCACATTTGTACATAAGTCCAGCCCACATATGAATACAGACCTCTAAGAGTTTGGACACATAACTGTGACGGAACAAGGTCCCGCCGTACCCATGAATGTACATAAAACCATAATACAACTCCGTACCAACATGACAAACTCCGGAATAATGGAGCTACATCCCTGAAAGCTGAGTGGAGATCCTAAGCTCGCGGATCACTCAACTGAGTACCTAATACCTGTGGTCATGAACGCAGCCCCCCGAAGGGGGTCATTACAACAAGGTATCAAGTATGTAAACATGAAGTACAATAGACATGATCATAACTGTACAAAGAATGATAGGGACAAGTATGAAAATCAAATATCAGATCCAACCGTGCCATAATAAATAAGAGCCAACTGTACATTTTAAAATATGCCTTTTTAAAAGTGAGACCAACCATGTCATTTCAAAATATGAAATCAATTGTACCTTTTCAATTCGAGTCATATCAACATCATGAATGCTTACTCAGAGAATCATCAAGTTCATATACATATAGATAACGTATCTCATATAACATAAACCGACCCTTTATTGAGGGACTCGATGGAATCATTAATATAACGTAACCCAACCCATTTTGGGGCTCGATATAATTATCAATATGTGTGACGTAACCCGACCCATTTGCGGGACTCGGTGTATGCTTCAACATGTGACATAACCCGGCCCATTTGTGGGACTCGGTGTAATGATGCAATATGTGACATAACCCGACCCATTTGTGGGACTCGATGTGATTATGCAATATGCCGTAACCCGGCCTATTTGTGGGACTCGGTGTGATGATGCAATATGATGTAACCCAACCCATTTGTGGGACTCGGTGTATTCAGCAATATAACGTAACCCGGCCCATGATGGGACTCGGTGTACCGTGTATGCATCTACATGACATAACCCGACCCATTGTGGGGCTTGGTGTAATCTTTTATATAACATAACTCGGCCCATCTGTGGGACTCGGTGTAATGATCTTTATATGATGTGACCCATCCCATTTGTGGAACTCAGTGTATTGCATCTATAACATAACCCGACCCATTGTGGGACTCGGTGTATCAATGCAATCGAATGAAATTTAAAAACATCTTTTGACTCTCCATATAATAAAATAAATGAATTATCATTTTAGAAAACTCAAGGCATTATCATATCATGTAAAATTAGGGAAATTGAACCCAAAGTACTATGTACATCCATTCTTATAGAAAGAATCATATCATGCAATATAAGGGAGTTGAACCCAAAAGTACTACGTACGTTCACCATACCTTCGTTCCTTTATAAAACCCCGAGATACTAGCACTTGTAGCATCAAGGCACTTTCACTTTTAAAATCAAGTTACTTACACTTTTAAACTCAAGTAACTCATACCTTTAAATCAAGTTACCTCTTCTCTTTAAATCAATCAAGTCATTTCCACTTATAAAATCAAGCAACTTATACTTTCTAAACCAAGTAACTCATACTCTTAAAATCAAGTAACATCTTTCATATACTACAAGGAATCCGATTTTATTTAAAACAAGTACGTCCACCGTACACACATTTTATAAGGTTCATTCTCAAAGAAAGATAGGAAGAGTTCCACATACTAACACTTGTCGTCTGTACCAACTCGACACCAAAGCTTACTAAAAACTCTTACCAACATCTCCCATAAAACTTGGTAAGGACTTAAGAATAATTCAGACATGCCTTTAGTATAGAATCAACAACATGAATACTCCTTAACTTCTAAGATTAGAATAACTTTTGAAACAATACCACAGTTATGGTTCACACGTAGAACATGCCAAATGAGAGAAGGAAGAGGTTCATATACCTTATCGCTCTTCTACCAATCCGTTAAGTGGAATACGCCTCCCGTAACACTTTAACCTATAATGATAATAACATGTCTATCAACTACATTCCTTTAAGGGTAGGTCATGAACTAAGTAAAGTTTCCATTTCTACGAAAAATTGGCAGCACTTCCTTTGTTTCTACGTACTTTTTCACCTTTTCCAAGACCCAATTTCAACAACCAACAAGCCCCGACTAAGGGCACAATCCATACAACAACCAAAAATAGTCCATAAAAACAGTCCGCAATTAATCAACATTAAGGGTACAATGTGAAGCCTTTTAACACCCTTAATCTCTTAGTACTTTCACTAGAAATTTCTATACTTAAACATACATAATGAGGGCTGAATTTCCATATTCCAACACCCTAAAACAGTCCAAAAAAACTGTATAATAACGTCCGACAGTTTTATAGAATATGCGGCCAACAACTACAATCCGATAACACTTTCCTTAATCCATTTTATTCCAATTCAAGTTCCAACACTTCTATATATGATATATAAACTTATCAAAAACCACATTACTTCATTTTAACATGCGACAAGTGTAATTAACAACAATAATAACCAACGAATCCAACAACGCCAAAATGGCCTAGTTTCGGCCTCACTTCTTATCCAAACTTTTTTTAATCTTCATTATTTTTAGTACAAGTTCATCCATACATATCAACAATAAGTAATATCCAATTACTTTAAAAAAAGAAGAGCCATTACCTTATTTTTGGCTCCAAAATCTGTAAAAATAGTCCGAGTAAGATTGGCCCGCAGTTTTCGTTTCGCTCCACTTCCTCAAGTTTCAATCACATATATGTATCCCCTACAACCTTGTAACCAACTTTCCTTCACGTTTTACCTCCAAAAAGTCGACGAATCAAGCTAGGGTTTCACCCTCATTTTCGGCCAACACAAGATTTTGAGGGTTTGGAGAGTTAACTTGTTTTAGCACTTGGTTTAGGAGCTAATCTTGGAGAAAGAAACTTGTCAACACTTGTTGATCTTTGGCTATGGAGATTTTCGAAAATGGAGCTCAAAGGGAGAAGATGAGAGCTAAATTGATAAGTGTATAATGTCCAAGTCTTGCAAGACTTGGATATTTATCCAAGTGTAATGCCAAGTGGAGTGGGACCCATGTCCACTTGTCCTCAAGTCTCAAAATATCTAATGTGAGTCAAAGTCTTGCAAGACAAGTGGGGGTGACACGTGTCACCCTCCTATTGGTCCAAAATAATTCTTTCACAAAATAATTCTATACTTGGTCAAAATGTCACAAAATCTCGTAGGCCCCACAACATCATAAAATTTTCCGTGGGCCTCACATGACCAAATTCGAGACTTCAAAATCCAAAACTAATTCCGTGACTCCAATTAGGAGAATTGAACTCCGAGTAATCAAATCGTCGTATTCACATTTTCGAATTAATTCCTTAAGAAAATGTAGCTATACTATCTTCCGACGATCAAGTCTTACTTCCTTACTTACGTTCTCAAATACATGTCTTGGAACTACGGGGAGTAACAATTTGACTACAACAACAACACCTCGACAAATCCTTTACTAGACCCTCTATCAAAGAACACTGCCAATCACAAATAAATACAAGACAATAGAATCCATCGACTATAATAAAGTACGATAGCGAGTCCTCAAACTCATAAAGTTGTAACTACATGACCTAATTCACAAAGAACAAGACAATCATATGAACCAATCCGGTCGAATATAATCAATCCAACCATCCAAATCCATTTAATCAGGAAGTCAACCAGGTTCTAATAACTAATCCATATCATATTACCAAACAACAAGTAATCAAATTATGAATGAATGTATGAATGATATGAATGTAATGCATATGCAAGGGACCTTTCATCTCCAGTATATAAGCGTTCAAATTCTATAAACTGCACACCTATAAGGGACCCATAAAATCCAGATAGTCATCCAAAATTTCTCAACGGATCTCAGCTCCTGGCTATAATAACATCCATTGCAAGTATGCAACCCGAACCTATATGTATCATTATTATCATCAAACCAAGATGCTTTTGGAGTCATATCAATCATCTCAATGTTTCCAACCATCTGATAATATATATTTTTCTTTTCTGGGCTCATTGGACCCATTACATTTTCATACCACTCTCATTACAATATCATCAGAAACATGAGTGTATGAATGCAAATGATAATCCAATGCAAGTAATCAGAATGTATGAAATGAAATCAAATATAAGAGATGAATATCACACGCTTTCAGAAAGTCATTAACACATAATATACATAAATCAAAATATCACATTGAAATAAATGTGATAAATAAACAAAAAAATATCAACAACGACAACAATCCCACATAATGACGACAAGCCCAAACAACAACAGTCGGAAATAACTTACGACTAATTCCCTAAATCACCCATCATCATAGTTCAACACTAGTACCCACCCAAACGTTCATCACAACTGCTAAGGTGGGACCCCTAAACATTCCCAATACCTCTCAACATTGAAAACTAATATGTACTTCTATCGTAGTTTATAAAAGAGAAACTGCAACTTATCTCAAAGCCGAACAAGAGTCACGAACCCTCAAGCCAGAGCCTATCCTTTACGAAATTCTTCTGAACGATGAAAGTCTATTAAATATGAATTCTATGTTAAAATATGAATCCATAGATACACATTTTGTTATATTTTTAGTCGGAACCCAAAAATGGACCTAAAATAGCCAAACCCGAGCCCCAAGAGCAAAACCACAATTTTATTGAAAAATCATGTTCAATATAGTAAACCTAGTATTCTACGAGTTTAAATGAGACCAATAATACTGATATTGCTATACTTTAATTCAAAATCCAAAAATAAATTCAAAAAGATAACACCGAGCCCATCAGTGCAAAATTGGAATTTTATTTATATAATCGGTTACCCATAACTTATATAGTCTAGATTCACAAAACTCATTCAAAAAGCCTTTATCTTGATCCTCAAATTCATGGTTTACCACTTTTCAACTTTTGGGTTCAAAATCATAATTTTGCCCAACCAAACACGGATAAAATCAATAGCCAACGAAAATCAACTTGAGGAAACATAAAATTACAGGATAGATACAACCCCCATGCTGAGACAAGAACAACACCATGAAAACCACCTCAAATAAAGCTCTAGAAATGAAAGGTGAGGAAACACCTCTGGATACTCCCGAACTACCGGAACTGACTCTAATGGAGGAGTCTCCGCACTCGCATCACAAACATAAGCCAACTAAGAAAGACACCCCATATCTGCTATTTTTTTAGCTTTAAGGAATACAATCATCTTCTTTGGACACTGGCTAAGAGTACCTTTTCAAACTAGCTGAGGAATACTCGGCATGGCTAAGGTGCATGATATGGAGCTAGCCAATCCATACCCAAAATAGCATCGAAATCTACCATACTAAAAATGCTTAAGTCTACCTGAGTATCATACCCCCATCAAAGTAACTAGACAACCCAAATATGCCTGATCTACCACCACAGAATCCCCAACATGTATAGAAACATGAATATGCATGCATAGAGACTCACACATCAAATCCAAACTCAAAGTAAAGTAGGCAGAAACATAAGAATAGGTAGACCCTAAATCAAACAAAATTGAAGTAAGTCAATCAAAAACTAAAAGAGTACCTATTATCACAACATCGTAGGCCTCTGCCTTAGGTCTTCCCATTAACGCATAGAAATGACCATGATGACCCAAAGTCTAAGTACCCCAACGTCACCACTTCAGCCTGACTGAGCATCACATCGACCTATCTAAGGGCCACCCATGCCGCCCTGAGAACCATTCCTAGTACCCTAGACCAAACTCTAGCCAGACTCCCTGCTACTCTCAAACCCTGTGACTGACTACCATGCCTAAGTCTGGGACAATCCCTCTTGAAGTGCCCAAGATCACCATACTCAAAACAACATCTAGGAACTGTCAATGGTTGAGAAGAAGAACTGGCACCAGAATGACCACCATAGCTAGAGGGCCAGTAAGAACTCGGGGTTGACTGCCCCAAAACATAAGAAGTACGCGAAGAATAGCCTCCCTCAGATGTAGGCACAACAACAACAAGAACAAGCCTAGCACTCGAACGATGATGACCTCCACTATAATGGCCTTACCTCCAAATGAGGTAACTATATGAGTGCTAAAACGAGGCCTCTTGACCATTTTCTTCTCATAATTTTGTTTCCTAATAAACTCAGCCTCTCTAACTACATCAACAATCTGCTGGAAGGTAGAACCGGTGGCAGCCATCTATTTTGCAATCAATCGAAGAGGACAAATCAACCTATTGGTGAACCTCTTCATCCTCTTAGACTCATCAGGAAGAATCATTAAATCATGACGATACAAGGCATGGAAAATCACATCGTACTCTATCATAAATATATGCCCCTGGCGTAACCCCTCAAACTGAGATCATCTTCTCCCTAACCCTATGAGGCATGAATTTCTCCAAGAAAATCTGGGTAAATAAAACCCAAGTGAGAGGAGGGGACCCTGCTGGTCTAGACTCAATATAAGACCTCAACCACTTCTTGGCATGTCCAACCATCTAAAATGCAGTATAATCAAAACTATAAGACTCAACTAATCCAAGGTTTTGCAACCTCTCATGATAGCTAATTAAGAACTCATTCACATCATCCTCGGGATCCCCATCGTATCTGGGAGGATCCAACTTACTGAACCTCTCAAACATCTTCTACTCCTTAACATACATTGCGGGCTGAGCAGTTAGAGGAGGTACAATAGCACCTAAGAAAGGAGAAACCTCAGCAGGTGCTGGACGAACCCCTAGTGTTTGAAATCCTGGCATATTAGCATGGACAAGAGTCTGTCCTCCGAACCAAGTATATGATCCATTAAAAGTAACTAACTGAATACCATGAGCAATAGTCTCGATAAACTCATCATGCAAACCATGGTATCCAGAAGCACCAATGTAGCAATAAAACCAGGGCGCTTGATCTGGTCCTGCCCCGTCAGCCTGAACTTGCTCATCCTCATCAACCAGAACCTGAGCCTCCTCTAGAATAGCCTTTAGTCTCGGAGGCTCCGCTCTGTCATAATCCTGAGCAACTACATGTGTTCAGCCTTGGGCTGCAAGTCAAGGTATGCCTCAATCTCTACCTCACCCCTACCCTATGCACCATCTCTGATAATGGGTGCAGGTGCGGGATCCTGATATTCTCCTGCGGCTGGATAAGTCCTCACCATTTGTGAGTAGGATTAAAACAAAAGAGATTTAAAATTCAATCATAGTCGAATTCACACGAAAGACTGAAAGAATTGAAATTTCCTAAATGTCTTATAGCCTCTCAAAAATAGGTACGAAGCTCTTTGTACCGATCCAAAAAATCTACGAGACATCGCTCCTGTACTCATGAGACAATTAACCTAGTGCTCTGATATCAATTTATCACGATCCACAATCCCATTATGCCATGAAGGGACCAACCCTAACCCGTAGGCGAATCTGAATTATTCAACCGAATAAGATATAAGTAAATGCTGGAAAATAAAGGAATGACAGAAGTATTATCAAGTCTTGGAACTTAAATACATAAACTTGCAAGAAATTGTAACGACGCATTTTTCAGGAATAATGGTAGCACCTACATAATCCCACCGGTAGGTGGTGCGCGATAAGATGCACACACTTTAACGCAAGTGCACGTTATCGTGACAAGTAATATAGTCCTGGTAAGACCGAATATCGTCCACAATGATTAGGGTTCAAGTACCAACTATCTATCTTTTGGTATCTATTTGGCAATTGATATTTGGATTTGTTGTTTATAACTAAGAATTATAAAAGCTATTTAACTATAAGTTTACTTCAGTTGTGATAGGAATAGGGCTTCCATGTCTCCTCAACTATCCGCTTATGTTATTTATTAATGCAATGAAATATGGTCTTCTTCTCTCGGAGCTAGCAGGTTTACGAAATCGTTTTATATTCCCGTTAAGGATATATAAACACTCAACCCCATTATCGCACCTTACCTACCTTTCGTTGATAAGGATAACTCTATAGGAGGATTAAGAACAAAAACCTAGTTAACCGTCACGCACCATGCGCAAAATTAGGGTTTTTAAGCCTCTCATTAACGCTACATAAATAATTGAGGTATTTTAATCCCCAATCCAAGAATGTCTACCCAACTTACAGCATATTCACAATCTCTCCTTTCGAAGTAAATTAGAAATAATATAGTGATAATTAGTTGTCAATTAATTACCAAGCATTCAAAACAATTATTGGATAAATCTCTCAAAGAAGAATAATAACCATAAACATGCATTAATTCATAACATAAGTTTCTAGAGAATCAATGTTACACCCCGTAAGTCCAGGACATGTATAAGAGATTGTACGTAAGGAATCAAGGCTTGAAAATTTGTACGAAAGGAAAAATTGTTTTTCCGACGGAAAATCTACAGAACGTCGGAAAGGAAAAATGTTCGTTGATGAGAATTGGATTCTCAAAATGCATTATTTGATGAGTATGGAACTTATTTAACATTATGTAAATTTATTTTTACGGATTTGGTCATGTGGGGCCCACCCGAGAAATTTTACGTTTTGTGGGGCCCACGAGGGTTACGAAATTTTATGGACGAATGGGAGGGCGACACGTAGCACCCCCCAATGGTCTTGGACGAAATTAATGCTAGGGTAAAATGGTCATTGACCATCAAGGAAGATAAGTCTTCAAAGCTTGAGTTTATTGACCAAGTCAACTTGTCCACTTGGCTAATTAATTAATGATCTTCATCCTAGCCTCACATTTGTTGTAATCTAAGCCCTCCATTGTGTTATATATAGACTACACTAGTGCAAGACTTGTCTTCAACACTTAGAAAAATTAGAGAAACTTTTGTTCTTCCATGTGTGCTCTCGGGTTAGGCACTATTCCAACAAGAAAATTTTGCAATTTTGGTTATTTACTCACAAGACTTTAACCCAAGGTCCCTAAGGGTATTGTAAGGATATCTCAATAGAAAGATTTCGGAAAAACGACGTTTTTACGTTAGTCGCAAGGCGAAATCCTAAGGTGTTCTTCAACTTTGAAGATGGAACTTGAAGAGGAGTTCTTCATGAGGTTCTAAGGAGTGCTTGGAGCGGATTGGAACATAAGGAAAAGAGCTAAGAATTGCTAAGGAGCGACTTTGAATATTGGAATTTATAAGGGCTTATAAAGGTAACAAATCTTGTCGTTTTAGTAATTAAGATTACTTATTGTTGTAGCTATGGATATTAGCAATAATGAGGTATATATTATGAAGTTTGATAAGTGTTATGGATAATGGAAACCCTAATCCGAAATTTGCATGATTAACCCTAAGATTGTAATTCAAATTGGTTACTAGTTTTAGTCGTCGCTTGTTATATAAAGAAAGGATTATAGTTGTTTGAATTATTTGCGACTATATAACATGTTAGGACGACATTATGGATTGAAAGGAATTGGAAAGGACTTGTGTTGTTGTATGTAGTTGGCCGAGAATGGCTAGGATATTAAACTTACTTGGTATGAATTGTGGGCGGAATTTTACACGTATTGTAAGGCGTGTAATCCCATTTGATTGGTTGGTATGTTGAGCCTTAAATGTGGCATGTTTGGTTATTGTATTCGGCCTTGAAAAAGGTGGCAAAGTATGTAGAAACAAAGGAAGTGCTATCCGATTTTCCGTAGGATTTAGTGACTTTACACTTAGAATATTCTACGATTGAAGCTAGAGGTTAATGGACGTGTTATGACTATTATAGGTTGAAGTACTACGAGTAGCGTATTCTACTTGAGGGGTGGAAAGCTAGCAAGGATAAAATACTTGGGAGAATTTTGCAACTTGTCGCTAGTCGTCGCGAGGTATGTGAACCTCTTCTTTCTTTGGCATGATCCTACGTATGAAATATCCATGTGATAGTATTTCATGATTCCTTCTATTCTTAGAAGTTAAGAAGTATTCACATTATTGATTCTAAGTTAAGAGTATGTTTAAATTGTCCTAAGTCCTTACCGAGTCTTATGGGAGATGTTGGTAAGAATGGTTAGGAAGTTATGAGATTTGATTTAAAACTATGTGTCTTGATTTATTTAAACTAAGCAAGTTGATTTTATGTTTAAAAATGACTTGAATTTATATGTGAAAAGGGGTTTGATTTTAACGGTGGAAGTTATATAGTTGTAAAGAGAATAAGTTACTTGGTTTTGGGAGTGTATGAAACTTTATTTTGCAAGTTATGAGACTTGATTTCTAAAGTATTAAGCAATATGATTTTAAAGAGTGTATGCTACGAGGGGTTAAGACTATAAGCCTTGATTTTATGAGTGGAAATGGCTAAACTTTAAAAAGTATGGCTTCTTAATTTATTTCAAAAGTTAAGAAGAGGGTTTCCAAAAGAGTGTGTGACTTGAGCTTTAAAAAGAAAGGAGTTTTCTGATTCTTTTTTTAGTATGTATGTACGTAGTATTTTTGGGTCTAGTTTTCCTAATGTTGTAAGAATAAGAGTGTCTTAAGTTCTCTAAAATGAAAGGTTGTTATAATAGCTTTATGGGAAGTTGTTATGACGACTTAACAAGAAGTGAAAAGATGGTTTAAAAATGTTATGTATGGAAAACCACACCGAGCCTACAAATAGGCCGGATTACGTTATGAAATACACCGAGCCTACAAATAGGCCGGATTACGGTATGAGATACACCGAGCCTACACATAGGCCGGATTACGCCATATTACCCCGAGCCTACATGGCGTAGGGTTACATCATCTTACACCGAGCTCACAGCGGGCGATTATGCTTCATGATTCCATATTACACCGAGCTCTGGCGGGCGGATTATGCTACATGATTCCACATTACACGAGCCCACAGCGGGCGGATTATTTCACATGATTCATCGATCCGTGTCCCGCAATGGGCGGATTACGTTATCACGTCACGGATAATCAAAGTAAGCTCCCAAATAAGAAGTTCCTCCATAAAGTAGGATTATGTTATGTAAGATATGTAAGTTATGTGGAAAAACTTGATTAAATTCTTAAGTATGTATGTAAGAATATGAGGTTAATTCTTATTGAAAGAAGGAAATGAGCAGTTAATATACGATTGATTTGAGAGTTAAAATGACATTCTTTTATACGATTATGATTTGGTTGTTGCACTTATTTACATTTCCATACTAAATTTTTGTTATGCGGCCCCGAAGGCTGCGTTCATGCCCGCAGGTGTTAGGTACACAGGTTGGTGATCCTTGCTCTTAGGATCTCTGTTCAGTTTTTGGGAAGAAACTCCATTCACTCCGGAGGCTTATCTTTTTGGTACGGTTTCCCTAATGTTGTAGATTTATGTACATTCAGGGGTATGGCGGGGCCCTGTCCATACGATTGTAATTCTTAAGTGCGTAGTCACATCTTTGTGGGTCGGTTTGTAAAAAAGAAAGGGATATAAGCTGCATTGTTTATATATATGTGTCCGTAGGTAGCACTTATCGGCTAACTGTTGTTTAAATTCTCGTTGTTTTATTTTATAAGTTTCATGTATATTAATTGATTATCTCGATGTATACTGTAAGGGTGCCCGAGTAGGACACGATCGCGTGTTATACCCGTAGTTCGAGGTATGTATGCGAGGGCGTGCGTGCGAGAATCTGACAGAAAGATCGGAAAGGAAGAAAGAGGCGATTTTCCACGGAAAAGTTTCGGTTTTGTGAAGGAAAAAGGTTCGTTAATGGGAATGGATTCCCAGTTTGGTATTCGGACTTCTGGAATATTAGAGAATTATGGAATTTTATTTTGGAAATGGTCACGTAGGGCCACGGGAGAAATTTCACGGTTTTGTGGGGTCCACTTTGTTTTGAGATTTTGGCCATTGTGGATATTTTGGAAGATGTTTTATTTTGGGCCAATAGGAGGGTGACACGTGTCACCCGCTAGGTGGCTTAGCGAATGGCATTTGTGCACAACACCGGTTAGAGTCGTTTTTCGAAACGTTTTACATAACTTGCGAAGGAAAATTCGGCTATGTCTTTTCTTATTTTTGCGGATTTTTCCGAGAGGCGGAACATTTTGGACCAACGAGGCGGCGCTTGGCACCTCTCATTGGTGGGCAAGGTGGGCGCACGTGGGACCAATTGGGGAGGTCAGTGGTAGATATTTTGGTAGATATTTGTGAGGTTTTAAGGAGTAGGGACTAGGGGGCACTTGGGCATATCTTGGCCTACACTTGTGTAGCACTTGGCTCAATCTTGGCCATTGGTTGGCCTTGGCTTGTGCTATAAATACCCTCTCCCTTTGATGACTTCTTCATCCTTTCCTAAATGTTTCTAAGTGTTAATTCTTCTCCCTCACTTAGTGTTGAGTTCGGCCAAGAGGCCTCCCCTCTCTAGAGGCCTTGGCAGAAGTGCACCACTCACAGTAGTGTGGCCGTGGGGTACCCCACTGTGAGTTGCTTTCGTATAATACCCCTTTGTGGTGTAGAAATACTCTCAAAGTATTGTTATAATGCCCAATTACCTTAGCGTATACCTTGTAGTATTCTAAGGTTATACTATCTGAAAAGCCGGAAATACTATTATACTTCCGTCGGTCCAAACCGAAACCACTAGGAAAATCTCCATAGTCAGTTGGAGTATTGTGTAGAAGTTGGTTAGAACTTCTAAGGGTGGTTTAGAGCGGGTTGGGCGCTCGGAGTTGGAGCTAAACGATTGCCCGGGATCGACTTTATACTTGGATAATTATGGGCTTATCGAGGTAAATATCTTGTCCTCTATTGTAATTGGAAATTACATGTTGTTAGAATATATAGTTAAAGTATACTATATATAGAATCAGCGTGGTTAGTTGGCAATGTCTTTTGACTTAAGCCCAAGAATGGCCCAGGCGTATTCTGATGAGACTTGTGTAGTAATCTTGTGGAGTAGAATTGTACCCGTTCGGGTTAGATGTATAACCCCGGTTGGCTTGGTAGCGGCCGTGAGAGGAGATTTACTGGCTATGTGCGGGGAGAGTCTTTGCCGAATTTTACGTAGAATGTTCTACGATAAGATCTTAATGTTAATAAGCGCCTTGTGGCCTTATAGGTTGAAGTACTACGTGTGGCGCGTTCTACTTGGCTTTAGGAGTGGCCGGTTGGGAGTACTTGGGCGTTTTGCTATTAGTCGATACTGTCGCGAGGTATGTGAACCTCTTCCTATCTCTTCTAGCATGATATGTGTGAACTATGTAGTGCGGTGACGTCACATGTACTAAATGTATTTGATTGGTGTAAAACATAAAGTGTTATAACGGCTTTATGGGAAGTTGGTTATAACGGCTTTATGTTGGTAAGAAAATACATGTGGTTTTTAAAAGGTAATCGATTTGAACTATAACTGGCTTGTTATGTGTTAATAAAGAACTTGAAGTATTTCAAAAGAGTTTTGAATCATTTTGAGAGAAGAAGTAATACTTGATTTGGTTTGAAAACTTAAGAGTTATACTAGCTTTATGGAAAGGTAGGGATCACGTCTTAAGAATGTTTCTTGATTTTGGAAATCGAATGTGTATCGACAAACCAACTGCGGCGTTAATAAAAGGAAATGTTTGTGATTAAGTATTATTAAAACCAGAGAAACTTCCATCTGCATAGAAGCTAAGATGAGACAAAATGATATTTCTAGATCATGGTCTTTGTAATAAGATTGTTGTAAACAAGAATATCCAACTCACATATAAGACAGATGTTTCTCAGATAGTTTAAAGGAGAATTATATTCTTAAATGAATAAGACTATGAACTACGAAACCTTTCTAAATAAGAAACATGAACATTTGAAATTAGGCAAACTTGGGCGTTTGGAAAATAATGTTGTTACTTGAGTTTTACAAAGAGAAGTGTTTTGATTTACTTCAAAAGATAATCACTATATTTTCATATACTACGGGTATTGTGTGACTTTTGTGAAAGTAACGTATCTTTTAAGAGTTAATGTATGAAGTACTTTGGGGATAAAACCCGAACTTGTTAGCATATAGTAGAAAGTACGGTGTGTATAACTTGATTGTGTTGGTTTGTGATAGCCTTGTAATACCTTTTGTTGATTTGATAAGTAAACATGCTAGGATGTTACGTGTGTTAGTATCTTGTGATGTTTGTGTAAAGGGTTTTCCTTTGTTGTGCTTATGTTGTTTAACGATAAGTTGTTATGATAGTATTATACATCACTCATCTCTTGAGATAATTAGGGGTTAAAGCGCCTCCGATGCGGGGGTAGACTTCGGGCGGGTCGATGGACCTATGATTCGAGACTACCTCATGCGGGTCGAGGGCTATCGGAGCTGCGGAAGTTCGAGTTAGGATCACGGCCCTTGTGGTCATGCGGTCGCTTGTGGCGTGCGGACGGCGAGTCGGGGCGGCTGCGGGAGTAGCTACCCTCGATGCGGGGTTATACCTCATGCGGGCGATCCGATTGGCCTAAGCGGAGGCTGCGGAAAGTTCGAGGGCTGACGCGCACATTAGATCTGCGGGCAAGTGGTGGCTTTGATCATGTAGTGCAGGACAGATCTTATGATCTGATTCATGACCTTGTTGATGCGTGGGTGTTAGTAATCGGCTATGCCTCGTACTTACCTATGCGTGTTATTATGACACGAGTGGGACACGGTGTTCATGTGTGTTCCTTGGTCTTTGTTATATCATAAAGCTGGCGGTGAGAAGGTATTCCACGTGCATGATTGATGTTGTGGCGTGAGACCCATTGTTATATTTGAGTGATGACTTGAGGCGTGAGTCACGACTTGACATATTGCTTATTATTGTGAGCTGTAGTTTGGTTATCATACATGTCTCTGCTTTATAGACTATTATGATTTCATTTCTGATATTTTTAGTTTCACATACTCGGTACTGTTATCTTGACCTCGCCCGAAGTGGCGTATAAAGAGGCGAGCATCTCACGCGAGAATGACGAGAAGTGGCTCTCCGTATGGCACGTCTGAGAAGGTCCAAACCTCGGGGATCGCATGCGATCCGGTACCATTTGTTGGGTCGCGGAGTGACACTAGAACCTCGCGGCAAAGTGACAAAAGTGGTATCGAGCGGTTAATCCTCGGAAAGTGTCTGAGGCCGTATCGATGAAGTCTTGATTATCGGTGTGTTGTGCACGCCCGATAATCGAGGAGGCTATAGGATATTTAGGATTGGTTTCTATTCTTCTCACTCGAGTCGTGCCTTAGAGTGTGTTTTAAGTTGGACCTCTAAACGTATTTCTTTCCACTGCCGTTATGCCTCGCGTGGGGCAACCGGGCCCGGAGGCAAGGCGGCCGAGGAGGCTGCGAGTAGAATCTGAGAGGGTTGCGAGGGCACAGCCCAATCATTACCTAGGGTAGTGCTTGTTCGGGGATTTCTGCGGCGTTACTAGCCCGGCGGAGTTTAGCACGGCGGCGGTTCCTACTGCGGCCATGATATTTGAACCTTGATTCCACGGCCAGAGCAGAGAATGTAGATTGCAAAAGCGACCACATTACTAGCCATGGATTTGGCTACGGAGATTATACCGATGTACCACGAGTCTTGATGACTACCTAAGAAAGGGTTGTGCAAGTAATTCTTGATTGGGCTTGAGCATGGCACGTATGCGGGCTTATGCGCGGCAGCCGAAAGCGTAGAGATCGACGGGTTAACGAGGGCGAGAAGAGGGCGGGCGGCAAGGTCCTTGGTAACTTTCAAGGTGAGTATACCTTAAGTGCTATGTTACGATAGCGGTGTGTTAGTTGTGATTAGAAATCATGGTGGGTTAGCCGAGTAAGATTTTGGAGGATAGAGAAAGTGTGAGCCTTAGAGCTTTATACGCAGACCTTAGAGGTAAGGCCATCTCGGGTAGAGGCGTATGTTTATGTTTGACCACTTATAGGAGTGCATAGTGCACGTGAGTGTGTTTGGGGATAGGTCCCAAGTAGTGTGAAATGAAGAGGGTAGTTGAGCTAAGAAGACCGCTAGGTTTTAAACGTGATTAGTGAGATTGTTCCGATCGGGAGCTAGTATTGTGCGCGTTGCGGGTCGGGTTGAGGCCACGTTGCGGGTCAACCCGCGGCATGTATGGCGGTGGGGTCTGGTTGTGGTGGTCCCGCCTTGTGGTAGGGTCACGAGGTGCTAGGCCCAAGTTTAGTTAACCAACGTCTGAGTTCGTGGATGCGTTCGGCCGGTGGTCGGGCGATGAAGCGACCCAGCCGTGTTCTTGATCGGGACCGTTCACTTGCGATGTTGATTTATCGAAAGGTTGTAAGGCTGCACGGGTGCCTACGCTTCACCTTATGACGACAGTGGAGCCAGGTTCTGGCTGTTTTGTTTCCGAAGTTTTACAAGCATGTGTTAAGAACTCGGTGAGTCTCGAATCGCGTTCGCCCGCCGGGCGGTCGTGGAATTTGAGGTAGTTGTGAGATTGTTGTCTCTGTGGAGGAGCGTTTGAGCTACCATTTCGGTGTTCGGATGTCGCCTTATGAAGCCTTGCGGGCGGAAGTGTAAGTTGCCGATCGATTGGTTCGATGTTGGCGGGGTTGAGATAGTTGGTTGATCTTGTTCCGGATCGTGGATAGTGAAGCTTGTCTAGAAGAAGTTACGGCGGCTCGGAGAATCGTGCGGATAATCGGCGGCGCTTAGAGTTCGAGTTGACGGTCGGTCTTCTTGAAAGTACCACCGGACGAGTGTGGCGAGTTTTGAAAGCGAAGGAACTTAGCGAGTTACTTTGGGCCTTTGTGAGTTCATGTGAAGAATAGGCGGGTTGCCTATATGTTAGCATCTGCCGTCCGACTTAGGAGGAAGGGCGTCCGGTCTTTCGTATTGTTATGTTCGGAAAGTATCGAAGATCCGTCGAATGTTCCCGATTAATGATGACCTCGTTAGAGATAGTAACCGAGTTTTGGATACTAAAGCGATGCTCGAAATATGGTAAATTAGTGTCTGACGAGCGGTGATCGCGTGCGGCCGGTACCATTTGTTGGGTCGTTGGAGCAAGGCTCGCGACAAAGTGACAAAAGTAGTATTATTTGTGGTGATGTTAGAGGTGTTTCCTCGTGGACTTGGATGTAGGTATTTTGCGTGGGTATTTACGTGGCGGTGTGGCGAGGATTGTTTCGTAAGTATAGTAGTGAAGACTATCTTGCGCAGCGTTCGTTTTGAGACTTAGAAGGAACATTCGGGACGAATGTTTCTAAGGGGAAGAATGTTATACCCGTAGTTCGAGGTATGTATGCGAGGGCGTGCGTGCGAGAATCTGACGAAAGATTGGAAAGGAAGAAGAAGGCGATTTTCCACGGAAAAGTTTCGGTTTTGTGAAGGAAAAAGGTTCGTTAATGGGAATTGGATTCCCAGTTTGGTATTCGGACTTCTGGAATATTAGAGAATTATGGAATTTTATTTTGGAAATGGTCACGTGGGGCCCAGGAGAAATTCTGATTTTGTAGAGCCCACTTTGTTTTGAGATTTTGGCCATTGTGGATATTTTGGAAGATGTTTTATTTTGGGCCAATAGGAGGGTGACACGTGTCACCCCCCTAAGTGGCTTAGAATGGCATTTGTCTGACCTTTGGTTAGAGTCGTTTTTAAATGACGTTTTACATAACTTGCGAAGGAAAATTCGGCTATGTCTTTTCTTATTTTTGCGGATTTTTCGAGGCGGAACATTTTGGACCAACGAGAGGCGGCTTGGCACCTGCCGTTGGTGGGCAAGGTGGGCGGCACGTGGGACCAATTGGGGAGGTCAGTGGTAGATATTTTGGTAGATATTTGTGAGGTTTTAAGGAGTAGGGACTAGGGGCACTTGGGCATATCTTGGCCTACACATGTAACACTTGGCTCAATCTTGGCCATTGGTTGGCCTTGGCTTGTCTTATAAATACCCTCTCCTTTGATGAATTCTTCATCCTTTCCTAAATGTTTCTAAGTGTTAAATCTTCTCCTCCCCTTAGTGTTGAGTTCGCCAAGAGGCCTCCCCTCTCCAGAGGCCTTGGCCGAAGTACACCCTCACAGTAGTGTGGTAGTGGGGTACCACTGTGAGTTGCTTTCGTATAATACCACTTTGTGGTGTAGAAATACTCTCAAGTATTGTTATAATGCCCAAATTACCTTAGCCGTATACCTTGTAGTATTCTAAGGTTATACTATCTGAAAAGCCGGAAATACTATTATACTTCCGTCGATCCTGGCGAAACCACTAGGAAAATCTCCATAGTCCGTTGGAGTATTGTGTAGAAGTTGGTTAGAACTTCTAAGGGTGGTTTAGAGCGGGTTGGGCGCTCGGAGTTGGAGCTAAGCGATTGCCGGGATCGACTTTATACTTGGATAATTATGGGCTTATCGAGGTAAATATCTTGTCCTCTATTGTAATTGGAAATTACATGTTGTTAGAATATATAGTTAAAGTATACTATATATAGAAGCGAGCGTGGTTAGTTGGCAATGTCTTTTGACTTAAGCTGAAGAAGCGAATCGTATTCTGATGAACTTGTGTAGTAATCTTGTGGAGTAGAATTGTACGTTCGGGTTAGATGTATAACCCGGTTGGCTTGGTAGCGGCCGTGAGAGGAGGAGATTTCTGTTGTTGCGGGGAGGTCTTTGCGAATTTTACGTAGAATGTTCTACGATAAGATCTTAATGTTAATAAGCGCCTTGTGGCCTTATAGGTTGAAGTACTACGTGTGGCGCGTTACTTGGCTTTAGGAGTAATGGCCGGGTTGGGAGTACTTGGGCGTTTTGCTATTAGTCGATACTCGTCGCGGTATGTGAACCTCTTCCTATCTCTTCTAGCATGATATGTGTGAACTATGTAGTGCGGTAGACGTCATGTACTAAATGTATTTGATTGGTGTAAAACATAAAGTGTTATAACGGCTTTATGGGAAGTTGGTTATAACGGCTTTATGTTGGTAAGAAAATACATGTGGTTTTAAAAGGTAAGCGATTTGAACTATAAGCGGCTTGTTATGTGTTAATAAAGAACTTGAAGTATTTCAAAAGAGTTTTGAATCATTTTGAGAGAAGAAGTAATACTTGATTTGTTTTGAAAACTTAAGAGTTATACTAGCTTTATGGAAAGGTAGGTATAACGTCTTAAGAATGTTTTACTGATTTTGGAAATCGAATGTGTATCGACAAACCAACTGCGGCGTTAATAAAAGGAAATGTTTTGTGATTAAGTATTATTAAAACCATTAGAAACTTCCATCTGCATAGAAGCTAAGATGAGACAAAATGATATTTCTAGATCATGGTCTTTGTAATAAGATTGTTGTAAACAAGAATATCCTACTCATATAAGACTTATGTTTCTCGGATAGTTTAAAGAAATTATATTCTTAAATGAATAAGACTATGAACTACGAAACCTTTCTAAATAAGAAACATGAACATTTGAAATTAGGCAAACTTGGGCGTTTGGAAAATAATGTTGTTACTTGAGTTTTACAAAGAGAAGTGTTTTGATTTACTTGAAAGATAATCACTATATTTTCATATACTACGGGTATTGTGTGACTTTTGTGAAAGTAACGTATCTTTTAAAGAGTTAATGTATGAAGTACTTTGGGGATAAAACCCAGAACTTGTTAGCATATAGTAGAAAGTACGGTGTGTATAACTTGATTGTGTTGGTTTGTGATAGCCTTGTAATACCTTGTTGATTTGATAAGTAAACATGCTAGGATGTTACGTGTGTTAGTATCTTGTGATGTTTGTGTAAAGGGTTTTCCTTTGTTGTGCTTATGTTGTTTAACGATAATTTGTTATGATAGTATTATACATCACTCGTCTCTTGAGATAATTAGGGGTTAAGGCGCCTCCGTCTGCGGGTAGACTTCGGGCGGGTCGATGGACCTATGATTCGAGACTACCTCATGCGGGTCGAGGGCTATCGGAGCTGCGGAAGTTCGAGTTAGGATGCGGCCCTTGTGGTCATGCGGTCCTTGTGGCGTCGCGGACGGCGAGTCGGGGCGGCTGCCGGGAGTAGCTACCCTCGATGCGGGGTTATACCTCATGCGGGCGATCCGATTGGCCTAGGCGGAGGTGCGGAAAGTTCGAGGCTGACGCGCACATTAGATCTGCGGGCAAGTGGTCGGCTTTGATCATGTAATGATGCAGACAGATCTTATGATCTGATTCATGACCTTGTTGATGCGTAGGTGTTAGTAGTCGGCTATGCCCTCGTACTTACCACATGCGTGTTATTATGCACAGTGGGACACGGTGTTCATGTGTGTTCCTTGGTCTTTGTTATATCATAAAGCTGGCGGTGAGGAAGGTATTCCACGGGCATGATTGATGTTGTGGGCGTGAGACCCATTGTTATATTTGAGTGATGACTTGAGGCGTGAGTCACGACTTGACATATTGCTATTATTGTGAGCGTAGTTTGGTTATCATACATGTCTCTGCTTTATAGACTATTATGATTTCATTTCTGATATTTTTAGTTTCACATACTAAATTTTTGTTATGCGACCTCCTTGAAGGCTGCGTTAAATCTGCCGCGAGTAAAGGTACACGATCATTGATCCTCGCTCTTAGGAGTCACGATTCGGCGTGTGGGAAAGCTCCGTTTCTCGGAGGCTTATCGATGGTATAGTCCCTGTTGTTGTAGGTGTTTACATTCGGGGTATGGCGGGGCCACTGTCCGCCATTGTTGTCGTATCATTTCTTAAGTGCATGAAATCTTGTTGTGGGCGGGGTTTGTAAAAAGATTAAAAGCTGTTCATGTTGGAAAAAGTTGTTATTTATATATATGCGAAAGGCAAGTTTTCTCAGTTATTGTTTCATATTTCATAATATATCTTGTATTGTTTTATGTTCCGCTGATTACTCTGATGTTGTATCACTAGGGTGCCCGGGGTAAGGCACCAGTCACGGGCCCGGAATCGGGTCGTGACATCGCGGGCCCGGGGTCGGGTCGTGACAAAAGTGGTATCAGAGCAGTTAGTCCTCGGAAAGTGTCTACAGACCGTGTCTAGTAGAGTCTTGATTATCGGTGTGTTGTGCACCACATCTATAATGTCGAGGAGTGCGGGACATTTAGGATTGGTTTCCATTCTTCTCACTCTGAGATCGTGCGATGAAATTTGTATTAATAGGTTGATCCGTCTCGGCGTATTCTTATGTATATGAATCAGCTATGCCTCGCGGAAGCGACCGAGTCGGAAGGGTAAGCGGCGGCATGAGCTTCCGGTGGTGCGAGAGGTTACTAGGACTCGAGCTCGGACTATGCACGAGGTTGCGGTCGGCGGCGAAGTTGATTCTGGCGGTATTAGAAAGCGAAGCGGCCGCGGCTCGGGGTTCCGATACGAGCCTCGATCCTCGGCCGGGCGGAGTATAGAGATTATGGAAGCGGTCAGGTTATTGACTAGCATAGTGGTAGGCGGCAAACGGGAGCGGTAGCTAACCACAGAGTCGATTTGAGGATTTGGGATTTTACGGGTTGTAGTCACCCAGAGTTCTATGGTTTGAGATCGAGGAGGATCCTCGGGAGTTTGTCAGCGAATCTGATGGACTATGCAGTGCTTAGGGTCTCGGAGACCGAGTCGGTGGTGCTAGCTTACTGGGATTCTGCGATATTGCGTTGAACTGGTTTGAGTCATGGGAGCTGTCTGGGGTGTGGGTGCTCCTCCGGTGTTTGGGATGAGTTCACGAGGCCTTTCTTGATCACTTTTGCCTCACGAGATGAGGAGAGCCCGTATTGATAGGTTCTTGTCATTGAGGCGAGAATGGGAGGACCATCGAAGTCTGACACAGAGTTTGACTCGTTGGCGGTATCGCACACTATTGTGGTGACATGGGTGATAGAGTTCATCGCTATGTTATGGGGCTAGGCCGTTATATGATCACCGCTTGCACAGGAGTGGCCCTTCACCAGTATGGATATTGCCGGGATGCGAACATATGCACGAGATTGAGGGCGAGAGAGAGGGCGACCAGACCAGGCCGGCCAGAGGGCGGGGCGAGGGTTGAGGTGATTTTAGCGGAAAGCCTCGGCGAGCTAGGTCTACATTTCAGTGCCAGAGTGCTCCTTCCCGATTTTACGGCGGGAGGTTGGATCGGCCGGATAATTCGAGGCCGGTCGAGCTCGAGCTTGGATCGTATGCGCGCATGGGTTCTAGGTCATCGGGGCCACTCTTCCTCGATGTCCACAGTGTGGCGGCATCACCGTGGGAATGTCGTCGTGCTCTTGGTGCTGTTTACTGTGGCCGTCGAGCCATATGTTGAGGATTGTCCTAGTAGGAGAGTTACAAGAGGATAGCACGATCTAGGATCGATTGCGGGTTCTTCGCCTTGATGGCTAGGCGGGATGTTCATACACGTGGTAGTGGCGGTCGTGGTGGAAGTTCCCAGTTTTAGCGGTCCTTTGAACCGCCTAAATGATTTCAGGTATATCTTCGACCCTTTAGAGATTTGTATGCATGATAAGGTTGTTTTATGTTTAAGTATCAAGAACGGATAATATTGAAATTATGTATGTATGCTAGAAGTAAGTTGGAAGTACGAAAAGATAATCCTTTTAGGCCATGAATGTGAGTAGATAGTGATGGTGCACACTTTGGATTTGTTTCCTCGTTTGGTTTGTGATGGCTAAATATGCAAGTGCGGTGTATTAGGGCCATATGTGGCATAATTAGGTTTTACTAAGTGCAGTTTTATGAGACTATGCCAAGAAATGATAGATTGAGCTCCGAAAGAACATTCGGGGACGAATGTTTCTAAGGGGGGAAGAATGTTACACCAGTAAGTCGGGACATGTATAAGAGATTGTACGTAAGGAATCAAGGCTTGAAAATTTGTACGAAAGAAAGAATTGTTTTTCCGACGGAAAATCTTTCGAACGTCGGAAAGGAAAAATGTTCGTTGATGAGAATTGGATTCTCAAAATGCATTATTTGATGAGTATGGAACTTATTAACATTATGGAAATTTATTTTTACGGATTTGGTCATGTGGGGCCCACCCGAGAAATTTTACGTTTTGTGGGGCCCACGAGGTTACTAATTTTATGGGACGAATGGGAGGCGACACGTGGCACCCCCCAATGGTCTTGGACGAAATTAATGCTAGGGTAAAATGGTCATTGACCATCAAGGAAGATAAGTCTTCAAAGCTTGAGTTTATTGACCAAGTCAACTTGTCCACTTGGCTAATTAATTAATGATCTTCATCCTAGCCTCACATTTGTTGTAATCTAAGCCCTCCATTGTGTTATATATACACTACACTAGTGAAAGACTTGTCTTCAACACTTAGAAAAATTAGAGAAACTTTTGTTCTTCCATGTGTGCTCTCGGGTTAGGCACTATTCCAACAAGAAAATTTTGCAATTTTGGTTCTTTACTCACAAGACTTTAACCCAAGGTCCCTAAGGGTATTGTAAGGATATCTCAATAGAAAGATTTCGGAAAAACGACGTTTTTACGTTAGTCGCAAGGCGAAACCCTAAGGTGTTCTTCAACTTTGAAGATGGAACTTGAAGAGGAGTTCTTCATGAGTTTCTAAGGAGTGCTTGGAGCGGATTGGAACATAAGGAAAGGAGCTAAGAATTGCTAAGGAGCGACTTTGATTATTGGAATTTATAAGGGCTTATAAAGGTAACAAATCTTGTCGTTTTAGTAATTAAGATTACTTATTGTTGTAGCTATGGATATTAGCAATAATGAGGTATATATTATGAAGTTTGATAAGTGTTATGGATAATGGAAACCCTAATCCGAAATTTGCATGATTAACCCTAAGATTGTAATTCAAATTGGTTACCAGTTTTAGTCGTCACTTGTTATATAAAGAAAGGATTATAGTTGTTTTAATTGTTTGCGACTATATAACATGTTAGGACGACATTATGGATTGAAAGGAATTGGAAAGGACTTGTGTTGTTGTATGTAGTTGGCCGAGAATGGCTAGGATATTAAACTTACTTGGTATGAATTGTGGGGCGGAATTTTACACGTATTGTAAGGCGTGTAATCCCATTTGATTGGTTGGTATGTTGAGCCTTAAATGTGGCATGTTTGGTTATTGTATTCGGCCTTGAAAAAGGTGGCAAAGTATGTAGAAACAAAGGAAGTGCTATCCGATTTTCCGTAGGATTTAGTGACTTTACACTTAGAATATTCTACGATTGAAGCTAGAGGTTAATGGACGTGTTATGACTATTATAGGTTGAAGTACTACGAGTAGCGTATTCTACTTGAGGGGTGGAAAGCTAGCAAGGATAAAGTACTTGGGAGAATTTTGCAACTTGTCGCTAGTCGTCGCGAGGTATGTGAACCTCTTCTTTCTTTGGCATGATCCTTCGTATGAAATATCCATGTGATAGTATTTCATGATTCCTTCTATTCTTAGAAGTGAAGAAGTATTCACATTGTTGATTCTAAGTTAAGAGTATGTTTAAATTGTCCTAAGTCCTTACCGAGTCTTATGGGAGATGTTGGTAAGAATGGTTAGGAAGTTATGAGATTTGATTTAAAACTATGTGTCTTGATTTATTTAAACTAAACAAGTTGATTTTATGTTTAAAAATGACTTGAATTTATATGTGAAAAGGGGTTTGATTTTAACGGTGGAAGTTATATAGTTTTAAAGAGAATAAGTTACTTGGTTTTGGGAGTGTATGAAACTTTATTTTGCAAGTTATAGGACTTGATTTCTAAAGTATTAAGCGATATGATTTTAAAGAGTGTATCTTCTGAGGGTTAAGACTATAAGCCTTGATTTTATGAGTGGAAATGGCTAAACTTTAAAAAGTATGGCTTCTTAATGTATTTCAAAAGTTAAGAAGAGGGTTTCCAAAAGAGTGTGTGACTTGAGCTTTAAAAAGAAAGAAGTTTTCTGATTCTTTTTTTAGTATGTATGTACGTAGTATTTTTGGGTCTAGTTTTCCTAATGTTGTAAGAATAAAAGTGTCTTAAGTTCTCTAAAATGAAAGGTTGTTATAATAGCTTTATGGGAAGTTGTTATGACGACTTAAGAAGAAGTGAAAAGATGGTTTAAAAATGTTATGTAAGGAAAACCACACCGAGCCTACAAATAGGCCGGATTACGTTATGAGATACACCGAGCCTACACATAGGCCGAATTACGCCATATTACCGAGCTACCACATAGGGTTCACGTCATCTTACACCGAGCTCACAGCGGTAGCTGGATTATCTTCATGATTCCACATTACAAGGCTCCACAGCGGGCGGATTATGCTACATGATTCCACATTACAAGGCCACAGCGGGCGGATTATGTCACATGATTCATCGATGCCGTGTCGCAAATGGGCGGATGCGTTATCACGTCACGGATAATAAAGTAAGCTCCCAAATAAGAAGTTCCTCCATAAAGTAGGATTATGTTATGTAAGATATGTAAGTTATGTGGAAAAACTTGATTAAATTCTTAAGTATGTATGTAAGAATATGAGGTTAATTCTTATTGAAAGAAGGAAAGGCAGTTAATATACGATTGATTTGAGTTAAAATGACATTCTTTTATCTGATTATGATTTGGTTGTTGCACCTTATTTACATTCCATACAAATTTTTGTTGTATTGACCCAGCCAGTGCGGTCATGCCCGCAGGTGTTAGGTACACAGGTTGGTGATCCTTGCTCTTAGGATCTCTGTTCAGTTTTTGGGAAGAAACTCCATTCACTCCGGAGGCTTATCTTTTTGGTACGGTTTCCCTGAGTTGTAGATTTATGTACATTCAGGGGTATGGCGAGACCTGTCCATACGATTATGTAATTCTTAGAGTGCATAGTCACATCTTTGTGGGTCGGTTTGTAAAAAAGAAAGGGATATAAGCTATTTGTTGTTTATATATATGTGTCCATGGAGGTAGCCTTATCGGCTAACCTGTTGTTTAAATTCTCGTTGTTTTATTTTATAAGTTTCATGTATGTTCCGTTGATTATCTCTGATGTATACCTGTAAGGGTGCCCAGGTAGGGCACCAGTCGCGGGCCCGGGGTCGGGTCGTGACAATCAACATGGAAAGCCCTATAAGAGAATTAGTTCCTAGCCATTGACATGACAAGAACTAATTCAAAGTTCATCATACAAAAACTGAAATAAAAGAAAAGAAAAGGAAAAGAAATTACTAAATTATGGTCTCCAATCTCCAAGCAAGAAGTCTTGTGTTGTGCAAGAAAGGGAACCCTTAAAATCTGCCTAGGGTTCTCCTTTTATAGGCTGAAAACCGCCTCTCTCTTTTTCCTGCAGTTCGCCTAAAATCGTCAAAACCACGATTTTTCCTCGCTTTGGCGCCAGTTCTTCTTTTCGCCAGTCACGGAACTTCAGTGGTCCTTCGGGGGAATTGGCGCCGCGGCCCGACCTCTGGCATGCGAGGCGCGGCGCTGCAACTTCTGTAGCCTCTGCGAATAATGGCGCCGCTACTCTCGTTGGCATGAGATGCCTTGCGGTGACCGCGTTTACCTCGTTCGCCACTTTCTCTGTTTTTAGCTCTGGAACCTCCTCTTTTGCCCTCTTTTAGCTCCTTTTCCGTCATTTGGCCATTTTAACCACTTTGACTCAAAAGAAAGGAAAACTATCCTAATAGGACACTTATTTGTACAAAAAGGGACAAAAGACTAACTAAAAATGACTCGAAAAGTGTATATAAAATACACCGATCAAATACCCCCAAACTTAACCTTTGCTCGCCCTCGAGCAAAAATAGAAAGAAATAAAAGACTCAAGAAACGAAAATAAAAGACTCACTGACATTGATCACTTTTGCTGCATTAGTGTTATCTAGAAAAACATGAAGGTTAGCAGAATAATATGCAGGAACATATAGCATGAAATTTTCAGCACACTAAACACATTAAGCTAGATATTTCGCAAACTCATATTCATCATGCTTAATGGAAGTCAATATACTAAATCATGCATATAAATTCAAAAATCCTATGGCATGCTTACTTGCTATTCTCCACTAATCCTGGATATGCATAAAAGAGATCTTCAGGACTTTAAGGGTTGTAATGTAGGCTTAGGTATAGGTAGGAAAAATATAGGCATTTTAGGCTCATTCTGTGTACCATAAGCTCTTTAGCTTTTCCATTTTTTCCCTTTACTTTTTCTTCTTTTCTTCACTTCAATTCTATCTTTTCCCTCTTTTGTTTTGGGAGAGTGAAAAGTATAATAATAACAAGCACCCCCAAACTTAGGCTTTTGCCTCTTTCTTATTACTTTTTTTATTGGGGTGCAACAAGTTCATTCACTCTTTTTGTCTCTTTTTTAACACAATTTATTCCACTACTTCACATTTTTACTTATGGCACAATTTGTGGGAATATAGGGTGTCAAAGAAGAAGTTTCAATTTTTAGGCTCAATGGGCTGACTAGGGATACTTTTTAAAGTCCGGGATAGAAAAGAATGGTAAGAATTGACTATCAAAGAAATGCCTGAGTCATCTCCCTAACATGCATATCCTAACTATTTCGCCTCAAATAGCAAGCAATCATAACACATAAGTTTTTATCATTTAGCATGCATAATTTAGGCAAGAAACTCCAAATAGACAGATTTTGTGAGTTTTTGGCATATCTAACCTAGGTGTCTAGATAGTTGCTTCAATTCCATTACATTATTTCACCTTATTTCACTAGGTGTTTCTAGCAACTACAGCATACATGATCTTTTGACAGACAATTATGACTCAAAAAGAAAAAAAAATTTGTGACTCAAAAATACATAAAAACAATAAAAAGAATTAAATAAAACATAACAAATAAGACACCCCCCAAACTTAAATCACACATTGTCCCCAATGTGTGTAGACTCAAAGACAATAAAAGAAATAAGACACTTACAGACTTGGCTAAAATGGTGGCAATGGCGTTGGATAGTACTTTGAATTCCGTGAGGGGGGGAGAGCTCTGGGTTTTTGATTTGGCGACAGGGCCTTCGGATCAGGGCGTCTTTCAGAATTCAGATTTTTTTCTGTTGTGGCGCCGCGGCCCTGCAAATGGGCGCCGCGGCGCCCAAACTTCTGTGCTGGTTCTGAACTTCCTGCGCCGCGGCCCTGCTTCTGGGCGCCGCGGCGCTCTGGTGGCTTTCTGGAAATCCTTGGCTTCTCTTCAGTTTTCGCCTTCCAAGTCCTTGGCTTTCACCTGTCAATCACAACACAGACACTACCTCCGTGAGACTGTTCTAAATAAAGACTAATTGCATATAAACTAAATAAATTAAAATACCTTGGGTTGCCTCCCAAGTAGCGCTGTCTTTAACGTCTTTTAGCCGGACGCAGGTTCCTTATTATTCTAAGGTATGAGAGGTTACTAAGTTCATGTATTCCATTTCATTGATCAGATAGGGTTTTAACCTCTGGCCGTTTACCTTGAAGGAAGCTCCCTCTCTCCCTTTTATTTCAATTGCACCATATGGGAATACTCTTACCACCGTGTATGGTCCTGTCCAACGTGATTTTAACTTGCCTGGAAATAATTTCAACCTTGAGTTGAATAAAAGAACTTGTTGTCCTTCTTGAAAGTCTTTCGGTATCAACTTCTTGTCGTGCCATGCTTCCGTTCGTTCCTTGTAGATCTTTGCATTCTCATAGGCATTGTGCCTGAATTCCTCTAACTCGTTTAGCTGTAGTAGCCTCATCTGTCCTGCTGCCGTGGCGTCCATGTTTAACTTCTTCATTGCCCAATACGCTCTGTGTTCCAACTCTACTGGCAAATGACATGCTTTACCAAAAACTAATTTATAAGGTGACATACCAATTGGTGTTTTGAATGCTGTCCGGTATGCCCATAATGCGTCATCCAGTTTGATAGACCAGTCTTTCCTTGAGCCGTTCACCGTCTTTTCCAATATGCTCTTTACTTCTCTATTTGACACTTCTGCTTGCCCATTAGCTTGAGGGTGGTAGGAAGTTGTAGTGCGGTGGTAGACTCCATATCGGGAAAGCAACAAATTCAGCTGCTTGTTGCAAAAGTGACTTCCTTCGTCACTGATGATGGCTCTTGGAGTGCCGAACCTTGTGAAAATATTCTTTTGAAGGAATTTTTGAACAGTCTTACTGTCGTTTTCTTTTGTGGCCACTGCTTCTACCCATTTGGACACATAGTCTACTGCCAGAAGGATATATTGATTTCCAAAGGATGGCGGGAATAGTCCCATGAAATCGATTCCCCACACATCAAAGAGTTCCACTTCCAATATCCCTTGCGAAGGCATCTCGTTTCGTCTTGAGATGTTCCTGTTCTCTGCAGCTATCACATTTCTTCACAAAGGTATGGGCATCCTTAAAAGTGTTGGCGATAGAATCCGCATTGCAGCATTTTTTGCCGTTCTTGATGCCCCAAAGTGTCCACCACATGATAGGGTATGACAATGGGTGAGAACACAGTGCATCTCTTCCTCCGTATACATCGCTTTGATGACTTGATCGGCGATGTTTGTATAACATAGGTTCCTCCCAATAGTAATGCTTTACTACGAGTAAAACCTCTTCACTCTTTGCCGTCAATTGGGGTAGTACCTTAGCTGCAAGAAAGTTAACAAAATCAGCGTACCAAGGTAAATTAGAATTCACACTTACTTGAAATAGTTGTTCGTCTGGAAAGTGATCATTTATTTGCACATCCTCGTGTTACGGCTCTGTGTTCTCCAGTCTTGACAAGTGGTCTGCAACTGAATTCTCTGTTCCTTACTTATCACGAATCTCCACGTCGAATTCTTGTAGAAGCAGAACCCATCGAATGAGGCGAGACTTTGCATCCTTCTTTGTCATCAAGTACTTTATAGCAGAGTGGTCAGTGTATACTATCACCTTATTCCCAATCAAGTATGGCCTGAATTTCTCAAATGCATATACTATAGCTAGTAGTTCCTTTTCGGTATTTGCATAATTTAACTGTGCGTCATTTAGAGTTTTACTAGCATAGTAAATGGATCTAAATACCTTGTCGATTCTCTGTCCAAGCACTGCTCCCACTGCATAATCGCTTGCATCGCACATTAGTTCAAATGGGAGCTCCCAGTTTGGTGCAATGACTATGGGTGCTGAAATGAGCTTCTCCTTGAGCGTCTGAAATGCGGATAATCATTCTTTATTGAAGTTGAAGGCAACCCCCGTCATTAGCAATGTGGAAAGGGGCTTTGAGATCTTTGAGAAATCCTTGATGAATCTTCTATAGAAATCTGCATGTCCAAGGAAACTTCTGACTCCTTTTGTTGATACTGGAGGTGGTAGATTTTCGATCACTGAAATCTTTGCTTTGTCCACCTCAATGCCTTGGATTGATATTTTGTGTCCCAAGACAATTCCCTCTGTTACCATGAAGTGACACTTCTCCCAGTTTAGCACAAGGTTAGACTCTTCACACCGGCTTAACACTGCTTCTAGGTGCTTTAAACACTCATCGAACGATGCTCCAAAGACCGAAAAGTCATCCATAAAGATCTCTATAGTCCTCTCCACCATGTCTGAGAAAATTGCCATTATACACCTCTGAAAGGTTGCAGGTGCATTGCAAAGTCCGAATGACATCCTTCTAAATGCAAATGTACCAAAAGGACAAGTAAATGTTGTCTTTTCCTGATCTTCTGGTGCTATTGCAATCTGGTGATACCCTGAGTATCCATCCAAAAAGCAGTAGTAGTTATGCCCTGCAAGTCTGTCCAACATTTGATCTAGAAATGGCAACGGGAAGTGGTCTTTTCTGGTTGCCTTGTTCAACTTGCGATAGTCAATGCAGATTCGCCATCCAGTGACTGTTCTAGAAGGAATGAGTTCGTTCCTTTCGTTGGTCACCACTGTCATTCCACCCTTTTTAGGCACCACTTGTACTGGACTCACCCATGTGCTATCAGATATAGGGTAAATTACTCCTGCATCGAGCCATTTTAGGATTTCCTTTCTGACTACCTCTTTCATGTTTGGGTTTAGTCGCCTTTGGGCTTCGATGGATGGTCTGCTCTCCTCATCTAGACGGATCTTATGCATTACCGTTGACGGACTTATCCCTTTTATGTCTGCTAATGTCCATCCAATGGACCGCTTGTGATTCTTCAGTATTTTTAGCAGTTTATCAATCTCTTCGGTGGATAGGTGACATGAAATGATTACTGGTAAGGTTTTCTCTTCACCTAGGTATTGGTATTGTAGATGATTGGGTAGAGTTTTTAACTCTAACTCTGGAGCCTTCTCTGTGGATGGTAATGATCTTTCTGGTATCTGTCCAAGCTCTTCATACTTCCTCGTATCCCATTTTCCATAAACATTCATCCAATTTGCATACTCCATCAGATCTGGATCATTACTACTATCATCATCCCATTTGGTCAGCACTTCTTCAAGCGTATCATCCTGTCCGAACTCCTTGGCTGACACTGTTTCTTTGATAAGATCAATGGCTGAGCAGTTATCCTTGGCATCTGGAAAAGTTGCTGCTTGAAAAACATTGAAAATCACCTCTTCTTCATCTACTCGAAGCTTCAACTCCCCTTTGAGAACATCAATAAGAGCCTGTCCTGTAGCTAAGTAGGGTCTGCCAAGTATGATGGGGATTCCATCGTTATCTTGTATGTCTAAGATAACGAAGTCGGCGGGAAAGATGAACTTGTCCACCTTCACTAATACATCTTCGATGACTCCTCTAGGATGAACTATTGAGCGGTCAGCTAACTGCAAAGTGATGTTTGTAGGTTTGACTTCTCCCATTCCTAGTTTGCAGAAAACTAGATAAGGCATCAGATTTATGCCTGCTCCCAAGTCGCACAATGCTTTCTGACATTCAAACTTTCCAATGGTGCATGGGATGGTGAAGCTCCCTGGATCTTGTAACTTCTGAGGTAGTTGTCTCTGTAGGATGGCACTACATTCCTCAGTCAACATCACTGTTTCGTAGTCCTCTATCCTCTTCTTTTTGCTAAGCACATCCTTCATGAACTTGACGTAGCTCGGCATTTGCTCTAATGCTTCAGCAAATGGGATATTGAGTTGCAATTGTTTGAGGACCTCCACGAATCTAGAGAATTGCTTGTCAAGAGTACATGTTTTTAACTTCTGGGGATATGGTATTATCACCGTGCGATTACTCTTCGGCCGCCGATTCTCGATTTAAGGTTACGGCGCGCGCGCGCCAGCTTGGCGCGCGCCACTCTCCGCTGTCTCGAATCTTGGCGCGGCCCGCCATCGGCCAGCGGCGCGCTGCTGCTGCGAACTCTCCATCTCCCCTGATTCGGCATCCTTCAGGTCAATTGGCTGACATTGTGTTTCCTCATTGCCTACCCCAGGTGCAGATTGCTCTTCTTGTGTTTCGCTGTTGAATATGATCGCGAGTTCTGCTATTTGCGTTTCCAACTTCTTCATGGCCATTCTCGTTTCGTCCATGAACTGATTTTGGTACCTCGTGAAACTGAGTATAGCTTCTCGTAATTCCTCACTCTCTTCCTCTATGGTTGGATCTCTATCATATTGACAGTAAAAATCCATATCTAAAGGGTTCCTGAGATGAATCAAAACCAACAACGGATCACGACACACTTGTTTGTACAAAAGAAAAGAAAATAAAATAAACAATGTAAAGAAATAAAAATAAAATCGTAAAAGTAAAATAAAATAAAAAACCAAATTAGAAATTAAAAATAGATAAATTTGATATTGAACTATGCCTAATCCCCGACAACGGCGCCGAAAACTTGGTGCGCGAAAAGATGCACACACTTTAACGCAAGTGCACGTTATCGTGACAAGTAATATAGTCCTGGTAAGATCGAATATCGTCCACAAGGATTAGGGTTCAAGTACCAACTATCTATCTTTTGGTATCTATTTGGCAATTGATATTTGGATTTGTTGTTTATAACTAAGAATTATAAAAGCTATTTAACTATAAGTTTACTTCAGTTGTGATGGGAATAGGGCTTCCATGTCTCCTCAACTATCCGCTTATGTTATTTATTAATGCAATGAAATATGGTCTTCTTCTCTCGGAGCTAGCAGGTTTACGAAATCGTTTTATATTCTCGTTAAGGATATATAAACACTCAACCCCAGTATCGCACCTTACCTACCTTTCGGTGATAAGAATAACTCTATAGGAGGATTAAGAACAAAAACCTAGTTAACCGTCACGCACCATGCGCAAAATTAGGGTTTTTAAGCCTCTCATTAACGCTACATAAATAATTGAGGTATTTTCATCCCCAATCCAAAAATGTCTACCCAACTTACAACATATTCACAATATCTCCTTTCGAAGTAAATTAGAAATCATATAGTGATAATTAGTTGTCAATTAATTACCAAGCATTCAAAGCAATTATTGGATAAATCTCTCAAAGAAGAATAATAACCATAAACATGCATTAATTCATAACATAAGTTTCTAGAGAATCAACATGGAAAGCCCTATAAGAGAATTAGTTCCTAGCCATTGACATGACAAGAACTAATTCAAAGTTCATCATACAAAAACTGAAATAAAAGAAAAGAAAAGGAAAAGAAATTACTAAATTATGGTCTCCAATCTCCAAGCAAGAAGTCTTGTGTTGTGCAAGAAAGGGAACCCTTAAAATCTGCCTAGGGTTCTTCTTTTATAGGCTGAAAACCGCCTCTCTCTTTTCCCTGCAGGCCTGGCCCAGAAAATCGTCAAAACCCTGATTTTTCCCGCGTCGGCGCCGCGCCGAACTCGTGGTCCTTGGGTGAATTACGCCGCGGCCAGATCTGGCTGCGAGGGCACCGCAGTGGCTGCAACTTCGTAGCCTCTGAATAATGGCGCGCGGCCACTCTCGTTGGCATGAGTAGCCGCACACGACACGTTGCCTTGTTCGCCACTTTATTTGTTTTTAGCTCTGGAACCTCCTCTTTTGCCCTCTTTTAGCTCCTTTTCCTCCATTTGGCCATTTTAACCACTTTGACTCAAAAGAAAGGAAAACTATCCTAATACGACACTTATTTGTACAAAAAGGGACAAAAGACTAACTAAAAATGACTCGAAAAGTGTATATAAAATACACCGATCAGTAGGCGAACCACTCCCAATAATTCACAAGTCATAATATAATAAAAATGGAAGTGTCACGCCCTGAACCCCGGGCCCGTGACTGGTGCCCTACCTGGGCACCCTTCTACCTAACTGACACAAGTAAACTGCGGAAATAAATAACACCTCGTTTTATTTTTTAAAAACCAACGAACATGCAAGGGCAAAGCCGACAAGGCTGCCATATAATGTACATAATCAAAAGGCACTACGCTGCACATGAGTCCAATCCCACATATGAATACAGACCTCTAAGAGTTTTACAGAACTATGACGGGACAAGGCCCCGCCGTACCCATACTGTACAAAAGCATGTAATGAAGGATCTATACCAAAATGATAAAATCTTGAACAGATGGAGCTATCCAAAAATTCAGAGCAGGGTCCTACACATGCAGATCACCAAACTGCATACTTAAACCTGCGGCATGAACGCAGCCCCCCGAAGGAGGTCAGTACGAAGAATGTACCAAGTATGTGAAACTAAAAAATACTGTAATGAAATCATAATGGTCTATATAAAACAGGAGACATGCATGATAACCAACTACAGTACACAATACACAAGCAGTCATGTCAAGTCAGGGACGCATTCCCTCAAAGTCAATACTCAAATATAACCATGGGTCTCACGCCCATAACATCAATCATGCCCGTGGAATTCCTTCCTCACTGCCGACAGTCCATGATATAATATAACACAATAATCATACATGAACACCAAGTCCCACCTGTGTCATAAAAACTGTACGGGCCAACTAGGAAAGCGAACCACCAGATCCAGCCTGTCATCATAAAACTGACCGGGGCAAGTACGAAAGTCAACTATCAGATCCAGCCTGCGTCAACAATGGCAAGGGCAAGTCAAAGCTAACTACGAGATCCGGCTGTCGTCACGAGATATGGCCGGGGCAAGTGCAAAAGCTATCTCTGAGTCTGGTACCAAAGCATTTAAAGCCAACTACGGACCATCGTAAATCGTCGACCGAAGCGGGGCAAGTCAAAGCTATCTACCAGACCATCCTGCGTCACTAAACCTCATGGAGGGCTAGTCCATGGAATAATAATATCCAACATGATTGCATGTCCATGGGGTAATAAAACAAATCCGGGAATCTAACCCGCCTCCTGGTCGCATGCCCCGGAATCCCACATCGTATAAGCATGTCCAAGGAGTAATAAAAACAATCCGAATCTAACGCGTCTGGTCGCATGCCCCGGAATCCCACATCGTATAAGCATGTCCAAGGATCAATCACAATGGAAACATACCCGTGGAATCCCCCATCACTGTCGGTACATCCAAGTCAACTCACAACAAGATAGCCGGCCCTCCAACAGAGAGTCGCGGCAGCGTAAAAATATAATACTTGCACTCAAAGGCTATCACAAGCAAGCATAGGCGAGTTCATAAAATCTTTAGACTTTCATTATCATACAAAAATGAATTTCATTTTATAAACTCAAGGCACTTTCGTTTTATATAAAAATCCGGGATTTTAACCCTAAGTACTACGTACTTCCATTCTTTTCAAAAGACTCCTTTTTATATAAAACCCCAAGATACTAACACCCGTAGTATCAAGACATGTCTATTTTTCAAATTAAGTTACTACACCTTTAGAAATTCATTTCATGACTTTGAAACCAAGTAATTTCTAATTTCACAACCTAGGCAACTCATGCCTATCAATCAAAATAGACAACTCTCTTAACCTTTCATAAAGCCGTTATAACTAACTTCCCATAAAGCCGTTATTACCCTTTATGGTTTTAGACAAATTCATTCTTTTTATAACCAAGAGACTTATACTTTTAAAACCAAGTATCATATACTTTCAAATCAAGTTACATAACTTTCAAAATATTCAAGCCTCTTAACTTTAGAAATCAAGTTACATAACTTTCAAAATACTTCAAGTCTCTTAACTTTAGAAATCAAGTTGCTTCTACTTTTAAATCTCAAGTAACTCACACCTTTAAAACAAGTTACTTCTCTATAAATCATGTCATTTCTCCTCTTTTAAATCAATTAAGTAAATCACTCCTTTGACTCCCCTAAAGCCGTTATAACAACCTTTAGGTTTTAGGACTAAGGCACTATCCAAAAGATTTGGAAACCACTTCCTTTTTAAGACTCTATGTACTTCAAGTAAAACACTTTCACTTTTGAAAATCCAAATTTCGTCAAGGTAATGGATTATAACAACTTCCAATTTAAACATCCAAAGTACAATCAAGGAAGTATATAGAAAAACTTCTATATTAGGCAATCCAAGTACAATCAAGGAATGTATCATTTAAGGAGTAGGATTTACTTACTTTACCATAAGGAATCATGCTAGAAGAAGAGGAGATAGTTCACATACCTTATCAGCTTAATCCACAAGCTAAGTCGAATACGCCGCACGTAGAATTGTCAACCTATAATGGCCACAACACGACTATCAACTTCTAGTTTCTAACGTAGAATGATACTAAGTATACGGTCTCTTATTCTACGAAAAATTGGGCAACACCTCCTTTGTTTCTACGTACTTTTCTACCTTTTTCAAGGCACGAAAATCAATAGCCAACATGCCACATTTAAGGCTCAATACATAAATCAATCAAAGGGGATTACACGCCTTACAATACGTGTAAAATTCTGCCCCACAATTAATACCAAGTAGTTCAATATCCAAAGCCATTCTCGGCTAACATGTACAACAACACAAAGTCATTTCCAATTCTTTTTTCAATCCAAGTTGTTAAGTCTAACATGTTATATAGTCGTAAACAACTTTAGCAACTACAATTTCTTCTTTATATAACATGCGACGACTAAACTAATAACCAAACTGAATTGTAATCTCAAAGGCTAATCATGCTAGTTTCGGATTAGTGGTTCCAATATCCACAACACTTATCAAACTTCATAATATACATCTCATGCTTGTTTATATCCATAACTACAACAATAAGTAATCTTTAATCACTTAACGACAAGATTGTTACCTTGATAAGCCCTTATAAAATTCCAAGATTCAAAATCGCTCCTTAGCAATTCTTATCTCATTTCCTTCACGCTCCAATCCTCTATTTGAAGCCTTTAGAAGTTCACAACCAACTTATCTTCCATTTCTAATCAAAACTATGAAAACGACTTAGGTTTTCGCCTTGCGACTAACGTGAAAACGTCGTTTTTCCGAGATTTTTTTATTGAGATATCCTTACAATACCCTTAGTAACCTTGGGTTAAAGTCTTGTGAATAATGAACCACAATTGCAAATTTTTTGTGTGGGAATTCCCTCAAACCCGAGAGCACTCTTAGCTAGCACAAAGTTCTCTAATATTTTCTAAGTGTTGAAGACTAAGTCTTGCAACTAGTGTGTATATATAATACAATGGAGGGTCAAGATAACAACATATGTGTGGCTAGGATGAATAATATTTAATATTTATACAAGTGGGCAAGTTGACTAAGTCAAATATCTCAAGTTTGTCAAGACTTGATCATCTACCTTGGTCATTGACCATTTTACCCTTGCCCAATTCGTGCAAGCCCATGTGGGGGGGGGGGGGTGACACGTGTCGCCCTCCCATTCATCCATAAAATTTCGTAACCCTCGTGGGCCCCACAAAACGTAAAATTTCTCGGGTGGGACCTACGTGACCAAATCCGTAAAAATAAATTTCCACAATGATAATAAATTCCATACTCCTCAAATAATGCATTTTGAGAATCCAATTCTCATCAACGAACATTTTTCCTATCCGACGTTCGGAAGATTTTCCTTCGGAAAAACAATTCTTTCTTTCGTACCAATTTAGAGTCCTGATTCCTTACGTACATTCTCTTAAACATGTCCTTGAATTACGGGGTATAACATTCTTCCTCCCTTAGAAACATTCGTCCCCGAATGTTCTTAGTCGGTTGTCAAGCTATACAAACTCCGGCATAGTCTCTTTACTATGCCTATAAATCAATTCTCCATGAGACCAACGACGCCACACATGGCCACCATATAACATACGTATACATAACAATGAACCTTCCATCTGCGGTCCCTTCTCACAAAACTCGAAGGTTACAGTCTTATAAAAAACGGGATCCTTAGAGGTTCATTTCTTTTTCCCGTATAAAGGGATGGCCCTGTCGTATTCTAAGCCATGGGACTAACACTATCTGAATCCTTCAGTCGGACTCCCACTCAGCTCACTGATGTGTTCCCTCATGTTACTTCCCTTCTCTGTCTCACTTAGTCTCCAAACTAGTTGGGACATGAACCTATAATCCGCCTAGCTTAGTTTATCAACCGGTGTAAACTCTAATACTAGTATCATCTCAATCACGAGCACCTATGGATAGTGTTACTGAACCTAAGGCGTGTGTATCATCACAATTAACCTCCACTCATGACCTAAAAGGAATTTTCTCTACGCACCTTCATTACTCGTAACTATAATAACTATAGTTCTTTTAACCCTTGTTCCTTCCTTTTCTTACTTGTCATACTTTCTCGTACTTCCAAACTTATTTTAGTACACGTACAAAATTTCAAATATTGTTTTTGTTCTCCAATCCTTGGAGTTACTATCCCAACTTGGCCATTATGCTACTTGCATCTCCGTTAAGGCCCTTTTCGGCCCTTACGACCTGGCTCCGGTAGAGCGCGTCCACGAACTCGTACAACGATTAACTAGACTTGGGCCTCGCATCCTCGTGACCCTATCACATAGCGGGACAATTTCCAACTGACATCACCCCATTCCATACTATCGATTGACCCGAAATGGGTCCACAACCCGACCCATCATCACACTTAACTTCTCATTCTTAGTCTGAAATAAATTTCTCTCCTATCTCAAGGAACTTCTCACCCTATCCTACCATTCACTAGAGGTTCTTAACCCAGGCCGAAGTATTTCTACTTTACATCTTCCATTATCGGTCCTTACACTGTTACGGAGTAATTACAACTTGTGAACCCTACACAACTTGTTATACCCCGTATTTCCGGAGTATGTACGTGAGGGCGTACGTACGAAAGTTTAGCCTTAAAGTTAGGCCAAGTTCGAAAATTGTGCACAACTCACTAAAAGAACCGTTTTCCGACGAAACATTTCCACAGCTTTCGTAGGGAAAATTCCGGCTATGCCATTTCTAATTTTTGCGGATTTTTCCGAGAGACGAAACATTTTGGACCAACGGGAGGGAGACACTTGGCACCCTCCAATTGGTGGACTTGAAATCGTCCATTGGACGAATTGGACATGGAGTTGCACGTTTTTTGTGCCTTTGCACAAGTCAAGGATTAGGTAGGATATTTTGTGTAGTAGATGGATAAGGACACTTGCCCTAATCTTGGCCTTACACTTGCCTAGCACTTGGCTTAATCTTGGCCATTGTTGGCCACTTCTTGACCTATAAATACCCCCCTTTAGATGAAGAGTTCTTCATCCACAAATCAATTTCCAAGTCTTGAAAAATCCCTCCCCCTCTCTCTAAAGCTTTTCGTCCAAAGCCTCATACCCCCCCTCCCCTTTTGAAGCTTGGCCGAGGCAACCCCTCCCCCTAGCCTAGGCGAAACCTACCCCTCCCTTGGTAGAAAAGTTGCCTTCTTGCATTGTTATAATGCCCAAAATACCTAGCCCAAATCCCTTAGTCCTTAGTAGAAGTTGTGAAGAACTTCTAAGGTTTCTTAGACTCTGGGCGTCTGACTTAGGAGCTAAACCTTGCTCGGTAGCGACTTTATCTAGGATATTATTGGGCTTACCGAGGTAACTAATCCTAACCCTCTTTTGAATTAGAGAATACATCGTAGTAGTATAAGAATAAGTATTAAATACTTAGAAGAATATCACGAGAATAGAATTGAGTTATCACGAGAAGGGTTTCAAAAGAAGAATAAGCGATGTACTTACATAGAATTTGTTTTCACGATGAACTTAAGTAGCTCACCGGTAGGAAGTCTGCCCAATTTTCCGTAGGATATAGAACCCTCTGTTTAGAATGTTTACAAAGTAGTGCGAGCGTTGATAGGCGTGTCGACTATTATAAATTTGATTCTCTGCGCGACATATTCAACTTGGCGGTGATTTTATTGAGAAGGTATGTGATTCTTCCTAAAGCATGATATTTTACAATATATATGTAAATGCGGTAGACGTACGTGTGTTAAGCGAATAATAACTACGGCAATGTCTTTGACTTAAGCTGAATAATACTTACGGCAATGCCTCGGCTTAAGCTTTGAATAATACTTACAGCGATGCCTGGCTTAAGCTTTGAATAATAAAGAACTGAAAGCATTTCAAAAGAATACTGAATCATTTTTAACAGAAGAGAACTAATTGGTTTTTAAAACAGAAGCTTAAGAGTTATACTAACTTTATGGGAAGTTAAGTATAACCACTTAAGAATGATAAAAGAAACAGTTTGCCTATGTGTTTATAACAGACTTATATTGAATTGTGAAAAGAATAATAAGTGTTATACCCCGTATTTTCCAGAGTATGTACGTGAGGGCGTACGTGTACAATTTGAGCCTTAAGTAGGCATAGTTTCGAAATTTGTACACAAGTGCCGAAAGGAGTCGTTTTTCGACGAAACGTTTCCACAGCTTACGTTGGGAAAATTCCGGCTATGTCATTTAGTATTTTTGCGGATTTTTAGGCGGACGGAACATTTTTGGACCAACGGGAGGGTGACACTTGTCACCCTCATTGGGCCAACAAAAGAAGGCTTGGCTTGGCCGATTGGCTCCCTCTTTTGTGCCTTGCTTTGTGGCTTGTTTTGTGGAGTGTTTTGTGGAGTGTTTTGTGGGTGCACTTGGCTTGATCTTAGCCTTACACTTGCCCTGCACATGGCTTGATCTTGGCCATTGGTTGGCCTTTGGTTTTGCTATAAATACCCCTCTCTTTGAAGACTTCTTCATCCACTCTTCACTTGCCTAAGTCTTGAGAACCCTCCCTCCTCTTGTTGACTCTCGTCCAAGAGCCTCTCCCCTTGTAAAGGCCTTTTGGCGAAACCTTCCCCCTTTGTGAGCCTAAAGCGAGAACACCCCACTCCCTTAGGGTGTTGTTCTCGTGTGGTACCCCACTTTGTGGTATTAAAATACTCCTCCAGTATTGTTATAATGCCCAAAATACCTTAGCCTTATACCTTGTAGTATTCCAAAGTTACCTCTATCGTAGAGTCAGGAAATACTACCTTTTGTCCTTTTAGTCTCAAACGAAACCCTAAGAAACCTTGTTGGTTGAAGTTTTGGAGTAAGTTGGATAGAACTTCTAAGGGTTGTTTGGGCGGATTGGAGCACTCGGAGTAGGAGCTAAACCTTGCTCAGCGACATTACTCGGATAATTTTGGGCTTATCGAGGTAAACACTCATCCTTCTATTGTAATTGGAAATTACATGTTGTAAGTATATAGTTGAAGTATACTATATGTAGAACTATACTTAATCTTTGTGGCAATGTCTTTTGACTTAAGCTGAAGAATTAAAGCGAATCGTATTCTGATGGCGGGTGTAGTAGAATTGTACACGTCGTCAGGTTAGGCGTGTGAAACCCCTCTGGTTGGCTTGGTGGCGGCCTCGATAGAGAAGGAGATTTCTGTTGTGGCGGGGAGATCTTTGCGAATTTTTACGTAGAATATTCTACGTTGTGGTCTTGATGATAATAGGCGCCTTGTGGCCTTATAGGTTGAAGTACTACGTGTGGCGCGATTTACTTGGCTTAAGGAGTAGCCGATTGTTTGGGCGTTTTGCTATTAGTCGATACTGCGTCGCGAGGTATGTGAACCTCTTCCTATCTCTTCTAGCATGATATGTGTGTAACTATGTAGTGCGGTGAGGCGTACGTGTGTTTAATGTATTTGATTGGTTTGAAACATAAAGTGTTATAACGGCTTTATGGGAAGTTGGTTATACGACTTTATGTAGGTAAGAAAATGGGTTGTGGTTTTAAAAGATAATTGATTTGATTTATAAGCGGCTTGGGCGTTATAATAAAACTTGAAGTATTTCAAAAGATTTATGAATCGTTTTGAAAGAAGTAGTATTGTGCTTTGAAAACTTAAGAGTTATACTAGCTTTATGGGAAGTTAGGTATAACGGCTTAAGAATAGTTTCTTGATGTTAGAAGTTAAGAGACTTGATCTTATAAGATAAGAGACTTAACTTATTTGTTTTAATGTGAATGTTTGTGTGAAACCTCATTCGTGAGTAATGAGTACTTGATTTTATTTAAAGGGATAATGTTTCTTGATTTGGAAATCGAATGTGTATCGACAGGACCACTGCGGCGTTAATAAAGGAAAATGTATTAAATAATGATGAATTGTATTAAAACGGTAGAAACCTCCATCTGCATAGAAACTAAGATGAGACAAAATGATATACATTTTCTAGATCATGTCTTTGTAATAAGAATGTTGTAAACAAGAATAACCTACTCGCGTGAGACATATATTACTCAATTGTTCTAAAAGGAATCAAGTGATTAAGTTTATGAACTATGAAACCATTTGAAAATGAGAAGCTTGAGTAATTGAAACTAGGCAAGCTGGAACTTAGGAAAGAATGTTGTTACTTGATTTTGAAAAGGAATGTGGGTTGGTCATTCTAATACTACGGTATCGGGTGACTTTTATAAATGTAATTGATCTATTTTAAAATAACTTCACTTATTTAGTACTTTGGGGTTAAAAAGCCTGACTTTGGCATAAAATTAAATTACTTTGAGTTGTGTGAAAATTGACTATGCTTGTTTTTTTGAAACTTGCCTATGCTTGTTGTTGTGAAACTTGCCTATGCTTGTGATGATAGCCTTTGTTGTGCAAGTGTGGTGTTTACGTATTCTGGCGTCTCGATAGAGGCGGTTGGTAGTTGAGGTTTCTTCTTGTTCGGCTGGGTACCGGTGGTGGCTCGTACTTGCCGTCTCGTGGTGATTCGGCCTTGGTATCACGGTAGTCGACCCTCGCACTTGCCCGTTCGATTATAGTGGCGAAGTTTCGTGTCTGACGCCTTGGTCACGGTGGTCACCCTCGTACTTGCCCGGTCAGTGCGTGGCCGGCCTTGGTATCCGGTAGTCGGCTCTCGCACTTGCCGTGACGGCCGTGTTTTGGTTGCATTGTATTATTGAGTACGGTCGGATCTGGTAGTTATACTTGTCTGTCACGGTTTTATAACACAGGTGGGACATGGTGTTCATGTATAATCCTTGGTATGGTTATATCATAAAGCTGGCGGTGAGGAAGAAATTCCACGACACGAGTGATAATTTGGAGGCGTGAGTCCTGTCTTGATATAGCGGTTATATGTTATATCTTGTAGTTTGGTCATCATACATGTCTCCCGCTTTATATAGACTATTATGATTTCATTTACTGATATTCTGATTTCACATACTTGGTACTGTTATCGACCTCCTTGAAGCTGCGTTAAATCATGCGCGGTAAGTGCGTCATTTGTCGATCCGCGTTTAGGATCTCATTTCAGCGTTTTGGGAAGCTCGTTCCGTCGGAGGCTTATCTTTGGTATGTTACCACAGTGCCGTAAGTTCTTGTGCGTTCGGGGTAGGGCGGGGCCACTGTCGTCATAGTTGTTGTATAAATCTTAGAAGTGCAGAAATCTTGTTGTGGCGGGGTTGTAAAAGGATTAAAGCTATTCGGTTTTATGTATATCTTGAAAGCAAGCTGTTTTGGTTGCTTTGTTTATTTATTATATCTCTTATTTCATGTGTAAAGTTTTTATTTCCATTGGTTTTCTCGATGTTGTATCACTAGGGTGCGGGGTAAGGCACGATGGCGGGCGAGTTGGGCGTCCTGAAGTGGTATCGAGCGATTAATCCTCGGAAAGTGTCTCTGACCGTGTCTAGTAGAGTCTTGATTATCGATGTGTTGTGCACCACATCTATAATCGAGAGGCTATAGGACATTTAGGATTGGTTTCCATTCTTCTCATTACGAGATCGTGCCTTAGAAAGTGAGTGATAAGATTGGACCCTCCGGCGTGTTTCGTTTTTACGATTATGCCTCTGCGAAGGCAACCGGGCGAAGGGCAAAGCGGCGAGAGGATCTGCGAGTAAACGTGGCGAGACCACGATACTGAGCCTCGATCCGCGATGCAGGCGAGAGGAGATGAGTTACAAAGTGGGCCCGATTAATGGCGAGGTTGTGGCGAACTTGAGGATAAGTGGGCCGGCGGTTCGATAACACGATGGTTCACCCTAGGTCGAGATAGTTCGAGCTTGGGATTTTTACGAGTTGTAGGCGCCCGAGTTTTATGGGTCGAGGCACGAGGATGATCGCGAGGAGTTCATCAAGCGATTCTGTGGATCGTAAGTGATCAAGGCATCGGAGTCGAGTCGGTGGCCACAGGTTCACATCAATGCGTGATACGCGATCGTGGTTTGATTCTTGGGAGCTGTCGGGGAGAGCATGCACTTCAGTGGTATGGAGCGAGTTCTCGGAGGCTTTTCTTGCACATTTCTTGCCTCCCGGATGAGGAGGGCTCGGTAAACGATTTTTGGTGTTCTGGCGAAGCAGGCGTGCGGTTCGGGAGTACAATGTGAGTTCGACTCATTGGCGTGCGTCCGCGTTAGTAGCTAGTATGGAGGATCGAGTGCACCGATATGTTCTGAGGCTCGATGATTGCCTTGCGAGAGTTGTTGGTGTAGCTCTTGGTAGGGCATGGACATTGCCGCGTCTGGCGTATACACTTGGATGTGAGGCGGATAAATCGGCGGAATGACCAAAGTCGGCGAAGAGGGCGAACAGCGAGGTCCTTTGGTGACTTTCGAGGCGGACCGCCTCGGGCGAACTAGTTATGTACCTCGTCGATCTGAGTGGTCCTCGCGGCTTTGGGACGCCGGGATATTCGGGAAGCGGTCGGGGCTCCGTGTTTCAGATTTTCGGGGAAGCGAGTGCTCGCGGATGAGTTGCCCTTGTCTCGGTGTGGCGTTGTGGAAAGCTTCATAAGGGAGAATGTCGTACTAACTCGGGAGATTGTTATTTTGCGGCCAGCGGGCCATCGGCAAGAGCTGTCCAGGCCGAGTAGCTGGTAGGATAGCATGGACTACTAGAAGCGATTGCGGGTTCTTCACCTTCCGTAGCCGAGCAGATGTTTGTACCGGAAGGCCGGTAGAGGTCGCGATGGGAGTTCGATTTTAGCGGTCCTTGAACCGCCTAGTTTGAGTATATCCTTAACCTACAGAGTTTTGTTTGTATTGATGTTGTTGATGTGTTTAATGTTATGTTTGGATAGCTTTGTGCTAAAATGTGATTTAGAAACACAGTTAGTGAAAAGGGTAAGTCCTGGGTAGTGTGAGATGGAAGTGGTAGCTTTCGCGATGTGAAATAGTAAGATTGTTCGGATCGGGAACAAGAGTTGGCGTGATTGGGGTCGGGTTGAGGACCATTTCTTTGGTCAACGTAACCCGGTTTGGGGTGAAGTCGATTAGGTGGTCCCGCCAGTGGTAGGGTAACGAGGGTGCTAGGCCCAAGTTTAGTTGACCATCGTATGAGTTCGTGGGTGTGTTCGACCAGAATCAGTTCGGGAAGGCGGGAATGGCCTTAGGGAAATCGAGGTTAGTGAGATGACCAAGTTTGGAGTAGTGACTCGAGGGTTGGAAACGAGCGTTGAAAGAAGTGTGAGTACGGATACTAGAGCGAGTTCGAGTGTTCGTGGCGAGTACTACGAGATAGGGGAGAAGTGAGCGTGTGTTTTGTGGCGGTGTGGCATGATTGTTTTAAATGCGTATAGCGGTGAAGACTATCTTGGCGCTTTGTTTGTTTTGAGACCTAGAAGGAACATTCGGGACGAATGTTTCTAAGGGGGGAAGAATGTTATACCCCGTATTTTCCAGAGTATGTACGTGAGGGCGTACGTGTACAATTTGAGCCTTAAGTAGGCATAGTTTCGAAATTTGTACACAAGTGCCGAAAGGAGTCGTTTTTCGACGAAACGTTTCCACAGCTTACGTTGGGAAAATTCCGGCTATGTCATTTAGTATTTTTGCGGATTTTTCCGAGCGACGGAACATTTTTGGACCAACGGGAGGGTGACACTTGTCACCTCGTTGGGCCAACAAAGAAGGCTTGGCCTTGGCCGATTGGCTCCCTCTTTTGTGCCTTGCTTTGTGGCTTGTTTTGTGGAGTGTTTTGTGGAGTGTTTTGTGGGTGCACTTGGCTTGATCTTAGCCTTACACTTGCCTTGCACATGGCTTGATCTTGGCCATTGGTTGGCCTTTGGTTTTGCTATAAATACCCCCTCTCTTTGAAGACTTCTTCATCCACTCTTCACTTGCCTAAGTCTTGAGAACCCCTCCCCTCCCTCTTGTTGACTCGTCCAATAGACCCTCACCCCCTAGTGAAGGCCTTTTGGCGAAACCTTCCCCACTTTGTGAGCCTAAAGCGAGAACACCCTCCCTTAGGGTGTTGTTCTCGTGTGGTACCCCCCCCTTTGTGGTATTAAAATACTCCTCCAAGTATTGTTATAATGCCCAAAATACCTTAGCCTTATACCTTGTAGTATTCCAAAGTTACCTCTATACGTAGAGTCCGGAAATACTACCTTTTGTCCTTTTAGTCTCAAACCGAAACCCTAAGGAAACCTTCACTGTTGGTTGAAGTTTTGGAGTAGAAGTTGGATAGAACTTCTAAGGGTTGTTTGGGCGGATTGGAGCACTCGGAGTAGGAGCTAAACCTTGCTCGGTAGCGACATTACTCGGATAATTTTGGGCTTATCGAGGTAAACACTCTTTGTCCTTCTATGGTAATTGGAAATTACATGTTGTAAGAATATATAGTTGAAGTATACTATATATAGAACTATACTTAGTACTGTGGCAATGTCTTTTGACTTAAGCCTGAAGAATTAAGAACTGAACTGTATTACTGTGTAGTAGAATCGTACACGTCCGGTTAGGCGTGTGAAACCCCCCCCTCTGGTTGGCTTGGTAGCCGGCCTCGATAGAGAAGGAGATTTACGCTGTGGCGGGGAGATCTTTGCCAATTTTTACGTAGAATATTCTACGTTGTGGTCTTGATGATAATAGGCGCCTTGTGGCCTTATAGGTTGAAGTACCTACGTGTGGCGCGATTTACTTGGCTTAAGGAGTAGCCGACTGTTTGGAGCGTTTTGCTATTAGTCGATACTCGTCGCGAGGTATGTGAACCTCTTCCTATCTCTTCTAGCATGATATGTGTGTGTAACTATGTAGTACGGTAGACGTACATGTGTTTAATGTATTTGATTGGTTTGAAACATAAAGTGTTATAACGGCTTTATGGGAAGTTGGTTATAACAGCTTTATGTAGGTAAGAAAATGGGTTGTGGTTTTTAAAAGATAATTGATTTGATTTATAAGCGGCAGCGTTATAATAAAACTTGAAGTATTTCAAAAGATTTATGAATCGTTTTGAAAGAAGTAGTATTGTGCTTTGAAAACTTAAGAGTTATACTAGCTTTATGGGAAGTTAGGTATAACGGCTTAAGAATGGTTTACTGATGTTAGAAGTTAAGAGACTTGATCTTATAAGATAAGAGACTTAACTTATTTGTTTTAATGTGAATGTTTGTGTGAAACCTCATTCGTGAGTAATGAGTACTTGATTTTATTTAAAGGGATAATGTTTCTTGATTTGGAAATCGAATGTGTATCGACAGGACCAACTGCAGCGTTAATAAAGGAAAATGTATTAAATAATGATGAATTGTATTAAAACCGGTAGAAACCTCCATCTGCATAGAAACTAAGATGAGACAAAATGATATACATTTTCTAGATCATGGTCTTTGTAATAAGAATGTTGTAAACAAGAATAACCTACTCTCACGTGAGACATATATTACTCAATTGTTCTAAAAGGAATCAAGTGATTAAGTTTATGAACTATGAAACCATTTGAAAATGAGAAGCTTGAGTAATTGAAACTAGGCAAAGCTGGAACTTAGGAAAGAATGTTGTTACTTGATTTTGAAAAGGAATGTGGGTTGGTCATTCTAATACTACGGTATCGGGTGACTTTTATAAAAGTAATGGATCTCTTTTAAAGGAACTTAACGTATGTAGTACTTTGGGGTTAAAAACCCGGACTTTGGCATAAAATGAAAGTACTTTGAGTTGTGTGAAATTTGCCTATGCTTGTTGTTGGGAAACTTGCCTATGCTTGTTGTTGTGAAACTTGCCTATGCTTGTGATGATAGCCTTTGTTGTGCAAGTGTGGTGTTTCTGTGTTACCGCGTCTCTCGATAGAGGCGGTTGGTAGTTGAGGTTTCTTCTTGTTCGGCTGGGTACACGGTGGTCGGCTCGTACTTGCCCCGCCTCGTGGGATTCGGCCTTGGTATCGGTAGTCGACCCTCGCGCTTGCCCGTTCGATTATAGTGACGAAGTTTCGTGATCTGACCTTGGTCCTGGTGGTCACCCTCGTACTTGCCCGGTCACCGCGTGGCCGGCCTTGGTATCCGATAGTCGGCTCGCACTTGCCCGTGACGGCCGTGTTTTGGTTGCATTGTATTATTGGTACGGTCGGATCTGGTAGTTATACTTGTCTGTCACGGTTTTATAACACAGGTGGGACATGGTGTTCATGTATAATCCTTGGTATGGTTATATCATAAAGCTGCCGTGATGAGGAAGAAATTCCACGCACAGTGATAATTTGGAGCGTGAGTCCACTGTCTTGATGTAGCGGTTATATGTTATATCGTAGTTTGGTCATCATACATGTCTCTGCTTTATATAGACTATTATGATTTCATTTACGATATTCTGATTTCACATACTTGGTACTGTTGTCTTGACCTCGCTTGGGTGCGTTCATCTGCGCAGTAGAAGTACATCATTTGTCGATCCCCGTTTAGGATCTCATTTCAGCGTTTTGGGAAGCTCGTTCCGTCGGAGGCTTATCTTTGGTATGTTACCCACAGTCAGTAAGTTCTTGTGCGTTCGGGGTAGGCGGGCCTGTCCGTCATAGTTGTTGTATAAATCTTAAGTGCATGTAATCTTGTTGTGGGCGGGGTTGTAAAAGGATTAAAGCTCGGATTTTATGTATATCTTGAAGGCAAGCTGTTTTGGTTGGCCTGTTTATTTATTATATCTCTTATTTCATGTGTAAAGTTTTTATTTCCGCTGGTTTTCTCTGATGTTGTATCACTAGGGTGCCCGGGGTAAGGCACCAGTGACGGGCCCGGGTTCGGGGCGTCACAATAAGATGGTTTGATAAGTAGACATGATATGATGCTATGTGTGTTAGTGTCTTGTAACGTTTGTAGAAGAGAGTATTCTTGTTGTGCTTATGTTGTTTAACGATAAGCTGTTATGTTAGTGTAATATCACTCACTCTTGACATATTCAGGGGTTAAGGCGCCTCCGTCTGGGGTAGACTCGGTGATGCAGGACCATGATTCGAGAATACCTCATGCGGGTCGGGGACCTATGTGGAGCTACGGGAGTTCGGGTTAGTGATGCGAGGTTATACCTCATGCGGTCTATGTGGCATGCGGACTACGAGTCGGGGCGATGCCGAGGATTAGCTACCCTCGATGCGGGGTTATGTACTATGCGGGCCTATGTGAGTGGCCTATGCGGACTACGGAGTCGAGATTAGGCTTGCATGGTGATACTACGGGCAATTGGCCTGCTTGATCATTCGCGACCTAGAAAAGACACATTACGATTTACCTATTGTTGCTCTTGTTTATGATGTGGCACTATATGCGGTCCCATCGTTGTTTCATACATACTTGCAAAGCGATTTTAAAATGATATGTTTTCATTTAAGTATTTCTGATTTCATATACTTAGTACTGTTGTCTTGACCTCCTTTGGGCTGCGTTCATCTGCGGTAAGGCGGCAGCAGTGCTAGATCCACATTCTTAGGATCTCTACGTTGGTGTCGGGAGCTCCATCTTTTCCGAGGCTCTACTTTTGGGTATGATCTCCTGTTGTAGATAATTTTATGCGATCGGGGTATGGCGGGCCTGTCCGCCATAGTTGTATATTTCCTTAGAGTGCATAGTCATGTTATGCAAGATCGGATGTAGCGCTAAACCATGTTTATATATATATCGAAAGCGACGTTTTCTCACATAAAGCGTGTCTTATTTTATAAAGCTGTTTCATGTCTTGTTTTATATTTCCGATTACTCGATGTATGACTACTTGGGTGCCGGTGAGCACCATCATGGGCCGGAATGGGTCGTGACAAAAGTGGTATCGAGCGATTAATCCTCGGAAAGTGTCTACTGACCGTATCTAGTAAGTCTTGATTATCGGTGTGTTGTGCACCACAATAATCAAGAGGCTATAGGATATTTAGGATTGGTTTCCATTCTTCTCACTCTGAGATCGTGCTTTAGAGCTGTGTTAAAGTTGGACCCCTCTAACGTATTCCTTTTCTGTAACAGTTATGCCTCCACGTAAGGCAACCGGGGCCCAGAAGGGCAAGCGGCGAGGCGCGATGGGACACCTAGAGTCACGAGGGCTCGGGCCCGATCTATACGAGAGGCAGCGAGTTCTACGACGCCCGGCCCAGCGAGACCACAAGTACCCACCTCGCCCGCGGCTGGGCGGAGAGTTAAGTACTGAGAGATGGCCCAACTCGGCGGGATCGTGGCGAACATGAGACATCTTTGGATCGCGATTCGATCCAGCCCCATCGTGCCGTGGTTCACGAGGCGAGGAGTTTGAGGCTATGAGACTTCTGAGTTGTAGCCCGAGTTTTACTGGCGGGAGGATGATCCGCAGGAGTTCATCCGTCGGCTCTGAAGGATTTTGAGAGTGATCAGGACGTCGGAGACCGAGTCCGTGATCTTTGGTTCACATAGGTTGCGTGATATCGCAGTCGATTGGTTTGATTCGTGGGAGTTATCCCGGGGAGAGCACGCGTCCCCAGCTACTTGGGATGAGTTCTCAGAGGCTTTCTCACTCACTTGCCTCTCGCGGATGAGAGGCGCGGGTGATAGATTTTCTTCTTGGCGAGAGAGGGCCTTGTCGTGAGTACAATGTCGAGTTTGATTCATTGGCTCGATATGTCAGCGTTAGTAGCGAATATGGAGGATAGGGTGCACCGCTACGTCAGGCTAGATGATTATATGGCGAGTTATGCGGGTGTTTCTCTTCACCGGGTATGGACATTACCGCATGCGAGCTCATGCTCTTGGATGTGAGAGCGTAGAGATCGACGGGTTGTGACGGCGGCGAAGAAGGCAGGCGGCAGGTCTTTTGGTGGCTATCGTGGTGGCGGCCTCAGCAGCGATCTGGGTGCACCACGGCCGGCTCGAGCACTCTGCCGTCCGTCACCGGCCACCGGAGACATTCGAGAGCGAACCGGGGCCCGGGACTTGAGACGTCGAGCGGCGAAGTGCGGCGATCGGGACCACCCGCCGGTGTGGCCGTCGGCAGATCCCACACTTGGAGTTGTGGTGCTACGGAGCTTGTTTGATTGTGGCGGCAGGTCACTATGCGAGCTGTCAGACCAAAGGCGATCTTGATGGTAGGGTCACCTACGAGTTCTTTCGCCTTCTTCATCCCGACGGCTACTCGCCCGGAGGCAAGGTACTCATGGACGGCCAGTCGCGGCAGGTCGTGGCGCGGGTCCCGATTCTAGCGGTCCTCGAACGCATTTATGCTTTGTCCACCGGGATCGGGAGGCCTCACCGATGTCGTCACAGTACCTTATCGGTTCACGGGTTTGATGTGTATGCTTTGATAGATCCGGTTCTACTGCATCTATATATCTCCCCTTGTTGCTAGTAGGATAGGGATAGAGCACGAGTCCATAGACCACTTCGAGGTAGCTACGCGATGGGTGATTCGGTGGTAGCTCGGCGGGTATATAGAGCTTGTCTGTGACCATTTACTGATCGTCGGACCACTGCCGACTTGATAGAGTTGGAGATGATTGACCGACGTGATCATGGGGATGGATTGGCTAGCTTCTTGCTACGCCAATGTAGACCGCAGAGAGAAGTAATGCAGTTCGATTTCACGAGGCCGATTGTTGAGTGGGAGGAGCACGGTATCACCGGGGTAGGTTTATTTCCTACCTCAAGGCTAGGAAGATGGTGCGAAGGGTATATCTACCATCGTTCGGGTGTTTGATCTTCAAGGCTGCGGTACCAGATTTTCCGTCGATTCGGTGGTCGAGAGAGTTCCCAGGCGTGTTTCAGACGACCTCCGGGTATCCTCCCGAGAGGAGATTGAGTTTTGTATTGACATATTGCGGACACTCGGCTATTTCCATTCCGCCATCTGAGAATGGCACCGAGTTGAGAGAGTTGAAGGATCGGCTTAGGGATTTCTTTGGAGAAGCGGCTTCATCCGGGCCTAGTGTTTCTCCCCGGGAGCGCGGTATTGTTCGTGAAGAAGAAGGGCGGGTCATTGCGCATGTGTGTTGATTCTGACGGTGAACAAGGTGACCATTAAACAGATACCCCTTCCGTGATTGATGATTTGTTCGACCGATTGCGAGTGAAGATGTTTCTCAAGATTGATCTGGTCGGGCTATCATCAAAGTGCGAGTCGAGAGGTGGATGTCCCTAGATCGCATTCGGACGATGCGGGCATTATGAGTTCGTGGTCATGTCTTTTGGGTTGACCAATGCTCGTGGTATTCATGGATTTGATGAGCGAGTGTTCAAACCATGTTTGGACACGCGTTGTGATAGTGTTCATCGATGATATCTTGGTTTATTCGCTCGAGCGGGAGCATGCGGAGCATTTGAGGCTGTCTTGTGATTCTCGGGACAGCGGTATGCGCCAAGTTTTCCAAATGTGAGTTTTGGTTAACTTGATGGCTTTTCTTGGGCATATTGTGGCCGATGGCATTCGAGTGGATACGGCGAATCGAGGCGATCGAGTTGGCCTGACCTACTACTCCGCGAGGTTCGCGATTTTACGGGCCTTGCGAGTTATTATCGGGTTCGTAGAGAGGTTTGCTTCTATCTACGCACCATTGACTAGGCTGACTCGTAAAGCGCAAGTTTGATGGGCGATGCTTGTGGCGAGTTTCGATTCTTTGAAAGAGAGCGGCATCGCCCGTTCTTACTCTTCGGAGGTCCAGACGGTTATGTTGTGTATTGTGATCGTCGGGCATCGGGTTGGGATGTGTGTTGATGCAGCGAGGCAAGGTTATAGCGTATGCATCCCGACAGCTGAAGAAACACGAGAGGAACTACTCCACCCATGACTTGGAGTTGGCAGTGGTGATTCACGCTTTGAAGATCTGGAGGCACTATTTGTAGGGGGTTCAGGTGGATATTTATACTGCACCACAAGAGCCTCCAAGTATATCTTCACCAGAGGAGTGAACTTACGGCGAGACGCGGTGGTTAGAGTTGCTAAGGATTATGATGTTGATATCCTGTACCACCCGGGAAAGCCAATGTTGTGGCGGATGCTCTTAGTCGTAGGTCGATGGGAGCCTATCGGATGTGCAGCTAGAGAGAGGAGGGACATGGTTCGTGATTTGCATCGATTAGCGAGCCTTGGTGTCCGCTTGATTGATTACGATAGCGGTGGGTTCGAGTTCGTGAGGTTGCCGAGTCTTCCATCGCCGTCGAGGTGAAGAGGCAACAGCTCGAGGATCCAGCTTTGACACGTTATCGTGATACGACTCTTCGTGAGGGCAAGCGGTCCTTTGAGGTAGCACCACGGGTGCTAAGGTTTGAGGGCGTTGTGTGTTCCGGATGTTTGAGACTTCTGGCAGCCTTGGGGAAGCACACAAGCGTTACTCTATCCATCCGTGGTCGACCAAGATGTACCACGACCTTAGATCCGTATTGGTGGGATGGCTTGAAGAGGTCGTTGCAGAGTTCGTAGCTCAGTGCCCGTGTTGTCAGCAGATGAAGGTAGAGCACCAGAGGCCTGGTGGTTTGTTGCAGACGATTGAGATCCCGACCTGGAAGTGGGAGGTAATCAACATGGATTTTATCACAGGATTACCTCGCACTCAGAGGAGACATGATTCTATATGGGTTATCGTCGACGGTGGTGAAATCAGCCCACTTTCTTCCCGTCAGATGACTTTTCGTGAAGATTATGCCGACTTTACATCCGAGAGATCGTCGATCGCATGGAGTCCCTATTTCGATCATATCGCAGGAGCCGCCTTTACGGCTAACTTGGAGGTCCTTCCGAGAGGTTTAGGGACGCAGTGAGCACGAGTAATCGCATTCCATCCACGCAGACGGACAGCCGAAGCGCACTATCCGCACTTTGAGGATATCTTTGCGAGCCCGTGTTATCGACTTCGTGGTAGCCGGAGGATCATTTGCCTCTAGTTGAGTTCGCATACAATAATAGCTACCACTCCGATTCGGATGGCGCCTTATGAGGCCTTGTATGGGAGGAAGTGCAGATCGCCTATAGGTTGGTTCGATGTGGGCGAGTGCAATAGTGGGACCAGATTTGGCGTGCAGCGATGGATAAGGTGAAGCTTATCCGAGAGCGCTATTGACACTCGTAGTCGATGTAAGTCGTATGCAGATCATCGTCGTCGGCATCTTGAGTTCGAGGTTCATGATTGGGTTTTCTAAAGGTGTCACCCATGAAGCGGTGTGATGAGATTCGGGAAGAAGGGGAAACTCAGCCCAAGGTATATTGGGCCGTTTCAGATTGTCCGCAGGGTAGGCAAGGTTGCCTACGAGTTGGATCTGCCGTCCGATCTGGAGGCAGTGCATCCAGTATTTCACGTATCTATCCGGCGAGATGTATCGAGATCCATCTAGGGTGCACCGATTGACGATGTCCGTGTGACCGGGGTTATCGTATGAGGAGATTCCCATAGCGATAATCGATCGTCAGGTTAGGCGTCTGCGGACCAAGGACGTGGCTTCCGTCAAAGTCTTGTGGCGGAACGAGCTCAGGGAGGAGATGACATGGGAAGCCGAGGAAGACATGAGGCAGAAGTATCCTCACCTATTCCCCACACCTCCAGGTAATTCACTTTCCTACTTGAAAATCTTCATTATCGTTTATGCCTAAGTTTTGTTCTGTGGCCGTGTGTGGCATTTGCAACTGTTTAAGTTATGAAGAATCTTATCGTTAACTGTCTTGGGAAGGAACATTCAGGACGAATGTTTCTAAGGAGGGGAGAATGTTATACCCCGTATTTCCGGAGTATGTACGTGAGGACGTACGTACGAAAGTTTAGCCTTAAAGTTAGGCCAAGTTCGAAAATTGTGCACAACTCACTAAAAGAACCGTTTTTCGACGAAACGTTTCCACAGCTTTCGTAGGGAAAATTCCGGCTATGCCATTTCTAATTTTTGCGGATTTTTCCGAGAGATGAAACATTTTGGACCAACGGGAGGGAGACACTTGGCACCCTCCAATTGGTGGACTTGAAATCGTCCATTGGACGAATTGGACATGGAGTTGCACGTTTTTTGTGCCTTTGCACAAGTCAAGGATTAGGTAGGATATTTTGTGTAGTAGATGGATAAGGACACTTGCCCTAATCTTGGCCTTACACTTGCCTAGCACTTGGCTTAATCTTGGCCATTGGTTGGCCACTTCTTGACCTATAAATACCCCCCTTTAGATGAAGAGTTCTTCATCCACAAATCAATTTCCAAGTCTTGAAAATCCCTCCTCTCTCTAAAGCTTTTCGTCCAAAGCCTCCTACCCCCTCCCTTTGAAGCTTGGCCGAGGCAACCCCTCCTCTAGCCTAGCCGAAACCTACCCCCTCCCTTGGTAGAAAAGTTGCCTTCTTGTATTGTTATAATGCCCAAAATACCCTAGCCCAAATCCCTTAGTCCTTAGTAGAAGTTGTGAAGAACTTCTAAGGTTTCTCGAGCCACCTGAGCATACAACTTAGGAGCTAAACCTTGCTCAAAGCGACTTTATCTAGGATATTATTGGGCTTACCGAGGTAACTAATCCTAACCCTCTCTTGAATTAGAGAATACATACTGTAGTAGTATAAGAATAAGTATTAAATACTTAGAAGAATATCACAGAATAGAATTGAACTGTTATCACAGTAGAAGGGTTTTAAAAGAAGAATAATCAATCAGACTTACATAGGACTGCTTTTCACAATGAGACTTAAGTAGCTCACCGTAGGGAAGTGCTGCCCAATTTTCCGTAGGATATAGAACCCTCTGCTTAGAATCTGTTTACAAAGTAGTTCAACGTTGATAGGCGTGTTCGACTATTATAGGCCGATTCTCTGCGCGACATATTCAACTGGCGGTGGTTTTCACGAGAAGGTATGTGATTCTTCCTAAAACATGATATTTTACAATATATATGTAGTACGGTAGACGCATACGTGTTAATCGAATAATAACTACGGCAATGTCTTTGACTTAAGCTGAATAATACTTACGGCAATGCCTCACGCTTAAGCCCGAATAATAAAGAATCAAAGCATTTCAAAAGAATATGAATCATTTTTAATGTAAGAGAACTAATTGGTTTTTAAACGAAGCTTAAGAGTTATACTAAATTTATGGGAAGTTAAGTATAACCACTTAAGAATGATAAAAGAAACAGTTTGCCTATGTGTTTATAATGCACTTATATTGAATTGTGAAAAGAATAATAAGATGGTTTGATAAGTAGACATGATATGATGCTATGTGTGTTAGTGTCTTGTAACGCTTGTAGAAGAGAGTATTCTTGTTGTGCTTATGTTGTTTAACGATAAGTCGTTATGTTAGTGTAATATCACTCACCTCTTGACATATTAACGGGGTTGTCGCCTCCGATGCGGGTAGACTCGGTCCGGGGACCATGATTCGAGAATACCTCATGCGGTCCAGGGACCTATGCGAGCTACGGAGTTCCGTGTTAGTGATGCGGGTTATACCTCACGCGTCTATGTGGCCATGCGGACTACGAGTCCAGATTTACGCCGAGGAGTAGCTACCCTCGATGCGGGTTATGTACCCTATGCGGGCCTATGTGAGTGGCCTATGCGGACTACGGAGTCCGAGATTAGGCTTACATGGTGATACTACGCAATTGGCCCCGCTCGATCATTCGCAGCCTAGAAAAGACCTGTTACGCTTACCTATGTTGCTCTTGTTTATGATGTGGCACTATGCGGTCCCCTCGTTGTTTCATACATACTTGCAAACTGATTTTAAAATGATATGTTTTCATTTAAGTATTTTACTGATTTCATATACTTAGTACTGTTGTCTCGACTCCTTCTGGGCCGTTCATGCCGCAGGTGGTAAGAGGCAGTGCTAGATCCACATTCTTAGGATCTCTACGTTGGTGTCGAGCTCCATCTTTTCCGAGGCTCTACTTGGGTATGATCTCCGTTGTAGATAGTTTTGTACAGTCATGGTATGGCGGGGCCCTGTCCCGCCATAGTTGTATATTTCCTTAGAGGTCTGTAGTCATGTTGTACAGTATCGGATGTAACTGCTAAACCATGTTTATATATATATGCCGAAAGGCGACGTTTTCTCACATAAACTGTGTCTTATTTTATAAACTGTTTCATGTCTTGTTTTATATTTCCGCTGATTACTCTGATGTATGACTACTTGGGTGCCCCGGTAAGGCACCAGTCACGGGCCCCGGAATGGGTCGTGACACAACTATAGTCTCAGTTCACTTTATCATTCTTATCAACATTCTTCACTTTTCACTTTACTAATCAGAGTATCTCTACCTCTGGTGGTGCTATCAATTTACAACTACTAGCAACAAAGGGAAAACATATACGCTAGGGCGGAATCTGAATCTATCAGTGCATGTATGATTCATAAGAATCGAAATATACCTGTAACCCCATGCGATGTTGCCTCTTGATCCTGCCCAATAGCCACGTCATCTATGCGGTTTGAAGGACCGCCAGAACTATAAACTCCACCCTTACCTCTACCATGGCTGGCTGATATTTGAACACCCTGCCCTGGGGGGTGCAAAACTGTAGAGGAAAAGGAACCAACCACTGGCCTCATAGGCTGAGCCACCTCACCAATGCTCTTTCTAAAAGGACATACCCTCAGTATATGGCCCGGACGACCATAATAAAAACAAACACCTGTGCCGTAACGACATTTCCCCATATGACGCTTACTACATCGGAAACACTGAGGAATAAGTGGCCTCGACTGAGAAAATCCTCTGCTCCTCTGAGAACTTCGAACCTTGGAGCTCAGAACGACTCCTAAATACCTTGTGGGGTCCAATCTACCACCTGTGAGCTGCGGGGGTATGTCCTGGGTAGGCTGGGACGAATATCTCACTCGCCGAGGTCGCCATCCAAAACTCATCGGGATAACCAACCGGTCTAGCCTCTTACGCCGATCTTCGCTGGCCTCTACCCTCTCAGACACTGTCTGCATCGCGTAATAACCTCCCGCTGATGAATCAGAGCACCGCTATCTTGGTTAATAAAATAATCGCTTCCTTATGACTTATAGACTTCCCTAATCGAGAAACTGGAGGCTCGTGCTGGGCCTCAAAACTCGCGCAGAACTCGCCGATCATGTATAATATCCAGATACTCGGCATGAGCCCTATCAACTCTCTCGAGTCCGACCGTAGCTCTCGCATCGCTTTGCCCTTCTGGGCGACTGTTGCCCTCCATGGAGGCATAGCTGTAACACAATAATACGTCAGAGAGGAATTATCTTAATAACACAGCTCTATGACACGATCTCAGAGTGAGAAGAATAGAAATCAACTCCTAAATGTACTGTAGCCTCCTGTTTATGGGTGTGGCGCGCAACACACCGATAATCAAGACTCTACTAGACACGATCTGTAGACATTCTGAGGACGGATCGCTCGATACCACTCATCACGCCCAAACCCGGGCGCGGATCGTGCCCTACCCGCACCTTCTACCTAACTGACACAAGTAAACCGCGGAAATAAATAACACCTCGTTTTATTTTTTTAAAACCAACGAACATGCAAGGGCAAAGCCGACAAGGCTGCCATATAATGTACATAATCAAAAGGTACTACGCTGTACATGAGTCCAATCCCACATATGAATACGCACTCAAGAGTTTTATCAACTATGACGGACAAGGCCCCGCCGCATCTATACCGCATAAAAGCATGTAATGAAGGATCTATACCAAAATGATAAACTCCTCAATGTATGGAGCTATCCAAAAACTTCGAGCAGGTCCTATACTGCAGATCACCAAATCAAGCGTACCTAAACTCGCGCAGATGAACGCAGCCCCGGGGAGGTCGCATCAAGAATGTACCAAGTATGTGAAACTGAAAAATACTGTAATGAAATCATAATGGTCTATATAAAATAGGAGACATGTATGATAACCAACTATAATACACAATACACAAGCAGTCATGTCAAGTCAGGGACGCATGCCCTCAAAGTCAATACTCAAATATAACCATGGGTCTCACGCCCATAACATCAATCATGCCCGTGGAATCCCTTCCTCACTGCCGGCAGTCCATGATATAATATAACACCAATAAGTATACATGAACACCAAGTCCCACCTGTGTCATAAAAACTGTACGGGCCAAGTAGGAAAGCGAACCACCAGATCCAGCCTGCATCATAAAACTGACCGGGGCAAGTACGAAAGCCAACTACCAGATCCAGCCTGCGTCAACAACTGACCGGGGCAAGTACGAAAGCTAACTACCAGATCCAGCCTGTCGTCACGAGATATGACCGGGGCAAGTGCGAAAGCTATCTACCGGAGTCTACCGTACTAAATCGTAATAGAATCGACGGGGCAAGTACGAAAGCCAACTACTGCACTATCTCGTCGCCACCACCGACGGGGGCAAGTACGAAAGCTATCTACCAGACCATCCTGCGTCACTAAACCTCATGGAGGGCTAGTCCATGGAATAATAATATCCAACATGGTCGCATGCCCCGGAATCCCACATCGTATAAGCATGTCCATGGGGTAATAAAACAAATCCGGGAATCTAACCCGCCTCCTGGTCGCATGCCCCGGAATCCCACATCGTATATGCATGTCCAAGGAGTAATAAAAACAATCCGGGAATCTAACCCGCATCCTGGTCGCATGCCCCAGAATCCCACATCATATAAGCATGTCCAAAGATCAATCACAATGGAAACATACCCGTAGAATCCCCCATCACTGTTGGTACATCCAAGTCAACTCACAACAAGATAGCCGGCCCTCCAACTGAGAGTCGCGGCAGCGTAAAAATATAATACTTGCACTCAAAGGCTATCACATGCAAGCATAGGCGAGTTTATAAAATCTTTAGACTTTCATTATCATACAAAAATGAATTTCATTTTATAAACTCAAGGCACTTTTGTTTTATATAAAAATCCGAGATTTTAACCCTAAGTACTACGTACTTCCATTCTTTTGAAAAGAATCATTTTTATATAAAACCCCAAGATACTAACACCCGTAGTATCAAGGCATGTCTATTTTTCAAATTAAGTTACTACACATTTATAAATTCATTTCAAGACTTTGAAACCAAGTAATTTCTAATTTCACAACCTAGGCAACTCATGCCTATCAATCAAAATAGACAACTCTCTTAACCTTCCATAAAGCCGTTATAACTAACTTCCCATAAAGCCGTTATAACCCTTTATGGTTTTAGACATATTCATTTTTTTTATAACCAAAAGACTTATACTTTTAAAACCAAGTATCATATACTTTCAAATCAAGTTACATAACTTTCAAAATACTTCAAGCCTCTTAACTTTAGAAATCAAGTTACATAACTTTCAAAATACTTCAAGTCTCTTAACTTTAGAAATCAAGTTGCTTCTACTTTTAAATCTCAAGTAACTCACACCTTTAAAACAAGTTACTTCTCTTTAAATCATGTCATTTCTCCTCTTTTAAATCAATTAAGTAAATCACTCATTTGACTCCCCTAAAGCCGTTATAACAACCTTTAGGTTTTAGGACTAAGGCACTATCCAAAAGATTTGGAAACCACTTCCTTTTTAAGATTCTATGTACTTCAAGTAAAACACTTTCACTTTTGAAAATCCAAATTTCGTCAAGGTAATGGATTATAACAACTTCCAATTTAAACATCCAAAGTACAATCAAGGAAGTATATAGAACAACTACTATATTAGGCAATCCAAGTACAATCAAGGAATGAATCATTTAAGGAGTAGGATTTACTTACTTTACCATAAGGAATCATGCTAGAAGAAGAGGAGATAGTTCACATACCTTATCGGCTTAATCCACAAGCTAAGTCGAATACGCCGCACGTAGAATTGTCAACCTATAATGGCCACAACACGACTATCATCTTCTAGTTTCTAACGTAGAATGATACTAAGTATACGATATCTTATTCTACGGAAAATTGGGCAGCACTTTCTTTGTTTCTACGTACTTTTCCACCTTTTTCAAGGCCCGAAAATCAATAACCAACATGCCACATTTAAGGCTCAATACATAAATCAATCAAAGGGGATTACACGCCTTACAATACGTGTAAAATTCTGCCCCACAATTAATACCAAGTAGTTCAATATCCAAAGCCATTCTCGGCTAACATGTACAACAACACAAAGTCCTTTCCAATTCTTTTTCAATCCAAGTTGTTAAGTCTAACATGTTATATAGTCGTAAACAACTTTAGCAACTACAATTCCTTCTTTATATAACATGCGACGACTAAACTAATAACCAAATTGAATTGTAATCTCAAAGGCTAATCATGCTAGTTTCAGATTAGTGGTTCCAATATCCATAACACTTATCAAACTTCATAATATACATCTCATGCTTGTTTATATCCATAACTACAACAATAAGTAATTTTTAATCACTTAACGACAAGATTGTTACCCTGATAAGCCCTTATAAAATTCCAAGATTCAAAGTCGCTCCTTAGCAATTCTTAGCTCTTTTCCTTCATGCTCCAATCCGCTACTGAAACCTTTAGAAGTTCACAACCAACTTCTCTTCCATTTCTAATCAAAACTATGAAAACGACTTAGGTTTTCGCCTTGCGACTAACGTGAAAATGTCGTTTTTCCGAGATCTTTTTATTGAGATATCCTTACAATACCCCTAGGAACCTTGGGTTAAAGTCTTGTGAATAATGAACCACAATTGCAAATTTTTTTGTGGGAATTCCCTCAAACCCGAGAGCACTCTTAGCTAGCACAAAGTTCTCTAATTTTTTCTAAGTGTTGTAGACTAAGTATTGCAACTAGTTTGTATATATAATACAATGGATGGTCAATATAACAACATATGTATGGCTAGGATGAATAATATTTAATATCTATACAAGTGGGCAAGTTGACTAAGTCAAATATCTCAAGCTTGTCAAGACTTGATCATCTACCTTGGTCATTGACCATTTTACCCTTGCCCAATTCGCGCAAGCCCATGTGGGTGGGGGGGGGGTGACATGTGTCACCCTCTCATTCGTCCATAAAATTTCGTAACCCTCGTGGGCCCCACAAAACGTAAAATTTCTCGGGTGGGACCTACATGACCAAATCCGTAAAAATAAATTTCCACAATGATAATAAATTACATACTCCTCAAATAATGCATTTTGAGAATCCAATTCTCATCAACGAACATTTTACCTTTCCGACGTTCGGAAGATTTTCCTTCGGAAAAATAATTCTTTCTTTCGTACCAATTTAGAGTCCTGATTCCTTACGTACATATTCTTAAACATGTCCTTGAATTACGGGGTGTAACAGGAAGATAACAATTACATCATAAGCTGTCTCATAATATAAATACATAAGAAGGTAATAAGCGTGATACAACCAAAACAACCCCCAAGAGATCTTGTCTGGGAATACATGAGCACTAAAATACGATACAAGTCTTGAATGGGCAACCAAGTTCCACAAATAAATACATAGTCTGAACATGTCTCTCAAATATGAACAAAAGAAAATAAATAGAGAAGGAGCATCCAAGGGTATCATGGAGGTAGCATCCTCACCATGAACATTGAAGTTCAACTGCCCTGACTCAGCCGCGTAGTCTTGCAGATGTGGAAGGTACTGAATCTGAACCCAAAAATAATGCAGCAAGTGTAGCATGAGTGCCCAATGTACATTGTAGACATAATAGGCTGACAACGATGAAAGATACATAATCAGAAATAAATATCAAGTTAACACCAAGTAATCATATACTAACCGTTCAATAATCCAAGTAAATCAGATAGTTCACATACTATTCATAGAGCTCAACAATAATTCAAATATCAAGTAGCTTTTATAACCCTTCAAATTCCAGAATCCAGTCAATTATCAACAACCACTTCAAATATGAGTCCAATCACAATTTATCAATGAAATGGAATAAATATGTATGATATGAATGCAATATATATTAAACGTACCTTTCTCCACCCAGTATACAGTACATTAAGGTTTTATTATGATCCGTACATCCATGGGGGACCCGCAAAGTCCATATACCGATACTAGTTAGCTGAAATTCCACACTGGTACCCATTCAAACGTTCATCACAACCTGCAGAGTGGGACCTCCAAACACACCCAATACCCTTCAATATTTATAACTAATTACACACTTTTATCGAAGTATTGAAAAACTAAATTGTAGCCTACCTCTGGGCTAAATATGAGTGTTACATGATCAAGCCTCAATGATAACCTTGCCCTTTTTCTGTGCCTCATGATAATCGAAGTCTAATCACACATATTATATCGTTAATATAAGGCTAACCCAACATAAATAAAGACTTTAAATACCCATACTAGGCCCACGCCACCAAGACTCGAACTATAATACACAATTACTAAGAACACATACTAAGTAGTCACATCCTTATGTTAATTGGAAATCCATACACATTTGAGCCCTCAATTGGATAATATCCAAAAGTCCCAATTTGAAACCCCGGAAATTTCCCCTAACTGAAATAAGCTGATACAACCAAATTATATGACACATGATACAATACTTCCACCTTAGAGGAGTCGACTTCACTGGAGTGGACCCACTACGATGGACCAAACCCTCACTGGGCGGTGTCACTTGACACCTCATCCCAGCGCTATGGCGAAAATAACTCTGTGCGGTGGACTCACCATGGCGAAAACCTACTATCTCCTAAACTTCTACTTTGGTGAGCCATCCTATCACCGAGGCAAATATGCCAGAGCGAGCACTGGTGTCGCCGCGACACCAGACATCAACAATGTGAAAAATTGCCAAATCTCCTATCTAATATTTGAAATGATCCCGAGACCCCCTGAACACAAACAATACATTCTCGACTCACTCGTACCCTTGTATTTCCCATTTAACTGAGCTAAGACATACTTTTCTAACGAATCATCCGAGACAAATCAAAATCCAAACTTTACAAATAAAGCTACAAAATGCATCTGATTGCCTCATGAAGTAAACTAATGACTGACTAAGTCATAAATGACCCTGTGGAGCTACCTGAAGTGACGGAGCCCAAAAATGAACCCATTTATCCCAAATTCAACTTTGCGTCAAACTATCCAACTCTAAGTTTTTAGTTCTAGGTTTTCCATCCGAAATGCATATAAATGGACTTCGGAATCTGTGCCACCCATCTCCGCATATCACAAAACCTACATAGAGTTTACGAGAAGGGTCAAATAAGCAAATAAGGGTCTTTAGCTAAAAATTATCATATGGGTCGTTACCTCAGATACCAATTAAAACAACGTTCGTGTGTCACACCCTAACCTTATAGCGGTGGTTGGTACTCGATGCCTTATGGCCTGAGCATACCAATCGGATATCCGTAATATGCTCACCAAGATATGGGCCGACAAGGCCTCTAACAAATTACTATCTGATCAAAGACATCACCATCTGTACGCAGAAAAGGCCCAACATACATATTTATATACAATAAGGCTGGAAAGGCAACATAAGACTATTATATATATGATAACTATCTACAAGCCTGTAAAGAGTATACCATTACAGTCTGGTTAGGACAGGGCCCACTATACCGAACTATATGTATATAACAACACTAAAAAGCTCCGAAAGAAGAGAACGTGACAAACCTCCACTGAAGTAAGTCACCTACTGCGAAGTATCATCCAAATATATATATCTGTACCTGCGAGTATAAAACATAATGTACCCAAAAAGAGACATAAATACGAAAGATATATTGAATATGTAAGGCAAATAATATAAGTAGAGGATAAAATATGAAGGGAGAGTATAGAAGTCAACCTGAGACTCATAAATGACCTCTAGAATACACTCACTCAATCATGAATATATATACATGTCTATAAAAAAATCAATCCACTAATCGGGGTCATATATATATATATATATATATATATATATATATATATATAGTATCAAGCCACTCTATAGGGAAATCATAACATAAAGTATGATATCATATCGTACTCATCCTCGTAGATGACTCGGTAGTATCAGGACCAACTAAAGTGGTATGAGCATATAAGTGTCGTACCCGACCGACTATAGCGCGACTTGATAAGAAAATAGATACATATATATATGTGCAATGTATATGATAACTCTAAAGGGAAATACTCCTGACATAAACAATGAGTTAAATGATATATATATATCAATCTAAAAAAATGATAGCACAAGCGTTAGTTTTAAGATTAGAGTTATTTTTAGAGGGACATCATTAATGTTATGTTTATTCGTCGATCATGCCAAAAGAATGAATGAGTGAGCCTTAACATACCTTGTTGAAGACCAATACAACTCCTACATCTTCTCTATTATCGTATAATTATTGACATAGCAAATAAGATAATCCATATCATTACCCAACCAATGGTTTTTATGATTTTGTCGTTGAGACATTTCATCGAACACTTGGTGTACATGCTTTATTCCCTATTGGTTTCATGGTAACTTGAGTTATTCTCACCTCCTCGTCAATAACACAATACTATTAAGACCACAACAATCATATTCCATGAACCTTAGCCATATTTCACTAAAAACCCTCATTAAAAACCACCAATAATCAATACATCAATTATCATGATCAACTATAGAGTGTGTCTTACTTCTTTCATAGATTAGCTAAATCTCCTTAATCTATATTCATCATTATAACAAGATAATCTAGGAGAAGTTATAAGGCATTAAAGAGTATCAAGAACTCACCTTAAACATCCAAGAAGTCCTTCACACCAAATCTTCTTTGAAGCTCTAAGAATTCCCAAGCTTAGACAACACTCTAGAAATGGTTTCCAAGGTAATCCAAGTATTCCAAAGGGAAATTCCACATCATGATCTTAATTAATGGTTATTCAATGATGAAAAGGGCTTTAAAGAATGTTTGGGAGGTTTTTAGAGCTCAAGGGTAAAAAATATAAAATAAAGTAAAGTTGGCCGAAATTGTACTTAAATAGATCACTTCACTGCCTCACATATGCGGAGAATATTCCCATACTAAGCCTCATATGCCACCGCATATGGTGGAAATGTGGTGGAGGAAAAGTAGCCTTGATGCACTGCCTGCGAAATGGGTTTGTGGGGTGCAATACTTAGCATATCGTCCTATCTTCGTCAAACTTTGTTGAGATGTGATTTATTTGATACAAATGATTTATAACCACCCATAAACCTTCTTAACATCCATTTATATCATATATAACACTCGGAATGGGGCACAATCTGTCATAACTTAAATCGGTTAATCGAGTTCTCCAACATGTGCGAAAAGACGAGTATAACTCGAAGTCTTTTGGATATGCTTCCAATTTTTTCCAAAAGCCTTCCTCATACTTTTTATGGATATTATACTAGTTTCATCTTACATCGGCTTGACATGATGCACTCAACATAATAATTGTGAGCATAAAGGACATATCAGTGCTTTAAACTCTCATGACTTTTTCGGTTCCAACTCGACCATTCTTTAATTCTTCTAATGTAATCCTTATTTATTATATTAGGATTCTTAACTCAAGGCATACTCGATACATGAAATTATGGGGCATAACATCCTTCCCCCTAAAAAATATTTGTTCTAAAATGTTGGGACATCATCACTCGGGTATAGAGATTCCTATATTCTTTGGCAACTTTGGAAGAGTTATTTTGCACATAGGACTGTTTCAAACCGTCGTGCAATCAAACACCATAACTATTGTCCCATAAGGTTACACAAACACCACATTATCAGTACATCATCGACTCCACACGGTCATGTATTTCTTCTACAATATCTCTTTAGCAAACTGTAGTTTATCCAAATCGTTATATCCTAAAGTATGGGCTATGCCTTTTAGTCTCTTTTTATAGTTTCTACCTTAATATAGGATACATGTGATAAAAATTCATAGGTGTAAAGCATAAGTAAGGTTATAACGAGTAGCCACTGCACAATGATCGTCAAAGGTCAGGGGTCTTTAAAATGATACGATTGTTCAAGTTCATTCTTCTAATGTTCTTCCCCTTCATCTGTATGTTATGTTCTTATACGTTCCCTCCTTATTACACTTATATTTTCACACTTGAAGGCATAAATTATGAACAACTTACTAGCCTTGGAAATTTCTCCTTCAATAAGCCACCTTTCACTTTTACATTCCCATCATGACCACACTTGAAATGAATATTCAATAGACATATATGACTCAGAATATACTCTGCTTTCCTTATTATTGCATCTCTCGACTGAGTTCAGGCTTTGCAATCACAAATATTGCAGACGTAATCTACCATTCTTATCATGTTATATCCTACTCCTACAACCAAGTCTCTTAAGACATCCCTGCATTAATCCGGACATTTTCTCATAACTTACTATATCAAATTCGACACTTTTATTTTGAGTCCCGTCCCTTTTTGTTATTCGATAAGAATGCTACTCATTTTTTGTACATAACACCTTATTCATTGACCTAGTAGTATTTCACACAATGGTTATCACCAATTCCTTCCAAGTTTCATATCCATTCATATCTTGTATCTGGTGGTTTTAACCTTAGTATTAATTGGTATCTTAAGATGGAAGGTGGGGTTAATTTTGGACATCAGAAGTCCTGTCCATATTAATTTTCAAAAGGTAGCTTGTCGTAAAAAGAGCGCTGGTAAATGGCTTAAAATAACTCCGGGAAATAGGTATCCTTCTAATATGATTTAATGGCCAATTTTTGACCTCATAGGTGGCCCTGATTACCATGATGCGAGATCTTGAACCATTTGTGTATCAGTCTTCCATATCAGAATGGTTTATGATGATACGGGGAAAAACTGTAGCAAATCCCATGCTATCCAATATTATTTTATTAATTCTTCCTGGTTTGAGTGTGCATCTTTTTATTGGTCGACCATCAATCCCTGATTTTATTAAGATTTTTGTTATTACCTTTACTTCACGTCACACTATATCTCTATGTATTCTTGATGGGTGGATTGCTACAACTTTATTCGTCCTAACATTCCATCCGCTCCTAATATAAGATAAGATTCCCTGCATTTTGTTTTAGGTAATTGTTGTAACTTGTCTTATATTCCTGCTAGGTACTTGTTACCTTATTCTTTCCTTTAATCTTCATATATTTCTTCTTACTAGAGGTGCTCGGCTATAATGTCAACTACGTCCTTGTCTATTATGTTGAAATCTCTAATTTCTTATAACGTCTTCAAATTCGGATGTTCTATAAAAGATTAATCTAAAGTGGGTCCATCCTCCCTTAGTTGTATCCATATTTACTCAAGTATCCTTCTCGATGTGTATTGCTCCTTTCATCTTACTTTATGTTTTTCTCATAACTAGAAACCAGACACCTTATTTCCTTTGATGTCTTTTCCTTTTGTTGGCCTTATTTCTTAGGTGTCCACTATTATTACTTGCTTCGAACTTGTGCATTTGTATTTAAGGGAAACATTCATTTTGCACTAAGAGCACGTCACTGGACTCTGGTAACTTCAAGATTTGCTATCTGCTCTATTTGACTATTCTTTTGTTGGGAATGTCGTATACACCTTATCTGGAGGAAAACCCTTGACACACTCATATTGTCCTTCGGTATTGTTTATGCTAAGGGTCATCCTACCCGTTCCTCATTGGAGAATTCATGTATGTGAGACATCGATCTGCTGGATTCACCACGATTACTGTACTTAAGATAATGCTTCTGCCTTTATTTCCCTACTCTGGCTTCCTTTGCACCCAATGTCCTTAAACCTTACGACCATTACATTATCCTTCTCATGGAGATTCTAGTTCACTTGGTAAATTAAAATTTACCATTACTCGCCCACTCATATCTTTATTTCCTTGCTCTCATTCTTTAACTATTTTCCTTGTTTTCTAACTGAGACCGGTTTAATCACTTCGTCATACACGTCCATCATTTGTCATTACTTCTACTAACATATCCTCAAATGTCTTGCTCACATTTGTGGCGGAACTAGTGCTTGACGTGTTCAAATTTAGATCATAGCCGGTGTCAATCTTGCCATTGATTCGGGGATTTTACCCTTAATTGGTATTAGAAATCTTCTCTACCTGATCTTTAACCAATTAACTTGTACATCACCAGCTTGAGTTCCCTTAAGGATTCCTCATCTTAATGTATTTTTGATACTATCATGTGTTGTATTTATGGCTAGGAAAGTTTATATACCGTTTCTTTACTAATGTCCTTATCTTCAATGGCAATCATATTGTTATGGGTTCTACCTTAGTCTTGTTATCAATATTCTTACCATTACGGTCCTTCTATCAGTCCATCCATTTGAAAAACATCATTTGGCCTCGTTACTCTTGTTATAATGCTTTCACTTATGTTTACTAGACATCCATTTTCCACTTATCATCAGTGTTCTATCATATCAAAACCTTTATCACAACCTGTTTAAACAGTTATTTTTCTCAGGTCAGCTCATGAAATTACATCCTCGAATTCAGAAAAAACTTATCACATTCAATAGGACTTAAATCACTAAGGTACGAAAAAGGTTCTCATGACGTTCCAAAATTTCCAATGATCCTCTTTGTTTTGATAATCTCGTTCGATCTTATATCAACTTTCCATTTCTTACTCAAATATTGAAACGTTCATACAATTGTCAGGTGATACATTAACGCGAATTTGGAGTTTACCTAGTAGTTGTCTAGAAAGATGCCACTTGTTCCAGCACTAGATTGGTTTGAGTGCTCCATATCCTCCCAATATACAATACAGTTACAAGACATTAGCTATTCATTGAATATCAACTTCCTCTTCAGTTGATATCATTATATCCACGACTCTCTTATTAGAGTGTCTTATTCCACGGTAATTCGGGAAATCGACTCCTAAAATGGTGCCACTCATCTAGAATATATAAAACAAGTATGAAAGTAGGGAGATACTTATGAAAATAAATACCATACCTGCACTCGTCTGCCCTCATCAAGTAGCATCAAAACTCGAGTCTATATCCTCGCTCTCATCTTTTCTCTTGTAGGCCAATCTGGGACACTCTCATATCTTGTGTCATCGATTACCACACCAATTACAACCCATTGTATCCCTACAACAAGGCCTAGCTTGAATCCGTCCATATATCCTACAACATGGCCTACATGGCCCCACTCAATCTGAACTATTCCTATTCAGATCAAGAGATATCGAAGGTTGTGATCCCTTACTCGGCCTTACCTGGGAATTTTGATCATACCCGATCTGTCACAAAAAACTATCATGTTCATCATGTATCCAAAATCCTTCCTCATTCTTCCTTCCCCGATAACCACTAACTATTTTAACTCTGTTAGTTATTTTCCTTACTCCAACTGAGTTATCCATACCAATCATTAGCTATCCTTGGGCTATAAACTCCAAGACCCTTACATGGGTATATCATCTTCGATCATACCAGGGCGGTATCGTGTCTGAGAGGCCATCAACTGGGTCAAAACCTGAACTGCCCTCCTAACATCTTCATCAGACGGTGCTGGGGGTATATTTGAAGGTATATCTGATGAATATGAGGGTCTCTCTTAGTGCTTCTGATTGAATCTAGGTTAAAAATTGGTGGGTAGGTAACCCGCTCGTATCCTCTGATGGGTCGGTCTCAATGGAAGGTGTATCTCTCGAAGAAGACATTGCTAAAAGCATAAATACGATGAGGTTAGGAAGAAAAAAGTTACAGCTCTGCTCTAGTGCACGATCTATATCAAGAAAGAAGAAAACCATCCAAAATGTCATGTAGCCTCATGAGTATAAGTGTGGCGTGCAAGACACCCATAAGCAAATTTCTACTAGACACAACTTATAGATATCTGTAGGATATACCTGCTCTGATACCAAGTTTTCCACACCCCAACCTTAAAGGGTGTGGTCAACACTGATGTCGTAAGGTCCGAGCATACCGATCCTAATACCTATAATATGATCACCAAGATATGGGCTGACAAGGCCTCTAACAAATGATTATCTGATCAAAGACATAACCACCTGCATGCAGAAAAGGTCCAACATACATATTTATATACAACAAGGCCGGAAAGGCCACACAAGACTACTATATACATGAAAATTGTCTATAATTCTCTAAAGAGTCGACCATTATCATATGGTCAGGACAGGGCCCCACCATACCTAACAACACACTGGACAACTCCAGAAGAAGGGATCGTGATAACCCTCTGTTGAATCAAGTCACCTACTGTGAAGTATCATCCAAATCTCTATCTGTACCTGAGGGCATGAAACGTAGTGTCCCTAGAAAGGATCAGTACGAAAGATGTACTAAATATGTAAGGTAGATAACATATAAGTAAAGGATGAAATACGAAGAGAGAGTATAAAAGTCAACTGAAACTCATAAATGGCCTATGGGGCAAATACTGACTCAATCATGAATGTATATATACATGTCTATAAAAATATAAGCAACTCATCGGGGCCATATATATAATATAGTATCAAACAACTCTGTGGGGAATATCATATCATAAGATATCTTATTATATCGTACCCGACCATAGAGGACTCGGTCGTACCAGACCCAGATATGGGACTCAGTAGTACATAAACCAAACGCAATGGTATGAATATATAAGCATCGTACCCGACCGACTATAGCGCGGATCTGCCCTCTCTCCTGATTTCGAAAGCTAACAAAGTTCCAAGAGTGTATCTCTTGACTTGGATTAATATCCAAGGGCTTTGTTTACTGTTAGAATCCACTCCCTCGGAGGAAAGAGTATTTTATTGTTTTGATTCACTGAGCACTTGGTTATATCTTTTTGAAATCATTTCCTCTACTGTTCTTGTCTTATTTGGTGATAATTACATTTCTCATTTATTACAAACAGTGAAACGATTTTAAGGCTATGTTATTATTTTCATAATAGTCTGAAGCTCTTCCAATAGTTGAACAGACTCCTTATACTCATTAAATGCTCTCTATTCATGGTTTCAACTCCATACAAGAGGAAATCATTTAAGAGTGGGATCATTTACTGCTGCTGAACGTGTCACTCAACAAAGAGAGAGATTTTATATATACTTATTCATTTCACTTTATTGCTTTCAAAGATATAGCTCTCTCTTTCTTCAAGGGTGGCGACAAGGGTTTTCACCCCTTTAAGGGGTCGAGAACTCTATTATCGGGGACCATTGGAGCTTTTAGCTTGCGTTGTTCTCTTCTCTGGACGACGCTGAAGCTATAAAGTTCCATTTTGCTGGGTTTTGAGTTCGTGGTTGTAACTTACTTAGATATTTGAGTGTTTAGAAACCTTCCAAGTACTATAAGAGCAACGAAAACACTATTGGAGGTACTAGAGCCTCCGACGAAGCTGCTGGTATAACACCATTGGAGGTGCTAGACTTCCGAACCTCCAACAACTTTCCAGAGCACAAAAACAGGATTGTGGTGTTCTTGGCTACAAAACATCCATCACCGGTCACACATCTTCTCATCTCAAGAACGACGGGAATAAAAGCTTCGTAGTTCGGCAAAAACAAGCTTCGTATCTTCAAGGTGTATCTCTTCCTTAAATCTTTGATTTTTGCTTTGAGTTTCACCACTTAGTTGTTTTTGGTTTGCTAGACCTCTTCTTCTTGTTGTTCTTGTGTTTTCGTGTTTTGGGGTTCTTACGGGTTCTTGCTAGCTGGGAGTTGGTTACTTGATTAGAGTCCTTTTAATCTTTTGGCTAATACCTTGTTAGTACTTAACATCTTCGTAATTTCTCTGTTTGATTAGGGGTTGTTACTTGCTTTACTCTTAGTGTCCTTGTTATCATCGACATTAATAACTGCACATTTATGTTCTCGTGTTCTTCGTGTTCTTGTTATTGATTGCTAGAATTTGTGCACTTCAATCTTTCGGTAACTTCCCCCCTATTGCATTGTATTTTCCTTTGCAAAATTTGAATTTTCGGACCTTGTACCGATAGATAGTTACTTTTTGCCTCAATTGTGCTAGCAGTGACTGCCCCTAGGTGCTGCACCCCTTGCGCTTTGCCTTATTGGGATATCACGTTGTCTCAAGGCTGAGTTTGCCGTTCTAGTGCAAGTTGTGGCTTCCTCTAGGCATCTACACCCCCTTGTGCATTGCCTTTACAGGCTAACACCCTGTCCCGAGACCTGCGCCTAGTACCTTTGATTGAGACCATTGCCGAATTTGGGCTAGCCTTGCCTGCGCGCATTTCTGCACCCCTGCATTGCCATTTCGGGATTGTACTTAGCCGTTGTGCTTTGTTGCCTATTTGGTGATAGTCTCAAGTTGCGACCCCTTTTGCATGCTCATAGACTCTTATTTGCTTTAAGTGTTTTCGACCGTTATATATTATTCATAATAGTATATTATATTTTATATATTGGTATTTCATACTTATATATATCATATATTATATCTTTCATATATATACGTCGACTTGTATTTATTTTCTCGTATTTTATATTTTATATATTTGACTTTATTGTCCGTGACTCGTACTATTGTTATATATACTTAACCCATATTATATTTTATATATTTGTATTTCCATACTTATATATATCATATATTATAAGCGTTATTTATATTTACACATACGTTTATGTTCCTTTGTATACACGTGATCTTGCCTTGGCTTGGCTAGGCCTGTTTTGCAGTTATAGAAGGATAAGCAAGGTCGATTTGGTCGCGAGCTATTAAAATATGAGAAGTTGATCAAGGTTCGAGATCGATCCATTGAGCTTTAGGGTGCGGTAACGCATACCTAATAGAAGAGTTCACGGGGTTTCCCGTTCGAACCAACGGAGGCACGCGACAACGAGGTATTCCTAAACCTTGTTTGATTACAATTCATTCCGTAATTTAGTATTTACTACCTATATTCGCTAGGCTAACCTAAGGGTATCGATAGGCAAATACTAGGATTACGATTGATTGTATGAATGAATGAACTCTAACTATTGCTTTAGATAAACTTTCCATAAATTAGAAGCCCTGTTTTTAAACTCCGGACCTGTTCAAATTACTTTCTTTTATGACTTTTCCTAGTTTATATTTCGAAATAAGCAAGAGTGTTTGTATAATTAGTAGAAGCGTTGTAATTCATAATTCGGGGTTGTCCGACTTTAATTTCACGCATTTATTACTTGTATTCAATTCTTGCTTGTAAACGTTTCTTGTAACGTTGTGAAAGGCTAAGAAGAAAAAGAAGCGGAACCAAGCTAATTTCACGCCACTGCCCATTCGGATGGGCCAAGCTTTTATTGAGATTACCTCCAACGTGGAGTTCCCCCCGATTGCTTGCGGTTCCACTTCAGCAGGGCACCCTTCCACTCCCGGACCCGTAAGCAATGGTTTTCAAGTGGGGGACACTTCAGCGGGGGCTGGAACTTCCACAGATGCTTTGTCTATTCATGAGGGTTCTTCAAGATCTCTCCCTTTGTCATGCACTCTTGGTTCGCAAGTTACTGATTCGGTTTCAGATGGTAATGACTGTGATCCTACTATTGCTGTGAACATTGCGGGTAACCTGTCACGACCCGTTCCGGGGCCCGTGACTGGTGCCTTACCCGGGCACCCAAGTAGTCATACATCAGAGAAATCAGCGGAAAATAAAACAACCAAAATATGAAACAGTATAAATAAGACACGCTTTACGGGAAAAAGTTGCCTTCGGTATATATGTATATAAGTACCCCAAAATGAACAGCTACATCCCAACCTTACAACAGTCTCTGCACCTCTAAGAGTTTAAAACAACAATGGCGGACAGGCGCCATACCCCTGAATACAAATATCTACAACGACAGGACCATACCAAAATGCTAAGCTTAGAGAAACGGAGCTTTCCCAACGCCAAACGGTGATCCTAAGAACGGATCAACGGTAGGAGTACCTTTACTGCGGCATGAACGCAGCCCGAAGGAGGTCGATAACAGTACCAAGTATGTGGCCGAAAATACGTAAATGAAATCATAGTAGTCTATATAAAGCAGAGACATGTATGATAACCAAAACTACGATTCACAATAAATAGCGGGCATGTCAAGTCGTGACTCACGCCTCAAAGTCATCATAAAACCGTGCGGGGTAAGTAATGCGAGGGCATAGCCGACTACTAAAAACCCCGGCATAACAAGGTCGTAAATCAGATCATGAGATCTGTCTGCATCGTCACATGATCAAAGCCGCCACTCGCGCGATATCTAATGTCGCGTCTAGCCACCGAACTTTCAGTAGCTCGCATAGGCCACCCAATGGCCCGCATGAGGTATTCCCGCATCGAGGGTAGCTACTCCCGGCCGTCTGGACTCGCCGTCCGCATGGCCACAAAGACCGCATGACCACAAGAGCGCGTACTAACCTGAACTCCGTAGCTCGCGTAGGCCATCTGCACTGCATAAGGTATTCTCGAATCATAGGTCACTAGACCGCTGAGTCTACCCGCATCGGAGGCAGCTTAACCCCGGAATCATGAGTGATATAATATCAACATGACGGTTTATCGTTAAACAACCTAAGCACAATAAGGAAAACCCTCTACACAAACATCACAAGATACTAACTCACGTAGCATCCTAACATGTTTACTTATCAAGTCAACAAGAAAGTATTACAAGACTATCACAAATCAATACAATCAAGTTATTCATACAAGGTACTTTCTACATTATGCTAACAAGTTCGGGTTTTTAGCCCCAAAGTACTTTATGTATTACTCTTTTAAAAGATCCGCTTCTTTCACAAAAGTCACACAATACGTAGTATAAGAATAAAGTGATTATCTTTTGAAGTAAATCAAAACATTTCTCTTTGTAAAATCAAGTAACAACATTCTTTTCCCAACGCTTAAGTTTGCCTAATTTCAATTACTCAAGTTTCTCATTTTCGAAAGGTTTCGTAGTTCATAGCTTTAATCCTTTAAAACAATTTGAGAAACATATACCCTAAGTGTGAGTAGGTTATTATTATTCGTAACAATCTTATTACAAAGACCGTGATCTAGTAAATGTAATATCATTTTGTCTCATCTTAGCTCCTATGCAGATGGAAGTTTCTACTGGTTTTAATAATACTTTATTAGTCAAAATATTTCCCTTTATTAGCGCTGTTGTGGTTTGTTCGACATTTATTCTGATCGGTAAAACATCATTCCTTTTGAAAACCAAAAATACTATTTACTCACGAATGAGGTTTCACACTTTTTAACAAAATTCATATTAGTATAATAAGTCAAGTCTCTTATTTCCTTAAATCAATAAATCGTTCTTTTTATCACTCTTAAGCCGTTATACCTAACTTCCCATAAAGCTAGTATAACTCTTAAGCTTTTAAAACCAAGTGTTACTCTTCTTTCAAAAAAGGTTTCTTAATTCTTTTGAACTTCTTCAGATTCTTTTTATTCAGGCTTAAGTCAAGACATTGCGTAATTATTATTCGTGCTTAAGTCCAAGACATTGCGTAATTATTATTCGTGCTTAAGTCCAAGACATTGCGTAATATTATTCGCTTAACACACGACGCTCACCGTACTATATACATATTCTTTAAAATATCATGCTCAAGAGGATAGGAAGAATCACATACCTTCTCGGCGAAATCCACCTGCCAAGTTGAATATGTCGTGCGCAGAGAATCGACCTATAACAGTCAAATACGTCTATCAACGTCCAGACTGTACTGTACAAAGCTCTAAGCAGAGGGTTCGTTATTCTATGGACATTTGGGCAGCACTTCCCTACCCGGTGAGCTACTCAAGTCTACTGTGAAAACAGTCCTATGTAAGTACAGTTCTATTATTCATCTTTTAAACCCTTCTACTGTGATAACAGTTCAATTCTATTCTTTAATATCCTTCTAAGTATTTAATACTTATTCCTATACTTCTACAGTATATATACTCTAATTACAAAAGGAGGATAAGGTTATTTACCTCGGTAAGCCCAATAATATCCTAGATAAAAGTCGCGCCTGAGCAAGGTTTAGCTCCTAAGTTGTGCGCTCCGGTAGCTCCAAGAAAACCTTAGAAGTTCTTCACAACTTCTACTAAGGACTAAGGGATTTGGGCTAGGGTATTTTGGGCATTATAACAATACTAGAAGGCAACTTTTTAACCAAGGGAGGGGGGGTAGGTTTCGGCTAGGCTAGGGGGGGTTGCTCGGCTAGAGCTTCTCAAAGGGGAGGGGTGTGTTTGGACGAAAACAACAAGAGGGAGAGGGAGGGATTTGAGACTTAGAAAGATTGCTCAATTTAGGATGAAATAACTCTTCAACAAGGGGGGTATTTATAGGTCAAGGGATGGCCAACCAAGGGCCAAGATTGTGCAAGTGCAAGTGCAAAGGTGAGGATTTAGGCAAGTGTCATCACGACCGAACCCGGCCCGTGGATCGTGCCTTACCCTGCACCCTAGTGATACAACATCGAGTAATCAACTAATATAAATAATAACATGAAATAACAAGAAGTATAAAACAATTATCTCAGGAAACTTGCCTTTCGCATATATAAACAATCTTTTAAAGCGAATAGCTTTAATCCTTTTTACAACCCCGCCTACATCAAGATTTCTGCACTTACGAATGAAATGACAACAACGACGGGACAGGGCCCCGTCATACCCCTGAATGTAAGCACCTACAACAACAGGGGACTATATCAAGATAAGCCTCCGGAGAAACGGAGCTTTCCCAAACGCTGAACTGTGACCCTAAGAGCGAGGATCAACGACTGGTGTACCTTTTACCTGCGGCATGAACGCAGCCCCCCGAAGGAGGTCAGTACAACAGGTACCGAGTATGTGAAACTGAAAATAAATACTGTAAATGAAATCATAGTAGTCTATATAAGGCAGGAGACATGTATGATAACCAAACTACAGTTTACAATAAATAAGCAGTCATGTCAAGTCAGGGACTCACGCCCTCAAGTCATCACTCAAACATAACAATGGGTCTCACGCCCACAACATCAATCGTGCCCGTGGAACACATTCCTCACTGCCGGCAGTCTATGATATAAAAGCACCAAGAGATACACATGAACACCAGGTCCCACCTGTGTCATAATAAAATCGTACGGGGTAAGTATGAAGGCATAGCCGACTACTAAAACCCACCGTACCAACAAGGTCATAAATCAGATTATGAAATCTGCACTGGCCACATGATCAAAGCCGCCACTCGCCGCAGATCTAATGTGCGCGTCTAGCCCTGGAACTTCCCGCAGCTCCGCATAGGCCACCCCAATGGCCCGCATGAGGTATTCCCCGCATCGAGGGTAGCTACTCCCCGGCATCCGCCTGGACTTCGCAGTCCGCATGGCCACAGAGACCGCATGCCCATAAAGGACGCAAACTAACCTGGAACTCTCGTAGCTCCGCATAGCCCTCAGGACCCGCATGAGGTATTCTCGAATCATAGGTCACTAGACCCGCTGAGTCTACCCCAGACGGAGGCGACTTAACCTCCGAATCAAAGTGAGTGGTACAATACCAACATAACGACCGATAGTGAAACTATTTAAAGCGCAATCGAGGAAACCCCTTTACACTAACATCACAAGATACTAACACACGTAGCATCCTAGCATGTTTACTTAACAAATCACAAGAAAGTTTTACAAGGCAATCACAAACCAACATAATCAAGTTATATACACAAGGTACTTTCTACTATATGATTAACAAGATCGGGTTTTTATCCCCAAAGTACTTCATACATTAACTCTTTAAAAAGATACGTTACTTTCACAAAAGTCACACAATACCCGTAGTATATAAAAATAGAGTGATTATCTTTTTAAGTAAACCAAAATACTTACCTTTGTAAAATCAAGTAACAACATTATTTTCCAAACGTCCAAGTTTGCCTAATTTCAAATGTTCACGTTTCTTATTTTAGAAAGGTTTCGTAGTTCATAGCCTTATTCATTTAAGAATATAATTCTCTTTTAAACCATCTAAGAAACATAAGCCTTATGTGTGAGTAGGATATTCTTGTTTATAACAATCTTATTACAGCAGCCATGATCTAGGAAATATCATTTTGTCTCATCTTAGCTTCTATGCAGATGGAAGTTTCTACTGGTTTTATTAATACTTCATTAATCAAAACATTTCCCTTTATTAACGCTGCAGTGGTTTGTCGATACACATTCGATTTCCAAATCAAGAAACATTATCCCTTTTAAAAATCTAGTACTCATTACTCACGAATGAGGTTTCACACAAAATTCATATAATTATTTAAGTTAAGTCTCTTATCTTACAAGATCAAGTCTCTTAACTTCTAAAATAAATAAATCATTCGTTTTATCTCTCTTAAGCCGTTATACCTAACCTCCCATAAAGTTAGTATAACTCTTAAGCTTTTAAAACCAAGTATTACTCTTCTTTTAAAAATAGTTCTTAATTCTCAACTACTTCAAGATTATTATTATTATTCGCTTAAGTCAAAAGACATTGCGATAACTACGCTCAATTAACACACGACGCTCACCGCATACTACATAGTTACACACATATCATGCCGAAGAGATAGGAAGAGGTTCACATACCTCGTGACGATTATCGACTATTAGCAAATCGCTTCCACTGGCTATAACCCGCTTAGCCTGTCCACCTTCTCAAGAGCCCATGCTACTCGTAGAACATTCAACCTATACAGTTATACAAGTCTATCAAAGTCTAGACTACTCCGGAGAATAAATCTAGATACAAGATCCTACTGAAATTGGGCAGCCTTCCCTACCCACAAACTACACAAGTCTCATCAGAATACACCCTACGTAATTACATTCGCTTCTCTCTTGAAATTCGGGCTTAAGTCCAAAGACATTGCCACAAAGCTATGTTCAGTTCTATATATAGTATACTTCAACTATATATTCCTATAACATGTAATTTCCAATTACAATAGGGGGACAAGATAATTACCTCGATAAGCCCATAATTATCCAAGTACAGATGTCGATCCTGGGCAACGTTTAGCTCCAACTCCGTGCGCTCCAACCCGCTCCAAACCACCCTTAGAAGTTCTAACCAACTTCTACATAACACTCCAACTAACTATGGAGATTTTCCTTAGGGTTTCGGTTTGTGGACCGGAAGTATAATAGAATTTCTGGCTTTTCGTATAGGTATAACCTTAGACTCCTACAAGGTCTACGGCGAAGGTAATTTGGGTATCGTAACAATACTGTTGAGAGTATTTCTAGCACGAGGGGGGTCTTTATACGAGACAACACCACAGGGGGTGTAATTTCTACTACCCCACTGTGGGGTACTCTCGGCCCAGGGGGGGGAGGGACTCTCGGCTAAGGCCTCACAAGGGGGAGGGGGACGAGAACTCTAGAGGGAGGGAGAAGAGATTTCAAGACTTAGCACAATTTTTGGATGAAGAAGTTCATCAAAGGGGAGGGGTATTTATAGGTCAAGCCATGGCTAACCAATGGCCAAGATCAAGCCAAGTGTGGTGCAAGTGTAGGGTCAAGATCATGCCAAGTGCACCTTATCCAATTACCACAAAAATATCCTACCAACTCCATGACAAAATAGGCACACTTTCGGCCACATTACCGTCCAACCATCCTCCAATGAGAGGGTGCCAAGTGTCGCCTCTCGTTGGTAAAAAATGTTTCGTGTCTGGTAAAAATCCGAAAAAATTAGAAATGACATAGCCGGATTTTTCCTACGAAAGTCGTGGAAAACGCTTTCGAAAAACGACTCTAACCGGGTGTTGTGCACAAAGGGAAATCGTCCAAGCCTATTTAAAAGTTCAAATTTTCTACGTACGTCCTTACGTACATACACTGGAAATACGGGGTATAACATTCTCCCCTCCTTAGAAACATTCGTCCCGAATGTTCCTTCTAAGTCTCAAAACAAACGTCGCCAAAGATAGTCTTCACTACTATGCTTACGAGAACAATCCTGCCACAAATGGCCACAGAAACAACTGCGCAAAATACTTACATCCAAGTCCACGAGGAAACACCTCTAACATCACCAAAGTAATGATCACATCTATGCTCGTAATACATGCTCGCTTCTCCCTTTTACTCGTCGTACCCTTCTCGCACCCGCGAACTCTTACCACATTTCTGTTACTGCTTCAGTTTCCAAAACTCGGGGTTACTATCTCTAACGTGGTCATCATTAACTGGGAACACTGATACCACTTTTGTCACTTTGCCGCGAGGTTCTAGTGTCACTCCGGCGACCCAACAAATGGTACCGGACTGCATGCGATCCCTGAGGCATGAACCATCTCAGGACGTGCCATACGGAGAGCCACGGTTCGGGTCTGTTCCCGTGGTAGAGGCTCTGGCCTCTTTATACGCTCAGCCCCCCGAACATAACAATATGAAAACCCGGACGTACTGCCTCCTAAGTCGGACGGCAAAAGCTAACATATAGGCAACCTGGCCTATTCTTCACATGAACTCAAAAGGCCCAAAGTAACTCGGGCTAAGTTCCTACTGTTTCCAAAACTCGTCACACCCTGTCCGGGGTGGTACTTTCAAGAAAACCGACCGTCAACCTGAACTCTAAGCGTCGTCGCCGATTATCCGCACGATTCCTCTGAGCTGCCAGAACTTCTTCTAGACAAGCTTCTCACTATCCACATCACTGGAACAAGCTCAACTAATCGTTCAACCTTGCCAACATCGAACCAATCGACCGGCAACTTACACTTCCGCCCTTACAAGGCTTCATAAGGCGACATCCGAACACTAAAATGGTAGCTTAAACGCTCCCTCTACAGGAGACAACAATCCCCACAACTACCCTCAAATTCACACACCGCCCGAGGCGGCGCGATTCTGAGACTCACCTGAGTTCCTAACCCTGCCTGGTAAAACTTCCAGAAACAAAACAGCCGTACCCTGGGCTCCACTGTCTGTCATAAGGTGAAGGTAGGCACCCCGTGCAACCTTACAACCTTTATGATGTATCAACACTGCTGAGTACACGGTCCTGACCGAAGAACACGACGGGCTGCCCCCATCGCCCGACCATCGGTTGAACGCATCCACGAACCCGTACGCTGGTTAACTAAACTTGGGCCTAACACCCTCATGGCCCTACCTCAAGGCGGGACCACCACAACCAGACCCCACCACCAATCATGCCGCGGGTTGACCCGCAACGTGGCCTCAACCCGACCCGGCAAGGCGCAAAATACTATCTCCCCGAAGGAACAATCTCACTAAACACGTTACGAAAACCTAGCGGTCTTCTTAGCTCAACTACCCTCTTTCATTTCACACTACTTAGGGACCTATCCCAAACATAGCTCACGTGCACTATGCACCGATAAGGATCAAACATAACACTACACCTTTACTCGAGACGGCCTTACCTCTAAGGTCTCTACGTATAACACTCTAAGGCTCACACCTTCTATCCCCAAAATCTTACTCGGTTAACCCACCATGATTTCTAATCACAACTAACACACCGCCTCGTAACATAACACTTAAGGTATACTCACCTTATCACACATACAATCTCTGAGGGTTAAAGACATGCACAATTTATTGCTTCACTCCTTAGTCGTTCTAATCAAACTCGCCTGCAGGCATAGATAAGGAATGTGACGAACTACCTACCGATCCTGATGGCTAAGTCCTCATACTAGGACACTCTTTCGACAACTGACACTGACGGTCATAGGTATAACAAGTACCAACTAACAGACGACATTCCCGATGACGCTCACACCGCGAACCTAAGCCCCGGAGTTCCGACCAACTCCTGCATACCGAACGCCCCGAAATCCGTGGAAGACCACTGCCTCGTGGATGTGCATAATCTAATCCACGGTGAGGTGACTCACTCGAAAGTTACCAAAGGACCTTGCCGCTCGCCCTCTTCATTGTCCTTCGTTAACCCGTCGATCTCACGCTCGGCACGATGCGCATAAGCCCGCACACGTGCCATGCTCAAGCCTAATCAAGAATTACTCTTGCACGACTTCTTAGATAGCCATCAAGACTCGCAGAAATCGGTATACTCTCCGTAGCCAAATCCATAGCTAGTAACAGGGTCGCCTCTTTGTAATCCATATTCTCTGTTCCTGGTCGTGGAACTGAATGTTCAAATATCATGGCCGTAGTAAGAATCGCCGCCGTGCTAAACTCACTGGGCTAGTGACGCCACAAAACTCCCGAATGAAGCACTTCCTAGGTAAAGATTGGGCTCGCCTCGTAACCCTCGAACTCTACTCAGCCTCCGCCGCTTGCCCTCCCGGGCGGGTTGCCACCACGCGAGGCGTAGCAGTGAGGAAAGAAATACGTTTAGAGGGTCCAACTTACAACACGACTCTAAGGCACGATCTCAGAGTGAGAAGAATAGAAACTAATCCTAAATATCCTATAGCCTCCACGATTATTGGTGGTGCACAACACATCGATAATCAAGACTTCTGAATCGATACTTCAGACACTTTCCGAGGATTAATCGCTCGATACCACTTTTGTCACGACCCGAACCCGGGCCCGTGACTGGTGCCTTACCCCGGGCACCCTAGTAATACAACATCAGAGTACTCAGCGGAATCTAAATAATAACATGAAATAACAAGAAGTATAAAACAATTATTCAGGAAAACTTGCCTTTCGCATATATAAACAATCTTTTAAAGCGAATGTTTAATCCTTTTTACAACCCCGCCACATCGATTTCATGCACTCTACGAATGAAATGACAACAACGACGGACGTGGCCCGTCATACCCGAATGTAAGCACCTACAACAACAGGGACTATATCAAGATAAGCCTCCGAGAAACGGAGCTTTCCCAAACGCTGAATCGTGACCCAAGAGCGAGGATCAATGATCGTGTACCTTTTACTGCGGCATGAACGCAGCTTCAAGGAGGTCGATAACAGTACCGGTATGTGAAATCAAAATAAATCAGAAATGAAATCATAGTAGTCTATATAAGGCGGGAGACATGTATGATAACCAAACTACGCTTTACAATAAATAGCGATCATGTCAAGTCGTGACTCACGCCTCAAGTCATCACTCAAACATAACAATGGGTCTCACGCCACAACATCAATCGTGCCCGTGGAACACATTCCTCACCGCCAGCCTATGATATAAAAGCACCAAGAGATACACATGAACACCGTGTCCCACTGTGTCATAATAAAATCGTGACGGTAAGTATGAAGGCATAGCCGACTACTAAAACCCACCGTACTAACAAGGTCATAAATCAGTATCATGAAATCTGTCTGCATCGTCACATGATCAAAGCCGCCACTCGCCGCAGATCTAATGCGCGCGTCAGCCCCGAACTTCCCGCACTCGCATAGGCCACCCCAATGGCCCGCATGAGGTATTCCCCGCATCGAGGGTAGCTACTCCCCGGCATCCGCTCGACTTCGCATCGCGTGGCCACGAGACCGCATGCCCATAAAGGACGCAAACTAACCGGAACTCTCGTAGCTCGCGATAGCCCTGGGACCCGCATGAGGTATTCTCGAATCATAGGTCACTAGACACTTTGAGTCTACCCCGTGACGGAGGCGGCAACCTCCGAATATCGAGGTGAGTGGTACAATACCAACATAACGGCTGATAGTGAAACTATTTAAGCGCAATCGAGGGGAAACCCCTTTACACTAACATCACAAGATACTAACACACGTAGCATCCTAGCATGTTTACTTAACAAATCACAAGAAAGTTTTACAAGGCAATCACAAACCAACATAATCAAGTTATATACACAAGGTACTTTCTACTATATGATTAACAAGATCGGGTTTTATCCCCAAAGTACTTCATACATTAACTCTTTAAAAAGATACGTTACTTTCACAAAAGTCACACAATACCCGTAGTATATAAAAATAGAGTGATTATCTTTTTAAGTAAACCAAAATACTTACCTTTGTAAAATCAAGTAACAACATTATTTTCCAAACGTCCAAGTTTGCCTAATTTCAAATGTTCACGTTTCTTATTTTAGAAAGGTTTCGTAGTTCATAGCCTTATTCATTTAAGAATATAATTCTCTTTTAAACCATCTAAGAAACATAAGCCTTATGTGAGTAGGATATTCTTGTTTATAACAATCTTATTACAAAGAACCATGATCTAGGAAATATCATTTTGTCTCATCTTAGCTTCTATGCAGATGGAAGTTTCTCGTTTTATTAATACTTCATTAATCAAAACATTTCACTTTATTAACGCTGAATTGGTTTGTCGATACACATTCTGATTTCCGAAATCAGAAAAACATTATCCCTTTTAAAAATCAAGTACTCATTACTCACGAATGAGGTTTCACACAAAATTCATATAATTATTTAAGTTAAGTCTCTTATCTTACAAGATCAAGTCTCTTAACTTCTAAAATAAATAAATCATTCGTTTTATCTCTCTTAAGCCGTTATACCTAACCTCCCATAAAGCTAGTATAACTCTTAAGCTTTTAAAACCAAGTATTACTCTTCTTTTAAAAACAGTTCTTAATTCTGAACTACTTCAAGATTATTATTATTATTCGCTTAAGTCAAAAGACATTGCCGTATAACTACGTTCAATTAACACACGTACGTCTACCGTACTACATAGTTACACACATATCATGCTGGAAGAGATAGGAAGAGGTTCACATACCTCGCGACGATTATCGACTATTAGCAAATCGCTCCACGGCTATAACCCGGCTAGCCTGGTCCACCTTCTCAAGTAGCCCATGCTACTCGTAGAACATTCAACCTATACAGGTTATACAAGTCTATCAAAGTCTAGACTACTCGGTAGAATAAATCTAGATACAAGATCCTACGGAAATTGGGCACCCTTCCCTACCCACAACTACACAAGTCTATCTGAATACACCCTACGTAATTACAGTCGCTTTTCTTCTTTAAATTCAGGCTTAAGTCCAAAGACATTGCCACAAAGCTATGTTCAGTTCTATATATAGTATACTTCAACTATATATTCCTATAACATGTAATTTCCAATTACAATAGGGGGACAAGATAATTACCTCGATAAGCCCATAATTATCCAAGTATAGATGTCGATCCTGGGCAACGTTTAGCTCCAACTCCGTGCGCTCCAACCCGCTCCAAACCACCCTTAGAAGTTCTAACCAACTTCTACTTAACACTCCAACTAACTATGGAGATTTTCCTGTGGTTTCAGCTTTGTACCGACGGAAGTATAATAGTATTTACGGGCTTTTCAGATAGGTATAACCTTAGAATACTACAAGGTATACGACTAAGGTAATTGGGTATAAGAACAATACTTTTGAGAGTATTTCTACCAAAAGTGGGTATTTATACGAGACAACACCACAAAGGGTGTATACCTCGCCTACCCCACTAGTGGGGTACTCTCGCCTACCCCACTGTGGGGTACTCTCGGCTAAGGCCTCACAAGGGAGGGGACGAGAACTCTAGAGGAGGAGAAGAGATTTCAAGACTTAGCACAATTTTTGGATGAAGAAGTTCATCAAAGGGAGGGTATTTATAGGTCAAGCCGTGGCTAACCAATGGCCAAGATCAAGCCAAGTGTGGTGCAAGTGTAGGTCAAGATCATGCCAAGTGCACCTTATCCAATTACCACAAAAATATCCTACCAACTCCATGACAAAATAGGCACACTTTCGCCACATTACCGCCCAACCATCCTCCAATGAGAGGGTGCCAAGTGTCGCCCTCTCGTTGGTCCAAAATGTTTAGTCTCTCGGAAAAATCCGCAAAAAGTAGACATGACATAGCCGGAATTTTCCCTACGAAAGTCGTGGAAAACGCTTCGTCGAAAACGACTCTAACCGTGTCAGGCAAAGCGGAAATCGCCCAAGCCTATTTAAAAGTTCAAATTTTCTACGCACGCCCCACGCATACACCGGAAATACGGTATAACGTTGTCCTTCGCCAACTTGCACACAAAATATCCTACCAACTACACGACAAGAATGGCCATCCATTCACTTCCTAATGCCGCGACAAGTTCCACCAACGAGGTGACAAGTGTCGCCTCTCGTTGGTCCAAAGTGTTTCGTCTCTCTAAAAATCCGCAAAAATTAGAAATGACATAGCCGAATTTATCCTACGCGAGTCTTGTAAAACGCTTCGCCTGAAACGACTCTAAATGGGTGTTGTGCACAAAGTGAAATCGTCCAAGCCAACTAGGGGGGGGGGGTGACACGTGTCGCCCTCCTACACGTCCAAAATATTTCATCTTCCGAAAATATCCCCAATGGCCAAACTCTCGAAAACAAAGTGGGCCTACAAAATCAGAATTTTCTCCCGTGGGCCCCACGTGACCATTTCCGAAAATAAAATTCCATAATTCTCTAATATTCCAAGAAGTCCGAATACCAAATCTGGGAATCCAATTCCCATTAACGAACCTTTTTCCTTCACAAAAATCGGAAACTTTTCCGTGGAAAAATCACCTCGTTCTTCCTTTCCACTTCGATGTCGATTCTCGCACGCACGCCCTCGCATACATACCCTGGAACTACGGGGTATAACATTCTCCCCTCCTTAGAAACATTCGTCCCGAATGTTCCTTCTAAGTCTCAAAACGAACAGGCGCCAGTATAGTCCTTACTGCTATACTTACGGAAACATCCATGCCACACCTGGCCACAACACAACAAGCGCACATACTTATCTCCAAGTCCACGAGGAATCACCTCTATCACGAAAGCTCCTACTAGAGGTCTAAAAGATACTCCTTCGCACCTACTCTTTACAAACGAAATGATCACACCTATGCTCGTAATACATGCTCGCTTCTTCCCATACCACTTTTGTCACTTTGCTTTACTGTCGCACTTTCTCGTACACTCGAACTCTTCCTTATCACTTACCATGTTTCTGGTACTGCTTCCCACTGACTCTGAGCTGCCAATAACCTCTTCTGGATAAGCTCCACCCTATCCACGCCCTGCTGAACAAGTACGAACCAACTGTCTGCACCTTGCTTACATCGAATCAATCGATCGGCAATCTTACACTAGCGCTTATAAAAAGGCTCCAAACGGCGACACCCGAATACTGAAATGGTAGCTATATAATACATACTCAACAAGAGGCGAAGAGTCCTTACAGCTAATCCCGAAATCCAACCACTAGCCCGAGGGTGAATGCGACACTGAGATTCACCTGAGTTCCTAACCTTGCCTGGTAACTCTTCCAGAAAAGAAACAGTCGTAGCTTGGACTCCCCTGTCAGCCATAAGGTGAAGGTAGGCACCCCGTGCAGCCTTACAACCTTCTTGAAATAATCATCTCGCAACTTACTACCGAGTACACGGTTTGACTAAAAGATAAGACGGGTTGACCCCATCGGCCCGACTACTGGTCGAACACATCCACGAACTCGTACAATGGTTAACTAAACCTGGGCCTAACACCCTCGTGACCCTAACACAAAGCGGGACCACCACAAACTGACCCCATCACCAAACAGGGCGTGGTCGACCCGCAACACGCCTCAACCCGACCCGAACGCCGCAAACACTAGCTCCCGATCCAAACAATCTCACTAATCACGTTACGAAAACCTAGCGGTCTTCTAAGCTCAACCATCCTCTTCGCTTCACAACACTCGTGATTCATCCCATAAAAATATCTCACGTATACTATGCACTTCGATAAGTGGTCAAACACGAAATAATTCTTTTACCAAAGATGGCCTCGCCTCTAAGGTCTTCTACGTAATATTCTAAGGCTCCCATTCTTTCTGTCCCCCAATCTTACCCGATTAATTAATCAACAATTCTAATCACACTAACACCATGCTAACCGAAAACAATACTTTAAGATATTCGCATCTTACTATACATATAAATCTCTAAAGGGTTAAGGATATACCAGATTCACGCCAGACTTCCCTAGGTCGTCTAGTCAATCCCGCTCGGGCGATACCGGGAAGGTGATGAACTATCCATCGACCCAGCGTCGAGTCCCTACATCCCCGCCAACTCGTTGGACAATTTCGCAAATGGCCCCGCTGGCCGCAAACAAAACAAGCCGCCGCAGAAGCACGACACTCCCACGATGACATCGACCACAACGCCACACCGAGTGCGGTGGCCTCACGCTAACACCCTCCTCTCCGAACCATCGATCCACAATCGACCGTAGGTCGAGTCTTCCTACTTGCATCCTTCCTCATAGAACATTCCTCGCCATATGGCCCGACGGCCGCAACTAAAATAAGCACCGAAAAAGACGCACTTCCCGATGACGCCGCCACACCGCGGAACACCGAGGAAAATCAACTCGCGGAGGGACACTCAGACCGGGCGAGGCGCATGTCTAATTGGCCACAGGCGGTTCGCCGAGAGTTACCAAATGATCACGCCAAACGCCCTCTTCGCTGATCTTGTTTAACTGCCGATCTCTACCTCTCTCACCACGCACATAGTCCTCAACGCAAGCCCGCTCGTTCTCGATCAAGAGCTACTCCTCACAACCCTTCTTTAGATAAGCATCAATATCCTTGGTATACCGTACATAAAATACTCTGCTGCCAAGTCCTTGCTAGCAACAGGCCGTCTCCTTCCAATCCATATTTTCGCTCCAAGTCGTGGAATCGAAAGTCCAGATGTCATGGCCGCAGAGGAATCGCTGCCTGCCGTACAAACTCTGCTGCCGGGCGATGTCTCGTAACTCCTCGCATGAAGCATCACCTCAGTGATGATTGGGCTGTGCCTTCTAAATCTCTCAGATTTACTCGCAGCCTCCTTCACGCTTTGCCTTCTGGGCCCGAGTTACTGGCGCGAGGCATAATCGTAAAGGAAAGGAATACGTTAGAGGGTCTAACTTATAACACACTCTAAAGCACGATCTCGAGTGAGAAGAATGGAAACCAATCCTAAATATCCTATAGCCTCTCGATTATTGGTGTGGTGCACAACACACCGATAATCAAGACTTACTAGATACGGTCGTAGACACTTTCCGAGGATTAATCGCTCGATACCACTTTTGTCACGACTGCCCGGCCCGTGGATCGTGCCTTACCCGCACCCAAGTAGTCATACATCAGAGACATCAGCGGAAAATAAAACAACCAAAATATGAAACAGTATAAATAATACACAGTTTCTGGGAAAAGTTGCCTTTCGGCATATATGTATATAAGTACCCCAAAATGAGCGATTACATCCCAACCTTACAACAGTCTATGCACCTCTAAGAGTTTAAAACAACAATGGCGGGGACGGGGCCCGCCATACCCCTGAATACAAATATCTACAACGACGGGGACCATACTAAAATGCTAAGCTTAGGAGAAACGGAGCTTTCCCAGCCAAACGGTGATCCTAAGAACGGATCAACGGTAGGAGTACCTTTACTGCGGCATGAACGCGGCCCGAAGGAGGTCGATAACAGTACCAAGTATGTGAAACGAAAATCGTAAATGAAATCATAGTAGTCTATATAAAGCAGAGACATGTATGATAACCAAAACTACGATTCCTGATAAATAGCGAGCATGTCAAGTCGTGACTCACGCCTCAAAGTCATCATAAAACCGTGCGGGGTAAGTACGAGGGCATAGCCGACTACTAAAACCCCGGATAACAAGGTCGTAAATCGTATCATGAGATCTGTCTGCCGTCACATGATCAAAGCCGCCACTCGCGCGATATCTAATGTGCGCGTCTAGCCCCGAACTTTCCGTAGCTCGCGTGGGCCACTCGATGGCCCGCATGAGGTATTCCGCATCGGTAGCTACTCCCCGGCGTCTGGACTCGCCGTCGCGTAGCCACAAAGACCGCGTGACCACAAGGGCGCATACTAACACGAACTCCGTAGCTCGCGTAGGCCATACTGGACTGCATAAGGTATTCTCGAATCATAGGTCACTAGACCGCTGAGTCTACCCGCGTGGGAGGCTTAACCCCGGAATCATGAGTGATATAATATCAACATGACGGTTTATCGTTAAACAACCTAAGCACAATAAGGAAAACCTCTACACAAACATCACAAGATACTAACTCACGTAGCATCCTAACATGTTTACTTATCAAGTCAACAAGAAAGTATTACAAGACTATCACAAATCAATACAATCAAGTTATTCACACAAGGTACTTTCTACATTATGCTAAGAAGTTCGGGTTTTTAGCCCCCAAAGTACTTTATGTATTACTCTTTTAAAAGATCTGTTTCTTTCACAAAAGTCACACAATACCCGTAGTATAAAAATAAAGTGATTATCTTTTGAAGTAAATCAAAACATTTCTCTTTGTAAAATCAAGTAACAACATTCTTTTCCCAACGCTTAAGTTTGCCTAATTTCAATTACTCAAGTTTCTCATTTTCGAAAGGTTTCGTAGTTCATAGCTTTAATCCTTTAAAACAATTTGAGAAACATATACCCTAAGTGTGAGTAGGTTATTATTATTCGTAACAATCTTATGACAGCAGCCATGATCTAGTAAATGTAATATCATTTTGTCTCGTCTTAGCTCCTATGCAGATGGAAGTTTCTACTGGTTTTAATAATACTTTATTAGTCAAAATATTTCCCTTTATTAGCGCTGCTGTGGTTTGTTCGACATTTATTCTGATCGGTAAAACATCATTCCTTTTGAAAACCAAAAATACTATTTACTCACGAATGAGGTTTAACACTTTTTAACAAAATTCATATTAGTATAATAAGTCAAGTCTATTATTTCCTTAAATCAATAAATCGTTCTTTTTATCACTCTTAAGCCGTTATACCTAACTTCCCATAAAGCTAGTATAACTCTTAAGCTTTTAAAACCAAGTGTTACTCTTCTTTCAAAAAAGGTTTCTTAATTCTTTTGAACTTCTTCAGATTCTTTTTATTCAGCTTAAGTCGGAAGACATTGCGTAATTATTATTCGTGCTTAAGTCCAAGACATTGCGTAATTATTATTCGTGCTTAAGTCCGAAGACATTGCCGTAATATTATTCAGTTAACACACGTACGTCTACCGTACTATATACATATTCTTTAAAATATCATGCTCAAGAGGATAGGAAGAATCACATACCTTCTCGGCGAAATCCACCTGCCAAGTTGAATATGTCGCGCGCAGAGAATCGACCTATAACAGTCAAATACGTCTATCAACGTCCAGACTGTACTGTACAAAGCTCTAAGCAGAGGGTTCGTTATTCTATGGACATTTGGGCAGCACTTCCCTACCCGGTGAGCTACTCAAGTCTACTGTGAAAACAGTTCTATGTAAGTACAGTTCTATTATTCATCTTTTAAACCCTTCTACTGTGATAACAGTTCAATTCTATTCTTTAATATCCTTCTAAGTATTTAATACTTATTCCTATACTTCTACAGTATATATACTCTAATTACAAAAGGAGGATAAGGTTATTTACCTCGGTAAGCCCAATAATATCCTAGATAAAAGTCGCGCCTGAGCAAGGTTTAGCTCCTAAGTTGTGCGCTCCGGTAGCTCCAAGAAAACCTTAGAAGTTCTTCACAACTTCTACTAAGGACTAAGGGATTTGGGCTAGGGTATTTTGGGCATTATAACAATACTAGAAGGCAACTTTTAACCAAGGGAGGGGGGGTAGGTTTCGGCTAGGCTAGGGGGGGGGTTGCTCTCGGCTAGAGCTTCTCAAAGGGGAGGGGTGTGTTTGGACGAAAACAACAAGAGGGAGAGGGAGGGATTTGAGACTTAGAAAGATTGCTCAATTTAGGATGAAATAACTCTTCAACAAGGGGGGTATTTATAGGTCAAGGGATGGCCAACCAAGGGCCAAGATGGTGCCAAGTGCAAGGCAAGTGTAGGGTGAGGATTTAGGCAAGTGTCCTTGGCCAACTTGCACACAAAATATCCTACCAACTACATGACAAGAATGGCCATCCATTCGGCCCTAATGCCGTGACAAGTCCACCAATGAGAGGGTGACAAGTGTCGCCCTCTCGTTGGTCCAAAGTGTTTCGTCTCTCGGAAAAATCCGCAAAAATTAGAAATGACATAGCCGGAATTTATCCTACGCTAGTCTTGTAAAACGTTTCGTCGGAAAACGACTCTAAACGGGTGTTGTGCACAAAGTGAAATCGTCCAAGCCAACTAGGGGGGGGGGGGTGACACGTGTCGCCCTCCTACACGTCCAAAATATTTCATCTTCCGAAAATATCCCCAATGGCCAAACTCTCGAAAACAAAGTGGGCCCCACAAAACCGTAAATTTTCTCCCGTGGGCCCCACGTGACCATTTCCGAAAATAAAATTCCATAATTCTCTAATATTCCAAGAAGTCCGAATACCAAATATGGGAATCCAATTCCCATTAACGAACCTTTTTCCTTCACAAAAAACCGGAAACTTTTCCGTGGAAAAATCACCTCTTTCTTCCTTTCCAATTTCGATGTCGTATTCTCGTACGTACGTCCTCGCATACATACCCTGGAACTACGGGGTATAAAACAGACTAACGACCCCCAGGGCCAAAACACCAAGAAGGCCTATGCGTCTATAGTTAAAGGCAACCGTGATGTTTCAAATGGGAACGATTGCACTATGTTACTGACTGCCGTAATATGGGTCCATTAGAGATGCCTAAGGGTGAGTTGGATGATCTTACAGAAACCTTGGGGCATTTATTGGTAGGTTACTTCGCTGGGACATACCCGGGAAGCCTGGCATTGAGGAAATTATGTCGCTCATGGGGAGTTGCATATAGATACAATGTTCACGCTTCGGGTTGGATTGTCTTTAAATTCACCACTGAGGAGGATAAAGAGAAAGTTTTGACTAATGGCCCGCATTTTGTTTATAGCACGCCTTTACTCCTTAAGGATATGTCGCACTGTTTTACATTTGAAAAACATGAGATATGCACTATTCCAGTTTGGGTTAGACTACCATCGCTCCCTTTGGAACTTTGGAATGAGAATGCCTTGAGCCGTATTTTGTCACGAGTTGGCAAGACAATCGGGACCGACAAGCTCACTGTGACAAAAAGCAATTGTCTTATGCCCGGGCGTTAGTTGAAATTGACCTATCCAAGGAGACTCTTGATGCCATTGAACTCAAGCTTTGGGATGGCACCATTATAGACCAGCAGATTGTTTATGAAAAGCTCCCGGACTTCTGCGAGAAATGCCAAATGATTGGGCATACTAATACGGTATGTGAGAAGTACTTCGCTGATACTAACATGCGGGTTCAAGGGAAGGGCGTTGAGATTAATGCCCAGGCGAAAGGGATGCACACCTACTTGGACTCTCCCGGGAAAGACGCGGTATCGGGTGGACGTGATGACCAGCCCGCCTAGTCTTCTGACACTAAGACTCATGGTGGCCAGTCTTCGGGGTCCCAAACCGAGGCTGGCAAAGGTCGGACTAAGCCTAGGTTAGAGGGGGGGATTGCCGGAGGGATTTTGATCAGAAATAGGGGCCAGCGTGCGGGGTCACAAATCGAGGTTGGCACAGGTCTGCAAATGAGAGCCCAGAACCGGGATGTACCAGGTCAGAACAAGGGTGGCCAGCACGCGGGGACACAGACCGATGTTGGAAAATCCCGGACGGTTGATAGTTTGGGGGGGTGTTCAGGAGGGATTTCGATCAGACTTGGGGGCCAGCCAGCGGGGGCACAAACCGTGGCTGGCACAGGACATCCTTTTGTTATTGATGAGGTGGGACTACCCGCGGGTAGAGCAGGTAGTCCAAAGTATGCGGATATTGGTAGTCAGCAGTCGGGGACACAAACCGAGGTTGGCGTTGATCGAGACATATCGCCTAAGAATGCTGAGAATGCAGATGCTAGTTCTAAGGTTGCATATATTGGTTCCGGTGTGGAGGTTAATGTGAGTGTGGCCCAGAACATGGTTGTCCAGCCTTCAGGAGCACAAACCCGGGCTGGTAAAGGTGTGAAGGTACAATTCGCAAAGGATAATGATGCGGGCACTATGAGTCCGACAGTTAAAAGTCGCAAGATCTTCCGGAAACTTGTAGATATGCACGGCAACATCTTGGTGCAGAATGACGTTGATGGTAAAGCCAAATATGCCATTGAGGAGGTCCTTGCGCAACAACATGGTTTTCCTACTATTTCGGGAGAGCACAAGGGACGCCAGTCCGCGGGGTCACAGACGAATTCTCCTATGAAGGACGCGGGTACAACTGGGAGTTGTACCTGCGATGACCAATTTCTTGATCCGCAGACTCAGGGTGGCCAGTCTTCGGGGCCCCAAACCGAGGCTGGCAAAGGTCGGACTAAACCTAGGATAGAGGGAGGGAATGCTGGAGGGATTTCGATCAGAGATAGGGGCCATCCAGCGGGGATACAAACTGTGGCTGGCACATGACTGCCTATTGATACTACAGATGTAGGACAACCCGCAGACAGAGCGGGTAGTCCATTGTTTACGGATTTTGATGGACAGCTTGCGGGGACACATACCGAAGTTGGCATGGGTCAGATTGATTTGAAAGATCAACTTTTTGGCCCATCGTCTAAGGTTGGGAAAGGTGGGAACTCTATAGGTACCCTACAAGAGGAGGGACACATGGGCGTGAGGACGAAGGCGAAAGCTAAGGTTAACAATGGCGGGCAAAGCTTGCCCATTCCTCTGAGCAGAATGACGACCCTTCCCACTAAAAGGAAAGGTCCTTATGGTGGCACCAGCTCTATTACCACTAATGAAGATAGCACGAAGGGGACTATTCCTCATCCGTTATCGAAATGATCATAGCTTCTTGGAATATAAAGGGTCTGCACCGCTCCTCCAAGAAAAAAGAGATTTGCTCCGTGGTGCATGAGAACAAGATTGACCTTTTTGGTATCCTGTAATGAAAGCTCAACAACACGACGCTTGAACGCTTCCGGTCTTCCTATTTTTGCAACTGGGAGGTGTTGGATAACTTTGCTCATCATCCGGCGGGGAGGATATTTATTTTATTCAACCCGGCCAAAGTCTTAATTCAGGTGATTGACATCAACCTGCATGGCATTCATTGCGGTGTCACTTGTACTATCTCCTCCAAGAGGCTCCATGTCACCTTTGTGTACGGGCTTCACACGGTTGTCGATAGACGGGGCTTATGGGAGAAGTTACGGGAGTATGATACCCCAATGACTGAACTGTCACGACCCGCACCCGGGCCAGTGACTGGTGCCTTACCCCGGGCACCTTAGTGATACAACATCAGAGAAAATCAGCGGAAATAAAACATAAACATGAAACAAGAGATATTATAAACAAACAGGCCAACCAAAACAGTTGCCTTCTGTATATATACATAAAAACCCGAACAGTTATCCTTTTTACAACTCTGCCCACAACAGTACTACAGACCTCTAAGAGTTTTACAACAACAACTATGACGTGACAGGGCCCCGCTATACCCCTGAATGCATAAGGACCTACAGACCCAGGGTAACATACCAAAAGATAAGCCTCCGGAGAAACGGGGCTTCCCAACACGCTGAACTGTGATCCTATGAGCGAGGATCCACAACCGATGTACCTCTACCTGCGGCATGAACGCAGCCCCCCGAAGGAGGTCAGTACAACAGGTAAAGTATGTGAAACTGAAAAAAATACTGTAAATGAAATCATAACAGTCTATACAAAATAGGAGACATGTATGATAACCAAACTACAGTTCATAACATAAAAACAGTCACGTCAAGTCAGGGACTCACGCCCTCAAGTCATCACTCATGCCCGTGGAACTCCTTCCGCCACCGCCGTGATGCGGATATAAAGCGTATTATCGTCTAACATGTCTCGGCTCATCCCATGGGGATAGATGTGGAATCGTGTGGTGTACATGTACCGGCCCATCCCGTGGGACTCGGTGAAGTATGGAATACATGTCCCGGCACATCCCATGGGACTCGATAAAGAATCGGATGAAATACGTGTCCCGGCCCATCTCATGGGACTCGGTAAAGAATCAGATGAAATACGTGTCCCGGCCCATCTCATGGGACTCGGTAAAGAATCAGATGAAATACGTGTCCCGACCCATCACATGGGACTCGGTGAAGAATCAGATGGAATACGTGTCCCGTCCCTCCATCGAGAGACGCGGTGGTATAGAAATACAGTACTTGCACAACAAGACTATCAAACGCAAACATAGGCAAGTTACACATAACTCAAGGTTTTTATGCCAAAGTCCAGGTTCTGACCCCAAAGTATTACGTACGTTAAATTCTTTTTAAAAGATCCATTTCTTTTATAAAGGTCACCCGATACCCGTAGTATTAAAAAAATAGAGTGACTCACATTTTTAGGTAAACCAAAACACTTTCCTTTTCAACATCAAGTAACAACATTCTTTTCCATAAGTTCAAGTTTGCCTAATTTCAAGTACTTAAGTCTCTTATTTTAGAAAGGTTTCGTAGTTCATAGTCTTAATCACTTAAGAATATAATTCTCTTTTAAACAATTTGAGAAACATATGCCTTATATGTGAGGAGGTTATTCTTGTTCATAATCAATCTTATTAAAGCAGCCATGATCTAGGAAATGTAATATCATTTTGTCTCATCTTAGCTTATGCGGATGGAGGTTTCTCTTGGTTTAAATAATACTTAATTAGTCAATACATTTCCCTTTATTACTTATTTGTAGTGGTTCGTTCGATACTTATTCGATTTCGAAATCGATGAAACATGATTCCTTTTAAAAACCAAGTACTCATTACTCACGAATGAGGTTTCACACTTTTTAACAAAATTCATGTTAATTCAAAATAAGTCAAGTCTCTTATCTTTTCAGGTCAAGTCTCTTAACTTCTAAAATCAATAAACCATTCTTTTTATCTCTCTTAAGTCGTTATACCTAACTTCCCATAAAGCTAGTATAACTCTTAAGCTTTTAAAACTTTTAAAACCAAGTGTTACTCTTCTTTCAAAAAGGTTTCTTAACTCTTTTGAAATACTTCAAGATTCTTATTATTCAGGCTTAAGTCAAAAGACATTGCCGTAAAACTACGTTCAGTTAACACACGTACGTCTACCGTACTATATATATATTCTTTTAAAATATCATGCTCAAGAGGATAGGAAGAATCACATACCTCGCGACGATTATCGACTATTAGCAAAACGCTCCAAAGTACTGTAGTCCTGCTAGCCTTTTCCACCCCCTGAGTGGAATACGCTACTCGCAGTACTTCAACCTATAATGGTCATACAAGTCTATCAATGTCTAGACTACACTGTAGAATAATTCTACGGAAAATTGGGCAGTACTTCCCTACCCGTCAAACTTCACAAGTTCATCAGAATACATCTATGTAAGTACAGTTCAATTCTCTTCTTATATACCTTCCTTGTATATAACTTATACTTAATTCTTATACTCCAACAGTGTGTAAACTCTAATTACAAAAGGGGGAGAAAATATTTACCTCGATAAGCCCAAAATTATCCAAGATTAAATGTCGATCCTGAGCAACGTTTAGCTCCTACTCTGGGCGCTCCAACCCGCTCCAAACAACCCTTAGAAGTTCTACGCAACTTCTACTTAACACTTCAACCGACTATGAAGGTTTTCCTTAGGGTTTCGTTTTTGAGACAAAAAGGACATAAGGTAGTATTTCCGGGCTCTACGTATAGAGGTATCTTTGGAATACTACAAGGTATAAGGCTAAGGTATTTTGGTATAGTAACAATACTTGGAGAGTATTTTCTACCAAGAGGGGGGGGGTATTTTACGAGAACAACTTTAGGTAGGGGGGGGTAGTCTCGGCTAGAACACTACAAAGGGGGAGGGGTGCTCTCGGCCAAGGCCTCACAAAGGGGGAGGGTGTGGCGGACGAAAACACTAGAAGGGAGGGAGGGATTTTTGCCTTGGAATTTATCAAGTGAGGATGAAGAATAAGTCTTCAACTAAGGGGGTATTTATAGGAAAACCAATGGACAAGATCAAGCCAAGTGGTAGGCAAGTGTAGGGTGAGGATTTGCACAAGTGCACCCTAGCCATCTACTCCACAAATCACTCCAAACATTGACCCTTGTTTTAGGCCTCAAAATCGTCCAAGCCAAGCCCTTGTTGCCGTCCACCTTGAGGGTGACAAGTGTCGCCCTCTCGTTGGTCCAAAATATTTCATCTCTCGGAAAAATCCGCAAAAATTATAAATGACATAGCCGTAATTTTCCCTACGCAAAGTTTGGAAGACGTTTCGTCGGAAAACGGTTCTTTTAGTGGGTTGTGCACCAATTTCGTCCTATGCCTAACTTTAAGGCTAAAACTTTTGTACGTACGTCCTTACGTACATACTCAAGAAATACGGGGTATAACTTTCTCCCCTCCTTAGAAACATTCGTCCCGAATGTTCCTTCTCAAGACGGATAACGATAAAGTTCTCTTTAACTTAAACAAGTTGCCAATGCCACACATGGCCACAAACAAAATAACATACGCGCAAAACTTAAATCCAAATCCACGAGGAATCACCTCTAACATCACACAAGCTTCCACCCAAGGTCTAAAAGATACTCCCTTCGCACTTTTACTTCACAAAAGAAATGATCACTTCTATTCTCTTTTAACACATGTTTGTTCCTTCCCTTGCTCGTCGTACCCTCCTCGTATACTCGAACTCTTCCTAATAAACTTACCACATTTCTGTTATTGCTTCAGTTTCCAAAATCTCATCTCGCCGCCGGTGATACCTTGAAGACCACCGTCGGCGAACTCCAAGTGTCGACGCCGATTATCCGCACGACTTCTGTTGCTTCTGAGCTGCAAATAACCTCTTCTGGATAAGCTTCACCTTATCCACATCCTGCTGGATCAAGTACGGACCAACTATCTGAACCTTGCCAACATCGAACCAATCGACCGGCAACCTACACTACCGCCCCTACAAGGCATTCATAAGGCGACATCTGAATACTGAAATGGTAGCTATAAAACATTTCCTCAACAGGAGACAACAATCCTCACAACTACCCACAAATCCAAACACCGGCCGGGGCAAATGCTATCTTGAGACTCACGAGTTCCTAACCTGCTGGTAAAACTTCTAGAAAAGAAATAAGCGTAACACAGGCTCCATCTGTCATAAGGTGAAAGTAGGCACCTCGTGCAGCCTTACAACCTTCCTGATATAACATCTCGCATAACCCTCTGCCGAGTACACGGTCCTGACTGAAAGACAAGAGGGGCTGACCTCATCGGCCCGACTACTGGTCGAACGCATCCACGAACTCGTACGATGGTTAACTAAACTTGGGCCTAACACCCTCGTGACCCTACCACCTCGAACTGACCCCACCACAATACAGGCCGCGGGTTGACCCACGATCGGTCCGCAACCCGACCCGCTATCACGCAAAAACTCTTGTTCCCCGATCCGGAACAATCTCACTAATCAAGTTACGAAAACCTAGTGGTCTTCTTAGCTCAACTACCCTCTTTCATTTCACACCGCTCAGGGACTTATCACACAAGTATACCCCACGTATACTATGCACTCCGACAAAGGTCAATTGTAAACAAAATCTTTTACTCAGGACGGCCTTGCATCTAAGGTCTCCACGTATAATATTCTAAGGCCCACAATTTCTAGGTACCCAACCTTACCCTTTACTAACCAGGCCTTTAAATCACAATTTAACATAATGCTATCTGAACATAATACTTAGCACATCATCATATCATCAACGCATACTAGTCTCTAGAGGGGTAAGAATATACCTGTATCAACTGCTTCATTTTCCCTTCGTCGCTCTAACCATAATCACGCCTGCAGGCGTAACTATGAAGGCGATGAACCACGCCGACCGGTGGTGAGTCAATCTTCCCGCATCCTTCCTATTAGGACAATTTCGTCACATGGCTCGACGGCGCAGAAAAACAAGCACCGATAAAAAAGCGACATTCCCGGGATGGCGTCGCCACATCGTGCACCGAGGAAATATGAATCCGGTGGCTAGAACCCGTATACCGTGAACTGAAGCCACGGAGCCCGACCGGCTCGAATACCCGAACGTCACGAAGGCGTGGAGGACCACTCTGCACTGGCGGAGGTACATAACTAGTCTGCTGCTGAGGCGGCCCGCCTCGAAAGTTACCAAAGGACCCTGCTCGGCCTCTTCGCGATCCGGTCATTCCGTCGACCTCTCCGTGCCTCACATCCTAGTGCATGAGCTGCGTGCGGGCAATGTCCATGCGGTGAAGAGCTACACCGAACAAGCCTCGCCAAGTAATCATCTATCCGGTGGCGTGGCGGTGTACTCGTCCTCCATATCGGCTACTCTGGGACATACCGAGCTAATGAGTCAAACTCCACATTGTACTCTCTAACCGTCGCGCCCGCCTCAACGTCAAAAATCATGCGCGAGCCCTCGCATTCGTCTGGGGGCAAGAAATGTGCAAGAAATGCCGCGAGAACTCGTCCCATACGGTGGAAGTGCATGCTCTCCCGGGACAGCTCGCGAATCAAACGATCATTGCGGATCACGCGGTGATGCGAACCAATACCACCGACTACGCCTCGAGGCTCGATCACTCTCGCGACCAGTAGCCGCGGATAAACTCCCGAGGTCATCCTCGGCTCTCGATCCATAGAACATCGGGCTCTGACTCGTAAAGTCCGTAGTCTCAAACTGCGCTCGGGGTGAACTACGGGTGCTCTTGGACTGTAGGCGCTCATCCAAACCTATCCTCATATCGCCACGACCGCCGCGATGCTGCGCCATCTCCTTGTACCCATCTCATCTGCTCCAGTGTGGGGATCGAGGCTCGTGTATTGTAGTCTCGGCCCACTGCCGCGGCTCTAAACTCTCTTTGGTCTTTGGCGGCGTCGCAAAACTCGTCGTCAAGCACTATCTCGGTAACGATCGGGCCTGCCACAGTAACCTCCGTGCTCTACTAGCGCCTCCTCATTTGCCGCCGGGCGGGTTGCCTTACGCGGAGGCATAACTGGTAAAGGAAAGGAATACGTCAGAGGGGTCCAACTTATCACACAACTCTAAGGCACGATCTCAGAATGAGAAGAATGGAAACCAATCCTAAATATCTTATAACCTCCTGATTATTGGTGTGGTGCACAACACACCGATAATCAAGACTCTACTAGATACGGTCTGTAGACACTTTTCGAGGATTAACTGCTCTGATACCACTTTTGTCACGACCTGAACTCGGGCCAGTGACTGGTGCCTTACCCCGGGCACCTTAGTGATACAACATCAGAGAAAATCAGCGGAAATAAAACATAAACATGAAACAAGAGATATGATAAACAAACAGGCCAACCAAAACAGTTGCCTTCTGTATATATACATAAAAACCCGAACAGTTATCCTTTTTACAACTCGCCCAACAAGATTTTCAGACCTAAGAGTTTTACAACAACAACTATGACGGACGGGGCCCCGCCATACCACGAATGCATAAGAACCATGCACCTGTGGTAACATACCAAAAGATAAGCCTCCGAGAAACGGGGCTTCCCAACACGCTGAACTGTGATCCTATGAGCGAGGATCCACAACCGATGTACCTCTACCTGCGGCATGAACGCAGCCCCCCGAAGGAGGTCAGTACAACAGGTACCAAGTATGTGAAATTGAAAAAAATACTGTAAATGAAATCATAACAGTCTATACAAAACAGGAGACATGTATGATAACCAAACTACAGTTCATAACATAAAAGCAGTCACGTCAAGTCAGGGACTCACGCCCTCAAGTCATCACTCATGCCCGTGGAACTCCTTCTTCACTGCCGGCAGTCTGGATATAAACCGTATTATACGTACACCATGTCTCGGCTCATCCCATGGGGATAGAGGTGGAATCGTGTAGTGTACATGTCCCGGCCCATCCCGTGGGACTCGGTGAAGTATGGAATACATGTCCCGGCCCATCCCATGGGACTCGGTAAAGAATCGGATGAAATACGTGTCCCGACCCATCTCATGGGACTCGGTAAAGAATCAGATGAAATACGTGTCCCGGCCCATCTCATGGGACTCGGTAAAGAATCAGATGAAATACGTGTCCCGACCCATCTCATGGGACTCGGTGAAGAATCAGATGGAATATGTGTCCCGGCCCTTCATCGAGAGACACGGTGGTATAGAAATACAGTACTTGCACAACAAGGCTATCAAACACAAACATAGGCAAGTTACACACAACTCAAGGTTTTTATGCCAAAGTCCAGGTTCTGACCCCAAAGTATTACGTACGTTAAATTATTTTTAAAAGATCCATTTCTTTTATAAAGGTCACCCGATACCCGTAGTATTAAAAAAATAGAGTGACTCACATTTTTAGGTAAACCAAAACACTTTCCTTTTCAACATCAAGTAACAACATTCTTTTCCATAAGTTCAAGTTTGCCTAATTTCAAGTACTTAAGTCTCTTATTTTAGAAAGGTTTCGTAGTTCATAGTCTTAATCACTTAAGAATATAATTCTCTTTTAAACAATTTGAGAAACATATGCCTTATATGTGAGGAGGTTATTCTTGTTCATAATCAATCTTATTAAAGCAGCCATGATCTAGGAAATGTAATATCATTTTGTCTCATCTTAGCTTCTATGCAGATGGAGGTTTCTACTGGTTTTAATAATACTTAATTAGTCAATACATTTCCCTTTATTAACGCTGCAGTGGTTCGTTCGATACTTATTCTGATTTCCGAAATCAGTAAAACATGATTCCTTTTAAAAACCAAGTACTCATTACTCACGAATGAGGTTTCACACTTTTTAACAAAATTCATGTTAATTCAAAATAAGTCAAGTCTCTTATCTTTTCAGGTCAAGTCTCTTAACTTCTAAAATCAATAAACCATTCTTTTTATCTCTCTTAAGTCGTTATACCTAACTTCCCATAAAGCTAGTATAACTCTTAAGCTTTTAAAACTTTTAAAACCAAGTGTTACTCTTCTTTCAAAAAGGTTTCTTAACTCTTTTGAAATACTTCAAGATTCTTATCATTCAGGCTTAAGTCAAAAGACATTTGTCACGACCCATTCCGGGGCCCGTAACTGGTGCCTTACCGGGGCACCCAAGTAGTCATACATCAGAGTAATCAGCGGAAATATAAAACAAGACATGAAACAGTTTATAAAATAAGACACAGTTTATGTGAACAAACGTCGCCTTTCGGCATATATATATAAACAAGGTTTAGCAGTTACATCCGACACTGTACAACATGACTACAGACCTCTAAGGAAAAATACAACTATGGCGGGACAGGGCCCCGCCATACCCTGACTGTACAAAACTATCTACAACAGGGAGATCATACCAAAGAGTAGAGCCTCCGGAAGAGATGGAGCTCCCGACACCAACGTAGAGATCCTAAGGATGCGGATCTAGCACCTGTTTGCCCTTACCTGCGGCATGAACGCAGCCCCCCCGAAGGAGGTCAGTACAACAGGTACCAAGTATGTGAAACTATAAAGAACTGAAATGAAATCAAAGTATTTAAAACCTTTTCACAAATACAATCAGTTCAATTGCACATAGTGCCACATCACAACAACAATAATAGAAAAAGCGTAGCAGTCTATTCTAGGCGCGAATGATCGAAGCAAGGCCAATCGCCCATAGTATCATTCTGCGTGCCTAGTCCTGACTTCCGCAGCCGCATAGGTCACACACGCACCGCATGAGGTATTCCCGCATCGGGGCAGCCAACCCCGACATCCGCCTAGGCTCCGCGCCGCATAGCCTCAAAAGACGCGTAGTCTCAACGGACCGCATAGGAATCCCCGCGTCGGGCTAAACACCGGAATGATCAATCACGGAGCATACCGCTGCTCGCATAGTCTCACAGACCGCATAGGCCGTATAGACCGCGTCGAGGCAAGCCTCCGGTATAACGATCGAGGGTAGGTGATACAATAACAAGATCTCGGACTTGCAGGTTAGCAACGTAAGCCAAGCAGAATGACCCCTTTACGGCATTTCAAGACACTAACCTGTAGCATCATAATATGTCTACTTATCACACAAATCTTACTACACTTAGAAATCAATACAAGGCTTTTATAAACAAACAAGTAATGCTTCCTTTTATCTTTCTTAAGTTGTTATACCTAACTTCCCATAAAGCTAGTATAACTCTTAAGCTTTTGTTTTAAAACCAAATATTTATCTTCTGTTAAAAATGATTCGAGATTCTTTTGAAATGCTTCGGTTCTTTGTTATTCGTGCTTAGCGTGAGGCATTCAGTAAGTATTATTCGAGCTTAAGCGTGAGGCATTCCGTAAGTATTATTCGAGCTTAAGTCAAAGACATTGCCGTAGTTATTATTCAGTTAACACGTATCGTCTACCGCACTATATATTGTAAAATATCATGCTTTAGGAAGAATCACATACCTTCTCAATGAAAACCACCGCGAGTTGAATATGTCGCGCGCAGAGTCACTATAATAGTCACAGACATCTATCAAAGACTACTCAAGGTCATTCTAAGCAGAGGTTCACAATTCTACGGAAAGTCGGGCGTACCTCCCTACCCGGTGAGCTATATAAGTTCATCAGAAAACAAATTCTATGTAATCTGATTTGATTATTCTTCTTTAAACCCTTCTACTGTGGTAATTCAATTCTATACGTGATATCCTTCTAAGTATTTAATACTTATTCAATACTACTACAAGATGTATTCTCTAATTCAAAAGAGGTTAGGATTAGTTACCTCGGTAAGCCCAAAAATATCCTAGATAAAGTCGCTGAGCAAGGTTTAGCTCCTAAGTTATGCGCTCAGAGCTCAGAAACCCTAGAAGTTCTTCACAACTTCTACTAAGTACTATGGGATTTGGGCTAGGGTATTTTGGGCATTATAACGATACTAGAAGACAACTTTTCTACCAAGGGAGGGGGGTAGATTTCGGCAGGCTAGGGGGTAGGCCTCGCCAAACTCACTCGAGGAGAGGTGTTGGACGAAAGGCTAAGGGAGAGGAGAGGATTTTTCAAGACTTGGAAGATAACTTTGTGGATGAAGAACTCTTCATCTCTAAGGGGTATTTATAGCTCAAGCCTTGGCCAACCAATGGCCAAGATGAAGACAAGTGCAAGGCAAGTGTAGGGTGAGGATTAACTATACACAAATATCCTACCAACTCCTTGACTTGTGCACAAGGCACAAAAACGTGCCATGGCTCTTCAATTCGTCCAAATGGGCGATTCAAGTCCACCCAATGGGAGGTGCCAAGTGTCGCCTCCGTTGGTCCAAAATGTTTCGCCTCGGAAAAATCCGCAAAAATAGCAATGGCATAGCGGAATTTTCCTACGAAAGCCGTGGAAAGCGTTTCGTCGGAAACGATTCTTTTAGTGAGTTGTGTACAAAAACGTCGAGGCTAACTTTAAGGCCAAACTTTTTATGCGTATTCCCTTACGCATACTGCGGAAATACGGGTATAACATTCTCCTCTCCGAAACATTCGTCCCGAATGTTCCTTCTCAAGACGATTATCGAAGAAGCTTAAGCGGTTTGTAAGTGCCACACATGGCCACAAAAATAACACTTAGGCATAAATGATAACGAAATTTACAAGTAGGAAAGTGAATTACGGAGGTGTGGGAATAGGTGAGGATACTTCGCCTCATGTCCTCCTCGGCTTCCCACGTCATCTCCTCCCCGAGCTCGTCCGCCACAAGACTTTGTGGAAGCCACGTCCTTGGTCCAGACGCCTAACACGACGATCGACTATCGCTATGGGAATCTCTCATACGATAACCCCTCGGTCACACTGGACATCGTCAATCGGGTGTACCTAGATGGATCCCGATACATCTCTCAAAGATAGATACGTGAAAAACCGGATGCCGCCTCCGGACGGACGACAGATCCAACTCATAGGCAACCTTGCCTATCTGCGGACAATACGAAACGGCCCAATGTACCTTGGCCGAAGTTTCCTTCTTCCCGAATCTCATCACACCGCCATGGGTGACGCTTTAGGAAAACCCAATCATGAACCTCGAACTCAAGATGCCGACGACGATGATCTGCGTACGACTTCGCCGACTACGGTGTCAATAGCGCTCTCGGATAAGCTTCACCTTATCCATCGCTGCTGCACCAAATCTGGTCCCACTAGCCGCACTCGCCCACATCGAACCAACCTATAGACGATCTGCACTTCCTCCCATACAAGGCCTCATAAGGCGCCATCGAATCTTTGGAGTGGTAGCTATTATTATACTCAAACTCAACTAGAGGCAAATGATCCTCCCAGCTACTTCTGAAGTCAATAACAAAGGCTCGCAGCATATCCTCGAAGTGCGGATAGTGCGCTCTGCTGTCGTCATGCGTGGATGAAATGCGATGCTCGTGCTCACTGCGTCCCTAAACCCCTCTGGAAGGACCTCAAGTTAGCGTAAAGGGCTCCTGCATGCGATATGATCGAAGTAGGGACTCCATGCGATCGACGATCTCTCGGATGTAAAGTCCGCATAATCCTCAGAAAAAGTCGTCTGACGGAAGAAAGTGGGCTGATTTCGTCACCGTCGACGATAACCCAAATAGAATCATGTCTCCTCGAGTGCGAGGTAATCTGTGATGAAGTCCATGTTGATTACCTCCCACTTCCGTCGGGATCTCTATCGCCGCAACAAACCACGTGCCTCGTGCTCTACCTTCACTGCGATAACAAGGGCACCGAGCTACGAACTCGCAGCGTCCTCTTCGCCATCCCACCAATACGGATCTAAGGTCGTGGTACATCTTGGTCGACCCGGATGGATAGAGTAACGCTTGTTGTGTGCTTCCCAAGAACCTCGCGAAGTCTCAAACATCCGGAACACACAACTCGCCCTCAAACCTTAGCACCCCATCGGTGCTACCTCAAAGGACCTTGCCCTCACGAAGAGTTGTATCACGATATCGAATCAAAGATGGATCCTCGGCTGTTGCCTCTTCACCTCGCCGACGATGGAAGACTCGGCAACCTCACGAACTCTAACCCCACCGCTATCGGAATCAATCAAGCGGACACCAAGGCTCGCTAATCGATGCAAATCACGAACCATGTCCCTCCTCTAGCTGCACATCGATAGGCTCCCCATCGACCTACGACTAAGAGCATACGCCTGACATTGGCCTTCCCGGGTGGTACAGATATCAACATCGTAATCCTTAAGCAACTTTAACCGCGTCTCGCCGTAGTTCAGCTCCTCTGGTGAAGATATACTGGAGGCTCTTGTGGTCTGTATAAATATCCACGTGAACCCCATACAAATAGTGCCTCGGATCTTTAAAGCGTGAATCACGGCCAACTCAAATCATGGGTGGGGTAGTTCTCTCGTGTTTCTTGGTGTCGGGATGCATATGCTATAACTCGCCATGCTGCATCAACACACATCCCAACCCGATGCACGCATCACAATACACGACATAACCATCTGGACCTCCGGAGAGTAAGAAGCGGGCGGTCGTCGATCTCTCTTTCAAGAATCGGAAACCACGCCACAAGCATCAGTCCATCAAACTTGGCTGCCTTACGAGTCGGCCTAGTCAATGGTGCGAAGATAGAAGCAAACTTCTCCACGAACCGAGATAATATCTGCAAGGCCGAGCTGCGAACCTCTGCCGGAGTAGTAGGTCTAGGCCAAGTCCCGATTGCCTCGATCTTGGCGTATCCACTAATGCCATCGGCCGACAATATGCCCAAGAAACGCCCAAGTCAACCAAAACTCACATTTGGAAAACTTGGCGTACAAGCTGCTTGTCGAGAACTCGGCCAGATCGCCAAATGCTCGCGTGCTCTCGCTCTGGCGAGAATAAACCAAGATATCATCAATGAACACTATCACAAACGTGTCAAAAATGGTTTGAACACTCGGTTCATCAAATCCATGAATCTGCCGAGCATTGGTCAACCCAAAAGACATGACCACGAACTCATAATGCCGTCACGTCGAATGCGATCCTGGGACATCCACCTCTCGACACGAACGATGATAGCGACGCAGATCAATCTTGGAGAAACATCTCGCGCCACTGCGGGTCGAACAAATCATCAATCACGGGAAGGGGTATCGTTCTTAATGGTCACCTTGTTTGCACCGTAATCAACACACATGCGCGGCGTCGCCCTTCTTCTTCATGAACAATCTGGCGCTCCCGAGGAGAAACACTAGGCTGATGAAGCCGCTTCTCCGGCAAATCCCTAAGCGATCCTTGACTCTCTCAACTCGGCGGTGCCATTACGTATGGCGGAATGGAAATAGGCCGAGTGTCCGCAATATGTCAATACAAAACTCAATCTCCTCTCGGGAGGATACCCGAGGTCGTCTGGAAACACGTGCGGGAACTCTCGACCACCGGGCGACGGAAAATCTGTACCGCAGCCTTGATATCAAACACGAGCGAGATGGTAGATATATACCGCCGTACCGTCTTCCTAGCCTTGAGGTAGGAAATAAACCTACCCTTCGGCGATACCGTGCTCCCTTCCCACTCAACAACCGGCTTCTCAGGAAACTGGAACCGTACAACTCTCTCTCTGCAGTCTACATTGGCATAGCAAGAAGCTAGCCAATCCATCCCCATGATCACGTCGAAGTCAATCATCTCCAACTCTATCAAGTCGGCTGAGGTCCGGCGTAAATAGTCACAGACAAGCTCTATATACCCGCCGAGCTACCACGAATCACCATGGCGTAGCTACCTCGAAAGGGTCTATGGACTCGTGCTCTATCCCTATCCTACTAGCACAAGGGAGATATATAGGGCCAGTAGAACCGGATCTATCAAAGCATACATCAAACCCGAAGCGATAAGGTACCTTGGCGACATCGGTGAGGCCTCACGATCTGTCGGTGGACAAAGCATAAATGCGGTTACGAGGACGCTAGAAGCGGACCGCGCCCACGACCTCTGCGACCGCTGGTCCATGAGTACCTTGCCCTCGGGCGAGTAAGCGCTGGGGATGAAGAAGCGGCAGCAGACCTGCGGTGGGCCCTACTACCGCGCCGCTCCGGTCGGACAAACTTCGCGAAATGACCTGCCGCCACAAGTATAGCGAGCTCGAGTCTGACTCGAATGGTATCTACCACAACGCACACCGAGCGGACCTCGAGCGGTTAGCACCCACTGCTACCGGAAATCCAAGTCCCAGGGCCCCGACACGCCCCCGCTCTGGGTATCGAAAATGAGGTAGGAGCGCTCTGCGCTGGCTGTGGTGCAAATCTGGACTTCTGCTGATGCCGCCCACCCTGAGAACCACCAAAAGAACCGGTCGTCTTGGCCTTCCTGCTGGCGATATCGCTCTGCGGCGGTCTCTACGCTCCTCGCATCCGGTCATGAGCTGCATACGGGTTATGTCCATTACTGGTGAAGGACACACCCGCAAGACTTCGGCCATGTAATCATCTAGCCCAGTGACATAGCGATGCACCGCCCTCCATCTACGCTACGGTGCGAGGACATATCGAGCCAAAGAATCAAACTCGACATTGTACTCCCTCACCGCGTCCTCCTGTCTCGGACAAGAATCTATCACTCGTGCCCTCCTCATGCGGAGGCGAAGTGTGTGAAAAAGCCTCAAAACTCATCCCATACTGCTGGAGTGCATGCTCTCCCGGGAAAGCTCCATGAATCAAACCAATCGATCGCGGTATCACGCAATTGGCCGTCTGAACCGAATGTCCGACTCGATCCTGAAGCCACGATCACCGCGTAATCCTCTGCGGTGACGGATGAACTCCTGCGGATCATCCTCCGGCCTCGACCCGTAAAACTCTGGTGGGCTACAACTAAGGAAATCCCGTAGTCTCAAACTATCTGCCCTCGGGTGCACTACGGGTGCGACTGGAGCTGGAGCTTGAACTGCCGCATCCAGCCTCTCTCGTATCGGGCCTGACTTTAGCCAAAAGGCTGGGCCATCTCCTTGTACTCCTAACTCCTCCGCCCGGTGTGGGGCGGGAGGTGTGGGTGCTGCGATCTCTCTTTGGGGCTGGCGGCGTCATAGAACTCGCTGTCTCTGGTATAGACTGGGCCTGAGCCCTCGTGACTCTGGGTGTCTGCTAGCGACTCCTCCTGCCTTGCCGCCACGGGCGGGTTGCCTTACGTGGAGGCATAAGCATACGAGAAAGGAATACGTTAGAGGTCCAACCTATAACACGGCTCTAAAGCACGATCTCGGAATGAAGAATGAAACCAATCCTAAATATCCTATAGCCTCACGATTATTGGTGTGGTGCACAACATACCGATAATCAAGACTACTAGATACGGTGTAGACACTTTCCGAGGATTAACTGCTCTGATACCACTTTTGTCACGACCCATTCCGGGGCCCGTAACTGGTGCCTTACCGGGGCACCCAAGTAGTCATACATCAGAGTAATCAGTGGAAATATAAAACAAGACATGAAACAGTTTATAAAATAAGACACAGTTTATGTGAACAAACGTCGCCTTTCGACATATATATATAAACAAGGTTTAGCGATTACATCCGAACATGCATAACATGACTCTGGACCTCTAAGGAAAAATACAACTATGGCGGGACGGGGCCGCCATACCTGCATACAAAACTATCTACAGGAGATCATACCAGAGTAGAGCCTCGGAAGAGATGGAGCTCCCGACACCAACGTAGAGATCCTAAGGATGCGGATCTAGCACACTGCTTGCCCTACCGCGGCATGAACGCGGCCCACGAAGAGGTCGATAACGGTACCAAGTATGTGAAACTATAAAGAATCGAAATGAAATCAAAGTATTTAAAACCTTTTCACAAATACAATCGGTTCAATTGCACATAGTGCCACATCACAAACAACAATAATAGAAAAAGCAGAGCAGTCTATTCTAGGCGCGAATGATCGAAGCAAGGCCAATCGCCCATAGTATCATTCTGCAAGTGCCTAGTCACGGACTTCCGCAGCCCGCATAGGTCACACGCACCGCGTGAGGTATTCCCGCATCGGGGCAGCCAACCCCGACATCCGCCTAGGCTCCGCGGCCGCATAGCCTCAAAAGCCGCGTAGTCTCAGCGGACCGCATGGAATCCGCGTCGGGCTAAACACCGGAATGATCAATCACGAGCATACCGCTGCTCGCATAGTCTCACAGACCGCATAGGCCGTATAGACCGCGTCAAAGGCAAGCCACCGATATAACGATCGAGGGTAGGTGATACAATAACGATAACGGACTTCTGGTTAGCAACGTAAGCCTGGCAAGAATGACCCCCTTACACATTATTTCAAGACACTAACCCAGGTAGCATCATAATATGTCTACTTATCACACAAATCTTACTACACTTAACATAAATCAATACAAGGCTTTTATAAACAAACAAGTAAACAGTTCCTTTTTATCTTTCTTAAGTTGTTATACCTAACTTCCCATAAAGCTAGTATAACTCTTAAGCTTTTGTTTTAAAAACCAAATATTTATCTTCTGTTAAAAATGATTCAGTATTCTTTTGAAATGCTTCCAGTTCTTTGTTATTCAGGCTTAAGCCGTGAGGCATTGCCGTAAGTATTATTCAGGCTTAAGCCGTGAGGCATTGCCGTAAGTATTATTCAGGCTTAAGTCAAAGACATTGCCGTAGTTATTATTCGATTAACACGTATGCGTCTCGTACTATATATTGTAAAATATCATGCTTTAGGAAGAATCACATACCTTCTCGTGAAAACCACCGCCAAGTTGAATATGTCGCGCGTGAGAGTCACTATAATAGTCACGGACATCTATCAAAGACTACTCAAGGTCATTCTAAGCAGAGGGTTCACAATTCTACGGAAAGTCAGGCGTGCCTCCCTACCCGGTGAGCTATATAAGTCTCTTGTGAAAACAGTCCTATGTAAATCTGATTTGATTATTCTTCTTTAAACCCTTCTACTGTGGTAACAGTTCAATTCTATTCGTGATATCCTTCTAAGTATTTAATACTTATTCAATACTACTACGATGTATTCTCTAATTCAAAAGAGGGTTAGGATTAGTTACCTCGGTAAGCCCAAAAATATCCTAGATAAAGTCGCGCCTGAGCAAGGTTTAGCTCTAAGTTGTATGCGCTCAGAGTCTCAGAAACCACAGAAGTTCTTCACAACTTCTACTAAGTACTATGGGATTTGGGCTAGGGTATTTTGGGCATTATAACGATACTAGAAGACAACTTTTCTACCAAGGGAGGGGTAGATTTGGCTAGGCTAGGGGTAGGCCTCGCCAAACTCACTCAAGGGGAGAGGTGTTGGACGAAAGGCTAAGGGAGAGGAGAGGATTTTTCAAGACTTGGAAGATAACTTTGTGGATGAAGAACTCTTCATCTCTAAGGGGTATTTATAGCTCAAGCCTTGGCCAACCAATGGCCAAGATGAAGACAAGTGCAAGGCAAGTGTAGGGTGAGGATTAACTATACACAAATATCCTACCAACTCCTTGACTTGTGCACAAGGCGCAAAATTCGTGCCATGGCTCTTCAAGTCGTCCAAATGGTCGTTTCAAGTCCACCATGGGAGGGTGCCAAGTGTAAGCCCTCGTTGGTCCAAAATGTTTAGTCTCTCGGAAAAATCCGCAAAAATAGCAATGGCATAGCGGAATTTTCTCTCACGAGGCGTGGAAGCGTTTAGTCGGAAAGCGATTCTTTTAGTGAGTTGTGTACAAAAAAGCGTCAAGGCTAACTTTAAGGCCAAACTTTTTATGCGTATTCCCCACGTCTTTGTTATACCCGTATTTCGGTATGCGTGGGGCGTGCGTAGAAAATTTGAACTTGTGATTTAGGCTTGGCGAATTCTTTTGTTCACAACACCCGATTAAGTCGTTTTTCGACGAAACGCTTTCCACGGCTTTAAATGGAATTTCCGACTATGTCATTTTTAATTTTTGCGGATTTTTCAGAGAAACATTTGAACCAACAGAGGCGCCACTTGGCACCCTCTCATTGGAGCACATTGTGGGCGGTTGGCTTGGGCGATTGGTGACTTTTGTCAAGTAGTAGGTAGGATATTTTGTGTGTAGTTGGTTAAGATGCACTTGGCAAGATCTTGGCCTACACTTGCCTTGCACTTGGCAAGATCTTGGCCATTGGTTGGCCTTGGCTTGACTATAAATACCCTCTCCCTTTGATGAATTCTTCATCCTTTCCACAAATCTTCTAAGTGTTAAAAATCCCTCCCCCTTGTGAGGCCTTAGCCGAGAGTCCCTCCTCCCCTTGGCGAGAGCCCCACTAGTGGGGTGGTAGGGGTATACACCCACTCCTTGGGGTGTTAGCCAGTGGGGTACCCACTAGCCTAGTTGTTTTCGTATAATACCCCCCCTCGTGGTAGAAATACTCTCAGTAGTCGGGTTATAATGCCCAAGTTACCGTAGCCGTATACCTTGTAGTATTCTCAGGGTATACGTATACGAAAAGCCAGAAATACTATTATACTTCCTTGATCCAAAACCGAAACCCTAAGTAAATCTTCACCCGTAGTTGAAGTTATAAGTAAAAGTTGGTTAGAACTTCTAAGGGTTGTTTGGAGCGGGTCGGAGCGCACGGAGTAGGAGCTAAACCTTGCTCAGGATCGACTTTTAAACTAGGATAATTATGGGCTTATCGAGGTAATTATCTTGTCCCTCTATTGTAATTGGAAATTACATGTTGTATGATTATATAGTTGAAGTATACTATATATAGAATCGAACGTAGTTATCGACAATGTCTTTTGACTTAAGCTGAATAATAAGAAACCTTTTGGAAGAAAATCTTGAACTATAATTACCTAGGTATTACATGAGACTTGTGTAGTAATGTAGTGGAGTAGAATTGTACGTTAGGGTTAGATGTATAACCCCCGGTTGGCTTGATAGCCGGCCTCGATAAAGGAGGAGATTTCTGTTGTTGCGGGGAGGTCTTTGCCAAATTTTACGTAGAATGTTTCTGAAGGGATCTAAATATTAATAGCGCTGGTGGCCTTATAGGTTGAAGTACTACGTGTGGCGCGATCTACTTGGCTTAGGAGTAGCCGACGGTTGGAAGTACTTGGGCGTTTTGCTATTTGTCGATACTCGTCGCGAGGTATGTGAACCTCTTCCTATCTCTTCTAGCATGATATGTGTGAACTATGTAGTGCGGTGACGTATGTGTTAAATGTATTTGATTGGTTTGAAACATAAAGTGTTATAACGGCTTTATGGGAAGTTGGTTATAACGACTTTATGTAGGTCAGAAAATACTTTGTGGTTTTAGAAGGTAAATGATTTGTTTATAAGCGGCTTGATGTGTGATAATAAAGAACTTGAAGTATTTCAAAAGATTTCTAAATCGTTTTGAAAGAAGAGTGATACTTGGTTTCTTTTGAAAACTTAAGAGTTATACTAGCTTTATGGGAAGTTAGGTATAACGGCTTAAGAATGTTTCTTGATTTTGGAAATCGGGATGTGTATCGACAAACCAACTGCGGCGTTAATAAGGAAATGTTTTGAATAATTAAGTATTATTAAAACTAGTAGAAACTTCCATCTGCATAGAAGCTAAGATGAGACAAAATGATATTTCCTAGATCATGGCTGCTGTAATAAGATTGTTATAAACAAGAATATCCTACTCACATAAGACTTATGTTTCTCAGATTGTTTAAAGAGAATTATATTCTTAAATGAATAAGACTATGAACTACGAAACCTTTCTAAAATAAGAAACGTGAACATTTGAAATTAGGCAAAACTTGGACGTTTGGAAAATAATGTTGTTACTTGATTTTACAAAGGTAAGTATTTTGGTTTACTTAAAAAGATAGTCACTCTATTTTTATATACTACGGGTAATGTGTGACTTTTGACGTACCTTTTAAAAAGAGTTATTGTATAAAGTACTTTGGGGATTAATTCGAACTTGTTAACTTAAAGTAGAAAGTACCTTGTGTGAATAACTTGATTGTATTGAATTGTGATAGCACAGTAATACTTTCGTTGCTTTGATAAGTAATCATGTTAGGATCTTACGTGTGATAGTATCTTGTGATGTTTGTGTAAAGGGGTTTTCCATGATTGTGCTTCTTAACTATCAGTCGTTATGATAGTATTGTGCCACTCATCGTGACATATTCCGGAGGTTAAGCTGCCCTCCGATGCGGGGTAGACTCAGGCGGGTCGATGGACCTATGATTCGAGAATACCTTATGCAGTGCAGTAGGGCTATCGCGAGCTGCGGGAGTTCGAGTTAGTATCACGGCCCTTGTGGTCATGCGGTCCTTGTGGCCACGCGGACGGCGAGTCGGGGCAGCTGCCGGAGTAGCTACCCTCGATGCGGGGTTATACCTCATGCGGGCCTATGAGTTTGGCCTATGCGGGCTGCGGGAGTTCGAGGTTAGGCGCGTACGGATCTGCGGGCAAGTGGCGGCTTTGATCATGTAATGATGCAGACGAATCTTATGAATCTGATTCATGACCTTGTTGGTGCTGTGGGTTTTTAGTAGTCGGCTATGCCTTCGTACTTACCGTCTGATTTTATTATGACACGTGGGACACGGTGTTCATGTGTGTTCCTTGGTGCTTTTATATCATAGGCTGGCGGTGAGAAAGGTATTCCACGGGCATGATTGATGTTGTGGGCACGAGACCCATTGTTATACTTGAGTGATGACTTGAGGCGTGAGTCACGACTTGACATATTTGCTTTGTTAAAGCGTAGTTTGGTTATCATACATGTCTCTGCTTTATATGGCAATGATTTCATTTCTGATGTTATTTTGATTTCACATACTCGGTACTGTTATCTTGACCTCGCCGGGGTTGCGTTCATGCCGCGAGTAAAGGTACACCGATCGTTGATCCTCGCTCTTAGGGTCACGATTCAGCGTTTGGGAAGCTCCGTTCCTCGGAGGCTTATCTTGGTATAGTCCTGTTATTGTAGGTGCTACATTCGGGGTATGGCGAACCACTGTCCGTCGTTGTTGTCATATCATCAGTAAGTGCATGTAATCTTGTTGTGGCGGGGTTTGTAAAAAGGATTAAAATGTTCGGGTTGAAAGAGTTGTTGTTTCTATATATCTGAAGGTAACCGTTTTTAGTTGCTTTGTCTTCTTAATTTCACCGTCTTATTACCTTTGGTTTCATGTATTGTCTTTATGTTCCGCTGATTACTCTGATGTATGTCAACTTGGGTGCCCGGGGTAAGGCACCAGTCACGGGCCCGGGTTCGGGTCGTGACAAAAGTGGTATCAGAGCAGTTAATCCTCGGAAAGTGTCTGGCCGTATCGATGAAGTCTTGATTATCGGTGTGTTGTGCACCACGCAATAATGTCGAGGCTATAGGATATTTAGGATTGGTTTCTATTCTTCTCACTCTGAGATCGTGCCTTATAGCGGTGTTGTAAGTTGGACCCTCTAACATATTTCTTTCCCTTATCGTTATGCCTCCGCGTAGGGCAACTCGGGCCCAGGAGGACAAGGCAGCTGAGGGAGCTGCGAGTAGAGTTCAGAGGGTTGCGTGGGCACAGGCCCAATCATCACCTGGGGTGGTGCTTCATTCGGGGAGTTTTGCGACGTCACTAGCCCCAAAGGAGTTTAGCGGCGGCGATTCCTCTGCGGCCATGATATTTGAACGCCCGGTTCCACGGCCAGAGCAGAGAATATAGATTTCTAGGGCGACCACATTACTAACTATGGATTTGACTACCAGAGAGTATACCGATGTACCGCGAGTCTTGATGACTATCTAAGAGAGGGTTGTGCAAGAGTAATTCTTCAGTTGGGCTTGAGCATGGCCTGTGTATGGGCTTATGCGCAGCAGGTCGAAAAACCTAGAGATCGACGGGTTAACGAAGGACAGCAGAAGAGGGCCAGAGCAGCAAGGTCCTTTAGTAACTTTTGAGGCGAGTCGCCTCGCGTGGATTAGATTATGCACATCCACTAGTGCGGCGAGGTCCTCCACGAATTTCGGGGCGTTCGAGTGCGGGAGTTGGTCGAGCTCAGATCATCCGGTTCTGGTGTGATGACGTCATCGGGAATGTCGTCTTTTAGTTAGTCTTGTTGTACCTATGACCGTCAGGGTCTGATGTCGAAAGAGTGTCCTTGTAGGAGGACTTAGCCTTCAGGATCGATGGGTAGTCGTCACCTTCCTTAGCTATCGCCTGCAGGCGAGTTTGATTAGAACGACTTAAGGGAGAGGTCAGTAGAGACAGGTTTATCCTTAACCCTCTAGAGATTAGTACGTGATAAGGTGAGTATACCTTAAGTGCTATGTTCTGATAGCAGTAGGTTAGTTGTGATTAGAAATTATGGTGGGTTAACAGGTAAAATTTGGGGGATAGAGAAGGTGTGAGCCTTAGAGTGTTATACGTAGAGACCTTAGAGGTAAGGCCATCTCGAGTAAAAGATGTATTGTTTATGTTTGACCCTTATAGGAGTGCATAGTGCACGTGAGTTATGTTTGTGGGATAACTCCCTGAGTAGTGTGGAATGAAAGAGGGTAGTTGAGCTAAGAAGACCGCTAGGTTTTCGTAACGTGATTAGTGAGAGTTTTCCTTCGGGGAGCTAGCATTTTGCGCATTGCCGGGTCGGGTTGAGGCCACGTTGCGGGTCAACCCGCTGCATGTTTGGTGGTAGAATTCGGTTTGTGGTGGTCGCCTTGTGGTAGGGTCACGAGGTGTTAGGCCCGAGTTTAGTTAACGGTGCGAGTTCGTGGATCGTTCGACCCGATGGTCGGGCGAGGAGGTCAGACGTCTTGTCTTCTAGCAAAGACCGTTTACTCAGCAGTGTTGACTTTTTTTTATCAGAAAGGTTGTAAGGCTGCACGGGGTGCCTACCTTCACCTTGCATGACAGTGGAGCCAGTGCACGTTTTTGTTTACGAAGTTTTACCAAACGAGATTAAGAACTTCGGTGAGTCTCGAGTCGCGTTAAGCCTCGGGCGGTGTGTGGAATTTGAGGTAGTGGTGGGGATTGTTGTCTCTGTGGAGAGTGTTTAAGCTATCATTTCATTTTGAATGTCGCCTTAAAAAGCCTTGTAGGCGGATGTGTAAGTTGCGGTCGAGTGGTTCGATGTTGGCAAGGTTCGACGATTGGTTGAGCTTGTTCCGGTGACCGTGGATAGTGAAGCTTGTCTAGAAGAAGTTACGCAGCTCGGAGGAAATCGTGCGGATAATCGGCGGCGCTTAGAGTTCAGTTGGCGGTCGGTCTTCTTGAAAGTACCACCGGATTAGGTGTGACGAGCTTTGGGAAAAAGCGAAGAAACTTAGCGAGTTGTTTTGGGCCTTTTAAGTTCATGTGAAGAATAGGCGGGTTGCCTATATGTTAGCTTTGCCGTCCAGACTTAGGAGGCGATGCGTCCGATCTTTTCGTATTGTTATGTTCGGAAAGTATCGGAGATCCATCAGTGTTCCCGATTAATGATGACCACGTTAGAGATAGTAACCAGCGTTTTGGAAGCGATGCTCGAAATGTGGTAAGAGTTCAGTGTACGTCGACCTCGAGGATCGCGTGCGGCCGGTACCATTTGTTGGGTCGCGGAGTGAACCTCGCGGCAAAGTGACAAAAGTGGTATCATTTCTTTTGTAAAGAGAAGGTCACGAAGGAAGTATATTTTAGACCCGGAGAGAGGTGTTTGTGGTGATGTTAGGGTGTTTCCTCGTGGACTTGGAGGTAAGTATTTTTGCGCAAGTTGGTTCCATGGCCATGCGTGGCAGGATTGTTTTCGTAAGTATAGCAGTGAGGACTATACCGGCGCGCGTTTGTTTTGAGACTTAGAAGGAACATTCGGGACGAATGTTTCTAAGGAGGGGAGAATGTTATACCCCGTATTTCCAGTATGCGTGGGGCGTGCGTGAAAAATTTGAACTTGTGATTTAGGCTTGGCGAATTCTTTTTGTTCCTGACACCGATTAGAGTCGTTTTTTTAAAGCGTTTTCCACGACTTTCGTAGGGAATTTCCGGCTATGTCATTTTTAATTTTTGCGGATTTTTCCGAGAGACGAAACATTTTGGACCAACAAGAGGGCGCCACTTGGCACCCTCTCATTGGAGCACATTGTGGGCGGTTGGCTTGGACGATTGGTGACTTTTTGTCAAGTAGTAGGTAGGATATTTTGTGTGTAGTTGGTTAAGGTGCACTTGGCAAGATCTTGGCCCTACACGTGCCTTGCACTTGGCAAGATCTTGGCCATTGGTTGGCCTTGGCGACCTATAAATACCCCTCTCCACTTTGATGAATTCTTCATCCTTTCCACAAATCTTCTAAGTGTTAAAATCCCTCCCCTTGTGAGGCCTTGGCGAGAGTCCCTCCCTCCCCTTGGCGAGAGCCCCCACAGTGGGGTAGGCGAGGTATACACCCTCCTTGGGGTGCTAGTGGGTACCCACTGCTAGTTGTTTTTAAGTATAATACCCCACTCTTGGTAGAAATACTCTCAAAGTATTGTTATAATGCCCAATTACCTTAGCGTATACCTTGTAGTATTCTAAGGTTATACTTATCTGAAAAGCCCGAAATACTATTATACTTCCTTGATCCTGGCAAACCGAAACCCTAAGTAAATCTTCACCCGTAGTTGAAGTTATAAGTAAAAGTTGGTTAGAACTTCTAAGGGTTGTTTGGAGCGGGTCGGAGCGCACGGAGTAGGAGCTAAACCTTGCTCAGGATCGACTTTTAAACTAGGATAATTATGGGCTTATCGAGGTAATTATCTTGTCCCTCTATTGTAGTTGGAAATTACATGTTGTATGATTATATAGTTGAAGTATACTATATATAGAACTGAACGTAGTTATCGGCAATGTCTTTTGACTTAAGCTGAATAATAAGAAACCTTTTGGAAGAAAATCTTGAGCTATAATTACCTAGAAATGTATTCTGATGAGACTTGTGTAGTAATCTAGTGGAGTAGAATTGTACGTTAGGGTTAGATGTATAACCGGTTGGTTTGATAGCGGCCTCGATAAAAGGAGAGATTTCTCTGTTTGCGGGGAGAGTCTTTGCCGAATTTTACGTAGAATGTTTCTGAAGGGATCTAAATATTAATAAGCGCTGGTGGCCTTATAGGTTGAAGTACTACGTGTGGCGCGATCTACTTGGCTTAAGGAGTAGCGACGGTTGGAAGTACTTGGGCGTTTTGCTATTTGTCGATACTCGTCGCGAGGTATGTGAAACTCTCCCTATCTCTTCTAGCATGATATGTCTGAACTATGTAGTACGGTAGACGTTCATGTGTTAAATGTATTTGATTGGTTTGAAACATAAAGTGTTATAACGGCTTTATGGGAAGTTGGTTATACGACTTTATGTAGGTCCAAAATACTTTGTGGTTTTAGAAGGTAAATGATTTGTTTATAAGCGGCTTGATGTGTGATAATAAAGAACTTGAAGTATTTCAAAGATTTCTAAATCGTTTTGAAAGAAGAGTGATACTTGGTTTCTTTTGAAAACTTAAGAGTTATACTAGCTTTATGGGAAGTTAGGTATAACGGCTTAAGAATGTTTCTTGATTTTGGAAATCGGGATGTGTATCGACAAACCAACTGCGGCGTTAATAAAAGAAATGTTTTGAATAATTAAGTATTATTAAAACAGTAGAAACTTCCATCTGCATAGAAGCTAAGATGAGACAAAATGATATTTCCTAGATCATGGTCTTTGTAATAAGATTGTTATAAACAAGAATATCCTACTCACATAAGACTTATGTTTCTCAGTTGTTTAAAGAGAATTATATTCTTAAATGAATAAGACTATGAACTACAAAACCTTTCTAAAATAAGAAAGCGTGAACATTTGAAATTAGGCAAAACTTGGGCGTTTGGAAAATAATGTTGTTACTTGATTTTACAAAGGTAAGTATTTTAGTTTACTTAAAAGATAGTCACTCTATTTTTATATACTACGGGTAATGTGTGACTTTTGACGTACCTTTTAAAGAGTTATTGTATAAAGTACTTTGGGGATTAATTCCGAACTTGTTAACTTAAAGTAGAAAGTACCTTGTGTGAATAACTTGATTGTATTGAATTGTGATAGCACAGTAATACTTTCGTTGCTTTGATAAGTAATCATGTTAGGATCTTACGTGTGATAGTATCTTGTGATGTTTGTGTAAAGGGTTTTCCCTTGATTGTGCTTCTTAACTATCGGTCGTTATGATAGTATTGTGCCTCATCGTGACATATTCCGAGGTTAAGCCGCCTCCGATGCGGGGTAGACTCGGCGGGTCGATGGACTATGATTCGAGAATACCTTATGCAGTGCAGTAGGGCTATGCGGAACTGCGGGAGTTCGAGTTAGTATCGGCCCTTGTGGTCATGCGGTCCTTGTGGCCATGCGGACGGCGAGTCGGGGCAGCTGCCGGGAGTAGCTACCCTCGATGCGGGGTTATACCTCATGCGGGCCTATGAGTTTGGCCTATGCGGAGTGCGGGAGTTCGAGGTTAGACGATACGGTGATCTGCGGGCAAGTGGCGGCTTTGATCATGTGACGGTCTAGACAGATCTTATGATCTGATTCATGACCTTGTTGGTGCGTAGGTTTTAGTAGTCGGCTATGCCTTCGTACTTACCGTCTGATTTTATTATGACACAGTGGGACACGTGTTCATGTGTGTTCCTTGGTGCTTTTATATCATAGGCTGGCGGTGAGGAAGGTATTCCACGCATGATTGATGTTGTGGGCTGAGACCCATTGTTATACTTGAGTGATGACTTGAGGCGTGAGTCACGACTTGACATGGCGCTTTGTTGTAAAGCGTAGTTTGGTTATCATACATGTCTCTGCTTTATATGATCGCAATGATTTCATTTCTGATTTATTTTCGATTTCACATACTCGGTACTGTTATGCGACCTCCTTCGGCCGCGTTCATGCGCGAGTAAAGGTACACCGATCGTTGATCCTCGCTCTTAGGAGTCACGATTCAGCGTTTGGGAAGCTCCGTTCCTCGGAGGCTTATCTTGGTATAGTCCCTGTTGTTGTAGGTGCTTACATTCGGGGTATGGCGAGCCCCGTCGTCGTTGTTGTCATATCATTCGTAGAAGTGCATAATCTTGTTGTGGGCAGGGTTTGTAAAAAGGATTAAACTGTTCAGGTTGAAAGAGTTGTTGTTTCTATATATACTGAAGGTAACCGTTTTTTGTTAGCCTGTCTTCTTAATTTCACTGTCTTATTACACTGGTTTCATGTATTGTCTTTATGTTCCGCTGATTACTCTGATGTATGTCAACTTGGGTGCCCGGGGTAAGGCACCAGTCACGGGCCCGGGTTCGGGTCGTGACACGTACATACTCTGGAAATACGGGGTATAACAACATTGCCGTAAAACTACGTTCAGTTAACACTCGTACGTCTACCGTACTATATATATATTCTTTTAAAATATCAGGCTCAAGAGGATAGGAAGAATCACATTCCTCGCGACGATTATCGACTATTAGCAAAACGCTCCAAAGTACTGTAGTCCTGCTAGCCTTTTCCACCCCCGGAGTGGAATACGCTACTCGCAGTACTTCAACCTATAATGGTCATACAAGTTTATCAATGTCTAGACTACACTGTAGAATAATTCTACGGAAAATTGGGCAGTACTTCCCTACCCGTCAAACTTCACAAGTCTACTGTAAATACAGTCCTATGTAAGTACAGTTCAATTCTCTTCTTATATACCTTCCTTGTATATAACTTATACTTAATTCTTATACTCCAACAGTGTGTAAACTCTAATTACAAAAGGGGGAGAAGATATTTACCTCGATAAGCCCAAAATTATCCAAGATTAAATGTCGATCCTGAGCAACGTTTAGCTCCTACTCTGGGCGCTCCAACCCGCTCCAAACAACCCTTAGAAGTTCTATGCAACTTCTACTTAACACTTCAACCGACTATGAAGGTTTTCCTTAGGGTTTCGTTTTTGAGACAAAAAGGACATAAGGTAGTATTTCCGGGCTCTACGTATAGAGGTATCTTTGGAATACTACAAGGTATAAGGCTAAGGTATTTTGGTATAGTAACAATACTTGGAGAGTATTTTCTACCAAGAGGGGGGGGGGGTATTTTACGAGAACAACTTTAGGTAGGGGGGGTAGTCTCGGCTAGAACACTACAAAGGGGGAGGGGTGCTCTCGGCCAAGGCCTCACAAAGGGGGAGGGTGTGGCGGACGAAAACACTAGAAGGGAGGGAGGGATTTTTGCCTTGGAATTTATCAAGTGAGGATGAAGAATAAGTCTTCAACTAAGGGTGTATTTATAGGAAAACCAATGGACAAGATCAAGCCAAGTGGTAGGCAAGTGTAGGGTGAGGATTTGCACAAGTGCACCCTAGCCATCTACTCCACAAATCACTCCAAACATTGACCCTTGTTTTAGGCCTCAAAATCGTCCAAGCCAAGCCCTTGTTGCCGTCCACCTTGAGGGTGACAAGTGTCGCCCTCTCGTTGGTCCAAAATATTTCATCTCTCGGAAAAATCCGCAAAAATTATAAATGACATAGCCGTAATTTTCCCTACGCAAAGTTTGGAAGACGTTTCGTCGGAAAACGGTTCTTTTAGTGGGTTGTGCACCAATTTCGTCCTATGCCTAACTTTAAGGCTAAAACTTTTGTACGTACGTCCTTACGTACATACTCAAGAAATAAGGGGTATAACATGAACCGTGGCTAGTTCTTGGTGATTTCAACACGGTTATGAAGGATGATGATCGTTTCAACATGGCACCCATCTCCAGCTATGACATGAAGGATATTATTGATTGTTGTCGGGATTTGAGCCTCTCGGATTTGTCTTCGACGGGTTGCTTGTTCACGTTTAGCCGTAGCAATACTTTGAGCAAGTTTGACAGGCCCCTCATTAACGTCCATTGGTTACAAGCGGGTTGGTACGGCAATGCACATTTCCGTCGGTCCGGGCCCTTCTCGGACCATACGCCGTGCATTGTCACTATTTTGGATCATCCGAGAATGCATAATAGACCCTTCAAGTTCTTCAACATGTGGGCTACACATGAGCACTTTGGAAGGATTGTGACGGATGCTTGGGAGCAAAATTTCTACGGTAATGCACAATTCCGGTTATGCCAGAAGTTACTTAGCCTCAAAGGACCCTTGAAGCAGCTCAATGAGAAGGACTTCTCACATATCTTTTCCCGGGTCAAGAGGGCGGATGAGGAGCTTGATATTGCTCAACAGGATGCTTTGAGCTACCCGCATCTTGACCACTTACACTCTCAGGTTACCGAGCTCCGACACAAGTCCATGGTTCTTATTGAAGCGGAGATGAGTTTTCTTAAACAGCTGGCGAAATGCGAGCACCTCAAGCACAGTGATAGGTGCACTAAGTTCTTTCATGGTATGGTCAAGCTCAACTCCAAGAGAAAGTTCATTACGGCCACTACCAGGAATGATGGTTCTCTTACAAACTCTGGTGATCAAGTTGCGGCAGAATTCATCAATTACTATAAAGGGTTACTTGGAACTACAGATGATTGTGATTCTATTAATACTGATGTCATCTCCGGGGGAAATTGCCTTTCGGCGGAACAAGGAGATAATCTCAATAGAGATGTCACAGATGCTGAGATTAAATGAGCTTTATTCGGTATTGGGGATGACAAAGCTCCTGGTCCGGATGGCTACTCTTCGGGTTTCTTCAAGAATGCTTGGAATATTGTCCGTAGGGAGTTCTGTGAGGTGGTTAAAGAGTTCTTCGGTTCGGGAAAGCTTCTCAAACAGATCAATCACACTAACATCACCCTTATTCCTAAATTTACCCACTGCTCAATGGAGAGCGACTACAGACCCATTTCATGTTGCAACATTTTGTACAAGGTCATCACCAATATTATTGCTTCTCGGTTGGTGCCGGTTTTGGACTTTCTCATTGATCCAGCCCATGCGGCTTTTGTTCAGGACAGAAGTATGTCTGATAACATACACCTTGCTCAAGAGCTCTTGAGGGGTTACAACCATAAGAGGGTTTCAAGTAGATGTATGCTCAAAGTTGATCTCCGTAAGGCATTCGACTCGGTGAATTGGGAATTCCTCACGACTATTTTGATTGGTTTGAATTTCCCGGAAAGGCTGGTGCCTTGGATTATGGAGTGCGTCTCCACGACTTCATATTCGATCTCTATCAACAGGAGTTTACACGGCCATTTTAAGGGCCGAAAGGGGCTCAGACAGGGGGACCCTCTCCCCCCCCCACTTTGTTTGTTATCTTCCTGGAATATCTCTCAAGGATGATCAACAAGAACACTCGGACACCTGTCTTCCACTACCACCCCAAGTACAAAAGCCTTAAGATCACCTACCTTGCTTTCGTCGATGATTTGATTCTTATGTCAAAAGGGGACACTACTTCAGTCTGGATCCTCATGGAATGCCTTCGTGACTTTCAGAAGTTCTCGGGTCTGAGTTCTAAAGCCCTCAAGTCCATCTTGTACACGGCTGGTATTATGGAACAAGAACTTGATGATATTAAGCAGATTACTAACTTCGAAACCGGCTCTATGCCTTTCCTCTATCTCGGCATTCCTCTAGCCGCGGAGAGGATGAGGCTAGTACACTATGACTGTTACACCCCGTAATTACAGGACATGTTTTAAGAACGTACGTGAGAACTCATAAGCGTCAAGATTTGAGACTTGTAAAAATTTAGCGGAATTAAGGAATTGTCGGAAAACGTATTATTGTGACGAATGGGAGGGCGACACGTGTCACCCCCCTTAGAGTACCTTGGAAGAAATTGATCATGGATACAAGGGTCATTTAACCCTTGTTAGGAAGACAAGTCTTGCTAGCCTTAGAGCTTGACAACATTGACCAAGTCAATGACCCCACATTAGCCTTGATATTTGTTAAGACCTCATCCAAATCACCCATTTGTTTAGATCTTAACCCTCCATTACACTATATAATACTAGTAGTGCAATACAAGCTTAATACTTAGCCAAAATTTCACACAATTTGAAGACTCCACATTGATAAGCTCTCGGGTTCATGGCACTTTGAAGAGCAAAAATTTTCGTTTCTTGTTCTTTAAGCCCCACACTTTAAACCAAGGTTCCTAAGTGTATTGTGAGTGTATCTCAATAGAAAAATCTCGGAAAAAGATAGTTTTCGGGTTAGTCGCAAAGTGAAAACCTAGTGGCTTTCTAGGTTTTGGATTGAAGGTTTGAAGGAAAGTTGTTGGTATTGTTCTAAGGGTCTCAAGTAGCGGATTGAAGAGTCTCTAAGTTGCTAGGGAGCGACTTCGGATTTGGAATTGGATTAAGAATCGTTGAGGTATAATCTTGTTCTTTGAAAGTATTACAAGATTATTTGTTTTGTTGTTAGCTTTACTTGTTGCTAGCATGAAGTATGTGTTGAAGTTTATAAGGATTATAGATCGATTGTATTCTTGGAAATTCGAAATGAAATGTAGGCCATATTAAGATGGATTACAATTTGATCGTTATTAGAAATCGTCGCATGTTACTTACTTAAAGATTTTGGTTGTTATAATCAAATGCGACTTGATATCATGTTATGCTACCAATTTGGATTGAAATGGAAATTGGATAAGAATTGGTATTGTTGAACTCAAGGTGGCCGAAATTGTACTTATAGTTGTAATAGTTTGTTTTTCATTTGTATTGGACTACCTTCTATATTGTGGTGAGCCAATTGGGGCTGTATGGTTATTTAGTTGTATTGGACTACCTTATAGATTGTGGTGAGCCAATTGGGGTTGTTTGGTTATTGTATTCGGCCTTGAAAAATGTGGCATTGTAGTAGAAACAAAGGAGGTGCTGTCCGATTTTCCGTAGAAATTGGCGACTTAGCACTTAGAATATTCTACGTTTGAAGTAAGAGGTTAATGGGCGTATTGTGACCATGATAGGTTGAAGAACTAAGTATAGCGTATACTACTTGAAGAATGGGATAGCTCAAGGTTGAAGTACTTTGGAGCATTTTGCTACTTGTCGACAATCGTCGCGAGGTATGTGAACCTCTTCCTTCCTTTGGCATGATTCTATGTATGGAATATACCTGTGGTATCACTTCATGTTTCCTTATACTCTTAGAAGTTAAGAGGTAGTTGTGTGACCTACTCTATATAGAACTTTTCCTATCTTTAAGCATGACTAGTTGCACGTATGTAATACGGTGAGCGTCTGAAGACTTTGACATTCTTTGTTAGCCTTATAAAATGCCAAGTCGGGTGAGTTAGGAAGTTAACTCACTTCTTTGAAAATATTAAGGATGTCTTAAGTCTTAGTAAAGTTAAGGGACTTGAAGAGTTTAGAAGTATGTGATACTTGTTCCGTTTTAAACGTATAAGTCCCTTGGATAGGAAATTGTTTTTGGCTAAGGCATAAAGTGAATATAACGACTTTATGGGAAGTTAGTTATATTTTCTTTATGGAAAGATAAATGACTTGTTTTAAATGAAAAGGCAACTTGATTTTAAGGCATCAATTGCCTAAGGTTTTATAATAAAAGGAGTCACTTGAGTTCAAAAGGTTAAGAGACTAATTGTATTTTTTGAAAGTTAAGAGAATTGATTTGAAAGTATTTAATACTTGGTTTCAAAAAGTAGAAGTCTCTTGGTTAAAAAAGGAATGAGTTGGTCTAAAACCATAAAGGGTTATAACGGCTTTATGGGAAGTTGGTTATAACGGCTTTATGAAAGGTTAAAAGAATTTTTTTCTTCAGTAAGGTAAGTAATGAAATGATTTGAAATAAAGAAAGCAAACTGCTTTTAAGGTACCGATTGCTTAGGGTTTTTAAGAAAGAAGTCACTTGTTTTAGAAGCGGTAATTGTATTTCTAAAAGGTGTTGTGACTTGTCTTGAAAGGTGGATAGGACTTGATACTATAGTCGTTAGTATACAGGCGCACTATATGACATTATCGACCGAGAATGGGCGGGCGGTATACCTCAGGCGGACTATATGACATTATCGACCCGAGAATGGGCGGCAGTATACCTTTACGCGGACTATATGACATTATCGACCGAGAATGGGCGGGCAAGATACCTTTGCAGGCGCACTATATGACATTATCGACCGAGAATGGGCCGGCGAGACACCTTTGACGCGGACTATATGACATTATCGACCGAGAATGGGCGGGCGGTATACCTTCACGCGCACTATATGACATTATCGACCGGGAATGGGCGGGCGGTATACCTTTCACGCGGACTATATGACATTATCGACCGAGAATGGGCAGGCGAGATACCTTTACGCGCACTATATGACATTATCGACCGAGAATGGCGGCGGTATACCTGCACGCGCACTATATGACATTATCGACCCAGAATGGGCGGGCGAGATACGCTGCACGCGACTATATGACATTATCGACCGAGATTGGCGGGCGAGATACCTTTGCGCGCACTATATGACATTATCGACCGAGATTGGGCGCGCGATACCTTACGCACTATGTGACCTTGATCGCGTCGATTTGGTAGGAGCAGTGCCCTTGCCCCTCCTAAAAGGGCCGGATTATACTTATGAAAGATAAGTAAGTTATACAGTAATGAACTTAATGATTTTTCCTAATCATGTACGTAAGAATGTGGCTATAGCTTTTTATTAAGAATGGAAAAGATAATAAGGTGCGATTAAGTTCATAAGTGGTAATGACACGGCAGGATCTGGTATGTATTTTTATACGTGTCCTTGTCATTCTTTTGTACAGTTATGATCTGTTTACTGTACGTCATTTCTGTTCCATATTCGGTACCTGTTGTACTGACCCCCTTCGGGGGGCTGCGTTCATGCCCGCAGGTTTTAGGTACCCAGGTTGGCGATCCTTGCTCTTAGGATCTCGGTTCAGTTTTTGAGGGAAAGCTCCATTTGCTCCGGAGGCTTAGCTCTTGGTACGGTGTTCCCTGAAGTAGTAGATTCATGTATATTCAGGGGTATGGCGGGGCCCTGTCCCGCCACAGTTGTTACGTTAAAACTCTTAGAGGTCTGTAGTCACATTTTGTGGGTCTGTTTGTAAAGAAATGAGGCAACTGCTTCGGTTGTACATATTTATGCCCAGGAAGGTAGCCCTATCGGCTAACCTGTTGTTTTACTTCTGTTGTTTTATTTTATAAGGTTCATGTATGTTCCGCTGATTATCTCTGATGTATACCTGTAAGGGTGCCCAGGTAGGGCACCAGTCGCGGTCCCGGGGTCGGGTCGTGACAAAAGTGGTATCAGAGCAGTTAGTCCTCGGAAAGTGTCTACAGACCGTGTCTAGTAGAGTCTTGATTATCGGTGTGTTGTGCACCACATCTATAATCAGGAGGCTGCAGGACATTTAGGATTGGTTTCCATTCTTCTCTTTCTAAGATCGTGCAGTAGAGCTGTCTTATTAGGTTGAATCCTCTCTGACCTATTCTTATGAAACAGTTATGCCTCCTCGGAAGGCGACCAGGGCCCAGAAGGGCAAGGCAGCAAGCGAGGCGTTAGAGGCGCAGAGGGTTACGGGACTCGGGCGCACTATGCACAGGGTAGTAGGCGGGGGAGCGAGTTCAGCCACGCCAGCGATATTAGAGAGGCCGAGGCGGCGTAGCTCGAGGTTCGGTGCGGGCCCGATTCGCGGCGAGGCGGTACGAAGATTATGGAGAAGCAGTCGGACTATTGACGACATAGTGGTGGCGGCAAACGAGGAGCGATTAGCTAACCCTAGAGCCGGCGGTTTGCGGATCCGGATTTTCGGGTTGTCATCCGCCCGAGTTTTATGGTTCGAGGTGCGAGAGGATCCGCAGGAGTTCGTTCGGCGACTCTGACGGACTATGCAGTTCTTAAGGCTTGAGAGGCGAGTGCATTATACTAGCCTCTTCTGGGTTCTGCGATATTGCGTTAAAGCGGTTTTGAGTCATGAGTCTTGGCGAGAGGATGATGCTCTTCCGGTGTTTGGGAGGAGTTCACGAGGCCTTTATGGATCACTTTTTGCCTCCCGAGATGAGGAGGGCCAGCGTAGATAGATTTTTGACCTCGAGGCGAGAATGGGAGGACTATCGGGAGTATAGCACAGTTTGACTCTGGCGAGCATGCGCACACCATTGTAGCTAACATGGCGGATAGAGTTCATCGTTATGTGATGGGGCTGACCGTCATATGATTCTGCATGCTTGGGGTGGCTCTTGGCCCGGTATGGACATTGCTAGGATGCAGACCTATGCGCGAGGATAGAGGATAGAGAGAGAGGATCAATTTGACTCGTGCCACCCAGAGGCCAAGACATCGTGGTCTCGTGAGGCGATTTTAGAGGCGGGCAGCCTCAAGGCAGACTAGGTCTACATTGCAACCGGCAAAGTGCTCCTCCACGCTTTTTGGCGAGGTTTTCACGACCACGGGAATGCGAGGCGGTCAGTCTCTAGAGCTTGAGTCTCGGGAGATGGGGTTCCAGACGATCGAGGCCACCTTTGCCTCGTGCGCCCGATGTGGTAGGTTACATTCGGGGTATGTCGCACGATGCGGGTGCTTGTTTTTCTTGTGGTCGTCTAGGCCATATGTTAAGAATGTCCTTATAGAGGTCTGGTGGGACAACAATCTTGGATCGATTCGGGTTCTTCGCCTTCAATAGCTAGACAGATATCCATACACCGGCGGTGTGGCGAGAGGTCGTGGTGGAAGTTACCAGCTTTAGCGGTCCTTTGAACAGAATATATGGTTTGTGGTATGTCCTTTAACCTTTAGAAACTTGTATGCATGATAAAGTGGTTGTATGTTTAAGTTTTATGAGCAGATTATATTGATACTATGTATATGTTAGAAGGAGTTGGAAATGCGAAAAGATAATCTCTTTTAGGGCTTATGATGGAATGGATAAGCATGCAGTACTAGGAGCCATGTGGCATTATTAGTATGTCGTGTTTGTGAAAGGAAATTTTGTCGCCAATTATAAGTTTGACTCGAAAGAACATTCGGGACGAATGTTTCTAAGGGGAAGAATGTTACACCGTAATTACAGGGACATGTTTTAGAACGTGCGTGAGAACTCATAAGCGTCAAGATTTGAGACTTGTAAAAATTTAGCGGAATTAAGGAATTGTCGGAAACGTAATATTGTGAATGGGAGGCGACACGTGTCACCCCAGAGTACCTTGGACGAAATTGATCATGGACACAAGGGTCATTTGACCACTTGTTAGGAAGACAAGTCTTGCTAGCCTTAGAGCTTGACAACATTGACCAAGTCAATGACCCACATTAGCCTTGATATTTGTTAAGACCTCATCCAAATCACCCATTTGTTTAGATCTTAACCTCCATTACACTATATAATACTAGTAGTGCAATACAAGCTTAATACTTAGCCAAAATTTCACACAATTTGAAGACTCCACATTGATAAGCTCTCGGGTTCATGGCACTTTGAAGAGCAAAAATTTTCGTTTCTTGTTCTTTAAGCCCACTTTAAACCAAGGTTCCTAAGTGTATTGTGAGTGTATCTCAATAGAAAAATCTCGGAAAAGATAGTTTTTGGGTTAGTCGAAAGTGAAAACCTAGTGGCTTTCTAGGTTTTGGATTGAAGGTTTGAAGGAAAGTTGTTGGTATTGTTCTAAGGGTCTCAAGTAGCGGATTGAAGAGTCTCTAAGTTGCTAGGGAGCGACTTCGGATTTGGAATTGGATTAAGAATCGTTGAGGTATAATCTTGTTCTTTGAAAGTATTACAAGATTATTTGTTTTGTTGTTAGCTTTACTTGTTGCTAGCATGAAGTATGTGTTGAAGTTTATAAGGATTATAGATCGATTGTAGTCTTGGAAATTCGAAATGAAATGTAGGCCATATTAAGATGGATTACAATTTGATCGTTATTAGAAATCGTCGCATGTTACTTACTTAAAGATTTTGGTTGTTATAATCAAATGCGACTTGATATCATGTTATGCTACCAATTTGGATTGAAATGGAAATTGGATAAGAATTGGTATTGTTGAACTCAAGGTGGCCGAAATTGTACTTATAGTTGTAATAGTTTGTTTTTCATTTGTATTGGACTACCTTCTATATTGTGGTGAGCCAATTGGGGCTGTATGGTTATTTAGTTGTATTGGACTACCTTATAGATTGTGGTGAGCCAATTGGGGTTGTTTGGTTATTGTATTCGGCCTTGAAAAATGTGGCATTGTAGTAGAAACAAAGGAGGTGCTGTCCGATTTTCCGTAGAAATTGGCGACTTAGCACTTAGAATATTCTACGTTTGAAGTAAGAGGTTAATGGACGTATTGTGACCATGATAGGTTGAAGAACTAAGTATAGCGTATACTACTTGAAGAATGGGATAGCTCAAGGTTGAAGTACTTTGGAGCATTTTGCTACTTGTCGACAATCGTCGCGAGGTATGTGAACCTCTTCCTTCCTTTGGCATGATTCTATGTATGGAATATACCTGTGGTATCACTTCATGTTTCCTTATACTCTTAGAAGTTAAGAGGTAGTTGTGTGACCCTCTATATAGAACTTTTCCTATCTTTAAGCATGACTAGTTGCACGTATGTAATACGGTGAGCGTCTGAACTTTGACATTCTTTGTTAGCCTTATAAAATGCCAAGTCGGGTGAGTTAGGAAGTTAACTCACTTCTTTGAAAATATTAAGGATGTCTTAAGTCTTAGTAAAGTTAAGGGACTTGAAGAGTTTAGAAGTATGTGATACTTGTTCCGTTTTAAACGTATAAGTCCTTGGATAGGAAATTGTTTTTGGCTAAGGCATAAAGTGAATATAACGGCTTTATGGGAAGTTAGTTATATTTTCTTTATGGAAAGATAAATGACTTGTTTTAAATGAAAAGGCAACTTGATTTTAAGGCATCAATTGCCTAAGGTTTTATAATAAAAGGAGTCACTTGAGTTCAATGGTTAAGAGACTAATTGTATTTTTGAAAGTTAAGAGAATTGATTTGAAAGTATTTAATACTTGGTTTCAAAAAGTAGAAGTCTCTTGGTTAAAAAAAAAAGGAATGAGTTGGTCTAAAACCATAAAGCGGTTATCTAGGCTTTATGGGAAGTTGGTTATAACGGCTTTATGAAAGGTTAAAAGAATGGTTTTCTTGAGAATGTAAGTAATGAAATGATTTGAAATAAAGAAAGGCAAAGCCGTTTTTAAGGTACCAGTTGCTTAGGGTTTTTAAGAAAGAAGTCACTTGTTTTAGAAGCCGGTAATTGTATTTCTAAAAAGGTGTTGTGACTTGTCTTGAAAGGTGGATAGGACTTGATACTATAGTCGTTAGTATACGGGCAGACTATATGACATTATCGACCCAGGAATGGGTGGGCGAGATACTGCACGCGAACTATATGACATTATCGACCGAGAATGGCGGGCGGTATACCTTCACGCGCACTATATGACATTATCGACCGAGAATGGGCCGGCGATACCTTTACGCGCACTATATGACATTATCGACCGAGAATGGGCGGGCGATACCTTCACGCGCACTATATGACATTATCGACCGAGAATGGGCGGGCGAGATACCTGACGCGAACTATATGACATTATCGACCGAGAACGGGCGAGCGAGATACCTTCAGGCGAACTATATGACATTATCGACCGAGAATGGGCGGCGAGATACCTTCACGCGCACTATATGACATTATCGACCGAGAATGGGCGGGCGATACCTTTACACGCGCACTATATGACATTATCGACCCGAGAATGGGCGAGGCGGTATACCTTACGCGGACTATATGACATTATCGACCGAGAATGGGCGGGCGAGATACCTTTCACGCGGACTATATGATATTATCGACCGAGGATTGGGCAGGCGGTATACCTTACGCGCACTATATGACATTATAGACCCGTGATCGGGCGGCAAGATACCTTTACGCGCACAAAAAGGGCGGATTATACTTATGAAAGATAAGTAAGTTATCTGATAATGAACTTAATGATTTTTTCCTAATCGTATGCGTAAGAATGTGGCTATAGCTTTTTATTAAGAATGGAAAAGATAATAAGGTGCGATTAAGTTCATAAGTGGTAATGACACGACGAGGATCCGTATGTATTTTTATACGTGTCCTTGTCATTCTTTTATCTGATTATGATCTGTTTCTTGTCGTCATTTACATTCCATATTCGAAATTGTTATGCGGCCCGCCGGGGTTGCGTTAAATGCCGCGAGTTTTAGGTACCAGTTGGCGATCCTTGCTCTTAGGATCTCGGTTCAGTTTTTGAGGGAAAGCTCCATTTGCTCCGGAGGCTTAGCTCTTGGTACGGTGTTCCCTGAAGTAGTAGATTCATGTATATTAAGGGGTATGGAGGGGCCACATCACGCTTGTTACGTTAAAACTCTTAGAGTGCAGTAGTCACATTTTGTGGTGCATTTGTAAAGAAATGAGGCAACTGCTTCGGTTGTACATATTTATGCCCAGGAAGGTAGCCCTATCGGCTAACCTGTTGTTTTACTTCTGTTGTTTTACTTTATAAGGTTCATGTATGTTCCGCTGATTATCTCTGATGTATACCTGTAAGGGTGCCCAGGTAGGGCACCAGTCGCGGTCCCGGGGTCGGGTCGTGACAATGACCCTTTTGTGAACAAGATTGTTGGGTACACTGACTCGTGGATGAGTGCTACTTTATCTTATGCGGGCAGGCTTGAGCTCATAAAGTCTGTCCTCCAATGTGTGGAATGCTTCTGGTTATCTATGCTGCCAGTGCCTGTAGCGGTTTGTAAGAAAGTTTACGGGCTTTGTAGGACCTTCTTTTGGCGTTCCAACCACCCCCTTATTGCCTGGAAGGAGTGTACCAGACCGAAATCCGAGGGTGGTCTCGGAATCAGGGATATCAAGGCTTGGAACCTTGATTTGCTTGCTAAATTCCTTTGGAATATCCATCAGAAGAAGGACACACTCTGGATTAAATGGATCAATCACAAGTATCTTAGCAACAACAACAACATTTAGACGTGGGTTACAAAGAATGACGACTCACCCTTGATCAAGAGGCTTCTCATTATTTGAGACATCATTCTTATCCGCGAAGGATCCCATGTGTGGGCGGTTACTACTATTGCGGCATGGTATAATAGCGATCACAATGCTTATGATTATTTCAGAACACATGGCCAGCCGATGATTTGGGCGAAAGATGTTTGGAGTCCCTGTATCACTCCTAAGTAGTCTTTCATTCTTTGGCTTTGTGCGAGGAAGAGATTACGAACGAAGGATAGAGTCACTTATATGGACATTGATAGAAGGTTCTCCCTTTCGGCCATTCTGATGAGTCAATAACACACCTATTATTTAGCTGCATGGTCAGTAGTCATCTTTGGTCCAGGGTTAAGTCAAGGCTTGGCATCCGGAGGGCTATGACCACCATAGATAACACTTTGAAATATATTAAGAAAAAGGGACATGGTACATGTTGGCAAACTAAAGCTAAGCGGGTTGGGCTTGCCACCATCATCTACCACATTTGGACTGAGAGGAACAAGATTATCTTTGACGGGTCGAGACTTTATAGGGAAGCTATTCTCTTTAGGATCAAGACCAGCGTCTACAAGACTCTTTTCGCTTTATACCCCCTCTTCCAGGACAAATTCGTTCTCTTGCCACAAACTAGGACTATGGATGGTTTGTACGGACCTGAGGCTTCACGACTCTCCTTTTGTAAATCTCCAGACTACCCAACTTGTGGGATCAGCTAGAGTCTCCCAACCAACCGGAATGTGGGACTGGCGGGAGTCCTTTATGCCTTGTACTTCATGACTTCCCGACCTGTGGGCAAGCATGATATATTAGGTTTCCTGAATGATAGGTACTATGACGATTACTCTCAGCAGCATAACGTGACGAGGGTGGGTCTTTACCCATGTCCGAATAGGTACTCTTCCCTTGACCGTGGGTTTGTCCCATTTGGGTTTACCATGGAAAGAGTTTAAGGAGGCCCACGACTGCAACCTTATGCTCTACGTAAGGTAATCGTCATAGTTTAAGACTTTTTTTGGATGCATTTCTCTATTGCTTAGCTTGAACACTCACGACTACCCGACTTGTGGGCTAGCTTGAGCTTTTTGTTATTGACGAGTTTAAAATCTTGTGTTGATCTGCCTAGCAGGGACGCACTAGATTTAAATCGTCATTATGCTCGTGGGTACGCCCACAAATCCTGTAATATTTTGATGATTATTAATACACATTTACCTTTCCATAAAAAAACAATTATCATGATCAACTATAGAGCTTCTCTTACTTCTTCCATGGATTAGCTAAATATCATTATTCTATAGTCATCATTAGAACATGTTATACCCCGTATTTCCCGAGTATGTACGTAAGGACGTACGTAGAAAATTCGAATTTGAGGATTAGGCTTGGCCGAAATTTATTTGCTCACAACACCCGGTTAGAGTCGTTTTTCGACGAAACGTTTTCCACAAACTTTCGTAGGGAATTTCCGCTATGTCATTTATAATTTTTGCGGAATTTTCCGAGAGACGAACATTTTGGACCAACGGGAGGGTGACATGTCACCTCACATTGGCCTTGAGTGAAGCGGTAATGGTGGACGAAAAAGAGCTTTAGTTGGTAGGATATTTTGTGCAAGTTGTGTGGTAGATGGATAAGGTACACATGGTGGAAATCTAGCCTACACTTGCTATACACTTGGATGCATCTTGGCCATTGGTTGGCCTTTGCTTGACTATAAATACCCACCCTTTGGAAGACTTCTTCATCCAAAAATCTTCCTAAGTCTTGAAGTTCTCTTCCTCCTCCACTTGTGTAGTTAAATCCACACTCCCCTTTGAGAGCCCTTGGCGAGAGCCACCCCTCCACTTTATGGTGTTTTGCGGTGAGGTAACCACTGGTTGGCTTGATGGCGGCCTCGATAGAGAGGAGATTACTTTTCTTGCGGGAGAGTCTTTGCCAAATTTTACGTAGAAATATGGAACTTGTGTCTAAAGATATTAATAGGCGCTTTGTGGCCTCATAGGTTGTAGTACTACGTGTGGAGTGATCTGCTTGGCGAGAGTGTAGCGGTTTGAGGTACTTGGAGCGTTTTGCTTTTTGTCGATAATCGTCGCGAGGTATGTGAACCTCTTCCTATCTCTTCTAGCATGATATGTGTGAACTATGTAGTACGGTAGACGTACATGTGCTAATTGTTTTTGATTGGTTTAAAACATAAAGTGTTATAACGGCTTTATGGGAAGTCGGTCATAATAGCTTTATGTGGATGAGTAAATACCTTGTGGTTTTTAAAAGGTAACTGATTTGAATAATAACTGACTTGATATGTGTTAATAAAGAACTTGAAGTATTTCAAAAGATTTATGAATCGTTTTGAAAGAATGAGTATTACTTGGGTTTTGAAAGCTTAAGAGTTATACTAGCTTTTTGGGAAGTTAGGTATAACGGCTTAAGAATGTTTCTAGATGTTAGAAGTTAAGAGACTTGATCTTATAAGATAAGAGACTTAACTTATTTGTTTTAATGTGGATGTTTGTGTGAAACCTCATTCGTGAGTAATGAGTACTTGGTTTTATTTAAGGGGATAATGTTTTACTGATTCGGAAATCAGAATGTGTATCGACAGACCACTGCAGCGTTAATAAAGGAAAATGTATTGAATAATGATGTATCGTATTAAAACGGTAGAAACCTCCATCTGCATAGAAACTAAGATGAGACAAAATGATATTACATTTCTAGATCATGGCTGCTTAATAAGATTGATTATAAACAAGAATAACCTACTCACATATAAGACATATGTTTCTCAAAACGTTTAAAGGAGAATTATGTTTTAAAGGATTAAAACTATGAACTACGAAACCTTTTCTAAAATGAGAAACTTGAGCATTTGTAATTAGGCAAACCGGAACTTTAGGAAAAGAATGTTGGTACTTGAGTTTAAAAAGAAAGTGTTCTGGTTTACTTAATAATGTGAATCACTCTAGTTTTATACTACGGGTATCGGGTGACATTTATAAAATGAATGAATCTCTTTTAAAAGGATTTACCGTATGTAGTACTTTGGGGTTAAAAACCCGGACTTTGGCATAAAATGAAAGTACTTTGAGTTGTGTGAAACTTGCCTATGCTTGTTGTTGTGAAACTCGCCTATGCTTGTTGTTGTGAAACTTGCCTATGCTTATTGTTGTGAAACTTGCCTATGCTTGTTGTTGTGAAACTTGACCATGTTACGTGTGATAGCCTTGTTGTGCAAGTACTGTGTTCACTTGATTACCGGTTCACCCGGGAATGTATTTCACTTGACGACCGGTTCATCCGGGAATGTATCTCACTTGATTACCGGTTCACCCGGGAATGTATTTCACTTGACTACCGGTTCATCCGGGAATGTATCTCACTTGATTACCGGTTCACCCGGGAATGTATTTCACTTGATTACCGGTTCACCCGGGAATGTATTTCACTTGACGACCGGTTCATCCGGGAATGTATTTCACTTGACTACCGGTTCATTCCGGGAATGTATTCCACTCGACTTGGCATGACTGCTTTTATGTTGTGATCGTAGTTTGGTTATCATACATGTCTCCCGCTTTATATAGACTATTATGATTTGATTCTGATATTTCTGATTTCACATACTTGGTACTGTTATGCGACCTCGCCCGGCTGCGTTCATCTGCAGTAAAACATCGACCGTCGATCCGCTTATAGGATCACATTCTGCGAGTTGGGAAGCTCCGTTTCTCGGAGGCTTATCTTTTGGTATGTGTTCCCGAGTTGTAGGTTCTTGTACATTCGTGGTATGGCGAGGCCCTGTCCGTCATAGTTGTTGTAAATCTTAAGTGCAGAAAGCTGTTGTGGGCGGGGTTTGTAAAAAGGATAAGCGTTGGGTATTTATGTATATATATGATGAAGGCAACTGTTTTGGTTGGCTTTGTTTATTTATCTTGTCTCTTAATTCATGTTCATGTTTTTATTTCCGTGATTTTCTCGATGTTGTATCACTAGGGTGCCCGGTAAGGCACGATCACGGGCCGGTTGGTCGTGACAAAAGTGGTATCGAAGCGATTAGTCCTCTGAAAGTGTCTCTGACCGTGTCTAGTAGAGTCTTGATTATCGGTGTGTTGTGCACATCTATAATCGTGAGGCTATAGGACATTTAGGATTGGTTTCCATTCTTCTCATTACGAGATCGTGCCTTAGAGTGTGTGATAAGTTGGACCCTCGACGTATTTCATTTTACCGCTTATGCCTCCGCGTAAAACCTGCACCAGACGGCAAGGCAAGCGGAGGAGGCTGCTAGTGGATACAGAGGAAATGCGGCGCGAGCGTCGATGACGAGCAGTGCCCGGCGGGTTTCGTGGACGCCCGCGGCGCAGCGAGTTTAGAGCGCAGCGATGGGCTGAGACTCTGATACACGAGCCTCCACCGCGGCTGGAAGCGAGATGAGATAAGTACAAGAGATGGCGATTCGCCGAGTCGTGGCGAATATGAGATCGGTGGATCAGCGATTCCGGCCCGTGCACCGTAGTTCACCCCGGCGAGCAGTTTGAGGCTACGTGACTTTACGAGTTGTAGCCCGCCAGGTGTTCTATGGATCGAGGCGAGGCGACCTCGGGAGTTTATCCGAAGCAGCTCTGGATCATGAGTGATCGAGCCTCGGCGGTCGGTGGTATTAGGTTCGCATCAGTGCGTGATCTGCGATTGGTAGTTTTGATTCGTGGGAGTTGTCGGGAAGAGCATGCACCTCGGCCGTATGGGACGAAGTTCTCGAGGCTTTTCTTGCACATTTCTTGCCCACAGATGAGAGGGCTCGGCAGATTTTTGACGTTGAGGCAGGACGGGCGGACGGTTAGAGAGTACAATATGGAGTTCGACTCATTAGCTCAGTATGTCCCAGTAGTAGCGATATGGAGGGCCAGTACACCGCTACATCACGGGCTGGATGAGTACTTGGCGAGGCTTGTTCGGGTGTAGCCGCTTCACCGGCATGGACATTGCCCGCACGCGAGCTCATGCACTAGGATGTGAGCACGAGAGATCGACGGAATGACCGAGGTCGCGAGAAGAGGCCAGGCGGCAGGTCCTTTGGTAACTTTCAAGGCGGACCGCCTCGGAAGCGAGCTAGTTATGTACCTCCACCGTAAGCAGTGGTCCCCACGATCGTCGGGGCGTTGTGGTATTCGGAGCTGAGTCGAGCTCGGGCTTCAGTTCGCGGATATACATGGGTTCTAGCCAACAGGATTCACGTCCCCCTCAGTGTGCACGATGTGGCAAACATCATCCCGGGGAATGTCGTCTTTTTACTGGTGCTTGCTTCACCTGCGGCCGTCAGGGCCATGTGACGAGAGACTGTGCTTATAGGAGAGGTACGGCGGCTTGGCGCGACTCTACGGATCGATGGCGGGTTCATCGCCCTACGATTATGCGCCTGCAGGGCAGACTTACGATTAGAGTGGAGCGGTAGCTTCAGGTATATCCTTAACCTCTAGAGGCTTGTATGTTTTGATGTTATGTTAATGTGTTAGGTGTTATGCTCGGATAGCTTTGTGCTAAAATGTGATTTAGGAACCTGGTTGGGGAAAAAGGGTAAGCACAGGGTGAGGAATGATGAACCTTAGAATATTACGATTGAGACCTTAGATGTAAAGGCCGTCTTGGGTACAAGATTTTGCGAGTGATCCTTGTCAGAGTGCATTTTATGCCTAGAAAGTATTGTGTGATAAGTCCCTGGGTTGGATAAATGAAAGTGGTATCTTTCATGATGTGATTTAGCAAGATTGTTCCGTGTCGGGGAGCAAGAGTTGGCGCGACAGTGGGACGGGTTGGGGCGTGTTGCGGAGCCAACCCGCGGCTGTTCGAGGTGAGGTCAGCTCGGTGGTCCCGCCGGTGGTAGGGTCACGAGGTGCTAGGCCCAGTTTTGGTAACCATCGTATGAGTTCGTGGATATGTTCGACCGAGCGGTCGTGAAGGCGGGAATGGCCTTAGGAAAATCGTGTGTTATGTTTGTGGCGTGTGTGGCGATGGAAACTTGTTAGAAGAACTTCATCTTTATCCGCCTTGAGAAGGAACATTCGGGACGAATGTTTCTAAGGAGGAGAATGTTATACCGTATTTCCAGGTATATGCGTGGGACGCACGTAGAAAATTCGAATTTGAGGATTAGGCTTGGCGAAATTTATTTGTTCACAACACGGTTAGAGTCGTTTTTTTCGACGAAGCGTTTTCCACGACTTTCGTAGGGAATTTCGGCTATGTCATTTATAATTTTTGCGGAATTTTCCGAGAGACGAACATTTTGGACCAACGGGAGGGTGGCGTGTGTCACCTCGCATTAACAGTGAAGCGGTAATGGTGGGCGAAAGAGAGCTTGAGTTGGTAGGATATTTTGGGCAAGTTGTGTGGTAGATGGATAAGGTACACATGGTGGAAATCTAGCCCTACACTTGCTATACACTTGGATGCATCTTGGCCATTGGTTGGCCTTTGCTTGACCTATAAATACCACCCTTTGGAAGACTTCTTCATCCAAAAATCTTCCTAAGTCTTGAAGTTCTCTTCCTCCCTCAGTGTAGTTCGTCCACCACACCCCTCCCCTTTGAGAGCCCTTGGCGAGAGCCACCCCTCCCCTTTATGGTGTTTTTGGTGAGTAACCCCACTGGTTGGCTTGATGGCCGCCTCGATAGAGGAGGAGATTAACGCTTTGTTGCGGAGAGGTCTTGCCAAATTTTTACGTAGAAATATGGAACTTGTGTCTAAAGATATTAATAGCGCTTTGTGGCCTCTATAGGTTGTAGTACTACGTGTGGAGTGATCTGCTTGACTGAGAGTGTAGCCGACGGTTTGAGGTACTTGGAGCGGTTTGTTTTTTGTCGATAATCGTCGCGAGGTATTTGAACCTCTTCCTATCTCTTCTAGCATGATATGTCTGAACTATGAATTACGGTAGACGTAAAAGTGCTAATTTTTTTTGATAGGTTTAAAAAATAAAGTGAAATAACGGCTTTATGTGAAGTCGGTCATAATAGCTTTATGTGGATGAGTAAATACCTTGTGGTTTTTAAAAGTTAACTGATTTGAATAATAACTGACTTGATATGTGTTAATAAAGAAATTGAAGTATTTCAAAATATTTATGATTAGTTTAGAAAGAATTATAATTACTTGGGTTTTGAAAGCTTAAGAGTTATACTAGCTTTTGGGAAGTTAGGTATAACGGCTTAAGAATGTTTCTAGATGTTAGAAGTTAAGAGACTTGATCTTATAAGATAAGAGACTTAACTTATTTGTTTTAATGTGGATGTTTGTGTGAAACCTCATTCGTGAGTAATGAGTACTTGGTTTTATTTAAGGGATAATGTTTCTTGATTCTAAATCGAATGTGTATCGACAGGACCACTGCAGCGTTAATAAAGGAAAATGTATTGAATAATGATGTATCGTATTAAAACCAGTAGAAACCTCCATCTGCATAGAAACTAAGATGAGACAAAATGATATTACATTTCCTAGATCATGGCTGCTTAATAAGATTGATTATAAACAAGAATAACCTACTCACATATAAGACATATGTTTCTCAAAACGTTTAAAGGAGAATTATGTTTTAAAGGATTAAAACTATGAACTTAAACCTTTTCTAAAATGAGAAACTTGAGCATTTGTAATTAGGCAAACCGGAACTTTAGGAAAAGAATGTTGGTACTTGAGTTTAAAAAGAAAGTGTTCTGGTTTACTTAATAATGTGAATCACTCTAGTTTTATACTACGGGTATCGGGTGACATTTATAAAATGAATGAATCTCTTTTAAAAGGATTTACCGTATGTAGTACTTTGGGGTTAAAAACCCGGACTTTGGCATAAAATGAAAGTACTTTGAGTTGTGTGAAACTTGCCTATGCTTGTTGTTGTGAAACTCGCCTATGCTTGTTGTTGTGAAACTTGCCTATGCTTATTGTTGTGAAACTTGCCTATGCTTGTTGTTGTGAAACTTGACCATGTTACGTGTGATAGCCTTGTTGTGCAAGTACTGTGTTCACTTGATTACCGGTTCACCCGGGAATGTATTTCACTTGACGACCGGTTCATCCGGGAATGTATCTCACTTGATTACCGGTTCACCCGGGAATGTATTTCACTTGACTACCGGTTCATCCGGGAATGTATCTCACTTGATTACCGGTTCACCCGGAATGTATTTCACTTGATTACCGGTTCACCCGAATGTATTTCACTTGACGACGGTTCATCCGAATGTATTTCACTTGACTCTGGTTCATTCCGAATGTATTCCACTCGACTTAGCATGGCGCTTTTATGTTGTGAGCGTAGTTTGGTTATCATACATGTCTCTGCTTTATATAGACTATTATGATTTGATTCTGATATTTCTGATTTCACATACTTGGTACTGTTGTGCGACCTCCTCGGGGCTGCGTTCATGCCGCAGTAAAGGTACATCGACTGTCGATCCCCGCTTATAGGATCACATTCAGCGAGTTGGGAAGCTCCGTTTCTCCGGAGGCTTATCTTTTGGTATGTGTTCCCTGAGTTGTAGGTTCTTGTACATTCAGGGGTATGGCGGGGCCCTGTCCCGTCATAGTTGTTGTAAATCTTAGAGGTCTGTAGAACTGTTGTGGGCAGGGTTTGTAAAAAGGATAACTGTTCGGGTATTTATGTATATATATGATGAAGGCAACTGTTTTGGTTGGCCTGTTTATTTATCTTGTCTCTTAATTCATGTTCATGTTTTTATTTCCGCTGATTTTCTCTGATGTTGTATCACTAGGGTGCCCGGGGTAAGGCACCAGTCACGGGCCCGGGTTCGGGTCGTGACAGAACAAGATAAGCTAGGAGTAGTTAGAAGGCATTACGTAGTAGCAAAAACTCACCTTAAACAACCAAGAAGTCCTTCACACCAAATCTCCTTTCAAGCTCCAAGAATTCCCAAGATTAGCCAACACTCTAGAGAATGTCTCCAAGGTAATCCAAGTCTTACAAAGGGAAATTTCACATCATGATATTAATGAAGGGTTCTTCAATGATGAAAAGGGCTTTGGAGAGTGTTTGAGAGGATTCTAGAGCTCAAGGGTCGAAAAATATAAAATGAAGTTATGTTGGCCGAAATTAGACTTAAATAGATCACTCCACCACCTCACATATGTGGCTGCATATGCCCATATGCGGCCGCATATGCCCATATGCAGCCTTATATGGTGGAGGAAATTAGCCTTGAATCTCTGTCCCATACGTGACGCGAAATAGGTTTTGTGGGGCGAAATGCTTAGTGTATCCCCCTATCTTCATCGAACATTGTCAAGATATGATTCCTTTAATCCCACTGACTTATAACCACCCATAAACTTTCTTAACCTCCATTTAGGTCGTAGATGACCCTTGGAACGGGGCTCGAGCTGTCAGAACTTAAATCGGTGAATCAGATTCTCAAACATGCGCGAAAAGACGAGTATAACTCGGAGTCTTTGGGATATGCTTCCAACTTTGGCCCAAGGCCTTCCTCATCCTTTTATGGACCATATACTAGTTTCATCTTACATAGGCTTGGCATGACACACTCAACGTAAGAATGATAAGCATGAAGGACATAACTACGCTTTAAACTCTCATGACTTCTTCGATTCTAACTCGACCATTCCTTAATTCTTCCAATGGAATTCTCCTTTCTTATCTTAGGCTTCTTAACTCAAGGTATACTCGATACAGGAAATTATGGCGTAACAATTCGTCCTCGAACATAGAGAAATAAATAGAGGGAGCATACCGGATGTAGTGAACAATACAGGATATCTGCTATGCATATCATATTCGGTCTTCCAAGTCGCCTCTTAAACATGATGATGCCTACACTAAACCTTCACAAAAGTTATCTCCTACGACCTCCACTTCCTCACCTACCTATTAAAATAGCCACAAGCTCCTCCTCAAACTCGAAATTTTGATCAAACAACACAGAGTCCGACTGAATAATATAAGAGCCATCATCATGATACTTCTTCAGCATAAATACATGGAAAATTGGATGAACGTCTGAAAGACCTGGTGGTAGAGCCAACACATATGCCACCTCCCAAACTCTCTAAAGAATCTTGAAAGGCCCAATATTTCTCAGACTCAACTTTCCTCTCTTGCCGAACCTCATCTACCCTTTATAGGTGAGACCTTCAGGAGAAATCTATCACCAAACATGAACTTCAAATCTCGGACCTTCCGGTCTATATACTCCTTCTGCCTACTCTGAGCTACCAGGAGCTTATCCTGAATCATCTTCACCTTCTCTAAGGAATCTCTTAATAGATTGGTACCCCAAGGCCAAACCTCAAACTCATCAGACTAAACAATCAGATATCGACATCTCCTACCATATAAAGCCTCGAACGGTGCCATATAAATACTGGAGTGATAGATATTATTGTACGCAAACTCTGCCAAAGGTAAGAACTGATCCCAATGACCACCAAAATAAATCACACAGGTTCGTAACATGGCCTTCAATACCTAAACAATCTACTTGGATTGACCATCGATCTGAGGGTGAAATGTTGTACTTAGATCCAAGTGAGTACCCATCTCTTTTTGCAAAGTCCGCCAGCTATGTAAAGTAAATTGAGTATCCCAATCGAAGATGATAGAAATAGAAACCCCATGAAGATGAACAATCTCACGAATGTAGATCTTAGTGAACTTCTCTGCATTATAAGTCATCTCTAGACAAGAATGAAATGTGCGTACTTGATCAACCTATCAACAATGACCCAAATAACATCAAAATTGCCCAAGGTGTTAGGTAACACAACAGAGAAATCCATGGCAATCCTCTCTTACTTCCACTTAGGAATGGGCATCCTTTGAGACACACCACCACCAATTGCTATTGCTCATACTTGACGTGATGGCAATTCTGACACTAAGAAAATCAATAATGTCTATCTTTATCCTACCCCACCAATAGTGCTACCACAAATCATAGTACATCTTAGTAGCACCTGGATGAATCAAATACCTAGAGCTGTGGGCATCCTCCATAATCAATATAGTTAAGTCTCCCACATGAGGCACACATACTCTACCTTTGATCCTCAAAACACCCTCACTATCAATCATGGCCTCTTTGGCCTCACTAATCATCACATTGTCTCTGATTTTTCATAACTTCACATCATCATACTGGTGAGTCTGAATTTGATCCAAAAAAGACAACATCGCCTCCACACAAGCCAAAATCCTAGCCGGATTCAAAATATCAAGTCTCGCAAAATGATTAGCTAGATACTGGACCTATAATGCTAAAGAAGGCTCAGAAACAGACAAACAAGCTAAACTCCCCATGGTGACTACCTTTTAGCTCAAGGCATCCGCTACCACATTGGTTGGCCTAGATAGCACAAAATAGTCATGTCATAATCCTTCAATAACTCCATCCACCGATGCTTCCTTGAATTTAAATCCCTGTTTAAATACTTGTTGAAGACTGCAGTGGTTGGTATACACCTCACAATAAACGCCATACAAGTAATGCCTCCAAATCTTCAAGGCAAATATAATAGCAGCCAACTCCAAATCATGAACATGGTAATTCTTCTCATGCACCTTAAACTACCTCAATGCATAAATGATCACCTTACACTCCTATCAACACACAACCTAACCCAATCCTAGAAGTATCACAATACACAATAAAGTTTTTTCCCTCTACAAGAAGGGATAAAATTGGGGTTGTGTTCAAAAGAGTCTTGAGCTTTTTAAAGCTCTCCTCGCACTGATTGTACTACTGAAATGACACATCTTTCTAAGTCAAGCATGTCAAATGCAAAGTGATAAAAGAGAGACCATTGACAAACTGGTGATAGTATCTAGCAAGACCCATAAAACTCTGAATATCCGTCACAAAAGTCGATCTAGGCTGTTAGACCCCGTAAGTCCAGGACATGTATAAGAGAATAGACGCGAGAACACAAGACTTGAGAAATTGGTACGAAAGGAAGAATTGTTTTTCCGACGGAAAATCTTCCGAACGTCGGAAAGGAAAAATGTTCGTTGAGGAGAATTAGATTCTCAAAATGCATTATTTGAAGAGTATGGAACTTATTAACATTATGGAATTTTTTTTTTTTTACAAATTTGGTCACGTGGGGCCCACCCGAGGAATTTTACGTTTTGTGGGGCCCACGAGGGTTATGAAATTTTATAGACGAATGGGAGGGAGACACGTGGCACCCCCCCCCACATGGTCTTGGGCGAATTGGGACAAGGTTAAAATGGTCATTGACCGTTGTGGATGAATAAGTCTTCAAAGCTTGAGAAAATTGACCAAGTCAACTTGTCCACTTGGCTAATTATTTAATCTCCTCCATACAAACCACACAAGTGTTGTGATATAAGCCCTCCATTATGTTATAAATACTACACTAGTGCAAGACTAAGTCTCCAACACTTAGAAAAAAATCACAACATTCTTGTTCTTCATGTTAGCTCTCGGGTTTGAAGTCTTGCCCACACAAATTTTTTGTAGTTTTGGTTATTTATTCACAAGACTTTAACCCAAGGTCCCTAAGGGTATTGTAAGGATATCTCAATAGAAAGATTTCAGAAAAATGACGTTTTCACGTTAGTCGCAAGGCAAAAACCTAAGTCGTTTTCACAAGTTTGGATTGGAAATGGAAGAGAAGTTGGCTGTGAACTTCTAAAGGCTTCAAATAGCGGATTGGAGCGGAAAGGAAAGGAGCTAAGAATTGCTAAGGAGCGACTTTGAATCTTGGAAATTATAAGGGCTTATAAAGGTAACAAACTTGTCGTTTTAGTAATTAAGATTACTTATTGTTGTAGCTATGGATATTAGAAAGCATGAGGTATATAGTATGAAGTTTGATAACTATATTGTCTATTGAACCCTAGTCCGAAAACTAGTATGTTTAGCCTTTAAGATTTCAATTCAATTTGATTATTAGTTTAGTCGTCGCATGTTGTATAAAGAAGGAAATTATAGTTGTTAAAGTTGTTTATGACTATATAACATGTTAGACCTAAGAACTTGGATTGAAAAAGAATTGGAAAGGACTTTGTGTTGTACATGTTAGCCGAGAATGGCTTTGGATATTAAACTACTTCGTATGAATTGTGGGGCAGAATTTTACACGTATTGTAAGGCGTGTAATCCCCTTTGATTGGTTGAGATATTGAGCCTTAAATGTGGCATGTTGGTTATTGATTATCGGGCCTTGAAAAAGGTGGAAAAGTATGTAGAAACAAAGGAGGTACTGCCCGATTTTCCGTAGAATAAGAGACCGTATACTTAGTATTATTCTACGTTAGAAACTAGAAGTTGATAGTCATGTTGTGGCCATTATAGGTTGACAATTCTACGTGCGGCGTATTCGACTTAGCTTGTGGATTAAGCCGAAAAGGTATGTGAACCATCTCCTCTTCTTCAAGCATGATTCCTTAGGGTAAAGTAAGTAAGTCCTACTCCTTAAATGATCCATTCCTTGATTGTACTTGGATTGCCTAATATAGAAGTTGTTCTATATACTTCCTTGATTGTACTTTGGATGATTCAATTGTAAGTTGTTATAGTCCATTACCTTAATGAAGTTTGGATTTTCAAAAGTGAAAGTATTTTACTTAAAGTACATAGAGTCTTGAAAAGGAAGTGGTTTCCAAATCTTTTGGCTAGTTCCTTAGTTCCAAAACCTAAATGTTGTTATAATGACTTTAGGGGAGTCAAATGAGTGATTTACTTAATTGATTTAAAAAGAGGAGAAATGACATGATTTAAAGTTAAGAGACTTGAAGTATTTTGAAAGTTATGTAACTTGATTTCTAAAGTATATGATACTTGGTTTTAAAAGTATAAGTCTCTTGGTTATAAAAAGAATGAATTGGTCTAAAACCATAAAGGGTTATAACGGCTTTATGGGAAGTTGGTTATAACGGCTTTATTGAAGGTTAAGAGGGTTGTCTATTTTGATTGGTAGGCATGACTTTCCTAGATTGTGTAAATTGAAGTTACTTGGTTTCAAAACCTTGAAATGAATTTCTAAAAATTTGTCACGACCCGAACCCGGGCCCGTGACTGGTGTCTTACCTCGGGCACCCTAGTGATACAACATCAGAGAAAATCAGCGGAAATAAAAACTAAAACATGAGACAAGACATAAAGTATGAAACAGGCTAACCAAAACGGTCACCTTCCAAAATATATACATATATATCAAACCGAACAGTTAAGTCCTTTTTACAAACCACACACAATACTACATGCACCTCTAAGAATGTAACCATAACTATGACGGACGGGGCCACATACCCCACGAATGTACAAATATCTACAATGACAGGGGACTATACCAAAGATAAGCCTCCGGAGAAACGGAGCTTCCCAAAACGCTGAACTGTGATCCTATGGGCGAGGATCAACAACCGATGTATCTCTACCTGCGGCATGAACGCAGCCCCCCGAAGGGGGTCGGTACAACAGGTACCAAGTATGTGGCGAAAATCAGTAGTTAAATCATAATAGTCTATATAAAGCAGGAGACATATATGATAACCAAAATGCAGTACACAACATAAAAGCAGTCATGTCAAGTCAGGGACTCACGCCCTCAAAGTCATCACTCCAATATAACTATGGGTCTCACGCCCACAACATCAATCATGTTCGCATCATGGCCACATGCCCCCGGAATTCTCCATCGGTGTAGACATGTCCAGGATGCAACAATAATAACAATGTACCGGGTAATCAACCCTGCCGCATGGCCACATGCCCCCGGAATTCTGCATCGGTGCAGACATGTTCAAGTAACAATAATAACAATATCGTAATCAACCTGCCGCGTAGCCACATGCCCCGGAATCTGCGTCGGTGCGAGACATGTCCATGTAACAATAATAACAATATCTGGGTAATCAACCTGCGCGCAGCCACATGCCGAGTGCGTCGGTGCGAGCATTTCCATGTAACAATAATAACAATATACTGGGTAATCAACCTGCCGCAGCCACATGCCCGGAGTGCGCCAGTGCGAGCATGTCCATGTAACAATAATAACAAATATCTGGGTGATTAACGCGCTTGCGCGCATGCCCGGAATTCTGCATCGGTGCAGACATGTCCATGTAACAATAATAACAATATATCGGGTGATGAACCCGCCGCATAGCCGCATGCCGAGTGCGCCGGTGCGGACATGTCCATGTAACAATAATAACAATATACCGCCCTCCGTCGAGAGCGGTAGCATAAGAATACTGGTCACACAACAAGGCTATCACAAGCAAGCACAAGCAAATTACCATACTTCTAGACTCTCATAAAAGATCCATTATTTCACGAAGTCACGATACTAACACTCGTAGTATCCAAAACAGAGTAACTATTATTCTAAGTAAACCAAAATAATTTCCCTTTTTAAAGACAAGTAACAACCTTCTTTTCCAAAAGTTCCAGTTTGCCTAAATTCAAATACTCAAGTCTCTTATTTTCGAAAGGTTTCATAGTTCATAGTCTTAATCGCTTAATAACATAATTCTCTTTTAAAACAATTTGAGTAACATATGCCTTATGTGTGAGTAGGTTATTCTTGTTTATAACATTCTTATTAAAGCAGCCATGATCTAGGAAATGTAATACAATTTTGTCTTATCTTAGCTTCTATGCAGATGGAGGTTTCTACTGGTTTTAATATAATTAATTATTTGTCAATACATTTTCCTTTATTAACGTTGCTGTTAAACCCCGTATTTCCAGAGTATGTACGTGGAGACGTACGTACGAAAATTTGAGACTTAAAGTTTGGCATAGGTTCGAAATTTGTGCACAACACCCGATTAGAGTCGTTTTTCGACGAAGCGTTTCTGAGCTTGCGTGAGAAAATTCGGCTATGTCATTTTGTATTTTTGCAGATTTTTCGGCGGACGAACATTTTTGGGCCAACGAGAGGTGACACTTGTCACCTCAGTGGGCCTTAAAGCGGTTTGGCCTTGGCCGATTGGTGCCATGTTTTGTGCAATGTTTTGTTCAATGTTTTGTGGATTGTTTTGTGGAGTAGGGACTAGGGGGAACTTGGGCACATCTTGGCCTTACACTTGCCTTGCACATGGCTTAATCTTGGCCATTGGTTGGCTTTTGGTTTTCCTATAAATACCCCCCTTAGTGATGAACTTATTCATCCACTCCTCACTTTGTCTAAGCCTTGAAAACTCTCCCTCCCCTCTTGAGTGTTCTCGTCCTAAGCCTCCCCCTCCCCTTTGGGTGGCCTTGTGGCGAGAGCCTTCCCTCCCCTTTGAGGTGCTAGCCGTGGGGTACCCACTAGCCTAGTTGTTTGAAATATACCCCTTCCTGTGGTGTGAAATACTTCTCCAAGTATTGTTATAATGCCCAAAATACCTTAGCCTTTACCTTGTAGTATTCCAAAAGTTACCTCTATACGTAGAGCCCGGAAATACTACCTTTTGTCCTCTTAGTCTCAAACCGAAACCCTAAGGAAATCTTCATAGTTGGTTGAAGTATTTGAGTAGAAGTTGGTTAGAACTTCTAAGGGTTGTTTGGAGTGGTTTGGAGCGCACGGAGTAGGAGCTAAACCTTGCTCAGGATCGACATTATAACTTGGATAATTTTGGGCTTATCGAGGTAAATATTCTTGTCCCCTTATTGTAATTGGAAATTACATGTTGTAGGGTTATATAGTTGAAGTATACTATATATAGAACTAAGCATAGCCTTGCGGCAATGTTTTTTGACTTAAGCCTGAATTTAAAGAAGAGGCGATCGTAATTACATAGGACTGTATTACAGTAGACTTGTGGTATTACTGTATAGTAGAATTGTATACGTCCGGTTAGACGTATAACCCCCCCCCCCTGGTTGGCTTGGTAGCCGGCCTCGATAGAGGAGGAGATTTACGCGGTTGCGGGGGGGGGAGGTGCTGCCGAATTTTCTGTAGAATATGGAACCATGCGGTTAGAAGTTAATAGACGTTTGTGGCCTTATAGGTGGAAGTACTACGAGTAGCGTATTCTACTTGAGGAGTGGAAAAGGCTAGCCGAGTTCTGATCTTGTGGGCGTTTTGCTTATTGTCGATACTCGTCGCGAGGTATGTGAACCTCTTCCTATCCTTCTAGCATGATGCTTTGTAAACTATGTAGTACGGTAGACGTACATGTGCTAAATGAGTTGGTTGGTTTAAAAACATAGGGTGTTATAATAGCTTTATGGGAAGTTAGTTATAACGACTCTATGTAGGTAAAAGATTGGTTTTTGATTGTAGAAGTTAAGAGACTTGATCTTGAAAGATAAGAGACTTAACTTGTTTTAATTGGTAATTAACATTTTGTTAAAAGTATTGTGAAACCTCATTCGCGAGTAATGAGTACTTGGTTTTAAAAGAATAATGTTTTATTGATTTAGGAAATGAGAATAAGTGTCGAACAAACCACGAGCGCTAATAAAGGAAAGTGTATTGACAAATAACAAATTGTTATTAAAACCAGTAGAAACCTCCATCTGCATAGAAGCTAAGATAAGACAAAATTGTATTACATTTCCTAGATCATGGTCTGTAACAAGATTGTTGTAAACAAGAATAAACGGCTCACGTCAAGACATATGTTACTCAATTGTTTTAAAAGGGATTAAGACTATGAGTTATGAAACCTTTCTAAAATGAGAAACTTGAGCATTTGAAATTAGGCAAACTTGAGCGTTTGGAAAATAATGTTGTTACTTGATTTTACAAAGGGAAGTATTTTGGTTTACCTAAATGTGAGTCACTCTATTTTTATACTACTTATCGGGTGACCTTTATGAAATGAATGGATCTCTTAAAAGGAATTTAACGTGCGTAGTACTTTAGGAGTTAAAACCCGGACTTTGATCTGAAATGGAAGTACCTTGAGTTGTGTGTAACTTGCCTATGCTTGTTGTTGTGTAACTCGCCTATGCTTGTTGTGATAGCCTTTGTTGTGCAAGTGTTGATATCGGTGACTTCTTGGGAAGGAGTGGATCTTTTATAAAAGTCTAGAAGTATGGTAATTTGCTTGAGCTTGTTTGTGATAGCTGGTTGTGCGGTATATTGTTGTTGATGTCACATGGACATGTCTACACCGATCACGAGTCGGCATGTGGCCGTGCGGCGGGGTTGATTACGATATATTGTTATTGTGGTTACATGGACATGTCTACACCGACGCACTCGGGGCGTGTGGCCGTGCGGCGGGTTAATCACCCAAGATATTGTTGATAATGTCACTTGGGCGTGTCTACACCGGCGCATTCCGGGCATGTGGCCGTGGGCATTGTTATTATTGTTGCATCATGGGCATGTCTACACCGATGCGAATTCCGGGCATGCGGCCGTGATGCGAACACGATTGATGTTGTGGCGTGAGACCCATAGTTATATTTGAGTGATGACTTGAGGCGTGAGTCACGACTTGACATATTCGCTTTTATGTTGTGAATCGTAGTTTTGTTATCATACATGTCTCTGTTTTTATATAGATTATGATTTCATTTCTGATATTTTTCTGATTTCACATACTTTGTACTGTTGTCTTGACCTCCTTGAGGCTGCGTTCATCCGCGGTAGGAGTACATCGGTAGTGAATCCGCCATAGGATCACGATTCAACGTATTGGGAAGCTCCGTTCCCGGAGGCTTATCTTTTGGTATGTTACCTGAGTTGTAGGTTCTTGTACATTCGAGGTATGGCGGCCCTGTCGTCATGTTGTATAAAAACTCTTAGAAGTGCAGTAATGCTGTTGTGGCGGGGTTTGTAAAAGGGATTAAAGCTGCTCGTTTTGAAAGAGTTGTTTATATATATTTTATTGGAAGATGCTTAGTTTGGTTGCTTTGTTTATGATCATATATCTTGTTTCTTGTTTAAGTTTTATATTCCTGGTTTTCTCGATGTTGTATCACTAGGGTGCGGGTAAGACACGATCACGGGCACAGGATCGGGTCGTGACAAAAGTGGTATCGAGCGATTAATCCTCGGAAAGTGTCTACGGCCGTGTCTAGTAAGTCTTGATTATCGATGTGTTGTGCACCACATCTATAATCGAGAGGCTGAGGCATTTAGGATTGGTTTCCATTCTTCTCATTACGAGATCGTGCCTTAGAGTGTATTGTAAGTTGGACCCTCCGACGTATCTCGTTTTTACGATTATGCCTCCGCGCAAGGCAACCGAGCCCGAGAAGGGCAAGCAGCGAGGAGGCTGCTAGTGAGATCTGAGAGAATGCAGCGCGAGCGGGACAGTACGAGGTTGTGCTTGACGACGAGTTTTTGCGCGCGCCCGGCCCAGCGAAGTTTAGAACGCGGCGGATGGCTGCTGAGACCCACGATACTGAGCCCCCAGTCCACGGCTGGAGCGGATGAGATGGGGTACAAGGAGATGGCCCGATTCTTGGCGAGTCGTGGCAGGATATGAGGATAAATTTGGATCTGGCGGATTCGATTCGATGCACCGATGGTTCACCCGGCGAGATAGTTTGAGGCTACGGGACTTTACGAGTTTAGCCGCGAGTTTTATGGGTCGAGGCACGAGGATGATCCGCGGGAGTTCATCCGGCGATTCTGGTCAGTCGTGAGAGTGATCAAGGCGGAGACCGAGTCGGTGGTCTTAGGTTCGCATCGGCTGCGTGATACCGCGATCGGGTTTTGATTCGTGGGAGTTGTCGGGAGAGCATGCGCTTCCAGCGGATGGGGCGAGTTCTCGGAGGCATTCCTCACTCACTTCTTGCCTCGCGGATGAGGAGCACGCGCCGTAAACGATTTATGATCTTTGAGGCGAGAGAGGCGTGCGGTTCGGAGTACAACGTGGAGTTTGACTCGTTGGCTCGGTATGTCCCGCTTTAGTGGCAACCATGGAGGATAGAGTGCACCGCCACGTCATCGGGCTAGATGATTACTTGCGAGGCTTGTTCGAGTGTAGCTCTTGGTGGGCATGGACATTGCCGCATGCGAGCTCGTGCACTAGGATGTGAGGCACGGAGAGGTCGCGGAATGACGAATCAGCGAGAAGAGGCGAGCAACGAGGTCCTTTGGTGACTTTCGAGGCGGACCGCCTCGGCCATACTAGTTTTGTACCTCCGCCCGGTCAGTGGTCCTCCACAACCTTGAGCATCCAGAGTATTCGGGAGCGGTCGTGGCTCGAGGTTGAGTTTCGAGAAGTAAGGGTGTTGGCGGATCGGTCACCCCTACCTCGGTGTGGTCGATGTGGTAGACCGCATTTGGGAGTGTCGTGGTGCGAGGAGCTTGTTATTTTGCGGCCAGCGAGGCCATTTGCGAGGCTGTCCGACCAAGGGTATACGGATGTTACGACTCGACCTTCGGGATCGATGGCTGGTTCATCACCTTCACTATGCGCCTGCGGCGGGTGTGATTAAGCGGTAGAGACAGGTATATCCTTAACCCTCTAGAGTTTTGTATGCTGATGTGTTTAGTGTTATGTTCGGATAGCTTTGTGCTAAAATATGATTTAGAAAACTGGTTTGTTGGAAGGATAAGTATGGGGGCATGGTAGTGTGAACCTTAGATTATTTCACGATTGAGACCTTAGAGGTAAGGTCGTCTTGTGCGAAAGATTTATTTTATGTTTGACCTTTATCAGAGTAAGTAGTACGTGGGAATTATTTGTGTGACAAGTCCATGGGTAGTGTGAGATGAAAATGGTAGCTTTCATGACTTGATTAGGTAAGATTGTTCCGTTTCGAGGAACAAGTATTGGCGCGATTGTGGGTCGGGTTGATGGCCGCTCGCGGGTCGACCCGCAGCCCGGTTTTGGGTGGGTCGATTAGGTGGTCGCCGGTGGTAGTCACGAGGATGCTAGGCCCCAGTTTAGTTGACCATCGTATGAGTTCGTGGTTATGTTCGACCAGAAGCGGTTCGTGAAGGCCGGGAATAGCCTTAAAGAAGATTGAGGTTAGTAAGATGACCAAGTTTGGAGGTAGTGACTCCACAGTTTTGAGAACTGAAGCGATGACTGAAGTATGGCACGTCCTGAGTGACACTAGAACCTCAGGGATCGCATGCAGTTCGGTACCATTTGTTGGGTCGCCGGAGTGACACTAGAACCTCGCGGCAAAGTGACAAAAGTGGTATCGCCGCCGGCGAGAAGGAAGAGAACATGTGTTATTTCGTGGCCAAGCTGTGGCGTTGGCAACTTGTTAGAGGAACTTTATCGATACCCGTCTTGAGAAGGAACATTCGGGACGAATGTTTCTAAGGAGGGGAGAATGTTAAACCCCGTATTTCCAGAGTATGTACGTGGAGACGTACGTACGAAAATTTGAGACTTAAAGTTTGGCATAGGTTCGACATTTGTGAACAACACGATTAAGTCGTTTTTAAGGAAGCGTTTCTGAGCTTGCGTAGGGAAAATTCCGGCTATGTCATTTTGTATTTTTGCGGATTTTTCCGAGCGACGGAACATTTTTGGGCCAACGAGAGGGTGACACTTGTCACCCTCAAGTGGACGCCTTAGGGGCGGTTTGGCCTTGGCCGATTGGTGCCATGTTTTGTGCAATGTTTTGTGCAATGTTTTGTGGCTTGTTTTGTGGAGTAGGGACTAGGGGGCACTTGGGCACATCTTGGCCTTACACTTGCCTTGCACATGGCTTAATCTTGGCCATTGGTTGGCTTTTGGTTTTCCTATAAATACCCCCCCTTAGTGATGAACTTATTCATCCACTCCTCACTTTGTCTAAGCCTTGAAAACTCTCCCTCCCCTCTTGAGTGTTCTCGTCCTAAGCCTCCCCCCCTCCCCCTTTGAGTGGCCTTGTGGCCGAGAGCCTTCCCCTCCCCCCCTTTGAGGTGCTAGCCGTGGGGTACCCCCCCCCCCCCCATAGCCTAGTTGTTTCGAAATATACCCCCCCTCCCTTGTGGTATTGAAATACTTCTCCAAGTATTGTTATAATGCCCAAAATACCTTAGCCTTTACCTTGTAGTATTCCAAAAGTTACCTCTATACGTAGAGCCCGGAAATACTACCTTTTGTCCTCTTAGTCTCAAACCGAAACCCTAAGGAAATTGTCACGACCCGTTCCGGGGCCCGTGACTGGTGCCTTACCCCGGGCACCCTAGTGATACAACATCAGAGTAATCAGCGGAACATAAAGACAATACATGAAACCAATGTAATAAGACAGTGAAATAAGAAGACAGGCTAACCAAAAACGGTTACCGTCAGTATATATAAATAACAATTTGAACAGTTACATCCCTTTCTACCACTCTGCCCATAACAGTACTACAGACCTCTAAGAATGATATGACAACAACGACGGGCGGTCCGTCGTCATACCCTGAATAGCACCTACAATCAGCGGGGACTATACGAGATAAGCCTCGGAGGAACGGAGCTTCCCAAACGCTGAACGTGACCACAGGCGAGGATCAACGGCGGTGTACCTTTACTGCGGCATGAGCGCAGCCCCGAAGGAGGTCGACCACGATACCAAGTATGTGAAACATGAAGATCACGTAAATGAAATCATAGTAGTCTATAAGCGGGAGACATGTATGATAACCAAACTACGATTCCACAATAAATAGCGATCATGTCTGGTCGGGACTCACGCCTCAAAGTCATCACTCGATATAACAATGGGTCTCACGCCCACAACATCAATCATGCGTGGAATACCTTCCTCATGCCGTGATCGATGATAGAAAAGCACCAAGAAATACACATGAGCAGCGGGTCCCACTGTGTCCAAATAAACGATGCAGGGTAAATGCGAAGGCATAGCCGACTACTAACACCAGCGGTACTAACAAGGTCATAAAGCGTATCATGATATCTGTCTAGGCCGTCACATGATCAAAGGCGGTCGCTCGCGCAATATCAAATGTGCGCGTCTAGCCACGGAACTCCGCGACTCCGCGTAGGCCAATCTCATAGGCGCGTGAGGTATAACCCGCATCGAGGTAGCTACTCCGGCGTCGTCACGGACTCGCGATCGCATGGCCACATAGACCGCATGACCATAAAGGCGCGCACTAACACGGAACTCTCGTAGCTCCGCGTAGGCCCCGGGACCGCGTAGGTATTCTCGAATCATGGTCCCGGACCGCTGAGTCTACCCGCGTCGGACGGCTTAACCCGGAAACACGGTGAGTGGTATAATACCAACATAACAGTTTATCGTTTAAACAACATAAGCACAATCAAGGGAAAACCCCTTTATACAAACATCACAGAATACTAACACACGTAGCATCCTAATATGATTACTTATCAAATCAACACGAAGGTATTACAAGGCTATCACAAACCAATACAATCAAGTTATTCACACATAAGGTACTTTCTACTATATGATTAATGAGATCGGGTTTTATCCCCAAAGTACTTTATACAATAACTCTTTAAAGATATGTTACTTTCACAAAAGTCACACAATACGTAGTATATAACAATAGAGTGATTATCTTTTTAAAGTAAATCAATTACTTCTCTTTGTAAAATCAAGTAGCAACCTTCTTTTCCAATGTTCAAGTTTGCCTAATTTCCAATGTTCAAGTTTGCCTAATTTCCCATGTTCAAGTTTCTTATTTTAGAAAGGTTTCGTAGTTCATAGTCTTATTCATTTAAGAATATAATTCTCTTTTTAAGCTATCTGAGAAACATAAGCCTTATATGTGAGTAGGATATTCTTGTTTATAACAATCTTATTACAGCAGCCATGATCTAGGAAATATCATTTTGTCTCATCTTAGCTTCTATGCAGATGGAAGTTTCTACTGGTTTTAATAATACTTAATCTGTCAAAACATTTCCTTTTATTAACGCTGCAGTGGTTTGTCGATACACATTCTGATTTCCGAAATCAGTAAAACATTCTTAAGCCGTTATTACCTAACTTCCCATAAAGCTAGTATAACTCTTAAGTTTTCAAAAACCAAGTATTACTTCTTCTTTCGAAATGATTCAAAAATCTTTTGAAATACTTCAAGTTCTTTATAATCACTTAATAAGCCAGTTATAGTTCAAATCAGTTACCTTTTAAAAACCACAAGTATTTTCTTACCAACATAAAGCTGTTATAACCAACTTCCCATAAAGCCGTTATAACACTTTATGTTTTAAACCAATCAAATACATTTAGCACATGTACGTCTACCGTACTACATAGTTCACACATATCATGCTAGAAGAGATAGGAAGAGGTTCACATACCTCGCGACGATTATCGACTAATAGCAAACGCACAGTACCTCAAAGTCGGCTACTCCTTAGCCAAGTAGATCGCGCCACGCGTAGTACTCAACCTATAAGGCCACAAGGCGCTTATTAATATTTAGATCGCCGTAGAACATTCTACGAAAATTCGTGCACCCCCACATGACAGCGTAAATCTCTCTCTATCGGGTGGCTACCAAGCCAACCGGGGTTATACGTCTAAGCGGACGTGCACAATTCTACCTCGCAGAAAAGCTACACAAGTCTCATGTCTGATCCCATGTAAATCTGATTCGATGCTCTTCTTTGAAAAGGTTTCTTATTATTGGGCTTAAGTCAAAAGACATTGCGATAACTACGTTCGATTCTATATATAGTATACTTCAACTATATAATCAAACAACATGTAATTTCCAATTACAATAGAGGACAAGATATTTACCTCGATAAGCCCATAATTATCCGAGTTTAGCGCCGATCTGAGCAAGGTTTAGCTCTACTCGTGCGCTCAGGCCAGCTCCAAACAACCCTTAGAAGTTCTAACCAACTTCTACTTATTACTCCAACTAACCATGGAGATTTTCCTTAGGGTTTCGGTTTTGTGTGGAAGGAAGTATAATAGTATTTACGGGCTTTTCAGTATAAGTATAACCTTAGAATACTACAAGGTATACGGCTAAGGTAATTTGGGCATTATAACAATACTTTTGAGAGTATTTCTACCAAGAGGGGGTATTATCTGAAAACAACTAGGCTAGGGGTACCCCGGCTAGCACCCAGGAGGGGAGGGCTCTCGGCCGAGGGGAGGAGGCTCTTGGCGAACTCTACACTAAGGGAGGAGGAGGATTTAACACTTAGAAATATTTTAGGAATGGATGAAGAAGTCTTCCAAGGGGGTATTTATAGGTCTAGCAAAGGCCAACCAATGGCGAAGATCATGCCAAGTGCAAGGCAAGTGTAGGGCGAGATCTTGCCAAGTGCACCTTATCCATCTACCACAAAATATCCTACCAACTCCAAGACAAAAAGCCAACCCATTCGTCCACTCCACCGCCAAGAGCGTCTTCCATGAGAGGGTGCCAAGTGGCGCCCTCTTGTTGGTCCAAAATGTTTCGTCTCTCGGAAAAATCCGCATAAAAATTAAAAATGACATAGCGAATTTTCCCTACGAAAGTGTGAAAGCGTTTCGTCGAACGACTCTAACCGGGTGTTGTGCACAAAGAAATTTCGGCCAAGCCACTTTTATACAAGTTCAAATTTTCTCGTGCGTCCTTACGTACATACTGCGAAATACGGTATAACATTCTCCTCGCCAGAAACATTCGTCGAATGTTCCTTCTAAATCTCAAAACAAGCGTGCGCGAAGATAGTCTTCACTACTATACTTACGAACAATCTGCCACACCGCCACGAAACATCCGCGCAAATACCTCCGTCAAGTCCACGAAACACCTCTAACATTACCACAAACACTCTCTCGGGTCTAAAATATACTTCGCCGCGCCTCTCCTTACAAAGAAATGATCACATCTATGCTCGCCATACATGCTCGCTTCTTCCGATACCACTTTTGTCACTTTGCGCGAGGTTCTAGTGTCACTCGGCGACCCAACAAATGATGCCGGACTACATGCGATCCACGAGGTCGTACACTCGAACTCTTACCACATTTACGATCTTGCCGGTTTCCAAAACTTCGGGGTTACTATTTCTAACGTGGTCATTATTAGCGGGAACACTCTGGATGGATCTCGATACTTTCTGATCATATCAATCTGAAAAGGCGGACGTCTTGCCTCTAAGTCGGACGACAAATGCTAACATATAGGCAACGGCCTATTCTTCACATGAACTCAAAAGGGCCCAAAGTAACTCGGGCTAAGTTCCTCTGTTTTCCAAAACTCGTCATACCCAACGGGGTGGTATTTTCGGGAAGACCGACCGTCGGCACGAACTCTAGCGTCGTCATGATTATCATACGATTTCTCTGAGTGCGAACCTTTTCTAGACAAGCTTTACCTATCCACGATCTGTGGAACAAGCTGAACCAACTATCGAGTCTTGCCAACATCGAACCAATCGGCCGCATCTTACACTTCCGCCCCTGAGGCCTCGTAAGGCGACATTCGAAAACTGAAATGATAGCTTAAACACTCCCTCCACAAGAGACAACAATCCCCACCACTACCTCTGAATTCCACATTGGCCGAGGCGAATGCGGTCAGAGACTACGAGTTCTTAACCTGCTTGGTAAAACTTCCGGAAACAAAACAGCGTACCACAGGCTCCATTGTCAGATGTCATAAGGTGAAGGTAGGCACCCCGTGCAGCCTTACAACCTTTATGATAACATCAACAACTTCGAGTAAGCGGTCTTTGCTAGAAGACAAGGCGGTGACCTCGCCGGCGACTATTGGTCGAATCGTCCACGAATTCGCCGCGTTGGTTAACTAAACTGGGCCTAACACCTCGTGACCCTACCACAAGACGGGACCACCACAAACCGACCCCACCACAAACATGCGCGGGTTGACCCGGCGTGGCCTCAACCCGACCCGCGCGCGCTAAACGCTAGCTCCCCGAAGGAAAACTCTCACTAATCACGTTACGAAAACCTAGCGGTCTTCTTAGCTCAACTACCCTCTTTCATGCCACACTACTCAGGGACTTATCCCGTAAACATAGCTCACGTGCACTATGCACTCCTATAAGGGTCAAACATAAACATACGTCTATACTCGAGATGGCCTTACCTCTAAGGTCTCTACGTATAAAACTCTAAGGCTCACACCTTCTCTATCCCCCAAAATCTTACTCGGTTAACCCACCATGATTTCTAATCACAACTAACACACTGCTATCAGAACATAGCACTTAAGGTATACTCACCTTATCACACATACAGATCTCTAGAGGGTTAAGGATATATCTATATCTACTGCTTCACTCCCCTTAGTCGTTCTAATCAAACCTGCCCCGTAGGGCGCATAGCTAGGGGAGATGACGAACTACCCACCGATCCTGAAGGCTAAGTCCTCCTGCAAGGACACTCTTTCGACATCAGACCCTGACGGTCATAGGTACAACAAGTACCATCTAAAAGACGACATTCCAGGATGGCGCGCTGCCTGTTGTGAACACCGGGAAAACAAAAGCGAATCCGGTGGTGGAACTACGTGTAGCGTGAGCGGAAGCTCGGAGCTCTGACCAACTCCTGCATACCCCGAACGTCCTGAACCCTGTGGAGGACCTTTCTGCACTTGTGGATGCGCATAATCTAATCTGCTGGTGAGGCGACTCGCCTCGCAAGTTACCAAAGGACCTTGCTACTCACGGCCTCTTCTGTCGCCGTTAACCCGTCGATCTCTACGTTTCTTGGCTGCTGCGCGCATAAGCCCGATACGAGGCCATGCTCAAGCCTAACTGAAGAACTTACTCTTGCACAACCTCTCTTAGCTAGTCTTCAAGACTCGCGGTACATCGGTATACTCTCTGGTAGCCAAATCCATGCTTGATAATAGGGTCGCCTTTTTGCAATCTATATTCTCTGTTCCCGGTCGTGGAACTAAGGTTCAAACATCATGGCCGCAGTAGGAACTGCTGCCGCTGTGCTAAACTCTGCCGGGGCTAGTGACGTCGCAAAACTCCCCGAATGAAGCACCACCCCAGGTGATGATTGGGCCTGTGACCACGTAACCCTCTGTACTCTACTCGCAGCTCCTCCTTGCCTTGTCCTCTGGTAGGGTTGCCTGCGCGGAGGCATAGCGGTAAGGAAAGAAATCGTTAGAGGTCCAACTTACAACACCGCTCTAAGGCACGATCTCGAGTGAGAAGAATAGAAACCAATCCTAAATATCCTATAGCCTCACGATTATTGGTGTGGTGCACAACACGCGATAATCAAGACTATCTTGGATACGATGCGTAGACACTTTCCGAGGATTAAGCGCTCGATACCACTTTTGTCACGACCCGTTCGGGGCGTGGTAGTGCCTTACCGGGCACCTAGTGATACAACATCAGTGTCAGTGAACATAAAGACAATACATGAAACCAATGTAATAAGGCGGTGAAATAAGAAAGCGGCTAACCAAAAGCGATTCTGTCGGTATATATAAATAACAATTTGAGCAGTTACATCCCTTTCTACCACTCTGCCCATGCGCGGTACTCTGGACCTCTAAGAATGATATGACAACAACGGGACGGGGCCGTCATACCCCGAATAGCACCTACAATCAATGGGGACTATACGAATAAGCCTCGGAGGAAACGGAGCTTCAAGCGAGCGTGACCCTAGGCGAGGATCAACGGCGGTGTACCTTTACTGCGGCATTGCGCGGCCCGAAGGAGGTCGATCACGGATACCAAGTATGTGAAACATGAAGATACTGTAAATGAAATCATAGTAGTCTATAGAAAGCAGGAGACATGTATGATAACCAAACTACAGTTCATAATAAATAAGCAGTCATGTCTAGTCAGGGACTCACGCCCTCAAAGTCATCACTCCAATATAACAATGGGTCTCACGCCCACAACATCAATCATGCGTGGAATACCTTCGCCGCCTGCCGCGATCGATGATAGAAAAGCACCAAGAAATACACATGAACAGCGGGTCCCACTGTGTCCAAATAAAAGCGATGCGGGGTAAATGCGAAGGCATGGCCGACTACTAACACCAGTACTAACAAGGTCATAAAGCGTATCATGATATCTGTCTGACCGTCACATGATCAAAGGCTGGTCGCTGCGCAATATCAAATGTGCGCGTCTAGCCACAGAACTCCGCGACTCCGCGTAGGCCAATCGTAGGCGCGTGAGGTATAACCCGCGTCGGTAGCTACTCCGGCGTCGTCACTGGACTCGCGATCCGCGTAGCGCGTAAACCGCGTGACCATAAAGGCCGCGCACTAACACGGAACTCGTAGCTCGCGTAGGCCCGGGACCCGCGTGAGGTATTCTCGAATCATGGTCCCGAACCGCGAGTCTACCCGCGTCGGAGGCGGCTTAACCGGAAACACGGTGAGTGGTATAATACCAACATAACGGTTTATCGTTTAAACAACATAAGCACAATCGAGGAAAACCCGCTTTATACAAACATCACAGAATACTAACACACGTAGCATCCTAATATGATTACTTATCAAATCAACACGAAGGTATTACAAGGCTATCACAAACCAATACAATCAAGTTATTCACACATAAGGTACTTTCTACTATATGATTAATGAGATCGGGTTTTTATCCCCAAAGTACTTTATACAATAACTCTTTAAAGATATGTTACTTTCACAAAAGTCACACAATACGTAGTATATAACAATAGAGTGATTATCTTTTTAAAGTAAATCAATTACTTCTCTTTGTAAAATCAAGTAGCAACCTTCTTTTCCAATGTTCAAGTTTGCCTAATTTCCAATGTTCAAGTTTGCCTAATTTCCCATGTTCAAGTTTCTTATTTTAGAAAGGTTTCGTAGTTCATAGTCTTATTCATTTAAGAATATAATTCTCTTTTTAAGCTATCTGAGAAACATAAGCCTTATATGTGAGTAGGATATTCTTGTTTATAACAATCTTATTACAGCAGCCATGATCTAGGAAATATCATTTTGTCTCATCTTAGCTTCTATGCAGATGGAAGTTTCTACTGGTTTTAATAATACTTAATCTGTCAAAACATTTCCTTTTATTAACGCTGCAGTGGTTTGTCGATACACATTCTGATTTCCGAAATCAATAAAACATTCTTAAGCCGTTATTACCTAACTTCCCATAAAGCTAGTATAACTCTTAAGTTTTCAAAAACCAAGTATTACTTCTTCTTTCGAAATGATTCAAAAATCTTTTGAAATACTTCAAGTTCTTTATAATCACATAATAAGCCAGTTATAGTTCAAATCAGTTACCTTTTTAAAAACCACAAGTATTTTCTTACCAACATAAAGTTGTTATAACCAACTTCCCATAAAGCCGTTATAACACTTTATGTTTTAAACAATCAAATACATTTAGCGTATGCGTCTACCGTACTACATAGTTCACACATATCATGCTAGAAGAGATAGGAAGAGGTTCACATACCTCGCGGCGATTATCGACTAATAGCAAAGCGCGCAAGTACCTCAAACCGTCGGCTACTCCTTAAGCCAAGTAGATCGCGCCACGCGTAGTACTCAACCTATAAGGCCACAAGCGCTTATTAATATTTATATCCGCCGTAGAACATTCTACGAAAATTCGGCGACCTCCCTCCCACATGGCGGCGTAAATCTCCTCCTCTATCGGGGCCGGCTACCAAGCCAACCAGGGGGGGTTATACGTCTAAACCGGGCGTGCACAATTCTACCTCACAGAAAAGCTACACAAGTCTCTTGTAATGATCTATGTAAATCTGATTCGATACTCTTCTTTCGAAAAGGTTTCTTATTATTCAGGCTTAAGTCAAAAGACATTGCCGATAACTACGTTCAGTTCTATATATAGTATACTTCAACTATATAATCAAACAACATGTAATTTCCAATTATAATAGAGGGACAATATATTTACCTCGATAAGCCCATAATTATCCGAGTTTAACTGTCGATCCTGAGCAAGGTTTAGCTCTACTCAAATGCGCTCAGGCCGCTCCAAACAACCCTTAGAAGTTCTAACCAACTTCTACTTATTACTCCAACTAACCATGGAGATTTTCCTTAGGGTTTCGGTTTTGTGTGGAAGGAAGTATAATAGTATTTCTGGGCTTTTCGTATAAGTATAACCATAGAATACTACAAGGTATACGGCTAAGGTAATTTGGGCATTATAACAATACTTTTGAGAGTATTTCTACCAAGAGGGGGGGTATTATACGAAAACAACTAGGCTAGGGGTACCCACGGCTAGCACCCAGGAGGGGAGGGCTCTCGGCCAAGGGGAGGAGGCTCTTGGCGAACTCTACACTAAGGGAGGGAGGAGGATTTAACACTTAGAAATATTTTAGGAATGGATGAAGAAGTCTTCCAAAGGGGGGGTATTTATAGGTCTAGCAAAGGCCAACCAATGGCCAAGATCATGTCAAGTGCAAGGCAAGTGTAGGGCCAAGATCTTGCCAAGTGCACCTTATCCATCTACCACAAAATATCCTACCAACTCCAAGACAAAAATCCAACCCATTCGTCCACTCCACCGCCCAAGACGTCTTCCAATGAGAGGGTGCCAAGTGGCGCCCTCTTGTTGGTCCAAAATGTTTCGTCTCTCGGAAAAATCCGCAAAAATTAAAAATGACATAGCCGGAATTTTCCCTACGAAAGCTGTGAAAACGTTTCGTCGAAAAACGACTCTAACCGGGTGTTGTGCACAAAGAAATTTCGGCCAAGCCACTTTTATACAAGTTCAAATTTTCTACGTACGTCCTTACGTACATACTCTGGAAATACGGGGTATAACAGAAATCTTCATAGTTGGTTGAAGTATTTGAGTAGAAGTTGGTTAGAACTTCTAAGGGTTGTTTGGAGTGGTTTGGAGCGCACGGAGTAGGAGCTAAACCTTGCTCAGGATCGACATTATAACTTGGATAATTTTGGGCTTATCGAGGTAAATATTCTTGTACCCTTATTGTAATTGGAAATTACATGTTGTAGGATTATATAGTTGAAGTATACTATATATAGAACTAAGCATAGCCTTGCGGCAATGTCTTTTGACTTAATCCTGAATTTAAAGAAGAGAACTGAACTGTAATTACATAGGAGTGTATTACAGTAGACTTGTGGTATTACTGTATAGTAGAATTGTATACGTCCGGTTAGACGTATAACCCCCAGGTTGGCTTGGTAGCGGCCTCGATAGAGGAGGAGATTTCTGTGATTGCGGGGGAGTCTTTGAATTTTACGTAGAATAAGGAACCATGCGGTTAGAAGTTAATAGGCGTTTGTGGCCTTATAGGTGGAAGTACTACAGTGGCGTATTCTACTTGAGGAGTGGAAAAGGCTAGCGGTTCTGATCTTGTGGGCGTTTTGCTTATTGTCGATACTCGTCGCGGTATGTGAACCTCTTCCTATCCTTCTAGCATGATGCTTTGTAAACTATGTGATGCGGTGACGTACATGTGCTAAATGAGTTGGTTGGTTTAAAAACATAGGGTGTTATAATAGCTTTATGGGAAGTTAGTTATAACGACTCTATGTAGGTAAAAGATTGGTTTCTGATTGTAGAAGTTAAGAGACTTGATCTTGAAAGATAAGAGACTTAACTTGTTTTAATTGGTAATTAACATTTTGTTAAAAGTATTGTGAAACCTCATTCGCGAGTAATGAGTACTTGGTTTTAAAAAGAATAATGTTTTATTGATTTAGGAAATGAGAATAAGTGTCGAACAAACCACAGTAGCGCTAATAAAGGAAAGTGTATTGACAAATAAAAAATTGTTATTAAAACCAGTAGAAACCTCCATCTGCATAGAAGCTAAGATAAGACAAAATTGTATTACATTTCCTAGATCATGGTCTGTGTAACAAGATTGTTGTAAACAAGAATAAACGGCTCACGTCAAGACATATGTTACTCAATTGTTTTAAAGAGATTAAGACTATGAGTTATGAAACCTTTCTAAAATGAGAAACTTGAGCATTTGAAATTAGGCAAACTTGAGCGTTTGGAAAATAATGTTGTTACTTGATTTTACAAAGGAAGTATTTTGGTTTCTCAAATGTGAGTCACTCTATTTTTATACTACGGTATCGGGTGACCTTTATGAAAGGAATGGATCTCTTAAAAGGAATTTAACGTCGTAGTACTTTGGAGTTAAAACCCGGACTTTGATACTGAAATGGAAGTACCTTGAGTTGTGTGTAACTTGCCTATGCTTGTTGTTGTGTAACTACTTTATGCTTGTTGTGATAGCCTTTGTTGTGCAAGTGTTGATATCGGTGACTTCTTGGGAAGAGTGGATCTTTTATAAAAGTCTAGAAGTATGGTAATTTGCTTGAGCTTGTTTGTGATAGCCTGGTTGTGCGGTATATTGTTGTTGATATCACGTGGACATGTATCTGCCGTCTGAGTCCGGGGCATGTGGCCATGCGGCGGGGTTGATTACGATATATTGTTATTGTGGTTACATGGACATGTCTACACCGTCTGAATTCGGGCGTGTGGCCGTGCGGCGGGGTTAATCACCCGATATTGTTGATAATGTCACTTGGGCGTGTCTGCCGTCACGAATTCGGGCATGTGGCCATGGGGCATTGTTATTATTGTTGCATCATGGGCATGTCTACACCGTCACGAATTCGGGCATGCGGCCGTGATGCGAACACGATTGATATTGTGGCGTGAGACCCATAGTTATATTTGAGTGATGACTTGAGGCGTGAGTCCACGACTTGACATGGCTTTTATGTTGTGAGCTGTAGTTTTGTTATCATACATGTCTCTGTTTTTATATAGCGTTATGATTTCATTTCTGATATTTTCTGATTTCACATACTTGGTACTGTTATCTTGACCTCGCCCGGAGCTGCGTTCATCCGCGGTAGGAGTACATCGGTAGTGGATCCTCATGGGATCACGATTCGGCGTATTGGGAAGCTCCATTCTCGGAGGCTTATCTTTTGGTATGTTACCACAGGTTGTAGGTTCTTGTACATTCGGGGTATGACGAGGCCTGTCCCGTCATGTTGTATAAAAACTCTTAGAGGTTTGTAATCTTGTTGTGGCGGGGTTTGTAAAGGGATTAAAGCGTTCGTTTTGAAAGAGTTGTTTATATATATTTTATTGGAAGGTAACCGTTTGGTTGCTTTGTTTTATGATCATATATCTTGTTTCTTGTTTAAGTTTTATATTCCATTTGGTTTTCTCGATGTTGTATCACTAGGGTGCCGGTAAGGCACGATCACGGGCCCGGATCGGGTCGTGGCAGTGCGATGGTTCGTTCGATACTTATTCTCATTTCCGAAATCGATAAAACATTATTCTTTAAAACCAAGTACTCATTACTCACGAATGAGGTTTCACACTTTTTAACAAAATTCATATCAAGTCAATTAAGTCAAGTCTCTTATCTTTTAAGATCAAGTCTCTTAACTTCTAAAATCAATAAACCATTCTTTTACCTACATAAAGTCGTTATAACTAACTTCCCATAAAACTATTATAACACTTTATGTTTTAAACCAACAAAACTCATTTAGCACATGTCGTCTACCGTACTACATAATTTACAAATCATCATGCTAGAAAGGATAGGAAGAGGTGCACATACCTCGCGACGATTATCGACAATTAGCAAAGCGCTCACAAGATCAGTAACCGCTAGCCTTTTCCACTCTTCAAGTAGAATACGCTACTCGTAATCTTGCAACCTATAAAGGTCACAAACGCCTATCAACTCCTAGACCTCTTCGTAGAATATTCTAAATGCAAGATTTTTATTCTACTGAAAATTCGCAAGACCTCCCCACACGTAACCACATAAATCTCCTCTCTACTCGGGCCTCTGCGGGCCAACAACTCCCGAGGGGTTTACACGTCTAACCGGGCGTGTTCAATTCTACTTCACGGTAATACTACACAAGTCTCAGTAAATACAGATCAATGTAATTCTGATTGATTCTTTCAAAATTCATTCTATATATAGTATACTCAACTATATATTACTACAACATGTAATTTCCAATTACAATAGAGAGTAAAGATCATTACCTCGATAAGCCCAAAATTATCCAAGATTATATGTCGATCTGAGCAACGTTTAGCTCGATTCCTTACGCTCCAACCCGCTCCTAGCAACCCTCAGAAGTTTCTAAACAACTTCTCTTAACACTTCAACTCCAAAAGTGAAGAACACTTAGGCTACAATTTTGGCAACTCTCGGCCAAGGGGTATATTTAGGCTAAGGGTGTGAAATCTTTTCTAACTTTTGGTTACTAATCTTCCTAATACACTAAGGAAGAACACTTAAGACTTTAAGAATTTTTGGACAACTTTGGCTAAGGGGAAGGGCTTAAAAACGAGAACAATCAAGGAGAGGGGAGGGAACTTTTCAAGACTTGGAAACTCTCAAAGTGTGGATGAAATAAGTCTTCAACTAAGGGGGTATTTATAGGACATTCAAGGGCTAGGATCTATGCAAGTGTGTGGCCAAGATTGAGCCATGTGTGTGTGGGTCCCACCTATCCATCTACTCCACAAATATCCTACCAAACCTTGACCAAACATTTTAAGCCTTTAAAAGATGAAAAACGTGCCAATCCTTGTCCAATTTTTCGTCCAACCTTGCCACCTAAGGGGGACACATGTCGTCCTCCTATTGGTCCAAAATATTTCATCTCTCGGAAAAATCCAAAATAAATAATTTCTTGAAAACGTAAAATTCCTTTACAAGGTTCGGAAAATTTTCTGTCGGAAAAACAAATCCTACATCCTTGTCCTACTTAAGGCTTGTATTTTCGTACGTACGTCCTCACCTACATACTCTGGAAATACGGGGTATAACATTCTTCCCCCCTTAGAAACATTCGTCTCGAATGTTCCTTCTAAGTCTCCAAACACACATGTGTCGGTATAGTCTCCACTACTATACTTATGAAACCAACTATGCCACATATTGCCATAATATAACATACGCGCGAAACCCAAATCTAAGCCAACGAGGAATCACCTCGAAGATGTAAAACAACACCAACTCTCGCTCCTGGTCCAAAGGATACTCTCTTCGTACCTTCACTTCACAAAAATGCTCACTTCCATCTCTCAGCATATGTTCACTTCTTTCCTTACTTGTCGTACCCTTCTCGAACACCCGAACTCTTTCTAGTATACGTGCCACACTTCAGTCATCACTTCAGTTTCCAAAATCTTTGGAGTCACAACCTCCAAACTTGGTCATCATACTAGCCTCGAATTCCTTCAAGGCCATTTCCGGCCTTCACGATCTGATTCTGGTCGAACGCATCCACGAACTCATACGATGGTTACCTAAACTTGGGCCTAGCACCCTCGTGACCCTACCACCTGGCGGGACCACCTCGACCCCACCCAATCAAGACTACGGGTTGACCGCACACGTCCTCCGTCGTGCCGAACTCTCTTGTTTCCCGATCCGGAACAATCTTACCTTTTCAAGTCATGAAAGCTACTACTTTCATCTTACATAACCCAAGGAATTTCCCACAATGCATTTCACGCATACCAATTATTTTGATAAAAACTAACTGTAAAATATTTTACTCAAGACGGCCTTACATCTAAGGTCTCAACTTGTTATAATATTCCAAGGCTTATAATTTCCCTACCCCTAAGCTTACCTTTTCAACTAACCATGTTCTCTAGATCACAATTTCACACAATTCTATCCAAACATAACACTCAACATAAAATCATCATATCACGCATACAAATCTCTAGAGGGTTAAGGATATACCTGTAACTACCGCTTCACTCTAATCACAGTCCTGCCCTGCAGGGCGCATAGCTAGTGAAGGTGATGAACCGACCATCGATCTGAAGGTGAGTCGTAACATCCATGCTACCACAGTCGGACGGTTCCTCGCAAATGGCCTGCTGCATAAAAATAACAAGCTCCTCGCACCACGACACTCCCGAAATCGGCCTACCATCGACCACACCGATGTAGGGGTGGCTGCATCTGGCCAACACCCCTACTCCCCTGGAAACCTGAACCCATGGAGCTCTGACCTGCTCCTGAATACCCTGGACGCCGTGAAGGTTGTGGGGGACCACTCTGTACTGGCGAAGGTGCATAACTAGCTTTCTTCTTTGGCGGTCCTCGCGAAAGTCACCAAAGGACCTGCTTTGCAGCCTCTTACGCGATCTCGGTCATTCCGTCGACCTCTCCGCTCCTCACATCCAAGTGCATAAGCCTGCATGCGGGCAATGTCCATGCCCGGCTGAAGAGCTACACCCGAACAAGCCTCTGCCAAGTAGTCATCTAGCCCGGTGACGTAGCGGTGTACTCTGTCCTCCATATCAGCTACTCTGAGGACATACCGAGCCAATGAGTCGAACTCCACATTGTACTCCCGAACTGTACGCCCGTTCTGCCTCAACATCAAAAATCTGTCGGCCCGAGCCCTCCTCATCTGTGGAGGCAAGAAATGTGCAAGAAATGCCCCTGAGAACTCGTCCCATACGGCTGGAAGTGCATACTCTCCCCGGGACAGCTCCCACAAATCAAGTCAGTCGACTGCAGTATCACGCAGCCGATGTGAACCTAAGACCACTGACTCGGTCTCCGAAGCCTTGATCACTCTCATGATCCGCTGTAACTGTCGGATGAACTCCTGCGGATCATCCTCAGGCCTCGACCCGTAGAACTCTGGCGGGCTACAACTCAGAAAGTCCCGTAGCCTCAAACTATCCGATCTTGGGTGAACCACGGGTGCTACCGGAACTGCTGCGTCCAGCCTATCCTCATGTGTTATACCCCGTATTTTCAGAGTATGTACGTGAGGACGTACGTAGAAAATTTGAGCCTTAAGTTAGGCAAGTTTCGAAATTTGTACACAACACCCGATTAGAGTCGTTTTTGACTAAAGCGTTTCCACGACTTTTGTTGGGAAAATTCCGGCTATGTCATTTATAATTTTTGCGGATTTTTCCGAGAGGCGAAACATTGTGGACCAACGGGAGGGTGACATGTCACCTCACATTGGAACAAATGGGGCGGCAATGGTGGACGAAAAAGAGGGCTTTAGTTGGTAGGATATTTTTGTGCAAGTTGTGTGGTAGATGGATAAGGTACACATGGTGGAAATCTAACCCTACACTTGCACCACACTTGTCTTCATCTTGGCCATTGGTTGGCCATGGCTTGACCTATAAATACCCCTAAGCTTGAAGAGTTCTTCATCCAAAATGTGCCTAAGTCTTCAAATCTCCTCCCTCTCCTTGTAGTAGTCGTCCGCCACACCTCCCCCTTCGAGAAGGCCCTTGGCCGAAAGTATCCCCTCTAGTGGTGCTAGCCAGTGGGTACCACTAGCCTAGTTGTTTTCGTATAATACCCCTTTGTGGTATAGAAATACTCTCTAGTATTGTTATAATGTCCAAAATACTTTAGCCCAAATACCTTATTATACTTTCCTTTAGCCACTAAACGAAACCCTAAGGAAAAATCTTCACCCGTAGTTGAAGTATTAAGTAGAAGTTGTGTAGACACTTCTAAGGGTTTCTTGGAGCGTTTTGGAGCGCACGGGGTAGGAGCTAAACCTTGTTCAGGAACGACATATAAACTCGGATAATTTTGGGCTTATCGAGGTAAACATTCTTGACCTTCTGTTGTAATTGGAAATTACATGTTGTAGGAATATATAGTTGAAGTATACTATATATAGAACTGAACAGTATAATACTTACGGCAATGTCTTGCGACTTAAGCCTGAATTTAAATAAGAGAATCGACTGTAATTACATAGGTGTATTCAGATGAACTTGTGTAGCATTCTTTGTGTAGTAGAATTGTACACGTCGGTCAGACGTGTTAACCCACGGTTGGCTTGGTTGCCGCCTCGATAGAGGAGGAGATTTCTGTTGTTGCGGGGAATCTTTCCGAATTTTCTGTAGAATATTCTACGTCGGGATCTAAAGGTATTAATAGGCGCTTTGTGGCCTCTATAGGTTGTAGTACTACGTGTGGGGTGATCCACTTGGCTTAAGGAGTAGCCGTGACGAGGTACTTGGGCGTTTTGCTATTAGTCGACAATCGTCGCGAGGTATGTGGACCTCTTCCTATCTCTTCTAGCATGATATGTGTGAACTATGTAGTGCGGTGAGCGTACATGTGCTAAATGTATTTGATTGATTTAAAACATAAAGTGTTATAACGGCTTTATGGGAAGTTGGTTATAATAGCTTTATGTGGATAAGCACATACTTTGTGGTTTTAAAAGGTAATCGATTTGAATAATAAGCGGCTTGATATGTGTTAATAAAGAACTTGAAGCATTTCAAAAGATCTATGAATCGTTTTGAAAGAATGAGTATTACTTGGTTTTGAAAGCTTAAGAGTTATACTAGCTTTATGGGAAGTTAGGTATAACGGCTTAAGAATGTTATCTTGATTTGAAATCGAATGTGTATCGACAAACCACCGCGGCGTTAATAAAAGGAAAATGTATTGACTAAAGAAGTATTATTAAAACCGGTAGAAACCTCCATCCGCATGAAGCTAAGATGAGACAAAATGATATTACATTTCCTAGATCATGGCTGCTTAATAAGATTGATTATAAACAAAGAATACCTACTCACTTATAAGACATAGGTTTCTCAAAACGTTTAAAGGAGAATTATGTTTTAAAGGATTTAAAACTATGAACTACGAAACCTTTTTCTAAAATGAGAAACTTGAGCATTCGAAATTAGGCAACTTGAACGTTTGGAAAATAAGGTTGTCACTTGATTTTACAAAGGAAAGCATTTTGGTTTATTTAACAATGTTAGTCACTCAAAATTTTATACTACGGGTATCGGGTGACCTTTGTAAAAGAAATGGATCTTAAAAGGAATTTAACGGACGTAGTACTTTAAGGTTAAAATCCGGACTTTGATATAAAATGAAAGTACCTTGAGTCGTGTGTAACTTGCTTATACTTGTTGTTATGAAACTTGACCATGTTACGTGTGATAGCCTTGTTGTGTAAGTACCGTGTTTCACTTGATTACCGGTTCATCCGGGAATGTATTTCACTTGAGGACCGGTTCATCCGGGAATGTATTTCACTTGAGGACCGGTTCATCCGGGAATGTATTTCACTTGACTACGGCTCATCCGAATGTATTCCACTCGACTACGGTTCGTAGGATGAGCAGAATGTATTCCACCCTTTTCTATATTGGGTCCATAAGATGGGCGAGACACGATATCGTATCACATGATTTGTACCTAGACTGGCGGTGAGGAAGGAGTTCCACGGGCATGAGGATGACTTTTAGGCGTGAGTCCACGACTTGACATGGCCTTCTATGTTGTGAATCGTAGTTTGGTTATCATACATGTCTCTGCTTTATATAGACTATTATGATTTCATTTCTGATATTTCTGATTTCACATACTTGGTACTGTTATCTTGACCTCCTTCGGCTGCGTTCATCTGCGAGTAAAAGGTACATCATTGTCGATCCGCTTTTAGGATCACCTTTCAGTATTGAAAGCTCCGTTCCTTCGAGGCTTATCTTTTGGTATGTTACCACAGTGTAGATGCTTATACATTCGTGGTATGGCGAGCCCTGTCGTCATAGTTGTTGTAAATCTTAAGTGCAGCCTTTGTTGTGGCGGAGTTTGTAAAGGTTAACTGTCGGGTTTTTATGTATATCTGAAGGCAACTGCTTTGGTTGCTGTTTACTTATTATATCTCTTGTTTCATGACTCGTGTTTTATTTTCCGCTGGTTTTCTCTGATGTTGTATCACTAGGGTGCCCGGGGTAAGGCACCAGTCACGGGCCCGGGATTCGGGTCGTGACAAAAGTGGTATCAAAGCAGTTAGTCCTCGGAAAGTGTCTGCACCGTGTCTAGTAGAGTCTTGATTATCGGTGTGTTGTGCACCACATCTATAATCGTGAGGCTGCGGGACATTTAGGATTGGTTTCCATCCTTCCCATTCCGAGATCGTGCCTTAGGTCATGTGATAAATTGGACCCTCCGACATATTCCTTTCCTTTACGATTATGCCCCGCGTAAAACCTGAGCCCAGTGGGCAAAGGCGATCGAGAGATGTTAGTGAGATACTGAGAGAGTACGAGCGCGAGCGGTCGAGACTGAGACGATGCCGACGGCGGGTTTCGCGCCGCCCGGCACCAGCGAGTTTAGAGCGCGGCGATGGCTGCTGAGACTCTGATACTGAGCCTCGGTCCCGGCACCGGCCGATGAGATAAGTACAAGGAGATGGCGATTCTTGGCGAAGTCGTGGCAGATATGAGGATAGGTGGATCGCAGATTCGGCCCAGTAGCACCGTAGTACACCCCGGCGAGCGGTTTGAGGCTACGTGACTTCTGAGTTGTAGCCTCCGGTGTTCTATGGATCGAGGCGAGGCGACCCTCGGGAGTTTATCCGACGACTGACGGATCGTGAGTGATCGAGCCTCGAGGCGAGTCGGTGGTATTGGGTTCGCATCACCGCGTGATCTGCAGATTGGTAGTTTGATTCGTGGGAGTTGTCCGGGAAGAGCATGCACTTCCAGATTTGGGACGAGTTCTCGAGGCATTTCTTGCACATTTCTTGCCTCGCGATGATGAGAGGCTCGGGCCAGATTTTTGACGTTGAGCGGGGCGGGCGGACGGTTAGAAAGTACAATGTGAGTTCGACTCATTAGCTCGGTATGTTCCCGTAGTAGCGGATATGGAGGACGAGTACACCGCTACGTCAGGCTGGGCGATTACTTGGCGAGAGGCATGCGGGTGTAGCTCTTGTAGGGCATGGACATTGCCCGCATGCAAGCTCATGCACTAGGATGTGAGGCACGGAGAGGTCGGCCGGAATGGCCGAGATCGCGAAGAGGGCGAGCAGCGAGGTCCTTTGGTAACTTTCGAGGCGGACCGCCTCGGCAGATCTAGTTATGTACCTCCACCAAGACAGTGGTCCCCTCGATCTTGGGGCGTTCAGTATTCGGAGCTGGTCGAGCTCGGGGCTTCAGTTCCGCGGTATACGTGAGTGCTAGCCGCGGGATTCATGTCCCTCAGGTGTACGATGTGGCAAACATCATCCGGGAATGTCGTCTTTTTCGGTGCTTGTTTCACTGCGGCCGTCGAGCCATGTGGCGAAGGCGTGCTTATAGGAGAGGTACCGCGGCTTAGCGCGACCTGCGGATCGATGGCGGGTTCATCGCCTTCTGATTATGCGCCTGCGAGTGGACTTATGATTAGAGTGGAGCGGTAGCTTCAGGTATATCTTTAACCATCTAGAGTTTTGTTTGTTATGATAATGTGTTAAGTGTTATGTTCGGATAGCTTGGTGCTAAAATGTGATTTAGAAACATGCTTAGTGAAAGGGTAAGCCTGGGGGTGAGAAAATGATGAACCTTAGAATATTACAGTGGAGACCTTAGATGTAAGGCCGTCTTGAGTACAAGATTTTGCGAGTGATCCTTGTCAGAGTGCATTTTATGCCTAGAATGTATTGTGTGATAAGTCCCTGGGTTGGGTAAATGAAAGTGGTAGCTTTCATGATGTGTTTTAGCAAGATTGTTCCGTGTCGAGGAGCAAGAGTTGGCGCGATAGTGGGTCGGGTTGGGGCCATGTTGCGGGCCAACCCGCGTCCCGTTTCGAGGAAAGGTCAGCTCTGGGTGGTCGCCAGTGGCGGTCACAAGGGTGCTAGGCCAGTTTAGATGACCATCTTATGAGTTCGTGGATACGTTCGACCGAATCAGTTCGTGAAGGCGAGTGGCCTTAGAGAAATCGAGGTTAGTAAGATGACCAAGTTTGGAGGTAGTGACTCCAAGGGTTGGAAACAGAAGCGTTGACTGAAGTGTGGTGCGTGTACTGGGAAGGGTTCGAGTGTTCGAACAGGGTACAACGAGGTAGGGGAGAAGTGAACGAGTGTGATCGTTTCTTTTGTGATATGAGGTGATTCCTCGTGGACTTGGGATTTCGTATTTTGTGCATTTGTTATTTCATGGCGGTGTGGCATGATTGTTTTTAAATGCGTATAGCGGTGAAGACTATCTTGGCGCATGTTTGTGTTGAGACTTGAGAAAGAACATTCGGGACGAATGTTTCTAAGGAAGAATGTTATACCGTATTTTGAGTATGCGTGAGGGCGTCGTAGAAAATTTGAGCCTTAAGTTAGGCAAGTTTGAAATTTGTACACAACACCCGATTAGAGTCGTTTTTAAATGAAAGCGTTTCCACGACTTTTGTTGGGAAAATTCCGGCTATGTCATTTATAATTTTTGCGGATTTTTCCGAGAGGCGAAACATTGTGGACCAACGGAGGGTGACATGTGTCACCTCACATTGGAACAAATGGGCGGCAATGGTGGACGAAAAAGAGGGCTTTAGTTGGTAGGATATTTTTGTGCAAGTTGTGTGGTAGATGGATAAGGTACACATGGTGGAAATCTAACCTACACTTGCACCACACTTGTCTCCATCTTGGCCATTGGTTGGCCATGGCTTGACCTATAAATACCCCTAAGCTTGAAGAGTTCTTCATCCAAAAATGTGCCTAAGTCTTGAAATCTCCCTCCCTCTCCTTGTAGTAGTCGCCACACCTCCCCTTTGAGAAGGCCCTTGGCGAAAGTATCCCCCTCCTAGTGGTGCTAAGTAGGGTACCCCTAGCCTAGTTGTTTTCGTATAATACCCCCCCTTTGTGGTATAGAAATACTCTCCTAGTATTGTTATAATGTCCAAAATACTTTAGCCCAAATACCTTATTATACTTTCCTTTAGCCACTAAACGAAACCCTAAGGAAAAATCTTCACCCGTAGTTGAAGTATTAAGTAGAAGTTGTGTAGACACTTCTAAGGGTTTCTTGGAGCGTTTTGGAGCGCACGGGGTAGGAGCTAAACCTTGTTCAGGAACGACATATAAACTCGGATAATTTTGGGCTTATCGAGGTAAACATTCTTGACCTTCTGTTGTAATTGGAAATTACATGTTGTAGGAATATATAGTTGAAGTATACTATATATAGAACTGAACAGTATAATACTTACGGCAATGTCTTGCGACTTAAGCCTGAATTTAAATAAGAAAGCTGACGTAATTACATAGGGCGTATTACGATGAGACTTGTGTAGCATTCTTTGTGTAGTAGAATTGTACACGTCCGGTCAGACGTGTTAACCCCACCGGTTGGCTTGGTTGCGGCCTCGATAGAGGAGGAGATTTACTGTTGTTGCGGGGAGGTCTTTGCAATTTTCTGTAGAATATTCTACGTCGGGATCTAAAGGTATTAATAGGCGCTTTGTGGCCTCTATAGGTTGTAGTACTACGTGTGGGGTGATCCACTTGGCTTAAGGAGTAGCCGGCGGCTTGAGGTACTTGGAGCGTTTTGCTATTAGTCGACAATCGTCGCGAGGTATGTGGACCTCTTCCTATCTCTTCTAGCATGATATGTGTGAACTATGTAGTACGGTGAGCGTCATGTGCTAAATGTATTTGATTGATTTAAAACATAAAGTGTTATAACGGCTTTATGGGAAGTTGGTTATAATAGCTTTATGTGGATAAGCACATACTTTGTGGTTTTAAAAGGTAAGCGATTTGAATAATAAGCGGCTTGATATGTGTTAATAAAGAACTTGAAGCATTTCAAAAGATCTATGAATCGTTTTGAAAGAATGAGTATTACTTGGGTTTTGAAAGCTTAAGAGTTATACTAGCTTTATGGGAAGTTAGGTATAACGGCTTAAGAATGTTATCGATTTGAAATCAGAATGTGTATCGACAAACCATCTGCGGCGTTAATAAAAGGAAAATGTATTGACTAAAGAAGTATTATTAAAACCGGTAGAAACCTCCATCTGCATGAAGCTAAGATGAGACAAAATGATATTACATTTCCTAGATCATGTGCTTAATAAGATTGATTATAAACAAAGAATACCTACTCACTTATAAGACATAGGTTTCTCAAAACGTTTAAAGGAGAATTATGTTTTAAAGGATTTAAAACTATGAACTACGAAACCTTTTTCTAAAATGAGAAACTTGAGCATTCGAAATTAGGCAACTTGAACGTTTGGAAAATAAGGTTGTCACTTGATTTTACAAAGGAAAGCATTTTGGTTTATTTAACAATGTTAGTCACTCAAAATTTTATACTACGGGTATCGGGTGACCTTTGTAAAAGAAATGGATCTTAAAAGGAATTTAACGGACGTAGTACTTTAAGGTTAAAATCCGGACATTGATATAAAATGAAAGTACCTTGAGTCGTGTGTAACTTGCTTATACTTGTTGTTATGAAACTTGACCATGTTCGTGTGATAGCCTTGTTGTGTAAATCTTGTGTTTCACTTGATTACCGGTTCATCGGGAATGTATTTCACTTGAGGACCGGTTCATCCAGGAATGTATTTCACTTGAGGCCGGTTCATCCGGAATGTATTTCACTTGACTCGGTTCATCCGGAATGTATTCCACTCGACTCTAGGTTCATGGGATGAGCAGAATGTATTCCACCCTTTTCTATATTGGGTCCATAAGATGGGCGAGACACATTATACGTATCACATGATTTGTACCTAGGCTGCCGCGGTGAGGAAGGAGTTCCACGGCATGAGGATGACTTTTAGGCGTGAGTCCACGACTTGACATGGCGCTTCTATGTTGTGACTGTAGTTTGGTTATCATACATGTCTCTGCTTTATATAGACTATTATGATTTCATTTCTGATATTTCTGATTTCACATACTTGGTACTGTTATCGACCTCGCTTGAGGCTGCGTTAAATCTGCATGAGTAAAAGGTACATCATTTGTCGATCCGCTTTTAGGATAACCTTTCAGTATTGGAAAGCTCCGTTCCTTGGAGGCTTATCTTTTGGTATGTTACCACAGTGCAGTAGATGCTTATACATTGGGGTATGGCGGGCCTGTCGTCATAGTTGTTGTAAATCTTAGAGTGCATGCTTTGTTGTGGCGGGAGTTTGTAAAAAGGTTAAGCTGTTCGGGTTTTTATGTATATCTTGAAACATCGTTTTGGTTGCTGTTTACTTATTATATCTCTTGTTTCATGACTCGTGTTTTATTTTCCGCTGGTTTTCTCTGATGTTGTATCACTAGGGTGCCCGGGGTAAGGCACCAGTCACGGGCCCGGGATTCGGGTCGTGACATCATGTCTGGCCACAATCCTGGCTAGTAACTGGGCCATCTCTTTGTACCCCAACTCCTCTGCTCCGGTGGGGTGGGGGCTCAGTCTTGTGGTCTCGGCGACCAGCACTCTGACTCTAAACTCTGCTTTGAAATTTGGCGGCGTCAAAACTCGCCGTCTGAGCGCTATCTCAGTCTTGGCCAGGGCTGCGCTCTCGTACTCCTCGTGTCCTACTAGTAGCTCCTCCATTGCCTTGCCGCCACGGGCGGGTTGCCTTGCGTGGAGCATAAGCGGTAAAAGCGAAATCGTCGGAGGGTCGACTTATAACACGACTCTAAGGCACGATCTTAGAATGAGAAGAATGAAACCAATCCTAAATGTCTGTGACCTCACGATTATAGATGTGGTGCACAACACACCGATAATCAAGACTCTACTAGACACGATCTGTAGACACTTTCCGAGGACTAACTGCTCTGATACCACTTTTGTCACGACCCGAACCCGGGCCCGTGACTGGTGCCTTACCCCGGGCACCCTAGTGATACAACATCAGAGAAAATAAGTGGAAATAAAAACTAAAACATGAGACAAGACATAAAGTATGAAACAGGCTAACCAAAACGGTCACCTTCCAAAATATATACATATATATCAAACTGAACAGTTAAGTCCTTTTTACAAACCACCTGTGCACTACAGACCTCTAGAATGTAACCATAACTATGACGGACAGGTTCGCCATATACCACAGAATGTACAAATATCTACAATGACAGGACTATACCAAAGATAAGCCTCGGAAAGCGGAGTTTCCCAGCTTGAACCGTGATCCTATGGCGAGGATCAACAACCGATGTACCTCCACTGCGGCATGAGCGCGGCCCGAAGGAGGTCGATAACAGTACCAAGTATGTGGCCCGAAAATCAGTAGTTAAATCATAATAGTCTATATAAGCGAGACATATATGATAACCAAAATGCGATACCTGACATAAAGCGATCATGTCAAGTCGGGGACTCGCGCCTCAAAGTCATCACTCAATATAACTATGGGTCTCACGCCCACAACATCAATCATGTTCGCATCGCGGCGCATGCCCCGAAATTCTCCATCGGTGTAGGCATGTCGGGATGCAACAATAATAATATGCGGGTAATCAACCTGCCGCGTAGCCACGTACCCCGAATTTGCGCCAGTGCGGGCGTATCCATGTAACAATAATAACAATATACGGGTAATCAACCTGCGCGCATGGCCACATGCCGAGTGCGCCGGTGCGACATGTCCATGTAACAATAATAACAATATCTGGGTAATCAACCTGCTGCGTAGCCATATGCCCGGAATTGCGCCGGTGCGACATGTCCATGTAACAATAATAACAATATCTGGGTAATCAACCTGCGCGTAGCCACATGCCGAGTGCGCCGGTGCGGACATGTCCATGTAACAATAATAACAAATATCTGGGTGATTAACGCGCGTAACGCATGCCGGAGTGCGCCGGTGCGAGCGTATCCATGTAACAATAATAACAATATATCGGGTGATGAACTCGCGCGTGGCGCATGCCGGAGTGCGCATCGGTGCAGACATGTCCATGTAACAATAATAACAATATACCGGCCCTCCGTCGAGAGACGCGGTAGCATAAGAATATAACTGTCATACAACAAGGCTATCACAAGCAAGCATAAGCAAATTACCATACTTCTAGACTCTCATAAAAAGATCCATTATTTCACAAGAAGTCACCTGATACTAACACTCGTAGTATCCAAAACAGAGTAACTATTATTCTAAGTAAACCAAAATAATTTCCCTTTTTAAAGACAAGTAACAACCTTCTTTTCCAAAAGTTCCAGTTTGCCTAAATTCAAATACTCAAGTCTCTTATTTTCGAAAGGTTTCATAGTTCATAGTCTTAATCGCTTAATAACATAATTCTCTTTAAAACAATTTGAGTAACATATGCCTTATGTGTGAGTAGGTTATTCTTGTTTATAACATTCTTATTAAAGTAGCCATGATCTAGGAAATGTAATACAATTTTGTCTTATCTTAGCTTCTATGCAGATGGAGGTTTCTACTGGTTTTAATATAATTAATTATTTGTCAATACATTTTCCTTTATTAACGCTGTAGTGGTTCGTTCGATACTTATTCTCATTTCCGAAATCAGTAAAACATTATTCTTTAAAAACCAAGTACTCATTACTCACGAATGAGGTTTCACACTTTTTAACAAAATTCATATCAAGTCAATTAAGTCAAGTCTCTTATCTTTTAAGATCAAGTCTCTTAACTTCTAAAATCAATAAACCATTCTTTTACCTACATAAAGTCGTTATAACTAACTTCCCATAAAGCTATTATAACACTTTATGTTTTAAACCAACAAAACTCATTTAGCACGTATGCGTCTCGTACTACATAGTTTACAAAACATCATGCTAGAAAGGATAGGAAGAGGTTCACATACCTCGCGACGATTATCGACAATTAGCAAAAGCGCTCCACGATCAGTAACCTGCTAGCCTTTTCCACTCTTCAAGTAGAATACGCTACTCGTAATCTTGCAACCTATAAAGGTCACAAAACGCCTATCAACTCTAGACCTCTTCGTAGAATATTCTAAATGCAAGATTCCTTATTCTACGAGAAAATTCGGCCACCTCCCCCCCACACGTAGTAGGACGTGTTCAATTCTACTTCACGGTAATACTACACAAGTCTGTAAATACTGATCCAATGTAATTCTGATTCGATTCTTTTCAAAATTCATTCTATATATAGTATACTCAACTATATATTACTATAACATGTAATTTCCAATTACAATAGAGGGATAAAGATCATTACCTCGATAAGCCCAAAATTATCCAAGATTATATGTCGATCCTGAGCAACGTTTAGCTCCAATTCCTTACGCTCCAACCCGCTCCTAGCAACCCTCAGAAGTTTCTAAACAACTTCTCTTAACACTTCAACTCCAAAAGTGAAGAACACTTAGGCTACAATTTTGGCAACTCTCGCCAAGGGTATATTTAGGCTAAGGGTGTGAAATCTTTTCTAACTTTTGGTTACTAATCTTCCTAATACACTAAGGAAGAACACTTAAGACTTTAAGAATTTTGGACAACTTTGGCTAAGGAAGGGCTTAAAGCGAGAACAATCAAGGAGATGGGAGGGAACTTTTCAAGACTTGGAAACTCTCAAAGTGTGGATGAAATAAGTCTTCAACTAAGGGGGTATTTATAGGACATTCAAGGGCTAGGATCTATACAAGTGTGTGGCCAAGATTGAGCCATGTGTGTGTGGGTCCCACCTATCCATCTACTCCACAAATATCCTACCAAACCTTGACCAAACATTTTAAGCCTTTAAAAGATGAAAAACGTGCCAATCATTGTCCAATTTTTCGTCCAACCTTGCCACCTAAGGGGGACACATGTCGTCCTCCTATTGGTCCAAAATATTTCATCTCTCGGAAAAATCCAAAATAAATAATTTCTTGAAAACGTAAAATTCCTTTACAAGGTTCGGAAAATTTTCCGTCGGAAAAACAAATCCTACATCCTTGTCCTACTTAAGGCTTGTATTTTCGTACGTACGTCCTCACCTACATACTCTGGAAATACGGGGTATAACAAAAGTGTAGTAACTTATTTTCAAAAATAGACATGCCTTGATACTACGAGTGTTAGTATCTTGGGGTTTTACATAAAAATGAGTCTTTTGAAAAGAATGTACGTACGTAGTACTTTGGCTTGTTTAAATGAGAATTTTTCCATTTGTGCCTTGATAGTACTTTGGCTTGTTTAAATGAGAAATTCTTCCATTTGTGCCTTGATAGTACTTTGGTTTGTTTAAATGAGAATTATTCTATGTGTGCCTTGATAAGTACTTTGGCTTGCTTAAATAAGGATTTCTCTTGGTTTATGTAAAAAACGAAGGCATGGTAATTGTCTTGGTTTATGTAAAAAGAAGACATGGTAATTGTCTTGGTTTGTAAAGGTATGGTATTGTCTTGGTTTATGTAAAAAGGAAAGGCATGGTATTGTCTTGGTGTGAAAGGCATGGTATTGTCTTGGTTTGCTTGCATATGGGTTGCTCATATAGACATTCGTGCAAGTGTCATATTTTCACATCTCCGCGTCCCTCCATAAAGGGCCGGCAACTTGTTTCAAGGATACCATGGGTTAGCTCCCCATGGGGGTGAGTGGTACACACTCACGGCGGGTCGGTATTTGACTCGGGCGGGTTAAATTCCCGAGATATATATATATATATAAGCTATGGATTAGCTATCCATGATGTCAGTATCGTGTACCGATGACTCATTGCGGGTCCACATGACCTAAGCGGGTGAAATAGTCCCTTGCGGGTGAAATAGTCCTATGATAGGTTGCATTATAACACAGAGGGTGGTTGACCCTGGCACTGGCACGACCTTCATGTTTTGAAATGGTAGTGATTTCATTAATGAAAGGGTGCAGTGTGTGTATGACTTAAAGTGGAACAGTTGGTCTCATTGTTAAAAGTATAACTAAAAAGATAAAAAGGATTGCTTTACTCTCATGATTGCAAGGTTCAGTGTGCTTACTGATGTTATATTATATCTGTTATACCCCGTATTTCCAGAGTATGTACGCAAGGACGTACGTAGAAAAGTTTGGGCTTTTAAGTGGCTTGGCCGATTTTATTTTTGTGCACAACACACGGTTTGAGTCGTTTTTCGACGAAACGTTTTACACAACTTGCGAAGGGAAAATTCCGGCTATGTCATTTTTATTTTTTGCGGATTTTTCCGAGAGACGAAATATTTTGGACCAACGAGAGGGCGACACTTGGAACCCTCTCATTGGTGGAGTGTGGGGCGGTAAAAGGGGACGAATTCCTTGGCTTTTTGTCAAGTAGTTGGTAGGATATTTTGTGGTAGATGGATAAGGTGCACATGGATGAATCTTGGCCCTACACTTGCCTTGCACTTGGCATGATCTTGGCCATTGGTTGGCCTTTGCTTGACCTATAAATACCCCCCCCCCCTTTGAAGACTTCTTCATCCATTCCTAAACTTTCCTAAGTCTTGAAAGCTCTTCCCCCTCCCTCTATAGTTCTCGTCCTCCCCCCCCTTGTGAGGCTTTAGCCGAGAGCACCCCTCCCTTGGCCAGGGGCGAGAAGAGGCGAGCAAGCGAGATCCTTTAGTAACTTTCGAGGCGAATCACCTCACCAGCGAGATTGATTATGCACATCCACGGTCTGAGTGGTCTCCATGAGTTCGGGGCGTTCGGGGTATCACGAAGTTGGTCAGAGCTCCAGATCTTTCGGTTCACAGTGTGGCAGACGTCATCCCGGGGAATGTCGTCTTTTAGTTGGTACTTGCTTTACCTGCGGCCGACAGGGCCATGTGCGGAAAGGATGTCCTAGTAGGAAGGATGCTAGTAGGAGGACTCAGCCTTCAGGATCGGTGGGTAGTTCGTCACCTTCCTTAGCCATGCGCCCTACGGGGCAGGTTTGGTTAGAACGACTAAGGGTGAAGCGATGAATCTGGTATATCCTTAACCCTCTAGAGATCAGTATGTGTGATAAGATGGGTATATCATAAGTGCTATGTTCTGATAGCAGTGTGTTAGTTGTGATTAGGAATCATGGTTAGTAACCGGGAGAGATTGGGGGGATAGAAAAAGTGTGAGCCTTAGAATGTTATACGTAGAGACCTTAGAGGTAAGGCCATCTCGAAAGAAAGATTTATTTTGTGTTTGACCTTTACCAGAGTACATAGTGCACGTGGGATATATTGTGTGATAAGTCACGAGTAGTGTGGAATGAAAGAGGGTAGTTGAGCTAAGAAGACCGCCAGGTTTTCATAACATGATTAGTGAGATTGTTCGGATCGGGCGGCTAGTATTTTGCGGCGTTGCGGGTCGGGTTGAGCCAGCGTTGCGGGTCAACCGCGGCTGTTTGGTGGTGGTCGGTTGTGGTGGTCCCGCCTTGTGGTAAGTCACGAGGTGTTAGGCCCAAGTTTAGTTAACCAGTCAGCGAGTTCGTGGATGCGTTCAACCGATGGTCGGGCGATGGGGCAGCCATCGTGGTTTTTGGTCGGGCACTGTACTCGGTAGTAAGTTAGAGATGATTATTTCAGAAAGGTTGTAAGGCTGCACGGTGCCTACCTTCACCTTATGACGCAGTGGAGCCAGTGCACTGTTTCTTTTTGGAAGTTTTACCAGCGGGGTTAGGAACTCGTGAGTCTCAGTATCGGATTCGCCTCGGGCGGTGTTTGGATTTCGGGGTAGTTGTGAGGATTGTTGTCTCCTGTTGGGAAGTGTTTAAGCTACCATTTCGGTGTTCGGATGTTGCCTTATGAAGCCTTGTAGGGGCGGAAGTGTAAGTTCTTGGCCTATTGGTTCGATGTTGGCAAGGTTCGAGATAGTTGGTTGAGCTTGTTCCGGTATCGTGGTTAGGGTGAAGCTTGTCTAGAAGAGGTTTTGGCGGCTCGGAGAAATTGTGCGGATAATCGGCGACGCTTAGAGTTGAGTTGACGGTCGGTCTTCTTGGAGGTACCACCGGATAGGGTGTGGCGAGTTTTGAAGCCAAGCGATATGAAATGTGGTAAGTTATGAGAAAGAGTTCGAGTGTACAAGAAGAGTGCGACACGTAAGGGAAGAAAGCGAGCATGTATGGCGAGCATAGATGTGATCATTTCTTTTGTAAGGAGAAGGTCACGAAGGAAGTATATTTTAGACCCCAGAGAGGTGTTTGTGGTAATGTTAGAGGTGTTTCCTCGTGGACTTGGATGTAAGTATTTTCTTGGCGGGTGTTTTACGTGGCGGTGTGGCGGGATTGTTCTCGTAAGTATAATGGTGAAGACTATCTTGGCGCGTTCGTTTGAGACTTAGAAGGAACATTCGGGACGAATGTTTCTGGCGAGGAGAATGTTATACCGTATTTCAGTATGCGTGGGGCGTGCGTAGAAAAGTTTGGGCTTTTAAGTGGCTTGGCGATTTTATTTTGTGCACAACACCGGTTTGAGTCGTTTTTCGACTAAACGTTTTACAACTTGCGAAGGAAAATTCGGCTATGTCATTTTTATTTTTTCGGATTTTTCCGAGAGGCGAAACATTTTGGACCAACGAGAGAGGCGACACTTGGCACCCTCTCATTGGTGGAGTGTGAGGCGGTAAAGGGGCGAATTCCTTGGCTTTTGTCAAGTAGTTGGTAGGATATTTTGTGGTAGATGGATAAGGTGCACATGGATGAATCTTGGCCTACACTTGCCTTGCACTTGGCATGATCTTGGCCATTGGTTGGCCTTTGCTTGACTATAAATACCCCCACTTTGAAGACTTCTTCATCCATTCCTAAACTTTCCTAAGTCTTGAAAGCTCTTCCCCTCCTCTAGAGTTCTCGTCCTCCCCACACTTGTGAGGCTTTAGCAGAGCACCCTCCCTGGCGAGAGTACCCACTCCTGAGTGGGGTTGGTAGAGGTATACACCCCTTGTGGTGTTGTCTCGTATAAATACCCCTCTTGGTAGAAATACTCTCAAAGTATTGTTACTATACCCAAAATACCTTGGCCCTAATACCTTGTAGTATTCCAGTTATACCTATCTGAAAAGCCGTAAATACTATTACACTTTCCGTCAGTCACAAAACGAAACCCTTAGGAAAATCTCCATAGTTAGTTGGAGTATTACGTAGAAGTTGGTTAGAACTTCTAAGGGTGGTTTGGAGCGGGTTGGAGCACCCGGAGTAGGAGCTAAACGTTGCTAAGGACCGACATTTATACTTGGATAATTTTGGGCTTACCGAGGTAAATATCTTGTCCCCCCTATTGTAATTGGAAATTACATGTTGTAGGAAAATATAGTTGTAGTATACTATATATAGAACTGAACTTAGTTTTGCGGCAATGTCTTTGGACTTAAGCCTGAATTTAAAGAAGAGAACTGAACTGTAATTACATAGGACTGTATTACAGTAGACTTGTGAAGTTTGACGGGTAGGGAAGGGCTGCCCAAATTTCCGTAGAATCTTGTATCTAGATTTATTCTACCGAGTAGTCTAGACTTTGATAGACTTGTATAACCTTTATAGGTTGAATGTTCTGTGAGTAGCATGTGCTACTTGAAAGGTGGACAAGGCTAGTCGGGTTATAAGCTAGTGGGCGTTTTGCTAATAGTCGATAATCGTCGAGGTATGTGATTCTTCCTATCCTCTTGAGCATGATATTTTAAAGAATATATATATAGTACGGTAGACGTACGTGTGTTAACTGAATAATAATTACGGCAATGTCTCCGGACTTAAGCCTGAATAATAAATTACGGCAATGTCTTTTGACTTAAGCCTGAATAATCTTGAAGTATTTCAAAGAATCTTGAATCATTTTAATGTAAGAGTAATACTTGGTTTTAAAAGCTTAAGAGTTATACTAGCTTTATGGGAAGTTAGGTATAATGGCTTAAGAGAGATAAAAAGAATGATTTATTGATTTAAGAAGTTAAGAGACTTGATCTTAAAAGATAAGAGACTTGACTTAATTGAATTTTGTTAAAAAGTGTGAAACCTCATTCGTGAGTAATGAGTACTTGGTTTTCAAAAGGAATTATGTTTTACTGATTTCGAAAATCAGAATAAGTATCGAACAAACCACAGCAGCGCTAATAAAGGGAAATGTTTTGACTAATAAAGTATTATTAAAACCAGTAGAAACTACCATCTGCATAGAAGCTAAGATGAGACAAAATGATATTACATTTCCTAGATCATGGCTGTTGTATCAAGATTGTTATGAACAAGAATAACCTACTCACACATAAGGTATATGTTTCTCAAATTGTTTTAAAGGATTAAAACTATGAACTACAAACCTTTCGAAAATGAGAAACTTGAGTAATTGAAATTAGGCAAACTTGGAACGTTTGGAAAAGAATGTTGTTACTTGATTTTACAAAGAGAAGTGTTTTGATTTACTTCAAAAGATAATCACTCTATTTTCATATACTACTGGTATTGTGTGACTTTTGTGAAAGTAACGTATCTTTTAAAGAGTTAATGTTTGAAGTACTTTGGGGATAAAAACCCGATCTTGTTAATCATATAGTAGAAAGTACCTTGTGTGTATAACTTGATTGTGTTGGTTTGTGATAGCCTTGTAATACTTTCTTGTTGATCGGTTGAGTAAACATGCTAGGATGCTACGTGGGTTAGTATCTTGTGATGTTTGTGTAAAGGGTTTCCTTGATTGTGCTTATGTTGTTTAAGCGATAAGTCGTTATGTTAGTATTGTATCACTCGTGATTCCGAGGGTTAAGTCGCCTCCGTGCGAGGTAGACTTCGGTAGTGCATGTGACCTATGATTCGAGAATACCTTATGCGGTGCAGGTGGCTATCGAAGCTGCGGGAGTTCGGTGTTAGTGTGCGGCCTTTGTGGTCATGCGGTCTATGTGGCCACGCGGACGGCGAGTCCAGGCTGTCGAGGAGTAGCTACCCTCGATTCGAGAATACCTCATGCGGGCCATTGGAGTGGCCCGTGCGAGCTACGGAAGTTCGGGGCTGACGCGCGCATTAGATCTGCGGCGAGTGGCGGCTTTGATCATGTGACGATCTGACAGATCATGATACTGATTTATGACCTTGTTATGCTTGTAGGTTTTAGTAGTCGGCTATGCCTTCGTACTTACCCGTGCGGTTTTATGATGACACAGTGGGACACGGTGTTCATGTGTATTCCTTGGTGCTTTTATATCATAGGCTGAAGCGGTGAGGAAGGTATTCCACGCATGATTGATGTTGTGGGCGTGAGACCCATTGTTATATTTGAGTGATGACTTTGAGGCGTGAGTCCCCGACTTGACATGATTGCTTATTTATTGTGAATCGTAGTTTGGTTATCATACATGTCTCACGCTTTATATAGACTACTATGATTTCATTTACGATATTTTGATTTCACATACTTGGTACTGTTATCGACCTCCTTCCGGGCTGCGTTCATCTGCAGTAAAGGTACACGATCGTTGATCCTCGCTCTTGGTCACTGATTCAGCGTTTGGGAAAGCTCCGTTTCTCGAGGCTTATCTTGGTATAGTCCCTGTTGTTGTAGTACTTACATTCGGGGTATGGCGAACCCGTCCGTCGTTGTTATCATATCATTCGTAGAGTGCATGTAATCTTGTTGTAGGCGGGGTTGTAATGGGATGTAACTCGTTCAAATTGTTATTTATATATCTTGAAGGTAGTTTTTGGTTAGCTTTGTCTTCTTATTTCACCGTCTTATTGCATTGGCTTCATGTTATTGTTTTATGTTCGCTGATTTTCTCGATGTTGTATCACTAGGGTGCCCGGTAAGGCACGATCACGGGCCGGGCAGTCGTGACAAAAGTGGTATCGAGCGATTAATCCTCGAAAAGTGTCTACAGCGTATCGATAGAATCTTGATTATCGGTGTGTTGTGCACCACCAATAATCGGAGGCTATATGATATTTAGGATTGGTTTCCATTCTTCTCACTCGAGATCGTGCCTTAGAGGCCGTGTTGTAAGTTGGACCTCTAACGTATTTCTTTCCACTACCGCTATGCCTCGCGTGGGCAAACCCGCCCGGGAGGCAAGGCGGCCGAGGCGTGAGTAGAGTTCGAGGGTTACGAGGCACAGCCCAATCATTACCTAGGGTGGTGCTTCATTCGGGAGTTACGTGACGTCACTAGCCCCAAGAGTTTTAGCACCGGCGGCGATTCCTGCTGCGGCCATGATATTTGAACCTTGATTCCACGGCCAGGGGCAGAGAATATGGATTGCAAAGAGGCGACCTGCACTAACTATGGATTTGGCTACGAGAGTATACCGATGTCTGCGAGTCTTGATGACTATCTAAGAGAGGTTGTGCAAGAGTAGTTCTTGGTTAAGCTTGAGCATGGCACGTATGCGGGCTTATGCGCAGCGGCCGAAGATGTAGAGATCGACGGGTTAACCGGGACCTCGGAAGAGGGCGAGCAGCGAGATCCTTTAGTAACTTTGAGGCGAATCACCTCACCCAGATTGATTATGCACATCCACGGTCGCAGTGGTCTCCCAAGTTCGGGGCGTTCGGTATGCGAAGTTGGTCGAGCTCGCATCTTTCGGTTCCGCAGTGTATGAGCGTCATCGGGAATGTCGTCTTTTAGTTACTTGCTTTACTGCGGCAGCGGGGCCATGCGGAAAGGATGTCTAGTAGGAAGGATGCTAGTAGGAGGACTCGGCCTTCGGGATCGGTGGGTAGTTCGTCACCTTCCTTAGCTATCGCCTGCAGGCGAGTTTGGTTAGAACGACTAAGGGGAGTGAAGCAGTAGATACAGGTATATCCTTAACCCTCTAGAGATCAGTATGTGTGATAAGATGGGTATATCATAAGTCTATGTTACGATAGCGATTGTGTTAGTTGTGATTAGGAATCATGGTTAGTAACCGGGAGAGATTGGGGGGATAGGAAAAGTGTGAGCCTTAGAATGTTATACGTAGAGACCTTAGAGGTAAGGCCATCTCGAAAGAAAGATTTATTTTGTGTTTGACCTTTACCAGAGTACATAGTGCACGTGGGATATATTGTGTGATAAGTCCCTGAGTAGTGTGGAATGAAAGAGGGTAGTTGAGCTAAGAAGACCGCTAGGTTTTCATAACATGATTAGTGAGATTGTTCCGGATCGGGCAGCTAGTATTTTGCGCGTTGCCGGGTCGGGTTGAGGCCACGTTGCGGGTCAACCCGCGGCCTGTTTGGTGGTGGGGTCGGTTGTGGTGGTCCGCCTTGTGGTAGGGTCACGAGGTGTTAGGCCCAAGTTTAGTTAACCAGTCACGAGTTCGTGGATGCGTTGACCATGAGTCGGGCGATGGGGCAGCCCATCGTGGTTTTTGGTCGAACCATGTACTCGGTAGTAAGTTGCGAGATGATTATTTCAGAAAGGTTGTAAGGTCGCAGGGTGCCTACCTTCACCTTATATGATGACAGTGGAGCCAGTGCAGTGCTTCTTTTCCGAAGTTTTACCAGCAGGTTAGGAACTTCGGTGAGTCTCAGTATCGGTCGCCTCGGGCGGTGTTTGGATTTCGGGGGTAGTTGTGAGGATTGTTGTCTCTGTTGGGAAGTGTTTAAGCTACCATTTCGGTGTTCGGATGTTGCCTTATGAAGCCTTGTAGGGCGGAAGTGTAAGTTCTTAGGCCTATTGGTTCGATGTTGGCAAGGTTCAGATAGTTGGTTCAGGCTTGTTCCAGCAGACTGTGGTTAGGGTGAAGCTTGTCTAGAAGAGGTTTTGGCAGCTCAGAGAAATTGTGCGGATAATCGGCGGCGCTTAGAGTTCGAGTTGTGGTCGGTCTTCGAGGTACCACCGGATAGGGTGTGACGAGTTTTGGAAGCTGAAGCGATATGAAATGTGGTAAGTTATGAAAGAGTTCGAGTGTACAAGAAGGGTACGACACGTAAGGGAAGAAGCGAGCATGTATGGCGAGCATAGATGTGATCATTTCTTTTGTAAGGAGAAGGTGCGAAGGAAGTATATTTTAGACCCCCGAGAGAGGTGTTTGTGGTAATGTTAGAGGTGTTTCCTCGTGGACTTGGATGTAAGTATTTTGCGCGGGTGTTTCTGTGGCCAGGTGTGGCAGGATTGTTCTCGTAAGTATAATGGTGAAGACTATACTGGCGCGCGTTCGTTTGAGACTTAGAAGGAACATTCGGGACGAATGTTTCTAAGGAGGGGAGAATGTTATACCGTATTTCAGTATATGCGTGGGGCGTGCGTAGAAAAGTTTGGGCTTTTAAGTGGCTTGGCGATTTTATTTTTGTGCACAACACCGGTTTGAGTCGTTTTTAAATAAACGTTTTACAACTTGCGAAGGGAAAATTCCGGCTATGTCATTTTTATTTTTTGCGGATTTTTCCGAGAGACGAAACATTTTGGACCAACGAGAGGGCGACACTTGGCACCCTCTCATTGGTGGAGTGTGGGGCGGTAAAAGGGGACGAATTCCTTGGCTTTTTGTCAAGTAGTTGGTAGGATATTTTGTGGTAGATGGATAAGGTGCATGGATGAATCTTGGCCTACTGCACTTGCACTTGGCATGATCTTGGCCATTGGTGGGCCTGTGCGGGACCTATAAATACCGCCCCCCCCTTTGAAGACTTCTTCATCCAGGCCTAAACTTTCCTACGTCTTGCAAGCTCTTCCTCCTCTAGAGTTCTCGTCCTCCCCTTGTGAGGCTTTAGGAGAGCACCCTCCCCTCGACCGAGGGGCGAGAAGAGGGCGAGCAGCGAGATCCTTTAGTAACTTTCGAGGCGAATCACCTCACCAAGAGATTGATTATGCACATCCACCAGGTCGAGTGGTCCTCGCAAGTTCGGGGCGTTCGGGTATGCAGTTGGTCGAGCTCGCATCTTTCGGTTCATGTGTGACGTCATCCCGGGGAATGTCGTCTTTTAGTTGGTACTTGCTTTACCTGCGGCCGACAGGGCCATGTGCGGAAAGGATGTCCTAGTAGGAAGGATGCTAGTAGGAGGACTCGGCCCGTGATCGGTGGGTAGTTCGTCACCTTCCTTAGCCATCGCCTGCAGGCGAGTTTGGTTAGAACGACTAAGGGGAGTGAAGCAGTAGATACAGGTATATCCTTAACCCTCTAGAGATCAGTATGTGTGATAAGATGGGTATATCATAAGTGCTATGTTCTGATAGCAGTGTGTTAGTTGTGATTAGGAATCATGGTTAGTAACCGGGAGAGATTGGGGGGATAGGAAAAGTGTGAGCCTTAGAATGTTATACGTAGAGACCTTAGAGGTAAGGCCATCTCGAAAGAAAGATTTATTTTGTGTTTGACCTTTACCAGAGTACATAGTGCACGTGGGATATATTGTGTGATAAGTCCCTGAGTAGTGTGGAATGAAAGAGGGTAGTTGAGCTAAGAAGACCGCTAGGTTTTCATAACATGATTAGTGAGATTGTTCCGGATCGGGCAGCTAGTATTTTGCGCATTGCCGGGTCGGGTTGAGGCCACGTTGCGGGTCAACCCGCGGCCTGTTTGGTGGTGGGGTCAGTTTGTGGTGGTCCCGCCTTGTGGTAGGGTCACGAGGGTGTTAGGCCCAAGTTTAGTTAACCAGCGTACGAGTTCGTGGATGCGTTCAACCAGTAGTCGGGCCGATGGGGGCAGCCCATCGTGGTTTTTGGTCGGAACCATGTACTCGGTAGTAAGTTGCGAGATGATTATTTCAGGAAAGGTTGTAAGGCTGCACGGGGTGCCTACCTTCACCTTATGACAGACAGTGGAGCCAGTGCACTGCTTCTTTTGGAAGTTTTACCAGCGGGGTTAGGAACTCGGGTGAGTCTCCGTGTCAGATTCGCCTCGGGCGGTGTTTGGATTTGGGGTAGTTGTGAGGATTGTTGTCTCTCTGTTGGGAAGTGTTTAAGCTACCATTTCGGTGTTCGGATGTTGCCTTATGAAGCCTTGTAGGGCGGAAGTGTAAGTTGCGGCCTATTGGTTCGATGTTGGCAAGGTTCGGATAGTTGGTTCAGCTTGTTCCAGATCGTGGTTAGGGTGAAGCTTGTCTAGAAGAGGTTTTGGCGGCTCGGAGAAATTGTGCGGATAATCGGCGACGGCTTAGAGTTCGAGTTGACGGTCGGTCTTCTTGAGGTACCACCCGGATAGGGTGTGACGAGTTTTGAAATCAAGCGATATGAAATGTGGTAAGTTATGAGAAAGAGTTCGAGTGTACAGAAAGTGCGACACGTAAGGGAAGAAGCGAGCATGTATGGCGAGCATAGATGTGATCATTTCTTTTGTAAGGAGAAGGTCGCGAAGGAAGTATATTTTAGACCCCAGAGAGGTGTTTGTGGTAATGTTAGAGGTGTTTCCTCGTGGACTTGGATGTAAGTATTTTGCGGGTGTTTCGTGGCGGTGTGGCGGGATTGTTCTCGTAAGTATAATGGTGAAGACTATCTTCGCACGCGTTCGTTTGAGACTTAGAAGGAACATTCGGGCGAATGTTTCTAAGGAGGAGAATGTTATACCGTATTTCGCAGTATGCGTGGGGCGTGCGTAGAAAAGTTTGGGCTTTTAAGTGGCTTGGCGATTTTATTTTTGTACAACACGGTTTGAGTCGTTTTTCGTAAACGTTTTACAACTTGCGAAGGGAAAATTCGGCTATGTCATTTTTATTTTTGCGGATTTTTCAGAGACGAAACATTTTGGACCAACGAGAGGCGACACTTGGCACCCTCTCATTGGTGGAGTGTGGGCGGTAAAGGGACGAATTCCTTGGCTTTTTGTCAAGTAGTTGGTAGGATATTTTGTGGTAGATGGATAAGGTGCACATGGATGAATCTTGGCCTACACTTGCCTTGCACTTGGCATGATCTTGGCCATTGGTTGGCCTTTGCTTGACTATAAATACCCCCTTTCAAGACTTCTTCATCCATTCCTAAACTTTCCTAAGTCTTGAAAGCTCTTCCCCCTCTAGAGTTCTCGTCCTCCCCACTTGTGAGGCTTTAGCCGAGAGCACCCTCCCCTGGCGAGAGTACCCACTCCTAGTGGGGTTGGCGAGGGTATCTCCCCTTGTGGTGTTGTCTCGTATAAATACCCCCCTCTTGGTAGAAATACTCTCCAAAGTATTGTTACTATACCCAAAATACCTTGGCCCTAATACCTTGTAGTATTCAAGGTTATACCTATCTGAAAAGCCGTAAATACTATTACACTTTCCGTCACCACAAAACGAAACCTTAGGAAAATCTCCATAGTTAGTTGGAGTATTACGTAGAAGTTGGTTAGAACTTCTAAGGGTGGTTTGGGCGGTTGGAGCACCGGAGTAGGAGCTAAACGTTGCTAAGGACCGACATTTATACTTGGATAATTTTGGGCTTACCGAGGTAAATATCTTGTCCCTATCAGTAATTGGAAATTACATGTTGTAGGAAAATATAGTTGTAGTATACTATATATAGAATCAACTTAGTTTCTTTGCAATGTCTTTGGACTTAAGCTGAATTTAAAGAAGAGAACTGACAGTAATTACATAGGGTGTATTACAGATGAGACTTGTGAAGTTTGTGGTGGGAAGAAGTGCCCAAATTTCCGTAGAATCTTGTATCTAGATTTATTCTACCGAGTAGTCTAGACTTTGATAAACTTGTATAACCTTTATAGGTTGAATGTTCTGTGAGTAGCATGTGCTACTTGAAAGGTGGACAAGGCTAGCCGGGTTATAGCCGTGGGCGTTTTGCTAATAGTCGATAATCGTCGAGGTATGTGATTCTTCCTATCCTCTTGAGCATGATATTTTAAAGAATATATATATAGTACGGTAGACGTGCGTGTGTTAAGGAATAATAATTACGGCAATGTCTCGGACTTAAGCACGAATAATAATTACGGCAATGTCTTTTGACTTAAGCTGAATAATCTTGAAGTATTTCAAAAGAATCTTGAATCATTTTATGTAAGAGTAATACTTGGTTTTAAAAGCTTAAGAGTTATACTAGCTTTATGGGAAGTTAGGTATAGCGGCTTAAGAGAGATAAAAAGAATGATTTATTGATTTAAGAAGTTAAGAGACTTGATCTTAAAAGATAAGAGACTTGACTTAATTGAATTTTGTTAAAAAGTGTGAAACCTCATTCGTGAGTAATGAGTACTTGGTTTTCAAAAGGAATTATGTTTCTTGATTTGAAAATCGAATAAGTATCGAACAAACCACGTGCGCTAATAAAGGGAAATGTTTTGACTAATAAAGTATTATTAAAACCAGAGAAACTACCATCTGCATAGAAGCTAAGATGAGACAAAATGATATTACATTTCCTAGATCATGGTCATTGTATCAAGATTGTTATGAACAAGAATAACCTACTCACACATAAGGTATATGTTTCTCAAATTGTTTTAAAGGATTAAAACTATGAACTACAAACCTTTCAAAATGAAACTTGAGTAATTGAAATTAGGCAAACTTGGAACGCGTTTGGAAAGAATGTTGTTACTTGATTTTACAAAGAGAAGTGTTTTGATTTACTTCAAAAGATAATCACTCTATTTTCATATACTACGTATTGTGTGACTTTTGTGAAAGTAACGATCTTTTAAAGAGTTAATGTATGAAGTACTTTGGGGATAAAAACCCGATCTTGTTAATCATATAGTAGAAAGTACCTTGTGTGTATAACTTGATTGTGTTGGTTTGTGATAGCCTTGTAATACTTTCTTGTTGATTGGTTGAGTAAACATGCTAGGATGCTACGTGGGTTAGTATCTTGTGATGTTTGTGTAAAGGGGTTTCTGATTGTGCTTATGTTGTTTAAACGATAAGTTGTTATGTTAGTATTGTATCACTCATGATTAGGGGTTAAGGCGCCTCCGTCGCGGGGTAGACTTCGGTAGTGTGTGACCTATGATTCGAGAATACCTTATGCGGAGTGCATGGCTATCTGCGGGCTGCGGGAGTTCGGAGTTAGTGTGCGGCCTTTGTGGTCATGCGGTCTATGTGGCCATGCGGACGGCGAGTCCAGGGCGCGGGAGTAGCTACCCTCGATGCGAGAATACCTCATGCGAGCCATCGGGTGGCCCGTGCGAGCTACGGGAAGTTCGGGGCTAGACGCGCATATTAGATCGCGCGAGTGGCGGCTTTGATCATGTGACGGTGCAGACGGTCATGATACGATTTATGACCTTGTTATCGTGGGTTTTAGTAGTCGGCTATGCCTTCGCATTTACCGTGCGGTTTTATGATGACACGTGGGACCCGTGTTCATGTATTCCTTCGTGCTTTTATATCATAGGCTGGCGGTGAGGAAGGTATTCCACGGGCATGATTGATGTTGTGGGCGTGAGACCCATTGTTATATTTGAGTGATGACTTTGAGGCGTGAGTCCACGACTTGACATGATCGCTTATTTATTGTGATCGTAGTTTGGTTATCATACATGTCTCGCTTTATATAGACTACTATGATTTCATTTCTGATATTTTGATTTCACATACTTGGTACTGTTGTCTTGACCTCGCCGGCTGCGTTCATCTGCGCGGTAAAGGTACACCGATCGTTGATCCTCGCTCTTAGGGTCACGATTCGGCGTTTGGGAAAGCTCCGTTTCTCGGAGGCTTATCTTGGTATAGTCCTGTTGTTGTAGGTACTTACATTCGTGGTATGGCGAACCTGTCGTCGTTGTTGTCATATCATTCGTAGAGTGCAGTAATCTTGTTGTGGCGGGGTTGTAATGGGATGTAACTATTCAAATTGTTATTTATATATCTTGAAGGTAACTTAGTTTTTGTTAGCTTTGTCTTCTTATTTCACCGTCTTATTGCATTGGCTTCATGTTATTGTTTTATGTTCGCTGATTTTCTCGATGTTGTATCACTAGGGTGGCCAGGGGTAAGGCACGATCCACGGGCCGGGCAGTCGTGACAATATCATGGATCGAAACGATGAGGAAGGATTCCACGGCATGATTGATATTATGGGCGTGAGACCCATGGTTATATTTGAGTAATGACTTTGAGGCATGCGTCCACGACTTGATATGATTGCTTATGTATTGTATCAGTAGGTTGGCTATCATACATGTCTCTGTTTTGTATAGATTTATGATTTAGTTCTGATTTACTATTTCACATACTTGGTACATTCTTCGTCTTGACCTCGCCCGGGCTGCGTTCATCTGCGCGAGTTTAGGTACGCATTTGGTGATCTGCAGTGTAGGACCGCTCGAGTTTTGGATAGCTCCATCCATTCGTGAGTTTATCATTTTGGTATAGTTCCTTCAAGATGTGCTTTTATGCGATTATGGTACGCGGGGCCTTGTCCCGTCATATGTCAGTAAAACTCTTAGAGGTCTGTATTCATATGTGGGATTGGACTCGTGTACAGTGTAGTGTCTGTTGATTATGTATATTATATGGCGGCCTTGTCGGCTTTGCCCTTGCATGTTCATTGGTTTTTTTTAAAAAAATAAGGTGTTGTGTAGTTCCGCAGTTTACTTGTGTCAGTTAAGTAAAAGGGTGCCCAGGTAGGGAACTAGTCACGGGCCCGGGGTTCGGGGCGTGACATAGGCTAGTCTCTGACTGCCTCTATCTTCTTTGGGTTGACCATGATCCCATCCTTGGACACCACATTCCCTAAGAATGCTACCAAACTCAACCAAAACTCACACTTTGAAAACTTGGCGTATAGCTTCTTCTCCTTTAAAATCCCAAGGACCACTCTTAGATGACGCTCGTGGTCCTCATGACTCTTCGAATATATCAGGATGTCATCAAAGAACACAATCATAAAAGAATCAAAGTACGGCTTAAATATCTCATTCATCAAGTCCATGAACATTGTAGGGGAATTGGTTAGCCTATATGACATCACCAAGAACTCATAATGCCCATAACGATTTTGGAAAGCCATATTGAAACATCCTCAGCCCAGATCTTCACTTGATGATACCCAAATTTCAAGTAAATCTTCGGAAACACTGAAGCACCCTGAAGTTGATCTAATAAGTCATCAACACGCAGAATTGGACATTTGTTTCTGATGGTGACCTTATTCAACTACCTATAATCAATATACATACAAATAGTGCCATCATTCTTCTTCATGAACAAGAGAGAAGTACCACATGGAGATACACTCGAACAAATGAAGTCGTTACTAAATATATCCTGAAGTTACTTTTTAACTCCATCAACTCAGCTAGAGCCATACGATATAGGGGAATAGAAATGGTTCGAGTATCCGGTTCAAGATCAATACATAAGTCAATATCTGTGTGTGGCGGTATGCCCGATAAGTTTAAAGGAAAAACCTCGACAAACTCACTAACTACCAAAATTGACTCAAGAGAAGGAGTCTACGCACTAGTATCCTGAACATGAGCAAGATAAGCCAAACAACCCCAGTCCACTAACTTCCTAGCCCGGATATAAGAAATCACTTTCCTAAGAGCAGGGCTGGGAGCGCCTTTCTACTCTAACCTCAGATGACCAGGCATAACTAGCGTAACCGTCTTGGAAATATAGTCCAGAATTGCATTATAGGGTGATAGCTCATCTATACCCAATATAACATTGAAATCACCATATCTAAGATGACCAGATCTACCCAAGTATTATAACCCCATATAAGTAACTACACACATGCGATAAACTCTATCTACAATCACACAATCACTAATTGTGTCACGACCCGAACCCGGGCCCGTGACTGGTGCCTTACCCGGGCACCCAAGTAGACATACATCAGAGTAACCAGCGGAATATAAAACAAGACATGAACAATATGAAGTGAGAAACAGTTTATCTGAGAAAAGTTGCCTTTCGGCATATATATATAAAAACTTGAACAGTTACATCCCTTTTACAAACCCTCCCACAACGATTACTCTGCACCTCTAAGAATGTAATAACAACAATGGCGGGGCGGGGCCCGCCATACCCTGAATGTACAAGAACCTACAACTCAGGAAACATACAAAAGATAAGCCTCGGAGAAACGGAGCTTCCCAATCTGTTGGCGTGATCCTATGAGCGAGGATCAACAACCGATGTACCTCTACCTGCGGCATGAACGCAGCCCCCCGAAGGAGGTCAGTACAACAGGTACCAAGTATGTGAAACTAGAAATACTGTAAACAAAATCATAACAGTGTAAAAATAAAACAGGAGACATGTATGATAACAAAACTACAGTTCACAACATAAAAGCAGTCATGTCAAGTCAGGGACTCACGCCCTCAAAGTCATCCCTCATGCTCGTGGAACTCCCGCCAGCTGGAAGCGATCTAGGTATAAATCGTGTGATACGTATAACATGTCTCGGCCCATCTCATGGACTCGGTGTCGGATCGTATGGAATACATTCCCGGTCCATCTCATGGACTCGGTATCGGATCGTATGGAATACATTCCCGATCCATCCCATGGACTCGGTATCGTGTGAAATACATTCCCGGTCCATCCCATGGACTCGGTATCGTGTGGAATACATTCCCGGTCCATCCCATGGACTCGGTATCGCGTGGAATACATTCCCGGTCCATCCCATGGACTCGGTATCGTGTGGAATACATTCCCGGTCCATCCCATGGACTCAGTATCGTGTGAAACACATTCCCGGTCCATCCCATGGGCTCGGTATCGTGTGGAATACATTCCCGGTCCATCCCATGGACTCGGTATCGTGTGGAATACATTCCCGGTCCATCCCATGGACTCGGCATCATGTGGAATACATTCCCGGTCCATCCCATGGACTCGGTATCGTGTGAAATACATTCCCGGTCCATCCCATGAACTCGGTATAGAATCGGCCATAACATTTAAACGCTCTTTTAAGACAGATTAAGATAATACCATACTTTCCTTTTTTAAAATCAAGTAGCAACATTCTTTTCAAAAAGTTCAAGTTTGCCTAATTTCAAATACTCAAGTCTCTCATTTTCGAAAGGTTTCGTAGTTCATAGTCTTAATCACTTAATAACATAATTCTCTTTTAAAATAATTTGAGTAACATATGCCTTATGTGTGAGTAGGTTATTCTTGTTTATAACAATCTTATTAAAGCAGCCATGATCTAGGAAATGTAATACAATTTTGTCTTATCTTAGCTTCTATGCAGATGGAGGTTTCTACTGGTTTTAATATAATTAATTATTTGTCAATACATTTTCCTTTATTAACGCTGCAGTGGTTCGTTCGATACTTATTCTCATTTCCGAAATCAGTAAAACATTATTCTTTAAAAACCAAGTACTCATTACTCACGAATGAGGTTTCACACTTTTTAACAAAATTCATATCAATTCAATTAAGTCAAGTCTCTTAACTTCTAAAATCAATAAACCATTCTTTTACCTACATAAAGTCGTTATAACTAACTTCCCATAAAGCTATTATAACACCTTATGTTTTAAACCAACCGAATTCATTTAGCACATGTACGTCTACCGTACTACATAGTTTACAAAACATTATGCTAGAAAGGATAGGAAGAGGTTCACATACCTCGCGACGATTATCGACAATTAGCAAAAAGCTCCAAAAACTACAACCTTGCTAGCCTTTTCCACCCTTCAAGTAGAATACGCTACTCGTAGTACTTCCACCTATAATGGCCATAAAACGTCTATCAACTCATAGATCTCTTCGTAGAATATTCTACAGAAAATTCGGCAGCACCTCCCCCCCTGTAACCACATAAATCTCCTCATCTACTCAGGCCCGCTACCAGGCCAACAACTCCCAGGGGATTACACGTCTAACCGGACGTGTACAATTTGTCTCACAACGCTACAAGTCTACTGTAAATATAGTCCTATGTAATTACAGTTCAATTCTCTTCTTTAATATCCTTCTAGTATCTTCTACTCAAATCTAAACTACTATTATATGTAATTTTCAATTACAATAGAAGGACAAGATTATTTACCTCGATAAGCCCAAAATTATCCAAGTTAAAATGTCGATCCTGAACAACGTTTAGCTCCTATTATGTACGCTCCAATTCGCTCCAAGAAACCCTTAGATGTTCTACACAACTTCTACTTAATATTTCAACCAACTATGAAGATTTTCCCTAGGGTTTCGTTTAGTGACTAAAGGAAGTATAGTAGTATTTTCTGGGCTTTTAGTATAGAGGTAGCTTTGGAATACTACAAGGGATTTGGGCTAAGGTATTTTGGAATAATAACAATACTTGGAGAATATTTTGCAACCAAGGGGGTATTTCGACAAGAACAACTAGGAAGGGGGAGGGGGTGTTTCGGCCGAGGGCTTCACAAAGGGGGAGGGGGGGTTTGGACGAGAGCTTTCAAGAGGGGGAGAGGGATTTTGAGACTTGGAAAATGTTTAAGGGATGAATATTTAGTCTTGCACTTGAGGGGTATTTATAGAACCACCAATGGTCTAGATTAAAACAAATGGATGGTGTAGATTTGGATCCTTGTGAAGAAAGAGGTCTTCCAACCAAGTGTCCACCATAACCTTGGGACATATGTCCACCACAACATTGGTACATATGTCCCCCACAACAAAGAGCCATGTGGCCTCCCACTAACTCAAGAAAACTGTCCCACCTACCTACCCCCACTAACCAAAAAAATAACTTTGCAAGACTTGACCATTTGACTTGTCCACAAGCCCTCCATTTTCGTCCAACATGTGCCACCTAAGGGTGACACATGTCGCCCTCCTAATGGTCCAAAATATTTCGTCTCTCGGAAAAATCCGTAATCGGTTAAAATATTAAAAACGTAGAATTTCCTTCACAAGGTTCGGAATCTTTTCCGTCGAAAGTTCATAATTTCATCCTTAACCTAATTAGGGTTTGTACAAATGTACGTACGTCCTCACATACATACTCTGGAAATACGGGGTATAACATTCTCCCCTTCTTAGAAACATTCGTCCCGAATGTTCCTTCTCAAGACAGATAACGATAAAGTTCCTCATAACTTAAACAGTTTGCAAATGCCACACATGGCCACAATACAACACGCGCAAATACTTAAATCCAAGTCCACAAGGAATCACCTCTATCATCACAAAAGTAACGATCACTCCTATTCTCTTACTCGTCGTACCCTCCTCGTACACTCGAACACTTCCTAAATAAATCTTACCACCTTCATGTTGTTGCTTCAGTTTCCAAAATCTCGGGGTTACTACCTCTAACTTGGTCATCATTAACTGGGAACACTCTGGATGGATCTCCGATACTTTTCCAAACATATCCACATCCTGCTGGATCAAGTACGGACCAACTATCTGAACCTTGCCAACATCGAACCAATCGACTGACAACCTACACTTCCGCCCATACAAGGCTTCATAAGGCGATATCCGAATACTGAAATGGTAGTTATTATTATACTCGCTCAACAAGAGTCAATTAATCCTCACAGCTACCCCTGAAATCAAAACACCAGCCCGTAACCTATCCTTAAATATCTGGGTAAAAACGCGATGTTTGACTGTCGGCCCGAGGGTGAATGCAATACTGAGACTCACCTGAGTTCCTAACCTTGCCTGGTAAGACCTCCATAAAAAAGAAATAGCCGCAAACTGGGCTCCACTGCCTGTCATAAAGTAAAAGTAGGAACCCCGTGCAGTCTTACAACCTTCCTGATATATAACATCTCGCATAACCCTCTACCGAGTAAACAATTCTGACTGAAAGAAAAGATGGGCTGACCTCATCGGCCTGACTACTGGTCAAACGCATCCACGAACTCGTACGATGGTTAACTAAACTTGGGCCTAACACCCTCGTGACCCTATCACAAAGCGGGACCACCACAATTTTCCTTACTTCAAACCGGGCTGCGGGTTGACCCGCAATCTGGCCTCTACCCGACCCATTTATCGCGCCAAGCTCTTGTTCCCCAATCCGGAACAATCTCACTAATCAAGTCACGAAAACCTAGTGGTCATTCTTAGCTCGACTACCCTCTTTCATTTTCCACTACTTAGGGACTTATCACACAGATATATCGCACGTATACTATGCACTCAGATAAAGGTCAAACATAAAATAAATCTTTTACCCAAGATGGCCTTGCCTCTAAGGTCCCCACGTATAATATTCCAAGGCTCACAATAATAAGATCATCACATCACGCATACAAATCTCTAGAGGGTTAAGGATATACCTGTATCTACCGCTTTACTCTAATCATAGGCACGCCTGCAGTGCATACCGCAGGCGATGAACACGCCATCGACCCGGTAGGCTGCGTCGTCTGCTGTACCCTCTTATAAGCCTGATCTCGTTACATGGCCCGACGGCCGCAGTGAAACAAGCACCGATAAAAAAGCGACATTCCGGGACGACGCGCCACATCGTGCGCGGCGAGGGCGGACATGAATCCTGCTGGCTAGAACCCATGTATCTCTGTAAACCAGAAGCCCTGGAGCTCTGACCAGCTCCCGAATACCCCGAACGTCCTGAAGACTATGGAGGACCACTCTGTACTGGTGGAGGTACATAACTAGCCTGCTGTTGAAGCGGTCCGCCTCGAAAGTTACCAAAGGACCCTGCTGTCCTGGCCCTCTTCTGCTGATCTTGGTCATTCCGTCGACCCCTCTGCTCCTCACATCCAAGTGCATAAGCCTGCATGCGGGCAATGTCCATGCCCGGCTGAAGAGCTACACTCGAACAAGCCTCTGCCAAGTAGTCATCGAGCCCGGTGACGTAGCGGTGCACTCTGTCCTCCATATCGGCTACTAGTGCGGGGACGTACCGAGCTAATGAGTCAAACTCCACATTGTACTCCTGAACCGTACGCCCGGTCTGCCTCAATGTCAAAAATCTGTCGGCCCGAGCCCTTCTCATCTGTGGAGGCAAGAAATGTGCAAGAAATGCCCCTGAGAACTCGTCCATACGGTGGGCGCATACTATCCCGGGACGGCTCCACGAATTAAACGATCGGCTGCGGTATCACGCGGCCGATGCGAACCTAAGACCACCGACTCGGTCTCGAAGCCTTGATCACTCTCGATGATCAGAATCGTCGGATGAACTCCTGCGGATCATCCTCGTGCCTCGACCGTAGAACTCGCGGGCTACAACTCGTAAAGTCCCGTAGCCTCAAACTATCCAATCTCGGGTGAATCATGGGTACTACTGAATCGCTGCGTCGGCCTATACTCATGTCGCCACGACCACGGCGATGGCGGGCCATCTCTTTGTACCCCAACTCCTCTCCTCCGTGTGGGGTGGAGGCTCAGTCTTGTGGTCTCGGCCCACCGCTGCTGCGGCTCTAAACTCTCTTTGGGGCGGCGTCGCAAAACTCGCCGTCTGAAGCACTATCTCGTAAAGACCGACTGCGCCTCGTACTCCTCAGATCCTACTAGCGGCTCCTCGGCCTTGCCCATCTGGGCGGGTTGCCTTGCGCGGAGGCATAATCGGTAAAACGAAATACGTCAGAGGGGTCCAACTTATCACACAGCTCTAAGGCACGATCTCAGAATGAGAAGAATGGAAACCAATCCTAAATGTCCTGCAGCCTCCTGATTATAGATGTGGTGCACAACACATCGATAATCAAGACTCTACTGGACACGGTCTGTAGACACTTTCCGAGGATTAATCGCTCGATACCACTTTTGTCACGACCGAACCGGGCGTGATCGTGCCTTACCCGCACCCAGTAGACATACATCGAGTAACGTGGAATATAAAACAAGACATGAACAATATGAAGTGAAAGCAGTTTATCGAGAAAAGTTGCCTTTCGACATATATATATAAAAACTTGAGCGATTACATCCCTTTTACAAACTATGCCTACAACGATTTACTGCACCTAAGAATGTAACAACAATGGCGGGACGGGGCCGCCATACCTGATGTCTGAGAACCTACAACTCAGTGAAACATACAAAGATAAGCCTCGAGAAACGGAGCTTCCCAATCTGTTGACTGTGATCCTATGGCGAGGATCAACAACCGATGTACCTCTACTGCGGCGTGAACGCGGCCCGAAGAGGTCGATCTGGCAGTACCAGTATGTGGCGGAAATACTGTAAACGAAATCATAACAGTCTAAAAATAAAACAGGAGACATGTATGATAACAAAACTACAGTTCACAACATAAAAGCAGTCATGTCAAGTCAGGGACTCACGCCCTCAAAGTCATCCCTCATGCCCGTGGAACTCCTTCCTCACTGCCGACAGTCTAGGTATAAATCGTGTGATACGTATAACATGTCTCGGCCCATCTCATGGACTCGGTGTCGGATCGTATGGAATACATTCCCGGTCCATCTCATGGACTCGGTATCGGATCGTATGGAATACATTCCCGGTCCATCTAATGGAATCGGTATCGGATCGTATGGAATACATTCCCGGTCCATCCCATGGACTCGGTATCGTGTGAAATACATTCCCGGTCCATCCCATGGACTCGGTATCGTGTGGAATACATTCCCGGTCCATCCCATGGACTCGGTATCGTGTGAAATACATTCCCGGTCCATCCCATGGACTCGGTATCGTGTGGAATACATTCCCGATCCATCCCATGGACTCGGTATCGTGTGAAATACATTCCCGGTCCATCCCATGGACTCGGTATCGTGTGGAATACATTCCCGGTCCATCCCATGGACTCGGTATCGTGTGGAATATATTCCCGGTCCATCCCATGGACTCGGTATCGTGTGGAATACATTCCCGGTCCATCCCATGGACTCGGTATCGTGTGAAATACATTCCCGGTCCATCCCATGAACTCGGTATAGAATCGGCCCGAACATTTAAATGCTCTTTTAAGACAGATTAAGATAATACCATACTTTCCTTTTTTAAAATCAAGTAGCAACATTCTTTTCAAAAAGTTCAAGTTTGCCTAATTTCAAATACTCAAGTCTCTCATTTTCGAAAGGTTTCGTAGTTCATAGTCTTAATCACTTAATAACATAATTCTCTTTTAAAATAATTTGAGTAACATATGCCTTATGTGTGAGTAGGTTATTCTTGTTTATAACAATCTTATTAAATCAGCCATGATCTAGGAAATGTAATACAATTTTGTCTTATCTTAGCTTCTATGCAGATGGAGGTTTCTACTGGTTTTAATATAATTAATTATTTGTCAATACATTTTCCTTTATTAACGCTGCAGTGGTTCGTTCGATACTTATTCTCATTTCCGAAATCAGTAAAACATTATTCTTTAAAAACCAAGTACTCATTACTCACGAACGAGGTTTCACACTTTTTAACAAAATTCATATCAATTCAATTAAGTCAAGTCTCTTAACTTCTAAAATCAATAAACCATTCTTTTACCTACATAAAGTCGTTATAACTAACTTCCCATAAAGCTATTATAACACCTTATGTTTTAAACCAACCGAATTCATTTAGCACATGTACGTCTACCGTACTACATAGTTTGCAAAACATCATGCTAGAAATAGGAAGAGGTTCACATACCTCGCGACGATTATCGACAATTAGCAAAAAGCTCCAAGTACTACAACCTTGCTATCCTTTTCCACCCTTCAAGTAGAATACGCTACTCGTAGTACTTCCACCTATAATGGCCATAAAACGTCTATCAACTCATAGATCTCTTCGTAGAATATTCTACAGAAAATTCGGCACCTCCCCACTGTAACCACATAAATCTCCTCATCTACTCAGGCCCGCTACCAGGCCAACAACTCCCAGGGGATTACACGTCTAACCGGACGTGTACAATTTGTCTCACAACGCTACAAGTCTACTGTAAATATAGTCCTATGTAATTACAGTTCAATTCTCTTCTTTAATATCCTTCTAGTATCTTCTACTCAAATCTAAACTACTATTATATGTAATTTTCAATTACAATAGAAGGACAAGATTATTTACCTCGATAAGCCCAAAATTATCCAAGTTAAAATGTCGATCCTGAACAACGTTTAGCTCACTATATATGCGCTCCAATTCGCTCGAAACCCTTAGAAGTTCTACACAACTTCTACTTAATATTTCAACCAACTATGAAGATTTTCCCTAGGGTTTCGTTTAGTGACTAAAGGAAGTATAGTAGTATTTTCCGGGCTTTTAGTATAGAGGTAACTTTGGAATACTACAAGGGATTTGGGCTAAGGTATTTTGGAATAATAACAATACTTGGAGAATATTTTTCAACCAAGGGGGGGGGGGGGTATTTCGACAAGAACAACTAGGAAGGGGGGGAGGGGTGTTTAGTGAGGGCTTCACAAAGGGGGTTTGCACGAGAGCTTTCAAGAGGGGGAGAGGGATTTTGAGACTTGGAAAATGTTTAAGGGATGAAGATTTAGTCTTGCACTTGAGGGGTATTTATAGAACCACCAATGGTCTAGATTAAAACAAATGGATGGTGTAGATTTGGATCCATGTGAAGAAAGAGGTCTTCCAACCAATTGTCCACCATAACCTTGGGACATATGTCCACCACAACATTGGGACATATGTCCCCCACAACAAAGAGCCATGTGGCCTCCCACTAACTCAAGAAAACCGTCCCACCTACCTACCCCCACTAACCAAAAAAATAACTTTGCAAGACTTGACCATTTGACTTGTCCACAAGCCCTCCATTTTCGTCCAACATGTGCCACCTAAGGGTGACACATGTCGCCCTCCTAATGGTCCAAAATATTTCATCTCTCGGAAAAATCCGTAATCGGTTAAAATATTAAAAACGTAGAATTTCCTTCACAAGGTTCTTTATCTTTTCCGTCGAAAGTTCATAATTTCATCCTTAACCTAATTAGGGTTTGTACAAATGTACGTACGTCCTCACATACATACTATGGAAATACGGGGTATAACAAATTGGTGTAGACACACAAATATGAACATCAAGCATATCAAAACACATCTCTAATTTAGGACAAAAGTAGGAAGACCCATAATGTAGACCCTGGATCAAATAATATAGTAGACTGATAATCGACTAAGATGATACCTATGGTGACTGTGTCTAATCCCTAAGCCTTAATCCTCTTAGGGAATACATAGAAATGGCTGGGCACTTCCTTGGACTGAGTACCCTACTAACCACCTCAACCAGAACGAGCTCTATCTCTACCTGACTAGGATCATCCACAAGCAGATTGATAGCCACCATGGGCCGACTGAGATCCTCCCCGACTATTCTAACTACCATATTTAGATGTCTGTGCTGGGGTCTTAGGGTATGAGAGGTACTCAAAAACTGTCTAGGAAATCTCTCCTAAAGTGCCCAACCTCTCCACAACCATAACAAGTCCTAGTCACTGAGGGCTACTGAATAGAGATAGAAGAACTCGAACTACCATGGTTTGAATATCTAGACTGAGAACCCCACAAAGATTGGCGCCCACCATCAGTAATCTAAATAGCTGCCTGAACCGGTCGAATAGGCTGTAATTGCTGATATCTACCATGATACCAATAACCCTGAGAAGTAGAACCACTGAACTATCCATGTTGCCTCGCCCTCTTATCGAACTCATGTCTATACATCTTACCCCTTAAAGACTCCACCATCCTAGAATGCTGACATGCACTTTACCATATTAATGTATATGTATATTCTCATTTCAGCTACAGTATTAAAATAATCTCCAACAACCACCAATTGCAACATAGCCAACTGAAGTGGAATAATCAATCCTCTAACAAAACATCTCACTCGCTCCGCCTTAGTTGGTTGCAAAGGTGTTGCATAATAGGATAAGGCATAGAAGCGAGTCTCATACTGTGCAACTATAGAATTGCCATACACAATCTTCTGAAACTCATCATGCTTGCCTAAATGCAAGCTCAAAGACACATACATCGCGGGTAAGAAATCAACATACATCATTGTTGCGATATTTCTAGATGCTTACGCAAGTGTACGTATCGTTCAAGTAATAAAGATCTGTAAGACCGAGTTATCGTCCACAGAGACTGGTTTATCATGTAGCGATTATGTAACATATAGTATCTATTTGGTAACCGTTCTTTTGTTTGGATTTATGACTAAGAATTAAACTAAGTGCAGAAATTAAACTAAGATTGATAAGACTTTGGGTTTAAACAGTTTTGAAGGAAATAAGGCTTCCAATCTCCTCAACTATCCACTCTTTCACGTGTTAATGCAATGCTAATGATTTTTTTTCTTATTAAGATAGCAGATTAACTAATATGTTCTATATTCCGGTTAGGATATATAAATGTTCAACCTTGTACAGAAACCTTCTACATTTCTATGATAGATTTTACCACACAGGAGGATTAAGAACAATAACCTTGAATACTACACAAGTATCGGGGTATTTTCGTCCATAATTTTAATCTATGTCTAAACAACTACAACATATTCAAATCTCCCCTCTCGGATCTCGATTCGAAATCATATAAGTTATGACAATTAGTGATCAATTAATTATCAAGCAATCAAAACAATATTGAAAATATCTTAATATGCAGAAGAAGAACTCAATAACTATGCATTAACTATATAAAAGAGCTTCAAGAATATTCGACGGAAAACCCTACTAAAGTAATTAGCTCCTAAACATTGTCATGTCAAGAACTAACTTACAATCCAACATAAACTGAAATTAAAATAAGGGAAAGAAAAGAACTTGAACAATGAGATATCTCTAATCTTGCTATTGCCTCTTTCTTTGCCTCCACAAAGTATGATATCTCATAATGAAATAATCCCTAGGTCTTATAGATGTAAAATCATATTTCGAATCCTTTTGCCCTCGAAATTCGGCCCAGAATCGCAAAATTCCATCTCGGCGCCGCGGCGCCGAAAGTCCTGTAGCAAAATCATACCATACAGTATATTTGGCGCCGCGACCCTGCTGGCTGGCGCTGCGTCCGGTGACGTCTCCTGCTCGTTTTTCTGATTTTGTGTCATTTTTTCGTCCGTACTTCATCATCTTTCTTTTATAATTCCCGGGACTTCTTAGTCTTCATTTCTTGACCTTTTCTTGTGAAATTCCATCTCAATTAAGTTCATTTCATCCTCAATTCTATGCTTCCTCCATTATGATCGTTGTGACTTCAAAAGAAAGAAAAACAAACCTAGTACTATACTAAACACAAAATAAATGAGTAAAATACTAACTAAAAAGTACTAAAAATAGTGTACCAAAATATACTCAACAAACACCCCCAAACTTATACTTTACTCGCCCTCGAGTAAAGCATTAAACAAAAACAAAAACAAGGACTCTATGAAATGGATCAAGTAGCTATAACAATGTTTCTTCAAAAATCATTGATGAAAGTTGAAATAATATGTTAGAACATAAATAGCATGATTATTTAACAATCTAGAATTTCAAGTTAGATATTTAGCAAATTCTTTTAAATCATAATCAATGGAAACATAAACACCTAACCTATGCATGTCAATTTCGTTCTATCTTTCCCAAAATGTTATAAACCTGTTTACTTGTTATTCTTCACTAATCATAGACATACACATTAGAGATCTTCAGGACTTTCAAGGGTTGTAATGTATGCTTAGGCAGAGGTAGGTAAAAGTAGGTTTTTAGGCTTAATTACGTGCCATAAACATTTTTCATTCAACTTTCTTTTTAGTCTCATACCTATTTTCTTCCCTCTTTTCTTTTGAGAGAATGTGACACATTATAAATAACAAGCACCCCAAACTTAGGCTTTTGCATATTTTTCATTGGGGTGCATCAAATTTTCATTCACTTTTTATTGCTTTTTCAATAATTTTCATCCCAATAACTTTCAATTATCACTTATGGAACAACCAGGGAATCATAGGATGTCAAATAAATATATTATTTAAGGCTCAAAGGGGCTGATTAGTGATATAATTTTTGTCAGGGTAGGTAATGAATGGTCAGAAGGGCTATCAAAGAATGCCTGAATCATTTCTCTAAACATGTATATCTTAACTATTTCGCCTCAAATAACAAGCAAACATATTTTCTAGATATTTTCAACCTTTCTTTCCATAACTGACACACATAGGCTAAGCACAGATATCCCAAATAATTAGATGTTATGAATCTTTGGCATATCTAATGAATCTTTGGCATATCTAACTTAAGCACACATATTTTTGCTTTTAATTCCATTACATTATCCCAATTTATACACTCAATATATTTAGCAACTACAACATACATGATCCATAAAAAAACAAATTATGACTCACAAACACAAAAAACAACCAAAAAGACTCAAAACAAAATAACAAAAATAAAGTAGACCCCCCAAAATTAATTGACACATTGTCCCCAATGTGTGAAGACTAAAAATAAAGGGACAACTTACTGACACAACACAACGGTCATAACAGAGTTCTGGGAGAGAGGAAGAATTAATGTACACACTGCCTGTGAGGGCCCGCGGCTCTCATCCCTGAAAAAATTCTAGTGTCTCCAGTTTTATGCATTGCTAACGCTTCGCCCTTTGGAGTAAGTCCCTGCCTTTATCTGTCATAAAAAATACTAAACATACCAGATCGTGGGACTGTTCAAGACAAAATAAAATAAACTGAAACTGAAATAACATAATTAAAAACATTGGGTTGCCTCCCAAGTAGCGTTGTCTTTAACGTCTTTTAGCCGGACGCAATTCTCTTACTCAATCAAGGGGGTAGAGTATCCCCTCCGCATATCCATTTCAACACCATTTTCCTCCTCCTTTTCTTTTTCACAAGGCTCATCTCAAGAGACTTACCATCAAGTTCTTCATGCTGCTTTAATGGTACCTCACAAGCATCAGTACTTGTGAGACTTTTCTTAGCAACACCCTTGTCAGCTATCCCAATGGCAAAACATCTATCATTTACTTGAGGTTCAGTAGATGGTCTGAGAACTTTGAATATCATCTACTCATCTTGAACTCTTAGCTTGAGCTCTCCCTTCTCAACATCAACCAGTGCCCTCCTTGTGGCTAGGAATGGTCTCCCAAGGATGATGGGCATATTTTCATCTGCTTCAATATCTAGGATAACGAAGTCAGCAGGAAAGTTAAACTTACTGTCACGACCCGACCTCGGGCCCGTGACTGGTGCCTTACCCCGGGCACCCTAGTGATACAATCATCAGAGAAAATCAGCGGAAATAAAAACTTAAACAGGAAACAAGATAAGAAAACAGGCTAACCAAAACGGTCACCTTCATGTATATACATAAAACCCGAACAGTTATATCCTTTTACAAACCTTGCCCACAACAGTACTACAGACCTCTAAGAATATAACAACAACTATGACGGGACAGGGCCCCGCCATACCCCTGAATGTACAAGTACCTACAATGACAGGGGACTATACCAAAAGATAAGCCTCCGGAGAAACGGAGCTTCCCAAGCAATGACTGCGATCATGAGCGAGGATCAACAATCGTATACCTCTACTGCGGCATGAACGCAGCCCGAAGGAGGTCAAGATAACAGTACCAAGTATGTGGCGAAAAATCGTAAATGAAACCATAACAGTCTATATAAAACAGGAGACATGTATGGTAACCAAACTACAATTCACAATATATATATTAGCAGTCATGTCAAGTCAGGGACTCACGCCCGTAAAGTCATCACTCAAATATAACCCGGGAATTTAACCCGCACAACGCGTGCCCGGCATCTTACCTCGGTATAAGCATGGCCATGGAACCATCCTAATGGAAGCATACCCGTGGGCCACCCATCGTGTCAGTATGTCCAAAGGAAATAACAAGATAACAATCATAATGGAAACATACTCGTGGGCCACCCATCGTGTCAGTATGTCCAAAGCAAATATCAAGATAACACTCCTAATGGAAGAATACCCGTGGGCCACCCATCGTGTCAGTATGTCCAAAAGGAAATAACAAGATAACAATCATAATGGAAGCATACTCGTGGGCCACCCATCGTGTCAGTATGTCCAAAGCAAATAACAAGATAACACTCCTAATGGAAGCATACCCGTGGTCCACCCATCGTGTCAGTATGCCCAAAAGGAAATAACAAGATAACAATCATAATGGAAGCATACTCGTGGGCCACCCATCGTTTCAGTATGTCCAAAGCAAATAACAAGATAACACTCCTAATGGAAGCATACCCGTGGGCCACCCATCGTGTCAGTATGTCCAAAAGGAAATAACAAGTCAGCCGGCCCTCTATCGAGAGACGCGGTGGTATAGAAATACAATACTTGCACAACAAAAGCTATCACGACTAGCATAGGCAAGTTCAACATACTTTTATACTTTCATTAACATGTAAATTGATTCACCATTTATAAAAACTCAAGTACTCCCATTTTATGCCAACAATCCGGGTTTTAACCCTAAAGTACTACGTACATAAATTCTTTCAAAAAGATCCATTTCTTTTACAAAGGTCACACGATACCCGTAGTATCAAAATAGAGTAACTATCTTTTTAGGTAAACCAAAACAATTTCCATACTTCCTTTTTAAACCAAATCATTTCTCCCTTTAAAGTCAAGTTACCATTTTAAATCCAATAATAAAACCATCCTTTTGTTTTCATAAAGTCGTTATAACTAACTTCCCATAAAGCTATTATAACACTTTATGTTTAAACCAATTTAAGACAAAACCATGCCTTTCTTTTAGACCAAAACACTTCAAATTCTCAAGTCTCTTTTCTTTTAGAAATCAAGTTCCTTACTGTGGAATTTAAGAAAAATCAATACTTGTTATTAATGATTTTATCAAAGCAGCCATGATCTAGGAAATGTAATACAATTTTGTCTTATCTTAGCTTCTATGCAGATGGAGGTTTCTACTGGTTTTAATATAATTAATTATTTGTCAATACATTTTCCTTTATTAACGTTGCAGTGGTTTGTTCGATACTTATTCTCATTTCCGAAATCAATATAACTTATTCGTTTTTAAAACCCAATTACCCATTTCTCATAAATGCGGTTTCACAACTTTTTAACACAAACCAAGTCCTTAATATTTCACATCAAGTCATTTATAAGTCAAGTCTCTTATCTTTTAAAAACCACAGACCATTTCTTTACCTACATAAAGTTGTTATAACAAACTTCCCATAAAGCCGTTATAACACTTTATGTTTTAAACCAACCAAATTCGTTTTAGCACACGTCGCTCTGCATCTTACATAGTTCACAACAATCGTGCTAGAAAAGATAGGAAGAGGTTCACATACCTCGCGACGATTATCGACAATAAGCAAAACGCTCCAAAGTACTGTAACCCTGCTAGCCTTTTCCACCCTTCAAGTAGAATATGCTACTCGTAGTATCTCAACCTATAAAGGCCACAAAACGTCTATCAACTTCTCGATCTCTTCGTAGAACAATTCTAAGTACAAGGTTCCTTATTCTACGGAAAATTCGGCAGCACCTCCCCCCCGCAACCACATAAATCTCCTCCTCTATCAAGGCCCGCTACCAAGCCAACAACTCCAAGGGGGGGGGGGGGTTACACGTCTAACCGGACGTGTACAATTCTACTCCACAATAATACTACAAGTCAACTGTAAATACAGTCCAATGTAAATACAGTTCAATTATTTATAATCGTCCTTCCAATATATCTTATACTCAATTCTAAACTACAACAATATGTAATATCCAATTACAATAGGGGGACATATATCATTACCTCGATAAGCCCAAAATTATCCAAGATTATAAGTCGATCCTGAGCAACGTTTAGCTCCAATTCCTCACGCTCCAACCCGCTCCAAGCAACCCTTAGAAGTTTCTAGACAACTTCTCTAACACTTCATCCAAGCTATGTGTTACACCCCGTAGTTCCAGGGTATGTATACGAGGACGTACGTACGAGAATACGACAGTAAAATTGGAAAGGAAGAAAGATGTGATTTTTCGACGGAAAAGTTTCCGGATTTTGTGAAGGAAAAATGTTCGTTAAAGGGAATTGGATTCCCAGATTTGGTATTTGGACTTTTTGGAATATTTGAGAATTATGAAATTTTATTTCCGAAATTGGTCACGTGGGGCCCACGGGAAAAATTACGGTTTTGTGGGACCCAATTTATTTTCGGATTTTTGGCATTACGGATATTTTCGGAAGATGAAATATTTTGGACGAGTAGGGGGCGACACGTGTCACCCCCGTGTGGCCATGTTGGCCGAATTGGAGAAGGACAAGTGGCACGTTTTTTTGGTGGACAAGTGGCCCATTTTTGTGGTGGCCACTTGTCCCATTTTTGTGGTAGCCAAATGGTTGGCCAACTACCCACACACATGTACCCCATCCTCACCATCCACTTGCCTAGATCTTGGCCATTGATTTCCCTATAAATACCCGCGTGTGCAAGACTTTATTTCATCCACATTAGAAAGTTTCCAAGGCAAAAAATTCCTCCTCCTTAGTGAGTTCTCGTCCAAACACCCCCACCTTGAGTAGAATTCTTCAAGTATTGTTGTTATTCCAAATACTTTAGCCTAAATCCTGGTGGTATTCCAAAAATCCCAACATAAGAGCCCGGAAATACTACTTTATTCCATAGTCGCAAAATGAAGCCCTCGAAAAATCTTCATAGCTTAGATGAAGTGTTAAGAGAAGTTGTTTAGAAACTTCTAAGGGTTGCTTGGAGCGGGTTGGAGCGTAAGGAATTGGAGCTAAACGTTGCTCAGGATCGACTTATATCTTGAATAATTTTGGGCTTATCGAGGTAATTACCTATGTCCCTATCAGTAATTGGAGATTACATGTTGTAGTAGTTTAGAATTGAGTATAAGATATATTGGAAGGATGATTATAAAGAATTGAACTGTATTTACATAGGACTGTATTTACAGTAGACTTGTAGTATTATTGTGAGACAGAGTTGAACACGTCCGGTTAGACGTGTAATCCCCTTGGAGTTGTTGGCTTGGTAGCAGGCCTTGTTAGGGGGAGGTTATTTATGTGTTTGCGGGGAGGTGCTTCGAATTTTCCGTAGAATAGGGAACTGTTTACTTAGAATATGCTACGAAGAGAGCTAGAGATTGATAGATATATTGTGGTTGTTATAGGTGGATCTTCTACGCGCAACATACTTGACTTGGCTTGTGGTTTAAGCTAAAAAGGTATGTGATTCTTCCTATACTCTTGAGCATGATTGTTGTGAATTATATAGTACGGTAGACGTACGTGTGTGAAATGAATTTTGTTTAAAACATAAAGTGTTATAATGACTTTATGGGAAGTTAGTTATAACGACTTTATGAGGATAAAAGAAAGATTTGATTTTGAAAGATAAACGACTTGATTTTGAAAGTTAAGAGACTTGATCTTGAAAGATAATAGACTTGACTTATAAACGACTTGATTTCGGAAAAAGGAGAAGTAACTTGATTTAAGTATAGGTTACTTGTTTTGAAAAGAGTAAGTTTTTGGGTTTTAAAGAGTATACTTGATGTTGTTTTACAAGAAAAGCATTTGGTTTAAAAAGTATAGAGTACTTGATTTTAAAAGTCTTGTAAAGATTTTTACGAAAGTGAAGTAATTTGGTTTGAAAAGAAAACGTGTTTTAATACTACGAGTATTAGTATCGTGTGGCTTTTACGTAAAAAGAGGTCTTTTTGAAAGAATGAAAGTATGTAGTATTTTGGGGTTGAAACCCGGATTGTTGATATAAAATGAAAGTACGTTGAACTTGCCTATGCTTGTTGTGATAGCCTTTGATGGGCAAGTGTTTTGTTTCGTACTCACGTGACTGCAGGAGGGCGGTTATCGATTGATTGCTTGGACATACCGACACGTTGGATGGTCCACGGTATCGTCACTTTGAGTATTATCTGGTTATTTCTTTTGGACATACTGACACGTTGGATGGTCCACGAGTATGCGTCCACTTTGAGTATTATCTTGTTATTTCCTTTGGACATACTGACACGATGGATGGTCCACGGGTATGCGTCCAGTAGGATGGTTTCATGGCCATGCTTTCCGAGGTAAGATGCCGGGGCATGCGGTCATTGTGAGGATTATGTTATTTGTCCATGGACCGTTAATCCATGAAGCTTGCCGCGGTGACGGCGATCACGGGCTTGATTTGTACATGGTTCGTGCACTTTAGATACTTGTCCTGGTCATTTCTCGTGTATCGGTAGGCTCTGGTAGATAGCTTAAGATACTTTCCTCGGTCATATCTCGTGAGACGGTAGGCTAGGGTACGTTAGCTTAAGATACTTGCCTCGGCCAGTTGTGTGGCTAGCTTTTGGGTAGTAGTTGGCTTCGTACCTTGCGTGAAGGGATATGACTAGATTTTGGGTAGTAGTTGGCTATTCTACTTGGCCCGTCGGTTTGATACGCAGCGTGATCTAGTATTCGTGTTCACATATGGGTGTTGTTTCACATCATGTATCGCAAGCGATGAGGAATGAGTTCCACGGGCATGATTGATATTATGGGCGTGAGACCCATAGTTATGTGTGAGTGATTATTCTGGGGATATGCGTCCCCTTACTTGACCTAACTGTTTATTTATTGCGAAATGGTTTTATAAAATGATGAAATGTGATTTCATTACAGTATTTTCAGTTTCACATACTTGGTACCTGTTATCGACTCTCGCCGGCTGCGTTCATGCCGCAGGTAGAGGTACACCAGTTGTTGATCCTCGCTCATAGGATCGCAGTTCAGCGTTGGGAAGCTCCGTTTCTCCGGAGGCTTATCTTTTTTTTGGTATAGTCCCCTGTCATTGTAGATACTTGTACATTCAGGGGTATGGCGGGGCCCTGTCCCGTCATAGATGTTGTTACATTATTAGAGGTCTGTAGTACTGTTGTGGGCAGGGTTTGTAAAAGATATTAACTGTTCAGTTATATGTATATACATGAAGGTGACCGTTTTGGTTAGCCTGTTTTCTTATGTTGTCTCTTGTTTCCTGGTTAAGTTTTTATTTCCGCTGATTTTCTCTGATGTTGTTATCACTAGGGTTCCCGGGGTAAGGCACCAGTCGCGGGCCCGAGATCGGGTCGTGACAAAAGTGGTATCAGAGTAGTTAATTCTCGGAAAGTGTCTACAGACCGTATCTAGTAGAGTCTTGATTATCGGTGTGTTGTGCACCACACCTATAATCAGGAGGCTGCAGGATATTTAGGATTTGTTTCCATTCTTCTCACTCTGAGATCGTGCTTTAGAGCTGTGTTATAAGTTGGACTCCCTCTGACGTATTCTTTGCACCCGTTATGCCTCTACGCAAGGCAACCAGAGCCCAGATGGGCAAGGCAGCAGAGGGAGCTACGAGTTGAACACAGAGGGTTACGAGGGCACAAGCCTGGTCATTACCTAAGATAGTACTTCAGACGACGAGTTTTATGACGCCTCTAGCCCCAACAGAGTTAGAGCGGCAGCAGTTTCTACGGAGGCCACAATACACGAGCCTCGGTTCCACGGCGAGCCGAGGATATGAGTTCAAGAGATGGCCCAGTTACTAGCTAGGATCGTGGCAAGATATGAGGACGGACGGGAACCGGTGGTTCCGGCAGTACCAGTGATTCACCCTAGATCCGATAATCTGAGACTTCGGGATTTCTTGAGTTGCAGTCCACCCGAGTTCTATGGATCTAGAACTGAGGAAGATCATCAGGAGTTTATTCGACAGTTGCAGCGGATCATGAAAGTGATCAAGACCTCAGAGGCATTTCTTACACACTTCTTGCCTCGCGGTGAGGAGAGCTTCGGGCGAGATAGATTTATGAGGTTGAGGCGAGCAGGCGGACGGTTCGGGAATACGATATAGAGTTTGACTTATTGGCTCGTTATGTCCCGCGTTAGTGGCGCATGTGAGGAGAGAATGTCCTAGTAGGAGGGATACAGTGGGATGACTTAGCCTACTGTGTCGATTCTGGTCGATGGATCGGAGAGGAAGGGGTGTTAGCGAGAGGCCACCCCACCCTGTATGGTCGTGGTGGTAGGGGGTCTTATGGGGAGTGTCGTACTACTTAGATAGCTTGTTAGACTTGCGGCGGCAGGCCATTTGTGAGAAATTGTCCGAGCAGTGGCGCGGATGTTACGACTCAACCTTCGGATCGATGGGTGGTTCATCACCTTACGTAGTTATGCCCAACAGAGCAAGATTTGATTAGAGCGGCAAAGGAAAATAAAGCGATGAATTCTGAGAGAGATCTTCAGCCTTAAGAGACTTGTTTAGGTTGTTATGATAGATACATGTGGAGTGCTATGTTCGGTTAGCATGGTGTAAGTTGTGATAAATCCATGGGTAGTGTGAGATGGAAGTAGTAGCTTTCATGACGTGAACTGGTAAGATTGTTCCGGATCGGGGAACGAGAGTTTAGTACGAAGTGGGTCGGGTTGAGGCCATTTCGCGAGTCAACCCGCAGCCCGAAATGTGGTGGGGTCAGTTCGAGGTGGTCCCGCCAGGTGGTAGGGTCACGAGGGTGCTAGGCCCAAGTTTAGATAACCATCGTACGAGTTTGTGGATGCGTTCGACCAGTAGTAGGGCCGATGGGGTCAGCCCATCTTGTCTTTTAGTCAGGACTGTTTACTCGGCGGAGGGTTATGCGAGATGTTGTATATCAGGAAGGTTGTAAGGCTGCACGGGGTTCCTACTTTTATTTTTTATGGCAGGCAGTGGAGCCCAGTTTATGGCTATTTCTTTTTCGGGAGGTTTTACCAGGCGGGGTTAGGAACTCAGTTGAGTCTCAGTATTGCATTCACCCTCAGGCCGACGGACGAACATCGCATTTTATTAAGACATTTGAGGATAGGTTACGGGCCGGTGTTTTGATTTCAGGGGTAGCTGTGAGGATTATTTACCTCTTGTTGAGTGAGTATTATACTAGCTACCATTTCAGTATTCGGATGGTGCCTTATGAACCCTTGTATGGGCGGAAGTGTAGGTTGTCGGTCGATTGGTTCGATGTCGGCAATGTTCAGATAGTTTAGTCCCTACTTGTTTCAGCAGGATGTGGATAAGGTGAAACTTATCCAGAAGAAGTTATTAGCAGCTCAGAGTCAACAGAAGTCGTGCGGACGATCGGCGTCGACACTTGGAGTTCAGGTTGACGGTGGGTCTTCTTGAAGGTACCACCCCGGAAGGGTGTGACGAAATTTGGAAAGAAGGGGAAACTTAGCCCGAGGTACTTTGGGCATTTTCAGATAATAGTAGAATAGGCCAGGTTGCCTATAATTTAGCACTGCCGTCCGACTTAGGAGGCAGTACGTCCGGTATTCCATGTTGCTATGTTTCGGAAGAGTAATCGGAGATCCCTCCAGAGTGTTCCCAGTTAATGATGACCAAGTTAGAGATAGTAACCCCGAGATTTTGGAAACTGAAGCAATGACAGAAATGTGGTAAGTATATGAGGAAGAGTTCGAGTGTACGAGGAGGGTACGACAAGTAAGAAAAGAGGCGAAGATGTGAAGTGTCCTTTTTATAAGTATAGATGTGAAGAAAGTATCCTTTGGACCATGGGTGAAAGTTTTTGTGTTGTTATACACGTTAGGGGTGATTCCTCGTTGGCTTGGATTGAGTTTTGCGCGTATGTTATATTATGGCCATGTGTGGCATAATTGGTTTTGTAAGTATAGTAGTGAAGACTATACCGACGCTTGTATGATTAGAGGCTTAGAAGGAACATTCGGGACGAATGTTTCTAAGTGGGGAAGAATGTTACACCCCGTAGTTCCAGGGTATGTATACGAGGACGTACGTACGAGAATACGACAGTAAAATTGGAAAGGAAGAAAGATGTGATTTTTCGACGGAAAAGTTTCCGGATTTTGTGAAGGAAAAATGTTCGTTAAAGGGAATTGGATTCCCAGATTTGGTATTTGGACTTTTTAGAATATTTGAGAATTATGAAATTTTATTTCCGAAATTGGTCACGTGGGGCCCACGGGAAAATTTACGGTTTTGTGGGACCCACTTTATTTTCGGATTTTTGGCATTACGGATATTTTCGGAAGATGAAATATTTTGGATGAGTAGGGGGGCGACACGTGTCACCCCCGTGTGGCCATGTTGGCCGAATTGGAGAAGGACAAGTGGCACGTTTTTGGTGGACAAGTGGCCCATTTTGTGGTGGCCACTTGTCCCATTTTGTGGTAGCCAAATGGTTGGCCAACTACCCACACACATGTACCCCATCCTCACCATCCACTTGCCTAGATCTTGGCCATTGATTTCCTATAAATACCCGTTGTGTGCAAGACTTTATTTCATCCACATTAGAAAGTTTCAAGGCAAAAATTCCTCCTCCCTTAGTGAGTTCTCGTCCAAACACCCCCACCTTGAGTAGAATTCTTCAAGTATTGTTGTTATTCCAAATACTTTAGCCTAAATCCTGGTGGTATTCCAAAAATCCCAACATAAGAGCCTGAAATCTACTTTATTCCATAGTCGCAAAATGAAGCCTAGAAAAATCTTCATAGCTTAGATGAAGTGTTAAGAGAAGTTGTTTAGAAACTTCTAAGGGTTGCTTGGAGCGGGTTGGAGCGTAAGGAATTGGAGCTAAACGTTGCTCAGATCGACTTATATCTTGAATAATTTTGGGCTTATCGAGGTAATTACCTATGTCCCCTATCAGAATTGGAGATTACATGTTGTAGTAGTTTAGAATTGAGTATAAGATATATTGGAAGGATGATTATAAATAATTGAACAGTATTTACATAGAATTTGTATTCTGATGAACTTGTAGTATTATTGTGAGACAGAGTTGAACACGTCCGTTAGACGTGTAATCCCTCGAGTTGTTGGCTTGGTAGCAGGCCTTGTTAGTGAGGTTATTTATGTGTTTGCGGGGGAGGTCTGCCAATTTTCCGTAGAATAGGGAACTGTTTACTTAGAATATGCTACGAAGAGAGCTAGAGATTGATAGATATATTGTGGTTGTTATAGGTGGATCTTCTACACGCAACATACTTGACTTGGCTTGTGGTTTAAGCTAAAAAGGTATGTGATTCTTCCTATACTCTTGAGCATGATTGTTGTGAATTATATAGTACGATAGACGTACGTGTGTGAAATGAATTTTGTTTAAAACATAAAGTGTTATAATGACTTTATGGGAAGTTAGTTATAACGACTTTATGAGGATAAAAGAAAGATTTGATTTTGAAAGATAAACGACTTGATTTTGAAAGTTAAGAGACTTGATCTTGAAAGATAAGAGACTTGACTTATAAACGACTTGATTTCGGAAAAAGGAGAAGTAACTTGATTTAAGTATAGGTTACTTGTTTTGAAAAGAGTAAGTTTTTGGGTTTTAAAGAGTATACTTGATGTTGTTTTACAAGAAAAGCATTTGGTTTAAAAAGTATAGAGTACTTGATTTTAAAAGTCTTGTAAAGATTTTTACGAAAGTGAAGTAATTTGGTTTGAAAAGAAAACGTGTTTTAATACTACGAGTATTAGTATCGTGTGGCTTTTACGTAAAAAGAGGTCTTTTTGAAAGAATGAAAGTATGTAGTATTTTGGGGTTGAAACCCGGATTGTTGATATAAAATGAAATTACGTTGAACTTGCCTATGCTTGTTGTGATAGCCTTTGATGGGCAAGTGTTTTGTTTCTGTGCTACCGTGACTCTCTGGGAGGGCCGGTTATCTGATTGATTGCTTGGACATACTGACACGTTGGATGGTCCACGAGTATGCGTCCACTTTGAGTATTATCTGGTTATTTCTTTTGGATATACTGACACGTTGGATGGTCCACGAGTATGCGTCCACTTTGAGTATTATCTTGTTATTTCCTTTGGACATACTGACACGATGGATGGTCCACGGGTATGCGTCCAGTAGGATGGTTTCATGGCCATGCTTTCCGAGGTAAGATGCCGGGGCATGCGGTCATTGTGAGGATTATGTTATTTGTCCATGGACCGCTAATCCATGAAGCTTGCCGCGGTGTGGCGATCACGGGCTTGATTTGTACACGTGGTTGAGCACACTTTAGATACTTGTCTGGTCATTTCGTGTATCGGTAGGCTCGTAGATAGCTTAAGATACTTGCCTCGGCCATATCTCGTGAGACGGTAGGCTAGAATGCGTTAGCTTAAGATACTTGCCTCGGCCGATTCGTGGCTAGCTTTTGGGTAGTAGTTGGCTTCCGTACCTTGCGTGAAGCGGATATGACTAGATTTTGGGTGGTAGTTGGCTATTCTACTTGGCGACGGTTTGACGACGCAGTGTGATCTAGTGTTCAGGTTCACATATGAGTGTTGTTTCACATCATGTACTGCCGACAGTGAGGAATGAGTTCCACGGGCATGATTAATATTATGGGCGTGAGACCCATAGTTATGTGTGAGTGATTATTCTGGGGATATGCATCCCCTTACTTGACCTAACTGTTTATTTATTGCGAAATGGTTTTATAAAATGATGAAATGTGATTTCATTCTGATATTTTCGATTTCACATACTTGGTACTGTTATCGACCTCGCCCGGGGCTGCGTTCATGCCGCAGGTAGAGGTACACCAGTTGTTGATCCTCGCTCATAGGATCGCAGTTCAGCGTTGGGAAGCTCCGTTTCTCCGGAGGCTTATCTTTTTTTTGGTATAGTCCCCTGTCATTGTAGATACTTGTACATTCAGGGGTATGGCGGGGCCCTTTCCCGTCATAGATGTTGTTACATTATTAGAGGTCTGTAGTACTGTTGTGGGCAGGGTTTGTAAAGGATATTAAATGTTCAGTTATATGTATATACATGAAGGTGACCGTTTTGATTAGCCTGTTTTCTTATGTTGTCTCTTGTTTCCTGGTTAAGTTTTTATTTCCGCTGATTTTCTCTGATGTTGTTATCACTAGGGTGCCCGGGGTAAGGCACCAGTCGCGGGCCCGAGATCGGGTCGTGACACTATGGAGATTTTCTAGGGTTTTATTTTGCGACTATTGGATTAAAGTAGTATTTCCGGGCTCTTAGTATTGAAATAACTTTGGATTACTACTAGGAATACTAGGCTAAGGTATTTGAGATAATACAACAAAACTTGAAGTATTTTCTACACAAAGTGGGGGGGGGGGGTGGTGGACGAGAACTACAAAGGAGGGAGTATTATTTTGGCCTTGGAAACTCTTAAGTGTGGATGAAGAATTAGTCTTGCACAAAGGGGTATTTATAGAGAAATCAATGGCCAAGATCTAGGCAAGTGTGTGGTGTAGATTGGGGACATGTGGGTGTGGATTCTACCAACCACATGTCCACCACAAAATTTGGACAAGTGGCTAGCCACTTGTCCATACTAACAAACCGCCAGGACAATTGTCTTCACCATTCGCCACATGGCCACATGGGGGTGACACGTGTCGCCCCCCTACTCGTCCAAAATATTTCATCTTCCGAAAATATCCGTAATGCCAAAAATCCGAAAATAAAGTGGGCCCCACAAAACCGTAAATTCTCCCGTGGGCCCCACGTGACCAATTTCGGAAATAAAATTCCATAATTCTCAAATATTTCAAAAAGTCCGAATACCAAATCTGGGAATCCAATTCTCATTAACGAACCTTTTTCCTTCACAAAATTCAGAAACTTTTCCGTCGAAAAATGACATCTTTCTTCCTTTCCAATTTTTCTGTCGTATTCTCGTACGTACGTCCTCATATACATACTCTGGAACTACGGGGTGTAACATTCTTCCCCCCTTAGAAACATTCGTCCCGAATGTTCCTTCTTCGTCTCAAAACATACATGCGCTGGTATAGTCTTCACTACTATACTTACAAAACCACTTATGCCACACCTGGCCATAATATAACACATGCGCAAAACTCCAATCCAAGCCAACGAGGAATCACCTCTAACATCACAAAAGCTTCCACCTAGCGTCTAAAGGATACTCCATTCGCATCTTCACTTCACAACAAAATGATCCATTTTATTCTGTTAACACACGTTCACTCCTTTCCTTACTCGTCATACCCTTCTCGTACACCCGAACTCTCTCTAGTACACGTACCATACTCGATCATCGCCGCTTCCAAAACCTTCGAGTCACTACCTCAAACTTGGTCATTTTACTAGCCTCAAATTCCTTTAAGGCCCTTCCGGCCTTCACGATCCGATCTGGTCGAACGCGTCCACGAACTCGCATCTGCGGTTACCTAAACTTGGGCCTTGCACCCTCGTGATCCTACCACCTGGTGGGACCACCTCGAACTGACCCCACCTCATTCCGGGCTGCGGGTTGACCCGCGATCTGGCCTCAACCCAACCCGCTATCGCGCCAAACTCTCTCGTTCCCCGATCCGGAACAATCTTACTAATTCACATCATGAAAGCTACCACTTCTATCTCCAACTACCCATGGAATTATCACACAAAACTCCACGTATACTATGCACTCCGACAAAGATTAACTGTAAAGTCTTTTACTCAAGACGGCCTTACATCTAAGGTCTCAACTGTCAAAAATTCTAAGGTTCACAATTGTCTCATCCCCAGACTTACCCTTTTTCTCTAACCAGGCTTCTAAATCATATTTTACCACAATCCAACCAAACATAATACTAAACACATCATCATAACATCAAAACAAACTAGTCTCTAGAGGGTTAAGGATATACCTGAAAATCAAATAGACGGTTCAAAGGACCGCTAAAACTGGGAACTTCCACCGCGACCTCTGCCGTGGCCTGCCGGTGTATGAACATCCTGCCTAGCTATGGAAGGTGAAGAACCCGCAACTGATCTCGTAGTCTGAGCTATCCCACTAGTGCCACCTCTGGTAGGACAGTTTCTCGCAAAATGGCCCTGTTGGCCGCATGTAAAACAAACTCCCAAACTAGCACGACACTCCCCACAATGGAGCCTACCACAACGGTCACAACGAGGTAGGGGTGGCTTCATCTGGCTAACACCCCGGCTCCCCCGAAAATCTGAACCCTTGGAGCCACGACTGCTCTCGAATACTCGACGCCTCAAGGCGCGGAGGACCACTCTGTACTGGAGGTGTATAACTAGCTCTTCTTGGCGGTCTGTCTCTGAGTTCTTGAAGGACCACGCTATCTCGCCCTCTTATGCTGATCTCGGTCCTACGCTGGTCTCTACGTTCCTCCATCCCTCGCGTAAGCTCGTATACGGGCAATGTCCATGCCCGGCTGAAGAGCTACTCCTGTGCAACCCTCCGCTAAATAATCGTCAAGTCCTGTGACATATCGGTGCACCCTATCCTCCATGTCTGCCACTAATGCGGGGACATACCGGGCTAATGAGTCAAACTCTACGCTGTACTCCCGAACCGTACGCCCGTTCTGCCTCAACGTCAAAAATCTGTCGGCCCGAGCCCTCCTCATCTGGGGAGGCAAGAAATGTGCAAGAAATGCCCCTGAGAACTCGTCCCAACCAGCTGGAAGCGCATGCTCCCGGGGCGCTTCCATGAATCAAACCCGATCATTGCACGCAGCCGATGCGAACCCAATATCACTGACTCTGCCTCTGAGGCCTTGATCACTCTCATGATCCGCTGTAACTGTCGGATAAACTCCTGAGGGTCATCCTCAGCTCTCGATCCATAGAACACTGGTGGAATGAAACTTAAGAAGTCCCGAAGTCTCCAACTATCGTCCCTGGGGTGCACTACTGGTACCACCGGCTCCCGTCTGTCCTCAAGTCTCGCCATAAACCTAACTAGTAACTGGGTCATCTCCTTGTAACCTATATCCTATGTTCCTGGCCGTGGGACTGGAGGCTCAGATATCGTGGCCTCAGTAGCTACTGCCGCTCTAAACTCTCTTGGGCGGCGTCGTAGAATCCGTCGTAGCACCACCTCGGTAAAGATCGGGCTGTGCCTTGTAACCCTCGTGCTCTACTCGCACTCCTCTGCTTTGCCTTGCCGCCGGGCTCTGGTTGCCTTGCGCGGAGGCATCACTGGTACATGAGAATACGTCAGAGGGAGACCAACTCATAACACAGATCTAAGGCACGATCTCAGAGTGAGAAGAATGGAAACCAATCCTAAATATCCTATAGCCTCCTGATTATAGGTGTGGTGCACAACACGCCGATAATCAAGACTCTACTAGATACGGTCTATAGACACTTTCCGAGGATTAACTGCTCTGATACCACTTTTGTCACGACCCGACCTCGGGCCCGTGACTGGTGCCTTACCCCGGGCACCCTAGTGATACAATCATCAAAGAAAATCAGCGGAAATAAAAACTTAAACAGGAAACAAGATAAGAAAACAGGCTAACCAAAACGGTCACCTTCATGTATATACATAAAACCCAAACAGTTATATCCTTTTACAAACCTTGCCCACAACAGCATGCACTTCTAAGAATATAACAACAACTATGACGGACAGTGGCCGCCATACCCCGAATGTACAAGTACCTACAATGACAGGGACTATACTAAAAGATAAGCCTCGAGAAACGCAGCTTCCCAACGCTGAACGGCGATCCTCTGAGCGAGGATCAACAACGGGTGTACCTCTCCCTGCGGCATGACCGCAGCCCGGCGAGGTCGATAACAGTACCAAGTATGTGGCGAAAAATCAGAATGAAACCATAACAGTCTATATAAAACAGGAGACATGTATGGTAACCAAACTACAGTTCACAATATATATATTAGCAGTCATGTCAAGTCAGGGACTCACGCCCGTAAAGTCATCACTCAAATATAACCAGGGAATTTAACCCGCACAACGGCCGCATGCCCCGGCATCTTACCTCGGTATAAGCATGGCCATGGAACCATCCTAATGAAAGCATACCCGTGGGCCACCCATCGTGTCAGTATGTCCAAAGGAAATAACAAGATAACAATCATAATGGAAACATACTCGTGGGCCACCCATCGTGTCAGTATGTCCAAAGCAAATATCAAGATAACACTCCTAATGGAAGCATACCCGTGGGCCACCCATCGTGTCAGCATGTCCAAAAGGAAATAACAAGATAACAATCATAATTGAAGCATACTCGTGGGCCACCCATCGTGTCAGTATGTCCAAAGCAAATAACAAGATAACACTCCTAATGGAAGCATACCCGTGGGCCACCCATCGTGTCAGTATGTCCAAAAGGAAATAACAAGATAACAATCATAATGGAAGCATACTCGTGGGCCACCCATCGTGTCAGTATGTCTAAAGAAAATAATAAGATAACACTCCTAATGGAAGCATACCCGTGGGCCACCCATCGTGTCAGTATGTCCAAAAGGAAATAACAAGTCAGCCGGCCCTCCATCGAGAGACGCGGTGGTATAGAAATACAATACTTGCACAACAAAAGCTATCACGACTAGCATAGGCAAGTTCAACATACTTTTATACTTTCATTAACAAGTAAATTGATTCACCATTTATAAAAACTCAAGTACTCCCATTTTATGCCAACAATCCGGGTTTTAACCCTAAAGTACTACGTACATAAATTCTTTCAAAAAGATCCATTTCTTTTACAAAGGTCACACGATACCCGTAGTATCAAAATAGAGTAACTATCTTTTTAAGTAAACCAAAACAATTTCCATACTTCCTTTTTAAACCAAATCATTTCTCCCTTTAAAGTCAAGTTACCATTTTAAATCCAATAATAAAACCATCCTTTTGTTTTCATAAAGTCGTTATAACTAACTTCCCATAAAGCTATTATAACACTTTATGTTTAAACCAATTTAAGACAAAACCATGCCTTTCTTTTAGACCAAAACACTTCAAATTCTCAAGTCTCTTTTCTTTTAGAAATCAAGTTCCTTACTGTGGAATTTAAGAAAAATTAATACTTGTTATTAATGATTTTATCAAAGCAGCCATGATCTAAGAAATGTAATACAATTTTGTCTTATCTTAGATTCTATGCAGATGGAGGTTTCTATTGGTTTTAATATAATTAATTATTTGTCAATACATTTTCCTTTATTAACGTTGCAGTGGTTTGTTCGATACTTATTCTCATTTCCGAAATCAATATAACTTATTCCTTTTTAAAACCCAATTACCCATTTCTCATAAATGCGGTTTCAAAACTTTTTAACACAAACCAAGTCCTTAATATTTCACATCAAGTCATTTATAAGTCAAGTCTCTTATCTTTTAAAAACCACAGACCATTTCTTTACCTACATAAAGTTGTTATAACAAACTTCCCATAAAGCCGTTATAACACTTTATGTTTTGAACCAACCAAATTCGTTTAGCACACGTACGTCTACCGTAGTACATAGTTCACAACAATCTTGCTAGAAAAGATAGGAAGAGGTTCACATACCTCGCGACGATTATCGACAATAAGCAAAAAGCTCCAAAGTACTGTAACCCTGCTAGCCTTTTCCACCCTTCAAGTAGAATATGCTACTCGTAGTATCTCAACCTATAAAGGCCACAAAACGTCTATCAACTTCTCGATCTCTTCGTAGAATATTTCCAAGTACAAGGTTTCTTATTCTACGGAAAATTCGGCAGCACCTCCCCCCCCGCAACCATATAAAACTCCTCCTCTATCAAGGCCCGCTACCAATCCAACAACTCCAAGGGGGTTATACGTCTAACCGGACGTGTACAACTCTGCCCCACAATAATACTACAAATCTACTGTAAATACAGTCCAATGTAAATACAGTCCAATGTAAATAAAGTTCAATTATTTATATAGTCCTTCCAATATATCTTATACTCAATTCTAAACTACAACAATATGTAATATCCAATTACAATAGGGGGACATAGATCATTACCTCGATAAGCCCAAAATTATCCAAGATTATAAGTCGATCCTGAGCAACGTTTAGCTCCAATTCCTCATGCTCCAACCCGCTCCAAGCAACCCTTAGAAGTTTCTAGACAACTTCTCTAACACTTCATCCAAGCTATGAAGATTTTCTAGGGTTTTATTTTGCGACTATTGGATTAAAGTAGTATTTCCGGGCTATTAGTATTGAAATAACTTTGGAATACTACTAGGAATACTAGGCTAAGGTATTTGGGATAATACAACAATACTTGAAGTATTTTCTACACAAAGTGGGGGTGGACGAGAACGACAACGGCGGGAGTATTATTTTGGCCTTGGAAACTCTTAAGTGTGGATGAAGAATTAGTCTTGCACAAAGGGGTATTTATAGAGAAATCAATGGCCAAGATCTAGGCAAGTGTGTGGTGTAGATTGGGGACATGTGGGTGTGGATTCTACCAACCACATGTCCACCACAAAATTTGGACAAGTGGATAGCCACTGTCATTACTGGCAAACCGAGACAAGTGTCCTTCACCAATTCGGCCACATGGCCACATAGGGGTGACACGTGTCGCCCCCCTAATCGTCCAAAATATTTCATCTTCCGAAAATATCCGTAATGCCAAAAATACGAAAATAAAGTGGGCCCCACAAAACCGTAAATTCTCCCGTGGGCCCCACGTGACCAATTTCGGAAATAAAATTCCATAATTCTCAAATATTTCAAAAAGTCCGAATACCAAATCTGGGAATCCAATTCTCATTAACGAACCTTTTTCCTTCACAAAATCCAGAAACTTTTCCGTCGAAAAATCACATCTTTCTTCCTTTCCAATTTTTCTGTCGTATTCTCGTACGTACGTCCTCATATACATACTCTGGAACTATGGGGTGTAACACTTACCTATTTGCACCAATACATCTTCAATTATTCCTTGGGGATGTACAATTGAGTGATGAGCTAGTTGCAGGGTGATTGTGGTTAGTTTTGCTTCTCCTAATCCAAGTCTTTTAAACACAGAAAGAGTCATCGGGTTGACACTTGCCCCCAAATCACATAGAGCCTACTTGCATGTCACCTTCCCTATAGTGCAAGGTAAGTTGAAACTCCCTGGATCTTTCAACTTTGGGGGAAGCTTCTTCTGCAAGATAACACTGCACTCCTCTGTCAGCACCACTGTCTCATAATCTGTCAGTTTCCTCTTCTTAAAAAGGATGTCTTTCATGAACTTCACATATGCTGGCATTTTCTCCAAGGCTTCAATGAAAGGAAGGTTAATGTGCAGTTTTTTAAATACCTCCAAAAATTTCGAAAACTGCTTATCCAAAGCCTTCTTCTGCAGTCTTTGAGGGTAAGGAATTTTGTCTGTATACTCCCTCATCACTGCGGGTGGAGCCTTCTCTAAAATAGGACGGTCATCAGTAACCCCCTCATTTTCTACCTCAGTTGTCTTCTCCACATCATTCTCCTTCTCCACCACTGGTTGGGATCCATCCTGCTCTAAATGCTTCCCACTTCTTAAGCTGATTTCCTGGCACTGTTCTCTTGGGTTCATCACAGTATTACTGTGAAGATTCCCTTGCTCTCTACTGTTCAGCGTGTGTGCCAGCTGTCCCACATGTGTTTCCAGATTCCTTATGGATGATATTGTTGTAGTCATGAACTGGGTGGTCTCTACAATATATTTTGTCTGAGTATTAGCCAAGGATGAAAGTGATGACCTGGTTTCCGCCATGAATTGAGTCTGTGAGTTGTCTAATGTCAACAATGTTATTCTTATGTCATATGGCTTCTCTTATGGGGCTGGTGGGATGAACTATTGAGAAGATGTGCCTTGATTGCCCTGTTATTGTTAAAACTGCCCCTGAAAGTGAGGTTGCAGCCATTGGTCACTCTTTAACAAAAAATTTGGATGATTTCTCCACCCTTGATTATATGTGTTGGAGAATGCATTGTTGTAGGGCCTCTGAAAAATCCCCACTACCTGAACCTCCTCCATGGGCACATTGTTTGGGTCCACTGTTGTGCATCTATCAAAAGTATGGGGATCCCCACAAATCTCACAACTCACCAGTGTCTGAATAGCTTTAACTGACATTGTACTCTATTGCATCTGTTTTGTCAAAGTGGCCACCTGTGCAGTCAATGCAGTGATAACATCCACCTCATGAACCCCACCCATTTTCCTGCTGTTGATTGCTCTCTCATCGGCCCCCTGATGGTTGTTTGTGGCCATGTGTTCTAGCAAATCATGTGCCTCATTGACACTCTTTCTCATGAATGTTCCTCCTGCTGCAGAATCAATAATGGTACGAGTTATACCACACAACCCATTGTAGAATATGTGGACCAACATCCACTTCTCAATCTCATGATGCGGGCACTTCCTCTACAAATCTTTGAACCGCTCCCATGCATCATAAAGTGACTCTCCCTCCATTTGATAAAAAATATTTAGCTCTCCTCTGAGCTTTGATGCCTTCGCTGGAGGGAAGAATTTGGCAAGGAACTTCTGGGCTAAGTCTTGTCATGTAATGATGGAGTTCGCCTGTAATGAGCTCAGCCAGCTCTTTGCTCTATCCTTGAGTGAGAATGAGAAGTCTCAACCGAATGGCATCATCAGTAACACCATTGTACTTAAAAGTTGCACACAACTCCAGGAAATTTGCTAGATGCATATGGGGATCTTCAAACGGTAATCCCCCAAACTGGACTGAGCCTTGAACCATGTGCAAGATGGCTGGTTTAATTTCAAAATTATTGGCCTCAACAGCTGGAATCCTGATGCAAGTATGCACCCCTGTAATTGTAGGCAACACATAGTCCCCAAAGCTCTTTTCTGCAGGGACTTGTCTTAGGACAGGCGGTAACTCATCATTCACCAAATTATTGTTCTGCTGATTTTCCATTGCTAACAAATCAACAACTCTTTTCTTTTTTCTGTTCTGTCAGCACGACTTTCAATTTCAGGGTTCAAAGGGATTGAAGTGTCTGCTCCTCTCCTACTTCGCATAAACTAAGTTCCTAAAATCGATCAAAAACAATAAACAGATCACGACAAAACGTTCTACAATAAAAGCAATAAAAAGACAGAAAATAAAAACCAAATTAGAAATAAGAATAGATAATTCGATATTGATAGTACGTCAGTCCCCGGCAACGGCGCCAAAAACTTATTGCGATATTTCTAGATGCTTACACAAGTGTCTGTATCGTTCAAGTAATAAAGATCTGTAAGACTGAGTTATTGGTCACAAAGACTGGTTTATCAAGTACCGATTATCTAATCTATAGTATCTATTTGGTAACCATTTTTTTGTTTGGATTTTTGACTAAGAATTAAACTAAGTGCAGAAATTAAACTAAGATTGACAATACTTTGGGTTTAAACAGTTATGAAGGAAATAGGGCTTTCAATCTCCTCAACTATCCACTCTTTCACGTGTTAATGCAATGCTAATGATTTTTTTCTTATTAATATAGCAGGTTAACTAATATGTTCTATATTCCGGTTAGGATATATAAAAGTTCAACCTTGTGCAGAAACTTTATATATTTCTATGATAAATTTTACCACACAGGAGGATTAAGAACAATAACCATGAATACTACACAAGTATCGGGGTACTTTCGTCCTCGATTTTAGCCTATGTCTAAATAACTACAACATATTCAAATCTCCTCTCTCGGATATCGATTCAAAATCATATAAGTTATGACAATTAGTGATCAATTAATTATCAAGCAATCAAAACAATATTGAATAGATCTTAATATGCTGAAGAAGAACTCAATATATGTATTAACTATATGAAAGAACTTCAAGAAGATTCGACGAAAAAAACTACTAATGTAATTAGCTCCAAAACATTGTCATGTCAAGAACTAACTTACAATCTAACATAAACTGAAATTAAAATAAGGGAAAGAAAAGAACTTGAACAATGAGATGTCTCTAATCTTTCTCTTGCCTCCTTCTTTGCCTCCACAAAGTATGATATCTCATAATGAAATAATCCCTAGGTATTATATATGTAAAAATTACATTTCAGACCCTTTTGTCCTCAAAATTTGGCCCAGAATCGCAAAATTTCGCCTCGGCGCCGCGACCCTGCTGGATGGCGCCAGAAGTCCTGTAGAAAAATCAGACCACGCAGTATATTTGGCGTCGTGGCCTTGCTGGCTGGCACCGTGGCACCGGTGACGTCTCCTGCTCGTTTTTCTGATTTTGTGTCATTTTTTCATTCGGACTTCGTCAGATTTCTTTTATACTTCCCGGGACTTCTTAGGCTTCATTTCTTGACCTTTTCTTGTGCAATTCCATCTCAATTTAGTTCATTTCATCCTCAATTCTGTGTTTCCTCATTTATGATCATTGTGACTTCAAAAGAAAGAAAAACAAACTTAATACTATACTAAACACAAAAAAAATGAGTAAAATACTAACTAAAAAGGACTCAAAAGAGTGTACCAAAATACACTCAACAATCATCCACTACTATTTTACATTCCCCAAAAGATGAAGGGCCATGAAACTAACTCCATGTGATTCAATAATACCCAGAGTATGAATCCTCTCATGGCTGCTCACACTGAACTCATCTGTGACCTCGAGTTTGCCATAAAATAGCAAATCTTTCGCTCATTTCGGGTAATAGCTATCCCTCCAATAGGCCAAAGACCAAGCTCTAGAGTATAAATTTCATTAATATGGGGAACTGACATCGCCGCTGGCTGAACCCTCAGAGTACCAAACTTAGGAGTATCAGTCTGCCCCTTTCCCATATGGGTCTGAGAACTAGTCAGATTAGTAGGATGTACACTGTCTGAGTAAAACCATCAAGAACACTTAATAACCTGACTAGTGTGCCTTTCTACCTCGCTTTGAGCTAGTGCTACTACTCTGGCTCTACCTCGACCCCAAGCACGACCTCTATCGAGATCGTCTACTACCAGAGCTGGTGCCGGTGCATTCTCATTCGCCGCATTAGCATGAATCCTCACCATCTATAAGAGAATAAAAACAAAGGTCAGATACCAATTTGATTAAATTAAGCATGAAAGGAATGAAGAAAGTGAAATTTCCTAAATGTCTCATAGGCTCTCGAAGATAAGTACAAACATCTCTGTACCGATCCGCAAGACTATACTAGATATTGCTCTTATATTTAAGATCGTTTAACCTAGGAATTTGATACAAACTTTGTCACAACCCATATTTAAGGAATCGTGGTGGCACCTATAAAATTTATCCCACCGGTACGAAACCACTCTCAATCATTCACAAGTCATGATATAAATAAAAGAGAAAGATAGTAATTACTACATAAGTTATCTCAAAATATAAATATAGAAGAAAGTAATATATCTAATACATCTAAAACAACCCCTAAGATATATAGTCTGTGAATACACGAGGACTAAAATATGGTACAAGTGTGAAATGGGCAACCAAGTGCCACAACTGAATACATAGTCTGAACATGTCTCTCAAACACGAACAAAAGATAGTAAATAGAGAAGGAGCATACAAGGGTATACTATAGGTAGCATCCTCACCCTGAACACTGAAGGTCAGTTGTCCTAACTCAACCACGTGGTTCTGCGGAGGTGGAATACTGAATATGCACCCAAAAGGAATGCAACAATTGAAGCATGAGTACATAACATACTCCATTCGACATCATAGGTCGACAATAATGCAAGATACATAATCAGAGATGAATACCAAGTAATCCTATACTAACAGTTCAATAATCCAAGTAAATCACAAAGTTCATATATTGTTCATAGAGTTCAACAATAATTCAAGTATCAAGTAGTATGTATAACCATTCAAATTCCAGAATCCAATCAATTATCAACAACCACTTCAAATATGAGTCAAATCACAGTTTATCAATGAAATGACATAATTATGTATGATATGAATGTAATTCATATCCAGGTACATTTCTCTACATGGTATATAGACGTCAAGGTTTTATTATGATCCGTACACCCATGGAGGACCCGCAAAGTCCATATACTGCTCTTAGCCAGTCAGAATACCATATATGAATATGACTAGAGACTAAGACTCATTATCGAGCCTTATCATGTTGCAGGCATGCAACTCCGCTCCCTAAATATCAATATTATGACAATTAGTGATCAATTAATTATCAAGCAATCAAAACAATATTGAATAGATCTTAATATGCTGAAGAAGAACTCAATATATGTATTAACTATATGAAAGAGCTTCAAGAAGATTCGACGAAAAACACTACTAATGTAATTAGCTTCAAAACATTGTCATGTCAAGAACTAACTTACAATCTAACATAAACTGAAATTAAAATAAGGGAAAGAAAAGAACTTGAACAATGAGATGTCTCTAATCTTTCTCTTGCCTCCTTCTTTGCCTCCACAAAGTATGATATCTCATAATGAAATAATCCCTAGGTCTTATATATGTAAAAATAACATTTCAGACCCTTTTGTCCTCAAAATTTGGCCCAGAATCGCAAAATTTCGCCTCGGCGCCGCGACCCTGCTGGATGGCGCCAGAAGTCCTGTAGAAAAATCAGACCAAGCAGTATATTTGGCGCCGCGACCTTGCTGGCTGGCACCGTGGCACCGGTGACGTCTCTTGCTCGTTTTTCTGATTTTGTGTCATTTTTTCATTCGGACTTCGTCAGATTTCTTTTATACTTCTCGGGACTTCTTAGGCTTCATTTCTTGACATTTTCTTGTGAAATTCCATCTCAATTTAGTTCATTTCATCCTCAATTCCGTGTTTCCTCCTTTATGATCATTGTGACTTCAAAAGAAAGAAAAACAAACTTAATACTATACTAAACACACAAAAAATGAGTAAAATACTAACTAAAAAGGACTCAAAAGAGTGTACCAAAATACACTCAACAATCATCCACTACTATTTTACATTCCCCAAAAGCTGAAGGGCCATGAAACTAACTCCATGTGATTCAATAATACCCAGAGTATGAATCCTCTCATGGCTGCTCACACTGAACTCATACGCAGCCTCATCGAGCTGCCCATAAAATAGCAAATCTTTCGCTCATTTCGGGTAATAGCTATCCCTCCAATAGGCCAAAGACCAAACTCTAGAGTATGAATTTCATTAATATGGGGAACTGACATCGCCGCTGGCTGAACCCTCAGAGTACGAAACTTAGGAGTATCAGTCTGCCCCTTTCCCATATGGGTCTGAGAACTAGTCATATTAGTAGGATGTACACTGTCTGAGTAAAACCATCAAGCACACTTAATAACCTGACCAGTGTGCCTTTCTACCTCGCTCTGAGCTAGTGCTACTACTCTGGCTCTACCTCGACCCCAAGCACGACCTCTATCGAGATCGTCTACTACCAGAGCTGGTGCCGGTGCATTCTCATTCGCCGCATTAGCATGAATCCTCACCATCTATAAGAGAATAAAAACAAAGGTCAGATACCAATTTGATTAAATTAAGCATGAAAGGAATGAAGAAAGTGAAATTTCCTAAATGTCTCATAGGCTCTCGAAGATAAGTACAAACATCTCTGTACCGATCCGCAAGACTATACTAGATATTGCTCTTATATTTAAGATCGTTTAACCTAGGAATTTGATACAAACTTTGTCACGACCCATATTTAAGGAATCGTGGTGGCACCTATATAATTTATCCCACCGGTAGGAAACCACTCTCAATCATTCACAAGTCATGATATAAATAAAAGAGAAAGATAGTAATTACTACATAAGTTATCTCAAAATATAAATATAGAAGAAAGTAATATATCTAATACATCTAAAACAACCCCTAAGAGATATAGTCTGTGAATACACGAGGACTAAAATATGGTACAAGTGTGAAATGGGCAACCAAGTGCCACAACTGAATACATAGTCTGAACATGTCTCTCAAATACGAACAAAAGATAGTAAATAGAGAAGGAGCATACAAGGGTATACTATAGGTAGCATCCTCACCCTGAACACTGAAGGTCAGTTGTCCTAACACAACCACGTGGTTCTGCGGAGGTGGAATATTGAATATGCACCCAAAAGGAATGCAACAATTGTAGCATGAGTACATAACATACTCCATTCGACATCATAGGTCGACAATAATGCAAGATACATAATCAGAGATGAATACCAAGTAATCCTATACTAACAGTTCAATAATCCAAGTAAATCACAAAGTTCATATATTGTTCATAGAGTTCAACAATAATTCAAGTATCAAGTAGTATGTATAACCATTCAAATTCCAGAATCCAGTCAATTATCAACAACCACTTCAAATATGAGTCAAATCACAGTTTATCAATGAAATGACATAATTATGTATGATATGAATGCAATTCATATCCAGGTACATTTCTCTACATGGTATATAGACGTCAAGGTTTTATTATGATCCGTACACCCATGGAGGACCCGCAAAGTCCATATACTGCTCTTAGCCAGTCTGAATACCATATATGAATATGACTAGAGACTAAGACTCATTATCGAGCCTTATCATGTTGCAGGCGTGCAACTCCGCTCCCTAAATATCAATATTATCTAAATATACCATAGTCTCATAGTATTATTACATTTCCGACCTCTTGGACCCATAGCGTATATATACCTCTCATACCAATATCATAGAATCATGAGTGTATGAATGAAAATGATAATACAACATAAGAAATATGATATAATGAGATGCAATCAATATAGTGATGACATATCGCATGTTTTCATGATTCAACAATATATTTATGTAATCTAAGTAAGATCAAGAGGTCATATCGAAAGAATGTGTGATGAGTAAACAAAGAATAACAAATATGATGATGATCTCACATATGGCAACAGGAGTAAAGAAGTAGTAGTCGAAACTAGAACAAGACAGATTCCCCAAATTACCCATCATCACAGCTCAACACTGATACCCACTCAAATGTTTATTACAACCGACTGAGTGGGACCCCCAAACACGCCAAATACCCCTCAATATTTATAACTAATTACGTATTTCTATCAAAGTCATGAAAAACTAAACCGTAGCCTACCTTTAGGTTGCACAGGTGTCACGACCCGACCGGGGCGCGGATCGTACCTACCGGCACCACATCGGTATACATCAGAGAATAGCAGCGGAACATACACAACACATAACTTATAAAAAGGTAAACATCGCTGGCCAGCCGATAAGGCTGCCTTCCATAAAAACATACTTAATCAGAAGTACAACTTATTCTTACAACCCAAACCACAAACGTGACTACAGACCTCTAGGAATAACAACTGTGGCGGGACAGGGCCCCGCCATACCCCCTGAATGTACAAAAGTCTATAACCTCAGGGAATCATACCAAAAAGACAAATCCTCCGGAGAAATGGAGCTTTCCAAGAAATGAACAGTGATCCTAAGAGTGCGAATCAGCAAGCTACGTATCTCGACCTGCGGCATGAACGCAGCCCGGAAGGAGGTCGATAACAGTACCAAGTATGTGGAGTGAAAATCGTAATGAAATCATAATAGTATATATAAAGCGGGAGACATGTATGATAACCAAACTACGATTACCTGACATATACGCAGCCGTGTCAAGTCGGGACTCACGCTCTCTAAGTCATTACTCAAATACAACCATAGGTCGATGCCCGTAATATCAATCATGCCGTGGAATTCCTTCCTCACTGCGGTCTATGATATAACAACACTAAAGTACACATGAACACTAGATCCCACTGTGTCATAAGAAATGCGAGGCAAATGCGAAGGCATAGCTACCAGATCCACCTACATCCTCAATCGACTGTGGGCAAGTGCAGCAAGCTACGAGTCCACCCGTACAACAATACTAATTACTGAAAACCGTGCGAGGCAATGCGAAGGCATAGCTACTAGATCCACCTTCATCCTCAATCGACCGGCAAGTCGAAGCCAACTACGAGATCCACCCGTACCAACAATACTAATTACCTGAAAACCGTACGAGGCAAGTACGAAGGCGTAGCTACTAGATACACCCTGCATCCTCAATGGCGGGCAAGTACGAAAGCCAACTACGGATCCACCGTACCAACAATACTAATTACGAATCACGGTGGCCAGGCAAGTACGATAGCCTCTGCGGATCCACTCTGCGTCATCGCCGTGGGCAAGTCTGCAAGCTAACCACCAGATCCACCCTGCGTCACACAACTTCTCCCTAACACTGACCGGGGCAAGTACGAAAGCCAAGTACCAGATCCACCCTGCATCACGTCTCTGACCGGGGCAAGTACGAGGGCTAACTACCAGATCCACCTGCGTGATGAACCTCGTGGAGAGCTAATCCATGGAATAATCTGTCAGTGGAAACGAACCCTCATCATGGCCGCATACCCATGGAATCCTCCATCACTGACGGTACGCCCAAGTAGACTCATAACTACATGCTTTTAATTCGAATTGCAATACCATGTCTTTACATAACCCAAGACAATTACCATGCCTTCTTTTCACATAAACCGAGACAACTACCATGCCTTCTTTTCACATCCAAACCATATTTTTTTACATGCAATGAATCTAAGAGCATTATTTACTACTACAAGTTCCTTCTTCTTCACATGCAACATCAATACTAGCTATAAGAGAAGAGATGTTACCTTTAGAGCTTTAGCCAAAACTATTCCAACAACTTTGCTAGCCTCCTTCCAAGAACACCACCACAATAACTCCTACAAGCTAGCCACAAGCTTCCTTCTTGTCCTTAACTTTTCAGATTTTTCTTAGGCTTTGAATTCCTCTTGGAATTCTAGAGAGAAGTGAAAGCTCTAACTTAGAGAGAGGGAAAGTCTTGAAAGATGACCAAGTCTTCAAGACTTGGTCAATATAAGGGACATGCAAAAATCAGATGGGGGGGACACTTGTCACCCTCCCATGGCCTTTTTAAAAGAAGAAAATCAGATTTCTCGGTTTTCCACGAATTCCCGCCTCGGCGCGCGACCTGCGTTGGCGCCGCGGCCAACTCTGCGGACTTTCGAACTTCCGCGCCAGCGGCTTCAGCGGCCTCGGAATAACCAGCGTCGTGGCCTGCGTCCGCGCGCGGCCGACGAAACACCTTTACGCCTCGATCATTGACCGAACTTGTAACTCCCATAACTTTCTACTCCGACGTCCTATCGACGAACGGTCGGTTGCGTTGGAAACTAGACTCAACGAAATACTTCCTAGGCCTTTGAAACACTTAGGAACTCTCAATGTACCGGGTCATAACCCGCCTCAAAGTTGACTAAACCCGTCCGAAACAATCCATCAACTTATCTTTCGAAAATTTTTAAGTCTTACTCCCTTTCGTACGCTCTCATACGCATGACCTGAACTACGGGGTGTAACATTCTCCCCCCCTTAGAAACATTCGTCCCCGAATGTTCTTTTGGAGCCAATCGACTATTCCTCGGTACATCCTCGTACTACGCTTAATGGGACCTTACTATGCCACTTGTGACCCTAAGATATCGCACACACTTAATCCTTCCTCATAAGTCAAACAGGAAAACGAATCCAAAGTATGAACCATTACCACTTACTCTCTTTCACGGCCTAACAGAATTGCCCGTTCGTAATTACCAACTTATTCTATCACATGTACATAGTCTCAATATCCCTCGTTCACGACACTAAATCTTACAACAATCCCATCACTTACTCCACCCGGATCTCATCTGTACTATCCTCTTAAGCATACCACGTAGCTTAATTTACAAACATAGTCTCCCATTAGGTCTCTTAATTAAACCTCTTAAGGGTCCATTACTTCCTCAGACAACTCATCATCTCCTAATTATCTCAAATTAGTACGTAAAACCTTGATGAGAATTCATTAAACTGTTTCATACCTTCCCGGTATCTATTTAATCCTTACCAATCTTTGGTAATCCAAAATCATTCTAGGCAACACGTGTCTGACCCGCATATATAAATCTGTATAACTGTATGTCACTATACCCACTATACTACCATCGTTACTAACCTGGATACGCAATCCACATAATCTTTCCTGGGTCACTGCTGCCTTTCTCATAGCTGCAACTAACATAACTCGTTAGGGAGAGACGACCCTAACCACACAGCTCGATCGCACGATCTTAGAGTGAGAAGAATGGAAACCAATCCTAAATGTCCTGCAGCCTTCTTATTATAGATATGGTGCACAACACACCGATAATCAAGACTCTACTAGACACGGTCTGTAGACACTTTCCGAGGACTAACTGCTCTGATACCACTTTTGTCACGACCCGACCCCGGGGCCGCGGCGGTACCCTGCGGCACCGCATCGGTAAACATCAGAGAATAGCAGCGGAACATACACAACACATAACTTATAAAAAGGTAAACATCGCTGGCCGATAAAGGTGCCTTCCATAAAACATACTTAATCGTGTACAACTTATTCTTACACCCAAACCACAAACGTGACTACGCACTTAGGAATAACAATCGTGGCGGGACGGGGCCCGCCATACCCCGAATGTACAAAGTCTATAACCTCGAGAATCATACCAAAAGACAAAGCCTCGGATAGATGAAGCTTTCAAGAAATGAGCGGTGATCCTAAGAGTGCGGATCGCCAGCTACGTATCTCGACTGCGGCGTGAGCACCCAGAAGGAGTCGATCTGACAAGTACCAAGTATGTGGGCGAAAAATCGTAATAAAATCATAATAGTATATATAAAGCAGGAGACATGTATGATAACCAAACTACAGTACACAACATATACGCAGCCATGTCAAGTCAGGGACTCACGCCCTCTAAGTCATTACTCAAATACAACCATAGGTCTCATGCCCATAATATCAATCATGCCCGTGAAATTCCTTCCTCACTACCGGCAGTCTATGATATAACAACACTAAGGAGTACACATGAACACTAGATCCCACCTGCGTCATAAGAACCGTACGAGGCAAGTACGAAGGCATAGCTACGGATCCACTGCATCCTCAATCCGGCAAGTACGAAGCCAACTACGAGTCCACCTGCAACAATACTAATTACTCGAAACCGTACGAGGCAAGTACGAAGGCATAGCTACCAGATCCACCCTGCATCCTCAACTGACCGGGGCAAGTACGAAAGCCAACTACCAGATCCACCCGTACCAACAATACTAATTACCTGAAAACCGTACGAGGCAAGTACGAAGGCATAGCTACTAGATCCACCCTGCATCCTCAACTGACCGGGAAAGTAACGAAGCCAACTACGGATCCACCGTACCAACAATACTAATTACTTGAATCATGAAGCTGACCGGGGCAAGTATGATAGCCTCTACCAGATCCACCTGCGTCATCACGCCAGGGCAAGTATGCGAGCTAACCACCAGATCCACTGCGTCGCACACAACCGCCCTAACACCGACCGGGCAAGTACGAAGCCAACTACGGATCCACTGCATCACGCGTCTCGACCGGCAAGTACGAGGGCTAACTACCGGATCCACCTGCGTGATGGGACCTCATGGAGAGCTAATCCATAGAATAATACCATCAGCGAAAGCGAACCCTCATCGTGGCGCGTACCCGTGGAATCCTCCATCGACCAGTACGCCCAAGTAGACTCATAACTACATGCTTTTAATTCGAATTGCAATACCATGTCTTTACATAACCCAAGACAATTACCATGCCTTCTTTTCACATAAACCGAGACAACTACCATGCCTTCTTTTCACATCCAAACCATATTTTTTTACATGCAATGAATCTAAGAGCATTATTTACTACTACAAGTTCCTTCTTCTTCACATGCAACATCAATACTAGCTATAAGAGAAGAAATGTTACCTTTAGAGCTTTAGCCAAAACTATTCCAACAACTTTGCTAGCCTCCTTCCAAGAACACCACCACAATAACTCCTACAAGCTAGCCACAAACATCCTTCTTGTCCTTAACTTTTCAGATTTTTCTTAGGCTTTGAATTCCTCTTGGAATTCTAGAGAGAAGTGAGAGCTCTAACTTAGAGAGAGGGAAAGTCTTGAAAGATGACCAAGTCTTCAAGACTTGGTCAATATAAGGGACATGCAAAAATCAGATGGGGGGGACACTTGTCACCCTCCCATGGCCTTTTTAAAAGAAGAAAATCAGATTTCCTCAGTTTTTCGCGAATTCCGCCTCGGCCTGCGGTAGTGCGCTGCTGAAACTTCTGCGGACTTTCGGAACTTCCGGCGCCGCGGCTCTGCAACTTCAGCAGCCCCTCAGAATAACGGCGCGCGGCCACGCATCGGCGCGGCTGCGTACTGGCCCCGAAACACCTTTACGCGCATTGCGCCGAACTTGTAACTCCCATAACTTTCTACTCCGACGTCCTATCGACGAACGGTCGGTTGCGTTGGAAACTAGACTCAACGAACTACGCCCTAGGCCTTTGAAACACTTAGGAACTCTCAATGTACCGAGTCATAACCCGCCTCAAAGTTGACTAAACCCGTCTGAAACAATCCATCAACTTATCTTTCGAATTTTTTTAAGTCTTACTCCCTTTCGTACGCTCTCATACGCATGACCTGAACTACGGGGTGTAACAACAGGAGCTCTACACGATCAAACCTCGATGATAGCCTTGCCCTTCCTCTGTGCCACATGATAATCGAAGTCTAATCTCGCATATTATATCATTAATTTAAGGTTAACCCAACATAAAGAAAATTTTTAAATACCCATCCCAGGTCCACGCCAGCAAGACTCAAACTTTAATACTCAATTACTAAGAAAACATACTAAGTAGTCACATCCTTAAGTTAATTGGATATCCATACACATTTGAACCGCAAATTGTATAATATACAAAAAAGCCTCAATTTGAAATCCTATTTTTTTCAAATTGAAATAAGCTTATACAACCAAATTAAGCATTAAAACATGATCATCTAACAATATCAATCACTAATTTACAATAAAACAAGTAACCTAATCCATAAACTCTTCATTAATCAATGCTTTAACCCTCTTATTTTCACAAGAATGCATAACTCATCTTCCCCAACATATAATCAAACTAAACCACCATTAATAAAGAACTTAGAAGGATAAACTTAACTGAAAAAGGAAGAATCACTTACCCCAAGGGTGAAAATTGCTCCTAAACCTCTAGAAATGCTTTATAGCGGCTCATGTTTCGAGATAGTCTATTTTTGGAAATAATTTTTGACCTAATATATTTATAGGACACCTGATACATCACTTCTCTCGACTCTATTAGAGCAGACCGACTATGGCGGACCTTACCCACATTAGGCCGATACACTTGACACCTCATCACAGTGTCATAGAGAACACGACTCCGCTATGGCGGACTCGCCTATACGGATAAATATTCTCCCACAATGGAAACCCACCATCTCCTAACCTTAATATTTGATGAGCAAACCTTTCGCTGAGGCAGACACGCCGGAGCGGACACTAGTGTCGCAGAGGCAGACACCAGGAATAAGCAATGAGAAAAACAACCAAATCTCCTATCCAACACTCAAAACACTCCCGAGACCCCCTAGACACAAACTAGACATGCTCATCTAAGGTAAATAGTTCTACAAACTGGATTGTACCCTCGGATTTTGCACTTAATCGAGCTAAGGAATACTTTTCTAAAGAATCGTCCAACACAAATTGAAATCCAAATTTTACAAATAAGGCCACAAAATACATCTGATTGCCTTGAGAAGCAAATAATGACTCAACTAAGTCATAAATTACCCTACATAGATATTGGAAGTAACGGAACCTAGAAACGAACCCATCTAGCCAAAAATTAACTTTGAGTTAAACTATCCAACTCTAAGTTTCTAGTTTTGGGGTTTTCATCTGAAATGCATATAAATGAATCTCGAGATTTGTGCCACCCATTCCCATACATCACAAACCCCACACAAGTATACGAGAAGGGTCACAAAATCAAATAAGGGTCTTTAGCTAAAAACAACTAGATGAATCCTTACCTCAAATACCAATTAAAACATTGTTCTTGTCACACCCCAATCTTAGGGGGTGGCCATCACTCGGTGCCCTAAGGCCCGAGCATATTGATCTTAATACTTATAATATGCTCACCAAGATATGGGCTGATAAGGCCTTTGATGAATGACTATCTGATCAAATACATAACCACCTGCAGGAAGAAAATGCCCATCATCCATATTTATATAAAACAAGGTCGGCAATGCCACACAAGACTACTATATACATGATTATTGTCTATAAACCTCTAAAGAGTGTACCATCACCATCTAGTCAGGACAGGGCCCCACTATACCGAACAATATGCATATATACAACACAATACCTAACAACACACTAGACAACTTTGGAAGAAAAGAGTGTGATAACCCTCAACTGAATAAAGTCACATACTGTGAAGTACTGTCCAAATCTTTATCTGTACATGCGGGCATGAAATATAGTGTCCCCACAAAGGGACATCAGTACAAAAGATGTACTCAATATGTAAGGCATATAACATATAAGTAAAAGATGAAATATGAAGCGAGTTTAGAAGTCAACCTGAAATTCATAAATGGCTTCCGGGGCATACACTGACTCAATCACGAATATACATATGCATGTTTGTAAAATAATCAAGCCACTCATTGGGGCCATATATATGTAATATAGTATCAACACAATTTGTGGAGCACATCATATCATATCATACCCAGCCTCATATAGAACTTGGTCGTACCCAAACCAGATATGGAACTCAGTAGTATCAGGACCAATTGCAGTGGTCTATGAATATAAGCATCGTACCTGGATGACTATAGCATTGCTCGATAAGAAAATAGATACACATATACAGCACAATGCAAATGATGACTCTGAAGGGACTTAGGAATCCAATCGAAGTGACTCAACATCATTATCATTCGACTATCATTATGTAACTGTATATGTACCAATTTTCCATAAATCAACCAGATTTGCAAAAAAAATGTGTACTATTCGGATTGGAGTTAAGGTGGGAAATACTCCCCACATAACCAATGAGGTGATTGAGATATATATCAATTTAAAACAATTATAGCACAATCTTTAGTGTTATGATTAGAGTAGTTTTTGTAGGGATGTCATTACTATTACAATTATTCATCGATCATGACATAAGAATGAAGGAGTGATCCTTGACATATCTTGTTGATTACCAATATAACTTTTATGGCTTCCCGCTTGTTGTATAATCATTGACCTAGCAAATAAGATAATCCACATCATTACCCAACCAATGGTTTTAAATATTTCATCATTGAGACATTTCATTGAACAGTTGGTGTACATGTTTTATTCCCTCTTATTTTCATGGTAACTTGAGTTATTCTCACATCATCTTCAATAACACAATACAATCAAGACCACAACAATAATATTCCATGAACCTTAGCTATAGTTCACTAAAAACCTTATTAAAAACCACCCAACAATCAACATAACAATTATCATGATCAGCTATAGAGTTTATCTTACTTCATCTAGATTAGCTAAATCTACTTAAGCTATATTCATCACTAGAACAAGATAATCTAGTAAAAGTTTGAAGGCATTAAAGAGTATAAATAACTCACATTAAATATCTAAGAAGTCCTTCAGTCCAAATCTGCTTTCACGCTCCAAGAATACCCTAGCTAATATTATAGAGAAGGTTTACAAGGTAATCTATGTCTTCCAAAGGGAAATATCACATCATGGTATTAATGAAGGGTTCTTCAATGACGAAAAGGGATTTGTAGAGTTTTTGGGAGGTTTCTAGAGCTCAAGGGTCAAAAAAATATGAAATGAAGTAAAGTTGGCCAAAATTGGACTTAAATAGATCACTCCACCACCTTACATATATGGATGCATATGCGGCGCCTATGCCCACAATTCAGCATATTTTCCCATATAAAGCCACATATGCCACCACATATGGTGGTAGTGAGGTGGAGGAAAATCAGTCTGGATATGTTGCCCCATCCGCAAAATGAAATGGGTTTTGTGTGGCGATATGCTTAACATATCGTCCTATCTTTGTTGAACTTTATCGATATGTGATTCCTTTGATCCCAATGAGTTATGACCACCCATAAACCTTCCTAATGTCCCTTTATTTCATAGATGCTCCTCGGAACATGGATCGAGCCATCAAAACTTAAATCGGTCTATGCGAAAAGACGAGTATAACTCGGAGTCTTTTGGATATGCTTCAAAATTTTGCCCAAGTCCTTATTCATCCTTTTATGGACATTATAATAGTTTTATCATACATCATCTTGATACGACGCACTCAATGTAGGAATGGTGCATGAAGGACATAACAACACTTTAAACTCTCATGACTTCTTTGGTTCCAAATTGACCATTCTTTTATTCTTCCAATGTAATCCTTCTTTATTATATTAGGCTTATTAACTCAAGGTATACTTGATACATAAAATTATGGGTCATAACATTTTCCCCCCTTAAGATCATTCATTCTCAAATGTTGGAGCTTCATCACACGGGTATAGTGATTCTTATATTCTTTGGCAACATTGTCAGAGTTCTTTTGCACATAGGACTATTTCAACCTGTCGCACAATCCAATATGATTAGCCACTACAAAATGATTGTCAGAGGTCAGGGATCTTGAAAATGATAGGGTTGTTCGAGTTTATTTCTTTTTCTGTTATTCCCTTTCGTATCTCTATTACGTTCTTATACGTTCCTTCCTTATTATATTTATATTATCACACTTGAAGGAATAAATTATGCACAACTTACTAGCCTTGGAATTTCCTCATTTAATAAGCCATCTATCACTTTTACATTCCCATTATGACCACACTTGAAGTGAATATCCAACAGACATCTCTAACTCAGAATATACTCTACTTGCCAGTTATTGCATCTCTCAGCTGAGTTCGGGCATTGCAATCGTAAACATTGCAGATGAAATCTTTCTTTCTTATCAAATTATATCCTGCTCCTGCAACCAAGTCTCTTAATACATCCCTTCATTAAACCGAGCATTTTCTCATAACTTACTATATCAAATTTAGCACTGTTATTTCGTGTCCCTTCCATTTTCATTACTCGATAATAATCCTACTCCTTTCCTGTATCTAAAACCTTATTCGTTGACCTAGTAGTATTTTGCATAATTGTTATCACTGACTCATGCAAGTTTAATTTGTCCATTCATATCTTGTGTCCGGTAGTTTTAAACCATATTATTAATTGGTCTCGTAAGACGAACGTGGGGTTAATTATGGACATCTGAAGTCCTTTCCATATTAGTTTTCAAAAGGTATCTTGTCGTAGAAAGAGTGATGGTATAATGGCTTAAAATAACTCTGGGAAACATGTATCCTTCTTAATATGAATTGTTGGCAAAACTTCAACATTATAGGTGGCCCTGATTACCACGATGCGAGTTGTCAAATGATTTGTGTATCAGTGGGAAAACTCTAGCATTTCCCGTGCTATCCAATAATCCTTTATTAATTCTTCCCGCTTTGAGTGTGCATCCTCTTATGGGTCGACCATCAATCTCTGATTTTGGTAAGGTTTTTGTTATTACCTTTACTTCAAGTCATGCAATATCTCTATGTATTCTTGATAGACAGAATGCTACAACATTCTTCGTCCTAGCGTTCATTCAGCTCCCAATATAAGATAAGATTCCTCCACATTTTGTTTTAGGGAATTGTTGTCACTTGTCTTCTCTTACTGCGAGGTACTTGTTACATTACTCTTTCCTTTAATCTTCATATCCTTCTTCTTACTAGTGGTTCTCGACCATATTGTCAACTATGTCCTTGTCTATTATGTCGAAATCTCTTATTTCTTATAACGTTTTCAATTTTGAATGTTCTATAAGCGATTTATCTAAAGTGGGTCCATCCTAACTTAATTGTATCCTATATTTACTCAAGTACCCTTTATCGATGTGTATTGTTCCTTTTGTCTTACTTTCAAGTTTTCTCACTTACTGGAAACTAGACACCTTTTTACCTTTGATGTCTTTTCCATTTGTCGGCCTTATTTCTTAGGTCGACTATTTTTACTTGCTCCAAACTGGTGCCTTTTTATTTGGGAAACATTAATTTCGCACTAAGAGCGCGTCACTAGCCTTTGGTAACTTCAAGATTTGTTGTTAGTTATATTTGACTATTATTTTGTTGGGGACGTCGTATACACCTTATCTGGAGGAAAACCCTTGACATACTCATATTTTCATTCGGTATTGTTTACGATAAGGGTCATCCTACCCTTTCCTCATTGAAGAATTCATGTATGTGAGGCGTCGATCTACTGGATTCACCATGATTTGTGTATGTAAGATAATGTTTCTGCCCTTATTTCTCAACTCTGGCTTTCTTTGCACAAAACTTTACAACCATTATGTTATCCTTCTCATGGAGATTCTAGTTCAGTTGGAAAATTATAATTTACCATTACTCGCCCACTCATATCTTTGTTTCCTTTCTCTCATTCTTTAATTCCTTTCCTTGTCATCTAACTGAGACCATTTTCATCACTTCATCATATACTTCCATCGGCTTCAGTTTTCCTTACTTCTACTTATAAATCCTCAAATGTCTCCTGACATTTGTGGAGAAACTAGTGGTTGACTTGTTCAAATTTAGATCGTAGCCGGTTTCAATCTTGCCATTGATCGGGGATTCTCCCTTTAATTGGTATTAGAATTCTTATCCAGTCGGTCTTTAACCAATTAACTTGTACATTACCGACTTGAATTCCCTTAAAGATTTCTCGTCTTAATGTACTTCGTATACTGTCATTTGTTGTATTTCTGGCTAGGAAATTTCATGTACCATTTTTTACTAATGTCCTCATCTTTAATGGCAATCATATTGTTATCGGTTCAACCTTAGTCTTGTTATCGATATCCTTACAATTACGGTCTTTCGATCAGTCTATCCATTTGAAAAACATCATTCGGCCTCATTACTATTGGCATAACGCTCTTACTTTTGTTTACCAGAAACTCATTTGCCACTATGGTCAATTTTTTGTCATATCAAAACCTTTATCACAACCTATCTTCAACCAGTTATTCTTGACCCGTTAGCTCATAAAATTACATCCTCGAATTGAAAAAAAACTTATCACATTCAATAAGACTTAAATCACTAAAGAATGAAAAAGGTTTTCATGATGTTCCAATATTTCGAACGATCCTGTGTGTTTTGATAATCTCATTTGATCTTATATAAACTTGCCATTTCTTAATCAAAGCCTGAAACATTCATACAATTGTTGGGTGATACATTAACGCAAATTCAGATTTTGCGTAATATTTGTCTGGAAACATGCCACATGTTACATCAATAGAATTGTTTGAGTGCTCCATATCCTCTCAATATACAATACACTTACAATACTTTAGCTATTCATTGACTAGAAGCTTTATCTTCAGTTGATATAATTACATCCATGACTCTTTCTTATCAGAGTATCTTATTCCACGGGAATTCGGGAAATCGACTCCTAAAATGGTGCCCCTCTTCTAGAATATATAAAATAAGTATGTTTGCGCATGTAGAAATTTGGTATATAATTAACAAAAGCAATAGTATACCTTCCCTTGTCTGCCCTCATCGGGTAGCATCAGAACTCGACTTTACGTCCTTGCTCTCCTCCTTTCTCATGTAGGCCAGTCCGGGATACTCTCGTATCTCGTTTCCTCGATTATCATGCCAATAACAACCCCTTGTCTCCTTACAAAAAGGCCTAGCATGCATTCGTCCATATATCTTACAACATGCCCTAGACGACTCCACTCGGTTTGAACCACTCCTATTCTAATCCTGAGATATCGAGGGTTGTAACCCCTGCCTCGGCCTTACCCGAGAACATTGATCATACCTGATCTATAAAAAATAGTCGTCATGTTGATCATGCATCTAAAATCATTCTTCAGTCTACCTTCCCCGATAACAACCAACTACTCTAACTATTTTAGTCATTTCTCTTACTCTAACTGAGTCAGCCTTACTGGCCATTAACTATCCCTAGACAATATAATCCCTAGGTTGTGAACTCCCAGAACCTTTCAGTAGTCTATCACCATCGATCATACCGGGGTGGTATCGTGCATGTGAGGCCACCAACTGGGTAAATACCTGAACTGCCCTCCTGACATCTTCGTCGGACAGCACTGGGGTATATCTGATGATATCTAGGTCTCCCTTGGTGCTACTGATCATATCTGGGTTGAAGACTAGTGGAGAGGTAACTCGCTTATATCCTCTGACATATCAGTATCGATAGAAAATGTATCTCTCTAAGAAGACATCCTTGAAAGTGTAAACACGATGGGGTTAGGAAGGAAATACTTACAGCTCGACTCTAGTGCATGATCTAGATTAAGTAAGAAGGAAACTATCCTAAATATCATGTAGCCTCTTATTTATAAGTGTGGCGCGCAACAAACTCATAAGTAGAACTCTACTAAATACGTCTTGTAGACATCTCTAGGACAAACCTCATCTGATACTAAGTTTGTCACACACCAACCTTGGGGTGTGGCCAAACCCTAGTGCCCTAAGGCCCAAGCATACCAATCCTGATATTTTTAATATGCTCACGAAGATTTGGGCCGACAAGGCCTCTAACGAATGACTATCTGATCAAATACATAACCACCTACACACAGAAATGGCCCAACATACATGTTATACCCCGTATTTCCAGAGTATGTACGTGAGGGCGTACGTACAAAAGTTTAAGCCTTAAGTTAGGCAAGGGACGAAATTTGTGCACAACTAGCGAAAAGAATCGTTTTCCGACGAAACGTTTTCCGGACTTTGCGAAGGGAAAATTACGGTTGCAACATTTATAATTTTTGCGGATTTTTCCGAGAGATGAAATATTTTGGACCAACGAGAGGGCGACAAGTGTCACCCTCAAGTGGCGGAATTATGGACGACCTTGGGCACGTTTTTTGCCTTTCTTTTGGTCAAGGGTTAGGTAGGATATTTGTGTGGTAGATTGATAAGGTGGGACCCACACACACATGTCCAGATCCCCACCCTCCACTTACCCTCCACATGCCTTAATCTTGGCCATTGATTGTCCTATAAATATCCCTCTAATGCAAGACTATTTCTTCATCCACACTTGTGAAAATCCAAGGCAAAATCCCTCTCCCCCTCTTGAAGCTTTTGTCCAAGCCACCCCTCCCCCTTTGGAAGGCCCTTGGCCGAAACCCCCCCCCCCCCCTCCTAGTGGTGCTAGCCGAAACACACCCCCCCCTCCTCTTGAGTTGTTCTCGTAAAATACCCCCCCTTGGTAGAAAAGTATTCTCCAAGTATTGTTACTATTCCAAAATACCTTGGCCCAAATACCTTGTAGTATTCCAAGGTTACACCTATACTAAAAACCCAGAAATACTATTATACTTCCTTTAGTCACTAAACGAAACCCTAAGGAAAATCTTCATAGTCGGTTGAAGTGTTAAGTAGAAGTTGTGTAGAACTTCTAAGGGTTTCTTGAGCGAATTGGAGCATTCGAAATGAGCTAAACGTTGCTCAGGATCGACATATAAACTTGGATAATTTTGGGCTTATCGAGGTAAATACTCTTGTCCTTCTATTGTAATTGGAAATTACATACTATAGTAGTATAGGAATGAGTATAAGATATATAGAAGGATGGTATAAGAGAAGAGAATTGAATTGAAATCACATCAGAAGAATATTAAAGAAGAGAACTGAATCAGACTTACATAGGTTGTATTTACTGAGACTTGTGTAGTTTGACTGCAGGAAGACGCCCAAGTTTCAGTAGAATAAGGAATATGTATCTAGAATTATTCTACAGAGTAGTCTAGACGTTGATAGACTTATATGACCGTTATAGGTTGAAGTACTGCGAGTAGCGTATTCTACTCGAGGGTGGAAAAGGCTAGCAGGATTACAGTACTTTGGAGCTATTTGCTAATAGTCGATAATCGTCGCGAGGTATGTGATTCTTCCTATCCTCTTGAGCATGATATTTTAAAAGAATATGTATAGTACGGTAGACGTACGTGTGTTAACTGAACATGGTTTTACTTCGATGTCTTTTGACTGGAGTTTTAAATAATAAAGAATCTTGAAGTATTTCAAAAGAATTAAGAATCGTTTATGAAAGAAGAGTAATACTTGGTTTTAAAAAGCTTAAGAGTTATACTAGCTTTATGGGAAGTTAGGTATAACGACTTAAGAAAGATAAAAGAATGGTTTATTGATTTTAGAAGTTAAGAGACTTAATCTTAAAAGATAAGAGACTTGACTTAATTGAATTGATATGAAAGTTGTTAAGAAGTGTGAAACCTCATTCGTGAGTAATGAGTACTTGGTTTTTTTAAAGAATAATGTTTACTGATTTCGGAAATGAGAATATGTATCGAACGAACCACTGCAACGTTAATAAAGGAAAATGTATTGACAAATAAGTAATTATATTAAAACCAGTAGAAACCTCCATCTGCATAGAAGCTAAGATAAGACAAGATTGTATTACATTTCCTAGATCATGGCTGCTTTAATAAGATTGTTATAAACAAGAATAACCTACTCCCACATAAGGCATATGTTGCTCAAATTGTTTTAAAAGAGAATTACGTTATTAAATGATTAAGACATGAACTATGAAATCTTTCGAAAATAAGAGACGTGAATGTCTGAAATTAGGCAAACTTGAACTTTGGAAAAGAATGTTGTAACTTGATTTTAAAGGGAGAAGTGTTTTGGTTTAAAAAGGAAAGTATGGAAGTTGTTTTGGTTTACTTAAAAATGTTAGTCACTCTATTTTTATAATACGGGCATCGGGTGACCTTTGTAAAAAAAATGGATCTTTTAAAAAGAATTTAACGTACGTAGTACTTTGGGGTTAAAACCTGGACTTTGGCATAAAATGAAAGTACCTTGAGTTGTGTGTAACTTGCATATGTTTGCGTGTGATAGCCTTGTCGTGCTAGTATTGTGTTTCTATACCACCGCGTCTCTCAATGGAGGGCCGACTGATTTGTTATGATCTTATTTGGACGTATCGGCAGTGACGGAGGATTCCACGGGTGCGCTCCTATTGATAGTGTTATTCCATGGACTAGCTCTCCATGCGGTTTTACTGATTCGGCCTTGGTATCTGGTGGTTGGCGTGATTCGCCTTGCCGTCGTGATTCGCCTTGGTATCTGGTAGTTAGCCTTCGTACTTGCCCCGTTCAGTTTAGTGGCGCAGTATCGACATACTGCCTTGGTATCCGTAGTTAGCCTCAGATTTGCCCGGCCAACACGTGACACGCTTTGGTATCCGTAGTTGGCTTTCAGACTTGCCCCGTGACGCCTTCGTGGCGAGTCTCGTGATGCGCCTTCGTATCCGTAGTTAGCCCTCGATTTGCCCCGGCCACCACGTGACACGCTTTGGTATCCGTAGTTGGCTTTCGTACTTGCCGTGACGCCTTCGTGGTTTGGTTGTATAGTATTGTTAGTACGGCTTTGGTATCTGGTAGTTGGCTTTCGTACTTGCCCCGGTCAGTTGATGATGCGGCTTTGGTATCTGGTAGTTAGCCTTCGTACTTGCCCCGTACGGTTTTATGACTCAGGTGGGACCTGGTGTTCATGTGTACTCCTTGGTGTTATTATATCATAGACTGCCGGCAGTGAGGAAGGTATTCCACGGGCATGATTGATGTTGAGGGCGTGAGACCCATAGTTATATTTGAGTGATGACTTTGAGGGCGTGAGTCCCTGACTTGACATGACTGCTTATTTATCAGGATCGTAGTTTGGTTATCATACATGTCTCCTGCTTTATATAGACTACTATGATTTCATTTACAGATTTTCGCCACATACTGTTGGCCAGATCGACCTCCTTCGGGTTGCGTTCATGCGCAGTAGGTACACCGATTGTTGATCCTCGCTCATAGATCACAGTCAACAGATTGGGAAGCTCCGTTTCTCCGAGGCTTATCTTTTGGTATAGTCCTCATCAGTAGGTACTTGTACATTCGGGTATGGCGGGCCCCGTCGTCATGTTGTATAAAAACTCTTAGTGAGGTCCGTAGTACTGGGCGGGGTTTGTAAGGATGAATCGCTCAAGTTTTTTTATATATATATGCAAGAAGGTAACCGTTTGGTTGGCCTGTTTTATTATCATATCTCTTGTTTCATGTTTAAGTTTTTATTTCCGCTGATTTTCTCTGATGTTGTATCACTAGGGTTCCCGAGGTAAGACACCAGTCACGGGCCCGGGATCGGGTCGTGACAATACATATTTATATACAACAAGTCTGGCAAGGCCACACAAGACTATTATATGCACAACAATTGTCTACAATTCTCTAAAGAGTATACCATCACCATCTGGTAGGGACAGGGCCTAACCATACCCAACTATATGCATATATACAACACCATAACTAACAACACAATGGACGGCTTCAGAAGAAAGGAGTGTGACAACCTCGACTAAATCAAGTCACCTCCTACAAAGTACAATCCAAATCTCTATTTATACCTAGGGGCATGAAACACAGTGTTCTCGAAAAGGGACATCAATATGAAATATGTACTAAATATGTAAGGAAGATAACATATAATTAAAGGATTAAATATATGGGGAGAGTATATAAGTCAACTTGAAACTCATAAATGGCCTCTGGGCATACACTGACTCAATCATGAATATATTTATATATAATATAGTATCAAGACATTTTGTGGGGAAAATCATATTATAAAGTAATATAAGTCTTTTAATGGGAAATGTCATATCATGATATTAATGAAGGGTTCTTCAATGAAGAAAATGGTTTTGGAGAGTGTTTGGGAGGTTTCTAGAGCTCAAGGGTAAAAAAATATGAAATAAAGTGAAGTTGGCCGAAACTGGACTTAAGTAGATCACTACAATGCCTCACATATTGTTATACCCCGTATTTTCAGAGTATGTATGTCACGCCCCGAACCCCGGGCCCGTGACTGGTGCCCTACCTGGGCACCCTTCCACCTTAACAACTAAGTACATTGCGGAAATTAATAACAGCTCATCATTTTTTTTTTTTTTTTTTAAAAGCAACCGTACGTACAAGATAAAGCCGACTAGGCTGCCATATAATATACATAAACAAAAGACACTACACTGCACACGAGTCCAATCCCACATATGAATACAGACCTCTAGGAGTTAAACTGAACTATGACGGGACAAGGCCCCGCCGTACCCATAAATGTACAAAAGATACTCAAAATACAACACCTTGTGCCTTACTACAATGAGAGTAAACAGTAGTATCCTTACAATATAAAATAGGAAGCTCATGATCAAAGCAGGACCATCCGCCCGCAGTATTATTCAGCAATCCTATTCCTGGGACTATTTCACCCGCATAGGTCGCGTGGACCCGCATGAGGTATTCCTCGCATAGGCTGGACCCGCCCACATGAGACTATTTCACCCACATAAGCCCTTTCGGACTCGCATGAGGTATTCCTCGCATAGGAATATTTCACCCGCATAAGCCCTTACGGACTCGCATGAGGTATTCCTCGCATAGGCTGGACCCGCCCGCATGGGACTATTTCACCCGCATAAGCCCTACGGACTCGCATAAGGTATTCCTCGCATAGGCTGGACGCGCCCGCATGGGACTATTTCACTCGCATAAGCCCTACGGACTCGCATGAGGTATTCCTCGCATCGTGGGTAGCAAATCCACAGAATTATGCAAATGCCACAAACCCGGATGACCAAACAACGATATACCAATAGCACACAACCGGCTATTTCCAGCACACATAGGCAAATCCTCAATTAACAAGCCAAAGTCCTTACCAAGGCACACTTAGAATGATTCACAATCAATCAAGCCAAAGTACTTATCCAGGCACACTTAGACTAATTCTCAATTAATCAAGCCAAAGTACTTATCAAGGCATACATAGAATAATTCTCTTTTAACAAGCCAAAGTACTTATCAAGGCACACTTAGACAAATTCTCAATTTATCAAGCCAAAGTACTAATCAAGGCATACATAGAATAATTCTCTTTTAACAAGTCAAAGTACTTATCAAGGCACACTTAGATAAATTCTCAATTTATCAAGCCAAAGTACTAATCAAGGCATACATAGAATAATTCTCTTTTAACAAGTCAAAGTACTTATCAAGGCACACTTAGACAAATTCTCAATTTATCAAGCCAAAGTACTAATCAAGGCATACATAGAATAATTCTCTTTTAACAAGTCAAAGTACTTATCAAGGCACACTTAGACAAATTCTCAATTTATCAAGCCAAAGTACTAATCAAGGCATACATAGAATAATTCTCTTTTAACAAGTCAAAGTACTTATCAAGGCAAACTTAGACAAATTTTCAATTTATCAAGCCAAAGTACTACGTACGTACATTCTTTTATAAAAGACTCCTTTCTATGTAAAGCCCCAAGATACTAACACCCGTAGTATCAAGGCGTGTCTATTTTTCAAAGTAAGTTACTACACGTTTAGAAAACTCATTTCAAGGCTTAAAATCAAGTAACTTCAAATTTTCACAATCTTGGCAACTTATGCCCTTTTATCAAAATAGACAACTTTCTAAATCTTCCATAAAGCCGTTATAACCAACTTCCCATAAAGCCGTTATAACCCTTTATGGTTTTATACGTATCCATTCCTTTAATAACCAAGAGACTTATGCTATTAAAAACCAAGTATCACATACTTACAAATCAAGTTCTTAACTTTCAAAACACTTCAAGTCTCTTAATATATAGTAAACAAGTTTCTTCTACTTTTAAACCTCAAGTAACTCACTCCTTTGAAACAAGTTACTTCTCTTAAAACATGTCATTTCTCCTCTTTAAATCAAATAAGTAAATCACTCCTGACTTCTAAAGTCATTATAATGACCTTTAGGTTTTAGAATTAAGGCACTAGCCAAAAGATTTGGAAACCACTTCCTTTTAAGACTCCATGTACTTTAAGTAAAATACCTTCACTTTTAAGAATCCAAACTTCATCAAGAAAATGGATTATACAACTTACAATCTAAACATCAAAGTACAATCAAGGAAGTACATAGAACAAATTCTATTCTAGGCAATCCAAATACAACCAAGGAATGGATCATGTAAGGAGTAGAACATACTTTCTTAATCTTAAGGAATCATGCTAGAAGAGGAGATAGTTCACATACCTTTCGCTAAATCCACAAGCTGCCGAATACGCCAGACGTAGAAGTGTCAACCTATAAAGGTCACAACAAGGCTATCAACTTCTAGTCTCTATGTAGAATAATACTAAGTATTTAGTCTCTAATTCTACGGAAAATCGGGCAGCACTTCCTTTGTTTCTACTCACTTTGCCACATTTTTCAAGGCCGAATACAATAACCAACAAGCCACATTTAAGGCTCCAAACAATAACCAAACAAAGGGGATTACACGCCTTACAATACGTGTAAAATTCCGCCCCACAATTCATACCAAATAGTTTAATACTTCACTAGCCATTCTCGGCCAACATATAACCAACAACACGACGTCTTTCCAATCCTTTTCCAATTCCAAGTTCTTAGGTGAACATGTTATATAGTTATAAACAACTTCAACAACTACAATTTCCTTCTTTACACAAATACGTGACGACTTAACTAATAATCGACTTGAATCAAGTCTTAGGGCTAACATGCTAGTTTTCGGATTAGGGTTCCAATAGCCAATACACTAATCCAACAACATAATATATTACTCATGCTTGCTAATATCCATAGCTACAATCAATAAGCAATCTTAACTACTAAAACGACAAGATTATACCTTTATAAGCCCTTAAAATTTCCAAGATTCCAAAGTCGCGCCTTAGCAATTCTTAGCTCCTTTCCTTAGGTTCCAATCCGCTCCAAGCACTCCTTAGAGGCCTATGAAGAACCCATCTTCAAGTTCTAACTTCAAAGTTGAAGAACTCCTTAGTTTCCGCTCATGACTAACGTGAAAATGCGTTTTTTCCGAAATCTTTCTATTGAGATATCCTTATAAAACCCTTGGGGACATTGGGTTAAAGTCTTGTGGCTAATGGATCAAAACTACAAATTTTTCATGTGAGAGCTTAGCCAAACCCGAGAGCTTATGTGTGTGCACAAAGTGTTGTGAAATTTTTCTAAGTCTCCAAGACCTTGTCTTGCTACTAGTAGTATACTTATAACATAATGGATGACTAAGACTTAAACAAATGTGAGGTTAGGATGAGTTTCACTTGGATCAAGCCTAGGTGGACAAGTTGACTTGTCAACAATATCAAGCTTAGAAGACTTATCATCTACATAGGTCAAATGACCATAACACCCTTGCATAATTTCGACCAAGCCATGTGGGAGTGCCACGTGTCGCCCTCTCATTCGTCCATAAAATTTCGTAACCCTTGTGGGCCCCACAAAAAATGTAAAATTCCTCGGGTGGGCCCCACGTGACCAAATCCGTAAAAAAATAAATTTCCATAATTTTAATAAGTTCCATAATCTTCAAATAATGCCTTTTGAGAATTCAATTCTCAACAACGAACATTTTTCCTTTCCGACGTTCGGAAGATTTTCCGTCGGAAAAACAATTCTTCCTTTCGTACTAATTTCCAAGTCTTGTTTCCTTTCGTACATTCTCTTATATATGTTCTGGACTTACGGGGTGTAACATTCTTCCCCCCTTAGAAATATTCGTCCCCGAATGTTCTTAGTCGGTTGTCACGCTATACAAACTCCGGCACAATCTCTATACTATGCCTATCAATCAAATGCACAAGACCACGATGCCACACCCGGCCATCGCCTAACATACGTAAACATATCAATGGACTTTCCGTCCGCGAATTTCTTCTCACAAAACTCAAGGCTACTTTCTAAAACACGGATCCTTAGAGGTTCCTTTCTTTCCTTACTTGTCATACTTTCTCGCACTTTCAAACTCATCTAGTACACATACAAAATCTCAAATTGCTTTCGTTTCTCCAACTTGAGTTACTAACCAAACTTGGCCATTATGCTACTTGAATTTTTCTCGCTAAGGCTCATCTCGGTCCTTACGACCTAGTTCTGGAACGATCCACCAACTCGCATAACGATTTAACTAAACTTGGGCTGGCATCCCTGGACCCTACCACATAATCTGACCATTTCTAACTGACATCACCCGATTCCATACAATCGGTTGACCCGAAATGAGTCTACAACCCGACTCATCGTCACACTTAACTTCTCGTTCCTAGTCTGAAATAAATCTCTCTCTTATCGCAAGGTACTTCTTACCTTATCCCCCTATTCACTAGAGGTCCGTCACATAAGTCAAGGTATTTCTACTGTACATCCTTCCCTATCGGTCTTACACTGTTACGGGGTAATTACTACGTGTGAACTCTACACAACTATAGTCTCAGTTCACTTATCATTCTTGTCAACATTCTTAACTTTTCACTTTACTAATCAAAGTATCCCTACCTCTGGGGTACTATCACTTACAACTGCTAGCACCGCTATCTTGGTCAATAACATAACTGCTTCCCTCATGACCCTAAAGTCTTCTCCTAACCGAGAAACTGGAGGCTCTGGTGCTGGGGCCTCAAAACCTGGCGCAGAAGAACTCGCCGACTGCGGAACAACATCCGATATACCCTGGGCATAAGCCCTATCAACTCTCTGAGTCTGACTAGTAGCTCCTACTACTCCTTTGCCCCTCAAGGCCGTTGCCTCCTCGAGGCATATCTCAGAATAAAACAATACGTCAGAGAGGAATTTTTCTTACTAACACAGCTCTATGGCACGATCTTAGAGTGAGAAGAATAGAAACCAACTCCTAAATGTCCTGTAGCCTCCTGTTTATGGGTGTGGCGCACAACACACCGATAATCAAGACTCTACTAGACACGGTCAGAACATTCCGAGGATCGATCGCTCGATACCACTCATCACGCCCGAACCTCAAGGGCGGATCGTGCCCTACCTGGGCACCTTCCACCTTAACAACTAAGTACATTATGAAATTAATAATACCATCATCATTTTTTTTTTTTTTTTTTAAAAGCAAATCAGACGCATAAAGGCAAAGCCGACTAGCCGCCATATAATATACATAAACAAAAGACACTACACCGCACACGAGTCCAATCCTACATATGAATACAGCACTCTAGGAGTTAAATCAACTATGACGGACAAGGCCCCGTGCATCCATAAATGTACAAAAGCCTCAGATCAAGGAACTATACCAAAATGATAAACTCCTGAACAGAGGGAGCTATCCAAAACTCTGAGCAGGGTCCTACACCTGCCGATCACCAAACTGCGTACCTAAACCTGCGGCATGAACGCAGCCCCCCGAAGGAGGTCAGTACGAAGAATGTACCAAGTATGTGAATGAAGTGCAGAATGAAATCATAACATCTAAACAAGCAGAGACATGTATGATAGCCTACCTACAGTACACAATACATAAGCAGTCATATCAAGTCAGGGACGCAGGCCCTCAAAGTCATTACTCAAATATAACCATGGGTCTCACGCCCATAATATCAATCATGCCCGTGGAATCCTTCCTCACTGCCGGCAGTCCATGATGTAACAACACCCATAAGGATACATGAACACCAAGTCCCACCTGTGTCCGAAATACCTCGTGGTCTCATGCCCCGGAATCCTACCTCGTAAAAGCATGAACATAGGGTAACACAAACAATTCCGGGGACATATATGATACTCAAAATACAACACCTTGTGCCTTACTACAATGAGAGTAAACAGTAGTATCCTTACAATATAAAATAGGAAGCTCATGATCAAAGCAGGACCATCCGTCTGCAGTATTATTCAGCAATCCTATTCCTGGGACTATTTCACCCGCATAGGTCGCGTGGACCCGCATGAGGTATTCCTCACATAGGCTGGACCCGCCCGCATTGGACTATTTCACCCGCATAAGCCCTTTCGGACTCGCATGAGGTATTCCTCGCATAGGACTATTTCACCCGCATAAGCCCTTACGGACTCGCATGAGGTATTCCTCGCATAGGTGGACTCCCGCACGGGACTATTTCACCCGCATAAGCCCTACGGACTCGCACGAGGTATTCCTCGCATAGGTCGGACCCGCCCGCACGGGACTATTTCACCCGCATAAGCCCTACGGACTCGCATTGAGGTATTCCTCGCATCGTGGGTAGCAAATCCACTAATTATGCAAATGCCACAAACCCGGACCGACTCAAACAACCGATATACCAATAGCACACAACCGCTATTTCCAGACACATAGGCAAATCCTCAATTAACAAGCCAAAATCCTTACCAAGGCACGCTTAGAATGATTCACAATCAATCAAGCCAAAGTACTTATCCAGGCACACTTAGACTAATTCTCAATTAATCAAGACAAAGTACTTATCAAGGCATACATAGAATAATTCTCTTTTAACAAGCCAAAGTACTTATCAAGGCACACTTAGACAAATTCTCAATTTATCAAGCCAAAGTACTAATCAAGGCATACATAGAATAATTCTCTTTAACAAGTCAAAGTACTTATCAAGGCACACTTAGACAAATTCTCAATTTATCAAGCCAAAGTACTAATCAAGGCATACATAGAATAATTCTCTTTTAACAAGTCAAAGTACTTATCAAGGCACACTTAGACAAATTCTCAATTTATCAAGCCAAAGTACTAATCAAGGCATACATAGAATAATTCTCTTTTAACAAGTCAAAGTACTTATCAAGGCACAGTTAGACAAATTCTCAATTTATCAAGCCAAAGTACTAATCAAGGCATACATAGAATAATTCTCTTTTAACAAGTCAAAGTACTTATCAAGGCACACTTAGACAAATTCTCAATTTATCAAGCCAAAGTACTAATCAAGGCATACATAGAATAATTCTCTTTTAACAAGTCAAAGTACTTATCAAGGCACACTTAGACAAATTTTCAATTTATCAAGCCAAAGTACTACGTACGTACATTCTTTTATAAAAGACTCCTTTCTATGTAAAGCCCCAAGATACTAACATCCGTAGTATCAAGGCGTGTCTATTTTTCAAAGTAAGTTACTACACGTTTAGAAAACTCATTTCAAGGCTTGAAATCAAGTAACTTCAAATTTTCACAATCTTGGCAACTTATGCCCTTTTATCAAAATAGACAACTTTCTAAATCTTCCATAAAGCCGTTATAACCAACTTCCCATAAAGCCGTTATAACCCTTTATGGTTTTATACGTATCCATTCCTTTAATAACCAAGAGACTTATGCTATTAAAAACCAAGTATCACATACTTACAAATCAAGTTCTTAACTTTCAAAACACTTCAAGTCTCTTAATATATAGTAAACAAGTTTCTTCTACTTTTAAACCTCAAGTAACTCACTCCTTTGAAACAAGTTACTTCTCTTAAAACATGTCATTTCTCCTCTTTTAAATCAAATAAGTAAATCACTCCTTGACTCCCCTAAAGTCATTATAATGACCTTTAGGTTTTAGAATTAAGGCACTAGCCAAAAGATTTGGAAACCACTTCCTTTTTAAGACTCCATGTACTTTAAGTAAAATACCTTCACTTTTAAGAATTCAAACTTCATCAAGAAAATGGATTATACAACTTACAATCTAAACATCAAAGTACAATCAAGGAAGTACATAGAACAAATTCTATTCTAGGCAATCCAAATACAACCAAGGAATGGATCATTTAAGGAGTAGAACATACTTTCTTAATCTTAAGGAATCATGCTGTAAGAGGAGATAGTTCACATACCTTTCGCTAAATCCACAAGCTAAGCCGAATCGCCGCAGACGTAAGTGTCAACCTATAAAGGTCACAACAAGGCTATCAACTTCTAGTCTCTATGTAGAATAATACTAAGTATTTAGTCTCTAATTCTACGGAAAATCTCAAAGACTTCCTTTGTTTCTACTCACTTTGCCACCTTTTCAAGGCCGAATACAATAACCAACAAGCCACATTTAAGGCTCCAAACAATAACTAAACAAAGGGGATTACACGCCTTACAATACGTAAAATTCCGCCCACAATTCATACCAAATAGTTTAATACTTCACTAGCCATTCTCGGCCAACATATAACCAACAACACGACGTCTTTCCAATCCTTTTCCAATTCCAAGTTCTTAGGTGAACATGTTATATAGTTATAAACAACTTCAACAACTACAATTTCCTTCTTTACACAACATGTGACGACTTAACTAATAATCGACTTGAATTGAAGTCTTAGGGCTAACATGCTAGATTTCAGATTAGGGTTCTAATAGCCAATACACTAATCCAACAACATAATATATTACTCATTCTTGCTAATATCCATAGCTACAATCAATAAGCAATCTTAACTACTAAAACGACAAGATTATACCTTTATAAGCCCTTAAAATTTCCAAGATTCCAAAGTCGCGCCTTAGCAATTCTTAGCTCCTTTCCTTAGGTTCCAATCCGCTCCAAGCACTCCTTAGAGGCCTATGAAGAACCCATCTTCAAGTTCTAACTTCAAAGTTGAAGAACTCCCTTAGTTTCCGCCTTGCGACTAACGTGAAAATGCGTTTTTTCCGAAATCTTTCTATTGAGATATCCTTATAAAACCCTTGGGGACATTGGGTTAAAGTCTTGTGGTTAATGGATCAAAACTACAAATTTTTCATGTGAGAGCTTAGCCAAACCCGAGAGCTTATGTGTGTGCACAAAGTGTTGTGAAATTTTTCTAAGTCTCCAAGACCTTGTCTTGCTACTAGTAGTATACTTATAACACAATGGATGGCTAAGACTTAAACAAATGTGAGGTTAGGATGAGTTTCACTTGGATCAAGCCTAGGTGGACAAGTTGACTTGTCAACAATATCAAGCTTAGAAGACTTATCATCTACATAGGTCAAATGACCATAACACCCTTGCATAATTTCGACCAAGCCATGTGGGAGTGCCACGTGTCGCCCTCTCATTCATCCATAAAATTCCGTAACCCTTGTGGGCCCCACAAAAAATGTAAAATTCCTCGGGTGGGCCCCACGTGACCAAATCCGTAAAAAAATAAATTTCCATAATTTTAATAAGTTCCATAATCTTCAAATAATGCCTTTTGATAATCCAATTCTCAACAACGAACATTTTTCCTTTCCGACGTTCGGAAGATTTTCCGTCGGAAAAACAATTCTTCCTTTCGTACTAATTTCCAAGTCTTGTTTCCTTTCGTACATTCTCTTATATATGTTCTGGACTTACGGGGTGTAACAATGTACGTAAGGACGTACGTACAAAAGTTTAGCCTTAGTTAGGCACTTTGGACGAAATTTTTGTGCACAACTCACTTAAAGAATCGTTTTCCGACGAAACGTTTTACAAAGCTTGCGTAGGGAAAATTCCGGCTATGTCATTTATTATTTTTGCGGATTTTTCCGAGAGACGAAATATTTTGGACCAACGGGAGGGTGACACTTGTCACCCTCATTGGACGGCAAAGTTGGGCAAAGTTGGCACGTTTTTTGTGCCTTCTCCTTAGTCAAGGAGTTGGTAGGATATTTGTGTAGTAGATGGATAAGGACACTTGCCTAAATCTCCACCTTACACTTGCCTAGCACTTGGCTTCATCTTGGCCATTGGTTAGCCATTGCTTGACCTATAAATACCCCCCTTACTTGAAGGTTTTCTTCATCCACAAATCAATTCTCCAAGTCTTGAAAAAATCCTCCTCTCTTATACGCTTTTCGTCCAAGGCTCTCCCCCCCTTCCTTGAGCCCTTAGCCGAAACCTACCCCCCCTCCCTTGGTAGAAAAGTTGTCTTCCAAGTTTAAGTTACTATTCCAAAATACCCTAGCCCAAATCCCTTATAGTATTTTAGTAGAAGTTGTTAGGAACTTCTAAGGGTTTCTTGGAGCTATCGGAGCGTACAAATTAGGAGCTAAACCTTGCTCAGGAGCGACATTTATACTTGGATAATTTTGGGCTTATCGAGGTAAATACTCTTGTCCTTCTATTGTAATTGGATATTACACATAAGAATAGTTAAGACTTGAGTATAAGAATAGAATTGAACTGTTATCACAGTAGAAGGGTATAAAAGAAGAATAATTGAACTGTACTTACATAGGACTGTTTTCACAGTAGACTTGAGTAGCTTGGCGGGTAGGGAAGTGCTGCCCAATTTTCCGTAGAATAGAGAACCCTCTGCTTAGAACTGTTTACAGAGTAGTCTAGACGTTGATAGACGTGTCTGACTATTATAGGTTGATTCTCTGCGCGCGACATATTCGACTTGGCAGGTGGTTTTCGCCGAGAAGGTATGTGATTCTTCCTATACTCTTGAGCATGATATTTTAAAATATATATATAGTACGGTAGACGTACGTGTGTTAACTGAATAATAATTACAGAAATGTCTTTTGACTTAAGCCTGAATAATAACTACGGCAATGTCTTTTGACTTAAGCCTGAATAATAAAGATCTTGAAGCATTTCAAAAGAATAACTGAATCATTTTTTTAACAGAAGAGAAATATTTGGTTTTTAAACAAAAGCTTAAGAGTTATACTAGCTTTATGGGAAGTTAGGTATAACAACTTAAGAAAGATAAAAGGGACTGTTTACTTATTTGTTTATAAAAACCTTGTATTGATTTCTGTAAGGTGTAGTAAGATTGTTTGATAAATAGACATATTATGATGTTACGTGTGTTAGTGTCTTGTGATGTTGTGAAAGGGGGTCATTCTTGTTGTGCTTACGTTGCTAAACGGTAAGTCAGTTGTACTGTTATTATATCACCTACCCCCTTGACTTGTTATACCGAGGGCTTGCCACCCTTGATGCGGGTCTATACGGCCTATGCAGTCTATGTGACTATGCGGAGCTGCGGGAGTTCCAGGATTGATCATTCCGGGTGTTTTATCCCGATGCGGGGGATGCCCTATGCGGTCTGTGTGACTATGCGGTCTATGAGACTATGCGGACTGCGGGAGTCCAGGAGGGTACCGGGGGTTAGCTACCCCGATGCGAGGAATACCTACGCGGTCATGTGTGACCTATGCGGATCGCGAAGTCCAGACTAGGCACGCATAATGATACTATGGGCGATTGGCCTTGCTTCGATCATTCGCGCCTAGAAAGACCAACATTATATCTATTATTGTTCTTGTTTGTGATATGACACTATGTGCAATTGAACTGATTGTATTTGCAAATGGTTTTAAATACTTTGATTTCATTTAAGTACTTTACAGTTTCACATACTTGGTACTGTTGTCGACCTCCTTCGGGCCGCGTCATGCCGCAGTAAGGGCAAGCACCGCTAGATCCACATCCTTAGGATCTTTGCTTTGGTGTCAGGAGCTCCATCTTCTCCGGAGGCTCGACTTTTGGGTATGATCTCCCTGTTGTAGATAGTTTTGTACATTCAGGGTATGGCGGGGCCCTGTCCCGCCATAGTTGTTTATCTTCTTAGAGGTCTGTAGTCCTATTGTACAGTTGGGATGTAACTGCAAAACTATGTTTATATATATATGCCGAAAGGCGACATTTTCTCACATAAAACTGTGTCTCATTTACAATCAAGTTCGTCTTGTTTTTATATTCCGCTGATTACTCTGATGTATGACTACTTGGGTGCCCGGGTAAGGCACCAGTCACGGGCCCCGGAACGGGTCGTGACACATATGCGGCTTCATATGCAGCACATTTGATGGAGTGAGGTGTAGGAAAAGCGCCCTTGATCCACTGCCCCATACGTGACACAAAATGGGTTTTGTGGGGTGAAATACTTAGCGTATCGTCCTATCTTTATCGAACTTTGTCGAGATGTGATTCCTTTGATCCCAATACTTATAACTACCCATAAGCTTTCGTAACGTCCATTAATATGGTAGATGACCGTTGGAATAGGGCTCGAGTCATCAGAGCTAAAATCGGTTATTCGGGTTATCAAACATGTGCAAAAAGAAGAGTATAACTCAGAGTCTTTTGGATATACTTGCAACCTTGGCCCAAGTCCTTCCTCATCATTTTATGGACATTATAGTAGTTTAATCTTACATCGACTTGACACGATGCACTCAATGTAATAATTATAAGCACAAAGGACATAACAACACTTTAAACTCTCATGACTTCTTCAGTTCCAACTCGACTATTTCTTAATTCTTCCAATAAAATCCTTCTTTATTATCTTAGACTTATTAACTCAAGGTCTACTCGATATATTAAATTATGAGGTGTAAACGTTCATCCTCGAATAGGGAGAAATGAACAGAGGGAATGTACTAGAACCGAACTCCAAATGTTTATCAAGCAACACAGATTCCCACTGAATTATATAAGAGCAATCGTCATGATACTTTTCAGCAAAGATACATGGAAAATTGGATGAACGCCTGAAAGACCTGGTGGCAAAGCCAACTAATATGCCACATCCCTATGGGTGATACCTTCAGGAGAACTCTGTCACCAACCATGAACTCCAAATCTCTTACCTTTCAGTCCGCATATTCCGTCTGCCTGCTCTGAGCTGCCAGAAGCTTATCGTGAATCACCTTTACCTTCTCTAAGGATTATCTCAATAGATAGGTACCCCAAGGTCGAACCTCAAACACATCAAACAAACAAATCATAGATCGACATCTCCTACCATACAAAGCCTCGAACTGTGCCATATCAATACTATAGTAATAATTATTGTTGTACGCAAACTATGCCAAAGGTAAGAACTTGTCACGACCCGAATCCGGGCCCGTGACTGGTGCCTTACCCGGGCACCCAAGTAGACATACATCAGAGTAATCAGCGGAATATAAAACAAGACATGACATAATATGAAATATGAAACAGTTCATCTGAGAAAACTTGCCTTTCGGCATAAATATATATAACAACTAGAAACGCTATATCCCTTTTACAACTCGCCTACAACAAAGGTTACTGCACTTAAGAATGATATGACAACAATGGCGGACAGGGCCGCCATACCCGAATGTAAGTACAACGATGGGATTATACCATCGATAAGCCTCAAGAAACGGAGCTTCCCAAACGCTGAATCGTGACCCTAAGAGCGAGGATCAACGGCCGTGTACTTACCGCGGCATGAACGCAGCGGCCAGGAGGTCGATAACAGTACCAAGTATGTGAAATCGTAGCATCAAGTAAAATCAAAGTATTTAAAACCGATTGCAAATACAACTAGCCTAATCGCACATAGTGCCACAACATAAACAAGAGCAAGGTAGATAAATCAGAATGTGTCTTTTCTAGCCGCGAATGATCAAGCAAGGCCAATCGCCTATAGTATCATTATGTGTTCCTAATCTCGACATCCGTAGTGCATAGTCACACACTGCACCCGCATGAGGTATTCTCGTGACGGGGTAGCTAACCCGGCATTCTCCCGACTCTCGTAGTCCGCATAGTCTCATAGACCGCATAGGCATCCCCGTGACGGATAAACACCCGAATGATCAATCTCGAGCATACCGCTGCTCCGCATAGTCACATAGACCGCATAGGCCATATAGACCGCATCGGGTGGCAAGCCCTCGGTATAACAAGTCGAGGGTATGTGATATAATAACATAACAATTTATCGTTAATGTCACGACTGCCCGGCCCGTGATCGTGCCTTACCGGCACCCAAGTAGTCATACATCGAGTAACCAATGGAATATAAAACAAGACAGAAACAGTTTATAAAATAAGACACGCTTTATCTCGATGAAAAGCATGCCTTTCGCATAATATAAATAACTCAAGTTTTGCGATTACATCCCAACTGCATAATAGTACTACAGCACTCTAGGAAGTAAACAACTATGGCGGACAGTGGCCCGCCATACTCGATCAGCATAAAACTATCTACAATACAGGAGATCATACCCAAAGTAGAGCCTCCGAGAAGATGGAGCTCCCGACACCAACGCAAAGATCCTAAGGATGTGGATCTAACACCGCTGCCTTACCGCGGCATTTAACGCACTTCGGAGGTCGATAACAAAAATTAAGTATGTGAAACTTTAAAGTACTTAAATGAAATCAAAGTATTTAAAACTTTTCACAAATACAATCGGTTCAATTGCACATAGTGCCACATCACAAACAACAACAGAATAGGAAAATCAGAATGTGTCTATTCTAGGCCGCGAATGATCGGGCAAGGCCAATCGCCCATAGTATCATTCTCGCGTGCCTAGTCCTCGACTTCCGCAGCCGCATAGTCCCACATGCACCCGCATGAGATATTTCTGATCGGGGCAGCAACCCCGGCATCCGCCTAGGCTCCCGCACCCCGCATAGCCTCAAAAGACCGCATAGTCTCAACAGACCGCATAGGGAGTCCCCCGCATCAGGCTAAGCGCCCGGAATGATCAATCCTGGAGCATATCGCTGCTCCGCATAGTCTCACAGACCGCATAGGCCGTATAGACCGCATCAAGGGCAAGCCTCGTATAATAAATGGGGGTAGGTGATACAATAACAAGATAATGGACTTACTGCTTAGCAATGTAAGCACGCAAGAATGACCCCTTACACAAAGATTACAAGACACTAACACAGTAGCATCATAACATGTCTACTTATCAAACAATCTTACTACACTTAATGTAAATCAATACAAGGCTTTTATAAACAAACAAGTAAATTCCTTTTATCTTTCTTAAGTTGTTATACCTAACTTCCCATAAAGCTAGTATAACTCTTAAGCTTTTGTTTTAAAACCAAATATTTATCTTCGTTAAAAATGATTCGATATTCTTTTGAAATGTTTTCAGTTCTTTATTATTCAGGCTTAAGCCGTGAGGCATTGCCGTAAGTATTATTCAGGCTTAAGTCAAAGACATTGCCATAGTTATTATTCAGTTCACACATGTACGTCTACCGTACTATATATTGTAAAATATCATGCTTAGGAAGAATCACATACCTTCTCAGCGAAAACCACCTGCCAAGTTGAATAGGTCGCTCGAAGAGAGTCAGCCTATAATAGTCACAGACATCTATCAAAGTCTAGACTACTCTGAAGGTCATTCTAAACAGAGGGTTCATAATCCTACGGAAAGTCGGGCAGCACAACCCTACCCGGTGAGCTATATGAGTCTACTGTGAAAACAGTCCAATTCTATTCTTTAATACTCTTCTAAGTATTTATACTTATTCTAATACTACTACAAGATATACTCTAATTATAAAAGAAGGGTAAGTTTATTTACCTCGGTAAGCCCAAAATATCCTAGATAAAAGTCGCGCCGAGCAAGGTTTAGCTCCTAAGTTGACGCTCCGATAGCTCCAAGAAACCTTAGAAGTTCTTCACAACTTCTACTAAGTACAAAGGGATTTGGGCTAGGTATTTTGGGCATTATAACAATACTAGAAGGTAACTTTTCTACCAAGGGAGGGTAGATTTCGGCTAGGCTAGGGGTGGGGTAGCCTCGCCAAGCTTCTCAAGGAGGGGTGTTGGACGAATTGCTTACAAAGGGAGAGGGAAGGATTTTTTTTTAGATTTGGAAAGCTTTGTGGATGAAGAACTCTTCATCTCTGAGGGTATTTATAGGTCAAGAGGTGGCCAACCAATGGCCAAGATTAAGACAAGTGCAAGGCAAGTGTAGGGTGAGGATTAACTAAACACAAATATCCTACCAACTCCTTGACTTTGTGCAAGGCACAAAACGTGCCAAACTTCATCCAATTCGTCCATGGATGATTCAAGTCCACCAATTGGAGGTGCCAAGTGTCGCCTCCCGTTGGTCCAAAATGTTTCGCCTCTCGGAAAAATCCGCAAAAATACTAAATGACATAGCCGAATTTTCCCTACGAAAGTCGCGGAAACGTTTCGTCGGAAAAACGATTCTTTAATCGAGTTGTGCACAATTTCGAACTTGGCCTAATCTTTAAGGCTAAACTTTGTACGTATTCCTTACGTATATACTCGAAATACGGTATAACATTCTCCCCTCCTTAGAAACATTCGTCCCGAATGTTCCTTCTCAAGACAGTTATCGAAGAAGCTTAAACAGTTTGTAAGTGCCACACATGGCCACAAAAATAACACTTAGGCATAAATGATAATGGAAATTTACAAGTAGGAAAGTGAATTACCTGGAGGTGTGGGGAATAGGTGAGGATACTTCTGCCTCATGTCTTCCTCGGCTTCCCACGTCATCTCCTCCCTGAGCTCGTTCCGCCACAAGACTTTGACGGAAGCCACGTCCGCAGACGCCTAACCTGACGATCGACTATCGCTATGGGAATCTCCTCATACGATAACCCTGTCACACCGACATCGTCAATCGGTGTACCTAGATGGATCCCCGATACATCTTCTCAAAGATAGATACGTGAAAACCGGATGCACCGCCCAGATCGGACGGCAGATCCAACTCGTAGGCAACCTTGCCTACCTCGGACATCAAACGGCCCAATGTACCTTGGCCGAAGTTTCCCCTTCTTCCCGAATCTCATCACACCCTCATGGGTGACACCTTAGGAAAACCCAATCATGAACCTCGAACTCAAGATGCCGACGACGATGATCTGCATACGACTTACCGACTGAGCCGTCAAAGCCGCCTCGGATAAGCTTCACCTTATCCATCGCTCGTTGCACCAAATCTGGTCCCACTAGCCGCACTCGCCCACATCGAACCAACCTATAGGCGATCTGCACTTCCTCCCATACAAGGCCTCATAAGGCGCCATCCGAATCTTGGAGTGGTAGCTATTATTATACGCAAACTCAACTAGAGGCAAATGATCCTCCCAACTACCATCGGTCAATAACACAGCTCGCAGATATCCTCAAGAGTGCGGATAGTGCGCTCGCTGTCCGTCTGCGTGGATGAAATGCAAGACTGTGCTCACTGCGTCCCTAAACCTCTCGAAAGACCTCCGAAGTTAGCCAGAATCGGGCTCCGCCGGATATGATCGAAATAGGGACTCCATGCGACCGACGATCTCTGATGTAAAGTCGGCATAATCCTCACCGAAAAAGTCGTCCGGACGGAAGAAAGTGGGCTGATTTCACACCGTCGACGATAACCCAAATAGAATCATGTCTCTCCGAGTGCGAGGTAATCCTGTGATGAAGTCCATGTTGATTACCTCCCACTTCCAAGTCGGGATCTCTATCGTCGCAACAAACCACCGTGCCTCCGTGCTCTACCTTCACCGCCGACAACACGGCACCGAGCTACGAACTCGCAACGTCCTCTTCAAGCCATCCCACCAATACACAGATCTAAGGTCGTGGTACATCTTGGTCGACCCGGATGGATAGAGTAACGCGCTACGCTGTGCTTCCCCAAGAACTCTGCCAAGTCCTCAAACATCCGGAACACACAACTCGCCTCAAACCTTAGCACCCCATCGTGCTACCAAAAGGACCCTTGCCCTCACGAAGAGTCAGATCACGATATCGAATCAAAGCCGATCCTCGAATCGCCTCTTCACCTCTCGATGATGGAAGACTCGGCAACCTCACGAACTCTAACCCCACTGCTATCAGAATCAATCAAACGGACACCAAGGCTCGCTAACCGATGCAAATCACGAACCATGTCCCTCCTCTCTAGCTGCACATCTGATAGGCTCCCCATCGACCTACGACTAAGAGCATCTGCCACAACATTGGCCTTTCCCGGGTGGTACAGGATATCAACATCGTAATCCTTAAGCAACTCTAACCACCGTCTCTGTCGTAAGTTCAGCTCCCTCTGGCTGAAGATATACTGGAGGCTCTTGTGGTCTGTATAAATATCCACGTGAACCCCATACAAATAGTGCCTCCAGATCTTCAAAGCGTGAATCATAGCTGCCAACTCTAAATCATGGGTGGGGTAGTTCCTCTCGTGTTTCTTCAGCTGTCGGGATGCATATGCTATAACTCTGTCATACTGCATCAGCACACATCCCAACCCGATGCCTGACGCATCACAATACACGACATAACCATCCGACCTCCGAAGAGTAAGAACGGGGCGGTCGCCGCCTCTTTCAAAGAATCGAAACCCCGCCACAAGCATCACCATCAAACTTGGCCGCTTCTCGAGTCACTCTAGTCAATGGTGCGTAGATAGAAGCAAACTTCTCCACGAACCGCCGATAATAACTCGCAAGGCCCGTAAAATCGCGAACCTCTGCCGGAGTAGTAGTTCAGGCCAAGTCCTCGATCGCCGATCTTGGCCGTATCCACTCGAATGCCATCACCCGGCAATATGCCCAAGAAACGCCATCGGTTAACCAAAACTCACATTTGGAAAACTTGGCGCATAATCGCTGGTCTCGAGAATCACAAGACAGCCTCAAATGCTCCGCATGCTCCTGCTCTGAGCGAGAATAAACCAAGATCTCATCAATGAACACTATCACAAACGTGTCCAAAAATGGTTTGAACACTCGGTTCATCAAATCCATGAATACCGCCGGAGCATTGGTCAACCCAAAAGACATGACCCGAACTCATAATGCCCGTCGGGTCCGAATGCGATCCTCGGGACATCCACCTCTCGACTGCACTGATGATAGCCCGACCGTAGATCAATTGGAGAAACACCTCGCGCTCGCAATCGGTCGAACAAATCATCAATCACGGAAGGGGTATTCGTTTAATGGTCACCTTGTTCACCGCTCAGAGTCAACACACATGCGCAGCGCCCCGCCCTTCTTCTTCACGAACAATACCGCGCTTCTGCGAGAAACACTAGGTCCGATAAAACCCTTCTCCAAAGAAATCCCTGCCGTCCTTCAACTCTCTCAACTCGGCATGTGCCATTCTGTATGGCGGAATGGAAATAGGCCGAGTGTCTGGCAATACATCTATACAAAACTCGATCTCCATCTCAGGAGGGATACCCGGGAGGTCATCTGGAAACACGTCTGGGAACTCGACCATCGAATCGATCAAAATCTGGTACCGCAGCTTGAGATCAAACACCCGAACGAGATGGTAGATATACCCTTCTCGCACCATCTTTCCTAGCCTTGAGGTAGGAAATAAACCTACCTCTCGGCGATACCGTGCTCCTCCCACTCGACAACCGCCTCAGAAACGGAACCGCATTACTCTCTCTCTCGCAGCCTACATTGGCGTAAAGAAGCTAGCCAATCCATCCCCATAATCACGCGAAGTCAATCATCTCCACTTCTATCAAGTCGGCTAGTGGTCCGACGATCAGAATGGTCACAGACAAGCTCTATATACCCGCCGAGCTACCACCGAATCACCCATCGCGTAGCTACCTCGAAAGGGTCTATGGACACGTGCTCTATCCCTATCCTACTAGCAACAAGGGGAGATATATAGGACAGTAGAACCCGGATCTATCAAAGCATACACATCAAACCCGAACCGATAAGGTACCGTGGCGACATCGGTGAGGCCTCCCGATCCCGCTTACCGACAAAGCATAAATGCGGTTCGAGGACCGCTAGAATCAGGACCCGAGCCACGACCTGCGCGACCGCTGGTCCATGAGTACCTTGCCTCCGGGCGAGTAATCGTCGGGATGAAGAAGCGGCAATGCACCTCGTAGATCGGGCCCTACCACTGCCGCCGGACAAACTCGCGAAATGACCTGCCGCCACACGTAGCAAGCTCCCGAGTACAGCCTCGAATGGTATCTACCACAACGCCACACCGGGCGGACTCGAGCAGTTAGCACCGCTACTCGAAACTGAAGTCCCGCCCCGACCGCCCCGATCGCTCGCCGTACCAGAAGATGTAGGAGCTCGCGCCGGCCGTGGTGCACCGACTTCACGATGCCGCCCACCCTGAGAACCACCAAAAGAACCGGCCGTCTTGGCCTTCTTCTGCTGCTGATATCGCTCTACCCGGCGGTCTCTACGCTCCTCACATCCTAGTGCATGAGCCTGCATCCGGGTAATGTCCATGCCTGGCTGAAGGGACACACCCGCACAAGACTCGGCCATGTAATCATCGAGCCCAGTGACATAGCGATGCACCCGGTCCTCCATATCTGCTACCAGTGCAGGGACATATCGAGCCAAAGAATCAAACTCGACATTGTACTCCCTCACTGTGCGTCCTCCCTGTCTCAAAGAACAAGAATCTATCACCGTGCCTCCTCATCTGCGGAGGCAAGAAGTGTGTGAGAAAAGCCTCAAAACTCATCCCATATCACTGGAGGTGCATGCTCTCCCGGAAAGCTCCCATGAATCAAACCAATCGATCGCGATATCACGCACCGATGCGAACCGAATGTCACGCACTCGGTCCGAAACCACGATCACCCGCATAATCCTCTGCGGTGACGGATGAACTCCTGCGGATCATCCTCCGCCGACCCATAAAACTCGCGGGCTACAACTAAGGAAATCCCGTAGTCTCAAACTATTCGCCTCGGGTGCACTACGGTGCGATCGAGCTGAGCCGAATCGCCAGATCCAGCCTTCTCTCAGACGGGCCACAACTTTAGCCAAAAGTGGGCCATCTCCTTGTACCCTAACTCTCCGCCCAGCCGTGGGATGCGAGGTGTGGTGCTGTGGTCTCGGCTGGGCCAAGCGTCATAGAACTCGCCGTCTCGGTATAGACTGGGCACGAGCCTCGTGACTGGGTGTCTGCTAGCGACTCCTGCCGCTTTGCCTCTCGGGCCCGGTTGCCTTACGTGGAGGCATAATCAGCATAGAAAGGAATACGTTAGAGGGTCCAACCTATAACACGACTCTAAAGCACGATCTCGAATGAGAAGAATGGAAACCAATCCTAAATATCCTATAGCCTCTCGATTATTGGTGTGGTGCACAACACACCGATAATCAAGACTTACTAGATACGGTCCTAGACACTTTCCGAGGATTAATCGCTTCGATACCACTTTTGTCACGACTGCCCGGCCCGGATCGTGCCTTACCGGCACCCAAGTAGTCATACATCGAGTAACCGGAATATAAAACAAGACAGAAACGATTTATAAAATAAGACACGCTTTATCTCGATGAAAAGCTTGCCTTTCGGCATAATATAAATAACTCAAGTTTTGCGATACATCCCAACTGCATAATAGTACTACTGCACTTCTGAAGTAAACAACTATGGCGGACAGGCCGCCATACCTCGATCAGACAAAACTATCTACAATACAGGAGATCATACCCAAAAGTAGAGCCTCCTGAGAAGATGGAGCTCGACACCAACGCAAAGATCCTAAGGATGTGGATCTAGCACTGCCGCTCTTACCGCGGCATGAACGCAGCCCCGGGCGAGGTCGATAACAGTACCAAGTATGTGAAACTTTAAAGTACTTAAATGAAATCAAAGTATTTAAAACCTTTTCACAAATACAATCGATTCAATTGCACATAGTGCCACATCACAAACAACAACAAGAATAGAAAAGCAGAATGTGTCTATTCTAGGCCGCGAATGATCAAGCAAGGCCAATCGCCCATAGTATCATTCTCGCGTGCCTAGTCCTCGACTTCCGCACCCGCATAGGTCCCACACTGCACCGCATGAGATATTTCTCGCATCGGGGCAGCCAACCCCAGATCCGCCTAGGCTCCCGCAGCCCGCATAGCCTCAAAAGACCGCGTAGTCTCAGCGGACCGCATGTGAGTCCGCGTCGGGCTAAACGCCGGAATGATCAATCACGAGCATACCGCTGCTCGCATAGTCTCATAGACCGCATAGCCGTATAGACCCGCGTCAAGGGCAAGCCCTCGTATAACGATCGAGGGTAGGTGATACAATAACAAGACAATGGACTTACCTGTTAGCAACGTAAGCACGCAAGAATGACCCACTTTACACAAAGATTACAAGACACTAACACGGTAGCATCATAACATGTCTACTTATCAAACAATCTTACTACACTTAACAGAAATCAATACAAGGCTTTTATAAACAAACAAGTAAACAGTTCCTTTTTATCTTTCTTAAGTTGTTATACCTAACTTCCCATAAAGCTAGTATAACTCTTAAGCTTTTGTTTTAAAAACCAAATATTTATCTTCTGTTAAAAATGATTCAGTATTCTTTTGAAATGTTTTCAGTTCTTTATTATTCAGGCTTAAGCCGTGAGGCATTGCCGTAAGTATTATTCAGGCTTAAGTCAAAGACATTGCCATAGTTATTATTCAGTTCACACATGTACGTCTACCGTACTATATATTGTAAAATATCATGCTTAGGAAGAATCACATACCTTCTCAGCGAAAACCACCTGCCAAGTTGAATATGTCGCGCGCAGAGAGTCAGCCTATAATAGTCACAGACATCTATCAAAGTCTAGACTACTCTGAAGGTCATTCTAAACAGAGGGTTCATAATCCTACGGAAAGTCGGGCAGCACAACCCTACCCGGTGAGCTATATGAGTCTACTGTGAAAACAGTCCTATTCTATTCTTTAATACTCTTCTAAGTATTTATACTTATTCTTATACTTCTACAGTATATACTCTCTAATTATAAAAGAAGGGTAAGTTTATTTACCTCGGTAAGCCCAAAAATATCCTAGATAAAAGTCGCGCCTGAGCAAGGTTTAGCTCCTAAGTTATGCGCTCAGATAGCTCCATGAAACCTTAGAAGTTCTTCACAACTACTACTAAGTACAAAGGGATTTGGGCTAGGGTATTTTGGGCATTATAACAATACTAGAAGGTAACTTTTCTACCAAGGGAGGGGGGTAGATTTCGGCTAGGCTAGGGGGGTGGGGTAGCCTCGGCCAAGCTTCTCAAGGGGAGGGGGGGTGTTGGACGAATTGCTTACAAAGGGAGAGGGAAGGATTTTTTTTTAGACTTGGAAAGCTTTGTGGATGAAGAACTCTTCATCTCTAAGGGGGTATTTATAGGTCAAGAGGTGGCCAACCAATGGCCAAGATTAAGACAAGTGCAAGGCAAGTGTAGGGTGAGGATTAACTAAACACAAATATCCTACCAACTCCTTGACTTTGTGCAAGGCACAAAAACGTGCCAAACTTCATCCAATTCGTCCCATGGACGATTCAAGTCCACCAATTGGAGGGTGCCAAGTGTCGCCCTCCCGTTGGTCCAAAATGTTTCGTCTCTCGGAAAAATCCGCAAAAATACTAAATGACATAGCCGGAATTTTCCTACGAAAGTCGTGGGAAACGTTTCGTCGGAAAACGATTCTTTAATCGAGTTGTGCACAATTTCGAACTTGGCCTAATCTTTAAGGCTAAACTTTTGTACGTATTCCCTTACGTACATACTCTGGAAATACGGGGTATAACAGTTAAACAACATAAGCACAACAAGGGAAACCCCTTTACACAAACATCACCAGATACTAACACACGTAGCATCCTAACATGTTTACTTATCAAATCAACAAGAAAGTATTACAAGGCTAACACAAACCAACACAATCAAGTTATTCACACAAGGTACTTTCTACTTTATGTTAACAATTTCGGGTTTTTATCCCCAAAGTACTTCATACATTAACTCTTTAAAAGATTTGTTTCTTTCACAAAAGTCACACAATACCCGTAGTATTAAAATAGAGTGACTATCTTTTTAAACCAAAACGCTTCCTTTTGTAAAATCAAGTAACAACATTATTTTCCAAACGTTCAAGTTTGCCTAATTTCAAATGCTCAAGTTTCTCATTTTTGAAAGGTTTCGTAGTTCGTAGTCTTAATCACTTAATAATATAATTCTCTTTTAAAACCATTTGAGAAACATATGCCTTATGTGTGAGTAGGTTATTCTTGTTCATAACAATATTATTAATGCAGCCATGATCTAGGAAATGTAATATCATTTTGTCTCATCTTAGCTTCTATGCAGATGGAGGTTTCTACTGGTTTTAATAATACTTTATTAGTCAATACATTTCCCTTTATTAACGCTGCAGTGGTGTGTTCGATACTTATTCTGATTTCCGAAATCAGTAAAACATTATTCCTTTTAAAAACCAAGTACTCATTACTCACGAATGAGGTTTCACACAAAATTCATTTTAATTCATTTAAGTCAAGTCTCTTATCTTTTAAGATCAAGTCTCTTAACTTCTAAAATTTATAAACCATTCTTTTTATCTCTCTTAAGCCGTTATACCTAACTTCCCATAAAGCTAGTATAACTCTTAAGCTTTTAAAACCAAGCATTACTCTTCTTTCAAAAAGGTTTCTTTATTATTCGGGCTTAAGTCGAAAGACATTGCCATACTACGTTCAGTTAACGCACGTACGTCTACCGTACTATATATATATTTCTTTTAAAATATCATGCTCAAGAGGATAGGAAGAATCACATACCTCGCGACGATTATCGACTATTAGCAAAACGCTCCACGGCTATAACCCGGCTAGCCTCGCCCACCTTTTCAAGTAGTACATGTTACTCGCAGATCGATCAACCTATAAGGGTTATGCAAGTCTATCAATGCCTAGACTACTCTTGTAGAATATTCTTCTGATGTGATTCCAGTTCAAGTCTATTCTGTAATATCCTTCTATTACAGTTCAATTCTCTTCTATGAATCTTATATTCATTTCTATACAACTACAGTATGTAATTTCCAATTACAATAGAAGGATAGGATTATTTACCTCGGTAAGCCCAAAATTATCCAAGTTTAATGTCGATCCTGAGCAACGTTTAGCTCCTACTCCGGGTGCTCCAACCCGCTCCAAACAACCCTTAGAAGTTCTACGCAACTTCTTCTTAATACTCCAACCAACTATGGAGATTTTCCTTAGGGTTTCGTTTAGTGACTGAAGGGAAGTATAATAGTATTTCTGGGCTTTTAGTATAAGTGTAACCTTGGAATACTACAAGGTATTTGGGCCAAGGTATTTTGGAATAGTAACAATACTTGGAGAGTATTTCTACCAAGAGGGGGGGTAGTATTTTACGAGACAACTAGGCAAGGGGGGGGGTGCTCTCGGCCAAGGCCACTAGGAGGGGGGGGAGGTGTACCCCTCGGCCAAGGGCCTCACGAAAAAGGGGGGAGGGGGAGGCTAGGACGAGAACTCAACTCAAAGGGGGGAAGAGGGCTTTCAAGACTTAGAACAATTTTGGGATGAAGAAGTCTTCAAGTTTAGGGGGGTATTTATAGGACAACCAAGGGTCAAGATCAAGCCAAGTGGTAGGCAAGTGTAAGGTCAAGATTTGGACAAGTGTTTGTGGGTCCCACTTGCTCATCAACTACACAAAAATATCCTACCAACTCCCACTCTCCAAATCGTCCAAAAGACGCCCTCAAGTCCACCAATTAGAGGGTGACAAGTGTCGCCCTCTCGTTGGTCCAAAATATTTCGTCTCTCGGAAAAATCCGCAAAAATAATAAATGACATAGCCGGAATTTTCCCTACGCAAGCTTTGGAAGACGTTTCGTCAAAAAACGATTTTTTTCGTGTGTTATGCACAAAATTTTCGGTCCTTGCCTAATCTTAAGGCTCAAACTTTTCTACGTACGTCCTCACGTACATACTCTGGAAAATACGGGGTATAACAGAACTGGTCTCAATGACCACTAAAATCAATCACGCAGACTCGTAACATGTCCTCTAATACATAAATAGTCTACTCGGATTGACCATCAGTTTGAGGGTGAAATGTTATACTGAGATCCAAGCGAGTACCCATCTCCATTTTCAATATCCCCTAGAAATTAGAAGTAAATTGAGTACCCCGATCCGAGATAATGGAAATAGAACCCCATAAAGATGAACAATCTAACGGATATAGATCTTAGCCAACTTCTCTGCATTATAAGTCATCTGGACTGAAATAAAATAAGCGTACTTGGTCAACCTATCAACAATTACGCAAATAACATCAAACTTGCCCAATGTCTTGGGCAACACAACAATGAATCCATGGAAATCCTCTTTCACTTCTACTCCAGAATGGGCATCCTCTAACCATACCACCGAGTCACTGATGCTCATAATTGACCTGCTGACAATTCTGACACCGTGAAAATTAAAAATGTCTCTCTTCATCCTAACCTACCAATAGTGTTGCCTCAAATCACAGTACATCTTAGTAGCACTAGAATGAACCAAATACCTAGAGGTGTGTGCCTCCTCCATAATTAATTTGGCCAAGTCTCCCATACAAGGCACACATACTCTACCCTTGATCCTCAGAATACCCTGACTATCAATCATGGCCTCCTTGGCCTCACCACTCATCACATTATATCTGTTTTTGCACAACTACACATCAGCATACTGGTGAGTTCAAATCTGATCCAAAAGAGACAACCTCGCCTCCACACAATCCAGACTCCTACTCGGATTTGAAATATCAAGTTTCACAAAATGATTAGCCAGATACTAGGCTTCCAATGCCAAATGATGCTTCAAAACATCTAAACAAGCTAAACTCCCATACTGACTCCCTTTCGGCTCAAGGCATCTACCACTACATTGGCCTTGCCTGGATGGCACAAAATGGTCGTGTCATAATCCTTCAACAACTCCATCCACCGAAGCTACCTAGAATTCAATTCCCTATAATTAAATTTGTGTTAAAGACTACGGTGGTCGTTATACACCTCACAATGAACACCATACAAGTAATGCCTCTAAATATTCAAGACAAACACAACAACAACCAACTCTAAATCATGAACAGTGTAACTCTTCTCATAAACCTTCAACTGCCTCGATGCATAAGTCATCACCTTATGCTCCAGCATCAACACATAGCCCAACCCAATCCTAGAAGCATCACAATATACAGTAAAGTTCTTTACCTCTACCAGAATGGATATAATTAGGGTTGTGGTCAAAAGAGTCTTGAGCTTTTGAAAGCTCTTCTCACGCTGATCGAACCACTGAAGTGACACTTCCTTCAAAGTCAAGTACGTTAGATACAAAGTGATAGAAGAGAAACCCTTGAAAAACCGATGATACAATCTAGCAAGACCCACAAAACTCCAAATATCTGTCATATAGAAGTCGGTCTAGGTCAGTCCCTAACTGACTCTATCTTCTTTGGGTTGACTATGATCTCATCCTTATACACCACATGCCCCAAGAATGCTACCGAACTCAACCAGAACCCACACTTCGAAAACATGGTGTATAGCTTCTTCTCCTTCAAAATCCCAAGGACCACTCTCAGATGACGCTTGTGGTCCTACCGACTCTTCAAATATATCAGGATTTCATCAATGAACACAATCATAAAAAAATTAAAGCACGACTCGGATATCTCATTCATCAAGTCCATGAATGTTGAAGGGGCATTTGTAAGCCCAAATAACATCACCAGGAACTCATAATGTTGATAACGAGTCTGGAAAGCTATCTTAGGAACATCATCGACCCAGATCTTCAGCTGATGATACCTAGTCCTCAAATCAATTTTTGAAAATATAGAAGAACCTTGAAGATGATCAAATAGGCCATCAATATGCAGAATCAGATACTTATTTCTCATGGTGACCTTGTTCAACTGCTTATAATCAATACACATACGCATACTACCATCCTTCTTCATCTTGAACAAGATAGGAGCACCCTATAGAGACACACTTGGGCGAATAAATCCCTTACTCAACAAATCCTCAAGCTTCTCCTTCAACTCCCTCAACTCAACTGGAGCCATAGGATATGAGGAATAGGAATGGATCGAGTACCTGGATCAAGATCAATACAGAAGTCAATATTTCTATCTTGCGGTATTCCTGTAAGTCTGAATGAAAGACCTTGGTGAACTCACTAACTCCTGGAACTGATTCAAGAGAAAGAGTCTCCACACTAGTATCCCAAATATGAGGAAAATAGGACAAACAACCCCAGTCTACCAACTTCCAAGCCCAAATAAAAGAAATAACCTTCTTAGGAGCACCTCTCCACTCTAACCTCGGAAGACCAAGCATAGCTAACGTGACCATCTTGGAATAATAATCCAGAATCGTATGATATAGTGATAGCCAATCCATACCCAATACAACATCAAAATCCACCATATGTAAGATGACCAGATTTACCCAAGTGTTGTAACCCATGAATGTAAACTACACATATGCGATAAACTCTATTCAATCATGGAATCATGGAATGGTGTAGAAACACAAATAGAAACATCAAGCATATCACACCACATCTCTAATTTAGAAGAAATGTAGGAAGACATATAAGAGAATGTAGACCCCTGATCAAATAACATAATAGTAGATCGATGATCGATTGAGATAATACATGTAATACTGTATCAGAAGACTCAACCTTGACTATACTAGGGAATGCATAGAATAGTGTGCCCTACCTCAGACTGGGTATAGTGGCTATTCATACTGAACTAGATCAATCTCTCCCTGACTAGGATCCACCACGACCAGACTGATGGCCACTATGGCTTGACTGAGATCCTCCCCAACTAGTCTAACTACTACCTCTAGATGTATGTGTTAGGGTCCTATGTGTACGAGAGGTGCCTGGAAACTATTTGAGGAAATCTCGACTAATGTGCCCAACCTCTCTACACCATAACAAGTCCTAACCATTGAGGACTACTGAATAGAGATAGAAGAACCTGAAATACCATAGTCAGAATATCTAGACTGAGAACCCCTCAAAGACTATCTCCTACCATTAGTAATCTGAAGAGTTGTCTGAACGGGTCGACTGGGCTGCAACAGATGATATCTACCTTTATACCTATTGTTATACCCCGTAGTTCTGGCCATGCGTATGAGAACGTACGAAAGGGATTAAGACTTAAATTTTAGAAAGATAGGTTGACGGATTGTTTCGGACGGGTTTTTAGTCAACTTTGAGGCGGGTTATGACCCGTTACATTGAGAGTTCCTAGGTGTTTCAAAATCCTAATACGTAGTTCGTTGAGTCTAGTTTCTAACGCAACCAATCGATCATCGATAGGACATCGGAGTAGAAAGTTATGGGAGTTACAAGTTCGGTCTTGTGATCGGACGAAATAATTCGGTCGAGCGCCAGCGCGCGCATGTGGGAAGAAGGGCATGGCGCCGGAAGTTCTGTGGGGTTGCGGAGGTTTCAGCGCCGCGGCGCCAGCTGCAGGGCCGCGGCGCCGAGGCGGGTTCTGCGAGGTTGAGTGGAAAAATCTGAACTGTTTTGTTTTAAAAAAGGCCATGGGAGGGTGACAAGTGTCCCCCCATCTGATTTTGCATGTTCTACTTATTGACCAAGTCTTAAAGACTTGGTCATTCTTCAAGCTCTTCTCTCTCTCTAAAAATTAGAAGCTCTTCCTTCTCTCTAGAAAATCAAGAGGAAATCAAGGCTTGAGAAAAATCTGAAAAGTGTGGCAAGAAGGAAAATTGTTGGCAAGCTTGTAGGAGTTATTGTGGTGGTGGTTGTGGAAAGGAGGCTAGTGAAATTGTTGGATTAATTTGACTAAAGCTCTAAGGTAACAATTCTTTCTTTTTTGCGAGTTTTTGGTGTTGCATGTGAAGAAGAAAGAACTTGTAGTGGTAAATATTGTTCTTAGATACATTGCATGCAAGAAATATGGTTTGGATATGAAAGGATTGGATAAGAAGGTTATGTAAGCATGTTGTAGCCAAAATACTACCTTAAACTTGTTAATTTAATTGTTATGCATTGTGGGGCAGAATTTTACACATCCAAGATTAGGTGTGTAATCCCCTTTGAATTGTCTGGATTGTTGGGCCTTAAAAGTGGCGTTTGGATGTTGAATTCGGCCTTGAAAAAGGTGGCAAAGTATGTAGAAACAAAGGAAATGCTGCCCAATTTTCCATAGAATTTAGTGACTTTGCACTTGGAATATGCTACGTTGAAACTAGAGGTTAATAAACGTATTATGGTCATTATAGGTTGACATACTATGTGCGGTATTTTTTGGACTTAGCAAGTGGATTGACCGAAGAGGTATGTGGAACTTTCCTATCTCTTGAGCATGAGTAGTTTTACCTATATAGTACGGTGGACGTACAAGACCTTGGTATCCTTTACTCGTTTTTAAAATGTCCAAGTCGGTGGAGTTAGGGGATTTACTCACTTCTTTAAAAGTAGTAAGGATGTCTTAAGTTTTCAAGGTTAAGGGACTTGGAGTGTTTTTAAGTATATGATACTTGTTCCGTTTTAAATCTACAAGTCCCTTAGATATAGGAAAAATGTAATTTATTTTAGTATGAAGTTAATTTAACGACTTTATGGGAAGTTGGTTATATTAGCCTCATGGAAGGATTAAAAAAGGAGATTTACTCTAAGTAAGATGAGTAAGGATAAATGACATGAATTAATGGAAGGCATATTGATTTTAAGGTATTAATTGCCTAAGGTTTTCAAAGAGTAGAAGTACATAGTACTTTGGGTTAAATTCCCGGATTTCATAAAGACATGTTAGTGCCCTAAGTAAACTAAAATGAGAATGTGTATGAACAAGACTAATAAGAAGTTAAAGGGTTTCTTAACTTGCTTGTATTATGTATGATAGCCGGTTTGTGCTAATGATATATTATTATTTATTACGGGGTCATTCCCCGAGTTGTGGCATTTGCATATTCCGTGTATTTGCTACCCACGATGCGAGGAATACCTCATGCGAGTTCGTAGGGCTCATGCGGGTGAAATAGTCCCATGCGGGTGAGTACAACCTATGCGAGGAATACCTCATGCGGGTCCACATGACCCATACGGGTGAAATAGTCCCAGGAGTAGGAGTGATTAATGATACTGCGGGGCGGATGACCTTGCTTTGATCATGAGCTTCCTATTTTCATGCAGTATTGTATATGCTTGATATTCTCATTATTAGTAAGGCACAATGTTCTGTAAAATTGATTATCATACATGTCTCCAGTTATTTTAGAATTATGAGGTATTTTCAGTATTTTCCAGTTTCGCATACTTAGTACATATTGTGTACTGACCCCCTTCCTCGGGGGCTGCGTTCATGTCGCAGGTAGGGGTAAGCAGGTGGTGGATCCTCATTCTTAGGATCACTGGTCTGGTGTCAGAGGCTCCCTTCCTCCGGAGGCTTGTTTTGTTGGTACGGATTTTCCCTGATGCTATAGGTATTATGTACATTCAGGGGTATGGCGGGGCCCTGTCCCGCCAGAGTTGTTATTCCTAGAGGTCTGTAGTCACGTTTGTGTTTGGGCTGTAAGAACAAGTTGTACTGTTTTACGTGGATTAAGTATATTCTATGGAAGGCGGCCTTGTCGGCTAGCCGGTGATGTTTACTATCTACAGGTTTATGTGTTATGTATGTTCCGCTGCTATTCTCTGATGTATACCGACGGTGCCGGTAGAGGCACCGATTCTTGCCCCAGTCGGTCGTGACAAAGTGGTATCGGAGCGATTAGTCCTCGGAAAGTGTCTACGAGGCGTGTCTAGTAGAGTCTTGATTATCGGTGTGTTGTGCACCACATCTATAATCAGGAGGCTGCAGGATATTTAGGATTGGTTTCCATTCTTTCACTCTAAGATCGTGCAATAGAGCTGTGTTATAGGTTGAACTTCCTCTGATATTTTCCTTTATGTATCAGTTATGCCTCCACGCAAGGCAACCGCGGCCGAGGCGGCAAGGCAGCGGTGAGAGCTTCTAGTAGACGCGAGGTCACGAGGCACGAGCCCGATCCCCACGGAGATGATGTTTGGCGGCGAGTTCCACGACGCCGCCTCACGGAGTTCGGGCAGAACAATGCGCCATCGAGAACGCGCACGAGCCTCGATCCATAGCGGTGAGTATAGAGATTACGGGGAGCAGATTCGTTATTGACCAAAGTGGCGTGGCGGCAGGAGCAGGCAGCCAACCCTAGAGCCGACAGCTTACGGATTCGGGATTTCCTGGGTTGTCATCCACCCGAGTTCTATGGTTCGAGATCCGAGGAGGATCCTCAGGAGTTTGTTCGACAGTTACAGCAGACTATGCAGGTGCTTAGAGCCTCGGAGGTTGAGTCCGTCATGCTAGTCTCTTACCGGTTACGCGATATTGCGTTGAACTGGTTTGAGTCATGGGAGTTGTCTAGAGGTGAGGATGCTCTTCCAGCTGTTTGGGAGGAGTTCACAGAGGCATTCCTGGATCACTTCTTGCCTCCTGAGATGAGGAGAGCCCGTGTGGATAAATTCTTGACCTTGAGGCAGAACGGGAGGACTATCAGAGAGTACAGCGTGGAGTTTGATTCATTGTCTAGGTATGCGCACACCATTGTAGCTGACATGGCAGACAGGGTTCATCGATATGTGATGGGGCTAGACCGTCATATGATTACTGCATGCTTGGGGGTGGCTCTTCAGCCAGGGATGGATATTGCCAGGATGCAGGCGTATGCGCAGGGGATAGAGGACAGGGAGATGGAGGATCAGCTAGACTTAGGCCAGCCCAAGAGGGCCAGGACAGCAGGGTCTCAGGGCAGTTTTCGAGGCGGACAACCTCAGCAGCAGACTAGGTCCATATTTCAGCCAGCACAGAGTGCTCCTTCTCGATTTTACCGGGAGGTCCGATCACCGTCATTCGGAGCGGTCGTGGCTCCAGACTTCGAGTTTCGAGGAAGCGATCGCATCGTCGAGACCACCCCCATCTCAGTGTGCTCGATGCGGTAGGTCTCACCCAGGCGAGTGTCGTGTTCCTTCAGGGGATTGCTACTCTTGTGGCCAGCAGGGCCATTTGAAGAGAGATTGTCCGACCAGAGGTGGCGGGAGTGTTATGGTTCACCGGCGAAGTCGATTCTTTGGATCTTCATCTTCGACGGTTATGCGCCCCGGAGGGCAGGGTGTTCACGGTCCAGCAGGCCGCGGCAGGGGTCGTGGTAGGGGTCCCAGTTCCAGCGGTCCTCAGAACCGTATTTATGCTATGTCAAGCCGTCAGGACCAGAAGGCGTCACCAGATGTCGTCACAAGTACATTATTAGTTTCATGTTGTGATGTATATGCTTTGATAGATCCAGGTTCTACCTTGTCCTATATATCTCCTCATACTGCTGGTAGAATAGGGATAGAGCCCGAGTCCATAAAACCTTTTGAGGTGTCTACGCCAGTAGGTGATTCGGTGGTAGCCGAGCGGGTATATAAGGCTTGCCCAGTGACTATATACGGTCGTCAGACTCTAGCCGACTTGATAGAGTTGGGTATGACGGACTTTGATGTGATTATGGGTATGGATTGGCTAGCGTCTTGCTATGCCAATGTGGATGAGAGAGATTGATGCACGGTTCGGTTTCTGGTGAGTCGGTTATCGAGTGGAAGGGAATCTTTGCGTCGTAGAGGTAGGTTTATTTCTTACCTCAAGGCTAGGAAGATGGTGCGGAAGGGGTATATCTATCATATGGTTCGGGTATTCGATACTGAGGCTGAGATACCGGACCTTCAGTAAGTTCCGGTCGTTAGAGAGTTTCCAGATGTATTCCCAGACGAGCTTCCAGGTATCCCTCCTGAGAGGGAGATTGAGTTTTGCATTGATATGGCGCCAGACACTCGACCGATATCTATTCCACCATACAGGATGGCACCTGCTGAGTTGAGGGAATTGAAGGACCAGCTGAAGGACTTGCTGGAAAAAGACTTTATCAGGCCCAGTGTTTCTTCCTGGGGAGCGCCAGTTTTATTTGTAAAGAAGAAGGACGGGACGCTACGTATGTGTGTTGATTACAGGCAGCTGAATAAGGTAACTATCAAGAACATAAACCCCCTTCCCAGGATTGATGATTTGTTTGACCAGTTGCAGGGTGCGAGGTGTTTCTCTAAGATAGATCTGCGGTCTGGTTATCATCAGGTGCGAGTTAGAGAGGCAGATATCCCAAAGCGCATTCAGACCCGGGATGGGCACTATGAGTTCAGGGTGATGTCTTTCGGGTTGACCAACGCCCCAGCAGTATTCATGGATTTGATGAACCGGGTGTTCAAGCCATTCTTGGATATGTTCGTTATAGTATTCATTGATGATATCCTGGTTTATTCGAGCACGGAGCAGGAGCATGCATGTCATTTGAGGGCGGTATTGGGAGTCCTCCGGGACCGGCAGTTGTATGCCAAGTTCTCGAAATGCGAGTTTTGGTTGGCTTCAGTGGCTTTCTTAGGACATGTTATCGGGGCCGATGGTATTCAGGTTGATACAACCAAGATTTAGGCAGTCAAGACTTGGCCTAGACCCACTACACCGACGGAGGTGCGTAACTTTTTGGGCCTTGCGGGTTATTATCGGTGATTTGTGGAGAAGTTTGCTTTCATCTCAGCACCTTTGACTAGGCTGACTCAGAAATCAGCTATGTTCCGGTGGACGGATGCTTGTGAGGAGAGTTTCCAGTTACTGAAGGAGAAATTGACGACCGCCCCAGTCCTTACTCTTCCAGAGGGTTTAGACGGATATGTGGTTTATTGTGATGCGTCGGGTGTCGGGCTTGGGTGCGTCGCTTGATCACGCAGACGGCAAGGTTATAGCTTACGCATCTCGACAGCTCAGGAAGCATGAGAAGAACTATCCCACACATGACTTAGAGTTGGCAGCAGTGATTCATGCCTTGAAGATCTGGAGGCGTTATTTGTATGGAGTTCATGTGGATATTTACACAGACCACAAGAGCCTCCAGTATATCTTCAGCCAGAGGGAGCTGAACTTACGACAGAGATGGTGGTTGGAGCTACTTAAGGATTATGATGTCGATATTCTATACCACCCAGGGAAGGCCAATGTAGTGGCAGATGCCCTTAATCGCAGATCGATGGGTAGTCTGTCAGGTGTGCAGCCAGAGAAGAAGGGCATGGTCCGAGAGTTACATCAGCTAGCGAGCCTTGGGGTTCGTTTGATTGGTTCTGATGGTGATGGAGTTCGGGTTCGAGAGGTTGCCGAGTCTTCCATCGTCGAGGAGGTGAGGAGGCGACAGTATGAGGATCCGATTATGGTACGGTATCGAGATGCCGCTCTTCAGGAGGAGACGAGTCTATTTGAGGTAGCGCCTGATGGGGTGCTAAGATTTGAGGGCCAGTTGTGTGTTCCCGATGTGACAGGACTTCGTCAGCAGATTCTGGGGGAGGCACACAGTGCTCGTTATTCTATTCACCCGGGGTCGACTAAGATGTACCATGACCTCAGGTGTATCTATTGGTGGGATGGCCTGAAGAGGGACGTTGCAGAGTTTGTGGCGCAGTTTCCGAATTGTCAGCAGGTCAAGATGGAACACCAGAAGCCCGGTGGGCTATTACAGGCTATTGATATTCTGACCTGGAAGTGGGAGGTGATAAATATGGATTTTATTACAGGGTTACCTCACACTCAGAGGAAGCATGATTCCATCCGGTTATTATGTCAGTCGACGAAATCAGCCCACTTTCTGCCAGTCAGGACGACTTTTTCGGCCGAGGATTATGCTAGATTGTATATCAGAGAGATTGTGAGAATACACGGAGTGCCTATATCGATCATTTCAGACAGGGGAGCCCAGTTCTCGGCTAACTTCTGGAGGTCTTTCCAGAAGGGATTAGGGACACAGGTGAGTCTCAGTACTGCGTTTCATCCTCAGACCGACGGACAGGCCGAGCGTACTATCCAGACCCTTGAGGATATGCTGCGGGCTTGTGTTATTGATTTCAGGGTAGCTGGGAAGATCATTTACCTCTTGTGGAGTTTGCTTATAACAACAGCTACCATTCTAGTATCCAGATGACACCTTTTGAGGCCTTATACGGGAGGAAGTGCAGGTCACCGATAGGCTGGTTTGAGGTAGGAGAAGTTTAGTTAGTCGGGCCAGATTTGATTCAGCAGGCAGTGGATAAGGTGAAGCTTATCCAGGAGCGGTTGTTGGCAGCTCAGAGTCGACAGAAGTCATATGCAGATCATCGGCGTCGACACTTGGAGTTTGAGGTAGGTGACTGGGTCTTCCTGAAGGTATCACCCATGAAGGGCGTGATGAGATTCGGGAAGAAGGGGAAACTTAGCCCAAGGTACATTGGGCCTTATCAGATTGTCCGTAGGGTAGGCAAGGTTGCCTGTGAGTTGGATCTGCCGTCCGATCTGGAGGCAGTACATCCAGTTTTTCACGTGTCTATGTTGCGGAAATGTATTGGAGATCCATCTAGAGTGCACCCAATTTGTGATGTCCAGGTGACGGAGGGGTTATCATATGAGGAGAGTCCCATAGCGATACTCGATCGTCAGGTTAGGCGACTTCGGACAAAGGATGTGGCTTCCGTCAAGGTCTTATGGCGGAACGAGAACAGGGAAGAAATGACGTGGGAAGCAAAGGAGGACATGATGAAGAAGTATCCTCACTTATTCCCTACACCTCCAGGTAACCAACTTTCCTGCTTGTTAGTTTTAATTTGGCAGTTATGCTTAAGTGTTGTTGTACATAGAAGGAATATTAGGGACGAATGTTTCTAAGGGGGGGAGAATGTTATACCCCGTAGTTCTGGCCATGCGTATGAGAACGTACGAAAGGGATTAAGACTTAAATTTTAGAAAGATAGATTGACGGATTGTTTTGGACGGGTTTTTAGTCAACTTTGAGGCGGGTTATGACCCGTTACATTGAGAGTTCCTAGGTGTTTCAAAATCCTAATACGTAGTTCGTTGAGTCTAGTTTCCAACGCAACCAATCGATCGTCGATAGGACATCAGAGTAGAAAGTTATGGGAGTTACAAGTTCAGTGCGCAGTCGGACAGAAATAATTCGGTCAGGAGCCACAGGGCCGTGGAGCCGGGAAGAAGGGCCGCGGCGCCGGAAGTTCTGTGGGGTTGCGGAGGTTTCAGCGCCGCGACGCCAGCTGCAGGGCCACGGCGCCGAGGCGGGTTCTGCGAGGTTGAGTGGAAAAATCTGAACTGTTTTGTTTTAAAAAAAGGCCATGGGAGGGTGACAAGTGTCCCCCCCCCCATCTGATTTTGCATGTTCTACTTATTGACCAAGTCTTAAAGACTTGGTCATTCTTCAAGCTCTTCTCTCTCTCTAAAAATTAGAAGCTCTTCCTTCTCTCTAGAAAATCAAGAGGAAATCAAGGCTTGAGAAAAATCTGAAAAGTGTGGCAAGAAGGAAAATTGTTGGCAAGCTTGTAGGAGTTATTGTGGTGGTGGTTGTGGAAAGGAGGCTAGTGAAATTGTTGGATTAATTTGGCTAAATCTCTAAGGTAACAATTCTTTCTCTTTTGCTAGTTTTTGGTGTTGCATGTGAAGAAGAAAGAACTTGTAGTGGTAAATATTGCTCTTAGATACATTGCATGCAAGAAATATGGTTTGGATATGAAAGGATTGGATAAGAAGGTTATGTAAGCATGTTGTAGCCAAAATACTACCTTAAACTTGTTAATTTAATTGTTATGCATTGTGGGGCAGAATTTTACACATCCAAGATTAGGTGTGTAATCCCCTTTGAATTGTTTGGATTGTTGGGCCTTAAAAGTGGCGTTTGGATGTTGAATTCGGCCTTGAAAAAGGTGGCAAAGTATGTAGAAACAAAGGAAATGCTGCCCAATTTTCCATAGAATTTAGTGACTTTGCACTTGGAATATGCTACGTTGAAACTAGAGGTTAATAAACGTATTATGGTCATTATAGGTTGACATACTACATGCGGTATTTTTTGGACTTAGCAAGTGGATTGACCGAAGAGGTATGTGGAACTTTCCTATCTCTTGAGCATGAGTAGTTTTACCTATATAGTACGGTGGACGTACAAGACCTTGGTATCCTTTACTCGTTTTTAAAATGTCCAAGTCGGTGGAGTTAGGGGATTTACTCACTTCTTTAAAAGTAGTAAGGATGTCTTAAGTTTTCAAGGTTAAGGGACTTGGAGTGTTTTTAAGTATATGATACTTGTTCCGTTTTAAATCTACAAGTCCCTTGGATATAGGAAAAATGTAATTTATTTTAGTATGAAGTTAATATAACGACTTTATGGGAAGTTGGTTATATTAGCCTCATGGAAGGATTAAAAAGAGAGATTTACTCTAAGTAAGATGAGTAAGGATAAATGACATGAATTAATGGAAGACAAATTGATTTTAAGGCATTAATTGCCTAAGGTTTTCAAAGAGTAGAAGTACATAGTACTTTGGGTTAAATTCCCGGATTTCATAAAGACATATTAGTGCCCTAAGTAAACTAAAATGAGAATGTGTATGAACAAGACTAATAAGAAGTTAAGGGGTTTCTTAACTTGCTTGTATTATGTATGATAGCCGGTTTGTGCTAATGATATATTATTATTTATTACGGGGTCATTCCCCGGGTTGTGGCATTTGCATATTCCGTGGATTTGCTACCCACGATGCGAGGAATACCTCATGCGAGTCTGTAGGTCTCATGCGGGTGAAATAGTCCCATGCGGGTGAGTACAACCTATGCGAGGAATACCTCATGCGGGTCCACATGACCCATGCGGGTGAAATAGTCCCATGAGTAGGAGTGATTAATGATACTGCGGGGCGGATGACATTGCTTTGATCATGAGCTTCCTATTTTCATGCAGTATAGTATATGCTTGATATTCTCATTATTAGTAAGGCACAGTGTTCTGTAAAATTGATTATCATACATGTCTCCAGTTATTTTAGACTTATGAGGTATTTTCGGATTTTCCGATTCGCATATTTAGTACATATCAGGTAATCGACCCCTTCCTCGGGGGTTGCGTTCATGCCGCAGGTAGGGGTAAGCAGGTGGTGGATCCTCATTCTTAGGATCACTGGTCTGGTGTCAGAGGCTCCCTTCCTCCGGAGGCTTGTTTTGTTGGTACGAATTTTCCCTGATGCTATAGGTATTATGTACATTCAGGGGTATGGTGGGGCCCTGTCCCGCCACAGTTGTTATTCCTAGAGGTCTGTAGTCACGTTTGTGTTTGGGCTGTAAGAACAAGTTGTACTGTTTTACGTGGATTAAGTATATTCTATGGAAGGCGGCCTTGTCGGCTAGCCGGTGATGTTTACTATCTACAGGTTTATGTGTTATGTATGTTCCGCTGTTATTCTCTGATGTATACCTGACGGGGTGCCCCGGTAAGGCACCAGTTGCCGCCCCGGGGTCGGGTCGTGACACCTATAACCAAGAGAAGTAGAACCATTGAACTGTCCATATTGTCCCGCCCTCTTATCGGACTCATGTTTATACATCTTTCCCCTCATGAACTCCATCATCCTACCATGCTCAGCTACAACCTCAAAAGAAGCTCCAGCAGCCACCAACTACAATGTAGCAAATTGTCACGCCCTGAACCATGTCCTGGGTAGAAAATGACACTCGATGCCTTGCTACATGGGACCTAGCAAACCACATGTTTTCTTGTCAACTTAAGTATCAAAATATGTTTAAAATGATTAAAAATATGTAAAACATGGTATTGAAATAACAATCTGAAATTATAATAGCGGAATCATCTGAGTAAGTCTAAAAATATTGTTGACATGACATGATACTGGACTAGTCAATGAAACCTCTAAAATATGAGTTTGCAAAACTATGTACTAGAATAAGACCCTGGCATACCACTGATAATAAATTATAATGATAAAATAACTATACTGGCACCCCGAATAAGATGGGGCTCACCGAAATAATTGATACTGAAGTAGTCCTATAGAGCAGATCTGTCTCCTTGAAACTCAACACCTACACTGTGAAGTGCAAGCTCCATGCAAAGGAACGTTATTACATTTAAATTCTACCGTATATAAAGAAACTGAAAGAATAAGCAGTCACATGAAATAATTGAAACTTGAACTGAAATTGAAAACATTGAACATAAGTATAATAACATGAGTAAAAAATTGAAACTGTATATATGTACATATATGTATATCTATGGGAGATCATTATAAAAATTGACATGAACCACCATACGTGAAAGTGGAGTCTGATCTCTGCCCGATTAGCTAAGCCATCTTATAATTTGTCGGAGTATGAGACATGAACATGAACATAAACATGATGGATCCAATAAATAATATAAAGGTATCGTCTTCTGGCGGAGCGACCCTTATCCTATAGGCATACATAATTTTAGGCTATCTGAGCCTTCTCAGTAATATGTGCAACTCACAAAACATGTACTTGAAAATAGTTGGCTTGAAAGCCCATGAATTACATGAAATAACATCTAAATTTATAATTTAGCATGTGAAGAAATACATAGTATAACTTGTCTAAATCATGATAAATATATATGACTTCATCAAATTGAGTGATATTAATCATAACTTATATTAAAGAACTCATGGAAATCAAGACGTGGGTTCATGGATTATGAACGGGTTCATGCCAGTCACATTATCATATCATGAATGTAAGTAATGAAGTAAAGACATAACATGGAATATAATTATACATGTATAGAATGATTATCATGAACTTGAATAAAACCCTAGGTTATGGAAATTCATGGTTTCATGGATAATTATGGCGTGGGGAAGAACAATGGCATTCCCACACGTATATAGGAGCTCGACATACCTTAATTGCTTCAAAACATGTCTTAAAAATCTGAACTTTGAGGAAGGAACCCAAAGCTTGAACTTTAATTCCTTGTGTTGAGTTTTCTTGAAAATCCTAGGTTAGAAATAGTGAATTGCTCTTAGGAATTGATAGTAATCGGTTACAGTGATATGGAAATACATGGAAAGGACTTAAATTGGTGTAATAGATAGTTGGAAAGAGAGAATCTTCATTCTAGGGCTTGGAAATTATAAAAACTGATTTGTAGAATGAAGTCCTAAATTTATACTATTTGTTGTCGGAAGAAATCGATAGTTGATTCGATGGTCCATCGAAGTTTTGATGGTCTGAGTTAGGGTCGTCGATATTTTGACGGTCCAAATTGATGGTCCGTCAATAATTGTATGGTCCATCGAATTGGATTGTACTGTTATTTCTGAGAAACTTCAAAGAGTTGTAAAACTCGAGTTCTGGTCCATCAAAATTGACGGTTCGATTGACAGGCCGTAAAACATTTTACGATACATATAATCTGCTGTCAAATTCCATCTGTAGAACTGAACCTGGTTTTTCAATTTAAACTCTATGTTTTGGTTTCCTACACTCGTGGATCATGAACAAGGCTTAGTTTGAAGGTACGAGGTGTTACACCAACTGAAGTGGAACAATCAATCCTCTAACAAAACATCTCACTCACTCTATCTCAGTAGGTAGCAAAGGTGTTGCATAAGGGGATAAGGCATAGAATCGAGTCTCATACTATGCAACTGTAGAATTGCCCTGCGCAATCTTCCGAAACTCATCATGCTTGACCAAATGCAAGCTCAAAGGCACATACTTCTCAAATAACACCTTGCAAAACCTAACATATGTTAATGGAGATGACCCCGCAGGTAAGAAATCAATATACGCCCTCCACCACTATTTTGCATCCCCAAAAGCTGAAGGGCCATGAAACTAACTCCATGTGACTCAACAATACCTAGAGTATGCAACCTCTCATAGATTCTCATGATAAACTTGTACGCATCCTCCTCAGGTTGCCCAAAAATACTAGAGGCTTCATGTTCGAAAAGTTCTCCCAAATCTTCTACTCATCGCGGGTCATAGATGTCCTTCTAATAGGCCGGGGACCAAACTCTGGAGAAAGAACCTCATCAATACGAGGCATTGACATCGCTGCTGGCTGAACCCCCGAAGTACAAAACTCAAGGGTATGAGTCTTCCCCTCTCCCGCATGGGTCTGAGAACCACTTAGAGTAGTAAGAGTACACCTATCTGAGCAAAACCATTAATAACACTCAATAACCAGACCAGAGTGTCATGTATATCCATAGTAGCAATAAATTCAGGCTGATCATGGGCTTTCCCCATCTCCTTTTCTAGCATATCATCTTGAGGCTCAATAACTGGCTAAGGGGAAACAAATCTAGCATGAGCCTGACCAGGTCTTTGTGCCCCACCCTGAGCTAGTGTTGCTTCTCTAGCTCTACCTCAGCCTCGAGCACGACCTCTACCACTACCGCGCACCACTAGAGCCTGTGTCGATGTGTCCCCTCTCGCCGCATCAGCACAAGTATTCACCATCTATGAGAGAATAGAAACAATGGTTAGATACCAATTTGATTCAACTTATCACGAAAAGAATGAAAAAGTGAAATTTCCTAATTGTCCCATAGCCTCTCGAAGATAAGTACGGACGTCTCCGCACTAATCCGCAAGACTCTACTAGAAATTTCTATTGTTTTTGTGACACCCTATTTTCAACCGTAGTCGGAAACGGGATTACTGCTACATGGTTGGATTCCTAAATGCATTTTAAAGGAGTCGCCACCTAATTATTATAGTGAATTAGGACACTAAAAAATGTAGCATAAAATACTACGAATGATCTCCATTTTTAAAGGTCTGTGAAACTATGTGAGATTCTAGGTAAGGGTTCTTTATTATCCTAAAGGGAAGGGGTTAGGCATCCTAAAGGATCCGCTAACTTGCGGTTATCCGTTCAAACTCAGGTTTTAAAATTATTGTGCTAACATGCAATTTACAATTTCTAATGGGTATTCTAATTATTAAACTAACTAAGAAATATTAAAACTAAGCATGCAAACATTTAAAATAGATACAGATTTAACAAGATGACAATGGAAGCGAATAATCATAAAAAGATGTAATGAAGAGAATTTAGCGACATTTCGCTTTTATTTCATTTTGTGCGAATGATTTAACTTTGGGGTGCGCCTCCGGGTACCTGCAAAAGACACTTAGTAGAAGAGTTAATAAATAATAAATAAATTACCAAACAAACACAATGTATGTATATATATATATATATATATATAGATGTATATGTAAAAGATATTGTAAAAGATATATTTTTATATAGTGTGGGCTCAGCTAGTGTTATGCCAAGGATACTAAGACATGAGAAGCCAATATCGCTACGGCGGCGGTCGACTCGCCTCCCGGTGAACGATACTATGCATTCTCGTCTAATCTTTTTCACTTTCCTCCTCGCCCACATATTCCGTCTCACTTACCACGGGGGCCTCCAGATCGACGGATAAATCCTTCTTTGGCCAGTGTAGTATCAAGTTCAAAATCAGTAAAATATCAAGTGTAGTAACTTGTTCAAAATCAGTAAAATACCAAGTGTAGCATTTGTTCTAAAATCAGTTTAACAAAGTAAATAAAGGGGCGAAACTGTCCAGAATTAGTCCCGAAAATCAGAATATCATAACAGTGATAAAACCCACAAAAACCAGTCCAGAAAGCAGCCCCACACCCGCAAACAGTCTACCATAGCAAAACCAGCGAAAATGAGTTCAATGCAAGAAATCAGAAAAATAGCAAAGCAGTAGCCAACAACATCACCGAAAAATAGTAGGAGCAGGACAGTTCGCCGGAATTTCAAAGCTTCGCCGGAGTTTTACTCCGGCGTATTACCAAAAAGAAATCAAATCAGTCCGCCAACAACAGATAACAGTACGCAATCAGTCCAACAACAATGGCAAATCGGACAAACAACAGACTGAAAACAACAATAATAGCCAACAAAAATGAAGAAGCAAACTGTAACGTCGCCGGAGTTTAAATCCGACAAGGCTCAACATTACCAACGGAGAGGGGGCAGCAGCGGCGTCACTTCCACGGCTTAGTCGCCGGAGCGACGCCGCCATAACAGTGGTACAATCGACGGGAACAGTGGTGAGGTTCGCTGGTGATGTGGGACAGTGGGGGGTGTCGACGGGCGACGGCGACGGTAGAGATGAGAGAGGGTGTTCGCCGGTGATGTCGACGGCGACGGGAGAGGGGTGAGGGTATTGTTGTTGTGCGCTGGTGGTTGTGGAGTGTTTCGCCGGTGACGGGAACAGTGGCGGTGGTGGTGGTCGACGGCGAGAGGAACAGGCGAAGGGAGGAGAGGAAGATGGTTTTTTTTTATGGGAAGAGGGCTGGGGGTATGCGGCTGGTTTAAAGGGGGGTTCGCCGGAGTTTTTAGAACTCCGGCGAAGGGCGGCAAAGGGCGGCGACAAAAGAGATGGGACAGGATATATTTTCCTTTTGGTTCCAATGGAGAAATGGTTCTCCTTTTTAAAATGAAAAAAGGGTTGATCTTTCTTTTTTTGTATATGAACGTTGTGGGCTGTGGGCTCTTTTTTTTTCTGAACGTTGGCTCCTCCTCCCTTTTAATAAAAAACTGAACGTTGGCGGCCCCTCTCCCCAAAAAAAATCAACGTTAGTTGCCTCTCCCAAAAAAATCAACGTTGGGCGCCTCTCCCAAAAAAATCTGAGCGTCATCGTCCTCTCCCCAAAAAATAATCTGAACGTTGGCTTGTCCACGTTTTTGTGAACGTTGGCTCCCTTTAAAAATTGCTGAATGTTGTAGTGGGCTGCCCCTTTTTTTAAATAAAAATCTGCTCGTTGGCAGCCCTCTCTCCCTTTACTTTATGGGCTGCCCCCCTCCTTTTTAATAAGGGGGGGGGGGGATAATGTTTGGGGGGAGGAAATAAAAGTGTGGTTTGAAATTTAAAAATGGGGGGAAATAAAAGGGGGTGTTTGGATGAAATAAAAATGGTATTGGATTGGAATGACAAAATGTAAAGCGGGTTAATTATTTAAAAGAAAAATTATTAAACAAGATGCAAAATTATAAAAAAAATGTAAATGCCGATGCAATAATAATAAAATACAATATTTAGACAAATGTTTAATGTCTAATTAAAATTAAAGCGGAAGTCAATTAATTATTTAAAGAGATGCAAAAAATATTATTATAATAGAAACATAATATTAACAAAAACATAATGCTTAAATTAAAAATAAAAAAGATGCGATGTCATTTTGTGAATAAATAAACATAGAATATTATATAAAATATGCAAAAATAATGATTAAAAAGCGGTGTGCTAAATACTTAAAATTGCCATAAATATACAAAAAACGGGTCAAAATTGACTGTCAACAGCATGTCCCTCTTTGTACGGAGATGATGGAAGAGTCTTCGGACAAAGATGTTGACTCATAGCCGATTTTGTCCTGTTTTATAAACTAGAATTCAAAAGTAGGGATTGATGCAGACTCAGAATTGTCCCAGTGTCGAATTATGATGACACTGGGTCGTTGCGATGCTAAAGTAAAAAGTAAAGCTGATGCAGATTTAAAAATGTCCCAGTGTCGAATTATGATGACACTGGGTTGCTGTGATGCTAAAGTAAAAGTAAAGCTGACGCAGATTTAAAAATGTCCCAGTGTCGAATTATGATGACACTGGGTTGCTGTGATGCTAAAGTAAAAGTAAAGCTGACGCAGATTTAAAAATGTCCCAGTGTCGAATTATGATGACACTGGGTTGCTGTGATGCTGAAAATTAAGGCGGGCAGACGTAGATTCAAAATTTGTCCCAGTGTCGAATTATGATGACATTGGGTTCTGTGACGCTAGAAAATTAAAAACCAAAGCGGGAGCAGATTTAAAATTTGTCCCAGTGTCGAATTATGATGACACTGGGGTCATTGGCGTTGCAGGATGCTGGAGGAGAGCGGATCGACGTTCGAGGTACAAATTGCTTCGGTTCGCCGTAAGAGGTAGTTCCACGCCAGGCTCTGCTCTGTATGCTAAGACTTAAACAAACGGTTAGTGCATAACTGTTAAGGCAAATGATGATGCAAATTTTAAAAGCAATGTAACTGTGAGTAGAAAATGTTATCCTGCAAAAATGTGATGCATGTTGTGTGGATGCGGACGTGTTGCGAATGCGGATATGTTGTCCTTACTCCAACTGCCCCTGTAGACTAAAGCTCAAGAAAGAGTTAGTGCATAACTGCTAAGACAGAGTAATAAAACATGAACAAGAATGCAATTTTTAGAGTAGAGAAAGTGTCCTTGCGTAGAGGTGATATACTCATGACGTCGTTTTCGGACGTGGCGTCGTTTCAGACTTGGCGTCGTTTCAGACGTGGCGTCGTTTTCGGACTTGGTGTCGTTTTCGGACATGGCGTCGTTTTCGATGGCGTCGTTTCGGACGTGGCGTCGTTTCTGACTTAGCGTCGTTTCGGACTTGGCGTCGTTTTAGACGTGTCGTCGTTTTCGGACTTGGTGTCGTTTTCGGACATGGCGTCGTTTGAACTTGTGTCGCTTTGGACATGGCGTCGTTTCGACGTGGCGTCGTTTCGGACTGTGTCGCTTTCGACATGGCGTCGTTTCTGACTCGTCGCTTTTGGACGTGGCGTCGTTTCAGATCGTAAGCGTCGCTTCGCACGTAGCGTCGTTTCTGAACTTGGTATCGTTTCGGACATGGCGTCGTTTTCGGACTTGGTGTCGTTTTCGGACATGGCGTCGTTTTCGGACTTGGCGTCGTTTTCGGACGTGGCGTCGTTTTCGGACTTGGCGTCGTTTTCGGACTTGGCGTCGTTTTTGGACGTGGCGTCGTTTTCGGACTTGGTGTCGTTTTCGGACATGGCGTCGTTTTCGGACTTGGTGTCGTTTTCGGACATGGCGTCGTTTTAGACGTGGCGTCGTTTTCGGACTTGGTGTCGTTTTCGGACATGGCGTCGTTTTCGGACTTGGCGTCGTTTCAGACGTGGCGTCGTTTTCGGACTTGGTGTCGTTTTCGGACTTGGCGTCGTTTTCGGACGTGGCGTCGTTTTCGGACGTAGCGTCGTTTCAGACGTGGCGTCGTTTTCGGACTTGGTGTCGTTTTCGGACATGGCGTCGTTTTCGGACTTGGTGTCGTTTTCGGACATGGCGTCGTTTTCGGACTTTGGCGTCGTTTTCGGACGTGGAGTCGTTTTCGGACGTGGCGTCGTTTTCGGACGTGGCGTCGTTTTCGGACTTTGGCGTCGTTTTCAGACGTGGCGTCGTTTTCGAACTTGGCGTCGTTTTCGGACTTTGGCGTCGTTTTCGGACTTGTTGCTGCTGCTCCTGTAGAATAAATGTTCCTTCAAGCTAAGCTTGAGAAAAAGTTAGTGTATACCTGTTAAAACAGAATGATAAATATATGAGAAATGTGATTATGTGAGTAGGGATGTCGTCCCTGTATGATATGTGGGGTGTTGTGAATGTCATATGGATTGTCATGATGTCTTTGTTGTGCGTTTGTGCACTGCATGGATTGCAATTTGACTCTAGACCCGAGCTAATGCGCTAGACTTTGTTGCGGGATTTGATTGTTGATGTCTGTCTGCTTCTGCTAACATAAAGAACCTGCGCTCAAAGAAAATTTGTGAGTTTGAGGGGGGGGGGGGTTGATTCGCATTGACTTTGTAGTTTTGACTCTTGATGCTCGGACGTCTGACTTGTTTGGACTCACAACCCCTGCATGGTTTTCTACCTTGTTGTTATACCCCGTATTTCCAGAGTATGTACGTGAGGGCGTACGTATGTTAATTTGAGCCTTAAGTTAGGCTTTGGTTCGAAATTTGGGCACAAGTGCCGACTAGAGTCGTTTTCCGACGAAACGTTTCCACAGCTTTCGTAGGGAAAATTCCGGCTATGTCCTTTTTAATTTTTGCGGATTTTTCCGAGAGATGAAACATTTTGGACCAACGGGAGGGTCACATGTGTCACCCTCACATTGGAAGCTTGTGGGCGTCCAAGTGGACGATTGGTTCACGAATTGGATTGATATTGTGGCTCACGTTTTTGGCCCTATTGGTTCCTTGTTTTGTGCCTTGTTTTGGCCTTGTTTGTGCCTTGTTTTGTGGAGTGTTTTGTGGAGTAGGGTTAGGGTGCACATGGCTTGATCAAGGCCTTACACTTGCCTTGCACATGGCTTGATCTTGGCCATTGGTTGGCATTTGGGTTTGCTATAAATACCCCCCCCTTTTGTGAAGACTTCATTCATCCACAAATGTTTCCAAGTCTTGAATCCCTCCTCCTCTTGTTGACTCTCGTCCAAGAGCTCCTCTCCCTTGAAAGTGGCCTTTGGCCGTGTGGTCTCCCCCTCCCCCTTGTGAGGTCTAGCCGGGGTACCCCCAGCCTAGTTGTTTCGTATAATACACCCTTTGTGGTATTGAAATACTCCTCCAAGTATTGTTATAATGCCCAAATACCTTAGCCTTATACCTTGTAGTATTCCAAAGTTACCTCTATGCGTAGAGTCCTAAATACTACCTTTTGTCCTTTTAGTCTCAAACCGAAACCCAAGGAAATCTTCATGTTAGTTGAAGGATTTGAGTAGAAGTTGGTTAGAACTTCTAAGGGTTGTTTGAGCGGGATGGAGCACGAGTTGGAGCTAACGCTAAGGATCGACATTTAACTTGGATAATTATGGGCTCATCGAGGTAATTACCTTGTCCTCTATTGTAATTGGAAATTACATGTTTGTTGAATATATAGTTGAAGTATACTATATATAGAACTATACTTAGTATTCGCAATGTCTTTTGACTTAAGCTGAAGAATAAAGAAAAGAATCGAATCTGTATTTACATAGGATGTATTGCAGAGACTTGTGTAGTATTATCGAGTAGAGTTGTACACGTCGGTTAGGCGTGTAAGACTTCCTGGTTGGCTTGGTAGCCGCCTCGATAAAGGAGGAGATTTACGCTGCGGGGAGGTCTGCGAATTTTCTCGTAGAAAAATAAACTTGTGTTTTGGGGTTAATAGGCGTTTGTGACCTTTATAGGTGAAAGTACTAAGAGTAGCGTATTCTACTCGAGGAGTGGAAAGGGCTAGCAAGGTTGTAGTACTTGGAGCATTTTGCTTATTGTCGATAATCGTCGCGAGGTATGTGAACCTCTTCTTATCTCTTCTAGCATGATATGTGTGAACTATGTAGTGCGGTGACGCATACGTGTTAACTGTGTTTGATTGTTTTAAAACATAAAGTGTTATAACGGCTTTATGGGAAGTTGGTTATAACAGCTTTATGTAGGTAAGAAAATGGGTTGTGGTTTTTCGAAAGATAACTGATTTGATTATAACTGGCTTGAAAAAGTTGAAGTATTTCAAAAGATTTGTAAATCGTTTTGAAAGAAAGAGTAGTACTTGGTTTTTGAGAAACTTAAGAGTTATACTAGCTTTATGGGAAGTTAGGTATAACGGCTTAAGAATGTGTTACTGATTTCGGAAATCAGGATGTGTATCGACAAACCACTGCAGCGTTAATAAAGGAAAATGTATTGACTAATAATTGTATTATTAAAACCAAGGAACCTCCATCTGCATAGAAACTAAGATGAGACAAAATGATATTACATTTTCTAGATCATGGCTGCTATAGTAAGAATGTTATAAATCAGAATAAACTACTCTCATGTTAGGCGTATGTTTTAAGGGATTAAAACTATGAACTATGAAACCTTTCTAAAGTAAGAGGCTTGAATAATTGAAAGTAGGCAAACTGGAACTTAGGAAAAGAATGTTGTTACTTGATTTTAAAAGGAAATTGTTCTGGTTTACTTAATAATGTGAATCACTCTAGTTTTATACTACGGGTATCGGGTGACTTTTATAAAAGGAATGTATCTCTTTTAAAAAGGACTTAACGTACGTAGTACTTTAGGGTTAAAACCGGACGTTGATATAAAGTGGAAGTACCTTGAGTTGTGTATAACTTGCCTATGCTTGTTGTTGTGTAACTCGCCTATGCTTGTTGTGATATCATTTGTTGTGCAAGTGTTGATATCGGTGACTTCGAGAAAGAATGGATCTTTTATGAAAGTCTATAAGTATGGTATTTTGCTTGAGCTTGCTTGTGATAGCCTGGTTGTGTGATGTATTGTTATTGTGGTTACATGGACATGCTACACCGTCGCAGATTCCGGCATGTGGCCACGCGGCGTTGATTACCCGATATATGGTTATTACCGTTACATGGGCGTGTCTACACCGTCGCACGATTCCGGCATGTGGCCACGCGGCGGGTTGATTACCCGATATATGGTTATTATTACATGGGCGTCTACACCGTCGCAGATTCCGGCATGTGGCCATACGCAGGTTGACCACCCAGATATTGTTGTTGAGGTTACATGGGCATGTCTACACCGTCACGATTCCGGCATGTGCCATGCGGCCTTGTTATTATTGTTGCATCATGGACATGTCTACACCGATGCGAGATTCGAGGGCATGTGGCCATGATGCGAACATGATGGATGTCGTGGGCATGAGACCCATAGTTATATTTAGTGGTGACTTTGAGGCGAGTCCACGACTGATCGCTTATGTCAGATCGTATTTTGGTTATCATACATCTCCCGCTTTATAGGCCATTATGATTTCATTTACGATTTTCTGATTCACATACTGGTACTGCATCGACCTCCTTCGGGCCGTTCACGCCGCAGTAGTACATCGTCCGTCGATCGCCAGTAGGATCACGTTTGACGCTTGGGAAGCTCCGTTCCTTGGAGGCTTATCTTTCGTAGGTTTCCGAGTTGTAGGTTCTTGTACATTCGTGGTATGGCGAGCCCTGTCCGTCATAGGTTGTTATTCTCTCTAGAGGTCCAGCAGTAATTGTGGCGGGGTTTGTAAAAGGATAACTGCTCGGGTTTTTTTTATGTATACGCAGTGGCAAACTGTTTTAGTTGGCAGTTTATTTATATTATCTCTTATTTCATGTTCATGTCAGTATGTTCCGCTGATTTTCTCTCGATGTTGTATCACTAGGGTGCCCGGTAAGGCACGATCCACGCCCGGATTTCGGGTGTGACATAGTGGTATCGTGAGCGATTAGTCCTCGGAAAGTGTCTACGCATCGTGTCTAGTAGAGTCTTGATTATCGGTGTGTTGTGCACCACATCTATAATCGTGAGGCTATAGGACATTTAGGATTGGTTTCTATTTTTCTCATTACGAGATCGTGCCTTAGAGCATGTTATAAGTTGGACCCTCTCGACGTGTCTCGTTTTACCGATTATGCCTCGCCAGCGCAACCCGCCCAGTGGGCAAGGCGGCCGAGGAGGCTGCTAGTGAGATACGAGGAGTCCGAAGCGCAGCCCGGCCAAGACGAGGCAGTGCTCCCGACGGCGAAGTTTCGTGACGCCGCCAAAGACCAGCAGGTTTAGAGCGCGGCCGTGGGCGATGAGACTACGATACCGAGCCTCCCGTCCCGCGATGCAGGCGGGAGATGGGTCACGAGAGATGGCGATTATTGGCCGTGGTCGTGGCCGATATGAGGCGACAGCCGGAATCTGGCGATTCAGTTCAGCAGAGACCTGTGGTGCACCCGAGAGCAGATAGTTTGAGGCTACGAGATTTTCTGAGTTGTAGCCCGCCAGAGTTTTACGGGTCGAGGCCTGAGGATGATCCGCAGGAGTTCATCCGTCAGCTACAACGGATCATGCGGGTGATCAAGGCTTCAGAGACCGAGTCTGTGACCTTTGGTTCGCATCGGCTGCGTGATACCGCAGTCGATTGGTTTGATTCGTGGGAGCTTTCCCGGGGAGAGCATGCACCTCCAGCAGTATGGGATGAGTTTTCAGGGGCTTTTCTCACGCACTTCTTGCCTCCGCAGATGAGGAGGGCACGGGCCGACAGATTTTTGTTACTGAGACAGAGAGGGCGCACTGTCAGGGAGTACAATGTCGAGTTCGATTCTTTGGCTCGATATGTCCCTGCTCTAGTTGCAGATATGGAAGATAGGGTGCATCGCTACGTCACCGGGCTAGATGATTATATGGCCGAGTCTTGTGCGGGTGTTTCTCTTCAGCCGGGCATGGACATTGCCCGCATTCAGGCTCATGCACTTGCGCGGCGAGCGCAGATCGTCGGTGGACCGCCACAGGAAGGCCAAGACGGCCGGATATTTTGGCGACCTTCGAGGCGGACCGCCTCATCAGCATTATAGTTTTGTTACTCCGCCATTACATTGTGGTCCTACGCAGCCCGGGACCTCAGGATATTCGGAGCGGTCGTGGCTCCTGTGTTTCGATGTTCGAGAGTAGGGGTGTTGGCGGACGATCACCCCTACCGCCGGTGTGGTCGATGTGGTAGACCGCATTTCGGGAAGTGTCGTAGTACCAAGGAGCTTGTTATTCTTGCGCCAGCGAGGCCATATGACGAGAGATCGTCCGACTGTGGTAGCGCGGTAGGATAGCACGACTACTGTAAGCGATTCGCGGGTTCTTCACCTTCCATAGCTAGACAGATGTTCATACACCGACAGCCACCAGAGGTCGCGCGGAAGTTCCCGCTTAGCGGTCCTTGAACCGCCTAGTTTCGTATATCCTTAACCTCAGAGACTTGTATGTATTGATGTTATGATGATGTGTTTAGTGTTATGTTCGGATAGCTTTGTGCTAAAATGTGATTTAGAAGCTTGGTTAGTGAAAAGGGATAAGTCCGGGGTGAGAAGTGATGAACCTTAGGCTATTTCACGATTGAGACCTTAGAGGTAAGGTCGTCTTGAGTAAAAGATGCATTTTATGTTTGACCTTATCGAGTGCGTAGTATACGTGGGTTATGTTTATGTGATAAGTCCATGGGTAATGTGAGATGGAAGTGGTAGCTTTCATGATGTGTTTAGCAAGATTGTTCCGTGTCGGCGAGAAAGAGTTGGCGCGCGATGGGTCGGGTTGGGGCCATGCGCCAACCCGCGGCTGTTCGGCGGGTCACTGCAGGTGGTCCCGCCAGTGTGGTCACGAGGGTGCTAGGCCCAAGATTAGATGACCATCGTATGAGTTCGTGGATATGTTCGACCAGAAGCGGATCGTGAAGGCCGGGAATGGCCTTAAGGAAGAATCGAGGTTAGTAAGTTGACCAAGTTGGAGGTAGTGACTCGAGGGTGGAAGCGAAGCATCGATTAAATGAGTACGGATACTAGTAAGAGTTCGAGTGTTCGAGAAGGGTACAACGAGATAGGGGAGAAGTGGACGTGTGTGATCGTTTCTTTTGTGAAGTGAAGATGCGAGGGACGTGTTCCTTGGACCAGGAGTGAGAATTTGTATTGTTTTGCATCGTCGAGGTGATTCCTAGTTAGCCTGGATTTAAGTATTTGGCGCATGTTTGTCTTGAGACCTAGAAGGAACATTCGGGACGAATGTTTCTAGGAGGGAGAATGTTATACCCCGTATTTCCAGAGTATGTACGTGAGGGCGTACGTATGTTAATTTGAGCCTTAAGTTAGGCTTTGGTTCGAAATTTGGGCACAAGTGCCGACTAGAGTCGTTTTCCGACGAAACGTTTCCACAGCTTTCGTAGGGAAAATTCCGGCTATGTCCTTTTTAATTTTTGCGGATTTTTCCGAGAGACGAAACATTTTGGACCAACGGGAGGGTGACATGTGTCACCTCACATCGAAGCTTGTGGCGCCCGTGGGCGATTGGTTCACGAATTGGATTGATATTGTGGCTCACGTTTTTGGCCCTATTGGTTCCTTGTTTTGTGCCTTGTTTTGGCCTTGTTTTGTGGCTTGTCTTGTGCCATGTTTTGTGGAGTAGGGGTTAGGGTGCACTTGGCTTGATCAAGGTGTTATACCCCGTATTTCCAGAGTTTGTACGTGGGGACGTACGTAGAAATTTTCGAACTACAAAGTGGCTTGGCCGAATTAATTTTGCTCACAACACCCGATTAGAGTCGTTTTTCGACGAAACGGTTTCACAGCTTTTGTTGGGAAAATTCCGGCTATGTCATATTTAATTTTTGCGGATTTTTCCGAGAGACGAAACATTTTGGACCAACGGGAGGGTGACATGTGTCACCCTCACATCGAAGAGGTCGACGGCCAAATGGCTAAGCTTGCACGTTTTTTGTGCTTGTTTGGTCAAGGGGAGTTGGTAGGATATTTGTGTGTGGTAAATCTTGGCCCTACACTTGCACCACACTTGGCTCAATCTTGGCCATTGGTTGGCCTTGGCTTGTACTATAAATACCCCCCTCTTTGAAGACTTTCTTCATCCTAAAAATATTTCTAAGTGTTAAATTCTCCCTCCCCTCTCTTGTGGTGTTCTCGCCCCTAGCCTCCTCTTCCCCTTGGCCGAGAGCCCTCCCCTGTGAAGGCCTTGTTGGCCGAGAGTTCTACCCCCCCCCGAGGCGAGTTGTCTCGTATAAATACCCCCCTTTTGTGGTATAGAAATACTCTCCAAAAGTATTGTTATAATGTCCAAATACCTTGGCCCAAATACCTTGTAGTATTCCAAGGTTATACTTATACTAAAAGCCCGAAAAAATACCATTATACTTTCCCTCAGTCTTAAAAACGAAACCCTAACGAAAAACCTTCATAGTCGGTTGAAGTGTTTAGTAGAAGTTGAGTAGAACTTCTAAGGGTTGTTTGGAGCGGTTTGGAGCACTCGGAGTAGGAGCTAAACCTTGCTCAGGCGCGACATTAAACTTGGATAATTTTGGGCTTATCGAGGTAATTACTATCCCTTCATTTGTAATTGGAAATTACATGTTGTTAGAATATATAGTGAAGTATACTATATATAGAACTATACTTAGTATTGTGGCAATGTCTTTTGACTTAAGCTGAAGAATTAAGAATCGAATCAATCGAATCAGTAATTACATAGATCAGACATGAGACTTGTGTAGCATTACCGTGTTGTAGAATTGTACTCGTCCTTAGATGTTAACCCCGGTTGGCTTGATAGCCTACTCGATAGAGAGAGATTTACGCTGTGTGGGGAGGTCTTGCCGAAATTTCTGTGAAAGTTCTGCGATGTTAATAAAGCGCGTGGCCTTATAGGTGAAGTACTACGTGTGGCGCGATTTACTTGGCTTAAGGAGTAGCCGATTGTTTGGAGCGTTTTGCTATTAGTCGGTACTCGTCGCGAGGTATGTGAACCTCTTCCTATCTCTTCTAGCATGATATGTGTGAACTATGTAGTACCAGACGCATACGTGTTAACTATGTTGATTGTTTTAAAACATAAAGTGTTATAACGGCTTTATGGGAAGTTGGTTATAACAGCTTTATGTAGGTAAGAAAATGGGTTGTGGTTTTCGAAAGGTAACTGATTTAATTATAACTGGCTTGTTATGTGTTAATGAAGAACTTGATGTATTTCAAAAGATTTGTGAATCGTTTTGAAAGAGGAGTAATATTTGGGTTTTGAAAAACTTAAGAGTTATACTAGCTTTGTGGGAAGTTAGGTATAACGGCTTAAGAATGTTTTACTGATTTCGGAAGTCAGAATGTGTATCGACAAACCACTGCAGCGTTAATAAAGGAAAATGTATTGACTAATGAATTGTATTATTAAAAACCAGTAGAAACCTCCATCTGCATAGAAACTAAGATGAGACAAAATGATATTTCATTTCCTAGATCATGGCTGCTGTAATAAGATTGTTATAAACAAGAATAAACTACTCACACGTGTGGCATATGCTTCTTAAATTGTTTTAAGGGATTAAAACTACGAACTATGAAACCTTTCTAAAGTAAGAGGCTTGAGTAATTGAAAGTAGGCAAACCGAACTTAGGAAAAGAATGTTGTTACTTGATTTTAAAAGGAAAGTGTTCGTTTACTTAATAATGTGAATCACTCTAGTTTTATACTACGTATCGGGTGACTTTTATAAAAGGAATGTATCTCTTTTAAAAGACTTAACGACATAGTACTTAGGGTTAAAACCCGACTATGATATAAAATGGAAGTACCTTGAGTCAGGTATAACTTGCCTACGCTTGTTGTGTAACTTGCCTATGCTTGCCGTTGTGTGGCTCGCCATGCTTGTTGAGATAGCATTTGTTGTGCAAGTGTTGATATCAGTGACTCGAGAAAGAATGAATCTTTTATGAAAGTTTAGAAGTATGGTAATTTGCTTGAGCTTGCTTGTGATAGCCCGTTGCGTGATATATCATATTGTGGTTACATGGACATGTCTACACCGACGTCAGATTCCGGCATGTGGCCTACGCCGGGTTGATTACCCGATATATGGTTATTATCGCTCCATGGGCGTGTCTACACCGATGTCAGATTCCGGGGCATGTGGCTACGCGCAGGTTGACCACCCAAAGATATTGTTGTTGAGGTACGGGCATGTCTACACCGACGTCAGATTCGGTACGCGCCACGCGCCTTGTCATTATTGTTGCATCATGGACATGTCTACACCGACGTCAGATTCCGGGCACGCGCCATGATGCGAACATGATGGATGTTGTGGCGTGAGTCCCATGGTTATATTTGAGTGGTGACTTTGAGGCGTGAGTCCCCGACTTGATCGCTTTTATGTTGCGCATCAGATTTTGGTTATCATACATGTCTCCCGCTTTATAGGCTATTATGATTTCATTTACTGATTTTACGCCACATACTGCACTGCCAGATCGACCTCCTTGAGGCCGCGTTCATGCCGCAGTAGAGGTACATCGGCCGTTGATCCCCGCCTAGGATCACCGTTCAGATTGGGAAGCTCCGTTTCTCCGAGGCTTATCTTTTGGTATGTTTCCGAGTCGTAGGTTCTTGTACATTCAGGGTATGGCGGGCCCCGTCCGTCATAGTTGTTGTATAAATCTTAGAGGTCTGCAAAGATCACAGGCGGTGGTTTGTAAAAAGGATAACTGCTCGGGCTTTTATATATATATATACCAAGGCAAATCGTTTGTTGGCCTGTTTATTTAGTATGTCTCTAAATAATGTTTAAAGTTTTTATTACCGCTGGTTTTCTCTGATGTTGGATCACTAGGGTGCCCGGGGTAAGGCACCAGTCACGGGCCCGGATTTCGGGGTGTGACAAAGTGGTATCAGAGCAGTTAATCCTCGGAAGGTGTCTGACGCATCGTGTCTAGTAGAGTCTTGATTATCGTGTGTTGTGCACCACATCTATAATCGTGAGGTCGCAGGACATTTAGGATTGGTTTCCATTCTTCTCATTCTGAGATCGTGCCTTAGAGCTGTGTTGTAAGTTGGACCCCTCTGACGTATTTCGTTTTCACCAGTTATGCCTCCACGCAAGGCGACCCGGGCCGAGAAGGGCAAGGCTGCCGAGGGAGCTGCTAGTGTGGTTCAGAGGAGTACGAGGGCGCAGCCCGCCAAGACTGAGGTAGTGTTTCAGACGTCGAGTTTTGCGACGCCGCCAGCCCCAGCAGAGTTTAGAGCGGCAGCAGTGGCTGCTGAGACTACAGTACCTGAGCCTCCAGTCCCACAGCCTGGGGCAGAGGAGTTGGGGTACAAGGAGATGGCCCACCATCGCCGTGATCGTGGCCGATATGAGGACAGCCGATGCGGCAGCCTCGCTCCAAAGAAGACTGTGGTGCATCCGAGAGCGAATAGTTTGAGGCTACGAGATTTTCTCGAGTCAGAGCCCGCCAGAGTTTTACGTCGAGGCACGAGGATGATCCGCAAGAGTTCATCCGGCGATTGCGGATCACGAGGGTGATCAAGGCATCGGAGACCGAGTCGGTGGTCCTAGGTTCGCGTCGGCCGCGTGATACCGCAATGATCGTGGTTTGATTCGCGAGCTGTCCCGGAGAGAATGCACTTCCTTGTGGGACGAGTTCTCAAAGGCTTTTCTTGCACACTTCTTGCCTCCGCAGATAAGGAGGGCTCGGCCGACAGATTTTTGGTGTCATGCAGAATCCGCGTCGGTTCGGGAGTACAATGTGGAGTTCGACTCATTAGCCCGGTATGTCCCCGCATTAGTAGCTAGTATGGAGGACCGAGTGCACCGATATGTTACAGGGCTCGATGATTACCTAGCAGAGAGTTGTTCAGGTGTAGCTCTTCAGCCGGGCATGGACATTGCCCGCATGCAGGCTTATGCACTTGGGGGTGAGGAGCGGAGAAATCGACGGAATGACCAAGGTCAGCATAAGAGGGCCAAGACAGCAGGGTCCTCTGGTGATTTTCGAGGCGGACCGCCTCGTGCAGACTAGTTATGCGCCTCCGCCATTTCAGTGGTCCTCCGCAGCCTTCGGGACCTTGGGAGATTCGGAGCAGTCGTGGCTCCTGTGTTTGAATGTTCGAGAGTAGGGTGTTGGCGGATGCATCACCCCTACCGGTGTGGTCGATGTGGTAGACCGCATTTCGGAGTGTCGTAGTACCAAGGAGCTTGTTATTCTGCGCGCCGGCCATGTGAAGAGAGACTGCTTATGGAGAGGTTCAGCGACGACTCACCTTCGTGATCGATGGTTCATCGCCTTCATAGCTTATCGCCTGCAGGCGTGCCTATGATTAGAGTGGAGCGGTAGCCGTGTATATCCTTAACCTCTGAGTCTTGGTATGCTGTTATGATGATCTCATTATTATGTGCTATGTGCGAATAGCGTTGTGTAAATTGTGAGTTAGAAAACATGGTTAGTTGGGAGGTTAAGTATGGGGTCATGGTAAGTGTGAACCCTAGACTATGTCACGATTGAGACCTTACGAGTGAGGTCGTCTTGAGTAAAAGATCTATTTTATGTTTGACCTTTATCAGAGTGCGTAGTGTGCGTGGGATATATATTTGTGTGATCATTCACTGGGTAATGTGAGATGGAAGTGGTAGCTTTCATGACTTGAATAGGTAAGATTGTTCGGATCGAGAACTAGAGAGTTGGCGTGATGGAGGGTCGGGTTGAGGGCGTGTTGCGTGTCAACCCGTAGCCCGGAATGAGGTGGGGTCAGCTCTGGGTGGTCCCGCCAGGTGGTAGGGTCACGAGGGTGCTAGGCCCAAGTTTAGATGACCAGCGTACGAGTTCGTGGATGCGTTCGACCAGTGGTCGGGCCGATGGGGGCAGCCTATCGTGTTCTTCGGTCAGGGTCGTTCCCTCGGCAGTGTTGGTGTTGTCTGAAAGGTTGTAAGGCTGCACGGGGTGCCTACCTTCACCTTATGACAGACAGTGAAGCCCAGGTGGTGGCTATTTTCGTTTTCTAAGAATTTTACCAGGCAGAGTTGGGAACTCAGGTGAGTCTCTGTATCGTATTCGCCCTCGGGCCAGTGTTTTGATGTCAGGGGTAGCTGTGAGGATCGTTGTCTCCTTTGGAGAGAAGTGTTTTGGCTACCATTTCAGTGTTCGGATGTCGTCTTGTGAAGCCTCAGAGGCGGAAGTGTAAGTCTTGGCCGATTGGTTCGATGTTGGCGTTCGATAGTTAGTTCAGCTTGTTCCGGTGATCGTGGATAGGTGTACCGAGTTTTGGAAATCAAGAAGTATCGGAAATGTGGTAAGAGTTCGAGTGTACGACATACCTCGTGGATCGCAGCGGCCGGTACACTTTGTTGGGTCGCTCGGAAGGTTAATGCCTCGATCAAAGTGACAAAAGTGGTACTTTTGTTGGGTCATTTGTGTGCGACATTATGAAAAAGTGGTATCATTTCTTTTGTAAAGAGAAGCGCGAAGGAAGTATATTGTAGGACCCCGAGAGAGTTGCGGTGATGTTAGAGGTGTTCTCGTGGACTTGGATGTAAGTATTTTTGAGTGGGTGTTTCGTGGCGGATGTGCGTGTTTGTTCTCGTAAGTATAGTAGTGAAGACTATATCGCGCGTTTGCTTTGAGCCTTAGAAGGAACATTCGGGACGAATGTTTCTAAGGAGGGGAGAATGTTATACCCCGTATTTCCAGAGTTTGTACGTGGGGACGTACGTAGAAATTTTCGAACTACAAAGTGGCTTGGCCGAATTAATTTTGCTCACAACACCCGATTAGAGTCGTTTTTCGACGAAACGGTTTAACAGCTTTTGTTGGGAAAATTACGGCGATGTCATATTTAATTTTTGCGGATTTTTCCGAGAGACGAAACATTTTGGACCAACGGGAGGGTGACATGTGTCACCCTCACATTGGAAGAGGTTGGACGGCCAAATGGCTAAGCTTGCACGTTTTTTGTGCTTGTTTGGTCAAGGGGAGTTGGTAGGATATTTGTGTGTGGTAAATCTTGGCCCTACACTTGCACCACACTTGGCTCAATCTTGGCCATTGGTTGGCCTTGGCTTGTACTATAAATACCCCCCTCTTTGAAGACTTTCTTCATCCTAAAAATATTTCTAAGTGTTAAATTCTCCTCCTCTCTTGTGGTGTTCTCGCCCTAGCCTCCTCTTCCCCTCGGCGAGAGCCCTCCCTGTGAAGGCCTTGTTGGTAGAGTTCTACCCCCTAGCCTAGTTGTCTCTTATAAAGACCCCCCTTGTGTGGTATAGAAATACTCTCCAAAAGTATTGTTAGAATGTCCAAATACCTTGGCCCAAAGACCTTGTAGTATTCCAAGGTTATACTTATACTAAAAGCCCGAAAAAATACCATTATACTTTCCTCGGTCTTAAAAAACGAAACCACTAACGAAAAACCTTCATAGTCGGTTGAAGTGTTTAGTAGAAGTTGAGTAGAACTTCTAAGGGTTGTTTGGAGCGGTTTGGAGCACTCGGAGTAGGAGCTAAACCTTGCTCAGGCGCGACATTAAACTTGGATAATTTTGGGCTTATCGAGGTAATTACTCATCCTTCATTTGTAATTGGAAATTACATGTTGTTAGAATATATAGTTGAAGTATACTATATATAGAACTATACTTAGTATTGTGGCAATGTCTTTTGACTTAAGCCTGAAGAATTAAGAATCGAATCGAATCAGTAATTACATGGGGTATTCAGATGAGACTTGTGTAGCATTACTGTGTTGTAGAATTGTACTCGTCCGGTTAGATGTGTTAACCCACGGTTGGCTTGATGGCGGCCTCGATAGAGAGGAGGAGATTTCTGTTGTGGCGGGAGGTCTTTGAAATTTCGTGAAAGTTCTGCGATGTTAATAAGCGCCTTGTGGCCTTATAGGTTGAAAGTACTACGTGTGGCGCGATTTACTTGGCTTAAGGAGTAGCCGATTGTTTGGAGCGTTTTGCTATTAGTCGGTACTCGTCGCGAGGTATGTGAACCTCTTCCTATCTCTTCTAGCATGATATGTGTGAACTATGTAGTACGGTAGACGTACATGTGTTAACTATGTTGATTGTTTTAAAACATAAAGTGTTATAACGGCTTTATGGGAAGTTGGTTATAACAGCTTTATGTAGGTAAGAAAATGGGTTGTGGTTTTCGAAAGGTAACTGATTTAATTATAACTGGCTTGTTATGTGTTAATGAAGAACTTGATGTATTTCAAAAGATTTGTGAATCGTTTTGAAAGAGGAGTAATATTTGGGTTTTGAAAAACTTAAGAGTTATACTAGCTTTGTGGGAAGTTAGGTATAACGGCTTAAGAATGTTTTACTGATTTCGGAAATCAGAATGTGTATCGACAAACCACTGCAGCGTTAATAAAGGAAAATGTATTGACTAATGAATTGTATTATTAAAAACCAGTAGAAACCTCCATCTGCATAGAAACTAAGATGAGACAAAATGATATTTCATTTCCTAGATCATGGCTGCTGTAATAAGATTGTTATAAACAAGAATAAACTACTCACACGTGTGGCATATGCTTCTTAAATTGTTTTAAGGGATTAAAACTACGAACTATGAAACCTTTCTAAAGTAAGAGGCTTGAGTAATTGAAAGTAGGCAAACTGGAACTTAGGAAAAGAATGTTGTTACTTGATTTTAAAAGGAAAGTGTTACGTTTACTTAATAATGTGAATCACTCTAGTTTTATACTACGGTATCGGGTGACTTTTATAAAAGGAATGTATCTCTTTTAAAAGGACTTAACGTCATAGTACTTAGGGTTAAAACCTGACTATGATATAAAATGGAAGTACCTTGAGTTGTGTATAACTTGCCTCTGACATTGTTGTTGTGTAACTTGCCTATGCTTGCTGTTGTGTGGCTCGCTATGCTTGTTGAGATAGCATTTGTTGTGCAAGTGTTGATATCGGTGACTCGAGAAAGAATGAATCTTTTATGAAAGTTTAGAAGTATGGTAATTTGCTTGAGCTTGCTTGTGATAGCTGGTTGCGTGATATATTGTTATTGTGGTTACATGGACATGTCTACACGTCTTTGTATTCGGGGGCATGTGGCCATGCGGCGGGTTGATTACCCGATATATGGTTATTCTCGTTCCATGGGCGTGTCTACACACCGATGTATTCGGGCATGTGGCGTGCGGCGGGGTTGACCACCCAAGATATATTGTTGTTGAGGTACATGGGCATGTCTACACCGTCTTTGTATTCGGGCGTGTGGCCACGCGGCCTTGTCATTGTTGCATCATGGACATGTCTACACCGTCTTTGTATTAGGGCACGCGCCGTGATCTGAACATGATGGATGTTGTGGCGTGAGTCCCATGGTTATATTTGAGTGGTGACTTTGAGGGCGTGAGTCCCTGACTTGACTGCTTTTATGTTGCGTACTGTATTTTGGTTATCATACATGTCTCCTGCTTTATAGGCTATTATGATTTCATTTACAGTATTTTACAGTTTCACATACTTGGTACCTGTTATCGACCTCGCTTGGGTGCGTTAAATCCGCGGTAGAGGTACATCGGTCGTTGATCCCCGCTCTTAGGATCACCGTTCAGCGTATTGGGAAGCTCCGTTTCTCCGGAGGCTTATCTTTTGGTATGTTTCCCTGAGTCGTAGGTTCTTGTACATTCAGGGGTATGGCGGGGCCCTGTCCCGTCATAGTTGTTGTATAAATCTTAGAGGTCTGTAGCACTGTTGTGGGCAGGGTTTGTAAAAAGGATAACTGTTCGGGCTTTTATATATATATATACTGAAGGCAACTGTTTGGTTGGCCTGTTTATTTAGTATGTCTCTCATTTCATGTTTAAAGTTTTTATTTCCGCTGGTTTTCTCTGATGTTGGATCACTAGGGTGCCCGGGGTAAGGCACCAGTCACGGGCCCGGATTTCGGGGTGTGACACAAGGCCTTACACTTGCCTTGCACATGGCTTGATCTTGGCCATTGGTTGGCATTTGGGTTTGCTATAAATACCCCCCCTTTGTGAAGACTTCATTCATCCACAAATGTTTCAAAGTCTTGAATCCTCCCCTCCTCTTGTTGACTCTCGTCAAGAGCTCCTCTCCCTCAGAAAGTGGCCTTTGGCGGGTGAGTCTCCCTCCCCTTGTGAGGTCTAGCCGGGTACCCCACTAGCCTAGTTGTTTCGTATAATACACCCCCTGTGGTATTGAAATACTCCTCCAAGTATTGTTATAATGCCCAAATACCTTAGCCTTATACCTTGTAGTATTCCAAAGTTACCTCTGTGCGTAGAGTCAGGAAATACTACCTTTTGTCCTTTAGTCTCAAACCGAAACCCTAAGGAAATCTTCATTGTTAGTTGAAGGATTTGAGTAGAAGTTGGTTAGAACTTCTAAGGGTTGTTTGGAGCGGGATGGAGCACCCGGAGTTGGAGCTAACGTTGCTAAGGATCGACATTTAACTTGGATAATTATGGGCTCATCGAGGTAATTACCTTGTCCCTCTATTGTAATTGGAAATTACATGTTTGTTGAATATATAGTTGAAGTATACTATATAGAACTATACTTAGTATTCGCAATGTCTTTTGACTTAAGCTGAAGAATAAAGAAAAGAATGACAGTATTTACATAGGGTTGTATTGCGATGACTTGTGTAGTATTCGAGTAGAGTTGTACACGTCAGGTTAGGCGTTTAAGATCCCACGGTTGGCTTGGTAGCCGGCCTCGATAAAGGAGGAGATTTCTGCTGTTGGGGAGAGTCTTTCTTGAATTTTCTGTAGAAAAATAGAAACTTGTGTTTTGGGGTTAATAGACGTTTGTGACCTTTATAGGTGAAAGTACTAAGAGTAGCGTATTCTACTCGAGGAGTGGAAAGGGCTAGCAAGGTTGTAGTACTTGGAGCATTTTGCTTATTGTCGATAATCGTCGCGAGGTATGTGAACCTCTTCCTATCTCTTCTAGCATGATATGTGTGAACTATGTAGTACGGTAGACGTACATGTGTTAACTGGGTTTGATTGTTTTAAAACATAAAGTGTTATAACGGCTTTATGGGAAGTTGGTTATAACAGCTTTATGTAGGTAAGAAAATGGGTTGTGGTTTTTCGAAAGATAACTGATTTGATTATAACTGGCTTGAAAAAGTTGAAGTATTTCAAAAGATTTGTAAATCGTTTTGAAAGAAAGAGTAGTACTTGGTTTTTGAGAAACTTAAGAGTTATACTAGCTTTATGGGAAGTTAGGTATAACGGCTTAAGAATGTGTTACTGATTTCGGAAATCAGGATGTGTATCGACAAACCACTGCAGCGTTAATAAAGGAAAATGTATTGACTAATAATTGTATTATTAAAACCAGTAGGAACCTCCATCTGCATAGAAACTAAGATGAGACAAAATGATATTACATTTTCTAGATCATGGCTGCTATAGTAAGAATGTTATAAATCAGAATAAACTACTCTCATGTTAGGCGTATGTTTTAAGGGATTAAAACTATGAACTATGAAACCTTTCTAAAGTAAGAGGCTTGAATAATTGAAAGTAGGCAAACTGGAACTTAGGAAAGAATGTTGTTACTTGATTTTAAAAGGAAAGTGTTCTGGTTTACTTAATAATGTGAATCACTCTAGTTTTATACTACGGGTATCGGGTGACTTTTATAAAAGGAATGTATCTCTTTTAAAAAGGACTTAACGTACGTAGTACTTTAGGGTTAAAACCCGGACGTTGATATAAAGTGGAAGTACCTTGAGTTGTGTATAACTTGCCTATGCTTGTTGTTGTGTAACTCGCCTATGCTTGTTGTGATATCATTTGTTGTGCAAGTGTTGATATCAGGTGACTTCTTGAGAAAGAATGGATCTTTTTATGAAAGTCTATAAGTATGGTATTTTGCTTGAGCTTGCTTGTGATAGCCTGGTTGTGTGATGTATTGTTATTGTGGTTACATGGACATGTCTACACCGTCACGATTCCGGGGCATGTGGCCGTGCGGGGGTTGATTACGATATATGGTTATTCTTGTTACATGGGCGTGTCTACACCGTCACGTGATTCGGGGCATGTGGCCATGCGGCCGGGTTGATTACCCGATATATGGTTATTCCTGTTACATGGACGTGTCTCTGCGTCTGATTCCGGCATGTGGCCATCTGGCGGGGTTGACCACCCAGATATATTGTTGTTGAGGTTACATGGGCATGTCTACACCGTCTGATTCCGGCATGTGGCCATGCGGCCTTGTTATTGTTGCATCATGGACATGTCTACACCGTCTGATTCCGGGGCATGTGGCCATGATGCGAACATGATGGATGTCGTGGGCATGAGACCCATAGTTATATTTGAGTGGTGACTTTGAGGCGTGAGTCCACGACTGGCGCTTTTATGTTGCGTCTTTGTATTTTGGTTATCATACATCTCTCGCTTTATAGGCCATTATGATTTCATTTCTGATATTTCTGATTTCACATACTTGGTACACGTGCATCGACCTCGCCGGGCTGCGTTCATCTGCGCGGTAGAAAGTACATTGGTGTCGATCCGCCAGTAGGATCACGTTTGACGTTTTGGGAAGCTCGTTCCTTGGAGGCTTATCTTTCGTAGGTTTCCACTGAGTTGTAGGTTCTTGTACATTCGGGGTATGGCGGGCCTGTCCGTCATAGGTTGTTATTCTCTCTTAGAGTGCATGCCTTTGTTGTGGCGGGGTTTGTAAAAGGATAAGCTGTCGGGTTTTTTTATGTATATACGAGAGCAAGCTGTTTTGGTTGGCCGGTTTATTTATATTATCTCTTATTTCATGTTCATGTTGTATGTTCCGCTGATTTTCTCTGATGTTGTATCACTAGGGTGCCCGGGGTAAGGCACCAGTCACGGGCCCGGATTTCGGGGTGTGACACTTGTCCCAGTTCTGAATATGCAAAGGGCGCTTGGCCTAAAGTGGGTCTCCATAGGGTTGCTTGTATATTATGTTATTTTCAAAATAAGGGAAGGTTTCCTAATGGTGTGACCGAAGCCGATTTAGGCCGCCTACGTATCCCCATGAGGGAATCAGGTCATGACGTAGTTCATTACAAGCGAGATTGGGTGAAATTAAAATTTCTAAAGGTGGGACCGAAGCCGAAACGGCCGCCTACGTATCCTCCAAGGGAATCAGGTCAAACGTAGTTCCAAACAAGCGAAATTGGGTGAAATTAAAATTTCTAAAGGTGGGACCGAAACCGAAACGGCCGCCTACGTATCCTCCAAGGGAATCAGGTCAAACGTAGTTCCAATGGTTTGTGATATTTCGGAGCCTTTTCTGTTTCGGCTTGCATGACTTCCATTTGCTGCAACAGTTTGGCGAGGTGTTGATCATTGGTGTTTCTCATTTCTAACGCCTCTGCATCCTCTACGGGAACGGGGACGAGTCCTAAGTTGTTTCGTTCCGGTGCTTCTGGATTAGTCATTTATGATTGTGCTTCTATCAGTCAACGCGAATCAACCTTTTGGGGATAAGCTAGGCAAAAATAACCTTCTAATAAATGAAGCAAACCAAGTTAGTATAATATGCAAAGAATTGCAGGCAATATATAACAATAAGCAAATTACAAATCAAGTGCGTGCTCTAACATATTTGGGACCTCTTTATGCCAGAGGTGGGCCTAAACGCCAAATATGCGAGATTATGATAAATAGGTCCAAGTCGTTAAACTGCAATGTTTTGTTGAAAATGGCGACCAAATGACGGTGCACTTTTTCCAATTTCGGCATGACATGTTTCGGCTTGGATTTGTTTATCATTGTCACGCTACACATAATATGCTGGTTGGTCGTTGGGTTGAGAAACCCGTCGACAAGTTTGGTGTTTTTCTAACTGTGGCGTCGATACCAAGGACCGACCCACCTAAGGTAAATGCATGCATGCCTTAATATAAAAGGGTGGTATAGCTCTATCTTAAGTTTTCTAAGATTTTGGCTTACTGGACGCAAGGTTCCCGAGTGGACTACTCGAGTGAGAAGACTACGCGGCCACCGGTTGGACCGGATTCTCCGCGTAAAATGCCAACTCTCCTAAATTTGGGTATTTGAAAGAAATTTGCGGGTGTGCAAAGCGCACCTCGCGTGTAGTGTGTGATAGTGTTAATTTTCCGTATGGGAGGAAATATGAGCGGAATGCCAGTTTAAGGAAAGCAGTAAACAAATAGCAGTTAAGACAATATGCAAAATATTTATATGTAAAGCAGAATAATTTAGGCAAAGCAATAAAAGCAAATAAGTGTAAAACATAAAGGAGGCAATTTAAGCAAAATAAAAAAAATAAAGCACAATAAATTAACCTATGTTTGTTGTGGTTAAGAACCTAAAATCCCCAGTGGAGTCGCCATGCTGTGACACCCTATTTTCAACCGTAGTCGGAAACGGGATTACTGCTACATGGTTGGATTCCTAAATGCATTTTAAAGGAGTCGCCACCTAATTATTATAGTGAATTAGGACACTAAAAAATGTAGCATAAAATACTACGAATGATCTCCATTTTTAAAGGTCTGTGAAACTATGTGAGATTCTAGGTAAGGGTTCTTTATTATCCTAAAGGGAAGGGGTTAGGCATCCTAAAGGATCCGCTAACTTGCGGTTATCCGTTCAAACTCAGGTTTTAAAATTATTGTGCTGACATGCAATTTACAATTTCTAATGGGTATTCTAATTATTAAACTAACTAAGAAATATTAAAACTAAGCATGCAAACATTTAAAATAGATATAGATTTAACAAGATGACAATGGAAGCGAATAATCATAAAAAGATGTAATGAAGAGAATTTAGCGACATTTCGCTTTTATTTCATTTTGTGCGAATGATTTAACTTTGGGGTGCGCCTCCGGGTACCTGCAAAAGACACTTAGTAGAAGAGTTAATAAATAATAAATAAATTATCAAACAAACACAATGTATGTATATATATATATATATATATATATATATAGATGTATATGTAAAAGATATTGTAAAAGATATATTTTTATATAGTGTGGGCTCAGCTAGTGTTATGCCAAGGATACTAAGACATGAGAAGCCAATATCGCTACGGCGGCGGTCGACTCGCCTCCCGGTGAACGATACTATGCATTCTCGTCTAATCTTTTCACTTTCCTCCTCGCCCACATATTCCGTCTCACTTACCACGGGGGCCTCCAGATCGACGGATAAATCCTTCTTTGGCCAGTGTAGTATCAAGTTCAAAATCAGTAAAATATCAAGTGTAGTAACTTGTTCAAAATCAGTAAAATACCAAGTGTAGCATTTGTTCTAAAATCAGTTTAACAAAGTAAATAAAGGGGCGAAACTGTCCAGAATTAGTCCCGAAAATCAGAATATCATAACAGTGATAAAACCCACAAAAACCAGTCCAGAAAGCAGCCCCACACCCGCAAACAGTCTACCATAGCAAAACCAGCGAAAATGAGTTCAATGCAAGAAATCAGAAAAATAGCAAAGCGGTAGCCAACAACGTCACCGAAAAATAGTAGGAGCAGGACAGTTCGCCGGAATTTCAAAGCTTCGCCGGAGTAAAACTCCGGCGTATTACCAAAAAGAAATCAAATCAGTCCGCCAACAACAGATAACAGTACGCAATCAGTCCAACAACAATGGCAAATCGGACAAACAACAGACTGAAAACAACAATAATAGCCAACAAAAATGAAGAATCAAACTGTAACGTCGCCGGAGTTTAAATCGCAAGGCTCAACATTACCAACGGAGAGGAAGCGGCGGCGGCGTCACTTCCACGGCTTAGTCGCGGGCGCGCCGCCATGCTGATGGTACAATCGGCGGGAACAGTGGTGAGGTTCGCTGGTGATGTGGGACAGTGGGGGGTGTCGACGGGCGACGGCGATGGTAGAGATGAGAGAGGGTGTTCGCCGGTGATGTCGACGGCGACGGGAGAGGGGTGAGGGTATTGTTGTTGTGCGCTGGTGGTTGTGGAGTGTTTCGCCGGTGACGGGAACAGTGGCGGTGGTGGTGGTCGACGGCGAGAGGAACAGGCGAAGGGAGGAGAGGAAGATGGTTTTTTTTTTATGGGAAGAGGGCTGGGGGTATGCGGCTGGTTTAAAGGGGGGTTCGCCGGAGTTTTTAGAACTCCGGCGAAGGGCGGCAAAGGGCGGCGAAGGGCGGCGACAAAAGAGATGGGACAGGATATATTTTCCTTTTGGTTCCAATGGAGAAATGGTTCTCCTTTTTAAAAATGAAAAAAGGGCTGATCTTTCTTTTTTTGTATATGAACGTTGTGGGCTGTGGGCTCTTTTTTTTTCTGAACGTTGGCTCCTCCTCCCTTTTAATAAAAAACTGAACGTTGGCTGCCCCTCTCCCCAAAAAAAATCTGAACGTTGGCTGCCCCTCTCCCAAAAAAAAATCTGAACGTTGGCTGCCCCTCTCCCAAAAAAAATCTGAACGTTGGCTGTCCCTCTCCCCAAAAAAAAATCTGAACGTTGGCTTGTCCACGTTTTTGTGAACGTTGGCTCCCTTTAAAAATTGCTGAATGTTGTAGTGGGCTGCCCCTTTTTTTAAATAAAAATCTGCCCGTTGGCAGCCCTCTCTCCCTTTACTTTATGGGCTGCCCCCCTCCTTTTTAATAAGGGGGGGGGGGGGATAATGTTTGGGGGGGAAATAAAAGTGTTGTTTGAAATTTAAAAATGGGGGGAAATAAAAGGGGGTGTTTGGATGAAATAAAAATGGTATTGGATTGGAATGACAAAATGTAAAGCGGGTTAATTATTTAAAAGAAAAATTATTAAACAAGATGCAAAATTATAAAAAAAATGTAAATGCCGATGCAATAATAATAAAATACAATATTTAGACAAATGTTTAATGTCTAATTAAAATTAAAGCGGAAGTCAATTAATTATTTAAAGAGATGCAAAAAATATTATTATAATAGAAACATAATATTAACAAAAACATAATGCTTAAATTAAAATAAAAAAGATGCGATGTCATTTTGTGAATAAATAAACATAGAATATTATATAAAATATGCAAAAATAACGATTAAAAAGCGGTGTGCTAAATACTTAAAATTGCCATAAATATACAAAAAACGGGTCAAAATTGAATGTCAACAGTTTTTAAGATCATTTAACCTAGGGCTTTGTTACCAACTTTGTCACGACCCTTTTTTCAGGAATCATGGTGGCACCTAAATAATCTCACCGGTAGGTGAACCACTCTCAATCATTCACAAGTAGTGATATAAATAAAAGCGGGAGATAGAAATTAATGCACAAGTTGTCTTATAATATAAATGCAGAAGAAAGTAATAAGTTTGATACATCCAAAATAGCCCCCAGGAGATCTAGTATGTGAATACAAGAGCACTAAAAGATGGTACAAGTCTGACAACCAAGTGCCACAACTGAATACATAGTCGGAACATGTCTCTCAAATATGAATAAAAGACAGTAAATAGAGAAGGAGTATCCAATGGTATGTTGGAGATATCATCCTCACCCTGAACACTGAAGGTCAGCTGTCCTGACTCAGCCATGTGGTCCTGCGAAGGTGGAATGTACTACATCTACAATAAAAAAGAATGCAGCAAGTGTATCATGAGTACATAATGTACCCTCGTAGACATCATAGGCCGACAATGACGAAAGATACATAATCAGATATAAATATCAAGTTGGCACTAAGTAATCATATACTAATAGTTCAATAATCCAAGTAAATCACATATCTCACATAATGTTCATAGAATTCAACAATAATTCAAGAATCAAGTAGCATGTATAACCCTTCAAGTTCCAGAATCCATTCAATTATCAACAACCACTTCAAATATGAGTCTAATCACAATTTATCAATGAAATGGCATAAGTATGTATGATATGAATACAATGCATATGCAAGGTACCTTTCCCTGCCTAGTATACATTACGTCGAGATTTTATTATGATTCGTACACTCATAGGGGACCCGAAAAGTCCATATACCACTCTAGCTAGCGGAATTTCACACATAAATCCGACTAGAGCCCAAGACTCATTGTCGAGTCTTATCATTTTGTAGGCGTGCAACTTCGCTCTCCACGTATCAATATCATCTTAATGTGCCATAATCTCATAGTAGTCTTACCTTTCCGGCCTCTTGGACTCACAACATATCCATACCACTCTCATACGAATATCACAGAATAATGAGTGTATAAATGTAAATAATAGTACAAGGAAAGATATCATGATATAATGAGATGCAATCAAGTATAGAGATGACATGTCACATGGTTTCATGATCCAACAACACATTTATGTAATCCAATTTAGAATTAAGATGTCATATCGAAAGCATGTGTGATGAGTAAATAAATAATAATAAATATGGCGATGAGCCCACATATGGCGACAAGACCAAATAAGCAGCAGTCATAACTAGCACAAGGATGATTCCCTAAATCACCCATTCAAATATTCATCACAATCGGATGAGTGGGATCCCCAAACATGCCCAATACCCCTCAATAGTTTTAACTAATTACACAATTCTATCGAAGTCTCAAAAAACTAAACTGTAGCCTACCTCTGGGACGAACAGAAGCGTTATACAATCAAGCCTCGATGATAGCCTTTCCCTTCTCCGCGCCTCGTGATAATCGAAGTCTAATCATGCATTTTATATCGTTAATATAAGGGTAACCCAACATAAAACAAGACTTTAAATACCCACGCCTGGCCCATGCCACCAACACTCAAACTTTAATACTCAATTACTAAGAACACATACTAAGTAGTCACATCCTTAAGTTAATTGGAAATTCATACACATTTGAACCCTCAATTGGATAATATACGAAAAGCCCCAATTTGAAACCCTAGTAATTTCCACCAATTGAAATAAGCTTCTATAACCAAATCAAGCCTTAAAACATGATCATCTAACAATATCCATCACTAATGTACAATAAAACAAGTAACCTAATCCATAAATTCTTCATTAATCAATGATTTAACCCTCTTATTCTCACAAGAATTCATAACACATCTTCCTCAACTTATAATCGTGCTAAACTACTACTATTAAAGAACTTAGAAGCCTAAAATTAATTCACAAAGGAAGAATCACTTACCCTAAGGATGAAAATTTATCCTAAACCTCTGGAAATGCTCTATAGTGGCTCAGGTTTTGAGATAGTCTATTTTTGGAAAGAATTTTTGACATAATAAATTTATAGGACACCTGATACAATACTTCCACCCCGACAAAATTGAATCGACTGGAGTGGAACCCTCACTGAGGTGGTGTAACTTGACACCTCATCCCAGCGCCACGACGAACACGACTCTGCGGTGACATACTCGCCCCAGTGGAAAAATCATCCGCCATAGTGAAAACCCACCATATCACAAACTTCCTCTTTAGAGAGCCAATCTCTGTTCGAGACGGACACGCCGAAGCGGATACTGGTGTTGTTGAGGTAGACACCAGACATCAGCAATGGGAAAAATAGCCAAACTCCTATCCAACACCGGAAACACCTCCTAGACCCCTCGAACACAAACCAGCCATGCTCTTCTAAGGTAAATGGTGATACAAACTCGCTCATACCCTCGAATTTCATATTTAATCGAGCTAAGGCATACTTTTCTAAAGAATCGTCGAGGACAAATCAAAATCAAACTTTACAAATAAGGCCATAAAATAAATTTTATTACCTTGGGAAGTGAACCAATGACTCGACTGTCATAAATAACCATCCGGAGCTACTGGGAGTGAAGGAACCCGGAAATGAACACATTTAACCAAAAGTCAAATTTGAGTAAAACTATTCTACTCTAAGTTTCTAATTTTGGGTTTTTCATCCGAAATACATATAAATTGTTACACCCCGTAATCGCAGGACATGTTTTAAGAACGTAAGTAAGAACTCACAAATGTTAAGGATTGGAGACTTGTAAATTTATCGGAAATTATAAAATTGTCGAAAAAACATTGTGTGGTGTCGAATGGGAGGGCGACATGTGTCACCCCCCCCTTAGCTATGCCTTGGACGAAATGGCATGGCCAATATGGTCATTTACCATAAGTCTTTTAAGGCTAAGACTTGCAACTTGTAGCATGAGTTTATTGACTAAAGTCAAAGGTCCCACCTTGGTCTTGATATTTAGCAAGACTACATCTAAACCACCCATGTGTTATTATCATAACCCTCCAAGGTGCTATATATTACTACTAGTAGTGCTAGAGAGAGCCAACACTTAGAAAAAAATTGCACAAATTGAAGAACATAGGCAAGGTGCTCTCGGGTTTCATCAAAAAAAAAAAAAAAAATCTTTGTTCGTGATCCATTTAGCTCCCCACTTTAAACCAAGGTTCTTATGTGTATTGTAAGCAAGTCTCAATAGAAACATCTTGGAAAAAGATAGTTTTCGGGTTGGTCGCAAGCGAAAACCTAATGGTCTTTCTAGGTTTTGTTTGGAGATTTGAAGAATAATTGTTGGTGTTGTTCTAAGGGTCTCAACAAGCGGATTGAAGTGTCTTGGAGGGGTTCTAAACTACTAAGGAGCGACTTCGGATTGGAGTTGATTTCATATTCGTGAAGGTATAATCTTGTCTTTTAAAGGTGTTACAAGATTACATATTTATATGGTTGTTGTTAGCTTTGTATGTTGCGAGCATGAAGTTGTTATATTGAAGTTATAAGGATTATGGATTGATTATAGCCTTGGAAATCCGAAATGTAATGTAAGCCATGACTAAGTTGAATTACAATTTAATCGTTGTTAGAATCGTCGCATGTTACTTACTTAAAGATTATGGTTATTATAATCAAATGCGACTTGATATCATGTTATGCTACCAATATGGTTTGAAATGGAAATTGGATAGAATTGGTATTGTTGAACTCAAGGTGGCCGAATTTGGACTTGTAGTTTGTATTGTTTGGTTATTCATTTGCATTGGACTACCTTCTATATAATTGTGAGCCAATTGGGGTTGTTTAGTTAGTCATTTGCATTGGACTACCTTCTATATAATTGTGAGCCAATTGGGGCTGTTTAGTTAGTCATTTGCATTGGACTACCTTCTATATAATTGTGAGCCAATTGGGGCTGTTTGGTTATTGTATTTTCGGCCTTGAAAAAGGTGGCAAAGTGAGTAAATACAAAGGAGGTCTTTGTCAGATTTTCCGTAGAAATTAGAGACTTAACACTTATAATGTTCTACGATTGAAGTAAGGCTTTAATAGACGTATCGTGAATATTATAGGTTGACGTACTACGGGCGGGACTTTGTACTTGGCAAGTGGTTTGACCCGACGAGGTATGTAGAACTTTTCCTATCCTTTGAGCATGACTAGTTTCACGTATATAGTACGGTGACGTCTGAGACTTTGACATTCTTTACTTGTTTTACTGAAATGCCAAGTCGGGTGAGTTAGAGATTTAACTCACTTCTTTGAGAATATTAAAGATGTCTTAAGTCTTGTTAAAGATAAGGGACTTGAAGAATTTTAAAGTATGTAATACTTGTGTCGTTTTAAACGTATAAGTCCCTTGGATAGGAAATTGTACATGACTAAGGTATAAAGTGAATATAACGACTTTATGGGGAGTTGGTTATATTGACTTTATGGAAAGATAAATGACTTGATTTAATGGAAGGCAATTCGATTTTAAGGCATCAATTGCCTAAGGTTTTATAAGACACGAGTCACTTGATTTAGAAGCCATATTTTATTTCTAAAAGTATTGTGACTTGTCTTGAAAAGAAATTGTCACTTGATACTACGGCTATTAGTATCTTGGAAGTTTTATAATGAAATGAGTCATTTTTAAAAGCATAGAAGTACGTGGTACTTTGGGTTAAATTCCCGGATTTTTATAAAAGACATGATAGTGCCTTAGGTAAACTAAAATGAGAGTGTATATGAACAAGAATAGTAAGAAGTTAGGGGATTTCTTAACTTGCTTATATATTGCATGATAAGCCGATAGAGCTTATGTTATGTGTGATAGACGGATTTGGGCTAATGATATATTCCCCGGGATTGTGGCATTGTATATTTCCGTGGATTTGCTAACCACGATGCGAGGAATACCTCATGCGAGTCCGTAAGGGCTTATGCGGGTGAAATAGTCCCATGCGGGCGGGTCCGACCTATCGAGGAATACCTCATGCGAGTCCGTAAGGGCTTATGCGGGTGAAATAGTCCCGTGCGAGAATACCTCATGCAGGTCCACTGGACCTGTGCGGGTGAAATAGTCCCAGGAGTAGGATTCCAATCCTATTTTTCGTTGTAAGTATACACCTATTTATACTCTCATTGTTAGTAAGGCGCTGAGTACTGTAATCCTGTTAGCATACATGTCTCCGGTTTTCTTTTAAACTTGTTGTAATTACAGTACTTTCCAGTTTTTCATACTTAGTACATATTGTATCGACCCCTTCCTGGGTGCGTTCATGCGCAGAAAGGAGTAAGCGAGTTGCGGATCCACACTCTTAGGATCACTGGACAGACGTCGGAAGCTCCATTCTCCGGAGGCTTGTCTTTATTTTGGTACAGTCTTTCCCTGATGTTGTAGATTATGTACATTCAGGGGTATGGCGGAAGGCCCCGCCATACGATTGTTATTCCTAGAGTGCAGTATTCACATATGTGGTTGGGTATGAACCGAGTTGTAAAGTTGTACTTTTGACTTTGTTTATATTATGGAAGGCGGCCTTATCGGCTGCTTTGTGTTGATATATTGTTTACACTGTGTTTATCTTGTGTATGTTCATTGCTATTCTCGATGTATACAGGCAGGGTGCCCGGGTAGGGCACCGATGCGGCCGGTCGGGTCGTGACAAAAGTGGTATAAGAGTAGTTAGTCCTCGGAAAGTGTCTACAGACCGTGTCTAGTAGAGTCTTGATTATCGTTGTGTTGTGCACCACATCTATAATCAGGAGGCTACAGGACATTTAGGATTGGTTTCCATTCTTCTCTCTCGAGATCGTGCGATGAGAGTCGTCTTATTAGGTTGAATCCTCTCGACCTCTTCTTATGAAACAACTATGCCTCCACGGAAGCTACCGGGGCCCGGAAGGGCAAGCGGCGGCGGAGGCTGCTAGCGGTACTCGAGAGGTTACACGGGCTCGAGCACGGACTATGCACGAGGTAGTAAGCGGTCGGCGAGTTCAGCCACGCTGCGATTTTAGAGGCCGAGAGCGGCGGTAGCTCGAAGGTTCGGTACTGAGCCTCGGTTCCACGGCCGTGCGAGTATAGAGACTATGGGAACAGTCGATTGTTGACAAGATAATAGTCGAGCGGCAAGCGAGAGCAGACCCACCCTGAGCCGACGGTTTGCGGATTAGGGATTTTACGGGATGTCACCCACCCGAGTTTTATGGTTCGAGGTCGATGAGGATCCGCAGGAGTTCGTTCGGCGACTACGGACCTGCAGTCCTTAGGGCTTGAGACAGTGCATTACACTAGCCTCTTCTGGGTTGCGCGATATTGCGTTGGCTGGTTTGAGTCGTGGTTGCTTTCGAGAGGTGATGATGCTCTTCCGGCTGTTTGGGAGGAGTTTCTGAGGCCTTTATGGATCACTTTACCTCCCGAGATGAGGAGAGCCCGGTAGACAAATTTTTGACCTTGCGAGCAGGAGGATGTTAGGAGTCTGACACTGAGTTTGACTCCTTGGCGAGCATGCTCACACTATTGTAGCTAGCATGGCGGATAGAGTTCATCGTTATGTGATGGGGCTAGGCGTCATATGATTCAAAGATGTTTGGGGGTGGCTCTTCACCGGTATGGATATTGCTAGGATGCAGCCTATGCTCGGGGATAGAGGATAGAAAGGAGGACCAGATTGACGCGAGCCACCAAGAGGCGTGACATCGAGTTCGTGGCGATTATCGAGCGGGCGGCCTCGGCGAACTAGGTCCATTTCCGGCCCGGCCAGAGTGCTCGTCCGATTTCTGGCGGGATGTCCGATCAGCGGTCGATCGGGAGCGTGTCGTGGCTCCAGTCTTGAGGTTTCAGGAGGCAGAGATCCTCGCCGATCGAGACCACCCACATCTCGGTGTGCTCGATGCGGTAGATCTCACCCGGGCGAGTGTCGTGTTCCTGCAGGAGGTTGTTACTCTTGTGGCCAGCTGGGCCATTTGAAGAGAGATTGTCCGTCTAGAAGCGGCATGGGTGGTACAAAGACACGGTAGCGGGATCGATTCTTTGGGTCTTCTCCTTCGTGGTTATGCGCCCGGAGGCGAGTACTCGGACGAGCGGCCGCGGTAGAGGCGTGGTGGTGGTTCGATTCTAGCGGTCCCGAACGCGTATATTCTCTAGCCACCGCCAGATCGTGAGGCTTCCACGCCGTCGCAGTACATTCCGATTTCAGTGTGCTGTTTATGCCGTGATAGATCCAGGTTCTACCTTGTCCTACGTGTCCCCTCTTATTGCGGGTAGAATCGGGATAGAGTCGGTGTCGATAGAGCCGTTTGAGGTAGCTACACCATGGGTGATTCGGTGTTAGGCGGCGGGTGTATAGAGGTTGTCAGGTATTTATTCTGATCGTCGGACCTTGCAGACTTGATAGAAATTTGGAGATGACGATTTTGATGTCATTATGGGTATGGTGGTTGGCTTCTTGTTATGCCAACGTTGGATCGTAGGGACGAGTTGGTTCGGTTCGATTTCTGGCGAGCGCTTATTGAGTGGAGGCAACACAAAGATCGCCGAGGGTAGGTTTATTTCTTACCTCAAGGCTAGGAAGATGGTGCGAGAAGGTACATCTATCATCCGGTTCGTATTCGATACAGGTGAGGTGCGATTCTTGATCGATGCCGTGGTTAGGGAGTTTCGGATGTGTTCCCGGATGATTTTCGGGTATCCTCCCGAGAGGAGATCGAGTTTTGTATTGACACGTTGCGGACACTCGACCTATTTCCATTCCGCCATACGAGGATGCTTTCTTGAGTTGAGGAGTGAAGGACCAGTGAAAGATTTCTTTGGAGAAAGGCTTTATCGTGCCTAGTGTATCTCCCGGGAGCGCGGTCTTGTTTGTGAAGAAGAAGGATGGGGCCAGCTGCGTATGTGTGTTGACTACAGCGGTGAATAAGGTAACCATTAAGAATAGGTACTCCTCCCGTGATTGATGATTTGTTTGACCGATTGCGAGTGCGAGGTGTTTCTCAAAGATAGACTGCGGTGCAGTTATCATCGAGTTCGAGTTCGAGAGGCGACATCCCAAAGATCGCATTCGGGGACGATATGGGCACTATGAGTTCGTGGTTATGTCTTTCCGGTTTGACCAACGCTCAACGGTATTTATGGATTTGATGAACCGTGTTCAAGTCATTCTTGGATACATTTGTGATTGTATTCATTGATGACATCTGGTTTATTCGCGACGAGCAGAGCATGCAGATCACTTGAGGCGGTACTTGGGATTCTCGAGCCGGCGATTGTCGCCAAGTTCTCCAAGTGTGAGTTTTGGTTGGCCTCGATGGCATTCCCCGGGCATATTATTAGGGTGATGGTGTTCGCGTGGATACGACAAAGATTGGCGATCAAGTCTTGGCGAGACCTACTACTCCGACCGAGGTGCGCATTTCTTAGGACTGGCGAGTTATTATCGCAGTTTGTGGAGCGGTTGCTTGATTTCAAAGACCGCTGACTAGGGTGACTCGGAGCGGCCAAGTTCCGATGGGCGAGGCTTGCGAGAAGGGTTTCCAGTTGCTGAAGGAAAGGTTGACAACGACTCCGGTTCTTACTCTTCCGGAGGTTAGATGGATGCGTGATCTATTGTGATGCCTCGGGTATCGGGCTAGGGTGTGTTTTGATGCAGCACGGCAAGGTTATAGCCTATGCTTCCCGGCAGTTACGGAAGCATGAGAGGAATTACCCTACCCATGACTTAGAGTTGGCCGCAGTTATTCATGCCTTGAAGATTTGGAGACATTATTTGTACGGAGTTCATGTGGATATTTATACAGACCACAAGAGCCTCCAAAGATATCTTCGAGCGAAGGAGTGAACTTGAGGCGAGACGGTGGTTAGAGTTGTTGAAAGATTATGATGTTGATATTCTATACCATCCGGGGAAGGCCAACGTAGTTGCTGATGCCTTGAGTCGTAGATCTATGGGGAGCCTATCAGAGGTACAGCCAGAGAGACAGGACATGGTCCGTCAGATCCATCAGTTAGCGAGCCTAGGGGTTCGATTGATCGATACCGACGATAGTGGGGTACGGGTTCGTGAGGTTGTCGAGTCTTCCATCGTTGATGAGGTGAAGAGGCGGCGATTCGAGGACCCGATATTGGTGCGATCGTGATGCAGCCTCTTCGGGAGGAGAAGAGTCTATTCGAGTAGCGCTGATGGTCTTTGAGATTTGAGGGCGGTTGTGTGTTCCGATGTATCAGGACTTCGTCAGCAGATTCTGGGGGAGGCACACAACGCTCGATATTCTATTCATCCGGGGTCGACCAAGATGTACCATGACCTCAGATGTTTGTATTGGTGGGATGGCCTGAAGAGGGACGTGGCAGGTTTTGTTGCACAGTGTCCTAATTGCCAGCAGGTCAAGGTCGAGCACCAGAGGTCCAGTGGTTTATTGCAGTCTATTGAGATTCCGACTTGGAAGTGGGAGATGATCAACATGGACTTTGTTACAAGGTTACCTCGTACTCAGAGGAAGTACGACTCCATTTGGGTTATTGTTGTGGTGTGAAATCAGCCCATTTCCTTCCATCGGGGCAGCGTTTTGGTGAGGACTATGCGGCATCGTACATCAGAGATAGTGAGGCCGCGGTATTCGGTGTCGATTATATCGATAGGGAGCGGTTTACGGCTAACTTCGGAGGTCTTTCCGAAGGGTTTAGGGACACAGTGAGTCTCAAGACGGCATTTCACCCTCGGTGGCCAGGCGAGGCGAGCGCACTATCCGCACAACGAGGATATCTGCGAGCTGCGTGATTGATTTCGATGGTAGCCGGGAGGATCATTTGCCTCTTGTGGAGTTTGCTTACGACAAGCTACCATTCCAAAGATACGGGCGCCATACGAGGCTTTATATGGCGGAAATGTAGATCGCCGATTGGTTGGTTCGGCGTGGGCGAATACGATTGGTTGGCCTGCACTTGGTACGGGTTGTGGATAAGTTGAAGCTTATCCGGGAGAGATTGTTAGCGGCTTCGAGTCGGCAAGTCATATGCGGATAATCGGCGTCGGCATTTGGAGTTTCGTGTAGGCGATTGGGTCTTGAAGGTGTCACCCATGAAGGGTGTGATGAGATTCGGTAAGAAGGGGAAACTCAGCCCAAGGTACATTGGACCCTACCAGATCGTCCGTAGAGTGGGACAGGTTGCTTATGAGTTGGATCTGCCATCAGAGTTAGAGACGGTACATCCGGTCTTCCATGTTTCTATGTTGCAGAAGTGTATCGGAGATCCAACGAGAGTTTTTCCTACTAGTGAGGTCCAGGTGACGGAGGGGTTATCGTATGAGGAGAGTCCCATAGCGATACTCGATCGCCAGGTCAGGCGACTGCGGACCAAGGATGTAGCTTCCGTCAAAGTCCTGTGGAGAAATGATAACCGGGAGGAGATGACTTGGGAAGCGGAGGAGGACATGTTGAGGAGGTATCCTCACTTATTTCTTATACCTTCAGGTATTTCATTTTGCCCTTACTTGTCAGGTTTTAATTGAAGTGTTTCTTTTGCTTAAATGCTTTTATGTGGCCATGAGTGGCATTTTTGGTATGTCGGGGCTGTGAAAGGAAACTATGTCGCTAATTGTAAGTGTGACTCCAAAAGAACATTCGGGGACGAATGTTTCTAAGGGGGGAAGAATGTTACACCCTGTAATCGCAGGACATGTTTTAAGAACGTAAGTAAGAACTCACAAATGTTAAGGATTGGAGACTTGTAAATTTATCGGAAATTATGAAATTGTCGGAAAAACATTGTGTGGTGTCGAATGGGAGGGCGACATATGTCACCCCCCCTTAGCTATGCCTTGGACGAAATGGCATGGCCAATATGGTCATTTACCATAAGTCTTTTAAGGCTAAGACTTGCAACTTGTAGCATGAGTTTATTGACTAAAGTCAAAGGTCCCACCTTGGTCTTGATATTTAGCAAGACTACATCTAAACCACCCATGTGTTATTATCATAATCCTCCAAGGTGCTATATATTACTACTAGTAGTGCTAGAGAGAGCCAACACTTAGAAAAAAATTGCACAAATTGAAGAACATAGGCAAGGTGCTCTCGGGTTTCATCAAAAAAAAAAAAAACTTTGTTCGTGATCCATTTAGCTCCCCACTTTAAACCAAGGTTCTTATGTGTATTGTAAGCAAGTATCAATAGAAACATCTTGGAAAAAGATAGTTTTCGGGTTGGTCGCAAGCGAAAACCTAATGGTCTTTCTAGGTTTTGTTTGGAGATTTGAAGAATAATTGTTGGTGTTGTTCTAAGGGTCTCAACAAGCGGATTGAAGTGTCTTGGAGGGGTTCTAAACTACTAAGGAGCGACTTCGGATTGGAGTTGATTTCATATTCGTGAAGGTATAATCTTGTCTTTTAAAGGTGTTACAAGATTACATATTTATATGGTTGTTGTTAGCTTTGTATGTTGCGAGCATGAAGTTGTTATATTGAAGTTATAAGGATTATGGATTGATTATAGCCTTGGAAATCCGAAATGTAATGTAAGCCATGACTAAGTTGAATTACAATTTAATCGTTGTTAGAATCGTCGCATGTTACTTACTTAAAGATTATGGTTATTATAATCAAATGCGACTTGATATCATGTTATGCTACCAATATGGTTTGAAATGGAAATTGGATAGAATTGGTATTGTTGAACTCAAGGTGGCCGAATTTGGACTTGTAGTTTGTATTGTTTGGTTATTCATTTTCATTGGACTACCTTCTATATAATTGTGAGCCAATTGGGGCTGTTTAGTTAGTCATTTGCATTGGACTACCTTCTATATAATTGTGAGCCAATTGGGGCTGTTTAGTTAGTCATTTGCATTGGACTACCTTCTATATAATTGTGAGCCAATTGGGGCTGTTTGGTTATTGTATTTTCGGCCTTGAAAAAGGTGGCAAAGTGAGTAAATACAAAGGAGGTGCTGTCCGATTTTCCGTAGAAATTAGAGACTTAACACTTATAATATTCTACGATTGAAGTAAGGCTTTAATAGACGTATCGTGAATATTATAGGTTGACGTACTACGGGCGGGACTTTGTACTTGGCAAGTGGTTTGACCCGACGAGGTATGTAGAACTTTTCCTATCCTTTGAGCATGACTAGTTTCACGTATATAGTACGGTAGACGTACAAGACTTTGACATTCTTTACTTGTTTTACGAAATGCCAAGTCGGGTGAGTTAGGAGATTTAACTCACTTCTTTGAGAATATTAAAGATGTCTTAAGTCTTGTTAAAGATAAGGGACTTGAAGAATTTTAAAGTATGTAATACTTGTGTCGTTTTAAACGTATAAGTCCCTTGGATAGGAAATTGTACATGACTAAGGTATAAAGTGAATATAACGACTTTATGGGGAGTTGGTTATATTGACTTTATGGAAAGATAAATGACTTGATTTAATGGAAGGCAATTCGATTTTAAGGCATCAATTGCCTAAGGTTTTATAAGACACGAGTCACTTGATTTAGAAGCCATATTTTATTTCTAAAAGTATTGTGACTTGTCTTGAAAAGAAATTGTCACTTGATACTACGGCTATTAGTATCTTGGAAGTTTTATAATGAAATGAGTCATTTTTAAAAGCATAGAAGTACGTAGTACTTTGGGTTAAATTCCCGGATTTTTATAAAAGACATGATAGTGCCTTAGGTAAACTAAAATGAGAGTGTATATGAACAAGAATAGTAAGAAGTTAGGGGATTTCTTAACTTGCTTATATATCGCATGATAAGCGATAGAGCTTATGTTATGTGTGATATAGCGGATTTGGGCTAATGATATATTATTATTCGTGGTCATTCCGGGATTGTGGCATTGTATATTTCCGTGGATTTGCTAACCACGATGCGAGGAATACCTCATGCGAGTCCGTAAGGGCTTATGCGGGTGAAATAGTCCCATGCGGGCGGGTCCAGCCTATGCGAGGAATACCTCATGCGAGTCCGTAAGGGCTTATGCGGGTGAAATAGTCCCATGCGAGGAATACCTCACGCAGTCCACCGACCTGTGCGGGTGAAATAGTCCCAGGAGTAGGATTCCAATCCTATTTTTCGTTGTAAGTATACACCTATTTATACTCTCATTGTTAGTAAGGCACTGAGTACTGTAATCCTGTTAGCATACATGTCTCCGGTTTTCTTTTAAACTTGTTGTAATTACAGTACTTTCCAGTTTTTCATACTTAGTACATATTGTATACTGACCCCCTTCCTCAGGGGCTGCGTTCATGCCGCAGGAAAGGGTAAGCAGGTTGCGGATCCACACTCTTAGGATCACTTATCAGACGTCGGAAGCTCCATTCTCCGGAGGCTTGTCTTTATTTTGGTACGATCTTTCCACGATGTTGTAGATTATGTACATTCGTGGTATGGCGAGCCCTGTCCACGCTTGTTATTCCTGAGGTCCGTATTCACATGTGGTTGGGTGTAGAACCGAGTTGTAAAGTTGTACTTTTGACTTTGTTTATATTATGGAAGCGGCCTTATCGGCCAGCTTTGTGTTGATATATTGTTTACACTGTGTTTATCGTGTATGTTCATTGCTATTCTCGATGTATACGAACAGGTGCCAGTAGGGCACCAGTCGTGGCCCGGGGTCCGGTCGTGACCTAAATAGACCTTGGAATCCATACCACTCATCGACGTGCATCACAAATACCACACAGAGTCTACATGAATGGTCAAACAAGCAAATAAGGGTCTTTAGATAAAAATGATTAGATGAGTCATTACAGAAATCCCTTGAAATCTGGTAGTCATGAGTACAGAGATCTAAAGTTGAATACACGTATGAATGATGAGATATAAGTATTGTATGAAAATAAAAACACAAAATCACAAAATAGAATAAAGAGTTCCAATGTTGCGATGGAAGCTTCAGCTCACCTTGGAATCCACGAACAATTTTCTGAAGTTGTCTCACCACTATCTGGCTCAGTACCTACACATATTGTGCAAAAACATAGAGTGAGTACAAGAAACACGTGTACTCAGCATAATCGTCGACTAATCCTAGCTATAATGGTGGCAAGGGTTGGTACTTTCCGATACTTCTACACTAATTAGTTTCCTAAGTATAAATACAATTTAGTTGTCCAATCCTATACGTAGTTTATATAGTTCAAAAAAAAATACAAGTGGTATCAAGGTTCACAAGGCTTAATACAATCTTCAATAGTAGTACCAAATCAGCCTAAACCACATCCAAGGCATCTAGTCCTATCAAGTCTCACTACTCGTCCTCACAACAGTTATAAGTCTCATGTATCAGTATTCCTCATATGATGACCATAAGATCATAAGTCTACCAGAAATCAACACCGAGTACACACAATATCGTACATGTCAGAATATAAATGAATGCAATGCAGATGATATGTATGTATGTAATGGCCATATGTACCCCATATACAAACAATGTTGCAGTAGTTGTCACATGACCCATGGGGGACTTATGAGATCCATATACCCATCTGTTCTCATTGGACCTCAGCTCTGTGGTTGTAATGTCATCACCAATCATCACTCTCATGTTATGTATCATATCTAATAAACCAGCTTCGAAGCCCCTTTTCCACAATATCTAAACAGTTCAAATGCAAATATAATATGTATGAATGATATGGATATGAGTACAGCATACAACAACATAATTAATACAATCAGTATTATCATTTTCCTCTTCAAGTATTTAGACGAGATATATAGTTATGAATGCATGAAAAGTCAAATAATATAAGTTATCAAACATAGCTACGAGCCCAATTAATTCAGCAAACATCCCAACCTAAGTGGATTTATGCACCACACTCATGGCATGAAGGCTAAACACACAATCTCAGTCAATCATATCATTCTAAGTTCATTAATTACACAAATAAAGTTCACCGATACCCATACAAGTACTCGTCACCTCACTAGTATGGAACCCTTAATACCTCATTACTCCCATTGGTCAACAACTAGTATACCAACACATAACGTTATACTAAGTCTGGTAAGTCTCAATTTTTCTAATACAGAGTCGAGGAATTACGTGACAACTTTCCCATTATTAGAGCCTCCTCACGAGTCCACTCTGATCAATTATAGTAAAAATATGAGATTACAGATCTATCGGTACCTATATCTATAAGCAAAACTAGAATTCCCAAGTTAAATTACAAAAGAACCCTGGGCCCAAAATAACAAAATATGAACTTTATTACCTAATTAGTAACATAACATGCTAGATAATCATATCCTTAAGTTAATTTTATATCTAAGACCGACTGGATCCTCAATTTCAAGTGTAGGCAAAAAGCCCCAATTCTAACCCTAGAATTTCCCCTAATTCTCAACTATAATTCAATAGTCAATCTGCATATCCCAAGTCTTACTCTCTTATTCTCAACAAAAACTAAGTCCTTCTCCCCGAATGAAAGATCATACTTGGATAGAAACATAACTAATACACAATAATTAAAGAGGGGAAAATATACCCCTATTGATGAACTCTCTTGAAAACCCAAGAAAATTCCTACTACTTGAGCTCCAATCCCAATGAAGAATATTTGAGGAATGAGAATGTTTTAGGGCATTAAACACATTAAATCCGGACAGCGACTCTGGTCCAGTGGAATCGATCTCGCGGGTGCGAACTCGATTCGGTGATAAACCCAACCGCTGAGGCTAGGTCACGTACTATGCTCGAAACCTGTTTGGGCGGAGGGAATATCTGCAAAGGCGCACACACCTCTACGAGGAAGTCATCCACAGAAGAAGAAACTATACTCTAGGTCAAGTCTCGCATCTGCTAGCCAAATCTCAGCAAAGACGGACACACAGAAGCATACCAAGACTCGCTAGTGCGAACACCAGAAACCAGCATCAGCCAAATCATGCTAAACTCCCTGTCAACCATCTGAAACACTTCCGAGACCTCCCCGATACAAACCAAATATGTATTCCTATCAGAAAACACATTCCATACCTGCTCATGCACTCGAATTTCCCAAAAAAGGTCTCTAAGGCTCGGGTTTGACCAAAGTAAACCCTTAAGTTCTAGTTTCACGATGTTTACAACTATACCCCCAAAACACACCTATATACCTTGAGAACTGAACCAATGGCTCGACTAAGTCAAAAACATTATTCCGAAGCTAATAGAACCGACAAAACCACAAAAAAGTGTGTTTAATCAAAAGTCAACTATGAGTCAAAGTCCTTTATTCTCTTAACTTAGCATTTGCCAAACTTACCAAAATAAAGTCTAAAACCTACCCGATCACCTCTGGAACCATGCCACCAATCTCCTCAAGTCACAAACACGCAAATAAAGACTCGGGAAGGGTAATTTAGGATTTTTAGGTAAAACAAGTAAAACAACTCTTCAAGTTATTACATTAGATACTACTTAAATAAATGTTTGTCCTCAAACGGTAAAGAAAAGGAAATACCTAGACTCTCAAATAGCTCAAGGTAGTTAGCTCGCATATCAAACTCATTCTCCTATGTAGCTTCTTCCACTGCACTTTCATAGAAGATGTCACGACCCGATCTCGGGCCCGTGACTGGTGCCTTACCCCGGGCACCCTAGTGATAACAACATCAGAGAAAATCAGCGGAAAAATAAAAAACTTAACAGGAAACAAGATATATCATAAGAAAACAGGCTAACCAAAACGGTCACCTTCATGTATATTCATATAACCGAACAGTTAAAATCTTTTACAAACCCTGCCCACAACAGTACTACAGACCTCTAAGAAGGTAACAACAACTATGACGGGACAGGGCCCCGCCATACCCCTGAATGTACAAGTACCTACAATGACAGGGGACTATACAAAAAGATAAGCCTCCGGAGAAACGGAGCTTCCCAACCGCTGAACTGCGATCCTACGAGCGAGGATCAACAACTGGTGTACCTCTACCTGCGGCATGAACGCAGCCCCCCGAAGGAGGTCAGTACAACAGGTACCAAGTATGTGAAACTGGAAATACTGTAAATGAAATCATAACAGTCTATATAAAACAGGAGACATGTATGATAACCAAACTACAGTTTACAACATAAAAGTAGTCATGTCAAGTCAGAGACTCACGCCCTCAAAGACATCCCTCATGCCCGTGGAACTCCTTCCTCACTGCCGGCAGTCTAGGTATAAATCGTATGATACGTATAACATGTCTCGGCCCATCCCATGGGACTCGAGGTGGAATCGTGTGGAATACATGTCTCGGCCCATCCCATGGGACTCGAGGTAGAATCGGGTGGAATACATGTCTCGGCCCATCCCATGGGACTCGAGGTAGAATCGGGTGGAATACATGTCTCGGCCCATCCCATGGGACTCGAGGTAAAATCGTCCATAACAGTTAAACCCTTTTTTAAGACAGATTAAGACAATACCATGCCTTCATTTTAAATCAAACTAAGGCAATAACATGCCCTCCTTTTAAAACCGAAACACTTTCCTTTTTAAAATCAAGTAACAACATTCTTTTCCAAAAGTCCAAGTTGCCTAATTTCAAATACTCAAGTCTCTTATTTTCGAAAGATTTCATAGTTCATAGTCTTAATCAAATAACGTAATCTCTTTTTAAAACAATTGAGTAACATATGCCTTATGTGTGAGTAGTTTATTCTTGTTTATAACAATCTTATTAAAGCAGCCATGATCTAGAAAATGTAATACAATTTTGTCTTATCTTAGCTTCTATGCAGATGGAGGTTTCTACTGGTTTTAATATAATTAATTATTTGTCAATACATTTTCCTTTATTAACGCTGCAGTGGTTTGTTCGATACTTATTCTCATTTCCGAAATCAGTAAAACATTATTCCTTAAAAACCAAGTACTCATTACTCACGAATGAGGTTTCACAACTTTTTAACAAATTCATACCAAGCCAATTAAGTCAAGTCTCTTATCTTTCAAGATCAAGTCTCTTAACTTCTAAAATCAATAAACCATTCTTTTACCTACATAAAGTCGTTATAACTAACTTCCCATAAAGCTATTATAACACTTTATGTTTTAAACCAACCAAACCTCGTTTAGCACACGTACGTCTACCGTACTACATAGTTCCAACAATTAGCAAATAACTCCAAAGTAATGTAACCCTGCTAGCCTTTTCCACCCTTCCAGTAGAATACGCTACTCGTAGTATTTCAACCTATAAAGGCCACAAAACGTCTATCAACCTCTCGATCTCTTCGTAGAATATTTCCAAGTACAAGGTTCCTTATTCTACGGAAAATTCGCAGCGCCTCCCGCAACCACATAAATCTCCTCTATCAAGGCCATCACGAGCCAACAACTCCAAGGGGGTTACACGTCTAACCGGACGTGTACAACACTGCCCCACAATAATACTACAAGTCTACTGTAAATACAGTTCAATTCTATCAATCTTCTATCCTCATATAAAATACTCAAGTATAACTACTACAACATGTAATATCCAATTACAATAGGGGGACATAGATCATTACCTCGATAAGCCCAAAATTATCCAAGATTATAAGTCTATCCTGAGCACGTTTAGCTCCAAATCCTTACGCTCCAACCCACTCCAAGCGACCCTTAGAAGTTTCTAAACAACTTCTCTTAACACTTCAACCAAGCTTATGAAGATTTTCTAGGGTTTCATTTTGCGACTATTGTAATAAAATAGTATTTCCGGGTTCCTAGTATTGAAATAACTTTGGAATACAACTAGAGATACTAGGCTAAGGTATTTGGGATTATACTACAATACTTGAAGTATTTTCTACACATGTGGGGGAGGGTGGACGAGAACAAGTAGAAGGGAGGGAGTATTTTGCTTGGAAAAGCTTTAAGTGTGGAATGAAATTTGTCTTCAACTTAAGGGGGTATTTATAGAGGAAACAAGGGTAAAGATCTATGCAAATGTGTGGTCAAGATTGGGCCATGTGTGTGTGGGTCCCACCACACCACATGGCCAACGAAATGAGCTTCCAAGTGTTAGGGCCATTTCGGCCAAGGGGACAAGTGGCTAGCCACTTGTCCCTCCAATTCGGCCAAGGTGCCACATGGGGGTGACACGTGTCGCCCCCGACTCGTCCAAAATATTTCGTCTTCCGAAAATCTCAAAAACAAAGTGGGCCCCACAAAACCGTAAATTTCTCCCGTGGGTCCCACGTGACCATTTCCGAAAATAAAATCTCATAATTCTAATATAATCCAAGAAGTCCAAATACCAAATCTGGGAATCCAATTCCCATTAACGAACCTTTTTCCTTCACAAAACCCGGAAACTTTTCCATCGTAAAATCACATCTTTCTTTCTTTCCAAAATTTCTGTCGTATTCTCGTACGTATGTCCTCACATACATACCCTGGAACTACGGGGTATAACAGAAGCTATCTCTTTGGACCTCAATTTTCGAACCTACCTATTTAAAATAGCTACAAGCTCCTCATCATATGCTAGATTGTGATCGAGCATCACCGAATCGTATCTAATCACATGAGAATCATCAGCAACATACTTTTTTAGCATCGACATATGAAACACAGGGTGTACACTCGACAACCTAAGAGGTAAATCCAACTCGTATGCCACCTCACCAACTCTATGAACTATCTCAAAAGGACTAATAAATATCGGGTTGAGTTTGCCCTTCTTCCCAAACCTAATAACACCCTTCATAGGTGAAACCTTCAACAAAACCCAACCATGAACTCCAAGGCACATACCTTTCGATATGTATAACTCTTGTGTCTACTTTGGGCTACAAGAAGTTGATCCTGAATCACTTAACCTTATCCAAAAAACCCTCAAAAGATCAGTACCCTAAGGTTGAACCTTAAAAGCATCAAACCGTCTAACTGGTGAATGACATCTCCTACCATACAAGGCCTCAAATGATGTCATCTCAATACTCGAATGGTAACTGTTATTGTAAGCAAACTCTACCAGGGGTAGAAATTTGTCCTAATGACCACCAAAGTAAATCACACAGGCTCGCAGAATATCCTCGAGAACATGAATAGTCCACTCAGACTGACCATCTATCTAAGGGTGGGATGTTGTACTAAGCTCCACTCTAGTACCCAATTTCTTTTGCATAGAACGCCAAAAGTGAAAAGTAAATTGTGTATCCCCATCTGAAATGATAGAAATGGGAGCCCCATGCTATCGAATTGTCTCTCATATGTAAATACTAGAAAAATTCTCAGAATTGTAAGTAGTTTGGACCCAAATGAAATGTGCAGATTTGGTCAACCTGTCCATAATGACTCATATAACATCAAACATTCCCTAGGTATGTGGAAATCCTACCATGATGTACATAGAAATCCATTTACACTTTCATTCGGTAATAGACATCCTCTAAATCATACCACCAGGCCTCTAGTACTCATACTTCACTTGATGGTAATTCAAACACCTTGACACAAACTCCGCTATGTCCATATTCATCTTGCACCACCAATAATTTTGTCTCAAGTCATGGTACATCTTTGTAGCCCCAAGGTGAATGGATTATCTCAAACTATGGGCCTCTTCCATGATTAATCTAGTCAAATCCCCCACCCTAGGAACATAAACTTGCCCCCAGATCCTCGAAACACCATCACTATCAATACCTACCTCATTTGCCTCTCCCCGCAACACCTTGTCATAGATCTTGCATAACTACACATCATCGAACTATTGAGATCTGATCTGCTCCAATAAGGAAGATCGTACCTCCACATATGCTAAAACTCTATTAGGCTATAAAATATCAAGGATAACAAACCGATTATCCAAGGACTAGACGTCCATATCAATAGGATGCTCTCACATGTGCAACATAGCTAAACTATCTATGCTCACGGCTTTGCGACTTAAGGTATGCGCCACCACATTTGCGTTCCTGCCTTGGTTGATGATGAATTACCTTACTCTCTTTCCATACCGGGTCTAGGGGAAAGCCACTTGCTTTACTATAAAGTTGGAGAGGAGTGAAAGCCACTTGCTTGATTGTAAGGAAGGAAAAGAGCGAAAAGCAACTCACCAATGCCCCTTCCCCTTTCACCTCTAGGTAAAAGAGTAGTGGCAGGAAAGGAAGCAGCACACCAGTAACTCTGATCCGAGGCCATTAGTAGTGCACGAAAGCCTTTCTATTTGTACCAGTTGAGTACGTCTGCCCAAGACCCAGAATAATCTTTATACGAGTTCGAGGCGTGTAGGTTGCCCGGGTGATACAAGATAGTCATATCATAATCCTTAAGTGTCTCTTACTACCCCTTAGTTATCTCAAATTAAAATCCTTCCGATTGAACAAATACTGAAGAATGTGATGGTCGGTGTACATCTCATAATGCACCCCATATAGATAATGTCTCCAAATCTTCAAATAAAATATAATCGCTGCCAACTTCAAATCATGGGTGGGATAATTCTTATCATGAACCTTCAACCACCTAAAACCATAGGCTATCACTTTTCCTTTTTTCATCAACACATACTTAAGACCTACTCCAGAATCATCACAGTAATCAGTAAAGCTCTCTTTCTCAACTGGTAAGGTAAAAATCATAGCGGTAGTCAATAAGGCTTTGAGCTTTTGAAAGTTCTCCTCACACCCATTAGACTACTGAAATGCTACATCATTTTGGGGCAATCCTTTTGAAAGCTACAATAGATGAAAATCCCTCCATGAAATGTTGATAATATCCTGCGAGGCCAATAAAACTTTGAACCTCGGTGACTGAAGCAGACCAAACCCAATCCCGAACTACCTCAATGTTCTTAGGATATACACATGCCCTAAGAAAGCCGTCGAACTGATCCAGAACTCACACTTTGAAATTTTTGTGTAGAGATGATTTTCCTTTAGAATACCAAGTATTATCCTCAAAGGTTTCTCGTGCTCCTCCTTAGTTTGAGAATAAATAAAGATTTCATCAATGAATACCACAATAAATGAATCCAAGTAAGGTCTGAAGACTCCATTCATCAACTCCATAAAGGTTGCAGGTGCATTCATCAACCCAAAGGGCATGATCAAAAACTCATAATGCATATATCATGTCCAAAGGCCATCATATGAACATCCTAGGCCATAATCTCCAACTGGTGGTAACAAAACCTTAGTCAATCTTTAAAAAGACCGTAGCACCTTGTAACTAGTAAAATAAATCATTAATGTTATGCATCAGATACTTGTTCTTAATAGTCACCCTTTTCAACTACCGATAATCGGTACATATGCACATAGATCCATCATTCTTCTTCACGAACAACATATGAGCACCCCAAGGAAAAGCACGGGGTTGAATAAAATCCTTACTCAAAAGTTCTTGCAACTGTTCCTTTTAACTCTCTCAACTTAGTCGGTGTCATCCAACATAGAGAAATAGAATTAGGCTTAGCCCCTGACTCTAGGTCAATACAAAAATCGATATCACGATCCAGTGGAACATCAGTAAGGTCTGTAGGAAACACCTCTGGATACTCCTGAACTACCAAAACTGACTTTAATGGAGGAGTCTCCGCACTCATATCACAAACATAAGACAAATAATAAAGACAACCCTTCTCTACCATCTTCTGAGTTTTAAGAAATAAAATCACCTTATTCGGACACTATCTAAGAGTACCCTTCCAAACTAACTGAGGAATACCCGACATAGGGTAGCCATCTTGGCATAACAATCCAAGATCACATGATACAAAGCTAAACAATCCATACCCAAAATAGCATCGAAATATACCACACTTAAAACTTTTAAGTCTACTTGAGAATCCTTAACATGTATAGAAATATGAGTATGCATGGCTAGAGACTTAACACATCAAATCCAAACTCAAAGCAAAGTAGGCAGACATATAAGAATAGGTAGACCCTGGATCAAACAAAACTGTAGCAGGTCGATAGAAAAGAGTACCTATAATCACATCATTGGAAGATGCTGCCTCATATCTACTTGGAAATGCATAGAAATGTCTATGATCACCTGAAGCACCCCCACTTCCACTACCTCAGTCGGACTTAGCACCACCTCGACTTGTATTCATCATATACCTCTCAACTATCCACTAAGAATCATCATAAAATTCACCCTAAATACTATCTTAACCAACACTCGATATTCTCTCTTAGGCATACCCTATAGGCTGCTAATTGTCACGACCCGACCCTCGGTCACATCGTGCCCTACCCGCACCCTTTCGTATACATCGTGAGAATAGCAATGAACATACGCAACACATAAACATATTTAGACGATAATCATCACCGGCGAGCCGATAAGGCCGCCTTCCAAAAAATATACATAACCAAAAGTAAAACAAGATAACTCGTTTACAAATTCAAACCACAATCCGTGACTACGCACTTAGGAATAATAATCGTGGCGGACAGGGCCCCGCCATACCCCTGAATGTACATAATATCTACAACATCAGGGAGAACCGTACCAAAAGACAAGCCTCCGGAAAAATGGAGCTTCTGATACATGATCAATGATCCTAAGAATGAGGATCCACCACCTTCTTACCCCTACACGCGCATTTAACGCAGCCACGGAAGGGGTCGCGACACAATATGTACCAAGTATGTAAAACTGGAAAATACTGTAATTATATCATAAGTCTAGATAAAGCTGGAGACATGGATGATAATCAAATTACAGTGCATTGTGCCTTACTAACAATGAGAATAACAAGTTTAAACTTTACTGCATAAAAATAGGAGGCTCATGATCAAAGTAGGGTCATCCGCCCGTAGTGTCATTAAGCAATCTTACTCCTGGGACTACTTCACCCGCATAGGTCCTACGGACCCGCAATGGAGCGATGCGCTCCGCATGGGACTATTTCACCCGCACATGACTATTTCACCCGCTTGGGCCCGGTGGGCCCGCAATGAGTACAAACGCCGCACTCGCATCATGGGTAGCAAATCCATGGAATTAGTAGTAACCCGGGGCATTCCCCCGTAAGAATAACTTAAATTAGCACAACCGGCTATCATACATAACATAAGCGCTACCGGCTTATCATAATGTAAGCAAGTTAAGAAAGCCCCTAACTTCTTGTTAACATTATTATTATACCCTCTCATTTTAGTTTACTTAAGGCACTAACATGTCATTTTTTTTAAAAAAATCCGGGAATTTAACCCAAAGTACTACGTACTTCTATCCTTTTAAAATGACTCTTTTTCATATAAAATTTCCAAGATACTAATAACCATAGTATCAAGTCACAACTACTTTTCAAGACAAGTCACAATACCTTTTAGAAATATAATTAGGCTTCTAAATCAAGTGACTTCTTTTCTCTTAAAACCTTAGGCAATTGATGTTTTAAAATCAATTTGCCTTTCCTAAATTAAAATCATTTATCCTTACTTATATTACTTAGAGTAAATCTTTCTTTTGTTAACTTTCTATAAAGCTAATATAACCAACTTCCCATAAAGTCGTTATATTAACTTTATACTTTTGTCAATTATACTTTCCTATATCCAAGGGACTTATACGTTTAAAACGAAACAAGTATCATATACTTTAAAACACTTCAAGTCCCTTAACTTTGAAAACTAAGACATCCTTACTACTTTTAAACAAGTGAGTTAATCTCCTAACTCAACCGACTTGGACATTCTTAAAACAAGAAAAGGATATCAAAGTCTTGTACGTCTACCGTACTATATAAGTAAAACTATTCATGCTCAAGAGATAGGAAAGTTCCACATACCTCTTCGGGTCAATCCAAGTTGTTTAGTATAACATGATATCAAGTCGCAATCGATTATAACCACTACAATCTTCAAGTAAGTAACATGCGACGATTCTAATTAACGACCAAATTGTAATCCAACTTCAAATGGCTTATATGACATTTTGGTTTTTTGGCTACAACAATCCATATCACTTATAAATCTTCAACACATATACTTCATGCTAGTAAAAATGTAAGGCTAACAACAATATATAATCTTGTAACACTTTAAGAGAACAAGATTGTTACCTCAACGAGTCTTAGTCGAACTTCAAATCCGAAGTCGCTCCCTAGAAACTTAGAGCCTCTTCTTGACACTTCAATCCTCCACTTGAGACCCTTAGAATATCACAAACAACTTTCCTTTAATCTTCCAATCAAAACCTAGGAAAGCAACTAGGTTTTCACCTTGCGACTAATACGAAAACGCTATTTTTCTGGGATCTTTCTATTGAGATACCCTTACAATACCCTCATGAACCTTGGTTTAAAGTGTGGAGCTTATTGGACAACAAACAAAAAAAATTCTCTTTTCTAGTTGGTGAACCCGAGAGTCTCACTTTTGTTCATCCAATTTTCTTGAAATTTTTCTAAGTATGGAAAGCTTGTCTCACTACTAGTATCCTTATATAGTAACATGGAGGGCTAAGATTTGCACAAATGTGAGGTTTGGATGAAATTCTTTTGAATATCAAGCTAAGTGACCTCATTGACTAAGTCAAATATATCAAGCTCTACTACTTGCAAGACTTTGTCATCTTAATAATGGTCAAATGACCCTTATACCCATGTTGATTTTCGTCCAAGTTTACTTAAGGGGGGTGACATGTGTCGCCCTCTCATTCGTCACAATATTACGTTTTCCGACAATTCCATAATTCCGATAAATTTTTACTAGTCTCAAATCTTAACATTTGGGATTCTTACGTACGTTCTTAAAACATATCCTGTAATTACGGGGTGTAACATTCTTCCCCCTTTAGAAACATTCGTCCCCGAATGTTCTTTCGGAGTCAAACTTATACTTAGCGTCATAGTTTCTTTTTACAATCCCGACATACCAATAATGCCACACATGGCCACATAATAGCACTTAAGCAAAAATACTTCAATTAAAACTTGACAAGTAAGGGAAGATGAATTACCTGAAGGTGTAGGGAATAAGTGAGGATACTTTCTCAACATGTCCTCCTCCGCTTCCCACGTCATCTCCTCCCTGTTATCATTCCTCCACAAGACTTTAACGGAAGCTACATCTTTGGTCCGCAGACGCCTGACCTGGCGATCGAGTATCGCTATGGGACTCTCCTCATACGATAACCCCTCTGTCACCTGGACCTCACTAGCTGGGAAAACTCTCGATGGATCTCCGATACATTTTTGCAACATAGAAACATGGAAGACCGGATGTACCGCCTCTAACTCTGATAGCAGATCCAACTCATAGGCAACCTTGCCTACTCTACGGATGATCTGGTAGGGCCCAATGTACCTTGGGCTAAGTTTCCCCTTCTTTCTGAATCTCATCACACCCTTCATGGGCGATACCTTCAAGAAGACCCAATCGCTTCACCGAAACTCCAAATATCGACGCCGATTATCTGCGTATGACTTCGCCGACTCGAGCCGCTAATGCCTCTCCAGATAAGCTTCACCTTATCCACAGCCTGCTGAATCAAGTCTGGGCCAACCAACTGCACCTCGCCCACGTCGAACCAACCAATCGGCGACCTACATTTCCGCTCATACAAAGCCTCGTATAGCGCCATCTGTATACTGGAATGGTAGCTGTTGTTATAAGCAAACTCCACAAGAGGCAAATGATCCTCCCAGCTACCCCTGAAATCAATCACGCAGGCTCGCAGAATATCCTCAAGTGTCTGGATAGTACGCTCTTCCTGCCCGTCAGTCTGAGGATGAAACGCTGTACTGAGACTCACATGTGTCCCTAATCCCTTCTGGAAAGACCTCCAGAAGTTAGCCAGAATCGCCTCTATCTGATATAATCGATATAGGGACTCCGTGCAGTCTCACAATCTCTCTGATATACAATCTGGCATAGTCCTCAACCGAAAACGTCGTCCTGACTGGAAGGAAGTGGGCTGATTTCGTCAGCCTGTCAACAATAACCCAGATGGAGTCATACTTCCTCTGAGTACGAGGTAACCCTGTAACAAAGTCCATGTTGATCACCTCCCACTTTCATACCGGAATATCAATAGCCTGCAATAGCCCTATAGGCCTCTGGTGCTCAACTCGACTGGCCGGGCAATTAGGACATCAGGTAACAAAACTCGCCACGCCCTCTTCGTGCCGCCCCACCAATACATACATCTGAGGTCATGATACATCTTGGTCGACCCCGGATAGATAGAATAACGAGCACCGTGCCTCCCTGCAATCTGTGACGGTCCTCGCTACATCGGGAACACACAACCGCCTCAAATCTTAGCACCCCATCAGCGCCACCGAATAGACTCTTCTCCTCCTAAAGAGATGCATCTCGATACCGTACCAACACTGGGTCCTCATACTGTCGCCTCTTCACCTCATCAACGATGGAAGACTCGGCAACCTCACGAACCCGTACCCCACTATCATCGGTATCGATCAATCGAACCCCAAGGCTCGCTAGCTGATGGATCTGACGGACCATGTCCCGCCTCCGGTCGCATCGGCGTAATCCCCATCGATCTACGACTCAAGGCATTTTCAACCACGTTGGCTTTCCCCGGATGGTATAGAATATCCACATCATAATCTTTCAACAACTCTAACCACCGTCTCGCCGCAGTTCAGCTCCTCTCGCCGAAGATATACCGAGGCTCTTGTGGTCTGTATAAATATCCACATGAACCCCATATAAATAATGTCTCCAAATCTTCAAGGCATGAATAATCGCGCCAACTCTAAGTCGTGGGTAGGGTAATTCCTCTCATGCTTCCAGAATCGCCGAAAGCATAGGCTATAACCTTGCCGCGGCCGCATCAAACACACCCTAGCCCGATACCCGAGGCATCACAATAAATCATGTACCCGCCTAACCCTCGTGAAGAGTAAGAACCGAGCCGCTGCCAACCTTTCCTTCGCAGAATCGAAGCCCTTCTCGCAAGCCTCGCCCATCGGAACTTAGCCGCTTTCCGAGTCACCCTAGTCAATCTGCGGCCGATATCAAGCAAATTGCTCCACAAACCTACGATAATAACTCGCCAAATTTCTAAGAAATCGCGCACTTGGCCGAGTAAGAGGTCTCACCAAGACTGATCGCCTCATCTTTGTCGTATCAACTCAACACCATCGCCCCATAATGTGCCCGAAATGCCATCGAGGCCAACCAAAACTCACACTTGGAGAACTTGGCGAACAACCGGCCCGAGGACCCCAAGTACCGTGCTCGCCGATCTACATGCTCCTGCTCAGACGCGAATAAACCAGATGTCATCAATGAATACTATAACAAATGTATCAAATGTATCCAAAATGGCTTGAACACCCGCTCATCAAATCCATAAATACCGCTGAGCGTTGGTCAAACCGAAGACATCACCTCAACTCATAGTGCCCATACCGAGTCCCGAATGCGCTTTGGGATATCCGCCTCGAACTCTCACTGATGATAACTGCATCGCAGTCTATCTTCGAGAAACACCTCGCACTCGCAATCGTCAAACAAATCATCAATCCCGGGAGGGTATCTATTCTTGATGGTTACCTTATTCACCGCTCAGAATCAACAACACACATACGCAGCTGCCTCATCCTTCTTCTTCACAAACAAAACCGGCGCTCGGGGAGAAACACTAGGCCCGATAAAGCCTTTTCCAAAGAAATCTTTCACCGGTCCTTCACTCCTCAACTCAAAGTGCCATCCTGTATGGTGGAATAGATATAGGTCGAGTGTCTGGCAACGTATCAATACAAAACTCAATCTCCTCTCAGGAGGGATACCCGGGAGATCGTCTGGGAACACATCCGAAACTCCTAACCATCGCATCGACTAAAGAATCGCACCTCACCAGACGAATACCCGAACCAGATGATAGATGTACCCTTTCTGCACCATCTTCCTAGCCTTGAGGTAAGAAATAAACCTACCCCTCGGCGACGCTGTGTTGCACTTCCACTCGATAACTGGCTCACCAGGAAACTGGAATCGGACCAACATGCCTCTACAGTCAACGTTGGCATAACAAAAACCCAACCAGTCCATACCCATAATGACGTCAAAATTTGTCATCTCCAACTCTATCAAATCTGCTAGGGTCTGACGACTGTAAATAAAAACCGGACAACCTTTGTACACCCGCTCAGCTAACACCGAATCACCCATTGGCGTAGCTACCTCAAAAGGCTCTATCGACACCGGCTCTATCCCGATTCTACCATCAATAAGAGGGGACACATAGGACAAGGTAGAACCTGGATCTATCAAGGCATAAACGTCACAACATGAAATCAATAATGTACCTGTGACGACGTCAGGGGAAGCCTCCTGATCCTGGCGGCTGGCTAAGGAATATATGCGATTTTGTGGACCACTAGAACTGGGACCCCCACCACGACCTCTACCGCGGCCTGCCGATCCGTGAACACCCTGCCCTCCGGGGCGCATAACCACGTAAGGTTATAAGACCCAAAGAATCGATCTCGCTTACCGAACCATACCTCGTATACCTTTGATCGGACAATCTCTCTTCAAATGGCCCTGCTGGCCACAAGAGTAACAAGCTCCTGGAGGAACACGACACCCCCCACGATGGCAATCACCACATCGACCACACCGAGGTATAGGTGACCTCATCTGACTGGAACTCGTTCCTCCGGGAACCCGGCTCGAGCCCGCTCCGCCCTCGAATGACCCGACCGATCAAACCTCCTGCCAGAAAACCGAGAAGGAGCACTCTGTGTTGGCTGAAATGTGGACCTATTCTGCTGAGGCCGCCCGCTAAATCGCCCGAGACTCGCTCGCCCTCTTGGCCGACTCGAGTCTAGCTGATCCTACCTCTCTCTATCTTCTATCCCCTGCGCATACGCCTGCATCCTGGCATTATACATACCTGGCTGAAGGGCCACCCCCAAGAACGCAGTAATCATATAACGGTCTAGCCCCATCACATAGCGATGAACTCTGTCTGCCATGTCAGCTACAATGGTGTGCGCATACCTGACCAATGAGTCAAACTCAGTCGCATTTCTAATAGTCCTCCCATTCTCGCCTCAAGGTCAAGAATCTATCCACGTGGGCTCTCTCATCTCGTGAGGCAAAAGTGATCCAGAAGGCCACCGTGAACTCCTCCCAAACACCGGAAGAGCACCTCACCTCTCGACAGCCTCCCATGACTCAAACCGTTCAACGCAATATCGCAGAACCCAGAAGAGGCTAGCATAATCGACTGCCTCCGAGGACCAAAGCACTGCATAGTCCGTCAGAATCGCCGATAAACTCCGAGGATCCTCCTCGCACTCGAACCATACAACTCGGGTGGATGACAACCCGTAAAATCCCGAATCAGAAACCGTCACTCTGGTTAGCTACCGCTCTCGCCGCCGCCTCTACTACTATGCCGATCAATAACCGGACCGCCTCGTATCTTATACTCACCGGCCGTGGAACCGAGGCTCGTACCGAATCTCGAGCTACTACCGCCTCGGCCTCTATCGCTGACGTGGCGTAACTCGCCGACCCGCCGCAACCTCGTGCATAGTGCGTGTTCGAGTCCTAGTAACCCTCTCACAGACCGCTAGCGCCTCGCCGCCGCTTTGCCCTTCGGGCCCCGGCCGCCTTCCGCGAGGCATAATCGATACATAAGAATATGTCGGAGGATTCAACCTAATAAGACATTTCTACCGCACGATCTCGCAGAGAAGAATGGAAACCAATCCTAAATGTCCGCAACCTCCACGATTATAGATGTGGTGCACAACACACCGATAATCAAGACTCTACTAGACACGCCCAGACACTTTCCAAGGACTAACTGCTCTGATACCACTTTTGTCACGACCCGACCCCGGGCCGCGACTGGTGCCCTACCTGGGCACCCCTTTCAGGTATACATCAGAGAATAGCAGCGAAACATACGCAACACATAAACATATTTAGACGATAATCATCACAGGCTAGCCGATAAGGCCGCCTTCCAAAAAATATACATAACCAAAAATAAAACAAGATAACTCGTTTACAAATTTCAAACCACAATCGTGATCGCAGCACTCTAGGAATAACAATTGTGGCGTGACAGGGCCCCGCCATACCCCTAAATGTACATAATATCTACAACATCAGGGAGAACCGTACCAAAAGACAAGCCTCCGGAGAAATGAAGCTTCTGACACCTGATCAATGATCCTAAGAATGAGGATCCACCACCTGCTTACCCCTACCACAGATTTAACGCAGCCCTCGGCGGGTCAAGACACAATATGTACCAAGTATGTAAAACTGGAAAATACTGTAATTATATCATAAGTCTAGATAAAGCTGGAGACATGGATGATAATCAAATTACAGTGCACTGTGCCTTACTAACAATGAGAGTAACAAGTATAAACTTTACTGCATAAAAATAGGATGCTCATGATCAAAGTAGGGTCATCCGCCCGTAGTATCATTAAGTAATCCTACTCCTGGGACTATTTCACCCGCATAGGTCCTACGGACCCGTAATGGAGCGATGCGCTCCGCATGGGACTATTTCACCCGCACAGACTATTTCACCGCTGGCCGGTGGCCCGCAATGAGTACAAACGCCGCACTCGCATCATGGGTAGCAAATCCATGGAATTAGTAGTAACCCGGGGCATTCCCCCGTAAGAATAACTTAAACTAGCACAACCGGCTATCATACATAACATAAGCGCTACCGGCTTATCATAATGTAAGCAAGTTAAGAAATCCCCTAACTTCTTATTAACATTATTATTATACCCTCTCATTTTAGTTTACTTAAGGCACTAACATGTCATTTTTTTTTTAAATTCGGGAATTTAACCCAAAGTACTACGTACTTCTATCCTTTTAAAATGACTCTTTTTCATATAAAATTTCCAAGATACTAATAACCATAGTATCAAGTCACAACTACTTTTCAAGACAAGTCACAATACCTTTTAGAAATATAATTAGGCTTCTAAATCAAGTGACTTCTTTTCTCTTAAAACCTTAGGCAATTGATGTCTTAAAATCAATTTGCATTTCCTAAATTCAAATCATTTATCCTTACTTATATTACTTAGAGTAAATCTTTCTTTTGTTAACTTTCCATAAAGCTAATATAACCAACTTCCCATAAAGTCGTTATATTAACTTTATACTTTTGTCAATTACACTTTCCTATATCCAAGGGACTTATACGTTTAAAACGAAACAAGTATCATATACTTTAAAACACTTCAAGTCCCTTAACTTTGAAAACTAAGACATCTTTACTACTTTTAAACAAGTGAGTTAATCTCCTAACTCAACCGACTTGGACATTCTTAAAACAAGTAAAGGATATCAAAGTCTTGTACGTCTACCGTACTATATAAGTACAACTATTCATGCTCAAGATATAGGAAAGTTCTACATACCTCTTCGGGTCAAACCACTTGCCAAGTCCAATATACCGCACGTATTATGTCAACCTATAATGACCATAATACGTCTATTAACTTCTTACTTCAAACGTAGAATATAATAAGTGCAAAGTCACTAAATTCTACGGAAAATCGGACAGCACTTCCTTTGTTTCTACATACTTTACCACCTTTTTCAAGGCCCGAATTCAATAACCAAACACGCCACATTTAAGGCCCAACAATGTAGTTAACAATAGGGGATTACACGCCTACTAGACGTGTAAAATTCCGCCCCACAATTGATATCAAACTAGTACAAACTACAAGTGTAAATTCGGCAACTTGAGATACAACAACACCAATTCTTATCCAATTTCCTTTTCAATCCAAGTTGTTTAGTATAACATGATATCAAGTCGCAATCGATTATAACCACTACAATCTTCAAGTAAGTAACATGCGACGATTCTAATTAACGACCAAATTGTAATCCAACTTCAAATGGCTTATATGACATTTCGGATTTTTGGCTACAACAATCCATATCACTTATAAATCTTCAACACATATACTTCATGCTAGTAAAAATGTAAGGCTAACAACAATATATAATCTTGTAACACTTTAAGAGAACAAGATTGTTACCTCAACGAGTCTTAGTCCAACTTCAAATCCGAAGTCGCTCCCTAGCAACTTAGAGCCTCTTCTTGACACTTCAATCCGCCACTTGAGACCCTTAGAATATCACAAACAACTTTCCTTTAATCTTCCAATCAAAACCTAGGAAAGCAACTAGGTTTTCACCTTGCGACTAATACGAAAACGCTATTTTTCCGGGATCTTTCTATTGAGATACTCTTACAATACCCTCATGAACCTTGGTTTAAAGTGTGGAGCTTATTGGACAACAAACAAATTTTTTTCTCTTTTCTAGTTGGTGAACCCAAGAGCCTCACTCTTGTTCATCCAATTTTCTTGAAATTTTTCTAAGTATGGAAAGCCTGTCTCACTACTAGTATCCTTATATAGTAACATGGAGGGCTAAGATTTGCACAAATGTGAGGTTTGGATGAAATTCTTTTAAATATCAAGCTAAGTGGCCCCATTGACTAAGTCAAATATATCAAGCTCTACTACTTGCAAGACTTTGTCATCTTAATAATGGTCAAATGACCCTTATACCCATGTTGATTTTCGTCCAAGCTTACTTAAGGGGGGGTGACACGTGTCGCCCTCCCATTCGTCACAATATTACGTTTTCCGACAATTCCATAATTCCGATAAATTTTTACTAGTCTCAAATCTTAACATTTGGGATTCTTACGTACGTTCTTAAAACATATCCTGTAATTACGGGGTGTAACACTAATATAGGCCCACATAAGGGGGAAACTCTACTTTCCTGCAGACAACTAGAAACTCAGCTTCAAGAGTAACATACTTGAGTAGCAACTGATTATGAAGTTATACACTTTAAGAGATTCATAAGACTCTTAACCTGAGATTTCTACACTTGCAAATGCCAGACCTAATAGTTCTAATAGGAAATAAGTAAACACACGATGTGCCATAGTGGCAAATCAAAGTATAGTATTACGTACCTTTAAGTCGACCTTCCAATCAATATAGTAAGACCATCTTCCTTCACAAGTCAAACTATAACAAGAAACAACAGTACTATCAACAAAGGGAAACATAACAACTAGCCGACGATGGCAACTTACTCTATACGAGATTCTATGGCATCTAGCTTCGCCTAACTCCCTTCAATTATTCATAACATCATCAATAATACATGGACACAATTACTTCAATATCTCCATCCCCATTCATACAACAAGAAAATACCCACTTACCACACAACATAATTAGCAATTCAACTACTTCAATTTAATCTTCATCTAACTAACTAGTAATGCTCAAGTGCTTCTAAAACATCAACTAGCCCATATACAACACTTATATATCTAGCACCTAAATCATTATAAGACCAGCCTCACAACAACTATAAGTAACACATGAATACAAATACCTCTACATATCCAGCATCTCCATACAACTACAATAGTCTTAGCATGCTATACAATACAACTATTAACTAATTACATTAGTCAACCTTCAATCTTACCAACTAGTAGCAACTAAGTGATCTACAACATAAAACTAACTCATATATAACATACTAACATCTCCAGCACCTTAATATGATAAAAATAGCACCACAACATTATGCAATCAGTCCCCACACATTATACAACACAACTAGTAACTCAACTTCAACACACAACCGTCGGTTCATACTTTTAGAACCACTAAACACATCTAGAGCTCAAGTTAATATATATACATGAAGAAGAAGATAACTCTTACCTTCGATGTAAAGATTCACACCTTAGTTTCACCTTACTTCCTTTTGAAGGAACTTCAAATCCAACAACTATGAGAAGAATACAACTATACTTGTGTAATGGATCCTCTGAAGTAAGAATTATGTTTTTTACCATTGGATTTAGTATAGGATCATGTGTGAGCTCTTTGGGAGTTCAACCAGATTGGGAAAGAGAGGAACAATAAATGGTATGTTGGCAACTGGTGTGAATAAAGGAGATAATATAAAAAAATGAGAAGATAAAGATCAGGTTTGGCCTTATAAGGGTCCAAACCAACCCTTTACTTTTTTGCTTCCCCTTTTTACCCCTATTTTATTTGGTTTGTACATTTTAAGTAGGTGCATCACTTACTTGTCACCTACTTAAGAAAGTAGGATACTAAAACGTGTGTCATCCTCGTTTAATAAATAGGATGTGAAACAAGCAGCTCAAATAAGTAAGATGTGTAAGCAAGTAGGACATGTGAGAAAGTAGCTAGGACATCTAAGCAAGTAGGTGAAAACATAAGTGAAACTAGTAGGTCATATACTGTTAACCGACGTCTCATGATTTATGAATCACATTCACTTTAACTAGATTTAATATTTATATACACTTGGGACCCTTAGGCTACTACTCCAACCTTATTCTTCCACAGTAAAGTAACCCCGTCATCTTCAATTTAGTTGTACATACGTTGAGAAGTAAGGGGGTGTTACAGGTTTTTCATTAAATTATTACAAAAGTGAGCTCTACCATCTCTGATCATTTCCCTCGAAGTTCTGAACCTTGTGAATATAGTCTTCTTCATGAAGTTCGCCACCATCTTTGCATCATTAGTAGGTAGAGGGATTGCCTCTACCCACATACACATAATCAAGAATATACTTATGCCCATAAGATAGTGGAATTTCCCCATAAAGTCAATTCCCCATATGTTAAATATATATATCTCCATAACATTGATCAAAGGAATCTCATGCCTCTTACATATGTTTCTAGTTCACTGGAATTTATACCAGCTTCTAGCAAAAGTATGTGCTTCTTTGAATGACGTGGGCTAATAAAAACTTGATTGTATAACCCTTATTATGCGGTTATCACTATGATATCCCCCCTATGGGAAAAAATAACAACTTTCAAATACTTGACTCACTCTGCTCTGCGAAATGCATTATCTTACCCACTGCTCAGGACCCTCTTAAAAAAGATTTGACTTGTCCCGTATAGAGAACAACGAGTCATGGTGAAGCTTTTTTATCTACTATGTAATAGTCTCATATGGATATATTTCACACACTATCAAGTTCACAAGATCAGCTTACCATGGCATATCTGCAGCAGGAGTAGCAAAAATTTAGTCATTATGAAAAGCTCTCGGATCTACCCATCTTCCACTATATGATCATGACTCTCTTGCCTCTATAAGTGGTCCACTACCTGATTCTTAGTCCTCTTACAATCTATGATCTCCACATTAGTAGTAGAATCAATCAAATAAGCCTTGGTTTCATATCCTTCTTGTTAAATAAGTACCGGATTACAACATAATAACACGAGTCCTCATAAGATAAGACCAGAATTTATCAAAACAGACACAACAACTAGCAACTCCTTTTATGTGATAGTGTAGTTCATCTGAGTTGCATCAAGAATCTTTTTGGCATAATAAATTGACTGTAATATCTTCTCTTTTCTCTAGTATAGGACTGTCCCGATAATAGTATCTCTAGCATCACACATTAGCTCAAAGGGGAGAGTCTAGTCGAGTCCTATCATTATTGATGCAGTCACCAACCTCCTCTTTAACTCATCAAATGCCTTCAAGCATGATTCACTAAATACAAACTTCACCTCCTTCTCTAGCAGTTTGCACATAGGACTAGATATTTTAGAGAAGTCCTTAATAAAGCATTTGTAGAATCCTTCATGGCCCAAAAAATATGTCCTCCCTAATAGAAATAAGGGTGGTAGTTTCTCAATCACCTCCAATTTAGCACGATCCACTTATGAACATCTCTTATACACCTTATGTCTAAGGATAATACCCTATCGAAACATAAAGTGACATTTCTCCCAATTCAACAACAAGTTGGTTTCTTCATATCTGGCAAGCACACGATCTTGATTCTGCAAACAAGCATCAAACATCTTCCTAAATATATAGAAGTCATCCAAGAAAACCTCCATAAAGGCTTCCACTATCTCTAAAAATATTTTCATCATGCACCTCTGAAGACACTATTGCATTGTATAACCCAAAGACATCCTCTTAAAGTCATATGAACCATATGGACGGGTTAAAGTGGTCTTCTCCTGATCTTTGAAGCTATGGTGATCTGATTATATCTGTAATATCCATCAATAAAATAGTACTATTCTTGTGCGGCTAACCTATCCAACATCTTGTCAATGAAGGGAATATGATTGTGATCATTCTTGGTAGCCTCGTTCAGCTTTCAATAATCCATATAGATTTGCCACCCTATTACAATTTGTGTTGGAATGAGTTCATTTTTATCATTTTCACCACTGTCATCCCTCCTTTCTTTGCGACACACTATACGGGACTCACCCACATAATATCATAAATTAGGTAGACAATGTCTGCATCTAACCACTTAATCACCTCATTTTTTACCACTTCATTTATTACAAAATTCAACCTTCTTTGATGCCCAATGCTCGGTGTGTGATCATCCTCTAAAAATACCTTATGCATACAGAATGTTGGATATATCCCTTGAACATCTGATATCCGATACCCCAAAGCTCTTTTTTGATTTCGGAGTCCTTCAATAATTTTTCTATCTCGGTATCAGTGAGCTTGATTGGAAGAATGACTGGTAGTGTTTCTTCCTCGCCTAAGAACGCATATTTGAGGTGCGCGTTAAGGGTTTCACTCTAACTTCAGGGCTCTACTACATATAACTTGGTCGGTGGTCCAAGAAGTCTATCAAGTGGCTCAAATGCCTTCTCTATAACACATATGCTTTCCAAGTCAAGAATCGACACTATCTCAATCATTAGCCTCCGTATCTTCGAAAATGTCATCACCCACTCGCTCTGATGGATCACTAGACGTGATAAGGGGGAATTCAGAATCAAAGTTTACCACTGTAATAGTTGATAACTCCTCATAGATAGCAGGATATTTAAGGTCCTTATACATGTCGAACACTTCAACCTTGTTGTGCACCCTAATAGTTAGTTGCCTTGTAGATACATCAAACAACGCTCTACCAGAGTCCAAAAATGGATGCCACAAAATAAAGGAGACCTCTAGACGTGGCTTGAAGTCTAAGATAACAAAGTCTGCTATAAATATAAGAGATCCCGCCTGTACCAGTACGTTTTAAACAACGCCCTCGGATATGGCCAAAGATTTGTCTTCCAGCTCAAGAAGAATAGTAGTCAGTCGCGAGTTTCCCAATCCCAGCATTCTAAACATCGATGAGGGTATCAAATTAATACTTACCCTAATATTGCACAATGCCCATGCAATAAGCTACTTCCCGATAGTGACCTCAATGATGAAACTCCCAGGATCCTTTATCTTAGTAGGTAACCTACTCAGAATTAGAGAGGTGCACTCTTCAGTAAGTGCTACCGTAGCATACTTAATGAATTTTCTCTTGTTCTCTACAATTTTTTTAATATACTTAGCATATTTAGGAACTCTTATAACATGTCTACCAAGGGAACATTCAGCACCTGCTTAAGTAGATCAAAAAATATTTTGAAGGTTGCATATTCTTTCTGTTTTACCAATTGTTGAGGGAAGCAAAGAGGAGGTTTGGCAACTGCATGTTATGGATGCTTCACCATGCGCTCCTTTTCTACTCTTTCGATATTGAAAACATTATCTATATTTACCTCTTTTTCAATTTCAGCCTGAGTTGCCTTCTTTGGAGAAACTTCCTCCAATTATCTTCCATTTCTGAGTGTGACTACATGTTATACCCCGTATTTCCAGAGTATGTACGTATGGACGTACGTACGAAATTTGAGCCTTAAGTTAGGCATAGGACCGAAATTTGGGCACAAGTGCCGAATAGAGTCGTTTTTCGACGAAACGTTTCCACAGCTTTCGTAGGGAAAATTCCGGCTATGTCATTTATAATTTTTGCGGATTTTTCCGAGTGACTAAACATTTTTGGACCAACGGGAGGGTGACACTTGTCACCCTCATTGGACGGTTTAGGGGGGGCGGTCAAGGGTGGTTGGCCTTGGCCGATTGGTCCCTTAGTTTTGGCCTTGTTTTGTGCCATGTTTGGTGGAGTGTTTTGTGGAGTAGGGGTTAGGGTGCACTTGGCTTGATCTTGTCCTTACACTTGCTATACACTTGGAAGGATCTTGGCCCTTGGTTGGCCTTTGGTTTTGCTATAAATACCCCCCTAAGCTTGAAGACTTCATCCATTCCTAAAATCCCCAAGTCTTGAAAATCCTTCCTCCCTTTCTTGTGCTCTAGCCGTGCGCTTCCTCCCCTTTTCGTGTGGCCGTTGGCCGAGAGGATTCCTCCCCTCCTAGTAGCGTGGTCGGGTACCCCAGCCTAGTTGTTTTCGTATAATACCCTTTGTGGTATAGAAATACTCTCCTAGTATTGTTATAATGCCCAAATACCTTGGCCCAAATACCTTGTAGTATTCCCAAGGTTACACTTATACAAAAGCCCGAAATACTATTATACTTCCTCACCACAAAACGAAACCCTAAGGAAAACCTTCATCGGTTGAAGTGTTTAAGTAAGTTGCAAGAACTTCTAAGGGTTGTTGGAGCGGATTGAGCGAGAGTGAGTTAAACGTTGTTCGGGATCGACATATAACTTGGATAATTTTGGGCTTATCGAGGTAAACACTCTTGACCTTCTGTTGTAATTGGGAATTACATATTGTAGGAATATATAGTTAAGGTATACTATATATAGAAGTGAACATAATTGTGCGGCAATGTCTTGCGACTTAAGCCTGAATATAAAGAAGAGAATCGTAATTACATGGGATCAGACATGAGACTTGTGTAGCATTGATGTGTAGTAGAGTTGTACACGCCCGGTTAGGCGTGTAAACCCCGGTTGGGTGGGTGGCCTCGATAGAGGAGAGATTTACGCTGTTGGCGAGGGGAGGTCTTTGCAATTTTACGTAATATTCTACGTGGAGACCTTGATGTTAATAGCGCGCGTGGCCTCTATAGGTTGAAGTACTACGTGTGGCGTGATCTACTTGGCAAGGAGTAGCCGAAGCGGTTTGAGGTACTTGGAGCGTTTTGCTATTAGTCGATAATCATCGCGAGGTATGTGGACCTCTTCCTATCTGTTTCTAGCATGATATGTGTATAACTATGTAGTGCGTTAGACGCATACGTGTTAATCAGATTTGATTGGTTTGAAACATAAGGTGTTATAACGGCTTTATGGGAAGTTGGTTATAACAACCTTATGTAGGTAAGAAAATGCCTTGTGGTTTTAAAAGGTAACTGACTTGATATGTGTTAATAAAGAACTTGAAGTATTTCAAAAGATTCTTGAATCGTTTTGAAAGAATGAGTAGTACTTGGTTTTTGAAAGCTTAAGAGTTATACTAGCTTTAAGGGAAGTTAGGTATAACGGCTTAAGAATGTTTCTTGATTTGAAATCGAACGTATCGACAAACCACCGAGCGTTAATAAAAGGAAAATGTATTGACTAATGAAGTATTATTAAAACCAGTAGAAACCTCCATCTGCATAGAAGCTAAGATAAGACAAAATGATATTACATTTCCTAGATCATGGCTGCTTAATAAGATTGATTATGAATAAGAATAACCTACACTCATATAAGGCATATGTTACTCAATAGTTTTAAAAAGGGATTAAGACATTGAACTATGAAACCTTTCTAAAAAGAGACTTGTGTAATGAATATTAGGCAAACTGGAACTGTAGGGAAAAGAAAGGCATTGTGTTGTCTTAAAATGTTTTAAAACTTAAAGTGTTATAACAGCTTTATGGGAAGTTGGTTATAACGACTTTATGAGAACAAAAGAAGGGTTTTTATCATTGGTTTTAAATGTGGAAACTTGGCTTTAATAAGAGAAGTTGTTTCTGTTTGCTTAAAAGATGTAAGTCACTCTATTTTTATACTACGGGTATCGGGTGACTTTTATAAAAGGAATGGATCTCTTTAAAAGGAATTTAACGTACGTAGTACTTTAGGTTAAAACCCGACTTTGGCATAAAATGAAAGTACCTTGAGTTGTGTAACTTGCCTATGCTTGTTGTTGTGTAGCTTGCTTATGCTTGTGGTGATAGCCTTTGTTGTGCAAATGGTGTTCTATATAACCGCCTCTCTCGAGTGGGTTGGTGGTTGAGGACTTACTTGGACATACCTAGGTGACGGAAAATTCCACCGTATGCTCGCTGATAGTGTTATTCCATGGACTAGCTCTCCATGAGGTTTCATCGTTCGCCTGTACCCGGTGGCCAGACTTGCCCCGCCTCGTGGCTGATTCGGCCTTGGTACCGTAGTTAGCCCTCGTGACTTGCCCTGCTTCGGAGTGACGAAGTCTCGTGATACGCCTTGGTACCCGTGGTCACCGTACTTGCTCCCGGCCGCCACGTGACCGCCTTGGTATCCGTAGTCGGCTCGCGACTTGCCCCGTGTCAACTTCGTGTTTGTGGTTGCATTGTATTATTCGTACGGTCGGATCCGTAGTTGTACTTGTCTCAGACGGTTTTTATGACACGCGTGGGACACAGTGTTCATGTATACTCCTTGGTATTGTTATATCATAAACCGCCAGTGAGGAAGAAATTCCACGCACGAGTGATAATTTGGAGCGGAGTCCCCGACTTGATGAATCGTTATATGTTATGCATCGTAGTTTGGTCATCATACATGTCTCCCGCTTTATATAAACTATTATGATTTCATTTACGATTTACGATTTCACATACTTGGTACTGTTGATCGACCTCCTTCGGCTGCGTCATGCCGCAGTAAGTATCTACCGCCGATCCCCGCTAGGATCTCATTTCAGCGTTTTGGGAAGCTCCGTTCCGTCGAGGCTTATCTTTGGTATGTTACCACGAGTCCGTAAGTTCTTGCACGTTCGGGGGTATGGCGGCCCCGTCATAGTTGTTGTATAAATCTTAGAGGTCCGTAGTAATGGCGGGGTTGTAAGGATTATCGCTTTTCAAATGTCTTTATATATATATGTTGAAAGGCAATCGCTTTTGGTTTGCTGCTTATTTTAATATCTCTCATTTCATGTTCATGTTTTACTTTCCGCTGATTTTCTCGATGATTGTATCACTAGGGTGCCCGGTAAGGCACGATCACGCCCGATTCGGGTGTGACAAAGTGGTATCGAGCGATTAGTCCTCGGAAAGTGTCTGCATCGTGTCTAGTAGTCTTGATTATCGATGTGTTGTGCACCACATCTATAATCGTGAGGTCGCAGGACATTTAGGATTGGTTTCCATTCTTCTCATTCCGAGATCGTGCCTTAGAGTGTGTGATAAGATTGGACCCTCCGACATACCGTTTTTACGATTATGCCTCGCGTAAGGCAACCCGGGCCTGAAGGGAAAGCGGCGAAGGAAAGGCTGAGTAGAGCGTGGCGAGACCACGATACGAGCCTCGATCCGCGATGGAAGCGGAGGAGATGAGTCGCGAGTGGGCGATTAATGGCGGGGTTGTGGCGAACTTGAGGATAAGTGGGCGCAGGCGGTTCGAATACCGCGATGGTTTACCCTAGATCGGATAGTTCGAGGCTACGGGATTTTCTACGAGTTGTAGGCCGCGAGTTTTATGGGTCGAGGCACGAGGATGATCCGCAGGAGTTCATCAAGCGATTCTGACGGATCGTACGAGTAATCAAGGCATCGGAGACCGAGTCGGTGGTCTAGGTTCACATCAATCGCGTGATACCGCGATCGGTAGTTTGATTCGTGGGAGCCGTCGGGAGAGCATGCACTTCCGACTTTTGGGACGAGTTCTCGAGGCCTTTCTTGCACATTTCTTGCCTCGCGGATGAGAGGGCTCGCGCATGATTTTTGGTGTTACTGGCGAGCGGGCGTGCGGTTGGAGTACAATGTAGAGTTCGACTCATTAGCGATGCGTCCCGCGTTGGTAGCTAGTATGGAGGATCGAGTGCACCGATTTGTTCTGAGGCTCGTTGATCACCTGGCGAGAGTTGTTCGTGTAGCTCTTCACCGGCATGGACATTGCCGCGTGCAGCGTATGCACTTGGATGTGAGGAGCGGATAAATCGACGGAATGACGAGTCGTGAGAAGAGGCGAGCAGGGTCCTTTGGTGACTTTCGAGGCGGACCGCCTCAGCAGCAGGCCAGTTATGCGCCTCCACCAGTACAGAGTGGTCCTCCACAGCCTTCGGGACCTTTGGGATATTCAGGTGCAGGTCAGGGCTCCCAGGTTTCAGATTTTCAGGGGAGTAGGAGTGCTCGCCGGATGAGGTTGCCCTTGTCTCAGTGTGGCCGTTGTGGAAAACTTCATAAGGGGGAGTGTCGTACTGACTCGGGAGATTGTTATTTTTGCGGCCAACAGGGCCATCTGGCAAGAGACTGTCCGACCAGGGGTAGCACTGGTAGGATAGCATGGACTACTAGAGCAGTTGCGGGTTCTTCACCTTCCATAGCTAGGCAGGATGTTCGTACACCGGCAGGCCCCGGTAGAGGTCGCGGTGGGAGTTCCCAGTTTTAGCGGTCCTTTGAACCGCCGATTTTCAGGTATATCCTTAACCCTCTAGAGACTTATATGTATTGATGTTGATGATGTGTTTAGCGTTATGTTGGTTATGAGTTAGAAAGCTTGGCTAGTTGAAAGGATAGGTGTGGGGGCATGGAAAGTGCGAACCTTAGAATATTTCGTGTTGAGACCTTAGATGTGAGGTCATCTTGAATAAAAGATTTTACGGTTAGTCCTTGTTGAAATACTTGGTTTGCGTATAAATGTGTTGTGGGATAAGTCCATGGGTAGTGTGAAATGGAAGTGGTAGCTTTCCTGACCTATATAGGTAAGATTGTTCCGGATCGGGGAACAAGAGCTTGATGCGTTAAGTGGGTCGGGTTGGGGCCATGTTGCGGGCCAACCCGCGGCCTGTTTCGAGGTGGGGTCAGCTCTGGGTGGTCGCCGGTGGGTCACGAGTCTTTGGGCCCAAGTTTAGTTGACCATCGTATGAGTTCGTGGGTATGTTCGACCAGAAGCAGATTGTGAAGGCCGGGAATGGCCTTAAGGAAGATTGAGGCTAGTAGGATGACCAAGTTGGAGGTGGTGACTCCAAGGTTTCGAAAACTGAAGCGATGACTGAAGTGTGGTACGTATACTAGAAGAGTTCGAGTGTTCGAGAAGAGTACGACGAGTAAGGAAGGAAGAGAACGTGTGATATTTCGTGGCCAGGTGTGGCGTTGGCAACTTGCTAGAGGAACTTCATCGATATCCGCCTTGAGAAGGAACATTCGGGACGAATGTTTCTAAGGAGGGGAGAATGTTATACCCCGTATTTCCAGAGTATGTACGTATGGACGTACGTACGAAATTTGAGCCTTAAGTTAGGCATAGGACCGAAATTTGGGCACAAGTGTCGAATAGAGTCGTTTTTCGACGAAACGTTTCCACAGCTTTCGTAGGGAAAATTCCGGCTATGTCATTTATAATTTTTGCGGATTTTTCCGAGTGACTAAACATTTTTGGACCAACGGGCGGGTGAAACTTGTCACCCTCATTGACGATTTAGGCGGTCGGGTGGTTGGCCTTGGCCGATTGGTCCCTTAGTTTTGGCCTTGTTTTGTGCCATGTTTGGTGGAGTGTTTTGTGGAGTAGGGGTTAGGGTGCACTTGGCTTGATCTTGTCCTTACACTTGCTATACACTTGGAAGGATCTTGGCCCTTGGTTGGCCTTTGGTTTTGCTATAAATACCCCCCTAAGCTTGAAGACTTCATCCATTCCTAAAATCCCCAAGTCTTGAAAATCCTCCCTCCCTTTCTTGTGCTCTAGCCGTGAGCTTCCCTCCCCACCGTGTGGCCTTTGGCCGAGAGGATTCCCTCCTCCTAGTAGTGGTCGTGGGTACCCCCAGCCTAGTTGTTTTCGTATAATACCCTTTGTGGTATAGAAATACTCTCCTAGTATTGTTATAATGCCCAAATACTCGCCCAAATACCTTGTAGTATTCCCAAGGTTACACTTATACAAAAGCCCGTAAATACTATTATACTTCCTCATCACAAACGAAACCCAAGGAAAACCTTCATAGTCGGTTGAAGTGTTTAAGTAAGTTGAAGAACTTCTAAGGGTTGTTGGAGCGGATTGGAGCGGAGTAGGAGCTAACGTTGTTCGTGATCGACATATAACTTGGATAATTTTGGGCTTATCGAGGTAAACACTCTTGACCTTCTGTTGTAATTGGGAATTACATATTGTAGGAATATATAGTTAAGGTATACTATATATAGAAGTGAACATAATTGTGCGGCAATGTCTTGCGACTTAAGCCTGAATATAAAGAAGAGAACTGAACTGTAATTACATAGGACTGTATTACAGTAGACTTGTGTAGCATTGATGTGTAGGAGATTTGTACCCGTCGGGTTAGACGTTTAAACCCCACAGTTGGGTGGGTGGCAGCCTCGATAGAGAGAGGAGATTTCTGCCATGCGAGGGGAGAGTCTTTGCCAATTTTCTGTAGAATATTCTACGTGGAGACCTTGATGTTAATAGGCGCCTTATGGCCTCTATAGGTTGAAGTACTACGTGTGGCGTGATCTACTTGGCAAGGGTAGCCAGGCGGTTTGAGGTACTTGGAGCGTTTTGCTATTAGTCGATAATCATCGCGAGGTATGTGGACCTCTTCCTATCTGTTTCTAGCATGATATGTGTATAACTATGTAGTACGTTAGGCGCATACGTGTGTTAAGTATTTGATTGGTTTGAAACATAAGGTGTTATAACGGCTTTATGGGAAGTTGGTTATAACACCTTATGTAGTAGGTAAGAAAATGCCTTGTGGTTTTAAAAGGTAATCGACTTGATATGTGTTAATAAAGAACTTGAAGTATTTCAAAAGATTCTTGAATCGTTTTGAAAGAATGAGTAGTACTTGGTTTTGAAAGCTTAAGAGTTATACTAGCTTTAAGGAAGTTAGGTATAACGGCTTAAGAATGTTTTCTTGATTTGAAATCGTAATGTGTATCGACAAACCATCTGCGGCGTTAATAAAAGGAAAATGTATTGACTAATGAAGTATTATTAAAACCGGTAGAAACCTCCATCTGCATGAAGCTAAGATAAGACAAAATGATATTACATTTCCTAGATCATGGTCGCTTAATAAGATTGATTATGAATAAGAATAACCTACACTCATATAAGGCATATGTTACTCAATAGTTTTAAAAGGGATTAAGACATTGAACTATGAAACCTTTCTAAAAAGAGACTTGTGTAATGAATATTAGGCAAACCGAACTGTAGGGAAAAGAAAGGCATTGTGTTGTCTTAAAATGTTTTAAAACTTAAAGTGTTATTGACTTTATGGGAAGTTGGTTATAACGACTTTATGAGAACAAAGAAGGGTTTTTATCATTGGTTTTAAATGTGGAAACTTGGCTTTAATAAGAGAAGTTGTTTCTTTTTGCTTAAAAGATGTAAGACACTCTATTTTTATACTACGTGTATCGCGTGACTTATATAAAAAGAATGGATCTCTTTAAAAGGAATTTAACTTAAGTAGTACTTTAGGGTAAAAAACCCGACTTTGGCATAAAATGAAAGTACTTGAGTTGTGTAACTTGCCTACGCTTGTTGTTGTGTAGCTTGCTTATGCTTGTGGTGATAGCCTTTGTTGTGCAAATGGTGTTCTATATAACCGCGTCTCAATGGAGTGGGTTGGTAGTTGAGACTTACTTGGACATACCGGCGGTGACGGAAAATTCCACGTATGCTCCCGCTGATAGTGTTATTCCATGGACTAGCTCCACGAGGTTTCTTCGTTTCGCCTTGGTACCCGGTGGTGGTCGGCTTCGTACTTGCCCCGCCTCGTGGCTGATTCGGCCTTGGTACTGGTAGTTAGCCCTCGCACTTGCCCTGCTTCGGTGTAGGACGAAGTCTCGTGATACGCCCAGTACCGGTGGTCACCGTACTTGCCCGCCGCCACGTGACCGCCTTGGTATCGGTAGTCGGCTCGCACTTGCCCCGTGTCAACCGTGTTTGTGGTTGCATTGTATTATTGTACGGTCGGATCCGGTAGTTGTACTTGTCCAGTACGGTTTTTATGACACATTTGGGACCAGGTGTTCATGTATACTCCTTGGTATTGTTATATCATAAACTGCCGGCAGTGAGGAAGACATTCCACGCGCACGAGTGATGATTTGGAGCGGGAGTCACGACTTGATGTGAATCGGTTATATGTTATGCATCGTAGTTTGGTCATCATACATGTCTCTGCTTTATATAAACTATTATGATTTCATTTACGATATTCTGATTTCACATACTGTACTGTTATCGACCTCGCCCGGTGCGTTACGCCGCAGTAAGTACATCTACCGCCGATCCCCGCGTTTAGGATCTCATTTCAGCGTTTGGGAAGCTCCGTTCCGTCGGAGGCTTATCTTTGGTATGTTACCCTGAGTCTGTAAGTTCTTATACGTTCAGGGGTATGGCGGGGCCCTGTCGTCATAGTTGTTATATAAATCTTAGAGTGCATGCCTTTGTTGTGGCGGGGTTGTAAGGATTGTAACTGTTCAAATGTCTTTATATATATATGTTGAAAGGCAACTGTTTTGGTTGGCCTGTTTATTTTTAATATCTCTCATTTCATGTTCATGTTTTACTTTCCGCTGATTTTCTCTGATGATTGTATCACTAGGGTGCCCGGGGTAAGGCACCAGTCACGGGCCCGGATTCGGGGTGTGACACTACATTACATGGATTTGTATTAGGATCAGTATCACTTGGAAGTTGTTATACCCCGTAGTTCCAGGGTATGTATGTGAGGACGTACCTACGAGAATACGACAGAAATTTTGGAAAGAAAGAAAGATGTGATTTTTCGACGGAAAAGTTTCCGGGTTTTGTGAAGGAAAAAGGTTCGTTGATGGGGTGGATTCCCGATTTGGTATTTGGGCTTCTTGGATTATATTAGAATTATGAGATTTTATTTTGGAAATGGTCACGTGGGGCCCACGGAGAAATTTACTGGTTTTGGGGCCCACTTTGTTTTTGAGATTTTCGGTATTTTGGATATTTTGGAAGACGAAATATTTTGACGAGTAGGGGCGACACGTGTCACCCCTTAGGTGGCCTCGCCTAAATGGCTTGACACGGCTTGTGGCGATTTTTGTTGCCATGTGGCTAGCCACTTGTCTTGCTTAGACAAGTGGCTTGTGGCACCACACTTGTACCCCAATCTCACCACACACTTGCATTAATCTTGGCCCTTGAATTCTCTATAAATACCCCCTTAAGTGCAAGACTTCATTTCATCCACACTTAAGCTTTCCAAAGCAAAATATTTTCCCTCCCTTTGTAGTTGATTTCGTCCCCCTCCCCCTCTTGAGTAGAAAATACTTTGAGTATTGTAGTATAAATCCCAAATACCTTAGCCTAGTATCCCTAGTTGTATTCCAAAGTTATTTCAATACTAGGAGCCCGGAATACTACTTTATTCTAATAGTCGCAAAATGAAACCCTAGAAAAATCTTCCTAGCTTGGTTGAAGTGTTTAGAGAAGTTGTTTAGAAACTTCTAAGGGTTGCTTGGAGCGGGTTGGAGCGTAAGGATTTGGAGCTAAACGTTGCTCAGGATCGACTTATATCTTGGATAATTTTGGGCTTATCGAGGTAATGATCTATGTCCCCCCTATTGTAATTGGATATTACATATTGTAGTAGTTTAGAATTGAGTATAAGATATATTGGAAGGATTATTATAAAGGATTGAACTGTATTTACATTGGACTGTATTTACAGTAGACTTGTGTAGTATTATTGTGAGGCAGAATTGAACACGTCCGGTTAGACGTGTAATCCCCTTGGAGTTGTTGGCTTGCAGCGTGCCTTGTTAGGGGGAGGTTATTTATGTGTTTGCGGAGGGGAGGTGCTGCCGAATTTTCCGTAGAATAAGGAACTGTTTACTTCGAATATGCTACGAAGGGAACTAGAGATTGATAGATATATTGTGATTATTATAGGTGGATCTTCTACGCGCGGCATACTTGACTTGGCTTGTGGTTTAAGCTAAAAAGGTATGTGATTCTTCCTATACTCTTGAGCATGATTGTTGTGAACTATATAGTACGGTAGACGTACGTGTGTGAAATGAATTTTGTTTGTTTAAAACATAAAGTGTTATAATAGCTTTATGGGAAGTTAGTTATAACGACTTTATGAAGATAAAAGAAAGATTTGATTTTGAAAGCTAAACAACTTGATTTCGGAAAAGGAGAAGTAACTTGATTTAAGTATAGGTTACTTGTTTTGAAAAGAGTAAGTTATTTGGGTTTTAAAGAGTATACTTGATGTTGTTTTTAAAGAAAAGCACTTGGTTTAAAAAAGTATAGAGTACTTGATTTTAAAAGTCTTGTAAAGATTTTTACGAAGGTGAAGTAATTTGGTTTGAAAAGAAAACGTGTTTTTGATACTACGAGTATTAGTATCGTGTGGCTTTTACGTAAAAAGAGGTCTTTTTGAAAGAATGAAAGTATGTAGTATTTTGGGGTTGAAACCCGGATTGTTGACATAAAATGAAAGTACGTTGAACTTGCCTATGCTTGTTGTGATAGCCTTTGATGTGCAAGTGTTTTGTTTACGTACTCTAGTGTCTCTGCAGGAGGCGCTATTCGATTGATTGCTTGGACATCGACACGTTGGATGGTCCACGAGTATCGTCACTTTGAGTATTATCGGTTATTTCTTTTGGACATCTTGACATGTTGGATGGTCCACGGTATCGTCCCACTTTGAGTATTATCTTGTTATTTCCTTTGGACTTACCGACACGATGGATGGTCCACGGGTATGCGTCGATGGATGGTTTCATGGCCATGCTTATACCGAGGTAAGATCTTGGGCATGCGGTCATTATGAGGATTATGTTATTTGTCCATGGACCGCTAATCCGTGAAGCTTGCCGCGGTGAGCGATCACGGGCTTGATTTGTACACGTGGTTCGTGCACACTTTAGATACTTGTCCTGGTCATTTCGTGTATCGGCGGGCTCGTAGATAGCTTAAGATACTTGCCACGATCGTATCTCGTGAGACGGTAGGCTATTGACGTTAGCTTAAGATACTTGCTTCGCCGATTCGTGGCTAGCTTTTGACCGGTAGTTGGCTTCCGCAGTACCTTGCGTGAAGGGATATGACTAGCCTTCTGACCGTAGTTGGCTATTCTACTCGCCCGATCGGTTTGACGACGCAGTGGATCTAGTGTTCGTGTTCACATATGGGTGTGGTTTTACATCATGTATCGCTAGCGGTGAGGAACGAAGTTCCACGCATGATTGATATTATGGGCGTGAGACCCATAGTTATGTGTGAGTGATCATTTTGGGGATATCGCGCCCTTACTTGACCTAACTGTTTACTTATTGCGAAATGGTTTTATAAAATGATGAAATGTGATTTCATTACGGTTTTCAGTTTCACATACTTGGTACTGCTGATCGACCTCCTTCGGGGCGTTCATGCCGCAGTAGAGGTACACCGCTTGTTGATCCTCGCTCATAGGATCGCAGATTCAGCGTTGGGAAGCTCCGTTTCTCGGAGGCTTATCTTTGGTATAGTCCTGTCACTATAGGTACTTGTACATCTGTGGGTATGGTGGGGCCTCCGTCATAGTTGTTGTTACATTCTTAAGGTCCTGTAATCTTGTTGTGGCGTGGTTTGTAAAGGATTGTAACTCTTCGGTTATATTGTATATACATGAAGGTGACCGTTTTGGTTAACCTGTTTTCTTATCTTGTATCTTGTTTCCTGTTTAAGTTTTTGTTTCCGCTGATTTTCTCTGATGTTGTATCACTAGGGTGCTCGGGGTAAGGCACCAGTCGCGGGCCCGAGGTCGGGTCGTGACAGAAGTCTTCCCTACGTTCTAGTATTCTGAGAACACTTTAGTTGACCTATATATCTCTCGAAGTTTCAAACAACTAAATTATGATTTTTCATATCAGCCTTCATCTACGCTTTATTAGCAATAATCATTTTCAACATCTTCTCAACACTGATCAATAGAGCATTAACCCATTTGCTCTAATTTTGTTGATAGCTCTGTTGTTTTCCCGATGCTCTATACTGGTTCTGATTCCCTTATTTTCCACCCCAATAGTGGTTTTTCCATGCAGATTATAAGTGTTACCATACGCATTCTGATTATCCTGCCCTCTACTCGTAGTTCCCATGAAATAAACCCAACTTTAGATTCAGAAGGCATATATCACTGGTGTGGCCTTCTTGACAAACCTTGCAAAATACATGAGCTTGTTGCATTGCCTAAACCTGTGGTTGGTCCAATGACTTATTGAATGAATTTTGCATAGCCGCAATATGTTCCAATAGTGCAGTGTAGTTATCCACTTCAAGAAAATTGGCTTTCTTCTTGGTTACACCCCCTGCTTATGTCACCTTACCAATTTGGATTGCTCTAGGAGAACCTGTTCAAGAGAGCATAAATCTCATAGCCTTCTCAAGAGCATGTCCACCTACTGTTAGGTCTAACAATATTCTTGTTTGAGCATATAGACTCTCAATAAACATTAACGCCAGAACCTCGTTCGACTGATGGTGATGCGGACAATCCCTGAGAAGTACTTTGAACCTCTCTCAGATGTGGTATAAAGTCTCTCCATATTTCTTCCTGAATGACATGATTTCACACCTGAGTCTTTGGTGGCGACAGCGTATTGAGGGGGGTAGGGTTTTAGGTTTTCATTTTTTTATTTTTTCTTTTTGGTTTTTGTTTTTAGGTTTAAAGAGGTGTAGTTTTATGAATAAAGGGGAAGGGAATATAGGTATTGGACCCCGATTTGGGTCTGGGGGTTGATATATCGGTTGGGCTAGAGCTGGTGGGGATTTGGAGAGTGGGCTGGCCGAAAATATGAGAGATAAAGGTTTGGGTTGGGTAGAAACTTAGGTGTTTTATTTTAGTGCAAGGCAAAATGGGTTATAGTATAAAAATATAAAAAGGGTTTATTATTTAAAAGAAAAAGTGATTTGAAGAGATGCAAAATTATTAAAATAAAATGACAATGTGATAATACAATATTTACGAAAGGCTTAATTGTCACGACCACCCCAAGCTCATGACGGTGCCCTACCGGGCACCCTTTTGTAAACATCGAGAATAGCAATGAACATACACAACTAAAAAATACTTAAACATAAATTAACAAAAGCTAGCCGATAAGTGCCACCTTCCGTAAAAATATACTCAATCCGTAAATAGAACAAGACATTTTTTTTCTTTACAACCCATCCACAATGTGACTACGCACCTCTAAGAATAACAACTCAAGTGACAGGCCCCGCCATACCCCAATGTACAATAACCGACAATACCAGGATAAGCCTCCTAATAAAGGAGTTTCTCAACAAATTAACAGGATCCTAAGAGCGAGGATCAAGAACTGCACTTTACTGCGGCATGAACGCAGGCCCGAAGGAGGTCAAGATAACATGTACCAAATATGTGAAATCAGCATCAGTAATGAAATCATAAGTCTAAAATAAAACTGGAGACATGTATGATAACTCAATTAACAGTACACTGTGCCTTACTAACAATGAGAGTAAATAGGGGTATACTTACAATATAAAGTAGGAAGGCTCACGATCAAAGCAGGACCACCCGCCCGCAGTGTCATTAGGCAATCCTATTCCCGGGACTATTTCACCCGCATAGATCCAGTGGACCCGCGTGAGGTATTCCTCGCATGGGACTATTTCACCCGCATAAGCCCTTACGGACTCGCATGAGGTATTCCTCGCATAGGCTGGACCCGCCCGCATGGGACTATTTCACCCGCATAAGCCCTACGGACTCGCATGAGGTATTCCTCGCATCGTGGGTAGCAAATCCACGGAAATATGCAATGCCACAATCCCGGGGAATGACCCCGCAACGAATAATATATCACTAGCACAAATCCGGCTATCACACATATCATAAGCTCTATCGGCTTATCATACAATATATAAGCAAGTTAAGAAATCCCCTAACTTCTTACTATTCTTGTTCATATACACTCTCATTTTAGTTTACCTAGGGCACTATCATGTCTTTTATAAAAATCCGGGAATTTAACCCAAAGTACTACGTACTTCTATTCTTTTTTAAAATGACTCATTTCATTATAAAACTTCCAAGATACTAATAACCGTAGTATCAAGTTACAATTTCTTTTCAAGACAAGTCACAATACTTTTAGAAATAAAAATTAGGCTTCTAAATCAAGTGACTTCTTCTCTCGTAAAAACCTTAGGAAATTGATGCCTTTAAATCAAATTGCCTTTCAATAAATCAAGCCATTTATCTTTCCATAAAGCCAATATAACCAACTCCCCATAAAGTCGTTATATTCACTTTATGCCTTAGTCAAGTACAATTTCCTATCCAAGGGACTTATACGTTTAAAACGAAACAAGTATCACATACTTTAAAACTCTTCAAGTCCCTTAACATACTTAAATTACTTAGAGTAACCCATTCTTTAAACTTTCCATAACAACAAGTATCAAAATACTTTCAACATACTTAAAGTCTCTTAGCTTTTGAAAACCAAGATATCCTTAATAATTAAACAAGTGAGTTAATTCCCTAACTCAAACAACTTGGGCATTCTTAAAATAAGCCAAGGATACCAAATAGACTAGATTGTCAAAATCTTGTACGTCTACCGTACTATACATTTACAACTTAATCATGCTCAAGAGATAAGAAAGTTCCACATACCTCTTCGGTTTAATCCACTTGCTAAGTCCAATCGCCGTACGTAGTATGTCAACCTATAATGACCATAGTACGTCTATTAACTTCTAGTTTCAAACGTAGAATATTCCAAGTGCAAGTCACTAAATTCTACGGAAAATCGGACAGCACTTCCTTTGTTTCTACTCACTTTGCCACATTTTTCAAGGCCGAATACAATAACCAAACACGCCACATTTAAGGCACAATCCAAGCAATTAATCAATAGGGGATTACACGCCTACTAGACGTGTAAAATTCCGCCCCACAAACGATAACAACTAATACAACTACTAGTCCAATTTTGAACACAATGTATATAACAATACCAATTCTTATTAAATTTCCAATTCAATCCAAATTGGTAGCATAATATGATATCAAGCCGCCATTAATTATAGCTACTACATTTTCCAAGTAGGTAACATGCGACAATTCAATTTATCGATCAAATTGGATTTCAATTTCAAATGGCTAAATATGTCATTTTCGGATTTTGAGCTTCCAATTTCATAACACTTATCAAACTTCATAACACATATCACATGACCACTTATAACTCATCATAACATGAAATCTTCAATTACAAAAGTAAAACGAAGATTATACCTCAATTAGCCCAAATATGATCCAAGAGTACAAGTCGATCTCTAGCACCTTTAGCTCCTCCTTTCGACATTCCAATCCACCCCAAGCCACCCTTAGAAGCTTATGAAAGTGTTATACCCCGTATTTCCAGAGTATGTACGTAAGGGAATACGTACAAAAAGTTTGGCCTTAAAGTTAGCCTTGGACGTTTTTTTTGTACACAACTCACTAAAAGAATCGTTTTCCGACGAAACGTTTCCACAGCTTTCGTAGGGAAAATTCCGGCTATGCCATTGCTATTTTTTTGCGGATTTTTCCGAGAGACGAAACATTTTGGACCAACGGGAGGGCGACACTTGGCACCCTCCCATTGGTGGACTTGAATCGTCCATTTGGACGAATTGAAGAGCCATGGCACGTTTTTTTGTGTCGTGTGCACAAGTCAAGGAGTTGGTAGGATATTTGTGTATAGTTAATCCTCACCCTACACTTGCCTTGCACTTGTCTTCATCTTGGCCATTGGTTGGCCAAGGCTTGAGCTATAAATACCCCCTTAGAGATGAAGAGTTCTTCATCCACAAAGTTATCTTCCAAGTCTTGAAAAAATCCTCTCCTCTCCCTTAGCCTTTCGTCCAACACCTCTCCCCCCCCCCTTGAGTGAGTTTGGCCGGGGCCTACCCCCTAGCCTAGCCAAATCTACCCCTCCCTTGGTAGAAAAGTTGTCTTCTAGTATCGTTATAATGCCCAAAATACCCTAGCCCAAATCCTATAGTACTTAGTAGAAGTTGTGAAGAACTTCTAGGGTTTCTTGGAGCTCTGAGCGCATAAACTTAGGAGCTAAACCTTGCTCAAAGCGCGACTTTATCTAGGATATTTTGGGCTTACCGAGGTAACTAATCCTAACCTCTTTTGAATTAGAGAATACATACTGTAGTAGTATTGAATAAGTATTAAATACTTAGAAGGATATCACGTAATAGAATTGAATCAACCACGCAGAAGGGTTTAAAAGAAGAATAATCAAATCAGATTACATAGATTTGTTTTCAATGAGACTTATATAGCTCACCGGGTAGGAGGTACCGCCCGACATTCCGTAGAATTGTGAACCCTCTGCTTAGAATGACCTTCGAGTAGTCTTTGATAGATGTCGTGACTATTATAGTCGACTCTCTGCGCGCGACATATTCAACTTGGCGGTGGTTTTCACGAAGGTATGTGATTCTTCCTAAAGCATGATATTTTACAATATAGTACGGTGACGCATACGTGTTAATCAATAATAACTACGGCAATGTCTTTGACTTAAGCTCGATAATACTTACTTAATGCCTCACGCTTAAGCTCGATAATACTTACGAATGCCTCACGCTTAAGCTCAATAACAAAGAATGGAAGCATTTCAAAAGAATATCGAATCATTTTTAATGTAAGATAAATATTTGGTTTTTAAAACAAAAGCTTAAGAGTTATACTAGCTTTACGGGAAGTTAGGTATAACAACTTAAGAAAGATAAAAAAGAACTGTTCACTTGTTTGTTTATAAAAGCCTTGTATTGATTTCTGTTAAGTGTAGTAAGATTTGTGTGATAAGTAGACATATTATGATGCTACCTGGGTTAGTGTCTTGAAATGCTGTGTAAAGTGGGTCATTCTTGTTGCGGCTTACGTTGCTAACCTAGTAAGTCCATTGTATCGTTATTGTATCACCTACCCTCGATCGTTATACCGAGGGCTTGCCCTTGACGCTGGTCTATACGGCCTATGCGGTCTGCGAGACTATGCGAGCAGCGGTATGCTCCGTGATTGATCATTCCGGTGTTTAGCCTGACGCGGATTCCCTATGCGGTCCGCTGAGACTACGCGGTCTTTTGAGGCTATGCGCCGCGGAGCCTAGGCGGATGACGGGGTTGGCTGCCCCGACGCGGGAATACCTCACGCGGTCTGTGTGACCCATGCTGGTCGCGGAAGTCAGACTAGGCACGCAGAATGATACTATGGGCGATCGCCTTGCTTGATCATTCGCGCCTAGAATAGACCTCGTACGCTTTTTCTATTATCGTTGTTTGTGATGTGGCACTATGTGCAATTGAACTGATTGTATTTGTGAACAGGTTTTAAATACTTTGATTTCATTTCACTTCTTTATAGTTTCGCATACTTGGTACTGTTAGATCGACCTCGGGGCCGCTCATGCCGCAGGGCAAGCGGTGTGCTAGATCCGCATCCTTAGGATCTCTACGCTGGTGTCGAGCTCCATCTCTTCGTGAGGCTCTACTTTGTATGATCTTCCTGTTGTAGATAGTTTTGTACAGTCAGGGTATGGCGGGGCCCTGTCCCGCCATAGTTGTATTTTTCCTTAGAGGTCTGTAGTCATGTTGTACAGTGTCGGATGTAACTGCTAAACCTTGTTTATATATATATGCCGAAAGGCGACGTTTGTTCACATAAACTGTGTCTTATTTTATAAACTGTTTCATGTCTTGTTTTATATTTCCGCCGACACTGATGTATGACTACTGGGTGCCCCTGCAAGGCACCGCCACGCCCCGAATGGGTCGTGACAAAAGTGGTATCGAGCGCTAATCCTCGGAAAGTGTCTACGCATCGTATCTAGTAAGTCTTGATTATCGGTATGTTGCGCACCACACCAATAATCGTGAGGCTATAGGATATTTAGGATTGGTTTCATTCTTCATTCCGAGATCGTGCTTTAGAGTCGTGTTATAGGTCGACCTCTAACGTATTCCTTTCTCGTACGCTTATGCCTCCACGTAAGGCAACCCGGCCCGTAAAAGCAAGGCAAATGAGGAGTCGCTAGCAGACACCCAGAGTCACGAGGGCTCGTGCCCGCCTATACCGAGACGGCGAGTTCTATGACGCCGCCCCAAAGAGATCGCAGCATCCACACCTCCCGTCCCACACCGGGCGGAGGAGTTAGGTACAAGGAGATGGCCCACCTTTGGCTAAAGTCATGCCCGATACGAGAGGCCGGATGCGGCAGCCCAGCCTCCACCCCGCACCAGTAGTGCACCCGAGGCGTATAGTTTGAGACTACGGATTTCTTAGTTGTAGCCCGCCGTAGTTTTACGGTCGAGGTCGGAGGATGATCCGCAGAGTTCATCCGTCACCGCAGAGGATTACGCGGTGATCGTGGCTTCGTAGACCGAGTCTGTGATATTCGTTCGTGATCGGCCGCGTGATACCGCAATCGATTGGTTTGATTCACGGAGCTTTCCCGGGAGAGCATGCACTCCAAAGCAGATGGGATGAGTTTTCGAGGCTTTTTCTCACACACTTCTTGCCTCCGCAGATGAGGGCACGAGCCGATAGATTCTTGTTTGAGACAGGAGGACGCACAGGAGGGAGTACAATGTCGAGTTTGATTCTTTGGCTCGATATGTCCTCGTGACCGTAGCAGATGGAGGATGTGGTGCATCGCTATGTCATGGCTAGATGATTACATGGCCGAAGTCTTGTGCGGTGTGTCCTTCACCAGTAATGGACATAACCCGTATGCAGTGCTCATGACCGGGATGTGAGGAGCGTAGAGACCGCCGGCAGAGCGATATCGCAGCAGGTTAAGGCCAAGACGGCCGGTTCTTTTGGTGGTTCTCGTGGTGGGCGGCATCGCCAGGTCCGATTTGCACCACACCAGCCGCAGAGCGCCCTACCTCATTTTCAAGACCAGAGCGAGGGCGTGTCGTGGCCCCGTGACTTTGATTTCGGTAGCAGGGTGCTAACCGCTCGAGGTCCGCCAGTGTGCCCGCTGTGGTAGATACCATTCGAGTCAGATTCGAGCTCGCTATACTTGTGGCCGCAGGTCATTTCGCGATAGTTTGTCCGACCGGAGCGGCGCCTGGTAGGGGCCCACCGCAGGTTCTGCCGCTTCTTCATCCTCGACAGCACTCGCCGAGGGCAAGGTACTCATGGACCGCCGGTCGCGGCAGGTCGTGGCGCGGTCCAGCTTCTAGCGGTCCTCGTAACCGCATTTATGTTTTGTCCACCGACAGATCGTGAGGCCTCACCGATGTCGCCGCTGTACCTTATCGGGCTCGGTTTGATGTGTATGCTTTGATAGATCCGGTTCTACTGCCCCATATATCTCCCTTGTTGCTAGTAGGATAGGATAGAGCCCGAGTCCATAGACCCTTTCGAGGTAGCTACGCCAGCTGGTGATTCGGTGGTAGCTCGGCGTATATAGAGCTTGTCCTGTGACTATTTACGCCGCCGGACCCTAGCCGACTTGATAGAGTTGGAGATGATTGACTTCGACGTGATCATTGGACGGATTGGCTAGCTTCTTGCTATGCCAATGTAGACCGCAGAGAGAGTAGTACGGTTCCGCTTCGGCGAGCCGGTTGTTGAGTGGAGGAGCACGGTATCGCCGGTGGTAGGTTTATTTCCTACCTCAAGGCTAGGAAGATGGCATGGCGGTATATCTACCATCTCGCTCGTGTTTGATATCAAGTCGCAGACCAGATTTTCCGTCGCCCAGTGGTCGAGAGTTCCCGCACGTGTTTCCAGACGACCTTCCGCATCCTCCCGAGAGGAGATTGAGTTTTGTATTGACATATTGCGCACACTCGCCTATTTCCATTCCGCCATACGTAACGGCACCGCCGAGTTGAGAGTCAAGGATCACTTAGGATTTCCGGAGAAGCGGCTTTATCGTGCCTAGTGTTTCTCCCCGGGAGCGCCGTATTGTTCGTGAAGAAAAGGACGGACGCCGCGCATGTGTGTTGATTACAGCCGGTGAACAAGGTGACCATTAAGAATGAATACCCCTTCCCGTGATTGATGATTTGTTCGACCGCAGTGGCGCGATGTTTCTCCAAGATTGATCCGTCGCTATCATCGTTCGTGTCGAGAGGTGGATGTCCCTAGATCGCATTCCGACCCAGACGCATTATGAGTTCGTGGTCATGTCTTTGGTTGACCAATGCTCCGCGGTATTCATGGATTTGATGAACCGAGTGTTCAAACCATTTTTGACACGCTTGTGATAGTGTTCATTGATGATATCTTGGTTTATTCTCGCCAGAGCAGAGCACGCGAGTATTTGGCGACAGGCCGACAGCTTCCCGATCAGAAACAGACGCCAAGTTTTCCAAATGTGAGTTTTGGTTGACTTGGCGTTTCTTGGGCATATTGTCTGGCCGATGGCATTCGAGTGGATACGCCAAGATCGAGGCAGTCAGACTTGGCCTAGACCTACTACTCCGGCTGCAGGTTCGCAGCTCGGGCCTTGCAGATATTATCGGTTCGTGGAGAAGTTTGCTTTATCTTCGCACCATTGACTAGGCCGACTCGTATGGCGCCAAGTTTCTGGATCGATGCTTGGAGCGTGGTTTCCAGCTTTGAAAGAGAGACCGACGACCGCCGCTTCTACTCTTCCGCAGGTCCAGATGGTTATGTCGGTATTGTGATGCCGTGCATCGGGTTGGGATGTGTGTTGATGCAAAGATGACAGTTATAGCATATGCATCCCGACACCAAGAAACACGAGGAACTACCCCACCCATGATTGGAGTCAAGGCCGTGATTCACGCTTTAAAGATCCGAGGCACTATTTGTACGGGTTCACGTGGATATTTATACGCACCACAAGAGCCTCCAAGATATCTTCACCAGAGGAGCTGAACTTACGATGCAGACGGTGGTTAGAGTTGCTTAAGGATTACGATGTTGATATCCCGTACTCACCCGGGAAGGCCAATGTTGTGGCGTATGCCTTAGTCGTAGGTCGATGGGAGCCTATCGATGTGCAAAGAGAGGAGGGACATGGTTCGTGATTTGCATCGCTTAGCGAGCCTGGTGTCCGCTTGATTGATTCGATAGCAGCGGTTAGAGTTCGTGAGGTTGCCGAGTCTTCCATCGCCGGCGAGGTGAAGAGGCAACAGCCGAGGATCCAGCTTTGATTCGATATCGCGATACGCCTCTTCGTGAGGGCAAGCGGTCCTTGAGGTAGCACCACGGGTGCTAAGGTTTGAGGGCGTTGTGTGTTCCAGATGTTTCAGACTTCGGCAGGTGTTCTTGGGAAGCACACACAAGCGTTACTATCCATCCGGTCGACCAAGATGTACCACGACCTTAGATCCGTGTATCGTGGGATGGCTTGAAGAGGACGCTGCAGAGTTCGTAGCTCGCGCCCTGTTGTCGCAGTGAAGGTAGAGCACCGAGGCCCGTGGTTTGTTGCAGCGATAGAGATCCCGACCGGAAGTGGAGGTAATCAACATGGACTTCATCACAGATTACCTCGCACTCGGAGGAGACATGATTCTATTTGGGTTATCGCCGACAGTCGATTTAAATCAGCCCACTTTCTTCCCGTCAGACGACTTTTTCTACCGAGGATTATGCCGACTTTACATCCGAGAGATCGCCGATCGCATGGAGTCCCTACTTCGATCATATCGCATGCAGGAGCCCGCCACGCTAACTTCGGAGGTCCTTCCGCAGGGGTTTAGGGACGCAGTGAGCCCGAGTATCGCATTTCATCCACGCATGCACGGACAGCAGAGCGCACTATCCGCACTCGAGGATATGTCGCGAGCCCGTGTTATTGACTTCGCAGTAGTTGGGAGGATCATTTGCCTCTAGTTGAGTTTCATGATAATAATAGCTACCACCCAAAGATTCGATGGCGCCTTATGAGGCCTTGTATGAGGAAGTGCAGATCGCCATAGGTTGGTTCGATGTGGGCGAGTGCGGTAGTGGGACCAGATTTGGTGCAGCAGCAGTGGATAAGGTGAAGCTTATCCGAGCGCTATTGATACCGAGTCGCATGTGGTCGATGCAGATCATCGCCGCTTCGTGATCTTGAGTTCGAGGTTCATGATTGGGTTTTCCTAGCGCCACCCATGGGCGGTGTGATGAGATTCGGAAGAAGGGAAACTCACCCAAGGTACATCGGGCCGCTTCAGATTGTCCGCAGGATAGGCAAGGTTGCATGAGTTGGATCTGCCGTCCGATCCGGAGGCGCATCCGGTTTTTCACGTATCTATGCCGGCGAGATGTATCGGGATCCATCTAGTGGTACACCCGATTGACGATGTCCAGTGACCGAGGTTATCGTATGAGAGATTCCCATAGCGATAGTCGATCGTCGTGTTAGCGCCTGCGACCAAGGACGTGGCTTCCACAAAGTCTCGCGCGAACGAGCTCGTGGAGGAGATGACGTGGGAAGCCGAGGAGGACATGAGGCGAAGTATCCTCACCTATTCCCACACCTCCGTAATTCACTTTCCTACTTGTAAATTTCGTTATCATTTATGCCTAAGTGTTATTTTTGTGGCCACGCGTGGCACTTACAAACCGCTTAAGCTTCTTCGATAATCGTTTGAGAAGGAACATTCGGACGAATGTTTCTGCGAGGAGAATGTTATACCGTATTTCCAGTATGTACGTAAGGGAATACGCATAAAAAGTTTGGCCTTAAAGTTAGCTCGACGCTTTTTTGTACACAACTCACTAAAAGAATCGCTTTCCGACTAAACGTTTCCACGCCTTTCGTAGGAAAATTCCGCTATGCCATTGCTATTTTTTTGCGGATTTTTCCGAGAGACGAAACATTTTGGACCAACGGGAGGCGACACTTGGCACCTCCCATCGTGGACTTCAATCGCCCATTTGGACGAATTGAAGAGCCATGGCACGCTTTTTGTGCCTTGTGCACAAGTCAAGGAGTTGGTAGGATATTTGTGTATAGTTAATCCTCACCCTACACTTGCCTTGCACTTGTCTTCATCTTGGCCATTGGTTGGCCAAGGCTTGAGCTATAAATACTTCTTAGAGACGAAGAGTTCTTCATCCACAAAGTTATCTTCCAAGTCTTGAAAAATCCTCTCCTCTCCCTTAGCCTTCGTCCAACACCTCTCCCTCGAGTGAGTTTGGCCGAGGCCTACCCCAGCCTAGCCGAAATCTACCCCTCCCTTGGTAGAAAAGTTGTCTTCTAGTATCGTTATAATGCCCAAAATACCCTAGCACAAATCCCATAGTACTTAGTAGAAGTTGTGAAGAACTTCTAGGGTTTCTCGAGCTACCGAGCGCATAACTTAGGAGCTAAACCTTGCTCAGCGACTTTATCTAGGATATTTTTGGGCTTACCGAGGTAACTAATCCTAACCTCTTTTGAATTAGAGAATACATCGTAGTAGTATTGAATAAGTATTAAATACTTAGAAGGATATCACGAATAGAATTGAATCATACCACAGTAGGCGGTTTAAAAGAAGAATAATCAAACTGCATTTACATAGGACTGTTTTCACAGAGACTTATATAGCTCACCTGCAGGAGGTACCGCCCGACTTTCCGTAGAATTGTGAACCTCTCGCTTAGAATGACCTTCGAGTAGTCTTTGATAGATGTCTGTGACTATTATAGTCGACTCTCATGCGACATATTCAACTTGGCGGTAGTTTTCAGAAGGTATGTGATTCTTCCTAAAGCATGATATTTTACAATATATAGTACGGTAGACGCATACGTGTTAATCGAATAATAACTACGGCAATGTCTTTGACTTAAGCTGAATAATACTTACGAATGCCTCACGCTTAAGCCCGAATAATACTTACTGCAATGCCTCACGCTTAAGCTCAATAACAAAGAACCGAAGCATTTCAAAAGAATATCGATCATTTTTAACGTAAGATAAATATTTGGTTTTTAAAACAAAAGCTTAAGAGTTATACTAGCTTTATGAGAAGTTAGGTATAACAACTTAAGAAAGATAAAAAGGAACTGTTTACTTGTTTGTTTATAAAAGCCTTGTATTGATTTCTTTTAAGTGTAGTAAGATTTGTGTGATAAGTAGACATATTATGATGCTACCTGGGTTAGTGTCTTGAAATACTGTGTAAGGGTCATTCTTGTCAGGCTTACGTTGCTAACCTAAGTCCGCTGTATCGTTATTGTATCACCTACCCTCGATCGTTATATCGGTGGCTTGCCTCGATGCGGTCTATACGGCCTATGCGGTTCGCGAGACTACGCGAGCAGCGGTATGCTCCGTGATTGATCATTCCGGTGTTTAGCCCGACGCGGATTCCTATGCGGTCCGCTGAGACTACGCGGTCTTTGAGGCTATGCGCGTCGCGGAGCCTAGGCGATGCCGGGTCGCTGCCCCGATGCGGGAATACCTCACGCGGTTCTGTGTGACCTATGCGGCCGCGGAAGTCCAGACTAGGCACGCAGAATGATACTATGGGCGATCGCCTTGCTTCGATCATTCGCGCCTAGAATAGCACTGCGCTTTTTCTATTATCATTGTTGTTTGTGATGGCACTATGTGCAATTGAACGATTGTATTTGTGAAAAGGTTTTAAATACTTTGATTTCATTTCGATTCTTTATAGTTTCACATACTTGGTACTGTTGTCGACTCTTTCTGGGCCGCGCTCATGCCGCAGTAAGGCAAAGTGTGCTAGATCCGCATCCTTAGGATCTCTACGTTGGTGTCGAGCTCCATCTCTTCCGAGGCTCTACTTTGGTATGATCTCCTGTTGTAGATAGTTTTGTACACTTCAGGTATGGCGGGCCCCGTCCCGCCATAGTTGTATTTTTCCTTAGGTGCAGTAGTCATGTTGCATGGTTTGATGTAACTGCTAAACCTTGTTTATATATATATGCCGAAAGGCGACGTTTGTTCACATAAACTGTGTCTTATTTTATAAATTGTTTCATGTCTTGTTTTATATTTCCGCTGATTACTCTGATGTATGACTACTTGGGTGCCCCGGTAAGGCACCAGTTACGGGCCCCGGAATGGGTCGTGACAGAAAGACTCATCTTCAAGTTTCAACTTCAAAGTTGAATAACCCTTTAGGTTTTCGCCTTGCGACTAATACGAAAACACCATTTCTCCGGGGTCTTTCTATAGAGATACACTTACAATACCCTTAGGAACCTTGGTTTAAAGTGGGGAGATTATTGGACAAGAATTGAAAATTTTCATCTTGAAAATCCCCTCAAAGCTGAGAGCTTCCTTGTGCTCTTCAAGGTTTTCTTGAAAATTTAACTAAGTGTTAAAAAGCCTTGTCTTGCTACTAGCACACATATATAATACTATGGAGGGTCAAGATCTACACAATTGGTTGGCCTAGATGAGTTTCACATGGATCCTAGCCAAGTGGCCCTTGGACTTTTAGTCAACAATGTCAAGCTAAGCCATTTGCAAGACTTGGTCTTTTAAATTATGGTCAAATGACCATTTCCTCCATCATAATTTCGTCCAAGACCATTAAGGGGGTGACACGTGTCGCCCTCCCGTTCGTCGCAATATTTTGTTTTCCGACAAATTCCAAAATTCCGATAAGTTTTTACTCGTCTAAAACCTTAACATTGTTGAGTTCTTACGTACGTTCTTATAAACATATCCTGAAATTTCCGGGGTGTAACATTCTTCCCCCCTTAGAAACATTCGTCCCCGAATGTTCTCTCGGGAGTCAAACTTAAGATAGCGACATAGTCTCCTTACAACCCCTACGTGCCAATAATGCCACACTTGGCCACATAACAATACTCATACCAAAATATCAAACTGAACCCCACGTGTCAACATCGGTTATTCGCATAAAGCTTCGGACTCTAAGCTTACTACAATCTTCCTGATAAGCTTCGCTTTATCCATAGCCCGCTGAATCAAGTCCGACCAAATAATCGAACCTCGCCTATGTCGAACCATCCGATCGGCGATCTACACTTCATACAAGGCCTCGCATCGCCACCAAAATCGGAAGGGTATACGTTATCGCACGTAACAAGACAAGAGGCATTTAACCTTCCCGCTATTCCCGGAATCAAAACACAGCCCGCAACCTATCCTCAAGTGCTCGGATAGTATGCTCGCTGACCGCTTGGCCCGAGGTGTAATGCAACACCGAGACTCACATGTGTCCCTAATCCTTTCAAAACCTCCGGTTATCCGCAATCGAGCTCATCTATCTCGTAATCATAAACGAGGAACCTCGTGCGCCTCACAATCTCTCTCGCTATACAAGCTAGTATAAACCTCACCGAGTAAGTGGTCCCAACTGAAGAACACTACGGTTTCGCACAAATTTAATTACCATGACCCTGTGGAGTCGCACTTCCTCCGAGTACGATGCCACCCTGTAACAAGATCCATATTAATTACCTCTCATATCTAGGTTGGGATTTCAATCGCCTGCAATAGCCCACTGGGCTTCTGGTACACAACCATGACCTGCTACTAATTCGGATATTAAGCAACAACTCTGCTACGTCCCTTTTTCCGGTCATCATACCCATACATACATCTGAGGTCACGACACAACTTAGTCGACCTCGAACAGTGCGAGCAATAAGCACTGCGTGCCTCCCCTAAAACATGCTGACTAGTCCTGCAGCACCGGGTACATGCAATCTATCCTCATCTCACAAAGACTTATCCGTGCTACTCAAACAGGATCTTCTCCTGAGAGTCGTATCTCGATATCAGATCATAATCGATCTCTTCATCGCCTCTTTACTTCCTCAACGATGGAAGACTCGCAACCTCCTGATCGTAACTTCATTAACCTTGGAAACAAATAATCGAACCCCTAGGCTTGGTAATCAAGAATCTTACACTACATCTTGTCTATCCGCTGCCCATCCGCGCATCACCCTTAGTCCACCACAAAGAGTATCTCAGAATCGTCTTGGCTTTCTGATGGTATAGGATATCAATAACACAATCCTTGAGTAACTCTAACCACCATCGGTGTCGCAAATTCTACCGCTCACCGCAGATATACCTGAGGCTTTTGTGGTCCGCACAAGTATCCACATGAAGTTCAGATATACGCCATGCCCCAAATCTTCAAGGCATGATTTAATCGCCGCCACTTTAAATCGTTAGTGGCGCACTTCTTTCCTGCTTCCCTAACTACCGGGAAAACATAGGTTCTATCCTTATCGGGTTGCGTCAGCACACAACCTAGCCCAATACCCAACGTGTTATCATAAAAACCTAACCCTCTAGTATCACATGAGGGGTTAGAACTGTAGTCGTGGTCAACGTATCTTTCAATAATCGAAAGTTTTTCTCATTCCTCGAAATATTCGTATCCTTAATCTCACTTATGGTTCCTGCTTTCCTTTTGTTGCAACCAAACTTGGTCACTAAACTTTAGACTTAATTCATTTGCTTGCCTCATGGCTAAGACTTTCATCACAATCACAATTTGTGGGGAGGTTTCCTTGATCTCACAAGTAGTAACCCTGCTTTTCCTTTCCACTAGAGCCCAAAACTAGGTGTTACCACATTTTCTTGAAATGTTCTTACTGCCCATTATCAACTAATGGTGACCAATTCGTACGTCGTTCTTTATTACTCCAACTCAACACTTTTTCCACGGTTATCCACAACTGTAACCTATGGCATGACGATACCGAAGACCTTACCAGTCTTATATCCTTCGTCTAACAACATGGGTACACGTAACCCCATAATACGCAAATGCTTTACATGGGGAGAGAACTTATCTCCTTAATAAACCTTCCTCGAGTCGCAACCCTAATCACGTGGTCCTCTCGCGTCCAAGAAACATCTAATCATCACGCACCGCCTTAAAGTCGTAGATTTTCAAAACCTACCAAAGATACTCCTCGCCTTTCACGGCAAAGACCGCATTTCTATTTTTTTATTCTTGCCTTGTACATTCTCCCCGAATCATCCTAAGGTCGTGGCCCCGACCGTCACACCAACCCAACTCCAAGTACCTCCTAGGCACTTAACATAACTTCCTCCAAATTCAATTATCACATACTTCCTGCCACATTTACTCCTATGAACAAGTCACACGCACTTAAAAAGAAAACAACGATGCCAAAGAAGGAAGGATAATTCATCGTTACTACCACTTTCTCCCTTTTCACCGAAAATCACTACTGTAAAACAGAATCGAGCCAATCTTCTTCGCAATAACGTTGGCATAACAAGAGGCCAACTAGCCCGAACTCATAATGACCTCACTGTCATAATAGCTGCTGGGTCCAACGACCGCACTGCTATCGCAATTATCTACCCGCTCAGCTACCACCCAACACTTACGGGTGTAGTCCCCCCGAAAGGTTCTCATGGATTCAGGTTTTATCTCTTTACACTTGGTTGCTCTCTTTTTCACTGGTCGCACTCTTTTCCGTATTCCCAAACTTATTCTAGCTTACCTACATAAATTCCATACTAACTCTGGCCTCCACTCTTTGGAGTTACAAAATTAAACAACATAAGGCCGCCTGCTCGCAACCTCGGTTCCGTGGAATGCGCCCACGAACCCAGAAACGATTAACTAGACTGGGCCTTACACCGCGGATCCTCGTAACGAGCAACTACTACCAAGTGATCCCATTTCATTTCAAGCTATGGGGAGACCCTTAATAGGTCCTCAACTCGACTCGGCGTCGCACTTAACTCTTACCCCTGGTCTGACTTAACTTTACTACCCGAGAAGGACTTATATACCTAAGGTCTCGACGGTTATCACATTCTCAGGCTCGCAATTTCCATGCTCCAAGCCTAACTTATCAGCCCCCCGTAACCGGGTACAAAAACTTCTCGTAAAATCATAGTCGTGTTGTCTTGACCACAACAACCATACTTTCTTCTTCCGATCTCGCTTGTACAATTCCCTTAAGCATACCACGTAGCTTAAGTTGCTAACATAGTCTTCCACTTAGTCTCTTAATTAACTTCTTAAGGGTCCATTACATTCTCACACAACTCATCATCACCTAATTATCTCAAATTAGCACGTAAAACCTTGATGAGAGTTCCTTAACTGCTCATACCTCCCCGGTATTTATTTAGTCCTTACCCAATCCTGGTAATCTAAAATCATCCTAGGCAACACACATGTGACCCCCAAACATAAATCCGTATAGTTGTATATCACAATACCAACTATACTACAAACATTACCAACCTGGATACGCAATCCACATAATCTTTCCTGGTCATCACGCTTTCTCGTAGTCGCAAACAATCATAACTTGTTAGGAGAGACGACTCCTAACCATACAAAATCTATCGCACGATCTTAGAGTGAGAAGAATGGAAACCAATCCTAAATGTCCTGCAGCCTCCTGATTATAGATGTGGTGCACAACACACCGATAATCAAGACTCTACTAGACATTGTCTCAGACACTTTCCGAGGACTAATCGCTCGATACCACTTTGTCACGACTACCTCGCTCACATCGTGCCCTACCCGGGCACCCTTTGGTAAACATCGAGAATAGCAATGAACATACACAACTAAAAAAATACTTAAACATAAATTAACAACAAAGCTAGCCGATAAGGCCACCTTCCGTAAAAATATACTCAATCCGTAAATAGAACAAGACATTTTTTTCTTTACAACCCATCTACAATGTGACTACGCACTTAAGAATAACAACTCAAGTGACAGGCCCCGCCATACCCCGAATGTACAATAACCGACAATACTGTGGATAAGCCTCCTAATAAAGGAGCTTCTCAACAAATGAACAAAGGATACTAAGAGCGAGGATCAAGAATATGTACTTTACTCGCGGATGAACGCAGCCCAAGGAGGTCAAGACAACATGTACCAAAAATGTGAAATCGAAGCATCAGAATGAAATCATAAGTCTAAAATAAAACTGGAGACATGTATGATAACTCAATTAACAGTACACTGTGCCTTACTAACAATGAGAGTAAATAGGGTATACTTACAATATAAAGTAGGAAGGCTCACGATCAAAGCAGGACCACCCGCCCGCAGTGTCATTAAGCAATCCTATTCCCGGGACTATTTCACCCGCATAGATCCAGTGGACCCGCGTGAGGTATTCCTCGCATGGGACTATTTCACCCGCATAAGCCCTTACGGACTCGCATGAGGTATTCCTCGCATAGGCTGGACCCGCCCGCATGGGACTATTTCACCCGCATAAGCCCTATGGACTCGCATGAGGTATTCCTCGCATCGTGGGTAGCAAATCCACGGAAATATGCAATGCCACAATCCCGGGGAATGACCCCGCAATGAATAATATATCACTAGCACAAATCCGGCTATCACACATATCATAAGCTCTATCGGCTTATCATACAATATATAAGCAAGTTAAGAAATCCCCTAACTTCTTACTATTCTTGTTCATATACACTCTCATTTTAGTTTACCTAGGGCACTATCATGTCTTTTATAAAAATCCGGGAATTTAACCCAAAGTACTACGTACTTCTATTCTTTTTAAAATGACTCATTTAATTATAAAACTTCCAAGATACTAATAATCGTAGTATCAAGTTACAATTTCTTTTCAAGACAAGTCACAATACTTTAAGAAATAAAAATTAGGCTTCTAAATCAAGTGACTTCTTCTCTCGTAAAAACCTTAGGCAATTGATGCCTTTAAATCAAATTGCCTTTCAATAAATCAAGTCATTTATCTTTCCATAAAGCCAATATAACCAACTCCCCATAAAGTCGTTATATTCACTTTATGCCTTAGTCAAGTACAATTTCCTATCCAAGGGACTTATACGTTTAAAACGAAACAAGTATCACATACTTTAAAACTCTTCATGTCCCTTAACATACTTAAATTACTTAGAGTAACCCATTCTTTAAACTTTCCATAACAACAAGTATCAAAATACTTTCAACATACTTAAAGTCTCTTAGCTTTTGAAAACCAAGATATCCTTAATAATTAAACAAGTGAGTTAATTCCCTAACTCAAACAACTTGGGCATTCTTAAAATAAGCCAAGGATACCAAATAGACTAGATTGTCAAAATCTCAGACGTCTACCGTACTATACATTTACAACTTAATCATGCTCAAGAGATAAGAAAGTTCCACATACCTCTTCGGTTTAATCCACTTGCTAAGTACAATCGCCGTACGTAGTATGTCAACCTATAATGATCATAGTACGTCTATTAACTTCTAGTTTCAAACGTAGAATATTCCAAGTGCAAGTCACTAAATTCTACGGAAAATCGGACAGCACTTCCTTTGTTTCTACTCACTTTGCCACCTTTTTCAAGGCCGAATACAATAACCAAACACGCCACATTTAAGGCACAATCCAAGCAATTAATCAATAGGGGATTACACGCCTACTAGACGTGTAAAATTCCGCCCCACAAACGATAACAACTAATACAACTACTAGTCCAATTTCGGCCACAATGTATATAACAATACCAATTCTTATTAAATTTCCAATTCAATCCAAATTGGTAGCATAATATGATATCAAGCCGCCATTAATTATAGCTACTACATTTTCCAAGTAGGTAACACGCGACAATTCAATTTATCGATCAAATTGGATTTCAATTTCAAATGGCTAAATATGTCATTTTCGGATTTTGAGCTTCCAATTCCATAACACTTATCAAACTTCATAACACATATCACATGACCACTTATAACTCATTATAACATGAAATCTTCAATTACAAAAGTAAAACGAAGATTATACCTCAATTAGCCCAAATATGATCCAAGAGTACAAGTCGATCTCTAGCACCTTTAGCTCCTCCTTTCGACATTCCAATCCACCCCAAGCCACCCTTAGAAGCTTATGAAAAACTCATCTTCAAGTTTCAACTTCAAAGTTGAATAACCCTTTAGGTTTTCGCCTTGCGACTAATACGAAAACACCATTTCTCCGGGGTCTTTCTATAGAGATACACTTACAATACCCTTAGGAACCTTGGTTTAAAGTGGGGAGATTATTGGACAAGAATTGAAAATTTTCATCTTGAAAATCCCCTCAAAGCCGAGAGCTTCCTTGTGCTCTTCAAGGTTTTCTTGAAAATTTAACTAAGTGTTAAAAAGCCTTGTCTTGCTACTAGCACACATATATAATACTATGGAGGGTCAAGATCTACACAATTGGTTGGCCTAGATGAGTTTCACATGGATCCTAGCCAAGTGGCCCTTGGACTTTTAGTCAACAATGTCAAGCTAAGCCATTTGCAAGACTAGGTCTTTTAAATTATGGTCAAATGACCATTTCCTCCATCATAATTTCGTCCAAGACCATTAAGGGGGGGTGACACGTGTCGCCCTCCCGTTCGTCGCAATATTTTGTTTTCCGACAAATTCCAAAATTCCGATAAGTTTTTACTCGTCTCAAACCTTAACATTGTTGAGTTCTTACGTACGTTCTTATAAACATATCCTGAAATTTCCGGGGTGTAACATTAATGCTTAATTATGATGATAAAAATGTGATGCCATTTTTGTATAACATAAAATATTTATGATTATGATATAAAGATGCAAAAAATAATGATAAAAAATGTTGTGTCCAAAAATACATAAAATTGTAATAAATAATCGAAAAGATGGATCAAAATTGGGTGTCAACTTATGCCTCTATTTGGCTAAAGACGATGAAAGAATCTTCAGCCAAACACGTTGACTGATTAGCCAATTTTGTCCTGGTCATCGAAGATTAGGGATAATGATTGCAAAAGTTGATACATATTAAAAAATTAATGCTTGAGTGTCGAATTTTAATGACACTGGATTACAGGTGTGATGTGGTGTTGGAAGAGACAGGATGTTTTGTCACGACCCAACTCACGAGTCGTGATGGCACCTACCCTATTCCCCTGCGTAGACGAACCACATTCTCATTAACAAGTTAAATCAGCGAAAAATAAATAAAGAAAACGAAGTTATAAAGTCTTAAATATTCTCATCACTAGATATGTCACGACAATCCCCAAAATCTGGTCAAAAGGGTAGAAGAACGCTAAACATGGTCTAGAATAGAAGTCTGAAAGATGCCCGAAGGCTACATATTGTCTGACAAATAACAAAAGGAAATGGAATTAACTAAGAAGCCATTCAGGGGCCACGGATGACCAAGTAGCTCACCCTGAATGACTGAAAGATGTCACCCTCGCGAATCAGCCACGGGGCGTAGAGTTGGAACCTGGATCGTACTCTGCACTCAACAAAAGTGCAACAAGAGTAGTATCAGTACAATACTAGTACCGGTAAGCATCATAGGCCGACAATGATTAGATAACGCATGAAGAAGTTGAAACCAACAAGTAGCACATAGAGCAACATGTATGATCACGTATCATATACAAGTAAAGTGTAAAGAAATCACGAATCAACCAAGACATGTATAATTCACCAAATGAGTAGTCAAATATACATGTGGATGAATGCAATGCAATGCAATGCAATAGTCACCTCTCTCATCACTCCACTCTCGTACACACATGCTAAGGTAAGTGCCTCAAAGTCATGACCCATGGGAGACCCGCGAAGTCCATGTACCACTCGTGCTCTCCGGCATAAACCTCGAAGGCTATCAATCACTCTCAATCTCCGACAAAGACCTCGGAGTCCCTCAATCACTCCCCTCACCAAAATCACAAAAATAACATGGAAAGCATGTCATGCATGATTACAGTCTCAATACATATCACAAATATACAATCGACAAGTACAAGTCATATCACTGTCTTATGTTCAATTATCAACATTACAATTCCTTTATTTTCACGTGACAAGTGAGCTAGTATGTGACGGAGATACAATCATGTGATAATCATAGAAAATAACACATATGGCAATAAGCCCCTTCGGCACCGCGGTCCTGCAGAATGACACCGCGGTGTCTAAATTTCTGCAGCCTCTCTGAACATTCGGCACTGCGGTCCTGCAGACTAGCACCGCAGTGCCGACCCTTCCTGTCCGACGTTCTATCATGCTATCCCTGTCAATTCCTACATCTACATATGATTTTTTTCTAATCAAAGTCTAACTAAAGTAAACCATAACATACCTCAATGCCGAGCGGGTGCCACGAACAATCAATCTAATGTCTTCCCTTTGCGTAGAACCTTTGAATTTGACTCTAAATCTTGTGTAATGGGGTGATGTTCAGGGCTGCTCTTTCTCTTCTTCTAGCTACTAGGGTTTCCTTTCTTTTTTATCTCCCTGCTGTTGCGCTCGTCTATTCCCTCTTCTAACTAGTAGGGTTTTTCTTATTTTCTTTCCATCCTTCTCCCTTTTCTTTCCTTCTGCGTGTTGCTGCGTGTGTTTCTCTTCCCTCCCTTTTCTTTTCCTTTCCTTTGTTGTGTTCATCCCCTCCCCCTTTTCCCTTTTGTTTCAGCGTGCCCTACCAAAGGTTAGTGGGCTTGGCCCACTTACTCACTAAACTAAATTTCTGCCCATTTCATCTATTAAAAATCATATACTAAATACCCTATAGTCTCATACGCTTTTCGTAGTTATAAAGTGCTAAACGACCACTGGGTCGTTACATTAGATATCAATCAAACAATCTCTCATCCTCGAGCGACAAGGGTATGGGTGGAGGAAAAGGGGGGTACCTGAACTGTCAAACAACTGAGGATATCTCTCTGCATATCCGCCTCAGTCTCCCAAGTGGCCTCCTCAACCGGACGGTGCTTCCACTGCACCTTGATGGAAGCAATTTCCTTAGACCTCAACTTTCTCACTTGCCTATCCAAGATTGCTATCGGCTCTTCCTTGAAGGACAGATTCTAATCAAATAATATTGAATCCCACCTAATGGTATAAGACCCATCTTAATGGTACTTCTTCAGCATGGAAACATGGAATACCGGGTGAACACCTGCCAAACCCGGTGGCAAAGCTAACTCGTATGCCACTTCGCCCACACGACGAAGAATCTCAAAAGGGCCAATAAACCTAGGGCTCAACTTGCCCTTCTTCCTGAACCGCATTATCCCATTCATAGGTGACACCCTCAATGGGACGTGCTCACCAACCATGAACTCCGTATCGCGAACCTTCCGGTCCGCATACTCTTTTTGCCTACTCTGAGCTTCCAGAAGCTTTTTCTGAATAAGCTTCACCTTGTCCAAAGACTCCCTCAGCAAATCTGTATCCCAAGGTCGAACCTCAAAAACATCAAACCACCCAATAGAAGAACAACACCTCCTACCATATAAAGCCTCGAATGGCGTCATGTCAATACTGGAATGGTAGCTATTGTTGTACGCGAACTCTGCCAAGGGGAAACTGTCCCAATGACTACCAAAATCAATAACACAAGCTCTCAACATATCTTCAAACACCTGAATAGTCCTCTCGAACTGACCATATGTCTACGGGTGGAACGCGGTGCTAAGATCTAACTGAGTTCCCGGTTCCTTCTGCAAAGTCCTCCAGAAATGGGAAGTAAACTGAGTGCCTCTGTCGAAAATGATGAAAATAGGAACCGCGTGCAATCGCACTATCTCTCGGATGTAGATCCTGGCCAACTTCTCCGCGTTATATGTAGTCTGAACCGGAATGAAGTTCTCAGACTTACTCAACCTATCCACGATAACCCAAATCGAATCAAACTTTCCCAGAGTCTTCGGAAGACCAACCACGAAATCCATAGAGATCTTTTCCCATTTCCATTCGGGAATGGGCATCCTCTGAAGCACACCACCTGGTCTCTGGTGCTCATACTTAATGTCACGACCCGACCCCGGGCCACGACTGGTGCCCTACCTGGGAACCCTTACAGTTATACATCAGAGATAATCAGCGGAACATACATGAAACTTCTAAAATAATCAACAAGAAAATAACAACAGGTTAGCCGATAAGGCTACCTCCCTGGACATATATATACATAACCGAAAGCAGTTGCCTCCTTTCTTTTACAAACTGACCAACAATATATGACTACAGACCTCTAAGAGTTTTAACATAACATCTGTGACGGGACAGGGCCCCGCCATACCCCTGAATATACATGAATCTACAACCTCAGGGAAACCGTACCAAAAGATAAGCCTCCGGAGTAAATGGGGCTTTTTTTCCACAACTGAACTGAGATCCTAAGAGCAAGGATCACCAACCTGTGTACCTAATACCTGCGGGCATGAACACACTCAAGGGCCGCATAATGTACAGTCGAGTATGAATGTAAATAAAGTACAGTAAACAAATCATAACTGTACAAAAGAATGACAGGGGCAAGTATATAAAAATAAATACCAGATCCTACCGTGTCATTACAATCTCGTGAACTTAATCGCACTTTATTATCTTTTCCCAGCTTTCAATAAGAGTTATAGTCAAATTCTTACGTACATACTTAGGAAAAATCATCAAGTTCATTACCATATAACTTACTTATCTTGCATAACATAATCCGACCCTTTGTGGAGGGACGCCTTATTTTAGAGTTCACTTTGATTATCTATAGGTAATAACGTAACCCGGCCCATTTGCGGGACACGGCGAAGTCATACAAAAGCCTTCCCATGAAGGTATACTGCCCGGCCCATCCTGGGACGCGATAAAGTCACATAAGTCTGCCCATAAAGGTATACTGCCCGGCCCAATATGGGACGCGATAAAGTCACATAAGTCTGCCCATAAAGGTATACTGTCCGGCCCAATCTGGGACGCGATAGAGTCACATAAGTCTGCCCATAAAGGTATACTGCATAAAAATAGGAAGCTTACGATCAACTTAGGGCCACCTGCCCATAGTATCATTTGTAAATCCTACTCCTGGGACTATTTCACCCGCATAGGCCGTATGGACCCGCATGAGGTAATTTCCTCGCATAGACTGTATCCGCCCGCATAAGTTGTATAGACCCGCATGAGGTAATCTCCTCGCATAGGACTGGTCCGCCCCGCATAGGACTATTTCACCCGCATAAGCCCTACGGACTCGCATGTGGTATTTCTCGCATCATGGGTAGCAAATCCACAGAATATGCAAATGTCACAAACCCGGGGAATGACCCCGTAATGAATAATATATCACTAGCACAACCGTTTATCATACATAACATAAGCACTACCAGCTTATCATACATAACATAAGCACTACTGGTTTATCATACATAACAAAGGCACTACCGGCTTATCATACATAGCATAAGCACCACCGTCTTATCATACATAACATAAGCAAGTTAATAAATCCCCTAACTTCTTATTAGCTTTGTTCATATACACTCTCATTTTAGTTTACTTAAGGCACTAACATGTCATTATAAAATCCGGGAATTTAACCCAAAGTACTACGTACTTCTATTCTTTTAAAATGACTCTTTTTCATGTAAAACTTCCAAGATACTAATAACCGTAGTATCAAGTCATATCTACTTTTCAAAACAAGTCACTATATTTTTGAAATACATTTCTAGGCTTCTAAAATCAAGTGACCCTTACTTTAGAACTTTAAGCAATTGATACCGTTAAATCAATTTGCCCTTCTTTATTTCAAGTTATTTCTTGGTTTACATTACTAGAGAAAACCATTCTTTTAACCTTCCATAAAGTTATTATAACCAACTTCCCATAAAGTCGTTATAACTCTTTATGTCTTAGACAAATTCATTCTTTTTATAACCAAGAGACTTATACTTTCAAGTCTCTTATCTTTAGAAATCAAGTTTCTTAACTTTAGAAATCAAGTCTCTTATCGTTAGAATATCAAGAAATCAATACTTTCCGAATCAAGTATTCTATACTTTTAAATCAAGTCATTCCTTCCTTTAAGAATCAAGTCTCATAACTTGAAAAATAAAGTCTCTTAACCTTTTAAGAATTTAAGGTCCATAGTCTTAAAACCTCATAACGTAAACTCTTTAAATTAAGTAACATATACCTTTGTGTGTTGTGAATAGGTTATACTTGTTTATAACGATCTTATTAAAGCAGCCATGATCTAGAAAATGTAATACAATTTTGTCTTATCTTAGCTTCTATGCAGATAAAGAATTCTACTCATTTTAATTTAATTGATTGTCGATACATTTTCGTTCATTAACGCTGCAATGGCTTGTTCGATACTTATTCTCATTCGTGCAGTAACTTAGCAAAGTCAACTCGACTCCAAATACTTCATAACGACTCTTACCAACATCCCCCATAAGACTTGGTAAGAACTTAGGATAACTTAGACATAACTTTCACATAGAGTAAATCAACATACATACCTCTTAACTTCTAAGAGTAGAAGGAATCATGAAATAACACCACATGTATATTTCATACATAGAATCATGCCAAAAGGATGGAGAGGTTCACATACCTCGCGACGATTATCGACAAGTAGCAAAATGCTCCAAAGTACTATAACCTTGCTAGCTTTTCCACCCTTCAAGTAGAATACTCTACTCGTAGTACTTCAACCTATAATGGCCATAATACGTCTATTAACCTCTAGCTTCAAACGTAGAATATTCTAAGTGTAAAGTCACCAAATTTTACGGAAAATCGGACATCACTTCCTTTGTTTCTACATACTTTTCCACCTTTTTAAAGGCCCTAATTTAACAACCAAACATGCCACATTTAAGGCCCATCAATTCAGCTATCCAAAGGGGATTACACGCCTTAACAGGACGTGTAAAATTCTGCCCCACATTAATACAAAATAATCCAATATTTCCATGCCATTCTCGGCTACAACAACATTAATTCTCTTTCAATTCCTTTTCAATCCAAGTTGTTATTCTATCATGTTATATAGTCGCAATCAATTATAACAATTATAATCCTTTCTTATACAACATGCGACGACTAACACTAATAACCAAATTGAATTACAATCTCAAAGACTAAACTTGCTAGTTTCGGATTAGTGGTTCCAATATCCATATCACTTATAAATCTTCACAATATATATCACATGATCATTTCTAACTTATCATAACATGGAATCTTCAACTACAATGGTAAAACGAAGATTATTACCTCTTTAAGCCCAAATCTTATCCAAAACCTAAAGTCGCTCCATAGCAACTCTAGCTCCTCTTCTTGACGTTCCAATCCACTCCAAGCAACCCTTAGAAGTTCACAAATAACTTCTCTTCAATTTCCAACTTCAAAGTTGAAGAACACCTTAGGGTTTCGCCTTGCGACTAACGTAAAAACGTCGTTTTTCCGAGATCTTTCTATTGAGATATCCTTACAATACCCCTAGGAACCTTGTTTTAAAGTATTGTGAATTATGGACAACAGTTGAATTTTTTTTTGTGTGGAAACCCTCACAAAGCCGAGAGCTCCCTCACTTTGCACAACAATCTTGATTTTTTCTAAGTGTTGGATTATCTAGTCTTGCACTAGTAAGGTAGATATATACTACAACCAAGGGGTGAGATCAAAACAAATGTGTGGCTAGGATTGAGTCAATTAAATCAAGCTCCCACTTGTCTTCCTTGACTTGGTCAATTATATCAAGCCTTTGGCTTCAAGACTTGACCATTATACCCTTGGCCAAAATATTGGAAACCTTGTGGGCCCCACAAAACGTAAAATTTCTCGGGTGGGCCTCACGTATCCAACTCTGTAAATAAACTTCCATAATTCCGATAAGTTCTAAACGTCTCAAATAACAATTCTGAGAACCTAATTCTCATTAACGAACAATTTTCCTTCCCGAGGTTCGGAAGATTTTTCCTTGGAAAACAATTCTTTCTTTCATTCAAATTTTTAAGTCTTATCTTCTCACGTACATTCTCTTAAACACATGTCCTGGAATTACGGGGTGTAACATTATTCCCCCCTTAGGAACATTCGTCCCCGAATGTTCTTCCGGAGTCCAATCTAATTAGATAGCGACATAGTCTCCTTTTACTACACCCTTCATACAACATATGCCACCACGGCCACATAACAATACTCATACTAAAACGTCAACCTGAGCTCCAAGTGTCAACGTCGGTTATCTGCATAAAGCTTCGACTGACTCTGAGCTTACTAATAATCTTTCCTGGATAAGCTTCGCCTTATCCACAGTCCGCTGAATCAAGTCTGGACCAATTAACTGAACCTCGCCTACGTGGAACCAACCAATCAACGATTCTACACTTTCTTACTGGTTGTATTCTTTTCGTACCTCCAACTTATACTAGCATACTTACATAACCTCCATACCAATTCTGGCATCCAATCTTTGGAGTCACTCTATTAGCAATATAAGGCCATTTCCGGCTCTCACGACCTGGTTCCAGTGGAACGCGTCCACGAACTCGTAAAACAATTAACTAGACTTTGGGCCTTGCACCCTCGTGACCCTGTCACGTAGCGGGACTACTACCAACTGATCCCACTCCATTTCAAACTATGAGGCGATCCGTAATAGGTCCTTAACCTGACCCACCGTCGCACTTAACTCTTACCCTTTGTCTGAATTAAATCCTATTGCCCGAGAAGGCCTTATATACCTAAGGTCTCGGCGATTATCAATATTCTTAGGCTCGCAATTTCCATGCTCCAAGCCTACCTTACCAGTCCCCCTGTAACGGGTACAATAACTCCTCATAATACCATAACCATGTTGTCTTGATCACAACAACCCAATATTATCTGTACATAACACTTGAGCCTACTACATAGCTTAATCTATTACATAGTCTTCCATTAAGTCTCTTATCATGATTTTTTAAGGGTTCATTACCTTCTCAGACCGCTCATCATCTCCTAATTATCTCAAATTAGTACGTAAAACCTTGATGAGAATTTATTAAACTGTTACATACCTTCCCGGTATCTAATTAGTCCTTACCAATTCTTGGTAATCTAAAATCATTCTAGGCAACAAGTGTCTGACCCTCATACATAACTCTGTATAGCTGTATGCCATAATACCAACTATACTACAATCATTACCAACCTGGATACGCAATCCACATAGTCCTTCCTGGGACACTGCTGCATTTCTCATAGCTGCAATCAACATAACTTGTTAGGGAGAGACGTCCCTAACAACACAGCTCTATCGCACGATCTCAGAGTGAGAAGATTGGAAACCAATCCTAAATGTCCTGTAGCCTCCTAGTTATAGATGTGGTGCACAACACACCGATAACCAAGACTCTACTAGACACAGTCTGTAGACACCTTCCGAGGACTAACTGCTCTGATACCACTTTTGTCACGACCCGACCACGGGCCACGACTGGTGCCCTACCTGGGCACCCTTACAGGTATACATCAGAGATAATCAGCGAAACATACATGAAACTTATAAAATAATCAACAAGAAAATAACAACAGGTTAGCCGATAAGGCTACCTCCCTGGACATATATATACATAACTGAAAGCAGTTGCCTCATTTCTTTTACAAACTGACCCACAATATATGACTACAGACCTCTAAGAGTTTTAACATAACATCTGTGATGGGACAGGGCCCCGCCATACCCCTGAATATACATGAATCTACAACCTCAGGGAAACCGTACCAAAAGATAAGCCTCCGGAGTAAATGGAGCTTTTTTTTTTCAAAATTGAACTGAGATCCTAAGAGCAAGGATCACCAACCTGTGTACCTAATACCTGCGGGCATGAACGCACTTCCGGCGGGTCGATAACAAAAATTTAGTATGGAATGTAAATAAAGTATAGTAAACAAATCATAACTGTACAAAAGAATGACAGGGGCAAGTATATAAAAATAAATATCAGATCCTACCGTGTCATTACAATCTCGTGAACTTAATCGCACTTTATTATCTTTTCCCAGCTTTCAATAAGAGTTATAGTCAAATTCTTACGTACATACTTAGGAAAAATCATCAAGTTCATTACCATATAACTTACTTATCTTGCATAACATAATCTGACCCTTTGTGGAGGGACGCCTTATTTTAGAGTTCACTTTGATTATCTATACGTAATAACGTAACCCGGCCCATTTGCGGGACACGACGAAGTCATACAAAAGCCTTCCCGTGAAGGTATACTGCCCGCCCCATCCTGGGACGCGATAAAGTCACATAAGTCTGCCCATAAAGGTATACTGCCCGACCCAATATGGGACGCGATAAAGTCACATAAGTCTGCCCATAAAGGTATACTGTCGGCCCAATCTAGGACGCGATAAAGTCACATAAGTCTGCCCCTAAAGGTATACTGCATAAAAATATGAAGCTTACGATCAACTTAGGGCCACCTGCCCATAGTATCATTTGGCAATCCTACTCCTAGGACTATTTCACCCGCATAGGTCGTATGGACCCGCATGAGGTAATTTCCTCGCATAGACTGTATCCGCCCGCATATGTCGTATAGACCAGCATGAGGTAATCTCCTCGCATAGGACTGGTCCACCCCGCATAGGACTATTTCACCCGCATAAGCCCTACGGACTCGCATGAGGTATTCCTCGCATCATGGGTAGCAAATCCACGGAATATGCAAATGCCACAAACTCGAGGAATGACCCCGTAATGAATAATATATCACTAGCACAACCGGCTATCATACATAACATAAGCACTACCAGTTTATCATACATAACATAAGCACTACCGGCTTATCATACATAACATATGCACTACCGGCTTATCATACATAGCATAAGCACCACCGGCTTATCATACATAACATAAGCAAGTTAATAAATCCCCTAACTTCTTATTAGCTTTGTTCATATATACTCTCATTTTAGTTTACTTAAGGCACTAACATGTCATTATAAAATCCGGGAATATAACCCAAAGTACTACGTACTTCTATTCTTTTAAAATGACTCTTTTTCATGTAAAACTTCTAAGATACTAATAACCGTAGTATCAAGTCATATCTACTTTTCAAAACAAGTCACTATATTTTTAGAAATACATTTCTAGGCTTCTAAAATCAAGTGACCCTTACTTTAGAACTTTAAACAATTGATACCGTTAAATCAATTTGCCCGTCTTTATTTCAAGTTATTTCTTGGTTTACATTACTAGAGAAAACCATTCTTTTAACCTTCCATAAAGTTGTTATAACCAACTTCCCATAAAGCCGTTATAACTCTTTATGTCTTAGACAAATTCATTCTTTTTATAACCAAGAGACTTATACTTTCAAGTCTCTTATCTTTAGAAATCAAGTTTCTTAACTTTAGAAATCAAGTCTCTTATCGTTAGAATATCAAGAAATCAATATTTTCCAAATCAAGTATTCTATACTTTTAAATCAAGTCATTCCTTCCTTTAAGAATCAAGTCCCATAACTTGAAAAATAAAGGCTCTTAACCTTTTAAGAATTTAAGGTTCATAGTCTTAAAACTTCATAACGTAAACTCTTTAAATTAAGTAACATATACCTTTGTGTGTTGTGAATAGGTTATACTTGTTTATAACGATCTTATTAAAGCAGCCATGATCTAGAAAATGTAATACAATTTTGTCTTATCTTAGCTTCTATGCAGATGGAGAATTCTACTCATTTTAATTTAATTGATTGTCGATACATTTTCGTTCATTAACGCTGCAATGGCTTGTTCGATACTTATTCTCATTCGTGCAGTAACTTAGCAAAGTCAACTCGACTCCAAATACTTCATAACGACTCTTACCAACATCCCCCATAAGACTTGGTAAGAACTTAGGATAACTTAGACATAACTTTCACATAGAGTAAATCAACATACATACCTCTTAACTTCTAAGAGTAGAAGGAATCATGAAATAACACCACATGTATATTTCATACATAGGATCATGCCAAAAGGAGGGAGAGGTTCACATACCTCGCGACGATTATCGACAAGTAGCAAAATGCTCCAAAGTACTATAACCTTGCTAGTGTTACACCCCGTAGTTACAGGACATGTGGTAAGAACGTACGTACGAACTCGCAAGTGTTAAAATTTGAGACTTGTAAATTTGTTGGAATTATGAAATTGTCGGAAAACGTAATATTGTGACGTATGGGAGGGCGACACTTGTCACCCCCCTTATAGATGCCTTGGACGAAATAGGCATGGCCAAAATGGTCATTGACCATAGTCTTAAGATGAAGTCTTCCTATTAATGAGCTTGAGTTTCTTGACCAAAGTCAAAGGTCCCACTAGTCTTGATATTTTAATTAAGACCTCATCCTAGCCACCCAATTGTGCACATCTTAACCCTCCATGTTGTTATATAGTCATCCTAAGTAGCAAGACAAGGCATTTACACTTAGAAAAATTTGAAGAACTCTTGTTCTTGCTTAAGCTAGCTCACGGGTTTGGGTACATCTAGGAGAAAAAATTTGTTTGTTGTCCAATAATTCCCCACTTTAAACCAAGGTTCATGAGTGTTATGTAAGTATATCTCAATAGAAAAATCCCGGAAAAGAGAGTTTTCGTAATAGTCGCAAAGTGAAAACCTAGTGGCTTTCTAGGTTTTGGATTGGAAGTTTGAAGGAAAGTTATTGGTATGGTTCTAAGGGTCTCAACAAACGGATTGAAGTGTCTTGGAGAGGTTCTAAACTACTAAGGAGCGACTTCGGATTGGAATTGGATTAAGAATCGTTAAGGTATAATCTTGTCTTTTTAAAGTGTTACAAGATTATATATTTATATTGTTGTTGTTAGCTTTACATGTTGATAGCATGAAGTTGGTATGTTGAAGTTTATAAGTATTATGGATTGCTTGTAGCTTAATCCGAAATGTTGTGCAAGCCACTTGAAAATTGGATTACTAATTGGTCGTTTATTAGAAACCGTCGCATGTTACTTACTTAAGATTATGGTTGTTATAATCAAATGCGACTAGATATCATGTTATACTACCAATTTGGATTGAAATGGAAATTGGATAAGAATTAGTATGGTTGAACTCAAGGTGGCCGAATTTGGACTTTTAGTTTGTTATTCATTTGTATTGGACTACTTTCTAAATTGTGAGCCAATTGGGGTTGTTTAGTTTTTCATTTGTATTGGACTACCTTCTATATTGTTGTGAGCCAATTGGGGCTGTTGGTTATTGTATTTCGGCCTTGAAAAAGGTGGCAAAGTAAGTAGAAACAAAGGAGGTGCTGTCCGATTTTCCGTAGAATTTAGTGACTTAGCACTTAGAATATTCTACGTTTGAAATAAGAGGTTAATGGACGTATGTGACCATTATAGGTTGAAGTACTAAGTATAGCGTATCCTACTTGAAGAATGGAATAGCTCAAGGTTGAAGTACTTTGGAGCATTTTTTTCTACTTGTCGACAATCGTCGCGAGGTATGTGAACCTCTACTTTCATTGGCATGATCCTACGTATGAAATATCCATGTGATAGTATTTCAAGATTTCTTCTACTCTTACAAGTTAAGAAGTATTTACATTGTTGAATCTAAGTTAAGAGTATGTTTAAATTGTCCTAAGTCCTTACTAGGTCTTATGGGAGACGTTAGTAAGAATGGTTAGGAAATTTTGAGATTTGATTTAAAGGCTATGTGTCTTGATTTGTTTAAAGTAAGTAAGTGGATTTTATGTTCGAAAATGACTTGAATTTATATGTGAAAAGGGGATTAATTTTAAAAGTGGAAGTTATATGATTTTAAGAGATTAAGTTACTTGGTTTTGGAAGTGCATGGAACTTTATATCTTTTTATATAAGTATAAGACAATGGGCTTTTAAGGACGCATGTTATGAAGTTTAAGACTAAGAACTTTGATTTGTCTTTTAAGGATTTTGAAGTTTTAAGCGATATGATTCTTTTAAGTATGTATGTACGTAGTATTTTTGGGGCTAGTTTCCCTAATGTTGTAAGAATAAAAGTGTCTAAGTTCTCTAAAATGAAAAGTTGTTATAATAGCTTTATGGGAAGTTGTTATGACGACTTAAGAAGAAGTGAAGTGATGATTTAAAAATGTTAAGTAAGGAAGATTACACCGAGCCTACAAATAGGCCGGATTACGTTATGAAATACACCGAGCCTACAAATAGGCCGGATTACGTTATGAAATACACCGAGCCTACGAATAGGCCGGATTACGTTATGAAATACACCGAGCCTACACATAGGCCGGATTACGCCATATTACCCCGAGCCTTCACATAGGCCGGGTTACGTCATCTTACACCGAGCCCCACAGGCGGGCCGGATTATGTTATATGATTCCACAGTACACCGAGCCCCACAGGCGGGCCGGATTATGTTATATGATTCCACAGTACACCGAGCCCCACAGGCGGGCCGGATTATGTTATATGATTCCACAGTACACCGAGCCCCACAGGCGGGCCGGATTATGTTATATGATTCCACAGTACACCGAGTCCCGCAAATGGGCCGGATTACGTTATCACGTATGGATAATCAAAGTAAGCTCCCAAATAAGAAGTCCCTCCATAATGGGTCAGATTATGTTATGTAAGATATGTAAGTTATGTGAAAAAGGCTGGATTAAACTCTTAAGTAAGTATGTAAGAATGTGTTGTTAAATCTTATCGAAAGAAGGAAAGGAACGGTTAATGTATGATTGATTTCAGGAGTTAACAGGACATTCTTTTATACAGATATGATTTGGTTATTGCATTTTATTTCTGTTCCATACTGCACTGTTGTCGACCCCTTCTGGGCTGCGTTCATGCCCGCAGGTGATAGGTACACAGGTTGGTGATCCTTGCTCTTAGGATCTCTGTTCAGTTTTTGGAAAGAAGCCCCTTTCACTCCGGAGGCTTGTCTTTTGGTACGGTTTTCCTGATGTGGTAGACTTATGTACATTCAGGGGTATGGCGGGCCCCGTCCCGCCGCAGCTTGTAATTCTTAGGTGCAGTAGTCACATGTGGGTCGGTTTGTAAAAAAAGAAAGGGATGTAACTGCTGTTGTTATGTATATGTATATGTATCCAGGAAGGTAGCCTTATCGGCTAACCTGTGGTTTAATTTCTCGTTATTTTATTTTATAAGTTTCATGTATGTTCCGCTGCTATTCTCTGATGTATATCAACAGGTGCCTGTAGGGCACCATGCAGCCCGGTCGGGTCGTGACAAAAGTGGTATCGAGCGATTAGTCTCTGGAAAGTGTCTACAGACCGTGTCTAGTAGAGTCTTGATTATCGGTGTGTTGTGCACCACATCTATAATCAGGAGGCTGCAGGACATTTAGGATTGGTTTCCATTCTTCTCACTCTGAGATCGTGCGATAGAGCTGTGTTGTTAGGGTCGTCTCTCCCTAACGAGTTATGATGATTGCAGCTACGAGAAAGGCAGCAGTGACCCAGGAATGATTATGTGGATTGCGTATCCAGGTTGGTAATGATTATAGTATAGTTGGTATTGTGACATACATCTATACGGAGTTATGTATGAGGGTCAGACGCGTGTTGCCTAGAATGATGTTAGATTTCCAGGATTTGGTAAAGACTAACTAGATACCGGGAAGGTATGAAATAGTTAATGAATTTTCGCCTAGGTTTTGTGTTTTATTTCGAGATAATTGGGAAAGGATGAGTTGTCTGATAGGGTAGTGAACCCTTAAGAAGCTATGTTAAGGAACCTAACGGAATGTCATGTTAATAGATTAAGCTGCGTAGTAGGCTTAAGAGAATTGTACGGATGAGGTCCGTATAGAGTAAGTAATGGTTGTTGTGATCGAGACAACATGGTTTTGGTTTTATGAGAAGTTTTTGTACCCGTTTACGGGGGGACTGATAAGGTAGGCTTGGAGCGTGGGAAGTGCGAGCCTCAGAATGTTGAAAACCGCTAGGACTTTAGTTGTATAAGGTCTTCTCGGGTAGAAAGATTTATTATAGACCAAGAATAAGAGTTAAGTGCGACGCTGAGTCGGGTTGAGGACCTGTTACGGGTCTCTCCATGGCCTGGAATGGTGTGGGATCAGTTGGTAGTAGTTCCGCTACGTGACAGGGTCACGAGGGCGCAAGGCCCAAGTCTAGTTAATTGTTTTACGGGTTCGTGGACGCGTTCCACCGGAACCAGGTCATGAAAGCCGGAAGTGGCCTTATATTGTTTTATAGAGTTACTCCAAAGATTGGAGGCCAACATCGGTATGGAAGTTATGTATACTAGTGTGAGTTGGAAACACGGAAAGAGTACGACCAGTAAGAGAGATAACAACCAAGTGTAAAGGAATAGAGCCTGAATCCATAAGAACCTTTCGAGGTAACTACACCCGTGAGTGTGTGGGGTGGTAGCTGAGCGGGGATATGAGGTTTTCCCGGTGATGATACAGTCGTCAGACCCTAGTAGACCTAATAGAGAGGATTATGACAGACTTTGAGGTCATTATAAGTATGGGCTAGTTGGCTTCGTGAGTGCCAAGGTTGACAGCTTAGAATAAATATTGTTATGTGGCCATGAGTGGCATATGTTGTAAGAAGGGTGTAGTATAAGGAGACTATGTCGCGCGTTAATCAGATTGTACTCCGAAAGAACATTCGAGGACGAATGTTTCTAAGGGGGGAAGAATGTTACACCCCGTAGTTACAGGACATGTGGTAAGAACGTACGTACGAACTCGCAAGTGTTAAAATTTGAGACTTGTAAATTTGTTGGAATTATGAAATTGTCGGAAAACGTAATATTGTGACGTATGGGAGGGCGACACTTGTCACCCCCCTTATAGATGCCTTGGACGAAATAGGCATGGCCAAAATGGTCATTGACCATAGTCTTAAGATGAAGTCTTCCTATTAATGAGCTTGAGTTTCTTGACCAAAGTCAAAGGTCCCACTAGTCTTGATATTTTAATTAAGACCTCATCCTAGCCACCCAATTGTGCACATCTTAACCCTCCATGTTGTTATATAGTCATCCTAAGTAGCAAGACAAGGCATTTACACTTAGAAAAATTTGAAGAACTCTTGTTCTTGCTTAAGCTAGCTCACGGGTTTGGGTACATCTAGGGAGAAAAAAATTTGTTTGTTGTCCAATAATTCCCCCACTTTAAACCAAGGTTCATGAGTGTTATGTAAGTATATCTCAATAGAAAATCCCTAAAAAGAGAGTTTTCGTATTAGTCGCAAAGTGAAAACCTAGTGGCTTTCTAGGTTTTGGATTGGAAGTTTGAAGGAAAGTTGTTGGTATGGTTCTAAGGGTCTCAACAAACGGATTGAAGTGTCTTGGAGAGGTTCTAAACTACTAAGGAGCGACTTCGGATTGGAATTGGATTAAGAATCGTTAAGGTATAATCTTGTCTTTTTAAAGTGTTACAAGATTATATATTTATATTGTTGTTGTTAGCTTTACATGTTGACAGCATGAAGTTGGTATGTTGAAGTTTATAAGTATTATGGATTGCTTGTAGCTTAATCTGAAATGTTGTGCAAGCCACTTGAAAATTGGATTACTAATTGGTCGTTTATTAGAAACCGTCGCATGTTACTTACTTAAGATTATGGTTGTTATAATCAAATGCGACTAGATATCATGTTATGCTACCAATTTGGATTGAAATGGAAATTGGATAAGAATTAGTATGGTTGAACTCAAGGTGGCCGAATTTGGACTTTTAGTTTGTTATTCATTTGTATTGGACTACTTTCTAAATTGTGAGCCAATTGGGGCTGTTTAGTTTTCATTTGTATTGGACTACCTTCTATATTGTTGTGAGCCAATTGGGGCTGTTGGTTATTGTATTTCGGCCTTGAAAAAGGTGGCAAAGTAAGTAGAAACAAAGGAGGTGCTGTCCGATTTTCCGTAGAATTTAGTGACTTAGCACTTAGAATATTCTACGTTTGAAATAAGAGGTTAATGGACGTATGTGACCATTATAGGTTGAAGTACTAAGTATAGCTTATCCTACTTGAAGAATGGAATAGCTCAAGGTTGAAGTACTTTGGAGCATTTTTTTCTACTTGTCGACAATCGTCGCGAGGTATGTGAACCTCTACTTTCATTGGCATGATCCTACGTATGAAATATCCATGTGATAGTATTTCAAGATTTCTTCTACTCTTACAAGTTAAGAAGTATTTACATTGTTGAATCTAAGTTAAGAGTATGTTTAAATTGTCCTAAGTCCTTACTAGGTCTTATGGGAGACGTTAGTAAGAATGGTTAGGAAATTTTGAGATTTGATTTAAAGGCTATGTGTCTTGATTTGTTTAAAGTAAGTAAGTGGATTTTATGTTCGAAAATGACTTGAATTTATATGTGAAAAGGGGATTGATTTTAAAAGTGGAAGTTATATGATTTTAAGAGATTAAGTTACTTGGTTTTGGAAGTGCATGGAACTTTATATCTTTTATATAAGTATAAGACAATGGGCTTTTAAGGACGCATGTTATGAAGTTTAAGACTAAGAACTTTGATTTGTCTTTTAAGGATTTTGAAGTTTTAAGCGATATGATTCTTTTAAGTATGTATGTACGTAGTATTTTGGGGCTAGTTTCCTAATGTTGTAAGAATAAAAGTGTCTAAGTTCTCTAAAATGAAAAGTTGTTATAATAGCTTTATGGGAAGTTGTTATGACGACTTAAGAAGAAGTGAAGTGATGATTTAAAAATATTAAGTAAGGAAGATTACACTGAGCCTACAAATAGGCCGGACACGTTATGAAATACACCGAGCCTACAAATAGGCGGATTACGTTATGAAATACACCGAGCCTACGAATAGGCCGGACACGTTATGAAATACACCGAGCCTACACATAGGCCGGACACGCCATATTACCCCGAGCCTTCACATAGCCGGCTTACGTCATCTTACACCGAGCCCCACCGGCGGACACGATTATGTTTTATTATTCCACAGTACACCGAGCCCCACAGGCGGGCCGGATTATGTTATATGATTCCACAGTACACCGAGCCCCACAGGCGGGCCGGATTATGTTATATGATTCCACAGTACACCGAGCCCCACAGCGGGCGGATTATGTTATATGATTCCACAAGACACCGAGTCCCGCAATGGGCGGACACGTTATCACGTATGGATAATCAAAGTAAGCTCCCAAATAAGAAGTCCCTCCATAATTGGTCAGATTATGTTATGTAAGATATGTAAGTTATGTGAAAAAGGCTGGATTAAACTCTTAAGTAAGTATGTAAGAATGTGTTGTTAAATCTTATCGAAAGAAGGAAAGGAACGGTTAATGTATGATTGATTTCAGGAGTTAACAGGACATTCTTTTATACAGATATGATTTGGTTATTGCATTTTATTTCTGTTCCATACTGCACTGTTAATCGAATTTCTTCGGGGCTGCGTTCATGCCCGCAGTGATAGGTACACAGTTGGTGATCCTTGCTCTTAGGATCTCTGCTCGATTTTGGAAAGAAGCCCCTTTCACTCGGAGGCTTGTCTTTTTGGCAGTTTCCTGATGTGGTAGACTTATGTACATTCAGGGGTATGGCGGGGCCCTGTCCCGCCGCAGTTGTAATTCTTAGAGGTCTGTAGTCACATGTTGTGGGTCGGTTTGTAAAAAAAGAAAGGGATGTAACTGCTGTTGTTATGTATATGTATATGTATCCAGGAAGGTAGCCTTATCGGCTAACCTGTGGTTTAATTTCTCGTTATTTTATTTTATAAGTTTCATGTATGTTCCGCTGCTATTCTCTGATGTATACCTGAACAGGTTGCCCAGGTAGGGCACCAATCGCGGGCCCGGGGTCGGGTCGTGACAGCTAGCTTTTCCACCCTTCAAGTAGAATACGCTACTCGTAGTACTTCAACCTATAATGACCATAATACGTCTATTAACCTCTAGCTTCAAACGTAGAATATTCTAAGTGTAAAGTCACCAAATTTTACGGAAAATCGGACATCACTTCCTTTGTTTCTACATACTTTTCCACCTTTTTAAAGGCCCTAATTTAACAACCAAACATGCCACATTTAAGGCCCATCAATTCAGCTATCCAAAGGGGATTACACGCCTTAACAGGACGTGTAAAATTCTGCCCCACATTAATACAAAATAATCCAATATTTCCATGCCATTCTCGGCTACAACAACATTAATTCTCTTTCAATTCCTTTTCAATCCAAGTTGTTATTCTATCATGTTATATAGTCGCAATCAATTATAACAATTATAATCCTTTCTTATACAACATACGCGATTTACTAACACTAATAACCAAATTGAATTACAATCTCAAAGACTAAACTTGCTAGTTTCGGATTAGTGGTTCCAATATCCATAACACTTATAAATCTTCACAATATATATCACATGATCATTTCTAACTTATCATAACATGGAATCTTCAACTACAATGGTAAAACGAAGATTATTACCTCTTTAAGCCCAAATCTTATCCAAAACCTAAAGTCGCTCCATAGAAACTCTAGCTCATCTTCTTGACGTTCCAATCCACTCCAAGGAACCCTTAGAAGTTCACAAATAACTTCTCTTCAATTTCCAACTTCAAAGTTGAAGAACACCTTAGGGTTTCGCCTTGCGACTAACGTAAAAACGTCGTTTTTCCGAGATCTTTCTATTGAGATATCCTTACAATACCCATAGGAACCTTGTTTTAAAGTATTGTGAATTATGGACAACAGTTGAATTTTTTTTTGTGTGGAAACCCTCACAAAGCCGAGAGCTCCCTCACTTTGCACAACAATCTTGATTTTTTCTAAGTGTTGGATTATCTAGTCTTGCACTAGTAAGGTAGATATATACTACAACCAAGGGGTGAGATCAAAACAAATGTGTGGCTAGGATTGAGTCAATTAAATCAAGCTCCCACTTGTCTTCCTTGACTTGGTCAATTATATCAAGCCTTTGGCTTCAAGACTTGACCATTATACCCTTGGCCATTTCAACCAAGTCCATGTAAGTGGGGGTGACACGTGTCGTCCTCCCATTCATCCATAAAATTTCGTTTCCCGAAATTTCCATAATTGGTCAAAATATTGGAAACCTTGTGGGCCCCACAAAACGTAAAATTTCTCGGGTGGGCCTCACGTATCCAACTCTGTAAATAAACTTTCATAATTTCGATAAATTCTAAACGTCTCAAATAACAATTCTGAGAACCCAATTCTCATTAACGAACAATTTTCCTTCCCGAGGTTCGAAAGATTTTTCCTTGAAAAACAATTCTTTCTTTCTTTCAAATTTTTAAGTCTTATCTTCTCACGTACATTCTCTTAAACACATGTCCTGGAATTACGGTGTGTAACACTTAACCTGGTGACAATTCGAACACTGAGCAACGAACTCCATAATGTCTCTCTTCATTCTACCCCACCAATAGTGTTGCCTCAAGTCGTGATATATCTTTGTTGCTCCTGGATGAATGGAGTATCTGGAACTATGAGCCTCTATCAAGATTAGCGGAATCAAATCACCAACTCTAGGAACGCAAACGCGCCCCTTAATCCTCAAAACACCCTCATCATCAAGAATAGCCTCTTTGGCTTCTCCACTTAGCACTTTATCCTGAATCTTGCACAATTTTACGTCCTCAAACTGCTGGGCCCTAATCCGCTCTAAAAGAGACGACCTCGCCTCTACACAAGCTAGAACCTTACCAGGTTCCGAAATATCGAGCCTCGCCATACTACTAGCCAAACACTGAACCTCCATAGCTAAAGGACGCTCTCCCACAATCAAACGCGCCAAGCTGCCCATGCTTACTGCTTTTCGGCTCAACGCATCAGCTACCACATTCGCTTTTCCTGGATGATAAAGGATAGTAATATCATAATATTTGAGCAAAACCATCCATCTACGTTGCCTCAAGTTCAAATCTCTCTGACCAAACACATGCTGAAGGCTACAATGATCTGTGAAGACCTCACAATGGACCACATATAAGTAATGCCTCCAAATTTTCAGAGCGAAGACTACTGCAGCCAACTCCAAGTCATGAGTGGGGTAGTTCTTCTCGTGAACCTTCAATTGTCTCAAAGAATACGCGATCACCTTACCCTTTTGCATCAACACGCACCCCAAGATAATGCGTGAAGCATCACAATAAACAATAAAATCCTTTCCCTCCACTGTTAAAGACAAAATCGGGGATGAGGTCAATAAAGCCTTAAGCTTCTGGAAGCTCTCCTCACACTCATCGGACCAATGGAAGGGCACACTTTTTTGAGTCAACCTAGTTAAATGGGAAGTAATAGATGAAAATCCTTTCACAAATCGGCGATAATAACTCGCAAGGCCTACGAAGCTCCAGATCTCAGTCACCAAAGTAGGCCTGGCCCAATCTCTGACTGCCTCAATCTTTTTGGGATCAACCATAATCCCATCCTTGGAGACGACATGTCCCAAAAATACTACGAAACTGAGCCAGAACTCACACTTGGAAAACTTGGCATACAATTCTTTCTCCTTCAACATGCCAAGCACGATCCTCAGATGCCTCTCATGATCTTCCTTACTCTGAGAGTATACCAGGATGTCATCAATAAACACGATCACAAATGAATCCAAGTAAGTCTTGAAGATCCCATTCATCAAATTCATGAAGGATGCAGGGGCGTTAGTAAGCCCGAAGGACATCACCAAGAACTCATAATGACCATAACGGGTCCTGAAAGCTGTCTTCGGAACATCCTCTGCTCGGATCTTCAACTGATGATAGCCTGATGTTAAATCAATCTTAGAAAAGATCGACGCACACTGAAGCTGATCAAATAAGTCATCAATGCGGGGTATTGGATACTTATTTCTGATCGTAACCTTATTTAATTTCTGATAATCGATACACATTCGCATGGTACCATCTTTCTTCTTCACGAACAGAATGGGAGCACCCCAAGAAGAAATACTAGGTCTAATAAATCCTTTATTCAACAAGTCTTGCAACTGCTCCTTCAATTCTCTCAACTCTGTCGGGTCCATCTGATAGGGTGGAATAAAAATAGGTCGGGTTCCTGGCTCCAAGTTAATGCAAAAGTCAATATCTCGATCAGGCGGCATACCAGGCAAATCTGTAGGGAAAACCTCTGAGAACTCACAAACAACTGGAACTGACTCTACGGAAGGATTATCCACACTAGTATCCCCAATATGCGCCAAATATGCTAAACATCCCTTATCCACCAACCTTTTTGCCCGAAGAGCTGATATGCTTCTTGGGTGCTGGACTAGGAGTACCCTTCCACTCTAACCGTGGAATACCCTGCATGGTCAACGCGACTATCTTGGCATGACAGTCTAAAATAGCATGATAAGGAGATAACCAGTCCATGCCCAAAATAATATCAAAGTCCACCATATTTAAAATAACCAAGTCTACCCAAGTATCATACCCCATAAATGTGACCACATAATACCTATATACCCGATCTACTATCACAGAATCCCCGATAGGAGTAGAGACACGAATAGGTACATCAAGCATATCACAAAGCATATCCAAACTCGTAGATAAGTAGGTGGACACATAAGAGAAAGTAGAACCTGGATCAAATAAGACAGAAGCTGATCGGTGACAAACCGAAATAATACCTGTGATAACCGCATCAGAGGCCTCAGCTTCTGGTCTACCCGGAAAAGAATAGAAATGGGCACGTCCACCCTCGGACAGTGTGCCTCCACGACCACCACGAACTTTTTGAGATCATCCTCTCACAGACTGAGTGTTGCCCCTACCTTACTGATGACCACCTCTACTAGGTTGATGGCCACCCCTGCCCGATTGCGAACCCTCTATACTAGAATGTCCTCCTCCTCTAGTTAGCAGTGCTGAAGGCCTAGATGTCTGAACTCTGGAACCCTGCCTGGATGTAGAACACTCCCTCGCGAAATGCCCTGTCTTACCGCACTCAAAACATACTTCTTTAGCCATAGGCTGTCGAACTATCATAGAAGAACCAGAGTACCCTCCACGGTCTGAATGTCAAGAGTAAGACCATCGGGAAGTCTACTCAAAACTGTGCCCGCTATAACCTGAAGAACCACCTGCTGAAGCCTATAGTGATGACTGGATGGGGCGGCTGTAGGGATGATGACTAACCTTGTCATGGTGTCCCCCACCTCTAATAGGACCTCTGAAACTATCAAATTTACGAGTTATCTTGTCGCCACCCCCACTGTGTGCCCGACCCATCTCAGACTCAACCCTCCTATCATGCTCTACTACTGACTGGAATGAGGCCCCATAAGCCTCCAACTGCAAGGTTGTCAGCCGAACCGGAAGGTCTAAACCCTTCACAAATCTCCTCACTCTCTCAGCCTCTGTGGGAAGTAATATCGTCGCATAACGGGACAACGCGAGAAATATGGTGTCATACTCATCAACCGACCTACCCCGCTACTCCAATGTCTAAAATTCATCCTTCATGTTGTCTCTCAGAGTACGAGGGACATACTTCTCCAGGAACACCTGGTAGAACTGGGTCCAGGTCAATGGTGGTGATCCAACTGGTCGACACTCCATGTACGATCTCCACCACTGCTTGGCATCCCCAACTAACTGGAAAGAAATATAATCGACCCCATGAGACTCCACTATACCCAACTTACGAAACATCTCATGGCAGCTAACAATAAACTCATACGCATCCTCCCCGGGAGTACCATAGAACCAAGAATGAGACATTTTGGTAAACCCCTCGAACAATTTTCGCTCATCAATGGTCAACATTGTCCCATCCATAGGCCTTAGAGAAAAATCATGCGCTGGAGTATCATCAATACGGGGAGCCACTGCTGCCGCTGGCAATACCCTTGATGTCTGAAATCCTGGAGCAACCCATCATCGGGAGTATGACCTCCCACTCTAGTCTGCGAGCCATCTGGAACAACTGGAAGCACGCCCTCTTGAGCCAAACTGTCTAAGTATCCCAACACCCGAAACACAGCCTCCTGAAAATGTGGAGTAGCAGCAACCCCAGGCTGTGCCTCAGCATTTCTAATCTCCTCCTACAGAATGTCGCCAAACTCCGGAGTCAACTCTCTGTCAGGGTCCTGAGCAGGTACTGGTGCTTGGTCCCTATCTGGAATAGCTGCACGGCCTCTGCCTCTCCCACGGACAGATGCTCGAGCAATGGGTATGGATGAGGGTGCAGGTGCAGGTATAGTCTCCTGACCTCCAGTAGTAGTTGATCGCGTCCTCACCATCTGTGAGAGAACATAGAAATGATTTTAAGATACCAATCTGAACAATCTCGCACGAAAAGAATGAACCAGATACCAATCGGATTGAACTATCACAAAAAGAGAAAAGAAGTGGAGTGTTTCCTAAATGTCATATAGCCTCTCGAGGATAGGTACGGACGTCTACGTACCAATCCGCAAGACTCTACTAGACATTGCTCTTATACTCATTAGAATGATTAACCTAGGAGCTCTGATACCAACTTTGTCACGACCCAACTCACGAGTCGTGATGGCACCTACCCTATTCCTCTACGTAGGCGAACCACATTCTCATTAACAAGTTAAATCAGCGAAAAATAAAAAAAGAAAACGAAGTTATAAAGTATTAAATATTCTCATCACTAGATATGTCATGATAATCCCCAAAATCTGGTCAAAAGGGTACAAGAGCGCTAAACATGGTCTGGAATAGAAGTCTGAAAGATGCTTGAAGGCTACATATTGTCTGGCAAATAACAAAAGGAAATAGAATTAACTAAGAAGCCCTTCAGGGGCCACGGATTACCAAGTAGTTCACCCTGAATGACTGAAAGATGTCGCCCTCGTGAATCAGCCACGGGGCATAGAGCTGGAACCTGGATCGTACTCTGCACTCAACAAAAGTGCAGCAAGAGTAGTATCAGTACAACACTAGTACAGGTAAGCATCATAGGCCGACAATGATTAGATAACGCATGAAGAAGTCAAATATAAACGTAGATGAATGCAATAGTCACCTCTCTCATCACTCCACTCTCGTACACACATGCTAAGGGCAATGCCTCAAAGACATGACCCATGGGGGACCCGCGAAGTCCATTTACCACTCGTGCTCTCTGGCATAAACCTCAGAGGCTATCAATCTCTGGCAAAGACCTCGGAGTCCCTCAATCACTCCCTTCGCCAACATCACAAAAATAACATTGAAAGCATGTCAGGCATGATATCAGTCTCAACACATATCACAAATATACAATCGACAAGTACAGTCATATCACTGTCCTATGTTCAATTATCAACATTACAATTCATTTATTTTCATGTGACTAGTGAGCTAGTATTCGACGGAGATACAATCAGGTGATAATCACAGAAAATAACACATATGGCGACAAGCCCCTTCGGCACCGTGGTCCTGCAGACAGGCACCGCGGTGCCGACCCTTCCTGTCCGACGTTCTATCATGCTATCCCTGTCAATTCCTACATCTACATACGATTTTCTAATCAAATTCTAACTAAAGTAAACCATAACCTACCTCAATGTCGAGCGGGTACCACGAACAATCAATCTAATGCCTTCCATTTGCGTAGAACCTCTAAATTTAACTCTAAATCTTGTGTAATGGGGTTATGTTCAGGGCTGCTCCTTGTCCTCTTCTAGCTACTAGGGTTTTCTTTTTTTTCCTCTCTTTCTTTCTCCCCTCCCTGCTGCTGCGCTCGTCTATTCCCTCTTCTAATTAGTAGGGTTTTTCTTATTTTCTTTCCTTCCTTTTCCCTTTATTTCCTTCTTCCTGCTGATGCGTGCGTATCTCTCCCCTCCCCTTTTCTTTGCCGTTCCTTTGCCGCGGTCGGCCCCCCCCCCCCCCCCCCTTTTCCCTTTTGTTTCAGTGTGCCCTACCAAAGGGTAGTGGGCTTGGCCCACTTACTCACTAAACTAAATTTTTACCCATTTCATCTATTAAAAATTATATACTAAATACCCTATAGTCCCATACCCTTTTCATAGTTATAAAGTGCTAAATAACAAACGGGTCGTTACATGTTTGTTCCCTGAAATGCCTTTAGGGTGTTTGTTTCCGAGGTTAAAATGTAAAAAGTGTTGTAGTTATAGATGCATGATCAGGATGCTAGTGATGTCATTATGTTGACGATGTTGATGGCGTCATTGTATTGACGTAGTGATGTCGTCATTATGTTGACGAGATGAAATGATGTCGGTGTACAGGCGTGAAGCAGATAACGTTGTTGTAAAGGCAAAATGCAGATGACGCCAATGTACATGCGAAGTGAAATGACATCGGTGAACAGGCGTGAATCAGATGACGTCGGTGTACAGGCGCAATGCAGATGTCATCATTGTATAGACGAAGTGAAGATGACATCGATGTATAAGCAAAATGAAGATATCATCGCTGTATAGAGAAATGAAATGATGCCGGTGTACAGGCGTGAAGAAGATGACGCTGGTGTACAGGTGCAATGTAGATGTCGTCGTTGTATAGACGAAATAAAATAATGCCGGTGTACAGGCGTGAAGCAGATGACATCGGTGTACAGGCAAAATAAAGATATCATCGTTGTATAGATGAAATGAAATGACGCTGGTGTACAAGTGCAATGCTAATGTCGTTATTGTATAGACGAAATAAAATAACGCTGGTGTACAGGCGTGAAGCAGATGATGTCGGTGTACATGCGAAATGAAGATGTCGTCATTGTATAAACAAAATAAAATGATGCCGGTGTACAGACGTGAAGCAGATGACGTCGGTGTACAGGCATAATGCAGATGTCATCGTTCTATAGACGAAGTGAAGATGACGCCGGTGTACAGCACAATGCAGACGAATTGAAGATGACGCCGGTGTACAGGTGAAATAAAGATGTCATCATTGTGTAGATGAAAATAAAATAACGTCGGTGTACAGGTGTGATGCAGATGATGTCGATGTAAAGGTACAATGCAGATGTCGTCATTGTATAGATGAAATGAAATAACATCAGTGCACAGGCGTGAAGAAGATGACGTTGGTTTTGTACAGGTAAAATGCAGATGACGCCTGTGTACAGACGTGATATAGATGTCATCATTGTATAGATGAAATGAAATAACGCTGGTGTACGGGCGTAAAGCAGATGACGCAGGTGTACAGGCGAAATATAGATGACGCCGATGTACAGGCATGATGAAATAACGTCGGTGTACAGGCGTGAAGAAGATGACGTCGTTGTATAGATGAAATGAAGATGGTCGTCAGTTTTAAATGAAGATGACGTAACGTAATGCAGATGACATTATTGTATGGATGTACTATTGGTGACGCCGTTGTATGGACATGTTATTGATGACGTATTGTATAGACGTACTACTGATGACGTTATTGTATAGATGTGTTGTTGATGATGTTATTGTATGGATGTGTTGTTGGTGACGTCATTGTAAGGACGTGTTGCTGATGACGTCATTGTATGGACGTGTTGCTGGTGATGTCATTGTAAGAATGTGTTGTTGATGACGTCGTTGTATGGACGTGTTGTTGGTGACGTCGTTGTAAGGACGTGTTATTGATGATGTCATTTTTGGACGTAATGCGTTTGCGACCCGCATGGGCTTCTTGTTGTTCTCTCAGCTTCTGCTGACAAGAAGAATCTGCACTCAAAGAAGCTTGTGAGTTTTGGGGAGGATAGTTGATTCACGTTGACTTTGTAACCTTGGCTCTTGAGGAGTGCAAGCTCAGACTGGTTTGGACTAAAAACTTAGTTGGCCAACACTTTTCTATGTCTATTGCTGTCTTCTTGTAGTAAATTCTTAAAATGCCCCAATTTCTGGTAGATGAAGATGTTGAACTTTCAACTGGGCAAGGCTAAGTCTTGATGCTATCAAGGCGATCAGGTGGCACATTTTTTTATATATCAAACATGGATGCAAAGCTAATGTGGAGACATATGTGATGTTCAATGAGTATATAAGAATGCGACCCTCAAAATACACTTCAATTTCTGGTATATGAGGATGTTGAACTCTCCACTAGACAAAATCGAGTGATGTGTAGGTAGCTTGTCTGCTCTATCAAGGTGATTAGATGAGCTTATTTTGTTATGTGCAAAACAAGGGAGAAAGATTTCTAATAGTGCGACCGAAGCTGATGTGGCTGCCTACGTATCCCGCCGAGGGAATCAGGTCATAACGTAGTTCATTATAAGAAAAATAGGGATTTTAAGGTTTTCAAAAATGGGACCGAAGCCGATGTGGCCGCCTACTTATCTCGTCGAGGAAATCAGGTCAAGATGTAGTTCGTGATGTAAAAAATAGGGATTTTGAGGTTTCCAATAAGTGGGACCGAAGCCGATGTGGCCGCCTACGTATCCCGCCAAGGGAATCAGGTCAAAACGTAGTTCGTGAGCAAAAATAAATATTTTTAAGGTTTTCAATAAGTGGGACCAAAGCCGATGTAGCCGCCTACGTATCCCGCTGAGGGATTCAGGTAAAGAAAAATTCGTGAAAAGAGGATTATAAAGTTTTTTTTATTTTAAAAGAATGAGAAAGACATAATCACGTCTTGACTTCAGTTGATACCAACAATTAGTATTGTTCTCAAGGATTTCCGTTATTTTCTTTTTGTCTGACGACTCACTCCAGGGTAATTCCTACAGCTTCAGATGCTACCTCAAACATACCTAAGTATCGACACTTGCTTGTAGCCAAGGTTTCAAACTATACGTATCCTCATATTTCAAATGTCCTCACTAGAAAGAAAATGTCTTCCTCACATATATTCCAATATTTTGAACTTTGGGACGTAGAGAAATACACTCACACTCAGAAAGATGTTCAATGCATGCAATTATGATACAATATGCTTGGTCGTCATGTAAGTATCCACTAATATGAGAACCCTCAGTATAGGATCATGCAGGGCTTGTCACGGGTTTGTAATGTAAGCTTGGGGAAAAGGACAGATATCATTTGGATAAGAAGTGACTAATCTTTCCTTGAGCATTGGACTATGTCCGCGCGTGGTATTTGTGTGCTTTAATGTTGACATGCTTCCTTTTTTTTGTATTGACTTCTTTTGAATCTTTCGTTTGGAGTTTTTTCCCTTTTTCAGAGTTATTTTCTTATTTCATTCATTTTTTTTCTTTTTCTTGATACTTTCTGGGCTTTTGATTTCTTCTTTTTGTGAAGTCGTCCCCTTTTTTTTCTTTCGAGACTTTGCATTTATCAGCAATTTGCACATTTCTAACGGGCTCAAGGAGGTCGGGCCAAGAGAGGGATAGTGCGTGTACGCACTCAGAAAGGATATAGGTTTAATATGTGGTTGTCAAAAGAATAAGTTTTAGGCTTAAAGGGGAGTGCTATGAATAATGATATTTGGTAGGCTGGAAAGGCTCAAACGGGGCAAAAAAGGCCTACAATCATTTCCTATATCGAGCGTTACTCAGAATTTCGCCTCAACAAATATTCAAGCCAAGTTCTATATCACAATGCAATGCAATTGAACTTATTCTAAAAAACTCACCACACAATGCACATGAAATGATGAGGTTGGTTTCGTTCTTATCTTGGAATATGCAAGACAGTTTTCTCAGTGCCACTACAGGTGTGACTGAGAGGTACCAAAAGAATCTATGGTTTACCACGAAGTTAGCCCGCACTGATTATTACTCATTCTTTCATATGCACACTCTTAACTATGTTGGTATCAACCAAATCAAACAATAATACTTAAAAAATATTTTCGCATAATTTTTTTTGTATTTTTTGAATAAAATATTTTTTTTGTATTTTTTTAATAACGGGTTTTTTTTAATAAAGGGTACCGGACCCGAGTAGGGCTGCCTACGTATCTCATTTTCGACGAGAATTATGTGTGTGTGGTTCGTTCAGATAGGTTATAAAATGTATGCTTGAAAAAAATCCATGATAGGATAGCAGAGTAAAAGCTGTGTAAAATAATTGATTGTCCACTATGAGACGAATGCAAAGTAAAATGAATGTAATGAAAAAATGAATGTCTGTGATAGGATGAATGTAATGAAAAAATGAATGTCCGTGATAGGATGAATAAAATGCATGTCTGATCCAAATATGCTTCCCTTTTGCTGTGGTGTCGAAGTCGAGGAGTATTTTTTTTTTATGTGGTGCCGAACCCAAGATGGATTGCCTACGTATCACACTGTATGGTGAGAATCAGACACGCGTAGTTCGGGAAGATATGTTATCAAATGTATGATATGATGGTATTATGTAATTAAAACTAAGCATATCAATTTGATTTGCAAATATGTATAAAAATACAAAGGTATAGAAAAACTCAGAGTGATGCCTCGTTGAATCTGGTATTGACTGACTTCTTTCAGTCAACATAACTCCCAGTCATTTCTGTGATGATTTTTTTTTACGACAGCCCTCGACTGTTTGTGAGGACGGTCTTCCTGCAAAAATATGAGAAATGGGTATGAGTAGGAAAATCACAAAATAATAAAAATGTAAATGTGTGACAATATAGAAAAGACCTCTCTAATTGGTTCGACCGGACTGGAGGTTGATGCTTCACAAGATCCAAGGTGTGATGTTGAAGATCTACTTATCCTTTGATGGCAACACAACTTCTATCCCATGGACCAAAAGATATGGCGGTGCCCCAGTAGAAGTCCTGATTACAATGTGACAGCAAAAAGTGCAAAGTGCAAATGCTCGTGCCCGGAGTTGCAAGCACATGGCATGATATGTACAGAGTTGAAAGGATAATTATTGCTTTAAATAATATGTACAGAGTTGCTAGCGACAAACAATAGTAAACAAAAAGTATGCAAATCAAGCGCACGCCCTAATATAACTGGGACCTCTCTTATGCCAGAGGTGGACCTAAATACCAAATATGCAATATTGTGATAGATTGATCCAAGTTGCTAAACATTAATGCTCTTGTTGGAAATAAAGACAAGATGAATATACATTTTTCAATTTTGGCATGTCATAATTAGGCTTGAATGTGTCTATCATATCACGCTACACATATATGCTGATTGGTCGTTGGCTTGTGAAACCCATCGATAATTTGGTGGATTTCCTAATTATGGAGACGATACCAAGGTCCATCCCATCTAAGATGTATGCATGCATGATCTAAAATAAAGGATGGTATAGCTCTATCCTAAATTTGCTAAGATTTGGCTTTACTAAACGCAAGGTTCCCGAGCGGACTACTCGAGTGAGAAGGTTACGCGGGCGTCCAGACGAAACGTACAACTCCGCGCCTGCGCCAACTCTCTTAAAATTTGGACATTTAAAAGAAATTTGTGGGTGCGCAAAACACACCTCGCGTGTAATGTGTGATAATGTCAATTTTCGAAAGGGAGAAATATGAGCAGAATGCCAATTTAAGGAACGCATTAAAGAATGTAGCAAATAAAAACAATTACAAATAAAAGAAGCAATTTTAAAATACAAAATTAAATACAAGCAAATAAAGCAAAAATAATAAACCTAGATTTGTTATGGTCAAGAACCTGATATCCCCAGCGGAGTCGTCATGCTGTCGGTCCCGTTTTTATCTCGAAATCTGAACGGATCTGCGACTTACTGCTTGGCGCGGTTCCCTGGATTGATGAAAATGTTAATGTTGAGGAGTTGTCACCTAATTATTATAGTGAATTATGACACTTAGCATAAAAACTGTTGAAAATGATCTCCATAGATGATTTGCGAAACTAATGAAATTTTGGATCAGAGTTCTTTATTATCCTAAAGGGAAAGGGTTAGGCATCCTTTAAGATCCGCTAACTTGCGGTTATCCGGTCAAACCTAGGTTAATTATTTAGCGGCTTTAGAAAATATGTATTTGAAAAAAATAGTACTTTAAGGAAAAAGAGTGTTTGAAAAAGTATGTACTTTAAGGAAAAGAATGTTCGAAAGTATTGCGACGGACCTAAAAATAAATAAACTAGCGGTTTTCGATTTTAATCTATCTTTTTTAAATACTAATTCTAAATCTACCTATTCTAAACATTTTCAATAATTACAATAAAATACAATACAGAATAAAAGTAAAGCAGAAATTAAATACAACAATAAAAATATAAATCCCGGAGAGTATTTTCTTGTCTTCTTTAGCCTTTATAGGCATTCTTCACAAGCTGTCAAAACAAACGGTCAGAAATAATAAAATATATATAAAACCTTCAGATTCGTACAAAACAATAATAGTTTTGAATACAGAGGGCTCAGGTTTTAAAAAAAATTAAAAAGAGGGACATCCCAAACAAGTTTGGCTGTCAACTAGTGACTCATCAGTCAATCTAGTCACCTACCAACGCATGTTGGTATCCGATATATGTGGAAGAGATCATCATTGCACAGAAGATTTTATTTTCGTCTTTTCCACTGTGAAAGCCTAAAAAATCGACGGATAATTTTATCATCAGCTAAGTGTAGTATCAATGTTCAAATCAGTAAAATAAATAACAAAATGAACCAAACAGCCCCCTGATTTCACGTCTGAACCGGGTCGGCCCGACCTGAATTCCTGACCCGGCCGAGGTTCTGGAAAACCTTAGAAAATAGTAACGAAACAGTGCCAAAAAATAAAATTTTAGCCCAAGTATCAATAAACGATCCGACCCGAATTCTGGAAAAAATAACCCGAGAAACAGTGCACAAGGATAGTATTTTTTCAATCCAGATATTAAAATAACAACAACAATATTTTCTAGAACTTAGCCCGGATTTGACCCGACCCGGATCCAGGCCCGAATCAAAAATCCGACCCAAATTAGAGATATCAGCCAAACAGATCCCAAAATACACTCAAGGGAGGTTGCCGAAAAACGTCACACAAAGCCAAACAAGAATACCAAATAAACATCAAAACATGGAGCAACCATTATCAAAACATTGGTCACCGGAGATAGAGCTCCGGCGAGCACAAACAAAAATATAAAATAATAAAGCAAGATATAGGTCCAGTGGTGATATTCACCGTCGCCTGTCGTCCGGTGGTCAAATCTGGTGGCGGCAACTTTGAAAACCGAGGGATGAGAGTTGTGGTGGTGTAGCGGTGGGGTGTGGTTGTCGAGTTTAGGGGGCATGGGGTAGGTTAAATGGGATTTATGTTTGGTTGGTTGTCGGAGCTCATTCGCCGGAGCTCCGATGTCTTACGGGTTTGACAGTGGTGGTGACGGTGTTGATGTTGACTGTTAGTGGAGATTCGGGGTAAGGGTTGTCAGTGACGGGGGTGAGATTCGGGTGTGATGGAGTTCGTCGGAGCTCTGGGCTCCGACATCGAGTGGCGGCGGATGAGATATGAGAGGGTGTTAGGAGAGTGGTCTTAAAAAAATAAAATAGGGGGAGTATATGAAAAGGGAAGGGGTGCGGTTGATTGGGTCTTCAAAAAATAATGGGAGGGGTTTGTGATATAGCGGAGTGAAAGAGAAAGGACCGAATTTTCTGATGGATTTGGTGGCCGGAAAATCCGGCGGGGATTGGGCGGTGGCGGCGGACTGAGGGGGGTTTAGGTTTTCATTTTTTTATTTTTGTTTTTAGGTTTAAAGGGGTGTAGGTTTATGAATAAAGATGAAGGGAATTGAGGTATAGGACCGGTTCGGTTGGGCCCCGATTTGGGCCTGGGGGTTGACGTCTCGGTAGGGCCGGAGCTGGTGGGGATTTGGAGAGTGGGATGGCCGAAAATAGGGAAGATAAAGGTTTGGTTGGGTAGAAACTTAGGTGTTTTATTTTAGTGTAAGGCAAAATGGGTTGTAGTATAAAAATATAAAAAGTGTTTATTATTTAAAAGAAAATGTGATTTGAAGAGATGCAAAATTATTAAAATAAAAGGACGATGTGATAATATAATATTTATGAAAGGCAAAACGCTTAATTATGATGATAAAAATGTGATGATGTATGTTACACCTCGTAAGTTTAAGACGAGGGTTAAGAACGCCATTAGGAATAAAGGTCCGAATTTAGGAAAGTAAGTATATTCTTACGTATTAATACGTAATAATTTAGGTTACAACGATGGGATCAATGGAATGGAAAAGGATAGTCATATATATATTCTCGTTAAGAATACGAGACCTTATGGAATGTCTGGGAATTTAAGGAAACGGAAAGCAAGATTTAAAGGAATAGACTAAGGTTTACTACTTGGGAGATTTATTTAGCCTAATAAGCACCTAGAGGGTTAAAGTGTAAAAAAGAAAAGGGACCTAAATGCATTTCTTTAAAATAATTACAAATCTGAAAATTTAGACTTAAAATGCCCTAACAGTTCATTTTTCTCTTCAACACAAAAATCAAAACCCCTCTTCTTTTCTTTCCCTAGCTTGATCGAAAAACACCCCCCTTTACAAGAGAAAAATCCAAGCTTTTACTCCACTTTATTAGACCAATTATCCTACACAAGTAAGTCAAGAACTAGAGCAATTCTAGCACCCGAAAACAGTGGGTTCGGCCACCCCACTGCTGCCGATTTTAGAGCAGTTTTTTTAAGAGTTTTAGGTAAGTTTTAGCGTGGTAAACAGGTTTAGATTATGGGTTAACATTTTATAACACATGCATGTCAATTTGGAGTTGAAAGAGTGAATAATTGGGCAAGAAAATGACCAAAACAGTGGCATTTTTCGCTGGGACAATGAGCAGATTTTCGGGACTGCTGGACAGATTTTTAGTCAAATTTGGAAAGTAATATCTTCTAGCATATTAGGAGTTTTTGGGTGTTTTAAAAGCCTAAAATGAAGTTCGTTGAGTCTAGTTTCCAAAGCAACAAACCACTCGTCGATAGGACACCGGAGTAGAGAGTTATGGACGTTACAGGTTCAGCTGACGAAGCAGTGACTAAAAATCGGGACTGTTTTGGGGATTTAATTAAGGTATGAAAAATATTCAATCTATGCTATAATTGAAGTTGCGTGTTGTTGTAGTTGAAGTATTGGGTTATGGTCGATAATTGCATGTTGGGAATTGGAAGAAAAGCTTAATGTTAATGCACTTGTGATATGGAATTGTTGATAGAGAAGTTGGATTAAGAAGTAAGAAAAAGAATTAGAGAATTGTAACATGTTAGGGCCAACTTTTATGAAATTGTTGAGCATGATTGTCCTGCTTTAAAGGTCGTTCTTGTTAGATTATAACATAAGTTATGAAATTGTAAATACGTTGCGATGATCGTCAATACATATCTTAAAAGAGGTTAAAAGTAATATATTGCAAACTAGAAGACTTGAGCTCTTGTTACTAATTGTTAGACTTGGTGGATTGCCTTAATGGACTATTTTCTTATTATAAATTAAGAGTTGGTGGAATATGATAGATAGGTGGTTTAATCACCTAAATTGTTGTTGGGATTAAATTCCATAAAGGTGGAAAGAAAGGTTGTATAGATGGTATGTGCGAAGTATATGGGCTATTATGGTCATACTCTTAAGTAATGACTTATTGATTGGTTGGTTGGATTGTTGGCTGAATTGGATTGTTGGTTGGAGTTGAATTGTTGGCTGATTTGGATTGTTGGAAAATTGTGGATACGCACATAAACAAAGGAAATGCTACCCAAATTTTTATAGAAATAAGGGAGCCGTTATTCATATAAATTACATTAAAAATCAAAATTGAGAAGCGTGTTATTCCTTATTATAGGTTGAAGTACTAGACGAGGCATACCTTAATATCGAGTTGATTAGTTCGCCTAAGAGGTATTTGAGACATTTCCTTCTTTCTTTTGGCATGATTTTTATGAAAGTACGGCGGACGTACTTAACTCCTACCGATTCGATTTTAAAATGATTATTTACTAGTGATTATGATTTCAGTAACAGAGTTTATGGGAATAATTTTATTGAATGTCACATAATGATTTTAATTGCATACAGTTGCTCATGATATCTACTCGTGCTAAGTGTTACTATTTCACTCTACTGAGTCCCGGGCCAGGTCATGTTCGTGCGCAGCCATGCATCATTCATCGAGTCCCTCACTAGAGGGCCGAGACACGTTATATATATATATATACAGATTACATCGAGTTCCTCCATAGAGGGCCGAGACACGTTACGCGCGCAGATACAGATTCCATCGAGTCCCTCCATAGAGGGCCGAGACATGTTATACAGTTTTATATACAGACATGAGCATGATGATTTATGATTCAGTATACATGATATGATTTTCAGACATGATTATCAGTTTTATGAAATTTGATGACTCTCTGTTTTATTTGGTACAATTGTTATTCAGTTTTCAGTATTTTATGTTTTATATACTCAGTACATTATTTCAGATCGAATTTCTCTCTGAAGGCTGCGTTAAATGCCCGCAGTTCAGTGTTGAATAGGTGACCCTCCGCTTTAGGACTTCAGACAAAGGTTGGAGAGCTCGCTTTGTTCCGGAGCCACTATTTTGGTAGATCTTCATCTTCGACTTATGCATATTTTGGGCACGACGGCCCCGTCCCGTCATATGTCGAGATCGCACTCTTGAGGTCCGTGAGATTGTGGGTTGAACGTTTGTACCTTGTTTTGGATTGTAGTGTTGTTGTACTCTGTGTTGGGGCGTTCCCGGTTATTCCTGTTGGTATCTGGTGGCAGCCTTGCAGGCTTGCTTATTTTGATTATTCTTTTATGTATATAATGTTGGTTTGTGGTAGCCTAGTCGGCTAGCCTGTTTTGTCTGTTGTTCTGTTATTGATTTGGCAGCTTTGTCGGCTCGTCCATTTTGGGGAGATGTTGTAAAAGCAGCGTTGTGCTGCCGAAATTTCTATAGATTTCGGTAGTAAAGGGATTAAGAATGGCAGGTCAGTAATGACGTCCAATTAGGACGTTTAGTCACGGCCCGTCAGGTCGGGTCGTGACAGAAGTGGTATCAGAGCAGTTAGTCCTCGGAATGTCTACAGACCGTGTCTAGTAAAGTCTTGTGTATGGGTATGTTGTGCACCATACTTATACACAGGAGGCTGCCGGACATTTAGGATTGGTTTCTACTCTTTTATCTCGTAGATCGTGCAATAGAGCTATGTCATTAGGATTACCCCCCCCCCCCCCTCCCCTATTCCTAATAATTATTCTGGTTGCAGTTATGTTCCAAAAGACAGCGACAGTGGCTCAGAAGGAGAAATCAGAGTAAATCGAACTTGACTTGGTGCGTCAAGCCATAAGGGAAGTGAAAGAGTTTGAGTAGAAGTATGATGACCAGGTTTGGAGATACTAGGTCAACGTCAGGTAAGATAACTATTCAGAATCTTTTACGTACCAAATAAGAGAATAAGTTAACAATTCATCACTTAAGGGATGGTATCATCAGGGATTGGAACCAGGAGCAGTGTCCGAGGTTACGTATGTATACTAGAATATGTTGGAATTATGAAAAGTACGACAAGTAAGAAATGAAGTTGTTTATAATTACGAATAGTGTAGAGATCTCTTTCAGACCATGAATGAGGTGTTGACTTGTGAAATAAATTGCAGTAGCCTCTATCTTACGAATTGGTACTCTGTTATGCTACGTTATCTGCTCTATAGTTGCAGAGATTGAACTTTTCCTTCCAAAGATAGAAAATGAAGCTTATTTATTCTTTTCTCCTTCATACCTCTAATTTAATTTTGAGCGCTAATTGTTAGAATCTGTGACTGTTTTATGGTATACCATGTTGTTTGACTATGTGAAGGTAGGGAACTGCAAAAGAATATTGTTCCCATGTAAGAATGAGAAGGGGCTATTACTTCTGGAATAATAAGATTGATATATAAGGATGAAAGCATTTTTCTTACTTTGGATCGAATGTTGGGAAGTATTGGACATAGGGATTAATTGAGTTTCTTTCGCAAATGACTTAGAACTTGGGAATGATGAGCATTCTATTAGTGTATAGTTGTGTCAAGCATTTTAAATATTGTAACCTCTGGAGTTCATATTTTCGGTTAAGAATTTATTTGAAGGATTGGTAACCGAAGTATGTATTTGTGCATAGTTTCAATGCATTGGTTCACACAGAATGCTAAGATGATGTTATTTGATCTCTTGGAAGCCTCATCTCGACGAGGTAGATATTAAAAGCTATACAGAATAGTTGGAACACTGCGGGGTGACACATAGGGGTATAAATAAAAGTTCTCATATGACTTTGGTGAATGCGTTTAATGATGTGGCTCTTAAAAAGAAAATGTGGATAGATATTGGAAGGTTACATAGCCAGATGCAAGGACCATAGGCAATAATGAGTGATTTCAACTGGACATTAATATGGAATAGAAGAGTGAAGTGTCATGTCACTAAGACTGAGATAAGGGATTTTAAGCAGTAGGTAGCGGATTATGGTGAAATGAGTGGCAAGCAGGGTGTATAGCAGCACTTACTAATTAAGAATGAGATGATAACCTACCTGCTTCTAAGGTGTCTTTCATGAAACCAGGCTTATATGAACATTCTCTTGAGTTAATTAAGTGAGAAGTAGACATAAAGACTTAGTATAAGTTCAGATACTTTAATAGGTGAAGGTTGAATCTGGAATTTCTACAGACCATAACAAAATGATGGAAAACAGATAAGAGAGGTACAAAGATATAGATGAATTCAACAAAGTGATAATAGAAACTCAGTGTGATGTAGCCAAAGAGACAAATGTTGACGTAGCCAAAGACACCACTAAGTTAGTAAGTCCAACGAGAGGATAAAACAAATGCCACTTGAGGAGACAAGTGGTAATAATGCAAATAAGGAGGAACAAAGAGATACTGGAGAAGAATATGGAAATAAATAGAATAAGGAAGACGACGATGGTAAGGTGGTAGAATTAAAACAACTCATTAAGGACCCATAATTGATAGAATAATGAAAAGTAACTCTTACTACTAAAGAACAGGTTGAAGGAGCTTTTGTAGCAGCAAAAGTTAATGAGGAGCGGAATGTCGACAAGAGTCAGGAGGTGTGTACCAATGGTAACAACTCTAATAATAGTAACACAGTGATATTAAATGGAAGAGGGACAATAGGCGGTCTTCATATATATCTGTTTGAAACTGAATTTAAAGGGAGTCTTTTTAAGTAATGGAATGAAAGAGCCGATAATGACTGTACTTTTAAGAGGTTCGATAGAATGTTGGCAAACATTTATTTTAGCTTGGTATGGACAAGTGGAAGTGGAACATGTAATAAGAACACGTTTAGACCATGCCCCTTAGTTGTTAACTTAGGGTGGTCATCTATGCATGTGAGTAGACCATTTAGATTCCTCAAGTTTTGGATAGAATATGAAGCATTCTTTTAAGCACTAAATCAAAATTGACACACTGTTGTTGATTGAGATGATTTCGTTTCTTTTATACCGAAACTGAAGAATGTCAAGACTGCCCTATTATTATGGAGTAAGGAAACTTTTGGAGATATTTTTAAGAAATTGAGTTTTAGGGAGGATATTGTTAGATTTAAAGAGGAGTTTTGAAAAATTTCCAACAGAAGCAAATAGAATGATTTTACAAAGAGTTAAGGCAGACTTCGAAAGAGTATGAAGAAGTTTCTGGCCATTTGATCAATAAAATGAGAGTTCTGTTTATATGCATGTTAAGACTCCTAGTAACTTGATTCAGCAAGAAAAAGGTATTACTGGTTTCCCAAGGAGAACATTTCCATTCATGTATTTAGGATATCCAGTATTCCATGTTAGAAAGAGGAAGATAGACTATGCTGAATTAATTAAGAAGATTAAAGACAAGTTACAGGCTTGAGAAGAAAAATTGTTGTCACCATGAGGTAAAGCAGTGTTGATTACTAGTGTGTCACAAGTGTGCCTATACGCATACTGCCTGCTATATGACTTGCAAAATATGTGATCAAAGATATACATACAAATAGTTGTAATTTTCTTCTGGTGTATAGTAAGGATGATGTTAAGGCTAAGCACTGGTTTACATGGTTAAAATGTACTTGCCTAAGGATGATAGTGGATTGGGATTCAGACCTCATTTTGGATATATTAAATGCATTGTGTAAAAAACTATGATGGAAATCTAAGACCACCAACTCTATGGGTTAACTTTCTAGCGAACATGTACTTTGAAGCATTACCCTCAATATGTGCAACAGGAAGATTATTCTCAGGCCTTGGAGATGGGTGTTGAGGTAAAGGATAACATTAAACAAGGAATTTGGTGGGAAAACAAAGAGTGGTTGAATTGATAATCGTACCAAATTGGTAACATTACAGGATGTAATAATATCAGAGTTTCCAAGAAAGAGTGGAAGAGGTCAAAGAACTGCTACGTGGGGATTGATGAGGTTTGTCAAGGCTAGGGAAGTATCTGCCAGATGACATTATCTCACATGTCACTACATTCTTGGTATATACCCTGTGGATAATCCTTGTTGGATAATGAGAAGTTCTAGTAAATTATTGTGTCAAGTGCATGAGATTTGTTGAGATAAAGATCCTATCCTTCTGAGGTATATATGTAAATGTAGGTTAAAAGAATGTCATTTAAGGTATATTTCTTTCTATGGACGATGTGAAAATCTAAAATTCCAGTGGTTAAAATGTTGCAAAAAATTGGAATTAATATAGAATCAAGATATTGCTGATATATGTTTTACATCAAGAAATAATAGATCACTCGTTCTTACAAGAGAATTTGTCAAATCTAATATGGAGTTATTTTAACAATGCAGCAGGTATACACATGAATTGTCGTCATGTTAAGCATGCAGTACAGATATGGTGGAACATTATATGCCATTACAAATTGAAGCAAGTGTACAAGGTAGTACCAGCGAAAATATTGTGACAAGTTTGAAAATGAAGGAATATAGTACTGCATGGAGGCTCTTTAACTTTGTTCAAGGTGTTACAGGAGATTCAGTTGAATATTCACGGGTAATTTGATTCCTTACTTAACTATTATTTGGTGAATGATATATGTGATGTATATCAGGCCCCGTATGCATCTGTTGGTTTGCTGAATATAGGTGGATAGACATAATTATAAAGGAGACTCTGCCGAAATTATTCTAGCATGGGACCTATGATGAACATTCGAGGACGAATGTTTCTAAGGGGGGAAGGATGTTACACCTCGTAAGTTTAAGACGAGGGTTAAAAACGTCATTAGGAATAAAGGTCCGAATTTAGGAAAGTAAGTATATTCTTACGTATTAATACGTAATAATTTAGGTTACAACGATGGGATCAATGGAATGGAAAAGGATAGTCATATATATATTCTCGTTAAGAATACGAGACCTTATGGAATGTCCGGGAATTTAAGGAAACGGAAAGCAAGATTTAAAGGAATAGACTAAGGTTTACTACTTGGGAGATTTATTTAGCCTAATAAGCACCTAGAGGGTTAAAGTGTAAAAAGAAAAGGGACCTAAATGCATTTCTTTAAAATAATTACAAATCTGAAAATTTAGACTTAAAATGCCCTAACAATTCATTTTTCTCTTCAACACAAAAATCAAAACCCCTCTTCTTTTATTTCCCTAGCTTGATCGAAAAACATCCCCCTTTACAAGAGAAAAATCCAAGCTTTTACTCCACTTTATTAGACCAATTATCCTACACAAGTAAGTCAAGAACTAGAGCAATTCTAGCACCCGAAAACAGTGGGTTCGGCCACCCCACTGCTGCCGATTTTAGGGCAGTTTTTTTAAGAGTTTTAGGTAAGTTTTAGCGTGGTAAACATGTTTAGATGATGGGTTAACATTGTATAACACATGCATGTCAATTTGGAGTTGAAAGAGTGAATAATTGGGCAAAAAAAGGACCAAAACAGTGGCATTTTTCGCTGGGACAGTGAGCAGATTTTCGGGACTGCTGGACAGATTTTTAGTCAAATTTGGAAGGGAATATCTTCTAGCATATTAGGAGTTTTTGGGTGTTTTAAAATCCTAAAATGAAGTTCGTCGAGTCTAGTTTCCAAAGCAACAAACCACTCGTCGATAGGACACCGGAGTAGAGAGTTATGGACGTTACAGGTTCAGCTGACGAAGCAGTGACTAAAAATCGGGACTGTTTTGGGGATTTAATTAAGGTATGAAAAATCTTCAATCTATGCTATAATTGAAGTTGCATGTTGTTGTTGTTGTAGTTGAAGTATTGGGTTATGGTCGATAAATGCATGTTGGGAATTGGAAGAAAAGCTTAATGTTAATGCACTTGTGATATGGAATTGTTGATAGAGAAGTTGGATTAATAAGTAAGAAAAATAATTAGAGAATTGTAACATGTTAGGGCCAACTTTTATGAAATTGTTGAGCATGATTGTCCCGCTTTAAAAGCCGTTCTTGTTAGATTATAATATAAGTTATGAAATTGTAAATACGTTGCGATGATCGTCAATACATATCTTAAAAGAGGTTAAAAGTAATATATTGCAAAATAGAAGACTTGAGCTCTTGTTACTAATTGTTAGACTTGGTGGATTGCCTTAATGGACTATTTTCTTATTATAAATTAAGAGTTGGTGGAATATGATAGATAGGTGGTTTAATCACCTAAATTGTTGTTGGGATTAAATTCCATAAAGGTGGAAAGAAAGGTTGTATAGATGGTATGTGCTAAGTATATGGGCTATTATGGTCATACTCTTAAGTAATGACTTATTGATTGGTTGGTTGGATTGTTGGCTGAATTGGATTGTTGGTTGGAGTTGAATTGTTGGCTGATTTGGATTGTTGGAAATTGTGGATACGCACATAAACAAAGGAAATGCTACCCAAATTTTTATAGAAATAAGGGAGTCGTTATTCATATAAATTACATTAAAAAATCAAAATTGACGAGCGTGTTATTCCTTATTATAGGTTGAAGTACAAGACGAGGCATACCTTAATATCGAGTTGATTAGTTCGCCTAAGAGGTATTTGAGGCCTTTCCTTCTTTCTTTTGGCATGATTTTTATGAAAGTACGGCGGACGTACTTAACTCCTACCAGTTCAGTTTTAAAAATGATTATTTACTAGTGATTATGATTTCAGTAACAGAGTTTATGGGAATAATTTTATTGAATGTCACATAATGATTTTAATTGCATACAGTTGCTCATGATATCTACTCGTGCTAAGTGTTACTATTTCACTCTCTCGAGTCCCGCCAGTCATGTTCGCAAGCACCACGCATCATTCATCGAGTCCTCACTAGAGGGTCGAGACACGTTATATATATATATATATATATATATATATATATATATATATATATATATACAGATTACATTGAGTTCCTCCATAGATGGTCGAGACACGTTACACGCGCAGATACAGATTCCATCGATTCCCTCCATAGAGGGCCGAGACATGTTATACAGTTTTATATACAGACATGAGCATGATGATTTATGATTCAGTATACATGATATAATTTTCAGACATGATTATCAGTTTTATGAAATTTGACGACTCTCTGTTTTATTTGGTACAGTTGTTATTCATTTTTCAGTATTTTATGTTTTACATACTCAAGACAAGATTTGATCGACTTCCTCTTCCGAAATGCGTTAAATGCCCGCAGTTCGGTGTTCGGAATAGGTGACCTCCGCTTTAGGACTTCAGACATCACTGAGAGCTCCTTTGTTCTGGAGCCAGCTATTTTGGTACAGATCTTCATCTTTCAGACTTATGCATATTTTGGGCACGACCGGGCCCTGTCCCGTCATATGTCAAGATCGCACTTGCAGGTCCATAGAAGCGATTGTGGGTTGGACGTTTGTACCTTATTTCGGATTGTAGTGTTGTTGTACTCTGTGTTGGGGCGTTCCTGGTTATTCCTGTTGGTATCTGGTGGCAGCCTTGCCGGCTTGCTTATTTTGACTATTCTTTTATGTATATAATGTTGGTTGGTGGTAGCCTAGTCGGCTAGCCTGTTTTGTCTGTTGTTCTGTAATTGATTTGGCAGCCTTGTCGGCTCGCCCATTTTGGGGAGATGTTGTAAAAGCAGTGTTGTGCTGCCGAAATTTCTATAGATTTCGGTAGTAAAGGGATTAAGAATGGCAGGTCAGTAATGACGTCCAATTAGGACGTTTAGTCGCGGCCCATCGGGTCGGGTCGTGACACCGTATTTGTAAAACATAAAATATTTATGATTATGATATAAAGATGCAAAAAATGATGATAAAAATGTGTTGTCCAAAAATACTTAAAATTACAACAAATATTCTGATTCTCCTGCCCTCTACTCGTAGTTCCCATGAAATAAACCGACTTTAGATTCGAAAGGCATATATCACTGGTGTGGCCTTCTTAACAAACCTCGCAAAATACATGAGCTTGTTGCACTTCCTACACCTGTGGTTGGTCCAATGACTTATTGAATGAATTTTGCATAGCCCCAATATGTTCTAATAATGCAGTGTAGTTATCCACTTCAAGAAAATTGGCTTCCTTCTTGGTTACACCCCTGCTTATGTCACCTTGCCAATTTGGATTGCTCTAGGAGAACCAAGAGAGAATAAAGTTCATAGTCTTCTCAAGATCATGTCCACCTACTGTTAGGTCTAATAATATTTTTGTTTGAGCATCTACACTCTCAATAAACATTAATGCCAAAACCTCATTCGACTGATGGTTATGCAGACAATCCCTAAGAAATACTTTGAACCTCTCTCAGACCTGGTACAAAGTATCTCTGTTGATGTTGAATAGGATGTTGTGACAACATCTGGGAAAGCTCAGGATAACATCTGGGAAAGCTCAGGACAACATCTTCAGGATGTTGCCTGCGATGTTGTGACAACATTCCTGACAACATCTCTGTAACGATTTTGCCTATTCTTTCGGTCAAAATAGGACGTGTTACTGTGAGTAAAAAATTACCTAGGCAATCTTACAATGTTGATGTATTTAAAACATGGTAAAAGAAATAGTCAAAGACTTGGAGATGAAACAGCGTGAAGACCAAGTCCAAGACGCTGAGATTTTTCAGGAGAAAGAATCGGTCCAAGCAGCTGCCTTATTTTACTCAACCTCTGTAACCAATCAGTGAGGATTTTAAGGGGAGCTTTACACTATAAATAGAAGGGAGCTTCACAGTATCGATATCCAGAATTGAACGAGAAGATTTTTCAAGAGAGATCTCAGATTTTACCTTAGAAAACTGGATCAACACATTTATCCTAAAGTAGTATAACAAGGTCTAGTCCCACATTACAATTGCAATCTTTATTCTAGATTAAGCTTACTGTTCAAGAAATTGTGATGAAGATTGTATTTGTCTTTTCAGACTTTTTTAACTTTAGGCGAAGTCATCTGCGACTTCATTTTTGTAATTTCTTTTTTGTATGTATTGCTCAATTTGTAAAAAGAAATTCATTTGTAATTGTATATAATTTATACAATTCTTTTGGTCATTGACCATCAAGGGATATATTAATATATACCCTTGAAAATATAAATTTTATGTCTCTTTACTTTTTCCGCTGCAAATACTCTACAAAGGTTTATACTGTTTTATCACAATGTTGCCTCAGATGTTGACACAACATTGAAGGCAACATCCAGTGACTATTTTTGTTGTTCTAGCTTTTGCGATTTTAATCTTACGTACTTATCCTTAGCCCCGGGACCCAACACTCTCCATCTTTCTTACTGAATGACATGATTTCACACATGAGTCTCACTGTCTTCCCAGATGGATAGAACCTTGTAAATAATTTCTTTACTAAATCATTCCAAAAGGTGATGGAGCTTGGAGGTTCCGCCTTCAACCAGCCTTTTGCTTCCCCAAATAGAGAAATTGAAATAGTGTGAGTCTAACATAATCAGTCAGAATCGCAGTAGTGACATAAATGTCAGCAATCTCCAACAAGTTTTGAATGTGTTAAGAGTCCTCATACGACAAACCTATAAACTATCCGATGGAGTGAAGTAGCTGGACCATGTTTTGTTTCAGCTCAAATTTTGCATTGATGGTGCGCTTAACCATGCTTGAAGTGACATTACCCACAAGAGGTACCGCCATATCTCGCACTGCTATAGAAGGTGCCTTAGCTGTCATATTCATAAGAAATTGAACTAGAGCCTACTGATCTTGCAATAGAGTCAACTCTCTCCTTCGCTGATGGAAAACCCATTCAGGTTCCGAATTGAACTCCTCAAGATTGTGTTGACTAGCAGCCCTTCGCATTTAATTTTTGTACATGCATCAATAACAACTAAGATAAGAAGTGAATACTTGAATAACAAAAGTAGTAATAGATTATTCTAATAAAACTATTAATTTTTAAGTCATCGATAACGACGCAAAAACTTATTGCTCCCAATTGCACACGCAAACGCATGTGGTCTCCAAGTAATATAGTGATTGTTAAGTTGGAAATCTTATCTACAAAGACTTATGATCAACGGTTGAAATAGAATTCACTATTACTACAATTAAGCGAATATTTTCCACAAAGGTTGTTTTGTTTATTGTACCTACTGCAAAAAATTAAAAGACTAATTAAATACCTAACAATATGTCACGAATTTTGGTTCAACACTTGGTTTTATCAAAGAGATATGAGTATTACATGGTTGTGGTTGGTATATGTTAGGTGGTATTTCGACTGCTCACGCAAGCGTACGCAAGCGTACGCATCGTCACAAGTAATATAGTCTGTAAGACCGAATATCGTCCACAGAGACTGGTTTCTAAGTGTCGTTCATCTATTTTATGTTATATATTTGGCAATCGATATTTGATTGGGGTTTTTATTTAACTACTAGAATAATTTCAAGATTTAAACTAATAAAATTGTAATCAGTTATGAATGAATTAGGGCTTCCAAAATCCTCGACTATCCACTTTATTCAATCCTTAATGCAACTAGAATGATTATTCTTCTTTGTTAAGACAGCGGTTAACTAGACGGTCTTATATTCGGTTAGGACATATAATCACTCAACCCCAGTGCAGAACTTTTCTATATTTCTATGATAGAATTTATCACATAGGAGGATTAAGAACAGTAACCTATTATGCTACACAAGTATCGGGGTACTTTTGTCCGCGATTTTTACCTATGTCTAGTCAATTACAGCATATTTAAATCTCTCCTTTCGTTTTTTGATTCAAAATCATATAGGTTATGATAACTAGTGATCAATTAATTATCAAACATTCATACCAAATAATGACTAAATCTTAATCCAGCGAAGAAGAAATCAAACTACTGCATTAATTCATGAATAACAGTTTCAAGTGATTCATAAGAAAAACCTTAATAGAGTGTTTAGCTCCTAGCCATAGTCACGCTAAGAACTAACACAATATCCATACATAACTGAATTAAAAACGAAAGAAAGAAATTACGTAGAACAAAGTCTCCAATTGTAGCTCCAAATCTGTCTTGTGTTGTGTTGTGTTGTAGAATGAACCCCCCCCCCTCATAGAATTAATCCCTAGGGCTTAAATATCCTCCAATTTTCGTGCCCTATGGAACAATCTGTCTTTAGCCAATTTGCCTTCGGAACTGAAATTTCCCGCGTCGACCGCTGATTCGCATACCGCACCGCTGTCGAAACTCCCGCAGCCTTCTCAAAGACAAATGGCATCGCAGGTTGCTGATGACACAGGTCTTGAAAGTCATGTGGCTCCTGGTAAATATGGTACCACGGTTCTACATAGTGGCACCGCGGTGCTGTCTTCTTTCGCTCTGAGTTGCCAACTTTCGTCCTTTTCACCTCGGGAGCACCTTTTCTGCCCATTTCTCGTTCCTTTTTGTCATTTTACCTTTTTGCACCGCTGTGACTCAAAATAACGAAAAACAAACCTACTACTATACTAAACACAACAAAAAACGAGTAAAATACCAACTAAAAATGACTTAAAAGGCATATACAAAATATGCCTAATAAACACCCCTAAACTTAACCTTTGCTCGCCCTCGAGCAATGATCAAAACAAAGACTCAAATCAAGCAGTTGCAGAAAGACTTAGAACACATTAACGTCAGTTGGGATAATATGCAGGAACAGATATAGCATGAATTCAGCAATCTAGAATTTCAAGTAAGATATTTCGCAAATTCATTTCAATCACAAGTAATGAAAGCATGAATACCTAACCTATGCATGTCAATTTCATTTAGTTCTACAGGCCTGTGTACTTGCTATTCTCCACTAATCATAGACATACATACTAGATATCCTCAGGACTTTACAGGGTTGTAGACCTCCCACCGTTCACGACATCTCTTGCTTCTCGCAAGAACGGCTAGTATATGTACTTTATTGTCTAATAGACTTCTCTCTTTAGTAATATTTTAATTAACGCATGTGCGGTGTGATATACGCTCTCGAAATCATCAACCAGACCAAAAGCTGACATAGATGTTATGGGTAGAATTCCTTTTTTTTCTAATTTTGTTAGGTCTCCGGCCGCTGCTGCTTCTGCTACGACAGATGATGGTGGAAAAAAGACTAAGGTGTGTGAGTTCGGCTGTATAAGACGGGTTGCTTGCAAGACTTTCGATAGATGGCTCGGTCGAACGGAATCACACAAGCAAAGTAGACTACTCATTAGAGTCTTCAATGTTAGGGGGTGAAAGCAAGATCCGAAAGGAAATAGCTCTGTACTCGAGGGTGATAAACCAGACTTGAAGATTGCAGGTTCAAATCATGTCCCCGCCTAATCAGTGGAACATTGTTCACCGGGATAGAAGGCTGGTCCCAACACGGACAACTCGGTAAACTGAACCCGATCTTGGGAGGGGAACAACAGCAGGAAACGGCTGCTAATACCCAAGTGTTGGAGCAAATGTGTGTCACAAGTCGTATGCTTAACACATGCAAGTCAGGTCTTCTTATTAACGATTGCCCTCTTTCTCAGTCAAAAGCTAGCCTGAGACCTAAAAAAGCAAGGTCGAAATCCATCCCTCTTTTTCCTTGACCTGAGGGCCAACGGTGTGAATTCTTCAACATTTCGCATTTTGTTCTTCAAAGTCAAGTTGCTGATCACTCTGGTTACCCGGATCTTGCTGACTCTATTAAATCGGAGAATTCTGATGTTGTCTCACATAAACTCCAGTCGTAAAGGGCTTCTCAGAAAAGTAAGGAAGAAGGGATTCGAAAGGCCGACCACTGGACCATAAGAAGTACCTTTAGCATTTCAAGTACCCGATTCAGAGCCAGGACATCTTTGGCATATCCACCAGCAGCGCCTTTGGCATGATAGGCAGGCATCATATCTTGGAGGTTTCCGCTAGGCAAAGGAGCTCACAAAATATCCTCACTCTCTATGGGCAAGAAGCAAGGGCGCAGCAGCTGCACGAAATCCGGTCTTACCTTCTATTATATTAGTAAAGGGCCTATGAAAACGGTAAGGAAGTTGCCTCCCTATCGGTCGAGGCTTACAACTCCTGACCACTATGGCAAGAACATCTTCGAGCGCTTTGGTGCGCAGGCTTGGCTCCGGATCTTTGAAAACGTAGGCTTAGGCAGGGGTAGGCAAAGGTAGACATTTAGGCTCAATTTACTTACCATAAGCGTTTTTCTCATTCAACTTTTTGTTCTTCTTTTTTGTATTCTTTTCAGTTCATACCTATCATTCCCCTTTTCTCTTTTTGAGAGCATGAATCAATTCATATAGGCACCCCCAAACTTAAGCTTTTACATTTTTTATTGGGGCGCATCACTTTTTCACTCTCTTTTTGTATTCATTTTCACACTTTTTCATCCCAATTTTTCTATTAATGCTTATGGCACACGAGGAAATCTGAGGTGTCAAAGAAAACAATTTATTTTATGCTCAACGGGGCTGACTAGGGATACAATTTATTATCAGAATAGGTAATGAAGGGTAAGAAGGGCTACCAAAGAAATGTCTGAGTCATCTCCTTAAACATGTACATCCGAACTATTTCGCCTCAAATAGCAAGCAAGCAGACTTCACACACATCTTTCAATTGACAACACACAGGCTAAGCCTCAAATATTCCAAATAATCAAATTTTCATGAATTTTTGGCATATCTAACTTAAGCACACAGATTTTTGCTTCTCATTCAACTACATTATCCAACTTAGTTCACTAGGCGTTCCAAATAAGCACAGCATGCATGATAATTTTTTGACTCACATAAAACACAAAAACAACAAAAGACTCACAAAAATAAAATAAAATAAAAACTCCCCCCCCCCCCCCAAACTTAAACTACACATTGTTCCAAATGTGTAAAAGACTTACAGACATACAGCGGCTCAAAATGGTGGTGGTGGCGGCGGATACTGCATTGTCCATTGGGTGAACATGGAACTCAAATTATCAACACGTTGGGTCAGGTGTTAATGGTATTGCATCATTTGCTATTGATTCTGCAGCATCATTTGTTGGTTCAAGAGCATCTTCTCCATCATTGGCATTGGAGGCTCTAAGGACATGGGAGGTTGATGGTTGTTTCGCCTGCTTAATTGTGTTCCTCTGCCTCAAGCTCTTCCTCATCCATGTCTGCTTCTGCTGGGCCCCTTCCCCTTGTTGTTGGTCCTGGTTTGGGGTCAAGGAAGAAGTGCACTAAATTATAGGTCACAGCAGACTGACTCTTCTCTAGGATATCAGTGGCGAATCTTGGGACTCCATACCTATCACATAAGGCAGTAATGAGTGAATCATGTTCCAATCCGCCAGTAGTAGTCAGCCTACTAATCTCCCTTATGCTTTGCACTATTTCTCTCCCAACATCAATTATCTTGCCCGTCATGATGCCATAGATGAGCTTGATTCTGTCTGTGGGCACATTGGTAAAATAAGTTGACGGAATCAAGCATGCACTTACGAAATATAGCCATCCTCTGGTTGTTCTATTAAATTGGCACCGAGCAAGTCTCTTGGATCCGTTGCGGGCAAAATTAAACTCAGCGCCTGTGTAGCACAATGTCTCCGCAACTACATTCCAAATGGTGTGGTTGACATTTCTTGACCAACATCTGAAGTGGTATGGATTATCACCTTGGTCCTCAACATCATTGGTTCTCAGCAGCGCATTCACAACTTCAGAACTTACGGGCACATATTTCCCTCTAACAAAGCATCTAACATCTCTTTGCTCGGGATAATTCGCATAGAATTCCCTCACAAGGCTAGAATTCTGAAGTGGTATCCTCTTCGGATTGGTGAACCTTATCCACTCATCTGCCTCAATCATGGCCCTAATAGGCTCGTAGACATCATCATCATCAAATGGCATGGCCTGATAGTCCATGCCTCTTTCTGGTATCAATACCCTAGTACTAATTTTATTGTATCAATCCTCCGCCTGTTTGTTGATGAATCGAGTAACATCATACTCTGGGGCTGATGAAGATGGGGAAGCTCTTGAAGTTCGTTTCCTAGAGTCCATAGTGAAGATTTGTTGGAAAATTTTCGGCAGCATTTCTTTTGTTTCTTTGAGGTTTCCCAACAACTATCACTCACACAATCAACAATAATCAACCAAAAATCTAACCATAGCAGCAATACACAACAATTATACCACAATACTCCTCAATTCACTCAACTACACAACGAACAACCACTGCAGCACACACCTACAACTACACAACACCCTACCACCACAGTACTTACCACCCCCAAACTTGCAAGTTACTTTCCCTACTAGCCTTGAAATTACAAGAACAATAATGAAGATTACCTTTTTGAAGAGTTGTTCTTCACCAATTTCTTGACTCAATTGGAAGGAATGATGGTGGTGCAAGATGTGAGGGTTTGTGTAGGGATTCTTGGAAGAATTTGGGGAAGTTTGTGGGAGATTGTTATGGGTAGAGAAAGGGATTTTCGGACTTTTTAGATAGAGGAAGGATTTGTGTTTGTGTGGGAAAGGATTTGGAGGATTAGGGCTTTTAATTTGGAAATCCCGTTCCGGCACCGCGGTACTGCCTGATAGCACCGCGGTGCCAAAAGTAATATGGCCCTTCTGATTATTCTGCATCAGCGCAAACTCCGCGACCTCTCAACACCCAAGACCGCGGTCCTCAAGACAATGGCACCGCGATGCTCCCCCGATTTTGTGTTTTTCATCCTTTTTTTTTTGTGCTTAGTCTTCGCTTCCTCCACTGTCATCACAACACCACAAAAATACCAAAAGTGAGACTGTTCAATTTAAAATAAAACAAACTAAAACAAAAAATTTAAATAACATAATTAAAACATTGGGTTGCCTCTCAAGTAGCGCTGTCTTTAACGTCTTGTAGCCGGACGCAGGTTACTCATTAAATCATTGGGGTATTTTAACCCCATTACCTATCCATTTTAAAATCATCCTCCTCTTTCTCACTCTGTTTTTCTTTTTCATAGGAGGGGGTTCAGTAAGACTTACATGTTCGACGGCTTTTATGACATTCATTTTTGTTTTAGCATTCTTGCTGACTTGTGGGTTCACCGCTGTATGAATGATCTCCCTAGATTTGGCATGTGCTGGCTGAACTGCTATGTCAGCTGTGCTGACTGCGAAACACTTGTTGATGGCTTAGGATTCAATGGTGTAATTGAACACTTTGAACACCATCTCTTCCTCCTGAACCCTTAGTCTCAGTTCGCCCTTTCTACATCAATCAGGGCTCTCCCAGTTGCAAGGAATGGTCTCCCTAAAATGATGGGTATTTCATCATCTTCCTCCATATCAAGAATGAGGAAGTCTGCTGGGAAGAAGAATTTTCCCACCTTGACCAACACATCTTCTATTATGCCTCTGGGGTGCACTACGGTTCGGTCGGCCAACTGCAAATTCACTGTGGTTGGTTTGGCTTCACTCAAACCCAATCTCTTGAAGACAGACAGAGGCATGAGATTGATAGTGGCTCCTAAATCACACAACACCTTGTTGCATGTCACCTTACCAATAGTGCAGGGCAAGGTGAAGCTCCCTGGATCCTTCAGCTTAGGAGACAGTTTCTTTTGCATGATGGCACTGCACTCCTCTGTCAAAGATATTGTCTTGTAATCCGCTAGCCTTCTCTTTTTTCCAAGTATCTCCTTCATGAATTTAAAGTATGCTGGCATCTGTTCTAGTACTTCAATGAAGGGGATATTTATTTGAAGCTTCTTAAACACCTCCAAAAACTTGGAGAATTGCTTGTCAATTGTCTTCTTTTGTAACCTCTGAGGGTAAGGGATTCTATCAACATACTCCATCAAAGGTGGTCGTGGAGCTGTCTCAATTGTAGGGCGGTCCTCAGTGACCCCCTCATTCTCTACCTCAGCTGCTTTCTCACACTCCTTCTCACTTACCACTGCGGGCTGGGGAGCAACCTGCTCCAACTAATTTCCACTCCTCAACAACACTTCTTGACACTGCTCTCTAGGATTTACCTTTGTATTGCTTGGGAGAGTGCCCTGCGGCCTGTTGGTTACCATTTTTGCAAGTTGCCCAACCTGTGTTTCTAAGCTCCTGAGAGAGGACCTTGTTTCAGACATGAACTGATTTTGTGAATTGGTGAGTGTAAGCAGTGCAGCTCTCAGTTTATCAGGCTTCTTCTATTGTATAGGTGGTCTAAACTGCTGGGATAAAGTAGCCTGATTTTTCACCAGCTGGTTCTGGTAACCACCTTGATATGGTTGTTGCTGAGGCTGATCGTTCCTCTACGAAAAGTTAGGGTGATTTCTCTACCCTGGTTGTATGTGTTGGAATTATAAGGCCTCTGAAAGCTCTCAACCGCCTGTACCTGCTCCATTGGCACATTATTAGGATCCACCGATGTGCATCTGTCAAAGGAATACGGTCCACCACAAATCTCGCAATTTACAGGCATCTGGACTGCATTCACGGACATGGTGTTCTGCTGCAGTTGCTTCGTCAAAAGGCCCACTTGTGCGTTCAGGGCAGTAATGGCATCTACTTCATGTATGCCCATATCCTTCCTGCTGGTCACTGACCTGTCATCTGCCCCTTGATGATTGTTGGTAGCCATATCTTCCAGTAACTCATGTGCCTCATTGGTACTTTTTCTTATGAAAGCACCCCCTGCTGCAGCATCAATGATGGTACGAGTAGTACCACTCAATCCATTATAAAAAATGTGCACCGGCATCCACTTCTCTATGTCATGATGTGGGCATTTTCTTTGCAAATCCTTAAATCGCTCACATGCATCATAAAGTGACTCACCATCCACGTGGTAATAATTGTTCAACTCTCCTCTTAACTTTGCTGCTTTGGAAGGAGGGAAGAACTTTTCTAGAAACTTTTGGGCCAGGTCCTGCCAGGTAGTAACGGAGTTGGCAGGCAGTGAGATCAACCAGCTTTTGGATCTATCCCTCAGTGAGAACGGGATAGCCTCAGTCTAATGGCATCGTCAGTAACGCCATTTTATTTGAAAGTGGCACACAGTTCCAGAAAGTTTGCAATGCGTATGGGATATTCATGGCGGTCCCTAAATCAGTCGTGTTCTGGACCATGCTCAGGATGGATGGCTTGATCTCAAAGTTGTTGGCCCCTATAGCTGGGAGCCTGATGCAAGTTTGTGCACCTGTGACCGTGGGAAGAACATAGTCCCCCAAACTTCTCTCTGCTGGGACATGTATTGACTCCCCTGCATTCTCAGGAACCTCATTGTCTGCCCCATTCTGATTTGATTTGTTGTTCATGGTCACTGACTCATATATCCTTTTGTTGCGCCTGTTTTGTTTGCACAATTTTTCGATTTCAGGGTTGAAAGGAACAAGTGTATCTGCTCCTATCCTTCTTCGCATAAACTAGATTCCTGAAACAGATCAAAATCAACAAACAAATCAAGGCACACGGTTCTAACAGTAAAATTTAAAATAAAAAAAATAAAAAATAAAGCCAAAGTAGAAATAAAAACAGATGATTCTATATTAGATGTACGCAAGTCCCCGGCAACTGTGCCAAAAACTTGTTAGGTGGTATTTCGACTGCTCACACAAGCGTACGCATCGTCACAAGTAATATAGTCTGTAAGACCGAATATCGTCCATAGAGACTGGTTTCTAAGTATCGTTCATCTATTTTATGTTATCTATTTGGCAATCGATATTTGATTGGGGTTTTTATTTAACTACTAGAGTAATTTCAAGATTTAAACTAATAAAATTGTAATCAGTTATGAATAAATTAGGTCTTCTAAAATCCTCGACTATCCACTTTATTCAATCATTAATGCAACTAGAATGATTCTTCTTCTTTGTTAAGATAGCGGTTAACTAGACTGTCTTATATTCGGTTAGGGCATATAATCACTCAACCCCAGTGCAGAACCCTTCTATATTTCTATGATAGAATTTATGTTATACCCCGTATTTCCAGAGTATGTACGCGAGGACGTACGTAGGAAATTTTGAACTTCAAATAGGCTTGGCCGATTTAATTTTGTGCACAACACCCGGTTAGAGTCGTTTTTGTAAACGCTTTCCACGCCTTCGTAGGGAATTTCCGCTATGTCCTTTCTAATTTTTGCGGATTTTTCCGAGAGACGAACGTGTTGGACCAACAAGAGGGCGCCACGGCACCCTCTCATTGGTGGACTTCAATCGTCCATTTGGACGAAATGGATAGCAAAGGCACGCTTTTGTTGCCTTGACAAAGTCGGGTAGGTAGGATATTTGTGTTTGGTAAATCCTAGCCCTACACTTGCCTAACACATGGATTGATCTTGGCCATTGGTTGGCTTTCACTTGGCCTATAAATACCCACCCCTTTGATGAACTTATTCATCCACAAATTTGCCTAAGTCTTGAAAGCTCTCCTTCTCCCTCCTTTGTGTTGAGTTCGCCAAGAGGCCTCCTCTCCTAGAGGCCTTGGTCCAGGGTACACCCCCTCCTAGTTGTGTGGCCGTGGGTACCCCTGCCTAGTTGCTTTATAATACCCCTCTTTGTAGAATACTCAAAAGTATTGTTATAATGCCCAAATTACCTTAGCCTATACCTTGTAGTATTCTAAGGTTATACTTGTACAAAAAGCCCGAAATACTATTATACTTCCGTCTACCACAAAACCGAAACCCTAGGGAAATCTCCATAGTCCGTTGAGTATTGTGTAGAAGTTGGTTAGAACTTCTAAGGGTGGTTAGAGCGGGTTGGTCGAGCTCGGAGTCGAGCTAAACGATTGCCCAGATCGACTTTAAGCCAGGATAATTATGGGCTTATCGAGGTAATTATCTTGTCCTCTATTGTAATTGGAAATTACATAATTGCTTGAATATATAGTTGAAGTATACTATATAATGGAACTGAACGTAGTTATCGCAATGTCTTTTGACTTAAGCCCGAATAATACTTACGCAATGTCTTGCGACTTAAGCCCAATTTAAAGAAGAGTAATCGAATCGTAATTACATAGGGTCAGACATGAGACTTGTAGTAGTACCGCGAGTAGAATTGTACCGTTTGGGTTAGATATATAACCCCCGGTTGGCTTGTAGCCAGCCTCGATAGAGGAGGAGATTTACGCTGCATGGGGAGAGTCTTTGCAATTTTCTGTAGAATGTTCTACGAAGAGACCTAATGTTAATAAGCGCCTTGTGGCCTTATAGGTCAAGTACTACGTGGTGCGATCTACGTGGCTTAAGGAGTAGCCGACACTGGGAGTACTTGAGCGTTTTGCTATTAGTCGATACTCGTCGCGAGGTATGTGAACCTCTTCCTATCTCTTCTAGCATGATATGTGTGAATTATGTAGTACGGTAGACGTACATGTGCTAAATGTATTTGATTGGTGTAAACATAAAGTGTTATAACGCTTTATGGGAAGTTGGTTATAATACTTTATGTTGGTTAGAAAATACATGTGGTTTTTAAAAGGTAAATCGATTTGAACTATAACTGGCTTGTTATGTGTTAATAAAGAACTTGAAGTATTTCAAAAGATTTTTGAATCATTTTGAAAGAAGAAGTAATATTTGGTTTTTGAAAAACTTAAGAGTTATACTAGCCTTATGGGAAGTTAGGTATAACGGCTTAAGAATGTTTTAATTGATTTCTAAATCGAATGTATCGACAAACCATCGCAGCGTTAATAAAAGGAAATGTTTTGACTAATTAAGCATTTTAAAACCAAGAGAAACTTCCATCCGCATAGAAACTAAGATGAGACAAAATGATATTTCCTAGATCATGGCTGCTGTAATAAGATTGTTATAAACAAGAATATCCTACTCACATATAAGGCTTAGGTTTCTCAGATTGTTTAAAGGAGAATTATATTCTTAAATGAATAAGACTATGAACTACGAAACCTTTCTAAAATTAGGCAAACTTGAACATTGGAAAAGAATGTTGCTACTTGATTTTACAAAGAGAAGTAATCGATTTACTTTAAAAAGATAATCACTCTATGTTCATATACTACGGTATTGTGTGGTTTTTCGGGAAGTAACGATCTTTTAAAGATTTAATGTATGAAGTACTTTGGGGATAGGTACGAACTTGTTAGTAGAAAGTACCTTGTGTGAATAACTTGATTGTATTGGTTTGTGATAGCCTTGTAATACTTTCTTGTTGACTTGATAAGTAAGCATGTTAGGATGCTACGTGTGTTAGTATCTTGTGATTATTATGTGAGGGTCACTCTCACAGGCTTACGTTGTTAAACGTTAAGCCCGTTGTACTATTATTGTATCACATACCCTTGACTTATTATACCGAGGGCTTGCCACCCTGACGCGGTCTTTACGCCTACGCGGTCCTCGTGACTACGCGAGCGCGGTAGCTCCAGGATTTGATCATTCCGTGTTTAGCCCGACGCGGGATTCCTATGCGGTCCGCTGAGACTATGCGGTCTTTTGAGACTATGCGGGTTGCGGGAGCCTGGCAGATACCGGTGGTCGCCGCTTCGACGCGGGTATACCGGGCGATGCAGGACCACGATTCGAGGAATACCACGCGGTCCGCAGGTGACCTATGCGAGTCGCGAGAGTTCCAGAATAGACGCGCACATTGATATTGCGCGCGTGGGCCGCTTCGATCATGGTGCGGTCTAGAAAGACCTCGGATACGCTTGTGGTATTTTTGGTATCGCTGGTCTTAGTAGTCGGCTATGCCTTCGCACTTGCCCCGCACGGTTTATCAGGATAACTTTGAGGCGTGAGTCCACGACTTGACATGATCGCTATTTGTTGTGGATCGTAGTTTGCTTATCATACATGTCTCCCGCTTTATAGACTATTATGATTTCATTTACGTATTTTTAGTTTCACATACTTGCACTCAGATCGACTCTTCGGGCTGCGTTCACGCCGCAGTCGAGGTACACCGATCGTTGATCCTAGCTCGTGGTCACAGCCAACAGATGGAAAGCCCGCTTTCCGAGGCTTATCAGCCGTAAAGTCCCCGTCAGATAGGTGTTTACATTCGTGGTTTATGGGCCCCGTCCCGCCATTGTTGTCGTATCATTCTTAGGTGCAGTAGTAATCACAGGCGGTGGTTTGTAAAAAGGATTAAACTGCTCATTTGTAATGTTGTTATTTATATATGCCGAAAGGCGAAGTTTTCCTCGACATCGTTTTGTACTTCATTTCATGTATGTGTTTTATGTTCACGACATTACTCGATGTTGTGTCACTAGGGTGCCCGGTAAGGCACCGCCACGCCCGCCGGTCGTGACAAAAGTGGTATCGAGCGATTAATCCTGAAAGTGTCTACAGACCGCATCCAGAAGTCTTGATTATCGGTGTGTTGTGCACCACACCAATAATCGTGAGGCTATAGGATATTTAGGAGTGGTTTCTATTCTTCTCACTGAGATCGTGCCTTAGAGTCAGTTGTAAGTTGGACCCTCCGACGAAATTCTTTCCTTATCGTTATGCCTCCGCGTAGGCAACCCGAGCCCGTGAGGGCAAGGCGGCGGAGCCGCGAGTAGAGTTCGAGAGGTGGCGAGGCCTGTGCCCAATCATTACCTAGGTAGTGCTTCATTCGGGAGTTCTGCGACATCACTAGCCCCAGCAGAGTTTAGCACGGCGCGGCAGCTCCATCGGCCATGACATTTGAACCTTCGCCACGATCGGAACAGAGAATTTAGATTGCAAAGAGGCGACCACATTAGCTATAGATTTGGCTACCAGAGAGTATACCGATGTACCGCGAATCTTAAGGATTATCTAAAAGAGGTTGTGCGAGTAATTCTTGATTGGGCTTGGCATGGCACGGGCTTATGCGGGCTTATGCAGCCGAGAAAACATAGAGATCGACGTTAACGGCGACAAATGTAAGGCCGGAGCAGAAGGTCCTTTAGTAACTTTCGAGGCGAGTCGCCTACCGCAGATTTGATATGCACCTCCGCCAGCGCAGTGGTCTTCCACGGGTTCGTGACGTTCGAGTATGCAGGAGTTGGTCGAACTCCGTGGCTTCCGCTCATTGCGATGCACGCCATCCCGGAATGTCGCCTTTAGTTGGTACTTGTTGTACCACGACCGCCGTGGTCCGATGTCGATAGAGTGTCCTTGTAGGAGGACTTAGCCTTCAGGATCGGTGGGTAGTTCGTCATCTTCCCTAGCTATGCGCCCTACGGGGCAGGTTTGATTAGAACGACTAAGGGGAGTGAAGCAGTGGGTATAGATATATCTTTAACCCTCTGAGATCGAGATGTGTGATAAGGTGAGTATACCTTAGGTGCTATGTTCCGATAGCGGTGTGTTAGTTGTGTTTAGAGATCATGGTTGTTTAACCGAGTAAGATTTTGGGGGATAGATAAGGTGTGAACCTTAGAATGTTTTACGTTGAGACCTTAGAGGTGAGGCCATCTCGAGAAAGGTGTAGTGTTATGTTTGACTTTATCGGAAGTGCATAGTGCACGTGAGTTATGTTTGGGATAGGTCCCTAGTAGTGTGGAATGAAAGGGGTAGTTGAGCTAAGAAGACCGCTAGGTTTTCAAACATGATTAGTGAGATTGTTCCGATCGGGAGCTAGTATTGTGCGCTTGCGGTCGGGTTGAGGCCTTTCGCCGCGTCAACCCGCGTAGATTCAGTGCGGGTCAGTTGTGGTGGTCCCGCCTTGTGTTAGGGTTGTGAGGTGTTAGGCCCAAGTTTAGTTAACCAAACAGACGAGTTCGTGGATACGCTCGACCAGATGGTCGGGCCGATGGGGCAGCCCATCGTGTTCTTCGCTCGATCGCTCACTCGGCGGTGTTGAATTATCGTAAGGTTGTAAGGCGTCGCACGGTGCCTACCTTCACCTTATGACAGATGGAGCCGGTAGTGCTGTTGTTGTTTCGGAAGTTTTGCCAAGCATGTGTTAAGAACTCAGTGAGTCTCGACCGCATTCGCCTCTGCCAAAGTGTGGATTTCGGGGTAGTTGCGAGATTGTTGTCTCCTGTGGAGGAGTGTTTAAGCTACCATTTCGGTGTTCGGACGTCACCTTTGAAGCCTCAGTAGGGCGGAAGTGTAAGTCACGGCCGATTGGTTCGATGTTGGCAAGATTCAGATAGTTGGTTCGAGCTTGTTCCAAACAGATCGTGGATAGTGCGGCTTGTCTAGAAGAAGTTCGCACTCGAGGAATTGTGCGGATAATCGCGACGACGCTTAGAGTTCGAGTTGACGGTCGGTCTTCTGAAAGTACCACCCGGGTGGGTGTGACGAAGTTTTGGAATACAGAGGAACTTAGCCCGAGTTACTTTGGGCCCTTTGAGTTCATGTGAAGAATAGGTCGGTTGCCTATATGTTAGCATTTGCCGTCCGACCTAGAGGCAAGACGTCCGGTCTTTCGTATTGTTATGATCGGGAAAGTATCGGAGAATCCATCCAGAGTATTCCCAGTTAATGATGACCAAGTTGAAGATGATAACCCCGAGTTTTGGAGATCAAGCGATTTAAATGTGGTAAGAGTTCGAGTGTACGACACCTCGGGGATCGCGTAGTCCGGCATCATTTGTTGGGTCGCCGAGTGACACTAGAACCTCGCGGCAAGGTGACAAAAGTGGTGTCGGGAAGAAGCGAGCATGTATGGCGAGCATAGATGTGACCATTTCTTTTGTTTGGAAAAAGTGTGGAGGGAGTATATTCTAGACCCCGGAGAGAGGTGTTTGTGGTGATGTTAGAGGTGATTCCTCGTGGACTTGGATGTAAGTATTTTTGCGCAGTTGTTTCTGTGGCCATTGTGGCAGGATTGTTTCGTAAGTGTAGTAGTAAAGACTATACTGGCGCGCGGTTGTTTTGAGACTTGAAGGAACATTCGGGACGAATGTTTCTAAGGAGGGGAGAATGTTATACCCCGTATTTCCAGAGTATGTACGCGAGGACGTACGTAGGAAATTTTGAACTTCAAATAGGCTTGGCCGATTTAATTTTGTGCACAACACCCGGTTAGAGTCGTTTTTCGGCGAAACGTTTTCACAGCTTTCGTAGGGGAATTTCCGGCTATGTCCTTTCTAAATTTTGCGGATTTTTCCGAGAGACGAAACGTGTTGGACCAACAAGAGGGCGCCACTTGGCACCCTCTCATTGGTGGACTTCAATCGTCCATTTGGACGAAATGGATAAAGCAAAGGCACGTTTTGTTGCCTTGACAAAGTCGGCGGTAGGTAGGATATTTGTTTTTGGTAAATCCTATCACTATACTTTACTAACACATGGATTGATCTTGCCATTGGTTGGCTTTCACTTGGCCTATAAAGACCCACCACTTTGATGAACTGAAGCATCCACAAATTTGCCTAAGTCTTGAAAGCTCTCCTTCTCCCTCCCCTTTGTGTTGAGTTCGGCCAAGAGGCCTCCCCCTCTCCTAGAGGCCTTGGTCGAGGGGTACACCCCCCCTCCTAGTTGTGTGGCCGTGGGGTTGACCCCCCCGAGCGGAGTTGCTTTGGTATGATACCCCCTCTTGGTAGAATACTCTCAAAAGTATTGTTATAATGCCCAAATTACCTTAGCCTATACCTTGTAGTATTCTAAGGTTATACTTGTACAAAAAGCCCGTAAATACTATTATACTTCCCACTACAAACCGAAACCCTAGGGAAATCTCCATAGTCCGTTGAGTATTGTGTAGAAGTTGGTTAGAACTTCTAAGGGTGGTTTAGCGGGTTGAGCGCTCGGAGTCGAGCTAAACGATTGCCCAGATCGACTTTAAGCTAGGATAATTATGGGCTTATCGAGGTAATTATCTTGTCTCTATTGTAATTGGAAATTACATAATTGTGAATATATAGTTGAAGTATACTATATAATGGAACTGAACGTAGTTATCGGCAATGTCTTTTGACTTAAGCCTGAATAATACTTACGGCAATGTCTTGCGACTTAAGCTGAATTTAAAGAAGAGTCTTGATCGTAATTACATAGGGTTGTATTCTGAGAGACTTGTGTAGTAGTCCGTGGAGTAGAATTGTACCGTTTGGGTTAGATATATAACCCCGGTTGGCTTGGTAGCCGGCCTCGATAGAGGAGGAGATTTACTGTTGTTGCGGGGAGAGTCTTCTTGAATTTTCTGTAGAATGTTCTACGAAGAGACCTAATGTTAATAAGCGCCTTGTGGCCTTATAGGTTGAAGTACTACGTGTGGTGCGATCTACGTGGCTTAAGGAGTAGCCGACAGTTGGGAGTACTTGGAGCGTTTTGCTATTAGTCGATACTCGTCGCGAGGTATGTGAACCTCTTCCTATCTCTTCTAGCATGATATGTGTGAATTATGTAGTACGGTAGACGTACATGTGCTAAATGTATTTGATTGGTGTAAACATAAAGTGTTATAACGGCTTTATGGGAAGTTGGTTATAACAGCTTTATGTTGGTTAGAAAATACATGTGGTTTTTAAAAGGTAACTGATTTGAACTATAACTGGCTTGTTATGTGTTAATAAAGAACTTGAAGTATTTCAAAAGATTTTTGAATCATTTTGAAAGAAGAAGTAATATTTGGTTTTTGAAAAACTTAAGAGTTATACTAGCCTTATGGGAAGTTAGGTATAACGGCTTAAGAATGTTTTACTGATTTCGGAAATCAGAATGTGTATCGACAAACCACTGCAGCGTTAATAAAAGGAAATGTTTTGACTAATTAAGCATTTTTAAAACCAGTAGAAACTTCCATCTGCATAGAAACTAAGATGAGACAAAATGATATTTCCTAGATCATGCCGTCTTTGTAATAAGATTGTTATAAACAAGAATATCCTACTCACATATAAGGCTTAGGTTTCTCAGTTGTTTAAAGGAGAATTATATTCTTAAATGAATAAGACTATGAACTACGAAACCTTTCTAAAATTAGGCAAACTTGAACATTGGAAAAGAATGTTGCTACTTGATTTTACAAAGAGAAGTAATCGATTTACTTTAAAAAGATAATCACTCTATGTTCATATACTACGGGTATTGTGTGGTTTTTGGGAAGTAACGATCTTTTAAAGATTTAATGTATGAAGTACTTTGGGGATAGGTACCCGAACTTGTTAGTAGAAAGTACCTTGTGTGAATAACTTGATTGTATTGGTTTGTGATAGCCTTGTAATACTTTCTTGTTGACTTGATAAGTAAGCATGTTAGGATGCTACGTGTGTTAGTATCTTGTGATTATTATGTGAGGGTCACTCTGTTGTGCTTACGTTGTTAAACGTTAAGCGGATTGTACTATTATTGTATCACATACCCTCGACTTATTATACCGGGCTTGCCACCGCGATGCGGTCTTTACGGCTATCGCGGTCCTCGTGACTACGCGAGTCGCGGTAGCTCGAGGATTTGATCATTCCGGTGTTTAGCCCGACGCGGGATTCCACATGCGGTCTGCTGAGACTATGCGGTCTTTTGAGACTATGCGGGTTGCGGGAGCCTAGGCGAATACCGAGGTTGGTCGCCCGATGCGCGGTATACCTCGGGCGATGCAGGACCATGATTCGAGGAATACCTCACGCGGTCGTGTGTGACCTATGCGGAGCTGCGAGAGTTCCAGAATAGACGCCGCATTGATATTGCGGGCGGTGGCGGCCGATCATGTGGTGCGGTCTAGAAAGACCTCGGGATACGATTTGTGGTATTTTTGGTGCTTGTGGGTCTTAGTAGTCGGCTATGCCTTCGTGACTTGCCGTGCGGGTTTATTGTGATAACTTTGAGGCGTGAGTCCACGACTTGACATATTCGCTTATTTGTTGTGGGTGTAGTTTGCTTATCATACATGTCTCGCTTTATAGACTATTATGATTTCATTTACGATATTTTTAGTTTCACATACTCTGCACTGTTGTGCGACCTCGCCCGAGTGCGTTAAACGCCGCAGTCGAGGTACACCGATCGTTGATCCTAGCTCTCGTGGTCACAATTCAACAGATGGAAAGCTCCGCTTCTCGGAGGCTTATCGATGGTAAAGTCCCCGTCGTATAGGTGTTTACATTCGGGGTTTGGCGGGGCCCCTGTCCGCCATCATGTTGTCGTATCATTCTTAGAAGTGCAGTAATCTTGTTGTGGCGGGGTTTGTAAAAAGGATTAAACTGCTCATTTGTAATGTTGTTATTTATATATCTTAAAGGCGAAGTTTTCTCAGACATCGCTTTGTATACTTCATTTCATGTATGTGTTTTATGTTCCGCTGATTACTCTGATGTTGTGTCACTAGGGTGCCCGGGGTAAGGCACCAGTCACGGGCCCAGTTTCGGGTCGTGACAATTTACCACATAGAAGGATTAAGAACACTAACCTATAATGCTACACAAGTATCGTGGTACTTTTGTCCGCGATTTTAACCTATGTCTAGTCAATTACAGCATATCTAAATCTCTCCTTTCGGTTTTTGATTCAAAATCATATATGTTATGATAACTAGTGATCAATTAATTATCAAACATTCATACCAAATATTGACTAAATCTTAATCAAGCGAAGAAGAAATCAAACTACTGCATTAATTCATGAATAACAGTTTCAAGCGATTCATAAGGAAAGCTCTAATAGAGTGTTTAGCTCCTAGCCATAGTCACGCTAAGAACTAACACAATATTCATACATAACTGAATTAAAAACTAAAGAAAGAAAATTACGTAAAACAAAGTCTCCAATTGTAGCTCCAAATCCGCCTTGTGTTGTAGAATGAACCGCCCTCATAGCATTAATCCTTAGGGATTAAATATCCTCCAATTTTCGTGCTCTATGGACCAATCTGCCCTTAGCCAATTTGCCTTCGGAACTGAAATTTCCCGCGTCGGCACCGCGGTGCCGAAACTCCTGTAGCTTCTCAACACAAATGGCACCGCGGTGCTGAAAGTCATGTGGCTCCTCAGTAAATATGGCACCAATACTGCGTAGATAAGCGCGATCTTGCCTTCTTTCGCTCTGAGTTGCCAACTTTCATCCTTTTCACCTCGGGAGCACCTTTTCTGCCCATTTCTCGTTCCTTTTTTCCATTTTGCCTTTTTGCACCGTTGTGACTCAAAAGAGCGAAAAACAAACCCACTACTATACTAAACACAACAAAAATGAGTAAAATACCAACTAAAAATGACTCAAAAGACGTATACAAAATACGCCTAACAGTATACCAATCATATTGAGTCACGAAAGTATTTAACCCTAGCAGTTTTGTTCACGGTTGCTTATTGACCGAATTACTAACTCTCATAGTATTCACCCGAATTACTATTATCTTATTCGAAATAGTTCGCCGCCTATGTTTCTATGAAATTGACTTGTTAGCATTCTAAAATTTCATGTACGGTATTTAATTGAATGCATCGACTAAGTATATTCCTATCCTAGCAATAAATATCTATTTTAGGGATAATCAGATCATGCCCTATTTACTTCTTCTCTAATCTGATAACATCTTTCCAAGAATGTATATTAAATATTAAATAAAACTCAATTGTTGTGAAAGGAAATCAACCAATACGAACAGAAGTAAAGAAACAATCGTATTTGAATAAACTCTACTAAGATGAAATTACTATTCAAATGTTGATACTCATGGTTGTGTGACAACCCCAGAACTTATTGAGTTTAGCTACTCATAATAGAATTACAAAATCCAAGAAAAGATGAAGTAACGAAAGTAAAAAAGATAACCTTACGAAGAAATAACTTTACTTTTTTCTCTCTGTACCCCTTTCAAAACGACGCAGGGGTCTATTAATAATGTTGGGTATAATCCTCCAAGGTGCATCCAATATGGTTTAGGACATATTCATGTTGCCTCCATGTTGCTCGTTGAGCGAGCTCCAAAGCGAGCCAAATGCTTGCTTTGGGCTTCGCTAGGTGAGACCATGCAGATTTTTTAACATGGAATTTTTTTCATTTCTTGATCACTGCTCGTCGAGCGAGCTTGAAGGTGAGCCATTTGCTTTTTTTGGCCCTCGTTGAGTGTGGCCTTGCTACTCTTATGCCTTAGCGAAATTCCCATCTTCAACGTCCTGAGCTCGCTAAGAGAGCTTGAAAGCAAAGGATCCTCTTGCCTTGGGCCTCGCTCAGCGAGGTCCCTCGTCATTCCACGCTTAAAAATCTTTAGCTCTTCTTCTCCGAAATGATGTATTTTCCATGTAAAATACCTAAATTCAACAATAACACACATATTAGTTAGATATCGCAAAGTCAATATCAGTTAGGTGTATTTATTGCATTTAGGTCCCAAAACAAGGTAGAAACATGGGTAAAACACATATGTTAGGCGTATAAATACCCCTAACATCAATACACCTTTATGAAAAGTTATAAGTTTTCATGTCTAAACCATGCATGTGGATTTTATATCCGTCACATAAAATAAGTTAAGTGAAAGTTTAAAGAGATAATCAATAAATAAAATTGTAAGTAATTTAATTTGATTTATTAGTATCTAAATCTTAACATGGGGGGGGGGGGTTAAATATATATATTTTATTGTGATAGAATTAATTTCATAATAGAAAGTCTCGTTAACAAATTATGTTATCCTTGTTGTGCCCGAATAATTAGAAGTTAAATGTAATTATTTCTCGGTGGAAAAGAAAGATCTCGCAGGTGTGGAAAGAGTTTTAAACCCTAAAATTTGTGGTTATATAAAGGGTTTGTTTCCATTAAGGAGTCTATAATTTTCACACGTTTTTTAATAGGGAATTCTCCCACACAAACTTCATAAATTCTGGCATTGTTCGTTAACGCAACATAAGAGGGACTAGTGATGATCGTGATTTGATTGTGGTTCCGCTTATATGCTATAGAACTAGTGGTGAATTATTGAAATTGAATGTCAATTTCATTGACAAATTATGTTCACGCTTCGAGAGGTAATCTATTTATCTATGTATGTGCTAGTTGTCTCTATTACATGCAAGTTTGATACTAATAATTGCTTATGTTGCCTCTATATGTATTTCCAACAATTGGTATTAGAGTGTGTGCTTGCATCTAAATATATAAATAACCTAGAATTATATGTGTGATTATGTATGTGTTTACCCCTAAATCCATGATTAAGATAAAAATTGAATTTGTTTTAGTGGTACGCAAATTATAATGACCGAATAGAATGTTCTTGATGCCAAATTGCATGTTTAATATAATCAAAGTAATAAATGAAAGTCGTAAACAATGGAATAAAAGAGAGTGAATGAATCTTATTAGACTGTCTCCGGTGAGATGGTCGAGAAATGTAGCTGTGAAAGCAAGAACTTGAGAGCTTGTATGCTTGAATAACAAAGCTGAGGATGAGGGGGAAGGGTTCAATTTATAGTCTAACCCTAAAGTAACTTTGTCATATGTCATGCCTCTCATAATCCACACGTTAGATAAGTTACATGCACTACTATGAAACTGTCGAAAAGAATCTCAGATTCTTCGGAAACGAACATTGTTGGAGCTTATCTTGATCAGTCACTACCAGATGAGATCATTCAAATAGGAACGAATACTAGTTCACAAATACAATGAAGAATTGATTGCAGTTTCTGCTCTCGTCCTTGCATGGAAACATCATTTTTATCTATTCCCAGTACTCCAAGGTAACATTTTTTTAGCACACATAAAATTTTCAAGGATCTAATTATTTCAACATGTGTATAAACCATTAAAAGGTAACATAATAAATTGTTCTCATTTCACTTGCAGTAAGATTTACAAGTAAAGGAGAAGAAATGTTTAGAGTGGTGAATAGCATATTGCACTTGATCCCCTGTTGTTTATGATTGGCACCACCAACCTGGTTGATAATGTTTGATCCATTGTGGAGTAAATCATTCAAGAACTGCTACCTGTACTTGGCATGCTACTCATTCCAAACTCTTTAAGCCTATTAAGCTCGGGCAATATGACAGAACCAAGATCAGGTCGATCTTTCTTCCGCAGCTCAGCACACTTGAGTGACAATTTTGCATAGTTAAGAGCCTCTAACACGGGCCAGTTTGTCACTGTTGGATCTAATATATCTGCAAATGTTCCATTCTCGATGGCCCTCTCGACGTGATGAGTTAAACCCATCGGGGGCCTTGCAGTAATAATTTGGAGCAACATTACACCAAGTGAATATATATCCGATTTAGTCCCTAACTTTCCCGTCTGTTGATATTCGGGATCAATGTAACAAAAAGTTCCTGCAGCTGAAGTCATGTGATATTGTGTAACGCAATCAGCTACAGACGGTGGTACTAACCGAGCCAACCCAACATCACTAATTTTGCAGGCATAATTGCTGTCTAAAAGAATGTTTCCTGGCTTAAGGTCACGATGGACAAGAGGTTCCGGCTTTGCTTGGTGAAGGAATAGAAGCCCTGTAGCGATTTCAGCAGCGATTTTAAACCGAATTTCCCATGGGATTGGAGGGGTGTTACCTTTCCGGAACAGGCGATCTTCCAGGCTACCATTATTCATGAATTCATAAACCAAACATCCGTACTCGGGACATGCACCCAAGAGTAGCACCATATTTGGGTGCCTCATGTGACCAAGGACCTGAACCTGTAAATGACAAAAGAAGTTAAATTTGCAAAATCTGCACCAGAATTTGGCTACTCAAGTCAAGTATTTGCGAAAATGAGATAGTTGAGAGGGTAGGGGCCTTGCACATTAACACCATGGTTATGGTAGTGTGCGAAATTTGGGCCACTTGCATGTTAATCTTTTCAAGAAAAAGAACAAGGCCTCTGGTGCATACCTCTAATTGATACTAAAAATAGACTCCCAAAAGTGCTTTCTAAGAATTGTTACTGAAGCATATAAATAGAACAGAAAAATTTAGATTAAACATAATACATAAAAGCAATCATGTTATGCACCAGAATGCTTCAAGATACATAAATTTGTCAGTCTAAATCTGGAATTTGTCATGCTTCCCTCGCAGTGTATCCAAGATAAATAACTCTAAGTTGACTGACCTAATGCTCAAGAATCGATAGAGAAGAAAGTTGTTCACCCAAACAAAAAAGAAATTTTATATCTTAGTTTCGCATTATGCATCTTTACATCAATGTCAACATACCTCTTGCTTGAACTGTTGCATCCCTTGTGCAGCATCGGATCTCAGAACTTTAATGGCAACCGGTGTGTGATCAAGTCTCCCTTTGTAAACAGGTCCATATCCACCTTCACCAATCTTCTCAGAATTTGAGAAATTTTTGGTGGTTAGTTCAATCTCTTCTATTGTATATTTTCTATAGCGGATATTATTCTGAGATAGATCACTTAATGCTAGATTCTTTTCTTCTGTCTCTCGTCTGGCCTTCAACTCCGCATACTTTCTTCTTTTTGATTCTATCTCAGCCAACCTTTGTGATTTTTGAGCAGCTTCAATGGCAGCTCTGCCTTTAGCTTTCTCCGTCTCAGCAATAGCGAGAGCCGCCTCTTCAGAAATACGGGCCTGTTTGAACCTACTAGCTTCTTCCATTTTCCATTGATTATGCTCTTTCGCCTGAAATATGCAAAATTTATCCACGGATAAGAAGAGGCAGACGGAAAATCAATGAAGACTTCTTACGAGCTTTATATCATTACTTTCCAATTAGTGTTTAGGGGTTTCACTCGCAGAAAAAGATTGTTGACTTTCTAAGGGATCTTCCCCGTTTGCGCATCAGAAGGAATGTTATTTTAAATTTACTATACAAGTTCAGTTGAAACATAGAACTGACCTGATGATATCTTCCTTGTTTTGAAAAAAAAATCAAAGTAACAAATGACTGAACATTCACTTCCATAAATGTTACTCCCTTTGTTTCAATTTGTGTGTTAGTTCCCTTTTAAGTTTGTTTAAGAAAGAATTTCACTATTTATATTTAGTAACACTTAAATTCCAGCATTCGACGTGGCATATTTAAGATCACAAGGTTCAAAGGTTATTTTTAGTACATTAGACACATCCTTAGTTTAAAATCACAAGATTCAAAAATCTTCTTTACTTTAGTAAACTCCCTATCAAGTTAATCTAAGACACAAAAAAAAATGGAGCGAGTAGTAAACTTTGAAGAAACACGGTTTTATGCATTAGCTCTTTCAAAATGCGTCTCCAGAATTTCCAAGCTTTAGTATAGAAAACGCATGTGCCAAGAAAGGAACTTTAATTAGCAGAAGGCTGGTTTTTACATATTTTTCCCTTAAATTAGTTTAAATGACTTTTATCCTTCTGGTTCTAGACAGTTAGTACCGTTTGATTTGCAGAGACGGCTTCTTTGCAAGCTGTGTCGTACATATCCATGGTTTGTCTTAGCTCTAGCTTTAATCTGTTCATCTCAGCCTCCCACTGCATACAACAATTGATGAAGAATGTGTTACCAAAATGAAACTGATTTTTCTTTCATTACAATCAAACTAGTAAAGACTTTTGCACTATCATCATGTATTCTATCATCATATATATTTCACTTACCGAAGATGAGGAGCTACAACTGTCGTTTACTGAAACTTGAGTGAAGTCAAGATTTTGGGCTGTGACATCCACTGATCCACGGTTAAGAGGTGCATAGGATGGAGAATTCCTGCTATATGAATTCTTTGGCTCTCTAGTATGAACATCAACACTGCCCATTGATGCATTAGATCTTCCAGTATTTTGCTCTGCCCTCATATATGCTGACCTGTTTTGCGCACCAGTTTATTAAATAGAAATACCACCATCATTGATAAAGCATCAGATTTTAAGTTGTTTCTCTATGCAGTTTTCAATAGTCAAACTTTAACTCTAGATAAGCTAGTGTATACAACAAATAGAAGCAAACAATGACCAAGATTATTCTGTAAGGACAGTAACCATTGTAGTAAATCAGTTGCATTTGCAGTTTAAACTCCGGGCACTTGTTAAACTTACTTTCAGTTAGCGATGTTAAATAAGTTTGTTTATAAGGACAAACTACGTCTTCACCCTAAAATATTTTGAATTTTAAAAAAAAAAACATTTCAATGGCTGTCTTTAATAATTAATACTAATCTTTTCCTTGACTAAGATGTCTAATAATTAGAGTACACAATGGTTGGAAATTGCCAAGATTACTGAAACTATATACAATGACTTTGAATTGCTTAAAATATTCATATTGCATAAGGTATGGCAAGTTTACTGGTGATTTTGGGGGTTTAATTTGGATACCAAGTAGCATCACAAGAAGTTGAACTGATATTCTTTGGTAAATTGATTCTTTCAGACGAGCATATAAACAACAACAACAACATACACGGTGATATCCCGCAAGTATCGTATGGGAAGGGTGGGGTATACGCCGACCTTACCCCTACCTTGTGTGAGGTAGAGATTGTTTCCGATAGACCCTCGGCTCAAGGCAAGGAACACAAACACTTCTGCTTTCATTTGCTAGTTTACTTGTACTTTAGCTTAAAAGTGACTATCAAATCTTAAGGTTATTGGTATTGCATCAACCAATTTGGTGACGCAGTGTAGGAAGACTCACCCTAACCTCTATAGCGACCCCAACTCTAGCTGAGAAGCACCCTCCACCAACTTCCATTTTTCCACTTTCCTGCAAGTCTGCTTGCCCGGTTTTCTAGACCTTTACTAATTCCCTTACCCAATCTCATGAGAAACGAGCCCAGCTTTCCTGCCTTAAGCTCATTATTTATTGAAATATTTTATTAAGTAAATCCCTCAAAGTGAAGGACAATAAGCAGGCAGTGTGCGATCTTTTCATAAGCTCAACAAAATTAAAAAAGTTTATTTGGTACCTGGCTACATCTTCTGGTTCAGAGTAATTACTTAGCCTAGCTGCTGACCATGGTTGGGAAGGTGGTAGCCTTGCTGAAGAACTAGCAAGAGCTATAGCTGCTGGTCTGACTGATTGTTGCTTGCCTTTTGCAATCACGTATACGGTACAATAATCTGGTGCAGCCTTGTTTACTATAATTGGCACATCATGAGTCCAAAATTTCCTGCAAAAACAAAAAAGATCATTAAGATATTTATCCAAAATTCAAAAGAGAAAAACAATAAATTGATGATAATAACCTGGAAAAAGCACTTCTTGATGATGCACCAAGAACAATGTTGGTGACGCGATAGCTGTTGATATAGTCTAGAAGTCCCTTAGACACTGAAATATCCTCAATAACAACCTCTTTTACTGCTATCTTCACCCATCAGTTGGAGTTAAAGTTAGATTTAATCAACATTCCACAGCGATATAAACCTAGTTTTCTCATTTCGTTAACATAAAATGCTACCTAGGTACGTAATATATCGTTTCAATGGTGCAAAATGCATTTATGCAAAGATATGATGTCTTGTGATCTTATAGACCTCTCTTTTCTCCTAAGTTTCTCATGTAAATTAATCGTTTTGCTAGGTCTCACGTGTATAATTGTTTCAACAGTTCTTCAAGCGCATTCAATGTGGCAAAATTGTCATCGAAGAATCAAGTATTTTGAGGAGAAAGGGAGGGGGAAAGGTCCAAAAGAACCATCATTCTTCTTTTTGTATTCTATTCTACTCAATCAATTGACGTACCCCTTTACGTGCAGAGTAAGCCCTGAAAGGTGTAAAGACCTTATGAGTATCTTCATCACTTAAACCACGATTTGAACTCTGACCAGCACCATTAGCTCCAACCTCTACAAAACAGCGGAAATGTCATCATCACTAATAAAAAAAAACATGTTTCTAACATTCAATAAGAACTACTGATAAAAAAAAATTAACATCCAATCACGGAGGCCAAATGGGGCGAGGCAGGGCATGACAGACGAGCCTTACACAGAAAAAGTTCTAATTCACCCCCAATCCGTTTACCATTTTTCTCAAATTTTATCTCGTCCATGCATAGCCCGGCCCTGTCCTGCTTACTTAAGTTTTCTTCATGCCTAACTTTATGAGAAATGGGTTCAAGAAATCGGTTTGTTCAACAGTAAAAGTTGTTAATTTTCATTTAACCTGCCTGGCCTTGCCACGCCATGCTTTTGATTTTCAAAAAGCTTGTTTAAATTTTCCTGGGCATATAAGAGCTCCCCTGTCCTATCTGGTTTATAATTTGCCCCGTGCCCCATTGCGTATAAGAGCTCCCCCGTCCTGTCAATAAATATGTGAATCTAGAAATTCATTTCGGCCAATTGAACCTTCTCGACCCTGTTATTTTTTAAGAACCAAAAAGATTTGTGCCAAAATGATAGATGTCGTCCTTGGACACGTAACAGAACTTAAAGCCCCGATCAAATCCGCCTACATATGATTACTCATTAATGGTTGATCAAATTTGATAGATTCGCCCTCATAAACAAGAAGCTCTGGTCCGCCCCGCCCCACCCAACCGAATTCCATATCTGCATTCAATGCCTAGCTTGAATGCTGCAATAGACATAAACTTCCAATCCAACTTCTTTAAAAAGAAAGTTATTTTAGCGTAACAACTTAGGAAATTTTGTATGAGATATGATGATGAGAGTACGTACATTGGAATCATGCATTCTTGATTAAATCGAATAATCAAATTAAATGACCGAGAGAAGATAAAACTGAAAATGTGACGAAAGGAGGAGGGTACCTACGATTTGGTGAGTTCTTCATCCTAACATGGACCAAAACAAGAGCTGGATTGCTTATCACGAGATGATCAACCGCCCATTTAACAGCCGAAGGGCTGTGCTTGTCTTTATCAACGGCCACAACAATGGGATGGTTACCGTCATCCGCGAGAATTGTTGAATGCATTTTCAAACTTGGTGGATGTGGGAGAAAAGATGTCACGGCTAGCTAGTGGCGGAACCAGAAATTATAATAAGATGATTGATTCAACAACAAAAAGCAAAAACACACGTAGATGTTAAGAAGATTTAACAATTTATATTTCGAGAAAAAAATGTTGTTACTCTATTTGTGCGGAATAATATTCCGAGGAGGGATATATTTGAACCCCTTCAAACTCTAGAGCTTCAAAGTTATCGTTTTTTCCTTTCTGATTCTGAATGGAGAAATGGAAGAAGAGAAACAAAAGAAAACATGTCTACTCTTTCATACGTGGAATTAACTGTCGAAACCGAATCATTGGTGGCTAATATGCGTTTGCGTCTTCCTCCGTACATTCTTTTAGAGTGTTTGACCAAAGGAAGACACATTTTTGGTCCAAGTTCAACATTCAATGTAACAATTGGAGATTCTTAATTTAAACTAATATAAAATGTAAGTGAGAGATATGTTTCTTTGAATTAGAAAAAAAAATAGTAGTAAAACCTTACGGCTAGTTTAGACAAAATTAAAAAGAAAAAGCTGCACCTATGAGGTATTTTATGATTTCAGAATTAACTTAAAGATGTATTAGATCAATAAAACAAAAAATGGCTTTGATTCAGATTCTAGTAAAAAAAATCAAATGTCTAAGCTAGCGCTTTGTCATAGATTTTCAAAAAAAAAATTAAAAATTGATTTAGGTGAAGTTTTTCAAATTTTGAAAATCTGTTTAGCCGTAGTTTTTCAAAATATATTTTACTTTTAAAAACAAAACACAAAACATGACTTATATTCATAAGTTCTAAAAACTATCGAGCATACCCAACTGTATCAAACAAACATACTTGCTAATCCAAATTATGTAGAACACGATATTTTAATAACTGTCAATAACACAATTACTAGCTACTATAATTCGTCAAATTACAATTATTTACAAAGATACATGTTGCTCTCAAACGCACGCGCAAGTATACGTGGTCGCCAAAGTAATATAGTGACTTGTAAAAGTCTGATATCGTACCCACAGAGACTTATGATCAATCATTTAATGAGAATTCACTATTACTACTAATTATGCAAGCATGATTTTGATTATTTTATAAACTAATTCAAAAAGTAAATAACTAACTATTTATGCTAACAGTTTGTTATGAACGTTTGTTTAGGACTAGAGATTATCATAGAGACAAGAGTATTCTAGGGGCGTGGTTGGTTCACCAATCGTATTGAGTTATTCAAGTATCTCACCCTAGCAGTTTTATTCACGATTGTTAATTGACCGGATTATTAATCTCATAGTATTCTCCCTAACCACTACTCGCCTATTAAAAACAGTTCGTCGCTTATATTCCTATGGAATTGACATGTTAAGAACACAATTCGACCACGATATTTAATTGAAAGCAGCGATTAAGTATATTTCTATCCTAGCCACTGATAAATATCAAGTATATACTGTGATATACATATATGGTATATCACGGTTTTGGTTAGTTTTAGTGTATGAAATAAAGTAGGATTTGTATTAAATTATAATTGTACACTTACCATAATTGTATAATTATTGTACAAGTAGAATAAGGTTTTGGGAGTAGAATAGGAATTGAATTTTCCATATTTGGAGATTGTAATATGTATATATACATATTCATTCAATGAGAATAATCAAGAGATTATTTCTTTCATGGTATCAGAAGTCCAGGTTTTTTATTCCTCTCTCCGAAATTCCGTCGACATATCCAACTTTCCGTTAATCTGCATCGATTTCCGATCCTTCTCTCTCGGATTCCGTGCCCGACGGTACCTCCTCTCTTCCAAATCCCTACATCACGTCTTGCGTTGCTATTATGGCTCAGAACACGTTTCACCCTGCCCTTACTATTTCTAACATCAAGAATCACATCCCTATCATTCTTGAACTAGAAAACGTCCAATATGCGACGTGGGCCAAACTGTTCAAAGTTCACGCACACTTACATCAAGTCCTCCATCATATTATCCCCGTGGCCCCTACGGATACGGAGGTACCCAAACCCGAGGATGATCATAAGTTATGGATGACCCTTGATGCTATTGTTCTTCAGTGGATTTACTCCACTATTTCTACAGACCTCTTGCAAACGATTATCGAACCCGATGCTACAGAGATGGCAGAATATAATAGAATACGTGATATATTCCAAGATAATTAGAATTTTCGTGTTGTTACCCTTGAGCAAGAATTCTCCCCCGTAAATATGGAAGATTTCCCTAATGTATTGGCATATTGAAAAAGGTTGAAAGAATTGTCAGACCAACTTCGCAATGTTGGTGCGTCAGTTACCAACGACTGTATTGTCCTTCAGATGGTTGCAGACCTTTCTGAGGCCTATAGTGGTGTTGGCACGCTTCTTCATCAGAGCAGCACTCTTCCGTAATTTTATCAGTCTCATTCTATGCATACACTCGAAGAAGTCGACTTAGCCAAAAAGGTGGCTATTGGTGCTAGTCCCGTAGTCATGATGACTGAGTCTAATTTTTCTCCCTCCGGTTCCAACAATTCGGGTCAAAACCGCAACAACGGTGGCGGCAAAAAAGGTCAAAATCGAAAAATTAATGGCAAGAATCGCGGCGGCAATAATGGTGGCGGCTAAATAGTGGAGGTGGCGGTGGTGGCCCTCTGGGAAATCAGCGCAGCAGCAGTAACCTTGGGCATTGCATTGGCCCCTATACAGTGGAATTAGGCCTTCCAATATGGGTCAAACGGTGGCTATTTTCTAGGTTATTACCCGGGAAACTGTGCTTAGTTTTCCCAATAGCCCAGGCCTAGTTTCTCGGCAAACAGACCAGTTTATGGGTCGGGGCAGCAGGCCAGTGTACTTGGGCCTCGGCCTCAATAAGCCCATCATAAAGTCGGCCCCACAACTACCGACATTGAGGCTGCAATGCACACACTTGGATTAAATCCCCCGGCCTCAAATTAGTACATGGACACCGGAGCCACTACCACATGACGTCAGACCAAGGTACTCTCTTGTCTTATTCCAATATGAGCAGTAATCGTGGTATAATTATTGGTAATATAAATTTAATTCCGATTCAAGGTTACGGTCATAAAACTTTGTCTCCCCCACATCTGTCTCTTGTCTTGAAAAAATACCCTTCATGCCCCTAAGTTAATTAAAAATTTGGTGTCTGTCCGAAAATTCACCACTGATAATTCTGTTTCTGTTGAATTTGATCTCTGTGGGTTTTTTGTGAAGGATGTCAAGACGGAGATTCCTCTCATGAGATGTGATAGTTGGGGAGATCTTTATCCTATCACGCCACTTCCTGTCTCTCAATTCCAGTCGTATCATCGTCTTTTGCAGCCCTTACTCCTTCCTTGTGGCATGCTCATCTAGGTCATCAGGGGTCATCTATTTTGTCTTCTTTAGATAAAAAATAAGTTTATTTCTTGTAAGGGTACGCGTAGTATTCTGATTTGTCAATCTTGTTCTTCGGGAAAATTGTTAGATTGTCGTTTGTAGACTCTAACTCTCGCACGTTAATGTCATTTGATATTATTCATAGTGATTTATTGACGTCTCCTATTATCAGTTCTTTGGGCCATCGATATTATATTCTTTTTTTGGATGATTATTCTAATTTTTTATGGACTTTTTAGTTAGCGAAAAAATCTCATATCTTTTCCCCCTTTCTAAAATTTAGAGCTTTCATCCAGACCCAATTTGAACGGAAAATTAAGAATATTCAATGTGATAATGAGAAGAATATGATAATGGATTGTTTAGGGATTTTTGTGCTAATAATGGTATCAATTTTCATTTCTCTTGTCCTCATACGTCATCACAAAATGAAAAAGCCGAACACAAAATGCATACCATTAATAACATTGTCCGCACTTTATTGGTCCATTCTTTCGCTCCTCCGTCCTTTTGGCATCATGCTCTACAAATGGCTACCTATATACTTAACATTCTTCCTACCAAAGGTTTGCCATATTCTTCCCCTCTTCAAATATTATATAATAAGACTCCTTCGTATTCACATCGTAGGGTCTTTAGGTGCTTATGTTATCCACTATTTCTGTCCACCACAATTAACACACTTCAGGCCCGGTCTACCCCTTGTATGTTTTTGGGTTATCCGTCTAATCATCGTGGTTATAAATATTTTGATTTATCATCTAATAAAATCATCATTAGTCGCCTTGTTATTTTTTATGAAACCCATTTTTCGTTTGCTAAAGTGAGTAATCTCGTGCCTAGTTCATATAATTTTTTGGATGATGATATCTCCCCATATATTATCCACCATTTCTCGGACATATCCCGCACCCAAAATACGCCAACGAGCCCACTACCCGCTGGCCCCACTATTCTACTATCACGACCCAAACCGACGGGCTGCGACTGGTGCCCTACCTGGGCACTCTTACACCCACACATCACATATAATCAACGGAAGCTAAGTAAAACTCATAATCACATAACAAAAGGGATCACGTCCCCTGAATTGTAATAGCAAACTCGTATAATAAAACAGCCAAGCCGACAAGGCCGCCACTGTACATAGAAATATCCAAACGAACTACAATTGTACATATGTCCAACCCACACATGACTACAGTCCTCTAAGAGTATGACAGTACAATATGACGGGACAAGGCCCCGCCGTACCCCTGAATATACATAAGCCTATAATCAAGATCTGTACCAAAATGACAAGCCCCAGAACAATGGAGCTATCCCAAAAGCTGAGCAAAGATCCTAAGCTCGCGGATCACCAAACTGAGTACATATACATGCGGGCATGAACGCAAGCCCCCCCGGAGAAGGGGGTCAGTACAACAATGTACTAAGTATGTAAACATAAAGTACTGTAAATAAGATCATAACTGGCCAAAGATGACAGAGACAAGTATGATAATCGAAATATCAGATCCAACCGTGCCATATAAAATAGAGAGTCAACTGTGCCTTATAAAAATGAGAATCAACTGTGTCTTTTAAAAAGTGAGATGTCATATACTGTCATGAGTATCTATACCCGCATCATGGAAGCATGTCCATGGAATCATATACTGTCATGAGTATCTATATGTGTATCATGGATACATGTCCATGGAATCATATACATATAAACATTGTTGGCCCTCTAGCGAGGGACTCGGTGAACAAGTGCTAGGATCTGCGCACGACTGTCATGAGTATCTATACTCGCATCATGGATACATGTCCATGGAATCATAATATATATAACATTTTCGGCCCTCTAGTGAGGGACTCGGTGAACATTGCCGGCCCATTATGGGACTGGTGAATGAAATAATAACACTTGCACGAATAGCTATCATGAGCAACCATGTGCAATTTAAATCATCCTTTCACTCTCAATAAAATCTTTAAAGTTCATTTTAGAAAAACCAAGGCACTATCATATCATGTATAATTAAGGATTAGGATCCAATAGAACTATGTACGTCCGTCATACATTTACTTCATATAAATCATGCCAAAAAAAGAAAGAATAGTTTCACATACCTTATCGGATATATCAACACGATAAGTAGAATACGTCTCAATTAGCACTTTAACCTATAATAGCAATAACACGTCTATCAACTTCATGCTTACTAGTGTAAGTCATATACCACAAGATGGTTCTCTTTTCATAGAAAAATTCGGGCAGCACTTCCCCTATTTATACATACATCCACTACTTACAAACAAGGCCAATAACATCAATAACCAAGTACCAATTAAGGACATAACCAAAACAGCAACCAAGGTGATCGACACACCTACTTCACATGTTAATCCGGCCTCTTAATCCATATAAAAACAGTCCACTAAAACAATCCATACTTCAACAACAACGAGGGTAAAATGTGAAGCTTTTCTACACCCTTATTCCTTTAGGACATGCATTATCAATTACCACATTAAACATGCATAATGGTAACTAAATTTCCAGCATTATACACGCATAAAACAGCCTCTAAAACAGCACAATAATATCCAATAGTTTTATGAAATCTCGGCCAGCAAGACTTAATACCAAAGCCCTTCATAACTCCTTAATATCCAGTTCATATTTCATCACTTTTATATAAACCATATCAACTTTCAATATCAAGATTCCTTCATTTTAACATGCAATAAGTGACGATAACAACAACAATAACCAACGAATCCAATATAACAAAACAGTCCCACAATTCGGCTAACTTGCCAAAACTGTGATATGCACTTCTTATTCTCCATTTCTCTTAACACAAGTTCATCTCTTAACTATAACATCATGTAATTTTCAATTACTTCAAGAGGAAGAAGGAATCTTACCTTAATCTTATGCCAAAACAGTCCTAAGTCTCGGCCGCTGCTTCACTTTTGCACCACTTCTTCATGTTACAATAACACACACGTATCCTCTACAAGCTTGTAACCATCTTGCTTTCATGTTTTCCTTCCATAAGGTTCATCTCCAAGCTTAGGGTTTCAAGGCAGTTTTGAAGCCAAAAATTGTGACCCACTGTTTTGGAGAGTTAACTTGGCTTAGAACTTAGTTAAGGAGCTTAATCTTGAAAAATAAGTTAATCTTGTTCTTCACTTTGCTAAGGATTTCGAAAACTTGAAGGAGAATGAAGAGAGAAAAGAGTTTGGATGAGAAGATATTTGTGAGCTAAAGGCAAAGAAGTCTTGTATATAATTGGTGCTTGTAGGACAAGTAGAGGGGGGGACCCATGAACCCCACTTGTCCACTTGTCTTTCTCTTCACAAAATATCTCCCACACTTAGCCAAAAATTGTGAAATTTTCGATGGACTCTTACTTCATAATGCCAAGACTTAATAATATAACACTAAGTCCATAACTCTATTGGAAAGAATTCAACTACTATTATTACTTCTCGTCGTCACATTTTGTATCAAAAATTATAATATGTAAATATAATTTCCTTCCAACGTTCAAATCTTATTTTCCTTAGTTACGTTCTCACTTATATGCCCTGAAATTACGTGGTGTAATATCTACCATCACGGTCTAGTGGGCCAGTGTCACGGTCCATTCCAGTTATCAGAACTGGGCCAGTGATCCAGCCCACTGCCCGAGTCAGTGTCACGGCTCCTGTTATTGGACAAGCAGGCCCACTACTTGCTGGTCAGCCCTGTACCACCACTGCCCAGTTCAGTTTCGTCACTTCCTAAATTCCACTCAATTCTCCCTCGAGTCATAGGTCAGTCACTCGTAGTCAACGGGGTATTTTTAAACCAAAAAGTCATTTTAATCTCAATTCTAATGGTCTTAAATACCCCTACCCCGTAACTCTGTGTCTGCGTAAAATGACCCGAATTGGAAAATTGCTATAACCGACGAATATAATGCTCTTATTGATAATAAGACGTGAGATTTGGTGCCCCGTTCAAATATTATTCGGTCTATGTGGATTTCTGCTCATAAGAAAAATTCTGACGGTTCTTTTGCAAGGCATAAGGCTTGTCTCGTAGGTGATGGTAAGACTCAGTAGGTTGGTGTAGATTGTGGTGAGACGTTTAGTCCGTTGGTCAAACCGGCTAACATTTGCACTGTGCTCGTCTTGGCTCTTTCGAAAGCATGACACATTCATCAGTTAGATATGAAGAATATTTTCTTACATAGTGATCTTAAGGAGGCAGTCTATATGCATCAGTCCTTGGGGTTTAGGGATCCAAATATCATCATCATGTTTGTTTATTGAAGAAGTTTTTGTATGGGCTTAAGCAGTCTCCACGAGCTTGGTATAAGAGGTTTGCAGATTATGTTTCAACTATTGGGTTCTCTCATTACAACTCTGATAATTCATTGTTCATATATCGTCGTGGTTCTTACTTGGCTTATATACTATTATATGTGGATGATATTATCTTGACTACCTCTTCTGATGCATTACACCAGTCTATCATGACAATGCTCAGTTCTGAGTTTACTTTAAAAGACTTGGGGACCTTGAGTTACTTTTTGTGGATTGTTGTCACTCATCATGCCAGTGGGTTGTTCTTATCCTAATGGAAGTATGTAGTTGAGATTATTGAGCGTGGTATATCATCATGCAAGTCTACTTCCACTTCGGTTGATACTAAACCTAAATCGGGTGCTGCAACTGGCTCCCCTTATAAGGATCCGACCTGCTATCGCAGTCTTGCAGGGGCACTCCAATATCTTACTTTCACGAGATCATATATTATGTATGTCGTACAACATGTGTGCTTATTTATGCATAATCACATGGTTGAGCACATGAATGCGCCCAAACGCATTATTCGATACATCCAGGGAACACTTGACTATGGCTTTCATCTATATCCGTCTTCAACATCTAAATTTGTCTCATATACAGATGTTGATTGGGGTGGTTGTCCGGATACCAGATGTTCCACGTCCGGCTATTGCATGTTTCTTGGTAATAACTTGGTTGCATTGTCTACGAAGTGTCAGTCGACATTGTCCTGCTCTAGTACAGAGGCCGAGTATCGAGGGGTAGCTAATGTGGTTTCTGAATCCTATTGGTTATGTAATCTTCTTTTAAGCTTCATTTTCCTATTCAGAAAGCTACCTTGGTTTATTGTGATAATGTTAGTGTCATCTACCTTTCTGGTAATCCGGTTCAGCACCAGTGCACTAAATATATAGAGATGGATATCCACTTTGTTCGCAAAAAGGTAGCTAGTGGACAAGTACGCGTTTGTCGCGTCCCCTCCAGGTATCAAATTACAGACATCTTCACCAAATGTCTTCCCTTGATCCTTTTTGAAGATTTTAAGGACAATTTCAACGTACGAAGAGCGTCCGCTATGACTGCGAGTGTGTGATAAATATCAAGTATATACCATGATATAAATATATGGTATATCACGGTTTTTGTTAGTTTTAGTGTATGAAATAAAGTAGGATTTGTATTAAATTAGAATTGTACACTTACCATAATTGTATAATTATTGTACAAGTAGAATAAGGTTTTAAAAGTAGAATAGGAATAAGATTTTCCATATTTGGAGATTGTAATTTGTATATATACCTATTCATTCAATGAGAATAATCAATGGATTATTTCTTTCAGCCACAAATTCTAGCCCACCTATAGGGATGATCAGATCACACTCTCTTTACTTCATCTCTAATCTAATACCGTGTTTTTCAAGTACGTATTGTTAAATATACATACAATATACATGAAATATATGTATATTGTATGTATATTAAAGGTTCTCGGATGAAGCCCAATGGCCCAAGAAAGCCCACTGCCTCTCGGAACCACTGGGCCACCCGTGACTGACTGTCCGTGATATGTATATAGAATGTATATTGTAGTATAATTAATATTGTACTCTTACCATAATTGTATAGTTAGTCTTCAAATAGAATAGGGTTTTAGGAGTACAATAGGAAAAGGATTTTCCTATTATGAAAATATATAAAGTGTATATATTGTCTTTCAATTAATGAAAATAATCAAGGGATTATTTCTTTCATGGTATCAGAAGTCTAGGTCTTAAAATCCTCTCCCAAATTTCTCCCTAATTTCGTCGACTAAGCCACAAAAATCCAAGCCTCGTGTTCTCGAAATTTGTGCCAGGCGATCCTCTCTTCCCAATTTTTTTTCTTTCAAATCCCTCAATCACATATTTTCCTATCAGTATGTCTACATTCAAGAACATGTTTCATCATGCCCTTACAGTTTCTAACATCAAGAATCACATCCCTCTTATTCTTGAAGTAGAAAACGTCCAATATGCGACATGGGCCGAACTATTTAAGATTCAAGCACACTCGCATTAAGTCATACATCACATAATCCCCGCGGATCTTGAGGATACTGAGGTGCCAAAACATGAGGATGATCCATCTGGTGTTAATATTATTCGATCTATATGAATTTTTGCTCATAAGGACAATTTTGACGGTTCTTTTGCGAGGCATAAGGCTCGTTTTGTAGGTGATAGTAAGACTCAGCAGGTTGGTATAGATCCAGGGCACACTTGACTATGACTTACATTTATATCCTTCGTCGACATCTACATTTGTCTCGTATACAAATGCTGATTGGGGAGGATGTCCATACACCAGACGGTCTACGTCTGGATATTGCATGTTTCTTAGAAATAACATGGTCTCTTGGTCTGCAAAGCGTCAGTCGACTTTATCATGTTCCAATGCAGAGGCCGAGTATCGAAGGGTAGCCAACGTGGTCTCTGAATTATATTGTTACGAAATCTCCTTTTAGAGCTTCATTGTCCTATTGAGAAAGTTACCTTGGTTTATTGTGATAATGTTAGTGTCATATACCTTTCTGATAATCCGGTTCAGCACCAGCGCACTAAACATATCGAGATGGACATTCACTTTGTTCGAGAAAAAGTAGCTCGTGGACAAGTATGCGTCTACCATGTCTCTTCCAGGTATCAAATTGCAGACATCTTTACAAAGGGTATTCCCTCGGTCTTTTTAGAAGATTTTAGGGACAGTCTCGGCGTTCGATGACCGCCCACTATGACTGTGGGAGTGTGTTAAATATACACGATATACATGTATATTGTATGTATATTGAAGGTTCTCGGATGAAGCCCAATGGCCCAAGAAAGTCCACTGCCTCTCGGATCCACTGGACACCCGTGACTGACAGCCCGTGATATGTATATAGAATGTACATTGTAGTATAATTAATATTGTACTCTTACCATAATTGTATAGTTAGTCTCCAAATAGAATAGGGTTTTAGGAGTAGAATATGAAAAGGATTTTCCTATTATGGAAATATGTAAAGTGTATATAGTGTCTTTCAATTAATGAAAATAATCAAGGGATTATTTCTTTCACGTATATTAAATAGTAAATAGAACTCGGTTGTTGCGTAGGCAATCAAATAATTATGAATAGAAGTAGAGAAACAATCGTATATGAATAAACCACTAAGATAAAAATACTTGTGTCAATATTCGTGGTTATACCACAACCCCAGGATTTGAGGAAAAGTTAGAAAGATCATTCTTTGTTTAGTTTTCACTGTATATAGATATAGTGGCCCCTGTATTGCAAAAATAATAACGAATGCTTGACTGAAATTTCATGTAACTAAGGCTACTTAGGAGACAAAGTTGGAAAATCTTTGCGAGAGAACTGTTGATATTTCTTGATATTCTGCAAAATATTTGATTTGCCATTCAAACTAATTGGTTAGATGGGCAACAAGTCTCTATCATCAGCTAATGAACCAATAATGATGAGATGAATGAATGCGGTGCCATCTATTGGCAGCTTGCAGTGGTTTTCGTACATAACCGTAAAACTCTGTGTTATATGTATTTGAGTGTCATATGCCTAAGATTTTAGTGCTTTATAAGCCGTCGTAGTGTGGATTATGTTGATTTGAGCCTAATTGTGGTTTTTTGTATGTGTAATGGAGGCTTGCTTCCGGTGCTCTGCGATAAGAAAGTATCGCCTAGGTTCAAAGGTAAGTTCTACAGAGTGATGGTTACACCGACCACCCCTATTTTCCCCCTTTAATGAAGGACCCTCACCCCGCTTCCTATTCATTTGTGGGTCTGGAATCGAGGGCCTTTTTTAAGGTAGGTTCTACAGAGTATTGGTTAGACTGTCACTGTTGTATGGGGTAGAATTTCGTCCAGTTCTTAACGCTCATGTTTAGAAGATGCAGGTGGAAGAGATGAGGATGCTCAGATGGATGTGTTGACATACTAGAAGATATATGATTAGAAATGATGTTATACGAGACAAGGTTGGAGTGACCTCCGTGGCGTACAAGATGAGGGAGGCATGACTAAGATGGTTCGGGAATGTGAAGAGGAGGTGTGAGGACGCGCCAGTTAGGAGATGTGAGAGATTGGCGATCGCAGAAGTTAGGAGAGGTAAGGTAGACCGAAAAAGAATTTAGGAGAAGTGATTAAACAGGACATGACACAACTTTAGCTGACAGATGACATGACCGTAGATAGGAAGATTTGGAGGTCGAGAATTAGGATTGAAGGTTAGTAGGAAGTTGTTTTTGTCGTGATGTGTGTGAGAGAGGTGGAGGCTAGTATTTCCATCTCATCTTCTCTTTTTCATAGTAGTAGTATTTAGGTGTCACGTAGAGCATTATTCATATGTGTGTATTTTCCCCATATATGTTTTATCAATTTTTTTTTTTGCAATCTTGCATTCACTACATTCTTTATGAGCCGATGATCTTTCGAAAATAATTTTTCTTCCCTACAAAGGTAGAGATAAGGTCTGTGTACATTCTATCCTCCCCAGACTTTACTTTGTGAGATTACACTGAGTATGTTGTTGTTGTAGCTACTTATGATTCCCGCAAGAGCACAAGAATTCGTGATTTAATAAAGATTCAATGATGAAAAATAAATAAAAGAGATTAAACCGATGTAAATGGCTCTAACTCTTGCTCCCTAGGATAAATAGTGCAAAGAAGGTCTCGAAATGGGTTCCGAGTACAAACGAGCCCCCAAATGCGGCCGGTTATTCTTTAGTTTTTCTCAAATACCGACATCAATGGAAAATAGATGGTTTAATTTTAAACAAGATAAACATAAATGGCATATTACATAGTTAGTCCCGTCGGAAAAAATATTAACAACCCTTAACTGATACATAAATTATATATTAATTATACACTCGTAGACAGACACATATATATATAGATGGACGACTATTTATATTATGATATTGAGTATTGTATAAAGAACGTGAAAGACCTTCTAATTTTTGTTTATCAAAGAAAGTGCATAATTTTTTTTGGAAAAAGTTTCATGAAACAGGTATGCACAAAAGCAAACCCCGTAATTGTTGATATTTTAAATTATTTATAGGTGTAAGAAAGAACTTTTTATAAATTGACAAAATAGTACTACCATGCCATAACAAGCAGAAGGGGTACTCAAGAGGAAATGGAACTACTAGAGGTTCCTTTATTGGATCGATAACCCTGGCATATAGATTTTCTTAACTCAGAACAAATTCAAAAAATGTCTTAACGTCACCTCAGCTCAGCGGGCTAAAACAAAACTATTAGCTTGAGCTTCAGACATTCTGCTTGGGTTATCCTCTACCTGAACTCAATACCTTCTCACATGAATATCTACTAATTAAAGCATTTTTATCATAATACTCGATAGTCTAGTGTGACATAGTTCAACACAGAGTGATTTAGCCTATAATTTAGGCTAAATTAGAATATAAAATAAAAATAATAATAAAACTAACGAAATTAAAATTACCTAGATTGCCGAGTTGTGACCAGAGAGAGTGATGTACTGGAAATTTCAAGCTTTTATTTATTAGAGAATATTTTTACAAGTAGAGAGAGGGTGGTTCTAAAACCTTGGTGGTTCTAAAGCCTGCCTCAACTAATTAACAAAGATCCTTTTATAGAGGATCTGAATTACAAAAAGACAATCAAAAGACCAAAACATGACCGACAAGATAAAAAGCTAAAAAGATGAAAAGCTAAAAAGAAAGGGGTCCACTATATGTGATCGACAAAGAAAATTTACAAAAATATATTTCTGCTTTAATAAAGCAGATTCCTTAGGGACCCACCACATGTGACCTCCGAATAAAATAAGCTAAAATACATTTTTGCTTTATTAAAGCATATTCCTTCTATCCAACAGATAATGATGCTGGGTCCGACTGATTTTAAACATTTTCTTTTCCTTTGGCCTTATCCGAAGTGGAAGATTCTTTCAACTTATCTTGAAGATATTCTTCAATATCAAAGGTTTCATCACAAGGTTCTTGAGATTCGCCTCCCAAGTTATTATCTTCATCACCAGTATGAACGGATGTCATTGATGTATTTGAGGGGAATTCCTCTTCCAACTTTTTCATTAAATCCCTCTTTACCTCTGTCATATAGGAGGCTATGATCTCAACTTTTGAAATTACTCCCTTTTTAAGTTGGAGTCTTCTCGAAATATGTTTGAATGGGCTATGAAGTTGCTGCTGTTGTTTTGTCTGTTTCAGCTCCTTATAATGAGTTATGGTTGCAACAATCTAATCTAGAAAAGTTATATTAACTTTTTTTTGTATTAACCGGATAAAGGTATTGTATATCAATTGATCCGGTTGAGGAGAGTATTATCTCATGATTCAATATGGATTTGTAAGTGGTGGTAGTATATGATACTGTATCCAGATACCTCTGCATAATCTGCCAGGTACATCATTCCATTGAAGGTCTTTCTTTTCCAAAAGAAGTATTACTTTTTACTATTATTTTGTTCGTATGAATCAGTATCTTCCTGGTCATTGTCATGAATGATCTCTGAATAAGAAGGTCTCATATTATTGTCCTTCTCCTTGCATTTTTTGAAATTCATGAACTGTTGATACAAAGGGCTATCCTTATTGATGTCAGATGTTTCTGCTATATTTCCTTTTATTATCTTTCTGTGTCTCATTTGGACAAGAGTATCACCTCGTCCTGCTTAATAAGTAGACTATTCCAAAGATCCAACCCATGTTACTATATCAAATGAGTACTTTTGAAAAATTATGATTTAAACAATAACAACAACATACTCAGTGAAATTTCACAACGTGGGTCTGGGGAGGGTAAAGTGTACACAGACCTTACCTCCACCCTGATAGGTAGAGTGTCTGTTAAAACTACTGAAGAGACGATCATTGTAGATAGCGATCATGCTACTTTTAAATTATTAAATGACATTGATATTGCCCTTTATAGGGAAACCCATCGATTCATGCATATTTGGTTGGTACAAATTGTATTTAAGAGGCTTACCAGAAAGCTTCATAGCAACTTTAAGAGATGGCAGGAACCAGAACTAGAAAAAATCCCTCATAAGGACTATTCAAACCAGTTTAGCATATGTGTTAAATATACACACAATTTAGATGGTCACGGAAGCCCAGTTCTGAAAATTCTAGTATGTGTCATCCACTTTAGTTTATATCTAATTTATGGTATATTTGTATATAAGCCTTGTATATTAATTAGTCTTGTAGTCTTACCATAATTGTATGATTAGTCTCCATATAGAATAGAGATTTAGAAGTAGAATATGAAAAGGATCTTCCTATTGTAACTTGTATATATATATATATATATATATATATATATATATATATGTCTTTCATTAATTAGAATAATCAAGAGATTAATTCTTTCATGGTATCAAGCGTGTAGGTTATTTACATTGCTTCCACTTCTCACTTCATTCTCAAATTTTCATGAAAGCCGTGACGAAAAATCCCCCTCCCCTCGGTTTCTGAAAACCCCGATACATCTCCGCCCTAAAAATCTTGTCCAAAGTTTGTTCTATTCACCGTGACTGATAAGAACACTTTTCATCCTGCCCTCACAGTTTCTAATATCAAGAGCGTCCTTCCTATTGTTCTTGACCTAGAAAACGTCCAATATGGGACGTGAGCGGAGTTATTCAAGATTCATGCAATGGCAAATCAAGTTCTTCACCATATCATCCCTCTGACTCCTAAAACGGGGGATGAGACCACCGAAGATGATGATGTACCAACCAAAGCGGACGATCCAAAATTATGGGTCACGCTTGACGCAAAGGTTCTTCAATGGATTTATGCCACAATATCCATGGACCTTTTACAGACGATTATGGAGCCCAGCTCTATAGCTATGGAGGCTTAGAATCTATTGTGTGATATCTTCCAAGATAACAGTCATTTCCGCATTGTTACCCTTGAACAGGAATTTTCTCAAGTTGCTATGGAGAATTTTCCTAACGTTTCATCTTATTGTAAACGACTCAAGGACTTGGCGGATCAACTTCGCAATGTGGGTGCTCCGGTTACTAATGGTCATCTCATTCTACAGAAGGTTGAAGGCCTATCCGAGGCCTATAACAGTGTTGCTTCGATTCTTCATCAAAGTAACCCTCTGCCGAAATTCTATCAGGCCCGATCCATGCTTACATTAGAGGAGGTCGGTCTGCTCCAGCAAATGGCTACGGGAACTGGGCCACTGCCCATTCTTGGCCCAACTTCTAGCAATCGCACATGTGCCCGATTCGGCGTTGATTCGATTTGGCCAAGAAGCCCAGCGAGTTCCGGCCGCAGGCGGTTGGGCCTTGGTAACCAGGAACTGCCCAGGCCTCGGCACAACGAGCCTGCAACAGAGGGGCCCACTTTTGCACCATCTCAGACAGATATTGAGGTCGCGATGCACACACTTGGATTAACTCAACCGGGCCCGAATTGGTATATGGATACAGGCGCCACTACCCATATGACATCTGACCAAGGTACTCTTTCGTCTTATTCCAATTTGAGCAGTAATCGAGGTATAATTGTTGGTAATTGCAATTCAATTCCAATTAAGGGTTATGGTTATAAAACCTTGTCTCATCTCCATCCACGACTTGTCTTGAAAAACACTCTATGCCCCAAAACTAATTAAAATTTTGGTGTCTATTCGTAAATTCATCACTGATAATTGAGTTTCTATTGATTTTGATCGTTTTGGGTTTTCTGTGAAGGATTTCATGACGGGGAATCCTCTCATGAGGTGTAACAGTAGGGGAGATCTTTATCCAATCACACCAAGTCTCAATTTCTCGCATCAAGCCATGGCATCAACGTTTGCAGCTCTTGCTCCTTCCTTGTGGCATGCTCATCTAGGTCATCCGGGCCGTCTATTTTATTTACTTTAGATAGAAATAAGTTTATTTCCTGTAAGGGTACGTGTAGTACTCTAAATTGTCAATCTTGTTCTATAGGAAAAAATTTTAAGTTTCCATTTGTAGCCTCGGATTCTCAAACTTCAATGTCATTTGATATTATTCATAGCGATTTATGGACATCTCCCGTTCTCAGTTCTATGGGTCATCGTTATTATGTTTTATTCTTGGATGATTATTCTAAATTTTTTTGGATGTTTCCAATAGCGAAAAAATCCCAAGTTTTTTCCACCTTCTTAAAATTTAGAACTTTCATTAGAACTTAATTCGAACGGGAAGTAAAGAATATTCAATGTGATAATGGCAAAGAGTATGGCAATGGGGAGTTTCGGGAGTTTTGTGCTCAAAAGGGGATAATTTTTTGTTTTTCTTGTCCTCGTACGTCTTCACAAAATGGAAAATCTGAACGTAAAATTCGTACCATTAATAACATTATCCTCACCTTATTGGTTAATTCTTTCGTCCCTCCGTTGTTTTGACATCATGCTCTACAAATGGCTACATATTTGCTTAACATTTTTCCTTCTAAAGGTTTGACATATTCGTCCCCTATTCAAATTTTATATAATAAGACTCATTCGTATTCTCATCTTAGGGTCTTTGAATGCTTATGTTATCCACTATTTTCATCCATCACAATTAATAAACTTCAAGCACGTTCTACCCCTTGTGTTTTTTTGGGTTATCCATCAAATCACCGTGGTTATAAATGCTATGATTTGTTATCTAATCGAATAATTATTAGTCGTCATGTTATTTTTTATGAGTCCCAATTTCCATTTTCTAAAGTAGAAAATCCCGTGCCTAGTTTGTATAATTTTTTGGATGATGATATATCACCCTATATTATCCATCATTTTTCGGAGATGTCCCGTAACCCGTCATCCGCGCCGAGAGGCGTAGTGGCGCCCTGCCGCCCGATAGCCCGCGATCTTGCAATCGTCGTCGTCGCGGCCGCCGGGAGGCACTGCGTCGCCTAACTTCTAGTAGCCACTGGAACGTAGGCGCTGCGGCACTGGATCGCGGCGCCTCCGACAGTTTTCAGAAATAGGCCAGCAGACCCACTGCTTGCCGGTCAGTACGTAGTCTTCCGAAAATTCCCAAATTCACCAAATCCAGCCCCGAGTCGTGGTCATGTCACCCGCGGTCAATGGGGTATTTTTAAACCAAAAATACATTTTAATTTAAATTCTAATGTTCTTAAATCATCCTTACCCCGTAATCTTGTGTCTGCCTTAAATGACCCAAATTGGAAAAATTTCATGACCGATGATTATAATGCTCTTATTGATAATAAGACGCGGGAGTTGATACCCCGTCCATCTGGTGTTAATATTATTTGGTCTATGTAGATTTTTTCTCATAAGTATAATTCTGACGGTTCTTTTGCAAGACATAAGACTCGACTTGTAGGTGATGGTAAGACTCAGTAGGTTGGTGTAGATTGTGGTGAGATATTTAGCCTGGTGGTCAAGCCAGCTACCATTCACACTGTGCTCATCTTGGCTCTGTCAAAATCATGGCCCATTCATCAGCTAGACGTGAAGAATGTTTTCCTAGATGGTGATCTCAAGGAGATAGTCTATATGCATCAACCCTTGGGGTTTAGAGATACTAGATATCCTCATCATGTATGTTTGTTGAAGAAGCCCGTGTATAGGCTTAAGCAGTCTCCACGAGCTTGGTATAAAAGGTTTGCTGACTATGTTTCGACCATCGGGTTCTCTCACAGCAGGTTTGATAATTCATTATTCATATATCATCGGGGGTTTTCCATGGCTTATATACTATTATATGTGAATTATATTATCTTGACTGCCTCTTCTGATGCTTTGCGAAAGTATATCATGACGATGCTCAGTTCTGAGTTTGTCATGAAAAACTTGGGCCCATTGAGTTATTTTTTGGGGATTGCTGTCACTCATCATGCAGGTGGATTATTTTTATCACAAAGGAAGTATGCAGCAGAGATCATTGAGAGGATTGAGATGTCATTCTGTAAGTGCACTTCTACTCCAGTTGATACTAAACCCAAGTTGGGTGCTGCAGCTGGCTCTCCCTATGAGGATTCGACCCGATATCGTAGTCTTGCAGGCGCCCTTCAGTATCTTACGCTCACGCGACCTAATATTACATATGACGTACATTAGGTGTGTTTGTTTATGCATGATCCCAGGATTGAACATATGAATGCGCCCAAACGCATTCTTAGGTACATTCAGGGAAAACGTGATTATGGCTTGCATTTGTATCCTTCGTCGACGTCTACACTTGTCTCTTATACAGATGCGGATTGGGTTAGTTGTCCCGATATCAGATGGCCTACGTCTGACTATTGTATGTTTTTAGGTAATAACTTGGTCTCATGGTCTGCCAAGCGTCAATTCACGCTATCACGTTCGAGTGCAGAGGCCGAGTATCGAGGGGTGGCCAATGTGGTTTCTGTGTCATGTTGGTTACGTAATCTTCTATTAGAGCTCCATTATCCTATTTAGAAAGCTACCTTGGTGTATTGTGATAATATAAGTGTCATCTACCTTTCTGGTAATCCAGTTCAGCACCAGCGCACTAAACATATAGAGATGGATATTCACTTCGTTCGAGAAAAGGTAGCTAGAGGACAAGTACGCGTCTGCCATGTTCCTTCTAGATATCAAATTGCAGACATCCTTACAAAGGGTCTTCCCTCAGTCCTTTTTGAAGATTTTAGAGACTGTCTCAGCGTACGAAGACCGCCAGCTATGATTGTGGGGTGTGTTAAATATACACAAAATATACAAATCTTTGTGTGTATATTAGATGGTCACGGAAGCCCAGTTCAGAAAAGTCCAGTCTGTGTCATCGACTTTAGTGTATATCTAATTTCTGATATATTAGACTTGTATATTAATTAGTCTTGTAGTCTTACCATAATTGTATGATTAGTCTTCATATATAATAGGGATTTAGAAGTAGAATAGAAAAATGATATTCCTATTGTAACTTGTATATATATGTCTTTCATTAATAAGAATAATCAATTGATTAATTCTTTCAATATGGTCATATATATTTTAATGCATATCCTTACTTGCAGGTATCTTTGCAAGATGAGAATTTTTTGAATGCTTTATATTAAGTGTGAAATTACATGAGTTTGATTATATGCCTGAACTGAGGTTATATGTATTTGTTATAGAATATATTTCAAATCCTTATATAGTATGAACCATATGTGTAAACTTATGGATTTAAAAAATGAGACTATTTTGATAGAAACTAATTTTGATAAATCCAAGATTATAACTAGAAGACCTATCAAATGAGATGAAATTGAGTTTCTCAAAGAGTGGGTCATAGAAGGAGCTGCTCATCTTCAAAATGATTTTAATTCATATATTATTGAAATTGAGTAAACCCCAGATGAGACTGTTAAGTTAAAGTTTTCTGAACTAAATTATTTATTGGACATAATTGAACGTAATAACTTTAATTTTAGATCCAGATCTACTAGATCTTATTATTTAAATCGCTCTTATATTTCGCCAATTGATTATATTGTTAAATCACCATCAAGAGCTTCTACTTCTCAAATTAGAGAAAAATACTAGGACTAATAGTATTAGAATTGACAAAGATAATATTGTTAGTGGTGTCCAGGAAGAAGGCTCGAAAATAATCGAGTCAGATATGAGTTTTCCCATTACATAATGGATCAATGGGAAAAAATTAATTTTAGTCGGGGATCACCCGCAAGAAAAATGATTAGTGACAATTTCTTTAAACCCAGATTAAACCATTTCAAAATTGTTTTTCGGAGCTTTTAATAAAAAATAAAGAACGTTGCTTCAGGAAGAATTTTATAAAGATCTTACTAAAGCTAATGAAATTATATCTTTTGTTCCTTGGTTTATGGCCAAATATGTAGCAGATTATATCTCTATTTTAGAAAAAGAATACAAATTGACCAATGGGGAAATTGTTGATACTATTTTACCCCCCCCCCCCCCAGCAACCCATTTTAATTGAAAAAGATACTAGTGTCAGTCATTTCGCAGCTTTTCAGAATTATTTGAAAACGATACTTTACAAATTACTGCTAAGCATATTAATATTATGCTAAACAACATAATTACACCAATGTTTATATGAACATATTGGGTGAACAAATTGTTATTTTACATGATAGGGTAGACAAATTAATTTCAGAAATCAAAAAATTACATCGTTCTACCAATTCTAATACACAGGAAACTACTGTCGCCACTCCTAGTGTGCAGCACCCTGCAATCAAAGATTTCAAAATTAGAGCATTTTCAGAAATTGAAAATTCTTTGGTGATAAGTTTAAAGGCTTAAAGATTAACCCTTTAACGGGTGAAGGTAATACATATTATGATTTTGACATTTCTGGTGATGATTATAGGAATAAAGTGTCATATCAGATAAATAACTTAGAAAAATATGTTAGGAAACCTGTTCAACGGATGTACTATTAACCTAGACCTACTCCCCAGAATGTTCTGTTTGAAGAGTAGGAGAACGTTGATAACAATAGTTATAGCGGGAAAAATATCTACGAATGGAACATAGATGGTTATACCGAAAGATAAATTTATACAGTAGTGCATAGAACACTTATGTACAACACTATCTGCAAAGCCAATAATAATGTAGATAAAACCAATGCAAAGATAATTGTTGCAGGGTTTACAGGGTAACTAAAAGGTTGGTGGGATAATTATTTGACCCCGGATCAACGACATAAGATTATAGATGATGTTAAGATAAATACATCATCAGGGACAAAAGAACAGAATGTTGTTTACACCTTAGCCATTAATATTATAGAATATTTCACCGGAAGATGGTCCGATGATAGTGGAAACATCAAGATTATGCTCCAGAATTTAAGATGGAAAACCTTGTCCTCATTTAGGTGGTATAAGGATGTATTCCTTAGTAGGGTGATGGAATTATCTGAGTGTAATAGCTCTCATTGGAAGTCTAAATTCATAGATAGACTACCTAGCCTCTTCACTGAAAGAGTTAGCAAAACGCTGAGGAAAGGAGGAGATTGTATCAATTATGAGAATTATACTTATAGAAAGTTAATAGATACACGCATCCAATAAGGTTTATCCTTATGCAATGAAATCAAGTTGAATCAGCAAATTAAGAGAAAGAACCTCAATGAGAGGCAACAATTGGGTGAATTTTGTGGACAATTTGGAATGAAAATACCCAAGGCAAAGACACCTCATAGGCGAAAAAACAATAATGAAAAGAATTTCCAAGAATGGAAATCAAAACGCCTGGATAAGAAAACGAGAATTCAAGACCCGTAAGAATTTTCTAAAGTCTAAAATTCAAAAGCATGTTGGAAATGTGGCAGGACAAGCCATTATTATAAACATTGCAGATTTAAGAAGAAGATTAAATCCCTTAACATTGATGAAGCTTTAAAAGACACATTGTTCAAACTTTTGTTGAATTCGAAACCAACAAAATCCAGGCTTCGAATCAGATACAATGTTGAGAAGTCTATCCATGTCAATAACACAGAAGGCATGCAAGAAGTGAAGTAGCCTGAGGTTTGACGGAGGTTGTGCTCTTTTGAGTTTACAGCACAAAGAGCTTTGAGAGTAAGACCACAGATACGCTACACAGTATTACACACTCTTAGAAAGAACTTCATTGATGGAGTTTAGTATATGTGAAGCTTACACTCTGGATTACAGAGAAAAGAATGGAGGACAAACCCTCGTCCTTTACAACTGCTCTCTCTTAGTGCTTAAGAGAAAAGTGTCTGATCAAAAGCCTGTGGAAGGCAGCTTGTTCGAGACGTTTTATACAGCTGTCTTCCACTTGCTTTCCTTTGGCTGATATTTATCAAAGGTAATGGATCGCAAGCGGGCCTTACATATTCGTTTATATTACACTATTGGGTGCTTTAAGTAATATTGGTGCTGAATGAATAACTTGGGCCTTGATTGCGATGAATATTTCATGACCTCCGCCGGGTGGGTGCTCAAATATATCTAGCAATCCCGACTTAGGCGAGATGAAGGTGTTGTAATCGTTAGCCCTTTTGTCAAGATATCTGGCGGGCTCAAGAGTGTTGATGTATTCAGCTTGCACTACTCCTTTTCGAATCTTCTCCCTGATGAAATGAAGGTCAATCTCAATATGTTTGGTCCTTTCATGGAACACAGGGTTTCTTTGCCATTTGAATTCTGATTTCGCATGCGTACCGCGATGGCGGTAGCTTGACATTCACATCAATGTCCTTCAAGATGGCCTAGCGACCAGTGATTTCAAAGATGGTGCTAGCAAGACTCACGTATTACCTTGTGAGCCGTGGTGTACTTTGCTTCTTGGACTTCCAGGAAATTAGAGAGTCTCCAAGCTTTACTAAGTAACCTGTAACAGATTTTCTTGTATGTGGGCATGAAGCTCAATCTGCATCACAATAGCTAGTTAGTGTATCTTGTTTATTCTTTGGATAACGATGCTTGTCCTGGTTTACCTTTCACATACCTTACTATTCTGACTGCAGCATCATAGTGTGACTTCTTTGGAGTTTGTAAAAATTGACTAAGTGTTTGCACACTATATGCAATGTCTGGTCTAGTGAGAGTAAGATAAAGTAACTTACCAATTATCCTTTGATATGAAGTGATATCACTTACTGGATCATCACCAGTGACAATGTGTCTTGTATCTGGAACCTGCCTTTTCTTATACTCATCATACTCTTTTGTGGTAAGTTTCATATTAGAATCAGTGGGTGTGTTAATGGGTTTGGCGGACTAGTCCTAGTCGAGATAAGTTCTAAGGCATATTTCCTTTGATGCATAATGATACCCTTACTAGATCTGGCAAATTCTATTCCTAGAAAATACCTTAGATCTCCCAGGTCTTTCATTTTAAAGACACTATGCAGAGATTGTTTAGTCTCATTTATGAGTTTTATATTGTCCCCTGTAATTAACATATCATCCACATAAATGAGTATGATTATTGTACCATGAGTGCTCTGTTTCAGAAACAGTGAATGGTCAAACTCAGACTGTCTGAACTGCATTTTCATTAGGGCCTCTGTAAGCTTGAAATTCCACTGCCTAGGTGCTTGTTTGAGCCCATACAAGGACTTAGTAAGTCTACACACATTATTATTGTTACTACTGCCCCCCTGACTACTAAAGCCTTGAGGCAGAGTCATATAAATTTCATCAAATAAATCTCCTTGAAGGAATGCATTATAGACATCCATTTGATGAATATACCACCCCCTGGAAGCAGCAATGGATAAAATAGTCCTTATAGTAACCATTTTTACCACAGGAGAGAAGGTCTCTTGATAATCAATACCTTCTTGTTGATTATAACCTTTTGCAACAAGTCTAGCTTTCAGTCTTTCAACATCACCAGTATCTTTATATTTGATTTTGTAAATCCATTTACAGCCTATTGGTTGTTTTCCTTTTGGTAGAGGGACAATTTTCCAAGTGTGGTTTTCTTGTAAGGCAGCTATTTCAGCCTTCATAGCATCTACCCACCTAGGGTCTTTTGAGGCTTCCATATAGTTTTTGGGTTCTGTTAGAACAGAGAAGGAGCTTAAGAAGGCTTGATAAGCAGGTTTTATGTTGTCATAGGAAATGTAATTAGTAATGGGATAAAGTACACTATTTGCAGTGGTAGTGACAAAGTCTTTTAGCCATATAGGGGGTTGTGTGAGTCTGTTGGACCTCCTAGTGAATTTGTCAATAGTAGTTATGGCAGGTTGATTCAAAGATTGTGAATTAGCAGACTTTTCTTCTACCAAGTTATTATCAGTGGGATTGGCATTCTCACTAGGTTCCATGTTAGTGGTGTTATCACATCCTTCTCCTGGTTGATTAGTGCTGTTCTGAAAGGTCTCTTGGGGTATGGTTTGATTATCATTGTTATTGGGTAGATTCTGAAAGATGAGTTTTTCAGACACATTCTCCTTAAAAGGATAAACTGTTTCTCTAAAATTAACATCTCTACTGATAATGAGAGTCTTACATTGCAAATCATATAGGATGTACCCTTTTTGTGTTTCAGAGTAACCCATTAAGGCACACCTTTTAACTTTAGACTGAAGCTTATCAGTGACTGTTAAGTCATTAGCAAAGCAGAGACATCCAATAGTTCTAATATGACTTAAAGATGGCTTCTTATGATAGAGACTCTCATAGGGAGTAGTATGAGTGATAGAGGAGGGTAGTCTATTGATCAAGTAAACAGCAGCTTGTACACATAGGCCCCAGAATTTTAAAGGAATATTAGCCTGCATTCTTAAGGCCCTGGTAATTTCTAATATATGTCTATGTTTTCTTTCAGCAACACCATTCTGCTGTGGTGTGTAAACACAACTTTTTTGGTGGATGATACCTAAGTTCTGAAACAGTGTGTTGCAGGTATCATTAACAAATTCTGTCCCATTATCAGTTCTGATAATCTTAACCATTTGGTTAAACTGAGTAGAAACATATTTAAGAAAGTAATTAATAACCACACAGACTTCAGATTTAAGTCTAAGTAGATAAAGCCAAGTCATTCTAGTGTGATCATCAACAATAGTGAGAAAAAATCTTTTTCCATTATATGTTTCAATCTTATAGGGACCCCATATGTCCATGTGAACAATGTCAAAGGCTTTATTACTATAAGTAGTACTATTTGTGAAAGGTAATCTACATTGCTTAGCACATGGACATACATTGCAGGTTTTTATTGCCTTAGCAATTTCATCATTACTAGCATAGATCAGTTTACTCAGTACCTTACTAGAGGTATGGCCCAGTCTTCTATGCCAAAGATTAATATCTTCTTCTGTCACTGTTTTCTTCTGCCTATCTTGTACATTTAAGACTGTCTTCCTTTTGTTCTGTACAGTATTAGCATTGCTAACTAACATATAGAGCCCATCCTGAAGTCTACCAATCTCCTTCACCTGCCCACTGTAGAGATCCTGAAAAAGACAGAAGTCAGGGTAAAAGGTAGCTGAACATTTCAGCTCCCTTGTTATTTGTGAAACAGACAGAAGGTTATAATTGAATTGAGGTAAAAAGAAAACATTATCCAGTTTACTTCTATTAGAGAGAGTGCTGGTACCAGTGTGAGTAATTTGAGCTGATTGACCATTTGGTAAGAACACCTTCTTTGGTGTGATAGACTCAATTTTATCAGTGACTTTATCTAACATGTTTAGGTCATGTACCATGTGATTTGTGGCACCAGTATCTACTATCCAGTTACTGGTTATATTGAAAGCATGGAAAGCTTTGAGTTCTGATATACCTGCCAGATTTGCAGCTGATTGGGTACCTTGAGAGTTCTGAGGGGCTCCTGTCAGTGTCTGGTTGTTGTTTAGCATTTGAACTATCTGATCATACTGATTCTGAGATAGTTTTGGTGCTCCTTCAACCTGCCAGCTGCTTTTAGGTTCTTCAGATGAGGAATCTGCCACTCGGTTGTGAGCATTGTGGGCAGCATATTCCTTCCTTTTTGACTTAAAACCAGGGGGATATCCAACTAATCTGTAACAAACCTCCTTTGTGTGACCTCTCATTTTGCATTCCTCACAGAATAAGTTGGTGTTTCTTACAGACCTGCAGTTTACTCTGATCTTAGAATACATGGCAGTTGGAGCAGGACCAGCTCCAAGAAGACCTACAGACTTAGCACTGATTCCCTTTTGATTTTCATCACTTACTATCATGGAATAGGCTTTATTGACTGTTGGTAGAGGTGACATAAGCAGAATTTGGCTCCTAGCCTGCATATAGCTCTCATTTAGGCCCATAAGGAATTGGTAAAGTTTCTGTCTCTGCAGGTAGTTTGTGAACTCTCTAGAAGTAGGGCAGACACAATTTGGTGGTGGTACAATGGCTTGAAATTCTACCCATAGGTTCTTTAGCTTAGTGTAGTATTCTGACACACTAGCATTACCTTGGGACAAGGTAGCAATTTCCCTATGTAGGTCATAGGTTCTAGATTCATCGACTTTGTCGAATCTCTCTTTCAAATCTTCCCAAACCTCATATCTTTGTTTTTGAGATATAGAACACCACATGACAAACTACTAGATCTGACGTTCATTAGCTTGACTTGTACAACAGCGTTGACCCTATCCCATTGATCCCACCATTCCACCCCATATTGGTCCTTTGTACAATTACCATTTACGAACCCTAATTTGTTTCTTCCAAGTAGAGCATTTTTTATAGATTTGCTCCAAACTGTATAGTTTTCCGACCCCAGTAATTGAAAAGATATTAGGGAAACCCCACTAACATCAGAGGCTTGTAAGAATAAGGGGTGGTTGTGGTCAAATATAGTGGTTATCTTTGAAGCTTTTCGAGGTATAGGGATTCCCTCTTCGGATGAACTACTTTCATTGGGTAGATCTGTTACCATTTTTAAAGACAGACTAACTACAGATCTCTTCAGGGATAACAAGATGTAGAACAAGGAGTATCTGGAGTCAAACTTTATAACAAGGCGTGACCACAAAGAATATCAAGATACTTCACAATACTTCAGATCTGGTTCTTTCCGACTCAGATATGGTAATTGTGACTCAGGTTATACTTCACACCAACAAATAGTACAAGAAAAATACCAAGATCTGGAGTCAAACTTTATAACAAGACGTGACCACAAAGAATATCAAGATACTTCACAATACTTCAGATCTGGTTCTTTCCGACTCGAGATCCGTAATTGTGACTCAGGTTATACTTCACAACAACAAGTAGTACAAGAAAAGTACCAAGATACTACAGGATACCTCAGATCTGGTAGTCACTGTTTTTTGCAGATGCATGCGTCTGTAGAGAGTGACGACTTGGCTTTGATACCATGTTGAGAAGTCTATCCATGTCAATAACACGTAAGGCGTCAAGAAGTGAAGTAGCCTGAGGTTTGACGGAGGTTGTGCTCTTTTGAGTTTACAGCACAAAGAGCTTTGAGAGTAAGACCACAGATACGCTACACAGTATTACACACTCTTAGAAAGAACTTCATTGATGGAGTTTAGTATATGTGAAGCTTACACTCTGGATTACAGAGAAAAGAATGGAGGACAAACCCTCGTCCTTTACAACTGCTCTCTCTTAGTGCTTAAGAGAAAAGTGTCTGATGAAAAGCCTGTGGAAGGCAGCTTGTTCGAGACGTTTTATACAGCTGTCTTCCACTTGCTTTCCTTTGGCTGATATTTATCAAAGGTAATGGACTGCAAGAAGCAGGCCTTACATATTCGTTTATATTACACTATTGGGCTGGCCTAAGTAATATTGGGCTGGCCTGAATGAATAACTTGGGCCTTCAGATTGCAGTGAATATTTCAACATACAACAATGAGTTCTTCCTCATATGAGGATATTAGAGTCCTGAATAATAAGAATTACACTTCTTCTGATACAGAAGGTTAATGCACGCCATGTCAGTTATGACAACTGTGTTCCAATAATAATGACAAGGATGATGATGAATATTATAATATATTTTCTCAATGAAAGGACATGAATGTTAATGTTTTTAATGGTAATAACCTTATGGATTTATTAAAGATTATTAAAGATCCAGATATGAGATCTAAGATTATAGATCAGGTCCAAGACGTCTCGGAAACTTCAGATAGAAGAAGAGTTCTGGAAAAATCTTCAACTTATACTATGTCTGAACTCAAAAAGCTTATGGGACAGAAAGGTACAATAAATACTCCAAGAGATTTGGAGAAGGAGATTGATAATCTCAAGAAATAAATATCCGATCTCAAAAGACATAATACAATACTTGATAGAATGATTTCTAATATTGAAGGTAATGGAAACTAGGCTATGGACAGAGATGCCTTGGCAGAAATCCCTACCTTGGATATAACTACTGCAGGTACATGTAATGGAAAAGAAGGTTTTTTTACAAACTCTGGAACTTATAACTTCCCAAAAGGTTTTTATAAAAATCACTCTTCTAATTGATTACAATTTCAACAAAGAGTTTACTTGATAGTGGAGCAGATGTAAATTGTATACAGGAAGGACTAATTCCTTTTAAATATTTTTATTAAACTAATCATACTGTAAGATCTGCTAATGGACAAAAATTACAAATTACTATTAAATTACCAAAAGCTTATATTTGTAAAGACAAGGTTTGTATACCAGATAGTTTTGTTTTGGTAAAAGATATCTCTAGTCAAATTATTCTGGAAACACCCTTTATACAAAAAATATTTCCCATTGTAATAATTGATAAAGAAGGTATAATAGGAACCTTTGAAGGCAAACAAATCAAGTTTCAGTTTATAACTGAACCATTTTCAAGACTTTTAAATGAAATCAAGGATAGGTTGATGAATAAATATCAACAAGTCAATTTTCTAAAAAAAAGATCTATAGTGTTAATATTGATGAAATTTTGCAAAATCCTAAGTTTGCAACAAAATATTGATTTCATAAAAAACCAATTTGCACTTCATATTTGTAGTGATCACCCCAATACTTTCTGGGATAGGAAAAAACATGTTGTTACTCTTCCTTATTAAGAACATTTTGATGAAGGTAATATTCTTATAAAGGCACGACTATGCCAAATAAATTCTGAATATTTAGAATTATGTAAAAAAGAAATTTCTTCTCTTTTGCAGAAGGGTTTAATAAGACCCTCGAAGTCTCTTTGGTCATGTACTGCTTTCTATGTTAATAAGCATGTCGAACAGGAAAGATGAGTTTCTAGGCCCGTTATTAATTATAAACCTCTTAATAAAGACTTGAAATGAATAAGATATCATATTCCTAATAAGAAGGATTTGCTGGATAGGCTTAATAGTGCTATCATATTTTCTAAATTCGATTTGAAGTCAGGGTACTAGCAAATTCAGATTGCCGAAGTACATAGATATAAAACTGTTTTTAATTTCGTTGTTGGGCAATTCGAATGGAATGTTATGTCACTTGGATTAAAAAATGCCCCTTTTGAATTTCAGAATATCATGAATGATATATCCATACCTTATAATAATTTTATTATCGTTTATATTAATGATATTTTAATATTTTCTAGTAACATAGAAACTCATTTTAAACATCTTGATATATTCAAGAAGGTTATTATTCAAAATGGCTTAGTTATATCTAGATTGAAAATGGCTCGTTTTCAAACAAAGATAAGATTTTTGGGCCATAATATTATGAAGGGAAAATAATCCCTATAAATAGAAGTATTGAATTTGCTTCCAAATTTTCTGATGTCATTAATGATAAAACCCAACTCCAAATTTTTTTGAGTAGTTTAAATTATATTTCGCCATTTTATAAAGATCTGGCAAAAGATACATTTAGTCGCGGCCCGTCGGGTCGTGACAGAAGTAGTATCAGAGCAGTTAGTCCTCAGAATTTCTACAGACTGTGTCTAGTAGAGTCTTGTGTATGGGTATGTTGTGCACCATACTTATATGCAGGAGGCTGCCAGACATTTAGGATTGGTTTCTATTCTTTCATCTCCTAGATCGTCTAATAGAGTTGTGTTATTAGGATAATCCCTTTCTAACTACTTATTATGTTTACAGCTATGCCTCTGAAGAAGGTGACAGCGTCCCAGAAGGGCAAATCTACAACGGGGGATACTAGTGTGATTCAGAGAGTTATCGGGTCCCGTGCTCGGGCCTATGACAGAGATCGATCCCGCCGACGAGCTCGCACGCCGCCACCTCCAGGTCCCGCCAAGAGGCGAGATCACCGGTTACGAGACCGACACTGAGTCTCCAGCCTCCCATACAGGCGGGATAGTGCCATAGGAGACGCGGTTCAGTTGCTGACTAGGCTAGTGGCGGGGCAGACTCACCCGCAAGAGTTTATGCGGCAGATACAGGCATGGGTACAGAGGGTAGAGGACCGACGCAGAAACCAGCGTAAGAGGGATAGACTGGCTGGTTATTCCGGTGAGTTTTAGGGCGAGCAACCTCAGCAGCAGGTTAGATATTCATCCCAGCCTACACAGAATGCACCCCCACAGTTCACATATGGGAGATTGGACAGCACAAGGTATTCGGGAGCCGGTCAGAGCCCCAGGGCTTCAGGTTTTCAGAGGAACAGGGGTTCTAGTCAGTCGAGGCCATTTTTCCCTCAGTGCTCTCAGTGTGGTAGGAATCATTCTGGGAAATACCGTTTTGGTACAGATGCTTGTTATTATTGCGGCTGTCAGGGCCATGTGACGAGAGAATGTCCTTTTAAAAGGGGCACTGGTGGTGTGGCTCGGTCGGTTGTATCGGTGGTTGGTTCATCATCTCCTATAGTTATGGACCCCACAAGGCAGGGTATTCAGGTGTCAGTCGGTCATGGTATGGGTCGTGGTGGAGTTTCCAGTTCTAGCGGTCCCTCGAACCGCATGTATGTTGTGGCTAGCAGGCAGGATCAGGAAGCATCATCGAATGGGGTTACATGTATATTTTTTATCTTTTCGAGACGTATATGCATTGATAGATCCAGATTCTATCCTAATATATATATTCCCCCTTGTTGCTAGTAGAATCGAAATAGAATCTGAGTTGATAGAACCATCTGAGGTAGGAAATTGCAAAGAATATGGTTCCCATGTAAGAATAAGAAGAGGCTATTACTTCTTGAATAATAAGATTGATATAAATGAATGAAAGTGTCTTGTTATTTTTGGACCGAGTTCTGGGAAGTATTGTACATAGGGATTATTTGAGTTCTTTCGCAAATGACTTAGAACCTGGAAATGATGAGCATCTTATTGGCGTATAATTGTGTCCAACATTTAAAATATCGTAAGGAGTAGTGTTCATATGAGCAGCAAACCACTGGAGTTCATATTTTCAGTTAAGTAGTAATTTGAAGGATCGGTAACCGAGGTATGTATTCGTGCACAGTCTCAATGCATGGGTTCACGCAGATTGCTAAGATGGGGTTATTGGGTAGTGGGTGATTTTTTAGTACTAGTCTTACTGAGCATCCAAATGGAGGAATATGGTTAGTGAGGAAGTCTCATCTCTGTGAGGTAGATATTAAAATTGTACAGAATAATTGATACACTGCGGGGTAACACATAAGGGTACAAAGAAAAGGTTCCTTATGACCTTGGTATGTGCATTCAATGATGTGGTTCTAAAAAGGGAACTGTGGATAGATATTATAAGGTTACATGGCCAGGTACAAGGTCCATAGACAATAATGAGTGATTTCAACTGGGTATTAAGGAGAAATGAAAGAGTAAAGTGTCATGTTGCTATGATTGGGATAAGGGATTTTAAACAGTATATAGTAGAATGTGATTTGACAGAAATAAAATTATCAGGGGCATACTATACATGGTAGTGTGCTAAAAAGGGTTTATAGCAGTACTTACTACTCAGAAATGGGTTGAAGATATACATGCTTCTAAAGTGTCTTTCATGAAACCAGGCCTATATGAACATTCTCTTGGGTTAATTAGGTGGGAAGTAGGCATAAAGGCTCAGTACAAGTTCAGATACTTTAATAGGTAAAGGTTGGATTCTGAGTTCTACAAACAATAATAGAAGGGGGGAAAACAGATAAGAGAGGTACAATGATATAGATGAATTCAATGAAGTGATAATAGATATTCAGTGTGATGTAGCCAAAGTGACAAATGTTGATGCAGCCAAAGATACAACTGAGTTAGTAAGTCCAACAAGAGGATAGAACAAATGCCACTTGAGGAGACAAACGGTAATAATGAGAATAAGGAGGAACAAAGAGATACTGGGGAAGAATATGGTAATAAATAGAATAAGGAAGACGACAATGGTAAGGTGGTAGAAGTAGAACAGCTCATCGAGGACCCACAAGTGATGGAAGAATCAAAAGTATCTCTTACTACTAAAGAATAGATTGAAAGAGCTTTTGTATCGGCAAAAGTTAATGAGAAGCGGAATGTTGACAAGAGTCAGGAGATGTGTACCAATGGTAACAACTCTAATAATAGTAACGCAGTAATATTAAAGGAAGATGGAATAATGATGTCCAATGTGGAGCAGAATATTGCAGAGGGAGCGGATATGTCTATCCTAAATATTGATCAGGAGAGAAACTTAATCAGAGATAATATAAGGGGTGATCAACATGACAAACTTAAGGACTCAAGGGTGAAAGAGTTACCTGATTTAGGTAGAGATACTATGGTATATGCAAAAAGTGATGCATTGGAAAGGTTGTTCTCTAGGATAGTTTATACTGTATTGTTGACGATATGAAGAATCCTTAGCTAGTTGGTGGAGATTTCAATGTTTTTATAAATGAAAAGGAGACAATAGGCGATCTTCCTACATATCCTGCAGAGTATGAGGATTTTTGCATTATGTACTAACTCATGTGAATTATTTTTAATTGGATTTAAAGAGAGTCTTTTTAAATGGTGGAATGAAAGAGCTGATAATGACTGTATTTTTAAGAGGTTTGATAGAATGTTGGCAAACATTTATTTTTAGATTGGTTTGGACAAATAGAGGTAGAACATGTAATCAGAACAAGTTTAGACCATGCCCCTTAGTTGTTAACTTATGGTGATAAACCTATGCATGTGAGTAAACCATTTAGATTCCTCAAGTTTTGGACGGAATATGAAGCATTCTTATAGGCGCTAAATCAAAACTGGCACACTGATTTTGATTAAGATGATTTAGTTTCTTTTAGATCGAAACTGAAGAATGTCAAGACTGCCCTATTATTATGGGTAAGGAAACTTTTGGAGATCGTTTCAGAAGGGATTGGGGACGCAGGTGAATCCTAGCACATCATTCCATCATCGACGTACTATTCAGACACTAGAGGATATGTTGAGGGTATGTGTTATTGACTTCAGAGGTAACTGGGATGATCATTTACCACTCATTGAGTTTGCTTATAACAACAGCTACCATTCTAGTATCCTGATGGCCCCGTATGAGGCCTTATATGGGAGAAAGTGCAGCTTACCTATTGGTTGGTTTGATGTAGGTGAGACTAAGTTGATCGGCCCAGACATGGTTCAGCAAGATATTGATAAGGTGAAGCTCATTCAAGAGAGATTATTAGCAGCCCAGAGTCGACAGAAGTCATATGCTAATAATCGACGTCGACACTTAGAGTTTCAGGTTGATGATTGGGTGTTCTTAAAGGTGTCACCCATGAAAGGTGTGATGAGGTTTGGTAAGAAAGGGAAGTTTAGCCCAAGGTACATTGGGCCTTACCAGATCATTCGTATGGTAGGCAAGGTTTCCTATGAGTTGGATCTACCCTCTGAATTGGAATCAGTACACCCAGTCTTCCACGTATCGATGTTACGTAAGTGTATTGGTGACCCTTCCAAAGTCTTTTCAGTAGATGATGTCCAGGTGACAGAGGAGTTGTCGTATGAGGAGAGCCTCATAGCCATACTTGATCGCCAGGTCTGGAGATTACGGACGAAGGATGTGGCTTTCGTCAAGGTATTGTGGCGAAATAATAATAGAGAGGAAATGACTTGGGAGAAGAAGATGAAATGAAGAAAAAGTATCCTCACTTGTTCCCTATGCCTCCAGGTAATTCAATTCAACTTCTTATTTGTCTATTTTAATGGGTGAATTGTATATGTGTGATATATTGTGGCCCTGGGTGGCATTTGTTGGGTTGCTGAATATAGGTGGATAGGCATAGTTATAAAGGAGGCTCTGCCAAAAAAATTCTAGCATGAGACCTATGATGAAATTAAGAACGTCATTAAGAATTAAGATTCGAATATTGGATATAAAGTATATTTATATATGCTAATCCGAAAGTTAGTATACGAAAAATGTGTTTCCGAAGGAAATTTTTGTTACAATGAGCGTGACAAGGGAAATTTATAATGATGGTTATATATTCTCGTTATGGATTAGTAGCGTATTATAAAAGTTATGACAACAAGGATACGAGGTCTTATGGAATTTTCAGAAATTAGAAGAGGTGGGCTCTAAGCTTTAATTATTACTTAAGAGATTAAATTGAGTAGACAATTATGGGAATTGGACTAAGTTGCTAATATTAAAAATTCAACCCACATTTAACCTTAAAAGCCCTTTCACCCTCTAACTTCCAGATTCAAAAAAAAAGGAAACCAAACTTCTTCACGTCACTCTCTTCTCTCCCTCTTTAGCCGATACACACCCCTATTTTCCATACAAAAAAATGAAACTTTCAAATCTCTCTCCTAGATTAAGTTCTTATACAAGTACTAGCCAAGGAAAATTCAAAAAAAATGGAAGAAAACCAACCAGTGGGTCACGACCACTGGGCAATCTTTTGCCCTTGGAATTTCAAACTTTGAGATGAGAAATTTGGGATAAGAACATGTATGAAAGGTGGATTAAACCTGTAGATTGCATGCATGTCATTATAGTTGAAGAAAATGGTGGAAAATAACGAAAAACAGTGGGCAATTTCGAAAGGGAGCAGTGGCCGAATTTAGGGACTGTTTTTGGGCAAAATTAAGGTAAGAAATTCTTCTTTCTAAGATATAATTGGAGTGCATGTTGTTAGAATTAAGGAATGAATTTGTGATTAAGGAAAAAATGGAATTTAAACATGCACATGATTGTTGTAATGTTGTTGGACCGATTTTGGAGTTAATTTTACTAATTTTGAAGTTGTTGTGTTCGATTGTGTTATTTCTATTGTCGTCGCTAATTGTATGATGAAAGTTGAAGAAAACTTGATATTTATATTATAGTTGTTCATAAGGAATTGTTGAAACATGAAATGGAATTCTACGGAATTAAGAAGAGAATTGGTTTTGTGGATATTGTCGCGTTGAGTTAGGGGCTAATTTTGTGAAGTTTAAATGTTGGAAATTTAATTAAAAACATGTATATATATGTTGTGGCAATTACTAATATCTGTCTTAAAGAATTAAAGAGTAAAAAGTGGTATTAGGTTGAAGATTGTAGGACATGTACTACTTGGTTATTGTTGTTGTCGCTAGAGTTGAAGGATTGTTTTAAGATTGTTCTAATATGGATTAAGGACTAAATTAACATGAGAAATAGGTGGAGTAATCACCTTGGTCGTTATAGTTGTCGTATTGCATAAATGTAAAAGAGAAAGAATGTATTATGGTAGCATATATGAAGTACATGGAACTAAATTTGGTTATATCTTGGAATTGTGCGTGGTTACTGGTTTGGTTGGCAATTGTTGTAAATTGTGGATGTACCTATAAACAGGGGAAGTGTTGCCCGAATTTTTATAGAATAGGAAGTCGTCATTCGATATAAAGTATGCTAAGTGATCACAGAATTGACGAGCGTATTACCTTTGTTATAGGTTGACGTACTAGACGAGACGTATCTTAATATTGAGTTGATTAGTTAGACTAAGAGGTATGTGAAACTCTTCCTTCTTTCTTTTTGAAATGATTTAACGAAAGTACGACGGACGTACATGATTCCTACATGGTCTAACTCTTAAAGATATCTGTTATGAGAAGTGTCTATGATTTTTCAGTAAAGAGTTATTGTAATGATTTTATTAAGAATAAAATGATGATTTGTAATTGCATATGGTTGCTCATGATATCTACTCGTGCTAAGTATTATTGTTCCACTTCTCCGAGTCCCGGGTCGGCTTATGTTGGTGCACAGCCTTGCATTGTTCACCGAGTCCCTCACTAGAGGGTCGGCTTACGTAGGATGCATGCATAGAGGAGATGATGAATTCACCTAGTCCCAGTATGGGCCGGATTATGATATGATTCCACCAAGTCCCACACTAGAGGGTCGGATTACGTTATATGTATATATGTATATGATGACCATATAGATAGGCATTCATGGTTTTTGACTTGACTCTCATTTTTTTACAAGGCACAGTTGATTCTCTATTTTCTATGGCACAGTTAGATTGGCATTTGATAATCTTACATGTCTCCTATATGTTTTGACCAGTTATGATTATTTATTTTGTACTTTATGTTTTATATACTCGGTACATTTTTTCATACCGACCCCTCTTTCCTCGGGAGGCTGTGTTCATGTCCGCATGTACAGGTGCTCAGTTTGGTGATCCTCCAGTCTAGGTTCCTGCTCAGCTGTTTGGAAAGTTCCTTTGATTCAGAGCTTTGTCATTTTGGTACAGAACCCTATTATTTTGACTTTTGTATATTTAGGGGCACGACGGGGCCCTGTCCCATCACATGTCGCTATCCTTCTTATAGAGGCCTGTAGACAGTTGTGGGTTGTACTTATGTAGAGTTATAAATCTGTTTTGGTCAGTTATATTATTGTACTCTGTGTTGGGATTACTCCCGTGTATATGTGATACTATCTGGTGGCAGCCTTGTCGGCTTGCCTGTTATATTGTGTTGGCTAGTTGTGACTTCCTAGGAGACAGGTACATTCTTGTGTAATGGCAGCGTTGTCGGCTTGCCTATTCTGGTATATGTTATGATTGCAGCATTATGCTGCCGAATTTCGTATTTTCCTTACGTGTTAGTTGGATTATGGGCGACAGGTTAGTATAATGGCGTCATTAGGGTGTTTAGTCGCGGCCGTCGGGTCGTGACAAATAACCTTCCTTGTCTCACCATGGCTAATCCTATTTGGGAAAAAATTATCGAAACAGATGCTTCTGATATTGCCTATGTAGGTATCTTAAAACAATATTCTCCAATTGATAAACAGGAGTACTTGGTTCAATTTTATTCTGGAAAATGGAACGACGGCTAAAAAAACTTTTCGACTGTTGCTAAGGAAATCCTTGCGATTATCAAAAGTGTTAAAATTTTAAGGTGACTTAAATAACCAGAAGTTTTTGATAAAAACTGATTGCCAAGCGGCGAGATTTATGTTTAATAAAGATTGTAAACATGATGTTTCTAAACAGATGTTTGCTCGATGGTAAGCTTTATTAGCACCATTTGATTTAGAAATACAATACAAAAAAGGTCAGATAATAGTTTCATGACAAGAGAATACTTGAATTCATAATTCTACTACTCCGTTTATTGGTAGAATGAGGCATCAATGGAATGGAAACCCTAACTCTTATAGAGGAAGGGAGAAAGAGGAGTAGTGCGAGGTGATACCCTTGTCCAAATGAGTCACAAAAAGCTATATCAGGAAATATGGATTTGGGGTCGCGACTAATTAATTAGTAGAGAGGTATCGGAAAGTACCAACCCTCACCACCATTACGGCTAGGGTCAGTCGATGATGTTGTTGTGTACACGTGTTTCCCGTACTCACTCTACGCTTGCTGCACTCTATGTGCAGGTACTGAGCCAGACGATACCGGAGTAGCTTGATTTACAGCCTTATTGGAGCAGGATTATTAGAGTTCAGGGTGAGCCACAACTTCTTCCCAGGCACTGGAACTCTTTCTACCTTTAAGTTATGTCCTTATTATTACTAGACAGTTGATGTATTTCTATATTCAGACTTGTATTCATACATAGAACTTGTACTCGTGACTACCGGATCATTGAGGGTTTTATTCAGATTATGTATTTATTAAAAGACTTGATAAATTACTTGTCCTTTACTTTTTTATCTTTTCACATTTAATTCTGCATTATGAGATATGATGTATGTTGGATTCTCCTACGTGTTAAGGGTAGGTGCCCTCAAGACACAATGGGATTTGGGGTCGTGACATAACGACAAGTATTTTGAGATAAGGGAATATTTTGTTTTTTTTCTTTTCCTTTTCTTATACTCTCCATGTCTCAATTTATGTGGCACAATTTCCTTTTTAGCCTGTTCCCAAAATAATGTCACCTTTCTATATTTAGAAATAATTTTACTTTATTGAATGATTTATAGCCACACAAATATCTAAGACTTGTTTTGGACCACAAATTTCAAAAGTCTTCATTTTTTTCTTAAACTCCATATCAAGTGGAGAGAGTACACAAAAAGAAAGATAGAGGTAGGAGTGGCTTTTGAGAGTGAATGAGTGATGGCGCAAATGATAGGATTTTTGGTGGAACTGATCAAACTCTGCATTTAAGTTGATATAAGTTTTTCTTTATAATCACCCCGCATCCACTAACACAATTATTAATGTAGACTAGATTGAAGGCTCATTCATCCTACCATACTCTTGATTATTTAAATTACAAGGGTACTCAAGAAGAAATGGTACTACCAGAGGTTCCTTTATTGGGTCGATAACCCTGGCATAAAGGTTGTCTTAACTCAAAACATATCCAAAATATGCCCCAACACCACCTCAGCTCAGCGGGCTAAAACAAGACTATTAGCTTGAGCTTCAGACATTCTGTCTGGGTTATCCTCTGCCCGACCTCAGTACATTCTCACATGGATCTCTGCTAATTAAAGCATTTTTACAATAATACCCGAGAGTCTAGTGTGACATAGTTCAACACATAGTGATTTAGCCTATCATTTAGGCAAAATTAGAATATAAAATAAAAATAATAATAAAACTAACGAAATTAAAATTACTTAGATCGTCGAGTTGTGACCGGAGAGAGAGAGAGATGTACTGTAAACTTCAATCTTTTATTTATTAGAGAATATTTTTACAAGTAAAGAGAGGGTGGTTCTAAAGCCTGCCTCAACTAATTAACAAAGATCCTTTTATAGAAGATCTGAATTACAAATGACAATCAAACGACCAAAACATCGCTGACAAGATAAAAAGTTAAAAAGATGAAAATCTAAAAAGAAAGGGGCCCATTATATGTGACCGACAAAGAAAATTAGCTAAAATATATTTCTTCTTTATTAAAGCAGATTCCTTAGGGGCCCGCTACATGTGACCTCCGAAGAAAATAAGCTAAAATACATTTCTGTTTTATTAAAGCATATTCCTTCTATCCAACATATAATGATGTTGGGTCCGGCTGATTTTTAACTTTTTCTTTTCCTTTGGCCTTATTCGGGGTGGAAGATTCTTCCAACTTATCTTGAAACCATTGAAGGTATTCTTCAATATCAAAGGTTTTATCATAAGATTCTTGAGATTCGTCTCCCAAGTTATTATCTTCATCACCAGTATGAACGGATGTCATTGATGTATCTGAGGAGAATTCCTCTTCCAGTTTTTTCATTAAATCATTCTTTACCTCTATAATATATAAGGCTATGATCTCAGCTTTTGAAATTACTCCCTTTTTAAGTTGGAGTTTTCTCGAAATATGTTTGAATGGGCTATGAAGTTGCTGCTGTTGTTTTGTCTGTTTCAGCTCCTTATAATGAGTTATGGTTGCAGCAATCTAATCTATGAATTATTGGACATGCATTGTGCCCTCCTTTGATTTTTGTAACATCTTCTTCCAAAACATTGTATAAAAGGTCCTGTGAAGATATGGTATATTTTGGGGGTATAACTCACCTCTACTAGCCATTTCATTATCCAATTGATAGAAAATTCAATAAAGAAATGTATATTTTCAATTCCTTCAATAATCATTCCATCATTTTCCTATTTTATTATTTTTGGAGATACTTCGATCCATTCAATGTATAAAATTTTGAATGGTTGTGGTAAAATAGTTACAGATGGACCATAATTAATCCACCATTGATAAAAACCAATTTGGAATGTGTTGTTTATAAACATTTGCACAAACTTTTATAAACCACGAGTGCTTCCTATTAGGATTCTCGTATAATAAAGCTTTATTAAAGCTATCAATGTAGTCCCAGTAGTTGAATTTTACCTGGACTCTTTGCTCAGGATGAAGATATTCCCTCTCCTTGAGCGTGCTCACTCCCCATTCGTCTGGAGAAAATATTTTCTTTATAATAATTTTAGAAAAGTTAATAAACTTTTTTTTTGTATTAGCCGGATAAAAGTGTTGTATATCAACTGATCCAGTTGAAGAGAGTATTTTCTCATGATTCATTCTGGATTTGTAAGTAGGGGTGGTATATGATACCGTATCCAGATACCTCTGCATAATTTGTCAGGGTTCATCCTTCCATTGAAGGTCTTTCTTTTCCAAAAGATATATTACTTCTTTACTATTATTTTGTTCGTATGAATCAGCATCTTCCCTCTCCTTGGATTTTATGAAATCCATGAACTGCTGTTACAAAGAGCTATCCTTATTGATGTCGGATGTCCCAACTCCATTGTGTCATGAGGAATAGGGATGACAGTGGGGCGGGTAAATGTGGGTACCGCCGCTCCAGTTGGGGCGGATATGGGATGGTTTGGTGGGTGGTGGAGCGGGTATGGGTATCAAAAGTGCTACCCGTCATGGGTAGTGGGGCGGGGTGGATTTCATATAAGACTCGCATCGTACCCGCCCCGCTACCTGCACCGTACCCGCACTGCCAATACCCGCATCGCCTATTAATTTAATTAAGTTATTTACTAATTTATTTGGTCATTTCTTGATTTAAAATGTGACTTCACTGACTTGGGCCATTCCGTTTTTATTAAATCAGCCGAGCGAGCCCAGGCCCAACTCAACTCAGCAAAAGGGCAAAGGAACCCTACATCTCATTACTAAAATCCTAATTTCATCTTCGCAGAATCGCAGTAGCCAGTAGGGTGCAATATTTTCAAATGTTGAATGTAATGTATAGCTAGAACAAGATTTCATTTATTGAATACTTCTGCATCCAAGATTATGTGAATGAGAAAATCGCGGTCAGAGCCTCAAAGGATTGAGAAACAATTGAGAATATTGTAGCAAAGAAATATGAGGGTGATCCTCAAAAAGTGAATCATGATACATAGAGGGAGAATCACTTCCTTAGTGTGAAAGGTAAATCAAGCATGTAAAGTCCTTGTAGAATCATATTATTAGTCAAGATCTCTTTGCTGATAAAGCATGCAAGAAAATCCTTCTACTTTGCTTGGCCACAGTTTTTGTCTTCTGTTTGGTTAAAAAATTGCTTGGACACTAGATTCTCCAATGAGTTTCATTCCACTCATTTAGGTGTGTACCCGCCGGATAAGTGAATACCCGTCCGGGGTAAGTGGGGCGGGAGCAGGTGGAGGAATTACTACCCGTGATGGATGGTGGAGCGGGGATGGGGATGGGTTTTAGGTGGCGGGTACGGGTATGTGGTACCCTTCCCCCGCCCCCGCCCCGCCCCATTGACATCCCTAATGAGGACACCTACTGTAAACCATAAGCAAACCCAATATACATCATATTTGATAATGCAAAATTAAATGTGGAAAGATAAATAAGTAAATGAGAAGTAATTTAACAAGTCTTATAATTAATACAGAATCTGAAGAAAACCCCCCAATGATATGTTAGTCATGAGTACAAGCTTTAAGTATGATACAAGTCTGAATATAGCAATGCATTAACTATCTAGAAATAACAAGGACAACATAAATGTAGAAGGAATTCTAGTGTTGGGGAAGATGTTGCAGCTCACCCTAGACTCCAATGATCCCACTCTAATAAGGCTGCAAATCAAGCTACTCATGTATATTCTAGCTCGATACCTGCACATAAAGTGCATCAAGCATAGATTGAGTACATAAAACACACTTTAGTCATCATATGTCCCAAGAAGGCTACCAAATTAAGCCAGAACTCACACTTTGAAAATTTTGCATAGAGTTGCTTCTCCTTCAGAATACCAAACACAATCCTCAAATGTTGCTCGTGCTCTTCCTCGCACTGATAATAGAGCAAGATTTCATCAATGAATACCACCACAAATGAATCCAAGTAAGCTCAGAACACCCCATTCATCAACTCCATAAAGGTTGCATGTGCATTCGTCAACCCAAAACACATCACCAAAAACTCATAATGCACATATTGAGTCCAGAAGGCCGTCTTAGGAACATTCTTAGCCCTAATCCTCAATTGATGGTAATCAGACCTCAAGTCAATCTTGGAAAAGACTGAAGCACTCTATAACTGACCAAATAAGTCATCAATGTGAGGTATCGGGTACTTGTTCTTGATAGTCACCCTATTCAGCTGTTGATAATCGATATACATACGCATAGACCCGTCCTTCTTATTCACGAACAACACAGGAGCACCCCAAAATGGAACACTAGGTCAAATAAAACCTTTACTCAAAATATCTTACAACTTCTCCTTTAACTCTCTCAACTCGATCAGCCTCATCCGACATGGCATAACAGAAATAGGTTTAGCGTCTAACTCTAGGTCAATAAATAAATCAATATCATGCTCATGTGGAACACCAGGAAGGTTGGTAGGAAATGCTTCTGGACACTCCCGAACTATTGGAACTGACTCTAATGGAGGAGTCTTCATACTCGTATCATGAACATACTCCAAATAGGAAAGACACCCTTTCTCTACCACATTATGAACTTTAAGGAATGAAATCACCTTCTTCGGACACTATCTAAGAGTGTCTTATAAGATTGATTCTCTGGTAATAGAAAGAGAGAGGATAGAGGGTCATGCTTACAAGCAACCTTTTCAATCTAACTAAGGAATACCCGACATGGCTAAGGTAACCATCTTAGCATAACAATCCAAGATAACATGATATGGAGCTAACCAATCCATACCCAAAATAGCATCAAAATCTACCATACTCAATACTTCTAAGTCTACCTGAGTATCTGATCGGTGTATTTTATATACACTTTTTGAGTCATTTTTAGTTAGTATTTTACTCATTTTATTTATGTTTAGTATAGTATTAGGGTCGTTTTCCTTTCTTTTGTGTCACAGCGGTCAAAAATGGAGAAATGACGAAAAGAAGAGAAAATGAGCTTAATTGAGATGAAATTGCACACAAAAAGGGCCAAGAAATAAAGTCTAAGAAGTTCCGGGAATTATAGAGGAGATCAGACGAAGACCGGACGAACAAAGGACGAAGAAACGAAAAATCCGGAAGAATTCACCGTAGCCGCGGCGCTTAGCGCGCCATGGCGCCAATTAAGCCGCCCAACTATCTTCGATTTTCAGCCGCGCCAGTCATGCGGCGCCGACGCGGGAATTATGAAGTGCTGGCCGAATTTGACATGTTTTCAGAATCCTAAAGGGATTATTTTTCCTACCTAAAGGGATAACTTTTCCTACCTTAAAACCCTTACCTAAAAGGATTCTAATAACTTTTCCTTTCCTACAAATCTCTAACCCTTCACCAAAAGGATTCTTTGGCTATAAATACTCTACATCATTAGAAGAATTATTCATTCTCCATTCTACCATTCACCATTCTACATCCATCCATCCACCATTCCACCTTGTAAATATTCCACAACACAACCCTTGGATGCTTGGCTTGGAGACTCATTCTTAGTAATTTTCTTTTCTTTCTTTACTTTAATTCAGTTTTTGTATGATGAACATGGAATTAGTTCTTGTCATATTTATGGCTAGGAACTAATTCTCTTATAGGGCTTTCTATGTTGAATTTCTTGAACCTTATGTTATAAATTAATGCATGCTTATGGTAATTATTCTTATTGAGAGATCTATCCAATAATTGAGTTGAATTCTTGGTAGCTAATTGACAACTAGTTATCACTATATGATTTCTAATCAGATTCTAAAAAGGGGGGATTGTGAATATGCTGTAAGTTGGATAGACAGTCTTGAATTGGGGATGAAAATACCTCAATTAGATTTGTAGCGTTGATGAGAGGCTTAACAACCCTAATTTTGCGCATGGTGCGTGACGGTCAACTAGGTTTTTGTGCTTAATCCTCCTATGAGTTACCCTTATCGTGAAAGTCGTAAGGAACAATACTGGGGTTGAGTGTTTATATAACCCTAACGGAGTATAAAACGATTTCAGAAACCCGCTTTCTCCAAAAGAAGAATACCATAAGTAATGCATTAAGTAGCATAAGCGGATAGTGAGGATACATAGAAGCCCTATTCTCATCACATCTGAATTAAATCTTTATACTTTAAAATAGCTTTTATAATTCTTAGTCATAAACAACCAATCACTCATTAATTCACCAAATAGATACTAGAAAATAGATAATTGGTACTTGAACCCTAATCCTGAGGGCGATATTCGGTCTTATCTAAGACTATACTACTTGATACGATAACGCACTTGCGTTTAAAAGTGTGCATATTACGCATCAAGTTTTTGGCGCCGGTGCCGGGGATTAGGCATAGTTAAATATCAAATTTATCTATTTTTAATTTCTAATTTGGTTTTTGTTTTTGTTTCTTTAAATTATTTTATTTTATTTTATTTTGAAAAAAAAAAAAACAAGTGTCCGTGATTCGTTGGTTTTGATTCATCTCGTGATCCTTAAGACATGGATTTCTCATCAATATGATCGAGCTCCAACCATGTAGAAGAGAGGAGGAATCGAGAAGTTATACTCGGCCTCACGAGGTACCAAGCTCGATTCATGGACGAAACGAGAATGGCCATAAAGAAGTTGGAAACGCAAATAGCGTAACTCGCAATCATATTCAACAAATAACAACAAATTGAGGAGCCCAACCAAACCCAACTATTGAGGAATCGTGAGATAGTTGGTGTAGAAAAGGAAAGGATAGCAGAGATTCAATTATTTACCTTCTTGGATTCTCGTGGAAATTCTTTTCTTACACCTATTACGTAAGAAACACCACTAACTATCACGATCGATTCCCAATTAGAAGCCCATACCATCAAGGGTACCCTAGAGTTGAGAGATGTAGAAGTTCACTGATTCCTACATTATAGAAAGCATAAAACAAGCCTACTTGGGGATAATTGTGTTTTAAGGCTCTTGTTTGAACAAATGGTTGTAGGGAAATTGAGGCCTACAACAATAAATTTATGGATTGCAAGCGTTCGAAGGATCCAATGAGCACTCGTAAAGGTTAAAGGCGTCCGCTAAAAGACGTTAAAGACAGCTTGTTGAGGCAACCCAATATTTTTAATTATGTTATTTTAATTTTTGTCTTTATTTTATTTTATTTTGTCTTGAACAGTCTCACGGTCTTGGGTTCTTGTTTTGTGTTGTTGGATGACAGGTGGACGGAAAGCTAAAACCGAGGAAAAAGGAGCAAAAACGCTGAAAAAAAAGGAAAAGCAGTCGTCAGAGCCGCGACGCCAAAATCGGGGCATGCGTAATTTCGTAAGAGCCACAAGATTAGCAGCGCGCGCCGAATATCGTGCCGCGACGAACTCGTAAAGCCATATTTTCGTGCAAATTCCAGACTTTTTCATCCTAGACCTCCGTTATGACCGTGGTTGTGTCGATGAAGTTGTCCTTTTTCTTTTATTTTCTTTGAGTCTTGCACACATTGGGGACAATGTGTGATTTAAGTTTGGGGGTGTTTTATTTGTGTCTTGTTATGTTTCAATTAAGTTTTTTTTTTAATGTTTTGTGTTTATTTTTGAGTCACAAAATTTTTTTTCTTTTTTTTCTTTCTTTTTTCATAATTGACTGTCAAAGATCATGTATGCTGTAGTTGCTAGAAACACCTAGTGAAGGAAGGTGGAATAATGTAATGGAATTAGAAGCAACTATCTAAACACATAGGTTAGATATGCCAAAACTCACAAAAATCTGTCTATTTGGAGTTTCTTGCTTAAATTGTGCATGCTAAATTATGAAAACCTATGTGTTATGATTGCTTGCTATTTGAGGCGAAATAGTTAGGATATGCATGTTTGGGAGATGACTCAGGCATTTCTTTGATAGCCAATTTTTACCACTCTTTTCTACCCCGAACTTTAAAAGTATCCCTAGTCAGCCCCATTGAGCCTAAAAATTGAAACTTCTTCTTTGACACCCTATATTCCCACAGATTGTGCCATAAGTAAAAATGTGAAGTAGTGGAATCAATTTTGTTAAAAAAGAGACAAAAAGAGTGAATGAGCTTGTTGCACTGATAAAAAGTAATAAGAAAGAGGCAAAAGTCTAAGTTTGGGGTGCTTGTTATTATAATACTCTTCATTCTCCCAAAACAAAAGAGGAAAAGATAGAATTGAAGTGAAAAAGAACAAAAGAAAAGGGAAATCTTGAAAAGCTAAAGAGCTTATGGTACACAAAAATGAGCCTAAATGCCTATTTTTACCAACCCCTACCTAAGCCTACATTACAACCCTTAAAGTCCTGAAGATCTCTTTTATGCATATTCAGGATTAGTGGAGAATAGCAAGTAAGCATGCCATAGGATTTTGAATTTATATGCATGATTTAGTATATTGACTTCCATTAAAGCATGATAAATATGAGTTTGCGAAATATCTAGCTCAATGTGTTTAGTGTCTTTGAAAAATTTCATGCTACATGTTCCTGCGTATTATTCTCGCTAACATTCATGTTTTTCTAGATAACACTAAATGCAAGAAAAATGATCAATGTCATGAGTCTTTTATTTTTCGTTTCTTGAGTCTTTTATTTCTTTCTTTCTATCTTTGCTCGAGGCAGCAAATGTTAAGTTTGGGGTATTTGATCGGTGTATTTTATATACACTTTTTGAGTCATTTTTAGTTAGTATTTTACTCATTTTATTTATGTTTAGTATAGTATTAGGGTCGTTTTCCTTTCTTTTGTGTCACAGCGGTCAAAAATGGAGAAATGACGAAAAGAAGAGAAAATGAGCTTAATTGAGATGGAATTGCACACAAAAGGGCCAAGAAATAAAGTCTAAGAAGTTCCGGGAATTATAGAGGAGATCAGACGAAGACCGGACGAACAAAGGACGAAGAAACGAAAAATCCGGAAGAATTCCGTCACCAGAGCCGCGACGCTTGGCAGCAGCGCCGACCACCGGGCCGCCCAACTATCTCGATTTTTCAGCCGCGCCAGTCTGCAGGGCCGCGGCGCCGACGCGGGAATTATGAAGTGCTGGCCGAATTTGACATGTTTTCAGAATCCTAAAGGGATTATTTTTCCTACCTAAAGGGATAACTTTTCCTACCTTAAAACCCTTACCTAAAAGGATTCTAATAACTTTTCCTTTCCTACAAATCCCTAACCCTTCACCAAAAGGATTCTTTGGCTATAAATACTCTACATCATTAGAAGAATTATTCATTCTCCATTCTACCATTCACCATTCTACATCCATCCATCCACCATTCCACCTTGTAAATATTCCACAACACAACCCTTGGATGCTTGGCTTGGAGACTCATTCTTAGTAATTTTCTTTTCTTTCTTTACTTTAATTCAGTTTTTGTATGATGAAATTAGTTCTTGTCATATTTATGGCTAGGAACTAATTCTCTTATAGGGCTTTCTATGTTGAATTTCTTGAACCTTATGTTATAAATTAATGCATGCTTATGGTAATTATTCTTATTGAGAGATCTATCCAATAATTGAGTTGAATTCTTGGTAGCTAATTGACAACTAGTTATCACTATATGATTTCTAATCAGATTCTGAAAAGGGGGGATTGTGAATATGCTGTAAGTTGGATAGACAGTCTTGAATTGGGGATGAAATTACCTCAATTAGATTTGTAGCGTTGATGAGAGGCTTAACAACCCTAATTTTGCGCATTGTGCGTGACGGTCAACTAGGTTTTTGTGCTTAATCCTCCTATAGAGTTACCCTTATCAGCGAAAGTTAGGTAAGGAACAATACTGGGGTTGAGTGTTTATATAACCCTAACGGGAGTATAAAACGATTTCGTAAACCTGTTTTCTCCAAAAGAAGAATACCATAAGTAATGCATTAGTAAGTAACATAAGCGGATAGTGAGGATACATAGAAGCCCTATTCTCATCACATCTGAATTAAATTTTTATACTTTAAAATAGATTTTATAATTCTTAGTCATAAACAACCAATCACTCATTAATTCACCAAATAGATACTAGAAAATAGATAATTGGTACTTGAACCCTAATCCTAGAGGACGATATTCGGTCTTATCTAAGACTATACTACTTGATACGATAACGTGCACTTGCGTTTAAAAGTGTGTGCATATTACGCGCATCAGTATCATACCCCATCAAGGTAACTACATACCCCAAGTATGCCCGATTTACCACTACAGAATCCCCAACAGTGTAGAAACATGAATAGGCATGGCTAGAGATTCACACATCAAATACAAACTCAAAGTAAAGTAGATAGACATATAAGAATAAGTAGACCCTAGATTAAAGAAAGTTGTAGCAGGGATGGCAAACTAAAAAAGTACATGTGATTATAGATCGGAGGCCTCTACCTCAGGTCTGCTTGGAAATATATAGAAATGACCACGATCACTCGAAGTTTGAGAACCCCCATGTCCACCACTTCGGCCGAAGTGAGCACCATCTCGACCTATCTGAGGTCCACCCCTACCACCTTGAGACTCATCTCTAGTACCCTTAGACCCACCTCTTACTGGTTGCCCCACTGCTCTTAATCCAAAACCATGAAACTGACTACCACGCCTAAGCCTGGGATAATCCATATTAAAATTTCCAAGATCACCACACTCAAAACACCCTCTAGGAGTTTCCAATGGCTGAGAAGAAGAACTAGCACCAAAATGACTACTACGACTAGAGGGCCTGAACCATGAGAAATACGTAAAGACTGGCCTTCCTCAGATATAGGCATTGTAGCAATAACAATACTGACACTCTAACGGTGATGACCTCCACTATAATGACCCCTAACTACAGACAAGGCAACTACATGAATGCTAAAACAAGGCCTCTTGACTACTCTATCCTCATACCTAATAAACTTAATTTGTCTCATTGCATCAACAATCTACTAGAAGATGGAACATATGGCATCCATTTATGTTGCAATACCTCTTCATCCTCTCAGCCTCATCAGGTGGCGAGATAATGAGGAGACCCATAGTTAAGATAATATGAGAGTTTGGCCCATAGTTGGTTTTTTGGGTAAACATGCTTCGTTCATAGTTTCATCGGTAGAATTAGCTTTGGAACGACATTAATAACTTAGTCTAGCCTTCGGTTTGGGTCCCAGGTAGCCTGATGTATTTTGGGGGTTAGATTGTAAAATTGTGGAATTAGAACTTAAGAGTTAACTTTAGTCAAAACAAGGTCTTAGAGACATTTTCCAATAAATCCGAGTGAGAGCAAGTCTAGAATGTATTTTCTAATAGGAATGCATGTTTAATTTGTGCCAGGAGGTCCCCAGAGTGTTTCATATGGTTGGCGGAGAGTTTAAGGAGTTTGGGTATTGCTAGTGTCTAGTGTAAGCCTCAACACCTTTATTTCTACTTCAGCAGGTCCACTTCATTGAAGTCCTAGCTCGCAAAAGCGATGATCTTCCATAAGCCGAGAATTTTCCTTAGCGGATGGGTTCCTCATCGGGGCATTGTGCCTCTGCGAAAATTGTTTTTGCCCCGGTGATGGTTCGGGATTTAAGTAGTCTCACCTCAGCGGATGGGTTTTCTGCTGAAGCGAGTTGCTCCATCGAAGTAAATTCCATTGGGGCAGAATCACTGTTCAGGTTATAAATGTTTGATGACCTAGGCACACTGAAAATTCTCTGAGGTTGCAGCGCCACGGCGCCGGAAATACTGATAGTTGGCATAGGTTTCAGCGCCGCGGCGCCGGCTGCAGGGCTGCGGCGCCAAGGCGGAGTTTTTGCGAAATCTGGGGGCAGAAGTTTTCTTTTTAAAAAACCATGGGAGGGTGACAAGTGTCCCCCCCCCCAATCTGATTTTTGCATGTCCTATTTATTGACCAAGTCTTGAAGACTTGGTCATTCTTGAAAGCTCTCCCTTCTCTCTAAAATTAAATCTCTCTCCCTTCTCTCTAGAAATTCAAGAAGAAACCAAGGCCTAGAGAGAAATTCAAAAAGGTGGCAAGAAGGAAACATGTTGGCAAGCTTGTAGGAGGTTTGTGGAGGTGATTGTGGAAAGGAGGCAAGGGAAATTGTTGGACTAATTTGGGTAAACTCTAAGGTAACAATCATTTCTCTTTTTGCTAGTAAATTGTGTTGCATGTGAAGAAGAAAGGACTTGTAGTTGTAAATATTTCTCTTAGATATATTGCATGTAAGGAATATGATTCGGATTTGAAAGGATTGGATAAGGATGATATGTGAACATGTTATAGCCAAGATACTACCTTAAACTTATTAAATTAGTTGTTATATATTGTGGGACAGAATTTTACACGTCCAAGTTTAGGCGTGTAATCCCCTTTGTATTGATTGGATTGTTGGGCCTTAAAAAAGTGGCGTTTGGATGTTGAATTCGGACCTTGAAAAGGTGGAAAATGTGTAGAAACAAAGGAAGTGCTGTCCAATTTTCCGTAGAAATAGAACTTTGCAATTAGAATGTTCTACGTTGAGGCTAGAAGCTAATAGACGTGTTATGGTCATTATAGGTTGACATAATACGTGCGGTATATTGGACTTAGCAAGTGGATTGACCCGAAGAGGTATGTGGAACTTTCCTATCTCTTGAGCATGAATAGTTGTACTTATATAGTACGGTAGACGTACAATACTTTGATATCCTTTACTTATTTAAGAATGGCCAAGTTGGGCGAGTTGGGAGATTAACCCACTTCTTTAAAACTATTAAGGATGTCTTAAGTTTTCAAAGTTAAGAGACTTGAAGTGTTTTAAGTATATGATACTTGTTTTGTTTTAAAAAAAAGTTTAAGTCCCTTGGATATAGGAAAATGTAATTGACTAAGGTATAAGGTTAATATAACGACTTTATGAGAAGTTGGTTATATTCGCTTTGTGGAAGTTAAAAGGAGAGATTTGCTTTAAGTAAGATAAGTACGGACAAGTGACTTGATGCTATGGTTATTAGTATCTTGGAAGCTTTATATAAAAAGGAGTCATTCGTTTTAAAAGAGTAGAAGTATGTAGTACTTGGGATTAAATTCCCGGATTCTTTTATTAAGACATGTTAGTGCCTTAAGTGAACTAAAATGAGAGGGTATATGAACAAGACTAATACTAAGTTAGGGGATTTCTTAACTTACTTATGTTATGTATGATAGCCGGTTGAGCTAGGGTAAGAATATAAATGAGGGGTAAACCCCCAAGACGTTATACCACTTTCTCCAGGGTAAGAGTATAAATGAGGGGTAAACCCCCAAGACGTTATACCACCTTCTCCAGGGTAAGAGTATAAATGAGGGGTAAACCCCCAAGACGTTATACCACCTTCTCCAGGGTAAGAGTATAAATGAGGGGTAAACCCCCAAGACGTTATACCACTTTCTCCAGGGTAAAAGTATAAATGAGGGGTAAACCCCCAAGACGTTATACCACCTTCTCCAGGGTAAGAGTATAAATGAGGGGTAAACCCCCAAGACGTTATACCACCTTCTCTAGGGTAAGAGTATAAATAAGAGGTAAACCCCCAAGACGTTATACCACCTTCTGAGTATGATTGTGGGGTAAACCCCTAAGACATTGTACCACTCCATGGATTTGCTACCCATGATTTGATCGTGAGTCTCCTATTTTTATATTGTAAGTATACTCTTATTTACTCTCATTGTTAGTAAGGCACAGTGAACTGTAATTTGATTTTCATACATGTCTCCGGCTCTGTTTTAGACTCATGATGTAATTACAGTATTTTCCAGTTTTACATACTTAGTACATATTGTGTACTGACACCCTTCCTCGGGGGCTGCGTTCATGCCGCAGGTAGGGGTAAGAAGGTGGTGGATCCTCATTCTTAGGATCACTGATCAGGTGTCAGAAGCTCCATTTCTCCGGAGGCTTATTACTTTTGGCACGGTTTTCCCTGATATTGTAGATATTATGTACATTCAGGGGTATGGCGGAGCCCTGTCCCGCCACTGTTGTTTATCCTAGAGGTCGGTAGTAACATTTGTGGTTTGGGTTGTAAGAACAAAGTTGTACTATCTTACTTTTGGCTATGTATATTTTATGGAAGACGGCCTTATCGTCTAGCCTGTGATGTTACTGTCTAAGCATGCATATGTGTTGTGTATGTTCCGCTGCTATTCTCTGATGTTTACCGGCAGGGTGCCCGTGTAGGGCACCGCCGCGCCCGGTCGGGTCGTGACAAAAGTGGTATCAGAGCAGTTAGTCCTCGGAAAGTGTCTACAGACCGTGTCTAGTAGAGTCTTGATTATCCGTGTGTTGTGCACCACATCTATAATCAGGAGGCTACAGGATATTTAGGATGGTTTCCATTCTTTCACTCTAAGATCGTGCAATAGAGTTGTGTTATAGGTTGAACCCCCTATGACATATTTTTATGTATCAGTTATGCCTCCACGCAAGGCAACCGCGGCCCAGAAGGGCAAGGCAGCTGAGGGAGCTACAAGTAGGATGCAGAGGGTTACGAGGGCACAGGCCCAGTCCTTACCTGAGGTGATGTTTCGGACGGCGAGTTCCACGACGTCGCCATTTCAAAGAGCTCGGAGCAAGAAGAACGCCATCGAGACCGCGGTACCTTAGCCTTCAGCTCCACAGCTAGGGGCTGAGTATAGAGATTACGGGGAGCAGATCCGGTTGTTGGAGAGTTTTCAGACGTATTCCCAGACGATCTCCCGGGTATCCCTCCGGAGAGGGAGATTGAGTTTTGCATTGATATTTCGCCAGACACTCGACCTATATCTATTCCACCATACAGGATGGCACCTGCTGAGTTGAGGGAGTTGAAAGACCAGCTGAAGATTTGCTGGAAAAAGGCTTTATCAGGCCTAGTGGTTCTCCCTGGGGAGCGCCGGTTTTATTTGTAAAGAAGAAGGATGGGACGCTGCGTATGTGTGTTGATTACAGGCAGCTGAATAAGGTAACTATCAAGAACAGATATCCCCTCCCCAGGATTGATGATTTGTTTGACCAGCGTGGTGCGAGGTACTTTCTCAAGATAGACTGCGTCCGTTATCATCAAAGTAGTTAGAGAGACAGATATCCCAAAGACTGCATTCAGGACCCGGTATGGGCACTATGAGTTCAGGGTGATGTCTTTCGGGTTGACCAACGTCCCAGCAGTATTCATGGATTTGATGAACCGGGTGTTCAAGCCATTCTTGGATATGTTCGTTATTGTATTCATTGATGATATCCTGGTTTATTCGCGCACAGAGAAGGAACATGCAGATCATTTGAGGACGGTACTGGGAGTCCTCCGGGACTGACAGTTGTATGCCAAGTTCTCGAAATGCGAGTTTTGATTGGCTTCAGTGTCTTTCTTAGGGCATGTTATCGGGGCCGATGGTATTCGGGTTGATACAACAAAGATTGAGGCGGTCAAGACTTGGCCTAGACCCACTACTCCGACGGAGGTGCGTAGCTTTTTGGGCCTTGCGGGTTATTATCGGAGATTTGTGGAGAAGTTTGCTTCCATCTCAGCACCTTTGACTAGGTTGACCAAAGCGGTATGTTTCAGCCGACGACGCTTGTGAGGAGAGCTTCCATCAAGGAGAGATTGACGACCGCCCGATTCTTACTCTTTGTCACGACTGCCCGGCCCGTGGATCGTGCCTTACCGGCACCCAAGTAGTCATACATCGAGTAACCGGAATATAAAACAAGACAGAAACAGCTTTATAAAATAAGACACGCTTTATCGATGAAAAGCTTGCCTTTCGGCATAATATAAATAACTCAAGTTTTGCGCTACATCCCAACTGCATAATAGTACTACTGCACTCTAAGGAAGTAAACAACTATGGCGGGACAGTGGCCGCCATACCGATCAGACAAAACTATCTACAATACAGGAGATCATACCCAAAAGTAGAGCCTCCTAGAAGATGGAGCTCACGACACCAACGCAAAGATCCTAAGGATGTGGATCTAGCACTGCCGCTTACCGCGGATTGAACGCAGCCCCGGCGAGGTCAAGATAACAGTACCAAGTATGTGAAACTATAAAGTACTTAAAATGAAATCAAAGTATTTAAAACCTTTTCACAAATACAATCGTTCAATTGCACATAGTGCCACATCACAAACAACAACAAAGAATAGGAAAATCAGAATGTGTCTATTCTAGGCCGCGAATGATCGAGCAAGGCCAATCGCCCATAGTATCATTCTGCGTGCCTAGTCTCGACTTCCAGCGGCGCATAGTCCCACATGCACCGCATGAGATATTTCTCGCATCGGGGCAGCTAACCCCGGATCCGCCTAGGCTCCCGCAGCCCGCATAGCCTCAAAAGACCGCATAGTCTCAACGGACCGCATAGGAGTCCCCGTGATCAAGCTAAACGCCCGAATGATCAATCCTGAGCATACCACGCCGCGTAGTCTCACAGACCGTGATAGCCGTATAGACCGCATCATGGGCAAGCCTCGTATAACAAATCGGGGTAGGTGATACAATAACAGTACAATGGACTTACCGGTTAGCAACGTAAGCACAGCAAGAATGACCCACTTACACAGCATTACAAGACACTAACACAGGTAGCGCCATAACATGTCTACTTATCAAACAATCTTACTACACTTAACAAATCAATACAAGGCTTTTATAAACAAAACAAGTAAATGATTCCTTTTATCTTCTTAAGTTGTTATACCTAACTTCCCATAAAGCCAAGATAACTCTTACGCTTTTGTTTTAAAACCAAATATTTATCTTCGTTAAAAATGATTCAAGATTCTTTTGAAATGTTTTCGATTCTTTGTTATTCGTGCTTAAGCCGAGGCATTGCCGTAAGTATTATTCAGCTTAAGTTGAGGCATTGCCATAGTTATTATTCAGTGAACACATGTACGACTACCGTACTATATATTATAAAATATCATGCTTTAGGAAGAATCACATACCTTCTCAAATAAAACCACCGCCAAGTGAATATGTCATACAGAGAGTCACCATAATAGTCACATATATCTATCAAAGATCGCCCGAGGGTCATTCTAAACAGAGGGTTCATAATTCTACGGAAAGTCGGGCAGCACAACCCTACCCATGAGCTATGTAAGTTCATCGTGAAAACATTCTATGTGAGTACAGCTCAATTATTCTTCTTTAAACCCTTCATCGTGATAATAGATTCAATTCTATTCGTGATATTCTTCTAAGTATCTAATACTTATTCTAATACTACAAATGAAGTATTCTCTAATTCAAAAGAGGTTAGGATTATTACCTCAAGCCCAATAATATCCTAGAAAAGTCGCTACCGAGCAAGGTTTAGCTCCTAAGTTGTACGCCCAGAGCTAAGAAACCTTAGAAGTTCTTCACAACTTCTACCAAAGACTAAGGGATTTGGGCTAGGGTATTTTGGGCATTATAACGATACTAGAAGACAACTTTTCTACCAAGGGAGGGGGGTAGATTTCGGCTAGGCTAGGGGGGGTTAGGCCCTCGGCCAAACTCACAAGGGGAGGGAAGGGGTGTTGGACGAAAAGCTCACAAAGGGAGAGGGGAGGATTTTTAGACTTGGAAGATAACTTTGTGGATGAATAACTCTTCATCTCTAAGGGGGTATTTATAGCTCAAGCCTTGGCCAACCAATGGCCAAGATGAAGACAAGTGCAAGGCAAGTGTAGGGTGAGGATTAACTAAACACAAATATCCTACCAACCCTTGACTTGTGCACAAGGCACAAAAAACGTGCCTTGGCTCTCCAATTTCGCCCATGGATCGATCTGTCCACCAATGGGAGGTGCCAAGTGTTGCCCTCCGTTGGTCCAAAATGTTTCGCCTCTCTAAAAATCCGCAAAATTAGTAATGGCATAGCCGGAATTTTCCTACGAAAGTGTGGAAACGCTTCGTCGGAAACGATTCTTTTAGTGAGTCAGGTACAAAAACGTCCAAGGCTAACTTTAAGGCCAAACTTTTTGTACGTATTCCCTTACGTACATACTCTGGAAATACAGGGTATAACATTCTCCCCTCCTTAGAAACATTCGTCCCGAATGTTCCTTCTCAAGACAGTTATCGAAGAAGCTTAAACAGTTGCAAATGCCACACACGGCCATAGAACAACACTTAGGCATAAACGATAACGGAAATTTACAAGTAGGAAAGTGAATTACCCGGAGGTGGGAATAGGTGAGGATACTTCTGCCTCATGTCCTCCTCGGCTTCCCACGCCATCTCCTCTTCCGAGCTCGCTCCGCCACAAGACTTGACGGAAGCCACGCCCTTCGTCCGCAGACGCCTAACTCGACGATCGATTATCGCTATGGAACCTCCTCATACGATAACCCCTGGCACACCGACATCGCCAACCGGTGCACCCTAGATGGATCCCCGATACATCTCTCAAAGATAGATACGTGAAACACCGGATGCACCGCCTCCAGATCGGACGGCAGATTCAACTCGTAGCAACCTTGCCTACCTCGCGACAATCCAAACGCCCAATGTACTTGGGCCGAGTTTCCTTCTTCCCGAATCTCATCACACCTTCATGGGTGACACCTTTAGGAAAACCCAATCATCTATCGCGAACTCCGGATGCCGACGATGATCTCGATACGACTTGGCCGACTCGAAATTAATAGTCGCCTCGATAAGCTTCACCTTATCCATCGCTCGCTGCACCAAATCCGTCCCACTAGCCGCACTCGCCCACATCGAACCAACCTATAGGCGATCTGCACTTCCTCCCATATAAGGCCTCATAAGGCGCCATCCGAATCGGAGTGGTAGCTATTATTATACGCGAACTCCACTAGGGCAAATGATCCTCCCAACTACCATCGGTCAATAACACAGCTCGCAGATATCCTCAAGAGTCTGGATAGTGCGCTCTGCCCGTCATGCTCGTGGATGAAATGCGATCGTGCTCACTGCGCCCCTAAACCCTCTGGAAGGACCTCGGAAGTTAGCCAGAACCGGGCTCTCGTCTGATATGATCGAGGTAGGGACTCATGCACCGACGATCTCTCGGATGTAAAGTCCGCATAATCCTCACCGAAAAGTCGCCCCGACGGAAGAAAGTGGGCTGATTTCGCCACCGCCGACGATAACCCATATAGAATCATGTCTCCTCCGAGTGCGAGGCAATCCCGTGATGAAGTCCATGTTGATCACCTCCCACTTCCGTGTCGGGATCTCTATCGTCAGAATAAAACCACCGTGCCTCTCGTGCTCTACCTTCACCGCCGACAACACGCACCGAGCTACGAACTCGCAACGCCCCTCTTCAAGCCATCCCACCAATACACCGATCTAAGGTCGTGGTACATCTTGGTCGACCCGTGGATAGAGTAACGCTACGTGTGCTTCCCCAAGAACTCACGCCAAGTCTCAAACATCCGAACACACACCGCCTCAAACCTTAGCACCCCATCGTGCTACCTCAAAAGGACCCTTGCCTCACGAAGAGTCAGATCACGATATCGAATCAAAGCGGGATCTCGAATCGCCGCTTCTTCACCTCCTCAACGATGGAAGACTCGCAACCTCACGAACTCTAACCCCATCGCTATCGTAATCAATCAAACGGACACCAAGGCTCGCTAATCGATGCAAATCACGAACCATGTCCTCCTCTCTAGCCGCACATCCGATAGGCTCCCATCGACCTACGACTAAGAGCATCCGCCACAACATCGCCTTCCCGTGGTACAGATATCAACATCGTAATCCTTAAGCAACTCTAACCACCGCTCTCGCCGCAAGTTCAGCCTCCTCTCGTGAAGATATACCGAGGCTCTTGTGGTCTCATAAATATCCACGTGAACCCCATACAAATAGTGCCTCCAGATCTTCAAAGCGAATCACTACCGCTAACTCCAAATCACGGGTGGGGTAGTTCCTCCGTGTTTCTTCACCGTCGGGATGCATATGCTATAACCCCGCCATGCTGCATCAACACACATCCCAACCCGATGCCCGACGATCACAATACACGACATAACCATCCGACCCTCCGGAAGAGTAAGAACGCGGTCGCCGCTACTCTTTCAAAGAATCGAAACCCCGCCACAAGCATCACCATCAAACTTGGCCGCTTTCCGAGTCACCTAGTCAATGGTGCGTAGATAGAAGCAAACTTCTCCACGAACCGATAATATCCTCGCAAGGCCCGAAATCGCGAACCTCTGGCGGAGTAAGAGTTCAGCCAAGTCCTCGATCGCCGATTCGCCAGATTCCACTAATGCCATCACCCGATAATATGCCCAAGAAACGCCATCAAGTCAACCAAAACTCACATTTGGAAAACTTGGCGCATAATCACGGGTCCTGGAGAATCACAAGACACCTCAAATGCTCCGCATGCTCCTCGCCTCCGAGCGAGAATAAACCAAGATATCATCAATGAACACTATCACAAACGCGTGTCCAAAATGGTTTGAACACTCGGTTCATCAAATCCATGAATACCGCGAGCATTGGTCAACCCAAAAGACATGACCGAACTCATAATGCCCGCATCGTCCGAATGCAGTTCTAGGGACATCCACCTCTCTGACACGAACCTGATGATAGCCCGAACGCAGATCAATCTTGGAGAAACATCTCGCGCCCTGCAACTGGTCGAACAAATCATCAATCCTGGGAAGGGGGTATCTGTTCTTAATGGTAACCTTGTTCACCGTCGTAATCAACACACATGCGCAGCGCCCCGCCCTTCTTTTTCACGAACAATACCGCGCTCCTGCGAGAAACACTAGCCCTGATGAAGCCCTTCTCCAAAGAAATCTCTAAGCTGATCCTTCAGCTCTCTCAACTCGGCAGGTGCCATCCGATATGGCGGAATGGAAATAGGCCGAGTGTCTGGCAATATGTCAATACAAAACTCAATCTCCTCTCGGCGGATACCCGGAGGTCATCCGAAACACGCCTGGGAACTCACGACTCGAATCGACCGGAAATCTGCACCGCAGCCTTCGATTTAACACCCGAACGAGATGGTAGATATACCCTTCTCGCACCATCTTCCTAGCCTCGAGGTAGGAAATAAACCTACCTCTGCGATACCGTGCTCCTCCCACTCAACAACCGGCCTCCTCAGAAATCCGAATCAGATTACTTTCTCTCTCATCCACATTGGCGTAGCAAGAGGCTAGCCAATCCATCCCCATGATCACGCCGAAGTCAATCATCTCCAACTCTATCAAGTCGGCCAGTGGTCCGACGATCAGAATGGTCACAGACAAGCTCTATATACCCGCCGAGCTACCACCGAATCACCCATCGCGTAGCTACCTCGAAAGTGGTCTATGGACTCGTGCTCTATCCCTATCCTACTAGCAACAAGGGGAGATATATAGGACAGAGTAGAACCCGATCTATCAAAGCATACACATCAAACCCGTGAACCGATAAGGTACCGTGACGACATCGTGAGGCCTCCGATCCTCGCTTACCGACAAAGCATATACGCGGTTCGAGGACCGCTAGAATCGACTCGCGCACGACCTCGCCGCGACTCCGCTGGTCCACGTGTACCTTGCCCTCCGGCGAGTAATCGCCGGGATGAAGAAGCGCAATGCACTCGTAGGCCGAGCCCTACCACCGCCGCCGGCCTGACAAACTCGCAGTGACCCCGCCGCCACAAGTATAGCAAGCTCCCGAGTACGCCTCCAATGGTTAGCACTCGCACTCGAAATCAAGTCCCGGGCCCCGACCGCCTCGACCGCCTGGGCCGGCTGAAAATGAGGTAGAGCGCTCATACCGGCCGTGGTGCAAATCTAGACTGGCGATGCCGCCACCCGAGGACCACCAAAAGAACCGGCCGCTCGCCTTCTTCGCCGGGCCGATATCGCTTACCCGGCGGTCTCGCGCCTCGCATCCTAGTGCATGAGCTCGCATGCGGTAATGTCCATACCCGGCCGAAGAGAAACACCCGCATACGACTTTACCATATAATCATCTAGCCCTGACGTAGCGGTGTACTCCTATCCTCCATATCCGCTACCAACGCCGGGACATATCTAGCCAAAGAATCAAACTCGACATTGTATTCTCGACGGCAAGGCCCTCGCCTCAAGCAGAAGAATCTATCACTGCCTCTCTCATCTGCGGAGGCAAGAAGTGTGTGAGAAAAGCCTCAAAACTCATCCCATACTGGAGGTGCATGCTCTCCCGAAAGCTCCATGAATCAAACCAATCGATCGCGTATCACGCACCGACGCGAACCGAATGTCACACTCGCCTCTCAAGCCCCGATCACCCGCGATAATCCTCTGCGGTGACGGATGAACTCGCGATCATCCTCCGCCGACCAGAAAAACTCGGGCTACAACTCAAGAAATCTCGTAGCCTCAAACTATTCGCCTCGGGTGCACTACGGGTGCGATCGAGCCGAGCCGAATCGCCGCATCCAGCCTCTCTCAGACGGCCACAACTTTAGCCAATAGCCGGGCATCTCTCAGAGCCTTAACCTCCGCCCAGCCGTGGGATGCGAGGTGTGGTACTGTGGTCTCGCTGGGCCGGCGCCATAGAACTCGGGCCGCTCGTATAGATCGGGCTCGAGCCCTCGTAACTCGGGTGTCTCGCTAGCGCCTCCGCCGCTTTGCCTTCGGGCCCGGTTGCCTTACGCGAGGCATAATCATATAGAAAGGAATACGTTAGAGGGTCCAACCTATAACACAGCCTCTAAAGCACGATCTCGTAATGAGAAGAATGGAAACCAATCCTAAATATCCTATAGCCTCTCGACATCGTGTGGTGCACAACACACCGATAATCAAGACTTACTAGATACGGTCAGACACTTTCCGAGGATTAATCGCTCGATACCACTTTTGTCACGACTGCCCGGCGTGATCGTGCCTTACCGGCACCCAAGTAGTCATACATCGAGTAACCACGGAATATAAAACAAGACAGAAACAGCTTTATAAAATAAGACACGCTTTATCTCGATGAAAAGCTTGCCTTTCTAAGATAATATAAATAACTCAAGTTTTGCTACATCCCAACTGCATAATAGTACTACAAACCTCTAAGTAAACAACTATGGCGGGACAGTTCCGCCATACCTCGATCAGACAAAACTATCTACAATACAGGAGATCATACCCAAAAGTAGAGCCTCCGAGAAGATGGAGCTCCCGACACCAACGCAAAGATCCTAAGGATGTGGATCTAGCACTCGCTCTTACCATGCAGATGAACGCAGCCCCGGCGAGGTCAAGATAACAGTACCAAGTATGTGAAACTATAAAGTACTTAAAATGAAATCAAAGTATTTAAAACCTTTTCACAAATACAATCGCTCAATTGCACATAGTGCACATCACAAACAACAAGAATAGGAAAATCAGAATGTGTCTATTCTAGGCCGCGAATGATCGGGCAAGGCCAATCGCCCATAGTATCATTCTGCGTGCCTAGTCCTCGACTTCCGCACTCGCATAGGTCCCACACGCACTGCATGAGATATTTCGTGATCGGGGCAGCTAACCCCAGATCCGCCTAGGCTCCCGCACTCGCATAGCCTCAAAAAGACCGCATAGTCTCAACAGACCGCATAGGGAATCCCCCGCATCAGGCGAGTCGCCCGGAATGATCAATCCTGGAGCATACCGCTGCTGCGCATAGTCTCACAGACCGCATAGGCCGTATAGACCCGGATCAAGGGGGGCAAGCCCTCGTATAACAAATCAAGGGTAGGTGATACAATAATAGTACAATGGACTTACTGGCTAGCAACGTAAGCAAAGCAAGAATGACCCTTTACACAAAGATTACAAGACACTAACACAGTAGCGCCATAACATGTCTACTTATCAAACAATCTTACTACACTTAATGTAAATCAATACAAGGCTTTTATAAACAAAACAAGTAAATAGCCCTTTTATCTTCTTAAGTCATATACCTAACTTCCCATAAAGCCGATAACTCTTACGCTTTTGTTTTAAAACCAAATATTTATCTTCATTAAAAATGATTCAAGATTCTTTGAAATGTTTTCGCTTTTGTTATTCAAAGCTTAAGCCAGGCATCACCGTAAGTATTATTCGTGCTTAAGCGTGGCATTGCCATAGTTATTATTCGCTTAACACATGTACGCTCACCGTACTATATATTATAAAATATCATGCTTTAGGAAGAATCACATACCTTCTCAAATAAAACCACCGCCAAGTCAATATGTCGCGCAGAGAGTCACCATAATAGTCACAGATATCTATCAAAGACTGCTCTGAGGGTCATTCTAAACAGAGGGTTCATAATTCTACGGAAAGTCGGGCAGCACAACCCTACCCGGTGAGCTATGTAAGTTCATCAGAAAACAAATTTATCGCTGGACGATGCCATGGCGAGAGCTTCCTGCCATCAAGGAGAGATTGACGACCGCCCCAGTTCTTACTCTTCCAGAGGGTTTGGACGGATATGTGGTTTATTGTGATGCGTCGGGTGTCGGGCTTGGGTGCGTGTTGATGAAGCACGGTAAAGTTATAGCTTACGCATCTCGACAGCTCAGGAAGTATGAGAAGAACTACCCCACATATGACTTAGAACTGGCGGCAGTGATTCATGCCTCAAGATCCGAGACATTATTTATATGGAGTTCATGTGGATATAAACACAGACCACAAGAGACTCCAGTATAACTTCAGCCAGAGGGACCTGAACTTGCGACAGAGACGGAGGTTAGAGCTACTTAAGGATTATGATGTCGACATCCTATACCACCTGCGAAGGCCAATGAGTCGCAGATGCCCTTAGTCGCAGATCGATGGGTAGTCCGCCGATGTGCACAGAGAAAAGGGGCATGGTCCGCGAGTTACGCTACTAGCAAACCTCGGGGTTCGCTTGGTTGATTCTCGATAGCAGGGGTTCGGGTTCGAGAGGTCACGAGTCTTCCATAGTCGGCGAGGTAAGAGGCGACAATACGAGGATCCGACATGGTACTCAGATCGAGATACCGCTCTTCTGGAGGAGAATAGTCTATTTGAGGTAGCACCACGGGTGCTAAGATTTGAGGCGTGTGTGTTCCCGATGTGACAGACTTCGCCCAGATTTCGTGAGGCACACAAGCTCGTTATTCTATCCATCCGTGGTCGACTAAGATGTACCATGACCTCGGATGTATGTATTGGTGGGATGGCCCAAGAGGACGTGGCGTTTTGTTGCACGCTGTCCAAATTGTCGCAGTCAAGGTTGAGCACCGGTTCGCTGGCTATCGCAGCTATTGATATTCCGACACGGAAGTGGAGATGATCAATATGGACTTTATTACGTGGTTACCTCACACTCGGAATAAGCATGATTCCATCCGGTTATTGTCGACAGTCGATTTAAATCAACCAATTTTCTTCCAATCGGGACGACTTTTTCTACGAGGATTATGCTAGATTGTATATCGTGAGATTGTGAGATCGCATGCAGTGCCTATATCGATCATTTCGCATGGAGCCCGGTTTCGCTAACTTCCGAGGTCTTTCCGTAAGGATTAGGGACACAGTGAGTCTCAAGATCGCTTCATCCTCGATCGACGACAGCCGATCGTACTATCCGCACACTCGAGGATATGCCGCGCCCGTGATTGATTTTAGGGGTAGCTGGGATGATCATTTACCTCTTGTGGAGTTTGCTTATAACAACAGCTACCATTCTAGTATCCAGATGGCGCTTTATGAGGCCTTATACGGGAGGAAGTGCATGTCACCGATAGGCTGGTTTGATGTGGGAGAAGTTCAGTTAGTCAGGCCAAACTTGATTCAGCAGGCAGTGGATAAGGTGAAGCTTATCCAGGAGCGGTTATTGTCAGCTCAGAGTCGACAGAAGTGTTATGCAGATCATCGACGTCGACACTTGGAGTTTGAAGTGGATGATTGGGTCTTCCTGAAGGTATCACCCATGAAGGGCGTGATGAGATTCGGGAAGAAGGGGAAACTTAGCCCAAGGTACATTGGGCCTTATCAGATTGTCCGTAGGGTAGGCAATGTTGCCTATGAGTTAGACCTGCCGTCCGATCTGGAGGCAGTACATCCAGTCTTTCATGTGTCTATGTTGCGAAAGTGTATCGGAGATCCATTTAGAGTACACCCGACTTGTGATGTCTAGGTGACAGAGGAGTTATCGTATGAAGAGAGTCCCATAGCGATACTCGATCGTCAGGTTAGGCGACTGCGGACAAAGGATGTGGCTTCCGTCAAGGTCTTATGGCAGAATGAGAACAGAGATGAAATGACATGGGAAGCAGAAGAGGACATGAGGAAGAAGTATCCTCACTTGTTCCCTACACCTCCAGGTAACCCACTTTCCTGTTTGTTAGTTTTAAATTTGGAAATTTTGCTTAAGTATGGTTGTGGCCGTGTAGAGCGTTCTTTTTGAGAAGAATAGTTAAGAGGTTCTATGCCAATATTGTGATTTGAGTATGAAGGAACATTCGGGATGAATGTTTCTAAGGGGGGGAGAATGTTACACCCCGTAATTCAGGTCATGCTTATGAGAACGTACGAAAGGGGTTAAGACTTAAATCTTAGAAAGATAGGTTGACAGAATGTTTCGGACAGGTGTTAGTCAACTTTGAGGCGGTTTAGGTCCAGTTTCATTAAGAGTTCCTAGGTGTTTCAGAGGCCTAGTATGTAGTTCGTTGAGTCTAGTTTCCAACGCAACAAACCATTCGTCGATAGGACATCGGAGTAGGAAGTTATGGAAGTTACAAGTTCAGTGCGCTGTTGAGCAGAAATGAATTTTCGGTCGTGGTCGCATCGCGCGCCGCACACCGAAAATTTATGAGGTTGCAGCACACGCGCCAGAGCGTGGCCGCGACACGGAAATACCGATAGTTGGCGAGGTTTCAGCGCGGAGGCGGAGTTTTTGCAAACTGGGAAAATCGTAAGTTTTCTTTTTAAAAGCCACGAGGTGACAAGTGTCCCCCCCCCCATCTGATTTTTTCATGTCCTATTTATTGACCAAGTCTTGAAGACTTGGTCATTCTTGAAAGATCTCCCTTCTCTCTAAAATTAAATCCCTCTCCCTTCTCTCTAGAAATTCAAGAAGAAACCAAGGCCTAGAGAGAAATTCAAAAAGGTGGCAAGAAGGAAACATGTTGGCAAGCTTGTAGGAGGTTTGTGGAGGTGATTGTGGAAAAAAGGCAAGGGAAATTGTTGGACTAATTTGGGTAAACTCTAAGGTAACAATCCTTTCTCTTTTTGTTAGTAAATTGTGTTGCATGTGAAGAAGAAAGGACTTGTAGTTGTAAATATTTCTCTTAGATATATTGCATGTAAGGAATATGATTCGAATTTGAAAGGATTGGATAAGGATGATATGTGAACATGTTATAGCCAAGATACTACCTTAAACTTATTAAATTAGTTGTTATGTATTGTGGGGCAGAATTTTACACGTCCAAGTTTAGGCGTGTAATCCCCTTTGTATTGATTGGATTGTTGGGCCTTAAAAAAATGGTGTTTGGATGTTGAATTCGGACCTTGAAAAGGTGGAAAATGTGTAGAAACAAAGGAAGTGCTGTCAAATTTTCCGTAGAAATAGAACTTTGCAATTAGAATGTTCTACGTTGAGGCTAGAAGCTAATAGACGTGTTATGGTCATTATAGGTTGACATAATACGCGGTATATCGACTTAGCAAGTGGATTGACCAAGAGGTATGTGGAACTTTCCTATCTCTCGAGCATGAATAGTTGTACTTATATAGTACTGAGACGACAATACTTTGATATCCTTTACTTATTTAAGAATGACCAAGTCATGAAGTCGAGATTAACCCACTTCTTTAAAACTATTAAGGATGTCTTAAGTTTTCAAAGTTAAGGGTCTTGAAGTGTTTTAAGTATATGATACTTGTTTTGTTTTAAAAAAAGTTTAAGTCCCTTGGATATAGGAAAATGTAATTGACTAAGGTATAAGGTTAATATAACGACTTTATGGGAAGTTGGTTATATTCGCTTTATGGAAGTTAAAAGAAGGGATTTGCTTTAAGTAAGATAAGTACGGACAAGTGACTTGATTCTATGGTTATTAGTTTCTTGGAAGCTTTAAATAAAAAGGAGTCATTCGTTTTAAAAGAGTAGAAGTATGTAGTACTTGGGATTAAATTCCCGGATTCTTTTATTAAGACATGTTAGTGCCTTAAGTGAACTAAAATGAGAGGGTATATGAACAATACTAATACTAAGTTAGGGGATTTCTTAACTTACTTATGTTATGTATGATAGCCGGTTGAGCTAGGGTAAGAGTATAAAACGGAGGGTAAACCCCAAGACGTTATACCACCTTCTCCAGGGTAAGAGTATAAACGGAGGGTAAACCCCAAGACGTTATACCACTTTCTCCGTGGTAAGAGTATAAATGAGGTAAACCCCAAGACGTTATACCACCTTCTCCAGGTAAGAGTATAAACGGCGGGTAAACCCCAAGACGTTATACCACCTTCTCCAGTAAGAGTATAAACGGCGGTAAACCCCAAGACGTTATACTACCTTCTCCGGTAAGAGTATAAATGAGGTAAACCCCAAGACGTTATACCACCTTCTCCAGGTAAGAGTATAAACGGCGGTAAACCCCAAGACGTTATACAACCTTCTCGAGGGTAAGAGTATAAATGAGGGGTAAACCCCAAATACGTTAAACCACATTCTGAGTAAGATTGCGTGTTAAAACCACAAGACATTGTACCACTCAATGGATTTGCTACCCATGATTTGATCGTGAGTCTCCTATTTTTATGTTGTAAGTATACTCTTATTTACTCTCATTGTTAGTAAGGCACAATGAATTGTAATTTGATTTTCATACATGTCTCCGGCTCTGTTTTATACTCATGATGTAATTACAGTATTTTCCAGTTTTACATACTTAGTACATATCAGGTAATCGACCCTTCCTGGCCGCGTTCATGCCGCAGGTAGGGGTAAGCAGGTGGTGGATCCTCATTCTTAGGATCACTGATCAGGTGTCAGAAGCTCCATTTCTCCGGAGGCTTATTACTTTTGGCACGGTTTTCCCTGATATTGTAGATATTATGTACATTCAGGGGTATGGCGGGGCCCTGTCCTGCCACTGTTGTTTATCCTAGAGGTCTGTAGTAACATTTGTGGTTTGGGCTGTAAGAACAAAGTTGTACTGTCTTACTTTTGGCTATGTATATTTTATGGAAGGCGGCCTTATCGGCTAGCCTGTGATGTTACTGTCTAAGCATGTGTATGTGTTGTGTATGTTCCGCTGCTATTCTCTGATGTTTACCTTAGAGGGGTGCTCAGGTAGGCACCAGTCGCGGCCCGGGGTCGGGTCGTGACATATATATTGCTGAGAAAGGATTGGGAAGTCATATTAAAGGATGTGGTATATGATTTCAAGAGTGATGACAGATTATGACATTAAGTCCTCGAGTTGGTATCGGATGGGTATATGGACCTCATGAGTCCCACTTGGGTCATGTGACAGATACTACAACCCTAAGTGTATATCGAGTACATATGGCCACTTGAATTCATACATATCATTTTGCATTACATTTATTTATATTATGATATGTGATTGATATTGTATGTGTTTGGATTGAATTCTATTACACTTGTGATCTTTTAGCTGATAGAAGGAATAATATTAGTTTATGTGTAACCTTGTTGTGAGACTTGAGTAGAGAGGCTTGATGGATCTAGACGCCCTAAATAGGATTTAGGCTGGACTTGTACAACTTGAGAACTTAAGAGTACTTATGTGCTATCAAGCTGTAGACTTATTGTTAGATTGGTTAACTGATTTATTTTATGCTTAAGTAACTAAGTAGTATAGAGGTATCAGAAAGTATCAACCATTGCCACTGTTACAGCTACGGGCGGTCGATGATGTTACTGAGTACATGTATTTCTTATACTCACTCTACGCTTGTTGCACTCTATGTGCAAGTATCGAGCCATGAGACGATAACATAGCAGCTTGATCTACAACCTTAGAGAGTGTGATTTTTAGAGTCTAGGGTGAGCCGCAACTTTTTTTCCCGGCACTATAACTCCTTCTATATTTATATGATGTTCTTGTTATTTCTAGACATCTAATTTATAGCTATATTCAGACTTGTATTCATACTTAGAGCTTGTACTCATGACTACCAGATCATTGGGGGTTTTCTTTAGATTATGTATTTATTATAAGACTTGTTAAATTACTTCTTCTTTATCTTTTTATCCTCCGCATTTGATTCCACATTATTATATGATGTATATTGGGTTTGCCTATGAGTTAGGGTAGGTGCCCTCATGACACAAATGAAATTTTTGATCGTGACAAATTGGTATCAGAGCACTAGGTTAATGGTCTCATGAGTACACAAGCGATGTTAGTATAGTCTTGTAGATCTGTACGAAGAACTTCGTACCTATCTTTGAGAGGCTATAAGACATTTAGGAAATATCAATTCTTTCATTTTTTTCATGTGATTCGATTATGATTGAATTCGAAATCTCTTTGTTTCACCCTTTCTCACAGATGGTGAGGACTAGATCAGCCGCAGGTGGATATCAAGATCCCATACATGTACCGGCACCCATTGTCAAAGATAGTGCGCGGGGTAGGGGTCAGGTAGAGGCAGACCTTGAGTTGCATCCTAAGGCCGAGCACCTACAATTGCTTGGGCTCATAACTGAGAAGAGTCTCTAAGGCCTGATGCTATTTCAGAGGATGATGAGGCTGAGATTGACGAGGATGAGTAGGTTCAGGCTGACGAGACATGGCCAAATTAGACGCCCTGGGTTTTATTACCACACCGATGCTTTAGGATACCTTGGTTCATATGATGAGCATTTTTGAGTATATAGCTCATGGTATTCAGTCGGTTACTTCTGATGGATCTTATTTTAGGGTCAGATGACACATTCCTGACTGTGTTGTTATGCCTGGATTTCGGACACTAGGGGTTTATCGAGAACCTGCTGGAGTTTCTCACTTTTTAGGTGTGACTGTACCTGGTTTTGCTACACCTTCAGTTGCACAACCTGATATGTCTATCGAGGAACATAAGATGTTCGAGAGGTTCAAGAAATTAGATCCTCCAAATAAGATGGGGATCTTGGGGATTATGCGTATGAGTTCTTGATTAGATATCATGAGAAATTGCACAACGTCGGGTTAGTATAGTCCCGTGGTATTGATTACACTTCTTTCCAGATAGTTGGACCTGCCAAGCAGTGGTAGAGGTCTTATATTGAGTCCAAACCAGCAGGGTCCCCTTCTTTGACTTGGGTTTTATTTACCCTGATCTTCTTGGAGAAGTTCGTGCCTCGCAGTGTCAGAGACATGAGATGGGCTCAGTTTAAAAGGTTACGCCAGGGGCTTATGTCTATGACCGAGTATGATGCGTTTCCATATATTATTTCGCCATGCTTTAACGATTTTTCCTGATGAGGCTGAGAGGGTGAGAAGGTTTACCAATGGGTTGATATGTCCTTTTCATTTAATTGTAGCATAGATGGCTGCCACAGGTTCCATATTTTAGCAGATTATTAATGCAGTGAGAGAGGTCGAGTTTATTAGGCGTGAGAATTATGAGAAGAAAGTGGTCAAGAGGCCTCATTTTAGCACTCATGTAGTTTCCTCGTCTGAAGTAGGGGTCATCATAATGGAGGTCATCACCGTTCGAGTGCCCAACCTATTATTATTGTTATGTATACATCTGGGGAAAGTCAGTCCTCGTGTACATCTTATGGTTTAGGGTAGTTGACCTCGAGTTCTTACCAACCATCTATCTGTGATGGTCATTTGTTTCCAGTTCTTCTTCTTAGTCGTCGGTAGCTCCTAAAGGGTGTTTTGAGTGTGGTGATATTAGGCACTTCAAGAGGGATTATTTCATACTTAAGTGAGATGGTCAGTCTCAGGGTTCTAGATCGAGAACAGCGAGGTAGCCGGTTATATGTGGGTAGTAGGGTACTAAATGTGGTTGCCACGCCCTTTTTCGACCGCGACATTATTCTCGCGAATCCTGCTAAGTTTGTTAGAAATAAAAATAAAAATAAAAAAAATGAAAATGCTAAAAGGGGTGCTAAAATGCTAAAGGGTTCGCGGAGTCGCCACCTAATTAGTTGGGTGAATTAGGACACTTAAATGTCAACTAGGTAAAGTCAACATTAACTCCATTAAAATGGTTTGTGAAACTTAATGAGATTCTGGGCAAGGGTTATTTATTATCCTAAAGGGAAGGGGTTAGGCATCATTTAGAATCCGCTAACTCGCAGTTGTCCGGTCAAACCTAAGGTAATTATTATTGCTAGAAAAATGCATGTTTTGAAAGTACTTGAGCAAAAGATATCTATAATTATAAAATGTATTTTTTGACCAACATAAAAATGTGAGATTTATTTAAAATATATAAAGTTAATTTTTGGTTGAAAACATGCCTTCATAAAATTAGAGAACATATGACGTTATTCCATACAGTATATATAACATAAGTAATGATGCAAAATCCACTATGACAAAATGTATACTTATAAGATAGGATGTAAAAAATGTCTATTATGCAAGGGTTAACAAATATATTTTTATATGAATATTGACGAGGATTTATAAAAAATGGGTTAGAGATGTTTTGACAAATAATGCCCTAGCTATGTGACTAGTTATGCAAGTGAAGATTATCAAGTGATTTATTATAACTATTAAATAACGTATGGTGAGCCTAAAGTAATTACCTTAAGGGTTAGCAAATCGAACTACTTTCTATTGACTCAAGGTTTAATTATTCTAAGTATTCTACTAGTAGTGTAATGTCGGACAATTAATTTACACGAATAAACAGGGCGGGTACGAAATCAATAAAGATGACTCGAAGGAGTGACGATGTCATTCCGCCCGTGGTTTGGAATTTTAGATGCAAGATGCGGCGATGGATGTAGGCAAGGATCTTCATTTTTTATAAGAGGCGCGATGAGTCTCGTATTGAGACTCTTCGTTTGCTCCAATGCATTGCATTTCATGTAAAAATAAGAAAAGATAGAGATTATGTTAGGCGTATTTTGTATACGTTTTTTGAGTCATTTTTAGTTAGTATTTTCTCCATTTTCGTTAAAATGAGTGTAGTGTTAGGGTCGTTTTAGTTTCTTTTGAGTCACAGCGGTTCAAAAAGGCAAAATAGCGAAAATGAGCGAAAAGCGGGCATAAAAGGAGGGTACCGAGGCAAAAAGGTTAAAAATTGGAGATTCGGACGAAGGCATAGCAGCGCCGTGGCGCCTAGCAGCAGGATCGCGGCGCCAGAAGATCAGACTGCCAACAGAAGTTTAGGCGCCGCTGCGCAAGTCTACAGGACCGTGGCGCCGACGCGGAATTTTGCAGATCCGAGGGCAAATAGGGTCCAGAGGGCACGAAAATAGTAGCATACTTAAGCCCTAGGGATTATTCTACAGGGAGAAGACATTCCATTCTATCACACAACACAGGGCAATTTTGGAGGCTACAATTGGAGACCTAGTTCTACGTAATTTTTCTTCTAGTTTTCAATTCAGTTTATGTTGGTATTTGTATTAGTTCTTAGCATGTCTATGGCTATGAGCTAAACACTTTATTAGGGCTTTCCTATTGAATCGCTTGAAACTCTATTTCATGAATTAATGCATTAGTTTGATTTCTTCTTCACTTGATTAAGATTTATTCAATATTGGTATGAATGTTTGATAGTTAATTGATCACTAATTACCATAATCTATATGATTTCGAATCAAGAACCGAGAGGAGAGATTTGGATATGTTGTAATTGAATAGACATAGGTTAAAATCGCGGATGAAAGTACTCCGATACTTGTGTAGCATTATAGGTTATTGTTCGTAATCCTCCTATGTGGTAAATTCTATCATAGAAATATAGAAGGGTTTTGCACTGGGTTGAGCGATTATATATCCTAACTGGAATATAAGACAGTCTAGTTAACCGTTATCTTAACGTAGAAGAAGAAGTCATTCTAGTTGCATTAAGGGTTGAAAGGAGTGGATAGTCGAGGATATTGGAAGCCCTAATTTCTTCATAACTGATTAAACCTCAACAATTTAGTTTACTTCTTGCAATTATTATAGTAGTTAGATAAAAACCCAAATCAATTATCGTTTTCCAAATAGATAACCTAGAATAGATGTTCGGTAATTAGAAACCAGTCTCTGTGGACGATAAACTCGGTCTTACAAGACTATATTACTTGTAACGATACATACACTTGCGTGAGCACGTGGAAATTGGCCTAACAAGTTTTTGGCGTCGTTGCCGGGGACTGGCGTACTTCTAATATAGAACCATTTATTATTATTTCTACTTTGGTTTTATTTTTTTTTATTTTTTTAGAACCATGTTGCCTTGATTTGTTTGTTGATTTTGATCGATTTCAGGGACTTAGTTTATGCGAAGAAGAAGAAGAGCAGATACACTTGTTCCTTTTAATCCTGAAATTGAGAAAACTTGCAAGCAAAACAGGCGAAATAAGAGGATCTCTGATTCAGTGACCATGGACAACCAACCGAATCAGAATGGGGCGGACAATGAGGTTCTTGAGAATATAGGGGAGCCAATACAGGTCCCAGCAGAGAAAAGTTTGGGGGACTACATTCTGCCACAGTTATAAGTGCACAGACATGCATCAGGCTCCCAGCAATAGGGGCAAACAACTTTGAGATCAAGCCAGCCATCCTGAACATGGTCCAGAACACAGTACAGTTTGGGGGATTGCCGTCTGAAGACCTCCACATGCACATTGCCAATTTTCTGGAGTTGTGTGCCACCTTCAAGTACAATGGCGTTACTGACGCCACCATTAGATTGAGGCCATTCCCGTTCTCACTTAGGGACAGAGCCAAGAGCTAGTTGAACTCATTTCCTGCCAACTCTATCACCACTTGGCAGGATTTAGCCCAAAAGTTTCTTGCAATGTTCTTCTCTCCTTCAAAGGCAGCAAAGTTAAGGGGAGAGTTGAACAATTACTATCAGGTAGATGGAGAGTCGATGTATGATGCATGGGAGCGATTCAAGGATTTGCAGAGAAAATGCCCACATCATGGCATAGAGAAGTGGATGTTGGTCCACATTTTTTATAATGGGTTGAGTGCTACTACTCGTACCATCATTGATGCTGCAGCAGGGGGAGCGTTCATGAGGAAGAGTGCTAATGAGGCACATGAGTTGCTAGAAGGCATGACTGCGAATAATAACCAAGAGGTAGATGACAGATCAGTGAGTAGCAGGAAGACTATGGGCATACATGAGATAGATGTTATCACCGCATTGAATGCGCAGGTGGCCCTTTTGACAAAGCAAATGCAGCAAAACACTATGTCTGTGAATGCAGTCCAGATGCCGGTGAATTGTGAGATATGCAGGGGCCCACACTCTTTTGACAGATGCACAACGACAGATCCTAATAATGTGCCCATAGAGCAGGTTCAAGTAGTGGGGAACTTTCAGCGCCCTTATAACTCCTACACATACAATCCGGGGTGGAGAAATCACCCCAACTTTTCGTGGAGGAATGACCAAGCCCAACAGCCACCATATCAAGGTAATTACCAGAACCAGTAGACACATAATCAGGCTACATCTTCCCAGCAGTTTATACCACCTACCCAACAGGAGAAACCTGATGAACTGAAAGCAGCATTGCTTACACTCACCAATTCGCAGAATCAGTTCATGTCTGAAACAAGGTCCTCCCTCAGGAACTTGGAAACGCATGTGGGGGAACTAGCAAAGATGGTAAATAACAGACCGTAGAGTACTCTCCCAAGCAACACAGAGGTTAATCTGAGAGAGCAGTGCCAGACAGTTTTGTTGAGAAGTGGAAAGCAGTTGGAGCAGGTTGCTCCCCAACCAGCAGTGGTGAATGAGAAAGAGTGTTAGAGGACAGTTGATGTAGGAAATGAGGGGGACACTGAGGACCGCCCTACAGTAGAGAAAGCTCCACCAGCTCCTTTGAGGGAATACACTGACAAAATCCCTTACCCTCAAAGGCTCCAAAGAAGGCCCTAGACAAACAGTTCTCCAAGTTCTTTGAGATATTTAAGAAGCTCCACATCAATATCCCCTTCATTGAGGCGTTAGAACAAATGACCACATATTTTAAATTCATGAAGGAGATACTTGGGAAGAAGAGAAGATTGGCGGATTACGAGACAATAGCACTGACAGAGGAGTGCATCGCCATCTTACAAAAGAAACTGCCTCCTAAATTAAAAGATCCAGGAAATTTCACCCTGCCATGCACTATTGGAAAGGTAACCTGCAACCTGTCACTTTGTGACTTAGGGGCTAGCATAAATCTTATGCCCCTATCTGTGTTTAAGAGATTGGGTTTGGGGGAAGCCAAGCCAACCACAGTAAATCTGCAGCTGGCTGACCGATCCATGGTGCACCCCCGAGGTATAGTGGAAGATGTGCTAGTCAAGGTGGGCAAATTCTTCTTTCCAGTAGATTTGCTCATTATTGACATGGAGGAAGATGAGGACATGCCCGCTTTGGAAAGACCATTCCTAGCCACGGGCAGAGCTCTCATTGATGTGGAGAAGGGAGAGTTGAGACTAAGGGTCCAAGAAGAGGAGATGGTGTTCAAGGTTTTCAAATCTACCATTGAATCTCAGGCCAGCAACAAATGCTTTGCGTTGAGCATACCTGACGATCACCATCAAGAACAATCCAAAGCGGGGATCATCATGACAATGTGAACCCACAGGTTAGTATGAGTGCTGAAATAAAAGTTGATGAGATGAAAGCTGACAAAAAGGTAAATCTTGCTAAACCCGACCCTGTGAAAAAGAAGAATAGAGTAAGAAAGAGAAAAATTATTTTCAAATGGATGGGTTGTGGGGGTAATTTACCCCAGTGATTCAATAAAGGACCTGCGTCTGGCTAAAAAACGTTAAAGACATCGCTATTTGAGAGGCAACCCAATGTTTAAATTATGCAATTAGTTTAAATTGAACAGTCTCACTCTTGGGTATTTTTGGTTGTGTTGTGATGTCAGGTGAAGGGGATTGGACATTAAACACGAAAAATGCTAAAAGCACGAAATATTTGCAGCATCGCGGTTCCACTATGCAGGGCCGCGGAGCCAAATGTTCAGAGGAGATGCAGAAGTTTCAGCGTCGCGACACCAATATTCAGGACTGTGGCGCCTTTTAATCAGAGAAGGCGCAGGAATTGTGGTGCCGCGGTGCCAATCTGCAGGGCCGCGGCGCAGTTTCAGAAATAAAATGCCCTAATACTCCCAATCTCTCCAGAAATTTCCCCAAACCCTTTCCCTCTATGCAGTAGAAAAAATTTCACCCCTCTTTCACCAAAATCTCCCCCAAATTAACCCAAATCCTTCCAATTCCCACATATCAACACCAATTAAAACCCCTAGCATCTTTCACCATCACCATTCCTTCCCTTGGGACAAGAAACATTGTGAAGAACAACTCCTCGAAAAGGTAATCTTTATCACTGTTCTTGAAATTTCTTGGCTAGTGGTGAAAGTAGCTTGCATATTCGGGTGTTGTGTTAGTTGTTGCTGCTGTATAGTGTGGTTGGGGTGCTCTATTATTGTGTTGTGGTTGAATTTTGATGGGTTGATTTGTGTTTTGTGGAGTTGATAATTGTTGAGAAACCTTAAAGAAACAAGGGAAACTCTGTCAAAAAATTTCCAACAATTCTCATAATGGCTTCTAGAAAACGAACTGCCCGGGCTACCTCATCTTCCTCAGCCGTAGACTATGATGTGACTCGATTCGCCAACAAACAAGTGGAGGATCGATACAACAAGATTAGTACTAGAGTATTGATACCAGAAAGAGGCATGGATTACCAGGCCATGCCATTTGATGATGATGATGACTATGAGCCCATCAGGGCAATGATTCAGGAAAATAGGTGGGAGATGTTTGTTGATGCAGAATAAATCCCACTTCAGAATGCTAGTTTTGTTCGAGAGTTTTATGCTAATTATCCGGAACAAAATAATGAGAGATTCTTTGTAAGAGGGTGGTATGTGCCTGATGTGCTATTTATGCACACACTAAATGCAAGTGCACGTATCATTACAAGTAATATAGTCTAGGTAAGACCGAATATCGTCCTCAGGGACTGGTTTTCTCCTATTTTTTTTTTGTAAAGTTTTTGTAAAAATGAAGAATTAAATTCGATTTTCTCTCCTATTTACTGTCAGTTGGTTTCCTATATGCAAGATTTAGCCGTTTTTTTCTTTTTTTCTTACTTACGCAAATTGCCCTCGAATAAGAATCATTGATTCCCTCTGCTGTTGATGCTCGTAATATGCACACACTTTTAAACGCAAGTGCACGTTATCGTATCAAGTAGTATAGTCTTAGATAAGACCGAATATCGTCCTCTAGGATTAGGGTCCAAGTATCAGTTATCTATTTTCTAGTATCTATTTGGTGAATTAATGATTGATTGTTTGGTTTGTAACTAAGAGTTATGAAAGCTAATTAAATATAAAGATTTAATTCAGATGTGATGAGAATAGGGCTTCTATGTATCCTTACTATCCGCTTATGCTACTTACTAATACACTAACTTATGGTGTTCTTCTTTTGGAGAAAGCAGGGTTACGAAATCGTTTTATACTCCCGTTAGGGTTATATAAACACTCAACCCCGATATTGTTCCTTACCTAACTTTCGCTGATAAGGGTAACGCTATAGGAGGATTAAGCACAAAAACCTAGTTGACCGTCACGCACAATGCGCAAAATTAGGGTTGTTAAGCCTCTCATCAACGCTACAAATCTAATTGAGGTATTTTCATCCCCAATTCAAGACTGCTTCACCCAACTTACAGCATATTCACAATCCCCCCTTTTCAGAATCTGATTAGAAATCATATAGTGATAACTAGTTGTCAATTAGCTACCAAGAATTCAACTCAATTATTGGATAGATCTCTCAATAAGAATAATCACCATAAGCATGCATTAATTTATAACATAAGGTTCAAGAAATTCAACATAGAAAGTCCTATAAGAGAATTAGTTCCTAGCCATGAATATGACAAGAACTAATTCAAAGTTCATCATGCAAAACCGAATTAAAGAAAAGAAAAGGAAAGAAATTACTAATGTTTAGGTCTCCAATCTCCTAGGCAAGAAAACCTTGTGTTTGGCAAGAAAGGGAACCCTCAAAAACTGCCTAGGGTTCTCCTTTTATAGGTTTAAAACGCTCCTTCTTTTCCTCGCAGTTCGCCCAAAAATCCAAAAGACCTAAAATTCCGCGCGCTGCGCTGCGCTGATGAAGCCAAGCGCTGAAGTTCAAACTCCGGATGTTTTGGCGCCGCGCCCGATATTCGCTGTTCGGTAGCCGCGGCACAGATCTTCGTAGCTCCTCGGATGTTTAGCGCGCGCCGTGATTCTGCCGTTTTAGGCCGCGCGCCGAGTCTTCGCTCTGACATGGGCGCCGCGCCCTCGCTGTCGCAGGAGGCGCCGCGCACTGGTCCGATTTTAGCCTGCTCGCCACTTTCTCTGCTTTCACCGCATCTCCTCTTTGCTCCTTTTCCGCCATTTGGCCATTTCAACCACTTTGACTCAATAGAAAGAAAAACTATCCTAATACGACACTTATATGTGCAAATGGGACAAAAGACTAACTAAACAGACTAAAAGGCGTATATAAAATACACCGATCAAATACCCAAACTTAACCTTTGCTCGCCTCGAGCAAAGATAGAAAAATACAATAAAAGACTCACAAGAATGAAAATAAAGGACTCCTGTCATTAATCACTTTTGCCGCATAGATGTTAACTAGAAAAACATGAAGGTTAGCGTAATAATACGCAGAACATATAACATGGAATTTCAACACATTGAGCTAGATATTTCGCAAACTCATACTTATCATGCTTAAATGGAAGTTCATATACTAAATCATGCATATAAATTCAAGAATTCCTATTGCATGCTTACTTGCTATTCTCCACTAATTCTGGATATGCATAAAAGAGATCTTCAGGACTTTGAGGGTTGTAATGTTGGCTTAGGTAGGGGTTGGTAAAGATAGGCATTTAGGCTCATTGTTCTGTACCATAAGCTCTTTGGCTTTTCAATTTTTCCCTTTTTCTTTTGATTCTTTCCTTCACTTCAATTCTATCCTTCCCTCTTTGTTTTGGGAGAGTGAAGTGTATTATACTAATAGCACCCCCAAACTTAGGCTTTTGCCTCTTTCTTATTACTTTTTTTTTATCAGCAACAAACTCATTCACTCTTTTTGTCTCTTTTTTAACACAATGGATTCCACTATTTCATATTTGCACTTATGGTACAATTTGTGGGAACATAGGGTGTCAAAGAAGAAGTTTCAAATTTAGGCTCAATGAGGCTGACTAGGGATATTTTTAAAGTACAGGATAGAAAAGAATGGTAAGAATTGACTATCAAAGAAATGCCTGAGTCATCTCCCTAACATACATATCCTAACTATTTCGCCTCAAATAGCAAGCAATCATAACACATAAGCATTTATCATTTAGCATGCATAACTCAAGTAAGAAACTCCAAATAGACAGATTCTGTGAGTTTTTGGCATATCTAACCTAAGTGTTTAGATAGTTGCTTCAATTCCTTTACATTATTCCACTTTACTTCACTAGGTGTTTCTAGCAATTACAGCATATATGATCTTTGACAGGCAATTATGACTCAAAAAAGAAAAAATTTTGGTGACTCAAAATAAACATAAAACAAATAAAAAAATTTAAATAAAACATAACATGACACACAAATAAAAACTAAAACACAAAAACACCCCCAACTTAAATCACACATTGTCCCCAATGTGTGTAGACTCAAAGACAAGAAAGAAAATAAGACACTTACAAACTTTGGTTAAAATGGTGGTGGTGGCGGTGGATACCAGATCGACTATCGTTGAACAAGGCACTCACTGCCGATTTGTTGCCTTGTTTTTTGTCTGCCCTTGTACTATCGCTTGCGCGTCCGTGATCATCTCCTTCGTGTTGGTACAATTGCCCCATTTTGGGCTCAAGGTTCTCGCTTGTGGTTGGCCGGCCGGGTCTCGCCATATCGAGCCCCTATTTCGTGCTCATCTTCATCCATGGCGCCTTCGCTGCCGCCGCGGTGCTTCCGTCGCCGCTGGGAAATCGATTTAGGCGTTTAAATTTCTCGATTCCCGCCGCGCCGCGTTCGCTTTAGCCGCGCGCCAAACATCTCAAGGCCTTCGACTTTCGAGCCGCTTCGCTTCAGCCGCGCGCTACCCGCTTTTCTAGAAATCCCGACTTTCTTTCGCCTTCGCTCATTCCTCAGACCTATCCATCACACCAAACACAAGACCCCATGACCGTGAGATTGTTCTAGACAAAATAAAATAAACTAAAGACAAATTAAAATAACATAATTGAAAACGCTGTTGCTTCCCAACAAGCTGTCTTTTACGCTTTTTAGCCGACGCAATTAACCTTTCTCGAGTGCCCATTGGATACTTCGAACCGCTTGCAATCCACGATTTATTGCTATAGGTCTAAATTTCCTATAACTATTTGTTCAAACAGGGCCTTAAACATACAAGTATCCCCAAGCACACAAGATGAGTTTGTCTTTTGTGCTTCTTATTTTGTAGAAACCGTGAAATTCTCTACATCTCGACTCGGGTTGCCCTTGATGGTATGCAATTCCTAATTGGGAGTCATTCGTGATAGCTAGTGGTGTTTCTTCTGTGATAGGTGCATGAAAAAGAATTTCCACAGAATCCAAGAAGGTGAATAATTGGATTTCTGCAATCTTTTCCTTCTCTACACCAGCTATCTCACCAAATTCCTCAATAGTCAGTGTGATTCGCTCCTCAACTTGTCGCTCGTTGAATATGATCGCGAGTTCTGCTATTTGCGTTTCCAACCTCTTTATACCCAACCTCATTTCGTCCATGAACCGAGCTTGGGACCTCGTGAGACAGAGTAGAGTTTCTCGTAATTCCTCCCTCTCTTCCTCTATAGTTGGAGCTCGATCATATTGACAGTAGTAATCCATATCTTCAGGATCCCTGAGATGCATCAAAACCAACAAAGAATCACGGCATCCTTGTTTTCACACAATAAATACATAAAACAAACAAAATTAAAAAAAAACTATACATAAAACCAAATTAGAAATTAAAAATAGATAAATTTGATATTGAACTAATGCCTAATCCCCGGCAACGGCGCCAAAAACTTGATGCTCGTAATATGCACACACTTTTAAACGCAAGTGCACGTTATCGTATCAAGTAGTATAGTCTTAGATAAGACCGAATATCGTCCTCTAGGATTAGGGTCCAAGTATCAGTTATCTATTTTCTAGTATCTATTTGGTGAATTAATGATTGATTGTTTGGTTTGTAACTAAGAGTTATGAAAGCTAATTAAATATAAAGATTTAATTCATATGTGATGAGAATAGGGCTTCTATGTATCCTTACTATCCGCTTATGCTACTTACTAATACACTAACTTATGGTGTTCTTCTTTTGGAGAAAGCAGTTTACAAATCGCTTTATACTCCCGTTAGGTTATATAAACACTCAACCCCAGATTGTTCCTTACCTAACTTTCACGATAAGTGGTAACGCTATAGGAGGATTAAGCACAAAACCTAGTTGACCGTCACGCACAATGCGCAAAATTAGGGTTGTTAAGCCTCTCATCAACGCTTACAAATCTAATTGAGGTATTTTCATCCTCAATTCAAGACTGCCTACCCAACTTACAAAGATATTCACAATCCCCTTTTCGTAACTGATTAGAAATCATATAGTGATAACTAGTTGTCAATTAGCTACCAAGAATTCAACTCAATTATTGGATAGATCTCTCAATAAGAATAATCACCATAAGCATGCATTAATTTATAACATAAGGTTCAAGAAATTCAACATAGAAAGTCTTATAAGAGAATTAGTTCCTAGCCATGAATATGACAAGAACTAATTCAAAGTTCATCATGCAAAACTGAATTAAAGAAAAGAAAAAGGAAAGAAATTACTAATGTTTAGGTCTCCAATCTCCTAGGCAAGAAAACTCAGTGTTTGGCAAGAAAGGGAACCCTTTAAAACTGTTTCAGGTTCTCCTTTATAGGTTTAAAACGCCTCCTTCTTTTTCCTCGCAGTTCGCCCAAAATCCGCCAAAAGACCTAAAATTTCGGCTGTCGCTGCCTCGAGCGATGCGCGGCCGGAAGTTCTGAAATCCGTCGGATGTTTTGGCGCCATGCCCCGATATTCGCTGTTCGGTAGCCGCGCACAGATCTTCGTAGCTCTCGGATGTTTAGCGCGCCGCCTCAGACTGCCGTTTTAGCGCCGCGCGCCAGTCTTCGCTTCTGAATAATGGGCACCGCGCCCTCGCTGGCTGCAGGAGGCGCCGCGCGCCGGGTCCGATTTTAGCCTCGTTCGCCACTTTCTCTGTTTTCAGCTCTGGCATCTCCTCTTTTGCCCTCTTTTTGCTCCTTTTCCGCCATTGGGCCATTTCAACCACTTTGACTCAATAGAAAGAAAAACTATCCTAATACGACACTTATATGTGCAAAATGGGACAAAAGACTAACTAAAACAGACTCAAAAGGTGTATATAAAATACACCGATCAGCTGTCAATTTTAAGTCAAAGCTGAAAGCAACTCTTTCGAATTGTGTTGTGCGAAGTGCGAAAAGAGTCCTATCTTCTAGAATAGAAGGATCGCTTATGCTTTTGTTACACTCATGGGCAGCTGCCTTTTCTTTTTGAATCCTACCGAAGCAAGCATCTCAAGTGCTGACCTTTCTTCCCACCTTTGAGCGGGTCCCAGCGTAAGAGCTTTCAAGCGCCTCTCCCTCAGCTCCCTCGTTAATGGCTCGAGCAGGACAAGCAATCTCCGTTTTCACAGTACTACCATACCGATTATCTATGCTTTAGTTTCTATTTGGTTAACGTTAATTGAGTTGGAATTCTAAACTAATAATGCATGAAATATACTAATTATGAAAATACTTTGATTTTAATCAGTTATGATGGAGAATTAGGGCTTCCAAGATCATCAACTATCCACTCTATTCAATCCTTAATACAATTAGACTGACTTCTTCTTCTACGTTAAGATAGCAGGTTAACTAGACCGTTTTATACTTCTATTAAGGTAATATAAACACTCAAACCCAATGGAGAACCCTTCTATCTTTCGATGACAAGATTGACTACAAAGGAGGATTAAGAGCAATAACCTATTAAGCTACACAAGTATCGGGGTACTTTCGTCCACGATTTAAACCTATGTTTATTCAACTATAGCATATTCACAATCTCCCCTTTCGGATTTCGATTAGAACTCAGATAAGTGATGATAACTAGTGATCAATTAATTATCAAGCAATGAAAGCAATTATTGAATAAATCTTAAGCAAGTGAAGAAGAAATCAACTAATGTATTAATTCATGAATAAGAGTTTCAAAAGAATCACAAGGAAACCCCTAATAAAGTAATTAGCTCCTAGCCATAGTCACGTTAAGAACTAATACAATCTCCATACATGAACTAAAAAGAAATAAAATAAAGAACAAGAAATTACACAAAAGTAAGTCTCCAATCTTGATCTCCAAGTTGTGATGAGTTCTCAAGTGTGGGATCCCCAAATCTGACCTAAAAAGGTCCTTTTTATAACCTCAAAAACGTCCAACAACTTTTCCTTCTTGGCCTTGGCCCATTCCTATTCGGATTTGGATGATTTCCGCTGCGCTGTGGCTGCAATCAGCCATACTAAACTTCACTGGTTGGTGGCGCCGCCCTGTTTCTCGCCCGGGTTGCCAACTTTTTTATTTTTTGAGCTCTGGAACCTCTGTTTCTGCCCTCTTTTCGCTCTTTTTTACCAATGTGCCACTTTAAACCATTATGACTCAAAAGAAAGAAAATATATCCTAAGACGACACATATTTGTACAAAAAAGGGCAAAAGACTAACTAAAAATGACTCAAAAGGTGTATATAAAATACACCGATCAAATACCCCCAAACTTAACCTTTGCTCGCCCTCGAGTAAAGATCAAAAGAAAGAAATAAAGACACGAAGGAAATAGAAAATAAAATGATTCAAAGACATTGATCACTTTGTTGCATCATTGTTACTTAGAAAAGCATGAAGGTTAGTAGAATAATATGCAGGAACATATAACATGGATTTTTTGCATTCTAAACACATCAAGTCAGATATTTCGCAAATTCACTTTAATCATGCTCAATGGAAGTAAGAATACCTAACTATGCATGTTAATTTCAAAATCCTATGGCATGTTTACTTGCTATTCTCCACTAATCATGGATACACATATAAGAGATCTTCAGGGCTTTTCAGGGTTGTAATGTAGGCTTAGGCAGGGGTAGGTAAAAATAGGCATTTAGGCTCAATTTACGTACCATAAGCTCTTTTGCTTTCATTTCTTCCCTTTTCTTTTGATTTTCTTTTTCACTTCATACATATTTTTCTCCTCTTTTATTTTGAGAGAATGAAGTGTCTGATGAATAGTAGGCACCCCCAAACTTAGACTTTTGCCTATTTATTATTTTTTTTCATTGGGGTGCATCAAAATTATTCACTCTCTTTTGTCTCCTTTTCAACACTTTATATTCCAATCATCTCAATTTTTTTTACTTATGGCACAAATATTGAATTATAGGGTGTCAAAGAAGGGTCTTATTTTTAGGCTCAAAGGGGCTGACTAGGGATACAATTTGAATGTCAGGGATAGGTAAAAATGGTAAGAAAGGGCTAACAAAGAAATGTCTGAGTCATCTCTCTAACATGCATATCCTAACTATTTCGCCTCAAATAACAAGCAAGCAGACGCATATGTTTAATCACTTAACAATGCATAAATCAAGCAAAATACCCCAAATAGTTTGATTTCATGAATTTTTGGCATATCTAACCTAAGTGTTCAGATGGTTGCTTCTAATTCCATTACATTATTCAATTTTACTTCACTAGGCGTTTCAAGTAACTACAGCATGCATGATCTTAAAAAAAATGTGACTCAAAAATACTAAAAAACGCACAAAACAAATCACAAAGACTCAAAACAATAAAACACCCCTCAAACTTAAATCACACATTGTCCCTAATGTGTGCAAGACTCAAAAATAAAAGAAAAACGGGACAACTTACAAACTTGGTTTAAAATGGTGGCGGCAGATAATGCATGGACCACTGGTTGAACAAGGAATTCATCTCATCAAATCTCTGGTGCAACTGTTGTTGCTCCTGCCTTAGTTCTTGTTGTCCTTGCCTCAGGTCCTGTTGACCTTGTATCATTATGTCAAAACTCTGCATCCTCCTCCTCTATTTTATGAGCAACTGCTCCATTATAGGCACCGGAGGTTCCAATTCCAGGGGTTGTTGGTGGCTGCTACCTGCCTCATGCTGAGCCTCTGTCTCAGGCTCATCTTCATCCATGACAGCCTCTGCTGCTGGTGCTGGTGCTGGTCTCCTTCTTGCTGCTGCTAGAGGGACTGGTTCTGGGAAGGCATGCACTATCCCATATGACACAGGAGGTTGGCCATTCTCATATGTATCAGTAGCTAGGGTTGGGACTCCATGTCTAGAACATAAACTGCAAATAAGTGATCCATGTCCCAACCCACCTGTAGTGACCAACCTACTGGTTTCTCCAATGTTCTGCAATATCTCCTTCCCAACGTCAATCGTTTTCTCTTCCATAATTCCATATATCATTTTTATTCTATCCGCTGGCACTCTGGTGAAGTGCGTCGATGGAATCAAAGTGCATCGATTTAAATATAACCAACCCTTGGCTGTTTTGTTGAACTGACATCTGCTTAGTCCTCTTGAACCATTTCATGCAATATCATACTCATCCCAGGGTAGCATAATGTGCTTGCGATGATATCCCAATCGATGTTGTTGGCGTCTCTAGACCATGTTCTGAAATAGCTTCGATCATCGCCTCTTTCTTCAACATCGGTTGTTCTTAATAACTCATTCACCACTTCGGCCGTCACAGGCACATACTGTCCTCTCACAAGCATCTACCATTTACCCTCTCCGGAAAGTTAGCATAGAATTCTTTCACCATTACGGTGTTTTGTGGTACTATTCTTTCCGGATTAACAAATCTCTTCCACTCCATGGCCTCTATCATTTCCCGAATAGGCTCATAGGCATCTCCATCCACAAATGACTCCCTTTGGTACTCCATTCTTCGCTCATGGATCAAGGGTCTAGTACTAAGTTTGTAATATATGTCTTCTGCTTTTTGACTGACAAACCTAGTAGCGTCATATTGTGGAACGGAGGCGGATGTAAAAGCTCTTTTTTTTCTGGCAGACATTTTGAAAAAAATTCAGCAGTGTTTCCTTTGTTTCAGTGATATTACCCAACAACTATCAATCAAACCAATCAACACACAGCATAATCAGCAAACTACAACACCATTCAACCCCCAAACTTCACTCAAAGCACATGTACAACACCCCACGATCACTATGTATAATCTTACCGCGAAATTTTCACACCAAACTTCAACACACCACACACTATGCACCAATAAAGCACATCCCCAAACCTATTACCTCCCCTGATTGTTTTGAAAATTTCAAGAAAAGTGATGAAAGTTACCTTGGACGGTGTTCTTCAAGATTTTCTTGTTCCTAATGATGGATTGAGGCAATGGAATGAGGGTTGTTGTTTGAGATGTTTAAGGGTGAAAGGAATTTAAGTACTTTGGTTGTGATTGAGTTTAGTTTGTGGAAGATTTTGAGTAAGTGAGGTTGATTTCGTGGGTTTCGGAGAGAGGAAAGGTTTGGGTTTTTAATTTGGAATAGGAAATCGGATTAGGGCTCCTTTAAGTTTCAGTTTTTTCGTCGCAGCACCACGGCCCTGCAATCGGCGCCGTGGCGCCCAAACATCTGCGACCCTCTGAACTTCCGGCGCCGTGGCGCTCTGATTTGGCGTCGCGCCGCCCAAACTTCAGAGACCTTCTGGACTTTCGGCCGCCTTTCTGCATTCTCGACGCCATGGCCCTCTGTTGGGCACCGTGGCGCCGAGCCGATTTTCTCTTCTCTTCACGTTTTCGTCCTCCACTTTTTTTTTTGGCCCTGTACCTGTCATCACAACATGTAAACAATACCTCCCGTGAGACTGTTCTAACTAAAATTAAATTGCATAAAATAAAATAACCTTGGGTTGCCTCTCAAGTAGCGCTGTCTTTAACGTCTTTTAGTCGGACGCAAGTTCCTTATCAAGAGGCATGGGGTAAATTAACCCCACAGCCTATCCATTTCATAATCATTTTTTGCTTCCGCCTTCTGTTTTTCTTTTTCTCCTTTTTCTCAAGAGAAGGTTTAGCGTTGCTCACCTATACTGGCGGACTGATTTCCCTTGCTTTGGCCTGTGTTGGCTCAACCGATGTGCTGACAGTGCTGACTGCAAAACACTTGCTTATGACTGGGGGTTCAACGACGTGTTTAAACACCTTGAACACTATCTATTCATTCTCAACTCTGAGTGTCAGCTCGCCCTTCTCCACATCAATCAGGGCTCTCCCAGTTGCCAAGAATGGTCTTCCCAAGATGATAGGAATTTCATCATCTTCCTCCATATCAAGGATGAGGAAGTCCGCAGGAAAGAAGAATTTTCCCACTTTAACCAATACGTCTTCAATCATTCCCCTGGGATGCACCACTGTCCTATCCACCAACTGCAAGCTCACAGTGGTTGGTTTGGCTTCACCCAAACTCAACCTCTTGAAAATGGACAAGGGCATGAGATTTATGATGGCCCCCAAATCACACAGGGCCCTGTTACATGTCACCCTGCCAATTGTGCAAGGCAATGTGAAGCTCCCTGGATCCTTAAGTTTGGGGGGAAGTTTCTTCTGCAATATGACACTGCATTCATCTGTCAATGCCACTGTCTCATACTCAGTTAGCTTCTTCTTTTTCCCAAGAATTTCCTTCATAAATTTGAAGTAAGTAGGCATTTGCTCCAATGTCTCAATGAACGGAATGTTAATGTGCAGCTTTCTGAATACCTCCAAGAACTTGGAGAATTGCTTATCAACTGATTTCCTTTGCAACCTCTGAGGGTAAGGAATTTTCTCTGTGTATTCCCTCACTGGAAATGTTGGAACCTTCTCTAACATAGGGCGGTCATCAATAACCCCCTTCTTCTCTGCATCTACTCTCTGCTCAACTCTTTGTTCTACCACAGGCTGGGGTATAGGTTGTTCTAGCTGTTTTCCACTTCTCAGCTGCACCGCCTAGCACTGCTCTCTGGGATTCATCTATGTATTACTAGGAAGAGTGCCTTGTGGCCTGTTATTTGCCATCTTTGCTAGCTGTCCTATCTGCGTCTCCAAGTTCCTGATAGAGGATTTTGTCTCTGCCATGAACTGGGTCTGTGAGTTGGTCAGTGTCAACAGGGCTGCTCTCAACTCATCTGGCTTTTCTTGCTGAGCAGGTGCACTGAATTATTGTGAAGATGAGGCCTGGTTAAATGGTTGTTGATTTTGGTATTGGCCTCGAAACTGGTTCTGCTACCCTTGATCACCCCTCCATGAAAGGTTAGGGTGATTTCTCCACCCTGGATTGTAGGTATTTGAATAGGGGTTGTTCTGGGGTATTTGATAACTCCCCACTGCCTGGCATTCTGCTTGCTCAATAGGGATGTTATTGGGGTCTGCTGATGGGCACCTATCAAAGGTATGAGGACCCCCACACATCTCATAACTCAATGACATCTGAACTGCATTCATTGACACTGTGTTCTGCTACAGTTGTTTGGTCAAGAGAGCAACCTGTGCATTTAACGCGGTGATGGCATCAATCTCATGAACTCCTATTTCTCTCCTTCCACTTACCCCTCTGTCATCTGTCACATGGTTATTTGTGGCCATGTCTTCTAGAAAATCATGGGTCTCATGTGCTGTCTTCTTCATGAAGGTTCCACCTGCAGCTGCGTCAATGATGGTTCTTGTGGTCCCACTTAGCCCATTGTAGAAAATATGGACCAAATTCCACAGCTCAATGCTATGATGTGGACACTTTCTCTGCAAATCTTTAAATCTCTCCCAAGCCTCATAGAGTGACTCTCCATCACCGTAAAATTGTTCAACTCTCACTCGGCTTGGCCGCTGGACGGTGGAAAGAACTTTGCTAAGAACTTCTGTGCCAACTCCTGCCATGTGAATATAGAATCTGTAGGCAGGGAAATCAACCAAACTTTTGCTCTATCCCTGAGTGAGAAGGGAAAGAGCCTCAATCGGATGGTGTCGTCAGTAACGCCATTATACATGAAAGTTGCACACAGCTCCAAGAAATTTGCTATGTGCATATGAGGGTCTTCAGATGGCAACCCTCCGAATTGAATTGTATTCTACACCATAATCAGGATCGCAGACTTGATTTCGAAATTATTTGCTCCTATTGTTGGGAGCCTGATGCAAGTCTTTGCTGCATTCACCCTTCGCAACACATAATCTCCCAAGCTTCTCTCAGCTTGGACCTGGACCCTTTCTTCTACATCCATTGGTAACCTCCGGGGCATCCTTTGGTTAGGTTGATGATCACCTAACCCTTCGTTCATCTCATTGTTATTCTGCAAGCCTCCCATTGCTATTAAGGTCAAAATTCATTTGTTTCTCCGGTTCTGCTTGCAAGTCTTTTCAATCTCCGGGTTGAAGGGAACAAGTGTATCTGCTCCTCTTCTCCTTCGCATAAACTAGATGCCTGCAACAGATCAAAATCAACAAACGGATCACGGCGCACGGTTTTACCAAATAAAAACTTAATAAAAAGAAAAAATAAAAACCAAATTAGAAATTAAGAATAGATAGAATGATATTGAACTACGCCAATCCCCGGCAACGGCGCCAAAAACTTGATGTGCGATTTATGCACACACTAAACTCAAGTGCACGTATCGTTACAAGTAATATAGTCTAGGTAAGACCGAATATCGTCCTCAGGGACTGGTTTTCAAGTACCGATTATCTATGCTTTAGTTTCTATTTGGTTAACGTTAATTGAGTTGGAATTCTAAACTAATAATGCAGGAAATATACTAATTATGAAAATACTTTGATTTAAATCAGTTATGATGGAGAATTAGGGCTTCCAAGATCATCAACTATCCACTCTATTCAATCCTTAATACAATTAGACTGACTTCTTCTTCTACGTTAAGATAGCAGGTTAACTAGACTGTTTTATACTCCTGTTAAGGTAATATAAACACTCAACCCCAATGGAGAACCCTTCTATCTTTCGATGACAAGATTGACTACAAAGGAGGATTAAGAGCAATAACCTATTAAGCTACACAAGTATCGGGGTACTTTCGTCCACGATTTAAACCTATATTTATTCAACTATAGCATATTCACAATCTCCCCTTTCGGATTTCGATTAGAACTCATATAAGTGATGATAACTAGTGATCAATTAATTATCAAGCAATCAAAGCAATTATTGAATAAATCTTAAGCAAGTGAAGAAGAAATCAACTAATGTATTAATTCATGAATAAGAGTTTCAAGAGAATCACAAGGAAATCCCTAATAAAGTAATTAGCTCCTAGCCATAGTCACGCTAAGAACTAATACAATCTCCATACATGGACTAAAAAGAAATAAAATAAAGAACAAGAAATTACACAAAAGTAAGTCTCCAATCTTGATCTCCAAGTTGTGATGAATTCTCAAGTATGGTGTTACACCCCGTAAGTCCAGGACATGTTTAAGAGGATGTACGTAAGGAACCCAAGACTTGAAATTGGTACGAAAGGAAGAATTGTTTTTCCGACGGAAAATATTCCGAACGTCGGAAAGGAAAAATGTTCGTTGAGGAGAATTGGATTCTCAAAATGCATTATTTGAAGAGTATGGAACTTATTATCATTATGGAAATTTATTTTTACGGATTTGGTCATGTGGGGCCCACCCGAGGAATTTTACATTTTGTGGGGCCCACGAGGGTTACGGAATTTTATGGACGAATGGGAGGGCGACACGTTCCCCCCCCCCCCCCACATGTCTTGGTCGAATTAATGCAAGGTCAAAATGGTCATTTGACCAAAGTTTAGATGACAAAGTCTTGCAAGCTTGATATTGTTGACTAAGTCCAAGGGCCACTTGGCTTGATCTCTTCCCTTCAAACTTAACATGTGTTGTAATCTAGACCCTCCAATGTGTTATATATCATCCTAAGTAGCAAGACTTAGCTCACAACACTTAGAAAAATTTGAGAGACTTGTGTGTGCCATTAAGGCTCTCGGCTTTGAAGCTTTTTGAACAAGAAAAATTTTCAATTGTTGTCCAATATTCACAAGAATTTAACCCAAGGTTCCTAGGGGTATTGTAAGGATATCTCAATAGAAAGATTTCGGAAAAACCGCATTTTTACGTTAGTCATGAGCGGAAACCAAGGTGTTCTTGACTTTGAAGTTAGAAATAGAAGAGGAGTTTTTCACAAGCTTCTAAGGGTTGCAAATAGAGGATTGGAACGTCAAGAAAAGGAGTTGGAGTTGCTAAGGATCGACTTAGGGTTTTGGATCATTTTGAGCTTAAGGAGGTAATAATCTTCGTCTTGCTATTATAATTCAAGATTTCATGTTGTAGTAGTTAGAAATGATCATGTGGATTATATTATGAAAAATGATATGTGTTATGGAATATTTGGATGGAATCCGAAAGTTGCATGATTTAGCCTTTAAGTTTGTAATTCAATTTAGTTACTAGTTTAGTCGTCGCATGTTATCTAAAGAGTTGATTAAGGTGGTTATAATTGCTAAGTTGTTTATGACTATATAACATGTTAGACCTAAGATGTTGGATTGAAAAAGAATTGGAAAGAACTTTGTGTTATTGAATAAGTTAGCCGAGAATGACCTTGATTAAGGACTTAGTTGGTATTAATTGTGGGGCGGAATTTTACACGTCATGTTAAGGCGTGTAATCCCCTTTGGTTAGCTGAATTGTTGGGCCTTAAATGTGGCGTGTTTGGTTATTGAATTCGGCCTTGGAAAAGGTGGCAAAGTATGTAGAAACAAAGGAAGTGCTGTCCGATTTTCCGTAGAATTTAGTGACCTTGCACCTAGAATATTCTACGTTCGAAGCTAGAGGTTAATGGACGTATTATGGCCATTTTAGGTTGAAGTACCAAGTATAGCGTATTCTACTTGAAGGATGGAATAGCTATCAAGGTTGAAGTACTTTGGAGCATTTTGCTATTTGTCGATAATCGTCGCGAGGTATGTGAACCTCTTCCTTCTTTTGACATGATTCTATGTATTGAATATACATGTAGTACTATTTCATGATTCCTTCTACTCTTAGAAGTTAAGAGGTATGTATGTTGATTTACTCTACGTAAAGGTTATGTCTAAGTTATCCTAAGTTCTTACCAAGTCTTATGGGGGATGTTGGTAAGAGTCATTAGGAGGTATTTGGAGCCAAGTTGACTTGGCTAAGTTACGACACAAATGAGAATAAGTATCGAACAAGCCACTGCAGCGTTAATAAAGGAAAATGTAATGACAATCAATAAAGTTAAAATGAGTAGAATTCTCCATCTGCATAGAAGCTAAGATAAGACAAAATTGTATTACATTTTCTAGATCATGGCTACTTGATTAAGATCGTTATAAATAAGTATAACTTATTCACAACTCATAAAAGCATATCTTACTTAAATTAAAAGAGTTTTATGTCATGAAGTTTTAAGACTATGAACCTTGATTTCTGAAAAGGTTAAGGAACTTTATTTTTCAAGTTATGGGACTTGATTCTTAAAGGAAGAAATGAATTGATTTAAAAGTATATAATATTTGATTTGGAAAGTATTGATTTCTTGCCATTCTAAAGTTAAGAAACTTGTTTTCTTAAAAGTTAAGAGACTTGAAGTATTTTGAAAGCTATGTGATTTGATTTGAAAGTACAAGTCTCTTGGTTATAAAAGGAATGAATTTGTCTAAGACATAAAGAGTTATAACGGCTTTATGGGAAGTTGGTTATAACAACTTTATGGAAGATTAAAAGAATGGTTTTCTTCAGTAATGTAAGCAAAGAAATGACTTGAAATAAAGAAGGGCAAATTGTTTTAATGGTACCAATTGCTTAAGGTTTTTAAGAAAGAAGTCACTTGATTTAGAAGCCGGTAAATGTATTTCTAAAAGGTATTGTGACTTGTCTTGAAAAGTAGATATGACTTGATACTACGGTTGTTAGTATCTTGGAAGTTTTATTTGAAAAAGAGTCATTCTGTTTAAAGGAGTAGAGGTACGTAGTACGTGGGGTTAAATTCCCGGATTTTTATATGACATTACCGCGTCCCAGGAATGGGCCGGGCAGTATACCTTTATGGGCAGACTATGTGACTTTACCGCGTCCCAGGAATGGGCCGGGCAGTATACCTTTATGGGCAGACTATATGACTTTACCGCGTCCCAGGAATGGGCCGGGCAGTATACCTTTATGGGCAGACTATATGACTTTACCGCGTTGCAGGAATGGGTCGGGCAGTATACCTTTATGGGCAGACTATATGACTTTACCGCGTCCCAGGAATGGGCCGGGCAGTATACCATTATAGGCAGACTATGTGACTTTACCGCGTCCCAGGAATGGGCCGGGAAGTATACCTTTATGGGCAGACTATGTGACTTTACCGCGTCCCAGGAATGGGCCGGGCAGTATACCTTTATGGGCAGACTATGTGACTTTACCGCGTCCCAGGAATGGGCCGGGCAGTATACCTTTATGGGCAGACTATGTGACTTTATTGCGTCCCAGATTGGGTCGGGCAGTATAGGCGTCCCTCCATAAAGGGCCGAATTATGTTATGCAAGGTAAGTAAGTTATATGGTAATAAACTTGACGATTTTCCTAAGTATGTACGTAAGAAGGTGACTATAACTTTTATTGAAAAATGGGAAAAGATAATAAGGTACGATTAAGTTCACGAGATGGTAATGACACGGTAGGATCTGGTATGCACCCTTTTTATACTTGTCTCTGTCATTCTTTTGTACAGTTATGATTTGTTTATCAGACCTTATTTCTGCTCCATATTCGCACTGTTATCGACCTCTTTCGAAGGCCGTTCATGTCCGCAGGTTTTAGGTACACAGTTGTGGATCCGCGAGCTTAGGATCCTGGTTCAGCATTTTGAGATGGCTCTAATGTTCCGGAGCTTGTCGTCATGGTTATGTATATTCAGGGGTACGGCGGGGCCTTGTCCCGTCATAGCATTGGTCCAAATCTTAGAGGTCTGTATTCATCTGTGGGCTGGACTAGCTAGATTTGTTTTTACATTGTTAAGCAGTGTAGACCCTTTCGGGTAATTTTTATGTTATGACAGCCTTATCGGTTTGGCCTTAGTTTTTGATAAAAGGAAAAAAAAAGTGTTATTTATCTTCCACAGTTTATTATGTTGTATGAATAGAAGGGTGCCCAGGTAGGGCACCAGTCGCGGCCCGGGGTCGGGTCGTGACATGTGGGATCCCCAAATCTGACCTAAAAAGGTCCTTTTTATAACCTCAAAAACGTCCAACAACTTTTCCTTCTTGGCCTTGGGCCATTCCTATTCAGATTTGACTGATTTCCCGCCGTGGCGCTGCAACTGGCGCCGCGGCGCCGAAACTTCTGCGGCTATCTGTTCTTTGGGCGCCGTGGCGCTCTGATGCTGCTGGTTGGTGGCGTCACGACGCCGCCTTGTTTCTCGCCCAAGTTGTCAACGTTTTAGCTTTTTGAGCTCTGGAACCTCTGTTTCTACCCTCTTTTCGCTCCTTTTTACCAATGTGCCACTTTAAACCATTATGACTCAAAAGAAAAAAATCTATCCTAAGACGACACATATTTGTACAAAAATGGGCAAAAGACTAACTAAAAATGACTCAAAAGGTGTATATAAAATACACCGATCAGTGCCCGTCAATGCTGAGGCGGTAAATGCAGTGCTTAGGACATCAAATATTGAGGACCAATGTTATAATCCACACCATTTCAGAAGTTGGTCTAGAGACGTCAACCATATCATGTGGGACGTAGTTGCAGAAGTACTGTGTTACCAGGAGCCAAATTTCAGCTCTCTCGCAGTAGGTCCAGGGGGCTTGCTCGGTGGCAATTCAACAGAACAGCCAGGGGTTGGCTGTATTTCATAAGTGCTCGCTTGATTCCGTCGACTCATTTCACCAGGGTGCCTGCAAACAGAATCAAGCTTGTGTATGGTATCATATCGGGCAAGACAATTGATGTTGGGCAAGAAATAGTGCAGAGTATAGGAGAGATCAGCAGGTTGACCACCACAGGCGGATTGGGACATGGATCACTTATATTTGCCTTATGTTTTAGGCATAGAGTGCCAAAGATCACCACAGACATTCTTGAGAGGATTCAGCCAACTGTGATGTACAGTTTAGTGCACTCTTTCCCTGACCCTGCAGCAGGACCGCGAGAGAGGAGAAGATGCCCAGGCGAAGTAGGTGCAACCTCCATGGAGGAAGAAGAGCCGGAGACAGCTGCATACTTTGAAACGGGCCAAAACAGCCACCAACCGCCCCTGTCTTTGGAACCTCCAGTGCCAATACTGGAGCAGATGCTCCTAAATCAACAACACATACTGCGAAACCATGAACAGATGATGTAAAATCAGTAACAGATGATGCAAGAGCATCAGGACCTGAGCTAGTGCGTCAATGATTTGAGCACCATGTTCAACCAGTGGTCAATGCAGTATCTGCCACCACCACCACCATTTTGAACTGTTATTGTCTGTAAGTTGTCCCTTTTATTTTTTAGTCTTACACAATTGGGACAATGTGTCGTTTAAGTTTGGGGGGGGGGGGGAGTTCTTATTTTATTTTATTTTTGTATGTCTATTTTTGGAGTCTTTTTTATTATGTTTTCTTGTGTTATATGAGTCAATTTTTTTTTATGATCATGCATGTTGTAGTTGCTGGAAACGCCTAGTGAATTAATTAGAGCTAAATTTGTGTGCTTAAGTTAGATATGTCAAAGATTCATGAAAATCTAATTATTTGAGATATTTGTACTTAGCCTACGTGTTGTCAATTGTGAAAGTGGTCTATGAAGTCTGTTTGCTTGTTATTTGAGGTGAAATAGTTAAGATATACATATTTAGGAAGATGATTCAGGCATTTCTTTGTTAGCCCTTCTTACCATTTATTACCTACCTTGAAATAAATTGTATCCCTAGTCAGCCCCTTCGAGCCTAAAATAAGTTATTTCTTTGACACCATATAATTCTCTTATGTGCTATAAGCAGTAATTGAAAATGAGAATGAAGAAGAGTAAAAAAAATACCAAAAGAGAGTGAAAAATTGATGCACCCCAATGAAAAAAATGTAAAAGCTTAAGTTTGGGGATGTCTATATGAATGTGTTTCATGCTCTCAAATAGAGAAGATGGGAATGATATGTATGAACGGAAAAGAGTACCAAAAAGAAGGACAAAATGGTTTAATGAGAAAAATGTTTATGGTACGTAATTTGAGCCAAAATGCCAACTTTTACCTACCTCTTCCTAAGCCTACATTACAACCCTGAAAAGTCCTAAAGATCTCTAGAATGTATATCTATGATTAGTAGAGAATAACAAGTAAACAGGCCCATAGAACTAAATGAAATTGACATGCATAGGTTAATGTTCATGTTTCCATTGAGTATGATTGAAATGAATTTGCGAAATATCTGGCTTGAAATTCTAGATTGATATATTCATGCTATATATGTTCCAACATATTATCTCAACTAACGTTCATGCTTTTCTAAGTAACCTTGTGCAGCTGCTTGATTTGAGTCTTCGAGTCTTTGAGTCTTTGAGTCTTTTTGTCTTTTTATTCTGTTTTGATTTTTGCTCGAGGGAAAGCAAAGGTTAAGTTTGGGGGTATTTGTTAGACGTATTTTGTATACGCTTTTTGAGTCATTTTAGTTAGTATTTTCCCCATTTTCGTTTAAATAAGTGTAGTGTTAGGGTCGTTTTTCTTTCTTTTGAGTCACAGTGTTTCAAAAAGGTAAAATGGCGAAAAGCAGGCATAAAATGAGGGTCCCGAGGCAAAAAGGTTAAAAATTGGAGATTCGGATGAAGGCAAAGCAGCGCCGTGGCGCCTAGCAGCAGGACCGCGGGGCCAGAAGATCAGACTGCCCACAGAAGTTTAGGCCCGCTGCGCAAGTCTGCAGGACTGCGGCGCCGACGCGGAATTTTGCAGATCCGAGGGAAAATAGGGTCCAGAGAGCACGAAAATAACAGCATACTTAAGCCCTAGGGATTATTCTACAGGGAGAAGACATTCCATTCTATCACACAACACAGGGCAATTTTGGAGGCTACAATTGGAGACCTAGTTCTACGTAATTTTTTTTCTAGTTTTCAATTCAGTTTATGTTGGTATTTGTATTAGTTCTTAGCATGTCTATGGCTAGGAGCTAAACACTTTATTAGGGCTTTCCTATTGAATCGCTTGAAACTCTATTTTATGAATTAATGCATTAGTTTGATTTTTTCTTCACTTGATTAAGATTTATTCAATATTGGTATGAATGTTTGATAGTTAATTGATCACTAATTATTATAATCTATATGATTTCGAATCAAAAATCAAGAGGAGAGATTTGGATATGCTGTAATTGAATAGACATAGGTTAAAATCGCAGACGAAAGTACCCCGATACTTGTGTAGCATTATAGGTTATTGTTCTTAATCCTCCCATGTGGTAAATCCTATCATAGAAATATAGAAGTGTTCTGCACTTCGGTTGAGCGATTATATATCCTAACTGGAATATAAGACAGCCTAGTTAACCGCTATCTTAACGTAGAAGAAGAAGTCATTCTAGTTGCATTAAAGATTGAAAGGAGTGGATAGTCGAGGATATTGGAAGCTCTAATTCCTTCATAACTGATTAAACCTCAACAATTTAGTTTACTTCTTGCAATTATTCTAGTAGTTAGATAAAAATCCAAATCAATTATCGTTTGCAAAATAGATAACCTAGAATATATGTTCGGTAATTAGAAACCAGTCTCTGTGGACGATAAACTCGGTATTACAAGACTATATTACTTGTAACGATATGTACACTTGCGTGAGCACGTGGAAATCGGCCTAACAGATTAGTATATGTCCAAATAGATAAATAAGTAAATAGCTAACGATCACATATGCATACGATTCAGTTATAACGGCCCAACATGGAATGATAGATTTTAAAACAGAATGGGCAAATAGACTAATGCATATACAGTGAATCATACGACAACACAAATACAGAATAAACAAGGGACGAACTCCAAACAATTATTGTGTGATATGCTTGCTGATACATACCAAAACTACATGTATGATATACTGGATCTACTATTTATATGCCCATATGTTTATTACGTTCTTTACTCGGGACAAACAGACAAGCAGGACCAAGTTAATCGAGCAAGTAATTCATTTAAGCTGAACCTCAGGATGTATACCGGGGGTCAGTTTCAAGCTTTCATTTTAATGTCTGATCATAGGAAGTCACGGCATAACACACAATTCCCATATGCTTTAGGTATACATAAACTTATATTAACATGTTCTATAGGACCCTAGGCAAGTTTCAGCATGAGGCAGAGTATATCTATACATGATGGGAGACACAATATACGCTAGCATAGCCAATTTTAGCATGATCTCGAATAGAACTTCAAGGACCTCAAGGTGTTTAGATTCATCATAACTGACTTTTCCAGACTTAATGGACATCAAACAAAGACTAAACCCAGCGACACATACCAAGCAAGTTCACATAAGTTATGACATGTATGAGGCAGTGCCAAGACAGTCTCGGAAATCTGCATAATAGTTTATATAATTTCCATGCTAAATTTACTCCCTTATTACATGAGGCATTGCTATATTTTAAGTGTGAATTACAATAGAGGCGGAGACTTCATAGAGTATAAAATGGCCCAAGAGATATAACATACTAATATAGATCCCATTCAACTATTAGATACATAGAATATATAGGGTTACTGGTTTTGTGAACATACAGAGACAATGTAATCAGCACGCCGGTACCAAAGGTCACTCAAACACGTAGGAATATCCAATATATGAATATACAGGGCCATATCATGTTAGTTATAAGATATAGCAGTAATTAATATCTTAACATGACACAGTAAAATCAAATATAATCGACCATATATACAACACGCCACCCATGCTACATTAACAAACATAGTGGCGAGCGTCAACAACGATTGTCATTGACTAAATAAACTCGACACCCAACAAATATACTTCAATCACACACAGACTACAAATTAACTACATTAAACATATTCGACGAAATATATAATCGCCGCATGCACTGGTGTAAATCGTATAACAATTTGAAAGGATGTGAATTTACCTTTTGTGGGTAGCGAACTGAGGCAGAGTTTCGACTCGTCGAACCCACTCGGAGGATTTCTACTCGAATGAAAGGGCAGAGTCTTGGCTTTAAGAAAGGTTGTTGGTTCCTAACTGTTTCAATTGTTGATGGATATTGTGAAGAAGGAGAAAGGGTTTCGAATTTCTATTCTTGCTCTTTGAATGCTAATTTTGGGCCCCCTTGCATATGTATATTGGTTGGTTTATATAGCTCCAATTTGGGTTCTAAATTTGGTAAGATGTCGGTACGAATTTGGGACTGATTTACTTTGATTTGAGCGTATATTATTGGTGTTAATTTGGGAGGATCTGGTTACTGATTTTGATGCGATCGTTGGCGATTTGGTTCTCACTATGGTAGTTTTGGACTTGATTTGAGGAGACGATTTGGCCAGTCATTCGTCTGATTTTCGGTATTGTATATACGGTCTTACCAAAACAAAGGTAAGATTTCATTTATGGAAGTTTTTTAGGAATGGGAAGACGATTTGTACCCAGATTTTTCGATGAAAATCTTAGGTATCGATGATGATGGAGGTGCGGCGATTTGGCTAGGTTTTTGTGAGTTTTGCTTTGCTTTTGTTAAAGGTTTTTTTTGGTTGTGAAAGGGTGGACGAAAATATGAGTACTGGGTTGTTGTTTTGGGTGAGAGGGATTTCGTTTGGGTTGTGAAAAACATTTGGGGTTGGTTATTATTTGTGTGATGTTGGGTAGAATCTAGGTATATTTATTTAATAATAGGTTGTAGTGTAGAAAATATTTTATTAAAAGCTATAAATTATAAAGATAAAAATATCAATGTGATAATAATAATATTTAAGAAATAATTAATGATTAATATAAAATATGATGTCCTTTTATACAATTACATGGAATATTTAGGTAAAACAATTTATTGTAATAAAAAATGCTACGATAGTAAAATATGCGTGTACAAGAAATAAGTAGTAATATTTGGTAATATTAACTTCCTTATTTATATGTGTATATGTTTATATATGTAAGTATATTATTATTAAAATTGTCCCTTTGCGGTGTTTTAAAATAATTTAATTTGACAGCAAATGATTGGAAGAGATGGTCAAAATTGGGTGTCAACAACTTGTCCCTCTTTGACAGGGGACGATGAAAGAGTTTTCAGATAAAGACGTTGACTTATAGCCAATTTTGTCTCGTTCATCGGAATTAGAATGAAGACTAAGAAAAGTAAGGGCAAATGCCGATTCAAAAATTTGTCTCAGTGTCGAATTATGATGACACTGGGCTATTGTGATGACATTGGGTTATTGGTGTTGAAAAATTAAGGAACGACTGACAAGCGGGCTGACGCAGATTTAAAATTTGTCGCAGTGTCGAATTATGATGACACTATGTTACTGTGGTGACACTCTTAAAGGTAAGACTGGCGTGGACTCAAGATTTGTCCCAGTATCGAATTATGATGACACTGGGTTACTGTGGTGTCTGAAAACTAAAGATGGAACTGACGCTGATTCAAAATTTTGTCCCAGTGTAGAATTATGATGATGCTGGGTTATTGGTGTTGCGGGATGTTGAAGGAGAGTGGATCGACGTTCGAGGCCGCCTTTGCCTTTTGTTGGGTAGCTTGACTCCACAACAAAATTTGCCTCAGCTCGCTGTGTAAGAGGTAGGTCCACGTTGTGCTCCGCTCCTAAATTAAGATATCTACAGGCTAAAGCTCAAGAAAAGGTTAGTGCATAACTGCTAAGACATAAATGATAAAGCATAAATATATAAATGATGTGATCATGTGAGTAGAAATGTCATCATGTATAATGTGATGACGATGTTATTGATAACGTCCTTGTGTCGATGTGATGGTGCAAATGCTAAGATGTCGTCCCGTGTAATGCGATGACGATGTGATTGATGGTGTCGTTGTATTGATGAGATATTGTTGATGAGACATCATTGTCTGGACGTGTTGTGCTGATGACATCATTTTACGGGCGCGTTGTCGGCGACATCGTTATGCGACGCGTTATCGATGACGTCATTATCAACGCGAGGCCGGCGATGTCGCCGTTATGCGACGCATTGTGTTGATGATGTCATTGTCTGAACACATTGTGCTAATGACGCCGTTGTCTGGAATTTTTGTGCTGATGATGTCGCTATGCGATGCGTTGTCCGATGACGTTATTATGCGGACGCATTATGCCACGACGCCATTATCGACGCATCAGGCCGGCGATGATCGCTGTTCGGACGTGTTGTGTTAATGATGTCGTTGTCTGGACGTGTTGTGTTAATGATGTCATTGTCTGGATGTGTTGTTGATGTGACATCATTATCTGGACGTGTTGTTGATGTGACGTCGTTGTATGGACGTGCTGCAAATAATCCTATGAATTAATGCTCCTACAAGTTAAGCTTGAGAAATAATTAGTGTATAGTTGTTTAAGAAATGATGAATATATGAAAAATACAATTCTGTGAGTAGAGATGTCGTCTCTGTATGATGTGTGGGATGTTGTGGATGCTGATGTCGTCTCTGCACGGACTTGTTGGATGTTGCGAATGCTGATATCATCCTTGCACAGACATGCTGGATGTGAACCACATGGATTGCAATGATGTTCTTGATATTGTGCGTTTGTGAGCCGCATTGGATAGCAATGATGCCGTTGCTTGTGCGTTTGTGAACCGCATGCATTGCAATGTGATTTTGTGACCGAGCTGATACGCTAGACTTTGTTGCTGAATTTGAAACTTTGATTGTTGCTGTATTTTCTGCCTCTGTTGCATCTTCTTGTTGTATTTTTGGTGTCTCTTCTGCTTCTACTGTTGTTTTTCTATTTCTGCTAATATGAAAAAGACCTACACTCAAATAAAACTTGTAAGTTTGGGGGGGGGGGGCGATTCGTATTGACTTTGCAGCTTTAATCATTGATATTTGCACACCTGGTTTGTTTGGACCTACAACCCTTGTCTGATTTCCTGTCTTGGCTACCTGTATGCATGAAAGTCTTTATGTGGTGAACCTATCTTGCCCTAAATCTTCATTATGAGTGAAGACCCAGCTAGTCAATATTTTTGTGTCTTCTTGCAGTGCACCCTAAAAATATTCTAGCTTTTAGTGGGTGTTGAACTTTTGTTTGGGCGAGATTGAGTCTTATGAGGGTTGTATGTCTGTGCTAACAAGGTAATCTAAAGGCGTGTATTTTATTACAAAACAAAGTAGTGAGGTCTCTAATGGTGTGACCGAAGCCGATTTAGGCCGCCTACGTACCCCCAACAAAGGAATCAGGTCATAACGTAGTTCGTTACAAGCAAGACTGGGTAAAATTAAAATTCTAAAGGTAGGACCGAAGAAGATATGGCCGCCTACGTATCCGCCAAGGGAATCAGGTCACACGTAGTTCCAATTACAAGCAAAAGAAAATTATGATTTTTTAAAGGTGGGACCGAAGACGATAAGACCGCCTACGTATCCCGCCAAGAGAATCAGATCAAACGTAGTTCAAATTACAAGCAAAAGGAAGCAAAACATGTTAAAATGTGAATGTGAGTTTGGATTCCACTAAGCCATTTTGTCAAGATTCCCGGAGGACCAGGACAGGGGTACAGGTCCAATTGTTCAAAACGCCTCCTTGCTCTGCATCCCAGATGGCTAGGTCTTCTTCGTCGTCAGTGTCGTCTTCTTTTGGCACATGAACTGAATCAGGGGCGGAATGAGCTTTGGCAAAAGGAATGTCTCTTTTCTTTAGAGGATCGATGGGCATCAATTCTTCGACAAGGTTGATGGAAGTTGAATACTCAACTCTTTCTTCTCTTAGGACCGGCCTGATGGTCCCTTCCAAGTCATGTTCTTCGTTGACGGCTATCATGCGTAGGTCAGCATTGCCATGATCCGGCAGAGGGTTATCATGCACATTGGGGAGGCTTCTTTCAGTTGAATAACTCCATCATTGATCAATGCTTCAATCTTGTTCTTGAGTGCATAACAGTTCCCGGTATCATGCCCAGGGATACTGGAGTGGTACGCGCAACGCTTGGTTTCATCATGCCATTTCGGGATAGGGTCAGCAACTTTCCCTAGAATTGGTTGGAGTATCCCTGCAGCTCTCAACCTTTCGTACACCTGGGGTAAAGGCTCGGCTAAAGGAGTGTATGTTTTTATTGGCTTTTTCTCATAGTTCGTGTTTGGTTTGGGTGTGGTTGTTGTTCGGTTTTGTGGTTGGGCCGGGTATGTAGATTGATATGCATAGGTGTATACGGGTGCTTGGGATGGATGGGATATGGAGCAGGTGGGTAGTAAGGTATAGCATTTTGGATGCTTGGATTGTAATACGAGGGCTGATGTGGTGGGTTTTGATACATTGAGAACTGATCTGGATTTATGCACCTGGGTGAACATAGCAGGTGAGACTGATTCTTTCCTTTTCTGAGTGATGCCCCCAATCGAACCCGATTGGATTACTTGGTTTGTCGCCTGCAAAGCTGCTAAGTTTGTAATTCGGCCTGTTTTGATGCCTTCCTCCACGAAGTCACCCATTTTCACAACTTCTGCAAAGCTCCATCCAATGACGTTTATCATCCTCTCGTAGTAGGTTGCGTCCTTCAAAGATTGTACAAATAGAGTGGTCATTTCACTCTCTACAATAAGTGGTTGTACCTTCGCCGCTTCTGAACGTCATCTCATGGCGTACTCTCTGAATGTTTCAGTAGACTTCTTCTCTAGCTTCATCAAGTAGAATCTGTCTAGGACGGTGTCTGTATTGAATCTGAATCGTTCCACAAAATCATGTGCTAATGTATTCCAACCATGCCACTTGCGCGGGTCTTGGCTAGTATACTAGTATAGTTTTTCGCAAGTCAAACTCCTAATAAACTGTTTCATAATGATTGTCGGGTTTTTTCCCACTTCGATCAACTTATCACAATATGACCTCAAATGCGCACGGGGATTCCCCTTCCCGTCGAACAAGTCAAATTTGGGTTTATACCCTACAGGTAGCTCAACATCAGGTGCATGCATGAATCCTCGTAATCTAACCCTTCATGCCCTTTGTCTGAAAGCATGCTCCGGAAAGCATCTTTTAAGATATGGATCTCCTTAGCCACATCCTCGTCAATTCTGGCTCGGGCTTGCTGTTATACCCCGTGGTTCGTCCGACCGCGGCTGGGTTCAGTGGCCGCGCTGAGGCGTACGCGCGCAAGGCGGGTGATTGTAGGGCCGCGGCGCCGGAAGTCGGGCGCCGAAGATCTGAGGGTCGCTGAAGTTTCAGCGCCGCGGCCGGAAATGTGCCGCGGCACGAAGATCCGAGGTCCGCAGAGTCGCAGCCATGGCCGGAAGCGTGGCGCGCCGAGGCGGAAATCTGCGAAAAACTTAGAAAACTGATCTTTCTTTTTAGTAGGGCATGGGGGGACAAGTGTCCCCCCAATCTGATTTTTGCATCGTTATATTGACCAAGTCTTAAAGACTTGGTCATCTTTCATCTCTCTTAGAAAAAGCTCCTCCTTCTCTTAATTATTTCAAGCTCCTCCTTCTCTAAAACTCCAAGAGATATTCTAGCCTTAGGAAAATCTGAAAAGTAAAAGGCAAGAAGGAAGCTTGGGCTAGCTGTGAATGTTGTGGTGGTGTTCTTGGAATAGAGGCTAGCAAATTGTTGGATAAATTTGGCTAAAGCTCTAAGGTAATGATTCTTCCTCTATTATTAGTTTTTAGTGTTGCATGTTAAGAAGAAAGTAATTGTGGTAGTAAATAATGCTATTAAAGTCATTGCATGCAAGAAATGTGGGTTGGGTATGAAGGATTTGGCTAAAGAGATATTATGAACATGTTGTAGCCTACAAACTACTTTAGAATTGTTAAGTGTATTATTATAACTTATGGGGCAGAATTTTACACACCCAAGATTAGGTGTGTAATCCCCTTTGTGTTGGTTTGGATGTTGGGCCTTAATGAGGCGTTTGAGTGTTGAAAATCGGCCTTTGAAAAAGGTGGCAAAGTGAGTAGAAACAAAGGAAATGCTGCCCAATTTTCCTTAGGAATTGGTAACTTGAATTTGGAATTTCTACATTGAAATTAGGGGTTAATAAACGTATTATGGTCATTATAGGTTGACATATTACGTGCGATATTTCGGACTTAGCAAGTGGATTAACCGAAGAAGTATGTAGAGATTTCCTATCTCTTGAGCATGAATAGTTGTATCTATGTAGTACGGTATACGTACAAGATTTGATAATCTACACTTGTTTTAAAGTATATGATACTTGTTTCATTTCAAAAGTATAAGTCCCTTGGGTTGAGGGAAAATGTATTTGACAAAGGGATAACGATAATATAAGGACTTTATGGGAAGTTGGTTATATTAGTTTTCTTGAAAGGTTCACAAAGAAAGGTTTACTCTAATTAAAACAAGTACAGGTAAAGGATTTGAAACTAAGAAAGGTGAATTGATTTTTAGGCATTGGTTGCCTAAGGTTTTAAAGGAAATGAAGTCACTTGATTTAGAAGCCTATTATATTTCTAAAAGGAAATGTGACTCGTCTTGAAAAGAAATCGTAACTTGATACTACGGTGAATAGTATCTTGGAATCTTTGTATAAAAAGAGTTTTTCTTAAAAGTTAGAAGTACATGGTACTTGGGTTGAATTCGGATTTTCTATTAAAAGACATGTTAGTGCCTTAGATACTAAAATGAGAGGATATATTAATAATGTTAATAAGAAGTTGTGGATTTCTTAACTTGCTTATGTTATGATGTTCTAAGAGTGCTTATGTATGATTGATAGGCCAGAGTGCTTATGTTGTGATATGATAGCCTAGGTAGTGCTTATGTTGTGATATGATAGCCAGTAGTGCTTATGTATGATATGATAGGCGGTAGTGCTTATGTTATGTATGATAGCCTGATAAGCTATGTTATATATTTGTATTATTACTGGTAAACCCCGGTTATTATCTATGCCATGGATTTGCTACCCATGACGCGAAAGCGCGCTTGCACTCACGCGATCCCACCACGTGATCCACGCGGTGAAATAGTCCCACGCGAGTACGCGATGGTACTCATGCGGGTCCACAGATCCACGCGGTGAAATAGTCCCACGCGGGTGAAATAGTCCCACGACGGCGGATGACCTCACGCGGTCCACAGACCCACGCGGGTGAAATAGTCCCAGGAGTAGGATTGCTTAATGATACTACAGGCGAGGTACCCTGTTTTGATCGTGAGCCTCCTATTTTTATGCTATAAGATTTATACTTGTTACTCTCATTGTTAGTAAGGCACAATGCATGGAAATTGATTTTATCTATGACTCCAGCTTATTTTTGACTTATGATATTACTACGCATTTTCCGCTTACATACTGTACGTCAGATCGACCCTTCTCTGGGCCGCGCTCATGCCGCAGTAAGGGAAAGCAGTAGTAGATCCTCATTCCTAGGATCTTTTACTCAGTGTCGAAGCTCCATTCTCCTAAGCTTGTTTTAGTACGGATATTCCCCGATGCTATAGGTATTTTGTACATTCGTGGTATGGCGGGCCCCGTCCCGCCACGCTTGTTATATCTTTGAGGTCCGTGGTCACATATATGTTTTGGGCTATAAGAACCAGTTGTACTACTATACCTTGTTTAAGTATGTTTTATAAGGCACTTTATCTACCGCCGCTGATGTTACCCTTTTTATGAGTTATGTGTTATGTTGTTCGCCGCTATTCTCTCGACATATACCGATGGTACCCCTGCAGGTACCAATCGCGCCCCGGTCAGTCGTGACAAAAGTGGTATCGAGCGCTTAGTCCTCTGAAAGTGTCCACATACCGTGTCTGTTATAGTCTTGATTATCGGTGTGTCGCGCACCACATCTATAATCGTGAGGTCATGGATATTTAGGATCGTTTCCATTCTTTCACTCTAAGATCGTGCAATGAGCCGAGTTATAGGTCAACCTCCTCCGATGTTTTCCTTTATGTATCGCTTATGCCTCCACGCAAGTGCAACCGCGACCCGTGGCGGCGCAAAGAGAGGGAACTACTAGTAGTGGCACCGAGGTTACCAGGCACGTGCCCACTCTCACCGGATGAGGTGTTTTGACGGCGAAGTTCTACAACGCCGCCAACCCCAAAGAGAAGTCCGAGGCAAAGCAGCCGCCATCGAGACCGCGCAGACCGAGCCTCCACCCAAAGAAGCCTGGCGGCGCAGGATACGGGCTACGCGAGACGCCCGCCATTAGCCAGATCGTGGGCATACGGCGATAGCCGAGACGGCAATTCCGGCCAGTACCGTAGTTCAAAGACAGAGTCGCTAGCTCGAGACCGAGGACTTTTTCGAGTCGATCCACCGTAGTTTTATGGTCGAGGCCCGAGGATGATCCTCGTGAGTTTATCCGAAGCCATAACGGATCACGAGGTGATCGGCTTCGAGACCGAGTCGGTGGTACTAGGTTCGTGATCGGCCGGGACACCGCAGCTTGGATCGTATGATTCATGGAACTGCATCGGGGAGCATGCGCCTCACCGCTTGGGACGAAGTTCTCGTGAGGCGCATTGCCATTTCTTGCCTCCGCAGATGGCGAGGGCTCGGGCCGATAGATTTTTGACACCGAGACAGAGCCGGGCGGACGGTTCGGGAGTACAATGGAGTTTGACTTATTGTTTCGGTATGCGCCCGCTGGTAGCGCATATACGAGGACAGTGGTGCACCGCTATGTCACAGACTCGATGATCACTTGGCCGAGTCACGGAGTGGCTCTTCACCGCATGACATTGCCCGCACGCAGCATATGCACTGGCGCGAGTAACGCAGGGCCGACGGATTGACAGTATCGCCAGAAGAGGCCAGACAGCAGGTCCTCCGGTAGTTTTAGGTAGACAACCCCAAAGAAGCAGACTGATTTGCACCACAATGGCCCAGAGCGCCTCCACCATCTTCGGACGTCAGAGTATTCGTGAGCGGGACAGGTTCCGTGGCTTCGTTTCCTGCAGGACCGTAGTTCCAGCCGATGAGGCCACCTATGCCTCGCGTGGTCGATGTGGTGATTGCCATTATAGGGTGTCGTGTTCCTCCAGAGCTTGTTACTCTAGACGCAGGCCATTCAAGAGAGATTGTCCACCGCAGGCGCGGAAATGCTATGGTTCACCACCGCCCGCTTGCCGGTCTTCATCTTCGCTTGTTGTGCGCCCGAGGCGTGGTGTTCACGGCCAGCAGCCGCGCAGGGTCGTGGCGGGGTTCTAGTTCCAATGGCCTCGTAACCGCATCTATGCTATGTCCATCCGCCGTGACCGTGAGGCGCCACCCGATGTTATCACACAGTACATTATTGGTTTCTTCGTGATGATATGCTTTGATAGATCCGTGTTCTACCTTGTCCTATATCTCCTCATATTGCCGGTAGAATAGTGATAGAGCCCGAGTCCATAGAATCTTTTTGAGGTGGCTACGCCGCAGGTGCTTCAGCCGTAGCCGAGCGTATATAAGGCTTGCCCAATGACTATAGATGGTCGCCGACTTCAGCCGACTTGATAGAGTCGATATGACAGACTTCGATGTGATTATGGGTATGGATGGCTAGCGCCTTGCTATGCCAACGTGGACCGCAGAGAGGTTAGTTCGGTTCCCGCCTCCCGCGAGCCGTTATCGAGTGGAAGGAATACCGCATCGCCGGCGGTAGGTTTATTTCTTACCTCAAGGCTGGAAGATGGTACTGGCGGGTATATTTACCATTCGTTCGTATTCGACATCGAGGTGAGATACCGACCTTCCGGGCCCGGTTGTTAGAGAGTTTCGCACGTATTCCCGCACGAAGCTTCCGTATCCTCCCGAGGAGATCGAGTTTTGCATCGATTTACGCGCACACTCGACCGATATCTATTCCGCCATACAGACGGCACCGCCGAGTTGAAGGAATTGAGGACCAAACAAAGATTTGCCGGAGAAAGGCTTTATTAGGCCAAGTGTTTCTCCTCGGGCGCCAATGTTATTTGTAAAGAAGAATGATGACGCGCTGCATGTATTGATTACATGTGCAAATTAACAAGGTAACTATCAAGAATGTATCCACTCCCGTGATTGACGATTTGTTTGACCACGCAGGTGCAAAGTGTTTTTCAAGATAGACTGCGTCCGTTATCATCAAAGTGCGAGTTAGAGAGATGGATATCCCAAAGATCGCATTCAGACCTGATGGGCACTATGAGTTCGTGGTGATGTCTTTCGTTGACCAATGCCCCAAAGAAGATTCATGGATTTGATGAATGGGTGTTCGTGCCATTCTCGATATGTTCGTTATAGTGTTTATTGATGATATTCGTGTATTCGCGCACGAGCGAGCATACAGATCATTTGGCGACGGTAATCGAGTCCTCCGAGACCGCAACAGATGCCAAGTTCTCGGCGCGAGTTCGTCAAGGCTGGTGTTCTTAGGACATGTTATCTGGGCCGATGGTATTCGGTTGATACAACGAAGATTGAAGCGCCAAGACTTGGCCTGCACTCCACTACACCGACGGAGGTGCGCAGCTTTGGGCCTCGCAGTTATTATCTGAGGTTTGTAGAAAAGTTTGCTTCTATTTCAAAGACTTTGACTAAGCCGACTCGTAAGGCACTATGTTCCGATGGACGGATACTTGTGAGGAAAGTTTCCAGCTAAAGGAGAAGTTGACGACCGCCCAGCTTCTTACTCTTCCGCAGGCTTTGATGGATACGTGGTTTATCGCGACGCCAGTGTCGGGCTTGGGTGCAGGCCGACGCAAAGACGGCAAGGTTATAGCTTATGATCTCGACAACTTAGGAAGCATGAGAAGAACTATCCCACACATGACTTGAGTCGCGCAGTGATTCATGCCTCAAGATCCGGAGACATTATTTATATGGAGTTCATGTGGACATTTACATCGACCACAAGAGTCTCCGCACATCTTCACCCGCAGGAGCCGAACTTGCGCAGAGACGGTGGTTGGAGCTACTTAAGGATTACGATGTTGATATTCGCATCACCCGGGAAGGCCAATGTAGTCGCAGATGCTCTTAGTCGCAGATCGGGTAGTCCATCTGATGTTCACCGCAGAAAAGGGATACGGTCCGAGAGTTACATCGCCAGCAGAGCCTCGGGGTTCGCTTTGGTTGATTCTGGTAGTGACGAATTCGGTTCGAGAGGTTGTCGAGTCTTCCATCGCCGGCGAGGTGAAGAGGCGCAGATGAGGATCCGATTTTGGTACGGCATCGAGACGCAACTCTCCGTGGAGAAGAGTCTATTCGAGGTAGCGCTGACGGGTGCTAAGATTCGAGGGCCGGCCTGTGTGTTCCCGATGTGGACAGACTTCGCCGTAAGATTTTTGGGAGGCACACAGCCGCTCGTTATTCTATTCATCCGGTCGACTAAGATGTATCATGACCTCGGACGCGTGTATTGGTGGGACGGCCTAAAGAGGACGCGTTGCGAGTTCGTGGCACGCGTCGAATTGTCGCGAGTTAAGATTGAGCACCGTAAGCGGTGGTCATTGCAGTTATTGATATTCCGACTGGAAGTGGGAGGTGATAAATATGGATTTTATTACGTGGCTACCTACCACTCGAGGAAGCATGATTCCATTTGGGTGATTGTCGACAGTCGACGAAATCAACCCATTTTCTTCCTGGCCGAACGACGCGTTCACCGAGGACTATGCCAGATTATATATTAGAGAGATTGTGAGATCGCACGAGTCCCGGTGTCGATTATATCGAGAGGAGTCCAGCTTCTCGCTAACTTCGAGGTCTTTTCGTGGCGGATTAGGGACACAGCGAGTCTCGATCGCATTTCACCTCGCATGACAGCCGAGCGCACTATCCGCATACACTCGAGGATATGCCGGGCTTGTGTTATTGATTTCAAGGGTATCCGGAGGATCATTTGCCTCGTGGAGTTTGCTTACAACAACAGCTATCATTCCAAGATTCGATGGCGCCATGAGGCCTTATACGAGGAAGTGCAGTCACCGATAGTCTGGTTCGAGTGGAGAAGTTCGATTAGTCGGGCCGGACTTAGTTCACAGCGATGGATAAGGTGAAGCTTATCCAGAGCGGTTGTTGGCACCGTAGTCGGAAGTCGTATGCAGATCATCGGCGCGACACTTGGAATTTGAGATAGATGATTGGGTTTTTCTAAAGGTATCGCCCGTGAAGGCGTGATGAGATTTGGAAAGAAGGGAAGCTAAGCCCAAGGTACATCGGGTATCGATTGTCCGTAGGGTAGGCGGTTGCCATGAGTTAGATCTGCCGTCCGATTGAGGCGGTACATCCGCTTTCCATGTGTCCATGTTGCGGAAATGTATCGAGATCCATCTGTGAGTGCACCCGCTCATGATGTCCAAGTGACAGAGGAGTTATCGTATGAGAGTCCCATAGCGATACTCGATCGACAGGTTAGGCGACTTCGGACGAAGGACGTGGCTTTCGTCAAGGTCTTATGGCGGAACGAGAACATGGAGGAAATGACGTGGGAAGCAGAGGATGGCATGATGAAGAAGTATCCTCACTTATTCCCTACACCTCCAGGTAACCCACTTTCCTGCTTGTTAGTTTTGATTTAGCAATTGAGCTTAAGTATTGTTGTGGCCGTGTGGAGCGTCTTTATTTGCAAAAGAGTAGTTAAGAGCGTCTACGTCAATTTGTGATTCAAGTAAGCCTAGAAGGAACATTCGGACGAATGTTTCCTGGGAGAATGTTATACCGTGGTTCGGTCCGATCGCGGCTGGTCGCGTGCCGCGCTGCAGGCGTGGCGCGCGCGCGGTGATTGTAGGGCCGCGCGCCGAAGTCGTGGCCGCGACGGAAGATCCGAGGTCGCTGAGTTTCAGCGGGCGCCAGAAGCAGGCCGCGCCGGAAGATCCGGTGGTCCGCAGAGTTGCCGCGCGCCGAAGCACTGTGCCGCGCGCGGAAATCTGGCGAAAAACTTAGGAAAATCTGATCTTTTCTTTTAAAAGGGCATGGGTGGGGACAAGTGTCCCCATCTAATTTTGCATCGTTATATTGACCAAGTCTTAAAGACTTGGTCATCTTTCATCTCTCTCTTAGAAAAAGCTCCTCCTTCTCTCTTAATTATTTCAAGTTCCTCCTTCTCTCTAAAACTCCAAGAGATATTCTAGCCTTAGGAAAAATCTGAAAAGTAAAAGGCAAGAAGGAAGCTTGGGGCTAGCTTGTGAAGGTTGTTGTGGTGGTGTTCTTGGAATAGAGGCTAGCAAATTGTTGGATAAATTTGGCTAAAGCTCTAAGGTAATGATTCTTCCTCTATTATTAGTTTTTAGTGTTGCATGTTAAGAAGAAAGTACTTGTGGTAGTAAATAATGCTATTAGAGTCATTGCATGCAAGAAATGTGGGTTGGGTATGAAGGATTTGGCTAAAGAGATATTATGAACATGTTGTAGCCTACAAACTACTTTAGAATTGTTAAGTGTATTATTATAACTTATGGGGCAGCATTTTGCACACCCAAGATTAGGTGTGTAATCCCCTTTGTGTTGGTTTGGATGTTGGGCCTTAATGAGGCGTTTGAGTGTTGAAAATCGGCCTTTGAAAAAGGTGGCAAAGTGAGTAGAAACAAAGGAAATGCTGCCCAATTTTCCTTAGGAATTGATAACTTGAATTTGGAATTTCTACATTGAAATTAGGGGTTAATAAACGTATTATGGTCATTATAGGTTGACATATTACGTGCGATATTTCGGACTTAGCAAGTGGATTAACCGAAGAGGTATGTAGAGCTTTCCTATCTCTTGAGCATGAATAGTTGTATCTATGTAAGACGCGGATAATGCACAAGATTTGATAATCTACACTTGTTTTAAAGTATATGATACTTGTTTCATTTCAAAAGTATAAGTCCCTTGGGTTGAGGGAAAATGTATTTGACAAAGGGATAACGCTAATATAAGGACTTTATGGGAAGTTGGTTATATTAGTTTTCTTGAAAGGTTCACAAAGAAAGGTTTACTCTAATTAAAACAAGTACGAGTAAAGGATTTGAAACTAAGAAAGGTGAATTGGTTTTTAGGCATTGGTTGCCTAAGGTTTTAAAGGAAATGAAGTCACTTGATTTAGAAGCCTATTATATTTCTAAAAGGAAATGTGACTCGTCTTGAAAAGAAATCGTAACTTGATACTATGGTGAATAGTATCTTGGAATCTTTGTATAAAAAGAGTTTTTCTTAAAAGTTAGAAGTACACGGTACTGGGTGAATTCTGATTTTCTATTAAAAGACATGTTAGTGTCTTAGGATACTAAAATGAGAGGATATATTAATAATGTTAATAAGAAGTTAGGGAATTTCTTAACTTGCTTATGTTATGATAAGCCGGTAGTGCTTATGTATGATATGATAGGCCGGTAGTGCTTATGTTATGATATGATAGGCCGGTAGTGTTTATGTATGATATGATAGGCCGGTAGTGCTTATGTTATGTATGATAGCCGGATGAGCTATGTTATATATTTGTATTATTACGGGGTAAACCCCGGGTTATTATCTATGCCATGGATTTGCTACCCATGATGCGAGTGCGGCAGTTGCACTCATGCGGATCCGGACCACAGGATCCATGCGGGTGAAATAGTCTCATGCGAGTACGGCGATGGTACTCATGCGGGTCCACAGGATCCATGCGGGTGAAATAGTCTCATGCGGGTGAAATAGTCCCATGACGAGGCGGATGACCTCATGCGGGTCCACAGGACCCATGCGGGTGAAATAGTCCCAGGAGTAGGATTGCTTAATGATACTACGGGCGAAGTACCCTTTTTTTATCGTGAGCCTCCTATTTTTATGCTATAAGATTTATACTTGTTACTCTCATTGTTAGTAAGGCACAATGCAAGGAAATTGATTTTATCCATGACTCCAGCTTATTTTTGACTTATGATATTACTACGATTTTCCGCTTTACATACTGCACGTTGTATCGACCCCTTCCTGGCCGCTCATGCCGCAGGTAAGGGAAAGCAGGTGGTAGATCCTCATTCTTAGGATCTTTTACTCAGGTGTCAGAAGCTCCATTCCTCCGGAAGCTTGTTTTTGGTACGGATATTCCCTGATGCTATAGGTATTTTGTACATTCAGGGGTATGGCGGGGCCCTGTCCCGCCACAGTTGTTATCTTTAGAGGTCTGTGGTCACATATATGTTTTGGGCTATAAGAACCAGTTGTACTACTATACCTTGTTTAAGTATGTTTTATGGAAGGCAGCCTTATCGGCTGGCCAGTGATGTTTACCCTTTTTATGAGTTATGTGTTATGTTGTTCCGCTGCTATTCTCTGACATATACCTAACAGGGTACCCCGGTACGGTACCAGTCGCGGCCCCGGGGTTGGGTCGTGTCACTTGCCTCTCCATTTCTTTATAGTGGTCTGTCTCTTGGGGAAGCACATGGACAGTGAAAGGCTGGGTTTCAGCCATATATGCTAGTGGTTTGTGTTGTTTGTTGGGGCTGGCGATGGGTGTGGTACGCTGATGTAGGGTGGTTTGGCGGTTCGGACTAAGCGGGGTGATATAGGTAGGCGGGGGTTGGGATATATATGTGGCGAAAGGGTCATTCTGTGGGTTAGGTTGCGGGTTTACTGGGCGAGGGATGGTTTGGTATGAGCTGATGTTTTGTGGTTTCTGGGGAGAACTTTGGGAGATATGTGGAGGTAAATATGGAAAGGTTTGGGAAGCAGTGGGGTTGGTTCTTTGCCCTGACATGGGGGTATTCAAACTAATGGACAAGTTGGTTAAATTTCTGAGCCTTTCCATCTCTATCTGCATGTCCGCGATCTGTTGTAATAACTGCGTAAGATACTCATCTTGATTGGTAACATTCCTCTTTTCTGAAGTTTCTGTTTCGCCGACGGGAACAGAGACAAGCCCCAAACCGTTTAGCTCGGACACCCCTGAATTAGTCATATCTTCGTTCCTTGCCCTCGACCTTGTAAAGTGCTTATGCTCTGTCATTGCTTAGTCAAATACAAATCGACCTTGGGGAAAGTGATAAATCCTTTAAAATGCAGCAAACCAAGTTAGTGTAACACATATGATTTTGCAAAGGTGTAGACAACATTTAGCAGATATATTGTAAAACTTCATATTAAAGCGGTTCCTAATATGTATGGAGCCTCTTTATGCCAGAGATATGTCTAAACGCCAGATATGCGAGATTATGATAGATTTGTTCAAGCCGTCAAACTGTAATGCTTTTGTTGGAAATGACAACAAAATGAACGTGCATTTTCCAATTTTGGCATGTCATGTTTAGGCTTGGATTTGTCTACCATTGTCACCCTACACATAGTATGTTGATTGGTCGTTGGGTTGAGAAACCCGTCAACAAGTTTGGTGTTTTCCTAATTGTGGTGTCGATGCCAAGGAGCGACTCACCTAAGGTCAATGCATGTATGCCTTAAGATGAAGGGTGGTATAGCTCTATCCTAAATTTGCTAAAATTTGGCTTACTGACGCAAGGTGCCCGAGCGGACTACTCAAGCGAGAAGGCTACGCGACCACCGGTTGGACAGGATTCTCCGCGCAAGATGCCAACTCTCTTAAATTTGGTATTTGAAAGAATTTCCTGGTGCGCAAAGAACACCTCGCGTGTAGTGTGTGATAGTGTAAATTTTCCGTAAGGGAGAAAATATGAGCGGAATGTCAGTTTAATGAAAGCAGTAAAAGCAAATAGCAATTAAAGTAATTACAAATAAAACAATTTAAAGCACAAAAATTAAGTGCATGCAAATGAAGCCAAATAATAAACTTAGGTTTGCTATGGTAAAGAACCTGATTATCCCCAGTGGAGTCACCAAGATGTCACGCCCTTTTTCGACCGCGGCATTATTCTCGCGAATCCTGCTAAGTTTGTTAGAAATAAAAATAAAAATAAAATGAAAATGCTAAAAGGGGTGCTAAAATGCTAAAGGGTTCGCGGAGTCGCCACCTAATTAGTTTGGTGAATTAGGACACCTAAATGTCAACTAGGTAAAGTCAACATTAACTCCATTAAAATGGTCTGTGAAACTTAATGAGATTCTGGACAAGAGTTCTTTATTATCCTAAAGGGAAGGAGTTAGGCATCCTTTAGAATCCGCTAACTCGCGGTTATCCGGTCAAACCTAGGGTAATTATTATTGCTAGAAAAATGCATGTTTTGAAAGTACTTGAGCAAAAGATATCTATAATTATAAAATGTATTTTTTGTCCAACATAAAAATGTGAGATTTATTTAAAATATATAAAGTTAATTTTTGGTTGAAAACATGCCTTCATAAAATGAGAGAACATATGACGTTATTCCATACGGTATATATAACATAAGTAATGATGCAAACTCCACTATGACAAATTGTATACTTATAAGATAGGATGTAAAAAATGTCTATTATGCAAGGGTTAACAAATATATTTTTATATGAATATTGACGAGTATTTATAAAAAATGGGTTAGAGATGTTTTGACAAATAATGCCCTAGCTACGTGACTAGTTATGCAAGTGAAGATTATCAAGTGATTTATTATAACTATTAAATAACGTATGGTGAGCCTAAAGTAATTACCTTAAGGGTAAGCAAATCGAACTACTTTCTATTGACTCAAGGTTTAATTATTCTAAGTATTCTACTAGTAGTGTAATGTCGGACAATTAATTTACACGAATAAATGGGGCGGGTAAGAAATCAATAAAGATGACTCGAAGAAGTGGCGATGTCATTCCGCCTGTGGTTTAGAATTTTAGATGCAAGATGCGGCGATGAATGTAGGCAAGGATATTCATTTTTTATAAGAGGCGCGATGAGTCTCGTATTGAGACTCTTCGTTTGCTCCAATGCATTGCATTTCATGTAAAAATAAGAAAAGATAAAGATAAGTATATGTCCAAATAGATAAATAAGCAAATAGCTAACGATCACATATTCAGAGATGCATACGATTCAGTTATAACGACCCAACACAGAATGATATATTTTAAAACAGAATGGGCAAATAGACTAATGCGTATACAGTGAATCATACGACAACACAAATACAGAATAAGCAAGGGACGATCTCCAAACAATTACTGCGTGATATGCTTGTTGATACATACCAAAACTACATGTATGATATACTGGATCTACGATTTATATGCCCCTATATTTATTACGTTTTTTACTCGGGACAAACAGACAAGCAGGACCAAGTTAATCGAGCAAGTAATTCATTTAAGCTGAACCTCAGGATGTATACCGGGGGTCAGTTTCAAGCTTTCATTTTAATGTCTGATCATAGGCATTCACGACATAACACACAATTCACATATGCTTTAGGTATATATAAACTTAGATTAGCATGTTTTATAGGACCCTAGGAAAGTTTCAGCATGAGGCAGAGTATATCTATACATGATGGGAGACACAACATACGCCAGCATAGCCGATTTTAGCATGATCTCGAATAGAACTTCAAGGACCTCAAGGTGTTTAGATTCATCATAACTGACTTTTCCAGACTTAATGGGCATCAAACAAAGACTAAACCCAGCGACACATACCAAGCAAGTTCACATAAGTTATGACATGTATGAGGCAGTGCCAAGACAGTCTCGGGAATCTGCATAATAGTTTATATAATTTTCATGCTAAATTACTCCCTTATTACATGAGGCATTGCTATATTTTAAGTGTGAATTACAACAGAGGCGGATACTTCATAGAGTATAAAATGGCCCAAGAGATATAACATACTAATATGGATACCATTCAACCATTAGATACATAGAATATATAGGGTTACTGGTTTTGTGAACATACAAAGACTCAGAATCGACGCACTAAAGGTCACTCAAACACGTAGGAATATCCAATATATGAATATACAGGGCCATATCATGTTAGTTATCAGATATAGCTGTAATTAATATCTTAACATGACACAGTAAAATCAAATATAATCGACCATATATACAACACGCCACCCATGCTACATTAACAAACATAGTGGCGAGCGTCAACAACGATTGTCATTGACTAAACAAACTCGACACCCAACAAATATACTTCAATCACACACAGACGACAAATTAACTACATTAAACATATTCGACGAAATATATAATCGCCGTACAGACCCGAAGTGTAAATCGTATAACAATTTGAAAGGAGGTGAATTTACCTTTTGTGGGTAGCGAACTGAGGCAGAGTTTCGACTCGTCGAATCCACTCGAAGGATTTCTACGTGAATGAAAGGGCAGAGTCTTGGCTTTAAGAAAGGTTGCTGGTTCCTAACTGTTTCAATTGTTGATGGATATTGTGAAGAAAGAGAAAGGGTTTCGAATTTCTATTCTTGCTCTTCAAATGCTAATTTCAGGCCCCACTTGCATGTGTATATTATTTGGTTTATATAGCTCCAATTTGGGTTCTAAATTTGGTAAGTTGTCGGTACGAATTTGGGACTGATTTACTTTGATTTGAGCGTATATTATTGGTGTTAATTTGGGAGGATTTGGTTACTGATTTTGATGGGATCGTTGGCGATTTGTTTCTCAATATGGTAGTTTTGGACTTGATTTGAGGAGACGATTTGGCTAGTCATTCATCTGATTTTCGGTATTGTATATACGGTCTTACCAAAACAAAGATAAGATTTCATTTATGGAATTTTTTTTAGGAATGTGAAGTCGATTTGTACCCAAATTTTCCGGCGAAAATCTTTGGTGTCGATGATGATGGAGGTGCGGCTATTTGGCTAGGTTTTTGTGAGTTTTGCTTTGCTTTTGTTAAAGGTTTTTTTTTGGGTTGTGAAAGAGTGGACGAAAATATGAGTAATGGGCTGTTGTTTTGGGTGAGAGGGATTTCGTTTGGGTTGTGAAAAACATTTGGGGTTGGTTATTATTTGTGTGAGGTTGGGTAGAATCTAGGTATATTTATTTAATAATAGGTTGTAGTGTAGAAAATATTTTATTAAAATCTATAAATTATAAAGATAAAAATATCAATGTGATAATAATAATATTTAAGAAATAATTAATGATTAATATAAAATGTGATGTCCTTTTATACAATTACATGGAATATTTAGGTAATTTTTTTTATTGTAATAAAAAATGCTACGATAGTAAAATATGCGTCTACAAGAAATAAGTAGTAATATTTGGTAATATTAACTTCCTTATTTATATGTGTATATGTTTATATATGTAAGTATATTATTATTAAAAATGTCCTTTTGCGGTTTTTGAAATAATTTAATTTGGCAGCAAATGATTGGAAGAGATGGTCAAAATTGGGTGTCAATAGTGGTTCTAAGGGCAGCAGGGGTGGCCCTCAAATAGGTCAAGGTGGTGTTTAGTCTAGCCGAGGTGGTGTATGTGGTGGTACTCAGGCTTCATATAATCGTGATCATTTCTATGCATTCCAAAGTAGACCCGAGGTAGAGGCCTCCGATGTTGTGATCACAAGTACTCTTTCAGTTTGCCATCGACATGTTGTAATTTTGTTTTATTCAGGGTCTATCTATTCTTATGTGTCTGCGTACTTTACTTTGATTTTGGATTTGATGTGCAAGTCTCTAGTCATGACTATTCATATTTTTACACCTGTTAGGGATGTTGTAGTGGTAGATCAGACATACTTGGGTTGTTTAGTTAACTTGATAGGGTATGATACTCATGTGGACTTAAAAGTCTTGAGTATGATAGATTTTGATAATATTTTGGGTATGGATTAGTTAGCTTTGTATCATTCTATCTTGGATTGTTATGCCAAGATCGTTACCTTAGTCATGTCAGGTATTCCTCAGTTAGTTTGGAAGGGTACTCTTAGCTAGTGTCCAAAGAAAGTGATTTCATTCCTTAAAGCTCAGATGATGGTAGAGAATGGGTATCTTTCTTATTTGGTGTATGTTCATGATACGAGTGTAGATACTCTTCCATTGGACTCAGTTCCAGTAGTTCGGGAGTATTCAGAGGTGTTTCCCACCGACCTTCCTAGTGTACTGCCAGAGCGTGATATTGATTTCAGTATTGACCTAGAGTTAGGCGCTCAACCTATTTTTGTTATGCAATGTCGGATGGGGCTAGTCGAGTTGATAGAGTTAAATGAGTAGTTGTAAGATCTTTTGAGTAAGGGTTTTATTTGACCTAGTGTTCCCTCTTAAGGTGCTCCTGTGTTGTTTGTGAAGAAGAATGATGAGTCTATGGACATGAGTATCGATTATTAATAGTTGAACATGGTGACTATCAAGAACAATTACCTGATACCTCGCATTGATGACTTATTTGGTCAATTATATGATGCTCCGGTCTTTTCCAAGATTGACTTGAGGTATGATTACCATCAATTAAGGATGAGGGTCGAGAATGTTCCTAAGACGGCCTTTTGGACTCGATATGGGCATTATGAGTTTTTGGTAATGTGTTTTGGGTTGACGAATGCACCTGTAGCCTTTATGGAGTTGATGAATGGGGTATTTCGGCCTTACTTAGTTTCATTTGTGGTTGTATTCATTGATGAAATCTTGATCTATTTTCGGTGCGAGAAAGAGCACGAGCAGCATTTGAGGATCGTGTTTGGTATTGTGAAGGAGAAGCAACTCTATGCAAAAAAAATTCAAAGTGTGAGTTTTGGCTTAGATCGGTAGCCTTATTGGGCCATGTGATGACCAAAGAGGGTATTATGGTAGATCCCAAGAAGATTGGAGTTTTGTTGGCCTTACAGGGTATTATTAGCGATTTGTGGAGGGTTTTTCATCCCTTGCAGCTCTGCTGAATAGATTAAACCAAAAGGATATAGTTTTTCAGTGGATTGAGGAGTGTGAGGCGAGCTTCCAAAAGCTCAAGACCATATTGACTACCGCTCTGATTTTGACCTTGTCGATTGAGAGAGAGAGAGAGATTTACTGTGTATTGTGATGCTTCTGGAGTAGGTCTTGGGTGTGTGTTGATGAAGAAAGGGAAAGTGATAGTGTATGGTTCGATACAATTGAAGGTTCGTGAAAAGAATTATCCCACCCATGACTTAGAATTGGCAGCGATCATAATTACAGTGAAGAATTGGAGGCATTATCTCTATGGTGCGCATTGTGAGGTGTATACCGACCATCGCAGTTTTCAGTACTTGTTCAATTAGAAAGATCTTAATTTGAGGCAGCGTAGGTGGTTGGAGATTCTGAAGGACTATGACATGGCTATCTTGTATCACCTGAGTAAAAAGAATTTTTAATATGGTGGATGCCTTGAGTCACAAGGCAGTGAGCATGGGTAGTTTGGCTATGTTTCATGTGGAAGAGTGTCATATGGCTATGGATGTTCAGTCTTTGGCCAATCAATTTATTAGGCTTGATACCTCGGAACTTGGTATGGTATTAGCTTGTATGGAGGCACAATCTTCCTTATTGGAGCAGATTAGGTCCCAGCAGTTTAATGATGCTCAGTTGTGCAAAATCCATGACAAGGTGTTGCAGGGAGATGCAAAGGAAGTTGTGATTGATAGTGATGATGTTTTGAGGATCAAAGGTAGAATTTGTGTTCCTAAGGTGGGTGACTTGAATAAATTGATCATGGAGAAGGCCTATAGTTCGAAGTACTCCATTCACCCAAGGGCTACGAAGATGTACCGTGATTTAAGACAACATTATTAGTGGTGCAGGATGAAAATGTACATAGTAGAGTTTGTGTCATAATATTGGAATTGCAAGCAAGTGAAATATGAGCATTAGAGGCTTGGTGATATGCTTCAGAGGATGTTCATTCCTGAGTGAAAGTGGGAGCGGATTGCCATGGATTTCGTGGTAGGATTGCCCCGTACCTTGGCCAATTTCGATGTTATATGGGTTATTATGGACCTGTTGACCAAATCTGCCAATTTCATTTCAATTCAGACGACTTATAATTCAGAGAAATTGTCTAGGATCTACATTCGAGAGATAGTCTGATTGCATGAGGTGCCTATTTTTATAATTTCATACTAGGGTACATAGTTCACTTCTTACTTTTGATTTTCTATGCAGAAAGAGTTGGGTACTAGAGTGGAGCTTAGTACAACCTTTCACCCTCAGACCGATGGCCAGTCTGAGTGGACTATTTTGATTCTCGAGGACATGTTGTGAGCCTATGTGATTGACTTTGGTGATTATTAGGACAAATTTCTACCCTTGGTAGAGTTCACTTACAACAATAGTTACCATTCGAGTATTAAGATGGGACCATTTGAGGCCTTGTCTGGTAGGAGGTATCGTTCTCCCATCAGGTGGTTTGACACTTTTAAGGTTTGATCTTGGGTACTAATCTTTTGAGAGATTCATTGGATAAGGTTAAGTTGATCTAGGACACGTTTCTTATATCCCAGAGTAGACAGAAGAGTTATGCAGATCGAATAGTTCACTTTTTAGAGTTTATGGTTGAATAACAAGTTTTGCTAAATGTTTCATCCATGAAGGGTGTGATGAAGTTTGGGAAGAAAGGGAAGCTTAGTCAGAGTTTTATTGATCCTTTTGAGGTCGTGGATAGAATTGGTAAAGTGTCCTATGAGTTGGCTTTACCTTATGGATTATCTAGTGTGCACCCTATGTTTCATGTGTTGATGTTGAGGAAGTATCTGGTTGATGATTCTCATATGCTTAGATGGGATCTTGTACGCCGACGAACTTAGCTTCGGCGAGAAGCGCACTATTTTCGATGGTAAGTTGGACGTTAAGGTCGAGGAGATAGCCGATGAAAGTGCAGTGGAAAAATCACTTAGTAGAGGAAGCTACATGGGAGACCGAGTCTGATATGCGGGCAAAATACCCCAAGTTATTTGAGAGTCTATGTATTTCTTTTTTTTACTGTTGGAGGACGAACGCTATTTTTAGTTGTACCTGATGTAACGACTTGAGAAGTCATTTTGCTTATTTTTCCTAGAAATCCCTAAATTAACCTTTCCGAGTCCTTATTAGCTTGCTTATGACTTGCGAGAATGAGTGGCATGGTTCCCAATCCAATTGAGTAGGTTTCAGGCCCATTTTGTTACGTTTGAGAAGTTTTGAGTTAAGAGAATAGAAGAGTTTGACATATAATTGACTTTTTGGTAAACGCACTCCGTTCATAATTTCATCGGTTCTATTAGCTCCGAAACGACATTTATGACTCAGTCGAGCCTTCGGTTCGGGAACCGAGGTAGCCCGGTGTGTTTTAGGAGTTAGGTTGTAAAATTGTGAAATTAGAACTTAAGAGTTGACTTTAGTCAAACTCGAGCCTTAGAGATCTTTTCCGGGAAATTCGAGTGCGCGAGCAGGTATGGAATGTGTTTTATGATAGGAATACATGTTTGTTAGGTCCCGAGAGTGTATCAGGTGGTTGGCGGAGAGTTTGGGGAGTTTGGGTATTACTAGTGTCTAGTGTCTGCCTCAACTTCTTTATTTCCGCTACAGCAGATTCGCCTCAACGGAGGCCTGGCTTGCCAAAGCGAGGATCTTCCATAAGCTGAGAATCTATCTTAGCGGATGTGTTCCTCGTCCGAGCATGTGCGCCTATGTGAAGGTTGTTTTTGCCCTAGTGACGGTTCGGGATTTAAGTGACCTCGCCTCAATGAATGTATTTTCTGTCGAAGCGAGTCCGCTCCAGCGAAGTCGATTCCGTTGGGGCGGAATCATTATTTAGGTTATAAATGTTTATTGACCTAGAAGTTATTTTCATCCCCCATATAATCTCCTTGGTATTGGAGCTCGACCAGTAGGACATTCTTGAAGATTCCAAGAGAAAGTTCATCTATAGAGGTATAATCTCACCCTCCCCCTTTAATTATGGGGTATTAGTTAAGCTTCCATCTTAAGTATGTTTCTTAAATAGGGTCAATGGTGAAATGTCTATGTTGAGAATAAGAGGGTTGTAATTGGGGATTGATTATTGATTCATTGTTCCAAATATTGTAAACAAGTGATGTATTAGACTAGTAGATGATGCTTACTTGACCAATTGCATGTTTTAATCCCTTTTGGGAATTAGAAAAAAAATTAGGGTTAGAATTGGAGCTTTTGTCTATCTATGAAATTGAGGACCCTATTCGGGTCTGTTGTTAAATTAACTTGGAATTATGACTATCTAGAATGTATTAGTATTATTTGGGTAAAAAAGTTCAAATTTTGATAATATGGGCTCGGGGTTCCTTTGTAACCTAGATTGGTGGATTATGGGTGATATTAGACCGTAATCTCATATACTTGATATGATTGATAAGAGTGGGCTCGTGAGGAGGCTCAACGAAAGGAAAAGGTGATTGTGTGAGTTCTTCGGCTCGATTCAAGCAAGTTAAGACTTTCTAGACTTTAGTGTATTGTTTATGTGTTCGTATGCTATGTAATGAAATAAAGGGAATAATGGGAAGTCCTGTATTAGTGAGGTGACGAGCACTAATACGAGTACCAGTGAACCTTAATTGGGTAATTAATGAACTAGAATAATGTATATGAATGACTTTATATGTTTAGCCTTCGGGCCATGGGCGCGACACATAAATCGACTTAGGTTGGTATGATTGTTGTTTACTTGGGCTTGTAGCCACTTGATATGATATTTTGACTTTACTTGTCATGCATTTATCACTCCACATCTCGTCTAAACACTTGAATAGAAACTGATAAATACTGATTATGTTAATTACATGGTGTACACATATACATCTCATTCATACATGATATATTTGGCATTGACTTACTGATATATATTGCTGAGAAAGGCTTGGGAAGTCATATTAAAGGATAAGGTATATGATTTCAAGAGTGATGACTGATTATGACATTAAGTCCTCGAGTTGGTATCCTATGGTATCAGATGGGTATATGGACCTCATAAGTCTCTATTGGGTAACGTGACAAATACTACAACACTGAGTGTATATCGAGTACATATGGCCACTTGAATTCACATATCATTTTACATTACATTTATTTATATTATGATATGTGATTGATATTGTATGTGCTTGGATTGAATTCTATTACACTTGTGATATTTTAGCTGATAGAAGGAATAATATTAGTTTATGTGTAAGCTTGTTGTGAGACTTGAGTAGAGAGGCTTGATGGGTCTAGACGCCCTAAATAGGATTTAGGCTGGACTTGTACAACTTGAGAACTTAAGAGTACTTATGCGCTATCTATGGTGATGACTGATTGTGACATTCAGTCCTCGAGTTGGTATCCTATGAGATCGGATGTATATGGAACTCATGAGTCCCCATGGGTCATGCGATAACTACACATCATTGTGTGTCTACCGAGTACATATGGCAACTTGCATTCATACATATCATTCTACATTGCATTCATTTATATTATGATATATGTTTGATATTGTATGTGCTCGGATTGAATATTACACTTGTGATCTTTAGGCTGATAGAAGAAATACTGTTAGTTTATGTGTAACCTTGTTGTAAGACTTGAGTAGAGAGGCTTGATAGATCTAGATACCCTAAACGAGATTTAAGCTGAACTTGTACAACTTGAGAACTTGAAAATACTTATGAGCTATCGAACTGTGACTTACTGATAAGTTGGTTAACTAATTTATTTTATGCTTAACAACTAACTGATAGAGAGATATCAGAAGGTACCAACCCTCGCTGCCGTTACATCTAGGCTCGGTCGATGTTGCTGCTGAGTACACGTGTTTTCCGTACTCACTCTACGCTTGCTACACTCTATGTGTAGGTACTGAGTCAGGAGACGATACCGGAGCAGGTTGATCTACATCCTTGGAGAGTGTGATTATTGGAGTTTAGGGTGAGCTACAGCTTCTTCCCCGACAGTAGAACTCCTTCTATCTTAATATTATGTTCTTGTTATTTTTAGACAGTTGATGTATTGTTATATTCAAACTTGTATTCGTACATAGAGCTTGTACTAATGACTACCAGATCATTGGGGATTTTCTTCAGATTTTGTATTTATTATAAGACTTGTTAAATTACTTCTTTTTTATCTTTTTATCTTCCACATTTAATTTCGCATTATTGTATGATGTATGTTGGGTTCGCCTACGGGGTTAGGGTAGGTGCCTCACGACACAAATGGAATATGAGGTCGCGACAGTAAATTGATTACTTGAATATTATTCGAACTCTCGAAGAGTTTCCAAGGTAATAAATTATCTGCTGAAATAAGTTGAAATGAGAAACTTGCAGAACTCATTGGTCCCAAAGTGTCATCTTATGCAATTGATGCATTTATATATTTTGCTATAACTATGAGGGATTACAGTCATACAATGTTGTTCTACATGAAAGTAAAATCATATAAATATAACAAGTGTTTATAAAGCAAGTCAGTAATGTACTTGGAGTGATTTCAACAATATTATATGTTGATGCAACTCTATCCACAGACTGAAGATGCAACAACAGACATAGCCCAACTAAAACGAGGATTCGTAAAATGGTATAGAACAAAACATATTTCACCAAAGTTGTTCTTCACACATAATCTCCAAAAGAATGAAGATATCAACGTGCAACAAATTTGTTCAAGTGATACTATGGTTGATTTGTTCACCAAATCTCTACCAACTGCAACTTCGAGAAGATGGTGCACAAGATTGTATTGTGAAGATTCAAGTTTTAGATTGATGTTCTCATCATGAGAAGTTAATGTGCGCTGTACTTTTTTTCGCTTACAATGTTTTGTCCAACATGGTTTTCCTTGCAAGTTTTTAATGAGGCAGTCAAAATGCGTATTATTATAAATGTCTACTCTTTTTCCTTCACTAGAACTTTACCCACTGATTTTTTTTTCTATTAAGGTTTTAACGAGGCACATTATCTACCAAACAGATATTCAAGGGGGAGTGTTATAAATATTATTTATTATTGTGAATATTTATCCCTACAAGGAAAGTTAGAGTTAGTAACTTTGGGACCAAGTCAGTTTTCTAATATATTTATGTTCTCTTCATTGTATTTACATCTCTCAAGAGAAATAAATAACTTTCCTCTCTTCTCTTTCTCCACAATATTCTTGTTCTAGTTTTATTATTTTATAACAAACACATTGTTATGAAATAATAAAACTAGAACAAGAATATTGTGGAGAAAGTGAGGAGAGTTTTTTATTTCTTTTGAGGGATGAAATACAATGAGGAAAACATCTCTATTTATAGGGTCTAAGTATTTTGGTCTAACCCTAACTTTCCTTGTAGAGATAGACATTCATAATAATAAATAATATTTATAACACTCCCCCTTGAATGTCTATTTGGTAGATAATATGCCTTATTAAAACCTTACTAGAAAAAATCCAGTGGGAAAAATTCTAGTGAAGGAAAAAGAGTACATATTTCTAATAATACACATTTTGGTTGTCTTATTAAAAACTTTACAAGGAAACCCCAGTGGGACAAAACCTTATATGGAAAAAAGAGTACAACGTGTGTTAACTCCCCCAGATGAGAACTTTAGTCCAAATGCTTGAGTCTTCGTATTTCAATCTTGTGCAACATCTTCTCGAAAGTTACAGTTGGTAGAGACTTAGTGAAAAAATCAGTCACATTATCACTTGAATGAATCTGTTGCACGTTGACATCACTATTCTTTTGAAGCTCGTGTGTGAAGAATTATTTTGGTGAACTGTGCTTTTGTCCTATCTCCTTTTCTGAATTCTCCCTTCAATTGAGCAATGCATGTTGTATTATCTTCCTTTAAAGTTGTGGGCATTTCAAATCACATTTACTTCCAAGGGATTCAGATAGTTATAACATCAATTGGATTTATTGATGTTTCTTTATTTTCTTGAGTTTGCGGCTCATTGATTTCTTCAAGAATATCAGGATTTATCAAATCTTGGATTTCTTTATGAGATTCATTCTTAGTGTCATATTGACCATTTATTTTTCTTTTTCTAGGATTCCGATCCTTAGAACACAATGGTCTATCACACTTCAGGCGTGTTTTTGGATTCATTTGCTATGACACAATATTGACACTAGTAGATGGTCCTACAAGGACATCAATCCGAATTGGGACATTCTCTGCAGGGATATGTGATTCAGTAATCATTTTCAAATCTATAAAAGCGTCCGACATTTGATTTGACATTTTCTGCAAGGGAATAATCTTTTGGACCTCTTGATCACTAATAGAAGCACGTAGATCAATATGAGACCATAATGGATTTTTCCACAAAATTTCCCTTTTAATTCATTATTCTCTCTCCTAATTTTGGAGAGAAAAATCTCTCATCAAATCGATAATATGCATTTTATCTTATTTCAGTATCTCCGTGCAAGAAAGAAATCATGCTCATAGTTATATCAAGATAAATAAATGTATCAATTGAACAAATATATGGTACTTCAGGACCAATCTAATTTTCTCATTTCAACTTATTTTAGCAGGTAGTCTACTGCTTTTCAAAAAATCTTCAAAATCTCCAATCATATTCAAGTCAGCAACTTGCACAACCTTATGAAAGATTTTGAATATCATAAAGAGAAGAGGTTAAACATAGTCATCTTTGTACCATTCATCAATAAATATTTATTAAGGTGATTTCAGTACATCAACCTTGTTCATTTAATCTGTTTAATGATTACAAACAAGTTTTTCAGTAACTTGTATATGCTTCAGGCATTTTGAATCCTTCAAAAAATTCATATAAATTTTGTCACGTAAGCTATATAGGCTGAGATAATTTTCATTTACACGACATCTTCTAATGTCAGGACTGCAGGTCCAGTAAATTTACTCTTACCAAGATACATCTACTTGATAATTATTTCTACATCAATATGTTTTAAGAAACGTAGAATTCAGATCCTCGTAATATAATACAATATTGTGCAATAAATTGTATCAAATATATCGTCGATGAGATATCATTTTGTATCGGTTTGCAATTAGACATAACGTATTAAGATCTTATCACTTTATTATTTTTCAGGTACCTGAACCTCGCACGAGATTTTATGAAGTGTTATATCGTAGGCTCTTCAAGAGAACATTGCCGCCTTATTATGATAATTTTGATCATTTGCTCCTCTCCCTTTTCAAAGATTATTGCGTTTAAAACCGAATTGTCTACCATGCTTCACGCATGTTGTAAATCATGCCCTTCATGGACATTTAGGAGCATCTTGCAGCTGAAATATGAAATAGTTGGGTCAGCAGATGCTTCTAGCATTTGACTTAAATTATCGTTTGAACGAGGATCATACCGGTGATAATTCACAATATATTTCTTAGCTTTTTATTCTCTCTACCCTTATGTTAGAAAAACTAACATAATTTTCACCTTCTTTGGAAAATTCATCTGTGTGCATCGTGGTAGATTCATTAATCATATACCGCACAATAAAACTATTAGATGAAAACATTTGGTTCCTGACCTTGAACCAATTATGAGGGGAGAATTTATCATAATTTATTAGTCTGAAGCATACTAACATCGTTGTATGCAATATATCATATTTTAGATCAACACATGAAGCTTTGTTCTCATTCGCAATGGTTTAGTTATTTATTGGAGGCATTCAACACTAAACCAGCTTGAATATAAATCAGCATTAGCAAGATGAATTATCTTGATTACATAATCTAAAAATTATAATCTCAACTCAATTATTTTGAGCAAGCAATTTTGTAAATCTCAAACTGCAGGTTGACAATAAACGCACATGTGATCGTCTTATCGATGCATCTATTTAAGACATCACATAACAGGTGAACGTGCTCTTATTCACCTTTTATATTTTTCAGAATTTAGGGAATTCAATCCCAACGTTAGCTGGTGTAATCAACTTATCATGAGAACAAGCAAATTAATTCTTGAAGAATCTTCTAGTTCTTCAATATATTCCGAATACAAACTTAGCACATTAAATTTAAATCAGAACAACCAAAATTATCACGTTAATTGATAAAATTATTAGTACTAGTAAACTTCAAGTTTACCATGTCATATGCTATTTATTTTAGTAAACTTCTACTATTACATGAATTCTATTTTGTACAATAAACTTCTGGTTTATCATGACATGTGATTTCATCATGCTCATATTTGTGCAATACAATTTGAAGAATAAAGAGGGTAACAATACATATTCCTTACCCACTTTGATTTAGTCATCCAATCATTTATAGATTCAATATGATAGTCATTTACTTTAGTAAACTTCGGGTTTACTATAACTTGTGCTTCGAACATAACAACTTTGTATATTACTATCTAGAACGAATGACATAATATATAGGCTCGTCAGGAGTCCGTATTTTATTCTCCTTAATCACATATATTGTTTGGACACTATTGATGTCATGACCTTCTAGATAAATAATGTTACGATCTTTTAGATAAATAGTGTCATGATCTTCTAGATAAATAGTTAGCTCTTCTGGAGCACTTGATTATTAATTTTGTACAATCAAATATTGCTTAGATACTGCTGGTATCATAAAAAAAATTATAGTTAGACACTGTTGGTGTCGTGAAGTAAATAGTAATCAAATGGACATTTAAAGACACTACAATTTATAAATGATGAAAAGTAAGTTCTAAACTTTAGTATTTCATACAACTTATTCAGGAAGAATATCATTAACATTCGAGTATTTATCATCAAAGATGCTACAGTAACCATAGTATATCAATATGGTTATAATAGATAGTATTCTACACAATTTGTATCATTTTGCCTTAGAATGATACATAATCAAATTATCTCTGATGATTTGACACACGACAGATTTGTACAACAATGACCTTTATACACAAAATAACATTTTTCTAACAATACAACATACATGTGATCAGATTTCTTAATTAATTACCAACTGCATATGTTCAGTTTTAGAATGTCAATTTCATCTACATATGCCATGATATCAAATTCTTAAGAGGGTATTATAACTTCATAGTATATCAATAATACCACATTTAAGCATTGTATAATTTGGTTTTGACGAAAAATATAAACAATAAAAATAATGGTACGGTGAAGCAAGATATGCTAACAATTATTAAGAAAGAAAAGAAATATGCTAACATACTGAATCACAAAATAAAGAGAGTTTACACTTGATAATTCGAACGGTCCTTTGGCCATAAAAAACGTCATTGCCCTTAGAACAATTTTATCATTTCCATTAGTATAACTCTTCTCAATTCTCATATGGAATATAATTGATATCCGCGTATATGGTGGTTTTATTCTTAAAACGTGAGCATCATTATCACTTCGAGAGTAAAGTTTTACTGCGAGAGTAAATTTAAGAGTTCTACTACTTCGGGAGTAAATTTCAGAGACTTACTGCTTCAGGAATAAATTTTGAATTTAGTACTTTATGAGTAAATTTCAGATTTACTACTTCAAGAGTAAAAATTAAGTTTCTACTAATTCGAGAGTAAATTGCAGAGACTTAATGCTTCAGGAATAAATTTTAAATTCACTACTTCACGAGTAAATTTCAGATTTACTACTTCAAGAGTAAAATTTAAAGTTTCTACTACTTCGAGAGTAGAGTTCAATGTTCTACTACTTTGGAAGTGAAGTTCAAAGATTTACCACTTCAGGAGTAAATTCAAAGTTTTACTACTTTCAAAGTTCTACTATTTTCGGAGTAGAGTTTAAAATTTGCTACTTCGGGAGCAGATTTCTGAGTTTGATACTTCGGGAGCAAAGTTCTAAGTTTGCTACTTCGGGAGCAAAGCATAAAATATTTAGAATATTATTTCTCAATTATCCTACCTCTTCTGGAGGTGTGTCATGATATTTTTACAATAAAGAACACGCCTGTCTTTATAATCTTTATTAATCATCACATTCACTTCAGGGAATATATATGTACTTATAACATTCATCAACCGTTCTCATTCTTCAGAAATGTAACATATCTCAACATGCCTTAAACATATCAAATAGTGACAACTTAGAACTTCTTTAAGATCTTGCTACTTCAGGAGCAAATCGAGACATACATATGATGTAGAGAATCTTTCTCTAATATATCTTCAATCACAATCACAATCATGTAAATATATTTATCACTTCTAGTGATTAACAAATTTATGTACACCGAAATACATGAAATATAACCACTTTTGATGGTCATATTTTTCTTTCAAACTCTGCCAAAGTTACAAGCAAAAGTATCGTCTTTAATTTGTTCATATTAGTTTGCTCGTATTAGAATTGGGTCGTAAGACTTTCCGACAAATTAATATGCTTTTGTAAGTTTAAAAGTAGTATATATATAGGTCATATGTAACTTATACATAGATCATTAAAGCATAAAATATGAGAAACCTGCTAACCTTGATAAGGCTCAAAAATCAAAATTCAAGTAGTACCTCTCCATGATTTAAATGGAATGGACACCAACAATAGTTTTATCCAAAAGCCTCAATGCAACTCAAGTAATGAAAATTGTCAATGCCCTGGATCGGAAAGAAAAATAGAGTACCTCTTCTAAGTCAATTGGTTAGAGACTTGTACTGATAACGTGTTATGAAATAATAAAACTAGAACAAGAATATTGTGGAGAAAGGGAGGAGAGTTTTTTATTTCTCTTGAGGGATGAAATACAATGAGGGAAACATTTCTATTTATAGGGTCTAAGTACCTTGGTCTAATCATAACTTTCCTTGTAGAGATAGACATTCATAATAATAAATAATATTTATAACACACATCAAATATTTTTTTAATAAATATGTAAATGAAAATCAAGACAAAGGGAGTAAATTCAAGACCGTCTTTGGATCCGTGCGAGCAACGCTCCGAAAAACGAATAATTTTAGGGCCTCTTTTTTCATTTTTTATTAAGTAGTATTAACAAAACATTTACTGTAAATGCCCATAATTCACAGGTCTTAACCAAATTAAGAATCACTTTTATGAATTAGAACATAGTCTTTAAATTATTTGAGACGAACCAAGTAAATTGCAATTATATATAGTCAAATCCAAGGGGGAGGCAATAAATTTAGTAGTCAAAGTGTAAACTGTATATTAGTAGAGTGGAGCTGTCAGGTGCAGGGGATCCGACCCCGTCCCGCATATACTGCTGAATGAGTGAAGTCTCAGCTGCGTCACCCTCTTCCTTCCTCGTTCCAATAAATATATACTTACACACACACATATATGTATACATACAAATTCTAGAGAGAGAGGTTGGTTTAGAGAGAGAAGGGATGGAGGAAGAACAACAACAACACAGTGAAGAAGAAGTTCTTGGTTCTAGCTTAACAATGGAGAAAGTTGCTGCTGCTAAGCAATTTATTGAGAATCACTACAAGTCTCAGATGAAAAGCATTAAGGACCGCAAACAGAGGTACCTAATTTGTTGCTGTGAGTTAATTAGTTTGATTTCATATCTGCTCCACTTCGAGATCTATTGATAGTATTTATGTTCTACACTGATGGGTCATTTGGTATGATATATAAGGAAAATAATTATTGTTAAATGAGACCCAGAGGCCAGCGCCGCGGCCCAGTGCAAAGACTGTTCACGAAATTTCCATATAATTTGTATATTTTCCATATTAGGTTTGTACCTTAATTAGAATTGTAATATTACAATAATTGTATAGTTAGTTTCCTTATAGAATAGGAATTTAGATGTAAAGTAGAAATATGATTCTCCTATTGTAACTTGTATATATATGCCTTTCAACAATAAGAATAATCAAGGGATTAATTCTTTCTTGCTATCAAGAGTGTAGGTTCTTTTCTTTGCTTCCGCTTCTCACTTTTGTTCTTGACAAAACCTTGACAAACCGTGACACTATCACTGCCTCCCTCGGAATTTCTCAAATCCGAGCCTCTCTTCTTCCAAAAATAAATTCCCTTCTCGGAATGTTTGTGTTTTATTCACCATGACTGATAAAAACATGTTTTATTCTGTCCTCACAGTTTCTAACATCAAGAGCGTTCTTCCTATTGTTCTTGATCTAGAGAACGTCCAATATGAGACATGGGCAAAATTATTCAAGATTCATGCCATGACACATCAAGTTCTTCACCACATCATCCCTCCAGCTCCTCCTACGGAGGGTGATACGACGACTACAACGGTTGTGCCCACCAAAGCAGTCGATCCAAACTTATGGGTCATGCTTGATGCAAAGGTTCTCCAGTGAATTTATGTCACTATCTCCTTGGACCTTTTACAGACGATTATGAAATCCAACTCCACAGCTATGGCGGCGTGGAATTGATTGCGTGATATCAGATAACAGTCATTCTCGCATTGTTATCCTTGAGCATGAATTTTCTCAAGTTGCTATGGCGAATTTTACTAACGTTTCTTCTTATTTCAAACGCCTCAAGGACTTGGTAGATCAACTTCGCAACGTGGGTGCTCCTGTTACTAATAGTCGTCTCGTTCTTCTGGTTGCCGGTATGTCCGAGGCCTATACAGGGGTTGCTTCGGTTATTCGTCAAAGTAACCCCTGCCAGAGTTCTATCAAGCATGCTCCATGCTCACTTTGGAAGAAACAGGTTTGGCTAAAAAGGCGTCTATCGGAGCTAGCCCCGTCGTCATCACGCCAACGGGACCCAAAATCACAACAACAGTGGTGGTAAGAAGGGTCAAAATTGGAAAAATAATGGCAAAAATTGCGGCGGCAACAACGGAGGCAACCGAGCGATGGCGTCACCACCGCGGCAACGATGATCAATTCTAGTTACGGGGACCACAGCTGGCCCTCGAAAGTGGCGATGAGTCGGCTACCAAGACGGGCGCAATGGCACGCAGCCTCACCATGCCACGCCCAGCCTTCTTCCCGGTCGGTCGGGTCGCTCGGTTTCGATCACTTATGTGCGGCAAAGATCGGAATACTCGGGCCTAGGCCCCCTCAAGCCCATCACGCAACAGGACCCACACAAACCGACATTGAAGCTGCAATGCACACACTTGACTTTACTCAATCGGACCCTAATTGGTACATGGACACATGCACCACTACCCACATGACATCCGACCAAGATACTCTCTCGTCTTATTCCAATTTGAGTAGTAATCGTGGTATAATTGTTGGTAATGACAATTCAATTCCAATTAAGGGTTATGGTCATAAAATTTTGTTCCCTCCTCATCTATCACTTGTCTTGAAAAATACCCTTCATGCTCCAAAATTAATTAAAATTTTGGTGTATGTATGTAAATTCACCACTGATAATTTAGTTTTTATTGATTTTAATCCGTTTGGGTTTTCTGTGAAGGATTTCAAGACGGGAGTCCTCTCATGAAGTGTGACAATATGGGGATCTTTATCCAATCACACCAAGTATCAACCTCTCGCGTCAAGTCATGCCATCCACTTTTGCAGCTGTCCCCAAAACTAATTAAAAATTTGGTGTCTGTCCGTAAATTCACCACTGATAATTGACTTTCTATTGATTTTGATCCGTTTGGGTTTTCTGTGAAGGATTTCAAGATGGGAGTCCTCTCATGAAGTGTGACAATATGGGGATCTTTATCCAATTACATCAAGTCTCAGCCTCTCACGTCAAGCCATGCCATCCACTTTTGCAGCTGTTGCTCCTTCCTTGTGGCATGCTCGTCTAGGTCATCCGGTGTCGTCTATTTTATCTGCTTTAGATAGACATAAATTTATTTCCCGTAAGGGTACGCGTAGTACTCCAAATTGTCAATCCTGTTCTTTAGGAAAAAATATTAAGTTATCGTTTGTAGCTTTGATTTCTCATACTTCAATGCCATTTGATATTATTCATAGCGATTTATGGACTTCTCCAGTTCTCAGTTCTATGGGTCATCGATATTATGTTTTATTCTTGGATGATTATTCTAAATTTTTATGGACATTTTCAATTGCGAAAAATATCACAAGTTTTTTCCATCTTCGTAAAATTTAGAGCTTTCATAAGAACTCAATTCAAACGAGAAATAAAGAACATTCAATGTGATAATGACAAAGAGTATGACAATGGGGAGTTTAGGGAATTCTGTGCTCAAAATGAGATAAATTTTTATTTTTCTTGTCCGCATATGTTTTCACAAAATGGGAAAGATGAACGAAAAATTCGTACCATTAATAACATTATCCATACCTTATTGGTTCATTCTTCCGTCCCCCCGTTGTTTTGGCATTATGCACTACAAATGACTACAAATCTACTTAATATTCTCTCCTCTAAAGGTTTGACATATTCATCCCTCTTCAAGTATTATACAATAAGACTCCTTCGTATTCTCATCTTAGGGTCTTTGGATGCTTATGTTATCCACTGTTTTCATCCACCACAATCAACAAACTTCAGGCACGTTCTACCCCTTGTGTGTTTTTGGGTTATATGTCAAATCACCGTGGTTTTAAATGCTTTGATTTGTCTTCTAAATGAATCATCGTTAGTCGTCATGTTATCTTTGATGAGTCCCAATTCCCTTTTTCTAAAGTAGAAAAACTTGTGCCGTGTTCGTATGAGTTTTTAAATGATGATATCTCCCCCTATATTCCCCGTCATGTTTCGGATCTGTCCCAAAGTTCGTCTCGGTAGCATGCCCTGTGGAGACGCAGTGGCGCTACCAGCAAGAACAAATTCGATACCTTCGTCGTAGCGAATAATAAACTTCCAGTAGTCACTGGAACAAAGGCGCCGCGACCACTGAACCAGCGCGGCTGCCGGATCGACCACAAATGGCTGCAGAAAATTCTCAAAATTCACCCAATTCAGCCCCGTGTCATGGTCCAGTCACCCACAGTCAAATGGGTGTTTTTAAACCAAAAAGACATTTTAATTTAAATTCTAATGTTCTTAAATTACCCTTACCCCGTAATCCTGTGTTTGCCTGAAATGACCCTAATTGGAAAATCTCTATGACCGATGAATATAATGCTCTTATTGATAATAAGACGTGAGAGTTGGTACCCCGTCCATCTGGTGTTAATATTATTCGGTCCATGTGGATTTTTGCTCATAAGGAATATTCTGACGGTTCATTTGCAAGGCATAAGACTCGGCTTGTAGGTGATGATAAGACTCAACATGTTGGTGTGGATTGTGGTGAGACGTTTAGCCTGGTGGTCAAGCCGTCTACCATTTGTACTGTGCTCAGCTTGGCTCTTTCGAAATCATGACCCATTCATCAGCTAGATGTGAAGAATGCTTTCCTACATGGTGATCTCAAGGAGACAGTGTATATGCATCAGCCCTTGGGGGGTTTAGAGATAATAGATATCCTAATCATGTCTGTTTATTGAAGAAGTCCTTGTATGTGCTTAAGCAATCTCTACGGGCTTGGTATAAGAGGTTTGCTGATTATGTTTCGACTATGGGTTTCTCTCACAATATATTGTCGGGGTTCTTCCATGACTTATATACTATTATATGTTGATGACATTATCTTGACTGCCTTTGGAGCATTCTCTGCGAAAGTCTATTATGACAATGCTCAGTTCTGAGTTTGCCATGAAGGACTTGGGCCCATTGAGTTACTTTTTGGGGATTGCTGTCACTCGTCATGTAGGTGGATTGTTCTTATCACAGAGAAAGTAGAAAAAAAAGAAAAGAGTGGAAACGGGTCGGTTTCAGATCAAATAGGAAGACCTAGAAGATTCCATCTCTGGAAAGCGCCTAACGAGACCAATACTATCAAAAAGAAAGTTGCAAAAATCCCAAGAAAATGAAAGATTACTCAGATCTCCAAAGTGTGCACAAAAAGTGACTCATGAGCTTGGAATCCCGATCAGAAGTGATAGTTAGTTCTAGGAATGCCATCCTCGGGTCCTGAAAAAGACACCGATCAGAGACGAAAGTTACACTGGAGTTCAGGCTTAAAACTTCGGCAAAGCCTATGACTTTGCGGCATATCACGAAAATAGAAAACCTCAGGATCAACACCCGGAACCGGAACAAGCTCTTCTTTAGCAGCCTCGCTCGATCTTCTTTCCTGCAGGCATGGAAATCAAACTGGAATGAGACCTTTCTTTTAGCCGACGAGTTATTTTTTGTAGAAAGCTCGACCAGCGAGAAAAAGTGTCTGGCCGAAGACAAAAAGAGGGTGACCCACTTTATTCGTCTTTTTTTAAGAAAAGGCTGCTGATTGCTTTTATCCAGAGAGTAGAAAAGGAAGATTTATTGTTCAACCTACTTGCTCAACCTAGAGAGATTCGAATAGTACAATTCTATCGAGCCGAACAACAAAAAGAGAAAGATAGAATACCTTTCAACGCTAGCCTTCTGATAAACCAAAGGGGTCGGGCCAACTTCCCAGCATCCAGTAAAGCAGAAGAAAATTTGGCAAATCCATCTGGGATGTCATCCTGTAAGTCTACTTCTACTCCAGTTGATACTAAACCCAAGTTGGGTGTTGCAGCTGACTCTTCTTATGAGGATCCGACCCGCTATCGTAGTCTTGCAGGCGCCCTTCAGTATCTTACGTTCACGCGACCAGACATTACATATGCCGTCCAGCAGGTGTGTTTGTTTATGCATGAACCCAGAGTTGAACATATGAATGCCCTCAAACGCATTCTTAGGTACATTCAGGGAACACTTGAGTATGACTTACATTTGTATCCTTCGTCGACGTCTACACTTGTCTCCTATACAGATGCTGATTGAGGTGGTTGTCCTGACACCAGACGTTCTACGTCTAGCTATTGTATGTTTTTAGGTAATAATTTGGTCTCATGGTCTGCCAAGCGTCAATCCACGCTTTCACGTTCAAGTGCAGAGACCGAGTATCTAGGGGTAGCCAATGTGGTTTCTGAGTCATGTTGGTTACATAATCTTCTGTTAGAGCTCCATTGTCCTATCGAGAAAGCTACCTTGGTGTATTGTGATAATATAGGTGCCATCTATCTTTCTGGTAATCCCGTTCAGCACCAGCGCACAAAACACATAGAGATGGATATTCACTTTGTTCGAGAGAAGGTAGCTAAAGGACAAGTACGTGTCTGCCATGTCCCTTCTAGATATCAACATCTTTACAAAGGATCTTCCTGGCCTTTTGAAGATTTTAGAAACGATCTCGTCGAAAACCGCCCGCATGATCGGGGTGTGTTAAATGAGGCCCGAGGCGGTCAGCCAAGCCTTCATAGCGCCGCGGTCTGGCCCGATCCCAAAGACTGTTCACGAAATTTCCATATCATTTGTATATTTTCCATATTAGGTTTGTACCTTAATTAAGATTGTAATATTACCATAATTGTATCGTTAGTTTCCTTATAGAATAGGAATTTAGATGTAAAGTAGGAATAAGATTCTCCTATTGTAACTTATATATATATGTCTTTCATCAATAAGAATAATCAAGGGATTAATTCTTTCAATTATGGTATATAATAGGTATAACTTAATCCAGGTTAAAACTTGAATCATGCACCCCTTGCCTACGATAGTTGGATTTGCCTTCTGGGTCGAGCTCGTTGCACGGGGCTTGCCTAGTGTGGGTTATCTCTCCTGTGTGATTTGCGGGCTATTGCACAAGAGCGGACATCCGAAGGGTAGCGGTTGCAGGTTCCCTTGTCATAAAAAAAACTTAATCCTTGTATAACTTAATACATCCACAACTAACCAGCTTGAAAGTAGACGGTTTTTCTTGGGAGATATTCCCCAACGGGATGGTTGACTAGTTGAGGCATAGAAGAAATAACCTAGAGATCCCAGTTATACACTCAGGGGTTGTTTGGTTCAAAGACAAGTTATACAAGCATTATAATGTAAGGATTAGTTATATAGGGATTTAGCAATACAGAGATTATTTGTTGTTGGGTGTTTGATTCATTGTACTAAAATTGGATATACAAGATATCATTTTAGAATATTTATTTATTTTTTAACCTAAAAAGCAATGAGTTTACAATTATACCCTAGGATGCTTGACATTCATTGGCTTCTAAGAAAAAGATAGAGGTAGTTTTCTCCTTTTGGTGCTTTGTCCATGTATAAGTTATACATGGATTAGTTATTCCATGTTGTTGGTAGTATAAAATAATACACTAATTAGAGTTTAGAATTTAAGATTAACTAGCTTTTGACTTGGTGAGAACCATAAGACTTCGTGTCTAGATATGTAATGCTAAATGGCTAAATGACAAGGAAATGATAAAGCTAATATGGGAGTTACAGAAATAATGTTGATCAACTTGTCTCACATGCATGGAACTTGTCAAGGGCGGATGCACGTTAGGCGAAGCAGTGTTATCCGAACACTACTTCGTTTGAAGTTTCTATATAATGAAGAAGGTTAGCATTGTACCCACATTTCTTTTTCCTTAAATACCATAGTATCACCTGATGAGTACATTAATGAGGGGGCTCTTTTGGTCTTTCTTCCTGAAAAAATAAACTGGTTTCTTCTTCTGCCATGGGGTTTTCCGATTTAAGCATTCTGTCCCAGCAATGGGTTTTCTCAAATTCTCTAGGTTCATTATAGTATCTTCGGTCTTCTTTCACCATACAAATACGTTAATGGAGGTAAGACTCAGTATTTTTATACCTTTCCTTCCTCTGTAACTATCATTACCAACAGAGACAGTTTAACCTTCACAGAACTTGCATTTCTTTGTATACCTTCAATGCAAAATGCTCGAAGCTTAACAAGAGAGGCCAAGAGCCATTGAATTCAAAAAAAAAAAACAAGAGAGACCAAAAGATCATTCTACAATTTTAAAAAATAAAAGAGATCATTCTACTAATTCTAGAATGACAGACCAATTCTCGAATTTTAAGATTCATCTTCGGGGATTCAAACCCTAAAAACACCTAGTTCAAATTGTGGAAAAAAATCAATTTTCAAACTTCTTTTGATATCAGTTTGATCGGAGAGGTTGAGAAGTTAGTGCTGTGAGAGCAAAGGCGCAGTTGTGATTTGAATACATAGCAAAAAATTGGGGCATTTGGTGAGTGTACAAACAAATCTCTGCAATTAATGTATTTCCAGGGGTATTTAGAGAAAGAAATTATTAGAAGTTGTGAAGGGGAAAAGGATCCAGGGGCTGATGGTTTCAGTATGACATTTTACAAGCGCTGCTAGACTGTGGTAAAGGAAGATCTTATGGCTGCGGTGAACTTTTTATATCAGATTGGAAATTTTGAAAGAAGTTATATTTCTTTTGATCAAGTAAAGTATTTCATTAGTAAAAACAAGGTTGAGATGGCCATATACAAAAGATATACCCAAAAGGAGAAACCTACAAAATATGGTTCTCTCCAAAAACACCCAATTCTCTATACAAGTAGGAACTACATGGGTGTACCAAAAGAAAATAAGGGAGCAGAGACTACTCTTTAGTTGAGCAAAGCTTATCTCCATCCCTTCAAAAGCTCTCCGATTTCTCTCTTTCCAAATGACCCACATTAACGCGAGAGGAGTAACATTCCAAGCCTTTTGCCTTCTTCTCTTAGCACCAGTCTTCCAAAAGAACATCAACTCCTTTACGGATCTAGGCATCACCCAGGAATCGCCAAACCATATAAAGATATCCCACCATAACCTCGTAGCTCAGTTGCAATGTAACAGAATATGATCCACGTCTTCACATGCCTCCTTGCAAAGGAAGCACTAACTAACGCTAACAACCTTCCGTTTCCTCAGATTCTCCGCCATCAAAATCACCCCTCTAGCGGCTAACCAAGTGAAGAAGGCCACCTTCCTCGGCACCCTAGGAACCCAAACTGAATCAAAAGGAGAACTAACTTTCGACCTAACGAGCAACTTTTCGTAGAAAGACTTGACAGAGAACATTTTATTACTCCCTACCTCCCAACAGAAAGCATCAGGTCTGTCGACTGCAAGCATTTCTGATGAAGTAAGGTAAGCAATCTCTGAAACTTAGTCACCTCCCAATCCTGAAAATCCCTCCTGAATCTCAAATCCCAGAAAGTCCCACTCTCTTGTGTCCCCCTAACTTGCTGATCCCAAAAACTAACTCTAATGTTTTTATTAAAAACATCACATCCTTCCTTATGTTCCTCCACACACCACATCCGAAAGGCATAGTTGTCGCATTAGTGCTCCCTCCCCCTTCCATCACTCCATACTTGTCCGCTATCACCTCTCTCCAAAATGCTTCACCCTCCATCCCGAATATCCACAACCACTTACCCGAGAGAGCTTTTTAAAAACCTTCAAGTCTTTAACCCCAAGTCTTCCTTACTGTTTAGGAGATGTCACGATTTTCTACCAAACCAAATGAAACTTCTTTGCTCCATCCACCGCATCCCATAGGAAATTTCTTGGCAACCTTTCCAATTTTTCGGAAACAGAACTAGGAGCATTGAATAGGGACATACAATAAGTAGGGATACTCGATAAAGTACTCTTAATAAGCACTTCCTTCCCTTCTTTGGACAAGTATCTTTTTTGCCAACCAGCTAACCTCTTCTCTACCCTCTGAATGACCGGATTCCACAATCCTTATTTGACACGCCTAGAGGTAATCCCAGGTAGGTAGTGGGGAGAGTCCAAACTCTGTGGGGGGAGTTTCTACAAAATCATTCTAAACTACTGGCATAAAGATTAAAGAAGGTAACAAATGTTCTGGTTGTAGACTCTGAGATAACATTTATTAAAGGGAGACAAATTACAAATGTGGTTTTGATTGCTAATGAGTCTCATGACAGTAGAAGGAACAGGGAGAGACGGGGATATTGTGCAAGCTGGACATTGAAAAAGCCTTTGATCATGTTAATTGGGCATACTTGGTTAACCTGTTGAATGATATGGGGTTCGGGGAAAAATGGATTACATGAATTTAGAATTGTATCACATCAGTCTGGTTCTCAGTAATGGTGCTCTAGAAGGTCTTTTCCCTACATACAGGGGCCTCTTTCCTCCTTATTCATCCTATATTTGGAGGGATTAAGCAACATGCTATGCAAAGCAATGTCTTTAGAGTGGATCAGGGGCTTCAGAGCGGGGGCACAGGTAACAGTGGTGTTGAAGTCTCTTATTTGCTCTACGCAGATGATACACTTTTACTTTGTGGGGGCAGAGGAATCACAGTTGAGATATCTCAGAGGGATCTTAACATTATTTGAAGCTGTTTCTGGTCTAAAGATAAACCTAGGGAAAAGTTCCATGTTTGCGGAAAATGATATGCAGGATATACATCATCTAGGGAGGTGCTTGGCTGTCAAATTGGAGTGTTTCCTACAGAATATCTGGCATGCCTTTTAAGTGCTAGATACAAGTCAAAGCAGGTGTGGAAAAATTGAAGAGAGGTGTGAAATGAGAATTGCCACATGGAAAAGGTAATACGTTTCTCTAGGATGTAGGGTGATTCTTATCAACAATGTTCTTGGCTTGCTAAAAGTGTGGCAATCATTCAATCTTTTGTCTTCTTTAGGATTTGAAGCATAAGACGCGTGAAATCATCTTGTTATGTCCGATAATACTCAAATAAGATATGATATCATTTACATTCCTACAAGAGGTGGACATCCCTTTTAGATTTCCCTAAACAACAAATTTCTCCTTGAGATCATCTTGATGGAAACAAGATGATACAACAACAACAACATACCCAGTGTAATCCCACAAGCGGGGTCTGAGGAGGGTAGAGTGTACGCATACTTTACCCCTACCTTGGAGGGTAGGGAAACAAGATGATATTTAGTGAAATTAATTGTATCCAATACCGGCTTATTCTATAATTGTTATCTTAGTTTTGCTTAGTTAGTCTTGAAATAGTCAATAGATTGGATACCTCATGGATCTCTATAATCAAACCAAAACTAAACAACATAACTGTAGACAATACAAGATATATCATCCAACTATAACTTCCTTCACATATGCTGTATATTCTAACACCTCCAAATTTTTCCTTCCGTTTCTTAATACCCTCTTACTTCCCCTTCATTTCAAATTTCCCTTGATCATCTTATCCTACATCCATCTTCTCTATTATCTTGTGATTACCCTTTTATTTTTCCTCTTCTTCATCTAGCTCTCTCTCAATCCACATAGTTTGTTTAGATTCTATAAGTAATAATCTGTGCGCTGTCCCTTCCTTCTATTTATCTCCTTCTCTGGTACTTCTCATGTTGATCATAGTTTATAGATCATTTCAAATTTTCAGCTCCCTCAATCTTTTTTTGTGTATATCCTCACTATTCTTCTCATATCTTCTTTTCTGCTTGCTTTTCACCATTCATCCTCTGTTCAAGAGTTGTTGTATTACCTCCTCCTCAAAACCCTCATCAGATACTCCCACAAAATTTCACAAATCCCAAACATTTTCTTCCCCACCCACTCTGATATTATCTCTTCTCCTTTCACCCATCTTGATTTATTCTTTTTCTAATCTACTCCACTATCTTCCAACATCTCCCCTTCTTCCTCCTCCCTGTTTTCACCCCCAATGAACTGTTGATTCTCCTTCACGGACTTGTCTTTGGACCATATACTATACCCACTTATTTGTTTCATCCTCGTAACATTCTTGTACACAAAATGCCGGCCCCTCCTTAATTTCCCCTGATAATGACTTTTCTTCATCTAATCCCCTCCCAGTAAAAGTAATATATGGAATGTCGTTAGTATTCCTCAATTGCGCCGTCGTCCTTGAGTAGTATATTGGGTTACACCTTGAGAATCGGTTTATCTTGATCTTGTGTTGAACTGTAAGATTACCTAACTGACTTCTTAACAAAATTATTCTCTTTTGGACATATACAATCATACATTAAGAGCACTACTTTCCCCATTCTCAGACACACCAGAGTCTGCACTAGGAGAACCAAAACATATATTATGATGAGCTTACCTATTTGTAAATCCTTATGATGAAAATACTTTCTTTTGAGAGATTGATGAGTCAGGAAAAACTCTGATGTGTTTTTACGTTGTTTGCTGGAAGGTTGAAGGTTATATTTAAAAGGCATGGATAGGGGTGGATAGTAGTGGACCTATGGAGTCGGTGTCAAAATTAAATTTCTTGCTTTTTTAAAATGAAAATATAATTCCAAGTTGTAATGGTTCTTTGTAATATCCAAATCTCTTAAATTTTTTCAACTGAAATTTTCTCCAGCTAGCAAATTCACACAAAAAAGAGTTGACAACAATTTGGAACAAAGAGTATCATTTTTGGCTTAGGTATTTTTCTTTTAGTAGTAGCTTTTGACTAGGTTGTTCGTCTTCTCTTGGTGGGGTGTTTAAACGGATACCTTAATTCAACTACAACTATCACAAGATTGTAGGAGTATAGTGTGATAGAAATTGGTTCACTTCTTAATGCTGCTGTCTGGGAGGCTAGAATTAATTTCAGTTTCCTTTTCCGGAACAAATGGATTTTCATTTTCTGGAACTTAATTATTATATTGCTACGAATCTGGAGACACACATTGACCTAACTTTTTTAAAGCATACACATCGTTCATATTTTTGTAGTTGTAAGCCAGTATTTCTCAGTTCCTCTCTTGACACAGAAAACCCTTCAGCTGTCTTATCTGCTTGTGCTCTTGTTAAAATCTTATTTAATTTTTCTTATTGAAGTACCCATTGATATTGTGATTGCTGCAGAACTGTCTTAACTCCTTTGAAAACAATGGTCAATATCTAAGTGAATTAATGGAAGAAGTAAAGGGGAAAAAGCATAGAAGGTTGAAAGTTGGGCAGAACAGTAGGGGATACAAATTTCTTCTTGCATTTCTTCTAGTGATGTTGGACAGACTTACTCATTTAGCTTCCGGGTCAGGTCAACCAATTTTTTTGGATAAAGTAAAAATATTATCAATAAAGGTACCAAGAAGGTACATAAAAGTACAACAAAATCAGACAACCCTACAATAGATTCTAGATGTATATTCCTAAGTGAGTCCCAAAAATCCATAAACTGATCCATATTCTCTACTAAACTTTCTTACACCAAAAGAACAGATGTGAAGACAAAGATTCATGACTTAGAGAACGTATTATCTAAATTGTTTATTGGAGTGAACTACTGCATATTTACATATGCCCCAAGTTGTCTTACTTCGGATAGATTTTAATATGTCTTGCTTGCTATCACAACATTGACCGAACACAGGCGCTGGATTCTAGAGAGGAAGCTAGCATCTTCAGATGTGCCTAAAGAGGAGCAAGTGAATCTGATCAAGGATTTAGAGCAAAAAGAGACAGAGTATATGAGGCTGAGGAGGCACAAGATTTGCGTGGATGACTTTGAGCTTCTAACAATTATTGGCAGAGGAGCCTTTGGCGAGGTTTGTGACCATTCACCATTTAAACAAAGTAATCTGTTTGTTGCAAATATAAGTAGTTCTTCAGTTTATCTCATGATCTTTTATTTCCATTTTCATTTGCATTATGTTCATATAAATTCTTGGTTATGGACACGCTTATGACAGAAAGTCATGGAAAAGCTTGCTGTCTTAGCTCTCACTTTTGTAGTCTAGCAAGACATTGAAGGACAATGCATGACTATAATCAAGATGATTTCGTTATTTCATAAGACTTCTATGTCTGCAAGGTTGTACTCCAGCCAGTTGTCTGTTTTTGTATGGGAAATAGTGAACCTCAGTGTTAAGGGGGGTCTTGGTGCAGTAGAGGATGGTTGTCAGCCACCAATCATGGTGCTGGGATGGTCTAATGGCTGTCTGACAGACTCCAAAACTTTTTAAATAACTAAAGAGCCTGATCAAAAGAATATTATGTAAATACGGTGTATATTAATTAGAATCAATTTGGGGGATATTGTTTCTTTGTAACTATGTAGCTTTGGCACCCAAGGGTATGGTCTACTGGTCAATGAAGTGGGCTGAACCATCTCAGGTTCAAATACCAGCTGTGGTAAAAACACTAGATGATTTCTTCATTTCTGTCCAAGCCTTGGTGGACAGAGTTACATGGTATGTTGTGAATGCGGTTTGGTTGCAGGGGATGGGTTGTGGAAGGAGAGGGGATAATGAGGAAAATATAAAGCGAAAAGGGGTGATATTGGAAAACAATTGCTCCAAGGGGTATACATGACATTATATCATGAAGCTTTCTCTATTAACATATCAAGCAAGATGGCAGGTTCGACTTACTTTAGTAAGGATCTAGCTAATATATACTTTATAATTTAAATATTTTTTACCTTATCATTATAGTTTAACTGGTTGTAACAGCGCATCAGTTTGCTTTGCTTATCTCTCATTTGTCAATCTATACTTACTATAGAATATTACATGTAGTTGGTTTCTAAGTAACACATGATCGTGAAAAAATTCTCTAGTGATAATATACATATTAGTCTTTTTCAGATATACATGTTACTCCCTTTCAAAATTTAAATGTTGCTCCCTTTAATGCAATTAATCCAAGTAATTCACTTTTCCACTCTTGTTCTTCTTGGTTTGTGGTACATACATAATTTTGCATCAGATATTGGTACAAGAGGACCAATAAGAAAAATTGGTACCTAGAGGATCGCCTGCCCTATTGTGTGATAAAAAATTCATGAAAATCAGAATGATCTTTGAGAAAATGTCATTGATTTAAAAAAACCCGATTGCAGACATCAGAATGATCCTCTTCTCTATTTGAAGATTTTTCTTGCACCATATTGCTCACATTTGACTTCCATGGTTAAAGTTGGTAGACACATTCAAACTCATGGAGGATCAAATCAAATTTGGCTCTCTAGTTCCGATACCCACTACTTAAGCTATGATAAATTAATTTATCATGTCATGTGTCCGCTTGTTGGGAATAACATCTTCTGTGTAGAAGGATGGTTTCCCTAAATCTGAATCAATCAATCCACGAATACCTATTCCTGATTCAGATATAATAATGATACGCTTGCTCTGCAGGTGCGTTTATGCAGGGAGAAGAAATCAGGCAATATTTATGCTATGAAGAAATTGAAGAAATCTGAAATGCTCATAAGAGGACAGGTGAGGAGAAATATTCTTCTTTTTTCTTTATTGAGTTTTCATCATGTGCCTACTTTCATAAATTTGTTGCGAGTTCTCTGGCGAAGTATGTAATTTTTTTTGGGGATATGTAAGTAAAACTTTATTAGTAAGAGTAGTCAAGCGCAATGGTGCTACACATGACAAGGTAAAGTATGTATTTTATGTTGGAAAGAAACCTCAGTTAGAAAGTGAGTGCTCACACAGATTGTAAGTTGGTACTTATCAATAAAAAAAAGAACAGGATGTAAGTTCGAAGTGAGTGCACTAAGATGGTGCTGGACATTACAAGTCACCGATGCTGGTGATGCGCTGATTTGTTCTTAAGAAGTGGCCTGGTTCAGCATATCTTGCTGCTTCTTTCGTATGTATGTGTGTAGTGAAGCAACTATCTTTAAACTTTCTACTCTATTTTCTTTACCTTTTTCCGGGGGGTGGGGGGGGGGGGGATGGCGTATGGTTGCTCCGATGGTGAGATTAGAAAACAATAACAAAGGCTTTTGATTTTTTCTGATATAATGAGTTTAACATTCTTTGATGCACCGCAGACCAACTTTGATGCAAAGATCTCTCATTATGTCAATCGCTTATGTTTTCGAGGACTGGTTTCCAAGAAAAATTATCCTAGTAGGCTGCATTACCTCTAATGTAAACTCTAGGAAATCCTTAAGAATATTGCATATAGTATTTTAATGATTCTCATGATAATTATTATAAAAAATGATTATGAAATTTTACAGCATTTATTGTTTCTGTATATCAATGAAGTACTTTTACCAATAAAAAATGATTGTGGAGTTTTCTACTTATAGCTTAGCAGTTTGGTCTTTCAAAATAGCTTTACTTTTCTCTTTTCTTTTGTTCAAACCATAATTTCGAATATGAAGATTTAGATGCATTATAAAGAATCCTAATATTTAAGAAACTTTCCTCATTTCACTTAACAAAAAGAGAAATTTCCTCATTTCATGTAATTAAAATTTCAAAGTATTCTCTATCTTGTATGTTCTATTGTTAGTGTGTCTTTCTTGGCTATGTTCCTTCGGCAGTACACCTCTTTACCGTTATTATTCTAACGGCACTAAGCCTGTTGCTCCGACGGTGAGATTAGAGAACAATAACAAAGGCTTTTGATTTTTCTGATATAATGAGTTTAACATTCTTTGATGCACCGCTTAAGAAAGACCAACTTTGATGCAAAGACCTCTCATTATGTCAATCGCTTATGTTCGAGAGACTGGTTTCCAAGAAAAATTATCCTAGTAGGCTGCAGTACCTCTAATGTAAACTCTAGGAAATCCTTAAGAATATTGCATATAGTATTTTAATGATTCACAATGATAATTATTATAAAAAATGATTATGAAATTTTACAGCATTTATTGTTTCTGTATATCAATGAAGTACTTTTACCAATAAAAAATGATTGTGGAGTTTTCTACTTATAGCTTAGCAGTTTGGTCTTTCAAAATAGATTTACTTTTCTCTTTTCTTTTGTTCAAACCATAATTTCGAATATGAAGATTTAGATGCATTATAAAGAATCCTAATATTTAAGAAACTTTCCTCATTTCACTTTAACAAAAAGAGAAATTTCCTCATTTCATGTAATTAAAATTTCAAAGTCTTCTCTATCTTGCATCTTCTATTGGTAGTGTGTCTTTTTTGGCTATGTTCCTTCGGCATTACACCTCTTTACCGTTATTATTCTAACGGCATTAAGCCTCTTTTGGCGAGTTTCTATTGTTGAGAATATAATAAAATAAATAAAAATGTGTGCTGTCTCTAACAACTTAAGCATTTAGATGAGATGGTCACACACTTCAACATTGTATTAGAGCAGACATTCTGAGTTCGAAGTTCACTACCACCCTTTATCAAAGAAAAATTTCACGTGCTTGGCTCATAAAAAATAACCAAGCCTACACGTGAGAGGGCGTGTTGAGAATATTATAAAATAAATAGTTGTGTGCTCTCTCTAACAGCTTACACGTTTAGATGAGATTGTCACAGACACACTTCAACAACTCTGACACCATGTTTTTTTCCCATGACCATTCTTGAGGGACTACATATAATTTGTTGGACATTCCAACGACACCGCCTCTTATGTCCCTTGTTCATGTCATTCTTTGTGCAACTTCTCCAATAGTGTTTCCTATCACTGATCCAACAACTTTTCTAGTTCCTTATGAGCTACCAATTCAGATTACGCTGGTGATGTCCTAAAGATATGCATCATCATAATCTCTTTCTGGTGAATATGGAATTATATCTTTCTGTGGTGTTGCATGTCACAAGCCAAACTAGGGAACCATGATCGGCATGTGACAACATATCCCAATCGAATGAACCCTTATCCCTTAACCCCTGTAATAATCTAAGTACCATATTAGACACCAATATGTCAAAATGCATCTCATTTATAAGATATCGACAATACAAAATCCCAAATCAATACGCGGGTCCCATCAAGGGATCAAGCTTACAAATTAGACATAGCTAATTGCAAGGACAATTTGGAGTCTCTAAGTATCAAAATATACAATGAGATCCCTTCTAAAAAGATACAATAAATCATCAGACATCAGGACACAACCCAGATAAGCAAAGAAGCAAAACTCTACTGCCAACCCTGATACAAGTGGGACACACCAATGGTAATAAGAAGTGGTTCTCAAGCTGTAGCACCTAGATGCTCCTTGAAATTTGTAAGTATGAAGAAGATGAAGCAGGGATAAAAATACCGCTGGGACAAGTATATGAAAAAACAACATTCAAGAAAAGAAATCATTCTTTAGCAAACCAAACTCTTCACACTGCAGCATTAAACTCAAGTCAAAACATATATTCCTTCCGTCTCATTTTATGTGAAGGTGTTTGACTGGACAACGAATTTAAAATTTAAAGAAGACTTTTGACATGTAAGCTAAATATATGCAAAATACCAAAATGATCCTTCTAATTAAGCGATGGTGATAGTTCCACTTGCCTTGTCATTTCATTTATCAACAACAACAACATACCAGTGTAATCCACAAGTGGGGTCTGGGGAGGGTAGATGTACGTAGACCTTACCCCTATCTTTCTGAGGTTGAGAGGCTATTTCGGATAGACTCCCGGATCAAAAGAAATGTACCTCAGTATTGTAACAAAAATAAAACAACAAAATATCAAGTTACAAGACAAGTGTAGCAACTGATAGTAATACACATTGAAGAATAAGAAACTCCGTGATAACTAAATACTACTACTAAAGCAAGAAGAGAGGTTTTACTCCTGCATAACCTGAAATCCTTAGACTCTAGGGTCTGTCTCCAAACTTCCAACCTATCGTTAACACCAACTCGCGTCTCATCACAAAAAATAAACTTTTATATTAAGTTCTAACAAGACATGTCATTTTAAGTAAAATGGGAATGATAAGATTAGATAGTTTCTAAAAAGAGTAATGTGTCATTCTTTTGGGACATACTAAAACAGAAAGTCTGTCACATAAAATGGGGAGAGAGTAGTAAATCTTTTTTGAAATTCCATCAGTTTCCCGTAGCTTTAGACATAAGCTTTTCATATTTTTGAGGAGGTTCCCTTCTTGGCATTGACATTCAGTTGTGCGCACATCACGACATCCATTCAGTATCCACCCGATCGGTTTGGGAAAGATGTCAAGCCGTAGTATAGTCAACACTAAGTATGTCTGCAGAACGTAAGTTTACGCTAGAGGCGAGGGTGTGTTAATAGTTGGGGGCGCATTTACTAAGCTTCCTTTTATTTGGATCAACTTAATTTCCGCACCACCATGTGTGATTTTGGGGTACGCCTCAGTCGGGGGTCAATAGCCGCTCAACTATTCGAAGTATCCTCTCCAAAAACTTTTTCATCGTCAACATAAAATATCTCTTATGGCTTCATCATGTGTAATATCACTAAACTTTGGCATTTAAATCAAATCTTCATCAAAATCTCAACCTGTGACTTTTGTAGGTTACTCATATTTATTTCCTGATACACAACTCTTAGCTCTTCCCGTAAAGAAACAAAGTTCTTCTGCGGGCTTTCGTTGTTCTGTTGCTTGTTTCTCGTATGTTGATAGATTTTGTTCTCAATATCACAAAATAACAAACTTTTGTCCTTTTCTCTTTTCCCTATCGACTTCGATAAGACTAATAAGTCAGGGTTATTCCATTTGTCTTAGAAGTAGTATGTAGATATTATTCTTATGTTTATTCCACTTATTCTTTATCTGGATATTTTGATGTCTTATTTTCTTGTATCTTGAATTGACTACATCTTTATGAGCGGAGGGAGGGTCTATCAGAAACAACCTCTCTGCCCACAAAGGTAGATGTAAGGTTCGTGTACATCCTACCCTCCCCAGACCCCACTTTGTAGTATTACACTGGGTATGTTGTTGTTGTTGGATGTGCTGGAGAATTTTATAGCATACTTTCTGGCGCTGTGTGGTTTTGGAATGTTAGGGACCTTACCTTTCCCACATATTCGTAGATTAAAAGCTTTCTTTTGACACTTAATCAAGTTGACCTTTTTCTGGGCCCCCCTTTCCTCGAGAGTGAGAGGTCTATGCTGATAATTTGGACCTTATTTCCTTAAATTAATGGAAATGATTAAGCGTCATATCAAATGTTGGATATTACTACTACCATATCAATAAGGAGATCCTCATTTGGCTGTATATGAGAGCTGAACTCCTATTCGTTCTCAATAACGTGGGGTGGTTTTCAGAAAGGGTGGGTGGGTCACTTTTCCATGTGCGGCCTGCACTATTATGAGTGTTTAAATTTATTATAGTTCCCACTGGTCCATGTTGAAAACTTGCATATGTTGCAGGTGGAGCATGTCAGAGCAGAAAGGAACCTGCTGGCAGAAGTGGCCAGCCACTGTATTGTGAAATTATACTACTCATTCCAAGATGCTGAGTATCTTTACCTTGTCATGGAATATCTTCCTGGCGGTGACATAATGACACTGCTGATGAGAGAAGACACACTGTCAGAAAGTGTAGCTAAATTTTATATTGCTCAAAGTGTCCTAGCTATAGAATCTATTCACAAGCATAACTACATTCACAGGTGCATCATCTACTTTTGACTTGTAAAGATTATTGCTTTGAAATTTATTAAGACTAAGGATATTTATTGTGTATATTGTGATTATAACAGTTTTCTCTTGAGGTAGGAATCTTTTAACTAACTTATAGTCTCTTATTTGTATTTGTCCATTTTCTTCATCCAGAGATATCAAACCTGACAACCTTCTTTTGGACAAAACTGGTCACATGAAGCTCTCTGATTTTGGTCTCTGTAAGCCCCTTGATTGTAGAACTCTATCTACATTAAATGAAAATGAAGCTATGGATGATGAGAATATAAGGGACCCGATGGACATTGATAGCAGCTTCCCAGATGCCAATGATGGAAGTAACTGGAGAAGCCCCCGTGAGCAGCTTCAGCATTGGCAGATGAATAGGAGGAAATTGGTATGATATTTTATCAATGGATTCTTTTTCTTTGGAATTGCGGGATTCATGCCAAATTTTGCAGTTATTCTATTGTTGAAGAAGGAAAACATAACTTTAATTAAAGGCTAGGACTTACTAAAATCATGAAGGGTCTCTGCTTAGGTCAACTTTGTTCCTACTTCCAGCTCAATTATTTATATGCTACCTAACTTATATGGGAATCTGACTTTTTGTCAAATCCACCATTTTCTGGCGCAATTTGTGTTTCTTGTTGGTATGGAGTTAAGACTAGTCCCAGAAAAATGCTGTACTATGTTAATACATCAGCATTTTTAAAGTAAAGAAATCAAAAAAATCTTTATAATAATATGGCAGCCTATTTCCCGATGAAATCAGGCCATGGCAAAGACATTTGGACGTGAGAAATGCCTTTTTATTTCATGAAACATGGGAGGTTTGTCTTTTAACCTTTTAGTTTTGGCAGAGGGTACTTCCAATTGAAATACATCTATCAGCACGGCATTAGGATTTACAGTTTTCTGGTCCATTTTTTATCGAGTACCTGACATTGAAAGGTAATCAATAAAAATGTTCTATATGAAATGCTGCAATTTTCTGCAAGATCAGCTCATCCTGTAACTTGTCAGATTATTATCGTTCACGGTGTTTATTGTTTGTGAGCTTTAGATATCACATACCAAACACTTGCACATATATAAACACGAATTATCACAGGAACAAGAAGTTATGATGGCTTGCGTGTGAGTAGATTGAAGAATTTTCACTGCATTGGAAATGGTGATTTGACTGTCATAGATACTTAACCTTAGGCCTGCTTATAGAAAAAAGTAGATACTTAACCTGAGACCTATGTTATTGTTTTTTTGGATAACGGAGCAATCTGTTTGGAGCCAACCCCTGGGACCATCTGTCTGGACCTATGTTATTTCATAATTCACAATTTAAATGCAAGTGTTGGCACTAATTTTATGACTCTTTTTCTGTTCTTTCAAAAGGCCTTTTCAACAGTGGGTACGCCTGACTATATTGCTCCGGAGGTACTGTTGAAGAAGGGATATGGAATGGAGTGTGACTGGTTAGTGTTTTTATTGCATATAGTCAGTAAATTTCTTTATTACTAAGATTATCTTGGCTTCTCTGCTTACACATGTCTAGTATGAATGAATCATTTCAAAAAGCATCCAAAGTTCCAATGTAGAGAGCCTGTAAAATTTGGTATTAAGTGGGAAAATTATTGATTATTGCTATAGTTAATAGTGCCACAAGTTCCATCATGGGAGGGCTGCCTGCATCAAAGAAGGGGAATGCGGGAGGGAGATAAGAACCCGGGATTTCAGAAGGCAGGAGGAAGAAAATATTTTGGGAGCTGAGGAGGAGAGGGAAGGGAAGGTCTGTGATGCAACTCCTAAGGGATATGGGACATTTAATAGTAGAATAAGAAGTTCGAGAGAGCAAATGATATTGATTGAAAACATAACCTGAATTGGATGTGTGAATCATGCTTCCAGCTTTGCCAGTACTAAGGGAGTTGTTTGATGTCTTGGAGTTGTTATCTTCCTATTAATGATTGTGACAACTTTTGTTGATTTGTTTTGAATAACCCTTTGTTAGTTTGTTGAGAGCACTTGAGGAACATATGCTGATTTGTTTTGAATAACCAGGAGGTCATGGGTTCAAGCTGTGGAAACAACCTCTTGCAGGAATGCAGGGTAAGACTGCGTACAATATACCCTTGTGGTCCGGCCCTTCCTCGGACCCCACGCATAGAGGGAGCTTAGTGCACCGGGCTGCCATTTTCTCTCTTTCATTTTTCATCTCTCTTATTCTTATCATTTTCCTTTTTTCTTGTATCTTACCATGACCTTTCTCCCTTTTCTCTTTCTAGTGATATATTAATCTGGTATCTGTTTCTTGCAAATTGTTGCACTCCTTAGCACCCATTACTGAAAAGAATACGCATCACCTTACCCTCTAGGAAATAAACTGATCCTCAAGATTGCCGTCTTTCACAACTTTCAAGTAGAGGCCGTAATAAGGTTGCTTAACCCTCTCTTTGTTTTTTTAAAGGGAAAAGTGGAAAAAATACCCCTGAACTTTATGATATGGAGCAGATTTACCCTCCGTTAAGTTTTTGTATGATTTATGCCCCTGCTGTTAGCCAAAGGGCTCAAAAATACCCTTCTGTTAACAGACCCAATTTTATAATTTTAAAAATATTATTTTCTTAAAAAACGCCACCTGTAATTAATTAAACACCCACCCTCTCTGCCCAACCCACCCAACCCACCTATCTCCCAGTTGTAATTGGTTTTTTTCCGATGGAGATGGCCAAGCACGTTTTTTTCCGATTCAGAAAAAAAAAATTCACATGAAGAGAACATGCTATGATTCTCACTCTCCCCCTGTATCTAATCTTACTGAAGGGCAATCTATGGTAGATCCCAAAAGACCAAACTTTGTACTTACAGAACTCATGAGATTTTCTTTTATAGGTAAAATTCATGAGACTATATTTGACATATGAGATGATGATCCAACAAAATGCAAAGGGGGTAGCCCTTTCGGGTAGAAATGCATAGTTTCAAGTCGATTGTAACAATTCTCATTTAGTGGAATTCTCTGATCAACATCCGTACTTTAAATAACAGAGAGCAACTTAAGACTATCTAACAATTACAGTATGTTAGAACAACTAAAATAGATCATGGTCTTAAAAGATCACAAACTAACACCAAATTAAGGACTATTTGCAAATTAGACAGATACCCAATTCCCAAAACCAATTAATAAATCAAAAGATAGAATCAAATAAAAGATTGAAGAAAAGGGTGTTGGAAAAGTGACCTTAGCTTAAGCTTCAGCAGCATCAAGGCGACGAGCTCGTTGAACATCTTCAATAGCTTCACGTTGACGAATAGCTTCTTGTTTAGCTTTTGTCTCCCTTTCCAATTTTAATTTTTTCCCTGAATCGGAAAAAACTTGCTTGACAATCTCCATCGGAAAAAGACCAATTACAGCTGGGAAATGGGTGGGGAGAGGGTGGGGGTTAAATTAATACAGGTGGCTTTTATTAAGAAAAGGAGGAGATCAGAAAATTATTTTTAAAATTATAAATTTGGTCTGTTAACGAAGGGGTATATTTGAGCCCTTTGGTTAACAACAGGGGCATAAATCATCCAAAAACTTAACTGAGGGTAAATCTACTCCATATCATATAGTTCAGGGGTATTTTTGCCCCTTTGCCTTTTTTAAAATAATCTTTTGAAAGTTGGAGTCTACATTATGGTTATTCGAGACACTACTACAGATGGGAATTCATCCATTCTAAACTGGTGGTTCTTGTAGTTACTTTCTTTAGTGAAAAGGATCAATCATTACATGCTGGTACATAGATTAGTGACGTTGAGTTATGTTCGATACCGTAAAGAATGGATCTTGGGCCTAACTCAACCCCAAAAGCTAGCTCATGAGGGGAGGATTGCCCAAGTCTATATAAGGAGTCCAAATTTCCATCTCACAACTGATGTGGGAGAATCAACACCCCGCGCACGCCCATGACTGGACATCTGGAGCGTGGAAAATATATGATGGGGGCCCAACATCGGGTAAACAATGAATTTGATGGACCTGACTCTATACCATGTAAAGAATGGATCTTGGACCTAACTTAACCGCAAAATCTAGCTCATAAGGGGAGGATTGCCCAAGTCGATATAAAAACTCCAAATTCCATCCTACAACCGATGTGGGAGAATCAACGGATACACCATAATCTTTTAAAGTTGTACCAATAGCATCGCTCATTGAAGTTGAGTTTTCTTCCATTGGAGAAAATGAAGCATCTTCTAAGAGATATAAGAGATTTTATCTTGAAAGAAGATAAAACTATTGTAACTTTTGAGATTTTCTTCTGGACCTGTAGTTTTAGATTAGACTTTTCATTCTATCTTTTAACTTTTTTTTGATAAGAGAGAATGATTCAATAGTTAAGCCATAAAGGATCTACATAAGTATTCCATTAGACAAGGTTCTCTAACGTTGACACTCTTTACTACCAACAAAGGAAACCCAAAAGGTAGCTCTTATGAAATATAACTGCATGAAAGGTAATCTGAAAAGTTTGCATTATCGGTGTATCTAGAACCGGACACAGCAGCACAGATTAGCGAATAGCAACCAGAGTCTTGACACCAGATGCTTCTTTACCTACATCAATTTACTCCTTTGGGAGGGACTTTCCGTTTCCATTCTCATCATTCTCCATGGCCGTTCTACTAACAACATGATAGATTTGAGTAAGAACTTCAGCAAATGCATTATCGACATTTGTAGCTTCGAGGGCAGAAGTTTCCATGAAGTAGAGGGATCCCTTTTCTGCGAAAGGGTCCATCCTCAGTAGACACTGGAACCAGATGTCGGAGATCAGATTTGTTTCCAACAAGCATGCCGACAACATCGGGATCAATATGATATCTCAACTCCTTAAGCCACCTCTCAACATGTTCAAATGTGGAATGTCGAGTGGCATCATACACAAGAAAAGTACCTACAATACTTCTGTAGTAGGAACTGGTGATGGCACGGTATCTTTCTTGACCAGCAGTATCCCAAGTTTGAGCCTAGATGACTTTATTATCAACAGTCAAGCTTTTGGTAGCAAACTCATCACCTATAGTATACATGGACTCAAGGCTAAACTCATTCTTGTGAATCTTGAAAGCAAGTTGGACTTGTCAACACCGTAATCACCAATCAATACCACGTTGAATAGGTAGTCATAGTCATGTTCAGCTCTGTACCCAACCATTACACTTGAGAACTTCCAATTGGGAAAAATGTGAATGCCTCAAACACTAACTTCTTTTTGTTCCTTATATTTTACTATCTTGGAAAACTATTGCTTTCTCTTCCACTCCTGGTATCTGTACAATAAATCTTTTTTTTTTCAATTCTTACCCTTTACTCTCCTTTTTTTTTTTTCCAATCTAGCAGTGTAACACTTTGACCCTATTCGTGGAGGGAAGTTGGCGAGACATATGTCTCATTGTTTCTTGTCTTTTAAATTATGTGTAGATTTTTCTTGATTAGGATTTATACCTTGTCACTTTTGATTTTATCCTATATTTTAGTTCCAGACAAAAGTTAAATGATTTTATAAGTTCTAGCTTGTTCAGAGTTCCTCAAAATACATTTGACCCTTTGTTAGTTTTGTTGAGAACTTGAAGAACTAATGATGAATTGATTTTGGTATCTATTTCTCCGTATCTGATTCCTCATATTCCTCCTTTCTCTCTTCTATTGATCTCGCTCTTTATCTTCTCTCTCAAATGTATTTTTATTGTTCTCTTCATTTCTTCTTTCTCTATCACTGTCGTTTTTATGGATAAAGTAGGTTTTATTATAATTGGAAATCACTTGTATATAAGAAGTATTTATCAATAACATAATATCATTCTTGACAAATGACTCCCAATCTTCTATACCTGGAACCTCATGGGTTGCACCAAAAAGGAACTGGGAGCGACATGCTATTCCTCAAATATCATAGTCGTTCTCTATCCCATCAAAACTCTTCTATTTTTTTCCTGGACCACGACAAATTTTCTATCTTATTCTTCCCTTCATTCATTTTTCTCAATTCTTGCCTTGCCTTTCTCCTCTTTCTTGTACTATGTGTATATGCGGCAAAGAAGGGGGCGGAGGGGGAGAGGAGCTCAACGGTATCACAGAGGAGCATGCTAGCTTGAGGATCATGGGTTACTGGACCAAGGGGGTAGCAATTATGCCAGGATAGAGAGAGGGCAAACATAGGGAGGAAGGAGGGATAGTGAGCGGGAGGGTATGTGGTTCCTCTATTTATATCTAAGCAGTATTTTGACGTTTAGTTACCCTGTAATAACCCGATTATATGCTTATAAGTTACTCCCTCCGTCCCAAAAAGATTGTCTTAGTTACTACTTGGATAGTCAAAGTATATTTTCTGACCATAATTATTTTTTTACTTTCTAAATATTTTAAATTGTTAACTATTGTGATTTATAGTATTTTTTATGTAGTTTCTAAATATGTAAATTTTATTTCAAAAAAATTAAAGATTCTATGTCCGAAGTGACATCGAACATTAGTTGTTTGACTCGTAATCCAAATCAAGACAATCATTTTGGGACGGATGGAGTATGAGATTGGAGAATTAATTTTATTTGTAGCTATTGGGTCAAATACTAAACTAGTGGGAGGAAATATTGATTAGCTGTGATTGGAAGCAATATACTTTACGAATGCTTTAACTAGTAGGTAGTTGTATGTTAAGTAAGCAATTAGTAGGTAGTTTTATAATATTTCCTCCCACTAGTTTAGTATTTGATCCAATAGCTACAAGTAAAATTAATTCTCCAAATCTCGTAATTGATAAGTGTATATATAATAACAATAGCATACCCAGTGAAATCCCACAACATGGGGTCTAGGGAGGATAGGGTGTACGCAGACCTTACCTCTACCGTGGTATGTAGATCGGTTGTTTTCGAGAGACTCTCGACTCAAAACAGAGCATGAGTACAAGCAAAAGCAAGACAGAGCATAAGCAAAAGCAAAATAAGAGAAACGGTCAGACCCGGTAAACAAAATTTAAAGTAGTATGAAAATGCTGGTATCAAAAGCGAATAAGCCATGATAGCGCATTCTAAAAAAGTAAGCAGTAAATGACGTTCGTAAATAAGTTAAAAAAAGTACACTAAAGGACACATAGCAGCAGAAATCAAACTACGGGGGACTATAAAGCAATACTGCGCCTATTAGTATGATAGACTAAGCGGACCTACAATAACAACACTACAACTACCGGTTTGCAAGCGTAAGTAGGACTACGCTCGACTATCTACTACCCTTCTATCATAATCTGTGTCTCCACATTCCCCTATCTAAGGTCATGTCCTTAGTAAGTTGCATTTGCGCCATATCCCGTCTAATCACCTCTCTCAATACTTCTTCGGCCTACCTCTACCCCTCCTGAATCCGTCCATAGCCAACCTCTCACACTTTCACACTGGGACATTTGTCTCTCTTCTGCACATGTCAAACCATCTCAACCTCGCTTCCTGCATCTTATCCTTCACCGAGGCCACTCCCACTCTGTTCTGGATATCATCATTTCTAATCTTATCCCTCTTTATATGGCCGCACATCCATCTCAGCATCCTCATTTTCGCAACTTTCATCTTTTAGATGTGCAAAGTCTTGACTGACCAACATTCCGCCCATACAACATAGTCGGTCTAACCACCGCCCTATAGAACTTGCCTTTAAATTTTGGTGGCATCTTTTTGTCGCATAAGACTCCAGATGCGAGCCTTTATTTCATCCACCTTGCCCCAATACGATGTGTGAAATCGTCATCAATCTCTCTATCCCCTTTGGATAATAGACCTGAGGTACTTGATCCTTTTTTTGGAATGACCTGAGTACCAAGCCTCACCTCCACACCTGTCTCAAGGTCGCTCCCGTTACTGAACTTGCACTTCAAGTATTTTGTCTTGGTCCTACTCAGCCTGAACCCTTTAGATTCCAAAGTCTGTCTTCAAACCTTTAGCTTAGCGTTCACTCCGCTGTGAGTCTCATCAATCAGGACTATATCGTCTGCGAATAACATACACCATGACATCTCCCCTTGGATTTGTCGCGTCAGTCCATCAATCATCAATGCAAATAAGAATGGGCTAAGAGTTGATCCTCGCGCAATTTCATCATCGAAAGTGCTCAGTCTCTCCTACCGCTCGTATCACGGTCTTGGCTCCATCATACATATCCTTGATCGCCCTAGTGTACGCCACTGGTACACCTCTAACCTCCAAACATCTGTATAGAACCTCCGTAGGAACTTTGTCGTATACCTTCTCGAGGTCGTTGAAAACCATATGTAAGTCTCTTCCTCTCCCTATACTACTCCACCAACCTTCTAATAAGAAGAATGACTTCTGTAGTCGAACGTCCCGACATGAATCCAAACTGGTTCTCGGAAATAGACACGCCTCTTCTAACCCCATCTCCACGACCCTTTTTCAAACTTTCATAGTGTGGCTTAGCAGCTTGATACTCCTATAGTTGTTGCAACTCTGGATATTACATTTGTTTTTGTACAGAAGGATCATTGTACTCCACCTCCATTCTTCAGACATTCTCGCCGTCTTAAAAATGACGTTAAACAATTCAGTCAGCCACTCCAAACCTGCCCTGCCTGCGCTCTTTCAAAATTCAACTGGGATCTCATCAGGTCCGGTCACTCGTCCCCTGCGCATCCTGCGAACAACACCCTTAACCTCCTCAACCTTAATGCTTCTACAATCCAAAATTCCGGTACCTTCCGGATTGCTCCAGATCTCCCAACACAATGTCTCTAACTCCTTTTTTCGTTCAAGAGTTTATGTAAGTAAGACTGCTACCTCCGCCTAATATGCGCGTTCCCCAGTACATTGTTGTCCTCGTCCTTGATGCATCTCACGTGATCCAAGTCACGGGCCTTCCTCTCACTCGCCTTCGCTAGTCTGTACAACTTTATATCCCTACCTTTTTCCTTTAATTTCACATACATGCGTTCAAAATCCGTCATTTTCGCCGCCGTAACCGCAAGCTTTGCCTCTTTCCTCGCCATCTTATACAGTTCCCTATTCGTCCACTTCTCCATCTCATCTTTGCTTTCTACCAATTTCGCATAAGCCGTTTTTTTCGCTTCCACCTTCTCTTGAACTTTATCATTTCACCACCAGTCCCCTCGATGCCCACCACGGCTACCCCTCGAGACCCAAAGCACTTCTCTAGCTACCTCTCGAATGTAACTGGTCGTCCTGTCCCACATACTGGTCGCATCCCCACTACTCCCCCAAGCCCCCTTGCCATCAACCTCTCCCCCGTCTCCTTTGCACTAGCCATGGTCAAACTTCCCCATTTGATTCTTAACCTGTCATCCACAACCTTCATCTTCTTCTCCATCTTGATATCCAAATCCATCACCAAAAGCTTATGTCGGGTAGTAAGATACTCCTTCGGAATAACCTTGCAGTCTTTACAAAGATCGTTGTCAACCTTCCTAAGGAGCAAAATGTCATCTGAGTTTTAGCCACCGAACTACAGAAAGTCACCAAGTGCTCCTCCTTCAGGAACCTCGAATTGGCTATCACCATCCCAAAAGCTCTAGCGAACTCCAAAAGTGAGACGCCTCCCCCATTCCTGTCCCCGAGGTCAAAGACTCCATGCACGTCGTCATAAACCCCGGAAATGACCCGACATGTCCAGTGAAATCCCCTCCTACAATAACTTCTCAGTGGGTCACCACCTCGTCCAAATCCTCCCAAAACGCCTCTTCTCCTCCTCGTTCAAGCCCGTCTGCGGCGCGTAATTGCTAATAATGTTCATAGTGAACCCTCCAACTACCAACTTAATCGTCATCATCCTGTCATTGACCCTCCTAATCTCTACCACCTGATCCCTTAACTCGCTGTCTACTAAAATGCCTACCCCATTCCTATACCTCGACCTACCCGAGAACCATAACTTATACCGTCCACATCCTTAGCCTTAGGTCCTACCCATTTGGTCTCCTGGACACATGCTATATTAATCATCCTCTTCTTAAGAATCTTAACTAGCTCTATGGACTTCCCCGTTAAAGTCCCAATGTTCCAAGATCCTATTCCAAGCCTAGCATCTCCCTTACCCCACTTACTCCCTATAAATCGGGTTATTTCATACCCCATTCCTTCCCTATAATTCCGCTTGGCCAGATTTGGGTGCTGCTAGTTATTTCTGCTTGTTCGAAACAACCTTAAGTTGAGCAAAATACGTTCAATGTCCTGGATTTAATGGAACTCCAGTGACAGCAGGAGTACACTCAAAGATATTGCGCCCATGGTTTTGCTTTAGTTTGTGAAACTGCAAAAATGCCCTTGTCTTCTAAGTGATTATATAAACTACCTACTAATTGCTTACTTATCAAACAACTACCTGCTCGTTAAAGCATTTGTAAAGTACCTACTAGTTATATTTCTAAAGAAAGGTGAGTCCTGTAATGCTTTATGAAATATGTGTGTCACCCGGGTTTATTGGGAACTTACAATGACAGCACGACTATATCGAAAGATATTTCTCTTATGAGTTTTCTTTAGCTAGGTAGAACTAGAGAAAAATGCCTTCGTCTTCTAACTATCTGTGTAAACCATATCTGTATTTTCTAATGAAAATTGAACCATGTTGTGCTTTATCCATTTCTCATTTTGTATCTTTTATACAACATACAGGTGGTCCCTTGGTGCAATTATGTATGAAATGCTCATTGGTTACCCTCCGTTCTACTCCGATGATCCAATAACTACTTGCAGGAAGGTAGCATATTTCCTGCTTTTCTGACTTCCCCTTATCTATTTTTGTGTTCTCTTTGTTTGATTAGAGTATTGTAGAGGTTCCATGAGAGAAGATCGTTCTCCCTTTACTTTCATAGTTGAAATCAATCAAATGAGGGACAAAGGTTGAAAGGTACAAGTTACCACATAGTACAGGATTTTGTCCGAGTGAGATTCTAATTTCTGTTTGACACATTAGTGGGGACAACTTGAAACCTGATGTGACCTTTTTGCCTAATACTTAAAGGAATTGATTGTCAGTTTTGTCAAAGGCGCGCTTAAAGCGTGCTTAAGCCCTGAAGCGAGACTCAAAACATGTTGAGCGCTTCACCTCACTTTATGTGTGCTTCAATGTCATCATCAAGGCCCTAAGACATACTTTTCCTTGCCAATGTGCCTCTTGAAAATGTGACACTAAATAATTGATATTTCACTTTATCGTAATGTTTTTACAATTTTTTTGTCCATATATTTGTTATTCATGCTTATTATTAATAGTCTTGGACTAAACATACATATATTTGTATATTTGCACCACTGCGCCTTTTTTCATTAAAGTCCACACTTTATTCGCGTTTAAAACCCCAGCTGACCTTAGAGCTTTTGCGCTTTTCACTTTTGATAACACTGCTGATTGTTTATTGTGACCCCAATGAATTTATGATGTGATTCTTTAAGTTAAAGCAAAGAACCAATCAACCAGGATCTTGATCTTGAAGCGATTTGATGGGTGAAATTCAAGAAACAGACGTATCTCGAGCTATAAGTCTCGGATTTAAGTGATTAAAAAATGATGTGAAAGATGACGATCTGCACTATAAGAAAAACTATCCACTCATTGAAAACAAGTAAATATTGAGGATGAAATGATGGAAAGAAAGTTCAGGTTATGGGTATGAACTAGAACGAATTTTAATCAAGAAACGTGTTCTTGAGTGATCAAGGACCAATAAAGTTCCTAAGTCACCACTTGAAATCAATAAACGTGATAAAGAAACACCACACGCAACTGAAAACAAGATAAAGACTATCACCACCTTGCTTGGAACCAAAAACAAGGATAAAGAACAAGAAATAGAAAAAATAACTATTGCAAAATTAGTGCAAAGCTCAAAAAACGGGATTCTCCTCTTTACAAGTCATGAGAACCCTTTATATAGGCCTAAGGTCTCTTCTTTGATGACTACCAATCACTATTCTATTCTAGGGGTGGCCAACGGGCCAGGGCGGGTTTGGCGGGATCGGGATCGGGATCGGGATGGGGGTTGGGGCGGGGCGGGATCGGGTCGGGGGCGGGATTTTTCATTTTTTTTGCACTTAATTTTAAAAAATAACATATATATAATAAACAACTCAATAATTGAACAAGATAGTGTAATAAAACATCCCAAGACTGTTTTTGTGTCTTTTATATTATTTAATAATATGATTTTTTTGTAATACAGATACAATTATCAAAATGCAACTTTATGGTGTTGTTCAAAAGTGGCAAATGACATAGTAAAATTGCAATAAAAAAATTACCAATTTGAAAACACTTTCTAGTTTCTTCACAATGTTTTGTGGTTCTTCGGTTGAAATTGATATTTGTTGGTCCGATTGCTCCACATCGCTTCCACCACCTTCAGATAAGATGTCGTTGTAGTTTTCGTCTTCTTCGTTGATCTTTCGGTTGACCGCACCTTCTCTGCTCCGCTCGTATCCAATCTCTGAATAATACTGCAGTCTCCAAGTTGTCTTCAGCTAATAGGTGTCTGTGTTCTCCTATTTGAAATCTGCCGGCAGAAAAAACGCTTTCAGACGCCGTTGATGACGCTTGAATGTTCAAAACATGTCGGGTCATCATTGAAAGTGTCGGAAAAGTCTTTCCATTCCCCCTCTAGTATTTCAGCAAGTCTTCCTTTCCTTCTTCATTGACAACTGCTTGGTACGGTAAAACACCCTGCAAAACAAAAATATCAAACTTATTAATTTGGTTATTAATGTTACCACCACACATTCTATTTCTGACGCTTTCAATACTAGCCGCAGAAACATCATGTCTTTTTTGAGGCTGTGTTGAAAAAGAAGAAGATGGTATGAAAGTCGGTTGGTTGCTAGCACTTTCTTGTTGGTAGTACCTATATATACTTTTTTGCATTTGTCTTCTATGCTAGACAACACTTGTTTCGTTTGTTCAATAGGTGGTGGGTCATTTGAATTTTTGGGAGTTGGAGGTGGTAATACTGCTATACATTCATACATATTTTGAATAAGTGATTTACAACCGTCTATTTTAATAGTCGGATTTAATACAGCCCCAATAATATAAATAGTGGGAATAGGAATAAATTTTTATTTTTATTTTGATAATTTTTTTTAATAGCTACCTTATAAGCTGATTTTTCCTTATATTCAGTAAAATATTAGAGTTATATAAAACAACATAGTTGAAGTAGTAGGATAATATATACCGGAAAATTCTTTTGTTGATTGAAAAAATTTCTCAACAAATTCAATAAGTTCGGATTTTTTTTTCCAATCGTTATCTACAAGCATATTAGTTGGATTTTGATTATGGGCGTTAAAAAATAAAGTTATAGGTTTTCTATAATCATATGCAACAAGTAGTTGTTCATATAAAGAATTTTACCTAGTGGATACTTCTTCGAGAATTTTTCTATAAGGTAGTTTGCAATCGTGACAAGTTTTTTTATAATATTTTCTTCGTTGTATTCTATTATTTTTAAAAATAAAGTTTATAGCAAATTTTATTTTATCAAGAATATCTTAAAAAAGTAATAGACCATCCTTTACAACTAAGTTATAAATATGGCATGCACATTTTATATGAAAATTATTTGGAAAAGATGGAGTTAAAGAGTCTTTTAAAACTGTAATAGCAGAATTATTAGAAAATGCGTTATCCGTAATAATCGCAAACTAAATAAATATTTTCTGAAATAAAAAGACCAGTGTGCCTACTATCTATATATCTATACGCTAAAATACGTTTTTGCATATACCATTTAGAATCTATCCAATGACGGGTTACCGTTAAATAATCATGGCCGTTAGTACTACGGCCTAATATCAGAAGTGAGAGCCACTTTGCCATTAAAATGATATAATGAATAACATAAATACTGTTGATATTCATGTGCAAATTTAAATACATCTCTCTTAACAGTTGATCTAGGAAAACCTTTAAAAGCAGGATCATACATGTCTCTAATATAATGAATAAAACCAGGAGATAAGGAAATGAAAAAGGCAAACCCTCCACAACAACTAATTTTGATAATGCTTCCCTATCTCTATGTTTATCGTATTTAGGGCCTACAAATTCCCCCGTCATAGGGTTAATTTGACCCTGCACTAGATCCGGGACAGTATGTGAACCTTGTTCCGATGGAGAGGGTGCTTGCGCACCATCTTTTTCAGCCTCGTATTGGGAATACCTAGCTGGGTGAGCATTTGAAATGTGTCTCATTAAACCCCGTCCCACACTGACCTTTCCAGTTTTAAATCTATAAACCTCTTTACAAATTTTACATATAGCTACTTGATTCTGTACGTTCCTATAAAAAGTTTTCATGCATCTGATTTTAATGGTCGTTTTGCTGGACCTCGTCTCATACTAGGGCGAATAGGAGGTGTTCCAGTTGGAGGATCACTGGTGGGTGTTTCATTTACATTAGTGAGTGTGTCATCTAGAGCATCTTCTAAATTAAAGTCTTGTTGAGTTTCAGAAAATATCTGCTCGTTTAAATCATATGGTATTTCAGCAGTATCAATAAAATCATCAAGTCTAGGAATACTTGAAGTACCCCTGCTCTTGTTACCCCTAGTAGAAGAAGTCTGACCCTTACCCTTACTCTTACCCAACATACTACTTAATCCTTTCATTTTAATTATGCTAATAAATAGTTAAAGATAATGAAATTAAGTGCGCTAAATAAAATAAAGACACAATACTAATTTAATGAAGGAACGAATGTACCAAACGTCGGCGTGTAATCGAGAGGTAGAAAATTGTTTTGCTCGATGGAAGATCCTCAAGCTAGTTTCGGTTGAGAAATTGGGTTAAAGTGTAAATATAATAATTTAGGGGTTTAAAATAAATATTAAGGGGGTAGGGGGGTTGGGGGAGGGGGGAAGCTATAAATGGCCGTTGCACAACGGCCAAAATATAAAATAGCCGTTGGTGCAACGACTATTTTGTGCAAAGGGGAGGGGATTGGGCGGGGGCGGCCCGGGTCCGGGCGGGACGAGACCATGTCCCGTCCCGGTACCGTAATTTTTTTTTTTTTAATAACGGGGTCGGGATGGGACCGGGGCGGTGTTGGGGCGGGACCGGCCCGGTGGCCACCCCTATTCTATTTTAGAAAGGAAATAGATAAAAGCAAGGAAAGGAAAAGAATAAAGAAAGCTAGAATCCTACTAGAACTAGGATAAAGATCCTACTAATGATTGGAAATTAAATGTCAACTATATAAATCAAGAAACAAGAAACCTGTTTAGAAAAGGATTCAAGAAACAAGAAATCCCATTCTTGGAAGAAATTTGTATTCAAACTTGAGCTTCTTTGACTTTCTTGGTCTTGAATTTCAATCTTGTGTTTCTTGGTTTTCTTGGATTTCTTGATCTTTCATCAGTTTAACTTATGTATTTGTTCTTTAAAGTCTGAATAGAAGTATAGCGTGCACAATGATTTGCTTCCATCCATGTACAAAACTGAGTGTAGTGTAACTGTTGACTTTCTTTTGACTGATTTTGTCGTATAAGCATTTGACATATAAATACTTTACATGTTTACCAAACACTATATAAGCAAACCTGCTTTTAAGCTTACCCAAACACCTTCGGTATGCCTCTCTGTAGCCTATTTCTCCCTAATCTATCATATCCTGATTGAGTGTGTTGTGGTGGTGCCAGATTGTCCATTGGAGAAATCAGCTGAAATTTCCTGAAGATCCCAAACTGTCAGCAGAGGCAAAGGATCTCATTTGCAGGTTGCTATGTGATGTTGAACATAGACTTGGCACTGGAGGAGGTGCAAACCAAATTAAGGTAAAATATCAATCAAATTTATCCAATTAGTTTCATCACAAATTTTCTCTTTCTTCTGGTGAACTTATTCCAGGTGACCTCTTATCAGGCTCATCCTTGGTTCAAGGATATTGTGTGGAATAAGCTTTATGAAATGAACGCAGCCTTCAAACCAGAAGTTAATGGGGAGCTGGACACTCAGAACTTTATGAAGTTTGACGAGGTTGTGTACATAAGTCATCTCTTACATAACCAATGACACCCATTTCTTTTTTGTTAAGTACCTAAAGCGCGCATAATTATACACTTTTTTCTTTTGGATCTCTTGTATAGTTGCTCTCTAATTGTCCAATTGATAAGAATATTCTGATATTGTATCGAAGTTTCCTGCCTGCATCAACTGATAATGAACTGCAACTTCTAGTTATTTTCACTAGCTTCTCCGAATCTACAAGTAAGGCAGTGACAGATTTTTAGTAAATAGAGAAGAAGAAAAAGGTGCAGCAGGAACCCGTCCTGTTCATCCATCTGTCTATTAAATTACAGGTCTTACTCGCACGTGAGGAGGCGTGTTAACGACAATGAAGTAACTAGAAGTTTTTCTTTTTTTTAGTACAAAATTTTAAGTGGGATGGTACACATAATTCGGCACACATACTCTTCCATTTTTTTCTTTTATCCTATACTTCATGAGTGTGCTTTTCCTTTTAACTTGCATTCTGTCTTTTTCATAGATGGATCATCCAACACCGGCAAGATCTGGTTCAGGTCCTTCTCGGAAGGTTTGTAAGCATTAATTCTCATCTTTATATATTTCAATACCTTTTCAAATATGGTAAAATTGTGCTGCTCTCGAAGTTTATGCAGCCTTCTCTCAACTCTACGACTGAACTACTTGTACAGAAAAGAGGGAAGCAGGGAGAGTTTACCCAGATTTTCTTAAAAACTGTATCTATATTACTTTGTTAAATTAAAAGAATACTGTCTAAATAATTTTCAAATTTTCATACATATACTAGCTGTACCACAATAACCTCACTTAGACTTATTTTTTGAAAAAAGGTTAGTGATAACCTCACATTTTAGACTTTTGTAGTACAAATTGTCAAACAACACATAATAAATACCTATGTTATGTAATAGAGTCAGATAAAATATATGGATTTGGACATCCCTCTGTTCCGGTTAGTATGCATTAATAGTGTGGTTTGGGACTGAGTAGTAGCAATAGTAGCTGTTATAATAGTATGGTGTCCATTTACTATGACTTCCTCATGTCAATTTGTAGTAATCCAATTAAAAGTTAGAATTAAAACAGGATGGTTGAAATGGAGAAGTGCTACCGGGTGCTATGTGATAGAAGGATGCTTACCAAAGTAAAAGGTTAGTTCTATGGAACAATTATAAGACCTGCAATGTTATATGGTAGTGAATGTTGGGCCGCTAAAGTCCACAAGATGAGTGTTGTAGAGATGTGGAGCTAAGATGGATGTAAGGTCATACAAGATTAGATAAAATTAAAAATGACCACATTTTCAAGAAGGTGCAAGTATCACGCATTGAGGATAAAACAAGGGAATCACTTGAGATGGTTTGGTTATGTCTTGCGTCGACCTACCGATGCATCGGTCCATAGGTGTGAAACTATGGTGAGTGAAGGTGTTAAAAAATGTGGTAGACCTAAAATTACATGGAAGGAATTTGTCTCGTAAGACCTACAATTTCTTGGAAGTAGTGCCGACTTAACTAAAGATAGAATATAATGGAAGTAAAAGACCCACATAGGTGATATCTATTAGTTTAGTTGAGAATAACGTTGATTTTGAACCTATTGCTTTTCCAGGTGTATTTCGGCCTTATCATAGATTTATATTTCGGTAAAAATATAGAGAACTTTTAATATTATTATTATTAACAATTGTTTGTGTATATATTCAACTATTTTTCAGTTTATTTTTATTTGGTATGATGATAACATGAGTTTGAACTTAGATGAAGAAACGCGGTCAATGAGGATTCATATAGCCAACACCAACTTGTTTGGGATTGAGGTGTAGTACTGTTGAAGTTTACATGTCCAAAATTGTCCATTCCTTTCGAGACAATGATCAAATGGGACAAAACTTAGATGCTAATCTGAATGTGCATCTAAACAGAGTGTCTAGTGAACATTTAACAGTTTGGTTTGCGCTTGAGAGTTGGAGTCAGCATTACTCTAGTAAATCGTGAAGGTTCTGTCTCAATAGTCCAATTTGTCTTGGTGCTGTTGTATCTTATCAAGAAGAAAATCATCTTTTCGCAAGTTCAATTTTATGTGCAAATTAAGGTCCAAGTAATTGTCTTGTAACAAAAAGGTAATTTATCTTGCCTCGTCATAATTCTTAGAAATGCATCTAAATTTTGTTTTATGTTTGTAGATATCATTAACACCCAAAGATTTAAGTTTTGTTGGCTACACATACAAAAACTTTGATGCTGTCAAAGCACTACGCAACAATTCGGGTGAGTTATTCTTACTCTCTGAAGGATCTGGTATCTATATAGTACAAGTATACTGCAGGAGGATATTTGTGCAGGCTTCCTTGTATATATATATATAATATATATTATATATATATATATATATATATATATATATATATATTATATATATATATATATATAACATCATATCGGATTTTGTTTTTGTTGGTTAAAGTGGACTTCTGGGCTGATACATTGCCTCATCATAACCTCATTTGCTAACTTTGGCTTCTGAAAATTTCTCATCACAAGCAAGTCCAGTTTAGATGTTCCAGTAAAAGTGATATTGGTGACGCTTTTTTATGCTTGTGTTACTAAACCTTTTTTAGTGGTATATCATGCCTTAAAAGCTATTTGTTTTTTTTGTTTGGCTTCTATAACTAACATGAAATTACTGTGACAGATTTGAGACGTAGTATCTGTCTGATTCATCTTTGCTTTTAGATGTGATTCTGTGAATGATTTTGTTCTCATTTGTATTTCCAGATTCTACGAGGAGTATGTCACCTAGACGATCGATTGATTCCATATTTGGTAAGTTTGTTTTACAGCCGGAGTATGGTTGTAAATTGAACAAAGTATTCAATATTGTATAATATTATGTCAGCAGGTGATTCCAAGGACCATCCTTCAATGAACGGAACAGCTGGGGAAACAGATGTACAGAGGATTACACCAATCAGTGATGCGATGTTACCATGACAATGCAAATGTTATTTTAAACGATACTCCTACCAAGGGGAGGTAGCATACACCTGTTGTATTTGATCAGGTTGCTCACCCTTTTATCAGCATTCAGAATGGTGTCTGCATTTTGCAGAACCATTATCTAAGTGTACAGCAGAGCTTTCAGAAACTATGTTAACTCCGTAGGACATGAAAACTATGTTAGAATAGGCTGCTTGATGTATTGTTGTCCTGACTGCCCAGATTGGCATTTACAAGCTTTCTCCTGTGGCAGTTTGAATTTGAATTTGAACTCCAACGTTGTTTTTGTTGGTAACTAAGAAAAACTGAGGTTGTATTGCTTCTATAATTGTTAATTAACCTTTCTAACCGTTGGCTGCCATGAAAATTAAGAGAGATATTTATACATCTATGTAAGGTCCTTTCCTTTTGCGGCCACCAAAAGCCATCCATCTTGAACAACCATTCTGCCAATGAGCTTGTTTGGGAAACCACAAGGGAATTGGATTTCAGTGTAATTGAGGATAATTACACAGTTTGACATGTTTGTTTGGTCAAATAATTACTTGGTTAGTGAGTAATTACACTACACAATTCTCATAGGGGAAAAGAATTGGGTGTATTTACATGTTTGGGGGTAATCCATGTTAGAAAGATTGCCAACTTTGTAAAACTGAAGTGTCAGAAACAAAAGCTACTCTCATCGGATAAAAAGGAGTGTCCACTTGGCCTTTATTTTTTGGTTTTAAAAGAGTGTCTACTTACCAAATCAAAAAAGAATTCACTCTACTTTTTTCAGATTTTCCCTTATCAAGTGTTAGATGACCAAATCACTATACCTATTTAATTAGGAACATTGTAGTCAAATTATCTATTTTTACCTTGGAATTAATATTTTCTCAAAGGGTGTGCAAAAGGCTAAGTGGACACTTTTTTTTATCCGACGGTAGTACAAAATATAAATCTGTATCAACTGGAACAGTAAATCAACTCCTAGTGAATCCATCTTTCAGCATCAATAAGCTGTAAATTGTAATGAGCTGAAGATTAAGTAGAAGCAGGGGAATAATTACTTAAGGATAGGTGATGTTCTGTCTAAAATATATATATTTATTCATTATTTGCCTCACATTTTAGTACTTTTAATTATCTTTTAAGTATTAATTATAATGAATTGTGCTTAGTATTATATTTTTACTCGGTAGGAATAAAGAGGTATGAGGATGAAAAAGTTTAGAGCAAGGAGAAAATTATTGAAATTGAAAAAGAAGGAAAAATGGGTTTTAAATAACTTCAGATAACCTGTGACCCTGAGTTCAAAATTTTGGACTTAGAAAAAGCTTGGAGTCGCTGTGGAGGCTTGAGTTACAGGATTTTACCTTTTCTTCTCTGTAGTACTCATTTTTACATTTCTATTCGGATGAATTTTTTCCATGTCTATATGGAGCTAAACTTTATAGTTCTAGATTTTTGACACTATCATGAAAGTTGATGCTTGATTATCGTTTATATCTATTAGTTTTCCATCTTTGATTTATTTATTTATTTATTTATTTATTTATTCTTGGTCTTAATTGTTTGATTATCTGGCCAATAGTACACTATCTGTGGCGTGTAAATTGAACTAGGAATAGGGAATTGTCATGCGTAATAAGAATAAGTAGAGCTTGTTCGAGTAATCGTTTCACTACTAAGAATATGAATATACCCTTTAGCCTCACTTAGTTCAATACATGAATTTAAATGTATTCTATTTTCTGATGACCATAGGAATATAGGCGTTGGAGTAGCTTGATTAGACTTGTGAGTAACTCAGAAGATACTCACAAAGTAAATATTAATCCGTCAACTAGTAACTTAGGAAAATCAATAAGTGTAACGATTGGAATATTAAACTGGATTGGTAGTGGTCATAGCCCTAGGTCTTTCTCTTCTCCGATAAAAGTCCGTTCTTTCTTGGTTGAAGTTTATTATTTCTTTCATTAATATCAAAGTATATATAGAGTACAATTGTTTCTATAATATACATTACACACCCCCTCAGTCGGAGCGGGAGGAGGTCGGACGCTGAGACTTGATCTGAAGTCAAGAAATAACTGTCTGGAAGTCATTTGGTAAATATATCTGCATACTGATAGGATTATAGAACATGTAACACTCTGACATGACCTAGTGAAACTTTCTCACGAACAAAGTGTAGGTCTATCTCAATGTGCTTGGTTCACTGATGTTGAACCGGATTATGAGACAAATAGATGACACATATGTTATCACAATACACAATAGATGCCTGACGCAGCGACAAGTTCTAATAAGAAATTTCTCGAGCCAATAAATCTCGCCACTACATTTGCAACGCTCAGATCAAATTCAGATCGAGCGAGATAGATAGCTTGCCGCCGCGTATCAAGAAATCAGATTATCCCCTAAAAAAACACAAAAGCCGGAGGTGGAGCGTCGCGTGTCCGGACACCCTGCCCAATCTGCATCCGTATATAAAAGCAACCTGTTTGGAGCAGAGGGGTATATGTGCAAACCATAATCAAGAGTGCCCTTAATGTATCAAATGATACTCTTAAAAGCAGTGAAATGGGACTCTCTGGGGTCATGCATGAATAAGCACACATGTTGAACAACATAAGTTATGTCTGGCCTGGTGAAGGTGAGATACTGAAGTGCACCTGCAAGACTCCTATACAGAATAAGATTAGAGAGTGGAGCACCATCCATGACACTGAGCTTAGATTTAGAATCAACTGGAGTAGGCACCTCTTTGCAGTTTGCCATCTTATCCCTGTACACAATCTCTTCTGCATACTTACGCTGACACAAAAACATATGATTGGCAGACATGGTCACTGATATCCCTAAAAAATAACTCAGCTTCCCCAAATCAGTCATTGTAAATTCGGACTTAAGTAAGACAATAATCTCATTTTTCAATCCGTCGGATGAGGCAGTAAGAACAATATCATCCACGTAAAGTAATAAATAAGCAGTGCTACTACCTCGATGAAAAATGAAAAGTGATGTATCACTCTTGTTGCATACAAACCCAATCTTCAAGATATACCTGACAAAGAGATCGTACCACGCACGGAGGGCCTATTTCAGGCCATATAGTGACTTACGGAGACGACACACGTAGTGAGGAACTGCTGGATGAGTGAATCCTGGCGGCTGATGCATGTAGACGGTCTCTCTCAGATCCCCATATAAGAATGAATTCTTCACATCAAGCTGATGGATCGGCCAGTGTTTGCCCATGGCAATACTCAAAACTGTGCGGATGGTATCCGATTTGACAACCGGGCTGAAGGTCTCACCACAATCAATGCCCTCCTGCTGATTTGTGTCATTAGCCACAAGTCTTGCCTTATACCTCTCAAGATCTCCACTGTCTCTGAATTTGTGACGAAATAGCCACAGACAACGAATCATATTCACCCCCTCATACCTAGATCCAATGTGTGCTGTTTAGTTAAAACATTGAATTTCTCAGTCATAACCGCATTCCAAGTAGGGTCTTGTTTGATCAATATAGGGTTCTTGGGAATTGGTGAAATATTTTGGGCAGACAAATTAAATTAGACTTTGGGTTTGAAAATTCCATGCTTTGCACGAGTTTCCATTTGGTGAGTGGGGATAGTAGGAGGTTTCAAGGCGGAGGGATTTGTTGGATACTGAGAAGGAGGGACAGACACCGGAGTAGGCACCGCGGTGCTGGAGGGAACCTTCGGCGGCGGCGTGGCGCCGTGATCAAGTGCCGCGACGCTGGAGGACTGACCTCTCACGATGTTTTCGCGTTTGTGGCGCCGCGGCCAAAGATCGCCGCGGTGCTGTCGATGGTGAATCAGGGACCTGTTCGCAGGAGTTTTGGCGTAGCGGCGCTGACCCTTGGGGCCGCAGCGCTGAAGAAGAACCGATATGCTCTAGTTGACTTAGGATGATGGGAGAGATGGCAGGATCATCAAGAAAAGAGTAATCCGGTTTTTGGAACTTTTTAAGATTCGAAAACGGGAATGTGGTCTCGTCGAATGTGACGAGTGGACAAGGCATAGCATATATAACCCCTATGGTTAGGCGGGAAGCCTAGGTAGACACAAGGAATGTGTCACAACCCGACCTCGGACCCGTGACTGGTGCCTTACCCCGAGCACCCTTGTGATACAACATCAGAGAAAACCAACGGAAATAAACTCACAAACAAGAAACCATATAAAATATGAAACAGGCTAACCCAAAATGGCTACCTTTCCGTAAACATAAATATAACAAAAACTGAACAGTTACATCCTTAACTACCCAATCTATAACAGGACTACAGACCTCTAAGAATGTGTAACCACTATGACGGGACAGGGCCCCGTCATGCCCCTGAATGTACAGAATATCTACCACATCAGGGAGAACCGTACCAAAAGTCAAGCCTCCGGAGAAATGGAGCTTCTGACACCTGAGCAAAGATCCTAAAGATGAGGATCCACCACCGCTACCCCTACCGCGCATTTAACGCAGCCCCGGCGAAGGGGGTCGATAATAATATGTACCGTATGTAAAATCGAAAATACTGTAATAATATCATAAGTCTAAAATAAGCTGGAGTCATGGATGAAAATCAAATTACATTGCACTGTGCCTTACTAACAATGAGAGTAACAAGTATAAACTTTACTGCATAAAAATAGGAGGCTCATGATCAAAACAGGGTCCCTCGCCCGTAGTATCATTAAGCAATCCTACTCCTGGGACTATTTCACCCGCATAGGTCCTGTGGACCCGCATGAGGTCATCCGCCTCGCATGGGACTATTTCACCCGCATGAGACTATTTCACCCGCATGGACCCGGTGGGCCCGCATGAGTACAAGCGCCGCACTCGCATCATGGGTAGCAAATCCATAGCATAAGTAGTAAACCATCCTAATGGACGCATACCCGTGGACCATCCATCGTGTCAGTATGTCCAAAGGAAATAACAAGAATAACCCGAGGTCTACCCCGTAAGAATACATAACCTAGCACAACCGACTATTATACATAACATAAGCGCTACCGGCTTATCATAACATAAGCAAGTTAAGAAATCTCCTAACTTCTTATTAACATTATTAATATGTCCTCTCATTTTAGCTTACTTAAGGCACTAACATGTCATTTAAGAGAAAATCCGGGAATTCAACCCAAGTACCACGTACTTCTAACCTTTTAAGAAATGACTCCTTTTTATATAAAACTTCCAAGGTACTAATAACCGTAGTATCAAGTCACGACTATTTTTCAAGACAAGTCACCTTTCCTTTTTGAAATATAAAAGCTTCTAAATCAAGCGACTTCTTTTCTTTTAAAACCTTAGGCAATTGATGCCTTAAAATCGATTTGTCTTTCATAAATTCAAATCACTTATCCTTACTCATTTTACTTAGAGTAAATCTTTCTTTTGTTACCCCTTCCATAAAGCTAATATAACCAACTTCCCATAAAGTCGTTATATTAACTTTATACATTAGTCAAATACATTTCCCTATATCCAAGGGACTTATACTTTTAAAACGAAACAAGTATCATATACTTAAAACACTTCAAGTCCCTTGACTTTGAAAACTTAAGACGTCCTTAATACTTTTTAAAGAAAAGAGTTAATTCCCTTACTCACCAAACTTGGCCATCCTTAAAACAAGTAAGGGATGTCAAAGCCTTGTACGTCTACCGTACTACATACGTGCAACTACTCATGCTCAAGAGATAGGAAAGTTTCACATACCTCTTCGGGTCAATCCACTTGCAAGTCCAATGTACCGCACGTAGTATGTCAACCTATAATGACCATAATACGTTCATTAGCCTCTATCTTTAACGTAGAACATTCTAATTGAAACGTCCCTTATTCCTACGGAAAACTGGGCAGCACTTCCTTTGTTTCTACATACTTTGCCACCTTTTTCAAGGCCGAACCCAATAACCAAACACGCCATTCTTAAGGCTCAACAATCCAATCAACACAAAAGGGGATTACACGCCTAACTTGGACGTGTAAAATTCTGCCCCACAATATATAACAACTAATACAAACTACAAAGTCCAATTTGGCCATTTTGAGGTATAACAACATAAATTCTTATCCAATTCCTTTTTAATCCAATTTGTTATCCAATTCCTACATGCAATACCTCTAAAGGCAATATTGACAACTATAAGTCCTTTCTTCCACACATGCAACATAATTAACTAGCAAAAGAGAAAGGATTGTTACCTTAGAGCTTACCCCAAATTAGTCCAACAAAATCCACTTGTCTTCTTTCCACAATCACCTCCACAAACCTCCTACAAGCTTGTCAACATGTTTCCTTCTTGCCACATTTTCAGAATTTCTCTAGGCTTAGGTGTCTTTTTGAATTTCTAGAGAGAAGGGAGAGGAATTTTAGAGAGAAGGAAGAACTTTTTAGAGAGAAGAAAGAGCTTTGAAGAATGACCAAGTCTTGAAGACTTGGTCAATAAATAGGACATGCAAAAATCAGATTGGGGGGGGGGACACTTGTCACCCTCCCATGGCCTTTTTAAAAGAATATATCTGATTTTCCTCAGTTTTCCGCCAAAAACTCCGCCTCGGCGCCGCGGCGCTGAAACCTCCGCAAAGTCTCGGCACTTCCGGCGCCGCGACCCTGCTTCCCGGTGCCGCGGTGCTGCAACTTCAGCGATGCTCCAGATTATCCGGCGCCGCGGCCCTGCATCCGGCGCCGCGGCGCTGTGGCCCCTGACCGATGTTGCTTTTATGCTCGACTGCGCACTGAACTTGTAACCTCCATAACTTTCTATTCCGACGTCCTATCGACGAACGATTGGTTGCGTTGGAAACTAGACTCAACGAACTACAGACTAGACCTTTGAAACACCTAGGAACTCTCAATGTAACGGGACATAAACCGCCTCAACGTTGACCAACAACCTGTCCGAACATTCCGTCAACCCATCATTCCAAAATTTAAAACTTAATTCCTTTCGTACGTCCTCCTAAGCATGACCCGAACTACGGGGTGTAATAGAATGGACCGGGGGGATAGTTTGTGAGGGGCAACAGAGGCAAGGTTAAAATAGCATAGACAACTAAATATTCGGAGATGATCATAAGAGGGGACTCTATGATAGAGAATTTCGGTAGGGGTCATATTGTGAAGGGTGCTAGTTGGGAGAATATTTAGAACGTATTCTGACATTTTAGCAGCATAGACCCAGAAAAATGGAGGTAGAGAGACATGAATCAAAAGAGTGCGAATCATATTGTTAATGGTGCGGATGATTCTTTCAGCTTTACCGTTTTGTGAGGAGGTGTGGGGGCAGAAGAAGAGAAAAATCATGTCATTATTAATACAAAAACGGTGAAACATAGAGTTGTTGAATTCACGACCATTATCGCACTGTAAATATTTTATACCTTTTTCAAATTGTGTTTGAATGAATGTTCGAAACTCAAGAAATTTGACAAACACTTCCGATTTAAATTTGAAAGGATACAACCAAACAAAGTGAGAAAAGTCATCTAGTAGGATAAGATAGTATTTATGACCGAGAGAACTAGAAACATGTGATGTCCATAAATCGACATGTATAATATCAAAGGGTGCAAAAGTAACACTAGTGGATGACTTAAACGAAAGACGAGTATGTTTGCCTAAAGAACAAGTAACACAGTTTTGGGCAAGCTTCCCATTACAAGTAATGAAATTATTACCTCTAAGAAAATTAAAAACTGAGGCTCCTGGATGACCAAGTCTATTATACCATGTGCAAGAAGAAATGACCGCTAGAGAGACGGGAGAGCTAGATCTAGTAGCGGAGGTGGGAGTGAATGAATAGAGATCCCCCGTGCTATTGCATCTCGTAAGAGGTGTCCCCGTATGAAGAACCTTCACAGTGAAACCATAAGGGTCAAAATCAACGGAGACATAGTTATTACAAGTGAATTTGCGGATAGAAATTAGATTTTTAATCATATGTGGGGCATATAGGGTATTTTGAAAGGGGAATGGATGAGGAGGTAGTGTGTAGGATGTACCATAACCCTTTACTGGAAAGTGGTGACCATTACCAACTGTCACAAATTGAGGATGCTTTAAACCAAACAGTTTGAGAATATTACCTACAGACCGGCTGAGGTGAGAAGTGGCTCCGGAGTCCATGTACCAGTTGTTTTCAGGATGTTTCATGTTGAGACAGCTGAAGGCCTGACCCAACTCAGTGGGTGTCATGTTGGACGAAGCGTCTTTGGAATCGCGGCGCGGCTACAGACGTTAGAGTATTGTGCCGGCCACCGAATCTGTGGGCTCTGTTGTTATTCTTTGCTGGTCGATGTACGCGACCCCTACCATGACCACGGCCTCCTCTGCCGCGACCTTTGCCACCTCGTCCCTACTGTGGTTGAGAATTTTCTGGCGGTGTTGGATCTTGAGAGCATGTTTCGACAGTTAACGCCTTATGAGTGTGTTCATCCTGCTTAGCACGGCGAGTCTCTTCGAGCAACAACTGTGAACGAGCTTTGTTAAAACTGGGAAGCGGATCTGCCTGTTGAATTATGGCGGCTAATGTATCATAGTCGCCTTTGGGAAGGCCTGCAATCAATTGCAACACCATCTGAGTGTCCGATGCACGTGTCGACGCTGAGAGTCGATCCGCCAGAGTTTCAATCTGCGCAATATTCAGTCATGTTGGAGAAATTTTCAAGGTGTGTATTGTTAAATTGTTCCTCCAAATACACCGCACGAGTGTGTTTGTTATCTTGAAAGATTTCCTCCAAGCGGTTCCATAAATCACGGGCTATGACACCAGATTTCATGATAGTAAGAAGAAGATCCTGAGAAATACTATCATAAATCCACTGTTTGACGCCGGCATCTAGACGACGCCAAGTAGACTCATCAACCTCCGGAGGGGACGAAATAGTGTCGTCGATGTGGTCAAGCACGTTATAAAGACATGCATGATTACGGAACAGTTCAACCCAAGGAGAATACTGACTGTTTTCTTGATCAAGAAGAATGAGAATATAATTCTTGAAAAAGAGGATGACGACGTGGTGATGGGATTTGTGGAGGTAGATGCGTCAGAATCAGAAGCGTAATCCTGAGTATTCATTTAGAGAAGAGAGAAAAGAAGAAGAAAAACCAAGAATTTTGGGATGAGAGGGGGGAGGAACTGCCCGAGGGGGGGCTGGTCGGAGACGGTGGCTCACACAAAAAAAAATTCTAGGATTTTGTGTTAGGCTCTTGATACCATGTAAGATGATATTAATCTCCCTTGAGGAGTCTTTCATTAATATCAAAGTATATATAAAATATAATGTTCATCCCTTATACAATAGGAATCCTAAACCTATACAAAAGAGGAATCCTAAGCCTATACAAAAGAGGAATCATAAACCTATACAAAAGAGGAATCCTAGTCTTACCATAATTATATTTACACGATATATAAAAATATTCTAATTATGGATAGGTACAATTATTTTTATAATATACATATTTACACAAATGTTTTAACTATTGCTTTGTACGTTCTTGTGCAAACCAAAAGAGATGAATTATTGCTAAAGTATTGGATCCTTTTGCCACTGTTCTATATGTTGATTGAAGTAATAAGTGATATGTAAATAGAAGGGAAAGAAACAGAAAGTGGAAATGAAATCTCACGATTTACTCCCTATGTAATATCGTATGTCTTAATCAACATCAATCTCGCACCTGGACATGTTGGCGGTGGAGAGTATTACTTGTTGGCACGTGTCTGTCTACTTGCCACATGTCCTTTCCATCACCTTCGAATAAGATTTCGTTCTCTCCGCGGAATAATCATTTAAAGTTGACTATTTTATATACTTAATGGATGATACGTCACTTCAATTCAGGTTTGATCAGTTTCAAATATATGATAACACTTTTGGATTTCTGTTTGTGAGAAAATTGAAGTACGCGAGCGACGACATGTTGAAGGCTTCATGCATTAATCTGGAAAAAAAATTGAAGCGTGATTTTGTTTCTGATATCGATGTGAATGTCTTATTTCTTGAGTTAAGAGTTCTAAAAGAATGTATACCTGTGGAATAAAAAAAGCAATTGAGATGTTGAACTTTTTGAAGAGTATGAAAGGTTGCTACCCGAATGCCACAATTGCTTATAGAATTTTGTTAACTATACCAGTGATCGCTTCCGGAGAAAAAAGTTTTTCAAAATTGAAGTTGATCAAGTCGTATCTTCGTTCGACTATATCACAAGAAAGGTTGAATGGACTAGCTATGATATCAATTGAGAAGGAAATGCTAGTGAATTCCAATTTCGAAAGCTTGATAAATGATTTTGCTAGCAAAAATGTGAGAAGGATAATGTTTCAATAGCAATGCTTGTATACTCATTAGGTAATATTCTTGTTACTTAGTTATACAATTTTGAATAAGGTTGCAACCTCTATTTTTATTATATTAGGTTAATAATCATGTTAATTTTTTTTTATTCATGTGTTTAAGTAAGTCTAGCTACTTGTTAACTATTGGGGCAAAAATATTTGTGATGGCTTGGGGCATCCCAAATATCAGGGCCGACCTTGCCTGTGGGTACGATATCTAGACTTAAAATTATATATTACTTGTACGACCATGTATACTTCACCAAAAACTTGTTGCTCCCAAACACACATGCAAGTTCAAATATCGTACAAGTTTTTGGCGTCAAGTATACACGGTCGTACAAGTAATATAGGATTAAAGTCCAGATATTGTACCCACATGGACTTGCGATTAACTATTTACTTGTACGATCGGGTATACTTGCATCTGCACTTGGGAGCAATAAGTTTTTGACTCCGTTATCGAGGACTTAAAATTAATTATTTATCTAGATTAGACTTTTTTTTTATCTATTCAAGTTCTATTTTTCTTTTATTCTTTATTTAATATTCTATTATTCTTCTTGACATGACATATTGGAACAAAATTTTATCAAATGATGGATATTCATGTTTTAGTTACTTTGTGGAGGACTCCACTTATGGGATAATAGTTCTATAATTTGGATCACACCGAATGTGTTATGTGACCCTTCTAAATTCTATGGTTGGAACTTTTGTAAATGATATGGTGGTCAGTGGAAAAAGTGTCCTAAGTGTTGTTCTAGTATCTGAAGTAACTTTCACAAAGTGAATATTATGAGTGATACTTGGCTATTGTTTCGAGCTCGGCGATTAGAGGTATGAGGGATTATATTGATGAAATTACAAGTGAAATGACATACTTCAGGGAAGAAAGAACAAAGTTTAGACAAGATATAGACAAATTTGGCTCGGATATCCATAATCTGCAGGCTCAATATATAAAAAAGTTGAGGCGTTTGATGCCCAACTACCAATTGTCGTGGATAGTAGTCAGGATTTGGAGTAGAAAGAGGAATTCCAGCCATTCGACTAGAATATTATTGATGATGCCGAGGTTGAGGGAGTATATATTAGTGAGGATGTAAAACTAATGTAGTTTTAGAGTTGAGGCGTGTCGACCCTCATTCTAAATATTTTTCTACATTGTGTTTAGTTAGCGACATGGAAATCGAGCCTTTCAAGCATTTGGAGAAGGGTATAGATGAGGAACAAGACCCTTACATTCTAAAATTTGCCACATAGAAAAGACAAAACGACATTCTTCACTTAAGGGACAAAAAGTGCAACATGCGATATCTATTTCTTGGTTCCTTTATTTTCATACCACCAGCCCAGAAGCGTGACATAAATTTGATGCAAAATTGAGGGCACAATTTATATCGTCAAAATGGAAGAAAAAATGGTGAAAGTAATGGCGTCGTGTCGCGATGTTAAATCAAGCGCTTGTTGGGAGGCTTGTATTTTATTTTTATTTTATAGTGTTGTGTTTTTTTTATGCAAACTAAGGGAAGTTTGAGTACCCAAAAGTTGAGGAGCACATTTGATTCAAAACTCATCTGATTGTCTCGGGAACTGCATCAATCATCCCCGCAAGTTATAAGAGACGAATCTCCGAAAAGAGTAATTTGAGGAAAAAGAGTCGAAACGCTCAAAACAACCTGGGCAGCATACATAAATCAAAACTTACTAATTATTACTCAATTATATCTAATATTTATTTAATTGAGATAATTTAATGTTTCAATTAATGTCAATCATATATTTTTAAGACAATACCACTAAGTTATGTGGTTAGTGGCTAATTTTATCAATTAAAGTAATCTTAAACGAAAAGTACAAGTAAGGGTACCTTATAAATGATAATGAGTCAAAGCTACTCTACTCCTAACAAGCATGTAATAAATAAGAGCTATAGAAAGAACCAAATAATTTGTGATCATTCCAAAGTAACATACTCTACTCTATGATGTTATTACAAAGGAGAAGACTAACAAAGTGATGAAGAATAAAGACAAAGTAGGAAGAAATATATGATAGATTTAAGTTGTATTGATTTTTATTTTTATTTGTGAATGCTGGTTTCAGTAATGAAACACATGATAGATTAGTTCATAATGAAACACATCAATCAAGCCTCCTTGTAGAGAAAGAAGAGAGTGTTAGGGTTTACATTAGATTATGTTTTACTTGATTAATTTTTTCATCCCAAAATTGACGGAATTGAATCAACACTTCGCAAATTTTAATGCTCAATCCAATCTAATGCTAAACTAAATTCAACCAAATTAATGTTTTAATTAAAGTCAATAGGAAAGAAATGAAATAAATAAAAGATGAAGAGAAAAATGATATGAAATTTTGGTCATCAATGTTAAATATGAACTCTTTTTTCGCAGCACAATTTTCAACTCACAAAAAGAAATAATAAATATATATTCCTCTGATCTATATTTTATGACATTAACACATATGCGATGATCAATGAAGAGTTTATATACATGTTGGTATGTATTTTATTAAAATAATACGTATAGCTAATGTATAAGAAAAAATTAGGCATGCAAAAATGTATTTAAAAGTGAGGTTAGATGCACGCCCTACCGTGTGTCATGACCCCTTTTAGGAATCGTGGTGACATCTACACTTTTTTCCACCGGTAGGCGAACCACTCCCAATTCATTAACAAGATATAGGAAAGAAGTGCGGAATTAACAAAATACTTAGATAAATTATCTGATCAGAATATAAACTGCGAAATATAAGTCTGAGAATCATAAGTACAACCCCAAGAATCTAGTCAATAATACAAGAGCTCTAGACTGTGTACAAGTCTGAAATAAAGATAACTTAAGATAAATGTAGCAACTGTCTGAACATGTCTCTCGAATAGTAAAAGACAAGAGTAAAGATAGAAGCATCCGGGGCAATGCTGGAAGGAAGCATCCTCACCCTGAACACTGGAAGTTCGCCGGCTCAGAATCAGCCACGAAGTCTTGAACTGGTAGAAGGTATTGTATCGTATCTGCATCCAAAAAGAATGTAGTAAGTGTAGTATGAGTACATAATGTACCATCATAGGCATCATAAGTCGACAACGATGGAAGATACAAAATTAAAGATAAATATCAAATTGACACCAAATAATCATATACTAAACAGTGCAATAATTCAATAAGTCACATTGTCCACATAATAGTTCACTGAATCAACAAGTCATTTTGTTCATATAAGGTTTCATAATCATGCAAGTTACCCCAATTTTAGAAGAGTTCAATGACAACATCTCAAGTATAAAATGATCATTAAACAACCCTTCTTTATCCAAGAATTTAACCAAGTCATTAGTAACCAGTCCAACACTTAATTCATAAACAAATAATCAATGAAGTAATATATGTATGCAATGCATATGCCAGATACTTTTCATATCCCAGTATACATACATTCAAATTCTATGAATTGCACACCCATAGAGGACCTATTGTAACATCTTGTACCTTCAAACTAAACCTTGTTCATAATTAAGAATTTTAGAAAATCAAGACGAGACATATGAAGTTAAAATTCGCTTTCAGTTAAGAGATTTATGTTTTACGCCAGAGGTTATACATACCTTACAAAGTTATACGGGCCGTAGAATTTCATCGTCCAATCACCGTCGAAAACTAACAAAATATGATGGATTATGCGAACTGTATAAAATTATGTGGGACGTACCTTTTGACTGTAGAATGACCCCCGACCTTTGGTGATCACTCAAATTTGTAAATCGATGACTACCATTTTATATGGTCCGTACAATTTTCTACACACCGTACTATCTGAACGTAAAAGGGCACGACGATTGAATGTATGAATACGTGAAATCAGCTCTAAAAATCAGTTTCATCCTTTTCAAGCTCTAGCACGAAGGTTCTCTCCTCCCATTATTTTCCTACATCAAGATAAGTCTATTTCATGCAATTTCAAGTGATTCTAACATCATCCTCATAGATTCTAAGCGAAATTCATTAATTCTTAACCTAGGATTTTCAAGAAACCCCAACTTAAGGGATTAAAGTTCAGACTTTGGGAAGTTTTCATCAAGTTCAGATTTTTAATACAAGACTAGGAGCGATTAAGGTATGTATATCTTATATCCACATGTGGGAACATCATTGTTCTTCCCCACTCTGTGTTCATCCATGAAAATATGAAGTTCAATAACCTAGGGTTTCTACTCTAATTCATGATCCCAAAGTTACATGTACCATTATATATCATGTTCGTATTAATAATTCGTTATTATATTCTTGATACTCCACTTTTCTTATTAAGAATCCGCCTGTAATCCATGAACACCCTTGTTGTACATTCCATGTGTTCTTAAATGTAAGATATGAACTATTGTGCTTATTTTTCTAAAAATCTACTTTATTTTCATGTTTTCATACAAGTTATACTATATACTTATATTCATGCTATATTATAGTCACGAATCATGTTTACAAGTCATGTTTAAACACAATCATAATCCCATATTACTCAATTCCATGAATTCTACATGTTTTAATGTTTCATGCAAAATATATTATGTATTTATGTTCATGATATATATTATACTTATCAACTGTGTTTACAAGACATGAATATAAAACCAAAGGCTCAGATACAACCTATATTCATGTTCATATTTTTAGGAGTAGCATAGGTCTACCGAGAAAGCTCAGACAACTTGAAACTACGCATGTCAATGTAGGATAATGGTCGATCCGCCCAGATTAGGACGACACCTTCAAACGGTTGAATTGGATCCTTTCATATCATGCTTATGTCTCATACCCTGAAAATGTGTGAGGCTGCTCTGTTGGTCGGGATAGAATCCAGACTCCACGTACCCACGTGGTGATTCCATGTTGTCAGTTATACTACAACTCTTTCACAAGATACATATATGCATATGTACTAAAAATATTTTTACTCATGGTATAAATTTGTTTATGTGAGATGATGCTCATGTTCATGTTCATTTTACAGTTTCAGTTCCAGCCCAATATTATTTGATATGTCTGCTATTTTTTCAGTTGCTTTATATACAATATAATTCAAATGTACTTATGTCCCTTTTTCTAGGGGCTTGCACTTCACAGTGCAGATACTGAGTTTTAGAACGTTGGATCTGCTTATTAGGATTTCATCACTAGAAGCTATTATTAAGCCATGTTTCATCCCTAGTGTCATTTTGATTATTTTCATGGTATGTATTACAATAGAGATATGCTAGCATGACATATCGGATATTCAGACTTACTATGTATTTTTCCAGATATTTTTGCTATTATAATTCAGACTATCTTTTCAGTATCCAACTTTACATGTTTTAAATCATTGTTATTGCATGTTTTTTTATCTACATTGATTTAACAATCCATGTGGTTCGCTCGGTCACATGCAGTCAGACATCGAATGTCATATTTTGCTCGGGCCATAGTTTGGGGCGTTACACCCGTAAAGTCCATATACTCCTCCAAATTTTCTCAACGGAGCCCATCACTTGACTGAATAATAACTGTTGCAGGCGTGCAAACCGTTCCCCTGCGTATCATCATCATCTTAATGTTGTCAATAATCTCATAAGTGTTCTTACCTTCCCGGTCTTTTGGACTCGTAATATTTTCATACCACTCTCATATCAATATCAATGAAATCATGAGTGTATGAATGCAAATGATAATACAAGACAAGAAATCAGATATAGTGAGATGCAACCAAGTGCAATAAAGATATCATATCGAAAACATGTATGATGAATAAATCCAACAATAGCAAATATAGAGACAAGCCCACATAATGACAGTAAACTCAATCAACAACAGTCAGGAAAATCACCTATCATCATAGTTCAACATCGGTATCCGCCCAAACGTTCATCACAACCGTTTAGGTGGGACCCCAAACACGCTGAATATCCCTTAACATTTATAACTAATTACATACTTTTATCGGAATCTAATAAGAAGAAACCATAGCCAACCTCAAGGCTGGGCATGCGACACGAACAATCAACCATCAGCGATAGCCTTGCCCTTCTGGATCGCCTCGTAATAGTCGTAGTCTAACACACATAAATTAAACGTTAATATTAATCTATTACACAATGTAATGACTTAGTCCTTCAAACATACCCAAGACCTCCAAAACAAACCCCGTGCCCACGGTGTCAAATCTAAACTTTACTACTCAATTAACATAAACACATATGTGGTAATCATATTCCTAAGTTAACTAGAAACCTAAGCTCAATTGGACCTTTAATTGCATGATTTAGGAAAAGCCTCAATTTACAAATCCTAGGTTTTTTCCCCAGATTGAAAAGTGTTTTCATATTCAAATTAAACACTACATGATCATCTAACATAATTCAATACTTATTCACTATTTCAAGGTAAACTTATTCATATTACACCCCTAAATCCAAGGTTCATTCTCTCTTATTCTAACATGGGAACTAGAACTCATTTTCCCCAATTCATAATCTATTCCAAGATTAGAGACCTTAAAATATGAAATACAATCACAAAGGTGAATAATGTAATGAAGAACTCAACCTCAATCTTTAATAATCTCCCTTAGGCAGCTTTAGAATCCAGAATGGGATGTTTTGGGAAAGTGAAATGATTTAGGGCTGTTAAACAGTGTCCGAAAATATCCTTCGGTGCCACGATTCTTAGGACACAGCGCCGCCATAGCTATGAAGTTAGGTTCCATAATCGTCTGTAAAAGATCCAAGGAGATAGTGACATAAATTCACTGGAGAACCTTGCCATCAAGCATACCCCATAAGTCGGGATATGCTGCTTTGGTGGACACAACCGTTGTAGACGTAGACGTCGTATCACCCCCGTAGGAGTAGAAGGATGATGTGGTGAATAAATTTATATGTCATAACATGAATCTTGAATAATTCTGCCCACGTCCCATATTGGACGTTCTCTAGATCAAGAACGATAGGAAAACCGCTCTTGATATTGGAAACTGTGAGGGCAGGATGAAACGTGTTTTTATCAGTTATGGTGAATAAAACACGAAGATTCAGAGAAGAGAATTTGGGAGAAAGGATTTTTGGAAGCAAAGAGTTGTGGCGCTGGTTGAACAACCGAGAGGAAGGGTTGCGGCTTGGAGCAGAAAAATTCGAGAAAGAGATAGGGATTTTTGAGGAGCGGAAGCAAGGTAAAGAGAACGTAGACTCTTGATACCATGAAAAAATTAATCCCTTGATTATTCTTATTGATTGAAGACATATATATACAAGTTACAATAGGAGAATCTTATTCCTACTTTACATCTAAAACCCTATTCTATAAGGAGACTAACTATACAATTATGGTAATATTACAATAGTAATTAAGGTACAAGACTAATTCTAATATATACCAAATATACAAATCCGGAACACTGTTCACTGGACAAGGGCCGCGACGATGTGTCCTAAGATCCGCGGCGCTGAAGGGTATTTTCGGACACTGTTTAACAAGGGCATTTAAGAGACTGCCTAATACAATGATTCCTCTCATGCAGAATCGACTCTATAGGAGCGGTCTCGCTCCAGCGGAAAAGAAGTTTGCTGAGGCGCAATCACTTGACACCGCGCCTCAGTGAAAAAGCAAAAAAATATCCACAGAGGCGCCTTCTCCTCTGTGAAATAATATCCACATGCGCAGGACTCAACAATTTCTTAGAACTCGCGTCTGCGAGCCAACCTCCGCAGAGGAGGACACGCAAGAGCAGAAGGCCAGCCGCTGGTGCGAACACCAGACACCAACAACTATAGAATTCCTCAAAACTCCCATCAAACATCCGAAACACTCTTGAGACCCCCAGACACAAACCAAATATGCTCTGTTAAGGTAAACATTGCTAAAAACTTGCTCGTGCCTCGTATTTCTCATATAACCGAGCTAAGACATACTTTTCTAAAAAGTGCCCAAAATAATCAAATATCACAAATAAGGCCACAAGGTACATCTGCTTGCCTCGGGAAGTGAATCGATGACTCGACTAAGTCATAAATGACCATCCGGAACTACCGGAAGCAACGAAACCCGAGAACGAACCCATATACTCGAAAGTCAACTGTTAGTCAAACTAATCAACTTGCGATTTCTTCTCTGGAGTCCCAACAGTCTAAATGGTCCTATGAAAATATTTAAATTTAGGAACGAGATTCATATACTCAAAAAGAAGGATCATGATATTGCACTTTGTTAATTTACTCTAGATCTTTCATAATTTTTCATGATTTCTGTTGTTTAAGGAGAATGCGAATATGTTTGGGTGGTGGGCATGAATAGTTAGGAAGCGGATGGTGGTGGTTACAAAAGTATATCACGTTGGGATACTATAGGAGCAATTGGTAAAAATAAGTTCTTACCGTGTTATAATTATTCTGATGAGACAAAACGATGGCCAAAATGACAAGAATTTTTAACCAATTTTTCTAATTTGGTAAAAGTAATTGACCTAAATTTGAGATAAGGGGATGTGATATTTGATCTTTTTTTCATTTTAATTTTTATATATGTAGACATGACAATATGGACATATGATTTTACCCAATCACCTGAGAAAATATGTGCAGCAAATAAGAGAAACGTATTTGCTTGAATGTTAATTCAGGAGAGGCAAGGGTCTTCCGCTTTATGAATCGAAATGGAAAAAACAAAAAATATGCGCCGCTGCCGGGGATCGAACCCGGGTCACCCGCGTGACAGGCGGGAATACTTACCACTATACTACAACGACTTTGTTGACAACACAGATTGACAATAAGTATATCACCTAAATATCTTGAATACATAGAGGCCACAGAATGATTGGCGCTGGATTGCCAATAACTTTATCTTAATCAGTAACATAATGTGAAGAAGGATGCACCAAAGATGCAAGAATAATTAACAAGAAAATATGGCTACAACTCCCTACATTTACAGCCAAAAATTCCCATCATCATCTCCAACAATTACAACTCACAATTACATCTCCATACCTTGTTCTATAAGTTGCACGAAACAGATCAGAAAATTGGTGTTAGTTCGAAACTCGAGAAGCGAAGCTGCAGCTATAGGCACAGATGAAAACTCACCTATTGAACTTCCACCAGGACCCCCCTCTATTATCTCAGCTCTTAATGTTGAAAAAGCTATTCTTGGCATAGGTGCATTTTACTTGTACACACTTATATATTGTAGTAGAATTTCACTTATTATGAGTAGTTAATCTTTAGTCACATGACAGTGCAAACGTGTCTAGAAATTCTTTCCTTTTAAAGATTTGTTCACCTAATTTAATGACTATGATTTTGTTTTCCCCTTGTGAGTAATCATTTGACTAATATGTTTGATTTTAGAGTGCAGCGATAACAGATATAGATCACTATGGAAGACTAGGACTTTCAAGAAAATGTTCATATGCTGAGGTCCACACATCTCTTTTGTTTTTCTCTCTTCTCCACCCAACCCATTAATCAAATAGCAACATGGTTTGATGTTTGATACAATATATATAGGTACCAGTTGCCTACAAGAAGAAGGTTGAAGAAATTATGAATGAGGGATTGGTAGAAGAAGAGCTTAACAAGAAGCTTGAGCTCCTAAAAGTATTACTAATTAATTTGATTTCTTGTAGCCTTTTTTCAGGCCCCTTTGATATCTTATTAGTCAAGCGCTATCGCTTAATTGATAAAGTTTTAGAGATAAATTTTATTTTTGACAATATATAGGAATCATATTCAATTTTGTCAATACCGGAGGAGAGAAGGCTGTATGATTGGAGCTTGGTAAGGAGTGAGGAAACGGGTAATTACAAGTGGCCATTTGAGGTTGATAAAACTCCATTGTCCTCAGGAACTCCTCCTCCTCAGGTACTAGTTAATTAAATTATTGCTTTTATTTCCATCTCGAAACTCGAAAAGTGTCACATGAATTGAGACGGACGGAGTATTATTTAACAATGTCACTATTTATGAATAAGTTATCCCATCAACCAGCTATAAAATACTTATAACTTGAGTTATCAATACTTCACGTTTATTATTGTCATGTAAACACAACTGCAGGAACCAGAGGATGTGGAACCAACGAGATTGGTGGGATATTTCATTTTAGGTTGGTTTGTACTAGCCGGTGTGTTATCAATTGCCTTTAATCGCTAGAATTAGAGAATTAAGTCTATCCTACAATATGCAGAATGATATTCACCTTCAATTGTTGCAATTTTATGCAGTGCTCTCCCAATGTTTTCTTGTAATGCACAGACAATATAATGAATTTTTATATCATCCATGTAATTATTATCGCAAGTTACTTAACATTTCTGGTAGGTTACCAATGAATTTGTTATTAAATAGAGTTAGTTATCATTCTCTTTGATTTTTTATAAAATGTTAGTAACTGTAATCATAGGAAATATTATGAACTTAGAAGTATAACTTCAAATTATTCGCGTTCTAGCTCGGTGTTGTTTGAAAATATTACGAACCTAGAATTTTTTTATCATTATTATAATCGTTTCAGCTGAACTGTGAGCCGTCTTTTGGTATTCTAAATCTGCACAAGACGTGTTTTCACACGAAGTTCAATATTTCTGATTCTCTAAGTTTAGAGAAGGATTTAGCTTCGATCCATTTAGAGAAGTAGTTAGTCAGTGTAAGCATGTCACACTTTTGCTCGGGGGTCGGTAGAAGTTTACCAATGGTATTCATTCTCAATTTCATGAATGGCTAAGGAGATGTAATGTAATGCAAAGGCGCGGAAGGTAAGGGTGAATGATTTTCGTATCTTTTGTTGGAAATTTATTAACGTAAAATAAAGTTAATCCTATTATTTATGACTCGAACAATTGGGGCCCCGCACGTCGGAAATGTCGTTTCCACACACGTGCACACGTAGTACCAAAGATCGTAAATTTCCTTAATGAAAGAGATACTGGTACGGAAACAAAATATTTAAGGCATGAAATGATAGATGGTTATTGGCCAAATGACGAGTGTTTCATGTTGGTAAATGAAGGAAGAAGTGTACGATGTGTAAAGTATAAAATGAGTCGGAAATCGCCGCGGAGCCGTGAAGGGCCGAGACGCAACCACCGCCGGAGGCGCGACGCCTTGGTGTCTGGAAGCTACTGGAATTTAAGCACCGCGACGCCTCCCAGGAAGGGCCGCGACGCTTCGATGGCAGTGAGGTCGACGGAAGACAAAAAGTTTCGGATTTTTGGGTTGGTTTTGGAGCATTGATCCTCCATTACTTGACACTTGAATTTAACTATTATTTGACTGAATTATAACCTCTCAATAAGTGTTATTACATGGCCTTGATTTTCATTAGTTGGCTAGATGAGAGGTCATCTTACACACACTATAAATTGAGACCCTTGGCTCAATTGAAGAACACACTTGAAAATCAAATTTTCTGAATACCTCTTCCTCTCTAGCTTTCTTTCACACACTCAAAGGTTCCTCTTTTTTAGTAAACATTTGAGTTTCCTTTGCTCAATTGTTTGTTGTTGTTTTATCTTGGGAGACAAGTTGTCAATCACCGTTAAAAGATTTATACGGGGCAATATTGTCGTAAGGACAAAGTGAATATCACTCGACTCAGCAAACCCCTTATTCTTGTTCTTATTTCCAGAATTGTAATCTTTGTTGTTGTTACTCACTTCCCATTTCCTTGTAACCTTCATTGTAACTCACAATCTTAAGACAATATTTTGTTGTAAGTAACAAACAAGATGACTGGAGGAGAACAATTCGCTGCTCAAGGCACACCTAGTTCCTTTCCCACTGCTGCCACTACTGCACAAGGCTCAACCAATGCCTTTTCCACTGCTCATGGGAACGTTACCATTCCACCACCCGCTGGATTCCACCATGAACGTCCAAAGAAGTCCATGGGGACAAATTTCAAGAGATGGAAGCAAAAGATGCTGTTCTTTTTTATGGTTATGAGAATGTTTCGTTTCCTAACCGAAGATCCTCCACAAGCTGGAGATGAAGTGGACCCTCAACCAAATGAAACGGCTTGAGGGGGCCAAGGTATCCGTGTCGTAAATGGCATAAGATGGTTCTTGATGCATGAAGTCATAGTGATTTCATGTGTAAGAATTATATATTGAATTGTTTTTCCGACCCTCTCTACACGGTGTATTGCACTGTTGACACCGCCAAAGAGTTGTGGGATAAACTGCAGAAGAAGTACAATGCATAAGATGCGGGTACTAAGAAGTTCATCGTTGGGAAATTTCTGAAATTTCAAATGGTGGACAATAAAACTGTGATGTTCCAAGTCCAGGAATTTTAAATGATTTTACATCACCTGGATTTGGAAGGAATGAAGCCTAACGAGCAATTTTTGGTTGCGTCGTTAATTGAATGTTACCTCCCTCGTGGAATGAGTTACTTAAAACTCAAGACAAAAGAGATGACCTTTGATGAACTTATTATCAAACTCCAGATTCAGGAGGATAATAAGAAGGTCATGCCAAAGGGGAAACAACCCGCTGAGGCTAAGGCAAATCTGGCGGAAGTCAAAGGGAACTCAAGCAAGAAGCGAAAGTTCCAGAAGGATGGTAAGGGCCCAACAACTGAGAAGTTTAAGGGGAATTGTCATCACTGTGATAAACCTGGTCACATGGTCAAGAATTACCGCAAACTCAAGAATGAGAAAGGCCAAGGGCAAGGCTAACATCGTCAAATACACGCTTCTTGACGATGTGATTGAGGAGTTCTCGGCGGTGGTACTTGAAGAAGACCTCGTTGAGAATCCTATGCAGTGGTGGATGTACATGGGTGATACCCGTCACATCTGTTCCAATAAAAAAACCTTCTCCACATATACACCAGTCACAGATAAAAAGTTATTCATGGGCAACAACGCTTCCTCTGAGGTGATGGGGGTAGGAAAAGTAATCCTGAAGATGACTTCCGAAAATGAGCTTACTCTGAAGGAGGTGATGTATGTCTCAGAAATTAGAATAAATTTAATTTCTGGACCTTTATTGGTGAATGCTGACTTTAGGCTAGTGTTTGAGTCTAATACATTTGTGTTCACTAAGAATGGAACATTTGTAGGAAGGGGCTTCGTCTGTGAAGGCCACTTTAAAGTTAATGCTTTGTCTGTAATGCCTTCGTCTATTAATAATAAAATTGAGTCTTCTTCTTATTTGCTTGAGTCGTCTAATTTATGGCATCATATATTAGGACATGTAAACTATCAATCTATCCAAGGGTTGCTAAAGTTGGAGTTGTTGTCGTCTATTGACGTAAACCCTCAACGTAAGTGTGAGGTGTACGTAGAAAGGGAGAATATGTAGCGCCTTTTGAAGAATATTTTGTCCAATCGGGTATAGTTCATCAAACGACGGCTCCTTACTCACCTCAATCAAACGGTGTTGCTGAACGCAAGAACCGTACTTTGAAGGAAATGATGAATGTCTTACTCATCAATTCCGGCCTTGTTAGGCGTATTTTGTATATGCTTTTGAGTCATTTTTAGTTAGTATTTTTCCCATTTTCGTTTAAATAAGTGTAGTGTTAGGGTCATTTTTCTTTCTTTTGAGTCACAACGGTTCAAAAAAGCAAAATGGCGAAAAGGAGCGAAAAACGGGAATAAAAGGAGGGTCCCGAAGTAAAAAGGTTAAAAATTGGAGATTCGGACGAAGGCAAAGCAGCGCTGTGGCGCCTAGCAGCAGGACCGCGGCGCCAGAAGATCAAACCGCCTACGTGTTTAGGCGCCATGGCGTTAATCACAGATCAGCGCACGACGCGGAATTTTGCAGATCCGAGGACAAATTGGCTAGGGACAAATAGGGTCCAGATGGCACGAAAATAGCAACATACTTAAGCCTTATGGATTATTCTACAGGGGGGATTCCATTCTATCAGACAACACAGGGCAATTTTGGAGGCTACAATTGGAGACCTAGTTCTACGTAATTTTTCTTCTAGTGTTCAATTCAGTTTATGTTGGTATTTGTATTAGTTCTTAGCATGTCTATGGCTAGGAGCTAAACACTTTATTAGGGTTTTCCTATTGAATCGCTTGAAACTCTATTTCAGGAATTAATGCATTAGTTTGATTTCTTCTTCACTTGATTAAGATTTATTCAATATTGGTATGAATATTTGATAGTTAATTGATCACTAATTATCATAATCTATATGATTTCGAATTAAGAACCGAGAGGAGAGACTTGGATATGCTGTAATTGAATAGACATAGGTTAAAATCGCGACGAAGTACTCGATATTGTGTAGCATTATAGGTTATTGTTCTTAATCCTTCTATGTGGTAAATCCTATCATAGAAATATAGAAGGGTTCTGCACTGGGGTTGAGCGATTATATATCCTAACCGGAATATAAGACAGTCTAGTTAACCGTTATCTTAACGTAGAAGAAGTCATTCTAGTTGCATTAAGGATTGAAAGGAGTGGATAGTCGAGGATATTGGAAGCCCTAATTCCTTCATAACTGATTAAACCTCAACAATTTAGTTTACTTCTTGCAATTATTCTAGTAGTTAGATAAAACTCAAATCAATTATCGTTTACCAAATAGATAAGCTAGAATAGATGTTCGATAATTAGAAACCAGTCTTCGTGGACGATAAACTCAGTCTTACAAGACTATATTACTTGCAACGATACGTACACTTGCGTGAGCACGTGGAAATCGGCTAACAAGTTTTTTTGGCGCCGTTGCTGGGTGTTAGCGATTTTACAAATGCTCACGCAAGTGCACGTATCGTTCACAAGTAATATAGTCTGGTAAGACCGAATATCATCCTCAGAGAATGGTTATTAAGTACCGATTATCTAAGCTTTAGTTTCTATTTGGTGAACGCTAATTTATTTGGGTTATAGACTAAGAATTAAAACTAATGCAGGAAATAAACTAATTATGATAATACTTTGGTTTAAATCAGTTATGATGGAAATAGGGCATTCCAATATCTTCAACTATCCACTCTTTTTCAATCCTTAATGCAACAACAATGGTTTCCTCTTCTACGTTAAGATATCGGTTAACTAGACTGTCTTATATTCCGGTTATGACATATAATCGCTCAACCCCAGTGCAGAACCGTTCTATATTTCTATGATAGGATTTACTACATAGGAGGATTGAGAACAATAACCTATAATGCTACACAAGTATCGGACTACTTTCGTCCGCGATTTTAACCTATGTCTATTCAATTACATCATATCCAAATCTCTCCTCTCGGTTCTTTATTCAAAATCATATATATTATGATAATTAATGGTCAGTTAACTATCAAGCATTCACACCAATATTGAATAAATCTTAATCAAGTAAAGAAGAAATCAAACTACTGCATTAATTCATGAAAACGAGTTTCAAGCGATTCAAAAGGAAAGCCCTAATTAAGTAATTAGCTCCTAAACATTGTGTCACGCCCTTTTCCGACCGCGACATTTTTAACTCAACTCCTGCTTGACAAAAGGTTAGAAAATAAATAATAAAATGCTAAAGTGTTAAAAAAAGTGCTTAATGTTAAAGTAGGTGCTAAAGTGCTAAAGTGCTAAAGGGTGCTAAAAGGTGGTGCTAAAGGTGCTAAAGGTGCTAAATGCTGAAGGGTTCGCGGAGTCGCCACCTAATTATTTTGGGTGAATTAGGACACCTAAATGTCGACTAGGCTAAAGTCAACACTAACTCCATTTTTATGGTCTGCAAAATCTATGTGAGATTCCGGACAAGGGTTCTTTATTATCCTAAAGGGAAGGGGTTAGGCACCCTAAAGGATCCGCTAACTTGCGGTTGTCCGTTCAAACCTAGGGTAATTATTATGCTAAGATGCAATATATGTCTTGAAAAGTGTTTAAGTAAAATATATAGGAAGTATTTTTTATTTGCTAACATAAAAATGTGAGATTTGTTTTAAAATATATAAAGCTAGTTCTAGCTAAAATATGTATTATTATATGTGCAAAGATGATTTATGCATTTATGAAGTGGCCCTAGCATGCAAGGTATCTATATAGTAAATGGAACTAATTTTCCTATATGAATGTTAATGGTTGAGTTTATAGAATTTGATAACAAATAATACTTTAATTACGTGAAGAGTTATGCCAGTGAAAGTCGTTAGGTTATTTAATGCAACTTTAAGCAGTGTATAGCTAGCATAAAATAATTAAGTTAGAAGAGACGAGTTTCTAGTATCAAACTACCTCTTAATGGCAACCCAAAGCTCGAATGTCCTAAAGGTTCTGCTAGTAGAATGATGTTAGACAATTAATTTACAAATAATGAAATAGGCAGACATAAATTAATAAATGACTCGAAGAAGGCGACGTCTTTTCGCCGGTGGTTTTGGGATTCCAATGCGGATAGAGAAATGCACATAGATGCGGGTCTTCATTTGCTGCAGCTTAGTGATGAGTCTTGCCATGAGACTCTTCATTTTTTGCTCCGATGCATTCCATGTAAAAGAAAGAAGGAAGATAAAGATTAGTATGTTTATCAGTAATATAAGTAAAAATGCACATATAATCGCAGACATATACATGATTCAATTCTCGTGCAATTATATTAGTCTAAACAGAATTGACAGATTTGAAGTAAGAAAAGAGAACACATCATTACTTGACCTAAGTGATGGGCCACGGTGACTAAACAATAGGCAAAAAAAAAAGAAAAAGAATCAGGCCTAAAAAAAACGCAGCATCCCAGATTCAAGAGAGGGAACCAAGCCCACCCAATTAATGAGTATTTCATCCAACATGTGCCAACTTGCCCTTAGACATGGAGGGAGGGCTGATATACATGGATACTAGGAATATATATTTATATAGAATCCTGATATTCACAAAGTGCATACCCGAGTCTATATGCAGCATATATTCTGGCATACATCTCCTCATAGCAATCTTTAGAGCAAACAATTATATTAACACATGACAGAATGAGCAAATTTGATTATGGCGAGAAGGATAAAGCAGTTGCATAAATATCAGGCCAATGTAACTACGAGGAATAGACCTATTCTGCAAGTGCATATGCAGCTAAGGTCCAGGCATGGGTACATTAAATGATGAAATTGGAAGTGCCACTTGAAGCATTCTAGACATGAATATCAGGGAAAATATGCATACTTACAGTTCCATGATGCATTATCCTTTTAGCAATGCAAATAATGAACTCAAACTAACCCACCTCCCCTCATATCCAGAAATCTGAGCACACAGTAAGTTAGGCATGAGACAAATCTCAATACAAACAGGCCAACGTCTCTCAGTTTCAGATGTAGTGCATAGGCAAAAGCATATAATTGTACCCAGATTCTCATATACAAGTTCACGAACATTCTCCCATGTCGATCAAGCCATGATACTATGTCACTACTTATGTAATCTCTAAGACAAGCATACCAAACCAGCACATGTGATTAATCAATTGTCATTAATTAAGAACAAAAGGTAAAGCAAACAATCATCTGTATCCCCTGCGTTAGTTATTTAATGCACTTATTCTCGAATTCCTTCGCATATGCATTTATCGGACTTAGATGACTCAAGCAGTGTTTTAACACATAAATATATATCATGAGCTTTCATACTATTTGATGAACCTATGAAAATCACAGAAATCCACAGTCGCGATTGATACTTCAAACATATATGACCATCCATACCAAAGCATGCACACAGAATATTAATCGTACTACTCATAAGAACACTCCCAAACATTCAAACAGACAAAGTGAGTTCAATCAGTTTTTAATGAGTTTACTAATCATCTTCAGCATATTATATTAAATATAAATCTGATTAACAACTTTAAAACAAGAACATACCCAGATTAATTAAAGCGAACTGTTCAACATCCTATTCGCGCATTAACGAACACATAAACATGAATGAACTAAACAAACACGTGTTTAATCGCACAAACACACAGCAATACAAAATGGGATTAAAAGGAATTCGGGTTTACCTTCTCCGGGCAGCGAACCGAGGCAGCATATCAAGCCGTCGATCCACTCGGATGGTATTGCGATGCGATTTGAAGAAAAGTGATGGCTTAGTGTTTCAACTGCTGGTTTTCGAACGAAGGGAAAAAGGGTTCTCTTGAGTTCGAAAGCTGCCCTTGCTATTCTAAAGGGGTTTGTTCTATACGCTCGATTGCTGAAAGGGTTCCTGGCCGTCTTCTCCCTGTCAGTTTCCCTTTTTTTTTCCGATTCTCCTTTTTTCGCTGATTCTTGTTCTTGTTGTTTTTCTGATTCTCGCTGGTTGCCCCCTTTTCCCGATTCTTTGTTGCTATTTTCTCTCGGGTTATTTAACTGATACTAAAGGATAATCGATGCCTACCGGTTTCGGATGCTAACAGATTCTCCTCCGGTTGAAGGGTGTATCTGCATGTGTAGATCGACCCATTTATATAGCCCAAATTTTGGGTTCTGATTTGGTGCGATTCGTAAGTGATTTAGTACTGATTTGTTAAGATTTTGTGGGCTATTTTGGGTTGATTTTCGTACTGTTCTTGTTATGGTAAGGGTGAGCTGGCTGCGTGTGCATGGGTAAGGAAAGTCGTCGGATTCTTAGGCGAGAATCTCGGCAGGGAAGGTGAGGCGATGGGGGGTGCGAGGTAAGGGAGGTGCGGCGGATGCTAGGGTTCTTGTCTAGGTTTAGGTTAGGCTCTTATGTTTTTCTCGAGCATGTGACGTGGGAAGGAAGAAATAGGGTGGTCGCGATGGGCCGGGTTGGGCGGGTATGGGTCTTGGTCGTTTGGGCTTGGGCGAATTTAGGGTAGTTAGTTTTAAATTTAATTAGGTATTAATTTGGGTAGTGTATTATTAATTAATTAGTGGTAAATTAAATTAACAAATGTAATCTTATTATTTATTATTATTATTTAAGTTAAGATTACATTATCTTAATATGACTTTAGGTGCTTTATTAATTTTTAGCTTGGGCTTAAATTATTACAAATTATGGGTTTGCTTTGCGTATTAATAAATGCGGCTATGTTATTTGACACGACGTTATTGCTAAATTACTTATTTACGTACTTATTATTAATTATCATTTAAGAATTATGACAGAGCTTAAAATTAATAAATGCGGGCGCGAGACTCTAAGTGCGTAAGACGCGGTGCCATTATTAATTGCTTGTTTATGCATATATTAATGTATTATTGTTGTATTTTATTATAAAAATCATAAAAAATTATTTTGCAAAATTTAGTGTAATTTTATAGTTAATGTCTGGGCGAGAGGGTCCAAATTGGGTGTCAACACATTGTCATGTCAAGAACTAATACAAACCAACATAAACTGAAATAAATAAAAGGAAAGAACAAGAACTTGAACCAAGGTTGTCTCCAATCTTGTGTTGTAGCATCCTCCTTAGCCTCCCCAAAGTAGAATAGAGAATATGTACCAGATGATAATGAGGCTAGAGTTTAGGGATTTTATAGTTGAGAAAATATTGCATTGTGAACCCTTAAAACGTGTCAAATTAGGCCCAGAATCGGGAAAAAAAACCCATCTCGACGCCGCGGCCATGCAGGCTGGCGCCGCGGCGCCTGAAGTCCTGTGGAAAATTTGGCTCGCAGCAGTTGGGGCGCCGTGGCGCCGGTGGCTTTTCTTTCCCGATTTTTCTGATTTTTTGTCCTTTTCTCGTCCGGACTTCGTCTGATTTCTTCTATACTTACTGGGACTTCTTAGGCTTCATTTCTTGGCCCTTTTAGTGTGCAATTCCCTCTCAATTAAGCTCATTTCCTCTTCTTTTTGTCATTTATCCATTTATGAACGCTGTGACTCAAAAGAAAGGAAAACGACCATAATACTATACTAAACACATACGAAATGAGTAAAATACTAACTAAAAATGACTCAAAAAGGGTATATAAAATATGCCTAACAAACCCCCAAACTTAAACTTTACTCGCCCTCGAGTAAATAAGAAACAAAACAAAAACAAAACAAATGAAGACTCTATGAAATGGATCAAGTAGCTATATGAATGCTTCTTCAAAATAATGGATGAAAGATGAGATAATATGTTAGAACATATATAGCATGAATAATCAGCAATCTAGAATTTCAAGTTAGATATTTCGCAAATTCACTTAGATCATGGTCAATGGAAATACAAACATCTAACCTGTGCATGTCAATTTCATTTCATCTTTCTCAAAATGATATAGACATTTTTACTTGTTATTCTCCACTAATCATAGACATACACATTAAAGATCATCAGGACTTTCAAGTGTTGTAATGTAGGCTTAGACAGAGGTAGGTAAAAATAGACATTTAGGCTCAATTACGTACCATAAGTTTTTTTTTTCAACTCCGTTTCCTACTTTTTGATTTCCTTTTTAATCTCATACCCATTTTCCCCCTCTTTTATTTTGAGAGAATGAAATACATTATAAATGACAGACACCCCCAAACTTAGACTTTTGCATATTCTTCATTGGGGTGCATCAAAATTTTCAATTCTCTTTTTGTTCATTCTTCAACACTTTTCGTCCCACTAACTTTCAATTATCACTTATGGCACAAACAGGGAATCATAGGGTGTCAAACAAAGATCTTATTTTAGGCTCAAAGAGGCTGACTAGTGATACAATTTACGTCAGGATAGGTAATGAATGGTCAGAAGGGCTAACAAATGAATGCCTGAGTCATCTCCCTAAACATGTATATCTTAACTATTTCGCCTCAAATAACAAGCAAACAGATTTTCTAGACATTTTTCGACCATTCTTTCCATAACTGACACACATAAGCTAAGCACAAATATCCCAAAGAATTAGATGTCATAAATTTTTGGCATATCTAACTTAAACACACAAATTGTCACTTTTAATTCCATTACATTATCCACTTTATCCACTCAATATCTTTAGCAACTACAACATACATGATCCATATAAAAAAAAAATTGACTAAAAAACACACAAAGACAAATCAAAAGACTCAAACACAAAACAATAAAATAAAATAAGACACACAAAATAAGACACCCCCCAAACTTAATCGACACATCGTCTCCAATGTATGAAGACTAAAAGTAGGGACAACTTACTGACACAACACAACGGTCATAAAGGAGGTCTGGGATGAGATTCTTGAGTTTGCACAAGCTTCTGGGCTCTCTGAACTTCTGAATTTCAGCATTTTAACACTTAGTTCCCATTCCAACTGACATCAAAACATAAGACAAAACCCAAGACCGTGAGACTGTTCAAGATAAAATAAAACAAACTAAAACAAAAATTAAACTAACATAATTAAAAATATTGGGTTGCCTCCCAACAAGCACTGTCTTTAACGTCTTTTAGCCGGACGCAGTTAATCTTTACTAGTGCCCATTGGATCCTTCTGTGAACTGTTTGCAATCCGCACAGTCATTGTTGCAGGTCTCACTTTTCCTACAACACTTTTTTTTCAAACAAGGCTCTCATATCTAAGATTATCCCCCAATTACACAAGGCAGACTTGTCTTCTAGGCTCTCTATAATGTAGGGATCAGTGAAACTCCCTACATCTCTCAACTTTTTTGGGTGCCCTTGAGGGTATGGACTTTTTGGTTGGGGCTCAGTAATGGTAGTTGGTGGTGTCTTTTCTGCAACGGGTATAGGGAAAAAAATTCTAAGGAATCCAAAAAGGTGAAAACTTGGATCTTAGTAACCTCTTCTTTCTCTACACCAACTATCTCTCTCAATTCATTATCATTCTCAACAACTTGTTGTGGTTCAGGTTCCTTACTCTGCTTATCACTCCTCACAATTATGTCGCTAGACAGATTTTTTTGCGGTACGTTGCTCACCATATCCATCAACTGCCCTATTTGTGTCTCCAAATTTTTGACGGACATCTTTGTCTCAGCCATAAACTGAGTCTGGCACTTGGTAAACCTGAGTATGGCTGCCTGCAACTCATTTTGCTCTTCTTGTAGAGCCTGTGGGTTAGGCTGTAGTTGAGGATTTCACTGCCCCTGATAGTAGTAGTAGTCCATTTTTTTTTACTTTACCAACAAAATAAGAAAAACAACAAAAGTGATAAAAAGATGCTCGCAGAACAAGTTAGAAACTTGTTCCTGGAGCACCCAAATTAAAAATAAAATAACATAACCGAATATATACAAACCAAATTAGAATTAAGATTAGATAATTCGATATTGAAAGTAAAACCAGTCCCCGACAACGACGCCAAAAACTTGTTAGGCGATTTACAAATTGCTCACGCAAGTGCACGTATCGTTCACAAGTAATATAGTCTGGTAAGACCGAATATCGTCCTCAGAGACTGATTATCAAGTACCGATTATCTAAGCTTTAGTTTCTATTTGGTGAACGTTAATTTGTTTGGGTTTTAGACTAAGAATTAAAACTAATGCAGGAAATAAACTAATTATGATAATACTTTGGTTTAAATCAGTTATTATGGAAATAGGGCATTCCAATATCCTCACCAATCCACTCCTTTTCAATCCTTAATGCAACAACAATGTTTTCCTCTTCTACGTTAAGATAACGGTTAATTAGACTGTCTTATATTTCGGTTAGGACATATAATCGCTCAACCCCAGTGCAGAACCCTTCTATATTTCTATGATAGGATTTACTACATAGGAGGATTAAGAACAATAACCTATAATGCTACACAAGTATCGGGGTACTTTCATCCGCGATTTTAACCTATGTCTATTCAATTACAACATATCCAAATCTCTCCTCTCAGTTCTTGATTCGAAATCATATAGATTATGATAATTAATGGCCAGTTAACTATCAAGCATTCACACCAATATTGAATAAATCTTAATCAAGTGAAGAAGAAATCAAACTAATGCATTAATTCATGAAAACGAGTTTCAAGCAATTCAAAAGGAAGGCCCTAATTAAGTAATTAGCTCCTAAACATTGTCATGTCAAGAACTAATACAAACCAACATAAACTGAAATAAATAAAAGGAAAGAACAAGAACTTGAACCAAGGTTGTCTCCAATCTTGTGTTGTAGCCTCCTCTTTAGCCTCCCCAAAGTAGAATAGAGAATATGTACCACATGATAATGAGGCTAGGGTTTAGGGATGTTATAGTTGAAAAAATATTGCATTGTGAACCCCGAACGTGTCACCCGCCCAGACCTAAACAAAACCCGCCTTGCCTGCGCGCAGTCGGGCGCCACGCTGACAAGTCCTGTGGAAAATTTGACTCGCAGCAGTTGGGGCGCCGTGCGCCGGTGGCTTCTTTTTCTCGGATGTTTTGATTTTTTGTCCTTTTCTCGTCCGAACTTCGTCTGATTTCTTCTATACTTCCCGGGACTTCTTAGGCTTCATTTCTTGGCCCTTTTAGTGTGCAATTCCCTCTCAATTAAGCTCATTTCCTTTTTTTTTTGTCATTTCTCCATTTATGACAGTTGTGACTCAAAAGAAAGAAAAATGATCATAATACTATACTAAACACAGACGGAATTAGTAAAATACTAACTAAAAATGACTCAAAAAGGGTATATAAAATATGCCTAACACAGGGGACTGACGTACTTCTAATATCGAACCATTTATTCTTATTTCTACTTTGGTTTTTATTTTTTTTATTTTTATTTTTATTTTTTATTTTTAGAACCCTGTTGCCTTGATTTGTTTGTTGATTTTGATAGATTTCAGGGACTTAGTTTATGCGAAGAAGAAGAGGAGCAGATACACTTGTTTCTTTTAATCATAAAATTGAGAAAACTTGCAAGCAAAACAGGCGAAATAAGAGGATCTCTGATTCAGTGACCATGGACAACCAACCGAATCAGAATGGGGCGAACAATGAGGTTCCTGAAAATGCAGGGGAGCCAGTCCAGGTTTCAGCGGAAAGAAGCTTGGGAGACTATGTTCGCCTACGCCATCGTGCACGTACATGCATCAAAGCTCCCAACAATAGGAGCAAACAACTTTGAGATCAAGCCAGCCATCCTGAGCATGGTCCAGAACACAGTAGTTTGGGGGATTGTCGTCTGAAGACCCTCACATGCACATTGCCAATTTTCTAGAGATGTGTGCCACCTTCAAGTACTGTGGTGTTACTGACGACGCCATTAGATTGAGGCTTTTCCCGTTCTTACTTAGGGACAGAGCCAAGAGTTGGTTGAACTCACTACCTGCCAACTCCGTCACCACCTGGTAGGATCTAGCCCAAAAGTTTCTTGCAAAGTTCTTCCCTCCTTCAAAGGCGGCAAAGTTTAGGGGAGAGTTGAACAATTACTATCAGGTAGATAGAGAGTCGTTTTATGATGCATGAGAGCGATTAAATGATTTGCAGAGAAAATGCCCACATCATGGCATAGAGAAGTGGATGTTGGTCCACATTTTTATAATGGGTTGAGTGGTACTACGCGTACCATCATTGATGATGCAGCAGGGGGAGCGTTCATGAGGAAGAGTGCCAATGAGGCGCATGAGTTGCTAGAAGACATGACTGCCAATAATCATCAAGGGCGGATTTACGATCAAATGAGTAGCAGGAAAACTATGGGCATACATGAGATAGATGCTATCACTGCATTAAATGCGCAGGTGGCCCTCTTGACAAAGCAGCTGCAGCAGAACACTATGTCTATGAATGCAGTCCAGATGCCGGTGAATTGTGAAATTTGCGGGGGCCCACACTCTTTTGACAGATACACAACGGTGGATCCTAATAATGTGCCTATGGAGAAGTTTCAAGCAGTGGGGAACTTTTAGCTCCCTTACACCTACAACACATACAATCCGGGGTGGAGAAATCACCCCAACTTTTCGTGGAGGAATGACCAAGCCCAGCAGCCACCATATCAAGGTGGCTACCAGAACCAGTAGGCACATAATCATGCTACATCTTCCCAGCAGTTTAGACCATCTACCCAACAGGAGAAGCCTGATGAACTGAGAGCAGCATTGCTTACACTCACCAATTCACAGAATCAGTTCATGTCCAAAACAAGGTCCTCTCTCAGGAACTTGGAAACGCAGGTGGGGCAACTGGCGAAGATGGTAAATAACAGACCGCATGGTAATCTTCCAAGAAACACATAGGTTAATTCGAGAGAGAAGTGTCAGGCAGTTTTGTTGATAAGTGAAAAGAAGTTGGAGCAGGTTTCTCCCCAACCAACAGTGGTGAATGAGAAAGAGTGTGAGAAGACAGTTGATGTAGGAAAGGAGTGGGTCACTGAGGACCGCCCGACAGTAGAGAAATCTCCACCAACACCTTTGAGGGAATACACTGACAAAATTTCTTATCCTCAAAGGCTAAAAAATAAGGCCCTAGGCAAACAGTTCTCCAAGTTCTTTGAGGTATTTAAGAAGCTCCACATCAATATCCCATTCATTGAGGCGTTAGAACAAATGCCCACATATTTCAAATTCATGAAGGAGATACTTGGGAAGAAGAGAAGATTGGCGGATTATGAGACAAGAGAGGCCGACAGGAGTGCAAAATATCTTACAAAAGAAACTATCTCCTAAATTGAAAGATCCAGAAGTTTCACCGCTCGCACTATTGGAAAGGTAACTCGCAATGGTATTTTCCGCCAGGGCTAGCATAAATCTTATGCCTCTATCAGTGTTCAAGAGATTGGGTTTTGGGGAAGCCAAGCCAACCACAGTTAATCTGCAGCTTGCTGACCGATCCATGGTCCACCCCCGATGCATAGTGGAAGATGTGTTAGTCAAGGTGGGCAAGTTCTTTTTCCCAGCGGACTTCCTCATTCCTGACATGGAGGAAGATGAGGACATGCCCATAATTTTGGGGAGACCATTCCTTGCAACGGGTAGAGCCCTAATTTATGTGGAGAATGGAGAGTTGAGAATCAGGGTTCAAGAAAAAGAGATAGTATTCAAAGTTTTTAAATCTATCATTGAATTCCAGGCCAACAACTGTTTTGCAGTGAGCACAACTGACACAACAGCTTATCAAGCACAAACCAAGGGTATGGGAATCATTGCGACAGCTGTGAACCCACAGGTTAGGTTGATTGTTGAAACAAAAGTGGATGATATGAAAGCTGACAAAAAGGTAAACTCATCAACCCAACTCGCAAAAAGAATAATAGAGTGAGAAAAAGGAAAATGATCTTTAAATGGATAGGTTGTGGGGTTAATTTACCCAGTGATTGAATAAGAAACATGTGTCCGGCTAAAAGACGTTAAAGACAACGCTACTTGGGAGGCAACTCAATGTTTAAATTATGCAATTAGTTTAAATAGAACAGTCTCACTTTTGGTATTTTTTGGTCAGGTTGTGATGACAGCGGCGGAATCGACATGGCATCAAAAACGTTGTAAACATGAAATTGGTACAGCGCCACGACACCTAGCAGCAGGACCGCGGCGTCGAATATTCTGAGAGATTGCAGGAATTTGGGTGACGTGGCACCGTACAGCAGGGCCGCGGCGCCGGGCGCGTTTTCAGAAATAAAGAACTCTAAATCCCCCATCTCCTCTCACAATCACACAACCCTTTTCCTCTCTCAAAAGTACCAAAAATCCACTCTCCATTTCACAAAAAATCTTCCACAAACTCCACCAAATTCTTCAAAAATCCCTACACACCACCCCCATTAAAAACCCTCACATCTTTCACCATCACCACTCCTTCACTTGGGTCAGGAAATTTGTGAAGAAAAACTCTTCAAAAAGGTAATCTTCATCAATTCTCTTGAAAATTCTTGGTTAAGTGGTGAATGGAGCTTCAAGTTTTGGGTAGTGTATGGGCCACTTTTGTGTTGTGATGTGTGATTGGGGGTTGCGTTCTATTGTGTTGTGTGTTGTTGATGATGTATGGTGTTGTTGATTGGGTATATTGTGGTGTGATTATTCTTGGGTGCTGCTGTGTTTGAAATGTGATTGGTTGATAGTTGTTGGGAAACCTTAAGGAAACAAAGGAAACGCTGCAGAAAATTTTCCAACAACCCTCATAATGGCCTCAAGGAAACGAACTGCCCGAACCACCTCATCTTCATCAGCTCCAGATCATGATATTACCCGATTCACCAACAGGAATGCGGAGAATCGGTACAACAAGATAAGTGGTAGGGCGGTAATACAAGAGCGAGGAATGGAATATCAGGTCGAACCACTCGATGAGCAGGATGCATACGAGCCTATTAGGGCCACGATTGAAGCTAATAGTTGGAGAGGTTCGTCGAGGCAGAGGCTATTCCACAACAAAATATCAGCCTTGTGAGGGAATTCTACGCCAATTATACAGAACAAAGCGATGAGAGATACTTTGTAAGAGGGCGTTATGTACCCGTTAGTGCCAAGCAAATAATGCTATTTTGGGACAATCGATGTCAGGGACTGTGGCCACCATCCAACCCATTTCAGAACCTAGTCAAGAAATGTCAACCACATACACTGGGATGTAGTTGTTGAGGCCCTATGCTACCCAGGAGCGCAGTTTCGTTATTCCCGCAGCGGGGGAAGAGGACTTGCCCGGTGTCAATTCAACAGAGTAGCCAAGGCTTGGCTATATTTTGTGAGTGCTCGCTTGATTCCGTCAACTTATTTCACCAATGTGCCAGCAAATTGAATTAAGCTCATCTTTAGCATCATGAGGGGCCTGACTATTGATATTGGAATGGAGATAGTGCAGAGTATTGGAGAAATCAGCAGACTGACCACTACTGGCGGATTGGGACATGGTTCATTCATCACTGCATTATGTGCTAGGCACAGAGTCCCAACATACGCCACAGACATTCTTGAGAAGACTCTGCCACCTATAACATACAGTTTAGTCCATTCATACCCTAACCCGGCAAACCCAGCGGATAGGAGACGATGTCAAGGAGCAGGCGGAGCAGGCGCAGCTGCAATGGAGCAAGATGAGCCAGAGACAGCCACATAGTATGAGCCCGGCGAAAGCAGCCACCAGCCTCCCTTAGCTTTGGAGCCTCCAATGCCAATCATGGAGCAGATGCTCCTAAATCAACAACAGATGCTGCGAAACCATGGACAGATGATGCAAAATCAGCAACAGATGATGCAAGAGCATCGTGACTGAGCCAATACACAATGATTTGTGCACCATGTTCAACCAGTGGTCAATGCAGTATCCGTCGCCGCCGCCACCACCATTTTGAACCGCTATTGTCTGTAAGTCATCCCTTTTATTTTTGAGTCTTACACATTTGGGACAATGTGTCATTTAAATTTGGGGGGAGTTCTTATTTTATTTTTGTAGGTCTATTTTGGAGTCTTTTTTATTATGTTTTTGTGTTATATGAGTCAGTTTTTTATGATCATGCATGTTGTAGTTGCTGGAAACGCCTAGTGAATTAAGTAGGATAATGTAATGAAATTAGAGCTAAAATATGTGTGCTTAAGTTAGATATGCCAAAAATTCATGAAAATCTAATTATTTGGGATATTTGTACTTAGCCTATGTGTTGTCAATTGTGAAAAAGGTCTATGAAGTCTCTTTGCTTGTTATTTGAGGCGAAATAGTTAAGATATACATGTTTAGGGAGATGATTCAGACATTTCTTTGTTAGCCCTTCTTACCATTCATTACTTACCTTGCAATAAATTGTATCCCTAGTCAGCCCAGTTGAGCCTAAAATAAGTTATTTCTTTGACACCCTATGATTCCCTTATGTGTCATAAGCAGTAATTGAAAATTGGAATGAAGAAGAGTGAAAAAGAAATACCAAAAGAGAGTGAAAAATTAATGCACCCCAATGAAAAAAATGTAAAAGCTTAAGTTTGGGGGTGGCTATGTGAATGTGTTTCATGCTCTCAAAAAGAGAATAGGAGAATGATAGGTATGAGCGGAAAAGAACACCAAAAAGAAGTATAAAATGGTTGAATGAGAAAAACGCTTATGGTACGTAAATTGAGCCTAAATGCCAACTTTTATCTACCCATGCCTAAGCCTACATTACAACCCTGAAAGTCCTGAAGATCTCTAGAATGTATGTCTATGATTAGTGGAGAATAGCAAGTAAACATGCCCATAGAACTAAATGAAATTGACAAACATAGGTTAATGTTCATGTTTCCATTGAGTGTGATTGAAATGAATTTGCGAAATATCTGACTTGAAATTCTAGATTGTTATATATGTTCCAGCATATTATTCCAACTGACGCTCATGCTTTTCTAAGTAACCTTGTGTATCTTCTTGATTTGAGTCTTCGAGTCTTTGAGTCTTTTTTCTCTTTTGTTTCTTTTATTCTATTTTGATCTTTACTCGAGGGCGAGCAAATGTTAAGTTTGAGGGTATTTGTTAGGCGTATTTTGTATACGCTTTTGAGTCATTTTTAGTTAGTATTTTCCCCATTTTCGTTTAAATAAGTGTAGTGTTAGGGTCGTTTTTCTTTCTTTTGAGTCACAACGATTAAAAAAAGCAAAATGACGAAAAGGAGCGAAAAGAAGGCATAAAAGGAGGGTCTCGAGGCAAAAAGGTTAAAAATTGGAGATTCGGACGATGGCAAAGCAGCGCCGTGGCGCCTAGCAGCAGGACCCGACACCAGAAGATCAGACTGCCCACAGAAGTTTAGGCGCCGCGGCGCCAGTCTGCAGGATCGCGGCGCCGACGCGAAATTTTGCAGATCCGAGAACAAATTGGCGAGGGGCAAATAGGGTACAGAGGGCACGAAAATAGCAGCATACTTAAGCCTTAGGGATTATTCTACAAGGGGGGATTCCATTCTATCAGACAACACAGGGCAATTTTGGAGGCTACAATTGGAGACCTAGTTCTACGTAATTTTTCTTCTAGTTTTTAATTCAGTTTATGTTGGTATTTGTATTAGTTCTTAGCATGTCTATGACTAGGAGCTAAACACTTTATTAGAGTTTTCCTATTGAATCGCTTGAAACTCTATTTCATGAATTAATGTATTAGTTTGATTTCTTCTTCACTTGATTAAGATTTATTCAATATTGGTATGAATGTTTGATAGTTAATTGATCACTAATTATCATAATTTATATGATTTCGAATCAAGAACCGAGAGGAGAGATTTGGATATGTTGTAATTGAACAAACATAGGTTAAAATCGCGGACGAAAGTACACCGATACTTGTGTAGCATTATAGGTTATTGTTCTTAATCCTCCTGTGTGGTAAATTTTATCATAGAAATATAGAAGGGTTCTGCACTGGGGGTTGAACGATTATATATCCTAACTGGAATATAAGACAGTCTAGTTAACCGCTATCTTAACGTAGAAGAAGAAGTCATTCTAGTTGCATTAAAGATTGAAAGGAGTGAATATTCGAGGATATTGGAAGCCCTAATTCCTTCATAACTGATTAAACCTCAACAATTTAGTTTACTTCTTGCAATTATTCTAGTAGTTAGATAAAACAAAAATCAAATCAATTATCGTTTGCCAAATAGATAACCTAGAATAGATATTCGGTAATTAGAAACCGTCTCCGTGGACGATAACTCGGTCTTACAAGACTATATTACTTGCAACGATACGTACACTTGCGTGAGCACGTGAAAATCGGCTAACATGCCTACCCCAAAACATGTGGGGAGAAGCTGTTCTTACCGCTAATAAGATTCTTAATAGAGTCCCACATAAGGGTAAGGACGAGACTCCATACGAGTTATGGAAAGGAAAGAAACCCACCTACATATACTTGAAGGTGTGGGATTGTCTGGCAAAGGTTGAAGTACCTAAGCCAAAGCAGGTCAAGATTGGGCCTAAGACTATATATTGCATATTCATCGGATATGCATATAACAGTAGTGTTTATCGCTTCTTAGTGCATAAGTCAGATGTACCAGACATCCATGTGGGTACAATCATGGAATCAAGGAACGCTAGTTTCTTTGAAGACTCATTTCTTATAAAGGAAAGAGACATAACCTCTCGCTAACGAAGTATTGAACAAAACTCTCAAGATCCAGGAGTCGTTGGCTGCTCGGATCTAGGCGGTTCGAATCTAGTAAACTCTGAAGACTGATTATCCGGAATCTAGTATCCACTTTCCCATTATGGAGCATCCTAAATAAGTCAGAGCTCTCAGTCGAAAACCAAGATTGTGAAATAACTCGCAACCTACCTTCCAGGAAAGCCCTTGGCCTTTATAGAGCCAAATGAGAGTCGACATAAAAACACAAAGTCATCAGAAAGTCTGCCACTTAGAGCAACACTACAGTTAAGAAACATGTATGTTTCAAAGTTCAAATTACTTTCACTAAACTTATTATGGTTGCAGGACTAGGACTGCCCAACGAGTTAGGACCAACCAAATGGCCACGCATCTAATGCCACAATTCAACCAAAAAATTGAAAAATACGTGTTAAACTTTTATTCTTAGCCAAAAATGAAAAGCGTATTACTAAAAGCATGCTCTGGGAATCCAGAGCAGGAGGCGCCATTGAATAACTCCAGTATCTGAATCTTCATTATTTACACTCAAGCACTGGGGAGAGATTACTTCTGAAGGCTATAAGTAGGCTAGCATGGCATACTGAGTCATCAAAAGGAGCATTGGGACTGATTAGAAGGCCCGGGGTGAATAAAAGAACTGGACTGCCCCATCACACCAGGATTGTTCCATACAGGTTGAGAATTTGCATCTAATAGTAACTCGATGTATGAGTTCATAACCTCACTAAGAAACGTGAGTTCATAACTCGATTGATTTTCGATCATAGTGCAAATCTAGAAGAAACGTACCCGAATTGAGCAAGATACTTGGTGCCGATAAAAGGAAAAAGCAAAAATCCTTAAAATAGACTAGTATCCAAACTCAAACACATACGCTTAAAAAAGGAACATAGTTCCAAAACAGGTTCAAAGCAGAAAGATCCTTACTGCTAAGGCTCCCTTCCGAAAATTGGCGGATGATTAATTCTCATTCATAACACACCACCAAAAGTCACATTCCCCGATCTTGCAGGAAACATTCTGAAAGGAAAGCTAACCATCATCCCTCTTTGTCCTAAATAAAAAAAATATACTATGATATTCTTAGCTTTTATAAATATTTAGTCTAAAAAAGAATATTATGTAATAAAAAAGATATTATTTTTGTCAAATTTAACCTTATTTAAGATTATAACCACACATCTGAACGCAATTGATTTATTCCACAAATACTCTCATAGTCACCACAATCCTTCAGATGTAGCCACAGTTAATTTCCAAATCTGCATCGTTAATATTAATGTTAGGATCTGTGTTATGACATTTTCCCTAACATATCATTTTTCGTACTAAGTCCAAATCAGAAAATGTCAGAAAAAATGTCTTGACATTCTGACCGACATTCCAGAATCGCTTTGTCTATCTTCACTTATGATTTGAAATGTGTGACCTTTTTATCACATGGCAATTTGACTTGGCAAGGAGTCTTTTGAAGCAGATTGAAAACGTGGAAGACTAAGTCCAAGAGATAGCTTAACTTAAGGAGCAAGACGAGGGAAAAAAAAGTCCAAGCTATTGAGAAAATCACTCTTCATGTTTCTGCCACACGTGACCACTTTTAGATCAACCTCCACAACGATTCATTGAGCTTTTCAAGGAGGACTCTCTACTATAAATAGAAAGGGCAGATCAGTGAATCAATATCCAGAATAAAAATGTAAAAATACCAAGAGAACTCTCGGGATTTCTTCTCAGAATTCTGAATCACAAAATATTGCCTGAGTTTGTGACGACATTCTGCATGACATTCCAGTCGTTGTTTCAGATTCTAGATTAGTTTTGTATGGAGCGATTGTAATGAGATGTTTGTCACTTCTATTTAAATAAATTTTTCAGGCATAAGTCATTTGCAACTTAACCTTTTTATTCATTTTGTATCATCTTGTAAATCTTGTAAAGAAAGGAATATATCAATTGTATATATATATATATATATATATATATATATATATATATAATACTTTGATCATTGACCATCATGGGTTATATTAATATATAACCTATGAAAAATTAAATCTTTGTGTCTTTATTATTTTCGTTGCATTTTACTCTTCAAAGGTTTCTGTTTTTAACTGAACACTATTTTTACTGAAATGTCGTCAGTTATGTCAGACGACATTTTCGCCGACATTTGCAAATTGTTCCAGCATTCGAATTGAGTTAATTTCCAGTTTATTTTTATTATTCCATAGATGTACCCCTGGGACCCAACAGTTAAAATACTCTTTAAGTTATGGGAAAAGAAGCTTCAGTTCCTCTATAAATAGAAAGAAAATTTAGTTCATTTGTACGTCAATTTGAAGTTGAATAATATATCAATCTCTTTTTATATACTTATCTCAAGTGTATTTACTTTATAGTATTTATTTTATAACACATTATCAACATGATGCTTCAACTAACTGAGAAATAATTCTAAACATGAAAGAATTATATTCACATATAGATTTAAAATCTTGTAGCCTCAAATGGATCCAATCAAAATGTGCTTGTGGAGGCACAACCATCTTCAGGTGATCATATCTAGCTTATAAATTATTCTACAATACAAGAGGATCTTTGATAGTGAGATATTCAAATTCCAGGCCCTCATTAAGGTGATGGCAAAGGAATATCATTACCTTGGTACAATTTTGATTTGATGCAAGATTTTTTTATCGTTGATGGCGTCTCCAGACCCATCGCATTAAGATGGATTTTCGCAACAAGCACACAAGACAGATAGATTTTTCCCGATATATCAAGGAAATAAATTCACGTTTAGAAAGATTAGCCATTAATTAAGAAAAAGAAAGTCAATACCTTCAAGTTTTTCAAAGTATTTGCTCCAGATTGCAGAGTCTCGTGCTGATAATATGTTATAAAATAAAGACTATAAAGTAATTACACTAGAGATAAATATATATAAGAGATTGATATATTATTCAATTTCAAACTGATGTACAAATGAACTGAATTGACTTCTTATTTATAGAGGAACTGAAGCTGCTCTATAAGCTACATTAAAGAAGTTGTTGTGTAAGCTACTTCTAAGATCTTGTGCAAGCTACTTGCAAATTGTCTGCTTGATTATAAACTTATTCATGAAAAGTTGTGCAAGCTACTTGCAAGATGTCTGCTTGATTGTAAGCTTATCCATGAGAAGATATTGTATAAGCTACTTGCAAGCTACCTGCTTGATTGTAAGTTTATCCATGAGAAGCTACTTGCAAGTTGCTTTTAATATTATCTTGGAAATTGCGTATTTGAATGTACATCCATAATACAATGTATTTATAACATTGGTTTCGGTATAGAAAATTCCCAAAGGCCAACAGAAACAACACTAAAATATTTCTAAGTGGTGAAAATAGCAAGATAACGACAAAGACTTAAGAGGAAAAGAGAAGATTTCATTTAACACATACTTCAAGGGCGACAAACCAGCCCAGAAGTACATACAAAAGTTATACAAAAAAGACAATTTCAAATCTATCATCCTTGAGAAGCTTCGGAAGCATCAGCAGTCATTTTAATGACAGGTGTTGCGGGAAGAACGACTTGGGTGGATGAGCCGACCGAAGTAGTTGTAACATAATGCAGCAATTTAGGGTCGGTGAAGAAGAGTGTGATCTGACATTTTCTCTATCTTCACCTTCGCCCTCGTCATCACTAGATTCTTCGGGGTCATTTCCTAGAGAATTCTGGGCATTTTTGTAAGGAGTATAGGCACAAAAGGCCTCGACTTCAAGAAGTCGAGCTTCCTTTAGTTCTGCTTCGAGGTCTGCGGCCTTTACATGACCTCCTGAAAGACCTTTCATTGGGCATTCGCTTGAAGTGCAATATTTTCAAGCTTCACCTGGGTGACATCAGCTATGACCTTTTCAACAACCCGGGCAATTCCCGTAGTAGATTCGGCTCTTGAGATTTAGAAACATCATTCTCTCCTTAAACTCCTCATTCTCTCACGTCAACGTTTCTATCTCCTTTTAGAGTCAACTTGTTACGCCTTTTGTCGATAAACCTTCTTGATGAGGGCCTTATTTGCAGCAGAAGGCATTAATGCCTTGCCAACAGAGGCATCCGACTTGACATTGAGGAAGGCAATTCATTCCTCCAATTCTTTATTTTCCAGGATGACGTTGGAGACCTGCCGGCCACAAGAGTCACTCTCTTTATGATCACGACCAATTTTAATTCATAATTCAAAAACTGCAACTTGAGTTTGTTCAGATCCTTGAACCATATTTTTTTATCAGTCCGCTACTTCCGGAGATCCATAGACAGGAACATATTACTCTACGAAGTTTTAAGGTCAGAAAGGTGGTAAAATAAAAAAAAATACTTAAACTTGAAAGAAAGGAGTTAAATTCGGAGAGGAAAATATGGACTCGCTCAAGAGCTCCCCAATGGACATTTATTCCTTCTGAGGCTGCTTGTCAGGCTTTACTAGTCCCACAAAATAGTCAATTGGATCAACCCTTTGCAAGGAAGCTAATTTTCTTTGAGACTCAGAAAGAAACCTGTCACGATATAAATCACGGGTCATAATGACCTCTACACTATTCTCCCCGGTAGGCGAACCATCCTCAAAACATTTAAATTCGTATCGAACATAGCGGAATAAATAAGACAATCATGAAAATACAACAATAATTCATTTAAAACTTTTAATTATCGACAATCCGTTACAATATGACCGTTTCCAAAACCTTATCTGACTCTTACAAGGACTACTGAGAGTACAATAAAATATAAAAGTAAAATAATTCACTGCCTTTGAGTAATGAGGACAACACAACTAAGATGAAGACCAGGGCCACCAATAGGATGAGAGGCCCATCATAAACCTTCACATACTCCGAAGCTGCAATCTAAAATCAATCGATATACCTACATCCACGTAAAAGATGCAGCAAGTGTAGCATAAGTATACAATGTACCTCTGTAGGCATCATAGGCCGACAATGACAGACAATATGTAACGGGCATAAGTATCAAGTTGACACACATGTATCCCTAACCTACTCATTCCGGATAAACACACGAGTCACATTTACCAACAGAAATTGTTTCACACTTAAGTTATATTTAACACGTAGGAATACATAATTTTCATACAAGTAAGTCCACTAGTCCTTATTCAATGATCTAAGTCATACTTATCCTAAACACGCATACCTCATTAGTCTTCCTGATATGGAAAGTGGAACACCTAAGGAATACAATCACATCCCAACCTTTCACCTAAGCATATATTTGGCATAGGACGTCGGTAGATACAAGCTTATTACACAATCCTATTATCTTCGAATAAGTGATTACAGTCATGAGTCTCATATTTTAAAATGGATCTTGACATATATAATAATCACATGAGATGATAGTTACAACAACACAAAATTCATTTAGATTCCAGACTCCCTATCAAGTAAGGTAATTATTCTCGTTTAGAATTCAACCTTCACCCTGTTAGATCAAAGACAAACTCATATGCTAACACTCAAATAGTATACACAAAAGTCATCAACTATGTCAGATATATAATCTAATCACACAATCAATATACATATCCAATAACCCAACATGAATGAGATGCTTATAAAATGTATGCAATGTAATGAGTATGATGAAATGCAAAGGTACCTCTCAGTCAACTAGTATACACACTTTATAGGTCTTTTCCATATAAAAGTGACCCATGGGGGACCTACGTCATCCATAAACCGCTCATAGCTAGCCCAAAATACCTCGGTCTGACTAGAACCTCGGACTCATTTGTCAAGCCATATCCAATCATCATCATTATCTCATTGTTTCTAAGCCATCTCACAATATATTCACCTTTTATTTTTTGTCTCATTGGACTCATAATATTCCATATCACTCCGTTTCAATACCATAATAATCATGAGTGTATGAATGCACCAGTAATAAGGCAAGTAGTCATAGATTTTGAGATGAAATCAAGTTCAAGAGATGAATAACACATGCCTCAAAATTATCATTAACACATAATTCCACATAATCCATCTTTCATTATTAAAAGGGCATATGTGATGAGTACACACATTAAGTATCAATCAGTGGCGACAAGCACAAGTAATGGCGACAATCCCATATAACAACAATCGGAATCAACCCTAAGGTTGATTCCCCAAATCATAACACGCCTAATACCCATCAATATTTATAGACACTACATGCTTCTATTGAAGTATAGAAAGTAAATTATAGTCGACCTCATTGTCGAGTGGGTGCCACGAACTCCTACGCCACATTATTCTTTCATGGTACTTTCAGACGGTAGTCTAGATGTACGTATATATAAGTCCTATGATAGAACATACATTTAATATCACATAAGAAACCAAATCTACGGAAGGAAACACTACTCGGCCCCAAAGCGACCCAAGACCCATAATGGCAGAATTAGAATTTTAATCTTTAAAATTATTACTAGAGGTCTAGATAGTTGAAATTATAAAAATCTTTGAAATCATCTACATTTTAGCCTTCATTAGATAATTTGTTTGAAAATAACATTTTCATGAAAACCCCATTTTACCATAACCACCATGTATAATAGTTAGTGATTTATACATCCAAATAGTTCTTCATTAGCTAATACTCTCTACCATGTAAAAATAAATAGGAAAATTCTCATCTTGGTCACCCATTTCATCAAAACCCAATTTCAAGATTTTAGTGAAAATCATATGTATGATTCTACCATTAATAAGGTCAAAGCTTGAAAGTGATAATATTAATCATCTAGAAACATAAAAGAAGGGTCTAGAAATTACCCCAAGGATAGGTGGTTGGAAGAACCATTGAAATGCCCCCCCAAACCAGCTCCTAGCTCTCAAAGTGAGCTTGCAAAATGTGGGTTTCAGAATGGGGAAGATTGGTTTAATAAAATAATTCTATCTAATGTCATTTCCGCTTCTGCAAACCATCCTCCACAGAAGCAACCTCGCATCTGCGGAAGGATGTGCGCAGGGCGGTTTTATTTAACCCTTAGAAATTTCACAAAAGTGTAGAGATAGTCGCAGGTGCGGCCTTGCACCCGCAATAAGACGTCACTGAAGCGGATCTGATTCAACCACCCATATTTTTGCTTCATCGGGTATGCCTCCGTAGAAGCGGCTCCGCATGTGCAATAAAATACTCGTCGAGGCAATTTTGACTGGTCCAAAAACACCATCCTGATACAAACACTAAGTATTCACACGGATAATAAATTGACAGACTTCACTCGCATCCTTAAATTTCTGTCATAACATTATTACGATGCACTTTAACCATTAATCGTCACATACTTGAAAAATTACCACGGAACCCCGAACCATAATTTGATATGAAATCTCGTCCACCCATGCAAGTCACGATACTGGATTTAAAGTTAATGAAAAGTGGTAAATTGGGTCGAAACATGGTAAGGACCTAAAACGACTGTGTGGGTCATTACACAATCGATCTCAAACCTTGCCCAAATGAGGAACCTACGCCATCGGAGATAGGGGTAACCAAATCAGCAATGTAAAGATGAGCAGTCGGTGGTGGTGGCTGATCAAGGTTTATATTGCCTAATGGCATGTTGGTTGAGCCCGACTTCTCATAATGGGGTGGACTAATCACCAGGGTCTCAATGTCAGCGGTCCCGAACGAAAGGTCGAATCAGCAATGACGGTCGCATGGGTTTCCTCTTCATAATCCTTGACCTTAATAACATTGCGATCATTTTGGTCTCAAAGGTGAGACCCTATATCCGAGGCTGCCTGGAGAGGGCTTCTATTTCCAGAGTCATCTTGCATTTGCTTCTCAGGTTCATATTGCTTCTTCTTTTTACCTTCTGCTTCTTCAAAGTTCACTTAAGTCAGAAGCAGTGGAAGATATGGACCTCTTTTTGCACACGAGTAAAAGTGTAACAAGCCCTTCAGTAATTTTATCAACCATTTGATGCTTCAGGAGATCATGCAGAACTTTCTTCTGTGTGCAGCTGATAGTTGATTCTTATAATTCTCTTCTTTTCACAATGTGAATATGGATGGGTCAGTTTTAAAATAAATAGGTCGGTTTTTAATAGATGGGTCGGGATGGGGGTTGGGGTTGTGTTTACTTGGTGGGTCGGGTGGGATCAGTGGGGGCTTAATTCAAAAATGGGTAATTTTAAGTGAAACTGGGAATTGGAATTGATTTGGGGTTTTCCATCCAAATAAGGGGTATAGTGTAATGTTTGGTAATGACATGAGTATTTTTGTTCACAATCACTAACGGAGGATAAAGTTAGCTAATAAAAGAAAGTTGAGGGATATATTTGACCCTTTTCCCTTAAAACAAGCACCTAAACCTATAGATAGACACAAGAAAGGTACCAATTGAGAACTAAGGCTCAAGATTAGCCAAAACCCTCAATTGAGTATCCAAAAAAGAACTTAAGTCTTAGGAAGACCTCAAAGGAATTACATTCTCAAGCAACTCACCTCTCAAAAACAACCAACTAACAAGAGCTTATCTAAAAGTCTCTCATAATCTTTCTCTAGAGAAACAACAATACTAATATTCATCAAAATATCCTAATGAAATAAATCAAGGTAGTATTTATACTAATTGGAATATGAAGACTACTATAGATATTAAAATAATACCCTTAATGAAGTAAGAGCCTTGTTTGATAGTCTTCTCAAGGGATGAAAGGCTTGCATATATGGAACAACCCCTTTTTGTATAAATAACCTTTTTCTCCCTACTTCTTTCAAATGGAGGCCTATACTTTCACTTTATCACATTCTTGAGCTTCAAGCCTTCATTCTAAGCACCTTATGACCCTCCAAAGTAGTGATCCCTAGCTCAGCTTCGTGTGTATGTTCTTGATGAAGCCCAACTTGTATCATTCTCCCCTTCTTGAAATGAATTTGTTTTCGAATCTAAACCTTGCAAAACTATAAGGGAGACAAACAAAAATAAGGTCCTAAAAATATGAAGGTTAGTGTAAAAATAAACCAATCTACTAATATGCCAAGGATACACAAACTTATGATATAGCCAAGTATCAACAACTTTTATGAAGAATAAGCTTTCACATAAAGCGCTAATCGATTGACTATCCCAAAGATCATGAAATGAGGATATCATAAAGGTACCAATGATTTCAAAATACTAAGCAGGCAATGTTACATTGGTTCTAGTAGAAATGAAGTACAATATTCCCAAAATAGACCACCTCCAAGGTAGTAGCTTTACAAAGTCACAAGAATTTAAAGTATCACCGGGGTCAAAAGGAAGAATATCAACACATCTTGGCTAAGAAAATAATTGTCTACCCCATTAGATCCCCTCTCAACATAAGATGTACCCCTAACACAAGCATGAGTATCATCATATGTGAATATATAGTAAAAAAAGGTGTCACGTAAAACAATTTCATCTATGGTGTTCTCAAATGTAACCTCACTATTAAGTTCAAGAACAAGATCAAACATGCTACTAAGATTTTGAACACATAAGAAAAAAGTAGCAATTCACAAACAAGCATCACCTTTTTTTCAAAACACTCCTTCTCCACAAGTGAATATCATCCCCTTAGGGAAGATCTTCATCATAGGGAGAAGCGTCATCATTCTATAGTGTATTTTCAAAAACCTTGTAGCCCCCAAAAGTGGCTACGCTTTCTACATTACATTACATTCCACTAGGCACTTCATTTTCAATATTCATATTATCATCAAATAAAATATTGTCTTTAAAGAGAGAATAATCAATGAACAATGATGAGTCAAAGCATGTAATTTTATTCTCAAAAAGACAACTGTCATCTTTCAAAGCACTTTCATTCACATAACTATCCACATCACACATATCACCATTACAATTTTGAGTCTTATCACATGACATTAAAACGAGATCAAGAGAATCCTTTTGACATGAAAGAAACAAGGGTGAGGTGTCACATTCATTCCAATGACCAACTAAATCAATATCATCACCAATTGGAGGCTCATTAAGTGTCACGACCCGAAACTGGGCCCGTGACTGGTGCCTTACCCCGGGCACCCTAGTGACACAACATCAGAGTAATCAGCGGAACATAAAACAACAACATGAGATAACAGAAATATAAAACAATAATCAGAAAACTTGCTTTCAGCATATATATAACCATCAACTCTTTTACAAATGACAGCTTAATCCTTTTACCAACCCCCGCCACAACAAGATTACTGCACTCTAAGAATGATACGACCACAACGTATGGACCCGCCAAACCCCGAATGTAAACACTTACTACGCATGCGGACTATACCACCGATAAGCCTCCGAGAAACGGAGCTTCCCAAACGCCGAATCGTGACTCGAGAGCTAGGATCAACGATCGACGATTTCAACCCGCAGATGAACGCACTTCGGGCGAGGTCAAGATAACAGTACCGAGTATGTGAAACTAAAAATAAATATCAGAAATGAAATCATAGTAGTCTATACAAAGCAGAGACATGATGATAACCAAACTACGGATCACCATAAATAAGCGGCCATGTCAAGTCGTGGACTCACACCTCAAGTCATCACTCAATTTAACAACGGGTCTCACGCCACAACATCAATCGTGCCCGTGGAATACCTTCCTCACCGCCGCAGCTTATGATATACAAGCACCAAGGAATACATGAACACCGTGTCCCACTGTGTCCTAATAAAACTGCATGCAGGTAAGACGAAGGCATAGCCGACTACTAACACCCACGCATCAACAAGGTCATAAATCAGATTATAAGATCTGCCTGCATCGCCACATGATCAAAGCCGCCACTTGCCCGCAGATCTAATGCGCGCGCCTAGTCCCGAACTTCCCGCACCCGCGTAAAGCCAATCTCATCGCCCGCATGAGGTATTCCCGCATCGAGGTAGCTACTCCGCGATCGCCCCGACTTTCGAGTCCGCATGGCCACGCGACCGCACGCCCATAAAGGACGACACTAACCTCGAACTCTCGTAGCCCGCATAGGCCCCTCGTGACCCGCATGAGGTATTCTCGAATCACGGTCCTGCATCACCGAGTCTACCCCGCGACGGAGGGCGCCTAACTCTAATCATCTCAAGAGATGAATGCCACAATACTATCATAACGATCGATAGTTAATAAGCACAATCGCGGAAACCCTTACACAAACATCACAAGATACTAACACACGTAGCATCCTAACACGCTACTTATCAAAGCAACAAGAAAGTATTACAAGGCTATCACAAACCAATACAATCAAGTTATTCACACAAGGTACTTTCTACTAACAAGTTCGTATCTATCCCCAAAGTACTTCACACATTAAAATCTTAAAAATATCTGCTTTTTCACATAAGTCACACAATACCCGTAGTATAAAATAGAGTGATCGCCCTTTTAAGAAAACTAAAACTCTTACCTTTGTAAAATCAAGTAACAACATTATTTTCCAAACGCCCAAGTTTGCCTAATTTCAAATGTTCACGCTTATTTTAGAAAGGTTTCGTAGTTCATAGTCTTATTCATTTAAGAATATAATTCTCTTTAAACAACTGAGAAACATAAGCCTTATATGAGTAGGATATTCTTGTTTATAACAATCTTATTACAAAGAATGATCTAGAAATATCATTTTGTCTCATCTTAGCTTCTATGCAGATGGAAGTTTCTACCGGTTTTAATAATACTTAATTATTCAAAACATTTCCTTTTATTAACGCCGCAGTTGGTTTGTCGATACACATTCTCGATTTCCAAATCAAGAAAGCATTCTTAAGCCGTTATACCTAACTTCCCATAAAGCTAGTATAACTCTTAAGTTTTCAAACACCAAGTATTACTTCTTTCAAAACGATTTTAAATCTTTTGAAATACTTCAAGTTCTTTATAATCACACATCAAGCCGCTTATAAACAAATCATTTACCTTTTAAAACCACAAAGTGTTTTCTTATCTACATAAAGTCGTTATAACCAACTTCCCATAAAGCCGTTATAACACTTTATGTTTTAAACCCATCGAATACATTTAGCACACGTGACGCTCACCGCACTACATAGTTCACACATATCATGCTAGAAGAGATAGGAAGAGGTTCACATACCTCGCGACGATTATCGACTAATAGCAAAATGCTCCGAGTACTCGCCGCTGGCCACTCCAAGCCAAGTAACGCGCCACACGTAGTACTTCAACCTATAAGGCCACGCGCGCTTATTAACATCTAGATCTTATCGTAGAACATTCTACCAAAATTCGACAAAGACCTCCCCGCAACAGCGTAAATCTCCTCCTCTATCTGGCTTCGCCATCAAGCCAACCGCGTGGTTATACGCCTAATCCGACGTGCACAATTCTACCCCACTGCATTACTACACAAGTCATCAATACGCCCTATGTAATTACAGTCGCTTCTTCAGCTTAAGTCCAAGGACATTGCCACAAGCTATGTTCGATTATATATATATAGTATACTTTAACTATATATTCCTACAACATGTAATATCCAATTACAAAAGGGACAAGATAGTTACCTCGATAAGCCCATAATTATCCGAGTTTAATGTCGATCCTTAGCAAAGTTTTAGCTCCAACTCCGAGCGCCCAACCCGCTCTAAACCACTTAGAAGTTCTAACCAACTTCTACACAATACTCCAACCAAGCATGGAGATTTTCCTGTGGTTTTGCCAGGATCGACGGAAGTATAATAGTATTTTCTGGCTTTTGTATAAGTGTAACCTGGGAATACTACAAGGTATTTGGGGCCAAGGTATTTGGACATAATAACAATACTAGGAGAGTATTTCTATACCACAACAAGGGTATTATACGAAAACAACCTAGGCAGTGGGTACCCACTACTAGCAACTCCAGGAGTGGGTGCTACCCTCGCCTACCCCACTGTGGGGACTCTCGCCAAGGGGAGAGAGGGGCTCTCGCCAAGACACTACACTGTGGGGAAGGAAGCTTTCAAGACTTAGGCAATTTTGTGAATGAATTAGTCTTCAGCAGTGGGTATTTATAGTCAGTGAAAGCCAACCAATGGCCAAGATTACACCAAGTGTTAGGCAAGTGTAGGCCAAGATTCACCCATGTGTACCTAGCCAACTTGCACACAAAATATCTACCAAAAATATCTCCCACTTGCCTTCCCAAATCGCCCAAGTCACCTGCCCACCAACGCAGAGGGTGCCAAGTGTCGCCTCTCGTTGGTCCAAAATGTTCCGCCTCTCGGAAAAATCCGCAAAAATAAGAAAAGACATAGCCGGAATTTTCCCTTCGCAGTTATGTAAAACGCTTCATTTAAAACGACTCTAACCGGGTGTTGTGCACAAATGCCATTCTTAAGCCACTGGCGGGGGTGACACGTGTCACCCTCCTATTGGCCCAAAATAAAACATCTTCCGAAAATATCCATAATGGCCAAAATCTCAAAACAAAGTGGCCCCACAAAATCAGAATTTCTCCGTGGCCCCACGTGACCATTTTCAAAATAAAATTCCATAATTCTCTAATATTCCAGAAGTCCGACACCAAACTGGGAATCCAATTCCCATTAACGAACCTTTTTCCTTCACAAAACCTAAACTTTTCCGTGGAAAAATCGCTTCTTTCTTCCTTTCCAATCTTTCTGTCAATTCTCGCACGCACGCCCTCGCATACATACCCTAGAACTACGGGTATAACATTCTCCTCTCTTAGAAACATTCGTCCCAATGTTCCTTCTAAGTCTCAAAACAAACGCGCGCCAATATAGTCTTCACTACTAAACTTACGAAACAATCCCGCCATACCGCCACGTAAATACCGCGCAACATACTTATATCCAAGTCTACGAGGAAAACACCTCTATATCACCACAAATACACTTTTGTCACTTTGCCGCGAGCCTAGCTCCGACGACCCAACAAATGGTACCGGTCGCCACATCATCCGTTCGCCAGACACTCAACCTCTACCACATTTCGATATCGCTTTAGTTTCCAAAACTCGGTTACTATCTCTTTACGCGGCATCATTAATCGGGACATTCGACGGATCTTCGATACTTTCCCAACATAACAATACGAAGACCGGACGTCGCTTCCTAAGTCGGACGACAATTGCTAACATATAGGCAACCCGCCTATTCTTCACATGAACTCAAAAGGCCCAAAGTAACTCGCTAAGTTCCTTCGCTTCCACAACTCGTCACACCGTCCGGTGGTACTTTCAAGAAGACCGACCACAACTCAACTCTGCCGCCGCCGATTATCCGCACGATTCCTCCGAGCCGCTGTAACTTCTTCTAGACAAGCTTCACTATCCACACCACCGGAACAAGCTCAACCAACTATCCGAACCCCGCCAACAAATAACCAATCGACCAAGAACTTGCATTTCGCCCTACAAGGCGCCACAAGACGACATCCGAACACCGAAATGGTAGCTTAAACACTTCAACCGAGACAACGATCTCACAAATACCCTCAAATCAAAACACCGCCCGGTGGCGAATGCGACACGAGACTCACCGAAGTTCCTAGCCCGCTCGTACAAACTCCCAGAAGAGAAACAGCCGCACTGGCTCCATCTTCGTCATAAGGCGGCGTAGGCACCCTGCAACCTCACAACCTTTTCGATAACATCAACATCGCCGGCAGGAGCGACTCGATCAAGAACACGATGGGTCGCTTCATCGCCCGACCACCGGTCGAACGCATCCACGAACTCATACGCCGTTAACTAAACTCGCCTAACACCTCGTGACTTACCACAAAGAGGACCACCACAAACCGACCCCACCACCAAACCTACCGCGGGTTGACTCCGCACGTAGCCTCAACCCGACCCTGCAAGCGCAAAATACCATCTCCCAAGGAACAATCTTACTAAACACGTTACGAAAACCTAGCGTCTTCTTAGCTCAACTACCCTCTTTCATTTCATACTACATGTGACTTATCCCAAACACACCACGTGCACTATGCACTCCTATAAGTGGTCAAACATAAACATACGCCTCTACCCGAGACGGCCTTACCTCTAAGGCTCAAGATAAAGCTCTAAGGCTCACACTTTCTCTATCCTCCAAAATCTCACCTGCTAACCCACCATGATTTCTAATCACAACTAACACACCGCCATCGTAACATAGCACTTAAGGTATACTCACCTTGAAAGTTACCGGCGACTCACGCCCGCCCTCTTCTCGCCCTCGTTAACCCGCCGATCTCTACGCTTTCTACCGCGCATAAGCCCGCATACGTGCCATGCTCAAGCTTCAATCAAGGATTACTCTTGCACAACCTTCTTAGTAGTCATCAAGACTCGCGATACATCCAGATACTCTCTCGTAGCCAAATCCATAGCTAGTAACAAGCGTTGTCTCTCGCAATCTATATTCTCGCTCCTGGCCGTGGAACAAGGTTCACATATCATGGCCGCAGCAGGAATCGCCGCCGCCACGCTTAAACTCGCCGCTAGCGACGCAGAAATCCCCGAACGAAGCACTACCCTAGGTAATGATTTGGCCTCGCCCTCGCCACCCTCCGAACTCTACTCGCAGCCTCCTCGGCCGCTTTGCCTCCCGGGCCCGGTTGCCCTACGCGAGGCATAACGATAAGGGAAATAATTTCGCCGAGGTCCAACTTACAACACACTTCTAAGGCACGATCTCGAGTGAGAAGAATAGAAACCAATCCTAAATATCCTATAGCCTCCTCGATTATCGCGTGCACAACACCCCGATAATCAAGACTCTCATCGATACGGTCAGACACTTTCCGAGGATTAATCGCTCGATACCACTTTTGTCACGACCAAATCGCCCGTGGATCGTGCCTTACCCCGCACCCTAGTGACACAACATCGAGTAATCACGAACATAAACAACAAATACATGAGATAATGTAAATATAAAACAATAATCAGGAAACTTGCCTTTCTGATATATATAACCATCAACTCTTTTACAAATGAACAAATTAATCCTTTTACCAACCCCGCCCACAACAAAGATTACATGCACTTCTAAGAATGATACGACCACAACGGCGGACAGTGGCCCCGCCAAACCCCGAATGTAAACACTTACTACGCAGGACTATACCACCGATAAGCCTCCGAGAAACGGAGCTTCCCAAACGCCGAATCGTGACTCGAGAGCTAGGATCAACGATCGATGTACCTCAACTCGCTGCAGATTAACGCAGCCTCGGGCGAGGTCGATAACAGGTACCGAGTATGTGAAACTAAAAATAAATACTGTAAATGAAATCATAGTAGTCTATACAAAGCAGGAGACATGTATGATAACCAAACTACAGATCACCATAAATAAGCAGTCATGTCAAGTCAGGGACTCACACCCTCAAGTCATCACTCAATTTAACAATGGGTCTCACGCCCACAACATCAATCGTGCCCGTGGAATACCTTCCTCACTGCCGGCAGTTTATGATATACAAGCACCAAGGAATACACATGAACACCAGGTCCCACCTGTGTCCTAATAAAACTGTACAGGGTAAGTACGAAGGCATAGCCGACTACTAACACCTACGCACTCAACAAGGTCATAAATCAGATCATAAGATCTGCCTGCATCATTACATGATCAAAGCCGCCACTTGCCCGCAGATCTAATGCGCGTCTAGTCCCGAACTTCCCGCACTCGCATAGGCCAATCTCATCGCCCGCATGAGGTATTCCCGCATCGAGGGTAGCTACTCCCGCATCGCCCCGACTTTCGAGTCCGCATGCCACAAGCGACCGCATGCCCATAAAGGACGACACTAACTCGAACTCTCGTAGCCCGCATAGGCCCTCGTGACCCGCATGAGGTATTCTCGAATCACGGTCCTGCATCACCGAGTCTACCCCGCACGGAGGCGCTTAACCCCTAATCATCTCAAGAGACGAATGCCACAATACTATCATAACGATCGATAGTTAATAAGCACAATCAAGGAAACCCTTACACAAACATCACAAGATACTAACACACGTAGCATCCTAACACGCTTACTTATCAAAGCAACAAGAAAGTATTACAAGGCTATCACAAACCAATACAATCAAGTTATTCACACAAGGTACTTTCTACTAACAAGTTCGTATCTATCCCCAAAGTACTTCACACATTAAAATCTTAAAAAAGATCTGCTTTTCACATAAGTCACACAATACCCGTAGTATAAAATAGAGTGATCGCTTTTAAGAAAACTAAAACTCTTACCTTTGTAAAATCAAGTAACAACATTATTTTCCAAACGCCCAAGTTTGCCTAATTTCAAATGTTCACGCTTCTTATTTTAGAAAGGTTTCAGAGTTCATAGTCTTATTCATTTAATAATATATTTCTATTTTAAACAATCTGAGAAACATAAGCCTTATATGTGAGTATGATATTATTGTTTTTAACAATATTATTACATCAGCCATGATCTAGTAAATATCATTTTGTCTCATCTTAGCTTATATGCAGATGGAAGTTTCTCCGGTTTTAATAATACTTAATTATTCAAAACATTTCCTTTTATTAACGCCGCAGTGGTTTGTCGATACACATTCTCGATTCAAATCAAGAAAGCATTCTTAAGCCGTTATACCTAACTTCCCATAAAGCTAGTATAACTCTTAAGTTTTCAAACACCAAGTATTACTTCTTTCAAAACGATTTCGTAAATCTTTTGAAATACTTCAAGTTCTTTATAATCACACATCAAGCCAGTTATAAACAAATCATTTACCTTTTTTAAAAACCACAAAGTGTTTTCTTATCTACATAAAGCTGTTATAACCAACTTCCCATAAAGCCGTTATAACCCTTTATGTTTTAAACCCATCGAATACATTTAGCACATGACGCTCACCGCACTACATAGTTCACACATATCATGCTAGAAGAGATAGGAAGAGGTTCACATACCTCGCGACGATTATCGACTAATAGCAAAATGCTCCGAGTACCTCAAGCCGCTACTACTCCTTAAGCCAAGTAACGCGCCACACGTAGTACTTCAACCTATAAGGCCACGCGCGCTTATTAACATCTAGATCTTATCGTAGAACATTCTACCAAAATTCGACAAAGACTCTCCCGCAACAGAAATCTCCTCCTCTATCTGGCCGCCGCCATCAAGCCAACCAGTGGGGTTATACGCCTAATCCGGACGTGCACAATTCTACCCCACTGATTACTACAAGTTCACTGTAATACACCCCATGTAATTACGAGCTTCTTCGAGCTTAAGTCCAAGGACATTGCCACAAGCTATGTTCGATTATATATATATAGTATACTTTAACTATATATTCCTACAACATGTAATATCCAATTACAAAAGGGACAAGATAGTTACCTCGATAAGCCCATAATTATCCGAGTTTAATGTCGATCCTTAGCAAAGTTTTAGCTCAACTCGAAGCGCCCAACCCGCTCTAAACCACCCTTAGAAGTTCTAACCAACTTCTACACAATACTCCAACCAAGCATGGAGATTTTCCTGGGTTTCGGTTTTGTGGATCGACGGAAGTATAATAGTATTTTCTGGCTTTTGTATAAGTGTAACTCGAATACTACAAGGTATTTGGGCCAAGGTATTTGGACATAATAACAATACTAGAGAGTATTTCTATACCACAACAAGGGTATTATACTTAAAACAACCTAGGCAGTGGTACCCCTACTGGCCAGCAACTCAGGAGTGGGTGTCTACCTCTACCACCCCACTGTGGGGACTCGCCAAGGGGAGAGAGGGCTCTCGCCAAGACACTACACTAAGGGAAGGAAGAAGCTTTCAAGACTTAGGCAATTTTGTGAATGAATTAGTCTTCAAAGGGGTATTTATAGTCAAGTGAAAGCCAACCAACGGCCAAGATTACACCAAGTGTTAGGCAAGTGTGTAGGCCAAGATTCACCCATGTGTACCTAGCCAACTTGCACACAAAATATCTACCAAAAATATCTCCCACTTGCCTTCCCAAATCGCCCAAGTCACCTGCTTCACCAACGGCAGGGTGCCGTGTCGCCTCTCGTTGGTCCAAAATGTTTCGCCTCTCGGAAAAATCCGCAAAAATAAGAAAAGACATAGCCGAATTTTCCTTCGCAAGTTATGTAAAACGCTTCGTCAAAAACGACTCTAACCGGTGTCAGGCACAAATGCCATTCTACTAAGCCTAGGCGGGGTGACACGTGTCACCCTCCTATTGGCCCAAAATAAAACATCTTCCGAAAATATCCATAATGGCCAAAATCTCGAAAACAAAGTGGGCCCCACAAAACCGTAATTTCTCCCGTGGGCCCCACGTGACCATTTTCGAAAATAAAATTCCATAATTCTCTAATATTCCAGGAAGTCCGAATACCAAATCTGGGAATCCAATTCCCATTAACGAACCTTTTTCCTTCACAAAAACCGGAAACTTTTCCGTGGAAAAATCGCCTCTTTCTTCCTTTCCAATCTATCTGTCGTATTCTCGTACGTACGTCCTCGCATACATACCCTAGAACTACGGGGTATAACATTAAGCACATCACAAGATTCCTTAATTAGTGGATTAACATTACAAAAAAGTTAATCAACACAAATATCAACACTAGTTGTTAACATTTCAAGCTCACAAAATTCACTAACATGAGTACCAAAATTTAAATCAACTAGCATTTGATCGTTACTTTCATATGACAATGTATTTTCATTTAAAGCACAACTGTCAACACTAGGTGGACACAAATAGATCTTGCAAGAAGAATCAATGTGGTCATCAATAAGATCAACTAGTGTATTATCACTCTCAGCAACAATATTAGCATCACATGGTGAAGAATCATTAAGCTCACACAAAGATAAGATATTACTCACACTCACATCACTTACTTGTTCATTCAAAGAGTTTGAAGTGTTGAGTTTAGCTATTGTACCTTAAAGTTCACTTAGGGAATCTTTTTTACCTTGGGCTTGAGAAGAAGTTCTCCCATGATTTTCATTAATATTGACCAAGCTCACACTACCCGCATATATTCACTTAGTTAATGAGGCTATAATGTTTTTTAAATCATCAAGGGTAGGATTATTTGTATGGACATTTGTGCTCCATCCGTCAACCTCGTACCTACACATGAGTCTTTACAAAGATAAGAAAAAGAGTTAAGAATGTTAGGTTGTTTTTGTGGATACTTCCTCACGCCACTTCATACGTCCTCTCCAATTTTCACTCTTGAGCTGCCACTCTTCACTTCCTTACTACTCTCAATCTTTTGTCTCTCATTTTCATCTTTAGGAAATACGATTGGAAAAATGAGTTTTCCTTTTTTTTCCACTAGATACTTGTACCATTCTTGCACATATGGGATCCCATACAATTGGAACCAAGGGTTTTCCAAACTTATGTGACAAGTATCCATGGGAAGCACATCACACAAAACTTCATCTTGGTACTCACCATGTGAAATGAATACATTCACTCCTATCAGCCTAATACCCCCCCCCCCCCCCCATCATAATAAGGATTTCATCTCATCACACAAGGTATACTCAACCATTCAACCGCATGAGGGGTGATAAAGTTTTTGTAACAATCATTATCAAGCACAAGAGAGAATCCCGCAAAATCACAAACATTCACCTCTTTGGATCAACCTCTCTTTGAATCATTAAACTTCTCCCACTTCCACTTCTTAGCGATGCCTACCTCCAATATATTGAGAACATGATACCTTTGAATTCAATAAGAAGCATGATACATGGTATTTCTAGAAATAGAAGTTACACGCTCTCTTTTTCTCATAGGATGACTCCAATTTATACCCACATTCCCACACATACCATTTTTCTTAGGATGGAAAGTATTACGAGGTAATTCACATGAATATGTACGAGAAGACTTTCCATAACCAATATTTGCAAGTCCACTATCTTCATAGACATATTCTTCACAACTCTCATTTGTATAAGGATTTCCCTTCTAAGACTTATAAGATACGTGTGGGGAAGAACTATACCTCAAGTCGTATCCATACTCATGGTGCGTAGAGCGAGAACCTTCATAGTCGTCATTTTCACTATACAAATCATCACAAGGTTTTTCTACCTCACCATTTTCATCATAAGATCCATGAGCACCACTCTCTTCATATTCACCTCCGTAATTGTAGCTCTCATCTCTAGGTTTCTCATGTTCGTCATTACCCATGTAGCCATTCTAAGCTACATCATCACACTCATAGTCCCATCATCATTGATATACTTGTCATCATTACAACCATCAAAGTCACCATCACATGAATCAGAATCCATGGATAAGTATCTATTTAAAACAAACAAACAACATTAGTAGTAAAGTAATCCTCACAATCACTCGTATTACACATCTTTTTTCTTGGCTAGCACCACTCAATTGACCTCAAACCATCTTCATTTTACCACTCAATCGGTCAGCTAATGTTGATTCTTTTTTCGATCTGGTGGTTCGCAAGGTGCATAATTACTACTTAAGGTCAAGGTGGATTCTCGTTAAATGAAGAATGGACGACTCAATACAAACTAATGGGCTTGAGCCAAGAAGTTGTGAACGAAGTTAAAAAGAGAAAAGCACAAAAAGAAATACGGACTCAAGAACTAGTTAACTACTAAGTAAGGACAATTACTAGTTGTTAATTAGTTAGGAGAATGAAAGAAAAATGTAATAGAATCGGAAAGGAATCAAAAGTGAAAATTTGAATTTTTGCCTCAAAACAATTTTCTCAACTTTTCACTTGAAACTTTGGATCAAAGGTCCCTTTTGGGTTTCTTCATAAATATTCTTAAGAACAAGAAGAACATTCAAATTTTCAATCACCTTCAAATCAACTCTAATTTCTTCCAAATTTCAAATTTAGGTTCTCTTTAACAAAGCCCACTAAATTTGAAGCCATTAGAACCTTCCTTCAACAAAATCATTTTGGTGTTCTTTAAGCTTGAAGGTCCTTCAATGGTGGATGAACCAAAATAACTCCAAATACTCCCAAATTTCAGATTCTTGACCTACCTCCTTCACTAGGAGAACAAAACCCAATAATTTTCAAGCTCTTCTTCTTCTACAAACCCACTTTCAAGTTCTTCAACCTACGTGCTCCATTAATGGTAGAATCTTCAAATCAACCCTAAATGACTTGAAACTTTGGATTTAAACTCTACTAACACTATAGAATGCAAATCTAGTGTCAAAAACAACAAACAAATAAAGATCAAACACGATTTTGAATTTTGATTTTTCAAATTTCTTTATTTTCATAGATTTCAAATTCCAAGACTAGATTTTTTGGAACAAATATATTCTAGGATCTGATACCAATTTATACAATATCGAATGCAGAAGAAAACAACAAGAAAGTAAATATAGAAGGTATACACGAGAAATAGAATCAAAAGCAATCAAAAGTTATAATAAATCTTAACACCTCAATTAAATTAATTAAAACAAGGAAAAGGGTCAAATATACCCTCTACTTTCTTTTATTATATAACTTTACCCTCCATTAGTGATTGTGAACAAAAATACCCCTGTCGTTACCAAACCTTACATATATACCCCTATTTGGATGGAAAACTTCAAATCAAATTCAACTTCCAATTTCACTTAAAATTACCCACTTTTAAACGGTGCCCCTAATGTTGACCCACTCCGCAACACAACCTTCCTTCTTAAATTTAAACCTTCAACTATAGAATCATCCTCGTCTGCCGGTGAATTCCTTTCCGATCATCTCCACGACGAATATGAGCCCTAGGTTCTCTTCTTAATCCCTAAAAAAACCTCATTCCCCTTTTTTTTAATTTAGATTATTATGAGTTGTAAACATTAGTATGCAAAATTGCTCTATATTTTCTCAATTTGTACGAATAAAAATTGAATTTCCCCCTTTTGAAAGAAGGTATCAAAGAAGAAGAAGAGATTTCTTCCTCTTCAAAAACCCATTTGCTTAATTTTTCAGTAAATCTTGTTCCTTGTACATAAATTCCATATACAAACAGACCCAAATCATTCCTCTAGGAAATCACCAAGTATAGTCAAATCAGTTCTTGGACCTGAGATCAAAGCTCTAAATGGAGCCAATACTACCATTTTTGCAACAGGGTGGGACCATCTCAAGGTCCAAGTAGACCCCACCGTTTAGGAGAGCTTGATCTTGCATTCTTATTAGATTACCCAGTTGTGATGTATTTTGCGCATATAGGTGAAAAATATTGATTTAAGGATTTTCTTGACTGTTGGAAATTGGATATAAACCATCAATAATAGCAACATCGACGCTTATGTGTGCAGCTGATAGTTGATTCCTATAATTCTCTTCTTTTCACAGTGTGAATATGGATGGGTCAGTTTTAATAGATGGGTTGGGATGGGTCAGTTTTAATAGATGGGTTGGGATGGGGGTTGTGGGTTGTGTTTACTTGGTGGGTCGGGGTGGGACATCAGCGAGGGCTTCATTAAAAAATGGGTAATTTTAAGTGAAATTGGGAATTGGGTTTGATTTGGGTGTTTTCATCTAAGGGGTATATGTGTAATGCTTGGTAATGACATGAATATTTTTATTCACAATCACTAAAGGAGGGTAAAGTTAGCTTATAAAAGAAAGTGGGATATATTTAATCCTTTTCCCTTAAAACAAGTACTTAAACCTATAGATAGACACAAGAAATGTACTAATTGAGAACTAAGGCTCTAGATTAGCCAAAACCCTCAATTGAGTATCCAAAGAAGAACCTAAGTCTTAGGAAAACCACAAAGGAATTAGATTCTCAAGCTACCCACCTCTAAAAAACAACCAATCAATAAGAGCTTATCCAAAAGTCTCTCATAACCTCTCTCTAGTGAAACAACAATACTAATATTCATCAAAATCTCCTAATGAAATAAATTAAGGTAGTATTTATACTAACTAAAATAGTAATACTACTATATCTATTATAATAATACCTTTAATGAAGTAAGGTCCTTGTTTGGTAATCTTCTCAAGTGATGAAAGGCTTGCATTCATGGAATAACCCCTTTTTGTATAAATAACCTTCTTATCCCTACTTCTTCCAAATGGAGGCCTATACTTCCACTTTAGCACATTCTTGAGCCTCAAGCCTTCATTTCAAGCATTTTTTGACCCTCAAAAGTAGTAATTCCTAGCTCAGCTTGGTGTGTACTTTCTTGATAAAGCTCGGCTTCTATCAGAAAATTAGAAGTTTAGAAGTAATTACGATAAAACTATAAAAATAGCATGGAAGTCAGGAATACCATACTTGCGAGAACAATTCCAAGTCTTCAAGAATTGTATGCGCATGGCAGGGATGATCTCAGAAGTTGGAGCCACGATAAATCTGTCAATCAATCCCTAATCCTTATCATCACTAGTGTTCGCAGAATATTCCAATGACCCTGTCTTTAAAAGGTGAAAATACCTCCTCAGAAGGTTTTGGGTTGGTAAAGGCAACTGACATGCGCGAGGGTGAAGGGCAGTTTGGCCTGTGTGCAAAGATGATGGAGGTATTCGACTACCGTACAAATCACTGACAGTAAAAAACCCTGATATTGGCGACAAAAATTAGGATGACAACATCGATAGGGGGTACAAACCCTAGAGTGAAAGGATATGTGTACACAAATGAGTAACCGCATCAACAACTTGAGACCCGTTCATATGGAGCTTGGATCTCAGCTCATATGTTTTTTCCTCCTAGTGGAAATCCTTCACAACCACCGGCAAGATCCCAGAAGTTAAGATGGATGAGGAGTCCTCCACCAGCTTATCTCTGCCTCCGACTTGGGATTCCACTTTGACAAAATACTATTTCTTGAAAATCCAATTTCTTGGAACTATATTTGTCATTGTAGCAGTCCCTTGTTCAAACGACTTACTCTTTTTCTTTAAAAAAGTAGCGGTTCACCTACTTGAACCTCCTCTGTGGTGGCAATCAGTTTTGGGTTGGTAGAAGCGGCAGTGACGCTAGTAGATGCTGGAAAATATTGAGTAAAAGAAGATTTAGTAGATTTTTCCATGTTAAGTGAAGTTTTGAACACATGGAACAAAAAGACTAATGAGGAAGAGGGCAAGAAAATTGTTTGTAGATAGGATGCTTTGGAGGGATTCCAAAATGAAATGAAGAAGAGGGCAAGAAAATTGGTTGCAGAGTCGATGCTTTGGAAGAATTCTAAAATGAAGCAAAGAACTGCGAAAAAGATGAGTTCTTAGAAACTTTTGATAAGGCACAACTCATCATTACCTTGGTATCCGGTGTCTGGAATTATCCACCCAGTAGCTAGCACGTGTCGAGGGTAGTCCATATTGAATGTCGCATGTCTGAAGTATTAAATGTGAAAGGTGTCATACGATCAGAGCGGTAAATGTAGAGGGACAAATGTCACATCGTGTGTGTCAGGGGTATGTTTCATTTTCTTTGCTGCTAAGAAATCTGCAACTCTTCCACTTTGCAACATATTCCATTAAGTACCCGAAAAGTAGGGGCTATCTGTATCAGGTGAAATGGCTTGGCAGAAGAGCCAGACATAAGTAGACACGTTGAGGCATCAACTTGGTCCAATCTGGATTATTAAAGAAGTTCACAACTCTGACCCAGAGGCACCCACACACCGTCATCCCCATACATCTTGGACCATTGTCACTTCGGAGAAGTAAGAGGTGCTTCATGAATGAGTAAGCAACAGATTCATTGTCACGATATCACTTTACTCGGGAATAACTCATTTTACAGTGTGATTGCACTACCAACAACTTTGTCTCATCGGTTAGTCTCGAGCTTCATGACACTATTCTATGGGACATTTTTGTTGTGCAATAGTCATTTCATATGTACTTTTATGTAGAGAAGTCTAAAGCTCGTGTAAATAAATATACCTTCCAATGGAAGAAACCACATCTGATTCTTCACACTTGTAACTCTGAACTCCATTGTTGTGCTATTGAAATATCACAAGTTTCTCACCATACATCTAGCGATTGTCTCTTTATTTTATGTTATTTAGATTCTCAAATTTTACATATCTTCTTCGGTTTAACTACCAGTAAAGGGTTTGTGATCGAATATGATTCACTTGTCTTTAAACCCTTTGTTATTGTTGTATATTCACTAAAAAGATGAGTTGAATGGGATCATTTAATGAATAGTAAGGCATCCACTGTCTAGTCATCTTGCTGCTTATGAAAAACGGAGGATGATGTTGTTTGTTGTTATTTGATAGGTAATTAGTTATCTCACGGATGTAGATCTTAGCCAACTTCTCTGTATTATAAGTCGTCTGGACCGGAATGAAATACGCAGACTTGGTCATCTATCAATGACCTAAATATCATCAAACTTGCCCATATTCTTGAGCAACCCAACAACAAAATCCATGTAAATCCTTTCTCACTTCCACTCAGGAATGGGCATCCTCTGAGATACACCATCGGGTCGGTGGTGTTCATATTTGACCTGCTAACAATTCTGACAGCGAGACACAAAATCAATAATGTCTCTCTTCATCCTACTCCACAAATAGTGCTGCCTCAAATCACGATACATTTTGGTAGCACCTGGATGAATCAGATACCTAGAGCAGTGGGCCTCCTTCATAATCAATCTGGTCAAATCTCCCACACGAGACACACATACTCTACCCTTGATCCTCAAAACACACTCGCTATTAGTCATGGCCTGTCCACTCATCACCTTATCTCTGATTTTGCACAACTTCACATCATCATACTGGTGAATTCGAATCTGATCCAATAGATAATCTCACCTCCACACAAGCCAGAATCCTACTCGGATTTGAAATATCAAGTCTCACAAAATGATTAGCTAGAGACTGGACCTCCAATGCCAAAGGACGCTCAGAAGCAGCCAAACAAGCTAAACTCATCATGTTGACTGCCTTTCGGCTCAAGGCATCCGCCACCACATTGGCCTTGCCTGGATGGTACAAAATAGTCATGTCATAATCTTTCAACAACTACATCTACCAACACTGCCTAGAATTCAAATCCTTCTATTAAACATGTGCTGAAGACTGCAGTGGTCGATATACACTTCACAATGAACGCCATACAAGTAATGTCTCTACATCTTTAAGGCAAACACAATGGAAGCCAACTCTAAATCATGAACAATGTAGTTCTTCTCACGCACCTTTAAATACCTCGATGCATAAGAGATAACCTTACCCTTCTACATCAATACATAACCCAACCTAATCCTTGAAGCATCACAGTACACAGTAAATTCCTTTCTCTCCACCTGAAGGGATAAAATCGGGGTTGTGGCAAAAAAAGTCTTGAACTTTTGAAAGCTATACTCACATTGATCGGACCACTAAAATGGCACTTCCTTCTGAGTCAAACACATCAAAATTGAAGCAAAAGAATAGAAACCCTTGACGAATCGACGATAATAGCTAGCAAGACCTACAAAACTCCGAATATCCATCACAAAAGTCAATCTAGGCCAGTTCCTAACTGCCTCTATATTCTCTGGATCAACCATTATCCCATCCTTGGACACCATATGCCCCAAAAATGCTATAGAACTTAACCAGAACTCACACTTTGAAAATTGGTGTATAACCTCTTCTCCTTCAATAAACCAAGAACCACTCTCAGGTGACGCTCGTGGTCCTCATGACTCTTCGAATGTATCAGGATGTCATTACTGAATACTATCACAAAGGAATCCAAATACGTCTTGAATATCCCATAAACAAGTCCATAAATATTGCAGGGGCATTGCTTAGCCCAAATGACATCACCAATAACTCATAATGCCTATAACGAATCCGAAAAGCCGTCTTGGGAACATCTTTGATCTGTATCTTCAGCAGTTGATACCCTGACCTCAAGTCAATCTTCGAAAACACAGAAGCACCCTGAAGCTGATCGAACATGTTATTAATACGCGGAATCAGATATTTGTTTCTAATGGTGACCTTGTTCAACTGCCTATAATCAATGCACATATGCATAGAGATATACTTCATCTTTCGAACAAGACATGAGCACCTCATGGATATACACTCGGTCAAATGAATCCCTTACTTAACAAATCCTGAAATTACTATTTTAACTCCCTCAACTCAGCAGGAGTCATACGGTATAGGGCAAAAGAAATAGGCCGAGTACCCAGATCAAGATCAATATAAAAGTCAATATCTATGTTTGGCAGCATACCCGGTAAGTTTGAAGGAAAAACCTCAACGAACTTGTTAGCCGATTTCCAATTGCTCACGCAAGTGTATATATTGTTACAAGTAATATAGTCTGGTAAGACCGAATATCGTCCACATAGAGTGATTTCTAATTACCAGACATCTATTCTAGGTTATCTATTTGGCAAATGATGGTTGATTTGGATTTTTATCTAACACTACTAGAGTAATTGCAATAATTAAACTAAATTACTTTGGTTTAATCAGTTATGATGGAAATAGAGCTTCCAATATCATCGACTATCCACTCTTTTCAATCCTTAATGCAACAAGAATGACTTCTTTTTCTACGTTAAGATAGAAGGTTAACTAGACTGCTTATATTCCGGTTAGGATATATAATCACTCAACCGCAGTGTAGAAACCTTCTATATTTCTATGATAGGTTTTACCACATAGGAGGATTAAGAACAATAACCTATAATGATACACAATTATCGGAGTATTTTCGTCCGCAATTTTAACCTATGTCTATTCAATTACAGCATATCCAAATCTCTCCTCTCGGTTCTTGATTCGAAATCATATAGATTATGATAATTAGTGATCAGTTAACTATCAAACATTCATACCAATATTGAATAAATCTTAATCAAGTGAAGAAGAAACCAAACTAATACATTAATTCATGAAAAATAGTTTCAAGCGATTCAATAGAAAAACCCTAATAAAGTGTTTAACTCCTAGCCATAGACATGCTAAGAACTAATTCAAATCCAAAAATGAACTGAATTGAAATAAAGAAAAGAAAAGAAAATACTTAGAATTAGGTCTCCAATCTTGTAGCCTCCAAGGTTGTGATATGTTGTCCGTTGCAAAATCCCTCTCCAAAATCTGTCCCAAGGGCTTAGATATCTTGTCAGAAAATCGTGCTCTGACCCTTCGCCGCCAATTTTACTTCGGATCTGGAAAATCCCTCCTTGGCGCCGCGGCCTTGTAATGTGGTGCCACGGCGCTGAAACTCCTGTGGCTCTCTGATTAAATGGCACCGCAGTCATGTTGAATGGCGTCACGGCGCCGTTTGCGTTCGTCCGAATCTCCAATTTTTGACATTTTTGCCTCGGGACCCTCCTTTTATGCCTAATTTTCGCTCATTTTTGTCATTTTGCCTTTTTGAACCGCTGTGACCCAAAAGAAAGAAAAATGACTCTAATACGACACTTATTTAAATGAAAATGGGAAAAATACTAACTAAAAATGACTCAAAACGTTTACAAAATACACGTAACAAATACCCCCAAACTTAACCTTTGCTCGCTCTCGAGCAAAGATCAAAACAAAATCAAAGAAACAAAAACAAACAGACTCATAGACTCAAATCAAGCAGCTGCATAAGGTTACTTAGAAATGCATGAATGTCAGTTGGGATAATATGCTGGAACATATATAACATGAATATAGCAATCTAGAATTTCAAGCCAGATATTTCGCAAATTAATTTCAATCACACTCAATGGAAACATGAACACTAACCTATGCATGTCAATTTCATTTTGTTATATGAGCATGTTTACTTGTTATTCTCCACTAATCATAGACATACATTCCAGAGATCTTCAGGACTTATCAGGGTTGTAATGTAGGTTTAGGAAAGGGTAGGTAAAAGTAGACATTTAGGCTCAGTTTACGTACCATAAGCGTTTTTCATTCAACTATTTTCTCCTTCTTTTTGATTTTCCTTTTAGTTCATACCTATCATCTCTCCTCCTCTCTTTTTGAGAGCAAGAAACACATTCACATAGCAGGCACCCCCAAACTTAAGCTTTTACATATTTTTCATTGGGGTGTATCAATTTTTTTCACTCTCTTTTTGTATTTCTTTTTCACATTTTTTCATCCAAATTTTCAATTACTGTTTATGGCACATAAGAGAATCATATGGTGTCAAAGAAAGAACTTATTTTAGGCTCAAAGGGGCGGACTAGAGATACAATTTACTGCATGATAGGTAATGAAATGTAAGAAGAGCTAATAAAGAAATGTCTGAATCATCTCCCTAAACATGTACATCTTTAACTATTTCGCCTCAAATAACAAGCAAGCAGACTCATAGACATTTTCAACCATTTTTTCATAATTGACACACATAGGTTAAACACAAATATCCCAAATAATTAGATTTTCATGATTTTTTGGCATATCTAACTTAAGCACACAGATTTTAGCTTCTAATTCAATTACATTATCCCACTTAATTCACTAGGCGTTTCAAGCATTACAACATGCATGATCATAAAAATATTGACTCATATAAGACCTAAAAAGACAATAAAAAAGACTAAAAAAAACAGACACAGAAAAATAAAAATAAACCCCCCCAAACTTAAACGACACATTGTCCCAAATGTATAAAGACTCAAAAATAATAAATGGACGACTTACAGACATACAGCGGCTTGGAATATGGTGCTTAAATCAGTGACGCGCTGGCTTAGGTCCTGATGATCTTGCATCATCTGTTGTTGGTTTTGCAGCATCCGTTGTTGATTTAGGAGCATCTGCTCCATGATTGGCACTGGAGGTTCCAAGGACTGTGGAGGCTGGTGGTTGCTTTCGCCTGCTTCATCGTGTGATGCTACCTCAAGCTCTTCTTTATCCATGGCTGTTGCGTCTGCTGCCATTGGGCCCCTTCTCATTGTTGCTGGTCTTGGAGTGGGGTCAGGGAATGAGTGCATCAAACTGTAGGTCACAGGAAGCTGACTCTTCTCGAGAATATTCATGGCGAATGTTGGGACTCCATGCCTAGCACATAAGGCAGAAATGAGTGACCCATGTTCCAGTCCGCCAGTAGTTGTCAGCATGCTAATCTCTCCTATGTTTTGCACTATTTATTTCTCAACACCAATTGTCTTGCCCGACATGATGTCATAGATAAGTTTGATCCTGTCTGTGGGCACATTGGTAAAATGGATCGACGGAATCAAGCGAGCACTTACGAAATAAAGTCAACCTTTGGTTGTTCTGTTGAATTGGCACCGGACAAGTCCCCTACCTCCGTTGTTGGAAAACTGAAACTCAATGTCTGGGTAGCACAATGCTTCCGCAACTACGTTCCATATGATGTGGTTGATGTTTCTTGACCAACTTCTGAAGTGGTACAGATTATAGACTTGGTCCTCAACATCATTGGTCCTTAGTTGCGCATTCATTGTTTCAGAACTTACGGGCACATACTGCCCTCTAACAAAGCATCTCCCACTCTCTTGCTCGGGATAATAAGCATAGAATTCCCTCACAAGGCTAGTATTTTGAAGTGGAATCCTTTCTGGATTGGTGAACCATTTCCAACCATTCGCCTCGATCATGGCCCTAATGGGCTCGTAGTCATCATTATCATCAAGTAACACGGCCTGGTAGTCCATGTCTCTCTCTGGTATCAATGCTCTAGTGCTTATTTTATTATATCGATCTTCCGCCTTTTTATTGGTAAATCGAGTAACATCATATTCTGGAGCTGATGAAGATGAGGAAGTTCTGGCGGTCCGTTTTCTAGAAGTCATTGTGAGAGGTGTTGGAAATATTTCTGCAGAGTCTTCTTTGTTTCCTTAAGGTTCCCAACAATTATCACTTTCACACCGCAACAACTAAGACAACAAAAATACATCGCAACAACCAAGAACAATCCACAAGAAACCAACCACAAATTACAGCAACGCCAACAATACTACCCAAAATTCGAAATTCAAAGCTCCCCCACATTAGTAATCTTCATAATAGCCACAATCCAAACCACTAGTAACAACCCAAGAGTAAGGTCTTACCTTTTTGAAGAATCTTGTCAAAATTGCCCTAACCCAAGTGATTCAAATGATTGTGGAGAAGGTTGAGAGGTTTTTAGGGGTGATAGTGTGTAGGATTTGGAAGAATTGAAGTGGATTTGTGGATGCTTTTTGTGAATGAGAATGGGGATTTTTCGGACTTTGAGAGAGAGAGATGAGAGTTTGGTGAAAGTGGGAAGAGATGGGGATTTTAGGGCTTTGAGAGAGAAAGATGATGGTTTGGTGAAAGTGGGAAGAGATGGGAATTTTAGGGCTTTTTATTTCTAAAAACGCGCGTCGGCGCTGCGGCACTGCAGACCAGTGCCACGACGCTAAAACTTCTGCAGCCTCTTAGGACATTCGGCGCCGCGGTCTTGTAATGTGGCGTCGCGGCGCTGCACTAATTTCATATTTTCAGCGTTTTTCCATGCTTCATGTCCAGTTCCCTTCACATGTCAACACAACCAAAAATACCGAAAGTGAGACTGTTCAATTTAGACTAATTGCATAATTTAAACCTTGGGTTGCCTCCCAAGTAGCGCTATCTTTAACGTCTTTTAGCCGGACGCAGACCCTTTATTCAATCACTGGGGTAAATTACCCCCACACCTCATCCATTTGAAGATCATTTTTCTCTTACTTACTCTATTCTTCTTTTTCACAGGATCGGGTTTAGCAAGATTTACCTTTTTGTCAGCTTTCATCTCATCAACTTTTATTTCAGCACTCATACTAACCTATGGGTTCACCGCTGTCGTAATGATCCCCCTGCCTTTGGATTATTCTCGATGAGCTAATGCGTCAGTTGTGCTCACCGCAAAGCATTTATTGCTGGCCTAGGATTCAATGGTAGATTTGAAAACCTTGAACAACATCTCCTCTTCTTGGACCCTCAGTCTCAACTCTCCTTTCTCCACATCAATGAGAGCTCTGCCCGTGGCTAGGAATGGTCTTCCCAAAATGATGGGCATGTCTTCATCTTCCTCCATGTCAAGAATAAGGAAATCTGCTGGAAAGAAGAACTTGCCCACCTTGACTAGCACATCTTCCACTATCCCTCGGGGGTGCACCACGGATCGATCAACAAGCTGCAGATTTACTGTGATTAGCTTGGCTTCCCCCAAACACAATCCCTTGAACACAGATAGGGTCATAAGATTAATGCTAGCCCCTAAGTCACAAAGTGCCCTGTTGCATGTTATTTTGCAAATAGTGCAGGGCAGGGTGAAGCTTCCTGGGTCTTTAAGTTTAGGTGGAAAATTCTTTTGTAGGATAGCGCTGCACTCCTCTGTCAGCACTAATGTCTCATAATCCGCTAATATCTTCTTCTTTCCAAGTATCTCCTTCATGAATTTGAAATATGTGGGTATTTGTTCCAAAGCCTCAATGAAGGGGATGTTGATATGGAGTTTCTTAAATACCTCCAAGAACTTGGAGAACTTCTTGTACAGAGACTTCTTCTGTAGCATTTGAGGGTAAGAGATTTTATCTGTGTATTCCCTCACTGTCGCTGGTGGAGCTTTCTCTACTGTAGGGCGGTCATTAGTGACCCTCTCCTTTTCTACCTCAACTGCCTTCTCCTTTACCACCGCTGGTTGGGGAGCAACCTACTTCAATTGCTTTTCACTTCTCAACAAAATTGCTTGGCACTACTCTCGCGGATTAACCTCCGTGTTACTTGGGAGAGTACCTTGAGTTCTGTTGTTTACCATCTTTGCCAGTTGCCCCACCTGCGTTTCAAGTTCCTGAGAGAGGACCTCATTTCTGACATAAACTGATTCTGGGAATTGGTGAGTGTAAACAAGGCTGCTCTCAGTTCATCAGGCTTCTCCTGTGGGGTAGGTGGTCTAAACTACTGGGATAATGTGGCATGATTATGTGTCTGTTGGTTCTGGTAGTTTTCTTGATATGGTGGCTGCTGCCCCTGGTAATTCCTCCACGAAAAGTTGGGATGATTTATCCACCCCGGATTATATGTGTTGGAGTTATAAGGGCGCTGAAAGTTCTCATCTGCCTGAACCTGCTACATGGGCACATTATTAGGATCCACCGATGTGCATCTATCAAAAGTATGTGGTCCACCGCAGATCTCACAACTCACAGGCATCTCAACTGCGTTCATAGACATAGTGTTTTGTTGCAGTTGCTTTGTCAAAAGGTCCACCTGCGCATTCAATGCAGTGATAGCATCTATCTCATGTATGCCCATAGTCTTCCTGCTACTCACTGATCTGTCATCTGTCCCTTTGTGATTATTTGCAGCCATGTCTTCAAGCAACTCATATGCCTCATGGGCACTCTTCCTCATGAATGCTCCCCCTGCTGCAGCATCAATTATGGTACGAATAGTACCACTCAACCCATTATAAATAATGTGGACCAACATCCACTTCTCTATGCCATGATGCAGGCATTTTCTCTGCAAATTCTTGAATCGCTCTCATGCATCATACAGCGACTCCCCATCTAGCTGATAGTAATTGTTCAACTCTCCCCTTAGCTTTGCCGCTTTTGAAGGAGGAAAGAACTTGGCAAGAAACTTCTAGGCTAAGTCTTGTCAGGTGGTGACGGAGTTTGCAGGTAGTGAGTTCAACCAGCTCTTGGCTCTGTCCCTAAGTGAGAACGGAAAGAGAATCAATCTAATGACATCGTCAGTAACGCCATTATAATTGAAAGTGGCACACAGCTCCAAAAAATTGGCAATGTGCATGTGGGGATCTTCAAACGGCAATCCCCCAAGTTGGACTGTGTTCTGGACCATACTCAGAATGGCTGGCTTGATCTCAAAGTTGTTTGCCCCTATTGTTGGGAGCCTGATGCATGTATGTGCACCTGTAACTGTGGGCAGAACGTAGTTCCCCAAACTTCTCTCAGCTGGAACCTGTATTGGCTCCCCTACATTTTTAGGAACCTCATTGTTCGCCCCATCCTGATTCGGTTGGTTTTCCATTGTCACTGAATCAGATATCATTCTCACGCAAGTGTATATATTGTTACAAGTAATATAGTCTGGTAAGACCGAATATCGTCCACATAGAGTGATTTCTAATTACCGGACATCTATTCTAGGTTATCTATTTGACAAATGATGGTTGATTTGAGTTTTTATCTAACACTACTAGAGTAATTGCAATAATTAAACTAAATTACTTTGGTTGAAACAGTTATGATGGAAATAGAGCTTCCAATATCATCGACTATCCACTTTTTTCAATCCTTAATGCAACAAGAATGACTTCTTCTTCTACGTTAAGATAGAAGGTTAACTAGACTGCTTATATTCCGGTTAGGATATATAATCACTCAACCACATTGTAGAAACCTTCTATATTTCTATGATAGGTTTTACCACATAGGAGGATTAAGAACAATAACCTATAATGATACACAAGTATCGAAGTATTTTCGTCCGCGATTTTAACCTATGTCTATTCAATTACAGCATATCCAAATCTCTCCTCTCGGTTCTTGATTCAAAATCATATAGATTATGATAATTAGTGATCAGTTAACTATCAAACATTCATACCAATATTGAATAAATCTTAATCAAGTGAAGAAGAAACCAAACTAATACATTAATTCATGAAAAAGAGTTTCAAGCGATTCAATAGAAAAACCCTAATAAAGTGTTTAGCTCCTAGTCATAGACATGCTAAGAACTAATTCAAATCCAAAAATGAACTGAATTGAAATAAAGAAAAGAAAAGAAAATACTTAGAACTAGGTCTCCAATCTTGTAGCCTCCAAGGTTGTGATATGTTGTCCGTTGCAAAATCCCTCTCCAAAATCTGTCCCAAGGGCTTAGATATGCTGTAAAAATCGTGTGCCCTGGACCCTTCTGCCCCTGGCCAATTTTACTTTGGATCTGGAAAATCCCGCCTTGGCGTCGCGGCCTTGTAATGTGGTGTCACGGCGCTGAAACTCCTGCGGCTCTCTGATTAAATGGCACCGCGGTCATGTTGAATGGTGTCACGGCGCCGTTTGCGTTCGTCCGAATCTCCAATTTTCGACCTTTTTGCCTCGGGACCCTCCTTTTATGCCTAATTTTCGCTCCTTTTTGTCATTTTGCCTTTTTGAACCGTTGTGACTCAAAAGAAAGTAAAATGACCCTAACACGACACTTATTTGAACGAAAATGGGAAAAATACTAACTAAAATGACTCAAAACGTATACAAAATATACCTAACAGAACTAACTAACTACCGAGACTAAATCAAGAGCGCAAATATCCCGAATACGCGCAAGATAAGCCAAACAACCCCAGTCCACTAACTTCCTAGCATGAATGAAAGAAATCACTTTCCTAATAGCAAGGCTGGGAGCGCCTCTCCACTCTAACCTCAGAAGACCACACATAGCTAGTGTGACTGTCTTGGAATAATAGTCCAGAATCGCATGATATGGTGATAGCCAATTCATACCTGATATAACATCAAAATCCATTATATCTAAGATAACTAGATCTATTCAAGTGTCGTAACCCATGAAAGTAACTACACACATGTGATAAACTATATATTCAATCACAAATTCACCGACTGGTGTATACATATGAATAGAAACATCAAGCATATCACACAACATCTCTAATTTAGCAGAAAAATAGATATGCACATAAGAGAATGTAGACCCCAGATCAAATAATACAGTAGCAGACCGATGATTGACTGAGATGATACTTGTAATGACTGCATCTGATGCCTCAACCTCAAACCTACTAAGGAATGCATAGCAATGAGTGTGTCTTACCTCAGACTGAGTACCCTGTTGGCCACCTAGGTCTGAACGAGCTCCATATCTTCCTTACTGGGATCCACCATGACCATACTGATGGTCATCACGACCCGACTAAGATCCTCCCCGACTAGTATGACTAACACCTTTAGATGTCTGTATTGGGGTCATTGGTGTACGAGAGGCACCCGAAAACTGTTTGGGGAAATATTTCCTAAAGTGCCCAACCTCTCCATAAATGAAACAAGTCCTAGCCGTTGAAGGCTACTAAATAGAGATAGAAGAACCCAAACCACCATAGTATGAATATCTAAACTTAGAACCCCTTGAAGACTAGACCCCACTGTAAGTAATTTGAAGAGATGCGTGAACCGGTTGACTAGGCTGCAATTAATGATATCTACCCTGATACTTATAATCACGGAAAGTAGAACTACTAAACTGTCTAAATTGCCTAACCCTCTTATCGGGCTCCTGTCTGGCATCTTGCCTCTCACAGACTCTACCATCATTGTGTGCTCGACAACTGTCTCAAAAGAAGCTCCAGTGGCCACTAACTGCAACATAGCCAACTAGAATGGAATAGTCAATCATCTAACAAAACATCTCACTTGTTCTGCCTCAGTAGAAAGCAATGGCGATGCATAGAGCGATAGGGCATGAAAGTGAGTCTCATATTGTGCAACAGTGGAACCTCTCTGATCAATCTTTTAGAACTCATCACGCTTGCTCAAAGGCATATACATCTCTAGGAACACTCTATAGAACCTAGCCCATGACAATGGAGGCACCCCTGCGGGCTGTCACGACCCGTTCCGGGGCCCGTGACTGGTGTCTTACCCGGGCACCCAAGTAGTCATACATCAGAGTAATCAGCGGAATATAAAAACACAAGACATGAAACAATTGTAAATGAGACACAGTTTATCTGAAAAAGGGTTGCCTTTCGGCATATATATATATATAACCAAAATCTGGCAGTTACATCTCAACTGTACAATAGGACTACAGACCTCTAAGAAGATAAACAACTATGGTGGGACAGGGCCCCGCCATACCCTGAATGTACAAACTATCTACAACAACAGGGAGATCATACCCAAAAGTCGAGCCTCCGGAGAAGATGGAGCTCCTGACACCAAAGCAAAAGATCCTAAGGATGCGGATCTAGCACTGCTTCCTTACCGCGGCATGAACGCAGCCCCCCGAAAGAGGTCAGTACAACAGGTACCAAGTATGTGAAACTGTAAAGTACTTAAATGAAATCATATCATTTTAAAACCAATTTTTCAAATATGTACGGAACAACCAATATAACCGCACAGAGTGCCACATCACAAACAAGAGCAATAATAGGTAAACTGTAACAGGTCTTTTCTAGGCTGCGAATGATCGAAGCAAGGCCAATCGCCCATAGTATCATTATGCATGCCTAATCTCGACTCTCAGAGTCCGTGATAAAGCCACCTAGGCCCGCATGAGGTATTCCCGCATCGAGGGTAGCTACTCTCGCATCGCCCCGACTCGTAGTCCGCGTGGCCACATAGACCGCATGACCACAAAGGCCGCACACTAACTCAAACTCGTAGCTCGCGATAGTCCTGGACCCGCATGAGGTATTCTCGAATCACGGTCCTGCATCACCGAAGTCTACCCGCGTCGGAGGCGACTTAACCCCCGATATCATGTCAAGAGGTGAGTGATATAATACTAACATAACAGCTTATCGTTAAACAACATAAGCACAACAAGAATACCCTCTTATACAAACGTTACAAGACACTAACACACATAGCATCATAATATGTCTACTCATCAAACCATCTTATTATACTTTCCAGAAATCAATACAAGTCTTTCATAAACACATAAGTAAACTGTCCCTTTTCTCTTTCTTAAGTAGTTATACCTAACTTCCCATAAAGCTAGTATAACTCTTAAGCCTTTTGTTTTAAAAACAAATATTCTTCTTCTTTCAAAAATGACTTATAATTCTTTTGAAAGACTTCAAGATTTTATTATTTAGACTCAAGTCAAAAGACGTCAAGTAAAACCATGTTCAGTTAACACACGTACGTCTACCGTACTATATATATATTTTAAAATATCATGCTCAAGAGTATAGGAAGAATCACATACCTCCTCGGCGAAATCCACCTGCCAAGTCGAATATGTCGCGCGCAGAGTATCAACCTATAATAGTCAAATACGTCTATCAACGTCTAGACTACTCTGTAGGATAATCTAAGCGGAGGGTTCTCTATTCTACGGAAAATCGGGCAGCACTTTCCTACCCGGTAAACTATACAAGTCTACTTTAAATACAGTCCTATGTAAGTACAGTTCAAACTTCTTTAAATCTTCAGATGTGATTAGTTCAATTCTCTTCTGTAATACCCTTCAAAGTAATTACAGTTCAATTCTCTTCTTTTAATATCCTTCTATGTGTTTTAAACTTATTTCTATACTTCTACAACATGTATTCTCCAATTACAATAGAAGGATAAGATATTTACCTCGATAAGCCCAAAATTATCCAAGATATAAGTCGATCCTGAGCGAGGTTTAGCTCCTAATCTGTACGCTCCAATCCGCTCCAAGAAACCCTTAGAAGTTTCTACACAACTTCTACTCTCTACTTCAACCTACTATGAAGTTTCCCTTAGGGTTTCGTTTAGTGACTATAGGAACACAAGGTAGTATTTTCGGACTCTACGTAGAGATAACTTTGGAAATACTATAAGGGATTGGCTAAGGTATTTTGGGGATAGTAACAATACTTGGAGAGTATTTTCTACCAAGGGGGGGGGAGGGCTTTGCCGAGACTACAAGGAAAAGAGGGAGGGAGAGGGGTGTTTCGGCTAGGGCTTTCTTTAGAGGGGGGGGGGGGGAGATGGTGTTTGGACGAGAAGCTCTCTCAAAGGGGGGAAAGTTTTGAGACTTGGAAGAATGATTTGTAGATGAAGAGTTTCTTCAACTTAGGGGGGTATTTATAGGGCTTTCAAGGGCCAAGATTAAGGCATGTGGAGGGCAAGTGGAGGGTGGAGATTCACCCATGTGTCCTTATCCATCTACTACACAAAATATCCTACCTAACCTTGACTAATGAAAATGGCCACAAAAACGTGACAATGTCGTCCATGGTGCCGTCCACTTGAGGGTGACAAGTGTCACCCTCTCGTTGGTCCAAAATATTTTATCTCTCGGAAAAATCCGCAAAAATTATAAATGACATAGCCGTAATTTTCCCTACGCAAGTTCTAGAAAACGTTTCGTCGGAAAACGATTCTTTTCGGGGGTTGTGCACAAATTTCGTCCTATGCCTAACTTTAAGTTTTGAACTTTTGTACGTACGCCCTCACGTACATACTCTGGAAATACGGGGTATAACATTCTCCCCTCCTTAGAAACATTCGTCCCGAATGTTCCTTCCCAAGACACACAACGATAAGGCTAAATCAGTTGCAAATGCCACACATGGCCACAATACAACACTTAAAATAGGTCAATGAAAATTTACAAGTAGGAAAGTGAGTTACCTGGAGGTGTGGGAATAGGTGGGGATACTTCTGCCTCATGTCCTCCTCAGCTTCCCACGTCATCTCCTCCCTGAGCTCGTTCCGCCACAAGACTTTGCTGGAAGCCACGTCCTTGGTCCGCAGACGCCTAACCTGACGATCGATTATCGCTATGGAAATCTCCTCATACGATAACCCCTCGGTCACCTGGACATCGTCAATCGGGTGCACTCTAGATGGATCCGATACATCTCTCAAAGATAGAAACATGAAACACCGGATGCATCGCCCAGATCGGACGACAGATCCAACTCATAGCAACCTTGCCTACCTCGGACAACTGACACGCCCAATGTACTCGAGCCGAAGTTTCTTTCTTCCCGAATCTCATCACACCCTTCATGGGTGACACCTTCAGAAAACCCAATCATCAACCTCGAACTCGGATGCCGGCGATGATCTGCGTATGACTTCTATCGACTCGAAGTCCGATAGCCGCCTCGGATAAGATTCACCTTATCCACGGCCTGTCAGACGTCTGGTCCCACTAACTGTACCTCGCCTACATCAAACCAGCCTATCGGCGATCTGCAATTCCTCCCATACAAGGCCTCATAAGGCGCCATCTGAATGCTGGAGTGGTAGTTATTATTATATGCAAACTCAACCAGAGGCAAATGATCCTCCCAGCTACCCCTGAAGTCAATAACACAGGCTCGCAGCATATCCTCGCAGTCCGGATAGTGCGCTCGCTGTCCGTCCGCTCGAGGATGGAATGCGATACTCGGGCTCACTGCGTCCCCAAACCCATTCGGAAGGACCTCGAGTTAGCCATAAACCGGCTCGCCGTCCGATATGATCGAAATAGGGACTCCATGCGATCTCACGATCTCTGATGTAAAGTCCGCATAATCCTCGGTACCGAAAGTCGCCCGACGGGAAGAAAGTGGGCTGATTTCACACCGCCGACGATAACCCGGATAGAATCATGCTTCCTCCGAGTGCGAGGTAATCCTGTGATAAAGTCCATGTTGATCACCTCCCACTTCCGTGTCGGGATCTCTATCGCTCGCAATAATCCACCGTGCCTCCGTGCTCTATCTTCACCGCCGACAACACGCATCGAGCTACAAACTCGCAACGTCCTCTTCAATCCATCCCACCAATACACAGATCTGGTCGTGGTACATCTTGGTCGACCGGATGGATAGAGTAACGCGCCGCGTGCTTCCCTAGAACTCTGCCGAAGTCCTGCAATATCTGGAACACACAACCTGCCCTCAAACCTTAGCACCCCATCAGGTGCTACCTTAAAAGGACCCTTCCCCTCACGAAGAACCGTATCACGATACCTCGTCAAAACCGGATCCTCAAAATGTTGCCTCTTCACCTCCTCGACGATGGAAGACTCGGCAACCTCACGAACTCGAACCCCACTGCTATCAGAACCAATCAATCGGACTCCAAGGCTCGCTAACTGATGTAAATCGTGAACCATGCCCCTCCTCTCTGGCTGCACATCTGATAGGATACCCATCGACCTACGACTAAGGGCATCTGCCACAACATTGGCCTTCCCCGGGTGGTACAGGATGTCGACATCGTAATCCTTGAGCAGCTCTAACCACCGTCTCTGTCGTAAGTTCAGCTCCCTCTGGCTGAAGATATACTGGAGGCTCTTGTGGTCAGTATAAATATCCACATGAACCCCATACAAATAGTGCCTGCATCTTCGGCGTGAATCACCGCCGCTAACTCCAAATCATGGGGTGGGGTAGTTCCTCATGCTTCTTAAGGCGTCGGGATGCGTCGCTATAACCTTACCCACCAGTATCAACACACATCCGAGCCCGACGCCGACGATCACAATACACTACATAACCGTCGACCTCGGAAGAGTAAGAACGGGGCGGTCGTCGCCTCTCCTTCAAGAATCGAAACCCCGCCACAAGCATCACCATGGAACTTAGCCGCCTCGAGTCAGCCTAGTCAACGGTGCGAGATAGAAGCAAACTTCTACGAACCGATAGTAACTCGCAAGGCCCGTAAAGTTGCGCACTGCCGGAGTAGTAGGTGCAGGCCAACTCGACCGCCGATCTTGGCCGTATCCACCCGAATACCATCAGCCCCGACAATATTCCCAGGAAAAACCACCGAAGCCAACCAAAACTCACATTTGGAAAACTTGGCGTATAACTGCTGGTCCTGGAGAACTCTCAAAGATCGCTCAAATGCTCCGCATGCTCCTCGCCCGAGCGAATAAACCAAGATGTCATCAATGAACACTATCACAAACGTGTCAAAAATGGTTTGAACACTCGGTTCATCAAATCCATGAATACCACGAGCATTGGTCAACCCGAAAGACATAACCTGAACTCGTAGTGCGTCACGTCCGAATGCGATCCTAGGGACATCCGCCTCTCTGACTCGTACCTGATGAAAGCCCGATCGCAGATCAATCTTGGAGAAACATCTCGCGCCCTGCAACTGGTCGAACAAATCATCAATCACAGGAAGGGTATACATTCTTAATGGTCACCTTGTTTGCACATGTCAACACACATGCGCGGCGTCGTCCGCCTTCTTCACGAACAATCTGGCGCTCGCGGGAGAAACACTAGGCTGATGAAGCCGCTTCTCCAAAGAAATCTCTCGGTTGGTCCTTGACTCTCTCAACTCGGCGGTGTCATTACGTATGGTGGAATGGAAATAGTAAGTGTGCAGCGACATCGATACAAAACTCTATCTCCTCTCGGGAGGATACGGGAGGTCGTGCGGAAACACATCGGGAACTCTCGACTCTGGGCCCGAAAATCTGGTACGCGACCTCGTGATCAAACACCCGAATGAGATGGTAGATATACCCCTTCTGCACCATCTTCCTAGCCTTGAGGTAAGAAATAAACCTACCCCTCGGCGACACAGTGTTCCCCTCCAACTCAATAATCGGCTCCCCAGGAAACTGGAACCGTACCACTCTCTCCCTGCAGTCTACACTGGCGTAGCAAGAAGCTAACCAATCCATGCCCATGATCACATCAAAATCAGTCATGTCCAACTCTATCAAGTCGGCTGGTCCGGCATCGCGTAAAGACACCGCAAGCTCTATATACCCGCCGAGCTACCGAATCACCCACTGGCGTAGCTACCTCGAAAGGGTCTATGGACTCAGGCTCTATCCCTATCCTACTAGCAATAAGGGGGGATATATAGGACAGAGTAGAACCCGGATCAATCAAGGCATACACATCACAACTAGAAACTGATAAAGTACCTGTGACGACATCAGGCGACGCCTCCTGGTCCTGCCGGCTGGACAAGGCATAAATGCGGTTCTGAGGACCGCTAGAACTGGGACCCGCGCCACGACCTCTGCCGCGACCTGCTGGCCCATGAGTACCCTGCCCTCCGGGGCGAGTAACTGTAGGAGATAAAGAAGACCCGGCGAAAGACCATGGTGACCACTACCCTGCGCGCCGCGGTCGGACGGGCTCTCGCGGTGATCGGCTGGTCGCATCGCGTAACAAACTCCGGGCGGTACCACAATTCCGTAATGGGATCTGCATCGGCCACCGAGGCGGTGGTCGTCGGCGGCCAAGCATCTGCTACTCGACGTCTCAAGTCCTGGGCCTGAGTGCGCCGCCGAATATCCGTATCACGAGGGCCCGGTGTAGGAGTGCTACGGTGGCGTGGTGCAAATCTAGGCTTCTTGAGGCCGTCCACCGATAGCTACCAAAAGACCTGCCGTCTGGTCTTAACCTGCTGCTCTGTCGACCGTCGGCCTACGCTCGCCGCGTCAGTGCATGAGCTGCGTGCGGGTAATGTACATGCTGGTGAAGAGCCACGCGCAAGAACTCGGCCATATAATCATCTAGCCGGTGGCGTGGCGATGCACCACATCCATATTCGCTGCAGCGCGGGACATATCGAGCCAACGAATCGAACTCAGCGTTGTACTCACTGGCGTCGTCTCTGCGTCTCGACAAAAAAATCTGCCGGCCGTGCCTCCTCATCTGCGGAGGCAAGAAGTGAGTGAGAAAAGCCTCGAGAACTTCGTCCCAGTAGCCGGGGCGCGTGCTCTCCGGGATAACTCGCGAATCAAACCAATCGACTGCGGTATCACGCAGCCTATGCGAACCAAAAATTACGGACTCGGTCTCTGAAGCCTTGATCACTCGCATGATCCTCTGTAACTGACGGATGAACTCCTGCGGATCATCCTCAGGCGTCGACCCGTAGAACTTTGGCGGGCTACAACTCATAAAATCCCGTAGCCTCAGCCCATGCGATCTCGGGTGAACCGAAACCTTCTTTGGGCTGAACTGCTGCGTCGGTCTATCGCCGTATGCGGCCACAATCACGGCGATGGCGGGCCGTCTCGCGTACCTAACTCCTACCCGGTGTGGGGTGGAGGTGCGAATCGTGGTCTCTTTGGGGCGTGGCGTCGTGGAACTCGCCGTCTCGGGTATAGACTGGGCCTGAGCCCTCGTGACTCGATGTCTACTAGCGACTCCGCCGTTGCCTTGCCTCTGGGCGGGTTGCGCTACGTGGAGGCCTGTTGTTAAAGAAAGGAAATACGTTAGAGGTCAACTTATAACACGGCTCTAAGGCACGATCTCGAGTGAGAAGAATGGAAACCAATCATAAATATCCTATAGCCTCACGATTATTGGTGTGGTGCACAACACAGCGATAATCAAGACTCTACTAGATACGGTCTGTAGACACTTTCCGAGGATTAACTGCTCTGATACCACTTTGTCACGACCCGTTCGGGGCGTGGATCGTGTCTTACCCGCACCCAGTAGTCATACATCGAGTAATGTCGAATATAAAAACACAAGACATGAAACAATTGTAAATGAGACACGCTTTATCGAAAAAGGTTGCCTTTCGGCATATATATATAACCAAAATCGCGATTACATTCCAACTGCATAATAGGACTGGACCTCTGAAGATAAACAACTATGGTGGGACGGGGCCCGCCATACCTGAATGTACAAACTATCTACAACAGGAGATCATACCCGAAAGTCGAGCCTCGGAGAAGATGGAGCTCACGACACCAAAGCAAAAGATCCTAAGGATGCGGATCTAGCACTGCTTTCCACCTGCGGCATGAGCGGCCCGAATGAGGTCGATAACAGTACCAAGTATGTGAAAGCGTAAAGTACTTAAATGAAATCATATCATTTTAAAACCAATTTTACAAATATATGCGAACAACCAATATAAATCGCACAGAGTGCCACATCACAAACAAGAGCAATAATAGGTAAGCATGCGTGTCTTTTCTAGGCTGCGAATGATCGAGCAAGGCGATCGCCCATAGTATCATTATGCATGCCTAATCACGGACTCCGTAGTCGCGCATGCCACCTAGGCGCGTGAGGTATTCCCGCGTCGAGGGTAGCTACTCCTCGGCATCGTCCCGACTCGTAGTCCGCGTGGCCACATAGACCGCATGACCACAAAGGCGCACACTAACACGGAACTCTCGTAGCTCGCATAGGTCCCTGGACGCGTGAGGTATTCTCGAATCATAGTCCCGCATCGCTGAGTCTACCCGCGTGGAGGCGGCTTAACCCCGGTATCATGTCAAGAGGTGAGTGATATAATACTAACATAACGAATTATCGTTAAACAACATAAGCCTGACAAGAATACCTCTTATACAAACGTTACAAGACACTAACACACATAGCATCATAATATGTCTTCTCATCAAACCATCTTATTATACTTTCCGTAAATCAATACAAGTCTTTCATAAACACATAAGTAAATCGTCCTTTTCTCTTTCTTAAGTAGTTATACCTAACTTCCCGTAAAGCTAGTATAACTCTTAAGCTTTTATTTAAAAACAAATATTCTTCTTCTTTCAAAATGACTTATAATTCTTTTGAAAGACTTCAAGATTTTATTATTTAGACTCAAGTCAAAAGGCGTCAAGTAAAACCATGTTCGATTAACACCGCGTCGTCTACCGTACTATATATATATTTTAAAATATCATGCTCAAGAGTATAGGAAGAATCACATACCTCCTCGGCGAAATCCACCTTCCAAGTAGAATATGTCGCGCGCAGAGTATCAACCTATAATAGTCAAATCGTTTATCAACGTCTGACTACTCGTAGGATAATCTAAGCGGAGGTTCTCTATTCTACGGAAAATCGGGCAGCACTTCCCTGCAGTAAACTATACAAGTCTCAGTAAATACATCCTATGTAAGTCTGATTCAAACTTCTTTAAATCTTCAGATGTGATTAGTTCAATTCTCTTCTGTAATACCCTTCAAAGTAATTACAGTTCAATTCTCTTCTTTTAATATCCTTCTATGTGTTTTAAACTTATTTCTATACTTCTACAGTATGTATTCTCCAATTACAATAGAAGGATAAGATATTTACCTCGATAAGCCCAAAATTATCAAAGATATAAGTCGATCTTGAGCGAGGTTTAGCTCCTAATCTGTACGCTCCAATCCGCTCCAAGAAACCCTTAGAAGTTTCTACACAACTTCTACTCTCTACTTCAACCTACTATGAAGTTTCCCTTAGGGTTTCGTTTAGTGACTATAGGAACACAAGGTAGTATTTCCGGACTCTACGTAGAGATAACTTTGAAAATACTATAAGGGATTGACTAAGGTATTTTGGGGATAGTAACAATACTTGGAGAGTATTTTCTACCAAGGGGGGGGAGGCCTTTGCCGAGACTACAAGGAAAAGGGGTAGGGAGAGGAGTGTTTCTGCTAGGGCTTTCTTTAGAGGGGGGGGGGGGGGGAGATGGTGTTTGGACGAGAAGCTCTCTCAAAGGGGGGGGAAGTTTTGAGACTTGGAAGAATGATTTGTGGATGAAGAGTTTCTTCAACTTAGGGGGGTATTTATAGGGCTTTCAAGGGCCAAGATTAAGGCATGTGGAGGGCAAGTGGAGGGTGGAGATTCACCCATGTGTCCTTATCCATCTACTACACAAAATATCCTACCTAACCTTGACTAATGAAAATGGCCACAAAAACGTGCCAATGTCGTCCATGGTGCCGTCCACTTGAGGGTGACAAGTGTCACCCTCTCGTTGGTCCAAAATATTTCATCTCTCGAAAAAATCCGCAAAAATTATAAATGACATAGCCGTAATTTTCCCTACGCAAGTTCTAGAAAATGTTTCGTCGGAAAACGATTCTTTTCGGGGGTTGTGCACAAATTTCGTCCTATGCCTAACTTTAAGTTTTGAACTTTTGTACGTACGCCCTCACGTACATACTCTGGAAATACGGGGTATAACACGGGCAAAAAATCAACATACTCCATCCACCACTATTTCGCATACCCCAAAAGATGAAGGGCCACGAAACTAACTCCAAGTGACTCTATAATTCCAAGAGTACACAACTTCTCATGGATTCTCATGATGAACTCATACGCATCCTCCTCGGGTTGTCCATAAAATACCAAAGGCTTCATGTTTGAAAAGTGATCTCAAATCTTCGGCTCATCGCGAGTCATTGTTGTTCCTCCAATAGGTTGGGGACCAAACAATGGAGTATGAACCTTATCAATACGAGGTGCTGACATCGCCGCTGGCTGAAACCAGGAGTACAAAACTCAGGGTTATAAGTCTGCCCTGCTCCCACATGGGTCTGAGAACCACATGGAGTAGTAGGATGTACGTTTGTCTGATCAAAACCATCAAGAACACATAATAACCTGACCATGGTGTCCTGTATAATTGGAGTAGAAATAAATCATAGGTTGATCATGGGATGGCCTGATCTCCTACTCTAGCATATCATCCTGAGGCTCAATAACCAGCTTATGGGAAACAGATCTAGCACGAGCATGACCGACTCTCTGTGCTCCGCCCCCAGCTGGCGCTGACATTGCTGCTCTGGCTCAACCTCGGCCCTGAGCACGACCTCTACCATGACTGCGCACCACTGGAGCTAGTGTCGGTGCATCCTCCCTTGTTGCATCGGCACTAGTCCTCACCATCTGTGAGAGAATAAAAATAAAATTCAAACACCAATTTTATTTAACTTAGCATGAAAGAAATAAAGAAAGTGAAGTTTCATGGATGTCATATACCCTCTCGAAGATAAGTGCGGACATCTCAGCACCGATCCGCAAGAATCTACTAAAAATTTCTTTTGTATTTAAGACCATTTAACCTAGAGCTCTAATACCAACTTTGTCACGACCCCTTTTCAGGAATTACGGTGGCACCTACATAATCACACCAGTAGGCGAACCACTCATAATCATTAATATGATAAAATATAATAAAAGCGGAAGATAATAAAATACTATATAAGTTGTCTCATAATATAAATGCGGAAGATAATAATAAGTCGGATACATTCAAACAACCCCCCAAAAGATTTTGTTTGTGAATACATGATCTTTAAGTACGATACAAGTCTAAAATGGGCAATGAAGTTCAAAAACTGAATACATATTCTTAACATGTCTCTCAAATATAAAGAAAAGATTGTAAATCGAGAAGGAGCATCCAAGGGTATGTTGGAGGAAACATCTTCATCCTGAACACTAAAGGTCAGGACAAGCTGTCCTGACTCAATCACATGGTCCTGCGGAGGTGGAAGGTACTAAATCTACATCAAAAAAGAATGCAACAAGCGTAACATGAGTATACAACATACCCCCCATAGATATCATAGGACAATAATGATGATGAAAGATACATAATCAGAGATATATACCAAGTTGACACCAAGTAATCATATACTAATAATTCAATAATCCAAGCACGTCACATAGTTCACATGTTGTCATAGAGTTCAACAATAATGCAGGCATCAAGTATCATGTAAAATCCTTTCAATTCCAAAGTTTAGTCTATTTCCAACAATCCCTTCAAGCATAAGTCCAATCATAGTTTATCAATTAAATGACATGAATATGTATGGTATGAATGTTATGCATATGCAAGGTACCATTTTTAACTTGTTATACAGTACGACAAGGTTTTATTATGATCTGTACACCCACGAGGGACCTGCGAAATCCATATAATACTCCTAGCTAGCCAGAATTCCACACACAAATCTAATTAGAGCCCAAGACTCATTTGTCGAGCCTTATCACATTGCAGGCGTGCAACTTCACTCCCCGTGTATCAATATCATTTCTATCACACCCCCAAACTAGGGGGTATGGCCGATACCTAGTTCCACCCTAGCCTGCAGCATACCACTAAATTAACCAAGTTCATGTATAAATAGAACTTCCGATCGATAATGTCGTACTAGACATAACATGAGTAAGAATACCATAAGAGGGTCGATAAGACCAAACTTTGTAAGATAAGGATACACTCAATTGTGATGGTAACAAGAGGGGATCAACCCAACATATATACATAAGTAGGGTCGGCAAGGCCGCAACATAAGTCAACAAAAGATAGTTAGGTCGACAATGATATACATCAACAACTGTACATAGTAGACAAGTCTTGAGCCTCTATGAGTACTTGTACTATCATATGGCCGGGAAAAGGCCCCGACCTACACATATTGTACATATCTATATATCTAACATACTCGACACCTGACCAATGCAACTTCAGAAAAGACTAAGCTTACCCACTACTGGCTGAACTCGACCTCTCCTACTGAGATGGTCTATCAGGGGCCCTATCAGAACCTGTGGTATGAAACACGGTGCCCCCAGTAAAATGGACGTCAGTACGAAAAAATATACTGATATGCAAAACATGAATAACAATATTATAGTATGAGCTATAAAGAAGAGCATAAAAGCAATTTGATACTGTGATTAACCTATGTGCCATGAGGGTGAATAGTGAAACTCTAAAACTAAATTGAATCATAGATAGATAAAAGTTATTATATACTCTGCCCTCGGCTTATGGCTTGAGGTGTGTAATATGTCACTGCCCTCAGGTAATACTCTGAGGTGTATATATGGATGCACATATAAGTGTCTGTCATTTGGTTATAACTCGGGGTGTATATAATGTATATGTACAACTACCCACCGGTTATTCGCAATGGTGGTGTGAATAATATATATGTATATAATAGTAATAATATCACTTACGACCTCTTTGAAACTCAAAACTATTCGACTCTACTATGAAATGACTTTTGGTCGACTTGAAGACAACTCTTTGAAGTATTATGTCTCAGAGGTTTATGACACCTTAGATGAGCAACAAATAAGCCAGAAACACGAAATGCAACAATAACAAAAAATAACTCCCGACAAGGGATAACGATATATGAATAGAATGAAGCTTTCGATGTGTCTTTTTAAAACGATCAACACTTTGGATTTCATACTTTTAAAAGGAGGGGATAGACTTAAATACCTCTTGTCATCTATACAAACACAACAACAATTACTCAAATAGCACTTCAACCTATACGATGATAATATTCCCATCAACTTAGAGAACACTAGTATATAATGTATATCAAATGATAACTCATTTCTATAATGAATCGGACAGCATTTTTCCTACTTTTATCACTTTCTTAACTCAAAAACTTATCTTATTTGCCAAAAACTCCTCTTCTATCACTTTATTTCACTTCGAAGAAAATTGTGATTTGTTATCATCCAAAGGAAATCGACGTGGCATGACCTTTATGTCGTCCTTCGCGTTTGCCTCAATTATAACACTTGGTGTATCTTTGTTGAAAGAGATATAATTTATTTCCTCAAATAAAATACAAAGAAAAATGTTAATGGTTGCCCCCACAATATCAACTAAACCTGTCAAATTAGGGTTGACCGACCGGCCAGTTGACCGGTAGTTTAACCGGCGACCGGCCGTAAGCATCTGGGTTGGGGTTGGGTTGGCCCCAACCCGCACGTTATTTAAAAACCCGTAAGGCGGGCCAAGTTAGGCGATAACGAGCGGTTTCGTTCTGGTTACTGGGCCGGGCCAGGGCCGTGAACAAAAAAATAAAAATGCCCAATGTCATTTCACCGTTGGGCTTGGAAATTTGGGCGGGGCATGGGCAGTTAGTCGCTTTTATTATTTTTTTTTTTTTGTTTTTATTTTGTTTAATTATTTATTTTAATTCCATTTTTAACCTTTAAAAAATCTATAAATTCTCTACATTTTCTTCATTTTTATCACACAACATTTCTCTCAATTCTCTTATTCTCATACTCTTAATCATCTTTATTATCAATTTTCAAGTTATTAATATTATTAGTTTTCAAATTCAAAGTAGCAAGACTTGAGACTTGAGCTTGAGTTTATTGAATTCAATCCAAGTTTAGTACACTCGTTTCATTCTCTAATTATTTTATTAAATTGTCATATTTATTTGTTGATTATTTAAATATTTTATAATGTCTTTACTAAGAGGAATTGCGTCGGAATCGTAGTAAATCTAGTTCAAGGGTAAAAATGCAGGTTCTTCATCATCTAATCAAAATATAGATTATGATCAAATGCAAGAAGATTTTGGAATAGAAGATAATGAATGTGATAACGTTCAATTAGATAATATTGTTGAACTTGAAGAAACGAACAAGAACCTCCTACACTCTTAGTGTTCATGCATCGATGTTGGTACTGCTAGTGGTAGTAGTCGTAGACCTCCTTACCGAACCAGAGCAAGAAAAAAGGAGTAAAGTGTGGCTCTTTTATGATATAGTTGTAGTCCGATAGAGTTAAATGTAATATTTGTGGGAGAACTTATAAACATAAGGCGGGGTGGTGACGGGGGCGGGCACTATAGGTAGACATATAAAACACGATCATACGGCCTGATGGGATCTTGTCTCGATTTAGAACCCGGTCAACAACAACTTAATCCATTAAGCGGGGTTGGCTAAATGCGATCCAAAAGATCGCATTGAATTAGCAAAAATGATTGTCGGAGGTTGTTTGCCTTTTTCTTTTGCTTTCTTCATATTTAATTACATATATTCAAAGAGTATATAATCCTTTTTTAAAGGTGTTCCTCGTAGTACTACTAGAGCCGATATTTTTAGACTTCATAATGATTATGTTATTTTCTTGCAATATTTGTTTGCTAACCTTCCATGCCATGTTAGTTTTACTTGGACATTGGACACGTTGAGCAGTTATGATTATTTAACAATTACTTGTCATTGGATTGATGAAAATTTTAAAATGGAAAAAGCGTATTATTGCTTTTGCGTATGGCGAGGATCAAAGTCATCTTGGAAAATATATAAGCGAAACTATTTGTTTTTATGCCCAAAAATATAATCTTTATAATAAAATACTTTGTGTATCATTTGATAATGCATCTAATAATCTACTGCTGTAGATCTTTTAAGCGGAAGTACAACCACCTACGATATATTTCATGTTCGTTGTGCTTGTCATATTTATAATTTAATTGTTAAAAGTGGTCTTGATTTATTTTCACCAAATAAAACTTCTCAAAAGAGTCATTGGAGTTATTCAGGTAATAATAGGAAAAATAGAATTATAGAATTTAAAGAAAAATGTAAACAATTTAATTTGAGACCTAAATTCATGCGGAAGAGATTATTACACGGTGGAATTATACTTATTTATTTTTAAAAGAATGTTATAAGTATAAAGACCCCATAACACATGTTTCAAATGCGCATTGTAGAACGTGATGTATATGTTAACAAGCGAACATTGGAAATCAATTGGTGAACTTTTAAAATTTTTACGTAAATTTTACACTTATCGTTGAATTTTCGTGATCTTATTACCAACAATTTGTAATGCTTTAGCTCATATAGTGAAATTTCCTATTTACTTTATGGTTTAAAATCAAATGTGAAATATCTGAATCACGATTCTGATTATGTTTGAAAAGTTTAAAAATATTTTTTCCTATTCACGATGTTTATTGTATTAGTGCGATCTTAAATCCTTCTATTAAAAAGTAGATTGTCATAATCTAATATTTAGTTTATATACTTATATGGAAATAGGTGGAGCAAACTCCATCTTCATTTGATTGCATAAATAAACTTGATACTAATTTAACTACATTATATGAATATTATGCTACATTACATGATAACACCAACTCTGCTACTAATATTCCTTCTAGTTCTGGTTCTGTGTCTACACCTGCAGGATTCAATGATGATGACGATGAAGAAGAATCTTTAGACATATGGAGCACTTTTACAACACAACCAACCCATGGCCGTCTTTGCGATGAGATGCAATTTTATTTGCAAAAGCAATGAGTCGAAGAAAAATTTTGACCCTTTACAATGGTGGCAGGATAACACAAGGCAATTCCCGGTACTTGCAGCGATGGCCCGGGATGTTCTTAATGTGTCGATCTCAACAGTGGCTTCTGAAAGTGCATTTAGCCAAGCACGAGATCAAATAGGAGACACACGTCACTCATTGGGTGGAAACACATTAGAAGTGTTAGTCTGCTTAAGGGATTGGATCAGATCAGAGAGAAGAAATCAAGGATGTGGAGACGTTAATTATCCGGAAGATGAAGAAATAGGCAATATTTTGGAAGGCGAGAGCGGAGGCGGAATTAATACTCGATTTAGAGGCTATGGAGCATAACCAATTCAATCAACCTATAGATTACGAAGAACTTGCAAGAAGGATGCATAATATGTAAATTAAATTATTATTACTTCATTATGTACTCTTATTAACATTATGAAAGTTCAAAAGTTAACATCTTATCATTAGTTTTAATTTTACTATCTATTTAGTTGTTAATTTGTTATTACTTATTTGTTAATTTATATCTACTAATCTAATAAATTAATAAAAGTATAATTACAAATTTACAATATAAAGTTATAAACTTATAAAGTATAAAGTTATAAACTATAAAATAAAAATTAACTTTAAAGTTTCAATTTTAATATATACAACTAAATTATATATTATATTATTATATTACATATTTAAATTGAATTTAGTTTATATTATAGAAAATAAATACTAGAAATTTAAAAAAAAAAAAATAAATTAGAAACCGGACCGGTTGGACGATTCGACCGAACCGCACGCCAACCTGAATCCGAACTAACCTGACCGGTTGGCGATAGTCCGATGAACCGGGCCGTGCCGTCCGAACCGTTAAACCCTGTGAGGGCTACGGTCGGGATCGGCCAGTTAGCCGGGTATAATATCAACTATGTTGCTTCCCTTGACTAAATATCCTACAAATAATGTTTCCTAAAATGTATTTATATCACATTAGATAAAAAAATCACAAAAGTTGCTTTCCTCTCTTCCTTACACGTGTGGCCCCTTGGCCAACTCACTAACTACCGACATGAATGGTTGACACATCACCTAACACTTATACATAGTCACTAGCTTATATATGTCGTTGTCCCACGTGGGCCCCTTATAAAAATACTATTATTCATACACTACTAACTAATACAATAATTAATCCCGTTACTCTTCCATTTTATCCCAACATTTAATCAATTATTCACATAATCAATTTTTTTGTCACAATTTACTTATATAATAATCATTTTACTCCATATAATCATTATCATAATCATGTGATATAGTACAAGTCCATTACCTCATTTGACACACACCGACTATTTTTCTCAATCTCCGTTACACTTTTAGGTCTTAAATAATTTCGGGACTTCATCCTTTATACATTGAGCTCTTGATATGCATACCTAAATATAATATTTTTCTCTAAGCTTATGTAGACTAACTTATGATGCAACTTATCATACGAAAATACAGGATGTAATATCCTTCCCCTTTGGAACATTCGTCCTCGAATGTTGAGGAACGTAACTGAGAGTCTTTAACTCTTGGGTTTCGATAGAATTTTGGTAGAGTAATCTCTATAAATAGGACTATTCTCAAAACCCCTTTCATTAGAGAAACCTTTAGGAATACCCATCGCCAATTGGGAATTTCAAATCGCGACGTCGAACATATAAATAATATTTTTGTCGATAGTCAATAAATGATCTTGGATTAGATTTACCTTCTCCGCTGCTTGCTGGACTAGATTAGAGCTAGTATTTGCTTGATGGTGTGTAGTGGGATGACCTGGTAGCGATCATATTAGTATGTATATGAGCAGGAGTTTCTCGATATCAGATCTTGAAATAAAGGAGGACAATTTCTCACATCAAGGTAACTACGATAGGCAAAAGAGGACTCTTAGGTCTAAGATTCAAATTTTCAACTTGACTTCACCAATCTAAAACCAGACCTATATTTCCGTCCATAAAAGGCCTCATACGGGTCATCTTTATGCTAGAATGGTAGCTATTATTGTAAGCAAACTCGATAAGGGGTAAATGATAATCCCAGCTACCCCTGAAATCCAATATACAAGCCCGTAGCATATCCTCGAGCATTTGGATTATGCGTTCAGCATGTCCATCAGATTGTAGATAAAAATGGTACTAAGGTTCACTTGGGTGCCTAAATTTTTTTTAAATGACTTCTAAAAGTTAGTCGTAAACTGACCACCCCTATCGGATATATTGGAGACCGGAATGCCATATAATAAAACTATTTCCTTGATGTATATCTTGGCATAATGTTTAGTCGAGAAAGTGGTATGAATGGGTAAGAAATTGGCAAATTTCATAAAAATGACGATGATAACCCAAATGCAATCAAATTTTCGATAAGAATAGGAAAAACCGGTGATAAAATCATATTAATCATTTCCCACTTCCAAGTTGGGATTTAAATATTCTGAATCAAGTCTCGAGGCTTCTGATGCTTGATTTTAACTTGCTGACAATTTGGACACTGAGCTACAAATGGTGTGATATCCTTCTCATATTATTCCACCAATAAACATATCGAAGATCATGGTACATCTTCGTTGAGCCATGAAGTACCTAAACTGATGGATCTCAGCCATGATTTGTTCTTAGAGTTCTCCTATGTTTGGCACACATAGTCGACCTTGGTATCTAAGAATTCCATCTACTGCGGGTTCCAGCATCGGCTTCTTCTGCAAGGGGATTCCTTCCTTCAGTCTAACCATCTCGGGGTCATCAAATTGTCTTGCATTTACTTTCGCTGCTTAAGATATCAGCTACAACATTTGCCTTATCGGGGTGATATAATATCAATATCATAAGCCTTTAATAGCTTAAGCCACATTATTTTCCTTAAATTCAACTCTTTTTGCTGAAACATATATTGTAAACTCTTATGATCCATAAATATTTCAACATGAACTCCATATAGTTAATGGCGGCATATCTTTACGGCAAAAATCACCACCACCAACTCAAGGTTATGGGTAGGATAGTTTAACTAATGTTTTCTTAACTACCTCAAAGCGTATGTTATAACCTTCCCGTGCTGCATCAAGACGCAGCCTAGGCCAATCCTGGAGGTATCATAATAAATCACATACTGATGCGCGATTTAATGCACACACTTTAACGCAAGTGCACGTTGTCGACTCAAGTAATATAGTCTTGAAGAACGAGTTATCGTCCTCAGGGATTAGTGCTCAAGTACCAATTATTTATCCTTTGTTATCTATTTGGTAACCGATATTTGAGTTGTTGATTATAACTAACAATTATAAAGACTAATTAACTATGTGTTTACTTCAGTGATGATGGAAATAGGGCTTCCAAGTCTCCTCAACTATCCGCTTATATTACTTATTAATGCAATAAATTATGGTTCTTCTTCTTTTGGAGATAGCAGGTTTACTAATTCGTTTTATACTCCCGTTACGGCTATATAAACACTCAACCCCAGTAGCGCTCATTTCTACCTTTCGGTGATAAGGATGACTCTATAGGAGGATTAAGAACAAAAACCCTGTTAACGTTTACGCAAGTAATTTAGGTATTTAAACCCCCGTTAACGCTACACAAGTAATTGAGGTATTTTCATCCCCAATTCGACCTATGATTACCCAACTACAGCATAGTCACAACCTCCTCCTTTCGAAGTTTGATTAGAAATCATATAAACAATGATAATTAATGATCAAGTAATTACCAAGCATTCAAAACACTATTGGATAAATCTCAACAATAAGAAGAACAACCATAAACATGCATTAACTCATAAAATAAGGTTCAAGTGAATTGACATGGAAAACCCTATATTAGAATTAGTTCCTAGTCATTGACATGACAAGAACTAATTCAATATCCAACATAAAAACTGAAATAAAGTAAAGGAAAGAAAAGAAATTACTAAGTAATGGTCTCCAATCTTCAACTCCAAGGAGTCTTGTGTTTTTGCAAGAAAGGGAACCCTTAAAAACTGCCTAGGGTTCTCTTTTTATAGCTTCAAAACCGCCCTTAAGGTTTTCCTTCAGGCCTGGCCCATAAATTCGTCAAAAACCTGATTTTTCCCGCGTCGGCGCCGCGGCGCCGGAACTTCTGAAACTCTCTGATGATGAGGCGCCGCGGCTGCCTTCTGGCATGCAGGCGCGCGTACTGGAACTTCGAACCTCTGGATATTGGCGCCGGGCGCTGACCTGATTTGGAGGCGCGTACTGCAATGATGTCTCTGCCTGGTTCGCCACTTTCTCGCATTTTAAGCTCTGGAACCTCCACTTTTGCTCTCTTTTCGCTCTTTTTCCGCCAAAGAGCCATTTTAACCAATTTGACTCAAAAGAAAGAAAATTTATCCTAAGACGACACGTATTTGTACAAAAAGGGACAAAAGACTCATTAAAAACGACTCAAAAAGTGTATATAAAATACACTGATCAAATACCCCCAAACTTAACATTTGCTCGCCCTCGAGCAAAGATCAAAAGAAAGAAATAAAGACTCAAGGAAAAAGAAAATAGAAAGACTCAATGACATTGATCACTTTGATGCATTGGTGTTACTTAGAAAAACATGAAGGTTAGCAGAATAATATGCAGGAACATATAGCATGAAATATTAGCACTCTAAACACATTAAGCTAGATATTTCGCAAACTCATTTTTATCATACTTAATGGAAGTCAAAATACTGAATCATGCATGTTAATTTCAAAAATTCTATGGCATTTTTACTTGTTATTCTCCACTAATCATGGATATGCATCTAAGAGATCTTCAGGGCTTTTCAGGGTTGTAATGTAGGCTTAGGCATGGGTAGGTAAAAATAGGCATTTAGGCTCATTTTGTGTACCATAAGCTCTTTAGCTTTTCAATGTTTCCCTTTTTCTTTTGATTTCTTTTCTTCACTTCAAATCTATCTTTCCCATCTTTTGTTTTGAGAACGTGAAGTATATTATAATAACAAGCACCCCCAAACTTAGGCTTTTGCCTATTTCTTATTACTTTTTATCAGTGCATCAATCTTGTTTGCTCTTTTTGTCTCTTTTTTAACACATTCTATTCCAACTATTTCACATTTTTACTTATGACACAAGTATGGAAATATAGGGTGTCAAAGAAAAAGTTCAATTTATAGGCTCAATGGGGCTGACTAGGGATATTTTTAATGTTAGGGATAGAAAAGAGTGGTAAGAATTGGCTAACAAAGAAACGCCTGAGTCATCTCCCTAACATGCATATCCTAACTATTTCGCCTCAAATAGCAAGCAATCATAACACATAGGTTTTAATCATTTACAATGCACAATTCAATTAGAACTCCAAATAGACAGATTTCATGAGTTTTTGACATATCTAACCTATGTGTTTAAATAGTTGCTTCTAATTCCATCACATTATTCTACCTTACTTCACTAGGTGTTTCTAGTAACTACAGCATGCATGATCTTTTACAGACAATTATGACTCAAAAAGAAAAAAAAAATTATGACTCAAAATATACACAAAACAATCAAAAAGACTCAAACATACTACAACACTAAGACACAAATAAGACACCCCCCCCAAACTTAAATCACACATTGTCCCCAATGTGTGCAAAACTCAAAGACAATAAAAGAAAAGGACACTTACAGACTTGGTTTAAAATGGTGGCAGTGGCGGTGGCATTGGATAGTGCATTGACCACTGGTTGAACAAGGAACTCATCTCGTTAATTTGCTGCCTTGTTTCTTGTTGTCCTTGTATCACCGTGTCCAAACTCTGCATCATCCTTATCTGATTCTGGAGTAATCGCTCCATCGTAGGGCTGAAGGTTACGATTACGTGGGTGGTGGTGGTGCTTCTCGCCGCGTCTTGAGCCTCTATCTCGTGCTCATCTTCGCCCATGGAGGCCTCTGCTGGCTTCTTGGTGGTCTTGGTGCTCTTCTTCTTCTTCTTTGGGGACTTGGAGTGCAGGAAGGCGTGCACTATCCCATATGACACAGATTGGTTTCTCTCATAAGTATCGATGGGTAGGGTTGGGACCCATTTATGGCGCATAAACTTGTAATAAGTGAGCCATGTCCCAACCACCGCTGTTGTTACCAACCTTTGGCCTCTTCAATATTTTGCACTATCTCCTTCCCATCAATCGTCTTCCGTCATAATTCCATATATCGGTTTGATTACGTCTTACGGCACTCGTGAAGTGCGTTGATGGAATTAGGCGGGCACTAACGAAGTACAACCAACCCTTGGCTGCTTTGTTGAACTGACACCTGCTCAGTCCTCTTGACCCATTTCTGGCAATATCAAATGCAGCCCGTGGTAGCTCGCGTACTGCGACGGTATTCCAGTCGATGATGTTGGTGCTTCTAGACCATGTTCTGAAGTAGCTTCGGTCATCACCTCTTTCTTCAACATCAACCGTTTCCAATATCGCATTGACCTCTTCTGCTGTCACAGGCACATATATTCCCCTCACAAAGCATCCATTTTCCACCTTCTCCGGAAGATTAGCATAAAATTCACGCACCATCACTGTGTTCATTGGTGCTATCTTTCCCGGGTTTACAAATCATTTCCACCCCATCATCTCAATCATCGCCCGAATGGGCTCATAGACATCCTCCTCCCCAAGCGAATCCCTTTGATAATCCATTCCCCTTTCAGGGATTAAGGGCCTAGTACTAAGTTTTTTGTATCTTTCATGAGCTTGTTGGCTAATAAATCTAGTATCATCGTATTGAGGGGCTGAGGTGGATGTGGAGGCTCTTTTCTTTCTGGCAGACATGTTTAGATACTTTTTGCAGCGTTCCCTTCCTATCAATCACTGTTCACCAACCCTATCACTCACCGATCAACAGCTACAACCCTATTACCCCCAAACTTCACTTAAGAATCTTCTACACAACACCCACACCCTCCTTGTATATTCTTCCTCTAAATTTCACAACCAATTTTTTAACACCCCAACAACTTCAACAATACAACACTCCTCCAATCTACTACCTCCTTTGACTACAGTAAAGTTCTCAAGAAAAGAAGAAGATTACCTTATTACGGTGTTCTTCAAGATTTTCTTGCTTCTAATGGTGAATTGAGGCAATAAGCTGAAGTTTTGTTGGTTTAGATGGTTAAGGGTTTAGGGAGTTTAAGAGTTTTGGTTGTGTTTGGGTTTGACTTATGGAAGATTTATAGGTAGAGTGTGGATTTTCGTGGGTTTTGTGGAGGAAAGGGTTTAGGTTTTGGTTTGCAATTGGGGCAAAATCGGATTTGGGGCGTCTTTTATTTTCTGGATTTCCGCCTCGGCGTTCGCATTTGGCGCGGCTGATTTCTCGCACTTTCGGAATTTCTGCGCCGCTGCTCTGAAGCGCGCCTAGACTTCTGGAATTTTCTAGATTTTCGCGCGGCCTACTTCAGCCGCGCGGCCAATTTCTGCGCTGCTTTTCGCTCTTTTGGCCACCCATTTTTTCTGGAAATCCCTGGCTATTCTTCAGTTTTCTCCCTCCAATTTATTGTCCTACACCTGTCAATCACAACACAAACACTACCTTCGTGAGACTGTTCTTAATAAAAACTAACTATATTAAAGTAAAATGAATCAAAATACCTTGGGTTGCCTCCCAAGTAGCGCTGTCTTTAACGTCTTTTAGCCGGACGCAAGTTCCTTAACTCAAGAAGTGTGGGGTATATTAATCCCAAAATCAATCCATTTTTTCCACATTTTTCTTTTTCTTCTTCTGTTTCTCTTCTTAAAATTATTTTCAAGGGAAGGTTCAGGAGCACATACCTGCTTTGGCGGAGGTTCGGCATCACGTACCTGCGTTGGTGGGCTTATCTCCCTTGGTTTGGCTTGCACAGGCTCACAGGGGGTTCTGATGGTGCTGATTGCAAAGCACCTACTCATGATTAGTGGCTCAATAATGTGTTTAAATACTTTAAACACCATTTCTTCCTTCTCCACCTTCAACGTCAGCTCTCTTTTTTCTACATCGATCAGGGCTCTCCCTGTCGCCAAGAATGGTCTCCCCAATATGATGGGGATCTCTGCATCCTCCTCCATGTCGAGAATGAGGAAGTCCGCAGAAAAAAAGAATTTTCCTACTTTGACCAGCACATCCTCAATCTTCCCCTTTGGGTGTACCACTGTTCTATCGGCTAGTTGCAGGCTCACCGTGGTTGGTTTTGCCTCACCTAACTCCAACCGTTTAAATAATGACAAAGGCATCAAATTTATGCTTGCCCCTAAATCACAAAGGGCCCTGTTGCATGTCACCTTGCCAACTGTGCACGACAATGTAAAGCTCCCTGGGTCTTTTAGTTTAGGGGGCAACTTCTTCTGCAGGATGGCACTGCACTCCTCAGTCAGCGCCACCATCTCATACTCTGCTAGTTTCTTCTTCTTCCCCAAAATCTCCTTCATGAATTTAAAATAAGAAGGCATTTGCTCCAACGCCTCTATGAAGGGTATGTTGATATGTAACTTTCTGAACGTCTCCAAAAACTTGGAGAATTTTTTATCAACTGCCTTCCTCTGCAATCTCTTTGGGAACGAGATCTTCTCAGTATACTTCTTCTCTGGAGTTTTCTCTACTACTGGGCGAGCTTCAACCACCTTCTCTTTCTCTATTTCTGCCCTTTGTTCAACTACCGGCTGAGGTGAATGCTGCTCCAACTGTTTACCACTTCTCAGTTGTACTGCCTGCATTGTTCTCTCGGATTCATCTCTATGTTGCTTGGCAGTGTACCCTGTGGCCTGCTGTTTGATAGCTTTGCTAGTTGACCCACTTGTGTTTCCAAGTTCCTGAACGAAGATCTAGTTTCCGCCATGAACTGGGTCTGGGAGTTGGTGAGTGTCAACAAAGCTGCTCTCAACTCGTCTGGCTTTTCTGGCTGAACAGGTGCATTGAATTGTTGAGAATGTGGGGCCTGAGTAAATGGCTGCTGATTTTGGTGCTGCTGGTTTTGGTACTGGCCTCTATACTGATTCTGTTGCCCCTGCTCGTTTCTCCATGAAAAATTTGGGTGATTCCTCCACCCTGGATTGTATGTGTTGGAGTATGGGTTCTAGGGCCTCTGATAGTTACCAGCGGCGCACTCGCTTGCTCGATTGGCATATTATTAGGATCAGTTGAAGGACATCTATCGAATGTATGTGGACCACCACATATTTCACAGCTCTTTGGCATCTGCACTGCATTTACAGATATTGTATGTTGTTGCAGCTGCTTGGTCAACAGGGCAACTTGGGCATTCAGGGCAGTGATGACATCTATCTCATGAACTCCCACTGTTCTCCTACCACTCATTGGTCTATCTTCTGTGACATGGTCATTGGTGGCCATGTCTTCTAATAAGTCGTGAGCTTCATGGGCTGTTTTCCTCATAAATGTCCCACATGCTGCTGCATCAATAATTGTTCTGGTTGTTCCGCTCAGCCCGTTATAGAAGATGTGGACCAAGTTCCACAACTAGATATTGTGGTGTGGGCACTTTCTCTGCAAGTCCTTGAATCTTTCCCAAGCTTCGTATAATGACTCTCCATCTGCTTGGTAGAAATTATTCAACTCCCCTCTCAACTTTGCTGCTTTGCATGGGGGGAAGAATTTTGCCAAAAATTTCTGTGCCAGCTCTCGCCATGTAAAAATCGAATCAGCTGGCAGGGAATTCAACCATACTTTCGCTCTATCCCTGAGTGAGAAGGGAAAGAGCCTCAATCTGACGGCATCATCAGTAACGCCGTTATATCTGAATGTTGCACACATCTCCAAGAAATTAGTTATGTGCATATGAGGATCCTCCGACGGCAGTCCTCCAAACTGCACCGTGTTCTGCACCATACTTAGAATCGCCGGTTTGATCTCAAAATTATTGGCTCCTATTGCAGGGAGCCTAATACAAGTTTGTGCTCCGTTCACCCTTGGCAGCACGTAGTCTCCCAAGCTTCTCTCTGCTGGGACTTGAACTCTTTCCTCTACATCCATAGGTATTCTCCGAGGCATTCCTTGGTTAGGTTGATTTTCACCTAACCCCTCTCTCAGCACATTGTTGTTTTGGACGCCGTCCATCTCTATTACGGCTGAAATCCGCTGGTTCCTTCTATTCTGTTTACAAGTTTTCTCAATCTCTGGATTGAAGGGAACAAGAGTGTTTGCTCCTCTTCTCCTTCACATAAACTGAGCACCTGAAACAGATCAAAAACAGACAAACGGATCACGGCAACTGGTTCTCACAAAAAAAAACAATAAATAAAAACAGAAATAAAACCAAATTAGAAATTAAAAATAGATAAAATTGATATTGAACTATGCCTAATCCCCGGCAACGGCGCCAAAAACTTGATGCGCGATTTAATGCACACACTTTAACGCAAGTGCACGTTGTCGACTCAAGTAATATAGTCTTGAAGACCGAGTTATCGTCCTCAGGGATTAGTGCTCAAGTACCAATTATCTATCCTTTGTTATCTATTTGGTAACCGATATTTGAGTTGTTGATTATAACTAACAATTATAAAGACTAATTAACTATGTGTTTACTTCAGTGATGATGGAAATAAGGCTTCCAAGTCTCCTCAACTATCCGCTTATATTACTTATTAATGCAATAAATTATGGTTCTTCTTCTTTTGGAGATAGCAGGTTTACTAATTCGTTTTATACTCCCGTTAAGGCTATATAAACACTCAACCCCAGTAGCGCTCCTTTCTACCTTTTGGTGATAATGATGACTCTATAGGAGGATTAAGAACAAAAACCCTGTTAACGTTTACGCAAGTAATTTAGGTATTTAAACCCCCGTTAACGCTACACAAGTAATTGAGGTATTTTCATTCCCAATTCGACCTATGATTACCCAATTACAGCATAGTCACAACCTCCTCCTTTCGAAGTTTGATTAGAAATCATATAAACAATGATAATTAATGATCAAGTAATTACCAAGCATTCAAAACACTATTGGATAAATCTCAACAATAAGAAGAACAACCATAAACATGCATTAACTCATAAAATAAGGTTCAAGTGAATTGACATGGAAAACCCTATATTAGAATTAGTTCCTAGCCATTGACATGACAAGAACTAATTCAATATCCAACATAAAAACTGAAATAAAGTAAAGGAAAGAAAAGAAATTACTAAGTAATGGTCTCCAATCTTCAACTCCAAGGAGTCTTGTGTTTTTGCAAGAAAGGGAACCCTTAAAAACTGCCTAGGGTTCTCTTTTTATAGCTTCAAAACCGCCCTTAAGGTTTTCCTTCAGCTCGCCCATAAATTCGTCAAAAACTCGATTTTCCGCGTCGGCCGCGCGCCATATCAGCCGCGCGGCCGGAACTTCTGAAACTCTCTGATGATGAGGCGCCGCGGCTCTGCAACTCTGTCTGCAGGCCGCGCTGGAACTTCTGAAGGCCTCTAGATATTGGGCGGGCCTGTGGGCACCGGCGCTGGAGCTGCGCCGCTCTGCCTGGTTCGCCACTTTCTCGCATTTTAAGCTCTGGAACCTCCACTTTTGCCCTCTTTTCGCTCATTTTCCGCCAAAGAGCCATTTTAACCAATTTGACTCAAAAGAAAGAAAATCTATCCTAAGACGACACATATTTGTATAAAAAGGGACAAAAGACTCACTAAAAACGACTCAAAAAGTGTATATAAAATACACTGATCACATACCCATCAATAGCTTCGATAAGAACCAACACAAGTGCGGATGTCAATTCCTAAAAATTGCGCTTACACACACCTGACCACTGGAACTTGGCTGCCTTATGAGTATGCTTGGTCATAGGTGCTGATATAGAAGAAATTTCCTCTATAAATATCTGATAATATCCTTGTAATCCCAAGAAACTACGGACTTCGGTAGGGGTTGTGGGCCTTGGCCAATTCTTTATGGCCTCAATCTTCTGATTATCCACTTTGATACCCTATAATGAAATTATATGGTCTAGAAAGGCATCGGAGTTCAACCAGAACGCACACTTGGAAAACTTGGCGTACAACTTACGATCTTGGAGCATCTATAACACCGCTCAGAGATGGTTTGTATGATTTGCCTTAGTCCATGAGTACACCAAAATATCGTCAATGAATACGATCACGAAGATATATAAAAATGGTTTGAAGACTAAATTCATCATATCTATTAAGGTCGATGGTGCATTAGTGAGCCCAAAAGACATCACCCTAAACTCGAAATGACCATACTTGGTTCAAAAGGATGTCTTTGGGATATCTTTCTCCCGTACTCTTAACTAGTGGTATCCCGATCTCAAGTGAATTTTAAAAAAATACTTGGCACTTGATCGAATAGATCGTCGATCCTCGAAAGTGTATACTTGTTCTTGATGGTGACTTTATTCAATTGCCGATAATCGATACACATCCTCAGTGAACCATCTTTTTTGTGAACAAACAATACTAACACGCCCATGACGATGTACTAGGCAAGATAAAACATTTTTCTAATAAATCATTCAATTGATCCTTCAATTCCCTCAGCTCGGTAGAAGCCATTCGATATGGAGGGATCGATATTGTCTACATATTTGGAAGTATGTCAATAGTAAACTCGATCTCTCACTTTGGAGGGATGCCCAAAAACTCATTCAGAAATACATCGAGAAATTCATTAAATACAGGGATATATTGAAGGGTCAGAGGCTCTGTATCTGCATCCCTGACCCGAACCAAATGATAAATATATCCCTTGGAAATTATTTTCCTAGCATTTAGGTAGGAAATAAACCTGCCCTTAGGAAATCAACTCAAGGGTCGGCTCGCCTACAAAACTTAATTTAACAACCTTTATTCGAAAATCAACGTTGCATAACAAGAAACCAACCAATTCATACGCATAATAACATCAAACTCGACCATATGTAGTTTGGCTAAATCAACAAAAGTAGGGCAATTACAAACCGTTGTGGTAGAATATCTATAAATTTTTCGTGTTACAATCGTCTCACCAACCAGTGTAGCCACGTCATATGCCTTAGACAATAACTCTAGTTTAAACCCAAACTTGCTAGCAACAAAGGGTGTAACATAGGACAAATTGGAACTTGGATCTATAAGTGCATAAACATCAAAGGTGAAGATAGATAATATACATGTAATGACATCTGGAGATGAATCCAAATTCTAGCGACCTGATAAAATATAGATGCATTTCTAAGAACTACCTAAACTAGAGGCTCCTTCTCAGCCTCAGCCTCTGCTTGCTAAGGTATGCGGGCCATCACTCAGTGGAGGTACACTCGATGAAGATGTTGATGTCGATCATGTCGATTGAGCTGCATCACCTCTACCTCTGTTTGGACACTAACATATATAGTGACCAGGACTTTCACACCAATAAAGCACATCAGAACCCTGCCAATACTATCCCATGCGAGTCGTACCACACTGGCCATATGGCGACCTCATATGTCTCGGACCTCCTTGCCTCTGAGAACTAGAAGCTCTCGAACTCTGTCTAGGTCCTGACTGAGCATACTTGTCATAACTCGTCTCCTAAAACTAAGATGGAGAACTATTAGCAAAGTGAGGTAGACATCTAGGAAATTGCTACCTAGAGCTACCCGCTGCCTCTCCGAACAATCCAGTTGACCTGACCCTCTTGGTCAATTCCCTCTCTACACTTCTATCATCTCAAAGTTGGTGCTTGCGATCCTTGCCACTTTGAGCATATGCTTGTATTATAGAAATATACATATCCTTATTCAGCGAGGTTTTCATGCATTCTACAATCAGATGTGGGTCCAAACCTGCGACAAATCGATGAACTCGAGCCCTCATTGTGTCCACAATATTTGGAGCATACCTAGCTAAGGATCGAGTTGTAGACTATATTTCTTTACACTTTTGCCCTTCTGTTGAGGTTTAAAAAAGCGCTCCACCTTGGCCTCTCGTATATCTAATGGAAAATAATGATCAAGAAAGGCTTCTGAAAACTCCTCTCACACTATTGGAGGTGCATCTGGTCCTCGAGACCGCTCCCAGGCCTCATACCATAGAATAGCCATGTCTCACTGAAAGAGGCCAACTCTACTGCCTCCATATCTAAAGCATACATAACCCTCAATACTTGCAATATCTGATTAATAAAATCTTGAGGGTCCGTATTTGGATCAGCCCCAATGAATACTAACGAAATGAACCTGAGAAATTTTCGAGTCCTAGAACTTCCGATGATATAAAATGACTCAATGCCTGTAGAAGCCCTTATCTGACGTTGTTGGGTAGCTACTATATGTGCTAATAACTGCACAACACTTACCAATCCTTGGTCAAAAGACTCGGGGGGATGAATTAGGGGAACCGAATTCTATGGAACTAGAGGTATTGCGTCCTAAGGGCTAGAGGCATTGTACCTTCTCTAATCTCCTCTTGTGGGGGTAGAATAGGTAATACATGAGAGTGTGACTCTCCCTAAGCTTTAACTCTATCAACTTGGCCGAGCGGGGAATTACTGGCACATTTACCTCTATTAGCATCGTCTCGATGAATAGTGGTAGCTCTCATAGTAACTGCCATGGCTAAAAAGGGATTAGAGCAACGAATTAGACTCAAAATCATGTAACTCATCTCTATAGCACGATCTACAAAGTGAAAGAACAGTAATCATCCCTAGATGCCCAACAGCCTCTTGTTTATAAGTGTGGTGCACAACACACGCATAAACAAGACTCTACTAGACACGACTCACAGACTCCCTATGATTGACCTGCTCTGATACCAAATTTATCATACCCCAAACTAGGGGGTATGGCTAACATCCAGTGCCACCCTGTCTTGATTGTACCACTCGGATAACCAGGTTCCTATACAAATAGAACATCCGGCCGACGAGGTTGTACTAGACATAACATGAGTAAGAATAACATAAGAGGGTCGATAAGACCAAACTCTGTAAGATAAGGATACACTCAACCTGTGATGGTAATGAGAAGGGATCAACCCGACATACATACATAAGCAGGGCCGACAATGTCGCGACAAAAGTCAACAAAGGATAGTTAGGCCGACAGGGCCATACATCAACAACTGTAAATACTAGACAAGTCTATGAGCCTCTACGAGTACATGTACTATCATATGGACGGGACGTGGCCCTGACCTACCCATACTTTAAATATTTATATATCTGACATACTCGACACCTGACCAAGGAAGCTCCAGAAAGGAAGAAGCTTACCTATTTCTGGCTTAACTCAACCGCTCCTACTGAGATGGTCTATCAGGGCCCCTATCAGAACCTGCGATATGAAACACATCTCCCCCGATAAAAGGGACGTCAGTACGAAATAAATATATTGGTATGTATAGAATTAATAGTAATATAACAATATGAGTTGTAAAGAAGAGCATAAAATCAACCTACTCTTATAACATACGTGCCACGAAGGACGAACAATGAAACTCTAAAACTGAAATGAAACCTTTATTTATAGGCCTTATGATATACTCTGCCCTTGGCTTATAGCCCAAGGTGTGTAATATGTCACTACCCTAAGTAATACTCTGATGTGTACGTATGGATGAACATATAAGTGTCTGACATCTGATTATAACTCGGGGTGTATATAATGTACATGTACAACTGCCCACCGGCTATTCGCAATTGTGGTGTGAATAATATATATGTATATATAGTAATAATAAAACTTACTACCTCTTTGGAACTCAGAACTCTTCGACTCTACTATTAAATGACTTTTGGTTGACTTGACAACTACTCTTTGAAGTGTTATGTCGCGGAGGTTTATGACACCTTATATGAGCAATAAATAAGCCAGAAATACGGAATGCAAATAACAAGAAAAAACTCCTGACAAGGCATAATGATATGAATAAAATGAAGCTTTCGACGACGTTTCATTTGAAAATGATCAACACTTTGAATTTCATGCTTTTGGAAAGAGTGGATAGCCTTACATACCTCTTGTCGTCTATACGAACACAACAACAATTCAACTCAAATAGCACTTGGACCTATATGATGATAATATGTCCATCAACTTAGAGAACACTAGTATATGATGTATATCAAATGATAACTCATTTCTATAAAAATCAGGTAGCATTTTCCCTACTTTTATCACCTCATCAACTCGACATCAATAACAACATACACGATCTATATTCCAAGAATTCCATTCACAACAACTCAAGGATACACTCCAAATCAGTCCACACAACAACAATAATAACTTATACGATTTTCCGCCATTAATTCCATAGTTCTCATCTCACACTTTAGCTATGACCAATGTGAATTTAAATATACCTAAGAGAGGAGAATTTTTACCTTATTTGCCAAAAACTACTCCTCTTCCTACTTACTTTACTTCGAAGAGAGCTGTTATTTGCCATCATCCGAAAGAAACCCTTGTGGGCATGACCTTTTTTGTTGTCCTTTGTGTTTGCCTCAATCATAAAACTTGGTATATCTTTGTTGAAAGAGATATAATTTATTTTCTCAAATAAAATACAAACAAAAACGTTGTTGGTTGCCCCCACAATATCAACTATGTTGCTGCCTTTGACTAAATATCCCACCAAAAATATTTCTTGAAATGAAGTTATATCACATGAGATAAAGAATCACAAAAGTTGTGTTCCTCTCTTCCTTACATGTGTGGCCCCTTGGCCAACTCACTAAACACCAACATGAAAGGTTTCCACATCACCTAGCATTATACATACTCACTAATTTATATATGTCATCGTCCCACGTGGGCCCCACATAAAAAAAAGACTACTATGCATGCACTACTACTAATACAATAATTAATCCCCTTACGCTTCCACTTTATCCCAACATTTAATCAATTATTCATATAATCAGTTTTTGGTCACAATTCACTTACATAATTATTATTTTAAACACACTCCATATAATAATTATCATAATCATGAGATATAGTACCAATCCATTACCTCATTTCGCACACACCAACTATTATTCTCAATCCCTATTGTCACTCTTTATAATTTCGGGACTTCGTCCTTTTATACACTGAGCTCTTGATGTGCATATCTAGATATAATATTTTTCCCCAAGCTTACGTCGATTAAATTACGACGCAACTTAGTGTACAAAAATACGGGATGTAACAATATCAATGTGTCATAGTCTCATAATATTCTTACATTTTTGGCCTCTTGGACCCACAACATATTCATACCACTCACATCAATATCATAGAACCATGAGTGTATAAATACAATAACAATGTAAGAAAAGGTTCATGATATACAATCAAGTATAGAGATGACATATCACATGCTTTCAAGAACCCCATAGCACATATACAATCCAAGTCAAAATCATGATATCATAATGATGAGTAAACAAACAATGGAAAACATAGCGATAAAGCCCAAACAAGCAACAGTCGGAACCATCACAAGGTTGATTTCATCAAATCACCCATCAACACAGTTCAACACTGATACCCACTCAAATGTTCATCACGATCGGCTGAGTGGGATCCCCAAACACGCCCAATACCCCTCAATATTTATAACTAATTACACATGTCTATCGAAGTATCAAAAAATTAAACAGTAGCCTATTTCTAGGCCAAACAAGACCGCTACACAATCAAGCATCGGTGATAGCCTTTGTCACGACCCGTTCCGGGGCCCGTGACTGGTGCCTTACCGGGGCACCCAAGTAGTCATACATCAGAGAAATCAGCGGAAATATAAAGCAAGACATGAAACAGTTTATAAAATAAGACGCTTTATGTGAGAAAATCGCCTTCTAAGATATATATATATAATCATGGTTTAGCGATTCATCCGACATCGCATATTCTGAGACTTCAGGAAATATACAACTATGGCGGGGTGGCCCGCCATACCTCGATCTGACAAAACTATCTACAACAGGAGATCATACAAAAGTAGAGCCTCGGAAGAGATGGAGCTCAGGCAACGTAGAGATCCTAGGATGCGGATCTAGCACTGCTTTGCCACCTGCGGCATGAGCGCAGCCCGAAGAAGTCGATAACAGTACTAAGTATGTGAAGCGTAAAGTACTTAAATGAAATCATAACACTTTTTTTTTTAAAACCGGTTTACAAATATGTATGAAGAAATCAAGGAAAACCGCATAGTGCTACATCACAAACAAGAGCAACAATAGGTAAAGCGTAATAGGTCTTTTCTAGGTCGAATGATTCAAGCAGGCCACTCGCGTATTATCATTCTGCAAGCCTAATCTCGACTCGAGTCCGCATAGCCACCTCACGTGGGCGCGTGAGGTATAACCCCGCATCGGTAGCTACTCCTCGGCGTCGCCCCGACTCATTGTCGCGTAGCGCGTAGGCCGCGTGAGGCATAACCCCGCATACTAACACGGAACTCTCGTAGCTCGCATAGGCCCCGGACCCGCGTAGGTATTCTCGAATCATGGTCCTGCATCACCGAGTCTACCCGCGTCGGAGGCGACAACCCCGGTATCATCTCAAGAGGTGAGTGATAGTATACTAACATAACAACTTATCTTTAAACAACATAAGCACAACAAGGATACTCACCTATACAAACGTTACAAGATACTAACACACATAACATCATATCATGTCTACTTATCAAACCATCTTATTATTCTTTTCACAATATAAGTCTGTTATAAACACATAGGCAAACTTGTTTCTTTTATCAATCTTAAGTGGTTATACTTACTTCCCATAAAGCTAGTATAACTCTTAAGCTTCTGTTTTAAAACCCATTTGTTCTCTTACATTAATATGATTCAAGATCTTTTGAAATGTTTTGATTCTTTATTATTCAGCTTAAGCGTGAGGCATTCTTAGTAAGTATTGTCGAGCTTAAGCGTGAGGCATTCTGTAAGTATTATTCAGCTTAAGTCAAAGACATTGCCATAGTTATTATTCGATTAACACGTATGCGTCACCGCACTATATATATTGTAAAATATCATGCTTTAGGAAGAATCACATACCTTACCGTGAAAACCACCGCCAGTTGAATATGTCGCGAGAGTCACCTATAATAGTCATATATCTATCAAAGACTACTCAAGGTCATTCTAAACAGAGGGTTCACAATTCTATGGAAAGTTGGGCGTGACTTCCCTGCGGTGAGCTATATAAGTCTCATCGTGAAAACGATCCTATGTAAATCTGATTTGATTATTCATCTTTCAAACCCCTTCTGTGGTAACAGTTCAATTCTATTCGTGATATTCTTCTAAGTGATTAATACTTATTCTTATACTTACAAGATGCATTCTCTAATACAAAGAGGGTTAGGATTATTACCTCGGTAAGCCCAATAATATCCTAGAAAAAGTCGGCGCTGAGCAAGGTTTTGCTCTAAGTTGTATGCTCCAGAACCTTAGAAGTTCTTCACAACTTCTACTAAGTACTAAGGTATTTGGGCTAGGGTATTTTGGGCATTATAACGATACTGAAGGTAACTTTTCTACCAGGGAGGGGTAGATTTTGGCTAGGCTAGTGGCCTCGGCCAAACTACTAGGCTAGAGGGGTATTCGGCCAGGGCCTTCACAAGGGGAGGAGGTGTTTTGGACGAAAAGACTACAAAGGAGAGGAGAGGATTTTTCAAGACTTGGAAGATTTGTGGATGAAGAACTCTTCATCTCTGAGGGGTATTTATAGGTCAAAGTGGCCAACCAATGGCCAAGATTAAGACAAGTGCAAGGCAAGTGTAGGGTGAGGATTAACTAAACACAAATATCCTACCAACCTTGACTTGTGCACAAGGCACAAAAACGTGCCAAGGGTTCTTCAATTCGTCCAAATGGGACGATTCAAGTCCACCAATGGGAGGGTGCCAGTGTTGCCCTCCGTTGGTCCAAAATGTTTCGTCTCTCGGAAAAATCCGCAAAATAAGAAATGGCATAGCGGAATTTACTCTACGAAGCGTGGAAACGCGTTTCGTCGGAAACGATTCTTTTAGTGAGTTGTGTACAAATAAAAACGTTCAAGGCTTATCTTTAAGGCTAGACTTTGTGACGTATTCCCTTACGTACATACTGGAAATACGGTATAACATTCTCCCCTTAGAAACATTCGTCGAATGTTCCTTCCCAAGCAGTATCGAAGAAGCTTAAACGGTTGTAAATGCCACACACGGCCAGAGCAACACTTAGGCGTAAACGATAACGAAAATTTACAAGTAGGAAAGTGAATTTACGGAGGTGTGGGAATAGGTGAGGATACTTCCGCCTCATGTCCTCCTCGGCTTCCACGTCATCTCCTCCGAGCTCGTTCGCACAAGACTTTGTGGAAGCACGTCCTTGGTCAGACGCTAACGGACGATCGACTATCGCTATGGAATCTCCTCATACGATAACCCCTGATCACACTGGACATCGTCAATCGGGTGTACCACTAGATGGATCCCGATACATCTCCTCAAGATAGATACGTGAAAACCGGATGCATGCCTCCGGATCGGACGGCAGATTCAACTCATGTAAACGCTTGCCTACCTGCGGACAATACGAAGCGGCCCGATGTACGCGGTGAGTTTCTTCTTCCCGAATCTCATCACACCGCCGTGGGTGGCACCTTAGGAAAACCAATCATGAATCTCGAACTCAAGATGCCGACGACGATGATCTGCGCATACGACTCTGACTACGAGTATCGATAGCCGCCTCGGATAAGCTTCACCTTATCCACTGCTGTACCGTCTGGTCTACTAGCCGCCTCGCCCATCGAACCAACCTATAGGCGATCTGCACTTCCTCCCATACAAGGCCTCGTAAGGCGCCATCCGAATCTTGGAGTGGTAGCTATTATTATATGCGAACTCAACCAGAGGCAAATGATCCTCCCAACTACCACTGAAGTCAATAACACAGGCTCGCAGCATATCCTCGAGAGTGCGGATAGTGCGCTCTGCTGTCGCTGCATGCGTGGATGAAGCGATGCTCAGCGCACTGCGTCCTAAACCCCTCGAAGGATCTCGAAGTTAGCGTAAACCGGGCTCCCATGCGATATGATCGGTAGGGACTCCATGCGATCGACGATCTCTCGGATGTAAAGTCGGCATAATCCTCAGAAAAGTCGTCCGACGGAAGAAAGTGGGCTGATTTCGTCACCGTCGACGATAACCCATATAGAATCATGTCTCCTCCGAGTGCGAGGTAATCCCGCGATGAAATCCATGTTGATTACCTCCCACCTCCGTGTCGGGATCTCAATCGTCGCAACAAACCACCGTGCCTCGGTGCTCTACCTTCACCGGCGACAACACGGGCGAGCTACGAACTCGCAACGTCCTCTTCAAGCCATCCCACCAATACGTATCTAGGTCGTGGTACATCTTGGTCGACCCGGATGGATAGAGTAACGCTACCGTGTGCTTCCCGAACTCCTGCCAAGTCTCAAACATCTGGAACACACGATGCGCCTCAAAAACTCGGGTCTTTGAGGGCGGTGCGAGAGTGCTCTGGTGGTGTGGTGCGAATCTAGGCCTTCTTGAGGCCGCCACCACGATAACCACCGTAAGACCCTCCCGCCCCGGCCTTCTGCTGTCTGTCATCGCCCACTGCCGACCTCTGCGCTCGCCGCGTCAGGCGTGAGCTGCGCACGGGTAATGTCCATACCGGTGGAGAGAAACCCGCACATGACTCGGCCATATAGTCGTCTAGCCCGGTGACATAGCGGTGCACCTATCCTCCATATCTGCAATCTTTGGGACATATCGGCCAATGAATCAAACTCGACATTGTACTCCACGGCGGTCGTCCTCTGCCTCGGCCAGAAAAAATCTATCGACCGCGCCCTCGCCATCCGCGAGGCAAGAAGTGAGTGAGAAAGCCTCGAGAACTCATCCCAGTAGGCGGGACGCGTGCTCTCCCGGATAACTCCATGAATCAAACCAATCGATCGCGGTATCACGCGACCTATGTGAACCAAAGATCACGGACTCGGTCTCGACGCCGATCACTCTCAAAATCCTCTGAAGGACGGATGAACTCCTGCGGATCATCCTCGGCCTCGACCCATAAAACTCCGTGAACTGACTCGAAGTCTCGTAGCCTCAAACTCTCGCCTCGGGTGAACAACGGTGCACGACTGAGCTGGAGCTGAACCGCGTCAGCCTCTCTCGTGTCGGGCCTGACTTTAGCCAAAGTGGGCCGTCTCGCATGCCCTAACTCCTCGCCGGTGTGGGACGGGAGGTGTGGTACTGTGGTCTCTTTGAAGTGGCGGCGTCATAGAACTCGCTCTCGTATAGACGGGCACGAGCCCTCGTGACTCTGGGTGTCTGCTAGCGCCTCCTGCGCCTTGCCTTCGGGCGGGTTGCCTTACGTGGAGGCATAATCGTTACGGGAAAGGAATACGTTAGAGGTCAACCTATAACACGACTCTAAAGCACGATCTCGTAATGAGAAGAATGGAAACCAATCCTAAATATCCTATAGCCTCACGATTATTGGTGTGGTGCACAACACACCGATAATCAAGACTCTACTAGATACGGTCTCAGACACTTTCCGAGGATTAATTGCTCGATACCACTTTTGTCACGACCCGTTCGGGCGTGATCGTGCCTTACCGGCACCCAGTAGTCATACATCGAGAAATCAGCGGAAATATAAAGCAAGACATGAAACGATTTATAAAATAAGACACGCTTATGTGAGAAAACATCGCGCTTTCGGCGTATATATATATAATCATGGTTTAGCGATTACATCCGAAACATGCAACATGACTACTGCACTTCTAAGAAATATACAACTATGGCGGGACGGGGCCGCCATACCTGGATCGTACAAAACTATCTACAACAGGAGATCATACCAAAAGTAGAGCCTCGGAAGAGATGGAGCTCCGACACCAACGTAGAGATCCTAAGGATGCGGATCTAGCACTGCCGCCCTTACCTGCGGCATGACGCAGCCCCAGAGGTCGATGACAGTACTAAGTATGTGAAATCAGAAGTACTTAAATGAAATCATAACACTTTTTTTTAAAACCGGTTTACAAATATGTATGAAGAAATCAAGAAACCGCATAGTGCCACATCACAAACAAGAGCAACAATAGGTAAATCGTAATAGGTCTTTTCTAGGCGCGAATGATTCAAGCAGGCCACTCGCCTGTATTATCATTCTGCAGCCTAATCTGACTCGAGTCCGCATAGGCCACTCACGGGCCCGCATGAGGTATAACCCGCATCGAGGGTAGCTACTCGGCGATCGCCCCGACTCGTCCGCATGGCCACATAGACGCGTGAGGCATAACCCGCATACTAACCGGAACTCGTAGCTCGCATAGGCCCTCGACCCGCATGAGGTATTCTCGAATCATGGTCCTGCATCGGAAGTCTACCGCGTGGAGGCGACTTAACCCGGTATCATCTCGAGGTGAGTGATAGTATACTAACATAACAACTTATCTTTAAACAACATAAGCACAACAAGGATACTCACCTATACAAACGTTACAAAATACTAACACATAAGCATCATATCAAGTCTACTTATCAAACCATCTTATTATTCTTTTCACAATATAAGTCCGTTATAAACACATAGGCAAACTTGTTTCTTTTATCAATCTTAAGTGGTTATACTTACTTCCCATAAAGCTAGTATAACTCTTAAGCTTTTTAAAACCCATTTGTTCTCTTACGTTAATATGATTCAAGAGTCTTTTGAAATGTTTTGATTCTTTATTATTCGGGCTTAAGCGGTGAGGCATTCTGTAAGTATTGTCGAGCTTAAGCGTGAGGCATTCGTAAGTATTATTCAGCTTAAGTTAAAGACATTGCCATAGTTATTATTCGGTTAACACGTATGCGTCTACCGTACTATATATATTGTAAAATATCATGCTTTAGGAAGAATCACATACCTTCTCGTGAAAACCACCGCCAAGTTCAATATGTCGCACAGCAGAGTCACTATAATAGTCACATATATCTATCAAAGACTACTCAAGGTCATTCTAAAGCAGAGGGTTCACAATTACATGGAAAGTTGGGCGACTTCCACTGCGGTGAGCTATATAAGTCATCGTGAAAACAAATCCATGTAAGTACTTTGATTATTCATCTTTCAAACCCTTCTACTGTAGTAACAGTTCAATTCTATTCGTGATATTCTTCTAAGTGATTAATACTTATTCTTATACTTCTACAGTATGCATTCTCTAATACAAAGAGGGTTAGGATTATTACCTCGGTAAGCCCAATAATATCCTAGAAAAAGTCGCGCCTGAGCAAGGTTTTGCTCCTAAGTTGTATGCTCCAGAACCTTAGAAGTTCTTCACAACTTCTACTAAGTACTAAGGTATTTGGGCTAGGTATTTTGGGCATTATAACGATACAAGAAGGTAACTTTTCTACCAAGGGAGGGGTAGATTTTTGGCTAGGCTAGGGGCCTCGCCAAACTACTAGGCTAGAGGGGTATTCGCCAAGGGCCTTCACGAGGAGGGAGGTGTTTTGGACGAAAAGACTACAAAGGGAGAGGAGAGGATTTTTCAAGACTTGGAAGATTTGTGGATGAAGAACTCTTCATCTCTAAGGGGTATTTATAGGTCAAGAAGTGGCCAACCAATGGCCAAGATTAAGACAAGTGCAAGGCAAGTGTAGGGTGAGGATTAACTAAACACAAATATCCTACCAACCCTTGACTTGTGCACAAGGCACAAAAAACGTGCCAAGGGTTCTTCAATTCGTCCAAATGGACGATTCAAGTCCACCAATGGGAGGGTGCCAAGTGTTGCCCTCCCGTTGGTCCAAAATGTTTCGTCTCTCGGAAAAATCCGCAAAAATAAGAAATGGCATAGCCGGAATTTACTCAACGAAAGCTGTGGAAACGTTTCGTCGGAAAACGATTCTTTTAGTGAGTTGTGTACAAATAAAAACGTCCAAGGCTTATCTTTAAGGCTAGACTTTCGTACGTATTCCCTTACGTACATACTCTGGAAATACGGGGTATAACAGCCTTGTTCTTTCTCTACGCCTCATGATAATCGAAGTCTATTCACACATATTATATCGTTAATATAAAGCTTACACAACATATAGTAAGACTTTAAATACCAACACAGGCACACGCTTGATGCGCGGTTTATGCACACACTAAACGCAAGTGCACGTATCGTGACAAGTAATATAGTCTAGGTAAGACCGAATATCGTCCTCAAGGACTGGTTTTCAAGTACCGATTATCTATCCTATGGTATCTATTTGGTTAACGTCAATTGAATTGGAATTCTAAACTAATAATGCAGGAAATAAACTAATTATAAAAATACTTTGAATTAAATCAGTTATGATGGAGAATTAGGGCTTCCAAGATCATCAACTATCCACTCTATTCAATCCTTAATACAATTAGACTAACTTCTTCTTCTACGTTAAGATAGCAGGTTAACTAGACCGTTTTATACTCCTGTTAAGGTTATATAAACACTCAACCCCAATGGAGAACCCTTCTACCTTTCGGTGATAAGATTGACTACAAAGGAGGATTAAGAGCAATAACCTATTAAGCTACACAAGTATCGGGGTACTTTCGTCCATGATTTAACCTATGTTTATTCAACTATAACATATTCACAATCTCCCCTTTCGGCTTTCGATTAGAAATCATATAAGTGATGATAACTAGTGATTAATTAATTATCAAGCAATCAAAACAACTATTGAATAAATCTTAAATAAGTGAAGAAGAAACCAAACTAATATATTAATTCATGAATAGAGTTTCAAGTGAATCACAAGAAAATCCCTAATAAAGTAATTAGCTCCTAGCCATAGTCACGCTAAGAACTAATACAATCTCCATACATGAACTGAAATAATTAAAGCAAAAAAAAAGAAAAGAAAATACTCAAGAACGAGTCTCCAAGCCTTCTAGCATCCAAGGATTGTGTTGTGGAATATTTACAAGATGGAATGGAATGGTGGATGAAGAATGGAATGGGTGATGGATTGTGGAATGAAGGATGTAGAATGAAGAATTCTTCTAATGATGTAGAGACTATTTATAGACCAAGAATCCTTTTGGTAAATGGTTAGGGATTATGTAGGTAGGAAAAGTTATTAGAATCCTTTTAGGTAAAGGTTTTAAGGTAGGAAAAGTTATCCCTTTAGGACTCTGAAAATATGTCAAATTTGGCCCAAAATCTCAAAAATCCCGCGTAGGCGCCGCGGCCCTGCAGACTGGCGCCACGGCGCCGAAAAACCTGCAACTTTCAGACTTCGCGGCCACGTGGCGTCGCGGCCATGTTCAGCCATGGCCACGGTGACGTTTCTGGCGGATTCCGTTTCTTCGTCCTTTTTTCGTCCGGACTTCGTCTGATCTCCTCTATAATTCTCGGAACTTCTTAGACTTCATTTCTTGGCCCTTTTGTGTGCAATTCTATCTTATTTATGCTCATTTACTCTTCTTTTCGCCATTTCTCCATTTCTGACCGCTGTGACACAAAGGAAAGGAAAACAACCCTAATACTATACTAAACATAAATGAAATGAGTAAGATACTAACTAAAAATGACTCAAAAGGTGTATATCAAATATACCGATCAACGCTACCAAGACTCGAGCTTTAATATACAATTACCAAGAATACATACTAGATAGTTAGATCCTCGAGTTAATTGAAAATCTATACACATTTGAACCCTCAATTGAACAATAATAAAAAAGCCCTACTTTAAAACCCTAGAAATTTCCCCCAATTGGAATAGGTTTGTATAACCAAATTAAGCCATAAAACATGATCCTCTAACAATATTCATCATTAATTCACATTAATACAAGTAAACTAATCCATAAACACATCATTAATCAATAACATAACTCTCTTATTCTCAGAAGGATGCATAACTCATCTTTCCTAACTTATATTCACATTTATGTCACCATTAATAAAGAACTTAGAAGCATAAACTTAATTTACAAAGGAAGAATCACTTACCCCAAGGATGAAATTGTTCCTAAACCTCTTGAAATGCTCTATGGAGGCTCTGGTCTTGTGGTATTCTATTTTGGGAAGGAAATTCTGACCTAATAAATTTATAAGACACCTGATACAGTATTTCCGCCCCAGTGGAATCGACTCCGCTACGGCGAATAAAATCCTTGCTCACTTGACACCTCGCCTCAGCACCATGACGAAATCATCTCTGCGGCGGCGGACTCGCTCTGGCGGACAAACCCTCCGCCACGGCAGAAACCCAGTATCTCTCAACTCTCACTTCGGTGAGCCAACCTCTCCCCGAGGCGGACACCAGACACAACAATGTGAAAATCATCCAAATCTCCTATCCAACACTCAAAACACTCCCGAGACCCCCCGGACACAAACCAGACATGCTCATCTAAGGTAAGTAGTGCTACGAACTCACTCGTACTCTCGAATTTCTCGTTTAATCAATATAATGTATATTTTTCTAAATAATCGTCTGGGAGAAATCAAAATACAAACTTTATAAATAAGGCCACAAAATATATTCAATTACCTCGAAAAGCAAATCAATGACTCAACTAAGTCATAAATGACTCTCCGGAACTATCGGAAGCGACAAAACCAGAAAACGAACTCATTTAGTCAAAAGTCAACATAGAGTCAAACTATCCCACTCTAAGTGTAACGCCCCGAACCCGGGCCCGTTACTGGTGCCTTACCCCGGGCACCCTAGTGATACAACATCAGAGAAAACCAGCGGAAAATAAAACATGAATCATGAAACAAAAGATATAATAAATAACAAAGCAACCAAAACAGCTTGCCTTCAAGATATACATAAAACCCGAACAGTTTAATCCTTTTACAACCCCGCCCACAACAGCTGGCATGCACTTAAGATTTACAACGACTATGACGGACAGGCCCCGCCATACCCCTCGAATGTACAAGAACCTACAACTCAGTGGAACACATACTAAAAGATAAGCCTCCGAGAAACGGAGCTTCCTAAAACGCCAATCGAGATCCTAAGAGCGAGGATCCACGATCGATGTACCTCTACTGCGGATGAACGCAGCCTCAAGGAGGTCAAGACAACAGTACCAAGTATGTGAAATCACAACATCAGAATGAAATCATAATAGCTTAAAAAGCGTGAGACATGTATGATAACCAAAATACAAGACGCAACATAAAATAGCCAAGTCGTGACTCACGCCTCAAAGTCACCACTCAAATATAACTATGGGTCTCACGCCATAACATCCATCATGTTCGCATCATGGCCGCATGCCCCTAATATCGCTTCGGTGTAGACATGTCCACGATGCAACACAATAAGGCCGCATGGCCACATGCCCCGGATCTCAGACGCAGTATACGCCCATGTAACCTCAATAACAATATATCGGGTGGTCAACCCCGCCGCATGGCCACATGCCCCTCTATCAGACGGCAGACACGCCCATGTTGCGCATAACCATCTATCGTAATCAACCCGCCGCACGGCCGCATGCCCCTAATATCAGACGGTAGACATGTCCACGTGATATCAACAACAAGACAAGAATCAAAATGGAAACATACCCGGAATTCTCCATCACCGCCAAAGACGCCCAAGTAAGTTATCAATAAGTCAACCTACTCTATCGAGAGACGCGCAGAATACGTAAATACCACACTTGCACAAAGAAAGGCTATCATCACAAGATAGTAAGTTTCACAACAACAAGCACAGTAAGTTTCACAACAACAAGCATAGCAAGTTTCACACAACTCAAAGTACTTTCATTTTATGCCAAAGTCCGGGTTTTTAACCCCAAAGTACTACATACGTTAAATTCTTTTAAAAGAGATCCATTACTTATAAAAGTCACCCGATACCCGTAGTATTAGAATGACCAACCCACATTCCCTTTTAAAAAATCAAGTAACAACATTCTTTTCCTAAGTTCCAGTTTGCCTAGTTTCAATTACTCAAGCTTCTCATTTTCAAATGGTTTCATAGTTCCCAAACTTAATCACTTGATTCCTTTTTAGAACAATTGAGTAATATATGTCTCACGCGAGTAGGTTATTCTTCTTTACAACATTCTCATTACAGCAGCCATGATCTAGAAAATGTATATCATTTTGTCTCATCTTAGTTTCTATGCAGATGGAGGTTTCTACTGGTTTTAATACAATTCATCATTTTTCAATACCTTTTCCTTTATTAACGCTGCAGTGGTCTGTCGATACACATTCTGATTTCCGAAATCAGTAAAACATTATCCCTTTAAATAAAACCAAGTACTCATTACTCACGAATGAGGTTTCACACAAACATTCACATTAAAACAAATAAGTTAAGTCTCTTATCTTATAAGATCAAGTCTCTTAACTTCTAACATCAAGAAACCATTTTCTTTACCTCTTAAGACATTATACCTAACTCCCATAAAGCTAGGATAACTCTTTTTAAAACCATTAAAACCAAGTGTGACTCTCCTTCCAAAACGATTTATAAATCTTTTGAAATACATCAAGTTCTTTATTATAACTAGCCGCTTATAATTCACATCGCTTACCTTTTAAGACCACAAAGAATTTTCTTACCTACATAAAGTCGTTATAACCAACTTCCCATAAAGCCGTTATAACACTTTATGTTTTAAGAACAATCAAACACGCTTAACACACGACGCTCACCGCACTACATAGTTCACACATATCACGCTAGAAGAGATATAAGAGGTTCACATACCTCGCGACGATTGTCGACTAATAGCAAAACGCCCAAGTACCTCAAACCGCCGGCCACTCCTGCTGCCGATCACTCCACACGTAGTACTTCAACCTATAAGGCCACGCGCGCTTTATTAACATCTAGATCTCAACGCTCCATAATCTACGTAAAATTCGGCAGATTTCCTCCGCCACAACAAGAAATCTCCTTCTCTATCGAGGCCGGCTACCAAGCCAACCAGGGGGGGGGGGGTTTTACACGCCTAACCGGACGTGTACAATCTACTACACAGTAATACTACACAAGTCTACTGTAATACAGTCCTATGTAATTACAGTTCAGTTCAGTTCTTAATTCTTCAGGCTTAAGTCAAAAGACATTGCCACAGTACTAAGTATAGTTCTATATATAGTATACTTCAACTATATATTCAAACATGTAATTTCCAATTACAATAGAAGGACAGTAGTGTTTACCTCGATAAGCCCAAAATTATCCAAGTATAAAGTCGATCCTGAGCAACGCTTAGCTCCTACTCCGAGCGCTCCAAACAACCCTTAGAAGTTCTAACCAACTTCTACTTACAACTTCAACAACGGGTGAAGATTTAGTGGTTTCGTTTTGTGGCTAAAGGAAGTATAATCGTATTTTCCGGGCTTTGCATAAGTGTAACTCGGGAATACTACAAGGTATTTGGGGCCAAGGTATTTGGACATTATAACAATATTGTGAGAGTATTTCTATACCACAACAAGGGTATTATACTAAAACAACTAGGCAGTGGGTACCCTACGCCAAGGCACCACAAAGGGGAGGGTGGCCTCTGGCCAAAGCCAAACTTTAAGGGGAGAGGGCTCTTGACGAGAGTCAACAAGAGGAGGGAGGGGTTTCAAGACTTGGAAGATTTTGACGAATGAAGTCTTCAAAGAGAGGTATTTATAGCAAAACCAAAAGCCAACCAACGGCCAAGATCCTTCCAAGTGTATAGCAAGTGTAAGGCCAAGATCAAGCCAAGTGCACCCTAACCCCTACTCCACAAAACACGGCACAAAACAAGCCACAAAATAAGGCACAAACCATGAACCAATCGGCCAAGGCCAAGCCTCCTCTTTGTTGCCCAACGGTGGTGACAAGTGTCACCCTCCCGCTGGTCCAAAATGTTCGCCGCCTAAAAATCCGCAAAAATACTAAATGACATAGCCGGAATTTTCCCAACGTAAGTCGGGAAACGCTTCGCCGAAAACGACTCTATTCGCACTTGTGCCCAAATTTCAACCAAAGCCAATTCTTAAGGCAAAAATTTAATACGCACGCCTCACGCATATACTGAAATACGGTATAACATTCTTCCTTAGAAACATTCGCCCCGAATGTTCCTTCAAGGTCTCAAAACAACAGCGCCGTGATAGTCTTCACCGCTATACATTTAAAACAATCATGCCACACCGGTCACAAAACACACGCCACTTCTCCCCTTTCTCGCAGATTGCCACTAACACTGAACTCGCTTCTGTCCGCACTCACACTTCACAACGCTTCGTTTCCCAACCTCGAGTCACTACTTCCAAACTTGGTCATCTCACTAACCTCGATTTCCCTAAGGCCATTCCCGCCTTCACGAACTGATTCTCGATCGAACGATCCACGAACTCATACGATGGTCATCTAAACTGGGCCTAGCACTCGTGACTCGCCACCGGCGACCACCCAGAGCTGACCCTTCCTCAAAACGGACGCTGGTTGGCCCGCAACATGGCCCCAACCCGACCCATCGTAGCGCCAACTCTCTAATTTCGATCCGAACAATCTTATTTCTACAGATCGCGAAAGCTACCACTTCCATTTCACACCACCTGTGACTTACCCTTTTCACTAACTGTGTTTCTAAATCACATTTTAGCACAAAGCTATCCAAACATATCATTAAACACATCAACAACATCAATACACACAAAACTCTGCAGGTTAAGGATATACTGAAACTAGGCGGTTCAAGGACCGCTTAAAATCGAACTTCCACCGCGACTTCTACCGTGGCCCGCAATCGCTTCTAAGAGTCTGTGCTATCCTACCAAGCTACCCCGGCCGGACAACCTTCGCCATATGGCCCCGCTGGCCGCAAGAATAACAAGCTCCTCGTACTACGACACTCTCCAAATGCGGTCTACCACATCGACCACACCGAGGTAGGTGATCGTGATCCGCCAACACCCTACTCCCTAAACATTCAAAACTCGAGCCCCGACCGCCTCGAATATCCTACGGTCCCGGCGTCGCGAGGACCACTGCAATGGCGGAGGTACATAACTAGTTCGGCCGAGGCGGTCCGCTCAAAGTCGCCAAAATATCCGGCCGCTTCGCCTTCTTTTGCCGAAAGCCGTCCACCTGCCGACTTCGCGCCTCGCACCTAAGCGCACGAGCTCAACGCGGCAATGTCCATGCCCAACAAGAGAAACACCAACAACTCTCGCTAGGTAATCATCGAGCCTCAGAATATATCGGTGCACTCGATCCTCCATACTAGCTACTAATGCGGAACATACCGCCAATGAGTCGAACTCACATTGTACTCCCGAATCAGACGCTCGCTCGCTTTCAACATCAAAAACTGTTTACCGAGCCCTCCTCATTTGCGAGGCAAGAAATGTGCCGAAGCCCCCAAAACTCGCCCCAAACGGCCGGAAGGCATGCTCTCCCGAAAGCTCCCACGAAGTCAAACCAATCGATCGCGTATCACGCACCGACGCGAACTAAATGTCACGCATCATCAAGCCTCGATCACCCGTGACGATCCTTCAGAATCGACGGATGAACTCCTGCGATCATCCTCCGCCTCGACCAGAAACTCAAAGTGCTACAACTAGGAAATCCCGTAGCCTCAAATCGTCGCCTCTGCGCACTACAGCGCCGCTGAACTGAACCGCCGGCCCACTTATCTCTCATATTCGCCACAACTCGCCAATAATCGCCATCTCTCGCGACCATCTCCCGCCTGCATCGCGGACGAGGCTCAGTATCAGAGTCTCAGCAGCCACCGCCGCGCTCTAAACTCGCTGGCCGCGGCGCCGCAAAACTCGCCGTCTCAAGCACTACTCGTATCGACCGCTCGCGCTCGCATTCTCTCAATCCCACTAGCAGCCTCCTCGCTTTGCCTTCGGGCCTCGCTGCTTTTCGCAGGCATAATCGTAAAACGAAACACGCCGTAGGGTCCAACTTACAACACGCTTCTAAGGCACGATCTCGTAATGAGAAGAATGGAAACCAATCCTAAATGTCCTATAGCCTCGACATAGATGTGGTGCACAACACACCGATAATCAAGACTTACTAGACACGGTCTCAGACACTTTCCGAGGACTAATCGCTCGATACCACTTTGTAACGCCCAACTCGGCCCACATCGTGCCTTACCCCGGCACCCTAGTGATACAACATCGAGAAAACCATGAAAATAAAACATGAATCATGAAACAAAAGATATAATAAATAAACAAAGCAACCAAAACAATTGCCTTTCAGATATACATAAAACCCGAACAATTTAATCCTTTTACAACCTCGCCACAACAGCTTCTACAGCACTTAAGATTTACAACGACTATGACGGACAGTGGCCCGCCATACCCTCAATGTACAAGAACCTACAACTCGTGGAACACATACCAAAAGATAAGCCTCCGAGAAACGGAGCTTCCAAAACGCTGAATCGAGATCCTAAGAGCGAGGATCCACGATCGATGTACTCTACTCGCAGATGAACGCAGCCCCAAGGAGGTCGCATAACAGTACTAAGTATGTGAAATCACAACATCAGAATGAAATCATAATAGCTTAAAAAGGTGAGACATGTATGATAACCAAAATACAAGACGCAACATAAAAATATCAAGTCGTGACTCACGCCTCAAAGTCACCACTAAATATAACTATGGGTCTCACGCCATAACATCCATCATGTTCGCATCACGGCCGCATGCCCCGAATCGCTTCTGTAGACATGTCCATGATGCAACACACAACAAGGCCGCACGCCACGCCCCGGAATCGTGACGGCAGTATACGCCATGTAACCTCAATAACAATATATCGGGTGGTCAACCCCGCCGCACGCCACATGCCCCGAATATCGTGACGGTAGACACGCCCATGTTGCGCATAACCATCTATCGGTAATCAACCGCCGCACGGCCGCATGCCCCGAATCTCAGACGGTAGATACGCCCATGTGATATCAACAACAAGACAAGAATCAAAATGGAAACATACCCGTGGAATTCTCCATCACCGCCAAAGACGCCCAAGTAAGTTATCAACAAGTCAACCGCCTCTATCGAGAGACGCCAGAATACGTAAATACCACACTTGCACAAAGAAAGGCTATCATCACAAGCATAGGCAAGTTTCACAACAACAAGCACAGTAAGTTTCACAACAACAAGCATAGGCAAGTTTCACACAACTCAAAGTACTTTCATTTTATGCCAAAGTCCGGTTTTTAACCCCAAAGTACTACATACGTTAAATTCTTTTAAAAGAGATCCATTACTTATAAAAGTCACCCGATACCGTAGTATTAGAATGACCAACCCACATTCCCTTTTAAAAATCAAGTAACAACATTCTTTTCCTAAGTTCCGCTTGCCTAGTTTCAATTACTCAAGCTTCTCATTTTCAAATGGTTTCATAGTTCCCAAACTTAATCACTGATTCTTTTAGAACAATTGAGTAATATATGTCTCACGTGAGTAGGTTATTCTTCTTACAACATTCTCATTACAAGACCATGATCTAGAAAATGTATATCATTTTGTCTCATCTTAGTTTCTATGCAGATGGAGGTTTCTACTGGTTTTAATACAATTCATCATTTTTCAATACCTTTTCCTTTATTAACGCTGCAGTGGTCTGTCGATACACATTCTGATTTCCGAAATCAGTAAAACATTATCCCTTTAAATAAAACCAAGTACTCATTACTCACGAATGAGGTTTCACACAAACATTCACATTAAAACAAATAAGTTAAGTCTCTTATCTTATAAGATCAAGTCTCTTAACTTCTAACATCAGTAAACCATTTTCTTTACCTCTCTTAAGACATTATACCTAACTCCCCATAAAGCTAGTATAACTCTTTTTAAAACATTTAAAACCAAGTGTTACTCTCCCTTCCAAAACGATTTATAAATCTTTTGAAATACATCAAGTTCTTTATTATAACTAGCCAGTTATAATTCACATCAGTTACCTTTTTAAGACCACAAAGAATTTTCTTACCTACATAAAGCTGTTATAACCAACTTCCCATAAAGCCGTTATAACACTTTATGTTTTAAGAACAATCAAACACAGTTAACACATGTACGTCTACCGTACTACATAGTTCACACATATCATGCTAGAAGAGATAGGAAGAGGTTCACATACCTCGCGACGATTGTCGACTAATAGCAAAACGCTCCAAGTACCTCAAACCGCCGCCTACTCCTAAGCCATGGATCACTCCACACGTAGTACTTCAACCTATAAGGCCACAAGGCGCTTTATTAACATCTAGATCTCAACGTTCCATAATCTACGTAAAATTCGGAAGATTCTCCCGCCACGCAAATCTCCTTCTATCGAGGCCGCCACCAAGCCAACCAGTGGGGTTTACACGCCTAACCTGACGTGTACAATCTACTACACAAGAATACTACACAAGTCTGCAGAATACGCCCTATGTAATTACAGCTCAGATTCTTAATTCTTCAGCTTAAGTCAAAAGACATCACACAAGATTAAGTATAGTTCTATATATAGTATACTTCAACTATATATTCAAACATGTAATTTCCAATTACAATAGAAGGACAGTAGTGTTTACCTCGATAAGCCCAAAATTATCCAAGTATAAAGTCGATCCTGAGCAACGCTTAGCTCCTACTCCGAGCGCCAAACAACCCTGAAGTTCTAACCAACTTCTACTTACAACTTCAACAACGGGTGAAGATTTCAGTGGTTTCGTTTTGTGGCTAAAGGAAGTATAATCGTATTTTCTGGGCTTTGCATAAGTGTAACCTTGGGAATACTACAAGGTATTTGGGCCAAGGTATTTGGACATTATAACAATATTAGGAGAGTATTTCTATACCACAACAAGGGGTATTATACGAAAACAACTAGGCTAGGGGGGGGGGTACCCCACGGCCAAGGCACCACAAAGGGGGGAGGGGTGGCCTCTCGGCCAAAGCCAAACTTTAAGGGGGAGGCTCTGGACGAGAGTCAACAAGAGGAGGAGGGTTTCCAAGACTTGGAAGATTTTTGGATGAATGAAGTCTTCAAAGAGAGTGGGTATTTATAGCAAACCAAAAGCCAACCAATGGCCAAGATCCTTCCAAGTGTATAGCAAGTGTAAGGCCAAGATCAAGCCAAGTGCACCCTAACCCCTACTCCACAAAACATGGCACAAAACAAGCCACAAAACAAGGCACAAAACCATGAACCAATCGCCAGGCCAAGCCTCCTCTTTGTCGTCCAACGGGTGACAAGTGTCACCTCCCGCTGGTCCAAAATGTTCCGCCGCCGGAAAAATCCGCAAAATACTAAATGACATAGCCGGAATTTTCCCAACGTAGTCGTGGAAACGCTTCACGTAAAACGACTTATTCTAAGCACTTGTGCCCAAATTTCGAACCAAAGCCAATTCTTAAGGCAAAAAAATTTAATACGTACGCCCTCACGTACATACTCTGGAAATACGGGGTATAACACTAAGTTTCTAATTTTTTATTTTCATCCGAAATGCATAACAATGGATCTTGGGATCCGTGCCACCCATCCCCCCGCTTTACAAACCTCACATAGAGTCTACGAGAAGGGTCAAACAAGCAAATAAGGGTCTTTAGCTTAAAACGATCGGACGGGTCATTACATACGCTACCCTAAACCCTAACTCAGCCTATATAAAGGGACATATATTCCCCTGAAAAGGTATCTCAAATCTCATAAATTTATGGGTATTCATAAAGAGATCAAGACATCAAATACTGTCTTTATCAAACTGTCTGACGTTCTTGGAGATCAAATACATCACAAGGATGTCTTGCTACGTTCAAGAAATACGCTACTTACAACCCTCGAATCACGGAGAAAATTCAGAGAGAAGAATCAAGGGAATAAACAGAATTGTACCCGCAATATTCATCAATAAAGTCTCTATTTTAACATATTTTATTTGTCATTGCAGTTTATTTTCCGCATATTCAAAATTTATTGCAAATAGATATTTTTGGAAAATGCTTCACAAAATATCCAAAAAGTAACAAAAAGATGGTGCATTAGATCTAAAGTATGAGAATTCGAATATTGTATATATTAGATCTCTATCCAACAATTTTATTATTCTATAGTTGTGTAAACAGTTGAAAACGGCTTTGCTGGTTATCACAAAAATAAACGACAAAAAACACATGGTAATTTTGGGAATCTGACTCCTCTCTATTTTCTCTTATCTCTATTTCCTCAAGTTGTTATTTGGATGGGAACACATGTACTTCATCTTAAAATTAATAATTTAGATTTAATTAACTAAACAAAATTCATTTCACACTAAAAGTAAAAGGTTTGTTGATAGCAAGATCGACATGATTTTCTAGTTGTAGTTGACTTTAAGGAGCAGTTAAACTACTCATAGTTGTGTATTTAGGATATTGCACTCAACAGTCAATCAGTTCGTTTTTTTCGCTTTCTTCGCACGCTTCAACTATTTATTTATATAGTGTGTGAAATCTAACTAATGTAAAGTCCTATGAATTAGTTCTAAATATGACCGTTCACTACAGGAGTAGAGGTCATTAAGAATGTACTTGCTTTTTCTACCATTGTTTCAATAACAAATATTTTCTCCCCAAGTAAATCCTATAATTTTAGCTACACTAAATAATAAAATTCTAGTAGAAAATACTAGAGATATTTATGTACTTTTTGTTAGAACCAATCTAGGATCTTTAATAGACAATCACAATTGTATAATAATAACTCAATTGAAATTCAAATTAACAATGAAATTTCAGCAAATATAAAACAACACTAACTTGATGTAGATAGAGGCCTATTGTCGCAGTGTTCTAAGACAGAAATTCGTCTCCACTTGTGCTGTAGTTTTTCGGACGTCTATCTTGAGGAACTATCTAGGTGAAAGTTCTAGCACAAGAACTTCACCCCTGACGAATTTACTTTATGTGTTCTTAAGAAAATGTTTATGAAGGAGAAGAAGAAGAATAAGCCATAATCTCAAATCATTAATTATGTTAAATGATTGATTGTAGTTAGTTCTATGTTTTTTTCATGTTCAACCAAGTGATTATCACCTTTTAAAGAGGTATTTTCGACCATTGCAGCCTTTCACACCAAAGGTTTGTGACTATAGGGAAAAGACACAACTTTTGAAAATTTCCCGAAAATGACCATTGCCCAAGCGCCGCGGCTCTTCCCCTTGGCACCGCGGTGCTAGCCCATGGCGTCGTGGCTCTTGTCCCAAGGCGACGCGGCCCTAATTTAATTTCAGAATTCCAGTAGCTCACTGCCAATCAGGCACCGCGGTTCAGCTTCCCAGCGTCGCGACCCTTACGACGGGAATTTTCGAGAATTTTTCCTCGGATACTGGACGTAAGGCGCCGCGGCCCTCGTCCCAGGCGCCACATCGCTTCGGAAAAGGTGTTGTTAGAACCAATCTAGGATCTTTAATAGACAATCACAATTGTATAATAATAACTCAATTGAAATTCAAATTAACAATGAAATTTCAGCAAATATAAAACAACACTAACTTGATGTAGATAGAGGCCTGCTGTCGCAGTGTCTTAGACAGAAATTCGTCCCCACTTCTGTTGTAGTTCTTCGGACGGCTATCTTGAGGATACAACTATCTAGGTGAAAGTTCTAGCACAAGAACTTCACCCCTGACGAATTTACTTTATGTGTTCTTTAGAAAATGTTTATGAAGGAGAAGAAGAAGAAGAATAAGCCACAATCTCAAATCATTAATTATGTTAAATGATTGATTGTGGTTAGTTCTATGTTTATTGTCTTGTTCAACCAAGTGATCATCACCTTTATAAAGAGGTATTTTCGACCATTGCAGTCTTTCACACCAAAGGTTGTCTATAGGGAAGAGACATAACTTTTGGAAATTTCCAGAAAATGACCGTTGCGGCCCTTTCCCCAAGCGCCGCGACGCTAGCCCCTGGCGCCGCGACGCTAGCCACAGCGCGCGGCTGCACCTCGGCGCGCGCGACGCTAGCCCACAGCGCGCGACTGCCCCTGGCGCGACCTAATTTAATTTGAATTCCGGTGGCTCATCGCGATCAGCGCCGTGGCTCAGCTTCCTAGCGCGCGACCGGAATTTTTCCTCGAATTTTTCGTGGGCGTGGCGCGGGCGAAAAATTTCCGAGGCCTTATTTTGATCACTTGTTTCTTCTTATTTCTTCTTATCCCATTCAAGTTCCAATAATACCCCACATGTAAATTGATTAAGTCTCTTTACGGATTTAAACAAGCTCCAAAGCAATGACATGAAAAGTTTGATAATACATTATTATCAAATGGTTTTCCAAATAAAGGAATGTGATAAATGTGTGTACATTAAAGAATGTAAGAATGCATGTGTCATTATATGCTTATATGTTGATGATATGCTAATTATGGAAACAAATAAATATGTAATTAACCAAACTAAGAAGATGTTGCATGCCGCTTTCGATATGAAAGATATGAGAATACCGGATGTCATTCTTGGTATTAGAATTCAAAAGAATTCTGATTGTTACATCTTAACACAATCCCATTATGTTGAAAAGGTCCTTAGAAAGTTCGGACACTTTGATGATCGACCGGTTGTTACACCATTTGATCCATATTGTCACCTTTAGAAGAATCAAGGTGAAAGTGTGTCTCAATTGGAGTATACACAAGTTCTTGGAAGCTTGATGTACATAATGAACTGTACAAGACCGGACTTAGCATATACAGTGAGTCGACTCAGTCGATACTCACACAATCCTGGAAAGGATCATTAGTTTGCACTAATTAGGGCACTCCGATATCTAAAGCATACAATGAATTGTGGGTTGCATTATACAAAATATCTTCATGTTCTAAAAGGATATTGTGATGCTAATTGGATTTCCAACCATTCAAAAAGTAATTCCACAAGTGATTATGTATTTGTCACGACCCGAACCCGGACCCGTGACCGGTGCCTTAACCCGGGCACCCTAGTGACACAACATCAGAGAAAACCAGCGGAATGTAAACTCAAGATAAACAACCATTAAGATATAGAATAGTCTAGCCTAAATCAAGCTAACCCAAAAGTACATAAACCGAAATACATCCTTAACGACCCAAGTTCTGACAAGACTACAGGCCTCTAACAATGATTAACACTATGGCGGAGACAGGCCCCGTCATGCCCCTGAATGTACAAAATAACAACGACTCGGGAGAACCGTACAAAAGTCGAGCCTCAAGAAATGGAGCTCACGACACTGAGTACAAGATCCTGGAACGAGGATCTACCACCTTTCCCTTACTGCGGCATGACGCAGGCCAGGAAGGGGTCGATGCCTGACGTACAGTATGTAAAGCGGAAAAAAATCGTAGTAATATCATAAGTCCAAAATACATTAAAGTTATAGATAAAACCAAATTATGTTGCCTTGTGCCTTACTAATAATGAGAGTAACAAGTATACATTTTATAGCATAAAAATAGGAGGCTCGTGATCAAAGCAGGTACCTCGCGTAGTATCATTAAGCGATCCTACTCGGGACTATTTCACCCGCATAGGTCCTGTGGACCCGCGTGAGGTCATCCGCCGTCGTAGGACTATTTCACCCGCGTGGGACTATTTCACCCGCACGGATCCGTGGATCCGCATGAGTACCATCGCGTGCTCGCGTGGGACTATTTCACCCGCATGGATCCTATGGTCCGCATCCGCGTAGTACAAGCGCGCTCGCATCACGGGTAGCAAATCCATGGCATAAATAATAACCGGGGTTTACGTAACAATATAAATATATATAACATAGCTCATCAGGCTATTAAACATAACATAAGCACTCTACTATCACATCACAACATAAGCACTACCGCCTATCATAACTTAAGCAAGTTAAGAATCACCTAACTTCTTATTAATAGTATTAATACATCCTCTCATTTTAGTATACCTAAGGCACGATCATGTCTTTTAATAAAAATTCGGATTTAACCCAGTATCATGTACCTCTAACCTTTTAAGAAATAACTCTTTTTATACAAAAATTCCAAGATACTAATCACCATAGTATCAAGTTACGATTTCTTTTCAAAACAAGTCACATTTCCTTTTAAAACTATCTCAAGCTTCTAAATTAAGTGACTTCATTTCTTGTAAAACCTTAGGCACTTCATGCCTTAAAACCATTTTCCTTTCACAAGTTCAAATCATCAAAACCTTTCTCCATTAAACTTTCACAAACTAATATAACCAACTCCCATAAAGCCGTTATACTAGAGTTAAACAATAGTAAAACACATTCCCTTACGTCCAAGGGATTTTTCTACTTTTCTTTTAAAACGAAGCAAGTATCAAATACTTATAACAAACGAAGATTTCCAAATCTTGTACGTCTACCGTACTACATAGGTACAACTAATCATGCTCAAGAGATAGGAAAGCTACACATACATCTTGGTCGATCCACAAGCTAAGTCCAATTTACCGCACGTAGTATGTCAACCTAAAATGACCACAATCGTTTATCAAGCTCTAATTACAAATGCAGAATTTCCAAGTTAAAGTCACCAATTTCCTACGGAAAATTGGGCAGCGTTTCCTTTGTTTCTACATACATTGCCACCTTTTCCAAGGTCGATTTTTAATGCTCAAATGCCATGTTTAAGGCTCAACAACCAATCAACACCAGGGGATTACACACCTAAACTTTGGTGTGTAAAATTCAACCACAAGTTACAACAACTAACCCAACAAGTCTAATGTAGTATTTAGGCAACAACACGCTCATAATATCCCCTAACCAATTCTTTCATAATCAACCCCATTTCTTACACGCAACTACTCTAAGTGCATTTTTCCAACTACAAGTTCTTCCTATTAAACATGCAACACCCAATACCAACTACAAGAGAAGAAATGTTACCTTAAGTTTTTGCCAAACTTATTCCAACACCTTGCTAGCCTTTTCTCCAAGAACACCACCACAATAGTCCTCACAAGCATAATAACCTTTCCTTCCTATTACACTTTTGATTTTTCCTTAGGCTAGAATTCCTCTTGGGAATTTAGAGAAGGATGAGCTTTTAACTTAGAGAGAGATGGAGTGTAGAGATGAAATGTTGAAAGAAATGACCAAGTCTTGGTCAATATAATGCATGTAGCAGAATCGGATGGGGACACTTGTCACCCTCCCATGGCCTTTTAAAACAAAATCGGACTTTCTAAGTTTTTCGCCCAAATTTCCCGCCTCGGCGCGCTCGCTTCCCGGCGCGGCGCACTCCTGCGGACCTCGGATCTTTTGGCGCGCGGCCTGCTTCGGCGCCGGCTGAAACTCAGCGACCCTCGATCTTTCGAGCGCGGCCACGACTTCGGCGCGCGGCCTACAATCGCCGCTTAGCGCGCGCCACGCCTCCGCGCGCAGACCTGACCGCGGTCGGGCGAACCACGAGGTATAACATTCTCCCCTTAGAAACATTCGTCGAATGTTCCTTCTAGCCTCACACAAAACACAATATAAACATATCTTCTTAACTATTCCTTTGCAAATAAGAATGCTCCCGAGCCACAACATTACTCAAGCATAATCAACTAAATCAAAACTAACAAGCGGGAAAGTGGGTTACGGAGGTGTAGGGAATAAGTGAGGATACTTCTTCATCATGTCATCCTCTGCTTCCCACGCCATTTCCTCCCTGTTCTCGTTCGCCATAAGACGCTTGTGGAAGCCACGTCCTTCGTCCGAAGTCGTCTAACTCGACGATCGAGTATCGCTATGGGACTCTCCTCATACGATAACTTCTCACACTGGACATCCCGAATGGTGTACTCTGACGGATCTCCAACGCATTTCGTAACATAGACACGTGAAAAGCGGATGTACCGCCACAAGATCGGACGGCGGATCAACTCATAGCAACCTTGCACTCTTGGACAATCTGAAGCGGCCCAATGTACCTTGGTGAGCTTTTCCTCCCAAATCTCATCACACCGCTTCATGGGTGGCACTTTCGAAAGACCCAATCATTAACCTCAAACTCTAAGTGTCGACGCCGATGATCTGCGTATGATTTACGCCGACTGGGCTGCCGATAACCGCTCGATAAGCTTCACCTTATCCATCGCACTGTGAACCAAATCGGCCCGATTAATCGCACTTCTCCCACTTCAAACCAACCTATGGGTGACTGCACTTCCTCCCGTATAAGGCCTCATAAGGCGCCATCCGAACACTAGAATGGTAGCCGTTGTTATAAGCAAACTCCACAAGAGGTAAATGATCCTCCCAGTACCCCGAAATCAATAACACAAGCCCGCAACATATCCTCGTTGTCTGGATAGTCGGCTCCGCCCGTCGTCCGTCACGAGGATGAAGCCGCGTCCGAGACTCACTGTGTCCTAATCCTTCGAAGGACCTCCGAAGTTAGCCGTGAACAGGCTCTCTATTCGATATAATCGACACCGACTCGCAATCTCACAATCTCTCTAATATATAACTGGCATAGTCTCTACAAAACGCTGCCCGATCGGAAGAAAGTGGGCTGATTTCACACCACAACAATAACCCAAATGGAATCATGTCTCTCCAGGTGCGAGGTAACCCTGTAATAAAGTCCATGTTGACCACCTCCCACTTCCACATCGGAATATCAATACTGTAATAGCCCACCGGCTTCGGTGCTCAACCTTAACTCACGACAATTAGGACATCGGGCAACAAACCGCCACGCCCCTCTTCAAACCATCCCACCAATATATACACCGAGGTCGTGGTACATCTTAGTCGACCGGATGAATCGAATAACGAGTATCGCGTGCCTCACGAATCTGCCGACGAAGTCTGTCGCATCGGGAACACACAACCGCCTCGAATCTTAGCACCCATCCGGTGCTACTCAAATAGACTCTTCTCTTCCCGGAGAGCGTCTCTGCATCGTACTAAAATCGGATCCTCATATCGCCGCTCTTCACCTCCTCGACGATGGAAGACTCGCGACTTCTGAACCAATTCCGTACTAACTAATCAACCAAACGAACCCCAAGGCTTGCTAATCGTGTAGCTCTCGACCATATCCCTTTTCTCTGCCTCAACATCGATAGACTACCCATCGATCTGCGACTAAGGGCATCCGCCACTACATCGCCTTCCCGGGTGGTACGAATATCAACATCGTAATCCTTAAGTAGCTCCAACCACCGCCTCTCGCCGCAAGTTCAACTCCTCCGTGAAGATGTACCGAGACTTTGTGGTGCGTGTAAATGTCCACGAACTCCATATAAATAATGTCTCCAGATCTTCAAGGCATGAATCATCGCCGCCACTCCAAGTCATGTGTGGGATAGTTCTTCTCATGTTTCCTAATTGCCGGGATGCATAAGCTATAACCTTGCCGTCTTTGCATCAAGACGCACCCAAGCCCGACACTGACGCGGCCACAATAAAACCACATATCCATCTAAACCTCGGAAGAGTAAGAACGGGCGGTCGTCAACTTCTCCTTTAGCAATCAAAACTTTCTCACAAGTATCCGCCCATCGAACATAGCCGCTTACGAGTCGGCTTAGTCAAAGTCTTTGAAATAGAAGCAAACTTCCACAAACCTCCGATAATAACTGCAAGTGCCCAAAGCCGCGCACTGGCTTGTAGTGGGTCTAGGCCAAGTCTGATCGCTTCAATCTTTCTTTAGATCAACCCGAATACCATCGGCCCGATAACATGTCCTAAGAAAGCCATCAAGCCACCAAAACTCGCATTTCGAGAACTTGGCATACAATCACGGCCCCTCGAGGATTTCCAACACCGCCTCAAATGATTCGTGTGCTCGCTCGTGCGCGAATACACCAAGATATCATCGATGAAAACTATAACGAACATATCCAAGAATGGCTGAACACCCTATTCATCAAATCCATGAATACTGCATTGGAGCGTTGGTCAACCCGAAAGACATCACCTCAACTCATAGTGCCCATAATGGTCCTGAATGCGATCTTGGGACATCTGCTCTCTAACTCGCACTGATGATAACCGTAACGCAGTCTATCTTGGAAAAACATCTCGCACTTCGCAATCGTCAAACAAATCATCAATCCTGGGGAGGGGATATCTATTCTTGATAGTTACCTTGTTTAGCTGCCTGTAATCAATACACATACGCAACGTCCCATCTTTCTTCTTTACAAATAACACCGTGCTCCCTGAGGAGAAACACTTGCCCGATAAAGCCTTTCTCCAGAAATCTTTCACCGGTCTTTCAATTCCTTCAACTCGGCAGTGCCATTCTGTATGGCGGATAGATATCGGTCGAGTGTCCGTGCCAAATCGATGCAAACTCAATCTCCTCTCGGGAGGGATACCCTAAGCTCGCCTGGGAAAACGTCTGAAACTCTCTAACCACCGGACCGATCAAGGTCCAGATCTCACCTCGATTTAATACCGAACCAAATGGTAAATATACCCTTCCGTACCATCTTCCTAGCCTTGAGGTAAGAAATAAACCTACCCTCGGCGATGCAGATTCCCTTCCACTCGATAACCGCCACCAGAAACCGGAACCGAACTAACCTCTCTCGCGGTCCACATTGGCATAGCAAGACGCTAGCCAATCCATACCCATAATCACATCGAAGTCTGTCATGTCCAACTCTATCAAGTCAGCTAGAGTCTGACGACCATCTAAAGTCACTGGGCAAGCCTTATATACCCGCTCAGCTAACACCGAAGCACCTACCGGCGTAGCCACCTCAAAGGATTCTATGGACTCGGGCTCTATCCCTATTCTACCAGCAATATGAGGAGATATATAGGACAAGGTAGAACCTGGATCTATCAAAGCATAAACATCACAAAGAAGAAACCAACAATGTACTGCGGCGACATCGGGTGGCGCCTCACGTCCCGGGCGGCCGACATAGCATAAATGCGCTCGAGGACCGCTGAATCGAACCTCTACCACGACCGCCGCGCCTCGTCGTCCGCGGAACACCTCGCCTCCGGCGCATCGCCATCGACGATGAAGACTCACCATCGACTTCGCTGAGCCATCATATTCCCGCCACCTCTGGACGGACAATCTCTCAAACGGCCTGCCGCCGCAAGAATAACAAGCTCTCGGAGGAACACGACACTTCATAATGGCAATCACCACATCGACCACCGAGGCATAGGTGGCCTCATCTCGATCGAACTCGTCCTCCGAAACCCAAGCCCTCGAACCTCGCCCCGCTTCCTGAATACTCGTCGCCCCGGCAAGATGGTGGAGCGCTCGACCGGCCGTGGTGCAATTGTTTGCCGGGGTTGCCTACCCTAAAACTACCAGAGGACCTCGCTGCCCGCCTCTTCTCGCTGGTACTGCCGATCCGCCTGCGTTCTCACACCCGAGAGCATGTGCTGCACGCGGCAATGTCCATGCCCTACCGAGAGCCACCCCCGAGCAACTCTCGGCCAAGTGATCATCGAGTCCCGTGACATAGCGGTGCACCCTGTCCTCCATGTCTGCTACCAATGCGGGCACATACCTAGCCAATGAATCAAACTCCACGTTGTATTCCCGGACCGTCCGCCCATTCTCGCCTCGGGCCAAAAATCTATCGGCGAGCCCTCTCATCTGCGGTGGCAAGAAATGGCCAAATGCGCCTCGAGAACTCGTCCCAAAGCAATTTGGATGTCGTGCTCCCGGGACAGTTCCACGAATCATACCGATCCAGCTGCGGTGTCCGTGGCCGTCTGAACCTAATACCACTGACTCGGTCTCTGAAGCCCCGATCACCCTCATGATTCTCTGCAACTGTCGGATAAACTCCTGCGGATCATCCTCAGGCCTCGACCCATAAAACTCTGGTGGGCTGCAACTCAAAAAGTCTCTCAGTCTCAAGCTAGCAGCTGGGTGAACTACGAATGCGGCCGGAACTCTGTCTCCGGCTATCCTCTGTTTGCCACGATCTGGCGATGGCGGGCTATCTCCTTGTAGCCCATATCCTCTGCCCCTGGCTGCTGGACTGGAGGCTCAGTCTGCATGGTCTCGGCGATCGGCTGCCGCGCCTCCGACTCTCTTTGGGGTTGGCGACGTCGTAGAACTCGCCGTCCAAACACCTCGTCACAGTAGGGCCAGGGCACGTGCCACTGGTGACCTCGGTGCCTCTGGTAGTTCCTCTACTACCTTGCCGCCAGGCTGCGGTTGCCTTAGCGGAGACATAAGCGTCACAGGAAAAATACGTCGGAGGAAATTCAACCTATAGCGGCTCATTGCACGATCTTAGAGTGAAAGAATGGGAACAAATCCTAAATATCCTGCGACCTCACGATTATAGATGTGGTGCGCAACACATCGATAATCAAGACTACTAGATACGGCTGTAGACTCTTTCCGAGGATTAATCGCTCGATACCACTTTTGTCACGACCGAACCGGACGTGGCCAGGTGCTTAACGGGCACCCTAGTGACCTGACATCGAGAAAACGGCGGAATGTAAACTCAAGATAAACAACCATTAAGATATAGAATAGTCTAGCCTAAATCGGCTAACCTAAAAGTACATAAACCGACGATACATCCTTAACGAACCAAGTTCGACAAGACTACAGGCCTAAGAATGAGTAACACTATGACGGGACAGGGGCCGTCATGCCCTGAATGTACAAAATAACAACGACTCGGGAGAACCGTACAAAAGTCGAGCCTCGAAGAAATGGAGCTCACGACACTGAGTACAAGATCCACAGGAACGAGGATCTACCACTCTTTCCACCTGCGGCATGAGCGGCCAGGAAGAAATTCGATGCACAACGTACAAGTATGTAAAGCGGAAAAAATCAGTAGTAATATCATAAGTCCAAAATACATTAAAGTTATAGATAAAACCAAATTATGTTGCCTTTGTGCCTTACTAATAATGAGAGTAACAAGTATACATTTTATAGCATAAAAATAGGAGGCTCATGATCAAAGCAGGTACCTCGCGTAGTATCATTAAGCAATCCTACTCGCGGGACTATTTCACCCGCATAGGTCTGTGGACGCGTAGGTCATCCGCCGTCGTAGGACTATTTCACCCGCGTGGGACTATTTCACCCGCATGGATCCTGTGGATCGCATGAGTACCATCGCGTACTCGCGTGGGACTATTTCACCCGCGTGGATCCATGGTCGGATCCGCGCGTAGTACAAGCGCGCTCGCGTCATGGGTAGCAAATCCATGGCATAAATAATAACCCGGGGTTTACCAGTAACAATATAAATATATATAACATAGCTCATCCTATTAAACATAACATAAGCACTCTGGCCTATCACATCACAACATAAGCACTACCGCCTATCATAACTTAAAGTTAAGAATCACCTAACTTATTAATAGTATTAATACATCCTCTCATTTTAGTATACCTAAGGCACGATCATGTCTTTTAATAAAAATTCGGGATTTAACCAGTATCATGTACTTAACCTTTTAAGAAATAACTCTTTTTATACAAAAATTCCAAGATACTAATCACCATAGTATCAAGTTACGATTTCTTTTAAAAACAAGTCACATTTCCTTTTAAAACTATCTCAAGCTTCTAAATTAAGGGACTTCATTTCTTGTAAAACCTTAGGCACTTCATGCCTTAAAACCATTTTCCTTTCACAAGTTCAAATCATCAAAACCTTTCTCCATTAAACTTTCACAAACTAATATAACCAACTCCCATAAAGCCGTTATACTAGAGTTAAACAATAGTAAAACACATTCCCTTACGTCGAGGATTTTTCTACTTTTCTTTTAAAGCGAAGCAAGTATCAAATACTTATAACAAGCGAAGATTTCCAAATCTTGTCGTCTCTGCGTACTACATAGGTACAACTAATCATGCTCAAGAGATAGGAAAGCTCCACATACCTCTTGGTCAATCCACAAGCTAAGTCGATTTACGCACGTAGTATGTCAACCTAAAATGACCACAATCGTTTATCAAGCTCTAATTACAAATGCAGAATTTCCAAGTTAAAGTCACCAATTTCCTACGGAAAATTGGGCAGCGTTCCTTTGTTTCTACATACATTGCCACCTTTTCCAAGGTCGATTTTTAATGCTCAAATGCCATGTTTAAGGCTCAACAACCAATCAACACTAAGGGATTACACACCTAAACTTTGGTGTGTAAAATTCAACCAAGTTACAACAACTAACCCAACAAGTCTAATGTAGTATTTAGGCAACAACACGCTCATAATATCCCCTAACCAATTCTTTCATAATCAACCCCATTTCTTACATGCAACTACTCTAAGTGCATTTTTCCAACTACAAGTTCTTCCTATTAAACATCTGACACCCAATACCAACGACAAGAGAAGAAATGTTACCTTAAGTTTTTGCCAAACTTATTCCAACACCTTGCTAGCCATTTCTCCAAGAACACCACCACAATAGTCCTCACAAGCTTGTAATAACCTTTCCTTCCTATTACACTTTTGATTTTTCCCTTAGGCTAGAATTCCTCTTGGGAATTTAGAGAAGGATGAGTTTTTAACTTAGAGAGATGGAGTGTAGAGATGAAATGTTGAAGAAATGACCAAGTCTTGGTCAATATAATGCATGCAGAAATCGGATGGGGACACTTGTCACCCTCCCATGGCCTTTTTAAAACAAAATCGACTTTCTAAGTTTTTCGCCCAATTTCCCGCCTCGGCGCCACTGCTTCCGGCGCGCGGCCGCAGCTCTGCGGACCCTCGGATCTTTTAGCGCGCGGCCTGCTTCCGGCCTGGCGCTGAAACTCAGCGACCCTCGATCTTTCGGGCGCGGCCACGACTTCCGGCGCGGCCCTACAATCACTGCAGCGCGCGTACGCCTCGCGCCCGCTGAGACCCGACCGCGGTCGGGCGAACCACGGGGTATAACAGTATTTACACCTGGTGGAGCGTCGGTATCTTGGAAATCATCAAAGCAAACTGTAAATACGTGATCAACTATGGAAGCAGAGTTTGTAGCCTTGGACAAAGTTGTCGAAGAGGCAGAATGGCTCCGAAACTTCCTAGAAGGTATTCCGTTGTGGACAAATCCCGTGAAAGCCATTTGCATACATTGTGATAGTATGTCTGTCCTAACGATGGCAAAGAATCAAATATACAATGGCAAGTCGAGACATATAAGACGACGTCATAATACAATACGAAGCTTGCTGAAGAATGAAATTATTTCTATTGATTATGTAAAATCAAAGGACAATATAGTGGATCCTTTGACAAAAGGCCTTAACAGAGAGCAAGTCGTATTTACATCCAGGGGAATTGCCTTAAAGCCAACACAATGAGTCTTTAACTGGCGAAAACCTAACCTATCATAATTGAAGATCTCATGATTTAGGTTCAATAGAAAACTAGTTGGGGAAGACTCAAGGAGCATAGAAAACACACATGTGCTCATTCCTATGGTGAACTAAGTGTGTTAATCCGTTGACGATTAAGGGATGGATATTATTCTTAATAATACTAAAAGTCTTTATGTTGGGATAGTACAGACTATTTTTGTTTAGTATTACCTATATGAGATTGATGTGGGGTCGCATATGTGAGAACCGATATGGCTATGTTCTCTAGAAAATCTCACGAAGAAGGAGTTGTTCACGACCGAAGTGAACACAACCGTAAGAATTGAAATATGTTGATATGATATGTGTGATACTTGTTGTCTTGATTTACTACAAAACGTGAATAGTTCAAAGACATACGTCCACTATTTCACAAAGTAGATCCGATAAGTATTCACTACGAACGGTTCAGTAAGTTGCACAGGCGTCATATCACGTTTAATCACCTCTCCCCAATACTTCTTCAACATACCTCTACCCCTCCTGAACCCGTTCATAGCCAACATCTCACACCTCCGCATTGGGGCATTAGTGTCTCTCCTCTGCACATGCCCGAACCATCTCAACCTTGCTTCCCACATCTTATCCTCTATCGAGGTCAGTCCCACTTTATCCTGAATATCCTCATTTCTAATCATATATCTCCTTGTATACCCACACATCCATCCCAGCATCCTCATCTCCGCAACTCTCATTTTTTATATGTGCGAAGTCTTGACTGACCAACACTCTGCCCCATAAAACATAGTCGGTCTAACTACCGCCCTATAGAACTTACCCTTAAGTTTTGGTGGCACATTTTTGTCGCACAAGACTCCAGATGCGAGCCATAAATATATTCTTACTTCATAGATATATATTTAATTTCTCTTTTAATAATTTATTATAATTTAACTATGTCAACTAAAAAGTAATTGCATCACTAGAAATATATATGATCTTAGAAGTAAAGGAATATTACTATATATTTAAGAAATCTATTAGTAAAAGGCCAATTCAATTGACACAAAGATTTTTCAAATGATAAATTCTTTATGGTCTAGCCAATGAACTAATGTTGATAAAGGTCAATTGAAAATTATTAGAAGAAAGTGACTATACAATGTTTTTTTATAATGTTACATTTCAAAATGCTAACAATATAAACTTAGAATAAAAATAAAATATTATTCTTTTTTCAAAAGCTTAAGGTCTCTATTTAAAGGTTGGATTTAGGCCACCAAACTTTTGAGTCATGGCAATTGTGATAAAACTCATCGATGGTCGAAATAGTCATATCAACTACGGCCAGGTAGGATAGATTGTTTTTTTTTTTCTAAAAGATGTTTGTAGAATTAATTAAATAAAACGGACAAATTAGTCATATTGAAATTATAAAAACTAATAATAAAAAAATGATAGTAAAAGAATTGTTATAAAAAATTAAAAATACAAATATTAAGGGTTGTTTGGACTAATTTATTCCATCTGGAAGGTGGATAAAATAATCTCAAGTTGGATGAGACAAGGTGGAATATACAAGAATAGGTTTGGATTAATTTTTATTAGCAAGAATATTCATAGAATATTTTATGTATATTGTGTAATTATAATAAATATATATTTATGGTATATTAGGATCCTTACCGAATTAGGAGAGGAGATAGTCTTTTTCGAGTAAGAAGGAAAGGGTGGCCGCCGGTGGAAGTCGAGAGAGGGGGAGGAGGGCGGAACTCACTTAGAAAAAGTCTAGGTTTTTTGCTCTTGATACCATGTAAGATTATAATAATTTTCCTTAAGGAGTCTTCTCATTATTATAAATATTTATATTGTGTACAATGAATGAATCCTAATTCGGTAAGTGTTATACCCCGTATTTCCAGAGTATGTACGTGAGGGCGTACGTACAAAAGTTTAAGCCTTAAGTAGGCAAAGGGGCGAATTTTGTTCACAACTAGCGAAAAGAATCGTTTTCCGACGAAACGTTTTCCGGACTTTGCGAAGGGAAAATTACGGTTGCAACATTTATTATTTTTGCGGATTTTTCCGAGAGACGAAATATTTTGGACCAACGAGAGGGTGACAAGTGTCACCCTCAAGTGGGCGGTAAATGGGACGCCTTGGGCACGTTATTTTGGCCTTGTTTTGGTCAAGGAGTTGGTAGGATATTTTGTAGATATTTTGTGTAGTTGATGAGCAAGTGGGACCCACACACACATGTCCAAATCTTGACCCTCCACTTGCCCACCACTTGGCTTGATATTGGCCATTGAATGTCCTATAAATACTCCTCTATTGCAAGACTATTTCTTCATCCTCACTTGATAAATTCCAAGGCAAAAATCCCTCTCCCCCTTAGTGTAGTTTCGTCCAAGCCACCCCTCCCCCTTTGAGAGGCCTTGGCCGAGACATCCCCCCCCCCTTTTGCCTAGTTGTTTTCATAAATTACCCCCCCCCCCCCCCCTTGGTAGAAAAGTATTCTCCAAGTATTGTTACTATTCCAAAATACCTTGGCCCAAATACCTTGTAGTATTCGAGTTACACCTATACTAAAAGCCCGTAAATACTATTATACTTCCTTTAGCCACTAAACGAAACCCTAAGGAAAATCTTCATAGCGGGTTGAAGTATTAAGAAGAAGTTGCGTAGAACTTCTAAGGGTTGTTTGGAGCGGGTTGGGCGTTGAATAGGAGCTAAGCGTTGCTCGGGATCGACATTAAAACTTGGATAATTTTGGGCTTATCGAGGTAAATACTATTGTCCTTCTATTGTAATTGGAAATTACATCTGTAGTAGTATAGAAATGAATATAAGATTCATAGAAGGATGTTCTGAGAAGAGAATTGAGCGTAATAGAAGAATATTAAAGAAAATGAGTACTTACATAGAATTTGTATTTCTGATGAACTTGTGTAGTTTGTGGGTAGGGAAGTCTTGCCCAATTTTCCGTAGAATAAAGGAATCAGTATCTAGAAATATTCTCTGAGTAGTCTAGGCGTTGATAGACTTGTATGGCCGTTATAGGTTGAAATCTTTGCAAGTAGCATATTACTCGAAGGGTGGAAAGGGCTAGCGGATTCTGATGCTTTGGGCGTTTTGCTAATAGTCGATAATCGTCGCGAGGTATGTGATTCTTCCTATCCTCTTGAGCATGATATTTTAAAAGAATATATATATATAGTACGGTGACGTGCGTGTGTTAAGCTGAGCGTGGTTTTACTTGATGTCTTTTGACTTGAGTTTTACATAATAAGAGTCTTGAAGTATTTCAAAAGAATTAAGAATCGCTTTTGAAAGAGTAATACTTTTGAAAGAGTTATACTAGCTTTATGAGAAGTTAGGTATAACAACTTAAGAGAGATAAAAAGAATGGTTTATTGACTTTAGAAGTTAAGAGACTTGATCTTAAAAGATAAGCGACTTGACTTAATTGAATTGATATGAATTTTGTAAAAAAGTGTGAAACCTCATTCGTGAGTAATGAGTACTTGGTTTTAAAGAATAATGTTTCTTGATTTGAAATGAGAATAAGTATCGAGCAGACCATGCGGCGTTAATAAAGGAAAATGTATTGACAAGTAAGTAATTATATTAAAACCAGTAGAAACCTCCATCTGCATAGAAGCTAAGATAAGACAAAATTGTATTACATTTCCTAGATCATGGCTGCTTTAATAAGATTGTTATGAACAAGAATAACCTACTCACACATAAGGCATATGTTCTCAAATTGTTTTAAAAGAGAATTATCTCATTAAGTGATTAAGACTATGAACTACGAAACCTTTCGAAAATGAGAAACTTGAGTATTTGAAATTAGGCAAACTTGAACTTTTGGAAAAGAATGTTGTTACTTGACTTTAAGAAGGAAAATGTTTTGGTTTAAGAAGAAGGACATAATATTGCCTTAGTTGTTTTTAAAAAAAAAGGAAAACAATGGTATTATCTTAATCTGTCTTAAAAGAGCGTTTAAATGTTATGGTCAACTCTACACCGCGTTCATGGGATGAACCGGAAATGTATTTCACACGACACCGCGTTCATGGGATGAACCGGGAATGTATTCCATACGATTCCACCTCGAGGCCCATGAGATGGGCGAGACATGTGCGATTCCTATCGAGTCCCGTGAGATGGGCGAGACGTGTCGCGATACCTATCGAGTCCCGTGAGATGGGGCGAGACATGTCGCGATACCTATCGAGTCCCGTGAGATGGGCGAGACATGTGCGATACTATCGAGTCCGTGAGATGGGCGAGACATGTCGCGATACCTATCGAGTCCCGTGAGATGGGCGAGCGTGTGCGATTCTATCGAGTCCCGAGATGGTAGAGACATGTATTCCATACGATTCCTATTGAGTCCCATGAGATGGGTCGAGACATGTATTCCACACGATTTATACCTAGACTGCCGGCAGTGAGGAAGGAGTTCCACGGGCATGAGGGACGACTTTGAGGGCGTAAGTCCCTGACTTGACATGACTATTTTTATGTTGTGAACTGTAGTTTTGTTATCATACATGTCTCCTGTTTTATTTTAAGTATTATGATTTCATTTCTGATATTTCCCATTCACATACTTGGTACTGTTGTCTTGACCTCGCCCGAAGCTGCGTTCATCTGCGGTAGGTACATCGGTTGTTGATCCTCGCCATGGATCACGATTCGGCATTAGGAAGCTCCGTTTCTCGGAGGCTTATATTTTAGTATGTTCACTGAGTTGTAGGTTCTTGTACATTCGGGGTATGGCGGGCCACTGTCGTCATAGTTGTTATTACATTCTTAGAAGTGCATGATCTTTGTTGTGGGCGGGGTTGTAAAGGATGTAGCTGTTCAAAATATTACGTATATATATACGAGAAGGCAACCGTTTTGGTTGCTTTGTTTTATTATCTTATCTCTTGTTTCATATCTGTATGTTTTATATTAGTGATTTCTCGATGTATGACTACTTGGGTGCGGGTAAGGCACGATCACGAGCCGGGCGAGTCGTGACAAAAGTGGTATCGAAGCGATTAATCCTCGGAAAGTGTCTGAGCCGTGTCTAGTAAGTCTTGATTATCGGTGTGTTGTGCACATCTATAATCGGAGGCTGCAGGACATTTAGGATTAGTTTCCATTCTTCTCATTACGAGATCGTGCCTTAGAAGGCATGTTATAAGTTGGACCCTCGGCGTATTTCGTTTTACCGATTATGCCTCGCAGGCAACCTGAGCCCAGATGGGCAAGCGGCCGAGAGGCTGCTAGTAGAGATCTGAGGAGAATGCGAAGCGCGAGCCCGATCATTACCCGAGATAGTGCTTGAGGCGGCAAGTTTTGCGCGCCGCCCGGCCCAGCGAGTTTAGGGCGCGGCGGTGGGCTGCGAGACCACGATACGAGCCTCGGTCCACATCACAGGCGGAGGAGTTGGGTACAAAGAGATGGCCCGATTCGGCGGGATCGTGGCGAACGTGAGGATAGGTGGGCCGCAGTTCGATGGTACCCATGGTTCACCGAGATCGGATAGTTTGAGGTTACGGGACTTTCGAGTTGTAGCGCCAGAGTTCTACGGTCGAGGCACGAGGATGTTCGCGAGTTCATTCGGCGATTCTGACGGATTATGAGAGTGATCAAGCTTGGAGACCGAGTCGGTGGTCTTAGGTTCGCGTCATGCGTGATCTGCGATCGTGGTTTGATTCGTGGGAGCTGTCTCGGGAGAGTATGCACTTCCGGTAGTATGGGGCCGAGTTCTCGTGGGCATTTCTTGCACATTTCTTGCCTCGCGGATGAGAAGGGCTCGGTAGCGATTTTTGACGTTGAGGCGGGCCGGCGTGCGGTTGAGTACAATGTGAGTTTGACTCATTAGCTCGATGCGTCCCGCATTGGTAGCCGGCATGGAGGGCCGAGTGCACCGCCACGTCACGGGCTCGATGACTACTTGGCGAGCTTGTTGGTGTAGCTCTCTAACGGGCATGGACATTGCCGCACGCGACTTATGCGCTTGGATGTGAGGCGGAGAGGTCGACGGAATGGCGAGATCGTGAAGAAGGGCGAGCAGCGGTCGCTGGTAACTTTCGAGGCGAACGCCTGGCCGAGTTAGTTATGTACCTCGCCCGATGCAGTGGTCCTCCGCGATCTTGGGGCGTTCGTGGTATTCGGGGCTGGTCGAGCTCGGGGCTTAGGTCACGGTATACATGGGTTCCGGCCGGTCGGGTTCATGTTTTCCTCGGTGTGCGATCACGTGCAAACGTCGTCGGGAGTGTCGTCTTGCTGCGGTGCTTGTTTCACCTCGGCCGTCGAGCCGTGTGACGAGGTGTCCTAAAGGAGGATCTGGTAGAATGACGCAACTAGGGTCGATGGCGGGATCATCGCCTTACATAGCTATGCGCGTGGCGAGTGATTATGATTAGAGCGGCGAAGGAAAATGAAGCGGATAATCTGGTATATTCTTACCCCTCTAGAGACTAGTATGCGTTGATGATATGATGAAATTCTAAGTATTATGTTCAGATGGCATTATGTTAAAATTGTGTTTAGAAAACATGGTTAGTTAGAAGGGTAAGTTTGGGGTCAGGGAAAGTGTGAGCCTTAGAATGTTATACGTAGAGACCTTAGAGGCAATGCCATCTCGAGTAAAAGATTTATGTTTGTGTTGACCTTTACCAGAGTGCATAGTATACGTGGGATATTTTTTTTTTGTGATAAGTCCCTGGGTGGTATGAAATGAAAGAGGGTAGTTGAGCTAAGAAGACCACTAGGTTTTCGTGACTTGATTTGTGAGATTGTTCCGGATCAGGGGAACAAGTGTTTAGCGCGATAGCGGGTCGGGTTGAGGACCAATCGCGGGTCAACCCGCGACCTGAAATGTGGTGGGGTCGGTTCAAGGTGGTCCCGCCAGGTGGCAGGGTCACGAGGCTGCTGGGCCCAAGTTTAGATGACCATCGTATGAGTTTGTGGATATGTTCGACCAGAATCGGATCGTGAAGGCCGGGAATGGCCTTAAGGGAGATTGAGGCTAGTAAGATGACCAAGTTTGGAGGTGGTGACTCCAAAGTTTTGGAAACTGAAGCGATGACTAAAGTATGGTACGTATACTAGAAGAGTTCAAGTGTTCGAGAAGAGTACGACGAGTAAGGAAAGAAGTGAACATGTGCTGAGAGGAACTTTATCGTTATCTGTCTTGAGAAGGAACATTCGGGACGAATGTTTCTAAGGAGGGGAGAATGTTATACCCCGTATTTCCAGAGTATGTACGTGAGGCGTGCGTCAAAGTTTAAGCCTTAAGTAGGCAAAGGGGCGAATTTTGTTCACAACTAGCGAAAAGAATCGTTTTCCGACGAAACGTTTTCCTGACTTTGCGAAGGGAAAATTACGGTTGCAACATTTATTATTTTTGCGGATTTTTCCGAGAGACGAAATATTTTGGACCAACGAGAGGGTGACAAGTGTCACCCTCAAGTGGGCGGTAAATGGGACGACTTGGGCACGTTTTTTTGGCCTTGTTTTGGTCAAGGAGTTGATAGGATATTTTGTAGATATTTTGTGTAGTTGATGAGCAAGTGGGACCCACACACACATGTCCAAATCTTGACCCTCCACTTGCCCACCACTTGGCTTGATCTTGACCATTGAATGTCCTATAAATACCCCTCTAATGCAAGACTATTTCTTCATCCTCACTTGATAAATTCCAAGGCAAAAATCCTCTCCCATTAGTGTAGTTTCGTCAAGCCACCCTCCCCTTTGAGGCCTTGCCGAGACATCCCCTTTGCCTAGTTGTTTTCAGAAATACCCCCTTGGTAGAAAAGTATTCTCAGTATTATTACTATTCCAAAATACCTTGGCCCAAATACCTTGTAGTATTCCAGTTACACCTATACTAAAAGCCCGAAATACTATTATACTTCCTTTAGCCACTAAACGAAACCCTAAGGAAAATCTTCATAGCGGGTTGAAGTATTAAGAAGAAGTTGCGTAGAACTTCTAAGGGTTGTTTGGAGCGGGTTGGGCGTTCGAATAGGAGCTAAACGTTGCTCGGGATCGACATTAAAACTTGGATAATTTTGGGCTTATCGAGGTAAATACTATTGTCCTTCTATTGTAATTGGAAATTACATCTTTGTAGTAGTATAGAAATGAATATAAGATTCATAGAAGGATGTTCTGAGAAGAGAATTGAACTGTAATAGAAGAATATTAAAGAAGATCAATCAGATTTACATAGATTTGTATTCTGATGAGACTTGTGTAGTTGTGGTAGGAAGTGCTGCCCAATTTTCCGTAGAATAAAGGAATCTGTATCTAGAAATATTCTACAGAGTAGTCTAGACGTTGATAGACTTGTATGACCGTTATAGGTTGAAGTACTGCAAGTAGCATATTCTACTCGAAGGGTGGAAAGGGCTAGCCGGATTCTGATTTTGAGCGTTTTGCTAATAGTCGATAATCGTCGCGAGGTATGTGATTCTTCCTATCCTCTTGAGCATGATATTTTAAAAGAATATATATATAGTACGGTAGACGTACGTGTGTTAACTGAACGTGGTTTTACTTCGATGTCTTTTGACTTGAGTTTTACATAATAAGAGTCTTGAAGTATTTCAAAAGAATTAAGAATCGCTTTTGAAAGAAGAGTAATACTTTTTGAAAGAGTTATACTAGCTTTATGAGAAGTTAGGTATAACAACTTAAGAGAGATAAAAAGAATGGTTTATTGACTTTAGAAGTTAAGAGACTTGATCTTAAAAGATAAGCGACTTGACTTAATTGAATTGATATGAATTTTGTTAAAAAGTGTGAAACCTCATTCGTGAGTAATGAGTACTTGGTTTTTAAAGAATAATGTTTTACTTGATTTGAAATGAGAATAAGTATCGAACGAACCACTGCAGCGTTAATAAAGGAAAATGTATTGACAAGTAAGTAATTATATTAAAACCAGTAGAAACCTCCATCTGCATAGAAGCTAAGATAAGACAAAATTGTATTACATTTCCTAGATCATGGCTGCTTTAATAAGATTGTTATGAACAAGAATAACCTACTCACACATAAGGCATATGTTCTCAAATTGTTTTAAAAGAGAATTATCTCATTAAGTGATTAAGACTATGAACTACGAAACCTTTCGAAAATGAGAAACTTGAGTATTTGAAATTAGGCAAACTTGAACTTTTGGAAAAGAATGTTGTTACTTGACTTTAAGAAGGAAAATGTGTTGGTTTAAGAAGAAGGGCATAATATTGCCTTAGTTGTTTTTAAAAAAAAAGGAAAATAATGGTATTATCTTAATCTGTCTTAAAAGAGCGTTTAAATGTTATGGTCAACTCTACACCGCGTTCATGAGATGAGCAGGAATGTATTCACCACGACCGTTCACGGAATGAATGGAATGAGCGGGAATGTCTGATTCCACCTCGAGTCCCATGAGATGGGCCGAGACATGTACGATTCCTATCGAGTCCCATGAGATGGGTCGAGACATGTGTGATACCTATCGAGTCCCATGAGATGGGCCGAGACATGTGCGATAACTATCGAGTCCCATGAGATGGGCCGAGACATGTGCGATACCTATCGAGTCCCATGAGATGGGCCGAGACATGTGCGATACCTATCGAGTCCCATGAGATGGGCCGAGACATGTGCGATTCCTATCGAGTCCCACGATGGGCCGAGACACGTGCGATTCTATCGAGTCCCAAGATGGGCCGAGACATGTATTCCATACGATTCTATCGAGTCCCACGAGATGGGCCGAGGCATGTATTCCACACGATTTATACCTAGATCGCCAAGCGGTGAGGAAGGAGTTCCACGGCGTGAGGGCGACTTTGAGGCGTGAGTCCCTGACTTGACATGACTGTTTTTATGTTGTGAACTGTAGTTTTGTTATTATACATGTCTCCTATTTTATTTTAGACTGTTATGATTTCATTTACAAGATTTCAGCCACATACTTGGTACTGTTATCTTGACCTCTTCGGGGCTGCGTTCATGCCGCAGTAGAGGTACATCGGTTGTTGATCCTCGCCATAGGATCACATTCAACAGATTGGGAAACTCCGTTTCTCCGAGGCTTATCTTTTGGTATGTTCCCGAGTTGTAGGTTCTTGTACATTCGTGGTATGGCGGGCCCTGTCCGTCATAGTTGTTATTCATTCTTAGAGTGCAGAGTAGCAAGTTGTGGCGGGATTGTAAAGGATGTAAATCGCTCAAAAATTCTCAGATATATATGCGAAGACAACCGCTTTGGTTGGCCTGCTTTATTATCTTATCTCTTGTTTCATATCTCAGATGTTTTATATTCCACGATTTCTACGATGTATGACTACTGGTGCGGGTAAGGCACGACCACGCCCCTGAACTGTCGTGATAAGGATCCTAATATACCATAAATATACATTGATCATAATTACACAATATACAGAAAATATTCTATGAATATTTTTGCTATTAATTTTATACTCTACCAAATAGAGTATAAAATTAATCTCAAACTTAATCTTAAGATATCCCACCTTATCCTATGTGCCAAACGACCCTTTAGAGAAAATAATACTGATATTAACTTTGATATTATTTAATCAATATACAATAGTTATATACCCTATTCAATACTATTTATATATAGTAAACTATGATATTAACAATACTAGTCAATTACAACAAATCAAACACTTGATTAAAAGTAATTTCAACATAGTAAATAAAACATTACTAATACACCTTATTCAATATTATTTTTATAAACCATACCAGTGATGCTTAGGGGTTATTTGGTACACAAAATAAGATAAGATATTTTAAGATTGAGTTGAGATTTAATTTATATTGTGTTTGGTTGACGATATCAGGTAATATTTGCACCCTTCAATAGGTTTACTTCACTTGGCCACTTTTTTAAAGAGAGATAGGAGGTTGTCATTAGGGTTTGAGCAGCAATGGAAGGAATCACAGAGGGAATCAACAGCATGGCCGTCTCTGAACCCCAAAAGAAGAACAGAATTCAAGTCTCCAACACCAAAAGATCACTCTTCTTCTATGTTAACCTTGCCAAGGTTTTTTTTATTAATCAATTCCCTTTATGTTGTTTTTATAATTTAGGATAATCTTTAGTCATGTGAAATGGGATATGATTATTAAGGTTATTCACTATTTAGGGTGTGTTTGGAATAATGGAAAATATTTTCTTATTTTCCCGTCTTTGGTTGCACTAAATATCTTGAAAAATGTTTTTATTCAAATTTGAGTGGAAACATTTTCTGAATCAATAAAAACACGTCAACACACTCCGGTCTACCCTTGTCTATCCCCACCACCAGAATTTGTAGTCTGAATTCAAAAACCTCATACTCTTTTGCTGTGGATATATGTAAATGCTCTTGAAATGATGTTTTCTCACTTGCATACCAAACACAAGGAAATGAGTAGGAAAATCACTTATTTTTGGAAAAAATATTTTTTTGGAAAACATTTTCCGTCATACCAAATGTTCCCTTATTCTATTCTTCCTTCTTTTTTCATGTTTTCCTGGTAAGAAAGCCTGCCAATACTGGCGAAGAACTACAAAATTCTAATCTATAACTCAATGTTCCTGCTTCTTTATGTTGGAAAATGGATTATAAGTGATTAATGACTAGGATAATTTGAGGGGGAATTCATATAATGACCATGGCGTATTCGAGTTTGCTAGTAATGCTTTAAATCTTTAATTTTTTGACGACCTTTTTCTGTTTTCTGTTTTTTGTTTTTGTTTTTGCTTGTCCTGAGTCGGGGGTCTGTTGAGGTCTGTGTACACTCTACCCTCCCCAGACCCACGTCGTGGGATTGTACTGGGTATGTTGTCGTTGATAATTTGAGGGGGAAAATACTCCTGTTACTTCTATTTTTTCAAACATATTCTAGAAAGAGAACATTATGCCAGTTTTAGTAGTCTGTTGTGGTTTGTCCGTGACTTGGAAAATCAAGAGCCTAGCAGTGCAAGAGACCGAGTCACAAAGGGTCTGTTTTGTAACTTTCCGATCTACCATTGAGGGTTGTCACATGTATAATTCAGATAATATTGTGCATAGAGTAACCTTTTGGGCTTGGCACTTTAACATAGGTATAGTTTAAGGCTCTTTGTGGATGGAGTAGCACTCTTGACATGTGTCACATTCTGTTAGTCGTCTTAGAAATTAATTTTAATGCGTGTTTTGCTCCTTTTGTTGCTATTGGTCTTTGCCTAGTTTCTGAAATATTTGTGAATTTTTGGCTTCAGAGATATATGCAGCAGTACAATGAAGTGGAACTCTCTGCTCTTGGAATGGGTAAACCCTCTAAGTTCCTCATTTACTCACTTTTGGCCTATGAAGCACGGACACCTCATTTAGGGTGAGGTGTCCGTGTCGGACACCGTTTCGGACACGAAACGCATCGGACACGTGTCCGGGACGTTTCCGAGTGCGCCCAGCAAAAACAAATAAAAATAAAAATAAATCGGACACGGCAGGGACACGTGTCCGGGAATATTTCTAGATATAAAAATATTTTTTAATTTATTTTTATAGCCGTGTCCCTGCCGTGTCGTGTCCCCTATTTTTCAAAATTGCCGTGTCCGTGTCCTATCGGAAACCTCTCACGTGTCCGTGCTACATAGCTTTTGGCTATTGTTGCATCGAGCTTACTCAATGAAACCATAAATTTTTATATTTATTGTTATCTATGCTTTCTTAAATACTTTGGTATTCTTTAATATCATTTTTCAAGCCAAGAAGTAAATGTCTTAGTATTTTCACCCATATTGTGTCTAAGCTGATACAACAATTGTTTGACACATTGCATTACAACTTGGATTATGGAGGCCAGCAATCATAGAAGCATACGATTGTCTCCTGTGCAGCAATGTGATATTGTAGGGACTATTTTGAACTAGCACATTCTAACCCAGAGAGTATACTCGTTTTAAACTTAAGACTGGAGTTGGACTTATCTGGAACCGTTCTGCATTAACCCTTATTTGTGCCAACTCTGTAGAATCTCTATGAACAGAACGCTTGAAAATCATGTTTTTCGAGAAAGAAGATAATTAAGATTAGTTTGGACAGTTTAACTTAAAGCTTTCTTGTGGGGTCATCCCTTTTATTTATCTAATACTCTCATTACTTGTTGGAATTGGCTCGTCTTATTAGTTCATAAATATATGAAGTATCAACAATTTTTCCTATATATGCATGCAGCTATTTCAACAGTGGTGACAGTTGCTGAAATTTTAAAGAATAATGGATTTGCTGTTGAAAAGAGTAAGGCTTGATTCCATCTTCTTTTAGTAGGCTGTCTTTGCATCCGATCTGAAATTGGACATTGCACTTTTTGCAGAGATCAGGACACTTACTGTCGACATGAGGGATGAGACAGGAGCACGGCCAATACCAAAAGCAAAGGTATAGTTGAAACACATTATATCTAGGTGCTTATCAATGGCTTGTAGTACTAAAGCTCATCACATAAAACTAAGGGTGGCCAACGGGCCGAGGTCGGGGTCCGGCGGGGCTGGGGTGGGGCAGGGTCGGGGTTTTAAGGGGCAGGCGAAGTCGGGGTCGGTGGGGTCTGTCGCCGTCCCGATCCCAAGGTGTCGGGGGTGGGATCGGGGTCGTTTTTTTTTTGTCCTGAAATTAAAAAAATAACACACACAACAATATAGTTTAATAAAAGCATCCCAAGACTGTTTTTGTGCCTCTTATATTATTTAATAGAAGTATAATTTTTTTTGGTAATACAATTTTAAAATTGCAACTTCGTGATATTGAAAGTTGCAAACAAATAACATAGTAAAATTACAATTAAAAGAATTATATGTTAAGAAACATGTTTTCTAGTTTCTTTATAATTTCTTGTGGTTCTTTGGTTGGAATTGGTATTTGTTGGTCAAATTGGTCGATGTCGCTTCCACCTCTGTCGGATAAGATTTCGTTGTAGTTGTAGTCTTCTTCATTGATCTTCGGTTGGCCGCACCTCCTACGCTCCATACGAATTCAGTCTCTGAATAGAACTGCAATCTCCAATGAGTCTCCCGCCAAAGAATGTCTGTGTTCTCCTATTTGATATCCGCCGGCCGAAAAAGCGCTTTCCGACACTGTTGATGACGCTTGAATGTTCAACACAACTCGGACCATCTTAGATAGTGTTTGAAATGTCTTCTCATTCTTCCTCCAGTATTTTAGCAAGTCTTCACGTCCCTCTTCATTTTCAATTGCTTCGTATGGTACAACACCCTGCAAAACAAAAACATCAAACTCGCTAACTTGGTTAGAAATGTTACCACTAAACATTATATGTCTGAGGCTTTCAATACTAGCCGCAACATGTCGTTTTTGAGGTTGTATTGAAGAAGAAGATGGCATGGAAGTCGGTTGGTTGCTAGCACTTTCTTGTTGGTAATGCGTATATACTTTTTTACATTCATCTCGTATGCTAGCCACCACTGCTTCTCTAGTTTTTTCAATAGGTGGTGGGTCATTTGGATTTTTGGGAGATGGAGGTGAAAATTTATCTATGCAATCATAAATAGTTTCAATAAGTGTTTTACAACCGTCTATTTTAATAGACGGATTTAATACAACACTAATAATATAAATAGGGGGAATAAGAATAAAATATATTTTTATTTTTAGAAACATTTTTTTAATAGGTGCCTTATAAGCTGTTTTTTTCATATATTCACTAAGTAATATAAATATTAGAGCTATATAAAATAACATTGATGAAATAGTAGGATAATAAATACCGAAAAATTCTTTAGTAACTTGATAAAATTTCTCTAAAAATGTAATAAGTTCTAAAATTGTATCCCAATCGGAATCAATAATCCTATCAGTTGGATTTCAATTACGGGCGTTAAAAAATTGGGTTATAGGTCTTCTATACTCATAAGCAACACGTAGTTGATTGTATAAAGAATTCAATTTAGTGCATACTTCTTCGGGAATTTTTCTGTATGGTAGTTGGCAATCGTGACATGTTTTTTATATTTTTTTATTCGTTGTATTCTATTACTTTTAAAAATAAAGTTTATAGCAAATTGTATTTTTTCAAGAATGTCTTCAAAAAGTGATAGACCATCCTTTACAACTAAGTTATAAATATGGCATGCACATTTTATATGAAAATGATCTGGAAAAGATGGAGTTAAAACATTTTTTAATAATCTAACAGCAGTAACATTAGAAGAAGTGTTATCTAATGTAATATTCATGATTTTATCAGTTATGCCATAATAATCGCAAACTGAAAAAATATTTTCTGAAATAAAAAGACCAGTGTGCCTACTATCAATATATCTATATGCTAAATACGTTTTTGCATAGAAAATTTATAGTCTAACCAATGATTTTTACTATCTGCATGTCCATATTGTTTTAATTTCTCATCTGAGTCTGACCGTTTCTCATACTTTGTTTTGCTTTGCTTGCTTTGCCTGATTATGCTTTTTCTTGAGCCGAGGGTCTCCCAAAAACAGTTGCTCTACCTACCAAGGTGGAGGTGAGGTCTATGTACATTCTACCCTCCCCAGACCCCACATTGTGGGATTTCACTGGGTATATTGTTGTTGTAGTACTACGGCCTATATCAGACATAATAGATACTTTGTCAGAAAAATGATATAATGAATAATGTAAATATTGTTGATATTCGTGTGCAAATTTAAAAACATATCTCCTAATAGTTGATCTTGGAAAACCGTTATAAGCAGGATTGTACATTTCTCTTATATAATGAATAAAATCAGGAGATTCAGAAAATGAAAAAGGCAAACTCTCCACTGCAATTAATTTTGATAATGCTTATCTATCTTTATTTTTATCGTATTTAGGGCCTACAATTGCCCTTGTCATAAGGGTCAATTTGACCCTGTACATGGTCTGGGACAATATGTGAACCTTGTACCGACTGAAAGGGCATTGACGCACCCGCCTTTTTAGCCATATATTCCTCCCACCTAGTTTTGTGAAATCTATTCAAATGCGTAGTTAAACCTCCCGTTCCGCTCTGACCTTTTCTCATTTTAAATTTATAATTTTTTTTTACAAATTATGCATCTAGCAACTTGATTTTCTACGTTCCTATAAAAAAAGTCTATACATCTGATGTTAATTTTCGTTGTGGTAGGCCTCGTCTCATACTAGGGGAATAGGAGGCGGTTCAGTTTAAGGTGCATTAGTGTGCGTGTCATCTAGATTATCTTTTAAATTGAAGTCTTGTTGAATTCCAAAAAATAGCTCCTCGTCTAAATTTAATGGTACTTCAGGAAATAATTCAGTATCAACAAAATCGTCATGTCTAGGAGGAATAAGATGACTAGAAGAAGTAATACCCGTAATCATACGTTTCAATCCTTCCATTATAATTATGCAAATAAATAATTAAAGATAATGAAATTAAGTGCGCTAATTAAAGTAAAGAAACAACAATAATTTAATGAAGGAACGAATGTACCAAATGCCGACATAACGTCGACGTGTAATCGAGATGTTGAAAATTGAAACTTTGCTCGATAGATAATCCTCAAGCTAGTTGTCAACTTTACTCCCAAATGAATAAATAAAATTGAATATTTAGTAGACAATGTAGAGAGAATGAGAGATAGATTGAGAGATTATTAGAGAGATTGTAGGAAGATTTGTGATAAAGGATGAAGAGAAAATGAGGTATTTATAGTTGAAAAAATTGAGTTGAAGTGTAAATATAATAACTTAGGGGTTAAAAATAAAAATTAAGGAGGTAGGGGGAGTTGGGGGGGGGGGGATTGTGTAGCCGTTGGGGAAGGGTTGGGGAAAATTCTCGACCCCGTACCGAAATCGATACCGAATACCGCTATTCGATCCCAGTACAGGGTCAGGCGGAGTCGGATCGGGTATCCCCGCCCCGTTGGACAGCCCTACATAAAACTGGTCAAATCATTAATGTGAAAATTTTACTCAATTCGTAACTCTGACTTTCTTTTACTATAAAAGAAAAAAAAGGTAAACAAACTCAATTGTTTCTATATAATTGTAGCATATACCTTGTTAAGTGTTGAAGAAGAGTTTGGGTTGGTAAACCGTAAAGCTCATTTAGCTGTGTTTTTCAGCCAATATTGTGTGCCAATGTTTGCTCAAACTCAAGAATGGAAGGGTATGGGTGGTTAACATTTATGTTCCCATATTTTCATTGCCTGTGCATACCTGGACCTGATTGAATTGTTATTTTACACTGCCTTGCTTTTATATGATATCTTTGTTTTGCACATTGGGTTCTGTTTCTGGTCTAATCCTTTTTGTTGAACAAAGTTAGCGACTTCCAATTGTAATTGAGAGCATTTAGCATTTCAGCCAGTTTCCGCGCAACCTTATTATGCATCTTATATCTATGAAGCTTCGATCAATTATAAAAAAAATGTATGAAGCTTCAATTTTAATCTCGTGTAGTTTTGTTGAACCTTGATTCACCACTTGCTTTTCCTTCATGAATGCGGGAATATATGTTTTATGCTTTACTAGATATCTTTCGTTTTTCTTTGTGTAGATTGAAGTAGTGATGGGAAAGACAGAGAAGTTTGACGAGTTGATGGCTGCTGAAGCAGAGCAAAACGGGGACAACGAGGAGTAAAGCTGAAGCCCTTTGATTCTTTCCTAAATGCTTTTAGTAATCCATCCAACTGTGTTCTTGAATTTAGAAGAGATAAGTAAGGGAACTGTTGTTAGTACTTGTGGCCTATGAATTATCTCTTGCATTCAGTAGTTTAACCCTCTACTGCATCATAGTTTGTAAAAAGAAAAACCGGGCCTTTTCAATTTTCCCTTTTGTGGATGTTTTAGCATTTGTCAGTTTGCTTATTTAGCATTTCTCAATCCAAAACAAAGAACCAGGGTGTAGGAAAAGCTGTGAGATAAATTATTGCCACTATCCTCTTAATAAAATTGGTGTGAAAGTAGCTTTTGTCAAGAGAAGAATTATATTGGTAAAAATGCATTTGAAGTGCTCCATGCTATTACGTGTATATTTGCGATGTTAAGGATATTCCTGCAGCAGGAAGTGAGGAACTAACTTCATGCAGCTGGGAGCAATACCCTTGTCCAAGCTCTGCATCCCCTCTTGTTCAACCATACAAGGAAGAGCATACTTTGGTTATTTTTACTCTATTTACACAATTTTTTGGGGATTAAATTGTTTAGAAAGCTCTGTTACTCTTTGTTTCTTTAGAAGGTTTAAATTCAACACTTGTCTTAGGTGGGGGGAGGGGCAGGAGAGGTAGGGGAGGTAAGTAAAAATTTCATATTTTTAATAATTTTTTTATAAAAGTAAAAAAAATATGAAATAAAATTTTGAGGATGAAGTGAGGGTAGGAGGCGGTGGGGGTAGGGTCGGTTGGGGGGTTTGGTGGGGTAGAAGTGGGTGAGGTGAGTAGGAAATGTATGGGCATAGATGTGAGGGTGGTTCAGTGCTTGAGTGGGGGTTGGTGTAGGGGAGGGGGTAGGGTTGATGGACTTGATGGATAGTGTGGTTGGGGTGCGTTGGTGTATTTTTATTCTTCCGAAATAATAAAAGAATTTTTAAATAATTATTTATAAATAAAAATCTTAATCTAGAGTGAAATTCTAATCATTAAAATTAATTATTTTGATGAGTCAAGTTTGGACATCATCACGCTCATTTGACATTGATTTATGATGGGTCGCCAATTTATTTCAGAAACCCATCATCAAAATTACTCTTGCCAAACCCATGAAATCTTGGGCGGGTCATTTAAATTTGGACTAATTTTGCCACCCCTATGTACAACCACTCAAAAGTAGATATCCACTGCTGCTACCTGCTTCTATGAAGGCCGGGCTAACTTAATCTTACCCGAATCATCGACATGGTCTTTACTAGTTCAATATGACAGGTCAGTAAAAGCACCTGCAACTAAATGGAGCAGGAATAGGAAGTCTTGGTTGCTCACTAGGTTTTGGGGGCAAGTTTGTTAGCAGGCCCCAACTTAACTTTTTTAAGGATCTTGGGCAAAAGGTTTTAATTATTAGGTGGGAGGACTCTTTTTTAAAATTAAGGCTAATTAAGTGGAGAGAGGTTATTAGGGCGTCAAAATAAGTCCCCAAATTTAAAAAAAATACATTTTAGTCCAACAATTTAAAAAATAAAAATAATAAAATAAAAACTTATAAATTATAAATATTTTCCCCCCATTCGTCCTCTTTTCATATCCCGTGTTTTTCTTGGATTAAAGCTCTCAAATCGTCTCTTCTCCTCACTTTCGATCTTAACCCTAGTATAGTAGAGCTTTCCTTCTCCTTTTCTCCTCCCGTAACTTCTTTTTGAGCTATCATCGTTGAGGTCTGCCATTATTAAACTCATTGAAGCTTTTGAAAATAAATTACGAATTGGGTGGTTATTTCTGGATTTTACGACTTAGGAATTACTCTTTCTTATTATAGTTTGGTCTGGTAAGCTTTAATTCGTGATTTGTATGCTCTTATTCGTGATATGTAAACTTTAATTCGTGTTCTTATAAATTTATCATTTCTGATAATCTGAGTCTAGTGTAGACCAAATTAAGTTATTATGGAGGATAAAAAGATAGCAACTGGTGATTTCGATGGTAACTGTGTATGTATTAAAACCGCCTGGAAATGGAATTCTCCACAAAATATCCAACATGTTGAATTGGATACTTATAAACACTTATGATGATTTATTGAGGAACGTGATTCTTTATGGTAATATAGACCCGTGTCGACAGAAGTGTCCATTAGCTACGTAATTGATGCTCTTAAAAAGAGATTGACTCCTACCTACATCAAAAATGACCATCAAGTCCGTCTATATCTTATGAATTTTGATAAGGTTGGTTCCATGCCTAGGTTATATTAAGTTTTAAGGAGAAGATTGTTGAAAGTCCAAATTCATCAGGTACAATAAATTCATTAGTTGCAGTGAATTTATCAGGGGAAGTGAATACTACTGGTTCATCCTCACCAATCATTGATGAATATCCTTGCCAACCTCCAATGAAAAATAACATCTATGAAGATCCTTGCGAACCTCTAATGGATAATGCATGTCCTAATAATGTTCATGTAGATGATTTGAAAAATCCAGCTTCCAGCAACCGTAGCTATGTTGATGGAACATGTTTTAAGAGTGACGACACTTTAACGTACGCTAGTGGAAGCACTATCATTATCTTTCTTGAAGACACGTTTCAATTTTTATGCTTGGAAGAGCAAATCAGATAAATATGTGGCTAGATATATTGATGATTCTTGCAAGTGGAGACTGCACGCAAATAAATACGCAACAAGTTCTAGGTTTATTATAATCGTGTATTGTAACATGCGCACATATTGTATACAACACGTTGACACTAAGCATTCAAAGGCATCCATTGTAGTAATAGTGAGACACATTATGGATAAATTTGAAGAAGGTGCAGGGATCACTCCCAAACAAATCCAGAAGGAGTTACTTGAATGCATTGGCTGTGAAATTAGTTATTGGAAGGCATATCAGGAAAGCTTAATTGCTAAGGAATTGGTAAAGGGGTCAGCGACGGATGGGTATTCGAAATTGATTCCTTACAATTGGATGGTACATACTACAAACTCCGGAAGAAAAACGGACTTACAACTTGATAATGAGGGGAAATTCTTATATTACTTCTTGGATTTTGAAGCATGGATAAGGGAATTTAAGCATATGAGAAAGGTCATAACAGTTGATGGCACACACTTAAAAAGCAAGCATGGAGGTGTTTTGTTGACTGTTGTGGCACAAGATGTGGAGAATCATATTTTTTTCATTTGGCTGTTGTGTGGTTGACTCGGAGTGTGATGCCTTTTGGAATTACTTTTTTCAACAAATGCTTGCATTTGTGTTGAACAACTTAGATTTGTGCATAATATCGGATCGACACCACAACATCAAGAAGGAAATACGAGAGGTTTACACTAATTTTCAGCACGGTATTGCACAAGACATCTTTGTGAAAGAATATGTAGGAGGTTCTACAATGGATCCTGTGAGAAGTTATTTTACAGAGCAGCAGAAACATATATCAAGAAAGCGTTCAATGATCACTTTTGTAAAATTCAGTATGTTGCACATGCTGTAGCTGATTGTCTTAGGGATGAAGTTGGGTTTGGTAAATGGAACAAGACATTTTTTTCGGAGAACATATTTGATGTGTTAACATCAAACATTGACGAATCGTCAACTCAATATTTCTAATAGAGTGAGAGTTCCTCGTAACTGTCATTTGCAATGCCATTAATACGAGGTTTGACATCAAATTCAATGAAAGACGTATCTTAGCAAAGAATATACTCTTATTAAACAAATGCATCATGCCTCACGCTAATAAACAAATAAGAAAGCGAGCAAAAATGTAATTGTCCTTAGGATACAAAAACGAGTACACCGCGTGCGGACACGGTGACCATGCAACTATCAACTTATCGACTATGACATGTTCTTGTAGCGTTTTAGACGCGGACAAGCTCCCATGTCCATATGCTATATCAGCTCTTAGTAAGAGGTACTCAGATACATTTGGAGACTCCGTCTATAATCACTATTCTACATATTATTGGGCAAATGCATACAAATGCATACCACAAAGCATACGAAAGTGATATTATCCAAATTTCTCATGAAAGTAAGTGGATGATTCCTTTATATATGCAGGGCGTAGAAGTTTCCCCACCAAAATACGTTCCTAAACTGGGTCAAAAGAGTTATAAGCGTAAGAAGAGTTACTTTGATGGAGAAAGTAGTAATACCAAGAAACCAACCAAGAGAAGAAATAACTTCTCCCTATACAAATAACCTGGACATAAGAAAACTACGTGTAATATGAATTTGTCACAAAATTCATCACAAGTTGAGCAGTGAATTTGTTGTTGGTTTATTGCCATTTTATTTGCTATGGCTGCAGTAAAATGTATATCTGTTATTGGTATATTTTATTTTTATATGCCTGCAATAAATGTATAACCGTTCTTGGTCCATTTATAATTGTTGTTGGTCTATGTTAAATGGTGTCATTTTGACTACACTTTTGGACGAATGCATTTGGTTTATACATAAAATAAAATAAGCTGAAAATTGATTAAAAAGGAAACACGTTCAAAAGGAACCAAAAACGACCCATTTGGTAATTAAAAATGACACTAACCACAACAACATCCTCTTTACCTTTTGATTCCCAATTTCAACAGCCTTCAGTTTCTTTTTTGTCTGATCCCTTTCCGTTTCTACTGCCTTCAATTCCTTTTGTACCTGATCCTTCTCAGCTGAGCTTCCTTCCTTCGATATTTAAACCAGTCCCCCGATGCTTCCGCTTTCAAGAAGAGGCTTCTGACTTTTTCCAATGAATCTTCAGCTTTTTGAAGCCTGTGCAGTACATTAAATTTCTACTCCTTGATGATTGGAGTATCATCATTAACCCATCTAAAATAACCGCAGTCACCATCTTCTTTCTTCATAAATTAAAAAAAAAATAGTAGTGTATCAAGTTAAAACAGACATAAGCAAATTAAATACTAACATTTTGCTTCGTACATCCATGAAACTCTCTTTCAGGATTTTGTGGTGTCTTTGAAATTCTACTGGAAGCTAAGTCACAACACCTACATATTTCCTTTTGTATGACATAGGTGTTAGATGATGAATTATGTGACATTTTAATAATTAATAAATGACGCTTTTAATAATTTTCACTAGCGTTATAATAAAATGTCAGTTATTTACTCTTTGGTGAAATCCTGGGAATGTAGGTATTTATAATGGAAATATAATCACTATTTGAACGTGGGGTTTGAAAAAAGTTACCGTTGGAGTTATGTACAAGTTATGAACGTCTAGTTTATGATTCACCTACAAATGATTAGTAGAATATACAATGCGACACATGTTTTGCGAGTTCTGAACGTTTAGTTTATAATTCACCTACAAAATATTAGTAGAATATACAATGTGACACATGTTTTGCGAGTTCTCAACGTTTAATTTATAATTCACCTATAAAATATTAGTAGAATATACAATATGACACATATTTTTTCAACCAAAAAACATTTATTAAATAAGAATTGAACTAATTCTAAAATTTTAAACTTATATTTCTGACTAAACAATATATAGTCATCATGCAATTAGTGAAACAACATTATAATGATCTAAATAATGACACTAATTGAGTAGTGTTAATAGTATACTAGTGAAAGTCTTTGATTGTGATTATCATATGCAACAACTATAAATTGGTGACATAACTATATGCGAACGTCATATATATTTTCATTGATATTGGTGTTTATATTAATATGATGTTTGATATTGATATATTCATTGATATTGATTGTGATGATCATATATAACTACTTTAATTTGGTGACATAACTATAATTTACCCATTTAATATGCATATTTCCCCCATTTTGTGATGATCATATGTAACAATTATAAATTGGTAACATAACTATATGTGGACATCATATATATTTTCATTTATATTGGTGTTTATATTAATATGACATTTTATATTGATATTGACTGTGATGATCATATATAATAATTTTAAATTGGTGACATAACTATAATTTACTCATTTAATGTAAAAACTTCAAACACCTTTAGTAGAAGATACAATTTTATCTAGGTCTATGTGTGGCAGTTACCAATGCATAGTAATCCTTTTTTCATTAATATTGGTGTTTATATTAATATGACATTATATACTCGTTAATCACCCTTTTAAATGCCAACCAATATAATTTTCAAGAATTAATGTGTATTTTCCTATTTTTCAACAACGCTTAGTATAAGATAAAATAAGGTCTAGTTCTATGCATGGAACTTTAAGTTATCAGTTTGTTTTTTTTCTATTTTTCAGCAACGCTTAGTAGAAGATAAAATAAGGTCTAGTGTCTATGCATGAAACTTTAAGTTATCAGATTGGGTTTTCCTATTTTTCAACAACGCTTAATAGAAGATAAAATAAGGTCTAGTGTCTATACGAGGAACTTTAAGTTATCAGTTTGTTTTTTCCTATTTTTCAACAACGCTTAGTAGAAGAGGTCTAGTGTCTATGCATGAAACTTTAAGTTATCAGATTGTTTTTTCATATTTTTCAACAACGCTTAGTAGAATATAAAATAAGGTCTAGTGTCTATGTATGAAACTTTAAGTTATCAGATTGGTTTTTCTTATTTTTCAACAACGCTTAGTAGAAGAAAAAATAAGGTCTAGTGTCTATACGCGGAATTTTAAGTTATCATTTTGTTTTTTCCTATTTTCAACAACGCTTAGTATAAGATAACATAAGGTCTAGTTCTATGCGCGGAACTTTAAGTTATCAGTTCGAATTTTCCTAATTTTCAACAACGCTTAGTAGAAGATAAAATAAGATCTCGTGTCTATGCATGAAACTTTAAGTTATCAGATTGTTTTTCCTATTTTTCAACAACACTTAGTAGAAGATAAAATAAGATCTAGTGTCTATGCGCAGAACTTTAAGTTATCAGTTTGTTTTTCTCCATTTTTCAACAACGCTTAATAGAAAATGAAATAAGGTCTAGTGTCTATGTTCGAAACTTTAAGTTATCAGTGCCTTTTTCTTCATTTTTCAACAACGTAGAATATAACAAGGTCTAGTGTCTATGCGCAGAACTTTAAGTTATCAGTGTATTTTTTTTCCATTTTCAACAACACTTAGTATAAGAAATAGACTAAAAAGAAGTGAATACCCATAAAAGTAAGACCTTATCTTAATATTTATATGCAGCTATATATAGTGTAATTTACATGAAAATAAAACAACAAAAACAGCAAAACAACATCCTTTTCATATGCCATGCAAAAATAAAAACAGAAGAGAAGTACGAACCACAACTATTGGGAGTTTTTTTGGGGAGCTTGAGGGAAATATGGTGGTGAAGGAGGGGGAATGAAGTAGTCTTCTAGCACCTCTCCACGCTCAACGAGGAATTCAGTGAGAATCCTCTTGGTTCTCCGATGATGTTGTCGGTTCTCTTCTCTCTCCATCACAGTAATGCGATAGACATTCCACAGGTCAACCTGAAGGCGATCAACACGATTCATGAGCCGTGTGATACTACCGCTAGCTATGGGTACTTCCCATAATAGAATGTTCACACGAGGGTTACGATTTTGTGTGGGGGAGAGAGGATGGTGGTTAACATGGCCATTTGGAAGGCCATTAGAAAAGTTTTAAGGTGCTGCCATTTTTGATATTAAAGTGTAGTATTGGAGTGTTTAGAAGGTTTTTTGGATGAGTAGATATGAACACCCTTACAATATGTAGAGGTTTATTTATAGGGAGTAAAATATATTGTATTTTCTTACGAGATGGAGGGATTTATTTATAGGGAGTAAAATATATTGTATTTTTCACTTCTCATTAAACATTTAATACGAACAATTATTACATTGTTTAGTGGTTAAAATGTCACATTGAAAAATATCACATAAGTGTAATCATGAGGAAGAATATTGTAGAAAATATATAGACAAAATTCATAGACCTACTGTACGCGTCTGTCAATGCATTTTCTATGTTTTGACATCTACACTCAACACTTCTGGGATATGGTATATTTTTTGTTTCTTGTATTTGGGTACACTCAATTTATAATATACGCAACTGAAAACTCATTTATTTGGACATGTACAACTTATTCTAAAATTACATTGACAGTAATGAAAGCAACAACAAAGTTAATACGTAACATCAAAACGCAATTAATTCATCTGAACATGTACAAACAAAGATAATATTGTAAATTATATTACAAATATTACAAATTATATTATAGCCTAATGCATATTTTAACTCATCAATTGATTTCTAAATTGCTTCCACTCTATCTAGAACGACATTCGTCCCCCGAGCACACTTCATGCAAAATCCACTATCTTCAGAAGTCACAGGCTCCCGCTCTACTAGACATCGTTGGAGGGGCTGTACTGGCATATTGATCTATGTTGCATCAACAATCTCCTCCCTCAATACATCTATTTCTTCATCCACTTGTACCTTATTTGTTCGTTGATGGGGCTCTACTGGCCTATTAATCCATGTCGCATCAGCAATCTCCTCCCTCAATACATATATTCAGTCATCCATCTCCTCATCATCATAAAACAAGATTTCTTATGTGGTCCTTCTCCATCTCACCAATAGTTGGGTAAAGAAAAGGATGCACCCTCTTAAGTTCAACAAAAAAACAACAAGATCAGTTCATAAAATAAGTAGTTTATAATGTACCAGTTTTGATATTCTGATAGAATTAAGTTAAATTTTGTTACCTCTTGAGCAAGTATTTTCTTTTAGTTTATAATGTACCAGTTTGACATTCTAATAGATCTAGGTTAAAAATTGTTACCTCTTCAGCAGGTATTTTTTTTAGTTTATAATGTACCATTTTTGACATTCTAATAGTTCAAATTGTTACCTCTTTAGCATGTATTTTTTTTTGAATGGATTAGATTTATATTGGCATGAAGTGCACCATGTCAGCATCTTTGGAGTTGGAAAAGGAACAACCCCTGATTTGACACCATTACGTTCAACAAAGGGAATTGCTTCATATGCCCATGCATGTAATGAAATGCAACACATAATAGGGTCAACTGAATATCAATGGTCTATAATAAAATGATATTGGTTTGGATAACTTACTAGCAATGCCCATGGAAATTCATAAAGACAAGAAAATTAGTCTTGTAGTGGAATTGTTACTGAATTGAATAAACAATTTGAACATGTCCACCTTCTTCAAGTAATCCAAAGTTAGATCAAAACATATATTTTCCCAAGGATATTTGTTAAAGTGTGACAATGATTCAACCAAGCTTATCCATCTCGTCTCAACTGTTTTAGAATTGTCATGTGTCGATATAATATAGTGAAGAAATCACAACAAGGAAACCTTAAGCTTGTTCAATTTGGATAATGTTTCATTTTCCAAGCTCTTCAAGAGCAAATCCTACGTAATACCTGATTTAATTTTTATCTTGCCCACTTTTCTATGGATCTTTTTTTACTTCTTTCCACTAGGGAAGGCCCCTAATTCAACCAAGTGACCACAAAACAACATGACATATCATCAATCAAAAACTACATTTCATGCTTCTTCTTTCGATTGATAATTTGCCGTAGAAAAAGCGAATAAACAAACTTTCCACTAAATCTATCCTAGTCTGAGGGCAGGTTCAAGAAGTGGCCAAAACAAGTTCTACAAAATAAATTTAGAAGTTTATGCTTTCGCAATATAAATTTAAAGTCAAATCACGACTTCATACTAGACCTTACTATGATCCTGGCTGGGAAATCAACGTCTTCCAAAAGACAATAGTTCAATCCGAGATGAACTATTGTCCTCCTCATCTTCCACAACCTCGCATTTGAGACATTCCTTTTTTTTCAAGATCACAATTGGCTACTTCTTATTCTTCTTCTTCTTCAAATTCATCGATCTCCCTGAAAAGCTTATCTCGTCTATGAATTAACTCATCTGGTTCATCTCGTCTATTAATTAACTCATCTGATTTTTCATATCGTCTCTTAATTAACTCATCTGGTTCTTCATCTCGTCTATTAATTAACTCATATGGTTCATCTCCTCTATTAATTAACCCATCTGGTTCATCTCGTCTATTAATTAACTCATCTGCTTCTTCATCTCGTCTATCAATTAACTCCTCTTGTTGTTTCTTTCATCCATTAATGTTATCATTTGATTTTTTCTTTGCTCTATTAATTAACTTTGGGGCTTCAACTTCATACGTCGGGATCTAGGTCAATAATCTCATTTCGTAACCTATTTTAGATGACGAAGGCCTGTAGTCGACTCTCCAAAGTGATCTGGTTTGTCTTCTTGTCATCACCATGACTATAAATTCTAAAGAATCAACAAATATACACGCAAAATATAATGAAACTCAACAAAAAGTATGATAAAAAATAATTAGGGCTTGGCAATGATTGTAGATCGCAATCAACAAATAATCAATATCAACTAATTAGGGCTCACAATGATTGTAAACTCAGAACATCACAAAATAAGACATTAAAATACCATTTTGAACTCGAAAGATATCAAAATAGGAAAAAATTAGGGCTTCTGAAATCTGCAGTTGTTCTTCAGCTGAAATCCTCAAATCTTGGCTTTAGAAATAGCTTTTTGGCTCCCAAAACTGTCTTCAAAAATCAGATATGTTTTTGGAAATGGATGGAGTTGTAGGAGAAAGCGGAAGTTGAATGATCGTTGGAGTTGGAATGAACGATGAAGAAAAGGGAAAGAAAAAAGGTTTGAAAGTTTAGAAACTTAACCCATAAGTTTTTAAAAATACACAAAGGCTCCCACGTGTTCACTTATCACCTCATTAGTAATTTTTGCACCTAAAATAAATGAAAAAGAAAAGCGGAGCCCTACCACTTACATAAAAATCCTGCCAACTTAATCATCCAGGTTTTGGTGTGACGTCTTATTGACGGAAATGGTAGGCAAAAATCTGCAGGAAAAAAAATTAAGAGGGATGCCCCATGGATTTGGGTTACTGGTAAGAGCAGATCACATATATGTGAATTAGGAAAAACAACGAGTCACGAGTTTAAACCCTGCCGCCACTAAGAAATAAAAATAATTAAGCATAATATCGTAAACTACCAGGAAGGTTTGTGATACGAAGTTAAACTTGAGGCGAGGTCTGTCATTTTTTTCACCCTAAATATTTATTATTCTTGAAAGTAAATAACATTGATTCTAAATGTGAAGAGTATAAATTCACGATTATTGATTTGTGTTATGATTGTTCAAATTTCAATATGATTAGCTCCATGTTGTTCTTCTAAACATTTGTGGATTTAGTTTATTCCTATGCACCATATTCTAGTGAGGTGACCTTTGCATCACCTATTTGCATATTCCATTGAAAGTGAGTTTCAAATTTGGTATTCATGTCTCAGACACAAACAGAGTGTAAATTTATTAAATAGAAATAAAGATGAATTATTTTAAAAAAATACACTTCTTATTTATATTTTTTAGGGCGTGCAAGAAAGAAATATGACAGCGAAAAAGGGATGGAGGGAGTATTTTCTAGGGTTTTGTTGGGTCAAAAACACACAAGTAAGACACAACGGAAGTTTAAAACTTTTGTTAACTTATTTGCACCAACAAAGTCGTCTGGTATGATTACGTTACAATTGAAACCTGTAAAGACATGAAATATAAACTTACAGTTGATATTTTGAATCTTTACTAAAGGGTGCGCACGCGATTGTCTCCTCGGGTGCAAGCCTTCGCTACGGTATATTCCTCTGTCAGGAAAGTCAGGAAATCTTGGCAGAGGTTTGAGAGTATTTTAATCCCTGAACTCTAAGTTCAGAGAATAGGAATTGAGTAACAATTTTGTGCAACTTCAACAACCAAGAATTATGTGTTAAGTGCTAAATATATAGGGTAAAGGTCAAACCAAATCAGACTTGGATCAGGTTTAAAACTGATCCAAAATCCGAAATTCAGTGGCCCAGTAGACTTTTTCTGTTTTTGTTAGTGTTGCAAGCTCCAATTAAGAATTTATTATAAACCGAGTATCTCGTGGCTCAGCCTCCTAGGCGCCGTGGCGCCTCCCTTATTTTCTGCACGTTTTAATTTTGATTAAATCTAAAATCCAATTTGATTTAATTAAATAATTTCCATCAAATGGAGTTTATCCCATAATTTATTATTGGTTAAAATATCTCGATTCTAAATCAAATATTTTATACTCTCTCAATATACCCTTAGACCGAAAAGACAATCGACTTAGTGTGACCCTTTAGGTCTTCACACATCGACACTTAATCAAATTAAGATTCACACGGAACTCCTAGACTGCGCCATATGATGAACTAAATATGTGAAGTACGTTTACAAGACACTTAGTAAACACAACCTCTATGCGGGATGATAAATTCATGTCATTCTCAACACACTCGATCAAACTTAGGATTTGCCAAGTGTATATCCAAATAACTTGATCACTTTATCTCATCTATATTAGTCGACAACTAGATCATATCTCAAATATGTCTCTTGCATTGGCCAATGACTTGGTCGACCTAATATCACTGAGAAGCTGAGTGTTCTCTCGAATATCTAATCGAGGAATGAATCATATTCTTGGCTCAACTACCACCTTAGTATGTATCGCAATGTACCCAATACAATCCATGTCTTATCCTATAAGGAATTTAAGCTTAGGACATGATCAAAGTACATTACTCTACAAACCAAGTGTGTATTGACCTCAAGTCAAAGAACATCTATCTCTCTATCTCTCGCATGCTGATAATACTCTAGACATGTATAACAAATAGTTTATCAACAGGGCATGACAATACCCTCCAAGAGTATCCATGTGTCCATCACTAGCAACTATTACTAGTAGTAAGTGAGACATACTACATTCTCTAAGAATGTGATGCAGATCACATGTCGACTTATAATATATCATTGATATCTCATTCTCAATGATCATCAGTCGAGACTACTTTAAGAACTACGCTCTATCATTAATATCTCACACTATCAATGACAATGTTTTAGTTCAAGGGATGCACATTAATGAATAATACAAATAATCAAATAATAATTCAGTAATTGCAAATGCCATAAATATATTAATCTCATTAATAATACGAATATGTTCAAGTACATGTGTCCCTAAAATGATTGTCTCTAGGACATATATACTTTCAATCTCCCACTCGGCCTAGAGTCAATCTCCAACGTATGTAATGCCAATGTTTTCGAAATGACCATTATGCTTGACTAAGCTTAATGGTTTAGTAAATGGGTCTGCTATATTTTCATTTGTGGAAACATAGTCTAACTTTATTTCTTCAGTGTCCACCATCTCTCTAAGTATGTGGTATTTCCTTGGTACATATTTATTTTTGTTTGTTGATATTGGTTCCTTAGCTTGCGCAATCGCACCAGTGTTGTCACAATAAATCGTTATTGGACAAGTGGCACTTGAAACAACCCTTAGTTCTTTTAAGAACTCAGATATCGCGACAGCTTCCTTACCAGCTTCCGATCCAGCAATGTACTCGACTTCAGTAGTTGAATCAACAGTTGTAGCCTGTTTGGAACTTTTCCAAATCACTATTCCACCATTTAAAATGAAGGCATAACCAGACTGAGACTTGAAGTCATCAAGATCTGTCTGAAAGCTAGCATCAGTGTACCCAGTAGATACTAGTTTTTCTTGTCCACCATAGACTAAGAAATATTTTTTAGTTCGTCTAAGATACTTAAGAATACTCTTGATCGCTTCTGGTGTTCCTCCCGTGATTAATTTGGAATTTGCAAGTCATTCTAAGTGCATAGGCCACATCTGGCCTTGTACAGGTCATGTCATACATGATTGATCCTATAGTTGAAGCATATGAGATCCTCTTCATGCGTTCAAGTTCTGCAATAGTAGAAGGACTATCCTTCCTTGATAACTTGATGCATTGACCTATAGGAAGATTTCATTTCTTGGAATTCTCTATAGAAAAAACATTTTAGCACTTTGTCTATGTATACGGACTGTGACAGCCCTAAAAATCTATTAGGTCTATCTCTGTAGATCCTAATTCTAAGAATGTAGCAGGCTTCACCCAAGTATTTCATCATGAAGGTGCAGGATAACCATTCCTTGACTGATTGCATGCGGGTCTTATTATCTCCCATTATCAATATGTCATCTACGTATATGACAATGAAGACAATACTCTCATCTGTGTGTTTACAATAAATGCATGGGTCTTCTTTGCTTCTAACAAAATCAAACGATTTGACTGCTTTGTCAAAACAAATATTCCAACTCCTTGAGGCTTGCTTAAGTCCATAAATGGACTTTTGTAGTTTGCATATTGCTTTGGGTTGAGTCTTCGACGTAAAACCCTCTGGATGTATCATATACACCTCCTCAATTAGATTACAATTGAGAAAGACAGTTTTAACATCCATTTACCAAATATCATAATCATAGTATGCAGCTATTGCAAGAAAAATCCGAATGGACTTAATCTTTGCAACAGGTGAAAAGGTTTCGTCATAATCGACCCCAGGCCGTAGATTATAACCTTTAGCCACCAATCTTGCTTTATAAGTCTGTATTTTGCCATATGCATCAATCTTCTTCTTGAAGACCCATTTGCATCTTATGGGTATAACCCATGTTGGCAAATCAACCAAGTTACATACTTGATTTATGTACATGGATTCCATTTCGGATTTCATGGCTTCTTGCCATCTCTGTGAATCAATGTCTAACATTACTTTGCTGTAGGTAGTAGGATCATCATCATCAGGAATATCTATCTCATTGTGTGTTTCAACAAGGAGGTTAAGTCTTTCAGGTGCACGATGAGTCCTAGTGGTCCTATGAAGTTGAATATTCTGTGTTTCAGTGTTTGTTGTATTTTGATTGTGAGAAGGTGTTTGTGTGTTGGAAAATCTAGCACCTTGAGAACTTTCATAAATATCATTTTGAATAGGATATTGCACAACTATTGTGTCATCCTCCATTGGTTGTGTATGAGAGTCTTGCATTTCTGCATTATCCTTCACATCACTCCCACTGACTGAAGGGCGTACTCTAAGTACCCAATCATCAAATACTCCCACTGAATCCTTGCCTAGGTCATTTGACAAGGGTTCATTCTCTATATTATTTTGTACTTCTTGAATTTCTTCAAGTTCTATCTTGATGTAACTCTGTTCCTTGTAGACATAGTCTTCTTCAAAGAAAGTTGCATTTCTGGAAACAATTACTTTATGTTCGCCAGGAAGATAGAAGTAGTATCCCCTTGTTTCCTTAGGATACCCCACAAAATAATACTTCTCACTTTTAGATTCCAATTTGTCAGTAAGCAACTTCTTTACATATGCAGGGCACCCTGTGGTCGCACGTGTCTGTGTCTAAGTGCTGGCTTCTTGCCATTCCATATCTCATATGGAGTTTTCTCTACTGACTTTGAAGGAACTCTGTTCAAAATATAGATTGAGCTTTGTAATGCATATCCCCATAGGTATGTTGGTAGAGCTGAGAAGCTCATCATGGATCTAACCATATCTAATAAGGTCCGATTTCTCCTCTCAGCAACACCATTCATCTGTGGCGTTCCGGGAGGTGTCCATTGGGATTGAACTTCATGAATCTTCAAGTAATATAGAAATTGTTTACTTAAGTATTCACCTCCTCGATCTGATCGAAGAGTCTTAATACTTGTTTCAAGTTGCTTCTGTACTTCTGACTTTGTACTCCATGAATTTCTCAAAAGCTTCAGACTTATGTTTCATAAGATACACATGCCCAAACCTTGAGAAATCGTCTGTAAAAGTGATGAAATAAAGAAATATCCCTTTAGCTTGAGTTGAAAATGGCCACATACATCGGTATGGACTAACTCAAGCACCTCTTTGGCATGTACCCCTTTCCCAAAAAGTGATTTAGTTGTCATCTTTCCTCTTAAGCAAGATTCACAATTACCATATGACTCTAAGTCAAATGGTTCTAGGTAATCTAATTTCTTTAATCTTGCTATCATTGATTCATTGATGTGACCAAGTCTGCAGTGTCATAAGTAGGTGGGATTTCTTGGATTGCTTATTTTAGCTCATTTATTTTGAATATTGAAAATTTCATGGCTACAGTTTAAAACATACAATCCATCCACAAACGGTGCATTTCCACAAATAAACCCATTATAAGATAAAACATAACTTCCATTGGTAATAAATGAGGAAAACAGGGTACCATCAGTTAAGGGTTAGGGAAAAGGATATTCAAAAAACGGCTTTCAGGATGAGGTATGGGCACTTTGAGTTCCTAGTAATGTCATTTGGACTCACGAATTCACCAGCAGTATTTATGGATCTAATGAACAGCGTGTTTCGCCCATTCCTAGACGTATTTGTGATAGTATTTATAGATGATATTCTGGTTTATTCTCACTCGGAAGCAGAACATGTAGAGCATTTGCGGACAGTATTACAGACGCTCCGAGATCACAAGTTGTATACAAAGCTCTCCAAGTGTGAGTTTGGGCTGAAGTCAGTAGCTTTTCTTGGTCATATAGTGTCAGACGAGGGTATAAGAGTCGATACTCAGAAGATTGAAGCAGTGAAGGATTGGACGAGGCCTACGACTCCAACAGAGGTTCACAACTTTCTAGGCTTAGTCGACTATTATAGAAGGTTCGTGGAAGGATTTTCTACCATATCAGCACCATTGACGAAGTTGACTCAAAAGGCTGTAAAATTCCAGTGGTCCGATGCTTGTGAGCGGAGTTTTCAGGAGCTGAAGGATAGGTTAACATTGGCACCAGTCCTTACTCTCCGTGAGGGACCAGAAGGCTATGTTGTGTATTGTGATTCCTCGGGATCAGGTTTGGGATGTGTGTTGATGCAATATGGTAAAGTGATTGCCTATGCTTCAAGGCAATTGAGGAAACACGAGAAGAACTATCCGACACATGATTTAGAGTTGGCCGCAGTAGTCTATGCACTGAATATTTGGCGGCACTATCTATATGGTGTTCATATCGATATCTTTACGGATCACAAGAGTCTGCAATACATATTCAAACAGAAGGAGCTGAATTTGAGACAAAGAAGATGGCTTGAATTATTGAAGGATTATGATGTGGACATCTTATATCACCCTGGTAAAGCTAATATGGTAGCAGACACACTTAGCCGTAAATCAACGGTCAGCTCGACTCCAGTGCAAGTCAAAAGGAAGGAGTTGGTAAAAGAACTTCATCAGTTAGCTAGTTTGGGAGTCCGACTAGTGGATTCGGAGGATGGTAGTTTTGTGATTCAGAACATGTCAGAATCATCTCTTACATCAGAAATTAAGGAACGTCAATGGGAAGACCCTAGTTTGAAGAAGATAAGAGAAAACATTCAACAGAAGAAGACCACGACCTATGAGATGGACGAACATGGAACTCTCAGGAACCAGGGTCGTCTATGTGTTCCAAATATAGAAGGATTATGGAAAAGAATTATGACAAAGATTCATTGTTCACTATATTCTATTCATTCAGAATCAACTAAAATGTATCATCATCTCAAGAGTATATATTGGTGGAACGACATGAAGATGAGTGTGGCAGAATTCGTGGCTCAATGTCCCAACTGTCAGCATGTAAAAATAGAACATCAGAAGCCTGGTGGCTTGGCTCAGAACATTGAGATTTCGACGTATAAATGGGAAATGATTAATATGGACTTCATTACGGGATTACCTCGTTCTTTCCGTAAGTTTAATTCTATTTAGGTAATTGTTGACAGTCTGACCAAATCAGCTCATTTCTTACCGGTGAAAGTTACTTACACAGCCGAAGACTACGCAAAGTTATATATTAAGGAGATTGTTCGACTTCATGGGGTGCATGTTTCTATTATATCTGACCGAGGTGCTTAGTTTACAGCTAACTTCTGGAAGTCATTTCAGAAAGGGTTAGGCACCCGAGTTAATTTAAGTACGGATTTCCATCCGCAGACAGACGGTCAAGCCGAGCGGACGATTCAGACGCTCGAGGACATGTTACGAGCTTGTGTATTGGACTTTAAGGGAAGTTGGGATGATCACTTGCCTCTTATTGAATTTGCGTACAATAACAGCTACTATGCCAGTATTAAAATGGCTCCATATGAGGCCTTGTACGGGCGTAGATGTAGATCTCCTATTGGATGGTTTGAGGTAGGAGAATCAGAGTTATTTGGACCAGACTTGGTGCAGCAAGCCATAGAGAAGGTGAAGATTATCTAGGAATGATTGTTAACGGCTCAGAGTCGTCAGAAGTCATATTCAGATGTACGACGGTGAGACTTAGAGTTCCAGGTAGGTGATTGGGTATTCTTGAAGATTCCGCCTATGAAGGGAGTAATGAGATTTGGAAAGAAGGGAAAGCTCAGTCCAAGGTATATTAGACCATATCGCATAATTCAACGTATTGGTCAAGTGGCTTACGAATTAGACTTACCTTCAGAGTTGGAGTTTGTTCATCCGATTTTCCATGTGTCCGTGTTGAGAGCATGTGTTGGAGATCCTTCTCGGATTGTGCCGATAGAAGATGTACAGGTTACAGAGAACCTGTCATATGAAGAGATTCATGTGGCTATCCTAGATCGACAAGTCCGCAAGCTGAGGACTAAGGAGTTAGCTCTGTGAAGGTCTTATGGCGAAATAAGAATGTGGAAGAGATGACGTGGGAGGCAGAAGAATAAATGATACACAAATATCCACATCTATTCCAGACTAATGACAAGATTTCAAGAGAAGCTCAAGGTAAATTCTAATTCCTAGTATCATGATTAATGCTTGAAGACCCCTGAGAGGTCTGATGTAGTGATGTATGCTATATATCACCCCAACATTCGAGAACGAATGTTTCTAAGGGGGGAAAGATGTAACGACTCGTAATTTTGGACAATAATTTGAGCTTGTAAACGAAGAAAATGGATCCAAGTGTTGGAAAAATTTATTATATTTACGTATGCTAATAAGGAAATTAGTATACAAGGAATGCGATCCAGAAATAATTTTGTATGCAACAAGTGTGACGATGAGGATTAATAATAATAATTGTATATCCCCAAAGGATGTGATGGATTAACGTCATATTATAAATTATGATATCAAGTATACGAATGTCTTATGAGTTTTTAGGATTTATATGAAGTGAGATATAGAATTAATTATGTGTATAATTGATAAATTATACGGAGGCATGACACTTGTTATTAAATTAGGCGTGTGGTTCATTAATAAACGAGCAGGGGACAAAATGATTAACCTTGAAATTAGGGTGAGAAGTATTCTATGTGGATGCGTTGTAAATAACATTAGGTGGCAAATCCTTTCGGCCAAGAATTGGGATTCTACACCGCCTAAACTAAGTGCATATCATCAATATATACTGGGTACAAAAAGTCTTCAATTCCTAAGTCACCTTGGAAATTCATTTTACTTTAGAAGTTTATATCTCTACTTTGAGGAACTCTTAAAGACCAAAGGAAACAATATCATCCAGCACCTTTGTTAGTTGTTTTCCATTTCAATTATGTTTCAAAGTTTCAGCCTTGTTAAAAACATAAACAAACATCTAGGGTAGAATTTCATTCTAGCTTTCGAATATAGTGGGATTAGAACCTCTTGACCGAAGTTACTGGTACAAGAAACTTTGGAGATCTTCACGTATTGAACATACTATTTACACCTGCAATAGTGCATCAATACAAAGGTATGTGAAGGCAAATTAATTCTTTCGTTTGGCATGTTCTACGTATGAAATATAACTGTGATATTGTTCCAAAATTTATTCTACTCTTAGAAGTTAAGAATAATCATGTTATTGATTCCTATGCTGAAAGCATGTCTAAATTATTTCTAAGTCCTTAAAAGAGGCATATGAAAAAGATGATAATGAGATTCATAGTGTCGTCAAAGGTAATATGTCACCGTTAAGATTGGAACATGGTGTTACCATTCATGCATTTTCATTTGCATCATACTCATATATTACTATTACCACTTGTGCTATACACCCTACTATATGGTAAATATTGTATATATGCAGGGAATATGAGGAAAGGGAAGGCGTTATATACGCACACCACCTGCAGCTGGTACGGACTATCACAAAAGAGCCCGAAGAGGCCAACATGAATCGATGCCCATGTGTGGCCGATATAACCAGATGCCCACATAGGCGGTTATAGACAGGCAGAGCCTTTGTGTGGCCAATATATATGTATACCTCATTTGCATCATACATACATTCATTGATCATTACATGGAATGATGCTCATGAAATCGCCATGGTAAGAAAAAGCGCCAAGAGGCCGAGATATCTGAATCTTTGCATTGTGCATAACATTTAGGCATATGTATTAGGATCCTCAGAGGTGTTTACTGCTGGTCTATTGTTTCTGTTCCAGTTATTGTTATAACTCGTTATCTTTGTTATTTATGTCGACATACTCGAGACATCGATCGTATTGACGTTCGCTTTTCTTTGAGGACATCGCATTTCATGCCCGCAGGTTTACACAGGCAGGACGAGGGTCTACGTGAATAAGTTACAGATTTCAGCGGACTTTTGGAAGCACTCCTCTCTTCCCGGAGTGTCAGTGTAACCTTGGTATGTTACATTTTGTGTGTCTATATAGGTATGGAGGGGCCTTGTCCCGGCCTGTTGATGTTGTACATTCTTTAGAGGCTTATAGACATGTGTCCTGTGTATAGTAGTGTTGTATGGCCTCGTAGGCCTTGGCATGGGTATGTATATATGTTTAAGTCAATTTTTTGGTTAGAAGCTTTCATAATCTTTCGGCTTAGTCCGTGTTTATTTATGGATAGATGTTGATTGCGTGATCTGTGGTACCCGACAGGTGGGATCCAGGTGCCCATCGCGGCCATCCGGTTTGGGTCGTGACATAATGGATCGGGTTGCGCATTATGCAACACATACATAAGTCGGTGTCCACATTGCATTGCATATCCATACATATACCTTAGAGTATACCTAAGAGTAACGACATGTTATATACCTCACACTATAAGACGGGGGTAGTTTATATTATATGGCCTTTCTAGACATGTTATATTTAAGTTTTAGAGTTTCATTATTCGCCTCATGTATCCAGGTTGCTTATGCTTTCATTTAAAGCTTATCGCTTCATACTATGTTTCTGCCTTTCCTTACCAATTACAGATACATATTGATATTCATGCTTTACATACTTGGTATATTATTTCATATTGACGTCCCTTTTACTGGGGGAACTGTGTGTTCATGCCGTAGGTTCTGATAGAGATTCAGTGAGGCCACTAAAATAGGAGCTATCGAGTTCAGCCGTCAGTAAGTAAGCTTTGTTTTTCCCGAAGCTTCCTGTTCATATATGGAGTATGTTTTGCAGGATTATATACAGAATGGGTAGGTCGGGGCCCTGTACCAGTAATATGTCAGTTTAGTTACTCGTAGAGGCTCAAAGACTTATTTTGATATATATAGTGATGATGTATAGCCTTGTCGGCTACATTGCTTTTATTGAATCATGTTGTGACCTTGTCGGTCCTATTGTGTATATATGTTGGGTTAATCACTTTTGTTCAGTGTTATTGATGTGATATAATCCAGTACGGCTTTGTTAGCCAGAAATTCTACTCATATAGAAGACTGGTCATCAGAGTGGTACGCTCGGGACAGTAGGGCATCAGGTGCCGGCCACATCCCTTAGTCGGGGTGTTACAAATTTTGTATCAGAGTAGGTCAGTCTTAGGGAGTGTGTGAGTCGTGTCTAGTGAGTCTTGCTTATGGATGTGTTGCATGCCACACTTATAAACATGAGGTTACAAGGCATTTAGGATGTTACTTTTCTTCAAAATCTAGATTATGTGTTAGAAATGAAGTTGTAAATAACTGAATTCCTATATTTTCATATTGATTCTATTTTTCGGTAATTCCAAGATCCAAGGAACATACTAATAGCAGGAATTGAGTCAGAAACACGGGAGAAGTCACAGCCGATTGCCACCCGTTAACATAGATCCGAGGAATATAAGGACACCAGAAAGAAATGTAGGTTATTCTATGAAGGAAGATCCATCTATGTAAGAGGATATGTCTACGGAAGAAGATACGTCTAAAAATATTATATGGAAGAGGATCCATCTAAGGCCCCAAAAGAATCACTCTGAGTGCCACCGATCCCGGAAGTATTGCCAGACCATATGAAAGTCTGTATAATACAGAGACCATCAGCGTAACAGACATTTCCAGTTGGGTTAGGTGTGAGAGGTACTGTGTATGCAACAACGCCTCCAGTTATCTTTCCAGAGCAGGGTCATAATTAGATTCCCCCACATGTTGGACCCTCCGAGAGACCGAGAAGTACATTATCATATAATTTAGTTAACCAAGGTTCGCCCCTAACGAGTATAAGTGAGGAAGAAGTAACCAGTAGGCAGACCGGAAGGTTTGGGCTGGACACATGTATCGAAGGGTTGTTGTGAGATGCGTCAGATCGAAGTTCCTGGGTAGAAATCAGGCAAACACCAAAAGATGTTGGAAGTAGTAGACCATGCTGTCAATAATGTGGAGAGAGACATCATGGAGTATGTTTATCCGATATCAAGTTATGTTCTGAATGTGGAGCTTTGGGCCATAGGGCCAGGGAATGTCCCGAGAGGTTTCAGTCGTTGTGTCATCAGTATGGACAGGTGCATTATGGACAATGCCCATGTGATATGGAGGAATGTTATTAGTGCGGGAGAAGAAGTCATAGAGTGTATAGATGCCCGAGATTAAGCTAAGGAAAATAGCAGGCCCCAATGTTACTCAGAAGTTATGTAACTAATCAGGTATGTAGATAATTTTATTAAAGAATAGTTGTGTTTATGCCTATGATCGGTCAATTGTCATTGAGGTAGAAAGCGTGTCATACAGATATTATGAAAGGATTTCATAATCAAAACTTCGTAAACTTATGAAATCCTCGTAGTATGAGTTGTTGGGCTATTTTACTCTAAGTATGAGTTGAATTGGATAATTGAATGGATTGTGTACGTTATGAATTAAGGAGACTATGGGTTGAAGGATTGTGAGATTGAATCCTAGAAAATTTTCATATAAGAAAAGCGTAAAGAATCATTTAAGCTTAAAGTTGTCGAAGAACACCTAAATGAATTTTCTATGGAAATTGTATTTTTGATTGAACCGTGGAATGGAGTTACATAAGTATTCCTTGTAAAAGAATCTAAGAACCTGAGGTGTTCAAAATTATTGTTAAGATGCCTACATGAATTTTTCTATGGAATTTGAAGTCAATATTGATATCAACTTTCTATATGATATAGATGATCCTCTGTAAGGAACACGAATTCTTATAGAGTGACTTGTAGCTTCGTGATCAAGGTATGTAAGACTATCTCTTTCTTTTTCAAAAGCATGCAATCCAAAGAGTTATCGTTTTCGAAATGAAACGCCAAAAGTTTTGTCCTATTGTATATTAAAATCACTTGTCAAAAAGTATTCATTAATTATTATCATTCTCATAATCATCATTGTTGGTTACTGGTTTATCTTATTATAAGTCCTCAGAAAGAAGCATTCTAAAGAGCTAAGTGTCGAGTCAATCCAGAGTCATATCAAGGAAAAGTCAAAGAATTTATGAGTTTCAAAATAGACCAAGGAGCTAGTATCATCACAGTCTATTGTCCACACTCCTTATTTCCATTAGTATTGATATATTTTTTATTGGTATTTGATATCATGCATACAATGATGATCATATATTGGATCGGGTTGTACGTTCCACAACATATACGTATATTGGATCGGGTTTTACGTTCCGCAATATATATATATATTGGATCGGGTTGCACGTTTCACAATATATGTATATATATTGGATCAAGTTGCATGATCCGCAACATATATAATGGATCGGATTTCACAATATTTACATAAGTCAGTGTGCATATTGCATTGCATATCCATACATACACCTTACAGTATATCTAAGAGTAATGACATGTTATATACCTCACAATATAAGACGAGTGTACTTATACTGTAAAGGCCTATCCAGACGAGTTGTATTTGAGTTTCAGAGTTTCATTATTCACCTCATATGACATCCAGGTTGCTTATGCTTTCATTTACAATTTATCGCTTCATACTATGTTTCTGCCTTTCCTTACCGTTTACAGATTCATATTGTTATTCATGCTTTACACACTCAATACATTAATTTGTATTAACGTCCCTTTTATTGGGGGTGCTGTGTTTTCATGCCGCAGGTTATCATAGAGACTCTGTTAGGCCACCACAGTAGGAGCGCTGTTGAGTTCATTCGTCAGTAAGTAAGCTTTTTTTTTTCCGGAGCTTCCTAGTCTGATATGGAGTATGTTTTGTAGGGTTATGTACAATATAGGTAGGTCGGGGTCCTTTCCCAGTCATATGTCAGTTTAGTTACTTATAGAGGCTTACAGACCTATTTTTTATGTATGGTGTTGATGTATAACCTTATTGGCTATGTTATTTTGTTGAATCATGTTGTAACCTTGTCGGTCTTGTTCTGTATATATGATGGGTTAATTCCTCTTGTTCAGTGTTGTTGTTGTGATATAATCAAGTACGCCGTGTCGACCAAAAATTCTACTCATCTGAATCGATCATCGAGTGGTACACTCAGTCGATGAGGCATCGGTCTTGCTCGTCCCTAGTTGTGGCGGACAGCTCATCACTCCAAAATACTCATTAAAAGTGGAGAAGAAGCTAAATATTGTAACATTATTGTGTAGTTGGTTAAAGGTCGGATCTTTATAGTCTATATTGATTAAAGATTGAATCTTTATTCCATATCTTGACTTCTTGTTGTTGCGCATGTTATATTCATGCTTCATATGATATCTCATGCATTATATACTTGCGGATACATATGTGGGTCCGAGGGGAAATGGTTCCGAAAAGAGTGATGCGTTGATATGAGCCCGAGTGGATAGAGACAATTAATATGAGCCTAATAATGGCTAAGGAACCCAAAGTGAAATAATTCCGGATGGTATATGGACCTGGCAAATCCCCCATGGGTCACAATTCATTAATATCTGAACATGTGTATACCAGTGATGAAAAGGTCTTGCATTTCATTTGCATACCATTTTATCTATTGTTCTTTGTTGATTTATCTGCCTAAATCTTATTGACTTATTCTATCATGCTACTTGATTACTTGCAATGGATCTGAACAATTAGAGGCTTCTTATACATAGGCTCAATTTTTGTATTTTTGGATAATTTGTTATATCAGACTAAAGTTTAGGGTCGGTCAGTCCTCTTCCATACCTACTCTTCCCTTAGATATAAACCTTTCTTCACCTAACCCAAAATACAATGATTTGTTCAAACCAGAGACATTGAATCACATGCAAAACCTTACAAACCGTACTACTACGTCCAAGATACCTTTGAAAAAAGTTTCTTTTGTTAATGGGACTCCAGATTTGCAATGGACTTAGAAGAAAGTCGACCAAATGGAAGTATTGGAGAACCTTAAACATGTAGTCATCGGCAAGTTTTCTCATGGTTGGCCTTCAATGGAGGAATTGAGATACATCATCCCGTCGCAATATGGGATCAAGGAAAGTGTGAAATTAGTCCATTTCGATCTAGGCATGTTTTGATAAGATTATCATTAATGAAGGATTTCGTTAACCTATGCTCGCAGGCATCGTATTACCTACAATCAAAAGATGGATTATCTTATCAAATGCGACCATTAATCTATAATACTAATTTTAAAATGGAGGAAGAAACGTCTAAGGTTATTTCTTGGATTTCTTTTCCTAATCTGATGCCAACTTTCTTTGTGATGGAGTCATTGTTTTCACTAGCTACTATTGTTGGTACTCCATTACAATTAGATCTAGCTACTATCAATCGTACTAGACCTAGTTGTGCTCGGGCGAAAGTATTGGTGGATCTACTATCAGATTTATGAAATTATGTTAATATGGAAATTAAGGATGAGGATGCAAACGTGATTAGAATTGTAAAAGTAAGATTCATTATGACTATCTTTCTAAATATTGTGGGGAGTGTAAATTACAAGGTCATAGTGAAGAGGAATGCTAACATTTTCACCCAGAATTAGCTTATAAGGCAGAAGGAATCACTGACACTAATTGAGTAGAAAATGGTGAGAAAGGAAAGAAGATAGTGGTTATTGAGGATCAATATGTCGAGGAAGACAAACCTGCTTATCAAGAACAGAAGAAGAAGAAGAAGAAGAAGAGAAGAACAATTCTTATCACAATAGAAGAAGATTCAGTGCGAGAATATTATCTAGTGGTAAGGTCCTTAGAGATCCTGGTAACTGGAATGTTATCAAGAATTAATAATAGTTTTTGGTGCACCAACTCAAGCTGAGATAGAAAATGTGAAAGAGAAGGAACAAGGCATGGAATATCATAATGTGATTGTTAATAACAAGTATTATATTTTAAATGAAGATTACCAGCTAGTATAGGTCAACAATGATGTTAGCAGCAGAGTTAAGAATACGAGTAGCACTAATTTTGATGAGAAAATTCAGAAGGTACACAATTTGGATGAGGCCAACAAAAGTACTGAAATGGAGAATGATGACAGCCATGCTAATGATATAGTAGTATAGTCTACCAATATATGGTGTGACAGAGTGGAAGATGTATAAGAAGAATGCATCATGATTCATCAACGTAAGGAATCAGGTAGACCTTTAGGTCAGGATTCAGGAGGTCACGATGGTGCTGATTATAAGGTGGATTCAGGAACTAAGGTTCATGAAATTGGAGGTGGAGATCGATCTATAGACTTTGGAAAGGGGTATGGTCTATCTCTTGATCACCCTATTGAAGAATATCTAGAATGAGAAGGGGAAAGTGAACCAAGAAACCATGGTGATTGATTATAGGGGTGATGATTCATCTCAAGACTTAGGAGGGTAGGAGGTTGTTTTTCTTGATAAATCTGTTGAATACGTCCATGATCTAGGAGGATATGGTAGTATATTTGTGGAGGAGTCAGAAAAGATTGTTAAAGAGGTTGATAAAGAGATTGATCACGAAGCAAATATTGGCACATATCCAGTAAGGGTGGAAATTATTACACCTCGTAATTTGATTCATCAAATATACCCTATGATAAGGAGCTTAATACAAGGAATAAGGTTCCCTTGGGAAAATTTTGAAATGGTCGAGATTGAAATCTGAGAAGGTCGTAAAATTTTAAGGGTCGTGAAGTCTTTCATGCCTGTAATCCTTATGTGGAGTACGTCATGTAAAACTATGTGAAATGAGAAGAGTTATGATGGCCATAAAAGGTTAAAGAAGTCTTTGGGCCAAGGTTGGAGGTATAGCTAAGATACTCCAAGTTACACCCGTCGTTTCGTGCACATTTGAGAGTATAGTTAACTAACTTGAGCTCCAATTGAAAGTATGTATGTCCTAGAAACAATCATTTTAGGAGCAAATGTACTTGAACACATTCATATTATTAATGAGATTAATATATTTGACATTTGTAATTACTGAATTATTATTTGATTGTTTATATTATTCATTAATGTGCATCCCTTGAGCTAACGTTGTCATTGATAGAGTGAGATATTAATGATAGAGCGTAGTTCTTAAAGTATCCTCGACTAATGATCATTGAGAAAGGGATATCAATGATATATAATAAGTCGACATGTGGTCTGCATCACATTCTTAGAGAATGTAGTATTTTTCACTTACTACTAGTAATGGTTGCTAGTGATGGACACGTGGATACTCTTAGAGAGGTATTGGCATACCCTGCTGATAAACTATTTGTTATACATGTCTAGAGTATTATCATCATGTGGGAGATAGAAGTCCTTTGACTTGAGGTCAATACGCACCTGGTCTGTAGAGTAATGTACTTGATCCTGTTCTAAGCTTAAATTTCTTGTAGGATAAGACATGGCTTATATTGGGTACATTGCGATACAGACTAAGGTGGTAGTTGAGCCAATAATAGATTCATTCCTCGATTGGAATTTCGAGAAAACACTCAGCTTTTCAGAGATTTTAGGTCGACCAAGTCATTAGCCAATGCAAGAGACATATCTAGGATATGGTCTAGTTGTCGACTAATATAGATGAGATAAAGTGATCAAGCCATTTGGATAGACACTTGGCAAATCTTAAGCTTGATCGAGTGTGTTGCGAATGAAAGGAATTTATCATCTCACATAAGTGCATTTACTTGAGTCTTGTAAACGTCTTTACACATTGGTCGTCACCGTGTGCGATCTAGGAGTTCCGTGTGAACCTTGATTTGATCAAGTGCTGATGTGTGAATGTCTAAAGGGTCACACTAAGTCGATTGTCTTTTCAGTCTAAGGGTATATTGAGAGAATGTAAAATATCGGATTTAGAATCAAGATATTTTATTCAATAATAAATTATGGGATAATTTTCATTTGATGAAAATTATATAATTAAGTCAAAATTAAATCTTGGATTTAATTAGAACTAAAACGTGCAGAAAATAAAGGGAGGAGTCGCGTAGCGATGGGCCCGATTGGTGGCCAGATCAATTTGGGTCAGGTCTTAAAGCCTGATCCAAGTCTGGTTTGGTTTAGGTTTTACTCCCTATATATTCAGCACTTGACCTCATAATTTAGGTTGACAGCTTTTATAACTCTAGACATTATTGCTTTCTGAACTGAAGAGTTCAGAGACTAAAACCCTCTCAACCTTCTGATTTCCTAGCTTTTTTGAAGGAGGAATATACCGCAGCAAGGCTTGCATCCGAATTGACAATCGCGTGCGCACCCAGACACGTTTGTTGGGGGCAAGTAAGTAAACAAAATTTTAAACTTCCGCTGTGCCTTACTTGTGTGTTTTACACCCAACAAATCCCTACACCAATGACTCGAGCCCCATCCTGATGGTATTTTATGACATAAATGGATTTTAATAAGGTTTATGTATAGTTATAAAGCATTGGGATCAAAGGAATCACATTTTGACGAAGATTGGCTAATATAATATAGTGTTTTTCGCCGCAGATGGAATATGCCCGACGGAAGGAGGTGCACATAAGCCAAGTATTTTGGTCCAGCTCATTTCCCTGATATTCCCTTGGATATGCGGTCACACATGACATTTGCAACCTCATATGCCATCTCATATCAAGGGCGGTGACCAACCACCTTGGTCTATTTAAGCGATGGCTTGCATTGTTAGCTCTTATTTCGACCAAAACTCATCCCTAACACCGCCAAAACATCTCTAAACATTCTCCAAGGTTACAAGAGTGTTTACGAAGTGTACTCACCCAATTTAACACCAAAATCCTGAGAAGACACTCATATGGCTAGTAAAGTGACCAAGGATGGATGAGAGCAAAGACATGTTTGGATTTCAAGTTATTACTTTGGATTAAGGTATGATTCTTGTTGTTCTTAAGTGTTATTAAGTTATCCTTGCTTAGGATAATCTCTGGGTAAGGAAATCCATGAAGAAGTTAAGATAAAACTATATAGTGATCATACTAGTTGTTGTGTTGATTGTTGGATGGATTTGATAAGGTTTTTGAGATAGCTATGACTAAACCCCATGAAGTATGGTTGTTGTAGTGTTGATGATGTTGTTATTAAGGAAAGTAGATAAGATGGAATATACTATTCACACTAAGTGTTTGATGAAATATCATAACGATAAAGTTTTTAAAACTCTTGGTTGGATTTTGATGCGATTGTCCTTATTATTTAGGTTGGCGATTGTAGAATGAGAAAGGAACCATAGGAGTTGTATTTGTCATTAATAAGGTATGTTAATGCACACTCTTGTACTCTTTTGGAATGATCTACGAGCAAGTGTAACCGTAAGGATGTCCCTTCAAAAAGAATTCCATTCTTAAGAATAAGCTTGTGAATATCTTTGCTTCATAATGTACATAGCTCATGATTCTTATTATTCTGTTTCAAAGGTATTCCTTGACTCGATAGTAACTTGAGTCTTATGCCAACTAATGGCTTCATCGATCTTAACTCATTGATACGTAACGACCCTGAGCCACTCCAACCAGATTCATAAGGCCTTTCACATTCATTGCATGCATTATATATATGTATCTATTTTACGACACCGCGCCACGCTATATTCGGCCGGGTAGGCACTTATATGTGCACACCACTGCAGTTGGGAAGTTTATTAGGATAACCCCAAAGAGCGGCATAATGATGACAAAGTAGCCCGATATGTGGCATATATATATACTTCTATACATATACAAAGCATTTTAAAGCAAAGTTTGCATATTATTTTCCCACAGAGGCACTCAGAGTATATGTTGTTTCTCTATTGATCTATTTACATTCTTGCACTCAGTTATAGTTTCAACTTTATGCTTCACCTCCAGTATTGTATTTGTTTACAGTTTCAACCTTATATATTTAGTACATCTTTCATATTGATGAACCCTTACTGGGGCACTGCATTTCATGCACACAGGTACAGGTAAAGATACGGATGATACCTCACAATAGGTAACCCGACTCAGCTGAAGGTCAATACGCTACTTTCCTCTGGAGCTATTTAGCGAGTTGATATGTATGATGATTGCATATGTACATAGTTGGGTATGGCAGGTCCCTGTCTCAAGCAGATGTTATTGGTATACTCCCTAGAGGCTTGTACATAGTCCTCTAGTGTATAGTAGTCATATGTGGCCTTGTGGCCTTGTCGACCCTTCCAGTTGACTCATTATGTTTGTATTGGCCTTGTTGTATATATAGATATGTTGGGCCTTTTCTGATTATGTTTTTAGACCAGAGAATCATTCGTTAGAGGCCTTGGCGGCCCATGTATTGTTAAGTATGTTTCGGATATACTATGTGGTACACTCTGGCCATAGGGCACCGAGTGTCGGCCACACCCCCCAAGGATGGGGTGTCACAGAAATGCAGCAGAAGGAGCAGATCATCCTCTCAAATCAACTTCAAGTTATTGTATAGCTTCCTAAGCCTTTGTCTATCCTTAAAAGGAATTTTCCTATGAAGTAGTTACATGTTTTTGTGTCTCATAACTTAGAGCTGACTGTTGATGACATGCTAATAGAGAAAAGAAACCTCAATCCAACCCTGTAGATGATGCTGAAGCTATTGCCATGGTGATGGAGACAGTTACTAAGGAGGTAGGTATCTAGCTCTCAAAAAACACAGATGAAAGGAAATAGAAACTCAAAGAAGCAAGGTATTTTTTATCAACATCCTACAAGGGTGTTACCAATGTGGGAGGCAAAAACATCTAGTTCTAATGATTCTGAAAACATTATTTTGGAACATTAGATCAGTTAGAACTCAAAAGGCTTTCCATAGGGTGCAGATGTTACATAGACATCACAAGTTCTTTCTAATTGCCCTGATGGAACCTTTTCAATATGTAATAAATTACATCAATACATGAGGAGAATTGGTATGCCTTATACTAATAGTAATTGTAATGGGACAATCTGGTTTTTTTGTGAATGAGAACATAGAGGTAAATATTTTAGAGAACACTGACCAACAGGTCACTTTGAAACTATATTTTCAAGAGTTGGATAGAAATATGGTTATAACTCTCGTGTATGCAAAATGTGATGCTATTGAGAGGATATATTAATGGGATAACATGTATTTTCTGGCTAATGGAATGACAACATCTTAGCTTCTAGGGGTGACTTTAATGTTATTTTGAATGAAGAAGAAAATATTAGAGGACTGCCTGTGTACCCTCAAGAATATGAATACTTTGCTTTTTGTATCAACTCCTGTGGACTATCACCGAAGAAGAGTGCCTGCCCGAGCTATCTTAAAGTAAAGCTCTCTAGGTTAGCTATAGGTAAAGTTCTCTCAGAGCCGGAGACACAGGCCGCTACTCCTTCAGAAAGCGGGAATCCGCAAGGAAGGATAGGACACAGAATAAAGACCTAAAGTAGTTCGTCGGATGAGACCGAGAACCAAAGATGTCTATCAAAGAGAGGATTCAAAGATATAGACCAATCAAAAGGAAGATGGTGAAAGACCACCACAAAGAGACCCTCGCTCACGCCTTAGTCTTATTCGAATAAGATCAGTTATAAGAGTAGCCCTTTCACATGGTGGAATAGTAGAGCTGATAATGAGTATATTTTCAAAAGATTGGATAGGATGCTTCTAATGATAGGTTTCAGGACTGGTTTGGCCAGTTGGAAGTTGACTACCTGTCAACAACTAGTTCTGATCATGCTCCTATGTTGCTTACTTATGGTGATAGAATTCAACAATTCATCAAACCTTTCAATTTTTTTATGTTTTGGACTGAACATGAGTATTTTAAAGAAGTTGTTAAACAAAGTTGGACTGTTGATAATTCAGGAGATATTTTCCTATCTTTCAAGCAGAAGTTGAAGAAGGTTAAATTATCACTATCCGCATGGAGCAAGTAGACTTTTGGTAATATCTTCAAACAACTCAACATCAGAGAGTATATTTTTAGAGTGAAAAAGAACTTGTTTGAAGAAGATCCCTAAAAATGAATAGAATGATCTTGCAGAGGGCCCAAGCAGAACTAAAGATGTAGTTACACTATGAGGAGGAATTTTGGAGACAAAAATTAGGCTACAACTGTTTTGCAGAAGGTGATAGGAATACAATTTTTTTTCTATAACTTAGTTAATGGTAGAAAGACAAGAACCATGATTAAGAGAATTAAAAATGTTGAGGGTAGTTGGTTGGAGAATGTATATGATCTTGTAGCAGAAGTTATTTCCTTTTATCAAAAGCAATTTTCTCAAGAAGAAGAATTTTCTGATTTTTCACTTCTAAACTATATCCCTGAAATGGTTACACAGGAGGACAATGATATAATATGTTTTATGCCAACTTTGGAGGAGGTTAAAAATGAATCTTTTGAATTATCAGGGGATAATGCTAGTGGTCCTGATGGACTAAGTGGACTATTTTTTCAGAATTATTGGGATAATGTTGGTGCTGATGTTCATGGTGTGGTTAAAGTTTTTTTTAAGGTCATACACTTCCAAAGTCTATAAATCACACCAATATTGTGTTACTGTCAGAGAAGAATGATGTGGAGACTTATTCGGATATGAGGCCTATAAGCTTAAGCAATTTTATTAATAAAATAATCTCTAGAGTTCTTCATGACAGGATGGACAAGGTGTTGCCTATGTTAATATCTGCAAACCGATCCGGCTTTGTAAAGGGATGGGAACATAATTGAAAATGTTCTCTTGACACAAGAGATTATTTCTGATATCAGATTGAGAGGCAAACCAACAAATGTTGTCATTAAACTTGACAGGACCAAGGCATATGATAAGAGTGTCATGGTTATTCTTGACTAGAGTACTAAGGATGTTGGGTTTTGGAGATTTTGTATTGACTTGATCAGGAGATTGTTGGCTAACAATTGGTACTCAGTGTTGATTAATAGGCAAGCTCATGGATTTTTTTCACTCTACTAGGGGTGAAATAAGGAGATCCACTCTCTCATACTCTATTTATTTTGTCTACTAAAGTCTTATCTAGAGCCTTGAATTCCTTGTTTGATGATAATGACTTAAAAGGTTTTGGAATGCCAAAATGGAGTGATGATCTGAATCATCTTGCCTATGCATATAATATAATTATTTTCTCTTTTGCTGATGATTATTCCCTAAGCTTAATCATGAACACTTTGCAGAAGTATGAAGAGATTTCTGGCTAGTTGATCAATACAAGGAAAAGTTCATTCTATATGTTTTCAAAGGTAGCAAATAGTCTTGTTCAACAAGTGATAACAAATACTTTTTTTTTGTGGAGGATCATTTCTTTTTGTCTATCTAGGCTATCCTACAACTCATGCTAGGAAAAGGAAAGCTGATTATAATGAACTTCTCAAAAGATTTAGGGATAAATTGCATGCATGGAAAAGCAAATTGTTATCTCCTGGAGAGTAAGCAGTGTTAATAAATAATGTGCTACAAAGTATGCCAATTCACCTGATGTATATCATTAAAGCACCAAAGTGTGTGATAAAAGATCTTCATAGAATATTTATAAGATTTGTTTGGAGAAAAGATGATAGAAGTTCTAGACATTGGTTTTCATAGTTGAACATGTGTTTTCCTAAACAAGAAGGGGGCTTTGTTTCAGATCTATTTTTTATGTGTCTAAAGCACTATGTGCTAAGTTGTTATGGAGGTTTAGAACATCAAACTCCTTATGGATTAATTTCCTTTGGAACAAGTATTGCAAAAAACAATATTCTTAATGTGTGTAATGGAAAGGAGGATCTCAGGTATGGAAGATGATTCTTGAAGCAAGGGACAATATTGAGCAGGAAATTTGGTGGAAACCTAATAGTGGTACCACAAATATTTGATTTGACAACTGGACCAAACAAGGAGTCGTATACTATGTATTACCACAATACTATTACATTGATGAAAGTGTGAAAGATGTGAAGGAGCTTATGGTGGAAAGGGGTTGGGACATTATGAATCTATAACAATTGTTTCCTGATGAGATTTTTTATCACATATTAACCGAATTGGAGATTAAGGAACACTGATAGTTGGGATAAACCATAGTGGATGTTGACTAGCACATGCAAGTTTACTATGGCTAGTGCATGGGATCTACTGAGATAGAAATCTCATGTTCCTTTCAAAATATCCTTTTTCTTATAGAGGTTACGGAAATTTAAAATTCTAGTTGATGAAGTACTAGCCAGTATAGGGATCAATGTAGTTTCTAGATGTTGTTGTAGATCTTATCAACAAGAAACTACAGATCATATGTTCCTAACTGGTGACTTTGCTGCTTCTATATGGTTAATATTCAATAATGTTGCTGGTATCAATTTTCAGTGTACTCAAATAAAACAAGCTATTAGAATTTGGTGGGAGGCTGCATATCATTACAAGTTCAGGCCAATATATAAAGCTATCCCAGCCATAATTTTATGAAAAATATGGAAGTAGAGGAATACTAAACTGCATGAAGGCTTAATGTTTGTATACAAGGTGTTGCATGAGATTAACATGAACATCTACTTATTATGCAGAGTTAGATTTTCTTACCTGCATGATATTCCAAGGAAGTGGCCAGATATAATATACTACTTTAAAAGGATTAGGCCAAGACTTAGCTACAAAACAGTAATGTAGAAACTACCTCCAAGGGGTTGGTATAAGTGCAATTGTGATGGTGCTGCTAGAGGAAATGCATGTCCAAGTGCTATAGCCTTTTGTATGGTGATTTGATACATGCTGTAGGACAAAGGATCCCTGATGGAAAAAATCTTATTACAGAAGTTGTTGCTATTGGAAGAGGTGTGGAACATTGCACAAATAACCAACTTTTCCTCTGGTGATAGAAACAAACTCTTTGGCAATAAAGTTTATTTTAGGAAAGTGGGAGGTTCCTTGGAGCATTGTTATGGATGTAAAGGAGATCAACAGAATGCTGAGAGAAAAGACAGTGATGTGGGAGCATATATACAGAGAAGTAAATGGCCTAGCAGATTTTATAGCTAACTTTATTTTTGATTTTGCAGCTACACAACATTTTAACAACTTTCAGTTACCATCAATGGCTTGGAAGATGCTCAATGTAGACAAAGCTCAGATTCCAAATTTGAGAATCAGATATGCTCATGATACTGTAGTTCAACAAACATGAGGATAATTACATCTATTTCTGCAGGCACTACCGTCACATCTTGTGACGGTTGTTGATGACGGTTATGTGTGACAGATAAAAACCGTCACATCTTGTGACGGTTGTTGATGACGATTATGTGTGACAGATACAAACCGTCACATCTTGTGACGGTTGTTGATGACGGTTATGTGTGACAGATAAAAACCGTCACACATTTTGATTTGGAATTTGAATTTTCCCTCCATTTTTTAAATTTTCCCGCCAAATTTGTGTGACGGTTTTTGGTGACGGTTATATGTGACGGTTAAAAACCGTCACATTTTTGAATTTTGGATTTGAATATTTCCCTCCTTTTTTCAAATTTGTCTCGAATTCTGTGTGACGGTTAAAAATCGTCACATCTTTGCATTTCAGATCAAATTTTTAAACATTTAATAATAATTAAATAGATTTCTCGAATACGCATGTTGTAACTAACAACGTACTTACTTTATAGAATTGTTCAAATATACTAAATTGAATAACAAAACTACAAATAATGCTATCAAATTCAACAAAATAGCATAATATTATCTAAATAAACATCAAAAACCATAATATTGTCTGAATAACCCAAATACAAATATTTTTCAAACAATTATGTTGCACGGAGAATCTTTGAGAAGTGTTGCTCCCACTTCATCTGGATCTCATCCAGCTCATCTTGTGAAAAACATTCTTTTTCATTATACTATCAAGCACAATAGAAATAAGTTAAATTTTCTAATCATAATTAAGTCATTCCACACAAATTAATACATAAAGAAGATGTATTATTAGATAATATAATACTTACATCTTTTTGAAGCAAAGATAAGTCATTCATCAAACGAAGCATGTAGTATCCACACTCGTATCCGAAAGGTTGTTGTGGTACCTTAAAACAAAATAAAACCAAAAATTACTTAACAAACACATTTGAATTTATAACATTACATACCAATTAAAAGCTTGAAACAATAGATTACCTTAACGTTTTTCACCATTCTTGAAAAAGCTCATTTTTGCTTACTTTTTTTAGCGGTATACATCAGCATAACACTACAAACCATGACAAAAAATAGAATATGTTTGTCATTTTTCTTCCAATATAATATCTAATAATATTAAAATAAAAAGTCAATAATAACACGTAAACGATACGTACTGTGTGATCATTTTGACCAAGTCTTGAGAGGGAGGAGTATTAAGTGAATCAAGGTAGTATACCTCAAATTTTGACACATAAAAAACAACCACTACCCAATGATTCCTACAAATCATGTATATTTAGTGTTTCTCAAACTAATTAAGACAAAAGAGACTTTAGATACAATATATATACATATAAAGAAAACAGTATTGATGCACTGAGGATTATATGGCATGAAGACGTATTGATCGTCTTTTGCTTTCATCAAATGATCACATAAACTTGCGGCCCTTTTCTCAGGTGGACTGCTTGGTTTACCTTTATCGTTTATATTTGCACACACCAAAGCAGGTAGCACAAACCCAAAAGGTCTCACTCTTCCTCTTCCTGGCTGATTGTATTTCTCATGCAGTAGGCTACAATAGAAATACCACAAATCAGTAGAAAAACTGCACTAAAGAAAGTTGCAAAAACAATAGCAAAAACAACAGAAAAAACATAGTAGATTAGATTAGAGGACGTAGCAAATGTAAACCAAAATTTGGTTAGCACCTAACCAATCCATTCTCACCAACGCCTCGCATTCATCATTGCTAATAAAAGTTTTGATTAATTTGGCGGCCTAAAAAACAGAATCATCCACAAGATATGTCACGACATATTCTGATGACATCCTTATATCCACAATGTCACCAAACATAGCAAGAATTTCATTATTTTGTCGTGTTTTTCTCATTGGATGTGGAAGATTTTCAATTTTATTCGGCCCCTTCTTCTTCTCTTTTTTATTTTCATTTTTCAAAACATCATCTTCTTCATTAAGCTCAACTAACTCACAATCTTCAAACTCCAACTGTTTTATTATGTTCGGTTGATGCACTTCATCAACCCCAATCAATTCATCTTTTTTCGGTGACTTTTCTTGGCCATCACCGTCGCCTTTATCATCATTCTTCTCAAGTTGAGGTGCATATGAACAACTACCCATATCCGAATGTCTACGGGTCGCTCCTCTAACTTGGCTCCTTAGTTCATTCAATTCACTCTCGACATTTAAAGTCGTTTCTCTAGTATCCTTTCGCTTCCAACACTCTCTGAAGATCCATCATAAATGTGAAAGTATAATGTAGCAGTATAAAATTTACCTGTCCCTTGAATGTGTCCATTAATTGACAATTTTTTATTGCTCTTGCAAGGATGTCATTCTTTCCCCGCACCTTCAGTTTTCCCTCTACAACATCTTTTTTAATCTTTTCCTGTCAATACAAAAAGTTAATTCAATATGTGGAATTAGAATGTTAATACAATAAATACAAGGAATTGAGAAATTATAATTTCGTTGACAACAAGCTCCACTTCAGGTTCAAATTTACCCTCTTTCAAAACCCGAGCTTACTTCCAAAGCTCACTTCTATCAATCTCCTCCACCGAAATACCGGATTTAGAGTACTATAAATGCAAAAAACATGACATCATATTAAGTTCAAGCTCAATTTTCTATATTAAATTAAAAGTATAAAACTTACAATTTTTTCCATGAGCCCCTTATATTCAGATCTGCTCAAGCGATGATTCAACTTATTCTTTGTTCTTCTATCTTTTGCATCAATACTTTTTTGCTGATTAAAGTACATTGGAAAGTAATTATTATGTTTGAATAAAGTACATTGAAAAGTAACTTAATAAACTGTGAAGTAATTACTCACCACGAAGTCTGCAGAAATGCTAGACTTAACAAACTTCTCCCAATCAGATTTAGTAATATGATTGTATTCAACTGGAGGAGTGAACAACAAGTCACGATCATCTAAACGTGGGAAAATATACTTTTTTGCAAGTATGTACTTGAAGTTTCTAAACATCTATCAAATGTCTTGTAATACTTGTTTCTTACTTCGTGGATGAACCACAAAGTGTATCTGCCAAAAAACGGAGGCAAAAAAACAAAGCACAAATCATCAACAATAGCACCAAATTAGCAGCAAAAACAACAAAAAAAAATAGCAAAAAACTGCACCAAAAACGGGCCAAAAAATACCCAAAACAATGGCAAAAAACAGTGGCCAAAAGCAGCAAAAATAGTGAAAAACTGCAGCAAAAAAACAAAATAACTGCACCAAAAAATGGCCAAAACAGTGGCAAAAACAGCCCAAAAAACAGCAAAAAACAAGCCAAAAAAGTGCAGCAAAAACTGCACAAAAAAACAGCATAAAAAAAGCCATGAAAACTATAGTAAAATAGTATTTACCTTAACAGATTCTCAAAACCTATCTTTTTCTTCTTCGGGAACCAAACGCCAATCATCATGAAGTGTAGAGACTGTTGTGCGTCCCAACACTCCTAAATGTGTGCATAAGTCATTGCCGGATTCGCCTATTGGAACGCCCAACTTATTGTACTGTACTACAATTCTTTCAACTCCTTTTCTTTTTATATTTTGCTTCTGACTAATAGAAGCACCTCTACTATGATTGCTATATTCGGGTATATGATCATCACTTGCTGCTGCTTCTTCTTTTTCTGCCTCGGCCGAAAAATTAGGAATCGGTTTAAGTTTGCAAACCGTTTGAGAAGCAACATTGTCTTCATTTTCATCTGATACATTATCAACCTTTATATCTTCCTCATTGCCACAAATGACATCTTCTTGTTTATTCTTCTTCCTATCCATTTTATAACTGCAAAAAATGATCAAAATAAGAATGAATTAAACAATTGATATACAGTTGGTGGCCATAAACAAGTCAAAACAACAAAAATAATTAAACTTACAATGAAAAAACACAAATAGTTACACCCAAATTCCCTCTTTTCCATCTCCTATGTATACACCAATGTCATCATCATCATTCAATGGTAATTCATTTGTAATGGGTACATGATCCATCACATTGTCTATATCATCATCAGTACCTTTATTCTGCATACGACATATAACAAACCACTTTTCATCGCTTGGATCAGATACGTAAAATATTTGTGTTGCATGTGAAGCCAAAATGAATGGTTCTGACTTATGGCCTAATCGTTTGACATTTACAAGTGTAAAGTCAAGTTCATCATTTAATATTACAGCACCAACATTCTCTACCAAATCACACTTGAACACTGCAACTCTAAACATATTGTAATTGATATCCCAAATCTCATCAACAACTCCGTAAAATCCCATGTCATGAATTGTTGGATGTTGATCTTTAGAACTAGCAACTTGCATGGTTGAAGCAACAATAGTTACACCACTATTTTGAGTCATTCGACTTGCATCTTTCTTACATGTCTGGAAATGATATCCATTAACATCATATCTAGAATGTTTGTGAACAATACGAGAAGGACCATGAGATAACCAACGCAAAGTTTCTGAAACTTCAACTCTATTGCGTATTAATTCATATACCTAAGAAAGTAATTTGTGATCAACAACTTACATACTAAAATTAAAAATTAGAAACATAATGTTACTATATGATTAAAATATATTTTAACCTTATTCTTGAGCCAAGCAGCAAAGTATTTGTTGTGTTCAGTCTTGCACCACCTCTCAGATTTCTTTGAATGCTTTAATCTTATGATATCAAAATGCTCACTTCCAAATTAATTGAACAAAAGAAATTTAGTGTTAGTTTAATATTCATAATAAGACGTATAATTTAACCAATAAAACAATATCTTACCTAATAAACGGTTGAATTTCATTTGTATTCTCCAAAATCCACAAATGGGCTTAAAACAATAAATCTGAATCAGGCTGCATTATTTCCGTTCTACCAGTTGATTTTTCAATCAATTTACTCTGCATGTGTCCTTCCGGTACACCAACTGTTTTCATATCTGACATGTACATAGAGCAAAATTCTATGTCTTCCTCAGCAATACAACCTTCTGGACAATTACATTTTCCTAACATAACTCTTCAAGGTTTTCATATTTCTCTCGAATGGATACATCCATCGAAGAAAAACCGGCCCACATTGTCTCTACTCACTAACCAAGTGCACAGTTAAATGAACCATTATATCAAAGATGGAGGAAAACATTTTTCTAACAAGCACAAAGTTACAACAACATCCTTCTGTAACTGATCCAATGTTGTAACATCAAACTCCTTAATGCAACCGGCAAAAGTTGTTGCATTAATACATGGCAGTCATGGGACTTCAACCCCTGAAGTTTCAGTTGCTTCATACAAACTAGGCTCTTAATGTTGGAAGAATATCCTTTCGGAACTTTAATATGTTTTAAACATCTACTCTTTTCTCTTCCTTTGTCAATGTGAAACATGCTGGAGGAAGCCAAATCTTATTTTTTGCCTTTAACCGTGGTGCTAACTTTCCCCTAATTTTCAAATCAGCAAGGTCCATCCTAGACTTCAAGCCATCTTTAGACTTACCCAGAATATGAAGCAAAGTCCCATATAGACTCTCACACACATTCTTTTCAATGTGCATAACATCTAATTGGTGTCTCACAAGTAAGTGCTTCCAATACTCTAAATTGTAGAATATTGATTTCTTCTTCCACCATGATCTACAATTCGAATCAGTCCCATATTTTCGCTTCTTCAAATTCTTCTTTCCCCGTGTATTGTCAACACATTCAACTAATTGTAATATTTCCTCACCATTCAACTGTACATGGGCTATCTGCTCTTCTATTTTATTGTTAAATGCAGATTTTTGGCCTCTGTATTGATGTCCTTCTGGAAGCCAACGACGATGACCAATATACACATTTTTTTCTTACAATGTCAAAGTCTACATTCGGGAGTATCAACACCACAATATGGACATGCGTAATAACCCTTAACTGTACACCCTGCTAAATTCCCAAAGGCTGGAAAGTCATTTATGGTCCACATCAAGACAGCCCGCAAATTAAAAAAATCTTTCTTGAAAGAGTCAAAACATTCGACCCCTTTTTCCCATAAGATTTGTAAATCATCTACTAAAGGTGCTAAGTAGACATCAATGTCATTTCCCGGTTGTTGTGGACCAGAAATTAGAATAGATAACATCATAAATTTCTTTTTCATACAAAGCCACGGGGGAAGGTTGTAGGTTGTAAGAACAACTGACCAACAACTATATGAACTACTAAGGGAGCTATGTGGGTTGATTCCATCTGCTGATAAATCCAGACGTAGGTTCCTAGGGTCTTTTGCAAACTCAGGCCACTTCTCATCTATTAACTCCCAAGCTTTCGAATCTGCGGGATGACGAAGCTTCCCATCTTTGATACTCTCATTTGCATGTCAAGTTAAGTCTTTGGATGTTTTAGAACACTGAAACATTCGACTAAACCTAGAAATAATAGGAAAGTACCATAAAACCTTGGATGGTACCCCTACTCTATCTTCTTCACTCCCATTTTTTTTCCATCTTGAAATAGAACATGCAGGACATTTTTCCAGTTTTGCAAATTGTTTTCTATAAAGTATGCAATCATTAGGGCAAGCATGAATTTTAATATACTCCAACCCTAATGCAATCATTGTTTTCTTGGCATCATAAAAGACATAGGCAATTCATTACCCTCTGGCAACATCTTGGATACAAGACTCAATATCTCAGAAAAGCTTTTATCAGATAAACCAAACTTACCCTTGATGTTAAAAAGTTTAACTAAAATACCCAACTTAGGGAAATTTGTGCATCCGGGATATAAGGGTTTCTCTACGTCTTCAAGAAGCTCTTTAAAAGCTTTATTATCAGCACAATTATTAAAAGCATCAGTAACCATATATATGGTGTCCCCATCATTGTATCCATGTAGTTAGAGTCAAACTGATCACCTATTCTAGAGTCCATATTTTTACACTTTTCCCCATGTCAAACCAGATTGTATATTCACTATCTATCTCATTAAATAACAAATGTTCAGATACAATTTTAACTAAGTGAAAAGACAAATTTCCACATTGAGTGCAAGGACACCTAATACATTACTTTCTAAAGCATTGTCTACCGTAAATTGCAAAAAATTCTTAACCCCTTTATCATATTCGAGTGATAATCGAGAACATTTCATCCAAGACTTATCCATCAAGGAACAATAATAACAACAACACCTGATACACAACAAAAGGGATGCAGAATATTATTCAACCACCTTAAAAGAAAATACAAACACAAACATAAATCTAAAGCAACTGAAAAGAAAAGACAATGGTTCAAAAGAAGAAGGAAAAAATAGCTTAGGGTTTTTTTTCTTCAATTTCATGTTATCAAGGAGGACATCCAACTTAGGGTTTTTTTTTCTTCAATTTCATGTTACCAACAATCAACAACTTAGGGTTTTGCTACATTTATGGAAAAAATGTAAGACAATATAGAATGAACAGTAACTAGGACGAGTTAGAGTATTCTTACCAGCTATTTGGGGGTGAAATCAACAACAATCGAACAACAACAACAACAATCGAACAATGGAAGCTTTGGAATCATATTTATGGAGGCGAAATCGAAGCTGAAATGGCGTGAAATGGCGATGTTGTTTTGGCGTGAAATGGCGATATTGTTTTGGCGTGAAATGGCAGCTGCAATGGAGATGTTTTTGGAGTATACAAGGCGTGAAATCGAAGTGAAGGGGAACGCAGTGAACGCAGTGAACGCAGGGAAGTGAAGGGAAGGCAGTGAGGGGGAACACTAGAATTTGGTTGTTATGTGTATTGGGTTGAGATGGGTCGGATAGGGTCGGGTCGGGTATTACATTTTAAAAACAAATAAATTATATATTAAAAAATCGTCACAAAGATATGTGACTGTTAAAATAACCATCACAAAATTATCACAAAGACTGTGACGGTTATTTTGATTTTCACAAAGACTGTGACGGTTATTATAACCATCGCACAATTGTCACAAAGTCTGTGACGGTTATAAAAACCGTCACATGATTGTCACAAAGAATGTGACGGTTATGAAAATCATCACATGATTGTCATAAAGACATGTGACGGTTATAAAAACCATCACATGATTGTCATAACTTGTGACGATTTTTATAACCGTCACATAAATGTCATAAACGCGGAAAAACCGTCATAACATGTGATAGTTAAAAAAACCGTCACATGCATACTGTCATCGTAGATCATTTTTCTTGTAGTGAGGCTTTCTCTTCTGAGTACATGTTGATGTTCTACATTGTCGTTGATCAAATGTATCTTATCTGTAGGTGGTAAAACTGGTTTGGAAATTCAGTGTGGGTGGTATTAGTGTGTATACATGCTCATCCTCATGCAGAAAATCCTTAATAGAATGTTATCATCCTCATAGTGTAAGTATTGAAAATAAGACACAAGTGTTACATGATTATATTGGATAGCTTTTGTGGAAAACTAATATAGAGTTGGGCAACTATACTGGAAGCTTAAAAAATTCAACTGATTTTGTCTCCATACCACCTGGTGAGAGCTCTGAGGTATGACAAATGGATATAAATCAAGGCTCAGAGATTAGTAGATCAATTCTCATATTTAGTGTTCTACTATTAGCTTAGTTTTACTTTGTGTTTGCTTTATTTTCTTTCTTTTCCACTTTATTATGCTCTCTAATTACTTGGATGATTTTGCTTGTACAAACATTTTTTGTTTAATAAATTCCCATCACCTTATGAAGGTTTTGCAAAAAAAAAAGTAAAGACTTAAATTGAGTTGCTTTATTATTCCGCATTGAATTCTTTAACTATTTTAGATTAAATGGTTGTGGTAGGCTTATTGACTCTTAGGAGTTAGTGCCACCACGTTTTGGTAAATTGAGTCGTGACAAATTAGTATCAAAGCTTTAGGTCCACGGTCTCACAAGTACAAGAACAATGTCTAGGAGAGTTTTGTGAATCGGTATGATGAGTTTTGTATCTATCTTCGAAAGGCTATAGGATATCTAAGAACACTCTAATATTTCATTCCTTATCATGAATACTTGATACTAATGGTTTTTAAGAGTTTTATTGTTTCATTCTCTCACATATGGTAAAGACACGTTCCATTGTAGTTGAAGATTAGGAGCCTGCATCTATTCTCGTACTCGCTATCGGGACTGTTTCTCAAGGAAGAGCCAATGGAAATGGTAGGTGTTGAGGTAGGGCTAGAGCCATTGTTAATATGATAGCCAGTAAACGATCACTAGTTGTTGCTCAAGCCCGTGCAAGAGAGTTGAGTTCGAACCCAGAGGATGTTTCGGAGGAGGAGCCAATTTAGGCGGATGAAATCAGACCTGTCCAGGTACCAAAGGAATTCATTGCTACTTCTCTTCTTCAGGACACCCCGAAGCATATTCTGAGCATATTTGAGGATTGAGCTCAGGTGCACTGTTAGTACTCCAGAGGGTTCCCAAACTAGAGTTGGGGGTCAGACCCCCGATCAGGTGGTTTTCATAGGGTATTAGACCCCAAGTGCACAACCATCTACTCTTATGGCTCCTTGAGTTTTTCAGTTTAGGGTGTTGCTATTTTTCCAGTTGGTTAGCCTACCATGTTTGTTGATGAGCAGAAGATGTGGGATAAGTTTGAGAAGATGAAGCCACCAAAGTATGATGAACATCCTAGCAATGATGTTTATGAGTTTCTGTGAGTTGTCATGAGAGGTTGCACAATTTGGGGTTGGTTGCATCTAACGATGTTGATTTTATAGTATTTTAGATGATTGGACCTACCAAGAAGTGGTAGAGGGTGTTTGTTGAGACTATGCTAGTTGGTTCGCCTCCACTTTCTTAGGCAGAGTTCTCTAGAGTGTTTCCAGAGAAGTGGGTTCCCCATATTTTAAGAGATGGGAGGCGTGAGCACTTCGACATGTTAAAGCAGGTTGGTATGTCTGTGACTGAATACGAAATATGGTTTCACTCTTTGTCTCGCCATGCTTTGACTATTTTGCTAAATAAGGCAGAGAGGATTGAGAAGTTTTTTAGGGGTCTGTCGTACCACCTTTGAGTTGCAACAACACAAGTAGCAGCTTCAGGAGGTACTTTTCAGGTAGTGGTGGATTCAGCTAAGTGTTGAGTCTATTAGGCGTCAAGATTTTGGGGATAGATCATGCAAAAATCCCCGCAGCTCAGGCAGTTATGGGGTTATCTCATCTGGAGGTAGAGGTTATCATAGTAGGGTACATCGACTCCATTTTAATAGGCCAGTTTAGGTAGCGAAGTAGACTTTGATTAGTGGTTCTTCAGGTCGTGGTAGGTACAGTTCGGTATAGGATTCTAGAGTTCTTATTCCTAACTTGGAGGTCGAGGGGGTTATTCCGACCATTCTAGCTCTACTTAGTAGTCTATATACCATTGTAGATGTTATGAGTGTGACGATATGAAACACTTTGTGAGGGACTGACCCAAGACTTAGACAGGGTGGTCAGCACTATGGTTCACAGGGTTCTGGATCTGAGGTAGCAGCATAACCAACTAGAGGCGGTGCATAGAGTGGCTGAGGTGGTTCACACTCAAGTAGATTTGGTTCTCATTAGGATATGATGGTGGTCGTGGAGGTTCTCAGGCCGTGGTGGTGGTTGTGGAGGTTCTCAAGCCGATGTAGACATGCTCAATACTATGCATTTCCAGCTAGACCAGAGGTAAAGGCTTCTGAGGTAGTCATTACAGGTACTATTTCAATTTGTTATTGGCTGGCTATAGCATTATTTGATCCAAGCTCTACATAATCTTATATGTCTACTTATTTTTCTGTGAGTCTGGGTATGATGTGTGAGTCTCTTGACTTCCCTATTAGTATTTCTACTATTGTTAGGATTATGAAGTAGTGGATCAGGTGTATCAATCATGTGTTGTGACTTGATGGGGTATGACACTTAGGCTGATTTGATGATTCTGGTAGATTTTGATAGTATTCTAGGCATGAATTGGTTTTCTCCTTATCATACGATCTTGGATTGTCATGCCGAGACATTTACATTAGCCATGCCAGGAATTCCTAGGTTGGAGTGGATGGGTTCTTCTAATCATGTGCCAAAGAAGGTAGTATCTTATTTAGGGCTAGAAGGATAATTAAGAAATGGTGTTCAACTTATTTAGTGTATGTTTGGGATACTAGTGTTGATACACCTCCCCTTGAGTTAGTGCCAGTAGTGAGGGAGTTTCCTAAGGTGTTTTCAACATATTTACCATGTGTTCCACTAGATCGTTATATTGATTTCTATATAATTTAGAGCTAGGCACCAAACCCATTTCTATTTTTCCATACCAGATAACATCAATAGAGTTGAATGAGCAATTATAGCACTTGTTGAGTAAATGATTCATTAGACCTAGTGTATCATTGTGGGGTGTTTCGGTGTTGTTTGTGAAGAAGAAGGATGACCTATGAATATGTATATTGACTACTGACATGACAACATAACAAGATCATAATTAATAACAAGTATCTGATTCACTGCATTGACGACCTATTTGATCAGCTTCAAGGTGCATCAAACTTTTCTAAGATGATTTGAGGTCCAATTATCACCAGTTGAAGATTAGGGTGAAGGATATCCCAAAGACAACTTTCAGGACCTGTTATGGTCATTATGAGTTATTGATCATGTCTTTCGGGCTGACTAATTCCATAACATATTTCATGGATTTGATGAATGGTGTCTTTAGACTGTACTTGTATTCTTTCATGATTGTCTTCATCGATGATATATTGATCTACTTTTGGAGTAGGGAGGAGCATGAGCAATATTTGAGGATTGTGCTCAGGATTCGGAAAGAGAAATAACTTTATGCCAAGTTCTCAAAGTGTGAGTTCTAGCTTAGTTGTGTGGCATTTTAGGCCATGTGGTGACCAAGGATTGTATTATGGTGCTTCCCAAGAAGATAGATGCAGTTTGTGATCGGGTTAGACCTGTTTCGGTTACTGAGATTCGATGTCTTATTGGCTTCGCTAGTTACTATCGGCTTTTGTAGAAGGTTTTTCATCTATTGCATCTTCTTTGACTAGATTGACTCAAAAAATGTACCTTTCTCATGGTCGGATGAGTGCAAGGCGAGCGTTCGAAAGCTCAATACTTTGTTGACTACAACTCTAATTTTGAATCTTCCCGTGGAGGGAGAGGGCTTTACTGTCTATTATGATGTTTCACAGATTGTCCTTGGTTGTGTTTTGATACAGAAAGGGAAAGTTATAGCTTATGGTTCAAAGCAGTTAAAGGTGCACGAGAAGAACTACCCCACTCATGACTTAGAGTTAGCGGTGGTAGTTTTTGCATTGAAGATTTGGAGGCCTTACCTCTACGATGTGCGTTGTGTGAGGTGTTTACCGATCATCGGATTCTTCAACATATTTTCAATTAGAGGGATTGCAATTTGACATAGAGGATATGGTTAGAGATGCTCAAGGATTATGATATGACTATTCTGTATCACCTGAGCAAGGCCAATATAGTGACGGATACCTTGAGTTGAAAGACGGTAAGTATGGTTACCCTAATATCATTGTAGGTTGGAGCGACCTTTCGCTATAGATGTTCAGACCTTAGAAAATAGTATAGTGAGACTTGATATTACTGAACCTAGAAGTATTCTAGCTTGTGTGGAGGCACGGTCTTCATTAGTAGACCAAATTAGAGCCCAACAGTTTGATGACGCCAAGTTGTGCAAGATTTGGGACAAAGTGTAGAAAGGAAAGGCACGAGAAAAAATTGTTAATGATGAGGGAGTGTTGAGTATCAAGGGTCGCATATATGTTCCCCAAGTGAGAGATTGACTAAATTGATCATAGAGGAGGCTTATAGTTTGAGGTACTCTATTTATCTGGGGGTTATAAAGATGTATTGAAATTTGAAACAACATTATTAGTGGTGTAGTATGAAGAGGGATATTGAATGATTTGTATCTCAGTTTTTGAATTGTCAACAAGTGAAGTATGAGCACCAATAACCTAGTGGGCTTACTCAGAGGATTCCTATACATGAGTGGAAATAGAAGTGGATCGCTATGGATTTTGTGGTAGGGTTACCACAAATTTTAGAGTTCCCATTTCTATCATTTTGGATTGAGGCACACAATTTACATCCCACTTATGGAGATCTATGTAGAAAGAGTTGGGTACTCGAGTAGACCTTAGTACATCATTTCACCCTCAGATGGATGGTCAGCTCGAGTAGAATATATAGGTCCTTGAGGACGTGTTGCAGGCCTGTGTGATTGCTTTGGGTAGTCAATGAGATCAGTTCCTACCTCTTGGCTGAGTTTCTATATAACAACAATTATTCGAGTATTAAGATGGCATCATTTAAGGCCCTGTATTGTAGGATGTGTGTTATCCTGGTTGTTGGTTCAATCCATTTGAGGTGAGACCTTGGGGTACAAACTTGTTGCAGGATTCTTTGGACAAGGCCAAGTTGATTCAGGCGATACTTCTCACGGCTTAGAGTCGGCAAAAGAATTATGCGGATTGAAAGGTTATTGACTTGGAGTTCATGGATAGTGAGCGGATTCTATTGAAGGTTTCACGCATGAAGGGTGTGATGAGGTTTGGCAAGAAGGGCAAATTGAGCCCTAGGTATATTGGTCGTTCAAGATTATTCAACGTAATGGTGAGGTAGCCTATGAGTTGGCTTTTCCTCCTGGATTGTTGGGATTCCATCCCGTGTTTCATATTTCTATGCTCAAGAAGTACCATTCAGATGGTTCTTATGTGATCCAATGGGATTCGGTACTTGTTGATCAACTTAACTTTTGAGGAAGAGCCAACTGCCATTCTAGATAGATAGATTCAGAAGTTGAGGTCCAAGGAGATTGTTTGATAAAGGTTCAGTAGAAACATCGCCTGGTCGAGGAGGCTACTTGGAAGACTGAATCAGACATGCGGAGTGGACTGTTATGTGATTCAGGTACTTCCTTTCTCTTTTATATTCGAGGAAGAACATGTATTTAAGTAGTGGATTAGTGGATGATGTAATAACCTATTAGGTAATTTTGGATATTTTTCTAGTTTTCCTGCAAATAATCTTTCCCCTAGCTTTTTTTTGGTATATTTGACTTGCAAAGATGGATGATGCGATTCTCGAGGCAATTGGGTGAAATTGAAGGAAGAAAACCTAAATTTCAAAATTTGAAAGTTCTAAGTTTAGTAGGTTTGATCAACAGTTAACTTTTTGGAATACACACTCAGAATCGAATTTTGATGGTTTTGTTAGTTTCGAAATATGATTTTTGACTTAGATAGATGGTTGGGATAAGTCCCAAGTAATTTGGATGAGATGCAGATAGGAAAAGTGAATTTAGAAACTTTTTAAGTTAAAAGATGAGTGGTGGTTGGCTAAAGTCAAAATTGAGGGTAAATGAGTCTCTTTTGAAGTTTCATTGATTCCATTAGGTCTAGAATATCATTTATGACTTGGTTGAGTCATTGGTTCAATTTTCGAGGGACTCAAGGGTATTTTAGAATCTTAGCTGGAATTCTAGTTTTTTAAGTGAATTGGAGTTCAACATGGTCAACAACGGGTCAAGATGACCTCGCATGATCATTTTAAGTGCGCGAGCAAATTTGTTGCATATTTTAGGAGTGGTTTTCATATTTATTTTTATTCGGGAGGTCTTGGATGAGTTTAAAGGGTTGAAAGTTTGGATCAATATTTGAGGTTGCTGGTTTTTTATGTCTCGCACTCGCGAGATTGGGCTCGTACCAGCGAGGCCACAACCTATGTGTGGTTGGCCGCAGGTGCGAAGAAGGGAAAACATTGGGCCAAGATGCACATGCGTAGACGAGCTTGCACATGCAAGGCAGCTTCTGCGAGGAGATGGCCGCATTTGCGGCCTTCGATATTTAAGTGGACCTCATGAATGCAAGGAATTTTCACAGATACGATCTCTCTAATTCGCATAATGGACCGCAGCTACGAGGATCGCTAAACATATTGCATAAGTTTCCCATTTTGACTTTAGCTCATTTCATTCACATATTTGGGACTTGGAGCTCGATCTAAGGAGATTTTTAGGGATTTTGCTAAAAACTTTAAGTGGGTAAGCTTATATTTATCCTATTTTGATTATATCTTCGATTATTAAGGTTTCCCATGCTATTAATTATGATTTAGGATGAGGGTTTATGAACCCTGGGTTGAAAATGGAGATTTCTTCAAATAAATCTTGAATTTGTTGTTGGATTGAGTTGATTTTTTTTATTTAGACTCCATAGACCTTGGGTAAACTTAAGTTTGGACTGTTTTCCTATTTTTTCCTTCGAGGCTCACAATCCTATTTTTGAGTGTTCCGAAACTTCCATATAACTATATGGGTGTCTAAGGAATCGTGTGTTAACATACTTTTCATATTTTACTAGATTTGGAACATTCGGAGGCGTTACAAAAAGGCAAGGCTTAGTTGTGACTATCATACTCATATTCCAGGTAAGTTGAGATCTTTGACCTTATTTAAAGCATCGTGGTTGTGTAAATAAACTAAATAAGAGGGTTTAATGGGTATAATAAGGGAGTCTCGATACTTGTGAGGTGACAAGCACTTGTGTCGGATACCGATGATATGTTATGGGTATTTGCGTCGTTTAAATTGTATAGTCCGGTCTGAATGTCACGCTTTGGGCACTAGCTGATAGATATTATGATCCTATGAATCTGTGATTGGGGCATGAAGCTCGTACTTTTCTGTCTCTAAAATTATATGCCTGTCTTATTTGATATTGTGTGCTCATCACACTAAAATACTCGTTAAAAAGTGGGGGAAAAGCTAAAGATTGTAACATTATTGTATAATTAGTTAAAGGTCGAATCTTTATGACCTATATTGAATAAATATTGAATCTTTATTGCATATCTTGGCTTCTTGTTATTGTGCATGTCATATTCATGCCTCATAAGGTATCTCGTAAAATTATGTACTTGCATAAACATATGTGGGTTCGAGGGGAAATGGTTCCAACTGGAGTGATGCATTGATATGAGCCCGAGTGGCTAGAGACAGGTAATGTAAGCCTAATAATGGCTAAGGAATCCGAATGGAAATGATTCCGGGTGGTATATGAACCGCGCGAGTCCCCCATGGGTCACGATTCATTAATGTTTGAACGTGTGTGTACCTATGATGGAAAGTCTTTGCATTGCATACTATTTTATCTATTGTTCTTTGTCGATTTATCTTCCTAAATCACTTATCGATTAATTCTATGATGCTACTTAACTACTTGCAATGAATCTGAACTATTTAGAGGATTCTTATACATAGGCTTAAATATTGTGTTTATGGATTATTTGTTATATCAGACTAATAGTGGTTAGTGTGGAAGTGGTACTCATACGACCAACGCTCATCTTTGTTTTATCTAGGGTCGGTCGATAATTCTATTGATTACCCCTTGTTTATTGTACTCACACTACACTTATTGCACCATTTATGTGTTGCAGATTTTGTTCTCAGTACTAGCAGAGCCAGAGACTGAGCAGGTCGTGAAGGAGGGGATTCTGGAGGATTCGAGGTGAGCTACTAGCTTGATCTGTGGTACCGGATTATCCATCTATTTTTCATTCTGTATTTTCTATATCAAGACAACATATGTACTTGGATTATATTCTAGACTTGCATTTCTTTTAGTCGTTCTTGTACTATGACACCAGTCGGGGATTAGTAGTACTTGTTTTTCGTATTTTCTATATTATGAAACTTATTAAAGACTTAAATTGATTTTCTTTATTATTCCACATTGAATTTTTTAACTATTTTGGGTTAAATGGTTGTGGTGGCTTATTGACTCTGGGAGTTAGTGCCATCACGTCTTGGTAAATTGGGTCATGACATCATCAAAGGACAACATATCATCTTTACATGTTCTATATAACTCATCCACCTAACAAGTTACAATAAGTGGAGGGTAAGTCTTATGTAGTTCAAGAAACCATCATACTTTGCTTGGTTCTACGACCTAGCCATCAAGCAGGCTGCAATGAATGGAAGTGAAGACCTAACATTATAAGTAATCGCTCTTACTTAGTCTTACCGACTTAACAAGCATACGAACCTTGCTGAAATCAAAAGTGAACTACTCTGAGCTTACGAACCTCGTGTAGTAAGCCTTAATTGTATCAACACGAAGTTGTAGTGTTAGAACAACATGGAGATGGTTCTAAGGGGAAATATTGTCAACATAGTAGCAAAGCTTATCCATAAGAAAAAATAGTCATATCTTTTTTCTTTTTCTTTTTTTTCTCACACTAATTCAATTCTCCTTTATCCATACCTTTTTGTCAGCCGTAAATTATCCAATTCTGTTTCATTTATTTTATCATTTTGTGATATTGAGATAATTATTGGGAAAGTTGAAGGCTTTACTGTTGTTGAAGCTACGATCAGTGATTGGAAGCTGTTGGTTGTAACTTGTAATCCAGATCTGATGTTAATAGTAGTACCTAACGCAATTATTCTTGTTCTTTTGGATCGATCAAAGATGAAAGATTGATCTTTTAGTTAATTTTAAGTTTAAATTTTATCGAAATTCAAGCAGAACAAGTTTAGAATTTTGATCCGAGTATGTGAGTGCAACTCTATTTCGTATTCACAATTAAATAAAGACTGTTGTTGACTCTCTCTCTCTCTCTCATTTACTTCCTCCCCCAACGGTAACATTATCGACCCCCATTCCTGAGGGTAAGACCCCATTAGCACCGCTCCGACCACTCACCGACGCGACGGTAAGACTCCAATAACACCGCTCCGACCACCCATCGGCGGCGACAGAAAAATGTTTTTTTATTTTTTTTTATAAAATATCATTTGTTTTTGTTCCTTTGTTCTTTTTATTGTTCTTGTGTTCTTTTCTCCTAGATTTACGCAGGTAATCGATTTTTGGTGAAAACTCAAGTGAACAGTACTTCCGGTACTGGTGAATAGTAATTTTCGCCAGCAAACAAGTTCTATTCAATTGGAGTTGGTACCACTAGTTGCCCATATTCATTCTTTGTCCTTAACCCTGTTGTTAAATTTTGACGCTTCTTGTCTTTAGTTATAGCATTTTTGGCATAGTGGTTTTACTTGCCTCTAGATTATTGTTAACTTGTGCTTGCACTTTGATCCCTTCCTATTTTTAGGTAAACGTTTGAGTAATTTATTATTTTATATTTGATTGAGTGGCTTTGGTAACTGATAGTAGACTAGGGTCATATTCTCGATCAGGGACGAGGGCGAGGGTTAGGGGGTAAGAGAGATGCTAGACTAAGAATAGGGTATTGGAACATTGGGACTTTAACGGGGAAGTCCATAGAGCTAGTTAAGATTCTTAAGAAGAGGAGGATTAATATAGCATGTGTCCAAGAGACCAAATGGGTAGGACCTAAGGCTAAGGATGTAGACTAGTATAAGTTATTCTCGGGTAGGTCAAAGTATAGGAATGTGGTAGGAATTTTGGTAGACAACGAGTTAAGGCATCATGTGGTAGAGGTGACGAGGGTCAATAACATGATGATTGTGATTAAGTTGGTAGTTGGAGGGTTCACTATGAACATTATTAGTGCTTATGCACCGCATGCGGGCTTGGATGAAGAGGAGAAGAGATGTTTTTGGGAGGATTTGGACGATATTCATGGAGGCTTTGGACTCGGGGACAGAAACGGGGGAAGCGTTTCACTTTTGGAGTTCGCTAGAGCTTGTGGGATGGTGATAGCCAATTCGAGATTCCTAAAATGAGGAACACTTGGTGACTTTTCGTAGTTCGGTGACTGACTAAGATAGACTTTTTGCTCCTTAGGAAGGTTTACAAAGGTCTTTTAAAGACTGTAAGGTTATTCTGAAGAAGGATCTTACAACCAGACATAAGTTTTTGGTGATGGATTTGGAGATCAAGATGGAGAAGAAGAAGAGGGTTGTGGATGCAACCGGTATGAGGGATAGGGCGGTCAGATACATTCGGGAGGTAGCTAGAGATGTGTTAGGGGCCTCGCGAGGTAACCGTGGTGGGCATCAAAAGTACTGGTGGTGGAATGGTAAAGTTCAAGAGACGTTAGAAGCGAAAAGAGTGGCGTATGTGAAATTGGTAGAAAGCAAGGATAAGGTGAAAAAGTGGACGAATAGGGAACTGTATAAGATGGCGAGGAAGGAAGCAAAGCTAGCGGTTACAGCCACAAAAATGGCGGCTTTTGAAATCCTGTATGTGGAATTAGATGAAAAATGCGGGGATAAAATGTTGTACAGACTAGCCAAGAAAAGGGAGAAAAGAGCCCGTGACCTATATCATGTGAGGTGCATCAAGGACGAGGATGTCAAAGTACTGGTGGAGGGAGCGCATATTAGGCCGAAGTGGTAGTCTTACTTCTATAAATTCTTGAACGAAAAAAGAGATAGAGACATTGTGTTGGGAGATCTGGAGCATTCTGGTAGGTACCGGGATTTTGGATATTATAGAAGTATTAAGGTTGAAGAGGTTAATGGTGTTGCTCGCAGGATGCGCAGTGGATGTTGTAGAAGCATTAAGGTTGATGAGGTTAAGGGTGTTGTTCACAGGATGCGCAGGGGACGAGCGACTGGGCCTGATAAGATCATAGTTGAATTTTGGAAAAACCAGGCAGGGCATGTTTGGAGTGGCTGACTGAGTTGTTTAACATCATTTTTAAGACGACAATAATGTCCGAAGAATGGAGGTGGAGTATAATGAGTCCATTGTACAAAAATAAAGGTGATATCCAAAGTTGCAATATAAGGGTATCAAGCTGCCGAGCCAAACTATAAAAGTTTGCAAAGGGTCGTGGAGATGAGGGTGAGGAGAGGTGTGTTTATTTCCAAGAACTAGTTTGGATTCATGCTAGGGAGTTCAACTATTGAAGTCATTCATCTAATTAGAAGGTTAGTGGAGCAGTATAGGGAAAGGAAGAGAGACTTACATATGATTTTCATTGACCTCGATAAGGCATACGACAAAGTACCTAGGGAGGTTCTATGGAGATGTTTGGAGGTTAGAGATGTACATGTGGCGTACATTAGGGTGATAAAAGATATGTATGATAGAGACAAGACTAGGGTACAAATAGTAGGAGGATACTCAGAGCACTTCCCAGTGATGATGGAGTTGCACCAGGGATCAACTCTTAGCCCATTCCTATTTGCCTTGGTGATGGACGGACTGATGCGACAAATCCAATGGGAGGTACCATGGTGTATGTTATTCGCAGATGATATAATACTTATTGATGAGACTCACATCAGAGTGAACGTCAAGCTGGAGGTTTAGAGACATACTTTAGAGTCTAAAAGATTCAAGTTGAGTAGGACCAAGATATAATATTTGGAGTGCAAGTTCAGCTACGGCAGCGACCCTGAGATAGGCGTGGATGTGAGGCTTGGTACTCAGATCATTCCAAAGAAATGAAGCTTCAAGTACCTAGGTTCTATCATCCAAGGGAATAGAGAGATTGATGATGATGCCACACATCATATAGGGGTAGGGTAAATGAAATGGAGGCTCGCATATGGAGTTTTGTGCGACAAAAAGGTGCCATCAAAACTTAAAGTCATGTTCTATAGGGTGGTGGTTAGACCGACTATATTGTATGGGGCAGAGAGTTGGCCAACTAAGATAGGATTAGAAATGATGATATCCGGGACAAAGTGGGAGTGGCTCCGGTGGAGGATAAGATACGGGAAGTGATGTTAAGATGGTTCCAGAATATGTAGAGGAGAGACATATATGCCTCAGTACGGAGGTGTGAGAGGTTAGCTATGAACGGGTTTAGGAGGGGTAGAGGTATGCTGAAGAAGTGTTGGGGAGAGATGATTAGATGAGATATAGCGCAGGTGCAACTTACTGAGGACATGACCTTGGATAGGGGGTTGTGGAGAACACAGATTAGGGTAGAAGGGTAGTAGGTAGTCGAGCGTAGTCCTACTTATGCTTACAAAATGATAGTTGTAGTGTTATTACTATAGGATCGATTAGCCTATCACACTTATAGGCGCATTATTTATTTATAGTCCCCTTTAGTTTGATTTCTCTGTTATGTATTCTTTAATGTACTTTGTTTATCTTGTTTAGTTGTGTTAGCTACTGATTTCTTTTGTTAGAATGTGTTACCATAGCGTATTCGATTTTTTTATCAGCATGTTCATATTGCTTTAATTTCTTGTCTGAGTCTGACCTTTTCTCTTTCTTTGCTTTGCTTGTGATTATGATTTGTCTTAAGCCGAGGGTCTCCCAAAAATAGTCACTCTACTACCAAGGTAGAGGTAAGATATGTGTACACTCTACCCTTCCCAGACCTCACGTACATTCTCATTTCCACAACTTTCATCTTTTAAATGTGAGTTTTTGACTGGCTAACATTTCGTTCCATACAACAGAGTCGATCTAACCACCACTTTATAGAACTTGCCTTTAAGTTTTGATGACATATTCTTAACACACAGTACTCCCAAAGCGAGCCTCAGTTTCATCCAACATGCACTAATACATGTGTGACATCATCGTCAATATCCCCATTCTCTTGTATAATAGACCCAAGATACTTGAAACTTCCTTTCTTATGGATGACTTGGGTACCACGCCCCACTTCCACACCAACCTCATGCGATACGTCACTGAACTTGCACTCCAAGTACTCGATCTTGGTCCTACTCATCTTAAACCCTTTAGACTCTAGAGTTTGTCTCCAACCCTCTAACTTAGCATTGACTCCGCTGCGAGTCTCATCAATCAAGACTTTGTTGTCACGCCCTTTTTCGACCGCGACTTTTCACTAACTCCTGCTTAAATAAAAATGTTAGAAAATAATAATAAAAATGCTAAATGTGCAAAAGAATGCTAAAATATTAAAAGGGTACTAAAAGGTTAATTTTAAAAGTAAAAGGTGTTAAAATGCTAAAGGGTTGCTAGGGAGTCGCCACCTAATTAATTTGGGTGAATTAGGACACCTAAATGTTAACTAGTTTAAAGTAAACATTAACTCCATTTTAATGGTCTGCTAAACTTAATGAGATTCTGGGTAAGGGTTCTTTATTAATCTAGAGGGAAGGGGTTAGACACCCTCTAAGATCCGCTAACTTGCGGTTGTCCTGCCAAACCTAGGGTTAATTATTTGTGCTAAGATGCAATGTAGAGGGTGTTTTAGTAAAAGAATGTATTTTGTCTCGTATTAAGAAATTACACGACTAGTGCTATATGTGTAAAGTTTAAGAGCATGCATTTATAAAAATTTTGACTTGTTGACTAAATGTATACATTTGCCTATCTTGATTAGTATACTACATGCTTAAAAGGGGGCTTCCTTAGTATATATATAAAAATAAGATTTATATATGGATTTTATAGCGAATGGTTTAGGGATGTTGAAAAATAATATCCTAGCTACATGATTAATTATGCAAGTTAAGATTATTAGGTGGTTTAATATAGCTTAAACTATGTATGGATAATCTAAAATATTTAATTCGAAGGGAAACAAATTGCTAATTAACTACTTTCTAATCTATTGACTTAAGGTTTGGCATTCTAAGAGTTCTACTAATAACGTAATGTTAGACAATTAATTTACAATAAATGAATGGGCAATATAAAGGAAATAATAGTGACTCAAGGGGATGGCGACAACATTCGCCGGTGGCTTGGAGTTTTTGAGACAGGGATGAAGATGCACATAGATGTAGGTCCTCGTTTGTTGTAACTCATGAGGAGTCTCGCAATGAGACTCTTCGTTTAGCTCCGATGCGTGTCTTCTCCGGGCAGCGAACCGAGGCAGCGTATCAAGTCGTCGATCCGCTCGGGTTTTGGTTTTGCGATGCGAATAAAAGGGCAAAGTTTGTTTGCTGATTTCTTGACTGATATTGAAAGAAAGGGTTTCGGCTAAAGGATGCTAACAGGTTCCCTCAGGTTTCCCCTACGTTCTATGACAGTTGAGTCGATTTTGTTCGTCTCAGGGTTTCAGAAAGGTGCTAGGTTCTGGACGATAGAAGATGCCATTGCATGTATGTCGATCGGCTTTTGTTAATTGAAAAGGAAAGGAGGTCTGGATTGCTGGCTACCCTTGCTCTTCCCCGATGTCCCCTTTTATACCCAATTTGGGTTCCCCATTAGGTAGGTTGATTCTGAAACGATTTTAGACTGGTTATAGTTATGGTAGCTTATGATTTCTGAACCGATTTAGGGAAGATTTGGTACAAGTTTAGTACGATTTGGACGGTGATTTGTGCTTGATTATGGTAAGAAATTGGTTCGAAAGTGATTTGAGAAGATTTGGGGATATTAATTCTGGTACACGATTTGAGGAGAAGATGTGCGATTTGGAAGGATTTTGTTTAGGATTCAGGATTCTCGTGAGAATCTCGGCCAGGGCGATGGAGTGTCACGAGGGTGAAAGCGGCAACCGTTTTTAGGTTTAGGTTTCTTTGGTTTGTTCTTCTGCGCTTGAGTACATTGAAGGGGGAAGAAAGGTTATAAGGCTTTTATGGTGATTTTGTCCGGTTCTGGGCGGAAAACAAAAGCTTAAGGTGAGCATAAAGGTTGTGGGCTGCGGGCTAGGAAATGGGCTGATAAAGGGTAGAGGATGCAGTAGCGGGTCGGTGAAATTTGAGTAGTTATTTTAATTAGGGGTAGAGTTTTAAGTGTATTAGTTTAGGTGTATTATTAATTAATTAGTGGTAAATTAAATTAATAAATTGTGATTAAATTATTTAGGTGTTTCATTAGTCTATGTTTATTTATTATCATTTAAGAATTATGACAGGGCTTCAAATTAATAAATGCGGGTGCGAGACTCTAAGTGCGTAAGACGCTGTGCCATTATTAAATTGCTTATTTATGCATGTATTAATATTTATTTGCGGCATTTTATTATAAAAAATTATTTTGCAAAATTAGTGTAATTTTATAGTTAAGGACTGGAAGGGAGGGTCAAAATTGGGTGTCAACAGTTGTCTCTCTTTGTATGGAGATGATGGAAGAATCTTCGGACAAAGACGTTGACTCATAGCCAATTTTGTCTCGATCCTCAGAAAAAATGTTGGGCAATTAGGCAAGGCTGACGCGGACTCAAATCGTCGATGTCGAGTTATGGCGACCAGGCTACCATGGTCAAACACCGGGGAGGCGACGCGGACTCAGCGTCGATGTCGAGTTTTGACGACACTGGGCTACCATGGTCAAACACCAAGGCGGGCTAACGCAAACTCAAAATTTGTCCCAGTGTCGAGTTATGACGACACTGGGCTACCATGGTCAAAACACTAGGGCGGGCTAATGCGGACTCAAAATTTGTCCCAGTGTCGAGTTATGACGACATTGGGCTACCATGGTCAAAACACCAGGGCGGGCTAATGCGGACTCAAAATTTATCGATGTCGAGTTATGGCAATGACACCGGCGTATGCTAAAAGTAAAAATAAAAATAACTGGCTTGAACCTGGGGTGTACCGCTATCAACTTATGATGCTGGGTTTTATGGTGATGTGGAACGAGTGGACCGACGCTTGAGGCCGCTTCTGCCATTTGTTGGGAAGGTTGGCCCCCCCAACAAATTGCCCCGGTTCGCTGTAAGAGAAAATCCACGTTGTGCTCCTGCTCCTGCATGCTAAGACTTAAACAAACGGTTAGTGCATAACTGGTAAGGCAAAATGATGATGCATTATTTTAATAGCAATGTAACTGTGAGTAGAAAATGTTATCTGCCAAAAATGTGATGCGTGTTGTGTTGATGCGATCTTTGTGATTTCGCCGCACTTGCGGGCGTGTTGCGATTGTGAATGCGGATATGTTGTCCTTGCTGCGACTGCCTTTTTAGATTGAAGCCCTGTAGACTAAAGCTCATAGAAAAGGTTAGTGCATAACTGCTAAGACAGAATAATAAAGCATGAATAAGAAATGCAAATTTGAGAGTAGAGAAATCGTCCTTGCGTAGATGTGGTGTGTTGATGACATCGTTTTGGACGTGGCATCGTTTTCGTACGGATGTCGTTTCGGACTCTGCGTCATTTTCGGACTCAGCATCGTTTTCGGACTCGGCGTCGTTTTCAGACGGCGTCGTTTTCAGACTCGGCGTCGTTTTCTGACTCGGTGTCGTTTTCGGACTTTGGCGTCGCTTTCGGACTTTGGCGTCGCTTTCGGACTTTGGCGTCGTTTTCGGACCTTGGCGTCGTTTTCGGACTTCGGTGTCGTTTTCGGACTCGGCGTCGTTTTCAGACTTTGGCGTCGTTTTCGGACTTTGGCGTCGTTTTCGGACTCGGCGTCGTTTTCGGACTCCGGCGTCGTTTTCGGACTCTGGCGTCGTTTTCGGACCTTGGCGTCGTTTTCGGACCTTGGCGTCGTTTTGGCGTCGTTTTCGGACTTTGGCGTCGTTTTCGGACTCGGCGTCGTTTTCGGACTCGGCGTCGTTTTCGGACTCGGCGTCGTTTTCGGACTCGGCGTCGTCGTCGTTTTCGGACTCTGCTGCTGGCGTCGTTTTCGGACTTGTTGTTGCTGGCGTCGTTTTCGGACCTTGGCGTCGTTTTCGGACTTGGCGTCGTTTTCGGACTTGGCGTCGTTTTCGGACTTGGCGTCGTTTTCGGACTTGGCGTCGTTTTCGGACTTTGGCGTCATTTTCGGACTTGGCGTCGTTTTCGGACTTTGGCGTCGTTTTCGGACTTTGGCGTCGTTTTCGGACTTTGGCGTCATTTTCGGACTCGGCGTCATTTTCGGACTCTGCGTCGTTTTCGGACTCTGCTGCTGGCGTCGTTGCCTGGACGTATTGTTGTTGGCGTCGTTTTCGGACTTGGCGTCGTTTTTGGACTTGTTGTGCTGATAACGTTGTTGCCTGGACGTGTTGCTGCTGCTCCTGTAGAATAAATGCTCTTGCAAGCTAAGCTTGAGAAAAAATTAGTGTGTAACTGTTAAACAAAATGATAAATATATGAGAAAGGCAATTATGTGGGCAGAGATGTCGTCCCTGGTACGTCGGATGAATACTGAGATGTTGTCCTTGCACGGACATGCTAAACGTTGCAACTGACGAATTGCCATGATGTCTTTGTTGTGTGTTTTATGCCCGAGCTGATGCGCTAGACTTTGTTGCGGACTTTTGAATTCTGACTGTTGATTGTCGGTGCCCCTCTCTGCTTATGTTGTTTCTTTCTGCTTTTGCTGTATTTTCTGCTTCTGCTAATATGAAGAACTTTTGTTGTATCTTCTGCTAATATGAAGGACCTGCGCTCAAAGACAATTTTGTGAGTTTGGGGGGTGGTTGATTCGTATTTGACTTTGTCGCTTGGTTTCTTGACATCTGCGCGCCTGGCCTGTTTGGACTTGCAACCCCTGTCTGATTTCCTATTTTGTCCCAGTTTTAAATATGCAGAGGGTGTTTAGGCCTAAAGTGGGTCTCAATGGGGTTATGTGTATTATGTGTATTTATTTTCTGAACGAAGGAAAAGTTTCCTAATGGTGTTACCGAAGCCGATTTAGGCCGCCTACGTATCCCCATGAGGGAATCAGGTCATGACGTAGTTCACTACAAGCGAATATTGGGTAAAAATTCTAAAGGTGGGACCGAGGCCGATATGGCCGTCTACGTATCCGCCAAGGGAATCAGGTCGAACGTAGTTCCAATTGCAAGCAAAGAGAAATTGGGATTTTCTAGAAGGTGGGACCGAAGCCGATATGGCCGCCTACGTATCCCCACGAGGGAATCAGGTCACACGTAGTTCCAATTACTGCTTTGCCTATAGGGACCAAGACGGGTTCCGACTCGTTCTGCTCAAATGCCCTTGAATCAGTCATGTCACTGGACTGTGCCTTTGAACTTGTGAAATATCGATGCTCTGTCATTGCTTAGTCAAATACAAATCGACCTTTGGGGGAGATGATAAATCCTTTTAGACAAAATGTAGCAAACTGCGTTAGTGTAAAGCATGTGATTTTGCAAAAAGTGTAAAAACATTTAGCAAGTACATGTTGCACATAAATGGTCACATGGCAAGCGAGTCCTAACATGCATGGGACCCCTTTATACCAGAGGTAGGCCTAAACGTCACATATGCGAGGTTATGATGGATTTGTCCAAGTCGTCCAACTGTAATGCTTCTGTTGGAAATGGAGACCAAATGACGGTGCACTTTTTCCACTTTTGGCATGTCAGGCTTGGATTTGTCCATTATTGTCACGCTACACATAATATGTTGGTTGGTCGATGGGTTGAGAAACCCGTCGACAAGTTTGGTGTTTTCCTAATTGTGGTGTCGATACCAAGGACCGACACACCTAAGGTAAATGCATGCATGCCTTAAAATAAAGGGTGGTATAGCTCTATCCTGAGTTTCTAAGATTTGGCTTTACTAGACGCAAGGTTCCCGAGCGGACAACTCGAGTGAGAAGGCTACGCGGCTGATCAGACGAACCGATCTAACTCCGCGCAGGCGCCAACTCTCTTAAAATTTGGATATTTGAAGAAATTTGCGGGTGCGCGAAACACGCCAGCGCGTGAGTGTGTGATAGTGTGAATTTTCCAGAGCGGAAGAAATATGAGCGAAATGTCAGTTTAAGGAAAGCAGTAAAGCACATAGCAATTGAAACAAATAAATAAAATACAGTACATAAAAATTAAATGCAAAAAAATAATGTCAAATAATAACCCTAGGTCTGTTGTGGTTAAGAGCCTTGAAAAGGAAAGGAGGTCTGGATTGCTGGCTACCCTTGCTCTTCCCCGATGTCCCCTTTTTATACCCAATTTGGGTTCCCCATTAGGTAGGTTGATTCTGAAACGATTTTAGACTGGTTATAGTTATGGTAGCTTATGATTTCTGAACCGATTTAGGGAAGATTTGGTACAAGTTTAGTACGATTTGGACGGTGATTTGTGCTTGATTATGGTAAGAAATTGGTTCGAAAGTGATTTGAGAAGATTTGGGGATATTAATTCGCAGTACGATTTGAGGAGAAGATGTGCGATTTGGAAGGATTTTGTTTAGAATTCACGGATTCTCGTGAGAATCTCAGCCAGGGCGATGGAGTGTCTGAGGGTGAAGCGGCGACCGTTTTTAGGTTTAGGTTTGCTGGTTTGTTCTTTCTGCGCTTCAGGGCTGTTGAATGGGGGAAGAAAGGTTATAAGGCTTTTATGGTGATTTGGGCCGGTTCTGGGCGGAAAACAAAAGCTGAAGGAGAGCATAAAGGTTGTGGGCTGCGGGCTAGGAAATGGGCTGATAAAGGGTAGAGGATGCAGTAGCGGGTCATTTGGGTGAGTAGTTATTTTAATTAGGGGTAGAGTTTTAAGTGTATTAGTTTAGGTGTATTATTAATTAATTAATGGTAAATTAAATTAATAAATTGTGATTAAATTATTTAGGTGTTTCATTAGTCTATGTTTATTTATTATCATTTAAGAATTACGACAGGACTTCAAATTAATAAATGCGGGCGCGAGACTCTAAGTGCGTAAGACGGTGTGCCATTATTAAATTGCTTATTTATGCATGTATTAATATTTATTTGCGGCATTTTATTATAAAAAATTATTTTACAAAATTAGTGTAATTTTATAGTTAAGGACTGGAAGGGAGGGTCAAAATTGGGTGTCAACATTTGTCATCCGCGAATATGAAATCATTAATATAATTAGGGATAAAAAGATAAATTTAAAATAATTTTATTGGGTTATCGGTTTAACCATTAACTAAAAACTTAAAATCGAAAACCAAACCGATTGTTCAATAAAAAATTGGGGCAAGGATAAAACTAGTCATCCAACCCAAACTATTGGCAGCCGGATGATCCAACTTCCTAAACCCATTTTCAAGCCCTAAATTAATCCCAACGGCTAGCCATTACTTATTTATGTACATTCTTTTCAGCTTGAGTTTATTTTTGTGAACCAATTGGGACGAATGGGAGGGGTGAATTAGGAATTCCGCCATTGATGAAGTAATCTTTATCCAAGGAGAATAATAAATAATGAAGCTTAATGGGTATATGAAAGAGAGATGAAGTTACACGGGGGAAAGGAAGTTTGTTTTGACCTTTTATTTGTTTTTTTATATTTTTAATAGAAGAAGAATGGAAGTAGTAGAGCCCGCATGAACATAACTGAGTTGATTCCAGGGTGGTAGATTGTCCCAAAGAAATGAAAGTAGTTGTAGGGATAGAGTGTACAGTAGCCGGGAAAAAAAGGAGAGAATTATCGGGCCTTCAACGTGTCGGATTTACTATAACATTTTACAACTTTTTCCATCATAAAATCTCCTCGAGTCCTCCACCTACAATACTTACTCCTTCCGTCTCAATTTATTTGATATAATTTGTAAAAAAAATTGTAATAATTTTTTTCCTTTTTATCAATGATATTTTTATTTTTTCCAACACATATGTATAAAAAATGTATCGTTATAGTATATACAAATATATCACTATTGTATATGTATAGAAAATGTATCACATGTATATAAACGGTAAATTATTATACATAATATGTATCCCTACAGAATATGTATAGAAACTATATCATTATTGTATAAAATATGTATCAATACTGTATATGTATAGAAATTGTATCATACATATAGAAACTATATCATTGTTGTATAGAATATGTATCTCTTTAGTATATGTCTAGAAAATATATCATTATTGTATAATTTATATATAATAAATATAAAAGCAACTGTGTTCACGGGATTAAGCTCAAACTTGACCCATTAAATTTATGATGGCCACTGTGTTCTTTTCTCTAAAAAATTTATAAAATTATTTAAAATCATTAACTCAATTATTACTCCATAACAATGAACCAATAACAATTTTTTTTAGGGGTGAGCACGGGTACAGGGTACCCAGATACCCGACCGGAACCGACACTAACGGATAGATTCCGGGTAGATATATTATAATTACAGATAGGGTTCAGATAGTAAAATTAGGAACCGATCAATGTCGGGTCCGGTTCCGGCAAATAGAGACAGGGTATCCAGACCCGGATCAATACCCGGAACCTATGAAATATTAAATATTTTTACTTTTTTAATTCCATTATTTTTTAGTTAATAAAAAAAGGGCCATACCACTTACGTCTCTCCCGCCTAATCAGAGACTTAACACGTCTGATGCAAAATTTTGGTTCATGTCTACCATTTGCAAAAGATTATGTTTATTCTTTGGAGTTGAAAATTTGTAGCAGCACATCAAAGATAACTTTGTAGTAGAATTTGTTTTTTGTTGCTTGATGGACTTCCAAATCCTATATATGTTAATTACATATTTAGGTCTATTTATCTTTAATGGGAGGAAAGAACATTCATTATTTATATATTAGACATTCTTTATGCATATCTTGATTTCATATGGTTTTGATTTATTCAATATGTATATCTATTTACTTCTGCCTCAATGTTTCTAAGTGGAGATTGAAGACAATTTGCATTGCATTGGTCATCTTTTTAGTGGAATATCCAATTTAGATGATATTTGGTAGTTGTAAATATGTTTTAGCCTGGTTAATAGACTAGTAATATTATTATATTTACAGATCACCCGGGAATCTATCCGGAACCGCAGTGTTCGTATAGATTTCGGGTAATGATTATTATGGATAGGTTCCGGATAGTAAATTTAAGAACCAATTACTAGATAGGGTCCGGATAGTTCAAAAAAGTTAGGCCCGAACCCACTCACCCCTAAAAAAAATCAATTTAATCTATCGGTGAATTTGTTTTTTAAAGGGAAAAAAGAATAAAGTACTAAGTACCTGTTTGGCCAAGCTTCTAGAAGTGTTTCCGTTTCTCAAAAACATTTCTTAGGCCAAATAGGTACTTTCCACAAGTAGAAACACTTTTTTTAAAAATCGAAAAGTGTTTCTAGATAGGAAGAGAAGCAGAAACACCAAATTTGTTAGGCGTATTTTGTATACGCTTTTTGAGTCATTTTAGTTAGTATTTTTTCCATTTTCGTTTAAATAAGTGTCGTGTTAGGGTCATTTTTCTTTCTTTTGAGTCACAGCGGTTCAAAAGGCAAAATGGCGAAAAGGAGCTAAAAGTGGGCATAAAAGGAGGGTCTGAGGCAAAAGGACGAAAGTTGGCAATTCAGGACAAAAGACTTCAGCACTGCGGTGCCATAATTACTGAGAGGTTGTAGGCCTTTCGGCACCGCGGTGCCATTCTGCAGGACCGCGGTGCCAATGCGGGAAATTTCAGATCCGAAGTGAATTTGGCCAAGGGCAGAAGGGTCCATAGGGCACGAAATTTGCAACATACTTAAGCCCTAGGGATTAGTCTAGTGAGGGGAGTTGGTCATTCTAACACACAACTCATCACAGGGCAGTTTGAATTGTATTAGTTCTTAGCGTGACTATGACTAGGAGCTAAACACTTTATTAGGGCTTTCCTTTTGAATCGCTTGAAACTCTATTTCATGACTTAATGCATTAGTTTGATTCATTCTTCACTTGATTAAGATTTATTCAATAATTGGTATGAATGTTTGATAGTTAATTGATCACTAATTATCATAACCTATAGGATTTTGAATCAAGAACCGAGAGGAGAGATTTGGATATGCTGTAATTGAATAGACATAGGTTAAATTCACGGACGAAAGTACCCTGATACTTGTGTAACATTATAGGTTACTGTTCTTAATCCTCCTATGTGGTAAATCTTATCATAGAAATATAGAAGGGTTCTGCACTGGAGTTGAGTGATTATATATCCTAACTGAAATATAAGACAACCTAGTTAACCACTATCTTAACGTAAAAGAAGAAGTCATTCTAGTTGAATTAAGGATTGAATAGAGTGAATAGTCGAGGATTTTGAAAGCCCTAATTCCTTCATAACTGATTAAACCTCAATAATTTAGATTACTTATCGCAATTATTCTAGTAGTTAGATAAAAACCCAAATCAAATATCGTTTGCCAAATAGATAATCTGAAATAGATGTTCGGTAATTAGAACCAGTCTCTGTAGACGATAAACTCGGTCTTACAGACTATATTACTTGTGAACGATACGTACACTTGCGTGAGCAATTGGACACGGTCCTAACAAGAATTGGCACCGTTGCCGGGGACTGACGTACTTCTAATATCGAACCATCTATTTTTATTTCTACTTTGGCTTTATTTTTTTTTATTTTTTTTACTATTAGAATCCTGTTGCCATGATTTGTTTGTTGATTTTGGTTTATTTCAGGAATTTAGTGTATGTGAAGAAGGAGAGGAGCAGATACACGTGTTCTATTTAACCCTGAAATTGAGAAAACGTGCAAGCAAAACAGGCGAAATAAAAGGATAGCTGATTCCGTGACCATGGACAACCAACCACCGAATCAGAATAGGGCAAACAACGAATTTCCTGATCATGTAGAGGAGTCAATATCGGTCCCAGCATAAAGAAGCTTGGGAGATTATGTTCTGCCCACGATTACTGGTGCACAGACATGCATCAGGCTCCCAGCAATAGGGGCAAACAACTTTGAGATCAAGCCATCCATCCTGAGCATGGTCCAGAACACAGTACAGTTTGAGGGATTGCTATCTGAAGACCCCCACATGCACATTGCCAACTTTCTGGAGTTGTGTGCCACTTTCAAGTACAATAGTGTCACTGACGATGTCATTAGACTGAGGCTCTTCCCGTTCTCACTTAGGGACAGAGCCAAGAGCTGGTTGAACTCACTACCTGCCAACTCCGTCACCACCTGGCAGGACCTAGCCCAAAAGTTTCTTGTAAAGTTCTTCCCTCCTTCAAAGGCAGCAAAGTTAAGGGGAGAGTTTGACAATTTCTATCAGGTAGATGGAGAGTCGTTTTATGATGCATGAGAGCGATTTAAGGATTTACAGAGAAAATTCCCCCATCATGGCGTAGAGAAGTGGATGTTGGTCCACATTTTTTATAATAGGTTGAGTGGTACTACTCGTACCATAAATGATATTGCAGCACGGGAAACGTTCATGAGGAAGAGTGCCAATGAAGCACATGAGTTACTAGAGGACATGACTGCCAATAATCATCAAGGGGCAAGATGATAAGTCTGCGAGTAGCAGGAAGACTATGGGCATACATGAGATAGATGCTATCACATCATTAAATACGCAGGTGGCCCTCTTGACAAAGTAACTGCAGCAGAACACTATGTCTGTGAATGCAGTCCAGATGCCTGTGAATTGTGAGATTTGCGGGGGCCCACACTCTTTTGACATATGCACAACGGTGGATCCTAATAATGTGCCCATGGAGTAGGTTCATGCAACCTTATAATTCTAACACATACAATCCATGGTGGAGAAATCACTCTAATTTTTCGTGGAGGAACGACCAGGCCCAACAGCAACCATATCAAGGTAATTACCAGAACCAGCAAGCACAGAATCAGGCTACCTCATCCCAGCAATTTAGACTACATACACAACAGGAGAAGCCTGATGAGCTGAGGGCTGCATTTCTTACACTCACCAATTTGCAGAATCAGTTCATGTATGCAAACCGTGTCTTATCAGAACCCGAAACGCAGTTGGGCAACAAAGTAAGATGGTAACAAACAGGCCGCAGGGTACTCTCCCAAGCAATACAGAGGTCAATCCAAGAGAGTAGTGTCATGCAGTGTTGTTAAGGAGTGGAAAACAGTTGGAGCATGTTGCTCCCCAACCCGTAGTGGTTCATGAGAAAGAGGGTGAGAAAGCAGTTGAGGAAGGAAATGAGGGGGTCACTGAGGACCACCCTACAGTTGAGAAAACTCCACCAGCACATTTGAAGTAATACACTGATAGAATCTCTTACCCTCAGAGGCTCCAAAAGAAGGCCATAGACAAGCAGTTCTCCAAGTTCTTGGAGGTATTTAAGAATCTTCACATCAATATCCCATTCATTGAGACGTTAGAACAAATGTCTGCATATTTCAAATTCATGAAGGAGATACTTGGGAAAACGAGAAGATTGAAGGATATGAGACAGTAGCATTGACAGAGGAGTGCAGCACCATTTTACAAAAGAAACTGCCTCCTAAGTTGAAAGATCCAGGAAGCTTCACCCTGCCTTGCACTATTGGCAAAGTAACATGCAACAGAGCACTTTGTGACTTAGGGGCTAGTATCAATCTCATGCCTCTGTCTGTGTTCAAGAGATTGTGTTTGGGGGAAGCCAAACCAACCACACTTAATCTGCAGCTGGCGGACCGAATCGTGGTGCACCCCAGAGGAATAGTGAAAGATGTGCTTGTCAAGGTGGGAAAGTTCTTCTTCCCAGCAGACTTCCTCATTCTTGACATGGAGAAAGATGATAAAATATCCATCATTTTGGAGAGACCATTCCTTGCAACGGGTAGAGCCTTAATCGATGTGGAGAAGGGAGAATTGAGACTACGAGTTCAGGAAGAAAAGATGATATTCAAGGTGTTCAAATCCACCATTGAGTCCCCGGCCAGAAACAAGTGCTTCGCAGTTGATGCACGATTTATGCACACACTAACGCAAGTGCACGTGTCGTGTCAAGTAATATAGTCTAGAAGACCGAGTTATCGTCCTCAGGGATTAGTGTTCAATGCTCAAATTCTATTCTATGGTATCTATTTGGTAACCGATGATTGATAAGTTGTTTATGACTATAATTATGAAAGCTAATTAAACTACGTTGTTTTACTTCAGTAATGGTGGAAATAGGGCTTCCAAATCTCCTCAACTATCCGCTTAACTTACTTATTAATACAATTAATTATGGTTCTTCTTCTGTTTTGAGATAGCAGGTTAGTTAAGACGTTTTATACTCCTGTTAAGGTAATATAAACACTCAACCCCAATGTAGAACCTTTCTACCTTTCGGTGATAAGATTGACTATAAAGGAGGATTAAGACCAATAACCTATCAATACTACACAAGTATCGGGGTACTTTCGTCCACGATTTAACCTATGTTTATTCAACTATAGTATATTCACAATCTCCCCTTTCGGCTTTCGATTAGAAATCATATAAGTTATGATAATTAGTGATCAATTAATTACCAAGCAATCAAAACAGATATTGAATAAATCTCAACAACAACAACAAGAACCAAAACATGCATTAATTCATAAAGATAAGTTTCAAGTGAATTGACATGGAAAACCCTAGATTAAGTTAGTTCCTAGCCATAGACATGACAAGAACTAAATTAATATCCAACATAAACTGTAAAGAAATAAAACAAGAAACAAGAAATTACTAAGAATAGGTCTCCAATCTTGATCTCCAAAAGTTGTGTGATTTGGCAAGAAGAGGAACCCTTAAACCTGACCTAAAATCCTCTTTTTATAGTCTCCAAAACGTGATGGCAGATTTTCCTTCAGGCCTTGGCCCATTGTCATTCAAATATTTCAATTTTTCCGCTTTGGCGCGCCCACACAGAAATTAGCCGCGCGGCCGAACATCTGCATCTCTCTGAATATTGGGCGCCGTGGCGCTCGACTGGCTGGCTAGGCCATGGCCACGCCTATTTTGTGCCCGGTTCGCCAACTTTCTTATTTTTTGAGCTCTGGAACCTCTGTTTCTGCCCTCTTTTTGCTCCTTTTCCGCCAATGAGCCACTTTAAACCAATATGACTCAAAAGAAAGAAAATATATCCTAAGACGACACGTATTTGTACAAAAATGGACAAAAGACTAACTAAAAATGACTCAAAATGTGTATATAAAATACACCGATCAAACACCCTCAAACTTAACCTTTGCTCGCCCTCGAGCAAAGATCAAAAGAAAGAAATAAAGACACAATGGAAAAGAAAATAGAATGACTCAAAGACATTAATCACTTTGCTGCATCACTGTTACTTAGAAAAGCATGAATATTAGCCAAATAATATGCAGGAACATATAACATGGATTTTTAGCATTCTAAACACATCAAGCTAGATATTTCGCAAACTCACTTTAATCATGCTTAATGGAAGTAAGAATACTGAATTATGCATGTCAATTTCAAAATCCTATGACATGTTTACTTGCTATTCTCCACTAATTATGGATACACATGTAAGAGATCTTCAGGACTTTTCAGGGTTGTAATGTAGGCTTAGGCATAGGTAGGTAAAAATAGGCATTTAGGCTCATTTTATGTACCATAAGCTCTTTTGCTTTTCAATTCTTCCCTTTTCTTTTGATTTTCTTTCTTCACTTCATATCTATCTTTCCCCTCTTTTGTTTTGAGAGAGTGAGGTGTATTATGAATAACAGGCACCCCCAACTTAGTCTTTTGCCTATTTCTTATTACTTTTTTATTGGGGTGCATCAAAATTGTTCACTCTTTTTGTCTCTTTTTTAACACTTTCTATTCCAATAATTTCACATTTTCACTTATGACACAAGTGTGGAATTATATGGTGTCGAAGAAGAAGTTTAATTTTTAGGCTCAAAAAGGCTGACTAGGGATATTTTGAATGTCAGAGATAGGTAAAAGTGGTAAGAAAGGCTAACAAAGAAATGCCTGAGTCATCTCCCTAACATGCATATCCTAACTATTTCGCCTCAAATAGCAAACAATCATACACATAGGTTTAATCATTTAACAATGCACAAATCAAGCAAGATACCCCAAATAGATAGATTTCATGAGTTTTTGGCATATCTAACCTAAGTGTTTAGATGGTTGCTTCTAATTCCATTACATTATTCAACCTTACTTCACTAAGAGATTCCAGTAACTACAACATGCATGATCTTTTAAAAAAAATTATGACTCAAAAATACTTAAAACAAATCAAAAAAACTCAAAAATACTAAGACAATAAGACACCCCCCAAACTTAAATCACACATTGTCCCTAATGTGTGCAAGACTCAAAAAGATAACAAAAATAAAAGAAAACAAGACAACTTACAAACTTGGTTTAAAGTGGTGGCGGTGGCGGTGGATAATGCATTGACCACTGGTTGAACAAGGAACTCTTCTCATCAAATCTTTGGTGCAACTGTTGTTGCTCCTGCCTTAGTTCTTGCTGTCCTTGCCTCAAGTCCTGTTAACCTTGTATCATCATGTCAAAATTCTGCATCATCCTTCTCTGGTTCATGAGCAACTGCTCCATTATGGGCATTGGAGGTTCAGATTCTGGGAGTGGCTGTTGACTGCTTCTTGCCTCATGCTGAGCCACTGTCTCAGGCTCATCGCCATCCATGGCTTGGACTTTCTCATATGTATCAGTGGGTAAGGTTGGGACCCCATGTCTGGAGCATAAACTGCTAATAAATTAGTCATGTCCCAACCCACCTGTCGTTACCAACCTGCTGGTTTCTCCGATGTTTTGCAATATTTCCTTCCCAACGTCAATCGTCCTCCCTGACATGATTCCATATATTATTTTTATTCTATCTGCTGGCACTCTGGTGAAGTGCATCGATGGAATTAAGCGGGCACTGACGAAATACAACCAACCCTTGGCTGTTTTGTTGAACTGACATCTTCTCAGTCCTCTTGATCCATTTATGGCAATATCATACTCAGCCCCAGGGTAGCTTACTGTGCTCACGACGACATCCCAGTCGATTTTGTTGGTGTCTCTAGACCATGTTCTGAAATAGTTCCGGTCGTCACCTCTTTCTTCAACATCAGCTGTTTTTAATAGCACATTCACCACTTCTGCCGTCACAGGCACATACCGTCCCCTCACAAAGAATCTATCATCCGCCCTCTCTGGAAAGTTAGCATAAAATTCTCTCACCATTACTGTGTTCATCGGTGCTATTCTTTCCGGGTTAACAAATTTCTTCCACCCCATGACCTCTATCATTGCCCGAATGGGCTCATAGGCATCTCCCTCCTCAAACGACTCCCTTTGGTACTCCATTCCTCTTTCAGGGATCAAGAGTCTAGTACTAAGTTTTTGGTATCTATCCTCAGCTTTTTGGCTGACAAACCTAGTAGTGTCATATTGAGGGACGGAAGTGGATGTGGAAGCTCTCCTCTTCTTGGCAGACATTTTTAGATAACTTGACAGCGTTCCCTTTTTTCAACGATATTACCCAACACTATCAATCAACAATCAGGAGCTACAACACTTATCAACCCCACACTTCACTCAAAAAGCTCCTGCACAACACCCCACACTCACTTCGTATAATCTTCCGCTAAATCTCACACCCAACTTCAACACACCACACACTTTCCACCAATAAAGTACCTCCTCACCTATTACCTCTCCTGAATGTATTGAATATTTCAAGAAAAGTGATAAAGGTTACCTTGGACGGTGTTCCTCAAGATTTTCTTGTTCCTAATGATGTTTTGAGGCAATGGAATGAGGGTTGTTGTTTATGATGGTTAAGGGTTTAAGGAATTTAAGAACTTTGGTTGTGATTGGGTTTGGTTTGTGGAAGATTTTTAGGTAAAGGGTAAGCTTTGTGGGTTTTGGAGAGAGGGAAGGTTTGGGTTTTGATTTGGAGTGAGGAAAATCGAATTTAGGGCTCCCTTAAATTTCAGAATTTTCGTCGCGGCGCCGCGGCCCTGCAACTGGCGACGTGGCGCCCAAACTGCTGCAATTCTCTGAACTTCCAAGACCATGCAAGATTGATTTAGCCATACGCCAACCTTCGTAACTTTTTCGACTTTACGCCGCGCTCGCAATCAGCCGCGTACTGAATCTTCGCGCTTTTCGATCTTTTGTGCCGCGTCTCGCTTCTCGCAGTACATGAGCCGATTTTCTTTTGGTTTCTTTCAGTTTTCGTCCTCCGAACTCTTGGCTCTGCACCTGTCATCACAACATATAAACAATACCTCCGTGAGACTGTTCTGAGTAAAAACTAAACTGCATTAAATTGAATAAATTAAAATACCCTTGGGTTACCTCCCAAGTAGCGCTGTTTTTAACGTCTTTTAGCCGGACGTAAGTTCTTTAATCAAGAGGCGTGGGGTAGATAATCCCCACAACCTATTCACTTCATCAACATTTTCCGCTTTCTCCTTCTGTTTTTCCTTTCCTTTTTAATTTCAAGAGGAGGTTCAGTATCACTTACCTGTTTTGGCGGGTTTATCTCCCTTGTTGTGGCTTGCGCTGGCTCAAACGAAGTTCTGACAGTGCTAATTGCAAAGCACTTGCTCATGACTGGGGGTTCAATAATGTGTTTGAACACCTACTTACCTATTTTGGCGGGCTTATCTCCCTTGTTGTGGCTTGCGCTGGCTCAAACGAAGTTCTGACAGTGCTAATTGCAAAGCACTTGCTCATGACTGGGGTTCAATAATGTGTTTGAACACTTTGAACACCATCTCTTCACTTTCCACTCTAAGTGTCAGCTCACCCTTCTCTACGTCAATTAGGGCTCTCCCTGTTGCCAAGAACGGTCTTCCCAATATGATGGGGATCTCCTCATCTTCATCCATATCAAGAATGAGGAAGTCCGCAGGAAAGAAGGATTTTCCCACCTTAACTAGGACATCTTCAATCTTTCCCCTGGGATGCACCACCGTCTTATCTGCTAACTGCAAGCTCACAGTGGTTGGTTTGGCTTCACCTAACTCTAACCTTTTAAAAACAGACAAAGGCATAAGATTTATACTAGCCCCCAAGTCACAAAGGGCCCTATTACATGTTACCCTGCCAACTGCGTGCAGCGGTGTGAAGCTCCCCGATCCTCGAAGCCAGGGGCAATTTCTTCTGCAAGATGGCACTGCATTCCTCTGTCAGTGCCACTATCTCATACTCCGCCAACTTCTTCTTCTTTCCCAGAATTTCCTTCATAAATTTAAAGTAAGTAGGCATTTGCTCCAATGCCTCAATGAACGGAATGTTGATGTGTAACTTTCTGAATATCTCCAAAACTTGGAGAATTGCTTATCAACCACTTTTTGCAATCTTTGCGGAAAGGAATCCTCTCGGTGTACTCCTTCTCTGGGATCGCTGAGCTTTCTCGATATCGGGCGGTCTTCAACAACCCTCTCTCTCTCGCATCTACTCCGCTCAACCACAAAGGGGTGTAAGTTGTTCTAATCGTTTTCCACTCTCACCGCACCGCTTGTCATCGTTTCTGGGGTTCATCTTCAGACTAGGCAAGGTACCCTATGGCTCATTGTTTGCCATCTTCGCTAGTTGTCCCACCTGTGTTCCAAATTCTGATAGAGGATCTGTCTCGCCATAAACCGGGTCTGAGTTGGTGAGTGTCAACAGTGCTCGCCTCACCATCCGCTTTCTTGTTGAGCAGTGCATTGAATTGTGAAGATGAGGCCTGAGTGAATGGTTGCTGATTTTGGTACTGGCATCGAAATTGGCTCTGCTGCCCTTACTCACCCCTCCATGAAAAATTAGGGTGATTCCTCCACCCTGGATTGTAGGTATTCGAATAGGGGTTGTTCTGGGGCCTTTGATAATTTCCTACTGCTTGGCACTCTGCTTGCTCGATCGAAATATTGTTAGGATCAGCTGATGGGCACCTATCAAAGGTGTGTGGACCTCCACACATTTCACAACTCAATGGCATTTGCACTGCATTTACAGACACTGTATTTTGTTGCAGTTGCTTGGTCAAGAGAGCAACTTGGGAATTTAGTGCAGTGATGGCATCAATCTCATGAACTCCTATTGCTCTTCTGCCACTCACCCCTCTGTCTTCTGTTACATGATTATTGGTGGCCATGTCTTCCAATAAATCATGAGCTTCGTGTGCTGTTTTTCTCATGAAAGTTCCACCTGCAGCTGCATCAATGATAGTTCTGGTAGTCCCGCTTAGCCCATTGTAGAAAATATGGACTAAATTCCACAACTCAATGCTGTGATGGGGACACTTTCTTTGCAAATCTTTGAATCTCTCCCAAGATTCATAGAGTGACTCTCCATTAGCTTGATAAAAATTGTTCAACTTCCCTCCCAGCTTAGCGGCTTTGCACGGTGGAAAGAACTTTGCTAAAAATTTCTGTGTCAGCTCTTGCCATGTGAATATCGAATATGTTGGCAAGGAATTCAACCAAACTTTCTCTCTATCCCTGAGTGAGAAGGGAAAGAGCCTCAATCGGACGACGTCGTAAGTAACGTCATTGTACTTAAAAGTTGCACATAACTCTAAGAAGTTCGCTATGTGCATGTGAGGATCTTCCGACGGCAACCCTCCGAACTGAACGGTATTCTGCACCATACTTAAGATCGCAGGCTTGATTTCAAAATTATTTGCTCCTATTACTGGGAGCCTGATGCAAGTTTGTGCTCCATTCACCCTTGGCAGCACATAATCTCCCAAGCTTCTCTCAGCTTGGACCTGAACCCTCTCTTCTACATCCATCGGCAATCTCCGGGGCATCCTTTGGTTAGGTTGATGATCACCTAACCCTTCGTTCATCTCATTGTTGTTTTGTAGGCCTCCCATCTCTATTAAGGCCGAAACTCGTTGGTTTTTCCTGTTCTGTTTGCAAGTCTTTTCAATTTCTGGGTTGAAGGAACAAGTGTGTCTGCTCCTCTTCTCCTTCGCATAAACTAGATGCCTGAAACAAATCAAAATAAACAAACGGATCACGACACACTGGTTTTCACAAAATACACGATAAAGATAAAAATAAATAAAAATAAAAATAAAAACCAAATTAGAAATTAAGAATAGATAAAATGATATTGAACTACGCCAATCCCCGGCAACGGCGCCAAAAGCTTGATGCGCGATTTATGCACACACTAACGCAAGTGCACGTGTCGTGTCAAGTAATATAGTCTAGAAGACCGAGTTATCGTCCTCAGGGATTAGTGTTCAATGCTCAAATTCTATTCTATGGTATCTATTTGGTAACCGATGATTGATAAGTTGTTTATGACTATAATTATGAAAGCTAATTAAACTACGTTGTTTTACTTCAGTAATGGTGGAAATAGGGCTTTCAAATCTCTTCAACTATCCGCTTAACTTACTTATTAATGCAATTAATTATGGTTCTTCTTCTGTTTTGAGATAGCAGGTTAGCTAAGCCGTTTTATACTCCTGTTAAGGTAATATAAACACCCAACCCCAATATAGAACATTTCTACCTTTCGGTGATAAGATTGACTATAAAGGAGGATTAAGACTAATAACCTATTAATACTACACAAATATCGGGGTACTTTCGTCCACGATTTAACCTATGTTTATTCAACTATAGCATATTCACAATCTCCCCTTTCGGCTTTCGATTAGAAATCATATAAGTTATGATAATTAGTGATCAATTAATTACCAAGCAATCAAAACAAATATTGAATAAATCTCAACAACAACAAGAAGAACCAAAACATGCATTAATTCATAAAGATAAGTTTCAAGTGAATTGACATGGAAAGCCCTAGATTAAGTTAGTTCCTAGCCATAGACATGACAAGAACTAAATTAATATCCAACATAAACTGTAAAGAAATAAAACAAGAAACAAGAAATTACTAAGAATAGGTCTTCAATCTTGATCTCCAAAAGTTATGTGATTTGGCAAGAAGAGGAACCCTTAAACCTGACCTAAAGTCCTCTTTTTATAGTCTCCAAAACGTGATGGCAGGTTTTCCTTCAGGCCTTGGCCCATTGTCATTCTAATATTTCAATTTTTCCGCTTTGGCGCCATGTCGCAATTAGCGCGCGCCGAATCATCGCAGCTCAATATTGGGCGCCGTGGCGCCTCGACCGCTGGCTGGAGGCGCCATGGCCGCCTATTTTGTGCCCGGTTCGCCAACTTTCTTGCTTTTTGAGCCCTGGAACCTCTGTTTCTGCCCTCTTTTTGCTCCTTTTCCGCCAATGAGCCACTTTAAACCAATATGACTCAAAAGAAAGAAAATCTATCCTAAGACGACACATATTTGTACAAAAATGGACAAAAGACTAACTAAAAATGACTCAAAGGTGTATATAAAATACACCGATCAGCAGTAAGCACAACTGACACAGCAGTTCAGCAAGCACAGACCAACACTAGGGAGATCATTCCTACAGCTGTGAACCCACAGGATAGTTTGAAAGTTGCAACAAAAGTTCATGACATGAAAGCTGACAAACAGGTAAATCTTACTGAACCCAATGATGTGAAAAAGAAAATAGAGTGAGAAAGAGGAAAATGATTTTTAAGTGGATAGGTTGTGAGGTTAATTTACCCCAATGATTTGATAAGGAACCTGCGTCCGGCTAAAAGACGTTAAAGACAACGCTACTTGGGAGGCAACCCAATGTTTAAGTTATGCAATTAGGTTAAACAGAACAGTCTCACTTTTGGTATTTTTGTTGTGTTGTGATGACAGGTGAAGGAATCGGAGACTAAGCACGAAGAAAATGGTGGAAAACACAGAATCGGATCGGCACCGCGGTGCCATTCTGCATGACCGCGGTGCCAAATGTTCAGAGAGGTCACAGTACTTTAGGCACCGCGGTGCTGAAGCGCGATTTCTGAAATAAAAAGCTCTAAATCACCAAATCCCTTCCCACAGATACCGTCTAAATGCAGTATCCGCCACCAACACCATAATTTTGAGCCGCTATGGTCTGTAAGTCGTCCCTTTTTAATTTTTGAGTCGTTACACATTTGGGATAATGTGTCTTTTAAGTTTGGGGGTACTTATTTTATTTTTGTACTTATGTTTTTGAGTCGTTTTGATTGAGTTTTTGTGTCTATATAAGTCAATTTTTTTTATGATCATGCATGTTGTAGTTGCTGGAAACACCTAGTGAATTAAGTGGGATAATGTAATGGAGTTAGAAGCTAAAATATGTGTGCTTAAGTGAGATATGCCAAAAATTCATAAAAATCTAATTATTTGAGATAATTGTGCTTAGCCTATGTGTTGTCAATTATGAAAAATATCTATGAGTCTGCTTGCTTGTTATTTGAGGCGAAATAGTTAAAGATATACATATTTAGGGAGATGATTCAGACATTTCTTTGTTAGCCCTTCTTACATTTCATTGCCTACCTTGCAATAAATTGTATCTCTAGTCAACCCCTTTGATCCTAAAATGAGTTATTTTTTTGACATCCTGTGATTCTCTTATGTGCCATAAGCAGTAATTGGGATAAAAGAAGTGTGAAAAAAGAAATACGAAAAGAGAGTGAAACATTGATGCACCCCAATAAAAAAAATGTAAAAGCTTAAGTTTGGGGATGCCTATGTGAATGTGTTTCATGCTCTCAAAAAGAGAAAAGGGGAGTGATAGGTATGAATTGAAAATGATACCAAAAAGAAGGACAAAAAAAGTTGAATGAAAAAAATCCGCTTATGGTACGTAAATTGAGCCTAAATGCCTACTCTTACATACCGCCTAAGCCTACATTACAACCTCGAAAGTCCTCAAGATCTCTAATATGTATGTCATTATTAGTGGACAATAGCAAGTAAATGCACTCCATAAAACTAAATGAAATAGACATGCATAGGGTAGATGTTCATGCTTCCTTTGATTATGATTGAAATGAATTTGCGAAATATCTGACTTGAAATTCTAAATTGCTAAGTTCATGCTACGTATGTTTCAACATATTATCCCAACTGACGTTCATGCTTTTCTAAGTAATCTTGTGCAGCTACTTGATTTGAGTCTTTTTAATTTTGTTTCATGCTATGTTTCTTTTGTTTTTGTTCTAAGTAACCTTGTGCAGCTACATATCTAAGTTTGGGGGTATTTGTTAGGCGTATTTTGTATACGCTTTTTGAGTCATTTTAGTTAGTATTTTTCTCATTTTCATTTACATAAGTGTCGTGTTAAGGTCATTTTCTTTCTTTTGAGTCACATCGGTTCAAAAAGGCAAAATGGCAAAAAGGAGCGAAAAATGGGAACAAAAGTAGGGTCCCGAGGCAAAAAGGACGAAAATTGGCAATTCGGAACAAAAGACTTCAAAGATCATGTGCCATAATTACTGAGAGGTTGCAGGTCTTTCGGCACCGCGGTGCCATTCTGCAGGACTGCAGTGCCAATGCGGGGAATTTCAGATCCGAAGTGAATTTGGCCAAGGGCAGAAGGGTCCATAGAGCACGAAATTTACAACATACTTAAGCCCTAAAGATTAGTCTAGTGAGGGGACTTGGTCATTCTAACACACAACACATCACAGGGCAGTTTGGAATTGTATTAGTTCTTAGCGTGACTATGGCTAGAAGCTAAACACTTTATTAAGGCTTTCCTTTTGAATCGCGAAACTCTATTTCATGACTTAATGCATTAGTTTGATTCATTCTTCACTTGATTAAGATTTATTCAATAATTGGTATGAATGTTTGATAGTTAATTGATCACTAATTATCATAACCTATATGATTTCGAATCAAGAACCGAGAGGAGAGATTTTGATATGCTGTAATTGAATAAACATATGTTAAAATCGCGGACGAAAGTACCCGATACTTGTGTAGCATTATAGGTTACTGTTTTTAATCCTCCTATGTGGTAAATCCTATCATATAAATATAGAAGGGTTCTGCACTGGAGTTGAGTGATTATATATCTTAACCGGAATATAAGATAGTCTAGTTAACCGTTATCTTAATGTAGAAGAAGAAGTCATTCTAGTTGCATTAAGAATTGAATAGAGTGGATAATCGAGAATTTTGGAAGCCCTAATTCCTTCATAACTGATTAAACCTCAATAATTTAGATTACTTCTCGCAATTATTCTAGTAGTTAGATAAAAACCCAAATCAAATATCGTTTGCCAAATAGATAATCTAGAATAAATGTTCGGTAATTAGAAATCAGTCTGTAGACGACAAACTCGGTCTTACAGACTATATTACTTGTGAACGATACGTACACTTGCGTGAGCAATTGGACACGGTCCTAACAGTGCTTCTCGAGAAGCCCTTTTTGCCCATTAAATGAATTTTTTTGGATCCATTTACCCTTTTCTTTTCACAAAATTCATTTTAATCTCATATAATAATCTCATATAAAATAGAAATTTAAGAATGGGGTAGAGTGGGGGTAGGGCGTAGTGTGGGGGTAAAAATTCATTTTTTTATAAAAGTAAAAAAATATGAAATAGAAATTTGAGTATGGGGTAGGGAAATGGGGTGGGGTGAGGGTAGGTGGGAGTAAGGAAAAAATTCATATTTTTTAAATGTCAGACAGCCTCCTGCGTATAAGTATGGTGCACAACATACCCATACACAAGACTCTGATAGACACGGCTTGTAGACTCCCTAGGACAGACATGCTTTGATACCAAGTTTATCACGACCCAAACCGGAGAACCGCGACGGCGCCTGATCTCACCCGCCGGGTACCCCAAATCTCACCACCACCATATAATCACAATAAGCACGGACTAAGCCGAAAAAAATTATGAAAGCTCTTGATTAAAAACTGACTTATACATATATACCTGCCCATGCCAAAACCGACTAGACCATACAAAACCACTATCCACAGGACATTTGTCTATAAACATCTAAGAGTATACGACATCAAAATATCATACCAAGACTAGACTGTAACTCTGGAACAAATAGAGTGCTCCAACATCACCAACTAAAGAACCTACCAATATGAACTATCACTCTCTTTAATCGAACTGCGGGCATAAAACGATCGCCCTCAAAGAAAGGAAACATTACGACATCAAAATATCATACCAAGACTAGACTGTAACTCTGGAACAAATAGAGTGCTCCAACATCAGCTGAACCAACAACGTGAACTATCACTCTCTTTAACTGAACCCGCGGGCATGAAACACATCGTCCCCCAGCAAAGGGAACGTTAGTGCGACTGATGTACCAAGTATGTTAGGTATGAACAACAACATAATAGGAATATAATAACAACTGAAACAGGAACAACTGACTAACAATAAATACCTCTGAGGGTCCTAATACATATGTCTAAATGTTATGCATGGTGCAAATTCAATAATACTGGCCACACAGGCATATTCCTTACCATATCCAAGTCTGTGGGCATCAGGCTATAACGGTCACACAGACAAACCTTATCGGTCACACAGACATGCCACACATGTTTCTATATCGGCCTCTTGGCATCAGGCTTTTTCGGTCACACAGACAAGCCTTAACGGTCACACAAACATGCCATACAGGCTTCAATATTGCCATTTACGGTCACACAGACATGCCATATCGAGTTTCGATATTAGCATCGGGCTTTTTCACCACACGCATAAGCCTTATTTGGCCACACGTACATGCCACACATGCTTCAATATTGCCATTTACGGCCACACAGACATGCCACACCGACTTTATTATTATCATATCCTAGCTGATCAGGTGGTCTGCGTTCCCCGTTTCCCATTCCCAATATATATAGTCTTGGGAAAAATATGAGTGCAATACAGATGAAAATGTATGAATAACAATAAAATATTTCCTGAATTTATTGGACGACAATAATATCCTTGCTCATTTGGCTAGCATTATATCTGACTGGTGATAACATATCCAAATTGTCTAATTAATTATTAAATGGGCCGTGAGTAATTCTAATATTTATAATAATCTTATCTAATCAGCTGTGAACTAGAAAATGTAAAATAAATCGATTATATCTTAGTTTCTATGCAGATGACATTCTAAAATCTTGAAATACCTGTGTTTATAATAGTATGAACATCTTAAGGGAACAAAATTATTTTAACATAATTAGTTTGTCGATACCTGTTTCGCTTAACGCTGCAATGACTTATTTCAACTAGGATCGCCAGCTGGCCCACCGGTCGTCGGGGCTCGGGCGGAGAAAAGGGCGGGTCGGCTGGGCGGGACCATATGCGTCCCGCCCCGGCCCCGCTGGGGGCCTGACGGACTGCCTGCCTGACGGGACTGTCCAGCGGGTTTTGATTATTTTTTTTTTTTTTTTAAAAAAAATTTCACTAAATTAAAAATACTAAATTACTAACAAAGTAACATTAACATATACTTGTCATATAGTCATATACATATACTATAATATTATAGACTTATAGTATTATAATTATAGTATTATACTCATATATATAATATATTTATAAACTATAAAGTATAAACTATAATAAAGATAATAAACTATAAACTATAAAGTATAAACTAAATAATTAAACAAAGACAAGAAGAGTGTAAAAACATCCCAAGGTCAAGTTTTGTGCCTCTTATATTATTAATTATTTCATTGAAATATACAAGATTCAAAATTACAACATCAGAGTGTAATCGTTGTTGAAAAATTTGCAAAAGACATAGAAAAATTAAAAATTGCAATGAAATAAATTACCAATTTGAAAATATTTTTCTAGTTTCTTTATAATTTCTTGTGGTTCTTCTATTGGAATTGGTATATCTTGGTCAAATTGTTCCACGCCGCTACTCATGCCTTCGTGATAAAATGTCGTTGTAGTTGTCGCCTTCTTCTTCGTTAATCTCTGTCGATCAGACCTCCTTCGCCTCCGCTCGTATCCAATCTCTCAATAGTACCGCCATCTCCAAGTCGTCTCCGCTAACGAAGGCCTCAGGTTTCCTATTTGAAATCGCAGTAAAAGCGCTTCGTAGCGATTGATGACGCCAATGTTCAAAATATCTCGCCATCATTGAAAGTGTCGGAAATGTCTTCTCATTCTCGCTCCAATATTTCAAAGAAGTCTTTCTTTCCTTCTTCATTGATAACTGCTTGGTAAGGTAAATTACCCCGCAAAACAAAAACATCGAACTCGCTAATTTGGTTAGCACTGTTACCACCGCATATTCTATTTCTGAGGCTTTCAATAGAATTAATAGTACTAGCCCGTAAACAAGATGCCTTTTTGCTTGTGTTGAAGAAGAAGAAGAAGATGGTACAAAAGTCGGTTGGTTACTAGCACTTTCTTCGTAATGCCGATATACTTTTTGCATTCATCTTCTACGCTATTCAACACTTCTTCTAGCGTTAGTTCAATAGGTGGCTCAACATTTAAATTTTTGGGAGTTGGAGGTGGTACGTCCATACAGGTATAAATATTTTGAATAAGACTTTTACAACCCTCTACTTTAATAGTCGGGTTTAATACAGCACCAATAATATAAATAGGGGGAATAGGAATAAAATATTTCTTTAATTTCATAAATATTTTTTAATAGTCTGCGATATAGGCGGTTTTTCCATATATTCTTTAAAAGTAAAAATATTATAGCTATATAAAACAACATAGTTGAAATAGTAGGATAATATAAAGTAGAAATTTCTTTTGTTGCTCGTTGAAAATTTTCTAAAAATACAATAAGTTCTCTAATTTTCTCCCAATCAGTATCCACAATTATATCATTTGGATTTTGATTATGGGCGTTAAAAAATAAAGTAATAGGTTTTCTATAGTCATAAGCAACAACTAGTTGGTCATATAAAGAATTCCACCTAGTTGGTACTTCTTCTGAATTTTTCAGAAGATAGTCCACAATCGTGGCAAGTTTTTATATTCTTTTCTCTGTTGAATTCTATTATTTTTAAAAATAAAGTGTATAGCAAATTGTATTTTTCAAGAATATCTTGAAAAAGTGAAAGACCATCATTTACAACTAAGTTATAAATATGGCACACATTTGATATGAAAATGTTTTGGAAAAGACGGAGTTAAAACATCTCTTAAAATACTAATAGCGTAATTGTTAAGATGCATTATCTAATGTAATACTCATAACTTTATCGCTTATTCCGTAATAATCAGATCAATAAATATTTTCAAATAAACTCACCAATATTGCCTACTATCTATATATCTATATGCTAAAATACGTTTTGCATAGACCATTTATAATCTATCCAATGACAGTTACCGTTAAATAATCATGGACGTTAGTACTACGACTATATCGAAGTTAGAGCGACTTTGCAATTTAAATGATATAATGCATAACGTAAATCGTTGATATTCATGTGCAAATTTAAATACATCTCTTTTAACAGTTGATCTAGGAAAACCTTTATAAGCAGGGTTATACATATCTCTAATATAATGAATAAAACCAGGAGATTCAGAAAATGAAAAAGGCAAACCCTCCACAAAGAACTAATTTTTCTAGTGATTCCTATCTTTATGTTTATCGTATTTAGGGCCTACAACTCCCGCCATAGGGTTAATTTGACCAGACTTTTCCAAACAAGATGTGAACCTTGTTTCGATTGAGAGAACGCTTTCTCACCATTTTTTTCAATCATGTATTGGGCATGCAAGGCTTTGTGTTTTTGCAATAGGTGTCTTCCTAAACCCCCCGTCCCACCATGACCTTGTTCAGTTTTAAAAGAATAAACATTTTTACAAGTTTTACATACAACTACTTGATTAGCTACGTCCATGTCAAAATATTTCCATACAACTGATTTTAATGGTCGCTTTGGGACTCGTCTCATAGTAGGGGGGATAGGAGGCATTTCACTAGTGGGTGTATCATCTTCATTAGTAGGTGTATCATCATCTAGGGTGTCATCTAAATTAAAATCTTCTTCAATTTGAGGATAATCATTTGTGTCAAGATCATATGGTATTTCAGGAAACATTTCAGGATCTATAAAATCATCTTGTCTAGGAATAGCTGGAACAGGAATACTAGAAGAAGTACCCTTGCCCTTGTTACCACCCCTACTAGAAGAAGCCTGACCCTTACCCTTACCCAACATGCCTCTTAGTCCTTTCATTTTAATTATGCTAATAAATAGTTAAAGATAATGAAATTAAATGTGCTAAATGAAATAAAGACAAAATAATAATTTAATGAGAGAACGAATGTACCAAACGCCGACGTAGAGTCGACGTGTAATCGAGAGGTTGAAAATTGAAACTTTGCTCGATAGATAATCCTCGCTAGTTGCCAACTTCACTCCCAATTCTCAAATTAATAAATAGATTGAATATGTAGACAATGTTGTATAGAGATTGATTGATAATTGATTGAGAGATTAGAGAGTAGAAAGATTTGTGAAAATAATAAGAAGAGGAATGAGGTATTTATAGTTGAAAAATTGGGTTAAAGTGTAAATATAATAACTTAGGGATTAAAAATAAATATAAAGGGGGTAGGGGGGAGTGGGGGAGGGGAGGCCTAAAATGGTTGTTGTCAACGGCCAAAATGTAAAATGGTCGCTGGACAACGACTATTTCTCGCAGCGAGGATCGGGGCGGGCGGGGTCGGGGCGAGATCGAGGCTCAAGGGGTCGGGTCGGGTCGGGCGGGACTGACCACTGCCCCGATTCGAGCCGGTCCGCTTTTTTTTATAAGCGGGGTCGGGGTCGGTCGGGACGGTCGGCCCACCGCCACCCTAATTTCAACACGTCTACTAAAAATATACCCACTTATTTATTAAATCAATCTCAGCACATACTTATGAGTTCCTTTAAATTAGCCAAGTCAAATCGGCTACAGTGCTTACTAAAAATTCTTATGAATATCAACATCTTTCCCATATATCTTAATAAGGACTTAGAAATAATTTAGACATGCTTTTAACATAGAATCAATAACATTTAACTTCTAAGAGTAGAATAAATTATAGAACAATATCACAATTATATTACGTATGCAGAACATGTCAAAAGAAAGAAAGAATTTATCTTAACATACCTTAGCCATTTTGTGTCCATCAAATCTTTTCCTTTTTATTCAGCTGAAATCTCTCTCCCGTACTATGAATACAAATCTGGTTATCCAAACTTTGTGCTGCAATCCAATTCCCATTTGGATGGGACCAATAGATGGCATGGAATGCATATGGAGTTCACTTATATACCACCCCTTAGAAAATAAGTGCCTCACTTGTAGTATGTTAATCTAGAATGATGCCACCCAGCAAATTGTATTTACTAGTCATCTATAGCCTTTTCCTCCATGGTCCCACGTGGAAGTGCCTAACTTTCATCTATCCACTAATTGTTGTCCCCCCTCAATTAATAATCAATTACACACATAATTAATTCTAGATCTTACTTTATTTAAATTCTAAAATTTTATAAGACCTTCGTATACTCGATGTCATACTCGATGTCTATATAAGTCAATTTTTTTTATGATCATGCATGTTGTAGTTGCTGGAAACACCTAGTGAATTAAGTGGGATAATGTAATGGAGTTAGAAGCTAAAATATGTGTGCTTAAGTGAGATATGCCAAAAATTCATAAAAATCTAATTATTTGAGATAATTGTGCTTAGCCTATGTGTTGTCAATTATGAAAAATATCTATGAGTCTGCTTGCTTGTTATTTGAGGCGAAATAGTTAAAGATATACATATTTAGGGAGATGATTCAGACATTTCTTTGTTAGCCCTTCTTACATTTCATTGCCTACCTTGCAATAAATTGTATCTCTAGTCAACCCCTTTGATCCTAAAATGAGTTATTTTTTTGACATCCTGTGATTCTCTTATGTGCCATAAGCAGTAATTGGGATAAAAGAAGTGTGAAAAAAGAAATACGAAAAGAGAGTGAAACATTGATGCACCCCAATAAAAAAAATGTAAAAGCTTAAGTTTGGGGATGCCTATGTGAATGTGTTTCATGCTCTCAAAAAGAGAAAAGGGGAGTGATAGGTATGAATTGAAAATGATACCAAAAAGAAGGACAAAAAAAGTTGAATGAAAAAAATCCGCTTATGGTACGTAAATTGAGCCTAAATGCCTACTCTTACATACCTCTGCCTAAGCCTACATTACAACCCTGAAAAGTCCTGAAGATCTCTAATATGTATGTCTATTATTAGTGGACAATAGCAAGTAAACAGACCCATAAAACTAAATGAAATAGACATGCATAGGGTAGATGTTCATGCTTCCTTTGATTATGATTGAAATGAATTTGCGAAATATCTGACTTGAAATTCTAAATTGCTAAGTTCATGCTACGTATGTTTCAACATATTATCCCAACTGACGTTCATGCTTTTCTAAGTAATCTTGTGCAGCTACTTGATTTGAGTCTTTTTAATTTTGTTTCATGCTATGTTTCTTTTGTTTTTGTTCTAAGTAACCTTGTGCAGCTACATATCTAAGTTTGGGGGTATTTGTTAGGCGTATTTTGTATACGCTTTTTGAGTCATTTTAGTTAGTATTTTTCTCATTTTCATTTACATAAGTGTCGTGTTAAGGTCATTTTCTTTCTTTTGAGTCACATCGGTTCAAAAAGGCAAAATGGCAAAAAGGAGCGAAAAATGGGAACAAAAGTAGGGTCCCGAGGCAAAAAGGACGAAAATTGGCAATTCGGAACAAAAGACTTCAGCACCGCGGTGCCATAATTACTGAGAGGTTGCAGGTCTTTCGGCACCGCGGTGCCATTCTGCAGGACTGCAGTGCCAATGCGGGGAATTTCAGATCCGAAGTGAATTTGGCCAAGGGCAGAAGGGTCCATAGAGCACGAAATTTACAACATACTTAAGCCCTAAAGATTAGTCTAGTGAGGGGACTTGGTCATTCTAACACACAACACATCACAGGGCAGTTTGGAATTGTATTAGTTCTTAGCGTGACTATGGCTAGAAGCTAAACACTTTATTAAGGCTTTCCTTTTGAATCGCTTGAAACTCTATTTCATGACTTAATGCATTAGTTTGATTCATTCTTCACTTGATTAAGATTTATTCAATAATTGGTATGAATGTTTGATAGTTAATTGATCACTAATTATCATAACCTATATGATTTCGAATCAAGAACCGAGAGGAGAGATTTTGATATGCTGTAATTGAATAAACATATGTTAAAATCGCGGACGAAAGTACCCGATACTTGTGTAGCATTATAGGTTACTGTTTTTAATCCTCCTATGTGGTAAATCCTATCATATAAATATAGAAGGGTTCTGCACTGGAGTTGAGTGATTATATATCTTAACCGGAATATAAGATAGTCTAGTTAACCGTTATCTTAATGTAGAAGAAGAAGTCATTCTAGTTGCATTAAGAATTGAATAGAGTGGATAATCGAGAATTTTGGAAGCCCTAATTCCTTCATAACTGATTAAACCTCAATAATTTAGATTACTTCTCGCAATTATTCTAGTAGTTAGATAAAAACCCAAATCAAATATCGTTTGCCAAATAGATAATCTAGAATAAATGTTCGGTAATTAGAAATCAGTCTGTAGACGACAAACTCGGTCTTACAGACTATATTACTTGTGAACGATACGTACACTTGCGTGAGCAATTGGACACGGTCCTAACAGTGCTTCTCGAGAAGCCCTTTTTGCCCATTAAATGAATTTTTTTGGATCCATTTACCCTTTTCTTTTCACAAAATTCATTTTAATCTCATATAATAATCTCATATAAAATAGAAATTTAAGAATGGGGTAGAGTGGGGGTAGGGCGTAGTGTGGGGGTAAAAAAAATTCATTTTTTTTTATAAAAGTAAAAAAAAAAAAATGAAATAGAAATTTGAGTATGGGGTAGGGGAAATGGGGTGGGGTGAGGGGGTAGGCTGGGGAGTAAGGAAAAAATTCATATTTTTTAAATGTCAGACAGCCTCCTGCGTATAAGTATGGTGCACAACATACCCATACACAAGACTCTGATAGACACGGCTTGTAGACTCCCTAGGACAGACATGCTTTGATACCAAGTTTATCACGACCCAAACCGGAGAACCGCGACGGGCGCCCGGATCTCACCCGCCGGGTACCCCAAATCTCACCACCACCATATAATCACAATAAGCACGGACTAAGCCGAAAAAAATTATGAAAGCTCTTGATTAAAAACTGACTTATACATATATACCTGCCCATGCCAAACCGACTAGACCATACAAAACCACTATCCACAGACATTTGTCTATAAACATCTAAGAGTATACGACATCAAAATATCATACCAAGACTAGATCAGAACTCGAACAAATAGAGTGCTCAACATCACCAACTGAAAGAACTACCAGCGTGAACTATCACTCTCTTTAACTGAACCTGCGGGCATAAAACGCATCGTCCCCCAGCAAAGGAAACATTACGACATCAAAATATCATACCAAGACTAGACTGTAACTCTGGAACAAATAGAGTGCTCCAACATCAGCTGAACCAACAACGTGAACTATCACTCTCTTTAACTGAACCCGCGGGCATGAAACACATCGTCCCCCAGCAAAGGGAACGTTAGTGCGACTGATGTACCAAGTATGTTAGGTATGAACAACAACATAATAGGAATATAATAACAACTGAAACAGGAACAACTGACTAACAATAAATACCTCTGAGGGTCCTAATACATATGTCTAAATGTTATGCATGGTGCAAATTCAATAATACTGGCCACACAGGCATATTCCTTACCATATCCAAGTCTGTGGGCATCAGGCTATAACGGTCACACAGACAAACCTTATCGGTCACACAGACATGCCACACATGTTTCTATATCGGCCTCTTGGCATCAGGCTTTTTCGGTCACACAGACAAGCCTTAACGGTCACACAAACATGCCATACAGGCTTCAATATTGCCATTTACGGTCACACAGACATGCCATATCGAGTTTCGATATTAGCATCGGGCTTTTTCAGTCACACAGACAAGCCTTATCGGTCACACAGACATGCCACACATGCTTCAATATTGCCATTTACGGCCACACAGACATGCCACACCGACTTTATTATTATCATATCCTAGCTGATCAGGTGGTCTGCGTTCCCCGTTTCCCATTCCCAATATATATAGTCTTGGGAAAAATATGAGTGCAATACAGATGAAAATGCATGAATAACAATAAAATATTTCCTGAATTTATTGGACGACAATAATATCCTTGCTCATTTGGCTAGCATTATATCTGACTGGTGATAACATATCCAAATTGTCTAATTAATTATTAAATGGGCCGTGAGTAATTCTAATATTTATAATAATCTTATCTAATCAGCTGTGAACTAGAAAATGTAAAATAAATCGATTATATCTTAGTTTCTATGCAGATGACATTCTAAAATCTTGAAATACCTGTGTTTATAATAGTATGAACATCTTAAGGGAACAAAATTATTTTAACATAATTAGTTTGTCGATACCTGTTTCGCTTAACGCTGCAATGACTTATTTCAACTAGGACTGGCCAGTGGGCCGGGCCCACCGGGGTCGGGTTAAGCGGGGTCGGGGCGGGCTCGGGGCGGAGAAAAGGCGAGTCGGTAGGCGGGAACGGCGGGAGTCGGGTCGGGCGGGACCATGCGTGTCCGTCCGGTCCCGTCCGTTGGGTAGAAGTGGGGCCTGTCGGGGCCTCGGGTCGGGACGGGGCAGATGCAGCGGGTTTGATTATTTTTTTATTTTTTTTAAAAAAAATTTCACTAAATTAAAAATACTAAATTACTAACAAAGTAACATTAACATATACTTGTCATATAGTCATATACATATACTATAATATTATAGACTTATAGTATTATAATTATAGTATTATACTCATATATATAATATATTTATAAACTATAAAGTATAAACTATAACAAGATAATAAACTATAAACTATAAAGTATAAACTAAATAATTAAACAAAGACAAGAAGAGTGTAAAAACATCCCAAGGTGTTTTGTGCCTCTTATATTATTAATTATTTCATTGAAATATACAAGATTCAAAATTACAACATTGTAGTGTCTCGTTGTTGAAAAAATTTGCAAAAGACATAGAAAAATTAAAAATTGCAATGAAATAAATTACCAATTTGAAAATATTTTTCTAGTTTCTTTATAATTTCTTGTGGTTCTTGGTTGGAATTGGTATATCTTGGTCAAATTGTTCCACGCCGCTACTCATGCCTTGAGATAAAATGTCGTTGTAGTTGTCGTCTTCTTCGTTAATCTGGTTGATCGCCTCCTTCGCTCCGCTCGTATCCAATCTCTGAATAGTACCGCCATCTCCAAGTCGTCTCCGGCTAATGGCGTCTGTGCTCTCTATTTGAAATCTGCTGCGAAAAAGCGCTTTCGTGGCGATTGATGACGCTAATGTTCAAAATATCTCGCCATCATTGAAAGTGTCGGAAATGTCTTCTCATTCGCTCCAATATTTCACAAGTCTTCCTTTCCTTCATTGATAACTGCTTGGTAAGGTAAATAACACTCCAAAACAAAAACAACGAACTCTCTAATTTCGTTAGCACTGGTACCACCGCACATTCTATTTCTGAGGCTTTCAATAGAACTAATACTACTAGCCCCAGAAACCGCATGCCTTTTTTTAGCCTGTGTTGAAGAAGAAGAAGAAGATGGTACAAAAGTCGGTTGGTTACTAGCACTTTCTTGCTGGTAATGCCGATATACTTTTTTGCATTCATCTTCTACGCTATTCAACACTTCTTCTAGCGTTAGTTCAATAGGTGGCTCAACATTTAAATTTTTGGGAGTTGGAGGTGGTAGTAAGTCCATTGAGTTATAAATATTTTCAATAATACTTTTACAAACCTCTACTTTCATAGTCGTGTTTAATTCAACACCTATAATATTAATAGGGGGAATAGGAATAACATATTTCTTTAATTTCATAAACATTTTTTAATAAATTGCAGATATAGCGGTTTTTCCATATATTCTTTAAGAAGTAAAAATATTATAGCTATATAAAACAACATAGTTGAAATAGTAGGATAATATAAAGTAGAAAATTCTTTTGTTGCTCGTTGAAAATTTTCTAAAAATACAATAAGTTCTCTAATTTTCTCCCAATCATTATCCACAATCATATCATTTTGATTTTGATTATGGCGTTAAAAATAAAGTAATAGGTTTTCTATAGTCATAAGCAACAACTAGTTGGTCATATAAAGAATTCCACCTAGTTGATACTTCTTCTGAATTTTTACGTAAGATAGTCCACAATCGTGGCAAGTTTTTATATTCTTTTCTCTGTTGAATTCTATTATTTTTAAAAATAAAGTGTATAGCAAATTGTATTTTTCAAGAATATCTTGAAAAAGTGAAAGACCATCATTTACAACTAAGTTATAAATATGGCATACATTTGATATGAAAATGTTTTGGAAAAACGGAGTTAAAACATCTCTTAAAATACTAATAGCGTAATTGTTAGAAGATGCATTATCTAATGTAATACTCATAACTTTATCGCTTATTCCAAATAATCGCAGACTGAATAAATATTTTCTGAAATAAACTCACCAGTGTGCCTACTATCTATATATCTATATGCTAAAATACGTTTTTGCATAGACCATTTATAATCTATCCAATGACAGGTTACCGTTAAATAATCATGGACGTTAGTACTACGACCTATATCAGAAGTTAGAGCGACTTTGCAATTTAAATGATATAATGCATAACGTAAATACTGTTGATATTCATGTGCAAATTTAAATACATCTCTTTTAACAGTTGATCTAGGAAAACCTTTATAAGCAGGATTATACATATCTCTAATATAATGAATAAAACCAGGAGATTCAGGAAATGAAAAAGGCAAACCCTCCACAGCAACTAATTTTTCTAGTGATTCCCTATCTTTATGTTTATCGTATTTAGGGCCTACAACTCCCCCCGTCATAGGGTTAATTTGACCCTGTACTTTTTCAAAGCAAGATGTGAACCTTGTTCCGATTGAGAGGACGCTTTCTCACCATTTTTTTCAATCATGTATTGGGCATGCAAGGCTTTGTGTTTTTGCAATAGGTGTCTTCCTAAACCCCCCGTCCCACCATGACCTTGTTCAGTTTTAAAAGAATAAACATTTTTACAAGTTTTACATACAACTACTTGATTAGCTACGTCCATGTCAAAATATTTCCATACAACTGATTTTAATGGTCGTTTTGCCGGACCTCGTCTCATAGTAGGGGGATAGGAGGCATTTCACTAGTGGGTGTATCATCTTCATTAGTAGGTGTATCATCATCTAGGGTGTCATCTAAATTAAAATCTTCTTCAATTTGAGGATAATCATTTGTGTCAAGATCATATGGTATTTCAGGAAACATTTCAGGATCTATAAAATCATCTTGTCTAGGAATAGCTGGAACAGGAATACTAGAAGAAGTACCCTTGCCCTTGTTACCACCCCTACTAGAAGAAGCCTGACCCTTACCCAACATGCCTCTTAGTCCTTTCATTTTAATTATGCTAATAAATAGTTAAAGATAATGAAATTAAATGTGCTAAATGAAATAAAGACAAAATAATAATTTAATGAGAGAACGAATGTACCAAACGCCGACGTAGAGTCGACGTGTAATTGAGAGGTTGAAAATTGAAACTTTGCTCGATAGATAATCCTCAAGCTAGTTGCCAACTTCACTCCCAATTCTCAAATTAATAAATAGATTGAATATGTAGACAATGTTGTATAGAGATTGATTGATAATTGATTGAGAGATTAGAGAGTAGAAAGATTTGTGAAAATAATAAGAAGAGGAATGAGGTATTTATAGTTGAAAAATTGGGTTAAAGTGTAAATATAATAACTTAGGGGTTAAAAATAAATATAAATGGGGTAGGGGGGTTGGGGAGGGAGGCCTAAAATGGTTGTTGTCCAACGGCCAAAATGTAAAATGGTCGTTGGACAACGACTATTTTCTGCAAAGGGAGGGACTGGGGCGGGGCGGGGTCGGGGCGAGATCGAGGCCTGGCGGGGTCGGGTCGGGTCGGGCGGGACCAGACCACATCGCCCGATTCGAGCCGGTCCGTTTTTTTCTAAGCGGGGTGGGTGTCGAGTCGGGTCGGGACGGTCGGCGACCCTAATTTCAACACGTCTACTAAAAATATACCCACTTATTTATTAAATCAATCTCAGCACATACTTATGAGTTCCTTTAAATTAGCCAAGTCAAATCGGCTACAGTGCTTACTAAAAATTCTTATGAATATCAACATCTTTCCCATATATCTTAATAAGGACTTAGAAATAATTTAGACATGCTTTTAACATAGAATCAATAACATTTAACTTCTAAGAGTAGAATAAATTATAGAACAATATCACAATTATATTACGTATGCAGAACATGTCAAAAGAAAGAAAGAATTTATCTTAACATACCTTAGCCATTTTGTGTCCATCAAATCTTTTCCTTTTTATTCAGCTGAAATCTCTCTCCCGTACTATGAATACAAATCTGGTTATCCAAACTTTGTGCTGCAATCCAATTCCCATTTGGATGGGACCAATAGATGGCATGGAATGCATATGGAGTTCACTTATATACCACCCCTTAGAAAATAAGTGCCTCACTTGTAGTATGTTAATCTAGAATGATGCCACCCAGCAAATTGTATTTACTAGTCATCTATAGCCTTTTCCTCCATGGTCCCACGTGGAAGTGCCTAACTTTCATCTATCCACTAATTGTTGTCCCCCCTCAATTAATAATCAATTACACACATAATTAATTCTAGATCTTACTTTATTTAAATTCTAAAATTTTATAAGACCTTCGTATACTCGATGTCATACTCGATGTCTATATAAGTCAATTTTTTTTATGATCATGCATGTTGTAGTTGCTGGAAACACCTAGTGAATTAAGTGGGATAATGTAATGGAGTTAGAAGCTAAAATATGTGTGCTTAAGTGAGATATGCCAAAAATTCATAAAAATCTAATTATTTGAGATAATTGTGCTTAGCCTATGTGTTGTCAATTATGAAAAATATCTATGAGTCTGCTTGCTTGTTATTTGAGGCGAAATAGTTAAAGATATACATATTTAGGGAGATGATTCAGACATTTCTTTGTTAGCCCTTCTTACATTTCATTGCCTACCTTGCAATAAATTGTATCTCTAGTCAACCCCTTTGATCCTAAAATGAGTTATTTTTTTGACATCCTGTGATTCTCTTATGTGCCATAAGCAGTAATTGGGATAAAAGAAGTGTGAAAAAAGAAATACGAAAAGAGAGTGAAACATTGATGCACCCCAATAAAAAAAATGTAAAAGCTTAAGTTTGGGGATGCCTATGTGAATGTGTTTCATGCTCTCAAAAAGAGAAAAGGGGAGTGATAGGTATGAATTGAAAATGATACCAAAAAGAAGGACAAAAAAAGTTGAATGAAAAAAATCCGCTTATGGTACGTAAATTGAGCCTAAATGCCTACTCTTACATACCTCTGCCTAAGCCTACATTACAACCCTGAAAAGTCCTGAAGATCTCTAATATGTATGTCTATTATTAGTGGACAATAGCAAGTAAACAGACCCATAAAACTAAATGAAATAGACATGCATAGGGTAGATGTTCATGCTTCCTTTGATTATGATTGAAATGAATTTGCGAAATATCTGACTTGAAATTCTAAATTGCTAAGTTCATGCTACGTATGTTTCAACATATTATCCCAACTGACGTTCATGCTTTTCTAAGTAATCTTGTGCAGCTACTTGATTTGAGTCTTTTTAATTTTGTTTCATGCTATGTTTCTTTTGTTTTTGTTCTAAGTAACCTTGTGCAGCTACATATCTAAGTTTGGGGGTATTTGTTAGGCGTATTTTGTATACGCTTTTTGAGTCATTTTAGTTAGTATTTTTCTCATTTTCATTTACATAAGTGTCGTGTTAAGGTCATTTTCTTTCTTTTGAGTCACATCGGTTCAAAAAGGCAAAATGGCAAAAAGGAGCGAAAAATGGGAACAAAAGTAGGGTCCCGAGGCAAAAAGGACGAAAATTGGCAATTCGGAACAAAAGACTTCAGCACCGCGGTGCCATAATTACTGAGAGGTTGCAGGTCTTTCGGCACCGCGGTGCCATTCTGCAGGACTGCAGTGCCAATGCGGGGAATTTCAGATCCGAAGTGAATTTGGCCAAGGGCAGAAGGGTCCATAGAGCACGAAATTTACAACATACTTAAGCCCTAAAGATTAGTCTAGTGAGGGGACTTGGTCATTCTAACACACAACACATCACAGGGCAGTTTGGAATTGTATTAGTTCTTAGCGTGACTATGGCTAGAAGCTAAACACTTTATTAAGGCTTTCCTTTTGAATCGCTTGAAACTCTATTTCATGACTTAATGCATTAGTTTGATTCATTCTTCACTTGATTAAGATTTATTCAATAATTGGTATGAATGTTTGATAGTTAATTGATCACTAATTATCATAACCTATATGATTTCGAATCAAGAACCGAGAGGAGAGATTTTGATATGCTGTAATTGAATAAACATATGTTAAAATCGCGGACGAAAGTACCCGATACTTGTGTAGCATTATAGGTTACTGTTTTTAATCCTCCTATGTGGTAAATCCTATCATATAAATATAGAAGGGTTCTGCACTGGAGTTGAGTGATTATATATCTTAACCGGAATATAAGATAGTCTAGTTAACCGTTATCTTAATGTAGAAGAAGAAGTCATTCTAGTTGCATTAAGAATTGAATAGAGTGGATAATCGAGAATTTTGGAAGCCCTAATTCCTTCATAACTGATTAAACCTCAATAATTTAGATTACTTCTCGCAATTATTCTAGTAGTTAGATAAAAACCCAAATCAAATATCGTTTGCCAAATAGATAATCTAGAATAAATGTTCGGTAATTAGAAATCAGTCTGTAGACGACAAACTCGGTCTTACAGACTATATTACTTGTGAACGATACGTACACTTGCGTGAGCAATTGGACCGCAGTCTATGATCTTCTCGAGAAGCCCTTTTTGCCCATTAAATGAATTTTTTTGGATCCATTTACCCTTTTCTTTTCACAAAATTCATTTTAATCTCATATAATAATCTCATATAAAATAGAAATTTAAGAATGGGGTAGAGTGGGGGTAGGGCGTAGTGTGGGGGTAAAAAAAATTCATTTTTTTTTATAAAAGTAAAAAAAAAAAATGAAATAGAAATTTGAGTATGGGGTAGGGGAAATGGGGTGGGGTGAGGGGGTAGGCTGGGGAGTAAGGAAAAAATTCATATTTTTTAAATGTCAGACAGCCTCCTGCGTATAAGTATGGTGCACAACATACCCATACACAAGACTCTGATAGACACGGCTTGTAGACTCCCTAGGACAGACATGCTTTGATACCAAGTTTATCACGACCCAAACCGGAGAACCGCGACGGGCGCCCGGATCTCACCCGCCGGGTACCCCAAATCTCACCACCACCATATAATCACAATAAGCACGGACTAAGCCGAAAAAAATTATGAAAGCTCTTGATTAAAAACTGACTTATACATATATACCTGCCCATGCCAAAACCGACTAGACCATACAAAACCACTATCCACAGGACATTTGTCTATAAACATCTAAGAGTATACGACATCAAAATATCATACCAAGACTAGACTGTAACTCTGGAACAAATAGAGTGCTCCAACATCAGCTGAACCAGCAACCTACCAGCGTGAACTATCACTCTCTTTAACTGAACCTGCGGGCATAAAACGCATCGTCCCCCAGCAAAGGAAACATTACGACATCAAAATATCATACCAAGACTAGACTGTAACTCTGGAACAAATAGAGTGCTCCAACATCAGCTGAACCAACAACGTGAACTATCACTCTCTTTAACTGAACCCGCGGGCATGAAACACATCGTCCCCCAGCAAAGGGAACGTTAGTGCGACTGATGTACCAAGTATGTTAGGTATGAACAACAACATAATAGGAATATAATAACAACTGAAACAGGAACAACTGACTAACAATAAATACCTCTGAGGGTCCTAATACATATGTCTAAATGTTATGCATGGTGCAAATTCAATAATACTGGCCACACAGGCATATTCCTTACCATATCCAAGTCTGTGGGCATCAGGCTATAACGGTCACACAGACAAACCTTATCGGTCACACAGACATGCCACACATGTTTCTATATCGGCCTCTTGGCATCAGGCTTTTTCGGTCACACAGACAAGCCTTAACGGTCACACAAACATGCCATACAGGCTTCAATATTGCCATTTACGGTCACACAGACATGCCATATCGAGTTTCGATATTAGCATCGGGCTTTTTCAGTCACACAGACAAGCCTTATCGGTCACACAGACATGCCACACATGCTTCAATATTGCCATTTACGGCCACACAGACATGCCACACCGACTTTATTATTATCATATCTGGCGATCGGGTGGTGCGTTCCCGTTCCATTCCCAATATATATAGTCTTGGGAAAAATATGAGTGCAATACAGATGAAAATGTATGAATAACAATAAAATATTTCCTGAATTTATTGGACGACAATAATATCCTTGCTCATTTGGCTAGCATTATATCTGACTGGTGATAACATATCCAAATTGTCTAATTAATTATTAAATGGGCCGTGAGTAATTCTAATATTTATAATAATCTTATCTAATCAGCTGTGAACTAGAAAATGTAAAATAAATCGATTATATCTTAGTTTCTATGCAGATGACATTCTAAAATCTTGAAATACCTGTGTTTATAATAGTATGAACATCTTAAGGGAACAAAATTATTTTAACATAATTAGTTTGTCGATACCTGTTTACTTAACGCTGCAATGACTTATTTCAACTAGGGTGGCGGTGGGCGGGCCAGCGTCGGGTTAAGCGGGGTCGGGCGGGCTCGGGCGGAGAAAAGGCGGGAGTCGGTAGGCGAACTGGCGAGTCGGGTCGGGCGGGACCATGCGTGTCGTCCGGTCGATCCGTTAGGTAGAAGTCGGGGCGGTCGGGGCCAGGTCGGGTCGGAGACGGGGCAGATGCAGCGGGTTTTGATTATTTGTTTTTTTTTAAAAAATTTCACTAACTTAAAAATACTAAATTACTAACACAGTAACATTAACATATACTGGTCATATAGTCATATACATATACTATAATATTATAGACTTATAGTATGATAATTATAGTATTATACTCATATATATAATATATTTATAAACTATAAAGTATAAACTATAACAAGATAATAAACTATAAACTATAAAGTATAAACTAAATAATTAAACAAAGACAAGAAGAGTGTAAAAAAACATACAAAACATTTTTTTGTTCCAATTATATTATTAATTATTTCAATTAAATATAAAATATTAAAAATTAAAACATTGTAGTGTCTTGTTGTTGAAAAAATTTGCAAAAGACATAGAAAAATTAAAAATTGCAATGAAATAAATTACCAATTTGAAAATATTTTTCTAGTTTCTTTATAATTTATTGTGTTTCTTCGGTTGGAATTGGTATATCTTGATCAAATTGTTCCACGTCACTACTCATTCCTTCAGATAAAATGTCGTTGTAGTTGTCGTATTCTTCTTCGTTAATCTCTGGTTGTGCGCCTCGCCCGCTCGCTCGTATCCAATCTCTGAATAATCCGCCATCTCAGTGTCTCCGGCTAATGGCGTCTGTGCTCTCTATTTGAAATCTGCTGCGAAAAAGCGCTTCGAAGCGATTGATGGCCAGAATGTTCAAAATATCTCGGGCCATCATTGAAAGTGTCGGAAATGTCTTCTCATTCTGGCTCGATATTTACAAGTCTTCCTTTCCTTCTTCATTGATAATTGCTTGGTAAGGTAAATTACCGCAAAACAAAAACATCGAACTCGCTAATTTGGTTAGCATGGTACCACCGCACATTCTATTTACGAGGCTTTCAATAGAACTAATACTACTAGCCCGAAAGCAGATGCCTTTTAGCTTTGTGTTGAAGAAGAAGAAGAAGATGGTACAAAAGTCGGTTGGTTACTAGCACTTTCTTGCTGGTAATGCCGATATACTTTTTTGCATTCATCTTCTACGCTATTCAACACTTCTTCTAGCGTTAGTTCAATAGGTGGCTCAACATTTAAATTTTTGGGAGTTGGAGGTGGTAGTACGTCCATCTGATTATAAATATTTTCAATAAGACTTTTACAACCCTGTACTTTAATAGTCGGGTTTAATACAACACCAATAATATAAATAGGGGGAATAGGAATAAAATATTTCTTTAATTTCATAAACATTTTTTAATAGCTGCAGTATAGGCAGGTTTTTCCATATATTCTTTAAGAAGTAAAAATATTATAGCTATATAAAACAACATAGTTGAAATAGTAGGATAATATAAAGTAGAAAATTCTTTTGTTGCTCGTTGAAATTTTTCTAAAAATACAATAAGTTCTCTAATTTTCTCCCAATCATTATCCACAATCATATCATTTTGATTTTGATTATGGGCGTTAAAAAATAAAGTAATAGGTTTTCTATAGTCATAAGCAACAACTAGTTGGTCATATAAAGAATTCCACCTAGTTGATACTTCTTCGGGAATTTTTCTGTAAGATAGTCCACAATCGTGGCAAGTTTTTTTATATTCTTTTCTCTGTTGAATTCTATTATTTTTAAAAATAAAGTGTATAGCAAATTGTATTTTTTCAAGAATATCTTGAAAAAGTGAAAGACCATCATTTACAACTAAGTTATAAATATGGCACGCATTTGATATGAAAATGTTTTGGAAAAGACGGAGTTAAAACATCTCTTAAAATACTAATAGCGAATTGTTAGAAGATGCATTATCTAATGTAATACTCATAACTTTATCGGTTATTAAAGTAATCGCAATGAATAAATATTTTCTGAAATAAACTCACCGATTATTGCCTACTATCTATATATCTATATGCTAAAATACGTTTTGCATAGACCATTTATAATCTATCAATGACAATTCCGTTAAATAATCATGGGCGTTAGTACTACGACTATATCGGAAGTTAGAGCGACTTTGCAATTTAAATGATATAATGCATAACGTAAATCTTGTTGATATTCATGTGCAAATTTAAATACATCTCTTTTAACGTTGATCTAGGAAAACCTTTATAAGCGAGGATTATACATATCTCTAATATAATGAATAAAACCGGAGATTCAGGAAATGAAAAAGGCAAACCCTCCACAGCAACTAATTTTTCTAGTGATTCCCTATCTTTATGTTTATCGTATTTAGGGCCTACAACTCCCCCCGTCATAGGGTTAATTTGACCCTGTACTTTTTCCGAAACAGTATGTGAACCTTGTTCCGATTGTGAGGACGCTTTCTCACCATTTTTTTCTTTCATGTATTGGGCGTACAAGGCTTTGTGTTTTTGCAATAGGTGTCTTCCTAAACCCCAGTCCACCATGACCTTGTTCGGTTTAAAAGAATAAACATTTTTACAAGTTTTACATACAACTACTTGATTAGCTACGTCCATGTCAAAATATTTCCATCTGTTGATTTTAATGGTCGTTTTTGGGACCTCGTCTCATAGTAGGGGATAGGAGGCATTTCACTAGTGGGTGTATCATCTTCATTAGTAGGTGTATCATCATCTAGGGTGTCATCTAAATTAAAATCTTCTTGATTTGAGGATAATCATTTGTGTCAAGATCATATGGTATTTGAAACATTTCGGGATCTATAAAATCATCTTGTCTAGGAATAAATTTGGAGCAGGAATACTAGAAGAAGTACCACTTGCCCTTGTTACCACCCCTACTAGAAGAAGCGACCCACCCTTACCCAACATGCCTCTTAGTCCTTTCATTTTAATTATGCTAATAAATAGTTAAAGATAATGAAATTAAATGTGCTAAATGAAATAAAGACAAAATAATAATTTAATGAGAGAGCGAATGTACCAAGCAGGCGTAAGTCGGCGTGTAATTGAAGGTTGAAAATTGAAACTTTGCTCGATAGATAATCCTCAAGCTAGTTGCCAACTTCACTCCCAATTCTCAAATTAATAAATAGATTGAATATGTAGACAATATTGTATAGAGATTGATTGATAATTGATTGAGAGATTAGAGAGTAGAAAGATTTGTGAAAATAATAAGAAGAGGAATGAGGTATTTATAGTTGAAAAATTGGGTTAAAGTGTAAATATAATAACTTAGGGGTTAAAAATAAATATAAAGGGGGTAGGGGGGTTGGGGGAGGGGGAGGCCTAAAATGGTCGTTGTCCAACGGCCAAAACGTAAAATGGTCGTTGGACAACGACTATTTTCTGCAAAGGGAGGGACTGGGGCGGGGCGGGGTCGGGGCGAGATCGAGGCCTGGCGGGGTCGGGTCGGGTCGGGCGGGACGGACCTGTCACTTGATTCGAGCCCGGTCCGTTTTTTTATAAGCGGGGTGGGTGTCGGGTCGGTCGGGACAGTCGGCGACCATTTGGCCCTAATTTCAACACGTCTACTAAAAATATACCCACTTATTTATTAAATCAATCTCAGCACATACTTATGAGTTCCTTTAAATTAGCCAAGTCAAATCGGCACGATCTTTACTAAAAATTCTTATGAATATCAACATCTTTCCCATATATCTTAATAAGGACTTAGAAATAATTTAGACATGCTTTTAACATAGAATCAATAACATTTAACTTCTAAGAGTAGAATAAATTATAGAACAATATCACAATTATATTACGTATGCAGAACATGTCAAAAGAAAGAAAGAATTTATCTTAACATACCTTAGCCATTTTGTGTCCATCAAATCTTTTCCTTTTTATTCAGCTGAAATCTCTCTCCCGTACTATGAATACAAATCTGGTTATCCAAACTTTGTGCTGCAATCCAATTCCCATTTGGATGGGACCAATAGATGGCATGGAATGCATATGGAGTTCACTTATATACCACCCCTTAGAAAATAAGTGCCTCACTTGTAGTATGTTAATCTAGAATGATGCCACCCAGCAAATTGTATTTACTAGTCATCTATAGCCTTTTCCTCCATGGTCCCACGTGGAAGTGCCTAACTTTCATCTATCCACTAATTGTTGTCCCCCCTCAATTAATAATCAATTACACATAATTAATTCTAGATCTTACTTTATTTAAATTCTAAAATTTTATAAGACCTTATTATACTCGATGTCATACTCGATGTCTATATAAGTCAATTTTTTTTATGATCATGCATGTTGTAGTTGCTGGAAACACCTAGTGAATTAAGTGGGATAATGTAATGGAGTTAGAAGCTAAAATATGTGTGCTTAAGTGAGATATGCCAAAAATTCATAAAAATCTAATTATTTGAGATAATTGTGCTTAGCCTATGTGTTGTCAATTATGAAAAATATCTATGAGTCTTGCTTGTTATTTGGCGAAATAGTTAAAGATATACATATTTAGGAGATGATTCGGACATTTCTTTGTTAGCCCTTCTTACGTTTCATTGCCTACCTTGATAAATTGTATCTCTAGTCAACCCCTTTGATCCTAAAATGAGTTATTTTTGACATCCTGTGATTCTCTTATGTGCCATAAGCGATGGTGGGATAAAGAAGTGTGAAAAAGAAATACGAAGAGAGTGAAACATTGATGCACCGATAAAAAAATGTAAAAGCTTAAGTTTGGGGATGCCTATGTGAATGTGTTTCATGCTCTCAAAAGAGAAAAGGGAGTGATAGGTATGAATTGAAAATGATACCAAAAAGAAGGACAAAAAAAGTTGAATGAAAAAAATCCGCTTATGGTACGTAAATTGAGCCTAAATGCCTACTCTTACATACCTCTGCCTAAGCCTACATTACAACCCTGAAAAGTCCTGAAGATCTCTAATATGTATATACATTATTAGTGGACAATAGCAAATGCAGACCCATAAAACTAAATGAAATAGACATGCATAGGGTAGATGTTCATGCTTCCTTTGATTATGATTGAAATGAATTTGCGAAATATCGACTTGAAATTCTAAATTGCTAAGTTCATGCTACGTATGTTTTCAACATATTATCCCAGTAGCGTTAAATGCTTTTCTAAGTAATCTTGTGCATTACTTGATTTGAGTCTTTTTAATTTTGTTTCATGCTATGTTTCTTTTGTTTTTGTTCTAAGTAACCTTGTGCAGCTACATATCTAAGTTTGGGGGTATTTGTTAGGCGTATTTTGTATACGCTTTTTGAGTCATTTTAGTTAGTATTTTTCTCATTTTCATTTACATAAGTGTCGTGTTAAGGTCATTTTCTTTCTTTTGAGTCACATCGGTTCAAAAAGGCAAAATGGCAAAAAGGAGCGAAAAATGGGAACAAAAGTAGGGTCCCGAGGCAAAAGGGCGAAAATTGGCAGTCGGAACAAAAGACTTGAGCAGCGGTACCATAGTGCGAGAGGTTGCAGTCTTTCGGCCGCGGTGCCATTCTGCGAGGCTGCGGTGCGATGAGAATTTCAGATCCGAAGTGAATTTGGCCAAGGGCAGAAGGGTCCATAGAGCACGAAATTTACAACATACTTAAGCCCTAAAGATTAGTATATTGATGGGACTTGGTCATTCTAACACCTGACACATCACAGGGCAGTTTGGAATTGTATTAGTTCTTAGCGTGACTATGGCTAGAAGCTAAACACTTTATTAAGGCTTTCCTTTTGAATCGCTTGAAACTCTATTTCATGACTTAATGCATTAGTTTGATTCATTCTTCACTTGATTAAGATTTATTCAATAATTGGTATGAATGTTTGATAGGTAATTGAGCACTAATTATCATAACCTATATGATTTGAATCGAAGCAGAGAGAGAGATTTTGATATCTTGTAATTGAATAAACATATGTTAAAATCGCGGACGAAAGTACCGATACTTGTGTAGCATTATAGTTCTTGTTTTTAATCCTCTATGTGGTAAATCCTATCATATAAATATAGAAGGGTTACTGCTGAGTTGAGTGATTATATATCTTAAGCAGGAATATAAGATAGTCTAGTTAACCGTTATCTTAATGTAGAAGAAGAAGTCATTCTAGTTGCATTAAGAATTGAATAAGTGGATAATCGAGAATTTTGGAAGCCCTAATTCCTTCATAACTGATTAAACCTCAATAATTTAGATTACTTCTCGCAATTATTCTAGTAGTTAGATAAAAACCCAAATCAAATATCGTTTGCCAAATAGATAATCTAGAATAAAAGTTCGGTAATTAGAAATCAGTCTGTAGACGACAAACTCGGTCTTCTGGACTATATTACTTAATGAGCGATACGTACACTTGCGTGAGCAATTGGACCGCAGTCTATGATCTTCTCGAGAAGCCCTTTGCCCGTTAAATGAATTTTTTTGGATCCATTTACCCTTTTCTTTTCACAAAATTCATTTTAATCTCATATAATAATCTCATATAAAATACAAATTTAAGAATGGGGTAGAGTGGGGGTAGGGCGTAGTGTGGGGGTAAAAAAAATTCATTTTTTTATAAAAGTAAAAAAAAATGAAATAGAAATTTGAGTATGGGGTAGGGAAATGGGGTGGGGTGAGGGGGTAGTTTGGGAGTAAGGAAAAAATTCATATTTTTAAATGTCGAATGACCTCACTGCGTATAAGTATGGTGCCTGACATACCCGTACACAAGACTACGATAGACACGGCTTGTAGACTCCACTGGGACAGGACATGCTTTGATACGAGTTTATCACGACCCAAGCGGGAGAACGCGGCGGGCGCCGGATCTCACCGCGGGTACCCCAAATCTCACCACCGCGTATAATCACAATAAGCACGGACTAAGCGAAAAAATTGAAAGCTCTTGATTAAAAGCGACTTATACATATATACTGCCGCCCAAAACCGACTAGACCATACAAAACCACTATCCGGGACATTTGTCTATAAACATCTAAGAGTATCGACATCAAAATATCATACCAAGACTAGCGTAACTCTGGAACAAATAGAGTGCTCAGCATCGGTGAACCGACTACTGCAGCGTGAACTATCACTCTCTTTAAGCGAACTGCGGGCATAAAGCGCATCGTCCCCGAAAAGGAAACATTACGACATCAAAATATCATACGAGACTAGCGTAACTCTGGAACAAATAGAGTGCTCAACGTCAATTTGAACCAACAACGTGAACTATCGCTCTCTTTAAGCGAACCGCGGGCATGAAACACATCGTCCCGGCCAAAGGAGCGTTAGTGCGTGATGTACCAAGTATGTTAGGTATGAACAACAACATAATAGGAATATAATAACAAGCAAAGCAGAACAATGACTAACAATAAATACCTCTGAGGTCCTAATACATATGTCTAAATGTTATGCGTGGTGCAAATTCAATATCACGGCGGGCATATTCGCTTACCATATCAGTGCGTGGGCATCGGCTATAACGGTCACCGCAGACAAACCTTATCGGTCACAGACGTACCACACGTGTTTCTATATCGGCCTCTTGGCATCGAGCTTTTCGGTCACGCGAAGCCAACGCCGCGTCACCTGAACATGCCATACGAGCTTGATATTGCCATTCTGATCGCGCGGACATGCCGTATCGAGTTTCGATATTAGCGTGGCTTTTGATCCTGCAGACAAGCCTTATCGGTCACATTGCCACACACGCGTGCTTGATATTGCCATTCTGACGCGCGGACATACGCCACAGACTTTATTATTATCATATCTGGTGATCGGGTGGTGCGTTCCCGTTCCGTTCCCAATATATATAGTCTTGGGAAAAATATGAGTCTGTCTGAGATGAAAATGCATGAATAACAATAAAATATTTCTGAATTTATTGGGCGACAATAATATCCTTGCTCGTTTGGCTAGCATTATATCATTGGTGATAACATATCAAATTGTCTAATTAATTATTAAATGGTAGTGAGTAATTCTAATATTTATAATAATCTTATCTAATCAGTGTGAACTAGAAAATGTAAAATAAATCGATTATATCTTAGTTTCTATCGGATGACATTCTAAAATCTTGAAATACTGTGTTTATAATAGTATGAACATCTTAAGGAACAAAATTATTTTAACATAATTAGTTTGTCGATACTGTTTAACGCTTAGCTGATGACTTATTTCAACTAGGGTGGCGGTGGGCGGGCCAGAGTCGGGTTAAGCGGGGTCGGGCGGGCTCGGGCGGAGAAAGGCGGGAGTCGGTGGGGCGAACTGGCGGGTCGGGTCGGGCGGGACCATGCGTGTCCGTCCGGTCGATCCGTTAGGTAGAAGTCGGGGTCGGGGCGGTCGGAGTCGGGACGGGGCAGTGCAGCGGGTTTTGATTATTTTTTTTTTTTTTTAAAAAAAAATTTCACTAAATTAAAAATACTAAATTACTAACAAAGTAACATTAACATATACTTGTCATATAGTCATATACATATACTATAATATTATAGACTTATAGTATTATAATTATAGTATTATACTCATATATATAATATATTTATAAACTATAAAGTATAAACTATAACAGTATAATAAACTATAAACTATAAAGTATAAACTAAATAATTAAACAAAGACAAGAAGAGTGTAAAAAAAACATCCAAGGCTGTTTTTGTGCCTCTTATATTATTAATTATTTCATTGAAATATACAAGATTCAAAATTACAACATTGTAGTGTACTGTTGTTGAAAAAATTTGCAAAAGACATAGAAAAATTAAAAAATTGCAATGAAATAAATTACCAATTTGAAAATATTTTTTCTAGTTTCTTTATAATTTCTTGTGGTTCTTCGGTTGGAATTGGTATATCTTGGTCAAATTGTTCCACGTCGCTACTCGTGCCTTGAGATAAAATGTCGTTGTAGTTGTATGCGTCTTCTTAACCGTTAATCTACGGTTGTGCGCCTCCTTACGCTCAGCTCGTATCAATCTCTGAATAGTCACGCCATCTCAGTGTCTCGGCTAATGGCGTCTGTGCTCTCTATTTGAAATGCTGCGAGAAAAAGCGCTTCGAAGCGATTGATGGCGGCAGATGTTCAAAATATCTCGGGCCATCATTGAAAGTGTCGGAAATGTCTTCTCATTACAGCTCGATATTTAATAAGTCTTCCTTTCCTTCTTCATTGATAATTGCTTGGTAAGGTAAATTACCTGCAAAACAAAAACATCGAACTCGCTAATTTGGTTAGCTTGGTACCGCACATTCTATTTACGAGGCTTTCAATAGAACTAATACTACTAGCCCGGAAACATGCCTACCTTTTTGTGTTGAAGAAGAAGAAGAAGATGGTACAAAAGTCGGTTGGTTACTAGCACTTTCTTCTTTGGTAATGCCGATATACTTTTTGCATTCATCTTCTACGCTATTCAACACTTCTTCTAGCGTTAGTTCAATAGGTGGCTCAACATTTAAATTTTTGGGAGTTGGAGGTGGTAATGCGTCCATCTGATTATAAATATTTTCAATAAGACTTTTACAACCCTCTACTTTAATAGTGGGTTTATCTGACACCAATAATATAAATAGGGAATAGGAATAAAATATTTCTTTAATTTCATAAACATTTTTTTAATAGGCTGCGGTATAGCGGGTTTTCCATATATTCTTTAAGAAGTAAAAATATTATAGCTATATAAAACAACATAGTTGAAATAGTAGGATAATATAAAGTAGAAAATTCTTTTGTTGCTCGTTGAAATTTTCTAAAAATACAATAAGTTCTCTAATTTTCTCCCGATCATTATCCACAATCATATCATTTTGATTTTGATTATGGCGTTAAAAATAAAGTAATAGGTTTTCTATAGTCATAAGCAACAACTAGTTGGTCATATAAAGAATTCCACCTAGTTGATACTTCTTGGAATTTTTACGTAAGATAGTCCACAATCGTGGCAAGTTTTTATATTCTTTTCTCTGTTGAATTCTATTATTTTTAAAAATAAAGTGTATAGCAAATTGTATTTTTCAAGAATATCTTGAAAAAGTGAAAGACCATCATTTACAACTAAGTTATAAATATAGCGCACATTTGATATGAAAATGTTTTGGAAAAGACGGAGTTAAAACATCTCTTAAAATACTAATAGCGAATTGTTAGAAGATGCATTATCTAATGTAATACTCATAACTTTATCGATTATTAAAGTAATGTCATGGTGAATAAATATTTTACGAAATAAACTCACGATGTGCCTACTATCTATATATCTATATGCTAAAATACGTTTTTGCATAGACCATTTATAATCTATCGATGACGAGTTCGTTAAATAATCATGGGCGTTAGTACTACGACTATATCGAAGTTAGGCGACTTTGCAATTTAAATGATATAATGCATAACGTAAATCTTGTTGATATTCATGTGCAAATTTAAATACATCTCTTTTAACAGTTGATCTAGGAAAACCTTTATAAGCGGATTATACATATCTCTAATATAATGAATAAAACCGGAGATTCGGAAATGAAAAAGGCAAACCCTCACATCAACTAATTTTCTAGTGATTCCCTATCTTTATGTTTATCGTATTTAGGGCCTCTGACTCCCGTCATAGGGTTAATTTGACCATGTACTTTTTAAAAGCAGTATGTGAACCTTGTTAGATTGAGAGGGCGCTTTCTCACCATTTTTTCAATCATGTATTGGGCGTACAAGGCTTTGTGTTTTTGCAATAGGTGTCTTCCTAAACCCCGTCCCATGACCTTGTTGTTTAAAAGAATAAACATTTTTACAAGTTTTACATACAACTACTTGATTAGCTACGTCCGTATCAAAATATTTCCATCTGTTGATTTTAATGGTCGTTTTCTTGGGACCTCGTCTCATAGTAGGGGATAGGAGGCATTTCACTAGTGGGTGTATCATCTTCATTAGTAGGTGTATCATCGTCTAGGGTGTCATCTAAATTAAAATCTTCTTGATTTGAGGATAATCATTTGTGTCAAGATCATATGGTATTTGAAACATTTCGGGATCTATAAAATCATCTTGTCTAGGAATAGTGGAGCAGGAATACTAGAAGAAGTACCACTTGCCCTTGTTACCACCCTACTAGAAGAAGCGACCCTTACCCTTTGACATGCCTCTTAGTCCTTTCATTTTAATTATGCTAATAAATAGTTAAAGATAATGAAATTAAATGTGCTAAATGAAATAAAGACAAAATAATAATTTAATGAGAGAAAGAATGTACCAAGCGCAGACGTAAGTCGGCGTGTAATTGAAGGTTGAAAATTGAAACTTTGCTCGATAGATAATCCTCAAGCTAGTTGCCAACTTCACTCCCGATTCTCAAATTAATAAATATATTGAATATGTAGACAATGTTGTATAGAGATTGATTGATAATTGATTGAGAGATTAGAGAGTAGAAAGATTTGTGAAAATAATAAGAAGAAGAGGAATGAGGTATTTATAGTTGAAAAATTGGATTAAAGTGTAAATATAAAAAATTAGGGGTTAAAAATAAATATAAATGGGGTAGGGGGGTTGGGGAGGGGGAGGCTAAAATGGTTGTTGTCAACGGCCAAAATGTAAAATAGTCGTTGGACAGCGACTATTTTGCAAAGGAGGGGCCAGGCGGGGCGGGGCGGGCGGGGTCGGGGCGAGATCGAGGCTGGCGGTCGGGTCGGTCGGGCGGGACGGACCTGTCGCCGTTCGAGCTCCGGTCCGTTTTTTTCTAAGCGAGTGGTGTGTCGGGGTCGGGTCGGGACCGGTCGGCCCGGCCCACTGGCCAGCCCTAATTTCAACACGTCTACTAAAAATATACCCACTTATTTATTAAATCAATCTCAGCACATACTTATGAGTTCCTTTAAATTAGCCAAGTCAAATCGGCTCACGTCTTTACTAAAAATTCTTATGAATATCAACATCTTTCCCATATATCTTAATAAGGACTTAGAAATAATTTAGACATGCTTTTAACATAGAATCAATAACATTTAACTTCTAAGAGTAGAATAAATTATAGAACAATATCACAATTATATTACATTATGCGAGCATGTCAAAAGAAAGAAAGAATTTATATTAACATACCTTAGCCATTTTGTGTCCATCAAATCTTTTCCTTTTTATTCAGCTGAAATCTCTCTCCCGTACTATGAATACAAATCTGGTTATCCAAACTTTGTGCTGCAATCCAATTCCCATTTGGATGGGACCAATAGATGGCATGGAATGCATATGGAGTTCACTTATATACCACCCCTTAGAAAATAAGTGCCTCACTTGTAGTATGTTAATCTAGAATGATGCCACCCAGCAAATTGTATTTACTAGTCATCTATAGCCTTTTCCTCCATGGTCCCACGTGGAAGTGCCTAACTTTCATCTATCCACTAATTGTTGTCCCCCCTCAATTAATAATCAATTACACACATAATTAATTCTAGATCTTACTTTATTTAAATTCTAAAATTTTATAAGACCTTCGTATACTCGATGTCATACTCGATGTCTATATAAGTCAATTTTTTTTATGATCATGCATGTTGTAGTTGCTGGAAACACCTAGTGAATTAAGTGGGATAATGTAATGGAGTTAGAAGCTAAAATATGTGTGCTTAAGTGAGATATGCCAAAAATTCATAAAAATCTAATTATTTGAGATAATTGTGCTTAGCCTATGTGTTGTCAATTATGAAAAATATCTATGAGTCTGCTTGCTTGTTATTTGAGGCGAAATAGTTAAAGATATACATATTTAGGAGATGATTGGACATTTTTTGTTAGCCCTTCTTACATTTCATTGCCTACCTTGCAATAAATTGTATCTCTAGTCAACCCCTTTGATCCTAAAATGAGTTATTTTTTTGACATCCTGTGATTCTCTTATGTGCCATAAGCAGTAATTGGGATAAAAGAAGTGTGAAAAAAGAAATACGAAAAGAGAGTGAAACATTGATGCACCCCAATAAAAAAAATGTAAAAGCTTAAGTTTGGGGATGCCTATGTGAATGTGTTTCATGCTCTCAAAAAGAGAAAAGGGGAGTGATAGGTATGAATTGAAAATGATACCAAAAAGAAGGACAAAAAAAGTTGAATGAAAAAAATCCGCTTATGGTACGTAAATTGAGCCTAAATGCCTACTCTTACATACCTCTGCTAAGCTACATTACAACCACGAAAAGTCACGAAGATCTCTAATATGTATGTACATTATTAGTGGACAATAGCAAGTAAGCAGACGTAAAACTAAATGAAATAGACATGCATAGGGTAGATGTTCATGCTTCCTTTGATTATGATTGAAATGAATTTGCGAAATATCTGACTTGAAATTCTAAATTGCTAAGTTCATGCTACGTATGTTTCAACATATTATCAGTAGCGTTAAATGCTTTTCTAAGTAATCTTGTGCTACTTGATTTGAGTCTTTTTAATTTTGTTTCATGCTATGTTTCTTTTGTTTTGTTCTAAGTAACCTTGTGCGACTACATATCTAAGTTTGGGGGTATTTGTTAGGCGTATTTTGTATCGCTTTTGAGTCATTTTAGTTAGTATTTTTTCATTTTCATTTACATAAGTGTCGTGTTAAGGTCATTTTCTTTCTTTTGAGTCACATCGGTTCAAAAAGGCAAAATGGCAAAAAGGAGCGAAAAATGGGAACAAAAGTAGGGTCCCGAGGCAAAAAGGACGAAAATTGGCAATTCGGAACAAAAGACTTGACCAGCGGTGCCATAGTGCTTGAGAGGTTGCGGTCTTTCGGCCGCGGTGCCATTCTGCGAGGCTGCGGTGCGATGCGGGAATTTCAGATCAGTGAATTTGGCCAAGAGCGGAAGGGTCCATGAGAGCGAAATTTACAACATACTTAAGCCACAAAGATTAGTCTAGTGAGGACTTGGTCATTCTAACACCTGACACATCACAGGGCAGTTTGGAATTGTATTAGTTCTTAGCGTGACTATGGCTAGAAGCTAAACACTTTATTAAGGCTTTCCTTTTGAATCGCTTGAAACTCTATTTCATGACTTAATGCATTAGTTTGATTCATTCTTCACTTGATTAAGATTTATTCAATAATTGGTATGAATGTTTGATAGTTAATTGATCACTAATTATCATAACCTATATGATTTGAATCGAAGCGAGAGGAGAGATTTTGATATCTTTGTAATTGAATAAACATATGTTAAAATCGCGGACGAAAGTACGATACTTGTGTAGCATTATAGGTTCTTATTTTAATCCTCTATGTGGTAAATCCTATCATATAAATATAGAAGGGTTACTGCTGAGTTGAGTGATTATATATCTTAGCAGGAATATAAGATAGTCTAGTTAACGTTATCTTAATGTAGAAGAAGAAGTCATTCTAGTTGCATTAAGAATTGAATAGAGTGGATAATCGAGAATTTTGGAAAGCCTAATTCCTTCATAAGTGATTAAACCTCAATAATTTAGATTACTTCTATAATTATTCTAGTAGTTAGATAAAAACCCAAATCAAATATCGTTTGCCAAATAGATAATCTAGAATAAATGTTGGTAATTAGAAATCGATGCATGAGCGACAAACTCGGTCTTACGGACTATATTACTAATGAGCGATACACTTGCGTGAGCAATTGGACCGCAGTCTATGATTTCTCGAGAAGCCACTTTGCCCATTAAATGAATTTTTTTGGATCCATTTACCCTTTTCTTTTCACAAAATTCATTTTAATCTCATATAATAATCTCATATAAAATAGAAATTTAAGAATGGGGTAGAGTGGGGGTAGGGCGTAGTGTGGGGGTAAAAAAAATTCATTTTTTTTATAAAAGTAAAAAAAAAATATGAAATAGAAATTTGAGTATGGGGTAGGGGAAATGGGGTGGGGTGAGGGGGTAGGCGGGGGCGTACGGAACAAATACATATTTTTAAATGTCAGACAGCCTCCTGCGTATAAGTATGGTGCACAACATACCCATACACAGACTACGATAGACACGGCTTGTAGACTCCACAGGGCAGACGTGCTTTGATACAAGTTTATCACGACCCAAGCCGGAGAAGCCGCGGCGGGCGCCGGATCTCACGTGGGTACCCCAAATCTCACCACCACCATATAATCACAATAAGCACGGACTAAGCCGAAAAAAATTATGAAAGCTCTTGATTAAAAACTGACTTATACATATATACCTGCCCATGCCAAAACCGACTAGACCATACAAAACCACTATCCACAGGACATTTGTCTATAAACATCTAAGAGTATACGACATCAAAATATCATACCAAGACTAGACTGTAACTCTGGAACAAATAGAGTGCTCCAACGTCAATTTGAACGACCTACCAGCGTGAACTATCACTCTCTTTAAGCGAACTGCGGGCGTAAAGCGCATCGTCCCCAAAGGAAACATTACGACATCAAAATATCATACGAGACTAGGCGTAACTCTGGAACAAATAGAGTGCTCAACGTCAATTTGAACCAACGTGAACTATCGCTCTCTTTAAGCGAACGCGGGCATGAAACACATCGTCCCCGCCAAAGGAGCGTTAGTGCGGTGATGTACCAAGTATGTTAGGTATGAACAACAACATAATAGGAATATAATAACAAGTGAAAGCGAGAACAATGACTATGATAAATACCTCGAGGTCTAATACATATGTCTAAATGTTATGCGTGGTGCAAATTCAATATCACAGCCACAGGCATATTCCTTACCATATCCAAGTGCATGGGCATCGGGCTATAACGGTCACCTGAGCAAACCTTATCGGTCACAGACGTACCTGCGTGTTTCTATATCGGCCTCTTGGCATCGAGGTTTTCGGTCGCACCGAGCGCCTGCGGTCCTGAAACATGCCATCTGAGCTTGATATTGCCATTTACGGTCGCGCGGACATGCCGTATCGAGTTTCGATATTAGCGTCGAACTTTTGATCCTGAGACAAGCGCTTGCCGGTCGCGCGGACATACACGCGTCTTGATATTGCCATTCTGCCGCGCGGACATACGCCGCGACTTTATTATTATCATATCCTGGTGATCGGTGAGTGCGTTCCCGTTCCATTCCCGATATATATAGTCTTGGGAAAAATATGAGTCTGTCTGAGATGAAAATGTATGAATAACAATAAAATATTTCTGAATTTATTGGGCGACAATAATATCCTTGCTCGTTTGGCTAGCATTATATCATTGGTGATAACGTATCCAAATTGTCTAATTAATTATTAAATGGTAGTGAGTAATTCTAATATTTATAATAATCTTATCTAATCAGTGTGAACTAGAAAATGTAAAATAAATCGATTATATCTTAGTTTACATGCGGATGACATTCTAAAATCTTGAAATACTGTGTTTATAATAGTATGAACATCTTGGGAACAAAATTATTTTAACATAATTAGTTTGTCGATACTGTTTAGCTTAACGCTGATGACTTATTTCAACTAGGGTGGCGGTGGGCGGGCCAGCGAGTCGGGTTAAGCGGGGTCGGGGCGGGCTCGGGGCGGAGAAAAGGGGCGGGGTCGGGTCGGGCGGGACCATGCGTGTCGTCCGGTCCGATCCGTTAGGTAGAAGTCGGGGCGGTCGGGGCCAGGTCGGGTCGGGGCGGGGCCAGATGCGAGGTTTGATTATTTTTTTTTTAAAAAAAATTTCACTAAATTAAAAATACTAAATTACTAACAAAGTAACATTAACATATACTTGTCATATAGTCATATACATATACTATAATATTATAGACTTATAGTATTATAATTATAGTATTATACTCATATATATAATATATTTATAAACTATAAAGTATAAACTATAACAGTATAATAAACTATAAACTATAAAGTATAAACTAAATAATTAAACAAAGATAAGAAGAGTGTAAAAAAAACATCCCAGAAATTTGTTTTGTGCCTCTTATATTATTAATTATTTCATTGAAATATACAAGATTCAGAATTAGAACATTGTAGTGTACTGTTGTTGAAAAAAATTGCAAAAGACATAGAAAAATTAAAAAATTGCAATGAAATAAATTACAATTTGAAAATACTTTTTCTAGTTTCTTTATAATTTCGTGTGGTTCTTGGTTGGAATTGGTATATCTTGGTCAAATTGTTCCACGTCGCTACTCGTGCCTTGAGATAAAATGTCGTTGTAGTTGTCGTCTTCTTCCCGTTAATCTCTGGTTGTGCCGCCTCCTTCGCTCCGCTCGTATCCAATCTCTGAATAATCGCCATCTCCAAGTGTCTCCGGCTAATGGCGTCTGTGCTCTCTATTTGAAATCTGCTGAGAAAAAGCGCTTCGAAGCGATTGATGGCCAGATGTTCAAAATATCTCGGGCCATCATTGAAAGTGTCGGAAATGTCTTCTCATTACGGCTCGATATTTGACAAGTCTTCCTTTCTTCATTGATAATTGCTTGGTAAGGTAAATTACCTGCAAAACAAAAACATCGAACTCGCTAATTTGGTTAGCTTGGTACCACCGCACATTCTATTTCTGAGGCTTTCAATAGAACTAATACTACTAGCCCCAGAAACAGCATGCCTTTTTTTAGGCTGTGTTGAAGAAGAAGAAGATGGTACAAAAGTCGGTTGGTTACTAGTACTTTCTTCTTTGGTAATCTTAGATATACTTTTTGCATTAAATCTTCGCTATTCAACACTTCTTCTAGCGTTAGTTCAATAGGTGGCTCAACATTTAAATTTTTGGGAGTTGGAGGTGGTAATGCGTCCATCTGATTATAAATATTTTCAATAAGACTTTTACAACCCTCTACTTTAATAGTGGGTTTAATCTGACACCAATAATATAAATAGGGAATAGGAATAAAATATTTCTTTAATTTCATAAACATTTTTAATAGGCTGCGGTATAGCGGGTTTTCCATATATTCTTTAAGAAGTAAAAATATTATAGCTATATAAAACAACATAGTTGAAATAGTAGGATAATATAAAGTAGAAAATTCTTTTGTTGCTCGTTGAAAATTTTCTAAAAATACAATAAGTTCTCTAATTTTCTCCCAATCATTATCCACAATCATATCATTTTGATTTTGATTATGGGCGTTAAAAAATAAAGTAATAGGTTTTCTATAGTCATAAGCAACAACTAGTTGGTCATATAAAGAATTCCACCTAGTTGATACTTCTTCGGGAATTTTTCTGTAAGATAGTCCACAATCGTGGCAAGTTTTTTTATATTCTTTTCTCTGTTGAATTCTATTATTTTTAAAAATAAAGTGTATAGCAAATTGTATTTTTTCAAGAATATCTTGAAAAAGTGAAAGACCATCATTTACAACTAAGTTATAAATATGGCACGCACATTTGATATGAAAATGTTTTGGAAAAGACGGAGTTAAAACATCTCTTAAAATACTAATAGCAGAATTGTTAGAAGATGCATTATCTAATGTAATACTCATAACTTTATCGGTTATTAAAGTAATGTCCTTGATGAATAAATATTTTACGAAATAAACTCACGATTATTGCCTACTATCTATATATCTATATGCTAAAATACGTTTTTGCATAGACCATTTATAATCTATCGATGACGATTCTAGTTAAATAATCATGGGCGTTAGTACTACGACTATATCGAAGTTAGGCGACTTTGCAATTTAAATGATATAATGCATAACGTAAATCTTGTTGATATTCATGTGCAAATTTAAATACATCTCTTTTAACGATTGATCTAGGAAAACCTTTATAAGCGGATTATACATATCTCTAATATAATGAATAAAACCAGAGATTCGGGAAATGAAAAAGGCAAACCCTCCACAAAGACTAATTTTCTAGTGATTCCCTATCTTTATGTTTATCGTATTTAGGGCCTCTGACTCCCCGTCATAGGGTTAATTTGACCACTGTACTTTTTAAAAGCAGTATGTGAACCTTGTTCAGATTGAGAGGGCGCTTTCTCACCATTTTTTCAATCATGTATTGGGCGTACAAGGCTTTGTGTTTTTGATAGATGTCTTCCTAAACCCCCCGTCCCACCATGACCTTGTCCAGTTTTAAAAGAATAAACATTTTTACAAGTTTTACATACAACTACTTGATTAGCTACGTCCCTGTCAAAATATTTCCATACAACTGATTTTAATGGTCGTTTTGCCGGACCTCGTCTCATAGTAGGGGGGATAGGAGGCATTTCACTAGTGGGTGTATCATCTTCATTAGTAGGTGTATCATCATCTAGGGTGTCATCTAAATTAAAATCTTCTTCAATTTGAGGATAATCATTTGTGTCAAGATCATATGGTATTTGAGAAACATTTCGGGATCTATAAAATCATCTTGTCTAGGAATAATTTGGAGCAGGAATACTAGAAGAAGTACCACTTGCCCTTGTTACCACCCTACTAGAAGAAGCGACCACTTACCCTTACCCAACATGCCTCTTAGTCCTTTCATTTTAATTATGCTAATAAATAGTTAAAGATAATGAAATTAAATGTGCTAAATGAAATAAAGACAAAATAATAATTTAATGAGAGAGCAGATGTACCAAGCGCCGACGTAAGTCGACGTGTAATTGAAGGTTGAAAATTGAAACTTTGCTCGATAGATAATCCTCAAGCTAGTTGCCAACTTCACTCCCGATTCTCAAATTAATAAATAGATTGAATATGTAGACAATGTTGTATAGAGATTGATTGATAATTGATTGAGAGATTAGAGAGTAGAAAGATTTGTGAAAATAATAAGAAGAGGAATGAGGTATTTATAGTTGAAAAATTGGGTTAAAGTGTAAATATAATAACTTAGGGGTTAAAAATAAATATAAATGGGGTAGGGGGGTTGGGGGAGGGGGGGGGGGGGAGGCCTAAAATGGTTGTTGTCCAACGGCCAAAATGTAAAATGGTCGTTGGACAACGACTATTTTCTGCAAAGGGAGGGACTGGGGCGGGACTGGGGCGGGGCGGGGTCGGGGCGAGATCGAGGCCTGGCGGGGTCGGGTCGGGTCGGGCGGGACCAGACCCTGTCACTTGATTCGAGCTCCGATCCGTTTTTTTCTAAGCGGGGTGCGTGTGGGTCGGTCGGGACCGGCCAGCGACCCTAATTTCAACACGTCTACTAAAAATATACCACTTATTTATTAAATCAATCTCGGACATACTTATGAGTTCCTTTAAATTAGCCAAGTCAAATCGGCTCACGATCTTTACTAAAAATTCTTATGAATATCAACATCTTTCCCATATATCTTAATAAGGACTTAGAAATAATTTAGACATGCTTTTAACATAGAATCAATAACATTTAACTTCTAAGAGTAGAATAAATTATAGAACAATATCACAATTATATTACATTATGCGAGCATGTCAAAAGAAAGAAAGAATTTATCTTAACATACCTTAGCCATTTTGTGTCCATCAAATCTTTTCCTTTTTATTCAGCTGAAATCTCTCTCCCGTACTATGAATACAAATCTGGTTATCCAAACTTTGTGCTGCAATCCAATTCCCATTTGGATGGGACCAATAGATGGCATGGAATGCATATGGAGTTCACTTATATACCACCCCTTAGAAAATAAGTGCCTCACTTGTAGTATGTTAATCTAGAATGATGCCACCCAGCAAATTGTATTTACTAGTCATCTATAGCCTTTTCCTCCATGGTCCCACGTGGAAGTGCCTAACTTTCATCTATCCACTAATTGTTGTCCCCCCTCAATTAATAATCAATTACACACATAATTAATTCTAGATCTTACTTTATTTAAATTCTAAAATTTTATAAGACCTTCGTATACTCGATGTCATACTCGATGTCTATATAAGTCAATTTTTTTTATGATCATGCATGTTGTAGTTGCTGGAAACACCTAGTGAATTAAGTGGGATAATGTAATGGAGTTAGAAGCTAAAATATGTGTGCTTAAGTGAGATATGCCAAAAATTCATAAAAATCTAATTATTTGAGATAATTGTGCTTAGCCTATGTGTTGTCAATTATGAAAAATATCTATGAGTCTGCTTGCTTGTTATTTGGCGAAATAGTTAAAGATATACATATTTAGGGAGATGATTCAGACATTTCTTTGTTAGCCCTTCTTACATTTCATTGCCTACCTTGCAATAAATTGTATCTCTAGTCAACCCCTTTGATCCTAAAATGAGTTATTTTTTTGACATCCTGTGATTCTCTTATGTGCCATAAGCAGTAATTGGGATAAAAGAAGTGTGAAAAAAGAAATACGAAAAGAGAGTGAAACATTGATGCACCCCAATAAAAAAAATGTAAAAGCTTAAGTTTGGGGATGCCTATGTGAATGTGTTTCATGCTCTCAAAAAGAGAAAAGGGGAGTGATAGGTATGAATTGAAAATGATACCAAAAAGAAGGACAAAAAAAGTTGAATGAAAAAAATCCGCTTATGGTACGTAAATTGAGCCTAAATGCCTACTCTTACATACCTCTGCCTAAGCCTACATTACAACCCTGAAAAGTCCTGAAGATCTCTAATATGTATGTCTATTATTAGTGGACAATAGCAAGTAAACAGACCCATAAAACTAAATGAAATAGACATGCATAGGGTAGATGTTCATGCTTCTGATTATGATTGAAATGAATTTGCGAAATATCTGACTTGAAATTCTAAATTGCTAAGTTCATGCTACGTATGTTTCAACATATTATCCCAACTGACGTTCATGCTTTTCTAAGTAATCTTGTGCAGCTACTTGATTTGAGTCTTTTTAATTTTGTTTCATGCTATGTTTCTTTTGTTTTTGTTCTAAGTAACCTTGTGCAGCTACATATCTAAGTTTGGGGGTATTTGTTAGGCGTATTTTGTATACGCTTTTTGAGTCATTTTAGTTAGTATTTTTCTCATTTTCATTTACATAAGTGTCGTGTTAAGGTCATTTTCTTTCTTTTGAGTCACATCGGTTCAAAAAGGCAAAATGGCAAAAAGGAGCGAAAAATGGGAACAAAAGTAGGGTCCCGAGGCAAAAAGGACGAAAATTGGCAATTCGGAACAAAAGACTTCAGCACCGCGGTGCCATAGTGCGAGAGGTTGCGGTCTTTCGGCCGCGGTGCCATTCTGCAGGCTGCGGTGCGATGCGAAATTTCGGTCAGTGAATTTGGCCAAGGCGGAAGGGTCCATGAAACGAAATTTACAACATACTTAAGCCCTAAAGATTAGTCTAGTGAGGACTTGGTCATTCTAACACCTGACACATCACAGGCGGTTTGGAATTGTATTAGTTCTTAGCGTGACTATGGCTGAAGCTAAACACTTTATTAAGGCTTTCCTTTTGAATCGCGAAACTCTATTTCATGACTTAATGCATTAGTTTGATTCATTCTTCACTGATTAAGATTTATTCAATAATTGGTATGAATGTTTGATAGTTAATTGATCACTAATTATCATAACCTATATGATTTGAATCGAAGCGAGAGGAGAGATTTTGATATCTTTGTAATTGAATAAACATATGTTAAAATCGCGGACGAAAGTACCCGATACTTGTGTAGCATTATAGGTTCTTGTTTTAATCCTCTATGTGGTAAATCCTATCATATAAATATAGAAGGGTTACTCATGGAGTTGAGTGATTATATATCTTAGCAGGAATATAAGATAGTCTAGTTAACAGTTATCTTAATGTAGAAGAAGAAGTCATTCTAGTTGCATTAAGAATTGAATAGAGTGGATAATCGAGAATTTTGGAAGCCCTAATTCCTTCATGGCGATTAAACCTCAATAATTTAGATTACTTCTCGCAATTATTCTAGTAGTTAGATAAAAACCCAAATCAAATATCGTTTGCCAAATAGATAATCTAGAATAAATGTTCGGTAATTAGAAATCAGTCTGTAGACGACAAACTCGGTCTTACAGACTATATTACTTTAATGAGCGTCGTACACTTGCGTGAGCAATTGGACCGCAGTCTATGATCTTCTCGAGAAGCCCTTTTTGCCCATTAAATGAATTTTTTTGGATCCATTTACCCTTTTCTTTTCACAAAATTCATTTTAATCTCATATAATAATCTCATATAAAATAGAAATTTAAGAATGGGGTAGAGTGGGGGTAGGGCGTAGTGTGGGGGTAAAAAAAATTCATTTTTTTTATAAAAGTAAAAAAAAAATATGAAATAGAAATTTGAGTATGGGGTAGGGGAAATGGGGTGGGGTGAGGGGGTAGGCTGGGGAGTAAGGAAAAAATTCATATTTTTTAAATGTCAGACAGCCTCCTGCGTATAAGTATGGTGCACAACATACCCATACACAAGACTCTGATAGACACGGCTTGTAGACTCCCTAGGACAGACATGCTTTGATACCAAGTTTATCACGACCCAAACCGGAGAACCGCGACGGGCGCCCGGATCTCACCCGCCGGGTACCCCAAATCTCACCACGCGTATAATCACAATAAGCACGGACTAAGCGAAAAAATTATGAAAGCTCTTGATTAAAAAGCGACTTATACATATATACGCCCGTACCAAAAGCTAGACCATACAAAACCACTATCCACGGGACATTTGTCTATAAACATCTAGAGTATCTGACATCAAAATATCATACCAAGACTAGCGTAACTCTGGAACAAATAGAGTGCTCAACATCAATTTGAACGGACTGCAGCGTGAACTATCACTCTCTTTAAGCGAACTGCGGGCATAAAGCGCGTCGTCCCCAAAGAAAGAAACATTACGACATCAAAATATCATACCAAGACTAGATCGTAACTCTGGAACAAATAGAGTGCTCAACATCACGAACGACAACGTGAACTATCACTCTCTTTAACTGAACCCGCGGGCATGCAACACATCGTCCCCCAGCAAAGGGAACGTTAGTGCGACTGATGTACCAAGTATGTTCGGTATGAACAACAACATAATAGGAATATAATAACAACTGAAACAGGAACAATCGACTATGATAAATACCTCGAGGTCTAATACATATGTCTAAATGTTATGCGTGGTGCAAATTCAATATCACGCCACAGGCATATTCTTACCATATCCAAGTGCATGGGCATCGGGCTATAACGGTCACGACAAACCTTATCGGTCACCTGAGTACCCACACATGTTTCTATATCGGCCTCTTGGCATCAGGCTTTTTCGGTCACACAGACAAGCCTTAACGGTCACACAAACATGCCATACAGGCTTCAATATTGCCATTTACGGTCACACAGACATGCCATATCGAGTTTCGATATTAGCATCGGGCTTTTTCAGTCACACAGACAAGCCTTATCGGTCACACAGACATGCCACACATGCTTCAATATTGCCATTTACGGCGCGCGGACATACGCGCGACTTTATTATTATCATATCCTAGCTGATCAGGTGGTCTGCGTTCCCCGTTTCCCATTCCCAATATATATAGTCTTGGGAAAAATATGAGTCAATCTGGATGAAAATGCATGAATAACAATAAAATATTTCTGAATTTATTGGGCGACAATAATATCCTTGCTCATTTGGCTAGCATTATATCTGACTGGTGATAACATATCCAAATTGTCTAATTAATTATTAAATGGGCCGTGAGTAATTCTAATATTTATAATAATCTTATCTAATCAGCTGTGAACTAGAAAATGTAAAATAAATCGATTATATCTTAGTTTCATCTGGATGACATTCTAAAATCTTGAAATACTGTGTTTATAATAGTATGAACATCTTAAGGGAACAAAATTATTTTAACATAATTAGTTTGTCGATACCTGTTTCGCTTAACGCTGCAATGACTTATTTCAACTAGGACTGGCCAGTGGGCCGGGCCCACCGGGGTCGGGTTAAGCGGGGTCGGGGCGGGCTCGGGGCGGAGAAAAGGCGGGAGTCGGTAGGCGAACTGGCGGGGTCGGTCGGGCGGGACCATGCGTGTCGTCCGGTCCGATCCCCGTTAGGTAGAAGTCGGGGCAGTCGGGGAATGGTCGGTCGGGACGGGGCCAGATGCAGCGGGTTTGATTATTTTTTTTTTTAAAAAAAATTTCACTAAATTAAAAATACTAAATTACTAACAAAGTAACATTAACATATACTTGTCATATAGTCATATACATATACTATAATATTATAGACTTATAGTATTATAATTATAGTATTATACTCATATATATAATATATTTATAAACTATAAAGTATAAACTATAACAGTATAATAAACTATAAACTATAAAGTATAAACTAAATAATTAAACAAAGACAAGAAGAGTGTAAAAAAAACATCCCAAGGCTGTTTTGTGCCTCTTATATTATTAATTATTTCATTGAAATATACAAGATTCAAAATTACAACATTGTAGTGTACTGTTGTTGAAAAAATTTGCAAAAGACATAGAAAAATTAAAAAATTGCAATGAAATAAATTACCAATTTGAAAATATTTTTTCTAGTTTCTTTATAATTTCTTGTGGTTCTTCGGTTGGAATTGGTATATCTTGGTCAAATTGTTCCACGTCGCTACTCATGCCTTCAGATAAAATGTCGTTGTAGTTGTCGTCTTCTTCGTTAATCTACGGTTGTGCGCCTCCTTCGCTCCGCTCGTATCCAATCTCTGAATAATGCGCCATCTCCAAGTGTCTCCGGCTAATGGCGTCGTGCTCTCTATTTGAAATCTGCACTGCGAAAAGCGCTTCGAAGCGATTGATGGCGCGAATGTTCAAAATATCTCGGGCCATCATTGAAAGTGTCGGAAATGTCTTCTCATTCGGCTCGATATTTGACAAGTCTTCCTTTCCTTCTTCATTGATAATTGCTTGGTAAGGTAAATTACCACGCAAAACAAAAACATCGAACTTCGCTAATTTGGTTAGCTTGGTACCACCGTTCATTCTGAGGCTTTCAATAGAACTAATACTACTAGCCCCAGAAACAGCATGCCTTTTTTAGCCTGTGTTGAAGAAGAAGAAGAAGATGGTACAAAAGTCGGTTGGTTACTAGCACTTTCTTGCTGGTAATGCCGATATACTTTTTTGCATTCATCTTCTACGCTATTCAACACTTCTTCTAGCGTTAGTTGATAGGTGGCTCAACATTTAAATTTTTGGGAGTTGGAGGTGGTAGTGCGTCCATCTGATTATAAATATTTTCAATAAGACTTTTACAACCCTCTACTTTAATAGTCGGGTTTAATACAACACCAATAATATAAATAGGGGGAATAGGAATAAAATATTTCTTTAATTTCATAAACATTTTTTTAATAGCTGCAGTATAGGCAGGTTTTTCCATATATTCTTTAAGAAGTAAAAATATTATAGCTATATAAAACAACATAGTTGAAATAGTAGGATAATATAAAGTAGAAAATTCTTTTGTTGCTCGTTGAAAATTTTCTAAAAATACAATAAGTTCTCTAATTTTCTCCCAATCATTATCCACAATCATATCATTTTGATTTTGATTATGGGCGTTAAAAAATAAAGTAATAGGTTTTCTATAGTCATAAGCAACAACTAGTTGGTCATATAAAGAATTCCACCTAGTTGATACTTCTTCTGAATTTTTACGTAAGATAGTCCACAATCGTGGCAAGTTTTTATATTCTTTTCTCTGTTTAATTCTATTATTTTTAAAAATAAAGTGTTATCAAATTGTATTTTTTCAAGAATATCTTGAAAAAGTGAAAGACCATCATTTACAACTAAGTTATAAATATGGCACGCACATTTGATATGAAAATGTTTTGGAAAAGACGGAGTTAAAACATCTCTTAAAATACTAATAGCAGAATTGTTAGAAGATGCATTATCTAATGTAATACTCATAACTTTATCGGTTATTCCGTAATAATCATGATGAATAAATATTTTACAAATAAACTCACCATTATTACTATCTATATATCTATATGCTAAAATACGTTTTTGCATAGACCATTTATAATCTATCCAATGACGAGTTCTAGTTAAATAATCATGGGCGTTAGTACTACGACTATATCGGAAGTTAGGCGACTTTGCAATTTAAATGATATAATGCATAACGTAAATCATTGATATTCATGTGCAAATTTAAATACATCTCTTTTAACAGTTGATCTAGGAAAACCTTTATAAGCGGATTATACATATCTCTAATATAATGAATAAAACCAGAGATTCGGGAAATGAAAAAGGCAAACCCTCCACGTGACTAATTTTTCTAGTGATTCCCTATCTTTATGTTTATCGTATTTAGGCCTCTGACTCCGTCATAGGGTTAATTTGACCACTGTACTTTTTCAAAGCGTATGTGAACCTTGTTCCGATTGAGGGCGCTTTCTCACCATTTTTTCAATCATGTATTGGGCGTACAAGGCTTTGTGTTTTTCAATAGGTGTCTTCCTAAACCCCGTCCCACCGTGACCTTGTTCGGTTTAAAAGAATAAACATTTTTACAAGTTTTACATACAACTACTTGATTAGCTACGTCCATGTCAAAATATTTCCATACAACCGATTTTAATGGTCGTTTCTTGGGACCTCGTCTCATAGTAGGGGATAGGAGGCATTTCACTGAGTGGGTGTATCATCTTCATTAGTAGGTGTATCATCATCTAGGGTGTCATCTAAATTAAAATCTTCTTCAATTTGAGGATAATCATTTGTGTCAAGATCATATGGTATTTCAGAAACATTTGGGATCTATAAAATCATCTTGTCTAGGAATAATTTGGAGCAGAATACTAGAAGAAGTACCATTGCCTTGTTACCACCCTACTAGAAGAAGCGACCACTTACCCAACATGCCTCTTAGTCCTTTCATTTTAATTATGCTAATAAATAGTTAAAGATAATGAAATTAAATGTGCTAAATGAAATAAAGACAAAATAATAATTTAATGAGAGAACGAATGTACCAAGCGAAGCGTAAGTCGACGTGTAATTGAAGGTTGAAAATTGAAACTTTGCTCGATAGATAATCCTCGAGCTAGTTGCCAACTTCACTCCCAATTCTCAAATTAATAAATAGATTGAATCTGTAGAAAATGTTGTATAGAGATTGTTTGATAATTGATTGAGAGATTAGAGAGTAGAAAGATTTGTTAAAATAATAAGAAGAGGAATGAGGTATTTATAGTTGAAAAATTGGGTTAAAGTGTAAATATAATAACTTAGGGTTAAAAATAAATATAAATGGGGTAGGGGTTGGGGAGGGAGGCCTAAAATGGTTGTTGTCAGCTGAAATGTAAAATAGTCGTTGGACAACGACTATTCTACAAAGGAGGGCCCAGGCGGGGCGGGGCGGGCGGGGTCGGGCGAGATCGAGGCTGGCGGGGTCGGGTCGGGTCGGGCGGGACGGACCATCATCGCCGATTCGAGCCGTCCGTTTTTATAAGCGGGGTGTGTCGGGTCGGTCGGGGCCGATCGGCGACCTAATTTCAACACGTCTACTAAAAATATACCACTTATTTATTAAATCAATCTCGGACATACTTATGAGTTCCTTTAAATTAGCAAGTCAAATCGATTTCTGATCTTACTAAAAATTCTTATGAATATCAACATCTTTCCCATATATCTTAATAAGGACTTAGAAATAATTTAGACATGCTTTTAACATAGAATCAATAACATTTAACTTCTAAGAGTAGAATAAATTATAGAACAATATCACAATTATATTACGTATGCAGAACATGTCAAAAGAAAGAAAGAATTTATCTTAACATACCTTAGCCATTTTGTGTCCATCAAATCTTTTCCTTTTTATTCAGCTGAAATCTCTCTCCCGTACTATGAATACAAATCTGGTTATCCAAACTTTGTGCTGCAATCCAATTCCCATTTGGATGGGACCAATAGATGGCATGGAATGCATATGGAGTTCACTTATATACCACCCCTTAGAAAATAAGTGCCTCACTTGTAGTATGTTAATCTAGAATGATGCCACCCAGCAAATTGTATTTACTAGTCATCTATAGCCTTTTCCTCCATGGTCCCACGTGGAAGTGCCTAACTTTCATCTATCCACTAATTGTTGTCCCCCCTCAATTAATAATCAATTACACACATAATTAATTCTAGATCTTACTTTATTTAAATTCTAAAATTTCATAAGACCTTCGTATACTCGATGTCATAATTTGTATCGTGACATTATCCATCACCTCTTTTGGGGATATACCACCATTATTATTTATCCCTATCGTCACACCTCTTTTGGGGATACACCACCATTATTATTTATCCTTATCGTCACACTTGTTACATTTAAAATTATCTCGGGATCGCATTCCTTGTATACTAATCCTTTTATTAGCATACGTAAACATAACAAAAAAAATTCCCAATGCTCGGGTCTATTTTCTTCGTTTACATGCTCAAATTATTATTCAAAATTCTGAGACGTTACAAATACGATGTGTGACATAATTGTCAATATCCTCATTCTCTTGTATAATAGACCCAAGATACTTGAAACTTCCTTTCTTATGGATGACTTGGGTACCAAGATCCACTTCCACACCAACCTCATGCGATACGTCATTGAACTTGCACTCCAAGTACTCGATCTTGGTCTTATTCATCTTGAACCCTTTGGACTCAAGAGTTTACCTCCAACCCTCTAACTTAGCGTTGACTCCGCTGCGAGTCTCATCAATCAAGACTTTATCATCTGCGAATATGAAATCACTAATATAATTAGGGATAAAAAGATAAATTTAAAATAATTTTATTGGGTTATCGATTTAACCATTAACTAAAAATTTAAAATCGAAAGCCAAACCGATAGTTCAATAAAAAATTAGGGCAAGGATAAAACTAGCCATCCAACCCAAACTATTGGCAGTCGGATGACCCAACTTTTCCTAAACCCACTTTCAAGCCCTAAATTAATCCCAACGGCTAGCCAGTCTCCACCTACCATACTTACTCCTTCCGTCTCAATTTATTTGATATAATTTGTAAATATTTTTTTTGTAATAATTTTATTTTTTTCCTTTTTATCAATGAATTTTTTAAGATTTTTTTCCAGCACATATGTATAAAAAATGTATCGTTATAGTATATAATATATATCACTATTGTATATGTATAGAAAATGTATCATATGTATATAAACAGTAATATTATTGTATATAATATGTATCCCAATAGAATATGTATAGAAATTGTATCATTGTTGTATAGAATATGTATCAATACTGTATAGACATTATATAATACATATATACATTGTATTATTGATGTATAGAATATGTATCAGTATAGTATGTCTATAAAAACTGTATCATTATTGTATAGAAATAACATTCATTACATATTTAGGTTTATTTATCTTTAATTGAAGGAAATAACATTCATTATTTATATATTAGACATTCTTTATGCATATCATGATTTCATATGATTTTGATTTATTCAATATGTATATCAATTTATTTCTGCCTCAATGTTTCTAATTGGAGATTGAAGACAATTTGCATTGCATTAGTCATCTTTTTACTGGAATATCCAATTTAGATGATATTTGATAGTTGGAAATATGTTTTAGCCTTATTAATGGACTAGTAATATTATTATATTTACAGGTCACCCGAGAACCTATCCGGAACCGCAGGGTTCGAATAGTTTCCGGTTAATGATGCTATGGATAGGTTCCGGATAGTAAATTTAGGAATTAAGGTAAGGTCCGAATAGTTCAAAAAGTTAGGATACGTGACCCGCTCACCCCTAATTTTTTTCAATTTAATTTATGGGTGAATTTGTTTTTTACGGCTGCCCGGGTTCTAATACCAGTAAAGGGAAAAAAGAATAAAGCACTAAGCTCCCATCCGTGGAATCTGTTATACACACTTGTGTTAATATAGTTGTTAATTATATATTGTGGCAATATATATGCCTTTAATCTGAAGCAACCAAATAAAAAAGAAGTGAGATCTTGGCAATCAACAGAATTGGTGAGATGTGGGAATCAATTTGCCTAACGGTGGCGGCGACGGCTGGTAACAATATCGGCAAAGTTCTGCAGAAGAAGGGCACCCTCATTCTGCCTCCTTTATCTTTCAAGCTCAAGGTATATGCGAAAACTGTTAGATTTCTTTTTGTGACTGGTTATGATATACCGTATATTCTGTATGGAAATGTCTGCTGATGAATTTGTTTCTTATTTCCAAATAAAAAAAATATGTCATTCTTTTCGGCACTAACTAAAAAGGAAAGTATGTCATATAAATTGTCGTTTGGGACAGAGGGAGTAGTTTATGTTCTTTCATCAATTGGTTATTCCTCTCCGTTCCTATCTCTTTTTTCCATTCCGGTCTCGATTAGTTCACAAGATTGAATGGCCAATTCCTCCCAACCTTCGATTCGATTGTTTTCCAAGAATGTTGAGTAGTGTATGTAAGCCATGTATCTGGGAGGAACTTAAATAAAAGAAGGGCTTTCGGTTTTTTTGCACCCCATTTTGGTCTTGCACCTCAACTATTTTGGGGTTGAAGCATAGTTGTTGTGTTTGTGATGCTGGAATGTCATTTGTGTGATCGCTATTTGTGTAATTATGATATGAGAGATTGCTTATCGCATACTCTGCCACATGTATTTTATGCTTTTATGTTTATATAAAGTGCTTTTGTATAGGATATGTGAAGGGTTTCGTCGTCGGGTTCGTACACGCAGCGGAATTTGAAAATTTATGTTTCAAACCCAACAACGGTAATACTGTAGTATGATAATGTAATGCAAAGTAAAACACAAAGTTAATGTAATACTTCGAAAGAAGACTTACATTATGAAGCAAATCAGCCAAGCAGTTGAAATATTCAAGCTTTGTGTAGTCCGGGGTGCACACTCAAAGATCCCTTGATTTGCAAGTTCTCAAGAACTTTGATGTAATTTTCTAACTTTAGAAATGCTAGGAATTTCTTCGGAGTGTTAGAAGAGATTAACCCCTCTTAGGTTTCAAGTATATCAAATGGAATGAGAAGCCCCTCTATTTATAGTTGAGAGGGAGGAGTAAAATAGTCATTCGGACCCCCTGGACGCGCCTCAGAGCCGCGCCCTTTGGTAAGTGGCGCCGCGGCCCTTCCACACGCACAGGCGCCGCGACTCTTAATCACCTGAGTCGCGCCGCCCGATTCGACTTTCTTCCATTTTTAATGTCCCGGCTATCAACCGAACATTTATATAATCTCTTCCTAATTACATCCTTCAATCAACGGAATATTTGACTTGTGTTTACCCTTCAGGCCTCTACATATTGACACCAATTACATTAGGATCTTCAGGTATTACTTAAGCTCTTAACGATGCTTTGAATAGAAATCTTTCGTACCCCATTCAATAGACTTGCTGGGAAAGCAACATAGAGTGACCAAGCTAAGACCGCCCGTCAACATTGAAGCTTCCGCTTTTGGCAGCTGTTAGGCAAGTGATACCGTACGCAAGTCCGCACTCAGATGAGGCTTAGTGAAAAACTAAACAGAACAGATTCAAGTTAAGTTAGCCCAACCCCTTCTTTCTTTTCTGTCGACAGCGTTAAGCATATAGCACATGAATCAATAGAGGAAGAAGTAGATGGACCATTTTTTGATTTCCCGTTCATCGTATCGACCGACCCAGACCCCGTACATACGAATGCCACCAGTGGTTGTTCACCTGGAATAAAATCCAGTTAGAAAAGGAAATCCAATTAGAGATAAGCTGTCCATGAGCATCATGGCATAGGTAAAAGGGAACGAGCCGGAAGACGAACCTCAATATGTAAAGTTTAGCTACACAAGATATGTGAACCGAACCTCTATGTGGGAAGATAAAATCCTTTCATTCACGACACACTCAACCAAGCTTAGGATTCGTCAAGTGTCTATCCAAATGGCTTGATCAATCTATCTCATCTACATTAGTTGACAACAGGACCATATCGAAGACATGTCCATTGCGTTGGCTAACGACTTAGTCAACCTAATGTCTTATGAGAACCCGAGTGCTCTCTCGAAGATGCATTCGAGGAATGAATCCTATTCTTGACTCAACTACCACCTTTAATCTACTTCGCAATGTACCCAAAATAAGCCGCGTCTCAACCTATAAGGCATTTGAGCTTAGGACAGGATCAAAACACATTGCTCCGTAAATAAGGTGATATCAACCTCAAGTCTAAGGACTTCTATCTCCCACACACTGAATACACTAAAGACATATAAAACAAATAGCATATCAGTAGGGTATACCAATACTTCAACAAGTATCTATGTGTCCATCACGAGTTGTCATAACTCGTAGCAAGTGAGACATACTACATCCCCGAAGGATATGATGTAGACCACATGTCGACATATAACATATCATCAATATCCCAATCTTGATGATCATTAGTCGAGACAGTTTAAGAGCGTCACGCTATGATATTAATTCTCACTCCATTAATAACCACGTAACCTCTAGGGATGCATTTATAGAATATTACAGACAATTAATTATTAATTCAACAAATGCAAATGCCATAATAATAATCAACATTATTATATATCAATACGAATGTGTATAAAGTACATTTGTCCTAATACAGATTGTCTCTAGGATATACATATACTTTCAATCTCCCACTTGGCCTAGAGCAAATCACCAACATATCTAATACCCATGTTCTCAAAATGACCATTATATTTTACCAAGCTTAATGGTTTAGTAAACGGGTCTGCTAGATTATTGTCTATGGGAATATAGTCTATCTTGATATCTTCAGCTTTCACCATCTCTCTCTCAGGATGTGGTACTTCCTCGGTACATGCTTGTTCCTGTTTGTTGATCTTGGTTCTTTTGCTTGTGCAATCGCACCAGTGTTGTCACAATAAATAGTTATTGGACAACTAGCACTCGGAACTACTCCTAGTTCCTTCAGGAACTCAGAAACCGCGACAGCTTCCTTCGCAGCTTCCGCTCCAGCAATGTACTCCGCCACAGTAGTCGAATCAGCAGTAGTAGCTTGTTTGGAACTCTTCCAGCTCACTGCTCCTCCATTGAAAATAAAAACGTAACCAGACTGAGATTTGAAATTATCAACATCTGTCTGGAAACTAGCAGAGTAACCGGTAGCAACCAGCTTCTCATCACCACCATAGACTAAGAAGTAATCTTTAGTACGTCTGAGATACTTAAGAATAGCTGTGAATGTTCTTGTGGCTGGGTATCTCTAGTATTACGCAGACATTATCTCTTTGTTTCTCTTCATGTTCTTTGTTATATCTTGTTGGCCTCCCAGATGCTATCCTGCTTACCTTTATTTTTATGAACTCCGTACATTTCTTCTATGAAACACAACTACTTGGGAAGCTTCATGATTTCTGTCTACAGGTGATTAAAGCTTATGCTTTCAACAAGGCATGGATCTTTGGTTTACTTATGGATTTGTTTGGAGCACTCCTGATGTTGCGAGCACTATCTCTAGCTCCAGTAAGTGCATTTCCAGCAAGGTTTCTGTTATGCATGTTTTGGGAATTGAACTTGATAGTTTGAAACTAAATACATTATTAGAGAAAACCCTAAACATAATGTTTCTTTCTTATACTGATAGCTAGACGAATCCTTCTCACTTACCATTTCAATGATATACTCCAGGTATCGGTCATTCAACCAGTTTCTGGCTGTGGACTTGCTATACTTTCAGTATTTTCCCATTTTTATCTAAAGGAGATCATGAATGTTATTGATTGGATAGGAATTACCCTGGCGGGCATTGGCACCATAGGTAATGTAAGTTCCCTAATGCTTTGCATTTTCCTCTGTATTGCTAAGCATGGAGTTACTGGATTGATGGCCTTATGCGTACTAGTCATTGTTCCACGGGAGGAAGTAGTTGACAAGCGGATCATGCAGCCACACACCATATCTGGTCCATCAGGTTATCCTGGTTGGAGTTGGAGTGCTATTTTGTAGAGGATTACTATTACTTGGTCTTTGCTTCTCATGATATTTGGCATTTAATCAATCTGTTCTTAGTATTGATATTCAGAAAATTTGGTTGGTTCTGATCAATCTACCTTCCTTTTGTTCAAGCACCAATGCAGTTAATCTGTCTTATTTTCGGTTAACTTATAATTTGACTTGGGGACCTCATAGAAAAACAAAGTGACTGGAATCTGATATAATGGAAGGTGAGGAAATTACCTGTACGGTTTTAAAAAAATTGGCTTGGTCCAAAGTTGATTTGATATAATTGTTCTGGAAGGTGTATTCACGTCTTATTGGTTGTGAAAAGATCATCAGTTTGTTACTCTTTCAATTCCTTATGATGCTTTGACTGACATGCTTCTAATTGAACCAGTGGCCATATTGGCTCAGGTTCATTCCAATGTCCTGGAATTGAGTAATCAATATAATGCTGCTTTTCTGGGATGTGAAAAGGAAGCTCTGGCTCTCTATATGAAGCTAGATGAAAGAAAGAAAAGTCAGAAGCAGGGGGGAAAATGTACTGTAAACTTATCAATGAAGGTCAAATTAATATCACGGAATGTCAGGGGACTTAACATGATTTCTAAAAGGAATCTCGTTAAGAGTCTAATTGAGAAACGGAGAGCAAACTTGTATTGTTTCTGGGAAACAAAATTAGAAAAATGATGTGGATATTATTGCCAAGCAACTATGGGCTTGTAGATGGATGAGATGTGGATATCTTGAAGCTGAAGGTAGCAGTAGTGGAATTCTAATGTTATGGGATAGTAGAGTGTGGAAGGGCAGTTGATTGCAAAAAGCTGTTATTCAATTACCTATAGTATATGCACCGCCACACATCAGAAGGGAAAGGAAATTACGCTGGGAGGAGATTTCAGCATTCAGAGGTTTATGTGAGGGTCTGGAGATTTTGACACTAACAGGTTTATGCATGAAAGAAGGAAATGCAACAGGATCACTAATGCAATGACTGACTTCTCAGATAGAAGACCTGGAGCTATCCGATCCACCATTGTATAGGGGGCATATTTACCCGGTCCAGAGGGATCAATCACTATAGTGAAGCTAGGCTTGACAAATTCTTATTCTCAGTGGATTGGGAGGAAACTTCTAGGAGCTTAAAACAAAGGATATTGCCTAGGGTGAATTTCAGATCACACCCCACTATCTTTTGAGTGTGGAAACTGGGAACAAAATAGAGCTTTTAAATTTGAAAAAATTGGTGGTCAGCGGTGGAGGGATTTAATGATCTATACAAAAATGGTGATCAGCTTTTGAGGTCTCTGGAAGGCTAAGATAATCAAAGAATTGAAGTTTGATGGAAGAAAAAATCGTGTTGCAAATCTATTATATTTGTGTAGAGGACTTAACTTAAATGTAAAAAAGAACATACTAAAATAATTAAAAAGTAGGCAAAAGCAGAAAATAAGTGCAAATATCATCTTAGAAGCTTCAGTTTTTTCTTTGGTGAAAATAGAATTAAAAAAATAAAAGCAAGCAAAATCAAAGAAGAACTGTGTTTCAGCCTTCTCTAGTACTAAGCAAATATAGATTCTCTCACCATAACATGGAGTTGATTCTCTTCTACCACATCTTTTGATGAACATCGCTGGTAACTGAGCAATAACACGATGACAGTTCTTTGTGTTGATTATTTGATTAGCTTGATTCTAGGAGATTTTATCTCCTACCTTAGTAATAGGAGATCTTGTTCTATTTTATTTTATTTGATTGTAATTAACATTGATTGTTTTTCCTAAATTAGAGATAGGACTTATTGTATAAATATTCTAGCTCATAGGTTGTACAGATATACTGAAATACAAGAAAAGTTTCTTCTCAAAATTCTTCACTTTGACTTTGAAAGAATGGTTTTGGCGCCAAAAGGCAAGAGTTAAGAGCATTTTTCCTTTCACATCTGACGAGAGATTTTGGAAAATAAGTGTGCCCTTTTCCTTCTTTCTATTACTGTTGTTTCCAGCCGTTAGATAAAACTTTTTCCCGTTAGTTTTGGGGTTTTGTTTAGCCAAGGACCAAAGCTGTCCACTTTTATTAACTTAAAGGATGTTTTATATTCAGTTATATATATATATATGTAGTGTTTGTACAAGATCAGCTTCCTGACTAAAAGGGCAGCCCGGTGCACTAAGCATGTGCGGGGTCCGGGGAAGGGCCAGACCACAAGGGTCTGTTGTAGGCAGCCTTACCTTGCATTTCTGAGCTTCCTGACTGCCAAAAGAAATTAGTAGCTAATGGAATCAATTGTTCTGTAACTTACTACATCTCTGTTCTTATGGAACCTTGTATCTATATACTGAAGTATTTCATTGGAATGTGAATATCAGAAAAACTTTAACTTACCACTTCTCTTTCCTCTGTTAGCTGTTGGTGCTGGAGGGGAGGAGCAGCAGGCCTCGGCTATCTCAATTTTTCATCTACCGTGGCTGGCATGTGCTGTTGCAATCTTGTTTGTAGGTATCTTATTCTATGCACAAAACAAGAACACTTTAAGTTAGTTGCTTGAGAAGGTTTTCCCTGGTGCTTTTAAGTTTGGAGTGATTAGGTGCTGAGTTCTTTTTGTATATCTGGTTCCTATATTGTTAATTTAAGAGAAAGTTCTCTGTCCTTTCAACGCATGTGGTTTTCCTTAACCAAGAACAATTGCAGTATGTTGGCACCTAAAAAGCAGTTGAATAGATGGGATAGGGAGGATGGGCCACTGATAGCATTTTGCAGCTGCTTCTTTCAGCTTGATATACAAGTAGTTTGACACGAAACGTTTTTCATGAAAAGCTTGTTTTGTCTAGCGTCAAATTTTATGCTCCTTGTGATTGCTAAAGAGTGCAAAAATAATTGATTTATTTGATGAATTGGACATCTTCAAGCATTCCATAACACCATCATGCCCACTTCTTTCCCCCCTTTTTCCTACTAGTTTTTGTTGTTCTTTACATATTAAGAGTACTTTTATATTAACCTTTAAAATGAAAAGTGACATAGTTTACCTTATCAAACAAAAAAAAACCTAACTTGCAAATTACATTGCAGTCACCAATTGTTTATCATGTCAGCACTTCGAGTTCCTCGGTTTTTATTATAGTCCTATATGTATGAAGAGAGTAGCACCTCATAACTAATAACTTTGGTGGCTAATCAGGTTGAGGTGTATTTCAACGTCATTATCGTCGTGGGTTTTCTTTTTTCTTAATTTCTGTCTTCTCTTCTTCCTTCTTATCTGTCTTTTTCATGTGTAACTGTTTTTTACCCTTCAACCAAAAGTGGTGGCTTAGATCCCGTCTATAGTTTACTTGAAACCAAAGAATGGCAGAAAGTCATCTAAGTGCTTAGGTAACTCTCTGAAGAACTCAATCTCAAACAGAAATTTAGTTTGTGCCTTAAATAGCGAACAACTGAAGATTGAGGTATGTAATGACAACACATATAAGTAGGTTCATTTAGTAATGGTCCTTTTTCTTTACAAACGTCCTAGACGGTACATTTGATCCAAGTAGTCAGGCCCTTTAGAGTTTTATGCGACTGAAATAGATGGTCATAAAAATTTAGGACCAGTCATGTCCTCTCAAACATTCTGATCGTTTTTCCAACTTATGCCTAAGGGACACAGGTTGTAGACATCTGTATGTAATACAAAATATATTTTGATGTCAGTTTCTTGGATAACTGGTCCTACATGAGAATGTATTTGACGATTGGAGGATATTATCTATCTAAATTTAGTGAAGGAGACTGCTTGGTGCTGTCTGTTAATGCTCTTGTCGGAGACCGTTGTTACAGGCTCGTTGTTCTAATAGCCTTAGAAGAGAACAGTTAACTTGGTTTGCCATGCCCACTGGCCACTGCGATGCTTAATAACTTTCTTCATTTAGTAAAATATTCACTTATACTCTTCAATGGATATATTTTACTTATGAAATATTCATTTGTACTTGTACTGTTCTATTTATGAAATATTCACGTATCGTTTAGCTACGATGAAGGAGTATTTGAATTCTTTTGTACTTTTGGAATTCGATAATCTTATACTCTTCAATGGATATAGGTACTCCTTAATGGATGGCTCCGCATTTATAGACGCCAGCGAAGAGAACAAGAGCTGGTATGAGTTTTCCACTGAGCTCTTACATATGATGCTCTTGAACATGCCTGATGCCATATGCAAATTTTCCCCAATGCAGATGCAATATGAAGTAATCGAGGAAATTATTTATGGATTGGAATCTGGAATTTTGTTTGGGTACTACTTCTTGTCTTATACTTATCTTTTGCTTGTCTTGATTATAGGAGCAGCTTATTTCTTGATTATTGCAGCTGGCCCTAAAATGCAGAAACCTCATACACTAGATTACCCTTTAACGACTGTTGCATTTATAGACGGAATTTGTATTGATGCATGCTAAATGAGAGTGGACTAGTACCAGACCCCTTTTATCACTGCTTATATCAGAACGAGTAGAGACTTATATTAGATATTATTTACAAAAACTACGCCTCAGTCCCAAACAAGTTGGGGTTGGCTATACGATTCTACACTTCTTTTTTAAGCTAATTTCGTATCATCATAATAGTAAAAAAAGGGAAGAATAAGTTAATAATAATAATAATAATAACAACAATCATACATATGTGGATCTTTTTGTTCCATTGTGTCACATCTTTAGCTAAGTTTGCGTTGATACTAAGGATTTGTAGGCCCTTCGAGACAACTTCGTTCCGTGTGATTTTAAGGCTACCTGGTCCCCTTTTAATACCTTCAATTAACATAGTTCCACACATAAGGACCGGTGCATATGTATGTCAACGCAGAACATGTCCAAATCATCTCAAGGGACCTTCTCGCATCTTATCCTCAATGCGTTGCACGCTTACTAGATGTGGAAAACGGGCGGGTCAGGTCGGATATGGCGGGTCGAAAATGGGTTAGCTGAAAACGGATAAAATATCTTACCTGCCCATATTTGATATGGATAAAAAATGAGTTAACCAACCAATCAATATTATCCATTGCTTCTTAAATAAGCTGTGAGTTTCTTTTCTTCAATCTGCCTTCTTCTCTTCTTATCTTTTTTTTTGTCCTTTTCATTTCTTCGGATCAATTATGGTTCTTAGCTTTTGCTTTTATTTAATTTTAGGTACTTTTCGTTGAGATTCTCCAGGGGAATAGTTGTTTTCAGTACCTCTGAAAAAACATGTTTTCAAATAAATCAAAATCTCATATGTTAGTACTTCTTTTAACAGATTTGACTAGGACAATGGAAAAAAAAATTAAATATACAAAATGTAGCAAACTAAATCTTAGCTTTAATCAATCAAGAAAAAGGGACACATTGGTGTAAAAGAAATAAGTATTCCCAGATTACAAACATTTCTTCTTTTTCTCTTTTTTAATAAGTGTACTTTTTAGGGGTCCTACTCCCTTACGTACTTTAACGGGAGTGGATTTGGTACCACTAGGTTATCTATATTTGACCCACTTTTGCAATGATCGGATATCCTACCCATCTTAAAATGGGTTGGGTTGGGCGGATAATTGTAAATTTTAACCATTTTGTCACCCCTATCCTTGCATAACTAGTTTTTGTATAACTACTCCCTGCATAATTTGTCTTCAAATTCCATGACCCCTGACAGTATAAAAATGTTCTACAACTATTAGTATATTTTAGAGTAAATACATAAAATCCCCCCAAACTTGTCCCCTAAACTTACTTTAGCACCATAACTTTACAAACGTTTAAATACCCCCTAATCTCGTTCAAAGTGTAATTTATACCCCCTTTAGAGGTGACTTGGCAAAGAAAGTGTGTACACTTTCTTGATAAATAGTACAATAACAACATACACAGTGTAATCTCGCACGGTGGGGTCTGAAGAGGGTAGAGTGTACGCAAACCTTACCCCTACCTTGGGAGGTAGGGAGGCTGTTTCCGAAATACCGGCTCAAGAGAAAACAAGACAAAAAAGGTCGGATACGATTTGAAGAAAGTAAAGTAAAGCAAGTAAAGTAAAGTAAAGAGATCATGGCATAATACTATAGATAAGCATTAATGGAGAAATTTAACAGTAAATGCATCAACTGGTACGATAATCGTAGCACGATAGCAAATAGTAACATAAAATCAAAGACAAGAACCTATAAGGTAACACTACGCCTGCTAGTATGGAAGGATACACGAGACTCGTACTACTACCTAACCCTCCACCCTAATCCGCGACCTCCACAACCTCCTACCTAAGTCATATCCTCGGTAAATTACAACTGCGCCATGTCTTGCCTAATAACTTCTCGCCAATACTTTTTTTCTTGAAAGAGCGTGTGAAAAAAAAAAATGATGCTTGAAACTGACTAACATGTCCATATGTCATTTTCTAATTGGCCATTACACAAATAAATACACTTAATATTGAACATTTCCTTTTCTTAATTTTTTTATTTGTCCCTTTTTGTTCTCTTCTTCCCTCTTTCTCACGGCGGATTTCAGGAACTCCCCAATCCTGCTATAGTGAATTGATTTGTCCTTCCATAACTCAAAACATTGGTTTTCATCTTCTCTTTATCCATTCATTTTGACTGTAGAGCTAGAGTTTTGATCCGGCTCTACACAAACTTTTCTGGTTCACCCCAATAGGGATTTTCTTTTCTGTGGAATTTATATTGAAGAGCATCGAACAATGCATTCAGTGCCTTCTATATTTGATCTCTTCACTCCACCTCATGTTGCATCTTTCTATGGTTTGTTGTGTTTTCATCGTCTGATACACATGGAGATATTTGATTGGCGTTGTAGTCTTAGTTAACGTTTACTTTTAATCGTTGTCGCCTTTTGTTGTTCTTCATCGCCGGTTTTCCATTTGTTTTAAGGGATTAATTCTGTTCTTTGCGGTTTCGTTTCCTGATATTTGTATCCAAAGATGTTGGTATAGTTCGTGATCTTTGTATTAACGAATTTCCCACGCGTTGAGTTTTTTTTAGAATGGCGTTAGATGGAGTATTGATGAAACAACTCAGAGAGAACAATATATGATTGGGAAGAATGATGAAGTCGTTTTTGGCAGAGGTATCGCGATTGAAGAAATTTAGGGGTATTTGTTTGGAAATGGTTCGAATTTTAATTTGGGGTTGGGCTTTGTTTATTTTATAATTTTTTTTGAATAATTTTGTTTTAATAAAAATTCATTAATGACTTCGCCTTGCACGTGGCTCAACAACACCTAACTTTGACCTGGTTTGGGCAAGGCCGGGTTGAATCAATTTCCAAGATAGTCCCTTTCCATATTTTAAACGAGATGTGGGGTGATGATTGCATAATGAATCAACAATCATTATTATAAGTCAAACATGACCATCAAGCCCACATAATCAACAACCATACCAAGCCAGTAACACTACCTCTAATGCACGAAGGCTCAGATACAAATTCCGATTAATATTTATATATTATATACGCAACTCCAATCGGAGTTTAAACAGGAGTAAGCCATAACCTACCTCGGAGCTGAGCGGGAGCCACTAACGTTCAATCCTGGGTCTTTCCCTCTGAAGTGCCTCCAAACGTACAAAGTCTATCAAATATAAATTCTACATTAGCACACGAGTCCGTAGACACCCATATCACTATACTAATATTCCGGACCCAAAAAATCACCCAAAAAGGCAATCCCGAGTCTTGAAGGCCAAAATTGTAATTTTATCACAAGTCGGATTCAATCTAGTCAAAATAGTACCCTACAAGGTTAAACGAGTCCAATGACACCCATATTGCTATACTTTAATTTGGAACTAAAAAATGAACCTAGAAAGGTAACCCCGAGCCCCTAAGGGCAAAACTAAAATTTTATTACAAAATCATTTTACCCATAACCCATAGGTTTTAAATCCAGAAACTAAACCAAAATCAACCATGAATCGACCTCTAATTCAAGAAATTACCATTTGTCAACTTTGGGGCTCATAACTCCAATTTCTACAACCCAAACACGGATAAAAACAATAACCAACGGAACTAATCATGGGAAAACACCAAATTAAGGTTAGATACTTACCCATTCAAAGACGAGAACAACGCTGCAAAAATCTTCTCAAACGGAGCTCTAGAACTCAAGATATGATGAAAATACCAAGTGGACGAAGTCTGATTTTTAACACAGGGTTTTTCGCATTTGCGGCCGGATTTCACATTTGCGACCACCTCATTTGCGACCAGAATATCGCATTTGCGACCAGGCCCCGCATTTGTGGACACACCAGAAACTAGCCACAAATGTCCGCACTAAAAAGACCATTACTCCTTCATACGACGTCGAAATCGACGATTCTTGCTCTGCTACGGCTCACAAATTTTGATACTCATCTATCCCAACAATCAAAACTCAAATCCAACATCAAATGAATATAATGCTACATCAAAACGTCTGAGGCATTCGAGTTACGCCAATGCTTCAAATACCAAAACTTGACAACAAAGTCCAAATCCAATTTCGATAGTTCCTACAATTGACAAGTGACCCCGCATTTGCGACCTAAAGTTCGCATTTGTGAATTCACCAGAAACTGTGTGTGCTAAAACTACCCTAACTCCTTATACGACGTCGAAATTCGATGATTCTTGTTTCTACGACTCACAAATTTTGATACACATTATCCCAATAATCAAAACTCAAATCCAACATCAAATGAATATAATGCTACATCAAAACATCGGTGCCATTCGACTTACACCAACGATTCAAACACGAAAACTTGACCAAACAAAGTCCAAATCCAATTTTGAAAGTTCCTACAAGTCACAAATGATACATACAGAGCTAACGGAATCAACAAATTTTCAACCCGATTCTAATTTCTTCCCGTGACCAGCTTTTCACTGTAAATAGGCATAGTCAATGCTAAAACCAATGTTGTCAAAGGCGCGCTTAAGCCCTGAAACCCGGCGCAAAACATGTTGAGCGGTTCGCCTCACTTTATGTGTGCTTCAGTGTCGTCATCATGGTTCTAAGACATACTTTTCCTTGCCAATGAGCTTAATCCTTGAAGATGCGACACTAAACAATTGATATTTCGCTTTATCTTAATTTTTTCAGGTTCTTTGTTCATATATTTATTATTCATGTTTGTGATTATTAATCTTGGACTACACATACATATTTGTATTTTTTTTCTATTTGCGCCTTTTTCGAATAAAGCCCACACTTTATTTGCACTTTGCGCTTAAACCCCCAAGTGACCTTAGAGCTTTTTTACGCTTTCGCTTTTAATAACACTGGCTAAAATCTACTAAATTGTCAAAAACCAACCAAACAAACAAACTCTCATTTTAGTTCCGTCAATTTCTACAGGTCGTAAATAATAATACAAATCCAATGAAATTTTCACGTTATCAATCAGAGCACGTTTTCCCGAAACAAATAATTAATTTAAATAATTAAATAACGGGATTTCCAAAATGAAACCTTCACCTAAAGTGAACCAAATGATATCCGTTTGACTCAAAATTTTGCAAGCAAGTCAATAATTATTATGTAGCTTTTGGAATAGACGACATGCAAAATAGAGCATCGGTTCTCAAAACGACCGACCGAATTGTTACAAGGCATCTCCATGCAAGTCTATTTTGGTGCCCAATTGTAGCACCCTCATTCATGTTACAACTGTCACGACCCAAAATCCAATAACGGTGATGGCACCTACTCTCAATCCCATAGGTAAGCCAAATCAATTGTCAACCAATTCATTTAAGTTATTTATACGACATTTTAAGTGATAGCACAACTAACCCAAGTGAAGTCTTTTACTCAAAAACAAAGTGCGGAAATACAAGTACCACCCAAGACTGGTGTCATGTGTACAAGAGCTATTAAGATTACTAATACAAGTCTGAATCGACCAAATACACTATCCGCAATGTAAAGAGACAAATAAATAAAGGTAGAAAGGGACTGGTGTTGCAGATCATCTAGACAACTCACCACTAGATCTCCCGAATCAACAACCTCAGACTCCGACCACTTCGCGGAACCCACTCGTATTTAGAATAGAATCTGCACCACAAGAGTGCAACAAGTGTAGTATGAGTACATAAAACACGTGTACTAAAAGTATATCTCATAGACCGACAACTAAAGAAGTAGTGACGAAGTATTAGGAAAAGCACCAGGTAAAGAATGTAAAAATACCAAGTCGCGTACTCAGAAAATTAGATAGTCAGAGAATCAAATAAACAGTCACTCAGGTAATTAGATAAGAAGTGAATAAATAAATGCAATGCAATATGCTCTCATATACACACAGAGCTCCCCCGAACTGTACGGGAGATGTGACTTATGGGGGACCGCTAAGTCCATATACCACCCGAAATACTAGATATATGCATGATACAACATATAAGAGAGTGAATATCTAAGTAATCCGGACTTAATAGCCAACAAGTTCAAGTAAGTTCATTCTTAATAGCCAACAAGTTCAAGTAAGTTCATCAATAATTCAGACTTTATAGCCAACAAAGTTCAAGTAAATTCATCAACATTTCATCAGTATTTCAGACTTTATAGCCAACAAAGTTCAAGTAAGTTCATCAACATGTTTATCACAAGTGTACGAGATTACTTGGAGTACCAAATACAATTAAACAGTCAATATAAGAAAGTAGCACTGAACAGCTAATGCGCACATGCTTTTGCATTCTTGGCTCACGGCCCACAACTACATCGTACACTATCACTCATATCATGGAACCTGTATTCGTATCAATGCTCGTCACATACGGATATGAGATCTCCTGTTACACCCTTACCGCTTATTATTAAGCTTATTTTTGTTATATTTATTGAGAACATCCTTCAAACGAAGTCTAGAATTCTTAAGATAGCTCAAAGTCGAGCAAACGAACCCATGAAAATCGCTTTTCCTTTCGAGAGTACCTCTGAACGCTCCAGAACTATCAAATGCATAATCTACATGAGTATACGAGTCCGTAGACACCCCCAAAAGTCACCCCAAAAGCCAATCCCAAGCTCGAAGGTCAAAACTTTAATTTCGTCGCAAAATCAGGTTACCCATAGGTCCTAAATCTCAAAAAAATCATCCAATTTCTTCCACGAATCAATACTCAAAACAAGGATTTTCCCATCTCCCAACTTTGGGGCTCAAAACCCCAATTTTTACGACCCAACACAAATAAAAATGATAACCAACGGACATAATCATGAAGAAACACCAAAATAAAGGTTAGATACTTGCCCCCTTTTCAAAACAAGAACACAACGAAAATCACCCAATTCCGAGCTCTAGAACTCCAAATATGCTAAAAAAAACCAAAAATCCCGTTCTGACATTTTTCTTCATCGCTATTGCGGACACCCATCGCGATCGTGAAGAGTAAACTTTGCGTTGAAAATTTTTCAACGTGTGGAGTGACAGGTTGGTGAGTATCCGCCTGTAAAAAGAAAACTTAAGCAGGATTTAGTTTGTAATATATTTTACAATAGCATAAAAATTCTACTAAATATGGTTTCTGCAAATTTGAAAAAATAAAAATGTGTTTCTATGAAGCACTGCAACGGCTATAATCATGTACTTATCACCATTTAACTTTCAATAAATATTTGTATTCTTAAAAACTAACCATTAAATGGATTGTCTTTTTATGCATATTCAAATATTGTCGAAATTGATATTTCAAAATTCTTAGCTACTATAGTTAATTAAATTTTTACATATTTTATTTAAAATGCTCGTTTGTTTCAATCTTTAATTTTGTACATCCATATTTTTTTATAGAGATTGCATTATTATTATTTTTTACTTTCTTGATGACTAAAATTAGTAAGCAATCACATTTGTTGTTACTCTGTGATCATCTTTTATGGATATTACTTAAATTTTTGAACTAAATTATTCTCCTAATAGCCAAAGTTTGACTCGAAAAAATTGGTCAACATACAATCAGAGCCATAAACTTCACATATTTCAATTTAACTTTGTATCTAATCCGTCCTCATTTGATTTCATGCTAAAATTGCTAAAGGTGACAACTAAGAATCCTCTAATTCAAACTATTAAAAAGTTTACCAAATCTAAAAATTCCCCCCTATAAATAGGAGCCAATCCTAGGTAAAGGAACACACCACAACAACAAAGCCATTTGATCCCATATCCAAACAAAACACATTTCTCCTCCTTTTCCTCTTTAACCATGATCGGAAGAAGATTTCTTTGATTGAAAGTATTACTGATAGGAAAGACTCATACAAGAAAAGACAGTTCTTGAAAAAGGCTCAAGAACTCAACATCCATTGTGATGTTGATATTGCTACCGTCGTTTATAGTGCTTACCACAATGAACTAGAGGTGTTTCCAAATCATGATGCTAATTATCAATACCTTTACAAAGTTTAGGGAGCTGTTGGAGTTGGAGCAATCAAAACACGGTGACACTAGAAGAGTACACCAAGAAGAGGATTAAGAAGTTGGAGGAACAACTATGGAAGGTAAGGAAAGAGAATAGGGTGAAGGAGTTATTGTACTCCACGCATCTTGTTTGTTAACTCCTTCACCCTATTCTTCTTCCTTACCTTCCGCTGTTGTTCCTCTAACTTCTTAATCCTCTACTTGGTGAACTCTTATAGTGTCATCATGTTTTTTGATTGCTCCAACTCCGACAGCTCCCTAAGCTTTGTAAAGGTATTGATAACAGCAGATTCATTTTGGTAAGCACTGTAAACACCGGTAGCAATATCAACATCACAAAGGGTGCTGAGTTCTTAAGCCTTTTTCAAGAACTCTTTCTGTCTTTTCTTGTACGAGGCTTTCCTCTCAGTGATACTTTCAATCAAGTCTTAAGTCATCGACGACCCCTTAAAGTTGTCTACAGAATTCACTTAGACACCTCAACTCAAATTTGTACCTATTGAAGTGTCTGTCTGTTTTTTTTTCTCAAAGTCTGTTGTTTCATTCACTTATTAAATCTATGATCAATCTTTCTGTTATGTTTACTAGATCCTCTAATATTTATTTCTGCCTTTATTACTGTTGTTGTTAGTGTGGTTTCCAAAAACGATCTTTTTGCTTCAAAATTTCTAAAAAATAATATATATATATATATATATATCAGTTAAATTTAGCTACGAACTTTCTACTGTAGACTAATAATAATTCATCAATCTAAAATTGATAATGAATTAAAACAATAAGAAGATTCATTATTCTCTTGGCTTTATTTATGTAAGAAGTGCAAGCGGTCTGTTTCAGGTAGGTTAATTGTGATCTAGAATTGGTTTCAGCACTCCAAAACTTAAAGTTGTATCCACACGTTTATGTTTTACTTTCATTTTCCCTTTTTTTTGTTCTCCTTTCATGAAGTTGACAATTCGTTCCACGTATGATGTCTGCTGGAAGAAATTAATGTATCCCCTGCATCAGAAATAGGCTTTTCTTCATTTGAAAGGCACAAATATTCAGAAAAAGATACCAAAAAGGGGGTGGGGGAAAGATGATAATATATTAGTAAGTGAAATTTGAACCATGGCAATTAGTAATAGTCCAAATTTGGTGAAAATTAAACATAAATATATAGATACTCTAAGATTACCCAAGCATGCCGGCTATGGCTATAAAGTCATTGAATACATCAATATTGCGTGTGTGCGGCCCAGAACATCTAAGGGCATCACATACATGTTATTGCCTCAAACTTCCGCGGCCTAAAAGGTCGTAATCCCTCTGTATGTACCTTATTGTAACTTGGAATTTTCAACATTACTCCTTTTCAATTTAAATAGAAGAAAATGACCCACAAAGAGTATTTTACTTTCAAATATCTTACGTGTAAAAACAAAGATCTTTTGAAAGGTTTGACATAAAACTTTTAAAAATGTAATGGCCAAAATCAATTGACCTAATCAAATGAATCTTCTCTCCAGTTTCTTATACTTTTTACTTTGCCATTATGAAGTCATGGACTGAGAAAACCAAGAACATTTGGTTCTCAATTCCCCTGCAAGATTATTTATACATACTAAAGATGTACTAAAAATATCCCGAATTAGATCTAGTCCAAAAAAATTGATGCTGTTAAAGTTATAATTACGATCAACTGAAGAAAATGCACGTTCATTTCACTTGTTGTGGATTTGTTGATATTTCCATCAAATATCCCATTTAATTAGTTTCTATAAGGCTCGATCTCTATCAAAATATTGCTATGGTTGCACGGAAGGTCAAATTTTTAGGAGTTATTATCTTTGATTTTAGGATGCGAGCCGCACTTGTAGTGCTAGAGGAACTCAACAATAAGAGATTAGAGTAAGGGAGTTCCAAAAAAAAAATATAATCACACCTTAATAAAATCACAATTACAGTTTGTCATAATTGATAATGCAATGTAGATCTCATGAATTATCAAAGAGTTTTAGAAGCACTATGACCATATTAAAACTGAAACTTAGATCGGCCTTTATTGGTCATTGAAGCGACTTCGGTTGTCCCTTTGGGACATCCGATAAACACTGGAGCGATATAGAGAAGATCGGCAGGATGACACAGGTAAACCGAGAAATGGTTAAACAATGATCGGATATCTATCCAACCCATTTTAAAATGGGTTGGGTTGCACGGAAAACTGTAAAATTTTAACCATTTTGCCACCCCTAATACTTGCACCTTCTGGCGAATGTGATCATTTTTAATTTGGAATGACCTCATATCCATCTTAGCATCTCTGCACTCACTTGTGGATATGTTGGACTTTAGCAGCCCAACTTTCGTTTACGTATATCATTCCTGGACTTATAGCTGTTCTATATAACTTTACCTTTTGGTAGGCATCTTTCTACCACATAAAAAATAGGTAGCACTTCTCACTGCGACCATCAATCCTATGAATAAAATCTTCATCTTCATTCCATTCTCTTGAAACAATGAGCCTAGATATTATTTATTATTTAAAATCCCATAAGGCAGAACAACTGTCAATAGTTCTTTTTGTTTCTTGATTAGTGTTCTTTTAGCTGGATTGTTATTAACAACTACTGCAATCATATAAATGAACTTGTATGTTTGATTGCATTGAGCAAATGTCAGTTAGTCTTGATATAGTAAGCTTGCCCAGGTCATCTTTTCCTATGAAGTGTTGGTGGTTTATTTCAATCTCATAGTGTTGGTGGTTATGTGTTTGCCCTCGCACCTTACTACAGATAATGACTATAATATGGTTATTACAGGATTTCATCCGTGATATCAAAGATGGGATTTTTATTCTTGGAGCAGGGATTTTCCAAGTTGTTGGTGCCCGTTTGTATATCAATAAGCATTTGTTGTAGTGCTTCTGGTTTTGTATGTCAGGTACTTCTTGTCATCAACATTATTTATTTCTGCTATCACCACTTATTAGTAATACTGATATCGCAACTCCAAGCATAGCATATTCATGATCAAATGATTTCTTCCCTTGTCTGGATTTGGTCGATCTCATGGAAAAGATAGATGACATGAGGCCATGAAACTACTATAGTCTAACTTATTGTATTTTTTCCCTTCAAGAGAACTATTTTTATCCTGTCTTGTCTTATGAACAGTTTTCATTGAGTACTTCTATTCTTCCAAACAGACACGTGGCTTGAAGCATGGAAGGGCAATTGTAGTGTCGACATGTGCGGCTGTTGCATCAATTGTAACCGGTGTATTTGCTGGTATGTTTGCTTTGGGTGAACGATTGCCTTCAGCGCCAACATCTCGTCTCTGGCTTTTGCTTGGATGGTATGCATGACATGTTGCTTTTCTTTGCCTTTTCCCATTTGCCTTTTGACCTATTACCATCTATTTTGCTTGTTAAGCTTCTTTATTACAAGAGAGGCATGCTCTCTATGTCTTTTATCTCCTTTGTCCATAAGAAACCATTTTTAACTGAAATACATAAGTTGGGATAAATAGGAAGATTCATTAGTTCTTGCCGAAATCTTTACGGGAGCCTTTCTTCCCTTCTCTACTTAAATAACAGGTGGGTTTCAAAACTTTTATGATCCTACTTTATGATGCCACATATTAGTCCCTCCATTTCAAAATTGAATTTCTTGTTGCACCCTAGGGTGTGATCTAGTGGTCAATGAAGTAGGTTGAAGCAAAAATAAGCCTTGTTGGACAGGGTTCCTCGGTACCTGTGCCGGTATGAGGTAGTGGTGACCCCGTGTAATTATTCGAGGTGCGTGCAAGCTTGGCTTCGACATAACGGTTATCAAAAAATAGAAAAATTGAATGACTTGTTTTCACCTTACACATTTATTAAGAGGAGAGTTTAAGAGAAATGTTGAAAACATGTACTCCATCCGTTCTTTTTTTTTTTTTTGACGAAGGAACCCGCAACCGCTACTCTTTGAGTGCGCTCTGGGTAAACCCCGGGCTGACGCAATAGCCTGCAAACCACGTCAGCCGTTTAACCACACTTGGCAAGCCATGTGTGACAGACTCAACCAAGAAGGTTTATGCAGGGGATCGAAGTACTCCCTCCGTTCTAATTTTATGTGAAGGTGTTTGACTGGACACTGAGTTTAAGAATGAATGGAAAACTTTTGAAACTTGTCATCTGAAATATACCATAGATATTTGTATGACTCTAATTCCACGCCTTATGACGAAAGGGGAGTCGGCGTGGCGTAAAGTGAAGATTGGGGGGAGTAGCCAAAATTCCCTTATGGGGTATTCCGAAGGTGTAACCTAGGCAACGAAAAAGGGGCCCGATACTTCAACTAGAGGAGCGACCAGTTGGTTCACCAAACCCCGACTCAGCGTCACACATTCTCCAGGTCCGAAGGGATCCAGTGCCCAACTACCGACTCCTCCCGGAATTGCGTTATCGGAGCCGAGCCAGGAATGGCCGTTAGTGGACACCCACCACTTTTCACCGGTTAGAGAGGCCCTCTTTAATACATTAAGAAAAGATGTTCACAGGGGTATTGCCAAAAATTGACAAGGTAAAATTTCCATTTATTCATCAAAAGAAACGTCCCTCCCATTAGGGATAAAAATGAGAAGTTTTGAGTTTAATTGTTACTAAATATAGAAAGATATCATTTTTTATGAGATTGGCTAAAAAGGAAAGAGTGTCACATAAATTGGGACGGAGGGAGTATCTTTCGGTGTCCTGGGACATGTGAACCTAATATTACCTTTAAATCCTTTAAAATTGTAATGTGAAAGCAGTTGAAGAGTAAATGCGGGTCATCTGTAACTTTTAATTACACAGTTTGTTTTTGAGTTGTTTGTTTAGAAACTGGATATTGTTTTCTTGTTCGGAATGTCCATAAAGGAAAGCTGGGGTTATCCATTTTTCACTTTTCGTTGCATAGCACAATATCCTAAGTGCAATCAGATTATTAGCCGTTAATAGATGTTTTAAGCACAAGTACACAGCGGGAACTGGAAGTCTTTTTGCTGTATATAAATGTACATTCCCAATGCAATAAATGAAATTTCATTTACTTGTCCAAAGGAAATACTATACATCATGAGATCTTTCTGTACAGGATGTGCATCATTCTTGGTGTGATTCTGCTGGTAGCTTCAACACGGCTGGTGCGAATCCTTCCACGGTCTTGGCGACGTGTTCTAAGAAGTGGGGTTGACAAAAACATGGGTCTCAGGCAATCTGTGCCAACATGGAGTAGAGATACTAGTCCAAGCGCTGTTATCCAGGCGTCAACTTTACATCATTTGATAGCAACTCCCTCAAAAGCTAAGGCTTGAACTGTGTCATTGCAATTAAAATGATAGCTCAAAAGGTTGGACTTTGCTCAAGGTTCTTGTAAATGTAACTTGAGGGCTGTTGTTAGTGATCACATTGTATCTGGTGTGTACAGTACAGTTTCAGCTCAGTGCAGGTTGTTTGTGGCTGAGGATTCATTCCATTTCTACATGAGAGTCTAGCACTTAATACTGTTACAAATTTACAATCCTTTTACATCTCTTTAGACTTGCCCCGGACCCCATTTTTAACACACATCGTGTGTTATTTTGTAATGGTGGGTAGTGATGAATATTAATTTCTAACTAATTGATATGGTTGTCTCTGTTTTAAGAGGGTGTTTGGCTAGGCTTATAAGCTAGTCAAGCTAACTTGTAATCATATGTTCGCTTATTTTCGCGACCTCACATTATATAGTTTTGCTGCCTAGAACTTCTAAAGCAGTTCCCTCTGCTATTTCCCAATTTGCAGACTTTAGGGAGAAAAAAGAAGATTAATAACATTCTTGTGCTCCCATCACTACATGACTTGCATTAAAGACATCGAATATGTGGGTTTTAGCTATTGGTTTTGAGGAATACAATATGACGATGATTAATCATTCTCAAAACACCTCTAAACAATACTTCAGGACATGATGTCCTGGAATTTAAAATACTACAACTAAACTTCAGGAAGGTGTATCTTGAAGTACAAACCAATACAAGTGAACATTCGTGGCATAGTATTCTAAAGCTCGAACTAAGTGAACTTCAGGATACAATGTCCTGAAACTACAACCTTCATAAGTAAACTCGGGTGACAACGTCCTAAAGTTTAAAGTAATTACAATTAAACTTCGCAACAGTGTCTTGAATTCGAAGTGCTACCAGTGACCTTCAGGACGCTATGTAGTGAAGTTCGAATTACACAATTGAATTTCATGACACCCAATTTGTGAACTGAATATTCATATTTGTTTTTGGAATTTTCGTCTGAAACCATATGACATTCAGTTATTTTAGGTCAATAGGAGAACGCACAGACGCGGGTCTAAATTTTTTAAAATATGGGTACACCACTAAAAAAGAGAAAAAAAAAGTATCAAATGGAAATTGATCCGTATTTTTCTAGGTAATAACTTAGCATTCAATCAAATGCACCATTTAGCCTTTTAGGATCATGAGTGTCAACTAATAATATTAGATTAATTTTAGGAAATATATACATAAAATACCTAGTTTGATGGAGAGACTATGGGTTCACATGCACTATAAATCCGCGCCTGGAACACATAAGCATCAGCCATAAAAGTTGTACGAATCTTGAATTTAACAGCAAGCAGGACTAAAGATGGTAGTCATTGACTTGCTGCCTACCATTGATATGTGTTATAATAACAGTAAAAAGTGTCATTCTATCCACTTGGCAAATAGAATAAAAGATCTGATAATGATTAAAATGGCATTTGACATAATTTTATGGATTAAGCACTAAATGTAGAAGGTTTGTAATTTTATATTCGAAAGCCAAAAAAAAAAAGGAAACTACTAGAAAGTGTAAAGACATGTTCCCATAGCAATAACATCTTAGATCTATCTATCGATCCTATCTATCTACTGATTCTGTCCATCCATCCATCCATCCATCCAAGTGATGTGAGACATCTCTATGATCAACATTCTTATTTATCTTTTATTTTTATTTTTTTGCTTTTTACTCCTTTTATTTGAATTTATGTAATAATTTAAGAAGTCCAAAAGACCTCTCATTTTCAATAACTTTTCATTTTTAGTTTTGGATACTATATAGATTATGACACTGAAGAATTTTGGAATGTCGATGGAGAAACAAATTGTTGGTGTTGTGAAGACAAAGTTGCAGGTTGGTATCGATGGACCTCTTGCCACCACCAATAGGCAATAGGTCTGAGATAGCATCTATTTTTCTTTCAAGAACCTTTGATCCTCTGTAATATTTGGCTCGTGATTGCTTTCATCATAAAATAAAGAATATTTTTGGGCCATGTTCTAATTCGTAAAAGTAGATCCTTAATTGGGTTAAAACCTGCGAATTATGAGTCTTTACAGTAAATTCTGGCTAATACTACTTAATAAAAAATGAAAAACGAACCCAATTTGTTTTTGTTTTTCAGGGGCCTGTGCGGTAGCACACCTTAAAACAGGCTCCACAAAATGAATTTAAGGTAAATCGCCACAAAAGGAACTGCTTTAGTAGTTGAATAGTGGATATATAATGAAATGTTATGTAGTTTGTAATATTTAACTAAAATTATGTACTACCTAACTCGGTAGACACGTGCAACGCACGTATCGAGATTAGTGTTTACCCGTAAAATAGTATAGTTGAATTTGTATATGTGGTCAATGACACGTAGATCTCAAGTGACACGTTAGATAAAAATTCTACATGAATAATTTCACTGAAAATAAATAATAATGAGACAAAGTAAAATAATGATTAGCCTGAGCCTTGTGATAGCTCTTGGGCAAAGCTACGATAACTTGTATGAAAGCATAGAAATCGAGAATATGAGCAAGTATCATGTAATAACTAGAATGTGATCATTTACAATCGGACAATGTGTCCTATTTATACACGAGTTACACGGGTACACAACCCACAAAATGTGCCATAATTAATACAGAAGAATGAATGTTGTAATAATTGGATAATCAATATCATTAAAGCTTCATTGGAAGACATATGAACGGTTTGGTAACGACCGCCCGTTACAATTCAAACGACTCTTAACCTTCTGTATTATCAGTACCAATCATGCTTGTGTTGCTCCCGGTACCACGTGTATTTACTCGGTAGTGTCTTAGGCTGACGTGGTCCTGACTCAACACCGTGCACCACGTGCCATATTATAATATGTACAACTGTCTTATACGAATTTTGCCCTATACATATAGTCCCTGCACTTTCCGGATGTAACTATCGTGTACCCGGGAAGTGGATTTGAACTCCTGATCGAATAAACTTAATACTTCAGTGGGAAATTTGAATCGTATTGATTATAAAACTTGTCAAAAGTCACATCCATTCAATTTTTCTGAAACTACGGCTATCGCGCCCGTTTTTGACCTCGGGGTCTGAACGGTATCCGCAACGTTGCTCTTTGGTGCGGTTCCCTGGATGGAGCAATAATGCTGATTTTGATGAGTCGCCACCTAATTAGTTAAGTGAATTAGGACACTTGATTTATTGCAGTAAAATACTGCAATTAATCTCCATTTAATGGTCTGCGAAATTAGTGAGATTCTGGATCAGAGTTCTTTATTATCCTAAAGGAAAAGGATTAGGCATCCTTTAAGATCCGCTAACTTGCGGTTATTCGTTCAAGCCCAGGTTAATTATTTATTGCCCTTTTTATTCTACCTATTCTAAGCATTTTTCATAATTTATAATTAAAATAAAGTGCAATACATAATAATAAAACTAAAATTAAATGCGACATAAAAAATAAAACTCCGGGACATCTTTTAGCCATTTTTAGGCCTTCTGCGCAAGATGATCTCCGGGTACCTGCATAAACACTTAGTAAAAGTGTTAATAGTAGAATAAATAATTTTAAAGCAATGACAAGAATTAATAAGTAAAACAAAATAAATAAATCAAATCTTTTGCAGGAAGCCTTGGAAATCGACGGATTCCTTCATCTACCAATATTGTTAAAAGCAATAAAATAAATAAAACCTTGGATCCGCTAAAGCGATAATAGTTTTAAACACGGGGGGGGCTCAGATATATATAAAAATAAAGTGGGACATCCTAAACAAGTGCGACTGCGAGAATTCGCCACGCGGTAGCATGTTGGTTATCCTGTGTAAATAGAAGAAATCATCAACGCCCAGAAAACTTCATTTTATTTTATTTTCCGTCTTTGCAACTGTGGAGGCCTAAAAAATCGACGGATAACTTCTTCATTGGCCAAACAAGTGTAGTATCTTGTTCAAAATCAGTGAGGCTTTATCAAGTGTAGCAACTTGTTCAAAACTAGCTTAAAAATTAAAGAAAGGGCAAAATCGCTAAAATCAGTAGCAACAGGGCGAAAATCAGTCCGACAAAATGGCAAGAATCAGTGGGAAAATGGCCGAAAATCAGTCAAACACAAATAGCCAAAAAAATCAGTAGAAAAGCGGGCGAAATCGGTGAAGCGATGTGACAATATTCACCAGAATCGGATGACCCGACACAGAGCAGAAAACCCCGAGCGATGCAGGCCGATCAGAAACAGGCATGGCAATTTGTGCCGAAAATTAGCAAGGTAACATCGATGAAATAGCCTAATACAGAGCAAAAATCAAACCGACAAACGCACAGTAAACAACCACGAGATATAAAAATAACATCGCCGGAAAACAGCCATGGTAACAGCAGTGAAAATAACCAACAAGAGAAAGCAACAATTGCTAGCGTCGCCGGAGTTCACAAACTCCGGCAAAATTCAAGACCACGAAAATCAGTATAACAACCAACAATATACATAATAACAACAAAGCGGGAGAACAACATTTAGCGTCGCCTGAGTTCAACCACTGGCCGGTTTTAACGGCAAAAAGTAGAAAGACGGCGGAAGTTGGTGGTTCAGTGGTGATGAGACAGTGGGTTCGACGACGGGCGTGAAGGTAGTTCGCCGGCGATGGGAGTTCGATGGGTGTGATGGTTCGAACTCGTGGCGTGACCAGCGGAGTTATGGCGGATGGTGAAAAGGGGGACAGAGGGTTGTTGGCGACGGGAATGGCGTGGTGGAGTGTGCGGCTGGGCTAAGGTGAGAGGGTTAGGGATGAGAGATTGTTGGCGGCTGATGGTGTGAGGGGAAGAGGGTGTGCGACTGTGAGGGTTTAAAAAGAGAGGAGTAGACGGCTGGGGTAGGAAGGGAATACGGGGGTAATGTTTATTATATAGGGGTAGGATTAGGTTTAGGGTTTGTGTTTGATTTGGGGGGAAAATGAAAAGTGGGTTTTGATTTTAGGGGGGAAAATAAAAAGATGAAAGTTTGAATTAAATTTTAAAAAAATGGTGTTGGATTGGACTGATTCAAATTACGTCTTGGACTGGACTGATTTGACAAAATGCAAGGCGGGTTAATTATTTAAAAAGATGCAAAATTATTAAAATACAAATGCCGACGCAATAATACTAAAATGCAATATTTAAGAAATGTTTAATGCCTGATTAAAAGTAAAAATGCGGTGCCAATTAATTATTTAAAGAGATGCAAACATAATAATAATAGAAACATAATATTAACAAAGACATAATGCTTAATTTAAAATAAAAAGATGCAATGTCATTTTGTGAAGAAATAAACATAGGATATTATGTAAAAAAAAAGCAAAAATAATGATTAAAATGCGGTGTCCTAAAACTCATAAAATTGCAACAAATATACGAAAAACGGGTCAAAATTGACTGTCAACAACATGTCCCTCTTTGTACGGAGATGATGGAAGAGTCTTCGGACAAAGATGTTGACTTGTAGCCAATTTTGTCCTGTTTTATAAACTATAACCCAAAAGTGGGGCTGATGTAGGCTCAAAAATTGTCCCAGTGTCGAATTATGATGACACTGGGTCGTTGTGATGCGAAAATAAAAAGCAAAGCTGACGCTGATTTAAAAATGTACCAGTGTCGAATTATGAGGACACTGGGTTGCTGCGATGCTAAAATTATGAACGAACGAATACCGATTCAAAAATATGTCCCAGTATCGAATCTTGATGACACTGGGTTGCTGCGATGTTAGAAAATTAAAGCAGGCAGACGCCGATTCAAAATTGTCCCAGTATCGAATCATGATGACACTGGGCTGCTGTGATGCTACAAAATTAAAGACAATGCCGACGCATATTCAAAATTTGTTCCAGTGTCGAATTATGATTGACATCGTTCTGGGTGATGTGGTCTTTATGCATGCAGAGTGTTTGTAGATGTTGATGGCGTCATTGGGACGCGATGCAGATGCTCGTCGTCGTGCAGACGAAACATAGATGAAGCCGTTGTAGGCTTAGATGAAATGGCGTCGTTGTAGACGCGATGCAGATGCTAGTCGTTGCGTAGACGAAACATGGATGGCCGTTGATAGGCTTATATGAAATGGCGTCGTTGCGCTGACGCAGATGCTCGTCGTTGCGTAGACGAAACATGGATGAAGCCGCATAGGCTTTTATGAAATGGCGTCGTTGCGTGACGCGATGCAGATGCTCGTCGTGCATAGACGAAACATGGATGAAGCCGTTGCGTAGGCTTATATGAAATGGCGTCGTTGCGTAGACGCGATGAAGATGCTCGTCGTTGCGTAAGACGAAACATGGATGGCCGCCGTAGACGAAACATGGATGAAGCCGTTGCGTAAACTTAAATGAAATGGCGCCGCGTAGGCGACGCACGGATGTTAAATCGTTACATACGAAACATAGATGAAGCCGTTGCGTAAGCTTAGATGAAATGGCGTCGTTGAGTAGACGCGATGCAAATGTTTAAATGCGTGTAGACGAAACATGGATGAAGCCGTTGCATAGGCTTATGGAATGGCGTCGTTGCATAGACGCGATGCAGATGCTCGTCGTTGCATAGACGAAACATGGATGAAGCCGTTGCATAAGCTTAGATGAAAGGGCGTCGTTGCATAGACGCGATGCAGATGTTCGTCGTTGCATAGACGAAACATGGATGAAGCCGTTGCATAGGCTTAGATGAAAGGGCGTCGTTGCATAGACGCGATGCAGATGCTCGTCGTTGCATAGACGAAACATAGATGAAGCCGTTGCATAGGCTTAGATGAGATGGCGTCGTTGCTTAGACGCGATGCAGATGTTCGTCGTTGCATAGACGAAACATAGATAAAGTCGTTGCATAGGCTTAGATGAAAAGACGTCGTTGCATAGACGTGATGCAGATGTTCGTCGTTGCATAGACGAAACATAGATGAAGCCGTTGCATAGGCTTAGATGAAATGACATCGTTGCATAGGCTTAGATGAAATGACATCGTTGCATAGACGCGATGCAGATGCTCGTCATTGCATAGAAGAAACATAGATGAAGTCGTTGCATAGGTTTATATGAAATGACGTCATTGCATAGACGCGATGCAGATGCTCGTCGTTGCATAGACGAAACATAGATAAAGCCGTTGCATAGGCTTAGATAAAATGCGTCGTTGCATAGACGCGATGCAGATGTTCGTCGTTGCATAGACGAAACATAGATGAAGCCGTTGCATAGGTGATCGGTGTATTTTATATACACTTTTCGAGTCATTTTTAGTTAGTCTTTCGTCCCTTTTTGTACAAATAAGTGTCGTATTAGGGTAGTTTTCCTTTCTTTTGAGTCAAAGTGATTAAAATGGCCAAATGACGGAAAAGGAGCCAAAAGAGGGCAAAAGAGGAGGTTCCAGAGCTAAAAACAGAGAAATTGGCGAACAGGTGAAACCGGACCCGGCGCGGTACCTCCCGCAGACGAAGCGGCGCGGCGCCCGATGTCCAGAGAGGCTGCGAAGACCAGTACGCGGCTACCATGTCAACAGTGCGAGGCGCGGCGCTAATCATCGAGAGGCTACGAGAGTTGCAGGCCCAAGACTCGAACAACAGAGAATCGGGCGCGCGCCAATTCACCCGGTATCACGAAGTTCCGTCGCGCGGCGCGAATGCGAGACAGCGGCTGGCGCGGGAAAAATCGAGGTTTTGACGTTTTTACGGGCGAACTGCGAGGAAAAGTTAAGGCGGTTTCGGCTATAAAAGGAGAATCCTAGGCGATTTTAAGGGTCCCTTCTGCACAACTCAAGATTTCTTGCTTGGAGATTGGAGACCATAATTTAGTACTTTCTTTTCCTTTTCTTTTCTTTTATTTCGTTTTGCATGATGAACTTTGAATTAGTTCTTGTCATATCTATGGCTAGGAACTAATTCTCTTATAAGCTTTCCATGTTGATTCACTAGAAACTTATGTTATGAATTAATACATGTTTATGGTTATTATTCTTCTTTGAGAGATTTATCCAATAATTGCGTTGAATGCTTGGTAATTAATTGACAACTAATTATCCTTATATAATTTCTAATTTACTTCGAAAGGAGAGATTGTGAATATGCTGTAAGTTGGGTAGACATTCTTGGATTGGGGATGAAAATACCTCAATTATTTATGTAGCGTTAATGAGAGGCTTAAAAACCCTAATTTTGCGCATGGTGCGTGACGATTAACTAGGTTTTTGTTCTTAATCCTCCTATAGAGTTATCCTTATCACCGAAAGGTAGGTAAGGTGCAATCTTTGAGGTTGAGTGTTTATATATCCTTAACGGGAATATAAAAGCGATTTAAGAAACTGCTAGCTCAGAGAAGAAGACCATAATTCGTTGTATTAATAAATAACATAAGCGGATAGTTGATGAGACATGGAAGCCCTATTCTCATCACATCTGAAGTAAACTCATTAGTTAAATTAGTCTTTATAATTCTTAGTTATAAACAACAAAATCAAATATCAATTTACCAAATAGATACCAAAAAGATAGATAGTTGGTACTTGAACCCTAATCCTTGTGGACGATATTCGGTCTTATCAAGACTATATTACTTGTCACGATAACGTGCACTTGCGTTAAAGTGTGTGCATTTTTTCGCGCATCAAGTTTTTGGCGTCGTTGCCGGGGAATAGGCATAGTTCAATATCAAATTTATCTATTTTTAATTTCTAATTTGGTTTTTAATTTTTATTTTTAATTTTCACGTTTTCGTTATTTTTTGGTAAAAATCAGGGTGCCGTGATTTGTTATGCATTTTGATCTATTTCAGGAAATCAGTTTATGCGAAGGAGAAGAGGAGCAGACACTCTTGTTCCCTTCAATCCAGAAATTGAGAAAACCTGTAAACAGAACAGAAAGAATCAGCGGATTGCAACCTTGATAGAGATGGACGGTGTCCAAAACAACAACATGATGAGATAAGGGTTAGGAGAAAATCAACCCAATCCAGCCATACCTCGGCAAGTACCTATGGATGTCGAGGAAAGAGTTCAAGTCCAGGCAGAAAGAAGCTTGGGAGACTATATGCTGCCTAGAGTGAATGGAGCACAAACATGTATTAGGCTCCCTGCCATAGGAGCAAACAACTTCGAGATAAAACCGGCGATTCTGAGCATGGTACAACACACAGTGCAATTTGGAGGGCTGCCATCGGAGGATCCACATATGCACATATCTAATTTCTTGGAGCTATGTGCAACTTTCAGATATAACGGCGTTCGCGATGATCTTGTCAGTTGAGGCTCTTTCCTTCTCACTCGAGGATAGAGCAAAGTATGGTTGAATTCCTGTACGATTCTATTTTCACATGGCACGAGCTGACACAGAAATTCCTAGCCAAGTTCTTTCCCCCATGCAAAGCAGCAAAATTGAGAGGGGAGTTGAACAACTTCTACCAAGCAGATGGAGAGTCCTTGTATGAAGTTTGGGAAAGGTTTAAAGACTTGCAGAGAAAATGCCCACACCATTGCATTTAGTTGTGGAACTTGGTCCACATCTTCTATAACGGTGGCGGAATACAACGAACCATCATAGATGCGTGGTGGGGCATTTATGAGGAAAACAGCCCACGACGCTCACGAGTTATTAGAAGATATGGCCACCAACAACCATGTCACAGAAGAGAGGTCGACAAGTGGGAGGAGAACAGTGGGAGTCCACGAGATAGATGTTATTGCTGCCTTGAATGCCCAAGTGGCCCTTTTGGCAAAACAGTTGCAACATACGATGTCGATGAATGCGGTCGGATGCCTAAAAGTTGTGAAATATGTGGTGGCCCATATACATTCGATAGGTGTCCTTGGTGATCCCAACAATATACGATGGAAGCAGCGGCGAGTGTCGAGCGTGGGTAATTATCGAGACCACGAACAACCCCTACTCCAACACTTATAATCCGGTGGAGAATCACCCAAATTTCTCATGGAGAGGAGACCGAGCAGCGAGAATCAATACGAGGCGATGCAGAACAGCCAGAACGAATCAGCTGCCTTCATTCAAGCCGCGGCCTCAGCGATTCAATGCAGGTTCAGTGAAAAAGCGACAGTGGCGGCGATAAAGACTTGCAACGCCCGACTCGATTCATGACGAAGCGGATCCTCGTCAGAATTTGGAACACAAGTGGGTCGGTAGCAAGCGAGCAAACAAAGAGCCACGTGGTACATTGCCAAGCAACACGGTAAATCCATCAGGAAGCGATGTCGAGCGATGCGGTTGAGAAGTGGAAAACGATTGGAGCAGCGATCTCTTGACAAGATTGAGAAAAGGGCAGAGATAGAAAAAGAGAAGGTGGTTGAACCTAGCCCAGTGATAGAGAAAACTCCAGAGAAGGAGTATACAGAAAAAATCCCTTTCCCCCCAGAGATTACAGCGGAAGGCGGTTGATAAACAATTCTCCAAATTCTTGGAGGTATTCAGGAAGCTGCATATCAACATCCCCTTTATAGAAGCATTAGAGCAGATGCCCTCCTATTTCAAGTTCATGAAGGAAATATTGGGGAAGAAGAAGAAGCTGGCGGAATATGAGATAGTAGCACTAACAGAAGAATGTAGTGCTATCTTGCAGAAGAAGCTGCCACCAAAATTAAAGGATCCAGGGAGCTTTACACTACCTTGCACAGTGGGCAGGGTGACTTGCAACAGAGCTCTGTGTGATTTAGGGGCAAGTATAAATCTGATGCCCTTATCAGTATTTAAACGATTGGAGTTGGGTGAGGCCAAACCGACCACAGTGAGCCTGCAGCTGGCCGATAGGACAGTGGTTCATCCAAGAGGGAAGATTGAGGATGTGATTGTTAAAGTAGGAAATTTTTTCTTTCCTGCAGACTTCCTCATTCTAGACATGGAAGAAGATGCGGAAATCCCTATCATATTAGGGAGACCATTCCTAGCAACAGGGAGAGCTTTGATTGATGTAGAAAGAGGAGAGCTAACACTAAAGGTGGAGAAGGAAGAAATGGTGTTTAAGGTTTTTAAACATGTCATCGAGCCACCAACCATGAGCAGGTTCTTTGCAATCAGCACCATCAAGCCCCCCTGTGAGCCATTACAAGTCAACCAAAGGGGGATGAGCCCACGAAAGCAGGCATGGTTTGCCAAACCCCCACTGACACAGGTATGTGTTCCTGAACTCCCCCTTACTGATAATGCTAAGAAGAAAAGAAGAAAAAGAAAACGCAAAATGTGGAGGAAATGGATTAGTTGGGGGCTTGATCCACCCCACGGTTATTAAAACTAAGAAACTTGCGTCCGGCTAAAAGACGTTAAAGACAGCGCTACTTGGGAGGCAACCCAAATTATTTTGATTTATTTTATTCTAATATAGTAGTTTTATTAAGAACGGTCTCACGGAGGTAGTGTTTGTCTTTGTATCGGCAGTGCAGAGCAATAAAGCGAAGGCGAAATCAAGAAAAGCCGATTTCAGAAAAAGCGGGTAGCGCCGCAGAGCAGGCGGCGCGAAAGAAGCGGCGAAGTTTAAGCGCGCGGCGCCAGAGCAGCGCGGCGAAATCAGAAAATTTGCTAAGTTTAGCGCCGCTCAAAATAAGCGCGGCGCAGAAAATCCCGAAGGAATGCAGAAGATTGGCGCGCGGCTAGCGAACATGGCGGCGGAAATCCAGAAACTTAAAAACGCCCAGAAATCAGATTTGCCCCAAATTAAAAAAAACCAAAACCTAACCCCCTCCTCCAAAAACACACGAAAATCCAAAAATTTGCCCACAAATCCTCCACAAATCCAACCCAACCACAACCAAAACTCTTAAATTCCTAAAAACCCTTAGCTATCTCAAACAACAAAGCTCCATTCCATAACCTCAAACCACCATTAGAAACAAGAACATCTTGAATCTTCTCATAAAAAGGTAATCTTTTTATGTTCTTGAGATCTTTACTGAAGTCACAGGAGGTAGTAGTTTGAGGGAGTATTGTAGTTGTGAAGTAGTTTGGGTGCTGAAAAATTGATTGTGAATTTTGTAGAAATAGTAGAAAAGTAGGGTTTGTGTATTGAGTAGTAGTATTGAAGTTTGGGGTGTTTTGTGTTTTAATTTGCTAGATTGTTATCGTGTTAGAGAACATTTGTGCAATTAAGTCGTAAGATCTGAAAGCTGTTGTTTACCATGTCCACCGAAGAGAAGAGCCTCACATCCACCCCAAATTGCATTCGACGATACTAGATTTGTGAGCTACCAAGCTTTCCAAAGATACAAAAGCGATACTGACCTTTAATCCCCTGAAAGGGAATGGACTATCGGAGGAGTCGTTTGGGAAGAGGATGTTTATGAGCCCATTCGGGCAATGATTGAGTTGAGGGTGAAGGAGATTTGTAAATCAGGAGAAGATAGCGCGATGACACAACAATGGTGCGTGAATTCTATGCTAACTTTCCGAGAGGGTGGAAAGGGGATGCTTTGTGAGGAAGATATATGCTGTGGCGGACGCGATAAATACGGATCTAAAAGCGGTTGATGTTGAAGAAAGTAGTGATTGGAACCATTTTAGAACATGGTGCAGGAGCGCAACAACATCAACTGGAATGCCGTCGCGAACCGCGAAGCTTCTACCCGGGCTGCATTTGATATTGGAAGAAATGGATCAAGAGCGGCGGTGCGATTCAATAAGCGACCAAGGGTTGGCTATATTTCGTCGATCGCGTGATTCCATCCACGCACTTCACCAGAGTGCGGAAGATAGGATTGGCGATATATGGAATTATGAGGGGAATGACGATTGATGTGGGGAAGGAGATAGTATAGAGCATTGAAGAGATTAGCAGGTTGGTGACAACAGGTGGATTGGGACATGGCTCACTTATCACGAATTTATGCAACATGAATGCGGTCCCAACCTACCATCGATACTCGTAGAGAAACCAACTGCACGTGTCCATGGGATAGTGCACTCTTTCCCGCACCAAGCCCCCAGCCGGCGGACGAAGAGTACAACCAGCGGCAGCGGCAGCGAAGGCAGCTGAGCGAAGATGAGCACGAAATAGGGGCTCAATATGCAGCAGACCTAGCCACCACCAACCACGCAAAGAACCTCGGTGCACATGATGGAGCAAGTGCTCCAGAACCAGAGAATGATGATGCAACATTTCGACACAATGATGCAAGGACAAAATGAGTTGAGACAGGGACAACATGAGTTGCGACAAGCGGCAAGAATTGGCGAGAAGAGCAACAGTTGCACCAGCAGTTTGACGAGATGAGTTCCCTGTTCAACCAATGGTCGATGCATTATCCACCGCCACCACCACCATTTTAGCCAAAGTTTGTAAGTGTCTTATTTCCTTTTATTGTCTTTGAGTCTACACACATTGGGGACAATGTGTGATTTAAGTTTGGGGGTGTTTTATTTGTGTCTTGTTTTATTTGTGTCTTGTTATGTTTTATTTAAGTCTTTTTATTGTTTTTATGGATTTTTGAGTCACAATTTTTTTTCTTTTTGAGTCATAATTGTCTGTCAAAAGATCATGTATGCTGTAGTTGCTAGAAACACCTAGTGAAGTAAGGTGGAATAATGTAATGGAATTGAAGCAACTATCTAAATACTTAGGTTAGATATGTCAAAAACTCACAAAATCTGTCTATTTGGAGTTTCTTGCTTAAATTATGCATGCGAAATGATGAATACTTATGTGTTATGATTGCTTGCTATTTGAGGCGAAATAGTTAGGATATGCATGTTAGGGAGATGACTCAGGCATTTCTTTGATAGCCAATTGTTACCATTCTTTTCTATCCCGGACCTTAAAAATATATCCCTAGTTAGCCCCATTGAGCCTAAAAATTGAAACTTCTTCTTTGACACCCTATATTCCCACAGATTGTGTCATAAGTAAAAATGTGAAATAGTGGAATCAATTGTGTTAAAAAAGAGACAAAAAGAGTGAATGAGCTTGTTGCACCCCAATAAAAAAAAAGTAATAAGAAAGAGGCAAAAGCCTAAGTTTGGGGGTGTTTGTTAGTATTATACTCTTCATTCTCCCAAAACAAAAGAGGGAAGAAGATAGAATTGAAGTAAAGAAAAGAACAAAAAGAAAAGGAAAATACTGAAAAGCTAAAGAGCTTATGATACACAGAATGAGCCTAAAATGCCTATTTGACCTACCTATACCTAAGCCTACATTACAACCCTTAAAGTCCTGAAGATCTCTTTTATGCATATCCAGGATTAGTGGAGAATAACAAGTAAGCATGCCATAGGATTTTTGAATTTATATGCATGATTTAGTATATTGACTTCCATTAAAGCATGATAAATATGAGTTTGCGAAATATCTAGCTTAATGTGTTTAGTGTGCTGAAATTTCATGCTATATATTCCTGCATATTATTCTGCTAACCTTCATGTTTTTCTAGTTAACACTAATGCAGCAAAAGTGATCAATGTCAGTGAGTCTTTTATTTTTCATTTCTTTGAGTCTTTTATTCCTTTCTTTCTATCTTTGCTCGAGGGCGAGCAAAGGTTAAGTTTGGGGGTATTTGATCGGTGTATTTTATATACACTTTTCGAGTCATTTTTAGTTAGTCTTTCGTCCCTTTTTGTACAAATAAGTGTCATATTAGGGTAATTTTCCTTTCTTTTGAGTCAAAGTGGTTAAAATGGCCAAATGGCGCCAAAAGAGGGCAAAAGAGGAGGTTCCAGAGCTAAAAACAGAGAAATTGGCGAACGAGGCTGAAACCGGACAGCGCCGGCCTCCCGCAGAGAAGCGGGCGCGGCGCCAATGTCGAAGAGGCTGCGAAGACCAGCGCGCGGCTCGCCATGTCAGCAGTGCGGGCGCGACGCTAATCATCGAAGGCTACGAAGTTGCGGCCGCGGCTACCGGCATGCAGAGAATCAGGGCCGCGACGCCAATTCACCCGAAGTATCACAGAAGTTCCGGCGCCGCGGCGCCGAATGCAGGGCCGCGGGAAAATCAGGGTTTTGACGTTTTTCTGGGCCAGGCCTGCAGGGAAAAGTTAAGGGCGGTTTTCAGCCTATAAAAGGAGAACCCTAGACAGATTTTAAGGGTCCCCCTTCTTGCACAACTCAATATTTCTTGCTTGGAGATTGGAGACCATAATTTAGTACTTTCTTTTCCTTTTCTTTTCTTTTATTTCAGTTTTTGCATGATGAACTTTGAATTAGTTCTTGTCATATCTATGGCTAGAAACTAATTCTCTTATAGGGCTTTCCATGTTGATTCACTAGAAACGTATGTTATGAATTAATACATGTTTATGGTTATTATTCTTCTTTGAGAGATTTATCCAATAATTGCGTTGAATGCTTGGTAATTAATTGACAACTAATTATCCTTTTATGATTTCTAATTTACTTCGAAAGGAGAGATTGTGAATATGATGTAAGTTGGGTAGACATTCTTGGATTGGGGATGAAAATACCTCAATTATTTATGTAGCGTTAATGAGAGGCTTAAAAACCCTAATTTTGCGCATGGTGCGTGACGGTTAACTAGGTTTTTGTTCTTAATCCTCCTATAGAGTTATCCTTATCACCGAAAGGTAGGTAAGGTGCAATACTGGGGTTGAGTGTTTATATATCCTTAACGGGAATATAAAACGATTTCGTAAACCTGCTAGCTCCGAGAGAAGAAGACCATAATTCGTTGTATTAATAAATAACATAAGAGGATAGTTGATGAGACATGGAAGCCCTATTCTCATCACATCTGAAGTAAACTCATTAGTTAAATTAGTCTTTATAGTTCTTAGTTATAAACAACAAAATCAAATATCAATTTACCAAATAGATACCAAAAAGATAGGTAGTTGGTACTTGAACCCTAATCCTTGTGGACGATATTCGGTCTTATCAAGACTATATTACTTGTCACGATAACGTGCACTTGCGTTAAAGTGTGTGCATCTTTTCGCGCATCAATAGGCTTAGATGAAATGACGTCGTTGCATAGACGTGATACAGATGTTCGTCGTTGCATAGACGAAACATAGATGAAGCCGTTGCATAGGCTTAGATGAAATGACGTCGTTGCATAAACGCATGCAGATGTTCGTCGTTGCATAGACGAAACATGAATGAAGCCGTTGCATAGGCTTAGATGAAATACGTCGTTGCATAGACGCGATGCAGATGTTCGTCGTTGCATATACGAAACATGGATGAAGCCGTTGCATAGGCTTAAATGAAATGACGTCGTTGCATAGACGCGATGCAGATGCTCGTCGTTGCATAGACGAAACATAGATGAAGTCGTTGCATAGGCTTTTATGAAATGGCGTCGTTGCATAGACGCGATGCAAATGTTCGTCGTTGCATAGACGAAACATGGATGAAGTCGTTGCATAGGCTTTTATGAAATGCGTTGGTTTATGGGCGTACCTGCTTTGTGACCCGTCTGGGTTGAGATAGCGTCATTGCATAGACGTTGTGCGTTTGTGGCCCGCATGGGCTTATTTTTGTGCTCCCGCCTTTGCTGATATGAAGATCCCGCACTCAAAGAAAACTTGTGAGTTTTAGGAAAGGAGTGGTTGATTCGCGTCGACTTTGTAGCTTTGGCTCTTGACGCTTGCATGCTCAGACTGGTTTAAACTGAAGACCTATTTGGCTTGATTTTTCCTGTCTATTGCCATTTTCTTGCACTGAATCCTTAAAATGTCCCAGTTTTTGGTAAATGAAGATGTGGAACTGGGTAAGGTTGCATCTTGACGCTATCAAGACGATCAGGTAAGCAATTTTTTTCTCTCTCATCATGAATGTAAAGCTAATGCGAGAATATGGACAATGTACAATTGAGTAGATGAGAATGCAACCCTCAAAATACGCCCCAGTCATGTGTAGGTAGTCATGGATGCGAAATATATGAGGATGTTAAACTCTCGAATGGACAAAATCGAGTCCTGTGCAAAACAAGGAAGAAATATTTCTAATGGAGTGACCGAAGCCGATATAGCCGCCTACGTATCCCACCGATGGAGTCAGGTCAAGACGTAGTTCATGCTGCAAAATAAGAATTTTTTATAATTTTAAAATGATGCGGACCGGCGATGTGGCGCCACGTATCCATTTGAGGAATCAGGTCAAGACGTAGTTCGTGATGCAAAATAAGGATTTTTATGATTTTAAAATGATGTGGGACCGAAGCCGATGTGGCCGCCTACGTATCCCGCTGAGGGAATCAGGTCAAGACGTAGTTCATGCTGCAAAAAATGATTTTATGTAATATGCATTTCGGCGTTTTTTTTTTGAAAAAAATGGAAGACAACATTACGTTCTGACTTTAGTTGATACCAACAATTAGTATTGTGCATAAGGATTTTCTTTTATTGCTTTCAGTCTAACCGAGATTGACTCCGGTGTAATTCACACAGCTTCAGATAGTACCTCAGACATACCTGAGTGTCGACACACTTGCTTGCATCTAAGGTTTCGAACTACACGTAATCTCACGTTTCAAATTCCCTCACTGAAGAAAGTCCCATTTCTCACATTTTTTCTAGTATTTGAATTTTGGGACGTTTAGAGAAAAGACACTCACACTCAGAAAGATGTTTAATGCATGCAATTGTGATACCATAGGCTTGGCCGTCATGTAAGTATCCACTAATGTGAGAACCCTCAGTATAAGATCATGTAGGGCTTGTAACGGGCTTGTAATGTAGGTTTGGGGAAGGGATGGATATCATTTGGGTAAAAAGTGACTAATCCTTCCTCGAGAGTTGGACTACGTCCGTGCTTGATATTTGTGCGTTTTGATGTTGACTTGCTTTCTTTTTGTCGCAGTTTTTCTGTACTGACTTCTTTTGAATCTTTCATTTGGAGCCCCTTTTTTTTCGGGGTTATATATATTTTTTTTTTAAAATTTATTATCGGGGCTTTTGATTTCCTCTTTGTGTGAAGTCGTCTCTGCTTTTATTTTATTTTCTTTTTGAGACTTTGACAATTTTTGTCTTTGCAAAATTCAACGCAACATTTTATCAGCCACTTGCACATTTCTAAAGCACTCAAGGAGGTCGGGCCAAGAGAGGGATAGTGCGTACACACTCAGAAAGGGTATAGGTGTAATATGCGGTTGTCAAAAAATAAGTTTTAGGCTCAAAGGGGTGTACTAGGGATAATGTTATTTGGTAAGCTGAAAAGGCTCAAACGGGTCAAAGAAAGCCTACGATCATTTTCTACACCGAGTGTTACTCAAGATTTCGCCACAACAAACACTCAGGCCAAGTTCTAGATCACAATGCAATTGAACTTATTCTAAAAACTCGCCACACAATGCATATGAAACGATGAGGTCGGTTTCATTCTTATCTTGGAAACATGCAAGATAATGTCATCTACGGGTATGAATAAGAGGTACCAAAAGAATCTATGGTTTACCACAAAGTCAACCCATACTGATTATCACTTGTTTTTTTTATTTTATTTATTTTATTTATTTTTTATGCACAACCATAACTGTGTTGGTATCAATAAAGTCAAACAATAATACTAAAAAAAATGTTTTTGTATTTTTGAATAACATTTTTTGTATTTATGAACAAAATATATATATATATATATATTTTTTGAATAAAGAATACCGAACGAATAGTCGCCTACGTATCCGTAGAGGAATCAAAGTGCGTAGTTCATTCAAATATGTTATAAAATGTATGCTTGAAAAGAATTTATCAATGAAATGATAGCAATATAAAGCTGTGCAAAAGAAATGATTGTCCACTGTGGACGAATGCAAAGTAAAAATGAATGTAACAAAAAAAATAAATGCCCGCAAACATGATGAATGAGATGCATGAGTGAGAAAAATATGCTTCTTTATTTTTTCATTTTTTTTGTGGTGGTGTCGAACTCAAAAATGAGTTGCCTACATATCACACCGTGTGGTGAGAATCAGACACGCGTAGTTCGAAATGATTATGCTGTAAAATGCATGATAAAACATTATGTAATCAACACTAGACATATCAATTGAATTTGCAAATATGTATAAAGATACAAAATATAGAAGAATTGAGAGCGATGTCTCGTTGAATCTGGTATAAATTGACTTCTATTAGTCAACATAACTCCCACTCATTCTTGTGATGATTTTTTTTCTTTTCTACAGCTTATGACCTTTGCGACGCAAAAATATGAGAAATAGGTGAGTAAGAAAATGACAAAATAATAAAAATGCAGAGGTGTGACAATATAGTCAAAGACTCCCCTGATTGGTTCGACCGAACTGGTGGTTGATGCTTCACAAAGTCCAAGCCGCGCTATTCAAGAGTGATTTACGCAGTAGAAGTCCTGATTGCAATGTGACAGAAAAAAGTGCAAAAATGCAAATGTTCGAGCCCGGAATCACAGAAGGGTAATTATTGCATTAAATAATATGTACAGAATTGCTAGCGACAACAATAGTAACCAAAATCATGCAAATCAAGCGTGCGCCCTAATATGCATGAGACTTCTCTTATGCCAGAGGTCGGCCAAAACGCCAGATATGCGAAATTATGATAAATAAGTCCAAGCCGTTAAACTGCAATGTTTCGTTGGAAATGGCGACCAAATGACGGTGCACTTTTTCCAATTTCGGCGTGTCATAACCAGACTTGGATCCGTCTATCATTATCACGCTACACATATATGCTTATTGGTCGACGGGTTGTGAAACCCAACGACAATTTGGTGGATTTCCTAATCGTGGAGACGATACCAAGGATCGACCCACCTAGGGTTCATGCATGCATGACTTAAAATAAAGAGGGCGGTATAGCTCTATCTTAAATTTTCTAAGATTTGGCTTACTAGACACAATGGTTCCCGAGCGGACTACTCGAGTGAGAAGGCTACGCGGCCACCGGATGGTCCGGCTGCTCCGCGCCTTTGCCAACTCTCCTAAAATTGGGTAATTGAAAGAAATTTTGCGGGTGCGTACAACACACCTCGCGTGCAGTGTGTGATAGTGTAAATTTTCCAGAATGGAGGAAATATGAGCGGAATGTCAATTTAAGGAAAACAATAAAAGAATGTAGCAATTAAAGTAGTTAATTACAAAATAAAAGCAAACAGTATAAAACATTTACAACAAATATAAATGCAAAATAAGGCACAATATTTAATTAATCTGGGTTTGCTATGATCAAGAACCTGATATCCCCAGTGGAGTCGCCATGCTATCGCACCCGTTTTTAACCTCGGGGTCTGAACGGTATCCGCAACGTTGCTCTTTGGCGCGGTTCCCTGGATGGAGCAATAATGCTGATTTTGAGGAGTCGTCACCTAATTAGTTAAGTGAATTAGGACACTTGATTTATTGCAGTAAAATACTACAATTAATCTCCATTTAATGGTCTGTGAAATTAGTGAGATTCTGGATCAGGGTTCTTTATTATCCTAAAGGGAAGAGATTAGACATCCTTTAAGATCCGCTAACTTGCGGTTATTTGTTCAAGCCCAGGTTAATTATTTATTGCCCTTTTTATTCTACCTATTCTAAGCATTTTTCATAATTTATAATTAAAATAAAGTGCAATACAGAATAATAAAACTAAAATTAAATGCGACATAAAAAATAAAACTCCGGGACATCTTTTAGCCCTTTTTAGGCCTTCTGCGCAAGATGATCTTCGGGTACCTGCATAAACACTTAGTAAAAGTGTTAATAGTAGAATAAATAATTTTAAAGCAATGACAAGAATAAATAAGTAAAGCAAAATAAATAAATATGTCTTTTGCATAGAGGAGGCCTTGGAAATCAGACGGGGATTCCTTCATCGGCCAATATTGTTAAAAGCAATAAAATAAATAAAACCTTCAGATCCGCGCCAAAACAATAATAGTTTTAAACACGGAGGGCTCAGATATATATAAAAATAAAGTGGGACATCCTAAACAAGTGCGGCTGCGAGAATTCGCCCTGCCAGCGCATGTTGGTTATCCTGTGTAAGTAGAAGAAATCATCAACGCCCATAAAGCTTCATTTTATTTTATTTTCCGTCTTTGCAACTGTGGAGGCTTCAAAAATCGACGGATAACTTTTTCATTGGCCAAACAAGTGTAGTATCTTGTTCAAAATCAGTGAGGCTTTATCAAGTGTAGCAACTTGTTCAAAACTAGCTTAAAAATGAAAGAAAGGGCAAAATCGCTAAAATCAGTAGCAACAGGGCGAAAATCAGTCCGACAAAATGGCAAGAATCAGTGGCAAAATGGCCGAAAATCAGTCAAACATAAATAGCCAAAACAATCAGTAGAAAAGCGGACGAAATCAGTAGAAGCAGTAGCCAACAATATTCACCAGAATCGGATGACCGGCACGGAGCAGAAAACCCGAGCAAGATGCAGTCGATCATAAACAGGCATGGCAATTTGTGCCGAAAATCAGCAAGGTAACATCGATGAAATAGCCCAATACAGAGCAAAAATCAAACCGACAAACGCACAGTAAACAACCACGAGATATAAAAATAACATCGCCGGAAAACAGCCATGGTAACAACAGTGAAAATAACCAACAAGATAAAGCAACAATTGCTAGCGTCGCCGGAGTTCACAAACTCCGGCAAAATTCAAGACCACGAAAATCAGTATAACAACCAACAATATACATAATAACAACAAAACGGGAGTACAACAGTTAGCGTCGCCTGAGTTCAACCACTGGCCGGTTTTAATGGCAAAAAGTAGAAAGACGGCGGAAGTTGGTGGTTCAGTGGTGATGAGACAGTGGGTTCGACGACGGGCGTGAAGGTAGTTCGCCGGCGATGGGAGTTTCAGTGGGTGTGACAGTGGTTCGAACTCCGGCGGCGTGACTTCGCCGGAGTTATGGCGGATGGTGAAAAGGGGGACAGAGGGTTGTTGGCGACGGGAATGGCGTGGTGGAGTGTGCGGCTGGGCTAAGGTGAGATGGTTAGGGATGGGGGAGTGTTGGCGGCTGATGATGTGAGGGGAAGAGGGTGTGCGGCTGTGAGGGTTTAAAGAGAGAGGGGTAGACGGCTGGGGTGGGAAGGGAATGAGGGGGTAATGTTTATTATATAGGGGTAGGATTAGGTTTAGGGTTTGGGTTTGATTTGGGGGAAAAATGAAAAGTGGGTTTTGATTTTAGGGGGGAAAATAAAAAGATGAAAGTTTGAATGAAATTAAAAAAAAATGGTGTTGGATTGGACTGATTCAAATTGCGTCTTGGACTGGACTGGTTTGACAAAATGCAAGGCGGGTTAATTATTTAAAAGAAAAATTATTTTAAAAGATGAAAAATTATTAAAAAGAATGCCGACGCAATAAAATTAATGCAATATTTAAGAAATGTTTAATGCCTGATTAAAAGTAAAAACGCGGTGCCAATTAATTATTTAAAGAGATGCAAACATAATAATAATAGAAACATAATATTAACAAAGACATAATGCTTAATTTAAAATAAAAAGATGCAATGCCATTTTGTGAAAAAATAAACATAGGATATTATGTAAAAAAAAATGCAAAAATGATGATTAAAATGCGGTGTCCTAAAACACATAAAATTGCAACAAATATACGAAAACGGGTCAAAATTGACTGTCAACAACGGCAACTGACCATCGCTCTGATCGACGTGAACTGCGGTAATGATGGTGCACATCTTTTCACCTCCAAAATGTTATATTTTTTCATAAATAGGAGACTAAATCTTTCACAAAAGGCAACCACAAACTTTGCAATATTTCTTGACAATTTTGCCTTTTTCCTTAAAAACTTCTTCAACAATGTCTTCTACCAAATCTTCTCCTTCTCACTCCTCTGAGGGCAATGACAACCCTCCAAGCCGCCTCCATGGGAAGAAACCCACTTCTCCTACAACTCAAAAAATTGACTCACACTCTACTGCCGCCGAAATTCTTCCTTCGGACTTTGACTTCTCAGGAGATCTCTATGTTCGTAACAACTATGAATATGCAGAGAATCTCGAATCTAAAATAATAGCCAAGGTTCTTCTTGACGTCGTAAAGGATTGTGTTTTTTCCTCTGACATAGTTTTCAGAACAGTCGATTCTGTCAACCGAGTACATTGTCATATTGAAGGATTTTTCATGACGTATACTTATCCATTCACCATTGGTTTCAAACTCCATATTTCAAAGATTATCGAGGATTTTACCGCCGATATATGATTTTTTAGGTCAAGTTGCTTCGCAAATTTGAGGATTAGTTTATTGCATTCAGATGTTAAACACTGCTAATACTCCGTTCACTATCGACCACCTTCTCCTCCTTTATTATCATAGGGTTTTACGAGGTGGAATTATCCATTTATACCCCTGAGGAATCCGCAGCCTCATTAATGCGGTGGATGACTACGACTGCGGTTGGTTGACCCACTTTATTTTAATAAAGACCGATCAAATTCATCATCCTTCTTCGAATCCTTTCCCGAAATAGTGGAATTCTTCCCGTAAATATTATTTTCCAACAACTTATTTGTTTGGTATTGCAAATAAAGGAAATTTCCTTTCTAATTCAGGTGTTATAACTTTTCAGTGATTTTTAGTTGAGCCGCAACTGTTTGAAGGAATTTTTGAGTGGGTGGTAAGTCTTATTCATGCCTCTCCCAACATCACTAGGTCATGGAAGAGTATTACCTCCAAATGGTGGAAGGGGAAATACCACGGTAAGCCTTAGCTCCAACTCTTCCTTTTATACGTGTTTCATCTCGGATTTCCCAAGACTCAATTTCATCATCTTTTCTCCATTCGCAGGGCTCCCGGTACGAAAGTCCACAACCAAAATAGTTCCATATCATGTGGCTTCTCAGTGGAACATCCTCTAGTATAATTCTAGCAATCAGAAATGGAAAGCTTGAGATGAGACTCCCTAGACCCCGGTGGGAATTGGTTCCCGGGTAAGAAATCGAAACCGACTCACGAAGTACTAGAAAAAGCTACAGGCGAAGGATAAGGCGGGTGTTATTCAAATTGATGAGGAGGAGAAGGTGACCAATGAAAGAACCGACCCAGGTTGTCCCTGACAGGATGCTCCGAATATGGAGATGCACGTTCCCCCTGAGGACCATTCTAAGCATAACTCAATCCCTACTTCTGGAACTGAGGCCAGGACATCTGCTTCTTCCCCTTGGAAATCTCCCCATTCTACCCTCAACTTTTCTCTTGCTCATATTGCAGAATTGTTTGTACAGGTAGAATACTTCTTTGGTTTTACTATTCTTTACAAACTCACACTCCTTTACTGGTCACAATCCTTTCATTCAGGGTTATGCCTCTGTTATCTCCACTGCGTATTTGGCTAAAGCGATGGGCCATGTCCCTGAAGAAGATAAATTGAAGAAAGAAATCTAGCATCTTAGGGTAGAAGTTAATGACCTCTGAGTAGATCTTAGAGACTCGAGCTCTCTTCAGGCCTCCATCCGACTTCAATTACAGGATGTTATTGACTCTTTCTGGGACTAGGATAATTCCCTTCAGGCCTTAACCACCACTTATGTGACCCTAGAAACTGACTTGGTGGGATCCCAAGGACAACTGCATGCCTCCAATCACACTATCAACGAACTCCAGGTTAAATGTCAAAGATGGAAAGTTCAGAGAGACTTGACTATACTAAAGAGTTGCGTGGACACCTTTGAAGAGGCCACCAAGCCGATGATTGATATCCCTTCTAAACTCCTGGATGCAGAAATTGACCTTCACGATGCTGAGTTATCGTTGGAAGCTCTACGAGGAGATACGAAGGATTCAGATGCGGAAGCTGGTGATGATGATGAACCCCCTAATTGATATTTTATATCTTTTTGTTTTTGTTGGCAACACTTGAAACACCACGGGTGGACCATGGAGCGGGCATGCCATAACCTTTCGTGTGAGTTATTTTTACCAAGTGACTTTTGGACCCTGTTATATCCGGGATGTTTTCAGTCCGGAAAATATGAATGAATGAACTTTTTCATTTTTTTGCAAATCTGCATAAAATTTTCATTCTTTATTTCTTTCCATAAGCAAGCGTTAGTTACAAACTCTATTACTTTGCTTTATGAACCAGAACCTAATTTTGAGGTTCATTTTACCAGAACAAGCTAAGCTTTAGAAGTTTAAAAACTTTTCGATAACCTTAATTTAGTCCCAAAGATGTATTTTATTTTTCATCTTAAACTAAGGTTTCTCATGGCCTTCGAAGTTCATTTCAGACTTAACTAGGTTCCGGACAACTTAAAACCCCAGTACTTCTGACTTCCGGAGCCTTAACTTTTTTGTTAAGATTTTAATAAGAGAGAGCCCTTATTTTTAATAGTGTTGTAGAAAAGGATGTCTCCGATTCATTATGACACATAATTTTTGATATGTTTAAGATACTAATATTTGTATTTATGCTCGTGATGGCAAAAAATTATTAATCATATAAGGAAATTTTTATTGATTATTTTACTTACAAATGTGAAGACAAATGCAAAAATAATTCGATTTCCATCTAGTGTGGTCAGCCCTGTTACATCTAATATGAATATCCAGGCAATCCCCAGTATGTTGACTATCCGGGCAGTCCCCCGTATCGGGTGCTTTCATTCGAAGTGCTAAAATTTCATAAATTTTCTTCCACTCCATTCCGGGTGGATACGGGCATATGGACCTCAATATCTGGGAGTTCATGCTATGAAGACTTGGATACTGGATAACTCTATTCGATAGCAAGAAAAGTAACATGCTCATTTTGCGATGCTGCCTCATTAAAAATCTTACCGCAAAAATCCAATTGGGATGAAAATTGGACTAAGGGAAAAAACGTGTAGCGCATGTTCTATCTTGCTACACATAGTACTTCTTCAAATGACTTACATTATAATTACTTGGAAGTGTATTTCCTCGTTGGTCTGTTAGCTGATAAGATTATTTAATAGCAATATCGGTAACCATATATGGTCCTTCCCAGTTTACACCTAGTTTCCCTACGTTATGCTCCTGGGTACTCTGAGTTACCCTCCGGAGCACCAATTCCCCGAGTTTAAAATGTCGGAGATTTGTGCATTAGTTGTAGTATCACTCCATTCTATATTTTTGTGCTACCATACGGACGTATGCTAACTCACGATGTTCTTCGAGCAAATTTAGGTGCACAAACATTTACTCTGCATTTGATTTATCATCAGCCCAGAGATATCTCAAGTTGGGAGTTCCCACCTCTACCGGGATTAAGGCCTATGCACCGTAAACTAGAGAACAAAAAGTTTTTCCAGTACTTATTGTTTCATGGTAGGATACACTCATAAATATCTCCGGCAGCATAGACGACCGATTTCCTTAGCTGCCTCCAACATCTTCTTTAAAATTTGAATTATAGTCTTGCTCGTTGACTCTGCTTGACCGTTTGCACTGGGATGATAAGGAGTAGAGGTGATCCGTTTGATATTTAAGCCATCAAGGAATTCCCTGACCTTGGCTCCGATAAAATTCTGACCATTGTCAAAAGTTATCTCCTTCGAGATGCCGAAATGATAAATGATGTGTTGCCATATGAAGTCTTTCACCTCTTTCTCATGTATCTTTGTGTAAGCTGCATCTTCGACCAATTTAGAGAAATAATTAGTCACAAATATAATTTGACATACCTATCCTGGTGCCGCTGGCAAGGGTCCGACAATGTCCATCCCTCACTTCATGAAAGGCCATGGGGATACCATCGGATGTTGTACTTCTCCCAGTCGGTGTAACAATTGTGCATGACGCTGCCACTTATCACAATTCTGTACAAACATTTTTATATCTTCTTCGATATTGGGCCTATAATAACCGGCCCTCACGAGCTTCCTCATTAGAGATTCTGCTCCTGAATGATTTTCACAAATGCCTTCATGGACATCCCTCATCACGTAATCATCTACGTTGAGGCCTATTCAACGAGCTATGGGACCATAAAAACACATATGATAAATTTCCTATCTACGACACAGTACTGATCAACTTTAGTCCTCAAGGCTCTAGATGCTTTCGGGTCCTCCAAGAGCTTTCCGTGCATAAGATAGTCTAAGAACTCATTTCTCCACTCCCAAGTTAGACTGGTAGAATTTATCTCATCGTATCTGATGATATCCAGTGCCGAATGCATTAACTGAACAACCGACTAAATTTTAGAACCTTCGGCCTCCATGTTAGAGCCTAAGTTTGTGAGTGCATCTGCCTCTATATTTTATTCCCGGGGTATATGCACCACCATCCATTATTGGAAATGAGACAAAAGCTTCAAGGCTTTTTTAATGTATCTTGACATGCATTATTCTTTGGCTTCGAACAATCCATGTATTTGGTTTACTACCAACAGTGAGTCATACTTGACTTCAATGATTTTTGAGCCTAATCCGCGGGACAACTCTAAACCTGCAACCAAAGCCTCATACTATGCTTCATTGTTAGTCAACATTGGGTTGTGTATTAATTTCCTTAAAGTTTCACCTGTGGGAGTTCACAATACCATTACCAGACCGGTCCCCTTGACGTTGGACGCACCGTATATATAAAGTGTCCAGATCCTAGGGGTAGTCCCTGAGACCAGGATAGCCTCCTTTTCTGCCTAGGGGTTACTCCCGGACTGAAATCGACCATAAAGTCTACGAGGATTTGCAAATTTATCGCAGTCCACAATCTATATCCAATGTCAAATTCACTTAGTTCTACCGCCCATTTAGCTAGGCGCCCGGAAAGCTCGGGCTTGTGTAACCCATTTTAAGAGGAAATGTAGTTACTACGGAAATTGGGTGGCATTGAAAAAATGGTCGAAGATTTCGTGACGATATTACTAATGCAAAAGCTAGTCTTTAGAGTAACGGGTACAGGGTTTTGACCTGTGAAATTACTCTATTTATGTAATAGATAGGAAATTGTGTACCTTTTTCCTCCCGTACCAGCACTACACTTACTGCTATATGTGAGACCGCTAAATATATCAATCGTTATTCTATGTCCTTAGGCTTTGACATGAGTGGAGGACCGGATAATTAAGTTTTCAGGTCCCGTAAGGTTTGTTGGTATTCGGGCATCCAAACAAAATTGTTCTTCTTCTTCAGAAGTGAAAAGAACCTGTGATATTTTTATGAAAACCGGGAATTAAACCGGCTTAGGGCCGCCACACGCCTTGTTAATCAATGTACTGCTTTCACATATTCAAGTGTGTCCGGTATATATTTGATAACCTTTATTTTGTCAGGGTTTATCTCGATTCCTCTTTGGGAAACCAAGAAACCCCAAAAATATACACAACCTACCCTGAAAGCACATCTCTCAGGGTTTAGCTTCATGTTGTACTTCTCAGCACCTCAAAGGTTTATTGCAAGTGACTTAAATGGTCTTTTGCACGAAGACTTTTAACAAGCATATCATCTATATATACTTCCATTGTTTTTTCTATTTGTTTTTCAAACATTTTATTTACTAACCTTTGAAACGTGGCCTCGATATTTTTTAGTCCAAAAGGCATAACATTATAACAATAGGTACCAAAAGTTGTTAAAAATATATTTTTTCTTGGTCCTCCAGGTGCATCTTTATTTGTTTATACCCGGAGTATGTATTGAGAAAACTCATGATCTTATTTCCGACCATAGCATCGACCAACTGATCTATGTTCGGGATCAGGAATGAGTCTTTATGACATGCTTTATTCAAATCCTTAAAATTAATGCATGTTCTAAATTTGTTTCCCTTTTTAGGTACTATGACTACATTTGCTAACCAATCCAGATATTTTACTTTCTGGATGGACCCTATATTAAGTAGTATATCTACCTCTTCTTTAAAAAACCTGTTACGGAGTTCGGCTATGGCCGCTTTTTCTACCGCACCGGATGGAAACTGAGATTCAGGCCTAACTTATAAGTTGTGACTTCTGGAGAAATGCCTGTCATATCTTCATAAGACCATGCAAAGTAATCAACGTTAGACATAAGATATTTAAGAATTAAATCCCTAAGCCCCGAGATTAATCTGATGCCCAGATATACCTTCTTTCAGAGGTTTCCGAATGTAGTTCAATCTACTTCAATTCCTCTGCAGTGGACTTGGTGGCATCTGATTCATCAGGTACCTGAAAGTATATGTGTACTTAGTACTGACCAAAAACTCTTCCTCCGGATAAGTTGACTTTGTTTCTATTGGTGGAACCTAGTGAATATCTACTGGTATCGGCTCCGCTTCATGTGAATTCTATTTGGGGTCTGCCGACGCCTCTGGTTCCTCTATGTCGTACATTTCTCTTACAGTGGACTGCTTACCTCAAATTTGATGAATCTCCTCTGGTGTAGGGAATTTCACCAATAGATGCAGTGTCAATGGGACCACCTTCATATCATGTATCCACGACCTTACGAATATTGTGTTATACCTCATATCCCCATCGAGGAAATAAAATTTTGTCAACGTAATAACTCTCATCGCGTCCACCGGTAGATCTACTTCCCCCTTTGTGGTTTTAGTTGACATATTGAAGGCTGGGAGATTTCTGGCGGCAAGAACTATCTTGTCTGTCATGTTCATTTCTTCCACCACCTTCAGCCGTATTATATTAGTTGAGCTCCCGTGATCAATTAGAACTCTTTTCACCTGAAAGAAATACATAGGTACCGTGACTACCAGTGCATCATTGTGAGGGAAGATAACACCGATATCATCTTCCTCCGTCAACGTGATAGTATGTTCATCAGGTATCTCCCGGAACCTCTTCTCCTAGGTTACTGTCATGACCCAAAATCCTATTGTGCCGTGAGGGCACCTACCCTAACCTATAAGTGAACCCTACTCATACAACCTATGAACATGCGGAAATAAATACGAAAATAAAAGAAGTTGAAGAGAAGTAATTGACAAGTCTTAAAATAGAAATACAAGTCTGAAGAAAACCGTAAATACAGATCTGATAGTCATGAGTACAAAACTTTAATATGAATACAAGTCTGAACTGAAATAGCAACACAGTCCAAAAGTAAATGACATCAATGTAAAGATAGATAAAAAGCTCCAATATCAGGAATGAATCATCGGCTCACCCTAATGTATCCAAAATGGTCACATCAGATTAAAAACGATCAGTTGCTCCGTCACCTCATGGCTCGTTACAAGCACATAGAGTACAACAAGCGTAGAGTGAGTATGGGAAACACATGTACTCAACAACATCGTCGACCAACCCTAGCTATAATGGTGGCGAGGGTTGGTACTTTTCGATACATGTTTACTAGTTAGTCACTTAGGCAATATATAATCAGTTAACCAACCTAACAGTAAACCTATGGTCCAACAATGTACAAGTTCTCTCTTATTCTCAAGTTCGTACAAAATTGAGCCTAAACCCCATAATTGGGTGTCTAGTCCCATCAAACCTCACAACTCAACCTCACAATGGTTACAAGTCTCAAGTATTAATAGTTCTTCCAACAAGACGCAAGATCAAGTAGTCTATTAGACATCAACACCGAGTACACACAACATCAAGTACATATCAAAATAAATATGAATGCAATGCATATGATATGTTGTATGCAATGGCCATATGTACCCAGTATACACACGTTGCTATAGTAGCTGCTTCACCTGACCCATGGGGGACTCATGAGGTCCATATACCTATCCGGAATGTCCCATCGGATACCAGCTCTGTGGATGGAGTACCATCAACAGTTATCACTCTCATATCATGTACCATATCAATAACATACCAGTAAACCAATGTCAATGATAGAATCTATGAATGATATGAATATGCGTACACTATGAAATTAACATAATCAGTATTTATCAGTATTTGTTCAAGAGTTCAGACGAGATGTGGAGTGATGAATGCATGACAAGTCAAATCATAATATCATATCAAATGGCTACAAGCCCATATAAATAGAAATCATACCATCATAAACGGACTCTTTCACCGCACATTGTGGCCCGAAAGATAAACACATAAACTCTTTCACATGCATATTTCTGATTTACTAATTACCCAATTAAGTTCACTCGGTACCCGTATTAGTACTCATCACCTCACTAATATAGGACCCCCAAATATCTATTATTCCCCTTAGTTCATTACAACACATACCAACATGTAACACTACACTGGAGTCTAGAAAGTCTCAATTTTCCTGGATAAAGACGAAGAAGTCACGTGATAGCTTTTCCTTTTTGTAGCACCTCCTCACGAGCCCACTCTGATCAATCATATCAATAATATGAGATTACAGTCTAGTCGATACCCATAAAGCTCAATCTAGTTTACAAAGGAACCCCAATCGCACATAACCAGAATACTGACTTTTCTACCAAAATACGATCCATACGTGCTAGATACCAAGTTAATTTAACAACGAACCCCAATTGGGTCCTCAATTTAAGATAAGGCAAGTCCCTAATTCAAAACCCCAAAATTTTCCCCAATTCTTAAAAAGGGTTTAAGCATGCAATTTGTCAATTAATTAAAACCTACTAGTCATTTACATCATTAATATACAATACCCATAACAATAGTCAACTAATTAGTCCTCCAAATTCTCAATTAAGACTCTCTTATTCTCAACATAATCAATTTCCCTTTTCCCAAACATAGATTCAAGCCTATAATAATTTAACACATCAACATAATTGACTAAGATTAGGGTTTAGAAGTTACCTAGATGAAGAATCTCAAATATCCACCTTGAATCTCCCAAAAAGTGCTTAAGAACTTGGAAAAGGAAAATAGGAACAAATGGTTCGGTCTAGGGAATAAATTATTGTTGCTACAATGCCTTTATCGTGATTGCGATACCCCACATGCGATTGCGTAGGATAACCTGACTCGACCCAGCTTGACAAATCGCGAACACATACATGACCAGGTGATCACGAAGAACCGCGACTCAGCCCTCCTCCAGACGCATGTCTATGCGACAACGACCACTACCTTAGCGATCGCGAGAGCCTGATTTCATCAAGGCTCGCGATCATGCTACCTCCCTCGCAATAGTGAAGAAGGAGACCAGATAGCGGGCACCAAATTTTTATGGTTTCACCCCAACTCTAAATTACTTTATACAAAATCTCAAAGGGCCAATAAACCTTAGGCTAAGATTTCCTTTCATCCCAAACCTCATCACACCTTTCATGGGTGAAACCTTCACCAATACCCGCTCACCAACCATAAACTCCAAAGGATGAACTCTATGATCCGCAAAACTCTTTTGCATGCTCTAGGCTGTAAGAAGTCAGTCCAAATAAACTTAAGATCCATCGAATCTCTCAGAAGATCAGTATCCTAAGGTCAAACCTTAACAACATCAAACCACCTGACATAAGAAAGACACCTTCTATCATACAAGGCCTCAAATGGTGCCATCTTAATACTCGAATGATAATTGTTGTTGTAAGAAAACTCCACTAAGAGTAGAAACTAGTCCCAATGACCCCCCAAAATCGATAACACAAGCTCACAATATGTCCTTGAGAACCTGAATAGTTCACTCAAACTGGCCATCGATCCGAGGGTGAAAGGTTATACTAAGATCCACTCTAGTACCCAACTTTTTCTGCATAGAACGCCATAAGTGAGAAGTGAATTGCGTACCCCGGTCAGAAATGATAGAAATAGGCACCTCATGTAATCAGACTATCTCTTGGGTGTAAATCTTAGCTAACTTTTTGAAATTATAGGTAGTCTAAACTAGAATGAAATGAGCTGATTTGGTCAATATTTCCACAATGACCCATATAGCATCGAACTTTCCCAATGTACGGGGAAATCCTACTATGAAACCCATGGCAATCCTCTCCCACTTCCACTCAGGAATGGACATCCTCTGAAGCACACCACCAGGCTTCTTGTGCTTATATTTCACTTGGTAGAAATTCAAGCACTAGGACACAAACCCCATTATTTCCCTCTTCATCCAACACCTCCAATAATGCTATCTCAAGTCACGATACAACTTCATAGCTCATGGATGGATGAAGTACTTCGAACTATGGGCCTCATCCATTATCAATCTGGTTAAGTCACTCACCCTAGGAAAAATATCCTACCATTGATCCTCAAACACCCTCACAACCTCATTTGCCTCTCCCGCAACACCTTCTTATGGATTTTGCACAACTGAGCATCATCAAATTGCTGGGATCTAATCTGCTCCAACAAGGAAGACCGCGCTTCCACACAATCTAATACCATACCAGGCTCTGAATATCAAGCCTAACAAGTTGCTTTGATAAAGATTGAACAACCATATCCATATGACGCTCCTCCACATGCAACATAGCCAAACTACCCATGTTCACTGCCTTGCAACTCGAGACATTTGCTACAATATTTGCTTTGCCCTGGTGATACAAGATAGTCATTTCATAATCCTTCAGAATCTCCAACCACCTACGCTGTCTCAAATTAAGATCCTTCTAATTGAACAAGTACTGAAGACTACGATGTCGGGGTAAACCTCACAATACACACTATAAAGATAATGCCTCTAAATCTTCAAGCCAAACATGATCCCAACTCTAAGTTGGGGGGGGGGGGGGGGGTAATTCTTCTTATGAACCTTCAATTTCCTCGAACCATAGGTTACCACCTTCCCTTTATTTATCAACACACACCCAATACCCACTCCCGAGGTATCACAATACACAGTAAAACTCTTTCCCTCAACTAGCAAGGTCAAAATAGAAGTGGTAGTCAATAAAGTGTTGAGCTTTTAGAAGCTCGCCTCACACACCTTGGACCACTGAAAATACACTTTTTGCTATATCAATCTAGCCAACGTAGCTACAATGGATGAAAAATCCCTCCACGAACATCGATAATATCCTATAAGGATGACAAAACTCCGAACCTCGGTGACTAAAACAGGCTAAACCTAATCCCTAACTGACTCAATCTTCTTGGATATACCATAATACCATCTTTAGTCACCATATTCCCCAAGAAAGATACAGAATTAAGCCAGAACTCGCACTTTGAAAAATTTATATAGATATTGTTGTGATATTTCTAGATACTTATGCAAGTGTACGTATCGTTCAAGTAATAAAGATCCGTAAGACCGAGTTATCGTCCACAGAGACTGGTTTTTCAAGTACCGACTTATCTAATATATGGTATCTATTTGGCTAACGTTCTTTGGTTTGAGATTTTAAACTAAGAATTAAGACTGAGTGCATAAATTAAACTAAGATTGACAATACTTTGGGTTTTAAACAGTTATGAAGGAAATAGGGCTTCCAATCTCCTCAACTATCCACTATTTCACGTGTTAATAAAATGCTAATGATTCTTCTTCTTATTAAGATAATATGTTAACTAATCTGTCTTATATTCCGGTTAGGACATATAAAAACTCAACCTTATGCAGAAACCTTCTATATTTCTATGATAGATTTTACCACACATGAGGATTAAGAACAATAACCTTAAATACTACACAAGTATCAGGGTACTTTCGTCCACGATTTTAACCTATGTCTAAACAACTACAGCATATTCAAATCTCTCCTCTCGGATCTCGATTCAAAATCATATAAGTTATGACAATTAGTGATCAATTAATTATCAAGCAATCAAAACAATATTGAATAGATCTTAATATGCTGAAGAAGAAATCAATAACTAAGCATTAACTGTATGAAAGAGTTTCAAGAAGATTCGACGAAAAACCCTACTAAAGATATTAGCTCCTAGACATTGTCATGCTAAGAACTAATTTAATATCCATCATAAACTGAAATTAAAACAAAGGAAAGAAAAGAACTTGAACAATTTGATGTTTCCAATTGTATCTTGTAGCCTCCTTTCTTGCCTCCAAAGTCTCCTCTAAAGTATGATAAGGTTTAGGATTTTTATATCTGAGAAAATCCTCACTTCAGACCCTTTTGCCCTTCGAAATTCGGCCCAGAAACTGAAAATCCCGCGTCGGCACCGTGGCCTGCGTTACAGCGCCATGGCGCGAAATTCCTGCAGACTCTACGAACTTCAGCGCCATGGCCTGCGTGCAGCGCTTGGCTGTCGTGATTTACGTCGATTTTCTTCTATTCTTCTCGAGACTTCTCAGGCTTCATTTCTTGGGCTTTGCTTGTGTAATTTCATCTCAATTAAGCTAATTTCGTCCTCAATTCTCCTTTAGGACCGTTGTGACTCAAAAGAAATAAAAACAAACCTAATACTATACTAAACACAAAAGAAAAGAGGAAAATACTTAACTAAAAAGGACTCAAAAGTGTGTATAAAATACACTCAACAAACACCACCAAACTTACACTTTACTCGCCCTCGAGTAAAGCACTAAACAAAAACAAAAATAAATAAAAGACTCTATAAAATGAATCAAGTAGCTATAGAGTGCTGCCTCACAATCATGGATGAAAACTGAGATAATATGTTAGAACATACATAGCATGAATATTTAGCAATCTAGAATTTCAAGTTAGCTATTTCGCAAATTCACTTAGATCACAATCACTGGAAATACAAACACCTAACCTATGCATGTCAATTTCATTCCATCTGTTCCAAAATTCTATAGGCCTGTTTACTTGTTATTCTCCACTAATCATAAACATACACATTAGAGATCATCAGGACTTTCAAGGGTTGTAATGTAAGCTTAGGAAGGAGTAGATAAAAGTAGGCATTTAGGCTCAAATTCCGTACCATAAACATTTTTCATTCAACTCCTTTTTTCCTTCTTTCTGATTTTCTTTTTAATCTCTTACGTAATTCCCCCCCCCCCCCCCCTCTTTTCTTTTGAGAGAATGTGATATATTATAAATAACAAGCACCCCCAAACTTAGACTTTTGGGTGCATCAACTTTTTCATCTCTTTTTATTTATTTTTCAACACTTATCATTCCAATACTTTTATATTATTACTTATGGCACAACAGATGAATCATAGGGTGTCAAATAAAGATATTATTTTAGGCTCAACGGGCTGACTAATGATACAATTTTTGTCAGAGTAGGTAATGAATGGTAAGAATGGTTATCAAAGAATGTCTGAATCATTTCCCTAAACATGTATATCTTAACTATTTCACCTTAAATAACAAGCAAACAAATTTTCTAGACATTTTCAACATTTCTTTCCATAATTGACAAGACATAGGCTAAGAAAAAATATCTCAAATAATTAGATGTCATAAATTTTTGGCATATCTAACTTAAGCACACATATTTTTGCTTTCAATTCCATTACATTATCCCACTTTATCCACTCAATATCTTTAGCAACTACAACATACATGATCCATAAAAAAAATTATGACTCACAAACACATAAAGCACAACAAAAAAGACAACAAAAAGACTCAAAACAAAATAACAAAACCCCCACCAAACGTAATCGACACATTGTCACCAATGTGTAAAGACTAAAAAAAATAAAGGGACAACTTACTGACAACAACACAGCAATTATAACGAAGGTTTGGGAGGAAATTCTTGAAATTGCACAGCATCTGGGCTCTCTGAACTTCTAGCGCCATGGCCCTTTTTGGCGCCACTGTGTTGTGCACGGTAATAATCTCTGAAGTTTCAGCGTCGTGGCCCTGCATTTTGGCACCACGGCGTTGTGCTCTATTTTCCAAATTTCAGCACCACCTGACATCAAAACATATACCAAAAAATCAAGAACGTGAGACTGTTCAATAACAAAATAAAACAAACTAAAATAAAAATAAAAATAACATAATTAAAACATTAGGTTGCCTCCCAAGTAGCGCTGTCTTTAACGTCTTTTAGCCGGACATAGTTTTCTTACTCAATCAATGGGGTAGAGTATCCCCTCCGCATATCCATTTCAGTACTATTCTCTTCCTCTTTCTCCTCTTCTCCTTCTTCACCGAATTACGTTTAGAGGGATTTACCATCTTGGCATCATTTACCAATTCCTTGGCCTTACTCTCAGGTAGTACATCTTGTTTTAATGGTAACCCACAAGCATAAGTACTTGTGAGACTTTTCTCAGACATAACCTTGTCAATTATCCCTATAGCATAACATCTATCAATGAATTGAGGTTCAGTGGGTGACTTGAAGACTTTGAATATCTCTTCCTCATCCTGCACTCGGAGCTTTAATTCCCCTTTCTCTACATCAATGAGAGCTCGCCCTGTAGCTAGAAATGATCTTTCCAAGGATGATAGGTATCTTCTCATCTTTCTCCATATCAAGAATAAGGAAGTCAGCACAAAAAATGAATTTGCCCACTTTCACCAATACATCTTCAATTATTCCGCGGGGATGCACAATTGAGCGATCTGTTAGCTGCAAGTGCACTGTTGTTGGCCTTGCTTCCCTTAATCCAAGCCTTCTAAACACAGAGAGGGGCATAAGATTGACACTTACCCCCAAATCACATAGGGCCTGCTTGCATTTCACCTTCCCTATAGTGCAAGGTAAGGTGAAACTCCCTGGATCTTTCAATTTAGGGGGAAGTTTCTTCTGCGAGATAGCACTGCACTCCACTGTCAGCGCTATTGTCTCATAGTCTGCCAGCTTCCTCTTTTTAAAGAGGATATCCTTCATGAATTTAACATATGCTGTCATTTGCTCCAAAGCTTCAATGAACAGGATGTTGATGTGCATCTTTTTGAAGACCTCCAAAAACTTGGAAAACTGTTTGTCTAGGGTCTTCTTTTGCAGTCTTTGAGGGTAAAGAATTATGTCTGTATATTCCCTCCTGATTGCTAGTGGAGCCTTCTCTAAATAGGGCGGTCGTCACTAACCCCCTCTTTCTCTGCATCAACTGTCTCTGTCAGCTAATCTTTCTTCTCCACATGTGGTTGGGCTGCAGCCTGCTCTAACTGTTTACCACTCTTCGAGCTGATTTCCTGGCACTGTTCTCTTGGGTTCACCACAATATTTCTGGGAAGACTCCCTTGCTCTCTATTGTTCAACTTCTCTGTGAGCTGCCCCATTTGAGTCTCCAAGTTCCTAATAGATGACCTAGTTTCTGCCATAAACTGGGTCTGAGAATTTGTCAGTTGCATCTGGGAGTTAGCCAGGGTTGAAAGTGAGGTCCTGGTATCTGTCATCGATGACCTACTTTCTGTTATAAATTGTGCTTGGGAGTTGGCTATGGTCAATAATACTACTCTTATTTCATCTGGCTTCTCTTGTGGGGCTGGTGGGCTGAACTACTGTGAGGATGCGCCTTGACTGCCCTGTTGTTACTAAAATTTCCCCTGAGAAGGTGGGTTGGTCTGCTGATATTGCCCATGAAATTGAGGCTGCTGCCCTTGGTCATTCTTCCATAAAAAGTTGGGATGATTTCTCCAACCCTGATTATATGTGTTGGAGAACGCATTATTATAGGGCATCTGAAAATTCCCAACTGTCTGAACCTTCTCTATAAGCACATTATTTGGATCCACTGCTGTGCATCTATCAAAAGTATGGGGACCCCCACAAATCTCACAACTCACTGGTGTCTGAACTGCATTAACAAACATAGTAACATGCTGCAACTGCTTTGTCAAAGTGGAAAACTAAGCAGTTAATGCAGTGATAAGATCTAACTCATGAACCCCAGCCACTTTCCTGCTGTTTGTAGCTCTATCATCAGCCTCTGATGGTTATTTGTGGCAATTTGATCGGTGTATTTTATATACACTTTTTGAGTCGTTTTTAGTTAATCTTTTGTCCCTTTTTGTATAAATAAGTGTCGTATTAGGATAGATTTTCTTTCTTTTGAGTCAAAGTGGTTAAAATGGCCAAATGGCGGAAAAAGAGCTAAAAGAGGGCAAAAGAGGAGGTTCCAGAGCTAAAAACAGAGAAAGTGGCGAACGAGGCAAAAACCAGTCGTGTGCGCTGATATCGAGAGAGGCTGCGAAGTCCCAGCGCGCGGCTAAATCACCCGGTGCCACGAAGTTCCGGCGCGCGGCCTGATAAACGGCGCCGACGCGGGAAAAATCAGGGTTTTGACGATTTTTACGGGCAGTGCGAGGAAAAGAGGCGGTTTTCAGCCTATAAAAGGAGAACCCTAGGCAGATTTTAAGGGTTCCCCTTCTTGCACAACACAAGATTTCTTTCTTGGAGATTGGAGACCATAATTTAGTACTTTCTTTTCCTTTTCTTTTCTTTATTTCAGTTTTTGTATGATGAACTTTGAATTAGTTCTTGTCATGTCTATGACTAGGAACTAATTCTTTTATAGGGCTTTCCATGTTGATTCACTAGAAACTTATGTTATGAATTAATGCATGTTTATGGTTATGGTTCTTCTTTGAGAGATTTATCCAATAATTGCTTTGAATGCTTGGTAATTAATTGACAACTAATTATCCTTATATGATTTCTAATTTACTTCGAAAGGAGAGATTGTGAATATGCTGTAAGTTGGGTAGACATTCTTGGATTGAGGATGAAAATACCTCAATTATTTATGTAGCGTTAATGAGAGGCTTAACAACCCTAATTTTGCGCATGGTGCGTGACGGTTAACTAGGTTTTTGTTCGTAATCCTCCTATAGAGTTATCCTTATCACCGAAAGGTAGGTAAGGTGCAATACTGGGGTTGAGTGTTTATATATCCTTAACGGGAATATAAAATGATTTCGTAAACCTGCTAGCTCCGAGAGAAGAAGACCATAATTCGTTGTATTAATAAATAACATAAGAGGATAGTTGAGGAGACATGGAAGCCCTATTCCCATCACAACTGAAGTAAACTCATTAGATAAATTAATCTTTATTATTCTTAGTTATAAACAACAAAATCAAATATCAATTTACCAAATAGATACCAAAAGATAGATAGTTGGTACTTGAATCCTAATCCTTGTGGACGATATTCGGTCTTACCAGGACTATATTACTTGTCACGATAACGTGCACTTGCGTTAAAGTGTGTGCATCTTTTCGCGCATCAAGTTTTTGGCGTCGTTGCCGGGGATTAGGCATAGTTCAATATCAAATTTGTCTATTGTTAATTTCTAATTTGGTTTTTATTCTTTGTTAATTTTTTTTTTTTTTTTTTTTTCATTTTATGTATTTATTGTGTGAAAACAAGGGTGCCGTGATCCGTTGTTGGTTTTGATGCATCTCAGGGATCCTTTAGACATGGATTTCTACTGTCAATATGATAGAGCTCCAACCATAGAGGAAGAAAGGGAGGAATTACGAGAAGCCATACTCAGTTTCGCTAGGTATCAAACTCAGTTCATGGATGAAACGAGATTGGTCATGAAGAAGTTGGAACTGCAAATAGAAGAACTCGCAGTCATTTTTAACAGCGAACAACAAATTGAGGAGCCTGAACCAAACCCAACTATTGAGGAATCTGGTGAGATAGTTGGTGTAGAGAAGGAAAAGATTGCAGAAATCCAATTATTTACCTTCTTGGATTCTGTGGAAATTCTTTTTCTTGCACCTATTACAGAAGAAACACCACTAGCTATCACGGCTGATCCTCAATTAGGAAGCCCATACCATCAAGAGTACCCCCTAGAGTTGAGAGATGTAGAGAATTTCACGGATTCCTACATTATAGAAAGCATAAAAGACAAGCCTGTCTTGTGTACTTGGGGGATAATTGTATGTTTAAAGCTCTTGTTTGAACAAATGGTCATAGGGAAATTGAGACCTACAACAATAAATCTGTGGATTGCAAGCAATTCGCAGAAGGATCCAATGGGTACTCGTACCGGTTAATTGCGTCCGGCTAAAAGACGTTAAAGACAGCGCTTGTTGGGAGGCAACCCAACGTTTTCAATTATGTTATTTTAATTTCTGTCCTTAGTTTATTTTATTTTTTCTAAGAACAATCTCACGGTCTTGGGTTCTAGTGTTTGTCTTTGTGGTAGCAGTACATGCCAATAAAGCGAAGAAGCGGCGAAGAAAATCCGAGATTTCAAAAATGGGTTAGCGTCGCGCGCCAGAAGCGGCGGCACCAAAAGAACTGAAGAGGCGCTGAAGTTTAAGCGCCGCGGCGCCACAAATCCAGAAAAATGCCAAGTTTAGGCGCCGCGGCGCAGAAAAACCCGGAGGAGTGCAGAACATTGGGCGCCGCGGCGCCGAAGCGGAAATCCAGAAACTTAAAAACGCCCAGAAATCAGATTTGCCCCAAATTCAAAAACCAAAACCTAACCCTTCTTCTCACAAAACCCACGAAAATCCACAAATTACCTACAAATCCTCTACAAATCAAACCCAACCACAACCAAAACTCTTAAATTCCTAAAACCCTTAGCTATCTCAACCAACAAAGCTCCATTCCATAGCCTCAAATCACCAATAGAAGCAAGAACATCGTGGAGACACCATCAAAAAGGTAATCTTCACCTTTTCTTGAAAGTTGTTAGTAGTCAAAGGAGGTAGTAGTTTGGAGAAGTGTTGCATTGTGAAGTAGTTTGGGTGCTGAAAAATTGATTGTGAATTTTGGAGAATGAGTAACAAGGAGGGTGTGTGTATTGGATAGTAGAGTTGAAGTTTGGGGGTGTTGTGTTTAGCTGCTAATTGTTGATTGTGTTGGGGAACACTTGTGCTAATAAAGTGTAAGCTGCAGAAACTATTTTAACCATGTCCACCAGAAAGAGAAGAGCCTCCACATCCACCCCAGCCCCGCAATACGATAATACTAGGTTTGTGAGCTACGAAGCCTTCCAAAGATACAAAAAGCTTAGTACTAGGCCGTTAATCCCTGAAAGGGAAATGGACTATCAGAGGGAGTCGTTTGAGGAAGGAGATGTTTATGAGCCCATTCGGGCAATGATTGAGATAATGGGGTGGAGGAGATTTGTAAATCCGGAGAAGATAGCACTAATGAACACAACAATGGTGCGTGAATTCTATGCCAACTTTCCGGAGAGGGTGGACAACAATTGTTTTGTGAGGGGAAGATATATGCTTGTGACGGCAGAAGCAATAAATATGACTCTAAAAACAGTTGATGTTGAAGGAGGAATTGGTGATCGGAGCCATTTTAGAACATGGTCTAGGAGAACCGACAACATAAACTGGGATATCATTGTAGACACAGTGAGCTACCCTGGGGCTGCATTTGATCTTGCAAGAAATGGGTCAAGAGGACTAAGCAGGTTCCAGTTCAACAAAGCAGCCAAAGGTTGGCTATATTTCATCAGTGCCCGTCTGATCCCATCAACGCACTTCACCAGAGTGCCAGAAGATAGGATCAAATTGATATATGGGATCATGACGGGGAAAACAATTGATGTGGGGAAAGAAATAGTGCAGAGCATTGGAGAAATCAGCAGGTTGGTAACAACAGGTGGATTGGGACATGGCTCAGTTATTACCAAGCTATGTCACATGAATGGGGTCCCAATCCTACCCACTGATACTAATGAGAGAAACCAACTGCCTGTGACATATGGGATAGTGCACTCTTTCCTGCACTCCAAGCCCCAAAGAATGTAAGAAGAGCACAACAACCACCAGCAGCAGCAGCAGCAGCAGAGGCCGCAATGAACGAAGATGAGCCTGAAATAGGGGCTCAATATGAGGCGTGACCTAGCCACCACCAACCATGTAATCGTAACCTTCGGTTTATGATGGAGCAAGTGCTCCGAACTGCAGAATGATGATGCAACATTTGAAACAATGATACAAGGACAAAATGAGTTGAGACAGGACAACATGAGTTGCGCATAAGAGCAACAAGACCGAGGCAGAGCAACAACAGCGCACCGAGCTTGACGAGATGAGTTCTGCTCAACCAATGGTCGATGCATTATCCACCGCCACCACCACCATTTTAGCCAAAGTCTGTAAGTGTCTTATTTATTTTATTATCTTTGAGTCTACACACATTGGGGACAATGTGTGATTTAAGTTTGGGGGTGTTTTATTTGTGTCTTGTTATGTTTTATTTAAGTCGTTTTATTGTTTTTATGTATTTTTGAGTCACAATTTTTTTTCTTTTTGAGTCATAATTGTCTGTCAAAAGATCATGTATGCTGTAGTTGCTAGAAACACCTAGTGAAGTAAGGTGGAATAATGTAATGGAATTGAAGCAACTATCTAAACACCTAGGTTAGATATACCAAAAACTCAAAAAAAATCTGTCTATTTGGAGTTTCTTGCTTAAATTATGCATGCTAAATAAGGAAAACCTATGTGTTATGATTGCTTGCTATTTGAGGCGAAATAGTTAGGATATGCATGATAGAGAGATGACTCAGGCATTTCTTTGATAGCCAAATCTTACCATTCTTTCTTTAATTCGACCCAGGGCACATCGTGCCTACCCGCACCCTTAAAACATACAACATAATAAATCACTGGAAAATAAGTAACACATTTTTTTCTTCTTAAAACCAAGGCAAAGCCGATAAGGTCGCCAGAATATAAATCACCCAAAAGGGCTTACACTATCCAAAAATGTAATTACAATTCTAACCACCCCGCCACACGTGAATACGCACTTAAGATTTGAACACCTACTATGACGGACAAGGCCCCGCACTTCGAATATACATAGCCATGACAACTCCTAACATCGAGCCATCTCAAAATGTGAACCAGATCCTAAGCTCATGGATCCATAATCGTGTACCTAAACTCGCGGACATGAACGCACTTCGAAGGGGTCGATAACAAAAATTTAATATGGAACATAAATAAAGTACAGTAAACAGATCATAACTGTACAAAAGAATGACAGAGCAAGTATAAAAAGTACATACCAGATCCTGCCGTGTCATTACCACTTATGAACTTAATTGCATATCATTATCTTTTCCATTCCATTAAGAGTTATAGCCATATCTTACGTACATACTTAGGAGAAGTCATTAAGCTTATTACCAACTAACTTACTTATCTTTCATAACCTAATCCGGCTCTTTACGGAGGGACGCCTATATCGCCTACCGAATCGACGCGATAAAGTCACATAGTCTGCCCCTAAAGGTATACTGCCCGGCCCATCTCTGGGTCGATAATGTCATATAGTCTGCCCGTAAAGGTATACTGCCCGGCCCATCTCTGGGTCGATAATGTCATATAGTCTACCCGTAAAGGTATACTGCCCGGCCCATCTCTGGGTCGATAATGTCATATAGTCTGCCCGTAAAGGTATACTGCCCGGCCCATCTCTGGGTCGATAATGTCATATAGTTCGCCTGCAGGTATACCGCCCGCCATCTTCGGGTCGATAATGTCATATAGTTCGCGCGTAAAGGTATCGCCCGCCCATCTCTCGGTCGATAATGTCATATAGTGCGCCCGTAGGTATACCGCCCGCCCATCTGCGGGTCGATAATGTCATATAGTCCGCCTGCAGGTCTACTGTCCGGCCCATCTCTGGGTCGATAATGTCATATAGTCTGCCCGTAAAGGTATACTGCCCGGCCCATCTCTGGGTCGATAATGTCATATAAAACCCGAGAATTTAACCCAACGTACTACGCACCTCTACTCCTTTAGAAAGACTCTTTTTTAAATAAAACTTCCCAGATACTAACAACCGTAGTATCAAGTCATCTCTACCTTTCAGGACAAGTCACAATACCTTTTTAGAAATACAATTACCGGCTTCTAAATCAAGTGACTTCTTTCTTAAAGACCTTAAGCAATTGGTACCTTTAAAACAATTTGCCCTTCTTTATTTCAAATCATTTCTTGTTTATGTTACTGAAGAAAACCATTCTCTTAACCTCCCATAAAGTTATTATAACCAACTTCCCATAAAGCCGTCATACTAACTTTATGCCTTAAACTAATTCATTCTTTTTATAACCAAGAGACTTATACTTTCAAATCAAATCACATAGCTTTCAAAATACTTCAAGTCTCTTAACTTTTAAGAAAACAAGTTTCAAAGTCTTAAAAACTTCATACGTAAACTCTTTTAAATTAAGTAACATATACTTTGGTGCGTTGTGAATAAGTTATACTTATTTATAACGATCTTATTCAAGTAGCCATGATCTAGAAAATGTAATACAATTTTGTCTTATCTTAGCTTCTATGCAGATGGAGAATTCTACTTGTTTTAACATAATTAATTGTCATTACATTTTCCTTTATTAACGCTGCAATGGCTTGTTCGATACTTATTCTCATTCGTGCCGTAAATTAGCCAAGTCAACTCGACTCCAAATACTTCCTAACGACTCTTACCAACATCCCCCATAAGACTTGGTAAGGACTTAGGATTTCTTAGACGTAGCTTTTACATAGAGTAAATCAACATAACTACCTCTTAACTTCTAAGAGTAGACGGAATCATGAAATACTACTACATGTATATTTCATACATAGAATCATGCCAAAGGAAGGAAGAGGTTCACATACCGCGACGATTATCGACAAGTAGCAAAAAGCTCCAAAGTACTTCAACCTTGCTAGCTATTCCATCCTTCAAGTAGAATACGCTATACTTGGTACTTCAACCTAAATTGGCCATAATACGTCCATTAACCTCTAGCTTCGAACGTAGAATATTCTAAGTGCTAAGTCACTAAATTCTACGGAAAATCGGACAGAACTTCCTTTGTTTCTACATACTTTGCCACCTTTTTCAAGGCCGAATACAATAACCAAACACGCCACATTTAAGGCCCAACAAATCAGCTAACCAAAGGGGATTACACGCCTTAACAGGACGTGTAAAATTCCGCCCCACAAATTACATTAAACTAGTCCACAATACAAATGTCAATTCGGCCAAAAAGTGCAACAACTTATCAACCTTTCCAATTCCTTTTCAATCCAAGTTCTTAGGTCTAGCATGTTATATAGTAATAAACAACTTAACAATTATAACCACCTTAATCCACTCTTTAGATGACATACGCGACTAAACTAGTAACTAAATTGAATTACAATCTTAAAGGCTAAATCGTGCAACTTTCGGATTCCGTCCAAATATTCCATAACACATATCATTCTTCATAATATAATCCACATGATCATTTCTAACTACTACAACATGAAATCTCGAATTAATATAGCAAGACGGAAATTATTACCTTCTTAAGCTCAAAATGATCCAAAACCCTAAGTCGATCCTTAGCAACTCCAACTCCTTTTCTTGACGTTCCAATCCGTTATTTGCAACCCTTAGAAGCTTGTGAAAAACTCCTCTTCTATTTCCAACTTCAAAGTTGAAGAGCTCCCTAGGTTTTCGCCTTGCGACTAACGTGAAAACGCCGTTTTTCCGAAATCTTTCTATTGAGATATCCTTACAATACCCTTAGGGACCTTGGGTTAAAGTCTTGTGAACAAAGGATCAAAACTACAAAATTTTCTAGTGGGAATAGGCACTAAGCCGAGAGCAACTTAAAGAGGACAAGAGTTCTCTAATTTTTTTCTAAGTGTTCAAGACCTTGTCTTGCTACTAGTATGTATTTATAACACATTGGATGGCTTAGACTTAAACAAATGGGTGACTAAGATGAAAATCACATGGATTAAGCCTATGTGGACAAGTTGACAAGTCAACAATGTCATGCTAGCAAGACTAATCTTCCAAGGTGGTCAATGACCATTTTACCCTCACTATAATTTCGACCAAGACCTTGTGGGGGTGCCACGTGTCGCCCTCTCATTCGTCCATAAAAATTCCGTAACCCTCGTGGGCGCCACAAAAAGTAAAATTCTCGGTGGGCCCCACGTGACCAACCAGAAAAATAATTTCCATAAGGTTAAGAGTTCCATACTCTTCAAATAATGCCTTTTGAGAATCCAATTCTCAACAACGAACATTTTTCCTTTCCGGCGTTCGGAAGATTTCCCGTCGGAAAAACAATTCTTTCTTTCGGCCCTTTTCAAGTCTTGTGTTCCTTACATACATTCTCTTAAACATGTCCTGGAGTTACGGGGTGTAACATTTTCTATCCCGGACTTTAAAAATATATCCCTAGTCAGCCCCATTGAGCCTAAAAATTGAAACTTCTTCTTTGACACCTTATATTCCCACAAATTGTGCCATAAGTAAAAATGTAAAATAGTGAAATCAATTGTGTTAAAAAAGAGACAAAAAGAGTGAACAAGCTTGTTGCACCCCGATTAAAAAAAAGTAATAAGAAAGAGGCAAAAGCCTAAGTTTGGGGGTGCTTGTTATTATTATACTCTTCACTCTCCCAAAACAAAAGAGGGAAAAAATAGAATTGAAGTGAAGAAAAGAACCAAAAGAAAAGGGAAATACTGAAAAAAGAGCTTATGGTACACAAGAATGAGCCTAAATGCCTATTTTTACCAACCCCTACCTAAGCCTACATTACAACCCTTAAAGTCCTGAAGATCTCTTTTATGCATATTCAGGATTAGTGGAGAATAGCAAGTAAGCATGTCATAGGATTTTTGAATCTATATGCATGATTTAGTATATTGACTTCCATTAAAGCATGATAAATATGAGTTTGCGAAATATCTAGCTCAATGTGTTTAGTGTGCTGAAAAATTTCATGCTACATGTTCCTGCATATTATTCTGCTAACCTTCATGTTTTTCTAGATAACACTAAATGCAGCAAAAGTGATCAATGTCAGTGAGTTTTTTATTTTCGTTTCATTGAGTCATTATTTTCTTTCTTTCTATCTTTGCTCGAGGGCGAGCAAAGGTTAAGTTTGGGGGTATTTGATCGGTGTATTTTATATACACTTTTTGAGTCGTTTTTAGTTAATCTTTTGTCTTTTTTTTGTATAAATAAGTGTCGTATTAGGATAGATTTTCTTTCTTTTGAGTCAAAGTGGTTAAAATGGCCAAATGGCGGAAAAGGAGCTAAAAGAGGGCAAAAGAGGAGGTTCCAGAGCTAAAAACAGAGAAAGTGGCGAACGAGGCAAAAACCCAGACCAGCGCCGCGGCGCCTCCTGCAGTCAGAAGCAGGGCCGCGGCGCCCAATATCCAGAGAGGCTGCAGAAGTCCCAGCGCCGCGGCGCCTCATGTCAACAGGTGCAGGGCCGCGGCGCCTAATCATCAGAGAGGCTACAGAAGTTGCAGCGCCGCGGCGCCCTCAGACAGCAGAGATCAGGGCCGCGGCGCCAAATCACCCGGCACAGCCAAGTTCGGCGCGGCGCCGACGCGGGAAAAATCAGGGTTTTGACGATTTTCTGGGCCAGGCCTGCAGGGAAAAGAGAGGCGGTTTTCAGCCTATAAAAGGAGAACCCTAGGCAGATTTTAAGGGTTCCCCTTCTTGCACAACACAAGATTTCTTGCTTGGAGATTGGAGACCATAATTTAGTACTTTCTTTTCCTTTTCTTTTCTTTATTTCAGTTTTTGTATGATGAACTTTGAATTAGTTCTTGTCATGTCTATGGCTAGGAACTAATTCTTTTATAGGGCTTTCCATGTTGATTCACTAGAAACTTATGTTATGAATTAATGCATGTTTATGGTTATTGTTCTTCTTTGAGAGATTTATCCAATAATTGCTTTGAATGCTTGGTAATTAATTGACAACTAATTATCCTTATATGGTTTCTAATTTACTTCGAAAGGAGAGATTGTGAATATGCTGTAAGTTGGGTAGACATTCTTGGATTGGGGATGAAAATACCTCAATTATTTATGTAGCGTTAATGAGAGGCTTAACAACCCTAATTTTGCGCATGGTGCGTGACGGTTAACTAGGTTTTTGTTCGTAATCCTCCTATAGAGTTATCCTTATCACCGAAAGGTAGGTAAGGTGCAATACTGGGGTTGAGTGTTTATATATCCTTAACGGGAATATAAAATGATTTCGTAAACCTGCTAGCTCCGAGAGAAGAAGACCATAATTCGTTGTATTAATAAATAACATAAGCGGATAGTTGAGGAGACATGGAAGCCCTATTCCCATCACAACTGAAGTAAACTCATTAGATAAATTAATCTTTATAATTCTTAGTTATAAACAACAAAATCAAATATCAATTTACCAAATAGATACCAAAAGATAGATAGTTGGTACTTGAATCCTAATCCTTGTGGACGATATTCGGTCTTACCAGGACTATATTACTTGTCACGATAACGTGCACTTGCGTTAAAGTGTGTGCATCTTTTCGCGCATCAAGTTTTTGGCGCCGTTGCCGGGGATTAGGCATAGTTCAATATCAAATTTGTCTATTTTTAATTTCTAATTTGGTTTTTATTCTTTGTTAATTTTTTTTTTTTTTCATTTTATGTATTTATTGTGTGAAAACAAGGGTGCCGTGATCCGTTGTTGGTTTTGATGCATCTCAGGGATCCTTTAGACATGGATTTCTACTGTCAATATGATAGAGCTCCAACCATAGAGGAAGAAAGGGAGGAATTACGAGAAGCCATACTGGGCCACTAGTATCAAACTCGCCTATGGATGAAACGAGATTGGTCATGAAGAAGTTGGAACTGCAAATAGAAGAACTCGCAGTCATTTTTAACAGCGAACAACAAATTGAGGAGCCTGAACCGAACCCAACTATTGAGGAATCTGGTGAGATAGTTGGTGTAGAGAAGGAAAAGATTGCAGAAATTCAATTATTTACCTTCTTGGATTCTGTGGAAATTTTTTTTCTTGCACCTATTACAGAAGAAACACCACTAGCTATCACGGCTGATCCTCAATTAGGAAGCCCATACCATCAAGAGTACCCCCTAGAGTTGAGAGATGTAGAGAATTTCACGGATTCCTACATTATAGAAAGCATAAAAGACAAGTCTGTCTTGTGTACTAGGGGGATAATTGTATGTTTAAAGCTCTTGTTTGAACAAATGGTCGTAGGGAAATTAAGACCTACAACAAGAAATCTGGATTGCAAGCGCCGCGAAGGATCCAATGGGCACTGCATCTGCTAATCAAGCGTCCGCTAAAAGACGTTAAAGACGGCTTTGGGAGGCAACCCAACGTTTTCAATTATGTTATTTTAATTTTTGTCCTTAGTTTATTTTATTTTTTCTAAGAACAATCTCACGGTCTTGGGTTCTAGTGTTTGTCTTTGTGATCAGTGTACAAAGCCAATAAACCGAAGAAAATCAAGAAAAGTCAGGATTTCCAAAAAAGCAGCCATACGCTGCGAGAGCAGGTCGCGCGCTAAAAGATTCGAAAAGCGCTGGTTTAAGCGCCGCGCGCAAAAATCCGAAAAATGCCAAGTTTAGCCGCGCCGCAATAAAGCTGCCGCGACGCAGAAAATCCCGGCGAATGCAGAAATCGCGTCGCGCGCTAAAAGCAGGCCGCGCAGCCGGAAATCCAGAAACTTAAAAACGCCCAGAAATCAGATTTTCCCCAAATTCAAAAACCAAAACCTAACCCTTCTTCTCACAAAACCCACGAAAATCCACAAATTACCCACAAATCCTCTACAAATCAAACCCAACCACAACCAAAACTCTTAAATTCCTAAAACCCTTAGCTATCTCAACCAACAAAGCTCCATTCCATAGCCTCAAATCACCAATAGAAGCAAGAACATCGTGGAGACACCATCAAAAAGGTAATCTTCACCTTTTCTTGAAAGTTGTTAGTAGTCAAAGGAGGTAGTAGTTTGGAGAAGTGTTGCATTGTGAAGTAGTTTGGGTTCTGAAAAATTGATTGTGAAGTTTGGAGAATGAGTAACAAGGAGGGTGTGGGTATTGGATAGTAGAGTTGAAGTTTGGGGGTGTTGTGTTTAGCTGCTAATTGTTGATTGTGTTGGGGAACACTTGTGCTAATAAAGTGTAAGCTGCAGAAACTATTTTAACCATGTCCACCGTAAAGAGAAGAGCCTCCACATCCACCCCACCGCAATACGATAATACTAGGTTTGTGAGCTCAAGCCTTCCAAAGATACAAAAGCTTAGTATTAGGCCCTTAATCCCCGAAAGGGAAATGGACTATCGAGGAGTCGTTCGAGGGGGGATGTTTATGAGCCCTTTCGGGCAATGATTGAGATAATGGGGTGGAGGAGATTTGTAAATACTGATAAGATAGATCGAATGAACACAACAATGGTGCGTGAATTCTATGCCAACTTTTCGGAGAGGGTGGACAACAATTGTTTTGTGAGGGGAAGATATATGCCCGTGGCGAAGAATAAATATGACTCTAAAAACAGTTGATGTTGAAGGAGGAATTGGTGATCGGAGCCATTTTAGAACATGGTCTAGGAGAACCGACAACATAAATCGATACCATTGCATAGACACACAGCTACCACGGGCTGCATTTGATCTTGCAAGAAATGGGTCAAGAGGATCGAGCAGTGCCGGCCAACAAAGCAGCGGTTGGCTATATTTCATCAGTGCCCGTCTGATCCCATCAACGCACTTCACCAGAGTGCCAGAAGATAGGATCAAATTGATATATGGGATCATGACGGGGAAAACAATTGATGTGGGGAAAGAAATAGTGCAGAGCATTGGAGAAATCAGCAGGTTGGTAACAACAGGTGGATTGGGACATGGCTCAGTTATCACCAAGCTATGTCACATGAATGGGGTCCCAATCCTTCCCACTGATACTAATGAGAGAAACCAACTGCCTGTGACATATGGGATAGTGCACTCTTTCCCAGACCCAAGCCCCCCAGCAGCCAGAAGAAGAGCACAACAACCAGCAGCAGCAGCAGCAGCAGAGGCCGCAATGAACGAAGATGAGCCTGAAAGAGGGGCTCAATATGAGGCAGGACCTAGCCACCAGCCAACCATAGAATCAGAACCTTCAGTGCCTATGATGGAACAAGTGCTCCAGAACCAGAGAATGATGATGCAACATTTCGACACAATGATACAAGGACAAAATGAGTTGAGACAGGGACAACATGAGTTGCGACAAGAGCAACAAGAATTGAGGCAGGAGCAACAACAGTTGCACCAGCAGTTTGACGAGATGAGTTCCCTGTTCAACCAATGGTCGATGCATTATCCACCGCCACCACCACCATTTTAGCCAAAGTCTGTAAGTGTCTTATTTATTTTATTGTCTTTGAGTCTACACACATTGGGAACAATGTGTGATTTAAGTTTGGGGGTGTTTTATTTGTGTCTTGTTTGTGTCTTGTTATGTTTTATTTAAGTCGGTTTATTGTTTTTATGTATTTTTGAGTCACAATTTTTTTTTCTTTTTGAGTCATAATTGTCTGTCAAAAGATCATGTATGTTGTAGTTGCTAGAAACACCTAGTGAAGTAAGGTGGAATAATGTAATGGAATTGAAGCAACTATCTAAACACCTAGGTTAGATATACCAAAAACTCAAAAAAAATCTGTCTATTTGGAGTTTCTTGCTTAAATTATGCATGCTAAATAAGGAAAATCTATGTGTTATGATTGCTTGCTATTTGAGGCGAAATAGTTAGGATATTCATGATAGAGAGATGACTCAGACATTTCTTTGATAGCCAAATCTTACCATTCTTTTCTATCCCGGACTTTAAAAATATATCCCTAGTCAGCCCCATTGAGCCTAAAAATTGAAACTTCTTCTTTGACACCTTATATTCCCACAAATTGTGCCATAAGTAAAAATGTGAAATAGTGAAATCAATTGTGTTAAAAAAGAGACAAAAAGAGTGAACAAACTTGTTGCACCCCGATTAAAAAAAAAGTAATAAGAAAGAGGCAAAAGCCTAAGTTTGGGGGTGCTTGTTATTATTATACTCTTCACTCTCCCAAAACAAAAGAGGGAAAAAATAGAATTGAAGTGAAGAAAAGAACCAAAAGAAAAGGGAAATACTGAAAAAAGAGCTTATGGTACACAAAAATGAGCCTAAATGCCTATTTTTACCAACCCCTACCTAAGCCTACATTACAACCCTTAAAGTCCTGAAGATCTCTTTTATGCATATCCAAGATTAGTGGAGAATAGCAAGTAAGCATGCCATAGGATTTTTGAATCTATATGCATGATTTAGTATATTGACTTCCATTAAAGCATGATAAATATGAGTTTGCGAAATATCTAGCTCAATGTGTTTAGTGTGCTGAAAAATTTCATGCTACATGTTCCTGCATATTATTCTGCTAACCTTCATGTTTTTCTAGATAACACTAAATGCAGCAAAAGTGATCAATGTCAGTGAGTTTTTTATTTTCGTTTCATTGAGTCATTATTTTCTTTCTTTCTATCTTTGCTCGAGGGCGAGCAAAGGTTAAGTTTGGGGGTATTTGATCGGTGTATTTTATATACACTTTTTGAGTCGTTTTTAGTTAATCTTTTGTCTTTTTTTGTATAAATAAGTGTCGTATTAGGATAGATTTTCTTTCTTTTGAGTCAAAGTGGTTAAAATGGCCAAATGGCGGAAAAGGAGCTAAAAGAGGGCAAAAGAGGAGGTTCCAGAGCTAAAAACAGAGAAAGTGGCGAACGAGGCAAAACTCAGTCGGCGCGCGGCCCCGCAATCGAAGCGGTCGCGACGCCCAATATCCAGAGAGGCTGCAGAAGTCCCAGCGCCGCGGCGCCTCATGTCAACAGGTGCAGGGCCGCGGCACCTAATCATCAGAGAGGCTACAGAAGTTGCAGCGCCCTCAGACAGCAGAGATCAGGGCCGCGACGCCAAATCACCCGAAGTGCCACAGAAGTTCCGGCGCCGCGGCGCCGATAGCAGGGCCGCGGCGCCGACGCGGGAAAAATCAGGGTTTTGACGATTTTCTGGGCCAGGCCTGCAGGGAAAAGAGAGAGGCGGTTTTCAGCCTATAAAAGGAGAACCCTAGGCAGATTTTAAGGGTTCCCCTTCTTGCACAACACAAGATTTCTTGCTTGGAGATTGGAGACCATAATTTAGTACTTTCTTTTCCTTTTCTTTTCTTTATTTCAGTTTTTGTATGATGAACTTTGAATTAGTTCTTGTCATGTCTATGGCTAGGAACTAATTCTTTTATAGGGCTTTCCATGTTGATTCACTAGAAACTTATGTTATGAATTAATGCATGTTTATGGTTATTGTTCTTCTTTGAGAGATTTATCCAATAATTGCTTTGAATGCTTGGTAATTAATTGACAACTAATTATCCTTATATGATTTCTAATTTACTTCGAAAGGAGAGATTGTGAATATGCTGTAAGTTGGGTAGACATTCTTGGATTGGGGATGAAAATACCTCAATTATTTATGTAGCGTTAATGAGAGGCTTAACAACCCTAATTTTGCGCAGTGCGTGTGGTTAACTAGGTTTTTGTTCTTAATCCTCCTATAGAGTTATCCTTATCACCAAAGGTATGTAAGGTGCAATCTTGGGTTGAGTGTTTATATATCCTTAACGGAATATAAAACGATTTCAGAAACCCGCTAGCTCGGCAGAAGAAGACCATAATTCGTTGTATTAATAAATAACATAAGCGGATAGTTGATGAGACATGGAAGCCCTATTCCCATCACAACTGAAGTAAACTCATTAGATAAATTAATCTTTATAATTCTTAGTTATAAACAACAAAATCAAATATCAATTTACCAAATAGATACCAAAAGATAGATAGTTGGTACTTGAACCCTAATCCTTGTGGACGATATTCGGTCTTACCAGGACTATATTACTTGTCACGATAACGTGCACTTGCGTTAAAGTGTGTGCATCTTTTCGCGCATCACAATTCCCTCTAGCAAATCATGTGCCTCATTGGCACTCTTCCTCATGAACGTTCCCCCTGCTGCAGCATCAATAATGGTACGAGTTGTACCACACAGCCCATTGTAGAATATGTGGACAACCATCCACTTCTCAATCCCATGATGCAGGCACTTCCCCTGTAAGTCTTTAAACCACTCACATGCATCATATAGTGATTCTCCCTCCAGCTAGTAAAAGTTATTCAACTCTCCTTTGAGCCTTGCTGCTTTGGATGAAGGGAAGAATTTGGCAAGAAACTTCTGAGCCAAGTCTTGCCATGTGGTAATGGAGTTCGCATGTAATGAGTTCAACCAGCTCTTTGCTCTATCCCTGAGTGAGAAAGGGTAGAGTCTCAACCGAATGGCATCATCAGTAATACCATTGTACTTAAAAGTTGCACACATCTCCAGGAAGTTTTCTAGATGAATATGGGGATCTTCAGACGGTAATCCCCCAAACTGAACTGAGCCTTGAACCATGTGCAAGATTGTTGGTTTGATTTCAAAATTATTAGCTTCCACAGCTGGAAGCCTGTTGCAAGTATGCACCCCTCTAATTGTCGGCATCACATAGTCCCCTAAGCTCCTCTCTGCAGGATGCGAGACTTGTCTCATCACAGCCGGTAACTCATCATTCCCCACATTGTTGTTTTGCTGATTTTCCATTGCTAAAGAATCAACAATTCTCTTGTCTTTCTTGTTCTGTCTCCACAATCTTTCAATTTCAGGGTTCAAAGGGATATGAGTGTTTGCTCATTTCCTACTTCGCATAAATACATTTCCTGAAATTGATAAAAAACAACAAACAGATCAAAGAAAAAATGTTCTAAAATAAAAAAAAAACAAATTAGAAATAAGAATAGATAATTCGATATTGATAGTACGCCAGTCCCCGACAACGGCGCCAAAAACTTGTTGCGATATTTCTAGATGCTTACGCAAGTGTACGTATCGTTCAAGTAATAAAGATCTGTAAGATCGAGTTATCCTCCACAGAAACTGGTTTATCAAGTACCGACTATCTAATCTATGATATCTATTTGGCTAACATTCTTTGGTTTGAGATTTTAAACTAAGAATTAAGACTGAGTGCAGAAATCAAACTAAGATTGACAATACTTTGGGTTTTAAACAGTTATGAAGAAAATATGGTTTCCAATCTCCTCAATTATCCACTCTTTCACGTGTTAATGCAATGTTAATGATTCTTCTTCTTATTAAGATAGTAGGTTAACTAATCTGTCTTATATTCCAGTTAGGACATATAAAAACTCCACCTTATGCAGAAACGTTTTATGTTTCTATGATAAATTTTACCACACAGGAGGATTAAGAACAATAACCTTAAATACTACACAAGTATTAGGGTACTTTTGTCCATGATTTTAACCTATGTCTAAACAACTACAACATATTCAAATCTCCCCTCTCGGATCTCGATTCGAAATCATATAAGTTATGAAAATTAGTGATCAATTAATTATCAAGCAATCAAAACAATATTGAATAAATCTTAATATGTTGAAGTAGAAATCAATAACTAAGCATTAACTGTATGAAAGAGTTTCAAGAAGATTCGACGGAAAACCCTACTAAAGAGATTAGCTCCTAGACATTGTCATGCTAAGAACTAATTTAATATCTAACATAAAATGTCATTAAAATAAAGAAAATAACTTGAAAAATTTGATGTCTCCAATTGTAGCTTGTAGCCTCCTTTCTTGCCTCCAAAGTCTCCTCTAAAGTATGATTGGTGTTACACCTCGTAAGTTTAAGACGATAATTAGAAACATCATTAAGGAAGTAAGATTCGAGTATTGGAAATCAAGTATATTTACATATGCTAATAAGAGAATTAGTATATAAAAGGATGTGGTTCCGGAAAATTTATGGGTTACAACGAGCATGACAAGGGAAATTGAAAATGATAGTTGTATATTCCCGTATGGACTAGTGTCGTATTATAAGAATTATGACATTGAGAATACGAGGCTTTATGAAATTTTCGGGAATTAAAGGAAGCGGGATTCAAGATTTAATTATTACTTGAGGGATTAGTTTAATTATACAATTAGGGACCAAAGTGTAAGATTTAATTTTCAGATTTAATTTTCCCTTAAAACCTATTAATCTTCATCTCCTACATTGTTTCAAAACACAACTCCTCTCTGCTCCTCTCTTCAACCGAAACCACACCCTCCCCCATAGCCAACAAATTGGAGCTTTGATTCTTCTCCATATATTAGATAATTCTACATATTATAAAGCCAAGGAAACTCAAAAAGGGGGAAAACAATGAGCAGAAATGTTGCTGCTGCTGTCGAGAATTTGCCCAGTGTTTTTTCCAGTTTTTGGACAAGTTTTGGGAAGCAAAACGTGTAAGAATTATAGATTAGCATTGTAAAATTCATGCATGTCAATTTGGAGTTGAAAAAGTGAAAATTGGGCAAGAAATCGATGGAACAGTGGGCTGATCTTAAGGGACTGGTTTGGACTTCGTTTAAGGTAAAAATTCTCCTTTTCATTGAGCATTCGGAAGATTAATTGATGATGTAGTTAAGGGATAAACTCATGTTAAAGAAGAATTGTAAATAAGAGAATGCATGTGACTAATATGTTGTTGTAGCCGATTGGGACTGATTTGGGGTACTTTGGAATTCGATTATGTTATTGATATTATCGCCGCTAATTGCATGTTGAAAGTTGAATGAAATCTTGATATTTAAGGTTGTAGTTGTTATTATGGAATTGTTGGAATATGAATTGGATTTTAAGAAGTTACGAAAAGAGTATAGAATTATGTTGTTGTTGGCCAAGACTTCCATGAAATTGTTGGACGTGGTTGTCTCGTTTTAAAGGTTATTTTGTTGAAGTAAGAATGCTGAAAATGTAAGTTATAAACATGTATTTATGTTGTGGTAATTACTAATACATGTCTTAAAGAAAAAAGTGTAAGAAGGGTGTTGTGTTGCAAATTATAGGTCTCGAACTCTTGTAGTTGTTGTTTTGCATAAATGTAAAAGAGAAGGAATATGTATTGATGGCGTAAATAAAATATTTGGGATTGTTTTGGTTATATCCTTACGTTATGATTGATAATTGGTATTGCTGGCTTGATTCGTAAGTTGTGGATATGCACATAAATAGGGGAAGTGCTTTCCGAATTTCTATAAAAAAGGGAGTCGTCTTTCGATATAACTTACGGTAGAAATCATAGAATTGACGGGTGTATTACCCTTTATTATAGGTTGACGTACTAGTTGAGACAAATCATATTCATTGAGTTGGTTAGTTCGTCAATAAGGTATGTGAAACTCTTCCTTCTTTCTTTTTGGCATGATTTACTGAACGTACGACGGACGTACATGATTTATACACAGTTTAATTCCTAAAGATATGTGTCATGAGAAGTGCTTTTGACTTTCTAGTAAAAAGTTCATTTAATGATTTTATTGAGTTTCCAAATGATGTTTTAAAATGATACATGATATGATACTGTCTTTTATCTATTCCATTGAGAGACAAGTGATGATTTGATATGTATACTACTCATGATATTCTATTCGTGCTAATGTGATTATATCATTTCACCGCGTCTCAGGCCGGGCAGATACGCGCGCAGATACCTTATATGACTTTACCGCATCTCAGAATGAGCTGAGCAGTATACCTTATATGACTATACCGCGTCCCATAATGGGCCGGGCAGTATACATTACACGACTTTACCGCGTCCCAGTATGGGCCGGGCAATATACCTTATATGTTCACCGCGTTCTTCCCTGGAAGGACGGGCAGTTTATGTACATATGATGCGGGTACAGATACCCACGATAGTACATTTCACCGCGTCATTCACCAGAGGGCCGGGCAATTTATGTATATGTGATAAATTTATATGGACATACATGACTCTCACTTTATAAGGCACAGTTGACTCTCATTCGTATATAACACAGTTGAAATGGTAATTTGATTATTATACTTGTCTCATGATATCCTTTGGCCAGTTATGATCTTTCTTACAGTACTTCATATTTTACATACTCAGTACATTATTTCGTACTGACCCCCCTTTCCTCGGGGGGCTGCGTTCATGCCCGCAGGTACAAATATTCAGTTCGGCGATCCTCCGGCTTAGGATTCCTGCTCAGCTGTTTTCTTGGGAGCTCCATTGTTTTGGAGTTTGTCATTTTGGTATAGATTCGCTATTATAGACTTATGCATATTTAGGGGTACGACGGGGCCCTGTCCCGTCATATTTCATTATCGTATTCTTAGAGGTCTGTAGATAGTTGTTGGTGGTAGATGTGCTTTGTATATGTGTTTTAGCCGGCTGTACAATTGTGACATGTTTTGTTATCCCTATGTATAGTGGCGGACTTGTAGGCTTGCCTATTATATTATGTTGGCTAGTTGTGACTCCCCAGGAGGCAGGTACATTCGTGTGTAAAGGCAGCCTTGTCGGCTTGCCTATTCTGACATGTGTTATGATTGCGGTGTTATGCTGTCGAAATTCATATTTCCCTCAGTATGAGTCTGACTATATGTGATAGGGTAGTATAAGTTTCACACCCCGACTTTTTCTAAGTCATTACTTAGGGCGTGATGGCACCTGGACAATTATTTTCCACCAGGAGCACCCTTTAATTCTCTTTATTTAGAAATTTAAACTTATATTCAAATACGGAGCTATTAATAAAAATAACAATAAAGAAATTTGTTTATGACTTTATTGAAAATATAACGCGAGCCCATGCTCGTGCAAATATTGTTTCTACATAGACATACTGACAAATATTATTCTAAGTTGGAAGGGAGACCATTCCACACGGGCATTTCCCGAGACATTGGAACTGACATTCTGAACCTGACGAGTACCAAGCCCAAAACAATGGACTTGGTATGACAAGAGGTTGCGGGACGATCGCTAGCCTTGGCGTGGAGTCTTTCCTCTATCACGCTTTCCTGAAACATGTTAAATAAAGAGTCAGCCCTACCATCTGGGCTGAGTGAGAACCTTACCCTGCAATTCAAAGTAACACCACAATATTCCAAGCGCAATCACATTATAACGTAATAAGCATATTGCAAAAATATATCAGGTTACAACATTTTTAAATATGCAACAACTCATCATAGGAAATTCTCGGTTTAACTAACACTTCATTTTATCTCGTATTATACGTTAAGACATTCCCCTGCATTTCCACATGTTTATTACATTTATATATTTGTGAACGCGTATTCACTTTTCATATTTATATATAGGTGAACATGTATTCATCTTTCATATTTGTTGCGGCGTGCAACCCGGTCCATTATATTTACGTATTTGTGAACACGTATTCACTTTACGTTTTGTTGCAGCGTGCAACCCGATCCATTATGTTTACGTATTCGTGAACGCGTATTCACTTTACGTTTTGTTGCGGCGTGCAACCCGACCCATTATATTTACGTATTTGTGAACGCGTATTCACTTTACGTTTTGTTGCGACGTGCAACTCGACTCATTATATTTACGTATTTGTGAACACGTATTCACTTTACGTTTTATTGCGGCGTGCAACCCGATCCATTATGTTTATATTTATATATTTATGTGAACACGTATTCACTTTTCATATTTTTCAGAAGATCGAATAAATAATATTCTCTTTCACAACATTATGTCATTCATACTTGTAACGATTATAACTTTTTAACCATAACTCCAACTAAGGTGTTTCTCAAGCGGAAACTAAGGTAATACGGGGATATTTCACTGTACCAAATTTCATTTAAAACTACTTTGGGTAACTAACACAAATTTATCCTCAAAACAGCCACATGAAATTGGTTTCGGCAGAATTTTTATTAAACATAACCCAATCTTAGAATAGTCATAACTCCTAATCTGTAAACCCGTTCAAGCCCCATAAAATCTCAAAACGACGAGAACAGAGAGATACACATCTCCATGTGAACCATCCTTTCATATTTTGTACCATTTGGTACAGTTTTACACTTTTATCCGCTGCCCTTCCTGGATCTCAATAGATCCGAGGCAGAAACTTTAAACAGCGATAACTCTCAATATGTAAGTCGGATAGACCCCCCGTAAGGTCTCAAAATGTCCACAACAGAGATATCTAGAACTTTCATTTAGCAACAATTTTCATATTCCCCACAGATTAGTACAGTTTTACGTTTCAACGTCCTGCCCTTCTGGATTCCGATGAATCCGAGGCAGCAACTTCAAACTACAATAACTCTCAACTCGTAAGTCCATTTTAATAACTATTTATCTATATCTGGCCGTAACAGAGATTTACAACCAGGTAAATTTTCATATAATTCTAATAAGTAAATCTCAATAAAACAGTCTGTAATTATGTCTTTCCGAATTTCGGCCAAATCTAAGGCAGGAACTTTGAACTATGATAACTTTCAAACCGTATGTCCATTTTACCTCATTTTTGGTTCTATATGATCATAATAGAGAGGTGTACCACTCTTCCGAATTTCATCAAATTCTAACAATTATAACTCAGTGAGAACAGTTCGTAAAGTTCATGACGCAACACTCAATTCTTATTCTAACATGTATTGAACTTAAAATAAAGGATGTTACCAAGAATTTCTGAGTGAGAAAACTCACCTTGTAAGTGTGAAGATTATTGTTGTGTGGTTGCTAAAATTATTCTTACTCTCTAGTATTTTTCTTCTTGTTCTTCTTGCCCTCTTGGTATTTTTTCCTCTTCTTTTCACTTGTTTTTTTTTCCTGATTTTCTAACCTTTATGTTATGTACTTTGTTTGTGTGTAAATACAATGTATAAGTGGAGAGTTTGTATAACATATGAGAGGTGGAAGGACAAGAGTTGGAGGGGAAATGAAAAGGGGGGGAAGGGGTAAAGGGAAGACGTTCATGGTGCATGTTTTTTTTTTCTTTTGTTTTTTTGTTTTCTTATTTTCATTTCATCTATCTATTTATCCAACTTTAACACTAACTCTATCCCATGCAATTTATTCTTTGTTTTCTTATATATATATATTTTTATTAACCCAACCACAACTATATATATATTTTTTTTTTCCGGATTTCACATTCTCTCCTCCTTAAGCAACATTCGTCCTCGAATGTGAATAAGGCCGTAACATAATCACAATAATATTTATTGTTATTGTAACAAATTTGGGGCTTCACATTCTCCCTTCCTTAAGAAGCATTCGTCCTCGAATGAGAATAAGGTTGTAACACATGCATATAGACACGCAAATGACACACATATGAAGTACTATGTAACGCATTTTTTTTATTACCTTAGTCAAATAGGAATGGATATTTGACTTTCATCGCCTCTTCACTTCCTGTGGCTTCCTCTGTGGAGTGATTCCTCCATAGGACCTTCACGGAAGCAATATCTTTATTCCTAAGGCGCTTAACCTTCCTATCAAGTATTTCCACCGGAACTTCTTCATATTGAAGCTCCTTATTAAAAAAATTCTCCTGGGGAAGGATGACGTGACTTGGATCGTGCAAGTATTTTCGTAACATTGACACATGAAATACCGATGCACCGCCTACTCTTGTGGAAGTGCTAATTCGTAAGCCACATTCCCACTCATCGCAAATCTCATATGGCCCAATAAACCTTGAGCTCAATTTCTCTTCTTACCAAAACGCATCACTCCCTTCATCGGGACACTTTTAAAAATACTTTCTCCTCTCGAATTCAAGATCTCTTTCCGATGATCCGCATAGGACTTATGACATTTATGAGCTATTTTGATCCGCTCCCGAATCATTTGTACCTTATCATTTGTTTCGAATGACTTGTGTCTCGAATAAATGTGTCTCACCCACCTCGAACCATCCAAGTGGAGACCTACATTTTCGTCCATATAATGCTTCAAACGGGGCCATCTGTATGCTAGAATGAAAACTATTGTTGTAGGCGAACTCAATTAGACATAGATGGTCCAACCAGCTTCCCTGGAAATATAACACACAAGATCGCAACATGTCCTCAAGTGTTTGAATTGTTCGCTCAGCTTGCCCATCTGTTTGCGGGTGAAAAGTCGTGCTTAACTTAACTTTTGTCCCGAGACCCTACTGGAAACTTTGCCAAAAGTGTGAGGTGAACTGGGAACCTCTATCTGAAATAATTTGTAAAGGAATCCCGTGTAACCGCACAATCTCCTTCAAATAAATCTGTATGTACTGTGGTGCGCGATACGTAGTCTTGACCGGTAAGAAATGGGATGATTTTGTAAGCCGATCAACAATCACCCAAATAGAATCATACCCTTCTCGAGTTTTCGGTAGACCAGTTACGAAATCCATATGAATCGCCTCCCATTTCCACATGGGGACTCCAATGTCCTGAAGTAATCCGTCAGGTTTTTGATGTTCAGCTTTAACCTGCTGACATATAAGACATCTCCCGACAAACTCCGCAACGTCTTTCTTCATCCCGTCCCACCAGTAATTTGCCTTGAGGTCCTGATACATTTTTGTTGACCCTGGATGAATGGAATATCTTGTGTTGTGACCCTTATCTAAGATCTTCCTCCTTAGATCCTTTACCTTAGGAACACATAACCTACCCTTATATCGAAGGGTTCCATCATTATCTCCCAATGTAAATTGTGAAGGTTTTCCCTGTTGGATCCTCTCCCGAAATCCAACAAACTCCGTATCCTCAAACTGACTTTCTTTTATTTCTGAAGCTAAGGCAGACTGCGAGGTATCATGTACCACCACCCTACCTTCACCGATCTCAGTTAAGCTAACCCCGAGGTTTCCCAATCTTTGTACCTCATAAACAATACCCCTCTTTTGTATTGCCAAATGGGCCAAACTGCCCATTGATCTCCTACTGAGTGCGTCAGCCACCACGTTGAATTTCCCAGGATGGTAAAGAATACTAAGGTCATAATCCTTAAGCAACTCTAACCATCTTCTTTGTCGGAGATTCAAATCCTTCTGCGTGGTTATGTACTGCAAACTCTTATGATCTGTAAATATGTCCACATGCACACCATACAAATAATGTCTCAATATTCGTAAGGCAAACACCACCGCAGCTAATTCCAAGTCATGAGTTGGGTAATTCTTCTCATGTATCTCCAACTGTCTAGATGCATACGCAATAACCTTTCCAAATTGCATCAAGACACATCCTAACCCAACTCTAAAGGCATCGCAATAGACTGTGAACCCTTCTTGTCTCGATGGTAAGGTTAGAACTGGTGCAGTAGTCAACAATTCCTTTAGTTTCTGAAAACTGGCTTCACATGCTTCCGACCACTGGTACTTAACCGCTTTTTGAGTCAACCGGGTCAAGGGAGCAGCAAGACTAAAAAAAACTTTTACGAATCTTCTATAATACCCAGCCAAACCCAAGAAACTTCTAACCTCTGTCGGAGTGGTCGGTTTTGGCCAGTTCTTCACTGCTTCTACCTTCTGAGGGTCTACCATAATTCCATCCCTTGACACAACATGACCCAAAAAGGCTACCTTTTTCCAACCAAAATTCACACTTTGAAAATTTAGCATATAATTTCTCCTGTTTCAAGACTTGAAGCACTACCCTCATATGCTCTTCATGTTCTTCAACACTCTTACTGTAGATTAGGATATCATCTATGAACACAATCACGAACAAATCTAGGAATGGTTTGAAGATTATGTTCATTAAATCCATAAAAGTTGTTGGGGCATTGGTTAACCCAAAAGACATTACCAAGAACTCATAATGGCCGTCTCGGGTTCTAAAGGCTGTTTTGGATATATCATCTGGATTTATTTTCAGCTGGTGATATCCCGAACGGAGATCAATCTTGGAAAAATAGCTAGCTCCCTGAAGTTGGTCAAAAAGATCATCGATTCTTGGTAATGGGTATCGGTTCTTGATCGTGACCTTATTGAGCTGCCGATAATCGATGCACATTCGGAGCGATCCGTCTTTCTTTTTCACAAACAGGACTGGTGCACCCCAAGGGGAAACACTAGGCCTTATAAAGCCTTTATCCAGAAGATCCTTCAATTGTTCTTTTAACTCCCTCAATTCAGCTGGGGTCATTCGATATGGAGGAATAGAAATGGGTCTTGTACCCGGAATTAACTCTATAGCAAACTCCACTTCTCTATCCGGAGGAAGGCCCGAAGATCTTCGTGAAAACCTCCGGAAAATTTCGAACAATAGGGACATCATTCACTACTGGGGATTCTTTTAGGGTATCCACTATATTAGCCAGATATGCGTACTCCACTCTGTGACTTCTCAATAACTTTTGAGCCCCAAGGTAGGAAATAAACTGACCTGAGGATATTTCAATCCTACCCCTTATAACAACTTCTGGTTCTCAGGGAAAAGTTAATCTCACTATCTTTCGCCGACAATCTAACATGGCATGACATGCCGACAACCAATCCATACCCAAAATGACGTCGAAGTCTATCATATCAAGTAGTACTAGGTTCACCATTGTTCCTCTGCCATTCACTTCTAATGGGAAATTATTTACCACCCGAGAGGCCCAAATTGAGGCCCCTACTGGTGTCATAACCTCAAAAGGTTCACTTAAATAAGAAGGTTCTACGTGTAAATTCTTAGCAAAGCCCATTGACACATATGAAAATGTAGAGCCGGGATCGTATAATACAAATGCAGGAATACTCGAGACTAGCAAAATACATGTGACCACCGCATTAGATGCTTCTGCCTCATTCCTCTGGGGCAAAGCGTAGAGCCGATTAGAATTGTTGGGTTGTTGACCTCCCTGACTCTGGCGGGGTTGATTTCCCTGATTTCCCCTGTAGGCAGTTGTGGTTGCTTCTGACCTCCCCTGAATAGATTGAGTTTGAGTCCTCTTCTTGCAATCCCTGGCATAGTGGCCTGACTCTCCACAGTTATAACATGTCTTCGTTAAGAGCCGACATTCTCAAGTGTGTTTTCTTTGACAAATCTTACAAATCGGTTTGTCGCCTCCTGTGTTAGGGTTGGTGGCCTTGTCCTTGCTACCTTGGTAATTAGACCAACTGTGCCCCTTAGGCTTGAAATAAGACTGGCCCACAGATTGGTTCGGTCCTGAAGATCCCTTACTAAACTCCCCGCTCGATTTTGACTCGTTAAATGATCCTCGACGTCCAAATCTCTTCTCGCGAATATTCTCTTTTGCTTTAGCGAAACCTTCTACCCTCAAAGCCATATCGACAATCAAGATAAGTTCGATCGTTGGCTAACGCCACCACCTTCTCTGCTATGTTCGGGTTTAAACCCTCTACAAATCGCTTGACTCTATCCATTTCTGTAGGGACGACATGTGTGTTGTATGCCGATAACCTCACAAACTGTGTATCATATTCTTGTACACTGCGGTCACCTTGCTTCAATTGTTCAAACTCCCGCCCGAGCGCATCCTCGCGTATTAGGCATAAATTTCAACGAATGCCGCTCAACCCTCCCCAAGTCATTGGTGGTGACATCGGGGACGATTTTTCCTAAAATTCCTCCACCACACCTGCATCATCCACTAGTCGCGCGCTACCAAGTTGACGCCTGCGCTCCACGCATCCCAATGTGAACATTAAGTCTTCAACTTCATCGAAGAATACCATCGGTCGCCTTGGGGTCCTTCCCCGAGTACGATGGTTCTCTTCTCCTCATAAAATTTGCCCATAGCCTATCAGTGCATCGCTGAGATTCTACACTCGGTCCGTGGTGCGCATGCAATCGGTCCCCGGGCCGTCTCGGTTCGGGCTATGACAGAGACACTAGGTGCGGGTGGAACCATGTGTGGAACTGCAGCTGTCATTAACTCTATGAGTCTATCTAGTTTTTGTCCCACCATTTCTTGGGCCATTTGACTCTCGTTCTCTCCAACATTTTCTCCGACATTTTCTTCGCTCCTTCGCATAACCACTACGTCAACTGGAGGTACATGAGCTTCGTGATGAACCTCATCTTGAGCCCCCAGGATTTGTGAATTCACCATTTTCTGTGAAGACAAACACACTCATATTTTAGAAGACGGAATGTCTACTCTAGCTCTTAAAATTTTCTTATAGTTCATAAGCATGCAACACCACAATATGCCAACACGAAAAATAATTTAATAAAACATATCATTTCTTTCTTGTATTCATAGCACTTCATTCATCATATTTTAAAATAACAATGTCATGACTACAATACATCACATCAGTCAACTCGCCATCGCAACCCGTTATAGCCCTTGTACTGGAACAAACACCTACTATCACGCGTTCTAAAGGGCTTAACCGCATGATTCGTCTATTCTGCAGGTTGGCATTCAACTCCCTGTGAACCTTCCTTTTTGTTTTTCTTTCCATATAGTTCATTCTATACCTTACTCTCATACGATGAAGAAATTGGTGCAATGAATTTTCTGTAATATCTTCTCTTAGCATCCTTGCCTTTCTGAATGCGGAATGAAACCTTTCTGGGACGGAATTGACTATTATCTGTAGTATGACTCCAATTGGAAAGTTGAAGAAGGTCGGGTCGTATGAACGCCTTTTCCTTCTAGTCCTAAGCAAATATGTACATAGTACGATTGTGTCATCAATGTAATCATCAAAATCACCTTCTGAGTCCATCTTACGACGCATGAACTTCATCTGAGCTCTCATTCCCTTTGCCTGTTCCATGAGTACTTCCCTCTTTGTTGGAACTCGCCTTATAATCGCCATCTACACAAATCATATTAGTCAGTATAACGTTGTACAATCCCCTTTTCTAACCCGTGTGAAGGAGGTAGTACGAGAAATCAAGTCTTTGAAAAGACTCAAGGTAGGCACGAGAAGAGTACGAAAGAAGGAAAACTTTAGGATGTTATTCCGTTCACTTATTACTAAGGTGGCGCGCACACCGTCGCAATAAGTAACCGTTCAAACACCCAACTCGAAGAAAACTTCCTACAATCTCTTAACCTGGTTTAGCTTTGATACCAACTTGTCACACCCCGACTTTTTCTAAGTCATTACTTAGGGCGTGATGGCACCTGGACAATTATTTTCCACCAGGAGCACCCTTTAATTCTCTTTATTTAGAAATTTAAACTTATATTCAAATACGGAGCTATTAATAAAAATAACAATAAAGAAATTTGTTTATGACTTTATTGAAAATATAACGCGAGCCCATGCTCGTGCAAATATTGTTTCTACATAGACATACTGACAAATATTATTCTAAGTTAGAAGGGAGACCATTCCACACGGGCATTTCCCGAGACATTGGAACTGACATTCTGAACCTGACGAGTACCAAGCCCGAAACAATGGACTTGGTATGACAAGAGGTTGCGGGACGATCGCTAGCCTTGGCGTGGAGTGTTTCCTCTATCACGCTTTCCTGAAACATGTTAAATAAAGAGTCAGCCCTACCATCTGGGGCTGAGTGAGAACCTTACCCTGCAATTCAAAGTAACACCACAATATTCCAAGCGCAATCACATTATAACGTAATAATCATATTGCAAAAACATATCAGGTTACAACATTTTTAAATATGCAACAACTCCTCATAGGAAATTCTCGGTTTAACTAACACTTCATTTTATCTCGTATTATACGTTAAGACATTCCCCTGCATTTCCACATGTTTATTACATTTATATATTTGTGAACGCGTATTCACTTTTCATATTTATATATAGGTGAACATGTATTCATCTTTCATATTTGTTGCGGCGTGCAACCCGATCCATTATATTTACGTATTTGTGAACACGTATTCACTTTACGTTTTGTTGCGGCGTGCAACCCGATCCATTATGTTTACGTATTCGTGAACGCGTATTCACTTTACGTTTTGTTGCGGCGTGCAACCCGACCCATTATATTTACGTATTTGTGAACGCGTATTCACTTTACGTTTTGTTGCGGCGTGCAACTCGACTCATTATATTTACGTATTTTTGAACACGTATTCACTTTACGTTTTATTGCGGCGTGCAACCCGATCCATTATGTTTATATTTATATATTTATGTGAACACGTATTCACTTTTCATATTTTTCAAAAGATCGAATAAATAATATTCTCTTTCCCAACATTATGTCATTCATACTTGTAACGATTATAACTTTTTAACCATAACTCCAACTAAGGTGTTTCTCAAGCGAAAACTAAGGTAAGACGGGGATCTTTCACTGTACCAAATTTCATTTAAAACTACTTTGGGTAACTAACACAAATTTATCCTCAAAACAGCCACATGAAATTGGTTTCGGCAGAATTTTTATTAAACATAACCCAATCTTAGAATAGTCATAACTCCTAATTATGTAAACCCGTTCAAGCCCCATAAAATCTCAAAACGACGAGAACAGAGAGCTACACGTCTACATGTGAACCATCCTTTCATATTCTGTACCATTTGGTACAGTTTTACACTTTTATCCGCTGCCCTTCCTGGATCTCGATAGATCCGAGGCAGAAACTTTAAACAGCTATAACTCTCAATACATAAGTCGGATAGACCCCCGTAAGGTCTCAAAATGTCCACAACAGAGAGATCTAGAACTTTCATTTAGCAACAATTTTCATATTCCCCACAGATTAGTACAGTTTTACGTTTCAACGTTCTGCCCTTCTGGATTCCGATGAATCCGAGGCAGCAACTTCAAACTACAATAACTCTCAACTCGTAAGTCCGTTTTAATAACTCTTTATCTATATCTGGCCGTAACAGAGAGATTTACAACCATGTAAATTTTCATATAATTCTAATAAGTAAATCTCAATAAAAACAGTCAGTAATTATGCCTTTCCGAATTTTGGCCAAATCTAAGGCGGGAACTTTGAACTATGATAACTTTCAAACCGTATGTCCATTTTACCTCATTTTCGGTTCTATATGATCATAATAGAGAGGTGTACCACTCTTCCGAATTTCATCAAATTCTAACAATTATAACTCAGTGAGAACAGTTCGTAAAGTTCATGACGCAACTAGTTGTCTAAACAATCAAAAGTTCAATATTTCTTTTCAACACTCAATTCTTATTCTAACATGTATTGAACTTAAAATAAAGGATGTTACCAAGAATTTCTGAGTGAGAAAACTCACCTTGTAAGTGTGAAGATTATTGTTGTGTGGTTGCTAAAATTATTCTTACTCTCTAGTATTTTTCTTCTTGTTCTTCTTGCTCTCTTGGTATTTTTTCCTCTTCTTTTCACTTGTTTTTTTTCTTATTTTCTAACCTTTATGTTATGTACTTTGTTTGTGTGTAAATACAATGTATAAGTGGAGAGTTTGTATAACATATGAGAGGTGGAAGGACATGAGTTGGAGGGGAAATGAAAAGTGGGGGAAGGGGTAAAGGGAAGACGTGCATGGTGCATGTTTTGTTTTTTTTTTCTTTTGTTTTTTTGTTTTCTTATTTTCATTTCATCTATCTATTTATCCAACTTTAACATTAACTCTATCCCATGCAATTTATTCTTTGTTTTCTTATATATATATATTTTTATTAACCCAACCACAACTATATATTATTTTTATTTTTTCCGCATTTCACATTCTCTCCTCCTTAAGCAACATTCGTCCTCGAATGTGAATAAGGCCGTAACATAATCACGAATGCACATGCAACCTTTTTAAGGAATGAGATCACTTTCTTTAGACACTGGCTAAGAGTACCCTTCCAAACTAACTGAGGAATACAAGACATGACTAAGGTAACAGTCTTGCATAACAATCCAAGATAGCGTGATATGAAGCTTACCAGTCCATACCCAAAATAGCATCGAAATCTACCATACTCAAAACCTTCAAATATACCTAAGTATCATATCCATCAACATAACTACACAACCCAAATAGCCTGATATACCACTACAGAATCCCCAACAGGCGTAGAAAAATAAATAGGCATGGCTAGAGACTCACGTATCAAATCCAAACTTAATGAAAAGTAGGCAGACACATAAGAAAAAGTAGACCCTAGATCGAATAAAACTATAGTAGGTCAATGATAAACTGAAAGAGTACCAGCGATTACAACATCAGAGGCTTCTTCCTGGAAAAACATAGAAATGTCCATGATCACCTGCAGTTTGAGCACCCCCATATCCTCTACCTCAGTGGGACTGAGCACCATCCTGACCTATCTGAGGGCCACCTATACCACCCTGAACACCACCTCTATCACCCTGGAACCCTCCACTAGCTAGCTATCACACTCTAGATTCTAAACCCTAAGAACCCTGGTGCTGGCCACCACTATGGGGCAATCTCTCTTGAAATGCCTAAAGTCACCATTCATAACACCTAAGAACTATGACGATGCCTCTTGATCGCTCTGTCCTCCCAATCCTCTCTCCAAATAAACTCAGCCTCTCTCATGGAATCAATTATTTATTGGAAGGTGGAACCTGTGGTAGGCATCTGTGTTGAAATCAATCGAAGAGGACATAACAACCAATTAGTGAACCTTCTTACACTATCAGTCTCATCAGATAAAATCATCAAGCCATGACGAGACAATGCATGGAAATGTGTCTCATACTTCATCACATACATATGCCCCCAGTGTAAATCCTCCAACTGAGCCCATCTCCTCTATCTTACATTGCGAGGCAAAAACTTCTCCAAGAACATCTGGGTAAATAAAACATAAGTCATAAGTGGGGACCCTACTGGTCTGAACTCAAGATAAGACCTCCACCACTGCTTGAAAGGTCCAACCATTTGGAAATCAGTATAATTAATACCACGTGGTTCCACTAGCCCGAGGTTATGCAACCTCTTGTGACAACTAATTAAGAAATCATAAGCATCATCCTCAGGATCCCCATCATATCTAGGAGGATCCAAATTCCTGAACCTCTTAAACATAGACATAGCAGGCTATGCAGTTGGATGTGTAGCCAAACCAGGTATAGACACACCAAGAAACTAAGGGATCCTGCCAGGTGTTAGATAAATCCCTAGTGTCATCCGGACGTAGCAACATGGTCAGGAGTCTTGCCTTCAACCTTAATATAAGATTCATTAGAAGTAACTGATGGACAAAAAACTATAGACTCCAAGAAGTTCATCATCTGAATCAAGGTATCATGAAGTACTAGAATAGCAATAAAACTCGGGGGCATCTAATTATGTCCGGCCCCATCAGTTTGACCCTGCTCATCCTCCTCACTATGAACCTCATCATCCTCCGGGATAGCCTCAGCGCAGAGACTCTACTCACCATGAACCCAAGAAACTACAAGATCTCGGTCTTGGGTTGCACCTCGAGTCTACCACCCGCCTCTACCTCTGCGCCCGCCCATACACCTCTCCGATGGCTGCGTACATGTTCTGGATTATCATCTCCTCATATGGTTGATCTACTTCTCACATCTGTGAGAAGAGTGAAACAAAGAGATTTAGAATTCAATCACAATCGAATCGCACGAAAGAATTAATGAATGAAATTTTCCTACATGTCTTCTAGCCTCTCGAAGATAGGTACAGAGCTCTTCGTACCGATCCGCAAGACTCTACTAGAAATTACTTATTTACTCATGATACCATTAACTTAGTGCTCTGATACCAAATTTGTCATGGCCGAAAATCCCATTGTGTCGTGAGGGCACCTATCATAACTCGTAAGAAAAACCTACTCATACAACTTATGAACATGCAAAAATAAATGCGAAAATTAAAGAAGTAGAAGATAAGTAATTAAGAAGTCTTTAAATAGAAATACAAGTCTGAAGAACCCCAAATACATATTCGGTAGTCACGTACAAAGCTCTAATATGAATACAACTATAAACTGAAATAACAACACTGTTCGAAAGTAAATGACAAAAATGTAAGATGGATAAAGAGCTCCAGTGTCGGGAATGCTATCAGCGACTCACCCTGAATTCTCTAAATGGTCACCTCATACTAAGCATGATCACCGCTCACAATTCTTCGCTGACTCTACACATAGAGAGAAATAAGCGTAGAGTGAGTACGAAAAACACGTGTACTCAACAGCATCATCGACCGACCCTAGCTATAACATTGGTGAGAGTTAGTACTTTTTGATACCTCTATACTAGTTAGTCACTTAGGAAATATATACTCAGTTAACCAACCTAACAGTAAACATATGGTTCAATAATGTACAATTTCTCTCTTAATCTCGACTTCGCAATAGATTCAGCCTAAACCCTATAATCGGGTGTCTAGTCCCATCAAACCTCACAACTTAACCTCAAAACAATTACAAGTCTCAAGTATCAATAATTCTTCCAACAAGTCACAAGAACAAATAGTCTATCAGACATCAACATTGAGTACACACAACATTAAGTACATATCAAAATGAAGATGAATGCAATACATATGGTATGTATGTATGTAATAGTCATATGTACTCGGTATACACATGCTACTACAGTATCTGCTTCATGTGATCCATGTGGGACTCATTAAGTCTATATATCCATACATAATGTCCTATCGGATACTAGCTCTGTGGTTGAAGTGTTATTAAGAATCATCACTCTCATATCATATACCATATCCTTTACCCGACTTTCCAAGCCATTTATCAATAACATATCAGTAAGCCAATGATAGAATCTATGAATGATATGGATATACGTACATCAATGTAATTAGCAGAATCAATTTAATCAGTATTTATCAGTATCCATTCAAGAGTTCAGACGAGATATGGAGTGATAAATGCATGACAAGTCAAATCATAATATCATATCAAATGGCTACAAGCCTAAATAAATAGAAACCATACCAACCTAAGAGGACTCTTTCATCGCATATCGTGGCCCGAAAGATAAACACATAAACTCCTTCACATGTATATTTTTTATTCACTAATGACCCATTAAGTTCACCCGGTACTCGTATTAGTGCTCATCACCTCACTAATATGGGATCTCTAAATCTCCATTACTCTTCTTAATTTATTACAACACATACCAACATATAATGCTACACTAGAGTCTAGAAAGTCTCAACTTGTCTGGATAGAGCCGAAGAAGTCACAAGATATCTTTCCCCTTTTATAGCGCCTCCTCACGAGCCCACTATGATCAATCATATCAATAATATGATATTACGGTCTAGTCGATACCCATAATCCACAAGTAGTTTATAAAGGAACCCTGGACCCTCATTACCAAAATACAAACTTTAATACCAAAGTAGGATCCATACATGCTAGATAGTCATAATACCAAGTTAATTTAACAATGAATCCCAATTGGGGTCCTCAATTTAAGATAAGGCAAAATCTTCAATTCAAAACCCTAGGATTTCTGCTCATTCTTAAAAAGGGTTTAAGCATGCAATTGGTCAATTAATTAACATCTACTAGTCATTTACATCGCTAATATACAATACCCATAACAATAGTCCACTAATTAACATCTAAATTCTCAATTAAGACTCTTATTCTCAACATATTCAATTTCCCTTTTCCCAAACATAGATTCAAGCCTATAATAATTGAATACATCAACATAATTGACTAATATTAGGGTTTAGAAGTTACCTAGATGAATAACCTCAAATATTCACCTTGAATCTTCCCAAAAAGTGCTTAAGAACTCGGAAAAGGAAAAAAACAAATGGTTTGGTCTATCGAATAAACTACTGTTGCTATAGTTTGTTCATCGCGATCGCGAGACCACATACACGATATCATAGGCTAACCCGACCATGCTTGACTCATCGCGAATGCAGACAGGACCACACGATCGTGAAGCACCACGACTTAGCCCTTCTCAGACACGTGTCCCCGCGACCGCGACCACTACCCCCATGATTGCGAGAGCTTGATTTTATCATGGATCGCGATCATGCTCCCTCCCTCGCGATAGCGAAGAAGGAAACCAGATAGCAGTCACTAGATTTTTGTAGTTTCACCCCAACTCTGAATCAACCCTCAGAAATCATTTGAAAGCCAAATAACACAAACAAAAGATGCAATCTTATCAGAAAATACATTTCAGACACGCTCGCACACTCGGAATTTCCAGAAAAGGTCTCTAAGACTCGGTTTTGACTAAAGTCAACTTTTAAACTCAATTTTCATAATTTTACAATTAAACTCCCAAAACTCATCGAGTTACCTCGGAAACCGAACCAAAGGCTCGACTAAGTCATAAACGTCATTATGGATCGAATGCAACTGATGAAACTATGAACAAAGAACTTTTATCCAAAAGTCAACTATAGATCAAACATCTTTACTCTTTTAACATGAAATTTCTCAAATCTACCATATTGGGTCCAAAACCTACTCGACTACCTCGAGAATCATGCCATCCATCCCCGTAAGTCACAAAAAATAAAATAAAGGCTTGGGGAGGTAATTTAAAGATTTCAAGATAAAATAAGAAAAATGACTTTTTGAGTCATTACAGTTACCAAATTTTTTGTCTTATTGACCGCGGTGAAAGATGTAGCGGTAATAATTGACCCATCATAAATCATGTTTATAACATGGGGTGGAGCGGCCATATTTGACTTATTTTATGAGGGCGGTTATCGCTCATAATTGTTGCGAGCCCTTTCACTCAAATCCTCTCAGAGGTGGCCCCTTCTTAGCATTCTTGCTATCTCTTATCGTATATATCTGCAATCTGCAGTTTTATGCCTGTGTGTGCAGTGGAAATCACACCAAATAGACTTCTCTCTTTTTCTAGGATCTAATTGTAGTGGTTTCAGTGGCCGAGACGTCGGATATGTTCTTAGTACTACCACTATTTGCTCTTCGTCGATGTTGAAGTTATACTCAGATAATTTTGGGTACCTAGTACCCCTAAATGAGTTATCTTTATTGGAATTTACCAACCCTTAATTGTTTTATTCGAAATTTCTTTTGTTATTTGATTTTTCAAATGAGCAAAAACCATATCCGCCTTCCTGCTTTCCAGTTGATAATAGTTCTTCGAGGAATTTCGATTAGTTCTGAATCCTTTGTCAAGCTTTCCAAAGATGCTTCCGACTTTAGATCCTAACATACCATCCTTAATATGGATCTTGGACTCATATATATTACGCACATCTTCCCAAGTTATGGCCTGAAACGCTAAGAGATTTTACTTGAGGTTTCGGGAGGCATCTAAATTTACCGGATTAAAACCTTTTATGAAATCCTCCATGGCCTATTCATATGGGACTGCTGGTAACAACATCTGCTCCTTTTAGAAGCGTGTAACAAAATCCCTAAGGAGTTATGTTTCTCTTTGCAATGCAAAAGATATCGCCCCGCACGAGCCTTTATGAACATATCAGTGAGATAGGAAAACAATCTGATTGAATGCTCTGAGAGTTATGAATACCATATCAAATATTTCAATGAAGTTTTTTATTAGAACCGATTCTATTTCATGTTTCCTTAGATCATTTCCTTTCATGGATGTAGTATAGGACATTATATGCTCCTGGATCAATAGTCCCATCATATTTGGACACAAAAGGCATTTTAAACATTCTGGGGATTAGATCGGGCGATCCTCCGACTTATACGCCAATTGAATGTATTTCTTTGCATCCGATCATGAACCACACAAGGAGCCCCTGGTATCTAGCTGAATTGGCGCCAGAACTCTTTGGCGATTTTCTCTTCCTTCTCTGCATTGGTATCAACTTTGCTCGTCATGTCCTTCATGAATTTCAAAACTTGTTCCTACAATGCATTTTTAGGGGTGGCGTCTGTCTCTAAGCCATCATTTCCTGATCTACCTTGATCATTACCGGTTTCACCATTTGCATTTGGTGCAGGCACCGGTTCTCCTGTTGGAGTACTATCAGTATTTTTGGACATGAACTTCCTCAAGTCGCTCGACTCTCCAACTCCTCACTCACTGCGGCGTTCTACACCCGAAGATTATGTGTAGCTTCTTTAGATGTTTCATCAGTGGGAACATCCTCATGCTGATTCAGTCTGTCTCGGATGTGACTTCATTTGTAAACATTGGGTCTTTGAGTCTCGTGGTTCCTATCGACAAGCTGTCTGACCTTAGATTGTTTGTGTTTTCCCTGATACTGTGACTGCTTTCTCATATTCTTGTCATTTATCTGATCTAAGCAAAGAATAAGACTTAAAGAAAAAAATTAGATTAGTAGAGGGGTCACTTGTGATGCCACAATTTTCTAGGCCTCACAGTGGACGCCAAACTCTTTACCCACAAAACGATATAGTTGAATTTGTATACATGATCAAGGACACGTGGATCTCAAGTGACATATTAGATAGGAATTCTAGATGAATAATACTAAAAATAAGGAATAATGAGACAAAGTAAATTAATGATTATCCTGAGCCTTGTGACAACTCTTGGGCAAAGCTACGATAACTTGTACGAAAACACAAATATCGAGAATATTAGCAAGTATCTTATAATAACTAGAATATGATCATTTACAATCTTATTTATACATGAGTTACACGGGTACATAACCCACGAAATGTGCCCTCATTAATACAAGAGAATAAATGTTGTAATAATTTGATAATCAATATCTCAATAAATGCTAATCTTTATTGGAAGATGTATGATCGGGTTGGTAACGACCGCCCGTTACAATTCAAATGACTCTCAACCTTCTGTATTACCGGTATCAGTCATACTTATGTCGCTCTTGGTACCACGTGTACCTAGTCGGTAGTGCCTTAGGTTTACGTGATTGTGACTCAACACCATGCTTCACATGCCATATTATAATCCATACAACTGTCTTATATAAATTTTTCACTATACAACTAGTTAAAGGAAAAGTCTAAAGGCCGACTCAATTGTTACTAGACTTCTCCTACACTTCATTAAGACGAATATACAATTTCTAAGATATATTATCTAGCGACTTATAAATATCTCTTATAGCTTTATGATTTTTTAGTTGTTCTCACCTTTTCCATATGATTCCCTTTTAATTAATTAAGGTTAGAATAAATTAATATCGTTTAGCCTTTACAAGAATCCACTTTTCATTATTTTAATATTTAGGTATTTGTTTATAAAATATTTCATAAATTAATGAATTTTTACATGTTGTAGCAAATTGTAAGAGGTATTTTAGTATTATAACTACACCTTAAATCATACGTAGCTACAACAAAATATATATTTGTGTATTCTATTTCTCTTGTTTCTTCTTTGCTTTATTCTTTCTCCTCCTAAAAAGGTACGAGCATTATCCCTCATCTTCTACGCCTCAATCAAAGTTACGTTGTGAACATAATGCATCATCGCCGAAATATTCATTGGAACTACTTTGCCGGCGGCATCCTTCTTATGTGTGTGTGATTTGAGTGCTGACTATCTCGTCGTTGATGAATCAGGTCTGTGCGTATGTGATTTCAGATTGCCACTGGAGCCTATGATCTTCCTCCTCCTCCATCTTCGCTGTCGGTACTCCATTACGGCGGTTGATCTCAGTTCACGCTGCTGATGCTTTTGTTCAGATCTTCAGTTGAAGAATCCGACCAAAAAATGGAGCAAAGAAACTCGCCGGCAAAATGAAATCCGACCAGATCTAAAAGAATACAAAGAAACTCACCAGAAAAGTGAAATCCGATCAGATTTAAAAGAATCAAACCTTTTAGATCTATCTTTTATGCATTAGTTCGTAGATCTTTGTGAAAATAATGTATCTTTTGAGTGCATTCTTCATTTTTTGACTGTAAATACATAGTTGAATACATTATTCAAGAAGGTCACATTTGTATGATCTTCGGTGAAGTTGTTGCAGATTTCATACAGTGTATTTTAATTTTTTCGAGTAAATACAGTATATTGTTTGTATTCTCTTATATTTCTGTATTTCCAAAGGAGAAAATTGTACATTTGAATACACCCGAGTATAAACAGTCAACGGTGTATTTGAATGCACATATTTACACACGAAATAGGTACAAATTGTAATTAAGAAAATAATAGCTACAGTTGATTAGAAACTTTAAAATTATAGCTATTTATGTAAGTCGCTCTAAATTTAATAGGTTATTTTATGATCGCCCGAAGCACATTCATGTTCTCTAGTTGAAATAATAAGAAGAAGCAGGAAAACCGCAGTAGAAAAAGGCTGTTTTGTGGAGAGGTTTTTAGTCTAAATTTTATTTACTTACTAAAATATGGTTTAGATTTAAATACTTATTAAAATTGACTTAGCTCTAAATAGATGAGTTAAAAGTAGCTATTTGTGTTTCAAAAAAGTATGCTATTTGTGCACTTCACCAATCAGATAGAGAAATTTTCATAAATAGCGATAATTTCATCCACAATTTTATTAATTTGTGTAATAATGAAACATAGAAATATAGTAAAATCTCTATAAATTAATAACCTTGGGACCATAAAATTTTATTAATTTAGAGAGATATTAATATATCGATAAATTAATATTTTATTAATTTAAAGATAGACTTTTTAAATTCAGCAAATTTAGTACATATGTATTGAAAATAAATGAATTCATATATGTTTTATTGATTATATTCATGCATCAACCAATTCTTTGTAACTAATTAAATATATTCATGTATAATATCAATTCATTGTATACAATTAACTATTATATTCATGGACGCATGTATCAATTCATTAGAATTACTTAAATAATGTATACATGTTTACATTAATTCGTTGCACTTAAATAACTATTATAGTCAATTAAATATATTCATGCATGATGAATGAAACATATACTATATAAATCTCAATATGGAAATAAAATAATTCATAACACTCAACCATGTCTTCTCATCTAAAAGTCATCGCAAAATCATCCATGAATGATCAAATGCGTAAAGCATTATGTGAGTATAAGAGAGACCATCCCACATGAACTAAAAAAGATTTACAAGATTGGTTGATGAAAAATATCGTTTGAAAGTTAGTCAAGGTACAATATCAAACACTCTCAAGAGATCATCGGAGTACCTTTCAGCCAACTTTGAGAAGGGTGGGGATATTAAGCGACACAAATCGGCGAAATATCCAGATATGGAGAAGGTTCTTTATGAATGGTTTCTTCAGTACCAAGATCGAGTCAACATGACCGGAGAGCTTATTTTGGAGAAAGCAAAGGATATAATGAAGCTTTTGCATCCTCAACACCCTCCTGAACATCAATTTTTTCAAGGTTGGCTTGAAAAATTCAAGGTAAGACATGATATTAAATCATTTCGTCGTTTTGAAGAAAGTGGTTCTTGATACGCAGACATATAAATGAAACTGGAGGCTATAAGGGAGAAAATAAATCAATTTCCCATGAAAGATGTTTTTAATTTGGATGAAACAGGTCTGTTTTACAGGTTACAAGCTGATCACTCTCTTGCAACCAAGCAACTTGAGGGAAGAAAGCAAGACAAAGAGAGGCTTACAATTGTTATTTGTTGCAACGAGGATGGTTCGAAAAAAATTCCTTTATGGATTATTGGAAAATATGCAAAGCCACGTTGCTTCAAAAATATCAACATAAGCAGCATCAATTGTCATTATCGTGTCAACAAGAGGGCATGAATGACTAGTGTGTTTTTTGATGAATATGTTTGCTGGTTTGATCACAAAATGAATGGCAGAAGAATCTTGTTGATGGTTGACAATTGTCCAGCCCATCCAAAAAATATTGAAGGGTTACAGAATGTTGAGTTGTTTTTTTGCCACCTAACATGACATCAAAGAATCAACCATGTGATGCACGAATAATTATAGCTTTCAAGATGCACTATCGTAGGAGATTCTACAAACATCTACTGGAAGGTCATGAGTTGGGGCTACCTAATCCTGAAAAGATTAATGTTTTAGATGCCATCAATTTTGCAGTCTCCGCTTGGACAACCAATGTTTCTCAAGTGTCAATAGCAAATTGCTTTCGGCACTGCAAAATCCGTTCAAATGAAGAAATCTCAAGTGAGACAAACTTTGAATAAAGCCTACATGAGCTTGAGAATATGGTCAAGGATGTTGGTTATCACAATGAAATGGACGTAAACAAATTGGTGGACTATCCGGGTGAAAATGATGAATGTTCAATGGTTCAAAGTTTAGAGGAAATTGTTGCTGATATTATTGAAGATCCTACTAATGATGAAGCTGAAGATGATTCAATACCGTTGGAACCAGTCACGAGAAAGGAGACTTTGAGCGCGACAACAACTCTTCAAATTTTTTTGTTGCAGCTAGAGAACTCGACACCAGAACTCTTGGCTGCAATTAAAAAAGTTAAGGGTGAAATCCAATTAGATTTAAATTTTAAGAAAAATCAAGTAACAATAGATTCATATTTGAAAAAATTACCATAATTTTTATAATTGTAATATTTATGAATTATTAATTTAGAGTTTTAATGGGACCTAATATTTATAAAGGGATTTTTCGAAAAATTATTATCTTATCGAATTTGATGATTTTTTACAAAGGCTCAAGTCGGGACCGGAAGATTTTATTATTTTAGAGAGTTTATTAATTTATAGAATATTAATTTATAGAGGTTTAGTGTAGTTTGTTTCAAAATGTAGAGGATACATTGTATCCTCGCGCATACAAATATCTCTGCCTAATTGACAACTTACATACACTTTAATACACTTTACATTACAGTCATCACCCCCAAAATGTCACACATACTGCTGACATGTACACAACAGAAACTTTACACATATACATACAACATACACTGGTACGTCATTGGAACGAATAAAACCACTCAAGTTAAAAACTTCTCTCTTCTCCCTCCTCTCCCATGCAAACCCTAACCCGTGTAGTCGTTAATAGCTGCTCCGATCCTGGTCAGCCATTGACGGAAGCTGGTAAGCCTTTGGATCTCACTCTTCAAGATCCATTCCCCCCATTACCTAACACGAAAACACCCACATCTTTTGCTTCTCTACCGATTGGCCTTGCTAACCCTACTTCAAAGTTCAAACTATGTTCAAACTGTATTAAACATGACAATGTTGACTTCCTCGATTGCATTTGATCCAATTCCTATGAAGAAGGTTACCTATATTGATGGTATTCCTTACGTGAAGTGGATGACATAAGTGTCAAGAATGGAGGTAATTAAAAATTTAAATACATCATTGTAGGTATGTTTTCATATGGTTGTCCTAAACTACAAGAATTGAGAACTATGATACCTCAACAATGTGGCGCGAAGGGTAGATGTCAAGTAGTTTTTTTTTTCCAGAAACAGACATGTGTTGATTAGATGCACATGAATGGAGGATTTAATAAATATATCATCTAAAAGTGCATTCTGGTTGAAGTCGAAGGATGGTTATTCTTATCAAATGATGCCTCTCATTTATGAATCTAACTTTAAGATTGATGAAGAAACATCCATCGCAATGGATTGTATATCCTTTCCAAACCTGTTACCAACCTTCTTTGTGAAGGAATCTTTGTTTACATTGCAACTTGATTTGGCTACAGTTAATAAGACAAGGCCAAACTGTGCAAGGGTTAAAGTTCAACTGAAATTATTATCAAATCTTCCAAAGTTATAGTTAAACGCATATTAGTTCAGGAACTTTGATTTTGCTGGAATTCTTGGAAAGAACTGTAGAGACCTCCTAAGCACCTAGGCCATAGTACTCATAACGCGGAGAAGCAAGAAAGGGGAAGGCTGTCAGGGTGAAGTTGGGATTTCCGGTGATCCGAAGATTACTGGAAAAGGTATGGTTTCTTTACTTGTATGTTTTAACTATGTTTTTGATAAGTTAATTTCTATGATTATGATTTTGATAAGTAGAATTTCTATGGTTATGATATTAAGAATCTGGAAGAGATTATAGATTGATTTAAATTAAAAATGGACAAAAGTGTCTATGTAAACCTGTTTATACTACTTGCATGTTATTACCTTAAATTCCGCAATGATCGTAATAATATCAGAAATAATAGTGAAAATAACACCAATGTCCTTCCCTCTTTAGGGTTGTCAGGTGAGTCAGAGATCCACCCCGAAATTGATATCAGAGCCAGTAATAGGACAAAACCAGATCTAAACACTGCTAGAAACGTGGATATGACTAATATCTACAACATATATGAACGTTATGAATATGATTCAGATAATAATTTGAACCACTATGAATATGAATCTGACAGGTCTAATGATAATAACTTAGAACAGTTTGATATAGAAGATTGAAATTTAGAATGAGAACAATCCACTCCTTCAGAAGGATAGTAAGATATAATAAAATGATATGGAAATATAGAGAAATTAAACGTCTTTTAATAGAAACGAAAAGAAAAGCTGAAGAATATTAAAAGCACAAAACGAATGGTTAAATTAGAAAAGAGAAGGTGACATATTCTATAACGATGAAGAATTACAAAAAATAAATAAAATATATTTCGATGCAGTAGCAACTATACCATTTAATGGGTCGTTGACCTTAACCGATCGTCGACCGGTACAAAATCCGATCCGTCCGGACCAGTAAGGCTCTGGGTCAGTTGGTTTGGCCCTGACCCCAACCCGCACAGGTTATACAAAAATTCGGTAAGGATCCGGACCGGTTGAACCAGTAAGGGGAAACCGGTTAACCGATCTGGTTCGAACCGGTAAGGAACAAATAATAAAAAAAAGGTTGTTGGTGCCCAACGATAACATTACCGTTGGGGCTAGGGGGAGGGGCCAACGGTCAGTGGACCGTTTGGCTTAATGTTTTTTGTTTTTTTTGTTTTTTGATAATTACATTTCAATCCTTTAAAAAATCTATAAATACTCTTCATTCATTTCATTTTTATCACACAATTATTTCTACAATTCTCAATTCTCATACTCTCTTAATTCTCTATATTATCAATTCTAAAGTTATTATTATTATTATTAATTTGCAAAGTAGCAAGACTTCGAGCTTCGGCCTACGAGTTTCAATTGAATTCTGAATCCCGAAGTTTGGTACACTCGTTTCATTCTCTAATTATTTTATTAAATTGTCATATTTATTTGTTGATTATTTAAATATTTTATAATGTCTTCGCTAAGGGGAATTGTGTCGGGACTGCGCCGTAAAGCTAGTTCAAGGGGTAAAAAATTTGTAGGTTCTTCATCATATAATCAAAATATAGATTATGATCAAATGCAAGAAGATTTTGGAATAGAAGATAATGAATATGATAACGTTCAATTAGATAATATTATTGAACTTGAAGAAACTGAACCTCCTACACCTACTAGTGTTCATGCTGTCAATGTTGGTACTGCTAGTGGTAGTCGTAGACCTCCTTTACCAGAAGTTACAGAACCAGAAGTAAGGAGAAAAAGGAAGTGTGGCTCTTTTATGATAGAGTTGGGGACACTGATAGAGTTAGATGTAATATTTGTGGGAAAACTTACAAACATAAGAGAGGGGGTGGTGATGGGGGGACGGGCACTATAGGTAGGCATTTATTGAAAGATCATCTGATACAATGAGGTGTTGCCACTGATTTAGAACCCGGTCAACAACAACTTAATCCATTAACGGGGGGGTTGACTAAGTACGATCCAAAGAAGGATCGCACTGAATTAGCAAAAATAATTGTCGGAGGTTGTTTACCTTTTTCTTTTGCTTCTTCTTCATATTTAATTACATATATTCAAAGAGTATATAATCCTTGTTTTACAGGTGTTCCTCGTAGTACTTGTAGAGCCGATGTTTTTAAACTTTATAATGATTATGTTATTTTTTTGCAATATTTGTTCACTAATCTTCCATGCCTAGTTAGTTTTACTGCAGACATTGGACATGCTTTAAACGGTTATGATTATTTAACAATCACTTGTCATTAGATTGATGAAAATTTTAAAATGGAAAAACGTATTATTTCTTTTGCGTATGACGAGGATCAAAGTCATACTGGAAAATATATAAGCGAAACTATTTGTGCTTATGCCAAAAATTATAATCTTTATAAAAAAATACTTTGTATATCATTCAATAATGCATCTAATAATACTGTTGTTGTAGATCTTTTAAAAGTGGAATTAGAACCGTCACTTCCTGATATATTTCATGTTCGTTGTGCTTGTCATATTTATAATTTAATTGTTAAAAGTGGTCTTGAGTTATTTGCAATTGAAATACAAATTGTCAAAAGAGCTGTTGGAGTTATCAAGGTAATAATAGAAAAAATAGACTTATAGAATTTAAAGAAAAATGTAAACAATTTGATTTGAGACCTTAATTTATGCCACAAGAGATTATTACACGGTGGAATTATACTTATTTATTTTTAAAAGAATGTTATAAGTATAAAGACCCCATAACACATATTTCAAATGCTCATTGTAAGAACGCGATTTATATGTTAACCGACGATGTTTGGAAATCAATTGCTGAACTTTTAAAAAATTTACGTAAATTTTATACTGCTACTGTTGAATTTTCGGGATCTTATTATCCAACAGTTTGTAATGCTTTAGCTCATATAGCTGAAATTTCATATTTACTTTATGGTTTAAAATCACATATAAAATATAAAGCTGCAGTTACAGTTATGTTTGAAAAGTTTAAAAAATATTTGTTTCTTATTCCTGATATTTATTGTATTGGTGCAGTCTTAAACCCTTCTGTTAAAAAAGTAGATTGTCATAATTTAATATTTAGTTTATATACTTATATGGAAGTAGGTGAAACAGAAACTCCATCTTCATTTGATTACATATGTAAACTTGATACTAATTTAGCTAAACTATATGATTATTATGCTACATTACATGACAACAACAACTCTGCTACTAATATTCCTTCTAGTTCTGCTTCTGCTTCTGTGTCTACATCTGCAGGATTCGAAGACGATGAAAATGAATATTTATCTATATGGAGTACTTTTGCAACAACACAAGCAAGCACAACTCGAAATTATGATGAGATGCAGTTTTATTTGCAAAAGCCAACGGAGCCGAAGAAGAACTTTCAACCTTTACAATGGTGGCAGGATAACAAAAGACAATTTCCGGTACTAGCGGTATGACACGGGATGTTCTTAATGTGTCTATCTCAACAGTGACTTCTGAAAGTGCATTCAGCCAAGAACGAGATCAAATAGGAGACACACGTCACTCATTGGGTGGAAGCACATTAGAAGTGTTAGTATGATTAAGGGATTAGAACAGATCAGAGAGAAGAAATCAAGGATATGAAGACGTTGACTATCCGGAAGATGAAGAAATCGACAATATTTTGGAAACCGGGAGCGCAACCGGGACTGGAATTAATACTCCAGATTTAGAGGTTATGGAGTATAACCAATTCAATCAACTTATAAATTACGAAGAACTTGCAAAAAGGATGCATAATATGTAAATAACAATTATTATTACTTCATTATGTACTCTTAGTAACAATTAACATTATGAATAATGAAAGTTCGAAAGTTTACATCTTATCATTAGTTTTTATTTTATTATCTCTTTAGTGTTATTTGTTAACTTATCTTATGTCTACTAATTTAATAAATTAATAAATTTTCGGAATAAAAAAATTAAAAAAAATTAATATAGTTTTTATAACTACAATATAACTATAAAGTTATAAACTATATTATATTATTATATTACATATTTAATTTGAATTTAGTTAGATTTTCGAAATTTACAAAAAATATAAAAATAAAACAAACCAGACCAGACGCCTGCTCAACCCGACCAGACGCCGAGAATCGAATTCGTAATGAACCGAACCCAGAGGCACGGTAAAGGATCGACCAGAACCGATCCGAATCGGTTCAACCTAATAACTGCCACTCGTCCGGTCGATCCGTTAGACACATACTAGAAACAAAAGAAAAATAGAAGAAATAAATACATAAATTAATGTACATGAACTTATAATAAGAGATTTAATAAGGGATATATGCTTTGAAACAAATCGATTAAAAATAAACTCATCTTTTGAACCCATTAAACGGTTAAATCAAGCAAAATGGTTATGTCAGCAAGCGAAAACTTTACTAAAACAAAAGAAGAAACATAAAGAATTAGAAAGAAAATATAAGATAAGAATATTTACTATAGAAAGAGAACTTGACCAGACCCAAAAAACTATTAGCTCCGAAGAATTAACAAGATTATATATAGAGTTAATACAAATACAAGCACAAATAAGATTACAGAATGGATTCATAAAAGACATAATTACAAATTTATCTATAACTCTTATGGGTGAAGAAATATTAAGGAAACAACAAATCATGTTAAGACAATTAGAATATGTAGCAGAAAAAAGATTAACATATAACAGGGATATAAATGAACATATAATAAGTTGTAAAATGAGTATTGATCTAATAACGGAAAGAGACAAAACTATAGAAGAATAATCTAAGCAAATAGCTGAACAAGAAGATGTTATAAAAAATTTAAAATTTAGATTAACCATAAAAGAAGAACAGTTAAGACAAAAAGATAAAGAAATAAGATATATAATCCAAAAACATGAGAATATAATAGACACGACAAGTGTAAATGGAAAAGCCATAATTAATTTAATAACTGATGAAATAATAAAAAGAGAATTATCAAAATTTCAACTAAAGAAGCCAAAAAATATAGAAATATATACTTTGGAGGAGTAAAATTCATTATAAAAGCATATTTTCAGAGAAATATAGATACACCAATACAAATATACATATTGGATGACATGATATTAGAAAATTTACAAGACGCATTAATATCAGTAATAAAAGGAAATTTAATATACCAAAAGTTAAAATTTACTGTACAACCAGATTTTAATATCTCGTTAAAAGATGAACATAAAGACTTAGCTTTAACATTATACTATAAATTAGATGGAATAAAAATGCCACAAGGAAGTAAAGTTATAAGTATAGAAACAAAAATCCTCAACTGATGGTAGCTGGTCCTCAAGTCAATCTTGGAAACGACTGAAGTTCCATGTAGCTGATCAAATAAGTCAGGAATATGCTGTATCAAATACTTGTTCTTGATAGTCACCCTTTTTAGTTATCTGTAATCGATACACATGTGCATGGACCCATATTTCTTCTTTAAGAATGACACCGAAGCACCCAATGAGAAACACTGTGTCAAATAAACCCATTACTCAATAAATGTTGCAATTGCTCCTTTAACTCTCTCATATCATATACCATATCCTTTACCCGACTTTCCAAGCCATTTATCAATAACATATCAGTAAGCCAATGATAGAATCTATGAATGATATGGATATACGTACATCAATGTAATTAGCAGAATCAATTTAATCAGTATTTATCAGTATCCATTCAAGAGTTCAGACGAGATATGGAGTGATAAATGCATGACAAGTCAAATCATAATATCATATCAAATGGCTACAAGCCTAAATAAATAGAAACCATACCAACCTAAGAGGACTCTTTCATCGCATATCGTGGCCCGAAAGATAAACACATAAACTCCTTCACATGTATATTTTTTATTCACTAATGACCCATTAAGTTCACCCGGTACTCGTATTAGTGCTCATCACCTCACTAATATGGGATCTCTAAATCTCCATTACTCTTCTTAATTTATTACAACACATACCAACATATAATGCTACACTAGAGTCTAGAAAGTCTCAACTTGTCTGGATAGAGCCGAAGAAGTCACAAGATATCTTTCCCCTTTTATAGCGCCTCCTCACGAGCCCACTATGATCAATCATATCAATAATATGATATTACGGTCTAGTCGATACCCATAATCCACAAGTAGTTTATAAAGGAACCCTGGACCCTCATTACCAAAATACAAACTTTAATACCAAAGTAGGATCCATACATGCTAGATAGTCATAATACCAAGTTAATTTAACAATGAATCCCAATTGGGGTCCTCAATTTAAGATAAGGCAAAATCTTCAATTCAAAACCCTAGGATTTCTGCTCATTCTTAAAAAGGGTTTAAGCATGCAATTGGTCAATTAATTAACATCTACTAGTCATTTACATCGCTAATATACAATACCCATAACAATAGTCCACTAATTAACATCTAAATTCTCAATTAAGACTCTTATTCTCAACATATTCAATTTCCCTTTTCCCAAACATAGATTCAAGCCTATAATAATTGAATACATCAACATAATTGACTAATATTAGGGTTTAGAAGTTACCTAGATGAATAACCTCAAATATTCACCTTGAATCTTCCCAAAAAGTGCTTAAGAACTCGGAAAAGGAAAAAAATAAATGGTTTGGTCTATCGAATAAACTATTGTTGCTATAGTTTGTTCATCGCGATCGCGAGACCACATACACGATATCATAGGCTAACCCGACCATGCTTGACTCATCGCGAATGCAGACAGGACCACACGATCGTGAAGCACCACGACTTAGCCCTTCTCAGACACGTGTCCCCGCGACCGCGACCACTACCCCCATGATTGCGAGAGCTTGATTTTATCATGGATCGCGATCATGCTCCCTCCCTCGCGATAGCGAAGAAGGAAACCAGATAGCAGTCACTAGATTTTTGTAGTTTCACCCCAACTCTGAATCAACCCTCAGAAATCATTTGAAAGCCAAATAACACAAACAAAAGATGCAATCTTATCAGAAAATACATTTCAGACACGCTCGCACACTCGGAATTTCCAGAAAAGGTCTCTAAGACTCGGTTTTGACTAAAGTCAACTTTTAAACTCAATTTTCATAATTTTACAATTAAACTCCCAAAACTCATCGAGTTACCTCGGAAACCGAACCAAAGGCTCGACTAAGTCATAAACGTCATTATGGATCGAATGCAACTGATGAAACTATGAACAAAGAACTTTTATCCAAAAGTCAACTATAGATCAAACATCTTTACTCTTTTAACATGAAATTTCTCAAATCTACCATATTGGGTCCAAAACCTACTCGACTACCTCGAGAATCATGCCATCCATCCCCGTAAGTCACAAAAAATAAAATAAAGGCTTGGGGAGGTAATTTAAAGATTTCAAGATAAAATAAGAAAAATGACTTTTTGAGTCATTACAGTTACCAAATTTTTTGTCTTATTGACCGCGGTGAAAGATGTAGCGGTAATAATTGACCCATCATAAATCATGTTTATAACATGGGGTGGAGCGGCCATATTTGACTTATTTTATGAGGGCGGTTATCGCTCATAATTGTTGCGAGCCCTTTCACTCAAATCCTCTCAGAGGTGGCCCCTTCTTAGCATTCTTGCTATCTCTTATCGTATATATCTGCAATCTGCAGTTTTATGCCTGTGTGTGCAGTGGAAATCACACCAAATAGACTTCTCTCTTTTTCTAGGATCTAATTGTAGTGGTTTCAGTGGCCGAGACGTCGGATATGTTCTTAGTACTACCACTATTTGCTCTTCGTCGATGTTGAAGTTATACTCAGATAATTTTGGGTACCTAGTACCCCTAAATGAGTTATCTTTATTGGAATTTACCAACCCTTAATTGTTTTATTCGAAATTTCTTTTGTTATTTGATTTTTCAAATGAGCAAAAACCATATCCGCCTTCCTGCTTTCCAGTTGATAATAGTTCTTCGAGGAATTTCGATTAGTTCTGAATCCTTTGTCAAGCTTTCCAAAGATGCTTCCGACTTTAGATCCTAACATACCATCCTTAATATGGATCTTGGACTCATATATATTACGCACATCTTCCCAAGTTATGGCCTGAAACGCTAAGAGATTTTACTTGAGGTTTCGGGAGGCATCTAAATTTACCGGATTAAAACCTTTTATGAAATCCTCCATGGCCTATTCATATGGGACTGCTGGTAACAACATCTGCTCCTTTTAGAAGCGTGTAACAAAATCCCTAAGGAGTTATGTTTCTCTTTGCGCAATGCAAAAGATATCGGGCCCCCGCATGAGCCTTTATGAACATATCAGTGAGATAGGAAAACAATCTGATTGAATGCTCTGAGAGTTATGAATACCATATCAAATATTTCAACGAAGTTTTTTATTAGAACCGATTCTATTTCATGTTTCCTTAGATCATTTCCTTTCATGGATGTAGTATAGGACATTATATGCTCCTGGATCAATAGTCCCATCATATTTGGACACAAAAGGCATTTTAAACATTCTGGGGATTAGATCGGGCGCATCCTCTGACTTATACGCCAATTGAATGTATTTCTTTGCATCTGGATCATGAACCACACAAGGAGCCCCTGGTATCTAGCTGAATTGGCGCCAGAACTCTTTGGCGATTTTCTCTTCCTTCTCTGCATTGGTATCAACTTTGCTCGTCATGTCCTTCATGAATTTCAAAACTTGTTCCTACAATGCATTTTTAGGGGTGGCGTCTGTCTCTAAGCCATCATTTCCTGATCTACCTTGATCATTACCGGTTTCACCATTTGCATTTGGTGCAGGCACCGGTTCTCCTGTTGGAGTACTATCAGTATTTTTGGACATGAACTTCCCTTGAAGCTGCTTCTGACTCTCCAACTCCTCACTCACTGCGGCGTTCTACACCCGAAGATTATGTGTAGCTTCTTTAGATGTTTCATCAGTGGGAACATCCTCATGCTGATTCAGTCTGTCTCGGATGTGACTTCATTTGTAAACATTGGGTCTTTGAGTCTCGTGGTTCCTATCGACAAGCTGTCTGACCTTAGATTGTTTGTGTTTTCCCTGATACTGTGACTGCTTTCTCATATTCTTGTCATTTATCTGATCTAAGCAAAGAATAAGACTTAAAGAAAAAAATTAGATTAGTAGAGGGGTCACTTGTGATGCCACAATTTTCTAGGCCTCACAGTGGACGCCAAACTCTTTACCCACAAAACGATATAGTTGAATTTGTATACATGATCAAGGACACGTGGATCTCAAGTGACATATTAGATAGGAATTCTAGATGAATAATACTAAAAATAAGGAATAATGAGACAAAGTAAATTAATGATTATCCTGAGCCTTGTGACAACTCTTGGGCAAAGCTACGATAACTTGTACGAAAACACAAATATCGAGAATATTAGCAAGTATCTTATAATAACTAGAATATGATCATTTACAATCTTATTTATACATGAGTTACACGGGTACATAACCCACGAAATGTGCCCTCATTAATACAAGAGAATAAATGTTGTAATAATTTGATAATCAATATCTCAATAAATGCTAATCTTTATTGGAAGATGTATGATCGGGTTGGTAACGACCGCCCGTTACAATTCAAATGACTCTCAACCTTCTCAGACACTGTGACGGTCATACTTATGTCGCTCTTGGTACCACGTGTACCTAGTCGGTAGTGCCTTAGGTTTACGTGATTGTGACTCAACACCATGCTTCACATGCCATATTATAATCCATACAACTGTCTTATATAAATTTTTCACTATACAACTAGTTAAAGGAAAAGTCTAAAGGCCGACTCAATTGTTACTAGACTTCTCCTACACTTCATTAAGACGAATATACAATTTCTAAGATATATTATCTAGCGACTTATAAATATCTCTTATAGCTTTATGATTTTTTAGTTGTTCTCACCTTTTCCATATGATTCCCTTTTAATTAATTAAGGTTAGAATAAATTAATATCGTTTAGCCTTTACAAGAATCCACTTTTCATTATTTTAATATTTAGGTATTTGTTTATAAAATATTTCATAAATTAATGAATTTTTACATGTTGTAGCAAATTGTAAGAGGTATTTTAGTATTATAACTACACCTTAAATCATACGTAGCTACAACAAAATATATATTTGTGTATTCTATTTCTCTTGTTTCTTCTTTGCTTTATTCTTTCTCCTCCTAAAAAGGTACGAGCATTATCCCTCATCTTCTACGCCTCAATCAAAGTTACGTTGTGAACATAATGCATCATCGCCGAAATATTCATTGGAACTACTTTGCCGGCGGCATCCTTCTTATGTGTGTGTGATTTGAGTGCTGACTATCTCGTCGTTGATGAATCAGGTCTGTGCGTATGTGATTTCAGATTGCCACTGGAGCCTATGATCTTCCTCCTCCTCCATCTTCGCTGTCGGTACTCCATTACGGCGGTTGATCTCAGTTCACGCTGCTGATGCTTTTGTTCAGATCTTCAGTTGAAGAATCCGACCAAAAAATGGAGCAAAGAAACTCGCCGGCAAAATGAAATCCGACCAGATCTAAAAGAATACAAAGAAACTCACCAGAAAAGTGAAATCCGATCAGATTTAAAAGAATCAAACCTTTTAGATCTATCTTTTATGCATTAGTTCGTAGATCTTTGTGAAAATAATGTATCTTTTGAGTGCATTCTTCATTTTTTGACTGTAAATACATAGTTGAATACATTATTCAAGAAGGTCACATTTGTATGATCTTCGGTGAAGTTGTTGCAGATTTCATACAGTGTATTTTAATTTTTTCGAGTAAATACAGTATATTGTTTGTATTCTCTTATATTTCTGTATTTCCAAAGGAGAAAATTGTACATTTGAATACACCCGAGTATAAACAGTCAACGGTGTATTTGAATGCACATATTTACACACGAAATAGGTACAAATTGTAATTAAGAAAATAATAGCTACAGTTGATTAGAAACTTTAAAATTATAGCTATTTATGTAAGTCGCTCTAAATTTAATAGGTTATTTTATGATCGCCCGAAGCACATTCATGTTCTCTAGTTGAAATAATAAGAAGAAGCAGGAAAACCGCAGTAGAAAAAGGCTGTTTTGTGGAGAGGTTTTTAGTCTAAATTTTATTTACTTACTAAAATATGGTTTAGATTTAAATACTTATTAAAATTGACTTAGCTCTAAATAGATGAGTTAAAAGTAGCTATTTGTGTTTCAAAAAAGTATGCTATTTGTGCACTTCACCAATCAGATAGAGAAATTTTCATAAATAGCGATAATTTCATCCACAATTTTATTAATTTGTGTAATAATGAAACATAGAAATATAGTAAAATCTCTATAAATTAATAACCTTGGGACCATAAAATTTTATTAATTTAGAGAGATATTAATATATCGATAAATTAATATTTTATTAATTTAAAGATAGACTTTTTAAATTCAGCAAATTTAGTACATATGTATTGAAAATAAATGAATTCATATATGTTTTATTGATTATATTCATGCATCAACCAATTCTTTGTAACTAATTAAATATATTCATGTATAATATCAATTCATTGTATACAATTAACTATTATATTCATGGACGCATGTATCAATTCATTAGAATTACTTAAATAATGTATACATGTTTACATTAATTCGTTGCACTTAAATAACTATTATAGTCAATTAAATATATTCATGCATGATGAATGAAACATATACTATATAAATCTCAATATGGAAATAAAATAATTCATAACACTCAACCATGTCTTCTCATCTAAAAGTCATCGCAAAATCATCCATGAATGATCAAATGCGTAAAGCATTATGTGAGTATAAGAGAGACCATCCCACATGAACTAAAAAAGATTTACAAGATTGGTTGATGAAAAATATCGTTTGAAAGTTAGTCAAGGTACAATATCAAACACTCTCAAGAGATCATCGGAGTACCTTTCAGCCAACTTTGAGAAGGGTGGGGATATTAAGCGACACAAATCGGCGAAATATCCAGATATGGAGAAGGTTCTTTATGAATGGTTTCTTCAGTACCAAGATCGAGTCAACATGACCGGAGAGCTTATTTTGGAGAAAGCAAAGGATATAATGAAGCTTTTGCATCCTCAACACCCTCCTGAACATCAATTTTTTCAAGGTTGGCTTGAAAAATTCAAGGTAAGACATGATATTAAATCATTTCGTCGTTTTGAAGAAAGTGGTTCGGTTGACATGCAGGACATATAAATGAAACTGGAGGCTATAAGGGAGAAAATAAATCAATTTCCCATGAAAGATGTTTTTAATTTGGATGAAACAGGTCTGTTTTACAGGTTACAAGCTGATCACTCTCTTGCAACCAAGCAACTTGAGGGAAGAAAGCAAGACAAAGAGAGGCTTACAATTGTTATTTGTTGCAACGAGGATGGTTCGAAAAAAATTCCTTTATGGATTATTGGAAAATATGCAAAGCCACGTTGCTTCAAAAATATCAACATAAGCAGCATCAATTGTCATTATCGTGTCAACAAGAGGGCATGAATGACTAGTGTGTTTTTTGATGAATATGTTTGCTGGTTTGATCACAAAATGAATGGCAGAAGAATCTTGTTGATGGTTGACAATTGTCCAGCCCATCCAAAAAATATTGAAGGGTTACAGAATGTTGAGTTGTTTTTTTGCCACCTAACATGACATCAAAGAATCAACCATGTGATGCACGAATAATTATAGCTTTCAAGATGCACTATCGTAGGAGATTCTACAAACATCTACTGGAAGGTCATGAGTTGGGGCTACCTAATCCTGAAAAGATTAATGTTTTAGATGCCATCAATTTTGCAGTCTCCGCTTGGACAACCAATGTTTCTCAAGTGTCAATAGCAAATTGCTTTCGGCACTGCAAAATCCGTTCAAATGAAGAAATCTCAAGTGAGACAAACTTTGAATAAAGCCTACATGAGCTTGAGAATATGGTCAAGGATGTTGGTTATCACAATGAAATGGACGTAAACAAATTGGTGGACTATCCGGGTGAAAATGATGAATGTTCAATGGTTCAAAGTTTAGAGGAAATTGTTGCTGATATTATTAAAGATCCTACTAATGATGAAGCTGAAGATGATTCAATACCGTTGGAACTAGTCACGAGAAAGGAGACTTTGAGCGCGACAACAACTCTTCAAATTTTTTTGTTGCAGCTAGAGAACTCGACACCAGAACTCTTGGCTGCAATTAAAAAAGTTAAGGGTGAAATCCAATTAGATTTAAATTTTAAGAAAAATCAAGTAACAATAGATTCATATTTGAAAAAATTACCATAATTTTTATAATTGTAATATTTATGAATTATTAATTTAGAGTTTTAATGGGACCTAATATTTATAAAGGGATTTTTCGAAAAATTATTATCTTATCGAATTTGATGATTTTTTACAAAGGCTCAAGTCGGGACCGGAAGATTTTATTATTTTAGAGAGTTTATTAATTTATAGAATATTAATTTATAGAGGTTTAGTGTAGTTTGTTTCAAAATGTAGAGGATACATTGTATCCTCGCGCATACAAATATCTCTGCCTAATTGACAACTTACATACACTTTAATACACTTTACATTACAGTCATCACCCCAAAATGTCACACATACTGCTGACATGTACACAACAGAAACTTTACACATATACATACAACATACACTGGTACGTCATTGGAACGAATAAAACCACTCAAGTTAAAAACTTCTCTCTTCTCCCTCCTCTCCCATGCAAACCCTAACCCGTGTAGTCGTTAATAGCTGCTCCGATCCTGGTCAGCCATTGACGGAAGCTGGTAAGCCTTTGGATCTCACTCTTCAAGATCCATTCCCCCCATTACCTAACACGAAAACACCCACATCTTTTGCTTCTCTACCGATTGGCCTTGCTAACCCTACTTCAAAGTTCAAACTATGTTCAAACTGTATTAAACATGACAATGTTGACTTCCTCGATTGCATTTGATCCAATTCCTATGAAGAAGGTTACCTATATTGATGGTATTCCTTACGTGAAGTGGATGACATAAGTGTCAAGAATGGAGGTAATTAAAAATTTAAATACATCATTGTAGGTATGTTTTCATATGGTTGTCCTAAACTACAAGAATTGAGAACTATGATACCTCAACAATGTGGCGCGAAGGGTAGATGTCAAGTAGTTTTTTTTTTCCAGAAACAGACATGTGTTGATTAGATGCACATGAATGGAGGATTTAATAAATATATCATCTAAAAGTGCATTCTGGTTGAAGTCGAAGGATGGTTATTCTTATCAAATGATGCCTCTCATTTATGAATCTAACTTTAAGATTGATGAAGAAACATCCATCGCAATGGATTGTATATCCTTTCCAAACCTGTTACCAACCTTCTTTGTGAAGGAATCTTTGTTTACATTGCAACTTGATTTGGCTACAGTTAATAAGACAAGGCCAAACTGTGCAAGGGTTAAAGTTCAACTGAAATTATTATCAAATCTTCCAAAGTTATAGTTAAACGCATATTAGTTCAGGAACTTTGATTTTGCTGGAATTCTTGGAAAGAACTGTAGAGACCTCCTAAGCACCTAGGCCATAGTACTCATAACGCGGAGAAGCAAGAAAGGGGAAGGCTGTCAGGGTGAAGTTGGGATTTCCGGTGATCCGAAGATTACTGGAAAAGGTATGGTTTCTTTACTTGTATGTTTTAACTATGTTTTTGATAAGTTAATTTCTATGATTATGATTTTGATAAGTAGAATTTCTATGGTTATGATATTAAGAATCTGGAAGAGATTATAGATTGATTTAAATTAAAAATGGACAAAAGTGTCTATGTAAACCTGTTTATACTACTTGCATGTTATTACCTTAAATTCCGCAATGATCGTAATAATATCAGAAATAATAGTGAAAATAACACCAATGTCCTTCCCTCTTTAGGGTTGTCAGGTGAGTCAGAGATCCACCCCGAAATTGATATCAGAGCCAGTAATAGGACAAAACCAGATCTAAACACTGCTAGAAACGTGGATATGACTAATATCTACAACATATATGAACGTTATGAATATGATTCAGATAATAATTTGAACCACTATGAATATGAATCTGACAGGTCTAATGATAATAACTTAGAACAGTTTGATATAGAAGATTGAAATTTAGAATGAGAACAATCCACTCCTTCAGAAGGATAGTAAGATATAATAAAATGATATGGAAATATAGAGAAATTAAACGTCTTTTAATAGAAACGAAAAGAAAAGCTGAAGAATATTAAAAGCACAAAACGAATGGTTAAATTAGAAAAGAGAAGGTGACATATTCTATAACGATGAAGAATTACAAAAAATAAATAAAATATATTTCGATGCAGTAGCAACTATACCTGTCTAATGGGCCGGGTTGACCCGGAACCGGACTGGTCGACCCGGTACAAAATCCGATCCGGTCCGGACCGGTAAGGCTTACCGGGTTGGGGGTTGGTTTGGCCCTGACCCCAACCCGCACAGGTTATACAAAAATTCGGTAAGGATCCGGACCGGTTGAACCAGTAAGGGGAAACCGGTTAACCGATCTGGTTCGAACCGGTAAGGAACAAATAATTAAAAAAAGGTTGTTGGTGCCCAACGGTAACATTACCGTTGGGGCTAGGGGGAGGGGCCAACGGTCAGTGGACCGTTTGGCTTAATGTTTTTTTTTTTAATTTTTTGTTAATTACATTTCTATCCTTTAAAAAATCTATAAATACTCTACATTCTTTTCATTTTTATCACACAATTATTTCTACAATTCTCAATTCTCATACTCTCTTAATTCTCTATATTATCAATTCTAAAGTTATTATTATTATTATTAATTTGCAAAGTAGCAAGACTTCGAGCTTTGGCCTACGAGTTTCAATTGAATTCTGAATTCCGAAGTTTGGTACACTCGTTTCATTCTCTAATTATTTTATTAAATTGTCATATTTATTTGTTGATTATTTAAATATTTTATAATGTCTTCGCTAAGGGGAATTGTGTCGGGACTGCGCCGTAAAGCTAGTTCAAGGGGTAAAAAATTTGTAGGTTCTTCATCATATAATCAAAATATAGATTATGATCAAATGCAAGAAGATTTTGGAATAGAAGATAATGAATATGATAACGTTCAATTAGATAATATTATTGAACTTGAAGAAACTGAACCTCCTACACCTACTAGTGTTCATGCTGTCAATGTTGGTACTGCTAGTGGTAGTCGTAGACCTCCTTTACCAGAAGTTACAGAACCAGAAGTAAGGAGAAAAAGGAAGTGTGGCTCTTTTATGATAGAGTTGGGGACACTGATAGAGTTAGATGTAATATTTGTGGGAAAACTTACAAACATAAGAGAGGGGGTGGTGATGGGGGGGACGGGCACTATAGGTAGGCATTTATTGAAAGATCATCTGATACAATGGGGTGTTGCCACTGATTTAGAACCCGGTCAACAACAACTTAATCCATTAACGGGGGGGGTTGACTAAGTACGATCCAAAGAAGGATCGCACTGAATTAGCAAAAATAATTGTCGGAGGTTGTTTACCTTTTTCTTTTGCTTCTTCTTCATATTTAATTACATATATTCAAAGAGTATATAATCCTTGTTTTACAGGTGTTCCTCGTAGTACTTGTAGAGCCGATGTTTTTAGACTTTATAATGATTATGTTATTTTTTTGCAATATTTGTTCACTAATCTTCCATGCCTAGTTAGTTTTACTGCAGACATTGGGCATGCTTTAAACGGTTATGATTATTTAACAATTACTTGTCATTGGATTGATGAAAATTTTAAAATGGAAAAACGTATTATTGCTTTTGCGTATGACGAGGATCAAAGTCATACTGGAAAATATATAAGCGAAACTATTTGTGCTTATGCCAAAAATTATAATCTTTATAAAAAAATACTTTGTATATCATTCGATAATGCATCTAATAATACTGTTGTTGTAGATCTTTTAAAAGTGGAATTAGAACCGTCACTTCCTGATATATTTCATGTTCGTTGTGCTTGTCATATTTATAATTTAATTGTTAAAAGTGGTCTTGAGTTATTTGCAACTGAAATACAAATTGTCAAAAGAGCTGTTGGAGTTATCAAGGTAATAATAGAAAAAATAGACTTATAGAATTTAAAGAAAAATGTAAACAATTTGATTTGAGACCTTAATTTATGCCACAAGAGATTATTACACGGTGGAATTATACTTATTTATTTTTAAAAGAATGTTATAAGTATAAAGACCTCATAACACATATTTCAAATGCTCATTGTAAGAACGCGATTTATATGTTAACCGACGATGTTTGGAAATCAATTGCTGAACTTTTAAAAAATTTACGTAAATTTTATACTGCTACTGTTGAATTTTCGGGATCTTATTATCCAACAGTTTGTAATGCTTTAGCTCATATAGCTGAAATTTCATATTTACTTTATGGTTTAAAATCACATATAAAATATAAAGCTGCAGTTACAGTTATGTTTGAAAAGTTTAAAAAATATTTGTTTCTTATTCCTGATATTTATTGTATTGGTGCAGTCTTAAACCCTTCTGTTAAAAAAGTAGATTGTCATAATTTAATATTTAGTTTATATACTTATATGGAAGTAGGTGAAACAGAAACTCCATCTTCATTTGATTACATATGTAAACTTGATACTAATTTAGCTAAACTATATGATTATTATGCTACATTACATGACAACAACAACTCTGCTACTAATATTCCTTCTAGTTCTGCTTCTGCTTCTGTGTCTACATCTGCAGGATTCGATGAAGACGATGAAAATGAATATTTATCTATATGGAGTACTTTTGCAACAACACAAGCAAGCACAACTCGAAATTATGATGAGATGCAGTTTTATTTGCAAAAGCCAACGGAGCCGAAGAAGAACTTTCAACCTTTACAATGGTGGCAGGATAACAAAAGACAATTTCCGGTACTAGCAGCTATGACACGGGATGTTCTTAATGTGTCTGTCTCAACAGTGACTTCTGAAAGTGCATTCAGCCAAGAACGAGATCAAATAGGAGACACACGTCACTCATTGGGTGGAAGCACATTAGAAGTGTTAGTATGATTAAGGGATTAGAACAGATCAGAGAGAAGAAATCAAGGATATGAAGACGTTGACTATCCGGAAGATGAAGAAATCGACAATATTTTGGAAACCGGGAGCGCAACCGGGACTGGAATTAATACTCCAGATTTAGAGGTTATGGAGTATAACCAATTCAATCAACTTATAAATTACGAAGAACTTGCAAAAAGGATGCATAATATGTAAATAACAATTATTATTACTTCATTATGTACTCTTATTAACAATTAACATTATGAATAATGAAAGTTCGAAAGTTTACATCTTATCATTAGTTTTTATTTTATTATCTCTTTAGTGTTATTTGTTAACTTATCTTATGTCTACTAATTTAATAAATTAATAAATTTTCGGAATAAAAAAATTAAAAAAAATTAATATAGTTTTTATAACTACAATATAACTATAAAGTTATAAACTATATTATATTATTATATTACATATTTAATTTGAATTTAGTTAGATTTTCGAAATTTACAAAAAATATAAAAATAAAACAAACCAGGACCGGTACGCCCGGTTCAACCCGGACCCGTACGGGCCGACCGGAAATTCGGTAATGAACCGAACCGGTAGGCACGGTAAGCAAGTGGACCGGACCGGTAACCGATCCGGAATCGGTTCAACCCAATAACGGGCTACCGGTCCGGTCCGGGTCGATCCGTTAGACACATACTAGAAACAAAAAGAAAAATAGAAGAAATAAATACATAAATTAATGTACATGAACTTATAATAAGAGATTTAATAAGGGATATATGCTTTGAAACAAATCAGTATTAAAAATAAACTCATCTTTTGAACCCATTAAACGGTTAAATCAAGCAAAATGGTTATGTCAGCAAGCGAAAACTTTACTAAAACAAAAGAAGAAACATAAAGAATTAGAAAGAAAATATAAGATAAGAATATTTACTATAGAAAGAGAACTTGACCAGACCCAAAAAACTATTAGCTCCGAAGAATTAACAAGATTATATATAGAGTTAATACAAATACAAGCACAAATAAGATTACAGAATGGATTCATAAAAGACATAATTACAAATTTATCTATAACTCTTATGGGTGAAGAAATATTAAGGAAACAACAAATCATGTTAAGACAATTAGAATATGTAGCAGAAAAAAGATTAACATATAACAGGGATATAAATGAACATATAATAAGTTGTAAAATGAGTATTGATCTAATAACGGAAAGAGACAAAACTATAGAAGAATAATCTAAGCAAATGGCTGAACAAGAAGATGTTATAAAAAATTTAAAATTTAGATTAACCATAAAAGAAGAACAGTTAAGACAAAAAGATAAAGAAATAAGATATATAATCCAAAAACATGAGAATATAATAGACACGACAAGTGTAAATGGAAAAGCCATAATTAATTTAATAACTGATGAAATAATAAAAAGAGAATTATCAAAATTTCAACTAAAGAAGCCAAAAAATATAGAAATATATACTTTGGAGGAGTAAAATTCATTATAAAAGCATATTTTCAGAGAAATATAGATACACCAATACAAATATACATATTGGATGACATGATATTAGAAAATTTACAAGACGCATTAATATCAGTAATAAAAGGAAATTTAATATACCAAAAGTTAAAATTTCATCAGATAAACAGATTTTAATATCTCGTTAAAAGATGAACATAAAGACTTAGCTTTAACATTATACTATAAATTAGATGGAATAAAAATGCCACAAGGAAGTAAAGTTATAAGTATAGAAACAAAAATCCTCAACTGATGGTAGCTGGTCCTCAAGTCAATCTTGGAAACGACTGAAGTTCCATGTAGCTGATCAAATAAGTCAGGAATATGCTGTATCAAATACTTGTTCTTGATAGTCACCCTTTTTAGTTATCTGTAATCGATACACATGTGCATGGACCCATATTTCTTCTTTAAGAATGACACCGAAGCACCCAATGAGAAACACTGTGTCAAATAAACCCATTACTCAATAAATGTTGCAATTGCTCCTTTAACTCTCTCAACTCGGCTGACACCATTGGTATGATGTTACAGAAATAGGTTGAGTGCCCAGCTCTAGGTCAATACAGAAATCAATATCACACTTTGGTAGAACTACTGGAACTAACTCTAAGGGAGGAGTCTCCACACTCATATCATGAAAATAAGCCAAATAAGAAAGACACCCCTTATCTACAATCTTCTAAGTTTTAAGGAATGAGATCACTTTCTTTAGACACTGGCTAAGAGTACCCTTCCAAACTAACTGAGGAATACAAGACATGACTAAGGTAACAGTCTTGCATAACAATCCAAGATAGCGTGATATGAAGCTTACCAGTCCATACCCAAAATAGCATCGAAATCTACCATACTCAAAACCTTCAAATATACCTAAGTATCATATCCATCAACATAACTACACAACCCAAATAGCCTGATATACCACTACAGAATCCCCAACAGGCGTAGAAAAATAAATAGGCATGGCTAGAGACTCACGTATCAAATCCAAACTTAATGAAAAGTAGGCAGACACATAAGAATAAGTAGACCCTAGATCGAATAAAACTATAATAGTTCAATGACAAACTGAAAGAGTACCAGTGATCACAACATCAGAGGCTTCTTCCTGGAAAAACATAGAAATGTCCATGATCACCTGCAGTTTGAGCACCCCCATATCCTCTACCTCAGTGGGACTGAGCACCATCCTGACCTATCTGAGGGCCACCTATACCACCCTGAACACCACCTCTATCACCCTGGAACCCTCCACTAGCTAGCTGTCGCACTCTAGATTCTAAACCCTAAGAACCCTGGTGCTGGCCACCACTATGGGGCAATCTCTCTTGAAATGCCTAAAGTCACCATTCATAACACCTAAGAACTATGACGAGGCCTCTTGATCGCTATGTCCTCCCAATCCTCTCTCCAAATAAACTCAGCCTCTCTCATGGAATCAATGATTTATTGGAAGGTGGAACCTGTGGTAGGCATCTGTGTTGAAATCAATCGAAGAGGACATACCAACCAATTAGTGAACCTTCTTACACTATCAGTCTCATCAGATAAAATCATCAAGCCATGACGAGACAATGCATGGAAATGTGTCTCATACTTCATCACATACATATGCCCCCAGTGTAAATCCTCCAACTGAGCCCATCTCTTCTATCTTACATTGCGAGGCAAAAACTTCTCCAAGAACATCTGGGTAAATAAAACATAAGTCATAAGAGGGGACCCTACTGGTCTGAACTTAAGATAAGACCTCCACCACTGTTTGAAAGGTCCAACCATTTGGTAATCAGTATAATTAATACCACATGGCTCCACTAGCCCGAGGTTATGCAACCTCTTGTGACAACTAATTAAGAAATCATAAGCATCATCCTCAGGATCCCCATCATATCTAGGAGGATCCAAATTCCTGAACCTCTTAAACATAGACATAGCAGGCTATGCAGTTGGATGTGTAGCCAAACCAGGTATAGACACACCAAGAAACTAAGGGATCCTGCCAGGTGTTAGATAAATCCCTAGTGTCATCCGGACGTAGCAACATGGTCAGGAGTCTTGCCTTCAACCTTAATATAAGATTCATTAGAAGTAACCTGATGGACACAAAAAACTATAGACTCCAAGAAGTTCATCATCTGAATCAAGGTATCATGAAGTACTAGAATAGCAATAAAACTCGGGGGCATCTAATTATGTCCGGCCCCATCAGTTTGACCCTGCTCATCCTCCTCACTATGAACCTCATCATCCTCCGGGATAGCCTCAGGCGCCAGAGACTCTACTCAGTCATGAACCCAAGAAACTACAAGATCTCGGTCTTGGGTTGCACCTCAAGGTCTACCCCTGCCTCTACCTCTACCGCGCCCCCTGCCCCATACACCTCCTCTGATAACTGGTACGGGTACATGTTCTGGATTATCATCTCCTCATATGGTTGATCTACTTCTCACATCTGTGAGAAGAGTGAAACAAAGAGATTTAGAATTCAATCACAATCGAATCGCACGAAAGAATTAATGAATGAAATTTTCCTACATGTCTTCTAGCCTCTCGAAGATAGGTACAGAGCTCTTCGTACCGATCCGCAAGACTCTACTAGAAATTACTTATTTACTCATGATACCATTAACTTAGTGCTCTGATACCAAATTTGTCATGGCCGAAAATCCCATTGTGTCGTGAGGGCACCTATCATAACTCGTAAGAAAAACCTACTCATACAACTTATGAACATGCAAAAATAAATGCGAAAATTAAAGAAGTAGAAGATAAGTAATTAAGAAGTCTTTAAATAGAAATACAAGTCTGAAGAACCCCAAATACATATTCGGTAGTCACGTACAAAGCTCTAATATGAATACAACTATAAACTGAAATAACAACACTGTTCGAAAGTAAATGACAAAAATGTAAGATGGATAAAGAGCTCCAGTGTCGGGAATGCTATCAGCGACTCACCCTGAATTCTCTAAATGGTCACCTCATACTAAGCATGATCAGCTGCTCTGTCAATTCTTCGCTCGGTACCTACACATAGAGAGAAATAAGCGTAGAGTGAGTACGAAAAACACGTGTACTCAACAGCATCATCGACCGACCCTAGCTATAACATTGGTGAGAGTTAGTACTTTTTGATACCTCTATACTAGTTAGTCACTTAGGAAATATATACTCAGTTAACCAACCTAACAGTAAACATATGGTTCAATAATGTACAATTTCTCTCTTAATCTCGACTTCGCAATAGATTCAGCCTAAACCCTATAATCGGGTGTCTAGTCCCATCAAACCTCACAACTTAACCTCAAAACAGTTACAAGTCTCAAGTATCAATAATTCTTCCAACAAGTCACAAGATCAAATAGTCTATCAGACATCAACATTGAGTACACACAACATTAAGTACATATCAAAATGAAGATGAATGCAATACATATGGTATGTATGTATGCAATAGTCATATGCACTCGGTATACACATGCTACTACAGTATCTGCTTCATGTGACCCATGTGGGACTCATTAAGTCTATATATCCATACAGAATGTCCTATCGGATACTAGCTCTGTGGTTGAAGTGTTATTAAGAATCATCACTCTCATATCATATACCATATCCTTTACCCGACTTTCCAAGCCATTTATCAATAACATATCAGTAAGCCAATGATAGAATCTATGAATGATATGGATATACGTACATCAATGTAATTAGCAGAATCAATTTAATCAGTATTTATCAGTATCCATTCAAGAGTTCAGACGAGATATGGAGTGATAAATGCATGACAAGTCAAATCATAATATCATATCAAATGGCTACAAGCCTAAATAAATAGAAACCATACCAACCTAAGAGGACTCTTTCATCGCATATCGTGGCCCGAAAGATAAACACATAAACTCCTTCACATGTATATTTTTTATTCACTAATGACCCATTAAGTTCACTCGTTACTCGTATTAGTGCTCATCACCTCACTAATATGGGATCTCTAAATCTCCATTACTCTCCTTAATTTATTACAACACATACCAACATATAATGCTACACTAGAGTCTAGAAAGTCTCAACTTGTCTGGATAGAGCCGAAGAAGTCACACGATATCTTTTCCCTTTTATAGCGCCTCCTCACGAGCCCACTATGATCAATCATATCAATAATATGATATTACGGTCTAGTCGATACCCATAATCCACAAGTAGTTTATAAAGGAACCCTGAACCCTCATTACCAAAATACAAACTTTAATACCAAAGTAGGATCCATACATGCTAGATAGTCATAATACCAAGTTAATTTAACAATGAATCCCAATTGGGGTCCTCAATTTAAGATAAGGCAAAATCTTCAATTCAAAACCCTAGGATTTCTGCTAATTCTTAAAAAGGGTTTAAGCATGCAATTGGTCAATTAATTAATATCTACTAGTCATTTACATCGCTAATATACAATACCCATAACAATAGTCCACTAATTAACCTCTAAATTCTCAATTAAGACTCTTATTCTCAACATATTCAATTTCCCTTTTCCCAAACATAGATTCAAGCCTATAATAATTGAATACATCAACATAATTGACTAATATTAGGGTTTAGAAGTTACCTAGATGAATAACCTCAAATATTCACCTTGAATCTTCCCAAAAAGTGCTTAAGAACTCGGAAAAGGAAAAAAACAAATGGTTTGGTCTATCGAATAAACTACTGTTGCTATAGTTTGTTCATCGCGATCGCGAGACCACATACACGATATCATAGGCTAACCCGACCATGCTTGACTCATCGCGAATGCAGACAGGACCACACGATCGTGAAGCACCACGACTTAGCCCTTCTCAGACACGTGTCCCCGCGATCACCACTACCCCCATGATTGCGAGAGCTTGATTTTATCATGGATCGCGATCATGCTCCCTCCCTCGCGATAGCGAAGAAGGAAACCAGATAGCAGTCACTAGATTTTTGTAGTTTCACCCCAACTCTGAATCAACCCTCAGAAATCATTTGAAAGCCAAATAACACAAACAAAACATGCTTTAAACGGTTATGATTATTTAACAATTACTTGTCATTAGATTGATGAAAATTTTAAAATGGAAAAACGTATTATTGCTTTTGCGTATGACGAGGATCAAAGTCATACTGGAAAATATATAAGCGAAACTATTTGTGCTTATGCCAAAAATTATAATCTTTATAAAAAAATACTTTGTATATCATTCAATAATGCATCTAATAATACTGTTGTTGTAGATCTTTTAAAAGTGGAATTAGAACCGTCACTTCCTGATATATTTCATGTTCGTTGTGTTTGTCATATTTATAATTTAATTGTTAAAAGTGGTCTTGAGTTATTTGCAATTGAAATACAAATTGTCAAAAGAGTTGTTGGAGTTATCAAGGTAATAATAGAAAAAATAGACTTATAGAATTTAAAGAAAAATGTAAACAATTTGATTTGAGACCTTAATTTATGCCACAAGAGATTATTACACGGTGGAATTATACTTATTTATTTTTAAAAGAATGTTATAAGTATAAAGACCCCATAACACATATTTCAAATGCTCAATGTAAGAACGCGATTTATATGTTAACCGGCGATGTTTGGAAATCAATTGCTGAACTTTTAAAAAATTTACGTAAATTTTACACTGCTACTGTTGAATTTTCGGGATCTTATTATCCAACAGTTTGTAATGCTTTAGCTCATATAGCTGAAATTTCATATTTACTTTATGGTTTAAAATCACATATAAAATATAAAGCTGCAGTTACAGTTATGTTTGAAAAGTTTAAAAAATATTTTTTTCCTATTCCTGATATTTATTGTATTGGTGCAGTCTTAAACCCTTCTGTTAAAAAAGTAGATTGTCATAATTTAATATTTAGTTTATATACTTTTATGGAAGTAGGTGAAACAGAAACTCCATCTTCATTTGATTACATATGTAAACTTGATACTAATTTAGCTAAACTATATGATTATTATGCTACATTACATGACAACAACAACTCTGCTACTAATATTCCTTCTAGTTCTGCTTCTGCTTCTGTGTCTACATCTGCAGGATTCGATGAAGACGATGAAAATGAATATTTATCTATATGGAGTACTTTTGCAACAACACAAGCAAGCACAACTCGAAATTATGATGAGATGCAGTTTTATTTGCAAAAGCCAATGGAGTCGAAGAAGAACTTTCAACCTTTACAATGGTGGCAGGATAACAAAAAACAATTTCCGGTACTAGCAGCTATGACACGGGATGTTCTTAATGTGCCTATATCAACAGTGACTTCTGAAAGTGCATTCAGCCAAGAACGAGATCAAATAGGAGACACACGTCACTCATTGGGTGGAAGCACATTAGAAGTGTTAGTATGATTAAGGGATTAGAACAGATCAGAGAGAAGAAATCAAGGATATGAAGACGTTGACTATCCGGAAGATGAAGAAATCGACAATATTTTGGAAACCGAGAGCGCAACCGGGACTGAAATTAATACTCCAGATTTAGAGGTTATGGAGTATAACCAATTCAATCAACTTATAAATTACGAAGAACTTGCAAAAAGGATGCATAATATGTAAATAACAATTATTATTACTTCATTATGTACTCTTATTAACAATTAACATTATGAATAATGAAAGTTCGAAAGTTTACATCTTATCATTAGTTTTTATTTTATTATCTCTTTAGTGTTATTTGTTAACTTATCTTATGTCTACTAATTTAATAAATTAATAAATTTTCGGAATAAAAAAATTAAAAAAAATTAATATAGTTTTTATAACTACAATATAACTATAAAGTTATAAACTATATTATATTATTATATTACATATTTAATTTGAATTTAGTTAGATTTTCGAAATTTACAAAAAAAAATAAAAATAAAACAAACCAGACAGACGCCTTGCTCAACTCAACCAGACGGCCAGAAATTCGGTAATGAACCGAACCGTAGGCACGTAACAAGTGGATCGACCGTAACCGATCCAATCGGTTCAACCCAATAACTCTGCTCGGTCCGGGTCGATCCGTTAGACACATACTAGAAACAAGAAGAAAAATAGAAGAAATAAATACATAAATTAATGTACATGAACTTATAATAAGAGATTTAATAAGGGATATATGCTTTGAAACAAATCAGTATTAAAAATAAACTCATCTTTTGAACCCATTAAACGGTTAAATCAAGCAAAATGGTTATGTCAGCAAGCGAAAACTTTACTAAAACAAAAGAAGAAACATAAAGAATTAGAAAGAAAATATAAAATAAGAATATTTACTATAGAAAGAGAACTTGACCAGACCCAAAAAATTGTAAGCTCCGAAGAATTAACAAGATTATATATAGAGTTAATACAAATACAAGCACAAATAAGATTACAGAATGGATTCATAAAAGACATAAATACAAATTTATCTATAACTCTTATGGGTGAAGAAATATTAAGGAAACAACAAATCATGTTAAGACAATTAGGATATGTAGCAGAAAAAAGATTAACATATAACAGGGATATAAATGAACATATAATAAGTTGTAAAATGAGTATTGATCTAATAACGAAAAGAGACAAAACTATAGAAGAATAATCTAAGCAAATAGCTGAACAAGAAGATGTTATAAAAAATTTAAAATTTAGATTAACCATAAAAGAAGAACAGTTAAGACAAAAAGATAAAGAAATAAGATATATAATCCAAAAACATGAGAATATAATAGACACGACAAGTGTAAATGGAAAAAGCCATAATTAATTTAATAACTGATGAAATAATAAAAAGAGAATTATCAAAATTTCAACTAAAGAAGCCAAAAAATATAGAAATATATACTTTGGAGGAGTAAAATTCATTATAAAAGCATATTTTCAGAGAAATATAGATACACCAATACAAATATACATATTGGATGACATGATATTAGAAAATTTACAAGACGCATTAATATCAGTAATAAAAGGAAATTTAATATACCAAAAGTTAAAATTTACTGTACAACCAGATTTTAATATCTCGTTAAAAGATGAACATAAAGACTTAGCTTTAACATTATACTATAAATTAGATGGAATAAAAATGCCACAAGGAAGTAAAGTTATAAGTATAGAAACAAAAATGGCATATGCCTTAACAGAAAATCATCATGTAAAGAAACAACACGAAATGAATATTTTAGTACCAAAAATGTACCAAGATATTTTAGAAAAAATAGAACACAAAGAAAACTCGAAAATAACAATACCAGAAGAAATACACATGGATTTTAGCAATAGAACCACAACAATGTTGCAAAGTATAAGACCAAAGATAGAAGGATACATGTTAAGTATTACAAGAGAAACATCATCAAAACAAGAAAGCTTGAGGATACCAAGAACATTGGATTTAATAAATATAACAAGTAATAGATTAAGTATTAAAGTAATTATATTCAACGGAATTACAACAAATGATTGTATAACTGAAATCAATACAAGAACTGTAAAAAGCTTTGTACATATAAGTAAAGTAAATGAAAAAGATTGTCAGCTAATTCCACCAGAAACCTTCAGTTATCCTGAAAATGATAGAAAAATAATAGTTACCAGAAGCATTAATCTGAGATTCAAAATTCAAGATTTAGAATACAAAATAAACATCGTAGTCGTAGAATATGATAGTTTTAATGAATTATTATTTGGAAGTGATTTTCTAACCATGATAGACTATAAAATTACAAATAATTGAATAGAAATTAATGATCAAGGTAAAACAAGATTTGTTAACAAAATATGAATATTCAAGAAAAGATCAATAAAAAGAAACGGAAGTTAAAAACAATAAAACAGATGTTACTAGAAGAAATTATCAATTCACAGCTTAAATACTTAGAATATAGTGCTAAAGAAATGAAGCTAGAAAGTGAAATAAAACTGTAAGATGATATTAATCTTCTTTGCGGAGTCTTTCATTAATATCAAGGTATATATTGAGTACAATATTCATCCCTTATACAATAGAAATCCTAAGCCTATACAAAAGAGGAATCATAGTCTTACCATAATTATATTTACACAATATATGGAAATATTCTAATTATGGGTAGAGAATATATTGTTTCCTATATTTACACGTTTACACACACCCTCAGTCGGAGCGGGAGGAGGTCGGACGCTGAGACTAGATCTGAAGTCAAGAAATAACTGTCTGGGAAGTCCTTTGGTAAATATGTCTGTATACTGATAGGATGATGGAAAATGTAACACTCGGACATGGCATAGAGCAACTTTCTCACGAACAAAGTGTAGGTCTATCTCAATGTGCTTGGTTCGCTAATGCTGAACCGGATTATGAGACAAATAGATGGCAGGGATGTTATCACAGTACACAATAGATGTCTGACGCAAAGAACACTGAAGTTCTAACAGTAAGTTTCTGAGCCAACAAATCTCAGCTACTACATTTGCAACGGCTCTGTACTCAGCCTCGGCACTGGATCTAGATAGGGTAGCCTGTCGCTTGGCAGACCAAGAAATCAGATTATCCTCTAAGAAAACACAAAAGCCGGAGGTGGAGCGTCGCGTGTCCGGACACCCTGCCCAATCTGCATCCGTATATGAGAGCAACTTGTTTGGCGCAGAGGGGTATATGTGCAAACCATAATCAAGAGTACCCTTAATGTATCGAATGATATGCTTAAGAGCAGTGAAATGAGACTCCCTGGGGCATGCATGAATAAGCACACCTACTGAACAACATAAGCTATGTCTGTCCTGGTAAATGTGAGATACTGAAGTGCACCTGCAAGACTCCTATACAGAGTAGGATCAGAGACTGGAGCACCATCCATAACACTGAGCTTAGATTTCGAATCGATTGGAGTAGGCATAACTTTGCAATTCACCATCTTAGCCCTGTACACTATCTCCTCTTCATACTTGCGCTGACACAAGAACATGTGATTAGCAGACCTGGTCACTGATATCCCCAAGAAATAACTCAGCTTTTCCAAATCAATCATTGCAAATTCGGACTTAAGCAAGGCAATAATCTCATTTTTCAATCTATCTGATGAGGCAGTCAGAACAATATCATCCACGTACAGTAATAAGTAAGCAGTGCTACTACCTCGATGAAAAATGAAGAGTGATGTATCACTCTTGCTGCATACAAACCCAATCTGCAAGATATACCTGGCAAACCGATCATACCACGCATGGGGAGCCCGTTTCAGGCCATATAGTGACTTACGGAGACGACACACATAGTGAGGGACTGTTGGATGGGAGAACCTAGGCGGCTGATGCATGTACACTGTTTCTCTCAGGTCCTCTTGTAAGAATGCATTCTTTACATCAAGTTGATGGATCAGCCAGTGTTTGCCCATGGCAATGCTCAAAACTGTGTGAATAGTAGCCGGTTTGACAACCAGGCTGAAGGTCTCTCCACAATCAATGCCCTCCTGTTGATTTGTGCCATTAGCCATAAGACGGGTCTTATACCTCTCAAGATCCCCATTGTCTCTGAACTTGTGACGAAAAAGCCACATACATCGAATTACATTCACCCCCTCGGTCTAGGTACTAGATCTCACGTGTGTTGTTTAGTTAAAGCATTAAATTCCTCATACATATCTACATTCCAATTAGGGTCTTGTTTGGCCAATTTTGGATTCTTTGGAAGTGGAGAGATGGTTTGGGCAGACAAGTTGAAATGAACTTTGGGTTTGAAGATTCCATGCTTTGAACGAGTTTCCATTGGATGAGTAGGGACAGTGGGTGGCGGAGTGGTGTCTGAGATGGTGGGTAAAGTTGGATAAGGAGAAGGTGGGGGCGAAGCCGTCGGAGGAGTCGCGACTCCTGGATCGAGCGTCGCGGCGCTAGAAGATTGGCAGGCTTCTCTGAAGTTTGGGAGTCGCGGCGCTGTCGACGGTATTCCTGAAGATTGCTCACTAGAAATCAGGCGCCGCGGCGCCTCCCCTTGGGGCTGCAGCTCTGACAACGGAACAAAGGACGTGAGTTGTTCGAGGATGAGGGGAGAGATGGCAGGCTCGTCAAGAAATGAGTAGTCCGGTTTTTGGAATTTTGGAAGATTCGAAAACGGAAATGTGGTCTCGTCGAATGTGATGTTACGAGATATGTGGATTTGATGAGTCGACAAGTCATAGCATAGATAGCCCCTATGGTTTGGCGGGAATCCTAGAAAGACACAGGGAGTAGACCTAGGAGCAAGCTTGTGAGGGGCGGTAGAACTGAGGTTGAGATAGCACAGACAACCAAAAATCCGTAGATGATCATAGGAGGGGACTCTATGGTAGAGGATTTCGGTAGGGGTCATATTGTGAAGAGTGCTAGTAGGGAGAATATTTAGAATGTATTCTGACATTTTAACAGAATATACCCAGAAGGAAGAAGAGAGGGATGCATGAATCAATAGGGTGTGAATCATATTGTTAATGGTACGTATGATTCTTTCATCTTTACCGTTTTGTGGTGAGGTGTGAGGGCAGGAGAAGCGAAAAACCATGCCATTATTTGTACAAAATCGGTGAAACATGGAGTTATTGAATTCACGACCATTATCGCATTGAAATGATTTTATACTTTTTCCAAATTGTGTGTGGATAAACTTGCGAAACTCAAGAAATTTGGCAAACACTTTCGATTTAAATTTAAGAGATATAACCAAACATAGTGTGAAAAATCATCAAGCAACACAAGATAGTATTTATGACCGAGAGAACTAGAGATAGGAGATGTCCATAAATCGGCATGTATAATATCAAAATGAGCAAGTGTAACACTAGTTGATGATTTAAACGGAAGACGAATATGTTTGCCTAAAGAACAAGAAACACAATTTTGGGCAAGTTTCCCATTAAAAGCAATGAAATTATTGCCTTTAAGAAAATTAAAAACTGGGACTCCTGGATGACCAAGCCTATTATGCCAAGTTGAAGAAGAAACAACCGCTAGAGTGACGGGAGAGCAAGATCTGGCAGCGGAAGTGGAAGTGAATGGATAGAGATCCCCCGTGCTATTGCATCTCGTAAGAGGTGTCCCCGTATGAAGATCTTTTACAGTAAAACCAAAAGGGTCAAAATCCACGGAGACAGAATTATTACGAGTAAATTGGCGGACATATATGAGGTTCTTAATCATGTGTGGGGCATATAGGGTGTTTTTTAGGGAGAAGGCTGGATGGGGAGGTTGTGTTTATGAGGTACCATACCCTTTAACTGGAATGCGTTGTCCACTACCAACTGTAACATATTGAGGATGCTTTAAACTAAACCGTTTAGGGATAGTACCTGCAGATTGGGTGACGTGAGATGTGGCGCCTGAGTCCATGTACCAAGTATTGTCAGGTTGTTGCATGGAGAGGGTGCTGAATGCCTGTCCCAACTCAGTGGGTGTCATGCCGGATGAGGGCTGCAAAACCTGACCTTGCATGAAGTGGACCTGCTGCGAGGCTGGAGCGGGGCCCAACAAACCAGGGTAAGAATACGAATTGTAGGGCTGTTGGTACTGGAATGGACTCGGTCTGCGACTCTGAGCCCAGGCGTCAGACTCTGTCTTGAGGCGCCGCGTGGCGTTGTCTGCCGTGCGAGTCGCGGCCCAGTTGTTCTATTATCCCTGTTGTTGTTGCTGCTGCTGGTTCTGTTGACCGCAACCCTTGCCACGACCACGACCTCCTCTGCCGCGGCCCCTGCCACCCTTTCCACAGCGTCTCTGCTGCGGTTGAGAGTTTTCTGGTGGCGTTGGATCTTGAGGGCACGTTTCGATCGCTAATGCCTTTTGACTGTGCTCATCCTTCTTAGCACGTCGAGTCTCTTCGAGCAACAACTGCGAGCGAGCTTTGTTAAAGCTGGGTAACAGATCTTCCTGTTGAATCATGGTGGCCAAAGTATCATATTCGCCTTTAGGAAGGCCAACAATCAATTGTAACACCAATTTGGTGTCGACGAGCAGCAAGTTGATCCGTCAGTAGCTTTAACTGTTTGCAGTACTCAGTCACATTGGAAAAGTTTTCAAGACGTGTATTGTTAAATTGCTTCTCTAAATACACAGCACGGGTGTGCTTATTGTCCTGAAAAATTTCCTCCAAACGATTCCATAACTCAAGGGCTGTGGCGCCAGATTTCATGATAGTAAGAAGAAGGTCCTGAGAAATACTACCATAAATCCACTGTTTGACGCCGGCGTCTAGACGACGCCAAGTAGACTCATCAAGATGACTTTGTGGTGGGATTTGTGGAGGTAGAGGCGTCAGAAAGTGTTGAAGAATAAGGGATAGCCATTTAGAGAAGAGAAGAAAGGAAGAACAAAACCCGAAAAAACAGAAAAAATCCGGGAGGGCCGCGGCGTAGGAGAGGCAGCCGGCGGCTGTGGAAGAGAAAGATTTTTAGGGTTTTGTTTATTTGGCTTTGATACCATGTAAGATGATATTAATCTCCATTGGGGAGTCTTTCATTAATATCAAGGTATATATAGAGTACAATATTCATCCCTTATACAATAGGAATCATAAGCCTATACAAAAGAGGAATCCTAGTCTTACCATAATTATATTTACACAAAATATGGAAATATTCTAATTATGGGTATGGAATTTATTATTTCATATATTTACACGTTTACAAAAATAATTAGAAAAAAATAACAAATAATAAACCTAATAAAGAATGGATAAGTATAGGAGATGGATGGATAAAAAGAATAAACAACCCTGAGTAATTTTAACGAAAAAGTTGATGAGATATGGACGGAACTAATAATAAAGGAAAAATTAAAAAAAAACCTTTTCACATAAATGGATGAAATAAAAGAAAATCAAGTTCAAACACGGGAACTAATAAGAGAAGAACTAACAAAATTATGAAATGTATCTGAAGTACCAACACTCAAATTAATACTAGAACAACTTAATACAATAGTAGCCCACGTAAACAAAGATAAGGGAAAAGAGAAACAAGTAGATGAAGGAGAACCCAGTAACCAAGAACAGACAATAGGAGATATAGTTGAATTAAGAACTACACAACCTGAAATAGTACCAATAAATGCATGGAGAAGAAGTAAAACCCCATGATAGATATTAGTCAAATAAAACCAAAAATACCAGAAGAAGTAGCAAAAACATTAGATGGTCTAAAAGCATTAAATAAGAAAGAGCAATTTTAATGAGTAACACTGAACATAGTGCAGTCACATTTATTAGAAATCATGGAAAAGATATATTAGAAAAAGAAAGATACAAATATGAACCTATGAAAAAACAGGATCCTAAAGAAACCTCAATAAAAAATAAAGATAATTTAAAAGAAGAAAACATTTATGTTGAAGAAAGAAATTTAAAACTTGAAAATAAAGCCCAAAGCCAAAAGATAATAGAATTAGAAAAAGAAAATATAAAATTAAAGCTATTTACTAATGAAGAATGGTTAACAAAGTATAAAAAATACAAAACTAAGTATAAAGATACCAAAAACAACTTAAATAAAACTAAAGTAGTAGTAAAAGAAACAAAAAAAGAAACTAGAACTAGTTAAACAAGAAATGAGTGAATTAAAAGAAGAATTACACATTATGAAACAATAAATACCAAGGTTAAAAGGGAAAAAGAAGGTAAGAAGAATACATAACACCAATAATGAAAATGATAAAAATAGCGATATTAATAATAGCAGCAGCACAGATAAAGAAGACATAATAGGTAATGAAGGACAAGTAGCAAAAATTACGGAAGAAATAGAAGATGAAAATAATTCTGAAATGGTACAAGAAAATAACCAAATACTGGAAGCACTACAAAGATGCAGAGAGTAAATGCGATTATAGAAGAAGAACCTGAAAGCGATATAGAAGATGAATATAATGAGCCTTTTGAAGCAGAAATAGAATCAGATAACATAGTAAATGAAGACACCAACGACTACCCTGAAGAAGAAATGGTAGATCCAGCCTTAGAAATCATAACAAGGAAACCTACTAAATTACCACCACATATATCAGTAGGACATGTCACGACCCAATTCATAAGTCGTGATGACACCTACCCTATTCCCCCGAGTAGGCGAACCACGTTCTCATTAACAAGTTAAATAAGCAGAAAATAAAAGAAAAATAAGCTACCAAGTCTCAAATACGAAATTCCCCAAAATCTGGTCAAAAGGGTACAAGAGCACTAACAAGTCTGAAAAATAGAAGTCTGAAAGAATGTCCGAAGGTTACATATTGTCTGTCAATAACCAACGAAAAATGGAAATAACTAAGAAGCCCTTCAGGGGCCACGGACGACCACGTAGCTCACCTTTAATGACTAGAAGATGTCCACCTCGTGAATCAACCACGGGGCGTAGAACTGGAACCTGGATCGTACTCTGCACTCAACAAAAGTGCAGCAAGAGTAGTATCAGTACAACACTAGTACCGGTAAGCATCATAGGCCAACAGTGATTAGATAATGCATGAAGAGTTGAAACTAACAAGTAGCACATAGAACAAACAGGTATGGTTACGTATCATATACAAGTCAAAATATAAGAAATTATGAAATCAACCAAGACAGATATAAGTGCACCAAATGAGCAGTTAAAACTAAGAGTAGATGCAAGCAATGCATTACAATAGTCACCTCTCCTTCCCTCCACTCTCGTACACATATGCTAAGGCAGTGCCTTCAAGCCATGACCTATGGGGGGCCCGCGAAGTCCATGTATCACTCGTGCTCTCCGGCTAGAACCTCGGAGGCTATCAATCAATCGCAATCTCCGACAAAGACCTCGGAGTTGCTCAATCACTTCCCTCACCAACATCACAAAAATAATATAGAAAGCAGGTCAAACTTGATATCAGTCTCAACACATATCACAAATATACAATCGACAAGTGTAAGTCATGTCACTGTCTTATGTTCAATTAGCAACATTTCAATTGCTTTATTTCCACATGATACGTAAGCTAGTATACGACAGAGATACAATCAAGTGGTAATCACACAAAATAACACATAATCGACGAACCCCTTTGGCTCGCGGTCCTGTGGACATTCTATCAGGCTATCCATGTCACTTTCTACAACTACATACGATTCTCTAATCAGAATCTTACTAAAGTAAACCATAACCTACCTCAATGCCGAGCGGGTGCCACGAATAATCAAACCAATGCCTTCCCCTTGCGTAGAGCCTCTGAACGCTTAAAATCTAGAAAATATGCGAACTACATTATAATACGAATATAAGGACACCCATATTGCTATATTTATATTAACAATATTTTTACCATTTCAATTGTATGACTAAACCCTTACACATATAAAAATATTAGCATAACTTCAGGAAATTCAAATAACATTCATTTCTTTCAACTTTCTCGTATCTCCCGCTTGTAAAGAATATAACATTAAATTTGTAACTCCAAATCAGGTGTTTATTATACCACATCGAAGGCAACACTAGGATATATTATTATTCTGAATCCAATATGACAGTACTTAATGTAGTTGGTGAAAATTTACGAAGGAAACAATCCTATGAAATCTGTGTCGCCAGAATTTTTGCAAAATGTGGCAGACACTTTAAATAGTCATAACTTCCAAACCATAAGTCTGATTTATCTCTATAAGGTCTCAAACGGACGGGAACAGAGCATACAACTTTCATTCAACCCATATTTTCATATTCCTTATGGATTTGTACAGTTTTCATGTTTTATATGATGTGTCGCCTGAGTTTCGGTAAAACGAGGTAGAAACTTTGAACGGTCATAACTTTCAAACCATAAGTCGGATTCATCCCCGTAAGATCTTAAACTGACGGGAACATAGTAATATACAACTTTCATTAAGCCCGTACTTTTATATTCTTTACGAATTTATACAGTTTTCACGTTTAATGTGTTGCGGTAATCATTATGCCTTGTTACATCCCTCAAGTTTCTCTATTCAAGTGGATTGTGGAATTTCCGTGTAATGACCTCTTTGAAATCTGATTTCATTCTATAACACGTTATTATAAGGATCACAAATAGATTAACTCAACCATATAACATAGAATCTAACCTGAACTTAATTGAGTGCTTCCTCATTGTCTTCTAGTAACTAGGGTTTCTTTCTCTTCCTTTCTTTATCCTCGCCGTTGCTGCGTTTGTTTCTCCTCCCGCTGGCTGCGCTCCTTTTCTCCTCTCCCTCTCATTTCCTTTCTGCTAGGGTTTCTCTCTTGTTTTTCTCCCTTTCCCGCTGCATACGCTCGTTCCCCCCTCCTTTTTTTTTTCTTTTGTTGCGTCCCCTTTTATTTCCTTCTAGCTAATAGGGTTTTCTAGTTTTCTTCTTTTTCCCTCCTGCATGCCACGCCCCCCCCCCCCCCCCCTTATTTTTTCTAATTAGTCGTGCACACGAAAGGGGTAGTGGCTTGGCCCACTTTATTAAATTCATGCACAAATTGTATATTAAAACTCCTATAATTTAGTACCCTATAGTCTCATACTCCTTTCGTAGTTTTAAAGTGCTAAATGACCAAACGGGTAGTTACATTAGATACCAATCAAACAATCGCTCGTCCTCGAGCGGCAAGAGTAGGGGTGGAGGAAAGGAGGTACCTGAACTGTCGAACAACTGAGGATATCTACTCCGCATATCCGCCTCATCTTCCTTTTACTCTCAATAGTCTGATTCTCTCAGATTTGATACTCCACTTGAAATACTTGAATTTTTATAATAACTATAACTCTGAACGCAATTGGTTGATACCATAATTTTTATTGAAGTCGCCATAATATTTTAGCCCAAGCTACAACCCGTTGTCAAACATGTAGCCGTAAGGTACTATAATTCTACTCATCTTTCTTGCACACCTTCCAAAGTCATCTTTAATACTAGGAATCACATAGAAATCATGTTTTCACACACTGTAATTCTAAATCATGACTTCATATGATCAGAAAAGTATTTGTGCATGTACTAAGCCAATTGTGCAAATTTCAAATCTATATAGTTTCGTTTCGATGGGCTGGAACTACCGAGTCAACACTCATCGTCTAATTTCTCTTAATCTTTCAAATAACATACTATGCTTATCATCCTAGTGATCATCTTGCCATGCCAAACCTGTACAAATCAACTGATCACTTCAAAGACTCCAAATATCACTAATAGTATATTCAACCCGATGCAATTGTACAATCCTCCAAATATCACCAATAGTAGATTCAACCCGATGCAAAATGTACGATTCTACAAATATCACTAATAGTCACCCCAGCTAATTCAATATCTTTATAAAAATAAGTAGTAAGTCTTTCATAAGTCTGTGTTGATCCATCTCATCCACTTTCTCATGAATACACAATCCGGTGTTGTCACTCTAGTCTTCAAAACTAAAATTTTCCCAAGTTTTCAATCGATAGAGTACCGATGAACTATACATTATGATTTTAAATCTTCAGGTTTGTCATCTCACACTATTCATCCAAATACGATAAACTTCATTGAATCTAATTACATCAAACTCTCCTCCTATTACTTTCACTAAACTTGTTCATCCCATTGAACACTCCAACATAAGGCCTATGGCCTCGTACACCACTTTTCAAAGCCATAAAATTTCTTAATGCAACACTTTATTACACATTTAGCAATCCCAAAAATATCAAATCTTGCTATCTATGTGTCTTACCACACACAAATATTCTTAAGTCATTCATATTCGAAGTACTCAACCATACTATCTATCCATCACTTCAACATAGTCTATTGCCACCGACATAGCCTTACCTCAAAATTATGACTTCAACTTTCCTACCTCCTCATCAATTCTTCAGTTGCAAAGTCTCGTTGGCACTTGCCATACGCTAAGTCAAATCATCCATAGTATTCCTTCTTCAATCATGGTTATCACCTTTACACCCTATGATATAATATAATGCCACCATAATCCATACATGATTGAGTGGTCACACCTTTTAAATCAAAATCCTCTAAAACTGATAGTATGATACCTTTTATTTTAATTCCCCAGTTTCCATATTTCATTCAAAAATCACTTTTTTCATCCATAGTAAGTTTTTACCAGATGAGCACATCCACCCCTGGTGTACCATAGAACCCCGGGGGAGCTACCAATCTAAATAATCTTGCACGAAAAGAATGAACCAAATACCAATCGGACTAAACTAGCACAAAAGAATTGAGCCAGATTCCAATCGAATTGAACTCGCACAAAAAGAGAAGAGAAATGAAGTGTTTCCTAAATGTCCTATAGCCTCTCGAGGATGGGTACGTACGTCTACATACCAATCCGCAAGACTCTACTAGACATTACTCTTGTACTCATTAGACCGATTAACCTAGAAGCTCTGATACCAACTTTTTCGTGACCAAATTCACAAGTCGTGATGACACCTACCCTATTCCCCCGAGTAGGCGAACCACGTTCTTATTAACAAGTTAAATAAGCGGAAAATAAAAGAAAAATAAGCTACCAAGTCTCAAATACGAAATTCCCCAAAATCTGGTCAAAAGGGTACAAGAGCACTAACAAGTATGAAAAATAGAAGTCTGAAAGAATGCCCGAAGGCTACATATTGTCTGTCAATAACCAATGAAAAATGGAAATAATTAAGAAGCCCTTCAGGGGCCACAGACGACCAAGTAGCTCACCCTGAATGACTAGAAGATGTCCACCTCGCGAATCAGCCACGGGGCGTAGAACTGGAACCTGGATCGTACTATGCACTCAACAAAAGTGCAGCAAGAGTAGTATCAGTACAACACTAGTACCGGTAAACATCATAGGCCGACAGTGATTAGATAACACATGGAGAGTTGAAACTAACAAGTAGCACATAGAACAAACATGTATGGTTACGTATCCTATACAAGTCAAAATACAAGAAATTATGAAATCAACCAAGACAGATATAAGTTCACCAAATGAGCAGTTAAAACTAAGAGTATATGGAAGCAATGCAATACAATAGTCACCTCTCTCTCACTCCACTCTCGTAGACACATGCTAAGGCAGTGCCTTCAAGCCATGACCCATGGGGACCCGTGAAGTCCATGTACCACTCGTGCTCTCCGGCTAGAACCTCGGAGGCTATCAATCAATCGCAATCTCCGGCAAAGACCTCGGAGTTGCTCAATCACTTCCCTCACCAACATCACAAAAATAATATGGAAAACATGTCAAACATGATATCAGTCTCAACACATATCACAAATATACAATTGACAAGTACAAGTCATGTCACTGTCCTATGTTTAATTAGCAACATTTTAATTTTTTTATTTCAACATGATACGTAAGCTAGTATACGACATAGATACAATCAAGTGGTAATCACACAAAATAACACACAATCGACGAAACCCTTTGGCTCGCGGTCTGTGGACATTCTATCAGGCTATCCCTGTAACTTTCTACAACTACATACAATTCTCTAATCCGAGTCTTACTAAAGTAAACCATAACCTACCTCAATGTCGAGCGGGTGCCACAAACAATCAAACCAATGTCTTCCCCTTGCGTAGAGCCTCTGAACGCTTAAATCTAGAAAATATGCGAACTACGTTATAATACGAATCTAAGGATATCCATATTGCTATATTTATATTAACAATATTTTTACCATTTCAATTGTATGACTAAACCCTTACACATATAAAAATATTAGCATAACTACATGAAATTCAAATAACATTCCTTTCTTTCAACTTTCTCGTATCTCCCGCTTGTAAAGGATATAACATTAAATTCGTAACTCCAAATCGGGTGTTTATTGTACCACATCGAAGGCAACACTAGGATCTATTATTATACCGAATCCCATGTGACAGTACTTAATTTAGTTGGTGAAAATTTACGAAGGAAACAATCCTATGAAATCTGTGTCGCAAGAATTTTTGCAAAATGTGGCAGACACTTTAAATAGTCAAAACTTCCAAACCATAAGTCGGATTTATCTCCGTAAGATCTCAAACTGACGGGAACAGAGTAATATACAACTTTCATTCAGCCCATATTTTCATATTCCTTACCTATTTGTACAGTTTTCACGTTTTATATGCTATGTCGCCTGGGTTTTGGTAAAACGAGGCAGAAACTTTGAACGGTCATAACTTTCAAACCATAAGTCGGATTTATCCCCGTAAGATCTTAAACTGACCGGAACAGAGTAATATACAACTTTCGTTCAGCCCATACTTTTATATTATTTACGGATTTATACAGTTTTCATGTTTAATGTGCTGCAGTAATCATTATGCCATGTTATATCCCTCAAGTTTCTCTATTCAAGTGGATTGTGGAATTTCTGTGTAATGAACTCTTTGAAATCTGATTTCATTCTATAACACGTTATTATAAGGATCACGAATAGATTAACTCAACCATATAACATAGAATCTAACCTGAACTTAATTGAGCGCTTCCTCCTTGTCTTATAGTTACTAGGGTTTCTTTCTCTTCCTTTCTTTATCCTCGCTGCTGCTGCGTTTGTTTCTCCTCCCGCTGGCTGCACTCCTTTTCTCCTCTCCCTCTCCTTTCCTTTCTGCTAGGGTTTCTCTCTTGTTTTTCTCCCTTTCCCGCTGCATACGCTCGTTCCCCCCTCCCTTTCCTTTTCTTTTACTGCGTCCCCTTTTCTTTCCTTCTAGCTAATAGAGTTTTCTAGTTTTCTTCGTTTCCCCTCCTGCATGCCACGCCCCCCTCCCCCTTTATTTTTTCTAATTAGTCGTGCACACGAAAGGGGTAGTGGCTTGGCCCACTTTATTAAATATATGCACAAATTGTATATTAAAACTCCTATAATTTAGTACCCTATAGTCTCATACTCCTTTCGTAGTTTTAAAGTGCTAAACGACCGAACGGGTCGTTACAGGACATCAAGCATAATTTAGCGAATTTGTAGGATCAATGGCACAAATAATAAATTTGAATGAATATTTTTAGACTTAGACAATGTTTATGATGAACAATAACTAAGCAGAAGAATTAATGATTGGAATGTAGGAATGTCTTTAGCGTTAATGAGTTAAGCACATACCAGTGATCTAGACTATATGTATGAATTAATATCTAAAATAATGATTGGAAAAGTAGCATTTTGGTTTGTAACCATAGCTTATCAAATGAAAGGAGAAGTATTTCATCATGCTAAAGATTGGAAAGGAATATTAATGTTATGTAATATAGTATTAAAAAGAGAATTTCTAGGAGAAAGATGGCTAGTAGCCAGAGAAAATGTATTAGCTGAAAGAAAATATGAAATAATAATGAATTTAAAAATTATGAAATGCTGTAAGATAAATAATCTACCAGAATATACAATAAGTTTTACTAAATTCTATTATGAAGCAAAATTTTTACCAGATGAGGGAATAATATACCAACAACTTTATTATGATCATTTACCAGCTCCATAAAATACGGAAATAACTAAGGAATATAAACAATTAGAACCAAAATAAAATACGTTGGGAGAAAAAATAAGAGTATTAAGAGCTTATTTAATGAGAAAATGCGAGAAATATAGGTTACCACAAAGTTAAAAAAGATAAAAAAAATTAGAATTAAAAGAAGTGTGTGGATTCATAGAAAGAAGATTAGTATTTGGATGTGATAACCAAGAAAAGGAACGCAAATATAAAAAACATAAAAATACATTTAGAAAATATAAGAATAAAGCGTTTAATAAAAATAAAAAGTACACAAAAAATTATGATAAACCATATTACAAACCTTACAAAAGAAGGAAATATAAGAGATTTAGGAGATATAATAATACCCCCGACACTAGAAATAGGTTTAGAAATAAACAAAAATTTAGAAGAAAAAGATATATAAAACCATTAGAAGCAAAAGAAGCACCTAAAAAATGTAAATGTTGAAATTTTAATGAAAAGAGACATTATGCTAACAAATGCCCGAAATTAAAGAAACAAGGAGTAAAATATATTAATACTACACAATTTATTATGAGTCTAGAACAAATAAAAGAAGAAAACAATAAATGGTATAGTGATGAAGAATTTTATATTAGTCAAACCGAAGAAGAAAGTGACATAGAAACAGGGAATATTAATTATATAAATAACTACTCAGACGAAGAAAACATCTATTCAGACAGTGAAACTAATTCAGAATAAATGGTAGCAGTTTACATAGAAGCTCATGTAGAATACAAACCCAATAAAATGATAAAACAAAAAATCTATATTGATAGCGGAGCAGATATGTGTCTAGCATGATTTTTTTTTTTAGAATCACATAAGTGGAAAATATCTAGGACATATAGAATACGGGTAACATGATTTAATAAACAAACTAAAGAATTAGACACAATAGCGGAAAATGTAAGGATAATGTTAAATAAGACAGTATTTAGATTACCTATAATATATCAAGATAATAATATGAGTCAACATGTGTTATTAGGAAATAACTTTTTAGAATACTTTAAAACTCAAGTTGTAAACAATAACACCTTAAGCCTACAAAAACCTTGTAACAGATGAATTATATTAAAAAGAATACTACCGGTACAAACGTTAAAGTTATGTAATAGGATAAATCGAAACAATAAGTTGCAACTATTAAAAGAAAAATACATTGGTATGTTAAAAGTAAATTTTGGAGAAAATCCAATACAATTGTGAGAAAAAGAGAAAATATATGCTGAAATAAAGTTAATAACCCCTAATGATATTGTCAGATGTAAACCTATTAGATATAGCCCAACATATCAGAAAGAATTCGAAACACAACTAAAAGAACTACTAGATTTAAAACTAATACAAGAAAGTAAAAGTCCACATAGTAGTCCAGCTTTCCTAGTAAGAAAACATAGTGACCAAAAAAGAGGTAAGGCTAGAATGGTCGTAGACTATAGAGAACTAAATAAAAAGACAATATTTGATGGATATTTTTTACCATATAAAAGAAACCTTATTAGCAGATTAGGAGATAAGAAATGGTTTAGCAAGTTTGATTGTAAGAGTGGATTTTGGCAGATAAAATTAACTACAGAATCAAAATCTTTAACAACTTTTAGTACCCCTCAAGGACATTATGAGTGGAATGTATTACCATTTGGATTAAAAAAAGCACCTCAAATATTCCAAAGACGAATGGATCAAGTGTTTAAAAAATTAACAGATTATTGTTTAGTGTATGTCGATGATATATTAATATATAGTAATAATCTAGGAGATCATATTAAACACCTAGAAGAGTTTATAAACCATAAAACAACATGGAATCTTGTTATCAGAAAAGAAGTCTGAAATTTTTAAGGATAATATAGAATATTTAGGATATATAATAGATAAAGATGTATTCCAACTACAAGAAAACATAGTAACAAAAATTAAAAAAATTTAAAGATAAACTAGAAACTAAAAAAGAAGTGCAATAGTTTCTAGGGATAATAAACTATGCCTCAGATCATATAAAAGACTTACCAGCTCTAAGAAAACCATTACAAGATTTGATCAAAGGAAAAAATAAAGCATTTGAATGGAAAGAAGAACACGATAAAGCAATAAAAGATATCAAACCTATCAAAACATAAAATACCAACTGATAAAGATCAATTAGAACTTTTTTTTACAGATGCTAGTGACATAGTTTGGGGAGCAGTCCTCATAGCATATGACAAAGATGATATAGATAAAGAAAAACCTTTGATATGAGGATATGGAGGTGGAACTTGAAAGCCAAATGAAAAGAATTATCATATCAATGAAAAGGAATTATTAGCCGTAAAATTTGGAATAAAACGATTCATTATCATCTACTACCAGTAAAATTTGTTGTCAGGACTGATAACACACAAGTAAGAGAATTAATCACTAATAAGATAGATCCATTACCAGAATTGAATAAACGAAGGAAATGACAATCATTCTTTTATTGTAAAGAATATATCCGGAACTAAGAATCTTCTAGCTGATTTTTTAAGCAGATATCAGGATGTCAGTTAACAGTAACAGCTTTGACGACTATATCAGCAATGTTATAAATGAAGTTATTAGCAGCAACCAAGCTATGGAAACCAAAATACAAGAACTAGAAGGACTCCTCAGAAAAAATAACAGCCTCGTTGATCAACTAAAGGAATGCCTATCAGACTACCAGAACTACAGAAACCTAAGAAACCCTCCAAAGGATACCATGGAAACTACTAATTTTCCTACTATCAGTTCAAGACTATTACAAATGCCACCAACATCCCAAATACCAACATCACAAATACTATCAATGGCTAAAAAAATTACATTTACCCCAGAAATCATCATCGTTTATGAAACCATTACCAAATATTACACTTAAAAATCCAACCCCAACATACTAAAGCCTCAAGATTCACCAAGTATCCAAGATATTTATGTCTTGAGAAAACAGATCCAAATGTGGCCCATAAACTGTTCAAATATGGATTTCTAGATAAGATCATGACAGATGATACCCTTAACAACATATCAAAACTACCAAGTACCATATACCAATCAGTCCAATCTATGAGAGAAACATTCAGACCAGGGATATACGGAATACAAATATTTGATCCTTCTAACAGACCTAACAGGAAAACCCATTGTATTATGTCAACTCTTCAAATCTGGAAGGAATACTAGCATTACTGGAGATAGTACAGATTCCAAAAAGAAAATACCATGCAAAATTAATCAGTTTCAGGAATGGCTAAGCAACAAAAGAGCTATTGGACTAACAACCCTAGCAGGAAGATTAGAAGATCTGATCAGAATGGGAAATACAACCATTATTGGGACTACTAAAGGAGGAGAAGTAGAAGAATTAATTACTATATGCTATAACCACGATATAATAGTACAGGATACGGTGGAAATTACCAACATGATGAACAAATTAATAAACCTAAGACATAAACATGCCAAAGAAACAATGGAACAATAACAGGCCATAACAAAACAAAAAAGAAAGCCAATAACTCTAAGAGATATGAGTATGAGTAATAAGCAAGTTATGAGCATAAAAGAAGAAGGATCTTCTGATCCATTCTCTTAATAACATAATAGCCTGGTGGGGAATAATGTAGTTTTGCTACATAGAACTCATCATATCAGTCCATCTAGGATCATGTAGTCGAACTACGTGAAGCCTAGTATATCAGCATAAGAGCATAACAGTCTGGCCCAATGTGATTTATCACATAAGACCAAAGTGATATTAGCATAACAGCAGGAATATTATCAAAAAAAGACAACAAATGAGACAAAGAAAATGACAGCAACGAAGCAAAATAAAGATGCTAAACACATCAGCTTTTGAAAAAGAAATCTCAATAATAGCAAGAAGACAAAAAAAAATATCAATCAAAACAGACAAGATATCAGCAGAAGTCAACAAATATCAGCAAGTGGAGTTTTGACGGATGAATAAGACGGATGAAGAAAAATGTAATAATTTTAGCTTGTACTATAGATAAATGATAGCAGGAATAGTAAAGTCGTCGAATACTGTAACACCACAGTAAAGGTCACACAGTAAAGGACATATCACTGTAGCACCCCGCGGTTATTTATATAAAGAGTCTCTTTGTATCAGTATGAGGTAAGAGTTTTTCGAAATAAAAATTCGATCTTTGAAATATCCTCTCTCTAAAAATACTCTCTCAAGAATACTTTCTTTATCTAAAATTTAGAAATTTAATAGCTTTCTATTATACTAAAGTTATGTCTAGCTAAAACCCCATATCAGTCTATAATCCTAACAGAATAATATTGTAATCTAAGAAGATCTACTTCAAAGGATCATAAGAATAAGAAATAAACTTTGAAGAATATATAGTTAAACACATATTAGTTCAGGAACCTTGACTCTTGCTGGAATTCTTGAAAAGATCTGTAGAGACCTCCTAAGCACCTAGGCCATAGTACCCATAACGCAGAGAAGAATGAAAAGGGAAGACTGCCAGGGTGAAGTTGAGATTTTATGTGATCCGAAGGTTACTGCAAAAGGTATGGTTTCTTTACTTGTATGTTTTAACTATGTTTTTGATAAGTTAATTTCTATGATTATGATTTTGATAAGTAGAATTTCTATGGTTATGATATTAAGAATATGGAAGAGATTATAGATTGATTAAATTAAAAATGGACAAAAGTGCCTATGTAAACTTGTTTATACTACTTTCATGTTATTACCATAAATTCAACAATGATCGTAATAATATCAGAAATAATAGTGAAAATACCACAAATATCCTTTCCAATTTTGGGGCGGATCTCTGCCTCACCTGACAACCCTAAAGAGGGAAGGACATCGATGGTATTTTCACTATTATTTTTAATATTATTACGATTATTGCGGAATTTAAGATAATAACAAGCAAGTAGTATACTCACAAGTAGTATAAATAGATTTACATGGAAGTTTTTATCCATTTTTTAATTTAAATCAATCTATAACCTCTTCCAGATTCTTAATATCTTAATCATAGAAATTCTACTTATCAAAATCATAATCATAGAAATTAACTTATCAAAAACATAGTTAATACATACAAGTAAATAAACCACACCTTTTGCAGTAATCTTCGTATCACCGGAAATCTCAACTTCACCCTGGCAGCCTTCCCCTTTCTTGCTTCTCCGCGTTATGGGTACTATGGCCTAGGTGCTTAGGAGGTCTCTACAGTTCTTTCCTAGAATTCCAGCAAGAGTCAAGGTTCCTGAACTAATATGTGTTTAACTATATATTCTTCAAAGTTTATTTCTTGTTCTTATGATCCTTTGAAGTAGATCTTCTTAGATTACTTCTTTTAGGATTATAGACTGATATGGGGTTTTAGCTAGACATAACTTTAGGCTAATAGAAAGCTATTAGATTTCTGAATTTTAGATAAAGAAAGTATTCTTGAGAGAATATTTCAAAGATCGAATTTTTATTTCGGAAAACTCTTACCTCAAACTGATACAAAGAGACTCTTTATATAGATAACCTCGGGGTGCTACAGTGATATGTCCTTTACTGTGCCACCTTTACTGTGGTGCTACAGTATTCGGCGGCTTTACTATTCCTGCTATCATTCATCTACAGTACAAGCTAAAATTATTACATTTTTCTTCATCCGTCTTTTTCATCCGTCAAAACTCCACTTGCTGATATTTGTTGACTTCTGCTAATATCTTGTCTGTCTTGATTGATATTTCTTTGTCTTCTTGCTATTATTGAGATTTCTTTTTCAAAAGCTGATGTGTTTAGCATCTTTCTTTTGCTTCGTTGCTGTCATTTTCTTGGTTCCCTTCGTTGTCTTTTTTGATAATATTCCTGTTGTTATGCTAATATCACTTTTGGCTTATGTGATAAATCACATTAGGCCAGACTGTTATGCTCTTATGCTGATATACTAGGCTTCACGTAGTTCGACTACATGATCCTAGATGAATTGATATGATGGATTTTATGTAGCAAAACTACATTATTCCCCACCAGACTATTATGCTATTAAGAGAATGGATCAGAAGATCCTTCTTCTTTTATGCTCATAACTTGCTTATTACTCATACTCATATCTCTTAGAGTTGTTGGCTTTCTTTTTTGTTTTGTTATGGCCTGATATTGTTCCATTAATTCTTTGGCATGTTTATGTTTTAGGTTTATTATTCTGTTCATCATGTTGGTAAGTTCCACCGTATCATGTACCATTATATCATGGTTATAGTATATAGTAATTAATTCTTCTACTTCTCCTCCTTTAGTAGTCCCAATAATGCTTGTCTTTCCCATTCTGATCAGATCTTCTAATCTTCCTTCTAGGATTATTAGTCCAATAGCTCTTTTGTTTCTTAGTCATTTCTGAAACGGATTGATTTTGCATGGTATTTCATTTTTGGAATCTATACTATCTCCAGTAATGCTAGTATTCCTTCCAGATTTGAAGAGTTGTGACATAATACAATGGATTTTCTTGTTAGGTCTGTTAGAAGCATCAAACATTTGTATTCCGTATATCCCTGGTCCGAATGTTTCTCTCATAGATTGGACTGAATTGTATATGGTACTTGGTAGTTTGATATGCTATTAAGGGTATCATCTGTCATGATCTTATCTAGAAATCCATATTTGAACAGTTTACGGGCAATATTTGGATCTGTTTTTTCAAGACATAAATATCTTGGATACTTGCTGAATCTTGAGGCTCTTAGTATGTTGGGGTTGGATTTATAAGTGTAATATTTGGTAATGGTTTCATAAGCGGTGATGATTTCTGGGATAAATGTTAATTTTTCAGCTATTGATAGTATTTGTGATGTTGGCGGCATTTGTAATAGTCTTGATCTGAGAGTAGGAAAGTTTGTAGTTTCCATGGTATCTTTTGGAGGGTTAATTAAGCTTATGTAGTTCTGGTAGTCTGATAGGTATTCTTTAGTTGATCAACGAGGCTGTTATTTTTTCTGAGGAATACTTCTAGTTCTTGTATTTTGGTTTTCATGGCTTGGTTGCTGCTAATAACTTCATTTATTACATTGCTGATATAATCGTCAAAGCTGTCATTGTTAACTGACATCCTGATATCTGCTTAAAAAAACAGCTAGAAGATTCTTAGTTCCGGATATATTCTTTACAATAAAATCATAACAATAAAAGAATGATTGTCATTTCCTTCGTTTATTCAAATCTGGCAATGGATCTATCTTATTAGTGATGAATGCTCTTACTTGTGTGTTATCAGTCCCGACAACAAATTTTACTGGTAGTAGATGATAATGAATCGTTTTATTCTAAATTTTACGGCTAATAATTCCTTTACATTGATATGATAATTCTTTTCATTTGGATTCCAAGTTCCACCTCCATATCCGCATATTAAAGGTTTTTCTTTATCTATATCATCTTTGTCATATGCTATGAGGACTGCTCCCCAACATATGTCACTAGCATTTGTAAAAAGTTCTAATTGATCTTTATCAGTTGGTATTTTATGTTTTAGTAGGTTTGTTACCCTTTCTTTGATATCTTTTATTGCTTTATCATGTTCTTCTTTCCATTCAAATGCTTTATTTTTTCCTTTGATCTAATCTTGTAATAGTTTTCTTAGAGTTGATAAGTCTTTTATATGATCTGAGGCATAGTTTATTATCCCTAGAAACTGTTGCACTTTTTTTTTAGTTTCTAGTTTAATCTTTTAAAAAAAAAAAATGTTACTATGTGTTCTTGTAGTTGGAATCCATCTTTATCTAGTATATATCCTAAATATTCTATATTATCCTTAAAAATTTCAGACTTCTTTTCTGATAACAAGATTCCATGTTGTTTTATGTTTTTATAAACTCTTCTAGGTGTTTAATATGATCTCCTAGATTATTACTATTTATTAATATATCATCGACATACACTATACAATAATCTGTTAATTTTTTAAACACTTGATCCATTCGTCTTTAGAATATTTGAGGTGCATTTTAATCCAAATGGTAATACATTCCACTCATAATGTCCTTGAGGGATACTAAAAGTTGTTAGGTTTTGATTCTCTGGTTAGTTTTATCTGCCAAAATCCACTCTTACAATCAAACTTGCTAAACCATTTCTTATCTCCTAATCTGTTAATAAGGTTTCGTTTATATGGTAAAAAATATCCATCAAATATTGTCTTTTTATTTAGTTCTCTATAGTCTACGGTCATTCTAGCCTTACCTTTTTTTTGTTCACTATGTTTTCTTACTAGGAAAGCTGGACTATTATGTGGACTTTTATTTTCTTGTATTAGTTTTAAATCTAGTAGTTCTTTTAGTTGTGTTTCGAATTCTTTCTGATCCGTTGGGTTATATCTAATAGGTTTACATCTGACAATATCAATAGGGGTTATTAACTTTATTTCAACATATATTTTCTCTTTTTCCCACAATTGTATTGGATTTTCTCCAAAATTTACTTTTAACATTCCAAGGTATTTTTCTTTTAATAGTTGCAAATTATTGTTTCGGTTTATCCTATTGCATAACTTTAACGTTTGTACCGGTAGTATTCTTTTTAATATAATCCATCTGTTAGAAGGTGTTTGTACGCTTAAGGTGTTATTGTTTATAACTTGAGTTTTAAAGTAATCTAAAAAGTTATTTCCTAATAATACATGTTGGCTCATATTATTATCTTGATATATTATTGGTAATCTATATATTGTCTTATTTAACATTATTCTCACGTTTTCTGCTATTGTGTCTAATTCTTAAGTTTGTTCATTAAATCCTGTTACTCGTATTCTATATGTCCTAGATATTTTCCACTTTGTGATTCTAAAATTTCTTTTCGTGCTAGACACATATGCTCCGCTATCAATAAAGATTTTTTTTGTTTTATCATTTTATTGAGTTTGTATTCTACATGAGACCTAAGTAAATTGCTACCATTTATTCTGAATTAGTTTCATCGTTCAATTATACCGTTCACCGTCCGGTTGACTTAATCGACCGGCTGACCGATAGAATATCCGGACCGGCCCGGACCGGTAAGGACATACCGGGTTGGAGGTTGGATTGGCCCCCAACCCGCACGGGTTAGGAAAAAACCCGGTAAGGCCCGGACCGGTTAGACCTCAGAACGAAAACCTGCCTTATCGTTAATCGGTCCGACGGACCATTAACAAAAAAATAATAAAATCCCAACCAGAACAATACCGCTGGGAGAGTGAGGATGGGTGCCAACGGTCATTTCGACCGTTTGGCTGGTTTTTTTTTTTTGTTTTGTTTATTATTTTATTTTAATTACATTTTTACCCTTTAAAAAATCTATAAATTCTCTACATTTTTTTCATTTTTATCACACAACATTTCTCTCAATTCTCTTATTCTCAATTTCTCATACTCTCTTAATCATCTTTATTATCAATTTTCAAGTTATTATTATTATTAGTTTTCAAATTCAAAGTAGCAAGACGCAAGACTTCGAGCTTCGAGTTTCAGTTGAATTCCGAATTCCGAAGTTTGGTACACTCGTTTCATTCTCTAATTATTTTATTAAATTGTCATATTTATTTGTTGATTAATTAAATATTTTATAATGTCTTTACTAAGGGGAATTGCGTCGGGACTGCGCCGTAAATCTAGTTCAAGGGGTAAAAAATATGTAGGTTATTCATCATCTAATCAAAATATAGATTATGATCAAATGCAAGAAAATTTTGGAATAGAAGATAATGAATATGATAACGTTCAATTAGATAATATTGTTGAACTTGAAGAACAAGAACCTCCTACACCTACTAGTGTTCCTTCTGTCAATGTTGGTACTGCTAGTGGTAGTCGTAGTCGTAGACCTCCTTTATCAGAACCAGTAGCAAGAAAAAAAGGAGTAAAGTGTGGCTCTTTTATGATAAAATTGTGGGTACTGATAGAGTTAGATGTAATATTTGTGGGAGAACTTATAAACATAAGACAGAGGGTGGTGACGGGGGGACGGGCACTATAGGTAGACATATAAAACACGATCATACGGCACAATGGAATGCTGTCTCTGATTTAGAACCCGGTCAACAACAACTTAATCCATTAACTGAGGGGGTGGCTAAGTACGATCCAAAAAAGGATCGCATTGAATTAGCAAAAATGATTATCGGAGGTTGTTTACCTTTTTCTTTTGCTTCTTCTTCATATTTAATTACATATATTCAAAGAGTATATAATCCTTTTTTTAAAGGTGTTCCTCGTAGTACTACTAGAGCCGATATTTTTAGACTTCATAATGATTATGTTATTTTTTGCAATATTTGTTTGCTAACCTTCCATGCCTAGTTAGTTTTACTTGGACATTGGACATGACAAATGATTATGATTATTTAACAATTACTTGTCATTGGATTGATGAAAATTTTAGAATGGAAAAACGTATTATTGCTTTTGCGTATGACGAGGATCAAAGTCATACTGGAAAACATATAAGCGAAACTATTTGTTCTTATGCCCAAAAATATAATCTTATAATAAAATACTTTGTGTATCATTCGATAATGCATCTAATAATATCTTTGTAGATCTTTTAAAAGCGGAGCTACACCCACCACTTCCTCATATATTTCATGTTCGTTGTGCTTGTCATATTTATAATTTAATTGTTAAAAGTGGTCTTGATTTATTTTCACCTGAAATAAAACTTGTCAAAAGAGCTGTTGGAATTATTCAGGGTAATAATAGAAAAAATAGAATTATAGAATTTAAAGAAAAATGTAAACAATTTAATTTGAGACCTAAATTCATGCCAGAAGAGATTATTACACGGTGGAATTATACTTATTTATTTTTAAAAGAATGTTATAAGTATAAAGACCCCATAACACATATTGCAAATGCGCATTGTAAGAACGTGATGTATATGTTAACCGACGAACATTGAAAATCAATTGGTGAACTTTTAAAAAAATTACGTAAATTTTACACTGCTACTGTTGAATTTTCAGGATCTTATTACCCAACAGTTTGTAATGCTTTAGCTCATATAGCTGAAATTTCATATTTACTTTATGATTTAAAATCAAATGTGAAATATACAGATGCAGATACACTTATGTTTGAAAAGTTTAAAAAATATTTTTTCCCTATTCCTGATATTTATTGTATTGGTGCAGTCTTAAATCCTTCTATTAAAAAAGTAGATTGTCATAATTTAATATTTAGTTTATATACTTATATGGAAGTTGGTGAAACAGAAACACCATCTTCATTTGATTGCATAAGTACACTTGATACTAATTTAACTACATTATATGAATATTATGCTACATTACATGATAACAACAACTCTGCTACTAATATTCCTTCTAGTTCTGCTTCTGTGTCTACACCTGCAGGATTCAATGCTGATGACGATGAAGAAGAATCTTTAGACATATGGAGCACTTTTACAACACAAGCAAGCACAAGTCGATCTTGCGATGAGATGCAATTTTATTTGCAAAAGCAATGAGCCAAGAAAAGTTGACCTTTACAATGGTGGCGGGATAACAAAAGGCAATTCCCTGTACTTGCGATGGCGAGATGTTCTTAACGTGTCGATCTCAACAAAGTGGCATCCGAAAGTGCATTTAGCCAAGCACGAGATCAAATAGAGACACACGTCACTCATCGTGGAAGCACATTAGAAGTGTTAGTCCGCAAGGATTGGATCAGATCAGAGAGAAGAAATCAAGGATGTGGAGACGTTAATTCTCCGGAAGATGAAGAAATAGGCAATATTTTGAAAGGCGGAAGCGGAGGCGGGACTGAAATTAATACTCCAGATTTAGAGGCTATGGAGCATAACCAATTCAATCAACCTATAGATTACGAAGAACTTGCAAGAATGATGCATAACATGTAAATAAAATTATTATTACTTCATTATGTACTCTTATTAACATTATGAAAGTTCAAAAGTTTACATCTTATCATTAATTTTAATTTTACTATCTATTTAGTTATTAATCTGTTATTACTTATTTGTTAACTTATATCTACTAATCTAATAAATTAATAAAAGTATAATTACAATATAAAGTTATAAACTATAAAGTATAACTGTATAAGACTATAAGTGTATAACTATAATAAAGACTATAAAGTATAAAGTATAAACTATATAAAGTAAACTATAAAATAAATATAAAGTATAAAGTTATAAACTATAAACTATAAACTATAAAGTATAAACTATAAAGTTATAAACTGTAAAATAAAAAGTTAACTTTAAAGTTTCAATTTTAATATATAAAACTAAATTATATATTATATTATTATATTACATATTTAAATTGAATTTAGTTTATATTATAAAAATAAATACTAGAAAAAAAAGAAAAAACAAAACCGGACCAGGTTGCACTGCACTTGAGACCGGCGAGCCGAAATTCGATATGACCGGTTGGCGTAGTCCATGAACCGAACCCAGAATCGTCCGAACCGATTAAACCCGTAGTGGGTTACGGACCGGTTCGGCCCGTTAGACACCTTTAGTCTGAATAGATGATTTCTTCGTCTGAGTAGTTATTTATATAATTAATATTCCCTGTTTCTATGTCACTTTCTTCTTCGGTTTGACTAATATACAATTCTTCATCACTATACCATTTATTGTTTTCTTCTTTTATTTGTTCTAGACTCGTAATAAATTGTGTAGTATTAATATATTTTACTCCTTGTTTCTTTAATTTCGGGCATTTGTTAGCATATTGTCCCTTTTCATTACAATTTCAACATTTACATTCTTTAGGTGCTTCTTTTGCTTCTAATGGTTTTATATATCTTTTTCTTATAAATTTTCGTTTATTTCTAAACCTATTTCTAGTGTCGGGGGTATTATTATATCTCCTAAATCTCTTATATCTCCTTCTTCAGTAAGGTTTGTAATATGGTTTATCATAATTCTTTGTGTAATTCTTTGTGTACTTTTTATTTTTATTAAACGCTTTATTCTTATATTTTCATTACAATTCCTACATTTATTCTTTTGCTTAGTTCTTGTTCATCATAAACATTGTCTAAGTCTAAAAAATATTCATTCATATTTATTCCTTGTGCCATTGATCCTACAAATTCGCTATATTCTGTTTGATGTCCTACTGGTATATGTGGTGGTAATTTAGTAGGTTTTCTTGTTATGATTTCTAAGGCTGAATCTACCCTTTCTTCTTCAGGGTAGTCGTTGGTGTCTTCATTTACTATGTTATCTGATTCTATTTCTGTTTCAAAATGTTCATTATATTCATCTTCTATATCGCTTTCAGGTTCTTCTTCTATAATCGCATTTACTCTTTGCATCTTTTGTAGTGCTTCCAGTATTTGGTTATTTTCTTGTACCATTTCAGAATTATTTTCATCTTCTATTTCTTCCGTAATTTTTGCTACTTGTCCTTCATTACCTATTATGTCTTCTTTATCTGTGCTGCTGCTATTATTAATATCGCTATTTTTATCATTTTCATCACTGGTGTTATGTATTCTTCTTACCTTCTTGAAGATTCATTATGATTTTATGCCAAAATATTATACTGAATGCATGTTACAAGGGCATTCTAATGAGGAATGTCGGGTGCTACACCCAGATTTGGGCAAGGGATAAAAACTACTAAACATGCAACTGAATGAGATAATATTGGAGAGAAACAAGAGGAGAATAAGCAGGAGGAGCAAATTTAGAAGCATGTGCAAGAAAAGCAAAGGAGATATAACATTCGACATCCTATTGTACAAAAATATCTTCCTATAGTGTTATCTAGTGGGAAGGTTATAACCTACCTTGGGGAAATGGTAAACAATGAGATGAAAATCATAATATGACTAGAACAAAGGAAGATAATCTATCTAGTAATAATAAGTTTGATGTGCTAACTAGCATCAATGAAGAGAAGGGGATCTGTAATGTAAATAACAAGATGGAAGATGAGAAAATCAATAATGAAAAGAGCAGTAAAGAGCAATTGAGAGTTTGTCACGATCCAAACTGGAGGGCCACGACGGGCACCCGGACCCAACCCACCGGACACCCCTGACCATCCAACCCAAAATTAACCATATATTAATAATATTATATACATCAAGGCCGATAAGGCCATGTATGACAACTAACCACATGATACTTATCTACAAGCCTCTAAAAGGACATACCACGACCAGACTGCAACTTTGAAGTAAAGTAGAGTGCTCCAAGTATCAGCTGAACCAGCAACCTACTAGCACAATCTGTCACCCTCTTAGTATAAACCTGCGGCCATAAAACGCAACATCCCCCCGGCAAAGGGAACATCAACTGATGTACTGAGTATGTCAGACATAAAAAATAACATAACAAAGATGTATCACAATCTGAAACAGAAACACTAACCAACCGTACTTACCTCTGAGAGTCCTAATATATTTGCCTAATGTGGTAAACATATACGTCGGCCCCATTGTGCATTTTTCTTACCATAACAGCCTCTGTGGGCATCATTTCATTATCGGCTTTTATGGGAATAATGTTTCTAAGTGGTATGCAATGCAAATGCAGTATACTGATGGCCACACATGCATATTTCTTTTCATAACAGTCTATGTGGGCATAATATACATAAATGTCATGCATGATGCAAATGTGGTATACTATCTATTTTCCATAACCGCCACACAGGCTTTCGGTTACATTGGAATCCTACTTTCCGATAACCGCCACACAGACTTTCGGTAGTATCGGAATCTTACTTCCCTTGACCGCCACACAGGCTTTCGGTCCAATCATAACCGCCACACATGATTTCGGTTATATCATATAAGCCATGCTGGCTTCAATATCAATGTTGGCCTCTTAGGGATCTTTTATGCTAATCTGTACCAGCTGCATGTGGTGTGCGTATATAACGTCTTTCCCTCTTTCTCCATATCCCCTACGTATATATATAATATTTACCAGATAGTAATGTGTATAGCACAAGTGGTCCAGGGTAATATGCAAATGCAATGCCAATGAATATGCATGAATGGCAACATTCTCTGAATTTATTGAACGACAATAATATCCTTGCTCCTTCGATTAACATTTATAGAAACATCTGATTGGTGATAATAGATCCGAACTGCTTAATTAAATTTTTATATGGGCCGTGAGTAATTTATCTTTTATAATAATCTTATCTAGTCAGCTGTGAACTAGCAAATGTAAAATAAATTGATTATATCTTAGTTTCTATGCAGATGACATTCTAAAATCATTTTAATATAATTGTTTGTCGATACCTTTTTCACTTAACGCCGCAATGACTTATTTCAACATGTCTACTAAAACATACCAACTTGTTTATTAAACCAGTCTCAGGACTTAATCCCATATGCCTTAATAAGGACTTAAGAATCATTTAAACATGCTTTTAGCATAGATTTCAAGAATATGAATACCCTTAAGTACTAAGAGTAGAGTAAGTTATGGAGTAACATGACGGTTACGTTTGTTCACAGAATTATGCCAAAAAAAAAGGAATGAGTTTCCTTCACATACCTTGTCGTCGAGTTTATCTAAGTTTCCACGGGTCTTGTAAGCTCTATGAAGGATTCTGATGATTCAAATCACAATTGAGTCAATATACTGAAAATAGATTTCTTGAGACATTATATCGAACGTCTTATATGCATAGAACCTATATCTCTTCTAAATCGAAACCTATATATGTAGCACAATACACAGCCTTTCTAATCTCCCTTTAACTGTTACAACGTCCCAAAATAATCTAGCAATTACACATGCAATCCCTAATTTTTCATCAACAGCCTCAACGACACCCAATAACTCAATACTTCGATAATCGTCTACTGAACTTAGTAAGAATCATATCTTGCGATTCAGGTAAACTAAAGGATAAGGAAATTACCTCGATTATAAGCAGCAACGGGAGTCGTCGGAACCTTTCACCAAGATCAATCCGAAAGCGTAAACCGCACTACAAAGGAATTGATTTTTCAGCACCTCTTCACAATCTGAGGTCTCAGTTGGTTCTGGGTTTTCTTTACGCTTGTTAAAGAGATTGATTGGTCGAGATATGGGTCCAAATCGTCATGAGTTCTTTTCCCTTTCGGTTCTGCGAAAGCGTACAAAATTCTCCCAACATCGATCGAGCTTCAGAGGGGGTTTCTTTACTGAGAACAATCTTATGACCCTTGAAGTGTGAAATTGTTTCTTAGAGAGATTCTTACAAAAATTGGAAGGGAGAAAAGGAGAATGAGTTCTTTATGAATGAAGAATGCATGTTCAGGGCTCAGAATAAGGCCACCGATCGTATTTACAGTGCTTTTTCATTAAGACAACCTTTTATTAGGCCAGTTCCACTTTGTGTTGTCCCCACAATTAGTTAATTATACACACAAATAGTTTCCGATCCCAATTCACTTAAATTCCGATGACTTATAAAACTTTCGTGTACTCAATGTCACAATTCTCATAATATGATACTAGTCAGTAACCTCTTTGGGGTACAAAATCGTTATTATAAGTCCCTGTCGTCGCACTTATTACATCCAAAAATTATTCGGGATTACGTCTTTAATACACTAATTTCCTGATTAGTGTACGCAGGTACAACATAAATTTTCCGAGGTTCGGGTCTACTTGTCGACGTTTATGTGCTCAATCATTACCCGAAATTATGAGGCGTTACATCATCTCCCCCTTAAAAACATTCGCCCTCGAATGTTGGAGTGCTATATTTAATCATGCAAGTACACCTTAGCAAGTTTACTAGTAGAGTAGACATCCAAGGTATGAAACAAAGTTCTATAAATCATATGCACCTTGTCAAATTTATTCAAAAGAGAACAATAAACATGTTACCTAGCATTACTGGTTGTACACATAATTTAATGGCACAAGGAGGTATATAAGCAAATTAAGTCATACAAAACTATCAACTTAATGTCAATTCTTTAAGACTACCTTATATTAAGAAGACACAATAGTACACTTGTTTACAGTTACCTTTTTATCCCTATAAATGCTCTAATAGCATAGTCAATTCAAGAATTAATAAGTATGGACATAAAAGTAGATAATCACAATTCCTTGATTGAACTAATATGCCGACATGCCACAAACAGTTTGGAGGATTAGATCATTTAAACTAGTCACCTAAACTTTTTGTGCCCTTTATCTTTTACCTAAACATGCATTTAACTAGACCTTGTGTGTTAACAGATAAGAAACAGTAGCAGGGATTGAGTAAGCAAGGGCAAGTAATTAATTATCACACATGGACAACATACTAGTTCGCATTTAAATTCAGCCAAAGACAAGATACACTGGTCACTTTAACACCATACTTAATCCAGTATACAATCCTTTCAACAGATAGTTATGCATCATGAAATCCTTGAACCTAGGGGTGTAATATATTATAAGATGCAGTAATCAGGTAGGAATAACAGCAATAGCAACAGGCAAGTAACATTCTTCTTATCCTCTAAAGTGTAGCAGTGCCTAGCTCCCCAAAGGCAGCAACCATTTGTAGTAGGGAATGGCAATTACATGTAATAATAGCTGCCCAACTGGCTACAACGTACCAGCAAATGATAGAAGCGTATCAATATTTATCTCAGAAAGTAGCAATGGCAGCATATAACAGCAAACAACAGCTAAATGATAGTAACTAGGTAAAACAGCTACATATCTGGACTTGCTGGGTACCAATTGAAATGATCACAGTAGCATATATAACCTTACAGGAGCCCAGCTATAGGGATTAACATAATAATAGTATGGTTCATGACAACCTTTAACATAGCACTTAGCCTCATCAGGATGCATATCAGAATCCAGCTTAAAGTTATATTTAAGCTAAATCATAACACACTAGCAACCCAAAAATTCTTTGATTAATAAAGTTAGAAAGTAGAGCTGCAGGAGACATGATTCAGACATTATATAGGGCATAACAGGCATCAGATCTGACAGATACTGTATTGAATAGATATCAAAACATCCATATAAGTGGACATAAACCCAGGTTCCAAATCCTGCTTTAACCAAGCTATCAGACACTAATTTTAACCATCCAGAAAGGGGGGAATACATAGGTGATCTCACAGATTTATATTTACCACTTTAGCCCACACAAATTCTAGGCAAAAGAATCAGCCTTTCTCTGGAATATACAAACAGACAACAAGGGTGGGCACAATGCATTTAGAATATGATTAAATCAAACATGGGGTGCCACCTTAGTCATTTCACATGGCAATGCCAGTTTAAACAGACACAAAATGTCGATGGTGATATTATTTAGTAATTTAGCAGACATGACATGCCACAGAATGAGTTAGAGGAGTATTTTCTGCCAAAATTGGCATACCTTTGGTATTAGACCAAAAAGGAAATCAGGTGACCAAATTCAACCCAAGATTAATATATGATTCCTTACCAAGAATCCCAACTGGTTACTCCCAATATGTTATTTGTGTTGGGCTCAAGGTTAGCCACTGTGGGTGGCCAGCAACAACAGATAACAGCAGAAACAGTAGCCAAACAATGGTGGCCAGTAGCTAGTTCAATGTAACAGTGTCCATACAAATGGGAACAGTTTCAGCACCTTACTTCAGATCCATACTAGTCAAAAAAGGACAACATTTGAACATAGAACTCTTTTAATTTAAGAGCACGAACATGTTATCAGTTCTATCATGATTAGAGAATATCACAAGATGCTTAAAGTACATACCCCTGTTCATATATACCATCCAACTAAGTATCAAGTTTTAAAACTGAATCATACATGGGAATATAAACATCATACATTAATAGTTAACTTTCAATTCCCTGTAATATATTGGTAAACTTTAAAAAAAACAATTTGAGGTAAACAGATACAAGCACAGAGGCAAATGTTACTGGGTAGTTGGACCTAACTATCCTGCAGAGGTCCAGATTAACTTGTTGACCCAATTCTTTAAAGCTAGCATGTTGAAATTAGCCTAAATTTATCATTTTTTGGACCATTGGTGACATGTGACAACCAATATACTGGTTCATTATTCTCATTCTTGCTTAAGACAACATACCTAAACTTTATTTCATTATCGATGGTTCCCTCACAACCAGGCTACACATACTAGACATTTCATTCTCATACAGTCATACATCTTTGAACAGGACCAGGGCATAGAAGTGGGCATCAACAGATGATATAATACATAAAACACACAATCATAATATGGTCACACATCCATGTCAGTCTCACATCCAGTAGCTAAATCACTTCCCCACAAGTTAACCAAATAGCATGCTATATGTTTTTAGGCAAGTACTGAGGTTTAGACAACTCATGCATTAACTAAAGCCAGATCTGGGACTTGTATGTAAAACCTTAATTAAACTCCATCAGATTATACATGTCTCTGACCTACATATGAAGGTAGAGAAGGGTAACTCATAACTCATATGCTCATGTGTCAAAACTGGAACAATATAACAATATCATTTATATATCTGTTTGATCTAAACCAGGTAATGTAGGCAGTACAAACTATAGTATGGATCAGACAGACACTAAACCATGTAATATCTTGTATTAACTTAAACAGGTCAGTTAAATGCTTTACATCTATTGTAAAATGTGCAAGTACCAAATGAACTGGAACCATTTTTTTCCAGGGTAATTGTAGGCAAGAAGGATGATTCTCAAAGGTTGTGTGGGGATTACAGGGAGCTGAATCAGTGCACTGTGAAAGATAAGTTTCCCAAGCATTCATAACATTTAATAGTACAGTAACCTTACCATTCCCTGTACATAGCCCATTTATTTTTTGATTATTCCAATATATAGTCATGTAGCAGATACCAAATTCCATGAATCAACAGAGCAAGCTTAAGATAGTTTTAACAAGAAACGTTTAGATGATATTCACAACCATCACAAATATTATATATTTCAACCAAGCTCAAGCGTCAAATATCTAAGAAGGCCTTATCTAAGGTCTCAATGGTTATCTAAGATTCTCAAATATTTCATTTCCCAAGCTTACATTATCTCCCCCGTACACGAGTGAGATAGCTTCTCATAATCTCGAAATCGTATTGCCCTCCGAGCATATCATTCGTCTAATAGTCACCCATTTACTGGATACGAATATGATTTAACTGGAGTCTTTTTGGTAGTCGGTACTTATCGAAATAGTAACAGGTACGACTTAACTCGAATTCTTACGACTCAGCTTTACTGCACGATATGTCTTGCAGCCTCCTGTTTATAGGTGTGGAGCGCATCACACCCATAACTAAGACTCTACTAGACACGACTTGTAGACTTCCTAGGACAAACATGCTCTGATAACAAGTTTGTCACGACCCAAACCGGAGGACCGCGACAGGCACCCGGACCCAACCCACCGGGCAACCATTCAACCCAAAATTAACCATATATTATATACATCAAGGCTGATAAGGCCATGTATGACAACTAACCACATGATACTTATCTACAAGCCTCTAAAAGAAGGACATAACACGACCAGACTACAACTCTGAAGTTAAGTAGAGTGCTCCAAGTATCAGCTGAACCAGCAACCTACTAGCACAATCTGTCACCCTCTTAGTATAAACCTGCGGGCATAAAACGCAGCATCCCCCGGCAAAGGGAACGTCAACTGATGTACTGAGTATGTCAGGCATAAAAAAATAACATAACAAAGATGTATCACAATCTGAAACAGAAATACTGACCAACCGTACTTACCTCTGAGAGTCCTAATATATTTGCCTAATGTGGTAAACATATACGTCGGCCCCATTGTGCATTTTTCTTACCATAACAGTCTCTGTGGGCATCATTTCATTATCGGCTTTTATGGGAATAATATGTATAAGTGGTATACAATGCAAATGCAGTATACGGATGGCCACACAGGCGTATTTATTTCATAACAGCTTCTGTGGGAATAATATACATAAATGTCATGCATGATGCAAATGCGGTATACTATCTATTTTCCATAACCGCCACACAGGCTTTCTATTACATTGGAATCCTACTTTCCGATAACCGCCACACAGGCTTTCGGTCCAATCATAACCGCCACACAGGCTTTCGGTTATATCATATAAGTCATGTTGGCTTCAATATCAATGTTGGCCTCTTAGGGCTCTTTTGTGCTAATTTGTACCAGATGCAGGTGGTGTGCGTATATAACGTCTTTCCCTCTTTCTCCATATCCCCTACATATATATATAATATTTACCAGATAGTAATGTGCATAGCACAAGTGATCCAGGGTAATATACAAATGCAATGCCAATGAATATGCATGAATGACAATTTTTCCTGAATTTATTGAACGACAATAATATCCTTGCTCCTTTGATTAACATTTATAGAAACATCTGATTGGTGATAATAGATCTAACTGCTTAATTAAATCTTTATATGGGTCGTGAGTAATTTATCTTTTATGATAATCTTATCTAATCAGCTGTGAACTAGCAAATGTAAAATAAATTGATTATATCTTAGTTTCTATGCAGATAGCATTCTAAAATTATTTTAATATAATTGTTTGTCGATACCTTTTTCACTTAACGCTGCAATGGCTTATTTCAATATATCTACTAAAACATACCCACTTGTTTATTAAACCAGCCTCAGGACTTAATCTATATGCCTTAATAAGGACTTAGGAATCATTTAAACATGCTTTTAGCATAGATTTCAAGAATATGAATACCCTTAAGTACTAAGAGTAGAGTAAGTTATGGAGTAACATGAAGATTACGTGTGTTCACAGAATTATGCCAAAAGAAAGGAATGAGTTGCCTTCACATACCTTGTCGTCGAGTTTATCTAAGTTTCCATGGGTCTTGTAAGCTCTATGAAGGATTCTCTACACCCTATGGATGATTCAAATCACAATATAGTCAATATACTGAAAATAGATATCCTGAGACATTATATCGAACGTCTTATATGCATAGAACCTATATCTCTTCTAAATCGAAACCTATATATGTAGCACAATACACAACCTTTCTAATCTCCCTTTAACTGTTACAACGTCCCAAAATAATCTAGCAATTAGACATGCAATCCCCAATTTTTCATCAACAGCCTCAACGACACCCAATAACCCAATACTTCGATAATCACCTACTGAACTTAGTAAGAATCATATACCGCGATTCGGGTAAACTAAAGGATAAGGAAATTACCTCGATTATAAGCTGCAACGGGAGTCTTCGGAACCTTTCGCCGGTACCAAATCCGACGAGCAGAAACCGTACCCAAAGGAATTGATTTTTCAGCACCTCTTCACAATCCGAGGTCTCAGTTGGTTCATGGGTTTTCTTTAAGCTTGTTAAAGAGCTTGATTGGTCGAGATATGGGTCCAAATCGTCATGAGTTCTTTTCTCTTTTGGTTCTGCGAAAGCGTACAAAATTCTCCCAACACCGATCGAGCTTCAGGGGGGGTTTCTTTACTGAGAACAATCTATGACCCTTGAGGTGTGAAATTGTTTCTTAGAGAGATTCTTACAAAAATTGGAATGGAGAAAGGGAGAATAAGTTCTTTATGAATGAAGAATGCATGTTCAGGGCTCAGAATAAGGCCACCGATCGTATTTACAGTGCTTTGTCATTGAGACAACCTTTTATTAGGCTAACACGTGGAATTCCACTTTGTATTGTTCCCACAATTAATTAATCCCACAATTAATTAATTATACACACAAATAGTTTCCGATCCCAATTCACTTAAATCCCGATAACTTATAAAATCTTCGTGTACTCAATGTCACAATTCTCATAATATGATACTAGTCTGTAACCTCTTTGGGGTACAAAATCGTTATTATAAGTCCTCGTCGTCGCACTTGTTACATCCAAAAATTATTCTGGATTACATCTTTAATACACTAATTTCCTGATTAGTGTACGCAGGTACAACATAAATTTCCCCGGGGTTCGGGTCTACTTGTCGACGTTTATGTTCTCAACCATTACCCGGAATTATGAGGCGTTACAGAGATCCTCAGAATGATATTCAAACTTCAAGTGGAAGTATTCCAGTAATGACATGGGATGAAGAGTTTTATTAACAAATGACTGGGTGAAGGAAACATTTGTAATAGAAGAACATGGGAAGAATTTGGAAGGATCACTATCATCTAACATGGATAAGGTTGATTCTCCAACTCATGGGAATGGAGATGTTTCTGAAGAGGTGACTAAACAAATTGATGATAATGTAGCTTTGGCTAGTGTAGAAAGGGTTGGAGATTCAACATTCCAATTGATGACGTGGAGGAGTCAGCTGCTAGTCTTCTAAAGAAAGGTGAAACTACTCCCTTAACAATCAACATGAACATTAAGATGATGGATAATTCCTTATCAACTAAGGATCACAAAGTACCAGAAGAAGAAAAGGAGGATGTGGAACTTCCATCAGGTGATATAGTAGAAAATGCTAGTGAAGTAAGAGAGGAGATAGATGCATCTACTATTTCTTGTGATAACAAGGAAATCAATTACAAGAATGTCATAATCAGCAAAGGGATAAATATGGAGAGGGATGAACTTGAACTCCCACCAGGAGAAAGTGTAGATATAAATCTATAGTTAGCAAAGGATAACATTGAGATTGCCATTGTTCTTTACCTTAAAAGAAGAACAATAAAAAAAACTTACATGTTATGTCTCCTAGAGAAGGGGTGTTACCAGAGGAATTAATTTCTAATTCATTCAATACATAGTTTCTTACCAATGTAGAGGAGGGGAGGTTAGAGGAGATGAAGGTATTACCATGCTAGAGCACAATGTGGCAGATTATGAAGATACTTTGAAGGTAGATACACAATTCAAGGCTATTGATATATAGAATAGCAATTCTGATACAGATGAGCTCATCAGAAATACATATCTAGCAGTTGGTTCCTATCCTCCATGCAAAGGAACTATTGTTGTATCTAGTACCATAGAGTCATCAGAAGATCATTTGATATTAATAAAGGAAAGTGTTAATGTTGTAGCAGTGTAGAGGAAACCATCACCAATTAAGTGTCACGATCCAAATCACGAGTCGTGATGGCACCTACCCTATTCCCCCCGAGTAGGCGAACCACGTTCTCATTAACAAGGTAAATCAGCGGAAAAATAAATAAGGAAAAGAAATTATGAGTCTTAAACACTTAATTTCCCAAAATCTGGTCAAAAGGGTACAAGAGCACTAACAAGTCTGAAAAATAGAAGTCTGAAAGAATGTCCGAAGGCTACATACTGTCTGTCAATAACCAAAGAAAAATGGAATTAACTAAGAAGCCCTTCAGGGGCCACGGACGACCAAGTAGCTCACCCTGAATGACTAGAAAATGTCCACTCGCGAATCAGCCACGGGGCGTAGAACTGGAGCCTAGATCGTACTCTGCACTCAGCCAAAGTGCAGCAAGAGTAGTATCAGTACAACACTAGTACCGGTAAGCATCATAGGCCGACAGTGATTAGATAACGCATGAAGAAGTTGAAACCAACAAGTAGCACATAGAGCAATCAGGCATGGTCACGTATCATATACAAGTAAAGCGTAAAGAAATCATGAAATCAACCAAGACAGATATAATTGACCAAATGATCAGCCAAAATATGAGTGGATGAATGCAATGCACTGCAATGGAACCTCTCTCACTCCCGCTCTCCGGCAGAAACCTCGGAGGCTATCACTCCCGCTCTCCGGCAGAAACCTCGGAGGCTATCACTCTCGCTCTCCGACAGAAACCTGGGAGGTTATCACTCCCGCTCTCCGGCAGAAACCTCGGAGGCTATCACTCCCGCTCTCCGGCAGAAACTTCGGAGGCTATCACTCTCGCTCTCCGACAGAAACCTCGGAGGCTATCACTCCCGCTCTCCGGCAGAAACCTCGGAGGCTATCACTCCCGCTCTCCGTCTCTCACCTCACCATCATCACAAAATGATATGGAAAATATGTCAGGCATGATATCAAGTCTCAACACGTGTCACCAATATACAATCAACAAGTACAAGTCAAATCAGGTGATAATCACAGAAAATAACACATATGGCGACAAGCCCACATAACAGCTGACGGAACCAACGTAATAGTAATTCATCTCCACTTCCTGCCCGAAGGCCTATCATGCTATCCCCGTCACTTCCTACGACTACATACGATTCTCTAATCAGAGTCTAACTAAAATAAACCATGACCTACCTCAATGCCGAGCGGTTGCCACGAACAATCAAACCAATGCATTCTCCTTACGTAGAGTCTCTGAACGATTAAAATCTAGAAAATATGTGAACTACATTATAATACGAATCTAAGGACACCCAATTGCTATATTTATATTAACAAGATCTTTACCATTTCCATTGTATGACTAAACTCATACCCCTATAAAACTATTAGCATAACTTCAGGACAAACAAATAATATTCATTTCTTTTAACTTTCTCGTATCTCCCGTTTGTGAAGGATATAACATTAAGTTCGTAACTCCAAATAAGGTGTTTATTGTACCATATCGAAGTAAACACTAGGATATCTTATTATTCCTAATCCCACCTGACAATACTTAGTGTAGATGGTGAAAATTTACGAAAGAAACAACCCTATGAAATCTGTGTCGCCAGAATTTTTGTAAAACAAGGCAGAAACTTTAAACAGTCATAACTCCCAAACCATAATTCGGATTTTTCTCAGTAAGGTCTCAAACTGACGGGAACAGAGTAATCTACAACTTTCATTCAGCCCCTATTTTCATATTATTTACGGATTTGTACAGTTTTCACGTTTTATATGTTGTTTTGTCTGGGTTTCGGTAAAACGAAGCAGAAACTTTAAGTAATCATAACTTTCAAACCATAAGTCGTATTTATCTCCGTAAGATCTTAAACTAACGGGAACAGAGTAATCTACAACTTTAATTCAGTCCATACTTTTATATTCTTTACGGATTTATACACTTTCCACATTTAATATGCTGATGTAATCATTATGCCATGTTACATCCCTCAAGTTTCTCTATTCAAGTGAATTATGGAATTTTCGTGTAATGACCTCTTTGAAAATTTGATTTCATTCAATAACGCATTAGTATAAGAATCATGAATAGATTAATTCAACCATATAACATGGAATCTAACCTGAATTTAATTGAGCGCTTCCTCCTTGTCTTCTAGTTACTAGGATTTTTTTCTCTTCTTTCTTTCTCCTTCCTTCTCATCCCTGCTGGCTGCGCACGTCTCCCTCTCTTCTACCTAGTAGTTTTTTTTCTTATTTCCATTAAAAAGAAAGAGTTTAGGTTAATTAAAACAAAATCTGAATTTCCCTTGTTACACTTAGGTCCCTAAAATACTATATTTTAGTCCCTCATTGTCTACTTAAATTAAATCAATCCCCCAAGTAATTAAATCTTAATCTCACTTCTTTTAATCTTAACTCCCGTTTCCTTTAATTCCCGAAAATTTCATAAAGCCTCGTATTCTCAATGTCATAATTATTTTTCGTAGTTTAAAGTGCTAAACGCCCAGACGGGTCGTTACATTAGATACCAATCAAACAATGGCTCGTCCTCGAGCGACAAGGTAGGGGTGGAGGAAAAGAGATACCTGAATTGTCGATAGAATACTACAACCTTGCTATCCTACACCAAATAGGGTCTTTCCTAAAAATAGCTACAGATATCATGAATACCACTAAAGAGAGATATGCTAGATTATGTAACCTTGCACAATTAGCAAAATTCATCCCTACCGATATACTACTACTACACATTCCCAACAACAATTAGAAACCGAAACAATTATGAATCCGATTTTTTCAAGATAAGAAGCCCTTTAAAACCCCAGAATACAACCAATCTTGATGCAAATGGAATAGGGATTATTTTGAATGTCAAATCCAAATGTGAAACTCTATTTTTGAATGTCACATCCAAATATGAAAGTCAACAAAATTCTGTCTAAAATTTGGTCTCCAAGTTTTCGGCGTCATCGTCAACAACTTCAAATGTGGATAAAATAAACTATATCCTACCCCCTCCCCCCCCCCCACACAATCCATTCTATTCATACACAAAATATCAGACAATTTTCCTTCTCAATCAACGACCTCACCTAAAATTAAGACCATGCCCTACGAAAATAGCCTGGAACGAAAAGCCAATTATTTGAAGAAAATTATTAATATACAGTACACATGACCACTACTTCGTTAAAAAACTCACTTGACAATTCTAACAAACCCAACTGGGATAAGCCCTTCCCACGATCTAGTTAGTGATTTGGGTTCAAATATCTAACTTTTTATTCTAATCACCCTTCTTAGCAAGGGAAGGCCCACGTAACATAAATAGCAAAAAAAAAAAATCAAGATCCTTCACTACGATATAAAGATTTCACTCCGTGTGTTCTTACAGATGGTACGCATATAAGTCATTCTCACCCACATATACAAACTCATAAGCTATCCTCCTTTGAAAACAATAGTCATCATGTGTCGCTTTAACAACCAACCTCCACGCCACTGTCACCACCAGGGCCAAACATCAGGATCAAGCCCTCGTCGCAACCACGAACCTTACCCACACAACAACAATGTCTAGTTTCCCCAATTTCCCCTACCAAACAACCATTAACACCAGTTCAATTTCATTTCGACACCAGTGGGGCTCTCAATGACAAGCTACTCTTACAACCCCTTTCAATTCCCTCAAATACTAGAATTTCCTCCCTATGTCTACCTAATCTTGTATTCAAGCACCTAACAAACCTTTTCACACCTTTCGACAAAAACTACAACACCATGAACCCACACCTACTAGAAACATTTTCCCATTGTCCATATCCTACCAACTTGGAACGAGCAGGAACAAGTAGTAGCACACTTGGAACACAACAATATTGTTCCAAACCTAGTGGATGAGGGTCTAACGAATAGCCTAATCAATCTAGCATCGCTGCAAATCAAATTCACATAGCAATTGACAACACCAGAGTTCTACCATCTGTGAGAGAACATAGAAATGAGTTTAAGATACCAATCTGAACGATCTCGCACGAAGAGAATGAACCAGATACCAATCGGATTGAACTAGCACAAAAGGAGAAAGAAGTGAAGTGTTTCCTAAATGTCTTATAGCCTCTCGAGGATGGGTACGGGCGTCTACGTACTAATCCGCAAGACTCTACTAGACATTGCTCATGTAGTCATTAGGAGCTCTGATACCAACTTTGTCACGACCCAAATCACGAGTCGTGATGGCACCTACCCTATTCCCTCGATTAGGTGAACCACGTTCTCATTAACAAGGTAAATCAGTGGAAAAATAAATAAGAAAAAGAAATTATGAGTCTTAAACACTTAATTTCCCAAAATCTGGTCAAAAAGTGCAAAGCAGCAATGATCAAAAAATGAAGTCTAAAGAATGCTGAATGCTACATATCATCGATAACCAAAGAAAAATGGAAGTAAATAAGAAGCTCTTCAGGGACCATAGACGACCAAGAAGCTTACCGAATGACGGAAGATGTCGCTCGCGAATCGACCACGGGCGTAGGCGAAACACGGATCGTACTCTGCACTCAGCAAACGTTTCAACAAGAGTAGTATCAGTACAACACTAGTACCGATAAGTATCATAGGCCGACAGTGATTAGATAACGCATGAAGAAGTTGAAACCAACAAGTAGCACATGCAATCGGCGTAGTCACGTATCATATACAAGTAAAGCGTAAAGAAATCATGAAATCAACCAAGACAGATATAATTCACCAAATGATCAGTCAAAATATGAGTAGATGAATGCAATGCACTGCAATGTCACCTCTCTCTCTCCCGCTATCCGGCAGAAACCTCGGAGGCTATCACTCCCGCTCTTCGGCAAAAACCTCGGAGGCTATCATTCCCTCTCTCTGACATTGGTTGTGCCAAAAATAGTGTTGACACTAGTTGTGTCAAAGCCAACAGTTTGGAAGACATTTGGAATGCCATGATCAGTGGTGTTGAAGGCAGTGGTGTCGCCTTCAGTAGTCGTGGTGAAGACATTTGGATTGCCTTGAACATTGGTGGGATTTTTAGCGTTAAATTGGTTGAATTGATCTTGTCCAGTCATGTTGATGTTGAAACAACGAATATTATCTTAATCTTGTGAGCACAAAAGTGTAATAACAAGGAAATGAGAAATGTAACAAAAACAACAAGTATGTAAGAAATCTGGAAATGAACAAGTAATTGGCTTGCTGAGTCGATTGATTTTTCAATCTATCCTTAAGATAATATTTCTCCGTATATTTCTTTCAACGGTGTAATGACAACTTATCTCCCAAGATAAAACATCAATCAAACAAAAGACCAAAGGAGACTCTAGTGTTTGCTTTAGGAAGAAAGATCTTAGAGTGTTTGAAGATTGCAAGAGAGGAAGACAATTTCTGAAATTGTTTAAGTGTAGTGTGTTTTGCAAATGAGCCCAAGACTCCATTTTATAGTGTGGAGATGATGACCTTCCACATAGCCAAGTAATGGCCAATAAAAACCATATAATGGCCTTGAATGTGGAGTTATAATGACCTTCCGCCGCGGCCCTGCAGGGTGGCACCGCGGCGCCGCGGCCCTGTACGAAGGAATTAAAGGATTTCTAACTGTTAGCATTGGTGCAATCATTGGTATAGTTTCATCTCTTTGTGGTCTTTTGGAAAGAATTAAAGGATCCCCTGCACGGGTGGAACCAGGTAGGGCCAAGGTGTTCATCCGAACTCCTTTCAGCAGAAAATTATACATGATTAAATTTATTTATATGTATATATAATAGATGTTGAATTTTCTTCGATTTCTTCGTGTTTATTTTTTCATATTTGAACCCTTAGTAATAATTTTGGCTCCGACACTGATCCCTTGACCCTTCTGCAGGAGATAAAGAAAATGCAACTGTTGTTAGCACTTCCCCGAATGAGCAAGAAAATAATGCAAAAATATCAGATGCAAATAATGAGGAATCAAGTGATAAAAAAGTGAGGAAAACATCTTGCAACAACCATTGCCACCACCACCAGCTATGAGGGCAGTCGCTTCCTCTCATAATTTAAGGACTAATTCAATGGCACCTACTCGAGTTTCCAGGTCGAATTCGAGCATGAAATCTCTACAGAGAAAATTAAGTACAAGTATGAGCATGAAGGTTATGGCATTTTCAGGGGCATTAACACAACGTCATGAAAAGATTACTTCCAAGTTGAAACACGAAGACTCAATTTGGAAGAAGCAAATCATGTTAGGAGAGAAATGTAAAGTCCCAAATCATGATGAAAACGATGACACGGTTATGTATGATGAAAATGGGAATAGAATATCAACTTATCATCCCAAACAATTCAGTGACTTGTCCATGTAGAGGCAATCATCAAACATAGATGCAAATGCAATTCCAAAATGATATGTAAAGAAGGAAAGGAACTACAGTAGGTAGGGGCAAAACACAACTATGTATAGAGCAATTTTGTTTCTTTTGAATGATGATGATATGAGTTAACATGGTTTCTTTCAAATTCTTATTTCATTGTTATGTGTATATAAGTATACTTAAATTGTAGTTCTGACAAACTATACATTTCTCCGTTCATTAACTCATTATATACTTCTCTAGCTGCATGAAGCTTCTTTTAATGATGAGACGATGACAAATGAAATTAATTAATATAGTTAAGATCCAATATCACACAATCAAGTCATTCCAATTCTATTTCTGTTGATCAATTTAATTTAAAGTTACTTATACAACATTTTATAATGGATAAAACAATTTCAATATTTCAATTATAATTAAACGTTTTGCATGATATATATTCTGATACAAAACAAGGGATATCCCACCTTTGAAATGTTATATAAGCTAGTGTTCCTTATTTAGTTTACTTTTTCTTAGAGATAATTTCACAAACATCCTCTCAGGTTTATCTTATAACTGTGGTTTAAAATATTACACTTATCACCCTTATTTTTGTTGGTATAATAATCTGTATATTGCCAAAATAATGTTTCAACACAATCTGTTAATCACTTGTGAAACAGATAACATTAATGAAACAATAAACGAAAACGAAAATAATTTCAGAATGTAATCGAGCCCACTTAGTTCAAAGTGTGTCCTTAAGGAAATTATTCCCCTCACAGTACTCGAGGTTAACGGAATATCGTCTTCCAGGATAGAACGATTATCTTACCAGAATAGTAGTACTCCAAATTCCGGTAGCAGTGAACCACTCAACGGCAGTATATCACACAGAATGAAGACGAAAATATTTTTGACTTGAAGACATCAATCGATCTTTTTCCAAATCCAAATCCAAATCCAAAGCCGAAGCCGAGCCGAGCGAGCGACGACGACGGCGCGAGGGGTCCTTGCCCTCTCTACCCTTTTATCAGCTAGAGAATGTGTAATGTAATATATACACCTCTCTTTCCTTCTCTTTTTTCGATGTGGGACAAAAGAGCTTTATACCCCCTTTAATTTTCATCCCATCATTTCCCATTCACCAATATCAAAACCCAACAATCCCCCACATGAATGGGGAATGGGTATAAGATAAAAGAATGTACGGACGAGTGTGATATACAAGCGAGAATTGACTGCATCTGGATAAGTAGGTTTCCCTTTGAACTTTCCGTAGTGAACTTATATCGGATATACTCGATCAATCGGTAGATTTGATATCTTTGAACCGTCGAACTTTGTTGTATACCTAGACAACATAAGACACACAATCAACCCTTAACCGTTTATGGTTCTCACGGTTGTGTTCGTTTCAGCCATGAACACCGCCTGGTCTCATGAGTGCATAGAGAATGGGTCTTTAATGTCATTCCCCTTTAAAGCGGCTTACACTTAACACTCACATAGGTGATTTCTAAACATGTGGTCCTATAGCAACATTATCTGGTCATACATCGCCAGATTTAGATAACCATTAAAAAACCTTAATGCTTTATTAACTCATTAACAAGCCATAAAGTGTTATCCTTATTTCTGAACATTGTCTTCATCCGAGAATGGGTTGAGTTATTTGACAATGTTGAACCGTCAGTCACAACTTTTTTTGATCTCCTTGAACCTAGCTCTTGGGATCTCCAGTCTGCTAGGTAGATTTACCGCCATGATGACTTGTCCTTGGCCTTAACCCCATTCCCATTGATGATCTACCAACTCCCTCTCTAGATAAGCCTTTTGTAAGCGGATCCACCACGTTATCTCTTGACTTTACATAATCAATTGTGATAACGCCACTAGAGAGGAGTTGTCTAATATGTCTCCGTCGTATGTGACGAGATTTTCCGTTATACATTACGCTCCCTGCCCTACCTATTGTTGCTTGACTATCACAATGTATACATATAGGAGCCAAAGGTTTGTGCCAGAATGGAATATCTTCTAAGAAATTCCGGAGCCATTCAGCTTCTTCACCGGCCTCGTCTAAAGCTATAAATTCTGATTCCATTGTAGAGCGGGCGATGCGTATGCATTTGATGATTTCAAGACATCGCTCCTCCGCCAACGGTGAAAACATATCCACTCGTGGATTTAACTTCAAACGATCCGGTGATCGATTTGCATCACTATATCCCTCAAATCTTTGCGGGATATTTATTATAATGCAAAGCATAGTTTTGGGTGTGTTGTAAGTATCCCAAGACTCGTTTCATTGTCATCCAATGAGTTTGATTGGGATTACTCGTGAATCGACTCAGCTTGCTTATAGCACATGCTATATCTGGTCGTGTACAATTCATAATATACATCAAACTTCCCAAAACTCGTGCAAAGTCCAATTGTGAGTCACTTTCACCTTCATTCTTTTGAAGTGCAAAACTTACATCAATTGGAGTCTATGCAACATTGAAATTTAAATACTTGAACTTGTCAAGTACTTTTTCAATATAATGTGACTGTGATAATGCTAGACCTTGTGGAGTTTTATGGATCCTAATTCCTAAGATCAAATCTGCAACCCCTAAGTCTTTCATGTCAAATTTGCTAGCGAGCATACGCTTCGTAGCATTTATATCGACAATATCTTTACTCATTATCAACATGTCATCAACATACAAACAAACAATGACTTCATGATTTGGAGTATTTTTAATGTAAACACATTTGTCACACTCATTAATCTTAAATCCATTTGCCAACATTGTTTGGTCAAATTTCGCATGCCATTGTTTGGGTGCTTGTTTAAGTCCATAAAGTGACTTAACAAGTCTGCACACTTTCCTTTCCTTACCAGGAACCACAAAACCCTCAGGTTGTTCCATGTAAATTTCTTCCTCCAATTCTCCATTTAAGAAAGCTGTCTTGACATCCATTTGATGAATTTCAAGACCATATACGGCCGCCAGTGCCACTAACACCCGAATAGATGTTATTCTTGTTACCGGCGAGTATGTGTCAAAGTAATCAAGACCTTCTTTTTGTCTATAACCTTTGACCACAAGTCTTGCTTTATATTTGTCAATAGTTCCATCAGCTTTCATTTTCCTTTTAAAGATCCATTTTGATCCTAAAGGTTTATTTCCAGGAGGAAGATCAACTAATTCTCATGTATGGTTGTTTAAAATTGATTCAATCTCACTATTGACTGCTTCTTTCCAAAATGTTGAATCAGAAGATGACATTGCTGCTTTAAATGTTTGAGGCTCATTTTCAAGCAAGAATGTTACAAAGTCTGGTCCAAATGAAGTAGATGTCTTTTGACGTTTGCTACGCCTTAGATCCTCTTTGCTTGGTATACTTTCCTTTGGTTCTTCCCGCGGTCGTTTAGATCTTTCACTTGACGACTCACATTCAGTTTTATACGGATAGATGTTTTCAAAGAATTCAGCATTATCTGATTCAATTATCGTATTAACATGAATTTCGGGATTGTCCGATTTGTGAACCAAAAACCGACAAGCTTTGCTGTTTGTACCATAGCCAATAAAAACACAATCCACAGTTTTTGGTCTGATTTTTACCCTTTTGGGCAAAGGAACTTGGACCTTCGCTAAACACCCCCACACTTTGAAATATTTCAAGTTGGGTTTTCTTCCTTTCCATAGATCATATGGAATAGATTGTGTTTTGCTGTGGGGTACTCTGTTGAGTATTCGATTAGGTATGAGATAGCTTCCCATGGCTCTGCGATGGCAGAACTAATTAGTAAGGCATTCATCATTTCCTTTAATGTTCGGTTTTTCCTTTCCGCAATTCCATTTGATTGTGGTGTGTAAGGGGCAGTAGTTTGATGAATAATTCCATATTCCAAACATGTCTCTGCAAAAGGAGATTTGTACTCTCCACCTCTATCACTTCTAATCATTTTGATCTTTTATTCAATTGATTTTCCACCTCGTTCTTGTATTGCTTAAATGCATTAATTGTTTCATCCTTACTATTAAGCAAATACACGTAACAGTATCGAGTGCAATCGTCAATGAAAGTTATAAAATATTTTTTCCCACCACGAGATGGTATTGACTTCATATCACATATATCTGTGTGAATTAAGTCTAAAGGATTTGAATTCCTATCAATAGACTTATGTGGATGTTTAACAAACTTAGATTCAACACAAATTTCACATTTTGATTTGTTACACTCGAATTTAGGCAATACTTCTAAATTGATCAATTTTCGCAGGTTTTATAATTGGCGTGTCCTAAACGAACATGCCATAAATCATTTGACTCGATAAGTAAGGCAGTGAATTTTTATTAATCATCAACAACCATTACATTGAGTTTGAAAAGGCCATCGGTGAGGTAGCCCTTTCCTATGAACATATCATTCTTACTTATTACAATTTTCTCACTAACCAACACGCACTTAAACCCGTTTTTGACGAGTAGTCCGGCTGAAACTAAATTCTTCCGAATTGTTGGAACGTGCAGAACATTGTTGAGAGTCAGGACCTTGCCGGAAGTCATCTTCAGAAGTATCTTCCCATATCCTTCAACCTTGGCTGTTGCAGTATTTCCCATAAACAGACTCTTTGGGTCCGGTAGGAGCATAGGTTGCAAATGCTTTAACTGCGGTAAACATGTCGAGTGGCACCAGAATCCAGCCACCACTCCTTTGGGTTTCCAACCAAATTGCACTCTGACAGCATTGCACACAGATCATTCAGATCATCATTCATTTCCACCATATTGGCTTGTCTTTTTCCCTTGTCTTTTTTCGGGAGACGACAATCAGGCTTTGTGGCGCCTTTCCCACAATTAAAGCCGCTTGAACTTTTTCTTGTTAGAAACCTTCTCTTTTCCAGAAGGTCTCTTTCTTTTCTTGTTCATTTTCGGAGCAGCATCTTCAACGATGTTGGCCCCTTCAATTGGTGAACTCTTACGATACCACTTTTCAGCGGTTTTGTTATCTTCCTCGATCTTGAGACGAATCACAAGATCCTCCAACTTCATTTCCATTCTTTTGTGCTTAAGATAATTCTTGAAATCTTTCCACGAAGACGGCAATTTCTCAATCATTGCAGCCACTTGGAATGCTTCATTCACTACCATACCTTCAGCAATAAGGTCATGGAAGATAAGTTGAAGCTCTTGAACTTGGGTTCCAACGGTTTTCCCATCAACCATTTTGTAGTCTAGGAATTTGGCAACCACAAACTTCTTCAAGCAAACATCTTCTGTCTTGTACTTCTTTTCAAGTGCACTCCATAATTCTTTGGAAGTTTCTACTGCACTGTAGACATTGTACAAGTCATCTTCTAAGGCACTTAAAATGTAGCCTTTGCACAAAAACAATCAGCCTGTTTCCAAGCCTCAGTAACCATGAACTGCTGGTTGTCAGGCATGTCGGCGAGTACGGGAGAGTCCTCACCGTGAACTTTTGCAAACCAAGGGTGGTAAGCCAAAAGAACATTCTTTGCTGCCCTCCTGTAAAGTTGGCACCGGCGAACTTCGCAGGTTTCTCAGCCGGGGGTACTGCGATACGGGTTGTAGTAGTAATCACGATGCGATTTGCGAGGTAGTTCGATTTCAATTGCCATTGTTTGTCACTGTCAAATTGACAAACTGTTTTAATTAATAAAACCAAAATAGCAATTAATTCACAGACTTGAGCGATGAAGATTTTATTTCTTCAAATCTCAGTCGAATTATAAACTTAAACGATGAAGATTGTATTTCTTCAAATCGTAGTATAATTATGAAACTTTAGTATTTCAACGAAGTTTTTATATCTTCGAGTCAGAATACTAATATTCATATGGAGTAGAAAACTACACAAGTTTTAATCTCCTTAAACAGAACGATGAAATTTTTATATTCTTCAAATCGTTGCAACAAATATCATACACAACGGTGAAGATTTTATTTCTTCAAACCGAATCAAAATTGATAGAAACGAAGTGTAGTAGATTGTATGTTATATACTTGATGAAGTTTTTATATCTTCAAATCAAGTACCCAAATGAGTAGAAAGTTATGAAAACTTTAATCTCAACCGGAGTAGAAAATCCGAAGATTTTAGTCTCCAAACAACATACAAGAAAAACACTTTTTTTCTTCCTGAAAAAAAAAACTTTTTTTTTTCTTTTGGAAAACACTTTTTCCTGGACTTTTAATATTCCAACGAAGTTTTTATGTCTTCAAGTTAGAATATGAAATCTCATACGGAGTAGAAAACCACACAGGTTTTACAAACCAGGATACAGATTAAAATAAAATAAACATAATTTTCTTAAGATTGTTGGTATAATAATCTGTATATTGCCAAAATAATGTTTCAACACAATCTGTTAATCACTTGTGAAACAGATAACATTAATGAAACAGTAAACGAAAACGAAAATAATTTCAGAATGTAATCGAGCCCACTTAGTTCAAAGTGTGTCCTTAAGGAAATTATTCCCCTCACAGTACTCGAGGTTAACGGAATATCGTCTCCCAGGATAGAACGATTATCTTACCAGAATAGTAGTACTCCAAATTCCGGTAGCAGCGAACCACTCAACGACAGTATATCACACAGAATGAAGACAGAAATATTTTCGACGGAATATCACACGTTTGTCCAAAAAGATTATCAATCAAGCCGAAGCCGAAGCCGAGCCGAGCGAGCGACGACGACGGCGCGAGGGGTCCTTGCCCTCTCAACCCTTTTATCAGCTAGAGAATGTGTAATGTAATATATACACCTCTCTTTCCTTCTCTTTTTTCGATGTGGGACAAAAGAGCCTTATACCCCTTTTAATTTTCATCCCATCATTTCCCATTCACCAATATCAAAACCCAACCATTTTAACTTTTGAAACGTTCATTTATGTTATACTTGTAAGGAAAGAGATAGACATTTGCTCAATATATGAGGATGGTGAGAGTGATATTGGGATAAATGAAATTGATTCGGTTCACTCTAGTAAAAATCATTCAACAACGGATGATTGGAACGATAAGCATGTTATTAATAATTGAGAAACAAGATTCGTTTACCTTTGATTATTCTGCACATGATAATGAAACTCTTTTTGATGCACAATTGAGCTTTTTTACAAGTGAAATATAGAAAATTTTAGAACTAACACACTCGGAATTCAATTGTTTAGCGTGCTCATCAATCTTCTATTAGTTCAAAGGTAGACCATTTCAGTGTAAATTCATGTTATTTATGAAGATTTTTGTTTTTGCTCTTTCTTCTGTGTTTTTTAATTGCTTGTCCTCTCTTTCCTACATTCCCAAGATACTCAAATGATTCTTATGTTGATTTTGACTGTTATTTAAGTAATTCAATTATCAACCCAAGATTTGTGGATATAACTCATGAAGCTATCTGATGCTAATTTCAACGTTAAAAAAAGAAGTGCTTCATGATATCTCCCATTATCTTACAAGGCCATTGGATATATGTATGAGCAGTTGCAATTAATTTGCTTTGTCAATACGGTATATAAGCTACATAGAGTTAAAAATGCTGCCATAGATTGCATATACTAGTTTCTTCATGGCAACGTATATTAGGTATATTGATAAAAAGGTTATTGATAATTGAGAAACAAGGTTCGTGCAACTTTGATTTTTCTGCACAAGAGTGTAACGATCCGTCCGATCATTTTTAGTTTGAGAATTCTATTTGATTATTTTACCCTTCCCGTAGACTCTGTGTGGGGTTTATGATGCGTGGAGATGGGTGTCACAGATCCAGAGATCCATTTTCATGAATTTCGGATGAAAAACCCAAAACTAGAAACTTAGAATTTGATAGTTTGACTCAAAGTAGAAGGGAATTTCATCTTTGAGGTAACAATTTCATTCTTTATGATTTGATTTCATGTTTCTAAGTCCCTTAATGGTGGTCTAGTGTGTTTATGAGTTGGGTAAAATGAAGTATGATTCCATTTGACAATAAGAGAGTTGAGTCTTGATTTAAATGACATTTATGAATTAGTTTACTTGTATTATTGTAAATTATTGATGGATTATACTAGCTTATCATGTTGTGGAGTTTAATTTGAGTATAAAAACCTATTCCAATTGGGGGAAATTCTAAGGTTTCAATTGTGGCTTTTTGTATATTGTTTAATTGAAGGCTCAAATGTGTGTAGTTTCCTAATTATATTAAGGATATTATTACCTAGTATGTGTTTTTTGCGTAATAAAGTTTGAGTTTTAGTCATGTGGGCTCGGGGTTGGTATTTAAAATCTTGATTTGTTAAGCATTATATCCTACCTAGTATGGTGTGTAAGCTCTTCATTAATGAATAGTATATGTGTGATTAGACTTTGACTATCACGAGGCGTAGCGGAAGGGAAAGACGATCACTGAGGCTTGATTGGTTAGCGCTCTCGTTCGACCCAAAGGTAGGCTGCGATTTACTTTCACTAAACTTCGATATAAGAGTGTAATTAGTTATAATTATTGAGATGTATTAAGCATGTTTGCAAGTCCCACTCAGCCGATTGTGATGAATGGTTGAGTGGGTACCGGTGTTGAACTGTTTAGGGAATCAGCCTTGTGTTGGTTTTGACTGCTGATTTATTTAGGTTTGTCGCCATATGTTGGCTTGTCGCTATATTTGCTATTGTTTGTTTATTCATCACACCTGCTTCAGATATGATATCTTGAATTGTACTTGAATTGTTATGTTGTTAAATTCTTAAAATCATGTGACATTCATCTCTATACTTGGTTACATTTCATTACATCATGATTTCTTGTCTTATACTGTCATTTGCATTCATACGCTCATGGTTTTGAGATATTGATATGAGAGTGGTATGGAATGTTGTGGGTCCAGAAGACTGGAAATGTGAGATTACTCGAGCTCCTATATACTTTATTTGCATTGCATTCATAACATACCATACACATATCATTCATGGATTAGTTGTTGATGAAATAAGTGTTGAATTGATTATTGATGACTTGAAATTAAAAGAAGCATGCTACTTACTCAATGATACTCGGATTGATGTTATTGAACTCTGTGGAATATGTTGTGAACAATGTGATCTTACTTGGATATTTAACTATTAGAATAGGACTATTTGGTGTCAACTTGGTATTTATCTCTTTTTACATATCTTCCATCGTTGTCGACCTATGATGTCTACGGGGTACATTGTGTACTCATGCTACGCTTATGTATTATTTTTGGATTTAGATTAGTGCGAGACAACGTGACTGAGTTCGATTGGTTGATTTCCCAGCATTCAGGGTGAGGATGCTACCTTCAGCATACTATTAGATGTTTATTCTCTACTTCAGTCTTTTACTTGCACTTGAGAGACATGGCATACCTCTTTAGCTTATATATTAATTTTTGCACTATGTTACCCTCGTTTTAGACTTGTATCATTTTATTGGCGCTCTTATATCTACAAACTAGATCACTTGGGGATATTATTGATATGTCAGACTTATATTTCTTCTGCATTTATATTATGAGATAGATTATGTAGTAATTGTTATCATTCGCTTTTACTTACGTTATATCATGTGAATAATTTGGGAGTGGTTCACTTACCGGTGAGGATTATATCGGTGCCACCACGATTCCTGAAAAGGGGCGGTGACAAAGTTGGTATCAAATCTTAATGTTAAACGATCTCTGATACATGAGCAATGTATAGCGATATTTAGGAAATTTCACTTTCTTCATTCCCTTCGTGCTAAGTTGAATCAAATTGGTATCGGACCTTTGTTCCTATTCTCTCAAAGATGGTGCGGACTTGTGCTAACGCAGTGATGAAGGAGAAACCAACACTGGCACAGTTGGTGCACAATCACGGTAGAGGACATATTCGAGGTTGAGGTAGAGCCAGAGGACCGACACCATGGGGCACAGTGAGTCGGTCAGACTTGTGCTAGATCAATCTCCCCTAAGCGAGTTATTGAGCCTCAAGATGAGTTACTTAAAGAGGAGATGGGGCCAGCCTATGATCAGCCTGGATTTGTTGCTACTCGAGTTCTACAGGACATGTCTGTTAGATTGTTGACTGTTCTTGATAGTTTTTCCCGGGGGACGTGCTTTCGACTACTCTGGGTGGTTCTCAGACCCATGTGGGAGAGGGAAAAACTCAGACTCTCGAGTTTCGTACTCGCGGGGTTCAGCCAGCAGCGATATCAGTGCCCCATATTGATGAGGTTCCTGCTCCAGAGTTTGGTCCTCAGCCGATTGCAGGGACATTTATGACCCGCGATGAGCGGACGATATGAGATCAATTTCAAACATGAAGCCTCTAGTATTCTATGGTCATCTTGAGGAGGACGTTTATGAGTTTATTGTAAGCAGATATGAGAGGTTGTATACCTTGGGTAACATCGAGTCGCATGGAGTTAGTTTTGTGGCCCTTTAACTTTTTGGAGATGCTAAGAAGTGGTGGAGAGATTATATTGACCGTCAACCAGAGGGGTCGCCTCCATTGTCATGGGTTAGGTTCTATCACATATTTCTGGAAAATTGTGCATCTTATCTTACGTCTGAGCAAGCGTGATGAGTTTTAGAGGATTGAGCAGAGGGTTTTGTCATTTGCATATTATGAGACTCGCTTCTGTCACACCCCAACTTGGGGTGTATTGTCGGCACCTGGTGCCATAAGGCCCGAGCGTACCACTCTTGATACCTGTAGCATACTCAACAATACATGGTACAACAAGGTCTTTGATGAATGATTACCTAATCAAATGATGCGACCACCAGCACGCAGAAAAGTACAAAAAAGACCCAATATATATATGTACAACAAGGCCGACAAAGCCACACAAGACCATTATATATAAGGTGACTGTCTACAAGCCTCTAAGGAGTACGTCAACAACATCTGGTCGGAATAGGGCCCCGCCATACCCAACTATATATATATAACTACCATACCTATCAGCTCACTATATAGCTCAACAACAAAAGAGCAAGGCACTCTTCAGCTGAGTCAAGACACCTATTGTGAGAGATTGTCTGTATCTCTATATGTGTTGCATGCGGGCATAAAACACAATTCCCTGAGAGGAGACATCGGTACGAAAGAATGTACTGAATATATAAGGCATAAGTGAACGTAAGTAAGAGCATCAATAGGTAAAGGAAATTGAAAGAAACAACCTGTAACTCAAAAGTGTCAATGAGGACCATAATGTACATAAATGGTATATAATCGCGTATATATAATGTTGTAGGCCTATGAGCCCAATATCTTCAGTATAATATCTGTATAAGTTGTGCATATAATGTCGTAAGACTTTGTGGGTAATATAATCAGTATCATATATGTATAAACCGCGTATATAATGCCATAGGCCTCTGTGGGCAATATAAATATGTAATAAATATAATAAAGACCATGTAATAACTTTTAAGCTCAGCGGAGTGGCGTAAAGTCGTTACACCTCCTATTATTATTATAGAACTTACATCAACAACATACATTTCAACAAGACCAAGAATCTGTATCATGAAGAAGAAATTATCCTTTAAGGATCAATGAACATGAGCCTTCTACTTTCACTAAGAGTAAAGTCATCTGGAATATCGTTCGTTCTTTTACATTTCGTTGGAATCATGCCAAAATAATGAAAGGAATTTCCTTAACATACCTACGTCTCATATCACCTAAATTAGGTACATGAATCAAGTTCGATACATAGAATAGGGAAAAGAGAATCATATCGCACAAATATCAATATAAAACTGAAGACTGAAATAAGTAAGGATACATGTATTTCATATCCTCTTCTGTTTCCCGTGTCATATCCTCTAGGTTATTATTCCTCTAAATCATTTTACCCGATGCGACTCTCACCGTCATTTTCCATATTTGTCATACATGTACTATAGATATCTTCTCTATAAGGTACCTAAAGTAAATATGTTGCTAGGGGACGTAAATCAGGAAGTTGTATCGCATGCATATCCATCTAGCTGGAATGAATGAGAATATCTAGACTTTACATTTCTCTGAATCCTTCAAATCATCTCATTTACTTGATTATTCCCCTCATAAAACTTTTGGGTTTAATAATCTCGAATAGACATTGATATGCCCATATAAGAAAAACTTCATGTGGTCTAAACATTCTCGACTGTTGTAATATGAGGTGAGTCTATACGTACATCTGCAATATCTTCGTGTGGAATACTGAGTAAATATTCCTTAAACCCTGGAAGTAGCTCAAGCTTATAGGCGATTTCTGAATACCCTTATACGGTCCAATGTATCTGAGGCTAAACTAGTTTCCTGGTTGAGTTTCATCATACTTGTTATTACTAAAACATTCAAGAATACACAATTGTGGATGACATTCTTTAAATTTCGGTGCCTCATGGTAATAATTTTGAACATTTGCTCTCGAGGGAGTTGTGCTTCTACCACCGCCTAATGATTATGTCTAACTAATTCCTACATTGGCTTATCGCTCTTTCTACCCTTGGTACATGCCCTCAGCCTTGCTATCATAGACTTTTCCTTTATCAGTCTTATAGGTACATTTCATTCCTTTCGTCAATCTCTAAGTTTATCTTTCATGTCAATTTTTATTGTTTTCATGCTAATGGAATACTATACTAATTCTTTCATCATCCCCGCCATGATGGCTATCCCTCGGGGTTTCCACTTTATAATGATAACACTATAGAAATTTCCTCTAGATTTATCTTAGGGTAAATTTGTAGTCGTACTTAGATCTGGCTCCAATTTTCCTTGCTCGCTCAACCTTTCTTCCTTAACAACTTGCTTTGACCGTAAGTAATCTCACCTCATCTAAGAGGATTTTAGGAATCTTACATTCATAGAGCCTCATACACTCTTGCAATCGTGTCTTCACCTTGGTTCACTTGACCCATTAATTTGTCTATTACATGCTTTTATTAACCCTTTTTTTCTTCACACTCACTCGTTTACTTATTTGTCATAACACTACTAACATGATAATCTTGTGGCCCTCCATACAGTGGCTTGACTCCGGTCCATTCTAGTGTATCTCCCGTTATATTCCTTTCTCGATTACGTAGATAAATTGACCACCCAACAGTGCTTATTCACTACTGTTAATGTACTTCTACCAAAACATGGCCCTACTGTCACGACCCGACCCCGGGCCGCGACTGGTGCCCTACCTGGGCACCCTTCTATTCATACAACATAATAAACTGCGGAAGATAAATAACATTTTTTTTTTTAAACTAAGGCCAAGCCGATAAGGCTGCCATAACATAAAAATTACCCGAAAGAGGCTACACTGTTTAACAATGTAAAAACAACTCTAGCCAGTCCAGCCCACATATGAATACAGACCTCTAAGATTTGGACAAATACTATGACGGGACAAGGCCCCGCCGTACCCCTGAATATACATAACCATGACGACAAGCTCCGGAACATTGGAGCCATCTCAAAATGCTGAACCAGGATCCTAAGCTCGCGGATCCACAATCGTACCTAAACTCGCGGACATGAACGCACTTCGGCGGGTCGATAACAAAAATTTAATATGGAACGGAAATAAGGTACAGTAAACAAATCATAACTGTACAAAAGAATGACAGGGGCAAGTATAAAAAGGGTAAATACCAGATCCTACCGTGTCATTACCATCTCGTGAACTTAATCATACCTTATTATCTTTTCCCATTTTTCAATAAGAGTATAATCAAATTCTTACGTACATACTTAAGAAAAATCATCAAGTTCATAAACATATAACTTACGTATCTTGCATAACCTAATCCGCCCCTTTATGGAGGAACGCCTATACTGCCCGGCCCAAATCTGAGACGCGATAAAGTCACATAAGTCTACCCATAAAGGTATACTGCCCGGCCCATTCCTGGGACGCGATAATGTCATATAGTCTGCCCATAAAGGTATATTGCCCGGCCCATTCCTGGGACGCGATAATGTCATATAGTCTGCCCATAAAGGTATACTGCCGCTCATTCTCGACGCGATAATGTCATATAGTCTGCCCATAAAGGTATACTGTCCGGCCCATTCCTGGGACGCGATAATGTCATATAGTTTGCCCATAAAGGTATACTGCCCGGCCCATTCCTGGGACGCGATAATGTCATATAGTCTGCCCATAAAGGTATACTTCCCGGCCCATTCCTGGGACGCGATAATGTCTCTTTACATAATATTTTAAACCATCTTTTCACTTCTTCTTAAGTCGTTATAACAACTTCTCATAAAGCTATTATAACAACTTTTTCACTTTAGAGAACTTAAGACACTTTTATTCCTTATTACTTAAGGAAAATTAAACCCAAAAGTACTACGTACATACATACTTAAAAGAATCTTAAAACTCCTTCTCTTTTTAAATCCATAAACTTCTTCTTTTAAAAAGCTCAAGTTACATTCTCTTTTGAAATCAAGCCTCTTAACTTTTGAAATAAAATATAGAAACCATACTTCTTAAATCAAGTCATTTCTTCCTTTAAGAATCAAGTCCCATAACTTGAAAAATAAAGTCTCTTAACCTTCTCAGAAATCAAGGTTCATAGTCTTAAAACTTCATGACATAAAACTCTTTGAATTAAGCAACATATACTTTTATGAGTTGTGAATAGGTTATACTTGTTTATAACGATCTTATTAAAGCAGCCATGATCTAGAAAATGTAATACAATTTTGTCTTATCTTAGTTTCTATGCAGATGGAGAATTCTACTCATTTTAATATAATTGATTGTCGATACATTTTCTTTATTAACGCTGCAATGGCTTGTTCGATACTTATTCTCATTCGTGCAGTAAATTAGCAAAGTCAACTCGACTCCAAATACTTCCTAGCGACTCTTACCAACATCCCCCATAAGACTTGGTAAGAACTTAGGATTATTTAGACGTAGCTTTTACATAAAGTAAATCAACATACATACCTCTTAACTTCTAAAAGTAGAAGGAATCATGAAATAGTACCACATGGATATTCCATACATAGAATCATGTCAAAAGAAGGAAGAGGTTCACATACCTCGCGACGATTATCGACAAATAGCAAAATGCTCCAAAGTACTTCAACCTTGATAGCTATTTCATCCTTCAAGTAGAATACACTATACCTAGTACTTCAACCTATAATGGTCATAATACGTCCATTAACCTCTAGCTTCGAACGTAGAATATTCTAAGTGCAAAGTCACTAAATTCTACGGAAAATCGGACAACACTTCCTTTGTTTCTACATACTTTGCCACATTTTTCAAGGCCGAATTCAATAACCAAACACGCCACATTTAAGGCTCAAACAAATCAGCTAACCAAAGGGGATTACACGCCTTAACAGGACATGTAAAATTCTGCCCCACAATTAATACGAAACTGTCCAAAAATTAAGGCAATTCTCGGCTACAATCCATGCCTACAACAATGTCAATTTCCGTTCGATTCCTTTTCAATCCAAGTTGTTATTCCAACATGTTATATACATAATAACAATTATAACAACTAAATTCCTTTCTTCCTTAACATGCGACGATTATAACTACCGTCCAAATTAATTACAACATTAATGGCTAACTTGTCCATTTTCGGATTTGAGCTTCTAAAATTCCATAACACTTATCAATCTTCATAACATATATCATATGCTCATTTCTAACTTATCATAACATGGAATCTTCAATTACAATAGTAAGACGAAGATTATACCTCATTTAGCCCAAATATATTCCAAGATTACAAGTCGATCCTTAGCAACTTTTAGCTCCTCTTCTTATGTTTCAATCCGCTCCAAGCACTCCTTAGAAGCTTATGAAGAACTCCTCTTCAAGTTCCATCTTCAAAGTTGAAGAACACCTTAGGGTTTCGCCTTGCGACTAACGTAAAAACGTCGTTTTTCTGGGATCTTTCTATTGAGATATCCTTACAATACCCTTAGGGACCTTGGGTTAAAGTCTTGTGAATAATGGATCAAAACTACAAAATATTTGTGTGGGAAGAACACTAAAGCCGAGAGCCTCTATGTGAGCTCCTAAAGTTTTCTCAAATATTTTTCTAAGTATGGAACTTGTCTTGCACTAGTGTGGTATATAAAACACAATGGAGGGCTTAGATTTCAACATATGGGTGGCTAGGATGAAGAACACTTGGATAATAGCCAAGTGGACAAGTTGACAAGTCAACAATCTCAAGCTAGCAAGACTTATTCATCTACAATAGTCAATGACCTTAATACCCTTGCAATTTCGTCCAAGACCATGTGGAGGGGGTGCCACGTGTCTCCCTCTCATTCGTCCATAAAATTCCGTAACCCTCGTGGGTCCCATAAAACGTAAAATTCCTCGGGTGGGCCCCACATGACCAAATCCGTAAAAATAAATTTCCATTATGTTAATAAGTTCCAAATTCTTCAAATAATGCATTTTGAGAATCCAATTCTCATCAACGAACATTTTTCCTTTCCGACGTTCGGAAGATTTTCCGTCGGAAAAATAATTCTTCCTTTCGTACCCTTTTCAAGTCTTGTGTTCCTTACGTACATTCTCTTAAACATGTCCTTGAATTACGGGGTGTAACACCTACTATTTGCACCACTTTTAAAGCTCGCTCCTCCCCCCGTGACAAATCTTATTGTACCTTGATATTTTAACTTGTATCTTCCAGAGGATTCTCCAATTTATATTCATAGCCGTGCTGAATTTTATACCAACCCCTAACTATTTTTCACCCTTTTGCCTTGATCGGAGTGTCTCTACAAAATACTATCTAGCTTCCAAACTCCCCTTACTCTAATTAGTCTTAATCCTTAAACATTTGAGATTCCTCTGCGCACCAATCCCACAATCGTAACCCTTTCTTGATGACCACATTCTGACCTCATTACTTATCTTTCATACTTGAGCATATGTTGCAACCTACTTAAAAGAATTGGGGACTGCCCACTTAAACCCTTTTCACAGCTTCGACTAATAGTTTATTAGCTACCATAAGCATCATAGTGGAGAAACTAGGTCCTACATCTGTTTTGACGTTAGCACATATCTATATCATATCAATTCAACAAGATAGTAGTGTAACCTTGATCATACTCTGGATATACGAGCTTCACCTTGATTCCTTACTTTATATTTGTGTATAATTATAGCAAAATACTTTAAATTCTCGTCAATACAACCCAATATTTAAAGTCTGGGACTGCGACATCTTTGTTTTAGAAGAAAGTTCACATTAGACTTCTTAAGCTACGAATTTCTTAACGCTCCAGTAATTTTTACCACATATCTAGAGCCTTTGGTGATACCAAGCCTATAAAGCCACTAACTATGTCAACACTTATACCATTTTATAGTATCCCAAATTAGTTGAAGTTGGTAGATATGGTAATTTTGATGATGCTATAGCTTTCCTCAATTCTTCTAGTACTGATTGTGGCCACAAATGGGTCAATATTTGATAAAGGGTACATATTCCGCAACATCATCTTAACCATTTCTTAACATTTTGACCAACTATCATCCATTTATTTACACACGTTTCCGCACGAGCTATGTTAACGCATACATTAAACTTGATTTTCTACGGCTCAGCTCTATCGCACAATCTAGATTATGAAAAGAAGATAACCATCATAAATTTCATGTATCCTCCTATTTATAAGTGTGTTGCGTTATAAATCCATAAACAAGACTCTACAAGACACGACTTGTAGACATCACTAGGACTGACCTGCTTTAATACAAAGTTTATCACACCCCAACCTTGGGGGGTATCCGGTACCCTAAGACCTGAGCGTACCAATCTGATACTTGTAGCATACTCAACAATACATGGAATGACAAGGCCTCTGACGAATGATTACCTGATCAAATGCATGCAAAAAAGTCCCAACACATACACACACACGCACACATAAGACTATTATAGATAAGATGATTGTCCACAAGCCTCTAAGGAGTGTCAAGAATATCTGGTCGGGACAATGTCCCACAATACCCAACTATGTACACACACACACACCACACTATATATCTATATATATATATATGTAACTACCATACCTTATCAACTCACTATACAACTCCGGAATAAAAAAGCAAGACACTCTTCAGCTGAGTTGAGACACCTACTATGAGGGATCGTCTGTATATCTATCTGTGCCTGCGGATATGAAATACAGTGCATCGAAATAGGATGGCAGTACAAAAGAATATACTGAATATGTAAGGCATAAGTAAATGTAAGTAAGAGCATCAATGGGTAAAGGAAACTGAAAACAACAACCTGTAACTCAGAAGTGTCACTGAGGACCATACTATACATAAATGGTATATAATCATGTATATATAACGCTGTAGGCCTCTGAGAACAATATCATCAGTACATATTTGTATTAGTTACGTATATAATGTCTTAGGCCTCTATGAGCAATATAATCAGTATCATATCTGTATAAATTGGGTATATAATATCATAGACCTCTGCGGGTAATATAAATAGGTAATACATATACATAAATACCATTTAAAGACTAATAAACTTTTAAGCTCATCGGAGTGACGTAAAGTCGTTACACCTTCGATTATCATTATAGAACTTACATCATCAACATACATTTCAACAAGACCAAGAATCAGTATCATGAAGTAAAAAGTACCTTTTTAGGATCAATGAACATGAGCCTCCTAATTTCACTAAGAATAGAGTCATCTTGAATATCATTAATTCATTTACGTTTCGTTGGAATCATGCCAAAAGAATGAAATGAAGTGCCTTAACACACATGTGTCGCTTAGTAAATGATGTCACATAAACCCTCAGATGTTTTACGAGTGATTATCTACACAATATAGATATTTTGTATTAAGATATGATCTATAAACTAAGAATTAATTCATTGGGACAATTGGAAAAACACATAGGATGTATACTTCTCTAGTTATGATGTTTTATGGCTATCATCATGTTATATACTCCTCTTCAACACAACACTAATAGTACTAACATTAACACAACAATAATAACTACAATAACAACAACAAGAATATGCACTCAATGATCTCCAACACCATATCTTTCAACTTCAAGCTAAAATTATGTCAAGATTTGATCAATAACAATCCATGGTCTATAAAAGTTCTTTCATGGAGTTTTAACTCAACTATAACAAGTTTTCTATATCCATAATTCTCAACAAAGCTATGAGAAGCTTAATACTATCAATAGCATCAATAACTTACCTTAAATCAACCAAGAGAACTTGCACCATAACCTTCTTTCCAAGCACCAAGAGGATCCTTACTTCATTTTGCTTCTAAGATCTCCAAGATTTGTGGTGGTTATCTATAGATTATTTGCCTTTAATATGGTATGAAATATCTCCTTGGTAACCTAACAACCCTAAGGAGAATCTTGAGAGTGTTTGGGAAAAGTTTCGATCGAAATTAGAATATAATGAGGAAGACATCGCTTTGTGCGCCACATACCACCATATGTGGCCACATAATCCATCACATATAGTAGCAGTGTAGTGGAGAAGTTGGGGCTCTGATCCATGAGACGGATTGGCTTATGTGGGGAAAAATGTTTAGTATATCACCAAATTTCGTCGAACCATACCGAGATGTACTTTCCTTAATCCAATTGACTTCCAAACTTCATATACCTCTATAATACTCATATAAGTTATATGTGACCCTCCGAAAGGGTCTTGGGTTTTCGAAAAAAAAATAGGCTAGCTATACTCTCGATTGCGCATAGAATAGCGGGGTGTAACAACTTCCAAGCCTTATCACACTATACAACACCTTTGATACCTACAGAGGCTGAGCGAGTAAGATATTTTGTTAGAGGTTGGAGTATTCCCCTTCAGTTGGCTACGTTATAGTTAGTGGCAGTTGGAGTTTCTTTTGATATTGTAACTGAGCATGCAAGGATGGTGGAGTCTGTGATGGGCAAGATGCCCAAATATAAGTCATATAAGAGGGAGAGGAAACATGGATAGTTCAGTGGATCTGCTTCTCGTGGTTATGGCCAGAACAATAGATATTAGCAATCATAGCCTAGTCAACTGGTTTAGCCAGCCCTTCAAATTATAAACGGTGTCTTTGCATGGAAGAGTGGTTATGGTGGGGACCAGTATTTTAGGGGTTCTCAGTCTCGGTATTCTGATCGTGGTAGTTCGGGTTCTTCTATCTTTTATCAACCCTCAGTGGCTAGGACTTGTTACACCTATAATGTGGTTGGGCATTTTAGGAGGGATTGCTCTAGATGTGTATCAAGTTCATACCATGAACCTAGGACCCCATCATAACTATTTAGGAGTAGTGGTTAGGTTAGCCATAGAGGATCTCAGTCAGGCCATAGTGGCCATCATACCAATCGTGGTAGGTCCCAATCAGGGAGAGATGGATCTCATTTGGGCTGAGGTGGCTAGCGTAGTACTCAGTCCGAGGAAGGATACACTCATTGTTATGCTTTCTCGGGTAGACCAGAGACCGAGGCATCTGATGCAGTTATCACATGTATCATCTCAATCTGTCATGTCATTGGTCTGCTTCAGTGTATTTTATTCGGGGTCTACATTCTTATATATATATGCCTACTTTTCTGGTGATTTGGATATATGGTATGATATGCTTGATGTCCTATTTGTGTGTCTACACCGATTGTTGATTTTATGGTTGTAAATCAAGTCTATCGGCATTGCTTGGTTATTTTTATGGGTTACGATACTTGGGTAGATTTTGTCATCTTAGACATGATTGATTTTGATATTATTATGGGGTTGTATTGGCTATCACTGTATCATGCTATTCTAGACTGTTATTCCAAGACAGTAATGTTAGAATGCCTGGACTTTTGAGGTCAGAGTGGAGAGGCTCTCCCAACCCTGCTTTTAAGAAGATCGTTTCTTTCATTCAGGCTATGAATTTGGTAGATAAAGGTTGTTTAGTGTATCTACAGCGTATTCGGGATACGAGTGCGGACACTCTTTCCCTTGAGTCAATTGTGATAGTTAGCGAGTTTGCTGAGGTTTTCCCTTTAGATTTATCGAGTATGATGTCAGATAGGAATATCAACTTCTGTATTGATCTCGAGCCAGGTACTCGACCCATTTCTATTTCTTCGTATTATGACTCCAGCTGAGTTGAGAGAGTTGAAAGAGAAACTTCAGTACTTATTAAGTAAGGGCTTTATTCGACCTAATGTATCTCTATGGGGTGCTCCTGTCTTATTCATGAAGAATAAAGATCGCACCATTTGTATGTGCATTGATTACAGATAGTTAAACAAGGTTATCATCAGATAAAAGTATCTGATCCATCTTATGTATGACCTATTCGATCAGTTTCAGGGTGATTTAGTATTTTCAAAAATTGACTTGACATCTGGGGGCTGAGGATGTTCCCAAGATGGTTTTTCGAACTCGTTATGGTCATTATGAGTTCTTGGTGATATTTTTTGGACTTACCAATGCCTCTGTAGTGTTCATGTATTTGATGAATGGGATATTAAAGACATATTTAGATTCTTTTGTGATTATGTCCATTGACAAAATCTTAATCTATTCGAAGAGTCGGGAGGAGCATGAGCAATATTTGACGGTGGTCTTTGGTTTATTGAAGGAGAAGAAGTTGTATGCTAAGTTCTCAAAGTGTGATTTTTGATTGAATTATGTGGCATCATTGACACATGTGGTGTCCAAGGATGGGATTTTGGTTGACCCTAAAAATATAGAGGCAGTTAGGGACTAGCCTAGACTGACTTCTGTAATAGAGATTCTGAGTTTTATGGGCCTTGCTAGCTACTATCGCCAGTTCATCAGGGCTCTTCTATTGCTTCTCATCTGATGCGATTGACTTAGAAGGATGTGCATTTTCAGTGGTCCAATTAGTGTGAGGAGAGCTTTTAAAATATCAAGACCCTTTTGACCACAACCCTAATTTTATCCCTTATGGTACAGGGAAAACACTTTACTGTGTATTGTGATGCTTCTATGATTTGGTTGGGATGTGTGTTGATTTATGAGGGTAAGGTTATTTCTTATACATCGAGGCAGTTGAAGGTGCATGCGAAGAATTACCCTATTCATGATTTGGAGTTGGATGCCGTTGTGGTTGCTTTGAAAATTTAGAAGCATTACTTATATGCTGTGTATTGTGAGGTGTATACCGACACCTACAGTCTTCAACACGTGTTTAATTAGAGTTTGAATTCTAGGTAGCGTCGGTAGATGGGATTGTTGAAAGACTATGACATGATCATTTTGTATCATCCAAGCAAAGCCAATGTGGTGGCGGATGCCTTGAGCTAAAAGATAGTCAACATGGGGAGTTTAGCTCGTTTAATTTCTTCTTAACTTCCTTTAGCATTGGAGGTCTAGACTCTAGCCAACCATTTTGTAAGGGTTGATATTTCGAATTCAGGAAGAATTCTGGCTTGTGTGGAAGCGAAGTTGTCTCTTTGGGATCAGATTCGGACTCACCAGCATGATGATGAAAAGTTGTGCAAACTCAGAGATAAGGTGATGAGTGGAGAGACAAAGGAGTTTGTGATTAATAGTGAAGGGGTTTTGAGGATTAAGGGTAGAGTATGTGTTCCTCATATGGGTGATTTGACCAAATTTATTATGGACGAGGCCCACAGCTCTATGTATTCAATTCATCCAGGTGATACTAAGATGTACCGTGATTTGAAGCAGCATTATTGGTGGGGGAGGATGATGAGAGACATTGTGGAGTTCATGTCTCGATGTCAGAATTGTCAGCATGTCAAGTATGAGAACCAACGACCAGGTGGTGTGTCTTAGAGGATGCCCATTCCTAAGTAGAAGTGGGAGAGGGGTGCCATGTATTTTGTTGTGGGATTGCACAACACTTTGGGCAAGTATAATGCTATTCGGGACATTATTGATAGGTTGACCAAGTCCTCATATTTCATTCAGATCCAGATGATTTATAATGAAGGGAAGTTGGCTAAGATCTATATTCGTGAGATATTTCATGTTCATGGGCTTCCTGTTTCTATCATTTCAGATCAGGAGACTCAATTTACTTCACATTTCTGGTGGACTTTGCAAAAAGAGTTGGGTACTCCCTTGGATCTCAGTACAACATTTCACCCTCAGACTGATGGTCAATCCGAGTGGACGATTTAGGTTTTGAAGGATATATTACAAGCATGCGTGATTGATTTTGGTGGTCATTGGGACCAGTTCTTACATGCGGCAGAGTTTGCATACAACAATATCGATTACTCCAGTATTTATATGACACTGTTCGAGGCTTTCTATGGCACGAGATGTTGATCTTTGATTGGTTGGTTTGATATGTTCGATGTTCGAATTTGGGGTACTGATCTATTAAGAGATTCTTTAAAGAAGGTGAAAGTGATCTAGGATAAGATGTTGGTAGCTCAGAGCAGACAGAATGAGTATGCGGATCGAAGGGTCTGAGACTTGGAGTCTATGATTAGGGATAGAGTTCTTCTAAAGGTATCAATCATGAAGGGTGTGATGAGGTTTGAAAAGAGAAGGAAGTTGAGTCCAATGTATATTGGACCTTTTGAGATTCTTGAGAGAGTTTGGGAGGTAGCATATGAGTTGGCTCTACAACCCGGTCTTTCATGCATTCATCCAGTTTCTATGTGTCTATGATGAATAAGTATCATGATGGTTTTTCTATCATTTAGTGGGACTCTGTGTTTCTTGATCCAAATTTAGAGTTTGTGGAGGTGCATGTGGCTATTTTGGAAAGGCAGGTGGGGAAATTAATATCTAAGAAAATAGATTCTATGAAGGTTCAACGGATGCATCATCTTGTTAAGGAGTCAACTTAGGAGATAGAGTCTAACATGCGGAGTAGATATCTCGACTTATTTACTACTTCTGGTACGTTCCTCTATTTGTTTCTCTCCGTTCGAGAACAATTGTTTGTTTAATTGGTATTTGATGTAACGACCCATTCTGTCATTTTTAGCCTAAGACCTCTATTTGACTTTTTCCCCTTCCCATAGACTATGTGTAGGGTTTGTGATGCTCGGGGATGGGCGGCACGGATCCCAAGGTCCATTTTCATGAATTTCGAATGAAAATCCCAAAACTAGAAACTTAGAGTTGGATAGTTTGACTCAAAGTTGACTTTTGACTAGATGGGTTTATTTCCGGGTTTCTTTGCTTCTGATAGCTTCGGAGGGTCATTTTTGACTTAGTCGAATCATTAATTCACTTCACGAAATAATCAGATATATTTTGTGGCCTTATATTTAAATTTGGATATTTGGTTATTACTGACGATTCTGTAGAAAAGTATGCCCTAGCTTAGCTAAATGGGAAATATGAGGGTACGAGCGAGTTCGTAGCACTGTTTATCTTAGACGAGCATGTCTTGTTTGTGTCCGGGTGGCTCGGGAGTGTTTCGAGTGTTTGACTGGAGTTTGAGGCTATTTTCCATATTTTGGTGTTCGTCTCTCACTCCGGCATGTCCGCCTTGGTGGGAGGTTGGCTCGCTGAAGCGGGGGTTGGGGAAGTGTGAAGTTACCGATTTGGCAGAGGGTTAGTCCGCAGGGGCGAGTCCACCTCTGCGGAGTCTGGTACGTCGTAGCGTAGAGGGGAGATGTCAAATGACACTGCCCCAGTGAGGTCTTTTCATGTTGTAGTTGGTCCGCGGCAGTGGAGTCAATTCTGCTAGGGCAGAATCACTGTATCAAGTGTCCTATAAAATTTCCTAGGTCAGATTTCATTTCCCAAAATAGTATATCTCAAACCTAGAGCTGTCAAGGGAGAGATTTTAGCGTTTTAGAAGGGAAATTCATCTTTGAGGTAACAATTCCATCCTTTATGATTTGATTCCATGTTTCTAAGTCCCTTAATGGTGCTCTAGTGTGTTTATGAGTTGCGTAAAATGAAGTATGATCCTATTTGAGAATAAGAGAGTTCAGTCTTGATTTAAATGATGTTTCTGGATTATTTTACTTGTATTATTGTGAATTAGAATTATACTAGCTTATCATGTTGTGGAGCTTAATTTGAGTATAGAAACCTATATCAATTGGGGGGAAATTCTAGGGTTCCAAATTGGGGCTTTTTGTATATTGTTCAATTGAAGGCTCAAATGTGAATAGTTTCCTAAGTAAACTTAAGGATATGATTACCTAGTATGTGTTCTTGGTTTTTGAATAATAAAGTTTGAGTCTTGGTGATGTAGGTCCGGGATTGGTATTTAAAGTCTTGTTTTGTTAAGGATTATATCCTTGTATGGTGTGTATGCTCCTCATCAACGAATAGTATATGCGTGATTAGACTTTGACTATCACAAGGCTCAGTGGAGGGGCAAGACAATCACCGAGGCTTGATTGGTTAGCGCTCCTGTTCGGTCTAGAGGTATGTTACGATTTATTTTCACTAGATTTTGATAGCAGAGCGTAATTAAATATAAATATTGAGGGGTATTGAGCGTGTTTGGGGGTCCCACTCAGCCAGTTGTGATGAACGATTGAGTAGATACCGGTGTTGAACTATGTTGATGGGTGATTTGGGAAATAAGCCTTGTGCTAGTTCCGACTGCTGATTTGTTTGGGCTTGTCGCCATATGTGAGCTTGTCTCCATATTTGATATTGTTTGTTTATTCATCACACATGTTTTCGATATGATATCTTGAATTGTACTTGGATTGTTATGTTGGTAAATTCTTGAAAACATGTGATATTCATCTCTATACTTGGTTGCATCTCATTACATCATGATTTCTTGCTTTGTACTATCATTTGCATTCATACACTCATGGTTCTAAGATATTGATATGAGTGGTATGGAATATTGTGGGTCCAAGAGACTAGAAAGGTAAGATTACTTATGATATCATGACAACATTGAGATGATGATGATATTCGAGGGAACGGGTTGCACGCTTGCAACATGATTCTATTTAGCCAAGAGCTGGTCTCCGGTGGGAAATTCTGGAGAAGTATATGGACTTCGCATGTTTCTCATGGGTGTGCGTCTCATAATAAAAACTAGAGCGCCTGTATACTGGAAGATCAAGGTACCTGCATTTGCATTGCATTCATAACACACCATACACATATCATTCATGGATTACTTGTCGATGAACCAAGTGTTGAATTGGTTATTGATGACTTGATTGAATTTCTGAATTAAAAGAAGCATGTTACTTAATGATACTCAGATTGTTGTTATTGAACTCTATAAAATATGTTGTGAACAATGTGATCATACTTGGATATTTAATTGTTAGAATATGACTATTTGGTGTCAATTTGATATTTATCTCTTTTTACGTATCTTTCATCGTTGTCGACCTATGATGCCTACATGGGTACGTTGCACTACAAGAAAAATGACCTACGGTGACAGTAATAGTGTGATAGTTTTTGCAACTGTCACATAGTATGACAGTTTTCCGTTGACTTCTCGGTCAACAGACACTTATGACATAAGTGTGACGGTTATATAAATTGTCATAAATTTATGACAGTTATTTGAACCGTCACATGTTGTGTGACGGTTATTTTTGCGTTGGGCAATTTTTTTTGGAGTCAACCCGACCCAACCCTTAAAATTCAATCTAAATAAATCATTTAGGTCAAATTCTTCCTTTTCATCAGCAAAAAAAGGCTTTGAGTTTCATTTTCATCTTCCAGCGAATCATTTTCATTTTCATTACTTTCTTTCAAACAAAAATCTAAGCCCTAAAATCAAAATTTGAGTTTATCTTTCATTCTTAGCCTTAAATCTTATTAGCCCTAAAATTCTCACTAAAATCGTCTAATTTGAAAAACTTAGCGCAAACCGAAATCTGAGCACATGCAAACCGAAATCTGAGCCCTAAAATCGTTTTGAGCTAAGAAAAATCACTGTGTGCAAATCACTATCTAAATTCGTTCTGAGCCCTAAAATCGTTCTGAGCCCAAAAATCGTTCTGAGCCCAAAAATCGGTGTTGGAAATTTAGAAGTTGCTTTTCTTGTTGCTGATTTACTTCATCTTTGTTTTGATTACTTATGGTTGGCTGACTAATTTTGCAGTTGGGATATACTTAGTTGGGAATCAAGAATGATCTTAAGGGACGTTTGTTGTGCTACAAGCAAGATTGGACCAGTGGAATCAAAGCAGGCTTCAGGTATGCTCGCTCACTTCTTGTACAATCTAAGAACCAATTTTTACCACATTCTTGATTCCCATTGAGCCAAATCATGTCTTCAGTTGATTATTTGAAATGTAATAATCCAGTCCCAATTGATGTGACACCTTTAGATTTTGAGAGTCAAACGAGTTTTTCTTTGACCGCGATCATGATTTTTTAAAAATTATTTTAAATTATTAATTTGACTTAAATACTTTTTACTTAGTTTCTAAATACGGAAATTTTATTTCAAAATACTTAAAGATTTCATATTCGAGTCAAAATTTAAAAGATTGACTCTCGAATAAAAAAAAAATCATATAAATTGAGATAGAGGAAGTACTACTAAGTATTTCGGTTAGACTGCTCTTGTATGTCCATGAGGTTTAGCTCAGGTGAATTGATAGAGCTACTGTTTTTTTACAGGATCTTGGCACCCACCACATACATATTCTTTGCCTCGGCAATTTTAGTGATTTCATTTGGGGAGCAGCTGGCGAGAAATACTGGTATGTTATTACATCCATGAAGATACTTAGAAAAAAATAAGGCTTAATGGAAGAAAAGGATCTATATACGCGGTTTGTTGGGATTAAGTTTCAGTAATATTAGTAACATATTTACTTTAGGTCCAATGTTTGCTTCGAGTCTTCTAGGCTCCTTAGAGATTAACTTTTAGTGCTAGAGAAATTAACTTTTATAATCTTGTTCGAGACGTGCTTAAATGGAGAGATATGGATACTAAAGATTCATATAACCGAGCCCAACTTGCTTGGTACTGAGGCTTACGTATGTAGTTGTAGTTATAGACCTGCAGTTTAAAATTTGAGCCTTTTCATTCATCAACTTGAAATTTCTAACTCAAAGTTAGCACTTGCAGATGGAATTCTAACTGTCGTTCAAACATTAGCATCCACTGCAGTTTGTGGAATTATACATTCCATCGTTGGTGGTCAACCGTTGTTGATCTTAGGAGTTGCAGAACCAACTGTAATAATGTACACATTCATGTTCAACTTTGCTAACCAGAGACCTGATATCGGTCCTGGTCTCTTTCTTGCTTGGACTGGTTGGTAAGTACACATTCGCCTCTAGCTCTCCCTTCATTTTTTTTGTGTCTAAACTTGAATCACTAATTAGTCTAATCAACAAGCTAATCGTCGATGATTTTTCAGGGTATGCGTCTGGACTGCAATTTTGCTCTTCTTATTGGCAATTTTAGGAGCTTGCTCCATTATTAACAGGTTTACCCGTTTGGCTGGAGAACTATTTGGCATGCTTATTGCAATGCTCTTCATGCAGCAAGCTATTAAAGTAGTCAATTAATCCTTTCATATTATCACTCAATTGTTTAGCTAAATGCAATCACAAAAACAAATTTTATGTTCAGTTTTACCTTTATCGTTTTAGGGCCTGGTCGAAGAGTTTCGTGTTCCTAAAAGAAATAATCATCACCAATGTTCTAAAAGACGCTAGGCGGAGGCTTGGCGGAGCCTGGCCGCCTAGCGCCTAGACGGCTAGGCGGGCGCCTAGGCGGATTCCTAGGCGGGGGCGTAGACGGATGTATTTTTTTTTTATTTTTAATATTTTACATCAATTGTATATATATCATATATGCATAAAATATATAAATCATAAAATCAATACATTCTTAAGTAGTTAATAAATTCATAAATTAATAAAATATAGTATTAAGTGCAGACTGTAATAAAACAACATGCTTATTCCAGGTTTCAAATAGCTCCCTCAGTTCAGGTTTCAAACCTAGGCTGCTTCAACATCAACAATGGAGTCGAGAATCACCACAAATGACAAATCATTCACTATATATTTATATTATTAACTTATTACTAGTCTATTTATACTATTACTAATAAGTTTGTAAGTTGTAACTAATTTATACTAATTTTTTTTTCAGATTTAAGGCAGCACGGGCAACAGCTCGACAAGGAATAACCGAAGAACAAAAAAAAATCGGGTCGGGTCGCAAAAGTTCGAAACAGCCCGAAAAAAAGAAAAAAAATGATGATTGAAGAGTGAAAAAAGAAGAAATAGAAGATATGAAGTAAAAGAAGAAGAAATAAAACTAACCTTGAAGCTTGATTGAAGATTTTTAGGGCTTTTTTGTATTCTTGAATGTTGAATCTTGATTCTTGAACTTTGATTTTTAGGGTTTTTTCGTTGGTCTCTCTCTGATTACTGAAGTCGACCATATGTGATGAAGCAGCCCTGTTTGCTGTTATATTAGGGCAAAAAAAATTGGGGGTAAAATCATTAAAAAAAAAATCGACTTGAACCGCCTAGTCCATAAGCGGGACGGCTTACCAGTGCCTAGGCGGCCGCCTAGGCCGTTTTTTAGAACATTGATCATCACTTAGCTGAGTTCATACCTTCATGGAGATTTGCTAATGGAATGTTCCGCACTGGTTCTCTCATTTGGTCTCCTGCTAACTGCTTTGAAAAGCCGGAAAGCAAGTTCCTGGCGATATGGAACAGGTAAATGGTTATGACCAAGGATTTTGTGTCACATTCACTACCTCTGAACTCTATCTTTAACATTTGTTTCCGAAATTGACTACTTTGGACTTGGATGAGTTAATTTTGCTTGCCTTCGATAGGTTGGCTTCGTAGTCTTATTGCAGACTACGGCGGTTGTAGTATGGACAGCAGTTTCCTATCTACCATCTGAAAGTGTACCTGAAGGAAAATGATGATAAAAGTAAGACTTGTTTGAAAGTGAGTAACTCATTTGGTCTGAACATATTTCTCAAACTTGTATTTCTCAGAAACAAATGCAATATTATCTTTTGAAATCCCTTTGAGTTTTTAAAGAAGAAGCTAGTTTTTACTAGGGCTGGCCAGTGGGACGGGCCGACCCGATCGGCCGGTCCCCGACCGACCACGACCCGGTATAAAAAAAAAAAGCGGGGACGGGGCGACCCGACCATGAGCCTCGATCCCGCCTCGACCGTCCGACCCGACCAGCGATCCTCGCTGCGAGAAAATAAGCGGTTGTCCAATCATTTTACATTTTGGGTTGGACAACGGCCATTTAAGGCCTCCTCCCCAACCCCCTACCCCTTTATATTTATTTTTAACCCTAAGTTATTATATTTACACTTTAACCCAATTTTCAACTATAAATACCTCATTCTCTTCTTATTATTTTCACAAATCTTTCTACTCTCTAATCTCTCAAATATCAATCAATTATCAATCAATCTCTATACAACATTGTCTACATATTCAATCTATTTATTAATTTGAGAATTGGGAGTGAAGTTGGCAACTAGCTTGAGGATTATCTATCGAGCAAAGTTTCAATTTTCAACCTTCGATTACACGTCGACTTACGTCGGCGTTTGGTACATTCGTTCTCATTAAATTATTATTTTGTCTTTATTTCATTTAGCACATCTAATTTCATTATCTTTAACTATTTATTAGCATAATTAAAATGAAAGGACTAAGAGGCATGTTGGGTAAGGGTAAGGGTCAGGCTTCTTCTAGTAGGGGTGGTAACAAGGGCAAGGGTACTTCTTCTAGTATTCTTGTTCCAGTTATTCCTAGACAAGATGATTTTATAGATCCTGAAATGTTTCCTGAAATACCATATGATCTTGACACAAATGATTATCCTCAAATTGAAGAAGATTTTAATTTAGATGACACCCTAGATGATGATACACCTACTAATGAAGATGATACACCCACTAGTGAAATGTCTCCTATCCCCCCTACTATGAGACGAGGTCCGGCAAAACGACCATTAAAATCAGTTGTATGAAAATATTTTGACATGGACGTAGCTAATTAAGTAGTTGTATGTAAAACTTGTAAAAATGTTTATTCTTTTAAAACTGGACAAGGTCATGGTGGGACGGGGGGTTTAGGAAGACACCTGTTGCAAAAACACAAAGCCTTGCATGCCCAATACATGATTGAAAAAAATGGTGAGAAAGCGTCCTCTCAATCGGAACAAGGTTCACATCTTGTTTCGGAAAAATGTGGTCAAATTAACCTATGACGGGGGGAGTTGTAGGCCCTAAATACGATAAACATAAAGATAGGGAATCACTAGCAAAATTAGTTGTTGTGGAGGGTTTGTCTTTTTCATTTCCTGAATCTCCTGGTTTTATTCATTATATTAGAGATATGTATAATCCTGCTTATAAATGTTTTCCTAGATCAACTGTTAAAAGAGATGTATTTAAATTTGCACATGAATATCAATAGTATTTACGTTATGCATTATATCATTTAAATTGCAAAGTCGCTTTAACTTCTGATATAGGTCGTAGTACTAACTATGACATGATTATTTAACGGTAACTTTGTCATTGGATAGATTATAAATGGTCTATGCAAAACGTATTTTAGCATATAGATATATAGATAGTAGGCACCTTGGTGAGTTTATTTGAGAAAATATTTATTCGATGCGTGATTATTACGGAATAATCGATAAAGTTATGAGTATTACATTAGATAATGCATCTTAACAATTACGCTATTAGTATTTTAAGAGATGTTTTAACTCGTCTTTTCCAAAACATTTTCATATCAAATGTGTGTGCCATATTTATAACTTAGTTGTAAAGGATGGTCTTTCACTTTTTCAAGATATTCTTGAAAAAATACAATTTGCTATACACTTTATTTTTAAAAATAATAGAATTCAACAGTGAAAAGAATATAAAAAAACTTGCCACGATTGTGGACTATCTTCTGAGAAAAATTCAGAAGAAGTACCAACTAGGTGGAATTCTTTATATGACCAACTAGTTGTTGCTTATGACTATAGAAAACCTATTACTTTATTTTTTAACGCCCATAATCAAAATCCAAATGATATGATTGTGGATAATGATTGGGAGAAAATTAGAGAACTTATTGTATTTGTAGAAAATTTTCTACGAGCAACAAAAGAATTTTCTACTTTATATTATCCTACTATTCAACTATGTTGTTTTATATAGCTATAATATTTTTACTTCTTAAAGAATATATGGAAAAATCTGCTTATACTGCAGCTATTAAAAAAATGTTTATGAAATTAAAGAAATATTTTATTCTTATTCCCCCTATTTATATTATTGGTGATGTATTAAACCCGACTATTAAAGTAGAGGGTTGTAAAAGTCTTATTGAAAATATATATAACTGTATGGACGTACTACCACCTCCAACTCCCAAAAATTTAAATGTTGAGCCACCTATTGAACTAACGTTAGAAGAAATGTGGAATAACGTAGAAGATGAATGCAAAAAAGTATATCGGCATTACCAGCAAGAAAGTGCTAGTAACCAACCGACTTTTGTACCATCTTCTTCTTCTTCAACTGACCTAAAAAAGGCATCTTTGTTTAGGGCTACTACTATTAGTTCTATTGAAAGCCTCGTAAATAGAATGTGCGGTGGTACGGTACTAACCAAATTAAGCGAGTTCGATGTTTTTGTTTTGCAGGTAATTTACCTTACCAGCGATTATCAATGAAGAAGGAAAGGAAGACTTGCTTTGAAATATTGGAGCGAATGAGAAGACATTTGAGACACTTTCAATGATGGCGAGATATTTTGAACATTCGGCGTCCATCAATCGCTTCAAAGCGCTTTTCTGATGATTTCAAATAGGAAACCTGAGACACTCATTAGTCGGAGCGACTTGGAGATGGCGGTACTATTCGAGAGATTGGATACGAGCGGAGCGAAGGAGGTCTGATCAACGAGATTAACGAAGAAGAAGACGACAACTACAACGATATTTTATCTGAAGGCATGAGTAGCGACGTGGAACAATTTGACCAAGATATACCAATTCCAACCGAAGAACCACAAGAAATTATAAAGAAACTAGAAAAAATATTTTCAAATTGGTAATTTATTTCATTGCAATTTTTTAATTTTTCTATGTCTTTTGCAAAAAATTTCAACAACAGTACACTACAATGTTGTAATTTTGAATCTTGTATATTTCAATGAAATAATTAATAATATAAGAGGCACAAAAACAGCCTTGGGATGTTTTTTTTTACACTCTTCTTGTCTTTATTTAATTATTTAGTTTATACTTTATACTGTTATAGTTTATACTTTATAGTTTATAAATATATTATATATATGAGTCTAATTATTATACTATAAGTCTATAATATTATACTATTATAGTATATGTATATGACTATATGACAAGTATATGACTATATGTTAATCAGTTAATGTTACTTTGTTAGTAATTTAGTATTTTTAATTTAGTGAAAAAAATTTAAAAAAAAAAATCAAAACCGCTGCACTGGTCCGTCCGGCAGGCCGGCCGTCAGGCCACTTCTAGCGGGGCCGGGACCGGGGCGGACACGGTATGGTCCCGCCCGACCCGCCCGCCCCAGCTCGACCCCGCCCCTTTTCTCCGCCCCGACCCCGCTTAACCGAGCCCGGTGGGCCCGGCCCGGCCCACTGGCCAGTCCTAGTTTTTACTCAACACTTTAGTTTATTAAAGTTCTATCAGTTCTATCTATGTAAGACATGGCTAAGCCCTTATTTATTTTCTTCATGTCTAAGCATCTTTAAAAATTAGATTTTGATAATCTAAGCATAATTTGGTTCAGATTTTCTGTTTGGTTAAGTATTTCTCCGGACAGTTAAAAAGGCTCCCCTCTTTCTTTTCCCTTTTCATGTAGTGATTAGTTCTAGTGCTATTTTCATCTTTGCACTTGTTCATTTGGTTCCGTCCACTGTTTATTCATATATAGTACGAACTTGTAAATTTCCTTTTGTTTTCTAGTTTGATTAAGTGTCTGCTCCTATGTGTTTTTTTCTGATCTCAACCTCTTAGTATCTCTTTTTAAAAAAAATTATATATATCTTTGCTGAAGTGAGCTGATCCTATATCATGTTTCTTGTTTTAATAAGCTTTATTTTAATGGAAGTGTTGGTCTTAAGTGGCTAACCTTGGTTTTTTTGACTGAGAAATTTGATTACTTTGCTTTTAGTTGATGTGTCTTGAAGTCTTAACACTTTAAAAGTTGTATAGTTGACTTTGACGATTAAGGTGTTTTTGTGTGAGTAGTTTAAGTTACCTGGATTAGTAGTCATTATCTCACTGTTTGTTTAAAGGATTGAGGAAAACGTGCCACAAAATCAGTTTCTATGGCAATAATTTTTAAAGTCATTCCAGTAAAAGTGTTTTCCAAAGAGGATAACAGGTTGGGGATCTGGTTTGATCATTGTCTTAGTAAATAATTTAATGGAGAAGTTCGGTTCAGGTAAATACTGCTGATTTTAATCATGTCTATACTAGCGTATAACTACTTTAATAGCTATAATTGCACTAAAAAATCACAGTTTGGATCCATGTAAGTAAGTTTTTGCTGCTGCTGGATCATGAATCTACGATCTCATGTTTTCATTGATTTGCAACACAAATCTGCAAGTTGATAGTGCATCAGTCTTTTACAATGTGGAGAATCCTATCACTGTTTTAAGCATTTAACCTTTTACCTGTATGAATTAGTTTTATCCCTCACATAAATAATATTAGGTGATGATAGTTTCATGTATTCAATAGTATAAATCCTGCAAAAACTGTTGAACTCTAATTTTATCAATTCCAATAAATTTATCAAATTCAAAATTTGATTTAGATATGAATCGACGCCTCACATCGTTTAATATTCACAGAGTAGATGAACTTCCTAATCATATGTCCGAGACAAATGGTTTGACTAGAATTGGACTGTTATCAAGGTATATGTTTCTTCCTCACTCATATTAGTTCATCTCTAATTTTCAGGCTTATGGACGACTAACTTGGATATTCTGGTCATTTGCAGGACATGCTAAATGTACCAGTTCTCTACATACTCGGTGCTTTCGTATATCAAGGTACATGCTTTTGCTGGGTTAGGATGCATATTCAGGAACTGGTTAATGAATAAGAAAATCTGCTTCTTTAGTTGCCTTCTATGTTTGCTTTAGTACATGCTTTGTTTTAAGAAATTCATCAGTTAGCGTGTAAGAGCTGCACTTAGTTGGGTATTCTGCTAACTTGCTTTCTTGCTGCTTGTTGTTGCTGCTGCTGTTGAAGAAAACACATCGGAAAATGGTCGAACAATGAAACGGATAAAAAAAAAGTTGAAGATTCTTAGAAAGAAATAAGTCAATTACATGATAATAACATAAAATGGTGAGTGATTCTTAGTTTTAATTTTTGAAGCAATACCTTCATTTCTGATTTCTTGGAGATTGTTAGTGTTGGAGTTATTACGTTAAGGTTCAAGACATTATATTTTCGGCCTTCTTGTTGGACTTGGCCGAGACCATGCATTTCTTTTGTTTTGGGAAACATTTTGTTTTGTAAAACAATTCGTAAATGTTTCAATATTATGTATTAAAATGATTTTATTAATTAGTTACATTTTAGTTACAATATGCTATTTTCTCTCCAATTTAACTATTATTGAAAAAAAAAATATTAAATACAAAATGCGTCAAAATCAAATTTTCCGCAATTGTTTTATATTTAAATTAATTTAAATTAAAATTAAAATTTAATTTAAAAATATACCGCCAAAAATTATATTAAATTAATAAAATTTGAAAATTTACCGCCAAAATTTGTAAATTCCCGGGAAATAAAAAAAATCGTGAAATGTGTGACGGTTTATGCCCGTCACACTATGTGACGATTATTTAAACTGTCACCGTAGAGAGGACCTACGGTGACACCGGTTACAATGACACTTCTGTTGTTCTGGTTTAAATGTTGCCTATGTTGCCTGTTATTCTGGTAATTCAGTTCTGATAATTCCGTTCTGGTTTGAAAATGAAATAAAAAAGACCCTCATGTTTTGAATGTTACATGTATAACTGATACCTACTCAGTTCTGGTAATTCATTTCTGGTTTGACTATGAAATGAAAGACCCTCATGTTTTGTAATAATGATGCAAGTTTGTGAGATGTGACATGTGCTGCATGCTGTTTATATGTTGAGTGAAAGATGATGAATTCATGTTATATTTCTGATTTCCTTCTCACTTATAATTCTGCTGAGTAACCTTGTTGCCTTACATACTTGGTTACTATACAATGCTATGAAAAAATGATGAAACAATTATGATTTCCACTATCCTATTGCCTGTTGCCTTTGGAAAAAAATTGAAATGATTTACAATGTTGTCTTGCCTGTTGAAAAAATTATATGTATTTGTAATAGTAATATAACATGAGGGTCTTTCATTTCATATTCAAACCAGAACTGAATAGGCAACATTTAAACCAGAATATAAGTTTGTGAGATGTGAGTATGTGACATGTGCTGCCTGCAATTTATATGTTGAGTGAAAGATGATGGATTCATGTTGTATTTCTGATTTCTTTCTCACTTGTAATTCTGATGAGTAACCTTGTTGTCTTACATACTTGGTTATTATACAATGCTATGGAAAAATGATGAAACAATTCTAATTTTCACTATCCTGTTGCCTGTTGCCTTTAGGGAAATATTGAAATGATTTACAATGTTGTCTTGCCTGTTGGAAAAATCATATGCATTTGTAATAGTGCTATAACATGAGGGTCTTTCATTTCATATTCAAACCAGAACTGAATTACCAGAACAGAATAGGCAACATGTTGAATTACCTGCAGACTGCAGTTTACATGTTGAATTATCAGAACTGAATAGACAACATTTGCAATAATAAATAGTGAATTCATTAATGATGTGTTGTTGACTTGTTGTCTGTTGCCTTTGATGCATGTTCTGAAAGATGAAAATAAAGATGAAACCTCACTTGGCCAAGAACAAAGCCCTATACCTCCTTCACAGCCCATGGTTGCCCAATCCTCAAAGGGAACTACCAAGCCACCAAGCAACAATTTGAAGAAGAAGCAAAACCAAACCAAAAAACGGAGAAGAACTTGAGTATTTTGGGATTGTTGTTTTTGGGAGAATATTGTAATAACTAATATGTAGACAAGTCTCACACACTATTAATTATTTTGCAAATTGATATGGGCTGTGAATATGTGGACTAAATAGACAGTGCACTAGAATACAGTTTAAAGGGTTGTGAATAAGGAAAAAATCACTTATTTTGCACTATTTTTTTGGATCAGACTTTTTCGAATATTCGATCCGATTTGCCGAATCGGATCGAACCTAAAATGCTAAAATAAATTCGAACCCGAATCGAGCTTCAGATTTTAAGATTCACCGAATTCGAATCGAACCTAGGGTTCGAAAAATTTCGAATCAAATCAAATAATGCTATTATTCGGTAGGGTTAGACTTTGTAACAGGCCTAGATACAATAATTAGGTGATATTTTGAACTAACTTTTTTTCATCAGATAATTCCACTACAATCAGGAGAGGTCGTGGCAACACAAGAGGGAAAGGTCTTGAAAGGATGAACTCATGGTCTCTTTCACTTTCTTCTATGAGATTCCTATTACCCGCTCTCTTTTTTGGAAAATAACAAGAATTTTATTTGAAAGACTACCGGAGCATCTAGAAAACTAGAAAACAAATTGTAAAGATGGATTTTGGGTCTAACTCAACCTCAAACGCTAGCTTGTAGGGTGAGGATTGTCCAAGTCCATATAAGAAGTTCATGTTCCCATTTCATTTCCGATGTGAGACTCTTAACACTCCCCGCACGCCCAGACCTCGTTAACTAGAGCGTGAACAATATAATTTGGAGGCCCAACATCGACGAACAAAGAATTGGAATGAGTCTGGCTTTGATACCATATAAAGAATGAATCTTGAGCCTAACACAACCCCTACAAGCTAGCTTGTAGGGTGAGGATTATCCAAGTTCATATAAGGAGTCCATGTTTCCATTCCATTTTCAATGTGAAACTTTTAACACAAACAACTAGTACATCAGATCAACTACTATGTCTACTAAAAAATAGCAACTTGGGGTAGAAATTCATCTCTTCAAGCATCCTCCCTAAACTCTTCATCAAGGATCCTCTAAAGAAGATAGCTTGTACAATTCTCTTGATAACAATTTGTGGATCAGTCCTTTTAGCCCGGAAGACAATGTTATTCCTCTCAATCCGAATATCGTTAACACATGCTGCCAAGCCCATTCTGTAAATTCAGCTGCAGAGCTATTGCCTTTTGTATATGCTTTTGCCTACTCCAACTCTTCAGCCCATTTAAATGCTTGCCTAGGCACTCCTTGACAGTGTAAAAGCTTACTCCATATGGCTCTAGAGTACTCATACATGAGCTGCAATCATTTTCTCTTATGTAGTACAAATTTTTAAAACTGCAATCTATGCTTCTCTAAGTTTCTTTTTAAAAATAATTTATTTGCATTCTCATTTTTTTTGCCTGTTTGTATGAAAAAGGAAGAGTTCAGTTTAAACTCAATCTCCTTTTCACCAAGAACCTTATGACTACTACTTAACTATGACATAGGCAATTTTATCCACACAACATATGAACTAAAGTTACTCTTAAGGTGAAATCCCCATTTTCTAGGACATATCAAAGTTTTTTGGTAACTGGTGATTCTAGTTCTTTAGTATCTAGAATCATAGTCTTTTTGTGACCTCCTATCGTTCAGTTGGTCGATGTACATGAATTTGAAGTTAATTAGTATATCAGCCGATGTGATGATTAATTATTGTTTTAATATAAAAGGTATTTTGATTATCTTGTGTGTTTCTTCACAACATAGATGTTTTTTACGAGATGTTTGTGAAATAAATAATCCCCTTGATTTTTTTTATTAATGAATGAAGTATATATACAAGTCACATATGGAAAATCATTTTCCTACTATACATCTAAATTTTTATTCTATTTGGATACTAACTATACAATTATAGAAAGACTACAAGACTAATTCTACTATAATACATAATTGTACATATTCTTGGATTTGGCAAGTCACGACCTCAGATTCTCAGATAGGGCCTCAGGTCGGTGAGCTTCGACCGTGACATTATAATATACATACAATATACTTGTTTATTGTATGTATATTTAACAGTTTGAAATGAATTTGGACGAGAATAATGTGAAAGATAGTTGTGATGATATTCTGAAAACTAGAAGCCGACAAATTCTGAAAAATAGAAGCCGACAATGGCGCTACAAGTTAAAACAACTATTTTTTTTTTGTTGACGAAGGAACCCGCAGCCGCTACTCTTTCGAGTGCGCACAGGGTAAACCCCGGGCTGACGCAATAGCCTGCAAATCATGTCATCCGATTAACCACACTTGACAAACCATGTGTGACAGGCTCAACCAAGAAGGTTTATGCAGGGGATCGAACTCGTGACCTTGCGGTCCCGCGCTCTACTGCTACACCAACTTGGCTATGGCGCTACAAGTTAAAACAACTATTTGAAAGTTCACGCTCCGAGAAAGTTGTAAGATTGAAGTGTCAAAGTTGACCCGAGAAAATTGGAATAAGCTTTGTAACATGTGGAACGGTCCAGAGCATAAGGTAATTTATATTCATGTTATTCTCGTTGTTATTTAAGGGGTGTATTTAATTAGAATTTTAAAAGACTATTTTGAGATAAATAAGTTTTGTGGTATTTAATAAAGATTTTTAAATAATCTAAATAAGTCTTATAGTATTTAATCAAGACTATTAGGATTTTTTTAAAGAGAGTGTTCAAATCTAGTGGTATTCAATCCGGATTTTAAACAAATAATAAAAAGTCTTTTGATATTCAAAAATTTGCTAAACAATCAATATTTTAAACAATCAAGTATGGGATATATAAATACCAAATCCTATGAACAATATCACCCTTGTGAACAAGATTTTTCCCCTCAAAATTGCTATAACAAGAGGATTGCCCTTGTCACTCGACTGGAATAGAAAGGGAGGAGGAAAAGAGAGAAATGTTCTGTATATTGATGTCTTCCAATAGAAGAGTAGATGGGCTTATAAGCCTTACAGACTCTTTAGTATACTGAAACTTAAGGGGCTATTATAACATAAGTGGAACTTAAAAACTGAAATGTACTATTGGACTTAAATATACTACTTAACAACTTAAGGGGGTAATTTAAATAACAACAATTATGGTCATAATAGAATATTGTGACATTCCATCATTCTTCAAATTTAACTTGTTCTTCTTCTAAATTCAGTAACCTCTTCTTCAAAATTCAGCAACCTCTGGAAATTGCGACTTAATGAATTGGTAATCTTCCCAAGTTGCTTCCTCTGGTAAAAGATTAGCCCACTGGACTAGGATTTGGGTGACTGCCTTGTTCCCTTTCTTGATCAACCTCATATCCAAAACTGCCACTGGTTTTGTCAGGATATGTACCTCAACTGAGCATAATGGAGGATCAATGGAAGGTGTAATTTGAGCGCAATTTTCTTCTTAAGCTGGGAGATATGGAACACAGGATGTATCCTTGCAGTTGTAGGTAATGCCAGCTTGTACGCTACTGATCTAATCATCTGGATGATCTGATAAGGGCCATAAAACTTGGAAGATAGTTTGAGGTTCCTCCTGATTTCCACAGAAGTCTGTTTGTAAGGCTGCAGCTACAAGAACACTCAATCACCTTCTTGAAACTCCCTTTCTGTCCTCCTTTTGTCTGCATTCACCTTCATTCTGTTCTGAGCATTCTTCAACTTCTCCTTCAAGATTCTAGCCACCAGTTGTCTCTCCTTGAGTAATTGATCCATAGAGTCTACTCTAGTTTGAGCAACAAGTTCGAAAGTAGTTTGAGGAGGATCATAGTCATACAAAACTTAAAAATGAGTCATTTTCAGTGAGGTATGGTAGTTGCCGTTGTACCAGTATTCAACCAATGATAGCCATTTGTTCCACTCTTTGGGTTTATGTCCAGACATGCATCTCAAATAGTTTTCTAGGCACATATTGAGTCTCTCTGTTTGGCTATCTGTTTGTGGATAATAGGTTGAGCTGTAGCAAAGCTGAACCTGCAGCAATTTAAACATTCCTTCCAAAAGTGACTGATGAACACATTGTCTCTGTCTGATACAATACTCTTGGGCAATACATGTATCTTGTAGATGTTGTCTAGGAAGATTCTTGCTATATGTAAGGTTGTGAATGGATGAGCAATGGTTGTGAAATGTGCATACTTACTATATTTATCCATCACCACAAATATGGTATCTTTTCCTTCAGATTTTGGTAATCCCTCAATGAACTTGATTAATCATTGCAGGCCAGTAAAATATAGATTTCAGCCTCTGGTAAATGGCCCACACTCTTGAATGTCCCCCTAGTCCTGTCTGATGCATAGTTAGAACCAGTTGCTGTCTAAGAGGTCCATTATGTCCTACCCAAGCCTTGTCTTTATATCTTAACACACCCTGTTGTATTGAGAGGTTTGTGTCCTTGTCGACATTGGTACTTAGTGATGTTATGGCCTGAAGTACTTCTGCATCTCTTTTGTGACTATTCAAGATATCTTCAATCCATTTGGGTTGAACCTGAGTCAATATGGAACACTGTATTTGGCTGCTCTTTGAGGTTTTGTCTTGCTGCAGTATAGTCTTTCTTGATAAAGCATCAGCCACTAAGTTCTCAGCTCCCTTCTTATATTGAATATCAAAATTCAATCCCATAAGCTTGGTCACTCCTTTGTGTTGTAGAGATGTGGTTATCTTTTGCTCTTGCAAGAACTTCAGGCTGAAATGGTGTGGATGTAGGTAATGTCTCCACCTATCCACAACTTGTAATAAGGCTATCAACTCCTTCTCATAAGTAGACATTCCTTGATGTTTCTTACTCAGCATCTGACTCATAAAGGCCAAGGGTCTCATGTCTTGTATCAGGACAACTCCAATACCTGTGTTGCAAGCATCCACTTCCAGTATAAAGGGCTTGTTGAAATCAAGAAGTGCCAACACAAGGTGTACTAGACATAGCTATTTTTAACTGATCAAATGTTGTAGCAGCTTCAAGGTTCCACTGGAATTCTTCTCTCTTCAGTAGATTTGTCAGAGGTTTGCTAATTTGTGCATAACCTTTGACAAACTTTCTATAATAACCTGTCAATCCCAAGAACCCCCTCAGTTCTTTTACTGTCTTTGGGTATGACTATTCCACCATTGCAATTACCTTGTCGGGATCAGTGCTCACCCCCTTTTCATTTATGATGTATCCCAAATACTCTACTTGAGTTTGCCCAAATTCACACTTACTAAGCTTAGAAAATAGTTGATGTTTCCACAGTAGGTTCAATACACACTCTAAGTGACACAAGTGATCCTCCATTGACTTACTATAAATTAGTATGTCATCAAAAAACACCAAGATGAATTTCATTAAATGCTCCTTAAATACACAGTTCATTAGGGATTGAAATATTGCAGGTGCATTGGTTAGACCAAAGGGAATTACCTTGAACTCCCAAAGTCCATGGTGAGTTCTGAATGCAGTCTTGTGCTCTTCTCCTTCTTGCATCCTGACTTGATGATAACCAGCCCTCAGATCTACTTTAGAGAATACTTTGGCACCACACAACTCATCCAGTAAGTCATCAATTATGGGAATAAGATACTTATTCTTGACAGTCAGTTGGTTCAACCTCTTATAATCTACACATAGTCTCCAAGATGAGTCCTTCTTCCTAACTAATAAAGTAGGGGAGGCAAATGAAGACTGATTGGGCACTACAGTCTCATCTTTAATCATGTCTACAACAATAGACTCAATAACATTCTTCTGATCATAAGAGTACCTATAGGGTCTCAAGTTGAATGGCTGGGCTCCAGGTATTAGGTGAATCATGTGATCACATTTTATTTTAGGTGGCAATCCAGTAGGCTCCTTGAATAGATGTTGGAACTTCTGTAGTAATCTGTTAATGTCAGGGTGAGTAATATGTTTACCCTTATCTGTTGCCTCTAATTTAACCATGGCTACCTCAGCAATAACTTCACCAGTACCACAATGCAATGTCCTTTTTAGTTCTTCAGGATTCATAGTTGTTATGCTCCTTTCTTATTGTTCTCCATATAATGTAATCATTCTCCCTTCAAGCATGATACTCAAACTATGGGGTCTGGTGTGTAATATCACAAGTGCTACCATGTCTATCCAATCCATACTTAAGATCATATCACATCCTTCCACTTTTATTAGCCTGAGTCTAAAAGTGAAAGGCTCATTCTGCATTTTCCAGTGGAACATATGACTTTCTAGTTGGCAACTCATCTCCTGTCCATTGGCTACAAAAACCTTCATAGGCTTCTTCATAGGTTGTATAGATAATCTTAACCTCTTAACAATGTAAGGGTCAATGAAGGAATGAGTTGACCCACTGTCTATTAAAACTATCATGGATACTTTGCCAGCATACCCTATGATCTTGATAGTTGATATATTCCCCTTGGAAGAACTTAAGCCTAGTATAGCATTTACTAATACCTCAACCTGCTCACATTGTTCCTCCTCTGTCTCCTCTAAAGTTTCAGCCACATCCATGAACATCTCATGGTTTTCACCATCCTCCTCCACTGGTATTCCCTCCATAGTGTGCATAATTCTTTGTTTACATTGGTGACCAAGAAAATACCTCTCCTTGCACCTATAGCATAGCCCCTGTTTCCTGAGATTTTCTAAGTTGGTGGGTAAGGTGTTTGGTTTGTAAGGCACTTTGTGTATGGTTCTTTGGGCAGGGTAGTTAGTGTTAGGCGTATTTTGTATACGCTTTTTGAGTCATTTTTAGTTAGTATTATCCTCATTTCGTTTAAATAAGTGTAGTGTTAGGGTCATTTTTCTTTCTTTTGAGTCACAACGGTTCAAAAAGGCAAAATGACGAAAAGGAGCGAAAAGCGGGCATAAAAGGAGGGTCCCGAGGCAAAAAGGTTAAAAATTGGAGATTCGGACGAAGGCAAAGCAGCGCCGTGGCGCCTAGCAGCAGGACCGCGGCGCCAGAAGATCAGACTGCTCACAGAAGTTTAGGCGCCGCGGCGCCAGTCTGCAGGACCGCGGCGCCGACGCGAAATTTTTCAAATCCGAAGACAAATTACCAGGGGCAAAAAGGGTCCATAGGGCACGAAAATAGCAGCATACTTAAGCCCTAGGGATTATTTTACAGGGGGGACATTCAATCACAGAGGACAATTGAAGACAATTTGGAGGCTACCATTGGAGACCTAGTTCTAAGTACTTTTTCTTTCTTTAGTTTTCAATTCAGTTTATGTTGGTATTTGTATTAGTTCTTAGCGTGACTATGACTAGGAGCTAAACACTTTATTAGGGCTTTCCTATTGAATCGCTTGAACCTCTATTTCATGAATTAATGCATTAGTTTGATTTCTTCTTCACTTGATTAAGATTTATTCAATATTGGTATGAATATTTGATAGTTAACTGACCATTAATTATCATAATCTATATGATTTCGAATCAAGAACCGAGATGAGAGATTTGGATATGCTGTAATTGAATAGACAAAGGTTAAAATCGCGGAGGAAAGTACCCCGATACTTTTGTAGCATTATAGGTTCTTGTTCTTAATCCTCCTATAGAGTTATCCTTATCACCGAAAGGTAGGTAAGGTACAATACTGGGGTTGAGTGTTTATATAACCCTAACGGGAGTATAAAACGATTTAGTGAACCTGCTTTCTCCAAAAGAAGAAGACCATAAGTTATTGCATTAATAAGTAGCATAAGCGGATAGTGAATTGAGCCTAAATGCCAACTTTTATCTACCCTGCCTAAGCCTACATTACAACTGATCGGTGTATTTTATATACACCTTTTGAGTAATTTTTAGTTAGTATTTTACTCATTTCATTTATGTTTAGTATAGTATTAGGGTTGTTTTCCTTTCTTTTGTGTCACAGCGGTCAGAAATAGAGAAATGGCGAAAAGGAGATGAAATGAGATGGAATTGCACACTAAAAGGGCCAAAAAATGAAGCCTAAGAAATTCCGGGAAATATAGAAGAAATCGAGGCCAAGACGAACAAAGGGCGAAGAAGCGAAAAATCGGAAGAATGCCGTCACCGCCATGGCCGGCAGCAGCCATGGCTCGACCAGCAAGTCGTCCAAAGCCTCGATTTTTCAGCGCCACGGCGCCCGATCTGCGAACGCGGCGCCGACGCGGGATTTCTGAGTTTTTGGGCCGAATTTGACACATTTTCAGAGTCCAAAGGGATAACTTTTCCTACCTACATATTCCTTAATCCTTTTCCATAACTTTTCCTAAAACCTTTACCTAAAAGGATTCCATAATCTTTCCTACCTACATAATCCCTAACCCTTTACCTAAAGGATTCTTGGTCTATAAATAGTCTCTACATCATTAGAAGAATTCAATTCTACATCCATCCTTCATTCCACAATCCATCACCCATTCCATTCTCCATCCACCATTCCATTCCATCTTGTAAATATTCCACAACACAATCCTTGGATGCTAGAAGGCTTGGAGACTCGTTCTTGAGTATTTTTCTTTTCTTTCTTTTTTGCTTTGTTTATTTCAGTTCATGTATGGAGATTGTATTAGTTCTTAGCGTGACTATGGCTAGGAGCTAATTACTTTATTAGGGATTTCCTTGTGATTCTCTTGAAACTCTTATTCATTAATTAATAAATTAGTTGATTTCTTCTTCACTTGTTTTAAGATTTATTCAATAGTTGTTTTGATTGCTTGGTAATTAATTGATCACTAATTATCATAACTTATATGATTTCTAATCGAAAGCCGAAAGGGGAGATTGTGAATATGCTATAGTTGAATAAACATAGGTTTAAATCGTGGACGAAAGTACCCCGATACTTGTGTAGCTTAATAGGTTATTGCTCTTAATCCTCCTTTGTAGTAAATCTTGTCACCGAAAGGTAGAAAGGTTCTCCATTGGGGTTAAGTGTTTATATTACCTTAACAGGAGTATAAAACGGCTTAGTTAACCTGCTATCTTAACGTAGAAGAAAAAGTCTGTCTAATTATATTAAGGATTGAATAGAGTGGATAGTTGATAATCTTGGAAGCCCTAATTCTCCATCATAACTGATTTAAATCAAAGTATTTTCATAATTAGTTTATTTCCTGCATTATTAGTTTAGAATTCCAACTCAATTAACGTTAACCAAATAGAAACTAAAGCATAGATAATCGGTACTTGAAAACCAGTCCTTGAGGACGATATTCGGTCTTACCTAGACTATACTACTTGTAACTGATGCGCGGTAAGATGCACACACTTTAAACGCAAGTGCACGTTATCGTGACAAGTAGTATAGTCTTGATAAGACCGAATATCGTCCTCAAGGATTAAGGTTCAATTACCAACTATCTATTTTTTTGGTATCTATTTGGTAAATTGATATGTGGATTTGTTGTTTATAACTAAGAATTATGAAAGCTATTTTAACTATAAAGGTTTACTTCAGTTGTGATGAGAATAGGGCTTCCACGTCTCCTCACTATCCGCTTATGCTACTTATTAATGCAATAACTTATGGTCTTCTTCTTTTGGAGAAAGCAGGTTCACTAAATCGTTTTATACTCCCGTTAGGGTTATATAAACACTCAACCCGATGTGCACCTTACCTACCTTTCTGATAAGGATAACTCTATAGGAGGATTAAGAACAAGAACCTAGTTAACCGTCACGCAAAAATTAGGGTTTTTAAGCCTCTCATTAACGCTACATAAATAATTGAGGTATTTTCATCCCCAATCCAAGAATGTCTACCCAACTTACAGCATATTCACAATCCCCCCCTTTCGAAGTCTGATTAGAAATCATATAGTGATAATTAGTTGTCAATTAACTACCAAGCATTCAATTCAATTATTGGATAGATCTCAACAAGAAGAAGAATAACCATAAGCGTCGTTAAATCATAACATAAGTTTCTAGAGATTCAACATGGAAAGCCACATAGAGGAATTAGTTCTAGCCATTGACATGACAAGAACTAATCCCATGTTCATCATACAAAAACTGAAATAAAGTAAAGAAAAGGAAAAGAAATTACTAAACTATGGTCTCGATCTCCAAGCAAGAAGCCTTGTGTTGTGCGAAGGGAACCTTAAAAAGCGCCTAGGGTTCTCCTTTTATAAGTGAAAACCGCCTCAACTTTTCCTGCAGCTGGCCCAAAATCCGTCTGAAAACCTTATTTTCAGCGTCGGCGCCAGCGCGAACTCCTGCAATCCGTCGGGTGATTTGGCGCGCGGCCAGTTCTATTTATGCGAGCGCGCGGCCTGCAACTCGTAGCACCGGATGTTTAGCGCGCGGCCTGGCACAGCGCCGCGATCTTGAGTCTTCTGCGACCTCTGCGGATAGTGCGCCGCGGCCCGCTTCGATCTGCGAGGAGGCGCGTGCTGTGCAGGTTTCAGCCTCGTTCGCCACTTTCTCTGTTTTTAGCTCTGGAATCTCCTCTTTTTCCCTCTTTTAGCTCCTTTTCCGCCATTTGGCCATTTTAATCACTTTGACTCAAAAGAAAGGAAAACTATCCTAATACGACACTTATATGTGCAAAACGGGACAAAATACTAACTAAAACTGACTCAAAAGGTGTATATAAAATACACCGATCAGTAACGATATGTGCACTTGCGTTAAGTGTGTGCATAAATCACGCATTAAGTTTTTGGCGCCGTTGCCGGGGATTGGCGTACTTTCAATATCGATTTATCTATTCTTATTTCTAATTTGGTTCCTCCAAGAACAAGTTTCTAACTTGTTCTGCGAGCATCTTTTTATCACCTTTTGTTGTTTTTCTTATTTTGCAGGTTAAATTCGGGAAAAAAAAAATCGAAAAAAATATATATATATTCAGGACACATGGACTACTACTATCAGAGACAATGGAGTCATCAACAGCAGCTTAACCCACATGTTCTAGATGAAGATCTATATGAGTTGCAGGCAGGCATACTCAAGCTCACCAAGTGCCAGACTCAGTTTATGGCTGAGACAAGGGAGTCCCTCAAAAATTTGGAGACCCACATAGGGCAACTGATGGATAGGATGAGTAATACACTTCAAGAAAATCTGCCTAGCGACATCATTATGGGAGGTGGTAAGCAAATTGAGGAGCCTGAACCACACCCAGCTGTTGAGGAATCTGGCGGGATAATTGGTGTAGAGAAGGAAAAGGTTACTGAGATCCAATCATTCATCTTTTTGGATTCCTTGGAAAATCTTTTTCTTGTACCTATTGCAGAAGAAACACCACCAGCTGTCAATGTTGATCCCCAAAAAGAAAGTCCATACCATCAAGGGCACCCCCTAGAGTTGAAAGATGTTGGGAATCTCACTGATCCCTACATTAGAGAGAGCCTAAAAGACAAGCATGTCTTATGTACTTGGGGGATAATCGTATATCTGAGGCCCTTGTTTGAAGCAATTGTCATTGAAGTGAGACCTGCAACAATAACTGCGGATTGCAAGCGATTCACGTAAGGATCCAATGGGCACTCGTAAAGGTTAATTGCGTCCGGCTAAAAGACGTTAAAGACAGCGCTTGTTGGGAGGCAACCCAATGTTTTTTTTAATTATGTTATTTTAATTTTTGTTTTAGTTGTTTTATTTTTTCTTGAACAGTCTCACGGTCTTGGGTTCTTGTTTTGTGTTGTTGGATAATAGGTGGACTGAAAGCTAAATCTGAGGAAAAAGGAGCAAAAAACGCTGGAAAAAAAGAAGGGAAAAACAGTCGTCAGCGCCGCGGCGCCGGAACTTCAGAGAGCCATATTCTGTGCAAATTTCAGAATTTTTCCTCCTCGACCTCCGTTATGACCGCTGTGTTGTGTCAGTAAGTTGTCCCTATTTTTTTTTAGTCTTGCACACATTGGGGACAATGTGTGATTTAAGTTTAGGGGGATGTTTTATTGTTTTTGAGTCTTTTTGATTTGTTTTGTGTGTTTTTTGAGTATTTTTGAGTCATTATTATTATTTTTTATTATTATTATTATTATTTTTATTTATTTATTTATTTTTTTATTTGATGGATCATGCATGTTGTAGTTGCTAAAGATATTGAGTGGATAAAGTGGGATAATGTAATAGAATTAAAAGCGACAATCTGCGTGCTTAAGTTAGATATACCAAAAATTCCTGACATCTAATTATTTGGAATATTTGTGCTTAACTTATGTGTGTCAGTTATGGAAAGAAGGTTGAAAAAATGTCTAGAAAATCTGTTTGCTTGTTATTTGAGGCGAAATAGTTAAGATGTACATGTTTAGGGAGATGATTCAGACATTTCTTTGATAGCCCTTCTGACCATTCATTACCTACTCTGACATAAAATGTATCACTAGTCAACCCCTTTGAGCCTAAAATAAATATCTTTCTTTGACACCCTATGATTCCTTTGTTGTGTCATAAGTAATAATGGAAAAGTATTGGAATGAAAAGTGTTGAAAAAGAAATAAAAAGAGAGTGAAAAATTTGATGCACCCCGATGAAAAATATGCAAAAGCCTAAGTTTGGGGGTGCCTGTTGTTCATAATACATATCATTCTCTCAGAAGAAAAGTGGGGAGAAGGTGGGTACGAAACTAAAAAGGAAATCAAAAAGAAGGAAAAGAAGTTTGAATGAAAAGTACTTATGGTACGTAATTGAGCCTAAATGTCTATTTTTACCTACCCCTGCCTAAGCCTACCTTACAACCCTTGAAAGTCCTGATGATCTTTAATATGTATGTCTATGATTAGTGGAGAATAGCAAGTAAACAGGTCTATAGCATTTGGGAAAGATGGAATGAAATTGATATGCATATGTTAGGTGTTTGTATTTTCATTGAACATGATCTAAGTGAATTTGCGAAATATCTAACTTGAAATTCTAGATTGCTGATTATTCATGCTATATATGTTCTAACATATTATCTCATCTTTCATCCATGATTTTGAAGAAGCAATATTATAACTACTTGATCCATCTCTTTGAGTCTTTGTTCGATTTGTTTTATTTTTGTTTTGAGCTTTGCTCGAGGGCGAGCAAATGTTAAGTTTGGGGGTGTTTGATTGGTGTATTTTATATACACCTTTTGAGTCATTTTTAGTTAGTATTTTACTCATTTCATTTATGTTTAGTATAGTATTAGGGTTGTTTTCCTTTCTTTAGTGTCACAACGGTCAGAAATGGAGAAATGACGAAAAGGAGATGAAATGAGCATAAATAAAATGGAATTGCACACTAAAAGGGCCAAGAAATGAAGCCTAAGAAGTTCCGGGAAATATAGAAGAAATCAGACGAAGACCGGACGAACAAAGGACGAAGAAACGAAAAATCCGGAAGAATGTCGTCACCGGCGCCGCGGCTGTAAAGCAGCGGCCATGCCGACCAATCAAGTCGTCCAAAGCCTTCGATTTTCGGGCCGCGCGCTGATCTGCATGGCGCCGACGCGGGATTTCTGAGTTTTTGGGCCGAATTTGACACATTTTCAGAGTCCAAAAGGGATAACTTTTCCTACCTACATATTCCTTAATCCTTTTCCATAACTTTTCCTAAAACTTTTACCTAAAAGGATTTCATAACCTTTCTTACCTACATAATCTCTAACCCTTTACCTAAAGAATTCTTGGTCTATAAATAGTCTCTACATCATTAGAAGAATTCAATTCTACATCCATCCTTCATTCCACAATCCATCACCCATTCCATTCTCCATCCACCATTCCATTCCATCTTGTAAATATTCCACAACACAATCCTTAGATGCTAGAAGGCTTGGAGACTCGTTCTTGAGTGTTTTTCTTTTCTTTCTTTTTTGCTTTGTTTATTTCAGTTCATGTATGGAGATTGTATTAGTTCTTAGCGTGACTATGGCTAGGAGCTAATTACTTTATTAGGGATTTCCTTGTGATTCTCTTGAAACTCTTATTCAGTAATTAATAAATTAGTTGATTTCTTCTTCACTTGTTTTAAAATTTATTCAATAGTAGTTTTGATTGCTTGGTAATTAATTAATCACTAATTATCATAACTTATATGATTTCTAATCGAAAGCCGAAAGGGGAGATTGTGAATATGTTATAGTTGAATAAACATAGGTTTAAATCGTGGACGAAAGTACCCCGATACTTGTGTAGCTTAATAGGTTATTGCTCTTAATCCTCCTTTGTAGTCAATCTTGTCACCGAAAGGTAGAAGGGTTCTCCATTGGGGTTAAGTGTTTATATTACCTTAACAGGAGTATAAAACAGCTTAGTTAACCTGCTATCTTAACGTATAAGAAGAAGTCAGTCTAATTATATTAAGGATTGAATATAGTGGATAGTTGATAATCTTGGAAGCCCTAATTCTCCATCATAACTGATTTAAATCAAAGTATTTTCATAATTAGTTTATTTCCTGCATTATTAGTTTAGAATTCCAACTCAATTAACGTTAACCAAATAGAAACTAAAGCATAGATAATCGGTACTTGAAAACCAGTCCTTGAGGACGATATTCGGTCTTACATAAACTATATTACTTGTAATGATATGTGCACTTGCGTTAAGTGTGTGCATAAATCGCGCATTAACAACCCTGAAAAGTCCTGAAGATCTCTAGAATGTATGTCTATGATTAGTGGAGAATATCAAGTAAACAGGCCCATAGAACTAAATGAAATTAACATGCATAGGTTAATGTTCATGTTTCCATTGAATGTGATTGAAATGAATTTGCGAAATATCTGGCTTGAAATTCTAGATTGCTATATTCATGCTATATATGTTCCAGCATATTACCCCAACTGACGTTCATGCTTTTCTAAGTAACCTTGTGCAGCTGCTTGATTTGAGTCTTCGAGTCTTTTTGTCTTTTGTTTCTTTTATTCTGTTTTGATCTTTGCTCGAGGGCGAGTGTCACGCCCTTTTTCGGCCGCGACTTTATTAGAGCGAATCTCCTGCTTAAATGAAAGGTTAGAAAATAGATGAAAGTGCTAAATGTGCAAAAGGAGTGTTAAATGTAAAAGAAAGGGGTGCTAAAATGTAGAAGGGTGCTTAAAGGTGCTAAAAATGTTAAAGGGTTAAATGCTAGAAAATGCTAAAAGTGCAAAAGGGTGCTAGGGTTCGCGGAGTCGCCACCTAATTAATTTGGGTGAATTAGGACACCTAAATGTTAACTAGTTTAAAGTAAACATTAACTCCATTTAATGGTCTGCTAAACTTTAATGAGATTCTGAGTAAGGGTTCTTTATTATCCTAAAGGGAAGGGGTTAGGCACCCTAAAGGATCCGCTAACTTGCGATTGTCCGTTCAAACCTAGAGTTATTATTGCTAAGCATGTTTAAAAAGTGTTCAAGTAAAAGATATAGGAAGTATTTTTGCTAACCTAAAAATGTGAGACTTGTTTTAAAATATATAAAGCTAGTTCTAGCTAAAATATGTATTATATTTATATGTGCAAAGATGATTTATGCGTTTATGAAGTGGCCCTAGCATGCAAGGTATCTATATAATAAATAGAACTAATTTTCCTATATGGATGTTAATGATTGAGTTTATAGAATTAAATGATATTTTAATTACGTGAAGAGTTATGCAGGTTAGGTTATTTAATGCAACTTTAAGCAATGTATAACTAGCATAAAATAATTAAGTTAGAAGAAACGAGTTTCTAGTACCAAACTACCTCTCAATGGCAACCCGAAGCTTGGATGTCCTAAAGGTTCTGCTGGTAGAGTGACGTTAGGCAATTAATTTACAAATAATGAATAGGCAGGCATAAATTAATAAATGACTCGATGAAGGCGATGTCTTCTCGCCGGTGGTTTTGGGATTCCAACGGATAGAGAAATGCACATAGATGCGGGTCTTCATTTGCTGTAGCTTGTGATGAGTCTCGCCATGAGACTCTTCATTTTTGCTCCGATGCGTTTCATGCAAAATAAGAGAAGATAAAGATTAGTATATGTCTCAACTATTTGAATCATAGAAAAGATCTACACACACATGCTCCATACTTATACACGACCAATGCATAAATCAGTGATCAAACTGAAACCGATCTTTGCAAATACCAAAGAAGCGAGCCAACAAACACGAAATACAGTGGGATTAACATAATTAGATCGCGATATGTATGTACATTACAATCAGATGCATACGGTAGGAGCATATCCCAATTCCCTTTCGGCATGTATTATAGTAGTAACAAGAAGTGCAGGTAATCAAGAGAAAAGAGATTGTAGAATGATCATGCGCAGTTTAGAATATAAATAGAGATGGATAGGAAATCAGGTACCAGACATGCATATATTCAGCCTATTTGAAAAGACAGTAGATAGGCATTTTCAGGATGGAATAGAAACATATATGCCCCTTTTCATGGTTCAGATTTTCAGCGTAGAAAAGTGTTCACTTAGAAACTAATGGACTGATTTAGTAAGCATGCTAGACCCCTTAACAATCAAAGAGATCATTCCAAACAGTATTTAAACAGGCCTAACTGCCAGCATATAGCACAACCCAACTAGGCTAACACAGATTTCCTTAGAGCAATGGTCACAAGGTTCAAGTCAGGTACATATATTGGCAATATAACTCATGTAATCTCATAGTAGTGTATAAATCATGCTAGAAAACAAACCGGGAAATCCAGCAGGCCCAAACAACTATCACACCACATATAAAGACTGATTTCCTGACTCGTTTATTTCTTTTAACTCTTAATTTCCTGTCTACAAGTTTGTAAACATGCAACTGATATGGTTATTAAACAGATTTAGTTGAATCGTCTCTGTAACACGGTTAGCTGAAAGCTGGACATTCATCCGGATAACAAACTATTGACATCTGAAACCTCGGACACAACGCCATTGAGCAAGTCACACATAAAAACCAGTATCCTGGATAAAATTTAACACAGTCCAACTGGAACACATTAGCAGTTAATGCTAAACAATCATTCATATAATATTTGATTACAAATCTGCCTACCATTAACTTCCCCTTAAAACTAACCAATCTGCCTACCATTAAACTTCCCCTTAAAACTAACCATAATGGGAATCAAAGCTAAGGTATACTAATAGCTACACAGACAGTGAACACCCCACACATCCAATAAACATGCTATCTGAAGAAAACAAGTGGTGACTTCCAATGAGTATTTCAAACAGATTAGCATCGTGATTTAGACACACAAATATATTCCAACATTTACTCAATTTGTCCTTAAACCATCACATTCAAGAACTGGCAGACATACAAATTAGATACATAAAGAAACCCAAAACAAGTCATTATCCACATGATACAAAAATATGGTAGGAATTAAGTTGCAATCACATAATCGATCATGACAATATTCTTTGACTAGTTCAAATAGACCAGCTTGCGCACCTTATAACTTAGTTTAGTAATCGAACTAACAGGAATTAAACTACATTAAACTAAGGGCATACCATACCAGACAATAACTCAAACTAGGCAGCAACACAGAAAAAGAAACTAAAACAGAAAGGGTAATGAATTTACCTTCTCCGGACAGCGAACCGGGGCAGCGTATCAAGTCGTCGATCCACTCGACAGGTTTTGGGTTTGCGATGAGAATAGAAGGTCAAGGCTTATTTGTTGGTTTCTTTGCTGAATACTCGACTGGATTGCTGCTCTGAATGCTAGTATCTGCTTCTTCGGTGATACTAAAAGGTTCCTTCTCAGGTTCCTCTGTTGGTTTTTCGATATGCTCCTTCCCTGCTCTACTCTACTATGTTCCTCTCCTCCTTTAAATCGATGCCTTTGTATGTGCTTATATAGCCCTCGCTCGAGTCCTAATATTGGTTAGTAAATAAAGGTTGATTCTGTGTTGATTGGTATGTGATTCGTGCGATTTGTTGACGAGATTTGGGTAGGGATTCGGTTTATCTATGGTAAGAAGGGCTGGCTTCGTGCATGGGTAAGAAAAGTTCCCGGATTCTCCGGCGAGAATCTCGGGGTGTGCTGGTGTGGCGATGGGGAGGGGAAGAGGCGAGGTGCGGCGAAGGCTTTTAGGTTTAGGGTTTGTTCTGGGCTTCTGCGGGAGAGACGAAGTGAGGGTAAGGGGAAAATATAGGGCTATGGGCTGGGGCGACGTGGGAAATGGAGTGAAGTTCTGAAGTGGGCTTCGGGTGATAAGGGGGAATAAGGGGTTTGGGCCAACTGGGCCTTGCGGGTCGCGGATGGAAATTTTGGGCGGCGTGGAAATTTGGTGTGGTGGGGTTAATTAATTAGGATATTAGTTTTAGGAGTTAATTAATTAGTTTAGTGGTGAATTGAATTAGTAAATTGTGATTAAATTATTTAGGTGCTTTATTAAAATTATTACAAGAATAAAATGGGCGTGCTATTTAATTAGTGCTTGAGTTTAAATTATTATAAAGAAATAAAGACGGACGTGCTATTTAATTAATGCTTAATACTTTAGAATGCGGCGCTATTATTTAAAATCTTATTATTGTGAAGTTAAATTAAAATTGAATTAGATTAAATTATTTAAATGTTAAATGCAAGTATGATTTTTAAGAATTGTTTAAAGCTTTTATAAATGCGCTATTATTAAATGTATTAGATTAAAGTTGATTTTAAATTACAAATGATTATGAAATTCTCTTGCGTATTAATAAATGCGGCTATGCTGTTTGACACGACGTCATTGCTAAATTATTTATTTTATGTATTTATTAATTATTTAAGAATTACGACAGAGCTTACAATTAATTAATGCGAGCGCGAGACTCTAAGTGCTTAAAACTCTACGTAAGACGCGATGCCATTATTAAAATGTTTATTTATGTTTTATCGCTGCATTTTATTATAAAAATTATAAAAAAATATTTTGCAAAATTAGTGTAATTTTATAGTTAATGACTGGACGGGAGGGTCAAAATTGGGTGTCAACAACTGTCCCTCTTTGTATGGAGATGATGGAAGAATCTTCGGACAAAGACGTTGACTCATAGCCAATTTTGTCTCGACCCTCAGAATTAGAATGTTGGGCAATTAGGCAAGGCTGACGCGGAAATCAAAAATCTGTCCCAGTGTCGAGTTATGACGACACTGGGCTACCATGATCAAACAACAAGGCGGGCTAACGCGGACTCAAAGCTGTCCCAGTGTCGAGTTATGACGACACTGGGCTACCATGGTCAAAACACCAAGGCGGGCTAACGCGGACTCAAAGCTGTCCCAGTGTCGAGTTATGACGACACTGGGCTGTGGTGTAAAGAATAAAATAAAATAAACGGGCTTGAACCTGGGGTGTACCGCTATGGCTTATGGTGCTGGGTTCTATGGTGATGTGGAGCGAGTGGACCGACGCTTGAGGCCGCTTCTGCCATTCATTGGGAAGGTTGGCCCCCCAACAAATTGCCGTTGTTGTAAGAGAAAATCCACGTTGTGCTCCTGCTCCTGCACGCTAAGACTTAAACAAACGGTTAGTGCATAACTGTTAAGGCAAAATGATGATGCATAATTTTAAAAGCAATGTAATGGTGAGTAGAAAATGGTATCCTGCGTGTTGTGTTGATGCGATGCTGCAAATGTTGTGATTTCGCCCTTGCACGGACGTGTTGCGATTGTGAATGCGGATATGCTGTCCTTGCTGCAACTGTCCCTGTAGACTAAAGCTCAAGAAAGAGTTAGTGCATAACTGCTAAGACAGAATAATAAAGCATGAATGAGAAAAATGCAATTTTGAGAACAGAGCAATCGTCCCTGCGTAGATGTGATATGCTGATGATGGCGTCGTTTTCGGACTTGCGGTCTTGATACGCGTCGTTACTGGGCGTGTTCTTTGTTGGCGTCATTGCGTAGACTTCTTTGTCTTGATAACGTCGTTGCACGGGCGTTCTTCTTGGCGTCGTTGCGTAGACTTCTTTGTCTTTGATAACGTCGTTGCACGGGCGTTCTTCTTGGCGTCGTTGCATAGACTTCTTTGTCTTGATCACGTCGTTGTGCGGGCGTGTTCTTCTTTGGCGTCGTTGCGTAGACTTCTTTGTCGCGATAACGTCGTTGCACGGGCGTTCTTCTTTGGCGTCGTTGCGTGAACTTCTTTGTCTTGATAACGCGTCGTTACTGGACGTTCTTCTTTGGCGTCGTTGCGTGGACTTCTTTGTCTTGTCGCGTCGTTACTGGGCGTGTTCTTCTTTGGCGTCGTTGCGTAGACTTGCTGTGCTGATAACGTCGTTGCACGGGCGTTCTTCTTTGGCGTCGTTGCGTAGACTTCTTTGTCGATAACGTCGTTACTGGGCGTGTTCTTCTTTGGCGTCATTGCGTAGACTTGCTGTGCTGATAACATCGTTGCCTGGACGTGTTGATGCTGGCGTCATTGCGTAGACTTGTTGTTCTGATAACGTCGTTGCCTGGACGTATTGCTGCTGCTCCTGTAGAATGAATGCTCCTGCAAGCTAAGCTTGAGAACGTTAGTGTATACCTATTTAAACGAAATGATAATTACATATGAGAAGTGCAATTTTATGGGTAGAGATGTCGTCCCTGATATGCGAGATGGTGCGAGGTGTTGTCCTTGCACGGACATGCTAAACGCTGCAACTGTCGAATTGCCATGATGCCTTTGCTGTGTGCGATACGTGGGTTGCCAATTTGACTTTATGCCCGAGTTGATGCGCTAGGTTTTGTTGCGGAACTCTGAACTTTGACTGCCGATTGTTGCTGCTGCTTTTGCTGCGGACTTTGGATTATTGTCATCTTCTGCCTTTGCTGTTTTTCGCTGCTTCTGCTAAGACGAAGAAACCTTTCGCCGTATTTTCTGCTTTGGCCATTGCACTTTCTGCTTCTGTTAATATGAAAAGACCTGCGCTCAAAGAAAATTTGTGAGTTTTGGGGGGGGGGGGGTCGATTCGTATCTGACTTCGCCGCCTTGTTCCTTGATATATGCGTGCCTGGCTTGTTTGGACTTGCAACCCCTGTCTGGTTTCCTACATTGTCCCAGTTTTGAAAAGGGTGTCTGGCCTAAAGTGGGTCTCAATGTAGTTGCTTGTGCATTCTCGTTATTCTCAGGCGAAGGGGAAGTTTCTTAATGGTGTGACCGAAGCCGATTTAGGCCGCCTACGTATCCCCATGAGGGAATCAGGTCGAACGTAGTTCATTACATAAAAACTTAAGCGAAACATTAAATATGAGTCTTCAATTATTCTGCTAAACTAAATTGCTCTTTCTTATCTGGGCTCTAGGCGGACCAGAACAAGGGTGCAAATCCAACCCATACGCCTTCTTGCTCTGCATCATGGCTGGCTGGATCTTCGTGCTCTGCTATCAGTATCTCCTTCTTTTGGCTTCTGCGTGGTGCCTGCTTGGATAAATGACTGATTCAGGCGGAGCGGGTTCTGGCCAGGGAACACCTCTCTTCCTTTGGGGTTCATTGTACTCATTGGGGTAAGCATCCTCCACCTGAATGATTCCTCCGATCGCCTCCCTTACTTTGTCTCGAGTGTATAACACCTTCCCATATCGTGTCCGATGGCTCCGAATGGTATGCATGACTTTTGTTCCCATTATGAGCTTTGGACTTGGGATTGGGCACATTCTGGAATTGGTGGAGTATCCTCGCAAACCTCAACCTCTGCATAACCGCGACAAAGGCTCGGCTAAATGGGTGTATATTTTGGCTGGCCTTTCTGTGGTATTTAGGCGGGGTGCGAAGATGTTTGGTGGACGGGCTTTTGGCTGTGGCGTATACACGTGTGGGTATCGCAAGGGGTTGTCATATGTATTGCGAAAATAGGTTTGTGGTGGCCTTTGGTTTGTGTTTAGCTGGAGTAAGTTAGGCATTTGGTTTTGGGTGGAATATATGGGTGCATTGTATATTGGCTGAATGGGATATGTAGTAGCGGTCATCGTAATAATTTGGAGGTTTTGACTGTTTTGATTATTTGCGATGTGAGTGCTCGTGAGGTTCTTGAGCCTTTTGATTTCGCTGCAGGTTGCCATTTGTTGCGATGGTTGGGCGAGCCGCTCGACGGATCTATCGCCGCTTTTCTCTTCGAGACCCTGCTTTGCTATAGGAACGAGCGAGTTCCGACTCGTTCCGCTCAGATGCCTTTGAATCGGTCATGTCGCTGGACCGTGCCTTTGATCTTGTGAAATATTGATGCTCTGCCATTGCTTAGTCAAGTACAAATCGACCTTTGGGGGAAGATGATAAATCTTTCTAAAAATGCAACAAACGGTGTTAGCATAAAGCACATAATTTGCAGGTATGTAGCAGATATATTGCACATAGCACATTCAAACGTTTCCTAACATGCAAGGGGGGACCTCTTCATGCCAGAGGTAGGCCTAAACGTCACATATGCGAGGCCATGATAGATTTGTCCAAGTCGTCCAACTATAATCCCTTTGTTGGAAATGACGATCAAATGACGGTGCACTTTTCCCAATTTCAGCATGTCATGATTAGGCTTGGGTTTGTCTGTCATTGCCACGCTACACATAATATGTTGGTTGGCCGTTGGGTTGAGAAACCCGTCGACAAGTTTGGTGTCTTCCTAATTGTGGTGTCGATGCCAAGGACCGACCCACCTAAGGTAAATGCATGCATGCCCTAAAATAAAGGGTGGTATAGCTTTATCTTAAATTTCTAAGATTTGGCTTTTCTAGACGCAAGGTTCCCGAGCGGACAACTCGAGTGAGAAGGCTACGCGACCACCGGTTGGACCGGATTCTCCGCGCAAAATACCAACTCTCTTAAATGTGGGTGTTTGAAAGAAATTTGCAGGTGCGCAAAGCACACCCGCGTGTGAGTGTGTGATTGTGTGAATTTTCCAGAGCGGAAGAAATATGAGCGAAATGTCAGTTTAAGGGAAGCAGTAAAGCAGGTAGCAATTAAAATAAATAACACAAAATATAGCACGCAAAAATTAAATGCAAAAATAATGCCAAATAATAACCCTAGATCTGTTGTGGTTAAGAACCTAAAATCCCCAGCGGAGTCGCCATTTCTGTCACGCCCTTTTTCGGCCGCGACTTTATTAGAGCGAATCTCCTGCTTAAATGAAAGGTTAGAAAAATAGATGAAAGTGCTAAATGTGCAAAAGGAGTGTTAAATGTAAAAGAAAGGGGTGCTAAAATGTAAAAGGGTGCTTAAAGGTGCTAAAAATGCTAAAGGGTTAAATGCTAGAAAATGCTAAAAGTGCAAAAGGGTGCTAGGGTTCGCGGAGTCGCCACCTAATTAATTTGGGTGAATTAGGACACCTAAATGTTAACTAGTTTAAAGTAAACATTAACTCCATTTAATGGTCTGCTAAACTTTAATGAGATTCTGAGTAAGGGTTCTTTATTATCCTAAAGGGAAGGGGTTAGGCACCCTAAAGGATCCGCTAACTTGCGATTGTCCGTTCAAACCTAGAGTTATTATTGCTAAGCATGTTTAAAAAGTGTTCAAGTAAAAGATATAGGAAGTATTTTTGCTAACCTAAAAATGTGAGACTTGTTTTAAAATATATAAAGCTAGTTCTAGCTAAAATATGTATTATATTTATATGTGCAAAGATGATTTATGCGTTTATGAAGTGGCCCTAGCATGCAAGGTATCTATATAATAAATAGAACTAATTTTCCTATATGGATGTTAATGATTGAGTTTATAGAATTAAATGATATTTTAATTACGTGAAGAGTTATGCAGGTTAGGTTATTTAATGCAACTTTAAGCAATGTATAACTAGCATAAAATAATTAAGTTAGAAGAAACGAGTTTCTAGTACCAAACTACCTCTCAATGGCAACCCGAAGCTTGGATGTCCTAAAGGTTCTGCTGGTAGAGTGACGTTAGGCAATTAATTTACAAATAATGAATAGGCAGGCATAAATTAATAAATGACTCGATGAAGGCGATGTCTTCTCGCCGGTGGTTTTGGGATTCCAACGCGGATAGAGAAATGCACATAGATGCGGGTCTTCATTTGCTGTAGCTTGTGATGAGTCTCGCCATGAGACTCTTCATTTTTGCTCCGATGCGTTTCATGCAAAATAAGAGAAGATAAAGATTAGTATATGTCTCAACTATTTGAATCATAGAAAAGATCTACACACACATGCTCCATACTTATACACGACCAATGCATAAATCAGTGATCAAACTGAAACCGACTGCTGCAACAGCCAGCAAGCAGAGCCAACAAACACAAAATACAGTGGGATTAACACAATTAGATCGCGATATGTATGTACATTACAATCAGATGCATACGGTAGGAGCATATCCCAATTCCCTTTCGGCATGTATTATAGTAGTAACAAGAAGTGCAGGTAATCAAGAGAAAAGAGATTGTAGAATGATCATGCGCAGTTTAGAATATAAATAGAGATGGATAGGAAATCAGGTACCAGACATGCATATTTTCAGCCTATTTGAAAAGACAGTAGATAGGCATTTTCAGGATGGAATAGAAACATATATGCCCCTTTTCATGGTTCAGATTTTCAGCGTAGAAAAGTGTTCACTTAGAAACTAATGGACTGATTTAGTAAGCATGCTAGACCCCTTAACAATCAAAGAGATCATTCCAAACAGTATTTAAACAGGCCTAACTGCCAGCATATAGCACAACCCAACTAGGCTAACACAGATTTCCTTAGAGCAATGGTCACAAGGTTCAAGTCAGGTACATATATTGGCAATATAACTCATGTAATCTCATAGTAGTGTATAAATCATGCTAGAAAACAAACCGGGAAATCCAACAGGCCCAAATAACTATCACACCACATATAAAGACTGATTTCCTGACTCGTTTATTTCTTTTAACTCTTAATTTCCTGTCTACAAGTTTGTAAACATGCAACTGATATGGTTATTAAACAGATTTAGTTGAATCGTCTCTGTAACACGGTTAGCTGAAAGCTGGACATTCATCCGGATAACAAACTATTGACATCCGAAACCTCGGACACAACGCCATTGAGCAAGTCACACATAAAAACCAGTATCCTGGATAAAATTTAACACAGTCCAACTGGAACACATTAGCAGTTAATGCCAAACAATCATTCATATAATATTTGATTACAAATCTGCCTACCATTAACTTCCCCTTAAAACTAACCAATCTGCCTACCATTAAACTTCCCCTTAAAACTAACCATAATGGGAATCAAAGCTAAGGTATACTAATAGCTACACAGACAGTGAACACCCCACACATCCAATAAACATGCTATACGAAGAAAACAAGCTGGCTGACTTCCAATGAGTATTTCAAACAGATTATCATCGTGATTTAGACACACAAATATATTCCAACATTTACTCAATTTGTCCTTAAACCATCACATTCAAGAACTGGCAGACATACAAATTAGATACATAAAGAATCCCAAAACAAGTCATTATCCACATGATACAAAAATATGGTAGGAATTAAGTTGCAATCACATAATCGATCATGACAATATTCTTTGACTAGTTCAAATAGACCAGCTTGCGCACCTTATAACTTAGTTTAGTAATCGAACTAACAGGAATTAAACTACATTAAACTAAGAGCATACCATACCAGACAATAACTCAAACTAGGCAGCAACACAGAAAAAGAAACTAAAACAGAAAGGGTAATGAATTTACCTTCTCCGGACAGCGAACCGGGGCAGCGTATCAAGTCGTCGATCCACTCGACAGGTTTTGGGTTGCGATGAGAATAGAAGGGCAAGGCTTATTTGTTGGTTTCTTTGCTGAATACTCGACTGGATTGCTGCTCTGAATGTTAGTATCTGCTTCTTCGGTGATACTAAAAGGTTCCTTCTCAGGTTCCTCGGTTGGTTTTTCGATATGCTCCTTCCCTGCTCTACTCTACTGTGTTCCTCTCCTCCTTTAAATCGATGCCTTTGTATGTGCTTATATAGCCCTCGCTCGAGTCCTAATATTGGTAAGTAAATAAAGGTTGATTCTGTGTTGATTGGTATGTGATTCGTGCGATTTGTTGACGAGATTTGGGTAGGGATTCGGTTTATCTATGGTAAGAAGGGCTGGCTTCGTGCATGGGTAAGAAAAGTTCCCGGATTCTCCGGCGAGAATCTCGGGGTGTGCTGGTGTGGCGATGGGGAGGGGAAGAGGCGAGGTGCGGCGAAGGCTTTTAGGTTTAGGGTTTGTTCTGGGCTTCTGCGGGAGAGACGAAGTGAGGGTAAGGGGAAAATATAGGGCTATGGGCCGGGGCGACGTGGGAAATGGAGTGAAGTTCTGAAGTGGGCTTCGGGTGATAAGGGGGAATAAGGGGTTTGGGCCAACTGGGCCTTGCGGGTGTGGATGGAAATTTGAGGCGGCGTGAAAGTGTGGTGGGGTTAATTAATTAGGGTATTAGTTTTAGGAGTTAATTAATTAGTTTAGTGGTGAATTGAATTAGTAAATTGTGATTAAATTATTTAGGTGCTTTATTAAAATTATTACAAGAATAAAATGGGCGTGCTATTTAATTAGTGCTTGAGTTTAAATTATTATAAAGAAATAAAGACGGGTGTGCTATTTAATTAATGCTTAATACTTTAGAATGCGGCGCTATTATTTAAAATCTTATTATTGTGAAGTTAAATTAAAATTGAATTAGATTAAATTATTTAAATGCTAAATGCAAGTATGATTTTTAAGAATTGTTTAAAGCTTTTATAAATGCGACGCTATTAAATGCATGTATTAGATTAAAGTTGATTTTAAATTACAAATGATTATGAAATTCTCTTGCGTATTAATAAATGCGGCTATGCTGTTTGACACGACGTCATTGCTAAATTATTTATTTTATGTATTTATTAATTATTTAAGAATTACGACAGAGCTTACAATTAATTAATGCGAGCGCGGGACTCTAAGTGCTTAAAACTCTACGTAAGACGCGATGTCATTATTAAAATGTTTATTTATGTTTTATCGCTGCATTTTATTATAAAAATCATAAAAAAATATTTTGCAAAATTAGTGTAATTTTATAGTTAATGACTGGACGGGAGGGTCAAAATTGGGTGTCAACAGCGAGCAAAGGTTAAGTTTGGGGTATTTGTTAGGCGTATTTTGTATACGCTTTTTGAGTCATTTTTAGTTAGTATTTTCTACATTTTCGTTTAAATAAGTGTAGTGTTAGGGTCGTTTTTATTTCTTTTGATTCACAGCAGTTCAAAAAGGCAAAATGGAGAAAAAGAGCGAAAAATTGGCATAAAAGGAGGGTCCCGAGGTAAAAAGGTTAAAAATTGGAGATTCGGACGAAGGTAAGCAAAGTGGCGCTAGCAGCGAGGCCGCGCCGAGAAGACCAGGCCTACGAAGTTTAGGCGTAGTGGCGCTGATCTGAGATCATGCGTGGCGGAATTTTTCAAATCCGAAGACAAATTGGCCAGGGGAAAAAAGGGTCCATAGGACACAAAAATAGCAGCATACTTAAGCCCTAGGTATTATTCTACAGGGGGGACATTCAATCACAGAGGACAATTGAAGACAATTTGGAGGCTACCATTAGAGACCTAGTTCTAAGTACTTTTTCTTTCTTTAGTTTTCAATTCAGTTTCTGTTGGTATTTGTATTAGTTCTTAGCATGACTATGACTAGGAGCTAAACACTTTATTAGGGATTTCCTATTGAATCGCTTGAACCTCTATTTCATGAATTAATGCATTAGTTTGATTTCTTCTTTACTTGATTAAGATTTATTCAATATTGGTATGAATGTTTGATAGTTAACTGACCATTAATTATCATAATCTATATGATTTCGAATCAAGAACCGAGAGGAGAGATTTGGATATGTTGTAATTGAATAGACAAAGGTTAAAATCGCGGACGAAAGTACCCCGATACTTTTGTAGCATTATAGGTTATTGTTCTTAATCCTCCTATGTGGTAAATCCTATCATAGAAATATAGAAGGGTTCTGCACTAGGGTTGAGTGATTATATATCCTAACCAGAATGTAAGACAGTCTAGTTAACCGCTATCTTAACGTAGAAGAAGAAATCATTCTAGTTACATTAAGAATTGAAAGGAGTGGATAAGATATTGAAAGCCCTAATTCCTTCATAACTGATTAAACCTCAACAATTTAGTTTACTTCTTGCAGTTATTCTAGTAGTTAGATAAAAAATTCAAATCAATTATCATTTGCCAAATAGATAACCTAGAATAGATGTTCGGTAATTAGAAACCAGTCTCTGTGGACGATAAACTCGGTCTTACAAGACTATATTACTTGTAACGATACTTACACTTGCGTGAGCAATTGGAAATCGGCTAACAGTTAGGTTTGGGAATTGGTTGTGTGAGAGGGTGTTTAGGGACAGTAGGTGTAGTATTTCTGGGATTAGGAGTGAACATAGGTTTCTGGTTATAGTTTTGATGGTTTTTCTGCAGGGCAAAGGGAATGAGGGTCTTGAAGGACTCTTCATAGAGTTTAGCAGTTTCATAGACATCTAAAACTGTAAGGGGATTGCTCATTTTAACTAGGGGTTTCAGTTCTGGCTTCAATCCACTAATGAAGCTAGACACATAATGAATTTCATTCAGCAAGAGATTGATTATAGTCATGTATCCCATCAGCTCCTCAAACTTGTTTTGGTACTTATCGACAGTACCATTCTGCACTATTTTGTTAAACTCATCGACAATATCTTGTGGTCTAATATTACCAAATCTCCTACACACCTCACTACTGAACTTCGACCATGTCATATCTCCCCTACTATTAATCATATAGCTATCAAACCATACATCATCTTTTTCCCCGATATGAACCGCAGCATAGTGAAGCTTCTCTTATTCATTTATGTCATACAATTCAAAGAATTTTTCACATTTACGAAGCCAGCTTCTGGGGTTAGTGCCATCAAATTTCGGGAAGTTTATTTTAGGCTTAAAAGCTCTATAGTTACTGTTGCTTTCAGGATTGGGAAATGTTACATTTGGGGTTATATTTGGGGATGTTGGAGGTGTTAGGGAGGTGTTAGGGTTACGATAGAGGGGTGGCTTGAGAATAAATGAGCAGCTGGAGGGAAGGTGAAACCTCTCCCTGTTGGAATATCGAAGGAGTATAAACAACTTGTGTGTTATCGATAAGCGTTCTAGTACCTGAAGTTTGGTCGTACTCCTGTATCGTTGGTACAGGTAGTATACCCGTTGTGTTTGCATGTGTCGTCGCTGGTGTGCTTTGCGTCGATTCCCCCGATGGACCCAGATTCAGTCTATAATGAACTCCAATCTTCTGTTGATTTTGCGACATTCATCCAGTTGTGACTGAAATCGTTCTTGGTTTTGCTCTAGAGTTTTGAATTTCTTGCTGGTGTCTTCGGCGAACACCGTTAGTTGCATCTTGATCGTCCTTACATCGTCGTACAAGAGTTGCAGCTCCGGTGGTGTTGGATTTGGCTCTGATGCCATTTGTAACAAGAGGATTGCCCTTGTCACTCCACTGAAATAGAAAGGGAGGAGGAAAAGAGAGAAAGAAGAAGATGAGAGAAATGTTCTGTATATTGATGTCTTCCAATAGAACAGTAAATGGGCTTATAAGCCTTACAGACTCTTTATTATACTGAAATTTAAGGAGCTATTATAACATAAGTGGAACTTAAAAACTGAAATGTACTATTGGACTTAAATATACTACTTAATAACTTAAGGGAGTAATTTAAATAACAATAATTCTGATCACAATAGAATATTGTGACAATTGCTTTCTGTTTTCTCTCTTCTCTCAAGATCTCCAAATGCTTTAATTGTTGGTTAGAGCGTATAAGGGGAGGTCGAATTCCAAATCTTTTCTCTCGAGTATATCCATTACCAAAAAATATACGTCACTTTGGGGCACATGCGCATAGCCAACAAAATTCTTCGAAAACCCAAAACTCTTATCTAACCCCCCACCCCCCTCTTGAGGAATTGTATTTGGTTTCACTGAACCTTGCCGCCATGCCAGCACAGCACGTATGTGTTTGGCCGGAGACGGCGGTGGAAACGGCCGTTTAAAGAATCTCCGGGGAGTAGAATTGGCCGGAGACTTTTTAGAGAACAAATAATGTGCTAGACTTGGACTGAAAAATGGAAAAAAGATGACTTTTTACCCACTTCAGTTGCCTCCTTGTTCGTATTAGCTGGCTCGTTTTTTTAGCATAAGCTAGTTTTGTGTTTCTCAATCTTCTTCTGTAGCCCATCCTTATCTGCTCCCACAATCTTGTCGACTACCTTGCCCTTCTTTTATAGAACGAGTGATGGCATCGCTTAAACACCATATTCTTGAGCTACATCTTGTTTCCAGTCAGTCAAGATTAGTATCTATTTAGAGAAAAAAATGATTTTTTTGTAAGGTATAGAGTATAAGTCCATACTACTAGTTTATGGACATCAATCTTGACAAACTCAACGTCGGAATATTTTGTCTAAATCGTGACGGAGACAAAGATAGCCCTTAATCCAGACGAGGAGCCTAGAGGTGATTAGAGTGGTTGGTTCAGGGTAAGTTAGGGATTAATGACATATGAAATGACAAGAAATAAATTTCGTATTGAGGCCAAAAGGAGCCCGATTTATAGATATTAAGTGTGACTAAAATAATTATATAGGCTTAAATCAAAAGAATCGAATATCGGAACGGAAGGAACGGAAGTAGTAGTCGTTGGTTGGTCCGCATGTAAAGGGCATTTATATGAGGGCAAGTGTGATCATGATAAAGCTGGACATGGAAATCATAACATTCGAGGACGAATGTTTCTAAAAGGGAAAGGATGCAACACACCGTACTTTCGGGCGATGGTTTGAACAGTTAGACATATGCAAGTAGACTTGAGGCTGAGAAAATTTTGTTATAGTTAGGCATTCACATCAAGGGCTTATTATATAAAAGAATGTGATTTCGAAATGATTTAAGGATTTAAAAAGTTCTGAAAACGATGACTAGAAATAATATTTTATGTATACTGAAAGAAATGATGGACTAGTATTATATCATATAATTATGAAATGAGTATATGAATTGCTTATTAATTAAGTGGGAAAATCCCATATAATAATTCACATGTGGCAACAAAGAGGTACGCTTATGCATGCAAATGAGATTAAGATGAATTTTTTTAAGTGATGACTAAGATAAAGGTTTGGCTGAAGATTACACATGTAAGGGGGCTGCCACATTTTGGGACCTATAGAGATACTATATATCTATCCTCTTAAAATTGGAGAATTTTATTTGTGAAGATATGGAAGCAACATCCTATTTATATAGAGATTATATATGTATATCTCTCTACGTTCGTGGGCACTTTACTTAAGAAGAGTAGGTGCTGCGTATATAGTCCTAAAGGAGCAGCAACGTCTATTGATATTTCTTTTCACGCAACAATATTTGCTTTGTTTTTTATGTGGATCGGAGATTTCTTCGTAGTAAAGTAAGGTGACGGAAAGTTGTAAAGAAGACATGATTCTTAACACTTAAGTTAATCGTAGGTTTAACAGGTTGTTCATGCTAGTTGTGAAAGAGTCTATGTCCAAGATATATCCTTTCTTCTTTTTGTATGTTTTAAGTATGAAACGTAAACGTAATACTATCCCATAAATGATTCTACTCTTAGTAGTTAAGGATGTTCATGTTATTCATTCCTATTTTCAAAGTATGTTTAAATATGTTCATAAATTCCTATTGAGGTATATGGAAAATATGTTAATAATTATAATATTAATCGGAGGTGAAGCAACATTACGTAACTCCGATAAACTTAGAGTGTCTTAGTATCATTCATGCATTATATTCATGTATATACCTTGACCTCAAAGGCATATGTATGGGGATGGGAAAAGGGATACGTCGACGTTTTATACATACCACCACCTGATCAGCTGGTATATGATGATGATTATGCCCACAAAGACCTATATGATATGATGGGATTTCCACAGAGATGGCGTTATATACGCATATGTATATGTATGTCGCATTGTGCATGACACTTAAGCATATTATGGCCCTCAGAGGCATTCTCTACTGGTTGACTATTTCTTGTCTCATGTTACTTTCATATCTCTATTATGTTATTTTCAGTCGTACTTACGTCCCTTTTGTCTGGGGACGCAACGTTTCACTCTCGCAGGCTCAGGTGGACAGGGTGACGATCCGCACTAATAGGTTGATGGTTCAGCTAATATTGGAGCACTCTACTTATTCCAAAGTTACAGTATAGTCGTGGTACAATATTTTTGATATGTATAGGGGTATGGCGGGGTCCTGTCCCGACCTTATAATGTCACGTACTCCTTAGAGGCTTGTAGATAGTTGTCCTGTGTATATCAGTCGTGTATGGCGTTGTCGGCCTTAGTATGTATATAAGCATAGGTTGAGTTCTTCTGGTTGCAGGATTTTACGTACCACCTTATTTTACGTAGCACCTTCCCAGTTTATTATTTCTATGTATCAATAGGTTACCTAGTGACGACCCTCGTGGCCCATGCTTAATTACGGTTAGGTGGTAAATATATGATTAATGGTACTCAGCAAGTAAGGTTCAGGTGCTCGTCATGGCCCTTCGAATTGGCTCGTGATAGTCACTATTCTATGCACACACAAAAGGGAAGATAAAGAGACAAGTTTAAGAGTCGGAGTCGGATGTGTATCTTCTTGGGATACCCCTACAGACAAAAAGGTTGAAGACTGCATGACTTAGAATTAAATGATGAATATTTAGTCTCAGGAGATGTGGACTTCTACGAGACTAAGTTCCCTTTTATCGTAGGAACAAGTAAGTTTGTCGACAACATAGAAGTGATTCCGAACGAAACAAAGGACGAAAGGAATCAACACATTTTCGAAGAAGAAAAAACATATAATGTAGGTGCGAACAATGCTCAAATAGAGAAATTCACCGAATACCAAACCTACGGATCAACCAAAATTAGACAGGACATATGCTAGTTCGAATAATGAAAACATGGAAGAAGTGCATACGGAAGATACCCGTAATGAAAAGCCATCGGAGGAACAATTGGGTCGAGGAAAATGTCAGGCATGACTCGGTTTGATTACGTAACTACGTTACTGAAATATTTCGGAAAGAAAGTCCATCAACGAGTTCTTCTGATCCTCAGCAACACTCAGGTGCACCTTATCATTTAGCTCACTATATATCATGTGATAATTTTCCTCACAATACCAAAGCTTTCTTACACCAATTACCACATAAATTGAACCAAATCCTTCCCAGAGGCTATGAAAAATGAATATTAGAGAAAAGCTATGCAATAAGAAATTCAAGCATTATAGTACAATCACACATGGACATTGAAAACATTATCACCGGATAAGAAATCACTCGTATATAGATGGGTGTACAAGATCAAATACAATTCAGACAGAACAATTGAATGATATAAAGCTCAATTGGTCATCTTCGGTAATAAGCAGGAGAAATGTATTGACTATAATGAAACATTTGCTTCAGTTGCGAATGTAGTGATCGTTTGGACCTTCTTAGCGGTAGCGACCACTTGAAATTGGAATTTGCATCAGATGGATGTTCATAACGCCTTCCTGAATGGTAAAATGACGGAAATATTTTATATGAAATTACCACCGAAATTTTGTATGTCTGGTCCGGGAAAAGTATGCCGATTCTGAAAATATTTGTATGGGTTAAAATAAGCTCCACGGTGCTAGTTTGTAAAATTATCAAGTCCCTTGATGAAATATGATTTCAAACAGTCATACTCCGATTATTCTCTCTTCACGATGCTCCAGGGAAGTATACAACTTAACGTCTTAGTTTATGTGGATGACTTATTAGCTCTGAAAATGACCATGGTGTTATGCACGGTTCAAAGACTATATCCGAGCATGTTTTCACATGAATGATTTGGATACCCTGAAGTATTTTCTGGGGGTTGAAGTTGCGCGTGGACTAACTGAATTATTTCTTTGTCAACGGAAGTATGCCATGAATATAATCTCTAAGTTCGGGCTATGGGATCAAAACTGATTAAAACTCCCCATGAAATAGAATCACAATCTGGCGTTGGCCAAAGTGGCTAATTTGAAATATCTAGAAGCATACCGATATTTAGTCGGCAGATGATATACTTTAATTTTGCGCGATCGGAGTTGTCCTATTGTGTACATGTTTTGTCTCAATTCATGCATCAACCGAAGGAAGCGCACTGGAGAGCCGACCTTTAGGTGGTAAAATATTTGCAAAAGAACCATGTGCAAGAAATTGTGTTAAGTAAGGATTGTGATCTTCAATTATATGGGCTGGATGCAGACTGGGCTGGATCTTCAGTTAAACGGACAAATTATTTATTTTACTAATTTAAGTTTGATGCGACATTGTTAAAGATACTTAAACAATTAGATACTTCTACTGCTTACCTGATAAAATTGATAGTTTTTTTTTTTGATATCCAGGTTCCTGACTTGCGTCAGACTAGTCCTGGAAGTAGTAATACCGGTCCCTCAACACTACTACTAGTAAATCGTGGGATGTGCTCCAATATCAGGGTTTGAGAACGGACAACTGATAGCACCTACTCCAGAAGAGAACAGAATGCTCCCACTGGGAATCAATCCCACACTGCAAGTGTTCAGAGCGCCTTAAGTCCTCCTCTTTTGCTATTGGATTGTGCCTCAGGGGACGATAACACACATTAAATTGATAATTAATGCGCTATATTGTAAGTTTACAAATCAAATTCCTTTACTAGAACAATTATCTCATACAAGTTTTTGCTACCATACCACAAGAATCGAAGAAATCAATGTGAAAATTAGGGAAAATCAATTCATTCATTATGTGCTGTAGTGGAAAACTTTAGAGATGGTTTTCGAATAACTTGTTAATTAGGCAAGAGTTATCAACAAGAAATATATAGCATTCCATAATTCTATCAACCCAACTCATCATATATTATTTTATTACTATAGTTAAGCCAATCATTCCCTGTCAGTTTCTCTTCATGCAAGTTAAGAATATTCTTGCAATAAGCACTGTATCTTTACGATCAAAGGACGTTCGGCCTCCAAAATCTGTCTATGAGCTAACAACGGACCGGAAATGCTTCAAATGTTTAATATTTATAAAACATTTTTATATTTAATATCACTTAAAAGATATTCTATTTTAATAGAAAAATAAAGACTTTTTTGAACTCATGCATGTCATAGTAACTTTTGTAGCAAAAAAAAAAAAAACGTTTGATTGAGGGTGTGTTCCAAACGAATGAAAAAGAATTTCACCAAAATAAGTGGGTTTCGTTATTTTTTTGTGTTTGGTACGTGAGCAACAACAACAATAATAGAAAATTCAGTGTGGTCGTTCTGAGGAGGATAGAATGTACACAGACCTTATCTCTATCTTTGTGAGGTAGAGAGGCTGTTTCCGGTGGACCCACAACTTAGAAGATAAGTACCCGTCGCAGAAATATATGAAAAATGACAGCAAATAACAAGATATAAAATAAATGTGGAAATATATAGTAATTCCCAACAAGAAAATAAAAAAATATCATATTTAAGAACTACTACTAAAAGGAAAAGCGGAGAGGAGGAAAACTCGCTTTCTCCCTCCCCTTACATAGCTACCTACTACTAGTCTTCTACCCTAATCCTAGACCTTACCAGCTACATTAATTTTTATTCAGGGAATAAATAAATAGCCAAATAGTGTATTTTTGATGATATTTAATGTAGGTAATATGATGCATATTCTTCGTACCGGACCGACGCTCAGTGTATAAGTTAAATACATACTTCAATAGCATAACTAAAGTTACAACAACAATAATATACCCAATAAAATCTCATAAGAGGAGTCGGGGTGGGTAGAGTATACGCAAACTAGGGGTGAAAAAATTAGCACAAACACATATGACCCGCCCAATCAGCCCGAGGTTTCATGAATTTGGACAAGAGTGATTTTGATGATGGGTTAGTTTGAGCTAGCCCAAGTTGACCCATCATAAATCAACAGCGCAAATGAACCCATGATAATACCCAAACTTGACCCTCGAACCCCAACCACCCACCACACTATCCATTTACCCTACTCCTCCCCTACACCAACCCCCACCCAAGCAGTGAACCACCCTCACATCTCTTCCCCTACATTGCCTACTCCACCCCACCCCTACCACCGTTATCCACCTCTACCCCACCTACCCCATTTACCCATACCTCCCACCCTACCCCCACTTGCCCTACCCCATTCTCAAATTTCTATTTCATAATTTTCTTACTTTTATAAACAATTTATAAAAAATATGAAAGTTTTTCTTACCTCCCCTCTCCCCTCCCTCCCTACCCACGCCTATCCCTTCCACCCCTCACCTCATTTCCCTACCCCTATCCTCAAATTTCTATTTCATTTTTTTTATATAAAAAATATGAAATTTTTTCTTACCTCCCCACCTACCCCCTCCACCCCCACTCCATCCACAAATTTCTATTTCATATTTTTTGTTACTTTTATAAAAAAAATATTAAAAATGTTAATGTTTTACTTACCTCCCCCCCCCCCCATGCCCTACCCCCATCCTCAAATTTCTATTTCATATTCTTTTTACCTTTATAAATAAATTATAAAAAATATCAATTTTTTTCTTAGCTCCACCCCATCCTCAAATTTCTATTTCATATTTTTTTACTTTTATAAAAACAATTATTAAAAAAATGATTTTTTTCTTATCTCCTACCCGCCTCCACCACATGTCCATCCTCAAATTTCTATTTTATATTTTTTACTTTTACAAAAAAATTATTAAAAATATGAAAAATTTTCTTACCCCCCTCCCCGCCCCTCCAACACCACCCCGAAATTCTTATTTTATCTATTTATTTTACTTATATATAAATTTTATTAAAATGAGAATTTTTTTCTTACCTCCTCCCCCACTCCACCACATGCCCTACCCCATCCTCAAAATGAGAAATTTTATATATAATTTTTTATTAAAATGAAAAAAAATTGCTTACCCCATCCCCACCCCACCCGAAGTTTTTAATTTATGTATTTATTTAACTTAAACAAAACATTTATAAAAAATGAGAAATTTTTCTTACCCTTCTACCTCCCCTCCCCTCCCTCCCCCCCCACGTCCCCTGTCCCACCCATTATTTTATATATTTATTTTGCTTTTATAAAAAATGAATTTTTTTTTTAAAATATCATTCTTATATTAAAAATAAAGATATGGAAAAATCAAATATCATACAAAATAAAATAACATCATTGAAATTTTAAAAAAATAATGGATCAAGTTGGGCAAGTTGGGTTATGACCCGTTATTTAGCTCATCTTGACCTGTCTATCTTAGCTCATGTAAGCTTTGTGTTGGTTGAACATTGACCATATATTGATTTAGCTCATCTTGGCCCGCCCAACCAAATGACTCATCTGTCACCCCTAACACAAATTTTATTTTTATATCACGATATAGAAATATTGTTTTCCAATAAACCCTCGGCTCAAAATAAAACAATAACTAAAGTTATTCCATAAAAACAAAAGTAAAAGAAGGACATATTCGTTAGATAATTATATTGGAGATTGACAAGTGTGAGATCTCTTGAGTTCAATTCAAGAAATCAAAAAGCTCCTTGAAAAAGAACAAAACAACATCGCTATCTTCCCTAACCTTTAACTTCTTTTTCCCTAAGTAATGGAACAGAAATTTTAAAGCTAGAAAAAAGGTACAATAGCTTCTCAACACAAACATTCTCCTACTAATTCTTCTTCTGTATATAATTACTTGATCTGAAAATACTTCCTTCGACAGTCTCCATTATAATGGCCACTCTCAGTACCACCAAGCCGCGGCGGTTAAGCCCCGTAAAATGCATAGCCCTCATACTCTTAACCCTAATTGTCATTGTAGGGATAACAATACTTATCATTTGGCTAGCAGTGAAGCCAAGGAGACCTATTTACTCAATAGAAAACGCTTCACTCCATAACTACAACATGACAAAAAATGACCATTTGTACGGAAATTTCAACTTCACGTTGAAAGCGTACAATCCAAACAGCAGAGTCTCCATATATTACGATAGCATTGAAGTGAAACTTTTCTACAACTCTCAACAAATTGCTTTTAACAATGCGGAGACATTCTTTCAGCCTCGTCGTAACGTGACATACTTGGACCTTTTCCTCTCAGCTAAAGACGTGGCATTATACGGCGACGTTGCGCGTGACCTGAAGACGGAGAGGACCTCAGGAGCCGTGGATGTGGAGATTAAAGTTAGAGCTAAGATAAGGTTTAAAGTGGGAATTTGGAAATCAAGTCATCGGAAGTTGAAGCTATCGTGTAGCCCTAGGGTCCCTGTTTCTTCAACAAAGAATTCTCAGACCTACCATTGTAACGTGGATTTATAAGTTTTTGAATTTGTTGTATGATGTCATTTATTTGTTCTTTTCTTATTCTATTTCATGATGATGAATTATTGTAATCTTTTTTAAAAATTTTTTATCTTTTCAACACCCATAATGGTGCATTTATATATTATACAGGTAGGGTTTAGAAGGAGAAATTAATGAGCTAACGAGCTAATTAGCACTCTTTATGGATGAACCTGTCACAATAGCTATTTTCAACCCATCAAAAACAAATAGCGGTTATTCTTTTTATATCTTAATTGTAATATAAAAAATATATTTTATATATAATTAATACTTTTTTGTATATTGACTAACGACTGTAATTATTTATCCGTCCTTAATTCATATTTTTTAATATATCATGCTTGTGTTGAATGTAGGTTAACGAATGTCACCTTAAATTTATTTATTACTATAACCCTTATGGTCCGGTCTTTTTTCAGACTTCGCGCATAACACGATCTTAGTGCGCCGTACTGCTCTTTTAGGCTTTCTAGTTTGACAGGTCTCTTTAAAAATTCACATTAAAATCCAGAATTTTATGAACATAAGGTTTTATCAAGTTTGAAAAAAATAAGAACTTTAATTTTGTATATTTTTAAAGGAGCTTTTTCTCAAAATGCTTTGATACGGATGCAAAGTTAAACAAAATACGTAAGGACGACGATTAAAGAGCTTCCGAGCTTGGGAGAAAAGAAGAATCCGTTGGAGATTTTGAGAGCTTGATGGAGATAAAAAGAATGGACGGGAGAGAGAGACATGTGTATATTTAGGAGAATAGAAAGGGACTTAAGTATATTTTAAGAAAAAGAGGAGAGACTTAAGTATATTTTAATAAACTATAATTTTTTCCTCAAACTATTTGAAATTATGAAAAGAACCCCGAGTCCTCTTTCATAACCCTAAAATGAAAAAGAAATAGAATAGCCTTTTTGCCAAATAACGTTTCAAGTGGCAGGGCTACCAAATCCTCACATGAGACCTACCATAAAAAAATATAAACTTTATTCATCTTATTAAAATTTATAGACTTTAAGATATTTTTTTTATAATTCAAGAAAATTATAGCTCTCACAATAAAAGGGTAATAACGGATTATAAGTTGAAAAATGATAAAAAAATTCTAATCGTAGAAATAAAATGAAAGTGAAAATTACCATTAAATTTCTTTAAAATAAAAAAAAATCAAACTAAACCGAACAAACCAACAACAACGAAACTGAAGGATATGTATTGTATTTTATTTGATTTTAATAACTAACCAAGTACAAATCAATATATTGATTTTACCAAAAACCGATCCAAATAAACCCATAAATACCCCAACTTATGAATTTAGTTGAGTTTTACCATATAAAAGGTCACGGGTTTAATATTCCCCGACTTACTATTTTTTCTATACTTCAAAAAACCACAAAAGTGTCACAATCCAAACCGAAAGACCGCGACGGGCATCCAGATCTCACCCGCCAGGTATCACTAGCCGTACAATCAACATTTCTATTCATTAAACACGGACACGGACTCGGTAAAAAAATTAAGGCTATATAAAACCAGGTAATGATCTTATATATATATATATATATATATATATATATATATATACCAAGACAGACAAGGTCATACAAGTATACTACACTCACATGACACCATCTACCAGCCTTCAAACAGTATACGACATCAAAAGATCGGGACAGGCCCCGTCATACCCATATACACACGCAAAAGTTACCTTATCAAGATAGACTGACACTCCGAAACAAAGGGAGTGCTCCAAAATATGTTGAGTCTGCAACCTACTAATGTGGGTCGTTGTCCTGTCTACGTGCACTTGCAGGCATGAAACATAGCGTCCTCTGAGAAAAGAGACGTCAATATGACTGATGTACTGAGTATGTACTGCATGAATAATAGCATAACAGGGATATAACAATAATAGAAACAGAAACAACTGACCAATAATAAATACCTCTGAGTCCCTAATACATATGTCTAAATGTTATGCAATGCAGATATGGTATAATATTGGCCACACATGCATATTTCCTTTCCATAACCGCCTTTGTGGGCATCATTTCATATCATATTGGTTAATGAATGTATGCATGATGAAAATGTGATATACTAATGGCCAAACAAGCATTTTCCTACCCAGCCACACTGGCTTAATATCATATGAGCCACACAGGCTTTGAATCATTTTGGCCTCTTAGGACTCTTTTGTGATAGTTTGTACTAGCTGCAAGTTGTGTGCGTATATAATGCATTTCTATTTCCCTATATCCCCAACGTATATATAATATTTACCATATAGTAGTGTGCATAACACAAGTGGTCTAGGGTAATACATGAATGCAATGCAAATGAAAATGCATGATGACAATAACACATCATGGGTGACATAATATCCTTGTATCTTTGCTAAGACCGTAAAATATCAACACATTTTCTGTATGCCTGAATAAAGACTTAGAAACATATTTAAACATGTTTTTAACATATGAATCAATAATATGAATATTCTTAACTACTAGGAGTAGAATAAATTATGACGCAATATTACGATTATACTTCGTTACATGTAACATGCCAAAAAAAAATGCCTTAACGTACCTCAACTTGCTAAGAACAATTCTTACTACTGGAATGAGAAATGGACGTAGTAAATTGGACAGGGTCATGGAATGGGATCGTCCATTAGAAGTGGTCTGGAAGCCTTTTGGACATTGGGAATCCGAAAATGGCATGTCAGATGCCTTTGCTCAGAAATATCTTTAAGAATCATCTACATTATGCCAAGAAAAATCAAGTCATCTTTTCTCAAATCTAATAAGTAGGTAGACCAAAAAAAAGCAATCATCACAGCCCCTTTCAATATGCCTTTTCTACATATCAGAGACAGGTTTGCAGATGATGCCATACCCAACGAAACAACCCTCATTTCCTTTAAATAGTGGGAATGAAATGATTCATTCTCCCTAACACATGTCCTTACCCCACTTAAAGTAATGCCATCTAATTACACGTACTAATCCCCTAATCTTTGCATGCACCGAATGGGTTCATTGACACTTATGGCATTTGCCTGCGTTTTACACGTAAAGATTCTCCAATAAGTTTTGTCCCTCCTCCTTAATAATTAATTAATCCCATAATTAATCAATCACATACATAATTAATCTCTTTATCCCAATTCACTTAAAGCTCAATAACTTATAAGACATTCGTATACTCAATATCATAATTCTTGTAATACAACATTAGTTCATACTCTCTTTGTGCACGCACCAAATTTATTCTTGATCCCCATCGAGACACTTGTTGCGTCCAAAATTATTTCGAAGTCTAATTCTTTTATATGTTAATCTCTTTATTAACATACATTCCCCGAGGTTCGGGTCTGCTTGCCTACGTTTAGATGCTCAAACTATTGCCCAAAATTACGGAATGTTACATCCTTCACCCCTTAGAAAATTTCGTCCACAAATGTTGGGGTGACATATCTAATCCCCATTACGTATCCCGAATATACAACTACTTTTTCACGACCGTATTACCCTCTCATTCAAGAACTGGTTTGTCTGGTAACCGAAATTTAACAATCTTTGTTCGGCAATCAACATTAGCGTAGCATGATGCCAGTCAATCTGTGCCCATAATACCATCAAAGTCAATCATTTCTAGTTCTACCAAATCCGCTAGGGTCTGACGACTACAACCTAGTACCGTACAGTTTCGATAGACCCGTCTAGCAACTACCAATTCACCGTGTAGATACCACAAATAGATTTCTTATTAATTCAGGCTTTATACCAGATTTACAAGTGATAAAAAGGTGACATATTGTAGTTTGGAGCCTGGTGATCGGTGTATTTTATATACACTTTTTGAGTCAATTTTAGTTAATATTTTACTCATTTTGTTTATGTTTAGTATAGTATTATGGTCGTTTTCCTTTCTTTTGTGTCACAGCGGTCAGAAATGGAGAAATGACGAAAAGAAGAGAAAATGAGCTTAATTGAGATGAAATTGCACACAGAAAGGGCCAAGAAAGGAAGTCTAAGAAGTTCCGGGAATTATAGAGGAGATCCGACGAAGTCCGGACGGAAAAATGACGACGAAACAGAATCCGCTGAACGTCAGGGCCGCGGCGCTGGAAGCGGCGCCGCGACGCTGAAGCGGCCGCGACGCCTGGAAGCAGCGCCGCGACGCCCATAGTGCTGAAAGTCCCGAGAGTTGCTGAATTTGTAGCGCGGCTGATCTGCGGCGTAGGCGCCGACGCGAGAATTATGAAGTGCTGGGCCGAATTTGACATGTTTTCAGAATCCTAAAGGGATAACTTTTCCTTCCTAAAGGGATAACTTTTCCTACCTTAAAACCCTTACCTAAAAGGATTCTAATAACTTTTCCTACCTACAAAATTCCTAACCCTTAACCAAAAGGATTCTTTGGCTATAAATACTCTACATCATTAGAAGAATTATTAATTCTCCATTCCACCATTCACCATTCTACATCCATCCTTCCACCAATCCATATTGTAAATATTCCACAGCACAACCCTTGGATGCTTGGCTTGGAGTCTCGTTCTTAAGTATTTTCTTTTCTTTTCTTTCTTTTATTTCAGTTTTTGCATGATGAACTTTGAATTAGTTCTTGTCATATTTATGGCTAGGAACTAATTCTCTTATAGGGCTTTCCATGTTAATTCTCTAGAAACTTATGTTATGATTTAATGCATATGTCTATGGTTATTCTTCTTTGAGAGATCTATCCAATAATTGTGTTGAATGCTTGGTAATTAATTGACAACTAATTACCACTATATGATTTCTAATTGACTTCGAAAGGAGAGATTGTGAATATGCTGTAAGTTGGGTAGACATTCTTGGATTGGGGATGAAAATACCTCAATTATTTATGTAGCGTTAATGAGAGGCTTAACAACCCTAATTTTGCGCATGGTGCGTGACGGTTAACTAGGTTTTTGCTCTTAATCCTCCTATAGAGTTATCTTTATCACCGAAAGGTAGGTAAGGTGCGATACTGGGGTTGAGTGTTTATATAACCCTAACGGGAGTATAAAACGATTTCGTAAACCTGCTTTCTCCGAAAGAAGAAGACCATAGTTCGTTGCATTAATAAATAACATAAGCAGATAGTTGAAGAGACATGGAAGCCCTATTCCCATCACAACTGAAGTAAACTTATAGTTAAATAGCTTTTATAATTCTTAGTTATAAGCAACAAATCCACATATCAATTTACCAAATAGATACCAAAAGATAGATAGTTGGTACTTGAACCCTAATCCTTGTGGACGATATTCGGTCTTACTAAGACTATATTACTTGTCACGATAACGTGCACTTGCGTTTAAGTGTGTGCATCTTTTCGCGCATCAAGTTTTTGGCGCCGTTGCCGGGGATTAGACATAGTTCAATATCAAATTTATCTATTTTAATTTCTAATTTGGTTTTTTTTGTTTCTTTAAATTATTTATTTTATTTTCTTTTGAAAAAAAAAAACAAGTGTGCCGTGATTCGTTGTTGGTTTTGATTCATCTCAGGGATCCTTAAGACATGGATTTCTACTGTCAATATGATCGAGCTCCAACCATAGAGGAAGAGAGGGAGGAATTGCGAGAGGCTATACTCAGTTTCACGAGGTACCAAAATCAGTTCATGGACGAAACGAGAATGGCCATGAAGAAGTTGGAAACGCAAATAGCAGAACTCGCGATCATATTCAACAGCGAAACGCAAGAAGAGCAATCTGCACCTGGGGTAGGCAATGAGGAAACACGATGTCAGGCAATTGACCTGAAGGATGCCGAATCAGGGGAGATAGAGAGTTCGCAACAGCAGCGTGGCGCCGATGAAAGCGGGCGCGAAGATTCGAGACAGCGAGAGAGTGGGCCATGGCGCTTAAAGAGCGAACGCGCGCCGTAACCCGTAAATCGAGGTGATTTTGAGCGAACAACAAATTGAGAGCACGAACCACACCCAACTATTGAGAATCTGGTGAGATAGTTGGTGTAGAGAAGGAAAAGATTACAGATCAATTATTTACCTTCTTGGATTCTGTGGAAATTCTTTTTCTTGCACCTATTACAGAAGAAACACCACTAGCTATCACGGCTGATTCCCAATTAGGAAGCCCATACCATCAAGGGTACCCCCTAGAGTTGAGAGATGTAGAGAAGTTCACGGATTCCTACATTATAGAAAGCATAAAAGACAAGCCTACTTGGGGGATAATTGTATATGTAAGGCTCTTGGTTGAACAAATTGTCGTAGGGAAATTGAGACCTACAACAGTAACTCTGCGGATTGCAAGCAGTTCGCAGAAGGATCCAATGGGCACTCGAAAAGGTTAATTGCGTCCGGCTAAAAGACGTTAAAGACAGCGCTTGTTGGGAGGCAACCCAATGTTTTTAATTATGTTATTTTAATTTCTGTCTTTATTTTATTTTATTTTGTCTTGAACAGTCTCACGGTCTTGGGTTCTTGTTTTGTGTTGTTGGATGACAGGTGGACTGAAAGCTAAAACCGAGGAAAAAGGAGCAAAAACGCTGAAAAAAAAGGAAAAGCAGTCGTCAGCGCCGCGGCTCCAGAATCAGGGCCGCGGCGCCGTAAAGCCACCAGACTAGCAGCGTGGCCAGGCCGAATCTCGAGGCAGCGCCGAACTTCAGAGGACCATATTCCGTGCAAATTCCAGAGTTCTTCCTCCTAGACCTCCGTTATGACCGCTGTGTTGTGTCAGTAAGTTGTCACTATTTTTTTTTGAGTCTTGCACACATTGGGGACAATGTGTGATTTAAGTTTGGGGGGATGTTTTATTGTTTTTGAGTCTTGTTGAATTGTTTTGTGTATTTTTGAGTCATTTTTGAGTCATAATTTTTTTTTAAGATCATGCATGCTGTAGTTACTTGAATTGCCTAGTGAAGTAAGTTGAATAATGTAATGGAATTAGAAGCAAACCATCTAAACAATTAGGTTATATATGTCAAAAACTCATGAAATCTGTCTATTGGGAGTATCTTGCTTGATTTGTGCATTGTTAAAAGATTAAAACCTATGTGTTATGATTGCTTGCTATTTGAGGCGAAATAGTTAGGATATGCATGTTAGGGAGATGACTCAGACATTTCTTTGTTAGCCAATTCTTACCACTCTTTTCTATCCCTGACTTTAAAAATATCCCTAGTCAGCCCCATTGAGCCTAAAAACATGAAACTTTTTCTTTGACACCATATATTTCTACAATTGTGCCATAAGTAAAAATGTGAAATAGTCGGAATAAATTGTGTTAAAAAAGAGACAAAAAGAGTGAATAAGTTTGATGCACCCAATGAAAAAGTAATAAGAAAGAGGCAAAAGCCTAAGTTTGGGGGTGCTTGTTATTATAATACACTTCACTCTCCCAAAACAAAAGAGGGGAAAGATAGAATTGAAGTGAAGGAAAGAATCAAAAGAAAAAGGGAAAAATTGAAAAGCTAAAAGAGCTTATGGTACATACAATGAGCCTAAATGCCTATTTTTACCTACCTTTGCCTAAGCCTACATTACAACCCTTAAAAGTCCTGAAGATCTCTTAGATGCATAGCCATGATTAGTGGAGAATAGCAAGTAAACATGCAATAGGATTTTTGAATTTTACAAGCATGATTCAGTATGTTGACTTCCATTAAGCATGATAAACATGAGTTTGCGAAATATCTAGCTTAGTGTGTTTAGTGTGCTAAAAATCTCATGCTATATGTTCCTGCATATTATTCTGCTAACCTTCATGTTTTTCTAGATAACATCAATGCAGCAAAAGTGATCAATGTCAGTGAGTCTTTTATTTGTCGTTTTCTTGAGTCCTTTATTTCTTTCTTTCTATCTTTGCTCGAGGGCGAGCAAAGGTTAAGTTTGGGGGTATTTGATCGGTGTATTTTATATACACTTTTTGAGTCAATTTTAGTTAGTATTTTACTCATTTTGTTTATGTTTAGTATAGTATTAGGGTCGTTTTCCTTTCTTTTGTGTCACAGCGGTCAGAAATGGAGAAATGACGAAAAGAAGAGAAAATGAGCTTAATTGAGATGGAATTGCACACAAAAAGGGCCAAGAAAGGAAGTCTAAGAAGTTCCGGGAATTATAGAGGAGATCCGACGAAGTCCGGACGGAAAAATGACGACGAAACAGAATCCGCCTGAAAAACGTCACCGGAGCCGCGGCGCCTGGAAGCAGCGCCGCGGCGCCTGGAAGCAGCGTCGCGGCGCCCATAGTGCTGAAAGTCCCGAGAGTTGCTGAATTTCAGGCGCCGCGGCGCCGACGCGAGAATTATGAAGTGCTGGGCCGAATTTGACATGTTTTCAGAATCCTAAAGGGATAACTTTTCCTACCTAAAGGGATAACTTTTCCTACCTTAAAACCCTTACCTAAAAGGATTCTAATAACTTTTCCTACCTACAAAATCCCTAACCCTTCACCAAAAGGATTCTTTGGCTATAAATACTCTACATCATTAGAAGAATTATTGATTCTCCATTCCACCATTCACCATTCTACATCCATCCTTCCACCAATCCATATTGTAAATATTTCACAACATAACCCTTGGATGCTTGGCTTGGAGTCTCGTTCTTAAGTATTTTCTTTTCTTTTCTTTCTTTTATTTCAGTTTTTGCATGATGAACTTTGAATTAGTTATTGTCATATTTATGGCTAGGAACTAATTCTCTTATAGGGCTTTCCATGTTAATTCTCTAGAAACTTATGTTATGATTTAATGTATATGTCTATGGTTATTCTTCTTTGAGAGATCTATCCAATAATTGTGTTGAATGCTTGGTAATTAATTGACAACTAATTACCACTATATGATTTCTAATTGACTTCGAAAGGAGAGATTGTGAATATGCTGTAAGTTGGGTAGACATTCTTGGATTGGGGATGAAAATACCTCAATTATTTATGTAGCGTTAATGAGAGGCTTAACAACCCTAATTTTGCGCATGGTGCGTAACAGTTAACTAGGTTTTTGCTCTTAATCCTCCTATAGAGTTATCCTTATCACCGAAAGGTAGGTAAGGTGCGATACTGGGTTGAGTGTTTATATAACCCTAACGGGAGTATAAAACGATTTCGTAAACCTGCTTTCTCCGAAAGAAGAAGACCATAGTTCGTTGCATTAATAAATAACATAAGCAGATAGTTGAAGAGACATGGAAGCCCTATTCCCATCACAACTGAAGTAAACTTATAGTTAAATAGCTTTTATAATTCTTAGTTATAAGCAACAAATCCACATATCAATTTACCAAATAGATACCAAAAGATAGATAGTTGGTACTTGAACCCTAATCCTTGTGGACGATATTCGGTCTTACTAAGACTATATTACTTGTCACGATAACGTGCACTTGCGTTTAAGTGTGTGCATCTTTTCGCGCATCACCTGGATCTAATAACGCATACACATCATGTGAAAATACTGATAATATACTTGCAATGAACTCATATGAAGACTCCTGATCTTATTGTCCCATCAATGCATAGATGTGATTCTAGCCCCTACCTCTGTCTTGACCGAATAAAGTTTGCTGATTTTTCACTGACAGACGTACTGACTGTGATGAAGATGCTGAAAATCCGACCGGATGTGCCCTAACACCTTCGCCAACTGTCGGGCAATCTCACACAAAATGACCGCGTTAAGCATAAGAATAACACACCATTGCTCCTGGTTGGCATGACCCTGTATGGGTCCTACCACACCGCCCGCATCGAGCCAATAGCGGCCTCATCTGAATAGAATCTCCTCAATAATAAGATCCTGACATTTGTGAACTCTGACATGGTCCCGATTGAACAGTCTAATCAACCCTACTTTAAAAATGGTAATGATGTGCTAGCTACCAGTTAAGATGGGCGTTCATAAGGCTATGTCCTGGACCCACCTTCGAAATCTCCTATCTCATCAATGGATCGGGCCCTCTTATGGTGGCTCTTATCACGCTCTCGATCTACCCGTTGTTGCCTCTTATGATCCTCCAAGTTCTGTGCATAAGCTTGAATGCGGGAAATATCCATATTCGAATTCAGAGAAGTCGTAGTACACTCGTTGACCAAATGCGACCCTAAACTAGTAACAAACCTATGTACTGGGTCACCCATCTCAGTTATGATTGTCGGTGCATATATTACCGATGAATTAAACTGCAAGTTATATTCTTGAATACTCATGTTGCCTTGCTCAAGATGTAGGAACCTGTCCTACCTGACCCGTCGAAGCTCGACTGGCAAAAAGTGTTGTACGAAGGCCTCTAAAAAATTTCTCCATCCTGTTGGTGGAGCACGAGGTCCCCTAGATTGATCTCATGTCTCATACCAAGTCACTTTGACATCCTGCAGTCTATAGAAAGTAACTTTACCGTCTCTGTATCGGTAGCATTCATTACCTGCAAAGTACACTGTATCTGATCTAGGAAATTCTACGGGTCTGCGTTCAGGTATGACCTTGTGAATACCGGAGGGTCTAAATTGAAGAAATTCAAGCTCTCACGCTAGCAGCTCTATCCGAAGAACTAAGAACCTGACGTTGGGCCTGAGCGTCCACCAATTGTGTCAGTAACTGTACTGCACTCCGCATGTAAAGATCCACATCTATTGTGAAGCCCCAAATTTGTTACAATAACAATAAACATTATTGTGTCTATGTGATTATGTTATTATTGTGTCTATGTGATTATGTTACGACCTTATTCACATTCGAGGACGAATGTTGCTTAAGGAGGAGAGAATGTAAAATCCGGAAAAAATAAATAATAATATATAGTTGTGGTTGAGTTAATAAAAATATATATATATATATAAGAAAACAAAGAATAAATTGCATGGGATAAAGTTAGTGTTAAAGTTGGATAAATAGATAGATGAAATGAAAATAAGAAAAACAAAAACAAAACAAAAGAAAAAAAAAAGAAAAAAAAAGAGAAACAAACATGCAGATCACGTACACCACTCTTTTACCCCTTCCCCCCTTTTCATTTCCCCTCCAACTCTTGTCATTTCACCTCCCATAGGTTATAGAAAACTCTCCACTTATACATTGTATTTACACACAAACAAAGTACATAACATAAAGGTTAGAAAATCAGAAAAAAACAAGTGAAAAGAAGAGGAAAAAATACCAAGAGGGCAAGAAGAACAAGAAGCAAAATACTAGAGAGTAAGGATAATTTTAGCAACCACACAACAATAATCTTCACTTACAAGGTGAGTTTTCTCACTCAGAAATTCTTGGTAACATCCTTTATTTTTAGTTCAATACATGTTAGAATAAAAATTGAGTGTTGAAAAGAAATATTGAACTTTTGATTGTTTAGACAACTAGTTGTGTCATGAACTTTACGAACTGTTCTCACTGAGTTATAATTGTTAGAATTTGATGAAATTCGTAAGAGTGGTACACCTCTCTAATATAATCATATAGAACCAAAAATGAGGTAAAATGGACATACGGTTTGAAAGTTATCATAGTTCAAAGTTTCTGCCTTAGATTTGGCCGAAATTCGGAAAGGCATAATTACGGACTGTTTTTATTGAGTTTTACTTATTTGAATTAAATGAAAATTTACATGGTTGTAAATCTCTCTGTTACGGACATATATATATATAAAGATTTATTAAAACGGACTTACGAGTTGAGAGTTATTGTAGTTTGAAGTTGCTGCCTCGGATTCATCGGAATCCAGAAGGGCAGGACGTTGAAACGTAAAACTGTACTAACCTGTGGGAAATATGAAAATTGTTGCTAAATGAAAGTTCTAGATATCTCTGTTGTGGACATTTTGAGACCTTACGGGGGTCTATCCGACTTACGGATTGAGAGTTATCGCTGTTTAAAGTTTCTGCCTCGGATCTATCGAGATCCAGGAAGGGCAGCGAAAAAAAGTGTAAAACTGTACCAAATGGTACGGAATATGAAAGTATGGTTCACATGGAGACGTGTATCTCTCTGTTCTCGTCGTTTTGAGATTTTATGGGGCTTGAACGGGTGTACAGATTAGGAGTTATGACTATTCTAAGATTGGGTTCTGTTTAATAAAAATTCTGCCGAAACAAATCTCATATGGCTGTTTTGAGGATAAGTTTGTGTTAGCTATCCAAAGTAGTTTTAAATGAAATTTGGTACAGTGAAAGATCCCCGTCTTACCTTAGTTTCCGCTTGAGAAACACCTTAGTTGGAGTTATGGTTAAAAAGTTATAATCGTTACAAGTATGAATGACAGAATGTTGGGAAAGAGAATATTATTTATTCAATCTTCTGAGAAATATGAAAACTGAATACGTGTTCACATAAATATATAAATATAAACATAATGGATCGGGTTGCACGCCGCAACAAAACGTAAAGTGAATACGTGTTCACAAATACGTAAATATAATGGATCGGGTTGCGCGCAACAAAACGTAAAGTGAATACGCGTTCACAAATACGTAAACATAATGGATCGGGTTGCACGCCGCAACAAAACGTAAAGTGAATACGTGTTCATAAATACGTAAATATAATGGATCGGGTTGAACGCCGCAACAAAACGTAAAGTGAATACGCGTTCACAAATACGTAAACATAATGGATCGGGTTGCACACCGCAACAAAACGTAAAGTGAATACGTGTTCACAAATACGTAAATATAATGTATCGGGTTGCACGCCGCAACAAATATGAAAAATGAATACATGTTCACCTATATATAAATATGAAAAGTGAATACGCGTTCACAAATATATAAATGTAACAAACATATGGAAATGCAGGGGAATGTCCTAACGTATAACACGAGATAAAATGAAGTGTTAGTTAAACTGAGAATTTCCTATGAGGAGTTGCTGCATATTTAAAAATGTTGTAACCTGATATGTTTTTGCAATATGCTTATTACGTTATAATGTGATTGCACTTGGAATATTGTGGTGTTGCTTTGAATTGCAGGGTAAGGTTCTCACTCAGCCCCAGATGGTAGGGCTGACTCTTTATTTAACATGTTTCAGGAAATCGTGATAGAAGAAAGGCTCCACGCCAAGACTAGTGATCGTCCCGCAGCCTCTTGTCATACCAAGTCCATTGCTTCGGGCTTGGTACTCGTCAGGTTCAGAATGTCAGTTCCAATGTCTCGGGAAATGCCCGTGTGGAATGGTCTCCCTTCCAACTTAGAATAATATTTGTCAGTATGTCTATGTAGAAACAATATTTGCACGAGCATGGGCTCGCGTTATATTTTTAATAAAGTCATAAACAAATTTCTTTATTGTTATTTTAATTAATAGCTCCGTATTTGAGTATAAGTTTAAATTTCTAAATAAAGAGAATTAAATGGTGCTCCTGGTGGGAAATAATTGTCCAGGTGCCATCACGCCCTAAGTAAAGACTTAGGAAAAGTCGGGGCGTGACAAGTTGGTATCAAGTTGGTATCAGAGCTAAACCAGGTTAGGAGATTCTAGGAAGTTTCTTCGAGTTGGGTGTTTGAACGGTTACTTATTGCGACGGTGTGCGCGCCACCTTAGTAATAAGTAAACGGAATAACATCCTAAAGTTTCACTTCTTTCATACTCTTCTCGTGCCTATCTTGAGTCTTTTCAAAGACTTGGTTCTCGTATTACCTCCTTCAAAGGATTGTGGAAGAGAGTGTACAACGATAAAATAACCAGATGTTGATCGCACCACCGAAAAGGTAGGAGAGGTACCGAGATAGACTATGGGGCAAATTTTGTGAGAAGAGGAACATATCTATACAGGAAGGACTACAAGTCTAACCCAATAGTATTTCTCGATGAGGTAGAAAACCTATTGTTTACGAGGATGTGTGGAGACGCATGACGTCAATTTGTGTCGCACGGTTAGTGGACGACACACGGGTGTGGTGGAGAAATTTTAGAAGAAATCATTTTCCGATGTCACCACCGATGACGTGGGGGGAGTTCAGAGCCGCACTCAGTGAAAAGTACATGCCTAACTCCCGAAAGGATGCGCTCAGACGTGAGTTTGAACTGTGGAAACAAGGAGACCGCAATGTGATAGAATACAATACCTAATTCATCCGATTGTCAGCATACAACGCACATATTATTCCTACAGAAAGGGAGAAGGTCAAAAGAGTTGTTAAGGGTTTAAACCCAAACTTGGAAGAGAAGGTAGTGGCATTAGCCCATTATCGGGCATACCTTCAGATCGTCGGTATGACAATAAGGATAGAAGGTTTTGCTAAAGCAACAAAAAAAAAAAAGTATTCGCAGAAAAGGTTTCGGACGTCAGGATCATTTAGTCAGAGTCAAAATCAGAAGCAGGAGTTTAGTAAGGGATCTTCAAGACCGAACCAATCTATGGGCCAGTCTTATTTCAAGCCTAAGGGGAACAGTTGGTTTAATCACCAAGTGAGCAAGGACAAGGCCACCAATCCTAACACAGGAGGGGACAAACCGGTTTGTAAGATTTGTCAAAGGAAATACGCTGGAGAATGTCGGCTCTTAACGAAGTCATGTTATAACTGTGGAGAATCAGGCCACTATGTCAGGGATTGCAAAAAGAGGACTCAAATACAATCTATTCAGGGGAGGTCAGAAGCAACCACAACTGCCTGTGGAAAATCGGAAACCAACCCCGCCGAGTCGTGAGGTCAACAACCCAACAATTCTAATCGGCTCTACGCTTTGCCCCAGAGGAATGAGGCAGAAGCATCTAATGCGGTGGTCACAGGTATTTTGCTAGTCTCGAGTATTCCTGCATTTGTATTATACGATCCCGTCTCTACATTTTCATATGTGTCAATGGGCTTTGCTAAGAATTTACACGTAGAACCTTCTTATTTAAGTGAACTTTTTGAGGTTATGACACCAGTAGGGGCCTCAATTTGGGCCTCTCGGGTGGTAAATAATTTCCATTAGAAGTGAATGGCAGGGGAACAATGGTGAACCTAGTATTACTTGATATGGTAGACTTCGACGTCATTTTGGGTATGGATTGGTTGTCGGCATGTTATGTCATGTTAGATTGTCGGCGAAAGATAGTGAGATTAACTTTTCCCGGAGAATCAGAAGTTGTTATAAGGGGTAGGATTGGAATATCCTCAGGTCAGTTTATTTCCTACCTTGGGGCTTAAAAGTTATTGAGAAGTCACAGAGTGGAGTATGCATATCTGGCTAATATAGTGGATACCCAAAAAGAATCCCCAGCGGTGAATGATGTCCCTATTATTCGAAATTTTCCGGAGGTTTTTCCTGAAGATCTTCCAGGCCTTCCTCCGGATAGAGAAGTGGAGTTTGCTATAGAGTTAATTCTGGGTACAAGACCCATTTCTATTCCTCCATATCGAATGGCCCCAGCTAAATTGAGGGAGTTAAAAGAACAATTGAAAGATCTTCTGGATAAAGGCTTTATAAGGCCTAGTGTTTCCCTCAGGGTGCGCACGATCTGTTTGTGAAAAGAAAGACGGATCGCTCGAATGTGCATCGATTATCGCTGACTCAATAAGGTCACGATCAAGAACCGATACCCATTACCAAGAATCGATGATCTTTTGACCAACTTCAGGAGCTATCTATTTTTCCAAGATTGATCTCGTTCGATATCACCGGTGAAAATAAATCCGGATGATATATCCAAACAGCCTTTAAAACCCGATCGACCATTATGAGTTCTTGGTCATGTCTTTTGGGTTAACCAATGCCCAAGACTTTATGGATTTAATGAACAGAATCTTCAAACCATTCCTAGATTTGTTCGTGATCGTGTTCATAGATGATATCCTAATTTACAGTAAGAGTGTTGAAGAACATGAAGAGCATCTGAGGGTAGTGCTTCAAGTCTTGAAACAGGAGAAACTATATGCTAAATTTTCAAAGTGTGAATTTTGGTTGGAAAAGGTAGCCTTTTTGGGCCATGTTGTGTCAAGGGATGAAATTATGGTAGACCCCCAGAAGATAGAAGCAGTAAAGAACTGGCCAAAACCGACCACTCCGACAGAGGTTAGAATTTTCTTGGGTTTGGCTGGGTATTAAAGAAGATTCGTAAAAGGTTTTTCTAGTCTTGCTGCTCCTTTGACCCGGTTGACTAAAAAAGCGGTTAAGTACCAGTGGTCAGAAGCATGTGAAGCAAGTTTTCAGAAACTAAAGGAATTGTTGACTACTGCACCAGTCCTAACCCTACCATCGGGACAAGAAGGGTTCACAGTCTATTGTGATGCCTCTAGAGTTGGGTTAGGATGTGTCTTGATGCAGTTTGGGAAGGTTATTGCGTATGCATCTAGATAGTTGAAGATACATGAGAAGAATTACCCAACTCATGACTTGGAATTAGCTGCGGTGGTGTTTGCCTTACGAATATGGAGACATTATTTGTATGGTGTGCATGTGGACATATTTACAGATCATAAGAGTTTGCAGTACATAACCATGCAGAAGGATTTGAATCTCCGACAAAGAAGATGGTTAGAGTTGCTTAAGGATTATGACCTTAGTATTCTTTACCATCCCGGAAAAGCTAACGTGGTGGTGGCCGACGATGAGAGATCAACGGGCAGCTTGGCCCATTTAGCAATACAAAAGAGGGTATTGTTCGGGAGGTACAAAGATTGGGAAACCTCGGGTAGCTTAATCGTGAAGGTAGGGTGGTGGTACATGATACCTCATGATGCATTTAGCCAGAAATAAAAGAAAGTCAGTTTGAGGATATGAAATTTGTTAGATTCCGGGAGAGGATTCAACATGGAAAACCTTCACAGTTTACATTAGAAGAAAATGACGGTACCCTTCAGTATAAGGGTAGGTTGTGTGTTTTAAGGTAAAAGATCTAAGGAGGAAAATATTTAGATGAGGGTCACAACACAAGATATTCCATTCATTCAGGGTCAACAAAATGTATCAGACCTCAAGGAAAATTACGGTGGGACGGAATGAAGAAGAACGTCATGAGTTTGTCGGAGGTGTCTTATATGTCACAGTGAAAGTGAACATCAAACCTGGCGGATTACTTCAGGACATTGGGGTCCCCATGTGGAAATGGGAGACGATTCATATGGATTTTGTAACTGGTCTACCGAAAACTCGAGAAGGGTATCATTCTATTTGGGTGATTGTTGATCGACTTACAAAGTCAGCCCATTTCTTACCGGTCAAAACTACGTATCGCGCACCACAATACACAGATTTATTTGAAGGAGATTGTGCGGTTACACGGGATTCCCTTACAAATTATTTCAGATAGGGGTTCTCAGTTCACCTCACACTTTTGGCAAAGTTTCCAGCAGGGTCTCGGGACAAAAGTTAAGTTAAGCACGACTTTCCACCCATGAACAGATGGGCAAGTGCCGAATAACAATCCAAACACTTGAGGACATGTTGCGATCTTGTGTGTTAGATTTTCAGGGAAGCTGGTTGGACCATCTATGTCTAATTGAGTTCGCCTACAACAATAGTTTTCACTCTAGCATACAAATGGCCCAGTTTGAAGCATTATATGGATGAAAATGTAGGTCTCCACTTGGATGGTTTGAGGTGGGTGAGACGAATCGTTCGGACTGAAGTCATTCAAGAAACAAATGATAAGGTACAGATGATTCGGGAGCGGATCAAAACAGCTCATAGCCGTCATAAGTCCTATGCGGATCATCGGAAAAGAGATCTTGAATTCCAAGAGGGGGAGAAAGTATTTTTAAAAGTGTCCCCAATGAAGGGAGTGATGCGTTTTGGTAAGAAAGGGAAATTGAGCCCAAGGTTTATTGGGCCATATGAGATCTTGCGAAGAGTGGGGAATGTGGCTTACGAATTAGCACTTCCACAAGTAGGCGATCGCATCCGGTATTTCATGTGTCAATGTTACGAAAATACTTGCACGATCCAAGTCACGTCATCCTTCCCCAGGAGATAGTTCTTAATAAAGAGCTTCAATATGAAGAGGCTCCGGTAGAAATACTTGATAGAAAGGTCCAACGCCTTAGAAATAAAGATATTGCTTCCGTGAAAGTCCTATGGAAGAATCACTCTACAGAGGAAGCCACCTGGGAAGCGGAAGAGGCGATGAAAGTCAAATATCCATTCTTATTTGACTAAGGTAATAAAAAAAATGCGTTACATAGTACATCATATGTGTGTCATTCGCGTGTCTATATACATGTGTTACAACCTTATTCTCATTCGAGGACGAATGCTTCTTAAGGAAGGGAGAATGTGAAGCCCCAAATTTGTTACAATAACAATAAACATTATTGTGTCTATGTGATTATGTTATTATTGTGTCTATGTGATTATGTTACGACCTTATTCACATTCGAGGACGAATGTTGCTTAAGGAGGAGAGAATGTAAAATCCGGAAAAAAATAAATAATAATATATAGTTGTGGTTGAGTTAATAAAAAAATATATATATATAAGAAAACAAAGAATAAATTGCATGGGATAAAGTTAGTGTTAAAGTTGGATAAATAGATAGATGAAATGAAAATAAGAAAAACAAAAACAAAACAAAAGAAAAAAAAAAGAAAAAAAAAAGAAACAAACATGCAGATCACGTACACCACTCCTTTACCCCTCCCCCCTTTTCATTTCCCCTCCAACTCTTGTCATTTCACCTCCCATAGGTTATAGAAAACTCTCAACTTATACATTGTATTTACACACAAACAAAGTACATAACATAAAGGTTAGAAAATCAGAAAAAAACAAGTGAAAAGAAGAGGAAAAAATACCAAGAGGGCAAGAAGAACAAGAAGCAAAATACTAGAGAGTAAGGATAATTTTAGCAACCACACAACAATAATCTTCACTTACAAGGTGATTTTTCTCACTCAGAAATTCTTGGTAACATCCTTTATTTTTAGTTCAATACATGTTAGAATAAAAATTGAGTGTTGAAAAGAAATATTGAACTTTTGATTGTTTAGACAACTATTTGCGTCATGAACTTTACGAACTGTTCTCACTGCGTTATAATTGTTAGAATTTGATGCAATTCGTAAGAGTGGTACACCTCTCTAATATGATCATATAGAACCAAAAATGAGGTAAAATGGACATACGGTTTGAAAGTTATCATAGTTCAAAGTTCCTGCCTTAGATTTGGCCGAAATTCGGAAAGGCATAATTACGGACTGTTTTTATTGAGTTTTACTTATTTGAATTAAATGAAAATTTACATGGTTGTAAATATATCTGTTACGGACAGATATAGATAAAGATTTATTAAAACGGACTTACGAGTTGAGAGTTATTGTAGTTTGAAGTTGCTGCCTCGGATTCATCGGAATCCAGAAGGGCAGGACGTTGAAACGTAAAACTGTACTAATCTGTGGGAAATATGAAAATTGTTGCTAAATGAAAGTTCTAGATATATCTGTTGTGGACATTTTGAGACCTTACGGGGGTCTATCCGACTTACATATTGAGAGTTATCTCTGTTTAAAGTTTCTGCCTCGGATCTATCGAGATCCAGGAAGGGCAGCGAATAAAAGTGTAAAACTGTACCAAATGGTACGGAATATGAAAGGATGGTTCACATGGAGACGTGTATCTCTCTGTTCTCGTCGTTTTGAGATTTTATGGGGCTTGAACGGGTTTACAGATTAGGAGTTATGACTATTCTAAGATTGGGTTCTGTTTAATAAAAATTCTGCCGAAACAAATCTCATATGGCTGTTTTGAGGATAAGTTTGTGTTAGCTACCCAAAGTAGTTTTAAATGACATTTGGTACAGTGAAAGATCTCCGTCTTACCTTAGTTTCCGCTTGAGAAACACCTTAGTTGGAGTTATGGTTAAAAAGTTATAATCGTTACAAGTATGAATGACAGAATGTTGGGAAAGAGAATATTATTTATTCAATCTTCTGAGAAATATGAAAAGTGAATACGTGTTCACATAAATATATAAATATAAACATAATGGATCGGGTTGCACGCCGCAACAAAACGTAAAGTGAATACGTGTTCACAAATACGTAAATATAATGGATCGGGTTGCACGCCGCAACAAAACGTAAAGTGAATACGCGTTCACAAATACGTAAACATAATGGATCTGGTTGCACGCCGCAACAAAACGTAAAGTGAATACGTGTTCACAAATACGTAAATATAATGGATCGGGTTGCACGCCGCAACAAAACGTAAAGTGAATACGCGTTCACAAATACGTAAACATAATGGATCGGGTTGCACGCCGCAACAAAACGTAAAGTGAATACGTGTTCACAAATACGTAAATATAATGGATCGGGTTGCACGCCGCAACAAATATGAAAAATGAATACATGTTCACCTATATATAAATATGAAAAGTGAATACGCGTTCACAAATATATAAATGTAACAAACATATGGAAATGCAGGGGAATGTCCTAACGTATAACACGAGATAAAATGAGGTGTTAGTTAAACTGAAAATTTCCTATGAGGAGTTGCTGCATATTTAAAAATGTTGTAACCTGATATGTTTTTGCAATATGCTTATTACGTTATAATGTGATTGCACTTGGAATATTGTGGTGTTGCTTTGAATTGCAGGGTAAGGTTCTCACTCAGCCCCAGATGGTAGGGCTGACTCTTTATTTAACATGTTTCAGGAAAACGTGATAGAAGAAAGGCTCCACGCCAAGACTAGCGATCGTCCATGACCTCTTGTCATACCAAGTCCATTGCTTCGGGCTTGGTACTCGTCAGGTTCAGAATGTCAGTTCCAATGTCTCGGAAAATGCCCGTGTGGAATGGTCTCCCTTCCAACTTAGAATAATATTTTTCAGTATGTCTATGTAGAAACAATATTTGCACGAGCATGGGCTCGCGTTATATTTTCAATAAAGTCATAAACAAATTTCTTTATTGTTATTTTAATTAATAGCTCCGTATTTGAGTATAAGTTTAAATTTCTAAATAAAGAGAATTAAATGGTGCTCCTGGTGGAAAATAATTGTCCAGGTGCCATCACGCCCTAAGTAAAGACTTAGGAAAAGTCGGGGCGTGACATCTATAGTATCAAGTGGAGGAACTGGGGTACTGCAACTCCACTAATCTATTCTGAGGGTGATGAACTTGGGGAATCATACAGAGAAGTCATATCGAGGGTCTCACTCTGGCATTCTCTAGCGGGTGGCAATCAGCTAGCACATTGGCTTGAAGCCGTATCCAATGTCCACACACTCTTAAACTTCTTCCTTGCTGTAGGCATCGCTGAAATCGTAAACACGAGACCGATTAGAAATGGAATGCTTATAACTTAGCTCTACTGCATGATTTAGAAGATGAAAGAATGGAAACCATCCCTAAAAATATCATGTAACCTCCTGTTTATAAGTAGGGTGCACAACATACTCATAAACAAGACTCTACTAGACACGACTTGTAGACTCCCTAGTATAGACATGCTTTGATACCAAGATTGTCACGACCCAAATCGGAGGGTCGTGATGGACACCCGGATCCCACCCGCCGGTTACCACTAGCCGTACAATCAACATTTTTATTCATAATTAAACACAGAGTAAGCCGAAAAAGAAAGACTATATAAAACTAGGTAACCACTATATATATATATATATATATATATATATATATATATATATATCAAGTCCTATAATGTCATAGAAGTATACTACACCCACAGGACACCATCTACAGGCCTCTAAAGAGTATACGACATCAAAAGGTTGGGACAGGGCCCAGTGATCGGTGTATTCTATATACACCTCTTGAGTCATTTTTAGTTAGTATTTTACTCATTTCATTTATGTTTAGTATAGTATTAGGGTTGTTTTCCTTTCTTTTGTGTCACAGCGGTCAGAAATGGAGAAATGGCGAAAAAGGAGATGAAATGAGCATAAATGAGATGAAATTGCACACTAAAAGAGCCAAGAAATAAAGCCTAAGAAGTTTCGGAAAATATAGAAGAAATCAGACGAAGACCGGACGAACAAAGGACGAAGAAACGAAAAATTCGGAAGAATGCCGTCACACGGGCCACACTAATTAATCAAGATGTTCAAAGCCTCGATTTTCAGCCACACGGATTGCGTCGCGCGCGATACACGGATTTCAAGTTCAGGCCGAATTTGACATGTTTTCAGGATCCAAAAGGGATAACTTTTCCTACCTACATATTCCTTAACCCTTTTCCATAACTTTTCCTAAAACCTTTACCTAAAAGGATTCCATAACCTTTCCTACCTACATAATCCCTAACCCTTTACCTAAAGGATTCTTGGTCTATAAATAGTCTCTACATCATTAGAAGAATTCTTCATTCTACATCCACCATCCTACATTCCATCCACCATTCCATTCCATTCTCCATCCACCATTCCATCTTGTAAATATTCCACAACACAATCCTTGGATGCTAGAAGGCTTGGAGACTCGTTCTTGAGTATTTTCTTTTATTTCTTTTTGCTTTGTTTATTTTAGTTCATGTATGGAGATTGTATTAGTTCTTAGCGTGACTATGACTAGGAGCTAATTACTTTGTTAGAGATTTCCTTGTGATTCTCTTGAAACTCTTATTCATGAATTAATACATTAGTTGATTTCTTCTTCACTTGTTTAAGATTTATTCAATAGTTGTTTTGATTGCTTGATAATTAATTGATCACTAGTTATCATCACTTATATGATTTCTAATCGAAAGCCGAAAGGGGAGATTGTGAATATGCTATAGTTGAATAAACATAGGTTAAATCGTGGACGAAAGTACCCCGATACTTGTGTAGCTTAATAGGTTATTGCTCTTAATCCTCCTTTGTAGTCAATCTTGTCACCGAAAGGTAGAAGGGTTATCCATTGGGGTTGAGTGTTTATATTACCTTAACAGGAGTATAAAACGGCTTAGTTAACCTGCTATCTTAACGTAGAAGAAGATGTTAGTCTAATTGTATTAAGGATTGAATAGAGTGGATATTTGATGATCTTGGAAGCCTTAATTCTCCATCATAACTGATTTAAATCAAAGTATTTTTATAATTAGTTTATTTCCTGCATTATTAGTTTAGAAGTCCAACTCAATTAACGTTAACCAAATAGAAATTAAAGCATAGATAATCGGTACTTGAAAACCAGTCCTTGAGAACGATATTCGGTCTTACCTAGACTATATTACTTGTAACGATACGTGCACTTGCGTTAAGTGTGTGCATAAATCGCGCATCACCCAGCCATACCCATATACGCACACAAAAATTACCGTATCAAGATAGACTGACACTCCGAAACAAAGGGAGTGCTCCAAAATTCGCTGAGTCTACTAACGTGGGTCATTGTCCTGTCTACATGCACATGCGGGCATGAAACACAACGTCCCCCGATAAAAGGGATGTCAGTACGACTGATGTACTGAGTATGTCAGACGTGAATAATAGCATCACAAGGATATAACAATAACTAAAATAGAAACAACTGACCAACAACAAATACCTCTGAGTCCCTAATACATATGCTTAAATGTTATGCAATGCAAATACGGTATAATATTTGTCACACATGCATCTTTTGTTCCTATAACAGTCTCTATGGGCATCATTTTATATCATATTGGTTAATGAATGTGTGCATAATAAAAATACGATATACTAATGACCACACAAGCATTTTCCTACCTAACAATACATGCTTAATATTATATGAGCCAGAAATATCTTTCAGAATCATCTACATTATGCCATGAAAAATCAAGTAATCTGGCTAGGAAAATGTTTGTGTGGCCATTAGATCTGGATTATCAAAAAAAAAAAATCTAAGTAATCTTTTCTCAAAGCTAGTAAGTAGGTATACCAGAAAAAGCAATCATCACAGCCCCTTTCAGTATGCCTTTTCTGCATATCAGTGAAAGGTTTGCAGATGATGTCATACCCAACGAATGAGCCCTCCTTTTCTGTAAACAGTGCGAATGAAATGATTCTTTCTCCCTAACACATGTCCTTACCCCACTTAAAGTAATGACATCTAATTACACGTACTAATCCCCTAATCTTTGCATGCACCAAATGGTTTCATTAACACTTATGTCATTTGCATGCGTTTTACACGGAGAGGTTCTCCAATAAGTTTTATCCTCCATTGATAATTAATTAATCCCATAATTAATCAATCACACACATAATTAATTTATTTATCTCAATTCAATTAAAGCTCAACAACTTATAAGACATTGTATACTCAATGTCATAATTCATGTAATATGACATTAGTTCATATCCTTTTTGTACACGCACCAAATTTATTCTCGATCCCCGTCGTCACATTTTTTACGTCCAAAATTATTTCGGGGTCTAATTTTTTTATATGCTAATCTCTTTATTAGCATACATTCCCCGAGGTTCTGGTCTGTTTGCCTATGTTTAGGTGCTCAAACTATTGCCCAAAATTTCGGGATGTTACAAAAAAATTTAAAATACTGCACTACAAGAGGGTCGAACAAAGGAGGCACCTGACCGTTGAGCCATTTGAGGCTTGTTGTAAAGTGGTATCACTTTTATGGTATATATTCGATTTTGTGTGTGTATATATATGTATGTAATAAAATTTTCCGATACAGCGGTGTCGCGTGATATTCATGCATTCAAGATAAATCCGCCCCTGCATATAAACGAGTCAAGAAACAGAAGTAATAGTATCACGCACAAATTTTAAGGTCGTAATGAAAAATTGAAAACTAAATCTAAATATCTTTGACTGATTTCCTCAATGTGATTTGAGTTTCCTTTCAATAGTATAGATAGTGTCATAACATCTCACTTGAGTTTCCTGGTCATTGCATGTGTGCGTACGTGCTAAGGTATAAGACTGAGTTAGACATTCTTTCACTTAATCTACTACATACTTTGTTTTACTCATAGCCAAAATATTTGATGAAGTCAACCATGCTGCGTATATCTTTGATAGAGACATGATTCTCTTCTTATGTCTGTAGAAAACATGCTCTTTTTCTTAGCTCATCAACTCCAACAGAGACATTACCTTCTTCTATTTGTTCTTAAAAATGATGCCTCACCCCAATGTGTTTTATCTTCTCCTTAATTAATTGAGGTTCCAAATTCATTGATGTTGCTCTCTTGACCAGTTCACTTATTAGTTACGAATCATCTTTATCTTCTAGGGAACCATGTTTTTGTAAAGTGACCACTTCCTTAGTTGTGTCTTCAAGAAGTTCTAGATTTAATCCATGGCCATGTGTCTTGTGTAGATCCATCCTTAGTCATCGTCATGTTCATTTTTAGGGCCTTTCTCCTCCAAATAATTAAATCCATCATTGATCATATTGTCAACATCTTCAGCTTATAAGGTCACTTTGTCCTTGATTAACCTGGATTATGACATTTCAAGAACCAGTTTTTTTGTTGTCAATTATTTAACAAGAAAAAGCCTGCATGTCCTAGTCTTTTTGTATCATATCAGTGAATCACCTTTGGTATCTTCTTAGGGCTTATCAGTTGTTACTCTAGAGCGGCGTGATATCTACTTTGCAAGCTTTCTTGTGCCTCTTCTTTCCAGAACCAGATTCCTAGTTTTTTAGATATGTAACGCACTACAAAAAAAACCTACGTGACGGTTAAAAACCGTCACAAAACGAGTTTTGTGACGGTTAAAAACCGTCACAAAAGAAGTTTTGTGACGGTTTTCTAAGTATCACGGTAGACACTGTACAAATTTGTGACGGTTGTGACGGTTTTACATAAAACCGTCACAAATTCCCTCATTTTTTTAAATTTTTCCGCAAAATTTATTAATTAAATAATATTTTTTAGCGGGAAATTTGAAATAAAATTAATTTAAATTGGCAGAAATTTTTAATTAAATTTGATTTAACTTGACGGGAAAATTAATTTTGACATTTTCTTAATATTTTAATTTTAATTTATTAAATAAAAATAAATTAGAATTGTAAATATATTATAACTAAAATGTTACCCACATAATGAAATTGTTCTAATACAGTAAATCGAAACATTACAAATTGTTTTTCAAAACATCTAATGTTATCATCAAATACAACAAAAAACATAATATTATTTTAACTTCAAAAAGTACAAATATTGTCTAAATCATCATAAAAATAACACAACTATGCAGCACGGAGAATCTTTGAAAAATGTACCCACTCGATCCGAACTTCATCAAGGTCATGCTGCGAAAAATATTTTTTGCCATTATACTGTTAGAAATCAGTTAAATTTTCTAATCATAAATAAGTCATTATAGACAAATACATAAACAAAAATAATGTTAAATACTTACATTGTTATAAAGCAAAGACAAATCATTCATTAGATCTTTAATGAAACGCAACATATAGTAAGCACACTCGTATCCATAATGTTGTTGTGGTACCTTAAAACAAAATTAACCAAAATATTAACTTGACAGCCAAATTTAAACTTTCATTACATACCAATTAAAGACTTGAATAAATGGATTACCTTAACAATTTTTACCATTCTTGAAACTAGTGGTTTCCGATTTTAATATGTATGAGCGCCGAACCTAAAATAAACAAACTAGTGGTTTCCGATTTTAAATCTACCCTTTCTAATTTATTAATTCAATGCCTAATTATTCTAAGTGTTCTAATAATCACACAAGCAGACTAATTACATTACAATATAAAATAAAGGTGGAATCAATCAAATTACAAGGATAACAGTTAAAACAATGATAATACCTGAGCCTTGTACGTGATTCCATCAAATCGTCATCGCTGTAGAACCCCACTTTGCTCTCCCGTATTGTTCGAATGTTCCTTAGAAAATCAATAAATACGAGTAAAATCTTCGGATCCGTATAAAACAATAGGAGTTTTAATTACGGAAGGCTCAAACTTATATTTTGTAAAAAGATATTCCAATCATGTCGACATTTGCTTCCTTTAAAGAGCAACCCAACAACATACTTAAAATTATCAAATATGGGTAACAACTCATGATAAAGTTCCAAATGGGTAGGAACCATTTCCCAGGGATAACATCATTAGAGAGCAGCAACTGAGCATAATAAAGTAGCTTAGTCACAAATATGCAGCAACTGTTTTGCCAAGGAATGCAGCAGAATGCACCATCCATCCTTCCTAGAAGGCAATAGACATTTATCAGTAAGTGTGGCATCTCAAAATGTAGTGCTATAATGTAGCAACAAGTAGTAACAAAATAGCAGCCACAAGTAGCAATTTTATCTCAAAACAAATGCCAAAACAGAGGATCTGTCCAGCCAAGTATAATAGCATATTGATTAAAATTCACAGCAGCAAAATAGCACCAACAAGCAACAACATTGGCCCTTAAAGGGAAAGCAATCAATGGCCATAAATAGCAAATCCTTTGGCCCTGAAAGCCATTGTCAACAGTAGCAACAAGTAATAACAAAACAACAGACACAAGTAGCAATTTTATCTCAAAACAAATGCCAAAATAGAGGATCTGCCCAGCCAAGTATAGTAGCTGCTTTAAAACAGCCTTGAAGCACCAGTTTTCAGCCAAGTAACGTAGCAGTAGTTTGGCTTCCATAAGGCAATAACAAATAACCTTAAAATGTAGCATAACAACAACAAACAGTGCATCAATTTTACCTCTCTAAAGGCAATATAATTATCCTTAAAGTGCAGCAATTCAAGATCAAACAAAGTGCAGTGGCTCTGACCAAAAATACCATAACAGTAATTTGAACATGTCAGCATGTAGCAGTAGCAAGACAATTCTTGAAAGATGGACAAAAATGTAACAATCAACCTACTCAAACTCAAAAAAGCAATGCCATAATTCTTTCCAACTCAATTAATAACACAAAGTTGCACTTGTATTAGCATATGACAACAGAAAGGTTTCAAAGTAACGAAATAAAGCAACACCATAATGAAATGGAACATGTTTTGTTGAGTGTCGCAATAAGATCAAAAGGTTTCTAGAACCTTAGGCATGTCAGGCTGTCGGATGAGGCTAAACTAATCCCTAAGTATGCCTCAGCTTTCAGTCAGCATAGAAACAGACCAGAAATAGATTGACAATCAGAATATGTACTCATACTTTAATCACGATAAACAAAGTATGTATGTTCTTAATGGTTAATTAATTAAACAAAGTATTACAATATTTAAGAGAAACTAAGACAAGATAAGGTACCAAGAATAGATAATGAAGTAATTAACTTGTACATGTTTTGGATCATTATTCCAGCATAACACATCTAATTGATTTAGTATTAAACTTGAGCAACGATGTAACATACACTTGGGGTAGTTCTTCCTATGTCAATTTTGCTCCTACATCGTTCATAGAATTCTCACACCCTTCATGCCAAAATCAATTAAAAATATATGTACTATTTCGTTGTCCAAGAGTGCACTAATTCATAAGTTTATAAAAATACTATCTTTGAAGAATTGTTTTCTAAAACTAAAACAAATACACCAAACATGAATTTCATATCTAATACGTGTTCCTAAATGGCTCTTATCTCTTCTTCCACTGGTCCAATGAAATCCTCTTCGTAATTTTCTAAAAATTATTGAACAGAGCATTCTTTCTATTTCATTCAGTTAATCCACGACATTCACGACAAGACTAATTTCAAAAGCTACGTACGTCATGTAAAGAAAATTGTCACTCAAGGACACTTTCTGTTACACCCCATAATTCCATGGCAAAAGTGAAGATCAAGACTTAGTTATTTTCCAAGATTAAGCTTCCTAACTAAGTTCTAAGCCAAGCTAAATACTCCATAGTGGTGGGTTAGTGTTGGCCGAAATCTGCCCAAAGAAACCATAAGCTCAAAATGAACTTTTTGGAAGCAAAACAAAAAAAGAAGATGGTTACAAGCTTGTAGAGGGTGCATGGGTGTTGTTGGAACTTGAAGAAGTGGTGCAAAATGAAGGGTGAAGCCGAGACTTTTGTGGGCTATTTTGGGCTAAAAGGTTGAGGTAAGAGTTCTTCTTCTTTTTAAAGTAATTGAATATTACATGTTGTTATAGTTAATAGATGAACTTGTGTTAAGAGAAAAGGAGAATAAGAAATACATGTGACATATTTGGGTGTTGGCCGAATGTAGAGGCAATTTTACTACTTTAGATTTCGTTGGTTATTGTTGTTATTAACGTCACTACTTGCATGTTAAAATGAAGGAAATATTGTTATTACAAGTTGTTATGGTTCATATTAAAGTGTTGAACTTAAATTGGATTATAAGAGTTATGAAAAAGGGCTTTGGTTTGGAGTCTTGATTGGTCGAAACTGTATAAAACTGTGGGGTATTGTTGTGCTGTTTTAGGGACTGTTTTGTGACGTTATAATGCTGAAAATTTGATGACAATTACACATGTTTAATGTGATAAATTGCTAACGTATGTCCTAAAGGAATAATAGTATAGAAAGGTGTAGAAGACTTCACATTTTACCCTCATTGTTGTTGGAATATGGACTGTTTTTATGGACTGTTTATATGGATTAAGAGGTCGGATTAACATGAAAAATTGGTGTGTAACTCACCTTGGTTGCTGTTTTGGTTATGACCTTAATTGGTACTTGGTTATTGATGTTATTGGTCTTATTTGTAAGGTGAAAAGTATGTATAAACAGGGGAAGTGCCCCCCAAATTTATATGAAAGGAGAGTCATTATGTGGTATAGTGTATACTAGTATCATGAAGTTGATAGACGTGTTATTGTTGGTATAGGTTGAAGTACTACTTGAGACGTATTCTAGTTGTCAAGTTGGTATGACATATAAGGTATGTGAACTATCCTTTCTTCTTTTGGCATGATTTGTATGAAATGGGTGTACGACGGACGTACGTAATTCCATTGAACCCTTTATTTTACATGATATGAAAGTGTCTTGATTTTATACGTATAAGTTACTTGATTTGAAAAGTATAAGTGACTTGATTTGAAAAGTATAAGTGACTTGATTTGAAAAGTATAAGTGTCTTGAGGTTACAAGGGTTAGTGCCTTGGGTTTTTATAAATGAAAGATTATACGGTGGACGTACATAGTACTTTTGGGGTTCAAGTCCCTAATGATACATGATATGACTTTTTATAAAATGAATGTACGGTGGACGTACATAGTACATTTGGGTTCAAGTCCCTAATATTACATGATATGATAGTGTCTTGGTTTTCTAAAATGAAAGATGTGATAGTGCCTTGGTTTTCTAAAATGAAAGTTCATTTTAAAGATGATTTTATTGAAGAGTCAAAAGATGATTTTAAATGGCACAAGGTTCTCATGATAACTATTCAGGCAAGTGTTATTATATGATTTCACCGAGTCCCATAATGGGCAGGGTACGATATATCCATATGATTATTTCACCGAGTCCCAAAATGAGCCGGGTACGATATATGTGGACAAGTATCCACGAATATGACTTCTTTCACCGAGTCCCATAATGGGCCGGGTACGATATGTATATGGATATGACTTCTTTCACCGAGTCTCATAATGGGCCGGGTACGGTATGTATATGGATATGACTTCTTTTACCGAGTCCCTGTTGCGATATTTCTAAGTGCTTACGCAAGTATACGTATCGTTCAAATAATAAAGATCTGTAAGACCGAGTTTATCGTCCACAGAGATTGGTTTATTAAGTATCGATTATATGTCCTATAGTATCTATTTGGTTGACGTTCTTTAGTTTGAAGATTATAACTAAGAATTATAAGTAATTGCAGAAAATAAACTAAAGATTATAAGATTTTGGGTTTATAACAGTTATGAAGGAAATAAGGTTCCAATCTCCTCAACTATCCACTCTTTCACATGTCAATGCAATGCTAATGATTCTTCTTCTTTTTAAGATAGCAGGTTAACTAATATGTCATTATATTCCGGTTAGGACATACAAGAGCTCAACCTTGTGCAGAAACCTTCTATATTTCTATGATAAGTTTTATCACACAGGAGGATTAAGAACAATAACCTTAAATACTACACAAGTATCGGGGTACTTTCGTCCACGATTTTAACCTATGTCTAGATAATTACATCATATTCAAATCTCACCTTTCAGACTTTTGATTCGAAATCATATAAGTGATGACAATTAATAACTAGTTAATTATCAAGCAATCATAACAATATTGAATAGATCTTAATATGCTGAAGAAGAACTCAAAAACTAATGCATTAACTATATGAAAGAGCTTCAAGAAGATTCGATGGAAACCCTACTAAAGTATTTAGCTCCTAAACATTGTCATGTCAAGAACTAAATTACAATTCAACATAAACTGAAATAAAATAAGAAAAGAAAAAGAACTTGAATAAGAGTCTCCAATTGTAGCTTGTAGCCGTCGTTCTCCTCTCCAAAGTATGATCCCCGAATAATGACAAGGTTTAGACGTTTTATAACTGAGAAAAACCTTGCTTCGGACCCCTTTACCCTTGTCCAATTTCGACCCAACTTTTCTGAAAATATGCATCGGCACCGCGGTGCTAATTCCTCACGAAATAACTGTAGCTCATACCGAAGAGAATAACTCAAGGGCACTGGCTACTCCATCAACTAAATTTCGTTGCGTAAGTGAGGATGCCAGTCATCATAGTCTGAACTTGAAATCTTTCGTAGGCTCATCTCGTCGATTGGCATTCCGATCCTGGTCATTCATAGATAGTCGGCGCTTTTAGTCATAGGCTATCGCCCATTCCTGGCTCACTGGACATATGGCACCGCGGTGCTTTCGATGATGTTTCAGTTTCGGACTTTCGGCAATTTTTACACCTCGGTGCTAATTTTTCTGACAGTGGTTCCATGGCACAGCGGTGCTGATGGGCCAGGCACCGCGGTGCCTCTCTAATTCCTGCCCAGTTCCGCATGATTTGTTCTATTCTTCATGACACTTTTTAGGCTTCATTCCTTGGGCTATGCTTGTGCAATTTGCATCCCAATTAAGCTCATTTCGTCCTCAAAATTGGTATTTCTCCTTTATGACCGATGTGACACAAAATGAAGGAAAAACACACCTAACACTATACTATACACAGAATAAAAGAGTAAAATACTAACTAAAAATGACTCAAAAGTGTATGCAAAATACACTTAACAAACACCCCAAACTTACACTTTGCTCGCCCTCGAGTAAAGCACGAAACAAAAACAAAAATAAAAATAAAGGACTCAATGAACTGGATCAAGTAGCTATAGCAATGCTTCTTCAAAATCATGGATGAAAGTTGAGATAATATGTTAGAGCATACATAGCATGAATATTTAGAAATCTAGGATGTCAAGTTAGATATTTCGCAAATTCACTTAGATCATGATCAATGGAAATACAAACACCTAACTTATGCATGTCAATTTCATTCCATCTTTCCCAAAACGCTATAGATCTGTCTACTTGCTATTCTCCACCAATCATAGACATACATATTAGAAATCATCAGGGCTTTCAAGGGTTGTAATGTAGGCTTAGGCAGAGGTAGGTAAAAGTAGGCATTTAGGCCCAATTACGTACCATAAGTATTTTTCATTCAACACTTTTTTCCTTCTTTTTTTGACTATCTTTTTAATCTCACACCTATTTTTCTCCCTTTTTTGTAGAGCATAAGATACATTATAAATAACAAGAACCTCCAAACTTAGGCTTTTGCATATTTTTTATTAGGGTGCATCAAATTTTCACTCTCTTCTTGTTTCTTTTTCAACATTTTTCATCCCACTAACTTGCAATTATTACTTATGGAACAAACAGAAAATCATAGGATGTCAAACAAAGATCTTATTTTAGGCTCAAAGAGGCTGACTAGTGATACAATTTATACCAGGATAGATAATGAATGATAAGAAGGGCTAACAAAGAAATGTCTGAATCATCTCCCTGAACATGTACATCTTAACTATTTCGCCTCAAATAACAAGTAAACAGATTTTCTAGACGTTTTTCAACCTTCCTTTCCATAACAAACACACATAGGCTAAGAACCAATATCCCAAATAACTAGATGTCATGAATTTTTGGCATATCTAACTTAAGCACACAAATTTTTGCTTTCAATTCCATTACATTATCTCATTTTATCCACTCAATATCGTTAGCAACTACAACATGCATGATCCATAAAAAAAATTATGACTCAAAACACGTAAAACAACATAAATACGAATCAAAAAGACTCAAAAACAAAAAAAAACAATAAGACACCCCCCAAACTTAATCGACACATTGTCCCCAATGTGAGAAGACTAAAAATAACGGAACAACTTACTGACACAACACAACGATCATAACGGAGGTCTGGGAGGAAGGACAAATTACTGTGCACAAAGCCGAAGGAGGCACCACGGTTCTGCTCAAAGCACCGCGGTGCTAATTGCCAAAAAATTTCAATGTCTTTAGTTTTCTGCATTGTTAACCATTCTCCCTTCGGAGTGAGTCCTGCCCTTCATCTTTCATCCAAAAACACTAGCATACCAGATCGTGAGACTGTTCAAGATAAAATAAAACAAACTGAAACAAAAATTGAAATAACATAATTAAAAATATTGAGTTGCCTCCCAAGTAGCGCTGTCTTTAACGTCTTTTAACCGGACGCAGGTTACTAAATTAAGGGGGTAGAGTTTCCCCTCCGCATATCCATTTTAGCACCATTCTCTTTCTCCTCATTCTCTTCTTTTTCACAGTTCTGATTTCAGAAAAGTTCAATTCTTTTTCATCAATAGCTAGTTCAGAAATCTTACCATCAGGTTCTCCATGCTGCTTTGGTGGTACCCCATGAGCATCAGTACTTGTGAGGCTTTTCTTAGGCATAACCTTATCCACTACCCAAATAGCAAAACATCTAGCATCGACTTGAGGTTCAGTGGGATGCTTGAAAACTTTGAATACCATCTCCTCACCTTGCACTCTTAGTTTTAACTTCCCCTTTTCAACATCAATGAGGGCTCTCCCTGTGGCTAGGAATTGTCTTCCAAGGATCATGAACATATTTTCATCTTCATCCATGTCTAAAATGGGGAAATCAGCAGGAAGGATGAATTTACCCACTTGTACCAACACATCTTCAATAATTCCTTGGGGATGCACAATCGAGCGATCAGTTAGCTGCAGGGTGACTGTGGTTGGTCTTGCTTCCCCCAAACTAAATCTTTTGAACACAGAGTAGGGCATAAGATTGATACTTGCCCCCAAATCACATAAAGCCCTTTTTCATGTAACACTCCCTATGGTGCAAGGTAAGGTGAAACTCTCTGGGTCTCTCAACTTAGGGGGAAGTTTCTTCTATAATATAGCACTGCACTCCTCTGTCAGCACCACTATCTCATAATATGTCAGCTTCCTCTTCTTAATAGGACGTCTTTCATGAATTTCACATAAGCTTGCATCTGCTCCAAAGCTTCGATGAATAGAAGATTGATATGCAGTTTTTTGAATACCTCCAAAAATTTCGAAAACTGCTTATCCAAAGTCTTCTTCTGCAGTCTTTGAGGGTAAGAAATTTTGTCTGTATACTCCCTCATCACTGCGGGTGGAGCCTTCTCTAAAATAGGGCGGTCATCAGTAACCCCCTCTTTTTCTACCTCAATTGTCTTCCCCACATCATTCTTCTTTTCAACCACTGGTTGGGGTGTCTTCTGCTCTAACTGATTCCCATTTCTCAAACTGATTGCTTGGCATTGCTCTCTTAGATTCATCATTGTATTACTAGGAAGGTTACCTTGCTCTCTATTATTCAACGTGTTTGCCAACTGTCCCACATGTGTTTCCAAACTCATGATGGATGACCTAATCTCGGTCATGAACTGGGTGGTCTCCTTCATGAATTGAGTCTGAGAGTTGTTGGATTCTGTCTGAGATTTAGCCAAGGTCATCAGTGCTGCTCTTATTTCTCTTATTTCATCTAACTTCTCTTGTGGGTCTGGTGGGCTAAACTGTTGTGAGGATGATACCTTAAATTGTGGTTGTTGCCCTTGTTCATTCTTCCATGAAAAATTTGGGTAATTTCTCCACCCCAGATTATATGTGTTGGAGAATGAATTATTGTAGGGCCTCTGATAATTCCCCACTGCCTGAACCTGCTCCATGGGCACATTATCTGGGTCCACTGCTGTACACCTATCAAAAGTATGGGGACCCCTACAAATTTCGCATCTCACTGGTGTCTGAACTGCTTTAACTGTCATGGCACTCTGATGTATCTATTTTGTCAAAGTAGCTACCTGCACAGTCAATGCAGTAATAGCATCTAGCTCATGAATTCCAGCCATCTTCCTATTGTTCATTGCTCTCTCATCGGCCCCCTGATGGTTGTTTGTAGCCATATCCTCTAGCAAATCATGTGCCTTATTGGCACTATTTCTCATGAACGTACCTCCTGCTGCAGCATCAATGATGGTACGAGTTGTACCACTCAGCCCATTGTAAAATATGTGGACTAGCATCTACTTCTCAATCCCATGATGTGGGAACTTCCTCTGCAAATCTTTGAACCGCTCTCATGCATCATAGAGTGAGTCTCCATCCATCTGATATTAATTATTAAGCTCTCATCTGAGCTTTGCTGCTTTGGATGGAGGGAAGAACTTGGCAAGGAACTTCTGGGCTAAGTCTTGTCATGTAGTGATGGAGTTCGCCTGTAATGAAATCAACCAGCACTTTGCTCTCTCCCTGTCACGCCCCTTTTTCGACCGCGACAAATAAAACTCCTGCTTAGAAGATGTTTGAAAATAAAATGCTAAAAGTGCTAAAAGATGCTAAAATGCTAAAGGGTGCTAAAGGGCCAAAATGCTAAAGGCGCTAAAAGGGGTTACTAAAATGCTAAAGGGTTCGCGGAGTCGCCACCTAATTAGTTTGGGTGAATCAAGACACCTAAATGTCAACTAAGTTAAAGTCGACATCAACTCCATTTTAATAGTCTGCAAAACTAGTGTGAGATTCTGGGTAAGGGTTCTTTATTAATCTAGAGGGAAGAGATTAGGCATCCTCTAAGATCTTCTAACCTGCGGTTGTCCTGCCAAACCTAGGTTAATTATTATGCTAGAAAATGCATGTTTTGAAATGTTTAAGTGAAGAGGTGCTTGCAAATAAAAGGGTAAAAAAGGATGCATTTTTTTATAACATGAAAAGATTTATAAGATTTGTTTATAAAGTTAATTTTCGAAAGAAATCATATAAAGTGTTATAAAATACATAAGAAGTTAAAATATACATGTGCAAAGTTGACTTAGTGATTAAAGGTAGGAGTTTGTTTGCAAAATCTGGTTTTGATAATAAATTATATAGTATTAATAAAGAGTTATTAATTCTTTTAAGATGCATTAGTTTCATGATTAGATATTCAAAAATAAGTTATTCGGCAGAAGGTTTAGACATGCATGATAAGCCTAAAATACATAATGAGAAGTGCATTTCTGATTTTTAATTACCTTCCCACCTTATACGTTTAAAGATTAATTGCCTTAAATATCCTATTAATTACAAAGTTAGCCAATTAAATTTCAACAAAATAACAAACATATAAGACATATAAGATTAGGAGGCCAAAAGGATGCTTTGAGGGGGATGACAATGTCGTCTCGTCCCCCTTTCTGTTTGGAAATTCTGAGGCGGAATACGATGGACACGGATATGGGAACTCATGCGGTGTGGCTCGTGAAGAGTCTCGCAATGAGACTCTTCATTTCTCCAATGCATTTCATGTAACAAGAAAAGAAAGATAAGGATTAGTAAACACCTAAATTATATTAACAATGCAAGTAAACGTTCGTGCGAATTTAAACAAACATGTAATTTGATTATAGAAATCCAGAATAAGGCGACAGGTACAAGAAAAAAGATTAGCAATCCGGAATAAGGTGGCAGGCAACAAGCAAAGAACATCTCAAGATGGTTCAATTAAAGAGTAGGCTTCAAGTGCAACCAATAAGCAGAATGTATAACGCAAGCCCGAAACATATAATCTCCGTACTTCTCGTTATAAATAGAGGACAAGAAAACAGGTCCAGGCTACACTATTTTTTAGATCTTTCGTTATAAGAAAAGACAAGATAGCAGGGCCATCCAGCATGTAATTTCAACAAGAAAGAACAGGTCAAACCACTAAATGATGGGCCATGTATTAGACGCAAGTTTACAAATGCCAACTTTCAAGTCATACACACAGTTTAGACACACAGAAAGACTGCTGCATTCAGTGATTTCAGAGTATATAGGTGATATTCCTGGATGTATCCGAAGATACATGACTGTGGTATATATTTTAAAATTTGCATACCATGTATACATAGAGGTATATCGTACCACATACACCGAATCAACCTTTTCAGGGTAACAAACCTATAAGCAGTAACCAGAGAATCGATGGACATCCTGCACGACTCCAACAAACAGTACAAGCAGAGCAATACTCAATTTGAGACTTTGAATCAATCATATCACACTTATGCTGCCTGGAAACATTCAGGACTGTATGCTAGATGGTTATCGGGTTCACTGTTTAATACAGGAAAGGCAGTACCCTAGTAGCAATAGACAACTAATAACTATTATGGCTGATATAGTTAAAAAGCTCAAATAAGACGGGCAAGCTTCAATATTCGGACCTCGACACTAGTCTACAAAGATCTAGACCACAATGCAACTAAATCAAACTACATTGCAATATAATTTGTTCGAATAACATCTATATAATGCCATTTCAATCATGTATCAGCAGTCATTAAATTAACCCAAGTAACCCTCGACAAACAGACAGGCTTCGAACACTTAACAAGTCCAGATTCTAACCATTCGTGACAACACATAGTTGTTCAATGCAATCACATAATACATCTAAGCAGATTCACACATTGAACATCAATGCACACAACAATACAATTCGTCGATACACTCGGGGTTTTGTTGCGACGCTATTGAAAGAGACGAGGTTTCGATTAGGTTTCTTTTACTAGTTTTTCTTCTGCGAGAAATGATGTTTTTTTCTCTTGCTGATTTCGGATTATCCCCTGATGCTAAAGGATTCTTCCCGAGGTTGAAGGCTTATTTTATACTCTGTTTTTTCCTCGTGATAGCTTCACCCCTCCCCCCTATACTGTGCCAATCGATTGGTATTTATAGCACGATTTAGGTTTTTGAGTCATGGTAAGTTTTGGTGTAAGGTAAGTTTTGGTGTAAGGCAAGTTCTGATTTTGGTACTGATTTGTTACGATTTTAGTGATATTTGGGTCTTGATTCGGTTCCATTTCTATGGTAAGAATGTTACACCCCGTATTTACAGGATATGTTTTAAGAACGTATGTAAGAACTCACATTGTTAAGATTTGAGACTTGTAAAAATTTATCGGAAATTTGAAATTGTCGGAAAATGAATTATTGTGACGAATGGGAGGGCGACACGTGTCACCCCCCTTAGAAAGGCCTTGGACGAAATTGCAAGGGCTTAAGGGTCATTGGACCTTTGTTGGCAAGACAAGTCTTGCAACTTGGAGCTTGAGTTTCTTGACCAAGTCAATGGACCCACAAAGGCTTGATATTTGCTTAGACCTCATCCTAGCCACCCAAATGTTTGTATCATGACCCTCCAATGTGCTTTATATTACTACTAGTAGCAAGAGAGGGCTTAACACTTAGCCAAATATCACAACAAATTGAAGAACTATGAGCAAGAGCTCTCGGCTTTACCAACAAGAAGAAAGAATTTTTTTTTGTTTGTTGTCCAATAATCTTCCCACTTTAAACCAAGGTTCCTAAGTGTATTGTAAGCATATCTCAATAGAAAAATCTCGGAAAAAGATAGTTTTCGGGTTAGTCGCAAAGCGAAAACCTAGTTGCTTTCTAGGTTTTGGATTGGAAGATTGAAGGAAAGTTGTTGGTATGGTTCTAAGGGTCTCAAGTAGCGGATTGAAGTGTCTTGAAGAGTCTCTAAGTTTCTAAGGAGCGACTTCGGATTTGAAGATTGGATTAAGATTCGTTGAGGTATAATCTTGTTTTTTTGAAAGTGTTACAAGATTATTTATATTGTTGTTAGCTTTACTTGTTGCTAGCACGAAGTACATGTGTTGAAGTTTATAAGGATTATGGATTGATTGTAGCCTTGAAAATCCGAAATGTAATGTAGACCATGTTAAGTTGGATTACAATTTGGTCTTTTATTAGAATCGTCGCATGTTATTGACTTGAAGATTATAGTAGTTATAATCATTTGCGACTTGATATCATGTTAGGCTAATAGCTTGGATTGAAATGGAAATTGGATAAGAATTGATGTTGTAGTACTTCAAGTTAGCCGAAATGGGCCTAGTAAGTTGTATTAATTTGATATCGTTTGTGGGGCGGAATTTTACACGTCTAGTAGGCGTGTAATCCCCTATTGTTGATTTCATTGATTGGGCCTTAAATGTGGCGTGTTTGGTTATTGTATTCGGCCTTGAAAAAGGTGGCAAAGTAAGTAGAAACAAAGGAGGCGCTGTCCGATTTTCCGTAGAATTTAGTGACTTAGCACCTAGGATATTCTACGTTTGAAATAAGAGGTTAATGGACGTATGGTGACCATTATAGGTTGAAGTACTAAGTATAGCGTATCCTACTTGAAGAATGGAATAGCTCAAGGTTGAAGTACTTTGGAGCATTTTGCTACTTGTCGACAATCGTCGCGAGGTATGTGAACCTCTTCCTTCCTTTGGCATGATTCTATGTATGGAATATACCTGTGGTATCATTTCATGTTTCCTGTTACTCTTAGAAGTTAAGAGGTAGTTGTGTGATCTACTCTATGTAGAACTTTTCCTATCTTTGAGCATGACTAGTTGCACGTATGTAGTACGGTGAGCGTCTGACACCTTGATATCCTTTACTAGTTTGTGAATAGCCAAGTCGGGTGAGTTGGGAGATTTACTCACTTCTTTGAAAGTATGAAGGATGTCTTAAGTTTTATTAAGGTTAAGGGACTTGAAGAGTTTTCAAGTATGTGATACTTGTTCTGTTTTAAACGTATAAGTCCCTTGGATAGGAAATTGTTTTTGGCTAAGGTATAAAGTGAATATAACGGCTTTATGGGAAGTTAGTTATATTTGCTTTATGGAAAGATAAAAGACTTGATTTTAGTGAAAATGCAACTTGTTTTTAAGGCATAAATTGCCTAAGGTTTTATAATAAAAGGAGTCACTTGTTTTCTAAAGGTTAAGAGACTAATTGTATTTTTGAAAGTTATGAGAATTGATTTGAAAGTATATAATACTTGGTTTCAAAAAGTAGAAGTCTCTTGGTTATAAAAGGAACGTGTTGGTCTAAACCATAAAGGGTTATAACGGCTTTATGGGAAGTTGGTTATAACGGCTTTATGGAAGGTTAAGAGAATGGTTTTCTCTAATGAAGTAATCAAAGAAATAACTTGTATTAAGGAAGGGCAAATTGTTTTAAAGGTACCAATTGCTTAAGGTTTTTAATAAAGAAGTCACTTGATTTAGAAGCCGGTAATTGTATTTCTAAAAAGGTATTGTGACTTGTCTTGAAAGGTGTATAGGACTTGATACTACGGTTGTTAGTATCGGGAAGTTTTATTTGGAAAGAGTCTTTTGAAAAGAATGTCGTCGTAGTACTTTGGCTTGATTAATTGAGAATTATTCTATTTGTGCCCTGATAAGTACTTTGGCTTGTTAAATGAGAATTATTCTATTTGTGCCCTGATAAGTACTTTGGCTTGTTAAATGAGAATTATTCTATTTGTGCCCTGATAAGTACTTTGGCTTGTTAAATGAGAATTATCCTATGTGTGCCTTGATAAGTACTTTGGCTTGGTTAATTGACAATTAGCCTATATGTCTTTAGTGATAGCCTTTGAGTGCAAGTATTATGTTTTATTACGTTCCGCGACTCGGGTGGAGAATTGGTGTCTTGTTGTAAGTTACTTGGACGTACCGACAATGATGGGGGATTCCACGGGTATGCTTCCGTTATTTGGAGTACTTGGGTTAAATTCCCGGATTTTTATAAAGGACATGATAGTGCTTATATATTGTTAGATGGTCGGTCGAGATAGGGTAAGAGTATAAATGAGGGGTAAACCCCCAAGACGTTATACCACCTTCTCCAGGGTAAGAGTATCAGTGAGGGGTAAACCCCCAAGACGCTATACCACCTGCTTTACCACCTTCTCCAGGGTAAGAGTATCAGTGAGGGGTAAACCCCCAAGACGCTATACCACCTGCTCCAGGGTAAGAGTATAAATGAGGGGTAACCCCCAAGACGTTATACCACCTGCTTGATTGATGTTATGGGCATGAGACCCATGTTTATATTTTACACTTATAGCTGTCGACAGTGATGTGGGATTCCACTGGCAGGAGATATATAGATATGTATTGTGTATGTGTACGCCGACAGTGAGGTGGGATGCCACGGGCGCGTCACATGGTTATATTTTACACTTATAGCTGTCGACAATGATGTGAGATTCCACGGGCAGGAGATATATATATATGTATTATGTATGTTTACGCCGACAGTGAGGTGAGATGCCACGGGCGCGTCACATGGTTATATTTTACACTTATAGCTGTCGGCAGTGATGGGGGATTCCACGGCCACACTTTGCTATTTTGTGTGACTTGATCGCGTCCTGGATTGGGCCGGGTAGTATATGCGTCCCTCCATAAAAGGGCCGGATTGTGTTATGAATGATAAGTAAGTTTTATGGTAATGAACTTAATGATTTCCCTAATCATATACATAAGAGTGTGACTATAACTTTTATTGAAAATGGGAAAAGATAATAAGGTACGATTAAGTTCATAAGTGGTAATGACACGACAGGATCTGGTATGTACTTTTTATACTTGTCCCTGTCATTCTTTGTACGATTATGATTTGTTTATCGCATGCGTTATATTCTGTTCCATATTCGGTTTTGTTATCGACCCCGAGGGGCTGCGTTCATGCCCGCAGGTTTTAGGTACCCAGGTTGGTGATCCTTGCTCTTAGGATCTCGGTTCAGTTTTTGAGAGAAAGCTCCATTTGCTCCGGAGGCTTAGCTCTTGGTACGGTTTTCCCTGAGGTAGTTTATTCATGTATATTCAGGGGTATAGCGGGGCCCTGTCCCGCCACAGTTGTTATGTTAAAACTCTTAGAGGTCTGTAGTCACATGTTGTGGGTCAGTTTGTAAAGGAAAGGAGGCAACTGCTTCGGTTGTTTATATTTATGTCCAGGAAGGTAGCCCTATCGGCTAACCTGTTATTTTACTTCTGTTGTTCATTTTTAAAGTTTCATGTATGTTCCGCTGATTATCTCTGATGTATACCTGTAAGGGTGCCCAGGTAGGGCACCAGTCGCGGGCCCGGGGTCGGGTCGTGACAAAAGTGGTATCAGAGCAGTTAGTCCTCGGAAAGTGTCTACGGACCGTGTCTAGTAGAGTCTTGATTATCGGTGTGTTGTGCACCACATCTATAATCGGGGCTGCAGGACATTTAGGATTAGTTTCCATTCTTCTCACTCGAGATCGTGCGATGAAATTTGTGTTTTTAGGGTCGTCCCTCCTAACGAGTTATGTTGATTGCACACGAGAAAGCGTGATGACCAGGAATGACTATGTAGATTGCGTATCCAGGTTGGTAATGATTATAGTATAGTTGGTATTGTGACATGCATCTATACGGAGTTATGTATGAGGGTCCGACGCGTGTTGCCTAGAATGATTTTAGATTTCCAGGAATTGGTAAAGACTAACTAGATACCGGGAAGGTATGGAATAGTTAATTTATTTTCGCCAAGGTTTTGTGTTTTATTTCGAGATAATTGGGAAAGGATGAGCTGTCTGATAGGGTAGTGAACCCTTAAGAAGCCATGTTAAGGAACCTAACGGAATGTCATGTTAATAGATTAAGCTGCGTAGTAGGCTTAAGAGAATTGTACGGATGAGGTCCGTATAGAGTAAGTAATGGTTGTAGTGATCGAGACAACATGGTTTTGGTTTTATGAGAAGTTTTTGGTACCCGTTTACTGGGGGACTGGTAAGGTAGGCTTGGAGCATGGAAATTGCGAGCCTAAGAATATTAATTACTGCCGAGACCTTAGGTATATAAGGCTTTCTCTGGCAATAAGATTTTAAGTCAGACCAAGGATAAGAGTTAAGTGCGACGTTGAGTCGGGTTGAGGACCTGTTACGGGTCTCCCCATGGCCTGGAATGGAGTGGGATCAGTTGGTAGTAGTTCCGCTACGTGACAGGGTCACGAGGGTGCAAGGCCCAAGTCTAGTTAATTGTTTTACGGGTTCGTGGACACGTTCCACCGGAACCAGGTCGTGAAAGCCGGAAATGGTCGTATATTGTCTTATAGAGTGACTCCAAAGATTAGAGGCCAGAATTTGTATGTATGTATGTATGTTAGAAGGAGTTGGAAGTACGAAAAGGTAACCTCTTTTGGGCTTATGATGGACGGGTATGCGTGTGCGAGGTATTAGGGCCATGTGTGGCATTATTGGTATGTCGGGGTTGTGAAAGGAAACTATGTCGCAAATTATAAAGATTGACTCCGAAAGAACATTCGGGGACGAATGTTTCTAAGAGGGGAAGAATGTTACACCCCGTATTTACAGGATATGTTTTAAGAACGTATGTAAGAACTCACATTGTTAAGATTTGAGACTTGTAAAAATTTATCGGAAATTTGAAATTGTCGGAAAATGAATTATTGTGACGAATGGGAGGGCGACACGTGTCACCCCCCTTAGAAAGGCCTTGGACGAAATTGCAAGGGCTTAAGGGTCATTGGACCTTTGTTGGCAAGACAAGTCTTGCAACTTGGAGCTTGAGTTTCTTGACCAAGTCAATGGACCCACAAAGGCTTGATATTTGCTTAGACCTCATCCTAGCCACCCAAATGTTTGTATCATGATCCTCCAATGTGCTTTATATTACTACTAGTAGCAAGAGAGGGCTTAACACTTAGCCAAATATCACAACAAATTGAAGAACTATGAGCAAGAGCTCTCGGCTTTACCAACAAGAAGAAAGAATTTTTTTTTGTTTGTTGTCCAATAATCTTCCCACTTTAAACCAAGGTTCCTAAGTGTATTGTAAGCATATCTCAATAAAAAAATCTCGGAAAAAGATAGTTTTCGGGTTAGTCGCAAAGCGAAAACCTAGTTGCTTTCTAGGTTTTGGATTGGAAGATTGAAGGAAAGTTGTTGGTATGGTTCTAAGGGTCTCAAGTAGCGGATTGAAGTGTCTTGAAGAGTCTCTAAGTTGCTAAGGAGCGACTTCGGATTTGAAGATTGGATTAAGATTCGTTGAGGTATAATCTTGTTTTTTTGAAAGTGTTACAAGATTATTTATATTGTTGTTAGCTTTACTTGTTGCTAGCACGAAGTACATGTGTTGAAGTTTATAAGGATTATGGATTGATTGTAGCCTTGAAAATCTGAAATGTAATGTAGACCATGTTAAGTTGGATTACAATTTGGCCGTTTATTAGAATCGTCGCATGTTATTGACTTGAAGATTATAGTAGTTATAATCATTTGCGACTTGATATCATGTTAGGCTAATAGCTTGGATTAAAATGGAAATTGGATAAGAATTGATGTTGTAGTACTTCAAGTTAGCCGAAATGGGCCTAGTAAGTTGTATTAATTTGATATCGTTTGTGGGGCGGAATTTTACACGTCTAGTAGGCGTGTAATCCCCTATTGTTGATTTCATTGATTGGGCCTTAAATGTGGCGTGTTTGGTTATTGTATTCGGCCTTGAAAAAGGTGGCAAAGTAAGTAGAAACAAAGGAGGTGCTGTCCGATTTTCCGTAGAATTTAGTGACTTAGCACCTAGGATATTCTACGTTTGAAATAAGAGGTTAATGGACGTATGGTGACCATTATAGGTTGAAGTACTAAGTATAGCGTATCCTACTTGAAGAATGGAATAGCTCAAGGTTGAAGTACTTTGGAGCATTTTGCTACTTGTCGACAATCGTCGCGAGGTATGTGAACCTCTTCCTTCCTTTGGCATGATTCTATGTATGGAATATACCTGTGGTATCATTTCATGTTTCCTGTTACTCTTAGAAGTTAAGAGGTAGTTGTGTGATCTACTCTATGTAGAACTTTTCCTATCTTTGAGCATGACTAGTTGCACGTATGTAGTACGGTAGACGTACAACACCTTGATATCCTTTACTAGTTTGTGAATAGCCAAGTCGGGTGAGTTGGGAGATTTACTCACTTCTTTGAAAGTATGAAGGATGTCTTAAGTTTTATTAAGGTTAAGGGACTTGAAGAGTTTTAAAGTATGTGATACTTGTTCTGTTTTAAACGTATAAGTCCCTTGTATAGGAAATTGTTTTTGGCTAAGGTATAAAGTGAATATAACGGCTTTATGGGAAGTTAGTTATATTTGCTTTATGGAAAGATAAAAGACTTGATTTTAGTGAAAATGCAACTTGTTTTTAAGGCATAAATTGCCTAAGGTTTTATAATAAAAGGAGTCACTTGTTTTCTAAAGGTTAAGAGACTAATTGTATTTTTGAAAGTTATGAGAATTGATTTGAAAGTATATAATACTTGGTTTCAAAAAGTAGAAGTCTATTGGTTATAAAAGGAACGTGTTGGTCTAAACCATAAAGGGTTATAACGGCTTTATGGGAAGTTGGTTATAACGGCTTTATGGAAGGTTAAGAGAATGGTTTTCTCTAATGAAGTAATCAAAGAAATAACTTGTATTAAGGAAGGGCAAATTGTTTTAAAGGTACCAATTGCTTAAGGTTTTTAATAAAGAAGTCACTTGATTTAGAAGCCGGTAATTGTATTTCTAAAAAGGTATTGTGACTTGTCTTGAAAGGTGTATAGGACTTGATACTACGGTTGTTAGTATCGGGGAAGTTTTATTTGGAAAGGAGTTTTTTGAAAAGAATGTACGTACGTAGTACTTTGGCTTGATTAATTGAGAATTATTCTATTTGTGCCCTGATAAGTACTTTGGCTTGTTAAATGAGAATTATTCTATTTGTGCCCTGATAAGTACTTTGGCTTGTTAAATGAGAATTATTCTATTTGTGCCCTGATAAGTACTTTGGCTTGTTAAATGAGAATTATCCTATGTGTGCCTTGATAAGTACTTTGGCTTGGTTAATTGACAATTAGCCTATATGTGCTGGTGATAGCCTTTGAGTGCAAGTATTATGTTTTATTACGTTGCCGCGACTCTCGGGTGGAGGGCCGGCTGTCTTGTTGTAAGTTACTTGGACGTACCGACAATGATGGGGGATTCCACGGGTATGCTTCCGTTATTTGGAGTACTTGGGTTAAATTCCCGGATTTTTATAAAGGACATGATAGTGCTTATATATTGTTAGATGGTCGGTCGAGATAGGGTAAGAGTATAAATGAGGGGTAAACCCCCAAGACGTTATACCACCTTCTCCAGGGTAAGAGTATCAGTGAGGGGTAAACCCCCAAGACGCTATACCACCTGCTTTACCACCTTCTCCAGGGTAAGAGTATCAGTGAGGGGTAAACCCCCAAGACGCTATACCACCTGCTCCAGGGTAAGAGTATAAATGAGGGGTAACCCCCAAGACGTTATACCACCTGCTTGATTGATGTTATGGGCATGAGACCCATGTTTATATTTTACACTTATACCGTCGATGATGTAGGATTCCACCGCGAGATATATAGATATGTGTATGTATGCGCCGACGGTGAGGTGGGATGCCAGGCGCGCTACACGGTTATATTTTACACTTATACCGGTGATGTGACGGATTCCACGCGGGAGATATATATATATGTATTATGTATGTTTACGCCGACAGTGAGGTGAGATGCCACGGGCGCGTCACATGGTTATATTTTACACTTATAGCTGTCGGCAGTGATGGGGGATTCCACGGCCACACTTTGCTATTTTGTGTGACTTGATCACGCCCCTGGATTGGTAGAAGTATATGCGTCCCTCCATAAAAGGGCCGGATTGTGTTATGAATGATAAGTAAGTTTTATGGTAATGAACTTAATGATTTCCCTAATCATATACATAAGAGTGTGACTATAACTTTTATTGAAAATGGGAAAAGATAATAAGGTACGATTAAGTTCATAAGTGGTAATGACACGACAGGATCTGGTATGTACTTTTTATACTTGTCCCTGTCATTCTTTTGTACGCTTATGATTTGTTTATCAGACGTTATATTCTGCTCCATATTCGCACTGTTGTTATCGATTGTTGACACCCAATTTTGTCCCATCTTTACTGAACACTTCATTTAGATCGTCTTTTTATCTCCAATTGATTTTACTATGCTTCTCAGTCTTGAAAATCGTCAAAAAATAAGTAGTTTTAATATTCTTCACTAATTATCGCATAATTTTACAATATCGAGTATTACATTTTTATAATTAAAATATAAGCAAAACAATTTTAATATCTCGTCGTCAGCATTAATGATCAATTTTCTCTTAATATGTTCTTCAATTACTAAATTAATCATTTTTATGAATCTTATATTCAAAATTAAATACATATATTAAATATTTATACCATAACGTATGTGTGCACTTTTTGAAATTAATTAGGACGGAGAAGCATATTTTAATTAATTAGAGGAATTGGATTAGTTACCCATTAATACCATAATCTTCTAATTTAATCCTCAAAATTTTATACTCCTAATTTTCTACCCAATTCTCATCCCCTAAATATATAAATCCCTATACTTTTATTTTTATTTTTTTCCCATTTCAGCCCAAAAGATCGAGCAGCCCAATCCCAACTCCCCATTCATTTTCGTCCAGCCCACCCTCCAATTCCCGTCCGACCCGGCCCAACCATCCTTTAAACACCCGCAGCCCATAACCCCAGCCCATTTTTTTTATCCTTCCCCTTCATTCCCCCCACCTTTCCTCTTAACCTAGAACCCCCTACCCTTCAAATCGACGAACTCACCAGCAACCACCAGTCCGCCGCCACATCTCCCTTTTATCCACCGGATAAACCACATCGCCACTGCCACCAGTCACCTTTCTCACATCACCCATCACCACTGCTGCAACGTCTCACCCCCTCTGTCGACCCACATCCATTTATTCATCAAATAAATACCAATCGCCTTCACACCTCCCCTTTGCCCATCAAATAAACATGCATCTCTGTCTCAATGACTCCCACCCTTTCAAATCCCTCTGAAAAATGTTAAACTTCAGACCCCATTCGATCTTCTTTTTTCAGTCATTGTGTCCCGTGACTTTTGATTCCTATTCGTTGAATTTGAATTTTGAATTGTGGCTGTTGGAACCCTCAAAACCCAACTATAAATTCAACCTTTCTGGGTTGTGTAAAAGCATCGAACTTTTCATTTTTAAAAGCTTAGAACCAATATCCAGTTCGTTCATTATCAGAAAATCAGTCTTGAAAGTCCAAGAACAAAACCCAATAGAAAAAAAAATCATCTTTTACTCTCAGTCCCGACTCGAAAAAGTCATAAAAACATTCAAGCTCACATTCTCCTTCAATCGCATAGCATAAAATTACCTTCCAGCGGAATCGACGAGTCGAAACACGCCTCGGTTCGCTACCCGGAGAAGGTAACCTACTTCCCTTAAAGTTTCGCTTTTAATTCGCATCATGTGACCAGCCCGATTTGATTATGTGTTTGAATGTTTTATCTTAGTTTAGCTATCATTTAGATCTGTTTAGTTTCGTTTGAAGTGTGTCTAAATGAATTTTAAGTTGATGAAATCTACTGAGTTATTTAATATGTATGTTGTCTGTTTATGATTGTTTTGAACTCTTAAGCGTGCTTATTAAGTTGTCATTTGTTGTTTAAGTTTACTAATCCAAATATTAGTATGTCAAGGCCATTTCCGGTCTATTAAGTTGTCAATAAGCTCGTTGGTTCCTATTTTAATTTCAAGAACGTGAGTTGAGTTAAAAAAATTAAAAAAAAAATTACTTGTAAGTGATGTTAGTTTGACATGTTAACTATGTGGTAATGAAGTCCTTATGCTATTATAATTATCATCAATATGGAATCTGGATGTTTGACCTATTTAACTAATGTGAATAATTTGGACATATTTGATTTTATTGAACTGTTGAATTTATATGTTGGTGTTTCATGTGACTGTAGTTGTCGCTAGAGGAGATGACATGCTATTTAGTTCATAAAACATGTGTTAGTCCTGGAAGATAATGTTTAGCTAACTTATGAATTGTTCATGTTTAAAATGACATAGCTATGTTGATTTAAAGCTGGTTTAGTTAGGTAAAATAATTCGAATTAATTATGATATGGATTTAAAGCTAACTGAAGTCATGAATAGGCTATATAAAAAGGAAATCATGTATGTTGTTTGCGGATGAAGAACTTTTAGCTATGAATGGGTTGTTTGTGTTACTAACTCTTTTCCTACCCTCTAACATTAGTTTGAGGCCCTAAAAAAATGAGTTGATACATTTTGTCGAATTTATTTTACTCGTCGAACTAACTTCACCGTCGTTGGGCTAGTATTAATGTTGGTTGGACTGGTTTCTGAGAGTATTTCGTTACTAATTTTTAACTATGTTTTCCTCGACTGATTTTGGTTGTTTCGCTACTGGTTTCAGCCAATTTTCATGACTGATTTTCTATCCATTTTTCGGACTGTTTTTTTTGGCCATTTAGGACTGATTTTTCTGGGCCCTTTTACTTTGCTTAAAATCTGTGAATAATAAAACATATGTGTGTTTTAAGTTTACACGAATACTTTACTTATTTGCATTAGTCGATAAGGTTTGGAGTCCATACTAATCTTTATCTTTCTTTATTTTTTACATGGAATGCATCGGAGCCAAATGAAGAGTTTCACTACGAGACTCATTATAATTCTCGCCAAATGAAGACACGCGTCTACATTCCTTGCATCCTCCGATCTCGAGACCTTCGAAACTAATAGGGCAGGATGATATCTTCACCTGCCCTAACCATTTTATCTCCTTTCTTAACTCCGTCACTTTACTTTTATTTGTATTTTTGTTATCTAACCTTATACAATTATTGAAAATGCTTAGAATAGTTAGGCCTAGATTAACAATTAAAAAGGGGGTAGTTATAAAATCGGAAACCCAACGCTAGATTATTTTAGGCTCGTTATACAAGTCTAAGCTTTCAAAACAATTTGGTCACCTTTTTTATTTGCATGATTAATCATAAAAAAAATAAGGTTTTACTTTTACCTAATTTGCTAAAAAATAAACTTTCACAAAAAATCATCTCTTGGTATTATAAATAAAATTGTTTTCTCTTTACTTCTAATTGCCAAAACATAAGTATTTTACAAATAAAATAAATGCATATTTTTACCTATACATGTATTTTTATAAACAAATCTTACAACTCTTTTATGTTGTCAAGAATGCGTCTTTTGTTATTAAAAACTTGCAACGTCTTTTATTTAACGTTTATAAAAGATTGCATGTTAGCACAATAATATTAACCTAAGTTTGAACGGATAACCGCAAGTTAGCGGATCCTTTAGGGTGCCTAACCCCTTCCCTTTAGGATAATAAAGAACCCTTACCTAGAATCTCACATAGCTTTCACAGACCTTTAAAATGGAGATCATTTGTAGTATTTTATGCTACATTTTTTAGTGTCCTAATTCACTATAATAATTAGGTGGCGACTCCTTTAAAATAGAATTTCAGGAATCCAACCATGTAGCAGTAATCCCGTTTCCGACTCCGGTTGAAAATAGGGTGTCACAGCATGGCGACTCCCCATAAAGTCGTTATATTCACTTTATACCGTAGTCATGTACAATTTCCTATCCAAGGGACTTATACGTTTAAAACGACACAAGTATTACATACTTTAAAATTCTTCAAGTCCCTTATCTTTAACAAGACTTAAGACATCTTTAATATTCTCAAAGAAGTGAGTTAAATCTCCTAACTCACCCGACTTGGCATTTCATAAAACAAGTAAAGGATGTCAAAGTCTTGTACGTCTACCGTACTATATACGCGAAACTAGTCATGCTCAAAGATAGGAAAAGTTCTACATACCTTGTCGGTCAAACCACTTGCCAAGTACAAAGTCCCGCCCGTAGTATAACAACCTATAATATTCACAATACGTCTATTAAGGCCTTACTTCAATCGTAGAATATCACAAGTGTAAAGTGTCCATTTTTCTACGGAAAATCGGACAGCACCTCCTTTGTTTTTACTCTCTTTGCCACCTTTTTCAAGGCCGAAATACAATAACCAAACAGCCCCAATTGGCTCACAATTATATAGAAAGTAGTCCAATACAATTGAATAACTACACAGCCCCAATTGGCTCACAATTATATGGAAAGTAGTCCAATACAATTGAATAACTACACAGCCCCAATTGGCTCACAATTATATAGAAAGTGGTCCAATACAATTGAATAACTACACAATACAAACTACATTCCAAATTCGGCCACCTTGATTCAACAAATCCAATTCTTATCCAATTTCCATTTCAATCCAATTTAGTAGCATAACATGATATCAAGTCGCATTTGAGTATCATAACCATAATCTTTAAGTAAGTAACATGCGACGATTTCTAAAAACGACCAATTAGTAATCCAATTTCCAAGCGGCTTGTATAACATTTCAGATTTAGCTACAAGAAATCCATAATACTAATAACTTCAACCTATCAACATCATGCTAGCAACAAGTAGAGCTAACAACAACAATATAAATATGTAATCTTGTAACACCTTTAAAAGACAAGATTTTACCTTAACGATTCTTAATCCAACTCCAATCCGAAGTCGCTCCTTAGTAGTTTAGAGCCTCTCCAAGACACCTCAATCCGCTTGTTGAGACCCTTAGAACAATACCAACAATTATCCTTCAAAACTCCAAGCAAAACCTAGAAAGACCCTTAGGTTTTCCTTTGCGACTAACCCGTAAACAATCTTTTTCCAAGATTTTTCTATTGAGATGTGTTTACAATACACCTAAGACCCTTGGTTTAAAGTGTGGAATCAAATGGACAAGAAACGAAAATTTCTCCCTTTCTTTCAATGAAGAACCCGAGAGCTTTGCCTATGTTTCTTCCAATTTTTGTGTGAAATTTTCTAAGTGTTGGCTCTCTCTAGCACTACTAGTATTATATAGAGTAAAGGATGGTCAAGATAATTACAAATGTGAGGCTTAGATGTGGTCTTACATTAAAATCAAGACCATTGTGGGACCTTTGACCTTAGTCAATAATATCAAGCCTCAAGTTGCAAGACTTGTCTTGCAACAAAGGTCAAATGACCCTTATGCCCTTGCCAAAAATCGACCAAGGCATAGTAAGGGGGGGTGACACGTGTCGCCCTCCCATTCGTCATAATAATACATTTTCCGACAATTCCATAATTTCCGATAAATTTTTACAAGTCTCAAATCCTTAACATTTGTGAGTTCTTACTTACGTTCTTAAAACATGTCCTGCAATTACGGGGTGTAACATTCTCCCCCCCTTAGAAACATTCGTCCCCGAATGTTCTTTCGGAGTCACACTTACAATTTGCGACCTAGTTTCCTTTCACAGCCCCGACATACCAAAAATGCCACTCATGGCCACATAAAAGCATTTAAGCAAAAGGAACACTTCAATTGACCTGACAAGTAAGGGCAAAAATGAAATACCTGAAGGTATAGGAAATAAGTGAGGATACCTTCTCAACATGTCTTCCTCCGCTTCCCAAGTCATCTCCTCCCGGTTATCATTTCTCCACAGGACTTTGACGGAAGCTACATCCTTGGTCCGCAGTCGCCTGACCTGGCGATCGAGTATCGCTATGGGACTCTCCTCATACGATAACCCCTCTGTCACCTGGACCTCACTAGTAGGAAAAACTCTCGCTGGATCTCCGATACACTTCCGCAACATAGAAACATGGAAGACCGGATGTACCGCCTCTAACTCTGATGGCAGATCCAACTCATAAGCAACCTGTCCCACTCTACGGACGATCTGGTAGGGCCCAATGTACCTTGGGCTGAGTTTCCCCTTCTTACCGAATCTCATCACACCCTTCATGGGTGACACCTTCAAGACCCAATCGTTCACCGAAACTCCAAATGCCGACGCCGACATTCTGCATATGACTTCGCCGACTGAGCCGCTAACGTCTCTGGATAAACTTCACCTTATCCACACCGCTGTACCAAGTCCGCCAACTAATCGCATTCTCGCCCACGCCGAACCAACCGATCGGCGACTGCATTTTCGCCATATAAAGCCTCGTATGGCGCCATCTCAGATCTTTGGAATGGTAGCTGTTGTTATAAGCAAACTCCACAAGAGGAAAATGATCCTCCCAGCTACCACTAAAATCTATCACGCAGGCTCGCAGCATATCCTCAAGTGTCTGGATAGTGCGCTCGCCGCCGTCGACCGAGGTGAAATCTGTCACTGAGACTCACCTGTGTCCCAAAACCCTTCTGGAAAGACCTCCGAAGTTCGGCCAGAACCGGGCTCCCTATCGATATAATCGACACCGGAACACCGTGCCTCACTATCTCTGATGTACAATCCGCATAGTCCTCACCAAAACGCTGGCCCGATCGGAAGGAAATGGGCTGATTTCGACCACCAACAATAACCCAAATGGAGTCGCATTTCTCGAGTACGAGGTAACCTCAGAACAAATTCCATGTTGATCGCCTCCCACTTCCAAGTCGGAATCTCAATAGATCGCAATAAACCACTGGGCCTCTCGTGCTCGACCTTGACTCGCCGGGCAATTAGGACATCGTGCAACAAAACCGCCACGCCCTCTTCGTGCCATCCCACCAATACAAACATCCGAGGTCATGGTACATCTTGGTCGACCGGATGAATAGAATATCGAGCGCCGCGCGCTCTCCTGTGACGAAGTCCTAACACATCGGGAACACACAACCGCCTCAAATCTCAAGACCCATCGCGCTACCTCGAATAGACTCTCCTCCCGAAGAGCTACATCACGCGATCGCACCAACACTGGTCCTCAAACTGCCGCTCTTCACCTCATCAACGATGGAAGACTCGCAACCTCACGAACCCGCATCCACTATCGTCGGCATCGATCAATCGAACCCCAAGGCTCGCTAATCGGTGGATCTAACGGACCATGTCCTCGCTCTGCCGTACCTCGATAGGCTCCCATAGATCTACGACTCAAGGCATCAAGAATACGTTGGCCTTCCCGGATGGTATAGAATATCAACATCATAATCTTTCAGAATTCTAACCACCGCCTCTCGTCTCAAGTTCGCCTCCTCTGCTGAAGATATACCGAGGCTCTTGTGGTCTGTATAAATATCCACATGAACTCCGCACAAATAATGTCTCCAAATCTTCAAGGCATGAATAATCGCGCCAACTCTAAGTCATGGGTAGGGTAATTCCTCTCATGCTTAGAATCGCCGGGAAGCATAGGCTATAACCTTGCCGTCTGCATCAAAACACACCCTAGCCCGATACCCGAGGCATCACAATAGATTACGTGCCATCTAACCTCCAAGAGTAAGAACGGAGCCGTAGTCAACCTTTCCTTCAACAATCGGAAACCCTTCTCGCAAGCCTCGTCCCATCGGAACTTGGCCGCTTTCGAGTCACCTAGTCAGCGGTCTGAAATCGGCAACCGCTTCCACAAACTCGCGATAATAACTCGCTACCCTAAGAAATCGCGCACTTGGCCGGAGTAGTAGGTCTCGCCAAGACTTGATCGCTTCTATCTTTGCCGTATCTACCCGAACACCATCAGCCCCATAATATGCCCCAGAATGCCATCGAGGCCAACCAAAACTCACACTGGAGAACTTGGCGAATAATCGGCTCCGAGAATCCTGGTACCGCCTCGCCGATCTGATGCTCCCGCTCATCTCGTGAATACACCAGATGTCATCAATGAATACAATCACAAATGTATCCAAAATGGCTTGAACACCCGGTTCATCAAATCCATAAATACCATGAGCGTTGGTCAAGCCGAAAGACATAACCACAACTCATAGTGCCCATACCGGTCCCGAATGCGCTTTGGGATATCTCGCCTCTCGAACTCGAACTCGATGATAACTGCACCGCAGTCTATCTTTGAGAAACACCTCGCACTCGCAATCGTCAAACAAATCATCAATCCCGGGAGGGTACCTATTCTTAATGGTTACCTTATTCACCGCTCAGTAGTCAACACACATACGCAGCTGGCCCCATCCTTCTTCTTTACAAACAACACCGCGCTCCCTGTGGAGATACACTAGGCACGATAAATCCTTTCTAGCAAGTCTTTCACTCCTCAACTCAAAGAAAGCATCCAGATGGCGGAATGGAAATAGGTCGAGTGTCCGCAACGTGTCAATACAAAACTCGATCTCCTCTCGGGAGGATACGGAAGATCATCCGGGAACACATCTCAGAAACTCCCTAACCATCGGCATCGATCAAGAACTGCACCTCACCTCAGATCGAATACCCGAACCGGATGATAGATGTACTTTCCGCACCATCTTCCTAGCCTTGATGTAAGAAATAAACCTACCCGTCTTTGTGTTGCCCTCCACTGATAATCGCTCGCCAGAAATCGAACCGAACTAACCTGTCCCTACGTCAACGTTGGCATAACAAGAGGCCAACCACCCATACCATAATGACATCAAAATCATCATTTCCACTCTATCAAGTCCGCGGTCCGACGATCAGTAAATAAATACCGACAACCTCTATACACCCGCCGGCTAACACCGAATCACCAATCGCGGCGTAGCTACCTCAAACGGCTCTATCGACACCGCTCTACTCCGATTCTACCCGCATAAGAGGGACACATAGGACAAGGTAGAACTGGATCTATCAATGCATAAACATCACACCAAATCGCAATATACCCGTGACGGCGCTGGGAAGCCTCACGATCTGGCGGTGGCTAGAGAATATATGCGGTTCGGGGACCGCTTAGAATGGAACCACCACCACGACCCTACCGCGCTGCCGTCCGTGAGTACCACGCCTCGGGCGCATAACCACGTAAGGAGAAGAAGACCCAACAATCGATCCCGGCTTACCTTTGCACCACCCATACTGCCTCTAGACGGACAATCTCACTTCAAATTGCCCAGCTGGCTACAAGAGTAACAAGCTCCTGAAGCTCTGCGACACTCGCCCTGGTGGAACCTACCGCATCGAGCACACTGAGGTGTGGGTGGTCCCGACGCGACGGTTCTCGCCTCCCCGAAATCTCAGAGTCCCGAGCCACGACCGCTTCCCGATCGACTGGCTGGTCGATTTCTTGCCGAAACTCGTGACGGAGCACTCAGGCCGGGCCGAACGTGGACCTATTTCGCCGAGGCTGTCCGCCTAAATCGCCCCGAGACCGATGTCACCGCCTCTGGGCCGGCTGTGTCAATCTGGTCCTCCTCTCTCTATCCTCTATCCCCGTGCATAGGCTCGCATCCGGCGATGTCCATACCGGTGAAGAGCCACCCCAAGCATCTTTGAATCATATGACGGCCTAGCCCCATCACATAACGATGAACTCTATCCGCCATGCTAGCTACAATAGTGTGAACATGCACGCCAAGGAGTCAAACTCAGTGTACTCCCTAACGGTCCTCCCGCTCGCCAAGGTCAAAAATCTGTCTACCCGGCTCTCTCATCTCGGGAGGTAAAAGTGATCCATAAAGGCCTCAGTAAACTCCTCCCAAACACCGGAAGAGCATCATCACCTCTCGAAAGCAACCACGACTCAAACCGGTTCAACGCAATATCGCGCAACCCAGAAGAGGCTAGTGTAATGCACTCGTCTCAAGCCCTAAGAACTGCATGGTCCGGTCAGATTCGCCGAACGAACTCCTGCGGATCCTCGCCGACTTGAACCATAAAAATCGGTGGATTACATCCGAGAAAATCCCTAATCCGCAAACCGGCTCTAGGGTGGCCGCTGCTCGCTGTCGCCGCTCGCCACTATATCGGTCAATAACCGACCGCTTCCCGTAGTCTCTATACTCAAAGGCCGGGAATGGAGGGTGCAGTATCGGAACCTCGAGCTACCGCCGCCTTCGGCCTTCTAATATCGCCGGCGTGGCTGAACTCAACGACCCGCCACTACCTCGTGCATAGTCGTGCTCGAGCCCGTGTGACCTCTCGAGTACCGCTAGCGCTCCTGCCGCTTTGCCCTTCTCGCCCTGGTAGCTTTCGCGAGGCATACCGTTTCATAAGAAGAGGTCGAGAGGATTCAACCTAATAAGACAACTTTAATGCACGATCTCGCAGAGAGAAGAATGAAACCAATCCTAAATGTCCTGCACCTCACGATTATAGATGGTGCACAACACACCGATAATCAAGACTCTACTAGACACGATGCAGACACTTTCCGAGGACTAATCGCTCGATACCACTTTTGTCACGACCCGACCTCGGCGCGATCGTGCCCTACCCAGGCACCTGCTCGTATACATCGAGAGAATAGCAATGAACATACACAACATAAACACATGTGCAAATAATATAACAACACAGGCTAGCCGATAAGGCCGCCATCCATAATATAAACAAAGTCAAAGTACAACTTTACAACTCGGTTCTTACACCAACCACAAAGGTGAATACGGACTTCAGGAATAACAATCGTGATGGACGGCCCCGCCATACCCTGAATGTACAAAATCTACAACATCAGGGACAAGACTGTACCAAAAGAAAGACAAGCCTCCGGAGAATGGAGCTTCCGACGTCTGATACGTGATCCTAAGAATGTGGATCGCACTGCTACCCTTTCCTGCGGCATGAACGCAGCCCCCGAGGAAGGGGGTCAGTACACAATATGTACTAAGTATGTAAAACTGGAAAGTACTGTAATTACAACATAAGTTTATAAGAAAGCCGTAGACATGTATGATAACAAAATTACAGTACACAGTGCCTTGCTAACAATGAGAGTACATCAAGAGAATACGTATAACATCACAACAGCAGTCTCCTGATCCTACTATGGGTAGTGAACCCATAAAAACAGGTGGTATAACGTCTTGGGGTGCCTACCCCTCATTTTATACTCTTACCCTGAAGCAGGTGGTATAACGTCTTGGGGGTTTGCCCCTCATTTATACTCTTATCCTGTAGAAGACAGTAACGCAGGTGGTATAATGTCTTGGGGGCTTCCCCCTCATTTATACTCTTATCCTGAAGAAGGTGGTATAGCGTCTTGGGGGTTTGCCCCTCACTGATACTCTTACCCTATCTCAAAACCGGCCGTCATACAATAATTAAGCAAGCTAGCAATCCCCCTAACTTCTTATTAGTCTTATTCATCTACCCTCTCATTTTAGTTCACTTAAGGCACTTTCATGTCTTTTATAAAAAATCCGGGAATTTAACCCAAAGTACTACGTACTTCTATGCTTTTAAAATGACTCATTTCATTATAAAACTTCCAAGATACTAATAGCCGTAGTATCAAGTGACAATTTCTTTTCAAGACAAGTCACAATACTTTCAGAAATAAAATATGGCTTCTAAATCAAGTGACTCGTGTCTTATAAAACCTTAGGCAATTAATGCCTTAAAATAGAATTGCCTTCCATTAAATCAAGTCATTTATCTTTCCATAAAGTCAATATAACCAACTCCCCATAAAGTCGTTATATTCACTTTATACCGTAGTCATGTACAATTTCCTATCCAAGGGACTTATACGTTTAAAACGACACAAGTATTACATACTTTAAAATTCTTCAAGTCCCTTATCTTTAACAAGACTTAAGACATCTTTAATATTCTCAAAGAAGTGAGTTAAATCTCTAACTCACCCGACTTGGCATTTCATAAAACAAGTAAAGGATGTCAAAGTCTTGTACGTCTACCGTACTATATACGCGAAACTAGTCATGCTCAAAGATAGGAAAAGTTCTACATACCTTGTCGGTCAAACCACTTGCCAAGTACAAAGTCCCGCCCGTAGTATAACAACCTATAATATTCACAATACGTCTATTAAGGCCTTACTTCAATCGTAGAATATCACAAGTGTAAAGTGTCCATTTTTCTACGGAAAATCGGACAGCACCTTCTTTGTTTTTACTCTCTTTGCCACCTTTTTCAAGGCCGAAATACAATAACCAAACAGCCCCAATTGGCTCACAATTATATAGAAAGTAGTCCAATACAATTGAATAACTACATGCCCAATTGGCTCACAATTATATGGAAAGTAGTCCAATACAATTGAATAACTACACAGCCCCAATTGGCTCACAATTATATAGAAAGTAGTCCAATACAATTGAATAACTACACAATACAAACTACATTCCAAATTCGGCCACCTTGATTCAACAAATCCAATTCTTATCCAATTTCCATTTCAATCCAATTTAGTAGCATAACATGATATCAAGTCGCATTTGAGTATCATAACCATAATCTTTAAGTAAGTAACATGCGACGATTTCTAAAAACGACCAATTAGTAATCCAATTTCCAAGCGGCTTGTATAACATTTCGGATTTAGCTACAAGAAATCCATAATACTAATAACTTCAACCTATCAACATCATGCTAGCAACAAGTAGAGCTAACAACAACAATATAAATATGTAATCTTGTAACACCTTTAAAAGACAAGATTTTACCTTAACGATTCTTAATCCAACTCCAATCCGAAGTCGCTCCTTAGTAGTTTAGAGCCTCTCCAAGACACCTCAATCCGCTTGTTGAGACCCTTAGAACAATACCAATAATTATCCTTCAAAACTCCAAGCAAAACCTAGAAAGACCCTTAGGTTTTCCTTTGCGACTAACCCGTAAACAATCTTTTTCCAAGATTTTTCTATTGAGATGTGTTTACAATACACCTAAGACCCTTGGTTTAAAGTGTGGAATCAAATGGACAAGAAACGAAAATTTCTCCCTTTCTTTCAATGAAGAACCCGAGAGCTTTGCCTATGTTTCTTCCAATTTTTGTGTGAAATTTTCTAAGTGTTGGCTCTCTCTAGCACTACTAGTATTATATAGAGTAAATGATGGTCAAGATAATTACAAATGTGAGGCTTAGATGTGGTCTTACATTAAAATCAAGACCATTGTGGGACCTTTGACCTTAGTCAATAATATCAAGCCTCAAGTTGCAAGACTTGTCTTGCAACAAAGGTCAAATGACCCTTATGCCCTTGCCAAAAATCGACCAAGGCATAGTAAGGGAGGTGACACGTGTCGCCCTCCCATTCGTCATAATAATACGTTTTCCGACAATTCCATAATTTCCGATAAATTTTTACAAGTCTCAAATCCTTAACATTTGTGAGTTCTTACTTACGTTCTTAAAACATGTCCTGCAATTACGGGGTGTAACAGAATCTATCCATGAAATCTTGTGCCATGGCATTCCAACCGTCCCATTTTCGAGGGTCTTGGCATGTATACCAGTCCAGCACCTCACCGGTTAGACTCCTGATGAATAGTTTCATGATGATTGCTTGATTTTTCCCAACTCCAATCAATTTATTGCAATATGACCTTAGATGAGCTCGGGGATTCCCTTTTTCATCGAACATATCAAATTTGGGCACCTTGTACCCCACAGGTAATTCAACGTCGGGGTGCATACATAAGTTTTCATATTCTAACCCTTCATCCCCCATTGTTCATCTGAATGCTTTTGAATGCCTCTTTCAAGCTACGGATTTCTTTTGCCACATTTTCATTAGTTCTAGCTCGATTTTGCCGCTCCACTTCCTCGTATTGATCTGTCTCTTGAGAGGATACATGCATAATAAATGGTTGACTTTCGGTCGGATGTGCTAGTGCCCTATATTGTTTGTTAGGACTAGTGATGCATATCGTCTGCTCGTATTGGGTGGCTTGGAAATTTAGATTGAGTGGGGAAATATAAGTAGGTGGAGGTTGGGATATGTATGTAGTAAACAGATCATTTTGGAGGTCGGCTTTCAAATTGACCGGGCGAGTGACATTTTGGTGTGAGCTGGTATGTTGCGGGGTTTGTGGAAGTGGAGGCTCAAGGGCTTGTGATACGATTGCATTTGTCCTTTGCTCCGGGAGTGGTGCATTCAAACTAATAGACAGGTTTGTCATATTTCGGAGCCTTTCCATTTCGGCTTGCATGATTTCCATTTGTTGCAATAATTTGACGAGGTGTTGATCATTGGTGTTTCTCCTTTCTAACGCCTCTGCGTCCTCTACAGGAACGGGGACGAGTCCTAAGCTGGTTCGTTCTGGTGCCTCTGGATTAGTCATTTATTGGATGATTGTGCTTCTACCAGTCAACGCGAATCAACCTTTTGGGGATAAGCTAGGCAAAAATAATCCTCTAACAAATGAAGCAAACCAAGTTAGTATAATATGCAAAGAGTTGCAGGTAACACACAATAATAAGCAAATTGCAAATCAAACGCATGCTCTAACATGTTTGAGACCTCTTTTATGCCAGAGGGGGGCCTAAATGTCACATATGCGAGGTTATGATAGATTTGTCCAAGCCGTCAAACTGTAATGCTTTTGTTGGAAATGACGACCAAATGACGGTGCACTTCTTTCAATTTTGGCATGTCATGATTAGGTTTGGATTTGTCTATCATTGTCACGCTACACATAATATGCTGGTTGGTCGTTGAGTTGAGAAACCCGTCGACAAGTTTGGTGTTTTCCTAATTGTGGTGTCGATACCAAGGACCGACCCACCTAAGGTAAATGCATGCATGCCTTAAAATAAAGGGTGGTATAGCTCTATCATGAGTTTCTAAGATTTGGCTTTACTGGACGCAAGGTTCCCGAGCGAACAACTCGAGTGAGAAGGCTACGCGGTTGATCAGACGAACCGATCTAACTCCGCGCAGGCGCCAACTCTCCTAAAATTGGGGTATTTTGAAAGAAATTTGCGGGTGCGCGAAGCACACTAGTGCGTGAGTGTGTGATTGTGTGAATTTTCCAGAGTGGAAGAAGTATGAGCGAAATGTCAGTTTAAGGAAAGCAGTAAAATAAATAGTAATTAAAACATACAAAATTAAAGCAAGCAATTTTAAGACATTTAAAACAAATAAAAGCAAATAAAGCCAAGCTATAATAAACCTAGGTTTGCTATGGTCAAGAACCTGATTTTCCCCAGTGGAGTCGCCATTTCTGTCACGCCCCTTTTTCGACCGCGACAAATAAAACTCCTGCTTAGAAGATGTTTGAAAATAAAATGTTAAAAGTGCTAAAAGATGCTAAAATGTTAAAGGGTGCTAAAGGGCCAAAATGCTAAAGGCACTAAAAGGGCTTGCTAAAATGCTAAAGTGTTCGCGGAGTCGCCACCTAATTATTTTGGGTGAATCAGGACACCTAAATGTCAACTAAGTTAAAGTCGACATCAACTCCATTTTAATGGTCTGCAAAACTAGTGTGAGATTCTGGATAAGGGTTCTTTTTAAATCTAGAGGGAAGAGATTAGGCATCCTCTAAGATCCGCTAACCTGCGGTTGTCCTGCCAAACCTAGGTTAATTATTATGCTAGAAAATGCATGTTTTGAAATGTTTAAGTGAAGAGGTGCTTGCGAATAAAAAGGTAAAAAGGGATGCATTTTTTATAACCTGAAAAGATTTATAAGATTTGTTTATAAAGTTAATTTTCAAAAGAAATCATATAAAGTGTTATAAAATACATAAGAAGTTAAAATATACCCGTGCAAAGTTGACTTAGTGATTAAAGGTAGGCCTTTGTTTGCAAAATCGGTTTTGATAATAAATTATATAGTATTAATAAAGAGTTATTAATTCTTTTAAGATGCATTAGTTTCATGATTAGATATTCAAAAATAAGTTATTCGGTAGAAGGTTTAGACATGCATGATAAGCCTAAAATACATAATGAGAAGTGCATTTCTGATTTTTAATTACCTTCCCACCTTATACGTTTAAAGATTAATTGCCTTAAATATCCTATTAATTACAAAGTTAGCCAATTAAATTTCAACAAAATAACAAACGTATAAGACATATAAGATTAGGAGGCCAAAAATATGCTTTGAGGGGGATGACAATGTCGTCTCGTCCCCCTTTCTGTTTGGAAATTCTGAGGCGGAATACGATGGACACGGATATGGGCACTCATGCGGTGTGGCTCGTGAAGATCCTCGCAATGAGACTCTTCGTTACTCCAATGTATTTCATGTAACAAGAAAAGAAAGATAAGGATCAGTATACACCCAAATTATATTAATAATGCAAGTAAACGTTCGTGCGAATTTAAACAAGCATGTAATTTGATTATAACAATCCAGAATAAGGCGACAGGTACAAGCAAAAAAGATTAGCAATCCGGAATAAGGTGGCAGGCAACAAGCAAAGAACATCTCAAGATGGTTCAATTAAAGATTAGGCTTCAAGTGCAACCAATAAGCATAATGTATAACGCAGGCCCGAAACATATAATCTCCGTACTTCTCGTTATTAACAGGGGACAAGAAAACAGGTCCAGGCTACACTATTTTTTAGATCTTTCATTATAAGAAAAGACAAGACGGCAGGCCCATCCAGCATGTAATTTCAGCAAGAAAGAACAGGTCAAACCACTAAATGATGGGCCATGTATTAGACGCAAGTTTAAAAATGCCAACATTCAAGTCATACACACGGTTTAGACACACAGAAAGACTGCTGCATTCAGTGATTTCAGAGTATACAGGTGATATTCCTGGATGTATCCGAAGATACATGACTGTGGTATATATTTTAAAATCTGCATACCATGTATACATAGAGGTATATCGTACCACATACACCAAATCAACCTTTTCAGGGTAACAAACCTATGAGCAGTAACCAGAGAATCGATGGACATCCTGCACGACTCTAGCAAACAGTACAAGCAGAGAAATACTCAATTTGAGACTTTGAATCAATCATATCACACTTATGCTGCCTGGAAACATTCAGGACTGTATGCTAGATGGTTATCGGGTTCACTGTTTAATACAGGAAAGTCAGTACTGATGCGCGATTTATGCACACACTTACGCAAGTGCACGTGTCGAGTCAAGTAATATAGTCTTAGAAGACCGAGTTATCGTCCTCAGGGATTAGTTTTCAAGTACCAAATTCTATTCTATGTTATCTATTTAGTGACCGATAATTGATATGATATTTATGACTAGAATTATGAAAACTAATTAAACTATGTTGTTTTACTTCAGTAATGTGGAAATAGGGCTTCCAAATCTCCTCAAATATCCGCTTAACTTACTTATTAATGCAATTAATAATGGTTCTTCTTCTAGTTTGAGATAACAGGTTAACTAAGTCGTTTTATACTCCTGTTAAGGTTATATAAACACTCAACCCCAGTATAGCACCTTTCTACCTTTCGGTGATAAGATTGACTATAGAGGAGGATTAAGACCAAAAACCTTATTAATAATACACAAGTATCGGAGTACTTTCGTCCACGATTTAACCTATGTTTATCCAACTACAGCATATTCACAACCTCCCCTTTCGGATTTCGGTTAGAAATCATAAGAATTATGATAATTAGTGATCAAGTAATTACCAAGCAATCAAAACAAATATTGAATAAATCTCAACAACAAGAAGAAGAACCAAAAACATGCATTAATTCATAAAGATAAGTTTCAAGTGAATTGACATGGAAAGCCCTAAGTAGATTTAGTTCCTAGCCATAGACATGACAAGAACTAAATCAATATCCAACATAAACTGTAAAGAAAGTAAAACAAGAACAAGAATTTTACTAAGAAAAGGTCTCCAATCTTGATCTCCCAAAAGTGTTGTGATTTAGCAAGAAGAGGAACTCTTAAATCTGACCTAGGGTCCTCTTTTTATAGCCTCCAAAACGTGATGCAGGTTTTCCTTCAGGCCTGGCCCATTGTCCATTCGAAATTCTGATTTTTCCCGCCTCGGCGCCGCGGCCCTGCAACTGGCGCCGCGGCGCCGGAACTCCTGCAGCACTCTGAAGATTAGGCGCCGCGGCGCTCTGGCCCTGCTGGCTGGAGGCGCCGCGGCGCTGGCCTGTTTTGTGCCTGGTTCGCCACTTTCTCGCTTTTCGAGCTCTGGAACCTCCGTTTCTGCCCTTTTTTTGCTCTTTTTCCGCCAATGAGCCACTTTAAACCAATATGACTCAAAAGAAAGAAAATATATCCTAAGACGACAAGTATTTGTACAAAAATGGACCAAAGACTCACTAAAAATGACTCAAAAGGTGTATATAAAATACACCGATCAAGTACCCGAGTAGCAATAGACAACTAATAACTATTATGGCTGAAATAGTTAAAAAGCTCAAATAAGACGGGCAAGCTTCAATATTCGGACCTCGACACTAGTCTACAAAGATCTAGACCACAATGCAACTAAACCAAACTACATTGCAATCTAATTTGTTCGAATAACATCTATATAATGCCATTTCAATCATGTATCAGCAGTCATTAATTTAACCCAAGTAACCCTCGACAAACAGACATGCTTCGAACACTTAACAAGTCCAGATTCTAACCATTCGTGACAATACATAGTTGTTCAATGCAATCACATAATACATCTAAGCAGATTCACACATTGAACATCAATGCACACAACAATACAAGAACGAACTGAGGAGGATTTTGGATTTTACCTTCTCCGGGCAGCGAACCGAGGCAGCGTATCAAGTCGTCGATCCACTCGGGGTTCTGTTGCGACGCTATTGAAAGAGACGAGGTTTCGATTGGGTTTTCTTTACTGGTTTTTCTTCTGTGAGAAATGATGCTATTTTCTTTTGCTGATTTCGGATTATCCCCTGATTCTAAAGGATTTTTCCCAATGTTGAAGGCTTATTTTTTACTCTGTTTTTTCCTTGTGATAGCTTCACCCCTCCCCCCTATACTGTGCCAATCGATTGGTATTTATAGCACGATTTAGGTTTTTGAGTTATGGTAAGTTTTGGTGTAAGGCAAGTTCTGATTTTGGTACTGATTTGTTACGATTTTAGTGATATTTGAGTCTTGATTCGGTTCCATTTCTATGGAAAGAACAGGGGTGTCGATATGGTAGTTGATTCATGAGGGGATTCGCCGGATTCTCCGGCGAGAATCCCGGCTGGGCGATGGGAGCGAGGGCGCAAGGTTTAGGTTTAGTTGCCTTTCTTGTTCTTGTCGATAGGGAAGAGGAAAATGAAGGGTCTGTGGATTTCTAAAGCTGGAGATGGACGTTGGGCTTGCGGGTCATGGGCTGCGTATTGGGCTTGGGCAAAATTATGGGGCTTGTGGGCTGGTAGTTATTGTTTAATTAGGTAGAGTTTTAAATGTATTTGTTTTAGTGGTAAATGAGTGAGGTTTAAATTATTAAATTATTTTAATACCACCTTAGGTGCTTTATTAGTTTTAGCTTGGGTTTAAACTATTATATTAATAAATGCGGGTGTGCTATTTGATTAGTGCTTAATATTTTATAATGCAATGCCGTTATTGAAATCTTATTTATTATGCGTATTTTGCAATGTTAAATTACAATTCAATGGGGTTTAAATTGTTTATGAAATTGCTTTGGGTATTAATAAATGTAGCTATAATTTTGAGGAATGCTTGATGCGACGCCATTGTCAAATTATTTATTTTATGTATTTATTTATTTATCATTAAGAAATGTTTGAGTTTTAATTAATGAGAAATAGGGCTTAAATTATGAATAGTGTTCTGAAATTGCTTGTTATTAAAATGACGAATACGGACGTGAGACTCAAGGTGTGCTTAATACTCTACGTAAAATGCGATGTCATTATAAATCTCTTATTTATGCATGTATTAATGTTTTATTGTTGTATTTTATTATTATAAAATTATAAAAAAATATTTTGAAAATTAGTGTAATTTTATAGTTAATGGTTGGACGAGAGAGTCAAAATTGGGTGTCAACACTCCCTGAGAATGGAAAGAGGCTCAACCGAATGACATCATCAGTAACACCATTGTATTAAATATTGCACATAGCTCCAGGAAGTTTGCTAGATCCAGATGGGGATCTTCTGTTGGTAATCCCCCAAACTGGACTGAACATTGGACCATGTGCAAGATTGTTGGTTTGATTTCGAAATTATTTGCTTCAATAACTGGAAGCCTGATGCAAGTATGCACCCCTGTAATAGTAGGCATCACATAGTCCCCCAAACTCCTTTCTGCGGGGACTTGTCTTAAGACAGGCGGTAATTCATCATCCATCAAATTGTTGTTTCGCTGATCTCCCATTGCTAAGGAATCAACTGCTCTTTTCTCTTTCCTGTTCTGTCTGCACAATCTTTCAATCTCAGGGTTCAGAGGGATAGGAATGTCAGTTCCTCTCTTACTTCGCATAAACTAAGTTTCTAAGACTAATAAAAAACAGCAAACAAATCACGGCAAACAACACTAATGCAAAATACAAGAAAAAACAAAAAAAAAATGAAAATAAAAACCAAATTAGAAATAAGAATAGATAAACCGATATTAACAGTACGCCAGTCCCCGACAACATCGCCAAAAATTTGTTGCGATATTTCTAAGTGCTTACGCAAATGTATGTATCGTTCAAGTAATAAAGATCTGTAAGACCGAGTTTATCGTCCACAGAGACTGGTTTATTAAGTACCGATTATCTATCCTATGGTATCCATTTGGTTGACGTTCTTTAGTTTGAGGATTATAACTAAGAATTATAACTAATTGCAGAAAATAAACTAAAGATTATAATATTTTGGGTTTATAACAATTATGAAGGAAATAGGGTTTCAATCTCCTCAACTATCCACTATTTCACGTGTTAATGCAATGCTAATGCTTCTTCTTCTTTTTAAGATAGCATGTTAACTAATTTGTCATTATATTCCGATTAGGACATACAAGTAGGGGTGCACAATAATCAGTCCGGACCGAAAAAATGGACCGGACCGAACCGGACCGATATTATCGGTCCGATCTTCGGTCCTTTAAAATTTATGTTTTGGATTTCGGTCCGGTCCGGGCCGATTTTTAATTTAATTTTATAATATATATACTGTATACACCTAATTTTTATACTAATACTAAAACCCCCCCAGACCCCCCTCCCCCTACGAATACATTTTTATACTAATAGTCTAATACTAAACCCCCCCTCCCCCGACTTCCCGTCTCCCGACCCTCTCTCTCTCCCTCATTTCTAAATTCTAAATCCCTAAATCCCATTCCAAACCCAATCTCGTGATACTCACAAGATCAAGACTCACCCGCCGTCGACGACTCTTCAGTCTTCACTCGTCCGTCAACGTCGGTTACGTCGTCTCTCAATCTCAATCTATCGGCTGTCGCTTCTCACTGCTCTCAATCCAGAGTTCCAGACTCCAGTCCACTCGAACTCGAGACTCCAGAGTCGAGCCGCCTCAGTCGTCTCTCTCACTCTCAGTCTCTCAATCTATCGACAATGTATAGTTCATTAGTTTGTCATTTGAAGTTGTGCAACAAAAGTTTGTATTCATTTGTATTTTTAAATGATATTAAATGTTTGTATTCACATGCAGATGATGTCTAGTACCTCTGAATCTAATATCCAATCCAAAAGGAAAAGAGACGATGAAATGACTCGTCCGTCGACTCACTCATTGTACGATTTTAGGCGGTGTCACGACCACGAGTTTGTATTGCCTTCTCAAACACCAACAAATACACTCCACACAGAGACAACTCAGACAAGTATTATGCCAACGGAGGAACGACAGTATATTACTTGACAAACAAAGGCTGAATATTGGAAGGAATCTGACTGTATTTGACTAATGGCGAAGGCAAGCGTCGAACTGAATGTAAGTATTGCCATAAAAATTTTGCGTGTGACTCTGCTATTAATGGTAACAAAAATGTGAAAAATCATGCAACTCAATGCCTACTAAATCCGGAGAATGTGATTAAACAAAATTAAAGTAAATTGACTTTGGAGGCTGTTGCGGATAAAAAAGGAGAAGGAAAGGTGAGAAATTGGGTTTTAAATGTAAATGAAGTTATGGAAGCGTTGTGCTATATGGTGATAGTTGACGAACTTCCTTTTCGTTGTGTTGAAAAACCCGGTTTTAAGCATTTCATAAATGTTGCTTGCCCTGATTTTATAGTACCCTCCCGTATGACTGTGGCGCATGATTGCTTTCAACTTTATTTGAAGAAAAAAGAAAAGTTGAAAGAATTTCTCACATTTTCATGCCAACGAGTATGTGTGACAACTGATTCATGGACATCTAATCAAAGAATCAACTATATGTGTCTTACCGCTCATTTTATAAACAATGATTGGAATTTGCAAAAACGAATTCTAAACTTGTGTCCAATTACAGGTCATAGAGGTGAGTCAATTGCAAAAGCTATAGAATCTTGTTTAGAGAGTTGGGATTTGTCACGGCCCGATCCGGGGTCCGTGACTGGTGCCTTACCCGGGCACCCAAGTAGTCATTCATCAGAGAAAATCAGCGGAACATAAAACATAAATATGAAACAAGAGACATGATAAACAAACAGGCCAACCAAAACAGTTGCCTTACGTACATATATATAAAAACGAGCAGTTTAATCCTTTTTACAACCACCGCCCACAAGATTACTACAGACCTAAAATGAAATGACAACTATGGCGGGACGGGGCCCGCCATACCACGAATGTACAAGAACTTATAGACTCGGGTAACATGCAAAAGATAAGCCTCGAAAAGCGGGGCTTCCCAACCTGTTGCACTTTGATCCTATGGCGAGGATCTACAACCGATGTACTTACTGCGGCGTGAGCGGCCCCGAAGGAGTCGATCTACAAGTACCAAGTATGTGAAAGCGTAAAAATCGTAAATGAAATCATAATAGTCTATATAAAGCGGGAGACATGTATGATAACAAAACTACGATTCCACACATAAGCGATCATGTCAAGCCGAGGACTCACGCCTCAAGTCATCCTCACGCCGTACGTGGAACTCTTTCCTCACCTGGCGTGCTAGGTATAAATCGTGTGGAATCGTGTACCGCCCATCCGTGGGACTCGGTGAAGAATCATGTAGTCGTGTCGGCCCGTCCATGGGACTCGGTAAGAATCGGATGAAATCGTGTCGGCCCGTCTCGTGGGACTCGGTGAATAGTCGGATAAAATCGTGTCCCGACCCGTCTCGTGGGACTCGGTGAATAATCGGATGAAATCGTGTCGGCCCATCTCGTGGGACTCGGTGAATAATCGGATGAAATCGTGTCGGCCCGTCGTGGGACTCGATGAAGAATCGTTCATAACAAATCAGCCGACCCTCCATCGAGAGACGCGGTGGTATGGAAATACAGTATTTGCACAACAAGGCTATCAAACACAAACATAGGCAAGTTACACACAACTCAAGTTTATTTTAGGCCAAAGTCCGAGTTACGACCCCAGTATTACATACGTTAGATTCTTTTTTTTTTAAAAGATCCATTTCTTTTATAAAGGTCACCCGATACCCGTAGTATAAAAATAGGGTGACTCACATTTTTAGGTAAACCCAAACATTTCCCTTTTCAACATCAAGTAACAACATTCTTTTTCCTAAGTTCAAGTTTGCCTAATTTCAAGTACTTAAGTCTCTTATTTTAGAAAGGTTTCATAGTTCATAGTTTTATTCACTTAAGAATATAATTCTCTTTTAAAACAATCTGAGAAACATACGCCTTATATGTGAGTAGGTTATTCTTGTTCATAATAAATCTTATTAAGCGACCATGATCTAGGAAATGTAATATCATTTTGTCTCATCTTAGCTTCTATGCGGATGGAGGTTTCTCTTGGTTTTAATAATACTTCATTAATCAGTACATTTCCTTTTATTAAGCTGCGATGGTTTGTCGATACTCATTCTGATTTCCGAAATCAGTAAAACATTATTCCTTTTAAAAACCACGTACTCATTACTCACGAATGAGGTTTCACACAAAATTCATATTAATTCATTTAAGTCAAGTCTCTTATCTTTTAAGATCAAGTCTCTTAACTTATAAAATCAGTAAGTCATTCTCTTTACCTCTTTTAAGACGTTATACCTAACTTCCCATAAAGCTAGTACAACTCTTATGTTTTCAAAATCAAGTATTACTCTTCTTTCAAAAAGGTTTCTTAACTCTTTTAAAACACTTCAAGTTTCTTATTAATCAGGCTTAAGTCAAAAGACATTGCCGTACAACTACGTTCAGTTAACACACGTACGTCTACCGTACTATATATATGCTTTTGAAACACTTCAAGATTCTTATTATTCAGGCTTAAGTCAAAAGACATTGCCACACGTACGTCTACCGTACCATATATATATTCCTTTAAAATACTTCATGCTCAAGAGTATAGGAAGAATCACATACCTCGCGACGATTGTCGACTATTAGCAAAACGCTCTACGGCTATAACCCGGCTAGCCTTGTCCACCTTCCAAGTAGTTCATGCTACTCGCAGAACATTCAACCAATAAAGGTTAAGTCTACTGTAAATACAGTCCTATGTAAGTACAGTTTAATCTTCTTCTTTAATATTCTTCTGACGTGATTTCAGTTCAATTCTTTTCTGTAATATCCTTCTATTACAGTTCAATTCTCTTCTATGAATCTTATATTCATTTATATACAACTACAGTATGTAATTTCCAATTACAATAGAAGGGTAGGATTATTTACCTCGGTAAGCCCAAAATTATCCAAGTTTAATGTCGATCCTGAGCAACGTTTAGCTCCTACTCCGGGTGCTCGACCGCTCCAAACAAGCCTTAGAAGTTCTACGCAACTTCTTCTTAACACTTCAATCGACTATGAAGGTTTTCCTTAGGGTTTCGTTTAGTGACTAAAGGAAGTATAATAGTATTTTAAGACTCTACGTATAGAGGTAACTTTGGAAAGTACTACAAGGTATAAGGGCTAGAGTATTTGGGCATTATAACAATACTTTGGAGAGTATTTCTATACCAAAAAGGGGGGTATTATACGAAAACAACTAGGCGAGGGGGGGGGGACCCTCTCGGCCAAAGCTTCTCAAAGGGGAGACCTTGGACGATTTCAACACTTAAGGGGGAGGGATTTTGAGACATGGAAAATGATTTTTGGATGAAGAAGTCCATCAACTCAGGGGGGTATTTATAGGTCAAGCAATGGCCAACCAATGGCCAAGATGAAGACAAGTGTGGTACAAGTGTAGGGTGAGGATTTATCCATGTGTCCTTATCCATCTACTACACAAAAAATCCTACCTAACCCTTGACTAAAAACAAGGCACAAAAAACGTGCCAAAGGAAGCCCACTTTGCCGTCCATTGAGGTGACAAGTGTCACCCTCCCGTTAATCAAAATATTTCATCTCTCGGAAAAATCCGCAAAAATTATAAATGACATAGCCGTATTTTTCCCCTCGCAAGTCTTGTAAAACGTTTCGTCGAAAAACGACTCTTTTCGGCACTTGTGCCCAAATTTTCGAACCTTGCCAACTTTAAGGCTTAAATTTTTATACGTACGCCCTCACGTACATACTCAGGAAATACGGGGTATAACATTCTCCCTCGCGAAACATTCGTCCCGAATGTTCCTTCTCAAGACGGATAACGATAAAGTTCTTCTTAACTTAAACAAGTTTTCAATGTCACACATGGCCACAAACATAACACACGTGAAAAACTTAACCCAAGCCCACGAGGAATCACCTCGACGATGCAAAACAATACCAACTCTCGCTTCTGATCCAAAGGATATTCCCTTCGCACATTCATTTCACATAAACGATTATTTCCATCTTTCAGCACAAGTTCACTTCTTTCCTTTCTCGTCGTACCCTTCTCGAACACTCGAACTCTTCCAAGTATACGTACCACACTTCAGTCATCGCTTCAGTTCCCAAAACTTTGGAGTCACCACCTCCAAACTTGGTCATCTTACTAACCTCAATCTTCCTTAAGGCCATTCCGGCCTTCACGATCCGCCGGGTCGAACATATCCACGAACTCATCGATGGTCATCTAAACTTGGGCCTAACACCTCGTGACCCTACCACTGGCGGGACCGCTGGTGACCCAGCGCCGAAGCGGGCCGCGGGTTGGCTGCACGTAATGACCCGACCTACTTAACGCGTCAAGCTCTTGTTTCCGATCCGAACAATCTTACCTATACAGTCATGAAAGCCACCACTTCCATTTCACACTACCCATGGACTTATCCCACAACACATTATCATGAACCAAGTATTTCAACAAAGACTAGCCGTAAAATCTTTTATTCAAGATGACCTTACATCTAAGGTCTCAACATGAAATATTCTAAGGTTCACACTTTCCATGCTCCCATACATATCCTTTCAACTAACCATGCTTTCTAACCACAATATACCCAAAGCTATCTGTACAAAGTATTCAACAAATAGTCATCGTATCACGCATGCAAAAACTCTAGAGGGTTAAGGATATACCTGTATCAACTGCTTTACTTTCCCTTCGTCGCTCTAATCATAATCCTGCCCTGCAGGGCGCATAGCTATAGAAGGCGATAAACACGCCATCGACCGGTGGTGAGTCATTCCGCGTCCTTCCTATTAGGCGGTTTCGTCACATGGCCTGAGGCCAGAAAAACAAGCACCGATAAAAAGCGACATTCCCGGGATGGCGTGCGCCACGATGTGCACCTGAGGAAAACTGAACGTGGCTAGAACCCGTATATCGTAAGCGAAGCCACGAGCCACGACCGGCTCGAATACCGAGCATACGAAGGCGCGGAGGACCACTTTGCTGGCGGAGGTACATAACTGGTCTGCTGGCGGCTGCCCGCCTCGAAAGTTACCAAAGGACCCTGCTGTTCTGGCCCTCTTCTGCTGATCCTGGTCATTCCGTCGACCTCTCCGTGCCTCACATCCCAGTGCATGAGCTTGCATGCGGGCAATGTCCATGCCCGGCTGAAGAGCTACACCCGTACAAGCCTGCGCGGTAATCATCTAGCCCAGTGACGTAGCGGTGTACTCTGTCCTCCATATCAGCTACTACAGCGGGAATATACCGAGCTAATGAGTCGAACTCCACATTGTACTCTCTAACCGTCCGCCCGTCCTGCCTCAATGTCAAAAATCGGCCCGAGCCCTCTCATCTGTGGGGCAAGCGTGCAAGAAAAGCCGCGAGAACTCGTCCCCGGCGGTGGAAGTGCATGCTCTCCGGGACACTCGCGAATCAAACCGATCATTGCGGTATCACGCGGTGATGCGAACCAATACCACCGACTACGCCTCGAGACTCGATCACTCATGATCCGTAGCTGTCGGATAAACTCACGAGGTCATCCTCGGCTCGATCCATAGAACAACGGCGGGTTACAACTCGAGAAAGTCCCGTAGTCTCAAACTATCGCTCGGGGTGAACTACGGGTGCTTGCTGAAATCAGGCTTGCATCCAGCCTCTCGCCATATCTCGCCACGACCACGGCGATGGCGGGCCATCTCCTTGTACCCCATCTCATCTGCACCAGGCTGTGGGACTGGAGGCCCAGGTACTGTAGTCTCAGCAGCCACTGCTGCGACTCTAAACTCTGCCGGTGCTGGCGGCGTCGCAAAACTCGCCGTCGGAGGCACTATCTCAGGTAACGACTGGGCCTCTGCCCTGGTAACCCTCCGTGCTCTACTCACAGCTCCCTCGACTGCCTTGCCATACGGGCGGGTTGCCTTACGCGAGCATAAGCGGTAAAGGAAAGGAACACGTCGGAGGGTCCGACTTATCACACGGCTTTAAGAGCGATCTCGGAATGAGAAGAATGGAAACCAATCCTAAATGTCCTATAGCCTCACGATTATAGATGTGGTGCACAACAGATAATCAAGACTCTACTAGACACGGTGCTGTAGACACTTTCAGGATTAAGCGCTCGATACCACTTTTGTCACGACCGATCAGGAGTCGTGGAGTGCCTTACCCGCACCCAGTAGTCATTCATCGGAGAAAATTAGCGGAACATAAAACATAAATATGAAACAAGAGACATGATAAACAAGCAAGCCAACCAAAGCGATTTGCCTTACGTACATATATATAAAAACCGAGCAGTTTAATCCTTTTTACAACCACGCCACAACAAGATTACTCTGCACCTCTAAAATGAAATGACAACTATGGCGGGGACGAGGCCGCCATACCCTGAATGTACAAGAACTTACGGACTCGGGTAACATGCAAAAGATAAGCCTCAAGAAAGCGGGGCTTCCCAACGCCACTTTGATCCTATGAGCGAGGATCTACAACGATGTACTTCTACTGCGGCGTGAGCGGCCCGAGAGGTCGATAACTGAGTACCAAGTATGTGAATCGTAAAATCAGTAAATGAAATCATAATAGTCTATATAAAGCGGGAGACATGTATGATAACAAAACTACGATTCACAACATAAGCGATCATGTCGAGCGGGGACTCACGCCTCAAGTCATCCTCGTGCAGTGGAACTCTTTCCTCACCGCGATCTAGGTATAAATCGTGTGGAATACGTGTCGGCCCATCCGTGGGACTCGGTAAGAATCATGTGGAGTCGTGTCGGCCCGTCCATGGGACTCGGTAAAGAATCAGATGAAATACGTGTCCCGGCCCATCTCGTGGGACTCGGTGAATAGTCAGATAAAATACGTGTCCCGACCCATCTCGTGGGACTCGGTGAATAATCAGATGAAATACGTGTCCCGGCCCATCTCGTGGGACTCGGTGAATAATCAGATGAAATCGTGTCGGCCCATCGTGGGACTCGGTGAAGAATCGTTCATAACAAATCAGCCGCCTCCATCGAGAGAGCGGTGGTATGGAAATCTGATTTGCACAACAAGGCTATCAAACACAAACATAGGCAAGTTACACACTCAAGTTTATTTTAGGCCAAAGTCCGTGTTACGACCCCAAGTATTACATACGTTAGATTCTTTTTTTTAAAAAAGATCCATTTCTTTTATAAAGGTCACCCGATACCCGTAGTATAAAAATAGGGTGACTCACATTTTTAGGTAAACCCAAACATTTCCCTTTTCAACATCAAGTAACAACATTCTTTTTCCTAAGTTCAAGTTTGCCTAATTTCAAGTACTTAAGTCTCTTATTTTAGAAAGGTTTCATAGTTCATAGTTTTATTCACTTAAGAATATAATTCTCTTTTAAAACAATCTGAGAAACATACGCCTTATATGTGAGTAGGTTATTCTTGTTCATAATAAATCTTATTAAGCAGCCATGATCTAGGAAATATAATATCATTTTGTCTCATCTTAGCTTCTATGCAGATGGAGGTTTCTACTGGTTTTAATAATACTTCATTAATCAAGACATTTCCTTTTATTAGCCTGCGATGGTTTGTCGATACTCATTCGATTTCAAATCAGTAAAACATTATTCCTTTTAAAAACCACGTACTCATTACTCACGAATGAGGTTTCACACAAAATTCATATTAATTCATTTAAGTCAAGTCTCTTATCTTTTAAGATCAAGTCTCTTAACTTATAAAATCGATGAAGTCATTCTCTTTACCTCTTTTAAGACGTTATACCTAACTTCCCATAAAGCTAGTATAACTCTTATGTTTTCAAAACCAAGTATTACTCTTCTTTCAAAAAGGTTTCTTAACTCTTTTAAAACACTTCAAGTTTCTTATTAATCAGGCTTAAGTCAAAAGACATTTGCACAACTACGTTCGATTAACACGCGTCGTCTACCGTACTATATATATGCTTTTTGAAACACTTCAAGATTCTTATTATTCAGGCTTAAGTCAAAAGACATTGCCACACGTACGTCTACCGTACCATATATATATTCCTTTAAAATACTTCATGCTCAAGAGTATAGGAAGAATCACATACCTCGCGACGATTGTCGACTATTAGCAAAACGCTCCACGGCTATAACCCGGCTAGCCTTGTCCACCTTCCAAGTAGTTCATGCTACTCGCAGAACATTCAACCAATAAAGGTTAAGTCTACTGTAAATACAGTCCTATGTAAGTACAGTTTAATCTTCTTCTTTAATATTCTTCTGACGTGATTTCAGTTCAATTCTTTTCTGTAATATCCTTCTATTACAGTTCAATTCTCTTCTATGAATCTTATATTCATTTATATACAACTACAGTATGTAATTTCCAATTACAATAGAAGGATAGGATTATTTACCTCGGTAAGCCCAAAATTATCCAAGTTTAATGTCGATCCTGAGCAACGTTTAGCTCCTACTCCGGGTGCTCCAACCCGCTCCAAACAAGCCTTAGAAGTTCTACGCAACTTCTTCTTAACACTTCAATCGACTATGAAGGTTTTCCTTAGGGTTTCGTTTAGTGACTAAAGGAAGTATAATAGTATTTTTCGGGCTCTACGTATAGAGGTAACTTTGGAAAGTACTACAAGGTATAAGGGCTAGAGTATTTGGGCATTATAACAATACTTTGGAGAGTATTTCTATACCAAAAGGGGGTATTATCTGAAAACAACTAGGCTGGGGACCCTCTCGGCAAAGCTTCAAAGGGGAGACCTTGGACGATTTCAACACTTAAGGGGGAGGGATTTTGAGACTTGGAAAATGATTTTTTGGATGAAGAAGTTCATCAACTAAGGGGGGTATTTATAGGTCAAGCAATGGCCAACCAATGGCCAAGATGAAGACAAGTGTGGTGCAAGTGTAGGGTGAGGATTTATCCATGTGTCCTTATCCATCTACTACACAAAATATCCTACCTAACCCTTGACTAAAAACAAGGCACAAAAACGTGCCAAAGGAAGCCCACTTTGTCGTCCATTGAGAGTGACAAGTGTCACCCTCCCGTTGGTCCAAAATATTTCATCTCTCGGAAAAATCCGCAAAAATTATAAATGACATAGCCGTATTTTTCCCTTCGCAAGTCTTGTAAAACGTTTCGTCGAAAAACGACTCTTTTCGGCACTTGTGCCCAAATTTTCGAACCTTGCCAACTTTAAGGCTTAAATTTTTATACGTACGCCCTCACGTACATACTCAGGAAATACGGGGTATAACAGGATTTACATATGAAACGTTTTACCGTGACTGTTGATAATGCCTCTTCAAATGATGTTGCTTGTAGTCACTTGATGAGAATAGTTCAAAGCAATGGTAGTGTAATAAGTAAGGAAAAGTATTTGCATATGAGATGTGTCGCTCGTATTGTTAATCTTATTGTTTGGGATGGTTTGAAAATAAAAGATTCTCTTAAAGAAATTGAAAGAATTCGAGCTATTGTGAAGTTTGTGAGGAATTCTCCTGCTAGGCTTCTTAAATTTAAAGAAATTGCAACAGTCTTGAAAATAAAGAGCAAATCTTTGTTGTCACTTGATGTGCCCACTCGTTGGAACTCAACTTATACTATGTTGATGGCAACTATAAAATTTGAGCGAGTTTTTGGTATGTTTGAACTTCATAAAGAACAAGATCTTAAAGAGCCTAATAATGTAGGGCCTCCTAATGAGAATGATTGGTTGTTGGCCAAGAGGCTTGTTATCTTTCTAGAAAAGTTTTATATTTTAACTAATAATGTTTCTGCTTCTTTGAGTGTCACGTGCAATAGTGCATTGTTTGATATTGGTACAGCTCTTGGAACATTAAAAGATCTAGAAAGTACTTGTGATGTAGAATTGCGTGCAATGGCTGGTAAGATGAAAGAAAAGTTTGATAAGTATTGGGGTAGTTTAGAAAAGTTTAACATGTTGATTTATGTGGCTGACATTCTTGATCCTTCGATGAAAAAGGTTGGTTTACAATTGACTCTACATGAGATGTATGGGGAAGTGAAGGGTGATAGTTTGCTTGAGAATGTTCAACAAGTCCTAAATGATTTGTTTGATGAATATAAGGCTATGTATTTCCCTACTGTTGCTTTGAGTGGGACAAATGATGTATCTAAATCAAGTGACATGGGATTAGATCTCAAGACTAAAGTTAGGAAGCTCAAATCTTCGTTAGAAGCAAAGGGTAAATATAGTGCAGTAGGAGCTTGATCGATATTTGAATGAAGAAGCGGATGAAGAAGATATTGAAATCTTAACTTGGTGGAAGCTCAATTCACTAAGATTTTCCGTTGTTTCACGCATGGCTCGTGATATATTAGCTATTCCAAAGATCTCTGATTGCTTCGAGTGCATTTAGTACCGAGGATCTAACACTGATCGATTCAGAGTTCTTTGACACCTAAGGTAATACATTTTCTTTTGTATTTTTTGTAAAGCAAGTTTAATTTTTATTATATTAATTGGTAAGTTCTGTTTCTTAACTTTTATTTTATGTTAAAGATGGTGCAAGGACTCATTTGTGGTCAAGATTGGCTTCGTGCAACTTTGACGAAGAAATCCAAACTAATTAATGTGGAAGAATCATTAGAAGAATTGCAAGATTTGGAGAATGGTATGATATATTGATATGAATATGATGATATCTCATTGCAAGCATTAGAAGAGTTACAATTCTTATTACTAACTTTATTATTTTCTTTCATACAGATTTTCAAAAGTGTGGAATTGATGAATCTACCATCTGTGTTTGATGGTTTGAGTGTTTGTATATGTATAATGTATGTCATTCTCTTCCCTACTGTTGTTTACTTGTTTTTAGTTTTGGCATTTTCAAGAATAAATTTTGTGGACTATGCCTATTGCCTAATGTGGACCGGACAACGGGGCGAGCGGTGAGGCGAGGACAGTCCGTGGGTGTGGATCAAGGGCAAGGAAATGAAGGAATGCAGATTGCAACAACGACAAGCTGCAGTGCAACGACAAGCTCGCGACAAGTCGCAAAGCGGCCAATGACGCCAAGCACCAGCTGCGACGATCGCACTGCACTGCACCGCACGCGCTGGTTTTTTTAGTTATTAATTAAAGCTTACTTTGTGTAATAATAATAAATCATGTAAAAAATTTATTGCAATTTGGATTTGGGGTGTGGACTGTGGAGTGTGGACAGTGGACATGACACTATGGATGGAGTACTGGAGTGGAATTGGATTTATTGCAATTTGGATTTTGGATTTATTGCATTTTGGATTTCTGCATATTTCGATTCGGTCCATTCGGTCCAAATGACCGGACCGGACCGGATCGAACCTGGACCGGACCGAGAAGTTCGGTCCGGTCTTAGGTCCGGACAATCTGACTGTTCGGTCCTCGGTCCAGTCCGGTCCGGTTTTAACCTTTTGTGCACCCCTACATACAAGATCTCAACCTTGTGCAGAAACCTTCTATATTTCTATGATAAGTTTTACCACATAAGAGGATTAAGAACAATAACCTTAAATACTACACAAGTATCGGAGTACTTTCGTCCACGATTTTAACCTATGTCTAGACAATTACAGCATATTCAAATCTCACCTTTCAGACTTTTGATTCGAAATCATATAAGTGATGACAATTAATAACTAGTTAATTATCAAACAATCATAACATTATTGAATAGATATTAATACGCTGAAGAAGAACTCAAAAACTAATGTATTAGCTATATGAAAGAGCTTCAAGAAGATTTGATGGAAACGCTACTAAAGTATTTAGCTCCTAAACATTGTCATGTCAAGAACTAAATTACAATTCAACATAAACTGAAATAAAATAAGGAAAGAAAAAAACTTGAACAAGAGTCTCCAATTGTAGCTTGTAGCCGTCGTTCTCCTCTCCAAAGTATGATACCCAAATAATGACAGGGTTTATGGGTTTTATAGCTGAGAAAAATCTTGTTTCGGACCCCTTTACCCTTGTCCAATTTCGACCCAACTTTTCTAAAAATACGCGTCGGCACCGCGGTGCCTTTACCTAGAACCGCGGTGCTAATTCCTCACGAAATAACTGTAGCTCACTGGACATATGGCACCGCAGTGCCTCTAGCCAGGACCGCGGTGCCTTCGACGGTGTTTCAGTTTCGGACTTTCGACAATTTTTACGCCTCGGTGCTAATTTTCCTGACCGCGGTTCCATGGCACCGCGGTGCTGATGGGCCAGGCACCGCGGTGCCTCTCTGATTCCTGCCCAGTTCCGCCTGATTTGTTCTATTCTTCGTGGCACTTTTTAGGCTTCATTCCTTGGGTTGTGCTTGTGCAATTTGCATCTCAATTAAGCTCATTTCGTCCTCAAAAGTGGTATTTCTCCTTTATGACCGTTGTGACACAAAATGAAGGAAAACACACCTAAAATTATACTATACGCAGAATAAAAGAGTAAAGTACTAACTAAAAAGGACTCAAAAGTGTATGCAAAATACACTTAACAGTCCCATAATGGGTCGGGTACGGTATGTATATGAATATGACTTCTTTCACCGAGTTCCATGATAGGCCTGGTACGGTATATGATACACGAGTATGAGTCTTTCACCGAGTCCCACAATGGGCCGGGTACGTTATATGTGTATGATTCCATAGACATGTATCCATGATGCGGGTATAAGTACCTATGACATATATGATTTCATAGACATGTATCCATGATGCGAGTATAGATACTCACGACAATATATGATTCTATGGACATATATCCATGATGCGGGAATAAATACTTATGACGGTATATGATCATATGGTAAGACATTCATGATTTTGATATGACTCTCACTTTTTATAAGGGTACAGTTGACTCTTATGTTATATGGCACAGTTGGATCTGGTATTTGATTTTCATACTTGTTCCTCTCATCTGTTGGCCAGTTATGATCTTATTTAATGTACTTTATGTTTACATACTTGGTACATGTTGTCTGCGTTCATGCCCGCAGGTGTAGGTACCCAATTTGGTGATCCGCGAGTTTAGGATCATTGCTCGGCTTTTGGGATAGCTCCTTTATTCTGGGGTTTATCATTTTGGTACAGTTTTGCTGTTACCGGCTTATGTATATTCAGGGATACGGCGGAGCCTTGTCCCGTCATAGTTACTGTTATACTCTTAGAAGCCTGTAGTCATGTGTGGGTTGAACATATACAGTTGTAACTCGTTTTGGAAAAATTCTATGTACAGTGGCGGCCTTGTCGGCTTGCCTGTTTTGTTATTTCAGTTCTGGGGACAGGATCCCCCTTGTTATGAGATTATAAGTTTTCGTAAGTTTTCCGCTGGATTTTGTGATATGTGAGTATAAGGGTGCCCAGATAGGGAACCAGTCGCGGCCCGTCGGTTCGGGTCGTGACACTTTCTTTTCTTGATAGTAATTAAGTTCAACACCAATTTTTTGAGTTTAATTTTTAATCTCTTTTGTCATCATTATCAATGATCTGGTATTATGTGTCTTAATTTAACAAAACATATATTGAAGGGATAAAGCTAGATGTGTACCTGTTGTGTTGTTGAACTGTAGAGAAAAGATTCCTTATTCATTTGATTTCTCTGTTAACACTAACATTTAGCTAACTCTAAAAATTTCAGAAATTTCGCCAGAGATTTTTCGATAAATAGAGCTATACCAAAACCCAACTGAGGACACGACCTTAAACTACCATCATGTCCCGAAGCCACTAATACAAGTTAGAAAATTAATAAAGTGTAAAGTAATCGTGCAACTGGAAAGTAAGCAACATAGTTATATTTATGCAAGTATTCACTAAATTAGCAAGCAAGAAACAAGAAATAGAATGAGTATTACATGAGAAGTCGACAACAGAAAGCAATCAAAGAATCCAAGAGTAAAGGAGAAACAACCAAAATATATCAATATAGGCAGCACAACAATTGAGGCATTATAGCTAGTATGACACAGCCAAATAGATGAAGCAAAACACTATAATGATATGAACAGAGCAGCAAATTTCAAGCAATGGAACTAAAATAAAACAATTTCTTGTGAGGTCACCGGGTATTGGCTGATTCAGAAGATTCTTGTGAAAATCCGATGGCGGCGGCGGTCGTCGATCTGGTTGTCTTGGTTGTTTGAGATGAGGAACAGTGGTGGTGCGTTGGTTTTGCCAGAGATTTAGATGGTGTTGTGGTGCTAAGGGATCTGTTGTTCGGGGTGGTGGGTTTGGAGTTCGTCGGAGCTGCTCCGGCGAAGGACGGCGGTCGCGATTGTGAGAGATTATAGGTCAAAACAAAATTTATTCAAAAAGCTTCACGTTTTGGGACAACAAGCTTCAAGACAAAGGATCAGAAAACTCTTTTTTGTGTTAAAGAAATGGTTGTTGCACTGATGGGATGAGATGGTTGTTACGCTGATGGGTTCGATTTTGTGGAGAATGGATAAAGAAATGTAGGGTTTGGATTTGCACTTATGGATGATGCGCTGATTTGGATTTAGTTTTAAGGGATATTGGGTTTATAAATAAAATGGGTTGGTCGGGTATAAATTATTTTTTTTTAAAAAAAGAAAATTAAATTCGTATTTTAAAAACTGTCACAAAAACATGTGACGGTTGAAATCACCGTCACACCGTTGTGACGGTTAATAAAATTGCCACATATCTGTCACAAAGGCCCATTGACCAGAAAGTCAATGCTAAAACCGTCATAACGTGAAAATCGTCACACCAAACTGTCACGCTAGGTATTTTTTTTATAGTGACGGTATCTGGTATGATAGATTACTTCAGATCTTACTTTATTCAATTTTTCTTGGAGCACCTTATTTCTTTCATGCTCAATATTGAGCTCTGACTTGACAACTCTGAGCATATTCTCCACTTCCACTTGAATGTCCCCAATATGATTTTTTCTTTATGAGGATACAGCTACAAGTTTCTTATTTTCAGTCTCCAATGCATAGTTTTTATCACATAGTGTGAGTAAGGCTGCACAAAACCCTCGGACCGATCGGACTGGACCGAAGACCGAAAATCCAGAAAGGTCGGACCGAAGACCGGACAGAAAAAATCGGTCCGGTCCGATTCAAGTTCGGTCTGGTCCGATCCAATATACATTAAAAACCGAAAAAAACACTGAATTTTTAGAAATGCAGGACCAGAGACCGGGCCGAAAAATTCGGTTCAGTCCGGTCCGATTCGGTCCAGGAGTTATTTTCGGTCCGGTCCATTTTTTGTGCAACCCTAAGTGTGAGGACTTGATTTTAGAGAGCATCTATCATCATTCCCAGGCTCTCTTGACTTTCTCCTTGATTTTTGAGATCCAACTCAAGAACAGTATGTGTATTCATTAATTTATTATTTATAATAAAAAGATTTTTTAAAATATAAATGACAATATAAGCTAATGGAGTGATAATTCCAAAGTATTAACCACATGTTTATAAGTGACCTTACACATCTGATAGCCATCATATCTTATCAATCATGCAATTATTATTATTATACACAGTTGATAGTCTGGCAGTTATTATATACACGAGACTCCTGTGGCTCGACAAATTATCTATTACGTGCCCAGATGTCTTACTTTATTTATAATACAATAACATACCCAGTAAAATTCTACCGCCTGGGTCTGGGGAGGGTAGAATGTACGCAGACCTTACCTCTACCTTGGTAGGTAGATCGGCTGTTTCCGGAAGACCATCGGCTCAAGACATAGCATAATCACAATCAAAGAAAATGTTGCATAGCAAGATAAACGGTCAGAGACAAGAAATTAAAGCTATATGAACATGCTGGTAACAAAAATCGAATACGTCATGGTAGTTCATTCTACCAAAAGGAAGCAGTAGCTAACGCAAATAAATAATATAAACAAAGTACACTAGGGAGCACATAGTCGCAGAAATCAAACTATAGGGAATATAAAGCAATACTGCACCAAATAAGTGTGATGAGCTAATCCGGCCTAGATTGCTCACACTACAACTATCATTTTGTGGGTGTGAGTAGGACTACGCTCGACTATCTACTACCTTTCAACCCTACTCCGTGTCCTCCAAAAAACCCTATCTAAGGTCATGTCCTTAGTAAGTCGCACATGCACCATATCTCGTCTAATCACCTCTCCAAATACTTCTTTAGCCTACATCTACCCCTTCTGAACCCGTCCATAACCAACCTCTCACACCTCCGCATTGAGACATTTGTGTCTCTCCTCTGCACATGCCCAAACCATCTCAACCTCGCTTCCCGCATCTTATCCTCCACCGAGGACACTCTCACTCTGTCCCGGATATCATCATTTTTATTTATATCCCTCCTTGTATGTCCACATATTCATCTCAGTATCCTCATCTCCGCAACTTTCATCTTTTTGATGTGCGAAGTCTTGACTGGCCAACACTCCGCCCTATACAACATAGTCGGTCTTACGACCGCCCTATAAAACATGTCTTTAAGCTTTGGTGGCATTTTTTTATCTCACAAGACTCCAGATGCGAGCCTCCATTTCAACCACCCTGCCCCAATACGATGTGTGACGTCATCATCAATCTCTCCATTCCTTTGAATAATAGATCCGATGTACTTGAAACTTCCTTTCTTTAGGATGACCTAAGTCCCAATCGACACCTCCACGCCTATCTCAGGGTCGCTCCCATTACTGAACTTGCACTCCAAATACTCTGTCTTGGTCCTACTCAACCTGAACTCTTTAGACTCTAGAGTCTGTCTCCAAACCTCCAGCTTGTCGTTTACTCCGCTACGAGTCTCATAAATTAGGACTATGTCGTATGCGAATAACATACACCATGGAACCTCCCATTGGATTTGTCGCGTCAGTCCGTCCATCACCAAGGCAAATATGAATGGGCTAAGCGTTGAACCCTGATGCGGCTAGGGGTGCACAAAAGGTTAAAACCGGACTAGATCGAACCGGACCGGACCGAAGACCGAAAATCCAGATTACTAGGACCGAAGACAGGACCGAATTTCTTGGTCCGGTCCGGTTTTTCGGACCGAATGGACCGAATTTTCCCAATGACTTCCCATCCCCACCCAAATTTCGGACGTATTGACATATCAAATATAGGTTGTAAATTGATCAAACTTTATATGGTTATAACTTTGCGCTCGGACGTCCGTTTTACCTATTATTTTTTCTGATTTCGCGTATTTTTTCGATACGGGGGCGGCCAAAACAATTTGATTCGACCGATTTCTCCAAAAACGTCCATCTTGCCCCTCAATTTCACTTTTCCCCCAAATCGTTACGTTTTTCCCCTTTTCAAATCTAAATATCTCGCGATGTACAATAAATTTCAACGTAAAAATTTCGTGGCACCGCGTCCGAGAATTTCAATTTCAGTATTGGAAATTCAATTTAAAAAAAAAAATCGGGCCCGGAACTGACTAGGCTAATTATATAATATTATATATTAGAAATTTAGAAAATTAGGAATTATATATATTAGGAATTTAGAAAATTATAAATTATATATATTAATTTAGAAAATTATAAATTATATATATTAGGAATTATATAATTCAATATATATTAGGAATTATATATATTATATATATATTATAAAAAAAAATTAAAATTTTCGGTCCAGACCGAACCTGGACCGGAACGGACCGAAAAACGAAAACTCAAATTATGAGGACCGAAGACCGGACCGAATTTCTCGATCCGGTCCAATTTTTCGGTCCGGACCGATTTTTGTGCAGCCCTGGACGCGACCTCATCGTCACTAGAAAGTGTTCAGAGTCTCCTCCTATTGTTCGTACCTTGGTCTTGGATCCATCATACATATCCTTGATCGCCCTAGTGTATGCCACAGGTACACCTCTAACCTCCAAACATCTCCATAGAACCTCCCTAGGGACTTTGTCGTATGTCTTCTCTTGGTCGATGAAAACCATATGTAAGTCTTTCTTCCTCTCCCTATACTGCTACACCAACCTCCTAATAATATGAATGGCTTCAGTAGTCAAATGCCCTGGCATTAATCCAAACTGATTCTCGGAAATAGACACGCCTTTCCTTACCCTCATCTCCACGACCCTTTCTCAAACTTTCATAGTGTGGCTCAACAGCTTGATATCACTATAGTTGTTGCAACTCTTGATATCACTTTTGTTTTTGTATAACAAAATTATTATACTCCACCTCCATTCTTCGGGCATTCTTGCCATCTTAAAAATGACGGTAAACAACTCAGTCAGCCACTCCAAACCTGTCATGTCCACGCTCTTCCAAAATTCAACTGGGATCTCGTCGGGCCCGGTCACTCTTCCCCTGTGCATCCTACGAACAACATCCTTAACCTATTCAACCTTAATCCTTCTACAATACCCAAAATACCGATACCTACCAGATTGTTCCAGATCTCCCAACACGATGTCACTATCTCCTTTTTTGTTCAAGAGTTTATAGAAGTAAGACTGCCATCTCCGCCTAGTAAGTGTGTCCTCCACCAGTACTTTACTGTCCTCGTTCTTGATGCACCTTACGTGATCCAAGTCACAGACCCTCCTCTCCATCGCCTTGGCTAGTCTGTATAAATTCCTATCCCTACATTTCTCCTCTAATTCCACATACAGGTGTTCAAAAGCTACCGTTTTTGTCGCCGTAACCGCAAGCTTAGCCTCCTTCTTCATCATCTTATACAACTCCCTATTTGTCCACTTTTCCACCCCATCATTGCTTTTTACCATTTTTGCATACGTTGTTTTCTTTGCTTCCACTTTCTCTTGAACTACACCATTCCACCACCAATCTTCTCGATGCCTACCACGGCTACCCCTCGAGACCCCAAGCACTACTCTAGCTACCTCTCGAATGCAAATGGACGTCCTGTCCCACATACCGGTCGAATCCCCACTACTCCCCCAGGCCCCCTTAGCCAACAACCTCTCTCCCATCTCTTTTGCACTAGTCATGGTCAGACTCTCTCATTTGATTCTCAACCTGTCATACATAATCCTCTTCTTATTCTCTATCATGATCTCCAAATCCATTGTCACGACCCGACCCCGGGCCCGCGACTGGTGCCCTACCTGGGCACCCCTTACAGGTATACATCAGAGAATAGTAGCGGAACATACATACATACAACTCAAAAAGAAATAAATAACAGGCTAGCCGATAAGGCCACCTTCCAAAAGTATACACATAACTCGAAAAACAGTTACCTCTTTTTTTTTCTTTACAACCCATTCCACAAAACATGACTACAGACCTCTAAGAATTTTTTTCATAACAACTGTGACGGGACAAGGCCCCACCATACCCCTGAATGTTCAACAACCGACAATACCAGGGATCTGAACCAAAGATAAGCCTCTGGAGTAATGGAGCTTCTCAATAGCTGAACAGTGATCCTAAGAGTGAGGATCAGCAACCTATATAACTCTACCTGCGGCATGAACGCACTCAAGGAGGTCGATAACAGTACCAAGTATGTGAAACCGAAAGATCAGAATGAAATCATAATAGTCTAAAATAAAGTTGGGGACATGTATGATAACCACATTAACAGTACACTGTGCCTTACTAACAATGAGAGTGGACAAGAATAAACTTTGCCGGTTTTAAAACAGGAAGCTCATGATTAACCTAGGACCATCCGCCCGTAGTATCATTCTGCAATCCTACTCCTGGGACTATTTCACCCGCATAGGCCGTATGGACCCGCATGAGGTAATTTCCTCGCATAGACTGTATCCGCCCGCATAGGTCGTATGGACCCGCATAAGGTAATCTCCTCGCATAGGACTGGTCCGCCCCGCATGAGACTATTTCACCCGCATGACCCCTACGGACTCGCATGAGGTATTCCTTGCATCGTGGGGAGCAAATCCACGGAATATGCAAATACAACAAGCCCGGGGAATGACCCCGTAATGAACAATACATCTCTAGCACAACCGACTATCATACATAACATAAGCACCACCGGCTTATCATGCATAACATAAGCACCACCGGCTTATCATAATTATCATAAGCAAGTTAAGACATCCCCTAACTTCTTATTAGCCTTAATTATCATGTACTCTCATTTTAGTTAACCTAAGGCACTAACATGTTATTAGAAATCCAGGAATTTAACCCAAAGTACTACGTACTTCCGTTCCTTTAAAAAGAATCCTTTTTATGTAAAAACCCCAAGATACTAACACCTGTAGTATCAATGCTTGTCTACTTTTCAAAACAAGTTACTACACCTTTAGAAATTCATTTCAAGGCTTTGACACTAAGTAACTTCTACATTCTCAACCTAGGCAACTCACGCCTATAAATCAAGTAGACACTCTCTTAACCTTCCATAAAGTCGTTAAAACTAACTTCCCATAAAGTCGTTATAACTCTTTATGTTTTAGACACTTACATTCTTTTTGAAACCAAGAGACTTATACTTTTAAAACCAAGTATCATATACTTTCAAATCAAGTTTCATAACTTTCAGAATACTTCAAGTCTCTTAACTTTAGATATCAGGTTTCTTAACTTTAGAATAGTTCAAGTAATCAATACTTTCCAAACCAAGTATTCTATGCATTCTCAAGTCAAGAAATCTTTGTTTACCTTATTAGAATAAACCATTCTTTTAACTTCCCATAAAGTTGTTATAACCAACTTCCCATAAAGCCGTTATACTAACTTTATGCTTTAGACACTAAGGCATTCTTATCCTTTTAAAAACAAGTGAGTTAATTCTATAACTCAACCAACTTAGACATTCTTAAAACAAGTCAAGGATATCAAATGAAACTGAATTCATTTAAAGCTCGTACGTCTACCGTACTATACATTTATAGCTACTCATGCTCAAGAGATAAGAAAAGTTCCACATACCTCTCCGGCTCAATCCACTTGCCAAGTTGAATACGCCGCACGTAGAATGTCAACCTATAATGACCATAATACGTCCATCAACTACTAGCTTTCAACGTAGAATATTCCTAAGTATAAGGACTCTTAATTATACGGAAAATCGGACAACACTTCCTTTGTTTCTACGTACTTTTCCACATTTTTCAAGGCCCAAAAATCAATAACCAAATGACACATTTAAGGCTCAACAATCAGTTAAACAAAGGGGATTACACGCCTAACAGGACGTGTAAAATTCTTCCCCACAATTAATATAAAATTGTCCAACAACTTAAGCCATTCTCGGCTACCATTAATATCAACAACAATGTCAATTTCCGTTCAATTCCTTTTTAATCCGAGTTGTTATTCCAACATGTTATATACATAATAACAATTACAACAACTATAAATCCTTACTTCCTTAACATGCGACGGTTGTATCTAACAATTAAATCGAATTACAAACTTAATGGCTAACAAGTCCAATTTCGGTTTTCAACATGTCGACATGATCCAAATCTTTTCAAACTTCATAATATGTATCACATGATCATTCCTAACTTATCATAACATGGAATCTTTAATCACATTAAGAGGATGGAGATTTTACCTCAATAAGCCCTAATAATGTCCAAGCGTAAAAGTCGATCCTTAGCAACTTTTAGCTCCTCTTCTTATGTTCCAATCCACTCCAAGCACTCCTTAGAAGCTCATAACCAACTTCTCTTCAATTTCCAACTTCAAAGTTGAAGAACACCTTAGGTTTTCATCTTGCGACTAACGTGAAAACGTAGTTTTTCAGGGATTTTTCTATTGAGATATCCTTGTAATACCCTTAGGAACCTTGGTTTAAAGTATTGGGATTTATGGAGCAATATTGCAAAAATTTTGTGTGGGAGAGATAGCATTGCCGAGAGTTTCCTAAATGGAACACCTAAAGTTCTTGAAAAAATTCTAAGTGTGGAATTCATCTTCACTACTAGTAGTAGTATGTATTTATAACACCATCAAAGGCTAAGATTGAACCAATTGAATGGCTAAGATTGGTCCACTATGTCAAGCCTCAACTTGCCTTTTGACTTGGTCCATTTTATCAAGCTAACTTTTGCTACACTTAGCCATAATTTCGTCCCAGAAGATGCATGTGGAGGGTGACACGTGTCGCCCTACCATTGGTCCATAATATTTCATTTTCCGAAATTTCCATAATTGGTCAAAATATCGGAAACCTCGTGGGCCCCACAAAACGTAAAATCTCTCGGGTGAGCCCCACGTATCCAACTCTGAAAAATAAACTACCATAGTCCCGATAAATTCTAAACGTCTCAAATAGCAAATTCGAGAACCCAATTCTAATTAACCAACATTTCTCTTTCTCGAGGTTCGGAAGATTTTTCCCCCGGAAAATAATTCTTTCTTTCGTTTAAATTTTTAAGTCTGGTGTTCTCCAGTCTATTCTCTTATACATGCCCTGGAATTTCGGGGTGTAACATCCATCACCAAAAGCTTATGTCGGGTTGTAAGATCCTCTCTCAGAATAACCTTGCAATCTTTACAAAGACCTTTGTCAACCTTCCTAAGGAGCAAAAAGTCTATTCGAGTCTTAGCCACCGAACTACGGATAGTCACCAAGTGCTCCTCCTTCTTCAGGAACCTCGAATTGGATATCACCATCTCAGAAGCTCTAGCGAACTCCAAAAGTGAGACGCCACCCCCCATTTCTATCCCCGAGGCCAAAGCCTTCATCCACGTCGGCATAACCTCCTGAAAGTGATCTGATATGTCCATTGAAGTCCCCTCTTATAAATACCTTCTCAGTAGTGGGATACCACCCACCACCGAATCCAAATCCTCTAAAAAATGCCTCTTCTCCTCCTCGCTCAAGCCCGCATGTGGCGCATAAGCACTAATAATGTTCATAGTGAACCCTACAACTACCAACTTAATCACCATCATCCTGTCATTGACCCTTCTAACCTCTATCACCTGATCCCTTAGCTCACTATCTACCCAAAAACTATAACTTATACCTGTCTACATCTTTTGCCTTAGGTCATGTCGCGCCCGTTTTTGACCTCGGGGTCTGAACGGTATCCGCAACGTTGCTCTTTGGCGCGGTTCCCTGGATGGAGCAATAACGCTGATTTTGAGGAGTCGCCACCTAATTAGTTAAGTGAATTAGGACACTTGATTTATTGCAATAAAAATACTGCAATTAATCTCCATTTAATGGTCTGCGAAATTAATGAGATTTTGGATCAGAGTTCTTTATTATCCTAAAGGGAAGGGGTTAGGCATCCTCTAAGATCCGCTAACTTGCGGTTATCCGTTCAAACCTAGGTTAATTATATATTGGCTTTTATTCTACCTATTCTAAGCATTTTTACATAATTTACAATTAAAATAAAATGCAATACAGAATAATAAACTAAAATTCAATGCGACATAAGATAAAACTACGGGACATCTTTTAACCCCTTCTTAGGCCTTCTGCACAAGATGATCTCCGGGTACCTGCATAAACACTTAGTAAAAGTGTTAGTAATAGAATAAACAATTTTAAAAGCAATAACAAGAATTAATAAGTAAAGCCAAAAATAAATCTGTCATTGTACAGGGAAGGCCTTGGAAATCAGACGGACGGAGATTCCTTCATTGGCCAATATTGCTAAAAATAATAAAATAAATAAAACCTTCGGATCCGCGCCAAAACAGTAATAGTTTTAAACACGGAGGGCTCAGATATAAAAATATATAAAGTGGGACAGCCTAAACAAACGTGGCTGCGAGAATTCGCCCTGCCAACACATGTTGGTTATCCGGTGTAAGTGGAAGAAATCATCATTGCCCTGAAAGCATCATTTATTTTATTTTCCGTCTTTGCAACTGTGGAGGCCTCAAAAATTGACGGATAACTTTTTCATTGGCCAATGTAGTATCAGTTCAAATCAGTAAATAACCAATAGTGGCAGTTGTTCAACCGGTTTAATAAAATAAAGGGGCGAAGTTATCAAAATCAGTCTCAAAAGCAGAACAGCACAACAAATGGTAAAATCAAAAACCAATCTGGAACAACAACCCAAAAGCAATAGAACATTTCACAGCGACATAGCCAAGAATGGCTTGCGAAACAATACATGCAGCAGTCGACGAATCGCCGTCCAGATACCAACAATCAGAAAATCAGTCCAAACCAACATACATAATAATAACGAAAATATAAACAAACAGCGGGCAGCGAGCAGCGGCTTCACTTCCACGATGAGGTCGCCGGAGCAACGCCACCGCAGTGGTGAGGTTCGACAGTGAGCAGTGAGGTGGTGGAACAGTAGTGGTCGATGGGATACAGTGGTTCGTGAGAGACGGGATAGTGGTGGTGGTGCACTGGTAGTTCGGCGATGGGCGGCGAGAATGGCAATGCGGGCGTTGCTGGTGTGGTGGTGACAGTGGGTTCGATGGGAACAACGGTGAGGTTCGCCGGAGCTCAGAGCTCCGGCGATGATGGCGGACAGTGGCGTGGACGAGGGTTATTGCAGTGTTGGATCTTGAAGATTTAAAAAGTGGGAGTGAGATGATAAAGTGGTGGTTTTTTTGTGGGGAGTATGGCGGCTGGTGGTGTGAGATGGTGTGTTGTTGGGCGGCTGAGAGGAGTGTTGCGGCTGTCGAGAGTTTCAGTAGGGGCGGCTGAGGGTTTTCAAAATGAGAGTGGAGGTGAGGGCGGATGAGAGGGAAAAAGAGGGGTAGGTGTGAGAGTGTTGTGGCTGGGAGGGGAGATGTAGGTGTCGATTGAGGGTTTTCAAAATGAGAGTAGAGGTGAGGGCGGCTGAGAGGGAAAATGAGGGGTAGGTGTGAGAGTGTTGTGGCTGGGAGGGGAGATGTAGGTGTCGACTGAAGGGTCTTTTTAATGGGGGGGGGGGGGGGTAAGGTTTTTATTTATAGGGGTATTTAGGTTTAGGGTTTAGGGTTTTGAGTTTTGGGTATTGGGTATTGGAGGGAAAAGATGAAAGGTGTATTGGGCCTCAGTTTGGGCCTCGGTTTTTGACGGATTGGACTGGTCCAGATTGTGTCTTGGACTAGACTGGTTTGACAAAAAATGCAAAACAGATTAATTATTTAAAAGAAAATTATTTAAAGGTACAAAATTATCAAAATAAAAATGCCGACGCTATAATAATAAAATGCAATATTTAAGAAATGTTTAATGCCTAATTAAAAGAAATAATACGGTGCCAATTAATTATTTAAAGAGATGCAAACACTATTAAAATAAAACGACGGTGTAATAATAATAGACACATAATATTAATAAAGATTAATTTAAAATAAAAAGATGTCATGTCATTTTGTGAAGAAATAAATATAGAATATTATGTTAAAAATGCAAAAAAATGATGATTAAAATGCGGTGTCCTAAAATGCTTAAAATTGCAAGAAATAACTAAAAGATGGGTCAAAATTGGGTGTCAACAACTTGTCCCTCTTTGACCGAAGACGATGAAAGAGTTTTCGGACAAAGACGTTGACTTGTAGCCAATTTTTTCCCATCCTCAGAATTAAAACAAAGATCCAGCAAAAGAATGGGCAAAAGCTGATGCAAATTCAAAATTTTATCCCAGTGTCGAATTATGATGACACTGGGTCGCTGTGATGCAAAAATAAAAGACAAAACTGATGCAGATTTAAAATTTGTCCCAGTGTCAAATTATGAGGACACTGAGTTGCTGCGATACTAGAAAATAAAAACAGGTAGACGCCGATTCAAAATTATCCCAGTGTCGAATCATAATGACACTGGGCTGCTGTGATGCTGCAAAATTAAAGATGCCGACGCAAATTCAAAATATGTCCCAGTGTCGAAGTATGATTGACACTGGGTTGCAGGTGATGTGGTGCTGGAAAAGACATGGTGTTTGTAGATGTTGATGACGTCATTGCATGGACGCGATGCAGATGATCGTCGTTGCATAGACGAAACATAGATGAAGTTGTTGCATAGGCTTACATGAGATGGCGTCGTTGCATAGACGCGATGCAGATGTTCGTCGTTGCATGGACGAAACATAGATGAAGTCGTTGCATATGCATACATGAAATGACGTCGTTGCATAGACGCGATACAGATGTTCGTCGTTGCATAGACGAAACATAGATGAAGCTGTTGCATAGGCTTACAATGAGATGACGTCGTTGCACAGACGTGATGTAAATGTTCGTTGTTGCATAGACGAAACATAGATGAAGTAGTTGCATAGGCTTACATGAAATGGCGTCGTTGCATAGACGCGATGCAGATGTTCGTCGTTGCATAGATGAAACATAGATGAAGCCGTTACATAGGCTTAGATGAAATGGCGTCGCTGCATAGACGCGATGCAGATGTTCGTCGTTGCATTGACGAAACATGGATAAAATGCACATGACGCCTTGTGAGGGCGTTATCGTCTTGTACGGACGAAATGCAAATGACGCCTTGTATGGGCGTTATCATCTTGTACGGACGAAATGCAAATGACGCCTTGTGTGGCCGTTGTCGTCTTGTATGGACGAAATGCAAATGACGCCGTGTGTGGGCGTTGTCGTCTTGTATGGACGAAATGCAAATGACGCCTTGCGTGGGCGTTGTCGTCTTGTATGGACGAAATGCAACTGACGCCTTGTGTAGGCGTTGTCGTCTTGTATGGACAAAATACAAATGACGCCTTGTGTGGGCGTTGTCGTCTTGTATGGACGAAATGCAAATGACGCCTTGTGTGGGCGTTATCGTCTTGTATAGACGAAATGCAAATGACGCCTTGTGTGGGCGTTGTCGTCTTGTATGGACGAAATGCAAATGACGCCTTGTGTGGGCGTTGTCGTCTTGTATGGACGAAATGCAAATGACGCATTGTGTGGGCGTTGTCGTCTTGTATGGACGAAATACAAATGACGCATTGTGTGGGCGTTGTTGTCTTGTATGGATTAAATGCAAATGACGCCTTGTATGGGCGTTGTCGTCTTGTATGGACGAAACATGGATGAAGCTGTTTCATAGGCTTACATAAGATGACGTCGTTGCATAGACGCGATGCAGATGCTCGTCGTTGTATAGACGAAACATAGATGAAGCCGTTGCATAGGCTTACAATGAGATGGTGTCGTTTTATGGACGTACCTGCTTTGTGACTCGCCTGAGTTAAGATAACGTCATTGTATAGACGTTATGCGTTTGTAATCCGCATGGGCTTATTGTTGTGTTCCCGCCTTTGCTGATATGAAGATCCTGCTTCAAAGAAAACTTGTGAGTTTTAGAAAATGAGTGATTGATTCGCGTCGACTTTGTAGCTTTGGCTCTTGACGCTTGCATGCTCAGACTTAAGCAAAGGTCAGTGCATAACTGTTAAGGCAAAAAAGATAACGCACGAATTTATAAGCAATGTAATTGTCACGACCCGACCTCGGGCCGTGACTGGTGTCTTACCCCGGGCACCCTAGTGATACAACATCAGAGAAAATCAGCGGAAATAAAAACTTAAACATGAAACAAGATAAAATAAGAAACAGGCTAACCAAAACGGTTACCTTTCTGCATATATATATATACCGAAGTTATATCCTTTTACAAACCCCGCCCACAACAAGATTACGGACCTCTAAGAATGTAACCACAACTACGACGGACGTGGCCCGCCATACCCCAATGTAAGTACCTACAACAACAGGACTATACGAAAGATAAGCCTCCGAGAAACGGAGCTTCCCGAATCCGAATCGTGATCCTAAGGCGAGGATCAACAAGCGGTGTACTCTACCGCGGCATGAACGCAGCCCCGAAGGAGGTCGCAACAGTACCAAGTATGTGAAATCAAAATATCAGAAATGAAATCATAACGATCTATATAAAAGCGAGACATGTATGATAACCAAACTACAGTCCACGATACATAAGCAGTCATGTCAAGTCAGGGACTCACGCCCTCAAAGTCATCACTCAAATATAACTATGGGTCTCACGCCCACAACATCAATCATGCCCGTGGAATACCTTCCTCACTGCCGGCAGTCTATGATATAACAACACCAAAGAGTACACATGAGCACCAGGTCCCACCTGTGTCTTAAAGCCGTACGGGGCAAGTACGAAGGCATAGCTACCAGATCCAACCTGCATCATCAACTGACCGGGGCAAGTACGAAAGCCAGCTACCAGAACCTACCGTACCAACAATACTAAATAACTATATCACGAAGCTGACACGTGGCAAGTGCGATAGCCTCTACCAGATCCTCCCTGCGCCACGTAGCTGACGGGGGCAAGTAACCAGGCTAACCACCAGATCACAACCGTAAGTCACGAAACTTCGTCCAAACACTGACTCGCGAAGCTGACACGTGGCAAGTGCGATAGCCTCTACCAGATCCTCCCTGCGCCACGTAGCTGACGGGGGCAAGTAACCAGGCTAACCACCAGATCACAACCGTAAGTCACGATACTTCGCCGCGAAGCTGACACGTGGCAAGTGCGATAGCCTCTACCAGATCCACCTGCGTCACGTAGCTGACGGGGGCAAGTAACCAGGCTAACCACCAGATCACAACCGTAAGTCACGAGACTTCGCCACAAAACTGAACGGGGCAAGTACGAAGGCTAACTACCAGATACCAAAGCCGAATCAGCCACGACCGGGGCAAGTACGAGAGCCAACTACCAGATACCAAGGCCGAATCAGTAAAACCTCATGGAGGGCTAGTCCATGGAATAACAATAATGGTCACATGCCCCCGGAATCCCTCATCGGTGTAGACATGCCCATGTGATAATAATAATGGAAGCATACCCGTGGAATCCTCCGTCACTGCCGGTACGTCAAAGTAAGTTCACAACAAGTCAGCCGGCCCTCCATCGAGAGACACGGTGATATAGAAATACAATACTTGCACAACAAAAGCTATCACAACTAGCATAGGCAAGTTCAACATACTTTTAGACTTTCATTAACATGTAAATTAATTCACCATTTATATAAACTCAAGTACTCCCATTTTGTGCCAACAATCCGGGTTTTAACCCTAAAGTACTACGTATTTTAATTCTTTAGAAAAGATCTCTTTTTACGTAAAAACAACTCGATATTAATATCCATAGTACCAAACACGTTCATGTTTAAATCAAGTACTCATACTTTTCAAACCAAGTGGCTTACATTTTTAAAACAACGTCAAGTATACTTTTAAAACCCAAGTTACTTCTCTTTTCCCAAAATCAAGTTATCATTTTAAATCCAATAATAAAACCATTCTTTTGATTTCATAAAGTAGTTATAACTAACTTCCCATAAAGCTATTATAACACTTTATGTTTTAAACCAATTTAAGACAAGACCATGCCTTTCTTTTAAACCAAAAACTCTTCAAATTCCTCAAGTCTCTTTCTTTTATAAATCAAGCTTCTTACCTTGGAATTTAAGAAAATCAAAACTTGTTTATAATAATCTTATTAAAGCAGCCATGATCTAGGAAATGTAATACAATTTTGTCTTATCTTAGCTTCTATGCAGATGGAGGTTTCTACTTGTTTTAATAATAATTAATTAGTCAATACATTTTCCTTTATTAACGCTGCAGTGGTTTGTTCGATACTTATTCTTATTTCCGAAATCAATATAACTTATCCCTTTTAAAACCCAATTACCCATTTCTCATAAAAGCGGTTTCACAACTTTTTAACACAAACCAAGTCCTTAATATTTCACATCAAGTCATTTATAAGTCAAGTCTCATATCTTTTAAAAACCACAAACCATTTCTTTACCTACATAAAGTTGTTATAACAAACTTCCCATAAAGCCGTTATAACACTTTATGTTTTAAACCAACCAAATTCGTTTATACGTATGCGTCTACCGTACTACATAGTTCACAACAATCATGCTAGAAAAGATAGGAAGAGGTTCACATACCTCGCGACGATTATCGACAAAAAGCAAAAGCTCCAAATCAGAACCTGCTAGCCTTTTCCACCCTTCAAGTAGAATACGCTACTCGCAGTACTTCCACCTAAAAAGGCCAAAAAACGTCTATCAATTTCTCGATCTCTTCGTAGAATAATTCTAAGTACAAGATTCCTTATTCTACGGAAAATTCGCGAACCTCCCCGCATGACCACATAAATCTCTCTCTATCAAGGCACGCTGCAAGCCAACAACTCCAAGGGGGGTTACACGTCTAACCGAACGTGTACAACACTGCCCCACAATAATACTACAAGTCTACTGTAAATACAGCCCAATGTAAATATAGTTCAATTCTTAACAATACTCATTCTACATATAGTATACTCGACTATACATTACTACAACATGTAATCTTCAATTATAATAGGGGGATAAAGATCATTACCTCGATAAGCCCATAATTATCCAAGATTTATAAGTCGATCCTGAGCAACGTTTAGCTCCAAATCCTTACGTTCCAACCCGCTCCAAGCAACCCTTAGAAGCTCCTAACCAACTCCTCTTCAAGATCCCACTCCAAAAAGTGAAGAACACTTAGGCTCAACTATGGCAAGTTTCGGCCAAGGTGTATATCTAAGGCTAGGGGTGTGAAATCTTTTCCAACTCTTGGTTTACAATCTTCCTAACACCCTAAGGAAGAACACTTAAAGGTTTAAGAATTTTTGGACAACTTTAGGTCAAGGGGGAGGCTCAAAACCGAGAGCTCAACAACAAGGGAAGGGAGGGAATTTTCAAGACTTGAAATATCTAAGTGTGGAATGAATGAAGTCTTGCAAGCTTAAGGGTCTATTTATAGAGAAATCAATGGCCAAGATCTAGGCAAGTGTGTGGTGTAGATTGGGGACATGTGGGTGTGGGTTCTACCAACCACATGTCCACCACAAATTTGGGACAAGTGGCTAGCCACTTGTCCACCCCAAACCGTCCAAGGACACTTGTCCTTCACCAATTCGGCCAACATGGCCACATGGGGGTGACACGTGTCGCCCCCCTACTCGTCCAAAATATTTCATCTTCCGAAAATATCCGTAATGCCAAAAATCCGAAAATAAAGTGGGCCCCACAAACCGTAAATTTCTCTCGTGGTCCCCACGTGACCAATTCCGGAAATAAAATTCCATAATTCTCAAATATTCCAAAAAGTCCGAATACCAAATCTGGGAGTCCAATTCTCTTTAACGAACATTTTGCCTTCACAAAATTCGGAAACTTTTCCGTCGAAAAATCACATCTTTCTTTTTAATTTAAATGTCGTAATGTCGTACGTACGTCCCCACATACATACCCAGGAACTACGGGGCGTAACATTTTTCCCCCCTTAGAAACATTCGTCCCCAATGTTCCTTCTAAGTCTTAAAACATACATGCGCCGGTATAGTCTTCACTACTATACTTACCAAACCAATCATGCCACCAATGGCCATAGTATAACATACGCGCAAAACTCAATCCAAGCCAACGAGGAATCACCTCTTAACGTGTATAACAACACAAAAGCTTCCACCCATGGTCTAAAGGATACTTCCTTCGCATCTTCACTTCACCACAAAATGATCTCTTTTATTCTGTTAACACACGTTCACTTCTTTCCTTACTCGTCGTACCCTTCTCGTACACCCGAACTCTCTCTTGTACACGTACCATACTCCAGTCATCGCTTCAGTTTCCAAAACCTTGGAGTCACTACCTCCAAACTTGGTCATCTACAAGCCTCTCATTCCCTTAAGGCCATTCCCGGCCTTCACGATCCGATTCTGGTCGAACACATCCACGAACTCATACGATGGTTACCTAAACTTGGGCCTAGCACCCTCGTGACCCTACCACCTGGCGGGACCACCTCAAACTGACCCCACCTCATTCCGGGCTGCGGGTTGACCCGCGATCTGGCCTCAACCCGACCCGCTATCGCGCCAAACTCTCTCGTTCCCCGATCCGGAACAATCTTACTAATTCACGTCATGGAAGCTACCACTTCTATCTCACACTACCCATGTAATTATCCCACAATATATTTCACGCATACCAAGTACTTCGACAAAGACCAACCGTAAAATCATCCACTCAAGACGGCGCGCATCCGAGGTCCTAACTGTTATAAATTCTAAGGCTCACAATTGTCTCGTCTCCAGACTTACCCTTTTTCAACTACCCATGTTTTCTAATTCACACTTAACACAATGCTATCCGTACATAGCACTTAACATGTATCCACCATAACAACATAAACCAGTCTCCTAAGGGCTGAAGATATCTCTGTAACTACTGCCTCACTTTCCCTTTGTCGCTCTAATCATAATCACGCCTGCAGTGCCTAGCTATATAAGGCGATGAACCAGCCACCGCTCCCGAAGGCTGAGTCTCTACATTTGTGCTACCTCTGGTCGGACAAACTCTCACTAAATGGCCCTGTTGGCCGCAAGCATACAAGTTGTCGAAGTAGTACGACACTCCCTATAATGGAGTCTATCACGACGGCGGCCAGCGAGTGGGGTGACCTCATCGACTAACACCCTTCTCCCGAACAATCGAACTGCAATCGACCGGTGGTGAGTCATCCCTCTTGTATCCCTCCTACTTGGACATCCTCCCGTCACATGGCCCTGACGGCCACAGGTATAACAATCTCCAAAACTAGCACGACACCCTGAGGATCATCCTCAGCTCTCTATACATAGAACTCTGGCGAACTGCAACTCAAGAAATCCCGAAGTCTCAGACTCGGATCTAGGGTGAATCATCGCTGCCGGAACCACCGGCTCCGTCAGTCCTCATTCCGGCCACCACCCTAACTAATCGGGCCATCTCCTTGAACTCATATCCTCGGCTCCTGGCCGTGGCACTGGAGGCTCAGGTATCGTGGCCTCAGTAGAAACTGTTGTCGCTCTAAACTCTGCTGGGGCTAGCGGCGTCATAAAACTCGTCGTCTGAAGTACTATCTCAGGTAATGACCAGGCCTGTGCCCTCGTAACCCTCTGTGCTCTACTCGCAGCTCTCTCTGCTGCCTTGCCCTTCTGGGCTCTGGTTGCCTTGCGTAGAGGCATAACGGGTACATAAGAATACGTCAGAGGGAGTCCAACTTATAACACAGCTCTAAGGCACGATCTCAGAGTGAGAAGAATGGAAACCAATCCTAAATATCCTGTAGCCTCCTGATTATAGATGTGGTGCACAACACACCGATAATCAAGACTCTACTAGACACTTTCCGAGGATTAACTGCTCTGATACCACTTTTGTCACGACCCGACCTCGGGCCCATGACTGGTGCCTTACCCCGGGCACCCTAGTGATACAACATCAGAGAAAATCAGCGGAAATAAAAACTTAAACATGAAACAAGATAAAATAAGACTTTCCATACATAAAGTTGGAAACCACAAACCATTTCTTTACCTACATAAAGTTGTTATAACAAACTTTCCATAAAGCCGTTATAACACTTTATGTTTTAAACCAACCAAATTCGTTTAGCACATGTACGTCTACCGTACTACATAGTTCACAACAATCATGCTAGAAAAGATAGGAAGAGGTTCACATACCTCGCGACGATTATCGACAAAAAGCAAAAAGCTCCAAAGATCAGAACCTGCTAGCCTTTTCCACCCTTCAAGTAGAATACGCTACTCGCAGTACTTCCACCTAAAAAGGCCACAAAACTTCTATCAACTTCTCGATCTCTTCGTAGAATAATTCTAAGTACAAGGTTCCTTATTCTACGGAAAATTCAAGGCACCCCCGCAACCACATAAATCTCCTCCTCTATCAAGGCCTGCTACCAAGACAACAACTCCAAGGGGGGTTACACGTCTAACCGAACGTGTACAACACTGCCCCATAATAATACTACAAGTCTACTGTAAATACAGCCCAATGTAAATACAGTTCAATTCTTAACAATACTCATTCTACATATAGTATACTCGACTATACATTACTACAACATGTAATCTTCAATTACAATAGGGGGATAAAGATCATTACCTCGATAAGCCCATAATTATCCAAGATTTATATGTCGATCCTGAGCAACGTTTAGCTCCAAATCCTTACGTTCCAACCCGCTCCAAGCAACCCTTAGAAGCTCCTAACCAAATCCTCTTCAAGATCCCACTCCAAAAAGTGAAGTACACTTAGGCTCAACTATGGCAAGTTTCGGCCAAGGTGTATATCTAAGGCTAGGGGTGTGAAATCTTTTCCAACTCTTGGTTTACAATCTTCCTAACACCCTAAGGAAGAACACTTAAAGGTTTAAGAATTTTTGGACAACTTTAGGTCAAGGGGGAGGCTCAAAACCGAGAGCTCAACAACAAGGGAAGGGAGGGAATTTTCAAGACTTGAAATATCTAAGTGTGGAATGAATGAAGTCTTGCAAGCTTAAGGGTCTATTTATAGAGAAATCAATGGCCAAGATCTAGGTAAGTGTGTGGTGTAGATTGGGGACATGTGGGTGTGGGTTCTACCAACCACATGTCCACCACAAATTTGGGACAAGTGGCTAGCCACCTGTCCGCTGGCAAATCGCCCAGGACACTTCTTCACCAATTCGGCCAACATGGCCACATGGGGGTGACACGTGTCGCCCCCCTACTCGTCCAAAATATTTCATCTTCCGAAAATATTCGTAATGCCAAAAATCCGAAAATAAAGTGGGCCCCACAAACCATAAATTTCTCCCGTGGGCCCCACGTGACCAATTCCGGAAATAAAATTCCATAATTCTCAAATATTCCAAAAAGTCCGAATACCAAATCTGGGAGTCCAATTCCCTTTAACGAACATTTTTCCTTCACAAAATTCGGAAACTTTTCCGTCGAAAAATCACATCTTTCTTCTTTTTAATTTAAATGTTGTAATCTCGTACGTACGTCCCCACATACATACCCTGGAACTATGGGGTGTAACAGTAATTGTATGAGTAGAAAGGTTATCCTATAAAACGTGATTGTGGTTGTATTGATGTGATGCTGCAAATGCTGAGATTTCGTCCCTGCACGGACGTGTTGAATGTTGTGAATGCTGCGAGTGCTGATTCAGTCTTTGTGCGGACTTGCTGGATGCTGGGAATGCTTGCTGAATGTTGTTGATGCTGATTGCTGATGTAGCCCTGCACGGACTTGCTGGATGCTGCGAATGCTTGCTGCAACGCTGTTGATTGCTGATTGCTGATGTAGCCCTGCACGGACTTGCTGAATGCTGCGAATGCTTGTTGCATCTGCATGCTAGTATCTGCACGGACTTAACCCTGGCAAAAATTGCTCATATCTCTATTCGGAAAAATCAAATGCATTTTGTCGCACGCGAGCCAATGAGAAGATTTCTAATGGTGTGGCCAAGAAACTTAGGCGCTCACGTATCCTCATGAGGGAATCAGGTCAAGACGTAGTTCGTGATGCAAAAATGATTGTACAATTTTCAAAAATGAGACCCAAACCAATGTGGCCGCCTACGTATCCCGCTGAGGGAATCAGGTCAAGACGTAGTTCATGATGCAAAGAATAAGGATTTTTATGGGTTTTCAAATAATATGGACCGAAGCCAATGTGGCCGCCTACGTATCCCGTCGAGGGAATCCGGTCAAGACGTAGTTCATAATGCAAAAAATGATTGGGCAATTTTCAAAAAATGAGACCGAAGCCAATGTGGGCGCCTACGTATCCCGCTGAGGGAATCAGGTCAAGACGTAATTTATAATGCAAAAAATGATTGGGCAATTTTCAAAAAATGAGACCGAAGCCAATGTGGTCGCCTACGTATCCCGCTGAGAGAATCAGGTCAAGACGTAGTTCATGATGCAAAGAATGCGATTGTACAATTTCAAAAAATGAGACCGAAGCCAATGTGGCCGCCTACGTATCCCGCTGAGGGAATCAGGTCAAGACGTAGTTCGTGATGCAAAAATGAATGTACAAAAAAAATGAGACAGAAGCCAATGTGGCCGCCTACGTATCCCGCTGAGGGAATCAGGTCAAGACGTAGTTCGTGATGCAAAAAAAAGAGAATTTTATATAAGCATTTTTTTTTGAAAAGTGGAAAGATAGCATCACGTTCTGACTTCAGTTGATACCAACAATTAGTATTGTGCTTAGGAATTTCGTTATTCACTTTCAATATAACCGAAAGTGACTTCTGGGTAATTCTTATAGTTTCAAATGGTACCTCAGACACCTAAGTACCGACACACTTGCTTGCAGCCAAGGTTTCGAACTATACGTAATCTCACGTTTCAAATGCCCTCACTGAAAGAAAGTCCTATTTCTCACATATATTCTAGTATTTTGAATTTTGGGACGTTTAGAGAAGTACGCTCACACTCAAAAGGATGTTCAATGCATGCAATTGTGATACCATAGGCTTGACTATCATGTAAGTATCCACTAATGTGAGAAACCTCAGTATAAGATCATGTAGGGCTTGTCACGGGCTTGTAATGTAGGTTTGGGGGAAGGGACGAATATTATTTGGGTAAAAGTGACTAATCCTTCCTCGAGCGTTGGACTACGTCCGTGCTTGATATTTATGTGCTTTAATGCTGACCTGTTTTCTTTTTTTTTTGTCCCAGTTTTTCTGTACTGACTTCTTTTGAATCTTTCGTTTGGAGCCCCCTTTTTTCCAAAGTTATTCTCTCATTTCATTCTTTTTTTTTATAATGTCGGGGATTTTGATTTCTTCTTTTGTGAAGTCGTCATTTGTGTTTTCTTTTCCCTTTTGGGACTTTGACAATTTTTGTCTTTGCAAACTTCGACGCAGAACCTTGTCAGCCACTTGCACATTTCCAAAGCGCTCAAGGAGGTCGGATCAAGAGAGGGATAATGCGTACGCACTCAGAAAGGGTATATGTGTAATATGCGATTGTAAAAAGAATAGGCTTTAGGCTCAAAAGAGGTGTACTACGGATAATGTTATTTGGTAGGCTGAAAAGGCTCAAACGGGTCAAAGAAAGCCTACGATCATTTCCTACACCGAGTGTTACTCAGGATTTCGCCTCAACAAACATTCAGGCCAAGTTCTAGATCACAATGCAATGCAATTGAACTTATTCTAAAACTCACCACACAATGCACATGAAACGATGAGGTTGATTTCGTTCTTATCTTGAAAGCATGTAAGACAATGTCATTTACGGGTGAATAAGAGGTACCAAAAGAATCTATGGTTTACCACGAATTCAACCCATATTAATTATTACTTGTTCATTAGTATGCACACTCCTAGCTGTGTTGGCATCAACCAAATCAAACAATGATACTTAAAAAATCTTACTTTTTGATTTATTTATTTTTGAATAAAAAATATTTTTATTTTTTTTGAATAAATGGTACCGAACCCGAGTAGGGCTGCCTACGTATCTCATCTTTGACGAGAATCAGGTGTGTGTAGTTCGTTCAAATATGTTATAAAACGTATGATTTAAAAAAAATTTATTCATGAAAGAAATGCAAAAATAAAGCTGTGCAAAATAAATTATTGTTCAATATAAAACTAATGCAAAGTAAAAGAAATATAATGAAAAAATGAATGAATGTGATAGGATCAATGAAATGCAATAATGAATGTCCGTGATTGGGATAAATGCAATGAATGGGTGAACTAAATATGTCCCTTTGTTTTTATGTGGTGGTGTCGAACCCTAGATGGGTTGCCTACGTATCACACCGTATGGTGAGAATCATACACGCGTAGTTCGGAATGATTATGTTGTAAATGCATGATAAAGAATTATGTAATCAACACTAGATATATCAATTGAATTGCAAATATGTATAAAAATGCAAAATATAAGACCCAGAGCGATGCTTCGTTGAATCTGGTATAAGCTGACTTCTTTCCGTCAACATAACTCCAACTCATTCTTGTGATGATTTTTTTTTCTTTTCTTCCTTTTTTTTTGTTGTTGTCCGCCATCGACTATTTGCGAGGACGGACTTCCTGCAAAATATATGACAAATGTGTGAGAGTAGGCAAGCCACAAAAATAATAAAATGTAAGGGCGTGGAGATATAGTCAAAGACTCCCCTGATTGGTTCGACCAGACTGGTGGTTGATGCTTCACAAAGTCCAAATCGCGCTGCTCAAGAGCGCTTTACGCAGTAGAAGTCCTGATTGCAATGTGACAGCAAAAAGTACAAAAATACAAAGATTCGTGTCCGGAGTTGCAAGCACATGATATGTACAGAGTTGAAAGAATAAATATTACTTTAAATACTATGTGCAACTTTGCTAGAGACAAACAATAGTGATAAAAAAGCATGTGAATCAAGCGCGTGTCCTAATATTGAAATGACCTCTCTTATGCCAGAGGTAGGCTTAAACGCCAAATATGCGAGATTATGATAAATAGGTCCAAGCCGTTAAACTGCAATGTTTTATTGGAAATGGCGACCAAATGACGGTGCACTTTTTCCAATTTCGGTGTGTCATGACCAGGATTGGATCTGTCTATCATTGTCACGCTACACATATATGTTTATGGGTCGTTGAGTTGTGAAACCCGTCGACAAGTTTGGTGGATTTCTAATTGTGGCGTTAATACCAAGGATTAACCCACCTAAGGTTTATACATGCATGACTTAATATAAAAGGGAGGTATAACTCTATCTTAAGCTTTCTAAGATTTGGCTTACTAGACGCAAGGTTCCCGAGCGGACAACTCGAGTGAGAAGGAAGTGTGGCTGATCAGACGAACCGATCTAACTCCACGCAAGCGCCAACTCTCCTAAATTTTGGGTATTTTTTGATAGAAATTTGCGGGTGCGCGAAGCACACCAACGCGTGTAGTGTGTGACAATGTGAATTTTCAAGAGTGGAGGAAATATGAGCGGAATGCCAGTTTAAGGAAAGCATTAAAAGCAAGTAGCAATTAAAACAGTTAAGCATACAAAATTAAAGCAAGCAATTTTAAGGCATTTAAAACAAATAAAAATAAAGTCAAGCAATAACAAACCTAGGTTTGCTATGGTCAAGAACCTGATTATCCCCAGCGGAGTCGCCATGTTGTCGCGCCCATTTTTTACCTCGGGGTCTGAACGGTATCCAGAACGTTGCTCTTTTGCGCGGTTCCCTGGATGGAGCAATAACGCTGATTTTGAGGAGTCGCCACCTAATTAGTTAAGTGAATTAGGACACTTGATTTATTGCAATAAAAATACTGCAATTAATCTTCATTTAATGATCTGCGAAATTAATGAGATTCTGGATCAGGGTTCTTTATTATCCTAAATGGAAGGGGTTAGGCATCCTCTAAGATCCGCTAACTTGCAGTTATCCGTTCAAACCGAGGTTAATTATATATTGGCTTTTATTCTACCTATTCTAAGCATTTTTACATAATTTACAATTAAAATAAAATGCAATACAGAATAATAAACTAAAATTCAATGTGACATAAGATAAAACTACGAGACATCTTTTAACCCCTTTTTAGGCCTTCTGCACAAGATGATCTCCGGGTACCTGCATAAACACTTAGTAAAAGTGTTAGTAATAGAATAAACAATTTTAAAAGCAATAACAAGAATTAATAAGTAAAGCCAAAAATACATATGTCTTTGTACAGGGAAGGCCTTGGAAATCAGACGGAGATTCCTTCATTGGCCAATATTGCTAAAAATAATAAAATAAATAAAACCTTCGGATCCGCGCCAAAACATTAATAGTTTTAAACACGGAGGGCTCAGATATAAAAATATATAAAGTGGGACAGCCTAATCAAACGCGACTGTGAGAATTCGCCCTGCCAACACATGTTGGTTATCCGGTGTAAGTGGAAGAAATCATCATTGCCCTGAAAGCTTCATTTATTTTATTTTCCGTCTTTGCAACTGTGGAGGCCTCAAAAATTGACGAATAACTTTTTCATTGGCCAATGTAGTATCAGTTCAAATCAGTAAATAACCAATAGTGGCAGCTGTTTAACCGGTTTAATAAAATAAAGGGGCGAAGTTATCAAAATCAGTCTCAAAAGCAGAACAACACAACAAATGGTAAAATCAAAAATCAATCTGGAACAACAACCCAAAAGCAATAGAACATTTCACAGCGACATAGCCAAGAATGGCTTGCGAAACAATACATGCAGCAGTCGACGAATCGCCGGCCAGATACCAACAATCAGAAAATCAGTCCAAACCAACATACATAATAATAACGAAAATATAAACAAACAACGGGCAGCGAGCAGCGAGCAACGGCGTCACATCCACGACGAGGTCGCCGGAGCAACGCCACCGCAGTGGTGAGGTTCGGCGATGGCGGTGAGGTGGTGGAAAGCGATGGTGGTCGATGGGATACAGTGGTTCGTGAGAGACGGGATAGTGGTGGTGGTGCACTGGTGGTAGTTCGAGCAGTGGGGAGATGAGAATGGCAGCGGGGGAGGGGCGTTGCTAGTGTGGTGGTGACAGTGGGTTCGATGGGAACATCGGTGAGGTTCGCCGGAGCTCAGAGCTCCGGCGATGATGGCGGACAGTGGCGTGGACGAGGGTTGCTGCAGTGTTGGATCTTGAAGATTTAAAAAGTGGGAGTGAGATGATAAAGTGGTGGTTTTTTTGTGGGGAGTATGGCGGCTGGTGGTGTGAGATGGTGTGTTTTGGGCGGCTGAGAGGAGTGTTGCGGCTGTCGAGAGTTTCAGTAGGGGCGGCTGAGGGTTTTCAAAATGAGAGTGGAGGTGAGCGCGGCTGAGAGGGAAAAAGAGGGGTAGGTGTGAGAGTGTTGTGGCTGGGAGGGGAGATGTAGGTGTCGGCTGAGGGTTTTCAAAATGAGAGTGGAGGTGAGGGCGGCTGAGAGGGAAAAGGAGTGGTAGGTGTGAGAGTGTTGTGGCTGGGAGGGGAGATGTAGGTGTCGGCTGAAGGGTCTTTTTAATGGGGGAGGGGTAAGGTTTTTATTTATAGGGGTATTTAGGTTTAGGGTTTTGAGTTTTGGGTATTGGAGGGAAAAGATGAAAGGTGTATTGGGCCTCAGTTTGGGCCTCGGTTTTTGATGGATTGGACTGGTCCAGATTATGCCTTGGACTAGATTGGTTTGACAAAAAATGCAAAACGGATTAATTACTTAAAAGAAAATTATTTAAAGGTACAAAATTATCAAAATAAAAAAGCCGACGCTATAATAATAAAATGCAATATTTAAGAAATGTTTAATGCCTAATTAAAAGAAATAATACGGTGTCAATTAATTATTTAAAGAGATGCAAACACTATTAAAATAAAACGACGGTGTAATAATAATAGACACATAATATTAACAAAGACATCATGCTTAATTTAAAATAAAAAGATGTCATGTCATTTTGTGAAGAAATAAACATAGAATATTATATAAAAAAGGCAAAAAAATGATGATTAAAATGCGGTGTCCTAAAATGCTTAAAATTGTAAGAAATAACTAAAAGATGGGTCAAAATTGGGTGTCAACAGCTTGTCCCTCTTTGACCGAAGACGATGAAAGAGTTTTCGGACAAAGATGTTGACTTGTAGCCAATTTTTTCCCATCGTCAGAATTAAAACAAAGATCCAGCAAAAGAATGGGCAAAAGCTGATGCAAATTTAAAATTTTGTCCCAGTGTCGAATTATGATGACACTGGGTCGCTGTGATGCCAAAATAAAAGACAAAACTGATGCGGATTTAAAATTTGTCCCAGTGTCAAATTATGAGGACCTTTGGGTTCTTTGCGATGCTAGAAAATAAGCGGTGAAGCGCCGATTCAAAATTATCGATGTCGAATCATGATGACACTTTGAGAACATGATCTTTGCAAAATTAAAGACAATGCCGACGCAAATTCAAAATATGTCCCAGTGTCGAAGTATGATTGACACTGGGTTACAAGTGATATGGTGCTGGAAAATACATGGTTTTTGTAGATGTTGATGGCGTCATTGCATGGACGCGATGCAGATGATCGTCGTTGCATAGACGAAACATAGATGAAGCCGTTGCATAGGCTTACATGAGATGACGTCGTTGCATAGACGCGATGCAGATGTTCGTCGTTGCATGGACGAAACATAGATGAAGCCGTTGCATAGGCTTACATGAAATGATGTCATTGCATAGACGCGATGCAGATGTTCGTCGTTGCATAGACGAAACATAGATGAAGCCGTTGCATAGGCTTACAATGAGATGACGTCGTTGCATAGACGCGATGTAGATGTTCGTTGTTGCATAGACGAAACATAGATGAAGTCGTTGCATAGGCTTACATGAAATGACGTCGTTGCATAGACGCGATGCAGATGTTCGTCGTTGCATAGACGAAACATAGATGAATATGTTACATAGGCTTAGATGAAATGACGTCGCTGCATAGACGCGATGCAGATGTTCGTCGTTGCATTGACGAAACATGGATGAAATGCACATGACGCCTTGTGAGGGCGTTATCGTCTTGTATGGACGAAGTGCAAATGACGCCTTGTATGGGCGTTATCATCTTGTACGGACGAAATGCAAATGACGCCTTGTGTGGCCGTTGTCGTCTTGTATGGACGAAATGCAAATGACGCCGTGTGTGGGCGTTGTCGTCTTGTATGGACGAAATGAAAATGACGCCTTGCGTGGGCGTTGTCGTCTTGTATGGACGAAATGCAACTGACGCCTTTTGTGGGCGTTGTCGTCTTGTATGGACGAAATACAAATGACGCCTTGTGTGGGCGTTGTCGTCTTGTATGGACGAAATGCAAATGACGCCTTGTGTGGGCGTTATCATCTTGTATGGACGAAATGCAAATGACGCCTTGTGTGGGCGTTGTCGTTTTGTATGGACGAAATGCAAATGACGCCTTGTGTGGGCGTTGTCGTCTTGTATGGACGAAATGCAAATGACGCATTGTGTGGGCGTTGTCGTCTTGTATGGACGAAATGCAAATGACGCATTGTGTAGGCGTTGTCGTCTTGTATGAACGAAATGCAAATGACGCCTTGTATGGGCGTTATCGTCTTGTATGGACGAAACATGGATGAAGCCGTTGCATAGGCTTACATAAGATGACGTCGTTGCATAGACGCGATGCAGATGCTCATTGTTGTATAGACGAAGCATAGATGAAGCCGTTGCATAGGCTTACAATGAGATGGTGTCGTTTTATGGACGTACCTGCTTTGTGACTCGCCTGGGTTAACATAACGTCATTGTATAGACGTTATGCGTTTGTAATCCGCATGGGCTTATTGTTGTGCTCCCGCCTTTGCTGATATGAAGATCCTGCTTCAAAGAAAACTTGTGAGTTTTAGAAAATGAGTGATTGATTCGCGTCTACTTTGTAGCTTTGGCTCTTGACGCTTGCATGCTCAGACTTAAGCAAAGGTCAGTGCATAATTGTTAAGGCAAAAAAGATAACGCACGAATTTATAAGCAATGTAATTGTATGAGTAGAAAGGTTATCCTGTAAAACGTGATTGTGGTTGTATTGATGTGATGCTGCAAATGCTGAGATTTCGTCCCTGCACGGACTTGCTGGATGTTGTGAATGCTTGCTGCAACGCTGTTGATTGCTGATTGTTGATGTAGCCCTGCACGGACTTGCTGGATGCTGCGAATGCTTGCTGCATCTGCATGCTAGTATCTGCACGGACTTAACCCTGGCAAAAATTGCTCATATCTCTTTTCGGAAAAATCAAATGCATTTTGTCGCACGCGAGCCAATGAGAAGATTTCTAATGGTGTGACCGAAGCCTACTTAGGCCGCCTACGTATCCTCATGAGGGAATCAGGTCAAGACGTAGTTCGTGAAGCAAAAATGATTGTACAATTTTCAAAAATGAGACCGAAGCCAATGTGGCCGCCTACGTATCCCGCTGAGGGAATCAGGTCAAGACGTAGTTCATGATGCAAAGAATAAGAATTTTTATGGGTTTTCAAATAATGTGGACCGAAGCCAATGTGGCCGCCTACGTATCCCGTCGAGGGAATCCAGTCAAGACGTAGTTCATAATGCAAAAAATGATTGGGCAATTTTCAAAAAATGAGACCGAAGCCAATGTGGCCGCCTACGTATCCCGCTGAGGGAATCAGGTCAAGACGTAGTTCATAATGCAAAAAATGATTGGGCAATTTTCAAAAAATGAGACCGAAGCCAATGTGGCCGCCTACGTATCCCGCTGAGGGAATCAGGTCAATACGTAGTTCATGATGCAAAGAATGCGATTGTACAATTTCAAAAAATGAGACCGAAGCCAATGTGGCCGCCTACGTATCCCGCTGAGGGAATCAGGTCAAGACGTAGTTCGTGATGCAAAAATGAATGTACAAAAAAAATGAGACTGAAGCCAATGTGGCCGCCTACGTATCCCGCTGAGGGAATCAGGTCAAGACGTAGTTCGTGATGCAAAAAAATGAGAATTTTATATAAGCATTTTTTTTTGAAAAGTGGAAAGATAGCATCACGTTCTGACTTCAGTTGATACCAACAATTAGTATTGTGCTTGGGAATTTCGTTATTCACTTTCAGTCTAATCGAAAGTGACTTCTGGGTAATTCCTATAGTTTCAAATGGTACCTCAGACACATAAGTACCGACACACTTGCTTGCAGCCAAGGTTTCGAACTACACGTAATCTCACGTTTCAAATGCCCTCACTGAAAGAAAGTCCTATTTCTCACATATATTCTAGTATTTTGAATTTTGGGACGTTTAGAGAAGTACGCTCACACTCAAAAGGATCTTCAATGCATGCAATTGTGATACCATAGGCTTGGCCATCATGTAAGTATCTACTAATGTGAGAACCCTCAGTATAAGATCATGTAGGGCTTGTCACGGGCTTGTAATGTAGGTTTGGGAGAAGGGACGAATATTATTTGGGTAAAAGTGACTAATCCTTCCTCGAGCGTTGGACTACGTCTGTGCTTGATATGTGTGTGCTTTAATGCTGACCTGTTTTCTTTTTTTTTTGTCCCAGTTTTTCTGTACTGACTTCTTTTGAATCTTTCGTTTGGAGCCCCCTTTTTTCCAAAGTTATTCTCTCATTTCATTTTTTTTTTTTATAATGTCGGGGCTTTTGATTTCTTCTTTTGTGAAGTCGTCATTTGTGTTTTCTTTTCCCTTTTGGGACTTTGACAATTTTTGTCTTTGCAAACTTCGACGCAGAACCTTGTCAGCCACTTGCACATTTCCAAAGCGCTCAAGGAGGTCGGATCAAGAGAGGGATAGTGCGTACGCACTCAGAAAGGGTGTAGGTGTAATATACGGTTGTAAAAAGAATAGGCTTTAGGCTCAAAATGGGTGTACTACGGATAATGTTATTTGGTAGGCTGAAAAGGCTCAAACGGGTCAAAGAAAGCCTACGATCATTTCCTACACCGAGTGTTACTCAGGATTTCGCCTCAACAAACATTCAGGCCAAGTTCTAGATCACAATGCAATGCAATTGAACTTATTCTAAAACTCACCACACAATGCACATGAAACGATGAGGTTGGTTTCGTTCTTATCTTGAAAGCATGTAAGACAATGTCATTTACGGGTGAATAAGAGGTACCAAAAGAATCTATGGTTTACCACGAATTCAACCCATATTAATTATTACTTGTTCTTTACTATGCACGCTCCTAGCTGTGTTGGCATCAACCAAATCAAACAATGATACTTAAAAAATCTTACTTTTTTATTTTTTATTTTTTTTGAATAATTTTTTTTTTTAATTTTTTTGAATAAATGGTACCGAACCCGAGTAGGGCTGCCTACGTATCTCATCTTTGATGAGAATCAGGTATGCGTAGTTCGTTCATATACGTTATAAAACGTATGATTTAAAAAGAATTTATTCATGAAAGAAATGCAAAAATAAAGTTGTGCAAAATAAATGATTGTTCAATATAAAACTAATGCAAAGTAAAAGAAATATAATGAAAAAATGAATGAATGTGATAGGATGAATGAAATGCAATAATGAATGTCCGTGATTGGGATAAATGCAATGAATGGGTGAACCAAATATGTCCTTTTTATTATGTGGTGGTGTCGAACCCTAGATGGGTTGCCTACGTATCACACCGTATGGTGAGAATCAGACATGCGTAGTTCGAAATGATTATGTTGTAAATGCATGATAAAGAATTATGTAATCAACACTAGATATATCAATTGAATTGCAAATATGTATAAAAAATGCAAAATATAAGACCCAGAGCGATGCTTCGTTGAATCTGGTATAAGCTGACTTCTTTCCGTCAACATAACTCCAGCTCATTCTTGTGATGATTTTTTTTCTTTTCTTCCTTTTTTTTTGTTGTTGTCCGCCCTCGACTATTTGCGAGGACGGTCTTCCTGCAAAATATATGACAAATGGGTGAGAGTAGGCAAGCCACAAAAATAATAAAATGTAAGGGCGTGGCAATATAGTCAAAGACTCCCCTGATTGGTTCGACCGGACTGGTTGTTGATGCTTCACAAAGTCCAAATCGCGCTGCTCAAGAGCGCTTTACGCAGTAGAAGTCCTGATTGCAATGTGACAGCAAAAAGTACAAAAATACAAAGATTCGTGTCCGGAGTTGCAAGCACATGATATGTACAGAGTTGAATGAATAAATATTACTTTAAATACTATGTGCAAATTTGCTAGAGACAAACAATAGTGATCAAAAAGCATGTGAATCAAGCGCGTGTCCTAATATGCAAAGGACCTTTCTTATGCCAGAGGTAGGCTTAAACGCCAAATATGCGAGATTATGATAAATAGGTCCAAGCCGTTAAACTGCAATGTTTTATTGGAAATGGCGACCAAATGACGGTGCACTTTTTCCAATTTCGGTGTGTCATGACCAGGATTGGATCTGTCTATCATTGTCACGCTACACATATATGCTTATGGGTCGTTGGGTTGTGAAACCCGTCGACAAGTTTGGTGGATTTCTAATTGTGGCGTTAATACCAAGGATTAACCCACCTAAGGTTTATGCATGCATGCCTTAATATAAAAGGGTGGTATAGCTCTATCTTAAGCTTTCTAAGATTTGGCTTACTAGACGCAAGGTTCCCGAGCGGACAACTCGAGTGAGAAGGCTACGTGACTGATCAGACGAACCGATCTAACTCCACGCAAGCGCCAACTCTCCTAAATTTTGGGTATTTTTTGAAAGAAATTTGCGGGTGCGCGAAGCACACCAACGCGTGTAGTGTGTGACAATGTGAATTTTCAAGAGTGGAGGAAATATGAGCGGAATGCCAGTTTAAGGAAAGCAGTAAAAGCAAGTAGCAATTAAAACAGTTAAGCATACAAAATTAAAGCAAGCAATTTTAAGGCATTTAAAACAAATAAAAATAAAGCCAAGCAATAACAAACCTAGGTTTGCTATGGTCAAGAACCTGATTATCCCCAACGGAGTCGCCATGCTGTCGCGCCCATTTTTGACCTCGGGGTCTGAACGGTATCCGGAACGTTGCTCTTTTGCGCGGTTCCCTGGATGGAGCAATAACGCTGATTTTGAGGAGTCGCCACCTAATTAGTTAACTGAATTAGGACACTTGATTTATTGCAATAAAAATACTGCAATTAATCTCCATTTAATGGTCTGCGAAATTAATGAGATTCTGGATCAGGGTTCTTTATTATCCTAAAGGGAAGGGGTTAGGCATCCTCTAAGATCCGCTAACTTGCGGTTATCCGTTCAAACCGAGGTTAATTATATATTGGCTTTTATTCTACCTATTCTAAGCATTTTTACATAATTTACAATTAAAATAAAATGCAATACAGAATAATAAACTAAAATTCAATGCGACATAAAATAAAACTACGGGACATCTTTTAACCCCTTTTTAGGCCTTCTGCACAAGATGATCTCCGGGTACCTGCATAAACACTTAGTAATAGAATAAACAATTTTAAAAGCAATAACAAGAATTAATAAGTAAAGCCAAAAAATAAAACCTTCGGATCCGCGCCAAAACAGTAATAGTTTTAAACACGGAGGGATCAGATATAAAAATATATAAAGTGGGACAGCCTAAACAAACGCGGCTGCGAGAATTCGCCCTGCTAACGCATGTTGGTTATCCGGTGTAAGTGGAAGAAATCATCATTGCCCTGAAAGCTTCATTTATTTTATTTTATTTTCCGTCTTTGCAACTGTGGAGGCCTAAAAAATCGACGAATAACTTTTTCATTGGCCAATGTAGTATCAGTTCAAATCAGTAAATAACCAATAGTGGCAGTTGTTCAACCGGTTTAATAAAATAAAGGGGCGAAGTTATCAAAATCAGTCTCAAAAGCATAACAGCACAACAAATGGTAAAATCAAAAACCAATCTGGAACAACAACCCAAAAGCAATAGAACATTTCATAGCGACATAGCCAAGAATGGCTCGCGAAACAATACATGCTGCAGTCGACGAATCGCCGGCCAGATACCAACAATCAGAAAATCAGTCCAAACCAACATACATAATAATAACGAAAATATAAAGAAACAGCGGGCAGCGAGCAGCGAGCAGCGGCGTCACTTCCACGACGAGGTCGCCGGAGCAACGCCACCGCAGTGGTGAGGTTCGGCGATGGCGGAGGTGGTGGAACAAGAGCGTCGATGGGATACAGTGGTTCGTGAGACGGATAGTGGTGGTGGTGCATCGTGGTAGTTCGAGCATGGGCGACGAATGGCAATGGGAGAGGGTGCTGGTGTGGTGGTGACAGTGGGTTCGATGGGAACATCGGTGAGGTTCGCCGGAGCTCAGAGATCCGGCGATGATGGCGGACAGTGGCGTGGACGAGGGTTGCTGCAGTGTTGGATCTTGAAGATTTAAAAAGTGGGAGTGAGATGATGAAGTGGTGGTTTTTTTTGTGGGGAGTATGGCGGTTGGTGGTGTGAGATGGTGTGTTGTTGGGCGCCGAGGAGAGTGTTGCATGCCGAGAGTTTCAGTAGGGGCGGCTGAGGGTTTTCAAAATGAGAGTGGAGGTGAGGGTGGTTGAGAGGGAAAAAGAGGGGTAGGTGTGAGAGTGTTGTGGCTGGGAGGGGAGATGTAGGTGTCGGCTGAGGGTTTTCAAAATGAGAGTGGAGGTGAGGGCGGCTGAGAGGGAAAATGAGGGGTAGGTGTGAGAGTGTTGTGGCTGGGAGGGGAGATGTAGGTGTCGGCTGAAGGGTCTTTTTAATGGGGGGGGGGGGGTAAGGTTTTTATTTATAGGGGTATTTAGGTTTTGGGTTTAGGGTTTTGAGTTTTGGGTATTGGGTATTGGAGGGAAAAATATGAAAGGTGTATTGGGCCTCAGTTTGGGCCTCAGTTTTTGATGGATTGGACTGGTCCAGATTGTGCCTTGGACTAGACTGGTTTGACAAAAAATGCAAAACGGATTAATTATTTAAAAGAAAATTATTTAAAGGTACAAAATTATCAAAATAAAAGTGCCGACGCTATAATAATAAAATGCAATATTTAAGAAATGTTTAATGCCTAATTAAAAGAAATAATACGGTGCCAATTAATTATTTAAAGAGATGCAAACACTATTAAAATAAAACGACGGTGTAATAATAATAGACACATAATATTAACAAAGACATCATGCTTAATTTAAAATAAAAAGATGTCATGTCATTTTGTGAAGAAATAAACATAGAATATTATGTAAAAAATGCAAAAAAATGATGATTAAAATGCGGTGTCCTAAAATGCTTAAAATTGCAAGAAATAACTAAAAGATGGGTCAAAATTGGGTGTCAACAGGTCATACCCATTTGGTCTCCTAGACACATGCTATATTGATCCTCCTCTTCTTAAGAATCTTAACTAGCTCTATGGACTTCCCCATTAAAGTCCCAATGTTCCAAGACCCTATTCTCAGCCTAACATCACCCTTTCCCCACTTATCGCCCCTACCCCTCATCCCCGTCCCCAACCGAGAAGATGACCCTAGTCTACCATATGTTATCAAAGCCACTAAAGCAAGTATAAAATAATTGACTACCTAAATGTTTACCCTAAAATAAGAAGGGATACAAGTGAAAGCACAAGTTAACAAGGATCTAGAGGCAGGAAAAACAACTACGCCGAGAATGTTATAACTATAGACAAAAATGGTAAATGCAAGAATGTAAAGTCACGAATCAATACAGCTAAGCAACAAATTTAACAATACAAATAAGGACAAAGAATGAAATACAGGCAACCGGAGGTACAAACTCCAGTTGAATCAAACCTAATTGCCGGCGAAAATCACTTTTTCACTATTCACACACTGTTCCGGCACTGTTCACTGTTCACCGACACTATTCCGACACTGTTCCAGCACTGAAGTACTGTTCATCGGAAATTTTCAACCAAAAAATCAAACACCTGCGTAGATCTTGGAGAAACAAAACATAAGGACAAGGAAAAGAACAGGAAAAATGAAATTTTGTAAAAAATATATATTTTTCGTCGCCACCGGTGGGTTGTCAGAGCGGTGCTATTGTGGTCTTACCATTGTCGCCGGTGTGTGGTCGAGGCAGCACTATTGGTGGGTTCTTACCGTTAAAGATGAATGTATGGGGAGGGGTGGTGATATTACCATTGGGGTAAGGTTAGAGAGAGAAAAGAGGGAGGAGGGAGGAGATAGAATCAGCGAAATAACTTAATGTAAAGTATTCCAAACGTAATAAAGTATACGATTTCACGTGTCGTTCTAGAACATTGCAACATATAGTAATTCAATATGTACTCATAATGATTTTGAGGAATGTTCAGGATAACTTAAGCATAGTAAATATACTTTTTATTAAATATACATATACTATACATATCTATACACAACATAGACAAAGTGTATACTTTATACTAAATATACATATACTATGCATAGTTATACACAATGTATACAACCAAAGTGTATAGTTAGTGTGTACTTCAGGAATGTTGGTAAACTAGTTGGCCGACGGGTACATTTACGTAAGTTTCCCTAGTATTTTAATCACTTCCATGCATGTCCAGTATCTCCTGTCCATATCATCCTCTCAAATTTTGAACAAACAATTCTAGAAACTTTTTTTTGTGTGGAAGTTTGTAACTGCTATTTTTCTCTATTCTCTTCCTGGCTGGACAGGTAATTGTTCATTTAAGGGGGTGTATTCAATTAGGATTTTAAAAGACTATTTTGAGATAAATAAGTCTTGTGGTATTCAATTAAGACTTTTAAATAATCTAAACAAGTCTTGTGGTTTTTTTGTTTTGGAAACACTAGTCCATAATGCCTAGGTTTTATCTTTTATTTATCAAAAACGGGGCCCCAAGGGGGGGGGAGTACATACCTTAACCAGAATGCATGAAGAAAGATGACGCTAATATCAAGTAAGCTATGATCATCACAGAGTTTATAATGTACTCTGTGATGATATTATAAATGATGATACTAACATAATGAGAAAACATTACAAGAACAAGGATATGAACTACATCTGGACATATAAAATCTTTCACATGTAGTATCTTTTCCTCAACGTCCTCCAAATACTCATGGAACTTAATCATTTGTTATGTCTTCTGGGATAAGACTTTCTTCCTGTCCTTTTGACCTTATTCATGTCAAACACAGTCATGAGCCTACTGTTATCCTTTGCATACTTTGCATTGTCTCCCAATACTCGGGAGTTACTTGTCGCACGTACACTCGTTCTAGCGTTTCAAGCGTTTCTATGGGCTCCTCATCCATATCATCCTCTATTTCTATATCTGATATCATCATCTCCCGATATTACCTCAGGGTCTTAATCAAAATCCTCCTCTTCTGTATCACTTCTCTCACCACCAGAGGTTGTAACCACTGCTTCAGTTTTAACACCAGCGATACCAATAGTTGCATCAACCTTAGCACTTCCAAGTGCAGCAGTAGCACCAACTATTGCATTGTGTACATGTCGTTTAGTTGCATTAGTTTGCACCAAAGTGGCTTCAGCTCCTGTATAAGTATCAACCGCAGACACAACTATATTACCAATACCTGCAGTTGTGACACCAGTAGCAGCAATGTTAGCTTCATTTGTCGCAGCGGCAGCAGCACCAGAGGTCGCATGTTCAGGCTCTGCTTCTTCACAACATCTTCATCATGTCTTGTATCATTTCCCCCAGGGCCGTCCCTGGGGCGGCCAAGGCGGCGCCACCGCACAGGGGCCCCCGGCCCCAATTTTTTTTTTTTTTTATTGGTTTTAAATATTAAGATATGTATTAAACATGCCTCAAATCTTATCAGAGTGAGAGCTGTAGTCTAGCGGTTTAAGGTTTACTTCAAAAGTCATTAGCAAGCGAGAGGTCGCCTGTTCGAATCCAATGAGCAACAAAAGTTTTTTTTTAAACACAAGAATTAAATTGGGCCAAAGTTCAGGCCCCGCCCAAAACAAATTTGGGCCCAAATTCCATGTCCTAATTTGATATTTTGATCAATAATTTTTTTAATAATGATTAATTAGTTAATTTTAATTTTTCATGTGAATAAAAAATGACTTTTGTTTTCTCGCACAGGGTCCTTAAAAGTATAGGAACGACCCTGATTTCCCCCCTCTGCCTCATTTACATTGGGTGCAGCAGCAACATGAGCTGCAGCAACAACAGCTATAGCAGTTCCATTGTCACCAACATTTTCAGTAACAAAAACAGACCCAACAACAGCCACTTCATAAACCAAGTGAGCAGCAGCCAGTACATCAGCAATTACCGCACTAACTTCATCTGCATTTGCACCAACAACTTCAATATTACCAACATGATCATTCACATTCGTAGCACCATAATTCCCTGCAGCTTTGGTCACAGCTGCAGCCACAACAACACAAACCTCTTCAGCATTAGCAAAGGGTGCATCCCCAACTGTTGTTGCTTCCTTTCGACCAATTGCAGGGGGTGCATCCCCAACAACATCAACACTAAGAACCACATCATAGCCATCATCCTTCAAAAAAGGGCCAACAGAAGCATCCTCAGCTACTGCCCCTGTATTTGTTCCCATTGAGGCAGAGAGAGTAGCATCAACCAGTGTTTTTCCTCTAATAACAGGGACAACAGAAACAACAACATCATTAGCAACCTCAACAGCAATAGCTGTAGAATCATCCTCTACAGTTGTTGTCTCAACAAATACGCGTACATCCTTCCCCTTCCTCTTTGACCTCCCCTCCTCATCTTCATCTTCTACTAAGATATCAATGGAATTAGGGTGTTTTGGAATGTAGTTTTTATCATTTTATGTTGAGGATGTATTTGAGTTATTATTCATATTTTTGGTTTCCGACACATGTTTTTGGTTTTGTTTATGGTTATATTTGTATGGTTGTTGTTTTTGGTGGTTTTCCATTCACCATTGCTAACCACATTAACAGTTTGAGTGATTTTGGATTGGTTCGTAGAATCAGGAACATGATTTTTGGGCTTTGAGGGTAGGTTTGTTGTCATGCCACTTCCTTTCCCTTCATCTTTTTTCGGTTTCAATTCTGGATGTAATTTCCAACATTCAGCCTCATTGTGTCCCTACAAGTTATAATTTATACAGTATTTGGGGAGAAAGTAATCGGAAACCATTTCGATATGACTTATTCCCCTTCCAATTCACTACTACATTTCTCAGTTAATGCGACGTCCCATTCTCGTCGCATTAGGCCCTTCTGGCCGTTGCATTGGACCTAATGCAACAGCTAGGAGATGTGGCATCTCCTGGCGTTGCATTAGGCCTAATGCAACAGCCAGAAGGGCCTAATGTGATGGTTGTCCAACCGTTGCATTAGATATGAGGCTAATGTGATGGTTGTCCAACCGTTGCATTAGATATGAGGCTAATGCGACGGCTGTATTTAGCCGTTGCATTAGCTACATATCTAATGCAACGGCTACCACCACCCTAATGTGACGACTACCTCACCCCTACTGCGATGGCTGCCACCCCTCTAATGCGACGGCTAGACAGAGCTGCCGCATTACATATTCGACTGTTTTGAGGCTTTTTTAACCACCTAATGCGACGGCCAGGCCACCCCTCTAATGCGACGGCCAGACAGAGTCGTCGCATTACATATTCGACTATTTTGAGGCTTTTTTAACCACCTAATGTGACGGCCAGGTACACAATATTATAAAAGAAATAATTAAAAGAGAAAAATAATAATAATAAATGATTGTATTACTAATTGTTCACAAATGTACAATAATACAATATTAGACCCCGTAGGACATATTACAAGATAATTGTTCACAAAATTAAAGTATCTACACATAAGCCTCCACCTACACGCCCATTTGTTAGATTGCTAGATTTCTTCTCCATTTAGCTCACCAGACTCCTACAAGGTAACATAAAGAATAGTCATAAGTAAAAAAAGGTAGACTAGCCAAAACACATAAATAATAACTTCAATGTAGTTTACTCATATAAAAACATATAATTTTATAGTATAATAATATATAAATTTCAAGCTCCGGAATATTACTATGTGTTGGAAAGAAGGGAAACACAAAAATTACCTGATTAGCTGTCCTAGGAGACTGTCCATTTGATTTACTAACATGCGGTGCACTTGACGAATCATTTGGAATTGATGGACTCCCAAAAGAAGGAATCACAAGATTTATTCCAGGATTAACTTCTTGAAGTTGTGATATAATCACTGATGCAACGGTCGGTGCAAGCTGTTTCACTAATTCAACTTTCATACTCTGCAAGAATTCCTCCGGAATTATGAAACCTGATTTTTTTTCTTTTTTCTTCAAATCAGTATTTGTCACACCTTTTCCGACAAGTCGTAAGCGATATTTGCTTTTAGGACCATGAAGCACTTCAGAGTAAAGAACTAGATCCTTAGAGTTGCTACCTTCTTCGTGTTGGGTGGACTCCATAGCATCTATATTTGTGAAATACGAAAAAAAATAATATATATATAGTTGTGGTTGGGTTAATAAAAATATATATATATATATAAGAAAACAAAGAATAAATTGCATGGGATAGAGTTAGTGTTAAAGTTGGATAAATATATAGATGAAATGAAAATAAGAAAACAAAAGAAAAAAAAAAAAAAAAGAACACATGCAGAAGTGTTGCACGTCCCCTTCCCTTTACCCCTTCCCCCCCTTTTCATTTCTCCTCCAACTCTTGTCATTTCACCTCCCATAGGTTATAGAAAACTCTTCACTTATACATTGTATTTACACACAAACAAAGTACATAACATAAAGGTTAGAAAATCAGAAAAAAAAAAACAAGTGAAAAGAAGAGGAAAAAATACCAAGAGGGCAAGAAGAACAAGAAGCAAAATACTAGAGAGTAAGGATAATTTTAGCAACCACACAACAATAATCTTCACACTTACAAGGTGAGTTTTCTCACTCAGAAATTCTTGGTAACATCCTTTATTTTAAGTTCAATACATGTTAGAATAAGAATTGAGTATTGAAAAGAAATATTGAACTTTTGATTGTTTAGACAACTAGTTGCGTCATGAACTTTACGAACTGTTCTAACTGAGTTATAATTGTTAGAATTTGATGAAATTCGGAAGAATTGTACACCTCTCTAATATGATCATATAGAACCAAAAATGAGGTAAAATGGACATACGGTTTGAAAGTTATCATAGTTCAAAGTTCCTGCCTTAGATTTGGTCGAAATTCGGAAAGGCATAATTACGGACTGTTTTTATTGAGTTTTACTTATTAGAATTATATGAAAATTTACATGGTTGTAAATCTCTCTGTTACGGACAGATATATATAAAGATTTATTAAATCGGACTTACGAGTTGAGAGTTATTGTAGTTTGAAGTTGCTGCCTCGGATTCGTCGAAATCCATAAGGGCAGGACGTTGAAACGTAAAACTGTACTAATCTGTGGGGAATATGAAAATTGTTGCTAAATGAAAGTTCTAGATCTCTTTGTTGTGGACATTTTTAGACCTTACGGGGGTCTATCCGACTTACGGATTGAGAGTTATCGCTGTTTAAAGTTTCTGCCTCGGATCTATCGATATCCAGGAAGGGCAGCGAATAAAAGTGTAAAACTGTACCAAATGGTACAGAATATGAAAGAATGGTTCACATGGAGACGTGTATCTCTCTGTTCTCGTCGTTTTGAGAATTTATGGGGATTGAACGGGTTTACAGATTAGGAGTTATGACTATTATAAGATTGGGTGCTGTTTAATAAAAATTCTGCCGAAACAAATTTCTTTTATTGTTATTTTTATTAATAGCTCCGTGTTTGAATATAAGTTCAAATTTCTAAATAAATGGAATTAAATGGTGCTCCTGATGGAAAATAATTGTCCAGGTGCCATCACGCCCTAAGTAAAGACTTAGGAAAAGTCGGGGCGTGACAAGTTGGTATCAAAGCTAAACCAGGTTAAGAGATTCTAGGAAGTTTTCTTCGAGTTGGGTGTTTGAACGGTTACTTATTGCGACGGTGTGCGCGCCACCTTAGTAATAAGTAAACGGAATAACATCCTAAAGTTTCACTTCTTTCATACTCTTCTCGTGCCTATCTTGAGTCTTTTGAAAGACTTGGTTCTCGTACTACCTCCTTCAAAGGATTGTGGAAGGGAGTGTACAACGATAAAATAACCAGATGTGACTGCACCACCGACCAAAAAGGTAGGAGAGGTACCAGATAGACTATGGGGCAAATTTTGTGAGAAGAAGGGAACATATCTATACAGGGAAGGACTACAAGTCTAACCCAATAGTATTTCTCGATGAGGTAGAAAACCTATCGCTTACACGAGGACGTGGAGACGCATGACGCCAATTTGGTAATCGCACGGTTAGTGGACGACACACGGTGTGGTGGAGAAATTTTAGAAGAAATCATTTTCCGATGTCACCACCGATGACGCGGGGAGTTCGTGAGCCGATTCGGAAAAGTACATGCCTAACTCCCGAAAAGATGCGCTCAGACGTGAGTTTGAACTGTTGAAACAAGGAGACCGCAATGTGATAGAATACAATACCTAATTCATCTGATTGTCAGCATACAACGCACATATTATTCCTACAGAAAAGGAGAAGGTCAAAAGAGTTGTTAAGGGTTTAAACCCAAAACTTGGAAGAGAAGGTAGTGTCATTAGCCCATTATCGGGCATACCTTAAGATCGTCGGTATGACAACGAGGTGTAAGGTTTCACTAAAGCAAAAAGAGAATATTCGCAGAAGATATTTGGACGTCGGGATCATTTAACCGAGTCAAAATCGTAAGGGGAGTTTAGTAAGGGATCTTCAGATCGAACCAATCTGGGCTCTTATTTCAAGCCTAAGGGCACAGTTGGTCTAATTACCAAGTAGTAAGGACAAGGCCACCAACCCTAACACGTGAGGTGACAAACCGGTTTGTAAGACTTGTCAAAGGAAATACGCTGAGAATGTCTTCATTTAACGGTCATGTTATAATCGTGGAAAATCGTGCCACTATGTCGGGATTGCAAAAGAGGACTCAAATAAAATCTATTCAGTGAGGTCGAAGCAACCACAACCGCCACTGGGAAATCGTGAAACTAACCCCGCCGAGTCGTGAGGTCAACAACCCAACAATTCTAATCGGCCACGCTTTGCCCCGCAGGAATGAGGCGTAAGCATCTAATGCGGTGGTCACGTATTTTGCTAGTCTCGAGTATTCCTGCATTTGTATTATACGATCCCGCCTACATTTTCATATGTGTCAATGGGCTTTGCTAAGAATTTACACGTAGAACCTTCTTATTTAAGTGAACCTTTGAGGTTATGACACCGCAGGGCCTCAATTTGGGCCTATCGGGTGGTAAATAATTTCCCATTAGAAGTGAATGGCAGGGGAACAATGGTGAACCTAGTACTACTTGATATGGTAGACTTCGACGTCATTTTGGGTATGGATTGGTTGTCGGCATGTTATGCCATGTTAGATTGTCGACGAAAGATAGTGAGATTAACTTTTCCCGAGAACCGTAAGTTATAAGGGTAGGATTGGAATATCCTCGTGTCGCTTTATTTCCTACCTTGGGGCTCAAAAGTTATTGAGAAGTCACAGAGTGGAGTATGCATATCTGGCTAATATAGTGGATACCCAAAAGGAATCCCCAGCAGTGAATGATGTTCCTATTGTTCGAAATTTTCCGGAGGTTTTTCCTGAAGATCTTCTAGGCCTTCCTCCGGATAGAGAAGTGGAGTTGCTATAGAGTTAATTCCGGGTACAAGACCCATTTCTATTCCTCCATATCGAATGGCCCCAGCTGAATTGAGGGAGTTAAAAGAACAATTGAAGGATCTTCTGGATAAAGGCTTTATAAGGCCTAGTGTTTCCCCTTGGGGTGCACCAGTCCTGTTTGTGAAGAAGAAAGACGGATCGCTCCGAATGTGCATTGATTATCGGCAACTCAATAAGGTCACGATCAAGAACCGATACCCATTACCAAGAATCGATGATCTTTTTGACCAACTTCAGGGAGCTAGCTATTTTTCCAAGATTGATCTCCGTCGATATCACCAATGAAAATAAATCCGGATGATATATCCAAAACACCTTTAGAACCCGACACGGTCATTATGAGTTCTTGGTCATGTCTTTGGGTTAACCAATGCCCCAAAGAACTTTAATGGATTTAATGAATGTAATCGTCAAACCATTCCTAGATTTGTTCGTGATTGTGTTCATAGATGATATCCTAATCTACAAGAAGAGTGTTGAAGAACATGAAGAGCATCCGAGGGTAGTGCCGCAAGTCTTGAAACAGAGAAACTATATGCTAAATTTTCAAAGTGTGAATTTTGGTTGGAAAAGGTAGCCTTTTTGGGTCATGTTGTGTCAAGGGATGGAATTATGGTAGACCCGTAAGATAGAAACAAGAAAGAACTGCCAAACCGACCACTCCGGCAGAGGTTAGAAGTTTCTTGGTTTGGCCGGGTATTATAGAAGATTCGTAAAAGGTTTTTCTAGTCTCACGCTTCCTTTGACCCTACCGACTCAAAAAGCGTTAAGTACCGATGGTCGTAAGCATGTGAGGCAAGTTTTCGAAACTAAAGGAATTGTTGACTCATCGCATCAGCCTTAACCTTACCATCCGGACGGAAGGGTTCACGCCTATCATGATGCCTCTAGAGTTGGGTTAGGATGTGTCTTGATGCAGCTTGGAAAGGTTATCACGTATGCATCTAGACAATTGAATATACATGAGAAGAATTACCCAACTCATGACTTGGAATTAGCCGCGGTGGTGTTTGCCTTACGAATATGGAGACATTATTTGTATGGTGTGCATGTGGATATATTTACAGATCATAAGAGTTTGCAGTACATAACCACGCAGAAGGATTTGAATCTCCGACAAAGAAGATGGTTAGAGTTGCTTAAGGATTATGACCTTAGTATTCTTTACCATCCTCGAAAGCTAACGCGTGGTGACGACTCGAGGAGATCAATGGGCGCCGCCCATTTGGTAATACAAAAGAGGGGTATTGTTCGGGAGGTACAAAGATTGGGAAACCTCGGGGTTAGCTTAACTGAGATCGGTGAAGGTAGGGTGGTGGTACATGATACCTCGCAGTCTGCCTTAGCTTCAGAAATAAAAGAAATTCAGTTTGAGGATATGGAGTTTGTTGAATTTCGGGAGAGGATCCAACAGGGAAAACCTTCACAGTTTACATTGGGAGATAATGACGGAACCCTTCGGTATAAGGGTAGGTTATGGTTCCTAAGGTCTAAGGAGGAAGATCTTAGATGAGGGTCACAACATAAGATATTCCATTCATCCAGGGTCAACAAAAATGTATCAGGACCTCAAGGCAAATTACTGGTGGGACGGGATGAAGAAAGTCGCCATGAGTTTGTCGGAGATGTCTTATATGTCACAGTGAAAGTGAACATCAAAACCCGCGGATTACTTCAGACATCGAGTCCCCATGTGGAAATGGGAGGCGATTCATATGGATTTTGTAACTGGTCTACCGAAAACTCGAGAAGGGTATGATTCTATTTGGGTGATTGTTGATCGGCTTACAAAGTCAGCCCATTTCTTACCGGTCAAGACTAAGTATCGCGCACCATAGTACGCACAGATTTATTTGAAGGAGATTGTGCGGTTACACGGGATTCCTTTACAAATTATTTCAGATAGGGGTTCCCAGTTCACCTCACACTTTTGGCAAAGTTTCCAGTAGGGTCTCGGGACAAAAGTTAAGTTAAGCACGACTTTCCGCCCGCAAACAGATGGGCAAGCTGAGCGAACAATTCAAACACTTGAGGACATGTTGCGATCTTGTGTGTTAGATTTTCATGGAAGCTGGTTGGACCATCTATGTCTAATTGAGTTCGCCTACAACAATAGTTTTCACTCGAGCATACAGATGGCCCCGTTTGAAACATTATATGGACGAAAATGTAGGTCTCCACTTGGATGGTTCGATGTGGGTGAGACGAATCGTTTCGGACTCAAGTCATTCAGAAACAAATGATATGCACAGATGATTCGGGAGCGGATCAAAACAGCTCATACCGCCATAAGTCCCGCGAATCATCGGAAAAGAGATCTTGAATTCCAAGAGGGGGAGAAAGTATTTTTAAAAGTGTCCCCAATGAAGGGAGTGATGCGTTTTGGTAAGAAAGGGAAATTGAGCCCAAGGTTTATTGGGCCATATGAGATTTTGCAAAGAGTGGGGAATGTGGCTTACGAATTAGCACTTCCACAAGAGCTGGAAGCAGTGCATCCAGTATTTCATGTGTCAATGTTACGAAAATACTTGCACGATACAAGTCACGTCATCCTTCCCCAGGAGATAATTCTTAATAAGGAGCTTCAATATGAAGAAGTTCCGGTGGAAATACTTGATAGGAAGGTTAAGCGCCTTAGGAATAAAAATATTGCTTCCGTGAAGGTCCTATGGAGAAATCACTCCACAGAGGAAGCCACCTGGGAAGCTGAAGAGGCGATGAAAGTCAAATATCCATTCCTATTTGACTAAGGTAATAAAAAAAAATGTGTTACATAGTACTTCATATGTGTGCCATTTGCGTGTCTATATGCATGTGTTACAACCTTATTCTCATTCGAGGACGAATGCTTCTTAAGGAAGGGAGAATGTGAAGCCCCAAATTTGTTACAATAACAATAAACATTATTGTGTCTATGTGATTATGTTACGGCCTTATTCACATTCGAGGACGAATGTTGCTTAAGGAGGAGAAAATGTGAAATACGAAAAAAAAAAATATATATATAGTTGTGGTTGGGTTAATAAAAAAATATATATATATATAAGAAAACAAAGAATAAATTGCATGGGATAGAGTTAGTGTTAAAGTTGGATAAATATATAGATGAAATGAAAATAAGAAAACAAAAGAAAAAAAAAAAAAAACACATGCAGAAGTGTTGCACGTCCCCTTCCCTTTACCCCTTCCCCCCCTTTTCATTTCTCCTCCAACTCTTGTCATTTCACCTCCCATAGGTTATAGAAAAATCTTCACTTATACATTGTATTTACACACAAACAAAGTACATAACATAAAGGTTAGAAAATCAGAAAAAAAAACAAGTGAAAAGAATAGGAAAAAATACCAAGAGGGCAAGAAGAACAAGAAGCAAAATACTAGAGAGTAAGGATAATTTTAGCAACCACACAACAATAATCTTCACACTTACAAGGTGAGTTTTCTCACTCAGAAATTCTTGGTAACATCCTTTATTTTAAGTTCAATACATGTTAGAATAAGAATTGAGTATTGAAAAGAAATATTGAACTTTTGATTGTTTAGACAACTAGTTGCGTCATGAACTTTACGAACTGTTCTAACTGAGTTATAATTGTTAGAATTTGATGAAATTCGGAAGAATTGTACACCTCTCTAATATGATCATATAGAACCAAAAATGAGGTAAAATGGACATACGGTTTGAAAGTTATCATAGTTCAAAGTTCCTGCCTTAGATTTGGTCGAAATTCGGAAAGGCATAATTACGGACTGTTTTTATTGAGTTTTACTTATTAGAATTATATGAAAATTTACATGGTTGTAAATCTCTGTTACGGACAGATATATATAAAGATTTATTAAATCAGACTTACGAGTTGAGAGTTATTGTAGTTTGAAGTTGCTGCCTCGGATTCGTCGAAATCCATAAGGGCAGAACGTTGAAACGTAAAACTGTACTAATCTGTGGGGAATATGAAAATTGTTGCTAAATGAAAGTTCTAGATCTCTTTGTTGTGGACATTTTTAGACCTTACGGGGGTCTATCCGACTTACGGATTGAGAGTTATCGCTGTTTAAAGTTTCTGCCTCGGATCTATCGATATCCAGGAAGGGCAGCGAATAAAAGTGTAAAACTGTACCAAATGGTACAGAATATGAAAGAATGGTTCACATGGAGACGTGTAGCTCTCTGTTCTCGTCGTTTTGAGAATTTATGGGGATTGAACGGGTTTACAGATTAGGAGTTATGACTATTATAAGATTGGGTGCTGTTTAATAAAAATTCTGCCGAAACAAATTTCTTTTATTGTTATTTTTATTAATAGCTCCGTGTTTGAATATAAGTTCAAATTTCTAAATAAATGGAATTAAATGGTGCTCCTGGTGGAAAATAATTGTCCAGGTGCCATCACGCCCTAAGTAAAGACTTAGGAAAAGTCGGGGCGTGACAATATTTGCCTATTTATAGAATGTTAAGTCATTGTCTTACTAAATTGTCAATAGTATGCAAATATATGATAATACAATTTGTTAACTCATAATATTATGTTCAGTTTTCTCGTTGATGGTATGGTATGTTCTCCCTGGAACTCTTTTCCTTGATTCTTTGTAGACCATTGCTTGAGAAGGTTCTTCCTTATTCGGATCCTTTTGTTGCCGTAAAAAACAAAATGAAATTTAGTACACAAATACCTAAGCCTTAAATTTTTACAAATTAAAATTAGTGAGAATTAATGGAAGCAAAAAGATAATTCAATTATTGAAAAAGAAAAGTGTATACCAATTCATGACGTAACATTGCAAATGACTTACGACCCATCGTGTGCATATCATCCATCAATAGATGATTGTCTTTATTTCTCTTACATTCTTCCTGTGAGATAAAAATAATAAGTTAGAATAATATTACCTCATTATTACACGAAAACTTAAGCAAATTTAATTGAATACCTCAATCTTTTCACAATGCCAATTATTTAAGAGGTCCTGAAACTGAGGTACTGAAATAGTCTCAGGTTTGTGAAACCATCTTAAATCATCACTATCATATTTATAGAAGTGACTTTTCTTATTTCTGCATTTTATAACTTCGCCAACTTGCATTAACTGCCTCCATTACATATTTTCTTCCGTCTTCAGCAACCATATACTTTTCCTATATCAATCATTAAAGCGACACATTAGGAATAGATAAAGGTCTAGAACCAAGAATATACTCGTAATATTTCAAAGAACAATATTGCAACATACCAAAACATAATCTCATATTTTGTCATGTGTGGGAAAACTTGGAAAATAAGTATAATTCAATGGCGCAAGCTCGGAATCCTTCCCCAAAGTTCTCAAGAAAAATTTGAATTCATCAAGTATTTCCTTCGTAGGTCCAACTGGCTGGCCTAATGAGTTCAAAATAATAACTTGGCGCTCCTCTTTTGTACGCGCATGAACCTTTGTAAGCTTTGTTGGCCCTCGATGCTTCTTCTTATTGGCAGCTGTTTTAGATTCAACTGTTAATTCATGTATTAATTTAGTATGCTAATAAGCTAAATGATTAATAAATAGTAATGTGTACCTTCATTTTTGTCTTCAGCCACTGATTCCAAATCTTCATGGTTATGTCCCGCATCATTGGCATTATCATTTAGTTGGACATAATCATTATCATCTCTTTCATTATCTTATCTTTCTGCTGATGCATTGGTATGAGTGACAATCTCATTCCTTGTTGCAACCATTTCTATGTATTCTACTTGTTTTTTCCGTAATTCAAGATATGCTGACAAAGAACCTGGAGAACAAAATGACCTCTTTTTCTGTTGCTTTTCCGGTACAGGACTACGATACTCTATCTCAGAATTAGGATGGTCAAAATATTGTTGATTCTTCTCAACTTGATGATGCTTCTATTTTGGATTATTCTTTTTCACAAAATCCTCCATAGTTTGTGGCCGAGCTAAAACCTGTAATGGACGAAATTAGAGTATGTCGACGAGGCAGTCGAGGCAAAGAAATGGTCGAGGCAAAGACCAACAAACGCCGAGAATTTTCACCTTAAATGCAATGAGGCAGCGATTGGTCGAGGCAAAGAACAACAATCGGTCGAGGCAAAGATCCGCATGGCCGCCAAGAACAAGACCAACAGCTCCTGCCAGTAGAATTTTTAGCCTTAAATGCAGTCGAGGCAGCAGCTGGTCGAGGCAGCAGCAACAGTTGGTCGAGGCAGCAGCAGCAGCTGCTCGAGGCAACAACATCAGCTGGTCGAGGCAAGAAGACCAAGAACAAAGACCAGAAATTAACACCAAAGACCAAAGAACAAGACCAAAGAACGGCCGCCAAAGACCAGTGCAACAACAGTTTGAGCCAAGACGCGGCTACGATTCAGCCTGGAATAGCATCGTAATGCAGCAACACAATGGCAACAAATATAATAAAAACAACAGCATCAACCCCAGTACAACAGGCACAAATATAGAAGTTTGTTTGCCTTAAAAGTGCATCAACACTTTGGCTCAAGAAGTAGCATATAATATAATAGCTGCTTTATAAAAATATGCATCAAAAGTTCAAACATTTACCTTCCTTTTTGCACCCATATTGCTAGTGGTTTCCTCCTCGTTACCGCCTTCATCATATGCAGATGTGGCCTCATCATCTCTTTCTTCCAACTTGTCATTGCGATGTCCACCGCTACTTGGACGATCCAAACCAAGAATTTTTTTACGTAGTATTTGATTAGCCAAATATCCGGCACCTTGAGAATTCATAAATTCTGCATTCATTTTCAAATTCTCGATCCGTTGTCGCTCATACTCTTGAATCTGACTTTGCGGAGCAGAAAATTTGGACTTATTAGCTTTCATCTGCACATATCAACAAATATAAAAACAAGTACATAAGTCAAAATGTGATACAAAATTAACTAGAAAGTAAAAATAAGTTAAAACATGAGTAAATAATTAGATATTTTAATATCATCAGAAATTTCCCTAGGAGGGATTTCAACAACATACTGCCAACCCTTTTTATTTAAATTTTCAACAAAAAACACTTGATGTGCATGAGATGCTAAGATAAATGGTTCTTCTACATAAATTGTCTTATTCATGTTAACCATGATAAACTCATCATCATTTTTTTCCGAGTGAAACCACAAACATTTGAACAAGACAACACTAAAATGCCCATGATAAGATATCTCAATGATGTCTTGTATTGAACCATAATAATTGACATCTCCCAGTATAGAATTTTGATCTTTGGAACTAGCAAAACTATGTGTTACGGCTGTGAGAGTGACCTCATTGTCAAGATGTCAAGGATCAATAGCTTTATTCCATATGTCTCTGAAAAAAGCACAAAGTCTTATCAATGGAGTAGAAACATCTTTGGGTAATGTTGTTTTCACAGCAATAGGGAGCAAGTAATTCATCATAAGATGAGCATCATGACTTTTGTAGCCTATGATTTTCCTTTCTTTAACATGCACACATCGAGCAATATTAGAAACATAACCTTGTGGTAACTTAACATTTTTTATGACTTGACAGAACTTGCGCTTTTCTTCAAGTGACATCCAGAAGCTAAAGCATGGAATTTTTTCGCTACCATCTTTTAATTCTATTGGTTGAAGCTCAGACATAATTTTAAGTTCTATCAAATCTCGACGAGCACTTATATGAACTTTAGTCTTCCCCGGTATGTCTAACAATGTTCCAATGACATTATCAAACACATTTTTCTCGATATGCATTGGGTCGAGATTATGGCGATTAGAACAATGCTTCTAGTATGACAATTGAAAAAGTATGGATATCTTTCTCCATGGATTTGGATCATCATTATCATTACTCCTCTTTTGTTTTCGCTTCTTTCCAAATTCATTTGGAAAATCACGCAACATATTCTCAATATCAATTTCTTTTAAAGGAATAAGTTCACTTCTTTCCTCGATTTTTTCATTGAAATTCCTCTTATTTTGACGCCAAAGGTGAGTTGGATCAAGAAATCTGTTACACCCCGTATTTACAGGACATGTTTTAAGAACGTACGTGAGAACTCGTAAGTGTTAAAATTTGAGACTTGTAAAAGTTTATCGGAAATTATGAATTTGTCGGAAAACGTATTATTATGACGAATGGGAGGGCGACACGTGTCACCCCCCCCTTTAGAGAGCTTGGACGAAAATGCCATGGACTAAATGGTCATTTGACCTTTGGTAGGATGATTAAGTCTTGCAACTTGTAGCATGAGAGAATTGACCAAGTCAATGACCCCACTTAGACTTGATATTTAGTAGAAACTCATCCAAACCTCACAAGTGTTCTAATATACACCCTCCAATGTTTTATATATTCATCCACATTGCAAGACTAGTTCCATACTTAGAAAAATTTCCACAAATATTGTGCTACACCTTTAGGAGCTCTCGGCCAAGCTCACTCCAAGAAGGAAAATTTTTTTGTTCCATGTCCAATAATCTTCCCACTTTAAACCAAGGTTCCTAAGTGTAGTGTAAGCATATCTCAATAGAAAAATCTCGGAAAAAGATAGTTTTCGGGTTAGTCGCAAAGTGAAAACCTAGTGGCTTTCTAGGTTTTGGATTGGAGGTTTGAAGGAAAGTTGTTGGTATTGTTCTAAGGGTCTCAAGTAGCGGATTGTTGTCTTCAAGAGTCTCTAAGTTGCTAGGAGCGACTTGGATTTGGAATTGGATTAAGAATCGTTGAGGTATAATCTTGTTCTTTGAAAGTATTACAAGATTATTTATTTTGTTAGCTTTACTTGTTGCTAGCATGAAGTATGTGTTGAAGTTTATAAGGATTATAGATCGATTGTAGTCTTGGAAATTGAAATGAAATGTAGGCCATGTTAAGATGGATTACAATTTGATCGTTATTAGAAATCGTCGCATGTTAGTTACTTAAAGATTTTGGTTGTTATAATCAAATGCGACTTGATATCATGTTATGCTACCAATTTGGATTGAAATGGAAATTGGATAAGAATTGGTATTGTTGAACTCAAGGTGGCCGAAATTGTACTTATAGTTGTAATAGTTTGTTATTCATTTGTATTGGACTACCTTATAGATTGTGGTGAGCCAATTGGGGCTGTTTGGTTATTGTATTCGGCCTTGAAAAAGGTGGCATAGTAGTAGAAACAAAGGAGGTGCTGTCCGATTTTCCGTAGAATTTGGCGACTTAGCACTTAGAATATTCTACGTTTGAAGTAAGAGGTTAATGGACGTATTGTGACCATGATAGGTTGAAGAACTAAGTATAGCGTATCCTACTTGAAGAATGGGATAGCTCAAGGTTGAAGTACTTTGGAGCATTTTGCTACTTGTCGACAATCGTCGCGAGGTATGTGAACCTCTTCCTTCCTTTGGCATGATTCTATGTATGGAATATACCTGTGGTATCATTTCATGTTTCCTGTTACTCTTAGAAGTTAAGAGGTAGTTGTGTGATCTACTCTATGTAGAACTTTTCCTATCTTTAAGCATGACTAGTTGCACGTATGTAGTACGGTAGACGTACAAGACTTTGACATTCTTTGCTAGACTTATAAAATGCCAAGTCGGGTGAGTTAGGAAGTTAACTCACTTCTTTGAAAATATTAAGGATGTCTTAAGTCTTAGTAAAGTTAAGGGACTTGAAGAGTTTGGAAGTATGTGATACTTGTTCCGTTTTAAACGTATAAGTCCCTTGGATAGGAAATTGTTTTTGACTAAGGCATAAAGTGAATATAACGGCTTTATGGGAAGTTAGTTATATTTGCTTTATGGAAAGATAAATGACTTGTTTTTAATGAAAAGGCAACTTGATTTTAAGGCATCAATTGCCTAAGGTTTTATAATAAAATGAGTCACTTGAGTTCAAAAGGTTAAGAGACTAATTGTATTTTTGAAAGTTAAGAGAATTGATTTGAAAGTATTTAATACTTGGTTTCAAAAAGTAGAAGTCTCTTGGTTATAAAAGGAATGAGTTGGTCTAAAACCATAAAGGGTTATAACGGCTTTATGGGAAGTTGGTTATAACGGCTTTATGGAAGGTTAAAAGAATGGTTTTCTTCAGTAATGTAAGTAATGAGATGATTTGAAATAAGAAGGGCAAACTGTTTTTAAGGTACCAGTTGCTTAGGGTTTTTAAGAAAGAAGTCACTTATTTTGTGTTCTAATCGTATTTCTAAAAGGTATTGTGACTTGTCTTGAAAGTGGATGTGACTTGATACTATATGACATTATCGACCCAGAACGGGCCGCAAGATACCTTCACGCGCACTATATGACATTATCGACCAGAAACGGGCCGCAAGATACCTTTACGCGCACTATATGACATTATCGACCCAGAACGGGCCGGCAAGATACCTTACGCGCACTATATGACATTATCGACCCAGAACGGGCCGCAAGATACCTTTACGCGCATATGACATTATCGACCCAGAACGGGCCGCAAGATACCTTTACGCGCACTATATGACATTATCGACCCGTGAACGGGCAAGATACCTTTACGCGCACTATATGACATTATCGACCTAGAACGGCGGACAAGATACCTTTACGCGCACTATATGACATTATCGACCCAGAATGGGCCGCAAGATACCTTTACGCGCACTATATGACATTATCGACCCGTGATCGGGCCGCAAGATCCCTTTACGCGCACTACGTGACCTTGATCGCCCCGCATCGGGCCGTAATGCAGTGCCCTCCTAAAAGTGGTCGGATTATACTTATGAAAGATAAGTAAGTTATACAAGAATGAACTTAATGATTTTTCCTAATCATGCGTAAGAATGTGGCTATAGCTTTTTATCGAGAATGAAAAAGATAATAAGCGCGATTAAGTTCATGTGGTAATGACACGGCGAGATCCGTATGTATTTTTATACTTGTCCTTGTCATTCTTTTGTACGCTTATGATCCGCTTATCAGACGTTATTTCTGCTCCATATTCGGCACTGTTATCGACCGAATTTCTTCGGGGCGCTCATGCCCGCAGTTTTAGGTACCTGTGTGGCGATCCTTGCTCTTAGGATCTCGGTTGATTTTGAGAGAAAGCTCCATTTGCTCCGAGGCTTAGCTCTTGGTACGGTGTTCTCGAGGTAGTAGATTCATGTATATTCAGGGTATGGCGGGCCCCGTCCCGCCACAGCTTGTTACGTTAAAACTCTTAGGTCTGTAGTCACATTTGTGGGTCGATTTGTAAAGAAATGAGGCAACCGCCAGGTGTATATATTTATGTCCGCGAAGGTAGCCCTATCGGCTAACCCGTTGTTTTACTTCTGTTTTTTTTTTGAAGGTTCATGTATGTTCACCGATTATCTCTCGATGTGTACTGTAAGCGGTGCCTGTAGGGCACCGGGCCGCATCCCGGCTCGTCGTGACAAAAGTGGTATCGAGCGATTAGTCTCGGAAAGTGTCTACGCATCGGTTCAGTAGAGTCTTGATTATCGGTGTGTTGCGCCACATCTATAATCGTGAGGCTACAGGACATTTAGGATTGGTTTCATTCTTCTCTTTCTAAGATCGTGCAGAGCCGCCTTATTAGGTCAATCCTCTCCGACCTATTCTTATGAAATGCTTATGCCTCCTGGCGACCAGGCGAGTAGGGCAAAGCAGCAGGAGTCGCAGAGGTACAGAGGGTTACCAGACTCGGGCACGCACTATGCCCGAGGTAGTAGGCGAGGCGAGTTCACCACGCCAGACAGAGGAGCCGAGAGCGGCAGTAGCTCCAGAGGTTCGGCACCAGCCTCCATCCCGCAGCCGGGCGAGTTTAGAGATTATGGAGAGCGATCGTGCTATTGATCGACATAGTGTTAGGGCGGCAGCAGAGCAGTGTAGCTAACCCAGAGCCGGCGCATGGATCCGGATTTTCTCGGGTTGTCATCCGCCCGAGTTTTATGGTTCGAGGTCCGGCGAGGATCCGCAGAGTTCGCTCGGCAGCTACAAATGACTATGCAGTTCTTAAGGCTTCGAGACAGAGTTCATTATACTAGCCTCTTACCGTTACGCGATATTGCGTTGAACCGTTTGAGTCATGGAGTGCCGACGAGGGGATGATGCTCTTCCACTGTTTGGGAGAGTTCACAGAGGCCTTTATGGATCACTTTTTGCCTCCCGAGACGGTGAGGGCCCGCAGAGATAGATTTTTGACCTCGAGGCGTAATGAAAGGACTATCGGGAGTATAGCCTGAGTTTGACTCTGGCAGTACGCGCACACCATTGTAGCTAACATGGCGGATAGAGTTCATCGTTATGTGACGGGCTAGACCGTCATATGATTATCGCATGGGGGTGGCTCTTCACCGGTATGGACATTGCTAGGATGCAGCCTATGCGCAGGGATGAGGATAGAAAGGGAGGATCAATTTGACTCAAAGCCACCAAGAGGCCAAGACATCGTGGTCTCAGAGCGCTTTTAAAGCGCGACACCTCAAAGAAGCAGACTAGGTCTACATCGCAGCCCAGACCGAGTGCTCCTCCACGCTTTTCGGCGGGTTTTCACGACCACGGAATGCAAGAGCCTGGCCAGTCTCTAGAGCTTGAGTCTCGAGAGATGGGGTTCCAGAGCCGAGGCCACCTTTGCCTCCACGCGCCCGTGTGGTAGGTTACATTCGGGGTATGTCGCACAGACGTGCTTGTTTTTCTTGTGGTCGCCTAGGCCATATGTTAAGAGAATGTCCTTATAGAGGGGTCCCGTGGGACAACACGCCATCGGATCGATTGCGGGTTCTTCGCCTTCAATAGCTAGACAGATGTCCATGCACCGACAAAGCCGCAGAGGTCATGGTGGAAGTTCCACTTTAGTCCTTTGAACCGCCTATATGGTTTCGTATGTCTTGACCCTTTAGAAACTTGTATGCATGATAAAGTTGTGGTATGTTTAAGTTTTATGAATCGATTATATTGAGACTATGTATATGTTAGAAGGAGTTGGAAGTAAAAGATAATCTCTTTTGGGCTTATGATGGACGGATAAGCACGCGCAGTACTAGGGCCATGTGTGGCATTATTAGTATGTCGGGATTGTGAAAGGAAATTATGTCGCCAATTATAAGTTTGACTCAAAAGAACATTCGGGACGAATGTTTCTCGTGGGGAAGAATGTTACACCCGTATTTACAGACATGTTTTAAGAACGTACGTGAGAACTCGTAAGTGTTAAAATTTGAGACTTGTAAAAGTTTATCGGAAATTATGAATTTGTCGGAAAACGTATTATTATGACGAATGGGAGGGCGACACGTGTCACCCCCCTTTAGAGAGCTTGGACGAAAATGCCATGGACTAAATGGTCATTTGACCTTTGGTAGGATGATTAAGTCTTGCAACTTGTAGCATGAGAGAATTGACCAAGTCAATGACCCCACTTAGACTTGATATTTAGTAGAAACTCATCCAAACCTCACAAGTGTTCTAATATACACCCTCCAATGTTTTATATATTCATCCACATTGCAAGACTAGTTCCATACTTAGAAAAATTTCCACAAATATTGTGCTACACCTTTAGGAGCTCTCGGCCAAGCTCACTCCAAAAAGGAAATTTTTTTTGTTCCATGTCCAATAATCTTCCCACTTTAAACCAAGGTTCCTAAGTGTAGTGTAAGCATATCTCAATAGAAAAATCTCGGAAAAAGATAGTTTTCGGGTTAGTCGCAAAGTGAAAACCTAGTGGCTTTCTAGGTTTTGGATTGGAGGTTTGAAGGAAAGTTGTTGGTATTGTTCTAAGGGTCTCAAGTAGCGGATTGAAGTGTCTTGAAGAGTCTCTAAGTTGCTAGGGAGCGACTTCGGATTTGGAATTGGATTAAGAATCGTTGAGGTATAATCTTGTTCTTTGAAAGTATTACAAGATTATTTATTTTGTTGTTAGCTTTACTTGTTGCTAGCATGAAGTATGTGTTGAAGTTTATAAGGATTATAGATCGATTGTAGTCTTGGAAATTCGAAATGAAATGTAGGCCATGTTAAGATGGATTACAATTTGATCGTTATTAGAAATCGTCGCATGTTAGTTACTTAAAGATTTTGGTTGTTATAATCAAATGCGACTTGATATCATGTTATGCTACCAATTTGGATTGAAATGGAAATTGGATAAGAATTGGTATTGTTGAACTCAAGGTGGCCGAAATTGTACTTATAGTTGTAATAGTTTGTTATTCATTTGTATTGGACTACCTTATAGATTGTGGTGAGCCAATTGGGGCTGTTTGGTTATTGTATTCGGCCTTGAAAAAGGTGGCATAGTAGTAGAAACAAAGGAGGTGCTGTCCGATTTTCCGTAGAATTTGGCGACTTAGCACTTAGAATATTCTACGTCAAGTAAGAGGTTAATGGACGATTGTGACCATGATAGGTTGAAGAACTAAGTATAGCGTATCCTACTTGAAGAATGGGATAGCTCAAGGTTGAAGTACTTTGGAGCATTTTGCTACTTGTCGACAATCGTCGCGAGGTATGTGAACCTCTTCCTTCCTTTGGCATGATTCTATGTATGGAATATACCTGTGGTATCATTTCATGTTTCCTGTTACTCTTAGAAGTTAAGAGGTAGTTGTGTGATCTACTCTATGTAGAACTTTTCCTATCTTTAAGCATGACTAGTTGCACGTATGTAGTACTAAGAGACGACAAGACTTTGACATTCTTTGCTAGCCTTATAAAATGCCAAGTCGGGTGAGTTAGGAAGTTAACTCACTTCTTTGAAAATATTAAGGATGTCTTAAGTCTTAGTAAAGTTAAGGGACTTGAAGAGTTTGGAAGTATGTGATACTTGTTCCGTTTTAAACGTATAAGTCCCTTGGATAGGAAATTGTTTTTGACTAAGGCATAAAGTGAATATAACGGCTTTATGGGAAGTTAGTTATATTTGCTTTATGGAAAGATAAATGACTTGTTTTTAATGAAAAGGCAACTTGATTTTAAGGCATCAATTGCCTAAGGTTTTATAATAAAAGGAGTCACTTGAGTTCAAAAGGTTAAGAGACTAATTGTATTTTTGAAAGTTAAGAGAATTGATTTGAAAGTATTTAATACTTGGTTTCAAAAAGTAGAAGTCTCTTGGTTATAAAAGGAATGAGTTGGTCTAAAACCATAAAGGGTTATAACGGCTTTATGGGAAGTTGGTTATAACGGCTTTATGGAAGGTTAAAAGAATGGTTTTCTTCAGTAATGTAAGTAATGAGATGATTTGAAATAAAGAAGGGCAAACTGTTTTTAAGGTACCAGTTGCTTAGGGTTTTTAAGAAAGAAGTCACTTATTTTAGAAGCCGGTAATTGTATTTCTAAAAAGGTATTGTGACTTGTCTTGAAAGGTGGATAGGACTTGATACTATATGACATTATCGACCCAGGAATGGGCCGGGCAGTATACCTTTACGGGCAGACTATATGACATTATCGACCAGAACGGGCCGCGCAAGATACCTTACGCGCACTATATGACATTATCGACCAGAATGGGCCGCGAGATACCTTTACGCGCACTATATGACATTATCGACCGAGAACGGGCGGCAAGATACCTTTACGCGCACTATATGACATTATCGACCCAGAATGGCCGGCAGATACCTTTACGCATACTATATGACATTATCGACCCGTGAACGGGCCGGGCGATACCTACGCGCACTATATGACATTATCGACCCAGAACGGGCCGGCAAGATACCTACGCGCACTATATGACATTATCGACCTAGGAACGCCGACAGATACCTTACGCGCACTATATGACATTATCGACCCAGAACGGGCCGCAAGATACCTACGCGCACTATATGACATTATCGACCCGTGATCGGGCCGGCGATACCTCACGCGCACTACGTGATTGATCGCGTCCCAGTTCGGGTAGGTGCCCCTCCTAAAAGGGTCGGATTATACTTATGAAAGATAAGTAAGTTATACAGTAATGAACTTAATGATTTTTCCTAATCATGTACGTAAGAATGTGGCTATAGCTTTTTATTGAGAATGAAAAAGATAATAAGGTGCGATTAAGTTCATAAGTGGTAATGACACTACAGATCCGTATGTATTTTTATACTTGTCCTTGTCATTCTTTTGTACGATTATGATCCACATCAGACGTTATTTCTGCTCCATATTCTGCACTGTTGTATCGACTTCTTCGGGTGCGTTCATGCCCGCAGTTTTAGGTACCAGTGGCGATCCTTGCTCTTAGGATCTCGGTTCGCTGAGAGAAAGCTCCATTTGCTCCGAGGCTTAGCTCTTGGTACTGTTCCCGAGGTAGTAGATTCATGTATATTCAGGGTATGGCGGGCCCCGTCCCGCCACGATTGTTACGTTAAAACTCTTAGAGGTATGTAGTCACATTTTGTGGTCGATTTGTAAAGAAACGAGGCAACCGCTTGGCCAGATATATTTATGTCCGAAGGTAGCCCTATCGCCAACCTGTTGTTTTACTGTTGTTTTATTTTTAAGGTTCATGTATGTTCACGATTATCTCTCGATGTGTACTGAAGGGTGCCTGTAGTAGGCACCGCCGCGTCCCGGTCGTCGTGACAAAATCTACGAGTGGCCTTGTAGCAATTCTTATTACTATAAGACAACCTCTCAGAATCTGTTTTATAATGACATGAAGGGCATGCCAAATATCATTTTGTGCTCCACCCGGACAACATTGCATAAGCTGGAAAATCACTAATAGTAGTCATCAAAGCTACACGCATGTCAACCCTTTGATTACTTGAAGAATCGTAAGTTTCCAACCCAGACACCCATAAATCCTTCAAATCTTTGATTCGTGGCTGCAAATAGATGTCAATATCATTACCCGGAGAAGAAGGATCAGGGATAAGTAAAGTCAATATCAAAAACTCTGGCTTCATAATCATCCATGGAGGCAAGTTATAATTGATCAATATAACAGGTCATGTACTATCAACAATGCTCATCGAGTTGAATGGGCTAAATCCATCTGTGGCTAACCCCAACCTCACATTGCGCGAATCTTCTGCAAACTTTGAGTATACTGAATCAAACTCTTTCCAAGCTTGGCCATCCACTGGATGTTGTAAAATCCGATCTTTTTCACGTCCATCAGCATGCCATGTCATGCACTTCGCCGTCTCTTCGCATATAAATAACCTTTGCAATCTTTTCTTTATTGAAAAGTACCTAAAGATCTTATTAGGAATCATATGGATCTTTCCATTTTCATGTTGTGTGTCATTCTCTTTATCATTCGACTTTCATCTTGGAATTCCACAAACAAGGCAGCTTGTAGCATTTGCATGTTCTTCCCAATACAACATGCAATCATTGGGGCATGCATCTATCTTAGTATAATCCAACCCTAGTACTTTTAAAACATTTTTCGCTTCATTAAAAGACTTAGGCAATTTTGCATCGGGTAACACCTCCCTTACAAGCTCTAATATATCAGCAAATGCAACATTGGTAAGCCTGTGGTCACATTTCAAAATAAATAGTCGAATCATAAAGGAAATCTTTGAATGTTTCTTGCATCCGGGATATAGTTCCTCCTTACCTTCTTCAATTAACTTGAAAAACTTTTTTTCCTCGTCATTCGGCCCCTCTGTAAAAACATCACGAGCATCATTCAACAACCCTCATATATCATTATTACAATCATCCATATTTGATTGTTCATCATGATCCAGATTAGTTCTTTCTCTTTCTGTTTCGATCCCTAATTCAGATAACTTATCTGTTCTTGGCACAAAACCATTACATATTACGTGATCTCTCACAACATTCTCATGCTTCCAATAACGATAGTGACAACTATCACATGGACAACAAATTTGGTTTCCTTGAGACTTTGTAGCAAAAGCCTTTTTAATATATTTGTCTACTCCTCGTTCATATTCATCACTCCATTTGGCAGTCATCCACCACTCCTTAGTTCCACAATCCATTTCCTCAATGTAATATTTAGGAGACTAATCAACAAAATCTGGAAAAACATACAGTAAACAAAATGTAAAATGACGACGCAACGACGGTAAATTACAAACATTCTCTGTAATTTAGTTTGGAAATACAATTTATAAATAAACAAAATGTTGGAAGACCAATTAATAAAATCTGAGAAATTTGACTTTAAACAGTTCGACGACTCAACGACGGTAAAATCTGAGAAAATCTATACATACACATTAATCTAACCTTGAAAGAAAAATGGTAACACATGAAATGGGAAGGTAAAATGACGTTAAAACATAATCTAACCTTAGAGAAGAGGGAAGACCAGTTCGACGATAGTCTGCTGCTGAACGCGACGATGAGCAATGGAATGGTAAGGCGACGGCGAGGTAGGGTAAGACGACGGCGATGACAAGGTAGGGTAATGCCATGACGAGCTGGGGGAAGGGGATGCGACGGCTAGGGTTTAGGAATTGAAGAAGAGAGAAGGCTGAAATACGTGGGTGAAATGAAATCAGTCGTCTAATTAATTTGGGGATATTAAAACGATTTGTCGTTGCATTAGATAGGCTAATGTGACGGTCATGCTGGGACGTTGCATTAGAGCATAAGGGTCATTGCATTAGCCTATCTAATGCAACGGCCACGAATCATAACGTGTACGCGTCGCATTAGACCTACATGGGGCTTCGCATTAGGTCAGAAATGTAGTAGTGATTCTTGAATTTGGATTCTATCAGGGTATCCTTTAATATATCAACTTCAACATTCACTCTAGCACAACTAGGGCTTGTTTTATTCCTTGTCGTAGCGTAAATTGAAATTAGAATACCAACTGCAGATGCTAATGAAAATAGTTTTGATTCACCAAAGTAGATAGGAGGCAAACCTTGGAAAGAAATCCATCCATAAGCTATGCTAGTTTCCTTGGATGGTGTGGCTTTGCGATCCCATTTGAATGTTTGCATCGCAAATATCTTGTAATTCTCCTTGATGTCAAAGCTAGAGTTTGACAGTAGCATATCCATATCTTATTTGATGGTGCAACGTATCAAAACATGCCTATCCCAAAGTAATCCAATTCGGGTATTAACTTTCAGTCCACATTGTTGTGGGATTGTTGTTCGCAGATAATTGATTTCAGGCCATCCATGGCTGAATTTACCGATTACTGCGAATTTCAATTCTTCATGGTGAATCATCAATTCCAAATCTTTACTGTCGAATCTCACAGTAGGCTCACCGTGAAGATACACAATAGGTTTTTGGATAATTAAGATTGAATTGGGAGTAATGCCTTGAGAATTACCGGTTCTACCGTTAGTCGACGAGCTTGAACTGAGCATGTTAGCATAATCCACAATGGGGGTATGTCAAACAACCATATGAGGATCATTTTCAGTCACCAACCCAACATTTTTTAGTCGATTTTGAAAGTTTTCGTTACTAGGGTTCGAATTTGGGTTTGGAGTTTTGGGAACTAATGGTAGAAAATTGTTGGTTAGGGAGAGTGTTGGTGGTGTGCCCGTTGTTGAAAGGTGATGGTCAACAACAGGTTTTTGCCTCCTTTGTTCATTGAGGCCATGATTGATGGAAATTTCAACTTCGTGAAATTTCACCCAAATCGCCTCTTTGCAATTTTTTGGTTTTTCGGATTTAATGGATGAAAATAGTTGGTTTGGGAGTCTGTATTTGGTGTCGTCGTGGTTGTAGGGTTGTGGTATTTGTTGGGTATGAGGTTTCCAGCGATATTTGGGTCTTTTTTAGAGTCGAATGATTTTGGGTTTGAAATCGTCGATTGAGGGATTTGTGGGTGTTGTTCATTTGTAGCGTTTGCTAGGAGAGTAGATGCCAATGTATGGTGATTTCCGACCTCCGGTGGAGGTCGGCCAGTGGCCATGGTGGCACTGGTGGCCGGATTTTCATAATTGGTGAAGTAGTCGCCCAAATCGCCTAAGCAAAAAAAAAAAAGGTACCAAAGACTATTAGGATTTTTTTCAAAGAGGCCAGTGATATTCCTCAGGATTTTAAACAAGTAATAATAAGTCTTTTGGTATTAAAAAACTTGCTAATTTCTAAAGATTTTTTAAATTATGGAATTTGTGTGACTTTTCAGTGGGAGGTATAAATATCAAACCCTATAAAAAATCTCACCCTAACCCATCAGACTTTTAAGTGGGAGGTATAAATATCAAACCCTATAAAAAATCTCACCCTAACCCATCAGACTTTTCACGTGAGATTTTTTTGTCTGCTAGAGAAGATGGACAGCTCTTTGTGAAGACAAACAACTCTTTTTTCGTGAACAATAAGCGGAGTAGATCCGAGTATGAAGGGAGTTCTAGCCCAGTTGGGGCCAACAATCAAGCCAACGTTCTAGAAAAAATTTCTATTGGCATTGAGACTATTTCTGTCAATTTTGAAAAAATATCTAACCTAATGGAGAAAATAGAAAGAGAAAGAGACAAACAGAGGAATATTTGGGATGCTATAAAAGAGATACCAAATTTATATGACAATACTCGTTACATAGCGGGTGAATTTATTAGTAATAAAGCAAAGGACTTGTTCTTGAAGATGTCAATGGACGAGCGCTCATCTTGGATAAAATTCAAGTTAGGATGATTTTAGTATTTTGATCATATTGGGTTTTGTTGAACTATATTTTTATTTGTGATATTTTATTCTACTTTGGTTGAACTATTTTGTACTTTGGTTGAACTATTTGGGTTATAATTTGGTTGAACTATTGTTATTGTAAGTTGGTTAAACTTTTTTGGTACTTTGGTTGAACAATTTGGGATATAATTTGGTTGAACTATATATTGTTATTGTAATTTGGTTAAACTATTTTGACAGCTTTCACTTTTTTATTTGGTTAAACTATTTTTACAGCTTTTAGTTTTTTATTGGTTAAACTATTTTTGTTGTTTTGCAGTCTCAGTATATATTTTTTATGTACGTATAATGTCACAACCGAACATGTATCAAAGTAATAACATAGAGGAAGAAAAAATTGATAAAGAAGATATGGATGATGAAGAATAGATGAAGAATTTTATGAAGCCATTTACAGTTCAGTGATGACAATTTATGCAATAATGCATTTGCTAAATCAGTTTCTGAATATGATGCGTGGTGAATATATTGAACGCCAATTAACTCGACGGCAAACTACTAGCATTGGATATGACTATATACATCAAGCATTAAACGATGATTCTGCAATCTTTCGACAAGTATACAGAATGTTTCCAGATGTATTCCAGAAGTTGTGCACAATTCTTAGAGAAAAACACTTTTAGAGGATAAAAGATTTATTTGTGTCAACAAAATGCTTGCAGCTTTCCTAGAAATAGTTGGCTAAAATATTCGATATTGTTAATTCATAATACATTTGATCGATCACAATTTGCTGATAGTGAAAATTTCCACAAGATTTTGAATACCTTGAATTCAATAACATTTGATTTGATGGCTAAATCATGACCAATTGTGCCCGCTAAAATAAGGGAAAGCACAAAGTTTTATCCTTATTTCAAGGTATATATGTGATGATTACATTATTATACTAATATTTTAATTTTAATTATAATTGCTATTATTATTATTATATTTGGAGATGTGTGATATCATCTTCAAGATTTTGCGGGTCATGATAACGACCCTCAAAATGAAAATGAATTGTTCAATCTCCGCCATGCGTCCTTGAGGAATGTGATCGAGAGGGTATTTGACATTTTTAAATCACGGTTCACAATTTTTAAGTCAGCGCCTCCATTTCCATTTAAGACGCAAGCAGAGCTTGTGTTAGCATGCGTAGCACTCCATAACTTCTTCTCAAAAAGTGTCGTTCTGATGAATTGTCAATTGAACCAAGACGAATCTCCATCTTCAGTATCAACAGTTAATGAAGAAGATAATTTTGAACCTATTGTTCAAACCCAAGAGCAGCAACGAGAAGATGTTAATGCATGGAGAGCTAACATAGCTTTAGATATGTGGAGAAATGTTATTTAGGAGAGCATGAAGCTAGATCAAATTGGCAAGATTGGAAAAATTGAATTGGCTTAATTATAATTTCTTTATTATCTTTTTCATTTACTCTTGTAACTTTGAATGTTTGCTTTTATTTTATTGTTTCATTTCTTTGTTCTCTTGAACCAATTGACTTTCGTGTATCATTAAAGTAGATCACAATTGATCATCATATGATTAAGTTGGTTGATTAGCATCATAAAAGTAAAAAATTCACGTGGTCTTTTCAAATATTTATAAATCTTATGATAAATCTTTTAAAATCCAAACGTAAAAAATCTTATTGTAAATATTTTTTTTTAAATCTTTTAAGTCATTAAATTTCTAAATAGTCTTTTAAAATCCACTAGACTTATTTATCTATAAATAGTCTTTTAATATCTCAATTGAATACACTCCCTTAAATGTCAAGTGATGGGTGTTGAAAAAATAAAATGTTCACATTATATTTTATTTAGTTCATGAATTAGTAGATTTATGTATTAGGAGATACATGAATTGGTGAAAAATTCTAGATTAGTCTGGTCGCCAATGTGCCGCCCATCGATCGGGACCGGCGGATCGGACGGGGTGGAGAGAGGGAGGCGGGTCGGGCGGGCCAGTGACCGGGACTAGCGGGACGATATCGCGTCCCCGCCCCGCCCGATGGGCGGTCGGGCCTGACGCCCGGGACGGACGACGCCTAGGGATTTTTTTCTTTTTTTCACTAAATTAAAAATACTAAATTACTAACAAAGTAACATTAACATATAGTCATATAGTGATAGTCATAGACTCATATTATACTATTATAATATTATAGTATTATAATTATACTCATATATATAATATATTTATAAAGTATAAAGTATAAACTAAATAATTAAACAAAGACAAGAAGAGTGTAAAAAAAACATCCCAAGGCTGTTTTTGTGCCTCTTATATTATTAATTATTTCATTGAAATATACAAGATTCAGAATTACAACATTATAGTGTCCTGTTGTTGAACAAAATTGCAAAAGACATAGAAAAATTAAAAATTGCAATGAAATAAATTACCAATTTGAAAATACTTTTCTAGTTTCTTTATAATTTCGTGGTTCTTCTGTTGGAATTGGTATATCTTGGTCAAATTGTTCCACGCCGCTACTCATGCCTTCGATAAAATGTCGTTGTAGTTTTCGCTTTCTTCTTCGTTAATCTCCGTTGATCAGACTCTCCTTCGCCTCCGCTCGTATCCAATCTCTCGAATAGTACCGCCATCTCCAAGCCGTCTCCGCTAATGAGTGTCTGTGTTTCCTATTTGAAATCTGCTGCAGAAAACGCCGTAAGCGATTGATGGCGCCAATGTTCAAAATATCTCGGGCCATCATTGAAAGTGTCGGAAATGTCTTCTCATTCTGCATCCAATATTTTAGCAAGTCTTCCTTTCCGTCTTCATTGATAACTGTTTGGTAAGGTAAATTACCCTGCAAAATAAAAACATCGAACTCGCTAATTTGGTTAGAACTGCTACCACCGCACATTTTATTTCTGAGGCTTTCAATAGAATCAATACTAGCCGCAGAAACAGCATATCTTTTTTTAGGCTGTGTTGAAGAAGAAGATGATACGAAAGCCGGTTGGTTACTAGCATTTTCTTGCTGGTAATGTCGATATACTTTTTTGCATTCATCTTCTACGCTATTCAACACTTCTTCTAGCGTTTGTTCAATATGTGGCTCAACATTTTAATTTTTGGGAGTTGGAGGTCGTAGTACGTCCATACAGTTATAAATATTTTCAATAAGACTTTTACAACCCTCTACTTTAATAGTCGGGTTTAATACAACACCAATAATATAAATAGGGGGAATAGGAATAAAATATTTCTTTAATTTCATAAACATTTTTTAATAGCTGCCTTATAAGAAGGTTTTTCCATATATTCTTTAAGAAGTAAAAATATTATAGCTATATAAAACAACATAGTTGAAATAGTAGGATAATATAAAGTTGAAAATTCTTTTGTTGCTCGTTGAAAATTCTCTAGAAATACAATAAGTTATTTAATTTTGTCCCAATCATTATCCACAATCATATCATTTGGATTTTGATTATGGACGTTAAAAAATAAAGTGATAGGTTTTCTATAGTCATAAGCAACAACATAGTTGAAATAGTAGGATAATATAAAGTTGAAAATTCTTTTGTTGCTCGTTGAAAATTCTCTAGAAATACAATAAGTTATTTAATTTTGTCCCAATCATTATCCACAATCATATCATTTGGATTTTGATTATGGACGTTAAAAAATAAAGTGATAGGTTTTCTATAGTCATAAGCAACAACTAGTTGGCCATATAAAGAATTCCACCTAGTAGGTACTTCTTCGGGAATTTTTCTGTAAGATAGTCCACAATCGTGACAAGTTTTTTTATATTCTTTTCTCTGTTGAATTCTATTATTTTTAAAAATAAAGTGTATAACAAATTGTATTTTTTTCAAGAATATCTTGAAAAAGTGAAAGACCATCCTTTACAACTAAGTTATAAATATGACACGCACATTTGATATGAAAATATTTTGGAAAAGATGAAGTTAAAACTTCTTTTAACATATAAATAGCAGAATTGTTAGAAGATGCATTATCTAATGTAATACTCATAATTTTATCAGTTATTCCGTAATAATCGTAGACTGAATAAATATTTTCTGAAATAAACTCACAAGTATGCCTACTATCTATATATCTATATGCTAAAATATGTTTTTGCATAGACCATTTATTATCTATCCAATGACAGGTTACCGTTAAATAATCATGACCGTTAGTACTACGACCTATATCAGAAGTTAGAGCGACTTTGCAATTTAAATGATATAATGAATAACACAAATATTGTTGATATTCGTGTGCAAATTTAAACACGTCTCTCTTAACCGTTGATCTAGGAAAACCTTTATAAGCAGGATTATACATATCTCTAATATAATGAATAAAACCAAAGTATTCGTAATATGAAAAATCCAAACCCTCCACAACAACTAATTTTGCTAGTGCTTCCCTATCTTTATGTTTATCGTATTTAGGGACTACAACTCCCCCCGTCATAGGGTTAATTTGACTCTGTACTTTGTCCGGGACAGTATGTGAACCTTGTCCCGATTGAGAGGACGTCTGCTCACTATCTTTTTCAATAATGTATTGGGCATACAAGGCTTTGTGTTTTTGCAATAGGTGTCTTCCTAAACCCCCCGTCCCACCATGACCTTGTCCAGTTTTAAAAGAATAAACATTTTTACAAGTTTTACATATAGCTACTTGATTCGGTACGTCTCTGTCAAAATATTTTCATACAACTGATTTTAATGGTCGTTTTGCCGGACCTCGTCTCATACTAGGGGGGATATGAGGCATTTCACTAGTGGGTTTATCATCATCTTCATTAGTAGGTGTATCATCATCTAGAGTGTCATCTAAATTAAAATCTTCTTCATTTTGAGGATAAACATTTGTGTCAAGATCATATGGTATTTCAGGAAACAGTTCAGGATCTATAAAATCATATTGCCTAGGAATACTAGAAGAAGTACCCTTGCCCTTGTTACCCGCCCTACTAGAAGAAGTACCCTTGCCGATAAAGACTTTTTGTTCTTTTCATTTTAATTATGATAATAAATAGTTAAAGACTTAAAGATAATGAAATTAAATGTGCTAAATGAAATAAAAACAAAATAATAATTTAATGAGAGAACGAATGTACCAAACGCCGACGTAGAGTCGATGTGTAATCGAGAGAGGTTGAAAATGGAAACGTTGCTCGATAGATTAATCCTCAAGCTAGTTGTCAACTTCACTCCCAATTCTCAAATTAATAAATAGAGTGAATATGTAGTAGACAATGTTGTATATAGAAATTAGAGAAAATGTAGGAAGATTTGTGAGAAATAAGAAGAGAAAATGAGGTATTTATAGTTGAAAAATTGGGTTAAAGTGTAAATATAATAACTTAGGGGTTAAAAATAAATATACAGGGGTTAGCGGGGTGGGGAGTGGGGGGCACGCCAAAATTGGTCGTTGTCTAACGCCAAAAATGTAAAATGGCCTTTAGACAACGACTATTTTTGGCAAATGGCGGATCAAGGGCGATCGGGTCGGGCGACCATACTCGCCCCGCCTGCTCGAGCCCCGCCCCGCTTTTTTTTTTTTTAACACGGGTCGGGTCGGTCGACCGACGTTGTCGGTCGGCCCGCCCATCGCCGCCTAGATTAGTCTAGTGAGTTCATTCATGTACTTTGGGAAATGAAGTCTATTATTCATGTACTTGGAAGGTGTGAAGTGTGAACTTATTAATAGTGATACATGTATGCTAGGCTAGATAAATGGATGAGTTCATCTATAAATAGCCATGTAATCTAGCCATTTGGATCAAATCAAGTTGAAATAGAAAATCATCTTTCCTCCAATTCTCCTCTAGTTAGTTTTAAGTGTTGTTTTTGTCTTGGGCTCTCAAATTTTTAACAATGGGGTGCAGGTTCCAGTGGATCAACCTCTGTGGCATTGGATATGGTAGCTAGCACCACTCAGTCACCAAATAAATTTTAGAAATCTGTAGCACTTCATATTAAGAAAATCCAAACTCACAAACAATTTTCAGTACTCATTCAATGTGACAAGAAGTCGAAATACAATTATAGGAATACAGACATCAACACTTAAAATTAATTATCATACTGATAACATCTGAAAAGATGTTATTTATTTCATGACTATCTTTTTAGGCATATGTAATTACTCCTCGATAGATATAACAGGATCAAGTGTAATAGGAGCACGAATATTAGGGGATTCAACAATATTAATTAAATCATCAGCTTGACCTTCCAAATAAGCCTTGAGAAAAGCCACAAAAATCCCTCCTATAGTCCTTCTCAGTGTATCCTTTGATCCCTTTCCACTTTTCATGATCATACACATTAAAGCTGCCATTCTATCATCCAACATATCAGTATGTCCATAATCCTTAGCCATAAAATAGTAACAAGGCGGTTTACTCTCGTTGAAAAACTCAGCATGATTAACCCCATTTGGTGCACCGGATGGACACACACCATATGCACGTTGATTTGATAAGCCGGTGCCAAATACTGCTACGGGGATTGATTGATCAAAACTGTAAGGAATATATTGGAGAATATTGGGAGAGCACAAACATGACAGTCGAGAGGATCCTGCGACAGGATCAATACCGAGGATGGCTGAGAATTTGAGAGGGGGTTGTAATTCTTTGGTCGCATTTCTGCCTGATTCGTAGGCTAAAGCTAAGGCGAATGCTGTTTCACCTCCTCTGTTGTGGCCGGAGACGGCGACCTTGAGGAGGTCCGGAATAACTTTCTCCGGCAGGATGGAGTCGAGGTTGTTAGTTGATAACCACTCTATTATTTTTCTTGCTTTTTTCCGTTCCTGGCTTTGGGATGTCATAGGAGAAAACTGCAACATTTAAACAAATTGAAATAAATTAGATATCAAGGTGATTAGATAGGACATGATATACTTGCAGCTTATTGAGGAGCTTACTGAGGACATGGTCCTAGATAAAATGATATGAAGGTCGAGGATTATGGTAGAAGATTAGTACGTAGTCGAACGTTGTGTAGCTTCCCTTATCAATATTATTATTATTACTCTCCTACTATCTTATTCTTCGATTTTATTATTACATGTTGTTTCCTTTTGCTTCGATTTCCTTATTATCTGTTGTTGCTATTATTTTCTGCTCCTTTATGTTTAACATGACTTGTTTACTACTGTATTTTCTTTACATTATATTTAATTTTGTTATGCTTTACTTGAGTTGAGGGTCTATAAAACACAACATTTTGGCCTTGATTTTTGTAATGTTGAGTTGAAACAGCGATAAATAAATCGATACGGACAGTGAAAATCATATAACCAATCGACAGTACACTAACATATTTGGACAGTGAAAAATCATATAGTCAATCCACACTGACATGTTTGGTACTTAGACAGGACCTGGCCTAGTTTACCGAAATAGGGATTGAGATTTCAATCTCAAAGATGAGTAACAATACTTAGAAAATGATAATCCAATTGCTGGGGAACATGATAAATTGTAATGAAAACTTTGGTGCATGTGTTTGATATAACAAGAGTTCCTTTTCCAAGATGTAAGGAAATTAGTTTCTCATGATTAATACTACTGGAAAATGTTTTTCTGCAGCCTAAAGGGATAAAGTGACTTCTCTCACATAGATGGACCTCATTTTCCTTTCAATTATTTTAACCTCCTAATGATGGGTTAAGAAATTGATATGCAGTTTGATTATATATCTATGAACCAAAGTGAGATAAATTTAATTCACTGATAAAACCAGCCATCAATGCTTACATTAGTGTAGGCTGTTTACACCACACCCCTTGGGATGCGGCCCTTCTCAGGACTCTACTAACGTGGGGTGCTTTGTGCACTGGCCAATCCTTTTATACTAATGAAATCAATATGAAACGTAGTTTCTTGCTTGTTTGAAAAGGAAAAAAAAGAAATCAGAATACCTTGGGAGCAACGATGATATATCGATGGGAAGAAATATGGAGGAGGAGGGACTTGTAGTGGTTAGGCTGGAGCATGAATCCATGGAAAAATAGTAATAGAGAATAGGATCCTTGTGTAGTCGGCGAAAACACTAACAATGGACATGGCAATCGCGAGCTCTTAACGTTGATTATCTCAACAGCCTCATCTCCTACTTCAAAATCTAATGCTATACCATCATCCCCTACCTTCTTTACCATCCTGCTCTGTACGTGCTTTTCCATGCACCAGGATCCTCTTCATTTATAGTGATCATTGCTAAATGGACAAACTACGTACCTCACTGCTAAATCATTATAGTAGAGTGTAATTTATATACATGAACAGTGTAGCATATTTTTACACTATCATGCTAGATTGCTTATACATAATTGTACATAAAATACTGGGATTACCAAAAAATAGAGTGAATATTTACAAGTTCGGTTATAAAATAGGTCAGGAGTAGATCTTAGGGAGCGAATCCGGACGGGCTGTTGCCGAGAGAGATTACAGACATTAATGACAATTGATCCGGTTCGGCTGCAGCCTATTTTATTAATTAAAATCTTTTAATGTCTTAATTATTGCACTTAAAATCAGAGAATTTGTGGGCAATAAATTCGAGATTCCACCCCTACAAAAGGAGCCCAATGTTCATGTTGTGAGGGCATCCATGTTTTTGCTTAACAGTCACATTTACTCAATTTATTCATACTTTTGCCATTCTTGTTTCGGTTTACCTTCGGTTGCTTCAAGTTCAGAATTATCCCAGAGATCTACCCCACCAGGAGATTCTTCCGGACCTAGTCCGATCTATTAATCTCCCGCTATACGCAGGTCATTTATTCGTTCACTTATTTACATCTACTTTTATTACTGTATTGATCTAATTTATTCACGATTTGCTTGGAATAATCCACGTATCCTTTAAACCGCGTAATAAATTTAACTGTACTTTTTAAGTAAGCGTAGAGTGTTGGACAAGTTGTATACATGAGGTCTCAAACATTGAACTTTCTTGCTTCTTTCTTCTTTTCCTTTAGGGAAAAGCAAAACGTGCTTCTTTATTTGTTTAAACGTTAGAAGAGACGGGGGAGCTGTCAGAATATAATTCAACTTTGTTTGTCGATATTTGTCAAATGATTTTTTTTTTTTTTATAATCCAGATCTCGCGCTTAAGACTTATATCGCTAAGACCGCACAAGACTGCATTTACGCTTCCCTGAGGCGAATGGAACCCGTTTTTAGCCGCCACCGTCAGGTAAATCGTGGAATGTGCGTCCCGCATTCAGTGTCTGATTCCACCAACGGATCAATGCTACAAGGTCCGATCCCCCAATAGAGATTGTCTGAGGGAGTATCAAACCCACACTGCAACATGCCCGCGCGGTTAAGCTACCAAACTTTAATACGAGGCATATACTCCGAAGAACGTATCCGCCGAGAATCAAACTTGTGACACTAAGGGCACTATCTTTGGATTGTCAAATGAAATATTGGTCAGAGATGTATTGGTTAATGCTTATAATTATTGTCTAGCAAATTTCAGTGTGTACTACTGGCCAAGAAACTCTCGTTAATCACGCATTCTTACAATTGTTCTGTTTTCACTAAAATTGAAATTCTAATTTTTGTCCAATGAATTCAGTGTACCACAAGATACCCCGGGCTCTTGGCTAAAAAACCACTTTAAAAACATATTTGATAAAATTTAAAGTATTAGGTGAAAGGCTACTTTATGACATCAGCAAACTAACTTGAAAATTGTCACCAAAGTCTTGTAAATACAAAATAGTCTTCATCCTCAAAGTCTTAAAAGACTTACACCTCAGCCCCAAAGTCTTGCAAAATATAAAATAGTCCCCACCCTCAAAATTAATTCTTTCCCTCCAAAAGCTTCCGATTTCTCCCCTTTTAGATCCCTTTTTCGGCCAAAAGATTAGGCTTTTAATCGGAAAAGCACTCCCCATCGACGGAAATCTTTTTCAGTTCAGCCATTGTTATCCCTAGCACTCAACAATTGTTATCCAATTATCCATTGTTATGTCTAATTAATTTTTCCATTGTTGTAAAAGCTCAACCACTTCACTGATGATCATCAACTACCCTCCATGTTGATGATGGACTATGGACAAGTATGTCATAAACTGACTAGTGTCAATTGTCAATATATATATATTTTCTACTCAACCAAACCATTTGTTAATAATCAACCACTTGGTATATATAGGCTAGACCACTATTTGGCTAAAAAGCATTTAATAAATTAATTAATTAGATTATAAAAAGGGGGCTTATAAATACTATTTACATATGAAACTAATCATTTATTATATATGTGAGAGTCCCTATCAATTGGACACATGATTTAATGAGTTTTAGAACAAGTAATGGTCCTTAAAGCACTATTTTATTTGACTAAAAAAGCAATAAATTAATTAATTAAATTGTAATAAGGCACTTAACACTATTTAAACATGAAACTAATCTTTTATTATATAGAGCCCCCATTAAATTGTACACATGATCTAATGAATTTGAGAACAAGTATGATCCTCAACGCACTACGACAATATTGTAAGAGTGTTTCATTTTATTACCATTGGAAAAATGTGTGGTCAGTGTGTCGAAATGTAAGATGATATTAATCTCTCTTGAGGAGTCTTTCTCATTAATATTAATATATATAGTGTACAATATTCATCTCTTATACAATAGGAATCCTAGTACTAATTACAAGAGGAATCCTAGTCTTACCATAATATATTTACACAATATATGGAATATATTCTAATTATGGGTAGAGATTTTATTATACTACTATACACGTTTACACACCCCCTCAGTCGGAGCGGGAGGAGACCGAACGCTGAGACTGGATCTGAAGTCAAGAAATAACTGTCTGGAAAGTCCTTTGGTAAATATACCTTCATACTGATATGATGAGGGACATGTAACACTCTGACATGGCCTAGCACAACTTTCTCACGAACGAAATGTATGTCCATCTCAACGTGCTTGGTTCGCTGATGTTGAACCGGGTTGTGAGAAAGATAGATTGCATAGATGTTATCACAGTACACAATAGACGTCTAACGCAAAGGACACTTAAGTTCTAACAGTAAATTTCTGAGCCAACATATCTCAGCTACCACATTTGAAATGCCTCAGATTCAAATTTCTGACCGAACGAGATAGGGTCTGCCGCCGCGCACCATGAAATCAGATTATCCCCTAAAAAAACACAAAAGCCTGAGGTGGAGCGTCGCGTGTCCGGACACCCTGTCCAATCTTCATCCGTATACGAGAGCAACTTGTTTGGTGCAGAGGGGTAAATGTGCAAACCATAATTGAGTGTGCCCTTAATGTATCAGATGATACTCTTAAGGGCAGTGAATTGAGACTTCATGGGGGCATACATAAATAGGCATACCTGCTGAACATCATAAGCAATGTCTGGCCTTGTAAATGTGAGATACTGAAGTGCACCTGCAAGGCTCCTATACAGAGTAGGATCGGAGACTGGAGCACCATAGATAGCACTGAGCTTAGATTTTGAATCAACTAGAGTAGGTATAAATTTGCAATTCATCATCTTAGTCTTGTACACAATCTCCTCTGCATATTAATCTCCCTTGAGGAGTCTTTCTCATTAATATCAATATATATAGTGTACAATATTCATCTCTTATACAATAGGAATTCTAGTCCTAATTACAAGAGGAATCTTAGTCTTACCATAATTATATTTACACAATATATGAAATATATTCTAGTTATGGGTAGAAATTTTATTATACTATTATACACGTTTACAGAAATAATGTTGACTGTACCAACTCTATAATAGACCACTTGACAAACGAGCATAGACTGATTATAAGTTGATGATCGACTATTAACAATGAGTAATTATGGACATTAATGATCGATAAAAAAATCAAGGAAATAAAGACGACCGTTGGAATGTTTCCCAGACGAATTTGCACAAGTCTAACGGACCCCAAACCCCAAGCTTCAAATCCCAAACCCCAATTTACAAAAATTTAATGGACCGTGGATAAATATATAATAAATCGGAACATTGTTAATAGCCAACAAATATAGTTTCAACTTGACCACATCATTTGTCAATAATTGATTAATTGGTATATATAGACCAACGCCAATATTTATTTAAAAATTAATAAATAAATAAAAATTTAAAAATTAACTTACCACCATTTTAATATTATAATAATACTTTAATACATCATATGAGAGTTTACATCAATTAAATACATGATTAAAAGAGTTTTAGAAAAAAGTAATGATTCATAAAGCACTAATGGTTATCTAAAAAGGTAATGAATAGATAATAAAAAATTTAAAAAAGACTTATCACTATTTAAACATTATAATAATACTTTAATATATAATATGAGAGTTCCATCAATTAGATACATGATGTCATGATATACTTTTTCATGATATACTTTTTCATTATAATGTCATGATATACTTTTTCATGTCAAGGGACCTGTTAACTTGTGCTATTGGATGCTAAAGGAGATGGTGAAAACGAAGGACAACTAGTCGAAGCGGTTCCATTTTTCCAACACTCTCACTACACTAGTGATGCGAACTTCCGCCGATACATTCGATCCTCGTGGTGATCAAGTGATACCTATCCCAACTGAGACAGTGGACATGTCAAATGTTCAAGCACCTAACGAGATGCCCAAAGCCAAGTTGAAACCGACAGTGGAACGTGAGGGACTAAATAATGGTGGAAATTTATTAATGTGTAATTACGTTTATCTCATTATTTATGACTCGAATAATTGGGGTCCCGCACGTCGGAAATGTCGTTTCCACACACGTGCACTCGTAGTGCCAAGTATCATAAATTTTCTTAGTGAAAAAGATATTGGTACGTAAGTAAAATATTTGAGACATAGAATGATGGACGGATTTTGTACAAATGACAAGTGTTTCACGTTGGTAAATGAAGGAAGAATTGTTCATAGTGTAAAGATTGAAACAGATCGAAAAAGGGTCGCGGAGCCGAGAAGGGCCGCGGAGCCACCTCAGAGCCGGGAGCACCGTGGCGCCACCCCCTCAAGGCTCGCGACGCTAATTCATTCCCGAGCTACTGGAGCCGCGACGCTTCTGAGGCAGTGTCTGTGCGATGGAAGTCCAAAAGTTTGGCTGATTATGGAGACGTTTTGGGGCATTAAGATGTCAGTTTTTCCTTCATAAATAAATCATTATTTGACTGCATTACTTGGTGGATTAAGTGACCATTACATGACATTTAAATGGTCATTGCATAGGCACTTGAAGAGGGCCCTCTTACACTACTATAAAGTGAGGCCTTTGGCTCAATTGGAGATACACTTTAAATACTTGAAAGACTTGAAATACTTAGAAATTTCTGAACTTCTTCCTCTCTAGCACACTTCAAACACTCAAAGTTCTTCTCTAGGAATACTTGAGTTTCCTTTGCTCATTTGTTAGATGTTGTTTTATCTTGGGAGACTATTGTCCATTAACGTAAAAATATATATACAAGGAATTCTCGTCTTAAGGACGGAGAAATAATAAAGACAACAGAAAGCAAGAAATAAAAATATGCATAATGAACATAAAAAAAGGCTTACAATGATTTGTGTATAAATAATGGAACTTGTCTTCTACAATATGAACTAAAAAGACACAAGATTCTTGAAGTAAATACAACTAAAGATGAATAGTAGTTCTTGTCACTTCAAGACAAGACATAAAGCATTTAAAAGTGGCTATGTGAGTAGATGTCCCATCATAAAATCCTAGTCAACTATATATAGGAATCCAATTTTTGGACTTCACATATTTACAAAAATATCATCGTCTACCACTATGCCACCGCAGAAGGGGACCAAATAACATGTCTATGATCTACAAACAGGATTAGGTTCGTAGAGTGGGTCTTGATTTGGACTGTTCGGAGTTGCGGTAGGAAGTGCAGTCCACATTTAGAACTGCGGTCCATAGAACAGAACTGTGGCCCGCAAAAATGCCTTGAGACTTCGCAATCTGAGCTGGACTGAACTGGAGCAGTGGATAAGAGACTGGACTACAGTCCGCAGAACAGAAGTGCGAACTGTAGATTAGGTTGCTTTTTGTGGCTCCGGAGTCTTCAGTTCACTGTCTAATTCTGTGAGTTGGCTTACCATTCTGCGGTCCGCAATTTGGTTCTGCGGTCCACAAAAGTGGGCTTCTCAACACTTCTTCCTTTTTCAACACTTCTTTCTATGTTTCAACACATTTCTTCACTTTTGTTGTCCCAATGCAAAAATCTAACAAAAAAAACAAAATAACATAAGAAATATATACAATGAATGCACGAAGAATAATAATAATCTATGAAATTGGCATCAAAAGTGCCACATTTTCTTGGCACATCACATGTATCAATAAATCCTTAAGGTTATTTCATGTAAATCTCTTCACAAAGATCACCATTCAAAAAGGTTGTTTTTACATCCATACAACTCTAGATCGAAATAGGCTACCAGTGCCATAATGATCCTAAAAGAATCCTTGGATGACACAGGTGAAAAAGTTTCAATAATCAACCCCTTCTAGTTGTGTAAATCCTTTAGCAACCAATTTCGTCTTGAAGCGTTCAATATTACCTTTTGAGTCCTTCTTGATACTTATAGACCTATTTGAAATCAACAACCTTATGACTTTTAGGGGGTTCAGCAAGCTCCCATACGTCATTATTACTCATGGAGTTCATCTCTTCAGTCATAGCATCAAACCACAACTTTGTTTGAGCACATGATACTGCTTCAGAATAAGTCATAGGACCCACTATGTCCCAATCAATAAGGTTGCTAAATAGTCATTATGTAGTGCTGATCTTCTAGGACTACTTGATCTTCTCAAATTTTGAACATCTTGTTCAACAATATCAGGTGTCGGAACCTCTATATATGTAAGATCCTCAGCATGCACATGTACAAATTCATGATGCTCAATGTGTGTAGGTGCATACAAGAATATTTCTATGCCAATAGGGAGAGCAATTCTCACAACTTCAACATTCTCAGCAGACTCACTAATAACATTCTGCGAACAACCCTTATCTATAATATCAAATTCAAAAAAATTTGCATTTTGTGATTTGACTATTCTTGTTCCCCTTGTTGGATAATAAAGCCTCTACCTCTTAGAATGAGGTGGATAACCAATGAAAAAACAACACGAGGTTCTAGGTTCTGTTAAACAAGACTACATCCAAATGGGTCCACTGAGGCCATATCCAGTGGTCTATCGAGTGTCCAAAGAAATGACACATTATTATTGTATTATTATTGTATATTTGGTAGATTTAGTCTTGTACCATAATTAGAATTATTCTATTACCTTAATTGTATAGAATAGGGATTTAGATGTAAAGTAGGAATGAGATTCTCCTATTCTAACTTGTATATATATATGTCTTCAATCAATAAGAATAATCAAGAGATTATTTCTTTCATGGTATCAAGAGTCTAGGTTCTCTTTACCTTGCTTCCGCTCTTCAAAATTTCCTCTCTATTCTATTCGAAATTTTGTCCTAAATTCTCGATTTTTTTTGTGTTCTTCCTCTTTCACAAAAACCGAGTATCTTCTCTTCCAAAATCCTTTCTCACAAATTTTCTTCTCTGAATCTTATTGTTCGATTCCCTATGGCTGATAAGAACACTTTTCACCCTACCCTCACAATTTCTAATATCAAGAGCGTTCTTCCTATCGTTCTTGACCTAGAAAACGTTCAATATGGAACGTGGGCGGAATTATTTAAGGTTCATGCTTTGGCACATAAAGTCCTCCACCACATCATTCCTCAAACTCCTCTAAAGGGGGGTGATGCGGCGTCTACTTCTACGACGGTTGTGCCCACTAAAGAAGCAGATCTAGAATTATGGGTCATTCTTGATGCCAAGGTTCTTCAGTGGATTTATGTCACTATCTCCTTGGACCTTTTACACACGATTATGGAACCCAATTCCACAGCTATGACGGCGTGAGATCGATTGCAAGACATATTCCAAGATAACAGTCATTCTCGAATTGTTATCCTTGAGCAAGAATTCTCCCAGGTGGCTATGACGAGCTTTCCCAAAGTTTCTTCTTATTGCAAATGCCTCAAGGACTTGGCAGACCAACTCAGCAACGTGAGTTCTCCTGTTTTTCAAAGTCGTCTAGTTCTTCAGATGGTTGCAGGCCTGTCAGAGGCCTATAGCGGTGTTGCTTCGGTTATTCGTCAGAGTAACCCCCTGCCAGGATTTTATCAAGTTCGGTCTATGCTTACATTGGAAGAAGCCGGATTGGCTAAGAAAGTGGCGATTGGGGCCAGCCCTGTTGTCATGATGATTGCTTCCAATCCAGCCAACGTAACCCAAACTCACAATAACGGGGGTAGTAAGAAGAGCCAAAATCGGAAGAATAATGGCAAGAATCGTGGCGACAACAACGGAGACAACCGTCAGTAACAACAACAGTTCTGGAGCCCACAGAGGCCCTCCGGACAATGGCAGTGGGTCCCAATGCATCACATCATCGCAACTCCACATTACAACACACCAGCCTTCTTCCTGTGTTAGACTCGTGGTTCAGACTAGCCTACGGGCAAAGATCGCAGCCCAAGATTCTTGGGCCGCGCCCCCATCAGGCCCACCACGCACTAGGGCCCACTCAGACCGACATTGAAGCAGCGATGCACACACTTGTCATGACACAACCGGACCCTAATTGGTACATAGACACGGCGCCAATACCCACATGACATCCGACCAAGGAACTCTCTCGTCTTATTCCAATTTGAGCACTAATCGTGGTATAACTGTTGGTAATGACAATTCTGTTCCAATTAAGGGTTATGGTCATAAAACTTTATCCTCTCCTCATCCACCATTTGTCCTGAAACATATCGTTCATGCCCCAAAATTGATTAAAATTTTAGTTTATGTCCGTAAATTCACCACTGATAATTGAGTTTCTATTAATTTTGATTCATTCGGGTTTTCTGTGAAGGATTTCAAGACGGAAAGTCATCTCATGAGATGTGACAGTAGGGGGGATCTTTATCCAATCACACCGAGTCTCAGCATCTCGCGTCAAGCTATGACATCCACTTTTGCAGCTCTTGCTCCTTCCTTGTGACATGCTCGTCTAAGACATCCGGGATCGTCTATTTTATCTTCTTTAGATAGACATAAGTTTATTTCTTGTAAGAGTACATGTAGTACTCCACTTTGTCAATCTTGTGCTTAGGGAAAAATTATTAAGTACCATTTGTAGCTTCGAATTATAATACTTCAATGTCATTTGATATTATTCATAGTGATTTGTGGACATCTCCAGTTCTCAGTTCTATGAATCATCGTTATTATTTTTTATTCTTAGATGACTATTCTAAATATTTATGGACGTTTTCAATTGCGAAAAAATCTCAAGTTTTTTTTCATTTTCATAAAATTTAGAGCTTTCATAATAACGCAATTCGAACGGAAAATAAAAAACATTCAATGTGATAATGACAAAGAGTATGACAATGAGGAATTTAGGGAGTTTTGTGCTCAGAATAAGATAATTTTTTGTTTTTCTTGTCCTCATACGTCTTCACAAAATGGGAAAGCTGAGCGAAAAATTTGTACCATTAATAATATTATCCGCACTTTATTGGTTCATTCTTCAGTTCCTTCATTTTTTGGCATCATGCGCTACAAATGGTTACCGATCTACTCAATATCCTTCCCTCTAAAGGTTTGACATATTCATCCCCTCTCGAAGTCTTATACAATAAGACTTCGTCATATTCTCACCTTAGGGTTTTCGGATGCTTATGTTATTCACTGTTTCCATCCACTACGATCAACAAACTTCAGGCACGTTCTATTCCTTGTGTGTTTTTGGGTTTTCTGTCAAATCATCGTGGTTATAAATGCTTTGATTTGTCCTCTAAACGAATCATCATTAGTCGTCATGTTCTCTTTGATGAATCTCAATTTCCCTTTTCTAAAGTAGAAAAACTCGTGCCTAATTCTTATGATTTTTTTAATGAGGATGTCTCCACCTATGTTCTACATCATTTTTCAGATTTTCCCATAAAATGCCATCGCCGCGTTCGCATAGAGGCGCCACGCCAAAACTCCTGCGACTGGCCGCGACCTGCATGAGGCGCCACGATGCCAAAACTTCAGCGAGCTCTGCAACTCTTCTGGCGCCGCGGCACCTTCAACGATAATTCTAGAAATTTCCGAAAATTCACCTAATTCAGCCCAGAGTCATGGTCCAGTCACTCGCAATCAATTGGGTATTTTTAAACCAAAGATACATTTTAATTTGAATTCTAATGTTCTTAAATTTTCTTACCCCGTAATCATGTTTCTGCCTTAGATGACCCTAATTGGAAAGTTGTCATGACCGAAGAATATAATACTCTTATTGATAATAAGACGTGGGAGTTGATACTCCGTTCTTCTGGTGTTAATATTATTCAGTCTATGTGGATTTTTGTTCATAAGGAAAATTCTGATGGTTCATTTGCAGGGCATAAGGCTAGACTTGTAGGTGATGGTAAGACTCAGCAGGTTGGTGTGGATTATGGTGAGACATTTAGCCCGGTGGTCGCTTCGGCCACCATTCGTGACCGTGCTCACTGACTTTTCAAAATGGCTCATTCATCAGTTAGATGTGAAGAATGTTTTTCTACATGGTGATCTTCAGGAGACGGTATATATGCATCAGCCCTTAGGGTTCAGGGATACTAGATATCCTAATTATGTCTGTCTATTGAAGAAGTTCGTGTATGGGCTTAAGCAGTCTCCACGGGCTTGGTATAAGAGGTTTGCTGACTATGTTTCGACTATGGGTTTTCGCACAGTAGATATTATAATTCATTATTCATATATTGTTGGGGTTCTTTCATGGCTTATATATTGTTATTTATTGATGATATTATCTTGACTGCCTCTTCTGATGCTTTACGCAAGTCTATTATAAAAATGCTCAGTTATGAGTTTGTCATGAAAGACTTGGGCCTATTGAGTTATTTTTTGGGGATTGCAGTCACTCGTCATACAGGTGGATTGTTCTTATCACAAAAGAAGTATGCAACAAAGATCAATGAAAGGACTGAGATGTCATCCTGTAAGTCCACTTCTACTCCAGTTGATACTAAACCCAAGTTGGATGCTGCAGCAGGCTCTCCATATAAGGATCCGACCCGCTATCGCAGTCTTGCAAGCGCCCTTCAGTATCTGACGTTCACGCGACCTGATATTATGTTGTACAACATGTGTGTTTGTTTATGCATGATCATAGAGTTGAACATATGAATGCTCTTAAACACATTCTTAGGTACATTCAGGGAACACTTGAGTATGGTTTGCATTTGTATCCCTTGTCGACATCTACACTTGTCTCCTACGTACGCCGATCGGGCGTGGTTGTCGACACCGCATTTGCCACGCCCGTCTATTGCATGTTTTTAGGTAATAACTTGGTCTCATGGTCTGCCAAGCGTCAATTCACGCTTTCACGTTCAAGTGCAGAGGCCGAGTATAGAGGGGTAGCCAATGTGGTTTTTGAGTCATGTTGGTTACGAAATCTATTGTTAGAGCTTCATTGTCCTGTTGAGAAGGCTACCTTGGTGTATTGTGATAATATAAGTACCATCTATCTTTCTGGTAATCCAGTTCAACACCAACGTACTAAACACATAGAGATGGATATTCACTTTGTTCGAGAGAAGGTAGCCAAATAACAAGTATGTGTCTGTCATGTTCCTTCGAGATATCAAATTGCAGACATCTTTACAGCGGTCTTCCTGGCCCTTTTTGAAGATTTTAGAGCTCACAGATTAAAACCGCCCGCTATGATCATGGAGTGTGTTAAACAAGACTCACGCCCAAATTGGGTCCACGACAGGCCATATCCAGGGCCCATTGAGTGTCCAACAGCGGACATATTATTATTGTATATTTGGTTGACTTAGTCTTGTACCATAATTAGAATTATTCTATTACCTTAATTGTATAGAATAGAAATTTAGATGTAAAGTAGGATATGATTCTCCTATTGTAACTTGTATATATATGTCTTCAATCAATAAGAATAATCAAGGGATTATTTCTTTCAGGTTCTATTTTCTTCTCAGAAGGGTTATATATTCTCACCTCAACAGGACATCCCCAAACTCGAAAATGGTTTAGGATGGATTTCATATTAGTTCACAACTCATGAAAGGGAGTTTTAGGAACTGACTTAGAAGGGACACAATTAAGGAAGTACATGGCTATTTTAATAGCTTCTCACCTGAGAGGAACTCATGTAAATTAGATCTACTCATCATACTTCTCATCATTTCTTTTAAAGTACGATTTCTCCTTTCAGCTACACCATTTTAGTTAGGACTATCAGGCAATGAGGTTGTTTCTGCGTTCTGATTATTATATTGGCTTGGTTATGAATATTTCGTATTTTTCATTGTATTTTCTGCTTATTTAACTTAAAATGAATTGCTTGTTAAACTTTTGGCTACCTATTGGGTTGGAAATAGGTGTGAATGCAATTAATCAATATATTTCAAGTTAAGTCCCTCATATCTATCGGTTGAATATATCAAAGGGGTTTAAAGCCTCAAATTATTGTTATTACTCTTTTCCAGACATTAAACTTTCTTTGTCAAGGAAAGCTAAAGAAAATATGACATTATTAATGTTTGCAACCACTAAATAAAAGATGAAGCACAAAGAGTAAATAGACAACATCAATATCAATTAAAAAACTTAAATGTTCATACCCGTTCACATAACCAACAAAAAATCTCACAACCCTAGCTAAGATGCTTAGCTAGCCAATAATAATAAAATTAATGAAAGATATAAATTGTTACAATCAAGATAGAAGAACCCGCATTTAACAGAAATTTCAATGGCTAGTAAATCGCCCAAGAAGTTATGCTGTTCGACACCAGCAGTAGCTTTCATTCCTCCTTCATGAGATGATTCCTCGCGAAGATCGTATATCACGCCTCCCACCTAAATGGACCGAAATACCACGATTTACCTCATTCATCAATCTTTGTCGGACCGGGAGTAGGGACCCTATGGACGAGGAATTTCGCATTTTATCCCCAAGATAAAAGAAATGAAATCTGTCTTAAAAATTTCACCAACTCTAAAAAACAATATCGAATGTATGGGGACTAACAATTGACTTAGAATAACCCGCAAATTCCTACCAAATCTATTTATAGTGTCTAATAAATGGGTACAAAAAGCTGATAAAAATGTCCCATAACTCCTTCTGCGACCACATAATGGACTGCCGATCAAGTTTGTGGTCTGTAAAAGCTTCCTAGTTTTCACATAGGAAGCTTTGAGAAATGGACCTGAAACAATCACGATCAGGACAATAGCTGCAAAATGTGTTACATTCCGCAAAATTACTCAGGTCTTTGTCGACTGGTTCTCTCCTTTTCTTGAGTTCTCTTTGCAAACTCAGTTTGCGGCTCCCAGATCAGATCTGTGATTCACAGATTTCGTTAATTTGGCCCGTGTGGTGCTCCTTCGCAGCACAGGTGACCTTGTCTTGTGCTTGGGCATGAGGTGCACGCACCAAAGCACGAATGTTCAATATTTTAAAAAATTTCTAATTTGTCCTAATAGGGGTGAACCCATATTAGCTTAGAGGTGATAAAATTAGCCCATGAAATCATGAATCGCAAATTCGTCCAAGTTTGGACAAATTAATGACCCATACTTTTATTAACTCAATTCATTTAGTTGAGCCAAATTCAGTCCATTTAACAATTGAGCTAATATGTAGTAGCTCTGACACATAAGAAACCTTATCCAACTTCTTTTTAAGAATTTATTTTTGTTTAATATGTCGTATATATTCATAATAAAGAATCTTTTATTAGGTATTTAAATAAATTAATAAAAATGTAAATAAATTAAGACTTAGTAAGAGTTGAACAAGTTGAATGATGACTCATCGTTTAACCCATTTCAATCCAAGTATCTTTTGGATATATCATTTATTAATTCAATCAATTTTAACTAGTCCAAATTTAACTCAATTTGTTCATTTGACACCCCAACCTAGGGTTGTCCAACGGGGCGGGGCTACCTGTAAAATTCGGAAAAAAATAAAATAATATATAGTTGTTGGTTGAGTTAATAAAAATACATATATATATATATATATATATATATATATATATATATATATATATATATATATATATATATAAGAAAAATGTAATAAATTATAATGATGGAGTTAGTGTTAAAGTTAGATAAATAGATAGATAAAATGAAAAAAAGGCAAAATGTATGTTGCACAAGGCATTGTGCACGTCCCTTCCCCCCCTTTTCATTTACCTTCAATCTTTTGGTTTTCCCCCTCCCATAAGTTATACAATCATCTCCACTTATACATTGTATTTACACACAAACAAAGTACATAGCATAAAGGTTAGAAAATCAGGAAAAAACAAGTGAACAAGAAGAGGAAAAATCTGGAAAACAACAAGAGAGCAAGAAGAACAACAATAAAAGAAATACTAGGGAGCAAGGGTCCCTTGTAGCAACCGAACAACAATCATTTCACACATACAAGGTGAGTTTTCTCACTCAGAAATTCTTGGTAACATCCTTTATTTTAAGTTGAATACATGTTAGAATAAGAATTGAGTGTTGAAAAGAAATAACGAGTTTTTGATTGTTTAGACAACTAGTTGTGTCACGAACTTTACGAACTGGTTTCACTGAGTTATAATGGTTATAATTTGATGAAATTAGAAATAATGGTACATCTCTCTATTATGATCATATAGAACCAAAAATGAGGTAAAATGGACATACGGTTTAAAAGTTATCATAGTTCAAAGTTCATGCCTTAGATTTGGCCAAAATTCGGAAAGACATAATTACAGACTGTTTTTATTGAGTTTTACTTATTAGAATTATATAAAAAATTACATGGTTGTAAATCTCTCTGTTACGGACAGATATAGCTAAATAGAGGTTAAAACGGACTTACGAGTTGAGAGTTATTGTAGTTTGAAGTTGCTGCCTCGGATTCATCGGAATCCAGTAGGGCAGGATGTTGAAACGTAAAACTGTACTAATCCGTGGGAAATATGAAAATTAGTGTTAAATGAAAGTTCTATATATCTCTGTTATGGACATTTTGAGACCTTACGGAGGTCTATACGACTTGCGGATTAAGAGTTATCTCTATTTAAAGTTTCTGCTTCGGATCTATCGAGATCCAGGAGGACAGCGAATAAAAGTGTAAAACTGTACCAAATTATACAGAATATGAAAGGATGGTTCACATGGAGACGTGTAGCTCTCTGTTCTCGTTGTTTTGAGATTTTATGGGGCTTGAACGGGTTTACAGATTAGGAGTTATGACTATTCTAAGATTTCGTTCTGTTTAATAAAAATTCTGCCGAAACAAATTTCATGTGGCTGTTTTGAGGATAAATTTGTGTTAGTTACCCAAAGTAGTTTTAAATGAAATTTGGTACAGTGAAAGATCTCCGTCTTACCTTAGTTTCCGCTTGAGAAACACCTTAGTTGGAGTTATGGTTAAAATGTTATAATCGTTACAAGTATGAATGACAGAATGTTGGGAAAGATAATATTATTTATTCGATCTTCTGAAAAAATATAAAAAGTGAATACGTGTTCACATAAATATATAAATATATAATGGATCGGGTTGCACGCCGCAACAAAACGTAAAGTGAATACGCGTTCACAAATACGTAAACATAATGGATCGGGTTGCACGCCGCAACAAAACGTAAAGTGAATATGCGTTCACAAATACGTTAACATAATGGATCGGGTTGCACGCCGCAACAAAACGTAAAGTGAATATGCGTTCACAAATACATAAACATAATGGACCGGGTTGCACGCCGCAATAAAACGTAAAGTGAATATGTGTTCACAAACACGTAAATATAATAGATCGGGTTGCACGCCGCAACAAATATGAAAGATGAATACATGTTCACCTATATATATAAATATGAAAAGTGAATACGCGTTCACAAATATATAAATGTAACAAACATATGGAAATGCAGGGGAATGTCTTAACGTATAATACGAGATAAAATGAAGTGTTAGTAAACTGAGAATTTCCTATGAGGAGTTGCTGCATATTTAAAAGTGTAGTAACCTGATATGTTTTTGCAATATGCTTATTACGTTATAATGTGATTGCACTTGGAATATTGTGGTGTTACTTTGAATTGCAGGGTAAGGTTCTCACTCAGCTCCGGGTGGTAGGGCTGACTCTTTATTTAACATGTTTCAGGAAAGCGTGATAGAGGAAAGACTCCACGCCAAGGCTAGCGATCGTCCCGCAGCCTCTTGTCATACCAAGTCCATTGCTTCGGGCTTGGTACTCACAAAGTTCGTAATGTCGGGCCAGTGTCTTGGGAAATGCATGTGTGTGATGGTCTCCCTTCCAACTTAGAATAATCTTTGTCAGTATGTCTATGTAGAAACAATATTTGCACGAGCATGGGCTCGCGTTATGTTTTCAATAAAGTCATAAACAGATTTCTTTATTGTTATTTTTATTAATAACTTCGTATTTGAATATAAGTTTAAATTTCTAAATAAAGAGAATTAAATGGTGCTCCTGGTGGGAAACAATTGTTCAGGTGTCATCATGCCCTAAGTAAAGGCTTAGGAAAAAGTCGGGGCGTGACAAGTTGGTATCAGAGCTAAACCAGGTTAGGAGATTCTAGGGAGTTTCTTCGAGTTGGGTGTTTGAACGGTTACTTATTGCGACGGTGTGCGCGCCACCTTAGTAATAAGTGAACGGAATAACATCCTAAAGTTTTCCCTTCTTTCATATTCTTCTCGTGCCTATCTTGAGTCTTTTTCAAGACTTGATTCTTATACTACCTCTTTCACGCGGGTTAGAAAGAAGATTGTACAACGTTATACTGACCAATAATTGTTGTGTAGATGGTGATTATAAGGAGAGTTCCAACAAAAAGGGAAGTACTCGAGGAACAGGCAAAGAAAATTCAAGCTTAGAAGGAATTCATGCGTCGTATGATGAACTCGGGAGATGATTTTAACGAGTATATGGGCGACACAATCATACTTTGTGCGTATTTGTTTAGGAGTAGACAGAAGAGGCGTTCCTACGACCCGACCTTCTTCAACTTTCCGATTGGAGTCATATTACAGATAATATTCAACTCTGTCCCGGAAAAATTCCGATCCTCATTCAGAGGGGCAAAGATGCTAAGAGGAGATGTTACAGAAGATTCCTTAATCAAATTTCTATTTAAGGCAATAGTAGTAAGGGAAAGAATGAGCGAAATGGAAAGGGAAACAAGGAAGAAGGTTCACAGGGAGTTGAATGTCAATCAGCATAATAGGTGAATTATGCGGTTAAGCCCTTTAGAACGTGTTGTAGTAGGTACATGTTCGAGTAAGAGAGCTATAGGGAATGACATAGAATGACATGCTCTGATGTATTGTAATGTCATGAAATATTTTCAAATATGAGGAATGAAACATTATTAATGCAAGTTATGAGTCGTCATTATTGTCTAATTAATCTGCGTTTTCTTGTGGTGTTGCATTCTTATGAACTATAAGAAAATTTTAAGAGCTAGAGTAGACATTCCGTCTTCTAAAATATGAGTGTGTTTGTCTTCATAGAAAATGGTGGATTCACAAATCCCGGGGGCTCAAGAGGAGGTCCATCACGAAGCTCATGTACCTCCAGTTGACGTAGTGGTGTCTGAAGGAAGCGGAGAAAATGTCGGAGAAAATGTTGGAGAGAACGAGAGTCAAATGGCCCAAGAAACGGTGGGACAAAAACTAGATAGACTCATAGAGTTAATGACAGCTGCAGTTCCACACATGGTTCCGCCCACACCTAGTGTCTCTGTCATTGAGACTGGTACTAAATTGAATCATCAAGTCCGAAAAGGTATTAGACATTGCCTCCTGTTCGGCATATTTTATATACACTTTTTGAGTCATTTTTAGTTAGTATTTTTTCCATTTTCGTTGAAATTAGTATCGTATTAGGGTCGTTTTTCTTTATTTTGAGTCACAGTGGTCCTAAATGGAGAAATGACAAGAAGAAGATGAAATAAACATAATTGAGATGGAATTGCACACTAAAAGGCCAAGAAATGAAGCCTAAGAAGTCCCGGGAAGCATAGAAGAAATCTGACGAAGTCCGAACGGAAAAATGATACAAAACCAAAAAAATGCCCGAAGAATCCACAGGCGCCGCTGTTACACCCCGTAAGTTCAGGACATGTGTAAGTGAATGTACGTAAGGAACACAAGACTTGGAAATTAGTACGAAAGGAAGGATTGTTTTTCCGACGGAAAGTCTTCCGGACGTCGGAAAGGAAAAATGTTCGTTGTTGAGAATTGGATTCTCAAAATGTATTATTTGTAAAGTATAGAACTTATTAACACTATGGAAATTTATTATTTTACGGATTTGGTCACGTGGGGCCCACCCGAGGAATTTTACATTTTTGTGGGGCCCACGAGGGTTACGGAATTTTATGGACGAATGAGAGGGCGACACGTGGCACCCCAACAAGTGGTCTTGGACGAAAATGTTAAGGGTAAAATGGTCATTTACCATGGTGGAAGATAAGTCTTGCTAATTAAGAGCTTGAGATTGTTGACCAAGTCAAGGGCCATTTGGCTTGATCCCTATCATCCAATTAATACAAGTGTTTTTATCTAAGCCTCCATCAGTGTTATAAGCTTACTACTAGTGCAAGACTTGCCATTTAACACTTAGAAAAAAATCACACTAGTTGTTCTTCATGGAGTAGCTCTCGGCTTTGTTGAATATCCCACACAAAAAATTTGTGATTTTGATCCATTAGCCACAAGACTTTAACCCAATGTCCCCAAGGGTGTTGTAAGGTTATCTCAATAGAAAGATTTCGAAAAACGGAGTTTTCACGTTAGTCGCAAAGACGGAAACTATCGAGTTCTTCAACTTTGAAGTTGGAACTTGAAGATGGGTTCTTCATAGGCCTCTACGAGTGCTTCGAGCGGATTGGAACCTAAGGAAAGGAGCTAAGAATTGCTAAGGCGCGACTTTGGATCTTGGAAATTTTAAGGGCTTTGAAAGGTATAAATTTTGTCGCTTTAATAGTTAAGGCTTACTTATGATCAGAGCTATGGTTATTAGCAAGCATGAGATATATAGTATGAGTATTGATAAGGATATCGTTATCGAACCCTAATCCAAAACTAGCATGTTAGCCTTAAGACTACAATTCAAGTTGATTATTCGTTTAAGCCATCGCATGTTGTATAAGGAAGGAAATTGTAGTTGTTGAAGTTGTTTAGACTATATAACATGTTAGACCTTAGAACTTGGAATTGTAAAAAGAATTGGAAAGGACTTGTGTTGAGTCATTGTTGGCCGAGAATGACTGAGTAAGTATCAACTACTTCAGATGAATTGTGGCGGAATTTTACACGTATCAGCGCGTGTAATCCCCTTTTGTTTGGTTGTTGTTTGGAGCCTTAAATGTGGCTTGTTGGTTATTGTATTCGGCCTTGAAAAAGGTGGCAAAGTGAGTAGAAACAAAGGAAGTGCTGCCCGATTTTTCCGTAGAATTAGAGACCAAATACTTAGTATTATTCTACGTTAGAGACTAGAAGATTGATAGTCTTGTTGTGACCATTATAGGTTGACACTTCTACGTACGGCGTATTCGGCTTAGCTTGTGGATTTAGCCGAAAAGGTATGTGAACTATCTCCTCTTCTAGCATGATTCCTAAAGATAAAGAAAGTAGGTTCTACTCCTCGAATGATCCATTCCTTGCTTGTATTTGGATTGCCTAAAATAGAATTTGTTCTATGTACTTCCTTGAGTGTACTTTGATGTTTAAATTGTAAGTAGTATAATCCATTTCCTTAGGGAAGTTTGGATTCTTAAAAGTGAAGGTATTTTTCTTAAAGTACATAGAGACTTGAAAAGGAAGTGGTTTCCAAATCTTTTGGCTAAGGCCTTAGTTCTAAAACCTAAAGGTCATTATAATGACTTTAGGAGTCAAAGGAGTGATTTACTTATTTGATTTAAAAGAGGAGAAAGGACATGATTTAAGAGAAGTAACTGCGTTAAGGGTGAAGTTACTTGAGGTTTAAAAAGTAAAAGAAAACTTGTTTTCTAACCACAAGAGACTCAAGTATTTTGAAGGTTAAGAACTTGAATTGTAAGTATGTGATACTTGGTTTTAATAGTATAAGTCTCTTGGTAATTGAAGGAATGGATACGTCTAAAACCATAAAGGGTTATAACGGCTTTGTGGGAAGTTGGTTATAACGGCTTTATGGAAGGTTTTGAAAGTTGTCTATTTTGATTAATCGGCATAAGTTGCCTAGATTGTGAAAATTTGGAGTTACTTGATTTCAAGCTTTGAAATGAGTTTTCTAAAAGTGTAGTAACTTACTTTGAAAAATAGACACGCCTTGATACTACGGGTGTTAGTATCTTGGGGCTTTACATAGAAAGGAGTCTTTTATAAAAGAATGTACGTACGTAGTACTTTGGCTTGATAAATTGAGAATTTGTCTAAGTGTGCCTTGATAAGTACTTTGACTTGTTAAAAGAGAATTATTCTATGTATGCCTTGATTAGTACTTTGGCTTGATAAATTGAGAATTTTTCTATTTGTGCCCGGATAAGTACTTTGGCTTGTTAAATGAGAATTTATTCTATTTGTGCCCTGATAAGTACTTTGGCTTGTTAAATGAGAATTTATTCTAATTGTGCCCGTATAAGTACTTTGGCTTGTTAAATGAGAATTTATCCTATGTGTGCCTTGATAAGTACTTTGGCTTGGTTAATTGAGAACTTGCCTATACGTACGGGTAATAGCCTTCGAGTGCAAGTATTATGTTTTATTAAGTTGCCGCGACTCTGGCCAAGAGGCGGTACCGTCTTGTTGTAAGTTAGTGGACGCATCGACAGTGATGTGAGATTCCACGCATGCTTCCGCTACTGTAGTACTTGGGTTAAATTCTGATTTTTATGTAGACATGGTAGTGCTTATGTCTTGTTTGATGGTCACGAGATAGGGTAAGAGTATAAGTGAGGTAAACCCCAAGACGCTGCACCACCTTCTCGTGGTAAGAGTATAAGTGAGCGGTAAACCCCAAGACTGCACCACCCGCATGTGTTGTTTGACGGCCGGTTGAGATAGGGTAAGAGTATAAACGGCGGGCAAGCCCCAAGACGTTATACCACCTTCTCCGGTAAAAGTATAAATGGCGGCAAGCCCCAAGACGTTATACCCCCGCTTACCACCTCCTTCAGGTCGAGTATAAATGGCGGGTAAACCCTAAGACGTTATACCACCCGCTCGCTTGCCTACTTGCCCGCAGATGCTTTTAGAACACGTGGGACTTGGTGTTCATGTATGCCTATCGTGCTATGTTATATCATGGATCGGCCGGCGAGGCGATTCCACGCATGATTGATATTACGGGCGTGAGACCCATAGTTATATTTGAGTAGTGACTTTGAGGGCTGCGCCCCCGACTTGATATGATCGCTATGTATCAGGTAATCGTAGGTTGGCTATCATACATGTCTCCCGCTTTGTTTAGATCGTTATGATTTCATTACGCATTTCATCGCTCACATACTTGGTACATTCTTCGTACTGACCTCCTTCGGGGGGCTGCGTTCATGCCGCAGGTTTAGGTACGCTATTTGGTGATCGGCAGGTGTAGGATCCTGCTCAGGGTTTTTGGATAGCTCCCTCTGTCCAGGAGTTTATCTTTTTGGTATATATCCTTCAAGATGTGCTTTGTACAGCTGGGTACACGGGGGCCTTGTCCGTCATATTTCGATTTAACTCCTGAGGTCTGTATTCATATGTGGGATTGGACTCGTGTACAGTGTAGTGTCTTTTGTTTATGTATATTATATGGCAGCCTAGTCGGCTTTGCCTTACACGTACGTTGGTTTTAAAAAAAAAGAGTTGTTATTAATTTCCGCAATGTACTTAGTTGTTATGTAGAAGCGGTGCCTGTGTAGGCACCATCACGCCCGGGTTCGGGCGTGACAGAGTGGTATCGTGAGCGATCACCTCGGAATGTTTACGCACCGTGTCTAGTAGAGTCTTGATTATCGGTGTGTTGCGCGCCACACCCATAAACAGGAGGCTACAGGACATTTAGGAGTTGGTTTATATTCTTCCCACTCTAAGATCGTGCCCTAGAGCTGTGTTAGTAAGATAATTCCTCTCTGACGTAATTTTGTGTTACAGTTATGCCTCCAAGGAGGGCAACAGCCGCCCAGAAGGGCAAAGGAGTAGCAGGAGCTACTAGTCAGACTCAGAGAGTTGATAGGTCTTGTGCCCAGGGTATACCAGATGATGTACCACAGTCGGCGAGTTCTTCTGCGCTGAGTTTTGAGACCACAACACCGAGCCTACAGCTTCTCGATTAGGGAAGACTTTAGGGTCATGAAGCCATTATGTTATTGACCAAGATAGCGGCTACGCTTTCTCAGCGAGAGGTTATTCGGCAAGATGCACGGGTGTACAGAGGGTAGAGGGCCAACGCGGAGATCTGCGTAAGAGGGCTAGACCGGTTGGTTATCCCGGTGAGTTTTTGGACGAGCTGCCTCAGCAGCAAGTGATATATTCGTCCCAGCCTACCCAGTACATACCCCCGCAGCTCACAGGTGGGAGATTTGATCTCACAAGGTATTTAGGAGCCGGTCCAAGCTCCAGAGGTCGAGGTTCTCAGAGAAGCATGGGATTTTCTCAGTCGAGGCCACTTATTCCTCAGTGTTTCCATTGTAGTAAGCGTCATTTGGGGAAATGCCGTCTTGGCACAGGTGTTTGTTATTATTGTGGCCGTCCGGGCCATATACTGAGGGTATGTCCTTTTAGAAGAGGCACCGGTGAGGTGGCTCAGCCTATGAGGCCGATGGTTGGTTCCCTTTCCTCCACAACTGTGCGTCCCCCAGGGCAGGGTGTTCAGATGTCAGTCGGTCGTGGTAGAGGTCAGGGTGGAGTTTATAGTTCTGGCGGTCCTTCGAACCGCATAGATGACGTGACTACTGGGCAGGATCAGGGGGCGACATCGCACGGGGTTACAGGTATATTTCGATTCTTTTGAATCATACGTGCGTTGATAGATTCAGATTTTGCCCTAGCATATATGTTTTCCCTGTGTGGCTAGCAGTTATAAGTGATAGTACCCCAGAGGTAGGAATACTTTGATTAGTAATGTGAAAAGTAATAATATTGACAAGAATGATAAGTGGACTGAGACTATAGTTGTGTAGAGTTCACAAGTTGTAATTGCCTCATGACAGTGTAAGACCAATAGGGAAGATTGTACAGTAGAAATACTTTGGCTTATGTGACGAACCTCTAGTGAATAGGGGATAGGGTAAGAAGTACCTTGAGATAAGAGAGAGATTTATTTCAGACTAAGAACGAGAAGTTAAGTGTGACGATGAGTCGGGTTATGGACTCATTTCGAGTCAGCCGATAGTATGGAATGGGGTGATGTCAGTTAGAAATGGTCCCGTTATGTGATAGGGTCACGAGGATGCCAGGCTCAAGTCTAGTTGATCGTTGTACGAGTTCGTGGATGCGTTCCACCGGAACTAGGTCGTAAGGACCGAGAAGAGCCTTAACGGGAATGTAAGTAACTATATGGCCAAGTTTGGATAGTAACTCCAAGGATTGGAGAATAGAAACAGAATTTGAGATTTTGTACGTGTACTAGATGAGTTTGAAATGCAGAAAGTATGACAAGTAAGGAAAGAAAGGAACCTCTAAGGATCCCGCGTTTGGGAAGACTGTAACCTTCAAGTTTTGTGAGAAGGGACCACGGACGGAAGGTCCATTATTATGTTTACGTATGTTGAGGTGGCCATGTATGGCATCGTTGGTCTTGTGCAGTTTTGATTGATAGCATAGTATAGAGTTTATCGGAGTTTGTATAAGCAGCATCGACTAAGAACATTCGGGGACGAATGTTTCTAAGGGGGGAAGAATGTTACACCCCGTAAGTTCAGGACATGTGTAAGTGAATGTACGTAAGGAACACAAGACTTGGAAATTAGTACGAAAGGAAGGATTGTTTTTCCGACGGAAAGTCTTCCGGACGTCGGAAAGGAAAAATGTTCGTTGTTGAGAATTGGATTCTCAAAATGTATTATTTGTAAAGTATAGAACTTATTAACACTATGGAAATTTATTATTTTACGGATTTGGTCACGTGGGGCCCACCCGAGGAATTTTACATTTTTGTGGGGCCCACGAGGGTTACGGAATTTTATGGACGAATGAGAGGGCGACACGTGGCACCCCAACAAGTGGTCTTGGACGAAAATGTTAAGGGTAAAATGGTCATTTACCATGGTGGAAGATAAGTCTTGCTAATTAAGAGCTTGAGATTGTTGACCAAGTCAAGGGCCATTTGGCTTGATCCCTATCATCCAATTAATACAAGTGTTTTTATCTAAGCCCTCCATTGTGTGTTATAAGCTTACTACTAGTGCAAGACTTGCCATTTAACACTTAGAAAAAAATCACACTAGTTGTTCTTCATGGAGTAGCTCTCGTCTTTGTTGAATATCCCATACAAAATTTTTGTGATTTTGATCCATTAGCCACAAGACTTTAACCCAATGTCCCCAAGGGTGTTGTAAGGTTATCTCAATAGAAAGATTTCGGAAAAACGGAGTTTTCACGTTAGTCGCAAGGCGGAAACTATTGGAGTTCTTCAACTTTGAAGTTGGAACTTGAAGATGGGTTCTTCATAGGCCTCTAAGGAGTGCTTGGAGCGGATTGGAACCTAAGGAAAGGAGCTAAGAATTGCTAAGGCGCGACTTTGGATCTTGGAAATTTTAAGGGCTTTGAAAGGTATAAATTTTGTCGTTTTAATAGTTAAGGCTTACTTATGATTGTAGCTATGGTTATTAGCAAGCATGAGATATATAGTATGAGTATTGATAAGGATATTGGTTATTGGAACCCTAATCCGAAAACTAGCATGTTAGCCTTAAGACTACAATTCAAGTTGATTATTCGTTTAAGCCATCGCATGTTGTATAAGGAAGGAAATTGTAGTTGTTGAAGTTGTTTAGACTATATAACATGTTAGACCTTAGAACTTGGAATTGTAAAAAGAATTGGAAAGGACTTGTGTTGAGTCATTGTTGGCCGAGAATGACTAAGTAAGTATTGAACTACTTCGTATGAATTGTGGGGCGGAATTTTACACGTATTGTAAGGCGTGTAATACCCTTTTGTTTGGTTGTTGTTTGGAGCCTTAAATGTGGCTTGTTGGTTATTGTATTCGGCCTTGAAAAAGGTGGCAAAGTGAGTAGAAACAAAGGAAGTGCTGCCCGATTTTTCCGTAGAATTAGAGACCAAATACTTAGTATTATTCTACGTTAGAGACTAGAAGATTGATAGTCTTGTTGTGACCATTATAGGTTGACACTTCTACGTACGGCGTATTCGGCTTAGCTTGTGGATTTAGCCGAAAAGGTATGTGAACTATCTCCTCTTCTAGCATGATTCCTAAAGATAAAGAAAGTAGGTTCTACTCGAATGATCCATTCCTTGCTTGTATTTGGATTGCCTAAAATAGAATTTGTTCTATGTACTTCCTGAGTGTACTTTGATGTTTAAATTGTAAGTAGTATAATCCATTTCCTTAGGGAAGTTTGGATTCTTAAAAGTGAAGGTATTTTTCTTAAAGTACATAGAGACTTGAAAAGGAAGTGGTTTCCAAATCTTTTGGCTAGTGCCTTAGTTCTAAAACCTAAAGGTCATTATAATGACTTTAGGGGAGTCAAAGGAGTGATTTACTTATTTGATTTAAAAGAGGAGAAAGGACATGATTTAAGAGAAGTAACTTGCGTTAAGGGTGAAGTTACTTGAGGTTTAAAAAGTAAAAGAAAACTTGTTTTCTAACTATTAAGAGACTTGAAGTATTTTGAAGGTTAAGAACTTGAATTGTAAGTATGTGATACTTGGTTTTAATAGTATAAGTCTCTTGGTTATTGAAGGAATGGATACGTCTAAAACCATAAAGGGTTATAACGGCTTTATGGGAAGTTGGTTATAACGGCTTTATGGAAGGTTTTGAAAGTTGTCTATTTTGATTAATCGGCATAAGTTGCCTAGATTGTGAAAATTTGGAGTTACTTGATTTCAAGCTTTGAAATGAGTTTTCTAAAAGTGCAGTAACTTACTTTGAAAAATAGACACGCCTTGATACTACGGGTGTTAGTATCTTGGGGCTTTACATAGAAAGAAGTCTTTTATAAAAGAATGTACGTACGTAGTACTTTGGCTTGATAAATTGAGAATTTGTCTAAGTGTGCCTTGATAAGTACTTTGACTTGTTAAAAGAGAATTATTCTATGTATGCCTTGATTAGTACTTTGGCTTGATAAATTGAGAATTTTTCTATTTGTGCCTGGATAAGTACTTTGGCTTGTTAAATGAGAATTTATTCTATTTGTGTCCTGATAAGTACTTTGGCTTGTTAAATGAGAATTTATTCTAATTGTGCCATGATAAGTACTTTGGCTTGTTAAATGAGAATTTATCCTATGTGTGCCTTGATAAGTACTTTGGCTTGGTTAATTGAGAACTTGCCTATATGTGCTGGTAATAGCCTTTGAGTGCAAGTATTATGTTTTATTAAGTTCTGACTCTCGGTTGAAGCGGTCACCGTCTTGTTGTAAGTTCTTGGGACGTCGAAGCGGTGATATGGGATTCCACGGGTATGCTTCGCTACTTGTAGTACTTAGGTTAAATTCCCGGATTTTTATAGAAGACATGGTAGTGCTTATGTCTTGTTTGATGGTCGGTCGAGATAGGGTAAGAGTATAAGTGAGGGGTAAACCCCCAAGACGCTGTACCACCTTCTCCAGGGTAAGAGTATAAATGAGGGGCAAGCCCCAAGACGTACCACCCGCTTTATGTGTTGTTTGTGGCCGGTTGAGATAGGGTAAGAGTATAAATGAGGCAAGCCCAAGACGTTATACCACCTTCTCGTGGTAAGAGTATAAATGAGGCAAGCCCCAAGACGTTATACCGCTTACCACCTCCTTCGTGGTCGAGTATAAATGAGGTAAACCCAAGACGTTATACCACCGCTCGCTTGCCTACTTGGCGTCTGATTTTAGAACACAGTGGGACTTGGTGTTCATGTATGCCTATTGGTGCTATGTTATATCATGGATCACGGCGGTGAGGAAGGATTCCACGCATGATTGATATTACGGGCGTGAGACCCATAGTTATATTTGAGTAGTGACTTTGAGGCTGCGTCCCCGACTTGATATGACCGCTTGTGTATCAGGTAATCGTAGGTTGGCTATCATACATTTCTCCCGCTTTGTTTAGACTGTTATGATTTCATTACTGATTTCATCGCTCACATACTTGGTACATTCTTCATCGACCTCCTTCGGCCGCGTTCATGCCGCAGGTTTAGGTACGCTGTTTGGTGATCGGCAGGTGTAGGATCCTGCTCAGGGTTTTTGGATAGCTCCCTCTGTCCAGGAGTTTATCTTTTTGGTATATATCCTTCAAGATGTGCTTTATGCTTTTGGGTACGGCGGGGCCTTGTCCCGTCAGATTTCAGTTTAACTCCTAGAGGTCTGTGTTCATATGTAGGATTGGACTGCATTATGCAGAGTGTCTTTTGTTTATGTATATTATATGGCAGCCTAGTCGGCTTTGCCTTACACGTACGTTGGTTTAAAAAAAAAAAAAGAGTTGTTATTAATTTCCGCAATGTACTTAGTTGTTAAGGTAGAAGGGTGCCCAGGTAGGGCACCGATCCACGCCCGGTTCGGGCGTGATACCGACCCTAAATGTCCTGCACTGTCTGATTTTTTCGCAGGAGTTTCAGCGCCGTGGAGCCACTGCCTGTACGGCCGCCACGCTGATTTCTGATTTTTGGGCCGAATTTCAGAGGGTTTTCAGGGTCCACAATGCAATTTTTCCCAGATATAAAATGCCTAAACCCTAACCTTATGGAGAGACATCTTGTACATAATTCTACATTCTACTTTGGAGAGGAGAAGAGACGACATATCCCAACCTTGGAGGCTACAATTGGAGACATTAGTTCTAAGTATTTTTCTTTCTTTTCTCTATTTTAATTCAGTTCATGTTTGGATTTGTATTAGTTCTTAGCATGTCTATGGATGAGAGCTAAACACTTTATTAGGACTTTCCTATTGAATCGCTTGAAACTCTTATTCATGAATTAATGCATTAGTTTGGTTTCTTCTTCAATTGATTAAGATTTATTCAATATTGGTATGAATGTTTGATAGTTAACAGATCACTAATTATCATAATCTATATGATTTCGAATCAAGAACCGAGCGGAGAGATTTGGATATGCTGTAATTGAATAGACATAGGTTAAAATCGCGGACGAAAGTACCCCGATACTTGTGTAGCATTATAAGTTATTTTTTTTAATCCTCCTATGTGGTAAAACGTATCATAGAAATATAGAAGGTTTCTGCACTGGGGTTGAGTGATTATATATCCTAACCGGAATATAAGACAGTCTAGTTAACCTGCTATCTTAACGTAGAAGAAGAAAAAGTCATTCTTGTTGCATTAAGGATTGAAAATAGTGGATAGTCGAGGATATTAGAAGCCATGTTTCCATCATAACTGATTAAACCAAAGTAATTTAGTTTAATTCTTGCAATTACTCTAGTAGTGTTAGATAAAAACCCAATCAACCATCGTTTGCCAAATAGCCTAGAATAGATGTTCGATAATTAGAAACCAGACTCCGTGGATGATATTCGGTCTTACCAGACTAAAAAACTCTACTTCAATCCTACCTTTGCCCTCTTTAATTTTCAAAGTCCTTACAATACAAGGCTTTCAACCAAAGAAGAATGACATAATTGGGAAAAATCCAGAGTTGTACACAGTGAATAAGGCGATTTAAAAAGGCAAAGACAGAATCATAAACTTACCATGAAAACTAGAACGAAATAGTATTGATGTTGAAAGAAATGCCACCAATATTGTTGGCAACACAGAATCAGGAGAATCTCCGTTGACCACAGAATAGCCCGTGAATCAAATTGCAAAGGTCAATCTTCAAATTTCAGAGGTTGATACTGTTAGAGAAACCCTGATTCAAGCAAGAGATCATCTTCTTATGCTGCTTTCTTCCTAAAAAGGGGGAGAGAATTCTGGAAAACAGGAGAGGATGTCGCTGATATTGATGTTAATGCTGATGAAGTTGTTGTTGCTGCTGAGAGAGACAATGCAGGGGGAGCTGAAGAATGATTGGTTACTACTGTTGTTGCATCAAGCAGAAGTAGAAATCGGCTAGAAGCTACTACTAATGCTTGACATGCAATAGAGGTGTGTGATGCTGAAGATGTTAAAATGCTGTTACTTGGTTACTGTTGATATTTCAGATGTAATGATCAAACAATTTGTTTTGCGTTTTGCTACATTGGATGGTTGAATTCGATGTCTAAGTATGATTATGGTTGACTAGGTTTTAAATATTTCTAATCCTATATAAATGGTATATATATATATATATATATATATGTTTGTGCTAACATTGTCTTTAATTGTATATTATGGTATACACTGGTATATATGTTTTTTGTTTGTATAACATTACAGGTTGAGGGGGAGCATTAGTATAGTCATAGATGTGTTTATACAACTGCTATTAAGTCACTCGCACTGAAAAATATTCGTTTTGTGAAGAAAGGCAAAAAGGGGGAGAATGTTAATGTTGGATTTGTGTTTGTTTTATGATATTTTGCCTAACATATCATTTTCAGTACTAAGTTAAAATCATAAAATATTGTAACAAATGTCATGACATTCAGACTAACATTCTGATAACAGTTTTGCCTTACTGCACAGACTGAAGCTGATCTCGTGGGATTTTACCACGATGGTAAAATGACCTGGCAAGGAGTTTTGGTGCTGATTAAAAATGTGGGAAGACCAAGTCGTTGCTAGACTTGGGGAACAAGTCCAAGAGTTAGAGGATCTTGCTCCACATTCTTCTCCAACAAATCCTATCAAGCTGCCCACTTTTCTCTCAACCTCTACAACGATTCATTGAGCATTTCAAGGAAGACACTCTACTATAAATAGAGAGGCTACATCAAGGAATCGATATCCAGAAAAATCAAAAGAAAATATCAAGAGAGCTTTCCGATATCACGATCAGAAAACTGGATCACAAATGTTGTCTGAGCGTGTCGACAACATTCTGCCCAACATTATAATTGCTGCTTAGATTTTAGATTTGTTCTTTATAGAAGCAATTGTAATGAGTGTTGTCTATGTCTATTTAGGTAGATTTTTCAGGCATAAGTCATCTGTTACTTAACCTTTTTTATTCCTTTTGTAGTATCTTGTAATATTGTAAAAGAAGGAATATATATATATATATATATATATATATATATATATAATATTTTCGGTCATTGATCGTCATAGGTTATATTAATATATAATCTATGTAAATATAAACATTTGTGTTCTTTATTATTTCCGCTGCAGTTTACTCTTCACATGTTTTCTGTTTTTATCTAAGTGTTGTCACTTATGTCGTACGACATTGTCAATAATATTTGCAAACTGTTTTAGCATACAAGCTATTTTATTTTCGGTTTGTTTTTTAATTATTCCATAGTATTACCCTCGGAACCCAACAATTAAGTCTAACATGCATACATAAATACATGATAAGTGTAATAAACGCGGAAAATCATAAATCTCAAATTTAAAATTAACTCTGCAAAGATCAGATATCATATTATCATGAGCAAACCAAAAAGAAAAGTTAAAGAATCTCACTATTACATAGTCTGACAACATAAAAAAGGATATAAAAGAAAAGAGACGTTGTGACTACTGTGATAGAAGGCAAGTGGCTGACCGCTAAATTGGATCCTCAAGTTCAGAAATTCAATCACGAACTGTACTGATATTGAGATTTAAACAAGTACAAAGAGTGCATCAAGTATAATATGAATACTATAATCAACATGTACGCAGTAAATCTCAGAATAGTGGCCAGAGATACTTTAAAGGATACCTTAACATTAATATGTGCAGTTTATATAGGGATATAACATAAATAAACTAATACATAAACATAGACATGTACTTGAGAGATAATATCCAAAGGATTGATTTAAGTTCAAATCAACCAAACAGACAAGTCTATACAGATAATGAATAAAAGCAAGGGAATATGTCAAGGAAAAGAAGGACAAGGTAGGATCTTTATCACATAATTCACTTTTCAACTCATTTGGCCAATTTGTTTCACAGCCAGTGTGAAGACTCCAAGGGAGATACCAAGTCAGTGATTCATGAGGTATAGATCCATCTCTATATGCGCACATCTCACAGACGCAATAGTCCTCACATATTACCTTCACAATCTGGCTAAATAGACCCATATATTTGTATCACACTGGACACATTGTTACCAAACTGTATTGAAAACAGTTGAAACAGTAAAAAATAATTTCTGAAATCAGAGAACAGAAACTGGACAGATTCTGAAAAACCCAATATAAAACGGAAAATAGAAACTGAAAAAGTAAGAATAGTTTCTGAAAAATATTTAAGAATTAAAATCGAGCCCACTGAATGCACAGTGTGTCCTTAAGGAAATTATTCCCCTCAAGTACCCGAGTTTAATGGAATATATCCTCCCATGATAGAATGATCTTACTCATCGGTGCATCGGTACCTAGAACAACGGTGTCAGCGAACCACTCAACGGCAGTAAACTACACTGAAATTTATTTGTGCAACAAAAGAAGAAGTTTTGAAGTTCAGAAAAATTCGTAAGTAAAATTCTGAGGAATCAAACGAATTTATAGCCATGGAAGTACTGTTTCTGAAGGTTTGCAACCCTTCTGAATAGTCACTTTAAAAACGGTGGAAAATGTAAATAAAATATGGGAAAGAAAGAACCGGGTCGCGGGTCAGACACGCGGATCCAGGTCTCTAACGGGTAGGATTGGATAAGTTAATTAATTAATTAATTAAATAATTAAAATTAAAGAAAATTTAGTCCAAAAAGATTATCAATCAATCAGATCATTTGACCAAATCCAAATCCAAATTTGAAGCCGAGCCGAGCGACGACGACGGCACGAGGGGAGACCCTTTTCTTAACCCTTTAGCAATATGAAGGGGTACTTATACTTTTAAGTAGAATAACTTTTCTTTCCACTACCAATGAGGGACAAATGCTCCTTTTATAAAGCAAAAGGGAACTCCCTCCATTTACCATTCAATCTATCATTTAAACCCAACAATCCCCCACATGAATGGGGAATGACTATAAGATAAAGGAATGTACGGACAAGTGTGTAATTTACAAGCAAGGATTAATTGCATCTCGATAAGTAGGTTTCCCTTTGAGCTTTCCGTAGTTAACATATTTCGGATATACTCGGTCAATTTGTAGATTTGATATCTTTGAACCGTCGAGCTTTGGTGTATACCTAGACAACCACATATCACATAATCAATCATTTACCGTCTATGGTTCTTACGGTTGTGTTCGTTTCAGCCATGAACACCTCCTGGTTTCATGAGTGTACAGTGAATGGGCTTCTTACAATCATTCTCTTTGAAGCGACTTACACTTCACACTCACATAGGTGATTCCTAAACGTGTTATCGCGTAGACACACTATTTGGTCAAACCTGCCAAACATATAAACCATTAAAAAAACTTAAGCTTTTATTAACTCGTTAAAAAAAACCTTAACGTTTTATCCTTATTCCTGAACATTGTCTTCATCGTGAGAATGGATTTAGTTATTTGACAATGCCGAACCGTCAGTCACGACTTTGTTTGATCTCCTTGAACCTAGCTCTTGGGATCTCCAGTCTACTAGGTAGAGTTACCGCCATGATGACTTGTCCTTAGCCTTAAATCCATTCCCTTAGATGATCTTTCAACCGTCTCTATAGATAGGCCTTTTGTTAGCGGATCCGATACGTTATCTCTTGACTTTACGTAGTCAATCGTGATAACACCACTAGAGAGTAGCTGTCTAACGGTATTGTGTCGCCGTCGAATGTGACACGATTTTCCGTTATACATAACGATCCCTGTCCTACCTATTGCCGCTTGGATATCACAATGTATACATATAAGTGCCAAAGGTTTGGGCCAAAATGGAATATCTTCCAAGAAATTTCGGAGCTATTCAGCTTCTTCACCGGCCTTGTCTAAAGCTATAAACTCAGATTTCATCGTAGAACGAGCGGTGCACGTCTATTTGGATGATTTCCAAGACACTGATCCACCCCCAATTGTGAAAACATATCCACTCGTAGATTTAACTTCAGATGATCCAGTGATCCAGTTTGCATCACTATATCCTTCGATCACGGCGGGATATTTGTTATAATGCAAATCATAGTCTTGGGTATGTTTCAGATACCCCAAAACTCATTTCATTTCCATCCAGTGAGTTTGGGATTACTTGTAAACCGACTCAATTCATGATATACATCAAACTTCCCAACACTCTTGCATAATCTAATTGTGAGTCACTTTCACCTTTATTCTTCTGAAATGTATAGCTCACGTCAATTGGAGTCTTGGCAACATTGAAATTCAAATACTTAAACTTGTCAAGTACTCTTTCAATATAATGAGACTGCGATAATGCTAGACCTTGTGGAGTTTTATTAATTCTGATGCCTAAGATCAAATCAGCAACTCCTAAGTCCTTCATATCAAATTTGCTAGCCAACATGCGCTTAGTAGCATTTATATCGGCAATATCTTTACTCATTATCAACATGTCATCAACATATAAACAAACAATGACTTCATAATTTGGAGTATTTTTAATGTAAACACATTTGTCACACTCGTTGATTTTAAATCCATTTGCCAATATTGTTTGGTCAAATTTAGCATGCCATTGTTTGAGTGCTTGTTTTAGTCCATAAAGAGAGTTAACAAGTTTGCACACTTTCCCTTCTTTACCAGGAATCACAAATCCCTCAGGTTGTTCCATGTAAATTTCTTCCTCCAACTCTCCATTTAAGAAAGTTGTTTTAACATCCATTTGATGGATTTCAAGACCATGTACGGTCGCCAGTGCCACTAACAACCGAATAGATGTTATCCTTGTTACCGGCGAGTATGTGTCAAAGTAATCAAGGCCTTATTTTTGTCTATAACCTTTGACCACAAGTCTTGCCTTATATTTGTCAATAGTGCCATCAGCTTTCATTTTCCTTTTGAAAATCCATTTTGATCCTAAAGGTTTATTTCCAGGAGGAAGATCAGTCAATTTCCATGTATGATTTTTCAAAATTGATTCAATCTCACTATTGACTGCCTCTTTCCAAAATGTTGAATCGAAAGAAGACATCGCTGCTTTAAATGTTTGAGGCTCATTTTCAAGCAAGAATGTCACAGAATCTAGTCCAAAGTAAGTAGATGTCCTTTGACGTTTGATGCACCTTGGATCCTCTTCACTTGGTGTACTTTCCTTTGGTTCTTCCCACGGTCATTTAGATCTTTCACTTGAAGACTCACATTCAATTTTATACGGATAAATATTTTCAAAGAATTCAGCATTATCTGATTCAATTACCATATTAACATGAATTTCGGGATTGTCGGATTTGTGAACCAAAAACTGACAAGCTTTGTTTTTCGTAGCATATCCAATAAAACCACAATCCATAATTTTTGGTCCGATTTTTACCCTTTTGGGTAAATGAACTTGTACCTTTGCTAAACACCCCACACTTTGAAATATTTCAAGTTGAGTTTTCTTCCTTATTCATAGTTCATATGGAATAGAATATGTTTTGCTGTGGGGCACCCTGTTGAGTATTCGGTTAGCTGTAAGGATATCTTCGCTTCCCCCCACAAGCTCTGCGGTAAAACAGAATTTATTAGTAAAACATTCATCATTTCCTTTAATGTTCAGTTTTTTCATTTCGCAATTCCATTTGATTGTGGTGTGTAAGGAGCAGTAGTTTGATGAATAATTCCATATTCTAAGCATATCTCTGCAAAAGGAGATACGTATTCTCCACCCCTATCACTTCTAATCATTTTTATCTTTTTATTCAATTGATTTTCCACTTCGTTCTTGTATTGCTTAAATGCATCAATTGCTTCATCCTTACTATTAAGCAAATACACATAACAATATCGAGTGCAATCGTCAATAAAGGTTATAAAATACTTTTTTCCACCGCGAGATGGTATTGACTTCATATCACATATATTTGTGTGAATTAAGTTTAAAGGATTTGAACTCCTATCAATAGACTTATATGGATGTTTAACAAACTTAGATTCAACACAGATTTCACATTTTGATTTATTACACTCGAATCTAGGCAATACTTCTAAATTAATCAATTTCCGCAAGGTTTTGTAGTTGACATGTCATAAACGAACATGCCATAAATCATTTGACTCCAATAAGTAAGACGAAGCTGAATTATTATTAATACTGTCAACAACCATTACATTGAGTTTGAAAAGGCCCTCGGTGAGGTAGCTCTTTCCTAAGAACATATCATTCTTACTTATTACAATTTTCTCACTAACCAACACACACTTAAACTCGTTTTTGACGAGTAGTCCGGCTGAAACTAAATTCTTCCTAATTGTTGGAATGTGCAGAACATTGTTGAGAGTCCAAGGAAGCCTATTTCATCAACTTTTGGGAATAGAAGGGGAAGGAGAATATTGCACCTTGCCGGAAGTCATCTTCAGAAGTATCTTCCCATATCCTTCAACATTGGTTGTTGCAGTATTTCCCATAGTTGCAAATGCTTCTTTTATAGCTCAAACATGTCGAGTGGCACCAGAATTAAGCCACCACTCATTTGGGTTTTCAACCAAATTGCACTCCGATAGCATTACACACAAATCATCATATCATCATTCTTTTCCACCATATTGGCTTGTCCTTTTCCCTTGTCCTTTTTCGGGAGACGACAATCTGGGCCTTTGTGGCCAGCTTTCCCACAATTATAGCAGTTGCCCTTGAACTTTTTCTTGGCTTGCTCCTTCTTTTGTCCAGTGGACTTCTTTCTTTTCTTACTTTTTGGGGCAACCTCTTCAACAATATTTGCTCCCATAACCGTTGAATTCCCACACGACTTCTTCTCGGCTGTTTTGTTATCTTCCTCAATCTTGAGACGAATCACAAGATCTTCCAACTTCATTTCCTTGCCCTTGTGCTTTAGATAATTTTTGAAATCTCTCCACGAAGGAGGCAACTTTTCAATCATTGCAGCCACTTGAAATGCTTCGTTAACTACCATGCCTTCAGCAATAAGGTCATGAAATAAGTTGAAGCTCTTGAACTTGGGTTCCAATGGTTCTGATGTCCATCATTTTATAGTCTAGAAACTTGGCAACCACAAATTTTTTCACGCATGCGTCTTCAGTCTTATACTTCTTCTCAAGTGCATCCCACAATTCTTTAGAAGTTTTCATAGCACTATAGACATTGTACAAATCATCCTCCAAAGCAGTAGCCCTTGCATAGAAAATCTTCCTGTTTCCACGCCTCAGCAATCATAAATTTTTCATTTTCCGGCATATTAGCAGCAGGCACAGGAGGGTCTTCGTTGGTGAACTTCTGCATACCAAGAGTGGTAAGCCAAAAAAACACCCTTTGCTTCCATCCTTTGAAGTTGGCACCAGAAAATTTCCCCGGTTTTTCTGCTGGTGGCACAACAATTCGGCTTGTTGCCTCAACAGTCGTAGAAGTAGTAGCGCTTTCAGTTGTCATTTCTTTTCAATGTCAAGATAGACAAACTGTCTTAATACTCAAAATAGAAAACTTTTTACAACAACAACGATGAAGTTTTTATGTTCTTCAAATCGTTGTACAAGTATGTAGTTTAATATTTCAACGAAGTTTTTATGTCTTCAAGACAGAATACGAAATTTCATACGGAGTAGAAAACCACACAGGTTTTAGTCTCCAAAACAGAATACATATTAATATATATAAAAAAAATTCCTTAAGATTGTTACCAAACTGTATTGAAAAACCGTTGAAACAGTAAAAAATAATTTCTGAACCGGGCCGCGGATCAGACACGCGGATCCAGGTCTCTAACGGGTAGGATTGGATAAGTTAATTAATTAATTAACTAATAATTAATTAAATAATTAAAATTAAAGAAAATTTGGTCCAAAAAGATTATCAATCAATCAGATCATTTGACCAAATCCAAATCCAAATCCGAAGCCGAGCGACGATGACGGCGCGATGGGAGACCCTCTTCTTAACCCTTTAGCAACAAGAAGGAGTACTTCTACTTTTAAGTAGAAGAACTTTTCTTTCCACTACCAATGAGGGACAAATGCTCTTTTCATAAAGCAAGAGGGAACTCCCTCAATTTTCCATTCAATCTATTATTTAAATCCAACACACACAAGGTTCTAATCAATATCTCAATCACACTTCATGTCACGATCAAAATCTCATTGTGTCATGAGGGAATCTACCCTAACCCGTAGGCGAACCCTACTCATACAACATAAGAACATGCAAAATTTAATACGAAAATTAAATAAGTAGAAGAAAAGTAATTAACAATCTTTAAATAAAAACACATAGTCTAAAAGAAACCTTAAATAAATCAGGTAGTCATGAGTACAAAACTCTAATATGAAAATAAGTCTGAAGAGAAATAGCAACACCGTCTGAATGTAAATAACAGATTGATAAAGATAGATAAGGAGTTCCAGTGCTGGAATTGCATTAGCGGCTTACCCTAAAGTCTCTAAATGATCAACACATACTAAGCTCAATCAGTTGCTCCGTCACCTCCTGGCTCAATACCTGCACATGGAGTGAAACAAGCTAAAGTGAGCAACGGAAAATACGTGTACTCATCAACATCATCAACCGACCCTAGCTATAACGGTGGCGATGGTTGGTACTTTTCGATACCTCTCTACTAGTTAGTTACTCAACTATAATATAATCAGTTAACAAACCTAACAGTAAGCCTACAGTTCAATAGTGTACGAGTTCTCTCATAGTCTCAGATTCGTACAAGGTTTAGCCTAAACCCCATTCAGGGCCTCTAGAACCATCGAGACACTCCACTCAAGTCCCATAGCAAGATTACATATACACTACTAGTATTGCTTCTATCAGCCCAATAATCACAAGTATAATAAAATCCAACACCGAGCACACACATCATCAATTACATATCATGATATAAAATAATGCAATGCATGATGATATATATGAATGCAAGTGGCCATATATACCCGATAGACACATGGTGCTACAATAGTTATCATGTGACCCATGGAGGACTCATGAGGTTCATATACCCATCTGATCCCATCTGATACCAGCACGAGGGTTGAAGTCATCGAGGAATACCATCAAATGAATCCAAGTAAGGTCGATACACCCTATTCATCAACTCTATAAAGGCTGCAGACACATTCAACCCAAAAGACATCACCAAAAACTCATAATGCCTATATCGAGTCCGTAAGGCCGTCTTAGGAACATACTAGGCCCTAATCCTCAACTGATAGTAACCGGACCTCAAGTCAATCTTGGAAAAGATTGAAGCACCCTGTAGCTGATCAAATAAGTCATCAATACACCGTATTAGATACTTGTTCTTGATAGTCACCCTATTCAGTTGGCTATAATCGATACACATACACATAGATCTATCTTTCTTCTTCACGAACAACACCGAAGCACCCCAAGGACACTAGGTCGAGTAAACCCCTTACGCAACAAATCTTGAAATTGCTCTTTCAACTCTCTCAACTCAGTCGATGTCATCCAATATGGCTTAATAGAAATAGATTGAGCGCTCGACTCTAGGTCAATACAGAAATTAATATCATGCTCTGGCGGAACACCGAGAAGGTCGTTGGGAAACACCTCTGGATACTCCAGAACTACTGGAACTGACACCAATGAAGGAGTTTCCGCACTCTGTTAGGTGTATTTTATATACACTTTTTGAGTCATTTTTAGTTAGTATTTTACTCATTTCGTTTGTGTTTAATATAGTATTAGGTGTGTTTTTCTTTCTTTTAAGTCACAGCGGTCTTAAGTGGAGAAATGGCAAAAAGAAGATGAAATGAGCTTAATTGAGGAGTAATTGCACAAGAAAAGGCCAAAGAAATGAAGTCTAAGAAGTCCCGGGAAGTATAGAAGAAATCAGACGAAGTCCGGACGAAAAAAGGATGAAGAACCAAAAACTGTCCAAAAAATGCTACAGGCGCCGCGGCGCCAGCCCAGCAGGGCCGCGGCGCTAATGGTCCTGAAACTTGATTTTGTCGCAGTAATTTCAGCGCCGTGGCGCCAGCCTGTAGGGCCGCGACGCCGACGCGAGATTTTTTTGATTCTGGGCCGAATTTGACACGTTTTCAGGGTCCAAAAGGGCAACTTTTCCCAACTATATAATCCCTAAAACCCTGACCTAGAGGGAGATCCTTCATTCTACAATCTTCCATAATCCATCTTGTACATAATTCTATATCCTACTTTGGGGAGACACAATCCCTAATTCATCACATAACATAATTTCTTGGAGACTTCAAGATTAGTGACTTGTTCTTAAGTATTTTTCTTTCTTTACTTTATTTACTTTCAGTTTATGTTGGATAATCTTTTGGTTCTTAGCATGTCTATGGTTAGGAGCTAAATTTTATTTAGGGATTTCCTTTCGAATCGCTTGAACCTCATTTTTATAACTTAATGCATTAATTTGGGTTCTTCTTCATATAGTTAAGATTTATTCAATAGTTGTTTTGATTGCTTGGTAATTAACTGATCACTAATTATCATCACTTATATGATTTTGAATCGAAATTCGAAAGGGGAGATTTGAATATGCTATAGTTTAATAAACATAGGTTAAAATCGTGGACGAAAGTACCCCGATACTTGTGTAGTTTTATAGGTTATTGTTCTTAATCCTCCTATGTGGTAAAATCTGTCATAGAAATATAGAAGATTTCTGCACCGGGGTTGAGTTTTATATATCCTAACCAGAATATAAAACAATTTAGTTAACCTGCTATCTTAACATAGAAGAAGAACCTTTATAGTTGCATTAATGATTAAGGCGAGTGGATAGTTGAGGAGATTGGAAGGCCTATTTCCACCATATATGATTTAAGTAAAGTAATTTAGTTAACTTTTACAATTGTTCAGTAGTTCATAGATAAAAACCACAACAAAATATCGACAGCCAAATAGATACCATAGGATAGATGTTTGATAATTGAACACTAATCCCTGAGGACGATATTCGGTCTTACCTAGACTATATTACTTGTAACGATACGTACACTTGCGTTAAGCGTGTGGAAAATCACTAACAAGTTTTTGGCGCCGTTGTCAGGGATTGACGTAGTTCAATATCAATTTATCTATTCTTATTTCTAATTTGGTTGCTCCATGATCTAACTTATTCTGCGAGCATATTTTTATCATTTTTTGTTGTTTTTCTTATTTTGTAGGTAAAGTTTGTATAATATATATATATATATATATATATATATATAAGACACCGTTTCTCTTATTTTGTAGGTAAAATTCGTTCGTCAAAAACAAAATTGACTACTACTACTATCAGGGGCAGTGGAATCAACAACAAGCAACCATACTCAGGCTCACCAAGTGTCAGACTCAGTTTATGGCTGAGACAAGGGTGTCCCTCAAGAATTTGGAGACATAAAAAGAGCAGCTGATGGATACGATGATCAATACACCTCAAGAAAGTCTGCCTAGCGACACCATTATGGGAAGTGGTAAGCAAAGTGAGGAGCCTGAACCACAACAAGCTGTTGAGAATGATAATGAATTGAGAGAGATAGTTGGTGTAGAGAAAGAAGATGTTACTAAGATCCAACTTTTCACCTTTTTGGATTCCTTGGAATCTCTTTTTCCCATACTCGTTGCAGAAAAGACATCACCAACTATCATTCCTGAGCCCCAACCAGAAAGTCCATACCCTCAAGGGCACCCCCAAAAGTTGAGAGATGTAGGGATTTCACTGATCTCAACATTATAGAGAGCCTAGAAGACAAGTCTGCCTTGTGTAATTGGGGGATAATCTTAGATCTGAGGCCCTTGTTTGGAGCAATTGTTGAAGTGAGACCTGCAACAATTACTGTGCGGATTACAAGAAATTCGCAGAAGGATCCAATGGGCACTAGTAAAAGTTAATTGCGTCCGGCTAAAAGACGGTAAAGACATCGCTTGTTGGGAGGCAACCCAATGTTATTAATTATGTAGTTTGATTTTTTATTTTAGTTTGTTTTATTTTATCTTGAATAGTCTCACGATCTTCGATTTTGTCTTATGTTTTGATGTCAGGTGGAATGGGAACTAAAGTGTCAAGATGCTGAAATTCTGAACTTCAGAGAGCCTAGAAGCTTGTGCAAACTCAAGAATCTCATCCCAGACCTCCTTTAGGACCGCTGTATTGTGTCAGTAAGTTGTCCCTATTTTTTAGTCTTCACACATTGGGGACAATGTGTCGATTAAGTTTGGGGGGTGTCTTATATTTTTTTTGAGTCTTTTTGTTGTCTTTTGTTTGTGTTCTTTGTGTGTTTTGAGTCATAATTTTTTTTATGGATCAAGCATGTTGTAGTTGCTAAAGACATTGAGTAGATAAAGTGGGATAATATAATGGAATTAAAAGCGACAATCTGTGTGCTTAAGTTAGATATGCCAAAAATTCATGACATCTAATTATTTGAGATATTTGTGCTTAGCCTATGTGTGTCGATTATGAAAAGAAAGGTTGAAAATCAGTTTGCTTGTTATTTGAGGTGAAATAGTTAGAATGCACATGTTTAGGCAGATGATTCAGACATTTCTTTGATAGCTCTTCTGACCATTCATTACCTACCCTGACATAAATTGCATCACTAGTCAGCCCATTTGAGCCTAAAAATAAGATATTTCTTTGACACCCTATGATTCCCTGTTTGTGCCATAAGTTATAATTGAAAACTTTTGGAATGAAAAGTGTTGAAAAAGAGACAAAAAGAGAGTGAACAAATTTATGCACCCCAATGAAAATAAATAGGCAAAAGCCTAAGTTTGGGGGTGTCTGTTATTTATAATGTATCTCATTCTCGCAAAATAAAAGAGAGAGAAAATAGGTATGAGATTAAAAAGAAAAAAAAAAGAAAAAGGAAAGGAGTTGAATGAAAAAATGCTTATGGTACGTAATTGAGCCTAAATCCTACTTTTACCTATCCCTGCCTAAGCCAACATTACAACCCAAGAAAGTCCTGATGATCTCTAATGTGTACGTCTATGATTAGTGGAGAATAACAAGTAAACATGTCTATAGCATTTTGGGAAAGATGGAATGAAATTGACATGCATATGTTAGATGTTTGTGTTCCATTGATTGTGATCTAAGTGAATTTGCGAAATATCTAACTTGAAATTCTAGATTGTTGATTATTCATGCTATATATATTCTAACATATTATCCCATCTGTCATCCATAATTTTGAAGAAGCATTGCTATAGCTACTTGATCTATTTCATAGAGTCTTCGTTTGTTTTTGTTTTTGTTTTTATTCTTCTTTACTCGAGGGCGAGTAAAAGTTAAGTTTGGGGGTTTTTGTTAGGTGTATTTTATATATACTTTTTGAGTCATTTTAGTTAGTATTTTACTCATTTCGTTTGTGTTTAGTATAGTATTAGGTGTGTTTTTCTTTCTTTTGAGTCACAGCGGTCCTAAGTGGAGAAATGACAAAAAGAAGATGAAATGAGCTTAATTGAGGTGTAATTGCACAAGAAAAGGCCAAAGAAATGAAGTCTAAGAAGTCCCGGGAAGTATAGAAGAAATCAGACGAAGTCCGGACGAAGAACCGAAAACTGTCCAAAAAACGCTACAGGCGCCGCGGCGCCAGCTTAGTAGGGCCGCGACGCTAATGGTCCTGAAACTTGATTTTGTCGCAGTAATTTCAGCGCCGTGGCGCCAGCCTGCAGGGCCGCGGCGCCGACGCATGATTTTTCCGATTCTGTGCCGAATTTGACACATTTTCAGGGTCCAAAAGGGCAAATTTTCCCAACTATATAATCCCTAAAACCCTGACCTAGAGGGAGATCCTTCATTCTACAATATTCCATAATCCATCTTGTACATAATTCTACATCCTACTTTGGGGAGACACAATCCCTAATTCATCACATAACATAATTTCTTGGAGGCTTCAAGATTAGAGACTTGTTCTTAAGTATTTTTCTTTCTTTACTTTATTTACTTTCAGTTTATGTTGGATAATCTTTTGGTTCTTAGCATGTCTATGGCTAGGAGCTAAACTTTATTTAGGGATTTTCTTTCGAATCGCTTGAACCTCGTCTTTATGACTTAATGCATTAATTTGGTTTCTTCTTCATATAGTTAAGATTTATTCAATAGTTGTTTTGATTGCTTGGTAATTAACTGATCACTAGTTATCATCACTTATATGATTTCAAATCGAAATCCGAAAGGGGAGATTTGAATATGCTATAGTTGAATAAACATAGGTTAAAATCGTGGACGAAAGTACCCCGATACTTGTGTAGTTTTATAGGTTATTGTTCTTAATCCTCCTATGTGGTAAAATCTGTCATAGAAATATAGAAGATTTCTGCACCGGGGTTGAGTGTTTATATATCCTAACCATAATATAAAGCGATTTAGTTAACCTACTATCTTAACATAGAAGAAGAACCTTTATTGTTGCATTAAGGATTAAGGCGAGTGGATAGTTGAGGAGATTGAAAGCCCTATTTCCACCATATCTGATTTAAGTAAAGTAATTTAGTTAACTTTTACAATTGTTCAATAGTTCATAGATAAAAATCACAACAAAATATCGACAGCCAAATAGATACCATAGGATAGATGTTTGGTTATTGAACACTAATCCCTGAGGATGATATTTGACCTTACCTAGACTATATTACTTGTAACGATACGTACACTTACGTTAAGCGTGTGGAAAATCGCTAACACACTCGTATCATGAACATACGACAAATAAGAAAGACACCCCTTCTCTACCAACTTCTCAGTTTTAAGGAATAAGATCATTTTCTTCAAACACTGGCTAAAAGTATCTTTCTAAACTAATTGAGGAATACCGACATGACAAAGGTAATGGTCTTGGCATAACAATCCAAGATAGCATGATACTGGAGCTAACCAGTCCATACCTAAAATAGCATCAAAATCTACCAAACTCAAAACTTTCTAATCTACCTGTGTATCATACCCCATCAACGTAACTACACAACCCAAATAAGCCCGATCTACCACTACAAAATCCCAAATAGGTGTAGAAACATAAATAGGCATGGCTAGACACTCAAACATCAAATCCATACACAATGCAAAATAGGCAGACACATAAAAATTGTTAGAACCTAGATTGAATAAAATTGTAGCAGGTCAATGGCAAACTGAAAGAGTACATGTGATCATAGCATCGGAGACCTCTACCTCAGGTTAGCCTAGAAAATCATAGAAATAGCCACGATCACCCCCAAATCCACCATCGCGGCCGTACTGAGCACTACTTCGACCTTTCTGAAGGCCACCTCTACCGTTCTAAACACTACCACTAGTACCTTGGGACCCATCTCTAGTCAGTTGTCCCACTACTCTCAATACAAAACCTTGAGACTGGCCACCACACTTAAGTCTGGGACAATCCCTCTTGAAGTGCATAATATCACCATATTCAAAACACCTTCTAAGAGTTGCAGATGGCTAAGAAGAAGATATGGTACCAGAATGACCACCACGGCCAAATGGATGATAAGAACTCAGGGTCAACTGCTCCAAATCATGAAAAGTATGTAAATACTAGCCCCCTCTAATGTAGGCATATCAGCAATAATGGGCCTAACACTCAAATGATGATTACCTCCACCATGATGACCCCTATCTATAGACGAGGAAACCACATGAGTTATAAATACGGACTCTTGACCAATCTCTCCTCATAATCCCCACACATAATAAACTCGGCCTCTCTCACTGCATCAATAATCTGTTGGAAGGTGGAATATCTGGCAGCCATCTGTGCTTTATACAAATGAAGAGGACATATCAACCCATTGGTGAACCTCATCACCCTCTCAGCCTCATTTGGAAAAATCATCAAAGCATGGCAATACAATGCGTGGAAACAAGCCTCTTACTCAGTTACAAATATATGCCACTGGCTTAATCCTTAAAATTGAGCCAGTCTCCTCTCTATGATACTGCAAGGCACAATTTCCTTCAAGAAAATCTATGTAAATAAAACCTAAGTTATAGGAGGGGACCCTATATGTCAGTACTCAAGATAAGACATACATCACTGCTTGGCAGAACTAACCATCTGAAAAGCAATATAATCAAAACCAAGAGACTCTACTAACCTAAGGTTATGGAGACTCTCGTGATAGTTAATCAAGACCTCATCTACATCATCCTTGGGATCCACATCATATCTTGGAGGATCCAACTTCCTAAATCTCTCGAACATCTTCTGCTCATCAATAAACATAGCAGGTTATCCAGCCGGAGGTGTAGCAAGACCAGGTATAGTCACACTAAGAATCTGAGGGGCCCTGGATAGTGGCAGTGGGTCCCAGCTCCCCATAGCGCCGCGGTGCCTCGCCTCGGCTCGCACTGCGCCCGGGCCTTCTTCCTGTGTCGACTCAGGTTCGGACGGCGTATGGGTAGCCCCAGCAGTCCGGTATACTTAGACCTTGCACCCCTTAGGCCCACCATGCAATGGGCCCCACTTAGACCGACATTGAAGTAGCGATGCACACGCTTGGCTTGACTCAACTGAACCCTAATTGGTACATGAACACATGTGCCACTACCCACATGACATCCGACCAAGGTACTCTCTCGTCTTATTCCAATTTGAGCAGTAATCGTGGTATAATTATTGGTAATGACAGTTCTATTCTAATTAAGGGTTATGGTAAGAAAACTTTGTCCCCTCCTCATCTACCACTTGTCCTTAAAAAAACCCTTCATGCCCCAAAATTGATTAAAAATTTGGTGTTTGTCCATAAATTCACCACTGATAATTGTGTTTCTATTGATTTTGATCCGTTTGGGTTTTCTGTGAAGGATTTCAAGACGGGGAGTCCTCTCATGAGGTGTGACAGTAGGGCGGATCTTTATCCAATCACACCAAGTCTCAGCATCTCGCGTCAAGCCATGCCTTTCACTTTTGCAGCTCTTACTCCTTCCTTGTGGTATGCTTGTCTAGGTCATCCGGGGTCATTTATTTTATCTTCTTTAGATCGACATAAGTTTATTTCATGTAAGAGTACGCGTAGTACTCCACTTTTTAAATCCTGTGCTTTAGGAAAAACTATTAAGTTACCATTCGTAGCTTCAAATTCTAATACTTTAATACCATTAGACATCATTCATAGAGATTTATGGACATCTCCGGTTCTCAGTTCTATGGGTCATCGATATTATGTTTTATTCTTGGATGATTACTCTAAATTTTTATGGGCGTTTTCAATTGCGAAAAAATCACAAGTTTTTCTATCTTCATAAAATTTAGAGCTTTCATAAGAACCTAATCCGAACGGAAAATAAAGAACATCCAATGTGATAATGGTAAAGGGTATGACAATGGGGAATTTAGGGAGTTTTGTGCTCAATATGAAATATTTTTTTGTTTTTCTTGTCCTCATACGTCTTCACAAAATGGAAAAGTTGAACGAAAAATTTGTACCATTAATAATATTATCCACACTTTATTGGTTCATTCTTCTGTCCCTCCATTGTTTTGGCATCATGCGCTACAAATGACTATCAATCTACTTAATATTATTTCCTCTAAAGGTTTGACATATTCCTCCCTCTTCAAGTTTTATACAATAAGACTCATTCGTATTCTCATCTTAGGGTATTTGGATGCTTATGTTATCCACTGTTTCCATCCACCACAATCAACAAAATTCAGGCACGTTCTACCCCATGTGTGTTTTTGGGTTATCCGTCAAATCACCGTAGTTATAAATGCTTTGATTTGTCCTCTAAAAGAATCATCATTAGTCGTCATGTTCTCTTTGATGAATCCCAATTTCCATTTTCTAAAGTAGAAAAACTCATGCCTATTTCTTATGATTTTTTGGATGATGATATTTCCCCCTATGTTTTCCGTTATTTTTCAGATATTTCAGAAAATATGTCGCCGCCGCTGTCTCAGGGAGGCCGCGCGCCAATCGCCCAAAGAGCTGGTGATTTAATCTGCCGCCGTCGCGGCCCTTCGAGGTTGCGCCACGATGCCAAAACTTCATAGAGCTCTGCAGTTCATCAGGCGCTGCTGCCCTAGACCGCGACGCCTTCGATGGTAACTTTTGAAATTCAGCCAACAGGCTCTCGAAAATTCCCAAAATTCACACCATCCAGCCCCAAGTCATGGTCCAATCACTCGCAGTCAACGGGGTATTGTTAAACCAAAAAGACATTTTAATTTAAATTTTAATGTTCTTAACTCTCCCTTACTCCGTAATCATGTGTCTGCCCTAAATGACCCTAATTGAAAAATTGTCATGACCAATGAATATAATGCTCTTATTGATAATAAGATGTGGGAGTTGGTGCCCCATCCATCTGGTGTTAATATTATTCAGTCTATGTGGATTTTTGCTCATAAAGAGAATTCTGATGGTTTGTTTGCAAGACATAAGGCTTGTCTTGTATGTGATGGTAAGACTCAGCAGGTTGGTGTGGATTGTGGTGAGACTTTTAGCCCGGTAGTCAAGTCGGTGACTATTCGTACTGTGCTCAGCTTGACTTTTTCGAAATCATGGCCCATTCATCAGCTAGATGTGAAGAATGCTTTCCTACATGATGATCTTCATGAGACAGTGTATATGCATCAGCCCTTGGTGTTTAGGAATACTAGATATCCTAATCATGTCTGTTTATTGAGAAAGTCTTTGTACGGGCTTAAGATGTCTACACGGGCATGGTATAGGAGGTTCGCTGACTATGTTTCGACTATGGGGTTCTCTCACAGCAGGTCTGATAACTCATTGTTCATATACCGTCAGGGATCTTCCATGGCTTATATTCTATTACGCCACTTCTGATACTTTGCGAAAGTCCATTATGACGATGCTCAGTTCTGAGTTTGTCATGAAGGACTTGGGCCCATTGAGTTACTTTTTAGGGATTGCTGTAACTCGTCATGCAGGTGGATTGTTCTTGTCACAGAGGAAGTATGCAATAAAGATCATTGAGAGGGCTGTGATGTTATCACGCCCCGACTTTTCCTAAGTCTTTACTTAGGGCGTGATGACACCTGGACAATTACTTCCCACCAGGAGCACCATTAAATTCTCTTCATTTAGAAATTTGAACTTATAATTCAAATACGGAGCTATTAATAAAAATAACAATAAAAAATATGTTTATGACTTTATTAAAAACATAACGCGAGCTCATGCTCGTGCAAATATTGTCTCTACATAGACATACTGACAAAGAATACTCTAAGTTGGAAGGGAGACCATTCCACACGGGCATTTCCCGAGACACTGGAACTGACATTCTGAACCTGACGAGTACCAAGCCCGAAGCAATGGACTTGGTATGACAAGAGGTCATGGACGATCGCTAGCCTTGGCGTGGAGCCTTTCCTTTATCACGCTTTCCTGAAACATGTTAAATAAAGAGTCAGCCCTACCATCTGGGGCTGAGTGAGAACCTTACCCTGCAATTCAAAGTAACACCACAATATTCTAAGTGCAATCACATTATAACGTAATAAGCATATTGCAAAAACATATCAGGTTACAACACTTTTAAATATGCAACATCTCCTCATAAGAAATTCTCGGTTTAACTAACACTTCATTTTATCTCGTATTATACGTTAAGACATTCCCCTGCATTTCCATATGTTTATTACATTTATATATTTGTGAACGCGTATTCACTTTTCATATTTGTATATAGGTGAACATGTATTCATCTTTCATATTTGTTGCGGCGTGCAACCCGATCCATTATATTTACGTATTTGTGAACACGTATTCACTTTACGCTTTGTTGCGCGCGCAACCCGGTCCATTATGTTTACGTATTTGTGAACGCGTATTCACTTTACGCTTTGTTGCGCGCGTGCACCGATCCATTATATTTACGTATTTGTGAACACGTATTCACTTTACGCTTTGTTGCGCGCGCAACCCGATCCATTATGTTTACGTATTTGTGAACGCCGTATTCACTTTACGCTTTGTTGCAGCCGCAACCCGATCCATTATGTTTACGTATTTGTGAACGCCAGATTCACTTTACATTTTGTTGCGCGCAACCCGATCCATTATATTTACGTATTTGTGAACACGTATTCACTTTACGTTTTGTTGCGGCGTGCAACCCGATCCATTATGTTTATATTTATATATTTATGTGAACACGTATTCACTTTTCATATTTTTAGAAGATTGAATAAATAATATTCTCTTTCCCAGCATTCTGTCATTCATACTTGTAACGATTATAACTTTTTAACCATAACTCCAACTAAGGTGTTTCTCAAGCGGAAACTAAGGTAAGACGGGGATCTTTCACTGTACCAAATTTCATTTAAAACTACTTTGGTTAATTAACACAAACTTATCCTCAAAACAGTCATATGAGATTTGTTTCGGCAGAATTTTTATTAAACAGAACACAATCTTAGAATAGTCATAACTCCTAATCTGTAAACCCGTTCAAGCCCCATAAAATCTCAAAACGACGAGAACAGAGAGCTACACGTCTCCATGTGAACCATCCTTTCAGATTCTGTACCATTTGGTACAGCTTTACACTTTTATTCGCTGCCCTTTCTGGATCTCGATAGATCCGAGGCAGAAACTTTAAACAGCGATAACTCTCAATACGTAAGTCGGATAGACCCCCGTAAGGTCTCAAAATGTCCACAACAGAGATATCTAGAACTTTCATTTAGCAAATTTTCATATTCCCCACAGATTAGTACAGTTTTACGTTTCAACATCCTGCCCTTCTGGATTCCGACGAATCCGAGGCAGCAACTTCAAACTACAATAACTCTCAACCCGTAAGTCCGTTTTGATAACTCTTTATCTATATCTGTCAGTAACAGAGATATTTACAACCATGTAAATTTTCATATAATTCTAATAAGTAAAACTCAATAAAAACAGTCTGTAATTATGTCTTTCGAATTTCGACCAAATCTAAGGCAGGAACTTTGAACTATGATAATTTTCAAACCGTATGTCCATTTTACCTCATTTTTGGTTCTATATGATCATATTAGAGAGGTTTACCACTCTTCCGAATTTCATCAATTTCTAACAATTATAACTCAGTGAGAACAGTTCGTAAAGTTCATGACGCAACTAGTTGTCTAAACAATCAAAAGTTCAATATTTCTTTTCAACACTCAATTCTTATTCTAACATGTATTGAACTAAAAATAAAGGATGTTACCAAGAATTTCTGAGTGAGAAAACTCACCTTGTAAGTGTGAAGATTATTGTTGTGTGGTTGCTAAAATTATCCTTACTCTCTAGTATTTTGCTTCTTGTTCTTCTTGCCCTCTTGGTATTTTTTTCCTCTTCTTTTCACTTGTTTTTTTTCTGATTTTCTAACCTTTGTGGTAAGTACTTTGTTTGTGTATAAGTAAGGGTGTTTGTATAACATATGGAGGTGGAAAGACAAGAGTTGAGGAAGATGAAAATGTGGAGGGGAAATGTGCATGTATGGCTCTTAATGCCATTACTATCATTTTTCTAAAGGCAGATTGTGGCCCTTAATGCTATTATAATATAGCGAGAGAAGGATTGTCACACCTAGAATGTTCTTTTGTGCATATCCTTCACGTTATCTATGTATTTGATAAGATGTCTCTCCTCAAGTACTTAATAAAAGGTTTTTTTTTGCTCTATACCTTATGTTTTCTCTAGGCTAATAAATATAGTGCGGAGATCTTTCTTCTTCTCGTTATAAAATTTTCTGTCTTACACGATAACAATTTGGAAATGCCAATTAACTAACAGAGAGTACAATTGAAAAAGAAAAAAAATAGTAACCCAACAAATTTCCCTACTATTATTATTATTATTATTGTTATTGTAACAAGAATTTGGGACTTCACATTCTCCCTTCCTTAAGAAACATTCATCCTCGAATGTGAATAAGGTCGTAACATAATCACCTAGACACACAACAAATTTCGGAACTTTACATTCTTGTAACAATAATTTGGGACTTCACATTCTCCCTTCCTTAAGAAACATTCGTCCTCGAATGAGAATAAGGTTGTAACATACACATATAGACACACAAATGGCACACATATGAGGTACTATGTAACACATTTTTTTTTACCTTAGCCAAATAGGAATGGATATTTGACTTTCATCGCCTCTTCAGCTTCCCAGGTGGCTTCCTCTATGGAGTGATTCCTCCATAGGACCTTCACTGAAGCAATATCTTTACTCCTAAGACGCTTAACCTTCCTATCAAGTATTTCCACCGGAACCTCTTCATATTGAAGCTCTTCATTAATAACTATCTCCTAGGGAAGGACGGCGTGACTTGGATCGTGCAAGTATTTTCGTAACATTGATACATGAAACACCGGATGTACTGCTTCTAATTCTGGTGGAAGGGCTAGTTCGTAAGCCGCATTCCCCACTCTTCGTAAGATTTCATATGGTCCAATAAACCTTGGACTCAACTTCCATTTCTTTCCAAATCGCACCACTCCATTCATTGGAGAGACTTTTAAAAATACTTTCTCTCCTTCTTGAAACTCAAGATCTCTTTTGCGATTATCCGCATAAGACTTATGGCGGCTATGAGCTGTCTTGATCCGCTCCCGAATTATCTCAGATTTTTATCGCTTGTTTCTGAATGACTTCGGTCCAAATAAGAAGTGTTCGCCACTTCAACCATCCAAGTGAGATCTACACTTTCGCCATACAATGCTTCGAACGGCCATCTCAGATACTAGCATGAAAGTCGTTGTTGTGCGAACTCAATTAGACATAAATGGTCCAACCAATTGCCCTCGAAGTCCAAAGACACACGCATCGCAACATATCCTCCAATGTTTGAATTGTTCGCTCGCTTGTCCGGCCATGTGGAAAGCCGTGCTTAACTTAACTTTTGTCCCGAGACCCTGCTGGAAACTTTGCCAAAAGTGTGAGGTGAACTGGGAACCCCTAACTGAAATAATTTATAAGGGAATCCCGTGTAACCGCACAATCTCCTTCAAATAAATCTGTGTGTACTGTGGTGCGCAATACGTAGTCTTGACCGGTAAGAAATGGAATGACTTTGTAAGCCGATCAACAATCACCCAAATAGAATCATACCCTTCTCGAGTTTTCGGTAGACCAGTTACGAAATCCATATGAATCGTCTCCCATTTCCACATGGGGACTCCAATGTCCTGAAGTAATCCGCCAGGTTTTTGATGTTCAGCTTTCACCTGTTGACATATAATACACCTCCCGACAAACTCCGCAACGTCTTTCTTCACCCCGTCCCACCAGTAATTTGCCTTGAGGTCTTGATACATTTTTTTTTATCCTGGATGAATGGAATATCTTGTGTTGTGACCCTCATCTAAGATCTTCCTCCTTAGATCCTTTACCTTAGGAACACATAACCTACCCTTATACCGAAGGGTTCCGTCATTATCTCCCAATGTAAACTGTGAAGGTTTTCCCTGTTGGATCCTCTCCCGAAATCCAACAAACTCCGTATCCTCAAACTGACTTTCTTTTATTTCTGAAGCTAAGTCAGACTGCGAGGTATCATGTACCACCACCCTACCTTCACCGATCTCAGTTAAGCTAACCCCGAGGTTTCCCAATCTTTGTACCTCACGAACAATACCCTCTTTGTATTGCCAAATGGGCTGCTGCCCATTGATCTCCCATCGAGCGCCACCACCACGTTAGCTTTCCTGTGATGGTAAAGAATACTAAGGTCATAATCCTTAAGCAACTCTAACCATCTTCTTTGTCTGAGATTCAAATCCTTCTGCGTGGTTATGTAATCGCAAACTCTATGGTCTCAGAATATGTCCACATGCACACCATACAAATAATGTCTCCATATTCGTAAGGCAAACACCACCGCAGCTAATTCCAAGTCATGAGTTGGGTAATTCTTCTCATGTATTTTCAATTGTCTAGATGCATACGCAATAACCTTTCCAAACTGCATCAAGACACATCCTAACCCAACTCTGGAGGCATCGCAATAGACTGTGAACCCTTCTTGTCCCGATGGTAAGGTTAGGACTGGTGCAGTAGTCAACAATTCCTTTAGTTTCTGAAAACTTGCTTCACATGCTTCTGACCACTGATACTTAACCGCTTTTTGAGTCAACCGGGTCAAGGGAGCAGCAAGACTAGAGAAACCCTTCACAAATCTTCTATAATACCCAGCCAAACCCAAGAAACTCCTAACTTCATTGAGTGGGTGTTTTGGCCGCCATCTTTCTATCTTTTGAGGGTCTACCATAATTCCATCCCTTGACACCACATGGCCCAAGAAGGCTACCTTTTCCAACCAAAATTCACACTTTGAGAATTTAGCATACAATTTCTCCCGTTTCAAGACTTGAAGTACTACTCTTAAATGCTCTTCATGTTCTTCCACACTCTTACTGTAGATTAGGATATCATCTATGAACACAATCACGAACAAATCTAGGAATGGTTTGAAGATTCTGTTCATTAAATCCATAAAATATGTTGGGGCATTGGTTAACCCAAAAGACATGACCAAGAACTCATAATGGCCGTATCGGGTTCTAAAGACTGTTTTGGATATATCATCTGGATTTATTTTCAGCTGATGATATCCAGAACGGAGATCAATCTTGGAAAAATAGCTAGCTCCCTGAAGTTGGTCAAAAAGATCATCGATTATTGGTAATGGGTATCGGTTCTTGATCGTGACCTTATTGAGCTGCCGATAATCGATGCACATTCGGAGCGATCCGTCTTTCTTTTTCACAAACAGATCGTGCACCCTGGGAAACACCAGGCCTTATAAAGCCTTTATCCAGAAGATCATTCAATTGTTCTTTTAACTCTCTCAATTCAGCTGGGGCCATTCGATATGGAGGAATAGAAATAGGTCTTGTACCCGGAATTAATTCTATAGCGAACTCCACTTCTCTGTCAGGAGGCATGCCTGGAAGATCTTCAGGAAAAACTTCCACAAAATTTCGAACAATAGGGACATCATGCACCGTTGGGGATTTTTTTGTTTTTGGTATCTACTATATTAACCAAATATGCGTACTCCCCTTTGTGACTCCTTAATAACTTTTGAGACCTAAGGTAGGAAATAAGCTGACGTGAGGATATTTCAATCCTTCCCTTTATAACAACTTCTGGTTCCCCGGGAAAAGACAATTTCACTATCTTTCGCCGGCAATCTAACATGGCATAACATGCTGACAACCAATCCATACCCAAAATGATGTCAAAGTCTACCATATCAAGTAGTACTAGGTTTACTATTGTTCCTCTGCCATTCACTTCTAAAGGATTTTTTTTTTAACTACTCGAGAGGTCCAACTGAGGCCCCTACCGGTGTCATAACCTCAAAAGGGTCACTTAAACAGGAAAGTTCTATGTGTAAATCTTTAGCACAACTCACTGACATATACAAAAATGTAGAATCGAGATCATACAATACAAGTGCTGGAATACTTGAGACAAACAAAATACCTTTGACCACCGCATTATATGTCTCATCATCATTCCTCTTGGGTAAAGCATAGAGCCGGTTAGGATTGCTGGACTGTTGAACTCTCAAAATCTGTCGGGACTGGTTTCCCTGATTTTCCCTGTGGACAATTGTGGTTTCTTTTGACCTCCCATGAGAAAACTGAGTTTGGGTTCTCTTCTTGCCATTCCTGGCATAGTGGTTTGGTCCTCTACAATTGTAACACTCTTTCGGTGAGAACCATCATTCCCCAAAATGTTTCTTTTGACAAACCTTACAAACTAGTTTGTCACTCTCTGCATTGTGGTTGGTGGCCTTGGCATTGCTACCTGGATGACCTAACCATTTAGGCCCTTGGGGTCTGTAATGAGACTGGCCTATTGACTGACTCGATTTTAAAGTACCCCTACTACCTTCTTGCCTCTGGTTTGATTCTGATTAAAAGATTCCGACGATCGGAACCTCTTCTGCGAATACTCTCTTTTTGCTTTAGAAAAACCTTATACCCTCATTGTCATGTCGATTATCTGAAGGTACCGATCATGGGCTAATGCCATTACCTTCTCTACCAAGTTCGTGTTTAAACCCTCAACAAATCTTTTGACCTTCTCCCTTTCTGTAGGAATAATATGTGTGTTGTATGCTGACAATTACATGAATTAGGTATTGTATTATTTCACATTGTGGTCTCCTTGTTTCCACAGTTTAAACTCACGCCTGAGCGTATATTTTCGGGTGTTAGGCATGTACTTTTCAATGAATGCGGCTCTGAACTCCCCCCACGTCATCAGTGGTGACTTCGGGGATGATTTCTTCTAAAATTTCTCCACCTCACCCCTGCGTCATCCATAGTTTATCGTTGCACATACCCTTCAACAATCCTTTGAAGGAGGTAGTACGAGAACCAAGTCTTTGAAAAGACTCAAGACAGACACGAGAAGAGTACGAAAGAAGGGAAACTTTAGGATGTTATTTCGTTTACTTATTACTAAGGTGACGCACACACCGTCGCAATAAGTAACCGTTCAAACACCCAACTCGAAGAAACTTCATAGAATCTCCTAACCTGGTTTAGCTCTGATACCAACTTGTCACGCCCCGACTTTTCCTAAGTCTTTACTTAGGGCGTGATGGCACCTGGACAATTACTTCCCACCAGGAGCACCATTAAATTCTCTTCATTTAGAAATTTGAACTTATAATTCAAATACGGAGCTATTAATAAAAATAACAATAAAAAATATGTTTATGACTTTATTAAAAACATAACGCGAGCTCATGCTCGTGCAAATATTGTCTCTACATAGACATACTGACAAAGATTACTCTAAGTTGGAAGGGAGACCATTCCACACGGGCATTTTTCGAGACACTGGAACTGACATTCTGAACCTGACGAGTACCAAGCCCGAAGCAATGGACTTGGTATGACAAGAGGTTGTGGGACGATCGCTAGCCTTGGCGTGGAGCCTTTCCTTTATCACGCTTTCCTCAAACATATTAAATAAAGAGTCAGCTGATGCGCGAAAAGATGCACACACTTAAACGCAAGTGCACGTTATCGTGACAAGTAATATAGTCTTAGCAAGACCGAATATCGTCCACAAGGGTTAGGGTTCAAGTACCAAATATCTATCTTTTGGTATCTATTTGGTAAATTGATATTTGATTTTGTGGTTTATAACTACGAATTATAAAGGCTAATTTAACTAATGAGTTTACTTCAGTTGTGATGAGAATAGGGATTCCACGTCTCCTCACTATCCGCTTATGTTACTTATTAATGCAATAACTTATGGTCTTCTTCTTTTGGAGAAAGCAGGTTCACTAAATCGTTTTATACTCCCGTTAGGGTTATATAAACACTAAACCTCGATTGCACCTTACCTACCTTCGGTGATAAGGATAACTCTATAGGAGGATTAAGACTAAGAACCTAGTTAACCGTCACGCACAATGCGTAAAATTAGGGTTGTTAAGCCTCTCGTTAACGCTACATAAATAATTGAGGTATTTTCATCCCCAATCCAAGAATGTCTACCCAACTTACAGCATATTCACAATCCCCTCCTTTCGGAGTCTGATTAGAAATCATATAGTGATAATTAGTTGTCAATTAACTACCAAACATTCAATTTAATTATTGGATAGATCTCAACAAGAAGAAGAATAACCATAAGCGTCGTTAAATCATAACATAAGTTTCTAGAGATTCAACATGGAAAGCCCTATAGAGGAATTAGTTCCTAGCCATTGACATGACAAGAACTAATTCCATGTTCATCATACAAAACTGAAATAAAAAAAAGAAAAGTAAAGAAAATTACTTAAGAATGAGTCTCCAAGCCTAGCATCCAAGGGTTGTGTTGTGGAATATTTACAAGATGGATTGGTGGATGGAAGGATGTAGAATGGTGAATGGTGGAATGGAGAATGAATAATTCTTCTAATGATGTAGAGTATTTATAGCCAAAGAATCCTTTAGGTGAAGGGTTAGGGATTTTGTAGGTAGAAAAAGTTATTAGAATCCTTTTAGGTAAGGGTTTTAAGGTAGGAAAAGTTATCCCTTTAGAAGGAAAAGTTATCCCTTTAGGGTTCTGAAAACATGTCAATTTCGGCCCAACACTTCATAATTCCCGCGCCCGCAGATCAGCCATGCGCTACCAAATTCAAAGAATCTCGGGACTTCAAGACTTTGGCCACAAGGCCACTAGCGCCGCGTCGGTGATGTTTTTCAGCGGATTCTGCTTCGTCATTTTTCCGTCCGACTTCGCGGATCTCTCTATAATTCCTTAACTTAGACTTCATTTCTTGGCCCTTTTGTGTGCAATTCCATCTCATTTATGCTCATTTCATCTCCCTTTCGTCATTTTTCCATTTCTGACCGCTGTGACACAAAAGAAAGGAAAACGACCCTAATACTATACTAAACATAAATAAAATGAGTAAAATACTGATTAAAAATGACTCAAAAAGTGTATATAAAATACACCGATCATCAGCCCTACCATCTGGGGCTGAGTGAGAACCTTACCCTGCAATTCAAAGTAACACCACAATATTCCAAGTGCAATCACATTATAACGTAATAAGCATATTGCAAAAACATATCAGGTTACAACACTTTTAAATATGCAACATCTCCTCATAGAAAATTCTCGGTTTAACTAACACTTCATTTTATCTCGTATTATACGTTAAGACATTCCCCTGCATTTCCATATGTTTATTACATTTATATATTTGTGAACGCGTATTCACTTTTCATATTTGTATATAGGTGAACATGTATTCATCTTTCATATTTGTTGCGGCGTGCAACCCGATCCATTATATTTACGTATTTGTGAACACGTATTCACTTTACGTTTTGTTGCGGCGTGCAACCCGGTCCATTATGTTTACGTATTTGTGAACGCGTATTCACTTTACGTTTTGTTGCGGCGTGCAACCCGATCCATTATATTTACGTATTTGTGAACACGTATTCACTTTACGTTTTGTTGTGGCGTGCAACCCGATCCATTATGTTTACGTATTTGTGAACGCGTATTCACTTTACATTTTGTTGCGGCGTGCGACCCGATCCATTATGTTTACGTATTTGTGAACGCGTATTCGCTTTACGTTTTGTTGCGGCGTGCAACCCGATCCATTATATTTACGTATTTGTGAACACGTATTCACTTTACGTTTTGTTGCGGCGTGCAACCCGATCCATTATGTTTATATTTATATATTTATGTGAACACGTATTCACTTTTCATATTTTCAGAAGATTGAATAAATAATATTCTCTTTCCCAACATTCTGTCATTCATACTTGTAACGATTATAACTTTTTAACCATAACTCCAACTAAGGTGTTTTTCAAGCGGAAACTAAGGTAAGACGGGGATCTTTCACTGTACCAAATTTCATTTAAAACTAATTTGGTTAATTAACACAAACTTATCCTCAAAACAGTCATATGAGATTTGTTTCGGCAGAATTTTTATTAAACAGAACACAATCTTAGAATAGTCATAACTCCTAATCTGTAAACCCGTTCAAGCCCCATAAAATATCAAAACGACGAGAACAGAGAGATACACGTCTCCATGTGAACCATCCTTTCATATTCTGTACCATTTGGTACAGCTTTACACTTTTATTCGCTGCCCTTTCTGGATCTCGATAGATCCGAGGCAGAAACTTTAAACAGCGATAACTCTCAATACGTAAGTCGGATAGACCCCCGTAAGGTCTCAAAATGTCCACAACAGAGATATCTAGAACTTTCATTTAGCAAATTTTCATATTTCCCACAGATTAGTACAGTTTTACGTTTCAACATCCTGCCCTTCTGGATTCCGACGAATCCGAGGCAGCAACTTCAAACTACAATAACTCTCAACCCGTAAGTCCGTTTTGATAACTCTTTATCTATATCTGTCAGTAACAGAGATATTTACAACCATGTAAATTTTCATATAATTCTAATAAGTAAAACTCAATAAAAACAGTCTGTAATTATGCCTTTCGAATTTCGACCAAATCTAAGGCAGGAACTTTGAACTATGATAATTTTCAAACCGTATGTCCATTTTACCTCATTTTTGGTTCTATATGATCATATTAGAGAGGTGTACCACTCTTCCGAATTTCATCAATTTCTAACAATTATAACTCAGTGAGAACAGTTCGTAAAGTTCATGACGCAACTTGTTGTCTAAACAATCAAAAGTTCAATATTTCTTTTCAACACTCAATTCTTATTCTAACATGTATTGAACTAAAAATAAAGGATGTTACCAAGAATTTCTGAGTGAGAAAACTCACCTTGTAAGTGTGAAGATTATTGTTGTGTGGTTGCTAAAATTATCCTTACTCTCTAGTATTTTGCTTCTTGTTTTTCTTGCCCTCTTGGTATTTTTTTTCCTCTTCTTTTCACTTGTTTTTTTCTGATTTTCTAACCTTTGTGGTAAGTACTTTGTTTGTGTATAAGTAAGGGTGTTTGTATAACATATGGAGGTGGAAAGACAAGAGTTGAGGAAGATGAAAATGTGGAGGGGAAATGTGCATGTATGGCTCTTAATGCCATTACTATCATTTTTCTAAAGGCAGATTGTGGCCCTTAATGATATTATAATATAGCGAGAGAAGGATTGTCACACCTAGAATGTTCTTTTGTGCATATCCTTCACGTTATCTATGTATTTGATAAGATGCCTCTCCTCAAGTACTTAATAAAAGGTTTTTCTTTTTGCTCTATACCTTATGTTTTCTCTAGGCTAATAAATATAGTGCGGAGATCTTTCTTCTTCTCGTTATAAAATTTTCTGTCTTACACGATAACAATTTGGAAATGCCAATTAACTAACAGAGAGTACAATTGAAAAAGAAAAAAATAGTAACCCAACAAATTTCCCTACTATTATTATTATTATTGTTATTGTAACAACAATTTGGGACTTCACAGATGTCATCATGTAAGTCCACTTCTACTCCAGTTGATACTAAACCCAAGTTGGGTGCTGCAGCTGGCTCTCTCTATGAGGATCCGACCCGCTATCGTAGCAGGCGCCCTTCAGTATCTGACGTTCACACGACCTGATATTACATATATCTTACATCAAGTGTTTTTGTTTATGCATGATACCAGAGTTGAACATATGAATGCGCTCAAACGCATTCTTAGGTACATTCAGGGAACACTTGAGTATGACTTGCATTTGTATCCTTCGTCGACGTCGACGTCTACGCTAGTTTCCTATACAGACGCTGATTGGGGTGGTTGTCCTGACATCAGACGGTCTACGTTTGGCTATTGCATGTTTTTAGGTAATAACTTGGTCTCATGGTCTGTCAAACGACAATCGACGCTTTCACGTTCAAGTGCAGAGGCCGAGTATCGAGGGGTAGCCAATATGGTTTCTGAGTCATGTTGGTTACGAAATCTACTTTTAGAGCTTCATTGTCCTATTGAGAAAGCTACCTTAGTGTATTGTGATAATATAAGTTCCATATACCTTTCTGGTAAACCAGTTCATCACCAGCGCACTAAACACGTAGAGATGGATATTCATTTTGTTCGAGAGAAGGTAGCTAAAGGACAAGTACACGTCATGCCTTCCGGATATCGACATGCACATCATTACAGCGGTCTTCCTCACCTTTTGAAGATTTTAGAGGCCTCAAAGATACGAAGATCGCCCGCTATGATCGCGGGTGTGTTAATGAAGCCCACAGCCATGTGCGCCAAGGTCCACAGCACGCTCAGGCCTCCGAGCATCGCTCACGGAACAATGTTATACTTGATGTATATTTGGTATATATTAGAATTTGTCTTGTACCTTAATTACTATTGCAATATTACCATAATTGTATAATTAGTCTCCTTATAGAATAGGGTTTTAGATGTAAAGTAGGAATATGATTCTCGTATTGTAACTTGTATATATATGTCTTTCATCAATAAGAATAATCAAGGGATTAATTCTTTCAACTTCGATGTTCGGTTCGGTTCTCGCTTATAGTATCTCCGTTGTTCGGTTTTACCGAACTATTATTAGAGAATTTCGAAAAAAAGAAAATATTGTACATTGTTACACACATTATACTCAGTCCCACAAATTTCCGATCAAGCCCATCCCTAAATCCTAATCCTTTTAGTTTCTTTTCTTTTCTATTTTCAAAACTTTCCGATCCAAGCCTACACTTCTGCTGCTCGTTGTTGATTTCTTGCTTCTAGTGTGCTACTGGTTGGTTGTAATCACCAACTTGAGTGTTACAAAATGCGGGGCTGCACATCGAGCAGGTTTAACTTGTGCACCACATAAATCAGCTTTTCTGGTTCTTTTGTCTTGCACTTTAAAATGGTTTTAAACAAAGCTGCGTTTTAACTTTGTGAAAAATTGAGGCAGTGATAAATATGATAACTCCATGATTTTTGGCAAATAGTAACAATATTGATTTGCATTGATGCAAATGCATTTTTTTTAACTTTGTGACCCAATTTTTAAAGGAAAAAACATAAAAATAGCCTATTTTGAATTTTAAAAAGTACCTTAGTTTAGAAGCAGAAAAGTAGCCATTAATTAGGCCGAAGAACCGAACTAAACGAATCGAAGAACCGGACGCCCACGCCTAATTCCACATGACATATTCAAGACACAAGATTTAAGATCATTTTGATATATTACACATATTTTTTAATTTAAGACCACAAGATTTAAAGTTATACTTCATTTTTTTAACTCCGTGTTGAGTAAGACACATCAAATGAAACTTATTTAAGAGGCAAGAAGAGAAATAAAATTATAGTGGAAGGCACCAAAACATAAATGAATTAAGTATTCATAGGAAAAAAGCCACATAAAGTAAACTCTATGGAATCGGAGGAAAGATAACTCCAGCTAACATAGCAGAAAAAAGAAAGAAAAAGCCATAGCAAAAGTTAAAAAGCAGCACAAACAGTCAAGTGTAAAAAAGAAAGAAAGAGAGAAAAGCTTCTTCTATTATTCTCCTCTTTACGTATGGCATGGTGGTTATATTTATCTTTCATAATACAGCTGCAAAGTTGGCTTTACACATTTTTGTACATCTCAAGATTTCAAAATATTGATCTTATTATGCTCAATGTACTCATTTATTGACTGCAAACCGCAAACTTTGTTCATTTCTCTTTTTGGGTATTCCGTATTTGATCTTTTCATGTTGCAGAATTAAAATGAAGTGTCTCCTTTCTATCAGTTAAGTTTTAGTCGATACGTTAACACATTTGGTATCAGAGTAGGGAGAGGTTCGTCCATTAGAGGTTCTCCACCACCCGTATAAAATTATCTTTACGTGTTTGGCTTACGAAAAGAAGGTTGTTGGCACGCAGTGGCGGAGCCACAGTGTGCACACTTGTTCAGTTGAACAAGCTGTACACATTTTTTGCAGTGCTATTTTCCACTTTTGAACAAGCACAGCATCCTCATTCCCTTATACAACGCTCACTTCAAACTATGTAGATCCGTCCCTGTTGGGACGTGATTCTATTTCATATTATTCTCTAAGGTAATAATAGCCTTATTTTTGTCTTATTTCTTTCTTGTTGTACTGTCGGTCTAAGAAGAGGAATGGAAGTAGTCATCACTCATCTTGCTTCTTTTCTTTGGAACTCTACTTCACTTGATTCTCATGCTAATGGATTCCATGCTCTGTTTCTGGCCTTATTAGATTGATTTCATAGGCGAGCATGAAGTTTGTAGCCAATAAATAGTGAGAAAAGTGTCTTTTCGTGATTCAAGTAGCAAGTTCCGATTCATTATTGAGAAAAAAATCTTCCGGAGACTCTGGTAGTAAATGGTAATTGTATTGGGAAAGCGTAAATCTTAGTTGATTGAAGTTTTTCGTGGAAATCGAAGCAAAGTAGGTTCTATTATTTGTCAACTGTAATTTGAAATGGAAGCTCGACTGAAGAAATATAGACAGCTGAGTCCAGAGAGAGCCAAAGTGTGGACGGAGAAATCACCAAAATATCAGCAACAACAACAGCAGCCCCAGCAAAATGATGGGAAAGTGCCAGTGGTATATTATCTTTGTAGAAATCGACAACTTGAGCATCCTCATTTCATGGAAGTACCCTTGTCTTCCCCTGGTGGCCTATACTTGAGAGGTAATGTGCCTCTGATTATTCCTTTAAGACATATACTCCCTTCGTCTCAAATTATTTGTCGTGTTTCTCTTTTACACGTCCTTTAAAAAAAAATTAATTAGGAGGAGTTTTGACTATTTTAATGTCATAAGATACAATCTATCTTCATTGAATATTTACTCTATCTATGTGTCATCTCCCATAATTGAGGTGTTTGTAGTCTTCAAGGGTAAAATGGAAAAAACTTACTAACTTTGTCTTGAACTCCTAAAATGGCAAATAATTTGAGACAACTATTTTTTAGAAATCACGACAGATAATTTGATACGGATGGAGTATGATGTATATGATTACGGAAAGTAAGTAACAAATTCTGGTTATTACTGTAATTTATATGTCTTCTTGCAATCTTGAAGATGTAATCAAGAGGTTTAACGTTTTGAGGGGCAGGGGAATAGCTTCGTCTTATTCTTGGTCCTGCAAGAGGTAAATACTCAACAATTTGAATTTAATTGTAGGGTTTTGCTTTTAGTTTTGAATTATCATTTATTCCAATTGTATGTGAATTTTACATTTCTGGTCTGTTTATTAACACAGGAGCTACAAGAACAGATTTGTGTGGCATGATCTTTGTGAAGATGACCTAATTCTTCCTGCTCATGGTAATGATTATGTTCTAAAAGGCTCGGAGATCTGTGAAGAAGTTAATTCAGGTATCTATTACCTCTTGAAAACACTTTCTGGATCTATTTTCGTAGTATAAACAAGTACTCTCACTGTTTTACTTTATGTGGCTTGATTCGGAGTACGAGGGTCAAACTAACTAAGATTGACCGCAGTTTCTTTGTGATGAAAATTCTTTTTATGTAAATACGGACATAAGATATCTGCTATTCATGAAACCACATGTGTAGTTGGGCATTACTTTTTTCTTTTGCAGGTCGCTCTAGTCCCGGGAAAAATGATAGATTGTCAAATCCAAAAGTATTATCAGAACATCCATCCTCTAGAAGCCAAGATGATCCCTCTCCTCCGTCTAGCACTACTGAAAGATATGCAAAGAATTCTTCTGATGGCGAACCATCACTTCCTGCTGAAAATCCAGGTTCTTCGGATGTATCCCCAGAGTGCTTTACTGGTAAATGTTCTTCGTGTAAAGGTACGATCAATAAGACTGATGGCATGGCTGATTCTTCCACTCAGTCTCAGAAAAATGCAAGCAGCACTAATACACCTCATGATACTTGTAAAAGAGGCGTTTCAATAGATGATAAGTCTTCAGAGGTTGAAAATAATGAAATAAATCAGGTTCAGGTTTCCAGGATGAATGAGTCAGCCGCACATAGACCATCATCAACTAGTGGTAGAACAGATAGCTTGATATCTCTCATCAGATCAGATGTTAGCAAGCTCGGAAGCAGCTTTAGGAAACATGAAAGCGAGGAGTGTGGCGTTCCTGCATCAATGAAGCTAAAGCCTCATAATATGCTAATGCAACTGATTTCTTGTGGAACAATGTCAGTAAAGGATCATAGATTTGGCCTTATACAACATACATACAAGCCAAGATTAACTTTAAGAAAGCTTGATTGCCTGACCAGGAATCTGAGGTTAGAAGACGAGGAATATTTTTGTGCAAGCTGGACAGAGTCTACTAAGAGGTTGTTGTTTTGGTTATATACACTTGCTACATCAAAAGTCATCTTCTACTCGGGAATACTTAATACTCCTCCCGTCTCTACTCATGTGACACTCTTTTCCCTTAACATTGTCCCAAGAAGAATGACATCATTCCATATTTAGTGATAATTTAACTTCAAACTTCTTATTTTACCCTTAATAAGATGATTTATAGTCATACAAAGATCTGTGGCTTATTTTAGATTATAAGTTTCAATTCTTTTTTCTTAAACCCTTCCCCGACCCGCTAACACGAGATGCTTTATTCACCGGGCTGCCTTTTTTTTGTGCCCAGTCAAACACCTTCACATAAATTAAGACGAGGGAGTAAGAGTTTTATCTGTGAGGAATATTAAACTTCCGTTCTTTACGTATTGAAATTCAGGATTATGTCACAACTAATGTTCCATACATCGGCTGCCTATTGTGCTACTAGTAGATTATGTCCTGTATAGTATTGAATGATATCTGCCTAGTTAATTAACCTGTCTTTTTAACGATTTTCCTTCTCTTGAATGTCAACCTTCATCATGTATATCATCCTGTTGATTCTTGTGTTTACTTATTACTTAAACCATTGTCATATCCTTCTCCTTTCTTATGATTATAGGGGTAGTAGACTTCAAATTGTTTAAGCTCTAACAGTCTCGATCTGTCTCGTTAAAATGTCTCGTAATGATCTTCCTGGGCTCATAAGCACATATTTTTCATTGCTGGAGGATAGCATAGAACGTTCGGAATAAATCAGTATTCTGAAAATACTTTAAAGAACTTTTGTTTTGTAGAAAAGTTAATGATCACCTAGTTTTGTGAAATAGTATGCTACTTGTGAAAGAAAAAGAGTTTACAGATATTGATTTAACGATTAGTCTTTCCATTGTGCTCGATGATGTTGAACCTGTCAGTCGACATGCTTTGCGTATTATGGTTTTTCTTGCTATATCTTAAGAGGAATTTGTTCGATGCAGGACAAATAAGCAGCCTGGAGATTCAGTTAAAAATAAAGAGGGGCCGAGTTCCAGATGCTCAAAGTGCATTCAACATTCCACCAATGAATAATGGTGGCAAAAAATGAGTCATTGAGATCCCGTCTTTTTGAAGGCCCAAGCATCTCAGTTGAAGAAAAAATTGGAAATAAGTCAATAACCATGAATTTCATCGCTAATCCGTCGCTAGATTGCTGGTAGCTAACATCGTCTAGTTCTTTACTATTTTTGGTATAAACAGGATTTGATAGTTCAAACATAAGATATTTTTGATGTTTTAGACTATTTGTAAGCGAAGTAACAAATAGGAGATCAAGCTGTAAGTTGTAATACTTTTGAAGGGGACTACATGTTTTGATGTAGAATACCTGTGGTCTGTGGATATATAGTTTAATTGTACCATTCTCAATAATGAATTGCTCGTAGCTAACATTTTTTTTTGATAATTCGTCGCTAAATATAATTAGCAACGGATTTTGCTATTTAGCTACACAATTTGTCCTTCGCTAATTCTTGTTTTTTTAGCAGCGAGTAGACAGTTCGGGAACCATTACTTATGGCATGTCCGGTTGAGGAAGTGAGTGAATCATAAAGTCTTTCCTCGAGAAAGAAACAGTCCAGACTACTCTTACAGAAATGAGAAAGAAAATGTGATCAAAATTGAAGAAGGTCAAGTTCAAATTAAGTAGATGTTGCTAATTTCCAGGCTTGCTTCTGGAGCTTAGAATATAATATATGGTCGAAATTTAAGCTCTTCCAGTTACTATGATTTCAATTAAGAAACAGTTTAGAAGAAAGTATAGGAAACATCATATGTTGAAAAATGAGTATTTACTTATAGGAATTTGTGGTGAGTTTTAATCTGGTCCCATTGGATCCATATAACAGCAAGAGAAAAACTTCTGATTCTTCTTACTATTATATATGTGCAAAAATAACATTTTACCATGCTCACACAGCAAAATTCTTAACTGTGTCGGACATATTCCTATATTTGCAACTACTTCATACCACCTTTGTCCTCATTAAAAAATGGGCAGCCCGGTGCACTCAGCTCACGCTATGCGCGGGATCTGGGGAAGGGCCGGACCACAAGAATCTTAAGGATGCTAAATAATTAACCATGGCACAAGAGGTATATTTACTCGCATTTGGTACTTGCGCCAATGCAATAATTTAACATCGTTTATATTAACTTTTTGAATGTATGTATGTCCTAGAGACAATCATTATTAGGGACAAATGTACTTGAACACATTCGTATTATTAATAACATTAATATATTTGTGGCATTTGCGATTATTGAATTATTATTTGATTTTTTATAATTATTCATTAATGTGCATCTCTTGAACTTACGTTGTCATTAATAGAGTGAGATATTAATGATAGAGCATAACTCTCAAATTAGCCTCGACTAATGATCCTCGAGAATGGGATATCGATGAAGTTATAAGTCGACATGTGGTCTGCATCACATTTTTGGAGAATGTAGTATATCTCACCTGCTACTAGTAATGGTTACTAGTGATGGACATATGGATACTTTTGGAAAGTATTGGTATACCTTGTTGATAAACTGTTTGTTATACATGTCTAAAGTGTTATCAGCGTGTGGGAGATAAACGTCCTTTGACTTGAGATCAATACGCACCTTGTTTAGAGAGTAATGTACGTTGACCCTGTCCTAAGCTTAAATTCCTTATAGGATAAGATACGGCTTGTGTTTGGTGCATTATGATGTAGACTAAAGTGATAGTTGAGCCAAGAATATGATTCATTCTTCGATTGGATATTCGAGAGAACACTCAACTTCTCAGTATATTAGGTCGACCAAGTCATTGCCCAATGCAAGAGACATATTTAGAATATGGTCTAGTTGTCGACTAATATGGATGAGATAAAGTGATCAAGCCATTTGGATAGACACATGACAAATCCTAAGCTTGATCGAGTGTGTCGCGAATGAAAGGAATTTATAATCTCACATAAACGTTATGTTTGTTGGATTCATGTAAACGTACTTGACATATTGAGTTCGTCGTACGACGCAACCTAGGAGTTCTGTATGAACCTTAATTGGATTAGTATCAATATGTGAAGGTCTATTGGGTCACATTATGTCGATCGTCTTTTCGGTCTAAGGGTGTATTTAGAAAGTATTAAATATTATATTTGGAATCTAGATATTTAAAATGATAATAACTATGGGATAATTTCTATTTGATGGAAATTATTTAATTAAATCAAAATTGGATTTTGGATTTAAAATTAAACGTGCTGAATATATACTGGGTAAGGAGCTATGGTGCCTACCAGGCTGAGTCGTGGCGCTGCTCCGCGCCGCTGCGCCGACCTGGTAGTAGGCTTAGTCAGACTAGCCCACTGCACCTCGGGATTTGGGTCAGGCTTGAAGCTCAATCCTAATCTGATATTTGACCTAATTCCCCCTATATAAACAGCACTAACCCCATAAGTTTGACACACTAATTTAATATTATTTTATAGACTTAGAGTTTAGAAAAGAAATTATCTCGAACCTCTGCCAAGATTTCCTGGCTTTTTTGACAGAGGTATACACCGTAGCATAATGTTTGCAGTCGAAAGGACAACCGTGTGTGCACCCTTTAGTAAAGACTTCAGATAATACAACCTGTAAGTTTCATGTTCATGTTTTACATTACAGGTTTGATTGTCATATAACAATATTAGAATTATTGTTGGGGTAAGTAAGCAAAATAAAATTTTAATTTCCGTTGCGCCTTACTTATGTGTTTTTTAACACAACAAAACCGTACAGTGGTATCAGAGCCCGGGATGGTTCAATGGTTATGTAACAATTGAATATCATAATAATATGGGTTAAACGTAAAATTGGTTTTAAACTGAATTAAAACAAGACTACTTGAAATCCTACATACCATGACTGAACGGTTAACCTTTTGTAATCACCCTAAATTTTCAACTACGCTAAATCGAGGAAGTAATTCCGTTCTAACTCGAACTAAGCCTAGTGCAGAAAATTGGTTCATTGCGAACATGATGCACGACGAAGAACAGGTAGGAATGGATGATGGTCGATATGTGTGTTATTGATATTGGTGGGTTATAATGAAGGATTCGTGATCTGATCCCTAAATTAGATTTAAGGTTTGGACGATTTTTAGAAAATCAACACAGATACGTTCTGTCAAGACGCCAACGTCGCAGCCCTATTGTAAGGCGTCGCGGAGCCTGCTAGGGTTTCGAGTAGGCGCCGCAGCTCCATGGTGGATAGAGATGGCAACAAATTCTGGATCCGGTCCGGATCCGGTGGATCCAGATCCGTTTTATAGGATATGGATCTTTAAAATTTGAACCTGACGGATCCGGATCGGACCCGAATCCATTTATGATGGATCAGATTTGGATATGGATCTTGTCTTTGAGATCCGTATCCGGTCCAGATCCGACCCGTGAATCCGTTTTTTTATTAAATACATTTATACATCCATAAGAGTTAAGACCAACCCTTTTAATTTTCTTGACCATGCCCAACCTGAATTTGGAATTGCCTTTTCACCTTTGTTCGCCTTTTCCTTAGGAATCCAATTTCTACATTAGAGTTAGACGTTAGCCATTGCCAGATTATTTAAATGATGATTTCTGACCTTTTATTTACATTTTCTCTATTTTTGTTCTGTTGTTGCTACTTCTTTCTCATTATTATTAGTGCTAAAAAGCTTTAATGTTAAATCACGAATAAATTAAATTAAATTCACAGAAAGAGATAAAACTTTAAATGTTCAACACATGCTTTCTTTTATATCATTAGGAAATTCAAACAGTTTATTATGCAAAAATACATTCTACAAAAAAGAATAGTCTTTGAATGCGCATTTATCTACACATAAAGGAAAGTAATCTGTATTTGGTTTGTTTTTTTGTTCCGACAAAGGAAAAATAATAGGAAATTGAAAGGAAAAATAATAGGAAAAAAATGAAAGTGATAACTTGATAGTTGATATAAGCCTTGGACCACAAATAAATAACTTAAGAACTCCTGGAAAATATTTACTATCATTTATATTCGACATTTAATAATTTAATTACTATTTAGATTTGCACTGCTATCACTTCTCATTAAGAAGGGGTAACACTGTTTTTTATTACCAATATTTAAACCTTAATTTTTTAAATAAAATTAAACTAATTACTTACTTATAATAAGGCAAATATTTTTATATGTGGATCCAGATCGGATCCATGGACTCGGTGGATCCGATGCATCTGAATTTGGATATGATTTTAAGGACCCGATGGATTCGGATCTGAATATAGATATGAAAAATGGATCTGGATCTAGTAGGATTCGGTCCAGATCCTATCCGGTGCCATCCCTAATGGTGGAGCACCGCGACGCCTATCACGGTAACAGGCAGGGACCGCGACACCTGTCCGAAATTGCGATTAAAAGATTTGTTTTAAAATTTTAAACTTACTGGATTGTAGGCGTCGCGACCCCATAGTGGAGCGCCGCAACCCTAATTCGCAAGCGAAAGCCTATCATGTACGATGTCGCGGCTCGCGGAGAACGACTTGGCGGCACCGCCACTCGTGACGCCGCGATGCTAATTCATTGCGGTGAAGGCTTACGCACCAGCGTCTTGCCCTAATGATTGGTGTCGCGGCGCCACCTGTTCAGAAAGTAAAATTTTCATATTTCAGAATGTTTAACCCGTGATTTTTATTATGCAGTACATTATTTGATAAGTATACTGTTTATGTGCTAAATGATTGTCATTTAAATTACTAGAATAGGTCTAAAAATAATTGTTTAGGTAGACCATGCCTAATATATGTTTAACCGCTTAATATCATGTTTGGGAGGGCGGTACCCAATATATGCCTAAACAGTTTTGCATGATGTTTAAAATGCTTTGTTTGATAAAGCATGCTAGAGTTGATATTGGTTAAAACCCTGAATTAAAATGTTCCTCAAAATTTAATACAAGTCTCATTTTAAAATGAATGTGTCGTACGTTATAATTAATTGTAGTGCAAAATCCTTTTCTGCGAGATGAGTATTTATGCCACAGCATTTTCTCTAAGCCTACGAGGACTCAGACTCTTTCATAGATGCATGTTAAATATAGAAGCGGGTGATAGACCTTCATGAGTATTTACACCACATTGTTTGCTCTATAAGACAAAACTCACTTAGATACATAATTGCAGTCACTGTTGACACCCAATTTTGACTCTCTCTTTCGATTATTTATCGGCAATTAAACTAATTTTTTAAAAACCGCAAAAACAATTTTCCTTTTACTAAAATAAAAACACCTAAATTTCTACCCAAACCCCATAAAAAAACCCAGCCCAATCCATTGTCCCCATTTTCGGACAACCCATCAGCCCAAATACCGTTCTCTTATTATACCCTTTATCATTTTTAGGAAAAACAAAAGAAGAGGCCCAATTGAAATTTGTGGCCCGAGCCCAACACCCATCTCCCCCTATTTAATCTATACCAGCAAAAAGCACCCCAAAACCTAAATAAATAAAAAAACTACTAAACCTAACACCCTAATCACCGCAACCCCATTCCCTTTCCCAAATCCGACATCTTCAGTGAATTTTCCGACAGGAAAATCCGGCGTACTCCGTTCGTGTCACGACCCAAATCACAAGTCGTGATGACACCTACCCTATTCCCCCGAGTAGGCGAACCACATTCTCATTAACAAGGTAATTCAGCGGAAAAATAAATAAGGAAAAAGAAATTATAAGTCTTAAACACTTAATTTCCCAAAATCTGGTCAAAAGGGTACAAGAGCACTAACAAGTCTGAAAAATAGAAGTCTGAAAGAATGTCCGAAGGCTACATACTGTCTGTCAATAACTAAAGAAAAATGGAATTAACTAAGAAGCCCTTCAGGGGCCACGGACGACCAAGTAGCTCACCCTGAATGACTAGAAGATGTCCACCTCGCGAATCAGCCACTGGGCGTAGAACTGGAACCTGGATCGTACTCTGCACTCAGCAAGAGTAGTATCAGTACAACAATAGTACCGGTAAGCATCATAGGCCGACAATGATTAGATAACGCATGAAGAAGTTGAAACCAACAAGTAGCACATAGAGCAATCAGGAATGGTCACGTATTATATACAAGTAAAGCGTAAAGAAATCATGAAATCAACCAAGACAGATATAATTCACCAAATGATCAGTCAAAATATGAGTGGATGAATGCAATGTAATACAATGTCACCACTCTCACTCCCGCTCTCCGGCAGAAACCTCGTGTTATACCCCGTAGTTCTGACCCTACGTATGAGAGCGTACGAAAGCATGTAAGATTTAAATTTTTTAAAGGATAGGTTGACGGATGGTTCCGGATGGGTTTTTAGTCAACTTTGAGGCGGGTTATGACCTGGTACATTGAGAGTTACTAAGTGTTTCAAAGGCCCAGGGCGTAGTTCGTTGAGTCTAAATTCCAACTCAACCAACCGTTCGTCGATAGGACGTCGGAGTAGAAAGTTATGGGAGTTACAAGTTCGGTCGTGACGGACGTAAATGCGTTTGAGCAAAACAGGCCGCGGCCGGATCGAACGCCGCGCGCCAGACAGCGGCGGCGCCGGAAGTTCCGAGAGTCCGCAGAGGTTTCAGCGCCGCGGTGCCGGTGTCAGGGCTGCGGCGCCAAGGCGGGATTCCTGGCGGAAAAACTTAGGAAAAATCAGATTTTTCTTTTAAAAGACCTTGGGAGGGTGACAAGTGTCCCCCCCCCCCCATCTGATTTTTGCATGCATTATATTGACCAAGTCTTGAAGACTTGGTCATATTTCATCTCTCTCTTAGACAAAAGCTCCTCCTTCTCTCTTAAAAGTTCAAGCTCCTCCTTCTCTCTAAAATCCCAAGAGATATTCTAGCCTTAGGAAAAATCTGAGAAAAATAAAGGCAAGAAGGAAGCTTGTGGCTAGCTTGTGAAGGTTGTTGTGGTGGTGTCCTTGAAAAGGAAGCTAGCAAGTTGTTGGAAAAATTTGGCTAAAGCTCTAAGGTAATGATTTTTCCTTTAGAATTAGTTTTTAGTGTTGCATATTAAGAAGAAAGAACTTGTGGTAGTAAATAATGCTCTTAGAGTCATTGCATGCAAGAAATGTGGTTTGGATATGAAAGAATTGGTTAAGAAGATATTATGAGCATGTTGTAGCCTAAAAACTACCTTAGAATTGTTAAGTGAATTGTTGTACCTTATGGGGAAGAATTTTACACACCCGAGTTTAGGTGTGTAATCCCCTTTGAAATGTTGGATTGTTGAGCCTTAAATGTGGCGTTTGGATGATAAATTCGGCCTTGAGAAAGGTGGCAAGTATGTAGAAACAAAGGAAATGCCGCCCAATTTTCCATAGAATTTAGTGACTTTGAACTTGGATTATTCTACATTGAAGTTAGAGGTTAATAAACGTATCATGATTATTATAGGTTGAAATATTACTTGCGGTAGTTGAGCTTAGCAAGTGGATTGACCAAAGAGGTATGTGGAACTTTCCTATCTCTTGAGCATGAGTAGTTGTACCTATGTAGTACGGTAGACGTACAAGATTTGATATCTTTCACTTGTTTTAAAAGTATATGCTACTTGTTTCATTTCAAAAGTATAAGTCCTTGAATTTAGGAAAATGTATTTGACAAAGGGATAACACTAATATAATGACTTTATGGGAAGTTGGTTATATTAGTTTTCTTGAAAGGTTCACAAAGAAAGGTTTACTCTAATTAAAACAAGTACGGGTAAAGGATTTGAAACTAAGAAAGGTGAATTGATTTTTAGGCATTGGTTGCCTAAGGTTTTAAAGGAAATGAAGTCACTTGATTTAGAAGTCTATTATATTTCTAAAAGGAAATGTGACTTGTCTTGAAAGAAATCGTAACTTGATACTATGGTGATTAGTATCTTGGAATTTTGTATAAAAAGAGTTATTTCTTAAAAGTTAGAAGTCATGGTACTTGGGTTGAATTCGGATTTTCTATTAAAAGACATGTTAGTGCCTTAGGATACTAAAATGAGAGGATATATTAATAATGTTAATAAGAAGTTAGGGATTTCTTAACTTGCTTATGTTATGATAAGCGGTAGTGCTTATGTTATGATATGATAAGTAGTAGTGCTTATGTATGATATGATAGGCGGTAGTGCTTATGTTATGTATGATAGCGGATGAGCTATGTTATATATTTATATTATTACGGTAAACCCGGGTTATTATTTATGCCATGGATTTGCTACCCATGATGCGAGTGCGCGCTTGCACTCATGCGGATCCGGACGCGTGATCCGTGCGGGTGAAATAGTCCCGTGCGAGTGCGGCGATGGTACTCGTGCGGGTCCACGGGATCCATGCGGGTGAAATAGTCCCATGCGGGTGAAATAGTCCCATGCGAGGCGGATGACCTCATGCGGGTCCATAGGACCCGTGCGGGTGAAATAGTCCCGAGTAGGATTGCTTAATGATACTACAGGCGAGGTACCTGTTTTGATCGTGAGCCTCCTATTTTTATGCTATAAGTTTTATACTTGTTACTCATTATTAGTAAGACACGGTCTGAGAAATTGATTTTTATCTATGACTCGCTTATTTTTGACTTATGATATTACTACGGTATTTTCGATTTACATACTTGATACGTTGTGTCTTGACCCTTCGCCGGGTTGCGTTACATCTGCGAGTAAGGGAAGCGGTGGTAGATCCTCATTCCTAGGATCTTTTACTCAGTGTCGGAGCTCCATTTCTTGAGGCTCGACTTTTGGTATAGTTCTCCACCGTGTTGTTGATGTTTTGTACATTCGGGGCATGGCGGAGCCCTGTCGTCATAGTGTTACTCATGCTTAGAGGCACTGTAGTCTTGTTATAACTTGGTTTGTTTAAGGATGTAGGCTTCGGTTTATGTACTTTTGGGGTAGCCATTTTGGGCTAGACTATTTATATCATTATGGTTGTTTATTGTGAGTTTATATTCCGCTGGTTTTCTCTGATGTTGTGTCACAAGGGTGCCCGGGTTAAGGCACCGGTCACGGATCCGGGGTCGGGTCGTGACACCTCGGAGGTTATCACTCTCGCTCTCCGATAGAAACCTCGGAGGCTATCACTCCCGCTCTCCGACAGAAACCTCGGCGACTATCAATCACGCTCTCCGGCAGAAACCTCGGAGGCTATCACTCCCGCTTTCTGGCAGAAACCTCGGAGGCTATCACTCCCGCTCTCCGGCAGAAACCTCGGAGGCTATCAATCACGCTCAATCTCCGGCAGAAACCTTGGAGACGATCAATCACTCTCAGTCTCTCACCTCACCATCATCACAAAATAATATGAGAAGTATGTCAGGCATGATATCAAGTCTCAATACGTGTCACCAATATACAATCAACAAGCACAAGTCAAATCAGGTGATAATCACAGAAAATAATACATATGGCGACAAACCCACATAACAGCTGACGAAACCAACGTAAATGTAATTTACCTCCACTTTATGCCCGAAGGCCTATCATGCTATCCCCCTCACTTCCTACAACTACATACGATTCTCTAATCAGAGTCTAACTAAAGTAAACCATAACCTACCTCAATACCGAGCGGGTGCCACGAACAATCAAACTAATGCCTTCCCCTTGCGTAGAGCCTCTGAATAATTAAAACTAGAAAATATGTGAACTACATTATAATACGAATATTAGGACACCCATATTGTTATATTTATATTAACAAGATCTTTACCATTTCCATTGTATGACTAAACTCATACCCCTATAAAAGTATTAGCATAACTTCAGGACAAACAAATACTATTCCTTTCTTTTAACTTTCTCGTATCTCCCGCTTGTAAATGATATAACATTAAATTTGTAACTCCAAATAAGGTGTTTATTGTACCACATCGAAGGCAACACTAGGGTCTCTTATTATGCCTAATCCCACCTGACAATACTTAGTGTAGATGGTGAAAATTTACGAAAGAAACAACCCCATGAAATCTGTGTCGCCAGAAGTTTTGTAAAACAAGGCAGAAACTTCAAACAGTCATAACTTCCAAACCATAAGTCGGATTTATCTTCGTCAGATATCAAACAGACGGGAACATAGTAATATACAACTTTCATTCAACCCATGTTTTCATATTCCTTACGGATTTGTACAGTATTTACGTTTTAAATGCTATTGTAAACATTATGCCATGATAAATCACTCAAGTTTCACTATTCAAGTTGATTGTGTAATTTTCGTGTAATGACTTCTTCGAAATTTGATTTCATTCTACAACACATTATTATAAGAATCATGAATAGATTAACTCAACCATAAACATAGAATCTAACCTGAACTCAATTGAGCGCTTCCCCCTCGTCTTTTAGCTACTAGGATTTTCTTTATTTTCTTTCCTTTCTCTCCTTTCTTGACTGCTGCTCTCGTTTTCTTTTTCTCCCTTTTCTTTTGTTTTCTTTGTTTTTCTTTTTGCTGCTTCTCACGTCACCCCCCTCCCCCTTTTCTTTACCTAATTAACGTGCACACAAAGGGGTAGTGGGCTTGGCCCACTCACTCACTAATTGTATTTCCCCTTTCATTAAAAATCAGCTCATCTAATTAATTAAATTCATGCACCAATTGTATATTAAAACTCCTATAATTTAATACCCTATAGTCGCATACTATTTTTGTAGTTTTAACGTGCTAAACGACCAAACGGGTCGTTACACTTCGTTATCAAAATCATACCATAGCCATCACCGTATCTCACAGAATCAACCCAAAAATTCTTAAAATCAACCTCAAAATCGTCACAAATCTCTCCCAAAATCAGAGAGATTTTTCTTACCAATTCTCAGATCCCCAACATAAGCTATAAATATCAACTTTCGGACATGCAAAGGCATCATATTTCCATAGTAAAAAATCTCCTAAAGATCCTAATTTGCTAGACCTTTTATCAGTCAAGAATCTCAATTCGAAAAACAACAAAACCAACAAGAATAAGGGAGAAACCAAAAAATAGCAAGAACCAACAAGAACAGGGAAAGAACCCGAAACCCTTTCTTTTGCATACTCTCGGTCTCCAGAGCCTAAAACTGAATTCGATTAAAAGTAAAATTAAATCAAAACTTCATCCCCTTTCAAATCGCCTAGCAACAAAAATTCTGAGTGGATCGACGACTTGATACGCTGCCTCGGTTCGCTGCCCGGAGAAGGTAAACCAAACTTTCTCTCAGTTTTTATTTTATTTTTATGCTTTATGTGTTGTATGAGTTATTAGCTTAAATTCAGATTATGTAAATGTTTAATATCAAGTGTGTTAGCATATTCTAGTTTAAATCGGTAGTATTCATGTGTTACATTTGGGATTAATCTGTGTAATCTTATATGAACCCATTTCAAGTGGTAGTAGACCTCTTAAGATCTGCAGGTTGTCAAATAGTCTATGATGGTTGTCGGACGTGTTGAAATTCATGTGTTTTGCCAATTTGATTATCCTGCCCATGTTAGCACATCAATCCCACTGAATTTTTCTGTGTGCGCTTTAGTACCCAAGTTGTTTGGTTTGGCTTAGCACTTGAGAAATGCTAACTCTGAACTGGTCTTGTCTGCTGCTTGTATAATCATGTTCTTGTCTTACTTCCTCTCAAGGTTATTTTGATTAAGGCATTATCTACCTAGTTCCAGTCTAAGTAACTCTATGATATAACGGGATCTTTACTCTTTCTTGATCCGACCCTGTACTATTCTACCATACCTTTTTAAGTGACAAAAATTATTCATGTTAACATTCTTCTAAAGTTGTCCTGCGTTATACCTGTATATCAAGTTGCTGAGTGAAATCTATACTATCATTATATGTGTGTTTGAATTAGTTTTGTCATTGTTAAATCATTATCCTATGTTTTATTGTTCAGTTCAGTTCCATTTCATGAAGTAAGGTTAGGTTTGGATGTGATCTATCATACAATGACTGTAAATATACAAAATTTCCATGTTAGGATATGTTTTATTCGTCTAAGCCACCCACCGCATTCTATATTCTCCATGAGATGTACAAGCCTAACACACCTAGATTAAATGCATGTCTAAGAAAAAATAGGGTATATTGTCAAATCTGTCTATTTCCCGTTATTTGCTATCTGCTTCTTAATCACGGTACACAGGTCTGAGTACAAATTATCTGTGTTGAGTCTTTTATGTGCCTATTTACTATTTTTTATAAAAATTTGGACATGTACTAATCCTTATCTTTTTTTACATGAAATGCATCGGAGCAAATGAAGAGTCTCATTACGAGACTCATCATGACTCTCATAAAAAATGAAGATCCATATCTATGTTAATTGCCGCATCCGCATCGGAAATTTCAAACCACAGGCAAAATGACATCGCCATTCTTTGAGTCATCTTTATTGATTTCATATCCCGCCCCCATTCATTTATTGTAAATTAATTGCCTAACGCCACACTATTAGTAGAACACTTGGAATAATTAAACTTTGAGTTGATAAATTTGTAACGATCCGTTTGGTCGTTTAAAACTACGAAAGAAGTATGAGACTATAAGGTATTTAATTAGATGATTTTAATATGAGATATGTGCATGAAATTAATTAAGAGATTAAGTGGGCCAAGCCCACAGAACCTTAGTAGGGCACGGCTGAATTACTAAACAAAATGGGAGAGGAAAAACGTTCAAAGAGGAAACCTAGCAGCTCTATTAGCAAAAAGAAAAAAATAACGTGCACAAAAGAAAACAAAGAAAAAGAGAGAAGAAAACGCTGCAATCAACAAAGAAAGGAAAAGAAAGAAAATAAAAGGGAGAAGGGGAGGAGAAACGAGACAGCAGCAAAACAAGAAAGAAAGGCAAGAAAATCAAGAAAACCCTAATAGCAGGAAACAAAAATGAAACGCTCTATTAAATTCAGGTTAGAATCTATGTTTATGGTTGAGTTAATCTATTTATAATCCTTATAATGATGTGTTGTAGAATGAAATCAATTTTTGTTTTAAGGAGTCATTACACGAAAATTCCACAATCCGTTTGAACAAGAGAAACTTGAGGGATTATCATTACATCAGTTGGTAAAAACGTGAAAACTGTATAAATGTGTAAAAAATATAAAAGTATGGGCTGAATGAAAGTTGTATATTACTCTGTTCCCGTCAGTTTGATATCTTACGGAGATAAATCTGACTTATGGTTTGAAAGTTATGACTGTTTAAAGTTCTGCCTCGTTTTACCGAAACCCAGGCGACACAGAATATAAAACGTGAAAACTGTATAAATCCGTATGGAATATGAAAATACGAGATGAATTCAAGTTGTAGATCTCTTTTTTTCCGTCAGTTTGAGATCTTACGGAGATAAATTCGACATGTGGTTTGAAAGATATGACTGTTCAAAGTTCTGCCTTGTTTTACCAAAAATATTCCGGAAAGTTGAAAGAAAGGGATGTTATTTGAAATTCCTGAAGTTATACTAATATTTTTATATGTGTAGGGGTTTAGTCAGACAATTGAAATGGTAAAAATATTGTTAATATAAATATAGCAAGGTGGGTGTCCTTAGATTCGTATTATAACGTAGTTCACATATTTTCTAGATTCTAAGCGTTCAGAGGCTCTACACAAGGAAAAGACATTGGCTTGATTGTTCGTGGCACCCGCTCGACATTGAGGTAGGTTATGGTTTACTTGAGTTAGACTCTGATTAGAGAATCGTATGTAGTTGTAGGAAGTGACAGGGATAGCATGTTAGGCCTTCGGGCATGAAGTGGAGTTGAATTACAATTACGTTAGTTTCGTCAACTGTTATGTGGGCTTATTGTCATATGTGTTATTTTTTGTGATTATCACTTGATATGACTTGTACTTGTCGATTATTTATTTATGATATGTGTTGAGACGGATATCATGCCTGTCATACTTTTTTCTATATTATTGTTGTGATGATATTGATGGCCTCCGAGGTTTCTGCCGGAGAGCGTGAGTGATTGGACTTCGAGGTTTCTGCAGGAGAGCGTGAGTGATTGGCCTCCGAGGTTTCTGCCGGAGAGCGTGAGTGATTGACCTCAGGGTTTCTCTGGGAGGCGTGATTGGCCTCACGAGGTTCTATCAGGAGAGCACGAGTGGTACATGGACTTCGGGTCCCCGTGGGTCGTGGCGAAAAGCGCCTTGCCTTAGCGTGTGTGTCTGAGGCGGGAGTGAGAGAGGTGACATTGCATTGCATTGCATTCATCCACTCATATTTGACTGATCATGTGGTGAATTATATCTGTCTTAGTTGATTTCATGATTTCTTTACGCTTTACTTGTATATGATACGTGACCATGCCTGATTGCTCTATGTGCTACTTGTTGGTTTCAACTTCTTCATGCGTTATCTAATCACTGTCGGTATATGATGCTTACCGGTACTAGTGTTGTACTGATACTACTATTGCTGCACTTTTGTTGAGTGCAGAGTACGATCCAGGTTCTAGTTCTACGCCCCATGGCTGATTCGCGATGTGGACATCTTCTAGTCATTCAGGGTGAACTACTTGGTCGTCCATGGCCCCTGAAGGGCTTCTTAGTTATTTCCATTCTTTCGTTGGGTATTGATAGACTATGTGTAGCCTTCGGGTGTTTTTAGACTTCTATTTTCAGACTTGTTAGTGCTCATGTACCCGTTTGACCAGATTTTGGGGAATTAAGTATTTAAGATTTTATAACTTCTTTTCTTTATTTTATTTTCGCAGATTTAACTTGTTATTGAAAATATGGTTCGCCTACTCGGGGGAATAGGGTAGGTGTCATCACGACTTGTGAATTGGCTCGCGACAAAGTTGATATCAGAGCTTTAGGTTAATCGGTCTAATGAGTATAAGAGCAATGTCTGGTAGAGTCATGCGAATTGGTACGTAGATGTCCGTACCCATCCTCGAGAGGCGATATGACATTTAGGAAACATTCCACTTCTTTTCTCCTTTCGTGCTAGTTCATTCCTTTCGTGCTAGTTCAGTCCGATTGGTATGTGGTTCATTCTTTTCGTGCGAGTTTAATCAGATTGGTATCTTATCCTCATTATTCTATTTTTTGACTGATAGTGGGGACATGTTTTTGGGTTTAGACATGATGAGTCAATTGTGACTTTGCTTGATTTGAAAAGTGTGTTTCAGTGTTGATGACACTTGATTAGATCCAATTTATTGGGATACAATAGGATGGAACATATATTAATATCCTGGAGGTAAAGAAAAACTAGGATGGATCTTTTACCGGACAAAGTGAACAAATGATGAGGCTATGAAGGAAATCGCGGGGAGGCACATTAGCATGAAGGAGGACCTTCGTGATGATGTATAAGAAAGTAGGACTTATGATAGGGAGTGTGTGAAGACTCTTTAGCTACTTGATGGGACAAAAATGTAAAAGAATTCAAATGGATCATTCTCAGTAATATGGCGAGCCCAAGTGATAGGTGTGCTCGTTCGTCAAAGGTTACTATGGAAGATTGAATCTTGTGGGAATAATTTGGGGTGTTATTTAAGTTAAGTCTGGGGTTGATAGTTCACTTGATATTTTGGTGTAGGGCGATGAGAAATCATTGTTGAACGGTGAGCTTGATTATCCGGTGTGAGATTATGTTAGTTATGAAAGGAATGCTAAAAGAACATAATTTGATTAGTTGGGTGGACTGCGTGTATATTTTTGGGGAAGGAACAATAAATGACTAGTGGAATGATTCTAGCGATAGACGAGGGTGAAAAATGAATTACTTACGGAATTTTCGGTTATTACACTTAAGTTAGGGAGGAAATGTGAGTATTGTGTAAGTTGATTAGGCTCAACAAGCTGCTACAAGTGATAGTACATGGTAACATGTTCTAGTTACAAGGTAAAATTAAAGTGACGAATTAAGGGTTAGTTTCGGGAAAGAAAAAAAAGGACAATGGATTCATCAAGGGACCCTCAGCTGTTTATATTCAGTTGGTAAACTTACGAATCAGATGGAAGGGCAATTCATCTGCTAAGGAACGTATAAGGAAAATGCTATGATCTATATGGGGACATCGATATTTTGGGCGCATGAGTCAGAGATCACCCTACATTTTATGGACTAAGTCGACGGTGGTTTGAAGTAGTATAACAACGAGAATTAACTGTGTGGGTATGATTAGGTTTGGTCGGTACTGTGGTCAGAGAGGCTTCGTGGGAAATGATATGTACAATTGTATTGAGGTTGGAAAAGTGCTCAGTTAAAGATTGAAGTAAGAAAGAGGGACCGTTAAATGCTCCAGATGGTGGTTTACTACTATCTCCATGATTGGCTCAGTTACTTTTAAGGATGTATAACTTCTTAATTCACCATGGGTGGGTTTGAGTGATTTTGGTTGATAATGATAAAGGTAATCTTGAATGTAGTATGATAGAGAAGGATTTAAGGAGAATGCATCTCACTCGTTAGCTTGGAAGGAAAGCAGCACAACTACTTGCAGCATGCACGAGTCATTGGTGACATTGTACTACATCTTGCAGTTAGAGTGAAATAGTGATAAGAATGATTGAGGAAGAATCTCTACAATTGGAGCTGAAGGCATAGTTTCGAGGTAAGACCTATGTCGGGGGTAATGGACGGTGTCGAAGAATCGATGGTTGGATAGTGCAGTTGAGTATTTCAGATATGAACGACTTAGAGTAATGATGCGAGGTAAGAAAGATGTAGGTGTAAGATTTGATAGTTTAGATTGTTGAAGGCGTAATAAGGTATTGCACTCAAATATCTTATAATTGTTAATGGTAGAAGTGATTGTGAATGAAACATGAAAAATTGAAGAATTAAGATGAGGCATGTTTGGATTCGAATTGGAAGTATTAAGGCACATCTTCAGAAAGAAAAAAAGGATTTAAATTTGAAGACACGAGAGAACTTGAGTTAGGTATGGAGTATGGTGGCGTTGTCATGCGTCATTTGGTTGGAGTGTAATCGATAAATATGACTGAAGAGGGAAGTCTATGGAACTTGGCTAAGTGTTATGACGAAGTGTCAGGGGGTGTTGCGATTGGTGACTGGTAAGGTGTAATATTCAGATGACTAACATGATAAGATTGATGGAAAGGTGATGTGTTCTACCAAGATAGGTAATTTTCTAGTATTATTTAATTGATGGGCTAGAGTTGATAAATAAGAGGAAATCTTGGAATCTCCGCAACTTATAGTTGATGTATATTTTTGAGGCGAAAATGTGTCATGTTAGTAGACTATGTAGAAACGTTTCTAGCATGATAGCATGATTGAACATTTCAAGTACGAATAACATAGGGATATTGGAGTGAGACATGTAAAATTTTAAGATTGGGTATTGGATTTTTGTAAGGGTGTGATGAGACATCGCACTCAGAGTTGTTACGATTGTGAAGGGTAGGAGGCCAAAAGTCATATATCAAAGTATTCAGAGTGGTGGATGAGATAAGTGAAAGAACAAAAAGGAGGACTTGATGTATTTTGATTTTTATAAGGATTTAGCAAATTTGTGTGACTAGCTAGGGTTAATTGAAAAACATGAAGATTTAAGTCGAAGGGTATAGTTGTACCAAGTTAATGAGTTGGGTGAAATGGTTAGAGTGACGACACAATATTGATTATTCAAGAGAAAATGGACGGAATGAGTCATCACAGACTTTTGGAAGGCTTACTACTTATACTGTTAATGTTCGGAATCAGTTCGAGTGACTACTAGTGATATTCGAGAAATTTTACATTTTACATTTGGTCGGATCTGCTCATCTAGGGTCAAGTGGCTTATGGATGCATTACCAGAGAGGCTTATCGGTATCCTAGTAGCCCATTTTTAAAGATGATAGATTTTATTTCAGGATAGAGATATAATGGGTTTATCAGGCTTATTGGAGTTTACAAGGAGATTTGATAATATTTAGTTGATGGCAACTTTACGAACCGTTCTAACGGTTTTCACATGTACTTAGTGTTATACTGAAGAGTTACAAATAGATGTGGAAAGTCGTTGAGATGATGGACTGATTTTTGACAAATTTGGGATGATAAAATAATCACTAGAGTGATGCACATAATACGTCATTTGAAGGTTTAAGGGGAATTGAACGATGAGTGTTGACTCAGTAGCTTCAGCTCGACGAAACTAACATATTTGAAATTAGTGTGATAGGCCTTGGATAATGTCAAAAATATTTAGAATTGGCTCAAAGATTTGCACATATTCTTTCTGGCGTGAAGGAGTCACGATTAAAACTTGTGGTGGGTGAAAACGTATGTTATATGGATTTTTTTGTACTAATGACGATATTAGAAGGTGTGAAAGAAGAGTAAGACGAATCAAGATAATTAACTGGTACATGTTTGATAATGGATTGCGGCTACAACTGAGGGATTGTGGTGACGATGATGGTATTTTTGGAATCAATTAATTTCGTTCAGAGATGTGGTTATAATCAAAATCAAGCAATTCGATCAGAGTCAGTGTAAACTTATGGGAACTAGCTACGGGAAAATTTTCGGCCATGAAATGAAGAGTTAATTTTTAGCTAAGTTAATCGAAAATTTGATAGATACAATGAGCAAGCGTAACTATCAGCATGATCATTGCCACGAAAGCTTACACGAGGTTTATAATATAGATTCTTGATTCAACAACTTTAATACTTTCCTTACCATTCGAGGAAGAGACGGTAGCAATCTTGGATAGGCAAGTGAGAAAGTTGAGGAGGCCACTTGGGAGACCGAGGCGGATGTGCGGAGTAGATATCCTCAGTTGTTCGACAGTTCGGGTATCTCTTTTCCTCCACCCCTACCTTGTCGCTCGAGGACGAGTGATTGTTTGTTTGGTATCTAATATAACGACCTGTTTGGTCGTTTAACACTTTTAAACTACGAAAGGAGTATGAGACTATAGAGTATTTAATTAGATGATTTTAATATGGGATATGTGCATGAAATTAATTAAGGGATTAAGTGGGCCAATCCCACAGAACCTTAGTAGGGCACGACTGAATTACTAAACAAAATGAGAGAGGAAAAACGTTCAAAGAGGAAACCTAGCAGCTCTATTAGCTAAAAGAAAAAAATAACGTGCACAAAAGAAAACAAAGAAAAAGAGAGAAGAAAACGCTGCAATCAGCAAAGAAAGGAAAAGAAAGAAAATAAAAGGGAGAAGGGGATGAGAAACGAGACAGCAGCAAAACAAGAAAGAAAGGCAAGAAAATCAAGAAAACTCTAGTAGCTTGAAACGAAAATGAAACGCTCTATTAAATTCAGGTTAGAATCTATGTTTATGATTGAGTTAATCTATTTATAATAATTATAATGATGTGTTGTAGAATGAAATCAATTTTTGTTTTAAGGAGTCATTACACGAAAATTCCACAATCCGTTTGAACAAGAGAAACTTGAGGGATTATCATTACAGCAGTTGGTAAAAATGTGAAAACTGTATAAATCTGTAAAGAATATAAAAATATGGACTGAATAAAAGTTATATATTACTCTGTTCCCGTCAGAGTACGATCCAGGTTCTAGTTCTATGCCCCATGGATGATTCGCGAGGTGGACATCTTCTAGTCATTCAGGGTGAGATACTTGGTCGTCCGTGGCCCCTGAAGGGCTTCTTAGTTATTTCCATTCTTTCGTTGGTTATTGATAGACTATGTGTAGCCTTCAGGTATTTTTAGACTTCTATTTTCAGACTTGTTAGTGCTCCTGTAGCCGTTTGACCAGATTTTGGGGAATTAAGTATATAAGATTTTATAACTTCTTTTCTTTATTTTATTTCCGCTGATTTAACTTGTTATTGAGAATATGGTTCGCCTACTCGGGGGAATAGGGTAGGTGCCATCACGACTTGTGAATTGGGTCGTGACAAAATTAGGAGGTAGTTTGACATTAGAAATTTACCCCTTTAGTTATTTATCTAGGTTTCCATACCCGCTTAAGTTATGCTAATCATTTCCCATTTGCATATCTATTCATTTAGTTGAAGTATTATTTCCTATCAAGTCCATAACAAAAAAAATGGTTTTCTCATAAGCTCGTATTATTATCAATTGCAATATAAGAATTTTGTATATCTTGCCATATTAACCAAAATTTACTCTTTTTGCAAATATACATTTAATCAATAAATCAACATTGCATACATTTATTTTACAAACTATGTAGATGCATACTTTTCAACTTTATATGTATTTTATAATACCTTACAAATACATATCTTCGCTCAAAAATTATCTTTACATGTATTTCTACAAAATAGGTCTTTTGTGTTATCAAAATGCATCTTTTTATAAAACACTTGCAGCATCTTTTATATTTTTCAAACATTCATTTTTAACATGATAATTAATCTAGGTTTGAACGGAAAATCGCAATTTAGAAAATCTTAGAGAGTGTCTAACCCTTCTCTTTAGGATAATAAAGAACTCTTGTGCATAATCTCATTAAGTTTTGCAGACCATTAAATGAAGTTAATCTTGACATTAGTTTTTAACATTTAGGTGTCCTAATTCACCCAAATAATTAGGTGGCGACTCCGCGAACCCTCTTTTAGCACCTTTTAGCATTTTATTCTTAAAACCAGACAGGATTCGCTGAAATATGTTGCGGTAAAAAATGGGCGCGACAGTCACATAATGGGGTTAACTTGCTAAGCTGTCTTGGCGCCATAGTGTCGGACAAGCCGAGGGACGCAGATCGATTGTTTAGAACATTCGATCAAACAAGAGGTACAAATTGTTTGTAATTGGTTTAGTGACCTACCATATTGTGTTGTTGAAGTTATCAGCCACAGCAAACACAGAGATAATATGAATCTGGATCTTGTCCCATTATGATCATATTTGACATGAGTTCGTATTCTTCCATGAGGTCAAAGAATATGTTAAAATAGTGGAAGCTAATTAAACTAAAGGTCATGTTAATTAGTTAACGAATGTGTTCAATAGAAATTATATTAGAGTTTAATTTCAAGTCTATCTATTTCTTCAGTATAAAATGTCAAATCTATCGCTCAAAATGTTGGTTGAAACAAACAAGTAGACTGGAGCAAACTTTCCTGGCTGGTTAAGAAATCTACGTCTGGTTGAGATTGGAAAGGATTTAGTATGTATTGGGTAAAGTGTTCCCCACAGTCCCTGTTGAAGATTTCTGCTGAGTATGCCCTGTTTGACAAGGCAGTCTATTAGAAATATATAGACGATGCTACCTCATCATAATGTGTAATGTTGTCCTCCATGACTGCAGAGTTACAGAGGCAGTATGAAAACATGGGCCCTACCGAGATGCTATAACACTTGAAGAGTTTCTATGACTTATAGTCAAAGACAATGGAGTATGAACCGTTGAGAGACCTTTTCAAGTGTAAGCTGAACGAAGGGGGTCAGATGTCATCACATGTTCTGGAGATGATTAGGTTAATAGAGAGGTTGGCTTTGATTGGAACAAAACTGCCCGTAAATGTTTCTGTCAACCTGGTCCTGAACTCGCTTCATGGTTCATTTGAGAACTTTATTGTAAACTTCAATATAAATGGGACCAAGGAGAGTCTTCAAGAACTTCGCAGCATGTTGAAGACATTTGAATCATCCACCTCTAAAGGTAAAGTTGTGCTCATGGTGGGCTCATCTAGCAAGTTCAAACCCAAGGGTAAGAACATGCAGAAGAAGAAAGATAAGGCAGTTGTTGCATCCATAGTTTTGATACCTATAGGAGGTGTTCAGAAGAAGGCGAAGGTAGTTGCAAATGTGTGCCTCAAATGCAAAAGAAAGGGGCACTGGAAGAAGGACTGCACAGCTTCAGGAGGAGGCAAAACACTAGGTGCTCTTGGCTCTGCCGGACAAGTTATGTTTGTAATTGAAATAAATATGTCTATAAGTAACTGTCAAGGTTGAGTATTAGATACCGCTTATGGCTCACACATTTGTATCAATGTTCAGGGGCTGACTGACAACATAAAGGTTGGACCATGAGAGGTAGACATGCGCGTTGGAAATGAAGCACAAGTGGATGCTGACCGAGTGGGAACTTATAGACTAGATTTATCTTCTGGATTTTGTTTAGAACTGAATAATTGTTATTTTGTTCCATCGTTGACGAGGAATATTATTTATATCCCAGTGTTAGAGATTGAGGGGTTTACCTCATTCATTGCCAATGACAATATTGTACTGTCTTTTAATGGTTTTGCTTGTGGAAATGCTCCGATTGAGGATGATTTTTATGTTCTAAATTGTAGTCGTGAAATTTTAAATGTACAAAATAAACGAGTTAAGATAAGTAATCCAAGAAACCCCACCTACTTATGGTACTGTAGACTTGGTCACATCAATGAATCAAGGAGAGCAAGATTAAGGAAGTTAGACTACCTAGAACCATTTGACTTAGAGTCCTATGGTAACTGTGAATCTTGCTTGGGAGGGAAGATGACCAACAAGCCACTTTCTGGAAAAGGTGTGCGAGCCAAAGAGGTGTTTGAGTTAGTCCATACTGATGTATGTGGGCCATTTTCAACTCAAGCTAAGATAAGCTTCCCTTACTTCATCACTTTTACAAACGATTTCACAAGTTTTGGGCATGTGTATCTTATGAAACACAAGTCCAAAGCCTTTGAGAAATTCAAGGAGTACAAGTCAGAAGTATAGAAACAACTTGAAACAAGTATCAAGACCCTCCAATCAGATCGAGGAGGTGAATACTTAAGTAAAGAATTTATGGATTACTTGAAGCTTCATGAAGTCCAATCACAATGGACACCTCCTGGAACGCCACAAATGAATGATGTTGATGAAAGGAAAAATCGAACTCTATTAGATATGGTTAGATCCATGATGAGTTTCTCAGCTCTACCAACATACCTTTAGGGATATGCATTACAAAGCTCAATCTATATAATGAACAGAGTTCCTTCAAATTCAGTAGAGAAAACTCCATATGAGATATGGAATGGCAAGAAGCTAGCACTTAAACACATGCGACCCTGGGGTGTCCTGCATATGTAAAGAAGATGCTTACTGACAAGTTAGAATCTAAAAGTGAGAAATATTATTTTATGGGGTATCCAAAGGAAACTATGGGATACTGTTTCTATCTTCCTGAAGAACATAAGGTCAATATTTCCAGAAATGCAACATTTCTTGAAGAAGACTATGTCTACAAGGAACAGAGTTGCAATAAGATAGAACTTGAAGAAATTCAAGAACCACGAGATAATACGGAAGTTGAACCCTTGTCAAATGGCCTAGACAAGGATTCAGTGGGAGTATTTGGTGAAAATTGGGTACTTAGAGCACGCCCTTCAGCCAGTGGGAGTGTTGTGAGAGATAGTGCAGAAATACAAATCTCTCATAGACAACCAATGGAAGATGATAAAGTAGTTGTACATCATCTCATTCAGGAAACACATGAAAATGACATTCTTGAAAGCTCTCAAGGTGGTGGATTGTCCAGCACACAAAGACCTTCTTACAATCAGAATACAACGAACATTGAAACACAGAATAGTCAACTCCGTAGGACCACTAGGACTCATCATCCTCCTGAAAGACTTAATCTCTTTGTTGAAACACACAATGAGATAGATATTCCTGATGATGATGAAACTACAACCTACAGCAAAGCTATGTTAGACATTGATTCATAGAGATGGCAAGAAGCCATGAAATCTGAGATGGACTCGATGTACGTCAATCAAGGTTGGAACTTGGTTGACTTGCCAACTGGATTAGACCCATAGGATGCAAATAGGTCTTCAAGAAGAAGATTGATGCATATGGCAAGGTACAGACTTATAAGGCAAGTTGGTGGCTAAAGGTTATAATCAACGACCTAGGATCGATTGTGATGAAACATTTTCACCTGTTGCAAAAATTTAGTCCTTTCGGATTTTGCTTGCAATAGCCTCATACTATGATTATGACATTTGGCAAATAGATGGTAAAACTACTTTCCTCAATGGTAATCTAATTGAGGAGGTGTATATGATACAACCTGAGGGTTTTACATCCAATACTAATCCCAAATCAGTATGCAAGCTACAAAAGTCTATTTATGGACTTAAGCAAGCCTCAAGGAGTTGGAATATTTGCTTTGACAAAGCAGTCAAATCGTTTGACTTTGTTAGAAGAAAAAAAGATCTCTGCTTTTATAGTAAGCACAAGGAAGGGAGTATTATCTTCATTGTTATATATGTAGATGACATATTAATAATGAGAGATAATAAGACTCTCATGCAATCAGTCAATGAATGGTTATCCAATACCTTCATGATAAAGGACTTGGGTGAAGCCTACTACATTCTTGGAATTAGGATCTATAGAGATAGACCTAATAGATTGTTGGGGCTGTCACAATCCATATACATAGACAAAGTGCTAAGACGATTCTCTATGGAAAATTCCAAGAAATGAGGTCTTCCTATGGGTCAAAGCATAAAGTTATCAAAGAAGGGTAATAATTCTACTGTTGCGGAACTTAAACACATGAAAAGAATCTCATATGCTTGGGATATAGGATCAATCATGTATGCCATGACTTATATCAGGCCAGATGTGGCCTATGCACTTAGTATGACTTGTAAATTACAGCAGAATCCTGAGAAGAATACTGGAAAGCAGACAAGAGTATTCTTAAGTATCTTAGACGAGCTAAATAATATTTCTTAGTCTATGGTGGACAAGAGAAGCTAGTGGATACTGGGTACACTGATGCTAGCTTTCAGATAGATCTTGATGACTTCAAGTCTCAGTGTGGATATACCTTCATTTTGAATGGTGGAGCAGTGAGTTGGAAATGTTCCAAGCAAGCAACAACTACTGATTAAATAACTGAAGTCGAGTACAGTGCTGGATCGGAAGCTGGTAAGAAAGTTGTCGCGATATCTGAGTTCCTAAAGGAACTAGGGGTTGTTCCAAGTGCCACTTGTCCAATAACGATTTATTGTGACAATACTGGTGCGATTGCGCAAGCTAAGAAACCAAGATCAACAAACAGAAACAAACATGTATCAAGGAAATACCACTGTTACACCCCTTGATTCCAAGGCAAGGAAATGTGAACGTAAGTTAGGAGATAAGATTTGAATGTTGGAAGGAAAGTATAGTCACATTTTCGATAGGGAAATTTTTTGGATACAATAAATGTGACGACGAGAAGTAGTACTAGTATTGAATTCTTTCCAATAGAGTATGGGCAGAAAAGGCAGAAAAGGAGCTCCCGAAACAAAAAGGACGAAAGTTTACAGAACAGGATGAAAAAGCTGCGACCGCGGTCGGATCGCAGGATCAGCGGTACATAACCACGAGCAGCCACGATTTTTAGCATCATGCCATCCTCGCAAAGACCGTGGTGCCGAGGCGGGAAATTTCCAAGTCCGAGATATTTTGTGACAAGTGGAAAAGTGGGGTTCATAGGTCCCCCTCCACTTGTATAGATGTGTGTTAGAAGACTTGGAGTCTCACAATTGTCTTCATCCAAACCCTCTTCTCCCTTCTCTTCTCCTACAAGCCTTAAGAATCCCATAGCCAAGTGAAAACAAGATCAGTTTATTTTCCAAGATTAAGCTCTTTAACCAAGTTCTAAGCTAGGTTAACCCTCCATAACAAGTGGTCACGGTTTTGGCCAAGAAACTTTGTTAAAACCCTAAGCTTGGAATGAACATTTTGGAAGAGAAACGAGAAAGTAAGATGGTTACAAGCTTGTAGAAGATACGTGTGTGTTATTGAAACGTGTAGAAGTGGTGCTAAAGTGAAGTAGTGTGCCGAGAACTTGGGGACAATTTTGGCTAAAGTGAAGGTAATATTTCTTCTTCCTCTTAGAGTATATGGAAGTTTAATATATTATAGTTATAAGATGAACTTTTGTTAAGTGAAATGGAGAATAAGAAGTGCATGTCACAGTTTTGGCATGTTAGCCGAATTGTTGGACAATTTTTAGTATATTGGATTCGTTGGTTATTGTTGTTGTTATCGTCGCTAGATGCATGTTAAATTGAAGGAAATCTTGTTATTGAAAGTCAAAATGGTTTATATTAAAGTGTTGAGACTTGAATTGGATTAGAGGGAATTATAAAAAGGGCTTTAGTATTGTGGTTGTTGACCGAAACTGCATGAAATTGTGTGACCATTGTGGTGTTGTTTTAGGGACTGCTTTGTGGTGTTATAATACTGAAAATTCAGCTACATTATGCATGATTAAATGCGGTAATTGCTAACGTATGTCCTAAAGGAACGAAGGTGTAGAAAGGCTTCATATCTTACCCTCATTGTTGTTGGAATATGGATTGTTTTCGTGGAATGTTTTAGTAAGAATTAAGGGGTTGTTTTATGTGAGAAATAGGTGTGTGAATCACCTTGGTTAACTGTCACGCCCCGAACCCCGGGCCCGCGACTGGTGCCCTACCTGGGCACCCTTCTATTCATACAACATAATAAACTGCGGAAGATAAATAAAACTCATTTTTTTTAAACACAGGCAAAGCCGATAAGACTGCCATAATAAAAATCACCCGAAAGGGTCTACACTGTTCAACAATATAAATACAACTCTAGACAGTCCAGCCCACATATGAATACAGACCTCTAAGAATTTGAACAGTATTTGTGACGGGACAAGGCCCCGCCGTACCCCTGAATATACCTAGCCATAATGACAAGCTCCGGAACATTAGAGCCATCTCAAAATGCTGAACCAGGATCATAAGCTCGCGGATCCACAACTGAGTACCTAGACCTGCAGACATGAACGCAGCCCCCCGAAGGAGGTCGATAACAGTACCAAGTATGAACGGAAAATACAAGATGAAACAAGATCATAATCGTGCATAAAAGAATGACATGGGCAAGTATGAAAATCAAATACCAGATCCTACCGTGTCATATAACAATCAGAGCCAACTGTACCTTGTATCACTGTACTACTATAACACCGTACCACTTTCACATATGAAAGCCATGTCAAAATCAGGGACACCAGCCCTCAGCATATAATATCACAGAAGCATGCTCATGGAACACAACATCACTGTCAGCATGTAACAAGTATAATATACCACCATCTTCAGATAAGCATGCCCGTGGAATTCCAACATCACCGTCGGCATGTAAAAAGTACAATACTCAAATATCAGTACACTGTGCCTATTTAAAAAGTAGAGTAAACCTTACCGCTTTAAACTAGAAAGCTTATGATCAATCTAGGGCCACCCGCCCGTAGTATCATTATGCAATCCTACTCCTGAGACTACTTCACCCGCATAGGTCTCGTGGACCCGCATGAGGTAATTTCCTCGCATAGGACTATTTCACCCGCATAGATCATGTGGACCCGCATGAGGTAATTTCCTCGCATAGGACTGGTACGCCCTGCATGGGACTGTTTCACCCGCATGAGCCCTACGGACTCGCATAAGGTAATTTCCTCGCATAGGATTGGTCCGCCCTGCATGGACTGTTTCACCCGCATGAGGTAACTTCTTCGCATCATGGGGAGCAAATCCACAGAATATGCAAATACAACATGCCCCGGGGAATGACCCCGTAATGAATAATATATCTCAAGCACAATCGGCTAACATAATCACGTAACATAAGAATAATCAGCTATCATAATCACATAACATAAGCACAACCGACTATCATAAATATCATAAGCAAGTTAAGAAATCTCTTAACTCTTATTAGACTTAATTAGCATGCACTCTCATTATACAGAATGAAGGCACCATCTTTTTGAACAACCAAGGCAATACCAACAATACAATGCCTTCCTTTCTAAAATAACCAAGACACTAACAAGTCTTTCATATAACACCAAGGCACTATCACACTTGCATCACTAAGGATTGAAGTCCATTACAACAATGTACGTGAACCGTACATTCACTTTATAAACTAAATTTCCATTTTTAGAAAAGCCCAAGTACTACATGTATCACTAGGAAGTAGAATCCAATACATGTATCATTTTGTAACCATCATCAAGACACTTATCATACTAAGTATCTTTCTAAGATATGGTTTGACAAATCAGGGCAATAGACATCACGTATTACTTTAAAACATCTTTGAAAATCAAAGTGCCACATATTATGTACTATATTAAGGACTTAACCATGGACATTCTCCCATGATTTCCTTACAACATTTTAAACCATCTCTTGACTTTCCACAAACCTTGTTATAACAAACTTCCCATAAAGCCGTTATAACACTTTCATTTTAGAAAACTAAAGCACTACCATATCATGTACGGGATTTGAACCCAAAGTAATATGTACGTCTATTCTTTATAAAAGAATTGTTTCATGCAATGTTTAGGGAGTTGAACCCAAAAGCACTTTCACTATTAAAACCAAGTTACTTATGCCTTTAAATCAAGCCACTTATTCTTTCAAAACTCAAGGAACTTACTTTTTAAATCAAGTAACTCCCTTTTTCAAAATCAAGTAACTCCCTTTTTCAAAATCAAGTAACTTATACCTTTTAAATCAAGTTACTTCTACTCTTTAAATTAAGTAACATATACTTTTCAAATCAAGTTACTACACCTTTAGAAATTCCATTCAAGGTTTTGAATTTAAGCGACTTCTCTTTAAACCAATCAAGTAACTTATACCTTTTAAATCAAGTTACTTCTCTTCTTTAAAATCAAGTCACTTCTTCTTTCAACATTTAAGGAAATTATTCCTTTAAATCAAGTAGCTCATTCTTTTCCAATAACGTTACTCCTATTTTTTTTAAAGTCAAGTAAGCTTGTACTTTTCAATTCAAGTATTATAACTTTCAAAATAAACCAAGTCTCTTATCTTTAAAATTCAAGTATCATATACTTCAAAATCAATTCACTTATACTTCATTTAATCAAATCACACAAACTTTCAAATCAAGTCCCGTAACTTGAAAATAAAGTCTCATAATCATTTAAATAAAACAAGTCTCATAACCTTAGAAATCAAGTCTCATAACTTTAAATCAAAGTCTTATAATCTTGAAAATCAATACTTATTTGAACCGTGAATAGGTTATACTTGTTTCTAATACTTCCTAACGACTCTTACCAACATCCCCCATAAGACATGATAAGAACTTAGGAATCTTTTAGACAGGCCTTTAGCATAAAATCAATAACATGAATACTTCCTAATGACAAGGTAAGTACTTCAAGAAAATAAGTCACGTATACTCCAAATAACAAGGCAAGTATACTTCAAGAATAAGTCATGTATACACCAAAACAAGGCAAGTATACTTCAAGGATAGTCATGTCGATAGAAGGAAGAAGTTCACATACCTCGTTGGCGACTAACCCAAACGACAAGTAGCAATACGCTCCAATGTACTTTAACCTCATTGACTATTCCACCCTCCAAGTAGAATATGCTACACATAGTACTTCAACCTATAATAACGATAGCACTTCTATCAATTTCAAGCTTACTATAGTAAGACTTATACCAAATAATTGCCCTCTAATTTGGGCAGTACTTCCTTTGTTTCTACTTACTTTTCCACCTTTTCCAAGGCCCGTATTCATCAACCAACAAGCCACATTTAAGGCACAACCAACAGTTAACCAAAGGGGATTACACGCCTAACTTGATGTGTAAAATTCTGCCCCACAATCTATACAAAACAGTCCACAATTCTACAATATTAAGGGTACAATGTGAAGCCTTTTACACCCTTTTTATACCCCTATTCTTTAGGATTTTCATTAGCCATTTTACCACATTAATCATGCATGTTAGGGGCTGATTTTCCAGCATTACAACACGCCTAAAACAGTCTATAAAAACTGCACGATAATATCCAACAGTTTTATAGATTCTACGGCCAACAACTAAAATCCGATAACTCTTTCCTTAATCCTTTTTATTCCAATTCAAGTTCCAAAATTTCTACATAAGTTATAACAACTTAAAAACAATATTAATCCATTATAACATGCAATAGGTGAAGATAACAACGACAATAACCAACGAATTCCATTTACACCAAATTTGTCCCAAATCGGTTTTAGCCCCAAAAATGGCTCAAACGCTTTTTATTCTTCATTCTTTTTAACACGAGTTCATCCATACATTATAACAATAAGTAATATCCAATTACTTTAAAATAAGAAAGACTTTTACCTCATGTTTTGCCCAAAAACGCCCCAAAACAGTCTGGTCTTTATTGGTCTGCAGTTTTCATTTCGCTCCACTTCTTCAAGTTCCAATCACATATATGTATCCCCTACAACCTTAGGATCAAATTCTCTTCACGTTTCGCTTCCAAAAAGTCGACGGAAAACCCCTAGGGTGTCATTCTATTTTTGGCCCAACCTAGATTTAGGGGTTAAATGTGCTTAATCATGGAAAGAAAATACTTTGATCTTGTTCTTGTTGGCTATGGTGATTTCGAAATATCTAGGTTAAGGAGAGATGAGGGTTTGTATGGATAAAGGTCTTATGTTCCAAGTCTTCAAGACTTATCTATATATACTAAGGTGGAGTCTTTGCAAGACAAGTGGAGAGGGCACTTGCTCTCCTCCTATTGGTCAAGAATTCTCTTCACAAAAATAATATCCCACCCTTAGCCAACTTTTCTCAACAATTTCGATGGCCCTATACCATACAACACCAAGACTTAATAATTTAACACTTAGTCCATACTTCTATTGGAAAGAATTCAATTACTATAATTAATTTTTGTCATCACATTAATCTCGAAAATTTTCCGTATAAGGAAATGTAAAAATCCTTTCCTTTCGACATTCCAATCTTAGTTCTATAATCATGTTCTCACTTAGTAGATATGGAAATACGGGGTGTAACATTAACTGTTTAGTTGTGCCCTTAATTGGTGCTCGGCTATTGGTGTATTTGGCCTTGTTTGTAAGTTCTGGATGGGAGCATTTATAGGGGAAGTGCTGCCAAATTTTTATATGAAAAGAGAACCCTTACTTGGTATATGTCTTATACTAGTAAGCATGAAGTTGATAGACGTGTTGTTGTTATTATAGGTTGAAGTACATATTTGGGACGTATTCTACTTATCGTGTTGGTATTGCCGATAAGGTATGTGAACTATCCCTTCTTCTTTTGGCATGTTTTACGTACGGAATATAGTTGTGGTATTGTTTCATGATTCATTCTACTCTTAGAAGTTAAGGAGTATTTAAGTTATTGATTCTATGCTAAAAGCATGTCTAAATTGTTCCTAAGTCCTTATTAAGGCATATGAGGAGAGATGTTGACATTCATAAGAGTTTTTAGTAAGCGTTGGAGTCGGTTCGACTTAGCTATTTAAAGTAACTGATAAGTGTTAAGCGCTGAGACAGTTTTAATAAATAAGTAAGTATGTTATTAGTAGACGTGTTAAAAACAAGTCATTGCAGCGTTAAGTAAAAAAGGTATCGACAACAATTATTATATTGAAATGATTAGCACGCCATCTGCATAGAGACTAATATATAACCAATTTGTTTTAAATTTTCTAGTTCACAACTGATTAGATAAAATTTCATGATATAATTACTCTCGGCTCATATAAGTATTAATTAGGAAAATTCAGATCCGTTATCACCAATCAAATACAGGATAATTGGAAATATTTGAGGTATGTGAAACTATCCTTTCTTCTTCTAGCATGATTTTTTTATACAATGAATGTACGGTGAACGTACATAGTACTTTTGGGTTCAAGTCCCTAATGATATATGACATGACTCTTTTTATAAAATAAATGTACGGTGGACGTACATAGTACTTTTAGGTTCAAGTCACTAATGATATATGACATGACTCTTTTTATAAAATGAATGTACGGTGGACGTACATAGTACTTTTTGGTTCAAGTCCCTAATGATATATGACATGACTGTTTTTATAAATGAATGTACGGTGCACATACATAGTTCTTTTGGGTTCAAGTCCCTAACATTACATGATATGATAGTGCCTTGGGTTTCTAATTGAAAGTTATCCTATCTATGTCATTGAGAGTCAAAAGATGATTTTAAATTTCATATGGTTGCTTATGATAGCTGTGCACAATCCCATATATGTTCGTCGTGTCCTTCAGTAGAGGGTCGGGAAATATAAGTAGATGATTCCATGGACATGTATCCAATGCGAGTATAGATACTCATGACAGTAGATATGGTTTCATGGATATGTATCCATGATGCGAGTATAGATACTCATGACAGTAGATATGATTCCATGGATATGTATCCATGATGCGAGTAAAAATACTCATGACAGTAGATATGATTCCATGGACATGTATCCATGATGCGAGTATAAATACTCATGACAGTAGATATGATTTCATAGACATATATCCATGATGCGAGTATAGATACTCATGACAGTATATGATTCCATGGACATGTATCCATGATGCGGGTATAGACACCCATGATGGTATATGATTATATGGACAGATATTTATGATTTTGATATGACTCTCATGTTAAAAATGTACAGTTGACTCTCTATTCTTACAAGGTACAATTGACTCCTATATTATATGGCACGGTTGGATCTGGTATTTGATTTTCATACTTGTCCCTATCATTCTTTGGCCAGTTTTGATTTTAATTTATGTACTTTATGTTTACATACTTAGTACATTATTGTACTGACCCCCTTCGGGGGGCTGCGTCATGCCCGCAGGCATAGGTACTCAGTTGGGTGATTCACGAGCTTAGGATCCTTGCTCAGCTTTTTGGGATAGCTCCATTGTTCCGGGGCTAGTTATTTTGGTACATGTCTTCCATTATGGCTTATGTATATTCAGGGGTACGGCGGCGCCTTATCCCGTCAATAGTTCATTGTCTTACTCTTAGAGGTCTGTAGTCATGTGTGGGTTGGACACGTACAGTTGTAATTCATTTGGATATTTCTTTATGAAGTTGCGGCCTTGTCGGCTTGCCTAGTTTTTTTTTAAAAAGATTGTGAGTTGTTCTTAAGCTTCCACTGATTATATGTGATGTGTGGGTATAAGGGTTCCCAGGTAGAGTACCAGTCGCGGCCCATTGGCTCGGGTCATGACAAAGGTGGTATCAGAGCAGTTAGTCATCGAAATGTCTACAGACCGTGTGCAGTAGAGTCTTGGTTATCGGTGTGTTGTGCACCACACCCATAAACATGAGGCTACAGTGCATTTAGGATTGGTTTCTATTTTCTTTAATCTAAGATTTGTGATAGAGCTGTGTTGTTAGGGTAGTCCCTCTCTAACGTATTATTGTGGTTGCAGTTATGTTCCAAAAGAAGCGACAGCGACCCAGAAGGGAATATATGGACCTTGTGTACAGGCTGGTAAAATTGTTGTATAGTTGGTATGATGAGGACATACATCTATATGGACATATTATTTACGTCTATGTGTGTGTTGTCTGATGTGATTTGTGGTTATCATGAGTTGTTGAGCTTTAGTAACTGTTTGAAAGGTATAGTGATTTATACCCCGACTGTTGATATGCCAGAAGGGCAAATGATTATGAGATTACGAGGAGCTACCTTACTCATGTACATAAGAGATAATGTAAGATTGGGACATGGAGTAATTGAGGATCTTAGAATATGGGATAATTGTTGAGGCCTTAGATATACAAGGCCTTCTTGAGTAAAATATTTTATGTGTGATCTTGGTTAAAGTACATAGTATATGTGAAGTATATTAGTTGTGATGATTCATTGGGTTGAGTATAAACCACTTGTGATCGTTGTTGATGTTGTTGAGCCGATTGGAAATGGTATTACCGATTTTAAAGGAACTGCAATAGGACCTTATGAATGTGACTTTGATTACAAAGGAAGTACAATGTGCTAAGGACTATCAGAGGTGGAATGAGACTATGTGTTATATTTTGGCCCTGTGTGGCATCGTTGTGTTGCTAAGTATAGGTTGATAGGTATAGTTAAAGGAGACTATGCAGAAATGGTTATAGTTTGAGACCTATTATGAACATTCGAGGATGAATGTTTCTAAGGGGGGAAGAATGTTACACCCCGTGATTCCAAGGCAAGGAAATGAGAACGAAAGTTAGGAGATAAGATTTGAATGTTGGAAGGAAAGTATAGTCACATTTTCGATGGGGAATTTTTTTTGATACAATAAATGTGACGACGAGAAGTAGTACTAGTATTGAATTCTTTCCAATAGAGTGTGGGCAGAAAAAGCAGAAAAGGAGCTCCCAAAACAAAAAGGACGAAAGTTGGCAGAACAAGATGAAAAAGCTGCAGCACCGCGGTGCCGGACTGCAGGACCGTGGTGCCATAACTTCTGAGCAGCCACAGTACTTTCAGCACCGTGGTGACATCCTGCAGCACCGCGGTGCCGAGGCGGAAAATTTCCAAGTCCGAGATATTTTGTGACAAGTGGACAAGTGGGGTTCATGGGTCCCCATCCACTTGTATAGATGTATGTTGGAAGACTTGGAGTCTCACAATTGTCTTCATCCAAACCCTCTTCTCCCTTCTCTTCTCCTACAACCCTTAAGAATCCCATAGCCAAGTGAAGAACAAGATCAATTTATTTTCCAAGATTAAGCTCTTTAACCAAGTTCTACGAAAGGTTAACCCTCCATAACAAGTGGTCACATTTTTTGTTACACCCCGTATTTACAGGACATGTTTTAAGAACGTACGTAAGAACTCGCAAGTGTTAAATTTGAGACTTGTAAAAACTTCTCGGAATTATGGAATTGTCGGAAAACGTATTATTGTGACGAATGGGAGGGCGACATGTGTCACCCCCCTTATGTTGTCTTGGACAAATTGAAGCATGGACACAATGGTCATTTGACCCTTGTTTGGAAGACTAGTCTTGCTAGTAGTCAAGCTTGAGAAGGTTGACTAAGTCAAAGGGTCCAAGTCTTGATATTTTATAAGATTTCATCCAAATCACCCATTTGTCCACACCTTGACCCTCCATGTCCCTTATAATACTACTAGTAGTGTGAGAGAGCCCAACACTTAGCAAAAATTTACAAAAAATTGGATGAACATAGGCATAAGCTCTCGGGTTCACCATTAGGAAGAAGGAAAAATTTTCGTTTCTTGTTCATTCAACTCCACACTTTAAACCAAGGTTCATGAGTGTTATGTAAGTGTATCTCAATAGAAAAATCCCGGAAAAAGAGAGTTTACGTATTAGTCGCAAAGTGAAAACCTAGTGGCTTTCTAGGTTTTGGATTGGACGTTTGAAGGAAAGTTGTTGGTATGGTGCTAAGGGTCTCAACAAGCGGATTGAAGTGTATTGGAGAGGTTCTAAACTACTAAGGAGCGACTTCGGATTGGAATTTGGATTAAGGATCGTCGAGGTATAATCTTGTTCTTTGAAAGTGTTACAAGATTATTTATTGTTGTTGTTAGCTTTACATGTTGCTAGCATGAAGTTGATATGTAGAAGTTTATAATGATTATGGATCGATTTTAGCCTTGGAAATCCGATATGTAATGTAAGCCATGTTAAGTTGGATTACTAATTGATCGTCTATTAGAATAGTCGCATGTTAAATTACTTGAAGATTATGGTTTATATTATCAAATACGACTTGATATCATGTTATGCTACCAATTCGGATTGAAATGGAAATTTGATAAGAATTGGTAAGGTTGAACTCAAGGTGGCCGAATTTGGACTTTTAGTTTGTTTTTCATTTGTATTGGACTACTTTCCAAAATGTGAGCCAATTGGGCATTTAGTTTTTATTTGTATTGGAGTACCTTATATAAATTGTGAGCCAATTGGGGCTGTTTGGTTATTGTATTCGCCTTGAAAAGGTGGCAAAGTAAGTAGAAACAAAGGAAGTCTTTGTCAGATTTTCCGTAGAATTTGGCGACTTAGCACTTAGAATATTCTACGTTTGAAGTAAGAGGTTAATGGACATATTGTGACCATTATAGGTTGAAGTACTAAGTATAGCGTATCCTACTGGGAGAGTGGAATAGCTATCAAGGTTGAAATCTTTGGAGCATTTTGCTACGTGTCGATAATCGTCGCGAGGTATGTGAACCTCTTCCTTCCTTTGGCATGATCCTATGTATGGAATATACTTGTGGTATCATTTCATGTTTCCTTCTACTCTTAGAAGTTAAGAGGTAGTTATGTGATTTACTACATGTAGAACTTTTCCTATCTTTTGAGCATGACTAGTTGCATCGTATGTAGTACGGTGAGCGTCTGAAGACTATGATATTCTTTACTTGTTTTATGTAATTCCAAGTCGGGTGGGTTAGGAGATTAACTCACTTCTTTGAAAATAGTAAGGATGTCTTAAGTTGATTTTAAAGTTAAGGGACTTGAAGAGTTTTAAAGTATGTGATACTTGTCCCGTTTTAAACATATAAGTCCCTTGGATAGGAAATTGTTTATGGCTAAGGTATAAAGTGAATATAACGGCTTTATGGGAAGTTAGTTATATTTGCCTTATGGAAAGATAAATGACTTGACTATGTAAAAAGGCAACTTGATTTTACGGCATCAATTGCCTAAGGTTTTATAATAAAAAGGAGTCGAGTTGATTTGGCTAATTTACGACACAAATGAGAATAAGTATCGAACAAGCCACTGCAGCGTTAATAAAGGAAAATGTAATGACAATCCATTATGTTAAAACAAGTAGAAATCCTCCATCTGCATAGAAGCTAAGATAAGACAAAATTGTATTACATTTTCTAGATCATGGCTACTTGAATAAGATCGTTATAAATAAGTATAACTTATTCACGACGCACCAAAGATTTGTTACTAATTTTAAAAGAGCTTACGTATGAAGCTTTTAAGACTTTGAAACTTGTTTTCTTAAAAGTTAAGAGACTTGAAGTATTTTGAAAGTTAAGAGAATTGATTTGAATGTATAAATCTCTTAGTTATAAAAGGAATGAGTTTGTCTAAAACCATAAAAGGGTTATAACGGCTTTATGGGAAGTTGGTTATAACGGCTTTATGGAAGGATAAGAGAATGGTTTTCTCTAATAACGAAATCAAGGAATAACTAGTATTAAGGAAGGGCAAATGGTTTTAAAGGTACCAATTGCTTAAGGTTTTAATAAAGAAGTCACTTGATTTAGAAGGTAATTGTATTTCTAAAAGGTATTGTGACTTGTCTTGAAAAGTAGATATGACTTGATATTACGGTTATTAGTATCTTGGAAGTTTTTTAAAGAGAATCATTTTAGAGGACTAGAGGCACGTGAGACGTTGGGTTAAATTTCGGATTTTATAATGACACGATTAGTGCCTTAAGTAAACAAAAATGAGAGTGTATATGAGCAGGCTAATAAGAAGTTAGGGATTTCTTAACTTGCTTATGTTATGTATGATAAGTCGGTAGTGCTTATGTTATGTATGATAAACCGGTAGGGCTTATGTTATGTATGATGGCGGTTAGTCGGGTAAGAGTATAAGTGAGGGTAAACCCCCAAGACTGTACCACCGCTTTATGTGTTGTTTGTGACCGGTCGAGATAGGGTAAGAGTATAAATGAGGGCAAGCCCAGACGTTATACCACCTTCTCCGGTAAGAGTATAAATGAGGCAAGCCCAAGGCGTTATACCCCTGCTTTACCACCTTCTCCACGGTAGAGTATAAATGAGGGCAAGCCCAAGGCGTTATACCACTGTTTTGATTGATATTATGGCGTGAGACCCGTGGTTATGTTTACACTTTGGTATCGGCGGTGATGGGGATTCCACGCATGCTTTGATATTGGTGTGACTTGATCGCGTCGGTTGGGCGGGTAGTATATGTGTCCCTCGTAGTGGGCGGACTATGTTATGAAAGATAAGTAAGTTATATGGTAATGAACTTAATGATTCTTTTTCTAATAATGTGCGTAAGAATGTGACTATAACTTTTATTGGGAATGGAAAGGTTAATAAGGTGCGATTAAGTTCATAAGTGGTAATGACACGGCGAGGATCCGTATGTATTTTTATACTTGTCCTTGTCATTCTTTTATGCGATTATGATTTGTTTCTTATCGTTATATTACATTCCATATTAAATTTTTGTTATGCGACCCGCCGAAGTGCGTTCATGCCGCAGTTTAGGTACCTGATTGTGTATCCATGAGCTTAGGATCGGTTGGCAAGTTGAGATGGCTCGGTGTTAGAGTTGTCACGTTTATGTTTATTGAAGTGCGGCGGGGCCTTGTCTCGCCACGATTGTTATGTCAAAACTCTTAGAAGTGCAGTAGTCACATATTGTGGGTCGATTTGTAAAAGAAATGAGGCAACCGCTTGCCGGTTGTATTTATATATGTTCGGGAAGGTAGCCTGTCGGCTAACTTTGTTGTTTATTTCCGATGTTTTATTTATAAGTTTCATGTATGTTCGCTGATTTTCTCGATGTTTACAGTAAGGGTGCCGGGTAGGGCACGATCGTGATCGAGGGTCGGTCGTGACAAAAGTGGTATCGAGCGATTAGTCCTCGGAAAGTGTCTGACCGTGTATGCGGTAGAGTCTTGATTATCGGTGTGTTGTGCACCACATCTATAATCGGGAGGTTGCAGGACATTTAGGATTGGTTTCCATTCTTCTCACTCCGAGATCGTGCCATAGAGCTGTGTTGTTAGGGTCGTCTCTCCCTAACGAGTTATGTTGATTGCGTACGAGAAAGCGGCGATAACCGGGAAGGACTATGTGGATTGCGTATCGGGTTGGTAATGATTATAGTATAGTTGGTATTGTGACATACATCTATACGGAGTTATGTATGAAGTCGGGCAGCGTGTTGCCTAGAATGATTTTAGATTACCGTAAATCGGTAAAGACTAACTAGATCTGGGAAGGTATGGAATAGTTAATGAATTTTCGCCAAGGTTTTGTGTTTTATTTCGAGATAATTGGAAAAGGATGAGGTATGCGATAGGGTAGTGAACCCAGAAGCCATATTAAGGAACCTAACGGAATGTCATGTTAATAGATTAAGGCGTGAAGTAAGCTTAAGAAGATTATACGGATGAGGCACGTATAGAGTGAATAATGGTTGTTGTGATCGAGACAACATGGTTATGGTTTTGTGAGAAGTTTTGTACCCGTTCTTGGGGTGATAAGATAAGTGGGAGCATGGAAATTGCGAGCCTAAGAATATTGTTCTTATCGAGACCTTAGGTATATAAGGCTTTCTCTGCGATAAGATTTTAAGTCGGACGAGGATAAGAGTTAAGTGCGCCGGTGAGTCGGGAGGAGGACCTGTTCCGGGTCTCCCCATGGCCGGAATGGAGTGGGATCAGTTGGTAGTAGTTCGCTCGTGACGAGTCACGGGTGCAAGGCCAGTCTAGTTAATTGTTTCTGGGTTCGTGGACACGTTCCACCGGACCAGTCGTAAAGCGGAAATGGTCGTATTTTGTCTTATAGAGTGACTCCAAAGATTAGAGGCCAGAATTTGTAGGTATGTATGTATGCTAGTATGAGTTGGAAGTACGAAAAGATACTCTCTTTTGGGCTTATGATGGACAAGTATGCGTGTGTGAGGTATTAGGGCCATGTGTGGCATTGTTAGCATGTCGGGGTTGTGAAAGGAAACTATGTCGCTAATTTTAAAGATTGACTCCGAAAGAACATTCGGGGACGAATGTTTCTAAGGGGGGAAGAATGTTACACCCCGTATTTACAGGCGTGTTTTAGAACGTGCGTAAGAACTTCGCAAGTGTTAAATTTGAGACTTGTAAAAATTTCTGAATTATGGAATTGTCGGAAAGCGTATTATTGTGTGAATGGGAGGCGACATGTGTCACCCCCTTATGTTGTCTTGGGCGAATTGAAGAATGGACCTGATGGTCATTTGACCCTTGTTTGGAAGACTAGTCTTGCTAGTAGTCAAGCTTGAGAAGGTTGACTAAGTCAAAGGTCCAAGTCTTGATATTTTATAAGATTTAATCCAAATCACCCATTTGTCCACACCTTGACCCTCCATGTCCCTTATAATACTACTAGTAGTGTGAGAGAGCCCAACACTTAGCAAAAATTTACAAAAAATTGGATGAACATAGGCATAAGCTCTCGGGTTCACCATTAGGAAGAAGGAAAAATTTTCGTTTCTTGTTCATTCAACTCCACACTTTAAACCAAGGTTCATGAGTGTTATGTAAGTGTATCTCAATAGAAAAATCCCGGAAAAAGAGAGTTTACGTATTAGTCGCAAAGTGAAAACCTAGTGGCTTTCTAGGTTTTGGATTGGACGTTTGAAGGAAAGTTGTTGGTATGGTGCTAAGGGTCTCAACAAGCGGATTGAAGTGTATTGGAGAGGTTCTAAACTACTAAGGAGCGACTTCGGATTGGAATTTGGATTAAGGATCGTCGAGGTATAATCTTGTTCTTTGAAAGTGTTACAAGATTATTTATTGTTGTTGTTAGCTTTACATGTTGCTAGCATGAAGTTGATATGTAGAAGTTTATAATGATTATGGATCGATTTTAGCCTTGGAAATCCGATATGTAATGTAAGCCATGTTAAGTTGGATTACTAATTGATCGTCTATTAGAATAGTCGCATGTTAAATTACTTGAAGATTATGGTTTATATTATCAAATACGACTTGATATCATGTTATGCTACCAATTCGGATTGAAATGGAAATTTGATAAGAATTGGTAAGGTTGAACTCAAGGTGGCCGAATTTGGACTTTTAGTTTGTTTTTCATTTGTATTGGACTACTTTCCAAAATGTGAGCCAATTGGGGCTGTTTAGTTTTTATTTGTATTGGAGTACCTTATAGAAATTGTGAGCCAATTGGGGCTGTTTGGTTATTGTATTCGGCCTTGAAAAAGGTGGCAAAGTAAGTAGAAACAAAGGAAGTCTTTGTCAGATTTTCCGTAGAATTTGGCGACTTAGCACTTAGAATATTCTACGTTTGAAGTAAGAGGTTAATGGACATATTGTGACCATTATAGGTTGAAGTACTAAGTATAGCGTATCCTACTGGGAGAGTGGAATAGCTATCAAGGTTGAAGTACTTTGGAGCATTTTGCTACGTGTCGATAATCGTCGCGAGGTATGTGAACCTCTTCCTTCCTTTGGCATGATCCTATGTATGGAATATACTTGTGGTATCATTTCATGTTTCCTTCTACTCTTAGAAGTTAAGAGGTAGTTATGTGATTTACTCTATGTAGAACTTTTCCTATCTTTTGAGCATGACTAGTTTCGCGTATATAGTACGGTGAGCGTCTGAACTATGATATTCTTTACTTGTTTTATGTAATGCCAAGTCGGGTGGGTTAGGAGATTAACTCACTTCTTTGAAAATAGTAAGGATGTCTTAAGTTGATTTTAAAGTTAAGGGACTTGAAGAGTTTTAAAGTATGTGATACTTGTCCCGTTTTAAACGTATAAGTCCCTTGGATAGGAAATTGTTTATGGCTAAGGTATAAAGTGAATATAACGACTTTATGGGAAGTTAGTTATATTTGCCTTATGGAAAGATAAATGACTTGACTATGTAAAAAGGCAACTTGATTTTACGGCATCAATTGCCTAAGGTTTTATAATAAAAAGGAGTCGAGTTGATTTGGCTAATTTACGACACAAATGAGAATAAGTATCGAACAAGCCACTGCAGCGTTAATAAAGGAAAATGTAATGACAATCCATTATGTTAAAACAAGTAGAAATCCTCCATCTGCATAGAAGCTAAGATAAGACAAAATTGTATTACATTTTCTAGATCATGGCTACTTGAATAAGATCGTTATAAATAAGTATAACTTATTCACGACGCACCAAAGATTTGTTACTAATTTTAAAAGAGCTTACGTATGAAGCTTTTAAGACTTTGAAACTTGTTTTCTTAAAAGTTAAGAGACTTGAAGTATTTTGAAAGTTAAGAGAATTGATTTGAATGTATAAATCTCTTAGTTATAAAAGGAATGAGTTTGTCTAAAACCATAAAGGGTTATAACGGCTTTATGGGAAGTTGGTTATAACGGCTTTATGGAAGGATAAGAGAATGGTTTTCTCTAACTAAATCAAGGAATAACTAGTATTAAGGAAGGGCAAATGGTTTTAAAGGTACCAATTGCTTAAGGTTTTTAATAAAGAAGTCACTTGATTTAGAAGCCGGTAATTGTATTTCTAAAAAGGTATTGTGACTTGTCTTGAAAAGTAGATATGACTTGATATTACGGTTATTAGTATCTTGGAAGTTTTTTTTAAAGAGAATCATTTTAGAGGACTAGAGGCACGTAGTACGTTGGGTTAAATTCCCGGATTTTATAATGACACGATTAGTGCATTAAGTAAACAAAAATGATAGTGTATATGAAAAGTCTTATAAGAAGTTATGGGATTTCTTAACTTGCTTATGTTATGTATGATAAGTCGGTAGTGCTTATGTTATGTATGATAAACCGGTAGGGCTTATGTTATGTATGATGGCGGTTGAGTCGGGTAAGAGTATAAGTGAGGGTAAACCCAGAGCATGTACCACCGCTTTATGTGTTGTTTGACGACCAAGTCGAGATAGGGTAAGAGTATAAATGAGGGCAAGCCCAGACGTTATACCACCTTCTCGAGGGTAAGAGTATAAATGAGGGGCAAGCCCCAAGACGTTATACCCCCTGCTTTACCACCTTCTCCAGGGTAAGAGTATAAATGAGGGGCAAGCCCTCAGACGTTATACCACCTGTTTTGATTGATATTATGGGCGTGAGACCCGTGGTTATGTTTTACACTTTCAGTATCGGCGGTGATGGGGATTCCACGCATGCTTTGATATTGGTGTGACTTGATCGCGTCCGGTTAGGCGGGTAGTATATGTGTCCTCCGTAGTGGGCGGACTATGTTATGAAAGATAAGTAAGTTATATGGTAATGAACTTAATGATTCTTTTTCTAATAATGTACGTAAGAATGTGACTATAACTTTTATTGGGAATGGAAAGGTTAATAAGGTGCGATTAAGTTCATAAGTGGTAATGACACGGCGAGATCCGTATGTATTTTTATACTTGTCCTTGTCATTCTTTTACGATTATGATTTGTTTATCAGACGTTATATTCTGCTCCATATTAATTACTGTTATGCGACTTCTTCGGAAGCCGCGTCATGCCCGCAGTTTAGGTACGATTGTGGATCCGCGAGCTTAGGATCCGGTTCAGCAAGTTGAGATGGCTCCGGTGTTCGGAGTTGTCACGTTTATGTTTATTCAGGGGTACGGCGGGGCCTTGTCCCGCCACAGTTGTTATGTCAAAACTCTTAGAGGTCTGTAGTCACATATTGTGGGTCAGTTTGTAAAAGAAATGAGGCAACTGCTTCGGTTGTATTTATATATGTTCAGGAAGGTAGACCTATCGGCTAACCTGTTGTTTTATTTCCGATGTTTTATTTATAAGTTTCATGTATGTTCCGCTGATTTTCTCTGATGTTTACCTGTAAGGGTGCCCAGGTAGGGCACCAGTCGCGGTCCCGGGGTCGGGTCGTGACATTTTTGGCCAAGAAACTTTGTTGAAACCCTAAGCTTGGAATGAACCTTTTGGAAGAGAAACGAGAAAGTAAGATGGTTACAAGCTTGTAGAGGATACGTGTGTGTTATTGAAACGTGTAGAAGTGGTGCTAAAGTGAAGTAGTGTGCCGAGAAATTGGGGACAGTTTTGGCTAAAGTGAAGGTAAGATTTCTTCTTCCTCTTAGAGTATATGGAAGTTTAATGATGTTATAGTTATAAGATGAACTTGTGTTAAGTGAAATAGAGAATAAGAAGTGCATGTCACAGTTTTGGCATGTTAGCCGAATTGTTGGATAGTTTTTATTGGATTCGTTGGTTATTGTTGTTGTTATCGTCGCTAGCTGCATGTTAAATTGAAGGAAATCTTGTTATTGAAAGTCGAAATGGTTTATATTAAAGTGTTCAGACTTGAATTGGATTAGAGAGAATTATAAAAAAGGCTTTTGTATTGTGGTTGTTGGTCGAAACTGCATGAAACTGTGTGACCATTGTGGTGCTGTTTTAGGGACTGTTTTGTGGTGTTATAATGCTGAAAATTCAGTTACATTATGCATGATAAAATGCGGTAATTGCTAACGTATGTCCTAAAGGAACGAAGGTGTAGAAAGGCTTCATATCTTACCCTCATTATTGTTGGAATATGGACTATTTTCGTGGACTGTTTTAGTAAGGATTAAGGGGTTGTTTTACATGAGAAATAGGAGTGTGAATCACCTTGGTTAACTGTTTAGTTATGCCCTTAATTGGTGCTCGGCTATTGGTGTATTTGGCCTTGTTTGTAAGTTCTGGATGGGAGCATTTATAGGGGAAGTGCTGCCCAATTTTTATATGAAAAGAGAACCCTTACTTGGTATATGTCTTATACTAGTAAGCATGAAGTTGATAGACGTGTTGTTGTTATTATAGGTTGAAGTACCTATTTGGGACGTATTCTACTTATTGTGTTGGTATTGCCGATAAGGTATGTGAACTATCCCTTCTTCTTTTGGCATGTTCTACGTACGAAATATAGTTGTGGTATTGTTTCATGATTCATTCTACTCTTAGAAGTTAAGGGGTATTTATGTTATTGATTCTATGCTAAAAGCATGTCTAAATTGTTCCTAAGTCCTTATTAAGGCATATGAGGAGAGATGTTGACATTCATAAGAGGTTTTAGTAAGCGCTGAAGTCGGTTCAACTCTGCTATTTAAAGTAACTGATAAGTGTTAAGCGTTGATACTGTTTTAATAAATAAGTAAGTATGTTATTAGTAGACGTGTTAAAAACAAGCCATTGCAGCGTTAAGTGAAAAAGGTATCGACAACGATTATTATATTGAAATGATTAGCACGCCATCTGCATAGAAACTAAGATATAACCAATTTGTTTTACATTTTTTAGTTCACAACTGATTAGATAATTTTTCATGATATAATTACTCTCGGCTCATATAAGTATTAATTAGGCAAATTCGGATCCGTTATCACCAATCATATACAGGATTATTGGAAATATTTGAGGTATGTGAAACTATTCTTTCTTCTTCTAGCATAATTCTTTTATACAATGAATGTACGGTGAACATACATAGTACTTTTGGGTTCAAGTCCCTAATGATATATGGCATGACTCTTTTTATAAAATAAATGTACGGTGGACGTACATAGTACTTTGGGTACCACTCCCTAATGATATATGACATGACTCTTTTTATAAAATGAATGTACGGAGGACGTACATAGTACTTTTGTGTTCAAGTCCCTAATGATATAGACATGACTTTTTTTATAAAATGAATGTAAGGTGGACGTACATAGTTCTTTTGGGTTCAAGGCCCTAACATTACATGATATGATAGTGCCTTGGATTTTTAAATGAAAGTTATCCTATCTATGACATTGAGAGTCAAAAGATTAATTTAAATTTCTTATAGTTGCTTATGATAGCTAGTTGTGCACAATCCCTTATATGTTCGCTGTGTCCTTCATTAGATGGTCGGGCAGTATAAGTAGATGATTCCATGGACATGTATCCATGATGCGAGTATAGATACTCATGACAATAGATATGATTCCATGGGCATGTATCCATGATGCGAGTATAGATACTCATGATAGTAGATATGATTCCAAGGACATGTATCCATGATGCGAGTATAGATACTCATGACAGTAGATGTGATTCCATGTACATATATCCATGATGCGAGTATAGATACTCATGACAGTAGATATGATTCCATGGACATGTATCCATGATGCGAGTATAGATACTCATGATAGTAGATATGATTCTATGGACATGTATCCATGATGCGAGTATAGATACTCATGACAGTAGATATGATTCCATGGACATGTATCCATGATGCGAGTATAGATACTCATGATAGTAGATATGATTCCATGGACATGTATCCATGATGCGAGTATAGATACTCATGATAGTAGATATGATTCTATTGACATGTATCCATGATGCGAGTATAGATACTCATGACAGTAGATATGATTCCATGTACATGTATCCATGATGCGGGTATAGATACTTATGATAGTAGATATTATTCCATGGACATGTATCCATGATGCGAGTATAGATACTCATGACAGTAAATATGATTCCATGAACATGTATCCATGATGCGAGTATAGATACTCATGACATTAGATATGATTCCATGGACATGTATCCATGATGCGAGTATAGATACTCATGACAGTAGATATGATTCCATGGACATGTATCCATGATGCGAGTATAGATACTCATGACAGTATATGATTCCATGGACATGTATCCATGATGCGAGTCTAGACACCCATGATAGTATATGATTGTATGGACAGATATTTATGATTTTGGTATGACTCTCATGTTAAAAATGTACAGTTGACTCTATATTTTTACAAGGTACAGTTGACTCCTGTATTATATGGCACGGTTGGATCTGGTATTTGATTTTCATACTTGTTCCTGTCATTCTTTGGCCAGTTATGATTTTAATTTTTGTACTTTATGTTTACATACTTAGTACATTATTGTACTGACCCCTTCGGGGGCCTGCGTTCATGCCCGCAGGTATAGGTACTCATTTGGGTGATCCGCGAGCTTAGGATCCTTGCTCAACTTTTTGGGATAGCTCCATTGTTCCGAGGCTAGTCATTTTGGTACAGGTCTTCCATTATGGCTTATGTATATTCAGGGGTACGGCGGGGCCTTGTCCCGTTAATAGTTCATTGTCTTACTCTTAGAGGTCTGTAGTCATGTGTGGGTTGGACATGTATAGTTGTAATTCATTTGGATATTTCTATATGCAGTGGCGGCCTTGTCGGCTTGCATTGTTTAAAAAAAAGGATTGTGAGTTGTTCTTAAGCTTCCGCTGGTTATATATGATGTGTGGGTATAAGGGTGCCCAAGTAGGGTACCAGTCGCGGCCCTTCGGCTCGGGTCGTGACAACCACATACTCAGGGAGATGGTGGAAACTGAAGAAATAAGATTAGACTATGTTCCCACATATGATAATCTAGCTGACCTATTCACTAAACCATTAAGCTTAGTTAAACATAATGGTCATTTTGAAAATATGGGTATTAGATACATTGGAGATTGGCTCTAATCCAAGTGGGAGATTGAAAGTATGTATGTTCTAGAGATAATTATTATTACAGACAAATGTACTTGAACACATTCATATTATTAATAAGATTAATATATTTGTGGCATTTGAGATTATTGAATTATCATTAGATTGTTTGTAATTATTTATTAATGTGCATCCATTGAGCTTACGTTGTCATTAATAGAGTAAGATATTAATGATAGAGCGTAACTCTCAAAGTCGTCTCGACTAATGATCATCAAGAATGGGATATCGATGATATGTTATAAGTTGACATGTTGGCTGCATCACATTAACGGAGAATGTAGTATGTATCACCTGCTACTAGTAATATTATGTCATTGGTCAATGCAAAAGACATATTTAGAATATGGTCTAGTTGTCGACTAATATGTATGAGATAAAGTGATCAAGCCATTTAGATAGACACATGGCAAATCCTAAGCTTGATCGAGTGTATCGCGAATGAAAGGAATTTATCATCTCACATAAAGGTTATGTTTGCTGGATTCATTCAAATGTACTTCACATATTGAGTTAGTCGTACAACGCGTGTAGGAGTTCCGTATGGACCTTAATTGGATTTATGTCAATATGTGAAAGCCTATAGGGTCACACTATGTCGATTGTCTTTTCGGTCTAAGGATGTATTAAGAAAGTATTAAATATTCGATTTGAAATAGAGATATTTAAAATGATGGGATAATTTATGTTTGATGGAAATTATTTAATTAAATCTAAATTGGATTTTGGATTTAAAATTAAACGTGCTGAATATATATGGGGTAAGGAGTATCGGCGCCTAGCAGGCTGATCCGCGATGCCTATTAGGCTGCGCCGCGGCGCCGACCCGACAGTAGGCCCAGTCATACTGGCCCACTGCACCTCGGGATTTGGGTCAGGCTTGGAGCCCAACCCTAATTTGATATTTGACCTAAATCCCCCTATATAAACATCACTAACCTCATAAGTTTGACACATAAATTTAATATTATTTTCTAGACTTAGTTTAGAAAAGAAATTCTATCGAACCTCTGCCAAGATTTCCTGGCTTTCTTTATAGAGGTATACACCGTAGCATAGTGCTTGCAGTCGAAGGGACAATCGCGTGTGCACCTTTAGTAGAGACTACAACATGTAAGTTTCATATTCATGTTTTACATTACAAGTTTGATTGTCATATAATCATACCAGAATTATTGTTGGGGTAACTAAGCAAAACAAATTTTAAGTTTCACTGCGCCTTAGTTATGTTACACCCCGTAATTACAGGACATGTTTTAAGAACGTACGAAAGAACTCACGAGTGTTAAGATTTGAGACTTGTAAAAAACAAAAGTTATCGGAAATATTGGAATTTGTCGGAAAACGTATTATTGTGACGAATGGGAGGACGACACGTGTCACCCCCCCTTATAGATGCCTTGGACGAAATTGGCATGGCCAATATGGTCATTGACCATAGTCCTAGATGGCAAGTCTTGCAAGTTGTTTAGCTTGAGAAGTTTGACTAAGTCAAGGTCCCACGAGTCTTGATATTTGTTAAGAGATCATCCAAACCACCCAATTGTTCCTATCTTAACCCTCCAATGTGCTATATTACACTACTAGTAGCAAAAGTGTGTCCAACACTTAGAAAAAATTCATGAAAAATTGAAGAGCTCAAGAGGAGGCTCACGGGTTCATGTCCTTCAAGAAGGAAAAAAAATCCGTTTCTTGTCCATTTGATTCCACACTTTAAACCAAGGTTCTTAGGTGTATTGTAAACACATCTCTATAGAAAAATCTTGGAAAAGAGAGTTTTCGGGTTAGTCGCAAAGTGAAAACCTAATGGTCTTTCTAGGTTTTGTTTGGGGATTTGAAGGATAATTGTTGGTGTTGTTCTAAGGGTCTCAACAAGCGGATTGAAGTGTCTTGGAGAGGTTCTAAACTACTAAGGAGCGACTTCGGATTTGAATTTGGATTAAGAATGTCACGACCAGGACCAGGATCGCGGCGGTGCCTACACAGGCACCCTTACGAATAAACATCGAGAGAAAATCAGCGGAACATACATGAAACTTATAAATAAAACATCGGAGTAAAGCAACAAAGTTAGCCGATAGCTACCTTCACGAACATATATAAATACAACCGAAGCAGTTGCCTCATTTCTTTTACAAACTGACCCACAATATGTGACTACAGACCTCTAAGAGTTTTGACATAACAACTGTGGCGGGACAAGGCCCCGCCGTACCCCTGAATAAACATAAACGTGACAACTCCGGAACACTGGAGCCATCTCAACTTGCCGAACCGGGATTCTAAGCTCGCGGATCCACAACTGTGTACCTAAACCTGCGGGCATGAGCGGCCACGAAGAAGTCGATACAACAGTGCGAATATGGAGCGAATATAACGTCTGATAAACAAATCATAACTGTACAAAAGAATGACAAGGACAAGTGTAAAAATGCATACCAGATCCTGCCGTGTCATTACCACTTATGAACTTAATCGTACCTTATTATCCTTTCCATTCCCAATAAAAGTTATAGACACATTCTTACGTACATTATTAGAAAAAGAATCATTAAGTTCATTACCATATAACTTACTTATCTTTCGTAACATAGTCCGGCCCATTACGGAGGGACACATATACTACGACCCAATGCGGGGCGAACAAATCACACTAATATCAAAGCATGCGTGAAATCCCCCATCACGGTAGACAGCTATTAGTGTAAAATATAACCATGTGACGCGCCCGTGGCATCCCACCTCACTTACGGCGTACACATACACAATACATATATATATATCCTGCCCGTGGAATCCCACATCACTGCCGATCAGGTATAATAATACACCCATAGGCATACATGAACACCAAGTCCACCGGTGGTATAGCGTCTTGGGGTCTACCCTCACTTATACTCTTACCCCGAGAAGGTGGTAAAGCGGTGGTATAGCGTCTTGGGGTCTACCCTCACTTATACTCTTACCGGAGAAGGTGGTATAACGTCTTGGGGCTTGCCCTCATTTATACTCTTACCTATCTCAACCGACCATCAAACAAAACAAGCGGGGTATAATGTCTGGGGTTTACCGCACTCTCTTACCACGGAGAAAGTGGTATAACGTCTTGGGGCTTGCCGCCATTTATACTCTTACCCTATCTCGATGGCCGTCAAACAAATGAAGCACTACCGTATGTTCTATAAAAATCCGAATTTAACCAATCTACTACAAATAACGAGCATGCGTGGAATCCCACATCATCGGCCGATGCGTCCAAGTACTTATAACAAGGCAAATGCCCTCGGAGAGTCGCGGCAACGTATTAAAACATAATACTTGCACTCAAAGGCTATCACCAACACATATAGGCTAATTCTCAGTTAACCAAGCCAAAGTACTAATCAAGGCACACATGGAATAATTCTCATTTAACAAGCCAAAGTACTTATCAAGGCATACTTAGACTAATTCTCAATTAATCAAGCCAAAGTACTAATCAAGGCACAAATAGAATAATTCTCATTTAACAAGCCAAAGTACTTATCAAGGCATACTTAGACTAATTCTCAATTAATCAAGCCAAAGTACTAATCAAGGCACAAATAGAATAATTCTCATTTAACAAGCCAAAGTACTTATCAAGGCATACTTAGACTAATTCTCAATTAATCAAGCCAAAGTACTACGTACGTCCATTCTTTTCAAAAGACTCCTTTCCGAATAAAACTTCCCCGATACTAACAACCGTAGTATCAAGTCCTATCCACCTTTCGAGACAAGTCACAATACCTTTTTAGAAATACAATTACGGCTCCAAATCAAGTGACTTCTTTATTAAAACCTTAAGCAATTGGTACCTTTAAAACAATTTGCCGCCTTAACACAAGTTATTCCTTTGATTACTTTACTAGAAAACCATTCTCTTAACCTTCCATAAAGCCGTTATAACCAACTTCCCATAAAGCCGTTATAACCCTTTATGGTTTAGACCAATCGTTCCTTTTATAATCAAGAGACTTACTTTTTGAAACCAAGTATTATATTCTTTCAAATCAATTCTCTTAACTTTCAAAAATACCATTTGTCTCTTAACCTTTAGAAAACAAGTGACTCCTTTTATTATAAAACCTTAGGCAATTGATGCCTTAAAAACAAGTTGCCTTTTCACTTAAAATCAAGTCATTTGTCTTTCCATAAAGCAAATATAACCAACTCCCATAAAGTCGTTATATTTACTTTATACCTTAGCCAAAATACAATTTCCTATCCGAGGACTTATACGTTTAAAAGCGGAGCAAGTATCACATACTTTAAAACTCTTCAAGTCCCCTAACTTTAAAATCAACTTAAGACATCCTTACTATTTCAAAGAAGTGAGTTAATCTCCTAACCCACCCGACTTGGCATTACATAAAACAAGTAAAGAATGTCATAGTCTTGTACGTCTACCGTACTACATACGTGCAACTGGTCATGCTCAAAAGATAGGAAAAGTTCTACATAGAGTAAATCACACAACTACCTCTTAACTTCTAAGAGTAGAAGGAAACATGAAATGATACCACAAGTATATTCCATACATAGAATCATGCCAAAGGAAGGAAGAGGTTCGCATCATCGCGACGATTGTCGACAAATAGCAAAATGCTCCAAAGTACTCCAACCTTGATAGCTATTCCACTCTCCAAGTAGGATACGCTATACTTAGTACTTCAACCTATAATGGTCACAATATGTCCATTAACCTTTCACTTCTAACGTAGAATATTTTAGGTGCTAAGTCGCTAAATTCTACGGAAAATCTGACAAAGACCTCCTTTGTTTCTACTCACTTTGCCACCTTTTTCAAGGCGAATACAATAACCAAACAGCCTCAATTGGCTCACAACAATATAGAAGGTATTCCAATACAATGAATAACTAAAACAGCCCCAATTGGCTCACAATTTAGAAAGTAGTCCAATACAAATGAATAACAAACTAAAAGTCCAAATTCGGCCACCTTGAGTTCAACCATACCAATTCTTATCAAATTTCCATTTCAATCCAAATTGGTAGCATAACATGATATCAAGTCGCAACCAATTATAATTACTACAATCTTCAAGTTAATAACATGCGACGATTCTAATCAACGACCAAATTGTAATCAAACTAAACATGGCTTACATTACTTTTCGGATTTTCAAGGCTACAATCAATCCATAATCCTTATAAACTTCAATACATATACTTCATGCTAGCAACAAGTAAGGCTAACAACAATATAAATAACCTTGTAACACTTCAAAGAACAAGATTATACCTCAACGAATCTCGGTCAAATCTTCAAATCCAAGTCGTTCTTAGCAACTTAGAGAATCTCCAAGATACTTCAATCCGCTACTGAGACCCTTAGAACCATACCAACAATTTTCCTTCAAACTTCCAACAAAACCTAGAAAAGCCATTAGGTTTTCACCTTGCGACTAATACGAAAACTCTCTTTTCCGGATTTTCTATTGAGATATACTCACAATACACTTAGGAACCTTGGTTTAAATTGCGGAGATTATTGGACAACAAACAAATTTTATTCCCTCATATGGATTCCCAAACCGTGAGCCTCCCTCTCTTGTTCTACAATTTTTTGTGAATTTTAGCTAAGTGTGGAACTCTTGTCTTGCTACTAGTATTATATAGGGACATGGAGGGTCAAGGTGTGCACAAATGGTTGGCTAGGATGAGGTCTTAACAAATATCAAGACTAATTGTCCCCTTGACTAAGTCAAACATGTCAAGCTTTCAAGTTGCAAGACTTGTCTTGCTAACAAAGGTCCAATGACCCTTTAGCCCTTGCAAAAATCGTCCAAGGCATCATCTAAGGGGGGGTGACACGTGTCGTCCCCCCATTCGTCACAATAATACGTTTTCCGAAAATTTCATAATTCCGAGAAATTTTTACAAGTCTCAAATCTTAACACTGTGAGTTCTTACGTACGTTCTTACACCATGTCCTGTAAATACGGGGTGTAACAAAGAATCGTCGAGGTATAATCTTGTTCTTTGAAAGTGTTACAAGATTATTTATTTTGTTGTTAGCTTTACATGTTGCTAGTATGTAGTATATGTGTTGAAGTTTATAAGGATTATGGATTGATTGTAGCCTTGGAAAATTCGAAATGTATGTAAGCCATGTTAAGTTGGATTACAATTTAGTCGTTACAAAAATCGTCGCATGTTACTTACTTAAGGATTATGGTTATTATAATCAAATACGACTTGATATCATGTTATGCTACCAATTTGGATTGAAATGGAAATTTGATAAGAATTGGTAAGGTTGAACTCAAGGTGGCCGAATTTGGACTTTTAGTTTGTTTTTCATTTGTATTGGACTACTTTCTAAATTGTGAGCCAATTGGGTCATTTAGTTTTATTTGTATTCGAGTACCTTATAGAAATTGTGAGCCAATTGGGGCTGTTTGGTTATTGTATTCGCCTTGAAAAAGGTGGCAAAGTAAGTAAAAACAAAGGAAGTCTTTGTCGATTTTCCGTAGAATTTGGCGACTTAGCACTTAGAATATTCTACGTCAAGTAAGAGGTTAATGGACGATTGTGACCATGATAGGTTGAAGTACTAAGTATAGCGTATCCTACTGAAGAATGGAGTAGCTCAAGGTTGATGTACTTTGGAGCATTTTGCTACTTGTCGACAATCGTCGCGAGGTATGTGAACCTCTTCCTTCTTTTGACATGATTCTATGTATGGAATATACATGTAGTACTATTTCATGATTCCTTCTACTCTTAGAAGTTAAGAGGTATGTATGTTGATTTACTCTACGTAAAGGTTATGTCTAAGTTATCCTAAGTTCTTACCAAGTCTTATGGGGGATGTTGGTAAGAGTCGTTAGGGGGTATTTGGAGCCAAGTTGACTTGGCTAATTTACGGCACGAATGAGAATAAGTATCGAACAAGCCATTGCAGCGTTAATAAAGGAAAATGTAATGACAATTAATTATGTTAAAACAAGTATAATTCTCCATCTGCATAGAAGCTAAGATAAGACAAAATTGTCTTACATTTTCTAGATCATGGCTACTTGATTAAGATAGTTATAAATAAGTATAACTTATTCACAACGCACCAAGTATATGTTACTTAATTTATAAGGATTTACGTATGAAGTTTTAAGACTATGGACCTCAAATTGTTAAAAGGTTAAGGGACTTTATTTTTCAAGTTATGAGACTTGATTCTTAAAGGAAGAAATGAATTGATTTAAAAGTATAAAATACTTGATTTGGAAAGTATTGATTTCTTGCCTTTCTAAAGTTAAGAAACTTGTTTTCTTAAAAGATAAGAGACTTGAAGTATTTTGAAAGCTATGTGATTTGAATTGAAAGTATAAGTTTCTTGGTCATAAAAGGAATGAATTTGTCTAAGACATAAAGAGTTATAACGGCTTTATGGGAAGTCGGTTATAACAACTTTATGGAAGATTAAAAGTGTTACACCCCGTATTTACAGGACATGTGTTAAGAACGTACGTAAGAACTCGCAAGTGTTAAAATTTGAGACTGTAAAATTTTTTAACGGAATTATGGAATTGTCGGAAAACGTATTATTGGATTTAATGGGAGGCGACACGTGTCACCCCCTTATGTTGTCTTGGACGAATTGAAGCATGGGCACAATGGTCATTTGACCTTTGGTTGGATGATTTAGTCTTGCAAGTAGTAGCATGAGTAAATTGACTAAGTCAATGACCCCACTTAGTCTTGATATTTAGCTAGAGCTCATCCAAACCACCCAATTGGTTGCATCTTAACCCTCCATGTCCCTATATTTAATACTAGTAGCAAGAGAGGACTTAACACTTAACAAAATTTCACAAAATTGAAGACTTCACTAATGGTGCTCTCGGGTTCACCATGGAGAAGAAAGGAAAAATTTTCGTTGCTTGTTCTTTAAGCTCCACATTTTAAACCAAGGTGCTTGAGTGTTATGTAAGTGTATCTCAATAGAAAAATCCCGGAAAAAGAGAGTTTTCGTAGTAGTCGCAAAGCAAAAACCTAGTTGTCTTTCTAGGTTTTGTTTAGAAGTTTGAAGGAAAATTGTTGGGGTTGTTCTAAGGGTCTCAAGGAGCGGATTGAGGTGTCTTGAAGAGGCTCTAGGTTGCTAAGGAGCAACTTCGGTTTTGAAGATTGGATTACAATTCGTGGAGGTATAATCTTGTTCTCTTTAAGTGTTACAAGATTATGTAATTGTTGTTAGCCTTACATTTTTACTAGCATGAAGTATATGTGTTGAAGTTTTATAAGTATTATGGATTGTTGTAGCTTAAAATCCGAAATGACATGTAAGCCATGATTAAGTTGGATTACAATTTAATCGTTGTTAGAATCGTCGCATGTAATTGACTTGAAGATTACGGTTGTTATAATCAAATGCGACTTGATATCATGTGAGGCTACCAATTTGGATTGAAATGGAAATTGGATAAGAATTGGTATTGTTGTATTCTTTATGGCCGAAAATTGGACTAGTAGTTTGTTATTCATTTGTTTTGGACTACCTTATAGATTGTGGTGAGCCAATTGGGGCTGTTTGGTTATTGTATTCGACCTTGAAAAGGTGGCAAAGTAAGTAGAAACAAAGGAGGTCTTTGTCGATTTCCCGTAGAATTTAGTGACTTAGCACCTAGGATATTCTACGTTGAAGTAAGAGGTTAATGGACATATTGTGACCATTATAGGTTGAAGTACTTTGGAGCATTTTGCTACTTTTCGACAATCGTCGTGAGGTATGTGAACCTCTTCCTTCCTTTGGCATGATTCTATGTATGGAATATACTTGTGGTATCATTTCATGTTTCCTTCTACTCTTAGAAGTTAAGAGGTAGTTGTGTGATCTACTCTATGTAGAACTTTTCCTATCTTTGAGCATGACTAGTTGCACGTATGTAGTACGGCAGACGTATAACACCTAGATATCCTTTACTAATTTTATGAATAGCCAAGTCGGGTGAGTTAGGGGATTAACTCACTTCTTTGAAAGAATAAAGGATGTCTTGAGTTTTATTAAGTTAAGGGACTTGAAGAGTTTTAAAGTATGTGATACTTGTTCCGTTTTAAACGTATAAGTCCCTTGGATAGGAAATTGTTTTTGGCTAAGATATAAAGTGAATATAACGGCTTTATGGGAAGTTAGTTATATTTGCCTTATGGAAAGATAAATGAATTGATTTTAGTGAAAAGGCAACTTGTTTTTAAGGCATTAATTGCCTAAGGTTTTATATAAAATGGGTCACTTGTTTTCTAAAGGTTAAGAGACTAGTAGTATGTTTGAAAGGTATGAGAATTGATTTGAAAGTATTTAATACTTGGTTTCAAAAAGTAGAAGTCTCTTGGTTATAAAAGGAACGTGTTGGTCTAAACCATAAAGGGTTATAACGGCTTTATGGAAAGTTGGTTATAACGGCTTTATGGAAGGTTAAGAGAATAGTTTTCTCTAATAAAGTAATCAAAGAAATAACTTGTTTTAAGGAACGGCAAATTGGTTTAAAGGTACCAATTGCTTAAGGTTTTTAATAAAAGAAGTCACTTGATTTAGAAGCCGGTATTTGTATTTCTAAAAAAGGTATTGTGACTTGTCTTGAAAGGTGAATAGGACTTGATACTACGGGTGTTAGTATCTTGGAGCTTTACATAGAAAGGAGTCTTTTATAAAAGAATGTACGTATGTAGTACTTTGGCTTGATAAATTGAGAATTTGTCTAAGTGTGCCTTGATAAGTACTTTGACTTGTTAAAAGAGAATTATTCTATGTATGCCTTGATTAGTACTTTGGCTTGATAAATTGAGAATTTGTCTAAGTGTGCCTTGATAAGTCCGTTGACTTGTTAAAAGAGAATTATTCTATGTATGCCTTGATTAGTACTTTGGCTTGATAAAATGAGAATTATCCTATGTGTGCCTTCATAAGTACTTGGCTTGGTTAATTGAGAACTTGCCTATATGTGCTGGTAATAGCCTTTGAGTGCAAGTATTATGTTTTATTAAGTTGTCGCGGTTGAAGGCCGGATGTCTTGTTGTAAGATTCTTGGGACGTCGAAGCGGTGATGTGGGATTCGGGTATGCTTCCGCTACTTGTAGTACTTGGGTTAAATTCCCGGATTTTTATAGAAGACATGGTAGTGCTTATGTCTTGTTGATGGTCGGTCGAGATAGGGTAAGAGTATAAATGAGGGGCAAGCCCCAAGACGTTGTACCACCTTCTCCGTGGTAAGAGTATAAGTGAGGGTAAACCCCAAGACATACCACCCGCTTTATGTGTTGATTGTCGGCCGGTTGAGATAGGGTAAGAGTATAAATGAGGCAAGCCCCAAGACGCGTTGTACCACCTTCTCCGTGGTAAGAGTATAAATGAGGCAAGCCCCAAGACGTTATACCCCGCTTACCACCTCCTCCGTGGTAAGAGTATAAATGAGCGGCAAGCCCCAAGACGCTATACCACTGTTTTGATTGGTATTACGGGCGTGAGACCCATGGTTATGTTTTACACTTATACCGTCGGCAGTGATGTGGGATTCCACGGCGGGAGATATATGTATGTATTGTGTATGTGTCGCCGACGGTGAGGTGGGATGCCACGCGCGTCACGTGGTTATATTTTACACTTATAGCTGGCGGTGATTGGTATTCCACGGGCACACTTTGCTATTTGTGTGATTGATCGCGTCCCAGTTGGGCCGAGTAGTATATGTGTCCCTCTCAGAATGGGCCGGACTATGTTATGAAAGATAAGTAAGTTAGATAGAGATGAACTTAATGACTTCTCCTAAGTAAGTACGTAAGATATGGCTATAACTCTTAACGGAATGTAAAAGATATTGATGTGAAATTAAGTTCATAAGTGGTAATGACACGGCAGGATCTGGTATGTATTTTTATACTTGTCCTTGTCATTCTTTTGTACAGTTATGATCATTTCATCAGACGTTATTTCGCTCCATATTAAATTTTTGTTATCGACCCTTCGGGTGCGTTCATGCCCGCAGGTTTTAGGTACCAGGTTGGTGATCCGCTCTTAGGATCTCGGTTCAGTTTTGAGAGAAAGTTCCACTTGCTCCGGAGGCTTATCTCTTGGAACGGTTTTCCCTGGGGTAGAAGATTCATGTATATTCAGGGGTATGGCGGGGCCCTGTCCCGCCACAGTTGTTATTCCTAGAGGTCTGTAGTCACATATTGTGGGTCAGTTTGTAAAGGAAAGGAGTAATCGCTTCATTTATGTATTGCGTTCGGGAAGGTAGCCCTATCGGCTAACCTGTTGTTTATTATCGTTGTTTTTATTTTATAAGTTTCATGTATGTTCCGCTGATTTTCTCGATGTTTACTGTAAGGGTGCCTGTGTAGGGCACGATCGCGTCCCGGTCGGGTCGTGACAAAAAGAATGGTTTTCTTCAGTAATGTAAGCAAAGAAATGATCTGAAATAAAGAAGGGCAAATTGTTTTAAAGGTACCAATTGCTTAAGGTTTCAAAGAAAGAAGTCACTTGATTTAGAAGCCTATAAATGTATTTCTAAAAAGTATTGTGACTTGTCGTGAAAAGTAGATATGACTTGATACTACGGTTATTAGTATCTTGGAAGTTTTATTTGAAAGAGAATCATTTTAAAGGAGTAGAGGCACGTAGTACGTTGGGTTAAATTCTCGGATTTTATAATGACATGTTAGTGCCTTTAGTAAACAAAAATGAGTGTTTATGAACAAGCTAATAAGAAGTTAGGGGATTTCTTAACTTGCTTATGTAATGTATGATAAGCCGCGGTGCTTATGTTATGTATGATAAGTGGTGGTGCTTAGGTTATGTATGATAAGTCGGTAGTGCTTATGTTACGTATGATAAGTCGATAGGGCTTATGTTATGTATGATGGCGGTTGAGTTAGGGTAAGAGTATAAATGAGGGTAAACCCCAAGACGTTATACCACCTTCTTCGTGGTAAGAGTATAAACGGCGGTAAACCCCAAGACGTTATACCACTTAGTGGATTTGCTACCCACGATGCGAGGAATACCTCACGCGAGTCCCATGGGCTTACGCGGTGAAATAGTCCCACGCGGGTACATGACCTATGCGAGGAATACCTCACGCGAGTCCCATGGGCTTACGCGGTGAAATAGTCCCACGCGGCGGTACATGCCTTACGCGAGGAATACTCACGCGGGTCCACAGACCTACGCGGTGAAATAGTCCCGGAGTAGGATTTGCTTATCGATACTACGGCGAGGACCCGCCATGATCATGAGCCTCCCGTTGTTATGCAAGATACCTTTACGGGCGACTTATGTGATTCTATCGCGTCCCATTGGGTCGGCAAGATACCTTTACGAAAGCGCACTTATGTGATTTCATCGCGTCCCGTTGGGCCGACAAGATAAGCGCCTCCATAAAGGGACGGGTTAGGTTATGCAAGATACGCAAGTTATATGTTTATGAACTTGATGAGTTTTCTTAAGTATATGCGTAAGAATTTGACTATACTCTTATGGAAAATGGGAAAAGATAATGATATGCAATTAAGTTCATGTTGGTAATGACACGGCAGGATCCTGTATGCACTTTTATACTTGCTCACATTCTTTTGTACGCTTATGATCTGCCATCAGATTTCTTTATTTTCTGCTCCATATTCTGCACTGTTGCATCGACTTTTCGGCTGCGTTAAATGTCCGCAGTTTAGGTACACACGCTATGGATCCGCGAGCTTAGGATCCTGGTTCAAGATTTCGAGATGGCTCCAATGTTCCGAGTTGTCATGGCTATGTATATTCAGGTACGGCGGGCCTTGTCCCGCCACAATGGTTATGTTAAAACTCTTGAGGTGCAGTAGTCACATATCATGGGTCACTTTGTAAAAGAAATGAGAAACCGCTTGTTGTATTTATATATGTTCGGGAAGGTAGCCTATCGGCTAACTCGTTGTTTTACTCCGATGTTTTATTTATAAGTTTCATGTATGTTCCGCTGATTTTCTCGATGTTTACTCGTAGGGTGCCTGTGTAGGCACCGCCGCGTCCCGGTCGGGTCGTGACAAAAGTGGTATCAGAGCGCTTAGTCCTCGGAAAGTGTCTACGCATCGTGTCTAGTAGTCTTGATTATCGGTGTGCGGCACCACATCTATAATCGTGAGGTCTGCAGGACATTTAGGATTGGTTTCATTCTTCTCACTCGAGATCGTGCGATAGAGTCAGTGTTGTTAGTGGTCGCCCTCCCTAACGAGTTATGTTGATTGCAGCTACGAGAAAGGCAGCAGTGACCCAGGAATGACTATGTGGATTGCGTATCCGGGTTGGTAATGATTATAGTATAGTTGGTATTGTGACATACATCTATACGGAGTTATGTATGAGGGTCAGACGCGTGTTGCCTAGAATGATTTTAGATTACCAGGAATTGGTAAAGACTAACTAGATACCGGGAAGGTATGGAATAGTTATTGAATTTTCGCCAAGGTTTTGTGTTTTATTTCGAGATAATTGGGAAAGGATGAGCTGTCTGATAGGGTAGTGAACCCTTAAGAAGCCATATTAAGGAACCTAACGGAATGTCATGTTAATAGATTAAGGCCGTAGTAAGCTTACGAGAATTATACGGATGAGGCCTGTATAGAGTATGTAATGGTTGTTGTGATCGAGACAACATGGTTATGGTTTTATGAGAATTTTTTATACCCGCTATTGGGGGATTGGTAAGGTAGGCTTGGGGCATGGAAATTGCGAGCCTAAGAATATTGATTACTGCCGAGACCTTAGGTATATAAGGTTTTAAGTGCGACGCTGAGACGGGTTGAGGACCTGTTACGGGTCTCCCCATGGCCTGGAATGGAGTGGGATCAGTGGTAGTAGTTCCGCTACGTGACGGGGTCACGAGGGCGCAAGGCCCAAGACTAGTTAATCGTTTTACGGGTTCGTGGACGCGTTCCACCGGAACCAGGTCGTGAAAGCCAGAAATGGTCGTATTGTATTATAGAGTGACTCCAAAGATTTGAGGCCAGAATCGGTATGGGAGTTATGTATGCTAGTCTGAGTTAGAAGTACGAAAAGGTAACCTCGTTTGGGCTTATGGTGGACAGATATGCGTGTGCGAGGTATTAGGGCCATGTGTGGCATTGTTGGTATGTCGGGGTTGTGAAAGGGAACTATGTCGCTAGTTATAAGTTTGACTCCGAAAGAACATTCGAGGACGAATGTTTCTAAGGGGGGAAGAATGTTACACCCCGTAATTACAGGACATGTTTTAAGAACGTACGAAAGAACTCACGAGTGTTAAGATTTGAGACTTGTAAAAAAATTATCGGAAATATTGGAATTTGTCGAAAACGATATTGTGACGAATGGGAGGACGACACGTGTCACCCCCCCTTATAGATGCCTTGGACGAAATTGGCATGGCCAATATGGTCATTGACCATAGTCCTAGATGGCAAGTCTTGCAAGTTGTTTAGCTTGAGAAGTTTGACTAAGTCAAGGTCCCACAAGTCTTGATATTTGTTAAGAGATCATCCAAACCACCCAATTGTTCCTATCTTAACCCTCCAATGTGCTATATTACACTACTAGTAGCAAAAGTGTGTCCAACACTTAGAAAAAATTCATGAAAAATTGAAGAGCTCAAGAGGAAGCTCACGGGTTCATATCCTTCAAGAAGGAAAAAAAATTCGTTTCTTGTCCATTTGATTCCACACTTTAAACCAAGGTTCTTAGGTGTATTGTAAACACATCTCTATAGAAAAATCTTGGAAAAAGAGAGTTTTCGGGTTAGTCGCAAAGTGAAAACCTAATGGTCTTTCTAGGTTTTGTTTGGGGATTTGAAGGATAATTGTTGGTGTTGTTCTAAGGGTCTCAACAAGCGGATTGAAGTGTCTTGGAGAGGTTCTAAACTACTAAGGAGCGACTTCGGATTTGAATTTGGATTAAGAATCGTCGAGGTATAATCTTGTTCTTTGAAAGTGTTACAAGATTATTTATTTTGTTGTTAGCTTTACATGTTGCTAGTATGTAGTATATGTGTTGAAGTTTATAAGGATTATGGATTGATTGTAGCCTTGGAAAATTCGAAATGTATGTAAGCCATGTTAAGTTGGATTACAATTTAGTCGTTACAAAAATCGTCGCATGTTACTTACTTAAGGATTATGGTTATTATAATCAAATACGACTTGATATCATGTTATGCTACCAATTTGGATTGAAATGGAAATTTGATAAGAATTGGTAAGGTTGAACTCAAGGTGGCCGAATTTGGACTTTTAGTTTGTTTTTCATTTGTATTGGACTACTTTCTAAATTGTGAGCCAATCGGGGTTTAGTTTTTATTTGTATCGAGTACCTTATAGAAATTGTGAGCCAATTGGGGCTGTTTGGTTATTGTATTCGGCCTTGAAAAAGGTGGCAAAGTAAGTAAAAACAAAGGAAGTGCTGTCCGATTTTCCGTAGAATTTGGCGACTTAGCACTTAGAATATTCTACGTTTGAAGTAAGAGGTTAATGGACGTATTGTGACCATGATAGGTTGAAGTACTAAGTATAGCGTATCCTACTTGAAGAATGGAGTAGCTCAAGGTTGATGTACTTTGGAGCATTTTGCTACTTGTCGACAATCGTCGCGAGGTATGTGAACCTCTTCCTTCTTTTGACATGATTCTATGTATGGAATATACATGTTGTCACGACCCGACCCCGGGACCGCGACTAGTGCCCTACCTGGGCACCCTTACAGGTAAACATCAGAGAAAATCAGCGGAACATACATGAAACTTATAAATGAAACATTGGAAGTAAAACAACAGGTTAGCCGATAGGGCTACCTTCCTGGACATACATATATACAACCGGCTTGCCTTTCTTTACAACCGACCCACAAAATGTAACTACGCACTCTAAGAGTTTTTAACATAACAACAGATGGACAGGGGCCCCGCCATACCCCTGAATATACATGAATCAACTACTTCAGGGAAAACCGTACCAAGAGATAAAGCCTCCGGAGCAAATGGAGCTTTTTCCCAACAACTGAACCGAGATCCTAAGAGCAAGGATCACCAACCTGGTACCTAAACTCATGCGGCATGAACGCAGCGGCGGGGTCGCATAACAAAATTTAATATGGAATGTAAATAACGCAAGAAATGTGATCATAATCGTACAAAAGAATGACAAGGACAAGTATAAAACAATACATACCGATCCTCGCCGTGTCATTACCACTTATGAACTTAATCGCACTATTATCTTTTCCATTCTTAATAAAAATTTACACCACATTCTTACGCACATTATTAGAAAAAGAATCATTAAGTTCATTACTATATAACTTACTTATCTTTCATAAGTATAATCCGCCCCGTAGCGAGGGGCACCTATACTACCCGCCCAATCTAGACGCGATCAAGGTCACATACCGCGCGTGGGTATACCGCCCGCCCAATCGGGTCGATAACGCCATCTAGTCCGCGTAAAGGTATCGCCCGCCCATTCTCGGTCGATAATGTCATATAGTCCGCCCATAAAGGTATATCGCCCGCCCATTCTCGGTCGATAATGTCATATAGTCCGCCCATAAAGGTATACCGCCGGCCCATTCTCGGTCGATAATGTCATATAGTCCGCCAGATAGGTATACCGCCTACCATTCCTCGGTCGATAATGTCATATAGTCCGCCCAGATAGGTATACCGCCTACCATTCCTGGTCGATAATCTCATATAGTATCCGAAATTTAACCCAACGATTCACGCGCTCTACCCTTTAGAAAGACTCTTTTTCAATTACAACTTCCTGGATACTAACAACTATAGTATCAAGTCCTATCCGTTTTTCAAGACAAGTCACAATACATTTTTAGAAATACAATTACCGCTTCTAAAAACAAGTGACTTCTTTTCTTATAAAACCTTAGGCAAGCGATGCCAGAAATCAAGTTGCCTTTTCACTAAAGTCAAGTCATTTATCTTTCCATAAGGCAAATATAACTAACTTCCCATAAAGCCGTTATATTCACTTTATACCTTAGCCATAAACAATTTCCTATCCAAGGACTTATACGTTTAATACGAACAAGTATCACATACTTTAAAACTCTTCAAGTCCCTTAACTTTAAAATCAACTTAAGACATCCTTACTATTTTCAAAGAAGTGAGTTAATCTCCTAACCCACCCGACTTGGCATTTCATAAAACAAGTAAAGAATGTCATAGTCTTCAGACGCTCACTGTACTACATACGTGCAACTAGTCACGCCAAAAGATAGGAAAAGTTCTACATAGAGTAAATCACATAACTACCTCTTAACTTCTAAGAGTAGAAGGAAACATGAAATGATACCACAAGTATATTCCATACATAGAATCATGCCAAAGGAAGGAAGAGGTTCACATACCTCGCGACGATTGTCGACAAGTAGCAAAATGCTCCAAAGTACTTCAATCTTGATAGCTATTCCACTCTCCAAGTAGGGTACGCTATACTTAGTACTTCAACCTATAATGGTCACAATACGCCCATTAACCTCTCACTTCATACGTAGAATTATTCTAAGTGCTAAGTCACCAATTCTACGGAAAATCGGACAGAACCTCCTTTGTTTCTACTAACTTTGCCACCTTTTCAAGGATCTAATACAATAACCAAACAGCCCCAATTGGCTCACAATTTCTATAAGGTACTTCAATACAAATGACTAACTAAATTTCCAATTGGCTCACAATTTAGAAAGTAGTCCAATACAAATGAAAAACAAACTAAAAGTCCAAATTCGCCACCTTGAGTTCAACCTTACTAATTCTTATCAAATTTCCATTTCATTCCAAATTGGTAGCATAACATGATATCAAGTCGTATTTGATTATAACAATCCATAATCTCTAAGTAGGTCACATGCGACGATTTCTAATAACGACTAAATTGAAATCCAACTTAACATGGCTTATATTACATTCCTGATTTCCAATGCTACAATCAATCCACAATCCTTATAAACTTCTACTAATCAACTTCATGCTAGCAACACGTAAAGCTAATAACAACAATATAAACATATAATCTTGTAACACATTAAAGGACAAAATTATACCTCAACGAATCTTAATCCAATTCCAATCCAAGTCGCCCTAGTAGTTTAGAACCCTCCAAGACACTTCAATCCGCATTGAGACCCTTAGAACCACACCAACAACTTTCCTTCAACTTACAATCCAAAACCTAGAAAGTCTCTAGGTTTTCACTTTGCGACTAACCCGAAAACTATCTTTTTTCCGAGATTTTCTATTGAGATACACTTACATAACACTCATGAACCTTGGTTTAAAGTGTGGGGCTTAAAGGACAAGAAACGAAAATTTTTGCTCTTCACAAAGCCTTGAACCCGAGAGCATCTCTTGCTCTTCCTTCAAATTTTTGTGAAAATATGGCTAAGTGTTAAGCTTGTCTTGCACAACTAGTATAATAAAGTGTAATGGAGGGTTATGATATAAACAAATGGGTGGTTTGGATGAACTCTTAATTAATATCAAGCTAATGTGGCCCCATTGACTTAGTCAATATTGTCAAGCTCACTACATTGCAAGACTTGTCTTCCTAACAAGGGTCAAATGACCCTTGTGCCCATGCACTTCGTCCAAGACATCTATAAGGGGGGGTGACACGTGTCGCCCTCCCATTCGTCACAATAAAACATTTTCCGAAAATTTCATAATTCCGAGAAATTTTTTTACAAGTCCCAAATCTTAACACTGTGAGTTCTTACGTACGTTCTTACACCATGTCCTGTAAATACGGGGTGTAACATTCTTCCCCCCTTAGAAACATTCGTCCTCGAATGTTCTTTCGGAGTCAAACTTAAAATTAACAACATAGTTTCCTTTCACCACCCCCGACATACCAACAATGCCACACATGGCCTTAATACCTCGCACCCACATATCTGTCCGTCATAAGCCCAAAAAGGGATTATATTTTCGTAATTACAACTCCTTCTAACATATACATAGTCTCAATATAATCTTTTCATAAAACTTAAACATACCATAACTTATCATGTAAACAAGTTTCTAAAGGCCAAAGACATACCCGAAATCATATAAAGGCGGTTCAAGGACCGCTAAAACTGAACTCCCACCACGACCTCGCCACTACCGCTTGGCATGAACATCCCGCCTAGCTAGTGAAGGCGAAGAACCCGTGCAATCGATCCAAAGAGTCGTGTTGTCCCACCAGACCCCTCTATAAGGACACTCTCTTAACATATGGCCTGACGACCACAAGAAAAACAAGCACCCGCACGCCGACATACCCCGAATGTAACCTACCACATCGGGCACATTGAGGCAAAGGTGGCCTCGATCGACCGAACCCCATCTCCCCGAGACTCTAAAGCTCAGAGACTGACCGGCCCTGCATTCCCGGTCAGAAAACCCCGCTGGAAAATTGTGGAGGTGCACTCTGTCGGCCGAATCAGACCTAGCTCGCCGAGGCTCTCCGCCTCGAATATCACCCCAACCCTCGCTGCTCGCCTCTTGGCTGGCCTTGGTCTGCGTCGGTCCTCTCTCTCTCGCCCTCAATCCTCGTGCATATGTCGTATCCCGGCAATATCCATTCTCGGTGAAGGGCCACTCCCGTGCAAGCGATGATCATATAACGGTCTAGTCCCATAACATAGCGATGGACTCTATCGCCATGTTAGCCACAATAGTGTGCGATACCTAGCCAACGAGTCAAACTCTGTGGTGTACTCCCGATGGTCCTCCCATTCTCGCCTCAATGATAAGAACATATCAACACGGGCTCTCCTCATCTCGTGAGGCAAAAAGTGACCAAGAAAGGCCTCGTGAACTCATCCCAAACCGCCGGACGAGCATCATCACCTCTCGAAGCAACCACGACTCAAACCGGTTCAACGCGATGTCGCGAACCTGCAGAGGAGGCTAGCGTAATGCACTGCCTCTCAAGCCCTAAGAACTCGCGCGTGGTCATTGTAGGCGCCGAATGAACTCCTCGCGGATCCTCATCGCACTCGAACCATAAAACTCGTGGATGACATCCTAGAAAATCCCTAATCCGCAAATCGCTGGCCAGCGGTGGGTTGCTGCTCCCTGGCGCGCTCGACTACTATATCGGTCAATAATCGGATCCGCTCCGTAGTCTCTATACTCAAGACCGGCCATGCGAATCGAGGCTCGCACGGAACCTCTGGAGCTACCGCCGCTCTCGCCTCTAATATCGCCGTGGCTGAACTCGCCGACCCGCCTACTACCTCGTGCATAGTGCTCGACTCACAGTAACTCTGCGCCTCACTGCTCACGCCGCCGCTTTTCCTTCAGGCCCCGGTCGCCTTCCGAGGCATAGCCGTTTCATAAGAATAGGTCGGAGGATTCAACCTAATAAGACATTTCATCGCACGATCTCGAGAGAAGAATGGAAACCAATCCTAAATGTCCTGCGCACTGATTATAGATGTGGTGCACAACACACCGATAATCAAGACTCTACTAGACACGAGCCTCAGACACTTTCCGAGGACTAATCGCTCGATACCACTTTTGTCACGACCGACCCGATCGCGACTAGTGCCCTACCGGGCACCCTACGAGTAAACATCGAGAAAATCAGCGGAACATACATGAAACTTATAAATGAAACATCGAAGTAAAACAACAGTTAGCCGATAGGCTACCTTCCGACATACATATATACAACCAAGCGATTGCCTCCTTTCTTTACAACCGACCCACAAAATGTAACTACGCACTCTAAGAGTTTTTAACATAACAACGGTGGAGGGACAGGGGCCCCGCCATACCCACGAATATACATGAATCAACTACTTGTGGAAAACCGCACAAGAGATAAAGCCTCCGAGCAAATGGAGCTTTTTCCAACAATCAACCGAGATCCTAAGAGCAAGGATCACCAACCTGGTACCTAAACTCATGGCATGAACGCAGCCTCAAGGGGTCGCATAACAAAAATCGAATATGGAACAGAAATAACGCGGCAAGAAATGTATCATAATCAGATAAAAGAATGACAAGGACAAGTATAAAACAATACATACCGTATCCTGCCGTGTCATTACCACTTATGAACTTAATCGCACCCTATTATCTTTTCCATTCTTAATAAAATTTACACCACATTCTTACGTGCATTATTAGAAAAAGAATCATTAAGTTCATTACTATATAACTTACTTATCTTTCATAAGTATAATCCGCCTGTAAGGAGGGCACTATACTACCGCCCAATCTAGACGCGATCAAGGTCACATAGTCTGCGCGTAGGTATACTTGCGGCCCAATCACGGGTCGATAACGTCATCTAGTGCGCGTAAAGGTATCTTTGCCCGCCCATTCTCGGTCGATAATGTCATATAGTTCGCCCATAAGGTATCTTGCCGGCCCATTCCTGGGTCGATAATGTCATATAGTCTGCCCATAAAGGTATACTGCCCGGCCCATTCCTGGGTCGATAATGTCATATAGTCTGCCCGTATAGGTATACTGCCCGGCCCATTCCTGGGTCGATAATGTCATTTAGTGCGCGTATAGGTATCGCCTGCCCATTCACGGGTCGATAATGTCATATAGTATCCGAAATTTAACCCAACGTACTCTGCGCCTCTACTCCTTTAGAAAGACTCTTTTCAATTACAACTTCCCGGATACTAACAACTATAGTATCAAGTCCTATCCGTCTTTCAAGACAAGTCACAATACATTTTTAGAAATACAATTACCACTTCAAAACAAGTGACTTCTTTTCTTATAAAACCTTAGGCAAGCGATGCGTAAAATCAAGTTGCCTTTTCACTAAAGTCAAGTCATTTATCTTTCCATAAGGCAAATATAACTAACTTCCCATAAAGCCGTTATATTCACTTTATACCTTAGCCATAAACAATTTCCTATCCAAGGGACTTATACGTTTAATACGGAACAAGTATCACATACTTTAAAACTCTTCAAGTCCCTTAACTTTAAAATCAACTTAAGACATCCTTACTATTTTCAAAGAAGTGAGTTAATCTCCTAACCCACCCGACTTGGCATTTCATAAAACAAGTAAAGAATGTCATAGTCTTGACGCTCTCAGACTACATCGTGCAACTAGTCACGCTCAAAAGATAGGAAAAGTTCTACATGAGTAAATCACATAACTACCTCTTAACTTCTAAGAGTGAAGGAAACATGAAATGATACCACAAGTATATTCCATACATAGAATCATGCCAAAGGAAGGAAGAGGTTCACATACCTCGCGACGATTGTCGACAAGTAGCAAAATGCTCCAAAGTACTTCAATCTTGATAGCTATTCCACTCTCCAAGTAGGTTACGCTATACTTAGTACTTCAACCTATAATGGTCAATGTCGTCCATTAACCTCTCACTTCATTAGAATTATTCTAAGTGCTAAGTCACCAATTCTACGGAAAATCGGACAGAACCTCCTTTGTTTCTACTAACTTTGCCACCTTTTCAAGGCCGAATACAATAACCAAACAGCCCCAATTGGCTCACAATTTCTATAAGGTACTTCAATACAAATGACTAACTAAATGTACCCAATTGGCTCACAATTTAGAAAGTAGTCCAATACAAATGAAAAACAAACTAAAAGTCCAAATTCGCCACCTTGAGTTCAACCTTACTAATTCTTATCAAATTTCCATTTCATTCCAAATTGGTAGCATAACATGATATCAAGTCGTATTTGATTATAACAATCCATAATCTCTAAGTAGGTAACATGCGATTTCTAATAACGACTAAATTGAAATCCAACTTAACATGGCTTATATTACATTCCGGATTTCCAATGCTACAATCAATCCACAATCCTTATAAACTTCTACTAATCAACTTCATGCTAGCAACACGTAAAGCTAATAACAACAATATAAACATATAATCTTGTAACACATTAAAGGACAAAATTATACCTCAACGAATCTTAATCCAATTCCAATCCGAAGTCGCTCCTAGTAGTTTAGAACCCCTCCAAGACACTTCAATCCGCTTTGAGACCCTTAGAACCACACCAACAACTTTCCTTCAACTTACAATCCAAAACCTAGAAAGTCTCTAGGTTTTCACTTTCTGACTAACCCAAAACTATCTTTTTTCCGAGATTTTCTATTGAGATACACTTACATAACACTCATGAACCTTGGTTTAAAGTGTGGGGTTTAAAGGACAAGAAACGAAAATTTTTGCTCTTCACAAAGCCTTGAACCCGAGAGCATCTCTTGCTCTTCCTTCAAATTTTTGTGAAAATATGGCTAAGTGTTAAGCTTGTCTTGCACAACTAGTATAATAAAGTGTAATGGAGGGTTATGATATAAACAAATGGGTGGTTTGGATGAGCTCTTAATTAATATCAAGCTAATGTGGCCCCATTGACTTAGTCAATATTGTCAAGCTCACTACATTGCAAGACTTGTCTTCCTAACAAGGGTCAAATGACCCTTGTGCCCATGCACTTCGTCCAAGACATCTATAAGGGGGGGTGACACGTGTCGCCCTCCCATTCGTCACAATAAAACATTTTCCGAAAATTTCATAATTCCGAGAAATTTTTTTACAAGTCCCAAATCTTAACACTGTGAGTTCTTACGTACGTTCTTACACCATGTCCTGTAAATACGGGGTGTAACACATGTAGTACTATTTCATGATTCCTTCTACTCTTAGAAGTTAAGAGGTATGTATGTTGATTTACTCTACGTAAAGGTTATGTCTAAGTTATCCTAAGTTCTTACCAAGTCTTATGGGGGATGTTGGTAAGAGTCGTTAGGGGGTATTTGGAGCCAAGTTGACTTGGCTAATTTACGACACGAATGAGAATAAGTATCGAACAAGCCATTGCAGCGTTAATAAAGGAAAATGTAATGACAATTAATTATGTTAAAACAAGTAGAATTCTCCATCTGCATAGAAGCTAAGATAAGACAAAATTGTATTACATTTTCTAGATCATGGCTACTTGATTAAGATAGTTATAAATAAGTATAACTTATTCACAACGCACCAAGTATATGTTACTTAATTTATAAGGATTTACGTATGAAGTTTTAAGACTATGGACCTCAAATTGTTAAAAGGTTAAGGGACTTTATTTTTCAAGTTATGAGACTTGATTCTTAAAGGAAGAAATGAATTGATTTAAAAGTATAGAATACTTGATTTGGAAAGTATTGATTTCTTGCCTTTCTAAAGTTAAGAAACTTGTTTTCTTAAAAGATAAGAGACTTGAAGTATTTTGAAAGCTATGTGATTTGAATTGAAAGTATAAGTTTCTTGGTCATAAAAGGAATGAATTTGTCTAAGACATAAAGAGTTATAACGGCTTTATGGGAAGTCGGTTATAACAACTTTATGGAAGATTAAAAGAATGGTTTTCTTGAATGTAAGCAAAGAAATGATCTGAAATAAAGAAGGGCAAATTGTTTTAAAGGTACCAATTGCTTAAGGTTTCAAAGAAAGAAGTCACTTGATTTAGAAGCCTATAAATGTATTTCTAAAAAGTATTGTGACTTGTCGTGAAAAGTAGATATGACTTGATACTACGGTTATTAGTATCTTGGAAGTTTTATTTGAAAGAGAATCATTTTAAAGGAGTAGAGGCACGTAGTACGTTGGGTTAAATTCCCGGATTTTATAATGACATGTTAGTGCCTTTAGTAAACAAAAATGAGTGTTTATGAACAAGCTAATAAGAAGTTAGGGGATTTCTTAACTTTCTTATGTAATGTATGATAAGCCGGTGGTGCTTATGTTATGTATGATAAGCCGGTGGTGCTTAGGTTATGTATGATAAGTCGGTAGTGCTTATGTTACGTATGATAAGCCGATAGGGCTTATGTTATGTATGATGGCCGGTTGAGTTAGGGTAAGAGTATAAATGAGGGGTAAACCCCCAAGACGTTATACCACCTTCTTCAGGGTAAGAGTATAAATGAGGGGTAAACCCCCAAGACGTTATACCACCTGTTCCGTGGATTTGCTACCCATGATGCGAGGAATACCTCATGCGAGTCCTTATGGGCTTATGCGGGTGAAATAGTCCCATGCGGGCGGGTACAGCCTATGCGAGGAATACCTCATGCGAGTCCTTATGGGCTTATGCGGGTGAAATAGTCCCATGCGGTAGTGCACTATCACGAGAATACCTCATGCGGGTCCACAGGACCTATGCGGGTGAAATAGTCCCAGGAGTAGGATTGCTTATTGATACTACGGGCGAGGGACCCTGCCATGATCATGAGCCTCCTGTTGTTATGCAGTATACCTTTATGGGCAGACTTATGTGATTCTATCGCGTCCCAGATTGGGTCGGGCAGTATACCTTTATGAGCAGACTTATGTGACTCTATCGCGTCCCAGTTGGTGCGATATAAGCGTTCCTCCATAAAGGGCGGGTTAGGTTATGCAAGATACGCAAGTTATATGTTTATGAACTTGATGAGTTTTCTTAAGTATATGCGTAGAATTTGACTATACTCTTATGGAAAAATGGGAAAAGATAATGATATGCAATTAAGTTCATAAGTGGTAATGACACGCGAGATCCGTATGCACTTTTATACTTGCTCGTCATTCTTTTGTCTGATTATGATCATTTCTTGTACTTTATTTTCTGCTCCATATTCGCAATTTTTGTTATCGACCGCTTTCGGGCCGCGTTCATGTCCGCAGTTTAGGTACACGCTATGGATCCGCGAGCTTAGGATCTGGTTCAAAGATTTTGAGATGGCTCCAATGTTCCGAGTTGTCATGGCTATGTATATTCAGTGCACGGGGCCTTGTCCCGCCACAATGGTTATGTTAAAACTCTTAGGTCCGTAGTCACATATTGTGGGTCGGTTTGTAAAAGAAATGAGAAGCTGCCGGTTGTATTTATATATGTTCGTGAAGGTAGCCCTATCGGCTAACCTGTTGTTTTACTTCCGATGTTTTATTTATAAGTTTCATGTATGTTCCGCTGATTTTCTCTGATGTTTACCTGTAAGGGTGCCCAGGTAGGGCACCAGTCGCGGTCCCGGGGTCGGGTCGTGACAAGTTATGTGTTTTTGAATCCAACAAAACTCAACACTTTTATCACTTAATCATGACTAACTAATCATGTATTCACATCTCAATTCATAATATATTAACGTGCTTTGATGCAACAAAGGTTATTTTTCCCTTGGCAGTAATATATGTTTTGAAGATATCGCTAATCATGCCTTATTTTTTTTCTCATGATTAACAAGAGGCATCTGTTTATATCTATCTAATGTTGCATTTACTAAGCGGAGTTTTAACATCATTCATTCACAAGAGAAAGGCTCAGACGGGCAAGGAGCAATGCAGCTGCACTGGAGAACCGGTAGGTGATAGAGATGGGGGAGATGGCTGAGATGAAGTAGACGTAGCGCCAGTCGTTGGTGAGGAGAGATTTGTGAGAGTTATGCCAAGAATTTCGATTACACCTTATTAAATATCGGTTATACTTTAACACACGTGTAGGACTGTTCACCGGTCCAAACCCGGACCGGATTAGACCGAACCAGTCCGGACCGAAGACCGGAAATTATAAAATGGAAGACCGAAGACCAGATCGTTAATTATAGGTCCTAGACCGGACCGACAGGTTCGGTATAAAATCCGTATCGGACTTGTTCTAAAGGAAGTTCAATTTGTTTTGCATTAGCTTTGTTATAAATCTGGTACGTTGGAGTAATTTGACTAATTTAATCTCTTTTAAATTTGATCAAAATTCATGTATTGAAGCTTAAAGTACTTGGATATTTATCACTACGGACCATACATATACGGTTCATGAGCAGTAGACATTAAAAAATGCAATTAAAGTACAAGAAAATAAGAACTAAGTCACATATTACAACTTCATGTCCAAATATAATCCAAAACTAAATTACTAGAAATATTGAATCCAAGGCTAATAAAAATTTAAAAAAATCCTCAAATTTTGAACAATAATGATACTAATGAAATACTTACACCATCAAGTATCAACATCAATCTGCAACAAAAAAGATTTCTTTATTTTTTATAACCTGGTCCGGTCTGGTCCTGGGTTATTTCGGGTTTAGATCTGACCGAACCGGAATGCGGGAAAAAAATATCGACCCGAAGACTGGACCGGTTATCTTGTGTTCGGTCTTTTCTGGTCCTGTTCGATCCATTTTGCCGTTCTGGACCGATTTTTGAACACTCCTACACACGTGTGTCACTTTCTTATCGATTTTACTAATTACTACAAGAAAAATTTAGCAAAGAAATTTCCCTCTGAAAATTGAAATTATTATTGCATTTCTTAGCCTAGAAACTCAAATTCGTGATTTTTACACTTTCGGCGGGTATTAGCACACAAATTTCCTAGAATCCTGTAGACGGTCTCTGATTGGCCTAAAATTCACCCGATCTATAAAAAAAAGGCTTGTAATCGATACCCATTACTTCTTTATATATTCAAAAAAAAATTACTTCTTTATGGTCGACATAGCTTATTATTGCATTTCTAAGGGAAGAAACTCAAATTCATGATTTTTTGCAGTTTTGGTGTGTACTAGCACAAACATTTTCTAGAATTCGATCGACGATCTCTGATTGGCCTGAAATTCATCCAGTCCATAAAAACAGGCTTGTGATCGACACCCATTACTTCGTCATGGCCGACAACGCGTATTTTTATGCACTTAATTAATGCATAGTACGTAAAAAAACTATGCACTTGTTAAATGCATAGTACGTAGAAAAATCTATTAGGCACTTGTTAAATGCATAGTACGTAAAAAACTTATTATGCATTTGCTAAATGTATAGTACGTAACAACCCTATTATGCACTTGCTAAATGCACAATACGTAGAAAAACTTATTATGCACTTGCTAAATGTATAGTAATTAAAAAACTATTATCCACTTGCTAAATGCATAGTTCATAAAATACCTATTATGCACTTGCTAAATTCGTAGTACAAAAAAAACCTAAATGCATTTTCTAAATGCATAGTACGTGGAAAAACCTATTATTCCCTTGCTAAATGCATAGTACGTAGAAAAACCTATTATGCACTTGCTAAATGCTTAGTACATAGAAAAACCTATTATGCACTTGCTAAATGGTTAGTACGTAGAAAAACCTACTATGCACTTGCTAAATGCATGGTATGTAGAATAACTTATTATGCACTTGCTAAATGCGTAATAAGTAAACAACCTATTATGCACTTGCTAAAAGCATAGAGCGTAAAAAACCTATAAACAAATTCCATTGGTTGTACCTTTTGTGCATGAGCTTAGTGAATATCAATTGAGAAATGACTTTCGATGTCAGCAACTGTGGGCACATAGTGAGTTTACTGAGAGATCCATAGAAGAGAATGCGAAAACCTTCGACAGGATGATGGATAAAGTTACAAGTTATCAACAAAAGAAGACCAATAATGCTCATGTAGCTTCAACAATAACCACAAGGTCCAAATCCAAGAAATGATTAAATTTCAAGAGTATTTGGGCAACGAAGAAGAAAAGGTACTAGAGTTTGCAAATTTTATAAGTTCGGAGGTTAGTCATTCTAGCTTTGTTCTTATATTATCCTTTCATTAGACTAGTATCATCATATGTAATGTCATCACAGAGTGTATTATAAACTCTGTGATGATCATAGCATATTTGATTTTAGCTTCATCGTTTTCTCTGCATTCTAGTTAAGATATGTATTTTCCCCCTTGGGGGCCCTATCTTTCATAAATAAAAGATAAAACCTAGGCTTTCGAGCCTAGTGTTTCCAAAAAAAATGCATAATAAGTAGAAAAACCTATTATGCAGTTGATAAATGCATAGTACATAAAAAATTTACTATGCACTTGCTAGAAGCATAATAGGCTTCGTTTTTTGCACTTTCGGTGGGTATTAGCCTACAAATTTTCTAAAATCTGGTCGACGATCTCTGATTGTCCTAAAATCCTCCCGATCCATGAAAAATAGGATGGTGATCGACACCCATTACTTTTTCATGGCCGATATCGCGTATTATTGCGTTTCTAAGCCCAAAAACTCAAATTCGTGATTTTTACACTTTCGGTGGGTATTAGCACACATATATTTTATAATCCGGTAGACGTCTGTCTCTGATTGGACTAAAATTCACCTGATCTATGAAAACAGGCTTGTGATCGACACTCATTACTTCTTCATGACCGACGTCACTTATTATTATATTTCTAAGCAACGAAACTCAAATTCGTGATTTTTGCACTTTCGGTGGGTTAATGCACACAAATATTATAGAATTCGGTTGACGTTCTCTTATTGGCCTGAAATTCATCCAGTCCTTAAAAAATAGGCTTTTGATCGACACCTATTACTTCGTCATGGTCGACGTCGCGTATTATTATATTTCTAAGCCAATAAACTAAAATTCGTGATTTTTTGCACTTTCGGTAGGTATTATGCACACAAATTTTCTAAAAGTCGGTCAATGGTCTCTGATTGGCCTAAAATTCACCCAATCCATGAAAACAGGCTTGTGATCGATACCCATTACTTTGGCATGGTCGACGTCACTTATTATTGCATTTCTAAGCGAAGAAACTCAAATTCATAATTTTTTGCACTTTCGATGGGTATTAGCACATATATTTTCTAGAAACCGATCGACGGCATGAAATTAACCCGATAAATGGAAAACAAACTTGTGATCGATACCCATTACTTTTTCATGGTCGACATCGGGTATTATTGCATTTTTAAGCCCAGACACTCAAATTCGTGATTGTTTGCACTTTCGTTGGGTATTAGAACACAATTTTTTTAGAATCCGGTCGCGGGTCTATGATTGGCCTAAATACACCCGATCCATGAAAATAGGCTTCTGATCAAACCCCATTACTTCGTCATGGCTGACATCGCTTATTACTGCATTTTTAAGCAAAAAAACTCAAATTCGTGATTTTTTGCACTTTCGGTGGGTATTACCCGATCGACGGTCTCAGATTGACCTAAAATTTACCTAATCCATAAAAATCATGCTGGTGATCGACACCCATTACTTGGACATGACCGACGTCGAGTATTATTGAATTTCTAAGCCCAAAAACTCAAATTAGTGATATTTTGCACTTGTTAAATGCATAGTACGCAGAAAAAACGAATTATGTACTTGTTAAATACATAGTACGTTGAAACACCTATTATGCCTTTGCTAAATGTACAATACGTAGAAAACCCTATTATGCACTTGCTAAATGCATAGTACGTAGAAAAACCTATTACACACTTGCTAAATGCAAAGTACTTAGAAAAACCTATTACGCACTTGCTAAATGCATAGAACGTAGAAAAACCTATTATGTACTTGCTAAATGGATAGTACGTAAAAAAAAATATTATGCACTTGTTAAATGCACAGTACGTAGAAAAATCTATTATACACTTGCTAAATGTGTAGTATGTAAAAAACCTATTATGCACTTAGTACGTAAAAAAAACTATTATGCACATGTTAAACACATAATACGTAAAAATCCTATTATGCACTTGCTAAATGCACAGTACGTAGAACATCTTATTATTCACTTGCTAAATGCATAGTACGTAGAAAAACCTATTACGCACTTGCTAAATGGATAGTACGTAGAAAACCCTATTATGCACTTGCTAAATGCATAGTACGTAGAAAACCCTATTATTCACTTGCTAAATGCATAGTACGTAGAAAAACCTATTATTCACTTGCTAAATGGATAGTACGTAGAAAACGCTATTATGCACTTGCTAAATGCATAATACATATAAAAACCTATTATGCACTTTCTAAATGCATAGTACGTAGAAAAACCTAATATGCACTTGCTTAATGCATAGTACATAGAAAATCCTATTATGCACTTTCTAAATGTATAGTACATAGAAAAAAATATTATGCACTTGCTAAATGCATAGTAAGTAAAAAAACCTATTATGCACTTGCTAAATGCATAGTACGTAAAAAAAAATTATTATACACTTGCTAAATGCAAAGTACGTAGAAAAATTCATTATACACTTGCTAAATGTGTAGTATGTAAAAAACCTATTATGCACTTAGTACAAACTATTATGCACATGCAAATGCAAAGTACATAAAAAATCTATTATGCACTTGCTAAATGCATAGTATGTAAAAACACTATTATGCACTTGCTAAATGCATAGTACATAGAAAACCCTATTATTCACTTGTTAAATGCATAGTAGATAGAAAAATCTATTATGCACTTGCTAAATGGATAGTACGTAGAAAATCATATTATGCACTTGCTAAATGCATATGCACTTTCTAAATGCATAGTACGTAGAAAAACATATTATGCACTTGCTAAATGTATAGTACATAGAAAAACCTATTATGCACTTTCTAAATGTATTATACGTAGAAAAACCTATTATGCACTTGCCAAATGCATAGTACGTAGAAAAACCTATTATGAACTTGCTAAATGCATAGTAAATAAAAGAACGTATTATGCACTTGCTAAGTGCGTAGTACGTAAAAATCCTATTATGCACTTTATAAATGCATAGTACATAAAATACCTATTATGCACTTGCTAAATTCGTAGTACGTAAAAAACTTATTATGCACTTGCTAAATGCATAGTACGTAGAAAAATCTATTATGCACTTGCTAAATGCATAGTAAGTAGAATCTCTATTATGCATTTTGACTAAATGCATAGTACGTCAAAAATGCTATTATGCACTTGCTAAATGCATAGTACGTAAAAACCCTATTATGCACTTGCTAAATGCACACTACGTAGAAAAATCTATTAATAGCACTTGCATAATAGATTTTTCTACGTACTATGCATTTAGCAAGTGCTATTAATATGTTTTTACATGTACTATGCATTTAGCAATTGCATAATATGGTTCTCTACGTACTATCCATTTAGCAAGTGCGTAATAGGTTTTTCTACATACTATGCATTTAGAAAGTGAATAATAGGGTTTTCTACGTACTATGCATTTAGCAAGTGCATAATAGGATTTTTACGTATTATGCATTTAGCAAGTACATAATAATTTTTTTTACGTATTATGCATTTAGCATGTGCATAATAGTTTTTTTTCGTACTAAGTGTATAATAGGTTTTTTACATACTACGCATTTAGCAAGTGTATAATAGATTTTTCTACGCATTATACATTTAGCAAGTGCATAATAGGTTTTTCTACGTACTATGCATTTAACATATGCGTAATAGGGTTTTCTACGTATTTTGCATTTAGCAAGTGTGTAATAGGTTTTTCTACGAACTATTCATTTAACAAGTGCATAATAGATTTTTCTACGTACTATACATTTAGAAAAGGCATAATAGGTATTTCAACGTACTATGTATTTAACAAGTATATAATAGGTTTTTTTCTATGTACAATGCATTTAACAAGTGCAAAACATTACGAATTTGAGTTTTTTTGGCTTAGAAATTCAATAAAACGCGACGTCGGTCATGACAAAGTAATGGGTGTCGATCAACAGCCTGTTTTTATGGATTGGGTAAATTTTAGGCCAATCAGAGACAGTCGATCGGGTAATACCCATTGAAAGTGCAAAAAATTACGAATTTGAATTTCTTTGCTTAGAAATGCAATAATAAGCGATGTTGGCCATGAAGAAGTAATGGGTGTCGGTCAAAAGCCTATTTTTCATGGATCGGCTGAATTTAGGCTAATTATAGACCGTCGATCAGATTCTAAAAAAAATGTGTGCTAATACCAATGAAAGTTCAAAAAATCATGAATTTGAGTGTCTGGGCTTAAAAATGTAATAATATACGATATCGTCTATGAAGAAGTAATGGGTATTGATCACAAGTCAGTTTTCCATAGATCGGATGAATTTCATGCCAATCAGAGACCGTCGATCGGTTTCTAGAAAATTTGTGTGCATTAACCCACCGAAAATGCAAAAAATTTTGAATTTCCGTTTCTTAGTTTAGAAATACAATAATAAGTGATGTCGGCCATGAAAAAGTACAAGGTATCGATCACAAGCCTGTTTTTCATGAATCAAGTGAATTTTAGGCTAATCAAAGACCGTTGACCGGATTTTAGAAAATTTGTGTGCTAATACCCACCGAAAGTGCAAAAAATCACGAATTTGAGTTTATTGGCTTAGAAATATAATAATAAGCGATGTCGGCCATGACAAAGTAAAGGGTCTCGATCAAAAGCCTGTTTTCATGGACTGGATGAATTTCAGGCCAATTAGAGACCGTCGACTGAATTCTAGAAAATTTGTGTGCTAATAACCACCGAAAGTGCAAAAAATTATGAATATAAGTTTCTTCGCTTAGAAATGCAATAATAAGCGACGTCGGACATGAAAAAGTAAAGAGTGTTGATCACAAGCCTGTTTTCATGGAATTGATCGGGTGAATTTTAGGCTAATCAGAGACGTCTACGAGATTATAAAAATTTTGTGTGCTAATACCCACTGAAAGTGTAAAAATCACGAATTTGAATTCTTGGTCTTAGAAAAGCAATAATACGCGACGTCGGCCTTGACAAAGTAATGGTTGTCGATCACCATCCTGTTTTTCATGGATCAGGAGAATTTCAGGACAATCAGAGATCGTCGACCATATTTTAGAAAATTTGTGGGCTAATATCCATCGAAAGTGCAAAAAATGAAGCCTATTATGCTTCTAGCAAGTGCATAATAGACTTTTTATGTACTATGCATTTAGAAAGTGCATAATAGATTTTTCTACGTATTATGCATTTAACAAGTGTATAATAGGTTTTTCTACGTACTATGCATTTAGCAAGTGCATAATAGGTTTTTCTACATACTATGCTTTTAGCAAGTGCATAATAGGTTTTTCTACATAGTATGCATTTAGCAAGTAAATAGGATTTTTACGTATTATGCATTTAACAAGTGCATAATAGGGTTTTTACGTACTATGCACTTACCAAGTGCATAATAGGTATTTCTACGTATTATGCATTTAGCAAGTCCATAATAGATTTTTCTACGTACTATGCATTTAGCAAGTGCATAATAGGTTTTTCTACGTACTATGCATTTAGAAAGTGCATAATAGGTTTTTTGACATACTAGCAAGTCGATAATAGGTATTTTATGTACTATGCATTTAGCAAGTGCATATTAGGTTTTTTACTTATTATGCAGTTGCTAGGTTTTCTACGTACTAAGCATTTAGCAAGTGCATAATATATTTTGTAGGTACTATGCATTTAGAAAGTGCATAATAGGTTCTTACATGTACTATGCATTTAGCAAGTGCATAATAGGTTTTCTCACGTACTATGCATTTAGCAAGTGCATAATAGGTTTTCTACATACTATGCTTTTCGCAAATGCATAAGATGTTTTGCTCCGTAGTAGGCATTTAGCAAGGGCATAATAGGGTTTTTACGTACTATGCATTTAGCAAGTGCATAATAGGGTTTTTACGTACTATGCATTTAGCAAGTGCATAATAGGTACTTCACGTATTATGCATTTAGCAAGTGCATAATAGGTTTTCTACGTCTATGCATTTAGCATGTGCATATTAAGATTTGCTATGTACTATGCATTTAGCAAGTGCATAATAGTTGTTTTACGTATTATGCAGTTAACAAGTGCATAATAGGTTTTCTACGAACAATGCATTTAGCAAGTGAATAATTGGGTTTTCTACGTACTATACATTTAGAAAACGCATAATAGGTGTTTCGACGTAGTATGCATTCAACAAGTGTATAATAGGGTTTTTACGTACTATGCATTTAACAAGTGCATAATAGGGTTTTTACGTACTTTGCATTTAGCAAGTGCATAATAGGTATTTATACGTATTATGCATTTAGCAAGTGCATAATAGGTTTTTTCTACGTACTATGCATTTAGCAAGTGCATAATAGGTTTTTCTACATAGTATGCATTTAGCAAGTGCATAAAAGGTTTTTTTACGTACTATGCATTTAGCAAGTGCATAATAGGGTTTTTACGTACTATGCATTTAGCAAGTGCATAATAGGTATTTCTACGTATTATGCATTTAGCAAGTGCATAATAGGTTTTTCTACGTACTATGCATTTAGCATGTGCATATTAAGATTTGCTATGTACTATGCATTTAGCAAGTGCATAATAGGTTTTTTTACGTACTATGCATTTAGCATGTGCATATTAAGATTTGCTATGTACTATGCATTTAGCAAGTGCATAATAGTTTTTTTTACGTACTATGCATTTAACAAGTGCATAATAGGGTTTTTACGTACTATGCATTTAGCAAGTGCATAATAGGTATTTCTACGTATTATGCATTTAGCAAGTGCATAATAGGATTTTTACGTATTATGCATTTAGCAAGTACATAATAATTTTTTTTACGTATTATGCATTTAGCATGTGCATAATAGTTTTTTTTCGTACTAAGTGTATAATAGGTTTTTTACATACTACGCATTTAGCAAGTGTATAATAGATTTTTCTACGCATTATGCATTTAGCAAGTGCATAATAGGTTTTTCTACGTCTTATGCATTTAGCAAGTGCGTAATAGGGTTTTCTACGTATTTTGCATTTAGCAAGTGTGTAATAGGTTTTTCTACGAACTATTCATTTAACAAGTGCATAATAGATTTTTCTACGTACTATACATTTAGAAAAGGCATAATAGGTATTTCAACGTACTATGTATTTAACAAGTATATAATAGGTTTTTTTCTATGTACAATGCATTTAACAAGTGCAAAACATTACGAATTTGAGTTTTTTGGCTTAGAAATTCAATAAAACGCGACGTCGGTCATGACAAAGTAATGGGTGTCGATCAACAGCCTGTTTTTATGGATTGGGTAAATTTTAGGCAATCAGAGACAGTCGATCGGGTAATACCCATTGAAAGTGCAAAAAATTACGAATTTGAATTTCTTTGCTTAGAAATGCAATAATAAGCGATGTTGGCCATGAAGAAGTAATGGGTGTCGGTCAAAAGCCTATTTTTCATGGATCGGGTGAATTTAGGCTAATTATAGACCGTCGATCAGATTCTAAAAAAATTGTGTGCTAATACCAATGAAAGTTCAAAAAATCATGAATTTGAGTGTCTGGGCTTAAAAATGTAATAATATGCGACATCGTCTATGAAGAAGTAATGGGTATTGATCACAAGTCAGTTTTCCATAGATCGGATGAATTTCATGCCAATCAGAGACCGTCGATCGGTTTCTAGAAAATTTGTGTGCATTAACCCACCGAAAATGCAAAAAATTTAGAATTTCCGTTTCTTATTTTAGAAATACAATAATAAGTGATGTCGGCCATGAAAAAGTACAAGGTATCGATCACAAGCCTGTTTTTCATGAATCAAGTGAATTTTAGGCTAATCAAAGACCGTTGACCGGATTTTAGAAAATTTGTGTGCTAATACCCACCGAAAGTGCAAAAAATCACGAATTTGAGTTTATTGGCTTAGAAATATAATAATAAGCGATGTCGGCCATGACAAAGTAAAGGGTCTCGATCAAAAGCCTGTTTTCATGGACTGGATGAATTTCAGGCCAATTAGAGACCGTCGACTGAATTCTAGAAAATTTGTGTGCTAATAACCACCGAAAGTGCAAAAAATTATGAATATAAGTTTCTTCGCTTAGAAATGCAATAATAAGCGATGTCGGACATGAAAAAGTAAAGAGTGTTGATCACAAGCCTGTTTTCATGGAATTGATCGGGTGAATTTTAGGCTAATCAGAGACGTCTACGAGATTATAAAAATTTTGTGTGCTAATACCCACTGAAAGTGTAAAAATCACGAATTTGAATTCTTGGTCTTAGAAAAGCAATAATACGCGACGTCGGCCTTGACAAAGTAATGGTTGTCGATCACCATCCTGTTTTTCATGGATCAGGAGAATTTCAGGACAATCAGAGATCGTCGACCATATTTTAGAAAATTTGTGGGCTAATATCCATCGAAAGTGCAAAAAATGAAGCCTATTATGCTTCTAGCAAGTGCATAATAGACTTTTTATGTACTATGCATTTAGAAAGTGCATAATAGATTTTTCTACGTATTATGCATTTAACAAGTGTATAATAGGTTTTTCTACGTACTATGCATTTAGCAAGTGCATAATAGGTTTTTCTACATACTATGCTTTTAGCAAGTGCATAATAGGTTTTTCTACATAGTATGCATTTAGCAAGTAAATAGGATTTTTACGTATTATGCATTTAACAAGTGCATAATAGGGTTTTTACGTACTATGCACTTACCAAGTGCATAATAGGTATTTCTATGTATTATGCATTTAGCAAGTCCATAATAGATTTTTCTACGTACTATGCATTTAGCAAGTGCATAATAGGTTTTTCTACGTACTATGCATTTAGAAAGTGCATAATAGGTTTTTTGACATACTAGCAAGTCGATAATAGGTATTTTATGTACTATGCATTTAGCAAGTGCATATTAGGTTTTTTACTTATTATGCAGTTGCTAGGTTTTCTACGTACTAAGCATTTAGCAAGTGCATAATATATTTTTGTAGGTACTATGCATTTAGAAAGTGCATAATAGGTTCTTCTATGTACTATGCATTTAGCAAGTGCATAATAGGTTTTTCTACGTACTATGCATTTAGCAAGTGCATAATAGGTTTTTCTACATACTATGCTTTTAGCAAATGCATAATATGTTTTTCTACGTAGTATGCATTTAGCAAGGGCATAATAGGGTTTTTACGTACTATGCATTTAGCAAGTGCATAATAGGGTTTTTACGTACTATGCATTTAGCAAGTGCATAATAGGTACTTCTACGTATTATGCATTTAGCAAGTGCATAATAGGTTTTTCTACGTACTATGCATTTAGCATGTGCATATTAAGATTTGCTATGTACTATGCATTTAGCAAGTGCATAATAGTTGTTTTTACGTATTATGCAGTTAACAAGTGCATAATAGGTTTTCTACGAACAATGCATTTAGCAAGTGAATAATTGGGTTTTCTACGTACTATACATTTAGAAAACGCATAATAGGTGTTTCGACGTAGTATGCATTCAACAAGTGTATAATAGGGTTTTTACGTACTATGCATTTAACAAGTGCATAATAGGGTTTTTACGTACTTTGCATTTAGCAAGTGCATAATAGGTATTTATACGTATTATGCATTTAGCAAGTGCATAATAGGTTTTTTCTACGTACTATGCATTTAGCAAGTGCATAATAGGTTTTTCTACATAGTATGCATTTAGCAAGTGCATAAAAGGTTTTTTTACGTACTATGCATTTAGCAAGTGCATAATAGGGTTTTTACGTACTATGCATTTAGCAAGTGCATAATAGGTATTTCTACGTATTATGCATTTAGCAAGTGCATAATAGGTTTTTCTACGTACTATGCATTTAGCATGTGCATATTAAGATTTGCTATGTACTATGCATTTAGCAAGTGCATAATAGGTTTTTTTACGTACTATGCATTTAGCATGTGCATATTAAGATTTGCTATGTACTATGCATTTAGCAAGTGCATAATAGTTTTTTTTACGTACTATGCATTTAACAAGTGCATAATAGGGTTTTTACGTACTATGCATTTAGCAAGTGCATAATAGGTATTTCTACGTATTATGCATTTAGCAAGTGCATAATAGGATTTTTACGTATTATGCATTTAGCAAGTACATAATAATTTTTTTTACGTATTATGCATTTAGCATGTGCATAATAGTTTTTTTTCGTACTAAGTGTATAATAGGTTTTTTACATACTACGCATTTAGCAAGTGTATAATAGATTTTTCTACGCATTATGCATTTAGCAAGTGCATAATAGGTTTTTCTACGTACTATGCATTTAGCAAGTGCGTAATAGGGTTTTCTACGTATTTTGCATTTAGCAAGTGTGTAATAGGTTTTTCTACGAACTATTCATTTAACAAGTGCATAATAGATTTTTCTACGTACTATACATTTAGAAAAGGCATAATAGGTATTTCAACGTACTATGTATTTAACAAGTATATAATAGGTTTTTTTCTATGTACAATGCATTTAACAAGTGCAAAACATTACGAATTTGAGTTTTTTGGCTTAGAAATTCAATAAAACGCGACGTCGGTCATGACAAAGTAATGGGTGTCGATCAACAGCCTGTTTTTATGGATTGGGTAAATTTTAGGCAATCAGAGACAGTCGATCGGGTAATACCCATTGAAAGTGCAAAAAATTACGAATTTGAATTTCTTTGCTTAGAAATGCAATAATAAGCGATGTTGGCCATGAAGAAGTAATGGGTGTCGGTCAAAAGCCTATTTTTCATGGATCGGGTGAATTTAGGCTAATTATAGACCGTCGATCATTTAAAAAATTGTGTGCTAATACCAATGAAAGTTCAAAAAATCATGAATTTGAGTGTCTGGGCTTAAAAATGTAATAATATGCGACATCGTCTATGAAGAAGTAATGGGTATTGATCACAAGTCAGTTTTCCATAGATCGGATGAATTTCATGCCAATCAGAGACCGTCGATCGGTTTCTAGAAAATTTGTGTGCATTAACCCACCGAAAATGCAAAAAATTTAGAATTTCCGTTTCTTATTTTAGAAATACAATAATAAGTGATGTCGGCCATGAAAAAGTACAAGGTATCGATCACAAGCCTGTTTTTCATGAATCAAGTGAATTTTAGGCTAATCAAAGACCGTTGACCGGATTTTAGAAAATTTGTGTGCTAATACCCACCGAAAGTGCAAAAAATCACGAATTTGAGTTTATTGGCTTAGAAATATAATAATAAGCGATGTCGGCCATGACAAAGTAAAGGGTCTCGATCAAAAGCCTGTTTTCATGGACTGGATGAATTTCAGGCCAATTAGAGACCGTCGACTGAATTCTAGAAAATTTGTGTGCTAATAACCACCGAAAGTGCAAAAAATTATGAATATAAGTTTCTTCGCTTAGAAATGCAATAATAAGCGACGTCGGACATGAAAAAGTAAAGAGTGTTGATCACAAGCCTGTTTTCATGGAATTGATCGGGTGAATTTTAGGCTAATCAGAGACGTCTACGAGATTATAAAAATTTTGTGTGCTAATACCCACTGAAAGTGTAAAAATCACGAATTTGAATTTTTGGTCTTAGAAAAGCAATAATACGCGACGTCGGCCTTGACAAAGTAATGGTTGTCGATCACCATCCTGTTTTTCATGGATCGTGAGAATTTCGTGACAATCGAGAGATCGTCGACCATATTTTAGAAAATTTGTGGGCTAATATCCATCGAAAGTGCAAAAAATGAAGCCTATTATGCTTCTAGCAAGTGCATAATAGACTTTTTATGTACTATGCATTTAGAAAGTGCATAATAGATTTTTCTACGTATTATGCATTTAACAAGTGCATAATAGGTTTTTCTACGTACTATGCATTTAGCAAGTGCATAATAGGTTTTTCTACATACTATGCTTTTAGCAAGTGCATAATAGGTTTTTCTACATAGTATGCATTTAGCAAGTAAATAGGATTTTTACGTATTATGCATTTAACAAGTGCATAATAGGGTTTTTACGTACTATGCACTTACCAAGTGCATAATAGGTATTTCTACGTATTATGCATTTAGCAAGTCCATAATAGATTTTTCTACGTACTATGCATTTAGCAAGTGCATAATAGGTTTTTCTACGTACTATGCATTTAGAAAGTGCATAATAGGTTTTTTGACATACTAGCAAGTCGATAATAGGTATTTTATGTACTATGCATTTAGCAAGTGCATATTAGGTTTTTTACTTATTATGCACTTGCTAGGTTTTCTACGTACTAAGAATTTAGCAAGTGCATAATATATTTTTGTAGGTACTATGCATTTAGAAAGTGCATAATAGGTTCTTCTATGTACTATGCATTTAGCAAGTGCATAATAGATTTTTCTACGTACTATGCATTTAGCAAGTGCATAATAGGTTTTTCTACATACTATGCTTTTAGCAAATGCATAATAGGTTTTTCTACGTAGTATGCATTTAGCAAGGGCATAATATGGTTTTTACGTACTATGCATTTAGCAAGTGCATAATAGGGTTTTTACGTACTATGCATTTAGCAAGTGCATAATAGGTATTTCTACGTATTATGCATTTAGCAAGTGCATAATAGGTTTTTCTACGTACTATGCATTTAGCATGTGCATATTAAGATTTTTTATGTACTATGCATTTAGCAAGTTCATAATAGTTGTTTTTACGTATTATGCAGTTAACAAGTGCATAATAGGTTTTCTACGAACAATGCATTTAGCAAGTGAATAATTGGGTTTTCTACGTACTATACATTTAGAAAACGCATAATAGGTGTTTCGACATAGTATGCATTTAGCAAGTGCATAATAGGGTTTTTACGTACTATGCATTTAACAAGTGCATAATAGGGTTTTTACGTACTTTGCATTTAACAAGTGCATAATAGGTATTTATACGTATTATGCATTTAGCAAGTGCATAATAGGTTTTTTCTACGTACTATACATTTAGCAAGTGCATAATAGGTTTTTCTACATAGTATGCATTTAGCAAGTGCATAATAGGTTTTTTTACGTACTATGCATTTAGCAAGTGCATAATAGGGTTTTTACGTGCTATGCATTTAGCAAGTGCATAATAGGTATTTCTACGTATTATGCATTTAGCAAGTGCATAATAGGTTTTTCTACGTACTATGCATTTAGCATGTGCATATTAAGATTTGCTATGTACTATGCATTTAGCAAGTGCATAATAGTTGTTTTTACGTATTATGCAGTTAACAAGAGCATAATAGGTTTTCTACGAACAATGCATTTAGCAAGTGAATAATTGGGTTTTCTACGTACTATACATTTAGAAAACGCATAATAGGTGTTTCGACGTAGTATGCATTTAGCAAGTTCATAATAGGGTTTTTACGTACTATGCATTTAACAAGTGCATAATAGGGTTTTTACGTACTTTGCATTTAGCAAGTTCATAGTAGGTATTTATACGTATTATGCATTTAGCAAGTGTGTAATAGGTTTTTCTACGAACTATTCATTTAACAAGTGCATAATAGATTTTTCTACGTACTATACATTTAGAAAAGGCATAATAGGTATTTCAACGTACTATGTATTTAACAAGTATATAATAGGTTTTTTTCTATGTACAATGCATTTAACAAGTGTCAAACATTACGAATTTGAGTTTTTTGGCTTAGAAATTCAATAAAACGCGACGTCGGTCATGACAAAGTAATGGGTGTCGATCAACAGCCTGTTTTTATGGATTGGGTAAATTTTAGGCCAATCAGAGACAGTCGATCGGGTAATACCCATTGAAAGTGCAAAAAATTACGAATTTGAATTTCTTTGCTTAGAAATGCAATAATAAGCGATGTTGGCCATGAAGAAATAATTTTTTATTTTTTTTTATTTTTATGAATTCGGATTAATTTTATATATAAAAAGAAAGTACATGGGGCCCCCGTCGGGGAAAATACACTGCTCATCAGCAGGAGTGCAAAAAGAAAGAAGATGCAATAATCAAATAGCGATGATCATCAGGAGTTTATAACATACTCGATGATGATACTACAAATGCGGATACAAACAAAATGAAGATACAATGTAAGCTTAAAGCTATAAATTACCTCGGGCATACAAAGTCTTGATCGAAGTGTCTCGTCTGTCATCCCCGGATCTTGTAAAAATCGATCGGGTAATAGGAGTCGCTGTGCGGATCGGATCTGGATCTGGTATTGATGAATGAGGTTGCTCGATGTGTAATTGTCACGACCCGACCCCGGGCCGCGACTGGTGCCCTACCTGGGCACCCTGTTCAGGTATACATCAGAGAATAGCAGCGGAACATACACAACATAAACACATATGTAAACAATATACAACACAAGCTAGCAGTAAGGTCGCTTCCATAATATAAACAAAGTCAAAAGTACAACTTACAACTTAGTTCTTACAGCCCAACCACATACGTGAATACAGACCTCTAGGAATAACAACTGCGGCGGGACAGGGCCCCGCCATACCCCTGAATGTACATATATCTACAACATCAGGGAAAAACTGTACCAAAAGAAAGACAAGCCTCCGGAGAATGGAGCTTAGGCCGATAGGTGATCCTAGAATGTGGATCTTCCACTGCCTTACCCTTTCTGCGGCGTGAGCACGCGGCCCGAGGAAAGTCGATTACCAATATGTACTAAGTATGTAAAGCGGAAAATCAGTAATTACAACATAAGTTTATAGAAAGCGGAGACATGTATGATAACAAAATTACGATTACGGTGCCTTACTAACAATGAGAGTAAATCAAGAGAATACTTACAACATCATAATAGCGGTCTACAATCAAATCATGGGTAGCGAACCCATAAAAGCGGTGGTATAACGTCTTGGAGTTCTTACCTCATTTACACTCTTACCACAGGCGGTGGTATAACGTCTTGGGGTTTGCCCCTCATTTATACTCTTACCCGAAGAAGATAATGCAGTGGTATAACGTCTTGGGGCTTACCCTCATTTATACTCTTATCACGGAGAGAAGGTGGTATAGCGTCTTGGGGTTTGCCCTCACCGATACTCTTACCCTATCTCACAACCGGTCGTACAATAATTAAGCAAGTTAGCAATCCCCAACTTCTTATTAGTCTTATTCATCTACACTCTCATTTTAGTTTACTTAAGGCACTATCATGTCTTTTATAAGAATCAGAATTTAACCCCAAGTACCACGTCTACTCCTTAAACAAATGACTCATTTTAGTAGAAAGCTTCCAAGACACTAGTAACCATAGTATCAAGTCAACATTACATTTCAAGACCAGTCACAATACCTTTAGAATTTAAAGCAGGTTTCTAAATCAAGTGACTCATTTTCTTATTAAACCTTGGGCAATTGATACCTTAAAATCAATTTGCCTTTCATTAACACAAGACATTTACCTTTGCATAAAGTCAATATAACCAACTCCCCATAAAGTCGTTATATTCACTTTATACCTTAGTCAAGTACATTTTCCTGTCCAAGGGACTTATACGATTAAAAGCGACACAAGTATTACATACTTTAAAATTCTTCAAGTCCCTTATCTTTAACAAGACTTAAGACATCTTTAATATTCTCAAAGAAGTGAGTTAATCTCCTAACTCACCCGACTTGGCATTTCATAAAACAAGTAAAGAATGTCGAAGTCTTGTACGTCTGCGTACTATATACGTGAAACTAGTCATGCTCAAAGATAGGAAAAGTTCTACATACCTCGTCGGGTCAAACCACTTGCCAAGTACAAAGTCCCGCCCGTAGTATGTCAACCTATAATATTCACAATACGTCTATTAAAGCCTTACTACAATCGTAGAATATCATAAGTGTTAAGTCTCTAAATTCTACGGAAAATCGGGCAGCACCTCCTTTGTATTTACTCACTTCGCCACCTTTTCAAGTGAAAATACAATAACCAAACAGCCCCAATTGGCTCACAATTATATAGAAAGTAGTTCAATACAATTGAATAACTACACAACCCCAATTGGCTCACAATTATATAGAAAGTAGTTCAATACAATTGAATAACTACACAGCCCCAATTGGCTCACAATTATATAGAAAGTAGTTCAATACAATTGAATAACCAACCAATACAAACTACACTCCAAATTCGGCCACCTTGATTCAACAAATCCAATTCTTATCCAATTTCCATTTCAATCCAATTTAGTAGCATAACAAGATATCAAGTCGCATTTGATTATAATAACCATAATCCTTAAGTCAATGACATGCGACGGTTAACAACGATTAAATTGTAATTCAACTAGTCATGGCTTACATTACATTTTGGATTTCAAGGCTATAACCAATCCATAATTCTTATAACCTCTATATAACACTTCATGCTCGCAACATACAAAGCTATCAACAACAATATAAATATGCAATCTTGTACACCTTTAAAAGACAAGATTATACCTTAACGATTTTTAATCCAACTCAATTCAAGTCGCTCCTTAGAAGATTAGAACCTCTTCAAGACACCTCCAACCGCTTGTTGAGACCCTTAGAACAATACCAACAATTATCCTTCAAAACTCTAGCAAAACCTAGAAAGACCCTTTAGGTTTTCATTTGCGACTAACGAAAACAATCTTTTTCCAAGATTTTTCTATTGAGAAAGGCTTACAATACACCTAAGACCCTTGGTTTAAAGTGGGAGTGGAATGAACAAGAAACAAAAATGTCTTTTCTTCCTTGTGGCAAACCCGAGACCTCTATAGCTCTTCAAAGTTTTCAAGAATTTTTCTAAGTGTTAAGCTCACACTAGCACTACTAGTATTATATAGTGCAAGGAGGGTTATGATAAGAACATGGATGGCTAAGATGTAGTCTTACATTAAAATCAAGACCAAGTGGGACCTTTGACCTTAGTCAATAATATCAAGCCTCAAGTTGCAAGACTTGTCTTGCAACAAAGGTCAAATGACCCTTAAGCCCTTGCTAATAAAAATCGTCCAAGGCATAGTAAGGGGGGTGACACGTGTCACCCCCCATTCGTCATAACACTACGCTTTCCGACAATTTCATAATTCCGACAAAATTTTACAAGTCTCAAATCTTAACATTGTGAGTTCTTACTTACGTTCTTAAAACATGTCCTGAAATTACGGGGTGTAACATTCTTCCCCCCTTAGAAACATTCGTCCCCGAATGTTCTTTCGGAGTCAAACTAAATTAACGACATAGTTTCCTTTCACAGCCCCGACATACCAAAAATGCCATTAATGGCCACTTAAAAGCATTTAAGCAAAAGAAACGCTTCAATTAAAACCCGACAAGTAAGGAAAAATGAAATACCTGAAGGTATAGGAAATAAGTGAGGATACCTCCTCAACATGTCCTCCTCCGCTTCCCAAGTCATCTCCTCCTGTTATCATTTCTCCACAGACTTTGACGGAGCTACATCTTGGTCATGATCGCTGACTGGCGATCAGTATCGCTATGGGACTCTCATACGATAACCCCTGTCACCTGGACCTCACTAGTAGGGAAAACTCTCGCTGGATCACCGATACACTTCCGCAACATAGAAACATGGAAGACCGGATGTACCGCCTCTAACTCTGATGGTAGATCCAACTCATAAGCAACCTGTCCCACTCTACGGACGATCTGGTAGGGCCCAATGTACCTTGGGCTGAGTTTCCCCTTCTTACCGAATCTCATCACACCGCCATGGGTGACACCTTCAAGACCCAATCGTCTACCGAAACTCCAAATGCCGACGCCGATTATCCGCGTATGACTTCGCCGACTACGAGGCCGCTATCTCTCGGATAAGCTTCACCTTATCCACACCGCTGTACCAAGTCAGGCCAACCAATGTACCTCGCCACGTCGAACCAACCAATCGGCGATCTACATTTCCGCCCATATAAAGCCTCATATGGCGCCATCGTATCTTTGGAATGGTAGCCGTTGTTGTAAGCAAACTCCAAGAGGCAAATGATCCTCCGGCTACCACGAAATCAATCACGCAGCTCGCAGCATATCCTCAGTGTCGGATAGTGCGCTCTGCTGCCGTCGATCGAGGATGAAATCTTTGTCTTGAGACTCACCTGTGTCCCAAACCATACGGAAAGACCTCCGGAAGTTAGCGTGGCGGGATCCCCTATCGTAAATAATCGACCTTTGGGACACCGCGGCCTCACAATCTCCACGATGTACAATCGGCATAGTCCTCACCGGTGGCGCCGTCTGATGGAAGGAAATGGGCTGATTTCGTCGACTGTCAACAATAACCCAAATAAGTCGTACTTCCTCCGAGTGCGAGGTAACCTGTAACAAAGTCCATGTTGATTATCTCCCACTTCCAAGTCGGAATCTCGATATAGCATGATAAGCCATGGGCCTCGGTGCTCGATCTTAACTGCGGCAATTAGGACATCAGGCAACAAAACCTCGCCACGCGTCCTCTTCGTGCCATCCCACCAATACAAACATCTGAGGTCATGGTACATCTTGGTCGACCCCGGATGAATAGAATATCGAGCACTGTGTGCCTCCCGAAATCTGGCCGTCGAGTCTGCCACATCGGAACACACAACGGCCCTCAAATCTCGGCACCCAGCGCTACCTCGAATAGACTCTTCTCCTCCCAAGAGCGCGTCCGATACCGTATCAACACTGGGTCCTCAAGCCGTGCATCTTCACTCATCAATGATGGAAGACTCGGCAACCTCACGAACCGCACCCACTATCGTCGGTATCGATCAATCGAACCCCAAGGCTCGCTAACTGGTGGATCTGACGGACCATGTCCTGCCTCTCTGGCTGTACCTCTGATAAGCTCCCCATCGACCTACGACTCAAGGCATCATCAACTACGTTGGCTTTCCCCGGATGGTAGAGAATATCAACATCATAATCTTTCAACAACTCTAACCACCGTCTCTGTCTCAGGTTCAACTCCCTCTGCCTGAAGATATACTGGAGGCTCTTGTGGTCTGTATAAATATCCACATGAACCCCGTACAAATAATGTCTCCAAATCTTCAAGGCATGAATAACCGCGGCCAACTCTAAGTCATGGGTAGGGTAATTCCTCTCATGCTTCCGTAACTGCCGGGAAGCATAGGCTATAACCTTGCCGTGCTGCATCAAAACACACCCTAACCCGATACCCGAGGCATCACAATAGATCACGTACCCATCTAACCCCTCCGGAAGAGTAAGAACTGGGGCTGTAGTCAACCTCTCCTTCAGCAACTGAAAACCCTGCTCGCAAGCCTCTGTCCACTGGAACTTGGCTGCCTTCTGAGTCAGCCTAGTCAACGGTCTTTGAAATCGGCGGCGCTCCACAAACTCGCGATAATAACTGCGATCTAAGAAACTGCGCACCTCGGTCGGAGTAGTAGGTCTCGGCCAAGACTTGACTGCCTCAATCTTTGTCGTATCTACCCGAACACCATCAGCCCCAATAATATGCCCCAGAAATGCCACTGAGGCCAACCAAAACTCACACTTGGAGAACTTGGCGAATAACTGCCGATTCCGGAGAACCCCGAGTCCGCCTCGCCGAGTGGTCGGCATGCTCTGCTGCATCGTGAATAAACCAGGATGTCATCGATGAATACTATCACAAACGTATCCAAAAATTTCTTGAACACCCGGTTCATTAAATCCATAAATACCGCTGGAGCGTTGGTCAAACCGAAAGACATAACCCTGAACTCATAGTGCCCATACCGGGTCCTGAATGCAGTCTTTGGGATATCTGCCTCTCGAACTCGATGATAACGGACGCGAGTCTATCTTTGAGAAAAACCTCGCACCCTGCAACTGGTCAAACAAATCATCAATCCTGGGGAGGGGGTACCTATTCTTAATGGTTACCTTATTCAGCTGCCTGTAGTCAACACACATACGCAGCGTCCCATCCTTCTTCTTTACAAACAACACCGGCGCTCCCCAGGGAGATACACTAGGCCTGATAAAGCCTTTCTCCAGCAAATCTTTCAGCTGGTCTTTCAGCTCCCTTAACTTTCGGCGGGTGCCATCACGTATGGCGGAATGGAAATAGGTCGAGTGTCTGGCAACGTGTCAATACAAAACTCGATCTCCCTCTCAGGAGGGATACCCGGAAGATCTGGGAACACATCCGAAACTCCTAACCACCGGCACCGATCAAGAATCGCACCTCGGCCTGCGTATCAAATACCCGAACCGGATGATAGATGTAACCGCCTTCGCACCATCTTCCAGCCTTGAGGTAAGAAATAAACCTACCGCCGGCGTCTTTGTGTTGCCCTCCACTCGATAATCGCTCGCCAGAAATCGAACCGAACCAACTGTCCTACGGTCCACGTTGGCGTAACAAAAGCCAACCATCCATACCCATAATGACATCAAAATCGCCATCTCCGGCTCTATCAAGTCTGCAAGGTCGGCGATCAGTAAATAAATCTGACAACCTCTATACACCCGCCACTAACACCGAATCACCCATCGTTGTAGCTACCTCAAACGGCTCTATCGACACGGCTCTATCCCGATTCTACCCGCATAAGAGGACACATAGGACAAGGTAGAACTGGATCTATCAATGCATAAACATCACACTGAAATCGCGAATGTACATGCCACGGCGTGGAAGCCTCACGATCTGGCGGTGGCTAGAGTATATGCGGTTCGAGGACCGCTAGAACTAGAACCACCACCTCGACCTCTACCGCGGCTGCTGTCGTGAGTACCACGCCTCGGGCGCATAACCCTGAAGGAGAAGACCCAGCAACTGATCCCGTCGGCTGTGCTGTACCACCCATGCTGCCTCTAGACGGACAATCCCTCTTCAAATGGCCCTGCTGGCCACACGAGTAACAAGCTCCCGAAGCTCTGCGACACTCGCCCTGGTGGAACCTACCGCATCGAGCACACTGAGGTGTGGGTGGTCCCGATCGGTGACGGTTCCTGCCTCCCTGAAATCCTGTAGTCCCTGAGCCCTGACCTGCTCCTGACTGACCTGGCTGGTCAGACCTCTTGCCAGAAAACCGTGACGGAGCGCTCTGTGCTGGCTGGAATGTGGACCTACTCTGCTTCGAGGTCGCCTCGAAAGCGCCACTGAGACCGATGTCACGGCCTCTTGGTGGCTGCGTCAATCTGGTCATCCCTCTCTCTATCCTCTATCCACGTGCATAGGCTGCGCATCCGGCGATGTCCATCTGCGGCCAAGAGCCACCCCCAAGCATGCTGTAATCATATGACGGTCTAGCCCCATCACATAACGATGAACTCTATCCGCCATGCTAGCTACAATAGTGTGAGCATGCCTGGCCAAAGAGTCAAACTCCAGGCTGTACTCCCTAACAGTCCTCCCGTTCTGCCGCAAGGTCAAAAATCTGTCTACTCGGGCTCTTCTCATCTCGGGAGGCAAAAAGTGATCCATGAAAGCCTCTGTAAACTCCTCCCAAACAGGTGGAAGAGCAGCATCACCTCTCGAAAGCAACCATGACTCAAACCAGTTCAACGCAATATCGCGCAACCGGTAAGAGGCTAGTGTAACAGACTCTGTCTCTGAAGCCCTAAGAACCTGCATGGTCCGCTGTAGCTGTCGAACGAACTCCTGCGGATCCTCATCAGACCTCGAACCATAAAACTCAGGTGGATGACATCCCAGAAAATCCCTAATCCGCAAACTGTCGGCTCTAGGGTGGGCTGCTCACTGTCATTTGCCCGACTACTATACTGGTCAACAATCGAATCTGTTCCCCGTAGTCTCTATACTCGTGGTGGTGTGGGCGGAGATGCAGTATCGGAACCTCTGGAGCTACTGCCGCTCTCGGCTCCTATAAAACTGCAGGCGTGGCTGAACTCGCCGACCGCCTCTTACCTCAGGCATAGTCTGTGCCTGAGCCCGTGTAACCCTCTGAGTACCGCTAGCAGCTCCTGCTGCTGCCTTGCCCTTCTGGGCCCTGGTAGCCTTCCGTGGAGGCATAGCTGTTTCATAAGAAGAGGTCAGAGAGGATTCAACCTAATAAGACAGCTCTAATGCACGATCTCAGAGAGAGAAGAATGGAAACCAATCCTAAATGTCCTGCAGCCTCCTGATTATAGATGTGGTGCACAACACACCGATAATCAAGACTCTACTAGACACGGTCTGTAGACACTTTCCGAGGACTAACTGCTCTGATACCACTTTTGTCACGACCCGACCCCGGGCCGCGACTGGTGCCCTACCTGGGCACCCTGTTCAGGTATACATCAGAGAATAGCAGCGGAACATACACAACATAAACACATATGTAAACAATATACAACACAAGCTAACCGATAAGGTCGCCTTCCATAATATAAACAAAGTCAAAAGTACAACTTACAACTTAGTTCTTACAGCCCAACCACATACGTGAATACAGACCTCTAGGAATAACAACTGCGGCGGGACAGGGCCATACCTGAATGTACATATATCTACAACATCGTGGAAAAGCGTACTAAAGAAAGACAAGCCTCCGAGAATGGAGCTTAGGCGTCGATAGGTGATCCTAAGAATGTGGATCGCCACCTTACCACTTTCTGCGGCATGAGCGCGGCCCAGGAAGGGGTCGATTACAATATGTACTAAGTATGTAAAACTGGAAAGTACTGTAATTACAACATAAGTTTATAGAAAGCCGGAGACATGTATGATAACAAAATTACGATTACCACGATTGCCTTACTAACAATGAGAGTAAATCAAGAGAATACTTACAACATCATAATAGCGGTCTCATGATCAAATCATGGGTAGCGAACCCATAAGCGGTGGTATAACGTCTTGGAGTTCTTACCCCTCATTTACACTCTTACCCTGAAGCAGGTGGTATAACGTCTTGGGGGTTTGCCCCTCATTTATACTCTTACCCTGAAGAAGATAGTAACGCAGGTGGTATAACGTCTTGGGGGCTTACCCCTCATTTATACTCTTATCCTGGAGAAGGTGGTATAGCGTCTTGGGGGTTTGCCCCTCACTGATACTCTTACCCTATCTCACAACCGGCCGTCATACAATAATTAAGCAAGTTAGCAATCCCCTAACTTCTTATTAGTCTTATTCATCTACACTCTCATTTTAGTTTACTTAAGGCACTATCATGTCTTTTATAAGAATCCGGGAATTTAACCCCAAGTACCACGTACTTCTACTCCTTAAACAAATGACTCATTTTAGTAGAAAGCTTCCAAGACACTAGTAACCATAGTATCAAGTCCAAATTACATTTCAAGACCAGTCACAATACCTTTAGAATTTAAAGCAGGTTTCTAAATCAAGTGACTCATTTTCTTATTAAACCTTGGGCAATTGATACCTTAAAATCAATTTGCCTTTCATTAACACAAGCCATTTACCTTTGCATAAAGTCAATATAACCAACTCCCCATAAAGTCGTTATATTCACTTTATACCTTAGTCAAGTACATTTTCCTATCCAAGGACTTATACGATTAAAACGACACAAGTATTACATACTTTAAAATTCTTCAAGTCCCTTATCTTTAACAAGACTTAAGACATCTTTAATATTCTCAAAGAAGTGAGTTAATCTCTAACTCACCCGACTTGGCATTTCATAAAACAAGTAAAGAATGTCAAGTCTTCAGACGCTCACCGTACTATATACGTGAAACTAGTCATGCTCAAAGATAGGAAAAGTTCTACATACCTCGTCGGTCAAACCACTTGCCAAGTACAAAGTCCCGCCCGTAGTATGTCAACCTATAATATTCACAATACGTCTATTAAAGCCTTACTACAATCGTAGAATATCATAAGTGTTAAGTCTCTAAATTCTACGGAAAATCGGGCAGCACCTCCTTTGTATTTACTCACTTCGCCACCTTTTCAAGGCCGAAAATACAATAACCAAACAGCCAATTGGCTCACAATTATATAGAAAGTAGTTCAATACAATTGAATAACTACACAGCCCCAATTGGCTCACAATTATATAGAAAGTAGTTCAATACAATTGAATAACTACACAGCCCCAATTGGCTCACAATTATATAGAAAGTAGTTCAATACAATTGAATAACCAACCAATACAAACTACACTCCAAATTCGGCCACCTTGATTCAACAAATCCAATTCTTATCCAATTTCCATTTCAATCCAATTTAGTAGCATAACAAGATATCAAGTCGCATTTGATTATAATAACCATAATCCTTAAGTCAATGATATGCGACGTTCTAACAACGATTAAATTGTAATTCAACTAGTCATGGCTTACATTACATTTTGGATTTCCAAGGCTATAACCAATCCATAATTCTTATAACCTCTATATAACACTTCATGCTCGCAACATACAAAGCTATCAACAACAATATAAATATGCAATCTTGTACACCTTTAAAAGACAAGATTATACCTTAACGATTTTTAATCCAACTCCAATTCGAAGTCGCTCCTTAGAAGATTAGAACCTCTTCAAGACACCTCCAACCGCTTGTTGAGACCCTTAGAACAATACCAACAATTATCCTTCAAAACTCCTAGCAAAACCTAGAAAGACCCTTTAGGTTTTCATTTGCGACTAACCCGAAAACAATCTTTTTCCAAGATTTTTCTATTGAGAAAGGCTTACAATACACCTAAGACCCTTGGTTTAAAGTGGGGAGTGGAATGAACAAGAAACAAAAAAATTTCTTTTCTTCCTTGTGGCAAACCCGAGACCCCTCTATAGCTCTTCAAAGTTTTCAAGAATTTTTCTAAGTGTTAAGCTCACACTAGCACTACTAGTATTATATAGTGCAAAGGAGGGTTATGATAAGAACACATGGATGGCTAAGATGTAGTCTTACATTAAAATCAAGACCAAGTGGGACCTTTGACCTTAGTCAATAATATCAAGCCTCAAGTTGCAAGACTTGTCTTGCAACAAAGGTCAAATGACCCTTATGCCCTTGCTAATAAAAATCGTCCAAGGCATAGTAAGGGGGGTGACACGTGTCGCCCTCCCATTCGTCATAACACTACGCTTTCCGACAATTTCATAATTCCGACAAAATTTTACAAGTCTCAAATCTTAACATTGTGAGTTCTTACTTACGTTCTTAAAACATGTCCTGAAATTACGGGGTGTAACAGTAATCTTAAGAGCATCTCTCTGTACTGGATCCAATGGAACTGGGTCTGGCTGAGCCAACAATGCATCTGTCATTCCCCTGAGTATCCGATCTAACTCGTCAGTACCAATCCCCATGTATTTTCCATTTCCTGGCTGTCTCATATCTGCTATCATCTGCTGCTCTGTGCGCTGATGAGTGTAGGGTTGATGTGCCTGTACCCTGTTCCTCTTCCTTTCAAGGGCCTCTCTAATGATATCCAAAGATGGGCCATAGTTGTTCGCGCGTGTCACACCTGCTCGCCTCGACGCCACAATCGAAGCCGTTTCGCCTATGAAGGTTTTGATGAAATCGTACCGCTTCGCCGGTCAAAAGCCTATTTTTCATGGATCGGGTGAATTTAGGCTAATTATAGACCGTCGATCAGATTCTAAAAAAATTGTGTGCTAATACCAATGAAAGTTCAAAAAATCATGAATTTGAGTGTCTGGGCTTAAAAATGTAATAATATGCGATATCGTCTATGAAGAAGTAATGGGTATTGATCACAAGTCAGTTTTCCATAGATCGGATGAATTTCATGTCAATCAGAGATCGTCGATCGGTTTCTAGAAAATTTGTGTGCATTAACCCACCGAAAATGCAAAAAATTTTGAATTTCCGTTTCTTAGTTTAGAAATACAATAATAAGTGATGTCGGCCATGAAAAAGTACAAGGTATCGATCACAAGCCTGTTTTTCATGAATCAAGTGAATTTTAGGCTAATCAAAGAACGTTGACCGAATTTTAGAAAATTTGTGTGCTAATACCCACCGAAAGTGCAAAAAATCACGAATTTGAGTTTATTGGCTTAGAAATATAATAATAAGCGATGTCGGCCATGACAAAGTAAAGGGTCTCGATCAAAAGCATGTTTTCATGGACTGGATGAATTTCAGGCCAATTAGAGACCGTCGACTGAATTCTAGAAAATTTGTGTGCTAATAACCACCGAAAGTGCAAAAAATTATGAATATAAGTTTCTTCGCTTAGAAATGCAATAATAAGCGACGTCGGACATGAAAAAGTAAAGAGTGTTGATCACAAGCCTGTTTTCATGGAATTGATCGGGTGAATTTTAGGCTAATCAGAGACGTCTACGAGATTATAAAAATTTTGTGTGCTAATACCCACTGAAAGTGTAAAAATCACGAATTTGAATTTTTGGTCTTAGAAAAGCAATAATACGCGAAGTCGGCATTGACAAAGTAATGGTTGTCGATCACCATCCTGTTTTTCATGGATCAGGAGAATTTCAGGACAATCAGAGATCGTCGACCATATTTTAGAAAATTTGTGGGCTAATATCCATCGAAAGTGCAAAAAATGAAGCCTATTATGCTTCTAGCAAGTGCATAATAGACTTTTTATGTACTATGCATTTAGAAAGTGCATAATAGATTTTTCTACGTATTATGCATTTAACAAGTGCATAATAGGTTTTTCTACGTACTATGCATTTAGCAAGTGCATAATAGGTTTTTCTACATACTATGCTTTTAGCAAGTGCATAATAGGTTTTTCTACATAGTATGCATTTAGCAAGTAAATAGGATTTTTACGTATTATGCATTTAACAAGTGCATAATAGGGTTTTTACGTACTATGCACTTACCAAGTGCATAATAGGTATTTCTACGTATTATGCATTTAGCAAGTCCATAATAGATTTTTCTACGTACTATGCATTTAGCAAGTGCATAATAGGTTTTTCTACGTACTATGCATTTAGAAAGTGCATAATAGGTTTTTTGACATACTAGCAAGTCGATAATAGGTATTTTATGTACTATGCATTTAGCAAGTGCATATTAGGTTTTTTACTTATTATGCACTTGCTAGGTTTTCTACGTACTAAGCATTTAGCAAGTGCATAATATATTTTTGTAGGTACTATGCATTTAGAAAGTGCATAATAGGTTCTTCTATGTACTATGCATTTAGCAAGTGCAGAATAGGTTTTTCTACGTACTATGCATTTAGCAAGTGCATAATAGGTTTTTCTACATACTATGCTTTTAGCAAATGCATAATAGGTTTTTCTACGTAGTATGCATTTAGCAAGGGCATAATAGGGTTTTTACGTACTATGCATTTAGCAAGTGCATAATAGGGTTTTTACGTACTATGCATTTAGCAAATGCATAATAGGTATTTCTACGTATTATGCATTTAGCAAGTGCATAATAGGTTTTTCTATGTACTATGCATTTAGCATGTGCATATTAAGATTTGCTATGTACTATGCATTTAGCAAGTTCATAATAGTTGTTTTTACATATTATGCAGTTAACAAGTGCATAATAGGTTTTCTACGAACAATGCATTTAGCAAGTGAATAATTGGGTTTTCTACGTACTATACATTTAGAAAACGCATAATAGGTTTTTCTACATAGTATGCATTTAGCAAGTGCAAAATAGGTTTTTTTACGTACTATGCATTTAGCAAGTGCATAATAGGGTTTTTACGTACTATGCATTTAGCAAGTGCATAATAGGTATTTCTACGTATTATGCATTTAGCAAGTGCATAATAGGTTTTTCTACGTATTATGCATTTAGCATGTGCATATTAAGATTTGCTATGTACTATGCATTTAGCATGTGCATAATAGTTTTTTTTCGTACTAAGTGTATAATAGGTTTTTTACATACTACGCATTTAGCAAGTGTATAATAGATTTTTCTACGCATTATGCATTTAGCAAGTGCATAATAGGTTTTTCTACGTACTATGCATTTAGCAAGTGCGTAATAGGGTTTTCTACGTATTTTGCATTTAGCAAGTGTGTAATAGGTTTTTCTACGAACTATTCATTTAACAAGTGCATAATAGATTTTTCTACGTACTATACATTTAGAAAAGGCATAATAGGTATTTCAACGTACTATGTATTTAACAAGTATATAATAGGTTTTTTTCTATGTACAATGCATTTAACAAGTGCAAAACATTACGAATTTGAGTTTTTTGGCTTAGAAATTCAATAAAACGCGACGTCGGTCATGACAAAGTAATGGGTGTCGATCAACAGCCTGTTTTTATGGATTGGGTAAATTTTAGGCCAATCAGAGACAGTCGATCGGGTAATACCCATTGAAAGTGCAAAAAATTACGAATTTGAATTTCTTTGCTTAGAAATGCAAGAATAAGCGATGTTGGCCATGAAGAAGTAATGGGTGTCGGTCAAAAGCCTATTTTTCATGGATCGGGTGAATTTAGGCTAATTATAGACCGTCGATCAGATTCTAAAAAAATTGTGTGCTAATACCAATGAAAGTTCAAAAAATCATGAATTTGAGTGTCTGGGCTTAAAAATGTAATAATATGTGATATCGTCTATGAAGAAGTAATGGGTATTGATCACAAGTCAGTTTTCCATAGATCGGATGAATTTCATGCCAATCAGAGACCGTCGATCGGTTTCTAGAAAATTTGTGTGCATTAACCCACCGAAAATGCAAAAAATTTTGAATTTCCGTTTCTTAGTTTAGAAATACAATAATAAGTGATGTCGGCCATGAAAAAGTACAAGGTATCGATCACAAGCCTGTTTTTCATGAATCAAGTGAATTTTAGGCTAATCAAAGACCGTTGACCGGATTTTAGAAAATTTGTGTGCAAAAAATCACGAATTTGAGTTTATTGGCTTAGAAATATAATAATAAGCGATGTCGGCCATGACAAAGTAAAGGGTCTCGATCAAAAATCTGTTTTCATGGACTGGATGAATTTCAGGCCAATTAGAGACCGTCGACTGAATTCTAGAAAATTTGTGTGCTAATAACCACCGAAAGTGCAAAAAATTATGAATATAAGTTTCTTCGCTTAGAAATGCAATAATAAGCGACGTCGGACATGAAAAAGTAAAGAGTGTTGATCACAAGCCTGTTTTTATGGAATTGATCGGGTGAATTTTAGGCTAATCAGAGACGTCTACGAGATTATAAAAATTTTGTGTGCTAATACCCACTGAAAGTGTAAAAATCACGAATTTGAATTTTTGGTCTTAGAAAAGCAATAATACGCGACGTCGGCCTTGACAAAGTAATGGTTGTCGATCACCATCCTGTTTTTCATGGATCAGAAGTATTTCAGGACAATCAGAGATCGTCGACCATATTTTAGAAAATTTGTGGGCTAATATCCATCGAAAGTGCAAAAAATGAAGCCTATTATGCTTCTAGCAAGTGCATAATAGACTTTTTATGTACTATGCATTTAGAAAGTGCATAATAGATTTTTCTACGTATTATGCATTTAACAAGTGCATAATAGGTTTTTCTACGTACTATGCATTTAGCAAGTGCATAATAGGTTTTTCTACATACTATGCTTTTAGCAAGTGCATAATAGGTTTTTCTACATAGTATGCATTTAGCAAGTAAATAGGATTTTTACGTATTATGCATTTAACAAGTGCATAATAGGGTTTTTACGTACTATGCACTTACCAAGTGCATAATAGGTATTTCTACGTATTATGCATTTAGCAAGTCCATAATAGATTTTTCTACGTACTATGCATTTAGCAAGTGCATAATAGGTTTTTCTACGTACTATGCATTTAGAAAGTGCATAATAGGTTTTTTGACATACTAGCAAGTCGATAATAGGTATTTTATGTACTATGCATTTAGCAAGTGCATATTAGGTTTTTTACTTATTATGCACTTGCTAGGTTTTCTACGTACTAAGCATTTAGCAAGTGCATAATATATTTTTGTAGGTACTATGCATTTAGAAAGTGCATAATAGGTTCTTCTATGTACTATGCATTTAGCAAGTGCATAATAGATTTTTCTACGTACTATGCATTTAGCAAGTGCATAATAGGTTTTTCTACATACTATGCTTTTAGCAAATGCATAATAGGTTTTTCTACGTAGTATGCATTTAGCAAGGGCATAATAGGGTTTTTACGTACTATGCATTTAGCAAGTGCATAATAGGGTTTTTACGTAGTATGCATTTAGCAAGTGCATAATAGGTATTTCTACGTATTATGCATTTAGCAAGTGCATAATAGGTTTTTCTACGTACTATGCATTTAGCATGTGCATATTAAGATTTGTTATGTACTATGCATTTAGCAAGTTCATAATAGTTGTTTTTACGTATTATGCAGTTAACAAGTGCATAATAGGTTTTCTACGAACAATGCATTTAGCAAGTGAATAATTGGGTTTTCTACGTACTATACATTTAGAAAACGCATAATAGGTGTTTCGACATAGTATGCATTTAGCAAGTGCATAATAGGGTTTTTACGTACTATGCATTTAACAAGTGCATAATAGGGTTTTTACGTACTTTGCATTTAACAAGTGCATAATAGGTATTTATACGTATTATGCATTTAGCAAGTGCATAATAGGTTTTTTCTACGTACTATGCATTTAGCAAGTGCATAATAGGTTTTTCTACATAGTATGCATTTAGCAAGTGCATAATAGGTTTTTTTACGTACTATGCATTTAGCAAGTGCATAATATGGTTTTTACGTACTATGCATTTAGCAAGTGCATAATAGGTATTTCTACGTATTATGCATTTAGCAAGTGCATAATAGGTTTTTCTACGTACTATGCATTTAGCATGTGCATATTAAGATTTGCTATGTACTATGCATTTAGCAAGTGCATAATAGTTGTTTTTACGTATTATGCAGTTAACAAGTGCATAATAGGTTTTCTACGAACAATGCATTTAGCAAGTGAATAATTGGGTTTTCTACGTACTATACATTTAGAAAACGCATAATAGGTGTTTCGACGTAGTATCTTCACACCAACCCCGGGCCTGCGGATCGTGCCTACACAGGCACCTTCTACCTTAACAATACAAGTAAGTCATGAATCAAATAACACCTCATTTTTTTTTTTTTTTTTTAAAACAAACGTACGTGCAAGGGCAAAGCCGATGCGGCGCCATATATACATAAACAAAAGACACTACACCGCATACGAGTCCAATCCCACATATGAATACTGCACTTCAAGAGTTATATCAACCATGACGGACAAGGCCCCGCCGCATCCATAATCGCATAAAAGCTCAGATCAAGGATCTTATACCAAAAAGATAAACTCCCGAATCAAGGAGCTATCCAAAACTCGAGCAAGGTCCTACACTGCCGATCACCAAACTACGCACCTAAACTCGCGCAGATGAACGCACTTCAAGGAGGTCAAGACGGGCACGCAAGTATGTGAACAATAAGTATCAGAATGAAATCATAATCTAAACAAAGCAGAGACATGTATGATAGCCAACCTACAAGCATATAACACATAAGCGATCATATCAAGTCGTGACGACGCCTCAAAGTCGTTACTAAACATAACCATGGGTCTCACGCCCATAATATCAATCATGCCCGTGGAATCCTTCCTCACTGCCGGCAGTCCATGATATAACATAACATCAAGTCCCACCGGTGGTATAGCATCTTGGGGGTTTACCCCTCACTTATACTCTACCCACGGAGAAGGTGGTAAAGCAGTGGTATAAAGATCTGGGGTTTACCCTCACTTATACTCTTACCCGGAGGTGGTAAACAGTGGTATAGCATCTGGGGTTTACCTCACTTATACTCTTACCCTATCTCAACCGGCCACAAACAACACATAAAACAGTGGTGCAGTCTTGGGGTTTACCCTCACTAATACTCTTACCACGGAGGTGGTATAACGCCTGGGCTTGCCCCTCATTTATACTTTTACCCTATCTCGACCGACCATCAAACAAGACATAAGCACTACCATGTCTTTTATAAAATCCGGGAATTTAACCCAAGTGCTACAAATAACGGAAGCATACCCGTGGAATCCCACATCACTGTCGGTACGTCCAAGTAACTTACAACAAGACAGCCGGCCCTCAAACCGAGAGTCGCGGCAACGTAATAAAACATAAAACTTGCACTCAAAGGCTATCACCAGCACACATAGGCTAATTCTCAATTAACCAAACCAAAGTACTTATCGAGGCACACATAGAATAATTCTAAATTAATCAAGCCAAAGTACTACGTACGTACATTCTTTTCAAAAGACTCCTTTCCACAAAAACTTCCCCGATACTAACAACCGTAGTATCAAGTCCTATCCACCTTTCAAGACAAGTCACAATACCTTTTTAGAAATACAATTACCGGCTTCTAAATCAAGTGACTTCTTTATTAAAAACCTTAAGCAATTGGTACCTTTAAAACAATTTGCCCTTCCTTAAAACAAGTTATTCCTTTGATTACTTTACTAGAGAAAACCATTCTCTTAACCTTCCATAAAGCCGTTATAACCAACTTCCCATAAGCCGTTATAACCCTTTATGGTTTAGGCCAAAGTACTTAATCACGGCATACATAGAATAATTCTCTTTTAACAAGTCAAAGTACTTATCAAGGCACACTTAGACAAATCCTCAATTTATCAAGCCAAAGTACTTAATCAAGGCATACATAGAATAATTCTAGTTTAATTAGTCAAAGTACTTATCAAGGCTCACTTAGACAAATCCTCATTTTATCAAGCCAAAGTACTTAATCAAGACATACATAGAATAATTCTCTTTAACAAGTCAAAGTACTTATCAAGGCACACTTAGACAAATCCTCAATTTATCAAGCCAAAGTACTTAATCAAGGCATACATAGAATAATTCTCTTTTAACAAGTCAAAGTACTTATCAAGGCACACTTAGACAAATCCTCAATTTATCAAGCCAAAGTACTTAATCAAGGCATACATAGAATAATTCTCTTTTAACAAGTCAAAGTACTTATCAAGGCACACTTAGACAAATCCTCAATTTATCAAGCCAAAGTACTACGTGACGCATTCCTTTATAAAAGACTCCTTTCTATGTAAAGCCCCAAGATACTAACACCCGTAGTATCAAGGCGTGTCTATTTTTCAAAGTAAGTTACTACACTTTTAGAAAACTCATTTCAAAGCTTGAAATCAAGTAACTCCAAATTTTCACAATCTAGGCAACTTATGCCGATTTAATCAAAATAGACAACTTTCTAAACCTTCCATAAAGCCGTTATAACCAACTTCCCAATAAGCCGTTATTACCCTTTTTGGTTTTTGTAGGATCCCTTTCCTTCAATAACCAAGAGACTTATACTATTAAAACCAAGTATCACATACTTATAAAATCAAGTTCTTAACTTTCAAAATACTTCAAGTCTCTTAATAGTTAGAAAACAAGTTTTCTTCTACTTTTTAAACCTCAAGTAACTTCACCCTTAACGCAAGTTACTTCTCTTAAATCATGTCATTTCTCCTCTTTAAATCAAATAAGTAAATCACCTTTGACTCCCCTAAAGTCATTATAATGACCTTTAGGTTTTAGAACTAAGGCACTAGCCAAAAGATTTGGAAACCACTTCCTTTTCAAGTCTCTATGTACTTTAAGAAAAATACCTTCACTTTTAAGAACCCAAACTTCATCAAGAAAATGGATTCTACAACTTACAATTTAAACATCAAGGTACACTCGAGGAAGTACATAGAACAAATTCTATTTTAGGCAATCCAAATACAAGCAAGGAATGGATCATTCAGGAGTAGAACTTACTTTCTTTATTCTAAGGAATCATGCTGTAAGAGGAGATAGTTCACATACCTTTCGCTAAATCCACAAGCTGCCGAATACGCGTGCACGAAGTGTCAACCTATAATGGTCACAACAAGGCTATCAACTTCTAGTCTCTACGAGAATAATACTAAGTATACTGGCCGCTAATTCTACGGAAAATCGGGCAAAGACCTCCTTTGTTTCTACTTACTTAGCCACCTTTTCAAGGCCGAATACAATAACCAACAAGCCACATTTAAGGCTCCAAACAACAACCAAACAAAGGGATTACACGCCTTACAATACGTGTAAAATTCCGCCCCACAATTCATACGAAATAGTGTAATACTTCACTAGCCATTCTCGCCAACATATAACCAATTACACTACGCCTTTTCCAATCCTCTTCCAATTCCAAGTTCTAAGGTCTAACATGTTATATAGTCATAAACAACTTCAACAACTACGATTTCCTTCTTTATACAACATGCGACGACTTAACTAATAATCAACTTGAAATGTAATCTTAAGGCTAAACATGCAAGTTTTCTGATTAGGTTCTAATAGCCAATAAACATATCAAACTTCATACTATATAACTCATGCTTGCTAAAATCCACAAATACAACAATAAGTAAGTCTTAACTACTAAAACGACAAAATTTATACCTTTCCAAGCCCTTAAAATTTCCAAGATCCAAAGTCGCGCCTTAGCAATTCTTAGCTCCTTTCCTTAAGTTCCAATCCGCCCAAGCACTCCTTAGAAGCCTATGAAGAACCCATCTTCAAGTTCCAACTTCAAAGTCAAGAACTCCCATAGTTTCCGCGACTAACGTAAAAATACGTTTTTCCAAATCTTTCTATTGAGATATCCTTACAATACCCTTAGGGACATTGGGTTTAAGTCTGTGGCTAATGGATCAAAACTACAAAATTTTCTTGTTGGAAATGTGCAAAAGCCTAGAGCTATCTAGTGAGAACAAGAGTTGAGAAATTTTTCTAAGTCTTCAAGACCTTGTCTTGCTACTAGTATGTATTTAAAACACACGGAGGGTCAAGACTTAAACAAATGTGAGGTTAGGATGTGTTTCACTGGATCAAGCCTAGTGGACAAGTTGACTTGTCAACAATGTCAAGCTTAGAAGACTTATCATCTACTTAGGTCAAATGACCATAATACCCTTGCAATTTTTCGTCCAACAACATGGAGGGGTGCCACGTGTCGCCCTCTCATTCGTCCATAAAATTCCGCAACCCTCGTGGGCCCCACAAAAAGTAAAATTCCTCGGGTGGGCCCCACGTGACCAAATCCGTAAAAAAATAAATTTCCATTAGGTTAAGAGTTCCATACTCTTCAAATAATGCATTTTGAGAATCCAATTCTCAATAACGAACATTTTTTCCTTTCCGACCTTCGGAAGATTTTCCGTCGGAAAAACGATTCTTCCTTTCGTACTAATTTCCAAGTCTTGTTTCCTTACGTACATTCTCTTATACATGTACTGGACTTACGGAATGTAACATTCTTCCCCCCTTAGAAACATTCGTCCCCGAATGTTCTTAGTCGGTTGTCACGCTACACAAACTCCGGCACAATCTCTATACTATGCCTATCAATCAAATGCACAAGACCAATGATGCCACACATGGCCACCTCATAACATACGTAAACATAATAATGGACCTTCCGTCTGTGGTCCCTTCTCACAAAACTCGAAGGTTACAGTCTTCCCAAACACGGGATCCTTAGAGGTTCTTTTCTTTCCTTACTTGTCATACTTTCGTACTTTCAAACTCATCTAGTACACGCAAAATCTCAAATTCTGTTTCTGCTCCCAACTCGAGTTACTAACCAACTTGGCCATTATGCTACTTGAATTTCCGCTAAGGCTCTCCTCGGTCCTTACGACCTAGTTCTCGTGGAACGCGCCCACAAACTCGCATAACGATTTACTAAACTTGGGCCTTGCATCCCTGGACCCTATCACATAACGGGACCATTTCTAACTGACATCACCCCATTCCATACTACCGGCTAACCCGAAATGAGTCCATAACCCGACTCATCGTCACACTTAACTTCTCATTCTTAGTTTGAAATAAATCTTTCTCTTATCTCAAGGTACTTCTTACCCTATCCCCTATTTACTAGAGGTTCGTCACATAAGCCAAAGTATTTCTACTGTACAATCTTCCCTATCGGTCTTACACTTATACTGGTAATTACAAGTTGTGAACTCTATACAACTATAGTCTCGATTCACCTATCATTCTTGTCAACATTCTTACTTCTCACTTTATTAATCAAAGTATCCCTAACTCTGGGGTACTATCACTTACAACTGCTAGCACTGCTATCTTGGTCAATAACACAACGGCTTTCCTCATGACCCTATAGTCTTCCCCTAACTGAGAAACTGGAGGCTCGTGCTGGGCCCAAAACTCAGCGAAGAACTCGCCGATCATGAACAACATCCAGGTATAACTCGGGCATAAGCCCTATCAACTCTCTCGAGTCCGACTAGTAGCTCTCGCTACTCCTTTGCCCTTCTCGCGGCCGCTGTTCTCCTCGAGGCATACCGCAACACAACAATACGCCGAGAGGAATTTTCTTACTAACACAAATCTATGGCACGATCTTATAGTGAAAAGAATAGAAACTAACTCCTAAATGTCCCCGTAGCTCTCGCTTATGGGCGTGGCGCGCAACACACCGATAATCAAGACTCTACTAGACACGGTCGTAGACATTCCGAGGATCGATCGCTTTGATACCACTGCCACACCAACCTCAAGCTCGGATCGTGCCCTACCCAGGCACCTTCTACCTTAACAATACAAGTAAGTCATGAATCAAATAACACCTCACTTTTTTTTTCTTTTTTTAAAACAAACGTACGCAAGTGGCAAAGCCGACAAGGCTGCCATATATACATAAACAAAAGACACTACACCGCATACGGAGTCCAATCCCACATATGAATACGCACTCTAAGAGTTATATCAACCATGACGGACAAGGCCCCGCCGCATCCATAATCGCATAAAAGCTCAGATCAAGGATCTTATACCAAAAAGATAAACTACCGAACTGAAGGAGCTATCCAAAACTCTGAGCAAGGTCCTACACCTGCCGATCACCAAACTACGTACCTAAACCTGCGGCATGAACGCAGCCCCCCGAAGGAGGTCAGTACGAAGAATGTACCAAGTATGTGAACAATAAGCATCAGAATGAAATCATAACGATCTAAACAAAACAGAGACATGTATGATAGCCAACCTACGATATAACATAACATAAGCCATATCAAGTCGTGGACGATGCCTCAAAGTCGTTACTAAAACATAACCACGGGTCTCACGCCCATAATATCAATCATGCCCGTGGAATCCTTCACCGCCAGCCCATGATATAACATAACATCAAGTCCCACGGTGGTATAGCATCTTGGGGTTTACCCTCACTTATACTCTTACCCCGGGAGAAGGTGGTAAACAGTGTGGTATAGCATCTTGGGGTTTACCTCACTTATACTCTTACCCCGAGAAGGTGGTAAACAGTGGTATAGCATCTGGGGTTTACCCTCACTTATACTCTTACCCTATCTCAACCGGCCACAAACAACACATAAAATGTGTGGTACGTCTGGGGTTTACCTCACTAATACTCTTACTGGATGAGGTGGTATAACGTCTGGGCTTGCCTCATTTATACTTTTACCCTATCTCGACGACCATCAAACAAGACATAAGCACTACCATGTCTTTTATAAAATCCGAATTTAACCTAAGTGCTACAAATAACTAAGCATACCCGTGGAATCCCACATCACCGCTTCAGACGCCCAAGTAACTTACAACAAGACAGCCCTCAAACCGAGAGTCGCGGCAACGTAATAAAACATAAAACTTGCACTCAAAGGCTATCACCAGCACACATAGGCTAATTCTCAATTAACCAAACCAAAGTACTTATCGAGGCACACATAGAATAATTCTAAATTAATCAAGCCAAAGTACTACGTACGTACATTCTTTTCAAAAGACTCCTTTCCACAAAAACTTCCCCGATACTAACAACCGTAGTATCAAGTCCTATCCACCTTTCAAGACAAGTCACAATACCTTTTTAGAAATACAATTACCGGCTTCTAAATCAAGTGACTTCTTTATTAAAAACCTTAAGCAATTGGTACCTTTAAAACAATTTGCCCTTCCTTAAAACAAGTTATTCCTTTGATTACTTTACTAGAGAAAAACCATTCTCTTAACCTTCCATAAAGCCGTTATAACCAACTTCCCATAAGCCGTTATAACCCTTTATGGTTTAGGCCAAAGTACTTAATCACGGCATACATAGAATAATTCTCTTTAACAAGTCAAAGTACTTATCAAGGCACACTTAGACAAATCCTCAATTTATCAAGCCAAAGTACTTAATCAAGGCATACATAGAATAATTCTCTTTTAACAAGTCAAAGTACTTATCAAGGCACACTTAGACAAATCCTCAATTTATCAAGCCAAAGTACTTAATCAAGGCATACATAGAATAATTCTCTTTTAACAAGTCAAAGTACTTATCAAGGCACACTTAGACAAATCCTCAATTTATCAAGCCAAAGTACTTAATCAAGGCATACATAGAATAATTCTCTTTAACAAGTCAAAGTACTTATCAAGGCACACTTAGACAAATCCTCAATTTATCAAGCCAAAGTACTTAATCAAGGCATACATAGAATAATTCTCTTTAACAAGTCAAAGTACTTATCAAGGCACACTTAGACAAATCCTCAATTTATCAAGCCAAAGTACTACGCACGACATTCCTTTATAAAAGACTCCTTTCTATGTAAAGCCCCAAGATACTAACACCCGTAGTATCAAGGCGTGTCTATTTTTCAAAGTAAGTTACTACACTTTTAGAAAACTCATTTCAAAGCTTGAAATCAAGTAACTCCAAATTTTCACAATCTAGGCAACTTATGCCGATTTAATCAAAATAGACAACTTTCTAAACCTTCCATAAAGGGTTATAACCAACTTCCCATAAAGCCGTTATAACCCTTTATGGTTTTAGACGTATCCATTTCCTTCAATAACCAAGAGACTTATACTATTAAAACCAAGTATCACATACTTATAAAATCAAGTTCTTAACTTTCAAAATACTTCAAGTCTCTTAATAGTTAGAAAACAAGTTTTCTTCTACTTTTTAAACCTCAAGTAACTTCACCCTTAACGCAAGTTACTTCTCTTAAATCATGTCATTTCTCCTCTTTTTAAATCAAATAAGTAAATCACTCCTTTGACTCCCCTAAAGTCATTATAATGACCTTTAGGTTTTAGAACTAAGGCACTAGCCAAAAGATTTGGAAACCACTTCCTTTTCAAGTCTCTATGTACTTTAAGAAAAATACCTTCACTTTTAAGAACCCAAACTTCATCAAGAAAATGGATTCTACAACTTACAATTTAAACATCAAGGTACACTCAAGGAAGTACATAGAACAAATTCTATTTTAGGCAATCCAAATACAAGCAAGGAATGGATCATTCAAGGAGTAGAACTTACTTTCTTTATTCTAAGGAATCATGCTAAGAGGAGATAGTTCACATACCTTTCTGGCTAAATCCACAAGCTGCCGAATACGCACGCGTAGTTGTCAACCTATAATGGTCACAACAAGGCTATCAACTTCTAGTCTCTACGAGAATAATACTAAGTATACTGGCCGCTAATTCTACGGAAAATCGGCAAAGACCTCCTTTGTTTCTACTTACTTAGCCACCTTTTTCAAGGCCGAATACAATAACCAACAAGCCACATTTAAGGCTCCAAACAACAACCAAACAAAGGGGATTACACGCCTTACAATACGTGTAAAATTCCGCCCCACAATTCATACGAAATAGTGTAATACTTCACTAGCCATTCTCGGCCAACATATAACCAATTACACTACGCCTTTTCCAATCCTCTTCCAATTCCAAGTTCTAAGGTCTAACATGTTATATAGTCATAAACAACTTCAACAACTACGATTTCCTTCTTTATACAACATGCGACGACTTAACTAATAATCAACTTGAAATGTAATCTTAAGGCTAAACATGCAAGTTTTCGGATTAGGGTTCTAATAGCCAATAAACATATCAAACTTCATACTATATAACTCATGCTTGCTAAAATCCACAACTACAACAATAAGTAAGTCTTAACTACTAAAACGACAAAATTTATACCTTTCCAAGCCCTTAAAATTTCCAAGATCCAAAGTCGCGCCTTAGCAATTCTTAGCTCCTTTCCTTAAGTTCCAATCCGCTCCAAGCACTCCTTAGAAGCCTATGAAGAACCCATCTTCAAGTTCCAACTTCAAAGTTGAAGAACTCCCATAGTTTCCGCCTTGCGACTAACGTAAAAATACGTTTTTCCAAATCTTTCTATTGAGATATCCTTACAATACCCTTAGGGACATTGGGTTTAAGTCTTGTGGCTAATGGATCAAAACTACAAAATTTTCTTGTTGGAAATGTGCGAACGCCGAGAGCTATCTAGTGAGAACAAGAGTTGAGAAATTTTTTCTAAGTCTTCAAGACCTTGTCTTGCTACTAGTATGTATTTAAAACACATTGGAGGGTCAAGACTTAAACAAATGTGAGGTTAGGATGTGTTTCACTTGGATCAAGCCTAGGTGGACAAGTTGACTTGTCAACAATGTCAAGCTTAGAAGACTTATCATCTACTTAGGTCAAATGACCATAATACCCTTGCAATTTTTCGTCCAACAACATGGAGGGGGTGCCACGTGTCGCCCTCTCATTCGTCCATAAAATTCCGCAACCCTCGTGGGCCCCACAAAAAGTAAAATTCCTCGGGTGGGCCCCACGTGACCAAATCCGTAAAAAAATAAATTTCCATTAGGTTAAGAGTTCCATACTCTTCAAATAATGCATTTTGAGAATCCAATTCTCAATAACGAACATTTTTCCTTTCCGACCTTCGGAAGATTTTCCGTCGGAAAAACGATTCTTCCTTTCGTACTAATTTCCAAGTCTTGTTTCCTTACGTACATTCTCTTATACATGTCCTGGACTTACGGAATGTAACATATGCATTTAGCAAGTTCATAATAGGGTTTTTACGTACTATGCATTTAACAAGTGCATAATAGGGTTTTTACGTTCTTTGCATTTAGCAAGTTCATAGTAGGTATTTATACGTATTATGCATTTAGCAAGTGTGTAATAGGTTTTTCTACGAACTATTCATTTAACAAGTGCATAATAGATTTTTCTACGTACTATACATTTAGAAAAGGCATAATAGGTATTTCAACGTACTATGTATTTAACAAGTATATAATAGGTTTTTTTCTATGTACAATGCATTTAACAAGTGTCAAACATTACGAATTTGAGTTTTTTGGCTTAGAAATTCAATAAAACGCGACGTCGGTCATGACAAAGTAATGGGTGTCGATCAACAGCCTGTTTTTATGGATTGGGTAAATTTTAGGCCAATCAGAGACAGTCGATCGGGTAATACCCATTGAAAGTGCAAAAAATTACGAATTTGAATTTCTTTGCTTAGAAATGCAATAATAAGCGATGTTGGCCATGAAGAAATAATTTTTTATTTTTTTTATTTTTATGAATTCGGATTAATTTTATATATAAAAAGAAAGTACATGGGGCCCCCGTCGGGGAAAATACACTGCTCATCAGCAGGAGTGCAAAAAGAAAGAAGATGCAATAATCAAATAAGCAATGATCATCACCGAGTTTATAACATACTCGATGATGATACTACAAATGCGGATACAAACAAAATGAAGATACAATGTAAGCTTAAAGCTATAAATTACCTCCGGGCATACAAAGTCTTCAATCTGAAGTGTCTCATCTCTGTCATCCCCCAGATACTGTAAAAATCTGATCAGGTAATAGGAGTCCGGTGCGGATCGGATCGGATCCGTATTGATGAATGAGGTTGCTCGATGTGTAATTGTCACGACCCGACCTCGGCCGCGATCGTGCCCTACCAGGCACCTGTTCGTATACATCGAGAGAATAGCATGAACATACACAACATAAACACATATGTAAACAATATACAACACAAGCTAACCGATAAGGTCGCTTTCCATAATATAAACAAAGTCAAAAGTACAACTTACAACTTAGTTCTTATGTCAACCACATACGTGAATACGCACTTCTGAATAACAATCTGCGGGACGTGGCCCGCCATACCCTGAATGTACATATATCTACAACATCGTGGAAAATCAGACTAAAAGAAAGACAAGCCTCCGAGAATGGAGCTCCGACGTCGATAGGTGATCCTAAGAATGTGGATCTTCCACTGCTACCCTTTCTGCGGATGAACGCAAATTTCGAGAAGGGGTCAAGACACAATATGTACTAAGTATGTAAAGCGGAAAGTACGTAATTACAACATAAGTTTATAGAAAGCCGAGACATGTATGATAACAAAATTACAAGACACGGCCTTACTAACAATGAGAGTAAATCAAGAGAATACTTACAACATCATAATAGCGAAGCAATCAAATCATGGGTAGCGAACCCATAAAAGCGGTGGTATAACGTCTTGGAGTTCTTACCTCATTTACACTCTTACCACAAGCGGTGGTATAACGCCTTGGGGTTTGCCCTCATTTATACTCTTACCGAAGAAGATAGTAACGCAGTGGTATAACGTCTTGGGCTTACCCTCATTTATACTCTTATCCCGGAGAAGGTGGTATAGCGTCTTGGGGTTTGCCCTCACCGATACTCTTACCCTATCTCACAACCCGTCATACAATAATTAAGCAAGTTAGCAATCCCTAACTTCTTATTAGTCTTATTCATCTACACTCTCATTTTAGTTTACTTAAGGCACTATCATGTCTTTTATAAGAATCCGAATTTAACCCCAAGTACCACGACTTCTACCCTTAAACAAATGACTCATTTTAGTAGAAAGCTTCCAAGACACTAGTAACCATAGTATCAAGTCCAAATTACATTTCAAGACCAATACAATACCTTTAGAATTTAAAGCGTGTTTCTAAATCAAGTGACTCATTTTCTTATTAAACTGGGCAATTGATACCTTAAAATCAATTTGCCTTTCATTAACACAAGCCATTTACCTTTGCATAAAGTCAATATAACCAACTCCCATAAAGTCGTTATATTCACTTTATACCTTAGTCAAGTACATTTTCCTATCCAAGGACTTATACGATTAAAACGACACAAGTATTACATACTTTAAAATTCTTCAAGTCCCTTATCTTTAACAAGACTTAAGACATCTTTAATATTCTCAAAGAAGTGAGTTAATCTCCTAACTCACCCGACTTGGCATTTCATAAAACAAGTAAAGAATGTCAAGTTCAGACGCTCACCGCACTATATACGTGAAACTAGTCATGCTCAAAGATAGGAAAAGTTCTACATACCTCGCGGGTCAAACCACTTGCCAAGTACAAAGTCCCACCCGTAGTATGTCAACCTATAATATTCACAATACGCCTATTAAAGCCTTACTACAATCGTAGAATATCATAAGTGTTAAGTCTCTAAATTCTACGGAAAATCGCAAGACCTCCTTTGTATTTACTCACTTCGCCACCTTTTCAAGGCCGAAAATACAATAACCAAACAGCCCCAATTGGCTCACAATTATATAGAAAGTAGTTCAATACAATTGAATAACTACACACCCCAATTGGCTCACAATTATATAGAAAGTAGTTCAATACAATTGAATAACTACACAGCCCCAATTGGCTCACAATTATATAGAAAGTAGTTCAATACAATTGAATAACCAACCAATACAAACTACACTCCAAATTCGGCCACCTTGATTCAACAAATCCAATTCTTATCCAATTTCCATTTCAATCCAATTTAGTAGCATAACAAGATATCAAGTCGCATTTGATTATAATAACCATAATCCTTAAGTCAATGACATGCGACGGTTCTAACAACGATTAAATTGTAATTCAACTAGTCATGGCTTACATTACATTTTGGATTTCCAAGGCTATAACCAATCCATAATTCTTATAACCTCTATATAACACTTCATGCTCGCAACATACAAAGCTATCAACAACAATATAAATATGCAATCTTGTACACCTTTAAAAGACAAGATTATACCTTAACGATTTTTAATCCAACTCCAATTCGAAGTCGCTCCTTAGAAGATTAGAACCTCTTCAAGACACCTCCAACCGCTTGTTGAGACCCTTAGAACAATACCAACAATTATCCTTCAAAACTCCTAGCAAAACCTAGAAAGACCCTTTAGGTTTTCATTTGCGACTAACCCGAAAACAATCTTTTTCCAAGATTTTTCTATTGAGAAAGGCTTACAATACACCTAAGACCCTTGGTTTAAAGTGGGGAGTGGAATGAACAAGAAACAAAAAAATGTCTTTTCTTCCTTGTGGCAAACCCGAGACCCCTCTATAGCTCTTCAAAGTTTTCAAGAATTTTTCTAAGTGTTAAGCTCACACTAGCACTACTAGTATTATATAGTGCAAAGGAGGGTTATGATAAGAACACATGGATGGCTAAGATGTAGTCTTACATTAAAATCAAGACCAAGTGGGACCTTTGACCTTAGTCAATAATATCAAGCCTCAAGTTGCAAGACTTGTCTTGCAACAAAGGTCAAATGACCTTATGCCCTTGCTAATAAAAATCGTCGAGGCATAGTAAGGGGGTGACACGTGTCGCCTCCCATTCATAACACTACGCTTTCCGACAATTTCATAATTCGACAAAATTTTACAAGTCTCAAATCTTAACATTGTGAGTTCTTACTTACGTTCTTAAAACATGTCACGAAATTACTGGTGTAACATTCTTCCCCTTAGAAACATTCGTCCCGAATGTTCTTTCGAGTCAAACTAAATTAACGACATAGTTTCCTTTCACACTCGACATACCAAAAATGCCATTAATGGCCACTTAAAAGCATTTAAGCAAAAGAAACGCTTCAATTAAAACCCGACAAGTAAGGAAAATGAAATACCAAGGTATAGGAAATAAGTGAGGATACCTCCTCAACATGTCCTCCTCCGCTTCCCAAGTCATCTCCTCCCTGCTATCATTTCTCCACAGACTTTGACGGAAGCTACATCCTGGTCCGCCGTCGACTGGCGATCGAGTATCGCTATGGGACTCTCTCATACGATAACCCTCTCACACTGGACCTCACTAGTAGGGAAAACTCTCGCCGATCACCGATACACTTCCGCAACATAGAAACATGGAAGACCGGATGTACCGCCTCTAACTCGATGGCGCATCCAACTCATAAGCAACTCCCCACTCTACGGACGATCTGGTAGGGCCCAATGTACCTTGGGCCGAAGTTTCTTCTTACCGAATCTCATCACACCTTCATGGGCGACACCTTCAAGAAGACCCAATCGCTTACCAAACTCCAAATGCCGACGCCGATTATCCGCGTATGACTTCGCCGACTCGAGCCGCTATCAGCCTCTCGGATAAGCTTCACCTTATCCACGACCGCCAGACCAAGTCCGCCAACCAACTGCATTTCGCCCACGCCGAACCAACCAATCGGCGATCTACATTTCCGCCATATAAAGCCTCGTATGGCGCCATCTCAGAGGCCGGAATGGTAGCCGTTGTTGTAAGCAACTCCACAAGAGGCAAATGATCCTCCCAATACCATCAAATCAATCACGCAGCTCGCAGATATCCTCGCGTTCGGATAGTGCGCTCGCCGCCTCGCTACCGAGGATGAAATGTCAGACCGAGACTCACCTGTGTCCCAAACCCTTCTCGAAAGACCTCGAAGTTAGCCGAACCGGGATCCCCTATCGAAATAATCGACACCGACACCGCGCCTCACAATCTCCCCGATGTACAATCTGCATAGTCTCACCAAAACGCTGCCCCGATCGAAGGAAATGGGCTGATTTCACACCACAACAATAACCCAAATAGAGTCGTATTTCCTCCGAGTACGAGGTAACCTCAGAACAAAGTCCATGTTGATTATCTCCCACTTCCAAGTCGGAATCTCAATAGATCGCAATAAGCCACCGGGCCTCTCGTGCTCGATCTTAACTCGCCGCAATTAGGACATCAGGCAACAAAACTCGCCACGCCCCTCTTCGTGCCATCCCACCAATACAAACATCCGAGGTCATGGTACATCTTGGTCGACCGGATGAATAGAATATCGAGCACCGTGTGCGCGCTCCCGAATCTGCACCGCCGAGTCCTCGCCACATCGGAACACACAACCGCCTCAAATCTCAAGACTCCATCAGCGCTACCTCGAATAGACTCTTCTCCTCCCAAGAGCCGCATCCCGATATCAGATCAACACCGGGTCCTCAAACCGCCGCATCTTCACCTCATCAATGATGGAAGACTCGCAACCTCACGAACCCGCACTTCACTATCGCTTGTGACGATCAATCGAACCCCAAGGCTCGCTAATCGGTGGATCCGACGACCATGTCCCGCCTCTCTGCCGTACTCCGATAAGCTCCCCATCGACCTACGACTCAAGGCATCATCAACTACGTTGGCTTTCCCCGGATGGTAGAGAATATCAACATCATAATCTTTCAACAACTCTAACCACCGTCTGCCTCGTGTTCAACTCCTCTGCTCGAAGATATCTGGAGGCTCTTGTGGTGTATAAATATCCACATGAACCCCTGCATAAATAATGTCTCCAAATCTTGAGGCATGAATAACATGCCAACTATAAGTCATGGGTAGGGTAATTCCTCTCATGCTTAGAATCGGGAAGCATAGGCTATAACCTTGCCGTCTTTGCATCAAAACACACCCTAACCCGATACGAGGCATCACAATAGATCACGTGCCATCTAACCCTCCAAGAGTAAGGCTGGAGCGTAGTCAACCTTTCCTTCAACAACGGAAACCCTTCGCAAGCCTCGTCGGCTGGAACTTGGCGCCTCGAGTCGACCTAGTCAACGGTCTTTGAAATCGGCTTAACCGCTCCACAACTCGCGATAATAACTCGCCGGTCTAAGAAATCGCGCCTCGGTCGGAGTAGTAGGTCTCGCCAAGACTTATCGCCTCAATCTTTGTCGTATCTGCGAACACCATCAGCCCCAATAATATGCCCGAAATGCCATCGAGGCCACCAAAACTCACACTTGGAGAACTTGGCGAATAGCGCGATTCCGGAGAACCCCGAGTACCGTCCTCAAGTGGTCAGCATGCTCCTGCTCTGTCCGTGAATAAACCAGGATGTCATCGATGAATACTATCACAAACGTATCCAAAAATTTCTTGAACACCCGGTTCATTAAATCCATAAATACCGCTGGAGCGTTGGTGAACCGAAAGACATAACCACTCAACTCATAGTGCCCATACCGGGTCTGAATGCGACTTTGGGATATCTCGCCTCTCGAACTCGAACTGATGATAACTGCACCGCAGTCTATCTTTGAGAAAACCTCACACCTCGCAATCGTCAAACAAATCATCAATCACGGGGAGGTACTATTCTTAATGGTTACCTTATTCAATTGCTGTAGTCAACACATACGCAAAGGCGTCCATCCTTCTTCTTTACAAACAACACCTGCGCACCCTGGGAGATACACTAGGCCCGATAAAGCCTTTCTCGGAAATCTTTCACTGGTCTTTCACTCCCTTAACTCGGCGAAAGCCATCCTGTATGGCGGAATGGAAATAGGTCGAGTGTGCCGCAACGTGTCAATACAAAACTCGATCTCCCTCTCGGAAGGATACCCTAAGATCTCGGGAACACATCCGAAACTCCCTAACCACCATCGATCAAGAACTGCACCTCGGCCTGCGTATCAAATACGAACGGATGATAGATGTAACCGCCTGCACCATCTTCCTAGCCTTGAGGTAAGAAATAAACCTACCGCCGGCGATCTTTGTGTTGCCCTCCACTCGATAATCGGCTCGCCAGAAATCGAACGAACCAACTGTCCCTACGGCCACGTTGGCGTAACAAGAAGCCAACCATCCATACCCATAATGACATCAAAATCGCCATCTCCACTCTATCAAGTCTGCAAGTCCGGCGTAAATAAATACGGACAACCTTTATACACCCGCCGCCTAACACCGAATCACCTCGTGTAGCTACCTCAAACGGCTCTATCGACACCGCTCTATCCGATTCTACCCGCATAAGAGGGGACACATAGGACAAGGTAGAACCGGATCTATCAATGCATAAACATCACACTGAAATCGCATGTACACTGGCGGCGTGGAAGCCTCCTGATCCTGGCGGCTGGCTAGAGAGTATATGCGGTTCTGAGGACCGCTAGAACTAGAACCACCACCTCGACCTCTACCGCGGCCTGCCTGTCCGTGAGTACCACGCCTCGGGCGCATAACCACGAAGGAGAAAGACCCAGAATCGATCCCGTCGGTGTCTTTGCACCACCCATGCCGCCTCTGACGGACAATCCTCTTCAAATGGCCTGCCGCCACACGAGTAACAAGCTCCCGGCTCGCGACACTCGCCCTGGTGGAACCTACCGCATCGAGCACACTGAGGTGTGGGTGGTCCCGATCGGTGACGGTTCCTGCCTCCCTGAAATCTTATAGTCCCTGAGCCCCGACTGCTCCGATCGACTGGTGGTCGACCTCTTGCCGTAAAACCGTGATGGAGCGCTCTGTCTTTGGTGGAATGTGGACTCTACTCTGCCGAGGTCAGCCTCGAAAGCGCCCTGAGACCCGATGTCTCGCCTCTTGGTGGCTGCGTCAATCTGGTCCTCCTCTCTCTATCCTCTATCCTCGTGCATAGGCTCGCATCCGGCGATGTCCATACCGGTGAAGAGCCACCCCAAGCATCTCAGAATCATATGACGGTCTAGCCCCATCACATAACGATGAACTCTATCCGCCATGCTAGCTACAATAGTGTGAGCATGCTCGCCAAAGAGTCAAACTCAGTGTACTCACTAGATCCTCCTACTGCCGCAAGGTCAAAAATCTGTCTACTCGGGCTCTTCTCATCTCGAGGCAAAAGTGATCCATGAAAGCCTCAGAACTCCTCCCAAACAGTGGAAGAGCAACATCACCTCTCGAAAGCAACCATGACTCAAACCAGTTCAACGCAATATCGCGCAATCCGGTAAGAGGCTAGTGTAATGCACTCGTCTCAAGCCCTAAGAACTGCATGGTCCGTAGCTGTCGAACGAACTCCTGCGGATCCTCATCGCACCTCGAACCATAAAACTCGTGTGGATGACATCCCGTAAAATCCCTAATCCGCAAACCCATCGGCTCAGGGTGGGTGCCGCTCGTCGTTGCCGGACTACTATCTTGGTCAACAATCGAATGCTCTCGTAGTCTCTATACTCGCACTGGTGTGGAATCGAGGTGCAGTATCGGAACCTTCGAGCTACCGCCGCCTCGGCTCTATAAAATCGCTGCAGCGTGGCTGAACTCGCCGACCGCCTACTACCTCGTGCATAGTCTGTGCTCGAGCCCGTAACCTTCGAGTACCGCTAGCGCCTCCGCCGCTGCTTTGCCTTCTGGGCCCGGTAGCCTTCCGGAGGCATAGTGTTTCATAAGAAGAGGTCGCAGAGGATTCAACCTAATAAGACACTCTAATGCACGATCTCGCAGAGAGAAGAATGGAAACTAATCCTAAATGTCCTGCAGCCTCACGATTATAGATGTGGTGCACAACACACCGATAATCAAGACTCTACTGACACGGTGCGTAGACACTTTCCGAGGACTAATCGCTCGATACCACTTTTGTCACGACCACCGGGCGCGGCGGTGCCCTACCAGGCACCTGCTCGTATACATCGGAGAATAGCGGTGAACATACACAACATAAACACATATGTAAACAATAAACAACACAAGCTAACCGATAAGGTCGCTTCCATAATATAAACAAAGTCAAAAGTACAACTTACAACTTAGTTCTTACATTGACCACACATACGTGAATACGGACCTCACAGGAATAACAATCACGGGACAGGGCCCCGCCATACCCCTGAATGTACATATATCTACAACATCAGGGAAAAACTGTACCAAAAGAAAGACAAGCCTCCGGAGAATGGAGCTTCCGACGTCTGATAGGTGATCCTAAGAATGTGGATCTTCCACCTGCTTACCCTTTCCTGCGGCATGAACGCAGCCCCCGAGGAAGGGTCGACACAATATGTACTAAGTATGTAAATCGGAAAATCAGTAATTACAACATAAGTTTATAGAAAGCGAGACATGTATGATAACAAAATTACGATTACACAAGTGCCTTACTAACAATGAGAGTAAATCAAGAGAATACTTACAACATCATAATAGCGGTCTATGATCAAATCATGGGTAGCGAACCCATAAGCGGTGGTATAACGTCTTGGAGTTCTTACCCTCATTTACACTCTTACCAAGCGGGTGGTATAACGTCTTGGGGTTTGCCTCATTTATACTCTTACCTGAAGAAGATAATGCGCAGTGGTATAACGTCTTGGGCTTACCCTCATTTATACTCTTATCCCGGAGAAGGTGGTATAGCGTCTTGGGGTTTGCCTCACCGATACTCTTACCCTATCTCACAACCGTCATACAATAATTAAGCAAGTTAGCAATCCCAACTTCTTATTAGTCTTATTCATCTACACTCTCATTTTAGTTTACTTAAGGCACTATCATGTCTTTTATAAGAATCAGAATTTAACCCCAAGTACCACGTGCTTACTCCTTAAACAAATGACTCATTTTAGTAGAAAGCTTCCAAGACACTAGTAACCATAGTATCAAGTCCAAATTACATTTCAAGACCGATACAATACCTTTAGAATTTAAAGCAGGTTTCTAAATCAAGTGACTCATTTTCTTATTAAACCTTGGGCAATTGATACCTTAAAATCAATTTGCCTTTAATTAACACAAGCCATTTACCTTTGCATAAAGTCAATATAACCAACTCCCATAAAGTCGTTATATTCACTTTATACCTTAGTCAAGTACATTTTCCTATCCAGGACTTATACGATTAAAACGACACAAGTATTACATACTTTAAAATTCTTCAAGTCCCTATCTTTAACAAGACTTAAGACATCTTTAATATTCTCAAAGAAGTGAGTTAATCTCCTAACTCACCCGACTTGGCATTTCATAAAACAAGTAAAGAATGTCGAAGTCTTGACGCTCACCGTACTATATACGTGAAACTAGTCATGCTCAAAGATAGGAAAAGTTCTACATACCTCGTCGGTCAAACCACTTGCCAAGTACAAAGTCCCGTAGTATGTCAACCTATAATATTCACAATACGTCTATTAAAGCCTTACTACAATCGTAGAATATCATAAGTGTTAAGTCTCTAAATTCTACGGAAAATCGGGCAGCACCTCCTTTGTATTTACTCACTTCGCCACCTTTTTCAAGGCCGAAAATACAATAACCAAACAGCCCCAATTGGCTCACAATTATATAGAAAGTAGTTCAATACAATTGAATAACTACACATCCCCAATTGGCTCACAATTATATAGAAAGTAGTTCAATACAATTGAATAACTACACAGCCCCAATTGGCTCACAATTATATAGAAAGTAGTTCAATACAATTGAATAACTACATGGCCCAATTGGCTCACAATTATATAGAAAGTAGTTCAATACAATTGAATAACCAACCAATACAAACTACACTCCAAATTCGGCCACCTTGATTCAACAAATCCAATTCTTATCCAATTTCCATTTCAATCCAATTTAGTAGCATAACAAGATATCAAGTCGCATTTGATTATAATAACCATAATCCTTAAGTCAATGATATGCGACGGTTCTAACAACGATTAAATTGTAATTCAACTAGTCATGGCTTACATTACATTTTGGATTTCCAAGGCTATAACCAATCCATAATTCTTATAACCTCTATATAACACTTCATGCTCGCAACATACAAAGCTATCAACAACAATATAAATATGCAATCTTGTACACCTTTAAAAGACAAGATTATACCTTAACGATTTTTAATCCAACTCCAATTCAAGTCTCCTTAGAAGATTAGAACCTCTTCAAGACACCTCCAACCGCTTGTTGAGACCTTAGAACAATACCAACAATTATCCTTCAAAACTCCTAGCAAAACCTAGAAAGACCCTTTAGGTTTTCATTTGCGACTAACCCGAAAACAATCTTTTTCCAAGATTTTTCTATTGAGAAAGGCTTACAATACACCTAAGACCCTTGGTTTAAAGTGGGGAGTGGAATGAACAAGAAACAAAAAAATTTCTTTTCTTCCTTGTGGCAAACCCGAGACCCCTCTATAGCTCTTCAAAGTTTTCAAGAATTTTTCTAAGTGTTAAGCTCACACTAGCACTACTAGTATTATATAGTGCAAAGGAGGGTTATGATAAGAACACATGGATGGCTAAGATGTAGTCTTACATTAAAATCAAGACCAAGTGGGACCTTTGACCTTAGTCAATAATATCAAGCCTCAAGTTGCAAGACTTGTCTTGCAACAAAGGTCAAATGACCCTTATGCCCTTGCTAATAAAAATCGTCCAAGGCATAGTAAGGGGGTGACACGTGTCGCCCTCCCATTCGTCATAACACTACGCTTCCGACAATTTCATAATTCGGCAAAATTTTACAAGTCTCAAATCTTAACATTGTGAGTTCTTACTTACGTTCTTAAAACATGTCACGAAATTACGAGTGTAACGATAATCTTAAGAGCATCTCTGTCTGGATCGATGGGAACTGGTCCGGCCGAGCCAACAATGCATCTGCTATTCCACGAGTATCCGATCTAACTCGCCGCATACAATCCCCATGTATTTTCCATTTCCTGGCTGTCTCATATCTGCTATCATCTGCTGCTCTGTGCGCTGATGAGTGTAGGGTTGATGTGCCTGTACCCTGTTCCTCTTCCTTTCAAGGGCCTCTCTAATGATATCCAAAGATGGGCCATAGTTGTTCGCGCGTGTCACACCTGTCTGTCTCTGACGCCACAACTGAGCTGTTCTCGCTTCCATGAAGGTTTTGATGAAATCTGTGCACTGCTCAGTTCGGTCAAAAGCCTATTTTTCATGGATCGGGTGAATTTAGGCTAATTATAGACCGTCTATCAGATTCTAAAAAAATTGTGTGCTAATACCAATGAAAGTTCAAAAAATCATGAATTTGAGTGTCTAGGCTTAAAAATGTAATAATATGCGATATCGTCTATGAAGAAGTAATGGGTATTGATCACAAGTCAGTTTTCCGTAGATCGGATGAATTTCATGTCAATCAGAGATCGTCGATCGGTTTCTAGAAAATTTGTGTGCATTAACCCACCGAAAATGCAAAAAATTTTGAATTTCCGTTTCTTAGTTTAGAAATACAATAATAAGTGATGTCGGCCATGAAAAAGTACAAGGTATCGATCACAAGCCTGTTTTTCATGAATCAAGTGAATTTTAGGCTAATCAAAGAACGTTGACCGAATTTTAGAAAATTTGTGTGCTAATACCCACCGAAAGTGCAAAAAATCACGAATTTGAGTTTATTGGCTTAGAAATATAATAATAAGCGATGTCGGCCATGACAAAGTAAAGGGTCTCGATCAAAAGCATGTTTTCATGGACTGGATGAATTTCAGGCCAATTAGAGACCGTCATCGAATTAGAAAATTTGTGTGCTAATAACCAGAAAGTGCAAAAATTATGAATATAAGTTTCTTCGCTTAGAAATGCAATAATAAGCGACGTCGGACATGAAAAAGTAAAGAGTGTTGATCACAAGCCTGTTTTCATGGAATTGATCGGGTGAATTTTAGGCTAATCAGAGACGTCTACGAGATTATAAAAATTTTGTGTGCTAATACCCACTGAAAGTGTAAAAATCACGAATTTGAATTTTTGGTCTTAGAAAAGCAATAATACGCGAAGTCGGCCTTGACAAAGTAATGGTTGTCGATCACCATCCTGTTTTTCATGGATCAGGAGAATTTCAGGACAATCAGAGATCGTCGACCATATTTTAGAAAATTTGTGGGCTAATATCCATCGAAAGTGCAAAAAATGAAGCCTATTATGCTTCTAGCAAGTGCATAATAGACTTTTTATGTACTATGCATTTAGAAAGTGCATAATAGATTTTTCTACGTATTATGCATTTAACAAGTGCATAATAGGTTTTTCTACGTACTATGCATTTAGCAAGTGCATAATAGGTTTTTCTACATACTATGCTTTTAGCAAGTGCATAATAGGTTTTTCTACATAGTATGCATTTAGCAAGTAAATAGGATTTTTACGTATTATGCATTTAACAAGTGCATAATAGGGTTTTTACGTACTATGCACTTACCAGTGCATAATAGGTATTCTACGTATTATGCATTTAGCAAGTCCATAATAGATTTTCTACGTACTATGCATTTAGCAAGTGCATAATAGGTTTTTCTACGTACTATGCATTTAGAAAGTGCATAATAGGTTTTTTGACATACTAGCAAGTCGATAATAGGTATTTTATGTACTATGCATTTAGCAAGTGCATATTAGGTTTTTTACTTATTATGCACTTGCTAGGTTTTCTACGTACTAAGCATTTAGCAAGTGCATAATATATTTTTGTAGGTACTATGCATTTAGAAAGTGCATAATAGGTTCTTCTATGTACTATGCATTTAGCAAGTGCAGAATAGGTTTTTCTACGTACTATGCATTTAGCAAGTGCATAATAGGTTTTTCTACATACTATGCTTTTAGCAAATGCATAATAGGTTTTTCTACGTAGTATGCATTTAGCAAGGGCATAATAGGGTTTTTACGTACTATGCATTTAGCAAGTGCATAATAGGGTTTTTACGTACTATGCATTTAGCAAATGCATAATAGGTATTTCTACGTATTATGCATTTAGCAAGTGCATAATAGGTTTTTCTATGTACTATGCATTTAGCATGTGCATATTAAGATTTGCTATGTACTATGCATTTAGCAAGTGCATAATAGTTGTTTTTACATATTATGCAGTTAACAAGTGCATAATAGGTTTTCTACGAACAATGCATTTAGCAAGTGAATAATTGGGTTTTCTACGTACTATACATTTAGAAAACGCATAATAGGTTTTTCTACATAGTATGCATTTAGCAAGTGCAAAATAGGTTTTTTTACGTACTATGCATTTAGCAAGTGCATAATAGGGTTTTTACGTACTATGCATTTAGCAAGTGCATAATAGGTATTTCGTATTATGCATTTAGCAAGTGCATAATAGGTTTTTCTACGTATTATGCATTTAGCATGTGCATATTAAGATTTGCTATGTACTATGCATTTAGCATGTGCATAATAGTTTTTTTTCGTACTAAGTGTATAATAGGTTTTTTACATACTACGCATTTAGCAAGTGTATAATAGATTTTTCTACGCATTATGCATTTAGCAAGTGCATAATAGGTTTTTCTACGTACTATGCATTTAGCAAGTGCGTAATAGGGTTTTCTACGTATTTTGCATTTAGCAAGTGTGTAATAGGTTTTTCTACGAACTATTCATTTAACAAGTGCATAATAGATTTTTCTACGTACTATACATTTAGAAAAGGCATAATAGGTATTTCAACGTACTATGTATTTAACAAGTATATAATAGGTTTTTTTCTATGTACAATGCATTTAACAAGTGCAAAACATTACGAATTTGAGTTTTTTGGCTTAGAAATTCAATAAAACGCGACGTCGGTCATGACAAAGTAATGGGTGTCGATCAACAGCCTGTTTTTATGGATTGGGTAAATTTTAGGCCAATCAGAGACAGTCGATCGGGTAATACCCATTGAAAGTGCAAAAAATTACGAATTTGAATTTCTTTGCTTAGAAATGCAAGAATAAGCGATGTTGGCCATGAAGAAGTAATGGGTGTCGGTCAAAAGCCTATTTTTCATGGATCGGGTGAATTTAGGCTAATTATAGACCGTCGATCAGATTCTAAAAAAATTGTGTGCTAATACCAATGAAAGTTCAAAAAATCATGAATTTGAGTGTCTGGGCTTAAAAATGTAATAATATGTGATATCGTCTATGAAGAAGTAATGGGTATTGATCACAAGTCAGTTTTCCATAGATCGGATGAATTTCATGCCAATCAGAGACCGTCGATCGGTTTCTAGAAAATTTGTGTGCATTAACCCACCGAAAATGCAAAAAATTTTGAATTTCCGTTTCTTAGTTTAGAAATACAATAATAAGTGATGTCGGCCATGAAAAAGTACAAGGTATCGATCACAAGCCTGTTTTTCATGAATCAAGTGAATTTTAGGCTAATCAAAGACCGTTGACCGGATTTTAGAAAATTTGTGTGCTAATACCCACCGAAAGTGCAAAAAATCACGAATTTGAGTTTATTGGCTTAGAAATATAATAATAAGCGATGTCGGCCATGACAAAGTAAAGGGTCTCGATCAAAAGTCTGTTTTCATGGACTGGATGAATTTCAGGCCAATTAGAGACCGTCGACTGAATTCTAGAAAATTTGTGTGCTAATAACCACCGAAAGTGCAAAAAATTATGAATATAAGTTTCTTCGCTTAGAAATGCAATAATAAGCGACGTAGGACATGAAAAAGTAAAGAGTGTTGATCACAAGCCTGTTTTTATGGAATTGATCGGGTGAATTTTAGGCTAATCAGAGACGTCTACGAGATTATAAAAATTTTGTGTGCTAATACCCACTGAAAGTGTAAAAATCACGAATTTGAATTTTTGGTCTTAGAAAAGCAATAATACGCGACGTCGGCCTTGACAAAGTAATGGTTGTCGATCACCATCCTGTTTTTCATGGATCAGAAGTATTTCAGGACAATCAGAGATCGTCGACCATATTTTAGAAAATTTGTGGGCTAATATCCATCGAAAGTGCAAAAAATGAAGCCTATTATGCTTCTAGCAAGTGCATAATAGACTTTTTATGTACTATGCATTTAGAAAGTGCATAATAGATTTTTCTACGTATTATGCATTTAACAAGTGCATAATAGGTTTTTCTACGTACTATGCATTTAGCAAGTGCATAATAGGTTTTTCTACATACTATGCTTTTAGCAAGTGCATAATAGGTTTTTCTACATAGTATGCATTTAGCAAGTAAATAGGATTTTTACGTATTATGCATTTAACAAGTGCATAATAGGGTTTTTACGTACTATGCACTTACAAGTGCATAATAGGTATTTCACGTATTATGCATTTAGCAAGTCCATAATAGATTTTCTACGTACTATGCATTTAGCAAGTGCATAATAGGTTTTTCTACGTACTATGCATTTAGAAGTTGCATAATAGGTTTTGACATACTAGCAAGTCGATAATAGGTATTTTATGTACTATGCATTTAGCAAGTGCATATTAGGTTTTTTACTTATTATGCACTTGCTAGGTTTTCTACGTACTAAGCATTTAGCAAGTGCATAATAAATTTTTGTAGGTACTATGCATTTAGAAAGTGCATAATAGGTTCTTCTATGTACTATGCATTTAGCAAGTGCATAATAGATTTTTCTACGTACTATGCATTTAGCAAGTGCATAATAGGTTTTTCTACATACTATGCTTTTAGCAAATGCATAATAGGTTTTTCTACGTAGTATGCATTTAGCAAGGGCATAATAGGGTTTTTACGTACTATGCATTTAGCAAGTGCATAATAGGGTTTTTACGTAGTATGCATTTAGCAAGTGCATAATAGGTATTTCTACGTATTATGCATTTAGCAAGTGCATAATAGGTTTTTCTACGTACTATGCATTTAGCATGTGCATATTAAGATTTGTTATGTACTATGCATTTAGCAAGTTCATAATAGTTGTTTTTACGTATTATGCAGTTAACAAGTGCATAATAGGTTTTCTACGAACAATGCATTTAGCAAGTGAATAATTGGGTTTTCTACGTACTATACATTTAGAAAACGCATAATAGGTGTTTCGACATAGTATGCATTTAGCAAGTGCATAATAGGGTTTTTACGTACTATGCATTTAACAAGTGCATAATAGGGTTTTTACGTACTTTGCATTTAACAAGTGCATAATAGGTATTTATACGTATTATGCATTTAGCAAGTGCATAATAGGTTTTTTCTACGTACTATGCATTTAGCAAGTGCATAATAGGTTTTTCTACATAGTATGCATTTAGCAAGTGCATAATAGGTTTTTTTACGTACTATGCATTTAGCAAGTGCATAATAGGTTTTATACGAACTATGCATTTAGCAAGTGCATAATAGGTATTTCTACGTATTATGCATTTAGCAAGTGCATAATAGGTTTTTCTACGTACTATGCATTTAGCATGTGCATATTAAGATTTGCTATGTACTATGCATTTAGCAAGTGCATAATAGTTGTTTTTACGTATTATGCAGTTAACAAGTGCATAATAGGTTTTCTACGAACAATGCATTTAGCAAGTGAATAATTGGGTTTTCTACGTACTATACATTTAGAAAACGCATAATAGGTGTTTCGACGTAGTATCTTTGTCACGGCCCGAACCCGGGCGTGGTCGTGCCTACACAGGCACCCTTCTACCTTAACAATACAAGTAAGCTGCGGAACTGAAATAACACCTCACTTTTTTTTTTCTTTTTTTTTTTAAAACAAACGTACGTGCAAGGGCAAAGCCGACAAGGCTGCCATATATACATAAACAAAAGACACTACACCGCATACGGTCCAATCCACATATGAATCTGCACCTCAAGAGTTATATCAACCATGACGGACAAGGCCGCCGTACCCATAATCAGTAAAAGCACATCTTGAAGGATCTTATACCAAAAAGATAAACTCCCGAACTGAAGGAGCTATCCAAAACTCTGAGCAAGGTCCTACACCTGCCGATCACCAAACTACGTACCTAAACCTGCGGCATGAACGCAGCCCCCCGAAGGAGGTCAGTACGAAGAATGTACCAAGTATGTGAACAATAAATCGTAATGAAATCATAACGATCTAAACAAAGCAGAGACATGTATGATAGCCAACCTACGATCACATAACACATAAGCAAATCATATCAAGTCGTGGACGCGTGCCGCCAAAGTCGTTACTAAAACATAACCACGGGTCTCGCCCATAATATCAATCATGCGTGGAATCCTTCCTCACCGCGATCCATGATATAACATAACATCAAGTCCACCGGTGGTATAGCATCTTGGGGTTTACCCTCACTTAGACTCTTACCCTGGAGAAGGTGGTAAAGCAGGTGGTATAGCCTCTTGGGGGTTTATCCCTCACTTATCCTCTGACCCGGGAGAAGGTGGTAAAGCAGGTGGTATAGCATCTTGGGGGTTTACCCCTCACTTATACTCTTACCCTATCTCAACCGTCGAACAACACATAAAACAGGTGGTACAGCGTCTTGGGGGTTTACCCCTCACTAATACTCTTACCCTGGAGGAGGTGGTATAACGTCTTGGGGCTTGCCCCTCATTTATACTTTTACCCTATCTCGACCGACCATCAAACAAGACATAAGCACTACCATGTCTTTTATAAAATCCGGGAATTTAACCCAAGTGCTACAAATAACGAAGCATACGTGGAATCCCACATCACCGCTTTCGATGCGTCCAAGTAACTTACAACAAGACAGTGACCTCGAGCGAAGTCGCGGCAACGTAATAAAACATAAAACTTGCACTCAAGGCTATCACCGACACATAGGCTAATTCTCAATTAACCAAACCAAAGTACTTATCGAGGCACACATAGAATAATTCTAAATTAATCAAGCCAAAGTACTACGTCGTACATTCTTTTCAAAAGACTCGCTCCACAAAAACTTCCCCGATACTAACAACCGTAGTATCAAGTCCTATCCACCTTTCAAGACAAGTCACAATACCTTTTTAGAAATACAATTACCGGCTTCTAAATCAAGTGACTTCTTTATTAAAAACCTTAAGCAATTGGTACCTTTAAAACAATTTGCCCTTCCTTAAAACAAGTTATTCCTTTGATTACTTTACTAGAGAAAAACCATTCTCTTAACCTTCCATAAAGCCGTTATAACCAACTTCCCATAAGCCGTTATAACCCTTTATGGTTTAGGCCAAAGTACTTAATCACGGCATACATAGAATAATTCTCTTTTAACAAGTCAAAGTACTTATCAAGGCACACTTAGACAAATCCTCAATTTATCAAGCCAAAGTACTTAATCAAGGCATACATAGAATAATTCTCTTTTAACAAGTCAAAGTACTTATCAAGGCACACTTAGACAAATCCTCAATTTATCAAGCCAAAGTACTTAATCAAGACATACATAGAATAATTCTCTTTTAACAAGTCAAAGTACTTATCAAGGCACACTTAGACAAATCCTCAATTTATCAAGCCAAAGTACTTAATCAAGGCATACATAGAATAATTCTCTTTTAACAAGTCAAAGTACTTATCAAGGCACACTTAGACAAATCCTCAATTTATCAAGCCAAAGTACTTAATCAAGGCATACATAGAATAATTCTCTTTTAACAAGTCAAAGTACTTATCAAGGCACACTTAGACAAATCCTCAATTTATCAAGCCAAAGTACTACGTACGTACATTCCTTTATAAAAGACTCCTTTCTATGTAAAGCCCCAAGATACTAACACCGTAGTATCAAGGCGTGTCTATTTTTCAAAGTAAGTTACTACACTTTTAGAAAACTCATTTCAAAGCTTGAAATCAAGTAACTCCAAATTTTCACAATCTAGGCAACTTATGCGATTTAATCAAAATAGACAACTTTCTAAACCTTCCATAAAGCCGTTATAACCAACTTCCCATAAAGCCGTTATAACCCCTTTATGGTTTTAGACGATCCATTTCCTTCAATAACCAAGAGACTTATACTATTAAAACCAAGTATCACATACTTATAAAATCAAGTTCTTAACTTTCAAAATACTTCAAGTCTCTTAATAGTTAGAAAACAAGTTTTCTTCTACTTTTAAACCTCAAGTAACTTCACCCTTAACGCAAGTTACTTCTCTTAAATCATGTCATTTCTCTCTTTTAAATCAAATAAGTAAATCACTCCTTTGACTCACAAAGTCATTATAATGACCTTTAGGTTTTAGAACAATGCACTAGCCAAAAGATTTCGAAACCACTTCCTTTTAAAGTCTCTATGTACTTTAAGAAAAATACCTTCACTTTTAAGAACCCAAACTTCATCAAGAAAATGGATTCTACAACTTACAATTTAAACATCAAGGTACACTCGAAGTACATAGAACAAATTCTATTTTAGGCAATCCAAATACAAGCAAGGAATGGATCATTCAAGGAGTAGAACTTACTTTCTTTATTCTAAGGAATCATGCTAGAAGAGGAGATAGTTCACATACCTTTTCGGCTAAATCCACAAGCTAAGCCGAATACGCCGTACGTAGAAGTGTCAACCTATAATGGTCACAACAAGGCTATCAACTTCTAGTCTCTACGTAGAATAATACTAAGTATACGGTCGCTAATTCTACGGAAAATCGGGCGCCTCCTTTGTTTCTACTTACTTAGCCACCTTTTTCAAGGCGAATACAATAACCAACAAGCCACATTTAAGGCTCCAAACAACAACCAAACAAAGGGATTACACGCTTACAATACGTGTAAAATTCCGCCCCAATTCATACGAAATAGTGTAATACTTCACTAGCCATTCTCGGCCAACATATAACCAATTACACTACGCCTTTTCCAATCCTCTTCCAATTCCAAGTTCTAAGGTCTAACATGTTATATAGTCATAAACAACTTCAACAACTACGATTTCCTTCTTTATACAACATGCGGCGACTTAACTAATAATCAACTTGAAATGTAATCTTAAGGCTAAACATGCAAGTTTTGGATTAGGGTTCTAATAGCAATAAACATATCAAACTTCATACTATATAACTCATGCTTGCTAAAATCCACACTACTGACAATAAGTAAGTCTTAACTACTAAAACGACAAAATTTATACCTTTCCAAGCCCTTAAAATTTCCAAGATCCAAAGTCGCGCCTTAGCAATTCTTAGCTCCTTTCCTTAAGTTCCAATCCGCTCCAAGCACTCCTTAGAAGCCTATGAAGAACCCATCTTCAAGTTCCAACTTCAAAGTTGAAGAACTCCCATAGTTTCCGCTTTGCGACTAACGTAAAAATACGCTTTTTCCAAATCTTTCTATTGAGATATCCTTACAATACCCTTAGGGACATTGGGTTTAAGTCTTGTGGCTAATGGATCAAAACTACAAAATTTTCTTGTTGGAAATGTGCTAAAGCCGAGAGCTATCTAGTGAGAACAAGAGTTGAGAAATTTTTTCTAAGTCTTCAAGACCTTGTCTTGCTACTAGTATGTATTTAAAACACATTGGAGGTCAAGACTTAAACAAATGTGAGGTTAGGATGTGTTTCACTTGGATCAAGCCTAGGTGGACAAGTTGACTTGTCAATGTCAAGCTTAGAAGACTTATCATCTACTTAGGTCAAATGACCATAATACCCTTGCAATTTTTCGTCCAACAACATGGAGGGGTGCCACGTGTCGCCCTCTCATTCGTCCATAAAATTCCGCAACCCTCGTGGGCCCCACAAAAAGTAAAATTCCTCGGGTGGGCCCCACGTGACCAAATCCGTAAAAAAATAAATTTCCATTAGGTTAAGAGTTCCATACTCTTCAAATAATGCATTTTGAGAATCCAATTCTCAATAACGAACATTTTTTCCTTTCCGACCTTCGGAAGATTTTCCGTCGGAAAAACGATTCTTCCTTTCGTACTAATTTCCAAGTCTTGTTTCCTTACGTACATTCTCTTATACATGTCCTGGACTTACGGAATGTAACATATGCATTTAGCAAGTTCATAATAGGGTTTTTACGTACTATGCATTTAACAAGTGCATAATAGGGTTTTTACGTTCTTTGCATTTAGCAAGTTCATAGTAGGTATTTATACGTATTATGCATTTAGCAAGTGTGTAATAGGTTTTTCTACGAACTATTCATTTAACAAGTGCATAATAGATTTTTCTACGTACTATACATTTAGAAAAGGCATAATAGGTATTTCAACGTACTATGTATTTAACAAGTATATAATAGGTTTTTTTCTATGTACAATGCATTTAACAAGTGTCAAACATTACGAATTTGAGTTTTTTGGCTTAGAAATTCAATAAAACGCGACGTCGGTCATGACAAAGTAATGGGTGTCGATCAACAGCCTGTTTTTATGGATTGGGTAAATTTTAGGCCAATCAGAGACAGTCGATCGGGTAATACCCATTGAAAGTGCAAAAAATTACGAATTTGAATTTCTTTGCTTAGAAATGCAATAATAAGCGATGTTGGCCATGAAGAAGTAATGGGTGTCGGTCAAAAGCCTATTTTTCATGGATCGGGTGAATTTAGGCTAATTATAGACCGTCGATCAGATTCTAAAAAAATTGTGTGCTAATACCAATGAAAGTTCAAAAAATCATGAATTTGAGTGTCTAGGCTTAAAAATGTAATAATATGCGATATCGTCTATGAAGAAGTAATGGGTATTGATCACAAGTCAGTTTTCCATAGATCGGATGAATTTCATGCCAATCAGAGACCGTCGATCGGTTTCTAGAAAATTTGTGTGCATTAACCCACCGAAAATGAAAAAAAATTTGAATTTCCGTTTCTTAGTTTAGAAATACAATAATAAGTGATGTCGGCCATGAAAAAGTACAAGGTATCGATCACAAGCCTGTTTTTCATGAATCAAGTGAATTTTAGGCTAATCAAAGACCGTTGACCGGATTTTAGAAAATTTGTGTGCTAATACCCACCGAAAGTGCAAAAAATCACGAATTTGAGTTTATTGGCTTAGAAATATAATAATAAGCGATGTCGGGCATGACAAAGTAAAGGGTCTCGATCAAAAGCTTGTTTTCATGGACTGGATGAATTTCAGGCCAATTAGAGACCGTCGACTGAATTCTAGAAAATTTGTGTGCTAATAACCACCGAAAGTGCAAAAAATTATGAATATAAGTTTCTTCGCTTAGAAATGCAATAATAAGCGACGTCGGACATGAAAAAGTAAAGAGTGTTGATCACAAGCCTGTTTTCATGGAATTGATCGGGTGAATTTTAGGCTAATCAGAGACGTCTACGAGATTATAAAAATTTTGTGTGCTAATACCCACTGAAAGTGTAAAAATCACGAATTTGAATTTTTGGTCTTAGAAAAGCAATAATACGCGACGTCGGCCTTGACAAAGTAATGGTTGTCGATCACCATCCTGTTTTTCATGGATCAGGAGAATTTCAGAACAATCAGAGATCGTCGACCATATTTTAGAAAATTTGTGGGCTAATATCCATCGAAAGTGCAAAAAATGCAGCCTATTATGCTTCTAGCAAGTGCATAATAGACTTTTTATGTACTATGCATTTAGAAAGTGCATAATAGATTTTTCTACGTATTATGCATTTAACAAGTGCATAATAGGTTTTTCTACGTACTATGCATTTAGCAAGTCCATAATAGGTTTTTCTACATACTATGCTTTTAGCAAGTGCATAATAGGTTTTTCTACATAGTATGCATTTAGCAAGTAAATAGGATTTTTACGTATTATGCATTTAACAAGTGCATAATAGGGTTTTTACGTACTATGCACTTACCAAGTGCATAATAGGTGTTTCTACGTATTATGCATTTAGCAAGTCCATAATAGATTTTTCTACGTACTATGCATTTAGCAAGTGCATAATAGGTTTTTCTACGTACTATGCATTTAGAAAGTGCATAATAGGTTTTTTGACATACTAGCAAGTCGATAATAGGTATTTTATGTACTATGCATTTAGCAAGTGCATATTAGGTTTTTTACTTATTATGCACTTGCTAGGTTTTCTACGTACTAAGCATTTAGCAAGTGCATAATATATTTTTGTAGGTACTATGCATTTAGAAAGTGCATAATAGGTTCTTCTATGTACCATGCATTTAGCAAGTGCAGAATAGGTTTTTCTACGTACTATGCATTTAGCAAGTGCATAATAGGTTTTTCTACATACTATGCTTTTAGCAAATGCATAATAGGTTTTTCTACGTAGTATGCATTTAGCAAGTGCATAATAGGGTTTTTACGTACTATGCATTTAACAAGTGCATAATTGGTTTTTCTACGTACTATGCATTTACCAAGTGCATAATAGGTTTTTCTACATACTATTCTTTTAGCAAGTGCATAATAGGTTTTTCTACATAGTATGCATTTAGCAAGTGCATAATAGTTTTTTTTACATAGTATGCATTTAGCAAGTGCATAATAGGATTTTTACGTATTATGCATTTAACAAGTGCATAATAGGGTTTTACGTACTATGCACTTACCAAGTGCATAATAGGTATTTCTACGTATTATGCATTTAGCAAGTACATAATAGATTTTTCTACGTACTATGCATTTAGCAAGTGCATAATAGGTTTTTCTATGTACTATGCATTTAGGAAGTGCATAATAGGTTTTTTGACGTACTACACATTTAGCAAGTCCATAATAGGTATTTTATGTACTATGCATTTAGCAAGTGCATAATAGGTTTTTTACTTATTATGCTAGGTTTTTCTACATACTAAGCATTTAGCAAGTGCATAATATGTTTTTGTAGGTACTATGCATTTAGAAAGTGCATAATATGTTCTTCTATGTACTATGCATTTAGCAAGTGCATAATAGGTTTTTCTACGTACTATGCATTTAGAAAGTGCATAATAGGTTTTTTGACATACTAGCAAGTCGATAATAGGTATTTTATGTACTATGCATTTAGCAAGTGCATATTAGGTTTTTTACTTATTATGCACTTGCTAGGTTTTCTACGTACTAAGCATTTAGCAAGTGCATAATATATTTTTGTAGGTACTATGCATTTAGAAAGTGCATAATAGGTTCTTCTATGTACTATGCATTTAGCAAGTGCATAATAGATTTTTCTACGTACTATGCATTTAGCAAGTGCATAATAGGTTTTTCTACATACTATGCTTTTAGCAAATGCATAATAGGTTTTTCTACGTAGTATGCATTTAGCAAGGGCATAATAGAGTTTTTACGTACTATGCATTTAGCAAGTGCATAATAGGGTTTTTACGTACTATGCATTTAGCAAGTACATAATAGGTATTTCTACGTATTATGCATTTAGCAAGTGCATAATAGGTTTTTCTACGTACTATGCATTTAGCATGTGCATATTAAGATTTGTTATGTACTATGTGTCACGACCCGACCCCGGGACCGCGACTGGCGCCCTACCTGGGCACCCTTTCAGGTAATCATCAGAGAAAATCAGCGGAACATACATGAAACTTAAAAATAAAACATCGTAAGTAAAACAACAGGTTAGCCTATAGGCTACCTTCCTGAACATATATAAATACAACCGAAGCAGTTGCCTCATTTCTTTTACAAACTGACCCACAAAATGTGAATACAGACCTCTAAGAGTTTTGACATAACAACTGTGGCGGGACAAGGCCCCGCCGTACCCCTGAATAAACATAAACGTGACAACTCCGAAACACTGGAGCCATCTCAACTTGCTGAACCGGGATCCTAAGCTCGCGGATCCACAACTGTGTACCTAAACCTGCGGGCATGAACGCGGCCAGAAGAAATTCGATAACAACAGTGCGAATATGGAACAGTTATAACGTCTGATAAACAAATCATAATCAGATAAAAGAATGACAAGGACAAGTATAAAAATACTTACGGATCTGTAGTGTCATTACCACTTATGAACTTAATCGTACCTTATTATCCTTTCCATTCCCAATAAAAGTTATAGTCACATTCTTACGTACATTATTTAGAAAAAGAATCATTAAGTTCATTACCATATAACTTACTTATCTTTCATAACATAGTCCGGCCCACTACGGAGGGACACATATCGCCTGCCAACTGGGGACGCGATCAAGTCACACTAATATCAAAGCATGCCCGTGGAATCCCCATCACATCGCCGACCATTAGTGTAAAATATAACCATGTGACGCGCGTGGCATCCCACCTCACCGGCGTGCACATACACAATACATATATATATATCCCGCCGTGGAATCCCACATCACCAAGCGATCCAGGGTATAATAATACACCAATAGCATACATGAACACCAAGTCCCACCGGTGGTATAGCGTCTTGAGGGTCTACCTCACTTATACTCTTACCCCGAGAAGGTGGTAAAGCGGTGGTATAGCATCTTGGGGTCTACCTCACTTATACTCTTACCCCGGAGAAGGTGGTAAAGCGGTGGTATAGCATCTTGGGGTTTACCCTCACTTATACTCTTACTGGAGAAGGTGGTATAACGTCTTGGGGCTTGCCCGCCATTTATACTCTTACCCTATCTCGACCGACCATCAAACAAGACATAAGCACTACCATGTCTTTTATAAAATCCGAATTTAACCCAAGTGCTACAAATAACGGAAGATACCGTGGAACCCCACATCACCGCTTGCATGCGTCCCAAGTAACTTACAACAAGACAACCGACCCTTCAAAAGAGAGTCGCGACAACTTAATAAAACATAATACTTGCACTCAAAGGCTATTACCAGCACATATAGGCAAGTTCTCAATTAACCAAGCCAAAGTACTTATCAAGGCACACATAGGATAATTCTCATTTTATCAAGCCAAAGTACTAATCAAGGCATACATAGAATAATTCTCTTTTAACAAGTCAAAGTACTTATCAAGGCACACTTAGACAAATTCTCAATTTATCAAGCCAAAGTACTAATCAAGGCATACATAGAATAATTCTCTTTTAACAAGTCAAAGTACTTATCAAGGCACACTTAGACAAATTCTCAATTTATCAAGCCAAAGTACTACATACGTACATTCTTTTATAAAAGACTCCTTTCTATGTAAAGCTCCAAGATACTAACACCCGTAGTATCAAGTCCTATTCACCTTTCAAGACAAGTCACAATACCTTTTTTAGAAATACAAACACCGGCTTCTAAAACAAGTGACTTCTTTTATTAAAAGCCTTAAGCAATTGGTACCTTTAAACCAATTTGCCGTTCCTTAATACAAGTTATTCCTTTGATTACGTTATTAGAGAAAACCATTCTCTTATCCTTCCATAAAGCCGTTATAACCCACTTCCCATAAAGCCGTTATAACCCTTTATGGTTTTAGACAAACTCATTCCTTTTATAACTAAGAGATTTATACTTTCAAATCAAATCTCTTAACTTTCAAAATACATCAAGTCTCTTAACTTTTTAGAAAACAAGTTTCAAAGTCTTAAAAGCTTCATACGTAAACTCTTTTAAAATTTGTAACAAATCTTTGGTGCGTCGTGAATAAGTTATACTTATTTATAACGATCTTATTCAAGTAGCCATGATCTAGAAAATGTAATACAATTTTGTCTTATCTTAGCTTCTATGCAGATGGAGGATTTCTACTTGTTTTAACATAATGGATTGTCATTACATTTTCCTTTATTAACGCAGTGGCTTATTCGATACTTATACTCATTTGTGCCGTAAATTAGCCAAATCAACTCGACTCCTTTTTATATAAAACCTTAGGCAATTGATGCCGTAAAATCAAGTTGCCTTTTTACATAGTCAAGTCATTTATCTTTCCATAAGGCAAATATAACTAACTTCCCATAAAGCCGTTATATTCACTTTATACCTTAGCCATAAACAATTTCCTATCCAAGGGACTTATACGTTTAAAACGGGACAAGTATCACATACTTTAAAACTCTTCAAGTCCCTTAACTTTAAAATCAACTTAAGACATCCTTACTATTTTCAAAGAAGTGAGTTAATCTCCTAACCCACCCGACTTGGCATCACATAAAACAAGTAAAGAATGTCATAGTCTTGTATGTCTCTGAGTACTACATACGTGCAACTAGTCATGCTCAAAAGATAGGAAAAGTTCTACATAGGGTAATTCACATAACTACCTCTTAACTTCTAAGAGTAGAAGGAAACATGAAAGGATACCACAAGTATATTCCATACATAGAATCATGCCAAAGGAAGGAAGAGGTTCACATACCTCGCGACGATTGTCGACAAATAGCAAAATGCTCCAAAGTACTCCAACCTTGATAGCTATTCCATTCTCCAAGTAGGACACGCTATACTTAGTACTTCAACCTATAATGGTCACAATATGTCCATTAACCTTTTACTTCCAACGCAGAATCATTCTAAGTGCTAAGTCACTAATCCTACGGAAAATCGGACAGCACCTCCTTTGTTTCTACTAACTTTGCCACCTTTTTCAAGGTCGAATACAATAACCAAACAGCCCCAATTGGCTCACAATTAAGTAGAAGATAGTCCAATACAAATGACTAACTAAACAGCCCCAATTGGCTCACAATTAAATAGAAGATAGTCCAATACAAATGACTAACCAACTACTACAAACTACAAGTCCAAAATCGGCCACCTTGAGTTCAACCAAACTAATTCTTATCCAATTTCCATTTCAAACCAAAATGGTAGCATAATAAGATATCAAGTCGCATTTGGTTAGTACTACCATAAGCTTCAAGTCAATAACATGCGACGATTCTAACAACGATCAAATTGTAATCCTACTTAACATGGCCTACATTTCATTTCGAATTTCAAAGACTACAATCGATCTATAATCCTTATAAACTTCAACACATATGCTTCATGCTAGTAAAATGTAAGGCTAACAACAATACATAATCTTGTAACACTTAAAGAGAACAAAATTATACCTCAACGAATCTCAATCTAACTTCCAAATCCGAAGTCGCTCCTTAGCAACTTAGAGCCTCTTCAAGACACTTCAATCCGCTACTTGAGACCCTTAGAACAATACCAACAACTTTCCTTCAAACCTCCAATCCAAAACCTAGAAAGCCACTAGGTTTTCACTTTGCGACTAATACGAAACTCTCTTTTTCCGGATTTTTCTATTGAGATACACTTACATAACACTCATGAACCTTGGTTTAAAGTGTGGAGCTTAATAGACAACAAACGAATTTTTTCTCTCCTTGGTCCCTCTCAAACCCGAGAGCTCAATGTGGAGTTCATCCAATTCTCTTCAATTTTTTCTAAGTGTTGGACTAAGTCTCACTACTAGTAGTATTATAAAACACATTGGAGGGTCAAGATGCAAACAAATGGGTGGTTTGGATGAGCTTTACTTAAATATCAAGGCTTGTGGGACCTTTGACTTTGGTCAAGATTGTCAAGCTTCACTACTTGCAAGACTTTATCATCCAAGACTATGGTCAATGACCATATTGGCCATGCCTAAATCGTCCAAGGCATCATAAGGGGGGGTGACACGTGTCGCCCTCCCGTTCGTCACAACAAAACGTTTTCCGACAATTTCATAATTCCTATAAATTATTACAAGTCTCTAATCTTGACACTTATGAGTTCTTACGTACGTTCTTAAAACATGTCCTGTAAATACGGGGTGTAACACTATGCATTTAGCAAGTTCATAATAGTTGTTTTTACGTATTATGCAGTTAACAAGTGCATAATAGGTTTTCTACGAACAATGCATTTAGCAAGTGAATAATTGGGTTTTCTACGTACTATACATTTAGAAAACGCATAATAGGTGTTTCGACATAGTATGCATTTAGCAAGTGCATAATAGGGTTTTTACGTACTATGCATTTAACAAGTGCATAATAGGGTTTTTACGTACTTTGCATTTAACAAGTGCATAATAGGTATTTATACGTATTATGCATTTAGCAAGTGCATAATAGGTTTTTTCTACGTACTATGCATTTAGCAAGTGCATAATAGGTTTTTCTACATAGTATGCATTTAGCAAGTGCATAATAGGTTTTTTTACGTACTATGCATTTAGCAAGTGCATAATAGGGTTTTTACGTACTATGCATTTAGCAAGTGCATAATAGATATTTCTACATATTATGCATTTAGCAAGTGCATAATAGGTTTTTCTACGTACTATGCATTTAGCATGTGCATATTAAGATTTGCTATGTACTATGCATTTAGCAAGTGCATAATAGTTGTTTTTACGTATTATGTAGTTAACAAGTGCATAATAGGTTTTCTACGTATTATGTAGTTAACAAGTGCATAATAGGTTTTCTACGAACAATGCATTTAGCAAGTGAATAATTGGGTTTTCTACGTACTATACATTTAGAAAACGCATAATAGGTGTTTCGACGTAGTATGCATTTAGCAAGTGCATAATAGGGTTTTTACGTACTATGCATTTAACAAGTGCATAATAGGGTTTTTACGTACTTTGCATTTAGCAAGTTCATAGTAGGTATTTATACGTATTATGCATTTAGCAAGTGCATAATAGGTTTTTTCTACGTACTATGCATTTAGCAAGTGCATAATAGGATTTTCTACATAGTATGCATTTAGCAAGTGCATAATAGGTTTTTTTACTTACTATGCAATTTAACAAGTACATAATAGATTTTTCTACGAACTATGCATTTAGCAAGTGAATAATAGGGTTTTCTACGTACTATACATTTAGGAAGTGCATAATAGGGTTTTTGACGTACTACACATTTAGCAAGTCCATAATAGGTATTTTATGTACTATGCATTTAACAAGTGCATAATAGGTTTCTCTACGTACTATGCATTTAGCAAGTGCATAATAGGTTTTTCTACATACTATGCATTTAGCAAGTGCATAATAGGTTTTTATACCTAGTATGCATTTAGCAAGTGCATAATAGGATTTTTACGTATTATGCATTTAACAAGTGCATAATAGGGTTTTTACGTACTATGCACTTACCAAGTGCATAATAAGTATTTCTACGTATTATGCATTTAGCAAGTCCATAATATAGTTTTCTACGTACTATGCATTTAGCAAGTGCATAATAGGTTTTTCTACGTACTATGCATTTAGAAAGTGCATAATAGGTTTTTTGACGTACTACACATTTAGCAAGTCCATAATAGGTATTTTATGTACTATCCATTTAGCAAGTGCATAATAGGTTTTTTACTTATTATGCACTTGCTAGGTTTTTCTACGTACTAAGCATTTAGCAAGTGCATAATATGTTTTTGTAGGTACTATGCATTTAGAAAGTGCATAATAGGTTCTTCTATGTACTATGCATTTAGCAAGTGTATAATAGGTTTTTATACGTACTATGCATTTAGCAAGTGCATAATAGGTTTTTCTACATACTATGCTTTTAGCAAATGCATAATAGGTTTTTCTACGTAGTATGCATTTAGCAAGGGCATAATTGGGTTTTTACGTACTATGCATTTAGCAAGTGCATAATAGGGTTTTTACGTACTATGCATTTAGCAAGTGCATAATAGGTATTTCTACGTATTATGCATTTTTTTTTAGGTAAATGCAAATATTATTACTAATAATGGAAAGAAAGGTGGCTACAATCAGTCATTGTGGGTTCTCAATTCTCAACGTAATATAAACAAGAAATGTAGGAGGGGAGGGGTGGTCACTCAAAAGGTGTCATTACAAGAGGGGATTAAGTCATATAGAACTCTATAAGATGTTGTTTTAATCTTTGCAATGACCACCTCTGCCGGTATGCTTGTGCCTTCAAAGAGTAATGTATTTCTTGTCCTCCAAATCTCATAGACCACTATGCAAAAGGCAAGCAAGATAGATTTGGCTCGGATGCCTGTCCCACGGTGGTCTTTCTTGATCCACTTAAGAGAGCTTTCAATAGTTGTCATTTCTCTTCTAATACCCAACCATTCCCTTACCAAATCAAGCGGGTGTAGGGGCAAGTAAAGAAGAGGTGCTCCCTTGTCTCATTAGCACGCTTGTAGAACCCGCAAGACTTATCCTCCAAGTTTAGATAGGAAAGAGTGTCTTTTGTGGCTAACCGCTTTCTACAAGTGAGCCATACTGTGAAAGAGAACTTGGGAGGAATGAAGCCTTTCCAAATTTGTGACATCCAAAGCTTTTTATCTTGCGGAATGCGCAAGATATCATACACGAGGCTAGAATCAAATTTTCCGTTGGTACAACACTTTTCAAGCTTCAATAGCGTCGCCTTGGCTACCAAAGATGGAAACAAATTTGTCGCGGATCCACAATTTTTTGAATAAGGGAGTCCCTAGGGCGTGCCTCATAATCCCAAAATGATAGGCCTCTTAAATAGTAGCTATTGATCCATTGGACCCATAAGGAATCGCCTCGGCGTGAGTTTGCCAAATGGTCCGGATAGCAGTATGGTTCCATTCTTTGATGTTCATAAGTCCCAAGCCTCGCCGGATTAGGGCAAACAAATTACATCCTGCGACTCTTGGTGGTTTTCCTCCCATAAGAACCGAATGCATGCAGCCGTACCTTGTTGGGGCGATGGCGGGAATAGGAAGTGCCGGAACCAAAAGCTCTCAACCCCGAATGACCGACTGATTAGTTCCGACTTACCCGCATAAGATAGCGAGTGATGCCCCATTTCTGAATGTAATCCGATATTGCACTAGTGAATGGAGAAAACTGATCCACCGAGGCGAGATTGGGGACAAAGGGATCCCCAAGTACCGTACCAGAAAGCTACCAATGCCGAATCCCACTCTGGACAAGATCAAGTCACGAACTGTATCATGCACTCCCGCTATGTAGACGGAGGATTTAGATGGGTTAAGAGTTAACCCTGAGACAACCTCCAACTCTTCAAGACACTCCATAAGAATCCCAACAGAAGATACGTCTCCTTTGGCAAAAAGCATGAGGTCATCCGCAAATGCAAGGTGAGTAATGCCCAATCTCTTACACTTTGGATAATAGGAGAAAGCTCTTGCCGCAGCCTTTAGTTTTAGCATCCTTGAAAGGTATTCCATGCACAAGATAAATAGCGAAGGGGACATAGGATCACCTTGTCTTAGGCCGCGCTTACCCTTGAAGTAACCATGTAGCTCCCCGTTGATTGAAAGAGAGAAAGAAGTGGAGCTAACACATTCCATAATCCATCTTACAAATCTGTCCGGAAATTTGAGACCTCTTAGCACCAACTCAAGGAAGCTCCAAGAGACCGTATCAAATGCTTTCCGAAGATCCACCATAAGCATACACCTTAGTGAGACTCTAGCTCTATTAAAACCTTTCACAAGCTCTTGTGCAACAAAGACATTGTCCATCATGTTTCTTCCTTTCACAAAAGCCCCTTGAGATTTGTCAACAAGAGTAGGAAGAACCATTGCCATTCTATTTGCTAAAATCTTGTGTATTATGCATTTAGCAAGTGCATAATAGGTTTTTCTACGTACTATGCATTTAGCATGTGCATATTAGGTTTTGCTATGTACTATGCATTTAGCAAGTGCATAATAGTTTTTTTTACGTATTATGCAGTTAACAAGTGCATAATAGGTTTTCTACGAACAATGCATTTAACAAGTGAATAATTGGGGTTTCTACGTACTATACATTTAGAAAACGCATAATAGGTGTTTCGACGTAGTATGCATTTAGCAAGTGCATAATAGGGTTTTTACGTACTATGCATTTAACAAGTGCATAATAGGGTTTTTACGAACTTTGCATTTAGCAAGTGCATAATAGATATTTATACGTATTATGCATTTAGCAAGTGCATAATAGGTTTTTCTACGTACTATGCATATAGCAAGTGCATAATAGGTTTTTCTACATAGTATGAATTTAGCAAGTGCATAATAGGTTTTTTTACGTACTATGCATTTAACAAGTACATAATAGATTTTTCTACGAACTATGCATTTAGCAAGTGAATAATAGGGTTTTCTACGTACTATACATTTAGGAAGTGCATAATAGGTTTTTTGACGTACTACACATTTAGCAAGTCCATAATAGGTATTTTATGTACTATGCATTTAACAAGTGCATAATAGGTTTTTCTACGTACTATGCATTTACCAAGTGCATAATAGGTTTTTCTACATACTATTCTTTTAGCAAGTGCATAATAGGTTTTTCTACATAGTATGCATTTAGCAAGTGCATAATAGTTTTTTTTACATAGTATGCATTTAGCAAGTGCATAATAGGATTTTTACGTATTATGCATTTAACAAGTGCATAATAGGGTTTTTACGTACTATGCACTTACCAAGTGCATAATAGGTATTTCTACGTATTATGCATTTAGCAAGTACATAATAGATTTTTCTACGTACTATGCATTTAGCAAGTGCATAATAGGTTTTTCTATGTACTATGCATTTAGGAAGTGCATAATAGGTTTTTTGACGTACTACACATTTAGCAAGTCCATAATAGGTATTTTATGTACTATGCATTTAGCAAGTGCATAATAGGTTTTTTACTTATTATGCTAGGTTTTTCTACATACTAAGCATTTAGCAAGTGCATAATATGTTTTTGTAGGTACTATGCATTTAGTAAGTGCATAATATGTTCTTCTATGTACTATGCATTTAGCAAGTGCATAATAGGTTTTTCTACGTACTATGCATTTAGCAAGTGCATAATAGGTTTTTCTACATACTATGCTTTTAGCAAATGCATAATAGGTTTTTCTACGTAGTATGCATTTAGCAAGGGCATAATAGGGTTTTTACGTACTATGCATTTAGCAAGTGCATAATAGGTATTTCTACGTATTATGCATTTAGCAAGTGCATAATAGGTCTTTCTACGTACTATGCATTTAGCAAGTGCATATTAGGTTTTGCTATGTACTATGCATTTAGCAAGTGCATAATAGTTTTTTTTACGTATTATGCAGTTAACAAGTGCATAATAGGTTTTTCTACGAACTATGCATTTAGAAAGTGAATAATTGGGTTTTCTACGTACTATACATTTAGAAAACCCATAATAGGTGTTTCAACGCAGTATGCATTTAGCAAGTGCATAATAGGGTTTTTACGTACTATGCATTTAACAAGTGCATAATAGGATTTTTACGTAATTTGCATTTAGCAAGTGCATAATAGGTATTTATACGTATTATGCATTTAGCAAGTGCATAATAGGTTTTTCTACGTACTATGCATTTAGCAAGTGCATAATAGATTTTGATTTGTAGTATGCATTTAGCAAGTGCATAATAGGTTTTTTTACGTACTATGTATTTAACAAATACATAATAGATTTTTCTACGAACTATGCATTTAGCAAGTGAATAATAGGGTTTTCTACGTACTATACATTTAGCAAATGCATAATAGGTATTTCAATGTAGTATGAATTTAGCAAGTTCATAATAGGGTTTTTACGTACTATGCATTTAGCAAGTGCATAATAGGGGTTTTACGTAATATTCAATTAACAAGTGTATAATAGATTTTTCTATGTACTATGCATTTAGAAAGTGCATAATAAGTTTTTATATGTACTATGCATTTAGCAAGTGCATAATAGGTATTTCTACGTATTATGAATTTAGCCAGTGCATAATAGGTTTTTCTACGTATTATGCATTTAGCAAGTGCATAATAGGTTTTTCTACGTACTATGCATTTTTTAAAGCAATCCACGGACTCTCAGCCCGAGGTAATTTTATATATAAAAGGAAAGTACAGGGGGGGCCCCCGTAGGGGAAAATACACTGCCTATCAGCAATCATGCAAAAAGAAAGAAGAAGAAAAAATCAAATAAGCAATGATCATCACCGAGTTTATAACATACTCGATGATGATACTACAAATGCAGATACAAACAAAATGAAGATACAATGTAAGCCTAAAGCTATAAACTACCTCTGGGCTCACAAAATCTTCAATCTGCAGTGTCTCATCTCTATCCTCCTCCAGGTACTCTAAAAATCTGATCATCTAGGTCCTGGATCTGGTAGTAATAGATGACGGTGTCAAAAGTGTAATCTTCGGAGCAACTCTCTGTACTGGAACCAAAGGAACTGGGTCTGGTTGTGCCAGCAATACATCTGTCATGGCCTTGAGTATCCGATCTAACTCCTCAGTACCATGCATTTAGCAAGTGCATAATAGGTTTTTTGACGTACTATGCATTTAGCAAGTCCATAATAGGTATTTTATGTACTATGTATTTAGCAAGTGTATAATAGATTTTTTACTTACTATGCACTTAGCAAGTGCATAATAAGTTTTTCTATGTACTAAGCATTTAGCAAGTGCATAATATTTATTTTTACGTACTATGCATTTAGAAAGTGCATAATAGATTTTTCTATGCACTATGCATTTAGCAAGTACATAATAAATTTTTCTACGTACTATACATTTAGAAAGTGCATAATAAGTTTTTCTATGTACTATGCATTTTTTTTTAGAAACCGCCAAGCTTGTGAGCTCGGGGTTTTCCATTGCTAACAGAAAATAAGGGGCCCTGAAGGGAAGTACAAGAAAGGGGGTGCAGTCCCATTCCTTACCTTACTACTCCTAACGAGGCAAGGCGATAGGACTAACATGAATGCAAAAAGAAAGAACTTGACAAAACGAGATATTCTATGATTATCACAGAGTTTATAACATACTCTGCGATAATATTACAAAGGATTATACTAGTGTAGTGAAAAAATAATACAAGTACAAAGGTATAATCAACTACCTTTGGGCTTATAAAATCTTCTAGATGTTGTATCGCTTCCTTGTCGTCTTCCAATATTGTTGGAACTTGATCATTTATGTTTGGGTCAGTTGGTTTTTGTTGAGGTGGTTGGGTCCACAGTTTTTTTCTTCGGTCATCCTCTTGGTTATTTAATAATTGACAAGTCAAATACTTCCACTTGTGTATCATTAGCCTCTGTCCACTTTCTTATACTTGCAGCGTATTCTTTTGTTAAATTTCGTGCGTACAGACGCACAATTTCATCATCCGTAGCCTCATCTATATCATCATCCATTTCTACATCCGAGTAGTCATCATCTTCTAAAATCTCTTTAAGGTGTGAGTCAAACTTCTCTTCTTTATCTTCCTCTCTATCCTCTTCTGCTGAGTTATCAGTATCTGTTTCCAATTCAATACCATCATCAACAGTCACTTCCCCAGCAGTATCATCATTTTCAGCAGTAGGAGCATTTACATCCTTATCAGAAGACAACTTAGCTGCATTTTCAGAAGATGTAACCACTGCTTCATTTGCAGAAGTAGCTAATCCAACATCATCCGAAGCTCCAACATATGTAGCTTCCACCTGAGCTGCAATTTCATAGGTTGTAACCACCGCTTCAGTTTCAACACCAGAGATACCAACAGCTACTTCAGAAATAGCCACATCTCCCACAGAGACAACCACATCAACATGTTCAGTTGGTATATTGATAATTGTATTATCAGTAACAGCAGCCCAGGCAACCACTGCATTAGATACAATAGCATCCATATCACTATTTACAAAAGTCGTGGATTCATTATTCACAACAGGCTTAGTAACAGTTGTTTCCACTGTTGTTGCTTCCTTTCGACTAACTGCATGGGGTGTAGCCTTAATATCATCATCAATAACAACCACATCAGAGCCATCATCCTTCATAAAAGGACCAGCAGAAGCATCATCAGCTACTGCCACTGCATCAATATGAATTGAAGTAGAAACAACATCAACAACATTAGTAACAGCAACATCAGTAGCTGTAGAATAAGCCTCCGCATGTCTTGTCTCAATAGAAACATCTACACCCTTCCCCTTCCTCATCTTTATCATCCACCAAGATTGCAAAGGAATTAGGGTGTTTTGGAATGTGGTTTGTAGCATTTTGTGTTGAGGTTGTATTTGAGTTATTATTCTTGTTTTTGGTTATCGGCAAAGGTTTTTGGTTTTATTTTTGGCTATTTTTGTATGGTATTTTATTTTTGGTATTTTTGTATGGTATTTTATTTTTGGTATTTTTGGAATGAGAGTTTGTTTGATTTGTGATATCCGTGGGGTTGGGATTTTGTGGATTATCTTTGAGTGGTAAAGGAGCATGGTGGGTGTTTTCATTTTCCTTCAAAAGTCTCAACGAAGGGTTGAGTTCCCAACACCCATGCACATCATGCCCTTGAAGGCTACAATTTGTACAATACTTAGGGATAAAATCAAATTGAATATTATAAGAATTCGTTTGAATTCCTCCCTCTTGAGCAATTTGAATTTGAATTTGTTTGGGGTGCTCACGCAATAAGTCTAACTCAACCTTCACTCTAGCATAACTAGGTCGTGTCTTGTTTTTTGTTGCAGCATCAACACAGATCGGTATACCCACAACAGAAGCAAATGACAACAATGTAGACTCATCAAAATAAATGGGCGGGAGATTAGGGAATGAAACCTAAGCAATACTAGTTTCTTTAGACGGATCAAAAGTTACCTCATATTTCATAGAACGCATCGGATAAGACACATTCTTATTTTTAATATCGAAACTAAAAGTGATGGACGTCAATGTGTCATAGTCTTCTTCAATAGAACATCGAATCAGAATATGACGGCTAAACAAGTAACCAATCCTAACATGTGTTATTAATTTAAGATGTTTAGGTAGTTCAGTCCGTAGAAAATCAATATGTGACATTCCATGTCTAAATTTACCGATAACATGCCATTTCAATTCTTGTCGCGTAATCAACACTTCAATTTAATCTTGATCAAATAAGAATATAGGTCCACCATGTAATTACGAAACCCGTTTCGATGGTAATGGAGGCAGCACTGGATTGTTTTGATATGCATTTGTAGGAACACAACTAATGGCATTTCCAGAATTCACCGCCAATGATTGAAACACTTGTGACTAAGCTCCAATTTGATGAGCAATATCTCTGGTGCTTACCATTGGAATGCCCGAATTCAGAATTGGAATTTGAGGATGTTGGGTTTAGATTAGAAGCGGAAAAAGGAGTTATATGACCGGACAACCTCATCGGAAGGTTTCCCAGTCTCTTCCATAGCCATGGAAGCTCAAAGCTTCGTCAAAAATGGCGAAATTCAAATAGCAGTAGGTTCGGGAGACTGGGAAGGTGTAGAATGTAGAGGAGAATCAGACCAAACTATTGATATCACTCTCAAAACTTGCAGGTATCTTAGTCTGCCGGAAAATTGTTGACGGCGGCTAGGGTTTAGGTAATTTAGATTTAGAGGTTGTAGCTTTAGGGGTTGAAACGAACAACAAGGGTGGTGTAAGAGTGATGGGGAGGTGATGGTGAACCTTTGGTACCACCGTCGGCCACTGGAGTTGTCGGAAACTTTCGACGACGATGAAAAGTTTTGTAACTTGTTTTCGATCTCAAAATTTAGAGGCAAAAACTAAAAATCGATCGATGTGGTTAGTATAGAAAGAAAGCTGGGACGGAGATGATTCAAATGGTATATGATTCATCTCTGTTGGGTGTCGGACGTCGCCGGAAATGGCAGATCGTCGGTGGTAGTTACTGTAGCTCTATAGTATTGCCAGAAAACTTTTTACGTATGTACTATGCATAATAGGTTTTTCTACGTACTATGCATTTAACAAGTGCATAATAGGGTTTTCTACGTACTATACATTTAGCAAATCCATAATAGGTGTTTCAACATACTATGTATTCAGCAAGTACATAATAGATTTTTGCTACGTATTATACATTTAACGAGTGCAAGAAATCACAAATTTGAGTTTTTGGGCATAGAAATTCAATAATACATGACGTCGGCCATGTCCAAGTAATGGGTATCGATCACTAGCCTGCTTTTATGGATTAGGTAAATTTTAGGCCAATCAGAGATCGTCGATCGGGTAATACCCACCGAAAGTGCAAAAAATCATGAATTTAAGTTTATTTGCTTAGAAATGCAATAATAAGTGATGTCGGCCATGACGAAGTAATTTCGATCACAAGCCTATTTTCATGGATCAGGTGAATTTAGGTTAGATCGTCGACCGGATTCTAAAAAAATTGTGTGCTAATACCCAATGAAAGTGCAAAAAATCACGAATTTGAGTGTCTATGCTTAAAAATGCAATAATACGCGATGTCGGTCATGAAGAAGTAATGGGTATCGATCACAAGTTTGTTTTTCATAGATCGGATTAATGTCATGTCAATCAGAGACCGTCGACCAGTTTTTAGAAAATTTGTGTGCTAATACTCACTGAAAGTGCAAAAAATCATGAATTTGAGTTTCTTGGCTTTGAAATGCAATAATAAATGACGTAGGCAATGACAAAGTAATGGGTATCGATCACAAGTATGTTTTGTTTAGATCGGGTGAATTTTAGGACAATTAGAGACCGTTGACCGGATTTTAGAAAATTTATCTGCTAATACCCACCGAAAGTGCAAAAAATCGCGAATTTGAGTTTATTGACTTAGAAATACAATAATATGCGACATTGAACATGACGAAGTAATGGGTGTCGATCAAAAGCCTATTTTTATTGGATGAATTCCAGGCCAATCAGAGACCGTCGACCGAATTCTAGAATATTTGTGTGCTAATACCTACCGAAAGTGCAAAAAATCATGAATTTGAGTTTCTTCGCTTAGAAATGCAATAATAAACGACGTCGGCCATGAAGAAGTAATGATTGTCGATCGCAAGCCTGTTTTCATGGATCAGGTGAATTTTAGGCCAATCAAAGACGTCTACCAAATTATAGAAATTTTTTGTGCTAATACCCACCGAAAGTGTAAAAAATTGAATTTGAGTTTTTGGTCTTAGAAAAGCAATAATACGCGAGGTCGGCCATGACAAAGTAATGGGTGTCGATCACCATCCAGTTTATTCATGGATCCGGAGAATTTTAGGACAATCAGAGATCGTTGACCAGATTTTAGAAAATTTGTGGGCTAACACACCGTAAGTGCAAAAAAAGAAGCCTATTATGCTTCTAGCAAGTGCATAATAGATTTTCTATGTACTATGCATTTAGCAAGTGCATAATAGAATTTTCTACGTACTATACATTTTAACAAATGCATAATAGTTTTTCTACGTACTATGCATTTAGCAGCTACATAATAGGTTTTTCTACGTACTATGCATTTAACAAGTGCATAATAGGTTTTTCTACATACTATGCTTTTAGCAAGTGCATAATAGATTTTTCTACGTAATATGCATTTAGCAAGTGCATAATCGGGTTTTTATATACTATGCATTTAGCAAGTGCATAATAGGTTTTTCTACGTAATATGCATTTAGCAAGTGCATAATAGGGTTTTTACGTACTATGCATTTAGCAAGTGCATAATAGGTTTTTCTATGTAGTATGCATTTAGCAAGTGCATATAGGGTTTTTACGTACTATGCATTTAGCAAGTGAATATTAGGGTTTTTACGTACTATGCATTTAGCAAGTGCATAATAGGTATTTCTACGTATTATGCATTTAGCAAGTGCATAATAGATTTTTTTATGTACTATGCATTTAGCAAGTGCATAATAGGTTTTTCTACGTACTATGCATTTAACAAGTGCATAATAGGTTTTTTAACGTACTACACATTTAACAAGTCCATAATAGGTATTTTATGTACTATGCATTTAGCAAGTGCATAATAGGTTTTTACTTACTATGCACTTAGCAAGTGCATAATAGGTTTTTCTACGTATTAAGCATTTAGCAAGTGCGTAATAGGTTTTTCTACATACTATGCAATTAGCAAGTGCATAATTGGTTTTTCTACGTACTATGCATTTAGAAAGTGCATAATAGGGTTCTCTATGTATTATCTATTTAGCAAGTGCATAATAGATTTTTCTACGTACTATACATTTAGAAAGTGCATAATAAGTTTTTCTATGTACTATGTCTTTAGCAAGTGCATAATAGAGTTTTCTACGTACTATCCATTTAGCAAGTTCATAATAGGGTTTTCTATGTACTATGTATTTAGCAAGTACATAACAGGGTTTTTTACGTACTGTTCATTTAGCAAGTACATAATAGGGGTTTTTACGCACTATGCATTTAGCAAGTGCATAATAGGTTTTTTTTTACGTATTATGCATTTAACAAGTGCATAATATGTTTTTCTACGTACTATGCATTTAACAAGTGCATAATAGGGTTTTCTACGTACTATACATTTTGCAAAGGCATAATAGGTGTTTCAACGTACTATGTATTTAGCAAGTACATAATAAGATTTTTTCTGCGTACTATGCATTTAACAAGTGCAACAAAATTACGAATTTGAGTTTTTGGGCTTAGAATTCAATAATATGCTACATCGACCATGTCCAAGTAATGGGTATCGATCAGCAGTCTGCTTTTATGGATTTGGTAAATTTTAGGCCAATCAGAGACCGTCGATCGGGCAATACCCACCGAAAGTGCAAAAAATCACGAATTTTAGTTTCTTATCTTAGAAATGCAATAATAGGCGATGTCGTCCATGACGAAGTAATGAGTGTCAATCACAATCCTATTTTTTATGGATCAGGTGAATTTAGGTCAATCATAGATCGCCGACTGGATTCTAAAAAAATTGTATGCTAATACCCAACGAAAGTGCAAAAAATCACGAATTTGAGTGTCTGTGCTTAAAAATGCAATAATACGTGATGTCGGCCATGAAGAAGTAATGGGTATCGATCACAAGTCTGTTTTCCATAGATCAGATGAATTTCATGCCAATTTAGAGATCGTCAACCGATTTCTAGAAAATTTGTGTGCAAATACCCACCGTAGATAATAGTGTTTTGCCATCTGGCAATAATTTGTTTAGAAATGAGATTTTTAACATCCTTTTGTAAAATGTCTTTGGCTACTTTACAGTCAACTCTTAGTAAAAATTATTTGTTAATCATGTTGTCTTGAAATTTTGTGATACATAGCACTATAGACAAGATTTCCTTTTTAATGGTACTGTAATTGTTTTGAGCTAAATTCCAGACTATAGAGGTGAACCTAACCAACTGTTCGATAGATTCGGGTGATAATTTCTGTTTAAGAATGACATCATAACTAATATCGGAGGCGTCTGTTTCAACAATCATAAAAGCTTCAGGATTTGGAATTCCTAGACAATGGAGTTTCTGTACTATTTCTTTGACCTATTTGACAACTCTACTTTGATCTTCTGACCAAAGGATTGGATTTTTCTTAAGTCTCTTATAGAGAGGTTCACAGATCTGTCGGACTTTAGGGATAAAATCTGCTACATAGTTCAAACTTCCCAAGAATCTTTGAAGCTGGGTTTTATCAGTTAATCCGTCTAGAAACTTGGTTGAGAACTCTATGGCTCTACATATTGGTTTGTAGGTTCGAGGTCATGACCTAAAAACCTAATTGATGTTTGAAAAAGTTTTATCTTTTTAGCACTTACTGCTAAACCATTATGTTTAATAGTTTTAACAAAAGTATTAAGATGCTTGAAGTGTTGATCTATACTTTCTGAGAATACAAGAACATCATCTATATAGACTATAGAGAATTGACTATTCGTGTTGAATATATTATTCATAATATTCTGGAATTCTGATGGGTCATTTTTTAGCCCAAATGACATAACATTACATTCATATTATCCAAAAGGAACATTGAACACTGTTTTATACTTATCTTTTTCTTTGATTTGAATTTGCCAAAATACTGACTTCATATCGAATTTACTATAGACATTAGCCTTATAAGTTCTTTTTAACAAATCTCATTTTTTGGGTATTGGATACCTAATCCACTTTAATACTTGATTAAGGGGCTTATAATTAATTACAAGTCTGGGGCTCCTCTTTCCTTTTCAGTACTGTTATTAACATAGAATGATGAACAACTCCATTGAGATTTTGAGGGCCGAATAATCTTCTTTTGAAGTAAGTCATTAATTTCCTTTTTACAATATTCCATGAGCTCGTGGCTCATCTGAATTGGTCTAGCTTTAGTGGGAATAATATTCTCATTAAAGTTATCTACGTATAGTAAAGTTACCACATGCCTCTTTCTTTCCCAAAAAGGCGTTAGGTAATTCTGAGCAGATTTCTATTTCTATAAAATCTTGTAATCTTTTTATTTTGCTGATTACTTCCGGGGTTTTTAAAGTGGATTCTATTCTTTTAATATTAATATCTTCTTTGAGATAATTTATTTGATTGGTTAAAAGGTGAATCCTAAAAATTATTTTTTGTTTAACAAATTTACTTTCGTTTGTCAAAAGAGGATTTAAATAGGGAAATACGATTTCTTTCCCTAAGGATGTAGTATAGATTTCATCTAATTTTTCCGTGTAAGGATTTATTTGGGTTAAAAACGGAATACCTAATATTACCTCTTCAGTAATATTTCTTGTAACAACAAAGTCGTTTATAAAGCATACTCCATTGTTGCAAACATGAGCTTTTGAAAGTTTATAATTTATTATTAACCTTTCACCTGTGGCGGAGTATAGTTTAGAGGTACTTTTCTCTAATTATTTTGTTTGTATTAATCCTTCTGAGATGCAGTTTTGATTTGCTCCTATATCTAAAAGGGCTATTTTATTGAGCATAAAATTCTTGTTTATTACAAGGTTGACTGGGATATGATAGCTTAAAGCTTTTACTTTTGAGATGGTTTTTAGTCATGATTAGAACTTTCTTCATCTCTTTCCTCTTCATCTGAACTAATTGTTTCTAATTCTTTAGAAGTTTCAGGCGCGAATATATGTCCTAGAGGATTTAATTCCTTGATTAATTTATTGGCAAAGGACTTTATTTCTATTGAACTGAGTCTTTCTTTAACCTCGTTAATTTCTTATTTAAGCTGAGATACTTCTCCTTGCAAATCTTGCAGAGTGGTATCAGTTTTGGCTGCCTTAAAGTTATGTAAGACTTGTTTCATATTAAAAGATTCAACGTCCTTTTTCTTGTTTTTATGATTAATAATAAGCTTTTTCAACTCAACAAGGTACTGTTTTTAATGTCTTCATCCTTGATATGTTAAAGAAGAATTCTTGACTACTATTTGAGATAACATTAATAGATTGATTATTGCAGGTACAATATGTTCCTGTACAATTGTAGTCATTGCTGGAGTTGGAGGTATCTAAGCTATAATCAACGTCTAATAATTCTTCATCACTGTAATCTTCAGAAGAATCACTAGAGTATTCTTCTAGAATTGTATAAAGTTTATCCTTTACGTCAGGATTTAATTCTAATAAATTTATCTTTTCTTTCTTTTTATTAGGTTTTTTACAATTATTGGCCATATGGCTAGATTTTCCACAATTCCAGTATTTTTCTTTTTTTGGGGATGCATTGTAGTCTGATTTATGGTCCGGTGATCTTTTAGCTTTGGATATTTTCTTGTAATGTTTGTACCTGGTTTTGGGAGGAGTACTTTTATTTCGTTTCCTATAGCTTTTTGTAACTTCTCTAGAGAGAGCTGTTAACTTAACGTAGCTGAAGTCTTCGCAAAAACTTCCTAATTCATTTCTCGAAGTTTTTCATTCTTCTTTCAATTGGTTCGTTAGTTTTAAGCTGTTACAAAACTCTAAACCAGTAAGATTAATGAAACTTATTATATCTCCATAAGTCATCGTAAGGAGTTTCTCCACCATATTTATTTCTAATGGTAGATCTTACCTTTTCTGCATATAAAGTAGGCAGGCCGCTTATAAATCTTTCTTTTCAATAATCATGATTACAATCTTCTCTTATCATAACCTTGTTAAGGAAGATATCTTTAAACCACCTAAAATCATGTAGTTTAGGGCAGGTTAAATTATTGAGAATTTCTAAGCTTTTTTTCTTGAAAGAGCTTAGGTTCTCCTATGAAGTGTTTGGATATACAGTACAGTAGGGTAGGGGTAGCATCTTTACGGATCTCCTATCCTATAGATGCATCTGGATTTATGTCCTGTATTACAGCAGTGGCATTTAGTATGCCTTTCCTAATTTCTTCGATAAGGTAGTTATCTCACTGGTAATGGTTTTAATCTCTTTACCATTTGTTTCGATATTTAGACCTTTCATTCTCTGATTTAATCTTTCTAGCATTTTATCACTTATCTCTAGGTGTGGCAATGAGGCAGGGCAAAAGCAGGGCGGGGTAGGTTAGGGGCTTAACGGGGTAGGACAGAGGTGTACTTAAACGGGGTGGGGCAGGACAGGGCGGGTCAAAACATATTTTTAGAAAATTGTAATAGGACAGGGCAGGTAATATGGCAAAACAAATTATATTTTTTTTGTATAGTGGGAAAATTAAATTTTTTTGCTCCAATAATCTCAAATTATTTACATGCATTTTGAAAATTTTATTAGATAAAGGTTGATTCGTCGTGGGTTTTTTCTGGGTGTGTTTTTGAATTTATTTTAGTGTTGGAAAATCATACTTTTTTTTTGTTGTTTTAGTGTATTTATGGTGGGAAAATAAGACTGGCTATGCAATTTATTTTTTGCTTCATGTAATACCCTACAGCCTTTATACTTGGTTTTGAGTGTTCCCCAATTGCCATAGATATTCAGAAATAAAATATTTTCACTTGCTGATGTTGTTGAGTGACTTAAAGTTTTCACTCAAGGATGTATTTTCATAGGTATTTCTGGACTACATAGATTTAGACAGTGTCTTAATATATCATTTCAAACGCATGCATAGTTGAAGTTCAATTTTTTTCTTTCTTTTGGGTGTTCCCAGAATTCTTATTTCTAAAAACCAATTATTTGTATGTTTTTAGTTATTTAAGGTGTTTTGAATTGTAATGAATATCATGTTGAAAAGTGAAAACAAAGAAAAAAATAAAAATTAACATAAATGGGGGAGAGCTTAGCGGGGCAGGGCAGGGTAGGGCATTTTTTTGGACAAAGCTAAACGGGACAGGGCAAGGCGGGTCAAAATCTTAATAGGTCAAAGTTTGTTCCGCCCTAACCCGCCTTATTGTCATCCCTACTTATCTCAACCTTTTCATTTAGGATTGGGTAATTACTGGCTGAAAACTGCAGTATCTTAAATAGGGGAATGGATTCCTTAGTACTATTACTATTTTTTTAGGACTCTGGCTTATCTTTTAGGGTCGATTTATTATTAGCCTGGTTAAGTTGGTTTGAGACTACGTATAGTAGTTGATTGGCGTAGTTATTTTGTTGTTAATGTCTCCCTTTTCTACCAGCTTGTTACTGGTATCATTTATTTCTCTTTTGAAAGGGGAGGCTATTATAATCTCACCTTCTACAAGAATTTTAATTTGTTCTAATGGTGGGACCTCAGACTTTACGGTCTTGGTACTAGTATACCATTTATTAACAAGAGTGCTAATAGATTCCTTTTATTTTGTAACTGTCATGTGATTTCAAACCACTTAAAGAATTCAATATTGCAATTAACTCTTTTCATATCTTTAATCCACTGTTTTCTGAAAGATAACCTTATGTTTTCTGCATAGGTTTCTACATACCATTTTCTTTTAAGGACATGCTCAGGACTTGTCGATAATTCTCCTAAGAGTTTAAAGTTTTATTTTAAAATTATCCTCTGATTTGATCATGTCAAGGGTTCCTCCTTCTCTAGATGGTAGAGGGCCTTGCATTTCACTTTCAGTAGGACTATTGGTCCTTACAATAGGTTCGTAATGGACCTTAGGTATGGCAGAAGTATAATCTACTCCACTCTTTTGTTCTCCTTCAGGAACAAAATTAGTCAAATTTTCTTCGAAGTGATCATCCTCCCGGGGTTTGAAAGAAGATGCTGCGAAGGAGTATCTTGAGGAGGACTTAGAATTTGACCTTAAGAAGTTTAGGTCAATTGATCCATTGGGATACTATATTATTTGTTCAATTTTAGAACTCTCTGGTTCTATCTTTGGTTGGGTGATGGCATCAAAGTGTCATTCATCTTTTGCTAAAATTTCATTCAATTTTAGCATTCTAGGAACAAAGACATTAATATGCTCTTGATTTTCTTCCATAAGCATCGTAGCTCCTTTGTTACTCATTAATTTAGCTTTTGGGGCTAAAGTTATTTTCATTAGTCTGTAGTATACTTTGTATATTACAACTATTTCTCATCAAACAAGCTAGAGATAGCATCCTCAACCGCCGCCCCCACATTTGCATTACCAGAAGTTACATCCTCAATAGGCATCTTGGCATCCCAGCTCTTCTCCCTTGAATGCTTCTTTTTTGTCCTTACCATGTTTCTAGGAGATAGATTTTCAGTGTCTATAGTTTCTTGTCGCATGTTTGCTAAATCCTCTTCAATTGAGTCATCCACATAGTTTTTATAAGGGTCAGCCACATGTCATCGCGCATACTCTTTAATAGAACAACCAGCACCAATGCCCATTTGAGTTGCAGCCCCGTCTGCCTCAGCTTCCCCATTGCCTCAACAGACTCCACTATCGCAACAACCAGAACAGTAGCAATTGCAGGAGCAGAATTAATCTCAGGAACATCAGTCACATCAGTAGTTGTTGTGCTAATCACAGCAAAATCAGTTACTTCAACCTCATCAACCCCAACCTCAGCCAATACTCAAGCTGAGTCAAAAGTAGTAGATGTATCATGAAAGTGAGCTACGGCATTCATTTCTGCTGTGTTATCAGCACATTCCACAATTGAAGCCTCGGCAGTTGTAGGGACAACAACAGCAGTAGCATCTGCTGCACTCCCTTCAAATGCAATAGTTGTGTCAAGCCCAAAAGTTATCACAACATTATTAGTAACAACATTAGTGGTGTCAACACCATCCTCAATAGTCTCAACACCATCTTCATCAGCATTTATAGGTGCATCAGCAGGCCCAGCGTTTGCTACATTCACTACAGCATAACCAACAATTGTAGTAGCAACAACTTCACAATCAACATCAGCCACTAGGTCAATATCTGGTGCAAAATTCGACTGACCAGCAACATCCACTCCCGCAATTTCATCAAGGCCAACATGCACTTGGCCTTCATCATCCACCACCCCTACTGCATTATTCACAGCAGTGATCAAATCAGTGGCACCTGCAGAACAAGAAACAGCATCTGCAGAAACAATAGCCAAAACACCAGCTGCAACCACCTCTGCATTAGCATGTGAACCCACAACAGCGTCCTCTTCTGCATTTGCAGTAATTGAGACAACCCCTGCAACTGCTACCCTATTTTCAACAATACCATTATTCGCATCCACATCAACCACAGTCGTTGCCTCAGCAATGTCTCCAATATCCTCAACCAATCTGTACTTCCACACACATCAACCTCTTCTACTCTAGCCAATAAACTGAAGGCGTTATATTGTTTAGGAATCTGTTTTGGTGCATTTGGTTTTAGGACTGTTGTATTGTATTGTGTTTGGGATCCGTTACAGGTTTTTGGATATGTTTTTTGTTGTTGTTGTATGGTTTGTTATATTTGTGGTTTTTTGTGGTTTGTCATTCACTATTGTCAACCAAATTGACTCTGTTAGGATGGTTTGTAGAATCGTACATATGATTGTTGGGCCTAGGAGGTAAACTAGGTGACACACTATTGCCATTTCCTTTCCCCCTTCTTTTTCCGGTTTCAAATCTGGATGTAAATTCTAACATCCAGCATCATTATGACCCTGTAGGTTGCAATGTTTACAGTATTTAGGGAGAAAGTCATATCAAATTGGAAACCATTTCGATACAAATTGTTCCCCTTCTAGTTCTTGGATTTGGATTCTACTAGGATGTTCTTTTAAGAGATCCACTTCGACCTTCACTCTAGCACAACTAGGACGAGTTTTATTTCTTGTCGCTGTGTCAATAACAATCGGTATTCCAACTGTAGATGCTAATGAAAATAAAGTCGATTCCCCAAAGTAAACATGAGACAAACTTTGGAATGATATCCATCCATAGGCGACGCTAGTCTCCTTGGTTGGTGTAGCTTTCCAATCCCACTTGAAGGTTCGCATAGAAAATGTTTTGCAATTCTCCTTGATGTCAAAGCTTAAGCTTGACTATAGCATATCCATATTTTCTTTGATGGTGCAACGTATCAATACGTTCCTATCCCAAAGTAGACCAATTCGAGTATTAGCTTTGAGTCCACATTGTTGCGGAATTGTCGTTCGTAGATAGTTGATTTCAGGCCATCCATGGCTGAATTTACCAAGTACCGCGAATTGCAATTCTTTATAGTGAATCATCAATTCCAACTCTTTGCTGTCGAATCGGCTCACCGTGAAGATATACAACAGGTTTTTAGTTTATAGAGATTGAATTGGGTGAATCACCAACAGAATACCACCACTGCCATTGGTCGACAAAAAATCTCTGAGCATATTGGTGTAATCCACAATGGGGGTGTGTCGAACAACCTCAGCAAGTGGTTGTTCAGTCACCATCGCTCCAGTTTCTAGATTGCTAGAATTAATATTGTTGATGGGTTTCGATATTAGGATATGATTTTTTTGGGTTAAAGGAGGGAAATTGGTAGGAGATAATGCTGGTATTGTCGCTTGAGTTATAGTAGGTTGGCCGACCACCGGAGTAGGCCTATCAGTGGTCCAATCAGATCTTTTTGACTGAAATCGATTTTGGGGGATTTTTCTCCCAAATCATGACTTAGATATTTTTGGCTTTTTTGGGTTTACACTTAGAAAATTGTTGATAAGGGTGGGTGGTCGGAGTGTTGTTGATGGTAGAGGGTGAAGACTGGACGTCATCGTGCCTTTTCTGGTAACCGAGACGTATTTCCATCGACAGAGGTCGATTTAGGGTTCGACGGGTTTGGATTTTTTGGGTCTAAGCTTTGTATGATGTTGGAGTGGGAGGGTGTTGGGTGCTTCACTTGAGGTATGGTCTGACGACCGACCTCAGAGGGAGGTCGGCCGGTGGCCTGAGTGGCCAAAATGGTCGGAATTGCGAAGTCGCCCAAATCGCCCTATTAAGGAGAGAAAGTCATTGTTCACACGTACTTATTTTTTTACAAATTTAGCAAGTGCATAATAGGTATTTTATGTACTATGCTTTTAGAAAGTGCATAATAGTTTTTTGTACGTATTATGCACTTAACAAATGCATAATAGTTTTTTGTACTTACTATGCATTTAGCAAGTGCATAATAGGTTTTTCTACGTGATATGCATTTAACAAGTGCATAATAGGTTTTCCTACGTACTATACATTTAGAAAGTGCATAATAGGTTTTTCTATGTACTATGCATTTAGCAAGTGCATAATAGGGTTTTCCACGTACTATGCATTTAGGTGCATAATAGGTTTTTATATGTACTGTGTATTTAACAAGTGCATAATAGTGTTTTCTACGTACTATCCATTTATCAAGTGCATAATAGGTTTTTCTATGTACTATACATTTAGCAAGTGCATAATAGATTTTTCTACGTACTATGCATTTAGTAAGTGCATAATAGGTTTTTCTATGTACTATGCATTTAGCAAGTGTATAATAGGTTTTTCTACGTACTATGCATTTAGAAAGTGCATAATAGGTTTTTATATGTACTATGCATTTAGCAAGTGCATAATAGAGTTTTCTACGTACTATCAATTATTATTTTTGGGAAAACTAGGCCAGAATACCTGGATTCAATCTTTTATATATCAAAAAATATCCTAAAGGGGAGTACAAGATAAGAGGAAAGGAAATACTTACACCCCTACCTGACTAGTCCCTGATGAGGCTTGTATGCCTCGACTAGCTGGAATGCAAAAAGAACGACGATGTCAGTACCAAATAAGTTATGATTATCACGGAGTTTATAACACACTCTATGATAATATTGCACAAGATAATGCTTGTTATACCCCGTAGTTCTGGCCATACGTGTGAGAGCGTGCGAAAGGGGGTAAGACTTAAAATTTTCGAAAGATAGGTTGACGGATTGTTCGGACGGGTTTTAGTCAACGTTGAGGAGGGTTATGACCCGCTACATTGAGAGTTCCTAAGTGTTTCAAAGGCCTAGTGCGTAGTTCGTTGAGTCTAGTTTCCAACGCAACCAACCGTTCGTCGATAGGACATCGGAGTAGGAAGTTATCGGAGTTACAAGTTCGGTCTTGTGACGGACGAAATGCGTTACGGACGAAGCGGCGAGGGCGGCGCGGATGCGAGGCAGCGGTGCGGATATTCTGAGTCGCTGATGTTGCAGCCTTGCGCCGGAAGCAGTGCGGCGCGGAAAGTCTGAGAGCGCGAGGTTTCAGCACCGCGGCGCAGCCGCGCAGAGGCCGGCCGCATGCGGCGGCCTGCGAAGTTGAGTGGGGATTTCTGCACTGTTTTGTTTTAAAAGAGGTCATGGGTGGGTGACAAGTGTCCCCCCCCATCTGAATTCTTGCATGTCTTATATTGACCAAGTCTTGAAGACTTGGTCATCTTTCAAATCCCTCTCTCTCTCTAAGCTAAAGCTCTCACTTCTCTCTAAAATTCCAAGAGGAATTCAAAGCCTAAGGAAAATCTGAAAAGTTAAGGACAAGAAGGAAGCTTGTGGCTAGCTTGTAGGAGTTATTGTGGTGGTGTTCTTGGAAAGGAGGCTAGCAAAGTTGTTGGAATAATTTTGGCTAAAGCTTTAAGGTAACATTTCCTCTCTTGTGGTTAGTTATTAATGTTGCATGTGAAGAAGAAGGAATTTGTAGTAGTAAATAGTGCTCTTAGAGTAATTGCATGTAAAAAATGTGGTTTGGATATGAAAGGATTGGTTAAGAAGATATTGTGAGCATGTTGTAGCCTAAAAACTACCTTAAACTTGTTAAGTAAATTGTTGTACCTTATGGGGCAGAATTTTACACACCCAAGTTTAGGTGTGTAATCCCCTTTGAAATGTTTGGATTGTTGAGCCTTTAATATGGCGTTTGGATGTTAAATTCGGCCTTGAGAAAGGTGGCAAAGTATGTAGAAACAAAGGAAATGCTGCCCAATTTTCCATAGAAATTAGTAACTTTGAACTTGGATTATTCTACATTGAAATTAGAGGTTAATAAACGTATCATGGTTATTATAGGTTGACATATTACTTGCGGTATTTTGAACTTAACAAGTGGATTGACCGAAGAGGTATGTGAAACTTTCCTATCTCTTGAGCATGAGTAGTTGTATATATGTAGTACGGTAGACGTACAAGATTTGATATTCTTACTTGTTTTAAGTATACAAAGACTTGTTTCGTTTTAAGAAGTATAAGTCCCTTGGTTAGGGGAAAAATATAATTTTACTAAGGTATAGGGTTAATATAACAACTTTATGGGAAGTTGGTTTATTAGCTTTATAAAAGGTTAATAAGAAGATATTTACTCTAAGTAAGATAAGTAAGGACAAATGACTTGATTTATGAAAGACAAATTGATTTTAAGGCATCAATTGCCCAAAGGTTTTATATGAAAAAGAGTCATTTTTAAAGAATATAAGTATGTGGTACTTTGGGTTAATGTCACGACCCGACCCCGGGACCGCGACTGGCGCCCTACCTGGGCACCCTTTCAGGTAAACATCAGAGAAAATCAGCGGAACATACATGAAACTTAAAAATAAAACATCGTAAGTAAAACAACATGTTAGCCGATAGGGCTACCTTCCTGAACATATATAAAAACAACCGAAGCAGTTGCCTCCTTTCTTTTTACAAACTGACCCACCATATGTGACTACAGACCTCTAAGAGTTTTGACATAACAACTGTGGCGGGACAAGGCCCCGCCGTACCCCTGAATAAACATAAACGTGACAACTCCGAAACACTGGAGCCATCTCAACTTGCTGAACCGGGATTCTAAGCTCGCGGATCCACAACTGTGTACCTAAACCTGCGGGCATGAGCGGCACGAAGAAAGTCGATAACAACAGTGCGAATATGGAGCAGAATATAACGTCTGATAAACAAATCATAACTGTAAAAAAGAATGACAAGGACAAGTATAAAAATACATACGGATCTGCCGTGTCATTACCACTTATGAACTTAATCGTACCTTATTATCCTTTCCATTCCCAATAAAAGTTATAGTCACATTCTTACGTACATTATTTAGAAAAGAATCATTAAGTTCATTACCATATAACTTACTTATCTTTCATAACATAGTCCGGCCCACTACGGAGGGACACATATACTACCCGCCCAATACGGGACGCGATCAAATCACTAATATCAAAGCATGCCCGTGGAATCCCCATCATCATCGGCGACTATTAGTGTAAAATATAACCATGTGGCGCGCGTGGCATCCCACCTCACCGTCGGCGTACACATACACAATACATATATATATATCCCGCGTGGAATCCACATCACTGCCAAGCGATCCCAGTATAATAATACACCAATAGGCATACATGAACACCAAGTCCCACCGGTGGTATAGCGTCTTGGGGGTCTACCCCTCACTTATACTCTTACCATGGAGAAGGTGGTAAAGCAGGTGGTATAGCATCTTGGGGGTCTACCCCTCACTTATACTCTTACCCTGGAGAAGGTGGTATAACGTCTCGGGGCTTGGCCCTCAGTTATACTCTCTTACCTATCTCGACCAGGTCGTCAAACAACACATAAAGCGGGTGGTACAGTCTTGGGGTTTACCCTCACTTATACTCTCTTACCACGGAGAAGGTGGTATAACGTCTTGGGGCTTGCCCCTCATTTATACTCTTACCCTATCTCGACCGACCATCAAACAAGACATAAGCACTACCATGTCTTTTATAAAATCCGGGAATTTAACCCAAGTGCTACAAATAACGGAAGCATACCCTGAATCCCACATCACTTGTCAGACGCGTCAAGTAACTTATAACAAGACAGTAGGCCCTCAACCGAGAGTCGCGACAACGTAAAAAAACATAATACTTGCACTCAAAGGCTATCTCCGTCACATATAGTCTAAATCTCAGTTAAACAAGCCAAAGTACTTATCAAGGCACACATAGAATAATTCTCATTTAATCAAGCCAAAGTACTAATCAAGGCATACTTAGAATAATTCTCATTTAACAAGCCAAAGTACTTATCAAGGCATACTTAGAATAATTCTCATTTAACAAGCCAAAGTACTTATCAAGGCATACTTAGAATAATTCTCATTTAACAAGCCAAAGTACTTATCAAGGCATACTTAGGCTAATTCTCAATTAATCAAGCCAAAGTACTAATCAAGGCATCACATAGAATAATTCTCATTTAATCAAGCCAAAGTACTAATCAAGGCACAAATAGAATAATTCTCAATTAATCAAGCCAAAGTACTAATCAAGGCATCACATAGAATTATTCTCAATTAAACAGGCCAAAGTACTACGTACGTCCATTCTTTTCAAAAGACTCCTTTCCGAATAAAACTTCCCCGATACTAACAACCGTAGTATCAAGTCCTATCCACCTTTCGAGACAAGTCACAATACCTTTTTAGAAATACAATTTCCGGCTTCTAAATCAAGTGACTTCTTTATTAAAAACCTTAAGCAATTGGTACCTTTAAAACAATTTGCCCTTCCTTAACACAAGTTATTCCTTTGATTACTTTACTAGAAAACCATTCTCTTAACTCGCCATAAAGACGTTATAAGCAACTTCCCATAAAGCCGTTATAACCCTTTATGGTTTAGACTAATCGTTCTTTTATAATCAAGAGACTTCTACTTTTTGAAACCAAGTATTATATTCTTTCAAATCAATTCTCTTAACTTTCAAAAATACCATTTGTCTCTTAACCTTTAGAAAACAAGTGACTCCTTTTATTATAAAACCTTAGGCAATTGATGCCTTAAAAACAAGTTGCCTATTCACTTAAAATCAAGTCATTTGTCTTTCCATAAAGCAAATATAACCAACTCCCATAAAGTCGTTGTATTTACTTTATACCTTAGCCAAAATACAATTTCTATCCAAGGGACTTATACGTTTAAAACGGAGCAAGTATCACATACTTTAAAACTCTTCAAGTCCCCTAACTTTAAATCAACTTAAGACATCCTTACTATTTTCAAAGAAGTGAGTTAATCTCTAACCCACCCGACTTGGCATTACATAAAACAAGTAAAGAATGTCATAGTCTTGCGTCTACCGTACTACATACGTCTGACTAGTCATGCTCAAAAGATAGAAAAGTTCTACATAGAGTAAATCACACAACTACCTCTTAACTTCTAAGAGTAGAAGGAAACATGAAATGATACCACAAGTGTATTCCATACATAGAATCATGCCAAAGGAAGGAAGAGGTTCACATACCTCGACGATTGTCGACAACTAGCAAAATGCTCCAAAGTACTCCAACCTTGATAGCTATTCCACTCTCCAAGTAGGATACGCTATACTTAGTACTTCAACCTATAATGGTCACAATATGTCCATTAACCTTTCACTTCTAACGCAGAATATTTTAGGTGCTAAGTCGCTAAATTCTACGGAAAATCTGACAAAGACCTCCTTTGTTTCTACTCACTTTGCCACCTTTTTCAAGGCGAATACAATAACCAAACAGCCCCAATTGGCTCACAACAATATAGAAGGTATTCCAATACAATGAATAACTAAACAGCCCCAATTGGCTCACAATTTAGAAAGTAGTCCAATACAAATGAATAACAAACTAAAAGTCCAAATTCGCCACCTCGAGTTCAACCATACCAATTCCTATCAAATTTCCATTTCAATCCAAATTGGTAGCATAACATGAAATCAAATCGCATTTGATTATAACAATCCATAATCTCTAAGTAGGTAACATGCGACGATTTCTAATAAGCGACAATTAGTAATCCAATTTTCAAGTGGCTTATATAACATTTGAATTTAGCTACAAGCACTCCATAATACTTATAAACTTCTACATACCAACTTCATGTTGTCAACGTGTAAAACTAACAACAACAAAAATATATAATCTTGTAACATCTTAAAGGACAAGATTATACCTTAACGATTCTCAATCCACTCTTCAATTCCGAAGTCGTTCCTTAGCAACTTAGAGACTCTCCAAGATACTTCAATCATTACTTGAGACCCTTAGAACCATACCAACAATTTTCCTTCAAACTTCCACCAAAACCTAGAAAAGCCATTAGGTTTTCACCTTGCGACTAATCTGAAAACTCTCTTTTTCCGGATTTTTCTATTGAGATATACTCACATAACACTCATGAACCTTGGTTTTAAAGTGTGAGGCTTAATGGACAAGAACGAAAAATCTTCCTTTTGAAAGTGGAGGAAGCGAGAGCAACAATGTGATGTTCTTCCAAATTTGTGAATTTTAGCTAAGTGTGGAACTCTTGTCTTGCTACTAGTATTATATAGGGACATGGAGGGTCAAGGTGTGCACAAATGGTTGGCTAGGATGAGGTCTTAACAAAAATCAAGACTAATTGTCCCCTTGACTAAGTCAAACATGTCAAGCTTTCAAGTTGCAAGACTTGTCTTGCTAACAAAGGTCCAATGACCCTTTAGCCCTTGCAAAAATCGTCCAAGGCATCATCTAAGGGGGGTGACACGTGTCGCCCTCCCATTCGTCACAACAAAACGTTTTCCGACAATTTCATAATTCCGAGAAATTTTTACAAGTCTCCAATCTTAACACTGTGAGTTCTTACGTACGTTCTTACACCATGTCCTGTAAATACGGGGTGTAACAGTTAAATTCCCAGATTTTCTCTTATTAAGAATGTTAGTGCCTTAAGTAAACTAAAATGAGAGGGTATATGAACAAGACTAATAATAAGTTATAAGCTTTCTTAACTTATTTATGATTATGATGTGATGACCGATTGAGCTAGGGTAAGAGTATAAATGAGGGGCAAGCCCCAAGATCGTTATACCACCTTCTCCAGGGTAAGAGTATGAATGAGGGGCAAGCCCCAAGATCGTCATACCACCTTCTTCAGGGTAAGAGTATATCTGAGGGGTACATCCCCAAGATCGTTATACCACCTTCTTCAGGGTAAGAGTATATCTGAGGGGAACATCCCCAAGATCGTTATACCACCTGCTTCAGGGTAAGAGTATATCTGAGGGGTAAATCCCCAAGATCGTTATACCACCTGTTCCGTGGATTTGCTACCCACGATGCGAGGAATACCTCATGCGAGTCCTATGGGCTTATGCGGGTGAAATAGTCCCATGCGGGCAGGTATAGCCTATGCGAGGAATACCTCATGCGGGTCCACAGGACCCATGCGGGTGAAATAGTCCCAGGAGTAGGATTGCTTATTGATACTACGGGCGAGGTACCCTGTTTTGATCATGAGCCTCCTATTTTTATGCAGTATTATATATATACTTGTTACTCTCATTGTTAGTAAGGCACAGTGTACTGTATTTTTGATTGTCTTTCATGACTCCAGCTTACTTTTAGACTTATGATATCATTATTACAGTATTTTTCAGTTTTACATACTTGGTACATATTGTGTACTGACCCCCTTCCTCGGGCCGCGTTCATGCCGCGGTAAGGGTAGCGGTGGTGGATCCTCGTTCTTAGGATCACCGTTCGGTGTCGAAGCTCCATTCTCCTAAGCTTGTTTTGTTGGTACGGTTTTCCCCTGATGTTATAGGCATTGTGTATATTCAGGGGTATGGCGGGGCCCTGTCCCGCCACAGTTGTTATCCTTAGAGGTCTGTGGTCACGTATGTGTTTTGGGCTGTAAGAACAAGTTGTACTGCTATACTTTTGATTAAGTATGTTTGCATGGAAAACCTTATCTACCGCCGTGATGTTTACCTTTTTATAAGTTATGTGTTATGTATGTTCCGCTGCTATTCTCTGATGTATACCTGACAGGGTACCCCGATAGGGTACCAGTCGCGGCCCCGGGGTCGGGTCGTGACAATGCTAATGTAATGAGAGGAAAATATAAGTACAAAGATGTGATCAACTTTTATACTTATAAAGTCTTCTAAATGTATGATCTTTTCCTTGTCATCTTTCAAGTTTCTTGAAACTTAATCATTTTTTCGTCTTGGATCTTGTGACAACTGATGATGTGGCAGAAGATGTATTCTTCTTCTTTGACTGTTGCTTCTAAACTTTTTCCATCATGCTATCTACCAATTTATCATTCTTAGTCATTGACATTGCAGCAAATTGACTAGAAAGCCATACTTTTTTTATTATGATTATTTCCATGAAGTATTTTTTGTTCTTCAAACATCTGTGGGAGTCGTATATCTAAGGGGATCTGGAGTTGTTTACGCAATCGGGCTTCCACAATCATGACAAGGGATACCCGCATGTCATCCACCCTATCATTATCTGTATCCCATTATTGTAGCTTATGAATTAGTCTTGCCTCGTACAATAGATCAATAAAATCTACATTTTGCAAGACCAACTTCTGCACTAATTCCTGTCAACTTCCAAACTTGTAGCAGATTACTCATCGAATAAACTATACATGGAGATGGCATCCTCAACCGCCGCCCCCACATCAGCATTAACAGAAACTACATCCTTAATAGGCATCCTGCCATACTAGTTGCTCTCCCTTGTATGCTTCTTTTTTTCCTTTCCACATTTCTAGGTGAAAGGTTTCCATTGTCAATTGCTCTTTGTCGATAATGTGCAAGCTCCTCTTCTTCTAAATTATAACAATATTTTTTACCCGGATCAGAAGCATGTAGTCGTACTGGTACTGCATCAGTATTTTTAGTAGCCGCAGTAGCATCATCTATCGCATAAACATCATGTGCATTGGCTGTAACATCTGCCTCCTCAAATGCATCAGAAGGATCTACTTCATCCACAATAATTGCATCTTCACCAGCATGATCAGTAGCAAGAGCATCATTTTTATCAGTCCCAGAAAACTTAGCAGAAGGAGCAGCATCTCTTTCAACACCCTCTGCACCTGCTGCTTCATTTTGACCAGCTGCATAAATGCAGTCCTAGCAGCAGCATCAATAGGAGCATGCCCAACTTTAATAGCACAGCCAAATTTATTAGAAACAGCATCATCATCCCCAACTTTTTAAATAGAAACAATCATCGATGCCATACCAGCAGCAACCACTGATGAAGGATTCGACACCTGTATTGGTACTGCATCAGTGGTCTCAACAATAACATTAAAAATTATCGCCTCCGCATCACCAGTTGCATCAATATCACCTTTAATTGCAACTTTAGTTGCACCATCAGTGTTAATATTTGCTGAAATTACAGCTTCACTAACAGCAGGACCAACAGCCATATCAGCAGCAGGGTCATATACAACACCCTCATAACTAGCATCTTGTTTTTCAGCATTTGCAACATTCACAACACTGATAGCATGAGCAACAGCAGGTTGAGCATCCACAACAGTCAGACCAAGATCAACATTTTCAGGTGTTGCATCCAAAGCCAAACCAGCAGTGACATTCACATCATTAGTTCCTGCAGCATAATAAGCCACTACAACAACATTATATTCATCAATCAAACCATCATTATCAGCCACAATGCCAAATTAGCAACAACATTAGTCTCAACCACAACTGTAGTATCTCCAAATTTAACAACATAAACAGTAGCCTCAATGACACCACCAGTAGTGAAAACCGCAAGATCATTTGCATCCCCTGCAACTGCCTCCCCATATGCAACCATAGCAGCATCTTCAACCACAACTTCCACAGCTTCGACAATGTCCCCAATAGGCACAACCACATCAGCACCTTCACACACATCATCCTCTTCAACTCCATCCAATAAAATAAAGGCGTTGGAGTGTTTAGGAATCTTTTTTGGTGCATTTGGTTGTGAGCTTGTTGTATTGTTTTTTGTATTGTATAGTTTGTTATTTTTGGGATTTTTTATAGTTTGTCATTCACCTTTGTCAACCACATTGACACTCTTAGGATGGTTTTTATAGTCGGGAGAAAGATTGTTGGGCCTAGGGGGTAGACTTGGTACCGCAATCTTGCCATTTCCTTTCCCCTCTTCTTTTTCTGGTTTCAAATCTGGATGTAGTTTCCAACATCCAGCATCATTATGTCCCTGTAAGTTGCAATTTTTATAGTACTTGGGGAGAAAGACATATCGAATTGGAAACATACAATGTGTTCCCCTTACAGTGCTTGGATTTGGATTCTATTAGGGTGCTCATTTAAAAGATCAACTTCGACTTTTTTTGGCAGATTTTGCCCACCTCGCGACTTGGAGATTTTTGGTTTTTTGGGTTTAAACCAAGAAAATTATTGGTGGATGTGGGTAATCGATATGTCATCGATGGTGAAGGGTGAATTTCGGTCACCGTCGTGCCTATTTTTGACACCCGAGACGAAGTTCCGCCGTTTTAGTTCAATTTTAGATTCGATGTTTTTGGATTTTTTGGGTCTAAAACTTGAAGGTTGATGGGATGGGAGGGTGATGGGCGCTTTGCTGGTGGTGTGGTGTGATGGTCGACCTCAGTGGGTGGGATGTCGACCGGTGGCCTGAGTGGCCAGCTTTGTCGGAGGACGATTTCGCCCAAATCATGAATTTGGGAGAGAAAATTATTGTTCACACGCTCTTGGCACATTCACGTTTTACGTACTATCCATTTAGCAAGTGCATAATAGGTTTTTCTACGTACTATGCATTTAGCAAGTGCATAATAGGATTTTTACGTACTATGCATTTAGCAAGTGCATAATAGATATTTTCGTACTATGGATTTAGCATGTGCATAATAGTTTTTTTTTACGTACTAAGTGCATAAAAAGTTTTTTACATACTACGCATATAGCAAGTGTATAATAGATTTTTCTACGTATTGTGCATTTAGCAAGTGCATAATAGGTTTTTTACGTACTATGCATTTAGCAAGTGCATAATAGGTTTTTCTAAATACTTTGCATTTAGCAAGTGTGTAATAAGTTTTTTACGTACTATGCATTTAACAAGTGCATAATAGGTTTTTCTACGTACTATACATTTAGCAGGTGCATAATAGGATTTTCTACGTACTATCCATTTAGCAAGTTCATAATAGGTTTTTCTATGTACTATGCATTTAGCAAGTGCATAATAGGATTATTTACGTACTGTGCATTTAGTAAGTGCATAATTGGGTTTTTACGTACTATGCATTATTTATTTTTTAGAAACCACCACAGACTCGCGTCCGAGGCAATTTTCTATTAAAAAGAAAGATACAGGGGGTCCCATAGAAGAAAAGAAAAGTACATGGAGAAAACCATCTACCTTACTAGTCCTACTGAGGCACGTAGGACTCGACTAGCAAGACTGCAAAAAGTAAGACGATGCCAAAATAAAATAAGCAATGATCATCACAGAGTTTATAACATACTCTATGATGATATTACAAGTGATGATACTGATAAAATAAAATTTTAATATAAGATCAAAAATATTACTCTCTAACCTTATATAATTTTCAATATTTTGTACCTTTTCTTCCTCGTCATCCAAATATTCCAGAAACTTGATCATCTTTTAAACTTGGATCTTGTGACTCTATTTGATCATTTTTGCTTTGATCTGTTGGATGTTGTTGAGGTAGCTGGATCCATCTTGTTTTTATTTGGTCGTCCTCTTGGTTTTTTGACACTTGTCAAGTCAAAGGCTTGCAGTCGTGAACCATTAGCCTCTGTCCATTTTTTTATTCTTTCGGTATATTCATCTGTTAAATTTCGTACGTACAGTCGCTCAATATTTTCAGCGTCAGTACCCCCAATATCATCCTCCATTTTAACATCCGAGTAGTCATCATCATCTACAATCTCTTCAGGGTGTGAGTCAAACTCCTCTTCTTTCTCTTCCTCTCCATCCTCTTCTGCTGAATCATCAGCATCCGATTCCAATTCAGTACCATCATCATCTGTCGTTTCCCCAGAAGTATCAGTCTCAGCCGCATCTGGGTCCAATTCAGACCCATCATTTGAATTTCCACCAACACCAGTAACAACATTCTCAGGGATAGAGTGATCTGAATTTGGAAAATACTCAGTCGCAACTTCAACTTCAGTATGTGCAGTCCCAGCCACCTCAAGAGCATCAATGGTAACTATGTCAGCCCCATCTCTTGTCATCGCTACATGAATAGTTGCAACAACTGCATCAATAGCACTATCTGTATGCATAACATCGGTATTAGCATGCCCAGTTGTTGATGCAGCAATAGAAACAACAGCTACAACAACATCCGCACTGGTTTCCCCAATATTTGAAAGAAAAGTCTTTACAACATGAGTTGCAGCAACCTCAGCAACTATAACAGCATTCGCAATGGTAGCCTCTGCTGGATCAGTATCTTCTGCATCTCTAAAAATTTCTGCAACTGATGCATTCCCAACACCATTAGAAACAGCTGTATCAGTAAAAATACCATTTGCAGCCCCAACTTGTGTAATTACCACACCATCAGTAGGACCTGCTGCATTCACATCAGAAATTGTGATAGAACCAGCATCAATACCACCAACTTCAAATCTAACAGCACCATCACCACCAATTATCACAACACTATCTCCAGTAGCATTAATGCTATCAATATTGTCACGACCCGACCCCGGCGCATCGTGCCTACACGGGCACCCCTGCTCGGTATACATCGAGAGAATAGCAATGAACATACACAACATAAACACATGTGTAAATAAAAACGTCACAGCTAGCCGATCAGACCTCCTTCTATAATATAAACATAATCAAAAGTACAACTCAGTTCTTACAGCCCAACCACATATGTGAATACAGACCTCTAGGAATAACAAATGTGGCGGGACAGGGCCCCGCCATACCCCTGAATATACATGAATCTACTACCTCAGGGAAAACTGTACCAAGAGCTAAGCCTCCGGAGCAAATGGAGCTTTCTCTCAAAAACTGAACCGAGATCCTAAGAGCAAGGATCACCAACCTGGGTACCTAAAACTGCGGCATGAACGCAGCCTCGAAGGGTCGATAACAAAATTTAATATGGAACATAATATAACGTACAGTAAACAAATCATAACTGTACAAAAGAATGACAGGGACAAGTATAAAAAGTACATACCAGATCCTGCCGTGTCATTACCACTTATGAACTTAATCGTACCTTATTATCTTTTCCCATTTTCAATAAAAGTTATAATCACACTCTTATGTACATGATTAGGGAAATCATTAAGTTCATTACCATAAAACTTACTTATCTTTCATAACACAATCCGACCCTTTTATGGAGGGACACATATACTACCCGGCCCAATCCAGGACGCGATCAAGTCACACAAAATAACAAAGTGTGGCCGTTGAATCCCCCATCACTGCCGGCAGCTATAAGTGTAAAATATAACCATGTGACGCGCCCGTGGTATCCCACCTCACTGTCGGCGTACACATACACAATACATATATATATCTCCTGCCCGTGGAATCCCACATCACTGTCGACAGCTATAAGTGTAAAATATAAACATGGGTCTCATGCCCATAACATCAATCAAGCAGGTGGTATAACGTCTTGGGGGTTACCCCTCATTTATACTCTTACCCTGGAGCAGGGGGTAAAACAGGTGGTATAGCATCTTGGGGGTTTACCCCTCACTTATACTCTTACCCTGGAGCAGGGGGTAAAACAGGTGGTATAGCATCTTGGGGGTTTACCCCTCACTTATACTCTTACCCTGGAGAAGGTGGTACAACGTCTTGGGGCTTGCCCCTCATTTATACTCTTACCCTATCTCAACCGGCCGACAAACAACACATAAAGCAGGTGGTACAGCGTCTTGGGGGTTTACCCCTCACTTATACTCTTACCCTGGAGAAGGTGGTACATCGTCTTGGGGCTTGCCCCTCACTTATACTCTTACCCTATCTCGACCGTCCATCAAACAAGACATAAGCACTACTATGTCTTTTATAAAAATCCGGGAATGTAACCCAAGTACTACAAATAACGGAAGCATACCCGTGGAATCCCACATAAGCTTCAGACGCCCAAGTAACTTACAACAAGACAAAGGCGCTTCCAACCGAGAGTCGCGGCAACATAATAAAACATAATACTTGTACTCAGAGGCTATCACCAGCACACATAGGTTGATTCTCAATTAACCAAGCCAAATTACTAATCAAGGCACAAATAGAATAGTTCTCATTTAACAAGCCAAAGTACTTATCAGGGCGCACTTAGACAAATTCTCAATTTATCAAGCCAAAGTACTAATCAAGGCACACTTAGACAAATTCTCAATTTATCAAGCCAAAGTACTAGTCAAGGCACACTTAGACAAATTCTCAATTTATCAAGCCAAAGTACTAATCAAGGCACAAATAGAATAGTTCTCATTTAACAAGCCAAAGTACTTATCAGGGCGCACTTAGACAAATTCTCAATTTATCAAGCCAAAGTACTAATCAAGGCACACTTAGACAAATTCTCAATTTATCAGGCCAAAGTACTAATCAAGGCACACTTAGACAAATTCTCAATTTAAACAGGTCAAAGTACTACGTACGTACATTCTTTTCAAAAGACTCCTTTCCAAATAAAACTCCCCCGATACTAACAACCGTAGTATCAAGTCCTATCCACCTTTCAAGACAAGTCACAATACCTTTTTAGAAATACAACTACCGGCTTCTAAATCAAGTGACTTCTTCATTAAAAACCTTAAGCAATTGGTACCTTTAAAACAATTTGCCATTCCTTAATACAAGTTATTTCTTTGATTACTTCATTAGAGAAAACCATTCTCTTAACCTTCCATAAAGCCGTTATAACCAACTTCCCATAAAGCCGTTATAACCCTTTATGGTTTAGACCAACACGTTCCTTTTATAACCAAGAGACTTCTACTTTTTTTGAAACCAAGTATTTTATACTTTCAAATCAATTCTCATAACTTTCAAAAATACAATTAGTCTCTTAACCTTTAGAAAACAAGTGACTCCTTTTATTATAAAACCTTAGGCAATTGATGCCAAAAAAAACAAGTTGCCTTTTCACTAAAAGCAAGTCATTTATCTTTCCATAAAGCAAATATAACTAACTTCCCATAAAGCCGTTATATTCACTTTATACCTTAGCCAAAAACAATTTCCTATCCAAGGGACTTATACGTTTAAAACGGAACAAGTATCACATACTTTAAAACTCTTCAAGTCCCTTAACTTCAATAAAACATTAGACATCCTTAATACTCTCAAGGAAGTGAGTTAATCTCCTAACTCACCCGACTTGGCTATTCATAAAACTAGTAAAGGATATCAAGGTGTTGTACGTCTACCGTACTACATACGTGCAACTAGTCATGCTCAAAGATAGGAAAAGTTCTACATAGAGTAAATCACACAAACACCTCTTAACTTCTAAGAGTAGAAGGAAACATGAAATGATACCTCAAGTATATTCCATACATTGAATCATGCCAAAGGAAGGAAAAGGTTCACATACCTCGCGACGATTATCGACAAGTAGCAAAATGCTCCAAAGTACTTCAACCTTGATAGCTAATCCATCCTTCAAGTAGGATACGCTATTCTAAGTACTTCAACCTATAATGGTCACCATACGTCCATTAACCTCTTATTTCAAACGTAGAATATTCTAAGTTCTAAGTCACTAAATTCTACGGAAAATCGGACATCACCTCCTTTGTTCTACTTACTTTGCCACCTTTTTCAAGGCCGAATACAATAACCAAACACGCCACATTTAAGGCCCAATCAATGAAATCAACACTAGGGGATTACACGCATACTAGACGTGTAAAATTCCGCCCCACAAACGATATCAAATTAATACAACTTACTAGGCCAATTCGGCTAACTTGAAGTACTACAACATCATTTCTTATCCAATTTCCATTTCAATCCAAATTGGTAGCATAATCATGATATCGAGTCGCAAACGATTAAAACTACAATAATCTCCAATTAAGTAACATGCGACGATTTCTAATAGACGACCAATTAGTAATCCAACTTCAAGTGGCTTATCTAACATTTCGGATTTAAGCTACAAGTAATCCATAATACTTATAAACTTCAACTTAACAACTTCATGCTAGCAACATGTAAAGCTAACAACAACAATTATATATATAATCTTGTAACACTATTAAGAGACAAGATTATACCTCAACGAATCTCAAACCAATCTCCATATCCGAAGTCGCTCCTTAGCAACTTAGAGACTCTTCAAGACACTTCAATCCGCTACTTGAGACCCTTAGAACCATACCAACAACTTTCCTTCAAACTTCCAATCCAAAACCTAGAAAGCCACTAGGTTTTCACTTTGCGACTAATACGAAAACTCTCTTTTTCCGGGATTTTTATATTGAGATACGCTTACACTACCCTCAAGAACCTTGGTTTAAAGTGTGGAGTTGAATGGACAAGGAACAAATTTTTTTCCTTTTCAAAGAGAGGGAACCCGAGAGCTTCTCCAAGAGTTCTTCAATTTTTCATGAAATTTTCTAAGTGTTGGACACACTCTTGCTACTAGTAGTGTTATAAAGGGACATGGAGGGTCAAGGTGTGGACAAATGGGTGATTTGGATGAAGTCTTAATAAATATCAAGTGTTGTGGTCCCCTTGACCAAGTCAACTTTCTCAAGCTTTCAAGTTGCAAGACTTGTCTTGCTAACAAGGGTCAAATGACCCTTGTGCCCATGTATTTCGTCCAAGACATCACAAAGGGGGGGGGGGGGGTGACACGTGTCGCCCTCCCATTCGTCACAATAATTCATTTTCTGATTTTTTTTCCATAATTTCGATAAATTTTTACAAGTCTCAAATCTTAACTCTTGTGAGTTCTTACGTACGTTCTTAAAACATATCCTGTAAATACGGGGTGTAACAAATATCAACATGATCAGACTTAGTGTTAGCAATAAGCAGATCAGCAACAGTATCCCCACCTCCAACAGTAGCTGTTGCATCCGACTCTAAATTCATTTGTGGGGTCTCAACAATATCCCCAACAATCGCAAACACATCATCAACATCACAATTAGCAATATCATCTCCAGCCAATACATTAAAGGCATTAGAGTTTTTAGTATCTGATAGAGGAATGTTGTTCTTGTTTTGATTTTTTTTGTGGGTTTTTTGTTTTGTTGTTTTGGACGTTTTGACATTCCTTTTGTTTGTCTTGAACCTTCCCTTTTTGTTGAGTATTGGTTGGAAAAGGTTCATGTAATTGGTTTGATGTGTTAGGATTGGTATTTGGGTGGCTTGGTTTAGCAATGGGTGAAGGGTTTAGGATACCCATCTTCTCTTTAGTTGGTCTCAATTCCGGCTTGAGTTTCCAGCAACCATGTACATCATGACCTTGCAATCTACAGCTTGTGCAATACTTGGGGAGAAAATTAAACTGGATTTTATATGACTTAGTTTGAATTGCCCCCTCCCCCCTTTAACAACCTGAATTTGAAATTGCTTTGGATGTTCACGCAGCAAATCCAATTCAACCTTAACTTTGACACAACTAAGTCTTGTCTAATTCTTTATCGCAGCATCAACACAAATAGGTCTTTCAACCGAAGATGCAAAGGACAACAAAATAGACTCTTCAAAGTAGTTAGGGGCAAGTTTGGAAACGAAACCCAAGCCCAAGCAATGCTAGTCTCTTCATCCGGGTTGAAGGATATATCCAATTTCATAGTGCGCATTGGGTATGACTTATTCTTCTCTTTAATATCAAAGTAAGAACTATTAGACATCAACACACCATAGTCTTCTTCAATAGAGCATCGAATAAGCATATGACGGTTTCTCAGAAATCCAATCCTAACCTCAGCTTTCAATTTACATTGCTTAGGTATTTCAGTTCTCAAAAAATTGATGTCAGGCATACCATGACTGAATTTACCAATTACCACCAGTTTTAAATCTTGACGCTCAATCAACACATCAATTTTAGATTCTTCAAACATAAATGTAGGTTCACCATGTAAGAACTGAACCTATTTTGATGCAACTGGAGGTGGCAAAGTCTTGGTAGAATGCATTTGTGAACCAACAACCATGGTTTTCGTTTTCAAATCCCACGCATTTGCTGGTTGTTGTACCAGATTTTTGGGAGGCTATTCTACTATATTTGCACTTTCGGATTGTCGGGGGCTACTGTAGCCTAAGTAGCGATTTGAGAATGAGAATTGAGTTGTTGGTTATTGATTAATGGAGGAAAGGTGGTGTTATAGCACACATCGACCTTTGTGGGAGGTTGACCTGTACTCGAAGCTACCATGAAAGCTTCAAAGCTAAATCAACAATGGAGTTAAAATGCAGAAACCTGTTATGTGAAGAAACAAGATATGGGGTGGGTGGGAAATGTAGAGGAAAGTGTGGGGAACACAATGGTGTATCAGACGCGGCGATCAGTCACCGGAATTGGCCGGAAAACTCAAAGTTGCGCCTAGGGTCTGGTGTTGAAGTCGATGTGGTCGCCGTGGCTATTGGGAAGAATCGAATCATGGGTTTAGTATAGAAAGAACGGCAAGGTCGTGGTGGTGCCAGAGGTGTTACCCACTCTCGTTGAAGCAAACTCAGGTCACCGGAATATTAAAATCGCCGATATGGCAGTTTTCGATCCGAAACTTCGAGGTTAAAATCGAAGGGGTTAGGGGTTGAATCGAAGGTCAATGGTAGTATAGAATTACAGAGGGAGAGGATACGAAGCTAATGGACTATGTCGCGTCCCTGTTGGACCTCTGAGTCGGCCGAAAATGGCAGAATTCTGGCGAAGCTACTGTGACATCAGTAATTTTGCTGGATTTGAGAGCAATGAGAGTATAACAAGTGCATACGTACTATATACGTACTATGCATTTAGCAAGTGCATAATAGGTTTTTTTCTACGTACTATCCAAGTAATGGGTGTCGATCACCAGCCTACTTTTTATGGATTAGGTAAATTTTAGGCTAATCAGAGACCGTCGATCGGGTAATACCCACCGAAGGTGCAAATATCACGAATTTGAGTTTATTTGCTTATAAATGAAATAATAAGTAATGTCATCCATGACGAAGTAATGGGTGTCGAATACAAGCCTATTTTTAATGGATCGGGTGAATTTAGGTCAATCATAGATCGTCGACGGAATTCTAAAAAAAATTGTCTGCTAATACCCAACGAAAGTGCAAAAAATCACGAATTTGATTGTCTGGGCATAAAAATGCAATAATACGTGATGTTGGCCATGAAGTAGTAATGGGTATCGATCACAAGTTTGTTTTCCATAGATAGGATGAATTTCATGCCAGTCAGAGATCGTCGACCGATTTCTAGAAAATTTGTGTGCTAATCCCACCGAAAGTGCAAAAAATCATGAATTTGAGTTTATTGGTTTAGAAATGCAATAATAAGTGACGTCGGTCATGAAAAAATAATGGGAATCAATCACAAGCCTGTTTTTCATGGATCGGGTGAATTTTAGACCAATCAGAGACCGTTGACCGGATTTTAGAAAATTTGTGTGCTAATAATACCCACTGAAAGTGCAAAAAATCATGAATTTGAGTTTATTGGCTTAGAAATACAATAATACGCGACGTTGGTCATGACGAAGTAATGGGTGTATATCAAAATCCTATTTTTTATGGACTGGATGAATTTCAGGCCAATCAGAGACCATCGATCGAATTCTAGAATATTTGTGTGTTAATACCCACCGAAAGTGTAAAAAATCACGAATTTGAGTTTCTTCGTTTAGAAATGCAATAATAAGCGACGTCGGCCATGAAGAAGTAATAAGTGTCGATCACAAGCCTATTTTCAAGGATAGGGTGAATTTTAGGTCAATCAGAGACGTCTGCCACATTATAGAAAATTTGTGTGCTAATACACATCGAAAGTGTAAAAATCACGAATTTTTGGGCTTAGAAAGGCAATAATACGCTACGTCAACCATAACAAACTAATGGGTGTCGATCACCATCCTGTTTTTCATGGATCGGGAAAATTTTAGGACAATCAGAGATCGTCGACCAAATTTTAGAAAATTTGTGGGGTAATACCTACCGAAAGTGTAAAAAACTAAGCCTATTAGGCTTCTAGCAAGTGCATAATAGATTTTTTATGTACTATGCATTTAGCAAGTGCATAATAGAGTTTTCTACGTATTGTACATTTAGCAAGTGCATAATAGTTTTTTCTACGTGTTATGCATTTATCAAATGCATAATAGGTTTTCTACGTACAATGCATTTACCAAGTGCATAATATGTTTTTCTACATACTATGCTACACTATGCTTTTACCAAGTGCATAATATGTTTTTCTACGTAGTATGCATTTAGCAAGTGCATGATAGGGTTTTTACGTACTATGCATTTAGCAACTGCATAATAGGTTTTTCTACGTAGTATGCATTTAGCAAATGCATGATAGGGTTTTTACGTACTATGCATTTATCAAGTGTATAATAGGTTTTTCTACGTAGTATGCATTTAGCAAATGCATAATAGTGTTTTTACGTACTATGCATTTAGCAAGTGCATAATAGGTTTTTACATACTATGCATTTAGCAAGTGCATAATAGGTATTTCTACGAATTATGCATTTAGCAAGTGCATAATAGGTTTCTACGTACTATGCATTTACCAAGTGCATAATAGATTTTCTACGTACTATGCATTTAGCAAGTGCATAATAGGTTTTTTGACGTACTACCCATTTAGCAAGTCCATAATAGGTATTTTATGTACTATGCATTTAACAAGTGCATAATAGGTTTTTTACTTACTAGCACTTAGCAAGTGCATAATAGGTTTTTCTACGTACTAAGCATTTAGCAAGTGCATAATAGATTTTTCTACGTACTAAGCATTTAGCAAGTGCATAATAAGTTTTTCTACGTACTATACATTTAGCAAGTGTATAATAGGTTTTTCTACGTACTATGCATTTAGTAAGTGCATAATAGATTTTTCTATGTACTATGCATTTAGCAAGTGCATAATAGGTTTTTCTACGTAATATGCATTGAGAAAGTGCATAATAGGTTTTTCTATATACTATGCATTTAGCAAGTGCATAATAGGGTTTTCGATGTTGCTATCCATTTAGCAAGTGCATAATAGGATTTTTACGTACTATTCATTTAGCAAGTGCTTAATAGGTTTCTTTACGTACTAGTGCATAATAGGTTTTTCTACGTACTATGCATTTAGCAAGCGCATAATAGGTGTTTCAACGTACTATGTATTTACCAAGTGCATAATAGGTTTTTCTACGTACTATGCATTTAGCAAGTGCATAATAGGTTTTTTGACGTACTACCCATTTAGCAAGTCCATAATAGGTATTTTATGTACTATGCATTTAGCAAGTGCATAATAGGTTTTTTACTTACTAGAACTTAGCAAGTGCATAATAGGTTTTTCTACGTACTAAGCATTTAGCAAGTGCATAATAGATTTTTCTACGTAAAAAGCATTTTGCAAGTGTATAATAGGTTTTTCTACGTACTATACATTTAGCAAGTGTATAATAGGTTTTTCTACATACTATGCATTTAGTAAGTGCATAATAGATTTTTCTATGTACTATGCATTTAGCAAGTGCATAATAGGGTTTTCTACGTAATATGCATTGAGAAAGTGCATAATAGGTTTTTCTATATACTATGCATTTAGCAAGTGCATAATAGGGTTTTCGATGTTGCTATCCATTTAGCAAGTGCATAATAGGATTTTTACGTACTATTCATTTAGCAAGTGCTTAATAGGTTTCTTTACGTACTAGTGCATAATAGGGTTTTCTATGTACTATGCATTTAGCAAGCGCATAATAGGTGTTTCAACGTACTATGTATTTAGCAAGTACATAATATGTTTTTTTCTGCGTACTATGCATTTAAGAAGTACTATAAAATCACGAATTTGAGTTTTTGGGCTTAGAAATACATTAATATGCGACGTCGGCCATGAAGAAGTAATGAGAGTTGATCAAAAGCCTGTTTTTTATGGACTGGATGAATTTCAGGCCAATCAGAGACCGTCGACCGAATTCTAGAATATTTGTGTGCTAATACACACCAAAAGTGTAAAAAATCACGAATTTGAGTTTCTTCGCTTAGAAATGCAATAATAAACGATGTCGGCCATGAAGAAGTAAAGTGTCACACCCCGAACCCCGGGCCCGTGACTGGTGCCCTACCTGGGCACCCTGCTACCTTAACAACTAAGTATATTGCGGAAATTAATAACAGCTCATATTTTTTTTTCTTTTAAAACCAACGTACGTACAAGGCAAAGCCGACTAGGCTGCCATATCATATACATAAACAAAAGACATTACACTGTACACGAGTCCAATCCCACATATGAATACGCACTTCAGGAGTTAAATCAAATATGACGGACAAGGCCCCCAGCACTCCAAAACTGCATAAAGCCTGCATCAAGGATATATACCAAAAAGATAAACTCCTGGACAGAGGGAGCTATCCAAAAACCCTGAGTAGGATCCTACACCTGCCGATCACCAAACAACAGATACCTAAACTGCAGATGAACGCACTCCGGGCGAGGTCAAGACGAAGAATGTACCAAGTATGTGAGCGATGAAATGCGTAATAAAATCATAACAGTCTAAACAAAAAGGAGACATGTATGATAGCCAACCTACAGATACAATACATAAGCGTCATATCAAGTCGTGACGCAGCCCTCAAAGTCACTACTCAAATATAACTATGGGTCTCACGCCCATAATATCAGTCATGCCCGTGGAATCCTTCCTCACTGCCGGCAGCCCATGATATAACATAGCACCAATAGGCATACATGAACACCAAGTCCCACCTGTTCTAAAATCAGACGCCAAGTAGTAAACGAGCAGTGGTATAACGTCTTGGGTTTACCCCTCATTTATACTCTGACCCTGAAGGAGGTGGTAAAGCAGGGTGTATAACGTCTTGGGGCTTGCCCCTCATTTATACTCTTACCCTGGAGAAGGTGGTATAACGTCTTGGGGCTTGCCCCTCATTTATACTCTTACCCTATCTCAACCGGCCGTCAAACAACACATAAAGGGTGGTGCAGTCTTGGGGGTTTACCCCTCACTTATACTCTTACCCTATCTCGAACGACCATCAAACAAGAAATAAGCACTACCATGTCTTCTATAAAAATCCGGGAATTTAACCCAAGTACTACAAGTAACGGAAGCATACCCGTGGAATCCCACATCACCGCTTGCGACGCCCCAAGAACTTACAACAAGACAGCCGACCTTTCAACCGAGAGTCGCGACAACTTAATAAAACATAATACTTGCACTCAAAGGCTATTACCAGCACATATAGGCAAGTTCTCAATTAACCAAGCCAAAGTACTTATCAAGGCACACATAGGATAAATTCTCATTTAACAAGCCAAAGTACTTATCAGGGCACAATTAGAATAAATTCTCATTTAACTAGCCAAAGTACTTATCCGGGCACAAATAGAAAAATTCTCAATTTATCAAGCCAAAGTACTAATCAAGGCATACATAGAATAATTCTCTTTTAACAAGTCAAAGTACTTATCAAGGCACACTTAGACAAATTCTCAATTTATCAAGCCAAAGTACTACGACGCATTCTTTTATAAAAGACTCCTTTCTATGTAAAGCCCCAAGATACTAACACCAGTAGTATCAGCGTGTCTATTTTTCAAAGTAAGTTACCACACTTTTAGAAAACTCATTTCAAGTCTTGAAATCAAGTAACTCCAAATTTTCACAATCTTGGCAACTTATGCCCTTTTATCAAAATAGACAACTTTCTAAATCTTTCATAAAGCCGTTATAACCCTTTATGATTTTAGACATATCCATTCCTTCAATGACCAAGAGACTTATACTATTAAAACCAAGTATCACATACTTACAAATCAAGTTCTTAACTTTCAAAAATACTCCAAGTCTCTTAATAGTTAGAAAACAAGTTTTCTTCTACTTTTTTAAACCTCAAGTAACTTCACCCTTAACACAAGTTACTTCTCTTAAATCATGTCATTTCTCCTCTTTTAAATCAAATAAGTAAATCACTCCTTTGACTCCCCTAAAGTCACTATAATGACCTTTAGGTTTTAGAACTAAGGCACTAGCCAAAAGATTTGGAAACCACTTCCTTTTTAAGACTACATGTACTTTAAGTAAAAATACCTTCACTTTTAAGAATCCAAACTTCATCAAGAAAATGGATTCTACAACTTACAATCCAAACATCAAAGTACACTCAAGGAAGTACATAGAACAAATTCTATTTTAGGCAATCCAAATACAACCAAGGAATGGATCATTTTAGGAGTAGAACCTACTTTCTTTATCTTACGGAATCATGCTAGAAGAGGAGATAGTTCACATACCTTTCTACTAAAATCCACAAGCTAAGCCGAATACGCTGCACGAGAAGTGTCAACCTATAATGGTCACAACAAGACTATCAACTTCTAGTCTCAACGTAGAATAATACTAAGTGTTTGGTCTCTAATTCTACGGAAAATCGGCAAAGACTTCCTTTGTTTCTACTCACTTTGCCACCTTTTTCAAGGCCGAATACAATAACCAACAAGCGGCTTTTAAGGCTCCAAACAACAACCAAACAAAGGGATTACACGCCTTACAATACGTGTAAAATTCCGCCCACAATTCATAATGGTAGTCTAATGCACACTAGCCAATTCTCGCCAACTTACATAGCAACACTAAGTCTTTTCCAACCCTTTTCAAATTCCAAGTTCCAAGGTCTAACATGTTATATAGTTATAAGCTACTTCACAACTACAATTTCCTTCTTTATACAACATGACGCTTAGACCAAAAGTCGACTTGAATTGAAATCTTAAGGCTAAACATGCTAGTTTTGGATTAGGGTTCCAATTGCCAATAAACATATCAAACTTCATACTATATAACACATGCTTGCTAAAATCCATAGCTACAACAATAAGTAAGTCTTAACTACTAAAACGACAAAATTTATACCTTTATAAGCCCTTAAAATTTCCAAGATTCCAAAGTCGCGCTTAGCAATTCTTAGCTCCTTTCCTTAGGTTCCAATCCGCTCCAAGCACTCCTTAGAGGCCTATGAAGAACCCATCTTCAAGTTCCATCTTCAAAGTTGAAGAACTCACTTAGTTTCCGCCTTGACTAACGTAAAAATGCTTTTTCCAAATCTTTCTATTGAGATAACCTTACAATACCCTTGGGGACATTGGGTTAAAGTCTTGTGGCTAATGGATCAAAACTACAAAATTTTGTGTGGAAAGTTGGACAAAGCCGAGAGCTTCTTAAGGCTAAGCTCAAGTTCTCTAAATTTTTAAGTGTAAAATGAGCTTGTCTTGCACTAACTTAGTATATAACACATATTGGAGGGCTTAGACTTAAACAAATGGGTGGCTAAGATGAATTTCACTTGGATTAAGCCTATGTGGACAAGTTGACAAGTCAACAATGTCATGCTAGCAAGACTAATCTTCCAAGGTGGTCAATGACCATTTTTCCCCTTACCAATTTCGTCCAAGACCACTTGTGGGGGGTTCCACGTGTCGCCTCTCATTCGTCCATAAAATTCAGAACCTCGTGGGTCCCACAAAATGTAAAATTCCTCGGGTGGGCCCCACGTGACCAAATCCGTAATAAATAAATTTCCATAATGCCAATAGGTTCCATACTCTTCAAATAATACATTTTGAGAATCCAATTCTCAACAACGAACATTTTTCCTTTCCGATGTCCGGAAGATTTTCCGTCGGAAAAACAATTCTTCCTTTCGTACTAATTTCCCAGTCTTGTTTCCTTTCGTACATTCTCTTTTACATGTCCTGGACTTACGGGGTGTAACATAAAGAGTGTCGATCACAAGCCTGTTTTCATGGATCGGGTGAATTTTAGGTCAATCAGAGACGTCTGCTGGATTATAGAAATTTTTTGTGTTAATACCCACCGAAAGTGTAAAAATCACAAATTTTTGGGCTTAAAAAAGCAACAATACGCGATGTCAGCCATGACAAAGTAATAGGTGTCCATCACCATCCTGTTTTTCATATATAATGAGAATTTTAGGACAATCAGAAAATTTGTGGGTTAATACCCACCGAAAGTGCAAAAAACGAAGCCTATTATGCTTCTAACAAGTGCATAATAGATTTTTATGTACTATACATTTTTCAAGTGCATAATAGGGTTTTCTACGTACTATATATTTCGCAGGTGCATAATAGTTTTTTCTACGTACTATGCATTTAGCAAGTGCATAATAGGTTTTCTACGTATTATGCATTTAACAAGTGCATAATAGGTTTTTTTACATACTATGCTTTTAGAATAAGCCTTGCCTCGTACAATAGATTAAGAAAATATATACTTTGCAAAACCAAATTCTGCACTGGTTCTTTATCGTCCTCTTCCGAACTTGTAGCAGATTCCTCATCAAACATACTCGACAAGGAAATAGCATCCTTATCCGTCGCCCCCACATCAACAATAGTCATAATTTGTTTTTCTATGTACTATGAATTTAGCAAGTGCATAATAGGGTTTTTTTACGTATTGTGCATTTAGCAAGTGCATAATAGGGTTTTTACGTACTATGCATTTAGCAAATGCATAATAGGTTTTTTTATGTACTATGCATTTTACAAGTGCTTAATAGATTTTTTATGTACTATGCATTTAGCAAGTGCATAATAGGGTTTTCTACGTACTATACATTTAGCAAGTGCATAATAATTTTTTCTACGTACTATGCATTTTTTTTATTTTTTTAAGCAATTTACGGACTCTCGGCCCGAGGCAATTTTATATATAAATGGAAAGTACATGGGGCCCCGTAGGGGAAAATACACTGCATATCAGCAAGAGTGCAAAAAGAAAGAAGAAGCAAAAATCAAATAAACAATGATCATAGCAAGTACATAATAAGTTTTTCTACGTACTATGAATTTAACAAGTGCATAATAGGTTTTTCTACGTACTATGCTTTAGCAAGTGCATAATAGGTTTTTTTACGTAGTATGCATTTAGCAAGTGCATAATAGGTTTTCTATGTACTATGCATTTAACAAGTGCATAATAGGTTTTTCTACGTACTATGCATTGAGAAAGTGCATAATATGTTTTTCTATATACTATGCATATAGCAAGTGCATAATAGGGTTTTCTATGTGCTATCCATTTAGCAAGTGCATAATAGGGTTTTTACGTACTATTCATTTAACAAGTGCATAATAGGTTTCTTTACGTACTATGCATTTAACAAGTGCATAATAGGTTTTTCTACGTACTATGCATTTAGCAAGCGCATAATAGGTTTTTCTACGTACTATACATTTATCAAAGGCATAATATGTGTTTCAACGTACTATGTATTTAGCAAGTACATAATATATTTTTTTCTGCGTACTATGCATTTAAGAAGTACAATAAAATCACGAATTTGACTTTTTGGGCTTAGAAATACATTAATACGCGACGTCGGCCATGAAGAAGTAATGGGAGTTGATCAAACGCCTGTTTTTTTATGGACTAGATGAATTTCAGGTCAATCAGACCGTCGACCGAATTCTAGAATATTTGTGTGATTAACATACCGAAAGTGTAAAAAATCACGAATTTGAGTTTCTTCGCTTAGAAATGCAATAATAAGCGACGTCGGCCATGAAGAAGTAAAGAGTGTCGGTCACAAGCCTGTTTTCATATATCGGGTGAATTTTAGGCCAATCAGAGACGTCTGCTGGATTATAATATTTTTTTGTGTTAATACCCACCGAAAGTGTAAAAATCACAAATTTTTGGGCTTAAAAAAGCAATAATACGCGATGTCAGCCATGACAAAGTAATAGGTGCCCATCACCATCCTGTTTTTCATATATCGGGAGAATTTTAGGACAATCAGAGATCGTCGACCAGATTTTAGAAAATTTGTGGGCTAATATCCACCGAAAGTGCAAAAAACGAAGCCTATTATGCTTCTAGCAAGTGCATAATAGATTTTTATGTACTATATATTTTTCAAGTGCATAATTGGGTTTTCTACGTACTATACATTTCACAGGTGCATAATAGTTTTTTCTACGTACTATGCATTTAGCAAGTGCATAATAGGTTTTCTACGTATTATGCATTTAACAAGTGCATAATAGGGTTTTTTACATACTATGCTTTTAGAATAAGCCTTGCCTCGTACAATAGATAAAGTAAATATATACTTTGCAAAACCAAATTCTGCACTAGTTCCCTATCGTCCTCTTCCGAACTTGTAGCAGATTCCTCATCAAACATACTCGACAAGGAAATAACATCCTTATCCGTCGCCCCCAAATCAACAATAGTCATAATAGGGTTTTCTATGTACTATGAATTTAGCAAGTGCATAAGAGGTTTTTTTTACGTATTGTGCATTTAGCAAGTTCATAATAGGGTTTTTACGTACTATGCATTTAACAAGTGCATAATAGGTTTTTTTACGTACTATGCATTTTACAAGTGCATAATAGATTTTTTATGTACTATGCATTTACAAAGGGCATAATAGGTTTTCTACGTACTATACATTTAGCAAGTGCATAATAGTTTTTTCTACGTACTATGCATTTTTTTTATTTTTTTTAAGCAATTTACGGACTCTCGGCCTGAGGCAATTTTATATATAAATGGAAAGTACAAGGGGGCCCGTAGGGGAAAATACACTGCATATCAGCAGGAGTGCAAAAAGAAAGAAGAATAAAAAATCAAATAAACAATGATTATAGCAAGTGCATAATAGGTTTTTCTACGTACTATGAATTTAACAAGTGCATAATAGGTTTTTCTACGTACTATGCTTTAGCAAGTGCATAATAGTTTTTTCTACGTAATATGCATTTAGCAAGTGTATAATACGGTTTTTACATACTATGCATTTAGCAAGTGCATAATAGGTTTTTCTACATACTAGGCATTTAGCAAGTGCATAATAGGTTTTTCTACATACTATGCATTTAGTAAGTGCATAACAGGTTTTGCTATGTACTATGCATTTAGCAAGTGCATAATAGGTTTTTCTACGTACTATGCATTGAGAAAGTGCATAATAGGTTTTTCTATATACTATGCATTTAGCAAGTGCATAATAGGGTTTTCTATGTGCTATCCATTTAGCTAGTGCTAATAGGTTTTTTGACGTACTACGCATTTAGCAACTCCATAATAGGTATTATATGTACTATGCATTTAGCAAGCGCATAATAGGTTTTCCTACGTACTAAGAATTAGCAAGTGCATAATACGTTTTTCTACATACTATACATTTAGCAAGTGCATAATTGGTTTTTCTATGTACTATGCATTTAGCAAATGCATAATAGGTTTTTCTACTTACTATGCATTTAGAAAGTGCATAATAGGGTTTTCTATGTACTATCAATTTAGCAAGTTCATAATAGGTTTTTCTATGTACTATGCATTTAGCAAGTACATAATAGGGTTTTTTTATTTATTGTGCATTTAGCAGGTGCATAATGGGATTTTTACGTACTATGCATTTAGCAAGTGCATAATAGGTTTTTTTACGTACTATGCATTTAACAAGTGCATAATAGGTTTTTCTACGTTGTATGCATTTAGCAAGTGCGTAATAGAATTTTTACGTACTATGCATTTAGCAAGTGCATAATAGAATTTTTACGTACTATGCATTTTGCATGTGCATAATAAGGTATTTCTACGTATTATGCATTTAGCTAGTGCATAATAGGTTTTTCTACGTACTATGCATTTAGCAAGTCATAATATATTTTTTGACGTACTACGCATTTAGCAAGTCCATAATAGGTTTATGCATTTTGCAAGTGCATAATAGGTATTTCTACGTATTATGCATTTAGCAAGTGCATAATAGGTTTTTCTACGTATTATGCATTTAGCAAGTGCATAATAGGTTTTTTGACGTACTACGCATTTAGCAAGTCCATAACAGATTTTTCTATGTACAAAGCATTTAGCAAGTGCATAATAGGATTTTCTACATATTATGCATTTAGCAAGTGCATAATAGGTTTTTCTACGTACTATGCATTTAGAAAGTACATAATAGGTTTTTCTATGTACTATGCATTTAGCAAGTGCATAATAGGGTTTTCTACGTACTATCTATTTAACAAGTTCATAATAGATTTTTCTATGTACTATGCATTTATATTTTTTTGAAAACACTAGGCTATAATGCCTAGGTTCTATCTTTTATTTATCAGAAATGTTGCCCCAAAGGTGGGGGAGAGTACTTACCTTAACCAGAAAGCAGGAATAAAGATGACGCTAACATCAAGTAAGCTATGATCATCATAGAATTTATAATGTACTCTGTGATGATATTACAAATGATGATACTAATATAATGAAAAAACATTACAAGAACAAGGATATGAACTACCTCTGGACCTATAAAATCTTTCACATGTAGTATCTTTTCCTCAACGTCCTCCAAATACTCATGGAACATAATCATTTGTTATGTCTTCCGGGATAAGACCTTTTTCCTGTACTTTTGACCTTAGTCAAGTCAAACACTGTCATGAGCGTACCGTTATCAGTTGCATACTTTTTCATTGCGTCCCAATACTCAGGAGTTACTTGCCGCATGTACACTCGTTCTAGCATTTCAAGTGTTTCTCTGGGCTCCTCATCCATATCATCATCTATCTCTATATCCATTTTCTTATCATCTCCCGATAATGCCTCGGGGTCTGAATCAAAATCCTCCTATTCTGTAACACTCATCTCACCACCCGAGAATGGAATATCATCACACTCCTCTTCTGGACTAGCACTTGTAAATAGAGGTGCGATGGTAGCACCACAAGCCACTGCCACACTAGTTACTGCAGCACCAGTTTCAGATTCAGTAGCATCAACCATAGAAGCAACACCAGCAACCTCTATGAAGGTCTTAGCATAGGCATCAGCCACACCAGAAATAGGTGCAACCCCGGCACTACTACCAATAACATCAGTAACATCAGGTGTACCAGTAGAATCAACACCATCAACAACAACACCCTATGCAGCAGCAGCCCCATCTAGTGTTGCAGTTTCTGTTTCTGCAATTACATCAACAACAATAATAATTTCAGATGTTGTGAGAGCATGTCCAACAACATTAACCTTCATACCAGCCTCAATATCATCAGCGTTGTCAGAACCAGCTGAGACATCAGCATGATCAGTTGGAGCAGAATATACGAATGCAGCAGTTGTAACTTCAGCATTATGGCATGCATCAGCAAGGTCGATAGAGGCTAAAACAGCAACAACCTCAGGAACAACAGCTACCACAACATTAGTAGATGTAGAATCACTGTCACACACGATTTTGAACTCTCAGGCTTGAATGCGCGACAGAATGATTATCCTCCCCAAAAAGGTAAAAAATGTAAAATGTTAAGGGAGTCGCCACCTAATTAATTGGGTGAATTAGGACACCTAAATACTAACCGATTAAAGTCAGCATTAACTCCATTTAATGGTCTGTGAAACTAAATAAGATTCTGAGTAAGGATTTTTTATTATCCTAAAGGGAAGGGGTAAGGCACCCTAAAGGATCCGCTAACTTGCGGCTGTCCGTTCAAACATAGGTTAATTTATTTGGCTAAGGGATGTATATTTTTTAGAAAAAGGATTATTTAAGTAAAAGGGATGTGGCAATATCTAAAGAATATATATTGATAACTAAAGGGTCTTATAAGATTCATAAAAATATATATATACAAAGTTGATTATGAAATGAAATTATTTTATTCTTGACGAAAGTAAGAAAGTGATTACTCCTAACGGTATACGTAAGGTTAAGATTCTTATAAAAAGGTTAATTATGAAATTATTATTTTTTATACGTATGTACGAGAATTACTTCCTATAACATTTATGAAAAGTTTATGATAAAGTTTATTTCTTAAGGATATGGAGAAAATATATTAACTACATGACTAAAGCATAGCTAGGATTAATTATTTTAGATTTAGATTTATATGACGTAAAGGATGAATTTATTCTTTAATCTACCCCTTCCAAAGTATTCAAAGACTAGTAGAGTTTATCCTATTAATTACAAGGTTAATAAACATGACAACAATAAATAAACAAATAAATAGATGCATAGATAAGCAAAAGGAGGAGTGAGATTGGAATTGTGGTAACGTCTAGAACGGATGGCGACACCATCTATCCTACAGCTGTTTGGAAGCCCTGCGGCGGAAGTGTGATTGGCGATATGGAAGTCATGATGAGTCTCGTACCGAGACTCTTGATTATTCCTCCGATGCATATCATGTGAAATAAGAAAGAAAAGGATTAGTAAATATTCTAAACTCCATCATACATGATAATGAAATATTAAACTAAGCACACACGCTGCCAATATTAATTACTGTGATAGGATATTCTACCAGCAAATAACATCTTAAACTGTTAGTCAAGTGATGGGCCTCAATGTGCAAGAAACATGACTCAAGCCCAATAATATCAAATTCCAGATTTTTAAAATATCAGGCCATCACCCATTACGCCCATAGATACAAACTCCTTCTAGCCATATATAAGGGGTTGAAATACACAAGACATCCCCATAAACCAGAAAGGTATACAACCCTTATACATTGAATATATTACTGATGCAATTTAAACAATATATCAGACAATGGGAAATAGTGAGCAATTGAGCAGCGGTACAGATATAAAGGTAAGTCAGCAGTTTTATAGTGATGCATGCTCACTGGTACACTGGATGAGCAGAATTCTAAAAGGAAAATATAGGGCAGACATCTCAAGACCAATAGTTTAAGTACATATGGGACAATTTCATTTTAGCTCTAGATAAGTCATGAATCCACACATGGAAAAGTCATGTAAACAAGTATATTCTCACATAAATTGAAGGTGTAAGAAAGCAAGCAAACCGATTCATCCATCCAAATCGCCCATCGACCCTTAAACAATGCACTTAGATTTATGTCAAGTTATGGGGGGTATATCAAAATGTATCCACAGACTGAGCATATAACCAACTTCATTAACAGAATATGTGATATTTAATGGTAAGATTAATCAGTGGTTCATTTAGAGATTAGACTAATCTGAATTCAGCAAATAATAAAATAGGCATTACCCATCTTTTGAAACAGTCTTGACAGATGCATAAAGGACCCATGATATTTCCACTACTAACCCAAAATGGGTCTAGGACCCTTATACAAATGTTATACATTAACTATACACATAGAAGAACCATAATCGAATGCATACATGCCTAAGACAGCATCGACACCACAAATAAAGAAAAATCACTATTGACAGATTTGTCCAGAAAACAAAGACTAAACTGAGTTAGAGTAAATTCGACACAATAATATAAATATCATCACACAGAATATACAATATCAATTAAGCGACTAAATAATAGATAGAGAATGGGTTTCCGGACCTTTTGTGGGTAGCGAACTGAGGCGACGACAATGGTTTTCCCGAATCGTCGAAGGAAAAGTCACAAAGACTGTTTGCAAGAACTGATAGTAGTAATTTCGATAGAAAAGAAAAGGATTTCTAGACTTGATACTGTGATAGTTCGATGACCGACTCTGAATCCCCCTGGTTGCATGTCAAAACTTGGTATTTATAGCCCCTAGTTAGGTTTCGATTATGGTAAGTCTAGGACGGGTTTTAGGGATGATTCGTACTGGATTTGGACGCGGTTTTCGTATTGTTCTTGTTATGGTAAGGCAACTGTTTTTGTGGATGATTTGGAAGACTTTAAAACGATTCGTTGCCATTTTGAGATTCTTACCGAAATTGATAAGGAAAGGTTTATGGTGAGATGGGGAAGATCGCCGGATTCTCAGGCGAGAATCTCGGCTGGGGAGGTGGCGTGAGGGAGAGGTGCGTGCGGCGGTCTTTTAGGTTTAGGGCTTCGTTAGGTTAAGGGAAAGGGGAAGTCGACGGGGAAGGGAAGTGGGGCTTTTAGGGAATGGGTTATGGGCTGGACGAGGGGGAATTAAAGGTTAGAGGGTTATGGGCTGCGGGTCGTTGGAGTGGGCCGCGGGTTGAGGGAGTTGCGTTGGGCTAGACGGGAAAGTAAATAGGGGAGTGGGCTGGACGGGTGTTTTAAGATGTAGGGGAAATTAAAGGGGAGTGGGTTATGGGCTGCGGGTTTGGGCCAATCTGTTGGGCTGGCTTGTGTTGACGAAAAATAAGGTGGGTTTTGGGGTATTTTAATTAGTCTTGATTTATGTATTAGTTTAGGTGTATTATTTAATTAATGGTGGATAAATTATTTAAATTGTGATTATTTTACTTAAGGGTTTTATTAGTCTAAGCTATTGTTATAATAATGCACGAGGGCATGCTACTTAATTAGTGCTTAATATTTTATAATGCTAGGCCGTTATTAAAACCTACCTATTATGTGTATTGTGGTTCTAGAAAAAAAAGAAAATTGTTTAATTTATTGGTTATTTATTTAAGGGGGATGGACAAAATTGGGTGTCAACAGTTGTCCCTCTTTGTATGGGGAAGATGAAAGAATCTCCAGACAAAGACGTTGACTTATAGCCAATTTTGTCTGGGTCATCGGAATTTGAACGAATGTTGTTGGTGTCTGAAAACTAAAGGTGGGGCCGGCGCGGATTCAAAATCTGTCTCAGTGCCAACAAGTTATTGTGGTGCTAGAATGTTGGGAGAGAGTAGGTCGACGTTCGGGTCCACTTTTGCCTTTTGTTGGGAAGCCTTGCTCCCAACAAATTACCTCATTTCGCCGTAAGAGGTAGGTCCACGTTGTGCTCCATCTTTTGCAGCTTGTTAACGTTCCTGTAGATTGAAGCTGAAATAGAGGCATTAGTGCATAACTGTCAAAACAATGTAAGGATGTAAATATGTGTTGTGGTTGTAGTCAGATTGTGTATACTATGTGATGATACGCCGTCTTGTATAGACGAGGTGCAAATGTTCGTCGTTGTATGGACGAAATGCAGATGTTCGTCGTTGTATGGACGAAATGCAGATGTTCGTCGTTGTATGGACGAAATGCAAATGTTCGTCGTTGTATGGACGAAATGCAAATGTTCGTCGTTGTATGGACGAAATGCAGATGTTCGAAATAGAGATGTTCGTCGTTGTATGGACGAAATGCAGATGTTCGTCGTTGTATGGACGAAATGCAAGTGTTCGTCGTTGTATGGACGAAATGCAAGTGTTCGTCGTTGTATGGACGAAATGCAAGTGTTCGTCGTTGTATGGACGAAATGCAAATGTTCGTCGTTGTATGGACGAAATGCAGATATTCGAAATGGAGATGTTCGTCGTTGTATGGACGAAATGCAGATGTTCGTCGTTGTATAGACGAAATGCAGATGTTCGTCGTTGTATGGACGAAATGCAGATGTTAGTCATTGTATGGATGAAATGCAAATGTTCATCGTTGTATGGACGAAATGCAGATGTTCGAAATGGAGATGTTCGTCGTTGTATGGACGAAATGCAGATGTTCGTCGTTGTATGGACGAAATGCAGATGTTCGTCGTTGTATGGACGAAATGCAAATGTTCGTCGTTGTATAGATGAAATGCAAATGTTCGTCGTTGTATGGATGAAATGCAAATGTTCGTCGTTGTATAGACGAAATGCAAATGTTCGTCGTTGTATGGACGAAATGTAAATGTTCGTCGTTGTATGGACGAAATGCAAGTGTTCGTCGTTGTATAGACAAAATGCAAATGTTCGTCGTTGTATGGACGAAATGCAAATGTTCGTCGTTGTATGGACGAAATGCAAATGTTCGTCGTGTATGGACGATATGCAAATGACGCCTTGTAGGGCACAGATAAGGATTGTTCTACATATGGAGTTGTGTTATGCATAATCAAAGCTAGACAAAATAATAAAAATGTAAATGATGTAGCCTGAGTAAAGAAGATGTGGCTTTTGCGAGGTGTATTTGATGTAGACTTGTTACAGATGGACTTCGTGAGCGAATCTGTTGTATTGGAATGTTGTTGTCCTCCTTGTTCCTGTTGCCCTGCAAAATTCACTGAAAGAAAAAATTGTGAGTTCGGGGAGGGGGTCGGCCGATTTGTGTTGGCTCTTGATACTTGCACGCGTCGTCTTGTCTGGACATGTAACCCCCGTCTGATTTCAAGTCTCGGTCAAAACATTTTGTTGAAAATATTCTATCTTGAGAAAATATACTTATATATGCTAGTAGGAAATTATGTCGATATTTGAATAGTGACATGTTGTGAAACAAAGCAAACTTCCTTATCCAAAATCGGCGGTATATTCTCCTATACTCTCGGTGCTCATTCGTCGAGCTCTCTTTCAAAATTTGTCCCAGTTTTGGGACATGGAACCCTTTTGCGTGAATTGACCATGTCCATTGACGTCAGTTGTAGGTAAGGTCCTTAAAATTGTCCCAGTTTATGTCGATCCTTCGAGCATATAGAATCATATTTGCCGGCGTCCCTTCGTGGCGAAATCCTAAAAAAAAATTGTCCCAGTTTTGACTGACGAAACTGGGTCGGATATATGTCGTAGATTTGTCTTGTGTGTATGACAGGACTGAATACGACTCACTAAAAATGCAGATTTGATAAAACAAAGATTTCCTAATGGTGTGACCGAGGCCGATGTAGGCCGCCTACGTATCCGTTAAGGGAATCAGGTCGAACATAGTTCGTTACAGACAAAATTTTAAACATTTTCGAGATGGGACCGAGGCCGATGTGGCCGCCTACGTATCCGCCAAGGAATCAGGTCACACGTAGTTCTGATTACAAGCAAAATAATTGGGCATTTTCTAGAAATGGGACCGAAGCCGATATGGCCGCCTACGTATCCCGCAAAGGGAATCAGGTCAAACGTAGTTCCGATTACAAGCAAAATAATTGGGCATTTTCTAGAAATGGGACCGAAGCCGATATGGCCGCCTATGTATCCCGCAAAGGGAATCAGGTCAAACGTAGTTCCGATTACAAGCAAAATGATTACATGGAAAATAAAGCACTCTAAATGTAGTATCTCCTCACTGCATCTGCGTTGATGGCTCTCGGCCACACTTCGCCATCCATTTTAGCTAAGATGAGGGCCCCTCCTGCAAGTACTCGGTGAACCATGTAAGGCCCTTTCCAATTGGGCGTAAACTTCTCTTTCGCCTCACTTTGGTTAGGGAATATGCGTTTCAGCACCAGCTGTCCCGGTTGGAAGTTTCTTGGTCGTACCTTCTTATTAAAAGCTCTGGCCATTCTGTTCTGGTAAAGTTGTCCGTGACAGACTGCATTCATTCGTTTCTCATCAATAAGCATCAATTGTTCGTACCTACTCTGTATCCATTTGGCTTCACTTAGTTCGGCTTCCTGGATGATTCTCAAAGAGGGTATTTCCACCTCCAGGCAAAGACACTGTTCCATAAACCAAGAGATACGGTGTTGCTCCTGTGGAGGTCCAGATTGTAGTACGGTAACCCAAGAGGGCGAAAGGAAAATTTTCGTGCCAATGTCTGTAGTTATCTATCATCTTCCTCAGTATCCTTTTGATGTTCTTGTTGGCCGCTTCGACTGCTCCATTCATTTGTGGTCGATATGGGGTAGAGTTGCGATGAGTGATCCTGAACTTCTCGCACATTTCCTTCATCAGACCACTATTGAGATTGGACCCGTTGTCGGTTATGATTGATTCCGGAATTCCAAACCGACAGATGATGTTGTGATGAACAAAATCCACTACTACTTTCTTGGTCACAGACTTGTATGATGATGCTTCTACCCATTTCGTAAAGTAATCGATCGCCACTAGGATAAACCTGTGTCCATTTGACGCTGCCGGCTCAATAGGACCGATGACGTCCATGCCCCAAGCTGCGAATGGCCATGGGGAACTAGTGACATTGAGTTCATTTGGTGGTACGTGAATCAAGTTGCCATGGATCTGGCATTGATGGCACTTTCGCACGAAACTGATGCAATCTGTTTCCATCGTCATCCAGAAGTAACCTTCTCGCAGTATCTTCTTTGCTAACATGAAACCGTTCATGTGGGGTCCGCACATACCTCCGTGTGTCTCTTCTAATAACTTGTTTGCTTCTCGAGTGTCAACACATCTTAACAAACCCAAATCCAGAGTTATCCGATAAAGTACCTCGCCGCTCAGGAAGAAATGGTTTGCTAACCTCCGAAGAGTCTTCTTTTGTATGTTGGTCGTGCCTTCCGGGTATTCACCTGCCTTGAGGTACCTCTTGATTTCGTCATACCATGGTTTGCCCTCTGATTCTTCATCTATCTGAGAACAATAGGCCGGCTGCTCTAGCACATCTACTTTGATTGGGTCAATATAGTTCTTGTCTGGATGTTGAATCATGGAGGACAAAGTTGCTAGAGCGTCTGCAAACTCATTTTGAGCCCTCGGAGTATGCCTGAACTCTATCTTAACGAACCTCTTGCGCAATTCTTTCACGCAGTGTAGGTAAGGAAGTATCTTCCTATTCTTGGTGGCCCATTCGCCTTGCACTTGGTGAATCAACAGGTCTGAATCCCCTATGACCAGCAACTCTTGTATGTTCATGTCAATAGCCATTCGGAGTCCTAGTATGCAAGCCTCATATTCAGACATATTATTGGTGCACGGGAATCTGAGCTTTGCTGATATTGGGTAGTGTTGTCCAGTTTCTGATACCAAAACTGCTCCGATACCTACTCCTTTGAAATTCGCGGCGCCATCGAAGAACATTCTCCAACCTGGATATTCTTCTAAGATGTCTTCTCCTACAAACATCACTTCTTCATCTGGAAAGTAGGTCTGCAAGGGGACGTATTCCTCATCTACCGGATTCTCTGCGAGATGATCTGCTAATGCTTGCCCTTTGACTGCCTTTTGGGTGACATATACGATGTCGAATTCACTTAAAAGAATCTGCCACTTTGCAAGTTTTCCAGTAGGCATAGGCTTCTGAAAGATATACTTGAGCGGGTCCATCCTTGAGATGAGATAGGTGGTGTATGCGGACAGGTAATGTCTGAATTTTTGGGCAACCCAAGTCAAGGCACAACACGCTGCTCCAAAGATTGTGTACCGAGCTTCATACGGCGTGAACTTTTTACTCAAGTAGTATATTGCTTGTTCCTTCCTTCCTGTCTCATCATGTTGTCCTAACACACATCCAAACGCATTTTCCAATACGGATAAGTATAGCAGCAAAGGCCTCCCGGGTTCTGGAGGCACCAAGACCGGCGGATTGGACAGATACTCTTTGATTTTGTCAAGGGCTTGTTGGCACTCTAACGTCCACTTAGTGGCAGCGTCCTTCTTTAGCAACTTGAATATTGGTTCGCATATCACTGTTGATTGTGCTATGAACCTGCTGATATAATTCAAACGACCGAGAAAACTCATCACTTCTTTGCGATTTTTCGGGGGAGGTAGTCCCTGAATGGCCTTTATCTTCGAAGGATCCAACTCTATTCCCCTTCTGCTCATAATGAAACCCAACAATTTTCCCGCTGGGACGCCGAAGGCACACTTTGCCGGATTTAACTTCAGGTTGTATTGCCTCAATCGTTCAAAAAACTTCTTCAGATGGACCAAATGGTCTGTAGCCCTCCGTGACTTGATAATGACGTCATCCACGTAGACTTCAATTTCCTTATGGATCATATCATGAAAAATGGTAGTCATGGCTCTCATGTAAGTGGCACCTGCGTTCTTAAGTCCAAATGGCATGACTCGATAATAATATACCCCCCACGGAGTGGTGAACGCGGTCTTCTCTGCATCTTCTTCGTTCATTAAGATTTGATGGTACCCAGCGAAACAATCGACAAATGACTGCAACTCATGCTTCGCACAATTGTCGATGAGTAAATGAATGTTCGGAAGGGGGAAATCGTCCTTAGGGCTTGCCTTGTTGAGATCCCTGTAATCAACACAAACTCGTATCTTACCATCCTTCTTTGTTACTGGCACAATATTGGCTAACCAAGTAGGGTATTTTGCTACCCGAATGACATTTGCGTCCAATTGTTTGGAGATCTCCTCTTTGACTTTCAAACTCTGATCCGGCTTGATTTTCCTTGGTTTTTGCTTTACTGGAAGGCATGATGGTTCAATGGGCAGCTTATGAGAAACGATGTCTGTGCTTAGACCTGGCATATCATCGTAGGACCAAGCGAATATGTCGACATACTGCTTCAATAGGGCCACCAGATCTTCTTTCTGTGCGATATTCAAGTGAACGCTGATCCTTGTCTCCTTCACGACTTTATCATCTCCTAGGTTTACTGTTTCTGTTTCATCCAGATTAGGTTTCGGCTTATCCTCGAACTTTCCTAACTCTTCCGTTAATTCCCCCAACGGGAAATTTCCTTCGGGTTCTGTCGGATTATTCTGACTTTGTTCGCTTGTTTCATGACATGTCACATTTTCATTATCGACAAGTATATTATTTTGTATGCTGAAAGAAAGGGAATAAAGAGCGTTGATTAAAACATAACTTGTTATTAAAACTTCAAAAGGGAAATAAGCTCATAAAATTGTGTTCCATAATTCAGAAAAAATACGAATTGAATTGTTTAAAAACGTCTAATTATTAATTCTACCCAGACTCATGAAAAAACAGTGTTGGGGTACAGGTCCAGTTGCTCAAGACATCTCCTGGCTCTGCACTCCAAATTGTCTGGTCATCTGTGTAGTCTTCCAAAATCGCATGACATTCTGCTTCTTCCTCAGAAATGAAAAGGCCTTGAAGTCCCTCCGCAAGAATGTCTGCATCCTCCTCTTCTGGTAGCTGAGCAGGGTATGCTTTGACGAATGAATGATTCAGGGGTGGAACAGGTCTTGGCAGATGAGACTCACCCTTCCTTCTGTGATCAAATAACATCATCTCCTCGGCAGTGGGCTGATATCCGAGGCCAAAAGTGTCCTTCTTCTCCGGCAGGTGAATCGGCTCTGTGATTCCTCCTAGTTTTGGTCCAAGTCCTCGACCTGGCTCAAAACCATTTCTTAGCATCTCTCGGGCCACCATTTTGGGAGTGCGAGGTAGTTGCATTCCTTTAGCCTTGCTAACGTCTACGATCTTGTTCATATGGTAGACAGATCCATCCAGCTTCTCCATACTCTCGATGACTGGAATTGCTCCTTTGGTGTTAGCAGTGTTGTCCTTGTCTCCCTCAACCACAACTTCATGATGATTCCAGATGAACTTCAAAACTTGATGCAAAGTGGAAGGGACGGCTCCTACCACGTGGATCCAAGGTCTACCGAGTAACAAATTGTAGCATGTGGATATGTCCAATACCTGGAATTCTATCTCGAACTCTGCGGGCCCAATCTGTAGTGTCAAGTCAGTCTCGCCTGCGACGCTCCTCAGGGTCCCATCGAAACCTTTCACCCTTGTGTAGCTCTCACGGAGTTTCCCAATGTTGACTCCTAAAGTTCGAAGAGTATTCAAAGGGCATACATTAACAACTGACCCCCCATCAATCAAGACTCGAGAGATAAATTTATTAGCACACTTGACTGTTATGTTCAATGCCTTGTTATGACCCCGACTTTCAGGAGGCAATTCATTCTCATGGAAAATTATCTTTTGCACCTCTTTAATTTGCCCGATCAGTGCTGAAAAGTTCTCATCTAGCCTCTACCGCACATGAGCTTCTTTCAAAACCTCCATCAAAGAGGTTCGGTGGTTCACGGAATTCATCAACAGTGACAATAGAGAGATTTGTGCTGGTGTTTTACTCAACTGTTCTACAATGGAATAGTCTCCTGTAGGCATCCTTCTCCAAAATTCCTCTACTCGTTCGGCCACGCCTTTTTCTCGTGTCTTTCGTGATACTTCTACAGATGAGTAACGTTGTCCGGACCTCGTCACCCCCGCTGCAACAACTTCTACCACCTGTTTCTGTTTACCCTCATTATGTTGCTTGATCGAACGGCTTCATCCTGGCACTAAGACTGGCATTAGAGGCTTATGACGGCTCAACTCTACTTCCAACGCTCCGCCTCGGGCAGTAATCACGTGGGCAATGTGGGCTGAAGATTCCCCTGTCTCCTTCTCCTTGATTGGTACGATGGTCCCCTCCATATTGTACACATCATCAAAGGTGATCATGTGAACGCCGGCATTGTCGTGATTCGGCAGGGGATTGTTGTTGACATTAGGGGAGGGCTCTTTCAACCGAATAGCTCCTTCTTTGATTAGTTCCTCAATTCTGTTTTTCAAAGCATAACAACCATCTGTATTGTGCCCTGATGCTCCAGAGTGGTATGCACAATGCTTATTCTCATCATGCCATGGTGGGAGTGGATTGGGAGTCTGCCACGGGATCGGTTGTATAAAACCAGCGGCTCTTAGTCTTTCATATAGCTGGGAGTATGGTTCAGCCAACGGGGTATATGATCTTGTGGGCTTCATCTCTGCCGTTCGGGTCCGTGTGTTTTGTGCGTGGTATTGTTGTGGTGGGTATGCTGGTCGGTATTGTGAGGAATTTGTGTGCGCGAACGCCCGCGTGGGTCAGATATCGTTGGGTGGTGTAGATGGGTGAAGGTTGATTGTATGTGGAAGTATTTTGGCCAAAGGGGTCATAGGGAGGTTTTGGAATGTGGCGTTTGGTATGTTTGGGGTTGGTATGTTTGGGGTTGGGGTTGGTATGTTTGGGTTTGGGGTTGGTATGTCAGGGCTCGATTCGTTTTGTGTTGTTGCACCGTCATGATAGGGGCTGCTCCATCCTTCTTCTTCTTCTTATTCATCCCTCCCATTGACTCTGATTGTATTGCTTTGCTTGTTGCTTGCAAAGCAGCCAAATTCGTGATCCTACCTGTTCTGAGTCCTTCTTCCACAAAATCTCCCATTTTTACTACTTCAGAAAAATTGCGTCCAATGACGCTGATCAACCTCTCATAATACGTGGGGCCTTCAGGGATTGTACAAACAGTGTTGTCATTTCACTTTCTTCCATAGGTGGCTGGACCTTCGCTGCTTCAGATCTCCACCTCATTGCATATTCCCTAAAGGTTTCTATTGACTTTTTCTCCAATTTCATAAGATAGAATCTGTCCAGGACGTTGTCCGTATTAAACCTGAACCTGTCTACAAAGTCCTGGGCCATCGCCCCCCAACTACGCCACTTCCTTGGATCCTGGCTAGTATACCAATCCAAGGCTTCTCCAGTCAAGCTCCTTATAAACAACTTCATGATGATTGATTGATCTCTTCCCACACCCACTAATTTGTCGCAATAGGATCTCAAGTGTGCACGAGGATTACTTTTGCCGTCAAACAGGTCAAACTTTGGTACCTTGTATCCAACGGGCAGTTCGACGTCGGGATGCATGCATAAATCCTCGTATTCCAATCCCTCATAACCCTTGTCCATCTGAAGGTTCTTAAAAGCTTTCTTCAAGTCGTGAATTTCTCTGGCCACGTTTTCATCTATCCCAACTCTTGTCCTCTTCTCCATCTCTTCATATCGAGCAAACTCCGGGGAGGGTATAGGTACGGGTGTGAGATGTGGTGCATGGGTCACATATACAGGTGATTCGTATTGTTTATTATGGTATGTCATCGGTCTTTGGTTGAGTAGGTTGGTTGTTTTGGGCGTAAGGTGGCTTGTATTATCCGGTGTGTGCGGGTTAGGGTCATTTATGGTCTGTGGGTTATGATGAGGTGTGTTGTTGTGTTGTGGCTTTGGGGGCTGTGGGTTGTGAGGAGGCGTGTTGTTGTATTGTGGATTGGGATGTTGTGGGTTATCTGTTGGGTGTTGGGGATGGCGCCGAAAGCGGTGAATTAGGAAGTGTGGGTAGTTGTGTGTTGAGGCTTATTGATAGCTTAGTAATTTCCTGAGTCTATCCATTTCTGCTTGCATGACCGCCATTTGTTGCAGTACTTGAGCAAGGTATTCATCGGAATATGGAGCATTTCCCCTTTCTGATGTCTCTGGTTCCTCTCGTTGAATGGCGATGAGTCCCAAGCCATCCTGTTCGTTTGCCCCTGAATCATTCATTTTTGTTGCTCGTGCTTTGGATCTGGTGAAATATGGGTGCTCACCGGTTTGCCAACACAAATCAGCCGACGAGGAGTAATACAAAGAAAAATCCTTTTGTTCAAAACATGTCAAGATAAAATGTAATAGCGAACATATGGGCATATAATGAAGCTTCAACAAATAAAGTAGATTAAAGCGCGTCCTAATATGCAAGGGGCCTCTATTATGCCAGAGGTAGGCCTAAGCGTCATATATGCAAAGTCACGTTAGATGTACCCAAGCCATTGTATTGGAATGCCTTTATTGGAAATAAAGCTAATTGAAATGACATTTTATAAGAAAACAATGAAAATCCCAAACTAAATAACTATGTCGTCGATGTGATAGTGAAACTTAGGTCTTCTTTGGTATAGCCCCTGTCTGTTCCAAATATTGTACTGCATCGTGCATCAGGACCCACATGTGCCGGGTGATGACCTTTTCTTTGAGTAGACAATCTTTCATCCTATTGCTCGTGCCCACGTCCTTGAAACCTTGCTCTCCTTTCGGGCTGTAGGTTGTGCTGCTGTGATCCTCTTGCAACCATGTCTGATATTCAGATGTGCATCTTGCCTGTTCATCTCCGATGTTTACCTTGTTGATGTCGTCCCATTCTCTCAAAATTTGTCTAGTTCGGGGCACGATGAAGTTTGGTCCAAATGTGACTTCTGAAACTCCCATGTCCGTCGAGTGGGATTATCTTCTTGGCGAATTGTGTCGAAATGCAGCGTAGGGGAGCGTATGGTTGCAGACCCTTTAAACCAATAAGCTCAATATAGTATAATTCTTTGCCGCGTATAAAGGCTCCAGCCTTGTGAGGGAGTAAGGGATATTTCCACTGGATCTGATCCTGGGTGCGGGATGTCAAAAACTTGCACCAATCTTTGATGCCGACCGGTGACACAAACCGTTTCGTCCTATCATAGAAGCTGTCGATCTTGTAAGATGCGCTGAAACAAACGTCTGTCATATTTGACCGCTGGTAAAAATGCTCCATGGCCCACATTTGTAAGATAAGATTGCAACCTTCAAAGAAGTTTGTCTGGCCTCTTTTGCATTTCCCAAGAGCTCGGAATATTTCTGCCAAAATCATAGGAACCAAAGTGGGTTGTACGCCGTCAATTCCCTCGAAAAGTGATCTGGCCACGGAACATATGCAAGTACTTATCTTGCCATACTCAAGAGGAAAAATCAAAGTGCCAAGTAGAGCGACAGTGAATGCAATAGGACGCCTGTTTTGCCAATGGCGTAGAGTGCATGAGAATTCTGTTTTGCATGTCTTGTAAGCGTTATTATGTCCATACCTCTCGTAAAGATAGTCAAGAGACACCCAGTTGTTCTCGAAGCAACGCAATTCCTTAGTATTCTTAAGACCCATGTAGCGGAGGAATTTCTTCCCTGATTGGCTGTTGGGAATAATCTGTCTTCTACCTTGGTAAATTAAATTTGGTGAAATAATGCACTTCTTCCAATGTAGGAGTTATTTCGAAATCCTTGAATTTGAAAACGACTCGGTCTGGATCCCAAAACTGGATTAAAGCTCGGATCAAATGTGGATCTGGTGAAATCCCAAATAGTGAGATGAGACACCCCAACTTCTTCCTAATCATCGTCATCACGATGTCGAAATCCTCCCACCATACTCTTAGCTTATTAGGAACTCCGCTAACCATTCTTATATGATCCATGTTATGATACAAATGCTGAAAAACAAATAAATAATAATAAACTTACATTTCTAACTTTGGGCATGTCTTTTGGCTTGGATAAATCTATCATGATTGTGCAACACATAATATGCTGGCTGGTCGTTGGGTTGAGAAACCCATCGACAAGTTTGGTGTTTTCCTAATCGTGGTGTCGATACCAAGGACCGACCCACCTAAGGTAAACGCATGCATGCCTTAAAATAAAGGGTGGTATAGCTCTATCTTAAGTTTGCTAAGATTTGGCTTACTAGACCTTGAGTTCCGGCGGACTACTCGAGTGAGAAGGCTACGCGACCACCGGTTGGATCGGATTCTCCGCGCAAAATATCAACTCTCTTAAATTTGGGTGTTTGAAAGAAATTTGCAGGTGCGCAAAGCACACCCGCGTGTTGTGTGTGATAGTGTGAATTTTCCATAAGGGAGGAAGTATGAGCGGAATGCCAGTTTAAGGAAAGCAGTAACAAATAGCAGTTAAAACAATATGCAAATATTCATACATAAAGCAAAATAGTTTAAGCAAAACATAAAGCAAATAAGCGTGAAACACAAAATAAGCAAATTAAGCAAATAAAAAAATAAAGAAAGAAAAAAAAGGCACAATAATTAACCTATGTTTGTTATGGTTAAGAACCTGTCTATCCCCAGCGGAGTCGCCATGCTGTCACACCCGATTTTGAACTCTCAGGCTTGAATGCGCGACAGAATGATTATCCTCCCCAAAAAGGTAAAAAATGTAAAATGTTAAAATGTTAAGGGAGTCGCCACCTAATTAATTGGGTGAATTAGGACACCTAAATACTAACCGATTAAAGTCAGCATTAACTCCATTTAATGGTCTGTGAAACTAAATAAGATAATGAGTAAGGATTCTTTATTATCCTAAAGGGAAGGGGTAAGGCACCCTAAAGGATCCGCTAACTTGCGGTTGTCCGTTCAAACATAGGTTAATTTATTTGGCTAAGGGATGTATATTTTTTAGAAAAGGATTATTTAAGTAAAAGGGATGTGGCAATATCTAGAGAATATATATTGATAACTAAAGGGTCTTATAAGATTCAAAAAAAAAAAATATATATATATATATAAAGTTGATTATGAAATGAAATTATTTTATTCTTGACAAAAGTAAGAAAGTGATTACTCCTAACAATATACGTAAGGTTAAGATTCTTATAAAAAGGTTAATTATGAAATTTATTATTTTTTTATACGTATGTGCGAGAATTACTTCCTATAATATTTATGAAGAGTTTATGATAAAGTTTATTTCTTAAGGACTAAATGTGGAGAAATATGTTAACTACATGACTAAAGTATAACTAGGATTAATTATTTTAGATTTAGATTTATATGACGTAAAGGATGAATTTATTCTTTAATCTACCCCTTCCAAAGTATTCAAAGACTAGTAGAGTTTATCCTATTAATTACAAGGTTAATAAACATGACAACAATAAATAAACAAATAAATAGATGCATAGATAAGCAAAAGGAGGAGTGAGATTGGAATTGTGGTAACGTCTAGAACGGATGGCGACACCATCTATCCTACAACTGTTTGGAAGCCCTGCGGCGGAAGTGTGATTGACGATATGAAAGTCATGATGAGTCTCGTACCGAGACTCTTGATTATTCCTCCGATGCATATCATGTGAAATAAGAAAGAAAAGGATTAGTAAATATTCTAAACTCCATCATACATGATAATGAAATATTAAACTAAGCACACACGCTGCCAATATTAATTACTGTGATAGGATATTCTACCAGCAAATAACATCTTAAACTGTTAGTCAAGTGATGGGCCTCAATGTGCAAGAAACATGACTCAAGCCCAATAATATCAAATTCCAGATTTTTAAAATATCGAGCCATCACGACATGCCCATAGATACAAACTCCTTCTAGCCATATATAAGGGGTTGAAATACACAAGACATCCCCATAAACGAGAAGGTATACAACCCTTATACATTGAATATATTCGATGCAATTTAAACAATATATCGCACAATGGGAAATAGTGAGCAATTGAGCGTGATGCAGATATAAAGGTAAGTCGTGATTTTATAGTGATGCATGCTCACTGGTACACTGGATGAGCAGAATTCTAAAAGGAAAATATAGGGCAGACATCTCAAGACCAATAGTTTAAGTACATATGGGACAGCCTCATTTTAGCTCTAGATAAGCTGCTGAATCCACACATGGAAAAGTCATGTAAACAAGTATATTCCTCACATAAATTGAAGGTGTAAGAAAGCAAGCAAACTGATTCAGTCCATCTGAAACTGTCCATTGACCCTTAAACAACAGACCTCTAGATTTATGTCAAGTTATGGGGGGTATATCAAAATGTATCCACAGACTGAGCATATAACCAACTTCATTAACAGAATATGTGATATTTAATGGTAAGATTAATCAGTGGTTCATTTAGAGATTAGACTAATCTGAATTCAGCAAATAATAAAATAGGCATTACCCATCTTTTGAAACAGTCTTGACAGATGCATAAAGGACCCATGATATTTCCACTACTAACCCAAAATGGGTCTAGGACCCTTATACAAATGTTATACATTAACTATACACATAGAAGAACCATAATCGAATGCATACATGCCTAAGACAGCATCGACACCACAAATAAAGAAAAATCACTATTGACAGATTTGTCCAGAAAACAAAGACTAAACTGAGTTAGAGTAAATTCGACACAATAATATAAATATCATCACACAGAATATACAATATCAATTAAGCGACTAAATAATAGATAGAGAATGGGTTTAGGACCTTTTGTGGGTAGCGGCGAGGCGGCGACAATGGTTTTCGAATAAATCGAAGGAAAAGTCACAAAGACTGTTTGCAAGAAATGATAGTAGTAATTTCGATAGAAAAGAAAAGGATTTCTAGACTTGATACTGTGATAGTTCGATGACCGACCCTGAATCCCCCCGGTTGCATGTCAAAACTTGGTATTTATAGCCCCTAGTTAGGTTTCGATTATGGTAAGTCTAGGACGGGTTTTAGGGATGATTCGTACTGGATTTGGACGCGGTTTTCGTATTGTTCTTGTTATGGTAAGGCAACTGTTTTTGTGGATGATTTGGAAGACTTTAAAACGATTCGTTGCCATTTTGAGATTCTTACCGAAATTGATAAGGAAAGGTTTATGGTGAGATGGGGAAGATCGCCGGATTCTCAGGCGAGAATCTCGGCTGGGGAGGTGGCGTGAGGGAGAGGTGCGTGCGGCGGTCTTTTAGGTTTAGGGCTTCGTTAGGTTAAGGGAAAGGGGAAGTCGACGGGGAAGGGAAGTGGGGCTTTTAGGGAATGGGTTATGGGCTGGACGAGGGGGAATTAAAGGTTAGAGGGTTATGGGTTGCGGGTCGTTGGAGTGGGCCGCGGGTTGAGGGAGTTGCGTTGGGCTAGACGGGAAAGTAAATAGGGGAGTGGGCTGGACGGGTGTTTTAAGATGTAGGGGAAATTAAAGGGGAGTGGGTTATGGGCTGCGGGTTTGGGCCAATATGTTGGGCTGGCTTGTGTTGGACGAAAAATAAGGTGGGTTTTGGGGTATTTTAATTAGTCTTGATTTATGTATTAGTTTAGGTGTATTATTTAATTAATGGTGGATAAATTATTTAAATTGTGATTATTTTACTTAAGGTTTTTATTAGTCTAAGCTATTGTTATAATAATGCACGAGGGCATGCTACTTAATTAGTGCTTAATATTTTATGATGCTAGGCCGTTATTAAAACCTACCTATTATGTGTATTGTGGTTCTAGAAAAAAAGAAAATTGTTTAATTTATTGGTTATTTATTTAAGGGGGATGGACAAAATTGGGTGTCAACAATCACCATTACCTACAGCAGAAGTTCCAGCATCCATAGCAGGGGCCACCACTGTATCCCTAGCAGTAGTGTCCCCAATCTCCACACCCATAGCACCAGCAGCAGGAAAAAAGGCAGAAGCAACCACATCTCCTACTTCTTTATTTTTCTCATTCATAGCAGCAAAATCAGTAGCAACAACACCACCCACATTTGTGGTCATGTCATTGATCGTATCAAATCTAGCAGCTACTACAACAACAATGGTTGTTACATCAGTAACATCATCACCTGCAACAACTGCAATCTCTGCAGCACCCTCCACTGACATTCCCTCAATTACAGCATGCACAACAGCTGCTTTGCCAGCACCAGCATAACAAGTAGCATTAGGAACAACATCGGGTGCATCCTCAGGAAAAGCAGCATTGTCAAAATCACCTGGAACATCAGCAGTAGTAATAATATTGACAACAACATCAATATCAATCTCTGCAGCAACAGGTGTTTTCATAGCATCATTATTGACACCAGTATCAACAGCCCCTTCAAATACAACATCAATACCATTAAAAAAATTCCCCTGTCTCTCTGACCCCTCTTCAACACCATTTTCAACCAATATAGCAAAGGGATTAGGTTGTATAGGATTTGATATTTCTGGTACATGTGTTTTGTTTTGTTTTATGTTATTATTGTGTGTTAGCGATTTTACTTATGCTTAACGCAAGTGCACGTATCGTTCACAAGTAATATAGTCTCGTAAGACCGAATATCATCCTCAGAGACTGGTTTTCAAGTATCGATTATCTAAGTTTTAGTTTCTATTTGGTGAACGTTAATTTGTTTGGGTTTTAGACTAAGAATTAAAACTAATGCAGGAAATAAACTAATTATGATAATACTTTGGTTTAAATCAGTTATGATGGAAATAGGGCATTCCAATATCCTCAACTATCCACTTTTTTCAATCCTTAATGCAACAACAATGGTTTCCTCTTCTACGTTAAGATAGTGGTTAACTAGACTGTCTTATATTCCGGTTAGGACATATAATCGCTCAACCCCTGCACTTTTTTGGTCTAAGGGTATATTGAGAGAATATAAAATATTTGATTTAGAGTCGAGATATTTTAATCAATAATAAATTATGAGATAATTTTCATTTGATGAAATTATTTAATTAAGTCAAAATTGGATTTTAGATTTAATCAAAATTAAAACGTGCAGAAATATTGAAAACATAGGAGGCGTCGCGGCGCTGGTATGACAGTGGGCCCAATTCGACTGGCCCACTGAATTTCGGATTTTGGATAAGGTTTTATGTCTGATTCAAGTCTGATTTGGTTTTCTCCTCCCCTAAATATTTAGCACTTAACCCATAATTTTAGGTGACTCAATTCTTACTTTCTGAACTCAGAGTTCAGAGATTAAAATTCTCTCAAACCTCTGCCAAGATTTCCTAGCTTTTCTGACAGAGGGATATACCGAAGCAAGACTTGAACCCGAGCAGACAATCTCGTGCGCACCTTTTAGTAGAGACTGCAAAACATAAACTGTAAGTTTTCTTGTGTCTTTGCAGATTTTAATTGTACCATAATCATACCAGAAGAATTTGTTGGGGCAAGTAAGTTAACAAAATTTTAAACTTCCGCTGTGCCTTACTTGTATGTTTTAGACCCAACAAAACCCTACAGTGATATCAGAGCCCAAGTTGGTTCAATGGTTACGTAACAATTGAAAGTCATAATAATATAGGTTAAACGTAAAATTGATTTTAATCTGAATTAAAATAATGCTACTTAAAATCTGACATACTTTGACTGAGAGATTAAGCTTTGTAATCACCCTAAATTATCAACTACGCTAAATCGAGGAATTCATTCCGTTTTAGCACGAACTGAGCCTTGTGCAGAAATCTGTTCATTGCGAACATGGTGCACAATAAATAATGTGTAGGAATGGATGATGGTCGACATGTGCGTTATTGATAAATGTTACACCCCGTAGTTACAGGACATGCTTTAAGAACGTGCGTAAGAACTCGCAAATGTTAAGATTTGAGACTTGTAAAAATTTATCGGAATTGTGAAATTGTCGGAAAACGTAATATTGTGACGAATGGGAGGGCGACACGTGTCACCCCCCCCCCCTTATGGTGCCTTGGACGAATTGTAGCATGGGCACAAGGGTCATTTGACCCTTGTTAGGAAGACAAGTCTTGCTAATAGAGAGCTTGACAAAATTGACTAAGTCAAAGGGTCCAAAGTCTTGATATTTTAATTAGAGATCATCCAAACCACCCAATTGTTTGCATCTTGACCCTCCATGTCCCTTTATAATACTACTAGTAGTGAGACAAGCCTAACACTTAGCAAAATTTACACAAAAATTGGATGAACATGAGCCTTAGCTCTCGGGTTCAACATGGGTGAGAAAGAAAAAAATTTGTTTGTTGTCCAATAATCTCCCCACTTTAAACCAAGGTTCTTGAGTATATTGTAAGCATATCTCAATAGAAAAATCTCGGAAAAAGATAGTTTTCGGGTTAGTCGCAAAGTGAAAACCTAGTGGCTTTTCTAGGTTTTGTTTGGAAGTTTGAAGGAAATTGGTTGATGTTGTTCTAAGGGTCTCAAGTAGCGGATTGAAGTGTCTTGAAGAGTCTCTAAGTTGCTAAGGAGCGACTTCGGATTCGGAAATTGGATTAAGATTCGTTGAGGTATAATCTTGTCTCTTAGAAGTGTTACAAGATTATTTATATTGTTGTTATCTTTACATGTTGCTAGCATGAAGTATATGTGTTGAAGTTTATAAGGATTATGGATTGATTGTAGCCTTGGAAATCCGAAATGTAATGTAAGCCATGTTAAGTTGGATTACAATTTAGTCATTATTAGAATCGTCGCATGTTGTTGACTTAAAGGTTATAGTAGTTATAGTCGTTTGCGACTTGATATCATGTTGGGCTAATAACTTGGATTGAAATGGAAATTGGATAAGAATTGATGTTGTAGTATTTCAAGTTAGCCGAATTGGACATATAGTTGGTATTAATTTGATATCGTTTGTGGGGCGGAATTTTACACGTCTAGTAGGCGTGTAATCCTCTATTGATAATTGCATTTGATTGGGCCTTAAATGTGGCGTGTTTGGTTATTGTATTCGGCCTTGAAAAAGGTGGCAAAGTAAGTAAAAACAAAGGAGATGCTGTCCGATTTTCCGTAGAATTTAGCAACTTAGCACCTAGAATATTCTACGTTTGAAGTAAGAGGTTAATGGACGTATTGTGACCATTATAGGTTGAAGTACTAAGTATAGCGTATCCTACTTGAAGGATGGATTAGCTATCAAGATTGAAGTACTTTGGAGCATTTTGCTACTTGTCGATAATCGTCGCGAGGTATGTGAACCTCTTCCTTCCTTTGGCATGATTCTATGTATGGAATATACATGTGGTATCATTTCATGTTTCCTTCTACTCTTAGAAGTTAAGAGGTAGTTGTGTGATTTGCTCTATGTAGAACTTTTCCTATCTTTTTGAGCATGACTAGTTGCATGTATGTAGTACGGTAGACGTACAACACCTTGATATCCTTTACTAGTTTTATAAATAGCCAAGTCAGGTGAGTTAGGAGATTAACTCATTTCTTTGAAAGAATAAAGGATGTCTTAAGTTTTATTAAAGTTAAGGGACTTGAAGAGTTTTAAAGTATGTGATACTTGTTTCGTTTTAAACGTATAAGTCCCTTGGATAGGAAATTATATGTTTCGCTAAGGCATAAGGTGAATATAACGGCTTTATGGGGAGTTGGTTATATTTGCTTTATGGAAAGATAAATGACTTGATTTTAGTAAAAAAAGGCAACTTGATTTTAAGGCATCAATTGTCTGAGGTTTTATAATAAAAGGAGTCACTTAAGTTCTAAGGGTTAAGAGACTAATTGTATTTTTTTTTGAAAGTTAAGAGAATTGATTTGAAAGTATACAATACTTGTTTTTTTAAAAGTAGAAGTCTCTTGGTTATAAAAGAAAAGAGTTTTGTCTAAAACCATAAAGGGTTATAACGGCTTTATGGGAAGTTGGTTATAACGGCTTTATGGAAAGTTAAGAGAATGGTTTTCTCTAATAAAGTAATCACAGAATTAACTTGTATTAAGGAAGGGCAATGTGATTTAAAGGTATCACTTGCTTAGAGCTTTTAAGTAAGGGTCACTTGATTTTAGAAAGTAGAAATGTATTTCTAAAAGTATCGTGACTTATGTGATCAGACACAAGCACGGATACTACGTGTTAGTATCGTGGGGTTTTACACAAAAGGAGTCTCTTAAAAGAATGTACGTACGTAGTACTTTGGCCTGTTTAATTGAGAATAATTCTATGTGATGCCTTGATTAGTACTTTGGCTTGATAAAATGAGAATTATTCTAATTGTGCCTTGATAAGTACTTTGGCTTGATTAATTGAGAATAATTCTATGTGATGCCTTGATTAGTACTTTGGCTTGATAAAATGAGAATTATTCTAATTGTGCCTTGATAAGTACTTTGGCTTGATTAATTGAGAATTTGTCTAAGTATGCCTTGATAAGTACTTTGGCTTGTTAAATGAGAATTATTCTATTTGTGCCTTGATAAGTACTTTGGCTTGATTAATTGAGGATTAGTCTAAGTGTGCCTTGATAAGTACTTTGGCTTGTTAGTTGAGAATTAGCCTATGTGTGCTGGTGATAGCCTTTGAGTGCAAGTATTATGTTTTATTACGTTCTTGCGACTCTCGGTTGTAAGTCATTGTCTTGTTGTAAAGTACTTGGGCGTCACAAGCGGTGATGTGGGATTCCACGGGTATGCTTAGTTATTAGTAGTACTTAGGTTAAATTCTGGATTTTTATAGAATACATGGTAGTGCTTCATTTGTTTGGCCAGGTCGAGATAGGGTAAGAGTATAAGTGAGGTAAACCCCAGACATTATACCCCGCTTGTTTTGTTGTGATCGGTCGAGATAGAGGCAAGAGTATAAGTGAGGGTAAATCCCAAGATCTTTATACCACCTTCTCCAGGTAAGAGTATAAGTGAGGTAGACCCCAGATGCTATACCACCGCTTTACCACCTTCTCAGGTAAGAGTAGAAGTGAGGTAGACCCCAAGACGCTATACCACCGGTGGGACTTGGTGTTCATTTATGCCTATTGGTGTATTATTATACCGGTATCGCAGCGATGATGTGGGATTCCACGCGGAGATATATATATATGTGTTGTGTATGTATCGCCGACGGTGAGGTGGGATGCCAGGCGCATCACATGATTATATTTTACACTTATAGCTGTCGGCAGTGATGGGGGATTCCACGGACACGCTTGATATTTGTGTGACTTGATCGCGTCCCAGATTGGGCCGGGTAGTAAATGTGCCCTCCTTAAAGGGCCGGATTATACTTATGAAAGATAAGTAAGCTATATAGAAATGAACTTAATGATTTTTCCTAATCATGTGCGTAAGAATGTAGCTATAACCTTTATTGAAAATGGGAAAAGATATTGATGTGAAATTAAGTTCATAAGTGGTAATGACATGGCAGGATCTGGTATGTACTTTTTATACTTGTCTCTGTCATTCTTTTGTCTGATTATGGTGCATTTCTTATGCGTTATTTACATTCCATATTAAATTTTGTTGCGGCCCGCCAAGCTGCGTTAAATGCCGCAGGTTTTAGGTACCCAGGTTGGTGATCCTTGCTCTTAGGATCTCGGTTCAGTTTTGAGAAAAGCTCCATTTGCTCCGGAGGCTTATCTCTTGGTACGTTTTCCCTGAGGTGGTAGATTCATGTTTATTCAGGGGTATGGTGGGGTCTGTCCATTCTGATTGTTCGATTGTTATTCCTAAGTGCAGTATTCACATACGTGGTTGGGTGTAAGATCCGAGTTGTACTTTTGATTATGTTTATATTATAGAAAGCGGCGATCGGCTAGCTCGTGACGTTTATTTACACACGTGTTTATGTTGTGTATGTTCATTGCTATTCTCTCGATGTATACAGATGGGGTGCGGGTAGGGCACGATCGCGGCCGGGTCGTGACAAAAGTGGTATCGAGCGATTAGTCCTCGGAAAGTGTCTGACCAGGTGTCTAGTAGAGTCTTGATTATCGGTGTGTTGTGCACCACATCTATAATCAGGAGGCTGCAGGACATTTAGGATTGGTTTCCATTCTTCCCACTCTGAGATCGTGTCGTAGAGCTGTGTTGTTAGGGTTGTCTCTCCCTAACGAGTTATGTTGATTACAGCTACGAGAAAGGCAGCAGTGACCCAGGAAGGACTATGTGGATTGCGTATCCAGGTTGGTAATGATTATAGTATAGTTGGTATTGTGACATACTTCTATACGGAGTTATGTATGAGGGTCATTTATGGGTTGCCTATAATGGTTTTAGATTTACCAAGAGTGGTAAAGACTAACTAGATACCGGGAAGGTATGGAATAGTTAATGAATTCTCGCCAAGACCTTATGTGTTGTTTTGAGATAATTAGGAAGGGATGAGCTGTCTGATAGGGTAGTGAACCCTTAAGAGGCCGTGTTAAGGAACTTAAAGGAATGTCATGTAAATAGATTAAGCTGCGTAGTAGGCTTAAGAGAATTGTACGGATGAGGTCCGTATAGAGTAAGTAATGGTGGTTGTGATCAAGACGGCACGATTATGGTATTATGAGGAGTTTTTGTACCCGTTTACGGGGAGACTGATAAGATAGGCTTGGAGCATGGAAATTGCGAGCCTAAGAATGTTGAAGACCGCTGAGACCTTAGATGTACAAGGTCTTCTCGGGTAGAAAGATTTATTATAGACCAAGAATAAGAGTTAAGTGCGACGGCGGGTCGGGGTGAGGACCTGTTACGGGTCTCCCCACGGCCTGGAATGGAGTGGGATCAGTTGGTAGTAATTCCGCTACGTGACAGGGCCACGAGGGTGCAAGGCCCAAGTCTAGTTAATTGTTTTACGGGTTCGTGGACGCGTTCCACCGGAACCAGGTCGTGGGAGTCGGAAATGGCCTTATGTTGTTTAAAGAGAGTGACTCCAAAAGATTGGAGGCCAACATCGGTATGGAAGTTATGTATACTAGTATGAGTTGGAAGTACGGAAAGAGTGCGACCAGTAAGAAAGATAACAACCAAGTGTAAAGGAATAGAGCCTGAATCCATAAGAACCTTTCGAGGTAGCTACACCCGTGAGTGTGTGTGGGGTGGTAGCTGAGCGGGAATATGAGGTTTTCCCGGTGATGATACAGTCGTCAGACCCTAGTAGACCTAGTAGAGAGGATTATGACAGACTTTGAGGTCATTATAAGTATGGGCTAGTTGTCTTCGTGAGTGCCAAGGTTGACATCTTAGTATAAATATTGTTATGTGGCCATGGGTGGCATATGTCGTAAGAAGGGTGTAGTATAAGGAGACTATGTCGCGCTTTAATTAGATTGGACTCCGAAAGAACATTCGAGGACGAATGTTTCTAAGGGGGGAAGAATGTTACACTCCGTGAATTCTGAGGACATGCTTTAGAACGTGCGTAAGAACTTCGCAAATGTTAAGATTTGAGACTTGTAAAAATTTATCTAATTGTGAAATTGTCGGAAAACGTAATATTGTGACGAATGGGAGGGCGACACGTGTCACCCCCCTTATGGTGCCTTGGACGAATTGTAGCATGGGCACAAGGGTCATTTGACCCTTGTTAGGAAGACAAGTCTTGCTAATAGAGAGCTTGACAAAATTGACTAAGTCAAAGGGTCCAAAGTCTTGATATTTTAATTAGAGATCATCCAAACCACCCAATTGTTTGCATCTTGACCCTCCATGTCCCTTTATAATACTACTAGTAGTGAGACAAGCCTAACACTTAGCAAAATTTACACAAAAATTGGATGAACATGAGCCTTAGCTCTCGGGTTCAACATGGGTGAGAAAGAAAAAAATTTGTTTGTTGTCCAATAATCTCCCCACTTTAAACCAAGGTTCTTGAGTGTATTGTAAGCATATCTCAATAGAAAAATCTCGGAAAAAGATAGTTTTCGGGTTAGTCGCAAAGTGAAAACCTAGTGGCTTTTCTAGGTTTTGTTTGGAAGTTTGAAGGAAATTGGTTGATGTTGTTCTAAGGGTCTCAAGTAGCGGATTGAAGTGTCTTGAAGAGTCTCTAAGTTGCTAAGGAGCGACTTCGGATTCGGAAATTGGATTAAGATTCGTTGAGGTATAATCTTGTCTCTTAGAAGTGTTACAAGATTATTTATATTGTTGTTATCTTTACATGTTGCTAGCATGAAGTATATGTGTTGAAGTTTATAAGGATTATGGATTGATTGTAGCCTTGGAAATCCGAAATGTAATGTAAGCCATGTTAAGTTGGATTACAATTTAGTCATTATTAGAATCGTCGCATGTTGTTGACTTAAAGGTTATAGTAGTTATAGTCGTTTGCGACTTTGTCACGACCCGACCCCGGGACCGCGACTGGTGCCCTACCTGGGCACCCTTACAGGTAAACATCAGAGAAAATCAGCGGAACATACATGAAACTTATAAAATAAAAACAACAGTAATAAAACAACAGGTTAGCCGATAGGGCTACCTTCCTGAACGTACATACATAAATGAAGCAGTTGCCTCCTTTCCTTTACAAACTGACCCACAATATGTGACTACAGACCTCTAGGAATAACAACTGTGGCGGGACAGGGCCCCGCCATACCCCTGAATATACATGAATCTTCTACCTCAGGGAAAACCGTTCCAAGAGATAAGCCTCCGGAGCAAGTGGAGCTTTCTCTCAAAACTGAACCGAGATCCTAAGAGCAAGGATCACCAACCTGGGTACCTAAAACCTGCGGGCATGAGCGGCCCGAAGAAATTCGATCTAACAGTGCGAATATGGAACAGAAATAACGTACAGTAAACAGATCATAACTGTACAAAAGAATGACAAGGACAAGTATAAAAATACATACCAGATCCTGCCGTGTCATTACCACTTATGAACTTAATTTCACATCAATATCTTTTACATTCCGTTAAGAGTTATAGCCATATCTTACGTACTTACTTAGGAGAAGTCATTAAGTTCATCTCTATCTAACTTACTTATCTTTCATAACATAGTCCGGCCCATTACAGAGGGACACATATACTACCCGGCCCAATCTGGGACGCGATCAAGTCACACAAATAGCAAAGTGTGCCCGTGGAATACCCCATCACCGCCAACTATAAGTGTAAAATATAACCACGTGACGCGCCGTGGCATCCCACCTCACCGCCGGCGTACACATACACAATACATACATATATCTCCGCGTGGAATCCCACATCACGGCGGTATAAGTGTAAAACATAACCATGGGTCTCACGCCCATAATACCAATCAAAGCAGTGGTATAGCGTCTTGGGGCTTGCCCCTCATTTATACTCTTACCCTGGAGGAGGTGGTAAAGCAGGGGGTATAACGTCTTGGGGCTTGCCCCTCATTTATACTCTTACCCTGGAGAAGGTGGTACAACGTCTTGGGGCTTGCCCCTCATTTATACTCTTACCCTATCTCAACCGGCCGACAATCAACACATAAAGCAGGTGGTACAGCGTCTTGGGGGTTTACCCCTCACTTATACTCTTACCCTGGAGAAGGTGGTACAACGTCTTGGGGCTTGCCCCTCATTTATACTCTTACCCTATCTCGACCGACCATCAACAAGACATAAGCACTACCATGTCTTCTATAAAAATCCGGGAATTTAACCCAAGTACTACAAGTAACGGAAGCATACCCGTGGAATCCCACATCACTGTCGGTACGTCCCAGTAACTTACAACAAGACATCCGACCCTTCAACCGAGAGTCGCGACAACTTAATAAAACATAATACTTGCACTCAAAGGCTATTACCAGCACATATAGGCAAGTTCTCAATTAACCAAGCCAAAGTACTTATCAAGGCACACATAGGATAATTCTCATTTTATCAAGCCAAAGTACTAATCAAGGCATACATAGAATAATTCTCTTTTAACAAGTCAAAGTACTTATCAAGGCACACTTAGACAAATTCTCAATTTATCAAGCCAAAGTACTAATCAAGGCATACATAGAATAATTCTCTTTTAACAAGTCAAAGTACTTATCAAGGCACACTTAGACAAATTCTCAATTTATCAAGCCAAAGTACTAATCAAGGCATACATAGAATAATTCTCTTTTAACAAGTCAAAGTACTTATCAAGGCACACTTAGACAAATTCTCAATTTATCAAGCCAAAGTACTACATACGTACATTCTTTTATAAAAGACTCCTTTCTATGTAAAGCTCCAAGATACTAACACCCGTAGTATCAAGTCCTATTCACCTTTCAAGACAAGTCACAATACCTTTTTTAGAAATACAAATACCGGCTTCTAAATCAAGTGACTTCTTTTATTAAAAACCTTAAGCAATTGGTACCTTTAAACCAATTTGCGTTCCTTAATACAAGTTATTTCTTTGATTACTTTATTAGAAAACTATTCTCTTAACCTTCCATAAAGCCGTTATAACCAACTTCCCATAAAGCCGTTATAACCCTTTATGGTTTAGACCAACACGTTCCTTTTATAACCAAGAGACTTCTACTTTTTGAAACCAAGTATTAAATACTTTCAAATCAATTCTCATACCTTTCAAACATACTACTAGTCTCTTAACCTTTAGAAAACAAGTGACTCATTTTATATAAAACCTTAGGCAATTAATGCCTTAAAAACAAGTTGCCTTTTCACTAAAATCAATTCATTTATCTTTCCATAAAGCAAATATAACTAACTTCCCATAAAGCCGTTATATTCACTTTATATCTTAGCCAAAAACAATTTCCTATCCAAGGGACTTATACGTTTAAAACGGAACAAGTATCACATACTTTAAAACTCTTCAAGTCCCTTAACTTAATAAAACTCAAGACATCCTTTATTCTTTCAAAGAAGTGAGTTAATCCCCAACTCACCCGACTTGGCTATTCATAAAATTAGTAAAGGATATCTAGGTGTTATACGTCTGCCGTACTACATCGTGCAACTAGTCATGCTCAAAGATAGGAAAAGTTCTACATAGAGTAGATCACACAACTACCTCTTAACTTCTAAGAGTAGAAGGAAACATGAAATGATACCACAAGTATATTCCATACATAGAATCATGCCAAAGGAAGGAAGAGGTTCACATACCTCGCGACGATTGTCGACAAGTAGCAAAATGCTCCAAAGTACTTCAACCTATAATGGTCACAATATGTCTATTAACCTCTTACTTCAACGTAGAATATCCTAGGTGCTAAGTCACTAAATTCTACTGAAATCGGACAAAGACCTCCTTTGTTTCTACTTACTTTGCCACCTTTTCAAGGTCGAATACAATAACCAAACAGCCCGATTGGCTCACCACAATCTATAAGGTAGTCCAAAACAAATGAATAACAAACTACTAGTCCAATTTTCGGCCATAAAGAATACAACAATACCAATTCTTATCCAATTTCCATTTCAATCCAAATTGGTAGCCTCACATGATATCAAGTCGCATTTGATTATAACAACCGTAATCTTCAAGTCAATTACATGCGACGATTCTAACAACGATTAAATTGTAATCCAACTTAATCATGGCTTACATGTCATTTCGGATTTTAAGCTACAATCCATAATACTTATAAAACTTCAACACATATACTTCATGCTAGTAAAAATGTAAGGCTAACAACAATTACATAATCTTGTAACACTTAAAGAGAAACAGATTATACCTCCACGAATTGTAATCCAATCTTCAAAACCGGTTGCTCCTTAGCAACCTAGAGCCTCTTCAAGACACCTCAATCCGCTCTTTGAGACCCTTAGAACAACCCCAACAATTTTCCTTCAAACTTCTAAACAAAACCTAGAAAGACAACTAGGTTTTTGCTTTGCGACTACTCTGAAAACTCTCTTTTTAGATTTTTCTATTGAGATACACTTACATAACACTCAAGAACCTTGGTTTAAAATGTGGAGCTTAAAGAACAAGCAACGAAAATTTTCCTTTCTTCTCCATGGTGAACCCGAGCACCATTAGTGTAGTCTTCAATTTTGTGAAACTTTGCTAAGTGTTAAGTCATCTCTTGCTACTAGTATTAAATATAGGGACATGGAGGGTTAAGATGCAACCAATTGGGTGGTTTGGATGAGCTATAGCTAAATATCAAGACTAAGTGGGGTCATTGACTTAGTCAATTTACTCATGCTACTACTTGCAAGACTAAATCATCCAACCAAAGGTCAAATGACCATTGTGCCCATGCTTCAATTCGTCCAAGACAACATAAGGGGGTGACACGTGTCGCCTCCCATTCGTCACAATAATACGTTTTCCGACAATTCCATAATTCCGTTAAAAAATTTTACAGTCTCAAATTTTAACACTTGCGAGTTCTTACGTACGTTCTTAACACATGTCCTGTAAATACGGGGTGTAACAGACTTGATATCATGTTGGGCTAATAACTTGGATTGAAATGGAAATTGGATAAGAATTGATGTTGTAGTATTTCAAGTTAGCCGAATTGGACATATAGTTGGTATTAATTTGATATCGTTTGTGGGGCAGAATTTTACACGTCTAGTAGGCGTGTAATCCTCTATTGATAATTGCATTTGATTGGGCCTTAAATGTGGCGTGTTTGGTTATTGTATTCGGCCTTGAAAAAGGTGGCAAAGTAAGTAAAAACAAAGGAGATGCTGTCCGATTTTCCGTAGAATTTAGCAACTTAGCACCTAGAATATTCTACGTTTGAAGTAAGAGGTTAATGGACGTATTGTGACCATTATAGGTTGAAGTACTAAGTATAGCGTATCCTACTTGAAAGATGGATTAGCTATCAAGATTGAAGTACTTTGGAGCATTTTGCTACTTGTCGATAATCGTCGCGAGGTATGTGAACCTCTTCCTTCCTTTGGCATGATTCTATGTATGGAATATACCTGTGGTATCATTTCATGTTTCCTTCTACTCTTAGAAGTTAAGAGGTAGTTGTGTGATTTGCTCTATGTAGAACTTTTCCTATCTTTTGAGCATGACTAGTTGCATGTATGTTGTACGGTGACGACACCTTGATATCCTTTACTAGTTTTATAAATAGCCAAGTCAGGTGAGTTAGGAGATTAACTCATTTCTTTGAAAGAATAAAGGATGTCTTAAGTTTTATTAAAGTTAAGGGACTTGAAGAGTTTTAAAGTATGTGATACTTGTTTCGTTTTAAACGTATAAGTCCCTTGGATAGGAAATTATATGTTTCGCTAAGGCATAAGGTGAATATAACGGCTTTATGGGGAGTTGGTTATATTTGCTTTATGGAAAGATAAATGACTTGATTTTAGTAAAAAAAGGCAACTTGATTTTAAGGCATCAATTGTCTGAGGTTTTATAATAAAAGGAGTCACTTGAGTTCTAAGGGTTAAGAGACTAATTGTATTTTTTTTTTGAAAGTTAAGAGAATTGATTTGAAAGTATACAATACTTGTTTTTTTAAAAGTAGAAGTTTCTTGGTTATAAAAGAAAAGAGTTTTGTCTAAAACCATAAAGGGTTATAACGGCTTTATGGGAAGTTGGTTATAACGGCTTTATGGAAAGTTAAGAGAATGGTTTTCTCTAATAAAGTAATCACAGAATTAACTTGTATTAAGGAAGGGCAATGTGATTTAAAGGTATCACTTGCTTAAAGCTTTTAAGTAAGGGTCACTTGATTTTAGAAGCCGAGAAATGTATTTCTAAAAGTATCGTGACTTATGTGAACTGTACACAAGCCTGGATACTACGGGTGTTAGTATCATGGGGTTTTACACAAAAAGGAGTCTCTTAAAAAGAATGTACGTACGTAGTACTTTGGCCTGTTTAATTGAGAATAATTCTATGTGATGCCTTGATTAGTACTTTGGCTTGATAAAATGAGAATTATTCTAATTGTGCCTTGATAAGTACTTTGGCTTGATTAATTGAGATTAATTCTATGTGATGCCTTGATTAGTACTTTGGCTTGATAAAATGAGAATTATTCTAATTGTGCCTTGATAAGTACTTTGGCTTGATTAATTGAGAATTTGTCTAAGTATGCCTTGATAAGTACTTTGGCTTGTTAAATGAGAATTATTCTATTTGTGCCTTGATAAGTACTTTGGCTTGATTAATTGAGGATTAGTCTAAGTGTGCCTTGATAAGTACTTTGGCTTGTTAGTTGAGAATTAGCCTATGTGTGCTGGTGATAGCCTTTGAGTGCAAGTATTATGTTTTATTACGTTGCCGCGACTCTCGGTTGTAAGTGTTGTCTTGTTGTAAAGTACTGGACGCATCGGTGATGTGGGATTCCACGGGTATGCTTCCGTTATTAGTAGTACTTGGGTTAAATTCCTGGATTTTTATAGAAGACATGGTAGTGCTTCTGTTTGTTTGACGGCCGGTCGAGATAGGGTAAGAGTATAAGTGAGGGGTAAACCCCCAAGACATTATACCCCCTGCTTGTTTTGTTTGACGGTCGGTCGAGATAGGGTAAGAGTATAAGTGAGGGGTAAATCCCCAAGATGCTATACCACCTTCTCCAGGGTAAGAGTATAAGTGAGGGGTAGACCCCCAAGATGCTATACCACCTGCTTTACCACCTTCTCCAGGGTAAGAGTATAAGTGAGGGGTAGACCCCCAAGACGCTATACCACCGGTGGGACTTGGTGTTCATTTATGCCTATTGGTGTATTATTATACCGGACTCGGCGATGATGTGGGATTCCACGCGGGAGATATATATATATGTGTTGTGTATGTGTCTGACACGGTGAGGTGGGATGCCACGCGCATCACATGATTATATTTTACACTTATACCGTCGGCGGTGATGGGGATTCCACGGACACGCTTGATATTTTGTGTGATTTGATCGCGTCCCATTGGCGGGTAGTAAATGTGCCCTCCTTAAAGGGCCGGATTATACTTATGAAAGATAAGTAAGCTATATAGAAATGAACTTAATGATTTTTCCTAATCATGTGCGTAAGAATGTAGCTATAACCTTTATTGAAAATGGGAAAAGATATTGATGTGAAATTAAGTTCATAAGTGGTAATGACATGGCAGATCTCGTATGTACTTTTATACTTGTCCTGCCATTCTTTTGTACGATTATGGTCCATTTCTTATCACGTTATTTCTGCTCCATATTGCACTGTTGTTATCGACCCTTCGAAGTGCGTTCATGCCCGCAGGTTTTAGGTACCCAGGTTGGTGATCCTTGCTCTTAGGATCTCGGTTCAGTTTTGAGAAAAGCTCCATTTGCTCCGGAGGCTTATCTCTTGGTACGTTTTCCCTGAGGTGGTAGATTCATGTTTATTCAGGGGTATGGTGGGGTCCTGTCCCGCTACAGTTGTTCAGTTGTTATTCCTAGAGGTCTGTATTCACATATGTGGTTGGGCTGTAAGATCTGAGTTGTACTTTTGATTATGTTTATATTATAGAAGGCGGCCTGATCGGCTAGCCTGTGACGTTTTTATTTACACATGTGTTTATGTTGTGTATGTTCCGCTGCTATTCTCTGATGTATACCTGAATGGGGTGCCCAGGTAGGGCACCAGTCGCGGCCCCGGGGTCGGGTCGTGACAATAATGGTGGGTGGTAGTAAAGGATCCGTAATCTGAATCCTAAATTAGATTCAGGGGTTGGACGATTTTTAGAAAATCAGCACGAAAACCGCTCTGAAAAGAACATCGGCGCCGCGGCTCCAGCTAGGGTTTCACGGCGGCATATCAGCTCCATGTTGGAGCGCCGCAGCGCCGATCACGGTAAAATTAGGGGTCTTGATTAAAACCTTCGTTTAAAATTCGGAGCTTACTGGAACTTAAGCACCACAACCCATAGTGGAGCGCCGCGACCCTAATTCACAGAAACAGAAACTAAAAGTTTATGCATGTTAAGCGCTGCAGCTCCTTGGAGGAACTCCACGACGCCTGACGTCCAGAAAGTTAAAATCTCAGTTTTCAAAAATTTAATCCATGATTATTATTACACAGTATGTTGGTATACTATTTACGTGCTAAATGATCATCATTTACTTTACTAAGTTTTAGAGTCCGCAAAAATCATGCTTGGGTAGGCGGCGCCCAAAACTAGTCTAGAGTCTACAATTTATGGTTGGATAGGCGGCGCCCAAAACTAGTTTAGAGTCCGCAATCATGCTTGGGTAGGCGTCACCCAAATACATGTTTAAATGCTTTGAGTAATATTTGAAACATGTGATAGTTGATCTTGAATATAACCCTGAATTAAAATATTTCCCAAAATTTAATACAAGTCTCATTTAAAATGAATGCGTCATCCGTTATAATTGATTGTGGTGCAAAATCATTTTCGGCGAGATGAATATTTATGCCCCAGCATTTTCTCTAAGTCTACGAGGACTCAGACCCTTTCATAGATACATATAAATGTTATAATAGGTGATAAACCTTCGTGAGTATTTACACCATAGTGTTTGCTCGATGAAGGCAAAGCTCACTTAAATACATAATTGCAGTCACAAAACGGGGTTGACTTGCTAGGTTGTCTTGGCGCCTCAGTGTCGGATAAACCGAGAGACGCAGATCGTTTGTTTAGAACATTTGGTCAACCAAGAGTTGCAAATTATTTGTAATTGGTTTAGAGAACCCCGGATCATGTTGTTGAAGTTATCAGCCTCAGCAAACGCTGAGACAACATGAGTCTGGATCTTGGCCCGTTATGACCGTATTTGATATGAGTCCATATTCTTTCATGGGGTAAAAGAGTATGTTAAAATAGTGGGAGCTAATTAAACTAAAGACCATGTTAGTTAGTTAACGAATGTGTTCAATAGAAATTATGTTAGAGTGTTAATTTCAAGCCTATCTTTTCTTCAGTTACAATGTCGAATCTGTCACTTAAAATGTTGGTTGAAACAAACAAGCTGAATGGAGCTAATTTTCCTGACTGGTTAAGAAATTTGCGTTTGGTGTTGCGATTAGAAAAGATTGAGTATGTATTGGATACAACACTCCCTACAGTCCTTGCTGAAGATTCTGAAGTGTATGCCCTGTTTGACAAGACAACTTATCAGAAATATCTTGATGATGCTATTGCGGCACAATGTGTCATGTTATCTTCTATGACTCCAGAGTTACAAAGACAACATAAAAATATGGGCCCTAACGAGATGCTGGAACATCTAAAGAGTATCTATGACTCACAGTCTCAGACTATGGAATACGAGCTGCTGAGAGACATCTTCACATGTAAGCTGAACGAAGGGGTTCAGGTGTCACAACATGTTTTGAAGATGATTGGATTAATTGAGAGGTTGGATTCAATTGGAACGAAGCTGCCCATAAATGTTTATGTTAATCTAATCTTGAACTCGCTTCCTAGTTTCTTTGAGAACTTTATTGTAAATTACAACATGAATGGAACCAAAGCGTGTCTCCCAGAGCTTCATAATATGTTGAAGACTTTCGAATCGTCCACCTCCAAAGGTAAAGCTGTGCTCATGGTGGGCTCATCTAGCAAGTTCAAGCCTAAGGGTAAGAATGTGCATAAGAAGATGGGTAAGGCGGTTGCCGCCACACCCACAACTATGAAACCTCGATGAATTGTTCAAAATAAGGCCAAGATAGCTGCTGATGTTTGCCTCAATTGCAAAAGAAATGGGCATTGGAAGAAGGACTGTACAACCCCAGGGGGAGACAAAGCACAAGGTTCTTCTGCCCCTACTGGACAAAGTATATTTGTTATTGAAATAAATGTCTATAACTAATTCTCACTGCTTGGTATTAGACACCGCTTGTGGCTCACACATTTGTAACAATGTGCAGGGGCTAATTGACATCAGAAAGGTTGGACCTTGGGAAGTAGATCTACGCGTAGGAAACAGAGCAAGAGTTGATGCTAAACGCGTGGGGACTTATAGACTAGATTTACCTTCAGGCTTTTGTTTAGAACTTAATAATTGTTATTTTGTTGCCTCGTTAACGAGGAATATTATTTCTGTCCCTATGTTAGATATTGAGGGGTTTTCCTCATTTATTACCAATGGAAATTATGTTTCTCTTATAATGATTTTATTTGTGGAAATGCACCGCTTGTGGATGGATTGTATGTTTTAAACTGTAGCCATGAAGTTTTCAATATTCAAAATAAACGAGCTAAAATTAGTAATCTTAGAAATCCCACCTACTTATAGCATTGTAGACTTGGTCACGTCAATGAATTAATGATAGCAAGATTGAGGAAATTAAATTACCTAGAACCATTTGACTTAGAGTCATATGGTAATTGTGAATCTTGCTTAAGAGGAAAGATGACAATCAATTCACTTTCCGGGAAAGTGGTATATGCCAAAGAGGTGCTTGAGTTAGTCCATACCGATGCATGTGGGCCGTTTTCAACTCAAGCTAAGGGAGACTTTCTTTATCACTTTTACAGACGATTTCTCAAGGTTTGAGTATGTGTATTGTCACGACCCGACCCCGGGACCGCGACTGGTGCCCTACCTGGGCAACCTTACAGGTAAACATCAGAGATAATCAGCGGAACATACATGAAACTTATAAATAAAACAACGAAAGTAAGACAACAGGTCAGCCGATAGGGCTACCTTCCTGGACGTACATACATAAACGAAGCAGTTGCCTCCTTTCTTTACAAACAGACCCACAATATGTGACTACAGACCTCTAAGAATTACAATCGTGGGGACAGGCCCCGCCATACCCCTGAATATACATAGCCGCGACAACTCCGAACATCGGAGCCATCTAAAAATCCGAACCAGATCCTAAGCTCGCGGATCCACATCGTACCTAAACTGCGCGACATTTAACGCGGCCGAAGAAGTCGCATAACAGTTTAATATGGAACAGAAATAATGTGCAAGAATCAAATCATAACTGTACAAAAGAATGCCATTTTTAACTCCTGAAATCACTCGTATATTAACCGTTCCATTCCTTTTTTCCATAAGATTTAACATCATATTCTTACATACATACTTAAGAGGTTAATCAAGTTTTTCCACATAACTTACTTATCTTACATAATATAATCCGGCCCATTTATGACACGGTGTCTTGATGAATCATGTGACATAATCCGCCCGCTGTGGGGCTCGGTGTCTTGTGGAATCATATAACATAATCCGCCCGCTGGGGCTCGGTGTCTTGTGGAATCATATAACATAATCCGCCGCTGTGGAGCTCGGTGTACTGTGGAATCATATAACATAATCCGGCCCGCCTGTGGGGCTCGGTGTACTGTGGAATCATATAACATAAACCGGCCCGCCTGTGGAGCTCGGTGTACTGTGGAATCATATAACATAATCCGCCCCGCTGTGGGCTCGGTGTCTTGTGGAATCATATAACATAATCCGCCCGCTGTGGGGCTCGGTGTCTTGTGGAATCATATAACATAACCGCCCGCTGTGGAGCTCGGTGTCTTGTGGAATCATATAACATAATCCGGCCCGCCTGTGGAGCTCGGTGTACTGTGGAATCATATAACATAATCCGGCCCGCCTGTGGGGCTCGGTGTACTGTGGAATCATATAACATAACCCGGCCCGCCTGTGGAGCTCGGTGTACTGTGGAATCATATAACATAATCCGGAGTCGCTCCTAGTAGTTTAGAACCTCTCCAAGACACTTCAATCCGCTCGTTGAGACCCTTAGAACCATACCAACAATTTTCCTTCAACTTCCAATCCAAAACCTAGAAAGACCCTTAGGATTTCGTTTTCGACTAACAGTAAACTATTTTTTTCCAAGGTTTTTCTATTGAGATATGCTAACACTACCCTCAAGAACCTTGGTTTAAAGTGTGGAGCCTAAAGAACAAGAAACGAAAATTTTTCCTTTTGAAGGAGAGGGAACCCGAGAGCTTCTTGCTCTTGCTCTTCAATTCTTGTGAATTCTTCTAAGTGTTAAGCTAGTCATACTACTACTAGTATTATAAAGAAACATGGAGGGTCAAGATGTAAACAATTGGGTGGTTTGGATGATCTCTTAACAAATATCAAGACTTGTGGGACCTTGACTTAGTCAAACTTCTCAAGCTAAACAACTTGCAAGACTTGCCATCTAGGACTATGGTCAATGACCATATTGGCCATGCCAAACTCGTCCAAGGCATCTATAAGGGGGGGTGACACGTGTCGCCCTCCCATTCGTCACAATAATACGTTTTCCGACAATTCCATAATTCCGTTAAATTTTACAAGTCTCTAATTTAACACTTGCGAGTTCTTACGTACGTTCTTAAAACATGTCCTGTAATTATGGGGTGTAACATTCTTCCCCCCTTAGAAACATTCGTCCTCGAATGTTCTTTCGGAGTCAAACTTAAGATTAGCGACATAGTTTCCTTTCACAACCCCGACATACTAATAATGCCACACATAGCCCTAATACCTCGCACACGCATATCCGTCCATCATAAGCCCAAAAGAGGTTATCTTTTCGTACTTCCAACTCTTTCTAACATACATACATAACTTCCATACCAATTCTGGCCTCTAATCTTTGGAGTCACTCTATAAGACAATATACGACCATTTCCTTTCACGACTGTTACGGTGGAACGTCCACGAACCCGTAAAACAATTAACTAGACTTGGGCCTTGCACCCTCGTGACCCTGTCACATAGCGGAACTACTACCAACTGATCCCACTCCATTCCAGGCCATGGGAGACTCGTGCAGTCCTCAACCACTCGGCGTCGCACTTAACTCTTATCCTTGGTCTGACTTAAAATCTTATTGCCAGAGAAAACCTTATATACCTAAGGTCTCGGCAATAATCAATATTCTTAGGCTCGCAATTTCCATGCTCCACGCCCACCTTACCACCTCCAAAGAACTGGCAAAACTTCTTCTCATAATACCAAAACCATGTTGTCTCGATCACAATAACCATTGCTTACTCTATCCGCACCTCATTCGTATAATTCTCTTAAGCTTACTACGGCTTAATCTATTAACATGACATTCCGTTAGGTTCCTTAATATGGCTTAAGGGTTCACTACCCTATCGCATGACTCATCCTTTCCCAATTACCTCAAAATAAAACACAAAACCTTGGCGAAAATTCATTAACTATACCATACCTTCCTGGTATCTAGTTAGTCTTTACCAATTCCTGGTAATCTAAAATTATTCTAGGAAACACGCGTCTGACCCTCATACATAACTCGTATAGATGTATGTCACAATACCAACTATACTATAATCATTACCAACCTGGATACGCAATCCACATAGTCATTCCCGGTCATCACGCTTTCGTGGTCGCAATTAACATAACTCGTTAGGGAGGGACGACCTAACAATACAAAATCTATCGCACGATCTCGAGTGAGAAGAATGGAAACTAATCCTAAATGTCCTGCAGCCTCCGATTATAGATGTGGTGTACAACACACCGATAATCAAGACTCTACTGAACACGATGCGTAGACACTTTCCGAGGACTAATCGCTCGATACCACTTTTGTCACGACGACCGGGATCGCGGCGGTGCCTACACAGGCAACCTTACAGGTAAACATCAGAGATAATCAGCGGAACATACATGAAACTTCTAAATAAAACAACGGAAGTAAGACAACAGGTCAGCCGATAGGGCTACCTTCCTGGACGTACATACATAAACGGTTGCCTCCTTTCTTTACAAATGCACCCAATATGTGACTACGCACCTCTAAGAATTACAATCACATGGCGGGACAGGGCCCGCCATACCCCAATATACATAGCCATGACAACTCCTAACATCTGAGCCATCTAAAAATCCGAACCAGATCCTAAGCTCGCGGATCCACACTGTACCTAAACTCGCGACATTTAACGCAGCCGAAGAAGTCGATAACAAAGTGCGAATATGGAACAGAAATAATGTGCAAGAATCAAATCATAACTGTACAAAAGAATGCCATTTTTAACTCCTGAAATCACTCGTATATTAACCGTTCCATTCCTTTTTTCCATAAGATTTAACATCATATTCTTACATACATACTTAAGAGGTTAATCAAGTTTTTCCACATAACTTACTTATCTTACATAATATAATCCGGCCCATTTGCGGGACACGGTGTACTGATGAATCATGTGACATAATCCGGCCCGCCTGTGGGGCTCGGTGTACTGTGGAATCATATAACATAATCCGGCCCGCCTGTGGGGCTCGGTGTACTGTGGAATCATATAACATAATCCGCCCGCCGTGGAGCTCGGTGTCTTGTGGAATCATATAACATAATCCGCCCGCGGGGCTCGGTGTCGTGGAATAATATAACATAACCCGGCCCTCCTGTGGAGCTCGGTGTACTGTGGAATCATATAACATAATCCGGCCCGCCTGTGGAGCTCGGTGTACTGTGGAATCATATAACATAATCCGGCCCGCCTGTGGGGTTCGGTGTACTGTGGAATCATATAACATAACCCGGCCCGCCTGTGGAGCTCGGTGTACTGTGGAATCATATAACATAATCCGGCCCGCCTGTGGGGCTCGGTGTACTGTGGAATCATATAACATAATCCGGCCCGCCTGTGGGGCTCGGTGTACTGTGGAATCATATAACATAACCCGGCCCGCCTGTGGAGCTCGGTGTACTGTGGAATCATATAACATAATCCGGAGTCGCTCCTAGTAGTTTAGAACCTCTCCAAGACACTTCAATCCGCTCGTTGAGACCCTTAGAACCATACCAACAATTTTCCTTCAACTTCCAATCCAAAACCTAGAAAGACCCTTAGGTTTTCGTTTTGCGACTAACCCGTAAACTATTTTTTTCCAAGGTTTTTCTATTGAGATATGCTAACACTACCCTCAAGAACCTTGGTTTAAAGTGTGGAGCCTAAAGAACAAGAAACGGAAATTTTTCCTTTTGAAGGAGAGGGAACCCGAGAGCTTCTTGCTCTTGCTCTTCAATTCTTGTGAATTCTTCTAAGTGTTAAGCTAGTCATACTACTACTAGTATTATAAAGAAACATGGAGGGTCAAGATGTAAACAATTGGGTGGTTTGGATGATCTCTTAACAAATATCAAGACTTGTGGGACCTTGACTTAGTCAAACTTCTCAAGCTAAACAACTTGCAAGACTTGCCATCTAGGACTATGGTCAATGACCATATTGGCCATGCCAATTTCGTCCAAGGCATCTATAAGGGGGGGTGACACGTGTCGCCCTCCCATTCGTCACAATAATACGTTTTCCGACAATTCCATAATTCCGTTAAATTTTACAAGTCTCTAATTTAACACTTGCGAGTTCTTACGTACGTTCTTAAAACATGTCCTGTAATTATGGGGTGTAACATGTATCTTATGAAGCATAAGTCCGAAGCTTTTGAGAAATTCATGGAGTACAAGTCAGAAGTAGAGAAACAATTTGAAACAAGTATCAAAACGCTTTGATCAGATCGAGGAGGTGAATACTTAAGTAAAGAATCTAGATTACTTGAAGCTTCATGGAGTTTAATCACAATGGACACCTCCTGGAATGCCACAAATGAATGATGTTGTTGAGAGGAGAAATCGGACCTTATTAGATATGGTTAGATCGATGACGACCTTCTCAGCTCTACCAACATACCTATGAGGATATGCATTATAAAGCTCAATCTATATTTTGAACAGAGTTCCTTCAACGTCAGTAGAGAAAACTCCATATGAGATATGGAACGACAAAAAACCATCACTTAGACACATGCGACCCTAGGTGCCCTGCATATGTAAAGAAGTTTCTTACTGACAAATTAGAATCTAAAAGTGAGAAGTATTATTTTGTGGGGTATTTTAAGAAAACAAAGGGATACTACTTCTATCTTCCTGGTGAACATAAGATTATTGTTTTCAGAAGTGCAACTTTCCTTGAAGAAGACTATGTCTACAAGGAACAAAGTTGCAACAAGATCGAACTTGAAGAAATTCAAGAAGTGCAAAATAATATAGAGGATGAACCTTTGTCAAATGACCTAGGAAAGGATTCAGTGGGAGTATTTGATGATGATTGGGTACTTAGAGTACGCCCTTCAGCCAGTGGGAGTGATATGAGGGATAATGCAGAAATGCAAGACTCTCATACACAACCAATGGAAGATGATACAATGATTGTACAGCATCCTATTCAAAATGATATTCCTGAAAGCTCTCAAGGTGCTGGATTGTCCAACACAGAAACACCTTCGCACAATCAAAATACAACAAACACCGAAACGTAGAATATTCAACTCCGTTGACCACTAGGACTCATCGTGCACCTGAAAGACTTAACCTCCTTGTTGAAACACACAATGAGATAGATATTCCTGATGATGATGAGCCTACTACCTACAGTGAAGAAATGTTAGACATTGATTTACAAATATGGCAAGAAGCCATAAAATTCGAAATGGAATCCATGTACATAAATCAAGTATGGAACTTGGTTGATTTGCCAACAAGGTTAGACCCATAGGATGCAAGTGGGTCTTCAAGAAGAAGATTTATGCATATGGAAAAGTACAGACTTATAAAGCAATATTGGTGACTAAAGGTTATAATCAACGGCATGGGGTCGATTATGTTGAAACCTTTTCACCTTTTTGCAAAGATTAAGTCCATTCGGATTTTTCTTGCTATAGTTGCATACTATGATTATGATATTTAGAAAAAGGATGTTAAAATTGATTTTCTCAATGGTAATCTAATTGAGCAGGTGTATATGATACACCATAGGGTTTTACATCCAAGACTCAACCCAAAACAGTATGCAAGCTACATAAGCCCATTTATGGACTTAAGCAAGCCTCAAGGAGTTGGAATATTTGTTTTGACAAAGCAGTCAAATCGTTTGACTTTGTTAGAAACAAGGAAGACCCATGCGTTTATAGTAAATGCACATATGAGAGTATTGTCTTCATTGTCATATATGTAGATGACATTTTGATAATGAGAGATAATAAGACTCTCATGCAATCAGTCAAGGAATAGTTATCTAGCACCTTCATGATGAAGGACTTGGGTGAAGTCTTCTACATTCTTAGAATTAGGATCTACAGAGATAGACCTAATAGATTGTTGGGGCTGTCACGGTCCGTATACATAGACAAAGTGCTAAAACGTTTCTCTATGGAGAATTCCAAGAAAGCAAATCTTCCTATAGGTCAAGGCATCAAGTTATCAAAGAAGGATAGTCATTCTACTATTGCAGAACTTGAATGCATGAAGAGATCCCATATGCTTCAGCTATAGGATCAATCATGTATGTCATGACCTGTATGAGGCCAGATGTGGCCAATGCACTTAGCATGACTTACAAATTCCAGCAGAATCCTGGGAGGAACACTGGAAAGCAGTCAAAAAATATTCTTAAGTATCTTAGACGAACTAAAGAATATTTTTTAGTCTATGGTGGACAAGAAACTCTAGTAGCTATTGGGTACACTGATGCTAGTTTCCAGATAGACCTTGATGACTTCAAATCTCAGTCTGGTTATGCCTTCATTTTAAATGGTGGAATAGTGAGTTGGAAAAGTTCCAAACAAGCTACAATTGTTGATTCAACTATTGAAGCCGAGTATATTGCTGGATCGGAAGCTGGTAAGGAAGTTGTCGTGATATCTGAGTTCTTAAAAGAACTAAGGGTTGTTCCAAATGCCACTTGTCCAATAACGATTTATGGTGACAATACTGATGCGATTGCGCAAGCTAAAGAACCAAGATCAATGTACAAAAATAAGCATGTACCAAGGAAATACCACATACTCAGGGAGATGGTGGAGACTGAAGAAATAAAGTTAGACTACGTTCCCACAGATGAAAATTTAGCAGACTCATTTACTAAACCATTAAGCTTAGTCAAGCATAATGGTCATTGCGAAAATATGGGCATTAGATACGTTGGAGATTGGCTCTAGGCCAAGTGGGAGATTGAAAGTACATATCCTAGAGACAATCATTTTAGGGACAGATGTACTTGAACACATTCATATTATTAGTAAGATTAATATATTTATGGTATTTGCAATTACTGAATTATTATTTGATTGTTTGTATTATTCATTAATGTGCATCCCTTGAGTTTACGTTGTCATTGATAGGGTGAGATATTAATGATAGAGCGTAGTTCTTAAAGTAGACTCGACCGATGATCATTGATAATGGGATATCAATGATATATTATAAGTCGACATATGGTCTGCATCACATTTTTAGAGAATATAGTATGTCTCACTTACTACTAGTAGTGATTGCTAGTGATGAACACATGTATACTCTTAGAGGGTATTGTCATACCCTGCTGATAAACTATTTGTTATACATGTCTAGAGTATTATCAGCATTTGAGAGATAGAGGTCCTTTGACTCGAGGTCAATACGCACCTGGTTTGTAGAGTAATGTATTTTGATCCTGTCCTAAGCTTAAATTCCTTATAGGATAAGACATGACTTGAATTGGGTACATTGCGATACATACTAAGGTGGTAGTTGAGCCAAGAATAGGATTCATTCCTCGATTAGATATTCGAGAGAACACTCAGCTTCTCAGTGATATTAGGTCGACCAAGTCATTGGCCAATGCAAGAGACATATCTAGGGTATGATCTAGTTGTCGACTAATATAGATGAGATAAAGTGATCAAGCCATTTGGATAGACACTTGGAAAATCCTAAGCTTGATCGAGTGTGTCGCGAATGAAAGGAATTTATCATCCCACATAGAGGTTGTGTTTACTAGAATCTTGTAAACGTACTTCACATATTGAGCTCGTCATATGACGCAGTCTAGGATTTCCGTGTGAACCTTAATTTGATTAAGTGTCGATGTGTGAAGGCCTAAAGGGTCACACTAAGTCGATTGTCTTTTTTAGTCTAAGGGTATATTTAGAGAATATAAAATATTCGATTTAGAGTCGAGATATTTTAATCAATAATAAATTATGGGATAATTTCCATTTGATGGAAATTATTTAATTAAGTCAAAATTGGATTTTAGATTTAATCAAAATTAAAATGTGTAGAAATATTGAAAACAGAGGAGGCGCCGCTGCGCTGGTATGGCAGTGGGCCCAGTTCGACTGGCCCACTGAATTTCAAATTTTGGATCGGGTTTTATACCTGATTCAAGTCTGATTTGGTTTTCTCCTCCCCTAAATATTTAGCACTTAACCCATAATTTTAGGTGACTCAATTATTACTTTCTGAACTCAGAGTTCAGAGATAAAAATTCTCTCAAACCTCTGCCAAGTTTTCCTAGCTTTCCTGACATAAGGATATACCAAAGCAAGGCTTGCACCCGAGCAGACAATTGCGTGCGCACCTTTTAGTAGAGCCTGCAAAATATAAACTGTAAGTTTTCTTGTGTCCTTGCAGATTTTAATTGTAACATAATTATACTAGACAAATTTATTGGGGCAAGTAAGTTAACAAAATTTTAAACTTCCGTTGTGCCTTATTTGTGTGTTTTAGACCCAACAAAACCCTACATATCCATCTATATATGTTTCGTGCGCTGGTGCTGAACTAGATTATCAGAAAGGTAGATGACACTTATATTATCACAATACACCAAGGTAGCCTTCTGAATAGGACAATGAAGCTCTAATAGAAGATTGCGTAACCAACAGGACTCAGAAACCACATTGGCTACCCCTCGATACTCGGCCTCTGCACTTGAACGTGAAAGTGTGGATTGACGCTTGGCAGACCATGAGACCAAGTTATTACCTAAAAACATACAATAGCCAGACGTAGACCGTCTGGTGTCAGGACAACCACCCCAATCAGCATCTGTATAGGAGACAAGTGTAGACGTCGACGAAGGATACAAATGCAAGCCATAATCAAGTGTTCCCTGAATGTACCTAAGAATGCGTTTGAGCGCATTCATATGTTCAATCCTGGGATAATGCATAAACAAACACACATGTTGTAAGATATATGTAATATCAGGTCGCGTGAACGTAGGATACTGAAGGGCACCTGCAAGACTACAATAACGAGTCAGATCCTCATGGGGAGAACCAGCTGCAGCACCCATCTTGGGTTTAGTATCAAATGGAGTAGAAGTAGACTTACATGATTACATCCCACCCTCTTAATGATCTCTGTTGCATACTTTCTCTGTGATAAGAACAATCCACATGCATTACGAGTAACAACAATCCCTAAAAAATAACTCAATGGACCCAAGTCTTTCATGACAAACTCAGAACTGAGCATTGTCATAATAGACTGGCGTAATGCATCAGAAGAGACAATCTAGATAATATCATCCACATATAATAGTATATAAGCCATCGAAGAACCGCTACGATATATGAATAATGAATTATCAGACCTGTTATGAGAGAAACCCATAGTCGAAACATAGTCAGCAAACCTCTTATACCAAGTCCGTGGAGACTGCTTAAGCCCATACAAGGACTTCTTTAACAAACAAACATGATTCGGATATCTAGTATCCCTAAACCCCAAGGGTTGATGCATATTGTCACGCCCCAAATCCCGGGACTGGTGCCCCTACCTGGGCACCCTTCTACCCATACAACATAAATAAACCGCGGAAGATAAATAGCACTCATTTTTTTTAAACAAAGGCAAAGCCGGAAAGACTTCCGTATAAATATAAATCACCCGAAAGGGTCTACGCTATACAACAATGTAAATACAACTTACACCAGTCCAACCCACATATGAATACAGACCTTTAAGAAGGTGACAACAACTATGACGGGACAAGGCCCCGCCGTACCCCTGAATGTACCTAACCATAATGACAAACTCCGGAACTTGGAGCCATCTCAAAATGCTGAACAAGGATCCTAATCCACAACTGTGTACCTAGACCTGCGGACATGAACGCAGCCCCCCTAAGGGGGTCAGTACAACAAGTACTAAGTATGGAACGGAAATAAAGTACATTAAACAAGATCATAACTGTACAAAAGAATGACAGGGGCAAGTATAAAAATTAAAATACCAGATCCTACCGTGCCATTTTAACTCATGAAATCAATCGTACATTAATCATTCTTTTCCTTCTTTCAATAAGAATTAGCATCATATTCTTACATACATACTTAAGAATTCAATCAAGTTTTTCCACATAACTTACATATCTTACATAACATAATCCTACTTTATGGAGAGACTTTATTTGGGAGCTTACTTTGATTATCCATACGTGATAACGTGTCCGCCCATTGCGGGACACGGTTTCATCATGAATCGTGTGGCATAATCCGCCCGCTGTGGGGCTCGGTGTCTTGTGGAATCATGTAGCATAATCCGCCCGCTGTGGGCTCGGTGTCTTGTGGAATCATGTAGCATAATCCGCCCGCTGTGGAGCTCGGTGTAAGATGACGTAACCCGACTATGTGTAGGCTCGGGGTAATATGGCGTGTCCGCCTATTTGCGGGCTCGGTGTATCTCATAACATAATCCGCCTATTTGTAGGCTCGGTGTGATTTGGCGTGTCAGGCCTATTTGTAGGCTCGGTGTATCTCATAACATAATCCGTCTATTTGTAGGCTCGGTGTGATTTTCCTTACATAACATTTTAACCACCCTTTCACTTCTTAAGTCGTTATAACAACTTCCCATAAAGCTATTATAACAACCTTTCATTTTAGAGAACTTAAGACACTTTTATTTCTTATCACATTGGGGAAACTAAACCCAAAAGTACTACGTACATACATACTTAAAAAGAATCATAAAACTCCTTCTCTTTAAATCAATAAACGTATACTTTTAAAACTCAAGTCACATACTCTTTCGAAATCAAGCCTCTTAACTTTAGAAGTAAATCAAGTAACCCATATCTTGAAAAATAAAGTCTCATAACTTGTAAAGAAATCAAGTCTCATAACTTTAAATCAAATATCTTAACTTTAGAAATCAAGTCCCATATCTTGAAAAATAAAGTCTCATAACTTGTAAAGAAATCAAGTCTCATAACTTTAAATCAAATCTCTTAACTTTAGAAATCAAGTCTCATATCTTGAAAAATAAAGTCTCATAACTTGTAAAGAAATCAAGTCTCATAACTTTAAATCAAATCTCTTAACTTTAGAAATCAAGTCTCATATCTTGAAAAATAAAGTCTCATAACTTGTAAAGAAATCAAGTCTCATAACTTTAAATCAAATCTCTTAACTTTAGAAATCAAGTCCCATTTCTTGAAAAATAAAGTCTCATAACTTGTAAAGAAATCAAGTCTCTTAACCTTAAATCAAATCTCTTAACTTTAAAGTACTTCACGTAACTTATACAATTTTGACTAAGCCACTCATACTTTCATAATCAAGACTCATATATTTCCAAAATGGACTTACTTACTTCAAATGAATTAAGTCGCATAGACTTACCAAATCAAGTCACATAGACTCACTAAAATTTAGTCACATAGACTTACCAAATAATCATGTCAAAGGAAGGAAGAAGTTCACATACCTCGTTGGCGACTAACCCAAATGACAAGTAGCAATACGCTCCAATGTACTTCAACCTTATTGGCTATTCCACAAGCCAAGTAGAATGTTCTACACGTAGTACTTCAACCTAAAATGACAATAGCACTTCTATCAACTACAAGCTATCAAGTGTAGGACTTATACCAAATAATGGCCCTCTAATTCTATGGAAAATTGGGCAGCACTTCCTTTGTTTCTACGTACTTTTCCACCTTTTCCAAGGCCTGTATTCATCAACCAACAAACCACATTTAAGGCACAACCAACAGTTAGCCAAAGGGGATTACACGCCTAACTGGACATGTAAAATTCTGCCCCACAGTTATACAAAACAATCCACAAATCAGCCCATAAAAACAGTCCGCAATCCAACCATAACGAGGGTAAAATGTGAGGCCTTTTAACGTCTTTCCATACCCTAATTCCCTTAGGACTTTAATTAGCAACTACTACACTTAAACATGCATAACAACAACTAAATTTCCAGCATTTAATACCTCAAAACAGTCCACTAAACGACACAACAACGTCTAACAGTTTTGGTCAGTTTCTCGGCCACAACAACTACAACCCGATAACTCGTTCCTTAATCCATTTTATTCCAATTCGAGTTCCAAAACTTCTACATAAGTTATAACAACTTATTAACAACAATATTAATCCATTATAACATGCAATAGGTGAAGATAACAACAACAATAACCAACGAATTCCATTTGCACCAAATCTGTCCCAAATCGGTTTTAGCCCCAAAAATGGCTCAAACGCTTATTATTCTTCATTATTTTCTAACACAAGTTCATACATACATAATAACAATAAGTAATATCCAATTACTTTAAAAGAAGAAGGACTTTGACCTCATTTATTGCCCAAAAACGCCCCAAAACAGTCCGGTCTTTATTGGTGCGCAGTTTTCGTTTCGCTCCACTTCTTCAAGTTCCAATCACATATATGTACCCCCTACAACCTTAGGAGCAACTTCTCTTTGAATCTTACTTCCAAAAAGTCAACGGAACCCCTAGGGTTTTGGCATCAACTTTCGGCCAAGACAAGTAAAAACGTGTAGAATAATAATCTAGGCTTAGCACTTGGTTTAAGGGCTTAATCTTGGAGAAATAAATTGATCAACAATGGTTGTTCTTAGCCAAGGGGCTCTCGAAATTATGGAGCTAAAGGGGAGAAGATGAGAGCTTATTTTTTTGTCTAAGTGTAAAGTGATCCAAGGCTTGACCACCGGGCTAAATGTCTCACCACAATCCACATCAACCTGTTGAGTCTTACCATCACCTACAAGACGAGCCTTATGCCTTGCAAACAAACCGTCATAATTTTCGTTATGAGCAAAAATCCACATAGACCGAATAATATTAACACCAGATGGACGGGGTACCAACTCCCATGTCTTATTATCAATAAGAGCATTATATTCATCGGTCATGGCAATTTTCCAATTAGGGTCATTTAAGGCAGATACATGATTACGGGGTAAGGGTGATTTAAGAACATTTAAATTCAAATTAAAATGTCTTTTTGGTTTAAAAATACCCCATTGACTGCGCGTGACTGGACCATGACTCGGGGCAAGATTGGATGAATTTTGGGAATTTTCAGCAGGCAGTGGTGGTGTCTGGATCATCGGAGGCGCCGCATCACCACGATCCAGGGTTGCGGCGCTGACAACGAGACTAAAATATTTTGGCTACTGGATGGCAGGCGCCGCGACGCCTCCTCTAAGGGCCGCGGCGCTGACGATAGATTTCGGGACATATCCGAAAAATATTGCATAAAATAGGGGGAGATATCATCAACCAAAAAATCATACGAACTAGGCACATGTTTTTCTACTTTAGAAAATGGAAATTGGGACTCATCAAAGATAGCATGATGACTAATGATGATTCATTTAGATGACAAATCAAAGCATTTATAACCACATTGATTTGACGGATAACCCAAAAATACACAAGGGGTAGAACGTGCCTGAAGTTTGTTAATTATGGTGGATGAAAACAGTGGATAACATAAGTAATCAAAGACCTAAGATGAGAATACGAATGAGTCTTATTATATAAACATTGAAGAGGGGACGAATATGTCAAACCTTTAGAAGGAAGAATGTTAAGCAAATATGTAGCCATTTGTAGAGCATGATGCCAAAACAACGGGGGGACAGAAGAATGAACCAATAAGGTGCGAATAATATTATTAATGGTACGAATTTTACGTTCAACTTTTCAATTTTGTGAAAATGTATGAGGACAAGAAAAATGAAAATTTATCCCATTTTGAGCATAAAACTCCCGAAACTCCCCATTGTCATACTCTTTTCTATTATTACATTGAATGTTCTTTATTTCTCGTTCGAATTGTATTCTAATGATATCTCTAAATTTGACGAAGATGGAAAAACTTGGCATTTTTTCGCTATTGGAAACGTCCATAAAAAATTAGAATAATCATCCAAGAATAAACATAATATCGATGACCCATAGAACTGAGAATAAGAGATGTTCATAAATCTCTATGAATAATATCAAATGGCATTGAAGTATGAGAATTCGAAGCTACAAATGACAACTTAATAGTTTTTCCTAGAGAACAAGATTGACAATTTGGAGTATTACACGTACCCTTACAGGAAATAAACTTATTTCTATCTAAAGTAGATAAAATAGACGATTTCGGATGACCTAGACGAGAATGCCACAAGGAAGGAGCAAGAGCTGCAAAAGTGGATGACATGGCTTGACGCGAAAAGCTGAGACTTGGTGTGATTGGATAAAGATCTCCCCTACTGTCACACCTCATGAGAGGACTCCCCGTCTTGATATCCTTCATAGAAAACTCAAACGGATTAAAATCAATAGAAACCCAATTATTAGTGGTGAATTTACGGACAAACACCAAATTTTTAATCAGTTTTGGGGGTATGAAGGGTATTTTTCAAGACAAGTGTTGGATGGGGAGGAGACAGTTTTATGACCATAACCCTTAATTGGAATATAATTACCATTACCAATAATTATACCACGATTACTGCTCAAATTGGAATAAGACAAGAGAGTACCTTGGTCGAATGTCATGTGGGTAGTGGCGTTGTGTCCATGTACCAATTTGGGTCCGGTTGAGTCATTCCAAGCGTGTGCATTGCGACTTCAATGTCGGTTTATGTGGGTCCCGCCACGTGGTGTGGTGGACCGAGGCCCGAGTATTCCGGATCGCTGCCTCGCCCATAAGCGGTCTAAAATTCGAGCGACCACTTTAATCGGGCTGGGCGGGCACAGGCAGCTGGCGGCGCGCTGGATACTCCGCCACAAAGATCGACTAGGTGGGACCACCATCGCATTGGGGCCACCGTTGGCCCACGTTTGTAGATCTTTGGTATTCGCCATCGCTGCGTTCCGGTGGTTGTTGCCGCCGTGGTTCTTGCCATTATTTTTTCGATTTTGACCTTTTTCCCACCACCGTTGTTGCGATTTTGGCTCACATTGGCGGAATCGGAAGGGGGAAAATTTGACGCAGTCTTCATAACTACGGGACTAGCCCCTATAGCCGCCTTTTTAGCCAAACCAGCTTCTTCCAATGTGAGTATGGAGCGGGCTTGATAGAATTCCGGAAGGGGGTTACTTTGATGAAGGATTGAAGAAACACCGTTATAGGCCTCAGATAAGCCTACAACCATTTGTAGAATGAGACGACTATTAGTAATCGAAGCACCTACGTTGTGAAGTTTATCCGCCAAGTCCTTGAGTCGTTTACAATAAGATGAAACGTTAGGAAAATTCGGCATAACAACTTGAAAAAATTCCTGTTCAAGGGTAACAATGCGAGAATGACTGTTATATTGGAAGATATCACACAATAGATTCCAAGCCTCCATTATTGTGGAGTTAGGTTTCATAATCGTTTGTAAAAGGTTCATAGATATTATGGCATAAATCTATTGGCGAACCTTTGTGTCAAGCGTGACCCATAATTTTGGATCGTCTTCTTTGGTTGGCACAACTATTGTAGTCTCCGTATCACCCTCTGTAGGAGTAGGTGGAGGGGTGATGTGGTGAAGAATTTGATGAGCCATAACATGAATCTTGAATAATTCCGCCCACATCCCATATTGGACATTTTCCAAGTCAAGAACAATAGGAAGAAAACTCTTGATGTTAGAAACTATGAGGGCATGATGAAAAGTATTTTTATCAGTCATGGTGAATAAAACGAACTTTGGAAAAGACTCGATTTAAGGTGAGGAGCTCGGGTTTGCAGAAATCGATGGGGTGGGGCGGGATAGTTTGTCATGGTTTTCAAGAACATAAGTGAGAAGCGGAAGCAAGGAAAAGAACCTAGACTCTTGATACCGTGAAAGAATTAATCCCTTGATTGTTCTTATTGATGAAAGACATATATATACAAGTTACAATAGGAAAATCCTTTTCCTATTCTACCTCTAAAACCCTATTCTATTTGGATACTAACTATACAATTATAGTAATATTACAATACTAATTAAGGTATAACACTAATATACAAACTACCATAAAGGGATATACAATATACACGGCTGAATGGGCCTCACGGGTGCAACCCATATTTAACAAGTCCTAAATGAACTTTCGCAGCTCTTAGGATGTGACAGGGAGGTGGTGAGTATCCGGTGGGTCTTGGGTTTTTATGGTAGAAGAGAGATGAAGCGATGGTGATGGGATCGTTAGCTGCTAGGCTCTGGACGTTGGGGTAGTGGACCGAGTCGTAGTAAATTAGGGAGATTGGGCTGGGTGAGTTGGGGTCTGAATTGGGTTGTAGATTTGGTGTATAAATTTAAATGGCCCAAAATGAATTGAATCATCTCAATTCCCTTTTCCACTTTAATTAATTAAAATGCTTCTCATCCTAAATAATTTCCAAGAATGTATACATATATAAATTGTGATATAAGTGATTTAATATACATACTTAATTTAAATAAAATAGAATATTAGTGTGATAAAATGTTTAGTTTAGTAATTGATGAAATTTTAAAGAGAAAATCGATCATCAATACGGACGTTGGAATATTAAATCTATTTTTTAGTTACTTTAATTCTAAAAAAAATAATACTTGTATTTTCAAAATTATGTGATAATTGGTGAAAATATTTAAAATCCATTTTTGGAGAATTTTCAGGACTGGAAAGCACAGTGAAGTTATTTTTTAAAAAAGAAGAGCCAAAATTGGGTGTCAACAGGTGAGTTTTGGGCATTTTTGGTGTCTGGTATTCAACCCAGTGCCTTTCTTTTGCTTCCACAGGTCCGCCTCAGCGGAATTTTGGCTTGCCGAATCGAGGTTCTTCCATGATCCGAGGGTCCTCCTTAGCGGACAAGTTCCTCGCAGGGGCGGGTGCGCCTCTGCAACGTTTCCCTTCGCCCCAACGAATGTCCAGGTTTTTAAGTGAATTCGCCTCAGGAGATAGGCTTTCCGCCGGAGAAGAAACACTATTGAAATTTAAGAGAGTTAATGACCTATAATCTATTTCATTCCCCTAAATATTCTTCTTGGTCCTAGAGCTTTGATAGCAGATTTTCTTGAAGATTCAAGGGAGTTTCGTCCTTAAGGTAATCTTTTCCCCTTTTTATTAATGTGTTTTAGTTAATCTTCATCCTAAGTATGATTATTTGATGAGGGAAATAAGAGAAATGCTTTGTTAAGAATAAGAGAGTTGTAATTGGGGATTGATTATTGGATTATTGTTGTTGATATTGTAAACTAGTGTGAATGAGAGCCTTGGAGTAACTGGTAAAGTTGTTGCCATATGACTAGGAGGTCACATGTTCAAGTCGTGGAAATATCCTCTTGCATAAATGCAAGGTAAGACTCTGTACAATAGACCCTTGTGGTTCGGCCTTTTCCCAGATTCCGCGCATGACGGGAGTTTAATGCACCAAAATGCCTTTTTTATTGTAAACTAGTGATGTATTAGACTAGTGGATGATAATTACTTGATCAATTGCATGATTTAAGACCTTTTGCCACTTCTAAGGATCGATGACTTGTTTGATCAGTTGAAAGACACTAAATATTTCTCCAAGATCGATCTTAGGTCTAAATACCATCAATTGAGGGTTAAGGAAAATTATTCTGAAGACCGCTTTCAGAATCAGATATGGTCGTTTTGAGTTTTTTTATTATGTCATTCGGTCTCACTAATGCACCAGTGGCTTTTATGGACTTTATGAATTGGGTGTTCAAGCCATTTCTAGATATTTTTGTGATTGTGTTTATAGATGACATTCTAGTATATTCTCAATAAGAGGCAGTACATCCAGATCATTTGCGAGCGGTGTTACAGATGCTTCAAAGTCGTGAGTTATATGTAAAGTTTTTTCTAATGCGACTTCTGGTTTAATTCAGTGGCATTCCTTGATCATTTGGTTAAGATGAAGGCATTAAAGTTGATAGCTAGCCCACGATTCCTACAGAGGTACGTAGTTTCTTGGGCTTGTCATGTTATTATCGAAGATTCGTTGACGAATTTTCTTCTATTTATGCCTCATTTACAAAGCTAATTCATAAGGCAGTTGAATTTCAATTATCAGATACTTGTGAAAAGAGTTTCCAATAGTTGAAATATAAGCTGATATCAACAACTGTCCTGACACTTCCAGAAGATTCAGAAGGCTATGTTGTTTACTATGATGCCTCCAAATTTGGCCTTGGTTGTGTTTTGATGCAGCACGACAAGTTTATTGCATATGCTTCGAGACAGTTGAGAAAACACGAGCAGAATTACCCGACTCATGATCTTGAGTTGGCAGTTGTTATATTTGCTTTGAAGATATGTTGTCATTATCTATATGGAGATCATGTTGATTTGTTCACTAATCATAAGAGTTTACATTATATATTATACAGAAAGAGTTGAACCAGAGGCAGAGAATGTGGCTTGAGTTGCTGAAAGACTATGATGTTGATGTCTTGTACCATCCCGACAAAGCTAATGTTGTAGCCGATGTCTTGAGCCGTAAGTCTATAGGTATCATGAGTCATGTAGAGGTTGATAAATTATAGATGACCAAAGATTTGCATCAATTAGACAGCTTTAGTGTATAACTGCTTGATACAAATGACGGTGGTGATGTAGTTCGAAATACTGCAGAATCATCTTTGGTGGAAGAAGAAAAAACAAAGTAGTTTGATGACCCAGAGTTGATTAGAATGAGATAAGGGATTCACTTTCATAAAAAACAAATGTTTGAGCTATCAGATGATGAGGTTCTTAGATAAAGAGACCGGTTGTGTATGCCTGATGTTGGAGGGCTCTGAGGGTAGATTATGGCATAGATTCATCAATCCAGGTAATCTATTTATTCTGGTTCTACTAAGATGTACCATGATCTCCAGTAGGTTTATTGGTAGAATGACATGAAGAAAAATATTGCAGAGTTTGTAGCCCAATGTCTAAATTGTTAGCAGGTCAAGGTTGAACATTAGAAGCCTGAGGATTTGCTTCAGAGTATGAAGATTCCGACATGGAAATAGAAGGTGGTCAATATGGATTTTATTACAGGTTTACCTCATTCTTATATGAACTTCGACTCCATTTGGGTTATTATTGACATGTTTACAAAGTCAGCCCATTTTCTACCTGTTAGAACTACTTATTCCACTGAAAATTATGCCAAGTTGTATATCAAAGAGATAGTTAGGCTTCATGGATTCTGATTTCCATTATATCTAATAGGGATGCCCAGTTTACAACTAAATTATGAAGATCTTCCTAGAAAGATTTGGGTACTCAGGTTGATCTCAGTACAATTGTCTATCTACAGACAGACGTATAGGCCGAGCGCACTATTTAAATGCTCGATGATATGCTACAAGCTTGTGTCTTGGGTTTTAAAGGGAGCTGGGAAGATCATTTTTCGCTTATTGAATTTGTTTATAATAACACTTATCATTCCATCATTAAGATGGCTCCATATGAAGCCTTGTACGAGCAAAAGTAAAGGTCTCATATCGGCTGGTTTGAAGTGGGTGAAAAAACGTTATTAGGACCTCACTTGGTGTAGCAAGTGGTAGAAAAGGTAAGGTTAATCCAGGAGTGATTGTTGACTACCTAGAGGTGGCATAAATCCTATTAAGATATTCGATACTGAGATCTAGAGTTTGATGTTGGTGATTGGGTGATCCTGAAAGTATCGCCTATGAAGGACGTGATACGATTTAACAAGAAGGGCAATCTTAGTCCTAGATATGTCAGACCGTATAAGATTATTCAGAGGGTCGGCCAGGTGGCCTATAGGCTTGAACTACTGCCAAAGTTGGAAGCAGTCCATCCAGTGTTTCATGTATCAATGCTTCGGAAGTGCATATGAGTTTCCTCCCGTATCACCCCTATAGAGGATGTTCAGATTACAGATGACTTATCGTATGAGAAAATTCCAGTTGCTATCTTAGATCGTCAGATCCGAAAGCTACGAACCATAGAAGTAGCCTCTGTTAAAGTGTTGTGGAGAAACAATAATGTATAAAAATGGCGTGAGAGGCTGAAGAGAGCATGAAGTCCAGATATCCTCACTTATTTCAAACTATAGGTATATACTGACACTCGTGCGATACGATTTCCCTATTCCTATCTTATATGATGAAGCTTACCTTGTGTGCCTTGTTTAGGTATTGTTTTTTATAGATGTGACGATATATAACTAGTGGCGATGGGTGGCCGACCGCCCCGTCCTTCCCCGACCCCCTGGCCCCACCGTTTAAATAATTAAAAAAAATAGCGGGCCCGGGGCTCGAATCGGGACGGGACATGGTATGGTCCCGCCCGACCCAGTCCCGCCAGGACCCGACCCGTCCCGGTCCCGTCCCGATCCCGCCGCAGTCCCGCCCCAGTCCCGCAACTTGCTAAAAATAGCCGTTGCAATAACGGCCATTTTACATTTTGGCCGTTAGACAACGGCCATTTTTGGCTTCCCCCACTCCCCCAACCCCCTACCCCCTTTATATTTATTTTTAACCCCTAAGTTATTATATTTACACTTTAACCCAATTTTTCAACTATAAATACCTCATTTTCTCTTCTTATTTCTCACAATCTTCCTACAATCTCTAATATCTCAAATCTCAATCAATCTATTTCTATACAACATTGTCTACTACATATTCACTCTATTTATTAATTTGTGAATTGGGAGTGAAGTTGGCAACTAGCTTGAGGATTAATCTATCGAGCAAAGTTTCAATTTTCAACCTCTCTCGATTACACATCGACTCTACGTCGGCGTTTGGTACATTCGTTCTCTCATTAAATTATTATTTTATTTTTATTTCATTTAGCACATTTAATTTCATTATCTTTAACTTTTTAAGTCTTTAACTATTTATTACCATAATTAAAATGAAAAGAACAAAAAATGTTTTGGGCCAGGCCTTGGGTATGAAGGGCAAGGGCAAAGGCAAGGGCAAGGGTACTTCTTCTAGTATTCCTAGACAAGATGATTTTATAGATCCTGAACTGTTTCCTGAAATACCATATGATCTTGACACAAATGTTTATCCTCAAAATGAAGAATATTTTAATTTAGATGACACTCTAGATGATGACACCTACTAATGTAGATGATGATACACCCACTAGTGAAATGCCTCCTATCCCCCCTAGTATGAGACGAGGTCCGACAAAACGACCATTAAAATCAGTTGTATGGAAATATTTTCACAGGGACGTACCGAATCAAGTAGCTATATGTAAAACTTGTAAACCTGTTTATTCTTTTAAAACTGGACAAGGTCATGGTGGGACGGGGGGTTTAGGAAGACACCTATTGCAAAAACACAAAGCCTTGCATGCCCAATATCTTATTGAAAAAGATGGTGAGCAAGCGTCCTCTCAATCGGAACAAGGTTCACATACTGTCCCGGACAAAGTACAGGGTCAAATTAACCCTATGACGGGGGGAGTTGTAGGCCCTAAATACGATAAACATAAAGATAGGGAAGCACTAGCAAAATTAGTTGTTGTGGAGGGTTTGCCCTTTTCATTTCTAGAATCGCCTGTTTTATTCATTATATTAGATATATGTATAATTCTGCTTATAAAGATTTTCCTAGATCAACGGTTAAGAGAGACATGTTTAAATTTGCACACTAATATCAACAATATTTGCGTTATTCATTATATCATTTAAATTGCAAAGTCGCTCTAACTTCTGATATAGGTCGTAGTACTAACGGCCATGATTATTTAACGGTAACCTGTCATTGGATAGATTATAAATGGTCTATGCAAAAACGTATTTTAGCATATAGATATATAGATAGTAAGCACACTGGTGAGTTTATTTCACAAAATATTTATTTAGTCTGCGATTATTACGGAATAACTGATAAAGTTATGAGTATTACATTATATAATGCAGCTTCTAACAATTATGCTATTTATATTTTAAAAGAAGTTTTAACTCCGTCTTTTCCAAAACATTTTCATATCAAATGTGCGTGCCATATTTATAACTTAGTTGTAAAGGATGGTCTTTCACTTTTTCAAGATATTCTTGAAAAAATACAATTTGTTATAAACTTTATTTTTTAAAGTAATAGAATTCAACAGAGAAAAGAATATAAAAAAACTTGTCACGATTGTGGACTATCTTACAAAAAAATTCCCGAAGAAGTACCAACTAGGTAGAATTCTTTATATGACCAACTAGTTGTTGCTTATGACTATAGAAAATCTATCACTTTATTTTTTAACGCCCATAACCAAAATCCAAATGATATGATTGTGGATAATGATTGAGACAAAATTAAAGAACTTATTGTATTTCTAGAGAATTTTCAACGAGCAACAAAAGAATTTTCTACTTTATATTATCCTACTATTTCAACTATGTTGTTTTATATAGCTATAATATTTTTACTTCTTAAAGAATATATGGAAAACCCTGCTTATAAGGCAGCTATTAAAAAAATGTTTATGAAATTAAAGAAATATTTTATTCCTATTCCCCCTATTTATATTATTGGTGTTGTATTAAATCCGACTATTAAAGTAGACGGTTGTAAAAGTCTTATTGAAAATATTTATAACTGTATGGACGTACTACCACCTCCAACTCCCAAAAATTTAAATGTTGAGACACCTATTGAACAAACGCTAGAAGAAGTGTTGAATAGTGTAGAAGATGAATGCAAAAAGGTATATCGGCATTACCAGCAAGAAAGTGCTAGTAACGAACCAACTTTCGTACCATCTTCTTCTGCTTCAACACAGCCTCAAAAAAGACATGTTGTTTCTGCGGCTAGTATTGAAAGCCTCAGAAATAGAATGTGCGGTGGTAGCACTGCTAACCAAATTAGCGAGTTCGATGTTTTTGTTTTGCAGGGTAATTTACCTTACCAAGCAGTTGTCAATGAAGACGAAAAGGAAGACTTGCTGAAATATTGGATGCAGAATGAGAAGACATTTCCGACACTTTCAATGATGACCAGTGATGTTTTGAACATTCAAGCGTCATCAATCGCTTCTGAAAGCGCTTTTTCTGCAGGCAGATTTCAAATAGGAGAGCACATACACTCATTAGCCGGAGACAGCTTGGAGATGGCGGTACTATTCATAGATTGGATACGAATGAGCGAAGCACAACCGTAGATTAACGGTAAGAAAACGAAAACTACAACGACATCTTATCTGAAGGCATGAGTAGCGACGTGGAACAATTTGACCAAGATATACCAATTCCAACCGAAGAACCACACGAAATTATAAAGAAACTAGAAAAAGTATTTTCAAATTGGTAATTTATTTAATTGCAATTTTAGTATTTTTTTCTATGTCTTTTGCAATTTTTTTCAACAACAGTACACTACAATATTATAATTCTGAATCTTGTATATTTCAATAAAATAATTAATAATATAAGAGGCACAAAAACAGCCTTGAGATATTTTTTTTACACTCTTCTTGTCTTTGTTTAATTATTTACTTTATAAATATATATGAGTATAATACTATAATAGTATAATATGAGTATATGACTATCACTATATGACTATATGTTACTTTGTTAGTAATATAGTATTTTTAATTTAGTAGAAAAATTAAAAAATAAAATAAAAAAACGATCTGTCGACCGTCAGGCCATTGCCGCGGGATCGGTGCAGGCGGGACGCGGTATCGTCCTTGCCCACCAGCCCGCCTCCTCCGTCGACCCGATCCTAAGCGCCGATCCGATCGATCGGCGCGACCAGCGCGACCACTAGATATAACCCAGACTACGACACTTGATAATTGAGGTGAGTTATGATTAACCTTCTTAATTTCTAGAAAGATAGACAGTCGTGTGAGGCAAATATTATTGTAATATGCTCTTGTGTGATGCTATGTGGCACTGAATATGTATTCTGGCTGTTTGACAGGTTCTAGATAGTCCTATTTAGATAGAAAACGCTGCCAATTTTTTTTAAAAATCCTGAGATTTAGAATTCTAATTTATTCTACCTCTACATTCGAGGACGAATGTTTTTAAGGGAGGAAGGATGTTACACCCCATATTTCATACATCGTCGTAATCATATTGTTAGCCGAGATGGTATGATTCCTCCAAGGGACTAATAAAGATTTACGAAAGTGTTGAGTAAGTTTCGAGAATGTTTAAGACTAATCAAATTGATGGAAGTAAGTTTCAATGAAAGTTTGACAAGATGCCAACGTCGAACTCTGCGATTTGTAGAGCATGGCCTGCGACTCGCAGGAAGTGTCTTCCAGACGAAGAAGGGCCACACTACATGACAGATAATTGGGTGCCAAAGGGCAAGCCCTGCGACATTTCCTGCGAGATGCAAGCAGCTCCTGCGAGTCGTAGAACCTACCGCATGGTAGGTCAGTGATAATTTTCTAATTTCTATATAAATACCCCATACGACCCTCATTTTATTTCATATGCGTTTCAGCCCTAATTAGGTCCAAAACCCTCTCTAAAGGTTCTCATATAATTCTAGGCCAAATCCAAAGGTAAACGAAGTGATTTCAACATAAAGAATCTTGTGGTTATCGTTAGACCGTTCTGTTCCTCGTTGTGATAAATTTTGAGGATCCTTTGAAGTGAAATGATATTTGATTTAGAGTAAATCTTGTGGCTTCAGATAAGTTTCATCTTCTTTTATTATTGAGCTTATACAAGTCATAGAGAATGATCTTGCTACGTAATTGCTAAGCGATTATCAGAATTGTGGAATCTTGTTGTGATGTATTGTTGGGCTATTTGTATGAATTAAGAGAGTAGTATGAAATTGCTGGGTGGTTGATTGTGTTATGGATATGGAGGAGAGTGAGTGAAGAAGGTTGTTGTGTTGATATATGTATAAGTTGGGCTATGGAAGATTGTAAGGATTCTGTGCACGCTAAGATGTCGTTTGATAGAGTGTATACGAATAATGCTAAATAGAGTATATTAGTATTGCTGACATTAGTTATGCATGACTTATTTTTTATCTACTACTTGGTTTCGTATATTAGAAATAACATGCATTGAATAATTTCTAAAAATAGTTGGTTGGTTACATAAATACCCTCCATATTATACCATGTGAGGGACTTCATGAGCAGTTGTGTTTTTAACCATACTTTGCATGCATTAAAAACCATTACATTGCTAATACCATGGTTTCCTATGCATTAGTATGTACAGGATAATACCAAATAGAGTGTATAATTAATGCTTGCATTAGTTATACATAGTTGAAAAAGTTTATCAAATAAAATATTATTAATACACAAAGCTAATGCATGAATTATTTTATCTAATACATCCTACCAAACAACCCCTAAGTGTTCGACAAAATGTCTAAGTGAGTTTCTTTTGAATTATGAATCCTTCGTTGATACAAATCGTTTGTTTGTTCTAAATAATCGTTGGTAGAGTATAAGAGGACTCGTGTGATCCGTATAGCTAAGGCAAAATGGTATGCATGCCTTATTCCTTATTTCCATAGGGATGTTGTGTTTCATGCCCACAGGTGCAGGTAGGCAGACAGACGCACCTCCACAATAGGTTTCATGGTTCAGCAGTTAGTCATCACACTCATATTCTTCCGAAGTTGTTGTATAGGGAGTGGTAGGCTATGATGCATATGTTTATATCCACGTTGGGTACGACAGAGCCCTGTCCCGACCAAATGATATGTTGTATTACTCCTAGAGGCTTACAGACTAGTGGTTGATGCATAGTTATTTGTACGACCTTATCGGCCCTCTTGTTAGTCTGTTGGTGCACTTGTTATGGCCTTGATAGCCTTGTTATGTATATGCTGGTTAGCTGTCTATTGTTACAGGTCATTCTATTCAGTTTCTTTTGTGATTATCATTCTAAGGCCTTGTCGGCTTAAATGGTTATATGTTTAGGTTATGATACATATGTAGTAAGCTCGGGCCGTTTAGGTGTCGGGTGCCGGCCACCCCCCAAGGTTGGGGTGTGAGAAAATTATCAAGAGAATAATCTCCACTTAACAAGACTATTTTAATTACTATATTGTGGATGATATTGTTATTGTACGAGAAGAAAGGACGTTCAACATATTCAAATTCAAAACTTTTTCTCTAAGAAAGTCAAACATAGAAGAAACGTTTATCCACCAACAATATTTTTTCACCAAAAAATAACAACACAACAATAATAACATATCCAGTGTGAACTCACAAGTAAGGTATGAGAAAGGTGGATTGTACGTGGATTTTACCTCTATCTTGGGAGGTAGAGATCTAGATTTGTTTCCGCTAGATCCTCAGATCAGGATAAAACAAAACAAAACAGGTCAAAAAGGAAAAAGAAACAGTAGCCACAACAAAATAGTACGCTAAGTGAATAACAAGAGACAATAAATAGTCACAAAAATCGAAGGATAAGAAACTAAATGAGGAATACTACGACTACTAGTAAGGAAGGAAAGCGAGACAACTATCTACTACCTACTAACTTTCTACCCCAATCCATGTCCTACATAACCTCCTATCTAAGATCACGTATCTCGGTAGAATCGCGTGTTATGTCTGTCTGTCAGACTACTTGATCTACTTACATCTCCCAAGTCATCTATACCTCTCTCACACCTCTGCACTGGATATCCGCACATCTCCTGTTCAGATGCTTGAACCAACTTCTACTAAAATTATTAATTTTTTTCTACCAAAAAAAGTTAATTTTAAGTATTATAAAAAATCAAGACCTAACAATATACATTGCACCATGTTTCTTCTTTTCCTTCACTCTTACGAAACAATTAATAACAACCGCTTCCTGCCGAGAGTGACGTTTAATTTGTCTATCGGTTGGTAGAATAATATTCCCTTTATTTCAAGTTATGCAAACTTTTTTACTTCTTAATTTATTTATTAATTATAATTTATTTTTATGTAAGTTCTAAATTATTTTTAAAAAAATTTAAAATTATATTTTAAAATTCATAAATAAATATAAAATTTAAACTAGACTACTGTCCTCACCTATTTTTTAAAATTATTCGACTGTAGCTTAGAAGGAAATAGTTAACGTAGGGAACGGAAGTAGTTATTATTGTCGGACAAAAATTGTGTATGGTTTTCATATTGTCCGTATTGACATCCACGTGGTCGTTTTATGTGGTTCGTTTCCTTTCTCTATCCTACAAGTTCCATCTTCAATTTTTTGTCACACTTTCATGGGACCTTTCACTTTAATCATCACCTAACCCATCCACAATTATTTCATGTCTTTCATCAACATATAAAGAAACAGAAAAAAAATGACAGTTTAATAACTTGTTGATTCTTCAAGGATTTTTTCTGGGTAAGTTTTACTGTATGTTCATATAGTTCTTGTTTATTTTTAGTGTTTGGTTAATGGTGTATTATTATTGTGTATTTTAGTGAACAGAACAGAATAGGATTCTGTCTCATATTATGCTATTACGAATCTTGAAGAAAGCTTTTGGTTTTTCTTTTCTTTTTATAGTTCTGAAACAGCCGGAAACAACCGCTCTACCTAACCAATGTATATGTGGAATTGACTGAACCGCTCTACCTAACCAATGTGGAGGTAAGGTATGTGTGGAATTGACTGGGTATGTTGTTGTTGAATTGCCAAATAATGTTCCTAATTTATGATCAAAATTAATTTTTATAATACACAATATGAAGAATTCAATCCTCCTTGAGCTAGAGGAAAGTATTATATAGTGTGAATGCCTTCTAAGCTCATGGTAACAGAATATCCTAATTATGTTAATACAATATTCTTCCCTAGATATTCGATTTATTTTAATAAATAGTGTATTTAAATTCCTAAATAGTGTTAGAATAACACTTTGTTAAAAGTGTACTAGTACCTAGTTTCATAAAAGAGTTCCTTTTCTAAGTTGGAAAGTGGAATTACTTTCCTTTTACTTTGCAGAAAATGGGAAAGGGAAGTTACATTTCAATAATAATATGATTTCTTTAATTTGAAATTACATGTTGTTAGAAAAAATAATTCTAAGTTGTAGGAAAAAAACCAAAATTGGTTAGGATTTGGTATTTTATTCATGTCTAGCTAGGATTTATAGTCAAATTCATATAGGAATCGATTTTCTTGTTTTGAGTTAAAGTAAGTTTCGTACCATGGAGGTGTTGATAGCTATTTTCGTCTGATTATTTTTCGAATTCTAGTGATAGCCACTGCAATTTGAGACTATCAAGATTTAGTGTTACAATGAGTTTTTTAACAGGATCTTCAAATCATACTTGGCCACCAATTATGACAATTGATACAAGTTATTGGCTGAACTGGAGATTCTTACTCTGTGCATTATGGATATTAGCAGCTATGGTGGTTTCAGTTCTCATTATATGGAAATATGAAGAGTCGAGAAGCCAGCGAATAGAGAACCGGCAAAGAAAAGCAGGGATTTTGTACAAAGATGATGTTTGGAAGACATGTTATAAAGCAATCCATCCTAATTGGCTGCTTTCTTATAGACTAATTGCTTTCGCCCTGCTTCTGTCTTTACTCGTTGCAGACGTGGTTCTCCATGGCGTACGCATACTTTATTTCTATACTCAGTAAGGATATCTCCATGTTCTTTTGCTCCATATTTCATCTTGGCTTAGTTTGTTTTGTGCTTACTGTATGGATGATAATCAGAAGCGGATCTAGGATTTGAACTTATTTATGTGGTCAACCTTTAAGGTTCTTAGCACTGAACACAACTTGCTTGTGAAATTATGGTTGAAAATTTAGTATTCCTTGAAATATTTAGTGTTTTATTAAGTATATGTCTATGTTTCCCGTCAAATAGGTTGCATCCGCCTCTGCTAAAGCTCACTTTCCTGTATGTGGACGTTGTGATCTTTTGATTAAGTCCTCTTCAAAGCCGCAGTTTTTATTAAGTCATCTTTAAACACTGATTAATTTTTGCTGTATACACTCATGATTCCTTAAAACCAGCCTCAATTTCTTGACAAAAACTTAAAATGTTTACCTTAAATTTCTTGTGGTGTCCCACTTGTACTATTGAAGTGCTATACTGTTGATTATTTCCCATTATTGCATAAACAGACACACTAGTAGTTTCTTTTTTGACTTCCATGTATGTTAACAAGCTATTTCTTGATTGAAATATGATCAATCTTATCTTTTGCTTTTAATTGATCTTTTTGTACTGAACAGGTGGACATTCACCTTGGTTATGGTCTATTTTGGGGTATGTTACTCATCTATGGCCATCTTTACTATTCATTTCTGGATATGAACATTTTAAATGTGTCCCCAGTCTGGTTCATGTATACACATTTTTTAGAATAGACAGGGGAAAAGAAGGAATAAATACTTTGTTTCTCCCCCCTCCCCCTGCAAGGTAGACTATTTACTCCTTCCGTTTCAATTTGTTTGTCTTGGTTTTACTAGGCACGAAGTTTAAGAAAATAAAGAAGACTTGAATCTTGTGGTCTTACCTAAAGATGTGTGTAATATAGAAAGTGGCTTTCTTACCAAACTAAAAAAGAAAGTAAGACAAACAAATTGAAATGGGAGGAGTATTAGTTATCCTTCTGTAACTGGCTAAAGAATTCGTTATTCACAATACTCATCATGTCTGCTCCCAGCCCTTTTACTTTCTTGATTATTGTATTTCTTATATAAGTATGTAATGCGCTCAGCTAAATTTACTAGCTAGGATCTTCACTGTCCATTCGTGGCTGTCTCCAATCTCTCAAGGGAGGTAGTGGTGTTAGCATTAATGGTGTTGATGAAGAGAGAGGCACTTGCACTGCTCCAGTTCCTGAAAATGCAAGCGTACTTATTGTATCCAATGGCTTGAATTCCCATTGTGAGCCACATGATAGAGAAGCTGCAGATCCTTGGGCCCTCGCCTTTCAAATAATCTTTCAGGCATGTTCTATCTAGATCCATTTACCTTACTTTGTTCGCAAGCTATACAACCAGCCATGTAGATTTCTTTTCTTTCCCTTTTTCCTGTTGGGGTAAAGGCGCGGAGAGTCTACCTACTCCCATGTGGTATATAGAATATTTGAATCTTCTATAATTTCTCACGGTTGTCACAAATGTTCGATTATTTAATTCTTTTCAGTCTGGTCTAACATATTTGAGCCTTGGTAGGCATCCTGTGTAGTTGCTACTATTTAGTGTTGTTTCTCTGTTCAATCCTGCAAGCAAGATTTTTCTGGAGAGGTCATCTTCTTATCACCTGCATATACCTTTATTAATGATATTACTTTTCCTAAGTAAATGTCTGACAAGATGTGATATGGAGATTCACTCAAGTGGTTTTGTGCTATTCGTGTTGCATTTTATGGATACTTGCTTAATTTGTTTCCCCTCCCCCAAATAATTTGTAGATGACTGCAGGTGCTGTTGTGCTTACAGATTGTGTTTTTTGGCTCTTAATCTACCCATTCCTCACTGATAGAAATTACAGATTACATTTTGTAAGTACGAGAACTTTTGCTTTCTTATCTTAATCTTCCTTTAGTTCCATAATTTTTTGTTTGATTGTCTCCGTCTTTGATGGTTTGCTTGGACTCATGGCTCATCTGTGCTAGTATTGATGGAATTAAGCTTGAACATTCTTGTTCATGATATATATCGGATTTTATTGCAAGGATCAGAATTTTGGTGCTGTTGTAATTAATCTTCAGCTCACTATCTACCCATTCTTTCCATCAAAAGTTGACATGCTCATTTTTGTCCTGGCCTTCATCTTTTTCCGCCTATTTGCTTGTTATTCATTTTTCAACTTTAGTATTTTCTTTTAGTTTCTTCTCACAGTTTCTATAAGCATGAATCATCAAAACCTAGATAAACAATATTCATTATCAACTGCAGCTAAGTACTCTTTGAAGTCCAGAACATTAGTTTGACCTCAGTGTGCACAGTGATGCACACAAGTTTTTGTATAATCGGTTTCAACATTCCAATTTCTTAGAGAAATAGATTATTAACATTAGTCCAAAAGATAAATTTAGAAAATACTTAAACATGTTCTTTGGAGAATCCTGGAGGAGTTGGAATTCAGTAAATGCTGGAGACCTAATGAGTGAACAGTGGAATTATCATTAAGAAATTTAGAAAGAGAATAGTTGATTGTTTTTTTTTTTTTTTGGTTTTCCACCCGGTATCCGTTACCCGCATTGGAGCCCGACTATGTCCGGATTCGCGCCGCGTAGGGAGAATAGTTGATTGTGGAGACTTATTTATTTTTATTAGTGAAGGCATTTTAGAGGCATGATTGTATTTGTCTTCCTTTTTACCTTTTTCCCTTGGATTTCCACATCTTTTCTCATATGGAGTTTTAGTGTCATCTTAAAACCTTTAAGCTCTTACAACCTAACCCATGACACTTCTATAATTATGGTTCAACTTCAGAATTTAATATTTGTTGAATTTTCATATATACTATGTCAAAAATATTGGGGTTTTCAGTTGTATTATATACTACATCTGCCTCTGCCTATGCCGAAAACTGATAGTCTACCTGTTACTGCAGCTGGCTGTTTGTATGCATTCTGTCAATGCTATTTGCCTTCTAGGTGATGTGTTTCTAAATCGTCTAGTAAGTTTGAATTTCCCTACTGTCTAAGCTTTACATGTTTGCCCATATTGAAGAGTGATTGATATTCGTTCTTGCTTCCTTTTCAGCGGTTCCCTTTCTTCCGTATAGCATATTTTGTTCTTTGGACATGCGTGTTTGTCATTTTCCAATGGATCCTCCATATTTTTGTCTCGCTGAGGTATATTTGCATTTGATCATGGTACTGACTATTGTTCTTATGGGATGCCGGACTCATCTAAGGCTTATGATGTTACTAAAACTGTTAAACTCCTTTTGCAACAGGTGGCCGTATCCCTTTCTAGATTTGTCATCTCGATATGCTCCCCTTTGGTATGTGTGCAACCTCATACGAACTTTTTACACGACGTGTTATGATTTTTTGAAGAGAGACGAGTAGGAAGGTTGACGATATGGATCAAAATTTGTTTCTTATAAATTACATTAATTATAGGCCTTTATATATATAGCCACATAAACAAAGTAGTAGCTACATATTCTACTAAATCAACTATTGTTCTAGAAAACTGTAGCAGTAATAGATGCAACATCCAACACGACTTGACGTCTTAAATCTAATAGTTGGCTTTCTAGTTTATTGTTCCAATACATTGCAAAACTAATTGATGACTTTTAGTTTCTCATAAGATAATTTTATACAACAAGACATCATAGGAAAGGAAATACCTTTCTCACAATTATATACCTTCTCTAAATGCATCTATAGTTTCAAACAAAATAGAGTGGTGATAGACTATGATTCACATTTCAATTGTGAATTCATAGATAGAGATGAGCAAATTAGTATATGCAAAGTTGTTGATGCATTTATTCGTGCCCTTCATGTTTGCACACAAATGTGAAATTGCAGGTACTTTGCTGTTGGTATTCTCTGTCTCCCTTGTTATGGGATCTTTGCGATACTAATGAAAATCAAGAAATGTTGGTTATCCCGATTATTTCATAACCACATCGAGATGTAAGTAAAGTTGGAGATGGTCATTGAGTTCAAACTCCATTAAGCAGTTATCCCAACATTACACGAAATACTACTTTTATTAACGCCGCATTATTTTTATTGAACTGAATAAATCAGTAGGAGATATATTTTTTCTGTTGATTTGATTTACTTGTAAGCTGTTGTCATTGTATTTACTTGTTCTGCATACTCAAATTGTTTATTGGAATTGAAGGAGAATGATATTGAAGAATTTTCTGTGTATTCATTACCCAATTTACATGCTTTAGTGAATTACAAATTCCTATCTGTGCAAATAATCAAAAGACTAAGGACTAATCACTAAATATCTGATTCTAGAAAACAGCCTATAACTATTTACACCTCATCTAGTCTAGTAAGTTCCCAAGAATAATCAAAAGAATATATATATTCTATCAATAATATCTCTTAATTGAATATTTACTCTATGTGCCATAGGTAGATTTTTAGTTATCAAGAACAATCACTAGTAAGGGAAAAGTGGAGAAAATAATTTGTCTTGAGGTAAATATTTTTGACATAATACATAAATATATACTCAAATTTGGCCTCAGCTAGCATGTACGCCATCCAACTTTGGGTGTGCACAAATAGATACCTCAACTTAAATTGAACACGTAAACACAACTGTTGACGTGACACATAAATTTTGGAGGTGTCCAGATGATAAGTTAGAATGCTCAACTGACAAAATGAAGACAATTTGATATGTCTACTTGTGCACTCTAAAAGTTGAAGGGCATACTTATAGCTGAGACCTAGTTTGAGGACATGTTTATGTATTATGCCAATATTTTAGTCAGGACGATAGACGAAGGTGATGTATTAGGAAATTAAGTGGACAGCCACATTAATCAATATTTTTCTCCGTTAAAAAAAAGTGACCACTTATTCATTTACACACTTTTTAAGAAAATATTAATTTCTAGGCAAAAATAGATATTTTGACTAAAATATCTCTAATTAAATATGTATTGAGATTTGATCACCCAACACTTAATAAAGGTAAATCTGAAAAAATAAAATAGATTCTTTCTTGATTTGATAAATAGATATTCTTTATAAAAAAAAATAAAGACTAAATAAACACTCTTTAACTTTGCAAAAATATCTAAATATATTCTCTGTTTGAAGTTTGGCTCATTTGTACCCCGTCGTTCAACTTTTGGCACATATATACCCCTAAGAACGTTACTTGCATTGTTGATTTTTTTTTTAACATCTGAAATTGTCACATGTAATTTAAATTGAAAAGAACCCTCCCATTTAGCCCACCTCCTCCAATAACTTGACCCACCCTGCCTTTTAACCCATCTAATCCATTAACATTCCCTCTTCCAAAACCCACCTCCCATTTTCCCTTCTTGTCCCAAAGAGCAAAAAATTACATGTAGAGTTCAAAACACACAAGTAATGCGCAGTGAAAATTAAAATTTTGTTTGCTTATTTACCCAACAATGATTTTGGTATGGTTATATGACAATCAAACATGTAATGTAAAACATGAACATAAAACTTACAGGTTGTATTAACTGGAGTCTTTACTAAAAGGTGCACACGCGATTGTCAAGCACTATACTATGATGTATTCCTCTGTCAAGAAAGCCAGAAAATCTTGACAAGATTCGAGATAATTTCTTTTCTAAACTCTAAGTTCAGAAAATGGTTTTTGATTAGTTTATAAAACTTTGGGGTAGAGCTGTTTATATAGGAGGATTTAGGTCACAAATAAGATTAGGGTTGGGCGCTGACCGACCCCAAACCGAGATCTGATAGGCGGTCTAAGCGGGCCATTTGTCAGTCGGCGTCGTGGCTCGGCCTAGTAGGCGACGTGGTGCTGGTCGACGCCGCGACTCAAGGTAGGCGTCGCGGCCCTTCATGTCATGTCTCGTTAATATATATTCAGCACGTTTAATTAAATTCAAAATCTAATTTTGACTTAATTAAATAATATCCATCAAATAGAAATTATCCCATAATTATTATCAATTTAAATAACTCAATTTCAAATCGTATATTTAATAATTTCTCAATACACCCTTAGATCGAAAAGACAATCGATATAGTGTGACCCTATATGCCTTCACATATTGACACTAATCCAATTAAGGTCCATACAGAACTCATAGACTGTGCCGTACGACGAACTCAATATGTGAAATACGTTTAATTACATGAATCCAGTAAACACAACCTTTATGTGAGATGATAAATTTCTTTCATTCGCGACATACTCGGTCAAGCTTAGGTTTGTCATGTGTCTATTGAAATGGCTCGATCACTTTATCTCATCTATATTAATCGAAAACTAGACCATATTCTAAATATGTCTCTTGCATTGACCAATGACTTGGTCGACCTCATATCACTGAGTAGTCGAGTGTTCTCTTGAATATCCAATCGAGGAATGAATCCTATTCTTGGCTCAACTACCACCTTAGTTTACATCGTAATGCACCCAACACAAGCCATATCTTATCCTATAAGGAATTTAAGCTTAGGACAGGGTCAAAGTATATTACTCTGTAAACAAGGTGCATATTGACCTCAAGTCAAAAGACCTTTATCTCCCACATGCTGATAACACTCTAGACATGTATAACAAATAATTTATCAGCAGGATAAACCAATGCTTTCCAAAAGTATCCATGTGTCCATCACTAATAACCATTACTAGTAGCAGGTGAGACATACTACATTTTCTAAGAATGTGATGCAAACCACATGTCGACTAATAACATATCATCGATATCCCATTCTCGATGATCATTAGTCGAGGCTACTTTGAGAGTTACACTCTACCTTTAATAACTCAATCTACTAATGACAACGTAAACTCAAGGGATGCACATTAATGAATAATTACAAATAATCAAATAATAATTCAATAATTACAAATGCTATAAACATATTAATCTTATTAATAATACGAATGTGTTCAAGTACATTTGTCCCTAATAATGATTGTCTCTAGTATATACATACTTTTAATCTCCCACTTGGCCTAAAACCAATCTCCAATTATCTAATGCCCATGTTTTCAAAATGACATTATGCTTAATTAAGCTTAATGGTTTAGTAAATGGGCCAGCTAGATTATCATCTGTGGAAACATAGTGTAATCTTATCTCTTCCGTTTCCACCATCTCCCTGAGTATGTGGTATTTCCTAGGTATATGCTTGTTTTTGTTTGTTGATCTTGATTCCTTAGCTTGTGCAATCACACCAGTGTTGTCACAATAAATCGCTATTGAAAAAGTGGCACTTGGAACAACCCCTAGTTCCTTTAGGAACTCAGATATCGCGACAACTTCTTTACCAGATTTCGATCCAGCAATATAGTCGGCTTCAGTTGTCGAATCAGCAGTTGTTGCTTGCTTTGAACTTTTCCAACTCACTGCTCCACCATTGAAAATAAAGGTATGTCCAGACTGAAACTTAAAGTCATCAAGATCTGTCTGGAAGCTAACATCAGTGTACCCAGTAGCCACTAGCTTTTCTTGTCCAACATAGACTAAGAAATATTCATTAGTTCGTCTAAGACACTTAAGAATACTCTTGACTGCTTTTCAGTGTTCTTCCCCATGCTGAAATTTGCAAGTCGTACTAAGTACATAGGCCACATCTAGCCTCGTGTAGGTCATGTCATACATGATTGATCCGCTAACTGAAGCTTATAGGATTCTCTTCATGTGTTCAAGTTCTGCAACAGTAGAAAAACTATCCTTCTTTGATAACTTGATGCCTTGACCCATAAAAATAATACCCTTCTTGGAGTTTTTCATAGAGAATAGTCTTAGCACTTTGTCTATGTATACGGACTGTGACAGCCCCAACAATCTATTAGTTCTATCTCTATAGATCCTAATTTCAAGAATGTAGCAGGCTTCACCCAAGTCCTTCATCATGAAGGTGCTGGATAACCATTCCTTGACTGATTGCATGAGAGTCTTATTATCTCTCATTATTAATATGTCATCTATATATATAACAATGAAGACAATACCCTATTATGCACTTGTTAAATGCATAGTACGTAAAAACCCTATTATGCACTTGATTAATGCATACTACGTAGAAAAATCTATTATGCACTTGTTAAATGCATAGTACGTAAAAAATATATTATGCACTTGCTAAATGCATAGTATGTAAAAATCCTATTATGCACTTGCTAAATGCACAGTACGTAAAAAAACCCTATTATGCACTTGATAAATGCATAGTACATAGAAAAACCATATTATGCACTTGCTAAATGCATACTACATAGAAAAATCTATTATGCACTTGCTAAATGCATAGTACGTAAAAACCCTATTATGCACTTGGTAAATGCATACTAAGTAGAAAACCTATTATGCACTTGCAAAAAGCATAGTATGTAGAAAAACCTATTATGCACTTGTTAAATGCATGGTACGTAGAAAAATCTATTATGCACTTGCTAAATGCATAATACGTAGAAAAACTATTATGCACTTGCTAAATGTATAGTACGTAGAAAACCCTATTATGCACTTGCAAAATGCATAGTACATAAAAAATCTATTATAAACTTGCTAGAAGCATAATAGACTTCATTTTTTGTACTTTCTGTGGGTATTAGCCCACACATTTTCTAAAATCTGGACTACGATTTCTGATTGTCCTAAAATTCTCCTGATCCATGAAAAACAGGATGGTGATCGACACCCATTACTTTGTCATGGCAGACGTCGCGTATTATTGCTTTTTCTAAGCACAACAACTCAAATTCGTGATTTTTACACTTTCGGTGGGTATTAGCACACAAATTTTCTTTAATTCGGTAGACGTCTCTTATGGGCCTATAATTCACCCGATCCATGAAAACAGGGTTGTGATCGACACTCATTACTTCTTCATGGCCGACGTCGCTTATTATTGCATTTCTAAGCGAACAAACTCAAATTCGTGATTTTTTGCACTTTCGGAGGGGGGGGGGGGGGCGGGGTATTAGCACACAAATATTCTAGAATTTGGTCGACGATCTCTGATTGGCCTGGAATTCATCCAGTCCATGAAAAATAGGCTTTTGATCGATACCCATTACTTCGTCATGGCCGACGTCGAGTATTATTGTATTTCTAAGCCAATAAAATCAAATTCGTGATTTTTTGAACTTTCGGTGGATATTATTAGCACACAAATTTTCTAAAATCCGGTAAACAGTCTTTGATTGACCTAAAATTCATTCGATCCATGAAAAACATGTTTGTAATCGATACCCATTACTTTGTCATGACCGACGTCACTTATTATTGTATTTCTAAGCAAATAAACTCAAATTCATGATTTTTTACACTTTCGGGTGGATATTAGCACATAAATTTTCTAGAAATCGGTTGACGGTCTCTGATTGACATGAAATTCATTCGATCTATGGAAAACAAACTTGTGATCGATACCCATTACTTCTTCATGGCCGACATCGCGTATTATTGTATTTTAAGCCCAGACACTCAAAATCGTGATTTTTTGCACTTTCGTTGGGTATTAGCACACAACTGTTTTAGAATTCGGTTGACAGTTTATGATTGGCCTAAATTCACCCGATCCATGAAAAATAGGGTTGTGATCGACACCCATTACTTCGTCATTGGGGATATCACTTATTAATGCATTTCTAAGCAAATAAACTCAAATTCGTGATTTTTTGCACTATCGGTGGGTATTACCCGATCGACGGTCTCTGGTTGGCCTAAAATTTACCTAATCCATAAAAGGAGACTGGTGATCGACACCTATTACTAGGACATGCTGACGTTGCATATTATTAAATTTCTAAGCCCAAAACTCAAATTCGTAATTTTTTGCACTTGTTATATGCATATTACGCAGAAAAAACCTATTATCCACTTGTTAAATGCATAGTACGTAGAAAAACCTATTATGCGCTTGCTAAATGCATAGTACGTAGAAAAAACTATTATGCACTTGCTAAATGTATAGTACGTAGAAAATTCTATTATGCACTTGCTAAATGCATAGTACATAAAAAATCTATTATGAACTTGCTTGAAGCATAATAGGCTTCATTTTTGCACTTTCGGTGGGTATTAGCCCACAAATTTTCTAAAATCTGGTTGACGATTTCTGATTGTCCTAAAATTCTCCCGATCCATGAAAAACAGGATGGTGATCGATACCCATTACTTTGTCATGGCCGACGTCGCGTATTATTGCTTTTAAGCCAAAAAACTCAAATTCGTGATTTTTACACTTTCGGTGGGTATTAGCACACAAATTTTCTTTAATCCGGTAGACGTCTCTGATTGGCCTAAAATTCACCCGATCCAAACAGGCTTGTGATCGACACTCATTACTTCTTCATGATCGACGTCGCTTATTATTACATTTCTAAGCGAAGAAACTCAAATTCATGATTTTTTGCACTTTCGGTGGGTATTACCACATAAATATTCTAGAATTCGGTCGACGATCTCTAATTGGCCTGCAATTCATTCAGTCCATGAAAAAGCAACTTTTGATCGACACCCATTAATTCGTCATGGTCGACGTCATGTTTTATTGTATTTCTATGCCAATAAACACAAATTCGTGATTTTTTGAACTTTCGTTGGGTTGCATACAAATTTTCTAAAATCCGGTCAACAGTCTCTGATTGGCCTAAAATTCATACGATCCATGAAAAACAGGACTGTGATCGATATCCATTACTTTGTCATGGCCGACGTGACTTATTAATGCATTTCTAAGCCAAGAAACTCAAATTCATGATTTTGCACTTTCGGTGGGTATTTGCCCACAAATTTTCTAGAAATCGATCGACGGTCTCTGAATGGCATGGAATTCATCCGATCTATGGAAAATAAACTTGTGGCGATACCCATTACTTCTTCATGGCCGACATCGCGTATTATTGTATTTTTAAGCCCAGACACTCAAATTCGTGATTTTTTCTACTTTCGTAGGATATTAGCACACAATTTTTTTAGAATCCGGTCGACGGTCTATGATTGGCCTAAATTCACTCGATCCATGAAAAATAGGCTTGTGATCGATACTCATTACTTCGTAATAGGGGACATAGCTTATTATTGCATTTCTAAGATAAGAAACTCAAATTCGTGATTTTTTGTACTATCGGTAGGTATTACCCGATCGACGGTCTCAGATTGACCTAAATTTACCTAATCCATAAAAAGCAGGCTGGTGATCGACACCCATTACTAGGACATGACCGACATCACGTATTATTAAATTTCTAAGCCCAAAAACTCAAATTCGTGATTTTTTGCACTTGTTAAATGCATAGTACGCAGAAAAAAAATCAATTATGTACTTGCTAAATACATAGTACGTTGAAACACCTATTATGCCTTTGCTAAATGTATAATACGTAGAAAAACCTATTATACACTTGTAAAATGCATAGTACATAAAAAAAGCCTATTATGCACTTGCTGAATGCATAGTACGTAAAAATCATATTATGCACTTGCTAAATGCATAGTACATTGAAAAACCTAGTATGAACTTGCTAAATGGATAGTACGTAGAAAACCCTAATATGCACTTGCTAAATGCATAGTACATAGAAAAACCAATTATGCACTTTCTAAATGCATAGTACGTAGAAAAAGCTATTACGCACTTGCTAAATGCGTAGTACATAAAAAAACATATTATGCACTTTCTAAATGCATAGTACGTCGAAAAACCTATTATGCACTTGCTAAATGCATAGTATGTAGAAAAACCTATTATGCACTTGCTAAATGTTTAGTACATACAAAAACATATTATGGACTTTCTAAATGCGCAAAAAACCTGTTATGCACGTTTTAAATGTATAGTACGTAGAAAAATCTATTATGCACTTGCTAAATGCATAATACGTAGAAATACCTATTATGTACTTGCTAAATGCATAGTACGTAAAACCCTTTTTGCACTTCTAAATACATAGTACGTAAAAACTCTATTATGCACTTGATAAATGCATACTACGTAGAAAAACCTATTATGCACTTATTAAATGCATAGTACGTAAAAAACCCTATTATGCACTTGCTAAATGCATAGTACGTAAAAACTCTATTATTCACTTGATAAATGCATACTACGTAGAAAAACCTATTATGCACTTGTTAAATGCATAGTACGTAAAAAAACCTATTATGCACTTGCTAAATTCATAGTACGTAAAAACCCTATTATGAACTTGCTAAATGCACAGTACGTATGCACTTGTTGAATGCATAGTACGTATAGTACGTAAAAACATCTCTCTAGAAATCGGCGATGAACAGTGATTTCGCGACGCTATTGTGATTTCGTCAGAAAAATGCCTTTTTCGGCCGATTTCGGGAGCCATAGGGGACGAGACCAGCACCATTAGTCTCGTCTCAACCTCATCTTCAACCCTATACCAATTTCAACCTTCGATTCGCAGTTTTCATGGTCGATTTTGAGTTTGAAATTTCAGACATTTTTACCCATTGTGGCGATTTGCTTACCACTGAGCCTCCCATGGCCGACCTCCTCCTGAGGTTGGTCAGCCTCCGACGTTACCCACAAACCCCTCAAACTCCACCAACGATTTCCCTATCCTTCCAAATACTGTTCACCAAAACCCTAGAACTATTCCCGTCATTCCCAATGGCGGTGGAACACATCTCCCTCATATGTACAACCCTCATAACTGTAACGCCCCGAACCCGGGCCCGTTACTGGTGCCTTACCCCGGACACCCTAGTGATACAACATCAGAGAAAACCAGCGGAAAATAAAACACGAGTCATGAAACAAGAGATATAATAAATAAACAGGCCAACCAAAACAGTTGCCTTCAGTATATACATAAAAACCCGAACAGTTATCCTTTTACAACCCCGCCACACTTGATTACTCACTCTAAGATTTACAACAACTATGACGGGACAGGCCCCCGCCATACCCCTGAATGTACAAGAACCTACAACTCGAAACATGCAAAGATAAGCCTCCAAGGAACGGAGCTTTCAACACGCCAAATGAGATCCTTAGAGCGGGGATCCACGACCGATGTACCTCTACCTGCGGCATGACGCAGCCCCCCGAAGGAGGTCAAGATAACAGTACCAAGTATGTGAAATCACAACATCAGAATGAAATCATAATAGCCTAAACAGCAGGAGACATGTATGATAACCAAAATATAGTACGCAACATAAAAGCAGTCAAGTCAGGGACTCACGCCCTCAAAGTCACCACTCAAATATAACTATGGGTCTCACGCCCACAACATCCATCATGTTCGCGTCATGGCGCGTGCCCGGAATCGCATCGGTGTAGACATGTCCATGATGCAACAATAATAACAGGCCGCGTGGCCACATGCCCCGGAATCTGCGTGGTGTAGACATGCCCATGTAACCTCAATAACAATATATCGGGTGGTCAACCACGCGCGTGGCCACATGCCCCGGAATCTTGCGACGGTGTAGACACGCCCATGTTGCGGTAATAACCATATATCGGTAATCAACCCGCCGCGTGGCGCGTGCCGGAATCTGCGTCGGTGTAGACATGTCCACGTGACATCAACAACAAGACAAGAATCAAAAATGGAAACATACCGTGGAATTCTCCATCACCGCCAAAGACGTCAAGTAAGTTCTCAACAAGTCAACCGCTCTATCGAGACACGGTAACACAGAAATACCACACTTGCACAACAAAGGCTATCATCACAAGCATAGGCAAGTTTCACAACAACAAGCATAGGCAAGTTTCACAACAACAAGCATAGGCAAGTTTCACAACAACAAGCATAGGCAAGTTTCACAACAACAAGCATAGGCAAGTTTCATAACAACTCAAAGTACTTTCATTTTATGCCAAAGTCCGGGTTTTTAACCCCAAAGTACTACATACGTTAAGTTCTTTTAAAAGAGATCCATTACTTTTATAAAAGTCACCCGATACCCGTAGCCTTAGAATGACCAACCCACATTCCTTTCCAAAATCAAGTAACAACATTCTTTTCCTAAGTTCCAGTTTGCCTAGTTTCAATTACTCAAGCTTCTCATTTTCAAATGGTTTCATAGTTCATAAACTTAATCACTTGATTTCTTTTTTGTAGATTTGTGTAATATATGTGTCTCGTGAGAGTAGGTTATTATTGTTTACATCATTCTTATTACAAAGACCATGATCTAGAAAATGTAATATCATTTTGTCTCATCTTAGTTTCTATGCAGATGGAGGTTTCTCTTGGTTTTAATACGATACATCATTATTCAATACATTTTCCTTTATTAACGCCGCAGTGGTGTCGATACACATTCGATTTCCAAATCGGAAACATTATCCCTTTAAATAAAACCCCGTACTCATTACTCACGAATGAGGTTTCACACAAACATTCACTTTAAAACAAATAAGTTAAGTCTCTTATCTTATAAGATCAAGTCTCTTAACTTCCAACATCAAGAAACCATTCTTAAGCCGTTATACCTAACTTCCCATAAAGCTAGTATAACTCTTAAGTTTTCAAAACACAATACTACACTTCGCTCAAAACGATTCATAAATCTTTTGAAATACTTCAAGTTTTATTATAACGCCCCAAGCCGCTTATAAATCAAATCGCTTATCTTTTAAAAACCACAACCCATTTTCTTACTACATAAAGTCATATAACCAACTTCCCATAAAGCCGTTATAACACTTTATATTTTACAACAATCAAATATAATTAACACGTATGCGTCTGCATTTACATAGTTCACATATCATGCTAGAAGAGATAGGAAGAGGTTCACATACCTCGCGACGGTTGTCGACTAATAGCAAAACGCTCCAAGTACCTCAACCCGTCGGCTACTCCTTAGTCCGTAAGATTACGTCACGTAGCACTTCAACCTATAAGGCCAAGGCGCTTATTAACATTTAGATCTCATCGTAGAACATTCTACCGAAAATTCGGCGACTCCACATGGCGTAAATCTCCTCCTCTATCGAGGCTACCAAGCCAACCAGGGGGTTATACATCTAACCCTAACGGTACAATTCTACTCCACGGTACTACTACACAAGTCTCATGTCTGACCCTATGTAATTACAGCTCGGTTGATTCTTCAGCTTAAGTCGCAAGACATTCAGTAAGTATTATTCAGCTTAAGTCGCAAGACATTGCCGATAACTACGTTCAAGACTATATATAGTATACAACAACTATATATTCAACACTTATGAAATTTCCAATTACAATAGAGGACAAGATAATTACCTCGATAAGCCCAAAATTATCCTAGTTTAAAGTCGCTCCTGATCAAGGTTTAGCTCCAACTCAGTGCGCTCCAACCCGCTCCAAACTACACTTAGAAGTTCTACCAACCTTCTACATACAACTTCAACAACGGGTGAAGATTTCCTTAGGGTTTCGTTTTAGTGACCGAGGAAAGTATAACGGTATTTTCCGGGCTTGTATAAGTGTAACCTTGGGAATACTACAAGGTATTTGGGCCAAGGTATTTGGACATTATAACAATACTAGGAGTATTTCTATACCACAACAAGGGTATTTATACGAGACAACTAGGCTAGGGGTGTGCTCGGCTAGGGCCTTTCTCGAGGAGGGGCTTTGGGACGAAAGCAAGAGAGGAGGAGTAGTTTGAGACTTAGATAGATTGCTCAAGTTTAGGATGAAGAATGTCTTCAACTAGAGGGGTATTTATAGGTCAAGTGAAGGCCAACCAATGGCCAAGATGAAGACAAGTGCATAGCAAGTGTAAGGCCAAGATTTAGCCATGTGCTACCTTATCCATCTACCACACAACTTGCACAAAATATCCTACCAACTAAAGTAGCCCCAAATCGTCCCAATTGCCGTCTGCCTTCCAATGTGAGGTGACACATGTCACCCTCCCGTTGGTCCAAAATGTTTCATCTCTCGGAAAAATCCGCAAAAATTATAAATGACATAGCCGGAATTTTCCCTACGAAAGTCAGGAAACGCGTTTAAAAAACGACTCTTTTCGGCACTTGTGTACAAATTCGAACCTTGTCTAGCCTTTAAGGCTAAAATTTTATACGTGCGCCTCACGCATACATACTGGAAATACGGTATAACATTCTCCTCCTTAGAAACATTCGTCCGAATGTTCCTTCTCAAACAGATAACGAAGAAGTTCCTTCTAACAAGTTGTCAAAGCCACACCGCCACAAACATAACACACGTTCTCTTCCTCTCCTTACTCAGTGCCCTCCTCGAACACTTGAACTCTTCTAGTATACGCACCATACTTGATCATCATTTCGCTTCCCAAAACTTTGGAGTCACTACCTCAAACTTGGTCATCTTACTCGCCTCAATCTTCCTTAAGGCCATTCCCGGCCTTCACGATCTACTTCTGGTCGAACGTATCCACGAACTCATACGCTGGTCATTTAAACTTGGGCCTAGCACCCTCGTGACTCGCCACCGGGACCACCGAGCTGACCGCTTCCTCGAACGGACGCGGGTTGGCCCGCAACACGGCCCCAACCCGACCCACTATCGCGCCAACTCTTGCTCGCCGACCACGAACAATCTTGCTAAATCACATCATGAAAGCTACCACTTTCATTTACTCAACCCAGGGACTTATCACACACTACATTCTAGGCATAAAATGCACTCCGACAAGGATCACTTGCAAAAACTTGTACTCAAAACGGCCTTACATCTAAGGTCTCCTCTGTAATATTCTAAGGTTCATCATTTTCTCACCCCAGGCTTACCCTTTCACTAAGCATGCTTCTAAGTCACATTTTAGCACAAAGCTATCCGAACATAACACTTAACACATTATCATAACATACAAAACTCTAGATGGTTAAGGATATACCTGAAAGTAGGCGGTTCAAAGGACCGCTAGAACTGGGAACTCCCACCGCGACTTACCGGCTCGCCGGTACGAACATTCCGCTCAAGCATGGAAGGTGAAGAACCCGCAATCGCTTCCAAAGAGTCTGTGCTATCCTACCGCTACTTCGCCTGACAAGCCGCCATATACGGCCCGCTGGCCGCAAGAATAACAAGCTCCTCGTACTACGACACTCCCAAATGCGGTCTACTACATCGACCACACCGAGGTAGGGGTGATCAGACCGCCAACACCCTACTCCTCGAACATCAAGCTCGGAGCCCCGACCGCCTCGAATATCCTGCGGTCCCGGCGTGCGGGGACCACTCTGAACGGCGGAGGTATATAACTAGTTCGCCGGCCGAGGCGGTCCGCCTCGAAAGTCGCCAAAATATCCGACCGTCTTGGCCTTCTTCTCGCTGAAAGCGGTCCACCTGCCGATCCGCGCCTCGCACTCCAAGTGCATGAGCTCGAACGCGGCAATGTCCATGCCCATTGAAGAGAAACACCAACAACTCTCTCGCTAGGTAATCATCGAGCCTCAGAACATATCGGCACTCGATCCTCCATACTAGCTACTAATGCGGAACATACCGCCAATGAGTCAAACTCCACATTGTACTCCGAATCAGACGCCTGCTCGCTCAACATCAAAAATTGTTTACCGAGCCCTCCTCATTTGCGAGGCAAGAAATGTGCCAGAAGGCCCCCTCAAAACTCGCCCCAAACGGCCGGAAGTGAATGCTCCCCGAAAGCTCCCACGAGTCAAACCAATCGATCGCGTATCACGCACCGACGCGAACTAAATGTCACAGATCTCAAGCCTTGATCACCCGTGACGATCTCTTCAGAATCGACGGATGAACTCCTCGGATCATCCTCCGCCTCGACCAGAAACTCAAAGTGGCTACAACTAAGAAAATCCCGAGCCTCAAATCGTCGCCTCGGGCGCACTACAGCGCGGGCTGAACGGAATCGCCGGCCCTATCTCATATCCGCCACAACCTCGCCAATAATCGGGCCATCTCTCGCGACCCATCTCCCGCCTGCATCGCGGACCGAGGCTCGTATCAGAGTCTCAGCAGCCATCGCCGCGCTCTAAATCGCTGTGCCGCGGCGCCGCAAAACTCGCCGTCAAGCACTACTCAGTCGACCGCTCGCGCTCGCATTCTCTCAATCCCACTAGCGCCTCCTCGCCGCTTTGCCCTTCGGGCCCCGTTGCCTTTCGCAGAGGCATAATCGTAAAAACGAAACACGCCGGAGGGTCCAACTTACAACACGGCTCTAAGGCACGATCTCGTAATGAGAAGAATGGAAACCAATCCTAAATGTCCTATAGCCTCGATTATAGATGTGGTGCACAACACACCGATAATCAAGACTCTACTAGACACGGTCAGACACTTTCCGAGGACTAATCGCCTGATACCACTTTGTAACGCCCCAACCGGGCCCACATCGTGCCTTACCCCGACACCCTAGTGATACAACATCGTAGAAAACCAATGGAAAATAAAACACGAGTCATGAAACAAGAGATATAATAAATAAACAAAGCCAACCAAAACAGCTTGCCTTCAGATATACATAAAAACCCGAATAGCTTATCCTTTTTACAACCCCGCCCACAACAAAGGCTGCACTTAAGATTTACAACAACTATGACGGACAGGCCCCGCCATACCTCGAATGTACAAGAACCTACAACTCGTGGAAACATACCAAAGATAAGCCTCAAGGAACGAGCTTTCCAACACGCCAAATGAGATCCTTAGAGCGGGATCCACGATCGATGTACCTCTACCGCGGATTAACGCACTTCGGGCGAGGTCAAGACAACAGTACCAAGTATGTGAAATCACAACATCAGAATGAAATCATAATAGCTTAAAAAGGTGAGACATGATGATAACCAAAATATAGTACGCAACATAAAAGCGGCCAAGTCGTGACTCACGCCTCAAAGTCACCACTAAATATAACTATGGGTCTCACGCCCACAACATCCATCATGTTCGCATCACGGCCGCATGCCCCGAATATCAGACGGTAGACATGTCCATGATGCAACACATAACAAGGCCGCACGGCCACATGCCCCGAATATCGTGACGGTGTAGACATGCCCATGTAACCTCAATAACAATATATCGTGGTCAACCGCCGCACGCCACATGCCCCGGAATCAGACGGTAGACACGCCCATGTTGCGCATAACCATATATCGGTAATCAACCCGCCGCACGGCCGCACGCCTAATCTCGTCAGACGGCAGATACGCCCACGTGACATCAACAACAAGACAAGAATAAAAATGGAAACATACCCGGAATTCTCCATCACCGCCAAAGACGCCCAAGTAAGTTCTCAATAAGTCAACCGCCTCTATCGAGAGACACGGTAACACAGAAATACCACACTTGCACAACAAAGGCTATCATCACAAGCATAGGCAAGTTTCACAACAACAAGCATAGGCAAGTTTCACAACAACAAGCATAGGCAAGTTTCACAACAACAAGCATAGGCAAGTTTCATAACAACTCAAAGTACTTTCATTTTATGCCAAAGTCCGGGTTTTTAACCCCAAAGTACTACATACGTTAAGTTCTTTTAAAAGAGATCCATTACTTTTATAAAAGTCACCCGATACCCGTAGCCTTAGAATGACCAACCCACATTCCTTTCCAAAATCAAGTAACAACATTCTTTTCCTAAGTTCCAGTTTGCCTAGTTTCAATTACTCAAGCTTCTCATTTTCAAATGGTTTCATAGTTCATAAACTTAATCACTTGATTTCTTTTTAGGACAATTGAGTAATATATGTCTCACGTGAGAGTAGGTTATTCTTGTTTACAACATTCTTATTACAGCAGCCATGATCTAGAAAATGTAATATCATTTTGTCTCATCTTAGTTTCTATGCAGATGGAGGTTTTACCGGTTTTAATACGATACATCATTATTCAATACATTTTCCTTTATTAACGCCGCAGTTGGTCCTGTCGATACACATTCGATTTCCAAATCGTGAAACATTATCCCTTTAAATAAAACCAAGTACTCATTACTCACGAATGAGGTTTCACACAAACATTCACTTTAAAACAAATAAGTTAAGTCTCTTATCTTATAAGATCAAGTCTCTTAACTTCCAACATCAGTAAACCATTCTTAAGTCGTTATACCTAACTTCCCATAAAGCTAGTATAACTCTTAAGTTTTCAAAACACAATACTACACTTCGTTCAAAACGATTCATAAATCTTTTGAAATACTTCAAGTTTTATTATAACGCCCTGCCGCTTATAAATCAAATCGATTATCTTTAAAACCACAACCCATTTTTCTTACCTACATAAAGTCGTTATAACCAACTTCCCATAAAGCCGTTATAACACTTTATGTTTTACAACAATCAAATATAATTAACACACGTACGCTCACCGCATTACATAGTTCACACATATCATGCTAGAAGAGATAGGAAGAGGTTCACATACCTCGCGACGTTGTCGACTAATAGCAAAACGCCCAAGACCTCAACCCGCTCGGCTACTCCTTAGTCCGTAAGATTACGCCACACGTAGCACTTCAACCTATAAGGCCACAAGGCGCTTATTAACATTTAGATCTCATCGTAGAACATTCTACCGAAAATTCAGAAGACTCTCCCGCAACAACAGAAATCTCCTCCTCTATCGAGGCCGCTACCAAGCCAACCAGTGGGTTATACATCTAACCCTAACGGTACAATTCTACTCCACTGCACTACTACACAAGTCTACAGTAATACAACCCTATGTAATTACAGATTCAGCTTCTTCAGCTTAAGTCGCAAGACATCGCTGTAAGTATTATTCAGCTTAAGTCGCAAGACATTGCCGATAACTACGTTTCAAGACTATATATAGTATACAACAACTATATATTCAACACTTATGAAATTTCCAATTATAATAGAGGACAAGATAATTACCTCGATAAGCCCAAAATTATCCTAGTTTAAAGTCGCTCCGAGCAAGGTTTAGCTCCAACTCCGTGCGCTCCAACCCGCTCCAAACTACCCTTAGAAGTTCTAACCAACTTCTACTTACAACTTCAACAACGGGTGAAGATTTCCTTAGGGTTTCGGTTTAGTGACTGAGGGAAAGTATAACGGTATTTTCTGGCTTGTATAAGTGTAACTCGAATACTACACGGTATTTGGGCCAAGGTATTTGGACATTATAACAATACTCGGGGAGTATTTCTATACCACACCAAGGGGTATTTATACGAGACAACTAGGCTAGGGGGTGTGCTCTCGCCAGGGCCTTTCTCAGGGGAGGGCTTTGGGACGAAAGCAAGACAAGAGGAGGAGTAGTTTGAGACTTAGATAGATTGCTCAAGTTTAGGATGAAGAATGTCTTCAACTGTATGGTATTTATAGGTCAAGTGAAGGCCAACCAATGGCCAAGATGAAGACAAGTGCATAGCAAGTGTAAGGCCAAGATTTAGCCATGTGCTACCTTATCCATCTACCACACAACTTGCACAAAATATCCTACCAACTAAAGTAGCCCCAAATCGTCCCAATTGCCGTCCAAGCCTTCCAATGTGAGGGTGACACATGTCACCCTCCCGTTGGTCCAAAATGTTTCGTCTCTCGGAAAAATCCGCAAAAATTATAAATGACATAGCCGGAATTTTCCCTACGAAAGCTGTGGAAACGTTTCGTCGAAAAACGACTCTTTTCGGCACTTGTGTACAAATTCGAACCTTGTCTAGCCTTTAAGGCTAAAATTTTATACGTACGCCCTCACGTACATACTCTGGAAATACGGGGTATAACAATAACCCTAGTGGTATTGTGAGTGTTAGCAGAGGGACCACTTTGGTCGACTTGATTCAAAACCGAAACTCAAGGACTTGCGTCGCTTCAAGTTCTTCATGTCAAATCCCGCTCAAACCAATCCATACCTTCATGGAGAACCTACTATGATGTTTGATGAAGAGGAAATCGAGTTGATGATTGTAGAACAAGACTTGAACCTTTATGTTACTGGTAAGTTTACTCAAGGATGGTCCGACTTTGAATTGCTAAGGAATGAGATTCCAAAGCAATGTGGGTTGAAAACGGACGTTACAATAGGGTTGCTACATAATCAACATATTTTAATTCGATGCACAATTGTAGAGGATTATGAAGTATTGATGTCAATCCCTGGTTTCTAGATAAAGGAGAAGAACAAGAAACTGTTCATGAGAACTTTCATTTGGGATGTGGCTTTTAATCCAGAAGAAGAATCTCATATTGCTTGGGGTTGGATCTCCTTCCCTGGATTGACCCCTAATTTTTATAATAAATTTGCATTGTTCTCAATGGCGGCGGCGGTGGGCAAACCTTTAGCCATAGATTCGGCCACGGTGAACAAAACATGACCAAGTTGTGCCAAGGTTAAGGTTGAGGTAAACTTGTTACAATCTCATCCTATAAGAATACAAATAGCACACAAGAAGAATGACATAGTACATACTAAATGGCAAAGAATTCGCTTTGAATTCTTGCCTAAGTATTGCACTCAATGCAAATTATAAGGCCATGACATTGAAGGATGTTGGAAGATCAATCCGGAGTTGAAACTGGTGAAGGAAAAAGAGGGTGGAAATGGAGGTGATGCTATGGCGTCAAAAGAAAAGAATTCGAACCCCACACCTTCCACACAACCTAGCCGACCAACACCCCCAAAAAACCCTTCAAATGGTTCGTCTAAACCTAGCCAATTATGGATCAATGTTGAAGGGAAGAATAACAAGAAAAACCGCACCAAAAACCTACAAAATCAGACTAAAAACTCTACCCAAAAAAAACAAAACTCATTTAATGCTTTGAATGATATGGAAGATGAGGAGGAGGCTATTGGTGTGGTTGTTGTCACGATCCGACCCCGGATCCGTGACCGGTGCCTTAGCCCGGGCACCCTTGTGACACAACATCAGAGAAAACCAGCGGAATATAAACTCACAATAAACAACCATAATGATATAAAATAGTCTTAGCCCAAAATGGCTACCCCAAAAGTACATAAAACCGAACAGTTACATCCTTAAACAAACCAAGTTATGACAAGACTACAGGCCTCTAAGAAGGAGTAACACTATGACGGGACAGGGCCCCGTCATGCCCCTGAATGTACAAAACATCAACAACACCAGGGAGAACCATACCAAAAGTCGAGCCTCCGAAGAAATGGAGCTCCTGACACCTGAGTAAAAGATCCTAGGAATGAGGATCTACCACCGCTTCCTTACCGCAGATTAACGCAGCCGGCGAAGCGGGTCGACACAACGTACCAAGTATGTAAAACTGGAAAATACTGTAGTAATATCATAAGTCCAAAATACACTGAAGTTATAGATAAAAATCAAATTAGGTTGCATTGTGCCTTACTAACAATGAGAGTAACAAGTATAAGTATAATACTGCATAAAAATAGGAGGCTCATGATCAAAACAGGATCTCTCGCCCATAGTATCATTAAGCAATCCTACTCTGGATCGCTTTACCCGCATGGATCCTGTGGATCCGCATAAGGCCATCCGCCTCGCATGGGACTATTTCACCCGCATGAGACTATTTCACCCGCATGGGACTATTTCACCCGCATGGAACTATTTCACCCGCATGGACCCAATGGGCCCGCATGAGTACAAGCGTCGCACTCGCATCATGGGTAGCAAATCCATGGAATACGCAGTAATAACAATGATAATACATAAATCAGCACAACCGGCTAGTATACATAATATAAGCGCTACCGACTTATCAGAATACTCAGTGATAACAATAATAATACATAAATCAGCACAACCGGCTAGTATACATAACATAAGCGCTACCGGCTTATCATAACATAAACAAGATAAGAAATCTTCTAACTTCTTATGAACATTATTAATATAAATCCTCTCATTTTAGCTCATTAAGGCACTACATGTCTTTTTAAGAGAAATCCGGGAATTTAACCCAAGTATCACATACCGTAAACCTTTTTCGAAATGACTCCTTTTTATATAAAACTTCTACGATACTAATATCCATAGTATCATGTCACAACCACTTTCAAAACAAGTCACAATTTTCCATTTAGAAAATATCCCAAGCTTCTAAATCAAGTGACTTCATTTCCTTTAAAACCTTAGGCCATTTATGCCTTAAAACAATTTACCTTCCACAAATTCAACTCATTTTCCCCTTGCTTATTTTATGTAAAGTAAACCCTTCTTTATTTACCTTTTTTCCAAACTAATATAACCAACTTCCCATAAAGCCGTTATATTAACTTGTTACGTTAGTCAAACACATTTCCCTATGTCCAAGGGACTTATACCTTTAAAATGAAACAAATATCATATACTTCAAAACAAGTGAAGATTATCAAATCCTGTACGTATACCGTACTACATAGATACAACTACTCATGCTCAAGAGATAGGAAAGCTCTACATACCTCTTCGGTCAATCCACTTGTTAATTCCAACTATCGCACGTAATGCGTCAACCTATAATGACCATAATACGTTTATTAACTTCTAGTTTCAAAGTAGAATATTTCCAAGTTCAAGGTTACTAATTCCTATGGAAAATTGGACATCATTTCCTTTGCTTCTACTCACTTTGCCACCTTTTCAAAGGCCGATTTTTAACACTCAAACGCCACATTTAAGGCCCAACATCCAAACCAACACAAAGGGGATTACACACCTAATCTTGGGTGTGTAAAATTCTGCCCCATAAGTTATAACAATTAATCTTAACAAGTTTAAGGTAATTTTTAGGCTACAACATGCTCACATAACCTCTTTAGCCAAATCTTTCATACCCAAACCACATTTCTTGCATGCAATGACTCTAAGAGCATTATTTACTACCACAAGTTCTTTCTTCTTAACATGCAACACTAAAAACTAATTATAAAGGAAGAATCATTACCTTAGAGCTTTAACCAAATTTTTCCAACAACTTGCTAGCTTCCTTTTCAAGAACACCACCACAACAACCTTCACAAGCTAGTCACAAGCTTCCTTCTTGCCTTTTCTTTTCAGATTTTTCCTAAGGCTAGAATATCTCTTGGAATTTTAGAGAGAAGGATGAGCTTAAAATTTTTAAGAGAGAAGGAAGAGCTTTTGTCTAAGAGAGAGATGAAAGATGACCAAGTCTTCAAGACTTGGTCAATATAATGCATGCAAAATCAGATGGGGACACTTGTCACCCTCCCATGGCCTTTTAAAAGAAAAGATCGATTTTCCTAAGTTTTTCCGCAGATTTCGCCTCGGCCTGCGGTTAGCGCGGCCCGCAACTGCGGACTCGGAACTTCCGTGGCCTCGATTCCGCGCGCCCCCATTCGCTTGCGCCGCGCCGCCTCGAGCCGCTGAGGCCCCTGACCGAAATTTTCTGATTTAGAGTCCTAACTCCTTTCGCACGGCCTGAACCACGGGGTATAACATTTGTTGAGATTGAGGCTGTGGGTGATGCTGTAGCTAATGATAGTGGTCGAGATCGATGCATCTGGAAAGGCTAAGGCTGATGGTGCACCTGATGTTGATGTTGCAGCTCCTCTGCAGACTGCTTCTATTACTACTACTACTACTACTACTACTGCTGGTTTGACTGCAAATATCATGGTGATATTCATCCGAGGTGGCTGTGGAAGCGCTTATAGAGAGGAGATGATCTTTGCGGCATATCTTTGAAGGTGCGGCAGATGGTACTCTTGGGGTGGCAGTTGTTGTATCTGATGTTAATGCCCCTATTGGTATTATTGAGATTGCTACATCAAATGTCACTGTTGCTGTTGTAGTTGATCCATCTGCTGCTGCAATTGGTAGTGGAAAAGTTGCTGCAGATGCTGTTGATGGTGATACTAATCCAGCTGCTGCACATGCCGAGCTTGGAGACAAAGCAACAGCTGCGGATTTTGCTGCAGCTGAGGATGCTTCTGCTGGTCCTCCTGGTGCTGTATCTGTTAGCACAGCAGCTGAAGTTTCTGTCTCTCTAGTGTCTGCTGCTAATGAACCAGTAGTGTCTGCTGCTAATGCACCAGATGTTGCTACTATTCACACTTCTTCTGCTGCTACTGGACATGTTGAAAACAATAATACGGAGGTTGGGGATGTTGTTAGTGCTGCTGTGTCTGCTGCTGTCTTTAAACCAAACTTTATACAAATGACCAAAATAGACAACCCAAAAAACAATAGCCCATCCACATAAGATTGGGTAAAGAGAGCGTTCTCATTTTCACATTCGACCACTAATGCCACTGGTACTGCGACCAATGCTGCTATTGGTGCGACCACTGTTGCGACTGATAAGACCACTGAGGCTGTTGGTGATGCGATCAATGATGCTGCTGGTGAAACCAATGCACTGGTTGATACTATTGCTGGAAAGGGTCATTTAACTGATTTCGGTAATAACTCAGCAGATCATGATGCTGTTATCAATGCTAATGCTAATACTGGTACTAGAACGGGGAAGCCTAAAAATATTGATGTACCAATGCGATTATGAGTGTCTATGCTAGCTGAAAATTATCTAGAAGAAGAGGAGCTTGAATATTTTCGAAGGGTTGCAATTGATATCGGAAATCTTTCTCCTAGAAATATGAAGAGGACAAAAAAGAGGGATTCCATGCCTCTCAGCTGGAATGGAAGGAAGTCCATGAAGAATCTAATTGATACTGAATCTGCTACTGTGGCTACTGCTTGTGATGATGTGAATGATGAAGTTTATGGAAAAACTTGGATGACGAGGAAACAACATCCAAAAAATGATCAATAGAGTATGTTATAAACTCTGTGATGGTCAAGTTTATGGAATACTTGGATGACGAGGAAGCAAATGTACATAAAATTGAAGATTATATAAGATTAGATAGTAACATGTTTGATCTTATATTAATTTTTCATTTTTCAGTATCATCACTTGTAATATCATCATAAAGTATGTTATAAACTCTGTGATGATCAAAACCTTCTTATTTTAGCTTCTTTTTTCTTCATTCTGGTTAAAAAGTGTACTCTTTCCCCACTGGGCACCATTTTTTCTTATATATAAAAGGCAGAATCTAGGCTCTCTAGCCTAGTTTTTCCAAAAAAAAAAAATGCACAGTACGTAAAAAACCCTATTAAGCGCTTGTTAAATGCATAGTACATAGAAAAACAATATTATGCACTTGCTAAATGTTATACCCCGTATTTCCAGAGTATGTACGTGAGGGCGTACGTATAAAAATTTAAGCCTTAAAGTTTGGCAAGGTTCGAAAATTTGGGCACAAGTGCCGAAAAGAATCGTTTTTCGACGAAACGTTTTACAAGACTTGCGAAGGGAAAATTACGGCTATGTCATTTATAATTTTTGCGGATTTTGCCGAGAGACGAAATATTTTGGACCAACGGGAGGGTGACATGTGTCACCCTCACATTGGAAGAGATTGGGGTGGCAAAGGGACGAAATAGGTGGCATTGGTTAGGTAGGATATTTTGTGCAAGTTGGTGTGGTAGATGGATAAGGTACACATGGTTAAATCTTGACCCTACACTTGCATGGAACTTGGCTTGATCTTGGCCATTGGTTGGCCATTGCTTGACCTATAAATACCCCTCTAAGTTGATGAACTTCTTCATCCTAAAATCATTTCCAAGTCTTGAAATCCCTCCCCCCTTTTTGTGAGTTGTGTTCGTCCTACACCCCCCCCCCCCCTTTTGAGAAGCTTTGGTAGAGGGTACCCCCCTAGCCTAGTTGTTTTTGTATAATACCCCCTTTGTGGTATAGAAATACTCTCCAAGTATTGTTATAATGCCCAAATACTTTAGCCCAAATACCTTGTAGTACTTTCCAAAGTTACCTCTATACGTAGAGCCCGGAAATACTATTATACTTTCCTTTAGCCACTAAACGAAACCCTAAGGAAACCTTCATAGTCGGTTGAAGTGTTAAGTAGAAGTTGCGTAGAACTTCTAAGGGTTGTTTGGAGCGGATTGGAGCACTCGGAGTAGGAGCTAAACGTTGCTCAGGATCGACTTTAAACTTGGATAATTTTGGGCTTACCGAGGTAAATAATCCTATCCTTCTAGTGTAATTGGAAATTACATACTGTAGTTGTATAGAAATGAATATGAGATTCATAGAAAAGAATTGAACTGTAATAGAAGGATATTACAGAAAAGACTTGAACTGAAATCACGTCAGAAGAATTAAGTAGAAGATTAAACTGTACATAAGACTGTATTTGATGGTCGATAACCTTTATTGGTTGAATGTTCTGCGAGTAGCATGTGCTACTTGGAAGGTGGTCAAGGCTAAGGGTTATAGCCGTGGAGCGTTTTGCTTATAGTCGATAATCGTCGCGAGGTATGTGATTCTTCCTATACTCTTGAGCATGAAGTATTTTAAAATAATATATATACAGTACGGTAGACGTACGTGTGGCAATGTCTTTTGACTTAAGCCTGAATAATATATATAGTACGGTAGACGTACGTGTGTTAACTGAATGTAGTGTTACGGCAATGTCTTTTGACTTAAGCCTGAATAATAAGGACCTTGAAATATTTTAAAAGGGATATATATGTAGTACGGTAGACGTACGTGTGTTAACTGAATGTAGTGTTACGGCAATGTCTTTTGACTTAAGCCTGAATGATAAAGAATCTTGAAGTATTTCAAAAAGATTAATAAACCGTTTTGAAAGAAGAGTAATACTTGGTTTTGAAAACATAATAGTTATACTAGCTTTATGGGAAGTTAGGTATAACGTCTTAAGAGAGATAAAGAGAATGGTTTACTAATTTTTAGAAGTTAAGAGACTTAATCTTAAAAGATAAGAGACTTGACTTAATATGGATGTTTGTGTGAAACCTCATTCGTGAGTAATGAGTACTTGGTTTTTAAAAGGGAATAACGTTTCTTGATTTGGAAATCGAATGAGTATCGACAAACCATGCGGCGTTAATAAAGGAAAATGTATTGAATAATAAAGTATTATTAAAACGGTAGAAACCTCCATCCGCAAGTGTCTAAGATGAGACAAAATGATATTACATTTCCTAGATCATGGCTGCTTAATAAGATTGATTATGAACAAGAATAACCTACACTCATATAAGGCATATGTTTCTCAGATTGTTTAAAAGAGAATTATATTCTTAAATGATTAAGACTATGAACTATGGAACTTTTCTAAAATAAAGAGACTGAGTAATTGAAATTAGGCAAACCGGACTTTAGGGAAAGAATGTTGTTGAAAAGGAAAGTGTTTTGGTTTACCTAAAAATGTGAGTCACTCTATTTTTATACTACGGGTATCGGGTGACCTTTATAAAAGGAATGGATCTCTTTAAAAGGAATTTAACGTACGTAGTACTTTAGGGTTAAAACCCGGACTTTTATATAAAATGAAAGTACCTTTGAGTTGTGTATAACTTGCCTATGCTTGTTGTTGTATAACTTGCCTATGCTTGTTGTTGTGTAACTCGCCTATGCTTGTTGTGATAGCCTTTGTTGTGCAAGAATTGTGTTTCTATACTACCGCCTCTCGATGGAGGTCGGTTGACTTGTTGAGAGCTTACTTGGGCGTCTGCGTGACGGAAGATTCCACGGGTATGCTTCCATTATTATTGCTACATGGGCATGTCTACACCGATGCAGAATTCCGGGGGCATGTGGCCATGCGGCAGGGTTGATTACCCGATATATGGTTACTATTGTTACATGGGCGTGTCTGCACCGATGTAGAATTCCGGGGGCATGTGGCCATGCGGCAGGGTTGATTACCCGATATATGGTTATTATTGTTACATGGGCGTGCGCACCGATGCGAATTTGGGGCATGTGGCCATGCGGCAGGGTTGACCACCCAGTATATTGTTGTTGCTGTTACATGGACATGCCTGCACCGTCAGAATTAGGGGCATGTGGCGTGCGACAGATGTTATTGTTGCATCATGGACATATGCGCACCGTCTGCAGTCCGGCATGCGGCCATGATGCGAACATGATTGATGTTGTGGCGTGAGACCCATAGTTATATATTGAGTGATGACTTCGGGCGTGAGTCACGACTTGGATCGCTTTATGTTGCGTACTGTATTTGATTATCATACATGTCTCCTGCTTCATATAGACTGTTATGATTTAACTGCAGTATTTTCAGTTTCACATACTTGGTACTGTTATCGACCTCCTTGGCCGCGTTCATGCCGCGTGTAGTACACCGGTAGTTGATCCTCGCCATGGATCACGATTCGTATTAGGAAGCTCCGTTTCTCGGAGGCTTATTCTTGGTATGTGTTCCACGAGTTGTAGGTTCTTGTACATTCGTGGTATGGCGGGCCCCGCCCCGTCATGGTTGTTGTAAATCTTAGAGGTGCATGTAGTAATTGTGGCGAGGTTTGTAAAAAGGATTAAAGCTGTTCGGGTTTTATGTATTTATATACGTAAGGCAACCTTTTGGTTGGCATGTTTATATATAATATCTCTTGCTTCATGTCTTGTTTTTATGTTCGCTGATTTTCTCTCGATGTATGACTACTTGGGTGCCAGGTAAGGCACGATCCCGAACGGGTCGTGACAAAAGTGGTATCGAGCGATTAATCCTCGGAAAGTGTCTACAGACGTGTCTAGTAAGTCTTGATTATCGGTGTGTTGTGCACCATCTATAATCGTGAGGCTACAGACATTTAGGATTGGTTTCCATTCTTCTCATTCCGAGATCGTGCCTTAGAGTCGTGTTATAAGTTGGACCCTCACGTATTTCGTTTTCACCGATTATGTCTCCGCCAGCAACCCGGGCCCAGTGGGCAAGGCGGCCGAGGGAGGCTAGTGAGATACTGAGAGTACGAGGCACAGCGGCCATTACTCGAGACAGTGCTTGACGGCGAGTTTTGCGCGCCGCCACTAGCAGAGTTTAGAGCGCGGCGGTGGCTAATGAGACCACGATACTGCACCGATCCGCGGCACAGGCGAGAGGTTGGGGTACAAAGATAGCGATTCTTGCCGTGATCGTGGCGAGCATGAGGATAAGGGCCGGCGATTCGTGAGCACCCATGGTTCACCCAAGATCGGATAGTTTGAGGCTACGGACTTTCGAGATGTAGCCCGCGAGTTCTACGGTCGAGGCACGAGGATGATCCGCAGGAGTTCATCCAAGCGATTCTGACGGATCATGAGGTGATCAAGGCTTCGAGACCGAGTCGTGGTCCTAGGTTCGCATCGGCTGCGTGATACCGCATGATCGGTTTGATTCGTGGGAGCCGTCCCGGGAGAGAATGCACTTCCACCGTTTGGGACGATTTTTGGGGCATTTGCACACTTCTTGCCTCCACAGATGAGGAGGGCTCGGCCGACAAATTTTTGATGTTGAGGCGAGCAGGCGCACCGTTCGAGTACAATGTGAGTTCGACTCATTGGCTCGGTATGCCCCGATGTAATGGCGATATGGAGGATGAGTACACCGCTCGTTCACGGGTTAGATGACTACTTGGCAGAGGCTTGTTCGGGTGTAGCTCTTCAGCCGGGCATGGACATTGCCCGCATGCAGGCTTTTGCACGTGGGTGTGAGGCACAGAGAGGTCGACGGAATGACCAAGATCGTAAGAGGGCGAACAACAGGGTCCTTTGGTGACTTTCGAGGCGGACCGCCTCAGCAACATACTAGTTTTGTACCTCCGCCAGTGCAGAGTGGTCCTCCACAACCTTCAGGGCATCCGGGAGATTCAGGAGCAGTCGAGCTCGGGTTGATTTCCGGGAGTAGGGGTGTGGGCGGATCGATCACCCTACCTCGGTGTGGTCGATGTGGTAGGCCGCATTTCGGGGAGTGTCGTGGTACCAAGGGAGCTTGTTATTTTTGCGGCCAATAGGGTCATCTAGCGAGAGACTGTCCGACCAGGGGTAGCGCTGGTAGGATAGCACAGACTACGGGTTCAGTTGCGGGTTCTTCACCTTCCATAGCTAGGCAGGATGTTCATACACCGGCAGGCCACGGCAGAGGTCGCGGTGGAAGTTCCCAGTTTTAGCGGTCCTTTGAACCGCCTATTTTCAGGTATGTCCTTAACCCTCTAGAGACTTGTATGTATTTATGTTATGATAATGTGTTAAGTGTTATGTTCGGATAGCTTTGTGCTAAAATGTGATTTAGAACCTGGTTAGTGAAAAGGGTAAGCCTGGGGGTGAGAAAATGATGAACCTTAGAATACTACAGTTGAGACCTTAGATGTAAGGCCGTCTTGAGTACAAGACTTTGCGGGTGATCTTTGTCAGAATGTATAAGTATACGTGGAGTAATTGTGGGAAGATTCCTTGGGTGGTGTAAAATGGAAGTGGTAGCTTTCATGACCTGTATAGGTAAGATTGTTCCGGATCGGGAAACAAGAGCTTGATGCGTTAAGTGGGTCGGGTTGGGGCCATGTTGCGGGCCAACCCGCGGCCTGTTTTGGGGTTGGGTCAGCTCTGGGTGGTCCCTCCAGGTGGTAGGGTCACGAGGGTGCTAGGCCCAAGTTTAGTTGACCATCGTATGAGTTCGTGGGTGTGTTCGACCAGAAGCGGATCGTGAAGGCCGGGAATGGCCTTAGGGAAGATTGAGGCTAGTAAGATGACCAAGTTTGGAAGTGGTGACTCCAAAGTTTTGGAAACTGAAGCGATGACTGAAGTGTGGTACGTATACTAGAAGAGTTCAAATATTCGAGAAGGGCACGACGAGTAAGGAAGGAAGAGGACGTGTGTTATTACATGGCCATATGTGGCATTGACAACTTGTTTAAGTTAAGAAGAACTTTATCGTTATCCGTCTTGAGAAGGAACATTCGGGACGAATGTTTCTAAGGAGGGGAGAATGTTATACCCCGTATTTCCAGAGTATGTACGTGAGGGCGTACGTATAAAAATTTAAGCCTTAAAGTTTGGCAAGGTTCGAAAATTTGGGCACAAGTGCCGAAAAGAATCGTTTTTCGACGAAACGTTTTACAAGACTTGCGAAGGGAAAATTCCGGCTATGTCATTTATAATTTTTGCGGATTTTTCCGAGAGACGAAACATTTTGGACCAACGGGAGGGTGACATGTGTCACCCTCACATTGGAAGAGATTGGGGCGGCAAAGGGACGAAATAGGTGGCATTGGTTAGGTAGGATATTTTGTGCAAGTTGGTGTGGTAGATGGATAAGGTACACATGGTTAAATCTTGACCCTACACTTGCATGGCACTTGGCTTGATCTTGGCCATTGGTTGGCCATTGCTTGACCTATAAATACCCCTCTAAGTTGATGAACTTCTTCATCCTAAAATCATTTCCAAGTCTTGGAATCCCTCCCCCCTTTTTGTGAGTTGTGTTCGTCCTACACCCCCCCCCCCTTTTGAGAAGCTTTGGCCGAGAGGGGTACCCCCCCTAGCCTAGTTGGTTTCGTATAATACCCCCCCCCCCTTTGTGGTATAGAAATACTCTCCAAGTATTGTTATAATGCCCAAATACTTTAGCCCAAATACCTTGTAGTACTTTCCAAAGTTACCTCTATACGTAGAGCCCGGAAATACTATTATACTTTCCTTTAGCCACTAAACGAAACCCTAAGGAAACCTTCATAGTCGGTTGAAGTGTTAAGTAGAAGTTGCGTAGAACTTCTAAGGGTTGTTTGGAGCGGATTGGAGCACTCGGAGTAGGAGTTAAACGTTGCTCAGGATCGACTTTAAACTTGGATAATTTTGGGCTTACCGAGGTAAATAATCCTATCCTTCTAGTGTAATTGGAAATTACATACTGTAGTTGTATAGAAATGAATATGAGATTCATAGAAAAGAATTGAACTGTAATAGAAGGATATTACAGAAAAGACTTGAACTGAAATCACGTCAGAAGAATTAAGTAGAAGATTAAACTGTACTTACATAGAATTTGTATTCTGATGGTCGATAACCTTTATTGGTTGAATGTTCTGCGAGTAGCATGTGCTACTTGGAAGGTGGTCAAGGCTAGCCGGGTTATAGCCGTGGAGCGTTTTGCTTATAGTCGATAATCGTCGCGAGGTATGTGATTCTTCCTATACTCTTGAGCATGAAGTATTTTAAAATAATATATATACAGTACGGTAGACGTACGTATGGCAATGTCTTTTGACTTAAGCCTGAATAATATATATAGTACGGTAGACGTACGTGTGTTAACTGAATGTAGTGTTACGGCAATGTCTTTTGACTTAAGCCTGAATAATAAGGACCTTGAAATATTTTAAAAGGGATATATATGTAGTACGGTAGACGTACGTGTGTTAACTGAATGTAGTGTTACGGCAATGTCTTTTGACTTAAGCCTGAATGATAAAGAATCTTGAAGTATTTCAAAAAGATTAATAAACCGTTTTGAAAGAAGAGTAATACTTGGTTTTGAGAACATAAGAGTTATACTAGCTTTATGGAAAGTTAGGTATAACGTCTTAAGAGAGATAAAGAGAATGGTTTACTGATTTTTAGAAGTTAAGAGACTTAATCTTAAAAGATAAGAGACTTGACTTAATATGGATGTTTGTGTGAAACCTCATTCGTGAGTAATGAGTACTTGGTTTTTAAAAAGGAATAACGTTTTACTGATTTCGGAAATCAGAATGAGTATCGACAAACCACTGCAGCGTTAATAAAGGAAAATGTATTAAATAATAAAGTATTATTAAAACCAGTAGAAACCTCCATCTGCATAGAAGCTAAGATGAGACAAAATGATATTACATTTCCTAGATCATGGCTGCTTAATAAGATTGATTATGAACAAGAATAACCTACACTCATATAAGGCATATGTTTCTCAGATTGTTTAAAAGAGAATTATATTCTTAAATGATTAAGACTATGAACTATGGAACTTTTCTAAAATAAAGAGACCTGAGTAATTGAAATTAGGCAAACTGGACTTTAGGGGAAAGAATGTTGTTGAAAAAGGAAAGTGTTTTGGTTTACCTAAAAATGTGAGTCACTCTATTTTTATACTACGGGTATCGGGTGACCTTTATAAAAGGAATGGATCTCTTTAAAAGGAATTTAACGTACGTAGTACTTTAGGGTTAAAACCCGGACTTTTATATAAAATGAAAGTACCTTTGAGTTGTGTATAACTTGCCTATGCTTGTTGTTGTATAACTTGCCTATGCTTGTTGTTGTGTAACTCGCCTATGCTTGTTGTGATAGCCTTTGTTGTGCAAGAATTGTGTTTCTATACTACCGCGTCTCTCGATGGAAGGTCGGTTGACTTGTTGAGAGCTTACTTGGACGTACCGGCAGTGACGAAAGATTCAACGGGTATGCTTCCATTATTATTGCTACATGGGCATGTCTACACCGTCTGCAGTCGGGCATGTGGCCGTACGGCGGGGTTGATTACCCGATATATGGTTATTATTGTTACATGGGCGCGTGTCTGCCGTCACGGTCGGGGCATGTGGCCGTGCGGCGGGGTTGATTACGATATGGTTATTATTGTTACATGGCGTGCCGCACCGTCGCACTCCGGGCATGTGGCCGTGCGGCGGTTGACCACCAGATATTGTTGTTGATGTTACATGGACGTATGCGCACCGGCAGTCCGGCACGTGGCCGTCGCAAGGATGTTATTGTTGCATCATGGACATATCTGCACCGTCACACTCGGCATGCGGCCATGATGCGAACATGATTGATGTTGTGGGCGTGAGACCCATAGTTATATATTGAGTGATGACTTCGAGGGCGTGAGTCCCTGACTTGACTGCTTTTATGTTGCGTACTGTATTTGATTATCATACATGTCTCCTGCTTCATATAGACTGTTATGATTTAACTGCAGTATTTTCAGTTTCACATACTTGGTACCTATTGTACTGACCTCCTTCGGGGGGCTGCGTTCATGCCGCAGGAGTACACCGTGAGTTGATCCTCGCTCATAGGATCACGATTCGCGTATTAGGAAGCTCCGTTTCTCCGAGGCTTATTCTTCTGTATGTGTTCCTGAGTTGTAGGTTCTTGTACATTCGTGGTATGGCGGGCCCTGTCCGTCATGGTTGTTGTAAATCTTAGAAGTGCATGTAATCGTTGTGGGCAGGTTTGTAAAAAGGATTAAACTGTTCGGGTTTTTATGTATTTATATACAGAAGACAACTGTTTTGGTTGGCCTGTTTATATATAATATCTCTTGCTTCATGTCTTTTTTTTATGTTCCGCTGATTTTCTCTGATGTATACTACTTGGGTGCCCAGGTAAGGCACCAGTCACGGGCCCCGGAACGGGTCGTGACACTAAATGCATAGTACGTAAAAATCCTATTATGCACTTGCTAAATGCATACTAAGTAGAAAAATCTATTATGCACTTTCTAAAAGCATAGTATGTAGAAAAACCTATTATGCACTTATTAAATGCATAGTACGTAGAAAAACTTATTATGCATTTGCTAAATGTATAGTACGTATAAAACTCTATTATGCCCTTGCTAAATGCATAGTACATAAAAAAATCTATTATGAACTTGCTAGAAGCATAATAAGCTTTATTTTTTGCACTTTCGGTGGGTATTAGCCCACAAATTTTCTAAAATCTAGACTACGATCTCTGAATGTCCTAAAATTCTCCCGATCAATGAAAACAGGATGGTGATCGACACCCTTACTTTGTGATGGCCGACGTCGCGTATTATTGCTTTTCTAAGCACAAAAACACAAATTCGTGATTTTTACACTTTCGGTGGATATTAGCACACAATTTTTTTAATCAAGTTGACGTCTCTAATTGGCCTAAAATTCATTCGATCCATGAAAATAGTCTTGTGATCGACACTCATTACTTCTTAATGGCCGACATCGCTAATTATTTCATTTCTAAGCGAAGAAACTCAAATTCGTGATATTTTGCACTTTCGGTCGACGGTCTCTGATTGACCTGAATTTCATCCAGTCCATGAAAAACAGGCTTTTGATCGTCACCCATTACTTTGTCATGGTCGATGTCGCGTATTATTGTATTTCTAAGCCAATAAACTAAAATTCGTGATTTTTTAAACATTCGATAGGTATTATTAGCACAAATGTTTTCTAAAATTCGGTCAACTGATTGGCTTAAAATCATCCGATCCATGAAAAACATGCTTGTGATCGATACACATTACTTTGTCATGGCCGACGTCACTTATTATTATATTTCTAAGCCAAGAAACTCAAATTCATGATTTTTTTGCACTTTCGGGTGGGTATTAGCACATAAATTTTCTAGAAACCGGTCGACGGTCTCTGATTGGCATGAAATTCATCCGATCTATGGAAAACAAACTTGTGATCGATACCCATTACTTATTCATGGCCGACATCGCGTATTATTTCATTTTTAAGCCCAGACACTCAAATTCGTGATTTTTTGCACTTTCGTTGGGTATTAGCACACAATTTTTTTAGAATCTGATCAACAGTCAATGATTGACCTAAATTCACCCGATCGATGAAAAATAGGTTTGTGATCGACACTCATTACTTCGTAATGGGGGACATCACTTATTATTGCATTTCTAAGCAAATAAACTCAAATTCGTGATTTTTTATACTATCGTTGGGTATTACCCGATCGACGATCTCTTATTGGCCTAAAATTTACCTAAGCCATAAAAAGGAGCCTGGTGATCGACACCTATTACTAGGACATGCCGACGTTGCGTATTATTAAATTTCTAAGCCCAAAAATTCAAATTCATGATTTTTTGCACTTGTTAAATGCATAGTACGCAGAAAAAAAATCTATTATGCACTTGTTAAATGCATAGTACGTAGAAAAACCTATTATGCTCTTGCTAAATGCATAGTACATAGAAAAAACTATTATGCACTTGCTAAATGTATAGTACGTAGAAAACCCTATTATGTACTTGCTAAATGCATAGTACATAAAAAATCTATTATGAACTTGCTAGAAGCATAATAGGCTTCATTTTTTGCACTTTCGGTCGGTATTAGCTCACAAATTTTCTAAAATCTGGTCGACGATCTCTGATTTGTCCTAAAATTCTCCCGATCCATGAAAAACAGGATGGTGATCGACACCCATTACTTTGACATGGCCGACGTCGCGTATTATTGCTTTTCTAAGCCCAAAAACTCATATTCGTGATTTTTACACTTTCGGTGGGTCACACAAATTTTCTTTAATACGATAGACGTCTCTGAATGACCTAAAATTCACCCGATCCAAACAGGGTTGTGATCGACACTCATTACTTCTTCATGGCCGATGTCGCTTATTGTTACATTTCTAAGCGAAGAAACTCAAATTCGTGATTTTTTGCACTTTCGGTGGGTATTAGCACACAGATATTCTAGAATTCGGTCGACGGTCTATTAATGGCCTGAAATTCATCCAGTCCATGAAAAACAGGCTTTTGATCGACACTCATTACTTCATCATAGCCGACGTCGCGTATTATTATATTTCTAAGCCAATAAATTCAAATTCGTGATTTTTTGAACTTTCGGTGGGTTAATCACACAAATTTTCTAAAATCTGGTCAACAGTCTCTGATTGGCCTAAAATTCATCCGATCCATGAAAAACATGCTTGTGATCGATACCCATTACTTTGTCATGGTCGATGCCATTTATTATTGCATTAGCAAACAAATTTTCTAGAAATCGGTCGACGGTCTCTGATTGGCATGAAATTCATCTGATCTATGGAAAACAAACTTGTGATCGATACCCATTACTTCTTCATGACGACATCACGTATTATTGCATTTTTAAGCCCAGACACTCAAATTTGTGATTTTTTGCACTTTTGTTGGGTATTAGCACACAATTTTTCTAGAATCCGGTCGACGGTCTATGATTTGCCTAAATTTACCCGAGCCATAAAAAATAGGGTTGTGATCGACACCCATTACTTCGTCATAGGGGACATCGATTGTTATTGCATTTCTAAGCAAAGAAACTCAAATTCGTGATTTTTTGCACTATCGCAGGGTATTTACCCGATTGCCGGTCTCTGATGGGTCTAAAATTTACCTAATCCATAAAAGACAGGCTGGTGATCGACACTCATTACTAGGACATGGCCGATGTCGCATATTATTAAATTTCTAAGCCCAAAAAACTCAAATTCGTGATTTTTTGCACTTGCTAAATGCATAGTACAAAAAAAACCTATTATCTTGCTAAATACATAGTACGTTGAAACACCTATTATGATTTTGCTAAATGTATAGTACATAGAAAAACCTATTATGCAGTTGCTAAATGCATAGTACGTAGAAAAATCTATTATGCACTTGTAAAATGCATAGTACGTAAAAATACCTATTATGCATTTGCTAAATGTATAGTACGCAAAAACTCTATTATGCACTTGCTAAATGCACAGTACGTAAAAAACCCTATTATGCACTTGTTAAATGCATAATACATATTTTTCTCTCTCTCAAATTGAGGCGATTTGGGGGATCTGCTCAAACCCTAAGTGCAGCCGACATGGCCATTCCGGCGACTGACCGGCCTCCGTCGGAGGTTGGCCCTCTCAGAACACCATCAGCGGCACAGCCACAATAACCCCAATCTCACAATTGTCGATTTTTAACCCAAAAAATCCTAACATTGCAAAACGTTGATTTGGGCGATTTTACCCAAAACAACGATTTCAGACATCAAAAACCTCCCGGACAATCGGCCAACCTCAACCTAAGGATGTCTATCACCCATCAACATCTGTATCACCCCCAACATACTCTCTAACCAACACTTTCCCACCTTTAATTCCAAACACAATTTTGAAAAATGCCACAGGAATGTTGAATATACGACCAGGAACTGAGGCAACGACAATCAGAATACCTAATGAGGAGGTTGCCCAACAACCTCTAACATATGCTTCACAATTGGTCGCCTCTAATATGGTCAGCTCAGTTGCAGCAAACCCAAACGAAGGCGGGTCTGTTTTTGATATCCCGATGAAACAAATCACATATATTCACGGTGAGCCCACGATAGAATATGACATCAAAAAATTGGAAATGATGATTGCACACCAAGAACTTGAATTTGTTGTGACTGGAAAATTCAGTTATGAATTACCTGAATTTCGAAGCTTGAGCAATGCGATTCCTAAACAATGTGAACTGAAAGGATAAGTACATGTTGGTCTTCTTTGCAATAGACATATATTGATTCGATGTTCATAGCGAGAAGATTATGTATCCCTATTGTCGAAGACAATTTGGGAGATAAAGGATAAAAACCAATATCATCCAATGAGAAGTCTCAATTAGGATATTTGGTTTAATCAGGATGAAGAGACTAGCATAGCAATGACATGGATTTCCTTCCCAGGATTGCCGCCAAATTACTATGGTGAATCAACACTTTTCTCAATTGCGTCGACAGTAGGTAAACCTATGTCTATTTATGCTGCTACGAGAAACAAAACTAGACCTAGCTGGGATAGGGTCAAGGTAGAAGTCAACTTATTGAAAGAACATCCAAAAAGATTTCAAATTCATGTAGTTAAAGGGGAAGAAACTCAATCAAAATGGTTTCCAATTTGATATGATTACCTCCCTAAATAATGTAAAAACTTGCAAGTTGCGAGGACATGATGAGTTTGGATTTTGGAAATTAAATCCGGATTTAAAACCAAAAAAAGAGGAGAATAATGGTTTAGGCAGTGTGGTCGTAAACACAATTCCGAATTGTAAGCCTACCAAAATACAACAATATGGAAAGGGTGTGGACAATGGAAAGGAATGCCAAACCATTCAAAATACAAAAAATAACAAGGCACACAATGTTAGGAAGATTTTATATACATTTTTTGAGTCATTTTTAGTTAGTATTTTTCTCATTTTCTTTGTGTTTAGTATAGTATTAGGGTCGTTTTTCTTTCTTTTGAGTCACATCGGTCCTAAATGGAGAAATGACAAAAAGAAGATGAAATGAGCTTAATTGAGGGGTAATTGCACAAGAAAAGGCCAAGAAATGAAGTCTAAGAAGTCCAGGGAAGTATAGAAGAAATCAGACGAAGTCCGGACGAGAAAATGACACAGCGTAAAAGCGGCCAAAGAACGTCACGGGCGCATGGCTAATTGTCCTGCGGAAGTCTGATTTTGTCACAGTATTTTCAGCACCACGGCGCCATCCAGCAAGGCCGCGGCGCCGAGGCGCGTTTTTGCAGATCCGAGGCGAAATTGGAGAAGGGCAGAAAGGTCAAAACCTGGGGGGTTTCAGGGAATAAAAACCCTGTAGCAGCCGTCATTGAAGGGGGATCTGGTACATATTCTCTATTCTACTTTGGGGAGGCTAAGGAGGAGGCTACAACACAAGATTGGAGACAACCTTGGTTCAAGTTCTTCTTCTTTCCTTTTATTTATTTCAGTTTATGTTGGTTTGTATTAGTTCTTGACATGACAATGTTTAGGAGCTAATTACTTAATTAGGGCTTTCCTTTTGAATCGCTTGAAACTCATTTTTATGAATTAATGCAGTAGTTTGATTTCTTCTTCACTTGATTAAGATTTATTCAATATTGGTGTGAATGCTTGATAGTTAACTGACCATTAATTATCATAATCTATATGATTTCGAATCAAGAACCGAGAGGAGAGATTTGAATATGCTGTAATTGAATAGACATGGTTAAAATCGTGGACGACAGTACCCCAATACTTGTGTAGCATTATAGGTTATTGTTCTTAATCCTCTTATGTAGTAAATCCTATACTTAAGGCCTTTACACATCGACACTTAATCAAATTAAGATTCACACGGAACTCCTAGACTGCGTCATATGACGAACTCAAGTACTGCAAATAATAATTCAGTAATGCAAATGTCATAAATATATTAATCTCATTAATAATATGAATGTGTTCAAGTACATCTGTCTCTAAAATGATTGTCTCTAGGACATATATATACTTTCAGGATATTCACTTTGTTCGAGAAAAGGTAGCTAAAGGACAAGTACTCTTCTTCTATGTCCCTTCCAGATATCAAATTCCCTCGGTCCTTTTTGAAGATTTTAGAGACAGTCTCAGCGTACGAAGACCGCCCGCTACGACTGTTGGTGTGTGTTAATTATGGGTTGTACCCGTGAGGCCCATTCAGCTGTGTATATTGTATATACCCTTTTATGGTAGTTTGTATATTAGTCTTATACCTTAATTAGTATTGTAACATTACCATAATTGTATAGTTAGTATCCAAATAGAATAGGGTTTTAGAGGTAGAATAGGAAAATGATTTTCCTATTATAACTTGTATATATATGTCTTTCATCAATAAGAACAATCAAGGGATTAATTCAGGACTGTTATGTTTGCCTTAAAGCTATGAAACGATTAATTAAATTAAGTACACCTAGTGGAGTTATCGACTGATCTATAGAATATATGAGTAACTGTGTCGCTCAACTAAATTTCTGCTTGGTATACTCGTCATGTCATTGACTAAATTTTTGTTGTGTGTTTACCATTCCATTCTGAAAATTAGTGTGTAGAAAGATTCGTTTAGCACCATATTGCACGTTGACAGTCTAAGTAATGGGATTATACATTTTGTGTGTATATGTAGAAGATATGGTTATGAAAATTCCCTCCCCTGCTAGCACATTGTCTTTGTGTTTATATCTTATTCCTAGAAACTTAGAATATTTGTTAGGGTTGAAGGTTAGTAGGTAGTCGAGCGTAGTCCTACTTACGTTCACAAAATGATAGTTGTTGTAAGATGATATTAATATCTCTTGTGGAGTCATTCTCACTAATATCAATATATATAGTGTACAATGTTCATCTCATATACAAGAGGAATCCTAGTCTCATATACAAGAGGAATCCTAGTCTTACCATAATTTTATTTACACAATATTCTAATTATAGGTAGGGATATTATTATACTACTATACATGTTTACACACACCCCTCAGTCGGAGCGGGAGGAGGCTGGACGTTGAGACTGGATCTGAAGTCAAGAAATAACTGTCTAGGAAGTCTTTTGGTAAATATATTTGCATACTGATATGATGAGGAAACATGTAACACTCTGACATGGCCTAGCACAACTTTTTTACGAACAAAATATATGTCCATCTCAACGTGCTTGGTTCGCTGATGTTGAACCGGGTTGTGAGAAAGGTAGATTACAGAGTTGTTATCACAGTACACAATAGATGCCTGACTCAAAGGACACTGAAGTTCTAACAGTAAATTTCTGAGCCAACAAATCTCAGCTACCACATTTGCAATGCCTCTGTACTCAGTCTCGGCACTGGAACGAGATAAGGTGGTCTGTCTCTTGGCAGACCATGAAATCAGATTATCCCCTAAAAAACACAAAAGCCAGAGGTAGAGCATCACGTGTCCATACACCCTGCCCAATCTGCATCCGTATATGAGAGCAACTTGTTTGGTGTAGATAATTATAGGTGCAAACCATAATCAAGTATGCCCTTAATGTATCGGATGATACATTTAAGGGCAGTGAAATAAGTCTCTCTGGGGACATGCATAAATAAGCATATCTGTTGAACAACATAAGCAATGTCTGTCCTTGTAAATGTGAGTTACTGAAGTGCATCTGCAAGACTCCTAAATAGAGTAGGATCGGAGACTGAAGCACCATTCATAGCACTGAGCTTAGATTTTGAATCAATTGGAGTAGGCATAACTTTGCAATTCACCATCTTAGCCCTGTACACAATCTCCTCTGCATACTCACGCTGTCACAATAACATGTGGTTGGAAAACCTGGTCACTGATATTCTCAAGAAATAACTCAGCTTCCCCAAATCAATCATTGCAAATTCAGTCTTAAGAAATGAAACAATCTCATTTTCCAACCCATCGGAGGAGGCAGTAAGTACAATATCATCCACGTAAAGTAATAAGTAAGTAATGCTACTACCTCGATGAAAAATGAAGAGTGATGTATCACTCTTGCTTCATACAAACTCAATCTGCAAGATATACCTGGCAGAGCGATCATACCACGCACAGGGCCTGTTTCAGGCCATTTATTGACTTACGGAGATGACACACATAGTGAGGGACTGCATGATAGGTGAACTCAGGCGGATGATGCATGTAGACTGTCTCTCTCAGGTCTCCATGTAAAAATGCATTTTTCACATCAAGTTGATGTATCGGCCAGTATCTGCCCATAGTTATTCTCAAAACTGTGCGAATGGTAGCCGGTTTGACAACCGAGCTGAATTTCTCACCACAATCAATGCCCTCCTGTTGATTCGTGCCATTAGCCACAAGATGTGTCTTATACCTATCAAGATCCCCATTGTCTCTGAATTTGTGATGAAATAGCCACATACAATGAACCACATTCACCCCATCAGGTCTAGGTACTAGATCTCATGTGTGTTGTTTAGTCAAAGTATTAAATTCCTCAGACATAGCCACATTTCAATTAGGATCCTGTTTGGCCAATTTGGGATTTTTGGGAAGTGGAGAGATGGTTTGGGCAGAAAAGTTAAATTGGACTTTGGGTTTGAAGATCCCGTGTCTAGCACGAGTTTCCATATGGTGAGCGGGGACAGTGGGTGTCTATGGTGGCTGAGTGGTGGGATTCGTCTGAGAGGGTGAGTCGGATAAGGGAGGTGGAGGAATCGTTGCGTCGAAGCGCGGCCGCTGTGATCAGGATCGCGACTTGAACTCTGATCTCTCTGAAGTTTTGGCGCTGCGGCACCTCATCACTGGTCGCGGCGCTGATGATGGGGGTGGAGAATTTTGGTCACTGAAGGTTTGACGTCGCGGTGCCTCATCGATGGGCCGCGGCGCTGACGACGGGACAGAGGCAACTGGGTCACTGAAAGAATGGCGTCGTGACGCCTCCATGATGGGTCGCAGCGCTGATGACTGTATTTCACTAAGAATTATGGGAGAAATGGCAGGCTCGACAAGAAGGAGTAATCTGGGTTTTGGGATTTTTGAAGATTCAAAAACGGGAATGTGATCTCGTCGAATGTGACGTGATGAGAGATGTGAATTTGACGAGTGGACAAGTCATAACATAGATATACCCTATGGTACGGCGGGGAGCCGAGGTAGACACATTGAGTGGACCGGGGAGCTAACTTGTGAGGGGCGGTAGAGGAAATGTTAGGATATCATAGACAGTTGAATATTTGAAGATGACCATAAGAGGGGACTCTATGATAGAGGATTTCGGTAGGGGTCATATTGTGAAGGCTGCTAGTTGGGAGAATATTTAGGATGTATTCTGATATTTTAGCAGTATATACCCAGAAGGACGGAGGGAGGGAGGCATGAATCAATAGAGTGTGAATCATATTGTTAATGGTGCATATGATTATTTCAGCTTTACCATTTTGTGGGGAGGTGTGGGGGCAGGAGAAGCGAAAGATCATGTCATTATTAGTACAAAACCGGTGAAACATAGAGTTGTTGAATTCACGACCATTATCGCACTGAAATGATTTTATACCTTTTTTAAACTGTGTTTGAATGAATGTTCAAAACTCAAGAAATTTGGCAAACACTTTCGATTTAAATTTGAGAGGATATAACCAAACATAGTGGGGAAAATCATCTAGTATGACAAGATAATATTTATGACCGAGAGAACTAGCAACAGGTGATGTCCATAAATCGGCATGTATAATATCAAATGGTGAAAAAGGTAACGCTAGTAGATGATTTAAATGGAAGACGAGTATGTTTGCCTAAAGAACAAGAAACACAGTTTTGGGCAAGCTTCCCATTATTACAAGTAATAAAATTATTGCCTCAAAGAAAATTAAAAACTGGGGCTTCGGGATGACCAAACCTATTATGCAATGTTGATGAAAAAATAACCGCTAGAGAGACGGGAGAGCAAGATCCGACAGAGGATGTAGAAGGGAATGGATAGAGATCCCCGTGATATTGCATCTCGTAAGAGGTGTCCCCGTATACAGATCATTCATAGTGAAACCAAAAGGGTCAAAGTCAATAGAGATAGAGTTATTACGAGTAAATTTTCGAACAGAAATTAGGTTCTTAATGATGTGTGAGGCATATAGGACATTTTTACGGGAGAAGGGTGGATTAGGAGGTGGTGTGTAGGATGTACCATAGCCCTGTATTGGAATGCGGTGGTCATTGTCAACTTTAATAAATTGAGGATGCTTTAAACTAAACATTTTAGAAATGTTACCTGCAGACCAGGTGAGGTGAGATGTGGCACCGGAGTCCATGATCCAACTGTTTCTGGTTGTTGCAGGTTCAGGCTGTTGAAGGCCTGACCTAAGTCAGAGGGGGCCATGTCGGAAGCGGGCTACTGGAACTGTCCTTGCATGAAGTGAGCTTGCTGCGGGTACTGGGCTTGCCGAGGGGCTAGAGTTGGGCCCAACAACTCATGTTAAGAATACTGGTTGAAGGGTTGCTGGTACTGGAAAGGGGCCGACATCGCGGCTCTGTCTTGGCGCTTCTGGCCATCTTGCATCTTCTTGGCGCCGTGACCCAGTTGTTCTGCGGACCTTGCTGTTGCTGCTGACCGCGACCCTTGCCACGACCATGACCTCCTCTACCGTTGCGGCCCTTGTCTCTCTTGCCGCCGCGGTGCTGACGCGGTTGAGAGTTTTCCGGTGACGTCGGGTCTTGGGGTTGCGTGTAGACAGCTAACGTCTGCTGATTGTGCTCATCTTTCTTAGCATTACGTGTTTCTTCGAGCAACAACTGTGAGCGAGCTTTGTTAAAATTTGGTAACGGATCCGCCTATTGAATCATGGTGGTCAAAGTACCATGTTCGCCTTTGGAAAGGCCTACAATCATTTGTAACACCATTTTAGTTTCAGAGAAAGGAGTGTCAACGTTGGAGAATTGATCCGCCAAAAGTTTTAGTTTCTTGCAATACTCAGTCACGTTGGAGAAGTTTTCAAGACGTGTTTTGTTAAACTGTTCCTCCAAATACACAGCACGAGTGTGTTTGTTATCTTGAAAAATTTCCTTCAAATGAATCCACAATTCACTGACGGTGGCGCCATATTTCATGATAGTGAGGAGAAGATCCTGAGAGATACTACCATATATCCACTGTTTGATGGCAGCGTCTCGTCATCAACCTCCGGGGGCGAGGAATAGTGTTATCGATATGATCAAGCGCATTATAGACACATGCATGAATGCGAAACAATTCAACCCAAGGAGAATACTGACCGTTTTTTTGATCAAGAAGAATAGCAATGCAGTTCTTGATGTTGGTAACGGTTAGAGCTGGATGAAAGGATGGTCTTGGTGTTTCGAGAGTGATAACGTTGGAGGAGGAGGCTGTAGGCAATTCAGGAGGAGTCATGATGGTGGATACAAAGTAGAAGAGAAGAGAAGAAATGAAGAAAACCAAGAAAATTTTAGGGAGGGCCGCGGCTGAGACGGGTGAGGGCCGACGGCTATGGCAAAAAATTCTAGGGTTTTATTTATTTGGCTCTTGATACCATTAAGATGATAAATCTCTCTTGGGAAGTCTTTCTCATTAATATCAACATATATAGTGTACAATGTTCATCCCATATACAAGAGGAATCTTAGTCTCATATACAAGAGGAATCTTAGTCTTACTAAATTATATTTACACAATATTCTAATTATGGGTAGGGATATTATTATACTACTATACATGTTTACAGTTGTAGTGTGAGTAATGTAGGCCCGATTAGCCAATCACACTTATAGGCACATTATTGTTTTATAATCCATGTAGTTTGATTTCTGCGGCTATGTGTTCCCTAGTGTACTTTGTTTATATTATTTATATGTGTTAGTTACTTCTTCCTTTTGGCAGAATGCGCTACCATGGCGTATTCGATTTTTGTTACCAGCATGTTCATATAACTTTAATTTCTTGTCTTTGATCGTTTATCTTGTTTTGCAATGTTTGCTTTGATTGTGATTATGCTATGTCTTGAGCCGAGGGTCTCCCGGAAACAGACGCTCTAACTACCAAGGTAGAGGTAAGGTCTGTGTACACTCTTCCCTCCCCAGACCCACGTGGTGGATTTTACTGGGTATGTTGTTGTTTGTTGTTGTATAAGAAGCATGATGTTAGAATTAGCCTACTGTTTTCATTTTATAACAGTATTAATAAAAAATAAAAACTGAGTTGTGATTTGTTGAACCTCATTCGTTTAAATAGAAATCTTACTGTTCGTAAGATATATGCCTTTAGCTTACTGTTAAGAATGTGATATGTTTCGGTGTTTCACGTGCTAAAAATCCTGATCTAGGATTTATATCGTCCTTAAAAGTTGTTTCTGTCAGAAATCTTGTACCGGGTAGAAGGCGACTGTTTTGAACTATGGAAACTGTATTCTAAATTCCTGCGTAAAGTCGTATAATTTTCAGATCATTATCGAAATCATGGCGTAGTGAAATGATAAAGTTACATGATTCCAGATCTTTTAAATATAATTATATGTCTCTTATGCTTAGGCACCATGACTCATTAAAAGTAGTATGTGTTTGTTAGATGTTCATATGATTTTAATGTTTACCTTAGCTTTAGTACTTAATGTTGATGTATGAACTGCAGTAGTTGAAAATTCATATCAATGCTACTTCTTCCTAGTTTGCAGTCTTATGTTAGTGATTAAGGATTACTTTTCTTCCTTTAATTTTCATGGACACACATTCCCGGACCTCCCGGTGTAACGACCCATTAGGTCGTTTTGTTATTTTGCTTATTTTTCCTCAAATGCCCTTTCCCCTAGCTCTGTTATGGTCTATTTGGTGTGTGGGGAAGGGTGATGCGGATCCCGAGGCAATCGTATGAGAATTTCGGAAGAAAATCCAAGTTTTAAGTTGTAGAAGTTTTAAGTTTGGAAGGTTTGACTAAGGGGTTGACTTTGAGTAGATGCGTCCGGAATCAAATTTTGACAGTTTAATTAGCTCCGGAATTTTTTATTTAGGTGGACCATTGGTTCGAGTCTCGGGTGTTTAGAACGGATTTCGGGTTAGTAGGTAGAAATTGAAAAGTCTTAAGTTAATAAATAAGATTTGGAGGGCTTAAGTGGCTATTGAGGGTGGTTTGTGTCTTTTTCGGGATTTCGTCGATTCTATCAATTCTGGAATGTCGAATATGATCTAGGCGTATCCTTGGTTTGGTTCCCGAGGCCTCGGGAGTATATTGGGCATTGAGTTGAGATTTTAAGCTTTATGAAGTCCTTAGGGGTTTTGAATGAACTTTTTATTAAGATGACATTCCCAGTGCATGAATGAGTTTGTAGCTTGTTTTTATATTAGGATACATATTTGGTTTGTATCCGGGAGGTTCCAGATGAGTTTTGAGATGATTTTGTGAAAACCATATTTTCTGGTTTCAGCTGTCTCTGGTATCCTTTTTCGCAATCGCGAAGAAGGCATTGCAATTACAAGCCTCTGTTTAGTTGGTCATCGCAATCGCGAGGCTTCTACCGCGATTGCGATAAGTAAATTATTCTATGTCCCCGTGATCGTGTGTCGTGGTCCTGCGATCGCGAATAGCAAATATGTTGGGCAGAATATTAAATCCCCAAATCATGTTTTGACCTCCCATTTTTATATTTTAAGCTTTAGACCTCGAATTAAGGAGATTTTAGTGGGGATTGATCAAGTTCTTCAAGAGGGTAAGATTTCAACTCCTATTTTATAATTAAATCTTTAATTATTGGGGTTTTTCATGCTAGAATTCATGATTAGGATGGAGAATAAAAGAATAAATCCTAGGCTTGAAAAGCTATAAACTCTTGATTAAGCATGATTATGAGGCTAGAATTTGATGATATTGCATATCTAGGTTCTTTAGATTATGGGTAAACTAATTTGAGAAGAAATTCCTATTTTGCCCCTTTGGCTCGGAAATCACATTTTGGGTGTCAGTTTGGATTTTGCTTCAAAGTATGCCATTGTGGGTATCGTGTGGATCGTGTGAGCTAGTAGAGTACTATATTGACTATGTTAGTCCGATTTCCTAGTATAATTATGAAATTAACCTTGGGGTTCTAGAATGGAGTTCTGGGGTTAACTTTCTAGACCCGAATCTTGCATAAAGTAATGTGGGCTTCATTTGTCTCATATTTTGATGCTTAATATGTATTTTAGCAGATTGGCGCCGTGAGGAGGTTAAAGCGACTTCGCGACTTCGAATCTTACTTCCAGTCATGTTGAGACTATGAACCTTATCTTAAGCATCTTGGTTGGTTAACTAAACTAATTAACTAAAGATAAAAGTAATGGGAATATTAATGGGGGTCCCGATACTTGTGAGGTGACGAGCACATGTATCGGGTACCGGTGTCGTGTATGGGTATTTGTTCTTTTAAATTCCTAGAAGAATGACATATTTTGGGCACTAGCTGATAGTACAATATGATTCTCTAAATCCGTGATTGTGGTATGAAGCCCTTACATTACGCATTATATAGTAATTGTCTGTGTGTTATGTGACTGTGTGTCCCCATCACCATTTTTTATACTCGTCTAATCGGAAAAGAAGCTAAAGATCGAATCCTTAATTAAAATGATTGTGATACTTGCTTCTTAATACTATGTATAGCCTATTTTATGCCTCTTAGTGTCTGATCTTGTGTGAGGATAGACGAGTATAGACGATGTGTGAATAGAATGTGTGATGTGCACGAGTGGTATATGGACTCGCAAGTCATCCATGGGTCACGCTTCGTTGACATTCAAATGTGTGTGTACCGGTATGAGAGAGTAAAGTTTTGCATATCTTTCATTATGTCTATTTCCTTGTATTTTACTCTTGTTGATGATGAACTGTTGATTTTGTGCCTACGTATGAGTAGTGTATATACCTGACTTGATTGAGGGTTAGATGCTACAACCTAGGCTTAAATTTTATTAATGAACTTATATGTTATGTGATTATACTATTGAACTGTTATGGCAGTTGGTGTAGTAGTAGTAGTATTTTATAGATCGGCCCTCGTCTCCGTTTAGGATCGGGTCACGTGACTACCCAGCCCGTTGAGGAGTTGTGTTAGAGGATTGACGGGGTGAGCTACCGGATGAAGTGAGAGGAGTTGAAAGCTGCTCGACTGTAAGGAGAGGAGTGGAATGACCTTTAGCCCCGGATCCTCTTCTTTTATTTTTATATTTTGTGTTTCTATTCGGAAAACTTTATATACTTTGGGACGTGTTTGATCCCAAGACTTGTATAACTCTTAGTAGTTTTCATACTGTGACACCCGATTTGGGGAGATTCTTATATCGTATCTTATATATCTATGGATCTAAATTATAGACTTTAACTACTTCTTAATTAATTTCCGCATTTGTTTCTTTATTATATTTTGGGTTGTTGGGTAATGGTTGGCTTATTGACTCGCGAGGGTTGGTGTCATCATGGCCCTCGATTTTGGGTCGTGACACTCGAACACAAATCAAACATGCTTTTCCATCAAAAAACACATTCCAAACGTGCTCGTGCACTCGGATTTCTAGGAAAATGTCTTTAAGGCTCGGATTTGACTAAAGTCAACTCTTAAGTTCTAATTCCACAATATTACAACCAAAGCTTCAAAACTCACCCGATTACCTCGGGAACGGAAGTAAGGGCTCGACTAAGTCATAAACAACATTCCAGGGCTAATGAAACCGATAAAACTATGAATGAAGTGCGTTTACCTAAAAGCAAACTATGAGTCAAACTCTTCTATTCTCTTAACTTAGAATTTCTCAAATCTACTAAAATGGGTCTGAAACCTACCCGATCACTTCGGAAACCATGTTACCCATCCCCGCAAATCATAAATAAGCAAAAAAGGTTCGGGAAGGATAATTTTGGGATTTTAAGGTAAAATAAGAAAAATAACTTTTCGAGTCGTTACACAAACCAAGTGAAGTGCATCAAGGACGATGATGACATATTGCTAATACAGTAATAGTCATACTTCCATAAACTCTTGAATAGAGAGTGTAATAGAGGCATTGTGTTGGGAAATTTGGAGCACTCACAGAAGCGTCACGATTTTGGGTATTGTAGGCATATTAAGGTCGAGAATATTAAGGGTGATATTCATAGGATGCGCAGGGGGAGACAGACCGAGCCTGGTGAGATCCCAGTAAAATTTTCATAGAGCGCAAGCAATACAAGTATGGAGTGGCTGACTAGGTTGTTTTATATCATTTTTAAACAACGAAGATGTTCGGAGATTGGAGGTAGAGTACAATGATCCCATTGTACAAGAATAAGGGAAACATTCAGAATTGCAACAACTATAGGGATATCAAATTTCAAGCCACACTATGGAGGTTTGTAGAGAGTAATGGAGATGGGAGTGAGGAGGGGCGTGATGATTTTTTAGAACCAGTTCAGATTTATATCAGGGCGATTTACTATAGCAGAAATTCACATTGTAAGGATACTGGTGAAATAATATAGAGAGGAAAAACAACTTGCAAATGGTGTTCATCGACCTAGAAATTATTTACGATAAAGTCCCGATGGAGATCCTATAGAGATTCTTGGAGACTAAAGGTGTACATGTGACATACATTAAGGAAATCAAGGTGATGAATGAATTGACGCGATAAATTCAAAGTGAAGTGTCATGGTGTATGTTATTTGTGGATGACATTATTCTAATTGGCGAGACTCATGGAGGAGTTAACGCTAAGTAGGAGGTTTGAAAACATACCCTGGAGTCAAAAGAATTCAGGCTAAGTAGTATCAAGATAGAATACTTAGAGTGCAAGTTCATTAACAAAATGCATGAGTCTGGCATGGAAGTGAAGTTGCACACCCAAGTCATCCAAAAGAGAGATAGTTTCAAGTATCTTGGGTCCATTATTCAAGATAATAGAGAGATTGACGATGTGTGAACGTATTAGTGCAGGGTGGATGAAATAGAGGCTCGCATCAAAGTCTTGTGTAATAAGAAAGTGTCATCAAAACCTAAGGGCATGTTCGACGGAGTGGTGATTAGACCAACTATGTTGTATGAGATGGAGTTTTGGTCAACCAAGAACTCTCATGTTCAGAAAATGAAAGTTGCAAAAATGAGGATGATGTGTTGGATGTGGGGGCATACTAGGATAGATAGTATTAGAAATAATAGTATTCAGGAAAATGTTATTCGATCTGTCTATCTTTACCGCCCAACTTCAGTCGAAATAACTTATTTATATGAGTGGCTACCGTCCGGTTAATCGGCAGAACCAGTGTCGATCTTAGCAGAAGGGTCGGCCCGACGGTAAGCCTTAACGGGTTGGAGGTTGGTTTGGCCCTCAACACCAACCCGCACGAGTCATGAAAAAATCCGGTAATACCAATCCGGTCTGGATCGGGAACGGAAACCGGTAATGTTACCGGTTAACCGGTCAGGTCCGGACTGATAACGTTAAAAATATAAAAAAAATACATAGGGTTGTTGGCCCAACGGTAATATTACTGTTGGGGGCTGGGGTGGGGTGGGGTGGGGCAACAGTCATTTGACCGTTTTTGCCCCTTTTTTATTTTTTTATTAATTACATTTTTATCTTTTAAAAAATCTAAAAATACTCTATATTCTTCTCATTTTTATCACACAATTATTTCTACAATTCTCTCAATTCTCATACTATCTTAATTCTCTCTTTATCAATATCAATTATCAAGTTATTATTATTATTATTAATTTTCAAAGTAGCAAGACACAAAACTACGAGCTTCGAGTTTCAATTGAATTCTGAATCCCGAAGTTTGGTACACTCGTTTCATTCTCTAATTATTTTATTAAATTGTCATATTTATTTAATGATTATTTAAATTAAATATTTTATAATGAATTTGATAAGGGGAATGCGTAAATCTAGTTCAAGGGGTAAAAAATCTAAAGGTTCTTCATCATCTAATCAGAATATAGATTATGATCAAATGCAAGAAGATTTTGGAATAGAAGATAATGAATATGATAACGTTCATATAAATAATATTGTTGAAACTGAAACTCCTACACCTACTAGTGTGCCTTCTGTCAATGTTGGTACTACTAGTGGTAGTCGTAGACCTCCTTTACCGGAAGTAACGAGTAGGAAAAAAAGGAGTAAAGTGTGGAACTTTTATGATAGAGTTGGGGACACTGATAGAGTTAGATGTAATATTTGTGGGAAAACTTATAAACATAAGAGATGGGGTGGTAACGGGGGGACGAGCACTATAGGTAGGCATGTAGAGAATGCGCATCCGACATACTGGTCTTCTGTCTCTAATTTAGAACCTGGTCAACAACAACTTAATCCATTAACGGGAGGGGGGCTTGTTAACTACGATCCAAGGAAGGATCGCATTAAATTAACAAAAATGGTTGTCGGAGGTTGTTTACCTTTTTTTCTTTTTCTTATTCTTCATATTTAATTACATATATTCAAATAGTATATAATCTTTTATTTAAAGGTGTTTCTCGTAGTACTTGTAGAGTCGGTATTGTTAGACTTTATAATGATTATGTTATTTTTTTGCAATATTTGTTCACTAACCTTCCATGCATAGTTTGTTTTACTTCAGACATTGAGCATGTTTTAAACGGTTATGATTATTTAACAATTACTTGTCATTTGATTGATGAAAATTTTAAAATGGAAAACGTACTTGCTTTTTCGTATGACGAGGATCAAAGTTATACTGGGAAATATATAAGCGAAACTATTTGTGCTTATGCCAAAAATTATAATCTTTATAAAAAAAATACTTTGTATATCATTCGATAATGCATCTAATAATACTGTTGTTGTAGATCTTTTAAAAGCGGAATTAGAACCGCCACTTCCTGATATAGTTCATGTTCGTTGTGCTTGTCATATTTATAATTTAATTGTTAAAGGTGGTTTTGATTTATTTGCAACTGAATTATCTCTTGTCCGAAGAGTTGTTGGGGTTATTAAGTGTAATAATAGAAAAAATAGAGTTATAGAATTTAAAGAAAAATATAAACAATTTAATTTGAGACCAAATTCATGCCAGGTGATATTATTACACGGTGAAATTATACTTATTTATTTTTAAAAGAATGTTATAAGTATAAAGACCCCATAACACATGTTTCAAATGCTCATTATAAGAACATGATTTATATGTTAACCGACGAACATTGGAAATCAATTGCTGAACTTTTAAAAAAAATACGTAAATTTTACACTGCTACTGTTGAATTTTCAGGATCTTATTACCCAACAATTTGTAATGGTTTAGCTTATATAGCTGAAATTTCATATTTACTTTATGGTTTAAAATTAAATATAAAATATAAAACTGCAGTTACAGTTATGTTTAAAAGGTTTTAAAAATATTTTTTTCCTACTCCCGATATTTATTGTACCGGTGCAGTCTTAAATCTTTTATTAAAAAAATAGATTGTCATAATTTAATATTTAGTTTATATAATTATATGGAAGTAGGTGCAACAGAAAATCCATCTTCAATTGATCGCATAAGTAAACTTGATACTAATTTAACTAAATTATATGAATATTATGCTACATTACATGATAACAACAACTCTGCTACTAATATTCCTTCTAGTTCTGCTTCTATGTCTACATCTGCAGGATTCGATGAAGACTATGATAATGAATCTTTAGATATATGGAGCACTTTTACAACACAAGCAAGCACAAATCGAAATTGTGATGAGATGCAATTTTATTCACAAAAGCCAACAGAATCGAAGAAGAACTTTCAACCTTTACAATGGTGACAGGATAACAAAAGGCAATTCCCGGTACTTGCAACTATGGCACAGGATGTTCTTAATGTGTCTATCTCAACAGTGACTTCTGAAAGTGCATTCAGTCAAGCACGAGATCAAATAGGAGACACACGTCACTCATTGGGAGGAACTACATTAGAAGTGTTAGTCTGCTTAAGGGATTGGATTAGATCAGAGAGAAGAAATCAAGAATTGGTAGACGTTGACTCTCCGGAAGATGAAAAAATCGGTAATATTTGGAAAGCGGGAGCGCAAGTTGCGGTGGAAGCGGGACTGAAATTATTACTCCATATTTAGAGGCTATGGAGCGTCAACAATTCAACCAACCTATAAATTACGAAGAACTTTGTAAAAGGATGCATAATATGTAAATAAAATTATTATTACTTCATTATGTACTCTTATTAACATTATAAATAATGAAAGTTTGAAAGTTTACACTTTACATCTTAATTCTTATCATTATTTTTTATTGTATTATTTTTTTAGTTGTTAACTTATGTCTTGATTGTCTTCTAATTTAATAAATTAATAAAAGTATAACTACAATATAAAGTATAAACTATAAAATACAAAGTTAACTTTAAATTATAAACTATAAAATATAAAACTATATTATATTACATATTTAATTTGAATTTAGTTTACATTTTCGAAATTAAAAAAAAAAGGAAAATTCGTCATCCGATCGTTCAACTCGAATCAAGACGCCGACTGTAACCCAGAAGGGACCGGTCCGGTAGGCCCGATAATCCGGACCGAAACCGGTTCAACGATCAGACGGCCAACGGCCCGACTGTGTCCACCCAGAGAGTATACTTATTTATCACCCATATGTCTGAGTATAATTGACCCTACAATATGTCAGAAGGTAAATTTAAGATATTTAAATACAACAAAGGGTAATTTTGGAGGATTTTAAAAAAAATCTTTTATAAGAATATGAATAAATATGTCAAGTGAACCTCTATTTCCTTAAGCGTCTCTTTCTAAATTATATTTGTACATCTTCTTAATACTTATGACATTCAATTGCAAAAACAAAACAAAAAATTGTGGTTTATAGTATTTCTTAACTTAAATGTTGAGGAACTACAATTTATTATAAAAGTTAGACATTTTTTTGTTTTTATAGGTTTTAGATCAATTTATATCTAAAAGAAAACCGTAATTCTTTAAGAATCTGTCTGGACCACCTAGTAATTGAACAATAAAGTAATTACGATGATCTATTTATTTGCCATAACGTAATTACAGTATAATCACAAACACATTATTTGGTTGCTCAAGTATAATTACACAATTAGATTAAATTTTAAGAATAGAGTTAATTATCAAAAATTAAAAATTAATATTTGATCATTATGTGCTTTTATAAATTATATCAAATTTTATATTTAAGATGCATATTGTTTCTTGAAAATATATTAATAATAATCATATATTTGTAAGTAATATTGTAAAAATGATTGATATATATATATATATATATATATATATATATATGTATGTATATATATTAATCTTTTTATCAATTAGTCCATGATGTTCTTACAAAATGTATCCTTTTAGTTTTTATAATTAATTAAACTAAATATTATTAATTTATATATAATGTTATAACATTATTCAAATGTTTGACAAAAAAAATTATTTATCAATTCTAACCGAAAATATGAAAGACATACAATCTAAAATAAAGTCAATACTATTAAAGCAAAAAAAATTATAACAAAAAATATAACATAAATTCAAAATTTAAAAAAAGAAAGTTACCATAATAGTCTTATGTCCAATTCCAACATAACATAAAATAAGTTTCAACATGACTTAAGTAAATATAATTTAAATAAAAGGAAAACATAAGTCTATAGCCCCATTCAACAACGATATTCTACTTTAATAACATCACCTCATATATGTCAAGTTTGTTAGTTATTAATACTTTCTAATATTAGGAGGTGTAGTTTCAAACCTAGAATACTAACATAGTTATGCTAAATGAAAAAAATATATAAATAAGAAAAAAATTCTTAGACGAGGGTCTATCGAAAACAAGCTCTCTAGCTCCCAAGGTAGATGTAAGGTTTGTATACAACCTGCCCTCCCCAGATCCCACTTGTGGGATTACCATGGATAGTTGTTGTTGTTGTATAAATAAGAAAAAATTGCGAGCAGTTACATGTGATCATAAGAAGTAAAAGTTGAGAAATGAGAAGAAGAAAATGAAAGATAAATAATGTAAAAAGAAAAAAAATTACAATAAAATAATTTTTAAAAAAGAAATAAAAAATTAAAAAAAAAAGAAAAAGAAAAATTAAAATAACATGGTAACTACAATTCTCACCTCTTGAAAATTAAAGAGTGTAATAAATCATCCTTAATTATACTCATTTACCAGGTAAATTACTTGATCAAATAAATATATCAAAATTATGCAATTACACCTAAATCTATGGCTGGCAAGTGGGCTGAGACGATCCGGTCCCGCCCCGGACCCTCTCTGATCCTGCCCCGACCCCGTATTAAAAATATTGGTACCGAGACTAGATTTTGGGACGGGACATGGCGTCGTCCCGCCATACCCGTTCCGCCCCAGTCCCGCCCTGACCCCGCCCCCGCTCACGATCCCGCTGAATCCCCCTTTTGCAAAAATAATCGTTGCACCAACGACCCTTTTACATTTTGATTGTTGTGCAGATGCCTTTACCTCCCCCCTCGCCCAATATGATCATGAACGAAGACAGAGAATTGCGTAGATAGGAGGACGAAACGAACTAACCCACTTGTCCTGATCGGAAGAAGAAAGAAAGAGAATGGTGGCTCCTTCTGCCTAGAGGACATCGTCGGAGAACAATGTCGGGGACATGGTGAGAACCTTCCTCCCCCAACCCCTACCCCTTTTATATTTATTTTTAACCTCTAAGTTATTATATTTACACTTTAACCCAATTTTCCAACTATAAATACCTCATTTTCTCCTCATCTTTCTCACAAATCTTCCTACAATCTCTCTAATCTCTCAATCAAACTCTCTACAAGTCTACATTGTCTACTAAATATTCAATTTTATTTATTCATTTGGGAGTGAAGTTGGCAACTGCTTGAGGATCATCTATCGAGCAAAGTTTCAATTTTCAACATCTCGATTACACGTCGATGTTACGTCGTCGTTTGGTACATTCGTTCATTCATTTAATTATTATTGTTTCTTCATTTTATTTAGCACATTTAATTTCATTATCTTTGATTATTTATTTATATAATTATAATGGAAGAATTTAAACATATGATTACGGGTAAGAGTAAAGGTACTTCTTCTAGTTCTAGTCATCTTATTCCTAGACAAGATCATATTACTAGACAAGATCTTATTTCTAGACTGGATGATTTTGTTGATACTGAAAATTTTCATGAAATACCATATGATTTAGACGATGAGATATTTTGTGGAACTCAAGAAGACTTTAATTTAGAAGATGATCTAGATGATGACACACCCACTAATGTAGATGACACACCCGCTAATGCGTCTTCAACTGAAATGCCTCATATTCCTCTTAGTATGAGACGAGGTCCAGCAAAACGACCATTAAACTCAGATGTATGACAATTTTTTATTAGGGACGTAGCGAATCAAGTAGCTATATGTAAAATTTGTAAAGTGGTTTATAGTTTTAAAATTGGACAAGGTCGCGGTGGGACAGGGGGTTTAATGAGACACATAAAACAAAAACACCCATCTAGGTATGCCCAATAAGATGCTAAAAAAAGGGTGCGCAAGCGCCCTCTCCATCGGGACAAGGTTCACATATTGTCCCGGACCAAGTACAAGATCAAATTAACCCTGTGACAGGGGGAACTGTAGGCTCTAAATATGATAAACATAGAGATAGGGAAACACTAGCAAAATTAGTTGTTGTGGAGTGTTTGCCATCTCCTGGTTTTATTAATTACATTAGAGAAATGTATAATCATGCTTATAAAGGTTTTCCTAGATCAACTGTTAAGAGAGATGTATTTAAATTTGCACACGAATATCAACAATATTTATGTTATTCATTATATCATTTTTCTGGCAAAGTATGTATTACGTCTGATATAGGCCGTAGTACTAACGGTTATGATTATTTAACGGTAATTGTCACTGGATAGATTATAAATGGTCTATGCAAAAATGTATTTTAGCGTATAGATATATAGATGATAGACACACTGGTAATTTTATTGCAGAAAATATTTATTTTGTTTGTCATTATTATGACATAACTGATAAAATTATGACTATTACATTGGATAACGCTTCTTCTAATAATTATGCTATTAATATTTTAAAAAATAGTTTAACTCCATCTTTTCCAGATCATTTTCATATAAAATGTGTGTGTCATATATATAACTTAGTTGTAAAGGATGGTCTATCACTTTTTACAAACATTCTTGATAAAATATAACTTGCTATAAACTATATTTTTAAAATAATTGAATACAACGAAAAAAGGAATATAAAACAATTTGTCACGATTGCCAACTATCTTATAGAAAAATTCCCGAAGAAGTACCTGCCGATTTCCTTCCTCTCTCACGGGATTTCTGACGTTATCTGCCATGCATTATCCGCCGCCGCCGCCACCATTTTAAACCAAGTCTGTAAGTTGTCTCGTCTTTCTTTTATTTTTTAGTCTTGCACACATTAGGGACAATGTGTGATTTAAGTTTGGGGGGAGTTCTTAGTTATTTTTGATGTGTTTTTGAGTCTTTTTGTGTTATTCTCTATGTTTATTTGAGTCTATTTTTTTTTATGATCATGCATGTTGTAGTTACTTGAAACGCCTAGTGAAGTAAAGTTGAATAATGTAATGGAATTAGAAGCAACCATCTGAACACTTAGGTTAGATATGCCAAAAATTCATGAAGTCAAACTATTTGGGGTATCTTGTTTGATTTATGCATTGTTAGTGATTAAACATATGTGTCTGCTTGCTTGCTATTTGATGCGAAATAGTTAGGATATGCATGTTAGGGAGATGACTCAGACATTTCTTTGTTAGCCCTTTCTTACCATTTTTTTTACCTATCCCTGACATTAAAATTGTATCCCTAGTCAGCCCCTTTGAGCCTAAAAATAAGATATTTCTTTGACACCCTATATTTCCATACTTGTGCCATAAGTGAAGAAATTGATGTGTTTGGAATATAAAGTGTTGAAAAGAGACAAAAAGAGAGTGAACAATTTTGATGCACCCCAATGAAAAGTAATCATAAATAGACAAAAGCCTAAGTTTGAGGGTGTCTACTATTCATCAGCCACCTTATTCTCTCAAAACAAAAGAGGGGAAAGATAGGTATGAGGTTAAAAATAAAATCAAAAGAAAAGGGAAGACTCGAAAGCAAAAGAGCTTATGGTACGTAAGATTGAGCCTAAAAGCCTATTTTTACCTACCCCTGCCTAAGCCTACATTACAACCCTGAAAAGCCCTGAAGATCTCTAATGTGTGTATCCATGATTAGTGGAGAATAGCAAGTAAACATGCTATATGATTTGGAAATTAACATGCATAGTTAGGTATTCTTACTTCCATTGAGCATGATTACATTGAATTTGCGAAATATTTGACTTGATGTGTTTAGAATGCTAAAAATTCATGCTATATGTTCCTGCATATTATTCTACTAACCTTCATGCTTTTCTAAGTAACAATGATGCAGCAAATTGATCAATGTCTTTGAGTCATTTTATTTGCTTTTCTTTCGTGTATTTGTTTCTATTTTTTATCTTTACTCGAGGGCGAGCAAAGGTTAAGTTTGGGGGTGTTTGATCGGTGTATTTTATATACACATTTTGAGTCATTTTTAGTTAGTCTTTTGCCCATTTTTGTACAAATATGTGTCGTGTTAGGATAGATTGTCTTTCTTTTGAGTCACAGTGGTTTAAAGTGGCACATTGGTGAGAAGGAGCGAAAGAGGCGTAAACAGAGGTTCCAGAGCTCAAAAGCTAAAAAGTTGGCAACCCGGCGAAAAAGCCATGGCGCGCTGCACCATCAGCGAGCAGAGCCACGGCGCCCAAGAAGCAGCATCACCAGAAGTTTTGCAGCCGCGCCGGCAGAGCCGCGCCGACGCGGAAAATTGACAAACCGGTCAGATTGGGCCAAAGCCAAAGAGGAAAAGGTTTTGCACGTTTTTGAGGATATAAATAGAACCTTTTAGGTCAGATTTGAGAGTTCTACACCTTACCATTCATCACAACTTGAGATCAAGATTGGAGACTTATTTTTGAGTAATTTCTTGTTCTTTATTTTATTTCTTTCTAGTATATGTTGGATAATATTTTAGTTCTTGGCATGTCTATGGCTTGGAACTAACTTAATTTAGGGTTTTCCATATTGAATCGCTTGAAACTCGTTTTATGAATTAATGCAAGATTTTGGTTTCTTCTTATTATTATTGAGATTTATTCAATAATTGTTTTGATTGCTTGATAATTAATTGATCACTAATTATCATAACTTATATGATTTCTAATCAAAATCCAAAATGGGAGATTGTGAATATGTTATAGTTGAATAAACATAGGTTTAAATCGTAGGCGAAAGTACCCCGATACTTGTGTAGCTTGATAGGTTATTGCTCTTAATCCTATTTTATAATCAATCTTGTCATCGAAAGATAGAAGAGTTCTACATTGGGGTTGAGTTTTTATATTACCTTAACAGGAGTATAAAACGGCTTAGTTAACCTGCTATCTCAACATAGAAGAAGAACCTTAATTGTTGCATTAACGATCAAAAGCGAGCGGATAGTTGAGGAGATTTGGAAGCCCTATTTCCACCATATCTGAAGTAGAGTAAAGTAATTTAGTTAGCGTCTATAAACATAGATATAAACAAACCATCAACTCATCGATCACCAAATAGATACCATATAATAACAGTTGGTAATTGAGCACTAATCCCTGAGGACGATAACTCGATCTTCTAGATTATATTACTTGTAACGATACGTGCACTTGGATTTAGCGTGTGTATAAATCGCACACGCTAAACAAGAAGTAAAATAAAGAACAAGAAATTACTCAAAAATAAGTCTCCAATCTTGATCTCAAGTTGTGATGAATGGTAAGGTGTGAAACTAACTTAATTTAGGGTTTTCCATATCGAATCGCTTGAACCTCGTTTTATGAATTAATGCAAGATTTTGGTTTCTTCTTATTATTGTTGAGATTTATTCAATAATTGTTTTGATTGCTTGGTAATTAATTGATCACTAATTATCATAACTTATATGATTTCTAATCGAAATCCGAAATGAGAGATTGTGAATATGCTATAGTTGAATAAACATAGGTTTAAATCGTGGACGAAAGTACCCCGATACTTGTGTAGCTTGATAGGTTATTGCTCTTAATCCTCCTTTATAGTCAATCTTGTCATCGAAAGATAGAAGGGTTCTACATTGGGGTTGAGTGTTTATATTACCTTAACATGAGTATAAAACGGCTTAGTTAACCTGCTATCTCAACATAAAAGAAGAACCTTAATTGTTGCATTAACGATCAAAAGCGAGCGGATAGTTGAGGAGATTTGGAAGCCCTATTTCCACCATATCTGAAGTAAAGTAAAGTAATTTAGTTAGCGTATATAAACATAGATATAAACAAATCATCAACTCATCGATCACCAAATAGATACCATAGAATAACAGTTGGTAATTGAGCATTAATCCCTGAGGACGATAACTCGGTCTTCTAGACTATATTACTTGTCACGATACGTTCACTTGCGTTTAACGTGTGTATAAATCGCGCATCAAGTTTTTGGAAACCAACAACTACTTGTTCCTTATGACTATAGAAGACCTATAATTTTATTTTTAACGCCCATAATCAAAATTCAGCTTATATGGTTGTAGATAGCGTTTGGGACAAAATTGTCGAACTTATTGTATTTTTAGAGAAATTGTTTCAAGCACAAAAGAATTTTCCGGTATATATTATCCTACTATTTCAACTATATTATTTTATATAGCTCTCATATTTTTATTACTTAATGAATATATGACTAAACCAGCTTATAAGACAACTATTAAAAAAATATTTATCAAAATAAAAATAAAAAGTATTCCTATTCTCACTATTTATATTATTGATCGGTGTATTTTATATACACCTTTTGAGTCATTTTTAGTTAGTATTTTACTCATTTCATTTATGTTTAGTACAGTATTAGGGTCGTTTTCCTTTCTTTTGTGTCACAGCGGTAAAAAATGGAGAAATGGTTAAAAGGAGATGAAATGAGCATAAATGAGATGGAATTGCACACTAAAAGAGCCAAGAAACGGGTTCAAGAAGTTAGGAAATTATAGAGAGATCGACGAAGTCCGGATGAAAAAGGGCGACGAGACTAATCCGCCAGAAACGCCACCAGCCATGGCCGCAAAGCAGTACACGCCCAATGTGCTGGAAGTTCAAAGTTGCAGTTTTATGCGCCACACGCCGCTTATGTGGCGCCACGACGCTGATTTATGAAGTTCTGGGCCGAATTTGACATGTTTAAAGAGTCCTAAAGGGATAATTTTTCCTACCTAAAGGGATAACTTTTTCTACCTAAAGGGATAACTTTTCCTACCTTAAAACCCTTACCTAAAAGGATTCTAATAACTTTTTCTACCTACAAATTCTTAACCCTTCACCTAAAGGATTCTTGGTCTATAAATAGTCTCTACATCATTAGAAGAATTCATTCTCCATTCCACCATTCACCATTCTACATCCATTCATCCACCAATCCATCTTGTAAATATTCCACAACACAACCCTTGGATGCTAGAAGGCTTGGAGACTCGTTCTTGAATATTTTCTTTTTCTTTCTTTTTGTTTTATTTATTTCAGTTCATGTATGGAGATTGTATTAGTTCTTAGCGTGACAATGGCTAGGAGCTAATTACTTTATTAGGGATTTCCTTGTGATTCACTTGAAACTCTATTCATGAATTAATATATTAGTTGATTTCTTCTTCACTTATTTAAGATTTACCCCATAATTGTTTTGAATGCTTGGTAATTACTTGATCATTAATTATCATTACTTATATGATTTCTAATCAAACTTCGAAAGGATGAGGTTGTGACTATGCTGTAAGTTGGGTAGACATAGGTCGGATTGGGGATGAAAATACCTCAATTACTTGTGTAGCGTTAATAGGGGTTTAAATACCTAATTTCACGCAAGGCGCGTGACGATTAACAGGGTTTTTGTTCTTAATCCTCCTATAGAGTCATCCTTATCACCGAAAGGTAGAAAGGAGCGCTACTGGGGTTGAGTGTTTATATAGCCTTAACGGGAGTATAAAACGGTTTAGTAAACCTGCTATCTTAACGTAGAAGAAGAAGTCAATCTAATTGTATTGAGAATTGGATAGAGTGGATAGTTGATGATCTTGGAAGCCCTAATTATCCATCATAACTGATTTAATTCAAAGTATTTTTATAATTAGTTTATTTCCTGCATTATTAGTTAGAATTCCAATTCAATTACGTTAACCAAATAGATACCATAGGATAGATAATCGGTACTTGAAAACCAATCCTTGAGAACGATATTCGGTCTTACCTAGACTATATTACTTGACTCGACAACGTGCACTTGCGTTAAAGTGTGTGCATTAAATCGCGCATCAATTATTGGTGTTGTATTAAATCCGACTATTAAAATAAACGGATGTAGATCACTTATTGAACTATTTATGATTGTATAACAGTACTACCACCTTCAACTCTCAAAAATCCAAATGATCCACCACCTATTGAACAAACACAAGAAGAAGTGTTGTCTAGCATACAAGATGAATGCAAAAAAGAATATAAGTATTATCAACAAGAAAGTGCTAGCAACCAACCGACTTCCGTACCATTTTCTTTTTCTTCAACACAACCTCAAAAAAGACATGTTGTTTCTGCAGCTAGTATTGAAAGCCTCGGAAATAAAATGTGCGGTGCTAACACTACTAAACAAATTAACGAGTTTGATGTTATTGTTTTACAGGGTGCTTTATGTTGCGATATTTCTGTGCGCTAACGCAAGTGTACGTATCGCTAAAGTAATATAGTCTATAAGACCGAGTTGCCGTCCACAGAGACTGGTTTGTCAAGTATCGAATATCTAATCTAGGGTATCTATTTGGTTAACGTTCTTTTGTTTGGATTTTTAACTAAGAACTACAATTAAAGTAAAGTGCAGAAAATAAACTAATTATGATAATACTTTGGGATTTAAACAGTTATGAACGGAATTAGGGTTTCTAATCTGCTCAACTATCCACTTTTTCACTTGTTAATGTAATACTAATGATTCTTCTTCTTATTAAGATAACAGGTTAACTAATATGTTCTATATTCCGGTTAGGACATATAAAAACTCAACCTTATGCAAAAACCTTCTATATTTCTATGATAGATTTTACCACACAAGAGGATTAAGAGCAATAACCTTAAACACTACACAAGTATCGGGGTACTTTCGTCCACGATTTTAATCTATGTCTAAACAAATACAACATATTCAAATCTCCCTTTTCAGATCTCGATTCGAAATCATATAAGTTATGACAATTAATGGCAGTCAATTATCAAACAATCAATACAATATTGAATAGATCTTAATATAGCTGAAGAAGAAATCACTAACTATGCATTAACTTATGGAAGAGTTTCAAGCGATTCAACGGAAAACTCTATTAAAGAAATTAGCTCCTAGACATTGTCAAGCTAAGAACTAATTTACTATCCAACATAAACTGAAATAAAACAAAGGGAAGAAAGAGAACATGAACAAAAGTCTCCAATTGTGTATGTTGCCTCCAATTCTAGCCTCAAAAAGTATGATATGAAATATGTAAGAGTTTCAGGGTTTTATATCTGAGAAAACCTCGTTTCAGACCCTTTTACCCTTCTGAAAAATCGACTTTTTACGAATTACGCGTCGCCGTGCGCCGCGACTTCTAAATCAACATGAAAAACCGCTTTCATCGAATTCTGCGTCGCGTGGCTCTGGCCAAGCGCTAAGCTCACGACGGTAAAATTTTGATTTGTTCTCTGGAAATTTCGCGCCTCGGCCCTAATTCTTTCAGCCGAGGCTCATCAGCGCCGCGACTTTGCTCTACGTTTCTGACCAGATTTCGCCTGATTTGTTCTATTCTTCTCGGGACTCATTAGACTTCATTTCTTAGGCTTTTCTTGTGCAATTTCATCCTCAGTAGCAGTATTTTCTCCTTTATGACCGCTGTGACTCAAAAGAAGGAAAAACAACCCTAACACTCTACTAAATGCAAAAGAAAAGAGGAAAATACTAACTAAAAATGATTCAAAAGTATATATAAAATAGACTCAACACTTTACCCGTACCAAGCATTTGTCAATGAAGAAGGACATGAAGACTTGTTGAAATACTGGAGGGAGAATGGCAAGGCATTTTCAACACTTTCAATGATGGCCCGAGATGTTTTGAACATTCAAGCGTCATAAACGGCGTCTGAAAGCGTTTTTTCTGCTGACAAATTTCAAATAGGAGAGCACATATAATCATTAGCCGAAGACAGTTTGGAGATTGCAGTATTATTCAGAGATTGGATACGAGTGGAGCGGAGAAGGTGCGGTCAATCGGAGATGAGTGAAGAAGAAGACGAAAACTACAACGACATCTTATCTGAAGGTATGAGTAGCGACGTGGAACAATTTGACCAACAAATACCAACCAACCGAAGAACCACATGAAATTATAAGGAAAATAGAACAAGTTTTTTTGAAAATGTAATTTCTTTAATTGCAATTTTACTATGTCATTTGCAATTTTTGAACGACACTACAAAGTTGTAAATTTTGACAATTGTATCTGTATAATGTATTAGAAAAAAAATCATATTTATATTAAATAATATAAAAGACACAAAACAATCTTGAGATGTTTTTATTACACTCTTGTTTAATTATTGAGTTGTTTATATATATGTTAATTTTTTAAATTAAGTGCAAAAAAAAAACCCCGCCCCGCCCCAGACCGATCCCGCCCCGACAGCCAACGAGGCCAGGGCAGAGGCGGGACTCGGTCTCGTCCCGCTCGGACCCGACTCGCCAGCCCCGCCCCACCTCGATCCCGTCCCGCCCTGATCCCGCTCCACCCTGCCCGGCCCACTGGCCATCCAATTACATGTGGCTTTCCAACCTCTTGCACTCAGTTCTATTAATTTTGAGATGGAAAGTAAAGTGTTTGAAATAGGAGGAGCATATTTTAAAATATTATAAGTAGCGAGGAGTGTTTGGAAATTATTGGAAGAAACAAATTCGTTTCATAAAAGGGGTTATCCATAAAATAAAATGTTCCATTCCCAAATTGCAAATTGAAATGAGCTCGTTTAGATTGCCATTTGTACTTACTTGTAACGAACCAACTACATATTTTCCAAATATTGTTATTGCTACTAATATTAAGAGGGTTTTACTAAGGTGTAAATGCAAAGAAAGCTTATCTACTTATGCATTATCTTCAAAAGGGGATTGGTTGTTACCAAAAGAAATTGAAATTGATGATGAAGAACAAGAGTTTATAGTGGTAAATTTTTACCAATTTGTTTTCATTAAGGACCCAGAAGAAGAGGTTACCAAACACCTTTCCTTTATGCAGGTAATTATATATACATGTAGAGTAGAGTGTGTATTTTACTTCACATAATAATGTCTGTGCCATAAACATTTTAGGATGTGGCAGTTCTGACATCATTTTTTTAGGGGAAAAGCTCAAATATGCTATTAAACTATCGAAAATAGCTCATTTACGACACTTGTTAATAGTTTAGCTCATTTATGATATTATCTTTACCAAAATGACTCCTCATGCCATTTTTTTTATTAATGACGACATTAATAAAAAATGATATTGTAAAACCGGCGGTAATGAAAAATGACATAGATGAACCATTTTGGTAACGACTATTACATAAATGAGTAATTTTCGATAGTTCGATGTCATATTTGAGCTTTTTCCCTTTTTTTATAATCGTGTCTGAGCCAGCTTGTCCGCACCTCGACTAATTCCACGAGATATCTGCCACCTCCCACGCAACATGTACTAGGTAACTCAGTAGTATCTATGAAGACCTTACCTACCTTTGTGGGGGATTTGTACCCAAGACTTCATGATGCTCAAGTCACTTCATTGACCACTAGGCCACACCCTTGGGTGCAGTTGTGGGATCATTTGTGTAAAAAATATTTCGTTGATAGCTTTTCGGTTCTGAAGGTTAGCATGTCTATCAGTGAGTATGCTTGTCTGAGTGTTCTTTCAGTCAGATTATTATAAGTAACAGATATTTCCCTTTGATTGCAGGGACGAGATATACATGGCCGCATATATATAAACCAACAGGGAATTAATGCACAGGTAGGACTGTTTTTTTTTAATTACTAGCCGAATTGTGTCTTTTGTGCTTGGATTAACAAGAAGAAGGTGCAAAGTTAGAACATATTAGGAAGCTACCATCGTTAGTTCTTTTTTTCCTTGAACTAACACAAAAAGGATAGATTAATGATTAGCTAGTGTTGTCAAAGGCGCGCTTAAGCCCTGAAGCGAGGCTCAAAACATGTTGAGCATTCACCTCACTTAATGCGCACTTTAGTGTTGTCATCTCGGCTCTAAGACATACTTTTCCTTGTCAATGAGTCTCTTCTGAAGAGACTGCACTAAGCAATTGATATTTCACTTTATCGTATATTTTTTCAATTTTGTTGTTCATATATTTGTTATTCATGCTTATACTTATTAGTCTTGGACTAAACATATATATGTTCCATTTGCACCTTTTTTCATTAAAACCAACGCTTTATTTGCGCTTAAAGCTTCACTAGAGATCTTTTGCGCTTTTTGCTTTTGATAACACTGTGATTAGCATGTCTCATGATCCCCAAAGTATATCTTTTCTTAAGATAACATATTCCCGTAAATAGTCCCTGCCAGCTATAAGTCAAACGAAGTTATTCTACTTGCTGTTGGTGCAGTACAGTGGACCAAAAAGAGATGCTCTTGCTTATGTTAATTGGGTAAGGGAAGACTGCAGATTTTCTGATATACTTGTCCAGATCTCGTCAGCATTGAACAGGCATGCCTTTCCAAGATTGAAACTGCGTTATAAGCCCTCTCTTGTACAGGCAAGTCATATCTTTTCTTCAGGACATATGAATTTATGAGTTTAAATTATTGCTCCAAACCATTAATCAAAATTGTCAGATTAGGACATGCTTATTACTTTATAATTTGAACTTCACTGCTTGTGAGTTACTTCCCCCTAAAATTTTACACTAGGAAGCATATAGTCTCAAACATCTCCTAGTTTGATGTTCCTTCGATACTTCATTAGTTATAAGATAATTCAAACCTTGGTCGAAATTGGCAGCTTAGCTTGATTTTAGTTTGGTTTTCTGGATTTAAGTGAGTCCTCAGGGCGTGTTCATGAATGGAATTAGGTGCCTGGAAATTTTAGCAACATCTTTTGGTTGATAAATTCATACTATTTTATACCCTTAGGCTAGCAGAAGGATTTTTTTTTTGTTTTTAAAAAGAGCAAATGAAGTAATGAGCTTAGTAGTATTTCTGCTTAGCTTTCCCAAGATGTTGTTTTCTCAAGTGATCAGTACCAAAGTTGAAGTAGCTCAGCAGAATAACCCACTTTAAGGCTGATCATGTGGGAGGTAAGTTCAGCAGAGTATTTTAGTAGAGGAGGTAGATATTGGACACAGTACATGCAGATTGCTCTGGGAGAGGTTTGGACAAAAAAGCAATTAATAATCAACTGTTCTAAAAACCTATGAGTTTGTATTTTCAAATTACCGCATCTTTCTTAGTATATGGAAAATCTTAGACATTAAATGAAACTTGAAGGTCAGCGAAGGTACTTATTGAAAGGATAAATAGTTGGGATTGATGGTTCATATGGGCATGTCTTAGCATCTTACAAGTAGTGCTTTGATGAGGTTTGAGAGGGCTTTTCACTATACTTGGGAATTGAAGAAAGTTTATCCATTTATAGAGGACATGCACATATACCTAAGGAATATCTTTTTCTCTGGCTTTCAAAGCTTAGATTGATAATTTAACATTTTGTCAACAGTTAGAAGGAGGGATTTCTCACCTTCCTTTGCTTGATCCATCAATGAGAGCGGCACCTTTGGCACCATCTGAATGGAGGAAGAGATTGGAAGCTGTAAATAACACTAATAATTCATCACATGAAAATTCAAATCCCAGTTGTATACTTCTTGACGTGAGAAACGGTAAGTATTCTTCTTTCAGTTGCTTGTTGTAACATTTCTGGTCTTATTATGGGGTTGGTCTGATTAAGCAATGTGGACAACTCTTGATGCTGCTCGTTCAGGTTTCACACTGCTCAAGGTAAATAAACCTGTTTTTCTTGTAAAAGTACAAATACTCCCACCCTCTCCCACGGGATAGTTTTATCCCACTGGTGAGAGATATTCTTCTGGGAAAAAAAAAGGGGGAGGGGTGGGGGGTGGGTGGGGGAGGCTGTGAGATAAGAGATGTTTGGATGATATGGAATGTGATGCGCGTAATATGCACACACTTTTAAACGCAAGTGCACGTTATCGTATCAAGTAGTATAGTCTTAGATAAGACCGAATATCGTCCTCTAGGATTAGGGTTCAAGTACCAACTCTCTATTTTCTAGTATCTATTTGGTGAATTAATGATTGATTGTTTTGTTTATAACTAAGAATTATTAAAGACAAGTAAATATAAAGAATTACTTGGATGTGATGAGAATAGGGCTTATGTATCCTCACTATCCGCTTATGCTACTTACTAATGCATTACTTATGGTGTTCTTCTTTTGGAGAAAGCGGGTTTCTGAAATCGCTTTATACTCCGTTAGGTTATATAAACACTCAACCCAGATTGTTCCTTACCTAACTTTCACGATAAGGGTAACTCTATAGGAGGATTAAGAACAAAACCTAGTTGACCAATCGCACGCACAATGCGCAAAATTAGGGTTGTTAAGCCTCTCATCAACGCTACAAAACTAATTGAGGTATTTTCATCCCCAATTCAAGTCCTGTCTACCCAACTTACATCATATTCACAATCCCCTTTTCGATTAGAAATCATATAGTGATAACTAGTTGTCAATTAGCTACCAAGAATTCAACTCAATTATTGGATAGATCTCTCAATAAGAAAAATAACCATAAGCGCATTAATTTATAACATAAGTTTCAAGAAGTTCAACATAGAAAGCCTATGGGAGAATTAGTTCCTAGCCATAAAGATGACAAGAACTAATTCCAAGTTCATCATGCAAAACCGAATTAAAGAAAAGAAAAAGGAAAGAAATTACTAAGTTTAGGTCTCCAATCTCCTAGCAAGAAAATCTTGTGTTGTCGAGAAAGGAACCTCAAACCGCCTAGGGTTCTCCTTATAGGTTTAAAACGCCTCCTTCTTTTCTCTGCAGGCTGGCTAAAAATCACAAAGACCTAATTTTTTCGCGTCGCCGGCGCCTGCGAATAAGCGCGCGGCGCCGGAAGTTCGCGATCCGTCGGGTGTTTTGGCGCGCGGCCGATATCTGGCTGCGAGGCGCCGCGCTGGATCTTCTGAAGCTCATCGGATGTTTAGGCGCCACGGCCGCTTCGGTTTTCGAGGCGCCGCGTACGAGTTCTGTCTCTCTAGATAGTGGCGCGCGGCCCTTTTAGGAGCCGCGGCTGGATCTTCGCGCTTTCTTCGAATGATGGGCGCGCGGCCACGATATCTGGCATGCGCGCTGTGCCGATTACGCCTTGTTCGCCACTTTCTCTGTTTTCATCTCTGGCATCTCCTCTTTTGCCCTCTTTTTGCTCCTTTTCCGCCATTTGGCCATTTTAATCACTTTGACTCAAAAGAAAGAAAAACTATCCTAATACGACACTTATATGTGCAAAATGGGACAAAAGACTAACTAAAACTGACTCAAAAGGTGTATATAAAATACACCGATCAAATACCCCCAAACTTAACCTTTGCTCGCCCTCGAGCAAAGATTGAAAGAAATAAAATAAAAGACTCAAAGAATGAAAAATACAAGACTCCCTGTCATTAATCACTTTTGCTGCATAAATGTTAACTAGAAAAACATGAAGGTTAGCAGAATAATATGCAGGAACATATAGCATGAAATTTTCAGCACACTAAACACATGAAGCTAAATATTTCGCAAACTCATATTCATCATGCTTAATGGAAGTCAATATACTAAATCATGCATATAAATTCAAGAATTCCTATGGCATGCTTACTTGATATTCTCCACTAATTCTGGATATGCATAAAAGAGATCTTCAGGACTTTGAGGGTTGTAATGTAGACTTAGGTAGGGGTTGGTAAAGAGGCATTTAGGCTCATTTTTCTGTACCATAAGCTCTTTGGCTTTTCAATTTTTCACTTTTTCTTTTGATTCTTTCCTTCACTTCAATTCTATCATTCCCCTCTTTTGTTTTGGGAGAGTGAAGTGTATTATACAAATAGGCACCCCCAAACTTAGGCTTCTGCCTCTTTCTTATTACTTTTCCATTAGGGTGCATCAAACTTGTTCACTCTTTTTGTTTCTTCTTTTTAACACAATGTACTCCACTATTTCATATTTTTACTTATGGCACAATTTTGTGGGAATATGGGGTGTCAAAGAAGAAGTTTCAAATTTAGGCTCAATGGGGCTGACTAGGGATATTTTTAAAGTACGGGATAGAAAAGAATGGTAAGAATTGACTATCAAAGAAATGCCTGAGTCATCTCCCTAACATGCATATCCTAACTATTTTACTCAAATAGCAAGCACTCATAACACATAAGCATTTATCATTTAGCATGCATAACTTAAGCGAAACTCCAAATAGACAGTTACGTGAGCTTTTGGCATATCTAACCTAAGTGTTTAGATAGTTGCTTCAATTTCTTTACATTATTCCACCTTACTTCACTAGGTGTTTCTAGCAACTACAAAGATACATGATCTTTGTGAGACAATTATTAAGAAAGAAAATTTTTGGTGACTCAAAATAAACATAAAACAAAATAGAAAAATTTAAATAAAACATAACATGACACACAAATAAAAACTAAAACACAAAACACACCCCAAACTTAAATCACACATTGTCCCCGATGTGTAGACTCAAAGCGATGAAAGAAAATAACACTTACAAACTTTGGTTAAAATGGTGGTGGTGGCGGTGGATAATGATCGACCGTTGGTTGAACAAGGCACTTTCGGCTCGTCGATTTGTTGCCTTGTTTCTTGCGCCCTTGTACTCGCTTGCGTCCGCATCATCTCCTTCGGTGTTGGTACAATTGCCCGTTGTGGGCTCAAGGTTCTGCTCTTGTGGTTGGCGGTGGTGGGTCTGCCTCATATTGAGCCCCTATTTCGTGCTCATCTTCATCCATGGTTGCCTCTGCTGCCGCTGGTGGTGGTGCTCTCGTCACTTTGAAGTGGGGTGCAGGAAAGAGTGCACTATCCCATGTGACACCGGTTGGTTTCTTTCATGAGTATCAGCGGTAGTTGTGGGACCGCACTCGTGGCCTAGGCGGTAATAAGTGAACCATGTCCCAATCCACCGCCGTTACCAACCTGCCGATTTCTTCCATGCTCGCACTATCTCTTTCCCACATCAATCGCCACCTTCATAATTCCATAAATCAACTTAATCCTATCCTCCGCACTCTGGTGAAGTGCGTGGATGGAATCACGCGCACCGACGAAGTATAGCCAAGCCTCGTCGCTTTGTCGGGCACCGCCGGTGCTCTAGATCCATTTCTTCCAATCTCAAAAGCGGCTCGGGGTAGCTTATCGTATGCTGCGACGACATTCCATTGATGTTGTTGGTACTCCTAGCCCATGTTCTAAAATGGTTCCAATCACTTTCTTCAACATCAATCGCTTTTAGAGTCGTATTTATTGCTTCCGCCACAGCATATAATTTCCCCACAAGCACCCCCTTTCGCTCTCCGAAAGTTTGCATAACATTCCCGCACCATTGTTGTATTCACTGGTTTTATCTTCTCCGGATTGACAAATCTCTTCCACCCCCTTAGCTCTATCATAGCCCGGATGGGCTCATAAATGTCTTCCTCCCCATATGATTCCCTTTGATAATCCATTCCCTTCTCGGAATTACTGTCCGTATCAAGCCTTTTGTATCTTTGGAAGGTCCGTAACTCAAATCTATTTTCATCGTATTGTGGGGTTGGGGTGGATGTAGATCCTCTTCTCTTTCTGGTGGCCATTTATAAACAAGATCTGCAGCTTCTAATTTTTGTGGCACAATGTCTCCTACACACTCAACAACTAGCAGCGACAACACCCCCAAACTTCAACAATGCCCACAACCTCTTTTTTCTACTCTTTTCTCCAACTCCACAACCAACTTTTCAGTACCCAAACTACTCCAACTACAATACTCTTCCCAACTACTACCTCCTATGACTTCAGTGAAAGGATTCAAGAACAAAGATAGGGATTACCTTTTGATGAGAAGACTCAAGCTTGTTCTTGCTTCAATTGGTGGGTTGAGGCTATGGAATTGAGCTTTGTTGTTTGAGATAGTTGAGGGTTTTTGGGAATTTAAGAGTTTAGGTTGTGGTTGGGTTGGATTTGTGGAGGTTTTGTGGGCAAATTTACCGAATTTCGTGGGTTTTGGAGAGGAAGGTTAGGTTTTGGAAGTTGGAATTGGGAAAATCTGATTTTTGGGCGTTTTAAATTTCGATTCGCCCGTGTGCATGGCCTAACTTTTAGCGCGGCTGAACATCTGCGCTCGCCGGGACTTCTGCGCGCGCCTGCTCTGGCGCGCCATGCGCTTAACTTCAAAGACCTCTTCAGATATTTTGGCGCCGCGCCGCTTCCTGGCGCGCGACGCTTACCCGCTTTTCCGAAATCCGGCTGTTCACTTCTCGTCCTCGGTTTATTTGCTGCACTGCCGATCACACAACTACAAGACCCGACCGTGAGGCGTTCTTAGGCAAATTAAAATAAACTAATGACGTAAATTAAAATAACATAATTGAAAACGCTGGGTTGCCTCCCAGTAGCGCTGTCTTTAACGTCTTTTAGCCGGACGCAAGTTCCTTAGTCTTAATAACCTTGGGGTGGATTAAGTCCCCAACCTATCCACTTCCTCCACATTTGACGTTTCCTTTTTCTCCTTTTCTTTTTAGCATTATCGGTAATAGGGAGTTCAGGAACACTTACCTCCTTTAGTGGCATTTCTAAAACCATGCCCGCTTTCGGGCTCATCACTCTTTGGTTGACTTGTAATGGCTCGCATTGGCTGATGGTCTTGATCGCAAAGCACCTATTCATTGGTGGTGGTTCGATGACATGTTTAAACACTTTAAACACCATTTCTTCACTCTCCACCCTTAATGTCAACTCCCCTTTTTCAACATCAATCAAAGCTCTTCCCGTTGCTAGGAACGGCCTCCCTAATATGATAGGGATTTCCGCATCTTCTTCCATATCAAGAATGAGGAAATCTGCAGGAAAGAAAAATTTTCCTACCTTCACAATCACGTCCTCAATCTTGCCTCGTGGATGAACTCCATCACCGCTCGGCTAGTTGCAGCACTCACAGCCGTTGGTTTAGCCTCTCCCAACTCCAATCTTTTGAAAACCGATAAGTGGCATCGATTTATACTTGCCCCTAAATCGCATGTAGCTCACAGACGCCACCCCGCCCACCGTACGGTAGTGTAAAGCTTCCAGGGTCCTTTAGCTTTGGTGGCAATTTCTTTTGTAAGATAGCACTACACTCTTCTGTTAGTGCTACTATCTCATATTCGGCCAGTTTCCTCTTTTTCCCCAAGATTTCTTTCATGAACTTGAAATAAGATGACATCTGCTCCAAAGCCTCTATAAACGGTATGTTGATGTGCAACTTCCCGAATACCTCCAAGAATTTGGAAAATTGTTTATCGACCGCCTTCCTTTGTAATCTCCGGGGAAAGGAATCTTTTCAGATACTCATTCTCCGTAGTTTTCTATCACTGGCTAGGTTCACCACCTTCTCTTTTCTAACTCGCTCTTCTCAACTATCGGGCCGAGCGGCCGTTCCAATTGTCTTCCACTTCTCAACCGCATCGCTTACATCGCTTCCCTGATTTACCTCGCATTGCTCGCAACGCCCCCGCGTCGATGTTTGCCTCGCTTCATACCGCCCTACCGTGTTTCCAAGTTTCAACGAGGATCTAGCTTCGCTATAAACCGCGTCGGGCGTTGCAAGCCGCCATACCGCTAAGCTCATCTCGTTTTTCACGACCGCGTATCAATCGCTGAGGCCGCTGGGCTTGAATAAAAGGCCGCCGATTCGTTCTCTGGGTTCTGCATCGACTCGTATTGGTTCTCGCGTTCGATATCGATTCACGCTCGCATCGCTCGCTGCCCGATATTGATTCTGGCTGCCCCGATCTTCTTTCCATGAGAAATTGGGTGATTCCTCCACCGGATTATAAGTGTTTGAGTAGGGTTGTTCTGCCGCTCGTAATCGCCACCGCTGACACTCGCCGCTCCATCGTATATTGTTGGGATCCGCCGGCGGCATCTATCAAATGTATGGACCACCACATATCTCACGCCTTTAGGCATCTGCATCGCGCTCACCGACATCAGTATGTTCCGCAATCGCTTCGCTAGAAGGCGGCCACTGGGCATTCAAGGCGCAATAGCATCTATCTCGGACTCCTACGCTTCTTCTCCCACTTGTCGCCTCTCTTCATGATACGGTTGTTAGTGGCCATATCTTCTAATAACTCGCGAGCATCGCGGGTCGCTTTCACGCTTAATGCTCCCCGCCGCATCTACGATGGTCCCGGTTGTACCGCCACCACAGAAGATGTGGACCAAGTTCCACAACTCAACGCAACGTGTGGGCACTTTCTTTGTAGATCCTTGAACCTTTCCCACGCTCATATAAAGACTCTCCATCACCGTAGAAGTTGTTCAACTCCTCTCGCTTTGCCGCTTACGATGAAAGAACTTGGCTAGGAATTTCGTGCCACTGCGCTACGTGTGAATATCGAATCGGCTTTTTGGCGTGGAATTCAACCATACTTTTGCTCTATCCCCGAGTGAGAAGCGGAAAGAGCCTCAACCTGACGCGATCATCGAACGCCGTTATATTCGAAAGCCGCACATAGCTCCAAGAAATTAGCTACGTGCACGTGATCCTCCACGGCGCCTCCGATTGCACAGCGGCCGCACCATGCTCAAAATCACGGTTTTATCTCGAAGTTGTTGGCTCTATCAGGAGCCTAATGCACGCCTCGTGCTCCATTCACTCGCGACATAATCTCCCAAACTTCTTTCTCGGCCGATTCTGACTCTATCCTCCACATCTATCGCACTTGATGAGATCTTCCGGGTTAGGTTGATTTTCACCTAACCCTTCTCTCATCCTCGTTATTGTTTAGATTACCGCCCATCTCTATCAAAGTTGCAACCCGCTGATTCTTTCTCGCTCGCTTGTAGTTTTCGATCTCCGATCGGGCGGAACAAGAGTGTCTGCTCCTCTTCTCCTTCGCATAAACTGATTGCCTGAAATAGATCAAAAACAGAAAACAAATCACGGCAACCTGATTTTCCGAAAAATAGCGAAAAACTAAATAAAAAAAAAAATTAAAATAAAAATTAAAGACCAAATCAGAAATTAAAAATAGATAATTTTGATATTGAACTATGCCTAATCCCCGGCAACGGCGCCAAAAACTTGATGCGCGTAATATGCACACACTTTTAAACGCAAGTGCACGTTATCGTATCAAGTAGTATAGTCTTAGATAAGACCGAATATCGTCCTCTAGGATTAGGGTTCAAGTACCAACTCTCTATTTTCTAGTATCTATTTGGTGAATTAATGATTGATTGTTTTGTTTATAACTAAGAATTATTAAAGACAAGTAAATATAAAGAATTACTTCAGATGTGATGAGAATAGGGCTTCTATGTATCCTCACTATCCGCTTATGCTACTTACTAATGCATTACTTATGGTGTTCTTCTTTTGGAGAAAGCAGGTTTACGAAATCGTTTTATACTCCCGTTAGGTTATATAAACACTCAACCCCGTGATTGTTCCTTACCTAACTTTCACGATAAGGGTAACTCTATAGAGGATTAAGAACAAAACCTAGTTGGCCACGCACAATGCGCAAAATTAGGGTTGTTAAGCCTCTCATCAACGCTTACAAAACTAATTGAGGTATTTTCATCCCCAATTCAAGCTGCCTACCCAACTTACATCATATTCACAATCCCCTTTTCGTAACTGATTAGAAATCATATAGTGATAACTAGTTGTCAATTAGCTACCAAGAATTCAACTCAATTATTTGATAGATCTCTCAATAAGAAAAATAACCATAAGCACGCATTAATTTATAACATAAGTTTCAAGAAGTTCAACATGTAAAGCCTATAGAGAATTAGTTCCTAGCCATAAAGACAAGAACTAATTCCAAGTTCATCATGCAAAACCGAATTAAAGAAAAGAAAAAGGAAAGAAATTACTAAGTTTAGGTCTCCAATCTCCTAGCAAGAAAATCTTGTGTTGTCAAGAAAGGAACCTCAAAACCGCCTAGGGTTCTCCTTATATAGGTTTAAAACGCCTCCTTCTTTTCCTCGCAGTTCGCCCAAAATCCAAAAGACCTAATTTTCGCGTCGGCGCTGCTCGCAGATAGCGCGCGCGGAAGTTCTCGCGATCCGTCGGTGTTTGGCGCCGCGCCCGATATTCGCTGTTCGAGTAGCCGCGCCGAATCTTCAGTAGCTTCCTGATGTTTAGCGCCGCGCCTCGCTTCGTTTTCGGAAGCCGCGCTGAAGCTGTCCTCTCTAGATAGTGGGCGCCGCGGCCATGTTTTAGGAGCCGCGGCGCTGGATCTTCGCGCTTTCTTCGAATGACGGCGCCGCGCCCGATATTCGCTGCTCGGTAGCCGGCTACTGGTCTTGATTTCTGCCTTGTTCGCCACTTTCTCTGTTTTCATCTCTGGCATCTCCTCTTTTGCCCTCTTTTTGCTCCTTTTCCGCCATTTGGCCATTTTAATCACTTTGACTCAAAAGAAAGAAAAACTATCCTAATACGACACTTATATTTGCAAAATGGGACAAAAGACTAACTAAAACTGACTCAAAAGGTGTATATAAAATACACCGATCAGAATGCAAAGCACAACTATAAATAGGTGTGAGATTCAAGCAACTTCTTATATTTAACCAATGAGGAACTAATTTATTGTAACATTTAACTCTAACATCCTAATGCACTAACTTTACATCAAACGTGTTTCCTTAGATCCAAGGTGGGGAACCCTCCCTAAATTCTCGTATTTGATAGAAAACTTAATAGTTGCTATAGCTTGTAGGAAAGTCACCTGACTCTTATCCAAGAAGTTGCGGTTAAAATAATGATAGGAATAGTGGCCGGAAAGAGGACTGGAAGAGGTGCGATGTTGTCGGAACAATCACCGAAAATATGTGTGATGCGGTCCAGATAGTCTACTAACACCGGAGATGGCCACGGTGTCACCAAAAGAGTTTTTGGAAATACAATAATAATCATCTGAAAGACGAAATAATAGGAAAAAACAAAAACTTTAACTTATAAAAAAAAGAGTAAAGTACAAAAATTACAGTAAGAGAGAAAATTTTAGGCGGACAGAAAACATAAACCCGCCCCTTGGTAAGCGGATCTCTATTACAATGTTAAAGCGATGATATATGTGAGAAATAAGAGCAGAGGAGATAAATACATCACTTGATGAATATGGAATATAAGACACCTATTTATATGTGATGTACAATCAACATCTTACATATTTTTTTGATTTATAAATACTTGCACTAAGACAGTGCGATATGACGTAATTACAGACTCTGTAATCCTCTATTGTATCTAGAATCACATCTTAATCATGTACAATAACCTGGTTGCACAAAAAAGCTAGCAAATATATACATCTTTGTTTAAGGCTGTGTATGTTTCTCCTGTTGCCTTGAAAAATTCTGCTATTTCTTTCCAGCCAAATAGTCCACCAAATGGCTTGAGGAATGGTATTCCAGGTCCATCAAATTTCTTTCAAGCCAATAGCACAACCCCTCTTTGTTCCAGCATTGCAGTAGCTCAAAAATGGATTTTGGCATGGTCCAAGACATGTCAAGTATTGCCAAAAACATGCTCCACAACTACAATGCAAGAAGAGGTGGCCAACATCTTCAGAGTGTTCTTCACACATTGGGTACCTACTGCAGAGCTGAAACCCCTCTTTTGGAGGTTGGACTGAGTGAGACAAGCTTCCCTAGCCACAATCTAAGAGAAACAAGAGACCTTTAAAGAAGCCTTGCTAAACCAGCTGTTTTTCCAAGGCCAAGAAGCCCTGTTATTGTCTGATTCCGACAAACTGTAGCAACTTCTGGCTGTAAAGAGACCTTTTGAGTGTCCCTTCCATTTGATAGAATCTATTTTATTGTAGTCCAAAGTTATGTTGTTTTAGCAGCTGAAGCAAAATACAACCTTTCCACTTCCCAATCATTTAAGTTCCTTCTAAGAAAGAGATTTCAACCTCGCGTTGAATCAAATGCAGCAATTACCCCATTGTGCTGCGATGAAAAACTATATACATCAGAAAATTGATCTTTAAGAGGAGTGTGACCCATCCATGCATCTTCTCAGAACCTTATTTTCCTTCCCTTTCCAAGAATGAAGCCCATATTTACCAACAAATTTGTTCCAACACCCTCTAACATGTATCCAGATTCCAATACCATGAGGTATTGTGGATACTTTGGTGCACCATTGATTCGCAAGCGAGAAATTTGCCACCAAGGTTCTCCTCCAAAGTGCATTGTCCTTGTTCCAGTAGCATTTCAATAACAAGCTTTCATTATGTCTCCTCATATTCTTGGTTCCTAAACCCCCTGTTCTTAAATCTTTAATAACCGTCTTCCAATTAACAAGAGAGAAGGAGTCAGCTTCTTTGTTCCCTTTCCAGAGGATGGTGCCTGGAAAAGAGACATTGTATAAGTAGGAAGTGCACCTAGAACACTATTGATCAAAGTGATTCCACAACCCAAAGAGAGGTATTATTTCTTCCATTTTTCCAACTTCTTCTCCATCTTCTCATTCTATAATAGATAACAATTTGTATTTATCTCAAAGGTAAGCCCAAGTACTTTATAGGGAGGGAACTGATGTTACACTGCAAAAGGTTGACTAGTTGGCTGAGGTTTTGCGCATTGTTGACCGGAAAAGATAAACTTTTTGAATATTTTTTGTAATCCTGAGACGACTTCAAAGTTCAAAAAAGGATAGAATCATCCTCAAAATCATAACCTGATGTTCTTCTGCATCACACATCATCAAAGTATTATCAGCGTATAAAATATGAGAAATTTTGAGATTTTCTGTACCGCTACAATCTGCATGAAAACCAGAAATCTAGTTTTCTTGAGCTGCAGTATAGATCGTTTTGCTTAGTCCCCCCATGACTAGAATAAAACGTAAGAGAGTAAAGAGGATTTTCCTTGTCTGAGGCCTCTTTGTGAGGAGAAGAATCCATGTGAAGTACCATTAATGAGAACGGAGAATTTTACGGTGGATAAGTAGAATCTTATCCAATTAACTGTCCCGACCCGACCCGACGGGCCGCGACCCGACGCCCTAATTGGACGCCATTACACTAGCCCGTCACGTAATCAACTGACCCTTAAGGATAAATAGACGGCAGCACAACGCTGCATCTATAACCTATACCCAAAATAGGCGAGCCGTCAAGGCTGCCTTATACAACTATCCAACCATCACAACAGGCTAGCCGACTAGGCTGCCACCAAATAGCATCACATAAGCAAAGGAGTAATCACAATAGCAGCTCTGCAAGTGCCGCCACTATATACGGGAACATCCCAAAACAAGTGCAACAATACAGCTAACTCAACCGCATAAACATTCTACACAAGTCCAAAACACATCTATCACCCTTTCATCTCTAAGAAACTCTGATAATAGTACATAGTATAATGTTTCCAATTTGGTGCGATTATCAAATCAAATGTTAGCGGTCCCACTCTTTGTTTCCCACCATATTTCTTGTTCAATGTTATCCTTTACCTCAACAACCATTTTCAAGGCCTGAGAACCACCTTCCCGTTGCACATATTGAGGGTAATGCTTCTTAGAGTACATGTTCCCTAGAAAGTTAACCCATAGAGAGTTGGTGGTCCTAGATTTTCATCATAACTTTTTACACAATGCCTTTAATATATCCAAAATGAGGTCTGAACCCCAATCCACTATCATCCTTAGGCAAGTACATTTTTAACCATATAAACCAATTGCAAGTCTTATAGCAGACAGTATGTGTATAGGCACACTTGTGACACATTCGTAATCAACGCTGCTTTACCTCATGGTGACAACAATTTTTTTTTTCTAAGCCTGTAACTTATCTTTAATCTTCTTAATTAATTCAGCATAGTCTATCTTCCTAAATACTGGATATCCTAAATACATGAATGAAAATGTTCCCCTTGTGAAACCAGTAATACCTTTTTCTTGTTGAATCAAGTTACTAGGAGTCTTAGCATGCATATAAACAGAACTCTCCTTTTATTGATCAAATGGCCAGAAGCTTCTTCATACTCTTTCAAAGTCTGCCTTAGCTCTTTGTAAAAATCGTTCTATTTGCTTATGTTGGAAATTCTTCAAACAACTCCTCTTTACATCTAACAATATCCTCCCTAAAACTTAGTTTCTTAGAAATATCTCCAAAAGTTTCCTTACTCCATAATAATAGGCCAGTCTTGACATTCTTCAGTTTCAGTATAAAAGAAACGAAATCATCTTAAAAGTACAGTCATTATCGGCACCTTTCATTCCACTACTTAAAAGGACTCCCTTTAAATTCAATTTCAAACATTTCACATGAATTAGTACAAAATGCAAAAATCCTCACACTCCGCAGGATATATATGAAGATCGCTTATTGTCTCCCTTCCATTTATAATAACATTGAAATCCCCACTAACTAGCCAAAGATCTCTCATATCGTCGACAATATAGTATAAACTATCCCAGAGACAACCTTCCCAATGCATCACTCTTTGCATATACCATAGTATATCTACCTAGTTCATGTAACTCCTTCACCAGTGAGTCCTTAAGTTTGTCATGTTAAGCATCCCTCATATTATCTCTGATTAAGTTTCTTTGCTGATTAATATATTTAGGATAGACATATCCGCTTCCACTGCCATATTCTGCTCCACATTGGACATCATTGTCCCATCTTCCTTTAATATTATTGCGTTACTATTATTAGAGTTGTTACCATTGGTACACACCTCCTGACTCTTGTCAACATTCCGCTCCTCATTAACTTTTGCTGCTACAAAAACTCCTTCAACTTGTTCTTTAGTAGTAAGAGTTGCCTTTGATTCTTCTATCAATTGTGGGTCCTTTGTTATACCCCGTGGTTCGGGCCGTGCGTGTGGGGCCGTGCGAGAAATTAGAGAAACACGCTCGTGGCTCGTAGCCGCGCCGAGGCGGCTGCGCGCGCGGTGAAGGCGCGAGGCGCTGGTTCCAGTACAGGCCACGGAAGCCAGGCTGCGCCGAAAGATCCGAGGGTCCGCAGAGTTGCGCGCCGCGCCCAAAAGCAGGCCGAGGCGGAAATTGGGCGAAAAACTTAGAAAATCGATTTTTGTTTTAAAAGGGCTGGGAGGTGACAAGTGTCCCCATCCGATTTTCGTAACGATGCAATATAATTGACCAAGGCTTGGTCACTTTTCCATCTTTCATCTTTACTCTCTCTCTCTCTCTCTCTCCAAAGCTTGAGCTCCCTTCTCTCTAAAACCTCGAAGTGTTCTAGCCTAAGAAAATCAAAAGTTAAAGGCAAGGAAGCTTGTGACTAGCTTAAGTCTATTGTGGTGGTGTTCTTGGAGAAAAAGGCTAGCAAGGTGTTGGAATAAGTTTGGCTAAAACTTAAGGTAACATTTCTTCTCTTGTAGTTGGTATTGGGTGTTGCATGTTTAATAGGAAGAACTTGTAGTTGGAAAAATGCACTTAGAGTAGTTGCATGTAAGAAATGGGGTGTGATTATGAAAGAATTGGTTAGGGATTTTATGAGCATGTTGTTGCCTAAATACTACATTAGACTTGTTGGGTTAGTTGTTGTAACTTGTGGGTGAATTTTTACACACCAAAGGTTAGGTGTGTAATCCCCTCGTGTTGGTTGGTTGTCGAGCCTTAAACATGGCATTTGAGCGTTAAAAATCGACCTCGGAAAAGGTGGCAATGTATGTAGAAACAAAGGAACGCCGCCCAATTTTCCGTAGGAAATTGGTGACTTTAACTTGGAAAAATTCTGCATTGTAATTAGAGCTTGATAAACGTATTGTGGTCATTTTAGGTTGACATACTACGCATGTAAATGGACTTAGCTTGTGGATCGACCAAGAGGTATGTGGAGCTTTCCTATCTCGAGCATGATTAGTCAGACTTATGTAGTACGGTGACGACAAGATTTGGAAATCTTCGCTTGTTATAAGTATTTGATACTTGCTTCGCTTTAAAAGAAAAGTATAAAAATCCTCGACTTAAGGGAATGTGTTTTACTATTGTTTAACTCTAATGTAACGGCTTTATGGGGAGTTGGTTATATTAGTTTGTGAAAGTTTAATGGAGAAAGGTTTTGATGATTTGAACTTGTGGAAGGAAAATGGTTCTAAGGCATGAATTGCCTAAGGTTTTACAAGAAATGAAGTCACTTAATTTAGAAGCTTGAGATAGTTTTAAAAGGAAATGTGACTTGTTTGAAAAGAAATCGTAACTTGATACTATGGTGATTAGTATCTTGAGATTTTTTTTGTATAAAAAGGAGTTATTTCTTAAAAGGTTAGAGGTACATGATACTGGGTTAAATTCTGATTTTTATTAAAAGACATGATCGTGCCTTAGGTATACTAAAATGAGAGGATGTATTAATACTATTAAGAAGTTAGGTGATTCTTAACTTGCTTAAGTTATGATAGGTAGTGCTTATGTTGTGATGTGATAGTAGAGTGCTTATGTTGTGATGTGATAGCCAGAAGTGCTTATGTTATGTTTAATAGCCGGATGAGCTATGTTATATATATATTCATATTGTTACGTAAACCCCGGGTTATTATTTATGCCATGGATTTGCTACCCATGACGCGAGCGCGGCGCTTGTACTACGCGGATCGGACCATGGATCCACGTGCGGGTGAAATAGTCCCACGCGAGTACGCGATGGTACTCATGCGGATCCACAGATCCATGCGCGGTGAAATAGTCCCACGCGGGTGAAAGCGATCCCACGACGAGCGGATGACTCATGCGGGTCCACAGACCTATGCGGGTGAAATAGTCCCGTGAGTAGGATTGCTTAATGATACTACTGCAGGTACCTGCTTTGATCACGAGCCTCCTATTTTTACGCTATAAAATGTATACTTGTTACTCTCATTATTAGTAAGGCACAAGGCAACATAATTTGGTTTTATCTATAACTTGTGTATTTTGGACTTATGATATTACTACGGTATTTTCCGCTTTACATACTTGGTACATCGACCCCTTCCTGGGCCGCTCATGCCATGTAAGGAAAGCGGTGGTAGATCCTCATTCCTAGGATCTTGTACTCAGTGTCGTGAGCTCCATTTCTTCTGAGGCTCGACTTTTGGTACGGTCGTGAGTCGTTGATATTTTGTACATTCAGGGCATGACGGCCCCGTCTCCGTCATAGTGTTATTCATTCTTAGAGGTCTGTAGTCTTGTCAGAACTTGGTTCGTTAAGGATGTAACTGTTCGGTTTATGTACTTTTGGGTTAGCCATTTTGGGCTAGACTATTCTATATCTTAATGGTTGTTTATCTTGAGTTTACATTCCGCTGGTTTTCTCTGATGTTGTGTCACTAGGGTGCCCGGGTTAAGGCACCGGTCACGGGTCCGGGTTCGGGTCGTGACATCCTTAATGAGTTGTTTTACTTCTACCACCTTACCATCGTCGTCTTCCTTATTTTATTTATTTCCATATTCTTCCCCAGTATCTCTTTGTTCCTTCTTATTTGCATTATTACCGTTTGCCTCCTCAAGTGGCATTTGTTTTATCCTCTCGTTGGACTTACTAATTCGGCCAGGTTTGATCGTCAACATTCGTCACTTTGGCTACATCACACTGAATATCTATTATCACTTCGTTGAATTCATCTATATCTTTGTACCTCTCTTATCTGTTTTCCATCCTTCTGTTATGGTCTGTAGAAATTCAGGATTCAACATTCACCTATTTAAAGTATCTAAACTTATACTAAATCTTTATGCCTACTTCTCATCCAATTAACTCAAGAGAATGTTCATATAGGCCTGGTTTCATGAAAGACATCTTAGAATCATGTAGGTTATCATCTCATTCTTAATTAGTAAGTGCTGTTATACACCCTGCTTGCCACTCATTTCACCATAATCCGCTACCTACTGCTTAAAACCCCTTATCTCAGTCTTAGCGACATGACACTTCACTCTTCTATTCCATTTTAATGCCCAGTTGAAATCACTCATTATTGCCTATGGTCCTTGTATCTGGCCATGTAACCTTCCAATATCTATCCACAGTTCCTTTTTAAGAGCTACATCATTAAACGCATTCACCAAGGTCATATGAAAACTTTTCTTTGTACCCCTATGTGTTACCCCGCAGTACATCAATTATTCTGTACAACTTAATATCTACTTCATAGAGATGAGGCTTCCACCATAACCTTATTCCTCCATTTGGATGCTCGGTAAGATTAGTACTTAGAAGATCACCCCCTACACAAATTAAGCGAGGTATTATGAGTTTCTTCTATCTTTTAACCTTTGGTTCCACGACCAAATAGCCTCATCTTAGCATTCTGCGTGAACTAATGCATTGAAACTGTGCATGAATGCATACCTTGGTTATCAATCCTTCAAATAACTTCTTAACTGAAAATATGAACTCCAGAGGTTCGCTGCACGTCTTTGCTTTGCTTTTTCAACCCCCCTTTTTTTTTCTTGTGCGCTGAACACTACTATTTAAAATGCCTGGCACAACTATACACCAATAGGATGCTTATCATTTCCAAGTTCTAAGTCATTTGCGAAAGAAACCCAAATGGTCCCTATGTCCAATACTTCCCAGTACACGGTCCAAAGTAGGAAAAATACTTTCATTCCCTTATGTCAATCTTATTATTCCGGAAGTAATAGTCTCTTCTTATTCTTACCTGAGAACAATGTTCTTTTGCAGTTTCCTACCTTCACATAGTCCAGCAACATGGTATACCATAAAATCGTCACAGATTCTAACAATTAGAGCTCAACATTTAATTAAAGGCATGAAGGAAAAAATAGTAGGTAAGCTTCATTTTCTATCTTTGGAAGGAAAAATTCAATCTCCGTAACTATAGAGCAGATAACGTAGCATAACGGGATACCAATTCATAAGATAGAGACTAATGCAATTCATTTCACAAGTCGACACCTCATTCATGGTCTGAAAGGGATCTCTTCACTACTCGTAATTGTAAGCAACTCCACTTCTTTTAACACTTATTCACTTATTTCCTACTTGTCGTACTTTTCATAATTCCAACATATTCTAGTATACATACGTAACCTCGGACATTGCTCCTGGTCCCAATCCTTGACGATACCATCCCTTATTCAGTATATAGAAGATTCTGAAGAGTTACCTTACCTGACGTGGACCTAGTACCTCCAAACCTGGTCATCATACTTCTCTTCAAACTCTTTCACTTCCCTTATGGCTTGACGCACCAAGTCAAGTCCGAATAACTCTGATTTTCTCTTCCGAGCCACTGTCGCTGTCTTTCGAGACATAGCTGCAACCACAATAATTATTAGAAAGAGGGGGGTTATTCTAATGACATAGCTCTATTGCACGATCTACGAGATGAAAGAGTAGAAACCAATCCTAAATGTCCGGCAGCCTCCTGCGTATAAGTATGGTGCACAACATACCCATACACAAGACTCTACTAGACACAGTCGGTAGACATTCCGAGGACTAACTGCTCTGATACCACTTCTGTCACGACCCGACCCGACGCCCTAATTGGACGCCATTACACTAGCCCGTCACGTAATCAACTGACCCTTAAGGATAATAGAAAATTTCGGCAGCACAACGCTGCATCTCTAACCTATACCCAAAATAGGCGAGCCGACAAGGCTGCCTTACACAACTATCCAACCATCACAATAGGCTAGCCGACTAGGCTGTCACCAAATAGCATCACATAAGCAAAGGAGTAACCACAATAAGCAAGCCGGCAAGGCTGCCACTATATACGGGAACATCCCAAAACAAGTGCAACAATACAGCCAACTCAACCGCATAAACGTTCTACACAAGTCCAAACACATCTATCACCCACAACTGTCTACAGACCTCTAAGAGTACAATACTGACATATGACGGAACAGGTCCCGTCGTGCCCAAAATATACCTAAGTCTGGAATGTAAGGATCTGTACCAAAATAACTGGCTCCGGAACAAGGGAGCTCTTCAGCGGCTGGTAGATGTCCTATGCTGGAGGGTCACCTATCTGAACACCTGAACATGCGGGCATGTACGCAGCCTCCCGAGGAAAGGGGGGTCAGTACGAAATAATGTACTGAGTATATAAAACATGAAATATTGAAAATGAAATCACAATTGTGTCAAGTAAAGATAGAGAGTCATCAAGCTTAACAAAAATGAGAGTCATATCAAAAATCATGAATGCTTACTCATACTGTCACTATGTCTATGTCTGTATATCAATCTGTATAACATGTCTCATCCCTCTAGTGAGGGACTCGATGGAAGTCTCAGATACGCAAGATATCATGTCTCGCCCTCATGGAGGGACTCGATAAAATCAGATATATGTATATAACGTGTCTCGCCTCTGAGGGACTCGATGAATTCTGTAAAGCTGCGCACGAACATGATCCGGCCCGGGACTCGGTGGAGTGAAACAATAATACTTAGCACGAGTAGATATCATGAGCAACCATATGCAATTAAAAATCATCTTTGACTCTCGATAATTTCATCATAATAAACTCTTTTACTGAAAATCATAGACACTAATCAACAATTATCCTTTAAAACTGAACTTATAGGAATTACGTACGTCCGTCGTACTTTCATTAAAATCATGCCAAAAAGAAGGAAGGAAGAGTTTTACATACCTCTTAGTCGCTCAACCAATGTAAAACTAGGACGCGCCTCGTCTAATATGTCAGCCTATAATAACAATGATACGATCATTAATTCTAGCACTTCTAACGTAAGTTATACTGAATATCGCCTTCTTATTTCTATAAAAAATTGGGCAGCACTTCCCCTGTTTATGTGCGTATCCACAATTTATCAACAAGCCAACAACACCAATAACCAAACATCATTCCAAGATATAATCAAATTAATCTAAAATACTCCTTTTACGCCATAGTGTACATTCCTTCTCTTTTACACTTATACAATTCAACAACTTCAATAACCAAGGCGATTAAGTCCTATAGTTAGCATAGAACACCTTTTTCATTTTAATCCTTTTAGGACATGTATTAGTGATTACCATAATGTGTATGTATATGCATAACTCATATTTCCATCACCATAATTTCACCAAAATAGCCCCTTAAATTGCAATACAACATGTCCACTAATTTCCATACAAATTCGGCCAACAACATTACCAATTCCATATTTTCTTTCTTAACTTCTTATAATACAATTCATGTTCCAATAATTCCTTATGAACACTATGATCTAATTATCAAGATTTCTTCTTTAATTCCCACATGCAATTTGTGATAATGATAACAACACAACCATTGAACACAACAACTCCAAAATTGATAGAACTAGCTTCAAAATCGGTCCAACACATTTCAACAATCACATGCATGTTTTAATTCTAATTTTCCTCTTAATCTAATCTCATATCTTAACACAAGTTTATTTCCTTAATCTACAACAACATGCAACTACAATTACAGCATAGAAAGAAGAATTTTCATACCTTAATTTAACCCCCAAAACAGTCCCGATTTTTTGCCACTGCTTTGTCAGCTGAACTTGTAACATCCATAACTCCCTACTCCGGTGTCCTATCGACGAGAGGTTTGTTGCGTTGGAAACTAGACTCGACAAACTTCATTTTAGGCTTTTGAAACACCCAAAAAACCCTAATATACGAGGAGATATACCCCTCCAACGTTGACTAAAAATCTGCCAGTAACCAGCGATTTTCTGTCCATTTTTCTTTCACAAAATTCGATTTTTCTTCGCCAATCTTCACTTCTTCAACTCCAATCCAACATGCAAGCATTCTACAATGTTAGACCAACATCCTTACATGTTTTTCTTCTCAAAAACTTGTCCGAAACTTGACGAAAAATCCCAATCTCTCTCGCCCAGCAGTCCCGAAAAACCCACTATTTTTGGTTCCTATTTGGGCTTCTAATTGTTAGATGGATTAATCTAGGAAGAAGGTTATAGAATGACTTCAATTCTTGCTAAGAATGGTGCAATTTTCGGATTTGGGTTGAAAGAGGAGGAGATGAACTTGGTGTTTAGAATGAAATTAAAATTAGAATAGAAGGGTTTTGGTATTTTAAGGAAATCTGAAATACTTGTTTAGACTTACACTTTGGCCTTCTTTAATGCCCTCTTAGTTAAAAACAACCCCAAGTAATAAATCTTAACCCTTCCTTCAATTAATCTCAACACTCGTTGCCTTAAATTCTTATCGTCGTATCTTATATACCTTACTAATCCATAACGGAAATTATATATGTATATATACCACCATTACTAAAGAATTTTCCGGCGTTGCATTCGTCATTACCAAAAATTATTCTATAATCACATCCTTAAGTATATTAATTTCCAATACCCGAATCCTATTTTCCTTAATTACGTCCTTACTTATTGTCTTAAACTCACGAGGTGTAACATTAATACATTTGCTACCGAAGCCCAGTTGACTCAACAAACAACGACACTTGTGGGGTCTGGGGAGGGTAGTGTGTACGCAGACCTTACCTCTATCTTGGGAAGGTAGATAAGTTGTTTCTGGGAGACCCTCGGCTCATAAAAAGATGAAGTTGACTAGGCAAAAAAGTTCTCAATTATATGATCAAAAGCTTTTTTCAATGTCTAACTTGCAAATGGTTCCCGACTTCCCTGACTTCATTCTTGACTCCAAGCATTCATTAGCAATCAAGGAACATTGAGAAATGCCATTTGAGAGGAGTTGACAGGATTGGGTAATGCTTTCGAGAGTATTTTATAGAAACTACCTATTAAACTGAGAAGGGGAGCTTTGGAGTAACTGGTAAAGTTGCTACCATGTGACCATGAGGTCATGGGTTCAAGTCGTGGAAATAGCCTCTTGCAGAAATGCAGGCTGTGTATAATAGACCCTTGTGGTTCGGCCCTTCCCCTGACCCCGCACATAGCGGGAGCTTAGTGCACCGGGCTTCCCTTTTACCTATTAAACCGATAGGTCTATAACGTTTGAGTTTGTTTTGCGCTGATTTTATTGGGGATAAGAGCTATATATGAGGAATTCAAGCTACTTACAATATATTCTTAGTCGTGAAAGTGATTAAGAGCATTCGACAAATCAACTTTTAGAAACGGCAAACACTTTTTGTAGAATCCCATTGAGAAACCATTTGGGCCCGGTGCTTTGTCACTTTCACAACTTCTGGTAACCCATAAATCTCTTCCTGGAAGGGTTGTTGAAACAACTCTTTTTCCTCGTTGGAAATGCTAGGAGCATTTACATATTCCCAATGTGGTGTGTACATACGCGTGAACAAGACTCTACCAAACACTGCTCCATGACCCGAGACTTAAAGCCTAAGTTTTGATACCAACTTTGTCACGTCCCAAACTACCCCCTATACGTGATTGGCACTCAACACATAAAGCTTCACAAAAACTAAGAATCTTATTTGTATGGCATCTTCATTTTCATAAAGGACCCCCCCTCCCCCCAACTTCCAGCTTTTCTATAATGATTGAATCTCCTGTGAGAGATTGCTATAATGAAAGAAAGCAGATTGTTGTCCCCTTGCACCAAAGACACCTTGATTTCTGTCTTCAGGAAATTTCTTCCATGCTGAAAATATCTTCAAGTTCCTTATGTAAGTTTGCTCTGGAGAGCAAGAGATCATCCGAGAATAGTGTTTCGTCAGCTTCTTGATCCAATCCAAGATCTTATTCAAGATAGAAGTTTTCCTATTCTCCAAATGGCCAAAACAGGACTTGTTCCGTTCTTTAATCTCAAATTTCAATAACTTAAGTTTCTTAGCAAAAACAAATCTGTACTGCTCAAAAGTACTGAGAGATGTCCACCAATTTCTGTCCAATTCCTCAAAATCAGGGTGCTCCGACCACATATTTTCAAACTTAAAATAAGAGGCCTTTCTAGACCAAGGCCCGCACTCTAGGATTAGTGGACAGTGATCTGAGAGGATACATGGAGCTTGGGTTGTTTGATTGCACCAAATACATTGTCCCACTCAGGAGAATACAAGAATCTGTCGATCCTAGAGTTTGAACTGTTTCTTGACCAAGTATACATTTTCTGTCTTGCCTATAAACCAGACAACCGCTTAAAGTGAATCATCTTATTATACTCTCTGTAAATGCCTTGCTATTTCTTTTTGCATAATTGAATATTTCAATTGCCTTTTGTGCTAATAGATTCTAGTTTGATTTTCCGGAAGGTTATGAATGGGATGTTGGGCATTTTCAAGGCGCTCAGCGGCCGGATGTTGATTGTTTTCGGGCTACTTCATTTGGGAAATCTGAGTCGAAGGTTTTAGCATTTTTACTCAATTTTCTGTCCTGTCGTCCAAGCTAATCTAGTAAATGTTATTTTTGTACTTACATAATTTGAAATGTTTGCTTTCTCTGATTCCATTACTTAATCAAAATTGTTAAGTATCAAACGTCATTCTGTAAAACATGTTGGATAAGTTTACAACCTTATATTTGTCTGATATTAATATCTTAGTTTTGCATGTCGATCATATTACAACGCAGGAAAACACTTTCCTTTCTCCTGCCCTTTTTTGTTTCTTTCTCCTCATTTATGAATAATGTATCTGGCTAGAATCGACATATTGGGATGAGATATAGAACCTAATGCTTGCCGGGATGATATCTTGGTATTACTGTTCCCCTTTGTATTCTCATTCATATTTGCACTGCGGCATGCTGCTATTTTTCCTTGGGTTGTAAGTCCGTTGATATGCTTAACATACAACTTAAAAACTGTCACCTCCCGCACAAGACAATATCCAGGAATATGCTTTTATTTGTAAATATGACTAAATATCTTGCAATCCTGGTTTGCAGGTGATTGCGTCAGATCCTTTAGCAGCTGCTGATAAGGAGAAAACTGATATATTAATGTACTGCACTGGAGGTATCCGCTGTGATGTATATTCTGCTATACTACGGTAAGCTGTATGTGTTTTGTATGTGTTATGTTCTATCTTTTACTTATGTGCTAGATGTGTGAGATATCGGAACTTTGAGCAATCTCTTCAGCGACACCATAAGAATATCCCGTTTTCGGCTTTTCCTGGTTAAAGTACTTCGAATATAAAATGTCCTGTCATCCACCCTCCACAAAAAGCAGTTACCTTCCAATAATTTATTTCCTATGTCTGTTTGAGTGGTGAGAATAGCTATCTTCTGCAGTTGTTTGTACTTTTCATACTGCTCTTGTGCAAATGTCATCTGTTGGTTAAATGGGCTACTTTACCCTCATTGGAAGTCAAATTATTAATCAGGCTTCTCTGGCTTGGTAATACTGGCATGCGCTACGTGGAAATTGTTCAAGCCTTGACCTGATAGGAATTGTAATTGCATTAGTAAATAAGTTTCTTCAGTAGGCAACATCAGTAGGATCTCTCAAATGCAATTTGAATATTGTTTTGAGCTAAAAACTACTGTTATATACTTCTCGAAACTTCTATTATGTTAGGATTATGTGCCTAAGCTTTATAAGATTATCAAATGGCTCTTCAGCTGCTCAACATAAATTATTTATCTCAATATATAGGAGCAGGCTATTGCACCAATTGGGCTATTCATTTATGCTTGGTGCTTTGCACCATCTGATGTTCAAGTTTACCTTTGTGTTTTAGGTGAAAATCTTGTGAGTTCACATCTGACAGCTTATTTTTATTTTTACTACAGAAAGCAAGGTTTTAAACGATTATATACCTTGAAGGGGGGTGTTTCTCATTATCTTGAGAGTGAAGGTTCTATAGGATGGGTTGGAAACCTATTTGTATTTGATGGCCGTCTTTCTCTGCCACCTTCTACTGACAATCCTGCGGTGGAGATCGAGGCAAGCACAACACTAGATGGCTCCGTACATGACTCATTTGCCAAATGCTACATATGTGGTTCACAAGTCTCTGAGTTGAGGCACCGCAATTGCGCAAACCTTGATTGCAACCTACTTTTCCTGTAAGACTAACCATTTCATCAATACTATATTTGCACTATGCCACTATCAAGCCTGTCCAGTGGGTATATGATTTGTTTTCCTTCCAAAATTCAGTTAAGCCTTACATTTTCTAAGGTGGCGTATCCCATATGTTGATAAGAACCAGATTACCACAAAAAAGATGAGCTAAGCTGCCACTCCCCTTACAACCCTTTGATGGATGCACATACCCATCCAATTTACAAAATTCGTGTACATTCATCTATCTACCTATTTTACAGAAACAAATGTAGATTCTCCTCTCCTCCCTTACAAGGCTCCAAAATCTGCACAAAACATAATCTGCCACAAAACTTCCCTGATGCCATGCGAATGCATTCTTTATCTGTTTGTGTCTAATGGAAGCCTTTTGAATTTTGTACAACCTATTAGGGTCTGTTGCTTCCTTCGGCAGGTCCTCGGGGTGATGGAATAAGCTCTCCTCCCTTCCAATGCTCCACTTAGCTAAAACATCCATGCCTTCTCTCAAACAGTGCTGAGTCAGTATTGTGAGCTTAGTATCTACTGTGCTTCCTCAATTATCTGCTGTAAGTTCCATGGTGAATTTAAGTTGCCTTTCAGCATCTCAATGATCATCAATGAATCACATTCCAGAATAACCTGATCAAGTCCATCCTCCTTGCACCACTTTTAATCCCATTAAAGCTGCATTAGCTTCAGCATAGTTATTACTGTACTGCCATACTCCGAAGGACCGGTTAAAGCCATCACCAATATTACCTAGGTGATCTCTAACTATTCCCCCACCAGAAGTTATTCCATATGGTTGTCTACTTCCATCTCTGTGTTTATTTTAGACCAGTTGAGCTCGGGGTCTTTCTCATTTCACCATAACACATCTGATTGTTTGAGATATCACCATTAGTCTTTCACAGATCACATACCAGGGGATATTCTAGCTAATCCCATTTCCATTTTTCACTAATACCCAATTAAGATGAAGAATTTAAACGACTTTGCTATTGGTATCAACTTGTCTCCAAGTCAATAGGAGAAAAAAACGTGATGTCTCTAGGCAAGGATTCTTTAGTTTAAAACTTTTCTATCTCCATCTCAAGTCCTAGCTTAGGTCGCTGCTCCTATACTTCTATGTTCTTTGTTTCAGTTGTATAAACACTAAAGCTTACATTGAATGAAAGTGAGTACTTATATTCGATCTAATACTTGATTACTTTTGTTTAGATGCTGTGCAGGCTGCGTGAAGGATTTAAGGGGATGCTGCTGTTCTCAATGCACATCCGCACGTCGGCTTAGGCCTGTGCTGACAGGTCATCAGAGATACCAAAAATGGCATAATTATCGCGATTTTGAGTTGCAAATTTGATCAGTGATTGATGTCCATATCTTTGAGAGTGTGACTGAAAATGTAAATCTTCAATCCAGTAAATTGCTGGTGAGATCGATTAAAAGGAAGAAGCTAACTATATTCTTTACCTACTACAAATTCAGTGTTACCTGAAAGGATCAACTGAAGGTTCCAGCCAATTAATTTTACTATTTTAGTTGATCAATTCTCAATCAATCACACGTGCAAGTAGAAAGTATACTTCCTTTTATTTTAATATCTGGAAAAAAATAATGGAAACAAAACAAAAGGTAATAATGAGAATAATAAAACTTGAAATCCAACTAATAAATCTGGGAAAATTCTAAATTTCTATCTATGAACTTGAGTAGAAAAACTAAACATTTAGTAGCAATAAATAAATCGCCATATATAATTCTTTTCCCTTTCGAGCTTGTCATCTTGATCTCGTATCTTTGTTTCCTCAAATCTTCATCTTCATGTTTGATCTTTTGTCTTTCCTCTTGTTCCAACATCTGCCATGTCTCATCAATTTTTTTACTTTTTGAGGATGACATTCTTGCTTTTGATATGTGTATCAAATCCAACCACTGTTAATACAAAACTAACGGAGTTAAATAAAGTTAATGACAAGCAAAATCAAAATCTCAAAAATATTTAAAGCAGTTACTCCATCTGTCCTAAAACGATCGTTCTAGTTTGACTTGGCACGAAGTTTAAGAAATAAAGATTTTTTTTTTTTAAATATGTGGTTCATATCAGGTTTTAGATATTTATGTTCCAATCTTTTTGGGACAAACTAATAAGGAAAATAGGAGATTTTTTTCCGGACAGAGGGAGTATAAGTTTACTATTAGCAAAATGTGAATAAAGAGAAATAATATTGCAATAAGTCTTATCATAAATTTGCAGTTTTCTAGTAATGGTTGGTCTCTTGTCTACTACATAAAAAAAATCTTTTCTTTTTCTTATATATGTAGAAACATATTGATTTTGTGGCGATAACTTACGTGAGTATTATGTATAACACTCGTTTGAAACTACCATGAAGATCAACATTATTGCTAACCAGAGCCGTCTCAAATTTTTTGGGGGATCTGTTCTAATTCGTAAAAGTGGATCCTTAGTATAAGTAAATATACGATTTTAATAATTAGAAATTATTTTAAATTATAAATAACAACCCAATACAATTTCAAGTTAATCACCCCCTACTTTGATTGGACTAAGACCTGCGAATTGTGGACATTTACAGTAAATTCTGGCTAATACTACTTAATAAAAAATAAAAAAAAGGACACCTAAAATTTTTCGTTTTTCGGGGGCCATGTGTAGTAGCACAGCTCGCACGAGCCCAAAGATGAGAATGATGCTAAGACTTATCTAACAAAGCTTGTTCCTACCAAAATTTAATTGATAATTGTAGGTACCTATTGAATGAAGCAAGAAGGGCGTCAAGCACATTTATAGAGAAGCCAATGGAGTTGTGGGCCAATTAGCAAAAAGAGGATGCAATTAGATATTTTTGGAAGCTTGATAATGTGCCCCAATCTCCCCTTTTGTTATTTCTAATTTCCAAAGATAGGGAATGTGTACTATGTTGCCTAGGCTAATCTCATTATGTAATGAGTCTTAAGCTTGTTTAATGAATAATTATCCTCTTTACCCAAAAAAACATTATTGCTAGAAAAAACTCAAAGTGAAAGAAAACTCAGTTTGTGTCAACGAGGCACCTTAATTATTACATGCATATACTCCACTGTTTATACAGTTTAATTAATATCTACCGACATTGGAAGTCTCTTTTTTACACGGTCCGGTAAATTTACAGCCCATTATAGGTAAATTCTAAAATGTTTTAATTTTTTAAAAGTTTATATATTCATAACTAACTCTAAGATGTATTTATGATTAGTAACTGCTATTTAATTATTTTTTTATAGCAACAATGGATTTTCAATTTACCAATCATAGCTACACCAAATACATTAGGTTTTATGGCTTATTTCTCCACCTCTCTTTTTCCCTCTTTCTCTCTCTGTTCCCCGCTCTCCTTTCACTCTCCCCGACGCCATCTAGTGGAGGAAGTTCATCACCGGTCGGCGTTGTCTTCTCCGGTGCTTGTTGAGTGTATTTTATACACACATTTGAGTCCTTTAGTTAGTATTTTACTTTTTTTTTGCGTTTAGTATAGTATTAGGTTTGTTTTTCTTTCTTTTGAGTCACATCAGTCATAAAGGAGAGAATACTACTTTTGAGGATGAAATTGCACACTAAAAGGCCAAGAAATGAAGCCTAAGAAGTTCCGAGAAGCACGAAAGAAACATGACAAAGTCCGGACAGAAAAATGAAGAAGTTTCGGAATTTCACGTCGACAACGCCGTGGCGCCAAATATCCTGCAGCCTCTCATTTTTTTGGCGAAGTCAGCGCCAAGCAGCGCCGACGCGGAACTGGGTAAGAAAAGTTTGATTTTTCGAAGGGCAAAAGGGTCCGAAACGTGATTTTTACATCTATAAGACCTAGGGATTATTCTAAAAAAGAGAGATCATACTTTGGGGAGACGAAAGGAGGCTACAAGCTACAATTGGAGACATCAATTGTTCAAGTTCTTTTCCTTTACTTTATCTTAATTTCAGTTTATGTTGGATTTTGTATTAGTTCTTAGCATGACAATGTCTAGGAGCTAATATCTTTATTAGGGTTTTTCGTCGAATCGTTTGAAACTCTTTCATACAGTTAATGCATAGTTATTGATTTCTTCTTCAGCTATATTAAGATCTATTCAATATTATATTGATTGTTTGATAATTGACTGACCATTAATTGTCATAACTTATATGATTTCGAATCGAGATCTGAGAGGTGAGATTTGAATATTCTGTAGTTGTTTAGACATAGATTAAAATCGTGGACGAAAGTACCCCGATACTTGTGTAGTATTTAAGGTTATTGTTCTTAATCCTCATGTGTGGTAAAATCTATCATAGAAATATAGAAGGTTTCTGCACAAGGTTGAGTTTCTATATGTCTTAACTGGAATATAAAACATATTAGTTAACCTGTTGTCACGCCCTTTTTTGACCGCGACATAAATGTTACACTCTGTAAGTCCATGGCATGTTAAAGAAGAATGTACGTAAGGAATCAAGACTTAAAAATTTGAACGAAAGAAAGAGTTGTAATTTCTAAGAAAAATCTTAAGAACCCCGTGAAGGAAAATTGTTCGTTAAGGAGAATTGGATTCTCAAATTTGTTATTTATGACTTTTAGAATTTATCGGAATTATGGAATTTTATTTTCAGAGTTGGATACGTGGGGCCCACCCGAGAAATTTTACGTTTTTGTGGGGCCCACGAGGTTTCTGGTATTTTGACCAATTATGGAAATTTCGGAAAACAAAATATTTTAGACCAATGGGAGGGCGACACGTGTCACCCTCCACATGAGCTTGTTGGATGAAGAAAAAAAGAATGGACCAAGTCAAAGGGTCAAGGTTAGCTTGATATAATTGATTTCTGATTTCTGCTGGAAAATGCAAATTCGATCGACGTTTGGTTGTCCAGTGAAGTTGCAGTTGGAAGTCTGCCATCTTCATCGTGCCTCCGCCTCTCTCTTCCTCCACTGCTTGTTCACGCTGGAAAATGAAGCCGCGTCTTCCTCCTCCAGTGCTTTTTATATTTCGAAGGAGAAACAATGTATTTGAATAATCAAATACACCCGAATACGATGTATTTTTAAAGGTTTTGACCGGTTTTGATTGTATTCATCCTTTAAATACAGTTTTCACTGGAGATTTGACCGTATTTGACTATATCTTTTATTTCGTCATTTTTAGTGTAAATAAATTCAAATACAGTCGAATACGTTCAACCTTGCGACGTCCGACGACGGCATTGCTGATCGAAGCTCGAATACATTCATACACAACCAAAAACAAAATGATAGATCAATAAATAAAGACACTAAAATATACAGCTCCGTCGTGTATTTAAATGCACTAGAATACAATCAATTTTAATACATATGTATTCAAAGAAATTGAGGTTACATGTGTTCAAATACATTCAAATGCACACGATGTCAAAAAAGATTGGATACAACTGAACAATGTATTTAAATACAACAAATTTTCCTAAACTAGCTACCAAATATAAATACAATTTTATGTAGCTACTTATTGTTAAAAGCTCTTAAAGTTATCCTTTATCTTTTACCAGATTGTTTTGACAATTTTCTCAGAAAAAGTAAAGTCCAGAAAGAATAAACCACCGCTTCAGCAACCCAGTAATCTTAAAGTTCTTTATTCCCAGCCTTTTACCAGATTGTTTGACATTTTCTACTGCTATTTATAGTTGTTTATGTTGGAAATTTATTAATGTCGAATAAAGTTTATCCCATTATTTATGTCTCGAATAATTGGGGCCCCGCACGTCGGAAACGTAGTTTCCACACATGTGCACACGTTGTGCCAAATATCGTAAATTTCCTTAGTGAAAGAGATATTGGTGAGTAAGTAAAATGTTTGAGACATATAATGATGGACGGTCATTGGTCAAATGACGAGGATTCCACGTTGATGAATGAAGGAAGAAGTGTACATAGTGTAAAAAATTGGAACGGGTCGGAAAGGGCCGCAGAGCTGAGAAAGGCCGCGGCTCCACCTCATAGTCGGGAGCGCCGCAACACCTCCGAGGCGAGCCGCGACTCTTCCGAGGCCGAGACGCGGCGCTATCCAGACAGAAAGTCTAAAATTAAAATCTGATTTTTGTGACGTTTGGGCTGCCCTTAATGACATTCATTCCATCAGTTTTCAAACAAGCCATTTTTGGCTGATAAATGGGTGTTATCATATCGACAATTCATTTTCATTACATGGGTGATTCAATGCCATTACTTGGCACTTGAAGAGACAAATTCTTACACTATAAATTGAAGCCTTTGGCTCAATTGTTAAACACTACTTGGAACACTTGCATTTTCAGAAAATTTTCTTCCTCTCTAGCATAATTCAATACTCAAAGTTCTTCAAGAGAAATACTTGAGTTTTCTTTGCTAAAGTGTTTAAAATCTGTTTTATCTTGGGAGACTATTGTCCATCAACGTAAAAGGATATATACAGGACAATCTTGTCTTAAAGACATAGTGTCATCACTCGACTCAGCACAGTTTTAACCCTTATTGTTTTAGTATCTCTTGATTTCATGTTATCAAGATTCAAAGATCTTTATGCAATTGATACAAAGATTCAAGACTGATTCAAGAACTCAAAAGCTTGTTTCTTCCACAATGTTTGTTTGCTATTGTAATCTTTATCGTTTATCCTTTCGAAACACCTGTAATAGTTGTTTACTATTCTTGTACTGCTTTATATCCAAAAATTTAAGACAAAATTATATTAGTGTTCGAAAGATGTCGACCAAATCTGGTTATCGTTGTGGTTTTCTTATTGAAGACATTTCCATTATCACTTATGTTGACAGTAACTCTATTTGTGTCAACAAACTTGACTATGGTTTTGATGCCTAGGTGCAGAGCGCCTATATTGCTCATGATGTTGATGGTCAATGTGATGATGGGGTCACCGATCCCAAGAGTGGTGGAAGCAAACGATCATAAGAGGTTGAGGATGTCAACTGGGACAAGAGGAGAAGGTTGAAGATGTGGTTCTATCTTGCAGTAGAAGGTCTATATCTGTCCCAGACAAAGGATCCAAAGGAGGAAATGGACAAGCAGTCCAACGAAATGACTGACGTGGGTCAGAATTCGAAATTAGGCTAAGTTAAATTTCTTCCTTGTAAAAAATGAGATTAAAAGGGCTTAAAGTAAGGCTAGGAATATGAAAATGTTTTCCAGGAAAAATTATATTCCTTACGCTTTAAATTCAGAAGTTTAGTCTCACATTCCTTCCCGTTTAAAGATTGGACTAATGTAAACAAGACTTAAAAGATCCGTTCTTAAAAGTGTGTAAAGTATGTTCACACATACGAAGGAGAGAGATCCACTGACTGTGTGAAAACTATTACCACTCCTAAGTAAGCGCCACAGATTCCATGGGCACCAATCACAAGGGAAAAAGACCAAAGCCAAACCTATCACCGATTCCGACAGAATATCCTTTCATTTTACAGGATGGTATTGGACACTCAGTCGTACAAAGCATACGGGCGACTGGAGTGGGCCAGAGTTTCCAGGTCTTAAATGATCTAAAGGCCAAAAGAAAGGCAGAAAATAAATTGGACACTCAGTATGCCAAAGCAAACTGGAGTGGGCCAGAGTATCCAGATCATATATGGTTCGGTTACGCCCTAACCACGGGAAAAAGTTTGTTCATGTGAAGCAACACCACCTCTAAAGTAGAAAGGGTTGGAGAAGTTGTCCTCGAAGGGACTTCAGGGAATGGGATCACTCTAAAAGGAGGTGATACATATCCCAAACTTTGTTTCAGGGACGATGTTGGTCAAGCTGGTTTGAGTCTAGTCCAATAGGTCTGTAATAACCAAGAATGATACAATATGTCTATAGCCAGATGATTGATATATTTGTAATCCGTGCATCTATGCCATCATAGATTAAAAAAATTTAAATAAAAAGCCATTCAACATCTAACTAAGTTGGGATTGTTGCCTTCTGTCAACATAAACCCTAAAAATGACTGTGAGGTGGGCGAAAAGGCAAAATCACATTTCCATTCCGTCAAAGGAATAGCTAAAGAAACACCTCTCCTCTAGAACTTAGTCACATCTACATGAGTGATTTGAAGCTTGTACAAAATAGAGGGGGGGGGGGAGAATAGTACTTTGTGACCTTCATTGACGATGGTACAACGTATTATATCCCTATTTGTTGGAAAACAAAGATGAAGCCATTGAAGTGGATAAGCGCTACAAAGCAGAAGTTGAAAATCAACTAAGCCTACAGATTGAGGAATTCGTAGGGATAGAGGGGGAGAATGTGAATCATCATTTATCAAACGACTGCTCCTTACTCACCTTAGTCTAACGATGTTAGCCAAGCGCAAAGTCGTACACCCAAGATATGTGGGGCAAGGATATCCTTACCGCTAATGCGATTCTCAATAGAACTCCGTAAAAGGATAATGATAACCTTCCATATGAAACCTGGAAAGGATCCCATATGCAAATGTTGTGGTATGGGGTGGCTTGGTAGATGTTGGAATACTGAAATAGGTCAAGTTGAACCTAAGACTGTAGATTGCATATCCACTGGATCTGCAAATAATAGTAGTGCTTATCTCCTCTTGGTGTCAAAGAACGTTGAATTCCTTGAAGATCACTTTCCTTGAGAAGGAAAAGAAGTAATTGCTCTAGGTTAACAAGAACATGCAAGTGCCTGACTGTCCTGAACTAGAAGTTCCAGATCTACTGGACTCGGAAGTTGATGACTATCCAGAACTTAATGTTCCAAATCTACAGAACTCAAGGATTTTAGATGTTGAACCAAGACGAAGCAAATAGGGGACAAAGACTTGTTCCAAGCATTCTAGATTGTATGGTTGAGAATGATCCATGGACAATTAATAAAGAATGGTCATCTCTAGAAGCGCTGCTTTGGAAATAAGCTATAAAGAGAGAAATATACTTTATCAGATAGAACCATACTTGTGTAATTATTGACCTTCCTCCGGGAAAAGAACATTTGGGTTGTAAAAGTGGATACTCAAATTGAGTACATAGTAGATGGATCTATTGACGAGTATAAGACCTCGACTACTTGGATATGTGCTCTCCTGTGAATAGCTTAACATCCAGGGACACTACAGTCTTGTGTGACATGGATGTTGAGACAACTTTCCTAACTGGAGAGTTGGTTTGGTGGATTGTTGGACTACTTCCTGAACTTTCGTTTTGGTCCTTGAAATGTTTACATTTTGGTCCTGGAAGGTTCAGATGAAACAAAAACAATGAATCTGAAAATAGAATTATTGACTCTGAAGAGAAGAAATCCAACAATTGGAAAACCAACAGTCTGAAAGTGGAAGAATAAATTTATAAGGAACAACCCGAGAGGTATGTGGTTCCAGGGCAAGAGAAGAAAGTTTGTCGACTTGTCAAATCTTTGTACGGGCTGAAACAGACCCCGAAACAATGACATGAAAACATTGATAGTACTCTACTATCAAAGAGTTTCTCCATTAACGTGTATGACAAATGTGTCTACATGAAAGGTAATTCTGACTCGTTCATCATGATATGCCTTTACGTAGACGACATGTTGATCACAAGGAGTAGTTCTAGTTTGATCCTAGAGACTAAAAATATGCTGAAATGATGTTTCTATTTGAAGGATATGGGTATTGCAGATGATATCTTAGGAATTGGGATTTCTAAGACATCTAACATACTAGTTTAATTCCAAACTCACTTGTGAGGTGTTTGACAGTCTCGTTGAAATCACCGATGGATATGAATCATAGAATTGATTGAAATCATGGTGCGCCCATATACCAGGAGAGATATGCACAAGTCACATGTAGTTCAATGTATTTTACACAGTACAAACGACCTGTATCAGCTCACAAAGTAGATCCGTTGAACTAAGGTTCACTCGTGATTCTGAAAATGATTGATAGAAGGCGTTAAATCGGATATGATGATATTTGAAATATTCGCTTATCTATGAATTATGGTATTTTGGATATCCAGCGGTTCTTGGAGAACACAGTGATCTAAATTGGACATCAGACTTGAAGAACACCAAAGCCACAAGTGGATGTGTATGGTGTGTCTTTGAAAATCATCTAAGCAAACTTGCATCGGCTGATTCATGATGGAATCAGAGTTTATCGCTTTAGACAAAGAATGAAAAGAAGTTGACTAACTTCACGACATCTTAGAGATGTCCCTTATTGGAAGAAACTCATGCCTTCGTTAGTTATACATTGTGACTAGCCAGTCGGCTTCAGGGTGTGCACAGATGATGACATCTGGACATTTTAGTCAGAGACATAAGACCGTTGGGTAGTTGATCATCACGGGTGTCACTTCCTTGATTACTAATCAAAGGACATAGCAGACCATTTAACTAAGGGCATACTCGAAGATCAAAAGTTCTTCCTGTCTAGGGGAATGTGCTTAAAACCCAAACAATACGAACCTTTGCAGTGGTAACCCAACCATACTAACTGGAGATCCCAAGAATTTGGTTCAATGGGAAAACTAAGTTGAAAAAGGTTTAGTTGAGTGCTTCAGTAAAAGCAAGAGCACTTTGGGTTATGATTTCAGTCATAAACCTAGGTCGTTCTCACGATATACATCAAGTGCTATCTGCAGTATGGGTAGAGGTTAAGTTTCCAAAACCTTTAATTATCTTCAACGTTTGAGGTTAGGTTTGGGAAAACTTTTAGTGGTTCCTAACACTTATGAAGTGGGGTATAGCAGTATACCTTTTAGAAGACCACCTATTTAAGTGTGAGGACAAACCGCCTCAAATGAACGCACTTAAGAATCCAAGAGTGTCCACGGCCACAACAGACAAAACATTAAAGAATAACAGAGTAAGGAAAGTTATTGTGTTGGTACAGTTGACTTGGATTACACTAAATATTGACGGTTCAAGACATCACGTTCACCATGCAGTAAGTAAGTCCGATGGTATTCAACTAAGGAAGGTTCAAAGTGGAAGCTACCTCTTCTGATGCAACATCGGTCCGCTGAAAGATTGCTAGAAAGACACCTTGTGAATGCGCCAAAATCTCTTTCAAGAGGGGATTATTAGAAATTTATTAATGTGGGATAAATTTTATCTGTTTATCCCATTATTTATGTCTTTAACAATTGGTGTCCCGCACGTCGAAAACGTAGTTTCCACACATGTGTACACGTTGTGCCAATGATTATAAATTTCCTTAGTGAAAGAGATATTGGTGCGTAAGTAAAGTGTTTGAGACATAGAATGATGGACGGTCGTTGGTCGAATAACGAGGATTCTATGTTGATGAATGAAGGAAGAAGTGTGCATAGTATAAAATATTGTAATGGATCGGAAACGGCCACGGAGCCGAGAAGGGCCGCGACTCCACCTCAGAGCTGAGAGCTCCGCGACACCACCCCTTTAAGGTCCGCGACGCTAATTCGGTCCTGAGTCACTAGAGCAGCGGTGCTTCCGAGGCCGAGCCGCGGCGCTACCCAAGCAGAAAGTCTGAAATGAAAATCTGATTTTTGTGACGTTTGTGATGCCTTCAATGACATTCATTCCAACAATTTTCAGCTATTATTTGGCTGATAAATGGGTACCATTACATATGAAATTCATTTCCATTACATGGGTGATTCAATGTCATTACTTGGCACTTGAATGGACAAGTTTTTACACTATAAATTGAAGCATTTGGCTCAATTGTTAAACACTACTTGGAACTTGCAACACTTGCATTTTCAGAAAATCTTCTTCCTCTCTAGAATATTTCAATACTCAAAGTTCTTCAAGAGAAACACTTGAGTTTTCTTTGCTCAAGTGTTTAGTAGTTGTTTTATCTTGGGAGACTATTGTCCATCACGTAAAAGAATATATACGGGACAATTTTGTCTTAAAGACAGAGTGCCATCACTCGACTCAGAATAGTTGTAACCCTTATTGTTTTAGTGTCTCTTGATTTCAAATTATCAAGATTCAAAGAGTTTTCTGCAATTGGTATAAAGATTCAAGACTGATTCAAGAGCTCAAAAGCTTGTTGTTGCCGCCATTCTTGTTTGCTACAAGCTTGTTGCTATTATAATCTTTATCGTTTATCCTTTCGAAGCACTTGTAATAGTTGTTTACTACATGTACTGCTTTATATCCAACAGTTTCATTGTACCTTCTTGTGCTTTATGCACCAAATCAGTAAAAAGATGATTTTGTATTCGAAAATTTACGGTTACCATAAAGACTTTGATGAATGAAATGGTGCATTTTGGTCTTTCATGTATCTTTATCTTTCTTCATGAGCTTATTATCTTCAAATGCAAATCATGTTTAATGCATAACTGAATCATACGTGTTTATCAAGTTTATTTCGAGAGAAAAGCAAAATAATATGACATGATTATTTTGACGCCCATGAGGTGTTACAGACACATTGCCCGTGGCTTCATGAAATGGCTCCAAATTTCACTTTATAGATGAAGGTCGGGAAATTACGTGCAAATTCACAACTTATTAGGTTATCAGGTAGCTTTTATGGTCGCAATCAAGTTGCTTGATGTTCATCATTATGAGCAAATTCAAAACTTATTAGCAAACATGGAAGCAGTACAATGCAAACCATCAGTTTCTTTATTGAGTGGCTCAACATCTACAAAGGAACCACGGTTGATTATGTGATTGTAGCACTCTCATATGCCAAGTTTCCTATTTATCTTTTTTATTATAATTTTGCATTTTCGTTCTTATACACCTATTAAAATTTGCTGCTTACTTAAATAATCGACGGGTGTTTTACTTCTCCTAAAGTCATTGTTGAATTAAGGCCCTAATTAGCTGTTTCAGAAAAGAACCGTCGCATCCAAATTTCAATAATGATATTCACTCTCTCGGTTGAAGCCGCAGAGAGGAGTTTCGTCTCTATAAGGTAAAGAACTCCTTCCTTTCCTGTCTCCTAATCTAATAGAGTGGAACTTTCTTATTTTCTGCAGCTTTCTTTGTGGTGAACAATGGAAATAAATATTTTGGATCAAAGCAACATGGATTTGTATAGTAACACAAAGAAACTCACAACTTGGGCAGAGCTACCTTAAAATACGTTGTCGTTCCCACCGGGTTATTCATCACATAATCCCATCTGAAAAAGGCAAGGAAAATGTGTTAAAAACTGATGATGAAAAAGAACTATGACTCACACTTGATGTGACAGTTCTCTCGTGGATTTATGCAACCATCTCTAGCGATTTGTTGCACACAATAATGGAACCCGATTCCACGATGAAGGAGGCCTGTAATCGTTTGCGGGATATTTTTTAAGACAACAAAAGTTCTCGAGCAGTCACTTAGAAAAAATTCTCCACTACTGACATGACGGATTTTCCGAATGCGTCGATCTATTGTCAATGCCTCAAAGTTTTATCGGATCAACTCAAGAACGTTGGGGTTCACCGGTTACAAATAATCGGTTGGTTTTACAATTGGTTGTCGGCCTTACCGACGCATATAGTGGCGTGTGAACGCTCATCCGACAAAGCAATCCTCTACCACTTTTTACCAAGCACGTTCTATGTTTGTTCTTGAAGAGGCGGGTTTTGCCAAAAAGGCCGCAACCATCTCAAATTCCGCCATGGTTGCATCCCAAACGATGAAGCTACTACACATTTTGAACCTATACAACAAAATAGGGGCAAAAAGGACGAAATGGTGGTAAAAATCAAGGTAGAAATCGCAGAACGGGCGACAAGAAGCGATCGCTGACCACGCGGGCAAATAACCACCACAGCTGGCCCGACAGCTGACTTAGCCGTGTCACCGCCATTCTCGCTGTAATTGGGCCATGCCCAGTCAAGGCAAACTCGCCAGTTCACTGCCAACCAACAGCCTACATTTGGGTCTGCTAATTTTGGGCCACGAAACAGTGGCAGTTCGACGAGTTTTATATCACTGTCGAACCAGTGGCAGAAGGCCCATTCGGCAGTGGCTAGCCCAACATATATTGAGTCTTCCATGCACACTCTTGGACTTAATATGCCTGACACAAATTGGTATATGGACACCGGAGCAACGTCTCATATGACGTCCTCCCAAGGTAATGAATTTGAGCAAAAATAATGGTATAATTATCGGAAATGATCATTCTATTCCAATTCGTGGTTATGGTTCTACTAAATTGTCTCCACCAAACCACCACTAACTTTAAAGAATGTCCTTCATGCTCCACAATTAATTAAAAACTTGGTGTCAGTTAGAAAGTTTACTACTGATAATTGGGTGTTTGTTGATTTTGAACCTTTTGGATTTTCCGTGAAGGATTTTCGGACGGGGACGCTTCTAATGAGATGTTATAGTCAAGGGGAGCTCTATCTAATTACCACACCCAATCAACGAGCCAAGTTACATTTACAGCCTTCACACCTTCATTATGCCATGAACATTTGGGTCATCCGGGGACATCCATTTTAGCCTCCCTCAAACAAAATAATTTTATTTCCTGTACTCAAATACGTAATTCAAGTATGTGTCATTCATGTCCGCTTGGAAAACATGTTCAATTGCCATTTGTTTCGTCTAACTCATGCACACTTATGTCGTTTGCTATTATCCATTGTGATATTTGTACTTCGCCCGTTTTGAGCTCTTCGGGCCATAAATATTATTTGCTTTTGCTAGATGATTACTCTAATTTTTTGTGGATGTTTCCCTTGTCTAAAAAATCACAAGTTTTCTCCACATTTCTCACTTTTATAGAATTCATTCATAATCAATTTGAACGGAATATTAAAAATATTCAATGTGATAATGGTAGGAGTTTGAAAATAGGTATTTTTGGGATTTTTTCAATGCTAATGGTTTAACCTTTCACCTTTCATGTCCTCATACCTCCTCTCAAAACGAGAAGGCAGAAAGAAAAATTTGAACCATCAATAACATCATTAGAACATCCATTTCTCATGCCACACTACCACCATCGTTTTGGCATCATGCCCTACAAATGACTACATATATGAACATACTTCCCCACAAAAACTTGTCATATCAAGATCCTCTAAAAATTCTATACCTGACCCATCTTACTCTCATCTACGGGTATTCGGGTGCTTATGTTATCCCCTTTTTCCATCCACCACAATGAAAAACTTCAACCCCAGTTTACTCCTTGCATTTTTTAGGATATCCTTCTAATCATCGCAGTTAAAATGTTACGACATGTCATCCTATAAAATCATTGTGAGTCGTTACGTAATTTTTTATGAAATAAAATTCTCTTTTACCAAAATGCATGAGTCCAAATCTTCTACGTATGATTTTCTAGATGATGACATACCCCCGTATTTGTCCCAATATTATTTCCGACTCAAAACCACTGTTTCGGCGAGCCTAGAAATTTTGGGTAAATTGGGCACAGAAACAGTGGCCCATCCGCATCACACCAATGCCCAGAGGACTGGGCCTCCTTCCTTGAGTCTAGATTCAGCCAAGGATACTGGACAGCCGCAAAGCCCACTACCTGGCAGTGGCGTGGGTCACGACCCAGTTCACTGCCAACTGTCAGGAAGTTTCATTCTTCGTGATGGCCCATTTCCAATCTCGGCCCAGCGTCTAGTCACGCATAGTCAACATAATATTGTCAAACCCAACACCAAATATAGCCTCCACACCCGGATTTCAAGATCACCATTACCTCGTAATCATGTGTCTACTCATAATAATTCGACATGATGAATTTAATACTCTTATTAAAAATAGGACGTGGGAGTTGGTCCCCCGTCCCCCTAATGCTAATATAATTCAGTCTATATGGATTTTCAGTCACAAAGAAAATTTTGATAGTACTTTTGAGCGACATAAATCTCATCTTGTAGGTGATGGGAAGACACAACAGGTTGGTGTGGACTGCAATGAGACGTTTTGTCCGGTGGTTAAATCGGCGACTATAAGAACGATCCTTAGTTTGGCTCTTTCAAAGGTATGACCACTTCATCAACTAGATGTAAAAAATGTCTTCCTCCATGGAGAATTAAATGAAACAGTAAACATGTACCGACCTTTTGGATACAGGGACTCCACTTATCTGAACCATGTATGCTTGCTAAAGAAAACATTATATGGATTGAAACATTCCCCTCGGGCCTGATACAAGAGGTTTGCGGATTTTGTTTCACATATTGAGTTTTCTAACAGTCGTTCAGATCATTCTCTTTTCATCTACCATCATAGTAATAATATTGTTTACATTCTTTTATATGTGGATAATATTATATTAATTGCCTCTTCCGATGCTCTTCGCAAGTTCATCATGTCACTGCTTGGCTCTGAATTTGCTATGAAAGATTTAAGGCCATTGAACTATTTTTAGGTATAGCAGTGACACGTCATGCAAGTGGTTTATTCTTATCCCAAAAGAAGTACGCAATAGAAATTGTTAAATGGGCTAAAATGTCATCGTGTAAGCCGCCAACAAGTCCGGTTGATATTAAACCGAAGTTGAGCGCCTCCTCCGGCAAGCCATTTGTTGACCCAACACTTTACTGAAACCTAGCAGGGGCCCTATAATATATTACATTCACAAGGCCAGACATTTTTTATACGGTGCAACAAGTGTGCCTATTCATGCACAAACCGATCGATGATCATATGCATGCTCTCAAATGCATTGTGCGTTATATTCAGGGTACTGTAGAGTATGACTTGCATTTATATCCATCATCGACATTCACCCTTGTCTCCTACACAGATGTCGATTGGGGGGATGTCCGGATACCAGACGCTCCACTTCTGGTTATGGTATATTTCTTGGTAATAACTTGGTATCATGGTCCTCCAAACAGCAAGCACCATTGTCCAGATCTAGTGCCAAAGTAGAATACCGAGGTGTTGCCAATGTATTATCTGAATCTTGTTGGCTTGGAAACCTTCTTTTAGAACTCCACTGTGTGGTTCCGAAGGCAACATTGGTATACTATGATAATGTTAGTGCTATTTACCTCTCAGGGAATCCGGTCAACCATCAACGCACTAAACATATTGAGCTAGATATTCACTTTGTTCGTGAAAAGGTTGCTCGCGGATAAGTGTGTGTCTTACATGTCCCGTCACGCTATCAGATACTAGATATTTATACTAAGGTCTTCCGTTGGTATTATTTGAAGATTTTTGGGATAGTCCCAGCATACGCCTACCTCCCGTTTCGACTGCGGGGGAGTGTTAGAATAATTATAATTAATGTTATATTTATTATAATTATTTAGTAATAAGTGTAGAATCATATGTTTATGGTAGGTAGATTTGATAGCATGATATTATCTAATCATATCTTTATCTTAGCATAAGTCTAGCCTAATATGATGTTGTATTTGTGGTATATTAATCACACTTTTGGAAGATGATAATTGAGGAAAATATTCTTACAATCAGAAACATCAAGAGTCAAAATTGTAACATCTATGAATTGGGATTCAATTAGTTGATTTTGAAGTTGGAAACTCCTGTTTTTATTTCATTTCCTTAGTCTATCGGAGATATGTCAGAATAGTTGTGACCGTTCTTGTCGTCGAAGTTGTCTATCGGAGAAATTTCAAAATAGAGAGACAATTTCCCTATTCTCTGTTCTTATTTTGCAGGAACACTAAAAGATCAATATCTCTCTCATCTTCTAACACATACATTTTCATCTCGCGCTACACCACTGGTCATAACCCCTTCTTCGATTTTCCAAACAGTTGATTTATTGCAAATCAACTGTTTCGGCGACCTCCACTGCCCCCCGACGACCCCACTGTCCCCCCATCTTCGGTGAACAAAATCTCTTTCTCTGTATTTTGTTTCTTTGACTCTTTCTCTATGTTTGCATGTAACCCGGACCTATTTTCGGCGCTCAATAGACAAAATCCTGACATGCCAGACCAGATCTGCCTCCGCGCATCTTCAAGCAACAACAGTACCTTGGCATACATGAGTACTTGACTTTTCAGGTTTGATTCAACTAGAGTTGGTACCTCCGATTACCCGTTTCCATCCTTTGTCCATATCATTGTTGTAAGATTTTGATGTCTCACTGTATTGATTCGTGACTTTACATTCTTGCATTTACCCTTCTTACTTTTAGTTGTAGCATTCTTGGCGTAATGGCCCTACGTGACTCTAGATTCTTATTAACAGGTGCTTTCACTTTAATCCCTTCCTATTTTAGGGTAACATTTGCGTAGTTTACTATTTTATATTTGCTTTAGTGGCTTGGCTGACTGATGATAGACTATGGTCATATTCTCGGTCGGGGACGGGGCAAGGGGTAGGGATAAATGGGGTAAGAGAGATTCTAGACTGAGAATAGGGTTTGTAATCATAGGAGTTTAACGGGGAAGGTCATAGAGTTATTTAAGGTTCTTAAGAAAAGGAAGATTAATATAAAATGTGTCCAGGAGACCAAATGGGTAGGACCTAAGGCTAAAGATATAGACGGGTATAAGTTATGGTTCTCCGGTAGGTCGAAGTACAGAAATGGGGTAGGCATTTTGGTAGACATCTAACTAAGGGATCAGGTGGTAGAGGTGAGGAGGGTCAATGACAGTATGATGACGATTAAGTTGGTAGTTGGAGGGGTCACTATGAACATTATTAGTGCTTATGCGCCATAAACGGGCTTGGACGAGGAGGAGAAGAGATGTTTTTGGGAGGATTTAGATAGAGTGGTGAGAGGTATACCACCCACTGAGAAGTTATTTGTAGGAGGAGATTTCAATGGATATATCGGATCACTTCCAGGGGGTTATGACAACGTGCATTAAGGATTTGGACTCGGGGTCACGAATGAGGGATGCGTCTCACTTCTGGTGTTCACTAGAGCTTGTGGGATGGTGATAGCCAATTCTATATTCCTGCAGAAGGAGGAACACTTGGTGACTTTTTGTAGTTCGGTTGCTAAGACTAAGATAGACTTTTTCCTCTTTAGGAAGGTTGACAAAGGTCTTTGTAAAGATTGTAAGGTTATTCGATCGAGGATCTTACAACCTGACATAAGCTTTTGGTGATGGATTTGGAGATCAAGTTGGAGAAAAAGAAGAGGGTTGTGGATGACAGGTTAAGAATCAAATGAGAGAGTTTGACCATGGCTAGTGCAAAAGAGATGTGGAAGAGGTTGATGGCCAAGGGGGCTTGTGGGAGTAGTAGGATGCAACCGGTATGTGGGACAAAACTGTCAGTTGCATTCGTGAGGTAGCCAGAGAAGTGCTAGGAGTCTCGTGGTGTTATCGTGGTGGACATCGAGGGGACTGGTAGTGGAATGGTAAAGTTCAAAAGAAGGTGGAAGCGAAGAAAGCGGCGTATGCGAAATTGGTAGAAAGAAGAGATGGGATGGAGAAATAGTGTCACGACCCAACCTCGGCCGCTGATCGTACCTACCGGTACCGTCAGTATATGTCGAGAATAGCAATGAACATACATAACACATAACTTATAAAAAGGGTAAACATCACTGGCCAGCCGATAAGGCTGCCTTCCATAAAACATACTTAAACAAGGTATAGTAGTACAACTGGTTCTTATAGCCCAAAATATATATGTGACCACGCACTTAAATATAATAATCGTGGCGGACAGGCCCCGCCATACCCCGGAATGTACAAAATCCCTATAGCATCGTGGAATATCCGCATAAAAACAAGCTTCCGAGGAATGAGCTTCGACACTGAGGAAAAGATCCTAGAATGAGGATCTACCACCGCTTCCCTACTCGCAGATGAACGCAGCCCCCGGAAGCGGGGTCGACACAACGTACCAAGTATGTAAAACTGGAAAATACTGTAGTAATATCATAAGTCAAAAATAAGCTGGAGTCATAGATAAAATCAATTTCCTTGCATTGTGCCTTACTAACAATGAGAGTAACAAGTATAAATCTTATAGCATAAAAATAGGAGGCTCACGATCAAAACAGGGTACCTCGCCCGTAGTATCATTAAGCAATCCTACTCCTGGGACTATTTCACCCGCATGGGTCCTGTGGACCCGCATGAGGTCATCCGCCTCGTCATGGGACTATTTCACCCGCATGGATCCTGTGGACCCGCATGAGTACCATCGCCGTACTCGCATGGGACTATTTCACCCGCATGGATCCTGTGGTCCGGATCCGCATGAGTGCAAGCGCCGCACTCGCATCATGGGTAGCAAATCCATGGCATAGATAATAACCCGGGGTTTACCCCGTAATAATACAAATATAAAACATAGCTCATCCGGCTATCATACATAACATAAGCACTACCGGCCTATCATATCATACATAAGCACTACCGGCCTATCATATCATACATAAGCACTACCGGCTTATCATAACATAAGCAAGTTAAGAAATCCCCTAACTTCTTATTAACATTATCAATATATCCTCTCATTTTAGTATCCTAAGGCACTAACATGTCTTTTAATAGAAAATCCGGGAATTCAACCCAAGTACCATGTACTTCTAACTTTTTAAGAAAAACTCTTTTTATACAAATATTCCAAGATACTATTCACCATAGTATCAAGTTACGATTTCTTTTCAAGACGAGTCACATTTCCTTTTAGAAATATAATAGGCTTCTAAATCAAGTGACTTCATTTCCTTTAAAAAAACCTTAGGCAACCAATGCCTAAAAATCAATTCACCTTTCTTAGTTTCAAATCCTTTACCCGTACTTGTTTTAATTAGAGTAAACCTTTCTTTGTGAACCTTTCAAGAAAACTAATATAACCAACTTCCCATAAAGTCCTTATATTAGCGTTATCCCTTTGTCAAATACTTTTTCCCTCAACCCAAGGGACTTATACTTTTGAAATGAAACAAGTATCATATACTTTAAAACAAGTGTAGATTATCAAATCTTGTACGTATACCGTACTACATAGATACAACTATTCATGCTCAAGAGATAGGAAAGCTCTACATACCTCTTCGGTCAATCCACTTGCTAAGTCCAACTACCGCAAGTAATATGTCAACCTATAATAACCATAATGCGTTTATTAACCTCTAATTTCAATGTAGAAATTCCAAATTCAAGTTACCAATTCCTAAGGAAAATTGGGCAGCATTTCATTTGTTTCTACTCACTTTGCCACCTTTTTCAAAGGCCGATTTTCAACACTCAAACGCCTCATTAAGGCCCAACATCCAAACCAACACAAAGGGGATTACACACCTAATCTTGGGTGTGTAAAATCCTGCCCCATAAGTTATAATAATACACTTAACAATTCTAAAGTAGTTTGTAGGCTACAACATGCTCATAATATTTCTTTAGCCAAATCCTTCATACCCAACCCACATTTCTTGCATGCAATGACTCTAATAGCATTATTTACTACCACAAGTACTTTCTTCTTAACATGCAACACTAAAGCTAATAATAGGGGAAGAATCATTACCTTAGAGCTTTAGCCAAATTTGTCCAACAATTTGCTAGCTTCTATTCCAAGAACACCACCACAACAACCTTCACAAGCTAGCCACAAGCTTCCTTCTTGCCTTTTACTTTTCAGATTTTTCCTAAGGCTAGAATATCTCTTGGAGTTTTAGAGAGAAGAAGGAGCTTGAAATAATTAAGAGAGAAGGAGGAGCTTTTTCTAAGAGAGATGAAAGATGACCAAGTCTTTAAGACTTGGTCAATATAACGTGCAAAAATCAGATTTGGGGACACTTGTCACCCACCCATGCCCTTTTAAAAGAAAAGATCGATTTTCCTAAGTTTTTTCCAGATTTCGCCTCGGCCCGCGCCTGCTTCCGGCGCGCAACTCCTGCGGACCCTGATCTTTCCGGCCATGCTCGCTTCCCGGCCACGGCGCTGAAACTTCAGCGACCAGATCTTCCGCGCCGGCTTCCGAGTCGCATCCCTTCAATCACCCGCCTTGGCGCCGCCCGCTCAGCAGCGCTCTGACCAGCGGTCCAGACCGAACCACTGGTATAACATTCTCCCCTTAGAAACATTCGTCCCGAATGTTCTTTCTAGGCTTACTTGAATCACAAATTGACGTAGACGCTCTTAACTACTCTTTTGCAAATAAAGACGCTCCACACGGCCACAACAATACTTAAGCACAACTTGCTAAATCAAAACTAACAAGCAGGAAAGTGGGTTACCTGGAGGTGTAGGGAATAAGTGAGGATACTTCTTCATCATGCCATCCTCTTCTTCCCACGTCATTTCCTCCCTGTTCTAGTTCCGCCATAAGACTCGACCGGCCACGCCCTTCGTCCAAGTCACCTAACTCGCCGATCGAGTATCGCTATGGGACTCTCCTCATACGATAACTCCTCTGTCACTTCGACATCATGAACCGGATGCACTCTAGATAGATCTCCAATACATTTCCGCAACATGGACACATGGAAAACTGGATGTACCGCCTCCAAATCGGACGGCAGATCTAACTCATAGGCAACCCTGCCTACCTACGACAATCGATACGCCCAACGTACCTTGGGCTAAGCTTCCTTCTTTCCAAATCTCATCACGCCTTCCATGGCGATACTTTAGAAAAACCCAATCATCTATCTCAAATTCCGTGTCGACGCCGATGATCCGCATATGACTTCGCCGACTGAAGCCCAACAACCGCTCTCGATAAGCTTCACCTTATCCATCGTCGAACTAAGTCCGCCCGACTAATCAACTTCTCCCACTCGAACCAGCCTATCGGTGACTGCACTTCCTCCCGTATAAGGCCTCATAAGGCGCCATCGAATCGGAATGGTAGCCGCTGTTGTAAGAAAACTCCACAAGAGGCAAATGATCCTCCCGGCTACCCTCAAATCAATAACACAAGCCCGCAGATATCCTCGTTGTCCGATAGTGCGCTCGCCCGTCCGTCGATGCGAGGGTGAAATGCAAGATCGAGACTCACCGTGTCCCTAATCCTTCGAAAAGACCTCGTAGTTAGCCGAGAACGGGCTCTTCTATCGATATAATCGACACCGACTCGTGCGCTCACAATCTCTCTAATATATAATCCGCATAGTCCTCACCGAGAACGCTGCTCGATCGGAAGAAAATGGGCTGATTTCACACCGTCGACAATCACCCAAATGGAATCATGCTTCCGAGTGGTAGGTAGCCTGTAATAAAATCCATATTTATCACCTCCCACTTCCAAGTCGGAATATCAATATCCCGCAATAGCCCACCGCTTTTGGTGCTCAATCTTGACTCACGACAATTAGGACATCAGGCAACAAAACTCGCCACGCCCCTCTTCGTGCCATCCCACCAATACACACACCGAGGTCACTGTGACATCTTAGTCGACCCGTGAATAGAATAACGAGCACCGCGTGCCTCCCCAAAATCTCACGACGAAGTCCTGTCACATCGGGAACACACAATCGGCTCAAACCTTAGCACCCCATCAGCGCTACCTCAAATAGACTCTTCTCTCTCAAGGCGCGATCTCGATACCGCATCATAACCGGATCCTCATATCGCCGCCTTTTCACCTCCTCGACGATGGAAGACTTGGCAACCTCTCGAACCCGAACTCCATTACTATCAGAATCAACCAAACGAACCCCAAGGCTTGCTAGCGAATCTCTGACCATATCCTTTTTCCCATTAAGTACATCTGATAGACTACCCATCGATCTGCGACTGGCGCATCTGCAACTACATTGGCCTTCCCTGGGTGGTATAGAATATCAACATCATAATCCTTAAGCAGCTCCAACCACCGTCTCTGTCGCAAGTTCAGCTCCCTCTGGCTGAAGATATACTGGAGGCTCTTGTGGTCTGTATAAATATCCACATGAACTCCATACAAATAGTGTCTCCAGATCTTCAAGGCATGAATCACTGCTGCCAACTCTAAGTCATGTGTGGGATAGTTTTTCTCGTGCTTCCTAAGCTGTCGAGATGCGTAAGCTATAACTCTGCCGTGCTGCATCAGCACGCACCCAAGTCCGACACCTGACGCATCGCAATAAACCACATATCCATCTAAGCCCTCTGGGAGAGTAAGGCGGGCGGTCGCCAATTTCTCCTTTAGTAATCGGAAACTCTCCTCACAAGCATCCGCCCATCGAAATGTAGTCCGCTCGAGTCACCTAGTCAAAGCGCCGACATGGAGGCAAACTTCTCCACAAACCTCCGATAATAACTCGCAAGTGCCCAGTCGCACACCTGCCTTGTAGCTGGTCTAGACCAAGTCTTGACCGCCTCAATCTTAGCCAGACAACCCGAATACCATCGCCCCATAACATGTCCTAAGAAAGCCACCGGCCACCAAAACTCGCATTTCGAGAACTTGGCATTCAATCGCCGGCCCCGAGGACTCAATACCGCCTCAAATGACCAGATGCTCGCTATGTGCGCGAATACACCAAGATATCATCAATGAACACTATAACGAATATATCCAAGAATGGCTCAACACCCTATTCATCAAATCCATGAATACCACTGAGCGTTGTCAACCCGAAAGACATCACCTCAACTCATAGTGCCCATACCGGTCCCGAATGCATCTTTGGGATATTTATCTCTCTAACTCGCACTGATGATAACTGCACCGCAGTCTATCTTGGAAAACACTTTGCACCGCAATCGGTCAAACAAATCGTCAATCCTGGGGAGGGGATACATGTTCTTGATAGTTACCTTGTTCACCGCTCAGAATCAATACACATACGCAGCGCCCCATCCTTCTTCTTTACAAATAACACCGCGCCCAAGGAGAAACACTTGGCCTAATAAAGCCTTTCTCCAAAGAAATATTTCATTGGTCCTTCAATTCCTTCAACTCGGCAATGCCATCTGTATGGCGGAAAAGATATCTGAAAGTGTCCGCGCCAAATCGATGCAAAACTCAATCTCCTCTCGTGAGGATACCCAAAGCTCGTCTGGGAATACGCCTGAAACTCTCTTACAACCGAATCGATCAAGGTCCGTATCTCACCTCAGATTTAATACCCGAACCAAATGGTAAATATACCCTTCCGCACCATCTTCCTAGCCTTGAGCTAAGAAATAAACCTACCTCTGCGATGCAAGATTCCCTTCCACTCGATAATCGGCTCACCAGAAACCGAACCGAACTAACCTCTCTCTCAGCCACATTGGCATAGCAAGACGCTAGCCAATCCATACCCATAATCACATCAAGTCCGTCATATCCAACTCTATCAAGTCGCCTAGAGTCCGACGACCATCTATAGTCACCGGGCAAGCCTTATATACCCGCCACTACCACGGCAGCACCCACGGCGTAGCCACCTCAAAAGATTCTATGGACTCGCTCTATCCCTATTCTACCAAAGAATATGAGGAGATATATAGGACAAGGTAGAACTCGGATCTATCAAAGCATATACATCACAAAGAAGAAACCAATAATGTACTGACGACATCGGTGACGCCTCGGTCCCGACGATCGACATAGCATAGATGCGGTTCGAGGACCGCTGGAACTAGAACCCCGCCACGACCCGCCGCGCTGCGGCCGTGAACACCCCTCCGGGCGCGCATAACAATCAAGATGAAGACCCAAAGAATCGAATCGGTGAGCCATAGCATTTCCGCCGCCTGCTCGGACAATCTCTCTTCAAATGGCCTGCGCCACAAGAGTAATAAGCTCTCGGAGGAACACGACACTCTATAATGGCAATCACCACATCGACCACACCGAGGCATAGGTGGCCTCATCCGACCGAACTCGTCCTCCGAAACCCAAGCCTCGAACCTCGCCCCGCTCCTCAATACTCAGACGCCCCAAGATGGTGGAGGCGCTCGACCGGCCGTGGTGCAAATCTGGTCTGCTGGGGTTGTCTACCCTAAAACTACCAGAGGACCTGCTGTCCCGCCTCTTCTCTGATACACTGCCGATCCGCTTACCGCGTTCACACCTGTGCATATGCTCGCACGCGGCAATGTCCATGCCCGGCTAAAGAGCCACTCCCGTGCAACTCTCGGCCAAGTGATCATCGAGTCCCGTGACATAGCGGTGCACCCTGTCCTCCATGTCTGCGACCAAAGTGGGCACATACCGAGCCAATGAGTCAAACTCCACATTGTACTCCCGAACCGTCCGCCCACTCTGTCTCAGTGTCAAAAATCTATCGGCCCGAGCCCTCCTCATCTGCGGAGGCAAGAAATGGCCAAGTAACGTCTCTGAGAACTCTTCCCAAACGGCTGGAAGCGCATGCTCCCCCCGGGATAGTTCCCATGAATCATACCAGTCAACTGCAGTGTCCCGCAGCCGATGCGAACCTAGTACCACCGACTCGGTCTCCAAGCCCGATCACCTCACGATCCGTCAGAATCGCTCGGATAAACTCCCGAGGATCATCCTCGCCTCACCCATAAAACTCGGTGGTCAACTCGTAAAGTCCTCGCCTCGTTAGCGCTTCGTCAACTACGTACATACCGAATCGCTGCTTCTCACTTATCCTCGTTCGCCACGATCTCGCTAGTAATCGGGCCATATCTCAGAGCCCATATCCTCTCGCCTCGCTGCTGGATCGAGGCTCGTGTACCGCGGTCTCGTGGCCGCTGCGCCTCGCACTCTACCGGGTTGGCGACATTGTAGAACTCGCCCGTCAAACACCTCATCCGGTAGGATCGGGCTCGTGCTCGTAACCTCGGTGCCCTACTAGTAGTTCCTCTCGCTTGCCCTTCTGGGCCGCGGTTGCCTTGCGTGGAGGCATAACTGATACATAAAGGAAAACATCAGAGGAGGTTCAACCTATAACTCAGCTCTATTGCACGATCTTAGAGTGAAAGAATGGAAACCAATCCTAGATATCCTGCAGCCTCCTGATTATAGATGTGGTGCACGACACACCGATAATCAAGACTCTACTAGACACGGTCTGTGGACACTTTCCGAGGACTAATCGCTCGATACCACTTTTGTCACGACCCAACCTCGGGCGCGGCGGTACTTACCGGTACCGCCGGTATATGTCGAGAATAGCGTGAACATATATAACACATAACTTATAAAAGTGGTAACATCACCGCCACCGATAAGGCCGCTTCCATAAAACATACTTAAACAAGGTATAGTAGTACAACCGTTCTTATAGCCCAAAACATATATGTGACCACGCACTTAAAGATAACAAACGTGGCGGGACGGGCCCCGCCATACCCCGAATGTATAAAATACCTATAGCATCGTGGAATATCCGCATAAAAACAAGCTTCCGAGGAATGAGCTTCGACACTGAGGAAAAGATCCTAGGAATGAGGATCTACCACCGCTTCCTTACTCGCGGCGTAACGCAGCCAGGAAGGGGTCGACACAACGTATCAAGTATGTAAATCGGAAAATCAGAGTAATATCATAAGTCAAAAATAAGTTGAGTCATAGATAAAATCAATTTCCTTGCATTGTGCCTTACTAACAATGAGAGTAACAAGTATAAATCTTATAGCATAAAAATAGGAGGCTCACGATCAAAACAGTGGTACCTCGCCTGTAGATCATTAAGCCAATCCTACTCCCGGGACTATTTCACCCGCACGGGTCCCGTGGACCCGCATGAGGTCATCCGCCGTCGTGGGACTATTTCACCCGCGTGGGACTATTTCACCCGCATGGATCCCGTGGACCCGCATGAGTACCATCGCCGCTCGCGTGGGACTATTTCACCCGCACGGATCCTCGCGTGGTGATCCGCATGAGCGCAGTCTGGCCGACTCGCACGGGTAGCAAATCCATGGCATAGATAATAACCCGGGGTTTACCCCGTAATAATACAAATATAAAACATAGCTCATCCGGCTATCATACATAACATAAGCACTACCGGCCTATCATATCATACATAAGCACTACCGGCCTATCATATCATACATAAGCACTACCGGCTTATCATAACATAAGCAAGTTAAGAAATCCCCTAACTTCTTATTAACATTATCAATATATCCTCTCATTTTAGTATCCTAAGGCACTAACATGTCTTTTAATAGAAAATCCGGGAATTCAACCCAAGTACCATGTACTTCTAACTTTTTAAGAAAAACTCTTTTTATACAAAGATTCCAAGATACTATTCACCATAGTATCAAGTTACGATTTCTTTTCAAGACGAGTCACATTTCCTTTTAGAAATATAATAGGGTTCTAAATCAAGTGACTTCATTTCCTTTAAAAAAAACTTAGGCAACCAATGCCTAAAAATCAATTCACCTTTCTTAGTTTCAAATCCTTTACCCGTACTTGTTTTAATTAGAGTAAACATTTCTTTGTGAACCTTTCAAGAAAACTAATATAACCAACTTCCCATAAAGTCCTTATATTAGCGTTATCCATTTGTCAAATACTTTTTCCCTCAACCTAAGGGACTTATACTTTTGAAATGAAACAAGTATCATATACTTTAAAACAAGTGTAGATTATCAAATCTTGTGCACGATACCATCACATAGATACAACTATTCATGCTCAAGAGATAGGAAAGCTCTACATACCTCTTCGGTCAATCCACTTGCTAAGTCCAACTACCGCAAGTAATATGTCAACCTATAATAACCATAGTGTGTTTATTAACCTCTAATTTCAATGTAGAAATTCCAAATTCAAGTTACCAATTCCTAAGGAAAATTGGGCAGCATTTCCTTTGTTTCTACTCACTTTGCCACCTTTTTCAAAGGCCGATTTTCAACACTCAAACGCCTCATTAAGGCCCAACATCCAAACCAACACAAAGGGGATTACACACCTAATCTTGGGTGTGTAAAATCCTGCCTCATAAGTTATAATAATACACTTAACAATTCTAAAGTAGTTTGTAGGCTACAACATGCTCATAATATTTCTTTAGCCAAATCCTTCATACCCAACCCACATTTCTTGCATGCAATGACTCTAATAGCATTATTTACTACCACAAGTACTTTCTTCTTAACATGCAACACTAAAGCTAATAATAGGGGAAGAATCATTACCTTAGAGCTTTAGCCAAATTTGTCCAACAATTTGCTAGCTTATATTCCAAGAACACCACCACAACAACCTTCACAAGCTAGCCACAAGCTTCCTTCTTGCCTTTTACTTTTCAGATTTTTCCTAAGGCTAGAATATCTCTTGGAGTTTTAGAGAGAAGGAGGAGCTTGAAATAATTAAGAGAAGGAGGAGCTTTTTCTAAGAGAGATGAAAGATGACCAAGTCTTTAAGACTTGGTCAATATAATGCATGCAAAAATCAGATGGGGACACTTGTCACCCACCCATGCCCTTTTAAAAGAAAAGATCGATTTTCCTAAGTTTTTCCGCCGATTTCCCGCCTGCGCGCCGCTTCCCGGTGCTGCAACTCGCGGACCTCGGATCTTCCGCGGCCTCGCTTCCGCGCCATGCGGCACTCAGCGACCTCGATCTTCCGCGCCCGACTTCCGAGCGCTCTGCAATCACCCGCTCCGGCGCGCGCGCGCTGAGCCTTCGCGCATGGGCCACCAGACGGTCGGACCGAACCACTGGTATAACAAATAGATTAATAGGGAACTGTGTAAGATGGTTAGGAAGGAGAAAAAGCTAGCGGTTACGGCAGTAAAAATGGCATTTTTCGAATGCTTGTATGTGGAATTAGAGGAGAAAGATGGGGAAAAGAAGTTGTACAGACTAGCCAAGACAAGGGAGAGGAGGGTCCGTGACTTGGATAAAGTGAGGTGCATCAAGGACGAGGATGGAAAAGTACTGCTAGAGGAAACACATATTAGGCGAAAGTGGCAGTCTTATTTCCACAAACTCTTGAATGAAAAAGGAGATTGAGACATTGTGCTGGGAGATCTGGAGCATTCTGGTAGGCACAGGGATTTTAGGTACTGTAGAAGCATTGAGGTTGAGGAGGTTACGGGTGTTATTCGCAGGATACGAAGGGGACGAGCGACCAGGCCTGATGAGATCCCAATGGAATTTTGGAAGAGCACAGGCACGACAAGTTTGGAGTGGTTGACTGAGTTGTTTAACGTAATTTTTAAGTCGGCTAGAATGCTCGAAGAATGGAGATGGAGTACAATGATCCATTTCTACAAGAACAAAGGTTATATCCAGAGTTGCAATAATTATATGGGTATCAAGTTGTTAAGCCACACAATGAAAGTGTGGGAAAGAGTCGTGGAGATGAGGGTGAGAAGAGGCACATCTATTTCTGAGAACCAGTTTAGTTTCATGCCGGGGCGTTCGACCACAGAAGCCATCCATCTTATTAGGAGGTTGGTGGAGAAGTATAGAGAGATGAAGAAAAACATACATATGGTTTTCATCGACCTTGATAAGGCATACAACAAAGTCTGTATGAAGGTTCTATGAAGATATTTGGAGGTTAGAGAGGTACTTGTAGTTGTACACTAGGGCGATCAAGGATATGTATGATAGAGCCATGACAAGAGTACGGACAGTAGGAGGAGACTAGGAGCACTTACCAATAATGATGGGACTGCACCAGGGATCATGTTATACCCCGTATTTCCAGAGTATGTACGTGAGAACGTACGTACAAAATTTTAAGCCTTAAGTAGGCCAAGGGACGAAATTTTGTGCACAGCTACCAAAAAGAATTGTTTTCCGACGAAACGTTTTCCAAAATTTGCGAAGGGAAAATTACGGCTGCAACATTTATTATTTTTACGGATTTTTCCGAGAGATGAAAGATTTTGGACCAACGAGAGGGCGACACTTGTCACCCTCAAGTTGGCGGACTCATGGACGAAACTTGGCACGTTTTTTGCCTTGTTTTTGGTCAAGGAGTTGGTAGGATATTTTGTGATATTTTGTGTGGTAGATGGATAAGGTACACTTGCCCAAATCCTCACCCTCCACTTGCCCACCACTTGTCTTGATCTTGGCCATTGATTGGCCTATAAATACCCCCCCTTAGTTGAAGACTTCTTCATCCACAAATCATTTTCCAAGTCTAAAAATCCATCCCCTCTTTGTAAGGTTCTCGTCCAAACCCTTGGTGAGGCCTTGGCCAAACCCTCCTAGTGGTGCTAGCCAAACATACCCCTCCTCGAGTTGTTCTTGTGAAATACACCCCCCCCCCCCCTTGGTAGAAAAGTATTCTCCAAGTATTGTTACTATTCCAAAATACCTTGGCCCAAATACCTTGTAGTATTCCAAGATTACACCTATACTAAAAGCCCAGAAATACTATTATACTTCCTTCACTACAAAAACGAAACCCTAAGGAAAATCTTCATAGTCGGTTGAAGTATTAAGAAGTTGCGTAGAACTTCTAAGGGTTGTTTGGAGCGGGTTGGAGCGCCAGAGTAGAGCTAAACGTTGCTCAGATCGACATTTAAACTTGGATAATTTTGGGCTTATCGAGGTAAATACTCTTGTCCTTCTATTGTAATTGGAAATTACATACTGTAGTAGTATAGAATTGAATATAAGACACATAGAAGGATATTACAGAAGAGAATTGAACTGTAATAGAAGGATATTCTGTAAAAGAATTGAATCAAATCACTTGTAAGAATATTAAAGAAGAAGATTGAACTGCACTTACATAGCGTGTATTTGATGAGACTTGTGTAGTTTGGCGGGTAGGGAAGTGCTGCCCAATTTTCAGTAGAATAAGGAATCTGTATCTAGAATTATTCTACAGAGAAGTCTAGACGTTGATAGACTTATATGACCGTTATAGGTTGAAGTACTGCGAGTAGCGTATTCTACTCGAGGGTGGAAAAGGCTAGCAGGATTACAGTACTTTGGAGCTATTTGCTAATAGTCGATAATCATCGCGAAGTATGTGATTCTTCCTATCCTCTTGAGTATGATATTTTAAAAGAATATGTATAGTACGGTAGACGTACGTGTGTTAACTGAACATGGTTTTACTTCGATGTCTTTTGACTGGAGTTTTAAATAATAAAGAATCTTGAAGTATTTCAAAAGAATTAAGAATCGTTTTTGAAAGAAGAGTAATACTTGGTTTTAAAGCTTAAGAGTTATACTAGCTTTATGGGAAGTTAGGTATAACGACTTAAGAGTGATAAAAGGAACGGTTTACTTAATTGTTTTATGAAAGCCTTGTATGGATTTCGGAAATGAGAATAAGTATCGAACAAACCACAGCAGCGCTAATAAAGGGAAATGTATTGACTAATAAAGTATTATTAAAACCAGTAGAAACCTCCATCTGCATAGAAGCTAAGATGAGACAAAATGATATTACATTTCCTAGATCATGGCTGCTTTAATAAGATTGATTATGAACAAGAATAACTTACTCACATATAAGGCATATGTTGCTCAAATTGTGTTAAAAGAGAATTACGTTATTAAATGATTAAGACTATGAACTATGAAATCTTTCGAAAATAAGAGACGTGAATATTTGAAATTAGGCAAATTTGAACTTTGGAAAAGAATGTTGTAACTTGATTTTAAAAGGAGAAGTGTTTTGGTTTAAAAAGGAAAGTATGGAAGTTGTTTTGGTTTACTTAAAAATGTTAGTCACTCTATTTTTATAATACGGGCATCGGGTGACCTTTGTAAAGAAATGGATCTTTTAAAAGAATTTAACGTCGTAGTACTTTTGTCACGACCGACCCGGACTTCGATCGTGCCCTACCCGCACCCTTACGTAAACATCGAGATAATCAGCGAACATACAAGAAACTTATAAATAACACAATGTATAAAACAAAGTTAGCCGACAGGCTACCTTCCCGACATAAATATATACAACCAAGCGGTTGCCTCATTTCTTTACAAACTGACCCACAACATGTGACTACAGACCTCTAAGAGTTTTAACATAACAACTGTGGTGGGACAGGGCCCCGCCATACCCCTGAATATACGTGAATCTACTACATCAGGGAAGACCGTACCAAGAGCTAAGCCTCCGGAGCAAATGAAGCTTTCTCTCAAAATCAACCGAGATCCTAAGAGCAAGGATCACCAACCAGTACCTAAACTCGCGGCATTTAACGCAGCCCGAAGGGGTCGATACAACAGTACCGAATATGGAATGTAAATAACGTCTGAAATGTGATCATAATCAGATAAAAGAATGACAAGGACAAGTATAAAAATACATACCAGATCCTGCCGTGTCATTACCACTTATGAACTTAATCGCACCTTATTATCTTTTCCCATTTTTCAATAAAAGTTATAGCCACATTCTTACACACATGATTAGGAAAAATCATTAAGTTCATTACTATATAACTTAACTTATCTTTCATAAGTATAATCCGGCCCCTTTAAGAAGGGCACATTTACTACCCGATAACTGGACGCGATCAAGTCACACTAATATCAAGCGTGTCCGTGGAATCCCCCATCACTGCCGACAGCTACAAGTGTAAAATATAATCCTGTGTCGCGCCCGTGGCATCCCACCTCACAGTCGGCGTACACATACACAACACATATATATATCTCCTGCCCGTGGAATCCCACATCATCGGCGATCCAGATATAATAATACGCCAATAGCATACATGAACACTAAGTCCCACGGTGGTATAGCGTCTTGAGGTCTACCCTCACTTATACTCTTACCTGGAGAAGTTGGTAAGCAGTGGTATAGCATCTGGTCTACCTCACTTATACTCTTACCTGGAGAAGGTGGTATAACGTCTTGGGGCTTGCCCCTCATTTATACTCTGACCCTATCTCAACCGACCATTATACAAAACAAGAAGGGGGTATAATGTCTTGGGGGTTTACCCCTCACTTATACTCTTACCCTGGAGAAGGTGGTATAACATCTTGGGGGTTTACCCCTCACTTATACGATTACCCTATCTCGACTGGCACAAACAAATGTAAGCACTACCATGTCTTCTATAAGAATCCGAATTTAACCCAAGTACTACAAATAACTAAGATACCCGTGGAATCCCACATCACCGCTGACGCCCAAGTACTTACAACAAGACAAATGCCTCCAATCGAGAGTCGCGCATCGTAATAAAACATAATACTTGCACTCAAAGGCTATCACCAAAGACACATAAAGCTAATTCTCAATTAATCAAGCCAAAGTACTAATCAAGGCATCACATAGAATTATTCTCAATTAACAAGCCAAAGTACTTATCAAGGCACATTTATACTAATTCTCAATTAATCAACACAAAGTACTTATCAGGTAACAAATAGAATAATTCTCATTTAACAAGCCAAAGTACTTATCGGGGCACAAATAGAATAATTCTCATTTAACAAGCCAAAGTACTTATCAGGGCACAAATAGAATAATTCTCATTTAACAAGCCAAAGTACTTATCAAGGCACACTTAGACTAATTCTCAATTAATCAAGCCAAAGTACTACTCAAGGCATCACATAGAATTATTCTCAATTAAAAGCAAAGTACTACGTGACGCATTCTTTTCAAAAGACTCCTTTCCAAATAAAACTTCCCGATACTAACAACCGTAGTATCAAGTCCTATCCACCTTTCAAGACAAGTCACAATACCTTTTTAGAAATACAATTACCGGCTTCTAAATCAAGTGACTTCTTTATTAAAAACCTTAAGCAATTGGTACCTTTAAAACAATTTGCCCTTCCTTAACACAAGTTATTTCTTTGATTACTTTATTAGGGAAAACCATTCTCTTAACCTTCCATAAAGCCGTTATAACCAACTTCCCATAAAGCCGTTATAACCCTTTATGGTTTAGACCAACACGTTCCTTTTATAACCAAGAGACTTCTACCTTTTGAAACTGAGTATTAAATACTTTCAAATCAATTCTCATAACTTTCAAAAATACAATTAGTCTCTTAACCTTTAGAAAACAAGTGACTCCTTTTATTATAAAACCTTAGGCAATTAATGCCTTAAAAACAAGTGGCATTTTCACTAAAATCAAATCACTTATCTTTCCATAAAGCAAATATAACTAACTTCCCATAAAGCCGTTATATTCACTTTATACCTTAGCCAAAAACAATTTCCTATCCAAGGGACTTATACGTTTAAAACGGAACAAGTATCACATACTTTAAAACTCTTCAAGTCCCTTAACTTTAATAGAACTTAAGACATCCTTTATACTTTCAAAGAAGTGAGTTAATCTCCCAACTCACCCGACTTGGCTATTCACAAACTAGTAAAGGATATCAAGGTGTCAGACGCCTACCGCACTACACATACGCAACTAGTCATGCTCAAAGATAGGAAAAGTTCTTCATAGAGTAGATCACACAACTACCTCTTAACTTCTAAGAGTAACAGGAAACATGAAATGATACCACAGGTATATTCCATACATAGAATCATGCCAAAGGAAGGAAGAGGTTCACATACCTCGACGATTGTCGCATAAAGAGCAAAATGCTCCAAAGTACTTCAACCTCGAGCTATTCCATTCTTCAAGTAGGATACGCTATACTTAGTACTTCAACCTATAATGGTCACCATACGTCCATTAACCTCTTATTTCAAACGAGAATATTCTAGGTTCTAAGTCGCTAAATTCTACTAAAATCTGACAAGACCTCCTTTGTTTTTACTTACTTTGCCACCTTTTTCAAGGTCGAATACAATAACCAATACAACCCCAATTGGCTCACCACAATCTATAAGGTAGTCCAATATAAATAAATAACCATACAGCCCCAATTGGCTCACCACAATATGTAGGTAGTCCAAAACAAATGAAAACCAACTATTACAAACTAGAAGTACAAATTCGGCCACCTTGAGTTCAACAATACTAATTCTTATCCAATTTCCATTTCAATCCATAATCCTTATAAACTTCTACATATCAACTTCATGCTAGCAATAGGAAAAGCTAACAACACAAAATAAATATATAACCTCAAAACTTTAAAAGACAAGATTATACCTCAACGACTCTTAATCCAACTCCAATCCAAGTCGCCTTAGTAGTTTAGAACCTCTCCAAGACACTTCAATCCGCTTTGAGACCCTTAGAACCACACCAACAACTTTCCTTCAACTTACAATCCAAAACCTAGAAAAGCCACTAGGTTTTCACTTTGCGACTAATACGAAAACTCTCTTTTTTCCGGGATTTTTCTATTGAGATACACTTACATAACACTCATGAACCTTGGTTTAAAGTGTGGGGCTTATAGGACAAGAAACACAATTTTTTTCTTTTCACGGTCATGGCCAGAGCTTCATTTGTTGCTCATCCAATTTTTGTGCAAATATGGCTAAGTGTAAAGCTTGTCTACTACTACTAGTATTAAATAGCACCTTGGAGGGTTATGATATAAACACATGGGTGGTTTGGATGATCTCTTAACAAATATCAAGACTTGTGGGACCTTGACTTAGTCAAACTTCTCAAGCTAAACAACTTGCAAGACTTGCCATCTAGGACTATGGTCACGACCATATTCGCCATGCCAATTTCGTCCAAGGCATCTATATGGGGTGACACGTGTCGTCCTCCCATTCGTCACAATAATACGTTTTCCGACAAATTCCAATATTTCCGATAAATTTTTACAAGTCTCAAATCTTAACACTCGTGAGTTCTTTCGTACGTTCTTAAAACATGTCCTGTAATTACGGGGTGTAACAACTTTGGGGTTAAAACCTGGACTTTGGCATAAAATTAAAGTACCTTGAGTTGTGTGTAACTTGCCTATGTTTGCGTGTGATAGCCTTGTCGTGCTAGTATTGTATTTCTATACCACCGCGTCTCAAATTGGAGGCCGCTGATTTGTTATGATCTTACTGACGTCGCAAAGGACGGAGGATTCCACGCGCGCTCCGCTGATAGTGTTATTCCATGGACTAGCTCTCCACGAGGTTTTACCGATTCGCCTTGGTATCCGTGGTTGGCTTCACTTGCCGTCTCATGGCTGATTCGGCCTTAGTATTCGTAGTTAGCCTTCGCGACTTGCCCGCTCGGTTTAGTGGCGAAGTCTCGTGATACTGGTATCCGTAGTTAGCCTCAGATTTGCCACGCCACGTGACACGCTTTGGTATCCGTAGTTGGCTTTCGATTGCCCAGACGCCTTTCAGGCGAGTCTCGACGCGACTCGTATCCGTAGTTAGCCCTCAGATTGCTCCGGCCAACACGTGACACGGCTTTGGTATCCGTAGTTGTCTTTCGCATTTGCCCCGCATCGCCTTCGTGGTTTGGTTGTTTAGTATTGTTAGTACGGCTTTGGTATCCGTAGTTGGCTTTCGACTTGCCCGATCAGTTGATGACGCGCTTTGGTATCTGGTAGTTAGCTCGTACTTGCCTCCGCACGGTTTTATGACTCGTGGGACCCGTGTTTATGTACTCGTGTTATTATATCATGATCGCCAGCTGGCGGGAAGGTATTCCACGTATGATTGATGTTGTGGGCGTGAGACCTATAGTTATATTTGAGTGATGACTTTGAGGCGTGAGTCCGACTGACATGATCGCTTATTTATCGTGGATCGTAGTTTGGTTATCATACATGTCTCCCGCTTTATATAGACTACTATGATTTCATTTACGTGATTTTTCGGCCATACTGCAATTGTTAGATCGACCTCGCCGGGGCCGCGTTCACGCCGCAGTAAAGGTACATCGCTGTTGATCCTCGCCATAGGATCACAGCTTCAGATTGGAAGCTCCGCTTCTCCGAGGCTTATCTTTCGTATAGTCCTCACTGTAGGTACTTGTACATTCAGGGGTATGGCGGGGCCCTGTCCCGTCATGTTGTATAAAAACTCTTAGAGGTCTGTAGTACTGTTGTGGACAGGGTTTGTAAGGATGTAACTGTTCAAACTTTGTACATATATATATATGCCGAAATGAGACTTTCTCTCTGATAAAGTGTGTCTCATTTTACATTTGATTCATGTCTTGTTTTTATGTTCCGCTGATTTCTCTGATGTATGACTACTTGGGTGCCCGGGTAAGGCACCAGTCACGGGCCCCGGAACGGGTCGTGATAGATCAGCTCTTAGCCTATTCCTATTTGCATTGGTGATGGACAGACTAACACGATAAATCCATTGGGAGGTACCATGGTGTATGTTATTCGCAGACGACATAGTCCTGATTGATGAGACTCGCAGTGGAGTGAACGTCAAGCTGGAGGTTTGGAGATAGACTCTGGAGTCTAAACTGTTCAGGTTGAGTAGGACAAAGACATAATATTTGGAGTGCAAATTCAGCAATGGGGGAGACCTTGAGACAGGCATGGAGGTAAGGCTTGGTACGCAGGTCATTCCAAAGAAAGGAAGCTTCAAGTACCTAAGGTTCATTATCCAAGGGAATAGAGAGATTGATGATGATGTCACATCGTATTAGGGCAGAGTGGATGAAATAGAGGCTCTCATCTGGAATTTTGTGCGAAAAAAATGTGCCACTAAAACTTAAAGGCAAGTTCTATAGGGTGGTGGTTAGACCGACTATGTTGTATGAGGCGTAGTGTTGGCCAATCAAAACTTCGCACATACAAAAGATGAAAGTTGTGGAGATGAGGATGCTGAGATGGATGTGTGGGCATATAAGGAGAGATAAGATTATAAATGATGATATTCAAGAGAAAGTGGGAGTGGCCTCGGTGCCCCAGTACGGAGGTGTGAGAGATTGGCTATGGACAGGTTCAGAAGGGGTAGAGGTAGGCCGAAGAAGTATTGGAGAGAGGTGATTAAATGGGATATGGCGCATGTGCAACTTACTGAGGACATGACCTTAGATAGGGGGTGTGGAGGACACGAATTAGGGTAGAAGAGTAGTAGGTAGGGATGGCAATTAGGCGGGGCAGTTGCGGGTACCCCCTCCCCCGCACCCGTACCCATCAGAAAATTTATATCTGTCACCTACCTGCCACCCGTGGAAGGTACATTTTCAACATCCATACCCGCCTAGGTGGGTATATTCCTAAATCCACACTCGCTCCACCACTCAAGTAGATATCCTCAAATGTCATTATTATTAGGATTATGGGATGCTAATATTAGCCAAATTATTTGGGCTTTAGATAAATATAAAGTTGTAATAGGGATGACAATTGGGCGGGGCGGGTACTCCATCCCCCGCACCCGTACCCGCCAGAAAATTTTATACCCATCACCTACCTGCCACTCGTGGCGGGTACATTTTAACATTCATACCCGCCTACTACCCGCCAAAGTTATACGCATACCCGCCACAACTGGGGCGGGTGCGGAATCCACAAAATTGTACTCGCCTGCCATCCCTAGTAGTAGGTACTCAAGCGTAGTCCTACTTATGCTTACAAATTAATAGTTGTAGGGTTATTACTGTAGGCCCGATTAGTCTGTCACACTTATAAACATATTTTTGCTTTATAATCCACTGTAGTCTAATTTCTACTGCTATGTGTTCTTTAGTGTAGTTTGTTTAGCTTATTTAGTTGTGTTAGCTACTGCTCTCTTTTGTTCGAATGCATTTTATACTCCTTTAATTTCTTATCTGATTCTGACTATTTCTCTTGCTTTACTCTTCATTCTTGATTTAATCTTGCTTTTTTTTTTCCTTCTTGTGATTATGCTTTGTCCTGAGCCGAGGGTCTCCCGGAAATAGTCGTTCTACCTACCAAGGTGAAGGTAAGGTCTGTGTACACTCTACCCTTCTTAGACCCCACGGTGTGGGATTACACTTGGTATGTTGTTGTTGTTGTTCCTTGGTCTACTTCATTCTGCTTCTCTCTTACTTCTGATTGAACAAATTCTTTCGTCGCTCTTTTTTTTTTTGTTAAGTTTCCTCTCATTCTCCTTATAAAATTGAAAACTCTGTAGAATAAACAATCTTTTGCTTTGCCTCTTGGAATTCCATACTCAAATACAGAGATCAATCGCATAAAGAACTCATAACGCTTTTGACAAAGGTAAGTTCATTCGACTTCATTACTTTTCCCGACATTAAGAGATTTTGATTTTTAAAGTCGTCGTTTTCCTTCTATTTTTACATAATTAACGAATCTTTTGCTCTCTCGCTTGGATTTTCATGCTCAAATGCAGATATCAATCGCAAAAATAAAAAATTGAAAACTCTTTTAACGAACTTAAGTTCATTAGACTTCATTTATTTTTTCAGCATTAATAGATTTTGAATTTTAAAATCACCGCTTTCCTGCTGTTTTCCATAAACTTAACCAAAAAACAAAAAATTTAATTGAATAATTCTGTTTGGAGATGCAGATTCAGGGGAAAAAGTATTTGGTAATTGATCCCAAGCTTGGCAGTTCACTCTCTGTTATTGTACAAGATACTTCTCTGTCTATGTCTCTCTCTCTCTTCATAATTAGTTTTGGCTGAAATATCGAGTTAACTTTTTCTTATTAAAGACTTATGTTGTTTCTAAGTCTTTGAAAGCTTCGAGAACTCAAGAGTGAGAATCTGTAGTTGTTCTGTTAAAGTTTTTGTAGGTGTAGGAGTTGTTGCTTTCAAGAATTATCCCAGAGTTTCGTATACATGCATGAAATTCACTTTCCAGCTGATCCGAGTTTGAATTAGGTAGAGTGTAATGAAATCTTCAGCTCTTTTTTGTTGGAAACAAGCGGAAATTAACACTTTTTGAAAACTCAGTTGTAATAAAACTTCAAACATCATAAAGTATTTTTTTCCCATTCAAATTTTAGTATTCTGTCTGTCTCTAGAAAAGTGGTGAGTTTGAAGAACGAGATGAAATCATACTTTTCTGTATCAAGTCAAATATTGTTGTTGGAAAAAAAAAATTCCAACTTGAAAACTATTTCTTTGTAATACATTCGAAGCTCACAACATGACCTCCTTGTAAGCTCTCAGAGTGTATGTAAAAGTTGATGATGGATAATAATCTGATGATTGAACTGCAATGGGATGATTGATGAAGGAAGAGAGGGTAGAATAGTGATGGAATAAGGATGAAGAGAGGAAGGGTGAGAGGAGAGAAGATACGAGAGAGAGAGAATGTGAGTTTACATTTCTGTGTAAAATAGAATGAATTAATTGTCTAATTACAATACACATGTATATATATACACATACTAACTAACTAACCAACTCCAAACAACTTTTAAACAACTCTAACAAACTATAACAAACTAACTACCTTTAACTACAAAATATCTATTTTCTCATTTAGGGAACCTCATTACACTTTCTCAATTCTTGTACACACACCCTCAAGCTAGGAGAGATGAAGATATTCTCCATTCCTAGCTTGGACAATAGATGAAGATACTGCAGTCGACCAAGTGCTTTTGTTAGCAGATCAACAGGTTGATCATTGGAGGCTAAAAATTCAGTGTTAATGAACTATTTCTGTATATGTTCCCTGATGCAGTGACAATCTATGTAATATGCTTCATTCTCTCATGAAAGACTGAATTAACAGCAATTTGAATGGTTGATTTGCTGTCGGAATAAATTGATATTGGCTTCTGAACTTTAATGCCTAGTTCCTGAAACAACCCTGCCAGCCATATCACCTCTGCAATAGAAGAGGCCATGACTCTATACTCTGCTTCAGTTGAGCTTCTAAACACTATCTCCTATTTCTTAGACTTCCAAGATATTAGTGATGAACCATATTGTACCAAGTAGCCAGTGACTGACCTTCTGTTGGTAACACAAGCACCCCAATCTGCATTACAAAACACTCTGAGTTGAGGAGTACTAGAACTGGATAGAAGAATCTCCAATCCTGGTGCCTGTTTGATAAACCTTATCACCCTCAGTCCAACTTTCATATGTGACACTTTGGGAGCATTCATGAATTGACTCAAGGAATGCACTGTAAATGCTATATCAGGACTGGTAGTGGTTAAATACGATAATCTACCTACCATTCTTCTATATATGCCAGGGTCTGGTAGAAGTGTATCAAAAAGTGGTGATTCTTAATTAGATTTAGATGCAATATGAATGTCAAAATCAGCAATAGTGAACTTAACATTCACATCCATAGGTGTAGCAAAGGTTTGGCCCATGCTAGACCTATATATGAAACTAACTCCAATGCATATTTCCTATAATGCAGGAGAATCCCTTGGGAATTTCTTGCAAATTCTATTCCAAGGAAATACCTCAGCTCACCCAAGTCTTTTACTTTAAATGATGATTGTAATATTTCTTTAGTGGACTTAATGAGAGCTTGATCATTTCCAGTAATCAATAGATCATCAACATACACTAGCACTTTCACAATACTTCTAGCATTCATTTTTGTAAACAAAGAGTAATCTTTGTGACTCTGTTGGAATCCAGAAGACACAAGAGCTTCTGTCAATTTAATATTGCATTGCCTTGATGCTTGCTTCAACCCATACAGTGATCTTAACAGTATGCACACTTGTGTCTTGCCTTCTGTTCTCCGAAAGCCTTCAGGAATTGCCATGTAGACTTCCTCAACAAGGCCACCCTGCTGGAAAGCATTGTAAACATCCATTTGTTGTATCACCCATTGTTTTGCTATTGCAACTGAGACTACTGCCCTCACAGTGTTCATCTTTACCACTGTTGAAAAGGTTTCTTGGTAGTCAATTCCTTCCTTTTGATTGTACCCCTTTGCTACTAACCTAACCTTGAATCTTTCCACATCACATGTGGCTTTGTAGTTGATCTTGTACACCCATATGCAACTAATGGCCTTCTTCCCTTCTGGCAATACAGCCAGCTTCCATGTGCCATTGTCCTCTAGAGCTTTGATCTCAGCTTGCATAACTTCAATCCATCTGTTATCTTTCACAGCTTATGAGTAGTTATGTGGTTCAATGTCTTGAGAAACCTTGGCCACAAAACTATGGTACTGAGGGGACAATCCTGTGTAATCTATAACATCAGATATATAGTATAAGCAATTAGAAGCACTATGTTTAGTAACATAGTCCTTTTGCCAAATAGGAGGTCTACTAGTCCTTGTAGATCTTCTAACATCATTTTCTGAACCTGTTCCAGCATAATTGGTAGGATCATCTGTGTGATGACTTGTGTGCTGAAATGTGTGTTGATTTTCTTCTGGTGTATACATATCTTGTATTCCATCTTGTGTATGTTGGCCTATATCTGCATATTCTTGAACTCCGTGATTTGCATTGTTGTGATTGATCATAATTAGATCATCATAACAAAAGTGCTCATGTGATTTGATATAATCAAGTCCTTCATCTTTGCATCATTTGAAGGAAAACCTGTCTTCATGAATATCATATCCCTACTCATAAAGAGTGATCTATTTTCCATATCATAAAGCTTATAACCATTTTGAACAGATCCATAACCAAGTAGCACTTCCCTCACTGCTCTAGGACTAAATTTGTCTTGATTGATTAAAACAGTTGCAAAACAAAGACAACCAATCACTCTTAGATGAGTCAATGATGGTGTTCTGTTATACAATATTTCAAATGGTGACTTATATTTTATTGCAGTAGATGGAATTATATTTATGACATATGCAACACCCTCTACATAGAAGCCCCAAAATCTATCTGGCAGTCCACCATGTATCTTAATGGCTCTTGCTATTTCCAGAATGTGTCTATGTTTCCTTTCCACAACTCCATTTTGTTGTGGTGTATATGGACAAGAACTCTCATGTATCACACCATGTTGTAAGAATAATTCCTTACAATGATGATTAAAAAACTATGTGTCATTATTAGACCTTATTTTATGTATTCTGAATTCAAATTGAGTGCTAGTTTCTACAAAAAATAATTAAGCAATGTTGAAACATCAGACTTCAATCTCATCAAGAATACCCAAGCCATCTAAAATAGTCATCCACAATAGTCACGAAATACTTCATTCCATTATATAATTCAGTTTTATAAGGTCTTCATACTTCCAAATGTAACAACTGGAATGGTTGTGATGCTCTATTACTACTGACAGGAAAAGGGATCCTGGTTTGTCTAGCTAGGGGAAGTAGAAACATCAGTATCTTTTAGGAGGCATGATATTTTTCTAAGCACACTCATAGGTACATGGCATAGTCTCTGATGCCATGTTGCTGCATCTACATGTGATGATGATAGACATCTACTCAACTTCTTCCCTCCATTTTGTGCATCTGAACATAGTATGTATAATCAATCCTCCTCACTACCAATCCCCATCACATTTCCAGATGAGAGATCCTGAAACATACAACATGTAGGAAAGAAAGTTACACTACAATTTAGTTCTCTAGTCACTTTTAACACTGACATCAAATTGAATTTGAATGTTGGCACACACAAGACATTACTAAGGACATCACATCCTCCTAAGTGATGATCACCAACACATGATATCTTGGCAGAATCACCAGTGGGCAATTATACCTTTCCTGTTCCCTCTGTAAATTGCTTATCATGTAAAATGTTCTGATCACTAATCATGTGATTAGTAGCACTTGTATCTACAATCTACTTCAATATTTCCTTTGAATCAGAAATACACTTACCTGCCAAATTTGCACTGATTCTAGCATTCTTATGATTATTGAGTATGTTAAGGAGTTGTTGACATTGATAAGTGTAAACTGACCAGGTGTCTGACTTTGTTCCATGGATAAAGGTGATGGTGCATCATGCTGCTTTGGTCTAAAATTTTGATTCATGTCATGCTTATACCTTGTTATATTTTCTTATCCAATGTCTTCAAACATTGTGTTCCCTCATATTACCACATATGCTTTCTTGGCCTTAACATTGTTGAAGTTATCAGAATATTCAATTAGCTTGTAGCAATCATCCTGTCTGTGTCTTGTTTTATGACAAAAATCACACTTTATGAGTTTGAAACAATCTACCTTCCAGTGTCTCTTCAGATGATATAAGTCACATATAGCATTGAGATTGTATGGTTTCTTCTGTTTCACTCCTCTATTTCCATTTCTGCCTTTTCCATTACCAGCTGTGAACATAACAGATGATTCAATCTTCTCCTGTACCATTCTGCCTGTACATGCTACCATCATTTGGATTTCTTCTTGATTAATCATGGCATACACTTGGTTCAAGCTTGGTATTTGTTGCATCATTATTATCTGACTCCTTATCTGGCTGTAACTTTCATTTAATCCCATAAAAAACTGTAACAGTCTTTGGTACTGTAAATGATCTACAAAGTCCTTGGACTTGGGGTAACAGAATGGGATTGGGATGATGGAATCATACTCATCCCAAAGGTCCCTCAGTTTAGAGTAATACATTGAAACCGATAGTGTTCCTTGTCGCATTGTGAATATCTCATTGTGTAATTGAAATGCTCTAGAACTATTTATTTTATCGAACCTTTCCCTCAGTTCTTTCCATATACTGTAGGAATCTGGGTTGAAAAATATCCCAGTGAGTAAGTTCTTACTCACATTTCCCATTAACCAGGACACTACAATTGCATTGCACCTATCCCACAATTTGGCCAAAACTCCTTGGAAAGAAGATCTTCTCACTGATCCATCAATGAATCCTATTTTGTTTTTCCCCAACAAGGCTAACTTCATAGCTCTGCTCCATAGTGTATAATTGTCCATTCCACTCAAAGTAATTTCAACTGATAAAGATCCAGGTGCATCCGAGGGAAAGAGATACAAAGGATGATTGTGATCAATACTTACATTTGTTGTCATATTCTCAGTTACTACATCTTCTCTGGGACTCTCCATTACTCCTAATATCCAATTTCAGGTTTTGCTACTTCAATTGATTAATACTAGTTTCAGATTTTACTAAGGACAAATTAACTGATTGCATGCACAACAAAAAAACTTTCAATTCATCAGATTCTGTCTCTCATCCTTGAGAATCCAACAGAATATTTACAAATTGGAGCTTAGATCTTGTCGATTTCAGTTCCAAACAGATTGCATGTCTTCGATCTTGCCGATCTCAGTTCCAAACAGATTTCATGTAACTACAATTGCTCAATCTGTAGATTCCTCTTTCAAATCGATTGCATATCATGATTGTACGCAACAACACTTTGCTCGATCTACTGATTCCTCCATCAAACAGATTGCATGTCGATATCAATGTCTAGAACTATTCTCTTCGTGTCGAAATCTTGATACCATGATGATTGAACTGCAATGGGATGATTGATGAAGGAAGAGAGGGAATAATAGTGATGGAATAAGGATGAAGAGAGGAAGGGTGAGAGGAGAGAAGATACGAGAGAGAGAGAGAGAGAAAGAGAGAGAATGAGAGTTTACATTTCTGTATAGAATAGAATGAATTAATTGTCTAATTACAATACATATGTATATATATATATACATATACTAACTAACTAACCAACTCCCACCAACTTTTAAACAACTCTAACAAACTAATTACCTTTAACTACAAAATATCTATTTTCTCATTTAGGGAACCTCATTACACTTTCTCAATTCTTGCACATAATCAATTATATATATTTTTTTATGAAAAGGTAAATATGTATTAATAATCATCCGAATGTACATGTTTTGTGGGCGTGCCCATGACATAAAGACGATGTAAATCTAGTGCGTTCCTGCTAGGCAAGTCAACACAAGATTTAGGCTCGTCAGTAACAAAAGCTCAAGCTAGCCCACAAGCAGGGTAGTCGTGAGTGCCCAAGATAATAAAAAAAGAGATGCATTGTCCTATACTATGGCAATTCCCTTATGTAGAGCATAAGGTTGCAGCTGTGGGCCTCCTTAAACCCTTGCCATGGTAAACCCAAATGGGACAAACCCATGGTCAAGAGAAGAGTACCTATTCGGACATGGGTAAAGACCCACCCTCATCACGTTATGCCGCATTGAGTAATCTCCATAGTACCTACTATCCAGACCACGTACTATTACATGTTTTCCCATAGATCGGGAAGTCATGAGGTACAAAGCATAAAGGACTCCCGCCAATCCCACATTCCGGGTTGTCGAGAGACTCCAGCTGATCCCACAAGTTGGGTAGTCTGAAGATTTGCAATAGGCGCTTCGACGAGCCACATGTCCAACCAATCATCCATTTCCTAGTTTGTGACTAGAGATACAAATCTGTCCAGGAAAAGGGGGTATAATGTGAACAAAATTTTATAGACGCTGGTCTTGATCCTAAATAGAGTAGCTTCTCTATCGAGTCTCGACCCGTCAAAGATAATCTTGTTCCTCTCAGTCCAAATGTGGTAGACGGTGGTGGCCAAGCCAACCCGCTTAGCTTTAGCTTGCCAACCAGTGCCATGCCTCTCTTTCTTGATATATTTCAAAACGCTATCGATGGTGGTCATAGCCCTCCTGAACCAAGCCATGTCTTGACCCGTGATCAGAGATAACTACTGATCGTGCAACTGAAGAATAGGTGAGCTATTGACTCGTCAGAACAGCCACAAAGGGAACACCTTCTATCAATGTCCATATAAGTGATTCTATCCTTCGTCCGTAATCTTTTCCTCGCACAAAGCCATAGAATGAAGGACTGCTTTGGAGTGATACAAGAACTCCACATCCTTCGCCCAAATCATCTGCTACCCATGTGTCCTGAAGTAATCATAGGCACTGTGATTACTATTATACCATGCCGCCTGATCGTGTGACCCTTCACGTTCAAGGATGAAGTTACGGATAAACAGAAGCCGCTTGATCAAAGGTGAGTCGTCGTTCTTAGCAACCCAGGTCCAAATATTGTTGTTGTTGTTGAGATACTTGTTATTGATCCATTTAATTCAAAGTGTGTCCTTCTTTCGATGGATATTACAAAGGCACTTGGCTAGCAAGGCAAGGTTCCAGGCCTTGAGATCCCTGATTTCGAGGCCTCCCTCGGCTTTCGGCCTGGTACACTCCTTTCATGCAACAGGAGGGTGGTTTGAATGCCACAGGAAGGTCCTACATAGCCCGTAGACTTTCTTACAAACCACAACAGGCACTGGCAGCATTGATAATCAGAAACATTCCACACCTTGGAGGATAGACTTGATGAGTTCAAGCCTGCCCGCATAAGATAAAGAGTTCTCATCCATGAGTCAGTGTACCCTGCAATTTTGTTTACAAAAGGGTCATAGTGAACCAGTCTCATCCTCTCTGCGACAAGGGGAATGTCGAGGTAGCGGAAAGGCATAGCGCCAGTGTCGAAGCTAGTAATCTGTTTAATATCAGCAAGGTCGTGGTCCGTAATACCAGTTGTGTACAAGCTGGACTTGAGTGCATTGGAACTGAGGCCCGAGCAATTCTGGAAATCACGAAGGCAATCCATGAGGATCCAGACGGAAGTAGTGTCCCCTTTTGACATAAGAAGCAAATCATCGGCGAAAGCAAGGTGGGTGATCTTTAAGCTTTTGCACTTGGGGTGGTAGTGGAAAACAGGCGTCTGAGTGTTCTTGTTGATCATCCTTGATAGATATTCCAAACAAATAACAAATAAGGTAGGGGAGAGAGGGTCCCCCTGTATGAGTCCCTTTCGACCCTTAAAATGGTCGTGTAAGCTCCCATTGATAGAAATTGAATATGAAGCTGTAGAGACACATTCCATAATCCAAGCAACGAGTCTCCCCGGGAAATTCAAACCAATCAAAATAGCCGTGAGGAATTCCCAATTTACTGAATCGAAGGCCTTACGGAGATCAACTTTCAGCATGCATCTGCTAGAGACCCTCTTACGGTTGTAACCCCTCAAAAGCTCTTGTGCAAGGTGTATGTTGTCAGACATACTTCTATTCTGGACAAAAGTCGCCTGAGCTGGATCAATGAGGACATACAAAGCCGTCACCAACCGTGAAGCAATGATCTTTGTGATGACCTTGTACATAATGTTGCAGCATGAAATAGGCCTGTAGTCTCCCACCGTTGAGCAGTGGGTAGATTTAGGAATAAGGGTGATGGTAGTGTGGTTGATCTGTTTGAGAAGCTTTCCGGAAGTGAAGAACTCTTTAACCGCTTCGCAGAACTCCCCGCCAACGATATTCCAAGCTTTCTTAAAGAAACCCGAAGAGTAGCCATCCGGTCCAGGGGCTTTGTCATCCCCAATACCGAATAAAGCCCCTTTAATCTCATCATTCGTGACATTTCTAACGAGGTCATCCCCATGTTCGTCCGAGAGGCAATTTCCCGAAGATATGACACCAACATAAATAGGCTCGCAAGCGTTCCTAGTTCCAAGTAACCCTTTATAATAATTAATGAATTCCGCCGCAACTTGGTCACTGGCGTTCGTAAGAGAGCCATCACTCTTGGTAGTGGCAGCAATAAAGTTCCTTTTGGAGTTACATTTGACCATACCATGGAAGAACTTAGTGCACCTATCACTGTGCTTGAGATGCTCACACTTGGCAAGCTGCCTAAGGAAACTCATTTCTGCATCAATAAGAACCATGGACTTGCGCCTTAGCTCGGAAACCCGCGTGTGTAAGTGGTCAAGCTGCGGGTTTGTCACGACCCGACCCCGGGGCCGCGACCGGTGCCTTGACCCGGGCACCCTCGTGACTCAACATCAGAGAAAACCAGCGGAAATAAACTCAAGGTAAAACAACCATAATAGTATAAACAGTCTAGCCCAAAATGGCTACCCCAAAAGTACATCAAATCGAACAGTTATATCCTTAAACAACCCAAGTTATGTCAAGACTACAGGCCTCTAAGAATAAGTAACACTATGACGGGACAGGGCCCCGTCATGCCCCTGAATGTACAAAATATCACAACACCGGGGAGAACCATACCAAAAGTCGAGCTTCCGAAGAAATGGAGCTCCTGACACCTGAGTAAGAGATCCTAGGAATGAGGATCTACCACCTGCTTTCCCTTACCTGCGGCATGAACGCAGCCCCCGAGGAAGGGGGTCAGTACACAACGTACCAAGTATGTAAAGCGCAAAATATCAGAGTAATATCACAAGTCAAAGATAAGTGAGTCATAGATAAAAATCAATTTCTCAGACCGTGCCTTACTAACAATGAGAGTGACGAGTATAAAACTTATAGCATAAAAATAGGAGGCTCACGATCAAAACAGTACCTCGCCCGTAGTATCGCAAGCAATCCTACTCGCGGGACTATTTCACCCGCATGAGTCCCGTGGACCCGCATGAGGTCATCCGCCTCGTCGTGGGACTATTTCACCCGCACGGACTATTTCACCCGCACGGATCCTGTGGACCCGCATGAGTACCATCGCCGTACTCGCACGGGACTATTTCACCCGCACGGATCCCGCGGTCCGATCCGCACGAGTGCAACCGCGACTCGCGTCATGGGTAGCAAATCCATGGCATAGATAATAACCCGGGGTTTACCCCGTAATAATACAAATATATAACATAGCTCATCCGGCTATCATACATAACATAAGCACTACCGGCCTATCATATCATACATAAGCACTACCGGCCTATCATATCACAACATAAGCACTACCGGCCTATCATATCATACATAAGCACTACCGGCTTATCATAACATAAGCAAGTTAAGAAATCCCCTAACTTCTTATTAACATTATTAATATATCCTCTCATTTTAGTATCCTAAGGCACTAATATGTCTTTTAATAGAAAATCCGGGAATTCAACCCAAGTACCATGTACTTCTAGCTTTTTAAGAAAAACTCTCTTTATACAAAGATTCCAAGATACTAATCACCATAGTATCAAGTTACGATTTCTTTTCAAGACAAGTCACATTTCCTTTTTAGAAATATAATAGGCTTCTAAATCAAGTGACTTCATTTCCTTTAAAACCTTAGGCAACCAATGCCTAAAAATCAATTCACCTTTCTTAGTTTCAAATCCTTTATCCGTACTTGTTTTAATTAGAGTAAACCTTTCTTTGTGAACCTTTCAAGTAAACTAATATAACCAACTCCCCATAAAGTCATTATATTAGTGTTATCCCTTTGTCAAAAACATTTTCCCTCAATCCAAGGGACTTATACTTTTGAAATGAAACAAGTATCATATACTTTAAAACAAGTGTAGATTATCAAATCTTGTACGTATACCGTACTACATAGATACAACTATTCATGCTCAAGAGATAGGAAAGCTCTACATACCTCCTTGGTCAATCCGCTTGCTAAGTCCAACTACCGCAAGTAATATGTCAACCTATAATAACCATAGTGTGTTTATTAACCTCTAATTTCAATGTAGAAATTCCAAATTCAAGTTATCAATTCCTAAGGAAAATTGGGCAGCATTTCCTTTGTTTCTACTCACTCTGCCACCTTTTCAAAGGTCGATTTTTCAACATTCAAACGCCTTATTAAGGCCCAACAACCAAACCAACACAAAGGAGATTACACACCTAATCTTGGGTGTGTAAAATTCTGCCCCATAAGTTATAATAGTACACTTAACAATTCTAAGGTGGTTTTAGGCTACAACATGCTCATAATATTTCTTTAGCCAAATCCTTCATATTCAACCCACATTTCTAGCATGCAATGACTCTAAGAGCATTATTTACCACCATAAGTATTTTCTTCTTAACATGCAACTCTATAAACTAATAATAGAGGAAGAATTATTACCTTAGAGCTTTAGCCAAATTTTATCCAACAATTTGCTAGCCTTTCTACCAAGAATACCACCACCACCACCTTCACAAGCTAGCCACAAGCTTCCTTCTTGTCTTTTAACTTCAGATTTTTCTTAAGGCTAGAATCCTCTTGGATTTTTAGAGAGAATGAGGAGCTTGAAATATTTAGAGAGAAGGAAGAGGTTTTTCAAAGAGAGAGATGACAAATGACCAAGTCTTTAAGACTTGGTCAATATATTGCATGTAAAAATCAGACGTGGGGACACTTGTCCCCACTCGTGCCCTTTCAAAATAAAAATCGACTTTTCCTAAGTTTTTCCGCGATTTCCGCCTGGCGCCGCTTCCGGCCGCAACTCCTGCGGACTCGGATCTTCACGCGCCCTCGCTTCCGAGCGGCGGCTCAAACCACGACTCATTTCGGCGCCGTTTTCCGCCGCGCCCTACAATCTCGCTACGCCACGTTCGCTCAGCCGCTTGGCGCTGAGACTCGATCATGTCCGCACCGAACCACGGGTATAACATTCTCTCTTAGAAACATTCGTCCGAATGTTCCATCTAGGCTTGCTTGAATCACAAATTGACGTAGACGCTCTTAACTACCCTTTTGTAAATGAAGACGCTCCCTAGGACACAACAATACTTAAGCACAATTGCTAAATCAAAACTAACCAGTAGGAAAGTGGGTTACCTGGAGGTAGGGAATAAGTGAGGATACTTCTTCATCATGTCATCCTCTCGCTTCCCACGCCATTTCCTTCCTGCTCGCCCGCCATAAGACCTTGACGGCCACGCCCTTCGTCCGTCGCTTAACTCGCCGATCGAGTATCGCTATGGGACTCTCTCATACGATAACTCCTTCACACTTGACGCCATGAACCGTGCACTCTAGATGGATCTCCAATACATTTCCGCAACATGGACACATGGAAATCGGATGTACCGCCCAAATCGGACGGTAGATCTAACTCATAGCAACCTTGCCTACCCTACGGACAATCTGATACGGCCCAATGTACCTTGGGCTAAGCTTCCCCTTCTTTCCAAATCTCATCACGCCCTTCATGGGCGATACCTTTAGAAAACCCCAATCATCTATCTCAAATTCCAAGTGTCGACGCCGATGATCCGTGATACGACTTCGCCGACTCGAGCCGCCAACAACCGCCTCGGATAAGCTTCACCTTATCCATCGCCGCTAAACTAAGTCCGCCCGACTAATCAACTTCTCCCACTCGAACCAGCCTATCGGTGACTGCACTTCCTCCCGTATAAGGCCTCATGCGCGCCATCTGAATACCGGAATGGTAGCTGTTGTAAGCAAACTCCATAAGAGGCAAATGATCCTCCCAATACCCTCAAATCAATAACACAAGCCCGCAAAGATATCCTCGCGTCCGGATAGTGCGCTCGGCCGCCCGCTTGGCCCGAGGGTGAAATGCGATCGAGACTCACCTGTGTCCCTAATCCTTCAAACGACTCCGTAAGTTAGCCGAACCGGGCCTCTATCCGATATAATCGACACTGACTCGTGATCTCACAATCTCTCTAATATATAATCCGCATAATTTCACCGAGAACGCCGTCGATCGGAAGAAAATGGGCCGATTTCACACCGCCGACAATCACCCAAATGGAATCATGCTTCCTCCGAGTGGTAGGTAGCCCCGTAATAAAATCCATATTTATCACCTCCCACTTCCAAGTCGGAATATCAATAGCTCGCAATGCCACCGGCTTCGTGCTCAATCTTAACTCACGACAATTCCGCATCGCGTACGAACTCCGCAACGCCCCTCTTTAGGCCATCCCACCAATACACGATCCGAGGTCATGATACATCTTAGTCGACCGGATGAATAGAATAACGAGCACCGTGTGCCTCCCTGCACGACAAGTCCTCGCTACATCGGAACACACAACCGGCCCTCAAATCTTAGCACCCCATCAGCGCTACTCAAATAGACTCTTCTCCTTCTCGAGAGTCAGAGCTGCATCGCATCAAAATCGGATCCTCATACTGTCGCCTCTTCACCTCCTCGACGATGGAAGACTCGGCGACCTCTCTAACCTGAATTCCGTCACTAACAGAATCAACTAAACGAACCCCAAGGCTCGTTAGCTGGTGTAACTCTCGGACCATATCCCTTTTCTCCGGTGAACATCGATAGACTACCCATCGATCTGCGACTGGCGGCATCTGCAACTACATTGGCCTTCCCCGGGTGGTACGAATATCAACATCGTAATCCTTAAGTAGCTCCAACCACCGCCTTCGCCGCAAGTTCACTCCTCCGTCAAGATGTCGGAGACTCTTGTGGTCTGTGTAAATGTCCACATGAACTCCATATAAATAATGTCTCCAGATCTTCAAGGCATGAATCACTGCTGCCAGCTTCAAGTCATGTGTGGGATAGTTCTTCTCATGCTTCCTAAGCCGCCGAGATGCATAAGCTATAACCTTGCCGTCTTTGCATCAAGACGCACTCCAAGCCCGACACCGACGCGTCACAATAAAACCACATATCCATCTAAACCTCCGGAAGAGTAAGAATCTGGCGGTCGTCAACCTCTCCTTTAGCAATTGGAAACTTTCTCACAAGTATCCGTCCACGGAACATAGCCGCTCGAGTCACTTTAGTCAAAGGTTTGAAATAGAAGCAAACTTTTCCACAAACCTCCGATAATAGCTGCAAGGCCCAAAATCGCTAGCACTCCGCTGTAGCTGGTCCGCCAAGTCTTGATCGCTTCAATCTTCGCCAGACAACCCGAATACCATCTACCCGATAACATGTCCTAAGAAAGCCATCGACGCTAACTAGAACTCGTGACTTCGAGAACTTGGCATACAACTACGGCCTCGGAGGACTCCCAATACCGCCTCAAATGACCAGATGCTCTCGCTCTGCGCGAATACACCAAGATATCATCAATAAACACTATAACGAACATATCCAAGAATGGCTCGAACACCCTATTCATCAAATCCATGAATATCTGCTGGGCGCTGGTCAACCCGAAAGACATCACTCGAACTCATAGTGCCCATACCGGTCCCGAATGCGCTTTGGGATATCTACCTCTAACTCGCACTGATGATAACTGCATCGCAGTCTATCTTGAAAACACTTTGCACCCTGCAACCGTCAAACAAATCGTCAATCCCGGGAGGATACTGCTTGATAGTAACCTTGTTCACCGCCAGTAATCAATACACATACGCAGCTGGCCCCATCCTTCTTCTTTACAAACAACATCGGCGCCCAAGGAGAAACACTTGGCCTAATAAATCCTTTCTCCAAAGAAATCTTTCACCGATCCTTCAATTCCTTCAACTCGGCCGGTGCCATCCTGTATGGCGGAATAGATATCGGTCGAGTGTCTGGTGCCAAATCGATGCAAAACTCAATCTCCCTCTCAGGAGGGATACCCGGAAGTTCGTCTGGGAATACGTCTGGAAACTCTCTAACAACCGGACCGATCAAGGTCCGATCTCATCCTCGATGATCGAATACCCAACCAAATGGTAGATATACCCTTCCGTACCATCTTCCTAGCCTTGAGGTAAGAAATAAACCTACCTCGCCGATGCAAAGATTCCCCTTCCACTCGATAACCGGCTCACCAGGAAACCGGAACCGAACTAACCTCTCTCTGCAGTCCACATTGGCATAGCAAGACGCTAGCCAATCCATACCCATAATCACATCGAAGTCTGTCATATCCAACTCTATCAAGTCAGCTAGAGTCTGACGACCATCTATAGTCACTGGGCAAGCCTTATATACCCGCTCAGCTACCACCGAAACACCTACCGGCGTAGCCACCTCAAAGGATTCTATGGACTCGGGCTCTATCCCTATTCTACCAGCAATATGAGGAGATATATAGGACAAGGTAGAACCTGGATCTATCAAAGCATAAACATCACAGCAAGAGACCAACAATGTACCTGTAACGACATCAGGTGACGCCTCCTGGTCCTGGCGGCTGGATTGTTACACCCCGTATTTACAGGACATGGTGTAAGAACGTACGTAAGAACTCACAAGTGATAAGATTTGAGACTTGTAAAAATTTATCGGAATTATGAAATTGTTTAAAACGCTTGTCAGGATTTAATGGGAGGCGACACGTGTCACCCCCTTAGAATGCCTTGGACGAAATTAGGCATGGCCACAATGGTCATTGACCATAGCCTTAGGATGACTAAGTCTTCCAATTAATGAGCTTGAGAATGTTGACTTGGTCAAGGACCCACATAGTCTTGATATTTACTAAGAACTCATCCAAACCACCCAATTGTTTGCATCTTGACCCTCCATGTCCCTTTATAATACTAGTAGTAGCAAGACTTTGTCCAAACACTTAGAAAATTTTCACAAAATTTGAAGAGAGCTCTAGCTCTCCTGGTTCATGGCACTTGAGAAGAAAAAAAAATTCGTTGCTTGTTCTTTAAGCTCCACACTTTAAACCAAGGTTCATGAGTGTTATGTAAGTATATCTCAATAGAAAAATCCCGGAAAAAGAGAGTTTTCGTATTAGTCGCAAGGTGAAAACCTAATGGCTTTTCTAGGTTTTGGTTGGAAGTTTGAAGGAAAATTGTTGGTATGGTTCTAGGGTCTCAAGTAGCGGATTGAAGTATCTTGGAGAGTCTCTAAGTTGCTAAGGAACGACTTCGGATTTGAAGATTGGATTGAGAATCGTTAAGGTATAATCTTGTCCTTTAAGATGTTACAAGATTATATATTTTTGTTGTTGTTAGTTTTACACGTTGACAACATGAAGTAGGTATGTAGAAGTTTATAAGTATTATGGAGTGCTTGTAGCTAAATTCGAAATGTTATATAAGCCACATGAAAATTGGATTACTAATTGGTCGTTTATTAGAAATCGTCGCATGTTACCTACTTAGAGATTATGGATTGTTATAATCAAATGCGACTTGATATCATGTTATGCTACCAATTTGGATTGAAATGGAAATTTGATAAGAATTGGTATGGTTGAACTCAAGGTGGCCGAATTTGGACTTTTAGTTTGTTATTCATTTGTATTGGACTACTTTCTAAATTGTGAGCCAATTGGGTCATTTAGTTATTCATTGTATTGGAATACCTTATATATTGTTGTGAGCCAATTGGGGCTGTTTGGTTATTGTATTCGGCCTTGAAAAAGGTGGCAAAGTGAGTAGAAACAAAGGAGGTGCTGTCCGATTTTCCGTAGAATTTAGCGACTTAGCACCTAAAATATTCTACGTTAAGTGAAAGGTTAATGGACATATTGTGACCATTATAGGTTGAAGTACTAAGTATAGCGTATCCTACTTGGAGAGTGGAATAGCTATCAAGGTTGGAGTACTTTGGGGCATTTTGCTACTTGTCGACAATCGTCGCGAGGTATGTGAACCTCTTCCTTCCTTTGGCATGATTCTATGTATGGAATATACCTGTGGTATCATTTCATGTTTCCTGTTACTCTTAGAAGTTAAGAGGTAGTTGTGTGATCTACTCTATGTAGAACTTTTCCTATCTTTAAGCATGACTAGTTGCACGTATGTAGTACGGTAGACGTACAACACCTTGATATCCTTTACTAGTTTGTGAATAGCCAAGTCGGGTGAGTTGGGAGATTAACTCACTTCTTTGAAAGTATAAAGGATGTCTTAAGTGTTATTAAAGTTAAGGGACTTGAAGAGTTTTAAAGTATGTGATACTTGTTCCGCTTTTAAACGTATAAGTCCTCGATAGGAAATTGTTTTGGGCTAAGGTATAAAGTGAATATAACGGCTTTATGGGAAGTTAGTTATATTTGCTTTATGAAAAGATAAGTGATTTGATTTTAGTGAAAAGGCCACTTGTTTTAAGGCATTAATTGCCTAAGGTTTTATAATAAAAGGAGTCACTTGTTTTCTAAGGGTTAAGAGACTATTTGTATTTTTGAAAGTTATGAGAATTTATTTGAAAGTATTTAATAATTGGTTTCAAAAAGTAAGTCTCTTGGTTATAAAATGAACGTGTTGGTCTAAACCATAAAGGGTTATAACGGCTTTATGGGAAGTCGGTTATAACGGCTTTATGGAAGGTTAAGAGAATGGTTTTCTAATAGAGTAAGCAAAGAAATAACTTGTGTTAAGGAAGGGCAAATTGTTTTAAAGGTACCAATTGCTTAAGGTTTTAAATAAGGAAGTCACTTGATTTAGAAGCCGGTAATTGTATTTTCTAAAAAGGTATTGTGACTTGTCTTGAAAGGTGAATAGGACTTGATACTACGGTTGTTAGTATCGGGGAAGTTTTATTTGGAAAGGAGTCTTTTGAAAAGAATGTACGTACGTAGTACTTTGGCCTGTTTAATTGAGAATAATTCTACGTGATGCCTTGATAAGTACTTTGGCTTGTTAAATGAGAATTATTCTATTTGTGCCCTGATAAGTACTTTGGCTTGTTAAATGAGAATTATTCTATTTGTGCCCCGATAAGTACTTTGGCTTGTTAAATGAGAATTATTCTATTTGTGCCCTGATAAGTACTTTGGCTTGTTAAATGAGAATTATTCTATTTATGCCCTGATAAGTACTTTGGCTTGTTAATTGAGAATTAGCCTATGTGTGCTGGTGATAGCCTTTGAGTGCAAGTATTATGTTTTATTACGATGCCGCGACTCTCGGGAGGCCTACTGTCTTGTTATAAGTTACTCGACGCATCGACGCTGATGTGGGATTCCACGGGTATGCTTACTTTATTTGTAGCACTTGGGTTAAATTCCCTGATTTTATAAAAGACATGGTAGTGCTTATGTCTTGTTTGATGGTCGGTCGTGATAGGGTAAGAGTATAAATGAGGGGCTAGCCCCAAGACGTTATACCACCTTCTCCAGGGTAAGAGTATAAGTGAGGTAAACCCCAAGACGCTTTACCACCGCTTTATGTGTTGTTTGACGACCACGAGATAGGGTAAGAGTATAAAACGGCGGGCAAGCCCCAAGATGTTATACCACCTTCTCCAGATTAAGAGTATAAGTGAGGGGTAGACCCCCAAGATGCTATACCACCGCTTTACCACCGCTTTACCACCTTCTCCGGGGTAAGAGTATAAGTGAGGGGTAGACCCCCAAGACGCTATACCACCGGTGGGACTTGGTGTTCATGTCTGCCTATTGGTGTATTATTATACCCTGGACTGTCGTCAGTGATGTGGGATTCCACGGGCAGGATATATATATATTGTATGTATGCGCCGACGGTGAGGTGGGATGCCACGCGCCACATGGTTATATTTTACACTAATAGCCGACGATGATGGGGATTCCACGGGCATGCTTTGATATTAGTGTGACTTGATCGCGTCCCGTGATCGGGTAGTATATGTGTCCTCCGTGAGTGGGCCGGACTATGTTATGAAAGATAAGTAAGTTATATGGTAATGAACTTAATGATTCTTTTCTAATAATGCACGTAAGAATGTGACTATAACTCTTATCGGGAATGGAAAGGATAATAAGGTGCGATTAAGTTCATAAGTGGTAATGACACTACAGGATCCGTATGTATTTTTATACTTATCCTTGTCATTCTTTTGTACGATTATGATTTGTTTATCAGACGTTATATTCTGCTCCATATTCGCACTGTTAGATCGATTTCTTCGGGGCCGCTGCGTTCATGCCCGCAGTTTAGGTATTACGCAGGATCCGCGAGCTTAGGATCCTGCTCAGAAGTTGAGATGGCTCCAGTGTTCCGAGTTGTCACGTTTATGTTCATTCGTGGTATGGCGGCCCCGTCCCGCCACAATGGTTGTTAAAACTCTTAGAGGTCCAGTAGTCACATTTTGTGGGCTTTGTAAAAAGAAAGCGAGGCAACCGCTTGGTTGTTTTTATATATGTTCGTGAAGGTAGCCCTACTTCGGCTAACTCGTTGTTTTACTTACGATGTTTTATTTTTAAGTTTCGTGTATATTCCGCTGATTTTCTCTGATGTTTACCTGTAAGGGTGCCCAGGTAGGGCACCAGTCGCGGTCCCGGGGTCGGGTCGTGACATGGACATAGCATAAATGCGCTCGAGGACCGCTGAATCGGAACCCTCGCCACGACCCTCGCCGCTCTGGCCCGTGAACACTCGCCCGGCGCGCCAACCATCAAGATGAAGACCCAAAGAATCGAACTCGCTTACCGAGCCATGGCACTCCCGCCGCCTCTGGACGGACAATCTCTCTTCAAATGGCCTCGCCGCTACAAGAGTAACAAGCTCACGGAGGAACACGACACTTCATAATGGCAATCACCACATCGACCACATCGAGGCATGGTGGCCTCATCCGACCGGAACTCTGGTCCTCCGAAACCCAAGCCTCGAACCCCGCCCCGCCTCAATACTCAGACGCCCCAAGATGGTGGAGGAGCGCTCGACCGGCCAGGTGCAAATTGGTTCTTTGGGGTTTACCCTAAAACTACCAGAGGACCTGCTGCCCCGCCTCTCTCGCTGATACTGCCGATCCGCTGCCCTGCGCTCACACCTAAGTGCATGTGCTCGCACGCGGCAATGTCCATGCCCGGTGAAGAGCCACCCCGTGCAACTCTCGCCAAGTGATCATCGAGTCACGTGACATAGCGGTGCACCACCGCCCTCCATGTCTACTACCAAAGCGCACATACCTAGCCAATGAATCAAACTCCATGTTGTATTCCGGACCGTCGCCCATTCTCGTCTCGCCGTAAATCTATCGCCCGAGCCCTCTCATCTGCGGAGGCAAGAAATGGCCAAGTAACGCCTCGAGAACTCGTCCCCAAATACCGGAAGCGCATGCTCCCGACGCTTCCATGAATCATACCACCAATCGCAGTGTCCCGCAAATGCGAACCTAGTACCACCGACTCGGTCTTCGAAGCCCCGATCACCCTCATGATCCGCTGTAACTGTCGGATAAACTCTTGAGGATCATCCTCGTGCCTCACCCATAAAACTCGTGGGCTGCAACTCAAAAGTCCTCGCCTCAAGCTAGCGGCTGTGATGAACTACGGCATGCAATCGGCTGCTCTCACTTATCTCATATTCGCCACGATCTCGCTAGTAATCGCTATATCCTTGTAGCCCATATCCTCTCGCCCCGCTGGCCGAGGCTCGTACCGCGGTCTCGATGAGCTGCCGCCGCTGCACTTATCGGGTTGGCGACGTGGTAGAACTCGCCGTCCAAACACCACATCCGTAAGGATCGGGCTCGTGCCTCGTAACCCGTGCCCTACTAGTAGTTCCCTCCACTGCCTTGCCCTTCTGGGCCGCGGTCGCCTTGCGTGGAGGCATAACTGATACACACAAAGTTTACGTCAGAGGAAATTCAACCTATAACATAGCTCTATTGCATGATCTTAGAGTGAAAGAAATGGAAACCAATCCTAAATATCCTGCAGCCTCCTGATTATAGATGTGGTGCACAACACACCGATAATCAAGACTCTACTAGATACGGCCTGTAGACCCTTTCCGAGGATTAACCGCTCTGATACCACTTTTGTCACGACCCGACCCCGGGGCCGCGACCGGTGCCTTGACCCGGGCACCCTCGTGACTCAACATCAGAGAAAACCAGCGGAAATAAACTCAAGGTAAAACAACCATAATAGTATAAACAGTCTAGCCCAAAATGGCTACCCCAAAAGTACATCAAATCGAACAGTTATATCCTTAAACAACCCAAGTTATGTCAAGACTACAGGCCTCTAAGAATAAGTAACACTATGACGGGACAGGGCCCCGTCATGCCCCTGAATGTACAAAATATCACAACACCGGGGAGAACCATACCAAAAGTCGAGCTTCCGAAGAAATGGAGCTCCTGACACCTGAGTAAGAGATCCTAGGAATGAGGATCTACCACCGCTTCCTTACTGCAGATGAACGCAGCCCGGCGAAGGGGTCGTGACACAACGTACCAAGTATGTAAAACTGCAAAATACTGTAGTAATATCACAAGTCAAAGATAAGCTGGAGTCATAGATAAAAATCAATTTCCTTGCACTGTGCCTTACTAACAATGAGAGTGACGAGTATAAAACTTATAGCATAAAAATAGGAGGCTCACGATCAAAACAGGGTACCTCGCCCGTAGTATCGTTAAGCAATCCTACTCCTGGGACTATTTCACCCGCATGAGTCCTGTGGACCCGCATGAGGTCATCCGCCTCGTCATGGGACTATTTCACCCGCATGGGACTATTTCACCCGCATGGATCCTGTGGACCCGCATGAGTACCATCGCCGTACTCGCATGGGATTATTTCACCCGCATGGATCCTGTGGTCCGGATCCGCATGAGTGCAAGCGCCGCACTCGCATCATGGGTAGCAAATCCATGGCATAGATAATAACCCGGGGTTTACCCCGTAATAATACAAATATATAACATAGCTCATCCGGCTATCATACATAACATAAGCGCTACCGGCCTATCATATCATACATAAGCACTACCGGCCTATCATATCACAACATAAGCACTACCGGCCTATCATATCATACATAAGCACTACCGGCTTATCACAACATAAGCAAGTTAAGAAATCCCTAACTTCTTATTAACATTATTAATATATCCTCTCATTTTAGTATCCTAAGGCACTAACATGTCTTTTAATAGAAAATCCGGGAATTCAACCCAAGTACCATGTACTTCTAGCTTTTTAAGAAAAACTCTCTTTATACAAAGATTCCAAGATACTAATCACCATAGTATCAAGTTACGATTTCTTTTCAAGACAAGTCACATTTCCTTTTTAGAAATACAATAGGCTTCTAAATCAAGTGACTTCATTTCTTTAAAACCTTAGGCAACCAATGCCTAAAAATCAATTCACCTTTCTTAGTTTCAAATCCTTTATCCGTACTTGTTTTAATTAGAGTAAACCTTTCTTTGTGAACCTTTCAAGTAAACTAATATAACCAACTCCCCATAAAGTCATTATATTAGTGTTATCCCTTTGTCAAAAACATTTTCCCTCAATCCAAGGGACTTATACTTTTGAAATGAAACAAGTATCATATACTTGAAAAAAAGTGTAGATTACCAAATCTTGACGATACCGTACTACATAGATACAACTATTCATGCTCAAGAGATAGGAAAGCTCTACATACCTCCTTGGTCAATCCGCCATAAGTACAACTAACGCAATTAATATGTCAACCTATAATAACCATAGTGTGTTTATTAACCTCTAATTTCAATGTAGAAATTCCAAATTCAAGTTATCAATTCCTAAGGAAAATTGGGCAGCATTTCCTTTGTTTCTACTCACTCTGCCACCTTTTCAAAGGCCGATTTTTCAACATTCAAACGCCTTATTAAGGCCCAACAACCAAACCAACACAAAGGAGATTACACACCTAATCTTGGGTGTGTAAAATTCTGCCCCATAAGTTATAATAGTACACTTAACAATTCTAAGGTGGTTTTTAGGCTACAACATGCTCATAATATTTCTTTAGCCAAATCCTTCATATTCAACCCACATTTCTAGCATGCAATGACTCTAAGAGCATTATTTACCACCATAAGTATTTTCTTCTTAACATGCAACTCTATAAACTAATAATAGAGGAAGAATTATTATCTTAGAGCTTTAGCCAAATTTTATCCAATAATTTGCTAGCCTTTCTACCAAGAATACCACCACCACCTTCACAAGCTATCCACAAGCTTCCTTCTTGTCTTTAAACTTCAGATTTTTCTTAAGGCTAGAATCCTCTTGGATTTTTAGAGAGAATGAGGAGCTTGAAATATTTAGAGAGAAGGAAGAGGTTTTTCAAAGAGAGAGATGACAAATGACCAAGTCTTTAAGACTTGGTCAATATATTGCATGTAAAAATCAGATGGGGGGGACACTTTTCCCCCACTCAGGCCCTTTCAAAATAAAAATCTGACTTTTCCTAAGTTTTTCCTTTGATTTCCGCCGCCACGCTTCGGCCGCGCGCCGCGCCGCAACTCGCGGACTCGGATCTTTCGCGCCGCGTTCGCTTCCCGAGCCGCGGCTCTGAAAATTCAGCGACCCCTCAGGTTTTCCGGCCACGCCTCGTTTTCCGCGCCAGCGTCTACAATCCTCGCTTGGCGCCGCGTTCGCCGCTCAGCGCCGCGCGCTGAGACTCGATCATGTCCGCACTCGAACCACGGGGTATAACAGGGTTGCTCAAGGCATCCTATTGAGCAATATACAGCTCCTCCTTTACCCTTTTGACCCGCGTCGAGATATGGGAGAAGTCTTTCTCATTGAGCTGCTTCAAAGGTCCTTTGAGCTAAAGTAACTTCCAGAAAAATCGGAATTGAGCATTGCCATCGATAATTTGCTCCCAAACGTCTGTTACAATCCTACCAAAGTGCTCATGAGTAGCCCACATATTGAAGAACTTGAAAGGTCTATTATGCATCCTTGGACGATCACAAATAGAGACAATGCATGGCGTATGGTCCGAAAAAGGCCCCGACCGACGGAAATGTGCATTGCCATACCAGCCTGTATGTAACCAATGGGCATTAATGAGAGCCCTGTCAAGCTTGCTCAAAGTATTGCTACAACTGAAAGTGAACTCGCATCCCGTCGAAGATAAATCCGTGAGGCTTAGATCTCAGCAACAATCAACAATATCTTTCGTGTCATAGCTGGTGATGGGTGCCATGTTGAAACGCTCATCCTTCTTCATAACCGTGTTGAAATCCCCAATAACAAGCCACTGCATAGTCATGGGGGTCCCGTACTCTCTTAATTTCTCCCATAATCCCCGTCTATCAATAATCGTGTGTATCCCGTAAACAAAAGTGACTTGAAGCCTCTTGGAGGAGATAACACAAGTGACATCGCAATGAATGGCTTGCGGGTTGATGTCAAGCACTTGCAAGATGACTTTGGTCGGGTTGAATAAAATAAATATCCTCTCTGCCGGATGATTTGTAAAGTTATCCAACACCTCACAGTTGCGAAATTTAGAAGTCCAGAAACGTTCAAGAGTCGAGTTGTTGAGTTTAGATTCCAGGATACCAAAGATGTCAATGGTGTTCTCACGCACCACAAAGCAAATCTCCTTTTGCTTGGAAGGGCGGTGCAGACCCCTTATATTCCATGAGGCAATGATCATTTCGATAACGGAGGGGGAATAGTCTCCTTCGTGCTATCTTCATAAGTAATAATAGAGTTGATGCCACCATAAGTACCATTCTTTTTAGTGGGAAGGGTTGTCATTCTGTTCAAGGGTATGGGCAAACTTTGTCCACCATTATTAGTCTTAGTTTTTGCCCTCGTCCTCGCGCCCACTTGCCCCTCCTCCTTCTTGGTCCCTTCCGAGTTCCGACCTTTCCCAACCTTAGCCGAAGGGCCAAAAGGTTGAGCTTCCAAATCTGTCCGACCCTTGCCAACTTCGGTTTGTGTCCCCGCAAGCTGGCCACTAATATCCGCAACCATTGAACTACCCACATTGTACGCAGGTTGTCTTATACCGTCAGTGTCAGTAGGTCGTCCTGTGCCAGCCACGGTTTGTATCCCCGCAAGCTGGCCCCCAATTCTGAACGAAATCCATCTGTCATTCCCCCCTTCTATCCTAGGGTTAGTCCGACATTTGCTAACCTCGGTTTGGGACCCTGAAGGATGGCCACCATGAGTATGAGGGACGAGTGGGGCGATCATCTTGGATACACACGGGAGAGGTAAAATAGGTGTGCATCCCCTTGACCTTCATTATACTGTTGTTGGGCTCTCGTAAGTGGACCAGTACTAGGCACGGTTTGTGACCTCGTGCTAATTTTTGCCTTCCCTCTTCTCTTAACTACCGTGAACCCATCCTCCATCACTGTCTGATTCCCCTTAGTCAGTCCTCCCTTGTGCTCATCCGGAGTAGTACAACCCCGGTTTGTGTTCCCGGAGGCTGACCACCCGAATCCGCTACCGCACCCATATTCCTACCCAATCCAACCTCGTTTTGAGACGCGTGTTGAGTCTCCATTGGTTGTGACTAAAGATTTCCATATAGAGTAGAAAGAGAGGCGGAGGAGATGTACCGCAGAGCATGCATCTTACAGTGGCAAGTATATACAAAATCATTTTGTTCCCGACCAATGCAATCCGTTTTTATGCATTTTTAAGTGTTGAGATTTTTAATTAATCAGCCCATATAATTACTTTTTCAATGTATCAGTAGAAGGACTCTATTACCAACTCAGGAACTATAGGTAAAAATGTAAATTATTCTTGCGTGAGTTTTGGTAATCATGTTTCCCTTTCTTTTTTCTTTGCTAGGAGATTCAAAAGTCCTTTAACTCATTTGTCTTTCATGCTATGACTCTGAAATTCTTTTGGTCAGATCATGATAATTTGGCAATTTAGGAGATGGATACAGGTTTGGTATTATTTTCCATTTGATTTTTCATCTAATAGACATTCTTGTGTTATTTTCAAAACAACACGACAGAGAGAAAAGAAAAGAAAAAATGATTTAGATCTAAAATGCAGTTTCCATCCCAACATTGAAAGACACAATTAAGGAGGATCAAATAACTTGTCACGATCCAAAATAACATAGTCGTGATGACACTAACCCCAATGATCAGTAAGCCAATCACAACTATTTAACTCAAATTTAATAGGGAAATTGAAAGAAATAATTCCTTGATTATTTTCATTAATATTGAGTATATATACAATTTACAATATCCATAATATGGAAAATCCTATTCCTGTTCTATTCTGAAAACCTTATTCTATTTATACAAAAATTCTACAATTATAGTAAGTGTACAATGCTAATTAAATGCAAATAACATATTACCAAAACTAGATATACACGGCTGTGTATACCGTGTATATCACGGTCTCCAAATTGTCTCGGGTCTCTGTGATATACACGGTATACACAAGACATTGTATACCATGTATATTATGGTATATTTACACTCCCGCAGTCATAGCGGGCGATCGTCGTACGCTGAGATTGTCCCTAAAATCTTCAAATAGAATCGAGGGAAGACTCTTAGTAATGATGTCTGCAATTTGGTACCTAGAAAGGACATTTTCGATGCGTACTTGTCCAGGAGCTACCTTTTTACGAACAAAGTGGATATCCATCTCGATGTGTTTAGTGCGCTAATGTTGAACCGTATTACCAGAAAGATAGACTGCACTAATATTATCATAATATACCAAGTAGCTTTCTGAATGGGACAATGAAGTTCTAAGAGAAGATTACGTAACCAACATGATTCAGATACCACATTGGCTACCCCTCGATACTCAGCCTCTGCACTGGAGTATGATAATGTAGATTGTCACTTTGCAGACCACGAGACCAAGTTATCACCAAGAAACATACAATAACCAAACGTTGAGCGTCTGGTATCTGTACAACCACACCCAATCAACATTTGTTTACGAGACAAGTGTAGAGACCGACGATGGATATAGATGCAAGCCATAATCAAGTGTTCCCTGGATGTAGCGTATAATGCGTTTAAGCGCATTCATGTGCTCAACTCTAGGATCATGCATAAACAAACACATCTGATGTACGACATATGTAATATCCGGTCTCATGAAAGTAAGATACTGAAGAGCCCCTACAAGACTGCGATAGTGGGTGGGATCTTCGTTAGGTGAGCCAGTCGCAGCACCCATCTTGGGTTTAGTATCAACTGGAGTGGAAATAGACTTACATGAGTACATACCAGCTCACGCAATTATCTCAACGACATACTTCCTTTGTGATAATAATAACCCACATATATGATGAGAGATAACAATTCCCAAGAAATAACTGAAGGTCCCCAAGTCTTTTATAGCAAACTCAGAACTGAGTAGTGTCATGATAGACTTGCGTAAATCATCAGAAGAAGTTATAATTATAATATCATTCACATATAATAGAATATATGTAATGAAAGTACCATGACAATATATGAACAAAGAATTATCTGACCTGCTGTGAGAAACCCAATAGTAGATACATAGTCTGCAAATCTCTATATCAAGCCTGTGGGGCCTGCTTAAGTCCAGACAATGACTTCTTTAATAAATAGACATGATTAAGATATATGAGATCTCTAAAACCGAAGGGTTGATGCATGTAAACTGTCTCCTTAATATCACCATGTAAGAAAATATTCTTCACATCTAGCTGATGAATGAGCCATGCTTTTGAAAGAGCCAGATTGAGAACAGTGCGAGCGGTAACCGATTTGACCACCGGACTAAATGTCTCATCACAATCTATGCCAACCTGTTGAGTTTTACCAACACCTACAAGACGAGCCTTATATATCGCAAAAGAACCATCAGAATTATCTTTCTGAGTAAAAATCCATGTAGACCGAATAATATTAACACCAGAAGGAAGGGGTACCAACTCCCACGTCTTATTTTCAATAAAAACATTATATTCGTCGTTCATAACCAATTTTTAATTCGGGTCATTTAATGCAGACAATGGGTTACGGGGTAGTGGAGATTTAAGAACATTAAAATTTAGATTAAAATATCTTTTTGGTTTAAAAATACCCCGTTGACTACGAGTAATAGGTCTGTGACTGTCACGACCCAACCTAGGTCCATGATGAGTGACCGAGCTTAACCTGCCCGACAACCCAACTTTTGTTACCTGAACTCACACATGACATTGAATATGGTCTTTGTAACTAAGTTTGGAAGCTATAAATAGAATACCAAAGTCCAATTGTAACTCAAAACATCTCAAAACATACTTATATATACGTAACATTTCACAAGGTAAGCCAACGAGGTTGCCGATACTTCTGTACAACAAAACAATGGTCGGCAAGGCCAAACAGTACCCATGACACCCACGTTGTCCGCAGACTACTAGAAGAGTATGACCGTGCATAAGTGACAGGACAGGGGCCCGTCAGACCCAGGATGTATACAAACAAAATTATACCAAAACAGGAACAGTCTCCGAAGCAAGTGGAGTTGTCTGACTCCCAATGCTGACTCCTCCTAGGTGGCTGAATCGTGTAACCGCATCCCTGAACCTGCGGGTATGAAACGCAGCCTCCCGAAGAAAGGGGGATAGTATGAAATATATACTGAATATGTAAGGTAATACTGAATCATAAAACAAGGAAAAACATAACAGTAAGCAAGTTTAGAAAGCAACCTATGAGTTACCTGGAACAATACTTTGAACCATGTCATATGGTCCCTTACACAAATCTCGCATACTCAATATAAATATAGAATATCCTACTCGTAGCCGCTTCCGGCTAATAACACAATAGTCCCTTCGGACGGCCGCTTCCAGCGTAGTCATGATGGCCCATTCGGGTAGCCGCTTTCGGCTTAGCTAGTGTGGCCCATTCGGGCAGTCGCTTCCGGCTTAAGAATATCATAATCCAGCTGATCGGGTGGAAGAATAACAATACACATGATATACAGTATGAATATGTAATGAAGTTACAAAACGTTGCACCCCTTTCAGAGTGGTTTCTATTACAACTCCCTTTGGAGAGATTTTGAGAACAAGTTTTAGAGTTTCCTTCATGTACCATTTGTTTTGTAGTGAACGTGTAAGTATAATGTATCGCAGAAGCTTCATTTGAATTATCAACAAGAGTATAACATGAACGAAACAAGACACTGGATATCGACTCCACATCCAACTAAGAATAGAGTACTTATGTTTTACATTCTTTTGGTGTCATATAAAAGGGATCATGCCAAAATATGAAATAAGGGTTAACCTTACATACCTTATTTATGCCTCAAGCTAATCCTCGAGTCCCTTCCGAGCTTAATCAACTAAAATACCATCAATAATATAGGGACTAAGACTAGGCCAACAAGATTATTCTAACTAATCATTTATTCTGTCGCAACGGGATTTGGACAGCATCTCCCCTATAATCCTACCAACCCAACAATTCTAAATTAAGCTAATAACCAACAACAACAACAAATCTAATAATTTACAATAATAATATGACTAAACTCATCTTACAATTCTATCCAAAACATCCCCTAAACTGCAACGCCTTAATATTCGGTATACGATAATTATAACTATATTTCTAACACTTTAATCCGTTAAATCTCCACGTAATCATCTCAATAACAATGATGAGAAAATAATACATACCTTAGAAGCAGCTCAACCACGAAAATAACATCCCCCAAGTTCAATATTTAGCTTGAAACGACGACGACAACTCGTATTACACTTTATCCTTCACGAGCCTCGGGATTCGGGGCCTCGAACTTGATCGAACCCTTGCTTTATATCTCTAACTCTCCTCACTCTCTCTCTCTAAAATATTCTAGATCTTTTGGCATGCAATGAGGAAGATAATGGGTGAAAATTTTCCTTCAATAGCCAAGGAAGTGGGCCTGACCCGACTTGGAGTCGGGTTGGGCCGAGCCCACTGCCAGTATGATATTTCCTCCTTAAAACGTCCATAACTTTTTATACATAGGTCCCATGAAGGCCCACGACCTATGGTTGGAAAGGTATTTCAATTATCTACAACTTTTATTTGTTGTGTTTTCCCAAATTCTCAACGTATAATGGTTTGTTAGCCTCGTAAATCTAGATTACCCGAAAACGTATCCTTAAATCATCCTTTTGGAGTGCTTATACTCATATTTGGCTTAAGTGTCCCTCTTAAGACTTTCTAAGCTTCCTATGTATTATTCATATAACTTGTCATATGCCCTTTATAAAATCCTGACATGTGGGCCCCACCTTAACTTACGGTTACGAGGGTTATTTGTCAAGTAACGTATTAACCAACTTACACCATATGGCCTCCACTGTCGTCTATATGTTATTCTTATATATATATATATATATAACAGAATCTTCATCCCTAATCCTTGTATATATTTCCCCTCCCCTGAGCCCATACTAAGTCGTCTGCAGTCTCGGTAACACGAAATTTTTTCCGGGGTGTAACAGTGACTCGGTGGAGAATTGGGTAGATTTTGAGGAAAATTCGGATGCGTGATGGACTGGCCAACAGGCAGTGGTCCTGATGGCCCAACACTGGAAATCGGACTCAGTACTGGAACAGACACTGGGGCAGAAACACTCTCGGTAGTGGGCTGGACAATCGTCCCAATAGCTGGACCTGGGATGAGGAAAGGATGGACAATGTGTATTTGTGGGCCAGCAGGTATTGGGCCTGCTGGCGTCTCTTGGTCACTGGATTGACCCATTAAGTGGTGCATAATGTATGGTGAGACTTCATTATCTAAAAACATATACGAACCGGGCACAGGACTACTGACTTTTGCAAACGAAAATTGGGTTTCATAAAAAAACTACATGGCGACTAATGATTATTTTATTAGACGATAAATCAAAATATTTATAACCATGATGAGTAGAGGGATAACCCAAAAACACACAAATGGTGGAATGGGCTTGAAGTTTGTTAATTGTAGGGGTTGGAAAAGTGGATAACATAAACACCCAAAGACCCTAAGATGTGAATATGAAGGATTGTTATTATAGAGAATTTAAAGGGGAGAATCATATGCTAACCCTTTGGTAGGAAGTATGTTAAGGAGGTAAGTAGTCATTTGTAGAGCATGATGCCAAAAAGAAGAAGGGACGGAAGCATGAGCCAATAAAGTTCAGACAATATTATTAATGGTACAAATTTTTCGTTCAGCTTTTCCATTTTGTGAGGACGTATGACGAGATGAGAAACGAAAAACTATGTCATTAGCATCACAAAATTTCCGAAACAACCCATTATCATATTCTTTGTCATTATCACATTGAATATTTTTTATTTTCCGTTCGAATTGGGTACGAATGAAAGCTCTTAATTTTTAAGAATGTGGAAAAACTTGAGATTTTTTCGCTAATCGAAAGGTCCATAAAAATTAGAATAATCATCTAAAACAGAATATAATAACGATGGCCTAAAGAACTTAGAACTGGAGATGTCAATAAATCGCTATGAATAATGCAAAAGGCATCAAATTACGAGAAGTAGATGATACAAATGGTAATCTAATATGTTTCCCTAACAGACATAAATGACAAATTGGAATACTACGCGTACCCTTACAAGAAATAAAATTATTTTATCCAAGGAAGAAGTAATTGATGGCCCATGATGACCCAAACGTGCATGCCACAAGGAAGGAGCTAGAGCAGCAAATGTCGACGACATGGATTGACTCGAGGAAGTGGTGGTTGTGATTAGACAAAGATCGCCCCTATTGTTGCATCTCATGAGAGGTATCCCCGTTTTAAAATCCTTCACAGAAAACCCAAATGGATCAAAATTAATAGAAACTCAATTATCAGTAGTGAATTTGCGAACATACACCAAATTTTTAATTAAGTTAGCGGCATGAAGGATATTTTTCAAGACTAGAGGTGGATGTGGGGGATACAAAGTTGTATTACCGTAACTATGAATTGGAATTGAGTTGCCATTACTAACAAAAATGCCACGATTTTTGCTCAAATTTAAATAAGATGAGAGAGTACATTGGTCGGACATCATGTGAGAAGTGGCACCGGTGTCCATGTACCAATTCGCATCTGGAGGATTTAATCCAAGTGTATGCATGGCGGTCTTAATATCGGTGGGTGTCGGAATTGAATTCAGGACTGCAACAGTGAAGGCCTATGGGGGTCGAGGCCCAAGCAGACCGGCCTGCAGACCCGACCCAAATTGATACGGGTTGTTGCCGTAAGAACCTGAAAAGTTGGGCCTGTGATTAGGCTGATCGGGGCCCAATTTCCCAAGAAATAACTAGGCGGGCAGTAGACTGGACTGGGCCAATGGCCTTTGGTTCAAGCCCACTGCCAAGGGTCCAGGGCTTAGACCAAGCGGGTTGGGCCCTAGTACCCTGAGGCCCACTGCCGGCGTTGACATCGTTCCGTCCGCCGCTGTTGTTGGCACCGTGATTTTTGCCATTATTTTTACGGTTTTGACCCTTCTTGTCGCCACCGTTATTGCGGTTTTGGTCGTAATTGTCAATAAAACCATGTGAGTTGTCGAACGTAGTCATCATCACCACAGAACTTGCACCGGTAGCCGCCTTCTTGGCCAAGCCGGCTTCTTCTAACGTGAGAATCAAACGGGCTTGATAAAAAAAGGGAAGTGGATTACTTTGACGGAGTAGAGTCCCAATGCCATTATAGGCCTCAAATAGGCCTGCAATCATTTGTAGAACAAGACGATTATTGGTAACAACCGCTCCAATGTTACGAAGTTAGTCCGCCAATTCCTTGAGCCGTTTACAAGAAGCTGAAACATTCGAAAAATCTTCCATGCTGACTTGTGAAAATTATTGCTCAAGAGTGACAACTCGGGAATGTTGGTTATCCTGGAATATATCACGCAATATATTCCAGGTAGCCATAGCCGTAGTGTCTGGTTCAATGATCGTTTGTTACATATCGATAGAAATAGTAGAGTAAATTCGCTGAAGGACGGTAGCATCAAGGGTTATCCATAACTGAGGATTCTCCTCGGGGGTAGGTACATTAGTTGTGACAGGTGCCGGAGGAATTATGTTATGGAGGACTTGATGTGAGAATGCATGAATTTTGACAAACCAATTATATATTGGACGTTTTCTATTTCACGAAAAATAGGGATGTGGTTCTTGATGTTGGAAATAACAAGGGCAGGATGAAACACGTTCTTCGATGTAGACATAACGAAAGAACAAGAATTTATGAGGTATTATAGAAGGAAATTTAGGAATAGAGGGGGTAAGGTGGCACAAATTCTGAGAATGGACATGGAAAGCGAGGCAGCGGAAGATAGAAAAATTGAGAAGTAAGTTTAGACCTACACTTCTGATACCATGAAAGAAATAATCTCTTGATTATTTTCATTAATGAATGAGTATATATACAATTTACAATATCCATAATATGGAAAATTCTATTCCTATTCTACTCTCAAAACCCTATCCTATTTGTACATGAATTCTACAATTATGGTACGTGTACAATGCTAATTAAATATAAATAACATATTACCAAAACTAAATATACACAACTGTGTATACCATGTATATCACGGTCTCTAAATTGTCTTGGGTCTCCGTGATATACACGGTATACACAAGGCATTGTATACCGTGTATATATCGTGTATATTATGGTATATTTTCATAAATAAAGTGTGAAAGTTGTCTGGTAAATCAATTTAAGTTTTAAAAAGTCTCATAATATAAATAATACAAAAATACTACACACTCAAGACTAGTGTCACTTGTACAAGAACTAACTAATGAATTGGGAATATATCCCTAAATAGAGTCTAATCAATCCAAGATTTAAGCCTAAGTGTAAGAACCTCTAACTGATTAGGAACATCTCAAATAGTAAAGTAACATGATAAGATGGACAATTACACAACTTAGGCAAATTAAGCAACAAGGAATGAATGCATCAATGATATGAGATGTAGATGCTAGGCAATGCAAGGCCTTTGGTTCTCATCACCAGTATACATACATTTGAACATAAACGAATGATGACCTATGGGGGACTCGCGAGGTCCATATACCACACATGCTTACACAATACCTAATTATAACAACAACAGGCTCACACATTACATGTTTCTAACCATAAAATCTTATACTCGTCTATTTCAACACAAGTTCATACAGTATGAAGTATGAATATGACATGCACAATAACAAGAAGCAAGTATAAGCAATAAATGTTCTAACTTTAGTCAATTGTACATAAATAATTATACAATAAAGACTTGATCTTTAGCTTCTTTTCCACTTTTTAAATGAGTATAAAGGGATGATGGGGACACACAGTCATATATCACATAGACATATAATAATATCGCGGAAGGTACATACTTCATACCCCAGTCATGGATTCAAAGGATCGTACTATTCTATCAGCTAGTGTTAAAAGCATGTCATTCACTATTTAATTTAAAGCACAAGTACCCATAGCATGTCACCGGTACTCGATACAAGTGCTCATCACCTCAAAAGTATCGGGACTTCCTTATCATCCATATTACCCTATTTTAGTTAGTTCATTAGACCAACCATAACACTTAAGATAATATACAAGATAACTTGCCTGCTTGAAGTTCAAAGCTCAAGCGATCACTACATGGTCGTGCCCTTCTTCAAAGCTTCCGAATAATCCTAAATTGTTCAAGTACGTAATCTACGTAAGTATACGAGTCTGTAGATACCCATATCACTATGGTAATAATTCAGGTCCAAAAAGTCAATCCAGAGCTCCAAATGTTAAAAATGTAATTTTATTATAAAATATGGCCTAATATAGTTAAAATAATACTCTGCAAGTTTAAACGAGTCCAATTATACACATATTGATATACTTTGATTCTGAATATAAAAATGAACCCAAAAAGCTAACCCCGAGCCCCCAAAGGCAAAACTAGAATTTTATTTTAAATTAGTTTACCCGTAGCTTAATTAGTTCAAACCCTGAAAACTCATTAAAAATCCATCATCTTGATCCTCAAATTCATGATTTACCATTTTCAACTTTTGAGTTCAACATTCCAATTTCTACAATCCAAATACGAATATAAACGATAACCATGAAACCAATCACGGGAAAACACCAAAATAAATGTTAGATACTTACCCACTCATTAAGACGAAAATAACTCTCTGGAAATCACCTCAAACGGAGCTCTAAAACTCAAAATATGCCCAAAATACTAAATATTTCAAACTGCTCGATTTATACACTGTCCCATCCTTTTTTTCTTCATCGCAATCGTGACCTGCCAGGTGTCATGATCGCTATGTCCAATTTTTTTAATCAGAAACCAGCAACAACAATTTGAAGTAAAATGACCATATCTCCCTCATACGATATCGAAACACGACCAATTACTATTGTTCTGAAATTACGATATGGGTCTAGTGGTTCAATTGAAACACAAATCAAAGGTCGTTTGCTCAATATGGTACCATTTTTGCTCAAAACGATGTCGAAACCAAAAACAAACACCATACAACCCAAACACATCCGAAACTTATCGAAATCTAACCAAATTTTGTGGACAAGTCCAAAATCATCATACGAACCTGCTCGAACTCTGAAAACATCCAAATGGGACCGTCTTGACCCGATCTTGATCGTGGTCAACTCCAAATCCTATCAAAAGTTAGTTTCTCAACCAACCACCTGAATCACACCCGAACCTCGTGGGAACCAAACCAATAACTCAATTAAGTCATAAATAACATTTCGAACCTAATGGAATTGATGAAACTTTGAAAAAAACTCATGTACCCTAGGTATTGACTATGGTCAAACTTCTTCATTTCATAACTTTAAGGATTTCTAAAATATCCATTTTCTTATCCAAAACTTACTCAAAAGCCTAGGAAATTGCGCCACTGTTCCCCACAAATCATAAACATCAATACGAAGGTGCTAACGGAACCAACAAATTTTGAATTCGGGTCTTATGTCTCCCCGTGATCATCTTTTCACCATAAATAGGCATATTAAATGCTAACCTGATTTAATTGTCAAAAAACAACCAAATAAACTCTAAAATTAGCTTAGTCTATTTCTACAGGTCAAGAATAATATTTCAAATCTAACGGAATCTTCAGATCACTAAATAGAGCACGTTTTCCTAAAATAAGCAATCTATTTAAATAATTGAATGCAAGATTTTTCAAAGTAAAACATTATCCTAAAGTGAATCAAATGATATTCGTTTGACTTCAAATTTTACAAGCAAGGCAAAATAATTATTACGGAGCTTCTGAAATAGACGACACGTAAAACAGTGCAGTGATTCTCAAATTGACCGATCGGGTCACTACATCATCCACTACTTAAGCACACGTTCGTCCTTGAACGTAAAACAAAGTTCGTTAGTTTTGTTTTCCTGACTCACAAAGATGATTCGAGATGGCGAGCTAGCCATCAAGATCGAGGAAGGTATCTGAACTATCGAAAAGTTGGGGATATACACATCGCAAGTACGACTCAGTCTCCCATGTTGCCTTCTCGACCGGATGATGCCTCTATTGAACCTTTACTGAAACTAACTTTTTGGATCCTAAATTCCAGATCTGCCTCTCCAAAATGGCTATCGACTCTTCCTCAAAAGTCAAATTTACATCAAGCAACTCTAAAACCCATTCAATCATATGAGTACTATCCAAATGGTACTTCTTGAGCATCAAAATATAAAATATGAATTTAACACCCGACAAACCAAGTGTCAAAGCTAACTCATAGGCCACCTCACCAATATGCTAAAAAATCTCAAAGGGACCAATATACCTCGAGCTAAACTTGTCCTTTTTTTCGAACATCATCACACCCTTCATCAAAATCCCATTCACCAACTATGAACTCAAACTCAAGGACCTTTCAATTCGCATAACTCTTTTGTCTACTTTGAGTTGGGAGATACCTCTCCTAAATCAATTTGACCTTGTTAAATTAATCCCACAACAAGTTTGTATTCCAAGGACTAACCTCAAGTGGATCAAACCAACAACAGTAAACCGACATCTTCTACCATATAATGTCTGAAATTGTGCCATCTCAATGCTGGAATGGTAGCTATCATTGTAAGCAAACTCTGCCAAAGGAAATAACTGATCTCAATAATTATTAAGGTCAATCATACGAGCCCACAACACATCCACAAGGATTTGAATAGTCCACTCAGACTGGCCATTTGTTTAAGGGTGAAATGACATGTAACTCCACTCAAGTTGTAAGTAGTCTGATCATGTACGAACAAAGCCAAGTTAGTCAAACACTCCATAATGACCCAAGTAGAACCAATATTTCCAAAGTCTCTGGTAATATTTTCACAAAGAACATAACAATTCTCTTGTTCACTTAATTTGCCAAATGTTTCTAACTTAGCTCAATAGTTTGATTCTCATACATTTGACCAACTCCATTTGAAATACCTGATTTTGATTATAAATATAACTCTGAACGCAATTGGTTGATTCCATAATTATCATCATAGTCTCCATGATCATGTAGCTGAAAGCACAACCCATTCTCAAACTTTACCCGTAAAGTACTATGATTCCACTTATCTTTCTTTCTAAACTTCCAAAGTCATATTTACTACCAAAAATCCTTTAAAACACATCATCACACATCATAAGTATAAATCATGACTCCGTCTTACCAGAAAGGAATTTGCATTTGCACTGAGCCAACGCTAAGTATTTTCATCACAAACTGACCTTATCCAAGTCCAATTGCACAAATTTCAAATCCATTAGTTTCGTTTCGACTATCCAAAACTACTGAGTCAACACTCATCGTTCAATTCCTCTTAATCCTTCAAATAACATAGTATGCGCATCATCCTGGTGATTATTTTGCCGTACCAAATATGTAAAAATTAACTGATTACCAAAGACTTTCCATATCCATTTATACCTCCTCAAAACATCACCAAGTATCCTTGTAGACCACTAGAATTTCCCGTATAGCTACCATCAATAAAATATTATCAAATCTTCTTGTAAACTCTAATAACACACGGTAAACCTTCCATACCTTTATTCCGAACCCAGTCCATTAATTTTTCAAAAATAGATTACTAGAATAACCACAAATATTTCTGGTAGTATATCCATAAGCCACTCTGATTTAAATGAATAAATCTGACCCGGTTAAAATGCACAATTCCTTGAATATCACTAATAATCCCCTAAATTGTTCCAAATGTTTATAAAATGAATAGTAAGCCTTCTGTAAGTTTATGATGAACCATTTAAATATGTTGTTCCTGAATACTCAACCTCGTATTGTTGTTCCCTACCTCAAAAGCTGAAATTTACCAAAATCATCAACTGAGTAATGATAACATACTTATGACTTTAAATTTTCATGTTCGTTAACTCGCACTAGTCACCCAAATACTATAAACTTCATAGAATCTAATTAAATCAAATTCTCCTCTTTGAACCTTCACTATACTCGTTCATAACCTTGAACACTCTAACATAAGGCCTATGTCCTCGTACTTCACCCTTCACAACCATAAAATCTTTGAGCAAAAAACATTATTACGCCTTTAGCAAATTAAAAAGCATCAAATCTTACAATCCATGTGCCTTACCACGCATAAATACTCTCAAGTCATTCGTATTTGAAATACTCAACTATACTATCTAACCATCACTTCGACACAATCTACTACTATAGACATAGTCTATCCTCGAAAATCTAACTCTAATTCTCCCGACGTAGATACATTTTCTTATCAACCAACTCTAGCTCATTTATTTAATGATGCCACAAAATTACCCATCTTAGTGCTGCATAAGTTACCTTCTCATAAATCTTAAATATCAAAGTCCACACTAAGTCAAGTATTCCATAAACTTCCTTCCTCAATCATACTTATCACTTTTACACCCTATCTGAATGATACAATATAATGTCACTGTAACATGTACATGATTCAAGTGGTCATGTTGCTTCAAATTCAAGTCTTACGAACCTTAATCCTTCAAAACCGATAGTAAGATGCATATATATTAATTTTTCATTTTCCATATTTCATTCAAAATCTCTTTTATCATTATCAATCGAAAATCACCCAAACCCACTCGCGGGGTGAATTGCAATATCATACATCACTTAAAATAGCTAAGTCAATCATAGAGGTAGAAGTAAACCATAATATTCAGCCTCTAACAGTTTCCTTTGCCTCACTTTAACCATAAAATTGAACATTCCTCTAAGCCAAACGCATTACGCATACGATATCCATATTTATTCTCCAAATTAGGCACAACAATCGGTAATTCTTTAAGTAATTAAATCTTCACCACTCATTCATAACTAGTGTAACACTCCATAAATCCAGAATAGGTGTGCATGCGTTAAATGAGGATTAATGTGATATTTAAACATGTGAAGTTCTATTGGAATGAGATTAGGTGGAAATAGTTGTTTCAGAATCAAGGCGAATAGTGAGGTGCATAAGATTCGATAGAATCATCTAAGTTTACGGTAGGTCTGACTTTCAGCAAGTTTACATGAAAATCCGTTGAGGATTTGAGAAAACTTAGAACATGAAAGTTGTAGATATTTGAAATATATTTTCCATTGCGCATGGTAGAGTGTGTTTTGCGTGATCTGTATTCCATCTACACGACCTCACACGTTAGACTTTCTAGCTTTACGTTTTTATCTATATTTAAGGTTGGGGGTTAATTCCCCAACTTCCCCAAACACAAAATAATAACCTAGAGGGAGATATAGCTCGTCCCTAGCCTCAAGAACACTTAAAGGTAAGTTCTAGCGATGATTCTAAGTTTATTCCAATTCCCAACACATTATTAATATGGGTAAACCCTTCAAATCCATAGATAATCAATAGAGACTTCATGTTGGATGAAAGAACCATATAATCCAAATTCAAGAGTATTGAACGCCAAAAACGTAAAATTTTCATCCCTTAATTGATTATAGCTTTATATTTATGATTATAGACTCTAAGTTCATGAGATATGAGTTGGTGTGTTTGATAGAGAAACATGGACGATTATAGGTTTGGGTTGTTGATTATTGATTAAGGGTGTTGTTTATCTTACGTGTGATGAAAATGATATTGATTACATCTAAATGAGATTATAGAATCACCTAGAAGTGATAGATTAGGAATTGGGTGAAGAAAACACCATTAATGAAGGTTGTGGAGATTTATGCCCACCAAGTGTTTGATAAAATGCTTTGATGATCAAAGCATGTGTTTTATTGCTAATATGGAATTCCTTTTACTTATATTGCTTTAGATTAAAGTTGAAAGGGTTGAAGGACATTGTATTACGCTCAAGAGCATGGAATTAAGGTACGTGAGACTAACTCTCTACGTTTGGGAATGTTAATGATTCTCCTTACGCCATATTCTTTTACTACGTTACAAATTGACTCAGAAATATAGTTAAGCTTTATTCCTTTAATAGTTGCGGAACCTATATTTTTTAGTTTATGAGCTCAATACGTAATTAGTATAGACTTGTGTTTGATATCCACGAGACTCAGCCTAGAATAATCAGCATGTTGTAAACTAGTTAAAGCTTCACTCCTCATAATCAGTTTCATGAATACATGTCTCAGCGAATCATTGCTCGGTACGTAAATTTTGTATCTTTCAACATGTTTTTCATTTCTTTTATGTAAATTTTTAATGTTGAACACCGATATATTGGGCCCAAGGACACATATATATTTGGGCTCAAGGCCACAGTTTATGTATATGTATACTTGGGCCCGAGGCCACATATTTGTGCACATATATTGGGCCTAAGGCCACAATTTTTTATTTCAGTTAAATAGGTGATTCTCCATTTCAGAATAGGAAGTATTCATATTCTTTAATTATTTTGTTCAATTCAGTTTTCAGTTATCATTTATCAATTCAGTTTTAGTTTAGATTCAGTACATTATCTTTTTTATTGATTTAGGCTGACCTTTCCCGAGCACCCCATACTATTTATTCTTTCAGTTAGTTTTACATACTAGTGCAATTCAAATGTACTAACTTCCCTTTCAATTGGTTTTACATACTAGTGCAATTTAAATGCACGTAACGATTTACAAGTTGACGACTCAACTCGCTAGGTTCCAGTATCAGATGATTTGGTGAGCCTCGGTCTTTCCGGATATTATCTTATATACAATATTTATTTAGTTTAGATAGCCAGGTATGTTGGGGGCTTGTCCCGGTAATGGTCATTACTTCATTATTCTTAGAGGTTTCGTAGACTAGAACAACAATTAGTCAGTACTTAGTAGGCTTTTGTGTTAGGCATATCAACTACATTCATATACTTCAGACTTATTCTGCATTTATGATTTATTGATTAGATTTTTCAGTATCGCAGCATATTTATCAGTTATATTCTGTTAGTATACTACATGTTGATTCAGTCAGCCAGTTGGTTCTCTCGGTCACATGTTGTCAGGCACCGAATGCCATGTTACGTCTAGGTCATGGTTCGGGGCGTGACAAAGCTTGATATTACAACAATAGGTTCAAGTGTTCTAAGGATTCTGAATCCATACCTAGTAGAAAAGATAGTATACGAACATAGAATAGTGTCAGATGATGAGGGATTTAGAAATAACCTTATGCTTCACTTTAGTATTCAAAGTCGAATAAGAGAACATGATACTAGAAGGTGGTTAACAAAAGAATAGTAAGTAAGTTCTGAGTAGATACAATGTATTAGCAATTTCAGCACAGTTAGTAGAGGTAAGATTTGATTTCCTTAGTGAACACTAGTAAGTGGATGACTGTCACGACCCAAATCTCATTGCGTTGTGAGCGCACCTACCCTAAGTCGTATGCGAACCCATTCATACAACATAAGAAAAATATGAAAGTAAATGCGGAAATAAAGAAATAGAAGAGAAGTAATTAAACAAGTCTTATAATAAATACAGAATCTGAAGAAAAACCACCAATGATTCGGTAGTCATGAGTACAAAGCTCTAAGTATGAATACAAGTCTGAATATAATAATACAAAGGCTGTCCGAAAATAACAAAGACAGAAACATAAAGATAGAAGAAGTTCTAGTGTCAGGGAAGAAGCTGTAACTCACCCTAGACTCCACTAATCACTCACTCCAAGCTGCAAATGAGGTTGCTCCGGTATATCCTAGCTTGGTACCTGCACATAGAGTGCAACAAGCGTAAGAATGAGTATGAGAAACACGTGTACTCAGCATCATCATCGACCGACCCTATCTATAATGGTGGTGAGGGTTAGTACTTTCCGATACCACTATACTAATTATTTTGTTAAACATAATAAGTAATCAGTTAACCAACCTAACAATAAATTTACAGTTTGATATTGTACAAGTACTCTCACATTTGCAGGTTCATAACAAGGTTCAGCCTAAATCCCATTCAGGGCATCTAGACCCATCAAGATACACCACTTAAGACTCTCAGTGATATAAGTGTAATCTAACAGTAATTCTTCTTCAAACTAAGATTTTAAGTATATCAAATATCAGCTCCAAGCACACATAACACCAGATACATATCCGAATAGAAATTAATGCAATGCAAATGATATATATGTATGTGTTAAGTCTATTTTAGTACTGTTTTAGAGTCTGTTTTAGGGTGTATTTTATGTGTCTTTTAGTTGTTTTGTACAATATTATGCGTATTGTTTTGTGTTTTCAGGTTTTATGCGATTCAGATAGGATAAGGCGAATTCAAGAGGAAATGAGCTGGTATTGAGGGAAAAAATGCACAACCGAGTCCCAAGCAAGCGGTCAACAAAGTCCCAGGAAGCATAGAAAATCTGGCAAAGATTCGGACAAAAAAAGCAAAAGAGTCGCGGTGTATTGAAGCAAGGGTTGTGGAACTGAAGAGCTACGACGCCGGAATAGAGAGCCGAGGTGCCAGGCAGCCAGAAAGCTAGAGGAATTTACTGTCGAAGGCGCTGCAATGCCCAACCATCAGGGCCGCGGCGCTATGTTACCCGAGGGCAAAAATTAGTTTCTGCCAAAAGGGTGTCGTGGCTCCACCCTGACTGAGCCGCGGCGCCGACGACTAAAATATAGCAAGAAACCTAATTTTAACAGGGGCAAAAAGGTCCATTCGATGGTTTTCATATATATACTGAGGGAGGCATTTTTCTGGAGGAGGAATCTCATAACATATCATATATTTGGAGGCAAGAACGGAGGCAGAAACAATTAGAGACATCGATTTTTCAAGTTCTTTTTCTATTCTTTACTTTATTTCAGTTTATGTTGGATATTGAGTTGATTAGTTCTTAGCATGTCTATGAGCTAATTACTTTATTAGGGTTTTCCATCGAATCGCTTGAAACTCTTTCATAATTTAATGCATTGTTAGTGATTTCTTCTTCGTTTATTAAGATCTATTCAACTTGTGTTTATTGAATGATAATTAATTGGCCATTAGTTTTTATTACTTATATGATTTCAAATCGAGATCTGAAAAGAGAGATTTAAATATGATATAGTTGATTAGACGTAGATTTAATCTTGAACGATAATATCACGATTTCTTGTGTAGTGTGTGTAGGTTATTGATCTTAATTCTCCTATGTGGTAGAATTTATCATAGAAATATAGAAAATTTCCACTTAGGTTGAGTCTTTATATGTCCTAAAAGGAATATAGAACACCTTAGTTAACCTGCTATCTTAGTAAGAAGAAGAATCATTAGTTTTGCATTAAAGAGTGATAAAGTGGATAGTGGAGGAGATTGGAAACCCTAATTACCTTCATAACCGATTTAAAACTCCAAGTATTATCATCCTTAGTTTATTCATGCTTATTATTGATTTGTTAGTTCTTAGTTTAGAAACCAAAAATCATTAATGTTTACCAAATAGAAACTAAAGGTTCGTTATCGGTACTTGATAATTCAATCTCTGTGGACAATACTCGGTCTTACCGAGATTATTACTACATTGTGATACGTTTACTTACGTAGCATATAGAAAAATCGCATTAGTTATGCAATGGCCATATGTACCCAATATACACACATTACTGCATTAGTTGTCACGTAACCCATGAGGGACTCATGAGGTCAATTTACCCATCCGATCCCATCGGATACCAACTCTGTGGCTGAAGTGTCATCATCAATCATCACCCTCGTATCATGTACCATATCCAACAACCAGCTTCCCAAGCCTCTCTCAGTAATATTTCATTAGTTCAATGCCAATTATAATATGTATGAATGATATGGATATGTGTACACCATGCAACATCATAATCATTATAATCAGAAGTATCAGATTATATTCAAGTGTTTAGACGAAATGTAGAGAGATTAATGCAAGACATGCAAAATCAAGAATATTATATCAACGTGGCTACAAGCTCAAGTAAATAACAATCATACCAACCTAAGAGGATTTATACACCGCACTCGTTGCCCGAACTAAGCACATAAATTTCTTCACATGCATCATACTAGTTCATTAATTATCCAATTAAGTTCACTAGTATATGTATTAGTGTTCGTCACCTCACTAATATGGGACCCCCAATTTCCATTACTCCCCTTAATTCATTACATAGCATACGAACACATAAACACTACACTAGAGTCTAGAAAGTCTCAACTTTCCCGATCGAAGCCAAAGAACTCACGCGATAGCCTTTCCCTTTTGTTGAGCCTCCTCACGAGCCCTCTATGATAAATCATATCAATTATATGAGATTACGGTCTAACGGTACCCATAATCCCAAGCTAAATTACAAAGGAACCCGAGATCCATATTAAAATATGAACTTTCCTACTCAAATAGTACCAATACATGCTAGATAATCATAATCTCAAGTTAATTTAATAAAAAATCCAATTGGATCCCCAATTTCTAACCCTAAAAATTCCCGCAATTCCCAAAAGGGTTTAAATCATACAATTGGTCAAGTAATTATCATCTACTAGTCTAATACATCACTAGTTTACAATATCAACAATAATAAGTCAATAATCAATCCCCAATTACAACTCACTTATTCTCAACAAGACTTTTCTCTTATTTTCCCCATCTAGGAATAATGCTTAGGATGAAGATTAACTACACAACATTAATGAAAGGGAGAAATGTTACCTTTAATGATCAAATCCTCTTAAACCTTCAAGAACACCCTCTGCCCAGCTCTAGTCCCAAGGAGAATATTTGGGGAATGAGAATATAATTTTAGGTCTTCAATTTTTATAATCTAAACACTGTTTCCTCTTCGGCAGAATCGATTCCACTAGAGCGGACACGTTGCTACGGAAAACCTATCCCATAGGGCGAACCCACTTAAAAATCTAGATATCCCCTAGGGCGAACCCAAACCCATCAATGCCCAAAACACACCAACTTTTCGTTAACCACCTGAAATATTACACCCCGTAATACCAGGGCTATTAATTGAGAACGTGATTAAGGATTTAAGATTTGAATTTTGGAAGGAAAGAATTATTACAGTTTCTTAAGGAAAATGTTGGAAAATGTGAAGACAACAATTTATTAACTTGGAGTTTAATTCTCCTAATTGGAGTTAAGGCATTAGTTTTGGATTTTGAAGTCTCGGATTTGGTCATGTGGGGCTCACGAAAAATTTCACAATTTTGTGGGGCCCACGAGATTTTGAGATATTTTGGCCAAGATAGAAATTATTTTGTGAAGAACTAATTTTGAACCAATCGGAGGGTGACACATGTCACCCCTCCACTTTTTTTGCAAGATGATACACTTATAGATATTTTTGAGAAGAGGAGGACAAGTGGACAAGTGGGTCCCACTCCACTTGTCCATATATTTAGATATATATCCAAGTCTTGCAAGACTTGGATCATTATACACTTACATCCATATAGCTCTCATTTCTCCCTTAAGCTCTATATTTTCGAAAATCTCTCAACCAAGAACAACAAGAGTTGATTATGTTTTTTTCTCCAAGATTAAGCCCCTAAACCAAGTGCTAAACCAAGATTTCTCTCCAAGACCTCTCCAAATAGTGAGGGCCGAAACATGAGCTTGAAAACCCTAAGTTTTGATTAATTATTTGGAGGTGAAATGTGAAGGGAAGATGGGTACAAGGTTGTAGTCGATACATGAGAGTGATTGGAACTTGAAGAAGAGGAACTAAGACAAAATTGTGGACAAAAAATGAGTGGACTGTTTTGGCGGATTTGGGCTACTTTTAAAGGTAAAAATTCTTCTTCCTCTTGAAGTAATTGGATATTACTTATTGTTATAATGTATAGATGAACTTGTGTTAAGAAAGAAATGGAAAATGAGAAGAGTAAGTGATAGATGTTGGTATTGGCCGAATTGGGCAGTTTTGTGACGTTGGATTCGTTGTTTATTATTGTTGTTATTTACACTTGTTGCATGTTATAATGGAGTAATATTGTTGTTAATAAGTTTATATAACTTATATAGAAGTTTTGGAACTTGAATTGGAATAAAAAAGATTAAGGAAAGAGTTATCGGATTGTAGTTGTTGGCCGTGGAACCTATAAAACTGTTGGATATTGTCGTGCAGTTTTTATGGACTTTTTTTATGGCGTGTATATGCTGGAAATTCGGTTGTCAACATGCATGATTAATGTGGTAAAATTGCTAATGAAAGTCCTACGGAATAAGGGTGTTAAAGGCTTCACATTTTACCCTTATCGTTGATGGAATTGTGGACTGTTTTTATGTGCTATTTTGTGTAGATTAAGGGGCCGAATTTTACACGTCATGTAGGCATGTAATCCCCTTTGGTTGCTGTTTTGATTGTGCCTTAAATGAGGCTTGATTGTTGTTGAATTTGGGCCTTGGAAAAGGTAGAAAAGTGCGTATTTATACGGGAAGTGCTGTCCAAATTTTCATAGAAAAATGAGAGCCTTTACTTGGTGTTAACCTACTTTAGAAATCACGTGTGGATATACGTGTTATTGTTGTTATAGGTTAAAGTACATTGAGACGTATCCTAGATTGTAGAGTTGGTTAGTCGCTAATAAGGTATGTGAATTATCCTTTCTTCTTCTAGCATGATTCTTTTTTATAGAGTGAGTGGATCCTACTCCTTAGTGATATACTTCCTTGATAGTACTTTGGAATTCCTAAAATAGAAGTTGTTTTATATACTTCCTTGATAGTACTTTGGATTTTCTAAAATAGAAGTTGTTCTATATACTTCCTTGATAGTACTATGGAATTCCTAAAATAGAAGTTGTTCTATATACTTTCTTATAGTACTTGGGTTTCTAAAATGAAAGATTGTTATATCTATTCTCTTGATAGTACTTTGGATTTTCTAAAATAGAAGTTGTTCTATATACTTCCTTGATAGTACTTTGGAATTCCTAAAATAGAAGTTGTTCTATATACTTTCTTGATAGTACTTGGGTTTCTAAAATGAAAGATTGTTATATCTATTCTCTTGATAGTACTTGGGTTTCTAAAATGAAAGATTGTTATATCTATTCTCTTGATAGTACTTGGGTTTCTAAAATGAAAGATTGTTATATCTATTCTTTTGATAGTACTTGGGGTTTCTAAAATGAAAGATTGTTATATCTATTCTCTTGATAGTACTTTGGGTTGTCTAAATGAAAGTTATTTTATTTTGGTTCATTGAGAGTCAAAGGATTTATTATAAAGGAAAGGAATGTACGGTGGATGTACATAGTACTTTGGGTTCAATTTCCTAATATTACTTGGTGTGTACGGTGGATGTACATAGTACTTTGGGTTCAATTCCCTATTATTACATGACATGAGAATTCCTTGAGTTCTTCAAATGATAGTTCATTCTATTTGTGCTAATGAGAGTCGGAGATGATTTAAATTGTACATAGTTGCTTGTGATAGCTATATGTGTACAGTTCTTGATATTTGGACCGCGTCCCTCACTGGAGGGCCAACAACATTATTGTATTATTTACATGGACATGCTTACATGATGGAGGAATTCCATGGACGTGTTTCCATTATTGTATTATATCACGACCCGAACCCCGGGCCCGCGACTGGTGCCCTACCTGGGCACCCTTCTACCCATACAACACAAATAACCCGCGAAAGCTAAATAACACTCATTTTTTTCTTTTAACAAACAAAGGCAAAGCCGGTAAGACTGTCATAATATATAATACCCGAATAGGACTACGACTGTACAATAATATAAATACAACTCACGCAAGTCCGGCCCACATATGAATACAGACCTCTAAGAGTTTGACAACAACTATGATGGGACAAGGCCCCGTCATACCCATAATTGTACATACGACTATAACACAACTACGTACCAAATGACAAGACTCCGGAATAGTGGAGTTGTATCAATAGAAGCTGACTGGAGATCCTAAGCTCACGGATCACCCAACTGAGTACCTAATACCTGCGGCCATGAACGCACCCCCCCCCCCCCGAAGGGGGTCAGTACAACATGTACCAAGTATGTAAACATGAAGTACATTAAACAAGATCATAACTGTACAAAATAATGACAGAGACAAGTATGAAAAATCAAATATTAGATCCTACCGTGCCAAAAATAAGAGCCAAATGTACCTTGTATCACTGTACCCCTGTACCACTGTATCACTGTATCGTTGTACCAATCATTAAAATGAACTCTCTTTTTATAAAAACCTGGGCACCAAAATATCATGCACTCAATAATCTAATCAACTATCTTTTTAGAAAATCTGGGCACCAAGATATCATGCACCCAATAATCTAAGTAACCTCTTTTTAGAAAATCTGGGCACCAAAATATCATGCACCCAATAATCTAATCAACTATCTTTTTAGAAAATTTGGGCACCAAAATATCATGCACCCAATAATCTAAGTAACCTCTTTTTAGAAAATGTGTGGCACCACATATCATGTACCAATCACATATAAAAAAAACTTTCCTTTTAGAAATGTGTGGCACCACTTATCATGTACCAATCACATATAAAAACTTTCCTTTTAGAAATGTGTGGCACCACATATCATGTACCAATCACATATAAAAACTTTCATTTTTGAAACTCAAAGTACTATCAATAGGATATATATATAATAATCTTTCATTTTAGAAACTCCAAGTACTATCAATAGAATATCACTAAGGATTAGGATCCACTCAGTTATAAAGATCAAGTCAAGTATAGGGTCCACTCGTCGTTTGTACCAACTCGATAATCTAATTCGTCTCGCTCCTCTGTCTAATATTATGGAAACATTTGCATGGTGATAACGGATCCGAATTGCCAAATTAATCCATTTTATGAGCCATTAGGCTATATATTAATCATGATCTTATCTAATCAGCTGTGAACCTAGAAAGTGTAAAACGAACCGGTTATATCTTAGCTTCTATGCAGATGGAAAATTCTACTCATTTCAATATAATAGATTGTCGATTCCTTTTTTATTAACGCTGCAATGGCTTGTTCGATACCCTTTTCTCATTAGTACTGTAACTAGCAAGATCAATTCGACTCCAACGTTTACTAAAAGCTCTTACCAACATCTTCCATAAGACTTGGTAAGGACTTAGGAATAATTTAGACATGTCTTTAGCATAGAATCAATAACAAGAATACTCTTTAACTTCTAAGAGTAGAATAACTTTTGAAACAATACCACAGTTATGGTTCACACGAAGAACATGCCAAAAGAGAGAAGGAAGAGGTTCACATACCTCATTGACGACTAACCAACACGACAAGTAGAATACGCCCCGAATAGGTACTTCAACCTTATCGGTTATTCCACACGCCAAGTAGAATATGCCACAAGTAGTACTTCAACCTATAACAACAATAATACTTCTACCAACTTCATACACACTAATATAAAACTTATACCAAGTAATGGTCCTCTTATTCTACGGAAATTTGGGCAGCACTTCCCCCGTTTATACGTACTTTTCCACCTTTTCCAAGGCCCAAATTCAACAACAATCAAGCCTCATTTAAGGCATAACCAACAGTTAACCAAATGGTATAACACGCCTACTTGACGTGTAAAATTCATCCCCTTAATCTACCAAAACAGTCCAATATCTAACAACAACAAGGGTACAAAGTGAAGACTTTTAATACCTTTCTACACCCTTAATCTCTTAGGACTTCCATTAACAATTACCACATTAATCATGCAAATAGGTGGCTGATTTTCCAGCAGCCTAACACCACAAACAGTCCATAAAAACTGCATAATAACGTCCAACAGTTTTATAGATTCCACGGCCAACAACTACAATCCAATAACTCGTTCCTTAATCATTTTTATTACAATTAAAGTTCCAAAATTTCTATATAAGTTATATCAACTTATTAACAACAATATTACTCCATTATAACATGCGACAAGTGTAACTAACCACAACAATAACCAACGAATCCAATGTCGCCCAAAATGCCTAATTCGGCCAACACCATTAAAAATGGCCCAAATACTTTTTATCCTTCAATATTTTTAGCAAAAGCTCATCTATACATATAAAAAATAAGTAATATCCAATTACTTTAAAAGAAGAAGAAACATTACCTTATTTTTAGCCCAAAAATCGCCCAAAACAGTCCGGGGAAGATTGGCCCGCAGTTTTCATTTTGCTCCACTTCTTCAAGTTCCAATCACTTTCATGTATCCACTACAACCTTATAACCAACTTCTCTTCACGTTTTACCTCCAAAAAGTCGACGAACAAGCTAGGGTTTTAATGCAAGTTTCGGCCAACACAAGTTCCAAAGGATGGATTATTGATCTTGGCTTAGCACTTGGTTTAGGGGCTTAATCTTGGAGAAAGAAACTAATCAACTCTTGTTGTTCAAGGCCATGGGGTTCTCGAAAATCATGAGCTAAAGGGAGAGAGATGAGAGCTTTCTTTTGGATGAAGTTACAATGAACCAAGTCTTCCAAGACTTGGATATATACAAGTGTATGGACAAGTGGAGTGGGACCCACTTGTCCACTTGTCCTCCTCTCAAAATATCTAAAGTGTTGTCATCCTAGCAAGACAAGTGGAGGGGTGACACGTGTCACTCTCCTATTGGTCCAAAATAAATCTTTCACCAAAATAATTCTATACTTGGCCAAAATATCAAAAAATCTCGTGGGCCCCACAAAATTATAAAATTCCTGGTGGGCCCCACATGACCAAATCTGAGACTTTAAAATCCAAAACTAATTCCTTAACTCCAATTAGGAGAATTAAACTTAAAATTAATAAATTGTCGTCTTCTCATTTTTCCGATATTTTCCTTAAGAAAATGTAATAATTCTTTCCTTCCAAAATTCAAATCTTAAATCATTAATCACGTTCTCAATTAGTAGCCCTGATATTACGGGGTGTAACATATTATTTACATGGACATGACATGATGGAGGAATTACATGGGCATGCTTCCACTATATTGTTCCATGGACATGCTTTCACGATGGAGGAATTATGTGGGCATGCGGCCATGATGCGGGTTCAATTCCCGGATGGTTATATTATTCCATGGACTAGCTCTCCATGATGACATGTTCCCGATGAAGGAATTCCACGGGCATGCTTTTATATTGCGGGTTTAAGACCCATGGTTAGAATTGCGTAATGATGTTATATTCTGAGGGTAGGTGTCCCTGATTGTGACATGACAGTATTTGTGTGTATTATTCTATGGACTGAGTATCCATGTTGCGGGTTCAACTCCCATGACATTATTTGTGTATAATGTTCGGGTTCAACTCCCATGACGGTATTTGTTTATTTGGACAGACTTTCATAATTTGAAAAAGTATAGTTGATTTTCATTACTCTTAGTTTAAAAAGGATACAATTGACTCTTACTTTGAAAAGGCACAGTGTAGTGGTATTTGATTATTATACTTGTCTCTTGTTATCTTTTGGCCTGTTATAATCTCATTGACAGTACTTATTGTTTCACATACTTGGTACATTTTCCGTACTGACCCCCTTTTTCCAGGGGGCTGCGTTCATGCCGCAAGTTTAGGTACACAGTTTGGTGATTTGAAAGTGTAGGATCCTTGCTCAGAGTTTTGGGATAGCTCCATTATTCTGGGGCTTATCATTTTGGTACTAATCTTTCGATATAGGCTTTTGTACATTTACGGGTACGGCGGGGCCTTGTCCTGTCATAATATATTGTCCAAACTCTTAGAGATCTGTATTCATATGTGGAATTGGACTCGTGTACAGTGTAGTTTCATTTTGGCTTATATATATAGTGGCGGCCTTGTTGGCTTTGCCTTTGCTTGTTTTTTAAAAAATTAATGATGAATATCTTTATCTTCCGCGGGTTACTTGAGATGAATGGGTAGAAGGGTGCCCAGGTAGGGCACCAGTCGTAGGTCCGGGGTTCGCGTCGTGACATGAAACACTCTCAAGACCTCCCGGAAACAAACCAAACATTAATTCTTATCAGAAAACACATTCCAGACCTGCTCGCGCACTCAGATTCCCCAAAACAGTCTCTAACACTATTTGACTAAAGTGAACTCTTAAGTTCTAATTCCACAATTTCACAACCTAACCTTCAAGACTCATCTGAATGCCTCATGAACTAAACCAAGGATTTGAATAAGTCAGGAATGCTATTTCGGAGCTAATGGAAACGACGAAACTTCGAATAGAGCGCGTTTACCCAAAAGTCAACTATGGATCAAACCCTTCTATTCTCTTAACTTATGATTTATCAAACCTACTAAAATAGTTTTGAAACCTACATGATTATCTCAAGAATCATGCCACCTATCCCCGCAAGTCACAAACAAGCAAACAAAGACTCGGGAAGGGTAATTTAGGGGTTTCCAGGCAAATAAGTAAAATAAATTTTTGAGTTGTTATAATGACAGTTTGAAAACATCTGAATGTGTGTTAGAACTAAAAGATTTAAGTTAAATTCAAAGTATAGTAATTAAAGGAAGAAGAAATCAGCTAAGTCGTAAGAGAACAAACTACAGAAGAATATCCTTTAAGAGTTATCGAAAAAGGGTTTTCCAAAGATTAACAGTGTGAGTAGAGTTAAGTCATTAAAATTATGTATGATAGTTGCGAATACATTAGCTTTCCATTTATGTAAGTAATTCAATATTTCCAAGTAAGAAAGATTGCTTAGAAGTGGGTCAGAAGATAAGTCATCAATGGCATAAAGTGCAAGGAATTGCAGAAGATAAGGAAAGTTGTTCGAATTCTAGGAAAAGATAAGGAATGTTTTGGGAAATTTTGATACTAATCATATCGAAAGAAAAAAGTTTCGACGAAGTTCGCTGAAAGAAGTAGATTATAATAGCTTGTACTTTAGGGATAAGGCTAGGAGTTCATAATATAAGTTATTTAGATCATGCAATAGTCGTATGTTAATCCTTGAAGTAAAAAAAGTTGTAAATCAAAAGTTGGAAAAAGTCACCGCAAGAGGTTCACTGGAATTTGGGTCATATGTCTCTGAGATTTTCTCTCAATATACTAAGAGTTATAGGTGATCTACCCATGATATTAAAGATCTAAGAGTATAGTTTCTAGCGCATTAGATTGTTCATTAATACGACGTCAGAATAGAGAGATATTAACATTTTCGTTAGACTACATAGAATGTCGGGCAAATAGTGGTGGTAGCTCGCTGAGCAAGCTCCATAGCGCAAATGTTGCTCAATTTGGTCTTAGATCTGCAAGCCATTATGACTAAAGTGAGGCAATAGATTTTAATTTAAGTCCATAGCTTGACAAAAACCTGATTTTATCACCTTATTCAACCCTAAGAAGTCTCGAAGGCTCTCTGAAGGTTCTCTAATGGTTTCTTAACCATACAAGCCAAGTTCGGAAGTAAACAACTTCAATATTTCATCGCCAAGTTTGTGGTGGTAGTCTAATACGTTTCCTCTCTCTTGTGTTGTGTTGGACACTTGGTTGCTTGAGATGAAGGTGTGCAAAATGGGCTGATTTTGAGTTCTTGAGGTAAGCTTCATCTTCTTCTCCATGTATATAATTTCATATGAGTTTTGGAGCGTTATTTATTATGAGCTTGTAAAGCTATAGTCGGAGCTCGTAGAGTTGTGTCATGTAATTATTGTGATGCACGTATAAGGCTATGGATATGATGTTGAGTTACTAGATATTGTTGTATATGTTGTGAGTAGAGAAGAAGGGTAAGGAAATGACTCGTTGGGATACTTGAATGTTGATTCACCATAGATGAAGATCTTATGCACTCTAGGTTTTTTTTTATAAAAGGTCAAAATGATCTAATTTTAAGTTGTTGATGTTATAGGATTAAGAATGAAAAAAGTAATAGAAGAAAGATGAAGATGGTTTTAGAAAGTTGAGCTTGTCGCTTGTTATATCTATTATAAGATTTTCGTTAACTTGATGATAGTACTATTACTATTCTTGTAGATTGAGGTGCTACAACTTATACGTGTGTCGATGACTGAACCGACAAAAAGGTATGTAAAGGCTATTCCATTTATTTTCTTGGCAGGATTCTAGTTTAGAGAGGATCCGAACAAGCTTATCGAAAGAAGAACTGAAATCTTTATTCCATCATTAGTATATCACTAATAGCATATCATTATGTGTCCCTTGTCGGGAGTACATTTCAGTCTATATATTATTGTGATTCGCTATTGAGATATAGAGTATATACATATTAGAATAGTTTCCTTCGGGGCTATGTTACTCATGCCTTCAGGGCTATGGTACACTTGCCTTCGGGCTATGTTACTCTTGCCTTCGGGGCTATGTTACTCTTGCCTTCGATACTATGACACTATTTCCTTCGGGGATTTTAACATAATCTCTCTTTGGGGATATTACACCATTGCCTACAGGGCTATTCTATATTTTAGTCATTTACATGCCGAGTCTTGAAAAGGCTGACTACTTTTATAGTATTGGATATATTATACGAGTCACAGAAAGGTAAGTTATACTCATATTGTCTTTGACTCTTCATCTTATATTCAGAATTACAGCTTTCAGTTATATTCAGTCATCTTACATACTCAGTACATTATTCGTACTGACATTCCTTCATCGGAGGCGGTGTGTTTCATGCCTGTATGTTCTGAGAGTAGTCCGATAAACCTCCATAGTCGATATTACCGAGCATCAGCGTTATTGGTAAGCTCCACCTCATTTGAGTTACCAAGGTAGAGTTGGAGTCTTTTGTGTACAATATAGATAGTATGGGACCACATTATAGTTTTACTCTTTAGAGGCTTATAGATAGATTCTTATGTACATTATGTTAGCATGGTGGTCTTGTCGGCCATTGTATATATTGTTTTGGTTTTTTTGTTTGTACAAGCACACGATTGCCTTGCCGGCTTGCATTTTAGGCATATTTTTTGGGATTGAGCCCTTATCAGTTGAGCATAGACTCATTTACAATATTTTCAGTATGTGGCCTCAACGGTCTAAGATGTGATTATATATTTTTGTTGGCCTTGTCGGCCTAAGTTATTCTAGTGTAAGATGATATTAATCTCCCTTAGGGAGTCTTCTCATTAATATCTAAGTATATATAGAGTACAATATTCATCTCTTATACAATAGGAATCCTAAGTATATACAAAAGAGGAATCCTATTCTTACCATAATTATATTTACACAATATATGGAAATATTCTAATTATGAGTAGGGATACAATTGTTTCTATAATATACACGTTTACACACCCCCTCAGTCGGAGCGGGAGGAGGCCGGACGCTCAGACTGGATCTGAAGTCAAGAAATAACTGTCTGGGAAGTCCTTTGATAAATATATTTGCATACTGATAGGATGATGGACATGTAACACTCTGACATGGCATAGTGCAACTTTCTCACGAACAAAGTGTAGGTCTATCTCAATGTGCTTGGTTAGCTGATGTTGAATCGGATTATGAGACAGATAGATGGCAGAGATGTTATCACAATACACAATAGATGCCTGACGCAAAGGACACTGAAGTTCTAACAGTAAATTTCTGAGCCAACAAATCTCATCTACTATATTCGCAACGCCTCTGTACTCAAATTTCAGATCGAGCAAGATAGGTAGCTGTCGCCGCGGACAAGAAATCAGATTATCCCCTAAAAAATACAAAAGCCGGAGGTGGAGTGTCGCGTGTCCGGAAACCCTGCCCAATCTGCATCCGTATATGAAAGAAACCTGTTTGGTGCAGAGGGGTATAGGTGCAAACCATAATCAAGAGTGCCCTTAATGTATCGAATGATACGCTTAAGAGTAGTGAAATGAGTCTCCTTGGGGGCATGCATAAATAAGTACACCTGCTGAACAACATAAGTTATGTCTGGCCTGGTGAAGGTGAGATACTGAAGTGCACCTGAAAGGCTCCTATACAGAGAGATCAGAGACTGGAGCACCATTCATGGCACTGAGCTTAGATTTAGAATCAACTGGAGTAGGCCCTCTTTGCAGTTCGCCATCTTAGCCCTGTACACAATCTCATCTGCATACTTACGCTGACACAAGAACATATGATTAGCAGACCTGATCACTGATATCCCCAAAAAGTAACTCAGCTTCCCCAAATCAATCATTGCAAATTCGGACTTAAGTAAGGCAATAATATCATTTTTCAATCCGTCGGAGGAGGCAGTAAGAACAATATCATCTACGTAAAGTAATAAGTAAGCAGTGCTACTACCTTATAAAAAATGAAAAGTGATGTATCACTCTTGCTGCATACAAACCCAATCTGCAAGAAATACCTGGCAAAACGATCATACCACGCACGGGGGGCCTATTTCAGGTCATATAGTGACTTACGGAGGCGACACACATAGTGAGGAACTGCTGGATGGGTGAACCCTGACGGCTGATGCATGTAGACTAGCCCTCTCAGATCCCCATGTAAGAATGCATTCTTCATATCAAGCTGATGGATCGGCCAGTGTTTGCCCATGGCAATGCTTAAAATTGTGCGAATGGTAGCTGGTTTGACAACCGGGCTGAAGGTCTCACCACAATCAATACCCTCCTGCTGATTTGTGCCATTAGCCACAAGTCGTGCCTTATACCTCTCAAGATCTCCACTGTCTCTGAATTTGTGATGAAATATCCACAGACAACAAATCACATTCACCCCCTCAGGTCTACGTGCTAGATCTCATGTGTGTTGTTTAGTTAATGCATTGAATTCCTCAGACATAGCCACATTCCAATTAGGGTCTTATTTAGACAATATAGGGTTCTTAGGAATTAGAGAAATGGTTTGGGTAGACAAGTTAAATTGGAATTTGGGTTTGAAGATTCCATGTTTGGCATGAGTTTCCATTTGATGAGTGGGAATAGTGGGAGGTTCCAAGGTGGAGGAATTTATTGGATATGGAGAAGGAGGGGCTGACGCCGTAGGAGGCACCGCGGTGCTGGTGGGAACCATCGGCGACGTCGGGGCGCCGTGATCAAGGGTCGCGACACTGGAGGACTGACAGACTTCTCTGAAGTTTTGGCGTCGCTGCGCCTCAACACTGGGCCACGGCGCTGTCGACGGTGAAGTAGGGACCTGTTCGCAAGAGCTTTGGCGCCGCGGCGCTGATACTGAAGAAGAATTGCTATGCTATAGTTGACTGAGGATGAAGGGAGATATGGTAGGCTCATCAAGAAAAGAGTAATCCGGTTTTTGGAACTGTTTAAGATTTAAAAACGAGAATGTGGTCTCGTCGAATGTGACGTGACGAGAGATGTGAATCTGACGAGTGGACAAGTCATAATATAAATAGCCCCTATGATTCGGCGGGAAGCCTAGGTAGACACAAGGAGTGGACCGGTGGCAAGTTTGTGAGGGGGCAGTAGAGGCAAATAGCATGGACAACCGAATATTCGGAGATGATCATAAGAGCGGACTCTATGATAGAGAATTAGGTAGGGGTCATATTGTGAAGGGTGCTAGTTGGGAGAATATTGAGAACAAATTCTGACAGGATAAGATAATATTTATGACTGAGAGAACTAGCAACAGGTTGTCCATAAATCGGCATGTATAATATCAAAGGGTGCAAGTAACACTAGTGGATGATTTAAACGGAAGATGAGTATGTTTGCGTAAAGAATAAGAAACACAGTTTTGGGAAAGTTTCCATTACAAGTAACGAGATTATTGCCTCTAAGAAAGTTAAAAACTGGGGCTCCTGGATGACCAAGCCTATTATGCCACGTGGAATAAGAAATGTCCGCTAGAGAGACGGGAGAGCTAGATCTGGCAGCGGAGGTGGGAGTGAATGGATAAAGATCCCCCGTGCTATTGCATCTCATAAGAGGTGTCCCCGTATGAAGATCCTTGACAGTGAAACCATAAGGGTCAAAATCAACAGAGACAGAGTTATTACGAGTGAATTTGCGGATAGAGATTAGATTATTAATCATATGTGAGGCATATAGGCTATTTTGAAGGGGGAATGGATGAGGAAGTGGTGTGTAGAATGTACCATAACCCTTTACTGGAATGTGGTGGCCACTACCAACTGTCACAAATTGAGGATGCTTTAAACCAAACAGTTTGGGAATATTACCTGCAGACCGGGTGAGGTGAGAAGTGGCTCCGGAGTCCATGTACCAGTTGTTGTCAGGCTGTTGCATGTTGAGACAACTGAAGGCCTGACCCAACTCAGTGGGTGTCATGCTGGACGAGAGATGCTGGTACTGGAACTGCGGCGGCGCCGCAGCTCTGAATGGGTATTGTTGGGGCGCCGCAGCGCTGAACTGATTCTGCTGGCCCTGTTGTTGCTGCTGCTGGTTCTGCTGTCTGTGACTCGTGCCACGACCACGACCTCTCGCCGCGCCGCCACTTTCCACCGCCCCTACCGCGGCGGTTGAGAGATTTCTGGCGGCAATGAATCTTGAGGGCGCGTTTCGACAGCTAACGCCTTCTGATTGTGCTCATCCTGCTTAGCACGTCGAGTCTCTTCGAGTAACAAATGCGAGCGAGCTTTGTTAAAACTGGGAAGCGGATCTTCATGTTGAATCATGGTGGCTAACGTATCGTAGTCGCCTTTGGGAAGGCCTGCAATCAATTGCAACACCATCTTAGTGTCCGAGACAAGCGTGTCGACGTTGGAGAGTTGATCCGCCAGTAGTTTCAACTGTCTGCAGTATTCAGTCATGTTGGAGAAATTTTCAAGGCGTGTATTGTTAAATTGTTCCTCCAAATACACCGCACGAGTGTGCTTGTTATCCTGAAAAATTTCCTCCAAGCGGTTCCATAAATCAAGGGTTGTGGCGCCAGATTTCATGATAGTAAGAAGAAGATCCTGAGAAATACTACCAGAAATCCACTGTTTGACGCCGGCGTCTAGACAATGCCAAGTAGACTCATCAACCTCCGGAGGGCGCGGAATAGTGTCATCGATGTGGTCAAACACGCTATAGAGGCATGCGTGATTACGAAACAGTTCAACCCAAGGAGAATACTGACTGTTTTCTTGATCAAGAAGAATGAGAATATAATTTTTGATGTTGGTAACAGTTAGGGCGGGATGAAAAGAGGATGACAATGTGGTGGTGGTATTTGTGGAAGTTGAAGGGTCAGAAAGTGTGAAAGAATCACGGGTAGCCATTTAGAGAAGAGATGAATGAAGAAGAAAACCTAGAAATTGAAGAAGGGCCGCGACGAGATCCGAGAGGGGGGTGGGGGTTCTCGGCGGCAAGAAGAGATTTTTCTAGGGTTTGGGTGTTTAGGTGTTTGGCTCTTGATACCATGTAAGATGATATTAATCTCCCTTAGGGAGTCTTCTCATTAATATCCAAGTATATATATAGTACAATATTCATCCCTTATACAATAGGAATCCTAAGCCTATACAAAAGAGGAATCTTAGTCTTACCATTATTATATTTACACAATATATGAAAATATTCTAATTATGGGTAGAGATACAATTGTTTCTATAATATACACGTTTACACATAGTTATGAGATATAGGGGTACGCTCGCGGTCTGAGTATGACACCGGTTGCCGGCCATGCCTCCCAGGTTTGGGGAGTGATACAGAAGCTATAGCAGTATGAGGTAGTTAAAAGGTTACATAAGCTGAAGATGGAGTTTGCAGGACATGTTGTTTGCTTGTAGAATACTCGTGTGGTTTTGTTTCTATATCACCTGGAGAGAGCTCTGGAGGTGTTCGCAGATGGCATCAAACCAAGACAGTTGATTCTCCTGCAAGTTTTCCAGTTTCAATTGATTAATTTCCCCGTGTTTTCATTTTTCTATTGCATTTTGGAACTGTTTTCCAAATGTAGTTTGCTTTTGTGTATTACTTTTGACGTCTACATGGGCTTTGCCATCATATATGGATTTCTAATCAGGGAATAAGTCATGGATTTTTTGTAATATATACTGCTTCAATTATAAGTCAAAGTCAATATTTGAACAAAATCACATTTCATGCAAGGAAACAAAATTAAGATTCACGAAGAACTCTATTGCATTGGTAATTTAAAAAAAAAAAATTGAAGTTAATGCATTGATAATATAAAAGATATTTATATACTCGAATTACTTATAATGTAATTATTATAGGTATATTTTCATAATAAATATTAATTGATATTCTAATAAAAGGTACAAACTTATAACACGAACGAAATCCCTCTCCAAATAATACATGAATATATGGAAATTGTAACTGTCCTTTGATTCAAATAACTCTATAATAAGATGATTAAGATCTCATTTGTTTTTATTTAATTACTCCCTCCGTTCCAAAAAAGTTAACATGTTTCGCTTTTCGAGAAACAAATAAATTGTTCTTTGATCGTAATTTTTCAAAGGTCTTTTAAATTATTAGTTACCGTGACTCCTTAGTGCACCATGGTGAAATCAAAATCATTTTGTACATGCTTTCTGCTGAAACAAAGAAAGCTAGATGATAGAATAGGATATGATATTTAGTCATAATTGTGTATATGGTAAGGGTATATTTATTTATTTATTACTATTATTCTAGTCTAGGATTATGCTGGTATTATGGGTATATTTACTACCCATGTGGAATGAAATAATGAAAAAAAATATTTCTTACATGGTATCAGCTTCTAGGGAAAGTTCCTAAACCCTAAAAATATACTCCTTCACCGTCGCCCCCTCCACTTTCTTTGTGCCGCCGACTTCCCTCCTCTTCCGTCAGTCATGTCTGATTCGAAATCAAAATTCATCCAGCCCTCACAATTTAAAATATTAAATCACACATCTTCATCACTATTGAGATGGAAAACGTCCATTATGCAATGTGGGCAGAACTTTTTAAAATTCACTGTCGGTCACAACGGGTTATCCATCACATAATTCCGCCGGTAAAAAGGCAAGGAGAAGGTGTCGAAAATCGATGATGAAATGGAATTGTGGTTGACCCTCCATGTGACTGTTCTCCAATGAATTTATGCCACAATTTTAAGTAATTTGTTGCATACGATTCTTGAACCCGATTCCACGATAATGGAGGCTTGGGATCACTTACGTGACATCTTCCAAGATAATAAAAATTCCCGAACCGTCACACTTGAGCAAGAATTATCCACCACTGACATGACGAATTTTCCCGATGCATCTACATATTGTCAACAACACAATTTTTTATTGGACCAACTCAAGAATGTCGGGGCGCCAGTAACTAACAATCGACTCATTTTACAAATGGTTGTCGGCCTCACCGACACATATAGTGGAGTAGGTACGCACATCTGCCAAAGAAACCCTCTTCCACCATTTTACCATGCACGTTCTATGCTCATACTAGAAGAAATGAGTTTTGCCAAAAAGATAGCCACCGTGTCGAATTCCGTCATGGTTGACGCTCCGTCCGATGATAACTCTTCATAAATTAAAATTTTGCTGTCAAACCGTGGTCAAAAGGGACGAAATGACAATAACGGAGGGAAAATCCGCGTCAGTGGCCGCGATGGTGGCAAGGGTGGCGGCCACCGATGGGAAGAAGTGGCGATAGTAGCGGCGGCCAGCAACAACAATACGTCTAGTGGCCGCCGAGGGCCTAGTGAGGCAGTGAACCGACACCGTGGGCCTGGAAGTGGCTTTGGATCATGCCTTCCTGCCCCTTTCCCTCGAAAAACTAGGCCAGGCCCAGTCCGAGGCAAGTAGTCCAGCCGCAGCCCAACAACCAACAGCCCGACATACTTGGGCCACTATCAAACCAGTGGCAGCATGCCCACTCAGCAGTAGCGACTCCAACCTACATCGAGGCCGCAATGCACACTCTACGGCTTAATCCACCCAACGCAAACTGGTACATGGACACCGGAGCAACATCACATATGACGTATTCACAAGGTAATCTCTCGTCCTATTTTTATTTGAGCAATAATCATGATATAATTGTTGGAAATAGTCATTCAATTCCAATTCGTGGTTATGGTACTACAAACATGTCTCCCCCGAACCCACCGTTAACTTTAAAGAATATCCTTCATTCTCCTCAATTGATTAAAAACTTAATTTCAGTTAGAGAATTTACTACTGACAATTCAGTTTCTGTTGAATTTGATCCTTTTGGGTTTTCCGTGAAGAATTTTCAGACGAATATGCGTCTAATGAGATGTGATAGTCGGGAAGAGCTTTATCCAATCACCACAACCACACATCAAGCTACATTACTATCCATTTTTTTGCAGTTTTAGCTCCTTTTTATGGCATGAATGTTTGGGTCATCCGAGAGTGCCTATTTTTCCCTCCATTAAACAAAATAAATTTATTGCGTGTACTAGAACGCGTAATTCTTATGTTTGTCGCTCATGTCCTCTTGGAAAACATGCTAAATTGCCTTTTTTTTGCTTCTAATTCATGCACTGTTATGCCTTTTGATATTATCCATAGTGATATTTGGACATCTCCCGTTTTGAGCTCTTCGGGCCATCGATATTATCTTCTTTTGTTGGATGATTACTCTATTCTTTTGTGGACATTTTCTTTATCTAAAAAGTCACAAGTTTTTCACATTTCTCTCCTTTAGAGCTTTCATCCGCACTCAATTTGAACGGACAATAAAAAAAATCAGTGTGATAATGGTAGAGAATTTGATAATGAGCCATTTTGAGATTTTTGCAAAGCTAATTGTTTATCTTTTCGTCTCTCTTTTCCACGTACTTCCTCTCAAAATGGAAAAACGGAAAGAAAAATTTGAACCATTAATACATTTTTAAAACATTACTTGTCCATGCTTCTCTACCACCATCATTTTAGCATCATGCATTACAAAAATGACAATCTATCTCCTTAAAACATATACATATAAGAATGTTGCGCACTGAATTGATAACCAATCTTATAATTTTAATACAAAAGTTATACCGGGATTAACTAATACAGATAAGGAAAAAAAAAAAAAAAAAAAAAAAAACTACAGATAAGGTTAATCCCACACTTTATCCCAGGATTATTATCCTTTTCTCATGTACCAAACGACTTCTTAGTGCACCATGGGAAAGAATAAGGATGATTTTGTCTCTACTAAAACATAAGGAACTATTTTAGTCCTTTTCTCTAGGGAAGTGCAATAGTACTGAGAAATATCGAGAAAATGACAAAAATTGTTCCTCATGTTTAAGAGTATGTTCAAATTAGCCCCTTAAGTATGCATTAAACTATTTTAGTCTTTTCGATTTGCTAAAAGTTCATATTTTTTGTTTTCATTAGATATTTATCGAATTCTGTCGGTTAAAGAGATACATTTTTTTTTTACAATTTCTGCTATTTTTGATTTATTTCTTGAGTCCGGTGTACCGTTTGCGGTGTAATTTCTATTATATTTGTATACTTCATCTGTCCCAATTTATATGACATTCTTTTCTTTTTAGTCAATTCCAAAAAGAATGACACAATTTCTTATGTGACAATAATTTAACTTTAAACTTTATATTTTACGCTTAACGAGATGATTTATAACCACACAAAATATCTTTGACTTGTTTTGAACCACAAAATTCAAAAGTCTTCCTTTATTTTCTCAAACTTCGTGAACAGTCAAACTATATCACATAAATTGGGACGGGGAATATCTTTTTAGATTCTAGTGCAGTTTTTGTTGCATATTTTCGATTCTTGGTATTTATGGTTAAATCTCCTTTTTATACTTCCCCTAAAATCTACCGAATCCGTTGATATTTGACGGTGACTAAAAAGATTAACCTTTGACAAACTTAAAGGATGAAATCTTTTCAGTACATACTTAAGGGGCTATTTTGGACATACCCTCAAACATAAGGGGAACCATTTTTGTTATTTTGTCGAGAAACATCCCCGCTAACATAACCTGTGAAAGGCCATTTTAAACCATAAGATGGGGCACAGATTTCATACGCTCTCTCTACACTTTTTCTCTTCTATTACAAGTAAGATTTCATAATATAGTTCTTGTTTATCTCCTCTAATTTCAATGCATGTTAATTTCTTGGCTTATGAGGTTTAATTTGTTTCTGTTTTCCACCTGTAAAGTTAACACTGTTATCCAGCAATAGCGTTTACATTGTGTTTTCAGTTCCCATTACTAAATATTATTGTCTCAGTTTATGTGACACAGTTCGAATTTCAAGAGTCAAATCTGATAATTTTGACCGTAATTTCGAACAAAGAATCTTTAAATTTATTGAGATAAAATTTACTAAAACTATATAAAAAGTACTATCAGTTACAATATCTGACAAGGGGCATCCGGTGTACTAAGTTCCCGCTATGCGCGGGGTCCGGGGAAGGGCAGGACCACAAGTGTCTGTTGTAGCAAGTTACAATATTTGACAATTTAAAATATATAAAAATATATGAAGAAATCATGCTGAGAAAAACTTATTTGAATCTCGAAATGCAAAAGGTGCCACATAAATTGAGACGAAGATAGTAGAATAAAATGGGTTTAAATGGAGCAAATTGGATAGTGAGAATACCTTATAGTCACTAATTCGGGATTGGGGTATAATACTTGTGGTTGTTATAGCTATAGATGAAAATTTAGCGAAAACTAGTATACGGGGTTGAAATGTATATGTTTGCGGGTACAATTGTAAAGAGATTGTGGATACTGAAACTACAATTTACTTAAGCAGAGGAAGTTAGTTCCTGTTTGAGTTTCTGGAAACTGATTGCATATAAGTTCAAGTAATTAAGCAAGTAGAATTACATAACGAAGAAATATTAGAAATTATACGGAATCACATGAAGTAAAGGTTGAAAAATGAGAAGTAAAGACATAAAAAGGCAGGTGCATTAAGCTCCCGCAATGTGCGGGGTCTGAGGAAGGGACGAACGACAAAGGTCTATTGTACGCAGCTTTGCCCTGCATATGTAAAACACATAATATATTTAAAAAAGGAATTTAAAAAGCAAAAATAAACGAAGTAGAATAGAAATAAAAATAAATTAAAAAGAATAGAAATTAAAAGTTAAAAAAAAAAGGAAAGACATTAAAAAATTAGCCTAGCATTTCTCAACCCCTTGAGAATTGAAGAGTGTAATTATTCACCTCAATTACACCAAATACATGCTCACCAAGTAATTCGGACAAAACTGTGCAATTACACCCAATCACAATTACAAGGTGGCTTTCCAAACAGGACCCTATGGTTGGAAGGCATTGTGTATTTTATTGTGGCAACCTGCAGGATTTACTGGTATTGAAGCTGCTGTTGTATGTTGATGAGATCAGTTTTGATTCAAATTCGTGTTTGGTGAAATAATGAGCGTGTCGATTTTCATAATTTTGAAAAAATGGTTGGAGAAAGGAAGCAAAGTAGTAATGGCATTTTTTTCAGTCCAGAAAAGAGAAATGTGAGAAGTAGTAATGCCATTAATGAGACCGGAAAATAAAAGGAAAAACAAACCGAACAACTAAAGAAACAAAAGTTGATACTTTGGGTGTGTTATGTATGAAAGAAAATGTTTTCCATAAAAATGTTTTCCTAGGAAATGATTTCTTGGAAAACAAGTGGTTTCTTACTTATTTTATAGTGTTTGGTAAGGAAGAAAAAAAATATCATCCCAGGGTAAACGTAATCTAGAAAATCATTTTTGAGGATTTTGTTTTCCTTGAGAAAATGTTTTCCAAAAATTTTGGCCAACCCAACATGGGAAAATTGGAAAACATTTCTCGAAAATATTTTCCTCCATACCAAACACACCCTTGACAGAGCTAAAAAACTGGCTTATGTTACATGAACTTGTGTGCGAGTATTAGCGATAGCTTGTCCAGTTTTCAGAATTGTCTATTTGCATATATTATGTCTACTTCTATTTATCCTAAAACTCATATTCTCTATGGTGCTTCTCCATGGTTCCAACTTTTGGTTGAAATCGGGTCAAAAAAAATTCAATTCACCTTTTTCATTAGTGATCATTAGATGATTCATAATTGATTTGTGATAAGGTGTAACATAAACTTTAGTTCTGGGATGATATGTATCGAAGACTGTTATCAGCATTTTCATTTTTTCATTAACCAGTCGTATTACTTGTGAACCCTGTAAAACATAACGAAGTAATGCTATTTACTGCTCAACAACCTAGTTTTACTTGCATTTCTTCGCCATTGTTGTGCTGTGTGCCACTTCATTCATAAATATCTAGTGATTAAACAATAATGTGCTAATTATAGCCCCATTTAACACCTAGAACTCAATGTAGCAACTCAGAAATCATTTTTGCTCTTAGCAGTAATCACTCTGCAATCAAGAACCACTGTGAGTGATTAAAATTTCCCCCTAACGGTCCCTTCTTAGTCCCAGCTAACCAAGTTCATTCCAGCTCCCTATAAGCTCATAGTCGCTAAGAGGAAGAAAAGCTTATTCCATCAGACTAAAGACGGGAGAGCACGCACAGACATCCTCGGGAAAGCACTAATGAACTACGCCATCCCTGACACTTATGCGGTGAGATACCAACCATCCGATATCGCCCACACACAAAGCTAAGAGGCCACTGGGACCTAATAATACCCAACAAGAACCCGCCACCGGCATCTGATGCCATCCGATAAGGGAGACCTCTTTCGGCAAAGAATTTGACCAAAAAGCCCGATTCGAATCATTATGCTAAAACCCACCCGCCTCTCTCCTTCTCCCTGGCGATCATGGCGATTTAGAGGTGCCCTGTCCTTTCCTTACCTTACTCTATCAATGCGATGGTATGCCTGAGATGGCAGTCTTTCTCCTTGGCTTGTACTCGAGATCCGATGTTCGAAAGACAACCAATCCTTATCGAGGAAGGGGAAAAACCGAAGATTTCACATGGTACTTTTATCAATCTGATTTATTTCGTACCTTTCGTTCAATGAGAAAATGGGTCAAATTCTACAGGATCAAATCTATGGGACTTAAGGAATGATATAAAAAAAAAAGAGGGAAAATATTCATATTAAAGAAATATTAAATATGAAGTAGAAGAACTCAGATTCCAAATGAACAAATTCAAACTTGAAAAGGATCTTCCTTATTCTTGAAGAATGAGGGACATTTTCCTTACTTTTTATAAGGAACTTGTTTTCCTAGAAAAATATTTTCCAAAACATTTTGACCATGGGAAAATTGAAAAGTATTTTCTGAAATATGTTTTCCTACATACCAAACACACCCGAAAGCATCACTTGCTTTACGAAACTTCACATGTGCTAATTGATTCATGTTGACCTTTCCCCCGGCTAACATGCCCTCAGCAAAAGTTCATACTCATGAATGTACTTGGGTTGATGTGTCCCAGTGTTTCCACCTTGCTATATTTCTCTATCTGTTGTCGGAGAGCTTACCTGTTATTTGCAATTCCCTACTTGAAGCATCAGTAGAAGTTGAGATGATTTTGAGTAAATGTTTAGCTTTAGATGAATGCTTTCTGAACATTGAGTTCACATCTTCATTAACCTCATGCCAATGGTCTCTTCAATAGGATGTGCGTGGGCCGTTGCATCTATGATTACTAGTCATTCTTCAGTGCAATATCTTGTATTAAATTAAAAGGCACGTAATACATTTTTTGAAAAAGATGTATGATTGGTCTTAAGTTACATCTATAACATACGAGACTAAAAAGTTGTTCAAGTACTTATTGTTGAAAATTTAGTAATGTGGGATTGAGTTTATCCCATTTTTAATGACTTGAACACGTGGTCCCCGCATGTCGAAAACATCATTTCTTTGTACATGCCTAATCTTCTAAGTGAGTAGATGATGTTAGTGCCAAGTATCATCAAATTTCGCTAAGAAATGAAAGAGATATTGGTACACAAAGTAAGGTGTTTGAGACGTGAAAAGATGGAGTGTTTTTTGTCAAAAATGACAAATCTCCCTCATTGGTAGAAGATGGAAGTATTGAGCAATATATAAGCTTTATTTTTGTGCAAGTGTTTGGGACCCCAAGGGGTAACCCATGTGTTTGGAAGAGGGAGAACCTAGGTGAGCTTGGGTTCGTGACTAAGCCCCCACGCGCACCGCCTGCCCGCCCGGGCTCGGGTTCACGGCCTGTCTTCCGGAATTTGTTTTGGTTCTTGAAGTGTTTTTATTTACACTTTGGCCCCTGAAGATTTCGGAAACGTTGCAACGGTTGTGTCGCTGTTTTATCTTGGGAGACTATTGTTCTATATTTATTTCTTCGCTAGAATCAACTTTATTTGCTTTGTATAGTTGATTGAGTCGCTGTTTTATCTTGGGAGACTATTGCCCATTACGATAAAAACATATATACGGGACAATCTTGTCTTAAAGACAGAGAGTCATCTCTTGACTCAACATTTATTCTGTTTATCCTTTCTGACACTATATTACCTACAATTTTAAAACAAGATTTTCAAGTGTTCGAAAGATATCTGTTTCAAACATTGCTTCTGCTGCTGCTGTTCAAGGGAATGATGTTGTCCCTGCTACTGCCAGTTTCCAAAGCGAATGTCCAGAAAAGTTTCTAGATACTAATTTCATGAGATGGAAACAAAAGATGTTCTATCTTACTACGTTGAACCTGTCACGCTTTCTGACAGAAGATCCTCCTTCTGGTGGGGATACTGTGGACACTCGGTCTAACACAACGACTGAAGTGGGCCAAGAATTCCATGTCAGAGATGCCCTGAAGTTAACACTGGATGCCTGAAATCATGATGATTTCTTGTGCAAAAACTGCATTCTGAATGGTTTGTCAAATACGCTTTATACTGTGTATTGCACCGTGAAGACGGCGAAGGAGTTGTGAAAAAAACTCGATAAAAAGTACAACGCACAAGATGCGGGTATTAAGAAATTCATTATTGGAAAGTTTCTGAAATTTCAAATGGTGGATGGTAAATCAGTGATGTCCCAAATCCAAGAATTTCAAATGATTCATCATCATCTGGATTTGAAAGGATTGAAGCCAAATGAACATTTTTTGGTTGCATCTTTGATTGAGAAATTGCCTCCCTTATGGAATGAGTTCATGAGTTATCTCAAACTAAAGACAAAAGAAATGGGGTTTAAAGACCTTATTGTCAAACTGCAAATACAAGAGGACAATAAAAGGGCTATATCTAAGGGAAAACAGTCAATGGAGGCAAAGGTGAATCTTGTTGATTAGAAGGGAAACACAAACAAAAAATGCAAGTACCAGGGAGGCGGCAAAAGCTAAACGATGGAGAAGTTCAAAGGAAACTGCCATCATTGTGGAAAGCCTGGCCATATGATCAAATTGCCGCAAACTGAAGCGGCAGAAGTTTAAAGCCAAGAACAAAGGCAAGGCCAAGGCTAACGTTGTGCAAGGCAAGGATGATCCTTCGAACCTGAAGACATGATTGTGGATTTCTCGGCTATAGTGCTGGAGTCAAATCTGGCGGAGAATCCAAGGCAATGGTGGATAGAAACGGGTGCAACATCTGTTCTGACAAGAGTGCATTCTTTTCTTACGCCCCAATCACAGGCAAAAAACTGTTCATCGGCAACGACGCTACCTCTGAAGTGAAAGGGTTTGAAAGGTTGTCCTCAAAATGACTTCAGGCAAAAAGCTTACTCTAAAGGAAGTGATGCACGTCCCTGACATCCGCAAGAACTTGGTTTCAGGGCCATTGCTGGTCAAGGCTGGATTTAGACTAGTTTGAGTCTGACAAATTTGTAAAACTAAGAATGGTATATTTGTAGGAAGGGGCTTCGTATGTGACAACCTCTTCAAAATGAATGTTATGTCTGTAATTCGTTCATCAAATGAAATAAAGCCTCTACCTACTTGCGCGAGTCCTCTAATTTATGTCATCATAGATTAGGACACGTTAACTACAAATCCATTCAAAAGTTAGTAAAGTTGAAATTGTTGCCTTCCTTCAACATAAACCCTCAACATAAATGTGAGGTGTGCATAAAGGTAAATATAACCAAGTCATCTTTTCATTCAGTCGAAAAAAACACCGCTCCTTTAGAACTTATTCACACTGACATATGTGATTTAAAGTTTGTGCAAATTAGAGGGGGAACACAAGGTATTGTTATGTTTACTTGTTAAAAAGTAAGGATGAAGCGTTTGAAGCATTTAAACATTACAAAGCAGAAGTTGAAAATTAACTAAATCTACGGATTAAGGCAGTTCGTAGTGATAGAGGGGGAAAATACGTAGCACCGTTTGAAGAATATTGTGCTCAATTCGACATTGTTCATCAAACGACCGCTCCTTACTCGCCTCAGTCTAACGTTATTGCCGAGCGCAAAAATCATACGTGAAAGGGAATGATGAATGTTTTACTTATCAATTCCGGTTTAGCCCAAAACATGTGGGGCAAAGCGATTCTTACCGCTAATAAAATTCTCAATAGAGTTCCACATAAGCGTAAGGATAAAACTCCATATGAATCATGGAAAGGAAAGAAACCCAGTTACAAATATTTGAAAGTGTGGGGCTGTTTGGCAAAGGTCGAAATACCTAAACCAAAATAGGTCAAAATTGTACCTAAGACTATAGATTGCATATTCACCGGATATGCAAATAATTCGGAGATACCCGATATCCACGAGGGTACGATCATGGAATCAAGGAATGCTGAATTCTTTGAACATATATTTCCTCCAAAGGAAAAAAATAATTTCGCGCAAACGAAGTTATGAACAAAATGCTCAAAGTCAACAAGATCCAGGAGTTTCTGATTATCCAGAACTAGACGTTCCAGACCTATAGGACTCAAAAGTTACTGACTATCCGGAACGTAATGTTCCAGATCTACAGAACTTAGGGGTTCCAGAGGTTGAACCGGGACAGAGCAAAAGGGCCAAAAGGACAAAACCTTTGGTCCAGATTTTCTAACTTATATGGTTGAAAATGAACCGAGGACAATTAAGGAAGCATTGTCAACTCCAGAAGCACCGCTTTGGAAAGAAACTATAGAAAGCGAAATAGATTCCATCATGCAAAACCATACTTGGAAAATGGTTGATCTTCCTCCGGTAAGCAAACCTTTGGATTGTAAGTGGATACTCAAAAGAAAGTACAAAGTAGATGGAACTATTGATAAAGTATAAGGCCAGATTAGTAGTCAAAGACTACAGACAAAAGAAAGGCCTCGATTACTTCGACACATACTCCCCTGTGTCTAGATTAACGTCTATTAGGATATTCATAGCCATTGCAGCTTTGCGTGACCTTGAGATACATCAAATGAATGTTAAGACAGCCTTCCTAAATGCAGAGTTGGAAGAGGAAATATACATGGAACAACCCGAGGGGTATGTGGTTCCAGGACAAGAAAGAAAGTATGTCAACTTGTTAAGTCTCTGTACGGACTCAAACAAGCCCCAAAAGAATGGCATAAAATTTTTAATAATACATTATTATCAAAGGTTTTCTCCATAAATGAATGTGATAAATGTATCTATATCAAAGGGAAATCAGACTCATTGTCATGATATGCCTTTACGCAGATGACATGATTATCACCGGAAGTAGTCTAAACTTGATCCTGGAAACCAATAATATGTTGAAACAATGTTTTGACATGAAAGATATGGGTATTGCTGATGTAGTCTTAGGAATTAAGATTTCTAAGACATCTGACGGGCTGGTCTTATCTCAATCTCATTACATTGAAGATGTTTTGAGAAAATTTGATGCATTTGGCAGTTCCCTATGAAGTCACCAATGGATATGAATCATAGAATTGATAAGAATCATGGTGCACTCGTATCCCAAGAGCGATATGCGCATGTTATTGGTAGTTTAATATACATTACAAACTGCACCCGACCAGATATCGCTTATCCAATCAATAAGTTGGCTAGGTTTACTCGTAATCCTGGAATTGATCACTAGAAGGTGTTAAATCGGATACTACGATAACTGAAATATTCGCTGACATACATATTACATTATTCAAGATATCCAACCGTATTGGAAGGATACAGTGATGCAACTGGATATCGGACATAAATCCACCAGTGGGTATGTTTTCACAATTGGTGGTGGGGCTGTGTCTTGGAAATCCTCTAAGCAAACATGCATCGCCCGATCCACGATGGAATCAGAGTTTATCGCTTTGGACAAAGTAGGAGAAGAAGCAGAGTGGCTTCACGACTTCGTAGAGGATATCCCTTGTTTTGATACTCGTACTTCGGTGATGATTCACTGTGTCAGTCAATCGGGTTTAGGAAGGGCAAGTCTAGACATATTTGTCGGAGGCATAATACTGTTAGGAAGTTGATCACTACGGGTGTCATTTCTATTGATTACGTCAAATCAAAGGATAACTTAGCGGATCCATTAACTAAAGCCCTACCCAAAGATCAAATATTCTGTCTGTCTAGGGGAATGAGCTTAAAACTCAAACAATAAGAATCTTTATGGTGGTAACCCAACCTTACTGACTGGAGATCCCGGGAATTTGGTTCAATGGGAAAACTAAACTATAGAGGTTCAGTTTAGCGCTTCACTTGAAGAGCACTTCAGATTATCATTCTTTAAAGAAGTATAACTCCAAAGTCGTTCCCGCGATAGACATTAAGTGCTACCTGCATAATAGGTAAAGGATAAGTTTCTAAAACTTTTAATGATTCCTAACACTTGCGAGTGGGGTATAGCAGGATACCTTATAGGAGATCACCTATTTAAGTGCGAAGACAAGACGCTTCAAAGGTACACACTTAAGAATCCAAAAGTTGTCCATGGCCACAACTGACAAAACAATAAAAAAAAATGAATAAAGAGAGTTATTGTGTTGATACCATTGTCTTGGTTTACACTAAACACTGACGGTAAAGGACATCACGTTCACCGCGCAGTAAGTAAATCCGATGGTTATCAACTAAGGAAGGTTCAAAGCCGAAAGCTACCTTTCCTGATGCAATATCTTTTCGCTGAAAGATTGCTGAACTTTAGCACCCTGTGTGCACCAATTCTCTTTCAAGAGGGGATTGTTGGAAATTTACTAATATGAGATTGAGTTTATCCCGTCTTTAATGACTTGAACATGTGGGCCCCGCATGTCGGAAACATCGTTTCTTCGCACATGCCTAATCTACTAAGTGAGTAGATGATGTTAGTGCTAAGTATCGTCAAATTTCGCTAAGAAATGAAAGAGATATTGGTACACAAAGTAAGGTGTTTGAGATATGAAAAGATGGAGTGTTTTTGGCCAAAAATGACAAATCTCCCTCATTGGTAGAAGATGAAAGTATTGAGCAATATATAAGCTCTATTTTTGTGTAAGGGTTTGAGATCCCAAGGGGTAACCCATGTGTTTGGAAGAGGGAGAACCTATGTGAGCTTGGGTTCGGGGTTAAGCCCCACACGCGCGCCGCCGCCCGTCCGGTCTCTGGGTTCTCGGGCTGTCTTCCAAAATTTTCTTTTTGGTCTCTGAAGTGTTTTTATTTACACTTTGGCTCCTGAAGATTTCGAAAACGTTGCAACGGTTCAGAAGACTTTAGAAACGTTGCAACGACCCTCCTCTTCAACTATACATTGAATCCTAACGTTCAGTATACAAATATACAACAAAACCTTTTCTATTTCGACATACAGAAACGGATACACACAACAAAAACTCTTATATGTTTTGTTCGATATACAGAAACACAATCATCAATCTGTTCTATATTTATTTCTTCGCTAGAATCAACTTTATTTGCTTTGTATAGTTGATTGTGTCGCTTTGTATAGTTGATTGTGTCGCTGTTTTATCTTGGGAGACTATTGCCTATTACCATAAAAGCATATATACGGGGCAATCTTGTCTTAAAGACAGAGAGTCATCTCTTGACTCAGCATTTATTCTGTTTATCCTTTCTGACACTATAGTACCTACACTTATATATATAAGTCGTTTTTCCTAAGCTGCCAAAAGGACATATTGGCGTAAGAAAATCTGCCAAAAGTTGTTCGAGACCCCATGTTGTGGGATTTCACTGGGTATGTTGTTGTAATGAAATCGCTATCTTTTGTAATTTAGTAGGTAAGACGATTGTTAGCAAAATGATGGTTTCAAAATATTTCTCTGTTCATCAATATCCCATGATTTGAGCATGTTATTGTGATTATTTTATAGTTTTAGCACTGATATTTTTTAAAAATTCTGCTTGTTTGTTATTTTAACTCTTTGGATAGGTAAAGAAAACCTTGGTGATATAATGCAGTTTAACCAAAGCCTAAATAGTTAAGAATTAGCCAATTTGAATTTATGTTGAGGGCACACTTACGCAGATTGAAATTCTTGTAGCTGTATCAAATGCAGAACAGGTTTCCAACTTCTTGCTTTGTTTCCTTAAGTGACTTATCCTTAGGTGTGAACTTTTCGGTTTTCCTATCCAGTGACCCATCTGTTAATAGAATTTTATTTGATGCACGAAAAAATAGTCAAATTGATATTTTCCTATGGCATTAACTTGCTTTTGATCTTTGAAGCAACCGGGACGCTGAAATCTAGAGATTGCAATGCCTTGTCTACAAGCATTTATCCTCCTGCTTCTACCAAGTCAAAAGAGCATGCTAGAAGAGTGCTCAAGGTATCTTCCTCACTTGCAGAAACAGCAGTGTCTATTGCAGTTGCTGCTACAGTTGTGGGGGCTGCAGCAACTATTCTTGTAAGGAGAACCAAAGCTTCTGAAGCAATTGAGGTGCGTTGAAAGCCGAGAAGAGTTATTCCTTTCGATAGAAATATTTGTTCATATACTAGAGCAGCTTAAACTATATTGTTATCTTAGGGATGAAATAACACAATGAAAATCTCCTTTTGCCTTCTGGATGATCCCAGAAAGAATATACGTTTTATACAAAGTTATCGAGAAAAGAGTGGCCTTTTCTACCATTGTTTATCGAGAAAAGAGTGGCCTTTTCTACCATTGTTTGGGAATATTTTTATCTTTCAAGAAAAAGAGGAAACATATTTGTTCGGTAAAGGGGAACAAGAAAGAAAGTGTATTCTCCAGCAGAAAGCTTTAGAGTTGCATTTTCACTCAAATGTTGCATCAATTTGTACTCAGATATCTATCCTGCTAAAAATTACTGCTGCATCGAAACAACAACAACAACATACCCAGTGTAAGTGTAATCCCACACAGTGAGGTCTGGGGAAGGTAGGGTGTACACAGACCTTACCTCTACCTCTACCTTGGAGGGTAGAGAGGCTGTTTCCGAAAGACCTTCGGCTCAAGAGAAAACACTACAAGAAAGTATCGAATTGGCAACAAAATTTTAGCAAACAAAAATTTAATATATTGTTGCTAAAACACATAAATGGCAACAAAAAATATAACTTGTTACGAAAACTTTTCGTATCGGAGGTTATTGCAACATGCAACAACTTTTGTTGTTGTGAAAAGTACTTTTATCAACAACATCCAACATATGACAATAAAAATGTTGTTGACAAATGTCTTATATGACAAAAGGCCAGATAAGGGTTAAAGAAATTAAAGTGAAGTACAGAGATCAGGACAAAAAAAAAATTCTAGCCGTTCATTGAGGTCAACTGTTAAACTAAGGTACCAATCTGGAGTTGGTTATTTTCTGCTCCTCTCGGTTTGATTATTGATGCATCTCATCAGTCTAAAAACTAAAATAAGCCAAGTTTTACCGGGCTTCTGATAAAAAGAGCGAAAAAGAATCAGAATTAGTGCTGCATTATTGGTGGAAACAGTTCTTTAAGATTAAGGGAACAATTTTACCATTTCATTCTGGTTTTCTGTTTGAAGCAATGATTAAAGCTTTGTGCAGACAGTTTTCAAAACTAACCAGAAAAGAGGAAAAATAATATGCAGAGTTGTGAAGTTTAAGTAGGGGGGAAAACAAATGGTTTGTTGCTCAAATGCGCTTGTTATTACGCTCTTAGGCTACCCTTTTGATTGTTGTTCTTACCAATAGACAGGCCCCGCCGATAATCTGTGAAGACTGTGGTGGCTCTGGAATCTGTGCAGAATGCAGAGGGGAAGGATTTGTGCTAAAAAAGATATCCGATGAAAATGCTCAGAGATTAAGACTGATGGCGAAGGATGCAGCTACCAGATATACAGCAGGGTAAGTTTCCAATTCCGTTAAGCCCCTCATTCATATGCACTGATCTCTAGATACATGTGTTTGGTTTAAGTAGGTATGAATGGAAAATGGAGTGAATGAAAAATACCGGGAAATGAAAATTTGAACCAAGTCCTTTTTGCATAAGAACTTTGTCCCTCATTGGTTAAAGAAAAGGAATGGTTTTGTGCTTATATATCGAAGCACTTTTTCTATGTTTAAAGGGTTGAGAAGAAGACGAGCCTCACGCTGTCATTGCTCGCCTCGGCTTCGGCATTGATAATCTTTTTTCTTTTTCCGAAAAGACACATGGTCTTTTTGTAAAGACACCATTTCTGAATAGTCACCCTGGAAACAGGTATTTTCGCACCATTTGAACTCCAAATCGTGGTTATAAATACAGCGGCATATCCTCATTTTTCTGCATCTTTCTGCAATTCTGCATATTTTCTTTACAAAAAAAAATCAAGTCTTTGTGTGGTTCGTTACTGTCTTCGAGTTCGGCAAAGTTGTTGGCGTTTGAGGAATGGTACTCCAACAAGAAGTATATTCATTCTATCCTGAGAGGAAGTAATCCAACACCATGGATACAGTGAGGGGATTAAATCTTTAGGGACACACAATGAATTATGTTACCTCAGATATTTTAATTAAAGTTTCTACTTTTCTTACTTTTCTTTTTTTTTTTCTTTTTTTTACCCCCCATTTTGGAGGATCTATAGTGTTTTCACACTTTTCCTCCGGCGTGCCTCAAACCCGGACCTACCAGAACCCTCACTTGTCTGACCAGAGAGGTATCGATCCCTCGTAGAGAAAGAGTTGAAAAAAGACATTGTTTAATAATAGGAGCATTCCAAGAATTGAACTCGGGATCTCTCGCACCCTAAGTGAGAATCGTACCAGTTTATTTCAAAATTTTGGGTTTACTTTTATGAACACAGATACTAACAACATGAACTACATCATTCATTTTGCAGGCTTCCCAAAAAGTGGAGCTACTGTATGAAATGCAATGCTGCCCGATCCTGTAATTCATGTGGAGGCAGTGGGAAGTTGAACTAATTGTTAAATCTCCATATGTTACCATTTTAATTTAATTGTATCATAGTTTCTTCTTCATCAAAAAGATATTGTGGGGAAGAATATGTAGGCGGTAATTATATGCATATCCTGATTATGTATAGTTTATCGATAGTTCTTTCGAAACATAGCCTTCTTGTAATAGTGCTATAGCTTTATGATGTCCATTTTCAAAACTCAATTTGCTGTGTACAATTATAACTGTGGCAAGCACTTCCTACGAGAAACATGATGAGACTGTCATACTTACCCAAACAACTACGCAAACTGGATAAAGCAATGAGATTTTGTATTCTAGAGTAATGTTCCTGTTACTTTATATGATATTCAATATTCATCATGACTATTTAACTGCCTAATATTATTGGAAATTGAATTTCAGTTTCTGCTATTTTTCACTTTTAGTCTAATATGATGAACCTAAAATTAATTGTTTTATATTAGTTTCTCTGATGCTCGCTGATCTGCTTGGAGTTCCATTTCCAATGCATCTAGGTTGGGTGACCGAGTAAGCAATCCTTTTCCATATAGATCCCAATTTCTTCTTCAAATAAATATAGGACAACTAAAAGAAAGCTCAACCTAATCAGAATGAAGGATCTAGTTGGTATGAAAGCATTGTTTATTATATGGGTAAGTCTCCGTGGATAAAGTTATTCGATATTTATATTGATGGAAGATGATGGGTATCCAACAAAATAATTGACTCAGACATTACTGTTATAGAGAGGAAGAGATGGGCGAGGGTAGGAAACATGTAATTTCATCCTGAGTTTAAGTTCTATGTAATGAAGGTGTCAAAAAATATACACAATCAGATCATTTCAAAGGTCATTGCAAGTAATTATATTCGATATCTTTGATTAATAATCTAGAATAAATGGCAAGTAAAATATGTTATAATAGATTAACTTACACTAATATTACAAAAGATTTATAATACTATCACTATATATAGCTTACGTATTTTCATGTTTAGGTAATTAAGGGTGTTAGTAAAAGATTCAAATCAGTAATGCGTGTTGACTTTATTTTCATTTGTTTTCATTAAGATTAAGACACATGAATCTAAATAACTAAGATATTGCTTCTAGATCTGAACGGATGATTAAGACTGTTTGTTTTTAACCATCTGAATGTGCAACTCTTATTTGTAAACATAATAAATATACAATTTAAAAATATAATTAAATATTAGAAAAAACACTAATTTAATAAAATGATGATTATTTGATTAGAAAAATTACCCATTTATGTTAGCTAGTGATGGTGGGGATGGTTTGTAGTGGTGGTGGTGGGATGATGGAGGTGGTTGGTGTTATAGTGACTAACGTGATGGTGGCGGTTGATAATGGTGGTGGTGGTTGTGAAGGTTGAGTTGGTTGATGTTAGTAGTTGGTAATAGTAGCTGAATAATGTGTGGTAGTTGACGATGTATTTGAATAAACATAATCCCTTGATTATTTTCATTAATGAATAGGTACATATACAATTTACAATTTCTAAATATGAAAAATCTTATTCCTACTATACTACTAATATCCTAATTATATTTGTACAAGAATTCTATAACTATGGTAAATTTGTACAATAAATTTGATTACAACTATGGTAAGTTGGATTCTCTCGGATACCGTGATATAGACGGTATAAAACTATGGGTCGTGTATATTACGGGTATACTGTTTTCACACCCCCTGCAGTCATAGTGGGCGGTTGTCGTACGATGAGACTGTTACTAAAATCTTCAAATAGAATCAAGCGAAGACCCTTAGTAAAAATGTCTGCAATATGGTATCTCGAAGGGACATGGAGGACGCGTACTTGTTCACGAGCTACCTATTCTCGAACAAAGTGTATATCCATCTCGATATTTTTAGTGCTTTGATGTTGGATCGGATTTCCAGAAAGATAGACTGCACCCACATTATCACATTGGACCAATGTAGCTTTCTCAATAGGAAATGTAGCTCTAGTAGAAGATTATGTACCCAACATGACTCAGACACCACATTGGCTACCCCTCGATACTCGACCTCCGCACTGGATCGTGATAAAGTATCCTGGAGTTTTGCCGACAAAGAGACCAAGTTGTCCCCAAAGAACATACAATTACCAGATGTCGAACGTCTCGTATCTGGACAGTCACCCCAATCAACATCTGTATATGACACAAGAGTAGAGATAGAGGACGGATATAAATGCAACTCAAAATCAAGTGTGCTCTGTATGTATCGTATAATGCATCATTTGAGTGCATGCATGTGCTACATCCGCGGATCATGCATAAATAAACACACATGATGTACTGCATAAGTAATATTTGGTCTCGTAAAAGTCAGATACTAAAGAGCATCTGCAAGACTACGATAATGGGTGGGATCCTCATATGGTGTGCTAGAAGTAGCACTCAACTTCAGTTTGGTATCCACTGGAGTAGAAGAGAAGTTACACGAGGACATGCCAGCTCTTTCAATAATCTCAACTTCATACTTCTTCTGTGATAAAAATAGACCGCATGCATGTCGAGTTACAATACCCAAAAAATAACGCAATGGTCGTAAGTCTTTCATGGCAAATTCTGAACTTAGAAGGGTCATGATAGACTTGCGCAGATTATCTGCAGAGGCAGTCAAAATAATATCATCCACATATAACAGAATGTATGCTATAAAAGTGCCACGACGATAGATGAACAGAGAGTGATCAGACCTGCAGTGAGAAAATCCAATAGTAGACACAAAATTTGCAAACCTCTTATACCAAGACCGTGGGACTGCTTAAGCCCATACAAGGACTTTTTCAGTAAACAGACATGATGAGGATAATTGGAGTCCCTAAATCCCAAGAGCTGATGCATGTAAATTATCTCCTTAAGATCACCGTGTAAGAAAGCATTTTTCACATCCAATTAATGAATGGGCCATGCTTTCAAGAGAGCGAGACTTAGCACAGTGTGAATAATTGCCGGTTTGACCACCGGACTAAACGTCTTTCCAAAATCCATGCCAACCTGTTGTGTTTTACCATCACCTACAAGACATGTCTTATGTCTCTCAAAAGAACCGACATAATTTTCTTTATGAGTACAATTCCACAAAGACCGAATAATATTAACACCGGGCGAACAAGACACCAACTCTCACGTATTATTTTCAATAAGAGCATTATATTAGTCATCCATGGCCAAACTCCAATTCGGGTCATGAAGGACAGACACAGGGTTAAGTGCTAGGGGAGATTTAGTGACTTTAGAATTTAAGATTAAAGTGTCATTTTGATTTAAACATACCCCGCTGGCTATGAGTAACTGACCTTTGACTCGATGTGGAATTGGATGGGATTTGAGTGATTAACGGGTTGGCAGTGGACTGTCCAGTAGGCAGTGGGTCTGTTGGCTCGATAACTGATCGAGAAACAGAAGATGTATCAGTACGTGAAGTATGTCGTGACCCTGCATCATTACCGATATGAGGACTAGGCCAAGAACCGGGACTAAGGCCGAGACTAGTTAGACCAGCAGGCAGTGGGCCTACTGGCCGAGTCAACGCTGGAACGGGAATCTGTGGGCCAGCAGGCAGTGGGCCTGCTGGAGGATCTGTGTCACGGGATATTTCAGATAGATGATGAATAATATATGGTGAGACTCCATCATCCAAAAAATTATACGAACTAGGCGTGAACCTGATCATGTAGAGGAGCCAATACCGGTTCCAGCAGAAAGAATCTTGAGAGATTATGTTCTGCCCACGGTTACTGGTGCACAGACATGCATCAGGCTTCCAGCAATAGGGGCAAACAACTTTGAGATCAAGCCAACCATCCTGAGCATGGTCCAGAACACAGTACAGTTTGGGGGATTGCCATCTGAAGACCCCTACATACACATTGCCAACTTTCTGGAGTTGTGTGTCACTTTCAAGTACAACGACGTCACTGACGATTCCATGACTGAGGCTCTTCCCGTTCTCACTTAGGGACAGAGCCAAGAGCTGGTTAAACTCACTACCTGCCAACTTTTTCACCACATGGCAGGACCTAGCCCAAAATGTTCTTGCAAAGTTCTTTCCTCCTTCAAAGGCAACAGAGTTAAGGGGAGGGTTGAATAATTTCTATCATGTAGATGGAGAGTCACTGTATGATGTATGGGAGCGATTTAAGGATTTACAGAGAAAATGCCCCCATCATGGCGTAGAGAAGTGGATGTTGGTCCTTATTTTTTATAATGGGTTGAGTGGTACTACTCGTACCATAATTTATGTTGCAGCAGGGGGAGCGTTCATGAGGAAGAGTGCCAATGAGGCACATGAGTTACTAGAGGACATGGCTGCCAATAATCATCAAGGGGAAGATGACAGGTCTGCGAGTAGCAGGAAGACTATGGGCATACATGAGATGGATGTTATCACAGCATTAAATGCGCTGGTGGTCCTCTTGACAAAGTAACTGCAACAGAACACTATTTCTGTGAATGCAATCCATATGCCTGTGAATTGTGAGATTTGCAGGGGCCCACACTCTTTTGACAGATGCGCAGTGATTGATCCTAATAATGTGCCCATGGAGCAGGTTCAGGCAGTTGGGAACTTTCAGCGGCCTTATAATTCCAACACATACAATCTAGGGTGGAGAAATCACCCTAACTTTTCGTAGAGGAACGACCAGGCCCAGCAATAACCATATCAAGGTAATTATCAGAATCAGGCTACCTCATCCCAGCAGTTTAGACCACCTACACAACAGGAGAAGCCTAATGAGCTAAGGGTTGCATTGCTTAGACTCACCAATTCGCAAAATCAGTTCATGTCTGAAACCAGGTCCTCCCTCAGGAACCTAGAAACGCAGGTTGGGCAACTGGAGTGGCGAAGATGGTAACCAACAGGCCACATGGTACTCTCCCAAGCAATACAGAGGTCAATCCAAGAGAGCAGTGTCAGGCAGTGTTGTTAAGGAGTGGAAAGCAGTTGGAGCAAGTTGCTCCCCAACCCGCAGTGGTTCATGAGAAAGAGGGTGAGAAAGCAGTTGAGGAAGGAAAGGAGGGGGTCACTGAGGACCACCCTACAGTTGAGAAAGCTCCACTAGCACCTTTGAGGGAATACACTGATAGAATTCGTTACCCTCAGAGGCTCCAAAAGAAGGCCATAGACAAGCAGTTCTCCAAGTTCTTGGAGGTATTTAAGAAGTTTCACATCAATATCCCCTTCATTGAGGCGTTAGAATAAATTCCTGCATACTTCAAATCCATGAATGAGATACTTGGGGGAAAAAAAAGTTGGCAGATTATGAGACAGTAGCGTTGCCAGAGGAGTGCAGCGCCATTTTACAAAAGAAACTGCCTCCTAAGTTGAAAGATCCAGGAAGCTTCACTCTGCCCTGCACTATTGGCAAAGTAACATGAAACAGGGCGCTTTATGACTTAGGGGCTAGTATCAATCTCATGCCTCTATCTGTGTTCAATAGATTGGGTTTGGGGGACATCAAACCAACCACAGTTAATCTGCAACTGGCGGACCGAACTGTGGTGCACCCCAGAGGCATAGTGGAGGATGTGCTTGTCAAGGTGGGAACGTTCTTCTTTCCAACAGACTTTCTCATTCTTGACATGGAGGATGATGATGAAATATCCATCATTTTGGGGAGACCATTCCTTGCAACGGGTAGAGCCCTAATCGATGTGGAGAAGGGAGAATTGAGACTACGGGTTCAGGAAGAAGAGATGGTATTCAAGGTGTTCAAATCTACTATTGAGTCTCATGCCAACAACAAGTGATTCGCAGTGAGCACAACTGACACAGCAGTTCAACAAGCACAGACTAAAATTAGGGTGATCATTCCTACCGCTGTGAAACCACAGGCTAGTTTGAAAGCTGCAACAAAAGTTCATGACATGAAAGCAGACAAACAGGTAAATATTACTGAACCCAATGATGTGAAAAAGAAAAATAGAGTGAGGAAGAGGAAAATGATTTTTAAGTGGATAGGTTGTGGGATTATTTTACCCTAATGATTTGATAAGGAACATGCGTCCGGCTACAAGACGTTAAAGACATCGCTACTTGGGAGGCAACTCAAGGATTAAATTATACAATTTAGTTTTGTTAGAACAGTCTCACTTTTGGTATTTTTGTTGTGTTGTGATTACAGGTGAAGGAATGGGACATGAAGCATGGAAAATGCTAGAAATAGGAAATAGGTGCAGCGCCGCGGCGCTAAAGTACAGGGTCGCGGCGCCGAATGTTCAGAGAGGTGCAGGAGTTTGGGTGTCGCGGCGCCGAACAGCAGGACCGCGGCGTCCGGACGGGATTTCAAAATTTAAAGCCCTAAATCCCCCAACTTCTCTCCCACACAAACACAAACCCTTTCTCTCTCTAAAAACTTCCAAAAATCCTCTCCCTTTCACTCAAAAATCTTCCACAAACTCCACCAAATTCTCCAAAAATCCCTACAACCACCCCCATTAAAAACTTTCACATCTTTCACCATCACCACTCCTACACTTGGGTCAAGAGCTTTGTGAAGAAAAACTCTTCAAAAAGGTAATCTTCATCAATTCTCTTGGTATTTCTTGGTTAGTGGTGAAAGTAGCTTCAAGAATTGGATAGTGTACGGGCTATTTTTGTATTGTGTGTTGTGTGATTGGGGGTTGCGTAGTATGTGCTGTGTGTTGTTGTTGATGTTCGGTGTGTGTGGATTGGGTGTAATTGTTGGTGTATTGTTGTTGTGTTTGAATTGTGGTTGGTTATTGTTGCGGAGTGGAGTGAAAGTTGTTGGGAAACCTCAAAGAAATAAAGAAAACGCTATGAAAATTTTCCCAACAACCTTCATAATGACTTCAAGGAAACGAACGACCCGAACCCCCTCATCTTCATCAGTCTCAGATCATGATGTGAGCCGGTTCACCAACAGGGATGCAGAGGATAGGTACAACAAGATAAGTGGTAGGGCAGTAATACAAGAGCGAGGAATGGACTATCAGGTCGACCCACTCGATGAGGATGATGTTTATGAGCCCATTAGAGTTGTGATTGAAGCCAATGGTTAGGAGAGGTTCGTCGATCATGAGGCTATTCCACAATAAAATTTCAGCCTTGTGAGAGAATTCTATACCAACTACCCAGAACAAAGCAATGGGATATGCTTTGTAAGAGGGTGTTATGTACCCGTTAGTGCTGAAGCAGTGAATGTTATTTTTGGGACAGCTGATGTTGGGATCCAGGGCCACCATCCAAACCATTTCAGAACCTGGTCAAGGAATGTCAACCACATACCATGGGATGTAATTGTTGAGGCCCTATGCTACCCAGGAGCGCAGTTTCGTTATTCCCGCAGCGGGGGCAGAGGACTTGCCCGGTGCCAATTCAACAGAGTAGCCAAGGCTTGGCTATATTTCATGAGTGCTCGCTTGATTCCGTCAACTCATTTCACCAATCTACCAGCAGATAGAATCAAGCTCATCTTTGGCATCATGAGGGGCCTGACTATTGATATTGGAATGGAGATAGTGCAGAGTATTGGGGAAACCAGCAGATTGACTACTACTGGCGATTTGGGACATGGTTCATTCATCATCAGACATGTGCTGGCACGTAGTCCCAACATTCACCATGCATATTCTTGAGAAGACTCTGTCACCGATAACATACAGTCTGGTCCATTCATACTCGACCGCAAACCCAAAGCAGATAGATGAGGTCAAGAAGAGCGGTCAGCGCAAAAGCAATGGATCAAGAGGAGCCAGAGGCAGCCACACATCATGAGCCCGGCGAAAGCAGCCACCAGTCTCCCTTAGCTTTGGAGCCTCCAGTGTCAATGATGGAGCAGATGCTCCTAAATCAACAACAGATGCTGTGAAACCATGAACAAATGCTTTTAAATCAGCAACAGATGATGCAAGGGCATCAGACTCGAGCCACAATAATGATTTGAGCACCAGGTTCAACCAGTGGTCAATGCAGTATCCGCCGTCACCACCACCATTTTGAACCGCTATTGTCTATAAGTTGTCCCTTTTATTTTTGAGTCTTACACATTTGGAACAATGTGTCGTTTAAGTTTGGAGGGGAGTTCTTATTTTATTTTATTTTTGTGTGTCTATTGTTGAGTCTTTTTGTTTGTTTTTGTGTTATATGGAGTCAATTTTTTTTATGATCATGCGTGCAGTGTTTACTCGAAACGCCTAATGAATTAAGTGGGATAATGTAATGGAATGAGAAGCAAAAATCTGAGAAGTAAAAATCTGTGTGCTTAAATTAGATATGTCAAAGATTCATGTAAGTCAAATTAATTGGAGTATTTTGTGCTTAACTTGTGTGTTTTCAATTGTGAAAATCATCTATGAGTCTGCTTGCTTGTTATTTGAGGCGAAATAGTTAGGATGTACATGTTAGAGAGATGATTCAGACATTTTTTTGTTCACCCTTCTTACCCTTTATTACCTACCCTGACAATAAATTGTATCCCTAGTCAGCCCATTTGAGCCTAAAATAGAAGTTATTTCTTTGACAACACATGTCCTCTTGTGTACCATAAACAGTAATTGAGGAGAGGAATGAAAAGAGTAAAAAAACGAAAAGAACGTGAAAAATTGATGCACCCCAATAAAAAAAAAATATAAAAGTTTAAGTTTGGGGGTGTCTATGCGAATGTGTTTCATGCTCTCAAGAAAAAAGGAATGATAGGTATGAACGAAAAAAATACCAAAAAGAAGGACAAAATGGTTGAATGAGAAAAACGTTTATGGTACGTAATTTGAGCCAAAATGCCAACTTTTATCTACCACAAATGGATCTCTTATAACCTCGGGTTCTATACCAAATTTACAAGCAATAAAAGGGGTGATATATGATAGATTGGAGCCTGGATCCAACAATGCATACACAATATGTGAAAAGACTGATAATATACCTGTAATAACATCAGGTGAGGACTCTTGATCCTGTCGACCTATCAACGCATAGATGTGGTTCTGGTCCCTAAATCTGCCTTGACTGGATGATGTCTAATGATTTTGCCCTGACGGCCGTACTGAATGTGGTGAAGCTACTGCAGATCCAACCGGTTGAGCCCTAATACCTTCGTATCTTGTCGGACATTCTCACCTAATATAACCAGGTTCACCACAAGAATAACACACATTTGATCCCTATCGGCACGACCCTGTATGAGCCTTACCACACTGCTGTTAAGATTTTGTATACATTTTTTGAGTCATTTTTAGTTAGTATTTTACTCGTTTTTGTTGTATTTAGTATAGTACTATGTTTGTTTTTCTTTCTTTTGAGTCACATCGGTTCAAAACGGCAAAATGGCGAAAAGAAACGAAAAAGGGGCATAAAAGGAGGAATCCAAACGAAAATGACAGAAATTGAAGACCCGGACGAAAGTCAGGCAGCGTCGTGGCACCAAAATGCAGGGTCGCGGCGCCGGTACGGAAATCGAGAATCTGAAGTTAATTTGGCAAGGGGCAGAAGGGTCCATAGGGCACAAAAATTGCAACATACTAAAAGCCCTAGGGATTATTCTAGGAGATGGGTGGTCATTCTAACACACAACACATCACAGGGCAAGGATTGTAAGCTACAATTGGAGACTTTAGTTCGCAGTACTTTTCTTTCTTTTTAATTCAGTTTCTATTTGGAACTGTATTAGTTCTTAACGTGACTATGGCTAGGAGCTAAACACTTTATTATGGCTTTCCTTTTGAATCTCTTGAAACTCTATTTCATGACTTAATGCATTAGTTTGATTCCTTCTTCACTTGATTATGATTTATTCAATAATTGGTATGAATGTTTGATAGTTAATTTATCACTAATTATCATAACCTATATGATTTTGAATCAAGAATCGGGAGGAGAGATTTGGATATGCTGTAATTGAATAGACATAGGTTAAAATCGCGGACGAAAGTACCACAATACTTGTGTAGCATTATAGGTTATTGTTCTTAATCCTCCTGTGTGGTAAATCCTATCATAGAAATATAGAAGGGTTCTGCACTGGGGTTGAGCGATTATATATCCTAACCGGAATATAAGACAGTCTAGTTAACCGCTATCTTAACATAGAATAAGAAGTCATTCTAGTTGCATTAAGGATTGAATAGAGTGGATAGTCGAGGATTTTGGAAGCCCTAATTCCTTCATAACTGATTACAACTTCAATAGTTTAGTTAATTCTTGCAATTATTCTAGTAGATAAACAAAAACTCAACTCAATTATCGATTGCCAAATAGATAACATAAAATATATGAACAGTAATTAGAAACCAGTCTCTGTGGACGATAAACTCGGTCTTACATACTATATTATTTGTGAACGATACGTACACTTGCGTGAGAAATTGGACACCGTCCCAACAACTGCTCACATCGAGTCAACGGCGGCCTCATCTGAATAGAATCTCCTCGATAATAAGACTTTGATGCTCGTAAACTCTGACCATGTCCCGATTAAACAAACCAATCAACCCTCGACCTTAGAAACGATGATGATGTGCTAGCTGCTGGGTAAGATGGGAATCTATAAAGTTGTGGCCTGGGCCTATCTCTAAATTCTCGTATGTCACCTATAAATCGATCCCGCTTATATTGGCCCTTATCCCGCTCTCGATCGACCCGCTGTTGTCTCTTACGATCCTCCAGATTCTGTGCATAAGCCTGAATGCGAGAAATATCCATATTCGGATACAGAGAAGTTGTAGTACACTCATTGACCAAGTACGACCCTAAGCCAGTAACAAACCTATGTATCCAATCACTCATCTCAGCTATAATCGTAGGAGCATATCTGGCCAATGAATTAAACTACAAGTTATATTCTCGAACACTTATATTACCCTGCTCAAGACTTAGAAATATATCATGCTTGGCCCGTCGAAGCTCGACTGGCAGAAAATGTTATAAGAATGCCTCTGAAAACTCTCTACATCCTGCTAGTGGAGCACGAAGTCTCCTGGAATGCTCCTATATCTCATATCAGGTTACCGCGACATCTCGCGGTCTATAAGAAGTGAATTTTACCGACTCAGTATCGGTAGCATCCATTACCCGCAAGGTATGTTGTATTTGTTTCCGAAAATTATGTGGGTCCACGTTCATATCTGATTCTGTGAATACCGAATGGTCTAGGTTAATAAAATATTGAGCTCTCGCGCTAGCAACTTTATCCAAAGGACTAGAACCTGACTTTGGGCCTGAGCGGCCACTAATCGAGTCAATAATTGTACCACACTACGCATATTAAGATCCTCAGATGGAGTATCAGGTGGAGGAACCGGGGGTACCGCAGCCCCACTACGCTCCTCTATAGGTAATGAATTGGGAGAATCATACGAAGGAGTCGCATCTCTGACCCTTGCTAGCAAGTGGCAATCGGCTAGTACCTTCACATGTAGATGTATCCAGCGCCATCATACTCTTGAACTTATTCCTTGCTGTAGGAATTACTACAATCGTAAATACGAGACAGATTAGGAGTGGAATACTTATAACTCAGCTCTAATGCACGATCTATGACATGAAAGAATGGAAACCATCCCTAAATGTCAAGTAGCCTCCCGCTTATAAGTATGGTACACAACATACCCATAAACAGGATTCTACTAGACACGGCTTGTAGACTCCCTAGGACAGACATACTTTGATACCAAGTTTGTCATGACCCAAACCAGAGTATTATGATGGGCACTGGAACCTTCCCTGCCAAGCACCACTAATCATATAATCAACATGTAATCATAATTAATCACGGGCCATAGGAGCCGATGTAAAATATTAACCGAAAGGCCTAACTTATATATATAAATACCAAGACCGACAAGGCCATATTCAATTGCTACACACATGTTATTGTCTACAAGCCTCTAAAAGAATATACAATATCATAAGGTCGGGACAGGGCCCCTCCATACCCATATGTACATGCAAAAATATTGTACCAATATTAGATCGATACTCTGAAACAAGGGGAGTGCTCCAAACTCTGCTGAGTCAGCAACCTACTAACGTGGATCGTCGTCATGCCTACGTGAACCTGCGGGCATGAAACGCAGATTCCCCCGACAAAAGAGACGTCAGTACAACTGATGTACCAAGATGTCAGGCGTGAATAATAGCATAACAAGGATATATTAATAAACTGAAACAAAAATAGCCGACATAGACAACCGGTAGCAACAACCGATAGAAATAGCTGACCAGTAATGCATGCCTCTGAGGGCCCTAATATGCCTAAATATCATGCACAATGCAAATGTGGTATACATATATATGTATATTGGCCTCATCGGGCATCTTCCTTCCCATAACAGCCTCTGTGGGCATCATATCATTTCAACCTCTGTGGGCGTCATCATTATCATATTGGCCTCATTAGGAATCTTCTTTTTTGTGATAGTCTGTACCAGCTGCAGGTAGTGTGCATATATAATCCATACCATATAGTAGTGTATATAACACATGTGGGTCCAGGGTAATACATGAATATAATGCAAATGCATGAATGCCAATAAAATATTCTAAATTTATAGGGTAACATAATATCCTTGTAACTTCGGCTAACATTGAGAATATTGACATTTTTCTCATATACCTCAATAAGGATTTATGAACATATTTAGACATGTTTTTAACATAGGAATCAATAACATGAACATCCTTAACTACTAAGAGTAGAATAATTTATGGAACATTATCACGGTTATGTTTCGTTACATGGAACATGTCGAAAGAAGGATATGTCTTAACATACCTTTCGTCGACCTACTCGTTGACATATCGTATTCAATCCTCAAAATTTGTATTTATATGGCTGGACATTCTTGTTGTATATATGTATGTGGCTGAATCATTTTTTTTCTTTTGCTTCTCCACAAACATTCACCTCCAAGTTTTCATGGTACTACTATATTTGGCTAAATGAAAATGTTAAGTACATTTGCTGCTAATGTTTTTGGTCTTAATATGAGATGTTGGACGGTGAACCAAGTTAATGAAGACCAACATGAAAATTATACACATGATATATAAAGCCATGTGTCGTCGTCATGCATATTCATATGCTTGTGACTCATTAAACCATTGTAGACACCTAGTGTCCCCTAATTATTACCACGTGGCAAGGTTTTGCCACTCATCCGCTAACCATTTATTATTTTCCCATTTGGTAAGTCCTAAATTAATTCAGGACAACATCCTTTTATATACTAAACTCTTTATTTGTATACGTAATATGACATAAATTCTCCAAGGCTCGGTTCTACTTGCATACGTCTAGATGCTCAAACCATCGCCCGAAAGTACGGGGTGTTACAATAATATAACTTCTGATATTTTTGATATGATTCATTATGATTTATGAGTACCGTATAGAACTCCTTCTTCTTGTGGTGCTTATTTCTTAACTGTTATGGATGATCGTTCGCGAGCCATGTGAATTTTTCTTTTAGTTGATAAGAAAAAAGTGTCCCAAACCTTGTGGATAGGAAGTTTGGTAAGAGGGTGAAGATTGTTAGAAGTGATAACAGAACTTAATTCACTTGTATGAAGACTTACTTGTTCGAAGATCGAATTATTTTCCAAACGTCTTGCACAAGGACACCATAGAAGAATGGAAGAGTTGAAAAAAACACTGTCACATTCTTAATGTGGAACAAGTATTGAGATTCCAGGGTCATCTTCGATCATATTCTGGGGAGAATATGGGATACTTGATCAATAGAACACAATCTTTGATTTTCAATGGAAAACCCCCCTATGAAATTTTATATAGGGAGGTGCCCCATTATGATTACTTAAGGGTGATAGGGTCATTATGTTATGCACGCACAAAGGAAAGAACGATGGATAAGTTTGAGAGTCGGAGTTGTAGGTGTGTCTTCTTGGGATACACCTACGAACAGAAGGGTTGGAGATTGTATGACTTAGAGAACAATGAATATTTAGTCTCAATAGATGTGGACTTCTAGGAGACTAAGTTCCCCTTTGACGTGGGATCGGTTAACTTGGTCGACAACATAAAAGTGATCCTGGACAAAATGGGGGAAGAAAAGAACCACACGATTTCAAAGAAGATCAGAATGATAATGTAGGTACGAACAAAACTCAAATGAAAGAAGTACGGACACTAGATACTGAACCTATGGATCAGCCGAAATTAGTCTGGACAGATGCCGGTCCAAATAGAGAAAATGAGGAGAAAGTATAGACGGAAGGTATCTGAGCCAACAAAATACCACCAGAGGAACAATTGGGTCGAGGTAAACATCAGAAGTATGACTCGATTCAGTTGTGTGACTATGTTACTGAAACATTCCGGAAAGAAAGTCCATCAACGCGTTCGCCTAGTCCTCAGCAACCCTTAGGTGCGCCTTATCCTTTAACTCACTATATATCTTGTTATAATTTTTCTTCGCAACACCAAAGCTTTCTTGCAGTAATTACCACAGGAATCGAACCAAAAACTTTTTCGAAAGCTATGAAAAATGAATATTTGAGACAAGCCATTCAGCAAGAGATTCAATCATTAGAGGATAATGGCACGTAGACATTAGAAACATTGTCGTCGGATAAGAAAGAACACGGATGGAGATGGGTGTACAAGATCAAGTACAACTTAAACGGCATAATCGAGCAATATAAAGCTTGATCGGTCATCTTCGGTAATAAGCAGGAGGAAAAAATTGACTACAATGAAATGTTCTCTCTAGTTGCTAAGGTAGTATTCGTTCAGACCTTCTTGGCAGTCATGGCCGCACACAATTGGGAGTTGCGTCAGTGGATGTTCATAACGCCTTCTTACACGACAAACGTGCGGAGAAATTTTATATGAAATTTCCACCGGGATTTCATGTTTCTAGCCTGGGGTTAGTATGTCGACTCCAGAAATCTTTGTATGGGTTGAAACAAGCCCCGCGGTGCTGGTTTATGAAATTATCAAGTGTCTTAATGAAATATGGGTTGAAACAGTCGTACTCATATTATTCTCTCTTCACGATGCACTAGGAAATTATGCAACTTAATGTATTAGTTTATATGGATGACTTGATTATCTTCGAAGATGACCATAGTGACATTGCACAATTCAAAGACTATCTCTATGCATGTCTTCACATGAAGAATTTGGGACCTCTGAAGTATTTCTTGGGGTTAAAGTTGCACATGGACCAACCAAGTTATTCCTTTATCAACGAAAATATGTCTTAAATATAATCTCTAAGTACGGGCTATTGGGAGCAAACCCAATCAATACACCCATGAAACAGAATCACAATTTGGCATTGGCCGAAGGGGCCAATTTGGGAGATCCAAAACCATACCGATTTTTGGTCAGTATATTGATATACCTCAGTTTTACGCGATCTGAGTTGTCCTATTATGTGCATGTTCTATTCTAATTCATGCAGCAACTGAAGGAAGCACACTGGAATACCACTATTTGAGTGGTGCGGTACTTGAAGAAGAACAATGGGCAATGCATTGTGTTAAGGAAATATTGTGATCTCCAGTAGTATGGGTGGTGTGATCCCGACTGGGCTGGATATCCGTTGACTCGAAAATCGCTTACATGATGGTTTTTCTCCCTCAAAAATTCACATGTATCATGGAAAACCAAGAAGCAACATTGTCTCTCGCTCATCAACGGAGATTATCTCCCTTAGAAATTCACCTATATCATGGAAAACCAAGAAGCATCACATTGTCTCTCGCTCGTCAATGGAGACGGAATACCATTCAATGGAAATACAGTTTGTGAATTGAAATGGTTGAAGGGAATCTTGCATAGTTTGGGCGTTGAACATAAATTTTCAGTGAAAATATACTGTGATAGTCAAGCGGCATTGTATATTGCATGAAATTCGGTGTTTCACGAACGGACTAAACATATTGAAGTCGGCTGTCATTATATCCGGAACACACTCTAATATGGTATAATACTTCCTAGGTATGTGTCAACCAATGATCAATTGGCCGATGTGTTTACAAAGTCTTTGGGAAAATCAAAACATGAATATTTACTTAGAAAGTTTGGCATTTAAGACCCTCATGCTTCAACTTGAGGGGGTATTGAGAGACTGAACTGGTTTGTTAGGTCACTGCGGTGGTAGAATCCTATTCTAAGTCTAATAATTTTATTTTATTTTTTGGTAAATACTAATTATGATAAATTGTAGTTTTATTAGAATATGGTTACCTTATTAGACTATGGAAATAAGGACAATACTTATATATAAAGAGGTCATTATGATAAATATAAAGCAGAAATAATTTTCTCATTATTCCTGTGTCTGTCTCGATTTAACACCCTATGAATCATGAGTTTAGTGTCACGATAGTTCACACAACTTTAAATTTCTCTTTGTTTTTAATTGGAATGATATTCTTTCTCCACTATTCGAGCATTGTACCACTTCTTAGTATATAACATTGAATAGCTTGGTAAATCATTCTACTCCAACCACTCGAAGACACTTACTATCTAGATCGTAAGCTTTTGTAATCCTCATATTTGAATGGCATAATCTGATTCTAAGAGTGTAGTTAAAGTTTCAATTGTGCTCGGACATGTGGAGGTACAAAATATTATTCTTCTTGTTCGAGTTGAAGAATTGATCAAATATTTCTATCAAATGGTTATTCTCATGAGATATAGGTGGTTTAGTTTCTACTACTTCATCTGTCTCAATTTATATGACACTTTAATATATAAAAGGCCCAATCATGGGTATAATTAAATTTTTTTAAAAAATTATATGACATTTTTCTTTTTAGTCAGTCCCAAAAAGAATGATACATTTCATTATTTTGCAATAATTTAACTTTAAATTTTACCTTTTACGCTTAGTGAGATGATCTATAACCACACAAATATTTTTGACTTATTCTAGACCACAAGATTCAAAAGTCTTCCTTTATTTTTCAAACTTCGTGCCGAGTCAAAATACATCATATAAATTGAGACGGATGGAATATAACTTTTTAACTCCGTGGGGTAATTTTTGAAAGAATTTTTTTTGTCGACTGATTTTTCTAACTCGTCAACTTATGCAAGGTTACAACTATATCAATTTTCATCTGGAGAATTCTAGTTGTACATAGTTGTATGTTAGTTGTTACATGACTACCAGTTAGTTAGTAGTTTCCAGAAGTTAGTTAATACTTGGTAGTTAGTTGATTGTATTACTTGTTCAATTCGATATAAGTACACCTTGTAATATGGATTACTACTCATGTTAAGAAATACAACTACTCTCTTCTTTGTCTCAATTTCTCTTTCACTTAGCTCTCTTCTCGGATTAATTCCCTGAGTTTGCATCACTGTTCTTCGAGTTTAACTCCTAGAATCTGTTTACTTTCGATTGATCTAGCAATTGTGCATCAAATAGAGCAATCGATTCTCGGCTCAATATCATGGCTCGCGATAAGAAGCAAGATAAATCTTCAGAAAATGTTGAAAGAAAACTATCTCTGATTCAGGAACAATTGCGAAAATTAATGGAATGCATGGTTACTATGAATGATGGGAATGCTCAAACTGATAAGGAACTGTTGGAGATCAAGCAAGCAATAGGAGGAATGAAGTAAAAAGAAAAAAAGGTCGAGCAATGTAGGGCTGAATCTTCATTAGGTGGGGATTGTTCAAGGGAGGTAAGATCATTGAACCCTGAGAAAGAATTTCATACTGGGAAAAATGTGAATGGAAACTGTCATAACAATTTTCTTACTCGATAATATGTTAGATTTTCTGGGAAAGACTTAAGAACTTGGTTGTATAAGGTGGATCAGTTCTTCTCTATGGATGAAGTTCCTTGTGAACAAAGGGTGAAAGTTACTTCCATTCACCTAGATGGGGAAGCTATAACTTGGGATAGGTCCTATATGAAATCTAGAAATGCTACTTCAGATTCTACTTGGACTGAGTACATTTTGGCCTTAAATGAGAGATTTGAGGATCCAATGGAAACAATCAAGAGCTTGCAACGGATAGTGGTGTAAGGGAATATCAGGCTGAATTTGACAGGTTACTAACTGGTATTAATTTGTCCAATGAGAATGCAATCAGCTGTTTCTTAGGTGGATTGAAACCTAAACTAAACAAGTCAGTTAGAATCCAAACACCAAGAACCTTACTTCAGGCATACAAAATTGCTACACTGCAGGAGAAAGTCCTTGAAGCACAAGCAGTATCATGGCGTATTAGACCTAACAGCAGGAACCAGAATCCCATTTTACCAACCCCTCACATGCCTAAATACCAAAACTACCAGAAATTAAACCCACCCAATTCTTCCTTCAAGAAACCTTTTGAACCCTCAACCAATTCTTTCAGAAAACCTTTTGAACCCTCAACCAATAGGCCTAATAGACTTACAAGAAACAACTATTCTTGGTAGAAGTTTATGAAGAAGAAGAGGTCCAAGGTGAAGTACCAGCGCAGGACGAAATGAGCGAACTGCAGGAAGGAATCAGACACACTGATGAATGCATGACTATTTCCTTGAAAGCCTTCACTGGGGTGACGGGGTATCAAACCATAAGAGTAACTGGTTATCATGAAAAGAAGCCCTTACATGTGCTTATTGATACAGGTAGCACACACAACTTCATTGATGAAGAGGTAGCAAAGAAATTGGGTGCAAGTTTAATCTCATTAGTGAACAGTCTGTGAGTATAGCTGATGGAAGAAAGGTTCAAACTGCTACAGTTTGTAAAAATCTACAATGGTTGCTACAAGGAACCATTTTTTCTTCTGATTTTCTGCTTTTACCCTTGGGAAATGTTAATGGTCTTGGGTGTGCAATGGCTGAATACTTTAGGTGGAATTCTGTTTGATTTCCAAAATAGAATTATTGAGTTTGTCCATCAAGGCAAGAAACATGCCTTGAGAGGAGCAACTACACAACTCAAAACTGTTTTAAGGCCAAGGCATTGAATAAAAAGACTGATGACCAAGCTCAAGTCTTTATGGTGACCTTAATCTCAGCTGAAGATTCAACAATGCAATGTAACAACATTCAAGTTGCACAAGGTACTGAAGTTTCTTTGTTGGAACAATACAAGTATATTTTTGAAGTTTCAACCACATTGCCTCCACATAGAGGACCCTTATACCCTAGGATACCTCTTATTGATTCATCTGTTCCTATCAGTAAAAGACCATATATCCTAGGATTAAGAAGGACATTATTTAGAAATTAGTACAAGAGATTTGGATCAAAGGGTAATTCAGCATAGTACCAGTTCATATGCTTCTTCAGTTGTGTTGGTGGGAAAGAGGATGGAAGTTGAAGACTCTGTGTTGATTATAGAGATTTGAATCACTTGACTGTGAAGGACAAGTTTCCTATTCCAATATTAGAAGACTTGTTGGATGAGCTTAGGGGTGTTTTAGTGTTCTCTAAGATTGATCTTAGAGCTGGTTACCATCAGCTAAAAATGGATGAGGCTGACAAACACATGAGTGCATTTAAAACTCATGAGGGCCACTATGAATTTCTGGTTATGCCATTTGGTTTAACAAATGCACCATCTTCTTTTTAGAGTCTCATGAATTCATTGTTTAAACCCCTTCTTAGGAAATCACTATTGGTCTTTTTTATGACATATTGATTTATAGCAAGGATATGTCTACTCACTTGGTGCATTTAGAAGCTATGTTTGATCTTATGCAGAAATATCAGTTGTATGCTAAAGGTTATAAGTGTAATTTTGGGGTACCTAAGGTTGAATCACTTTATAAGTGTTAAAGGTGTGGCCACTGACCCAAAGAAAATATCTGATGTACAAACTTGGTTGGTGCCTATAAATATTAAACAACTAAGGGGATTTATGGGCTTAGCATGATATTATAGAAGGTTCAATAAAGGTTTTGGTTCTATTGCTAAATCTTTGAATGAACTACTGAGGAAGGACAAATTTGAATGGACTGAGGAAGCTACTATAGCATTTAACAAGCTTAAGAAAGCACTGGTTACTGCTTCAATTCTAGTAATGCCTGATTATGACAAGTTATTCATCATTGAAACTGATGCTAATGATTTGGGTATTGGTGCTGTCTTGATGTAGCAAGGGCACTCACTTGCCTATATTAGTAAGTCCTTATCCCCCAAACACCAGGCTGTGTGTGTTTATGAAAGAGAGTTATTGGCACTCATTTTTGTTGTTACCAAGTGGTCACATTATTTGTTGGGAAGGCACTTCGTTGTGAGGACAGATCAGAAGGCCTTAAATACTTGAGCAAAACATCCCTACTGAGTTCTAGGTTCCTGGTATCTCTAAGCTCATGGCTTTTGATTTCTCCATTGAATACAAGAAGGGTAATGATAACAAAGTTGTAGGTAGATTCTTTGTCTAGAAATCAAGGTGCTGAATTATTAGCACTCTCTATCTTAACTCCTCATGAAACCTTAATGGAGCAGATCAGTCAGTCTTGGGTTAATGATCCTATACTAGAGGCTTTGATCGCCCGACTATAGGTGCATCCTTACAAGTCTCACACATGGATTAATTCACAACTGAGGTGGAAAGGCAGGTTGGTTGTTGGAGCAGATGTGCAGTTGAGACATTCTACTATTCAGTTATGGCACTCAACACCTCAAGGTGCCCACTCAGGTATGGATTCTACCATTAAGAGACTGCAGTCTCTTTTCTAATGGAAATCTATGGCTCAGGATATCAGAATTTTTATTACCAAGTGTGATGTGTGTCAAAGGCATAAATATGATGTGTCTGCTTATCCTGGACTTATCCAACCCCTCCCTATTCCTGATGGAGTGTGGACTGATATTAGTTTAGATTTCATTGAGACTTCCTAAATCTAAGAACAAGGATGTTGTTCTGGTAGTAGTTGACAGGCTTGAGTAAATATGGGCACTTTATTGGACTCCAACACCCTTATACAGCTCAGACTATAGCTCCTTTTGGCAAGAAATGTTTACTATTCAGGGGGTGCAACTTCACAAGTCTACTGCTTACCATCCTCAAACAGATGGTCAAACAAAAGTTTTGAACAGGACATTGGAGACATATCTCAGGTGTTTTTTCTCAGATAATCCTCAAGGTTGGGCAACTTACTTACCAAGGGTTGAATGGTGGTATAATACCACATATCACTCTGCCATTAAGTGCACTCCTTATGAGGTAATATATGGTCAAAAACCTCTTATTCATATCCCTTATTTAGCTGGGGAAGCTCAAAATGAAATGGTTGACAGATCTTTGAAAGCTAGAGAAGCAATCATTGAATTGTTGAAGTTTCACCTCTCTAGAGCTCAACAAAGGATGAGAAATATGGGCAACAAACATAGATCTGATAGAAGCTTTGCTGGAGGGGATTGGGTCTATCTGAAGTTACAACCCTATAGGAAGATATCTGTGGTGACAAGACCTTTCAACAAGCTAGCAGCTAAATATTTTGGGCCCTATATGGTTCTTGCTAAAGTTGGTGTCATTGAATCTATCTAGTCCCTATTGTCCTTTACCTGAAGCTGTTATGGAGAGGTGAATGGTCAAAAAAAGTAATAGAGTTGTATGTCAAGTTTTAGTTAAATGGTTAGGCATTGATGCTGCCCAATCCACTTGGGAATTCCTTATTGAGTTGCAGCACAGGTTTCCAGATTTTCAGACACATGTTTCTTAAGACTTTCATCCTTGAGGTCAAGGATGTTCTTCAACAAAGGGGTATTGATGCAAGGTTACAACTATATCAATTGTCAGCTGGAGAATTCTAGTTGTATGTTAGTTGTTACATAACTACCAATTAGTTACATTTAGTTACAAAAGTTAGTTAGTAGTTTCCAGAAGTTAGTTAAGATTTGGCAGTTAGCTGATGTAGTTAGTTATTGAATTGATTGTATTACTTGTTCAATTTGAAATAAGTACAGCTTGTAATATGGATTACTACTCATGTTAAGAAATACAACTACTCTCTTCTTTGTCTCAATTTCTCTTTCACTTAGCTCTCTTCTCGGATTAATTCCCTGAGTTTGCATCACTGTTCTTCGAGTTTAACTCCTAGAATCTGTTTACTTTCGATTGATCTAGAAATTGTGCATCATCAGGAGTTGGATCTTGACGATGTAAAATCGAACTTTCTTTCTATAAGGCCATTTATGGTCTTTCGAACTTGAACTCTAGAGGCTCGTTTGGTACGTCGTACTGGACTGTACTAATTTCATTGGATTGTACTGCATTGGACTGGACTGTTTAATATATAATGGACGGTATTAGAGTATTAATATATAATGGATTGTATTTTATTTTTAAATGCAGTCAAGGAGACCCACATTAGATGGGTCTCAAAATGGCGATTGAAATAAATGCAGGCGGTCTAAAACGCCCACCAAACATTGTATTATTTTTTGTTCAGTACAGTCCAGCTTAATACAGTGTACCAAACGTACCCTAAGGGCTCGTTTGATACGTCGTACTGGACTGTACTAATTTCATTGGACTGGACTGCATTGTATTAATATATAATGGACGGTATTAGACTATTAATATATAATGGACTGTATTTTTTTTAGTACAGTCGAGGGGAGACGAACAGGTGGGTCTCAAAAATGGCAGTTGGACTGTACTATTTCTAAGTGCGGCTGAAAACGTCCACCAAACACTGTATTATTTTTTTGTCCAATACAGTCCAGCTTAATACAGCGTACCAAACGTACTAGAGTTCTTCTAGGCCAATCTTTACCCTGAAATGTATTATGAGCCGAAGGCCACTTTTGCAACCAAAAAAAAAAAAGGTACAAATATTGAAGAGAGGCTTCAAAGGGCCATACAGTGCAATCTTTTGATATAATATCAAGGGAATTTTTTTCTCTAAGGAAGAACGGAAACCAAGAACTGGTAGAGGATGCACGGTAATCAAAAGTTTAAGTAGGCGTTTGGCATTAGTTTTCAAATATCTTTTATGGAGAGAAAGAGCAATTTATTTGAAATTTATGATGGAGTTGAAAAACAAATTTAGAGCAATTTTGAAGGGTCATTGGCACTTGTGCCATTATTTTGGTCCTAATTTTTGCCCCTCATAACAAATAACTTTTTGCTAGGCATAAGTTTATATTGTCACATAAAGTTATGACTTTTATCCTTAAAAAACTTATGTCCTGCTAGGCATAAGTTCAATTGTTAAAGGAGAAAATTAAAGACCAGCCCATTTGAAGGACAAAACATGCAATTTCCTCAATTTTGAATCCAACTCCAAGTTGAATTTGAAAATTTTATAACCAAAATGCAAAATGGAACATAATTGCTAAGCCAAACTAACAGGGTCATAACTAACTTTTTGCCATAATACATGTAAACTAGGTTAAACCATCGAACATCTAAAAACAAAAAAGGGCAGCCCGGTGCACTAAACTCTTGTTATGCACGGGGTCATAATTTCCTACTACTAGCAGCTGGGAAGAAATAACATTCTCCACTGCGGAACTTGCTGTGTATTTACGTCTACTGGCATGCTACCTCACCTTCTTGGGACGGGTTTGTAAAGCACGACCGTAACATATTTTGAGCGAAAACGATGTGTTACACCAAGTGCTACAACTGACCTCGGGACTTCTTTGTTCTCAATATACAGATGGTTTAGTACTTCATGCTGTGGTAATGGGAGGGATGTTGATTGATCTCTTCTTGTTGGGTGGTTTAGCAAGGTGTGATGCAGATGTGGCGGTACCACCGGTGGTTCCTTTCCTACATCGTCATGCCCAGGATACACATTCTTGTAACTTGCATCAGGTGATCTTGGAACTTCAAAGCCCATGACAGTGGCTTCCTCCTGTGTGCATAACTTAGATTTATAGCCTGTTTGGCCAAAGCATTTCCTAAGGCCAAAAGTGCTTTTTTATATAAAAAAAAGTGTTATTTTTATCAATGTTGATGTGTTTGGCCAAGCTTTTAGGAGAAGAAAAAGTGTTTTTGAGTAGAAGCGAAAGCTGTTTTAAAAAGCTCCCAAAATACTTTTTTGAAAAGCACTTTTGAGAAAATACATTTAGAAGCTATGTTGTTCGGACTCTTCAAAAATATAAAAAAGCACTTTTGAGAAAATACATTTAGAAGCTATGTTGCTCGGACTCTTCAAAAATATCGACGGGTGTTTGTCTAACACTCCTAAGTAGTGCATTTTTGAAGAATCTGACACGGGTGTGACAATGAAAGTGAAGAGTCCGCACAACTTAGCTTAGAAGCACTTTTTAAAGGGCTGATCAAACACTAATTGCTTCTCAAAAATATTTTTTAAATTAATTAACCAAACATAAACTGCTTCTCACCAAAAGTACTTTTTTGAAAAGCACTTTTTTCCTTTTCAATATAAGTTGATTTTAGAAGCTTGGCCAAACGGGCTATTAGGCTTAGTAAAAAAAATGGCATAGCTATCAGTTACAAGAATTTGTGACTTACATGATCTTCACCATATGGACGAGGGTGGTTCATGTTGCTTCAAAACAAAAAGCTAAGACTAGCTAATAAGATGAAAGTTTTGAGCAGATAAAACTTTCTTAAATTAACCTGAAAATGAAACATATTCTATTGTAAGCAAGAAAGTAGAACCAAATTTGGGATTAGGCACAGCATGAAAAATCCTTTAGATGCACATATTGCTCGGGGGGGTGATTGGGACGTATCCATGTCTTTATAAATCAAAATACTATAATTCACGAGCTATTTGTATGTCTTCTCTCCAATTATTAATGCAGGTATACTTAGAAATGCTCAAAAAAAATCCATGTTGCTCATAAGATAAGCTTACCAAATGAGAAATGATGTCTGCAAATTAGATCAAACATCAAGATATCAACAATACAGATAACTTAAACAGAACTGACAAGAAAAACAAAAGTTAAGTGAAATATACATGGAACGTGAGATGGAAGATAACGGCCTAACTCAGTGACGCTTTCAATTTTTAAGAGGAAAAAAGTTCTGGTTTGAAGTAGTGTTACCACTTTCTATATCCAAATCGAGTCCTAGAAAACCTAGAACCGAAATAAGGTATCCCCCTCACCTTAAAGAAAGATCTACAAAGAGCTATTCTCCAGAACATGTCAGGCCCGAACAATAGCATCATCAATGCAACTATCAACTAATTTGGAGAACTCATTCCATAGCACCACCTCTTCCACTGAGAACTAATTCAATGTCTTTATGCTGGTGAACATTCCTATATTATGCCCTTCAATGACATTTCTTTCGACCATGCGGCATTACTGAAATTCAGTTTTGGTGATCTAAATCATCGTATGTAAGATGGCGCATAGCATTTTACTAAGAACCAAGACTCACGATCTACTAAGCTTTATATTGATTCAAATTCAATCGTCACTGACAGAAATTTTACTACAGAACGAGTTGTCGAGTAGTACACGCATGTGTTGGGGAAATAGAAAGTTGCAAATCTATGCAGGGCTCAAATTCAGTGCCTCTTGCTACTAACATTTGAACCGCATTAACACCAAAGGAAGAATAGCTTTCATTGAAAACAAGATGGCCCTAATCCCGAATGTATGTGCAAAGATGGCATGCAGCACCCAAGAGAGAGGGAGAGAGAGAGAGAAAGTGAGTGTGTGTGTGCGTGGGTTTCACAAAAGCACTAACAATAAAAGAACATGGGATTTTCAATGAAAGAAGGAAAAAATGCAAACACTTGACCCCTTGAATTTGCCTTTAAGTTCTTTTCATCTAATACTTATCCATTAGTTCCTTCAAGGACTCTTAGTCTCCCATGTCAAGCTCTTTTCTTTGAAATGTCATATCCTCCAGCCTAATCTAAATTCCACTTTCCCAGACAATGCACCCAAAGCTAGCAAAAAATCTATTTGCAGCATTAGTGACAAACTAAGACTCCCACTCCCTACAATTGTTCTCAACCCAAGGTTCTTCTATCAAGGATCTACACAACTCTCTCCAATTTTTAAGCTTTATTTTCTTGAGAATTTATATCTGAGCTGTCCAATCTTTAAAGTGTTATATCTGAGCTCTTTTCTTCAGTTCGGGAAAGAGAATTTAGATAAAGTTTAAAAACAAACCATCTGTAGCTTCTTTAATATACCCCCTCCACTCATTTATCAGCACTAATCTCATTTCTATAGAGAGCCATTAGCAACACATTAATCAGCATTTTTCGTCCCTCACAGAATAACTAAGGAAAAGAGAAAGAAAAAAACCCAGAAGCACGCTTACACAAGTAGGCCTGGGCAACAAATTGAACTGAACTTTGTATCAATACCTAAATAACAACTTTGCTGCATTACCCAGCCGTATCTTGGCTGTCTCCTTGTTTTTCCGGGTCTTTATGGGACTACTGATGGTTCAAACTCAACGGATACTCAATTATTCACTCTAATCGAATAAGATCAAATTAAGAACAAAATTTGATTACGGTTAAGAATTAATAAATTGAAAAAAAATCAGAAAACTATAATTTCTTTGCCAAAATCCAGGAAGAAATATAAAATAAGATGTTAAGGTAAATTTCAAATGTGGTTAAATTAAAAGAACAGAAGAAATGGATATGAATAGCTAAAAGATAATGGGAAATGATAATTTCTGATGAATGACATTAATAATACATTATCTTAAAGTAGACTTAGTTAAAATGTGTAGATATTTATTACATCACATAAATTGGAGAAAAATGATATTCCCTGTTACACTTTTACAAATTAGTGAATGATAATAGCTTGTGCTCGACTAAGATGTTTCATCGAGCCTAGCTCCCCTATTTTTTATACACCAACTTATATTAAATAAAATACAAACCTCACAATAAGTTTGTTCCAATTCAGCAATTAAATAGATGATTAACACCCATTTGACCTCGTTATTGAGGTCGGCGATGGCACCATCTTTTGCCATAAGATGGCGATATCTGTTGCTAGAATTAACCGAGTAGATCCTGGAAAACTTTACTCAGGCTTGACTCTCTGTTTAGGGGACTAAGCCAGGTGTGACTGAGTTCTCAACCCTATACACTTAGCAGTGAGCAAAGTACTGTCACCACCCATGCATACTTTAGCAGGTTCGCTAACAATACTCTTTACGAAAACCACAACTAAACCATTTTCGTTCCTCCTCACCACTAAACAAAGATGGCCAACCATGTCTACGTCTGAACAAAAATGATTGTTGAAGGAGTAGTCTTATTTTATACATATAAACCGTGGTATCCGGGCCACCTTGCGTGCACCTCGACTAATTCCACGGGATACCTGCCACCTATCACCATTCCAGGTAATTCTCCCCACCAAAGCTAGGACAGATGGAAAGAAATCACCTAGTATTATTGTCGGGATTTGAACCTGAGACCTCATAGTTCTCAACCCACTTCATTGACCACTAGGCCACACCCTAGGATGTATCGTTGAAGGAGTAGTCTTACAACTGGAAATAGTGGGGAAGGAAACTAGAAGTGCAAGCGGAACACTAGGAACCTCTTTTGGAGCATTAGTTATGCATAGTCTAGCTAGGTTGAGGTTTTCTGGTGGTTGGTATTAGAAAATTATTAAAGATATAGAATATTATTGGGAAGCAAGTGCGAGATATGAGAACTTGAAATCTGAGAATTAGGAATCCTTGACAACCTAAAAAGGGAAATTCTCATTTTGTCCCTAGGGAGGTGGAATAGATCTTCCAAATTATTCTGGAAGGCACTTTCACCTAGTCAAGGTAGATTAGGTTTAGCCCAAGATACCCGATACATGTGTTGGTGGGAGGTAGCATGTACCCAATAGAATAGTTGAGGTGCACGTAAGCTGGCCCGGACACCATAGTTATCAGCAAAAGAAAAGATAGATTCTCCAATATCCCTGCACTGAGTAGGCATTTTTCATTTACTTTCTTTTAGATATAGAGTAATTTCAATGACAGCTAAACTTAACACATACATGTATACAGTTATACACACATACATATAAGGTTTTAGAAACTTCTCATTTTCTGTAGCAGACCATATATGTTCATCATAGTTGCATTCAAACTCTTAGTGAAACCAACAAAAGACATATTTAATAATATTTATGAGGCTAATGTTGTTAGAGAGCCTATGATTTTTTGGTGTTGTATGTTTTAATACCTTCTTGGTACTTGCTTTAATAAAATTACCTTATTTTATCAACAGAGAAAAGAATGCATGCATAATTAATATTTCAATTTCCTCTCTTAACTAAAATTGGTAATGTAATTAACAATGTCACTCCCTTCACCCTATTTCTCTGAATCCATCTCTAGAATCACAAGCTTTAAAGAAAACACCTACAAACACACCGAGGTAAAACCATTACCAATTGTTTACCGTTGCAAGTTCAGAGGAGGTTCAGAGGAGAGAGTAAACGCCGCCAGGCAACTGGCGCGTCTCCGACCAGGTCTCGTTCGCCGACGGACACCACCGCACTCCGACCAGCTACGCTTTTCCTTTTCCTGACTGTTGGCGAAGCATTCCGCTGATTGGAACGATTTCCAGCCAGAGTTTTCTGGTTAGGACGATTTCCGCCCCCCCTCCTTTCTCCCCCACCAGCTGCTTTTCTCCTCTGCCGGAAACCCCTTCCCAGTGGGTTTTCCGGTCAGATCCCACTGTTCCGACAGGCTCCGGCGGTGAGCAGGGATTTCTGATGAACAGTATTCTCCGGCAGTGAACAGTTTTACGGTAGTGAACGCAGCCACAGTGAACAGTTTCAGCGAACAGTACTTCCGGTGCCGGTGAACAGTGATTGTCGCCGGCGAACCGGTTTGATTTAATTGGAGTTGGTACCTTCGGTTACTCATATCCACTCCTTGTCCTTACTCTTGTTGTTTCATTTTTCCGCTTCGCTGTATTGATTTGTGACTTACGTTTTTGCATATACTCCTCTTGTCTTTAGTTATCGCATTCTTGGCGTAGCGGTTTTACTTGCCTCTAGATTCTTGTTAACTTGTGTTTTCACTTTGATCCCTTCTTGTCTTTGGTAACTGATGGTAGACTAGGGTCATGTTCTCGGTCGGGGTTGGGGATGAGGGTTAGGCTGGATAAGTGGGGCAAGGGAGATGCTAGCCTAAGAATAGGGTCTTGGAACATTGGGACTTTAACGGGGAAGTCCATAGAGCTAGTAAAGATTCTTAAGAAGAGGAGAATTAATATAGCATGTGTTCAGGAGACCAAATGGGTAGGACCTAAGGCTAATGATGTGGACGGGTATAAGTTATGGTTCTCGGGTAGATCAAGGTATAAGAATGGGGTAGGCATTTAAGTAGATAGCGAGCTAAGGGATCAGGTGGTACAGGTTAGAAGGGCCAATGACATAATGATGACGATTAAGTTGGTAGTTAGAGGGTGCACTATGAATATTATTAGTGTTTACTCGCCACAGGCAGACTTGGACGAGGAGGAGAAGGGGCGTTTTTGGGAGGATTTAGACGATTTAGTGGGTGGTATACGACCCACTGAGAAGTTATTTATACGAGAGGATTTCAATGGACACATCGGGTCACTTCCGGGGGTATGGTGACGTGCATGGAGGCTTTGGCCTCGGGGACTGGAATGGGGGAGGCGTCTCACTTTTGGAGTTCGCTAGAGCTTCTGGGATGGTGATAGCCAATTCAAGATTCCTGAAAAGGGAGGAGCACTTGGTGACTTTCCATAGTTGAGTGGCTAAGACTCAGATAGACTTTTTGTTCTTAGGAAGGTTGACAAAAGTCTTTCTAAAGACTGTAAGGTTATTCCGAAGGAGGATCTTACAACCCGACATAAGCTTCTGGTGATGGATTTAAAGATCGAGATAGAGAATAAGAAGAGGGTTGTGGATGACAGGTTAAGAATCAAATGGGAGAGTTTGATCATGGCTAGTGCGGAGGAGATGGGGGAGAGGTTGACGGTCAATGGGGCTTGGGGAGTAGTGGGGATGCGACCGGTATGTGGGACAGGACAGCCAGTTGCATTTGAGATGTAGCTAGAGAAGTGCTTGGGGTCTTGAGGGGTAGCTGTGGTGGGCATCAGGGGACTGGTGGTGGAATGGTAAAGTTCAAGAGAAGGTGGAAGCAATGTTCTAAAAAACGCTAGGCGGGACCAGGGCGGGGAGTGGCCGCCTAGCGCCTAGGCGGCTAGGCGGATGTATTTTTTTTTTAAAAAAATAATATTTTACATCAATTGTATATATATATCATATATGCATAAAATGTGTGTGTGTGGAATTACACCTCAACTTCAAAGCATGTCTTTAAAATACTAAAGGGTTTTGATTGATATAAATTTTCCAATTTCAAATTAGTGTAAAATTTGGTCTTAAATTAAAGCTTTGGACTCAATTTGGCTATAATAGAAATAAGTTTGATCATTTGTTGATTTAAATAATGGATACAAAATTCTAAAGGGTTTTGATTGATATAAATTTACAATTTCAAATTAGTGTAAAATTTGGTCTTAAATTAAAGCTTTTGACTCAATTTGGTTATAATTGAAATAAGTTTGATCATTTGTTGATTTAAATAATGGATACAAAATTCTAAAGGGTTTTGATTGATATAAATTTTCCAATTTCAAATTAGTGTAAAATTTGGTCTTAAATTAAAGCTTTTGACTCAATTTGGCTATAATTGAAATAAGTTTGATCATTTGTTGATTTAAATAATGGAAACAAAATTCTAAAGGGTTTTGATTGATATAAATTTTCCAATTTCAAATTAATGTAAAATTTGGTCTTAAATTAAAGCTTTTGACTCAATTTGGCTATAATTGAAATAAGTTTGATCATTTGTTGATTTAAATAATGGTTACATTTGCAAAATATGGTTACTTTCTATTTTAATTGAAACTAGGCTACTTCAATTCCATTCAAACTAGCTGAGCCCAAGTCAAGTTGACCTAGACCCGGCCCAACGCCTCAAATCTTAAGCATAAAGGTCAGGAATGACCCCATTTGGATTCTTTCCCAAAATGAGAAAACCCTAGCACGTTCTCCTTCAACTGCCATGCCAAAAACTGTAAGACCACAGAGGTACGAAGCATTCCAGGCCGTGGGTTCATCCACAGAGGTACGAAGCTGGGTGTGTGTGTGACCGCCTAGGGCAAAATCGGGACGGGGTTGTGGCGCCTAGCGCCTAGGTGGCCGCCTAGGTCGATTTTTAGAACACTGGGTGGAAGCGAAGAAAGCGGCGTATGCGAAATTATTAGAAATCAGGGATGAGAAATTGTTAGTGGACGAATAGAAAACTGTATAAGATGGCGAGGAAGGAGGCAAAACTTGCAGTTACGACGGCGAAAACGACAGCTTTTGAACGTCTGTATGTGGAATTAAAGGAGAAAGGCGGGGATAGAAAGTTGTACAGACTAGCCAAGGCGAGAGAGAAGAGGGCCCGTGACTTGGATAATGTGAAGTGCATCAAGGACGAGGATGGCAAAAGTACTGATGGAACGCACAGATTAGGCGGAAGTGGTAGTCTTACTTCAATAAACTTTTGAATGAAAAAAGAGATGGAGAAATTATGTTGAGGGGTCTGGAGCAATCTTGTAGGTACCGGGATTTTGGGTATTGTAGAAGCATTAAGGTTGAGGAGGTGAAGGGTGATGTTTGCAGGATGTGCAGGGGACGAGCGACCGGACCTGATGAGATTTCAGTCGAATTTTGGAAGAGCGCAGGGGACGAGGTTTGGCGTGGCTGACGAAATTGTTTAACGTCATTTTTAGGACGGCGAGAATGTCCGAAGAATGGAGATGGAGTATAATGATTCCTTTGTACAAGAACAAAGGTGATATCCAGAGTTGCAACAACTATAGGGGTATCAAGCTGCTGAGCCACACCATGAAATTTTGGGAAATGGTTTTGGAGAAGAGGGTGAGAAGAGGTGTGTCCATCACTGAGAACCAGTTTGGATTCATGTCTGGGCGTTCGACCACAAAAGTCATTTTTATTAGGAGATTGGTGGAGCAGTATAGGGAGAGGAAGAGAGACTTACATATGGTTTTCATCGACCTCGAGAAGGCATACGACAAAGTACCTAAGGAGGTTCTATGGAGATGTTTAGAGATTAGAGGTGTATCTGTGGCGTACACTAGGGCGATCAAGGATATGTATGATGAAGCCAAGACCAGGGTACGTACAGTAGGAGGAAACTCGGAGCACTTCCCAGTAATGATGGGGCTGCACCAGGGATCAACTCTTAGTCCATTCTTATTTGCCATGGTGATAGATGGGCTTACGCGACAAATCCAAAGAAAGGTGTCATGGTGTATGTTATTCGCATACGACATAGTCCTGATTGATGAGATTCGCAACGGAGTGAATGCTAAGCTGGAGATTTGGAGACAGGCTCTGGAGTCGAAAAGGTTTAGGCTAAACAGGACGAAGACAAAATACTTGGAGTGCAAGCTCAGCAACGGGAGCGAGCTTGAGACAGGCGAGGAAGTGAGGCTTGGTACTCGGGTCATTCCGAAGAAAGAAAGCTTCAAGTACCTCGGGTCTATTATCCAAGGGAATAGAGAGATTAATAACGATGTCACACATCGTACTGGGGCAGAGTTGGTGAAATGGAGGCTCGCATCTGGAGTCTTGTGCGACAAAAAGGTGCCATCAAAACTTTAAGGCATGTTTTATAGGGTGGTGGTTAGACCGACTATGTTGTATGGGGCGGAGTATTGGCCGGTCAAGACGTCACACAGCCAAAAGATGAGAGTAGCGGAGATGAGGATGCTAAGATGAATGTGTGAGCATACAAGGAGGGATAGGATTAGAAATGATGATATTCGGGACAAAGTAAGAGTGACCTCGGTTGAGGATAAGATGCAGGAAGCGAGGCTGAGATGGTTTGGGCATGTGCAGAGGAGAGACACAAATGCCCCAGTACGGAGGTGTGAGAGGTTGGCTATGGACGGGTTCAAGAGGAGTAGATGTAGGCCGAAGAAATATTGGGGAAATGTGATTAGACGGGATATGGCACAGGTGCAACTTACTGAGGACATGACCTTAAATAGGAGGTTGTGGAGGACACGGATTAGAGTAGTAGGTAGTCGAGCGTAGTCCTACTTACGCTTACAGAGAGGTAGTTGTAGTGTTATTACTGTAGGTCCGCTTAACATATCGTACGAATAGGCGTAATATTGCTTTATAGGCCCCTGTAGTTTGATTGTTGTTGCTATGTGTTAGTTACTGCTTTTTTTTTCAGAATACACTATAAAGGCGTATTCGCTTTTGATACCAGCATTTCCATATTGCTGCAAATTGCTTTAAATTTCTTGACCGGATCTGATTGTTTTCTCTTGTTTTTGCTTGTGCATATGACTGTCTTGAGCCGAGGGTCTCTCGGAAACAGCCGCTCTACCTTAAGGTAGAGGTAAGGTCTGTGTACAATCAATCTGCCCTCCCCGGACTCCTGGGCATGTTGTTGTTGTTGTTAACTTGATAGTTAATTTTTTTTTATGACCAAGAAATCCATTCAGGGCCAACCCTTAGGACCAACTGTAGCCTTCGAAACTCGGGGATAATGGGCCCCTCTCTACCCTTCTCATAGGGGCAAATCAAGGTGATCGCCGGAAAATTACATTGTATATATAAAGTTTAATTTCAAACTTATGGTTATATACGTTATAATAAACCTCATTGGCATATCTGAAAAGTTCAGCTCAGTGGCTAAGGGGGTTCATATTTCGCCTGGCATCGCGTTTTCGATTAACAGCACCTACAATGCTTTTTCCCTTTTTTTGCTTTCTCTTTCCCACAGCAGAGGCCTCTTTGGGCTCAGTTTTTGGGCTCAGAATCCCAACCACCCAATGGAAAAGCCTAATTATATTTGGGCTCAATTAGCAGCTTTAATTTGGGCTGCTTCGTCTTTAATTATTTTTCTATACTATTCCACTTCTCCTTTTTAATTTGCTTTTGTTCAAATTTATTAAGCACAATTCTTTTTATTTTTGCCTTTTATTCTTCTTATCTCTATTGCTTATTTTGTTTCTACGTAACTCTCTTTCCATGTGCTAACTCGGAGAAACTCTTTAAGATAATGATGAATTGTTATTAAACATGAAAATGAGATGTAAAAATATTTTAAGAAAATAAGGTAAATTAAATTTAATCGAATACAGAAATTTAGAAATTATAAAGATCCTTTTTATCAATATATATTTAATTGCATTTACTTTCTTTCATGGTATTTCTTTCCTATCTTTTTTTCTAATTCTATTCTCGAGAGAGGAAAACTGAACTAACTATATTTATTTGATTTGTTCATCATTTGTCTTTTTAATCATTTGTCTTTTTTTTCAAATGAATAACCTAGAAGATTGAACTTAAAAATCGGCGATGCCATTTATTTAGCCTATGAATATCCATTATAAAATTAGTAACTCAAGACTTGCACATTTTTAAAGAATCTTGGCAAATTTCAAAGTAATATATGATTGAATGGCCACTAATTCAAAAAAAAGTTTAAAATAAAGCAAAAAGGGAAAAAAAATTAAGAAGGCTCGATAGAGCAGGGTAAAAGAAGAAAGAAATGCTAAACGGTGCATGACAAGACAAGCCAAATTTAGAGGGTTAAGGTTAGTATTTCCCTTCCCAGGCCGCTCCGTCTTTCATCCTGTAATTTTTGCTTGTTTGCTTCTTCATGTTTTGAACCCCATTCGTGAAAATTTTGGCTCCTCCACTGCCTTCTCAACTTAAATACTAGGTTTAATTCACATGAGGCAGGACTCAAAGGAGGCAACTTGACGGATACTTTTTGGTGCTAATTCTAAATTCAGAGGTTCAAAGATTATAAATACGTACAGTTCCAATTTGAAAGTGGACTACATATGGGAAAGGCCAAAACAAATAACAGAAGGAAAAGGAAGAACGGAAAAAAAAAAGGGACACAGGGAGTAGCAACAAAAAAATGACTAGAAGGTGAAGACATCTTTGAGAAATAAACAACATTTTTTTTACAATAGTCCTCAATCTAGATAAGTGCATGAAAGAATTTAATCATTAATATTAAATTGTATAAAATGAATTTAGCCAAATCACAAATTAGATCCTGACCTACATGATCATGCATACCAGATTAAAGGATCAATGATTATGTCCAATTGGTGGGAATACTGCTTTCTGTTGCCATGAAATGTTTGATATAATTGACACTAACAAAAAGAGGTTTGATTATTATAAAGGGTACGAAACTAGAGCTTTTATCTTGAGAAAGTCTTTTAAATGCTCATTTTCATTTACCATGGCAAGGCATAAATGTACAACAGCTTTACCTGACCTATCATACATTAAGCTCAAATGAGAAAACAGCAAAAGACTTGCTTACCAAAAATCTTGATCTCCTAAAAAACCTTAAACTCCCTTCTAAATGACCACTAAGTTGTTTCCACACCATATTTTGAATATAGAAAATTTGCAGGCAATCACACATATTTATATTCAACTTGCTCCTGATGCACTGTCGTTTGATTTATGCTGCTATGTGTTCTTTAGTGTACTTTGTTTATCTTATTTACCTGCGTTAGTTACTGCTTCCTTTCCAGAATGCGCTATCATGGCTTATTCGTTTTTGCTAACCAGCATCTCTATCCTTCCCAGACCCCACGTTGTGAATTTCACTTGGTATGTTATTGTTGCTACTAATGCATTGTATCCATGCAGAGTAATATGTGTACACGTCTCAGAAGCCACCGCTCATTAGACACATAGTAACAACATTGACAACTAGTTTTGGAGACATCCGGAAGCATGCAAAAAATGTTTCAAATCCAGACAATGCTAGTAACGACTATGTACTGTAATATTAATTCTGTTTTCCTCTACTTTAAGCATTAAAATAAATTTATCTACTATGCAGAACACCAGGTGGCCCATGGATTCCAATAAAAACATTTTTAGTGTGACTGCTATTATTTATGACACATGTTATCATTCCAAAAGTGTTTCAAACGGATGGTAGACTAACACCAAGCTCACCAGAATATACATAACAGTGGGTAGTAATTTCTAAGGCTGGCCAACGGGGCGGGGTTACCCAACCCCGACCTGACCCCACCTGCCCTGTACCGGTATCGGTATATCGGTTTTCGGTATCGGTACTGGTACGGGGTCGAGAAAAAATTTCGACCCTGACACCGACCCAACCCCGCCCCATCCCCGACCACACCCCGACCCTTCCCTTCCCACACACCCCCCGACCTCTTCTAGCCGTGCACAACGGCTTTGCCCAATTTGGCCGTTGTGCAACGGTCAAATCCCCCTCCCAACCCCCCTACCCCCTAATATTTATTTTTAACCCTTAAGTTATTATATTTACACTTTAACCCAATTTTTTCAACTATAAATACTTCATTTTCTCTTCATTCTATCTCACAAATCTTCCTACAATCTCTCTAATAATCTCTCAATCTATCTCTCATTCTCTCTACATTGTCTACTAAGTATTCAATTTTATTTATTCATTTGGAAGTGAAGTTGGCAACTAACTTAAGGATCATCCATCGAGCAAAGTTTCAATTTTCAACATCTCGATTACACGTCGACGTTACGTCGGCGTTTGGTACATTCGTTCCTTCATTAAATTATTATTGTGTCTTTATTTTAATTATCGCATTTAATTTTATTATCTTTAATTATTTATTTGCATAATTAAAATGGAAGGATTAAGAGGTATGTTTAAGGGTAAGGATCGGGCATCTTCTAGTAGGGGTAACAAAGGCAAGGGTACTTCTTCTAGTCATCTTATTCCTCCTAGACAGGACGATTTTATTGATATTGAATTATTTCCTGATGTACCATTAGATTTAGACGATGAGTTATTTTCTGGAACTCAACAAGACTTTAATTTAGAAGATAATCTAGATGACACACCCACTAATGCACCTCAAACTGGAACGCCTCCTATTCCCCCTAATATGAGACGAGGTCCACCAGAACGAAAAGTAACATCACATGTATGGGCTTTTTTTTATAGAGACGTACAAAATCAAGTTGCTATATGCAAAATTTGTAAAATTATTTAGAAATTTAAATGGAAAAAGGTCAGAGCGGGACAGGAGGTTTAACTACGCATTTGAATACCAAACACAAAGATATGTGGGATGAATATAAGGCTAAAATGAAGGGTGTCAATGCCCTCTCAGTCGGAACAAGGTTCACATACTGTCAAGCGCATGTGGTCAAATTGACCCTATGGCGTGGCAATCGAGAGGCCAAATACGATAAAAATAAAGATAGGGAAGCATTATCAAAATTAGTTGCAGTGGAGGATTTGCCCTTTTCATTTCCTGATTCTCCTGATTTTATTCATTATATAAGAGAAATGTACAATCCTGCTTATAACGGTTTTCCTAGATCAACTGTTAGGAGAGACGTTTTTAAATTTGCACACGAATATCAATAATATTTATGTTATTCATTATATCATTTTCCTGATAAAGTATCTATTACGTCTGATATAGGCCGTATTAATGGTCATGATTATTTAACTGTAACATGTCATTGGATAGACTATAAATTTTCTATGCAAAAACGTATTTTAGCATATAGATATATTGATAGTAGGCACACTGGTCTTTTTATTGTAGAAAATATTTTTTCAGTTTGCGATTATTATGGCATAACTGATAAAATTATGAGTATTACATTAGATAATGCATCTTCTAATAATTCTGTTGTTACATCATTAAAAATGTATTAACTCCATCTTTTCCAGATCATTTTCATATAAAATGTGCATGTCATATTTATAACTTAGTTGTAAAGGATGGTCTATCACTTTTTAAAGACATTCTTGTAAAAATACAATTTGCTATAAACTTTATTTTTAAAAGTAACAGAATACAAAGAATAAAAGAATATAAAAAAACTTGTCACGATTGTGAACTACCTTACAGAAAAATTCCCGAAGAAGTATGCACTAGATAGAATTCTTTATACAACCAACTATGTGTTGCTTATGAGTATAGAAGACCTGTAACCCAATTTTTTAACGTCCGTAATCGAAATCCTGCTGATATGATTATTGATTCCGATTGTGATACAATTTTAGAACTAAATACATTTTTAGAGAAATTTTATCTAGCTATTAAAGAATTTTTCGGTATTTATTATCCTACTATTTCATCAATGTTATTTTATATAGCTCTAATATTTACATTACTTAGTGAATATATGAAAAAACCAGCATATAAGGCACCTATTAAAAAAAAATGATAAAAATGAAAAAATATTTTATTCCTATTCCCCCAATTTATATTATTAGTGTTGTATTAAATTCATCTATTAAAATAGACTGTCGTAAAACACTTATTGAAACTATTTATGATTGCATAGATAAACTTCCACCTCCATCTCCCAAAAATCCAAATGACCCAAAGAACAAGAGAAGAAGTGTTGTCTAGCATACAAGATGAATGTAAAAAGGTATATACGCATTACCAACAAGAAAGTACTAGCAACCAACCGGCTTCCATGTCATCTTCTTCTTCTTCAACACAACCTCAAAAACGACATGCTGGGGCTAGTATTGAAAGCCTCAGACATAGAATGTTTTGTGGTACCGTTTCTAACCAAATTAGCGAGTTTGATATTTTTGTTTTGCAGGGTCTTGTACCGTACGAATCAATTGAAAATAAAGAGGGACGTGAAGACTTGCTAAAATACTGGAGGGAGAATGAGAAGAATTTTCCAATACTATCTAAGATGGTCCGAGATGTGTTGAACATTAGCGTCTGAAAGCGCGTTTTCTGCGGAAAGATTTCAAATAGGGGAGCACAGACATTCATTGGCAGGAGACTCATTAGAGATTGCAGTTCTATTCAGAGACTGGATTCGTGCGGAGCGCATGAGGTGCGGCCAACCGGAGATCAGCAAAGAAGAAGACTACAACTACAACGAAATCTTATCCGACGGATGTGCAAGCGACGTCGACCAATTTGACCAAGATATACCAATTCCAACCGAAGAATCACAAGAAATTATAAAGAAACTAGAAAATGTGTTTCTTAAAATGTAATTCTTTTAATTGTAATTTTACTATGTTATTATTTGCAACTTTCAATATCACGAAGTTGCAATTTTGAAATTGTATTACCAAAAAAAATCATACTTCTAGACTTCTAGTCGAATAATATAAGAGGCACAAAAACAGTCTTAGGATGTTTTTATTAAACTATCTTGTTGTGTGTGTGTTATTTATTCAATTTAAAGACAAATAAAAAAATGACCACGCCGACTCGACTTCTCTCGATTGGGATCAGGCAAAGATACCATGCCAAAGACCGACCCGCCACTTGACCCCGCCCTACCCCACCCGCTGCACCCGACCCACGCCCGCCCGACCCCGCCCCACCCCGCCCCGTTGGCCAGCCCTAGTAATTTCACACCAGCTTTAAGAAGTCCAGAAAATATTATGTGGACAAAGAGCTTTATTTGAATTAGAATCGGATCCAACCCAATTTCAGCTGAAATTTGATCTAGAATTAAATGCAAGATCCAAAGCCTCGACAAGAGATTTAACATTCACATACACAAGCCTTGAATAGTTGGCTCGAAACCCCGATAAAAGGAGGATTGAGGTAGGTTGAGGGGGTGAGCTACATTGTACATGTAGGACTTACCATAAATACTAGCTTAGGAGACTTATGGGTTTCTCCTTAGTGGAAGCGGATCTGCAACAACCACGGGTTGTGTCGCCAGTTGTCGGAAATCCTCACGAAGCGGATAGATTCCCTTTTTTCCACATTCTAGATATCCTTTAGAAGATGCAGAGCATATTTTGTGTAAACCCTAACCGTCATATTGTTGGTGGAAAAATCTTCTCTATACAACTCCCATAATGGTGTATTTATATCTTATAAATAGGGTTGAGGAAGAGGACAAGCTAATGGGCTAACTAGCACATCTTATGAGTGAACCAGACTCGATAGCTATTTCCAACAGTACAATAAAAAGGGGGATTCATGTTACACGTAGTTTAATGCTTAAGCCTTTCAACCATATTTGTTCCAAGATTTATCCTACAATCAGTACAGGAAACAATATTGTTGCTTTCAAAATAAAATATTATTGCTATCGATATTTAGCTCTTAAAGGAAATTTCCTACTCCCTAAGAAGATTCAGTGCATGTTTGGATTGGCTTCTGGGTACCCACTTTCGTGAAAATGGCAAAATTGACATGTTTGGTTTGGCTTTTCAGAAGTGCTTCTGGTCTCCAGAAGCACTTCTGGCATAAGCTAAAATTTGTAGCTTCTGCTAGAAGTGCTTCTGGACCAGAAGCACTTCTACCATTTATTTCAATTTGAATTTTATCATTTCCTTTATTACCCTCTTTAATTTCCATCAACAACTCTATCCACCTTCATTACCCTCTTTAAATATCTAGAAATAATTACTAAAAAAAATTCAAATATACAACTTTCATTACCCTCTTTAAATATCTAGAAATAATTACTAAAAAAAATCAAATATACTACTCATATTCGGTTTTAATTAAAAAAAATCAAATATACTACTAAAGTTGACATTTGTTCATGTGTAATTGCAGATTGGAACTTTAAACTCCTCAAACATCCTAACGTTGTCCCATTATACGAGGATTATCCTTCTCCTTTTTCTATTGTCTTCTTTCAAATACTCCGAATATTATTACAATAATATATTATATTTTGAACAAACAAAAAATAAATATACCCAAGTTGAAGAATCGAAATTTTTTATTGTAATAATATTTAAATTAGTATTGTAATAATATTTAAATACTATTTGCACTTTAAATTAGTATTGTAATAATATTCTACTAATATTTAAGTATTATATTGCACTTTAAATTCTATTATCTATTTGTAATTTTTATTTACATACTTTCATCTATTTATATGTATAGTAATTTTTATTTATATGTATGTCCATTTTGGTAATTCTACATTCAAAAACAATTTTGATCAAAACTATACATAAAACAATTATAAGAATCACTTTTACATTGTTGCATCCAAACATAAATCACTTCTACTAGAATCACTTCTGACAAAATCACCGCCAATCCAAACATAGTCTCATTAACTTGTTTGGAGGGTTGTTACCTATTGCATTGTAGTGTAGTGTACTATTGTATTGTTTAAATACAATGCTTATTTTGATTGTTACTTAAAATTTTATTATCTCAAATTGTTAAATCCATTGTTATGTAATGTTGATGTGTGATATTACATGACGACGGAAAACGATACAATCTATCCAAACGTTGCACTCATCAAAACAATATAGTACAATACAATACGAGATATAATGAAACAATATGTAAAATCATCCAAACAAGCTGGAATTCATACTAATTGCCTAATTTCGGCTACTTTCAAGGCTCACACCGGAACAAGAGCCGAACCTTTAGTTAGTAGGGACCCTATTTCTCTTCTCTAACCTCATCACTTCGATTTAAAGGAAACCCAAGCTAAGTGCCTACAGTACGAGAAATCTGGGGACACATTGGAGCTATCCACTTCGATCAACACAACACAACACAACACCACATCACACGACACGATACAATACGATACATTATGAAACGATATGTAACAATCATCCAAACAACCGAGAATTCATACTAATTGCCTAATTTTGGCTACTTTCAAGGCTCACACCGGACAAGAGCCCAACATTTAGTCGGTAAGGGCCCTACTTCTCTTTTCTAACCTCATCGCTTCGATTTAAAGGAAACCAAGATAAATGCCTACAGTAATATTTTTTCTGTGATTCTACTTTACTCTATAGGAACTTTAATAAATCCTCAGAACGTTTAATGAACGTGCTCATGGAGGGAAATGTTCCCTATATAAACCGGAATAACAGAAATACAGAGTACTTATATAGCAAACCCTAACTAATGAAGGATTAAAGGGTAGGTAATTGATTGATTGATTGAAACACTTGTTCTCTAAAGAAATAAGAAACCAAGAAATCGAATAAAGTTTCTCAAACTGAAACTCATATCTTACACTATAGATTATGCAATACATGCAACAACAACAACAACATACATGTACGCAGACCTTACCCTACATTGGGAGGTAGATTGGTTGTTTCCGGTAGACCCCCGGCACAAGATGCAATACATGCATCCACGTTAAATAAGTATTCAAGATTCTTCAGTCAATTTATGGCTTAGACAACAGAACTGAGTATTATAAAATACCAATTTCATTCTTGAACTAATATAAATTCAAAAAGTCTAAAACATACCTAATTTAGCTACCCTTTGGCACTTCAATGAAAATTTTACAACTTTCCCAGAAAGCCCTCTTCTTGGGAATTAATAATGCCAAGAAACAATCTGCGAGAAAAATACTGCAAACCCAACAAATTAAAATTAAACAACTAATTACACAAAATAAAACTTTTGATTAACAAAACAAATTAAACCCAATCAAGAATTTTGTAAAAGAAACAGTGAAAGGCACTCACAGTGTAATAGAACCTATGGAGGAAATGAAGCTGAATGATAATTTGTCACTTAGAAAATTCTGCCGAATCTAAAGACTCAAATTTTCAAATTCCAAATGAATTATTATTATGTTTAAGGAAAGAATATGACGTCTGGTTACTTTAAAAATAGTTTGCTCCAACAAATTAATAAAACTCTCCTCCATTAAAGTAACACCAGTAGGTCTACTTGGCCAAGCTTTTTTTAAAATAATTTCTATTTCTTTGAAGTAGTTACTGTTTCTAGAGAATTGTTAGGGTGGTCGCCTATAGTTATCTTCTGAGAAACAGAAATAATTTTCTGTTTTGCCAATATTTATGCAAAAAAATTAGAATATTCTTTTTAATAGATTTAAAACTATTTAAATTATTCTTTTATATCCTATTTTCTAAAAATTAGTATATCTTTACAATTTAATAATTTAAAAAATATATATATTTAATTATAACATTTAATCAAAAAATAATATTATATTTTACATAAAAAATGTAACGACAATATGATAGTCAATGACACAATATGTCCAAAAGTTGAATATATTACATCATTACACAACAATAAACTAGAATATAGAAATATTATTACGACCCGCGACTCATTAAGAAAGTGGCAATGTTGTGGCGAACAGATTTCATGCTAACATCATTTATCGATCCATCATGATCATCTCTCAAAGTCCTTGATGTTCCTTCAATATCTCCATCTCCTTCAACTTCAGGAACATAATTAGGGTATGGATCACATTTATCAAATTCAAAATCTTCAAGTGCATGCCTTCTAATGTAGTTATGCATAGCCATAGTTGCCGCAACAAAAAAAATTGTGTGTCAAATGGGAAAATTGTCATTATTGATAATACCCTCCATCTTTTTTTCCACACACTAAATGTTCGCTCAATTACATTTCTCAATAAGGAATGGACATAACAAACTAATACTTAAAACATGGGGAAAATAAACTCATATAAACTATATATATATATATATATATATATGGCAAAGAGAAAAAATCTATTTTTTAATACTGCTACAATCTGTTTTTTAACAATTACAAAGAGAAAAAAACTATTTTTTAATACTGCTACAATCTGTTTTTTAACAATTACGCATCAATCCCAAATAATTTTTTTGGGAAAAAAAAAACAGAAAACATATCGAGTAGTTATCAAAACCCCCATAAAGATTTAAACTCAAATGAATTAAGCATTTTAAATAAAATATCAACTACTTATTGAAAATCCAGTGAATAATTACCCTGTCTATAAATAAAATTTTGCAAAAAAACAGATAACATATCAACTAATTATCAAAACCTAGTAAATAATTAAACTCAAATGAATTAAAAAAAGAGTAAATAATTAAACCCAAAAAGTGTTTCTCATACTTAAACCCAATCTTCCTTCAATCAACCAAGCCAAGAACAAGGGTGTGTTTGGTTCGGGGTAAATAAGAAAGGGAAAGGGAATGGAAGAATGGAATTCCCTTTGTTGTTGTTTGTTTGGCTTATTTTTTCATTTTCTTTACCCTTAATTACATTCCCTTTCCCTTAGAATGATTCCCCCACCCCTAGGTATTTCAATTCCCTTTCCCCAATCCGGACTCCAGACCCCGGACCATCCCGAACCACCCAAAATCAAACATGTAGGGACAATCAAGATAATTTCTTTTCTTTGCATTCCATTCCGTTTACCCTCCTGCGCGAACCAAACGCACCCTTAATTTATTCACCCCTAGTTGCTATAGCGGATATACATGGTGGTTCCTAGTCTAGTAAGGGACGAGGTAGAGTTGGTAGTCATATCGAACGTTGTCAGGTATGTTGCTATACTTTTCTGGGAAGGCCTGAGGTAGAGGCAAAAAATATTATTTTTTTTCAATGTCACTGGGATGTTTTAATATTATTTGATTCGGGTTATACTTATTTCTATGTGTCTTATCATATTTTGCGTTGAACTTGGATCACTTGATGTATTTATGCATGTGTCTACACCTGTCGGGGACTCTATTGTTGTTAATAGAGTTTATCTGTCTAGTGTGGTATCTATTCTTAGGTGTCATATCCAGGTGGATCTATTTTTCGCTTGAAATGTTGGATTTTGAGGTTATTATGGGTATGAATTGGTGTGATTTTGGATTGTTAATCCAAGACGGCTACATTAGTTGTGTCGGGGATTCCTGGGGTTGAATAGAGAAACACACTTAGCTACTCTACGGGGAAAGTGATATTTTCATGAAGGCACAACAAATGATAGGAAAGCGGTATGTGTCTTATCTAGCCTTTATTCGGGATATCCTTGTGGAGACTCCTACTCCTATTTCAGTACAAGTGATAAGGAGTTACAGAGGTGTTTCCTACTGATTTACTGGTTATTCCACCTATTTAGATAATGACTTGGTGTAGCGTGTAGCCTATATCTATTTCACAGGATGCCACTAGCGAAGTTGAAAGAGAAATTATAAGATTTATTAAGCAAGGGGTTCATTAGATCGAGTATCTCCATTGGGTACTCATATACTATTTGTGATGAAGAAGTATGGGTCAACGTCGATTTGCTTTTACTATCGTCAGTTAAGTTAAATAAGATTACCATAAAAGACAAGTATTCATTGTCGCGTATTGATGATCTGTTTGATATAAGGTGTCGCAATCTTTTCTAAGATCAATTTGAGGTTCAGATCCACCAATTAAAGATTAGGGCGAGGGACATCTCTAAGACAACTTTTAGGATGCGATATAGGCATTTTGACTTCCTAGTCACGTCTTTTGTGTTGACTAATGCCCCAATGGAATTTATGAACTTGATGAACCGAGTGATCGAATGATACTTGAAATCCTTCGTCATTATCTTAATTAATGACATATAGATATAATTCCGTAGTAGGGAAGAGCACGAGTAACATTTGAGGATTGTGAGCCAGATTATGCATGAGAGAAAACTTTATGCCAAACTTTTTAAGTGTGACTTTTGACTTGAGTCAGTTGCATTCTTAGCTCACATTGTGTCTCGTGAGGGTATTAAATTTGATTCCAAGATGGTTGAGGCAGTTCAAAGTTGATTCAGACCTACTAAGCCTATCGAGATCTGAAGTTTCCTATGTTTGGTAGGTTATCATCGTCGTTTTATGGAGGGTCAGCATCCATCGTAGCCCCCATTGACTCAATTGATCAAAAAGGGGTGCAGTTCAGATGGTCTAAGAAGTGTGAAAAGAGCTTTCAGAAGCTGAAGACTTGCCCACAGGTTTAGGGAGCTATATGGTGAATTATGATGCTCTGTGCATTGTGCTTGAGTGGGTTTTGATTATTGCTTATGCTTTACGTCAGTTGAAAGTCCACGAGAATAAATATCATTCAGGCAAGGTGATGTGATGATGGATGTCTAGAGTAGAAAATCAGCCAACATGGGTAGTTTGACACTTTTGATAGTTGAGGAGTGTCCTTTGTATTTGGACGTTCAGGCCTTGGCCAACAGATTTGTGAGATTAAATGTAGCGTATGATGCTATTAATGTGACTATGAATGATGATAGTGTTTTGTGGCTTCAGAGTTTGATTTGTGTACCAAATGTTGGGGATTTGTGATAATTAATATTTAATGAGGCTCACACTTTGAGGTGTTCTATTTATCATGAGGCTATAAAAATGTATCGTGACTTGAATAACATTATTGATAGCGTAGAATGAAGAAGGATATAGTTAGTTATGTTTCACGGTGTTTGGATTGCCAACATATCAACTTAGTGATATTACGAATACACATCTGCTTTAATCATTACCAATTTGTAAGTTAACCATTCATTTTTTTTGTTGACGAAGGAACCCGCAGCCGCTACTCTTTCGAGTCTTGCAGAAACCCCGCCGACGCATGATAGCCGCAAACCCAAGAAGGTTTATGCAGGATCGAACTCGCGACCTTACGGCCCCGCGCTTCATCGTACACTAATTCTGCCATTCTCATGCGGTGTAAGTTAACCATTCATTGACTTATATTAAGGATGTCACTAGAAATATTTCTACTTTTTTTAACTATCACGTTATAAGCTAACCATTCACTTATAACATTTCTTAGAGTGGTACTGCTAATATATATATTTTTATTAAGTATGATAATAAGTACTACCTAAATTATTTTGGATAAGTCTATAAACGTAATATAATATAAAAGTCTGAAAGAGAAAAATTATTAAATCTTTAAGCAATTATTCTCTCCGTCCTAATTTAGTCACTCCCAAAAAGAATAGAAACTTTCTATATTTAGAAACGGTTTAACTTTATGAGATGATTGAAAGCCACAAAAATATCTAATAATTGTTTTAGACCACAATTTTTCAAAATCTTCATTTACTCTTAAACTTCTGTCAAGTCAAATAAAATGGGACGGAGAAAGTACTAAGGGACCTACCAACTGACATCATTGCTGTTTTTTTTTCTTTTAAAAAATATACACTAATTATTTGTTAATTATTCAATCTTAACATTTAATTTACCGATAGATATTCCTCGTTGTAAAAAAGAAAAATGACAATAATTATATCTACTTTAGTGAGACTCCCTCGGTATATTTTACTTATTTTTTATTTATTTTTTTGTTAGTAAATCGATAGTGGAAAAGAAAATTTAATAATATTTATATTTTTATTACCGATATCGAAAACAGCCTCTCTACCTCCCGAAGTAGGGGATAAGATCTGCGTGCACTCTACAGTCTTCAGGTCTCACTTGTGGGATTACACTAGGTATGTTATTATGGTTGTTGTTGTATTATCGATAGATGCCCTCAAAAAGATTAATGTATCTTTCTGTTAGGTACCGAAAGAGTCTCTCAACATATTACACTAAATTTTGACTTTTAAAAGTCGCATAATTTACCGAAAGATGTCCCTTACTATATTTTAAAACAATTTAAATTTAAAATATTTAGCTTTTTTGAGAGATGTCGTAACAAAGTCTCTCGAAATAGAGGCACAAAATTTGTACCTCGATAGCCTTGGTCGGTAAAAGGCTATTTTTAATAGTGAACCCTCTGATTTCCTTATTGCTAACGACCCCACCCTCCTTTGTAATGACATCACTACATGACACCCCTCTAGTTCGTTTATCTTGATTGACTTATCCATTAGTGTGGCGTTAATGTTACGATCTAGATCAAGCACCTAGGCCATGACATGAACCAAATGAACACTATCCATTAGGGGCATGTTAAATAAATCGTGGGTTTTGCAGTCACATCAATCTCTTTTCTCTTTTCTCTTTTTTTTATTGTCAACGTCAGTTTCTTTATATCTTCTTTTGTCTCTCTTTTTCTTCTTTTTGGTTACATCTTCTTATTAAGAAAGCAATATTTGAATTATCTGAGGAAAGCTCCGGTGGACCAGATGGTATGATTGGGATTTTCTATCAGATGTGTTGGAATATTATTAGTGAAGATGTATAAAATGTGGTTAAAGCTTTTTTTGAAGGCCAGACTTTTGTCTAAGTCCATAACTCACACTAATCTGGTGTTGTTTCCAAAAAAGAATAGTGTAGAGACCTTTGCTTATATGAGACATATCAGTCTCAACAACTTCATAAATAAGGTAATTTCAAATGTGGTTCAAGATAAGCTTGAAGTAGTGTTACCTTCTCTTATTTTGCCTGATATTAGGTTGATGGAAAAGCCAGATAATGTGGTGTTTAAGATGGATATGGAAAAAACATATGATAGAGTTTTCTGGATATTTCTAGCAAAGGTATTGAGAAAAATAGGATTTGCACAAATATTTATAGATATGGTGTGGAGATTGATAGCAAATAATTGGTATTCAGTTCTACTGAATGGACAAGCTTTTGGTTTCTTCCATTCTATAAGGGTTGTCAAGCAATGAGATTCACTTTATTCTGCTTTATTTATTTGAAGTTCTATCTAGATCATTAAACTCTGTATTTGAGAATAATGAGTTTAGAAGCTATGGAATGCCAAAGTGGAGTGTCAATTTGAATCATCTTTCATATGCAGATGATACTATCATTTTTATATCTGCAAAACATAAATATCCGGGGCTAATCACAAGAGTATTATAAGATTATGAGCAAGTTTCAGGCCAAATGACCAATAAAGGCAAAAGTTCCTTTTACATAATACCAAAGTTTCAAATGTTCTGATAACAAGTGGAGGCTACTACTGGTTTTTCAAGAGGAACTTTCCTATTTATATATTTGGGATGCCCAATCACACATGTAAGGAAGAGGAAAGCTGATTACAATAATTTGATAAAGAAGGTGAAGAATAAAATGCAAGCCTGGAAAAGAAAATTATTATCATTTGGAGGAAAGCTATTTTGATCACCAATGTTCTTATTAGTATGTCAGTCTATTTATTATTAGTTATAAGGCCTCCAAAATGTGTAATCAATGAGTTACATAAAATCTTTGCAAGATTTTATTGGAATAATAGCGATGAAGGCAGAAGGAGGCATTATTCCTCATGGTTAAATTTGTGTTACCTAGAGATATCATTGTTTGATGTGTATAAAGCCTTATGTGCTAAACTTTGATGGAAATTCAGAACAACTAACACAACGTGGGATAATTTTATGTGGATCAAATACTGCGACAGGCATTATCCTCAAAATATGCAATGGAAATGAGGTTCTCAAGTATAGAAAATGATGTTGGAAGTTAGAAATGGTATAGAGCAAGAGATATGGTGGGAACCAAGGAGTGGAACAATTAATGTCTGGTTTGACAATTGGACAAAAATAGGAGTTTTGTATTATATTGTTCCAACATAATACATAGTGGATGAGAGTGTTCAGGATGTTAAGGAACTTATGCTAGATGGAAGATGAGATGTGCATAAATTGTAGCAGTTATTTCCTAGGGATATTGTGGACCATATCACACAAGAATTAGAGTTGCATGAATTAACAAAATGATGGGATGTGCCATGGTGGATGATGACAACTTTAGGCAAATTTACTATAGGTAGTGCATGAGAGTTGTTAAGAAGAAAATCACACAAATCTGATGTTTTTAAGAATATGCGAGTAACATGATTACCTTTTAAGATTTTATTCTTCTTCTGGAAGTTATGGAAGTTTAAAATACCAGTGGGGAAGGTCCTAAGAAGAACTACAATAGAGTCTGAGTCAAGATGATATTGTTGTGATAATAGACAATATGAGACTTTGGATCATTTGTTTGTTACTGGTAATATTGCCACAAATGTTTGGAGATACTGCAATGTTGATGTAGGTATTACAACTGAGTTTCTGCATGTGAGACAAGTATTGCAGGTGTAGTGGAATGATGATTGTCCTTCCAAGTTCAAAGTAGTATTCAGAGCTATACCATTTATCATTATGTGAGGAGGTGGAGGAACACTGTGTTGTATGGAGGAAAGATGACTATCAACAAAGTGATATATAAGATGAATATGACTATATATCAGATGTGCAGACTCAAGTTTCCATGGCAACATAACATTCCAAAGTACCTTTCTCAAATAATGTGATGTTTGAATGTTACAGGCCAAGACTAGTAAGCAAGATAGTTAAATGAAAATTCCCTTTGCTAGGATGGTTCAAATACAATTCTGATGGGGCATCCAGAGGAAATTTAGCTCATTTTTATGGTGTTGTATAAAAGGGCATCTCATGTTTATTATGGCACATAATTTTCGATACGTTTATAATAATACACGCTTTTACACTCTTAATGCAAAAATTTATTAATCATAAAAAATGTTATTGATTCTTTTAACTTACAATTGTAAAGACAAATGTAAGAATAATTTGGTTGCTATCTAGTGTGGTCAGTCCGGTTACATTTATGTAATGTTTGATGATCCGAAAGTCCCCAGTTATACATTCTTTTCCTTGAAGCTTTGAATTTACCCTCTTAGTATATGTGCATATGCCCCCCTCAGTGTTCGGGTGTTCATACTATGGAGACCCGGACACTGGATGACAGTCTTCTATAGCAAGACCTTCAACATGTTTTTATCGGTGTTGCCTCATTTAAAACCTTCCTGTAAAAAATCCAATTAGGACAAAAATTGGATGAAGGGAAAAAGAGTTCAGCACATGTTTACCTTACTAAACATATTACTTATTTAAGTGGCTTACATTCCAATTGCTAGGAAGATTGTTTCCTTCTTGGTCTGCCAATTGATAATCTCCTTTATCGGCGATCCCGATGGCAGTTTACGATCCTTATAGTTTGGACCTAGTTTCCCTACATTATGTTTTTGTGTGCTTTGAGTTACCCTACAAAGCACCAAGTCCTCGAGTTTGAAATGTTAGAGATTTGTGCGTCAGTTGTAGTATCGCTCAATTCTTTGTTTTTGGGCAATCATTTGTACATACGCAAGATCTCAACGCTTTTCAAGTAAGTCTAGATGTACGAATATTGATTCTGAATTAGCTTGCTCATCTGCCCGGAGATACCTCAAGCTTGGAGTTCCAACATCTATAGTAGTCAAGGCCTCTGCACTTTAGACCAAGAAAAAAGTATTTTCTCCGGTACTTATTGTTGTCATAATTCTGTATGCCCATAATATCTTTGGTATCATGGAAGGCCATTTTTCTTTTGTCGCTTCTAACTTCTTCTTTAAGTTTTGGATTATAATATTGTTTGTAGACTCTACTTAACCATTCATACTGGGATGATAGGGAGTGGAGGTTATACATTTGATGTTCAAGTCATCCAAGGACTTTGTAACTTTTGCTCCAATAAAATTCTGGCCATTGTCACAAGCTATCTTTTTTGGGATGCCAAAATGACAAATGATATGTTGTCAGATAAAGTCGACCACCTCCTTCTCCCAGAGCTTTGTATAAGTTGTGGCTTCAACCCTTTTAGAAAAATAGTCAGTCATAAATATAATTTGAGATACCTGTCCCGGAGCCGCAGGCAAAGGTCCGACTATATCCATTCCCCACTTCATGAACGACCATATAGATACAACTAGATGTAATTCTTCTCCCGATTGGTATAATAGTTGTACATGACGCTGACATTTATCGTATTTTTTCAGGAAAGTCTTTGTATCTTCTTTGATTTGGGGTCAATCGTAGTCGGCCCTCATGAGTTTTCACATTAAGAATTCTGGTCCGGAGTGATTTCTACATATCCCTTCATGTACTTCTCTCATTACGTAGTCTATTTCCTCGGGGCCCATGTATTGGGCCAAGGGGCCGTAATAGAACCGCTGGTAAAGTTTTCCATCAACAATGTAGTACAGTGCGACTTTGGTCCTCAAAGCTCTAGATGTTTTGGGTCCTCCAGGAGCTTTCCATTCATGAGGTAGTCCAAGAATTCATTCCTCCAATCATAAGTCAGGCTGGTCGAGTTCACTTCATCATACCTTTCTGAATCCAGAGCCGAATATAGAAGCTGAACAACTTACTCGGCTTTGACCTTTCTAATTCTGTGCTAAAGCCTAAGTTCACAAGTACGTCAGCCTCTACATTTTCTTCTTCGGGTATGTGCACCACCATTCACTCTTAAATTTGGGAAAACAACTTCAAAACCTTCTCGAGGTATCTAGACATGCGTTTCACTTTGGCTTCGAACACTTCATTGACTTGGTTAACCACTAAAAACGAATCACATTTTACTTCAATGATTTGAGATCTGAAGCCTCAGGCTAATTCCAAACCTGCAATCAAAGTCTCATACTCGACTTTATTGTTAGTTAAATGAGAACTTTGAATCGCATGTCTTAAAACTTTCCCGGTGGGAGTGCAATAATATTCTCAGACCGGTCCCTTTAACATCAGAGGCCCAATCACTATGAAGCATCCAGACCTCGTGGGCAGTCCCCGAGACCAAAATGGTTTTTTCCACCTAAGAGGTTAATGGACTGGAATCAACCACAAAATCTGCGAGGACTTCTGACTTTATCACAGTTTTGGGCTTATATTCAATATCAAATTCACTTAACTCCACCGCCCATTTTGTCAAACGCCCCCAACGTTCGGGCTTATGTAACACATTTTTTAAGCAGAAACATAGCTACTACAACAATTGGGTGGCACTGAAAATACGGTCGAAGGTTACACGACAAAATAACCAAAGCGAGAGCCAACATTTCGAGTATGGAATATCGGGTTTCGGCCTCTGACATTACTCTACTTACGTAATAAATAGGTAATTACATACCTTTCTCTTATTGTACCAAAAATGCACTCACCGCTACCTCCGAGACCGCAAGATATATGAGGAGTTGCTCCATGCCTTTTGGCTTTGACATGAGCGGAGGTCTGGACAAATAAGTTTCCAGGTCCCGTATGTCCTGCTGGCATTCGGGCATCCGTACAAAGTCATTTTTTTTAGAAGTGAGAAGAACTCGTGACACTTCTCCGATGACTAGGAGGTAAACCTGCTTAAAGCTTCCACTCGCTCGGTCAACCATTGTACCGCTTTTACGTCTTCAAATGTATCAGGTATATCTTCGATGGTTTTTAGTTTGTCAAGGTTTATCTCAATTCCCTTCTGAGAAACCAAAAAATCGGAGAACTTTGCGGACCCTACCCCAAAGGCACATTTCTCAGGATTGATCTTCATATTATATTTTCTCATTACATCGAACATTTCCTGCAAATTACTTAAATGGTCCTTTGCACGAAGACTCCTAATAAACATATCATCTATATATACTTCCATAATTTTTTCTATATCTTGAGCCGAGCGTCTTTCGGAAACAACCACACTACCTATCAATGTAGAGGTACGATCTGCATACACTCTACCCTTCCCAGACCCCACATTATGGAATTTCACAGAGTATGTTGTTGTAGTTTTTCCTATATGGTTTGCCTGCAAACTAAGCCTTATCCGGTAGAGTTTGTCTTAAGATAGCAAACTCTACTTTAAGACAAGCAGAGTTTGCATGCAAACCCTACCTTAATGACAGAGTTTACATGCAAACCCTACCTTAATGACAGAGTTTGTCTTCAATCATGAGGCAAACTCTGTCTTGCGAATCCAAACTCAACCTTGCGATTTTTTTTTTTGACTGAATAGGGGTTCAAACCCGGAACCTCAGTGTATTTTTTAGCGAAGTACAAAAATTAAAGATTTCAAATTTAAGGGACAAAAATTAAATACCAAAGGCAATCCGCATAAAAAATTCTAATGTTATCAGTAATCGCTCCTCGTAGCACAAATGCAACTTGCCCATCCTCGTGGCACAAACAGTCCACTAAAAAATATATTAATGTTGTCGAATAATCGTACCAAAGTCTTCCTTAGTCATCTGGATAATATTTGCAATTCGATCAAATACTCTCTCTTTCATTTTGTGTTACATATTTTTTACTCTATCCCAACGATAATAATAATTTTTATATATTTAAAAATAATCTAACTTTAATTATTCATTTTGACCTAATGACATCTCATAGCCGTACACTGATCATAACATGTATATAAAATCATAAGTTTTTAAGCCTTTCTTTTTCTATTAAACTCCAAATTTATGGGTATCAAATAGGGCGGGTTAGGCTGAATTTGGACGAGTTAAATGTGTTGAGTTAATAAATACGGGATTTATTGATCCGCCTAAATACTATGAGAATAAAGTGTAGTAACAAGGAAATGAGAATGTAACAACAATAACAAATAAATTAGAAATCTGGAAATGAACAAAGTAATTGACTTGCTGAGTAGATTGATTTTTCAATCTATGCTTAAGATAATATTGCTCGTATATTCTTTTCAACAGTGTAATGACAACCTATCTCCCAAGATAAAAAATAATCAAACAAATGAGCAAAGGAGACTCAAGTGTTCGCTTAGGAAGAAAAATCTTAGAGTGTTTGGAGATTGAAAGAGAGGAGAAATATATTCTGAAAATGTGTATTTTCCAATGGTGCCAAAGGCATCAATTTATAGGTTGATCAACATGTCTTCTCAATTAACCAAATAAATGGTCATCAATGTCAAGTAATGACCATTGATTTTGAGGTTAATTTAGCCTAGTTATGGTTGAATTCAAGAGCCGAGAGTTATTGCTCCAAAGTCAGCCCAAGAATCAGTTTCAATTAGCCTCCAACGGACTGAAAAAACAGTAGAAGCGTCGCGCCGCCAAATACCCCGTAACTCACTGGAGTTGAGGAGCCGCGGCGCTTCAGGAAAGCGCCGCGGTGCCTAAGTTCCAGTAACTTCACAGGGATTTTTACCGTCACCGGTGTCGCGGCTCTAGAAGGAGGCGTCGCGGCCCTTCTCGGCCCCGCGGCGATTTCTGATTCGTTTCATCTTTTACACATTGTACTCTTCTTCCTTTCATTTAACAACGTAAAACCATTGTCATTTGATCAATAACCGTCTATTATTTTACGTCTCAACAATTCGTATACGTACCAATATCTCTTCCATTAAGGAAATTACTGGCACTTTATGTGCACGTGTGTGGAAACCATGTTTCCGACGTGTGGGGCCCCAATTTTTTGAGCCATAATTAATAGGATTAATTTTATTTCACGTTTAGTAAATTTCCAACAATCCCCTCTTGGAAGAGATTTTGGCGCACGCACATGGTGTCTTTCTAGCAATCATTCGGCGGATCGATGATACATCTGGAGAGGTAGCCGTAGCTTTGAACCTTGCAGACATATTTACTGTGCGGTGAACGTGATGTCTTGAACCGTCATTGTTTAGTATATGTCAAGACAATGGTACCAACACAACACATTTTTTTACTCTATCTTTCTTTATGTTTTTGTTCATCGTGGGCCGTGGACACACTTAGATTCTTAAGTGCGTTCATTTGAGGTGGTCTCTCCTCGCACTTAAATAGGTGGTCTCCTACTAGGTATCCTGCAATACCCTACTTACACAAGCGTTAGAAATCATTAAAAGTTTTCCCAACTTAACCTCAACTATTGAGGATCATTAAAAGTTTGGAAACTTATCATTTACCCCTCTACAGGTTGCACTTTATGTCTATCACGGGAATGGCCTTGGATAATATTTCTTAGGAAGAAATCATTATCCGAAGTGCTCTTGCTTCCACCGAAGCGCTCTACTGAACCTTTACCATTTAGTTTTCCAATTGAACCTTATTCCTGGGATCTCCAGTTTATAAGGTTGGGTGTCCATTATATCGGTTTTTATTGATTGAGTTTTAAGCTCATTCCCCAAGACAGACAGAACATCTGATCTCTGGGTATTCCCTTCGTCAAGGGATCTGTGATATTTTTCTTAGATTTTACGTAATCAATGAAAATAACACCCGAGGTGATCAGCTGCCTAACGGACTCATGTCTCCGTCGAATATGACGAGACTTATCATTGTACGTTGAAATTCGTGTCCTTCCTAGAGCCTACTGACTGTCACAATCGATCATTACAGAAGACACGAGTTTATCCCAACATGGGACATCCTCTAGAAAACCATGGAGCCACTCAGCTTCTTCTCCCGCTTTTTTTAAAGCGATAAATTCCTACTTCATCGTGGATCGGGAAATAAGGGTTTGCCTAGAGAATTTTCAAGACACGGTTCCACCACCGATTGTAAAAATATATCCACTGGTGGACTTGATGTCTTCGCTATCAGATATCTAGTTTGCATCATTGTACCTCTCTAGTACAATTGGATATCTCGAATAGTATAACCCAAAATTTAGCGTGAACTTCAGGAATCGTAGTACCCTATTCAACGTTTTCCAGTGATCCTCACTTGGATTATAGGTGAACCTAGCCAATTTATTGAATGCATGAGCGATATCAGGTCGAGTGCAGTTTGTGATATACATCAGACTACCAATCACATGCGCATACCGCTCATGGCGTACTAGCACACCAAGATGTTTGTCAATCTTTTGACTTATATCCAATGGTGTCGTTACCGGGGAACTATCGAGCATCCCAAATTTCTTATGTAGTGAGATTGAGACAAGACCAGTCCGTCAGATATCTTAGAGATATTTATCCCTAAGATGACATCTGCAATGCCCATATCTTTCATGTCAAAATATTATTTTAGCATGTTCTTAGTCTCTAGGATTATCCCAGGACTGTTTCTAGTGATCAACAAGTCGTCTACATAGAGGCATATCATGACGAAAGAATCGATATTTCCTTTCATGTAAACACATTTGTCACATCCATTAATGGAGAATCCTTTTAATAGTAGGGTACTATCAAATTTCCTATGTCATTGTTTAGGGCTTGTTTCAGCCCGTACAACGATTTGACAAGCCGACACACTTTTGTCTCTTGTCCTGGATCCACATACCCCTCGGGTTGGTCCATATATATTTCTTCTTTCAAATCACAATTTAGGAAGACTGTCTTGACATCCATTTGATGTATTTCAAGATCCCACAAGGCGGCGATAGCTATGAACATACGTATGGATGTCATTCTGGACACCGGAGTGTAGGTATCGAAGTAATCAAGGCCCTATTTTTGGCGATATCCCTTGACTACCAGCCTAACCTTGTGCTTGTCGATAGATCTATCTGCCTTTAACTTCCGTTTAAGGATCCACTTACAACCCAAAGGTTTGTGGCCCGGAGGAAGTTCAGCCAACTCCCAGGTGTGGTTGTGCAGGATGGGCTCTATTTCACTTTCTATAGCTTCCTTCTAGAGCGGTGCTTCTGAAGTTGACAACGCTTCAGCAATTGTCTGTGGTTCGTCTTGAATCAAATAAGCTTCAAAGTCTGGACCGAAGGACTTGTCCTTCCGGTCTCTTTTGCTTCATCTTGGTTCCATCTCTGAATCTACCAAGTGCTGAGAATTTGGAATACTGGATTCCGGATAATCATCCACTTCATAATTCACTAGATCTGAACCGTTTGGATCCGGGTAGTCAGCGACTCCTGGATCCTCAGAGGTTTGCTCATAACTTCGTTTGCGAGAGGTTATGTTATTTTCCTTCTTTGGAAATGTGTCTTCAAAGAACCACGCATTCTTTGACTCCATGATTGTACCTACATGAATTTCCGGTATATCAGACTTATGCACTAGGAAGCGATAAGCACTACTGTTATTGGCATATCCGATGAATATTCAATCCACAGTCTTAGGTTCAATCTTGACCTGCTTTGGCATAGGTACTTTTACCTTGGCTAGACAACCCCATACCTTCAAATATTTTTAGGTAGGTTTCTTTCTTTTCCATAGCTCGTATGGGGTCTTGTATTTACCCTTGTGAGGGACTCTATTAATAATCTTATTCGCGGTAAGGACAACTTCTCCGTACATGTTTTGAGGGAAGCACGAATTGATGAGTAAATCATTCATCATTTCCTTTAGCTTTCGGTTCTTGCGTTCATCAACACCGTTTGATTGAGGTGAGTAAGGAGTCGTTGTTTGATGAACTATACCCGATTGGGTACAAAATTCTTCAAAAGGCGCTACATATTCTCCCCCCTCTATCACTATGGATTGCTTTAATATGTCCGCTTAGTTGGTTCTCAACTTCAGCTTTATAACGTTTGAACGCTTCAAAGACTTCATCTTTACTTTTTAGTAAGTAAAGGTGACAATACTTTGTGATATCATATATGAAAGTCACAAAGTACTTATTCCCCCTCTAGTTTTAGCGAACTTCAAATCACATATATCAGTGTGTATGAGTTCTAGAGGAGCGGTTTCCCTTTCGACGGATCTAAAAGGACTCTTGAAAAGTTTGGCCTCTACACACACCTCACACTTGCGTTGAGGGTTTATGTCGATAGACGGCAATAATTCCAACTTTATCAATCTTTAGATATATTGATAGTTAACATGTCCTAATCTATAATGTCATAAATTAGAAGACTCAGTCAAATAAGTAGAAGGCTCAATTTTATTGATAGTTGAAACAGAAGGCAGTACAAGTGCAGCATTAAACTTAAGGAGACCTTTCACAGACGAAGCTCCTTCCTACAAAAATTCTGTTTTTAGTGATTACAAATTTATTAGCCTCTAACACTAGCCTAAAACCGGCATTAACCAACAAAGGTGCATAAATTAGATTTCTACGAATTTCCGGGACGTGAATCACTTCGTTCAGAGTCATCTCATTTTCGGACTCCATCTTTAGGATCACCTTTCCTACCCCAGCACCTCTGAAGAAGAATTGTTGTCCATGAACAACTTCTTATATGTGACTGGTGTGTAAGTGGAGAAGGCGTCTTTATTGGAACAAATGTGACGGGTAACACCCATGTCCAACCATCATTGCACCAGATTCTCAACGAGATTAGCTTCTAGCACCATCGCTGAGAATTCTTCAATCATATCGTCTAGGAGCGTGTCTTCGACGATGTTATTCTCATGTTTGAGATTGCGGCAGTCCTTGGCCATGTGACCAACTTTACCACAATAATGGCAAGGGCCCTTAAACTTTTCAGTTGTTTGGGACTTACCAACCTTCTGGAACTTTCGCTTTTTGCTTGGGTTTCCTTTGACTTTCGTCAGGTTCGCCTTAGCCTCAACAGGTTGTTTCCCCTTTGGCATGGCCTTCTTATTATCCTCCTGAATTTGGAGTTTGATAATAAGCTCATCTAAGGTCATCTCCTTCATCTTGAGTTTCAAGTACTCATAAACTCAGTCCACGAGGGAGGCAACTTCTCGATCAATGCCCCAACCAAGAATTGCTCTGTTGGGCTTCAATCCTTCCAAGTCCAGGTGATGTAGAATCATTTGAAATTCCTGGACTTGGGATGACACACTTTTGTTGTCCACCATTTGAAATTCAGAAATTTCCCAATGACGAACTTTTTAGCACCCGCATCTTGGGTGTTGTATTTCTTTTGCATTTTGTCCCACAATTCCTTGGCTGTCCCAACGGTGTAATATACCGTGTACAAAAGATCGGACAAACTATTCAGAATATAGTTCCTGCACATGAAATCAATATGATTCCATGCATCTCGAACCATCTTCATGTTGTTAACGACATAGATACCTTGGGCCCCTCCCGCCGGTTCATTTGGCTGAGTGTCCGTGTCTTCCCCAACTTGTGGAGGATCTTCGGTTAGGAAACGTGACGTTCCCATAACCGTCAAGAAGAACAACATCTTTTGCTACCATCTTTTGAAATGCACACCCATGAACTTCTCAGGACGTTCATGGTGGAATCTGACGGGTGTTGAAGCAGTGGCGCTCCCTTGAGCAGTAGTAAAGACGTTTGGAACGCCTTGAGCAACGGTAGTATTGACACTTGTTGTGCTAATACCAGTAGTGTTGAAGGCATTAGGATTGCCTTGAGGAGTGGTGGTGGTGAAGGCAGTGAAATTGCCTTGAGCATTGGTGGAATTTCCGGCGTTCAATTGATCTTGTCCAGTCATGTTGTCATTGAAACAACGAATATTATCTTAAGCTTGTGAGAATAAAGTGTAGTAACAAGGAAATGAGAATGTAACAACAACAACAAATAAATTAGAAATCTAGAAATGAACAAAGTAATTGGCTTGCTGAGTCGGTTGATTTTTCAATCTCCTTAAGATAATATTGTCCCGTATATTCTTTTCAACGGTGCAATTGATCGGTGTATTTTATATACACCTTTTGAGTCAGTTTTAGTTAGTCTTTTGTCCCATTTTGCACATATAAGTGTCGTATTAGGATAGTTTTTCTTTCTTTTGAGTCAAAGTGGTTAAAATGACCAAATGGCGGAAAAGGAGCAAAAAGAGGGCAAAGAGAGATGCGAGCCGAGCAGAGAAAGTGGCGAACGAGGCTAAAATCTGCACCAGCCGGCCGCCACTATTCGAGAGCGAAGGACTGGCCGCGGCTACTCGACAAAGCGGATGCAGGTCGCGGCGCCTAAACATCCGAGGAGCTACAGAAGATACAGTGCGGCTCGCCGAGCAGCGATATCGGCGCGGCGCCAAAACACCCGACGGATCGCGAACTTCCGCCACGGCGCCATCTGCGAGCAGCGCCGACGCGGAAAAATTAGGTCTTTGACGGATTTTGGGCGAACTGCGCAGAGAAAAGAAGGAGGCGTTTTTAAACCTATATAAGGAGAACCCTGGCGGTTTTGAGGTTCCCTTCGCACCACTCAAGATTTGGGCTTGGAGATTGGATACCATTAACTTAGTACTTTCTTTTCCTTTTCTTTACTTTAAATTCAGTTTTGTATGATGAACATGGAATTAGTTCTTGTCATGTCAATGGCTAGGAACTAATTCTCTTATAGGGCTTTCTATGTTGAATTTCTTGAAACTTATGCTATAAATTAATGCATGCTTATGGTTGTTTTTCTTATTGAGAGATCTATCCAATAATTGAGTTGAATTCTTGGTAATTAATTGACAACTAGTTATCACTATATGATTTCTAATCAGTTACGAAAGGGGATTGTGAATATCTTTGTAAGTTGGGTAGGCAGGGCTTGGGGATGAAAATATCTCAATTAGTTTTGTAGCGTTGATGAGAGGCTTAACAACCCTAATTTTGCGCATTGTGCGTGACGGTCAACTAGGTTTTTGTTCTTAATCCTCCTATAAAGTTACCCTTTATCAGCGAAAGTTAGGTAAGGAACGATACTGGGGTTGAGTGTTTATATAACCCTAACGGGAGTATAAAACGATTTCGTAAACCTGCTTTCTCCAAAAGAAGAATACCATAAGTAATGCATTAGTAAGTAGCATAAGCGGATAGTGAGGATACATAGAAGCCCTATTCTCATCACAACTGAAGTAAACCTTATAGTTAAAATAGCTCTTATAATTCTTAGTCATAAACAACCAATCAATCATTAATCCACCAAATAGATACTAGAAAATAGATAATTGGTACTTGAACCCTAATCCCAGAGGACAATATTCGGTCTTATCTAAGACTATACTACTTTATACGATAAGTGCACTTGCGTTTAAGTGTGTGCATCTTACCGCGCATCAAGTTTTTGGCGCCGTTGCCGGGGATTAGGCAATAGTTCAATATCAAATTTATCTATTTTTAATTCCTAATTTGGTAAGTTAATTTGTTATTTTTATTTTTTAGGTTTTACAAAAATTCGAGGTGCCGTGATTTCTTGTTGGCTTTGATTCGTTTTAGGAACACTTTAGATATGGATTTTTACTGTCCATATGATGGAGAGCCAACCATAGAGGAACAGAGGGAGGAATTACGAGAAACTATACTCAGTCTCACGAGGTTCCAAGCTCAGTTCATGGACGAAATGAGGTTGGGTATAAAGAAGTTGGAAACAGAAATAGCAGAACTCGCGGTCATATTCAACAGCGAACAGCAAGAAGAGCAATCTGCATCTGGGATAAGCAATAAGGAAACACAATGTCAGGCAATTGACCTGAAGGATGCCGAATCAGGGGAGAGAGAAAGTTTGCAGCAGCTGCCGCGCCGCGGCGCCAATGATTAGGGCCGCGGCGTTGAGGATTCGGAGATAGTACAGGAAGTTCTGGCATCCGAGACAGTGCAGGAAAGTGAGCGTCGCGCTGAAGATCGTCGTCGCGGCGCGAACCTGTAATCGAAAGCGGCGCAGTGTGGCAGTGCCAGTGATGATGATACCATCCCGAAGTTAAAAACATACACTCTTGACAAATTCGGTCGTGGAGGTTCTCAAACAATTGCAACTCAATATCCCGTTCTTTGAAGCACTAGAACAAATGCCGAGCTACGTCGAGTTCATGAAGGATGTGCTTAGCAAAAAGGAAGATAGAGGATTACGAAGCGGTGATGTTAATCAAGAATGTAGTGCCATCCTACAGACAATGCCTCGAAGTTACAAGACCACAGGAGCTTTACCATCCCATGCACTATTGGAAAGTTTGAATGTCAAAAGGCATGCGGCGACACGGGAGCAGCATAAATCGATGCCCTATCTAGTTTTCTCGCAAACTAGAAATGGGAGAAATCAAACCTCAAACATCACTTGCAAGGTGACCGCTCAATTGTTCATCAGGAAGTCATCGAAGATATATTAGTAAAAGTGGACAAGTTCATCTTCCTCACGATTTCGTTATCTTAGACATACAAGATAACGATGGAATCCCATCATCTTGGCGGACCACTTCTTAGCCACAGGCGGGCTCATTGATGTTCAAAAAGGGAATTGAAGCTTCGAGTAGATGAAGAAGAGGTGATTTTTAATGTTCTTCAAACAACAAATTTTCCAGAGGCCAAAGATAACTGCTCAGCCATTGATCTTCTCGAAGAGACAATGTCAAACAAAGAGTTCGAATATGATGATACGCTTGAAGAAATCACCACATGGGATGATGATAGTAGAAACGATCCAGATCTGATGGAGTATGCAAATTGGATGAATGCTTATGAAAAATGGGATACAAGGACAAAGAAGTATGAAGAGTGGGGCAGTGCAGAAAGATCATTACCATCCGAGAGAAGGCCCGAGTTAGAGTTAAAAATCCTACCCAATCATCTACAATACCAATACCTAGGTGAAGAAAACCTACCGGTGATCATTTCATGCCACCTATCCACCAAGAGATTGATAAAGCGCTAAGAGTACTAAAGAATCACAATCGGGCTATTGGATGGACATTAGCGGACATAAAAGGGATAAGTCCATCAGCGGTAATGCATAAGATCCGTCTAGATGAGAGAAGCGGACCGTCCATCGAAGTCGAGGCGATCGAACCCAAATATGAAGGAGGTAGTAAGGAAAGAAATCCTAAAATGGCTCGATGCGAGAGTAATTTACCCATATCGATAGCACTTGGTAAACCCGGTGAGTGGTGCGAAAAAGGGTGGAATAACGGTGGTGGCTAACGAAAGAAATGAACTCATTCCTCGAGAACGATCGCGGATGGAGAATCTGCGTTGACTATCGGAAGTTGAATAAAGCAACTAGAAAAGACCACTTCGTTGCCGTTCCTAGATCAAATGTTGGGCGGACTCGCGAGGCATAACTACTATCGCTTTTGGATGGATACTCGGTATCACGGTTGCAATAGCCCGAGAAGATCGGAAAGACAACATTTACTTGTCCTTTTGGCACATTTGCATTTAGAAGAATGCCATTTGGACTCTGCGATACTGCTACTTTTCAAAGGTGTATGATGGCAATTTTCTCGGATATGGTAGAGATGACTATAGAGATCTTTATGGATGACTTTTGGTCTTTGGAGCATCATTTGATGAATGTTTAAGGCATCTGAAGCGATGTTGGTAGGTCGCGAAGAATCTAACCTTGTGCTAAATTGGGAGAAGTGTCAACATGGTGTGAGAAGGAATCGTTTTGGGGCATAAAATATCAAGCCAAGGTATTGAGGTAGACAAAGCACAGATTTCAGGGATCGAAAATCTACCACCTCGATGTCAACAAAAAGTCGAAGTTTCCTTGGGCATGCAGAACATAGAAGATTCATCAAGGATTTTTCAAAGGTCTCAAAGCCCCACTCTACATTGCTAATGACGGGGGTAGCCTTCGACTTCAATAAAGAATGCTTATCCGCATTTCAAACGCTCGAGAGAACACCTCGGCATAGTCATTGCACCAAATTGGGAGCTCCCATTTGAACTCGTATGCGATGGCGACTATGCGATTGGGCGGTACTTGGGACAGAGAATCGACAAGGTATTTAGATCCATTTACTATGCTAGTAAAACTCTAAATGACGCACAATTAAATTATGCAACTACTGAAAAAGAATTACTAGCTATAGTATATGCGTTTGAGAAATTCAGGCCCTACTTGATTGGAAATAAAGTGATAGTATACACTGACCACTCTGCTATAAAGTACTTAATGACAAAGAAGGATGAAAAGCCTCGCCTCATTCGATGGTCCTACTTCTACAAGAATTTGACGTAGAGATTCGTGATAAGAAAGGCAGAGAATTGATTCTGAACCAACTTGTCCAGGTCGAGAACACAGAGAACGAACACGAGGATGTGCAAATAAATGATCACTTTCGCACGAACAACCGCTTCGAGTAAGTATGAATTCTAATTTACCTTGGTACGCTGATTTTGTTAACTTTCTTGCAGCTAAAGTTCTACCCCCAGGCTTGTCAAGACAGAAAGTGAAGAGGTTTTATTCTGAAGTAAAACATTACTATTGGGAGGAACCGATGCTATACAAACACTGTCTGACCAAGTCATCAAAGCGATGTATACGGAGGAAGAGATCGCGAGTTCTCACCCATTGCCACCTTATCACGTGGTGGACACTTTGGGGCATCGAAACGGCAAAGGTATTGCGTCACGGATTCTATTGGACACTCTTGAGGATGCCCATGCCTTTGTGCGGATATGTGATAATTGTCAAAGAACGAGGAACATCTCAAGCGAAGCGAGATGCCTTCGCGCGAGATATTGGAAGTAGAACTATTCGATGTGTGGGAATTGATTTCATGGGACCATTCCCGCCATCTTTTGGAAATCAATACATCCTTCGCGATGAACTATGTGTCCAAATGGGTAGAAGCGGTGGCCCAAAGAAAAGCGACGATAAAGCTGCTCAAAAATTCCTCGGAAGAATATTTTCACAGTTCTAGCACCAAGAGCTCTCATCGGTGATGAAGGAGCCATTCTCGCAATAGGCGGTGAATTCATTGCTTTCCGATATGGAGTTTACCACCACACTACACGCTACCATCCTCAAGCTAATGGGCAGCGGAAGTGTCAAATAGAAGTGAAGAGCATATTGGAAAAGGCGGTGAACGGCTCGAGAAGACCGGTCTATCAAATTAGATGATGCATTGTGGGCATACCGACAACATTCAAAACACCAATTGGTATGTCACCTTATAAATTAGTTTTGGTAAAGCATGTCATTTGCCGATGAGTTGGAACACAGAGCATCTTTGGGCAATGAAGAAGTTAAACATGGATACCACTGGCGGGACGGAGGAGGCTACTACGGTGGCGAATTAGATGAATTCGACACAATGCCTATGAGAATGCAAAGATCTACAAGGAACGAACGAAAGCATGACACGATAAGAATTTGATACCAAAAGATTTTCAAGAAGGACAACAAGTCTTGCTTATTCAACTCAGTTAAGATCGTTTCGAGCAAGTTAAAATCACGTTGGACGGGACCATACGGTAGTAAGAGTATTCCATCTGAGCAATAGAAATAAAAGGAGAGAGGAGCCGCCTTGAGTAAGCGGACAGAGGTTAAAACCCTACGATCAATGAAATGGAATACATGAACTTGGTAACTTCTCAATCCTTAAAATAATAAGAACTTTGCGTCCGGCTAAAAGAGCAGTAAAAACGGCGCTAGTTGAGGCAACCCAATGTTTTAATTATGTTATTTCAACCATTTTTAGTTTATTTTATTTTGTCTTGATCAGTCTCACGGTCTTGGGTTCGTGTGTCTGTGCTGTGTTGACAGGTGGAAGACAAGGATATCCAGAAAAATCGCCAAATGATCAGAAGGCGCCCAGAAGTTTGGGCGACGCGGCGCCCATTTGCGAGCGGCATGCGCCAAACCTATGAGTCTGGAGGATACCCTGATCCGAAGGCCCTATCGCCAAATCAAAACATCAAGAATATTCCTCCCCTCACGGAATTCAAAGCATTATCCACCGCCACCACCACCATTTTAGCCAAAGTCTGTAAGTGTTTTTTTTCTTTTATTTTCTTTGAGTCTTGCACACATTGGGGACAATGTGTTATTTAAGTTTGGGGGTGTTTTATTTGTGTGTCATGTTATGTTTTATTTAAGCCTTTTTATTTGTTTTATGTTTATTTTGAGTCAACAAAAAATTTTCTTTTTTGAGTCATAATCGCCTGTCAAAGATCATGTATGATGTAGTTGCTAGAAACACCTAGTGAAGTAAGGTGGAATAATGTAAAGGAATTGAAGCAACTATCTAAACACTTAGGTTAGATATGCCAAAAACTCACAGAATCTGTCTATTTGGAGTTTCTTGCTTGAGTTATGCATGCTAAATGATAAATGCTTATGTGTTATGAGTGCTTGCTATTTGAGGCGAAATAGTTAGGATATGCATGTTAGGGAGATGACTCAGGCATTTCTTTGATAGCCAATTCTTACCATTCTTTTATATCCCGTACTTTACAAATATCCCTAGTCAGCCCCATTGAGCCTAAATTTGAAACTTCTTCTTTGACACCCCATATTCCCACAAAATTGTGCCATAAGTGAAAATATGAAATAGTGGAGTACATTGTGTTAAAAAGAAGAAACAAAAAGAGTGAACAAGTTTGATGCACCCCAATGAAAAAGTAATAAGAAAGAGGCAAAAGCCTAAGTTTGGGGGTGCCTATTAGTATAATACACTTCACTCTCCCAAAACAAAAAAAGGGGAAGGATAGAATTGAAGTGAAGGAAAGAATCAAAAGAAAAATGGAAAAATTGAAAAGCCAAAGAGCTTATGGTACAGAAAAATGAGCCTAAATGCCTATCTTTTCCAACCCCTACCTAAGCCTACATTACAAACATCAAAGTCCTGAAGATCTCTTTTATGCATATCCAGAATTAGTGGAGAATAGCAAGTAAGCATGTCATAGGAATTCTTGAATTTATATGCATGATTTAGTATATTGACTTCCATTAAGCATGATGAATATGAGTTTGCGAAATATATAGCTTCATGTGTTTAGTGTCTTTGAAAATTTCATGCTATATGTTCTGCGTATTATTACTTAACCTTCATGTTTTTCTAGTTATTTATGCAGCAAAAGTGATTAATGACAGGGAGTCTTTTATTTTTCGTTCTTTGAGTCTTTTATTTTATTTCTTTCTATCTTTGCTCGAGGGCGAGCAAAGGTTAAGTTTGGGGGTATTTGATCGGTGTATTTTATATACACCTTTTAGTCGATTTAGTTAGTCTTTTGTCCCATTTTGCACATATAAGTGTCGTATTAGGATAGTTTTCTTTCTTTTGAGTCAAAGTGGTTAAAATGGCCAAATGGCGGAAAAGGAGCAAAAATAGGGCAAAGAGGAGATGCCAGAGCCGCAGAGAAAGTGGCGACGAGGCTAAAATCGGACAGCCGTATGCGCGCCACTGTCGAGCGAAGACTGTGCATGGCGGCTCGCCGAAGCAGCAGTCACGGCGCGCGCTAAACATCCGGAGCTGAAGATACTGGCCATGGCTACCGAGAACAGCGGATATCGGTCGCGGCGCCAAAACACCGACGGATCGCGAGAACTTCCGTGCACGCGGAAAAATTAGGTCTTTTGGCGGATTTTTGGGCGAACTGCGAGAGAAAAGAAGGAGGCGTTTTAAACCTATATAAGGAGAACCTAGGCGGTTTTGAGGTTCCCGCTTGCACAACTCAAGATTTTGGCTTGGAGATTGGATACCATTAACTTAGTACTTTCTTTTCTTTTTCTTTACTTTAAATTCAGTTTTGTATGATGAACATGGAATTAGTTCTTGTCATGTCAATGGCTAGGAACTAATTCTCTTATAGGGCTTTCTATGTTAAATTTCTTGAAACTTATGCTATAAATTAATGCATGCTTATGGTTGTTTTTCTTATTGAGAGATCTATCCAATAATTGAGTTGAATTCTTGGTAATTAATTGACAACTAGTTATCACTATATGATTTCTAATCAGATTCTGAAAAGGGGGGATTGTGAATATGATGTAAGTTGGGTAGACAGGCTTGAATTGGGGATGAAAATATCTCAATTAGTTTTGTAGCGTTGATGAGAGGCTTAACAACCCTAATTTTGCGCATTGTGCGTGATCGACTAGGTTTTGTTCTTAATCCTCCTATAAAGTTACCCTTATCGTGAAAGTTAGGTAAGGAGCGATCTGGGGTTGAGTGTTTATATAACCTAACGGGAGTATAAAGCGATTTAAATAAACTGCTTTCTCGAAGAAGAATACCATAAGTAATGCATTAGTAAGTAGCATAAGCGGATAGTGAGGATACATAGAAGCCCTATTCTCATCACAACTGAAGTAAACCTTATAGTTAAAATAGCTCTTATAATTCTTAGTCATAAACAACCAATCAATCATTAATCCACCAAATAGATACTAGAAAATAGATAATTGGTACTTGAACCCTAATCCCAGAGGACGATATTCGGTCTTATCTAAGACTATACTACTTGATACGATAACGTGTACTTGCGTTTAAGTGTGTGCATCTTACCGCGCATCAGCAATGACAATTTATCTCCCAAGATAAAACAACAATCAAACAAATGAGCAAAAGAGACTCAAGTGTTCGCTTAGGAAGAAAGATCTTAGAGTGTTTGGAGATTGCAAATGGTGCCAAAGGCATCAATTTATAGGTTGATGAACATGTCTTTTCGATTAACCAAATAAATGACCATCAATGTCAAGTAATGACCATTGATTTTGAGGTTAATTCAGCCTAGTTATGGCTGAATTCAAGAGCCAAATATTGTAGAGTTATTGCTCCAAAGTCAGCCCAAGAATCAGTTTTAATTCGCCTCCAACGGACTGAAAAAATGGTCGAAGCGCCGCAGCCCTTCGGGAGGGCTCCGCGGCGCCTAAGTTCCAGTAACTTCCCAGAGATTTTTACCGTCACCGACGTCGCGGCTCTAGGAGGAGGTGTAGCGCCGCGGCCCTGACTTGGTCGCGCCGCGGCCCTGACTTGGTCGCGCCGCGGCCCTGATCGGCCCCGCGGCGATTTCTGATTCATTTCATCTTTTACACATTGTACTCTTCTTCCTTTCATTTACCAACGTGAAATCATTCTCATTTGGCCAATAACCGCGTATTATTTTACGTCTCAACAATTTGTATACGTACCAATATCTCTTCCATTAAGGAAATTTCGATTCTTGGTACTTTATGTGCACATGTGTGGAAACCATGTTTCCGGCGTGCGGGACCTCAATTGTTGAGTCATAATTAATATGATTAATTTTATTTCACGTTTAGTAAATTTCCAACAAATACTACTTGGATTGAAATGAGTTGGGTCCAAATTGGATAAACAACAGATTATAGCCAAACTCACCCAACTCTTATAAAGTTTTTATTATTTTATTTATTTATTCATAATTTATTTAATTACCTAATAAGTTTTCTTTATTATATTTATATATAACATGTCAAACCAAAAAAAATATGTTAAAAATATTTTAATAAGATTTCTGATGATTTAATTTGTGTTATATACCAGCCCGATTTTTAGATGGTTTGAATTTAAAAATTAAAATGGACTAAGCTAATAAATAAACAGATTAAACTGTTTATGTTTTCGAACTAATTAAATAAGTTCACATAAAAAGGAGGAAATGTCTTCAATTGGGTGATATATCACTTCAATGATCGGATGGAAGAAACTAAAGTAAGCTCCCAGAAGATCATGAAAAAGTCGTTTCACCTCACCTAAATAGTTCACAATTAAGATATATGTATGACTATACTGTCAATGTATATCTTTAGTAATTATAACAAGTTACATGTTGCAAGTCAAATATAACCTAATTGTATAAAAAATTACTCGTTTCGCTCCAATTTATGTGACATTATTTGACTTGACACAAAATTTAAGAAAGAAAGGAAAACTTTTAAAATGTGTGGTCCAAATCAAGTCTTGTATAAATGTGTGGTTATAAATCATCTAATAAAGTAAAATTGTTTCTAAATATAGAAATATGATATTATTTTTGGAGATAAGTAAAAAAATGATATCACATAAATTGGGATAGATGGAGTATTCATTACAATCAATCAACTATTGGGGGTTGTTTGTTTGGTCACATAAATAAAAATAATTCCAACATTTTGTATAACAAATACAATATTTGATTGGCCATATATAATTTATGCAATGTTTAACTGACATTATTAAATTTGCCCGGAATATAGGCATAAGTTACGAAGAACCTTTTGATCAGTACTTTGGCTATTGTACCGCCACCTCCACCACTGCCACCATCATGTAAAACTTGAGATAGTCCAAAAATTCCAACACCACCAATTTTAGAGCTAGCATATAAGCCTTCAGTTCTTGTAACTCCTTTACAACCCATAGAACTTGAGAGTCCAGTCTTGAGTTGCCTTCTAATTCGCAAACGATTGAGAAGAATGAGCGAGTATATAGAAGGCAGGCTTATCAAGTGAGAAACTCCAAAACCAAAGTTGAAGATTGTTAGGTCACTATCGAATAGTAAGAGATAAAATAGAAGTAAAATAAAATCGAATGATAAAATAGTTTGCAAATGTCAGCGATAATGTCGTCTGACATAAGTGGCAACTTCGATAAAACAGAAAAATATTTGAAGAGGAAAATGCAACGAAAATAATAAAGAACACAAATGTTTAATATTTACATAGATTATATATTGATATAACCTATGATAGTCAATGACCGAAAGTATTGTATATATTTATATACAATTGAATAAATTTCTTTTTTTACAATATTACAAGATAATACAAAAGGAATTAAAAAGGTTAAGTCGCAGATGACTTATGCCTGAAAAATATACCTAAATAAACATAGACAACATCTCATTACAATTGCTTCAATAAAGAACAAATCTAAAATCTAGGCAGCAACTGTAATGTTGGACAGAATGTTGTCGACACGCTCATGTAACATTTGTGATCCAGATTTCTGAGATGAAATCCCGAGAGCTCTCTTGGTATTTTTACATTTTGTTTCTGGATATCGATTCACTCTTCTTCCTTCTCTATTTATAGTAGAGTCTTTCTTGAAAAGCCCATCGATTGGTTGTAGAGGTTGAGGGAAAGGTGGGCATCTGATAAGGTTTGTTGGAGAAGGATGTGGAGCAAGATCCTCTAACTTCTTGGACTTGTTCCCCAAGCTTAGTGACTTGGTCCTCCCACGTTTTCCATCAGCTCCAAAACTCCTTGTCAAGTCACTTTTACCATCATGGTAAAAATTCCACGAGATTTTCAGTTTCGTGAAGTAAGACAAAACTGTTTCACAGAATGTTGGTCCGAATGTCGTGACATTTGTTTCAACATTTCTGATTTTAGCTTAGAGCTGAAAATGATATGTTGGGCAAAATGTCACAACACTAAACCCAACATTAACAAAGAGTTTGCATTGGGATAAAGTAAGAGCTGGTACTGATCAAGATGTGGTGTGGGATCAACCGAAATCAAAGTTCATTTAAGTAGGATAATCTAAACTCTTGTTATATATATTAAATACTCCTCTTTTTTGTTGGCGCAATTAAAATTGAGTTGATTTATTTGCAGTGTGGATGAAGAGATTATAAATTCTTGTTTGTTGTGAAGATTACAACTCCGAATCCAAAAGAAATGAGTAGACGCTCAGCTGGGGTGCGTGTAGAACACCTCCCACCATAAGTGTGGTTATATATATTTTAAGTAGGTTTTTAATTCACTAAGACATTATTTAGGGGTTAAACAAACATTTGCAAAACTAAATTGCTAAAGGAAAATTTTTTTTGTTGACGAAGGAACCCATGGCCATTCTCTTCGAGTGCGCACGGGTAAACTCCCGACGCAGAATGTGCAAACCACGTCGGCCATATAAACTACACTTGGCCCATGTGTGTGTTCAACCAAAGAAGGTTTATGCAGGATCGAACTCGTGGCCTTGCGGTCGCGCTCATTTCTTCTAACATCTCTGCCTCATGGGTTTGCTAAAGGGAATTTTGGATACTAAGTTAAGAGGAGAATTTATGTATTTTCTCCTATTCACCACATAACAATCTCAACATGTACTATTTTATGGCATAAACATCTTCTGTGTTATAGTCTTTTCAGAAAATGGCCTAAAATGCCTCTGAATTATTGAATTTGATATAAAAATATTTTTCGTTTACCTTTTCGCTCTACAATGTCCTTGTTGTCATTCTATTGGATCTAAACTGTCCTTATTTTTAACGGTCCCTTCACAGTAAGAACATTTTAGAGCACAAAGGTAAACATATTTTTGTACCAATTCCTATAGTTCGAGGATATTTTAGGCCTTTTTCCGTATTAGAAAATGCGCTCTCTCTGAACTCACCAACCCACACAACCCCTTTTGACCTATTTTCTTCTCTCTTCCACTTTAGTCTTCTTTCTCTCATCAATCTCTCCATCCTTCAATATTTTCTCCAATTACTTATTTGTTTGCTCATTTTTTAAAAGTAAATCGTTTAATTATGCAAAACTATTTTAATTATGACCAAAACAATTAAATTAATTTGAGTTTGAATCTGATTCTAAATTTTTATCATTTACTTAATTATCTAAGTCTCTTGATTTAACAGAGTAAAATATTATTTATTAATTATTAGTTGGCTTATATAATTAATTAAATATTTATTTTCACTATTTAATCTTTATTTTTTTATATAAATTCCTTTAAATAAGGCCAACTTTACCTACTTTTCTAAAGAATCGTCCGGGAGAAATCAAAATCTTAACTTTACAAATAAGGTCACAAAATACATCTGATTGTCTCCGGAAGCAAAGCAATAACTCGACAAAATTATAAATGACCCTCTGAAACCACTGGAAGCGACGAAACCCAAAAATGAACCTATTTAGCCAAAAGTCAACTTTGAATCAAACTATCCAACTCTAAGTCTCTAGCTTTTGGACTTTTCATCTGAAATACATATAAATGGACCTCAGAATTCATGTCACCCATCCTCGCACATCACAAGCTCCACATAAAGTCTATTGAAAGGGTCAAATAATCAAATAAGGGTCTTTAGCTAAAAATGACTGAACATGTCATTACACTTCAAGCCTTGAGCGATAATTTTCGTATATATTTTATAAGAAATCTATTGTTATATTTTGTAAACTGAAAAGTATAGCCATATTTTGTAAATGTACTCTATTCTTATGTATATATACATCAATCACCCAATAAAGAGAGATTATTCAAAGTCTCTTCAAGAGAGAAAAAATCAACTGATAATGTGAATAAGAACCTATTCCTATCAAGATTTATCATCGTAGTTCTTGTTGTGTTTGATTTTTTGTGCTTAAATTATAACTTTTTTTTTGTATTAGGTGTTTGAGTTGTAATGGTTCTTAAATTGGATAGTCTTTAAAAAGAGCTACAATTAGTGAAGAATTGTATAGGGAAGGTGTTGTAGTGATCATAACATGAGGTTGGGAGAATTATAATCTTAAAACTGCTTAATTGTTTAGTGGAGTTCTGAAAAAAGCTCATTGGAGAAAGGGTCGTGGCTGCCTCCCCCGTGCAAGGAATTTTCCACATAAAATTCCTGTGTGATTTAATATTCCGCAATTTACTTCTTGAGTACTGTTGAAGAACATGGGTTTTTATTAAGTTAGGTGACAACATAAAATAACAATGTCTAGTGCTCTTACAACTTTCTGAAGAAGGTTGCAATTAAGCGCTCAAACATATTTGAGACTTATAAAATTTATCGGAATTTCGGGAGATGAAATATTTTAGACCAACCGAAGGGCGATAAGTGTCGCCCTCCATGGGCCCATGTGGGGCGGAAATGGACAAGTCAAGAAAGTCACTTGGCCTGATATTGTTGACCACATCTCATCCACACAAGTGTTTTAATCATAGCCCTTGATTTTCTTATATATCCATTACTAGTGCAAGACTAGTGAACACTTAGAAAAAAAATTCAAGAACTTGTTGTTCTTAATGGGAGCTCTCGGCATTGGTGAAGAAAAGAGAAGGAAATTTTGCAATCTTGCTCCATAATTCCCAATATTCAAACCCAAGGTTCCTAGAGGTATTCTAAGGTTATCTCAATAGAAAGATTCCGGAAAAACTACGTTTTTACGTTAGTCGCAAGGTGAAAACCTAAGGTGTTCTTCAACCTTGAAGTTGAAACTTGAAGAGGAGTTCTTCATGAGCTTCTAAGGAGTGCTTGGAGCGGATTGAAACATAAGAAGGAGAGCTAAAAGTTGCTAAGGATCGACTTTGACACTTGAATATTATTATGGCTTATTGAGGTTGACATTCTACGTGCGGCAAATTCAAGTTAGCAAGTGGATTAAGCCGAAGAGGTATGTGGAAACTTTTATTATCTCTTGAGCATGAATCTTGTAAAAATGTATAGTACGGTAGACGTATGTAAATTAAGAGAACTCGGTTCCATTTTAGTATCCTTGCCTTGATTCTTGAAAGTGTAGTAACTTGACTTTTAAAAGGTATAGGTTATGTGATCTTATGTATAAAGACATATTGACGTGTAAAGTATTGATTACTTGAACTATGTTAAAGTTAAGAAACTTGATATTCTAAGTTAAGAGACTTGATTTCTAAAGTTAAGAAACTTGATTTCTAAAGTTAAGAGACTTGAAGTATTTTGAAAGTTGTGTAACTTGATTTGAAAGTATATGATACTTGGTTTTGAAAGTATAAGTCTCTTGGTTATAAAAAGAATGAATTTGTCTAAGACATAAAGAGTTATAACGGCTTTATGGGAAGTTAGTTATAACGGCTTTATGAAAGGTGAAAGATGTCTTAGTTTCTAAAGCATAAAGTTAGTATAACGGCTTTATGGGAAGTTGATTATAACAACTTTATGGAAAGTTAAAGGAATGGTTTTCCCAAGTAATGTAAACAAAGATAAATGGCTTAAAATAAAGAAGGGCAATTTGATTTAAAGGTATCAATTGCTTAAGGTTTTAAAGTAAGGGTCACTTGATTTAGAAGCCTAAAAATGTATTTCTAAAAGTGTAGTGACTTGGTTGAAATATAGACAAGCCTTGATACTACGGGTGTTAGTATCTTGGGGTTTTGTATAAAAAGAGTCTTTTGAAAAGAATGGAAGTACGTAGTACTTTGGGTTAAATTCCCGGATTTTTATGTAACACGAAAGTGCCTTGAGTTTATAAAATGAAATTCATTTTTGTATGATAATGAAAGTCTAAAGATTTTTATGAACTTGTCTATGCTTGCTTGTGATAGCCTTTGAGTGTAAGTATTATATTTTTACGCCGTCGTGACTCTCAATTGGAGGGCCGGCTGTCTTGCTGTGAATTTACTTGGACGTACCGACAGTGATGGAGGATTCCACGGGTATGCTTCCATTGTGATTGATCCATGAACATGCTTATACGATGAGGGATTCCGGGGAATGCTACCATGAGGTGAGTTAAATTCCCGGATGCTATTATTTCACCATGGCCATGCTTATACGATGAAGGATTAAGGCATGCGACCGTATTATATACTATTACTCATGGACTAGCTCCGTGAAGACATGTACGAGATGAGGATTCGCGGGCGTGTTATATACGATTATTACCAATGGATTAGCTCTCGTGAAGACATATACGAGATGAGGATTCCACGGCATGTTATATACGATTATTACCCAATGGATTAGCTCTCGTGAAGTCATGTACGAGATGAGAGATTACGGACATGAGATATATACGATATATATATATATATATATATATATATATATATATATTGCATATGTATGTGCCAAGCGATGATGGAGGATGCCACGAGCGCGTTACATGGATAGATCTTACACTTACATCGTCGGCGTGATGGAGGATTCCACGCACGCTTTTGATGTTTTGCGGGCTTGAGACCGCTTCGGTATGTGATGGTTTGAGGCTTGTGTCCACTAGCCGTGGTGTGACTATTGTTCATGTGTTGAAATAGTCTTTTAAAAGGTAAAGCGACTTTCATTACTTTCATTTCAAGGCACGGTTATCTATTAATTTGATTATCATACTTGTCTCGGCCTTTTATATCTAGACTTAATAATTTAAATTACGATCTTTCAGTTTACATACTTGGTACATATTTTGTCTTGACCTCGCCGGGGTTGCGTTAAATCTGCAGTTGAGTACATAACTGCGATCCTCATTCTTAGGATCACTGTTCGATTCTTGAAAGCTCCCTTTCTCCGGAGGCTTTGTCGTTTGGTACAGTTCCATGAGGTTGTAGATTTATGTACATTCAGGGGTATGGCGGGGCTCTGTCCCGTCACAGTTGTTATGTAAACATTCTTAGAGGTCTATAGTCATATCTTGTGGATTGGGTTGTAAAGAAAAAAAAGGTAACTGCTTTTGGGCTATGTGTATACTTTTGGAAGGTGGACTTATCAGCTAACATGTTATTTATTTCTTTTTGAGTTGTATGTATGTTCCGCTACTATTCTTTGATGTATACCTGTGAGGGGTGCCCAGGTAGGGCATCCGTCGCGGGCCCGGGGTCGGGTCGTGACAAAAGTGGTATCAGAGCAGTTAGTCATCGGAAAGTGTCTACAGACCGTGTCTAGTAGAGTCTTGGTTATTGGTGTGTTGTGCACCACATATATAACCAGGAGGCTGCAGGACATTTAGGATTGGTTTCCATTCTTCTCACTCTGAGATCGTGCGATAGAGCTGTGTTGTTAGGGTCGTCTCTCCCTAACGAATTATGTTGATTGCAGCTACGAGAAAGGCAACAGTGACACCCAGGAAGGATTATGTGGATCACATATCCAGGTTGGTGGTAATTGTTGTATTGTTGGTATTATGACATACAACTATACAGATTTGTGTATGAGGGTCAGACGTGTGTTGCCTAGAATGATTTTTTATCACCAAGAGTTGGTAAGGGCTAACTAGATACCGGGAAGGTATGAAACAACTTAATGAATTCTCATCAAGGTTTTACGTGCTAATTTGAAATAATTAGGAGATGATGAGTCGTCTGATAGGGTAATGAACCCTTAAGAAGTCATGCTTAAGAGACTTAATAGAAGACTATGTTAGTAGATTAAGCTACGTGGTATGCTTAAGAGGATTGTACGGGGAGATCCGTATGGAGTAAGTAATGGTTGTTGTGATCAAAACAAAACGATTATGGTATTATGAGAAGTTATTGTACCCGTTTACGGGGGGACTGATAAGGTAGGCTTGGAGCATGGAAATTGCGAGCCTAAGAATATTGATAACCGCCGAGATCTAGGGTATATAAGGCATTCTCGGGCAATAAGATTTAATCCAGACTAAGGGTAAGAGTTAAGTGCGACGGTGGGTCGGGTTGAGGACCTATTACGGGTCGCCCCATAGCCTGAAATAGAGTGGGATCAGTTGGTAGTAGTCCCTCTACGTGACATGGTCACGAGGGTGCAAGGCCCAAGTCTAGTTAATTGTTTTACGGATTAGTGGACGCGTTCCACCGGAACCAGGTCGTGGGAGCCGGAAATGGCCTTATATTGTTCGATTTAGTAACTCCAAAGATTGGAGGCCAGAATCAGTATGGAGGTTATGTGCGTACGCTAGTATAAGTTTGGAAGTACGGAAAGAGTACGACCATGAGAGCAACCAAGTGTAGAGGAATAGAGCCTGAGTCCATAAGAGAACTCGATTCCATTTTAGTATCCTTGCCTTGATTCTTAAAAGTGTAGTAACTTGACTTTTAAAAGTTATAGGTTACGTGATCTTATGTATAAAGACATCTTGACGTGTAAAGTATTGATTACTTGAACTATGTTAAAGTTAATAAACTTGATATTCTAAGTTAAGAGACTTGATTTCTAAAGTTAAGAAACTTGATTTCTAAAGTTAAGAAACTTTATTTTTAAAGTTAAGAGACTTGAAGTATTTTGAAAGTTATGTAACTTGATTTGAAAGTATATGAAACTTGGTTTTGAAAGTATAAGTCTCTTGGTTATAAAAAGAATGAATTTGTCTAAGACATAAAGAGTTATAACGGCTTTATGAGAAGTTAGTTATAACGGCTTTATGAAAAGTGAAAGATGTCTTAGTTTCTAAAGCATAAAATTAGTATAACGACTTTAATAACAACTTTATGGAAAGTTAAAGAAATGGTTTTCTCAAGTAATGTAAACAAAGATAAATGGCCTGAAATAAAGAAGGGCAATTTGATTTAAAGGTATCAGTTGCTTAAGGTTTTAAAGTAAGGGTTACTTGATTTAGAAGCCTAAAAATGTATTTCTAAAAGTGTAGTGACTTGGTTGAAATGTAGACAAGCCTTGATACTACGGGTGTTACTCCTTAACAGGAGAGTGACTTTCAGCTCCTTTCCCTGCTACATAAAGAAAAGTGGCTCCGCGCCTCTCACATTCGTTCGAGTTGCTTTCAGCTAGAAAGGCGGATACAATTTGATTACATCAGACACTTGAAAGAAAGGACCGAATGCAAGAGTTGGTCAGAGGATTGATTGATTCCACGAAGGACGCCTTACGCCGCCGTGACTCTCAGTTGGAGGGCCGGATGTCTTGCTGTGAATTTACTTGGACGTACCGACAGTGATGGAGGATTCTACGGGTATGCTTCCATTGTGATTGATCCATGAACATGCTTATACGATGAGGGATTCCGGGGCATGCTACCATGAGGTGGGTTAAATTCCCGGATGCTATTATTTCTCCATGGCCATGCTTATACGATGAAGGATTCCGGGGCATGCGACCATGTTATATACTATTACTCCATGGACTAGCTCCCCATGAAGACATGTACTCGAGATGAGAGATTCCACGGGCATGTTATATACAATTATTAATGGATTAGCTCCCCATGAAGACATGTACCCGAGATGAGGGATTCCACGGGCATGTTATATACGATTATTACCCCATGGATTAGCTCTCCATAAAGTCATGTACCCGAGACGAGGGATTCTACGGACATGAGATATATATATCTATATATATTGCATATGTGCACGCCGACAGTGATGGAGGATGCCACGGGCGCGTTACATGGATAGATCTTACACTTACGACTATCGGCAGTGATAAAGGATTCCACGGGCACGCTTTGATGTTTTGCGGGCTTGAGACCCTTACTGGACTGTGTGATGGTTTTGAGGGCTTGTGTCCCTAGCCATGGTGTGACTATTGTTCATGTGTTGAAATAGTCTTTTAAAAGGTAAAACTGACTTTCATTACTTTCATTTCGGCAAACGCGGTTATGCTATTAATTTGATTATCATACTTGTCTCGGCCTTTTTATATCTAGACTTTATGATTTAAATTACAGTACTTTCGATTTACATACTTGGTACATATTTTGTCTTGACCTCGCCCGAAGTGCGTTAAATGCCGCGTGTTGAGTCATAACTTGCTGATCCTCATTCTTAGGATTACTGTTCAGTTCTTGGAAAGCTCCCTTTCTCCGGAGGCTTTGTCGTTTGGTACAGTTCCATGAGGTTGTAGATTTATGTACATTCAGGGGTATGACGGGGCCCTGTCCCGTCACAGTTGTTATGTAAAAATTCTTAGAGGTCTGTAATAATATCTTTTGAATTGGGTTGTAAAGAAAAAAAAGAGGTAACTACTTTTTGGGTTATGTATATACTTTTGGAAGGTGGCCTTATCGGCTAACCTGTTATTTATTTCTTTTTGAGTTGTATCGTATTCATTACTATTCTCACGATGTATACTGTGAGGGTGCGAGATAGGGCACGATCGCGAGCCGGTCGGATCGTGACACCGCTCTTGAAAATCCTAGCAGCAACTTTCTGATTTTTTTTTTTGAATTTGTAAAAAAAGATTTATACTCAATGTGAAGAAACTTACGTATCATGTGGAAGGATTATATTTTAAAGAATAACCGGTTACGACCATCGGGTGGGTTCCTAAAGCATCAAATCGGCGGGAAGGAAGCTTCGAGCTCATATTGGTCATGGGTTGAGAAGTGCCTAAACAGGTGAGTGAGTACTGCAGGTTCACTCCAAAGACAATGAGTTCGAGCATCTGCCACAGCAGGAAGAGATTTATTTCCTTTGTTCTTGCCACCATTACTTTTTCCTCCTTTTTTATTATTCAAAACATCTCTTGCATCCGTTTTTTATTTGTAGCGTGATCATCATAATTTTGGTTGAGGCAATTCTTACTTGTTCATTATCTATTCAATGGATATTTCTAAAATTATATGTATTTGAATGTTTATTGAAAACATTTATTTATTAAAAACTATAATCACTATCATTTATTTATTTATAACATGTAATTGTAATCATTTATTTATAAAAGGAACATGAAGATATGTTATTTATTAATGCGACATCTTATGATTTTTAGATACCTTGTTTATGAACAATCGTTTGTTCATTTGGTAAGATTGTATAAGAGTTTGATAAATTTTGATAGTTTTCATAAATTATGGTGATTTTGATTACGGGTGTCAAATAGATAGATTGAGTCAATTTCGAGCAGGTCAAAATAGGTTATATTAGTTATTGGGTCAATACCCAATCCGTCCAAAATTTATTTCGATCAAAATAAATTGGATCAAGTTGAGTCAAATAACGGAGACCCCAACATAACTCAACATCTCCCTTCTTTTTGAACATATCACATAAATTAAACGTAAGCATAATTGAGTCCATTACATGACAAACCCAACAACAAGTTCTTCTAAGAGTTCACCATCAATCCAATAGTCGTGGGGAAATTATGGCGATCACCCTTCTTCAATTTAGATCATAGTTGAACTAAAGAAATACTTTCCAGTTTAATAAATAAAATATACAGCTATTCATTTGCCAGTCAAATAATAATAAATAGTGAATAGGATGATTATGATAAGGAGCTAATAAAACTTGTTTGAGAGTGTGAGTTAGTAGGACCTTTTAATTATATGTGACAAATATGTTTTAAAATTGAGTTGGAGTAACTCTAGTTTTTAATTGAGTAGGAGTGATAAACTTTGGATTAGTAATTAGAGAGTTTTAACTCACCTCAAAGTTATATTTTTAACACTTTGACCCTAAATTTTATTTTTACACTTTACCCCAAGTTTTATTTTATACACTTTGACCCCAAGCTTTATTTTTTACACTTTACCCCCAAATTTTATTTTTAACACTTTGACCACAAGCTTTATTTTTTACACTTTGCCCCCAAATTTTATTTTTAAACTTTGACCCCACAGTTGTTGCAACAACTGAACCATCTGTTGCAACAACTGAACCAATCTGTTGCAACAAGTTTGTAATCTGTTGCAACAACTGAACCAATTTGTTGCAACAGATTACAAACTTGTTGCAACAGATGAGTTAGTTGTTGCAATTTCTTCAACAATTGAAAAATTGCAACAACTAACCCATCTGTTGCAACAACTGAACCAATTTGTTGCAACAACTGAACCATCTGTTGCAATAAATTGGTTCAGTTGTTGCAACAACTGACTTATCTGTTGTAACATATTACAAACTTGTTGCAACAGATGAGTTAGTTGTTGCAATTTCTTCAACTGAATCATCTGTTGCAACATATTAAAAACTTGTTCCAACAAGGAGAATAAGAACAAAAACAACACCAAAAACCATAATTTCACAACCACTATTTACAAACTCACAAACCCCAACAAGTGCAACAAATACACGAAACTACAACAAAACAAACAACATTCAAGAAAAACTCATGCTCTTTTTCATCTTCTCTAACCAAAATCATCATTTTCACACTCTAATTTCAAAATCCTAACTTTTGAACCAAGTGAAAATTTCAAAACCCTAACTTAATACACAGAACTACAACAAAACAAACAACATTCAAGAAAAACTCATGCTCTTCTTCATCTTCTCTAACCAAAATCATCATTTTCACACTCTAATTTCAAAACCCTAACTTTTGACTCAAGTGAAAATTTCAAAACCCTAACTTAATACACGAAACTACAACAAAACAAACAACATTCAAGAAAAACACATGCTCTTTTTCATCTTCTCTAACCAAAATCATCATTTTCACACTCTAATTTCAAAACCCTAACTTTTGAACCAAATGAAAATTTCAAAACTCTAACTTAATACACGAAACTACAACAAAACAAACAACATTCAAGAAAAATCCATGCTCTTCTTCATCTTCTCTAACCAAAATCATCATTTTCACACTCTAATTTCAAAACCCTAACTTTTTCCTGAGAATGAATAGAGAAGCAACAACAATGGAGAGAGAGAAATGAGCAGCAGCAGCAATGGAGAGAGAGGAACGAACAATAACAATGGTGGTGCAGCAACAATGGTGGTCGACGAGCAGCAAAAGAAAAAGGCTCGCTCTTTTATTTGAAACAAAATGAACAAGTAGTTCATTTTATAATGTGTATGAACTTTTGCGTATTTTGTAAAAGATTATAAGTTTTAAAAATTATAATTCAGTCTCCATTTTAGTTAATCACATTTTAAAGACAAGTTTGACCTTGGCTGATCAAATTTATCACCATTTCTAATTACCAGACTTTTTTGTCACCATATGTTAAATGTTCCCGAGTGTAGTAGTCAATTAATAGAGTTTTCTAAGTAATTTTCTTTGTTTGGGTTGGTAACATTTTGATCGGACGGGTTACATTACTTTGATCCAATTGTTTGATGGATTATTTCGAATTCAACCCATTAGTCAACTCAACAAATGGATCATAACTCAACCCGTAAAAATACTAGATGGGTTGGGCAGGTTGAGTTGATTTTTCCACCTAATTTTCATGTTTATAAGAATTTGAAATTCAAATTGCCTATCCAGACGCGATTGCAAGTTGCAACTTCAAACGACTTCTATCTAAATCAATAATTTCAAAACAAATCCCTATTTTTCCAGTTTATTTATGTGTCCCACTTCCACGTGTGCAGAATTGGAACTAAGTTGTTATTACCAGGAAATCCTTTTAGGGACGAGACGACTATAATGTCTCGTTGGACTACATGAATTACAGGTTGAAATTAGGGGTTTTTTCCAGAACAATTTGATCTGAAACTTTTGTTTGTTTCAGGTAGTGAAGGATTTAGGGTTTTTTCCCAGTTATTCTGTAAATTGTTGGTCTAATACTAACAATTTGTTGCTAGTAATCATTGTTATTTAAGTGATTTCTCAGTTATGATATTTCTTCTAATATAAATGTAATGCGAAGAATTAGGTGTTAATATGATATATTGTGCTTCAAATTGGGCTAATCTTAGCTCCCTTGATTTTAGGTTTTGTTCCAATCGTTTAGTGTAAGATGACACGTTTTGCACAATTTGGAATTTGCATTAAAGGTGTAATTTTTTTTTTGTTTCAGTAGTTACATGCAGAAGTTGGTTTTTGGCTAATATGTGAATTAGATGAAATGTTGATGATTATTTCTAGTTTTTTTTTGTTTCAGTAGTTACATGCAGAAGGTGTGAAATGTTGTGTATATAGTAGATGTTGTTGTATATAGCAGATGTTGAATCCCCCTACTGAAAATCTTAGTTCCACCAATACATGTAGGTGAACTGGGAGTGGGTGGGGAAAGCTGGTAAACTGGTCCAACTGAATGAAATGCTTCATAGGGTAACTGTTTTGTTAGACTGTTAAATATGGCATATTTCCGCAGACTTCAGTAATTTGTATATATAGCTGATTAAGGGATGGTGATTGCTATCATGTTCTTCATATTTTATCTTTATTAGTTATCAGGAGATCATTAGTTTCCCATGCCTGTTGTTTATAGTGTGGATAAAGGGTACTACAAGAATAATCTGAATTAATTTATGGTTTATTGTTCACAGCTGAACGGATGGCTAGTGAGACTCAGTCTGGAAAGAAAAATAAGGATACTGAGAGCAATAAATCAAAGAACAAACAGTCTGATAAAGGTTCATTAAGTTCTGGCTCTGGGAAGACAGATAGGCCCAGTTTAAGAAGTTCAGATCGAGAAACAAAGCAACCGGCTTCAAGCCCATCAAGTACAAGGAAGTCCAAGCGTCTTGAGAAGCAGTCGCCATCCCTCCCAGCTGTTAATAGGAAAGCTGGAGTAACCGAGAAACAGAATTCTCCAAGCCCTTTAAGAAGGTCTGACAGTGGTAAGAAACATACCCCATCTAGCTCGTCAAGATCAAGTTTAGGAAGAGGATCTGATTCATCTAGTGTCAAGAAGAAGGAGAAAAAAGAGAAAAGTCTGAAGGAGCTGATAATGGAATCTGAAAGTCATCGCACTAGCACGGAAAAGGAGGAAGCTTCTATTGGCTTGAAAAGAAAGAGAATGGATGCCCGGAGTTATAGGGCATTGTTCAAAATGCAAAGAAAGAGATTTACTGCACCAGGTAGAGTAATCTCTCTCTTGTAGTTCTCATCCTCTTATAACAACGGCTACCCTTTGTTGTTAATGTTTTCCTACCCATTACACATTTGAATTTATAGGCTTATAATTTCTTACATACATATCTGTAGTCCGTGTCAAAAATGTGGGGATCTGTTTAGCCCATTGACTATATGTACATCCTCAATTGCTACTAGTTTTAATAATTCACATTTGGTGTAACTATATAAAATTTCATGGTGACACAGGAGAGTAGGGATTTCAATGTGCGTGACTTGGATATTTTGAAAGAACAAACCAAACAAAGGAAGAAAAAAGTACTTAATTAGAACGCCAAGGACATGTCCATCCCGGGGCTTCAGAAAGAGAGAAGAATAAACAACAAGATAAACATAGGATTTGAACCCCTGACTTCACTTAGAGAGGTGTACAACCACGCCTCCTTGTCGAGCTTGGGTGCACACATGTATGTTTAAGCATTTGAAAAAATATAGCATTACTATACATGATCTCGAGAGGGGGGGGGGGGGGGAGCATGGGTGCACGTGAACCCAAGGCCCCACCTAGATACGGCACTGCATTCCCCCATCCTTTCTTCTTTGCTCATCTTAGTTTTATATTTTTTGGGAGTAAAGTCTGGTGATAAGTTCTGGGTCCTTCAGGTATGAGTCCAAAAATGCTTTCCCTTGCCAACTTCTGTTGTGTAGTGGTGCAGTGCATATTCATATTGGTTATGGGGGCTGCGAGTGTCATTTAGTGGTAGGAGGAGGAGGAGGGGTTTTATGAAGAAAAATGCATTAGGCCTGTTCTTTTAGGTGAATGGGGCGTGCATGTGTTTTATGTACTATATGGTCTGTGGCAGGATGATGTTTTGGATTTGTATGCTCAGAGTTTCTATGGGTGAAGTGTTGGTTTCAAGAAGGTTGGAGGCAAGTCTTTATTGTTCCATCTCAGCATAGTGAAGAAATTATAAAGATGAGTCTTTGGTGTATGTGGGTGTTACTATGAGAGAAAGGTGAGTGTCGTGGTTGAGGGATTCCAGTGGTGAGGGTTTTTAGAAGATATGATGGTTTGCGGTGTTTATTTTTTATTGGAGTATGGACAGTGATGGAATTTTCAGGTGGTGGAAAGAAAGTGTTTTGCAAGCCTCAAGATGGCTTCTTATGGCAGTGAAAAAGGGGTGAATCTTTTAGTTTAATTTTTATTGGTTCTTTTAGGGTTTTTTGGGAGATGGAGTCAAACATTGAGAGAGAAGAAGCTTGAGAAAAAGCAAAAAACAAAAGTGAAATAGTTATATGTTTTTCTTGTATTGACATGTTTCCTTGGACATGTATCTGCATAATTTGATGTCAGTTATTGTACCATGTCACTAGTGTGGGACACATTTTCGACTTAACATTTGGTTTTCCGTAGGTCACTCCCTCAGATAAGGTGTCTAATTGAAAAATTCGGACAACTTTGAGGGGCTATCTATGTAAAAATAAGGGCAGCCCGGTGCACTAAGCTCCCGCTATGCGCGGGGTCCGGGGAAGGACCGGACCACAAGGGTCTATTGTACGCAGCCTTACCTCACATTTCTGCAAGAGGTTGTGTGTTTTCACGGCTTGAACCCATGACCTCCTGGTCACATGTCAGCAACTTTACCAGGCTCCCCTTATGAGGGGCTATCTATGTATTCTTTATAATTTCAATGCTAAGATTGAAGTTTTAAAACTAACTGAATTGATATTGTTTTATTTTGGTGTTTGGAATTGCTGAAATTTCTATACTGATGTAGATGTTTGTTTCTCCTGAATAGAAATTAATGACAAGTCGGAAAGACCAAAGAAGCAATCAAAAGTTGATAGCATTCCTAGTGATGAGATAGACTGCAGGCTAATCGATGGGGATAATGAATCTCATGAAAGAGTTGTAGAAGAGCTGAGAGAAGATCATCCTGATGTGGTTGCTTCTTCGAGGTCCATTTCTAGCTTAGAAGTTTCTGTTGCAGATGCTTCGGTAAATGATGTAGAGGAATTGGCAAATACAAAAAATTCTGCTGCTCTTCCTGCAGAAAATGGTTCGGAAGTATCTAAAAATGGTTGCACAGTGGGAGAAATTTCTGGTGATTCCGAAAGGGTAACAGAGGGTTGCTCTGTGCCCGAGGATAATATGCATATCGCTGAGTTGGCATGTTCCACTTCTACAAATGGTGATATAATTCTGAAAAGTGGTAATTGTCCTGAGACGCATAATAATACATGTGGCTTGGCTGAAGTGTCTCCTCCACCACTAGGTGATCTTGAAAAGCTTGGTTACGGTGGGACTTGTGCTTCATGCTCCAGACGGATAAGGTGACTGTTCTGCTCTTTCTATTTACATTTTGATAAGGTGACTGTTCTGCTCTTTCTATTTACATTTTGTTTCTACCAATACTGCGTTGCCGTATTAACTTGACTTTAGCATAGTGAATCATCACATTTAAAACTTAAGAGCACATTGACCTTCAGATATTTTAGGTGTCACTTATGCTAAAGACTCAAACGTATTACATGCAGGTCGATGTTGCACTTGACTTATAAAGTGTTCTGGAGATACCCAAAATTTCTCTCTTCTTAGTGCTTTAGTGTTATAGGTAATTTGATAATATTATTGATGTAAACCAGTGCTAGGAGAAGAGTACATCTAAAAGATAATGTTACGACGTGTATAAAGAACTGAGGAAGTCAACCAAGGCATCCTGCTCTAACACATATGCATCCTGCTGTGGCCCCGTCAAAAGAATACACTTGTGTTTAAAGAACTGAGGAAGTCAACGTTACGACGTGTAACGTTACGAGAGAAGAGTACATCTAAAAGATAACGATACGACATGTATAAAGAACTGAGGAAGTCAACCAAGGCATCCTGCTCTAACACATCTGCATCCTGCTGTGGCCCCGTCAAAAGAATACACTTGTGTTTAAGATTAACTACATTGTCCTTCTGTTCCAAAACTCGAGCATTTCTTTCTCTTCATATGACCCACCAAATCATAGAGTTCGTGATGCCCCTAGAGGATTTAATCATATCCATCTTATGTCGATAAGTGAGCAAATCCCACATCTCGATCTCTTCTTAGTGTTCATTCCAGTGGGCGTCTTTATCTCCTTATTGTTCTTTTTTTCCAAGCACTTAGCATCATATTTTCTCTAAACCGTGTTCGATCAAAAATAATATATGAGGTTTCAGGTGGGTCAAATCTTTAAATATGCGCAGATCCTGCAAGTGTATTGACCTTAGTTGTGTTGAGATGTTTCCAAGTATTTTGTCAATACTAAACTCAATTGATGTGAGAATGTTTAAGGAAGAGTGGATTTCTCTTTGTGTGTCTAGGGGATATTGTTTTTGTTCATCTAGGCTGCTAGTTTCTTATTAAAGCATCAGTTCAGAAACGATATAAAACAATATGCTTCCTATGATCAAGATGAAGTAGCCCAATCGGCCCTTTTTGGGATAAAACAAAAAATTATTAGGTTCTAACTTTGGCAAAACTGTGTCCTATACAACAAGAACAACAACGACAATGACTCAATGCCATGCTATTTGAGGTTGGCTATATGGATCCTCTAATTCTATTACACTCCAATTTGGACTACTTCTATTTCAATATGCAATAATTCAGTCTTTGAACACAAATTAGGGGTTCTTAAACCAAATACCTTCTAAATCTCACATTTATCCCTACTTATTAGAAAGAAACTCACTTATCCCTATACTGACGTACAAATCTCTGATCAAATGAACAAACGAAAAGACTCATGGCAAGCATCAGACCTAATGTAAGTGTAGTTTACCAAAAACGATTAAACCTGAACTCCAATTAGTGTGTATCACCTATTTTTCGCCAAGTCCTTGTGAATTCCAAGAGATCCGTAGGTCTTTCGAAACAATCTCTTAACATGTTTTTAGCTTTTAAAGCCTTCAATCATTGTAGTGCCACACCTTTGGACCTCTTCAATAAGAGATCTAGAGGTCCACGTAGGATATGACAAAAGCATTTCAGGCTACATTATCTTATTTTATCATTTGTGTACCATTTGAACCTTATGTCAGATGTTGTCATTTCTGCTGAAGACTTAATTAAGTAAATATAAGTGTGTTAACAATTTGAGCTTTGATAGTTACACACTTCAAACATGGTACCAGAGCAAACAGAGGTAAAAAATAATTTACACATGCTTGGCCATTAGAATGAATCAGCCCCGCATGTGAGTGGGTATGTTAAAAACATAATTAAGTAAATAAAAGTGAGCTCTCTAACAACTTAATCTTTTAAATGAGATGCTTACATACCTCAACAATTCCTAACATTGTGTAATTTTGTATGACACATCCATGTTAACATTGTCATTTCTACGACACACTTGTGGATATGTTGGGCAAGGTCCAATATTCACTTGCATGACACTTTGTGCACTTTCATTTCAGTCGTCCTATTTTTGTTCTGTGTTACATCTTCATGTATCATGCATCTTAGCTTAGATATTTGAATTGCATGCATTGAGAAACTGTAACCCGTCTAATATTTGCCTCAACTTCAAGTTGATGAGGTGTGTTAACCTTCTTTAGTCTGATAAGGTTTTATACCTCCTTACAAGGAAATTTGCTCCGTTTTTGTGCATCATTGTTCTTGGATTTCTACGCACTTCTAGCAGTCCCCCACTTTTCTCAGTCCCTAGCAGCTCCCCACTTTGCTCCCGTGGTGACTCGAACCCACAACCTTAGGGTTGGAGGTGGAGGGTGCTTACTACTTGAGCAATTCTTTCTTGTCTTATTGATGTATTTTTAACAGTATGTACTTCCATCTGTCATAGACAAAATTATGGTTTAAAGTTTCTGTCATTTTCTTCTGCAGTTGTTTACCATTTTTCATTCATAACTTGCAGGTTAAATCATGACTCTCCAGAGGAGGAGCTGTGCTCATGTGCTGGAATGTCAGGCAGGGATTACAGTAACCTTTCTAGTCTCAAGGTTCGTGCCTTTAGACGTGGAGAAGTAAAAGTAGCTTATATTCATAGTAGAAACGGCGGTCGTAAAGACCCAACAAACTATCTAAAATTACTTTATGATCCATATATAATGTAACAGTTTTTTGGTGACTGCAAAAGAAAGCAGCTAGTGGTTAATTGGTTACAAGATTTAGAGATTATTGGTCAATAAAAAAAGAAAAAGATTTGGAGATTATAATACCAATTATACACGTATCGTAGATGATACAACATATGACAAAAATATAGAAGCAGCTGAATACACCACATTTTTTATGGTAGTCAACTCGAGAAACTTTTCAGTTGTCAAAAAACGGGGAAGACCTAAATCGCCAACTAGCTGTCAGTTTATTGCTATTATTCTCTTCTTCTTTGTAGTATGAGCATCATCATGTCCTTGCCACTTTGTCTTAACAGGTAATGGGACATGTTAGTTCAATTATCAGTTAGTCTCACTGTTTATGCTCATTTCTTTTAACAAAGGGGATTCACATGTCAAAATAAAGAAATTTTCTGTTATGTGGTTAGCAGCTGTGCATATCCTTTTTCGCCAAGTATTTCAGACTATTATTTTTGTTATGAATTTGCTTTCTCAATATTTAATATTTTTTTTGTGCTCAAATGCATTCCATTTTAGGATAGAGTTGCTTCTGAAGCTGCAATTCTTTTGGATTCTGGAGAAGGATGCAATATACAATTGAATGAGGCACTTTCAGTTTCTCAAAGGGGCAGTGATGAGAAAATGTGCGCCATCTGCAAGCAAGGTGGAAAAATACTGTGGGTACCATTTGCAATTATGCACAGTTAATGTGATGGCCAATAAAGATCTTTCATGTCATAACTGAGGAAAAAAATCGTCTCTACCTAAATGCATTTGCTTTTTCTGTTTTTATGTTGTTCCCAAGACTTTTTCTAGTTACTGGATTGTGGATGCACCCAATAATGATTTTTCCATTTGGGTAATGCATAAATAGTTGTGAAGTAGTACTATAGCCTGATTTAGAATGGCCATGTGTATGTCTTGATTTTTATCATTTGTACTCAACATACTGTTCAGGATCTGCGATGGAAGAAGTTGCAAGAGAAGTTATCATCTCTCTTGCTTAGATCCGCCATTAGATGATTTCCCACCAGGAGCTTGGCATTGTACCTGGTGTGTCAAGAAAAAGATTGAATCTGGTGTACATTCAGTGACGGAAGGAGTAGAATCAATTTTGGATGTTAGAGAAGTGGAAGTAGCAGGTGCCAAAGGTTTGACGTAAAATTTTATTACATGCATAAGACATTCGTACTGGAGTTGGATGGATATGTGATATGATTAGTTATTCACCGGTGTCATTATCTCTTAATATTGCTTTCCTTCTGTTGATTCTTGTTCTTTACTGTTTTGTTTTCTTCTTTGCTTTTATGTTAGGAATGCATAGGCAGAAGCAATATCTTGTTAAATACCAAGGTCTTGCTCATGCACACAATCATTGGGTTGCAGAGGCACATCTGCTTATTGATGCACCATTGCTTATTGCAAACTATAATCATAAGAATCAGGTCAGAACTATTTCTTTGAAGACTTTTATATGTTTTTCTGTTTTCGTCTCATCATATTTTCTGTCAACTGGAGTATATGGATCATTATTTTCACAAACACATGCAAAGAATGATATGCATTTATCATAACAATACTTTTTGGAGTTTTCACAAGTAGCAACTTTTCCATCATTTTAGGATGTGAGGTGGATCTCAGACTGGACAGTGCCACATCGTCTCTTGAACAAAAGATCACTGATGTTCTCCAAGCTGCATGGTCAAGATGCAGGTGATAATAACAAATGCCTGTTTGAATGGCTTGTGAAATGGAAGGGCCTTGGTTATGAGTATGCTACATGGGAATTGGGGAATGCTAATTTTCTGAACTCACAGCATGGTGAAAGCCTCATCAAGAACTTCAATATTCGTCGCGAAAAGGCAAAATGGAGAATTGGCAAGGTGCTTATTTTCGTGATATTGCTTGAAAAATATGCCAAGATTTCACTTCTTTAGCCTGATAAGTGATTACTGATAAGTATCTTGATGTTGCTAAAGTACTTTAAAGTGCCTTGTACTAGTTGGTTCTGTAACTTATAATCCCACAATTTTGCTCTAATTTATTGCAACCTCGGTGTCCTGCGTGTCGACATAAACAATAGGACATTCCAGCACTAAACATAAAATTTTGGCTGTTGTTTGAGGATATTTTGAATGATCAGTCCAGAAGAAATTTGTTATGTGTTTGTGTGCTTCAAGTCATATATTGGTAGTAGTCGTCAACTTTGTAATATTAATTGTTTGTCTTCTTCTGCCGCTGAAGAATCATAGGGGGCCACTTGTCAAACTATCAGAACTTTCCGCAGGAGGTTCACTTATAACAGATTCTAATCTGCTGAACAATGTGAACAAGCTGCGCGAGTGTTGGTTGAAGTGCCAAAACACTGCTGTCTTTGAGGACCAGGTGAGTTCATTTTACAGGGAATGCTCTTCTAGGTGGGAAAAAGATACTGCTAAATATTGGCCTTGTTTATGAATGAAATACATTTACCTGATAGAAAAAGATACTGCTAAACATTCTATATTATGCGAGTAAATTATGGATGGCAGATGGCTATATAATATATACACGTTAAAGCAGTTGAAAAGAATTTGAATGTCGAGTTTGATTGATTATTTTGAAGTTCTCATTTAATGCTTGGTCAATGTAATTGTTCCTCTTATGTGCATTGGCTATTCCTTGGAAAAACTTTGTATTGTCTGTCTCCCTGCTTGAGCCACAGCACCCTGGATCTTTGCCTCCAGGCTATTTCTTCTCTTTTATAGCATACTCTTTAAATTCCATAAAGAGGCGCTTTTCTAATCATCTCCTCCCCATTCAGACACCTTGGTTGTTGAATAACATCCATTCTGAACAAATATTTTCGTCGTCCCCAGGTTGCCGTAGTTATTTAAGCTCCATTCTTTCAATTTCCCTTAGAGAGGTTTGAGTTTGCCTGCAAGAATGTAATCTGATCTTCCTTCTATAATAAAGGATGAAATATGATTTATGCTGTTCCCAGCTACCACACTGTAAAACTAATGGAGTATGGTCAGAACAAATTCTGGGCACGATTTCTTGCTTGATGTTCCTCAAATAGTCATTCCATTCCACTGAAATAAGGAACCTATCAATTCTGGATGATGTCTCCTGTCTGTTCTGCTCAATGGTCTATGTGTAATTTCTCCCTTCCAGCTGAAGATCAACTAGCTCCATATCTTCAATGACTCATAAATCTGGTATCTCTAGTGCAGTTCCTCTTTTCAGAGGGGAATCTGACTATGTTGAAATCTCCACCTACAACCCAAGGTAAGGGCTGCCCGACACACTAAGTTCCCGCTATGTGCGGGGTCCGGGGAAGAGCCGGACCACAAGGGTCTATTGTACGTAGCCTTACCTTGCATTTCTACAAAAGGTTATTTCCACGGCTTGAACCCGTGGCCTCCTGGTCACATGACATCAACTTTACGAGTTACCCGTGACCTCCTGGCCTACCACCCAAGGTACTGTGAAAAATCCCTTAAAACCCAATTTCCTGCCAAACTTCGTCTTACTCTGTTGCAATTTGGAGCATAAATCCCTGTGATATGCCAATAGAATGTCTTGAGTTTGAGACTCAAATCTGCATGTCAAAGAATAAAAACCAGTTGTGACCACCTCCCCCTTCCATATTTTACTATTCCGAATCATTGAATTACCCCACAACATTTGTTTTTTCTTCCCAAAGAAAAGATTACCCCCTAGTTCCACTAGCCCCAAATGCCCATACTCTATTCCCCTGAGTACGGAAAAAAAAAATTCCCTTGAGTTCCCATATACTGCTTGGGAGTCACCATGACTAAAGGTTTTCTCGTCTCTTTGCTTGCTTGCAGCTATCGGTTTTTATAAATAGAGCCAGGGCGTCTTTTTCACATCCATGAAAATCAACTTGCTTACTTAATTATATATATTACATTCTGATGAACCCATAAAGATGCGTCCATTTCTCCCTCGATCTCCTCCTCCTGCACCTATATCTTCAATAGTTCTGGTTCCTCAACTTACATGTCTGCCTCTGTAGAGTCAAGCATCTGCATGTCTCCTTTTCCCACTATAATGTCAATTTGTGCAGCCTCTCCTTCGATGTTAGTCATGTCATCTTCATAATCATCAGCTTCTTCTTAAATCACCATCTGCTTTGGTTCCTGAAATTGAATAAATGGAGAATATTCTCTTTCTTCGTTCTCCATCCTTCCAGAACTTCGTAGGGAGTTCACAAGAGCGGACATGTTGGCCTCAATTTCAACGAGCACTGTGTCCATTCTATTATCAGAGATAGAAGTGGAGACCGATTTTTAAAGTTGGGCTTCAGTAAATCAAACTGAGCCTGATGTGAAACCTTTGTTCCACCACCATTTTTGGGCACTTGGGCTCTGTTGAGTTGGCGCAAAACCCGACTCCTTTAAATTTTTGGCCCTCTATGTGCTGCCACATATCCTCCCCTTTACTGAGCTTGAATTTTAAGTTAGCACATGTTCACGTTGCCCCTACCCCAATCCATAATTTTCCCCTACCCTCCTAGATATAGGGCTCTATTGCCCGACGATCTTTCATAGGCTCTGCTTCTTCTTCTCTGGAAAACACCCTCGTGAATGATTCACACCAAATGGGTATAATCAAAAGTAGACCCTTATCTGCAATGGTCACCTCCTCGGCTCCTCCAGGACTTTCCCACCATCTCCTTTGATTTTAATTCTCACCATTTTAGATTATTCAGAGAAGTTTCCTCCACTGTTTCCACCCATCCGCCACAATGATTACTGATGGTTTTGGAGACTTTTTCTGTCCAGAGATGAAGCGGTAGACCCGTAGCTCTGATCCATGTCCACTTCCCTTAAATCCTTTATCTTCGATTAAACATGAGAAGCTAGAGCTAGCCCATTCTCCTTTTTTTTTTTGGAAGAGCTGCTAGCATTCTCCTCTTTCTCCATTGCTTTCTAATGTTTCTCTTTTGATGTTTTGACCTACCATCAACATCAAAATCAAATGGCTTTAAAGTCATGTGTGTAAACCTATAATTGTAGTCAGACTTCGCAAATATGTTATTAATCTCTCTGTTTGTTGTGATTCTATAACTCCTTTCTGATAGTACTGCTAGCTTGTATTTGTTGATAGTAAGAGGTGATTTTGTTTGAGGTATAAGCCAAGTTAATCTTGGTATATAAATCGGTATTACTTTACACCATGTTTGATTTCCTGTAATAAAATCCCTATAAGTTATGCCGTATTTAATATCGGAAACCAGACATTGTATAACTAATACGGGTATAAGTTATACCGGGATTTATGTATTATTTTATACTAGATAGAAGGTTGAATAAGTAATATGTGTATTAGTAGTATGTGGATGAGAGTATCGAAAGGCGAAAATGCCCTTCCAATACGTAAAAGGGTAGCCCGGTGCACTAAGCTCCCGCTATGCGCGGGGTTCGGGGAAGGGCCGGACCACAATGGTCTATTGTATGCTGCCTTACACAGCCCTTCCAATATGTAATCCTTAAAAAAACAATTTCTGTATTATTATTCACTGTTTAATAATCCTTGTATTATTTATTCTCCACCTAATAATCCCCGTAAAAGTAATCCCTGTTCAAACAATCCATGTTTTACAATCCCTGTATAATTAATACGTCAAACCAAACCAGCCCTAAGTTCTTGAGTTCAAGACAATAAGCTGAAATGATCATTTATGGACGCATTAGATATGGTATGACTAATATGACAATTGTTTTTGCAGGATCGTATAATGAAGATGGTTTTGTTTATTCTATCTTTATCTGATGTCTGCTGTCCAGTGCTTATTGTCACAACTTCAAGTTCACTTCCCCAGTGGGAAGCTGAATTTACACGATGGGCACCAAGTATTGATGTTGTAGTGTACAGTGGAAGCAGAGATTCTAGAAGGAGAATCAAGTCATTGGAGTTCTATGACGAAGGTGGTTTCATGACACTTCAAGTGCTTTTATCATCTCTGGAAGCCGTCATTGAGGTATGTCTTAAAATCGATTATTTTAGATTTAATTTTAGATATCAAGACCTCGACAGATAACCACGGCCAAGATTCCTAAGTAAGTAGCTTTCATGATGCTTTCATCAGGGCTATTGGACATTCCGCTAAAGGTGTATCATTTTGGTGAAATGTTCTCTGTTTACTTTTCTATCATATCCTATTTAGTTGGTCATTATTTTTAGTTCCCACTTTCTTGAGGATTCATGTTTCTAAGAGGATGAAAGCTGGAATCTATTGGAAATTGACCTGTATTCATGCCGACATGCTTCTCCTCAAGAAGTTTAAACAATCGACAAGAAGCTTGCGCACTTGCATGATTCATGCGATTCTGAACAAAAATTTTCGCCTTCGGCTAATTTACCATTACATTGTAGCTGGAAACAACTTTTAAATCCAAAGTAGAGTGATAAAATTTCATCAACATTTGTATATGGTGCTTTGTGGATAATACATGACTATTTGTTTTCAAAGTATAGGAATTCACCTAATATTTTGGGGTTAGTTTGTGATGATGTAAATGAAAGGGAAACAATGTGTACTTCATCAGAGGAAGAAAAAAAAGGGAAACAATGTGAAATTTTCATTTGATTCCCCAGAGAATGGGAAGTTGTTAATTCTTCTGTTTCCCCAAAAATTGGAAAATTCTTACTGCTTCAAAATCCTGTAGCTGTGCTTTTTATTCTCTCTTATTTCTGCAGGATGTAGAAATATTGTGTGGCTTGAGTTTCGAAGTGACTATTATTGATGACTGCCAAAATTTAGGAATTTCTGCTCGTGTGGAGCAAATTAAAATGCTTAGTACTGGTGTAAGGGTGCTTCTTTTTAATGGTCCAATGAAGGTATCTTGCCTTTTTCCTTAGTAGAACTGCTTTCATTTAATACATCATCCTTGCTTCCCCAATTGTTAATAAAATTATTTACCTTATCAAAAAAACATCATCCTTACTAGACCTTCTAATTTTAACAGATCACCTCATCTGAGTACATTAATCTACTGTCGTTGCTGCAATGTAAATTTGGTTTGGACAAGACTGGTGGTGTGGAATCTGACTTCAATGACCATCTTGGAAAACTGAAGAGACTCACAAAGGTCACTGCACCTTCCAACAAGCCTGAATCATCCAAGGCAACTGCACCTTCCAGCAAGCCTGAATCATCCAAGGCCACTGCACCTTCCAGCAAGCCTGAGTCATCCAAGGTCGCTGCACCTTCCATCAAGCCTGAATCATCCAAGTTTGTGGAGTATTGGGTTCCTGTTCAGATTTCTGACGTGCAGCTTGAGCAGTATTGTGCTACATTACTCACAAATTCTAATGCTCTTCAGACTTTCTCTAAAAGTGATCCTGTTGGGGCTCTCCGCGATATTCTTCTCTCTGTGCGAAAGGTTAGGTGTGTCAGTTCATTTGACATTTTGCATTTTTGGATGATGGTAGTGTTGTTACCCTTTTTCTTTGTTCTGTTTTCTCTTGGAGGTGGGCAAAGGTGATTGGTTCTTGCAGCATTGAACATTGATAAAAAGGGAGCTTCTAAACAAAAACATTTATCTTGATGATAATTAACTAACTAGCTTAGTGGCAGCCAAGGGTGAGGCTTAGTGGTCAATGAAGTGGAAGTAGAATCATGAGGTCTTAGGTTCAAATCCCAGTGGAGGAGGCAAGAAAATAATAGGCAAAAAATAGTACTCCCTCCGTTCCAATTTATATGATGTAGTTTGACTCTGCACTAAGTTTAAGAAATAAATGAAGACTTTTGAATCTTGTGGTCTAAAACAAGCCAAAGATATTTGTGTGGGTTATAGATCATCTCGTTAAGCGTAAAAGGTAAAGTTCAAAGTTAAATTATTGTCAAATAAGGAAATATGTCATTCTTTTTGGGACTGACTAAAAAGGAAAGTGTCATATAAATGACAGAGGGAGTAGGTGATTTTTTGGTGTTGATGGAAGGTAGCAGGTATCTAATGGAATAGTCGAGGTGCACTTAAGCATGCTCGGACACTAGCTTAGTGGCACAATGAAAGTGACAGCACTGTTTTGGAATTAGGATTTATGTTGAACTGTTGGTGTTCATTGCCATAGAATAAAGTTTTAATGATCATCCTCCTCGTCAGAAGTCAATGAAAACCACTGCTATATTGATAGTTCTCTGAATTATATATGCTTGCTTTTGTTTGTAGTGTTGCGATCATCCATACATTCTGGATCCATTGCTGCAACCCTTCAATAAAGGGCTTTCTCCTGCTGAAATTCTGGAAGTAGGAATAAAAGCAAGTGGAAAACTACAATTCCTTGACAAGATGCTCGCCGAGATGAGACTCCAACAACATAGAGTGGTTGTCCTTTTTCAGGTATGTATTTCCAGTACTTTCTCTTAGAACTAACTGTTTATTCTTGGAGTCATATTTGAGTTCCTATATAGAATGGATCAAATAAGACAAACTCATCTCATCTATAGCATCTCGCAACCATTTAAGGACTCCTGCTTGAATATATTGAGAGACGAAATTGAAGGGATAGGAATAATCAAATAAATTTGGAACAAGAACTAAATAGACTAGGCTAATGTGCATTATACATAATCCAGACAACTAGGTCACGGCCAAACCCATTTATTTTTTGAACCGCGGGTCATGGACTGGTCCTGTTAACTTCCTTAAGGGACAGTTGCGGGTTCGTCCTGCTAATAAATTTAATGGGCCCTGTCCGGAAGCCGAACCACAGAGCCATTTTAAGCGGGCTGGACTGGGCCTGGTAACTAAAGGGGAATTCTCTTTTAAAATCTCATATACCTTACCTTTTGTGTTAAGTTATGTTTACTAAATCATGAGTAAATTGTTGAAAATTCATAAGTAATATGGGCATATCTAGATATATTTTTTGTTGAAACTGGTAATGTTGTATTCCTCGGCATGAGATCTTCAAAAAGGGCCATACAGAAACAAAACGAAATACCTACAGTGATCCTAATAAATCTACAAGTTGATCTATATCCTCTAAACTGTCTCTTTACACCAAAAGTAAAAAGATACATTGCAATTCCGTTTGACTTTTGGAATGAAATTTCACCTACCTTCAAATGTCTCCCATTCCTCTCCCTCCAAACAGTCCATCAAATGCAATGTGGGATTGCCCTCCACCACTTCTTCTGGCTCTTGCTGCCTCCTCTTCTGATCCAGCAGCTTAGAGAATGTGCAGTGTGATCGGCATGGTCCACTTATCTCTGTGAGGCTAAGAAATATTTCCCAGATTTGTGCTGTGAATTTTCAATGAAGGAATAAATGACTGTTGGTCTCTTCTGTTTCTTTGCATAGAAAACATCTGGATACTATGATAGCTCCCTTTCTCTTCAAAACTTTCATGTGTCAAAACTCCTTATATGCCCTATTAACAGCGAATTTCCCATCTTTGCTATGTCTCCATCTCAGAGTGTCAGTGTTGGTGCCTTTGAATTCATCAATCCCTTTTAGCAAATTAGCAACCCTTTTCACCTCCCAATCATTCGAAAGTCTCCTGAAGGAGAGATTCCGGCCCTATGTAGTAACAATCATTAGTAGTGGCTTCAGGATTGTTGCACAAGGTAAACAGATCTGGGGAGGAGTCCATCAGTGGAATTTGCTCATTCCAAGCATCCTTCCAGAATTTAGTTTTTCTGCCATCTCCCACTTTCACCTGCAACTAACTTGGATAACAAAGCTATGGAGATATTATCTTTAACAACAATAACATTTGTTCAAATTCATCATCAACTTCTAGATGCGTATATAATAATTCAGTGAATTGTTCTGCTCTACCTAATTTCATGACAATTTAATAGAATATCCATTTGACATATGTCAGGAATAAGATGAAAGTATTTTTGAATTTCTTTTTAATCACAGGAATAGCAGGTCCAATTGACTCATGACACTTCAAATTTAAAACTATAAAACAATGAACAATATATTCGGTGTTTGATTGGACACGAAGTTCAAGAAATAAATGAAGACTTTTGACACATAAGCTAAATATACACAGTACCAAAATTTCCTTTACAACCAGTAATTAAATGTGTGGTGGTGAGAGTTTCACATGTCTTTTCATTCTTCTCTCCTAGTAATGCCTTTGAATCGGATATTTCGATGAAAGTGGATTCTCTTTCCGTCCCTCGTCATCCAGAGAAAGAATCGTTATCTATCTATCCATTTACGTATCAACAAATGTGGTTCCAGGGATTGGTCGATCGCTCGATTGCTGAACTTTTATATCAAGTGGGCCCTAATAAGTCATGTCATTAAGGGTAAAATTGGGATGCTAATTTTTAATAGTTTCCAATGGAAAAGGTGTCATTCTTTTTGTGACCGACTAACAAGGAAAGTTTATCACATAAAATGGGGCAAATGGAGTAGTATTTATTGTTTTTTTTTTTAAACTGGTAAATTTGATGTAGTAGTATTTATTATAGGAATAATAAAGCCAGAAAAGTTCAACATAATAATGTAAAATCGCTCTAAAACTAAAACAATATCATCATGACTTCCTAATCACTATCATTTAAAGTGCCCTCGTCCAACTAAACAAATGTGTTGTATGGGTCAGGAGTAACTTAAAAACAAATTGAGTTCCACTTTTGGAATATCTATAGAAGTTGTGCATATACGTAATCTGTGCTCCTTACATTCTCTCTCTTAAGGTCTAGAAAAGTAGTATTAACTACAAATATAATTGCGTTACTAGCATTTGCAATTGGTACTTCGAAATATTTAAGGCTAGTTTGAACTATCAAATTCAAAATATGACATGTACATATAACATGAAAATATTCATGAAATTCTAAACCCAATTGACCCTATTAAAATGTTTACTGCATTATCATTGTTGCTGGCATGTGGAAAGCAATTTAAAGCTCTTTAAGATCAATACCATAAAAAACAACTTGTTGCAAATCATCCTTGAAATGGAGAAGGGTAAAAAATTTCCCCGTACTATCCGAAATTGCTCAATTTTCCCTCCGTTAGACTTTTGGTCTACTCTTATCCCCGTCGTTAGGAAAAAGTCTTGTTTTTACACTTGGCCCCTAATGGAACCCCAACTTTAAACCATTGACAAAAATTGAGGGTGGATTTGGACCTTTTTTCTCAAAGAATTTGAACACCTGTAGTTCATCACTTTGCTGGACCTCTGTGCGTCGGTCATGGAAGGGCAAATATGAGAATTTGCTTACAACAAACATTCATATGCTTCTTTATAGTAAGCATATGAATGGACCAAAACTTTAGCAGAGGGCAAAACAGAATAATTTTGAATAGTACAAGGCAAATTAGACATTTTTCTTTCTTGAAATAACAAGTCCAATTTTCGTTTCAACTGCATGAAAAGCTAAAATTCTTTTTTGCATTATCCAATTATGATGATATATCAATGACAAGTAAGAGCTCAATAAAAATCAAAATTATTTTTGTATATCCAATAGTGGATGTTTATGAAATTCTATATCTAAGATGTTGAAATAATTCATGTAAAACACTTTGCTATTTAGAATGTTCAATAAAAATATCTCCGTCTAAGAGTTGCTCTAGGGATGAGAGAAAACAAAAGATTGTGTGCAATAGTAATATATTATGCAACTCTGAGGACTTTGACCCATGGTAAAAGGTTAAACATTCTGAAACTATATTTTTTGCTAATTCATCTTATCCGTCCTTTTTTTTTATAAATGGGATTTGACCAATTTAAATTCTATTATACCTAGAACCTAAACTCCGTTCTACCTTTCCAAGGATTACATTTTTCTTTTTTACCATATGGCGATCTAGTGTTCCAGTTCCTCCCTCACCTGCCCGTCTTACGTGTAGTTTTGCATATTTTACATACCACCCTCTATCTTAATGGGGAATTGGATCATACTTTTAACCTTAGATGTACTCTTATAACTATGTTTTAGACAAGTAGTACCATTTCCACAAGTACCTAAATCCTTAAGTTCTGTGTCGTCATCATCATCTTCTAGTGTATGATCTAAATCTATATTTTGTGTAATTTCAATATCTGTATTTTCTCCTCCGTAACATGACTTTTCCTTCTCTACCAATATTAGACTGAGAAGATACCATTGAAATAAGAAAAAGCCAAATAACACAATTAATATTTTAATAACAAGAGATGGAACAAATGTATCAAAATTCAAAAACTGAAATAATTGAATGAAGTTTGAATTGACTCGTCTCCAAGTTGCTCCCTCAAACTTCAATCCCGAATTATCAATAAATGATCATAGTATCAAAAAAAATGAAAAATATTAGAAGCTAAGAGCCTTGAGAAATATTGAGATTGAGAGAGATAATGGAATGATAGCGGTGGTGTGATCTAGGAATTTAGAAGGTGGGTATACAAGAAAATATTTGTGCAGCCTATTTGCAATTACTGAAACTTAAAAAATAAAAGGGTGAGAGGAGAAAAATGGTATGAGGATCGTGTGGGAGAAGGAAAAGGGGGATCAAAGTAGTCAAAAGCGAAAAAAGCACCAAAGCCGATTGAAGCTTTAGGCATAAAGCATAATTGGAGTGTGGATTTTATCAAAGAAAAGGCGCCAATGAAGAAAAAATAAAAAAATATAATGTAATGCAAGAAAATGTAACTATAAACACAAACAATAATTATTTTGGACAAATGGAAAAACGATAATTGAGTTATACTTATATGTATGTTGTTGTTCCCTTAAAAATTGAATCCATCAGTGAAGGTGCACACACCTTCATGCCTACACCAAAACGCCAATTGAATGGGACGAAGCACACAACTTGCACTTCAGTGAGCTTCAGGGTTTAAGCGCACCTTTAAGAACACTGATTGGGATTTTTGTGTAACTGGTACGGTTCGGGTTTGGTTCTTGTTTCACATAACTGGTGCCAGGCCCAATTCACGGTTCAGAAAATGGGGACTCTGTCCGATTAAAGGGTCCATTTTAGGGATTAGAGGGGCCGGATTATGGGTCGACCCTGCCCCCTTGAAAGGTTTACAAATCGCAAAAAGACGAGGAAAACAGTTTTGTTCAAATTCATAGGAACAGTGAAGCACTATGTGATAGGGATCCATACAGGATTCATACCAGATCCGGTCAAAGGCTGGCTGGTGCTTTGACAGACAATGGAGAGAAGATGAAGATAAAACTTTGCTCAACTATAAGATGAAACTGATTACCTATCAACTGCAACTCTTTTCGATTTTGTTGTATCAGGTCAACTTTGAAATATTTCTTCTTCTTAGTCTGACTTACATTGTGAGGGACACGATCCTTTCCTAGGGTTTGATTGTGACTGTGTCTGCATTTGTGGTTGCCCCTGTAGCTGCGGCTTATCTGTATTCTTCTGTTAGGATGAAAAGAAGAGAATCCACATATATCATGTTGGGTTTTGGCTACCAACTCTGTTTTTATTTGGGGTTTTTAATGTTTAGTTCCCTCTGTTAATTGGAATGAGACCCAAATTATTTTAGAATGTAGTGGACTTGTCTGATACTTTCTCTAATAAAGGCCTACATTGGGTTATTGGGTCTCTTCTCTTTCTTATATGGGTGGCATCCCAGTTGAATGCTATTATCTGAGCCACTAATTAACTTATGAAAGAAAGAAAAAGAAAAGAACTATCAGACAACAACCTTAAGCAGTTCTAGGGCTGCCTGGTGTTGTCTTTAGATGCTAAAATATTATCATTAACTTACTAATTGGTAGTTAGATCACCTATGAAAAAAAAGTAGACTCCTCCTTTTGTCCGATTTCATGAATCATCATGTTGTTCTCCTATATATGTCTGTTAGATTCTTTTGAATCTTTTTATGACTTATTCTATCTTTTTTGACCTTTTTACTTGCCTATAAACTTAGATGTTCCATCTTGAAAATCTCTCTGGCCTAAATAAGAACAAATTCTCTTTGTTAGGATGCCCTACATTGATTGAGGGAATTGAATTTTGTTTCCTTTATGATCTTTGGGAAATCTTTTGACCCAGTTGTCCAGACCTAGGCGTATGGGGTGTTAGAGTGTCCCACATTAGTTGATGGAATGTGTTGTTGTTTCCTTATGTGGTCTTGGTCAATTCTCGCCTCATGAGTTAGCTTTTGGGGTTGAGTTAGACCTAAAATTCATTTTCTTATCATACTTAAACAGGCATGTCAGTGGGCTGATCCCATGTGTACCATCAAGCATAGTGGTTGCTTTATTGCACTAGTGTTTTTTTTTGGGTTTGGGGGGAGGGGGATGATGTTTGCCGCACCTCTATCCCCCACCAACTCAAGTAAAGTGGAACACTTAATATATGTGTCTACACATACACACATCGATAAACATATATCAGGACACCAGCATCCTGTGTGTGTGTGTGTGTGTGTATATATATATATAATGTGTGTGTGCACTCTGATAAACATACATTAGAGCATCCTGATGTCTGAAGTTCTGTGGAAGTGTTTTGTCACTTTCTCTTCAATTTCTTCACCTGATTGTCAAAATCGTCCTTCTTGAATGCAGTCTATTGTTGGCTCCGGGGCATCGATTGGTGATATTCTGGATGATTTTCTGCGTCAAAGATTTGGTGAAGATTCTTATGAAAGAGTTGAAACAGGTGTCGTTCATTCCAGGAAACAAGCTTCGCTTCACAGGTTTAACAAGGAAAGTGGGCGTTTTGTTCTTTTACTAGAGAATCGTGTTTGCCATCCGAGCATTAAACTGTCGTCAGTTGATAATGTTATTATATATGATAGTGAGAATCCCGCAAATGATTTGAGACAACTCCAGAGGATATCAATAGATTCGCAGTCTAAATATGTCAGTGTTTTCCGGCTGTATTCATGTTTTACTGTAGAAGAAAGAGCCCTTGTCCTTGCTAAACAGGACCTGAATCTTGATAGTAACTTGCATAGCATAAGTCGGGGCCCCAATAACACCCTTATGTGGGGAGCCTCAAATTTGTTCAGTAGATTGGATGAGTACCACTCTGGAGGCATTCCAACCTCAATTTCAAATAACTCATCAGGGCCGTTGCTTTTAAATGACGTTATTAGCGAGTTTTCCGCAATAATTTCTAATAGCTCTGACGACAAGGACATATGTCATTCCGTTATTTCAAAAGTTCAAATGAGCATGGGAACTTACAGTGCTAATATCCCGCTACTAGGTGAGAAAAAGATGGAGTTGAAAATCGGAGAAGAACCTCATGTTTTTTGGAAAACGCTGTTGGATGGAAGAAATCCACAGTGGAGAAATTTAAGCAGAGCAACAACCCCAAGGAACAGAAAGAGAGTACAATACTTTGATGAATGCCCAGATCCACCTAATGGAAATGATGAAATAGGAAAGAAACACAGGAAGGTGGTAAACCATAGTGCGGATGCGATCCCCACTCACCCCTCACCTGGAAGAGGTGAAGTTGCAGCCTCCAAAGGAGGTATCTCTTCAATAAGCTATTTTCCATAAATTTCCTGTTAGAGTTTGTTTGTTGTTTCATATGTATAAATATGTTGAGAAATATCAGCTGCTAATTCTTAGTTAGTTGGGTCCAGGTGCTCATGAAAATGATGATATTGGTGGGGAGCATGTTTCTAGATCGCCGTCTCATCTGTTGCATGAGGCAAAACCTGTTAGGCCTGAAGAAGGACGAGTACTGTACAATGAGCAGAAAAGCCTTCATATCCATCTGAAAGCGGAGTTTGCAAAACTGTTTGAAGTGCTAAAACTTACGGTAATCATTTCCTGCCTGCCCTTTCTCAGAATTTTAAATGTTTTGTTATAGTTGTCTTTGGATAGTGTACAGGTGCTTTGATGAACAATGTATGTAATTTAGCAATCTTCGCTTGTCCAGATTAATTATAGTGAGTGGGTTTTGGGAGGGCCATGTTCTGAATCTATGAACATTAGTTACGTTTAAAAGATAAAGCTCTTCATGTTAGGAAGTTTTACCATTCAATTTCATGGTGAAAGAGTTGTACGCATTTTGTTGATAGCTTCTAGTGAATAAGTATGATATTAACCTGTCAAAGGTTCAATATTTTTATGTATGGGTTCCTGGTCTTGTGATTGCCTCTGAATTAGCATCTTTTTTCTTTTATTAAATTCTCTTCAAGTGGAATTAATTCTGCAGTTTTTGGCACAACAGTAAGCACCACACATCCTTTCTGCCGTACCCATACGTCCAAACCTGTCCAAGTTTGGGAAACCTAGTATGGTTGATAAGACCTCCATCCCTCTGCTTTGGCGAGGGTGAGCTGCCTAGTGAATTCGCCAAAAAGCAGAGTCCTACATTCACATTGTCAAATGGTATAGAACATGTTTTTTTGGATAAGGTAAATAAATTTCATTAAAATGGGCAGAGCCTGCATACAAGAGGTATTTCCAAAAAATATAAAACCTACAAAAGAGATGGTTTTCTACAAAAGACATCTAATCTTCTATACAATAAGGAACCTCGTGAGAAATGGTTTTCTGCGAAAGACATTAAAAGCTCTCATTTCTTTCCCTCCAAAGTCCAAACAACCCACATCAGTGCAAGTGGGACAACACTCCAGGCCCTCCTTCTTCTTCTTCTTCTCCCCCATCTCCAGCTAAACATCAAATATTTCACAATGGCTGACATCACACAATAAACTACAAACCATGTTAGGATTTTCCTCCATAACCTTGAAGAAACCCGACAATGAATCAGGAGGTGGTCTACATTTTCTTACACGTAAAACACCAACAAAATATCACTCCTCTTTTTGCTAGCCAAGTGAAGAAACACGCCTTCCTTGGTACCTCAGGGATGCACACCGAGTTATGTGGAAAAGCAACCTCTCCCTAATCAATAGCTTTTCATAAGAAGTCTTGCCATAGGATATACCATTGTTCCCACCGCCACCTCCATATGTCATGGCTACCTTGTAGGGCACTTTATTTGTGAAGAGATCAATCAAGCTCTGGAACTCTGTCACCTCCCACTCCTAGAAATTCCTCCTAAAGCTCAGGTCCCAAAAACCTTCTCTATCTTGTAGCTTTTGAACGCTTTGGACTGGGGATTCCTTTTGGCAAGAAATTCTTAATATAACTGGGAACGATACCTTTGAAGTATTGTCCCACCACCTATGCTCCCAAAAATTACCCACCTCCCACCCCCTCCCCTAAAAGATACATTGTCACTAAACTCCTTCATCCCTTTAAAATGTTCCACCATAATCCGCATTGATAGGGCATAGTGACGTTTTTAGTTATCCAATCTCCTTCCAAGACCCCACATTTTTTCCGCTATGACCTCTCCAAAAAGCATCTTCCTTAGCCTAAATCTCCACAACCGTTTCCCTAATAATGCCTTATTGAAAACCTTCAAATCCTTAACTCCTAATCCACCCAAACGCTTAGGCGTCGTAACCGTTTCCCATCTCACCAAATGGTATAGAACATACATAAAAGGCATCGTTCATTTGCTTGTTCCATCTTAGCATATATGTGTATGTCCTGGCTGTTAAATAGCTTTTATACCTTTGTTTTAGATTCTTTAAGTTGAATTACAAGAATCAGGAATACATGAGTGGTATGCATCTTGCATAGCTTTTATACCTTTGTTGTAGCAGCTTTAAGTTAAATTACAAGAATCCGGTATACATGAGCGGTGTGCATCTTGCATTTTCATCTTTGAATTCTACATATGACGGGATAGTGTGTTGCTATAGCTCTTTCTTCTAACACTTGAAGCATCCGCGTTTTTGAAGCATGTTAAGAGTCTCACATCAGATAAGGTAAGGGATGGGTAAATGGGTTCCTTATATGGACTTGGGCAATCCTCCCCTCATGAGCTAGCTTTTGGGGTTGAGTTAGACCCAAGATCCATTTCTTTACATGGTATCAGAGCCAGTCCATCTCAATTCTTTGTTCAACGATGTTGGACCCCCATATTATAGGCGTGCGGGGTGTTAAGAGTCCCACATCAGATAAGGGATGGGTAATTGGTCTCCTTATGTGGACTTGGCAATCCTCCCCTTATGAGCTAGCTTTTCGGGTTGAGTTAGACTCAAGATCCATTTCTTTACAAAGTCATTCTTCAAAATTAGCCGGTAAACTAGTTCATCTTCCCGTAAAAGTGGTAAAATTGTTTCGACAAAAGTAATCAAGGGCTCTAGTTTTGCTATTTGAACTTCTTGTATTGCCGTCTTTGTGATAAAGGACGACAACTTTTATGTTTGTGTTTTTTTACTCAAATTTGTTAACTGTATAGATCTCTAATAGTTTAGCAACATTGAGGTTTTATATTCCTGTTCTTCTATTATCCAAAAAGTTTTACTGCTAATTTTACAGGGTGTCATTGATTTCTTATCGTTCTATTGAAGGCCTTTCCACCTGGTTCTTTTCTTAGTGTATGCTATTGGTTTCTAATGGTTCTTTTTAATAATGTGCCATCTCGTTTGTTTTTAGCTGCCATCTCACCCTTTAATTCAATTGTTACAAAGTGGTTTATTGGTCCTTGTTTTAGTATCTACAAATTTTAATAATAAGAACCAGGTTCTGATCCCCTACCAAATTTCTTACTGCTAATTGTTGTATCAACCAGGCTTCAACCCAGAACTACTTGGCACTCTCTATGTAAATGAATAAAAATGAATTTTCTGCAATGATTGACATAATTGTTGCATTTCCTGCTTGCGAGCACTCCCTACTATAATATACCTAAAGAGTAGTTTAGCCAAGGTGTTATGTCCCAGTCTTGACTTGTTGGTCAATTTGACAAAAAAATTAAATGCAGGATGCTGTCAAACATACAGTAGGAAAGTTTCTGGAATATGTCATGGAGAATCATCGTGTTAGTAGGGAACCTGCTACAATTTTACAGGCTTTCCAGTTATCTCTGGTTAGTATCTTTCTGCCACTACCAATCCTATCTGCTTGCATCCTTCTAAAATATTTATTTTTGTCAGTGGAATATATCCTTCTCTTCATTGACTATCTTAAAAGTTCAGGTAAAAAACTATCAAGTCACAATAATTAGGAATCCGAAAATTGAGGATTTTTTAAAATTTCATGTAGCTCAAAATTCCTATATTTAGGAGCCTGTTATTAATATAAAGACGATAAGAAGTTCTGTGTCTTATTTCTTCTAGTTTCACTTTGTATTTGAGTTTCTATGATCTTGGTAGAAATCTAAGTAGCTTATTGGAGGCTGCTCAACCAAAGTTTTTCCTTTTTTAGTTTTACAATGTTTGTTTTAGTGACACCACCTCTTAATGTGTCTATCTTTTGTGTTCTTCATTCCACCCAAGTCTATTCTCTTCAAGAAGAATACAACAGTAAAAATCTCGTCTTAATCCGCACTTGCGTCTTTTGGACATATCAGTCCAGTTTAGCTGACCTGCCAAATTGGCATCTCACAGTTGTCTAGTTATCACTCTACATCTATTAACCTGTGTATTAAGTTATTCTTTAAATTACCATTCAAATAAACCTGCTTAAAATTCCACATTAGTAATACAATGTTTGATTACCCTTTGAAACTTGTAATAAATTCAGCATTTTATAATACATTGTTTGGGCACCCAAGGTTGTGACCAAGTGGTCAAATGAAATAGGTTAAGAACCATGAGGTCTCAAATTAAAATCCCAGGGCAAAAACACTAGGTGGTGTCTTCCCATATACCCGTGGAATTGTCGAGGTGGCACAAGCTGGCCGGATCACCACGATTATAATAAATAAATAAATAAATAAATAATAGTGCACTGTTTTGTTGGCGTTTTTGTTTCCTGCATAACTAATATGCATAAGTTATGTAGGAATATATTTATTATTTTATGCGGAAAGGGGAATAGGAATACGGGGATTAGTAGTACACGGATTAAAACAACTAAATTGACCAAAATAACCCACGTGTATAATCCCTGCAACTTGTCTCTATGCCAAACAACCCCTTAGTGTGCAAAAAACATCTTTACTGTCGCTGTGATTCTTCTTATTTGATGTTTACTGTGAATTCTCAGTGTTGGGTTGCAGCTTCAATCTTAAAGCAAAAAATTGACAAAGTGGAGACATTCTTGCTAGCAAAGCAGCACTTACAGTTTGGATGCACCGAGGAAGAGACAAACAATGTCTGTCTGAAGATCCGTTCCTTGAAAAAGTTGTTCCTACAGCAGTTGGATCAAAATGATAATGCTTCAAATTCTTCTATGTGTTCTTTATTAGCTGCTAGATCTGTTGCAGAAGAGCCATCAACAGCAAGCATGTCCCAACCTGTAGAATCTCCCCAGCTGAATGTGCAAATGGAAATGGAAGAAAGATTGCAAGTTAAAAAGTTATCCGAGGAATGCATTGTGATGCCTAAAGAAGAACTTGTGGATATTGAAAGGAAAAAATTGATCAAGAAGGTCCAGTATAGATGTGAGAGGCGAATGTCAATGCTGGTACAAAAGCAAAAGGAGGAAATTGAAGAGTTCCAGAAAATATGGGAAAAGAAGAAGGAAGAGCTTGAGGAGGATTACAAACTGCAGTTTGATGTTCTTCGGTCTATATATGGTCAGAATGCTGCAACAAAGGATAAACAAAAAACAAAAGAAACTGAATTTTCAAGAAAAATGCAAGAGCTCAAATGCGACAAGGATCATCACCTTAAAGAGCTTGAGGTAGAACACTCTGCTATGAAGAATAAGGAAATGCAAAGGGCTGCTTCTTGGTTGGCCAAAGCAAATTCCTTTAGAGGTGTTGGATCTTCGCAGGAAAATGTAAATGTCTCTCACAAATCACCCCCGACTGTTCGTCCTGTAGCTGGACATCATGTTGATGAACTGAATGTAGGTAATATTTTGGATAGCACGGGGTCTGATGTACCTGCATCTACTTCTGATGAGTCAAATATTCTTCCTATTGCATCTACAAATGTTTCCACAACTCCAGCAACAGAGGACCTAGCTGGGGTCAAGTCTGTCGATGGAGGATTGGTTGCCAAATCCAAGCGGTCGAATGAAGTAGGTGATCCAGATGTACCTGCATCTACTTCTGATGAGTCAAATATTATTCCTATTGAAACTACAAATGTTTTAACAATGCCAGCTATGAAGGAGCAAGTTGAGATTATGTCCACAGCTGGAAAGTTAGTTGCTAGATCCAATCAGCTAGAGCCTAATGAAGGTGGTGCTTTAGGTGGTAGTTCAGAGGGAATTGGAGCATTGGGTGCTAGTTCCAAGCAGGCTACTGAAGTAGGTGATCCAGATGTACCTGCATCTACTTCCAATGTGTCAAATATTCTTCCTGTTGAAACTTCAAATGTTTTAACAACGCCAGCAACAAAGGAGCAAGTTGGGATCGCCTCTAGCGCTGGAACATTGATTGCTACATCCAAGCAGCCTAATGAAGTGGGTGATTCAGGTGGCAGTTCAGAGGAAATTGTTTCTGAGTTTCCTCTGCCTCCTGAAGAACATACTGAGGTTCTATTAGAGGATCCAGCTAGAGAGCATTTGCTGGAGGTATCTGGAACGGGTTTGAACATAGTTGTGGGGAATGATCATTCAGAAGTAAATAATGTTATTGAAGAATTGAATACAGAACATGATAGTCTGGAAAGAAATTCTCATTTGCAAAGTGATGAAGATAACCCGATGGATGCAGTTAGATCCGCTGATAGAAAGCAAATTTCTCCTGAGGAATTGGTAGTTGACGTGTCTTCGGTAGCAGCAATTCTTTGTTCTGATGATGGTGATTCTTTACCTCAAAATCAAGTAAGTAGTCTGTCTTCCAAATTTATGTGGTGTTTGTATTGTGTTATTGTGTAGAACGTCTGGATTCAGAATCTGGGCACGGGTATATAGGCTCTACCTAGAAATGTCTCAAATTGCCAAGACATGCTCTGTTTAGATCGTTTTGAGCGAGTAATTGGCAAGTTACCTCCTAGCTTTATTCCAAGCTGCAAAACAGGTACATTGGAATGTTTTGTCTGCTTGCCTCCAAATAATTTATATGAATTTCTTCCCGATATATTGTGAAAAAATATAGGTTGTTCCGTTATTGATGGTTTTGCACTTAAACTGGATTAGCTAAATCAGTATGAATGTTTCCAGTGTTCAGGATATAATGGAAGACTCACTCATGAGATGCCACTCCCAGAAAATCAGAGTGGAACACAGGTTGAAGTTGATGCTGGGCAGTGTGGAGCCAACAATTCTGAAGCTATGTTAATTAATAGTTCTGAGCAACAGCAGCCAGCTTCTGACGGTTTTCCGTTAGCTGCTCACGAGCCACCCAGCGACATTACGCATCATACCCATAATGATGAAAGGAACTTTACCCCAAACCTTGGGTCCTCTAGTCACTTGGATGGGGGGACAATGGAACTCTTACAGGTAGGTGGTAATTCGGAAGAGTGTCCATCTGTCGATGTTGACATGTCACCTCTGAGCTGTGATCAGCTTAATTTCTCAGAAGTCAGCAGAGTGGATCCTCGACCAATTTCAGAACGGGGTGCATCTTCCCATAATATTAATACTCCAGTTCAAGCAGTCCTGCAACATAACACTAATGTTGCTGTCGTTCAAGGACCCAGGAATGTACCAGTTCATCCTGACCATCAGGTGGCCACTTGGAGTTCAACTCTTCCTCCCAATGCTGATCCTCTGCATAAAGATTGGGAAAGGATACATAAAGAAAGAGAACAAGCCACCAAGATTCTTGAAGACATGGTTAATTCCAATTTCATTCTCCGTAATTCTTTGCTCCTAGTCCTCCTTTATTTCCTCAAGTTCGTTTCTCTTTTTCAACAGAAATTGCGTCTAAAATCTGATTGTGAGAAGGAGATAGAGGAAATGATTGCACAAATCCGTAAGAAATATGATGAAAAACTTCAGGAGGTTGAGGCAGTCTTTCTTCTTCAGAAGAAAGAGCTTGATGTGAATCAGAAAAAAGTTCTCATGAATAAGCTTTTGGCAGACGCTTTCAGATGCAAGTGCATGAATCTCAAACCTTCCGGGCTTCCAGGCATGCGTCGAGGTATGTAATCATTGTTGGTTATGCATTTCCAAAGAAGTTAAGTTTTCTTCTCATAATTTTGAAATGGTCGTAGTATTGCTCATGTAGTTTCTTCTCCTTCGATTTCTGATACTATCTATCGTTTCTTGTTTTTCGCTTAGCGTACTGTCGTGTTGTTACTTTTTCTTTTTGACATGCTTTGTTTTTTCCTTTTTCTGTTTTTGCTTTATCCTGAGCTGAGGGCCTATCAGAAACAACTTCTCTACCTTCCAAGGTAAGGTAAGGGTAAGGTTTGCGTACACCTCTACCCTCCCCAGACCCCACTTGTGGGATTATAGTGGGGTTATACTGGGTATGTTGTTGTTGTCATAATTTTGAATTGACACTTGCGTCCAGATTTTATTTAGAAAGACATTTTTAATCCCCTTATAGGGGTCTTCCGTTGCATATTATCTGTGTGATTGAAAGATGGTGCTAGTTTTGTGCGAGTTTTTGCAACTTTTGCTAGGTTATAAGAGTCAGGCTGGTAATTTCTCAAGTAAAATTTTCTTTCTTGTGTAGTTGTGCCTTCTAGTTATATGCAGCATCTACATCAGGCATCACATCAGCCTAATTTGAGATCTTCTCATGTGACTGGTTCGTCTTCAGTTAGCCAGCAAAGTTTGAGAGCTACCCCTGTCACCGGTTTGTCCTCAGCTGGCCAAGCACAGGTTAGACAGGAGACTTCTGTCCCCTCTAATCGTTCAGTACATTCTGGTGGGAAGTTTCAGCCTACAGTTAGATGTGCACCTGTTACTGGGTTGTCTTTAGCTGGCCAACCTGCGCCTACTCAGCAGACAGCTGCTGTTAGTCGTTCAACAGTACATTCTGCAGGCAGGCCACCTCTCATCAGTGCAATTACCCCTTTCACCGGTAATCTTAGGGTAGGTGGCGAGATCCGTGCTCCAGCCCCCCATCTTCAGCCTTTCAGACCTCCTACATCCATGTCTACTAGCAGCAGCTCCTCAACTCTGTGCTCCATTAACATGGCTGCATCATTAGACTCACTTCCCCCAATTGCTTCTCTACAAACATCATCCCCATCCCAACTTCCGCAACATCAGATACCTACGCCGTTGGTTCCACAGGTAGCTGTAGATCTTTCTAGTTCTCGGAACGCAACTCCGCAGCATGACATTGGCGGATTGCCTGCTGCACAAAATCCGTCCATCTCTGCACAGGAACTGCTTTTTAATGTGGAGAATCAACCTCATGCAAATAGGCCGAACATTTTGCCATTTTTACCAGATGTGGTCTCTGACTTTGATGTGTTGGACCTATCTGAATTTCAAACACTCGATGGTGTACATGGAGGTTCTACCTCTTCAGCCGTAGCTACTAATGTAAGTGATGTTGTCTGTGTGTCTGATGATGACTGACCTTTTGACAATGAAGTGTATTTTGTTGTCCGTGGATCAGCTTTATCATGTGCATGTAAAAATGAATTAAAAAGGGAAGAGCAGAAAGGAAAAGAAAGGTAAGAGGAGGAAACTGGACAAGATTAAATAAGCTTGCATGTCCTCTCCCCCTCACCCTCTTCTTTTCCTCTGGGATTCGCTGAATGCAGCTGTAAATGGTCCATTCATTTTTCTATATTATACTAGGACGCAATATCATCTGTTTATGTGTTCTCTTATTTGTTTTGTGTTCTATATTGATGTTTGGTTTACACATGCTAAGAGGCGTCTGGTTGCTGTTTGAGTTGGACTGTGAAAATATGAGTATTTGAACTCAAGCTGAAATTGTGTTAGGACATGAACTTCACTTGAAAACTGAAGATTTTTGTAAACCTGTATTTGACTTTAAATATACCTTCAAACTATTCACTTTTGAATACTGAGATTCTAATTCGGTCCTAAGTTTCTGGAGCTGCGATACTATGGTGGATTACAAAGTCTTTTCTAAAGAATTTATTTGGATTGATTTCCGAAGATGAGTTAGCGAATTATCAAATAAATTTGAGAGCATTATAGAGTAAATTTTAAAAAAGGATTCAGCAATTCTATATCGTTTGACATATTTACAACTTACATAGGGAATAAGGTAAATTGCTCTTGTAATCTTAGCTGTCGAAAACCATTTCTTTTTTATGCAACTACATTTGAAGTATTGAAATGCGTACTACCTCTGCTGATTGTTGCTACATAGTAATGGCTTTTGGCCCTTGTTCCTTTGCTTTCAAACGCACTGGTCTTTAAGTTTTGTTCCTCCTTTATGTGGTCTTTAATTTTTGCCTTTGCTACTCATTTAGCGAAAATTTATGAATATATTTTTGCTCAATATAAGTTTGTTGTTTTCGCATCATAATATACTAAAAGTTATGCCGAGTTGTCGGGTTAGCTATGAAATACATTATGCATTCCCCAACATAAGTTGTGTAACATCCCGCGCCGCACTCAGCATAAGTTTGATTTTTTGCATGCATATTGCTATGAAATACAATGTCCTTTTGCGGCATAGCTTGTGGGAACAACAATATACCCAATAATGCGAATATGTCAGGCAAAGTCTGGGTAGAGGTATCTTCGTCCAATTATTTGCATTTTAAAATACTGAATAGAGACCACATATTTGAGGAGCATTCCCTGTTCCTTTTCTTTTTTGTTTTGGGTCTTAGTCTGCTTGTGAGGCAAGATATCTTTCAAGTGTAATTGAAATCAGAATCTTCTTTTAAGATGGCATCCATTTTTTTCATCCAAGTCATTCCTTAAATTATGAATAATAATAACAATATATATGAGTGTATTACTCATATATCTTACTATGATATACATAAATAGTATGATTACTTGTGCATTACTATTATATACATTTGAATATAAAAAAAGACACTCCGGTGCACAAAATTTCCGCTATGCGCGAAATCCGGCAACGGACCACAAGGGTCTATTCTATGCAGTGTTACCTTGCATTTATGTAAGATGTTTCCATAGCTTGAACTCAGTCATATGATAACAACTTTACCAGTAAGGTTCCCCTTCAATACTATAACGAGGACATATAGCATAAATTATTTGGATAAGCATATTTTGAAGTATATAATAATATTATACAATGAATGTACATAGTGCATAATAATATGTTGTTTAATATATGACGAATTTAATGTGTATAACAGTTACTGAAAAATGGAAGGAAATAATTGCGGAGAAAATACGCTAGAATCGTGGAATAGATTTCGGTTATAGGACAGAAGTTGGAATAGAGAAGAAAGGTATAACTGTTGTGATTTTGTGGGACCTCCATTAATTATTAAGAGAATTTGATATATGCTAAAATCGATATTAATATGTTGCAATCTCTTTTTTCAAAGCTCTATTGGAATGATTACGTAACTAAGCATTGTTAAAATATACATTAAATTTTTAGCATAAAATGATTATAACAACTATAACCAAACAATAATTACCATATTATAATTCTAAGAGATGCCGTACTATATAACTAAACCCTTATTCTATGTCTAAAATCTTTGCTAACACTAATTTAATGATGACCTGTCACAAACTAATCACAAGTAACGGAATTTGCAGGAAATATAGTGTTTGGATTAACTTATAAGTATACCTGTCTAATGGATAGACCCAGATCGAATCGGTGGCAGATTCTGCTAGGTTGAATGGTTAGGACCGATTCTGTTCCGTTCATCGCTTCTGGCCTTCCGATTCAATACCGGATTTCCGATCGGCCCGTGCGGATCCCGGTTTTTTAAAAAAAAAAATTGAAAATTTATCTAAATTCAAATTAAATATGTAATATTATAATATAATATAGTTTATACTTTATAACTTTATAGTTTATATTGTAGAAATAAACTATATTAATTTTTTAATTTTTTTTTAATTTATTAAATTAGTAGACATAAGTTAACAAATAACAACTAAAGAGATAATAAAATAAAAACTAATTATAAGATATCAATTTTCGAACTTTCATTATTCATAATGTTAAATGTTAATAAGAGTACATAATGAAGTAATAATAATTGTTATTTACATATTATGCATCTTTCTTTCAAGTTTTTCGTAATTTATATGTTGATTGAATTGGTTATGCTCCATAGCCTCTAAATTTGGAGTATTAATTTCAGTCCCGCTTGCGCTCCCGGTTTTCAAAATATTGTCGATTTCTTCATCTTCCGGAGAGTCAACGTCTTCATATCCTTGATTTCTTCTCTCTGATCTGATCCAATCCCTTAAGCATACTAACACTTCTAATGTGTTTCCGCCTAATGAGTGATGTGTGCCTCCTATTTGATCTCGTGCTTGACTGAATGCACTTTCAGAAGCCATTATTGAGATAGACATATTAAGAACATCATGTGCCATAGCTGCTAGTACCGAAAATTGTCTTTTGTTATCCTGCCACCATTGTAAAGGTTGAAAGTTCTTCTTCGGCTCCGTTGACTTTTGCAAATAAAACTGCATCTCATCACAATTTTGAGTTGTGCTTGCTTGTGTTGTTGCAAAAGTGCTCCATATAGATAAAGATTCATTTTCATCGTCTTCATCGAATCCTGCAGATGTAGACACAGAAGCAGAAACAGAACTAGAAGGAATATTAGTAGCAGAGTTGTTGTTGTCATGTAATGTAGCATAATATTCATATAATTTAGCTAAATTAGTATCAAGTTTACATACGCAATCAAATGAAGATGGAGTTTCTGTTTCACCTACTTTCATATAAGAATATAAACTAAATATTAAATTATGACAATCTACTTTTTTAACAGAAGGATTTAAGACTGCACCAATACAATAAATATCAGGAATAGGAAAAACATATTTTTTAAACTTTTCAAACATAACTGTAACTGCAGCTTTATATTTTATATTTGATTTAAACTATAAAGTAAATATGAAATTCCAGCTATATGAGCTAAAGCATTACAAACTGTTGGGTAATAAGATCTTGAAAATTCAACAGTAGCAGTGTAAAATTTACGTAATTTTTTTAAAAGTTCAGCAATTGATTTCCAAACATCGTCGGTTAACATATAAATCGCGTTCTTACAATGAACATTTGAAACATGTGTTATGGGGTCTTTATACTTATAACATTCTTTTAAAAATAAATAAGTATAATTTCACCGTGTAATAATTTCTTGTGACATGAATTTAGGTCTCAAATCAAATTGTTTACATTTTTCTTTAAATTCTATAAGTCTATTTTTTTCTATTATTACCTTGAATAACTCCAACAGCTCTTTTGACAATTTGTATTTCAGTTGCAAATAACTCAAGACCACTTTTAACAATTAAATTATAAATATGACAAGCACAACGAACATGAAATATATCAGGAAGTGGAGGTTCTAATTCCGCTTTTAAAAGATTTACAGCAACAGTATTATTAGATGCATTATCGAATGATATACAAAATATTCTTTTATAAAGATTATATTTTTTTGCATAAGCACAAATAGTTTCGCTTATATATTTTTCAGTATTTGATCCTCGTCATACGCAAAAATAATAATACGTTTTTTTATTTTAAAATTTTCATCAATCCAATGACAATTAATTGTTAAATAATCATAACCGTTTAAAGCATGTCCAATGTCTGCAGTAAAACTAACTAGGCATGAAAGATTAGTGAACAAATATTGCAAAAAATAACATAATCATTATAAAGTCTAAAAACATCGGCTCTACAAGTACTACGAGGAACATCTGTAAAACAAAGATTATATACTCTTTGAATATATGTAATTAAATATGAAGAAGAAGCAAAGAAAAATGTAAACAACCTCTGACAATCATTTTTGCTAATTCAATGTGATCCTTCTTTGGATCGTACTTAGCCACCTCCCCACCCATGCGTTAATGGATTAAGTTGTTGTTGACCGGATTCTAAATCAGTGGCAACACCCCATTGTATCGGATGATCTTTCAATAAATGTCTACCTATAGTGTCCGTCCCCCCGTCACCACCCCCTCTCTTATGTTTGTAAGTTTTCCCACAAATATTACATCTAACTCTATCCGTGTCCCCAACTCTATCATAAAAGAGCCACAATTTACTCATTTTTCTCCTTACTTATGGTTCTGTAACTTCTGGTAAGGATGTCTATGACTACTACTAGCAGTACCAACACTGACAGAAGGAACACTAGTAGGTGTAGGAGGTTCCGTTTCTTCAAGTTCAACAATATTATCTAATTGAACGTTATCATATTCATTATCTTCTATTCCAAAATCTTGTTGCATTTGATCATAATCTATATTTTGATTAGATGATGAAGAACCTATAGATTTTTTTACCCCTTGAACTAGATTTACGGCGCAGTCCCGACCCAATTCCCTTTAGCAAAGACATTATAAAATATTTAAATAATCAACAAATAAATATGACAATTTAATAAAATAATTAGAGAATGAAACGAGTGTACCAAACTTCGGGATTCAGAATTCAATTGAAACTCGAATGCCGAAGCTCGAAGTCTTGCTACTTTGAAAATTAATAATAATAATAATAACTTGTGAATTGCTAATATAGAGAATTAAGAGAGTATGAGAATTGAGAATTGAGAGAATTGTAGAAATAATTGTGTGATAAAATAAAAAGAATACAGAGTATTTATAGATTTTTTAAAGGATAAAAATGTAATTAACAAAAATTAAAAAACAAAAAAACAAAAAAGCCCAAAAACGGTCTTAAGATCTTGCCACACCCCAGCCCTCCCCCCGACGGTAATGTTACCGTTGGGCATCAACAACTCATTTTTTTCCTTACCGGTTCGGACCGGACCGGACCGGTTAACCGGTAAGGTTACCGATTTCCGTTACCGGTTCCAACCGGTCCGGTCCTTACCAGATTTTTGTATAACCCGTGCTAGTTGGGGTCGGGGCCAAACCAACCCCCAACCTGATAAGTCTTACCGGATCGAATTTTGTACCGGGTCGATCGGTCCGATTCCGGGTCAACCCGGCCCCTTAAACAGGTATACTTATAAGATGGTCAAATCAACTTATAACCTCTTTTTAACTTTTATGAATGTTAGGTAAAATAGAAAAGTGTTTAAAACTAAAAAGGGTAAAAAAATGCCCTCAACATATCAAAATTGATTAAAAATGTCATCCTTTCACTTATTAGATCAAAAATGCCTTAAACTTATAGGGGAAAATGCGCCGGCGATTCTGAGAACAGTGCGTGCAGCACGTACGGCGAGAATTCAAGGAACCACCTTCGCCCAACTTCGAGTCACGTCGCCCTTCATCAGCAATCATCCGGAAATGGGAGAAAACCGTTGCATGTGACGCGCACACGACGTAACTGTACCATGTGCCGCGCACATGCGACATAACCGTCGCCATGTCACCGATCCGCGCCTCATTTCTTGGCCATGTCACGCATCCGTGCGTCGGCCATGTCCGCGTCCGCCTCGGCCGTATCACGCGTTCGCGCCGCATTTCTCGATCGACTCGGTGCCCGGCTCTGCGCGTCTCCGTGATCTTCGGTCGGCTGATTCCACATTTCCCTCCGTCGTCATGTGTCTCGCACGCGGCCGATGTTACCAACCGCCTAACACTTAGGCGCGTGTCGAGCCATTCGCGCATTGTGCCCACACGCGCGCCCCCGACCTCGACCGACCCATGCCGCGAGTCGCACGCTTATGCGTCCGCGTGGCGGTGCCATGCCTTGCCGTGCGCGCCCTCTCCAAGGTTGCCTTGCCTCGACCAGCCGTGCACTGCCTAGTCATTCCACTTCGACTTGGTCGTACCACCGCGACCGCGCGAGCCGCACTCCGTCCGCCAAACCACGACGCGTTTCGCCGGTGCCGCACGCGCCAGCCGCATGCGCTAGCGCGGTGCCGAGGCCTATCACGACCATCGACACTCATCCGTCCGACACCCGTCTGGCCGAATTCTACGGGGGTTACAAACCACCCACACCAATTGAACTCGACGTCCTCGTCGAATAGATTTAAGGTGATTTACTCCACCTTAACCATTAAATTACCGCCGATGAAATACCATTCTCTCAAACAGCCCATGCCATTTGCTCTCTTTCCCATGCCTTCACATTCTGTACGCCTTGTCTCATACCAAGCACCGACGATCAGGACCCTCTTCGAACCTTGCCCTCCAGACTGGTGGCCACACAGTCACGACCCTCTTCGAATATTCCTCCCCGGATTTTCAGCATCTCCGCAACAAGCTACACGAACTCCCATGGAAAGTAAGGAATTACTCTTTATCTCGACAACCTCAACATTGTAAGCAAGATCACTTACAATCTGAACCACTTCCTCGGTCCAGTATGAACCATTTTTCTAGGTTCAACACACCATGATATCGCATATCGGTGTAAGCTGCCATCACGTCCCACGCCTACGAAGCGGTGGCCGCATATCCCATGTCCCCCACTCCAGCTTCGCAACAAGGCAGATTCCATCGCACTTCATTATGAGCCACCACCCGCGTCTTATGCCTTTTGAAACAATCAGGTCGGCAATCACACATGCCCCTAACTTCCGCTTCAAACAACCAACAACTTGATCAACGCAATTTTTCATTTGCGTCTCTGTCGGCGTTTCCTACGCCTTTCGAAACTATAAGCCAGAAATCTTGCCCCTTACCTCCGTCTCGAACTAGGCAGATTTAGCCTAATTTTGTTCCCCAAAATCAGACCCCACAAGCGAACAACGCTTGTAACTTCGGACTTCTTTCATCGCCCGAACATTGCACCAACGTGGACCTGGATGAAAGTGTAAGTAGCTTCGGCTCGGTCATCACCACTTACTACTTTCCCGTCCATTCCCATCTGAATCTGCGCTTAGCGTACGGTTTTGAATAAAACAGCAACCATACCCCGTCCGTCCCATAAAGAACGTTTCCAGCCAACCTTGCGACAACCCAAAAACATGATTTGGACCACTCCCGACCAACCCAGGCCTAAACAAGTTCAACAATTTTACCTTTGCCGAATTCCGCCTTATTCCTAAAAAATTTCGCATCACCCACATTGAGCTATTCAGCCGCAATTTGCACTCGGAAGGTCTCTCCAGTTCTGCCTTCTCGCTTCATTCCTCCCTTGCCTGCATTTCAGACACTTGTTGTGCAACACTTTGACTTCGATATCAACATAGATCTTAGCCAAAGTCACCAATGAGCCAGTACTCTCACCAAAGAAGACCATACTGCCCAATTTTGTTGAACTTTTACGTCCAACGCCTCCCTCCGTTCGCTTCTGCCCCAGATCCAGTGCTTGAACTTCCACCCGCCAACATTCGCAACGCCGACGTCCTATGCTCTGATACCATTTGTTACAGGGGTGATTTTTCGCGAGTTCACCCTGCGGCTTGATTTTCAAACTTGACCTTCCAAAAACTCGGTCCCCCACACTTAGAACATTTTAAGGCAGCAAGTAAAATAAACGGAACACAATATTTACGGGCAAAACCCAACCTTTTTATTATTACCAAAATAATACAAAAGGACTCCTATGTACAGTAGGCTACAAGAACAACGACTGACATTCAACACGCCAATCTGCCCGACGCCAACTCGCCGAACCGTCTTGCAATTCAGTCCCATGGCTGACCAACTTTGACTTCGCCGTTGCCATGCGCCCCACACATGACTGGCTCGACCAACTTAGCCCCAAGGCTGACCGAACACTTCGACCCCATGACTGACCAAACCGTTTGGCCCCAAGGCTGATCGAACATCACCAACATCGCATGCTGGTCCACAGACAATCCGCATCGCCGGTCCGTCCAGAGAGCCGACCTCTTGGCTGACCCGCCTTGAACTTCACCGTTGCCATGCGCCCATACACATGACTAGCTCAGTTCTGCTTGCCCCCAAGTATGGTCTGCATCCGCACACACAACCCTTAGGATCTTTTACAGCCCACAACCCGTAAGTATCTTTCACAGCCCACACAAGTAAGTTTCCCATTAGACCCTCACTTGAAATGCTTCCACTCGACCCCTCACGTTTGATCTCTGCCACTCGACCCACTTTGTGTGCCTAAGGGAACCATTTCGGTTCCCCTTAGGAGGATTACATTTTTGTCACTCTGATTTCTGGATTTTCTCCCTTGACTAATGCCTACCCACACTAGTCTATTTATAGGGAAATCGCGCCGGCGATTCTGAGGAACATGGGTGCGTGCACGCACATGCCGCACATGCCGCCGAATTCAAGGAACCACCTTCGCCCAACTTCGAGTCACGCCGCCTTCATCGTGATCATCCGAAATGGGAGAAAACGTCGCGTGTGCGCGCGGCACGACGTAATCGCCCCATGCGTGCGCGCATGCGACATAACCGTCTCCATGTCACCGATCCGCGCCTCATTTCTCGGCCATGTCACGCATCCGTGCGTCGGTCATGTCCCGCATCCGCGCCTCAGCCATGTCACGCATCCGTGCGTCGGCCATGTCCCGCATCCGCGCCTCAGCCATGTCACGCATCCGCGCACAATTCTCGGCCGACTCAGCGCCCAGCTCTGCGCGTCTCCCGTGATCTTCGGTCCAGCTCAGCTCCACATTTCCCTCCGTCGTCATGTGCCTCGCACATGACCGATGTTGCCTCAGCTTCGCCCCAACACTTAGGCGCAAAAAAAAATGCCTTCAACTTTTTTCTTTGGGTCTAGAAATGGCCCTTTTTAACCGCATAATGACATGGCAATTGATGAGTCATTTAATTAAACAATTGGCTTCGTCTTATTGGTCCACATAATTTTCTTAACTCAATCTAACAACCCGACTTGTAAACAGTACAAAACTCAAACCCATCTAGTAAGATTCATTAGAAACCTTTTTTGTAAGACTCAATTCATTAGATAAGTAGTTTTAAAGTTTTTAAATTAACATAATCTATCTTTCTACACCATTTTACATCATAGGATTCACATCCTTCAATGTCAACTTCATTGTACCTACAACTTCAATTTCGCAATAATTAGCATGAAAGAGCTATGCATTTCCCATTACAGCTAAATATTTAAAAAACCATCAACTACAAGAGTAATATTTAGACCTTCTCCAATGTGTTAGAAATTGCCCTGAATTTTTTATCTTATTTGAATTCTATCATAATTGTATTTTACTTTTAACATATTTTTTGGTGGAAAAGAGCTTCTTTGTAGAAAATGACTAGAATATTATATTAGTCATCATATTTATCTTTTTGAATATGAGCTTATTTTTTATGAGTCATCATACTTATCTTTTTTCTTGGAGGAGGAGTTTTGGACTTCTATAAATAAAAGATCTTTTCGTTTAAAAATAACACAATAGCATCTACAATGTAGTCGTTTAGAGTGTTTCGTTTAGGAGAAAAATGTTTTCTCTCAATGTTTTTTTATGATTTATATTAGTTTTTCATAGGTAGATCAATTGATCAAATTCTATTAGAATATTATGCCTTTTTAGTACATTTTTTGTTGTCTGATTTATCGTCATTCGAGATTTGCAATTATTAGCTTTCACATTTCGATCCCAATAGTGGTATCAGCGCCAATGGTTCAGCTAATGTTTCAACGATGTTGAAGACAAGTTCAAGGCAGATTTATATCAAGTTGCAGCCTATTGACGATAATGAAGGTTTTTATTATCAAATTAAAAAAATTGAGCTACTACATGTGAACAAAAAAAAAGTTTTAGTGATATTTTCAACAATCCTGCTGCGATATTTAAAAAAACAAAAAATATTTTTAACCCTGCAAATGGCTCATTTTAAAACCTTCAAAGGGCTCAGTTTTAAACCTTGCAAATGGCTCATTTTTAACCTGCAAGTAGGGGTGTACACCGATCCAAAATCGGAATGGACCGAAATCGGAATCGTTATTTTTTCTAGACCGAGGACCGGATCGAAATTATTTCGGTCCGGACCTGAAAAATCCGATCCGGTCTGGGTTTTGGACTAGTTGGACCTGTTTTTTTAATGCAATTTTTAATTTATTTTTATTTATAAATTTTTAACAATGTGTTCGTTTATTAATCTCATTAAATATGTTTGTTTTTTCCTTATCCTTCAATATAGTTTATTTGAATAGGTACACGGCACCAATCTTTCAGATCCAACATTATACAACAGGTGGGCGTGAGTTGCACCGAACTCTATATTATTTTGTAATCAAGTTGACATGACATTCTCAAATAAAACTTGACAATCTTCATGCTACACTTGTCATTAAATCACACTAACAATTTCACAAAAACGATCTCATCATCCATATCATCATATTGCACATCTAGTCATAAAGAGAAAAAGATAGATAAATAATGTCAAACATTAGAATTATAAGTTTTAAAAAATAATTAGAAGAGTTATAAAAATAACATTATCTTTCTCAATTTCATCTAATCTTTCAAATTTTGTTCTACATCCAATTAGAAGTGTTATAACATTACCTAGATTTTTTCTTAAAAATATAATAATATGGAACCGGTCCATTCCGATCCGGACCGGATTATTCCGGATTTTAGCCTATCCGGATCGGAAAATTAGAATCTTATATAATGAAGGACCGGAATCCACCGGTCCGGTCCATTCCGGTCCGAAAATGTACACCCCTACCCGCAAGGGTTCCAATACTTTTAACCCGAAAGGGATTCAATACTTTTAACCCGCAAGGGCTACATTTTTAAACATGTCAAACAACATTGATGAAGATTATATAAAGATGAAAACTCAAGGTTATTTGGCTAGAAAATTCAGGTAAATGAGAGATATGTTAGAAATTGCCCTGAATTTTCTATCTAATTTGAATTTTACCATAATTGTATTTACTTTAAAAAAAATCTTGGTGTAACCGAAAAATCCAGACCCGTAAAGGAGAAGGCCCGATGGGAACATTTGGAAAAGTCGGGCCGATCGGGTGTCTTCTTGACGAATAGTTTCTTTATAGAAAATGAGTATATCATATTTATCCCTTTTGTTGGAGAATTTTTTATAGACTTTTATAAATAGAAGATCGTTTTTCCCCATAAATAACACAATAACATTTAAAATGTAGTCGTTTAGAGTGATTCGTGTAGGAAGATAATTTTCTCTCTCAAAAATTTCTTATGATTTTATATTAGCTTTTTTATATCAAATCATATTAGAATGTTATGTCTGTTAAGTACATTTATTTTGTTGTCTGTTTTATGGTTGTTCGAGTTTGCAATTATTAAATTTCGAATGCCCTAATTATTTCGATCACAATCCTATTATGATTAATATACGTGTAATTCACACATTCAATGGTTATAAAAAAATTATTTGCTCTGTTTTTGTCCTTATCTTTTTCCCCCGCCATTCTTTTTCATACATCATGCCGAAAGATTAAGAAGAAGAAGAGTGAGAGCCCTAACCGGAACAAGAGACGACGACAACAACAACATATTCAGTGAAAATCAACAACGTAGAGTCTAAGGATGATAGAGTGTACACAGACCTTAATAGATAGAAATGCAGTTTTCGAAAGACATTCGGCTCAAGACAAAGCCTAAACACCAGCAAAGCAAAACAAACGATCAGATCCGGATAAGAAATCTAACACAGGGCCCGTTTAGTACAGCTTATTAAAAAGAGATTATAGAAGTAGAGTTTTTATAAAAAAGTTGTTAGGTGTTTGATTGTCAATAAAAAAAGTGTTTTTGGCTTACAAATAAGCAAAAACAAAAGTCATTTTGCCTCTACCGACAAAAGTTCAAAATTTGAGCTTAGTAGAGGCCAAAAGTGTTTTTCTTGGCCAAAAACACTTTTGATAAAAACCATCAAACACTCCATTTTTTGTCAAAAGTGCTTTTGGCAAAAAAAAAAAACTTTTAGCAAATCCAAAAGCCCAACCAAACACACACACAATATGAAAATGATGGGTTTGGGGTTTTTTAAATAGTTGGGTCGGATCCTTTGAAATGCAGTCAAAAATCCATGTCACCATTGCCATGTTATTTTACTGGGAATTTCTAGACCCAAAGAAAAGATTAAGGGCATTTTTTTATCTAATAGATGTAAGGAGGACATTTTAAATCATTTGTGATACGTTGAGTGCATTTTTAATTCTTTTCCGTACTATATAACTATAATCCTAATAGATGCAGCTAGAGATGGCAACGGATTCTGTATCCGGTCCGGATTCGGTGGATCCAGATCCATTTTATAGGATATGGATTTTCAAAATTTGAACTCGACGGATCCGGATCGGGCCCGTATCCGTTTATGACAGATCGGATTTGGATATGGATCTTGTCTTTGAGATTCGTATCCGGTCCACGTCCGACCCGTGAATCCATTTTTATTAAATACATTATACATTTATACATCCATAAGACCAGATTGATGATTATATTAATTTAGATTAGATTCCAATATGTATGTATGTATGTATAGCAAAAAATATACAAAAAATATGATTGCAATTTAAGTTCATATAAAACTATTAAAATAAAGTTAAAAGTTTAAACAGTCTAATGAATTTAATTTTTTGGAAGTTGCAACTGAAGTCAAACTTCTGGAATTTTTTAAAAGAATGTCAATATACATAACATAATCCAATATATAATGGATTAGGTATTGGATTTATATTCATATAACATCGGCTAGTATAAATCTTTTTTACAGAATCAATCTAATTTAACTTTTAATAGCATTTAACTTAATTACGTCATCTGATATTTACACTTTATAACATACTTTATCATGGTTAAGTGGTTTAATGATATTATAATATGTACTCATATTACTTATGTGGATCCAGATTCGATCCGTGGATTCGATGAATCTGGATTTGGATTTGATTTTTATGAACCCGATGGATCTGGATCTGAATACATGTATAAAAACGGATCTGGATCTAATAGGATTCGGTCCAGATCCTATCTGTTGTCATCCCTAGATGCAACACTCACTATATAACTAAACCTTATTCTATGCCTAAAATCTTGCTAACACTATTTTAATGACAACATGTCACAAACTAATCACAAGTAACGGAAAAACTCTATTTGCAGGAATATATGTGTTTGGATTAGCTTATAAAATGGTGAAATAAACTTGTAAGTTTTTTGTTGTTTTTTTAAAACTTTTTTGAGTATTTGGTGAAATAGAAAAATGTTTAAAATAAGTTAAAATTTGCTTAAAATAAATCAAAAATCGAAAGTTGAGGACCCTAACTTTTTATTTTTTGACTTAAAACACTTGAAGTTGGACCAAGTAAATTACATTGAAATTGGATAACACAATAAAAAAGGAGTACAAATGGTATTTCCTCTCAAATTTAAAAGATTTTTCAACAAAAAAATAGGAAACGTTACACATTTGACCATACAACTAAAAATAATAACATTTTGTAGCCAAATATATTAAAAATATATAATGTTATGTATAAAATATGTATATTTTTACATTAATTTTACTATACAAAAAATACATTTATCTACTCCATACGTCCCAATTTATATCGCACCATTTGACCAAACACGAAATTCAAGAAATAAAGAAAGACTTTGTTATATTCATGTCTTACTTTAGTGCCTACTTTTGTTGACTTTTCTTTACAGTAAGTACATCTTCAAAATTAAGTGAGATTCAACAAGGATTAGATAGTGATAGGGATGGCAGGTAGTGTTACACCACGTATTTTTTGATAGCATGAAGACATTGACTTAGATATTTGTAGAGACAAATGGACAAGTGGGTCCCACTCCACTTGTCCATACACTTGGCCATATCTCATCCATTGTGATACTTATATATATACATAGAGGGAGTGCAAGACTTCCCACACTTAGAAGATATTTCACATTTCTATCTCTCTTCCATGTTGCTCTCGGCCAAACACCCTTTTTAAGAACAAAAATCCTTAAACTTCCAAGCTTAGTTCACTAATATAAGATTAAGGTCTCTAACCAAGTGTTAGGCCAAGGGCTATATTAATTCAAAGAAATAAAGGGTTGGTCGAGAATAAGGGTGTGAAACCCTAGGGTTTCGTCGATTTTTTGGAAGCAAAACGTGAAGTGAAGTTGGTTATAAGCTCATAAGGGTCACGTATATGTGATTGAAACTTGAAGAAGTGGAGCGATATGAAAATTGCGGACCAATATAGTAGGGGCAGTTTTGGACAATTTTGGGCACAAAAATGAGGTAATAGTTCTTCTTAAATTAAAGTAATTGGATATTACTTATTTTATGTTTAAGAGATGAATATATGTTAAGGAAGAAATGGAAAATAAGATGTGTATGTGATAGATGTGTTGTTGGCCGATTGGAGGCAGTTTTGTGTCATTGGTTTCGTTGGTTATATTGTTGTTGTTATCCACACTTGTCGCATGTTAAAATGAGGTAATATTGTTGTTGATAAGTTGGTATGTCATATATGGAAGTGTTGGAACTTGAATTGGAATAAAATGAATTAAGAAAAGAGTTATCAGATTGTAGTTATTGGCCGTGGAATCTATAAAACTCTTGGACGTTATTATACAGTTTTTAGGGACTGTTTTAGGGCGTTGGAATTCTGGAAATTCAACCCTCATTTTGCATGTTTAATGTGGGAAAATGACTAATGAAAGTCCTAAGGAATAAGGGTGAAAAAGGCTTCACATTGTACCCTTAACGTTGGTTATTTATGGACTGTTTTATAAACTGCTTTTATATCATTGTGGGACAGAATTTTACACGTCAAGTTAGCGTGTAATCCCCTTTGGTTGTTACTTTGGTTGTGAACTGTTTATTTAAGTTAAGAGGCTGAATTTTGCACGTAAGGTATGCGTGTGATCCCCTTTGGTTAACTGCTGGTTATGCCCTTAATTGTGGCTTAGTTGTTATTGAATTTGGGCCTTGGAAAAGGTGAAAAGTACGTAGAAACAAAGGAAGTGCTACCCAAATTCCCGTAGAATAAGAGGGCCATTATTTGGTATAAATCTTACACTTGGAAGATTGAAGTTGATAGAAGTGTTATTGTCATTTTAGGTTGAAGTGCTACGTGTGTCATATTCTACTTGGCATGTGGAATAGCCGACAAGGTTGAAGTACATTGGGGCGTATTCTACTTGTCGTGTTGGTTAGTCGTCAACGAGGTATGTGAACTTTTTCCTTCTATCGGCATGATTGATTATTGGAGTATAGATGACTTATTTCTTGAAGTATACTTGCCTCGTTATTAGAGTATTCATGTTATTGATTCTATGCTAAAGGCATGTCTAAATTATTCCTAAGTCCTTACCAAGTCTTATGGGAGATGTTGGTAAGAGTGTTTAGTAAGCATTGGAGTCGAGTTGATCTTGCTAAGTTACAACACTAATGAAACTTGATTTATTTGAAAGTCATGAGACTAGATTTATTTGAAAGTTATGAGACTTAGTTGAAAGTATATGAGACTTTACTTGAAGGTATATGAGACCTTACTTTAAAGTATATGAGACTTTATTTGAAGGTATATGAGACCTTACTTGAAAGTATATGAGATTTGATTAGATGAAGTTAAGAGACTTGATTTATATGAAGTATAAATGACTTGATTTTGGGAAAGAAGAAGTAACTTGATTTAAAGGTATAAGTTACTTGATTTGAAAAGAATAAGTTACTTGAGTTTAAAAGTGTAAGTAACTTGTTTTTAATAGTAAAAGTGCCTTGATGCTACAAGTGCTAGTATCTTGGGGTTTTATAAAGGAAAGAATAGATGTACATAGTTGTCACGACCAGGCAGCGGGCGCGATTAACGCCCTAATGGGCGTCATTCGACTGTCACTCTTAATCCGCTTAATCTGAGATGTCTACATAAATTTCGCAGACAACGCCGCTTTTACAACATATCCCTAAAGCGGGCGGCGTAAGAAATTTGTCAAACAACAACAAACAACGATCATAATAGGTCACCACTAAGTGCCGCCACATACATCACGCCGCAAATGCATAAATCAAAATACGCAAGCCGGCAAGGCTGCTACTAGATAACGACATCAAAACTCAAAAAAAGGTACAAACATCCAACCCACAACTTTCTACAGACCTCTAAGAGAGTAATACTGACATATGACGGGACAGGACCCCGTCGTGCCCAAAAATATGCATAAGTCTGAAAAATAAAGGTCTGTACCAAAAATAGCCGCTCCGAACAAAGGAGCTCTCCAACCTGTCTGAAATCCTAGACCGGAGGGTCACCTATCTCAACTCCCCGAACTGCGGCATGAACGCAAATTTCGAGAAAATGGGACGATGCGAGATAATGTACTGAGTATGTGAAACATAAAATCTCAGAAATCGAGTAACAATCGTACTCAAGTAAAACAGATTCACCAAACTTTCATAAATCGAGAATCATGTCGAAAATCATATCATGTATATTGGATCATAAAACATCGTGCTCATGCTCAGATATAAAATCAGATAACATGTCTCGGCCCTCTATGGAGGGACTCGATGGAATCTGTATATGCGCGCGTAACATGTCTCGGCCCTCTAAGGAGGGACTCGATGTAATCTGTATATATATATAACGTGTTTCGGTCCTCTAGTGAGGGACTCGATGAGTGATGCATGGCTGTGCACGAACATGATTTGGCCCGGGACTCAGTGGAATGAAATAGTAACATTTAGCACGAGTAGATATCATGAGCAACTGTATGCAGCTAAAATCATTATGTGACTCTCAATAACATTTCTACCATAAACTCTGTTACTGAATCATAATCATTAGTAAATAATCATTTTTAAAACTGAACTGGTAGGAGTTAAGTACGTCCGCCGTACTTTACTAAAAATCATACCAAAAGAAAGAAGGAAAAGTCTCACATACCTCTTAGGAGAACTAATCAGCTTGGTATTAAGGTATTCTTCGTCTAGTACTTCAACCTATGATAAGGAACAACATGCTCGTCAATTCTATGATTCCTAATGTAAGTTATATGCTTAAAGACTCCCTTATTTCTACAAAAATTTGGGTAGCATTTCCTTTGTTTATGTGTGTATCCACAATTTTCCAATAATCCAAATCAACCAACAATTCAACTCCAACTACAATCCAATCAAACCAACAACCCAATTCAAACCAACAATCCAATTCAAACCAACAATTCCCCTTTATTCCAGAATATAAAATTAACACCTTTCTACACTTAATTCTTTCGAGGCATGTATAGGTAACTTATTTCAATACATATGCATGTTTGTAGCTTATTTACATACTAAATCAGCCCGTAATGCATTACCAAAATGTTCAATAATTTCTATCAATTTTCCGGCCGTATCAACATGTTATAAATTCCAACTTTTCCTTTTAAATTCTTAAATATTTCAATTCATCTTGTAATTCCTTCACACAAATAATTATCTCTTAATCATCAAGGCTACATCTCAATTCTCAACATGCAAATGGTAATCAAAATAACAATTCAACCATGCATCTTCACTATCTCCCTGATGTATAATCTAGCATAGTCCTCAGCTGAATAAGTAGTCCGGACTGGAAGAAAATGGGCTGATTTTGTCAGCCTATCTACAATAACCCAGATGGAATCACACTTCCGCTGAGTACGAGGCAATCCTGTAATAAAATCCATATTAATTACCTCCCACTTCCAAGTCGGGATCTCTATCGCCTGTAGTAGCCCACCAGGCTTCTGATGCTCGACCTTAACCTGTTGACAATTCGGGCACTGAGCAACAAACTCTGCCACATCTCTCTTCATGCCATCCCACCAATACAAGCTCCTAAGGTCATGATACATTTTCGTCGACCCTGGATGAATAGAATAACGGGCATTGTGTGCCTCACCCATAACCTGCTGACGCAGTCCTGCAATGTCGGGTACACATAACCTACCATCATACCGTAGCACACCCTCAGAGGTCACCTCAAATAAAGCCTTCTCCTTTCGGAGAGCTGTCTCTCTATACTGTGCCAGAACAGGATCATCATACTGGCATCTCTTTACCTCTTCTATGATAGAGGACTCAGATAATCCTCGAACAAAAATACAACTATCTCCGAATCCGCCAACCGGACTCCAAGGTCAAGCTTCTTGTGAATCTCTTGAACCATCTCTTTCCCCGTCCGCACATCCGACAAACTACCCATGGATCTACGGCTGAGAGCATCTGCCACAACGTTGGCCTTCCCTGGGTGGTACAGAATATCAACATCATAATCCTTTAGCAACTCAAGCCACCACCTTTGTCTCAGATTAAGTTCCTTCTATTTAAAGATGTATTGAAGACTCTTATGATCTGTGTAAATATCAACATGAACACAATACAAGTAATGTCTCCATATCTTCAAAGCATGAATCACCGCTGCTAGCTCTAAATCATGAGTGGGATAATTCTTTTCATGTTTTGAGTCGGAGGCATAAGCTATAACTTTGCCATGCATCAACACACACCCTAACCCGATACCAAGCATCACAATAAATCACATACTCGCCTAACCTCCGAGAGTCAAAATCGGGCCAAGTCAACTTATCCTTCAACAATCAAAATCGTGCTCACAAGCATCGGTCCACTGGAACTTAGCTACCTTCTGGGTTAGCCTAGTCAAGGGTGCTGAGATCGAGGCAAAAGTTTCCACAAACCTCCTATAATACCCTGTTAGACCCAGGAAACTGCGTACCTCAGTAGGTGTAGTGGGCCTGGGCCATGTCTTCACTGCCTCAATCTTCTGAGTATCCACCCGAATACCATCTGCCCCGATAATATGCCCCAAGAATGCCACTGATGCCAACCAAAACTCACATTTCGAAAATTTGGCATACAATTGCCGGTGCCGGAGGACTCCAAGTACCGTCCTCAAGTGATTCGCGTGCTCCTGCTCTGAGCGAGAATATACCAGGATGTCATCAATGAATACTATAACAAATGTATCCAAGAATGGTTTGAACACCCGGTTCATTAGGTCCATGAACACTGCTGGAGCATTAGTCAACCCAAACGACATTACCCTGAACTCATAATGTCCGTACCGGGTCCTGAACGCAGTCTTCGGGATATCTGCCTCTCTAACCCGTACCTGATGATAACCGGATCGCAGGTCTATCTTCGAGAAATACTTAGCGCCCTGCAACTGGTCGAACAAGTCATCAATCCTGGGAAGGGGATACCTATTCTTGATGGTCACCTTATTCAGCTGCCTATAGTCAATGCACATCCGCAGCGAACCATCCTTCTTCTTTACAAATAACACCGGCGCACCCCATGGAGATGCACTAGGCCTAATGAAGTCCTTCTCTAATAGGTCTCTCAATTGTTCCTTTAACTCCTTCAACTCTGCAGGTGCCATTCTATAAGGGGTGATGGATATAGGTTGGGTACCTGGCAATATATCTATACTGAAATCTATCTCCCGTTCTGGAGGAAGACCTGGGAGATCATCTGGGAAAACATCCGAAAACTCACTGACTATCGGAACTGACTGAAGGGCCGGTACCTCGGCCTCCGTATCATGTACCCGAACTAAGTGATAAATACACCTCTTTCGAACCATCTTCCTTGCCTTGAGGTATGAAATAAACTTACCCCTCGGCGATGCGGTATTCCCTTTCCATTCAATAACTGGTTCGTCTGGAAACTGGAATCGAACCAACTTCTCTCGACAATCAACGTTGGAAAAACAAGAGGCCAACCAATCCATACCCATAATAACGTCGAAGTCGATCATATCCAACTCTTTCAAATCTGCTGAGGTACGACGGCTATATATCGCCACCGAGCAATTCTTATACACACGCCTAGCTATAACCGAATCTCCCACCGGTGTAGCTACCTCGAATGGTTCTATAGGCTCAGGTTCTATCCCTATCCTACTAGCAACAAGAGGGGATATATAGGACAAGGTGGAGCCTGGATCAATCAAAACATACACATCATAGAAAAAGACCGATAATGTACATGTGACAACATCCGTGACGCCTCGGTCGCGCTTCATCGCTATGGCATAAATGCGGTTCAAGGACCGCAAGAATCGAACTCGCCACGGCTCGCACGCCACCGATGTTCGAGTACCGCCCATGGGGCGCATAACTGTAGTCGACGATGAACCGGCAATAGAACCCGTAGGCTGAGCCATAGCACCTGTGCCATATCTATACGGACACTCCCTCATCAAATGGCCTGGACGGCCGCAAGAAAAACAAGTACCAGTATCAATGCGACACTTCGGATGACGTGCGCCACATGTGGACATCGAGGAGAGATGGTTCCCACCGCCTAAAACCTCGCGTCGCGACTGCTGCTCGGGAGCCCGACCGCCTGAATGCCCCGAGCGATCAAATCGTCTACCAGAAGTCTGTGAAGGTGTACTCTGGCCGGCCGAGGAATACCCGATAATCGCCTACCCGGACGTCACCAAAACACCGCTGCCCCGCCTCTTGGGTTGATCTATCTCATCGACTTCTTCCGCCGTCTCCCTCTATGTCTCTCCTCAATCACATGCGCAAATGCCTGCATCCGGGCGATATCCATGGTCAGCTGAAGTGCGGCTGTCAAGCACCCATCAATAAGATAATGGTCCAACCCCATCACATAACGGTGCACCCTATCCGCCATGTCTGCTACCATAGTGGGCGCGTACCGGGCCAAGGAGTCGAACTCCAAACTATACTCTCTGACCGTCCTCCCATTCTCGCCGCAATCAGAAACTCGCCGACTCTTGCCCGCCTCATCTCCGAGGCATAAAGTGGCGAATGCTTCAAAACTCATCCCATACCGCAGAGGAGCACTCGCCCTAGACAACTCCCAGGACTCAAACTAGTTGATCGCTACATCACGCAACCCAGTATGACGCCAATATAATCGACTCGATCTAAGCCCGGATTACCCTCAATGTCCTCTGCGTCTGGCGGATGAACTCATGTGGATCATCCTCAGGCCTGGACCCGTAAAACTCCGGTGGATTGCAACTCAGGAAATCTCTAACCTCAAACCGCTCGCCTGGTTAATCACGGCTCCTGCCTATGAACCTGTCCCGCCACTATCCTTGCCAACTCTCTTAAATCTCCATCATGTGCCCCTGTCTGGGGAACCGAAGGCTCAGGTACTGGGGTCTCGGATACGGGTGATGTTGCCCCATGAGAGGGAGCCTCTAGAAGTGGTGACGAGGCAGAGTCCGTCGTCGGGGGCACACTCTCAGGAGTAGACCGCGTGCAAGACCACAGTAGCTCTCGCACTACTAGTGTCCTCATCAGAGATTTGCCCTTCCGGGCCACGGGCGCCTTCCTCGGAGGCATAGCTGTAAACATAGTAAACTTATCAGAAGACGGATCATCCTAATAACACAGCTCTATAGGACGATCTAAGAGGTGGAAGGATAGAAACAATCCTAAATGTTCGGCAGCCTCCTGTGTATAAGTATGGTGCACAACATACCCATACACAAGACTCTACTAAACACGGTCTGTAGACATTCCAAGGACTAACTGCTCTGATATCACTTTTGTCACGACCCGACTCGACGGGCCGCGATTAACGTCCTAATTGGACGTCATTACTGACCTGTCACTCTTAATCCGTTTAATACATATGTCTACATAAATTTCGGCAGCACAACGCTGCTTTTACAACATATCCCTAAAACGGGCGAGCCGACAAGGCTGCCAAAACAACAACAAACAACAGTCATAATAGGCCAGCCGACTAGGCTGCCACCAACCACATCACGCGCACAAAGAAATAAATCAAAATACGCAAGCCGACAAGGCTGCTACTAGATAACGACATCAAAACTCAAAACAAGGTACAAACATCCAACACACAACTGTCTACAAACCTCTAAGAGAGTAATACTGACATATGACGGGACAAGACCCCGTCGTGCCCAAAAATATGCATAAGTCTGAAAAATAAAGGTGCAGACCAAAAATAGCCGCTCGGAACAAAGGAGCTCTCAACCTGCATGAAATCCTAGACTGGAGGGTCACCTATCTGAACTCCTGAACCTGCGGGCATGAACGCAGCCCCCCGAGGAAAGGGGGGTCAGTACGAGATAATGTACTGAGTATGTGAAACATAAAATACTGTAAAACTGAGTAACAATTGTACCAAGTAAAACAGAGAGTCATCAAACTTTCATAAAACTGAGAATCATGTCTGAAAATCATATCATGTATACTGGATCATAAAACATTGTGCTCATGTCTGTATATAAAAATGTATAACATGTCTCGGCCCTCTATAGAGGGACTCGATGGAATCTGTATCTGCGCGCGTAACATGTCTCGGCCCTCTAAGGAGGGACTCGATGTAATCTGTATATATATAACGTGTCTCGGCCTCAGTGAGGACTCGATGAATGATGCATGGCTGTGCACGAACATGATCTGGCCCGGGACTCAGTGGAATGAAATAGTAACACTTAGCACGAGTAGATATCATGAGCAACTGTATGCAGCTAAAATCATTATATGACTCTCAATAACATTTCTACCATAAACTCTGTTACTGAATCATAATCATTAGTAAATAATCATTTTTAAAACTGAACTGGTAGGAGTTAAGTACGTCCACGGTACTTTACTAAAAATCATGCCAAAAGAAAGAAGGAAAAGTCTCACATACCTCTTAGACGAACTAATCAGCTTGGTATTAAGGTATTCTTCGTCTAGTGATGCGCGGTAAGATGCACACACTTTAAACGCAAGTGCACGTTATCGTGACAAGTAATATAGTCTTAGTAAGACCTAATATCGTCCACAAGGATTAGAGTTCAATTACCAACTATCTATTTTCTAGTATCTATTTGGTGAATTGATAACTAATTTGTTGTTTATAACTAAGAATTATGCGAGCTATTTAACTATAAAGATTTACTTCAGTGATGATGAGAATAGGGCTTCCATGTATCCTTACGATCCGCTTATGCTACTTACTAATGCATTAACTTATGGTATTCTTCTTTTGGAGAAAACAGGTTTACGAAATCGTTTTATACTCCCGTTAGGGTTATATAAACACTCAACCCCAGTATCGCACCTTACCTACCTTTCGGTGATAATGATAACTCTATAGGAGGATTAAGAACAAAAACCTAGTTGGCCACGCACAATGCGCAAAATTAGGGTTGTTAAGCCTCTCATCAACGCTTACATAAATAATTGAGGTATTTTCATCCCCAATCCAAGAATGTCTACCCAACTTACAAAGATATTCACAATCCCCTTTCTAACTGGATTAGAAATCATATAGTGATAATTAGTTGTCAATTAATTACCAAGAATTCAACTCAATTATTGGATAGATCTCACAATAAGAAAAATAACCATAAGCATGCATTAATTTATAACATAAGTTTCTAGTAATTCAACATGGAAAGCCCTATAAGAGAATTAGTTCCTAGTCATTGACATGACAAGAACTAATTCAAAGTTCATCATACAAAATTGAAATAAAGAACAAGAAAGAGAAAATAAATTACTAAACTAATGGTATCCAATCTCCAAGCAAAAGTCTTGTGTTGTGCAAGAAGGGGAACCCTTAAAAACTGCCTAGGGTTCTCCTTTTATAGCCGAAACCGCCTCCTCTTTTCCTTCAGCCCGCCTGCAATTTCAAAAGACCTAATTTTTCCTGGCGCCACGGTTCGCAGACAGCGCCACACAAAGTTCTGCAATCCGTCGGGTGTTTTGGCGCCGCGCCCGAGTATTCGCCAGATGGTAGCCGCGCTACTGGAACTCTGTAGCTTTGGATGTTTAGGCGCGCCGCGCCAGATTCGCTGCAAGAGCCGCGGCTGGATCTTCTCGCAGCCTCTTCGAATAGTGGGCGCCGCGCCTGCTTTTATCGCAGGAGGCCGCGCTACTGGTCTGATTTTATCCTCGTTCGCCACTTTCTCTGCTTTCACTGCATCTCATCTTTTGCCCTCTTTTTGCTCCTTTTTCCGCCATTTGGCCATTTTAACCACTTTGACTCAAAAGAAAGAAAAACTATCCTAATACGACACTTATATGTGCAAAATGGGACAAAAGACTAACTAAAATCGACTAAAAGGTGTATATAAAATACACCGATCATCTAGTACTTCAACCTATGATAAGGAACAACATGCTCGTCAATTCTATGATTCCTAATGTAAGTTATATGCTTAAAGACTCCCTTATTTCTACAAAAATTTGGGCAGCATTTCCTTTGTTTATGTGCGTATCCACAATTTTCCAATAATCCAAATCAACCAACAATTCAACTCCAACTACAATCCAATCAAACCAACAACCCAATTCAAACCAACAATCCAATTCAAACCAACAATTCCCCTTTATTCCAGAATATAAAATTAACACATTTCTACACTTAATCCTTTCGAGGCATGTATAGGTAACTTATTTCAATACATATGCATGTTTGTAGCTTATTTACATACTAAATCAGCCAGTAATACATTACCAAAATGTTCAATAATTTCTATCAATTTCCCGACCGTATCAACATGTTATAAATTCCAACTTTTCCTTTTAAATTCTTAAATATTTCAATTCATCTTGTAATTCCTTCACACAAATAATTATCTCTTAATCATCAAGGCTACATCTCAATTCTCAACATGCAAATGGTAATCAAAATAACAATTCAACCATTGGAGCCAAATATCTAACTATTTTAGTTCGAAATTTGCCAACCAATTCTAACAACAACTACATGCGATTCTTATTCACGTTCCATCATAATTTAGGCTTGTTTTTTTAACCCAATTTCATCTCCTTAATTCTGAAAATAAGCATTTCATTTATATCAAAAAAAAGAAGAAATTTTACCTCAAAGAAATGCTCAAAAAAACTGCCCAGTTTTTTCGATTTCAAGCCCAAGTTTCTCATCAATTTCATGTCCAATCCTTCACTTCTTCATCTCCAATCCAACATGCAACTATTCTACCATGTTAATCCCTCATTCTTACACCTTTTCCTTCAAGAAAACTTGTCCAAAACTTAAGAAACCACAACCCTAAAATCTGCCAGCAGTGGGACGTTTTCCCCACCGTTTTGGTGCAATATTTGGCTTTTAATTTGTAGAATGATTGTAATCTAGGAAGAGAAAATTGTTGTCTTCAATTTGGCTAAGAGGAAGAGGAGATATTTGACTATGGTGAAGAGAAAGAAGAGAAGAAATGGTGTTGAAGTGTGAAGAGGAAGGATTGTTCTTAGTTTTAAGTTGATTTTTAAAATCTGAAAATTATACTTTCTTTTATTGCAATTTAGCCCCCTTCAATGCCACACTTTGCCCCCTCTAAGTATTTATTTAACTAAATCAATCCCACTTCTTTTAATCTAATTTCCCATTGCCTTAATATCTTATCATCACACCTTATATACCTTACTAACTTAACGGAAAAAAAATATGTTTATTTACACCACCATTTCTAAAGAGATTTCCGGCGTCACATTCGTCATTGTCAAAAATTAATCCGTATTAGCACGTAGAATATTTGTAATTTCGAAAATTGGAAATCTCAATCCTTAATGACGTTCTAAATCTTTGTCTTAACATACAGGTGTAACAATAGTACTTTTGGGTTCAACTCCCTTATATGACATGATATGATTCTTTTTATAAGATTAGATGTACATAGTACTTTGAGTTCATTTCCCTAATGTTACATCACATGATAATGCCTTGGTTTTATTAAAAGGAAAGAAGTGATAGTGCCTTGGTTTGTTTAAAAAGAAAGATGTGGTAGTGCTTTAGTTTCAAAAATGAAAGTTGGTTATAATGACTTTATGGGAAGTTTGTTATAACGATTTTATGGAAAGTTAAAAGATGGTTTAAAATGTCATATGGTTGCATTGATACACCGAGTCTCATGGTGTGCCGGGACACGTTTCATGTACACACATGAGGATTATATGGATAGTTATGATTACACCGAGTCCCCTAATGGGTAGGGACACGTTATAGGTGCATATGTGAGGAGGATGACCACACCGAGTCCCCTGATTTGTTGTTTATAACTAAGAATTATGCAAGCTATTTAACTATAAAGATTTACTTCAGTGATGATGAGAATAGGGCTTCCATGTATCCTTACGATCCGCTTATGCTACTTACTAATGCATTAACTTATGGTATTCTTCTTTTGGAGAAAGCAGGTTTACGAAATCGTTTTATACTCCCGTGAGGGATATATAAACACTCAACCCCAGTATCGCACCTTACCTACCTTTCGGTGATAAGGATAACTCTATAGGAGGATTAAGAACAAAAACCTAGTTGACCGTCACGCACAATGCGCAAAATTAGGGTTGTTAAGCCTCTCATCAACGCTACATAAATAATTGAGGTATTTTCATCCCCAATCCAAGAATGTCTACCCAACTTACAACATATTCACAATCCCCCCCTTTCGGAATCTGATTAGAAATCATATAGTGATAATTAGTTGTCAATTAATTACCAAGAATTCAACTCAATTATTGGATAGATCTCACAATAAGAAAAATAACCATAAGCATGCATTAATTTATAACATAAGTTTCTAGTAATTCAACATGGAAAACCCTATAAGAGAATTAATTCCTAGTCATTGACATGACAAGAACTAATTCAAAATTCATCATACAAAATTGAAATAAAGAACAAGAAAGGGAAAAGAAATTACTAAACTAATGGTATCCAATCTCCAAGCAAAAGTCTTGTGTTGTGCAAGAAGGGGAACCCTTAAAAACTGCCTAGGGTTCTCCTTTTATAGGATGAAAACCGCCTCCCTCTTTTCCTTCAGGCCTGACCCAGAATTTCGTCAAAAGACCTAATTTTTCCGCGTCGGCGCCGCGGCATGCGACATGCGCGCCGAAAGTTGTGCAATCCGTCGGGTGTTTTGGCGCCGCGGCCCTGATATCTGGCATGCGAGGCGCGCTGGAACTCTGTAGCTTCTCGGATGTTTAGGCGCGCGCGCTGCATCTGTTGCGAGCGCGCGCGCTGGATCTTCTGACCTCTGAATAGTGTCGCGCGGCCCGCTGATCGCAGGAGGCGCGCGCTGGTGCAGATTTTATCCTCGTTCGCCACTTTCTCTGTTTCCAGCTCTGGCATCTCCTATTTTGCCCTCTTTTTGCTCATTTTTCCGCCATTTGGCCATTTTAACCACTTTGACTCAAAAGAAAGAAAAACTATCCTAATACGACACTTATATGTGCAAAATGGGACAAAAGACTAATTAAAACTGACTCAAAATGTGTATATAAAATACACCGATCAAATACCCCAAACTCAACCTTTGCTCGCCCTCGAGCAAAGATAGAAAGAAATAAAAATAAAAGACTCAAAGAAACGAAAATAAGAGACTCACTGCCATTGATCACTTTTGCTGTATTAGAGTTAACTAGAAAAACATGAAGGTTAGCAAAATAATATTCAGGAACATATAGCATGAAATTTCAGCACCTTAAGCTAGATATTTCGCAAACTCATATTCATCATGCTTAATGGAAGTCAATATACTAAATCATGCATTTAAATTCAAGAATTCCTATGGCATGCTTACTTGCTACTCTCCACTAATTTTGGATATGCATAAAAGAGATCTTCAGGACTTTAAGGGTTGTAATGTAGGCTTAGGTAGGGGTAGATAAAAATAGGCAATTTAGGCTCATTTCGTGTACCATAAGCTTTTTAGCTTTTCAATATTTCCCTTTTTCTTTTTGTTCTTTCCTTCACTTCGATTCTATCTTTTCCCTCTTTTGTTTTGGGAGAGTGAAGTATATAATAATAATGGCCAAACTTAGGCTTTGCTATTTCTTATTACTTTTGTATTGGGGTCTGAGACTTATTCACTATTTTTGTCTCTTTTTAACACAATGTATTCCACTATTTCATATTTTCACTTATGGTACAATTTGTGGGAATATAGGGTGTCAAAGAAGTTTCAAATTTAGGCTCAATGGGGCTGACTAGGGATATTTTTTAAAGTACGGGATAGAAAGGAATGGTAAGAATGGGCTATCAAAGAAATGCACAGTCATCTCCCAACATGCATATCCTAACTATTTCGCCTTAAAAAGCAAGCAATCATAACACATAAGTATTTATCATTTAGCGCATAACTCAAGCAAGAAACTCGATTAGCGGATTCGTGAGTTTTTGGCATATCTAACCTAAGTGTTTAGATAGTTGCTTCAATTCCTTTACATTATTCCACCTTACTTCACTAGGTGTTTCTAGCAACTACAAAGATACATGATCTTTGTGGACAATTATGACTCAAAAAGAAAAAAAATTGGTGACTCCAAAATAAACATAAAAACAATCAAAAAGACTTAAGTAAAACATAACATGACACAAAGAAAATAAAACACAAATAAAACACTCACAAACTGAAATCACACATTGTCCCCAATGTGTGTAGACTCAAAGACAATAAAAGAAATAAGACACTTACAAACTTTGGCTAAAATGGTGGTGGTGGCGGTGGATAATGCATCGACCATTGGTTGAACAAGGAACTCAACTCGTTGATTTGTTGCCTTGTTTCTTCTTTGTCACTTGTACTCTGTGTCCAAGGTCTGCATCATCCTCACCTGATTTTGATACAATTGCTCCATCGTGGGTGTTGGAGGTTCTGCTCCTGTGGTTGGCCGGTGGCTAGGTCCTGCCTCATATTGAGCCCCTATTTCAGGCTCATCTTCGTCCATGGCGGCCTCTGCTGCTGCTGCTGCTGGTTGTACTCTCCGTCTGCTTTGGGGGCTTGGGTCGGGAAAGAGTGCACTATCCCATAGGACACGGCGGTTGGTTTCTCTCGTGAGTGTCGGTGGGTAGTTTTGGGACCGCTCGTGTGACATAGCTTGGTGATAATCGAGCCATGTCTAATCACTTTGTTGTTACCAACTCGCTGATTTCTCAATGCTCTGCACTATTTCTTTCCCAGCATCAATCGTCAATCCTCATAATTCCATATATCGGTTTAATTATCCTCCGCACTCTGGTGAAGTGCGTGGATGGAATCATCGCGGCGATGAAATATAGCCAACATTTGGCTACTTTGTTGAATTGCTTTGTTGGTGCTCTTGACCCATTTCTTCCAATATAAAAAACAGCCGGTAGCTCACGGTGTCTGCAGCGGCATTCGGTCGATGTGGTCAATCTTTATAGACCGTGTTCTAAAGTGATTCCAATCACTTCTTTCTTCAACATCAACTGCTTTCAATTGTATATTTATATCCTCTGCATCACAGCACATAACGTCCCTTACAAAGCATCCCTTTCCACCTCCGGAAAATTGGCATAAAATTTACGCACCGTTGTTGTGTTTCATGGTGCTATCTTCTAGGATTCACAAATTTCCTCCAATCCCTTAACTCAATTATCGCCCGAATGGGCTCATAAACATCTTCTTCCCATATGACTCCTCCGGTAGTCCATTCCCTTTCGTATTAAAGTGCAGTATCAAGCTTTTTGTATCTTTGGTAGGCTTGGTAGCTCACAAACCTATTTTCATCGTATTGTGGGGTTGGGGTGGATGTGGAGCCTCTTCTCTTCCTGGTGGCCATGGTTTAAAATAGTTTATGGAGCTTTTCAATTTAGTGGCACAAATGTTTCCTGCACAATCTACAACTAGCAGCGAACACAACACCCCCAAACTTCAACTTTTCTATCCAATACCCACACTCCTTTTCTACTCTTTTCTCTAAACTTCACAATAAACTTTTCAGTACCCAATTACTTCAACTACAATATTCCTTCAAACTACTACCTCCTGTGACTTCAGTAAAGGATTCAAGAACAGAAAAAGATTACCTTTTTATGAGAAGCTTCAAGCCGTTTCTTGTTTCTAATGGTGGTTTGAGGTTATGGAATGGAGCTTTGTTGGTTGAGATGGTTTAGGGTTTTTAGGAATTTAAGAGTTTTGGTTGTGGTTGGGTTTAATTTGTGGAGGATTTGTGGGCAAATTTTTGGAATTTCGTGGGTCTTTGGAGAGGAAGGGTTAGGTTTTTGAAATTGGATTTGGGGAAAATCTGATTCTGGGCGTTTTAAGTTCTGGATTCCCGCTTGGCGCTGCTTTTAGCGCGCGGCTAAACCTGCGCTCGCCGGGACTTCTGCGTCGCGGCCACATTCTGGCGCCGCGACGCTAAATTTGGCAAATTTTACGGAATTTTTGTATGCGGCCAGAACTTCGCGCTGTTCAATTCTTTTGGCGCGCGCCACGCTCTGGCGCGCTTACCGCTTTTTCGAAATTAGCTTTTCTTGATTTATTTCCTGTACTATCAATCACAAAGACAAATACAAGAATCCAAGACCGTGAGATTGTTACAGACAAAATAAAATAAAATAAAGCAGAAATTAAAATAACATAATTGAAAACGTTGGGTTGCCTCCAACAAGCGTGACATCTTTAACGTCTTTTAGCGGGACGCAATTAACCTGCAGTGCTCATTGGACCTTCTGCGAGCTGCTTGCAATCATGATTTATTGCTATAGGTCTCAATTTCCTATAACTATTTGTTCAAACAAGAGCCTTAAACATATAAGTATCCCCAAGTACACAAGATAGGTTTGTCTTTTAGGCTTTTTATAGTGTAGAGTCAGTGAAATTCTTTACATCTCTTAACTCAGGGTTGCCCTTGATGATATGTAATTCTATTTGGGAGCCATTAGTGATAGCTAGTGGTGTTTCTTCCGTGATAGGTGCGGGAAAAGAATTTCCACAGAATCCGAAGGCGATAATTGGATCCCCAAATCTTTTTATTCTCTACACTAACTACCTTGCAGATTCTCAATAGTTGGGTGTGGTTCGGGCCCTGAGTTGCTTGCCACCCCATAGGTCTTTGATTGATTTTCTTGCATTTCACGCCAAATATGATCGCGAGTTCTCTATTTGCGGTTTCGACTTCTTTATGGCGATCTCATTTCGTCCATGAATCTGCGCTTGATACTTAGTGAGGCGAGTATGACTTCTCGCAATTCCTCTCTCTTCCTCTACGGTTGGGCTCGATCATATTGACGGATAGTACTCCATATCTTCAGGATCCCTGAGATACATCAAAACCAACAAAGGATCACGACACCCTTGTTTTCACACAACAAATACATAAAACAAAAAAATTAGAAAAACTATACAGAAAACCCAAATTAGAAATTAAAAATAGATAAATTTGATATTGAACTATGCCTAATCCGAATGGCGCCAAAAACTTGATGCGCGGTAAGATGCGCACACTTTAAACGCAAGTGCGTTATCGTGACAAGTAATATAGTCTTAGTAAGACCGAATATCGCCCACAAGATTAGGGTTGATTACCAACTATCTATTTTCTAGTATCTATTTGGTGAATTGATAATTGATTTGTTGTTTATAACTAAGAATTATGCAAGCTATTTAACTATAAAGATTTACTTCAGTGATGATGAGAATAGGGCTTCCATGTATCCTTACGATCCGCTTATGCTACTTACTAATGCATTAACTTATGGTATTCTTCTTTTGGAGAAAGCGGGTTTCTGAAATCGTTTTATACTCCGTTAGGTTATATAAACACTCAACCCAAAGATCGCACCTTACCTACCTTTCTGATAAGGATAACTCTATAGGAGGATTAATAACAAAAACCTAGTTGGCCAGTCGCGCATGATGCAAAATTAGGGTTGTTAAGCCTCTCATCAACGCTTACATAAATAATTGAGGTATTTTCATCCCCAATCGAGAATGTCTACCCAACTTACAACATATTCACAATCCCCCCCTTTCGGAATCTGATTAGAAATCATATAGTGATAATTAGTTGTCAATTAATTACCAAGAATTCAACTCAATTATTGGATAGATCTCACAATAAGAAAAATAACCATAAGCATGCATTAATTTATAACATAAGTTTCTAGTAATTCAACATGGAAAACCCTATAAGAGAATTAATTCCTAGTCATTGACATGACAAGAACTAATTCAAAGTTCATCATACAAAATTGAAATAAAGAACAAGAAAGGGAAAAGAAATTACTAAACTAATGGTATCCAATCTCCAAGCAAAAGTCTTGTATTGTGCAAGAAGGGGAACCCTTAAAAACTGCCTAGGGTTCTCCTTTTATAGGCTGAAAACCGCCTCCCTCTTTTCCTTCAGGCCTGGCCCAGAATTTCGTCAAAAGACCTAATTTTTCCGCGTCGGCGCCGCGGCCCTGCAGACAGGCGCCGCGGCGCCGAAAGTTCTGCAATCCGTCGGGTGTTTTGGCGGCGCGACCCTGATATCTGCTGTCTGAGGGCGCCGCGGCGCTGGAACTCATGTAGCTTCTCGGATGTTTAGGCGTCGCGGCCCTGCATCTGGCATGCGAGCGCGCGCTGGATCTTCTGCGACCTCTCGAATAGTGGCGCGCGCCCTGCTGCGAGGCGCGCGTGCTGGTGCAGATTTTATCCTCGTTCGCCACTTTCTCTGTTTCCAGCTCTGGCATCTCATCTTTTGCCCTCTTTTTGCTCCTTTTTCCGCCATTTGGCCATTTTAACCACTTTGACTCAAAAGAAAGAAAAACTATCCTAATACGACACTTATATGTGCAAAATGGGACAAAAGACTAACTAAAACTGACTCAAAAGGTGTATATAAAATACACCGATCATCTAGTACTTCAACCTATGATAAGGAACAACATGCTCGTCAATTCTATGATTCCTAATGTAAGTTATATGCTTAAAGACTCCCTTATTTCTACAAAAATTTGGGCAGCATTTCCTTTGTTTATGTGCGTATCCACAATTTTCCAATAATCCAAATCAACCAACAATTCAACTCCAACTACAATCCAATCAAACCAACAACCCAATTCAAACCAACAATCCAATTCAAACCAACAATTCCCCTTTATTCCAGAATATAAAATTAACACAATTCTACACTTAATCCTTTCGAGGCATGTATAGGTAACTTATTTCAATACATATGCATGTTTGTAGCTTATTTACATACTAAATCAGCCGATGTACATTACCAAAATGTTCAATAATTTCTATCAATTTCCCGACCGTATCAACATGTTATAAATTCCAACTTTTCCTTTTAAATTCTTAAATATTTCAATTCATCTTGTAATTCCTTCACACAAATAATTATCTCTTAATCATCAAGGCTACATCTCAATTCTCAACATGCAAATGGTAATCAAAATAACAATTCAACCATTGGAGCCAAATATCTAACTATTTTAGTTCGAAATTTGCCAACCAATTCTAACAACAACTACATGCGATTCTTATTCACGTTCCATCATAATTTAGGCTTGTTTTTTTAACCCAATTTCATCTCCTTAATTCTGAAAATAAGCATTTCATTTATATCAAAAAAAAGAAGAAATTTTACCTCAAAGAAATGCTCAAAAAAACTGCCCAGTTGTTTCGATTTCAAGCCCAAGTTTCTCATCAATTTCATGTCCAATCCCTCACTTCTTCATCTCCAATCCAACATGCAACCATTCTACCATGTTAATCCCTCATTCTTACACCTTTTCCTTCAAGAAAACTTGTCCAAAACTTAAGAAACCACAACCCTAAAATCTGCCAGCAGTGGGACGTTTTCCCCACCGTTTTGGTGCAATATTTGGCTTTTAATTTGTAGAATGATTGTAATCTAGGAAGAGAAAATTGTTGTCTTCAATTTGGCTAAGAGGAAGAGGAGATATTTGACTATGGTGAAGAGAAAGAAGAGAAGAAATGGTGTTGAAGTGTGAAGAGGAAGGATTGTTCTTAGTTTTAAGTTGATTTTTAAAATCTGAAAATTATAGTTTCTTTTATTGCAATTTAGCCCCCTTCAATGCCACACTTTGCCCCCTCTAAGTATTTATTTAACTAAATCAATCCCACTTCTTTTAATCTAATTTCCCACTGCCTTAATATCTTATCATCACACCTTATATACCTTACTAACTTAACGGAAAAAAAATATGTTTATTTACACCACCATTTCTAAAGAGATTTCCGGCGTCACATTCGTCATTGTCAAAAATTAATCCGTATTAGCACGTAGAATATTTGTAATTTCGAAAATTGGAAATCCCAATCCTTAATGACGTTCTAAATCTTTGTCTTAACATACGAGGTGTAACAATAGTACTTTTGGGTTCAACTCCCTTATATGGCATGATATGATTCTTTTTATAAGATTAGATGTACATAGTACTTTGAGTTCATTTCCCTAATGTTACATCACATGATAATGCCTTGGTTTTATTAAAAGGAAAGAAGTGATAGTGTCTTGGTTTGTTTAAAAAGAAATATGTGGTAGTGCTTTAGTTTCAAAAATGAAAGTTGGTTATAATGACTTTATGAGAAGTTTGTTATAACGATTTTATGGAAAGTTAAAAGATGGTTTAAAATGTCATATGGTTGCATTGATACACCGAGTCTCATGGTGTGCCGGGACACGTTTCATGTACACACATGAGGATTATATGGATAGTTTTGATTACACCGAGTCCCCTAATGGGTAGGGACACGTTATAGGTGCATATGTGAGGAGGATGATCACACCGAGTCCCATAATAGGTCGGGACATGTTATACGACTTATATGACTTTACACCGAGACCCAGAAAGGGCCGGTACATGTTATACCTTATATGACTTTATATCGAGACCGAGAAAGGTCCAGGACATGTTATACCTTATATGACTTTACACCGAGACCCAGAAAGGGCCGGGGCATGTTATACCTTATATGACTTTACACCGAGACCCAAAAAGGGCCGGGACATGTTATACCTTATATGACTTCACACCGAGTCTCAGAATAGGCCGGGATATGTTATAACTTATACGACCCTACACCGAGTCCCAATATGGGTCGGGACATGTTAGATACAGAGTATGAGGACCGAGTCCCAATATGGATCGGGACATGTTATAGGTACGGGGTATGATACGTTATCTATACGTGTATGAACATGATGATTCTATGAGTAGGCATCAATGAGGCGAGTACAGTAGTACAGTGTTACAAGGTACATTTGACTCTTATTTTATATGACACGGTTGGATCTGGTATTTGATTATTTTACTTGTCCATGTCATTTCTTGGCCAACCATGATTTTAATACTGTACTTTAATTCCGTTCCATACTTAGTACTTGTTATCTTGACCCGCCGAGCTGCGTTAAATGCGAAGGTATTAGGTACTCGGTTGGGTGATCCGCGAGCTTATGATCTCGATCGGCCACATTGAGACAACTCCTATCTGAGTCTTGTCATGTTGGTATGAAGTTTGTATTAGAGTCTTGTACATTTATTGGTACGGCGGGGTCTTGTCCCGTCATAGTATTTGTCCAAACTCTTGGAGGTATGTATTCATATGTGGGTTGGACTTGCGTGAGTTGTATTTATTGTTGTACAGTTGTAGTCTCATTCGGGTATTATATATTATGGCAGTCTTGCCGGCTTGGCCTTTGTTTGAAAAAAAAATGTTATTTAGCTTCTGCGGGTTACTTGTGTTGTATGGTAGAAGGGTGCCCATGTAGGGTACCAGTCGCGGGCCTAATCGATGTATTTTATATACATCTTTTGAGTCATTTTTAGTTAGTTTTTTGCCCATTTTTGTACAAATATGTGTCGTGTTAGGATATATTTTCTTTCTTTTGAGTCACAATGGTTTAAAGTGACACATTGGTGAGAAAGAGCGAAAAGAGGGCAGAAACAGAGGTTCCAGAGCTCAAAAAGCTAAAAAGCGAGAAAGCGTATGGCGCTGACCAACCAGCAGCGATGAAACGCGGCCTTGAAGCGGCGCGAAGTTTGGTAGCGTTTCTGCGAGCATGGCCGGCGCCGACGCGGCAAAATTGACAAATCCGAATAGGATTGGGCCAAGTCCAAGAAAGAAAAGGTTTTGCACATTTTGGGTGATATAAAAGGACCTTTTAGGTCAGATTTGAAGGAGTTCTACACCTTACCATTCATCACAACATGAGATCAAGATTGAAGACTTATTTTTGAGTAATTTTTTGTTCTTTATTTTCTTTCTTTTTAGTATATGTTGGATATTATTTTAGTTCTTGGCATTTCTATGGCTAGGAACTAACTTAATTTAGGGCTTTCCATGTCGAATCGTTTGAACCTCGTTCTTATGAATTAATGCATGTTTTGTTTTCTTCTTATTATTGTTGAGATTTATTCAATAATTATTTTGATTGCTTGGTAATTAATTGATCACTAATTATCATAATTTATATAATTTCTAATCGAAAGCCGAAAGGGGAGATTGTGAATATGCTATAGTTGAATAAACATAGGTTTAAATCAAGGACGAAAGTACCCCGATACTTGTGTATCTTAATAGGTTATTGCTCTTAATCCTCCTTTGTAGTCAATCTTGTCATCGAAAGATAGAAGAGTTCTACATTGGGGTTGAGTGTTTATATTACCTTAACAAGAGTATAAAACGGCTTAGTTAACCTGCTATCTCAAAATAGAAGAAGAACCTTAATTATTTGCATTAACGAGTAAAGCGAGCGGATAGTTGAGGAGATTTGGAAGCCCTATTTCCACCATATCTGAAGTAAAGTAAAGTAATTTAGTTATCATCTATAATCATAGCTATAAACAAATCATCAAATTATCGGTTACCAAATAGATATTACAAAATAGAAGTAGTAATTTGACACTAATCCCTGAGGACGATAACTCGGTCTTCTAGACTATATTACTTGTCACGATACGTGCAATTGCGTTTAGCGTGTGTATAAATCGCGCATCAGGCCCGGGGTTCGGGTCGTGACAGAGTGGTATCAGAGCAGTTAGTCCTCGGAATGTCTACAAACCGTGTATAGTAGAGTCTTGTTTATCGGTGTGTTGTGCACCACATCTATAAACAGGAGGCTACAATACATTTAGGATTGGTTTCCATTCTTCTCAATCTGTGATCGTGCGATAGAGCTGTGTTGTTAGGGTAGTCTATCCCTAACGTATTATTGTGGTTGCAGTTATGTCTTCGAAAAAGGCAACAGTGGCCCAAACATGAATGCATGGACCTTGGTATTCAGGTTGGTAAAATTGTTGTATAGTTAGTATAATGATGTACATATATACAAATATATTTAATAGGGTCATATGTGTGTTGCCTGAAATGATTATGAGTTATCACGAGTTGGTTAAGCTTTGATAATGGCTTAGAGATATGAAAGCAGTTAATAAGTATAAACGGAACTATACGATCGAGTATCAAGGTAGAGATATTTGTGATTAATAATGAGTAGAAAGAAGGATTACTACAAGGATGATAAAGGTAAAGGAAATTGAATCTAAGTATAATGATCAAGTTTGGATATAGTAACGCCAAGGATTGGAAACAGGAGCAAAATGTGAGATTATGTACGTATACTAGAATAAGTTTGGAAGTACGAGAAGAGTACGACAAGTAAGAAAAGGAGTGAACAAGTGCTAAAAGAATTAAGGTGTTTATGGTTATGACTAAGGAAGGTACGAAAGGAGAATCTTTAGACCAAGAATGAGAGTTAAGTGTGACAATGGGTCGGGTTGTGGGCCAATTACGAGTCAACCCGTAGCATGAAATGAAGTGGGGCCAGTTAGAGATGGTCCCGCTATGTGATAGGGTCACGACGATGCAAGGCCCAAGTATCGTTAATTGTTGTACGAGTTCGTGGACGCGTTCCACCAGAACCAGGTCGTGGGAGCCGAGAATGGACAAAACGTGAGCATGTGATGGTTGTGTGCAAGTGCGGTTAAGTTGACACTTGGAATTTCAGCTTGACACCTAGAATGAACATTCGGGACGAATGTTTCTAAGGGGGAAAAGATGTTACACCCCGTATTTTCTAGAGAATGAGATGAGAACGTACGTGATAAAATAAGATTTGAATTTTGGAACGAAAGAAAAAGTACTTTTTCCTAAGGAAATATTTCGGAACCTCATGAAGGAAAAAAGTTTATTAATTGGAATTTGGTATTTGGGACTTATAAAATATATTAGAATTTTGGATTTTTAAGTTCCGAATTTGGTCATGTGGGGCCCACGGAAAAATTTTACGGTTTTGTGGGACCCACAATATTTTGAGATATTTTGGCCAAATATAGATATTTTGGAGGAAGAAATAATTTGGACCAATAGGAGGGTGACATGTTACCCCTCCACCTGTCTTGCTACATTATATGGATAACATGAAGACTTTGACTTAGATATTTGTGGAGACAAGTGGACAAGTGGGTCCCGCTCCACTTGTCCATCTAACCGCCCGCCTTATACCCGACAACTATAATTTTATTTGTACAACTTTATATTTATCTAAAGCCTAAATAATTTGACACACATAATTTTAGCAGCACATAAGTCCAAATACTAATTTAATTTATAAGACTATTTTGTTTTGGGTTTGATCACTAATTGATAAGTATGTTGACTTTGTTGCTAATTTGCTATATTGGTACTAGGGGTGCACAATTTTCGGTCCGGACCGAAAAATCGGATCGGGAAACCTCTTTGGGCCGGATCGAATGGGCCAGAGATTCTCGATCGATCTTGATCTTTAAAATACTTGTTTCGATTTTGGTCAAATTAGTCGATAAATTTTAATTTTTTTATACTATATATATATATATAATTTATATAATTCCTAATATATATAATATATTTAATATATATAATTCCTAATATATATAATATATATAATTCCTAATTTTCTAAATTCCTAATATATATAATATATATAATATATATAATATATATAATATATATAATTCCTAATATATATAATTCCTAATTTTCTAAATTCCTAATATATAATATATATATATAATTAGGATTAGGGTTAGGGACCGTTTTAAAAAATTAAATTTCCAATACTGAAATTGACATTCTCGGACACATTACCACAAAAATTTTACGTTGAAATCTATTGTACATCGCGAGATATTTAGATTTAAAAAGGAGAAAAACGTAACGATTTGGGGGAAAAGTGAAATTGAGGGGCAAGATGGACGTTTTTGGAGAAATCGGCTGAAGCAAATAGATTTACTCCGTTTGGGATTATTCGCCTCGAAAAAATACGCGAAATCAAAAAAAAAATTAGATCAAACGGACGTCCGAGCGCAAAGTTATGACCATTTAAAGTTTCACTAATTTACAACTTATATTTGATATGTCAATACGTACGAGCCGAATGGGGGCCGAAGCGGGGGTGGGTGGGGTGGGGTGGTGGGATCGCACGGGAGGATGGTCCATTCGGTCGATGAGACCGATCGACGAATGACTCGACCGGACCGACCGAAATTGGCCCGCTTTGTCCGAGAATCCGAATGTTCGGTCCTCGGTCCGGTCCGGTTCGGTCCGGTTTTGACCCTTTGTGCACCCCTAATTGGTACATTATAGTAGTAGTAGATAATTCTCATGTATTGACAGATTGACAAAATGATAAATGAATTGATTACAAAATATGACTGGCGGGTACAGATGAGTATTGGTGGGTGGCAAATATCCAATTGGGTGGTGGAATGAGTGTGGATTTAGGAATATATCTGCCTAGACGGATATGGATGTTGAAAATGTATCTGTCATTGGTGACAAATATAAAATTTTCTGACGGATACGGATGTGGGGAGAGGTACGCTCCGCTCAATTGCCATCTCTAGATAGTAATGATACCATCAAATAAGAAAAGATACATTTTTTTAGATAAACTAAAAAGAAAATGGTGACATTGACGGAGGGAGCATTATTTTGAAGTGTGGTGGTCATACGGCGCAAAAACTTCCCCAAAAAAAGAACACAATTACGGGTAAAGAGTTTCGAAAGCCGTCAAATAAAGGCCCATTATTATTAGGTCATAACCAAAACTTTTTTGAGCTACCACATACCAACTTTCCCTTGCAGAGCATTTTCTCCGATGGCCGGAAAACCAGGGTCGACGCCGGCGACATATTCACCGTCACCGGCAACGCGCAAAAAGAAGAGAATATCCATTGCTGATTGGGTTCGACCCCATAATCGTGGCTTCTATCAATGCCGTCCTGCTTGTAATCCTCTACACAACTCATACATATTTCTTGTACTTCGTTTATCGTATTAATATGTAGTAGTAACTGCATCTTTTTTTCATACTGCTCTTATAGTGTTTTGCCATGACTTTTTATACTGCTTTGAGTTGTTTGTCCTTGTGTCAAGGGTGCACTGAAAACAACCTCCTCTACCTCCCAATAGGGGTAAGGTACACTATATCCTTACTAGACCTCACTTTGTGGGATTTCACTGGGTAGGTTGTTGTTGGAGTATTATATTTTTGGGAATACTGTGCTGGAAATTTTTGCTGTTTAGATTAATTCTTACTAAGATAGTTTAGTGTTATTCTCCTGAAATTTTGATAACTTTATGGAACCGATTTATGTGCTTGTAACATTTCAGTTTTCTCCGATTCCTGGATACTAGTTGTGGAGAAAAATTTGAACTGTCTCTATAGGCATGAGATATATTGAGCCTATGTTTCGATTTGCAAACAAACGTGCACTTGTCTTCTCTTATTGAAGAATTATAACATGATAAGAACTAGAACTGTATCCATAGTTGTGTCGACCGTGTCATATTTTTTCTTCATAATGCTTATCTATAGTATTTTGCCTTGGCTTCTTTACTTCCATCAATTCTTGTCTGACCTTATTTTTTATGTTTTCTCTTGAACCGAGGGTCTTTCGGAAACAACCTCTTTACCTCTGCGTACACCCTACCTTCCCCATAAATCACTTTTGTATGTTGTTGTTGTTGTTGACTGTGTCATATTTTTGTGATAAATAAAAATTCTTTCCAGATTGAACCCTTGGCATTTGGATGAGACAGTTCTGAGAACTGGTGCTCGACCAGTTTACCTGGATGCTTTGGTCAGTTATGTCATTAAAGAAAAATTTCTAACAAAATAAAAGGAAATACTAGTGCGTGAACCAAATTGTCTTCTCATATGTGGACTTCTCAGTATCTTAGTCGAATTTGATAAATGGTTGCGTTGAGACACTACTCAAATCAATAAAAGCCTGTATATGTAACTAGTGCCTATTGGTTTTGTATCTGTACTATCTGGTAAGGTCCCTTCAGTAGGAGACTACGGAACATTTTCTTCTCTCTGAAAGCTTAATAAACTCTTCCAATACTTACCTTCTACTCCATTTTACCCCTTGCATGTCATCCTGTCTTTCCTCAACATGTCTACTATTCCCAATCGGACAGTTATGAAACAACTCACACTTTAATGCTAGGTTCACTGAAAGTTGTATATTTTCGTTTGGATGAAGTCTAGAAGTTGTATATCTGGAAATCCCTTCTTCCATTGTTATTCAAATCGATCCCTAGCACAACTTATTCTTATAAAAGTATATTGATGTGCATTTTATTTTGAGGATTTGGTTTTCTTTCTCAATTTGTAGGCGTGGAAGATTATTTCATTTGTTGTGGATGATAAAAAAAGGAAAAATCAATTCTACATTTTATCTCAAGTGTTGTGGATCTTGCAGGATTTTTTTTCCAGTACCAGAAAGCATTAGTTCCTTTAGTAATATGCCTGTGGTCAAAACTACCGTTAACTGATGAACACATGTAGGCATACCTTTTTCTTTTTCTTGTTTTGGGTTAAAATATGTTTGAAATCTGTGACTGCATAAGCTTACTGCTTCAAACCATTCAGCCTATTGTCTCTCTTTTTTGATGGTTAGGATAATCCAGGAACTTCTCTGGGATTGCAGGTCCATCTTTCCATACAATCTTATGATGGTGTGCTTTGGTGTTGGTGGCTTGTTTTGCTTCCACTTTTTGACGCCATCTTGTTGCTCTTGCATTCTGGGCAGTTTTCATGAAAGTCGATCTAACATACTCTGTGGGGATCACTTAAAATGTTTGCTTTCGTGTGAGATATAGCTGCAAGAATGAGCTTATTATGCTATTAAGTGAATTTCCCTTAAGGGACATCTGACAAAAAATACTATTAAGTGAATAAGGCTGCCCATATTAGTTGGAAACCATGTGTGCTAACTCTAGTAATCACATTCTTCTGCTTTATTTCAAGTTACTGCTTGCATTTGAAGTTGTGCTGTCTTACGCGCATCTCGACTAGTTAACTACATAGTCCATCCAGTCCAAACACTAGTTGTCAAGATGACTCTGCCCACCAAGATTGGAGCAGACGGGCTCACACTAAGGTTATAGTTGGGATGCGAACTTGTCATCTCCTGGTTGTTGCTCCTAAACTACGAGCTATCCTCTTTCGACATATTGGCTTGTATCATATGTTCCAGTTAGTTTTTAATGGAGTATGAAATGTTCTGATGAAAACTCAATTAGTTAGGATTTCCAAAAGGTCTTGTGTATTAATTTTGAACCATTTATCATCTAAAGGTCCTATGCATTAATGCTGTAGAGGTGTTATGGGCTAAATCTCTTGTTTGTACTGCCTTCCATTTTTATGGATTTTAAGTTCTTTTACATATCCATTTTCATTTACATATTCTGTCCTCTTTCTACTCCTTTTCCTGAGTTTTTGTGGCGCGATGTGATCGATTATTAAGCCACTCATAAGCATGCAGTATGATCTTATTTTGCAGATCTGAGGACTGGTGCTGTGAGTACAGCTGCAGGATCAGCATATGCAGAGTTTGGAAACACCAAGGTCATCGTATCTGTGTGAGTATATATCTATCTACCCTTCTTTTTCCAAATTTGAAACTTGAGTGCAGGTGAAAAATCAGTCTAGTGGAAATTCTGCGGGAGATGTGATTTGTTGTTGTTTTCTTCACTTTTGTAGAAAGTAGCTTTATTCTGCCTCTAGTTGTGCAGAATACCCAAGGGAAAATGATAAAAGATGAAATTTCTCTCTTCTCACTTACCAGTGGAGGACAAATGAAAAGTATCTATTCAAGCACTACTTGGGAGAAATTTTAACTACATATTATCCTTTCTTTTTTCTTTTCTTGAAAAAAGGGCAGCCCGGTGCACCAAGCTCTCGCTATGTGCGGGGTCCGAGAAAGGGCCGGACCACAAGGGTCTATTGTATGTAGCCTTACCTTGCACAAGATAACAAAATATTTTGTTAACAATTGAAAACCCTTGGTCCTGAGCTAGTTACAAAGACCCAAGATGTCAACTACTGAATCTACACTTCTACAGCTTCTACTAGTGCCTCTTTGCACCAAAAATGAAAGAAAAATGCGATCCTTTGTTCAGAGCTTACTATTCCTTCAGAGCATCTTGAGTTTCTTGCCTTCCAAATTATCCACGAAATGCATACAGGGTCCCTTTTGTTTTCTTATTACTTAATTTCGTCTGTCCCCAACCTTCCTCTTTTTCTTCATTGTTCATCACCTCTTTCCCTTTGTTTCTCATCCCCTTTTCTGCTCTAAGTTTTCAATTTCTTGTAGATGTATAATCAGATTGTATGTGCATTAAATTTGGTGTATTAATCTGTTATGCATTGAATTGGCAAGTTGACCTCTAGACTGGTTTTCAAGGCATAAACACGACTAGTTATGAGGTGTTAGAATAATGAAATGCCAATAATGAGGGTAGCTTCAACTACATAGATGTTGAGAGAACGAATACTTACAAATAAAGCTACACTAGAATATTATATTTATGCTTGTTATCAGATAGACATACTAATGTATCTGATTTGTAAGAATAAAACAATTGCTTTATCTCATTCCGGGAAAAAGGAAAAAGAACCTCCTGCTTTTCTTGTATGTAGAAAATCAGTGAAATCCCCCACAATATAGATTTTTGTCCTCCTGTATGGAGGAGGAGAAAAGGAGCTCAACATAAACTTGAGTGTTTGGTGTTAAAATTGTTGTCCAATTCTACAACACGTCCAAGAAGGTGTGTTAATTGCGTCGCTGAATATGCTTACCAATTTTGTAAAGTGGAGACTATCTAATCATCTTATTCTCTTCCTTTTAGGTTTGGGCCAAGGGAAAGTAAGAAAGCAATGATGTACAATGATACAGGACGCTTAAATTGTAACGTCAGTTACACAACTTTTTCCACACCTTCTCGTGGGCAGGTATATCAAGGATGGAACATAGTTCTCCTTTTATGAATCTATCCCCTTGTCATTGATTTTCTTTGTTTAACTTTCATGTCTTTAACCGAAGTTTCACTTGCATTAGGGATCAGACAGCAAGGAAATTTCCTCAATGTTATACAAAGCTTTAGAGGGTGCTGTAATTCTGGAATCCTTCCCAAAGACTACTGTGGATGTTTTTGCTTTGGTATTGGAATCTGGTGGAAGTAAGTTCTGAATCCAAGCTTTGTACTTCACATTTGTAGTTTATTTCCTATCCTAGAGAGTACATGTCTTTGGCTTGAAAATGAAGAAGATTATTCTTGAATATCTTAAGAAATGAAAAGGACCTCATATTATAAAAGATTAGAGGAAGAACCACCGGGAAATCGTCAACTCTATTTTTGTTCATGCATCAAAGAAGTAAATTTAGGGTTGTGAAGGGCATAATTTTTATCCTAATCAACTGCCTTTTTCAGAATCGGCACTTTTTTTCTTAATGAAGAATCATTACCTTTTCACAGGCCAAGATGTTAGAGCAAGATCCTGAATTGACTTGCCAGTCTTATGATATAATTCACTATTGAGGGTAGATAAAAGCATTCATTAGTTGAATTGGATATCTCAGTTTGTTCTACTGTATATTTTTCCTTCTGGAAAGTATGATTGCATTTTGCATCTTATTTTGTGCGTTTTTCAGGAATAGGCTATTGGTGTTAGTTGAGTTGAGATCACTTACGGGTACTGATGACTTTTGAATTAACTTCAAAAATGCCTTGCCATTATAAACTCTATGTTTTGCTTGCAGGTGATCTCCCTGTGATCGTATCATGTGCTAGTCTAGCTTTAGCAGATGCAGGAATTTTGTTGTATGATTTGGTTGCCTCAGTTTCTGTGGTATGCATCAGACTCCCAGACTATTGCTGTTTTTTAATTTAATTTTGCTAGATGCTCTGATGTGATAAATTTGAAGGAAAAAAACTCTGTTTCTTCGCCTTAAGCTACAAAGCTTATTCCTTACTTGGTGTGCTCCCAAAAGTGTGACTATTCCTGTGAAATATGTACTTGTGCAGGCCTAGAAAACTTGCCTGTTGAGGAATAGTTCAAAGTGTGAAAGTTTTGATGAATGCTATATTGTATATGGTGTTCCTTATGTCCCAAATTGAATGGCAGGTTTCCCTACGCGCCATACTAATTTATGTCCAATTCCTAATGATATACTTCTACTGACAAACTAAAGGTACATTTACAAAGAATTTCTAATGATATACTTTATCCCCTAATTTGTAGGTCAAATTTTTTAATAGGCTGTACTTCAGAGTTCTTAGGATCGTATAAAAACAGTACATTAACAGACATTTGGGGCTCACTAGTCATAAAACAATAATGTCAATAAACTATTTTAAGTTAATGTTTCTCTTTTAAGAATTAAGTAAAATCACCTTTCAATTTGAATGGGAGGGAGTACTACGCAAGCGACCTAACATCTTCTGGGGATGTGAAGAAAGTACACAAACTCTTTAACATTCACTCTGCATTTAGCAAATAATAGTTTGCTTTGTGTCCATTAGGTTTTTATTTTCCTTTTTTTTGGGAGGGGGGTGGGGCTGGGTGGGTTGGGGATACTCGGGCCGAAAGGAGGAGATAAAGATAAGAATCAGCTTAAAAACATTGGTTATGATGACGGATGCTGTGAGGTTATTCCTTATCAACAACATCTCACGTCAATAGGAGTAGAAAATTACAAACAAGTGTACTCCACCTGAGAGCATGACTCTTATGCCATCTTTATTTCAATATAGCATGGCAACTTTCAAACTTTGGGACATGTAAATTGTATTCATATGGTACCATAGGCTTTTCCTTATTTCCTTATCGAAAAAGATGGTGCCACAGGCTTTTCCAGATTCTCAAATATTCAGGGTCTGATATTCAGACATCTAATTCACTGTTTTTTTCTTTTTAACTTTCCGGTATTCTAGTCTTGTCTTGGAAAGAACCTTGTCATTGATCCCATTTCCGAGGAAGAAAGCTACCAAGATGGAAGCTTAATGATTACTTGTATGCCTTCACGTAATGAGGTCACTCAATTGACAGTAACTGGAGAATGGTCGACACCAAAGATTCATGAGGTATGTTATTTGTGATACATCCCACACTACCCCTCTCCCTTTAAAGACTGCACTTCACGTTGTCTCTCAGCTCTGTTCTCATCAATTGCAAATTTTCTATCCGGCCAATTTTTGGAGCTCCAGGCAAAACTAGTCTTTATTTAAATCTTTTAAATGTAGGCAATGGAGCTATGCCTTGGTGCTTGTTCCAAACTGGGAGAGGTTATGAGATCATGTTTAAAAGATGTTACTGATTCAAAAGAGTAGATCATTGTACTTTGTGCTTCTTTAGTCAAGATTACAGAACCAGCTATTAGTTTTCTCCTACAAGGCCTGTAAATTTTGCCATTCCAGATTTTTTTTCCACACGGCCTGATTTTGCGCCGTGGATTGTGTCAAATCAAAGGTCTTGGTTCGCCATTAGGTATTTCGTTAAATGTACAATTGCAATGAAGCATTGTGTAGATATATCGTCAAGAATATTGAAAATGAGTTTATCCCTTTCTCTAGTAATATGGATACAACTTCCCTCATCTATGAACTTTACTTAATAGGGATTATTTGATACTAACACCAATCACCCAACACCTCGGGAACTCAACATTTACCAATATATATCAATCTAAAGTTATATTTGAATGTAATTTTAACAGTTATGATTACTTATGTGCTGGTGTGAGATTGTAATTCGTTTTCAGTTTGTAATGCATAATGTAAAGTTAGGCCATACCGTAGTTCTCAAATTATGCCTCTTTGATGGTAAATATCAGATTAGATAAATACTACTCCCTTAGTTCACTTTTACTTGTCACGTGTCGCTTCTTGAGGGTCAATTTGACTTATGTTCTAAATTAAATTGAGTTAGATTAATTTGATAATTTAAAAGTAAAATTTGGACGTTAGAAAACTATACGAAAAATACTATATGTTGCAATTCTATACATCTCAATATCACTTTTGTCTAAAGCTTCGGAGGAGACTTCAATTTCCAAATCGGTCGAAAGACATAGGAGTAGTATTTAGTAGATAGAAGCCATGTACAGTCTGATTATGCACTTCAATACGTCGATCCCGCTCGTAGAAAAATATGGTTCGTGGAGTTAATATATAAATCCAGAGTTAAGCCTAAACTAGAAAAACATAATTAAAAGAAGGCAAACGATCCAATAGTATAAGAAAGTAAAATAATTTCCACATGCCGACACGTGCATTATCAATTCCAATTCTCATTGTTGTTATTTAGGAATAAGAATTATAAAGGATGAAACTTTTAGAAGTAAAAGTGAAAGTCGATATATTATTTTACTGAAATCTAACTTCAAAGATCAACAACAAATTTGCTGAAACTTCTAACAATGAAAAACTGGATTATTCACAATAGAAATTACAGTCCTTTGTCAACCATAGCTGCTTTGCGGCAATGAATTTTGCCTCAACGCTTAATTATGCTATTGTATCTTGTTTCTTACAACACAGCTCTTGATCCTAGATTGAAACCTTCATATCACCCGCCCAATCACTATTGGAAAATCCCAACAAGTCTAAAATACTTAACACTTTCCTTGATGTATCAGACTATTGCTCTCATATGTAAATCACTTGCACAAAATGCTGACTGCATACAGGACATGCCTGATTGCAGTCAAATACATTAACCAGCCAATAAGACTTCTATAATATGTCTCATCCACCTTTTCTGCTTCATCATCTTTGGACAACTTTTTCTTTTGATTCATTGGAGTACTCGTAACTTTGCAATCTTTCAAATGAACTTCTTTAGAATTTTTTGAGCATACTTTTTCTGACAGATGAACACATTGTATTCATTTTGTTTGATCTCTACTCTAAGAAAGTGTGCCATTAGTAAAAAATCTGTCATTTCAAAGCCCTTCATCATTTCCAACTTGAAATCTTTAATAAGACAAGCCTTACTTCATGTGACAAAGAAATCGTCAACAAACAAATAAATAATAAGTATGTCTTCACCTCTACTTATGAAAATGAATTATTTTTTATGAGTTTGAAACCTTGTTAATTTTGTAATACTAATGACTAAATTGTTTTGAAAGCTTAGACATGCATAACGGACCTAAGAGAGAAATAAACTAGCGATGGATTTTAAATCTAACTCTTTTTAAGTTATTAATCTAAGTCTATCTATCCTAAACAATTCAATAATTATACAAATACAAATAAATAAATTACAATACAACAAAAAATGAAAAATAAGACTAGAACTTAAATACAACAAATAAAATAAATCTTCAAAATGCGTCTTGTCTTCTTTAGCCTTTATAGACTTTCTTCAAAGCTGCCAAAAGAAACAGTTAGAAATAAATGAACATAAATAACTTTGGATCTAGGAATTCATCTCCAAATGTCTCAGTTAAAGCGGCTAGATATTCATCCCAATGAGGCAACACTTGTGAATTTCTACATTTCAAATACGACTAATACCATACCAAAGCTTCATCGTCTAAATTCATAGCTACAAGTCTCACTCTCTGATTGAGAGGATTATCATCAACATAAAAGTACTGATCAATTCTGTATAACCATGTTTTCAAGTCTTCTCCATTAAACTTGTCACGCCCCGATTTTTTCTAAGCCTTTACTTAGGGCGTGATGGCACCTGGACAATTATTTCCCACCAGGAGCACCATTTAATTCTCTTTATTTAGAAATTTAAACTTATATTCAAATACGGAGCTATTAATAAAAATAACAATAAAGAAATTTGTTTATGACTTTATTGAAAACATAACGTGAGCCCATGCTCGTGCAAATATTGTTTCTACATAGACATACTGACAAATATTATTCTAAGTTGGAAGGGAGACCATTCCACACGGGCATTTTCCGAGACATTGGGCGACATTACGAACTGGCAGTACCAAGCGAGCAATGAACTTGGTATGACAAGAGGTGCGGGACGATCGCTAGCCTTGGCGTGGAGCCATTCTCTATCACGCTTTCAAACATGTTAAATAAAGTCACTCTACCATCCAGGTGGTGAGAACCTTACTCGCAATTCAAAGCAACACCACAATATTCCAAGTGCAATCACATTATAACGTAATAAGCATATTGCAAAAACATATCAGGTTACAACATTTTTAAATATGCAGCAACTCCTCATAGGAAATTCTCAGTTTAACTAACACTTCATTTTATCTTGTATTATACGTTAAGACATTCCCCTGCATTTTCATATGTTTGTTACATTTATATATTTGTGAACTCGTATTCACTTTTCATATTTATATATAGGTGAACATGTATTCATCTTTCATATTTGTTGCGGCGTGCAACTCGATCCATTATATTTACGCATTTGTGAACACGTATTCACTTTACGTTTTGTTGCGGCGTGCAACCCGATCCATTATGTTTACGTATTTGTGAACACGTATTCACTTTACGTTTTGTTGTGGCGTGCAACCCGATCCATTATATTTACGTATTTGTGAACACATATTCACTTTACGTTTTGTTGCGGCGTGCAACCCGGTCCATTATGTTTATATTTATATATTTATGTGAACACGTATTCACTTTTCATATTTTTCAGAAGATCGAATAAATAATATTCTCTTTCCCAACATTTTGTCATTCATACTTGTAACGATTATAACTTTTTAACCATAACTCCAACTAAGGTGTTTCTCAAGCGGAAACTAAGGTAAGACGGGGATCTTTCAATGTACCAAATTTCATTTAAAACTACTTTGGGTAACTAACACAAATTTATCCTCAAAACAACCACATGAAATTTGTTTCAGCAGAATTTTTATTAAACAGAACCCAATCTTAGAATAGTCATAACTCCTAATCTGTAAACCCGTTCAAGCCCCATAAAATCTCAAAACTATGAGAACAGAGAGCTACACGTCTCCATGGGAACCATCCTTTCATATTCTATACCATTTGGTACAGTTTTACACTTTTATTCGCTGCCCTTTCTGGATCTCGATAGATCCGAGGCAGAAACTTTAAACAACGATAACTCTCAATCCGTAAATCTGATAGACCTCCGTAAGGTCTCAAAATGTCCACAACTGAGAGATATAGAACTTTCATTTAGCACCAATTTTCATATTTCCCACGGATTAGTACAGTTTTACGTTTCAACGTCCTGCCCTTCTGGATTCCGATGAATCCGAGGCAGCAACTTCAAACTACAATAACTCTCAACTCGTAAGTCCGTTTTAACAAATCTTTATCTATATCTGTCCGTAACAGAGATATTTACAACCATGTAAATTTTCATATAATTCTAATAAGTAAAACTCAATAAAAATAGTCCGTAATTATGCCTTTCCTAATTTCGGCCAAATCTAAGGCAAGAACTTTGAACTATGATAACTTCCAAACCGTATGTCCATTTTACCTCATTTTTGGTTCTATATGATCATAGTAGAGAGGTGTACCATTATTCCGAATTTCATCAAATTCTAACAATTATAACTCAGTGAAATTAGTTCGTAAAGTTCATGACGCAACTAGTTGTTTAAACAATCAAAAACTCATTATTTATTTTCAACACTCAATTCTTATTCTAACATGTATTGAACTTAAAATAAAGGATGTTACCAAGAACTTCTGAGTGAGAAAACTCACCTTGTAAGTGTGAAGATTATTGTTGTGTGGTTGCTAAAATGATCCTTACTCTCTAGTATTTTGATTCTTGTTCTTCTTGCCCTTTTGGTATTTTTTTCCAGATTTTTTCCTCTTCTTTTCACTTGTTTTTTTCTGATTTCCTATTCTTTGTGCTAGGTATTTTATTTGTGCCATGTACAATGTATAAGTAGAAGAGTTTTCTATAACCTATGGGAGGTGGAATGACAAGAGTTGGAGGGGAAATGAAAGGGGGGGGGGGGGGGGGGGGCTAAGGGAAGGGACGTGCACTGGGGCATGCAGGCTTTTTTTTTTGTTTTATTATTTTTTTCTTATTTTCATTTTATCTATCTATTTATCCAACTTTAACACTAACTCTATCCCATGCAATTTATTCTTTGTTTTCTTATATATATATATATTTTTATTAACCCAACCACAACTATATATTATTTTTTTTTTCGGATTTTACATTCTCTCATCCTTAAGCAACATTCGTCCTCGAATGTGAATAAGGTCGTAACATAACCACATAGACACAATAATGTTTATTGTTATTGTAACAAATTTGGGGCTTCACATTCTCCCTTCCTTAAGAAGCATTCGTCCTCGAATGAGAATAAGGTTGTAAACATGCTATAGACCACATGATTGCACACATATGAAGTCTTATGTAACGTTTTTTTATTACCTTAGTCAAATAGGAATGTATATTTGACTTTTATCGTCCTCGGCTTCCGGTGGCTTCCTCGGTGGAGTGGTTCCTCCATAGACCTTCACTAAGCAATATCTTTATTCCTAAGACGCTAACCTTCCTATCAAGTATTTCCACCTAACTTCTTTATATTGAAGCTCCTCATTAAGAATTATCTCTGAGGAAGGATGACGTGACTTGGATCGTGCAAGTATTTTTCGTAACATTGACACGTGAAATCTGGATGCTTCTTCCATTTCTTGTGGAAGTGCTAATTGTAAGCCACATTCCCACTCTTGCAAGATCTCATATGGCCCAATAAACCTTGGGCTCAATTTCCCTTTCTTACTAAAACGCATCACTCCCATTTGAAGACACTTTTAAAAATATTTTCTCCCTCTTGGAATTCAAGATCTCTTTTAGATGATCCGCATAGGACTTATGACGGCTATGAGCTATTTTGATCCGCTCGAATCATATGTACCTTATCATTTGTTTCTGAATGACTTGGTCCGAAGCGATTCGTCTCACCCACCGAACCATCCAAGTGGAGACCTACATTTTCGCCCATATAATGCTTCAAACGGGCCATTTGTATGCTAGAGTGAAAACTATTGTTGTGGCGAACTCAATTAGACATAGATGGTCGACCAACTTCCTGAAAATCTAACACAAGATCGCAACATGTCCTCGTGTTTGAATTGTTCGCTCGACCGCCCATCTGCTTGCGGGTGGAAAGTCGTGCTTAACTTAACTTTTGTCGAGTCCCTGTTGGAAACTTTGCCAAAAGTGTGAGGTGGTGAAACCCCTATCGAAATAATTTGTAAAGGAATCTCGTGTAACGCACAATCTCCTTCAAATAAATCTGCATCTTGTGGTGCGCGATCGTAGTCTTGGCCGTAAGAAATGGGATGACTTTGTAAGCCGATCAACAATCACCCAAATAGAATCATACCCTTCTCGAGTTTTGGTAGACCGGTTACAAAATCCATATGAATCGCCTCCCATTTCCACTGGGGACTCGATGTCATGAAGTAATCCGCGAGTTTTGATGTTCGATTTTCACTGCGACATATAAGACACCTCGACAAATTCCATGGCGTCTTTCTTCATCCCGTCCACGATAATTTGCCTTGAGGTCTGATACATTTGTTGACCACTGGATGAATGAAATATCTTGTGTTGTGACCTCATCTAAGATCTTCCTCCTTAGATCCTTTACCTTAGGAACACATAACCTACCCTTATACCGAAGGGTTCGTCATTATCTCCCAATGTAGCTGTGAAGGTTTTCCTGTTGGATCCTCTCCGAAATCCAACAAACTCCGTATCCTCAATGACTTTCTTTTATTTACGAAGCTAAGGCGATCGCGAGGTATCATGTACCACCACCCTACCTTCACCGATCTCGATTAAGTTAACCGAGGTTTCCCATTCTTTGTACCTCACAAACAATACCTCTTTTGTATTGTCAAATGGGCGAGCTGCCATTGATCTCTCGAGTCGTCGGCCACACGTTAGCTTTCGGGATGGTAAAGAATACTAAGGTCATAATCCTTAACTCTAACCATCTTCTTTGTCGAGATTCAAATCCTTCTGCGTGGTTATATCTTGCAAACTCTTATGATCGTAAATATGTCCACATGCACACCATACAAATAATGTCTCCATATTCGTAAGGCAAACACCGCATGACTAATTCCAAGTCATGAGTTGGGTAATTCTTCTCATGTATCTTCAATCGTCTAGATCATACGCAATAACCTTCCCAATGCATCAAGACACATCTAGCGTCACGACCCGACCACGGACCGTGGCGGTGCCTTACCGGGCACCGCGTGATACAACATCAGAGAAAACCAGCGGAAAATAAACTCACAACAAGAACCCATATAGAATATAAGCAGGCTAACCCAAAATGACTACCTTTAAATATAACAAACACTGAACAGTTACATCCTTAACAACCCAAACATAATAGGACTACAGGCCTCTAAGAATGTGTAATCATTATGACGGAACATGGCCCCGTCATACCCCTGAATGTACATAACATCTACAACATCAGGGAGAACCGTACCAAAAGTCAAGCCTCCGGAGAAGTGGAGCTTCTGACACCTGAGCAAAGATCCTAAGAATGAGGATCCACCACCGCTACCACTACTGCGGCGTAAACGAAGCCCCAGGAAGGGGTCGGTCTGATATGTACCAAGTATGTAAAACTGGAAAATACTGTAATAATATCATAAGTCTAAAATAAGATGGAGTCATGGATGAAAATCAAATTACATTGCACTGTGCCTTACTAACAATGAGAGTAACAAGTATAAACTTTACTGCATAAAAATAGGAGGCTCATGATCAAAACAGGGTCTCTCGCCCGTAGTATCATTACAATCCTACTCCTGGGACTATTTCACCCGCATAGGTCCTGTGGACCCGCATGAGGTCATCCACCTCGCATGGGACTATTTCACCCGCATGGGACTATTTCACCCGCATGAGGTCATCCGCCTCGCATGAGACTATTTCACCCGCATGGACCCGGTGGGCCCGCATGAGTACAAGCGCCGCACTCGCATCATGGGTAGCAAATCCATGACATAAATAGTAATAATAATAATAATACATAACTCAGCACAACCGGCTATCATACATAACATAAGCGCTACTGACTTATCATAACGTAAGCAAGTTAAGAATATCTCCTAACTTCTTATTAACATTATTAATATACCCTCTCATTTTAGTTTACTTAAGGCACTAACATGTCATTTAAGAGAAAATCCGGGAATTCAACCTAAGTACCACGTACCTCTAACCTTTTAAGAAAACTCCTTTTTACATAAAACTCCCAAGATACTAATAACCATAGTATCAAGTCAAGACTACTTTTCAAGACAAGTCACGTTTACCTTTAGAAATGTAATAGGCTTCTAAATCAAGTGACTCCATTTCTTTTAAAACCTTAGGCAATCAATGCCTCAAAAACAATTAAATTCAAATCATTTATTCGTACTTATTTTACTTAGAGTAAACCTTCCTTTATTAACCATCCATAAAGCTAATATAACCAACTTCCCATAAAGCCGTTATATTAACGTTATACGTTAGTCAAACACATTTCCCTATGTCCAAGGGACTTATACTTTTAAAACGAAACAAGTATCATATACTTAAAACACTTAACGTCCCTTAACTTTGAAACTTAAGACATCATTAAAATAAGTGAGTAATATCAAAGTCTTGTACGTCTACCGTACTACATAGATGCAACTATTCATGCTCAAGAGGTAGGAAAGTTCCACATACCTCTTCGGATCAATCCACACTAAGTCGATAAACCGCACGTAGTACGTCAACCTATAATGACCATAATACGTTTATTAACCTCTAGCTTCAACGTAGAATATTCCAAGTGCAAAGTTACTAAATTCTACGGAAAATCGGGCAGCATTTCCCTTGTTTCTACATACTTTGTCACCTTTATCAAGGCCGAATTCAATATCCAAACGCCACTTTTAAGGCCCAACAATCCAATTATCACAAAGGGGATTACACACCTAATCTTGGGTGTGTAAAATTCTGCCCCACAATACATAACAACTATTTCAATAAGTTAAAGGTAGTATTTTGGCTACAACATGTCCACATCCTAACCTTATTCAATCCCTTCAAATCCAAATCATATTTCTTACATGCAATGTATCTAAGAGCAATATTTACCACTACAAGTTCTTTCTTCTTCACATGCAACACCAAAAACTTGCAAAAAGAGAAAGAATTGTTACCTTAGAGTTTTAGCCAAACTAATCCAACAAATTCACTAGCCTCATTTCCACAAACACCACCACAATAACTCCTACAAGCTTGCCAACAAGTTTCCTTCTTGCCACACTTTTCAGATTTTTCTCAATCCTTGATTTTCTAGAGAGAAGTAAGAGCTTCTAATTTAGAGAGAGAGAAGAGCCTGAATAATGACCAAGTCTTCAAGACTTGGTCAATAAATAGTCTGCAAAATCGGATGGGGGGACACTGTCACCCTCGTGGCCTTTTTAAAACAAAGCGATTGATTTTCTCACTCGGCCTCGCAGAACCCGCCAAGGCTGCGTACTGCGGCCGGCGCGCTGAAACTCAGCGAACACTCAGATCATCTGGCGCGCGACCCTGCATCCGGCGCGGCCAGCTCACGGCCGAAATATTTTTATGTCCGATTGCGCCGAACTTGCAACTTCATAACTTTCTACTCCGATGTCTATCGACGAGCGGTTGGTTGCGTTGGAAACTAGACTCAACGAACTACGTGCTATGCCTTTGAAACACTAGGAACTCTCAATGTAACGGGTCATAACCCGCCTCAAAGTTGACTAAAAACCCGTCCGAACAATCAGTCAACCTATCCTTAAAATTTAAGTCTTAATCCGCTTCATGCGCTCTCATCGCATGGCGAACTACGGGTTTAACATTCTGCCTTAGAAACATTCGTCGAATGTTCCTTCTAAACTTACTCAAATCACAATATCGACATAGACCCTCTTAATTATTCTTGCAAATAAAGACGCTCCATGGCGCAACAATACTTAAGCATAATTGCTAAATTTAAAACTAACAATCGTGAAGCGGGTTACACGGAGGTGTAGGGAACAAGTGAGGATACTTCTTCATCATGTCCTCTCTGCTTCCCATGTCATTTCCTCTCTCTGTTCTCGTTCGCCATAAGACGCTTGGCGGAAGCCCATCCTTTGTCGAAGTCGCTAACTCGACGATCGAGTATCGCTATGGGACTTTCCTCATATGATAACCCCTCACACTGGACATCACAATCGGGTGTACTCTAGATGGATCTCGATACATTTCCATGACATAGACCGCATGAAAAATGGATGTCGCCTCCGGATCGGACGACAGATCCAACTCGCTAGCAACCACGCCTACCTACGGACAATCGATAAGGCCCAATGTACCTTGGACTAAGTTTCCCTTCTTCCCAAATCTCATCACGCCGCCGTGGGTGATACCGGGAAGACCCGATCGTACCTCAAACTCCAAGTCGCGACGTCGATGATCTGCGTCGACTTACATCGACTCGAGTGACAATAACCGCTCACTGGATAAGCTTCACCTTATCCACACTGTGAATCAAGTCCGCCCGACTAATCGAACTTCTCCCACCTCGAACCAACTATCGGTGACTGCACTTCCTCGTATAAGGCCTCGTAAAGCGCCATCGGATACTAAAATGGTATTTGTTATTATATGCAAACTCCACGAGGTAAATGATCCTCCTACCTCTAAAATCGATAACACGGGCGAGATATCCTCAGCGTGCGGATAGTGCGCTCGGCTTTGTCCGTCGATCTGAGGATGAAACGCGATCGAGACTCACTGTGTCCCTAATCCGCCACGGAAAGACATCGAAGTTAGCGTGAACTGGGCTCCTGCATGCGAAATAATCGATATAGGAACTCCGTTCAGTCTCACAATCTCTCGATATCTGATCTAGCGTAATCCTCGTAGAAAAAGTCGTCCTGACTGGAAGAAAATGGGATGATTTCGTCAGCCTGTCGACAATAATCCAAATGGAATCATGCTTCCTCTGGGTGTGAGGTAACCCTGTAATAAAGTCCATATTGATCACGTCCCACTTCCACATCGGAATATCAATAGCCTGTAATAGCCAGCGACGGTGCTCGTGCTGACCTTGACTGACAATTAGGACATCGTGCGACAAAACATCACGTCCTCTTGTGCCATCCCACCAATACACATCGAGGTCATGGTACATCTTAGTCGACCGGATGAATAGAATAACGAGCGTGTGCCTCACGAGAATCTGGCGGCGAAGTCTGTCCGCATCGGGAACACCTGGCCGGCCTCAAATCTTAACACCTCATCCGGTGCTACCTCGAATAGACTCTTCTCTTCCCAGAAAGTCGTATCTCGATCTGTACCTTAATCGGATCCTCATCGCATCGCCTCTTCACCTCCTCGGCGATGGAAGACTCGGCAACCTCTCGAACCCGAACTCCATTACTACCAGAACCAACCAAACGAACCCCAAGGCTCGCTAGTTGATGTAACTCGCGGACCATGTCCCTCTTCTCTGGCTGCACACCTGACGGACTACACATCGATCTGCGACTAAGGGCGTCTGCAACTACATTGGCCTTCCCTGGGTGGTATAGGATATCGACATCGTAATCCTTAAACAGCTCGACCGCGTCTGCGCAAGTTCGGCTCCATCGTGAAGATATCTGGAGACTCTTGTGAGTGCGTGTAAATATCCACATGAACTCCATATAAATAATGTCTCCAGATCTTCAAGGCATGAATCACTGCTGCTAACTCTAAGTCATGTGTGGGATAGTTCCTCTCATGCTTCCTGAGCTGTCGAGATGCGTAAGCTATAACTTTACCGTGTTGCATCAACACGCACCCGATCCCAACACCCGACGCATCACAATAAACCACATATCCGTCTAAACCTTCTGGAAGAGTAAGAACTGGGGCGGTCGTCAATTTCTCCTTTAGTAACTGGAAACTTCCCTCACAAGCATCCGTCCACCGGAACATACCGCCACGAGTCGGCTAGTCAAAGGTTACGAAATGGAAGCAAACTTTTCCTGAATCTCAGATAATAACTGCGAGGCCCAGCTGCGCACTCCGTCGGTGTAGTGGAGTGCGGGCCAGTCTTTGCCTCAATCTTTCTTTGTGTCAACCGAATACCATCGGCCCGATAACATGCCCTAAGAAAGCCATCGAAAACCAAAACTCGCGTTTCAAGAACTTGGCATACAATCACGGGTCCGAGGACTCGTACCGCCTCAAATGATCGCGTGTTCTGCTCTGCGCGAATAAACCAGATATCATCAATGAATACTATAACGAACATATCCAAAAATGACTTGAACACCTGCTCATCAAATCCATGAATCTTCTTTGGGCGTTGGTCAACCGAAAGACACCACCGAACTCATGGTGCCCATCAGGGTCTGAATGCGTCTTTGGGATATCTGCTCTCTAACTCGCACTTTGATGATAACTGCATCGCAGTCTATCTTGAGAAACATCTCGCACTCGCAATGGTCAAACAAATCATCAATCACGGGGAGGATATCTGTTCTTGATAGTTACCTTATTCACCGTCAGAATCAACACATACGCAGCAGCGTTCCATCCTTCTTCTTTACGAATAACACTGGCGCTCCCCAGGGAGAAACACTTGGCCTGATAAAGCCTTTCTCCAGCAAATCTTTCAGCTGGTCTTTCAATTCCCTCAACTCCACAGGTGTCATCCTGTATGGCGGAATAGATATCGGTCGAGTATCTGGCGACATATCGATGCAAAACTCAATCTCCCTCTCAGGAGGGATACCCGGAAGCTCATCTGAGAATACGTCTGGAAACTCTCTAACAACCGGAACTGAATGAAGGTCCGGTATCTCAGCCTAAGTATCGAATACTCGAACCATATGGTAGATATACCCTTTCTGCACCATCTTTCTAGCCTTGAGGTAAGAAATAAATCGCCGCCGGCGCAAATATTCCTTCCACTCGATAGCAACTCACCAGAAAGCTGGGCCGTGCATCTCTCTCTCTCGGTCCACATTGGCATAGCAAGACGCTAGCCAATCCATACCCATAATCACATCAAAGTCCGTCATATCCAACTCTATCAAGTCGGCTAGAGTCTGACGACTGTATATAGTCACTGGGCACGCCTTATATACCCGCTCAGCTACCACCGAATCACCTACTGGCGTAGCCACCTTAAAAGGTTTTATGGACTCGGGCTCTATCCCTATTCTACCAGCAATATGAGGAGATATATAGGACAAGGTAGAACCTAGATCTATCAAAGCATATGCATCACAATATGAAACTAATAATGTACTTGTGATGACATCTGGTGACGCCTCCTGGTCCTGACGGCTGTACATAGCATAAATGCGGTTCTGAGGACCGCTGGAACTGGGACCCCTACCACGACCCCTGCCGCGGCCTGCTGGTCCGTGAACACCCTACCCTCCGGGGCGCATCGCCACCGAAGACGAAGATCCAAAGCCCGACCACGCTTGGTGAACCATAACATTCCCGCCGCCTCTGGTCGGACAATCTCTCCTCAAATGGCCCTGCTGGCCACAAGAGTAACAAGATCCATAATGGAAATCGCCACATCGACCACATCGAGGTATAGGTGGCCTCATCGATCGAACTCTAGTCCTGCAGGAACGAAGCCACTCGAACCACTGTCCCCACTGAATGCCAGATGCGTCCGGAAGATGGTGGAGGAGCGCTTTGAACCGGCTGAGGTGCAAATCCGGTCTGCTGCTGAGGTTGTCTACCTCGAAAACCACCAGAGGACCCTGCTGTCCTGGCCCTCTTCTGCTGATACCTATCAATCTGTCGGCCCCTGCGTTCCTCACACCCAAGTGCATATGCCTGCATGCGGGCAATGTCCATGCCCGGCTGAAGAGCTACTCCCGTGCAACTCTCTGCCAAGTAATCATCGAGCTCTGTGACATAGCGGTGCACCCTGTCCTCCATGTCCGCTACCAAAGCGGGTACATACTGAGCCAACGAGTCAAACTCTACGTTGTACTCCCGGACCGTCCGCCCGCTCTGTCTCAACGTCAGAAACCTATCAGCTCGAGCTCTCCTCATCTGCGGAGGCAAGAAATGGCTAAGGAACGCCTCTGAGAACTCGTCCCAAACAGCTGGAAGCGCATGCTCCCCCCGGGATAGTTCCCATGAATCATACCAGTCAACTGCAGTATCCCGCAGCCGATGTAAACCCAATAATACCGACTCTGTCTTCGAGGCCCTGATCACTCTCATGATCCGCTGTAACTGTCGGATAAACTCCTGAGGATCATCCTCAGGCCTCGACCCATAGAACTCTGGTGGGCTGCAACTTAAAATGTCCCAAAGTCTCGGTTATCGGATCGGGGTGGACTACGGGTCTGACCGGAACATTGTCTCCGTCTGTCTCGCGCTTGCCACGATCCTGGCTAATAACTGGGCCATCTCCTTGTAACCCATCTCCTCTGCTCCAGGCTGTGTAACTTGAGGCTCGGTCTGCGGTCTCATTAGCGCTTTGCCGAACTCTCTTTGGGGTGGCGGCGTCGTGGAACTCGCCGGAAACATCATCTCGGTGGGGTGGGCTGTGCCCTCGTAACCCTCTGTGTCCTACTAGCAGCTCCCTCGGCTGCCTTACCCTTCTGGGCCGCCGTTGCCTTGCGTGGAGGCATAACTGATACATAAAAATATATCAGAGGAAATTCAACATATAACACAGCTCTATTGCACGATCTTAGAGTGAAAGAATGGAAACCAATCCTAAATATCTCGTAGCCTCCTGATTATAGATATGGTGCACAACACACCGATAATCAAGACTCTACTAGATACGGCCTGTAGACCCTTTCTGAGGATTAACTGCTCTGATATCACTTTTGTCACGACCCGACCACAGACCCGTGATTGGTGCCTTACCCCGGGCACCCTTGTGATACAACATCAGAGAAAACCAGCGGAAAATAAACTCACAACAAGAACCCATATAGAATATAAGCAGGCTAACCCAAAATGACTATCTTTAAATATAACAAACACTGAACAATTACATCCTTAACAACCCAAAATATAACAGGACTACAGGTCTCTAAGAATGTGTAATCATTACACCCCATAGTTCGGGTCATGCTAGGGGGAGCGTACGAAAGGAATTAAGTTTTAAATTTTTGAATGATGGGTTGACGAAATATTTCGGACGGGTTGTTGGTAAACTTTGAGGCGGGTTATGACCCGTTACATTGAGAGTTCCTAGGTGTTTCAAAGGCCTAGTGCGTAGTTCGTTGAGTCTAGTTTCCAACGCAACCAACCGTTCGTCGATAGGACATCGGAGTAGAATGTTATGGGAGTTACAAGTTCGGTGCGCAGTCGAGCCGAAAGGTGTATTCGGTCAGGGGCCACAGCGCCGCGGCGCCGGATGCAGGGCCGCGGCGCCGGAAGTTCTGTAGGGTTGCGGAAGTTTCAGCGCCGCGGCGCCGGCTGCAGGGGCGTGCCGCCGAGGCGGAGTGTTTGGCGGAAAAACTGAGGAAAATCAGATTTTTTCTTTTTAAAAGGTCATGGGAGGGTGACAAGTGTCCCCCCCATCTGATTTTTTTGCATGCACTATTTATTGACCAAGTCTTGAAGACTTGGTCATTCTTCAAGCTCTCTTCTCTCTCTAAATTAGAAGCTCTTCCTTCTCTCTAGAAAATCAATAGGAAATCAAGGCTTGAGAAAAATCTGAAAAGTGTGGCAAGAAGGAAACTTATTTGCAAGCTTGTAGGAGTTATTGTGGTGGTGTTTTTGGAAAGGAGGCTAGCAAATTTGTTGGGTTAATTTGGCTAAAGCTCTAAGGTAACAATTCTTTCTCTTATTGCTAGTTTTTGGTGTTGCATGTGAAGAAGAAAAAACTTGTAGTTGAAAATATTGCTCTTAGATAAATTACATGTAAGAAATATGGTTTGGATATGAAAGAATTGGATAAGAAGGTTATGTAAGCATGTTGTAGCCAGAACACTACCTTAAACTTGTTAAGTTGGTTGTTATGCATTGTGGGGCAGAATTTTACACATCCAAGATTAGGTGTGTAATCCCCTTTGAAATGTTTGGATTGTTGGGCCTTAAAAGTGGCGTTTGGATGTTGAATTCGGCCTTGAAAAATGTGGCAAAGTATGTAGAAACAAAGGAAATGCTGCCCGATTTTCCATAGAATTTAGTGACTTTGCACTTGGAATATCCTACGTTGAAACTAGAGGTTAATAAACGTATTATGGTCATTATAGGTTGACGTACTACGTGCGGTATAGTGGACTTAGCAAGTGGATTGACCGAAGAGGTATGTGGAGCTTTCCTATCTCTTGAGCATGAATAGTTATACCTATGTAGTACGGTAGACGTACAAGATTTGATATCCTTCACTTGTTTTAAGTGTATGATACTTGATTCGTTTAAAAAAAAAAGGTATAAGTCCCTTGGATTTAGGGAAATGTATTTGACTAATGTATAAAGTAAATATAATGACTTTATGGGAAGTTGGTTATATTAGCTTTATGAAAGGTTAACAAAAGAAAGATTTACTCTAAGCAAAATAAGTACGGATAAATGATTTGAATTTATGAAAGACAAATTGGTTTTAAGGCATCAATTGCCTAAGGTTTCAAAAGAAAAGAAGTCACGTGATTTAGAAGCCTGTGATATTTTTAAAATGAAATGTGACTTGTCTTGAAAAGTAGTCGTGACTTGATACTACGGTTATTAGTATCTTGGAAGTTTTATATAAAAATGGGTCTTTTCTTAAAAGGTTTGAAGTACGTGGTACTTGGGTTGAATTCCCGGATTTTCTCTTAAATGACATGTTAGTGCCTTAAGTAAACTAAAATGAGAGGATATATTAATAATGTTAATAAGAAGTTAGGGGATTTCTTAACTTGCTTATGTTGTGATAAGCCGGTAGCGCTTATGTTATGTATGATAGCCGGTTGTGCTAGGTTACGTGTTCTTACGGGGTAAACCCCGGGTGATTCTTGTTATTTCCTTTGGACATACTGACACGATGGATGATCCACGGGTATGCGTCCATTAGGATGGTTTATTACTTATTCTGGTTATTTCCTTTGGACATACTGACACGATGGATGGTCCACGGGTATGCGTCCATTAGAATGGTTTACTACTTATTCCATGGATTTGTACCCATGATGCGAGTGCAACGCTTGTACTCATGCGGGCCCACCGGGTCCATGCGGGTGAAATAGTCCCATGCGAGGCGGATGACCTCATGCGGGTGAAATAGTCCCATGCGAGTGCAGCGCTTGTACTCATGCGGGTCCACGGGATCCATGCGGGTGAAATAGTCCCATGCGAGGCGGATGACCTCATGCGGGTCCACCAGACCTATGCGGGTGAAATAGTCCCAGGAGTAGGGTTGCTTAATGATACTACGGGCAAGGGATCCTGTTTTGATCATGAGCCTCCTATTTTTATGCAGTAAAGTTTATACTTGTTACTCTCATTGTTAGTAAGGCACAATGCATTGTAATTTGGTTTTCTTCCATGACTACCGCTTATTTTTGTACTTATGATATTATTACAGTACTTTCTAGTTTTACATACTTGGTACATATTGTCTGCGACCCGCTTCTCGGGGCTGCGTTAAATCTGCAGGTAGGGTAGCAGTGGTGGATCCTCATTCTTAGGATCTTTGCTCAGGTGTCAGAAGCTCTATTTCTCCGGAGGCTTGGCTTTTGGTACGGTTCTCCCTGGTGTGGTAGATGTTTTGTACATTCAGGGGTATGACGGGGCCCTGTCCCGTCATAGTGGTTACACATTCTTAGAGGTATGTAGTCCTGTTATAAATTGGGTTGTTAAGGATGTAACTGTTCAGTTTTCGTTATATTTAAAGGTAGCCATTTTGGGTTAGCCTGCTTTATATTCGATATGGGTTCTTGTTGTGAGTTTATTTTTCCGCTGGTTTTCTCTGATGTTGTATCACCAGGGTGCCCGGGGTAAGACACCAGTCACGGGTCCGTGGTCGGGTCGTGACAATTATGACGGGACAGGGCCCCATCATACCCCTGAATGTACATAACATCTACAACATCAGGGAGAATCGTATCAAAAGTCAAGCCTCCGGAGAAGTGGAGCTTCTGACACCTGAGCAAAGATCCTAAGAATGAGGATCCACCACCTGCTTACCCCTACCTGCGGAATGAACGCGATCTCAGGAAGGGTCGATACATATGTACCAAGTATGTAAAACTGGAAAATACTGTAATAATATCATAAGTCTAAAATAAGCTGGAGTCATGGATGAAAATCAAATTACATTGCACTCTCGCCCGTAGTATCATTAAGCAATCCTACTCCTGGGACTATTTCACCCGCATAGGTCCTGTGGACCCGCATGAGGTCATCCACCTCGCATGAGACTATTTCACCCGCATGGGACTATTTCACCCGCATGAGGTCATCCGCCTCGCATGGGACTATTTCACCCGCATGGACCCGATGGGCCCGCATGAGTACAAGCGCCGCACTCGCATCATGGGTAGCAAATCCATGACATAAATAGTAATAATAATAATAATAATACATAACTCAGCACAACCAGCTATCATACATAACATAAGCGCTGCCGGCTTATCATAACGTAAGCAAGTTAAGAATATCTCCTAACTTCTTATTAACATTATTAATATACCCTCTTTTTTTAGTTTACCTAAGGCACTAACATGTCATGTAAGAGAAAATTCGGGAATTCAACCCAAGTACCACGTACCTCTAACCTTTTAAGAAAACTCCTTTTTACATAAAACTCTCAAGATACTAATAACCATAGTATCAAGTCAAGACTACTTTTCAAGACAAGTCACGTTTATCTTTAGAAATGTAATAGGCTTCTAAATCAAGTGACTCCATTTCTTTTAAAACCTTAGGCAATCAATGCCTTAAAAATAATTTGCCTTTCACAAATTCAAATCATTTATCCGTACTTATTTTACTTAGAGTAAACCTTCCTTTATTAACCATCCATAAAGCTAATATAACCAACTTCCCATAAAGCCGTTATATTAACGTTATACGTTAGTCAAACACATTTCCCTATGTCCAAGGGACTTATACTTTTAAAACGAAACAAGTATCATATACTTAAAACACTTCACGTCCCTTAACTTTGAAACTTAAGACATCATTAAAACAAGTGAGTAATATCAAAGTCTTGTACGTCTACCGTACTACATAGATGCAACTATTCATGCTCAAGAGGTAGGAAAGTTCCACATACCTCTTCAGATCAATCCGCTTGCTAAGTCCAACAAACCGCACGTAGTACGTCAACCTATAATGACCATAATACATTTATTAACCTCTAGCTTCAACGTAGAATATTCCAAGTGCAAAGTTACTAAATTCTACGAAAAATCGGGCAGCATTTCCTTTGTTTCTACATACTTTGCCACCTTTATCAAGGCCGAATTCAATATCCAAACGCCACTTTTAAGGCCCAACAATCCAATTACCACAAAGGGTATTACACACCTAATCTTGGGTGTGTACAATTCTGCCCCACAATACATAACAACTATTTCAATAAGTTAAAGGTAGTATTTTGGCTACAACATGTCCACATCCTAACTTTATTCAATCCCTTCAAATCCAAATCATATTTCTTACATGCAATGCATCTAAGAGCAATATTTACCACTACAAGTTCTTTCTTCTTCACATGCAACACCAAAAACTAGCAAAAAGAGAAAGAATTGTTACCTTAGAGCTTTAGCCAAACTAATCCAACAAATTCACTAGCCTCCTTTCCACAAACACCACCACAATAACTCCTACAAGCTTGCCAACAAGTTTCCTTCTTGCCACACTTTTCAGATTTTTCTCAATCATTGATCTCCTCTTGATTTTCTAGAGAGAAGGAAGAGCTACTAATTTAGAGAGAGAGAAGAGCCTGAAGAATAAGACTTGGTCAATAAATAGTGCATGCAAAAATCAAATGGGGGGACACTGTCACCCTCAATTGCCTTTTTATAACAAAGCGGTTGATTTTCTCACTCGGCCTCGCGAACCGCCTCGGCGCGCGCTGAAACAGCCGAGACTCGCCGGAACTTCCGCGCGGCCTGCTCGTGCGCGGCTGCAATCTCAGCGAACACTCGGATCATCCGCGCCGCTGCATCCGGCGCGCGTACGCAGCTCTGGCCGAAATATTTTTCGTCGTGAGCGAACTTGCAACTTCCATAACTTTCTACTCGATGTCTATCGGACGAACGGTTGGTTGCGTTGGAAACTAGACTCAACGAACTACGTACTAGGCCTTTGAAACACCTAGGAACTCTCAATGTAATGGGTCATAACCCGCCTCAAAGTTGACTAAAAACCCGTCCGAACAATCCGTCAACCTATCCTTCTAAAATTTAAGTCTTAATCCCTTTCGTACGCTCTCATACGCATGGCCAGAACTACGGGGTATAACACTAACCTAACTCTAGAGGCATCACAATAGACTGTGAACCCTTTTTGTCCCGATGGTAAGGTTAGGACTGATGCAGTAGTCAATAATTCCTTTAGTTTCTGAAAACTTGCTTCACATGCTTCTGACCACTGGTACTTAACCGCTTTTTGAGTCAACCGGGTCAGGGGAGCAGCAAGACTAGAAAAACCTTTTACGAATCTTCTATAATACCCAGCCAAAACCAAGAAACTTCTAACCTCTATCAGAGTGGTCGGTTTTGGCCAGTTCTTCACTTCTTCTATCTTCTGGGGGTCTACCATAATTTCATCCCTTGACACAACATGGCCCAAAAAGGCTACCTTTTCCAACCAAAATTCACACTTTGAAAATTTAGCATATAGTTTCTCCTGTTTCAAGACTTGAAGCACTACCCTCAGATGTTCTTCATGTTCTTCAACACTCTTACTATAAATTAGGATATCATCTATGAACACGATCACGAACAAATCTAGGAATGGTTTGAAGATTCTGTTCATTAAATCCATAAAAGCCGCTGGGGCATTGGTTAACTCAAAAGACATGACCAAGAACTCATAATAGTCGTATCGGGTTCTAAAGGCTATTTTGGATATATCATCTGGATTTATTTTCAGCTGGTGATACCCCGAACGGAGATCAATCTTGGAAAAATAGCTAGCTCCCTGAAGTTGGTCAAAAAGATTATCGATTCTTGGTAATGGGTATCGGTTCTTGATCGTGACCTTATTAAGCTGCCGATAATCGATGCACATTCAGAGCGATCCATCTTTCTTTTTCACAAACATGACTGGTGCACCCCAAGGGGAAACACTAGGCCTTATAAAGCCTTTATCTAGAAGATCCTTCAATTGTTCTTTTAACTCCCTCAATTCAGCTGGGGCCCTTCGATACGGAGGAATAGAAATGGGTCTTGTACCCGGAATTAACTCTATAGCAAACTCCACTTCTCTATCCGGAGGAAGGCCTGAAAGATCTTCAGGAAAAACCTCCGGAAAATTTCGAACAATAGGGACATCATTCACTGCTGGAGATTCTTTTTGGGTATCCACTATATTAGTCAGATATACGTACTCCACTCTGTGACTTCTCAATAACTTTTGAGCCCCAAGGTAGGAAATAAGCTGACCTGAGGATATTCCAATCCTACCCCTTATAACAACTTCTGGTTCTCCGGAAAAAGTTAATCTCAATATCTTTCGCCGACAATCTAACATGGCATAACATGCCGACAACCAATCCATACCCAAAATGACGTCGAAGTCTACCATATCAAGTAGTACTAGGTTCACCATTGTTCTCCTGCCATTCACTTCTAATGGAAAATTATTTACCACCCGAGAGGCCCAAATTGAGGCCCCTACTGGTGTCATAACCTCAAAAGGTTCACTTAAATAAGAAGGTTCTACGTGTAAATTCTTAGCAAAGCCTATTGACACATATGAAAATGTAGAGTCGGGATCGTATAATACAAATGCAGGAATACTCGAGACTAACAAAATATCTGTGACCACCGCATTAGATGCTCTGCCTCATTCCTCTGGGGCAAAGCGTTGAGCCAATTAGAATTGTTGGTTTGTTGACCTCCCTGACTCTGACGGGGTTGGTTTCCCTGATTTTCCTTGTAGGCAGCTGTGGTTGCTTCTGACCTCCCCTGAATAGATTGAGTTTGGGTCCTCTTCTTGCAATCCCTGGCATAGTGGCCTGATTCTCCACAGTTATAACATGTCTTCGTTAAGAGCCGACATTCTCCATCGTGTTTCCTTTGACAAATCTTACAAATCGGTTTGTCACCTTCTGTGTTACAAAATAGTATTTATACTTAACTAACTAGTAAGGAAATGCGAAAATGCAGAAATGAAAACAGTTTTAAGTCGTAACAAACTTTTGTGCCAAAAGCTGATAACTAACATTTGAATTTGTCTATCAATAGATGAGTTGGCACTCCTAGCCACGTCCTTACTCACATTTTGCGTATCAAATATAACAAGTAAAGTGTTAAATATACACATAATATATAATAAATTTTGTGTATATTTAGAGCATTATGGATCACGGATCACGGCCCAATGCAGTCACGGGAATGAGGCCCACACGGGTAGATTTGTATATGGTATATATTAGAATTAGTTTTGTACCATAATTAGTATTTTAATATTACATGTTGGGTCCCGTGGGTTAATACTAAGGATTAAATAAAATCAAACAACAAAGTAGAACCGAACGTATGTAGAAACAGTGTCGAATGTCAGCTAAAATATCGTCTGGCATAAGTTATGACATTTGGATAAAAAACAGAAAAACCTTTGAAATAGTTAGACTGCAGCGGAAATTGATAAAGAACACAAATGTTTAATTTTCATATGTTATATATTAATATAACACATGATGGTCAATGACCAAAGGTATTGTATATATATATATATACAATTGTATATATTCCTTCTCTTACAAGATTTACAAGATGATACAAAAGGAATAAAAAAGTTAAGTCGCAGATGACTTATGCCTGAAAAATCTATCTAAATAGAAGTGATCAACACCCCATTACAATTGCTTAAATGAAAGAACAAAATCTAGAATCTAAAGAGCAATTATAATGTCAGACAGAATGTCGTCACAAATACAGGCAACACAGCGATCCAGTCTACTTGATCGATATTTGTGGAGATAGCTATATCGTTTTCACTCTGAAATTCTGGATATTGATTCACTCTTCTGCCCTCTCTATTTATAGTAGAGAGTCCTCATTGAAAAGCTCATCAATTGGTTGTAGATGTTGAGGAAAAACTGGTCACGTGTGGCAGTGAATTGAGGCATGAAAATAGGAGCTGATTTGACTTGTTCTTCACCCTACTTGATCCTCAAGTTAAGCTACTCCTTGGACTTGATCTTTCACGTTTTTCAATTTGCTTGAAAGACTCTTTGCCAAGTTAATTACCATGTGGTAAAAAGGTCACACTTTCCTGAAATCTGTCCGTGAAGATAGGCAAAACAGTTACCAGAATGTCGTCTCGAATGTCAAGACATTTGGTCCAATATTTTCTGATTTTAACTTAGCTCTGAAAATGATGTTAGGAAAAATATCATGACACAAAACCTAACATTAACATTCTCCCCCTTTTTGTCTTTCTTCACAAAACCTTAATCAGCCAAGTATGAGTGACCTATAGTAATGGTAGATCCACATAAATGCTCCCCCTCAACCTGAGATGGTATATACACACAACATATACAAGATATATATATATCTACCGTTTATATAAGATTAGAAAAGAAGAAAGATGTTAGCACATATACACATATCATCCACTTATACATATTTATATTCAGACCATATTCTCAACACCAATCAGTAGCATCAGCTTCAGTTCGTGAAGGAAGGGCAAAACATTAACATTCTCCCCCTTTTTGCATTTCTTCACAAAACAACCTTTTCAACAAACAACAGTAGTAGTTTTCAGCACAACAACAATAGCTATTGCATAATTCCTTTTCTGCACATAACAACAACATATAGCAGTAGCAGCTTTCAACATCTTTCTACTCCTGCATAACTCTTTCTCTGCACAAAACAACAGCATCTAGTATTCTTTATCTGCTCCCCCTGCATCAGCACTTTCTTTGCTTCCTCGACTTCAGCAGTCTCCTTCTGCTCACCCTACATCGATTTCCTCGCTTCGATTTCAAGAATTCCTCTAGCTTGATTCTGCGGCGTACTGCTTCTCTCGACTTCAACAACATCATCATCATTCTCCCCCTTTTTGTGAAGAAAGCAACAACATTAACTGGTCTCTGGCTTGAATAAGAACATTCCTCACAATATCAACCTCAGAGGTTTATTGGTTGATCTTTGCAATTTGATTCACAAACTATTCAGTAGACACTGGAGACTAATCTGCACTATCTCCTTCCATTTTTCAGGGTAGATCAATCAAGGTTGTTAATTCAGATCCTGGACGTCTAGAGATCTACTTATGCATTATACCTTCAGTGAGGTACTCAATTACTTCATCTCTATTGTCCACTGCAGGGTTTGCTTCTCTAACATTCTCATCAGCATTTAATCCCATAAATTGATTTATAACAGCAGGTGTGAAAAATATTCTCTGTTATAGAGATATACCTTCCCAAATTTCTTTGCGTCGATATCCTCTATAGCAGAACTCAAATTAGCACAAAAACAACCTGACAATTTTATCAATAACAGATTCTTTCTCAGTAACAGATCCTATGAGTTGTCTTTCTTTTAAGAACTCTACTAAACCATATTCTGAACAAGAGCCAATATCTATTACTTTTCAGTCCTAACAACTCTATTCTTGTACCAGTCCTAATTATGAGAATTAGTTTAGAATAGAATTTGTCTGAGTAGATACGTACCTGAAAATCTGAATCAGATTCGGTTTGTTGGAGGATGTTGGAGTTTGTGTCTCTTCTGATGTTGGCTGAAATGTTGCCTGAGATGTTATGGAATAAGTGACAACATTCGGAGCAACACTCGATCTGACATATCTGGAAATTCCCTTTTGGGAAGAATTGCTTCACTGGAGTTTCATCAGGAACTTCCTCACATTCTTGAGACACATTTGCATTATAGAAGCATTTGGTTCTTCTTCACTCTCTTTAGTTGAGAATCCCAAGTTCGTGTCATCACTGTCACTGCTTCAAGCAAGCAGGTATATAATAATCACATCTGGACCTTTGTCTCTTAACGAACTGTACTCTCAAACATTCTACTCGATCGACAAGTAGGGAAGGTGGAGGATCTTGATCTCTTACTCAATACTGAAATATCAGATATTTTAGCAACATCTATTGGATTGTTATCATCACTTGGGTAGCTGATGTCGAAAGGTTTATATAAACCTTTAAATACAATAGCTTTGGACACGTCCTCTGTGGATGATGAAAGAAGGAACCAATAGGGTTGTTGTGGTTCAATATTCTCAGAAAATTCATTGTTCATTGGAGGGCTAGTACTCATAGGAAAGTTGGTTGTGGTGTTGGTTGATATTTGGCATTAACATTGGATAGGTTTCTCTTGGTGAATATTATGGAGAGGGTTTTGAGGAGATTGATGATGAAGTTTGGAATGGTGATGATTCTATCGGGTAGATAAGATTATGCCCGAGGTGTGATGTGATTGCCTTTTTTTTTTTGAAAATCAGAAATGAAAAAATAACAGTTTTTTTATATATATTTTATATAGGGAAAATCAGAGATGATAAAAAATAACAAATGAGAGGAATATATATATATATACATGGCAAACCTTTCTAAGCAACACAAATCCCTTAGATTTAAGTGTTTCAATTTTACACAATAACTTACACCTAAAATATTGGGATAAACTAACTAGACATCAAAGTATGAATAAAAATTAATCTTATCAAAAGTTTGAAATTCTTATTAAAACAAGGCACAAAAATAGGGAAAAATAACTGAATTTTCAAAAATCAGTTACACATCGCATCCCAACAAATATCATTATCTGAAAATGTCAACAGTAATGTTGACAACATTTTGTACAACACAAGTATCATGATCCTTCAAGAACATCTTTCTTTCGGCAACAAATCAAGACACGTTTCATATATGTTTTTATGAGTTTAACCTCCAGACCAATGTAACATTTTTCCATTGAATCCTAGATCTAATCATAAAACACATACAAAATTCATTTTCGTGTCAAAAACAAGAATACTTATTTAGCATCCTCATAATTTTTTCTTTGTTTAAGCACTTTGATACTCCTATAGTATAGGAGCAGATCAATTCGAGGCTTTGCGTATTGCGATTCTTAGAGAATTAGAAAGTCTTTGCCTTATCTTTTTATGATATCTAATATCATCGCAGAAAATGATATCACATTAAAATCATGTTCTCATTTGAAAATCATACCTGGTTGAACAAAAATCAGTCGTTACAAGTACTAAAAATCAGATTCTGATATTACAAGGTCACCCGAAATATTAGAGACATTCCAGCCGACATTCGTCCAACATTGCATGTTTCAGAGATTACAAAGACCAATAGATTTTTTTAAACTAGATAATCCCTCATGGTCCAAAACTTTTGTAACAATATCAGCTAGTTGATGAAGAGTCTCAACATGTTCAATTTGAACTAGCTGTTTTTTTAATCAAATCTCCTTAAACAAAGTGATGTCTAAAATCAATATTATCGAAAAATCATGTTGCTAGTAAACACATAGTCATCTAACATGTGTCCTAGCCATATGAATTGAGAGCAACAACTTTCAACTGCTACATATTCAAATTCAGCAGTTGAAAGTGAGACACGGTTTTATTTACGACTATACAAAAAACAAGATTATTGCCAAGATAAAAATATCTTCCATTTGTACTTTTTCTATAATCCACATCACTAGCCCAATCAAAGTCACTATATCCTATTAAATTAGAATTCGAGTCTATGGAATACCAAATTCCCAACTCACATGTGCCAGAAACATATCTAATGACACGTTTCATGATATTTAAGTGGAAAAATTTGGAACAGGCTTGGACTCGAGCACATACACCAAACACTAAACATAGGTTCTAGAGCACATATAAAACAAGAAAGATTAACCTTTTGGTATATGGCAGACATACACACATACCTTTTGTAATTGAGTGGTTCTTTGCTTCTCGTTCTACTTCCTTCAAACACTCCCCCTATCACCTGACATGTTGGACGATTCTTCCTAATCCTTGATGAGGGGTCCCTTTGATCTAGCAATTCAACATTTGACTCCTCATCCACACCCTTTGTGGTCTCTGGTTCAGGTTCAGATGTTGCTCCGAATGTCGTAACATTTGAGGCAACATATGGTTCTTCAGCAGTATACTCTTGTACAATTTTTGTCCTTCGATTGTACACTCGGTAAGCATGCCTATTTTGGAAATAGCCAACAAAATTCCTTTCACTCTTAGAATCAAAGTTAGCCAGATAATCTCTATCATTTAAAATGTAACAAATACATCCAAAAAAATGAAAGTAACGCTCATTAGGTTTCTTTTCATTTATAATTTCATGGGATGCCATTTTGTTACAGACCCTAAGTAGACTCTATTAGTGATGTGACAGACATTAAAAAAACATTTTGATAATTTATTATAACTAAGCATAACTCTAGTCATTTCTTGTCGTGTTCTATTCTTCATCTCTGCTACACCATTCTGTTAAAGAGATTTTGGGAGCAGAAAAAACTCATGGAAAATTCCTCTTTTCTCACAAAATTTTGTGAAGGAGATGTTTTCAAATTCTTTTTCATGGTCGGATATAATCCAAAAAATAGGAGAATATAACAAGTTCCTAATTCTAGAGTGCAAAATTTTAAACATGTCAAAAGTTTGTGATTTGTCTTTCAAAATATATCCATGAGTACCTAGAAAAATCATCTACAATCACATAGTAATATTTCATGCCTCATAAATTGTCTACCTCAATTAGACCTATAAGATCCATGTGTAATAATAGAAAACAGTGAGACATACCTGAATGTTGTCGTCATTCAAGACAACATTATGAGAAACATTGGTTTGCTTACCTTGGAGACAATCTGCACAGACTATTTACCTTTATGACTGAAGTTGGGTAAGTCTCTAACCGCTCCATATGAGACCAATTTCTTCAGATTGCGGTAGTTGACATGCCTCAACTTTTGATGTCATAGTGTTGTGTCGTCCATCTTGACATTACTGTTTGTCTCTTGTCTTGCAACAAGATAGCAATTATCACCTGTTCTAGTACCTGACATGACACATTCATTTACTTCATTCATAACTTTTCAGGTATTCTCATTAAATTTCACCTCCAGATTGTCATTACACAATTGACTCATCAATTTAGCCATTAAACCTTCAATCGTGTAAGACATTTCTTAAAGTTGGAAATCCAGGAATATTCAGGATTATTTTTCCAATCATTTTACTTTTACTGCTACCTCCATAAGTTATGTTACCTCCATTGAATGACTCATAGTTCTTTAGAAACTCTTTTGTACCTGTCATGTGACGAGAACATCCACTATCAAAGTACCAAAAACCTGCAATATTAGTCCTTAAGACAGTTATCGCAACATTACAAGTTACAACCATTTTGGGAACCCAAACTCTTTTAAACATTTTTTACCTTTTAGCTCAGAAATGTTGTCAGAAATGTTGGACAACATTTTAAGCAACATTTAGCTCACAGAATTCTGAAGTTTGAAAACAGTACGTTTTTTTAAAAAAAAAACCCAGGGGAGTTACAATGACGGCTCACAATCTTCATATCCTTTGACATATATGAGAACCTATTATATAGTCCTTTTTCTTTTACAAAGCACATTTTCTCATTTTTGTCAAACAAACTTGAGCATATTATTTTAAGAGAGTTTTAGTACACAATATCTGCATGCGAAAGTTTACTAAAAACTGAGTATCTCATTCAATTTAGAAGTCCATGAGTAGAGCTTTCAGAAGGTTATTTTGGCTAAATCCAATTTTGCACGAATCTTACCAAATTTAGTATCTTATTTGGTAAGTGCAACCTCTAGCTGAGTTATTGTGCCTTTTAGATCTACATTCTCATGAGTTAAAGATTTTACTTTTGTCTCAAATTGCTTGGATTCTACGATTAATGCTTTACAAATGTTTTGTAATTCATTAATCATGTCATCTTTGCATTAAACTTGATCCATACTCTCAGCCTCACCACTATAAATAAAACCACTAAAGCATTAACATCAGAATAGTTAAATAATATATACCTTTCAGATGTTGCTGGAGATGCAGATGTCTTGCAGATGTTGCCTGAAATGTCGTGACACCTGAGGCAACATTACAAACGATATTTTCATTTTTCAGTCAGGAAATGTTCATAAACAGTGGTCAGCATTGCTTGTGATTCGACTTCTTGATCTCCTTCCTCTTCTCATTCTTTTTGTCTTTCTTTTTGAGTACTTGAAAGGAATTTGGTGGACTTTTGATTGAAGTCTTGGTTTTGATGTCTTTTAGATTTAGATTGATTTATCTCATTGTTGAACTTCCTCACCATCAAATTTTATTTTCGAGTGAGTAAGACAACATTAGCACCTATTCTCATCCCCTTCATCGATATGATTTTATGAGGATTGAACTTGAAGTGTCACGTTCTTGCTCTAATATAGTTCCCTTTGATTCTTAATATTCATCTCATAGGTTTTGAGAATGCTCATCAAGGTATGAAGGTTCAAAGTAGCAAGATGTGAGCTTCTTTAATAGCACAAATCTTTAAATTGAACTTTTCAGGAAGAGAACGGAGAGCCTTTTTCAAAATAAGATTTAATATCATCCACTTCTTCTATCCTTAAATGTTCATATTTGCTCATGATCATGTGTAGCTTTGTTCGACGAATACTTGATCTACATTCACAACGAATTTGTAAAGTATCTCATGCATCCTTAGCTGTTGGGCAGTTTTGAATGGGCTTGAACATGCAAAAATCAACCAATCCAAAAATTGCATCAAAGACCTTTTCACTAAAGCTAGTATTATTGGTTTCTTCAGCCGTCCATTTGGATCCAGGTTTAACAAAAATGTCATCTTTCTCATCCGGCGGCAATATTGAACAACATACCCAGATCTCCATGCCCTAACATCAATTGATTTGATGTGAGAACGTAGGCAAATCCTCAAAGTGTTGGCTCTGATACCACTTGTCATGTCAAGTCTGCCAAAAGCTGATAACTAACATTTGAAGTTGTCTATCAACAGATGAGTTGGCACTCCTAGCCACGTCCTTACTCACACTTTGCGTATCAAATATAACAAGTAAAGTGTTAAATATACACATAATATATATACATTATGTGTATATTTAGAGCATTGCAGATCACGGATCACGACCCAATGCAGTCACGGGAATGAGGCCCACACGGGTAGATTTGTATATGGTATATATTAGAATTAGTCTTGTACCATAATTAGTATTTTAATATTACATGTTGGGTCTCGTGGGTTAATACTATGGATTAAATAAAATCAAACATCAAAGTAGAACTAAGCGTATGCAGAAACAGTGTCGAATGTCAGCGAAAATGTCGTCTGACACAAGTTATAACATTTGGATAAAAGGCAGAAAAATCTTTGAAAGAGTTAGAGTGCAGCGGAAATAGATAAAAAACACAAAAGTTTAATTTTTATAGGTTATATATTAATATAACTCATGATGGTCAATGACCAAAGATATTGTATATATACATATATATATATATATATACAATTATATATATTCCTTCTCTTACAAGATTTACAAGATGATACAAAAGAAATAAAAAGGTTAAGTCGCAGATGACTTATGACTGAAAAATCTATCTAAATAGAAGTGATAAACACTCCATTACAATTGCTTCAATGAAAGAATAAAATCTAGAATCTAAAGAGCAATTATAATGTCAGACATAATGTCATCACAAGTACAGGCAACACAGCGATCCAGTCTACTTGATCGATATTTGTGGAGATCTCTCTATATCGTTTTCACTCTGAAATTCTGGATATTGATTCACTCTTCTGCCCTCTCTATTTATAGTAGAGAGTCCTCCTTGAAAAGCTCATCAATTGGTTATAGAGGTTGAGGAAAAACTGGTCACGTGTGACAGTGGCTTGAGGCATGAAAATAAGAGTTGATTTGACTTGTTCTTCACCCTACTTGCTCCTCAAGTTAAGCTACTCCTTGGACTTGGTCTTCCACGTTTTTCAATTTGCTTGAAAGACTCATTGCCAAGTCAATTACCATGTGGTAAAAAGGTCACACTTTCCGAATCAAAGTGAAGATAGGCAAAGCGATTACGGAATGTCGTCCCGAATGTCAAGACATTTGGTCCAACATTTTCTGATTTTAGCTCTGAAAATGATATGTTAGGAAAAATGTCATGACACAAAACCTAACATTAACATTACCATAATTGTATAGTTAGTCTCCATATAGAATATGGATTTAGATGTAGAATAGGAAAAAGATTTTCCTATTGTAACTTGTATATATATGTCTTTCATCAATAAGAATAATCAAGGGATTATTTCTTACATGGTATCAAAAGTCTAGGTTATTTTTACCTTGCTTTCGCTCCTCAATTTTCTCGAAATCCGTGATAACCCTACCTCTCGGATTTCCCTAACTCGGGACCACATTCTCGTGTTTTCGTTCTTCCAAAAACCTCCCTCACAAATTTCCTTCTCCGAATCTTCGTGTTCTATTCACCATGACTGATAGGAACACGTTTCATCTTGCCCTCACAATTTCTAATATCAAGAGCGTTCTTCCTATAGTTCTTGACCTAAAAACGTCCAATATGGGACATGGGCGAAATTATTCAAGATTCATGCGATGGCCGATGGCACATCAATTCCTCCACCACATAATCCCTCCGGCTACTCCTACGACAGGTGATGCGGTCGACTACAGAGGTTGTGCTTACCAAAGCAGATGGTCCAAAATTATGGGCCACGCTTGATGTAAAGGTTCCCTAGTGGATTTATGTCACTATCTCAATGGAGCTCTTACAGACGATTATGAAACCCAACTCCACAACTAAGGAGGCTTGGAATCGATTGCGTGATATCTTCCAAGATAACAGTCATTCCCGCATTGTTATTCTTGAACATGAATTTTCTCAAGTCAAGATGGAGAATTTTTCCAACGTTTTATCGTATTGCAAACGACTCAAGGAATTAACGGATCAACTTCACAACGTGGGTGCTCCTGTTAGTAATAGTCGTTTCGTTCTACATATGGTTACAGGCCTGTCTGAGGCCTATAACGATGTTGCTTTCCTCTACCGGCATTCTATTTAGCACACTTCATGCTTACATTATAAAAAGCCAGGTTGGCTAAGAAGGCGGCTACCGGGGCTTGTACTGTTGTCATAATGATTGAGTCCAATTTTTCTCCTTCCGGTACCACCTACTCGAGCCAAAACCGCAACAACGGTGGAGGTTAAAAGGGTCAAAATCGGAAAAATAATGGCAAGAATCGCGGCGGGAACAACGGCGGCAACCGGAACAGTGGTGGCGGTACTCGGGATAGTCCACAACATCAACCGATGTGAGGCCCATGCGCGAGCCCCGTGCGATGCGATGGCCCCGTCTGCCGTACCGAGCCCATCTTATTACGGGAAGCCGGGCCGTCGCCCGATTGCGGCCCGATTCTAGGGTACATCGTGGGTTTCGGCAACAACGGGTGGGCAACAATCGAGTGCCTTGGGCCCGACCGGTTAAGCCCATCACTTGGCCGAGACCAGCATAAACCGACATTAAAGTCACAATGTACACGCTTGGAATGACTCAATCGAACCGGGTGTACATGGACACCGTGGCGCTACTACGTGACATCCGACGATGTACTCTCGTCTTATCTCGATTTGGCGATGTCGTGATATAATTGTTGGTAATGATGATTCAATTCCAATTAAGGGTTATGGTCATAAAACTTTATCTCATCCCCATCCACCACTTGTCTTAAATATTACCCTTCATGCCCCAAAACTAATTAAAAATTTGGTGTCTGTTCGTAAATTCATCACTGATAATTGAGTTTCTATTGATTTTGATCCTTTTGGGTTTTCTGTAAAGGATTTCAAGACGGGGAGTCCTCTCATGGGGTGTAACAGTAGGGGGACCTTTATCCAATCACACCAAGTCTCGGTTCATCGCGTCAAGACATGCCTTCCACTTTTGCAGCTCTTGCTCCTTCCTTATGGCATGCTCGTCTAGGTCATCCGAAGTCGTCTATTTTGTCTACTTAAGATAGAAATTAGTTTATTTCATGTAAGGGTACACATAGTACTCCGAATTGTCAATCTTGTTCTCTAGGAAAAATTGTTAAGTTGTCATTTGTGCAATTTTTTTTTTTTTTGTATCTCATGGGCTTTTCTTTGTCTTTAGTATTGGCTAAAATGGAGCATATAATATGCCTAGCCCAGATTGTCCAGCCCAACCCACGAACCAAATTGGCTATATGAGGCCCAAACGTGCACGGCGTATCAGAATTAGGGCTTCACACATGCCTATTTAAACTGCTATTCACCTTTGCAATGTCATTCATCTACATCTTGTTCTATTAGTCCTTGGCTTAGCAAACTAGGGTTTAGGAATTTTGTGTTGTTGTATAATTTTGTATCAACTTTTGCACCAATGAGGAAGACATCCCAGGAATAGGAAGTGCCGTATGACACTTTAAACAGCAGCGGCTGCCCAGTTTCCACTCTAATTTCCCATCCACCGTTGATCAGTTTCTTCCCGTCTCTGTTCAATGGTCCGGATTTTGTGGTATTCTGCTTCGCCGTTGTGTGTGTGATTTGTAACGGGTCTTTGAGGTTTCCACCTATTTCTAATTTGTGATCCCTCCTCTGTAGACTGTGCTTCACGTGTAGAGGATATACAATCCCCTAACTTATTTTCTGCCTCCTTTGTTATGCTATTATCATATGGTTTTTGTGAAATTTCTTCAGTGGGGGTTCTTTCCTCTGTTGGTATCTCCCCCTGTTGCTCAATGCTATCACTATCCATTATATCAATTGCTTGGGGTGCTTCATGACCATCTGAGACCAATTCATTGTCCTCATTCTCATTCTCCTTTATATTAGTTATTGTTCTCTGTGAATCATCTGTATTATTTACCTATCTTTTTGGATGTCTTTGATATTTACTATATCTTTGCTTTTTTGGATGGTTTTTGTCCCTTTCTAGTCTCTCACTTTCTATCCCTTTCTACCATTCTGATTATCAACTTTCCTCCCAAAAGATACTTTCACCAATGGCTTGCTTGTTTCTTTGCTTGGTGTTACTTTTTTTCCTGCATTAATATCACCATTCTCCTTATCCAAATATGCAGTGCATTGAATTGATTACTTGTGGCAGTTTTTGTAGTTGCTTGTGTTTGGTAACGGTGGTTTGTGTTTTGCCTTGCTTTTCTGTCATTGCCAACTACATTTGAGTATATTGAGGGGATGCTAATATCTACCCCATGATGAGGTACTTGTTTTCTGCTTCCATCCTCTAGTTTTGCCCCTTGAGTATGATTATTCTCTTTGACTGTTTCTCAATGATAATTATATTGTATTGTTTGCCATTTTGGCCTTATTTCTCCAGTATCCTCATCTAGGCTATTAATTTGGATCTTTTTTGGTAATTCCTTTAATAAGTGCACTTCCACCTTGAGAAATGGGCCACAATTGAAGAGAGTATACTAAAAGAAATGGTTACAACTGGGTCACTCAAACAATGCTTAGTTATATACATGTATGAAAGGGAGAGTAGCTCAAAATTAGATAAGGAATATGAACACCTAACATAGGCAGTGGCACACAATGAATATACAAGATGAGGTTAAAAGCTTCTATAAGGGGTTGTTGGGATCACTTCATTGCTCTAATGGGGATGGATGACCAAAAAGCACCAGAATTTGATGGTCCAAAAACTTTCATTGTTTAATTAGGTTAATTTTACTCTAAAAGTTTTAATCTTTTTTGTCCCATTTTGGTTAAATTTGACGAGGGTGATTTTCTTTTATATATATTGCTTTAAAGTGTTTGTTCTTGTGGCGAGGTGTACCGGAAACAATCTCTGGAAGGTAGGGGCAAGGTCTGTTTACACTCTACCCCTCCTCAGACCCCAACAATGGGTATGTTGTTGCCTGGAAGTTGAAATCTTTGGAATACATTTCTTAGAGAGTAATTTGAGAAGACAATATTTGAGTTTATGTGCTTAACTTTTTGATTTGATCAAAGTGGTGAAATTTTCTTGAGTTTCATTTGTCCCAGTATTACAATTGAGCTGACGTGCAGGACAATTGGATAGATAGATAGTTTCTTTACTACAGTATTCGAATTGTGTTGGAATGAATTCAGGAACTATGGTTATGCCTCCAAAGTGCTCCTTGAGTTATCACCAATGTCGATAGAGCTATGTGCCTTACGTGCTCGTGTTCAAGAGGTATGTCCATTTCTTTATGTAAAATAGTCTCTTACTCTCCTCATGGTGCTTGTTTTGCATTTTTATTTACTTTGCCACTTTACTGATAAGTCTGTCAAATGATTTATTCTAAGTCTCTCAAATATTTGAAGAAAGTTATTTAGGTTGTATACCGGCCAATGATTTATTGTCCATTAGGTGCTAAGCTTAGAAAAACATGAATATTAGCGGTTCACAAACAAAGTATACGTTAATTTGAAGCTAACATGACTAGTGGTTTCTCTTTAGGCTGATAATGATCCTTCTTTGTCATATGCTTCCAAGTTGTCCTTAAGACTCTTGAAATTCTAAATTTTGCTAGTTATTCTAGCATCTTCTACAATAATTATAGTAAAACATGGATGTAATGTTGTAGGAGATGGACTTGAGGCTCCCTGTTTTAATAGGGGAATTGATAGTTATGTTTGAGCAAGTTGTTGGCACCAAATGTTGTATCGAGGATATCACTAACATTGAACCGTTCTCTTATCATTTTGGAATTGTTGACTTAAGGTAAGTTGTTCAATAGCTGATGAAAGTGAACAGTCAATTGATGACAATTAGGCAACTACTTTGTTCACGCCTTTAATAAGTCTTTAGGAACGTTCTACCACTTGTGTGTTTTTGGGTTACCCGTCAAATCACCGGTGGTTATAAATGCTTTGATTTGTCATCTAAACGTATCATCATTAGTCGTCATGTTCTCTTTGATGAGTCCCAATTTTCATTTTCCAAAGTAGAAATACTCGTGCCTAGTTTGTATAATTTTTTGGATGATGCTATTTCCCCCTATATTCTAAGTCATTTTTTGGATCTGGCCCAAAATTCGTCCTCAGCGCCGCGACCCTTAGGGGAGGCGCCGCGACTTCAGTCATCCAGTAGCCAAGGAGGATTAGTCCATCCCCATTAGAGCCTATGTGAACTTCATTTGTGACGGGACTAATCACTTCATGTTTTTTTGTTGTCATCGTCGCTGCCCTTCAAGGAGGCGCCACAACGCCTAAGTTCCAGTAGCCACTGGAACGAAGGTGTCGTGGCGCCTCCTACATGAATTTTCGAAAATGAGCCAACATGCCCACTGCCTGCTGACCAGTCTGTACCATCTCCCAAAAATTCAACCAATTTAGCCCCGAGTCTTGGTCCAATCACTCGCAGTCAAATGGTATTTTTAAGCCAAAAAGACATTTTAATTTAAATTCTAATGTTCTTAGGTCACCTTTATCCAGTATTCTTGTGTCTGCCTTAAATGACCCCAATTGAAAAATTGTCATGATCGATAAATATAATGTTCTTATTGATAATAAGACGTGGGAGTTGGTGCTCTGTCCATTTGGTGTTAATATGATTCGGTCTATGTGGATTTTTGCTTATAAGGAAAATTCTGACGGTTCGTTTGCAAGACATAAGGCTTGTCTTGTAGGTGATGGTAAGACTCACCAGGTTGGTGTGGATTGTGGTGAGACGTTTAGCCCGGTGGTCAAGCCGGCTACCATTCGTACTGTGCTCAGCGTGGCTAAATCAAAATCATGACCCATTCATCAGCCGGCTACCATTCGTACTGTGCTCAGCGTGACTAAATCAAAATCATGACCCATTCATCAGCCAGATGTGAAGAATATTTTCCTACATGGTGATCTCAAGGAGACAGTGTATATGCATCCGCCCGTGGAGTTTAGGGATACTAGATATTATAATCATGTCTGTCTATTGAAGAAGTCATTGTATGTGCTTAATCAGTCTCCACGGGCTTAGAATAAGAGGTTTGCTGACTATGTTTCGACTATGGGTTTCTCTCACAACAGGTCTAATAATTCATTATTCATATTTTTGAGTTTTTCATGAAGGACTTGGGCCCATTGAGTTATTTTTTAAGGATTGCTGTCACTCGTCATGCAGATGGATTGTTCTATCATAGAGGAAGTATGTAGCAGAGATCATTGTGAGAGGGTTGTCATCCTGTAAGTCCACTTCTACTCCAGTTGATACTAAACGCAAGTTGGGTACTGCATATGGCTCTCCCTATGAGGATCCGACCCGCTATCGTAGTATTGCAGGCGTCCTTCAGTATCTTACGTTCACGCGACTTGGTATTACATATGTCGTACAACCGGTGTGTTTGTTTATGCATGATCCCAGAGTTGAACATATGAATGCGCTCAAACTCATTCTTCGGTACATTCATGGAACTCTTGATTATGACTTGCATTTGTATCCTTCATCGACGTCTACACTAATCCCCTATACATATGCTGATTGGGGTGGTTGTCCTGACACCAGACGGTCTACGTCTAGCTATTGCATGTTTTTAGGTAATAACTTGGTCTCATTGTTTGCCAAGCGTCAATCCACTCATGTTCAAGTGCAGAGGTCGAGTATCGAGGGGTAGCCAATGTGGTTTCTGAGTCATGTTGGTTACGAAATTTACTTTTAGAACTTCATTGTCCTATTGAGAAAGCTACCTTAGTGTAGGGCTGACCAGTGGGTCGGGTCGGGCCCAGTGGGATTACAACATTGTACTGTACTGTTGAAAAAAATTGCAAAAGTCTGAGAAAAAAATACTAAAATTGCAATGAAATAAAATAATAAATTACCAATTTGAAAATACTTTTTCTAGTTTCTTTATAATTTCGTGTGGTTCTTCGGTTGGAATTGGTATATCTTGGTCAAATTGTTCCACGCCGCTACTCATGCCTTTAGATAAAATGTTGTAGTTTTCGTCTTCTTCTTCGTTAATCTTTGGAGTCTGCACCTTCCCGCTCGCCATCTCAGTGTCTCCGGCTAATGAGTGTCTGTGCTCTTCTATTTGAAATCTGCCGGCAGAAAAAATACTTTCAGAAGCGATTGATGACGCTTGAATGTTCAAAACATCTCGGGCCATCATTGAAAGTGTCGAAAATGTCTTCTCATTCTGCATCCAATATTTCAGCAAGTCTTCCTTTCCGTCTTGATTGACAATTGTTTTGGTAAGGTAAAGTGCCATGCAAAACAAAAACATCGAACTCGCTAATTTGGTTAGCGATTACCGCCACATTCTATTTCGGAGGCTTTCAATACTATCCACAGAAACATCATATTTTTTAGAGGCTGTGTTGAAACAGAAGAAGATGGTACAAAAGCCGGTTGATTGCTAGCACTTTCTTGCTTGTAATGCCGATATACTTTTTTGCATTCATCTTCTACGCTATCCAACACTTCTTCTAGCGTTTGTTCAATAGATGACTCAACATTTAAATTTTTTGGAGTTGGAGGTCGTAGTACATCCATACAGTTATAAATATTTTCAATAAAACTTTTACAACCGTCTACTTTAATAGTCGGGCTTAATACAACACCAATAATATAAATAGGGGGAATATGAATAAAATATTTTTTTAATTTCATAATTATTTTTTTATTAGCTGCCTTATAAGCAGATTTTTTCATATATTCTTTAAACAGTAAAAATATTATAGCGATATAAAACATAGTTGAAATAGTAGGATAATATAAAGTAGAAATTTTTTTTGTTGCTCGTTGAAAATTCTCTAGAAATACAATAAGTTCTTTAATTTTGTCCCAATCATTATCCACAATAATATCAGTTGAATTTTGATTATGGGCGTTAAAAAATAAATTGATAGGTTTTCTATAATCATAAGCAACAACTAGTTGGTCATATAAAGAATTCCACCTAGTGGGTACTTTCTCGGGAATTTTTTTGTAAGATAGTCCACAATCGTGATAAATTTTTTTATATTCTTTTCTCTGTTGGATTCTATTATTTTTAAAAATAAAGTTTATAACAAATTGTATTTTTTCAAGAATATCTTGAAAAGATGAAAGACCATCTTTTACAACTAAGCTATAAATATGACACGCATATTTGATATGAAAATATTTTGGAAAAGACGGAGTTAAAACTTCTTTTAAAACATAAATATCTGCATTGTTAGAAGCTGCATTATCTAATGTAATACTCATAACATTCTTTTCTCTGTTGGATTCTATTATTTTTAAAAATAAAGTTTATAGCAAATTGTAAATTTTCAAGAATATCTAGAAAAAGTGAAAAACAATCTTTTACAACTAAGTTATAAATATGGCACACACATTTGATATGAAAATATTTTGGGAAAGACGGAGTTAAAACTTCTTTTAAAACATAAATAGCAGCATTGTTAGAAGCTGCATTATCTAATGTAATACTCATAACTTTATCAGTTATTAAAGTAATGTCAGATGAATAAATATTTTACGAAATAAAGCGACGATGTGCCTACTATCTATATTCGAAATCGTTTTTGCATAGACCATTTATAATCTATCGATGACAAAGTTCTGGTTAAATAATCATGGCCAGATTAGTACTACGACTATATAAGAAGTTAGGCGACTTTGCCATTAAAATGATATAATGCATAACGTAAATACTGTTGATATTCATGTGCAAATTTAAATACATCATTTTTAACAGTTGATCTATTAAAACCTTTATAAGCAGAATTATACATATATCTAACATAATGAATAAAATCAGGAGATTAATAAAATGAAAAAGGCAAACCCTCATGCAACTAATTTTGATAGTGCTTCCCTATCTTTATTTTTATTGTATTTAGACCTACAACTCCTCCGTCAGGAGCGGAATAACAGTTTAAGATGCGAAAAACAAGAATTTAAAACCAAAATATAAGAATATAATTTAAAACTTAAAAACTTACAATTTTATTCAAAGCATAGTAAGAGAGGGGGATACAAGATCAGACAAGGAATTATGGAGAGAGAGGGGTAATTTAGGATCATACATGTTTACAAATGAGAGCCTTAAATAGCCTCGAATGAACTATTCGTCCTAACACGTGGGCGGTTACAGTTAAAACAAATGGGCGGCTAAGATTACATGGCCTTTACTTTTGAAAGCAAGCGACGTCTTCTTGCTTTAAGTCGCTTTGTCTTTTTACGCTTTACGCTACGCTTTATGTCGCTTTCTTACGCTTTAAGTCCTTTGTCTTTTACGCTTTCTGTGGCTACGCTTTATGTCGCTTTCTTCTGCTTTAAGTCCTTTGTCTTTTTCTGCTTTACGCCGCTTTCTGCTTTATGTCGCTTTCTTGGCTCTTGCTTTTCTGAAGAGGCAAGTGTCACTATCTGCTTTATCCTTTGTTTTTTCGAAGGGGCAAGTGTCCTTTTCTTTTCTGAAAGGGCAAATGTCACCATCCTGCTTTATGTCCTTTTCTGGAAGGGACCTTCTGTCATTATTTGCTGAGGTACGCATCTGCGTAGGCTTGTGCAATTCCTCGGGGAATGAGCATGTTGCTGTTATCTGTTTCACTGTGGCTAGATGCCACGTCCTCGTCGTCTTCTAGTTTTGCTAAGGCCTCACAGAGCCTTACGCCTTTGGAACTTGATGTCTCTTCTGAGGAAGATGACTTCTTCTTTTTCAATTTGTCTTCCTTTAATTTTGGACTCCATCCTTTAATTTTGATGGTCTTGCTTAGATACTTAATTCTGTTTATTTCTTGGATGTCGAACGTCCAATTTAGGATGTAAGAAACCCTCTTACTGATAAAAAATTTACACAATTTAATGTGCTCTGGAAGTGTTGAAATCTGTTGTTCCTGGCAGAAAGGAACGTACTGATTTTGGAAGCTCGGGGCAACCACCTGTAGATTTCCTCCAAATATGTTCCACCATTCGTAGAACCACCTGGGAATGATTTTATCCTTTATGTCTTCAGCATATTTAACAAACCATGTATGCGTATTTGGGCCTTACATATAGGAAATTAAACCATGCATCTTTGTAATCATACCAATTATATGTTTGGGGTTTATGGGTCTCAGATAATGGTACTGGTGTCTGCAAATGATCCATATACCAATTAAACGGACTTAAGATCTTTTTGATCGTGAATTTGGAATACTCGATTCCTCCTGTTTTATCGAAGTATTTGTGTTCTATTTCAATGGAATCTGTATCCACTAAAATGAATTCATAATACCTCCTTGTTTTTATCGGGTCCTGGTTATCCACATCTTGGTGATGCAGATAACATGGTTTCAGAAGGTCCTGTACTCTGAAACTTTCATACTGTTTATCTAATGCCATTATTGGCAAAACCTGTGCTGGGATAAATTCCTATTTTGGAATCGGAACGGAGGACTCCTTTTTCATTGGAGTTGCTGGTTTAACCGCTTCTGAATATGATTCTGGAGGAACCATCCTGTAGTTCCTTTTACTTTCTGTTTCTGATGGCGTGGCCTTAAAAGATACTGGTGCAAGTAATGCCCACGTGTCTAGTGATATCTGGAATTGGAACAAAAGGGAAAACCCTTTCTGATTATTTCTTTAATATCAAAGAGATGCTGGCAAAACGCCACAAAACATCTGAGGGAAAGATTAATAATGAATTTATAAACAAAGTTAATAATAAACTTAAAAAGCTTAACGAGAATTCTAGAAAGAATATATTAACCAAACCAGAATTACAAAACTCTGAAAATAATCAGAAAAGAACTATGAAGAGGGTCAGAAAACCCAGAAGAAAGAATAATAATTCATTAACTATTACAAAGTTAAATAAAGAAACGATCCGATGATGACTCAAGTTTCTTGAAAAGCATTACTGATGTGAAGTTCATCAAATTACGATCGAGTAGTTCCCTCCATTCGGCTCGTGAGAGAAGCGGGAAAATGCATACAAAACAAAAGATTAGTGTTATCAAGAATAACCACCAGGAAGTTTCTACTAAAGAAACTAGTTCAGATATTTCAGTTCAGGATTTATTAAAGGAGATTGCAAATCTAAAAAATGAAATCCTCAGTATGAAAAAGAATCTCAGTCCCACAGAGGCTGAAACCTTGACTAGCGGAGACTTAAAACCAGTCAATAAACTTCTGACTACAGAGAATGAATCAGGGTTAAGATTAATCTCGGGGCGAGCATCAAGCTACCATGTCCCTATTAAGATTATAATAAACAAAGATTTCATCTTAGAAAAGATTGCGTTATTAGACTCTGGAGCAGATCAAAATTGTATTTGCGAAGGATTAGTTCCCACTAAGTACTTAAGTAAAAGTACCCATAAATTATACTCTGCTACAGGAGATAATATAAAAATAAATTGGAAGCTTTCAAAAGCCCACGTCTGTAATAATGGTATTTGCTTCACTAATGACTTCGTTATTACACGAAACATAACTAAAGAGATCATTCTAGGAATACCATTCCTAACACAGATAAAACCTTATACCGCAAAGCTAGACGGTATTTACACCAGTTCTATGGGAAGAGACCTTGTGTTCCCATATGTAAATCCTTTGACTACTGATCACAGTAATCATGTTAAACAGAAGACAATCTTTAAAATAAGACTATTGACCAAACAAGTTAACTACCTAAAAGGCGATGTTAAAATAAAAAGGATAGAATCTAATTTAAAAACCCCGGAGGTGATTTACACCAGTTCTATGGGAAGAGACCTTGTGTTCCCATACGTAAATCCTTTGACTACTGATCACAGTAATCATGTTAAACAGAAGACAATCTTTAAAATAAGACTATTGACCAAACAAGTTAACTACCTAAAAGGCGATGTTAAAATAAAAAGGATAGAATCTAATTTAAAAACCCCGGAGGTGATTAACAAAGTAAGAAACTTATTAGATTCTATGGAAAAAGAAATTTGTTCAGAACTACCAAATGCCTTCTGGAAAAGAAAGAAGCATCTGATAGATCTCAGTACACGGATGACTTTAGTGAGAAGAATATTCCCACAAAAGCCAGACCAATCCAAATGAGCCATGAGCTCATGGAACACTGTAAAAAGGAAGTCAATGATCTACTTGAAAAAGGAATCATTAGACAATCTAAATCACAGTGGAGTTGTTCAGCCTTTATCGTTAACAAGAACGCTGAAAAAGAAAGGGGAGCCCCAAGGCTCGTTATTAATTATAAACCTCTTAACCAGGCGTTAAAATGGATTAAGTACCCGATTCCTAATAAAAGAGATTTATTAAAAAGAGCATTATAATGCTAATATTTCTGATAAGTTCGACATGAAGTCAGGATTCTGGCAAATTCAGGTCAATGAAAAAGATAAATATAAAACAACATTCAATGTCCCTTTTGGACAATACGAATGGAATGTAATGCCATTCGGGCTTAAAAATGCCCCTTCCGAATTTCAGAACATCATGAATAACATATTCAACCCTTACAGTCAATTCATGATTGTATACATAGATGATGTTCTAGTATTCTCAGATAATATATATCAGCATTTTAAACATCTAAACACTTTTGCCCAAACCGCAAAGTACAATGGTTTAGCAGTAAGTGCCAAAAAGATAAAGCTGTTTCAAACAGCCATTAGGTTCTTAGGGCATGATCTCTACCAAGGAACCTATAAACCAATCTGTAGAGCCATAGAGTTCTCTACCAAATTTCCCGATGAAATTCCTGATAAAACTCAACTACAAAGATTCTTAGGAAGTCTTAATTATGTTGCAGATTTTATCCCAAAGATTAAGCGATTTGTGAGCCGCGTATAAAAGGCTAAAGAAAAATCCGATCCGCAGTGGATGAGACTAGGCATCGACGGATAAAAGGAATTGTCGAAACTTCCATGTTTAGGCATCCCCAATCCGAAGCCTTCATGATAGTTGAAGCGATCTTGACATAGGTTACGGTGGTATCCTTAAACAAAGAGTTTCTCTTGAGCCAGTTGAACAGTTAGTAAGATTTACTTCTGGAAACTGGAACCAAGCACAGAAAAACTATAGCACAGTTAAAAAAGAAATTTTATCTATAGTGCATGTATCACGAAATTCCAAGATGATTTGATAAACAAATAATTTTTATTAAGAGTCATTATGGCGACGAAGACATTTGCAAAAGATGTTAAAAATTTAGTTTCAAAAGCGATTTTTGCCAGATGCAAGCCTTATTATCGATTTGATTTTAAGATTTATTTTATAAAGGAAGAAAACTCTGTCAGTTTTACGAGAGAATTTTGAGGAAATAATGAGACCGGGCTCCCGGAGCTTCGCGATGAGACCACCGTTCGAGAATAAGCTAGAAGAAAAAATGAAACGACGCACTGCGAGAAAAAGCTGCGAGGACGATTCTTCGTAAACCCGATGGACAAAACAAGTTCCACAATATTGGGAGATCTCCCGATTATACGATCTCACTCTAAAAGGAAAGGGCGATTGGTAGTTCAAAGCTACACGGTACGCGGAAGCGAGGATAGTTACGAGGATGGTTCCCGGAATCATACTCGAAGCGATTAAACGGCGGGGCCGCAGAAAGAGATACGGCCCCGTCGAGTGGGAATTTATTCCTACGCAAACCTTCTTAGATAATGGCCTTTGGACAAGCAGTATGAAAACTTTAGGTACAAGACTTGCTAAAACCACATTACCGGATCATCGGTATGTTGATACTCGAGACTCCCGAAAACCGGGAAGTATTATGAGTTTATTTTAGTTGATCTGAGCTCGTAGAAGTCGAACACAAGTATTTTGATAGAGCAGGCCGGAATTGAATATTCCAAGTTTACCGTTAAAAAGATATTAAGTCCATTTAATTGGTATGTAGATCACTGAGCCGGATACCATTATCCGGGACACGCATCATGGCTTTATAATTGGTATGATTATAAGGATCGTGGTTCAACTTTACGTATGTTAGGCCAAATACCCACAGTTCATCAAATATGCGAGAAGGGATTAAAGAAAGTTATTCCCGGATGGTTCTACGAATGGTGGAGCATCTTTGGAGAGAAATTCACGGTGGTAGCTTGAGCTTCGGGATAAATATAAGAGTTTCAAGAGGAACAATGATTTCGACTTTACGGAACATATTAAGTTATGCAAGTTCTTTTTAATAAAAGAATTTCGTATATCATTAATTGGTCATTTGACATCGAGGAGATAAGCGGGATCAGTTATTTAAGCGAGACCGTCGAGAATTAAAGGATGGAGCCCAAAACCTAGAAGAAGTTAAGGTAAAACCAGAAAGAAGAAGCCCATCTTCCTCAGGTGAAACCTCACATTCCAAATCAGAAACCAGAAGGAAGCTTTTAGAAGCTCTGGCAAAATTAGAAGATGAAGAAGAAATGGAATCCAACCACAGTGAAACAGACAACGGCGACATGCTCATTCCCCGAGGAATTGCACAAGTCTGCGCGGTCGTGCCTCGACAAATAATGACATCGAGTCGCCGAGAATAGGACATAAAGCGGGATGGTGACAACTTGCGCTTCGAGAAAGAAAATGACACTTGCCGCCCGAAAAAGCAAAGGATAAAGCGACGACGACAGCCTCTTGAGCAAGAGCGAAAGCGACATAAAGCGGCGGCGTAAAGCGAGAAAAGACAAAGGACTTAATCGAGAAGAGGGCGTTTGCCGCTTTCAAAAAGTAAAGGTCATGTCTTAATCTTAGTCCGTTTGTTTTAACGAGCAAATCGCGTGTTAGGGCGAATAGTTCATTCGAGGCCTATTTAAGGCTCGTTTGTAAACATAGAAGGCGTCAGGAAATTACCTCTCTCAGCAATTCCTTGCACGATCTTGTATCTCTCTCTTACTATGCTTTGAATAAAATTGTAAGTTTTATTTAAAACTTTGAGTTATTGTGTTATGTTTTGAAGTTTACTCTGTTTTTCATCTTAAAGCATTATTAAAACTCCTTTATGGTTAACTCGAAGTTTTAAATAAAACTTACAATTTTATTCAAGCATAATGAAGAGAGAGAGATCAAGATCGAAGGAATGGAGAGAAAATCGGATACTATGTTTACAAATGAGCAGCTTAAATAAACGCCGAATGAAACTGGTCTTAACACGTGGTGATGCAAACAAATGGTAAGATACATGACCTACTTTGAAAGGCAACGTCTTCTTCTGCTTTAAATCTTTGTCTTTACTGCTACGCTGTCGCTTTGGCTTTATGCTTTCTGAAGAGTCGCAGCTGTATTTATCTTTCTTTTTCAGAAGACAATGTCTTTTGCGAAGCAAATGTCACCATCGCTTTATGCTTTCTGAAGGGACCTTTGTCGTTATTTGAGGTGCATCTGCGTGAGCTGTGCAATTCCACGGAAAATGCATGTCGCCGTTTCTTTTCAGCGTGATTCCACTTCATCTTAATTTTGCCGGGGCTTCAAGCTTTCTTGATTTAGAATGTGAGGTTTCACTGAGAAGATGGGCTTCTTTGCAGTTTTACCTAACTTCTTTTAGGTTTTGGGCTCCATCCTGTCTGATGGTCTTGCTTAAATAACGGATCTGTTATCTCTGGATGTCAAATGACGATTAATGATATCGAAATTCTTTATTAAAAAGAACTGCATAACAATATGTTACGGCAAAGTTGAAATCTGTTGTTCCTTTGGAACTCTTATATTTATCTGGAAGCTTGAACCACTGTTTCCTCCAAAATGCTCCAATTCGTCACTATCCGAATAACTTTCTTTTCTCCTGCATATTTGAGCAAGTGATGGTATTTGGCCTAACATCTAAAATGAACCATGATCTTATAATCATACCAATTATGAAGGCTGAATATGTGTCGGATAATGGTATCCGGGCTGATATCTACATACCAATTAAATGGACTTAATATCTTTTAATGGTAACTGAATATTGATTCTGTCTATCAAAATACTTGTGTTCGACTATGAAGTCGATATCAACAATAAACTCATAATACTTCGGTTTTCGTGAGTCTGTGATCAACATCTTGATGATCTGCAGTTTGCAGGTTTTAACAGTCTTTAGGGCAAATGTGTATGTGAGATTTCTTACGGTAATTTGTATGCCTGCTGTGACCAATTCAGCACGATGAATGTTTCTTGCAACTACAGTTTTCCTGGCAGACAAAGGCTCTAGTGGGTGAACTTGTTTGTCAAAACTTATGAAGAATTGGTGTCTCATCTTTTCAGTTCTCGCTGTTCCCGGGTCTCATTATTTCCTGCAAATTTTCTAGCGGGAAATGCTGTAGAAGTTTTCTTTAAAATCAAATTCGAAATTTGACAATAAGGCTTGCATTACAAAATCGCTTTGAAACTAAATCCTTTTGTAAAATGTCTTTGGTCGCTTTAACAATTCTAACAAATAAGTGTTTCTTTATTCTTGAAAGGCCTATAAATTTGTTTTATCGAGAATATGGCATAGGTCCTTCCGACCTTACATGCTAAATCAATGGTTGCTTTGGTGGTTTAGTAATGTGTCTTAATTCTTTTTGTGCTGGTTGCAATTTCGGACGTGAATTTAACTAACCCTTTAAGCGGCTCGAGGATATCCTTTATTTAAAGATATCGCCGTAATCTATGTCGGAAGTATTAGTTCCTAACTTTACGAAGGTTTCAGGATTAAGGATTCCTAAACATGGAAGTTTATGGACAATATCCTTTATATGGATGACAGCTCTAGTCTGTTTGTCTGACAAAGGGATTGGATTCTTCTTAATCCTCTTATGTAGAGGTTTACATATCTGTCTAACATCTGGGATAAAATCTGCTACGCAATTAAGACTTCCTAAGAATCTTTGCAGCTGCGTTTTATCAGGAATTTTATCGGGAAACTTAGAGAACTCTATGGCTCTACAGATTGAATTATAGGTTCCTCGATAGAGATCACGTCTTAAGAACCTAATGGTCATGCGAAAAAACATTAATAAATCTTTTTTACTAGGTATCAGGTACCTAATCCACTTTAATGCTTCGTTAAGCGGTTTATGATTTATTACGAGTCTCGGGACTCCTCTTTCTTTTTCAGCGTTCTTGTTAACATAGAAAGCTGAACAACTCCAGTGTGGTTTAGAATGTCGAATGATTCCTTTTTCAAGTAGATCATTGACTTCCTTTTTACAGTGTTCCATGAGCTCATGGCTCATCTGGATCGGTCTGGCTTTTGTGGGAATGTTCTTCTCACTAAAGTCATCCGTGTATGGCAGATCTACAGTATGCTTCTTTCTTTCCCAGAAGACATTTGGTAGTTCTGAACATATTTCTCTTTCCATAGAATCTATTAAGATTTTTGCTCTATTAATCACCTCCGGGGTTTTTAAAATAGATTCTATCCTTTTTATCTTAACATCTTCTTTTAGGTAGTTAACCTGATTGGTTAATAGCCGTATTTTAAAGACTGTTTTCTGTTTAACATGATTACTGTGATCAATTGTTAAAGAATGTACGTATGGGAATACAAGGGTTCTTCCATAGAATCTGTAAATCTAGTTTAACTTTGCGGTATAAGCTTTTATCTGAGTTAGGAAGAATATTCCTAAATTTACATCTTCAGTTATGTTTTGTGTAATAACAAAATCATTATTGAAGCAAATATCTTTATGCGCTTTTAAAAGCTTCCAGTTTACATTAATGCTATCTCCTGTAGCAGAGTATAACTTACGGGTACTTTTACTCAAGTACTTAGTGGGAACTAATCCTTCGCAAATACAATTTTGATCTGCTCCAGAGTCTAATAACGCAATTGATTTTTTAATAAAATCTCTGTTTATTAAAATCTTATTAAGGACCTGGTAGCTTAGTGCTTTGGCCTTGGATATTAATATTAACCCTGGTTTACTTCCTGCTTCTTCAGAAGTGGGTGGTGTTAATTGATTATTAACAGGAATTAAATTCCCTAACGGATCGTCAACCAAAGTTTCAGCCTCTAAAGGACTGAGGTTCTTTTCTGGATTAGAAACTTTTCCTAGCAAATTAGGAATCGAATTGTTTGAATTAGTATTATTCAAACTCTTTTTATTATAATCAATAACAAGCTTCGAGCTCTAAGTATTTTCTTTTAATGTTATCGTCATCTATGTGAGCGATTATATCATTAAAATTTTCTTGGTTGTTACCATCCATCTTTTGTTTTATGCAGTCTGATTTTCCCGTACTCTCATGATCAGTGGAGGTGGAACTACCGGTATGTCGATGAACTTACATCAGTAATAGTCTTACGAAGAAGCTTGGAATTATCAACTGGGTTTCTTCATTTAACTTTGTAATAGCTAAAGAATCTTTATTATTCTTTCTGTTGGGTTTTCTGACCCTTTTCATGGTTCTTTTATGATTATTATCAGAGTTTTGTAATTACAGTTTGGTTAATATATTTTTCTAGGTTCTCCTTAAGCTTTTAAGTTTATTATTAACTTTGTTTATAAATTCATTATTAATGTTTTTCTCGGATGTTTTGTGGCGTTTTGCCAAAACATGAGATGTTAAAGAAAAGTTCGGAAAGTGTTTTCTTTTAGTTTTAACTTTCCCAACATGTGGGATTCCTTTTGGATTCTTTATGTCTTTTTCAAAAGAAGTGGTAGCCAAGATCTTACCCTTTACGGGGACCTTTGTCTGTTCTAATAGAGGAGTTACTGTTTTAACAGTATTTTCTCCTTCGAACCATTTATTAACAATGGTGCTCAGGGACTGTCTGCCATTATGGAGTTTATTTGTGATTTCAAACCACCTGAAGAATTCTATATTAGAATTAGTTCTGTTCATATCACTTATCCAATTATTCCTAAACACTCTTCTTTCCTCGAGTGGGAAAGTGCTGTTGTACCATTTTCTTTTAATGACATTTTCTGGGTTTACCCATAATTTGTTAAGGGTTTTCCAATTGATTTTAAAACCGATGTCTTCATTAATGGTGCCAAGCATAGTAGTATTCCTACCACCACCTAATTTAGCTTCTGGAGCTATCCTAGTATCAATCCTCTGAACTTTTCGTTCAGTATACTCTTCATTCTTCCGGGATTTGGAAGAAGGTACAAAGTATCTATCCTTAGTAATTTTCTTACTGTGGTTAGCTTCTTGAGCTAATAAAGTGTTAATTCTGTTAACTAAATTATCTTCTGGAGATAAAAAGGTTTCCATTAATACTGGACTGTATGAAGCTCATTTAAGCGATGAGTAATTTTTAACGCTGTTGATAAGCTATCAACCCTTATTCTTAACCCTACGTTTTCTTCATAGAGTTCAGTCCTTTTATTGATGATTATCTGTCTAATTATGACTTGATGAAAATCATCCAAACCTTCAATTGGTTTAGTAATCTTATAATACTCTAATTCTTTAAGGTTTGCCTTTATCCTCCTATTACACTCTTTACTAATTGTAACAAACTTAATAGTTCGAGAATTATATCTTCTTATATGATTAAATTCTGGACGCATCTTCATTTATAAAATACTAGGTTTTTTAACCAAAGGGTTGTTAACAAGCGTGGAGACTACCATCATTTTCCTAGGGCTGCTGTTCTTTCTGTTACTAGGTTTCGACCATACTCTTTTCTTTTCCTCCGACTACCCAAATAGTACTCCTATCCTAGTTGTCAACACTAGTTCTTATTCTTTCTAATTACCTAAATAGTTCTCCTATCCTAGTGGTCAAACACTATTTCCTATTCTTTTTAATTACTTAAATAGTTACGTGTTCTATTTGTCTGACACTTTCTCCTACGTTTCTGCTTGAGCTTGCGGCCCGAGTCCTTCCAACCTTTGGGCTAAAATTACGGTCCAGAACTTGCCTACTCGCGAGAGTACTCGGTGAGGACAAGCGGAGCAGATAACAACTAAGTGATTAAATCTAATCGAATAGCGGACTTGACGGAGCAGGTAGCGACTGGTAACTACTGAATGGAGCGGTGGACTTACGGCGGAGCAGGTCACTATTCAGTAACTTCAGAATCTAAGCAGTAACGGACTCTAGTAACCTAAGAACAACACCGCCTAAGGGCGGTAGAATGAGACTACTCACCATTTCTAACAACATGGCTCGATACCGTAAAGGCGCCAGCTAATTCCGTGTCCGTTAGTAGCTACGGAGACCCAATAGCTGGTACCTATCAGCGTGCCATCCCCACTAGAGTCATCTACTGGCGTAAACTCATAGAGCCATACACAGGTGAAACTAGCTAGGACACGCCATACGGAGAGTCACGGTTCGGGTCAGATCCCGAGCGAGAGGCTCTGGCTTTTTTATAGGCTCTGATACCATAAAGGAGCGGAATAACAGTTTAGAAATGAGTGAGTAGTCTCATTCTACCGTCCCAGGCGATGTTGTTCTTAGGTTGCTAGAGTCTGTTACTCGTTTAAATTCTGTAGTTACGAATAGTGACCTGTTCCGTCGTAAGTCCACTGTTCGCCTTCTGTAGTTACTGCAGTCGCACTGTTCCGCCGTGAGTCCGCTATTAGATTAGATTTAATCACTTGGTTGTTATCTTGTTCCGTTTGTCTCACCGAGTACTATTGCGGTAGGCAAGTTCCTGGACTGCAATTTTAGCCAGAAGGTTGGAAGGACTGGCCGCAGTGGGCCGTAGAAGCGTGGGAGAAAGTGTCGACAAATAGAACACGTAACTATTTAAGTAATTAAAAAGAATAGGAAATAGTGTTGACAACTAGGATAGAGAACTATTTAGGTAATTAGAAAGAATAAGAACTAGTGTTGACAACTAGGATAGGAGTACTATTTGGGTAGTCGGAGGAAAAGAAAAGAGTATGGTTGAAACCTAGTAGAGATAGGACAACATTACAGGAAAGGATGGTAGCCTCACGCATGTGACAACCCTTTGGTTAATCCGAAAATTTTTTATAAAATGAAGATGCGTCCAGAGTTTAATTACATAAGAGGATATAATTCTCAGATAATTGAAATAGTCATAGCAAGTTATGGTTGCAATAAATTGTTAAAAGAAAGTCTTGAGAACTAGAATACTATAATCTTGCTAGACACGCGGGGTTAGATTAACTGCTTAGAACTATAGTCGGCAAATAATTGTGGAAAAAGAATTGAATTAGGCGAAGAGGTTAGCGATTAAAAGAAGGATTAGCTACCTAGCGGTGACGATCTATCTCTGAATATTTAGTAAGACTCCTTTGATCTCTTACTAGAAAGATGAATGAAATCAACGGTGAAAACTTAGCAACTTCAAAATTGCTAAAGTTGAAAAGATTTGCAGAATGGAATATTAGAAAGAATCTTTCGATCCGTATGAAACAGAAAGTTTGATTTTTAAAAAATTATAATATCAAAACTTGTGAGTCCACGAGCTATTAATAACTCAAAAGAGATTATTAAATTGCTATCAATGAAGATATAAGCAGATATAAAAAGGAATTTAATTTCCTTCACATAGGTTTAGTGCAAATTGTAAAGCCTTTGTATCGATTGGGTCTTGATACCCCATTTGTCTCTTATTAAGAGATGCAAGGTTATTAAACTTTGATGATTCCTTACTGGAGTTCTACAAAGTAATTTAGCTTGAGGTCCGGTTATTTTAATCGCTACCCAAATTTTTCGAGATATTAATGATCGAGCGTTATGGACACCTTAACGTTAAACATTAAAACGAAAAACATGAATAGTAAAATAAACACAAGAGAAATTGCTATAATATACGAGTATATTACGGTGATGAAAACAACCCTAGCCCCAAAAGCTAAACTAGTTAGCGAAAGGTGCTACCATGCTTATGGAAGCAAACCAGAACATAGCAACATCTTTGTTCTAGAATGCTAAAATGGAATGAAATTTTAGCAAAAGATGAATGACACTTGATGCCATCACCCAACCAAAGATAACCAGAGTTCGACATTGAACAAATAATTCAAAGACTTAGATGGTTGATAGATTTAAAGTTTTTAAAATCTAACAATGAAGATACTCTTACAAAGATCTTCTTCCAAACCCCGGGAGGATGAAGAGTATTCTGATAATTCTGGCGAAACTATACCCGAACGAAAAGTTCAGGGAGTAGACTATTCGTCACCAGTACCCAAAGTCTACTATCGACCAATCGATAGGACGACTGGCAGCCCCACCAGAAGTGAAATGCATGGTGGAGATAGCTTGGGCATGATTAAAGAAGACATCGGTTTTACAATCGATTGGAAATACATTGATAAATTATGGAGAGATCCAGAGAACGCCATTAAAAGAAAATGGTATGTAAGCACCTTTTCACTCAGTGAAAGGAAGGTGTTCAAAGAAACATGGATAAATGATATGAACAGAATTAATGCAAATTTAGAATTCTTTAGGTGGTTTGAAATCACTGATAAACTCCATAATGACAGACAGTGTCTAAGTACCATTGTTAAGAAATGGTTCACAGGCGAAAGAACTGTTGAGTCAGTAACACCTCCATTAGAACAGATAAAAATTCCCGTAGACGGTGAAGTCTTAACTGCCACCCCTTTTAAAAGGGACATAAAAGAGCCAAATGATATCACACATGTGGGTGATATTAATAAAATCCTACAACAGAACAACTACACCAACCAGTTGTTACATGTTATCTCTAACCAGATTTCTGAAGCAAGTAATGCTTCTACATTTAGGAATACGCCAGTACGGTCGGAGGAGAAAACCTTATCCGAACCTCTTTTTAAAATTCCCCAGTTTTCGGCAAAAAGCCATCCAAAATTCGGGAAAGAAATTGAAGATGATCTGCTAGACAGAATCAGTAATAAATTCAACGAAATGAAAGTGTCTGAAGGATCCACTTCTAAAAATACTAACCGCCAAGAAAATGCTAGCGAAGGATCCAAATTTCTAAAGCAGAGGTTAATAAAATATTAAAATTAGACGGAACTAATGGTAAGAATTTTTATAAGCATTTAACGCTTTCGACATGTTGTTCGAAGAACGAACTCGCTGACCACCTATTCGGGTGATGAAATCCATGAATGGAACATTGGCGGCATACGGAAGGACAAGTTGTTAAAGTGCTCCACGAATGAGTCTGTTTAACCGATTATAAAATAAAAACACATACCGATGATGCCCGATTGGCGTCGATTATAATTTCGTTTCAGGAATGTTGAAAAATTGGTGGAAAACTACCTATTCGACATTGAAAAGACAAGCATCGCGAACGCAACTACCACAAATTCCAAATAAGAAACATCGATAACAGTATTACTAATGAAGTCCATGGTGATGCCTCAGCAACCCTGTTATACTGTATCGGTAAACACTTTGTTGGAGATCCAAAACTTTTCCAAGATAGAAGTTTAGAGATCCTTAATAATCTAACGTGTCCAAAATTACACGACTTTAAATGGTATAATGATTTATTTGTTAACAAAGTCATGTTAAGGACTTCATCGTAATCATGACTCTTTGGAAAGAAAGGTTTATCGATGGTTTGCCTAAACTCTTCGTAGAAAGGTAAGAACCAACATCGGCGTGCCACAACGGTGATACTCCTTATGGCATCTATGTGGCGATTATATCATTAAAATTTTCTTGGTTGTTACCGTCCATCTTTTGTTTTGCAGTGCATTTTCCCGCGACTCTCACCGAAATGGAGGTGGAACTACTGGATCAGTAATCGATGAACTTCACATCAGTAATAGTCTTCGAAGAAGCTTGAATTATCAACTGATCGTTTCTTCATTTAACTTTGTAATAGCTAAAGAATCTTTATTATTCTTTCGTTGGGTTTTCCCACTTTTCATGGTTCTTTTCTGATTATTATCAGAGTTTTGTAATTCTGGTTTGGTTAATATATTTTTTCTAGGGTTCTCCTTAAGCTTTTTAAGTTTATTATTAACTTTGTTTATAAATTCATTATTAATGTTTTCTCGGATGTTTTGTGGCGTTTGCCAAAACCTGTGAGATGTTAAAGAAAAGTTCGGAAAGTGTTTTCTTTTCCGTTTTAACTTTCCCAACATGTGGGATTCCTTTTGGATCCTTTATGTCTTTTTCAAAAGAAGTGGTAGCCAAGATCTTACCCTTTACGGGGACCTTTGTCTGTTCTAATAGAGGAGTTACTGTTTTAACAGTATTTTCTCCTTCGAACCATTTATTAACAATGGTGCTCAGGGACTGTCTGCCATTATGGAGTTTATTTGTGATTTCAAACCACCTGAAGAATTCTATATTAGAATTAGTTCTGTTCATATCACTTATCCAATTATTCCTAAACACTCTTCTTTCCTCGAGTGGGAAAGTGCTGTTGTACCATTTTCTTTTAATGACATTTTCTGGGTTTACCCATAATTTGTTAAGGGTTTTCCAATTGATTTTAAAACCGATGTCTTCATTAATGGTGCCAAGCATAGTAGTATTCCTACCACCACCTAAGTTAGCTTCTGGAGCTATCCTAGTATCAATCCTCTGAACTTTTCGTTCAGTATACTCTTCATTCTTCCGGGATTTGGAAGAAGGTACAAAGTATCTATCCTTAGTAATTTTCTTACTGTGGTTAGCTTCTTGAGCTAATAAAGTGTTAATTCTGTTAACTAAATTATCTTCTGGAGATAAAAAGGTTTCCATTAATACTGGACTGTATGAAGCTCATTTAAGCGATGAGTAATTTTTAACGCTGTTGATAAGCTATCAACCCTTATTCTTAACCCTACGTTTTCTTCATAGAGTTCAATCCTTTTATTGATGATTATCCGCTAATTATGACTTGATGAAAATCATCCAAACCTTCAATTGGTTTAGCAATCTTATAATACTCTAATTCTTTAAGGTTTGCCTTTATCCTCCTATTACACTCTTTACTAATTGTAACAAACTTAATAGTTCGAGAATTATATCTTCTTATATGATTAAATTCTGGACGCATCTTCATTTATAAAATACTAGGTTTTTAACCAAGGGTTGTTAACAAGCGTGGAGACTACCATCCTTTTCCTAGAGTCATTGCTCTTTTACTAGGTTTCGACCATACTCTTTTCTTTTCCTCCGACTACCCAAATAGTACTCCTATCCTAGTTGTCAACACTAGTTCTTATTCTTTCTAATTACCTAAATAGTTCTCCTATCCTAGTTGTCAACACTATTTCCTATTCTTTTAATTACTTAAATAGTTACGTGTTCTATTTGTCGACACTTTCTCCTACGTTTCTGGCTTCCACTGTGCGGCCCGAGTCCTTCCAACCTTTGGGCTAAAATTCGTCCAGAACTTGCCTACTCGCGGAGTACTCGGTGAGGACAAGCGGAACGAAGATAACAACTAAGTGATTAAATCTAATCGGAATAGCGGACTGACGGAGCAGGTAACGACTGCAGTAACTACAGAACCGAACGGTGGACTTACGGCGAGCAGGTCACTATTCGTAACTACGAATCTAAACAGAGTAGCAGACTCTAGTAACCTAAGAACAACACCGCCCTAAGGACGGTAGAATGAGACTACTCACTCATTTCTAACAACATGGCTCTGATACCATAAAGGAGCGCCCAGGCTAACTCCCGACTGTCCCCGTTCCGTAGCTACGGAGACCCAATAGCTGGTACCTATCAGCTTGCCATCCCCACTAGAGTCATCTACTGGCGTAAACTCATAGAGCCATACACAGGTGAAACTAGCTAGGACACGCCATACGGAGAGTCACGGTTCGGGTCAGATCCCGAGCGAGAGGCTCTGGCTTTTTTATAGGCTCTGATACCATAAAGGAGCGGAATAACAGTTTAGAAATGAGTGAGTAGTCTCATTCTACCGTCCTTAGGGCAGTGTTGTTCTTAGGTTGCTAGGAGTCCTGTTACTCTGTTTAAATTCCTGTAGTTACCAGAATAGTGACCCTGTTCCGTCAGAAGTCCACTGTTCCAGTTCCTGTAGTTACTGCAGTCGCACTGCTCCGCCGTAAGTCTGCTATTCCGATTAGATTTAATCACTTAGTTGTTATACTGTTCCGTTTGTCCTCACTGAGTACTACTGCGAGTAGGCAAGTTCCTAGACCAGAATTTTAGCCCGAAAGGTTGGAAGGACCTGGGCCGTACCCTGGTGGAAGCCTCCGAGAAACGTAGGAGAAAGTGTCAGACAAATAGAACACGTAACTATTTAAGTAATTAAAAAGAATAGGAAATAGTGTTGACAACTAGGATAGGAGAACTATTTAGGCAATTAGAAAGAATAAGAACTAGTGTTGACAACTAGGATAGGAGTACTATTTGGGTAGTCGGAGGAAAAGAAAAAGAGTATGGTTGAAACCTAGTAACAGATAGGACAGCAGCCCTAGGAAAAGGATGGTAGCCTCCACGCATAGCAACAACCCTTTGGTTAATCCAGAATTTTTTTTATAAAATGAAGATGCGTCCAGAGTTTAATTACATAAGAGGATATAATTCTCAGATAATTGAAATAGTCATAGCAAGTTATGGTTGCAATAAATTGTTAAAAGAAAGTCTTAGAGAACTAGAATACTATAATACTGCTAGACCTGCCCCAGGGTTAGATTCTTACTGCCGAACTATAGTCTGGCAAATAATTATTGGAAAAAGAATTGAATTAGACGAAGAGGTTAGCAGATTAAAAAGAAGGATTAGCTACCTAGGTGCAGATCTATCTCTCGAATATTTAGTAAGACTCACTACGCCTCTTACTAGAAAGATGAATGAAATCAACAGTGAAAACTTAGCAACTTCAAAAATTGCTAAAGTTGAAAAAGATTTGCAGAACTGGAATATTCCGAAAGAATCTTTCAGATCCGTTTATGAAACAGGAAAGTTTGATTTTAAAAAAAATTATAATATCAAAACTTGTGAGTCCACAGTAGCTATTAATAACTCAAAAGAGATTATTAAATTGCTATCAACTGAAGATATAAACAGATATAAAAAGGAATTTAATTTCCTTCACATAGGTTTGGTGCAAATTGTCAGAAGCCTTTGTATCGATTGGGTCTTGATACCCCCATTTGTCTCTTATTAAGAGATGCAAGGTTATTAAACTTTGATGATTCCTTACTTGGAGTTCTACAAAGTAATTTAGCCAGAGGTCCAGTTTATTTTAACTGCTACCCAAATTTTTCAGTAGATATTAATGATCAGAACGTTATGGACACCTTAACGTTAAACATTAAAACGAAAAACATGAATAGTAAAATAAACACAAGAGAAATTGCTATAATATACAGAGTATATTACAGGCTGATGAAAACAACCCTAGCCCCAAAAGCTAAACTAGTTAGCAGCAAAGGTGCTACCATGCTTATGGAAGCAAACCAGGAACATAGCAACATCTTTGTTCCTAGAATGCTAAAATGGAATGAAATTTTAGCAAAAGATGAATGACACTTCGATGCCATCACCCAACCAAAGATAGAACCAGAGAGTTCTGACATTGAACAAATAATTCAGCACTTAGATGGTTCAATAGATTTAAAGTTTTTAAAATCTAACGGAAGATACTCTTTTACAGCATCTTCTTCCAAACCCCGGGAGGATGAAGAGTATTCTGATAATTCTGGCGAAACTATACCCGAACGAAAAGTTCAGGGAGTAGACTATTCGTCACCAGTACCCAAAGTCTACTATCGACCAATCGATGGGGCGATAGCGACCCACCGAAGTGAAATGCATGGTGGAGATAACAGGCATGATTAAAGAAGACATCGGTTTACAATCGATTGGAAATACATTGATAAATTATGGAGAGATCCGAGAACGCCATTAAAAGAAAATGGTATGTAAGCACCTTTTCACTCGAAAAGGAAGGTGTTCAAAGAAACATGGATAAATGATATGAACAGAATTAATGCAAATTTAGAATTCTTTAGGTGGTTTGAAATCACTGATAAACTCCATAATGACAGACAGTGTCTAAGTACCATTGTTAAGAAATGGTTCACAGGCGAAAGAACTGTTGAGTCAGTAACACCTCCATTAGAACAGATAAAAATTCCGTGACGGTGAAGTCTTAATCGCCACCCCCTTTTAAAAGGGACATAAAAGAGCCAAATGATATCACACATGTGGGTGATATTAATAAAATCCTACAATGTAACAACTACACCAACCGGTTGTTACATGTTATCTCTAACGATTTACGAAGCAAGTAATGCTTCTACATTTAGGAATACGCCTTGATGCGGTCGGAGGAGAAAACCTTATCCAACCTCTTTTAAAATTCCCGATTTGGCAAAAAGCCATCCAAAATTCGGAAAGAAATTGAAGATGATCCGCTAGATGTAATCGATAATAAATTCAACGAAATGAAAGTGTCTGAAGGATCCACTTAAAAATACTAACATCGCCAAGAAAATGCTAGCGAAGGATCCAAATTTCTAAAACAGAGGTTAATAAAATATTAAAATTAGACGAACTAATGGTAAGAATTTTTATAAATGTTTCACGTTTCCGACATGTTGTTCAAGAACGAACTCGCCTGACCACCTATTCGGTGATGAAATCCATGAATGGAACATTGACGGCATGTCGGAAGGACAAGTTGTTAAAGTGCTCCACGAAATGGGAGTCTGTTTAACCAGTTATAAAATAAAAACACATACTGATGATGCCCAGTTAGCGTCAATTATAATTTCTGGTTTCACCGGAATGTTGAAAAATTGGTGGGAAAACTACCTATTCGACATTGAAAAGACAAGCATCATGAATGCAACTACCACAGTCCAAATAAGAAACATCGATAACAGTATTACTAATGAAGTCCATGGTGATGCCTCGGCAACCCTGTTATACTGCATCGGTAAACACTTTGTTGGAGATCCAAAACTTTTCCAAGATAGAAGTTTAGAGATCCTTAATAATCTAACGTGTCCAAAATTACACGACTTTAAATGGTATAAAGATATATTTCTTAACAAAGTCATGTTAAGGACTGACTGTAATCATGACTACTGGAAAGAAAGGTTTATCAGTGGTTTGCCTAAACTCTTCGCCGAAAAGGTAAGAACCAACATCAGAAGGTGCCACAACGGTGATACTCCTTATGGCATCATGACATATGGAGATTTAATCAGTTATGTTAATTTAACAGGCTTAGAATTGTGTAATTCTATAAAGCTTAATAACCAGATACAAAAATACTCCACCAAAGGAGAATTGGGAAGTTTCTGCGAAGACTTCGGTTATGTTAAGATTTCGGCTCCTTCAAAGAGCATCAAAAGAATGAAAAAGAATCATAACATTTCTCGCCCAAAAGCTTATAAAAAGGATTATACTCCAAAAAAGAATTATAAAAGAAGCAGCAATAATACAAAGATAAAAGGAAATTGCTGGAATTGCGGGAAAATTGGCCACAGGGCCAATAACTGCAAAGAACCCGATAAAAGAAAAGATAAAATTAATCTATTGGGAATTGATCCCGAAATAAAAGATAAACTCTTTACAATTCTAAATGAAGAATGCTCAAGAGTCAACTTGGATGATTATTACAATGATGAAGGATCACTAAATCTAGTTACTGATTGAGATAGTTCCACTTCCACTTCGATCGTGAATGATCTTTGGAAAATCTGCATACGTACTGCACAAACAATTGGCGTTATCTCCAGCAGCAACCAAGAGTTTTTCTTTGACATGGTCGATCACATAGATGACGACAGTTTTAAAAAGCAATATTTAAAAGAGCTTAAAAACCTCATCATTAACCAGAAAAAAGAAAAGGGGACAATAGAACCTTTTGACATGAAAAGAGTTTTTAATAAATTTAAAGACTCTAAATCAGGTAATTCATTACCAGACTTAATAAATGACGTCTCTCATTTAAAGGAAGAGATCCTTCGGATAAACAAAAGACTCAGTTCATTAGAAACTGAGGCATCGACCAGAACCAAAGATTTGGATCCCACAGAAGATCCCCAAATGTCGTCTATATTTAAACAGATTGTTACGAATAATCAAGAAGTTGCTTAAACAGTCAAACAATCTGATCCAGCGTCAAAATTGTTTTATCTTTTAAACCTTTTATCAAAACGTTGATTTTGAAAAACAAGTTTTAAAGATTTTATGAACATCTTTTAAGTCTCTTATCAAAACATTGATTTTGAAAAACAAGTTTTAAATCTTTAAAGATTTCATGAGGAGTACGTCAAAATCCCAGACGTAATAATGAGCGTAATAAGTATCTGTTATGATACTATGGTTCCATAAATAAGTTTTCCAGAAGAACAACAGGTACCAAGGTATGACAGGTAATTCAGCAGATAATCAGCCAGAATAAGGAAAATCCATTTTCCAGGAAAAGAAGCAAGGCTCCAGAAGCCTTAGTCGGAAAGTATCAAAGTAACACCTAATCAAAAAATAAAACAGCTAATGGTGACATACTGATTCCCCGGAGGAATTGCACAAACCTACGCAGAAGCGTATCTCAGCAAACAAGGCCAGCAGGTCCCTTCCAGAAAAGGACGTAAAGCATGATGAAGACGTAAAGCAGGATGGAGACACTTGCCCTTTCAGAAAAGTAAAGGACACTTGCCTCTTCAAAAAAGCAAAGGATAAAGCAGACAGCGACATTTGCCTCTTCAGAAAAGAAAGAGACAAGAAAGCGACATAAAGCAGAAGAAGACAAAGGACTAAAGCAGACAAGGACATTTGCCCTTTCAAAAAAGTAAAGGTCACGTAATCTTAGTCGTCCATTTGTTTTAAACAGAACCGTCCACGTGTTAGGACGAATAGTTCATTCGAGGCCTATTTAAGGCTCTCACTTGTAAACATAGAAGGCATTCGGAAATTACCCCTCTCTCTCTATAATTCCTTGCCTGATCTTGTATCCCTCTCTCTTTCAATGCTTTGAATAAAATTTGTAAGTTTTAAATTATATTCTCATATTTTGGTATTTTGGTTTTTAATTCGTGTTTTCGCATCTTAAACTGTTATTTCGCTATTATTGGTGCAGAGGTCGAGTATCGAGGGGTAGCCAATGTGGTTTCTGAGTCATGTTGGTTACGAAATTTACTTTTAGAACTTCATTGTCCTATTGAGAAAGCTACCTTAGTGTAGGGCTGACCAGTGGGTCGGGTCGGGCCCAATGGGATTACAACATTGTACTGTACTGTTGAAAACAATTGCAAAAGTCTGAGAAAAAAATACTAAAATTGCAATGAAATAAAATAATAAATTACCAATTTGAAAATACTTTTTCTAGTTTCTTTATAATTTCGTGTGGTTCTTCGGTTGGAATTGATATATCTTGGTCAAATTGTTCCACGCCGCTACTCATGCCTTTAGATAAGATGTTGTAGTTTTCGTCTTCTTCTTCGTTAATCTTTGGGTACCGCACCTTCTTCGCTCCGCCATCTCCAAGCTGTCTCCGACTAATGAGTGTCTGTGCTCTTCTATTTGAAATCTGCCGGCAGAAAAAATACTTTCAGAAGCGATTGATGACGCTTGAATGTTCAAAACATCTCGGGCCATCATTGAAAGTGTCGAAAATGTCTTCTCATTCTGCATCCAATATTTCAGTAAGTCTTCCTTTCCGTCTTGATTGACAATTGTTTTGGTAAGGTAAAGTGCCATGCAAAACAAAAACATCGAACTCGCTAATTTGGTTAGCAGTGCTACCGCCACACATTCTATTTCGGAGGCTTTCAATACTATCCACAGAAACATCATATTTTTTAGAGGCTGTGTTGAAACAGAAGAAGATGGTACAAAAGCCATTGATTGCTAGCACTTTCTTGCTTGTAATGCCGATATACTTTTTGCATTCATCTTCTACGCTATCCAACACTTCTTCTAGCGTTTGTTCAATGATGGCTCAACATTTAAATTTTTGGAGTCGAGGTGGTAGTACATCCATACGCTTATAAATATTTTCAATAAGACTTTTACAACCGCTCACTTTAATAGTCGCTTAATACAACACCAATAATATAAATAGGGAATAGGAATAAAATATTTTTAATTTCATAATTATTTTTTATTAGTCATTTTATAAGCGATTTTTCATATATTCTTTAAACAGTAAAAATATTATAGCGATATAAAACATAGTTGAAATAGTAGGATAATATAAAGTAGAAATTTTTTTTGTTGCTCGTTGAAAATTCTCTAGAAATACAATAAGTTCTTTAATTTTGTCCCAATCATTATCCACAATAATATCAGTTGAATTTTGATTATGGGCGTTAAAAAATAAATTGATAGGTTTTCTATAATCATAAGCAACAACTAGTTGGTCATATAAAGAATTCCACCTAGTGGGTACTTTCTCGGGAATTTTTTTGTAAGATAGTCCACAATCGTGACAAATTTTTTTATATTCTTTTCTCTGTTGGATTCTATTATTTTTAAAAATAAAGTTTATAACAAATTGTATTTTTTCAAGAATATCTTGAAAAGATGAAAGACCATCTTTTACAACTAAGCTATAAATATGACACGCATATTTGATATGAAAATATTTTGGAAAAGACGGAGTTAAAACTTCTTTTAAAACATAAATATCTGCATTGTTAGAAGCTGCATTATCTAATGTAATACTCATAACATTCTTTTCTCTGTTGGATTCTATTATTCTATTATTGTTAGAAGCTGCATTGTTAGAAGCTGCAAATTGTAATTTTTCAAGAATATCTAGAAAAAGTGAAAAACAATCTTTTACAACTAAGTTATAAATATGGCACACACATTTGATATGAAAATATTTTGGGAAAGACGGAGTTAAAACTTCTTTTAAAACATAAATAGCAGCATTGTTAGAAGCTGCATTATCTAATGTAATACTCATAACTTTATCAGTTATTCCGTAATAATCGCAGACTGAATAAATATTTTCTGAAATAAACTGACCAGTGTGCCTACTATCTATATTCTGAAATACGTTTTTGCATAGACCATTTATAATCTATCCAATGACAGGTTACCGTTAAATAATCATGACCGTTAGTACTACGACCTATATAAGAAGTTAGAGCGACTTTGCCATTAAAATGATATAATGCATAACGTAAATATTGTTGATATTCATGTGCAAATTTAAATACATCATTTTTAACAGTTGATCTATTAAAACCTTTATAAGCAGAATTATACATATATCTAACATAATGAATAAAATCAGGAGATTCAGAAAATGAAAAAGGCAAACCCTCCACAACAACTAATTTTGCTAGTGCTTCCCTATCTTTATGTTTATTGTATTTAGACCTACAACTCCTCCGTCAGGAGCGGAATAACAGTTTAAGATGCGAAAAACAAGAATTTAAAACCAAAATATAAGAATATAATTTAAAACTTAAAAACTTACAATTTTATTCAAAGCATAGTAAGAGAGGGGGATACAAGATCAGACAAGGAATTATGGAGAGAGAGGGGTAATTTCCGGATGCCTTCTATGTTTACAAATGAGAGCCTTAAATAGCCTCGAATGAACTATTCGTCCTAACACGTGGACGGTTCTGGTTAAAACAAATGGACGGCTAAGATTACATGACCTTTACTTTTTCGAAAGGGCAAACGTCTTCTTCTGCTTTAAGTCCTTTGTCTTTTTCTGCTTTACGTCGCTTTCTGCTTTATGTCGCTTTCTTCTGCTTTAAGTCCTTTGTCTTTTTTCTCGCTTTACGCCGCCGCTTTATGTCGCCTTGCTCTTGCTTTTCAAGAGGCAAGTGTCACTATTCGCTTTATCCTTTGTTTTTTCGGGCGGCAAGTGTCCTTTTCTTTTCTCGAAAGCGCAAATGTCACCATCCCGCTTTATGTCCTTTTCTCGGCGGACCTTCGTCATTATTCACGAGGTACGATTCACAGAAGCTTGTGCAATTCCTGGAACGAGCATGTTGTCGTTATTCTGTTTCACTGTGGCTAGATGCCACGTCCTCGTCGTCTTCTAGTTTTGCTAAGGCCTCTAGGAGCCTTCGTCTGACCTCAGCTTTGGAACTTGATGTCTCTTCTGAGGAAGATGACTTCTTCTTTTTCAATTTGTCTTCCTTTAATTTTGGACTCCATCCTTTAATTTTGATGGTCATGCTTAGATACTTAATTCGCTTATTTCTCGATGTCGAACGCCCAATTTAGGATGTAAGAAACCTCACATCGATAAAAATTTACACAATTTAATGTGCTCGAAGTTGTTGAAATCATTGTTCCCGCGTAGCGAACGCATCGATTTTGGAAGCTCGGGGCAACCACCTGTAGATTTCCTCCAAATATGTTCCACCATTCGTAGAACCACCTGGGAATGATTTTATCCTTTATGTCTTCAGCATATTTAACAAACCATGTATGCGTATTTGGACGCACATATAGGAAATTAAACCATGCATCTTTGTAATCATACCAATTATATGTTTGGGGTTTATGGGTCTCAGATAATGGTACTGGTGTCTGCAAATGATCCATATACCAATTAAACGGACTTAAGATCTTTTTGATCGTGAATTTGGAATACTCGATTCCTCCTGTTTTATCGAAGTATTTGTGTTCTATTTCAATGGAATCAGATTCACTAAAATGAATTCATAATACCTCCTTGTTTTTATCGTCCTCGTTATCCACATACCGTGGTCTCAGATAACATGGTTTCGTAAGGTCCCGTGATCAAACTTTCATACTGTTTATCTAATGCCATTATTGGCAAAACCTGTGCTGGGATAAATTCCTATTTTGGAATCGGAACGGAGGACTCCTTTTTCATTGGAGTTGCTGGTTTAACCGCTTCTGAATATGATTCTGGAGGAACCATCCTGTAGTTCCTTTTACTTTCTGTTTCTGATGGCGTGGCCTTAAAAGATACTGGTGCAAGTAATGCCCACGTGTCTAGTGATATACCGATTGGAACAAAAGGGAAAACCCTTTCTGATTATTTCTTTAATATCAAAGAGATGCTGGCAAAACGCCACAAAACATCTGAGGGAAAGATTAATAATGAATTTATAAACAAAGTTAATAATAAACTTAAAAAGCTTAACGAGAATTCTAGAAAGAATATATTAACCAAACCAGAATTACAAAACTCTGAAAATAATCAGAAAAGAACTATGAAGAGGGTCAGAAAACCCAGAAGAAAGAATAATAATTCATTAACTATTACAAAGTTAAATAAAGAACAGTCCAGTGATGACTCTGAAGTTTCTTCAGAAAGCTATTACAGTGACAGAAGTTCATCAAATTACAGTCCAGGTAGTTCCACCTCCAGCTCAGACTGTGAGAGAACTGGGAAAATCTGTACAAAACAAAAGATTAGTGTTATCAAGAATAACCACCAGGAAGTTTCTACTAAAGAAACTAGTTCAGATATTTCAGTTCAGGATTTATTAAAGGAGATTGCAAATCTAAAAAATGAAATCCTCAGTATGAAAAAGAATCTCAGTCCCACAGAGGCTGAAACCTTGACTAACAGAGACTTAAAACCAGTCAATAAACTTCTGACTACAGAGAATGAATCAGGGTTAAGATTAATCTCCAGGGCCAGAGCATCAAGCTACCATGTCCCTATTAAGATTATAATAAACAAAGATTTCATCTTAGAAAAGATTGCGTTATTAGACTCTGGAGCAGATCAAAATTGTATTTGCGAAGGATTAGTTCCCACTAAGTACTTAAGTAAAAGTACCCATAAATTATACTCTGCTACAGGAGATAATATAAAAATAAATTGGAAGCTTTCAAAAGCCCACGTCTGTAATAATGGTATTTGCTTCACTAATGACTTCGTTATTACACGAAACATAACTAAAGAGATCATTCTAGGAATACCATTCCTAACACAGATAAAACCTTATACCGCAAAGCTAGACGGTATTTACACCAGTTCTATGGGAAGAGACCTTGTGTTCCCATACGTAAATCCTTTGACTACTGATCACAGTAATCATGTTAAACAGAAGACAGTCTTTAAAATAAGACTATTGACCAAACAAGTTAACTACCTAAAAGGCGATGTTAAAATAAAAAGGATAGAATCTAATTTAAAAACCCCGGAGGTGATTAACAAAGTAAGAAACTTATTAGATTCTATGGAAAAAGAAATTTGTTCAGAACTACCAAATGCCTTCTGGAAAAGAAAGAAGCATACAGTAGATCTACCGTACACGGATGACTTTAGTGAGAAGAATATTCCCACAAAAGCCAGACCAATCCAAATGAGCCATGAGCTCATGGAACACTGTAAAAAGGAAGTCAATGATCTACTTGAAAAAGGAATCATTAGACAATCTAAATCACAGTGGAGTTGTTCAGCCTTCTACGTTAACAAGAACGCTGAAAAAGAAAGGGGAGCCCCAAGGCTCGTTATTAATTATAAACCTCTTAACCAGGCGTTAAAATGGATTAAGTACCCGATTCCTAATAAAAGAGATTTATTAAAAAGAACGTATAATGCTAATATTTACAGTAAGTTCGACATGAAGTCAGGATTCTGGCAAATTCAGGTCAATGAAAAAGATAAATATAAAACAGCATTCAATGTCCCTTTTGGACAATACGAATGGAATGTAATGCCATTCGGGCTTAAAAATGCCCCTTCCGAATTTCAGAACATCATGAATAACATATTCAACCCTTACAGTCAATTCATGATTGTATACATAGATGATGTTCTAGTATTCTCAGATAATATAGATCAGCATTTTAAGCATCTAAACACTTTTGCCCAAACCGCAAAGTACAATGGTTTAGCAGTAAGTGCCAAAAAGATAAAGCTGTTTCAAACAGCCATTAGGTTCTTAGGGCATGATCTCTACCAAGGAACCTATAAACCAATCTGTAGAGCCATAGAGTTCTCTACCAAATTTCCCGATGAAATTCCTGATAAAACTCAACTACAAAGATTCTTAGGAAGTCTTAATTATGTTGCAGATTTTATCCCAAAGATTAGGCAGATTGTGAGCCCTCAGATAAAAGGCTAAAGAAAATCCAAACCTTGGTCGATGAATGCACTAGAGTCACGACAGATAAAAGGAATTGTCCGTAAACTTCCATGTTTAGGCATCCCCAATCCGTAAGCCTTCATGATAGTAAACCGATGCCTCCGATAAAGTTACGGTGGTATCCTTAAACAAAGAGTTTCTCTGAGTCACTGAACAGCTTAGTAAGATTTACTGAAACCGAACCAAGCACGTAAAAACTATAAAGACGCTTAAAAAGAAATTTTATCTATAAGATCGTGTATCACGAAATTCCAAGATGATTTGATAAACAAAGAATTTTTATTAAGAGTCGATCGCAGTTACAACCAAAGACATTTTGCAAAAGATGTTAAAATTTAGTTTCAAAACAGATTTTTGCCCACGGCAAGCCTTATTATCCAGCTTCGATTTTAAGATTGATTTTATAAAGTGTGAAGAAAACTTCGCAGATTTTTCCGACGAGAAATTTTTGCAGAAATAATGAGACCAGTCTGGGCTTACGAGCTTACCACCATTCCGAAAGCTAGAAGAAAAAATGAAAACAAGCGTTGCAGAAAAATCGCAGATCAATTCTTCATAAACCCAATGGACAAAACAAGTTCACAATATTGGAGATCTCCCAATTATACCAGCCTCCTAAAAAGGAAAGAGCAGATTCACTGCTCAGTTACACAAGATTCGCCAGCAGGATAGTTACAGATGGTTCCCCTAATCATACTGTAAGCATTAAACCAGGCCCCCAAGCAGATACAGCCATCTGCAAGTGGGAATTTATTCTACGCAAACTGCCGATAATGGCATCGACAAACAAGATGAAAACTTTGGGTACAAGACTTGCTAAAACCTCGTTACGTATCATCAAGATGTTGATACTCAAGACTCCGAAAACTGAAGTATTATGAGTTTATTTTAGTTGATATGACTCCATGAAGTCGAACACAAGTATTTTGATAGAACAGATTTTAATCAATATTCCAAGTTTACCATTAAAAGATATTAAGTCCATTTAATTGTATGTAGATCACTACAAACCTGCATACCATTATCCAGACACATGGCATAGCTTTATAATTGGTATGATTATAAGGATGCACGGTTCAACTTTCTCAGATGTTAGCCAAATACCACACTTGGTTCATCAAATACGCAGTGATTAAAGAGAAAGTTATTCGATGGTTCTACGAATGGCGAGCATCTTTGAGGAAATTCACAGTGGTAGCTTCAAGCTTCCAGATAAATATAAGAGTTTCAAGAGGAACAACAGATTTCGACTTTACGTAACATATTAAGTTATGCAAGTTCTTTTTAATAAAAGAATTTCGTATATCATTAATCGTCATTTGACATCCGTGAGATAAACAAGATCCGTTATTTAAGCAAGACCATCGTAATTAAAGGATGGAGCCCAAAACCTAGAAGAAGTTAAAACTGTAAAGAAGAAGCTCATCTTCTCAGTGAAACCTCACATTTCCAAATCAAACCGTAAGGAAGATTTTGTGCTCCGCAAAATTAGAAGATGAAGAAGAAGTGGAATTCAACCACAAAGGAAATAGATAACGCGACATGCCATTCCCCGAGAATTGCACAGCTCACGCGATGCGCAAAGAAATAATGACATCAGTCCCTTCCGTAGGACATAAAGCAGATGGTGACACTGCCTCTTTCGCAAAGAAAATGACACTTGCCTCTTCAAAAGCAAAGGATAGCAGACCGACACTGCCTCTTCGTAAAGCAAGAGCAGAAAGCGACATAAAGCGACGCAAAGCGTAAAAGACAAAGGACTTAAAGCGAAGAGACGCTGTTCTTCAAAAGTAGGTCATGTAATCTTAGCCCATTTGTTTTAACGTAATCGCCACGTGTTAGACGAATAGTTCATTCGAGGCCTATTTAAGGCTCATTTGTAAACATAGTATCCGAAATACTTCTCTCTCCATAATTCCTTGCCTGATCTTGTATCCCTCTCTCTCTTACTATGCTTTGAATAAAATTGTAAGTTTTATTTAAAACTTTGAGTTATTTTCTTATGTTTTGAAGTTTAATCTGTTTTCGCATCTTAAACTGTTATTCCGCTCCTTTATGGTTAACTCAAAGTTTTAAATAAAACTTACAATTTTATTCAAAGCATAGTAAGAGAGAGAGGGATACAAGATCAAAAAGGAATTACGAGAGAGAGGTAATTTCTGATGCCTTCTATGTTTACAAACGAGAGCCTTAAATAGGCCTCGAATGAACTATTCGCCCTAACACGTGGATCGCTCGTTAAAACAAATGGACGCTAAGATTACATGACCTTTACTTTTTGGAAAGCGGCAAACGCCTTCTTCTCGCTTTAAGTCCTTTGTCTTTTCTCGCTTTACGCCGCTTTATGTCGCTTTCGCTCTTGCTTTTCAAGAGGCGTTGTCGCCGTCGCTTTATCTTTTGCTTTTTCGGCGGGCAAGTGTCCTTTTCTTTTCTCGAAGCGGCAAATGTCACCATCCTCGCTTTATGTCCTTTCTCGAAGGGACTCACATTATTTGGCCGAGGTACGATTCACAGAGCTTGTGCAATTCCACGGAAACGAGCATGTCGCCGTTATCCGCTTACCGTGGTTGATTCCACTTCATCTTCTAATTTTGCCAGGCTTCTAAAAGCTTTTCTTCCGTTTCGATGAATGCGAGGTTTCACCGTAAGACGGGCTTTTCTTTCCGTTTTACCTTAACTTCTTCTTTAGGTTTTGGCTCCATCCTTTAACTCACGGTCTTGCTTAAATAACGGATCCTCGCTTATCTCTCGATGTCAAATGACCAATTAATGATATACAAAATTCTTTTATTAAAAAGAACTTGCATAACTTAATATGTTCTCGCAAAGTTGAAATCGTTGTTCCTTTTGGAAACTCTTATATTTATCCCGAAGCTCAAGCTACCACCGTGAATTTCTCCAAAGATGCTCCACCATTCGTAGAACCATCCGGGAATAACTTTCTTTAATCCTTCCGCATATTTGATGAACCAAGTGCTGGTATTTGGCCTAACATACGTAAAATTGAACCACGATCCTTATAATCATACCAATTATAGGCTCATACCGCGTGTCCTCGATAATGGTATCCGGCTCAGAGTGATCTACATACCAATTAAATGGACTTAATATCTTTTAATGGTAAACTTGGAATATTCAATTCCGCCTGCTCTATCAAAATACTGTGTTCGACTTCTACGAGCTCAGATCAACTAAAATAAACTCATAATACTTCCCGGTTTTCGCGAGTCTCGAGTATCAACATACCGATGATCCAGGTAACAGGTTTTAGCAAGTCTTGTACCCTAAAGTTTTCATACTGCTTGTCCAAAGGCCATTATTGGCAAAGTTCAGGTAGAATGAATTCCCACTTCGGACGGGCCGTAAAATTTTCTGTGGGCCCCGCCGTTTAATCGCTTCGAGTATGATTCCGGGAACCATCCTCAGAACTATCCTCGCCCGCGATGTCGTGTAGCTTTGAACGGCCAACCTGCCTTCCCCTTTTAGAGTGAGATCGTATAATTGGGAGATCTCCCAACACCGTGAACTCGCTTTTGTCCACCGTTTACGAAGAATCATTCTGCAGTTTTTTCTGAAAAAGGCTGTTTCATTTTTTCTTCTAACTTATTCTGAAAGGGTGGTCTCATCGGGCGTAAGCCCTGGGAGCCTGGTCTCATTATTTCCCTGCAAAATTCTCTAGTCAGGAAATCTGGTAGAGAGTTTTCTTTTTAAAATCAAATTCGAAATTTGACAATAAGGCTTGCCTTCTGGCAAAATCTGTTTTGAAACTAAATCCTTTTGTAAAATGTCTTTGGCTGCTTTGCAGTCGACTCTTTAACAAAATTAAGTGTTTCTTTATTCTTGAAAGGCCTATAGGCTGTTTTTATCAGAATATGGCATAGGTCCTTCCGACCTTACATGCTAAATCCAATGGTTAGCCTGACTGGTTTAGTAGCTGTGTCTTAATTCTTTTGTGCCTGGTTGCAATTTCCAGACGTGAATTTAACTAACCCTTTAACTGACTCAAGGGATATCCTTTATTTAAAGATATCGCCGTAATCTATGTCGGAAGTATTAGTTCCTAACTTTACGAAGGTTTCAGGATTAAGGATTCCTAAACATGGAAGTTTATGGACAATATCCTTTATATGGATGACAGCTCTAGTCTGTTTGTCTGACAAAGGGATTGGATTCTTCTTAATCCTCTTATGTAGAGGTTTACATATCTGTCTAACATCTGGGATAAAATCTGCTACGCAATTAAGACTTCCTAAGAATCTTTGCAGCTGCGTTTTATCAGGAATTTTATCGGGAAACTTAGAGAACTCTATGGCTCTACAGATTGAATTATAGGTTCCTCGATAGAGATCACGTCTTAAGAACCTATCGTCATTCAAAAACATTAATAAATCTTTTTACTAGGTATCGTGTACCTAATCCACTTTAATGCTTCGTTAAGCGGTTTATGATTTATTACGAGTCTCGACTCCTCTTTCTTTTCAGTTCTTGTTAACATAGAAAGCTGAACAACTCCAGTGTGGTTTAGAATGTCGAATGATTCCTTTTTCAAGTAGATCATTGACTTCCTTTTTACAGTGTTCCATGAGCTCATGGCTCATCTGGATCGGTCTGGCTTTTGTGGGAATGTTCTTCTCACTAAAGTCATCCGTGTATGCGCATCTACAGTATGCTTCTTTCTTTCCCAGAAGGCATTTGGTAGTTCTGAACATATTTCTCTTTCCATAGAATCTATTAAGATTTTTGCTCTATTAATCACCTCCGGGGTTTTTAAAATTGATTCTATCCTTTTTATCTTAACATCTTCTTTTAGGTAGTTAACCTGATTGGTTAATAGCCGTATTTTAAAGACTGTTTTCTGTTTAACATGATTACTGTGATCAATTGTTAAAGAATGTACGTATGGGAATACAAGGGTTCTTCCCATAGAACTGGTGTAAATACCGCTTAACTTTGCAGATAAGCTTTTATCCGAGTTAGGAAGGATATTCCTAAATTTACATCTTCGCTATGTTTTGTGTAATAACAAAATCATTATTGAAGCAAATATATTTATGCGCTTTTAAAAGCTTCCAGTTTACATTAATGCTATCTCCTGTAGCAGAGTATAACTTACGGGTACTTTTACTCAAGTACTTAGTGGGAACTAATCCTTCGCAAATACAATTTTGATCTGCTCCAGAGTCTAATAACGCAATTGATTTTTTAATAAAATCTCTGTTTATTAAAATCTTATTAAGGACCTGGTAGCTTAGTGCTTTGGCCTTGGATATTAATATTAACCCTGGTTTACTTCCTGCTTCTTCAGAAGTGGGTGGTGTTAATTGATTATTAACAGGAATTAAATTCCCTACGGATCGTCAACCAAAGTTTCAGCCTCTAAAGGACTGAGGTTCTTTTCTGGATTAGAAACTTTTCCTAGCAAATTAGGAATCGAATTGTTTGAATTAGTATTATTCAAACTCTTTTTATTATAATCAATAACAAGCTTCTTGAGCTCTAAGTATTTTCTTTTAATGTTATCGTCATCTATGTGAGCGATTATATCATTAAAATTTTCTTGGTTGTTACCATCCATCTTTTGTTTTGTACAGGTACAGATTTTACCAATTTCTCTGCGATCGAATGGAGGTGGAACTACTCGGATCAGTCGATGAACTTCACATCAGAATAGTCTTCAAGAAGCTTTAATTATCACCGACTCGTTTCTTCATTTAACTTTGTAATAGCTAAAGAATCTTTATTATTCTTTCTGTTGGGTTTTCTGACCCTTTTCATGGTTCTTTTCTGATTATTATCAGAGTTTTGTAATTCTGGTTTGGTTAATATATTTTTTCTAGGGTTCTCCTTAAGCTTTTTAAGTTTATTATTAACTTTGTTTATAAATTCATTATTAATGTTTTTCTCAGATGTTTTGTGGCGTTTTGCCAAAACCTGTGAGATGTTAAAGAAAAGTTCGGAAAGTGTTTTCTTTTTCGTTTTAACTTTCCCAACATGTGGGATTCCTTTTGGATCCTTTATGTCTTTTTCAAAAGAAGTGGTAGCCAAGATCTTACCCTTTACGGGGACCTTTGTCTGTTCTAATAGAGGAGTTACTGTTTTAACAGTATTTTCTCCTTCGAACCATTTATTAACAATGGTGCTCGTGGGTATGCGCCATTATGGAGTTTATTTGTGATTTCAAACCACCTGAAGAATTCTATATTAGAATTAGTTCTGTTCATATCACTTATCCAATTATTCCTAAACACTCTTCTTTCCTCGAGTGGGAAAGTGCTGTTGTACCATTTTCTTTTAATGGCATTTTCTGGGTTTACCCATAATTTGTTAAGGGTTTTCCAATTGATTTTAAAACCGATGTCTTCATTAATGGTGCCAAGCATAGTAGTATTCCTACCACCACCTAAGTTAGCTTCTGGAGCTATCCTAGTATCAATCCTCTGAACTTTTCGTTCAGTATACTCTTCATTCTTCCGGGATTTGGAAGAAGGTACAAAGTATCTATCCTTAGTAATTTTCTTACTGTGGTTAGCTTCTTGAGCTAATAAAGTGTTAATTCTGTTAACTAAATTATCTTCTGGAGATAAAAAGGTTTCCATTAATACTGGACTGTATGAAGCTCATTTAAGCGATGAGTAATTTTTAACGCTGTTGATAAGCTATCAACCCTTATTCTTAACCCTACGTTTTCTTCATAGAGTTCAGTCCTTTTATTGATGATTATCTGTCTAATTATGACTTGATGAAAATCATCCAAACCTTCAATTGGTTTAGCAATCTTATAATACTCTAATTCTTTAAGGTTTGCCTTTATCCTCCTATTACACTCTTTACTAATTGTAACAAACTTAATAGTTCGAGAATTATATCTTCTTATATGATTAAATTCTGGACGCATCTTCATTTATAAAATACTAGGTTTTTTAACCAAAGGGTTGTTAACAAGCGTGGAGACTACCATCCTTTTCCTAGGGCTGCTGTTCTTTCTGTTACTAGGTTTCGACCATACTCTTTTCTTTTCCTCCGACTACCCAAATAGTACTCCTATCCTAGTTGTCAACACTAGTTCTTATTCTTTCTAATTACCTAAATAGTTCTCCTATCCTAGTTGTCAACACTATTTCCTATTCTTTTTAATTACTTAAATAGTTACGTGTTCTATTTGTCTGACACTTTCTCCTACGTTTCTCGGCGGCTTCCACCAGGGTACGGCCCAGGTCCTTCCAACCTTTCGGGCTAAAATTCTGGTCCAGGAACTTGCCTACTCGCAGTAGTACTCAGTGAGGACAAACGGAACAGTATAACAACTAAGTGATTAAATCTAATCGGAATAGCAGACTTACGGCGGAACAGTGCGACTGCAGTAACTACAGGAACTGGAACAGTGGACTTCTGACGGAACAGGGTCACTATTCTGGTAACTACAGGAATCTAAACAGAGTAACAGGACTCCTAGTAACCTAAGAACAACACCGCCCTAAGGACGGTAGAATGAGACTACTCACTCATTTCTAACAACATGGCTCTGATACCATAAAGGAGCGCCCAGGCTAACTCCCGACTGTCCCCGTTCCGTAGCTACGGAGACCCAATAGCTGGTACCTATCAGCTTGCCATCCCCACTAGAGTCATCTACTGGCGTAAACTCATAGAGCCATACACAGGTGAAACTAGCTAGGACACGCCATACGGAGAGTCACGGTTCGGGTCAGATCCCGAGCGAGAGGCTCTGGCTTTTTTATAGGCTCTGATACCATAAAGGAGCGGAATAACAGTTTAGAAATGAGTGAGTAGTCTCATTCTACCGTCCTTAGGGCAGTGTTGTTCTTAGGTTGCTAGGAGTCCTGTTACTCGCTTAAATTCCTGTAGTTACTGAATAGTGACCTGTTCCGTAAGTCCACCGCCCAGCCTCTGTAGTTACTGCAGTCGCTACCTGCTCGTAAGTCTGCTATTCCGATTAGATTTAATCACTTAGTTGTTATACTGTTCCGTTTGTCCTCACTGAGTACTACTGCGAGTAGGCAAGTTCCTAGACCAGAATTTTAGCCCGAAAGGTTGGAAGGACCTGGGCCGTACCCTGGTGGAAGCCGCCGAGAAACGTAGGAGAAAGTGTCAGACAAATAGAACACGTAACTATTTAAGTAATTAAAAAGAATAGGAAATAGTGTTGACAACTAGGATAGGAGAACTATTTAGGTAATTAGAAAGAATAAGAACTAGTGTTGACAACTAGGATAGGAGTACTATTTGGGTAGTCGGAGGAAAAGAAAAAGAGTATGGTTGAAACCTAGTAACAGATAGGACAGCAGCCCTAGGAAAAGGATGGTAGCCTCCACGCATAGCAACAACCCTTTGGTTAATCCAGAAATTTTTTTATAAAATGAAGATGCGTCCAGAGTTTAATTACATAAGAGGATATAATTCTCAGATAATTGAAATAGTCATAGCAAGTTATGGTTGCAATAAATTGTTAAAAGAAAGTCTTAGAGAACTAGAATACTATAATACTGCTAGACCTGCCCCAGGGTTAGATTATTACTGCCGAACTATAGTCTGGCAAATAATTATTGGAAAAAGAATTGAATTAGACGAAGAGGTTAGCAGATTAAAAAGAAGGATTAGCTACCTAGCAGGTAGACAGTCTATCTCTGAATATTTAGTAAGACTCCACACAGTCTCTTACTAGAAAGATGAATGAAATCAACAGTGAAAACTTAGCAACTTCAAAAATTGCTAAAGTTGAAAAAGATTTGCAGAACTGGAATATTCCGAAAGAATCTTTCAGATCCGTTTATGAAACAGGAAAGTTTGATTTTAAAAAAAATTATAATATCAAAACTTGTGAGTCCACAGTAGCTATTAATAACTCAAAAGAGATTATTAAATTGCTATCAACTGAAGATATAAACAGATATAAAAAGGAATTTAATTTCCTTCACATAGGTTTGGTGCAAATTGCTGTAAAGCCTTTGTATCGATTGGGTCTTGATACCCCCATTTGTCTCTTATTAAGAGATGCAAGGTTATTAAACTTTGATGATTCCTTACTTGGAGTTCTACAAAGTAATTTAGCCAGAGGTCCAGTTTATTTTAACTGCTACCCAAATTTTTCAGTAGATATTAATGATCAGAACGTTATGGACACCTTAACGTTAAACATTAAAACGAAAAACATGAATAGTAAAATAAACACAAGAGAAATTGCTATAATATACAGAGTATATTACAGGCTGATGAAAACAACCCTAGCCCCAAAAGCTAAACTAGTTAGCAGCAAAGGTGCTACCATGCTTATGGAAGCAAACCAGGAACATAGCAACATCTTTGTTCCTAGAATGCTAAAATGGAATGAAATTGTTATACCCCGTATTCTCGGGGTATGTATGCGAGGACGTACGTACGAGAGCACGACAGAAAAATTGGAAAGGAAGAAAGAGGTGATTCTTCCACGGAAAAAGTCTCCGGTTTTTGTAAGGAAAAATGTTCGTTGAAGGGAATTGGGTTCCCAGATTTGGAATTTGGGCTTCTTAGATTATATTAGAATTATGGAATTTTATTTTCGGAAATGGTCACGCTGGGCCCACTGAGAAATTTACGGTTTTGTGGGGCCCGCTTTGATTTTGAGATTTTGGCCATTTTGGATATTTTCGGAAGATGAATTATTTTGGACAAGTAGGAGGGCGACACATGTCACCCCCCCCTAGGTGGCTTGGCCGAATTTACCTTTGTGCACAACACCCGGTTTGAGTCGTTTTTCGACGAAACGTTTTGCGTAGCTTGCGAAGGGAAAATTCCGGCTATGTCGTTTTGTATTTTTGCGGATTTTGCCGAGCGACGAAACATCTTGGACCAACGGGAGGGTGACACTTGTCACCCTCACGGACTGACAGCGGCCGATCGCTCACGCCAGGCCTTATCGTGCCTTGTTTTGGGCCTTGTTTTGGCCTTGTTTTGTGCATTGTTTTGAGCCATGTTTTGTGGAGTAGGGGATAGGGTGCACTTGGCTTGATCAAGGCCTTACACTTGCCTTGCACATGGCTTGATCTTGTCCATCGTCGCCCTCGCTTCCCTATAAATACCCCTCTCTTTGAAGACTTATTCATTACAAATTTCCAAGTCTAAATCCTCCTCCCTTGCGAGCCATCGCCCTAAGCCTCACTTCGCCTCGAGTGGCCTCAGGCCGCAGCCTCCTCCCCTCATGCAAATGCTGGTACCCCCAGCCTAGTTGTTTCGTATAATACACCCCTTGGTAGAAATACTCTCCGAGTATTGTTATAATGCCCAAAATACCTTAGCCTTTACCTTGTTGTATTCCAAAGTTACCTCTATACGTAGAGCCCGGAAATACTACCTTTTGTCCTTTTAGTCTCAAACCGAAACCCTAAGGAAATCTTCATAGTTGGTGAAGTATTTGAGTAGAAGTTGGTTAGAACTTCTAAGGGTTGTTTGAGCGGATTGGAGCGCACTGAGTAGAGCTAAACCTTGCTCAGATCGACATTATAACTTGGATAATTTTGGGCTTGTCGAGGTAAATATTCTTGTCCCCTTATCAGAATGGAGATTACATGTAGTAGGAATATATAGTTGAGGTATACTATATATAGAATCAACATTATTTGCGCGCAATGTCTTTTGACTTAAGCTCAATTTAAAGGAGAGAATCAATCAGAATTACATAGATCAGACATGAGACTTGTGTAGCATTGTTGTGTAGTAGGATGGTACACGCCCGTTAGACGTGTAAACCCCGGTCAAGCTTGGTAGCCGCCTGATAGAGAGGAGATTTACGCTGTGTGTGAGGTGCCGCCAATTTTCAGAGAAATGGAACCTTGGGTTTTGAAGTTAAAAGACGTTTGTGACCGTTTTAGGTGAAAGTAGAAAGAGTGGCGTATTCTACTGAGGAGTGGAAAGCAGTGCAAGGTTGTAGTACTTGGAGCATTTTGCTTATTGTCGATACTCGCCGCGAGGTATGTGAACCTCTTCCTATCTGTTCTAGCATGATATGTGTGTAGCTATGACGGTGGACGTATACGTGCTAAGTGTATTTGTTTGTTTAAACATAAAGTGTTATAACGCTTTATGGGAAGTCAAGTTATAACGACTTTATGTAGGTAAGAAAATGGGTTCTTGATGTTAGAAGTTAAGAGACTTGATCTGATAAGATAAGAGACTTAACTTATTTGTTTTAATGTGGATGTTGTGTGAAACCTCATTCGTGAGTAATGAGTACTTGGTTTTTAAAAGGGATAATGTTTTACTGATTTCGGAATCGAATGTGTATCGGCTGCACCACTGCAACGTTAATAAAGGAAAATGTATTGAATAATGATGTGTTGTATTAAAACCGGAGAAACCTCCATCCGCATAGAAGCTAAGATGAGACAAAATGATATTACATTTTCTAGATCATCACGGTCATTGTAATAAGATCGTAATAAACAAGAATAAACTACTCACATATATGACATATGTTACTCAATTGTTTTAAAAGAGATTAAGACTATGAATTATGAAACCTTTCTAAAATAAGTGACTTGAGCATTTGAAATTAGGCAAACTTGAACGTTTGGAAAATAATGTTGTTACTTGATTTTACAAAAGGGGAAGTGTCTTGTTTACTTAAAAAGATAGTCACGATTTTTATACTACGGGTGGTGTGACTTATGTGAAAGTACTTTGAGTTGTGTGAAACTTGCCTATGCTTGTGATGATAGCCTTTGTTGTACAAGTGTTGTATTTACGTTACCGCTCTCGATAGAGGGCGGTTGACTTGTTGAGAACTTACTGGACGTCTTTGGCGCGACGGAGAATTCCACGGGTATGTTTCCATTTTAATTATCGCTTGTTGTCGATGTTACATGTATACGTCTACACCGAGGTAGAATTCCGGGGCATGTGGCCACGCGGGGTTGATCACCCAAAGATATTGTTGATGATGTCACATGGACGTGTCTACACCGAGGTAGAATTCCGGGGCATGTGGCCGGGCATTGGTATTATTGTTGCATCATGGACATGTCTACACCGAGGCATTCCGGCACGCGCCGTGATGCGAACATGATTGATGTTGTGGGCGTGAGACCCATAGTTATATTTGAGTGATGACTTGAGGCGTGAGTCCTCGATCGACATGATCGCTTTTATGTTGTGAACTGTCGTTTGGTTATCATACATGTCTCCTGCTTTATATAGTCTAGTATGATTTCATTTACTGATTTTCTGCTTCACATACTTGGTACTGTTAGATCGACTCCTTCGGGCCGCGTTCATGCCGCAGTAGAGGTACATCGGCCGTGGATCCTCGCTCTTAGGATCACGCTCAAAGATATCGGGAAGCTCCGTTTCTCGGAGGCTTATCTTTTGTATGTGTTCCCCGAGTTGTAGGTTCTTGAACATTCGTGGTATGGCGGGGCCCTGTCCGTCATAGTCGTTGTAAATATTAAGTCCGTAATCTTGTTGTGGGCGGGGTTGTAAAGGATTAAACTGCTCGTGTTTTATGTATATACCAAGGCAACCGCTTGGTTGGCCTGCTTATTATTATATCTCTTGTTTCATGACTCATGTTTTATTTTCCGCTGGTTTTCTCGATGTTGTATCACTAGGGTGCCGGTAAGGCACGATCCACGCCCGACCGGGTGTGACAAAGTGGTATCGAAGCGATTAGTCCTCGGAAAGTGTCTACGCACCGTGTCTAGTAGAGTCTTGATTATCGGTGTGTTGTGCACCACATCTATAATCGTGAGGCTATAGGACATTTAGGATTGGTTTCCATTCTTCTCATTCCGAGATCGTGCCTTAGAAGCGTGTTGTAAGTTGGACCCTCCGACGTATCTCGTTTTACCGATTATGCCTCCGCGCAAGGCAACGAGCCAGAAGGGCAAGGCAGCCGAGGTGCCGCTAGTGAGATACTGAGGAGTACGAGCGCGCAGCCCGCATGCACTGAGGTCAGACGGGCGGGTTTTGTGACGCCGCCACCAAAGAGAGGTTAGAGCCGCAAAGAATGGCCTGAGACCGCAGCACGAGCCTCCAGCCCCACCAGGGGGCGAGGGATGGGTTACAAGGAGATGGCCCAGTTGCTGGCCAGGGTCGTGGCCAGATATGAGGATAGGCCGACGCAGCAGCCTGGGCGATTCAATAGCACCGATGGTTCGCCCCGAGCGATAGTTTGAGGTCGCGGACTTTCTGAGTTGTAGCCCGCCAGAGTTTTATGGGTCGAGGCCTGAGGATGATCCGCAGGAGTTCATTCGGCAGTTACAGCTGGTCATGAGAGTGATCAAGGCTTCGGAGACCGAGTCGGTGGTCTTAGGTTCGCATCGGCTGCGTGATACCGCAGTCGACTGGTTTGATTCGTGGGAGTTGTCCCGGGGAGAGCATGCGCTCCCAGCAGTATGGGACGAGTTCTCAGAGGCATTCCTCACTCACTTCTTGCCTCCACAGATGAGGAGGGCACGGGCCGACAAATTTGTGATGCTGAGACAGAGAGGGCGTACAGTTCGGGAGTACAACGTGGAGTTTGACTCGTTGGCTCGGTATGTCCCCGTTTTAGTGGCAACCATGGATGATAGAGTGCACCGCTACGTCACCGGATTAGACGATTGCTTGACAGAGGCTTGTTCGAGTGTAGCTCTTCAGCCGGGCATGGACATTGCCCGCATGCAGGCTCATGCACTGGGATGTGAGGCACGGAGAGGTCGACGGAATGACCAAGATCAGCAGAAGAGGCCGAACAACAGATCCTTTGGTGACTTGCGAGGCGGACCGCCTCAGCAGCATACTAGTTTTGCACCTCCGCCAGTGCAGAGTGGTCATCCACAACCTTGAGCATCCAGAGTATTCGGAGCGGTCGTGGCTCGAGGTTGTGTTTCGAGGAAGCGGTGTTGGCGGATGCGGTCACCCCTACCTCGGTGTGGTCGATGTAGTAGACCGCATTTCGGGAGTGTCGTAGTGCAAGGAGCTTGCTATTTTGCGGCCAGCGGCCATTTTGCGAGGAACTGTCCGACCAAGGGTAGCACGGATGTTACGACTCACCTTCGTGATCGGTGGTGGTTCATCACCTTCACTACTGCGCCTGCGGGTGGATCGTGATTAAGCGGTAGAGACAGTATATCCTTAACCCTCTAGAGTTTTGTATACTGATGTGTTTTAGTGTTATGTTCGGATAGCTTTGTGCTAAATGTGATTTAGACACCAGTTATTGTAGAAGGGTAAGTATGGGGCATGGTAAGTGTGAACCACTAGATCGTCACGATTGAGACCTTAGAGGTAAGGTCGTCTTGAGTAAAAGATTCGTTTTATGTTTGACCTTTATCAGAGTGCGTAGTATACGTGGGCTTTATTTGTGTGATAAGTCCATGGGTAGTGTGAGATGGAAGTGGTAGCTTCATGATGTGATTTAGCGAGATTGTTCCGTGTCGGGAACGAGGGCTTGACGCGATTGTGGTCGGGTTGAGGGCGTGATACGGTCAACCCGTGCCCGGATTAAGGTGGGGTCAGTTCTGGGTGGTCCCGCCAGGTGGTAGGGTCACGAGGATGCTAGGCCCAAGTTTGTATGATCATCGTATGAGTTCGTGGACGCGTTCGACGAGCGGTTCGTAAAGGCCGGAATGGCCTTAAGGAAGTTTGAGGTTAGTAAGATGACCAAGTTTGGAGGTAGTGCTCGCAGATTTTTGGGAACGGAAGTAATGGTGAAGTATGGTACGTCTTCGAGAGTTCAAGTGTTCGAGAAGGGCACGACGAGTAAGGAAGGAAGAGAACGTGTGTTATTTCGTGGACAAGCTGTGGCGTTTATAACTTGTTAGAGGAACTTCATCGATATCCGTCTTGAGAAGGAACATTCGGGACGAATGTTTCTAAGAGAGGAGAATGTTATACCCGTATTCTCGGGTATGTATGCGAGGACGCACGTCTGAGCACGGCGTAAAAATTGGAAAGGAAGAAAGAGGTGATTCTTCCACGGAAAAAGTCTCCGGTTTTTGTAAGGAAAAATGTTCGTTGAAGGGAATTGGGTTCCCAGATTTGGAATTTGGGCTTCTTAGATTATATTAGAATTATGGAATTTTATTTTCGGAAATGGTCACGTGGGCCCACGGAGAAATTTACGCTTTGTGGGGCCCGCTGATTTTGAGATTTTGGCCATTTTGGATATTTTCGAAGATGAATTATTTTGGACAAGTAGAGGGCGACACGTGTCACCCCTGGTGGCTTGGCCGAATTTACCTTTGTGCACAACACCCGGTTGGAGTCGTTTTTCGACGAAACGTTTTGCGTAGCTTGCGAAGGGAAAATTCCGGCTATGTCGTTTTGTATTTTTGCGGATTTTTCCGAGCGACGAAACATCTTGGACCAACGGGAGGGTGATACTTGTCACCCTACGGTGACGGATTGGCGGCCGATTCGCTCACGCTTGTGCCTTATTGGTGCCTTGTTTGTGCCTTGTTTTGGCCTTGTTTTGTGCATTGTTTTGAGCCATGTTTTGTGGAGTAGGGATAGGGTGCACTTGGCTTGATCAAGGCCTTACACTTGCCTTGCACGTGGCTTGATCTTGTCCATGGTTGGCCTCGCTTCCCTATAAATACCCTCTCTTTGAAGACTTATTCATCACAAATTTCCAAGTCTAAATCCTCCTCCTCCCTTGTGAGCCATCGTCCTAAGCCTCACTTCCTCGAGGTGGCCTTGTGGCCGAGAGCCTCCTCCCCTGTGGTGCTGGGGTACCCCCTAGCCTAGTTGTTTCGTATAATACACCCCCTCTGGTAGAAATACTCCGAGTATTGTTATAATGCCCAAAATACCTTAGCCTTTACCTTGTTGTATTCCAAAGTTACCTCTATACGTAGAGCCCGAAAATACTACCTTTTGTCCTTTTAGTCTCAAACCGAAACCCTAAGGAAATCTTCATAGTTGGTTGACGTCTTTGAGTAGAAGTTAGTTAGAACTTCTGGGGTTGTTTGGAGCGGATTGAGCGCACGAGTAGAGCTAAACCTTGCTCAGATCGACATTATAACTTGGATAATTTTGGGCTTGTCGAGGTAAATATTCTTGTCCCTTATTGTAATTGGAGATTACATGTAGTAGGAATATATAGTTGAGGTATACTATATATAGAATCAACATTATTTGTGCGCAATGTCTTTTGACTTAAGCACGAATTTAAAGAAGAGAATCGAATCAGTAATTACATAGGGTGTATCAGACATGAGACTTGTGTAGCATTGTTGTGTAGTAGGATGGTACACGTCAGGTTAGACGGTAAACCCTCGGTTGGCTTAGTAGCAGCCTCGATAGAGGAGGAGATTTACGCCATGTGGGGGAGGTGGCCGAATTTTCGTAGAGAAATGGAACCTTGTGTTTGAAGTTAATAGACGTTTGTGACCTTTTTAGGTGAAAGTACTAAGAGTAGCGTATTCTACTGAGGAGTGGAAAGGGCTAGCAAGTTTGTAGTACTTGGAGCATTTTGCTTATTGTCGATACTCGCCGCGAGGTATGTGAACCTCTTCCTATCTGTTCTAGCATGATATGTGTGTAGCTATGTAGTACGGTGGACGTACATGTGCTAAGTGTATTTGTTTGGTTTAAACATAAAGTGTTATAACGGCTTTATGGGAAGTTGGTTATAACAGCTTTATGTAGGTAAGAAAATGGGTTACTGATGTTAGAAGTTAAGAGACTTGATCTTATAAGATAAGAGACTTAACTTATTTGTTTTAATGTGGATGTTGTGTGAAACCTCATTCGTGAGTAATGAGTACTTGGTTTTTAAAGGGATAATGTTTTACTGATTTCGGAATCGAATGTGTATCGACAGCACCATCGCAGCGTTAATAAAGGAAAATGTATTGAATAATGATGTGTTGTATTAAAACCAGTAGAAACCTCCATCTGCATAGAAGCTAAGATGAGACAAAATGATATTACATTTTCTAGATCATGGCTGCTGTAATAAGATCGTAATAAACAAGAATAAACTACTCACATATATGACATATGTTACTCAATTGTTTTAAAAGAGATTAAGACTATGAATTATGAAACCTTTCTAAAATAAGTGACTTGAGCATTTGAAATTAGGCAAACTTGAACGTTTGGAAAATAATGTTGTTACTTGATTTTACAAAAGGGGAAGTGTCTTGTTTACTTAAAAAGATAGTCACGATTTTTATACTACGGGTGGTGTGACTTATGTGAAAGTACTTTGAGTTGTGTGAAACTTGCCTATGCTTGTGATGATAGCCTTTGTTGTACAAATGTTGTATTTACGTTACCGTCTCGATAGAGTAGGTTGACTTGTTGAGAACTTACTTGGACGTCTTTGGCGTGACGGAGAATTCCACGGGTATGTTTCCATTTTAATTCTTGTCTTGTTGTCGATGTTACATAGGCGTGTCTACAGGTAGAATTAGGGGCATGTGGCCGTGCGGCGGGGTTGATCACCCGATATATTGTTGATGATGTCACGTGGGCGTGTCTGCAGAGGTAGAATTAGGGCATGTGGCCATGGGGCATTGGTATTATTGTTGCATCATGGACATGTCTACAGGCGAGTGGGGGCATGCGCCGTGATGCGAACATGATTGATGTTGTGGGCGTGAGACCCATAGTTATATTTGAGTGATGACTTGAGGCGTGAGTCCACGATCGACATATTCGCTTTTATGTTGTGAATCGTAGTTTGGTTATCATACATGTCTCTGCTTTATATAGTCTAGTATGATTTCATTTCTGATATTTCTGATTTCACATACTTGGTACTGTTGTCTTGACCTCGCCCGAGTGCGTTCATCTGCGCAGTAGAATACATCGGCCGTGGATCCTCGCTCTTAGGATCACGATTCGGCATATTAGGAAGCTCCGTTTCTCGGAGGCTTATCTTTTGGTATGTGTTCCACTGAGTTGTAGGTTCTTGAACATTCGTGGTATGGCGGGGCCTGTCCGTCATAGTCGTTGTAAATCTTAAGTGCATGTAATCTTGTTGTGGGCGGGGTTGTAAAGATTAAAGCTGTTCGTGTTTTATGTATATCTTTGAAAACCGTTTTGGTTGCTTTGTTTATTATTATATCTCTTGTTTCATGACTCATGTTTTATTTTCCATTGGTTTTCTCGATGTTGTATCACTAGGGTGCCCGGTAAGGCACGATCCACGGGCGAATTCGGTGTGGCGAAATTTTAGCAAAAGATGAATGACAACGATGCCATCGCTGACCAAAGATAGAACCGAGAGTTCTGACATTGAACAAATAATTCAGCACTTAGATGGGTCAATAGATTTAAAGTTTTTAAAATCTAACGGAAGATACTCTTTTACAGCATCTTCTTCCAAACCCCGGGAGGATGAAGAGTATTCGATAATTACGCGAAACTATGCGACGAAAAGTTCGGGGAGTAGACTATTCGTCACGATTACCAAAGTCTACTATCGACCAATCGATGGGGCGATAGTGACCCGCGAAGTGAAATGCATGGTGGAGATAGCTTGGGCATGATTAAAGAAGACATCGGTTTTACAATCGATTGGAAATACATTGATAAATTATGGAGAGATCCAGAACGCCATTAAAAGAAAATGGTATGTAAGCACCTTTTCACTCAGTGAAAGGAAGGTGTTCAAAGAAACATGGATAAATGATATGAACAGAATTAATGCAAATTTAGAATTCTTTAGGTGGTTTGAAATCACTGATAAACTCCATAATGACAGACAGTGTCTAAGTACCATTGTTAAGAAATGGTTCACAGGCGAAAGAACTGTTGAGTCAGTAACACCTCCATTAGAACAGATAAAAATTCCCGTAGACGGTGAAGTCTTAACTGCCACCCCTTTTAAAAGGGACATAAAAGAGCCAAATGATATCACACATGTGGGTGATATTAATAAAATCCTACAACAGAACAACTACACCAACCAGTTGTTACATGTTATCTCTAACCAGATTTCTGAAGCAAGTAATGCTTCTACATTTAGGAATACGCCAGTACGGTCGGAGGAGAAAACCTTATCCGAACCTCTTTTTAAAATTCCCCAGTTTTCGGCAAAAAGCCATCCAAAATTCGGGAAAGAAATTGAAGATGATCTGCTAGACAGAATCAGTAATAAATTCAACGAAATGAAAGTGTCTGAAGGATCCACTTCTAAAAATACTAACCGCTCAGTAAAAATGCTAAGCGAAGGATCCAGCTCTAAAACAGAGGTTAATAAAATATTAAAATTAGACAGAACTAATGGTAAGAATTTTTATAAACAGCCCACGTTTCCGGACATGTTGTTCGAAGAACGAACTCCGCCCCCAGCCACCTATTCGGGTGATGAAATCCATGAATGGAACATTGACGGCATGTCGGAAGGACAAGTTGTTAAAGTGCTCCACGAAATGGGAGTCTGTTTAACCAGTTATAAAATAAAAACACATCCCGATGATGCGATTAAGCGTCGATTATAATTTACAGTTTCAGGAATGTTGAAAAATTGGTGGAAAACTACCTATTCGACATTGAAAAGACAAGCATCATGAATGCAACTACCATCAAATAAGAAACATCGATAACAGTATTACTAATGAAGTCCATGGTGATGCCTAGGCAACCCTGTTATACTGCATCGGTAAACACTTTGTTGGAGATCCAAAACTTTTCCAAGATAGAAGTTTAGAGATCCTTAATAATCTAACGTGTCCAAAATTACACGACTTTAAATGGTATAAAGATATATTTCTTAACAAAGTCATGTTAAGGACTTACTGTAATCATGACTACTGGAAAGAAAGGTTTATCAGTGGTTTGCCTAAACTCTTCGCCGAAAAGGTAAGAACCAACATCAGAAGGTGCCACAACGGTGATACTCCTTATGGCATCTATGTGAGCGATTATATCATTAAAATTTTCTTGGTTGTTACCATCCATCTTTTGTTTTGTACAGGTACAGATTTTCCCAGTACTCTCGCGATGCAGTGGAGGTGGAACTACGGGTATGTCGATGAACTTCATCCTTTGTAATAGTCTTCTGAAGAAGCTTCAGAATTATCACTGGACTGTTCTTCATTTAACTTTGTAATAGCTAAAGAATCTTTATTATTCTTTCTGTTGGGTTTTCTGACCCTTTTCATGGTTCTTTTATGATTATTATCAGAGTTTTGTAATTCTGGTTTGGTTAATATATTTTTTCTAGGGTTCTCCTTAAGCTTTTTAAGTTTATTATTAACTTTGTTTATAAATTCATTATTAATGTTTTTCTCAGATGTTTTGTGGCGTTTTGCCAAAACCTGTGAGATGTTAAAGAAAAGTTCGGAAAGTGTTTTCTTTTCCGTTTTAACTTTCCCAACATGTGGGATTCCTTTTGGATCCTTTATGTCTTTTTCAAAAGAAGTGGTAGCCAAGATCTTACCCTTTACGGGGACCTTTGTCTGTTCTAATAGAGGAGTTACTGTTTTAACAGTATTTTCTCCTTCGAACCATTTATTAACAATGGTGCTCAGGGACTGTCTGCCATTATGGAGTTTATTTGTGATTTCAAACCACCTGAAGAATTCTATATTAGAATTAGTTATGTTCATATCACTTATCCAATTATTCCTAAACACTCTTCTTTCCTCGAGTGGGAAAGTGCTGTTGTACCATTTTCTTTTAATGACATTTTCTGGGTTTACCCATAATTTGTTAAGGGTTTTCCAATTGATTTTAAAACCGATGTCTTCATTAATGGTGCCAAGCATAGTAGTATTCCTACCACCACCTAAGTTAGCTTCTGGAGCTATCCTAGTATCAATCCTCTGAACTTTTCGTTCAGTATACTCTTCATTCTTCCGGGATTTGGAAGAAGGTACAAAGTATCCAGAAGTTTAGAGATCCTTAATAATCTAACGTGTCCAAAATTACACGACTTTAAATGGTATAAAGATATATTTCTTAACAAAGTCATGTTAAGGACTGACTGTAATCATGACTACTGGAAAGAAAGGTTTATCAGTGGTTTGCCTAAACTCTTCGCCGAAAAGGTAAGAACCAACATCAGAAGGTGCCACAACGGTGATACTCCTTATGGCATCATGACATATGGAGATTTAATCAGTTATGTTAATTTAACAGGCTTAGAATTGTGTAATTCTATAAAGCTTAATAACCAGATACAAAAATACTCCACCAAAGGAGAATTGGGAAGTTTCTGCGAAGACTTCGGTTATGTTAAGATTTCGGCTCCTTCAAAAGAGCATCAAAAGAATGAAAAAGAATCATAACATTTCTCGCCCAAAAGCTTATAAAAAGGATTATACTCCAAAAAAGAATTATAAAAGAAGCAGCAATAATACAAAGATAAAAGGAAATTGCTGGAATTGCGGGAAAATTGGCCACAGGGCCAATAACTGCAAAGAACCCGATAAAAGAAAAGATAAAATTAATCTATTGGGAATTGATCCCGAAATAAAAGATAAACTCTTTACAATTCTAAATGAAGAATGCTCTGAAGAGTCAACTTGGATGATTATTCTGATGTGAAGGATCACTAAATCTAGGTTCTGATTCGGATAGTTCCACTTCCGGCTTATTTGTGAATATCGAAAATCTGCACATGTACCAGACAAACAATTGGCGTTATCTCCAGCAGCAGCCAAGAGTTTTTCTTTGACATGGTCGATCACATAGATGACGACAGTTTTAAAAAGCAATATTTAAAAGAGCTTAAAAACCTCATCATTAACCAGAAAAAAGAAAAGGGGACAATAGAACCTTTTGACATGAAAAGAGTTTTTAATAAATTTAAAGACTCTAAATCGTAATTCATTACGGACTTAATAAATGACGTCTCATTTAAAGGAAGAGATCCTTGGATAAACAAAAGACTCGATTCATTAGAAAGCGAGGCATCGACGAGAACGAAGATTTGGATCCCGTAAGATCCCCAAATGTCGTCTATATTTAAGCAGTTATTACGAATAATCGAAGTTGCTTAAGCGATCAAACAATCGATCAATCAAAATTGTTTTATCTTTTAAACCTTTTATCAAAAGCGTTGATTTTGAAAAACAAGTTTTAAAGATTTTATGAACATCTTTTAAGTCTCTTATCAAAACATTGATTTTGAAAAACAAGTTTTAAATCTTTAAAGATTTCATGAGGAGTACGTCAAAATCGGGACGTAATAATGGCGTAATAAGTATACATTGTTATGATACTATGGTTCCATAAATAAGTTTTCGGAAGAACAACAGTACGAGGTATGAGGTAATTCGTGGATAATCGGCGAATAAGGAAAATCCATTTTCGGGGAAAAGAAGCGAGGCTCGAAGCCTTAGTCGGAAAGTATCAAAGTAACACCTAATCAAAAATAAAGCGACTAATGGTGACATCGATTCCCGGAGAATTGCACAAACCTACGCGAGCGTATCTCGACAAACAAGGCGGCAGTCCCTTCCGAGAAAGGGCGTAAAGCATGATGAAGGCGTAAAGCGGGATGGAGACAACGCCTTTCGAGAAAAGTAAGGACACTTGCCTCTTCAAAAGCAAAGGATAAAGCGAATGACATTTGCCTCTTCAGAAAAGAAAGAGACAAGAAAGCGACATAAAGCAGAAGAAGACAAAGGACTAAAGCAGACAAGGACATTTGCCCTTTCAAAAAAGTAAAGGTCACGTAATCTTAGTCGTCCATTTGTTTTAAACATGAGCCCACGTGTTAGGGCGAATAGTTCATTCGAGGCCTATTTAAGGCTCACCGACATAAACATAGAAGGCATTCGGAAATTACCCCTCTCTCTCTATAATTCCTTGCCTGATCTTGTATCCCTCTCTCTTTCAATGCTTTGAATAAAATTTGTAAGTTTTAAATTATATTCTCATATTTTGGTATTTTGGTTTTTAATTCGTGTTTTCGCATCTTAAACTGTTATTTCGCTATTATTGGTGCAGAGGTCGAGTATCGAGGGGTAGCCAATGTGGTTTCTGAGTCATGTTGGTTACGAAATTTACTTTTAGAACTTCATTGTCCTATTGAGAAAGCTACCTTAGTGTAGGGCTGACCAGTGGGTCGGGTCGGGCCCAATGGGATTACAACATTGTACTGTACTGTTGAAAACAATTGCAAAAGTCTGAGAAAAAAATACTAAAATTGCAATGAAATAAAATAATAAATTACCAATTTGAAAATACTTTTTCTAGTTTCTTTATAATTTCGTGTGGTTCTTCGGTTGGAATTGATATATCTTGGTCAAATTGTTCCACGCCGCTACTCATGCCTTTAGATAAGATGTTGTAGTTTTCGTCTTCTTCTTCGTTAATCTTTGGGTACCGCACCTTCTTCGCTCCGCCATCTCCAAGCTGTCTCCGACTAATGAGTGTCTGTGCTCTTCTATTTGAAATCTGCCGGCAGAAAAAATACTTTCAGAAGCGATTGATGACGCTTGAATGTTCAAAACATCTCGGGCCATCATTGAAAGTGTCGAAAATGTCTTCTCATTCTGCATCCAATATTTCAGTAAGTCTTCCTTTCCGTCTTGATTGACAATTGTTTTGGTAAGGTAAAGTGCCATGCAAAACAAAAACATCGAACTCGCTAATTTGGTTAGCGGTATACATACACATTCTATTTCGGAGGCTTTCAATACTATCCACAGAAACATCATATTTTTTAGAGGCTGTGTTGAAACAGAAGAAGATGATACAAAAGCCGGTTGATTGCTAGCACTTTCTTGCTTGTAATGCCGATATACTTTTTTGCATTCATCTTCTACGCTATCCAACACTTCTTCTAGCGTTTGTTCAATAGATGGCTCAACATTTAAATTTTTTGGAGTTGGAGGTGGTAGTACATCCATACAGTTATAAATATTTTCAATAAGACTTTTACAACCGTCTACTTTAATAATCGGGCTTAATACAACACCAATAATATAAATAGGGGGAATAGGAATAAAATATTTTTTTAATTTCATAATTATTTTTTTATTAGCTGCCTTATAAGCAGATTTTTTCATATATTCTTTAAACAGTAAAAATATTATAGCGATATAAAACATAGTTGAAATAGTAGGATACTATAAAGTAGAAAATTCTTTTGTTGCTCGTTGAAAATTCTCTAGAAATACAATAAGTTCTTTAATTTTGTCCCAATCATTATCCACAATAATATCAGTTGAATTTTGATTATGGGCGTTAAAAAATAAATTGATAGGTTTTCTATAATCATAAGCAACAACTAGTTGGTCATATAAAGAATTCCACCTAGTGGGTACTTTCTCGGGAATTTTTTTGTAAGATAGTCCACAATCGTGACAAATTTTTTTATATTCTTTTCTCTGTTGGATTCTATTATTTTTAAAAATAAAGTTTATAACAAATTGTATTTTTTCAAGAATATCTTGAAAAGATGAAAGACCATCTTTTACAACTAAGCTATAAATATGACACACATATTTGATATGAAAATATTTTGGAAAAGACGGAGTTAAAAATTCTTTTAAAACATAAATATCTGCATTGTTAGAAGCTGCATTATCTAATGTAATACTCATAACATTCTTTTCTCTGTTGGATTCTATTATTTTTAAAAATAAAGTTTATAGCAAATTGTAATTTTTCAAGAATATCTAGAAAAAGTGAAAAACAATCTTTTACAACTAAGTTATAAATATGACACATTTGATATGAAAATATTTTGGGAAGACGGAGTTAAAACTTCTTTTAAAACATAAATAGCGGCGATTGTTAGAAGGCTGCGTTATCTAATGTAATACTCAACTTTATCGGTTATTAGTAATAATCGCGATGAATAAATATTTTACGAAATAAAGCGACGATTGTGCCTACTATCTATATTACGAAATACGTTTTGCATAGACCATTTATAATCTATCCAATGACAAAGTTCTGGTTAAATAATCATGGCCAGATTAGTACTACGACTATATAAGAAGTTAGAGCGACTTTGCCATTAAAATGATATAATGCATAACGTAAATCGTTGATATTCATGTGCAAATTTAAATACATCATTTTTAAGTTGATCTATTAAAACCTTTATAAGCGAATTATACATATATCTAACATAATGAATAAAATCGGAGATTGAGAAAATGAAAAAGGCAAACCCTCCACAACAACTAATTTTGCTAGTGCTTCCCTATCTTTATGTTTATTGTATTTAGACCTACAACTCCTCCGTCAGGAGCGGAATAACAGTTTAAGATGCGAAAAACAAGAATTTAAAACCAAAATATAAGAATATAATTTAAAACTTAAAAACTTACAATTTTATTCAAAGCATAGTAAGAGAGGGGGATACAAGATCAGACAAGGAATTATGGAGAGAGAGGGGTAATTTCCGGATGCCTTCTATGTTTACAAATGAGAGCCTTAAATAGCCTCGAATGAACTATTCGTCCTAACACGTGGACGGTTCTGGTTAAAACAAATGGACGGCTAAGATTACATGACCTTTACTTTTTCGAAAGGGCAAACGTCTTCTTCTGCTTTAAGTCCTTTGTCTTTTTCTGCTTTACGTCGCTTTCTGCTTTATGTCGCTTTCTTCTGCTTTAAGTCCTTTGTCTTTTTCTGCTTTACGCCGCTTTCTGCTTTATGTCGCTTTCTTGGCTCTTGCTTTTCTGAAGAGGCAAGTGTCACTATCTGCTTTATCCTTTGTTTCTTCGAAGGGGCAAGTGTCCTTTTCTTTTCTGAAAGGGCAAATGTCACCATCCTGCTTTATGTCCTTTTCTGGAAGGGACCTTCTGTCATTATTTGTTGAAGTGCACTGTCTGCGTGAGCATGCAATTCCTCGGGGAATGAGCATGTTGCTGTTATCTGTTTCACTGTGGCTAGATGCCACGTCCTCGTCGTCTTCTAGTTTTGCTAAGGCCTCTAGGAGCCTTCGTCTGGCCTCAGCTTTGGAACTTGATGTCTCTTCTGAGGAAGATGACTTCTTCTTTTTCAATTTGTCTTCCTTTAATTTTGGACTCCATCCTTTAATTTTGATGGTCATGCTTAGATACTTAATTCTGTTTATTTCTTGGATGTCGAACGTCCAATTTAGGATGTAAGAAACCCTCTTACTGATAAAAAATTTACACAATTTAATGTGCTCTGGAAGTGTTGAAATCTGTTGTTCCTGGCAGAAAGGAACGTACTGATTTTGGAAGCTCGGGGCAACCACCTGTAGATTTCCTCCAAATATGTTCCACCATTCGTAGAACCACCTGGGAATGATTTTATCCTTTATGTCTTCAGCATATTTAACAAACCATGTATGCGTATTTGGGCCTTACGTATAGGAAATTAAACCATGCATCTTTGTAATCATACCAATTATATGTTTGGGGTTTATGGGTCTCGAGATAATGATGCGGTGTGTGCGCAAATGATCCATATACCAATTAAACGGACTTAAGATCTTTTTGATCGTGAATTTGGAATACTCGATTCCTCCTGTTTTATCGAAGTATTTGTGTTCTATTTCAATGGAATCTGTATCCACTAAAATGAATTCATAATACCTCCTTGTTTTTATCGGGTCCTGGTTATCCACATACTGGTGGTCTGTATAACATGGTTTCAGAAGGTCCTGTACTCTGAAACTTTCATACTGTTTATCTAATGCCATTATTGGCAAAACCTGTGCTGGGATAAATTCCTATTTTGGAATCGGAACGGAGGACTCCTTTTTCATTGGAGTTGCTGGTTTAACCGCTTCTGAATATGATTCTGGAGGAACCATCCTGTAGTTCCTTTTACTTTCTGTTTCTGATGGCGTGGCCTTAAAGATCTTGGTGCAGTAATGCCACGTGTCTAGTGATATCTGGAATTGGAACAAAAGGGAAAACCCTTTCTGATTATTTCTTTAATATCAAAGAGATGCTGGCAAAACGCCACAAAACATCTGAGGGAAAGATTAATAATGAATTTATAAACAAAGTTAATAATAAACTTAAAAAGCTTAACGAGAATTCTAGAAAGAATATATTAACCAAACCAGAATTACAAAACTCTGAAAATAATCAGAAAAGAACTATGAAGAGGGTCAGAAAACCCAGAAGAAAGAATAATAATTCATTAAATATTACAAAGTTAAATAAAGAACAGTCCAGTGATGACTCTGAAGTTTCTTCAGAAAGCTATTCTGATGGCGAAGTTCATCAAATTACAGTCCAGGTAGTTCCACCTCGGCTCGGTGTGAAGAAGCGGGAAAATCATACAAAACAAAAGATTAGTGTTATCAAGAATAACCACCAGGAAGTTTCTACTAAAGAAACTAGTTCAGATATTTCAGTTCAGGATTTATTAAAGGAGATTGCAAATCTAAAAAATGAAATCCTCAGTATGAAAAAGAATCTCAGTCCCACAGAGGCTGAAACCTTGACTAACAGAGACTTAAAACCAGTCAATAAACTTCTGACTACAGAGAATGAATCAGGGTTAAGATTAATCTCGGGGCGAGCATCAAGCTACCGTGTCCACATTAAAATTATGATAAACAAAGATTTCATCTTAGAAAAGATTGCGTTATTAGACTCTGGAGCAGATCAAAATTGTATTTGCGAAGGATTAGTTCCCACTAAGTACTTAAGTAAAAGTACCCATAAATTATACTCTGCTACAGGAGATAATATAAAAATAAATTGGAAGCTTTCAAAAGCCCACGTCTGTAATAATGGTATTTGCTTCACTAATGACTTCGTTATTACACGAAACATAACTAAAGAGATCATTCTAGGAATACCATTCCTAACAGATAAAACCTTATACTGAAAGCTAGACGGTATTTACACCAGTTCTATGGGAAGAGACCTTGTGTTCCCATACGTAAATCCTTTGACTACTGATCACAGTAATCATGTTAAACAGAAGACAGTCTTTAAAATAAGACTATTGACCAAACAAGTTAACTACCTAAAAGGCGATGTTAAAATAAAAAGGATAGAATCTAATTTAAAAACCCCGGAGGTGATTAACAAAGTAAGAAACTTATTAGATTCTATGGAAAAAGAAATTTGTTCAGAACTACCAAATGCCTTCTGGAAAAGAAAGAAGCATCTGATGAGATCTACAGTACGGATGACTTTAGTGAGAAGAATATTCCCACAAAAGCGGACCGATCCAAATGAGCCATGAGCTCATGGAACCTTTGTAAAAGGAAGTCAATGATCTACTTGAAAAAGGAATCATTAGACAATCTAAATCACGATGGAGTTGTTCGACCTGCGTTAACAAGAGCATTTGAAAAGAAAGGGGAGCCCCAAGGCTCGTTATTAATTATAAACCTCTTAACCAGGCGTTAAAATGGATTAAGTACCCGATTCCTAATAAAAGAGATTTATTAAAAAGAACGTATAATGCTAATATTTACAGTAAGTTCGACATGAAGTCAGGATTCTGGCAAATTCAGGTCAATGAAAAAGATAAATATAAAACAGCATTCAATGTCCCTTTTGGACAATACGAATGGAATGTAATGCCATTCGGGCTTAAAAATGCCCCTTCCGAATTTCAGAACATCATGAATAACATATTCAACCCTTACAGTCAATTCATGATTGTATACATAGATGATGTTCTAGTATTCTCAGATAATATAGATCAGCATTTTAAGCATCTAAACACTTTTGCCCAAACCGCAAAGTACAATGGTTTAGCGATAAGTGCCAAAAGATAAAACTGTTTCAATCAGCCATTAGGTTGTTAGGGCATGTTCTCTAGCTAGGATGCTATATTCCACTCTGTAGATCCATAGAGTTCTCTACCATATTTCCCGTTGATTTTCCTGATAAAACTCAACTACAAAGATTCTTAGGAAGTCTTAATTATGTTGCAGATTTTATCCCAAAGATTAAGCGGTTGTGAGCCGCGTATAAAAGGCTAAAGAAAAATCCGATCCGCAGTGAGATGAGCAGACTAGAGTATCGGGCGGATAAAGGAATTGTCGAAAGCTTCCATGTTTAGGCATCCCAATCGAAGCCTTCATGATAGTTGGCGATCTTGACGCATAGGTTACGGTGGTATCCTTAAACAAAGTTTCTCTTGAGTCGGTTGAGCGATTAGTAAGATTTATACGAAGCTGGAACCAAGCTATGAAAAACTATATACGATTAAAAAGAAATTTTATCTATAGTCTTGTGTATCACGAAATTCCAAGATGATTTGATAAACAAAGAATTTTTATTAAAAGTCATCGCAAAGCGACCAAAGACATTTGCAAAAAGATGTTAAAAATTTAGTTTCAAAACAGATTTTGCCCGATGGCAAGCCTTATTATCGATTTCGATTTTAAGATTGATTTTATAAAGGTGAAGAAAACTCTGCGATTTTACGGCGAGAGAATTTTTGCAGGGAAATAATGAGACCAGGCTCCCAGGGCTTACGCCCGATGAGACCACCATTCCAGAATAAGCTACAAGAAAAAATGAAACAGCCTTTTGCAGAAAAAACTGCAGGACCAATTCTTCGTAAACCCGGTGGACAAAACAAGTTCACAATATTGGGAGATCTCCCGATTATACGATCTCATAAAAAAGGAAAGGCGATTGGTAGTTCAAAGCTACACGGCATACGCGGGCGAGGATAGTTACAGGATGGTTCCCGAATCATACTCGAAGCGATTAAACGGCGGGGCCCACAGAAAGAGATACGGCCGTCGAAGTGGGAATTTATTCCTACGCAAACCTTCCGATAATGGCCTTTGGACAAAGCAGTATGAAAACTTTAGAGTGCAAGACTTGCTAAAACCACATTACCGGATCATCGGTATGTTGATACTCGAGACTCACGAAAACCGGGAAGTATTATGAGTTTATTTTAGTTGATCTGAGCTCGTAGAAGTCGAACACAGTATTTTGATAGAGCGAGGGAATTGAATATTCCAAGTTTACCATTAAAAAGATATTAAGTCCATTTAATTGGTATGTAGATCACTACAAAGCCGGATACCATTATCGAGGACACGCATCATGGCTATAATTGGTATGATTATAAGGATCGTGGTTCAACTTTACGTATGTTAGGCCAAATACCAGCGCTTGGTTCATCAAATATGCGAGAAGGGATTAAAGAAAGTTATTCCCGGATGGTTCTACGAATGGTGGAGCATCTTTGGAGAAATTCACGGTGGTAGCTTGAGCTTCGGGGATAAATATAAGAGTTTCCAAGAGGAACAACGATTTCGACTTTACCAGAACATATTAAGTTATGCAAGTTCTTTTTTAATAAAAGAATTTCGTATATCATTAATTGGTCATTTGACATCCAGGAGATAAACAAGATTCGTTATTTAAGCAAGACCATCAGAATTAAAGGATGGAGCCCAAAACCTAGAGAAGAAGTTAAGGTAAAACCAGAAAGAAGAAGCCCGTCTTATCGGTGAAACCTCGCGTTCCAAATCGAACGAAGGAAGCTTTTAGAAGCTCTGGCAAAATTAGAAGATGAAGAAGAAATGGAATCCAACCACAGTGAAACAGACAACGGCGACATGCTCATTCCCCGAGGAATTGCACAAGCTGCGAATCGTGCCTCGTGAATAATGACATGGTCCTTCCGAGAATAGGACATAAGCGGGATGGTGACACTTGCGCTTCGAGAAAAGAAAATGACACTTGCCCGCCCGAAAAAGCAAAGGATAAAGCGACGGCGACACTTGCCTCTTGAGCAAAAGCGAAAGCGGCGACATAAAGCGGCGGCGTAAAGCGAGAAAAGACAAAGGACTTAAGCGAGAAGAGGGCGTTTGCCGCTTTCCAAAAAGTAAAGGTCATGTAATCTTAGCCGTCCGTTTGTTTTAACGAGCGAATCACGTGTTAGGGCCGAATAGTTCATTCGAGGCCTATTTAAGGCTCTCGTTTGTAAACATAGAAGGCGTCAGGAAATTACCCCTCTCTCGTAATTCCTTGATCTTGTATCCTCTCTCTTACTATCTTTGAATAAAATTGTAAGTTTTATTTAAAACTTTGAGTTATTTTCTTATGTTTTGAAGTTTAATCTGTTTTGCATCTTAAAGCGTTATTAAAACTTTATGGTTAACTCAAGTTTTAAATAAAACTTACAATTTTATTCAAAGCATAATGAGAAGAGATCTGATCGACGAGAAGTATGGAGAAGAAATTCGGATGCTATGTTTACAAATGAGCGCAAATAGCTCTCGAACTATTAAATCTGCTGCAAATGATTAAAACAAATGGGCGACTACATGACGCACTTTGAAAGAGCATCTTCTTACTGCTTTAAATCTTTGTCTTTACTGCGTCATTCTGCACTGTCGCTTTACTGGCTCTTGCTTTTACGAAGAACAGTGTCATTATGCTTTATCTTTGCTTTTAGAAAGAATGTCTTTCTTTAGAAAAGAAATGTCACGTCTGCTATGTCTTTTACGGAAGGGACTTGTCGTTATTTCTGAGGTCGCGTCTGCGTAGCTGTGCGATTCCAACGGAAATGGCGTGTCGCAGATCTATTTTTGTGGTTGAATTCCACAATCTTAATTTTGCCGGGGCTAAGCTTTCTTGGTTTTGTTTAGAAATGTGAGGTTTCACTGAAAGATGAGCTTGCAGTTTTACAACTTCTTTGGGTTTTGGGCTCCGTCCTCTGATGGTGCTTGCTAAATAACGGATCTGTTATCTGCGGATGTCAAATGACGATTAATGATATCGAAAATTCTTTTATTAAAAGAACTGCATAACAATATGTTACAGTAAAGTTGAAATCTGTTGTTCTTTGAAACTCTTATATTTATCACGGAAGCTTGGCTACCACTGTGATTTCCTCAAATGCTCGCGTTAAATGAACCATCTGGAATAACTTTCTTTAATCCTGCATATTTGATGAACAGTGTGAGTATTTGGCTAACATCTGAAAATTGAACCGTGCGTCACTTATGTCATACGATTATAGGCTTGCGTATGTGTCTGGATAATGGTATGCGGGTTTGTAGTGATCTACATACAGTAAATGGACTTAATATCTTTTAATGGTAAACTTGGAATATTGATTAAATCGTTCTATCAAATACTTGTGTTACTTTATGGAGTCGGTATCAACAAAATAAACTCATAATACTGCATTTGAAGTCTGTATCAACATCTTGATGATACGTATGCGAGTTTTAGCAAGTCTTGTACCTAAAGTTTTCATCTTGTTGTCGATGCCATTATTGGCAAAGTTTGTGTAGGAATGAATTCCCACTTGAATGGCTGGTAAAATTTCTTAGGGGCCTGTTTGCTAACTACAGTATGATTAGAACCATCTGTATCACTACTGCTGGCAGAATCTTTGTAGCTTTGAGCTGTTCTTCCCTTTTAGAGGCTGTGGGAGATCTCGTCTTGTGAACTGTTTTGTCACCTGGGTTTATGAAGAATACATCTGCGGTTTTTCTGAAAAAGCTGTTTCATTTTTCTTCTAACATTGCGAAAGGGTGGTCTCGTCGGCGTAACTCTGAGTCTCATTATTTCCTGCAAAATTCTGATCGAAATGCAGTAGAAGTTTTCTTTTTAAAATCAAATTCGAAATTTGACAATAAGGCTTGCCTTCTGGCAAAATCTGTTTTGAAACTAAATCCTTTTGTAAAATGTCTTTGGCTGCTGTGCAGTCGACTCTTTAACAAAATTAAGGGTTTCTTTATTCTTGACAGGCCTATAAATTTTGTTTTTATCGAGAATATGGCATAGGTCCTTGGGCACTTACATGCTAAATCAATGGTTGCTTTATTTGGTTTAGTAGGCGTGTCTTAATTCTTTTGTGCACAGTTGCAATTTCGGGCGTGAATTTAACTAACCCTTTAAGCGACTCGAGGATATCCTTTATTTAAAGATATCGCCGTAATCTATGTCGGAAGTATTAGTTCCTAACTTTACGAAGGTTTCAGGATTAAGGATTCCTAAACATGGAAGTTTATGGACAATATCCTTTATATGGATGACAGCTCTAGTCTGTTTGTCTGACAAAGGGATTGGATTCTTCTTAATCCTCTTATGTAGAGGTTTACATATCTGTCTAACATCTGGGATAAAATGCATTCTGTGATTAAGACTTCCTAAGAATCTTTGCAGCTGCGTTTTATCAGGAATTTTATCGGGAAACTTAGAGAACTCTATGGCTCTACAGATTGAATTATAGGTTCCTCGATAGAGATCACGTCTTAAGAACCTAATGGCTGTCTGAAAAAACATTAATAAATCTTTTTTACTAGGTATCAGGTACCTAATCCACTTTAATGCTTCGTTAAGCGGTTTATGATTTATTACGAGTCTCGGGACTCCTCTTTCTTTTTCAGCGTTCTTGTTAACATAGAAAGCTGAACAACTCCAGTGTGGTTTAGAATGTCGAATGATTCCTTTTTCAAGTAGATCATTGACTTCCTTTTTACAGTGTTCCATGAGCTCATGGCTCATCTGGATCGGTCTGGCTTTTGTGGGAATGTTCTTCTCACTAAAGTCATCCGTGTATGGCAGATCTACAGTATGCTTCTTTCTTTCCCAGAAGGCATTTGGTAGTTCTGAACATATTTCTCTTTCCATAGAATCTATTAAGATTTTTGCTCTATTAATCACCTCCGGGGTTTTTAAAATAGATTCTATCCTTTTTATCTTAACATCTTCTTTTAGGTAGTTAACCTGATTGGTTAATAGCCGTATTTTAAAGACTGTTTTCTGTTTAACATGATTACTGTGATCAATTGTTAAAGAATGTACGTATGGGAATACAAGGTTTCTTCCCATAGAACTGGTGTAAATACCGTTTAACTTTGCGGTATAAGCTTTTATCTGAGTTAGGAAGGATATTCCTAAATTTACATCTTCAGTTATGTTTTGTGTAATAACAAAATCATTATTGAAGCAAATATCTTTATGCGCTTTTAAAAGCTTCCAGTTTACATTAATGCTATCTCCTGTAGCAGAGTATAACTTACGGGTACTTTTACTCAAGTACTTAGTGGGAACTAATCCTTCGCAAATACAATTTTGATCTGCTCCAGAGTCTAATAACGCAATTGATTTTTTAATAAAATCTCTGTTTATTAAAATCTTATTAAGGACCTGGTAGCTTAGTGCTTTGGCCTTGGATATTAATATTAACCCTGGTTTACTTCCTGCTTCTTCAGAAGTGGGTGGTGTTAATTGATTATTAACAGGAATTAAATTCCCTAACGGATCGTCAACCAAAGTTTCAGCCTCTAAAGGACTGAGGTTCTTTTCTGGATTAGAAACTTTTCCTAGCAAATTAGGAATCGAATTGTTTGAATTAGTATTATTCAAACTCTTTTTATTATAATCAATAACAAGCTTCTTGAGCTCTAAGTATTTTCTTTTAATGTTATCGTCATCTATGTGAGCGATTATATCATTAAAATTTTCTTGGTTGTTACCATCCATCTTTTGTTTTGTACAGTGCAGTTTTCCCGATTACTCTCTGATCAGTGGAGGTGGAACTACTGGTATGTCGATGAACTTACATCCTTTGTAATAGTCTTCTGAAGAAGCTTCAGAATTATCACTGGACTGTTCTTCATTTAACTTTGTAATAGCTAAAGAATCTTTATTATTCTTTCTGTTGGGTTTTCTGACCCTTTTCATGGTTCTTTTATGATTATTATCAGAGTTTTGTAATTCTGGTTTGGTTAATATATTTTTTCTAGGGTTCTCCTTAAGCTTTTTAAGTTTATTATTAACTTTGTTTATAAATTCATTATTAATGTTTTTCTCAGATGTTTTGTGGCGTTTTGCCAAAACACATGAGATGTTAAAAAAAGTTCGGAAAGTGTTTTCTTTTAGTTTTAACTTTCCCAACATGTGGGATTCCTTTTGGATCCTTTATGTCTTTTTCAAAAGAAGTGGTAGCGAGATCTTACCGCTACGGGGACCTTTTATGCATTCTAATAGAGGAGTTCTTGTTTTATGATATTTTCTCCTTCGAACCATTTATTAACAATGGTGCTCGAGGGTATGCGCCATTATGGAGTTTATTTGTGATTTCAAACCACGAAGAATTCTATATTAGAATTAGTTACATTCATATCACTTATCCAATTATTCCTAAACACTCTTCTTTCCTCGAGTGGGAAAGTGCTGTTGTACCATTTTCTTTTAATGGCATTTTCTGGGTTTACCCATAATTTGTTAAGGGTTTTCCAATTGATTTTAAAACCGATGTCTTCATTAATGGTGCAAGCATAGTAGTATTCCTACCACCGCTAAGTTAGCTTACGGAGCTATCCTAGTATCAATCCTGCGAACTTTTAGTTGGTATACTCTTCATTCTTCCGGGATTTGGAAGAAGGTACAAAGTATCTATCCTTAGTAATTTTCTTACTGTGGTTAGCTTCTTGAGCTAATAAAGTGTTAATTCTGTTAACTAAATTATCTTCTGGAGATAAAAAGGTTTCCATTAATACTGGACTGTATGAAGCTCATTTAAGCGATGAGTAATTTTTAGCATTTGTTGATAAGCTATCAACCCTTATTCTTAACCTACGTTTTCTTCATAGAGTTGATCCTTTTATTGATGATTATCTGTCTAATTATGACTTGATGAAAATCATCCAAACCTTGATTGGTTTAGCAATCTTATAATACTCTAATTCTTTAAGGTTTGCCTTTATCCTCTATTACACTCTTTACTAATTGTAACAAACTTAATAGTTAGAATTATATCTTCTTATATGATTAAATTGCAGGTACGTCTTCATTTATAAAATACTAGGTTTTTAACCAAAGGGTTGTTAACAAGCGTGGAGACTACCGTCCTTTTCCTGAAATTTCAACATTCTTTCTGTTACTAGGTTTGACCATACTCTTTTCTTTTCCTCAGGCTACCCAAATAGTACTCACATCTAGTTGTCAACACTAGTTCTTATTCTTTCTAATTACCTAAATAGTTCTCCTATCCTAGTTGTCAACACTATTTCCTATTCCTTTTGATTACTTAAACAGTTACGTGTTCTATTGTCTGACACTTTCTCCTACGTTTCTCGGCGGCTTCCACCAGGGTACGGCCCAGGTCCTTCCAACCTTTCGGGCTAAAATTCTGGTCGGGAACTTGCCTACTCGCGATAGTACTCGGTGAGGACAAAGCGGAACGATATAACAACTAAGTGATTAAATCTGTCGGAATAGCGGACTTACGGCGGAGCAGTGCGACTGCGGTAACTACTGAAGCTGGAGCGGTGGACTTACGGCGGAGCAGGTCACTATTGCGTAACTACAGGAATCTAAACAGAGTAACAGGACTCCTAGTAACCGAAGAACAACACGCCTAAGGGCGGTAGAATGAGACTACTCACTCATTTCTAACAACGTGGCTCGATACCGTAAAGGAGCGCCGGGCTAACTCCGTGTCCCGTTCCGTAGCTACGGAGACCCGATAAGCGGTACTATCGGCTTGCCATCCCACTAAGTCATCTTGGCGTAAACTCATAGAGCCATACAGGTGAAACTAGCTGAGACACGCCATACGGAGTCACGGTTGGGTCGAGATCGGCGAGAGCTCGCTTTTATAGGCTCTGATACCATAAAGGAGCGGAATAACAGTTTAGAAATGAGTGAGTAGTCTCATTCTACCGTCCTTAGGGCAGTGTTGTTCTTAGGTTGCTAGGAGTCCTGTTACTCTGTTTAAATGCCTGTAGTTACCAGAATAGTGACCACTGTTAAAGTCCAGTCCTTTGTTCGATTCTGTAGTTGCAGTCGTTACCTGTTAAAGTCGAGTCGCTATTAGATTAGATTTAATCACTTAGTTGTTATCTTGTTCGTTTGTCCTCACCGAGTACTCTGCGAGTAGGCAAGTTCTAGACCAGAATTTTTGGCAGAAAGGTTGGAAGGACACAGGCGTACCACAGTGGAAGCCGTAGAAGCGTAGGAGAAAGTGTCAGACAAATAGAACACGTAACTGTTTAAGTTATTAAAAAAGAATAGGAAATAGTGTTGACAACTAGGATAGGAGAACTATTTAGGTAATTAGGAACAAGAACTAGTGTTGACAACTAGGATAGGAGTACTATTTGGGTAGTCGGAGGAAAAGATAAGAGTATGGTCGAAACCTAGTAACAGAATGGGGCGACCACTAGGAAAAGGATGGTAGCCTCGCATGTAACAACCCTTTGGTTAATCCAGAATTTTTTTTATAAAATGAAGATGCGTCCAGAGTTTAATTACATAAGAGGATATAATTCTCAGATAATTGAAATAGTCATAGCAAGTTATGGTTGCAATAAATTGTTAAAAGAAAGTCTTAGAGAACTAGAATACTATAATACTGCTAGACCTGCCCCAGGGTTAGATTCTTACTGCCGAACTATAGTCTGGCAAATAATTATTGGAAAAAGAATTGAATTAGACGAAGAGGTTAGCGATTAAAAGAAGGATTAGCTACCTAGCGGTAGACGATCTATCTCTGAATATTTAGTAAGACTCACTTTGATCTCTTACTAGAAAGATGAATGAAATCAACGATGAAAACTTAGCAACTTCAAAAATTGCTAAAGTTGAAAAGATTTCTGAATGGAATATTCGAAAGAATCTTTCAGATCCGTTTATGAAACAGAAAGTTTGATTTTAAAAAAATTATAATATCAAAACTTGTGAGTCCATGATGCTATTAATAACTCAAAAGAGATTATTAAATTGCTATCAATGAAGATATAAGCAGATATAAAAAGGAATTTAATTTCCTTCACATAGGTTTGGTGCAAATTCTTTGTAAAGCCTTTGTATCGATTGGGTCTTGATACCCCATTTGTCTCTTATTAAGAGATGCAAGGTTATTAAACTTTGATGATTCCTTACTTGGAGTTCTACAAAGTAATTTAGCGGAAGGTCGATTTATTTTAAGCGCTACCCCAAATTTTTCATAGATATTAATGATCGAGCGTTATGGACACCTTAACGTTAAACATTAAAGCGAAAAACATGAATAGTAAAATAAACACAAGAGAAATTGCTATAATATCTGAGTATATTACAGTGATGAAAACAACCACAGCCCCAAAAGCTAAACTAGTTAGCGGCAAAGGTGCTACCCGTGCTTATGGAAGCAAACCGAGAACATAGCAACATCTTTGTTCCTAGAATGCTAAAATGGAATGAAATTGTTATACCCGTATTCTCGGGGTATGTATCTGAAAGGGCGTGCGTGCGAGAGCACTGCAGAAAAATTGGAAAGGAAGAAAGAGGTGATTCTTCCACGGAAAGAGTCTCCGGTTTTGTAAGGAAAAATGTTCGTTGAAGGAATTGGGTTCCCAGTTTGGAATTTGGGCTTCTTAGATTATATTAGAATTATGGAATTTTATTTTGGAAATGGTCACGTGGGGCCACGGGAGAAATTCTGGTTTTGTGGGCCGCTTTGATTTTGAGATTTTGGCCATTTTGGATATTTTCGGAAGATGAATTATTTTGGACAAGTAGGAGGCGACACATGTCACCCCTGGGTGGCTTGGCGAATTTACCTTTGTGCACAACACGGTTTGAGTCGTTTTTCGGCGAAGCGTTTTCGCGTAACTGCGAAGGAAAATTCGGCTATGTCGTTTTGTATTTTTGCGGATTTTTCCGAGCGGCGAAACATCTTAGACCAACGGGAGGTGACACTTGTCACCTCGTGGTGGGAGTTGGTGGCCGATTGGCTCGCGTTTTGTGCCTTATTGGTGCCTTGTTTTGTGCCTTGTTTTGGCCTTGCTTTGTGCATTGTTTTGAGCCATGTTTTGTGGAGTAGGGGATAGGGTGCACTTGGCTTGATCAAGGCCTTACACTTGCCTTGCACGTGGCTTGATCTTGTCCGTTGGTTGGCCGCCAGCTTCCTATAAATACCCTCTCTTTGAAGACTGATTCCTCACCAATGTCCAAGTCTAACTCCGCCTCCCCGCTGGTGAGCCCTCGTCCTAAGCCTCACTTCCCCCCCGCCAGGTGGCCTTGTGGCGAGAGCCTCACTCAGCTGTGGTGCTAGCCGTGGGTACCCCACACTGCCTAGTTGTTTCGTATAATACACCACATGGTAGAAATACTCTCAGTATTGTTATAATGCCCAAAATACCTTAGCCTTTACCTTGTTGTATTCCAAAGTTACCTCTATACGTGAGCCAGGAAATACTACCTTTTGTCCTTTTAGTCTCAACCAAAACCACAAGGAAATCTTCATAGTTGGTTGAAGTATTTGAGTAGAAGTTAGTTAGAACTTCTAAGGGTTGTTTGGAGGCGGATTGGGCGCGCGGAGTAGGAGCTAAACCTTGCTCAGGATCGACATTATAACTTGGATAATTTTGGGCTTGTCGAGGTAAATATTCTTGTCCCCTTATTGTAATTGGAGATTACATGTAGTAGGAATATATAGTTGAGGTATACTATATATAGAACTGAACATTATTTGTGCGGCAATGTCTTTTGACTTAAGCCTGAATTTAAAGAAGAGAACTGAACTGTAATTACATAGGACTGTATTACAGTAGACTTGTGTAGCATTGTTGTGTAGTAGGATGGTACATGTCTCCTGCTTTATATAGTCTAGTATGATTTCATTTACAGTATTTTACAGTTTCACATACTTGGTACTGTTATCGACCTCGCCCGAGTGCGTTAAATCTGCAGGTAGAAGTACATCGATGCGTGGATCCTCGCTCTTAGGATCACAGTTCGAGATATTAGGAAGCTCCGTTTCTCAGGAGGCTTATCTTTTGGTATGTGTTCCACTGAGTTGTAGGTTCTTGAACATTCGAGGTATGGCGGGGCCTGTCCGTCATAGTCGTTGTAAATCTTAGAAGTGCATGTAATCTTGTTGTGGCGGGGTTGTAAAGGATTAAAGCTGTTCGTGTTTTATGTATATCTTGAAAGGCAACCGTTTTGGTTGCTTTGTTTATTATTATATCTCTTGTTTCATGACTCATGTTTTATTTTCCATTGGTTTTCTCGATGTTGTATCACTAGGGTGCAGGGTAAGGCACCATCCACGGGCATTCGGGTGTGAGAAATTTTAGCAAAAGATGAATGACAACGATGCCATCACTGACAAAGATAGAACCAGAGAGTTCTGACATTGAACAAATAATTCAGCACTTAGATGGTTCAATAGATTTAAAGTTTTTAAAATCTAACAGAAGATACTCTTTTACAGCATCTTCTTCCAAACCCCGGGAGGATGAAGAGTATTACGATAATTACGCGAAACTATGCGAACGAAAAGTTCGGGAGTAGACTATTCGTCACGCATGCTAAAGTCTACTATCGACCAATCGATAGGGACATTGCGACCCATGAAGTGAAATGCATGGTGGAGATAGCTTGGGCATGATTAAAGAAGACATCGGTTTTACAATCGATTGGAAATACATTGATAAATTATGGAGAGATCCAGAGAACGCCATTAAAAGAAAATGGTATGTAAGCACCTTTTCACTCAGTGAAAGGAAGGTGTTCAAAGAAACATGGATAAATGATATGAACAGAATTAATGCAAATTTAGAATTCTTTAGGTGGTTTGAAATCACTGATAAACTCCATAATGACAGACAGTGTCTAAGTACCATTGTTAAGAAATGGTTCACAGGCGAAAGAACTGTTGAGTCAGTAACACCTCCATTAGAACAGATAAAAATTCCGTGAGCGGTGAAGTCTTAACTGCCACCCCTTTTAAAAGGGACATAAAAGAGCCAAATGATATCACACATGTGGGTGATATTAATAAAATCCTACAACAGAACAACTACACCAACCAGTTGTTACATGTTATCTCTAACTGATTTACGAAGCAAGTAACGCCTACATTTAGAATACGCCCGATGCAGTCGGAGGAGAAAACCTTATCCGAACCTCTTTTTAAAATTCCCCAGTTTTCGGCAAAAAGCCATCCAAAATTCGGGAAAGAAATTGAAGATGATCTGCTAGACAGAATCAGTAATAAATTCAACGAAATGAAAGTGTCTGAAGGATCCACTTCTAAAAATACTAACCGCTCAGTAAAAATGCTAAGCGAAGGATCCAGCTCTAAAACAGAGGTTAATAAAATATTAAAATTAGACAGAACTAATGGTAAGAATTTTTATAAACAGCCCACGTTTCCGGACATGTTGTTCGAAGAACGAACTCCGCCCCCAGCCACCTATTCGGGTGATGAAATCCATGAATGGAACATTGACGGCATGTCGGAAGGACAAGTTGTTAAAGTGCTCCACGAAATGGGAGTCTGTTTAACCAGTTATAAAATAAAAACACATACTGATGATGCCCAGTTAGCGTCAATTATAATTTCTGGTTTCACCGGAATGTTGAAAAATTGGTGGGAAAACTACCTATTCGACATTGAAAAGACAAGCATCATGAATGCAACTACCACAGTCCAAATAAGAAACATCGATAACAGTATTACTAATGAAGTCCATGGTGATGCCTCGGCAACCCTGTTATACTGCATCGGTAAACACTTTGTTGGAGATCCAAAACTTTTCCAAGATAGAAGTTTAGAGATCCTTAATAATCTAACGTGTCCAAAATTACACGACTTTAAATGGTATAAAGATATATTTCTTAACAAAGTCATGTTAAGGACTTACTGTAATCATGACTACTGGAAAGAAAGGTTTATCAGTGGTTTGCCTAAACTCTTCGCCGAAAAGGTAAGAACCAACATCAGAAGGTGCCACAACGGTGATACTCCTTATGGCATCTATGTGAGCGATTATATCATTAAAATTTTCTTGGTTGTTACCATCCATCTTTTGTTTTGTGCAGTCTGATTTTCCCGATACTCTCGATGAAGTGGAGGTGGAACTACGGTATGTCGATGAACTTACATCCTTTGTAATAGTCTTCTGAAGAAGCTTCAGAATTATCACTGGACTGTTCTTCATTTAACTTTGTAATAGCTAAAGAATCTTTATTATTCTTTCTGTTGGGTTTTCTGACCCTTTTCATGGTTCTTTTATGATTATTATCAGAGTTTTGTAATTCTGGTTTGGTTAATATATTTTTTCTAGTGTTCTCTTAAGCTTTTAAGTTTATTATTAACTTTGTTTATAAATTCATTATTAATGTTTTTCTCGGATGTTTTGTGGCGTTTTGCCAAAACTCGTGAGATGTTAAAGAAAAGTTCGGAAAGTGTTTTCTTTTCGCTTTAACTTTCCCAACATGTGGGATTCCTTTTGGATCCTTTATGTCTTTTCAAAAGAAGTGGTAGCGAAGATCTTACCCTTTACGGGGACCTTTTCTGCTCTAATAGAGGAGTTCTTGTTTTATGAGATTTTCTCCTTGAACCATTTATTAACAATGGTGCTCAGGGACTGTCTGCCATTATGGAGTTTATTTGTGATTTCAAACCACCTGAAGAATTCTATATTAGAATTAGTTATGTTCATATCACTTATCCAATTATTCCTAAACACTCTTCTTTCCTCGAGTGGGAAAGTGCTGTTGTACCATTTTCTTTTAATGACATTTTCTGGGTTTACCCATAATTTGTTAAGGGTTTTCCAATTGATTTTAAAACCGATGTCTTCATTAATGGTGCCAAGCATAGTAGTATTCCTACCACCACCTAAGTTAGCTTCTGGAGCTATCCTAGTATCAATCCTCTGAACTTTTCGTTCAGTATACTCTTCATTCTTCCGGGATTTGGAAGAAGGTACAAAGTATCCAGAAGTTTAGAGATCCTTAATAATCTAACGTGTCCAAAATTACACGACTTTAAATGGTATAAAGATATATTTCTTAACAAAGTCATGTTAAGGACTGACTGTAATCATGACTACTGGAAAGAAAGGTTTATCAGTGGTTTGCCTAAACTCTTCGCCGAAAAGGTAAGAACCAACATCAGAAGGTGCCACAACGGTGATACTCCTTATGGCATCATGACATATGGAGATTTAATCAGTTATGTTAATTTAACAGGCTTAGAATTGTGTAATTCTATAAAGCTTAATAACCAGATACAAAAATACTCCACCAAAGGAGAATTGGGAAGTTTCTGCGAAGACTTCGGTTATGTTAAGATTTCGGCTCCTTCAAAGAGCATCAAAAGAATGAAAAAGAATCATAACATTTCTCGCCCAAAAGCTTATAAAAAGGATTATACTCCAAAAAAGAATTATAAAAGAAGCAGCAATAATACAAAGATAAAAGGAAATTCTTTGGAATTGCGGGAAAATTGGCCACAGGGCCAATAACTGCAAAGAACCCGATAAAAGAAAAGATAAAATTAATCTATTGGGAATTGATCCCGAAATAAAAGATAAACTCTTTACAATTCTAAATGAAGAATGCTCAAGAGTCAACTTGGATGATTATTACGATGTGAAGGATCACTAAATCTAGGTTCTGATTCGGATAGTTCCACTTCCGGCTTATTTGTAGATATGCGGGAAAATCTGCACATGTACCAGACAAACAATTGGCGTTATCTCCAGCAGCAGCCAAGAGTTTTTCTTTGACATGGTCGATCACATAGATGACGACAGTTTTAAAAAGCAATATTTAAAAGAGCTTAAAAACCTCATCATTAACCAGAAAAAAGAAAAGGGGACAATAGAACCTTTTGACATGAAAAGAGTTTTTAATAAATTTAAAGACTCTAAATCAGGTAATTCATTACCAGACTTAATAAATGACGTCTCTCATTTAAAGGAAGAGATCCTTCGGATAAACAAAAGACTCAGTTCATTAGAAACTGAGGCATCGACCAGAACGAGATTTGGATCCCGAGAAGATCCCCAAATGTCGTCTATATTTAAACAGATTGTTACGAATAATCAAGAAGTTGCTTAAACAGTCAAACAATCTGATCCAGCGTCAGAATTGTTTTATCTTTTAAACCTTTTATCAAAACGTTGATTTTGAAAAACAAGTTTTAAAGATTTTATGAACATCTTTTAAGTCTCTTATCAAAACATTGATTTTGAAAAACAAGTTTTAAATCTTTAAAGATTTCATGAGGAGTACGTCAAAATCCCAGACGTAATAATGAGCATAATAAGTATCTGTTATGATACTATGGTTCCATAAATAAGTTTTCCAGAAGAACAACAGTACGAGTATGACGGGTAGTGAATGTCGGCCGAGAATAAGGAAAATCCATTTTCCAGGAAAAGAAGCAAGGCTCCAGAAGCCTTAGTCGGAAAGTATCAAAGTAACACCTAATCAAAAAATAAAACAGCTAATGGTGACATCGATTCCCGGAGGAATTGCACAAACCTACGCGAGCGTATCTCGGCAAACAAGGCGAGTCCGCTTCGAGAAAAGGGCGTAAGCGTGATGAAGGCGTAAAGCGGGATGGAGACACTTGCGCTCGAGAAAAGTAAAGGACACTTGCCTCTTCAAAAAAGCAAAGGATAAAGCAGACAGCGACATTTGCCTCTTCAGAAAAGAAAGAGACAAGAAAGCGACATAAAGCAGAAGAAGACAAAGGACTAAAGCAGACAAGGACATTTGCCCTTTCAAAAAGTAAAGGTCACGTAATCTTAGTCGTCCATTTGTTTTCATGAGCGATCACGTGTTAGGGCGAATAGTTCATTCGAGGCCTATTTAAGGCTCTCTTGTAAACATAGAAGGCGTTGAAATTACCCCTCTCTACATAATTCCTTGCGATCTTGTATCCCTCTCTCTTTCAATGCTTTGAATAAAATTTGTAAGTTTTAAATTATATTCTCATATTTTGGTATTTTGGTTTTTAATTCGTGTTTTCGTCTTAAGCTTATTTATTCGCTATTATTGGTGCAGTCGAGTATCGAGGTAGTGATGTGGTTTCGAGTCATGTTGGTTCTGAAATTTACTTTTAGAACTTCATTGTCCTATTGAAAGCTACCTTAGTGTAGGGTGACCGATTGGGTCGTCGGGCCCGATGGGATTACAACGTTATCTTATCTTTGTTGAAAACAATTGCAAAAGTCTGAGAAAAAAATACTAAAATTGCAATGAAATAAAATAATAAATTACCAATTTGAAAATACGTTTTCTAGTTTCTTTATAATTTCGTGTGGTTCTTCGGTTGGAATTGATATATCTTGGTCAAATTGTTCCACGCCGCTACTCATGCCTTTAGATAAGATGTTGTAGTTTTCGTCTTCTTCTTCGTTAATCTTTGGGTACCGCACCTTCTTCGCTCCGCCATCTCCAAGCTGTCTCCGACTAATGAGTGTCTGTGCTCTTCTATTTGAAATCTGCCGGCAGAAAAAATACTTTCAGAAGCGATTGATGACGCTTGAATGTTCAAAACATCTCGGGCCATCATTGAAAGTGTCGAAAATGTCTTCTCATTCTGCATCCAATATTTCAGTAAGTCTTCCTTTCCGTCTTGATTGACAATTGTTTTGGTAAGGTAAAGTGCCATGCAAAACAAAAACATCGAACTCGCTAATTTGGTTAGCAGTGCTACCGCCACACATTCTATTTCGGAGGCTTTCAATACTATCCGCAGAAACATCATATTTTTTAGAGGCTGTGTTGAAACAGAAGAAGATGATACAAAAGCCGGTTGATTGCTAGCACTTTCTTGCTTGTAATGCCGATATACTTTTTTGCATTCATCTTCTACGCTATCCAACACTTCTTCTAGCGTTTGTTCAATAGATGGCTCAACATTTAAATTTTTTGGAGTTGGAGGTGGTAGTACATCCATACAGTTATAAATATTTTCAATAAGACTTTTACAACCGTCTACTTTAATAGTCGGGCTTAATACAACACCAATAATATAAATAGGGGGAATAGGAATAAAATATTTTTTTAATTTCATAATTATTTTTTTATTAGCTGCCTTATAAGCAGATTTTTTCATATATTCTTTAAACAGTAAAAATATTATAGCGATATAAAACATAGTTGAAATAGTAGGATAATATAAAGTAGAAAATTCTTTTGTTGCTCGTTGAAAATTCTCTAGAAATACAATAAGTTCTTTAATTTTGTCCCAATCATTATCCACAATAATATCAGTTGAATTTTGATTATGGGCGTTAAAAAATAAATTGATAGGTTTTCTATAATCATAAGCAACAACTAGTTGGTCATATAAAGAATTCCACCTAGTGGGTACTTTCTCGGGAATTTTTTTGTAAGATAGTCCACAATCGTGACAAATTTTTTTATATTCTTTTCTCTGTTGGATTCTATTATTTTTAAAAATAAAGTTTATAACAAATTGTATTTTTTCAAGAATATCTTGAAAAGATGAAAGACCATCTTTTACAACTAAGCTATAAATATGACACGCATATTTGATATGAAAATATTTTGGAAAAGACGGAGTTAAAACTTCTTTTAAAACATAAATATCTGCATTGTTAGAAGCTGCATTATCTAATGTAATACTCATAACATTCTTTTCTCTGTTGGATTCTATTATTTTTAAAAATAAAGTTTATAGCAAATTGTAATTTTTCAAGAATATCTAGAAAAAGTGAAAAACAATCTTTTACAACTAAGTTATAAATATGGCACACACATTTGATATGAAAATATTTTGGGAAAGACGGAGTTAAAACTTCTTTTAAAACATAAATAGCAGCATTGTTAGAAGCTGCATTATCTAATGTAATACTCATAACTTTATCAGTTATTCCGTAATAATCGCAGACTGAATAAATATTTTCTGAAATAAACTGACCAGTGTGCCTACTATCTATATTCTGAAATACGTTTTTGCATAGACCATTTATAATCTATCCAATGACAGGTTACCGTTAAATAATCATGACCGTTAGTACTACGACCTATATAAGAAGTTAGAGCGACTTTGCCATTAAAATGATATAATGCATAACGTAAATACTGTTGATATTCATGTGCAAATTTAAATACATCATTTTTAACAGTTGATCTATTAAAACCTTTATAAGCAGAATTATACATATATCTAACATAATGAATAAAATCAGGAGATTCAGAAAATGAAAAAGGCAAACCCTCCACAACAACTAATTTTGCTAGTGCTTCCCTATCTTTATGTTTATTGTATTTAGACCTACAACTCCTCCGTCATAGGGTTAATTTGACCCTGTACTTTGTCCGGGACAGTATGTGAACCTTGTCCCGATTGAGAGGGCGCTTTCTCACCATCTTTTTCAATAATGTATTGGGCATGCAAGGCTTTGTGTTTTTGCAATAGGTGTCTTCCTAAACCCCCCGTCCCACCATGACCTTGTCCAGTTTTAAAAGTATAAACAACTTTACAAGTTTTACATATAGCTACTTTCGGTACGTCCAGTTGATTTTAATGGTCATTTTGTCGGACCTCGTCTCATACTAGGGGAATAGGAGGCATTTCACTAGTGGGTGTATCACCATCTACATTAGTGGATGTATCATTATCTAGAGTGACATCTAAATCAAAGGCTTTTTCATTTTGAGAAAATACATGGTCGTCTAAATCATATGGTGTTTCTGGAAACTGTTCAGGATCAATAAAATCATCTTGTCTAGGAGTAGGACTAGGAATACTAGAAGAAGTACCCTTGCCCTTGTTACCCGTCCTACTAGAAACACTTTTTACTCTTTTCATTTTAATTATGGTAATAAATAGTTAATGACTTAAAGATAATGAAATTAAATGTGCTAAATGAAATGAAGACGAAATAATAATTTAACGAGAGAACGAATGTACCAAACGCCGACGTAGAGTCAACGTGTAATCGAGAGGTTGAAAATTAAAACTTTGCTCGATAGATAATCCTCAAGCTAGTTGTCAACTTAACTCCCAATTTCCAAATTAATAAATAGATTGAATATGTAGTAGACAATGTTGTATATAGATTGATTGATTGAGAGATTAGAGAGAGTAGTAAGATTTGTGAAAATAATAAGAAGAGGAAATGAGATATTTATAGTTGGAAAATTGGGTTAAAGTGTAAATATAATAATTTAGGGGTTAAAAATAGATATAAATGGGGTAGGGGGAGTGGGGAGGCCAAAAATGGCTGTTGCAAAACGGCCAAAATGTAAAATGATCGTTATTGCAACGGCTATTTTTGCAATTGATTGGGTTTCGGGCGGGACTGGGGCGGGACCGGGACGGGACGCGGGACGGGTCGGGTCAGAGGACCATACCATGTCCCGTCCAGGTTCAAGCCCCGATCCCACTAATTTTTTTTTAATTATTTGGGGTCGGGACCGAGCCGACCCGACCACTGGCCAGCCCTACCTTAGTGTATTGTGACAATACAAGTGTCATCTATCTTTCTATTAATCTAGTTCAGCACCAGCGTACTAAACACATTGTGACAATACAAGTGTCATCTATCTTTCTAGTAATCCAGTTCAGCACCAGCGTACTAAACACATAGAAATGAATATTCACTTTGTTCGCCAAAAGGTAGCTAGAGGACAAACACACTTTTGTTATGACCCTTTCAGATATCAAATTGCAGACATCTTTATAAGGGTCTTCCCTCTGTCATTTTTGAAGATTTTAGAGACAGTTTCAGCGTTCGGCTATGACTGCGGGGGGTGTTAAAGAAGACATGGGCTTCTGTCCATCATCAACCCATCTCATCCGTGTATATTCCATCATATATGATAGATTTGTATATTATTTAGTAGTGTAGTCTTACCATAATTGTATGATTAGTCTCCATATAGAATAAGAATTTAGATGTAAAGTAGGAATAAGATTCTTCTATTGTAACTTGTATATATATGACTTTCATCAATAAGAATAATCAAGAGATTAATTCTTTCATAAACAACAATGTATAGGGGATGTAGATCAGATTGTTTTTAGGATCTCTATAACTCTTTGGAGGTAGCCAACATTAAGGTAATGCGAGGAATACAACCTTACCAATTTAAAAAAAAGAAGAGGTTTTCACTTATGCTCAAGATGCTTATTACGTGGAGAACAAAATGAGAAAATCAATCATCTTTTCTTACATTGCAAATGGACAGAACAACTATGGAAGATGTTCATCAGTCTGAGGAGGATCAAGTGAGTGAAACCTGGGAGCATTAAAGGAGTTTTAAACAGCTTGATCAAGAGAAATGCAACAAAGGAGGAAAGATGGAAGATAGTCCCATCATGCTTATGGTGGATTGTGTGGAATGAAAGGAATCAGAGGTGCTTTGAGGGCAAACAAAACTGTTTACAGAAGTTCAAGATGAATTGCTTAACCCTTTATTATTTTTGGTGTAAACAAGTAGTTTTAGTGCAAACAGAAGATATTTTTGATGTTTTGGATTCACTGTAATAGGAGAATAATGTAAGGAAACAAGATGTAACTTTTTGAAGGGGGGTTACATATTTGGATGTAGTATACCTGTGGTCATAATTGTTACCATTGTAAAAAAAATGTATGGAAATGCTTGCTTTTGGTATCTGATCTTAAACAGGGTTCTGCTTCATTGGCAGTAGGTTTTGTCACATCTTTATCATTTTTATCTAGTTATGATAACTAAGGTGGGCGTTTTTTGTTTACCACTGTCAAAATTGACACATCCTATAAAATTTTCTGGATATATTGTCAGGAGTGTTTTCCAGATCCCAAGTCCCTTGTGGAAGAACTTCATCAATCAGGTTTCAAAGAGATATTTTGCTTATGATAGTGGCTCTGAAGCAGATGGGAGGCCTTATATTTATATATGTTTATCCTGCAGTTTAAACCTTTATTATTATTTGAAAACATTTTCAGATTTGTCATAGCTTTATCTCCATCTTTAGGTGATGTGTGGCCTGGGCCTTGTGTGTTTCCGGATTTCACTCAATCAAAAGCCCGATCCTGGTGGGCTTACCTAGTTAAAGATTTCATTTCCAATGGTGTGGAAGGTATATGGAATGACATGAATGAACCAGCTATTTTTAAGGTGGACTACAGAACTTCAGAAAACTTATAACATTGTATGCTTTTTTCATCTTTTTTTTTGTTGTTGCAGACAGTAACAAAGACGATGCCGTAGAGCAATATTCACAGGGGAGATCCTGAGTTTAGAGGTTGCCATAATCATTCATACTATCACAATGTATGCCTGTTTTCCTGTTGTAACTTTCTATAAATTTTGGATGTGAAAACATTATACATGGATGAAGTTTACACTTGTGAAGCTCTGAGAGAGAGCTCTACTGGTGTACTGGTGTGCTTGCTGATGACATCTGCTCCTTTTCCTTAATAACGTAATGACTTTTCTGCCTTTTAAGGTTTATGGCCTGCTCATGGCAAGATCAACCTATGAAGGAATGAAACTAGCTAATGGAAATAAACGCCCTTTTGTTCTCACACGGGCTGGGTTTGTGGGTAGCCAGAGGTATGCTGCTACATGGACAGGGGATAACCTTTCTACACGGGAACATATGAGTATCCCCATGGTTCTTCAATTGGTTAATAGCTAAGTTTATATCAGATGCAGGTTTTTCCCTTTTAATTTTTTTTATTCCCAACAGGCAACTGAAAATGATTTATATCATAATTTGGGTACACAGTTAGAGGTTTTGTTCTAGCAGATTATAGATTGTTTATCCATTCAATTTGTGAGGTGCATTCTTATGATTCGCCAAATTTACAAAGTCTAAACTTGTAGTTACCTATTTCTTTTACAAGTCCTTATGGATAACCAATACCCTCGGTTTCCAAAAATTCTGTAGAAAGTATAATCTATAAAGCTTCAAATTATTCCTCATAAGAAATGTCTGATCTATATAGGTTCGATCGAAGGTTATGTAGCCCTTAGCAACACTTGTGCCTGCCACAATGTTGAAACATACTCTTTTCTTGTGGTTGAGCTTCTCTCAGGTTCGAGCAACTGGGTACAGGTATCTTTTTAAAAATCCAGCTTCGCTGTCAATTGGAGAAACCCACACAATTTAAGAATGATTGCGTCCTATTCGACATGGACTAACAAGCACTACCATCATATGTGCTGTATATGAGTTGTATTCGAGTTTGACGTAGACCGCCTGCCACCAGCCTCGTACTCTATTCCAATCTTATCTTCTTAGGCATGGTTCAACTAAAGAACAAACGTTGTTGTTGCATTATGAAGGATCTACTAAAATGGAGTCTTCAGTATTTTCTATTTGACCTCGTCCTATATCACTTAGAAAAATGATTTTAAGTTTGCTAAGAGCATACACACATGGCTTGCCAAGTGTGGTTTACCTGACGTGATTTGCAGGCTATTGCGTCAGTACGAAGGTTTACCCAGTGCGCACTTGTAAAAAAGTAGCGGCTGCGGGTTTCCATCGTCAAAGAAAAAAGTTTGCTAAGAGCATAGGACAATTAGTAATGTTCTTTTAGTAATAAACTGCTTGCTTTTGGTCGACAGAATTCTAAAGTCGTGTCCTTTATGTGTTTTGCTATGGTAGATTATGGCTACACAGATTGATTCCTGTCCTGGTTCCATGCCTGTGCTACTTAGACATGGTTATGTCAATGCAAAGATGGTCGATGCAATATTGCCCTATCATAGATTCTTTTATCTAATACTTATAATTGGCATCTCAAGCTATTATCTTTATTCCCCATTTTCTGTAAAGAAATCATGGCATTTATTGTCATGTGACAGGACGAAATTCTGTTTCTCTTGATTATATGTAAACTTCGCACAATTAATTTCCAGCCATGTATTCTTAAAAGTAACAAGTGCGGAAACAAATATTTCAATATTTTTTATTTCAAAAGTAATAAGTTCATTAATTCATTTTAAAAAATAATATTCTTAATGCCTTTAAAATATAAAACTAGATTGAGAGGAAACCTCAGAAGTATTCCAACTTTTCAAAATCGCATTTCATAATATGAATAGCACATAAAAAGTTCAATATAAACAACATATCCAATGTAATCCCACAATATAGAAAGATAAATCAAAAATTTAATTTAGCGAAATAGGACACCTTTTCCATAATAGATGCGATGCTATGCTATGTTAGTCTGATTTTGGCACACGTGCTAGAATTAGTTGTGGTCACTGTAGAGTGTAGACATGTCCAAAGCTCTGCCGTGTCTTTTATTCCTACTTGCAGGCCACGACCTTATTTTTTTAAATTTCGACTGCCCCGACTTCTGTACCCTACGGGCCTCGGGTCGGCCCTGACCCACCCTACAAAACAAAAAAACGTGGAATTTTGGATGGGTCGGGCTCGGGGCCCGACAATTTTTTTTTAAGTTAAATTTTCAATACTGAAATTGACATTCTTGGAAACATTACCACGAAATTTGGACATTGAAATCTATTGTATATCGCGAGATATTTAGCGAAGAAAAGGGAAAATTAGTAACAATTTGGGGGAAAAGTGAAATTGATTAGCAAGACGGACGTGTTTTGAGAAATAGGTTGTGCCAAAGGCCGGCCCTGTTTCGAAAATATATGCGAAATCAATTTTTTTTTAGGTCAAACGGACGTCCGAGCGAGTTATGACCATTTAAAGTTGCACAAATTTACAACTACTTTTTTCTCTCCATATATTTTATGTCAATGTTTCACATTAAAACATTAAGTTTACATCACATATATTCTTAAAACATGTAAAAAAACTCATACATATGAATTATGATCGAACAACGACAGGTTGAGGTCGGGTCAGAGGTCGGGTCAACGCCGGGTCGAGGTCGGGCCGGGAGGGTAAAACATTCTGACCCTGGCCCGACCCTACATGTGATCGGATCCCCGCATTTTCGGGTCAGGTGGCTCTCGGGTCACAAAAACGCTGATCCTGGACCTGGGTCGGATTGGGTAGGGCAGGGTCGGGTCCCCGGCCCGATGGACAGGTCTAGTAGAGTGTATAATGCAATATGGAATATTATTTCTTTCTTCCCCTGTCTTCCTGTTTCTTGATCGTAAAGATAATTCTTTGATTTGAGGAAACCATCCTGATGCCAGTGCATAAATAATGCAAATATATTGCTCTATGCCATTTGTCGCGCCTGTTTTTGGCCGAGAGGGTCAGAATGGAATGCAACGTGCTCGCTTGGCGCGATTCCCTGGATTAATGAAAATGCATATGTTGAAGAGTCACCACCTAATTATTAAAGTGAATTAACACACTTGATTGTAGCATAAAAATGGTGCAAATGATCTCCATTTGATTGGTCTTCGCAATTATGAGATTTTAGATAAGGGTTCTTTATTATCCTAAAGGGAAGGGTTAGACATCCTTTAAGATCCGCTAACTTGCGGTTATCCGATAAAACATAGGTTAATTATTTATCGCTCTTTAGACAATGTACGTTTTAAAGATATACAATTTAAGAAAATAATGTTGTAATAAAAAGAATTTTCTTTGGAGAAAAGATATTTATTTTATATAGCATGGTATGTAAAATTTAATATAGAGTTGATTTTTTCTAAAAGGTATAATTTTTATGACGTTGCCTAAAAAAAAAGAATATGTATTTGTATGACATTATTTAAAAAGTGCAATTATTAACAATTTTTGATAGTAAAAACAAAAGATAAATTATTTGTAATATAAAAGAATGATTTATGCTATTTACTATAAAGCAGATAAAAACTGAATGATTATTTAGTATGAAAAAAGGTAACCAATTTATTTTGAAAAGTTTGAAAGTTTTGAACGATCCTAAAATAAATAAAACTAACGTTTGAAAGTATTGCAACGGACCTAAAAATAAATAAACTAGCAGTTTTGATTTTAATTTATCTTTTTTTAATTATTAATTCTAAATCTACATATTCTAAACATTTCAATAATTACAATTACAATAAAATACAATACAAAATAATAATAAAACAAAATAAACAAATCTCTGAATTGTATTCTTTAGCCTTTATAGGCATTCTACATAAAAAACAAATGGTTAGAAACAATGAAAAATATATAAAACCTTCGGATTCACACAATACAATAATAGTTTTGATTAGGGAGGGCTCATACTTAAATTTTAAAAAGAGGGACTGTTATACCCCGTAGTTCCAGGGTATGTATGCGAGGACGTACGTACGAGAATGCGACATCGAAATTGGAAAGGAAGAAAGAGGTGATTTTTCCACGGAAAAGTTTCCGGTTTTTGTGAAGTAAAAGGTTCGTTAATGGAAATTGGATTCCCAGATTTGGTATTCGGACTTCTTGGAATATTAGAGAATTATGGAATTTTATTTTCGGAAATGGTCACGTGGGGCCCACGGGAGAAATTTACGGTTTTGTGGGGCCCACTTTGTTTTCGAGATTTTGGCCATTGTGGATATTTTCGGAAGATGAAATATTTTGGACGAGTAGGAGGGCGACACGTGTCACCCCCCCCCCCCCTAGGTGGCTTGGCCGAATATTATTTGTTCACAACACCCGATTTGAGTCGTTTTTCGACGAAACGTTTTACACAACTCGCGTAGGATAAATTCCGGCTATGTCATTTCTAATTTTTGCGGATTTTTCCGAGAGACGAAACATTTTGGACCAACGGGAGGGCGACACTTGTCACCCTCCAATTGATGGACTTGGCGTCTATGGGTAGAATGGGTTGGCTATTTTGTCATGGAGTTGGTAGGATATTTTTGTGTAGTAGATAGAATGGACACTTGCCTAAATCTTCACCCTACACTTGCCTTGCACTGCATCATCTTGGCCGTTGGTTGGCCGTGTCTTGACCTATAAATACCCTCTTAAGATGAAGAGTTCGTCATCCACAAAAATCAGGCCAAGTCGTGAAAAATCCTGCCCTCCCCCTGGAGCTTGTTTTCGTCCAAAGCCTACTCACCCCTCGAGTAAAGTTGGCGAGCCCCCTCTAAAGCAAGCCCTAGCCAAACACTACCCCCTCCCTTGGTAGAAATGTTGCCTTCTAGTATTGTTATAATGCCAAATTACCCTAGCCCAAACCCCTTAGTACTTAGTTGAAGTTGTGAAGAACTTCTAAGGGTTCTTGGAGCGCATTGAAGCGTGCGGAGTAGGAGCTAAACCTTGATCAGGAGCGACTTTTATCTAGGATATTATTGGGCTTACCGAGGTAAATAACCTTATCCTCCTTTTGTAATTAGAAAATACATACTGTAGAAGTATAGGAATAAGTATAAATACTTAGAAGGATATTAAAGAATAGAATTGAACTGATATCACAGTAGAAGGGTTTAAAAGATGAATAATAGAACTGTACTTACATAGGACTGTTTTCACAGTAGACTTGAGTAGCTCACCGGGTAGGAAGTGTCCCAACTTTTCGTGGGATATAGAACCCTCCGCTAGAGCTTTATGCGATCTGATCTAGACGTTGATAGACGTATTTGACTGTTATAGGTCGATTCTCTGCGCGCGACATATTCAACTTGGCAGGTGGATTTCGCCGAGAAGGTATGTGATTCTTCCTATCCTCTTGAGCATGATATTTTAAAGAATATGTATATAGTACGGTAGACGTACGTGTGTTAACTGATTAATAATTACGGCAATGTCTTCGGACTTAAGCCTGAATAATAATTACGGCAATGTCTTCGGACTTAAGCCTGAATAATAATTACGGCAATGTCTTTTGACTTAAGCCTGAATAAAAAGAATCTGAAGTAGTTCAAAAGAATTAAGAAACCTTTTTAAAAGAAGAGTAACACTTGGTTTTAAAAGCTTAAGAGTTATACTAGCTTTATGGAAAATTAGGTATAACGGCTTAAGAGTGATAAAAAGAATGATTTATTTAAGAAAATAAGAGACTTGACTTAATTATACTAATGTGAATTTCGTTAAAGTGTGAAACCTCATTCGTGAGTAATGAGTATTTTGGTTTTAAAAAAGGAATGATGTTTTACTAATTTCGGAAATCAGAATGAATGTCGAACAAACCACAGCAGCGCTAATAAAGGGAAATGTTTTGACTAATAAAGTATTATTAAAACCAGTAGAAACTTCCATCTGCATAGGAGCTAAGATGAGACAAAATGATATTACATTTCCTAGATCATGGCTGCTGTAATAAGATTGTTATGAACAATAATAACCTACTCACACATAAGGTATATGTTTCTCAAATTGTTTTAAAGGATTAAAGCGTGAACTACTGAAACCTTTCAAACTGAGAAACTTGAGTAATTGAAATTAGGCAAACTTGAACGTTGGGAAAAGAATGTTGTTACTTGATTTTACAAAGAGAAGTGTTTTGATTTACTTCAAGATAATCACTCTATTTTTATACTACGGGTATTGTGTGACCTTTGTGAAAGAAACGGATCTTTTAAAAGAGTAATACATGAAGTACTTTGGGGCTAAAAACCCGAACTTGTTAACATAATGTAGAAAATACCTTGTGTGAATAACTTAATTGTAGTGATTTGTGATAGTCTTGTAATACCTTCTTGTTGACTTGATAAGTAAACATGTTAGGATGCTACGTGAGTTAGTATCTTGTGATGTTTGTGTAAAGGGGTTTTCCCTTGTCGCTTAGGTTGTTTAACGATAAGTCGTTATGTTAGTATTATATCACTCATGATTCCGGTTAAGCCGCCTCCGTCGCAGGTAGACTCAGCGGTCCAGTGACCTATGATTCGAGAATACCTTATGCGGGTCTCAGTATGGCCTATGCGAATCGCTGGAGTTTCAGTTAGTATCGCGCCCTTGTGGTCACGCGTCTTTGGCTACGCGACGGCGAGTCCAGACGCCGGGAGTAGCTACCCTCGATGCGTGGAATACCTCATGCGGGCTATCGGGTGGCCCACGCGAGCTACGGAAGTTCGGGGCTCGACGCGCACATGAGAGACTGCGGGCGCGTGGCCAGCGTGGATGCTGGGACGGTCTAGACAGATCTCCTGATACAGTTTCCGACCTTGTTTGTCCTGTGGGTGTTAGTAGTCGGCTCTGCCTTCGTTCTGACCCCGTCCGGTGTTATGCTGACATAGGTAAGACCCGTGTTCATGTATATTCCTCGTGCTTTTATATCATAGATCGGCGGTGAGGAAGGTATTCCACGGGCATGATTGATGTTGTGGGCGTGAGACCCATTGTTACATTTGAGTGATGACTTTGAGGGCGTGAGTCCACGACTGACGTGGATCGCTAATTATTGTGAATCGTAGTTTTGGTTATCATATATGTCTCCGCTTTGTATAGACTACTATGATTTCATTTACTGATTTTCGCCACATACTTGGTACTGCATCTTGACCTTCGGGCCGCGTCACGCCGCAGTAAAGGTACTACCTTGTTGATCCCCGTTCTTAGGATCACCGCTTCGCGTTGGAAAAGCTCCGTTTCTCCGAGGCTTAGCATTTTGGTATGCCCTCGCTGTTGTAGATATTTGCATTCAGGTATGGCGGCCCTGTCCCGCCATTGTTGTTTTAAACTCTGTGAGGTCTCAGACTGTTGTAAGGTTGGGATGAATCGCTCATTTTGGGGTATTTATATACATATATGCCGAAAGACAACTTTTTCCTAAACCGTGTCTTATTTATACTTTTCATATCTTGGTTGTTTTATATTCCACGATTTCTCGATGTATGACTACTTGGGTGCGGGTAAGACACGATCCACGCCCGAACGGGTCGTGACAACCGTGGTATCGTGAGCGCTTAATCTCTGAAAGTGTCTACGATCGTATCTAGTAGAGTCTTGATTATCGGTGTTGTGCACCACACCAATAATCGTGAGGCTATAGGATATTTAGGATTGGTTTCCATTCTTCTCACTCGAGATCGTGCTTTAGAGTGTTATAAGTTGGACCTCTAACGTATTCCTTTCCTTTACGGTGATGCCTCCGCGCAGACAACTCGCCCGAGAAGGCAAATGGCGCGAGCTGCGAGTGGAGTTCGAGAGAGTTAGCGGCACAGCCCAATCATCACTGAGGTGATGCTCACGCGGGAGTTCGAGACGCCGCCAAGAAGAGCAGAGTTTGGCACGGCGGCAGCCCATCTGCGGCCATGACATCTGGACCTTCGCCCACGACTGGAGCGAAAATATGGATCGAAGGAGACGACCTGATTAGCAAGGGACTTGGCATCCAGAGAGTATTTTATGTACCGGTATACCAAGGATATTGATGATTATCTAAAGAAGGGTTGTGAGGAAGTAGCTCTTCGTGAACGAGCCAAAGCCATGCGTCAGGATTATGCACGGCCGAGAGATGTAGATCGGCAGTTAACCAAGATCGCGAAGAGGCCCGATTGGCGTGATCATTTGGTAACTCGAGGCGAACCGCCTCGGCAGATTAGACATGCGCCTCCGCCCGCTGCAGCAGTGTCCTCTACAGGTTCGCTTTTTCCTCGGTGTTCACAGCAGGCGGCGCATCCCGGAAATGCCGCTTTTTATCGTGCTTGTTTTACTTGCGGCCGTCGGCCATATGGCGAGAATGTTCTATGAGGAAGGATGCAAGTAGGAAGACTCACCTACCAGATCGATTGCCATGATGGTGCGGAGAGGAAGGGGTGTTAGCTGAGAGCCACCCCACCTCGGTGTGGCCGTTGTGGTCGATGTCATTTTGGGAGTGTCGTGGCCTGCGGCGGCTTGTTATGTTTGCGGCAGGCCATTTTATGCGAAATTGTCCAACCAGAGTTGGCGGGGATGTAGGGACTCACGCCGGGATCGATGGATAGTTCATCACCTTCCCACATGCACAAGTATGGGTTTGATTAGAACGACCTGTGGAAGTGCCGTAGAGATACAGGTATATCCTTAACCCTTTAGAGATTTATATGTGTAGTAAGATGCGAATATCTTAAGTATTGTTTTCGGTTAGCATGGTGTTAGTGTGATTAGAATTTTTTTAGTTAACCGGGTAAGATTGGGGGATAGAGAGAGTGGGAGCCTTAGAATATTATACGTAGAGACCTTAGAGGCGAGGCCATCTTTGGTAAAAGAATTATTTCGTGTTTGACCCTTATCGAGGTGCATAGTATACGTGAGATATTTTTGTGGGATGAATCCCTGAGTGATGTGAAATGAAAGAGGGTAGTTGAGCTTAGAAGACCGCTAGGTTTTCGTAACGTGATTGGTGAGATTGTTCCGGATCGGGGAGCTAGTGTTTTGCGCGTTGCCGGGTCGGGTTGAGGCCGTGTTGCGGGTCGACCCACGCCCTGTTTGGTGATGGGGTCAGTTTTTGGTGGTCCCGCTTTGTGTTAGGATCACGAGGGTGTTAGGCCCAGGTTTAGTTAACCATTGTACGAGTTCGTGGATGTGTTCGACCAGTAGTCGGGCCGATGGGGTCAACCCGTCTTATCTTTTAGTCAAACCGTGTACTCGGTAGTAAGTTGCGAGATGATTATTTCAAGAAGGTTGTAAGGCTGCACGGGGTGCCTACCTTCACCTTATGGCCGATGCGGAGTCCAAGTTACTACTGTTTCTTTTCCGGAAGAGTTACACGCAAGGTTAGGAACTCAGTGAATCTCGGTGTCGCATTCACCCTGCAAATGGTTGGATTTCGAGTAGGCTGTAAGGACTCTTCGCCTCTTGTTGAGTATGTATTATATAGCTACCGCTTTGATTCGTGTCGCCGTTTGGAGCCTTTTTATGTCGCTTAGTGTAAGATTGCCGATCGATCGATTCGATGTAAGCAAGTGCGAGATAGTTGGTTCGTACTTGTTCAAGGCGTGGATAGGGTGGAGCTTATCCGTAAGAGGTTATTGGCAGCTCAGTCGGTGGGAAGCGACGAAACATGGTAAGTTTTGATAAAGAGTTCGAGGAAGTACGACGAGTAAGGAAGAAGCGAGCTTGTATTACATGCATAGGTGTGATCATTTCGTTTGTAAAGAGTAGGTGCGGAGTATCTTTTAGACCTCGAGTAGGAGCTTTTGTGATAGAGGTGATTCCTCGTGGACTTGGAGATAAGTATGTGCACTTGTTGTGTTGTGGCCAGTGTGGCGTGGTTGTTTCGTAAGTATAAGCGGTGAGGACTATCTTGGCCGCTTGTTTTTTGAGACTTAGAAGGAACATTCGGGACGAATGTTTCTAAGGAGGGGAGAATGTTATACCCCGTAGTTCCAGGGTATGTATGCGAGGACGTACGTACGAGAATGCGACATCGAAATTGGAAAGGAAGAAAGAGGTGATTTTTCCACGGAAAAGTTTCCGGTTTTTGTGAAGGAAAAAGGTTCGTTAATGGGAATTGGATTCCCAGATTTGGTATTCGGACTTCTTGGAATATTAGAGAATTATGGAATTTTATTTTCGGAAATGGTCACGTGGGGCCCACGGGAGAAATTTACGGGTTTGTGGGGCCCACTTTGTTTTCGAGATTTTGGCCATTGTGGATATTTTCGGAAGATGAAATATTTTGGACGAGTAGGAGGGCGACACGTGTCACCCCCCCCCCTAGGTGGCTTGGCCGAATATTATTTGTGCACAACACCCGATTAGAGTCGTTTTTCGACGAAACGTTTTACACAACTCGCGTAGGATAAATTCCGGCTATGTCATTTCTAATTTTTGCGGATTTTTCCGAGAGACGAAACATTTTGGACCAACGGGAGGCGACACTGTCACCCTCCATTGATGGACTTGAGGCGTCGATAGGGCCGAATGGGTTGGCTATTTTGTCATGGAGTTGGTAGGATATTTTTGTGTAGTAGATAGAATGGACACTTGCCTAAATCCTCACCCTACACTTGCATTGCACTTGGCATCATCTTGGCCATTGGTTGGCCATGTCTTGACCTATAAATACCCCTCTTAAGATGAAGAGTTCTTCATCCACAAAAATCTTTCCAAGTCTTGAAAAATCCTTCCCTCCCCCTTGAGCTTGTTTTCGTCCAAAGCCTACTCACCCCCTTGAGTAAAGTTGGCCGAGCCCCCTCTCTAAAGCAAGCCCTAGCCAAACACTACCCCCTCCCTTGGTAGAAATGTTGCCTTAGTATTGTTATAATGCCCAAATTACCCTAGCCCAAACCCTTAGTACTTAGTTGAAGTTGTGAAGAACTTCTAAGGGTTCTTGGAGCGCATTGGAGCGTGCGGAGTAGGAGCTAAACCTTGCTCAGGAGCGACTTTTATCTAGGATATTATTGGGCTTTCCGAGGTAAATAACCTTATCCTCCTTTTGTAATTAGAAAATACATACTGTAGAAGTATAGGAATAAGTATAAATACTTAGAAGGATATTAAAGAATAGAATTGAACTGATATCACAGTAGAAGGGTTTAAAAGAGGAATAATAGAACTGTACTTACATAGGATTGTTTTCACAGTAGACTTGAGTAGCTCACCGGGTAGGGAAGTGCTGCCCAACTTTCCGTGGGATATAGAACCCTCTGCTTAGAGCTTTGACAAGATGCCTAGACGTTGATAGACGTATTTGACTGTTATAGGTCGATTCTCTGCGCGCGACATATTCAACTTGGCAGGTGGATTTCGCCGAGAAGGTATGTGATTCTTCCTATCCTCTTGAGCATGATATTTTAAAGAATATGTATATAGTACGGTAGACGTACGTGTGTTAACTGATTGATAATTACGGCAATGTCTTCGGACTTAAGCCTGAATAATAATTACGACAATGTCTTCGGACTTAAGCCTGAATAATAATTACGGCAATGTCTTTTGACTTAAGCCTGAATAAAAAGAATCTGAAGTAGTTCAAAAGAATTAAGAAACCTTTTTGAAAGAAGAGTAACACTTGGTTTTAAAAGCTTAAGAGTTATACTAGCTTTATGGGAAATTAGGTATAACGGCTTAAGAGTGATAAAAAGAATGATTTATTTAAGAAAATAAGAGACTTGACTTAATTATACTAATGTGAATTTCGTTAAAGTGTGAAACCTCATTCGTGAGTAATGAGTATTTTGGTTTTCAAAAAGGAATGATGTTTTACTAATTTCGGAAATCAGAATGAATGTCGAACAAACCACAGCAACGCTAATAAAGGGAAATGTTTTGACTAATAAAGTATTATTAAAACGGTAACACCCCATTTTAACCGGAGTCGGAAACGGGATTACTGCTATGGTTGATTCCTAAATGTATTTTAAGGAGTCGCCACCTAATTATTATAGTGAATTAGGACACTTAGTTTATTGCAATAAAAATACTGCAATTGACTTCCATTTAATGGTCTGCGAAATTAGTGAGATTCGATCGTGGTTCTTTATTATCCTAAAGGGAAGGGGTTAGGCATCCTTTAAGATCCGCTAACTTGCGGTTGTTCGTTCAAACCTAGGTTAATTATTTATTGCTCTTTTTATTCTACCTATTCTAAGCATTTTACATAATTTACAATTAAAATAAAATACAATGCAAAATAATAAAACATGAAATTAAATACGATATAAAATAAACTCCGGGGCATTCTTTTTGAAATGCATCTCCGGATACCTGCATAAACACTTAGTAAAAGTATTAGTAATAGAATACATAAATTTTTAAATAATAGCAAAAATTAACAAACAAAGCAAATAAATTCGTCTTTTGTACAGGGGAGGCCTTGCAAATCAGACGGGGATTCGTTCATTGGCCAATATTGCTATAAAATAAATAAAACTTTCAGATCCGCGTCAAAACAGTAATAGTTTTAAACACGGAGGGCTCAGATATGTAAAAAATATAAAGTAGATGACTAAACAAGTGCGATCATGAATTCGCATTGCCAAGCGCATGTTGGTTATCCGATGTAAGTGGAAGAAATCATCCTTGCCTGAAAGCTTCATTTATTTTATTTTCCGCTTTGCAGAATGTGGAGGCCTCAAAATCGACGGATAACTTTTTCATCGCCAAAGTGTAGTATCTGCTCAAAATCGGTAACCAAAAGTGCGAGATCTTATCCAAAATCAAGAAACTACCTAAAATCGGTAGCAAAATAGCCACAAAATCAATCAAACACCATAGCCAATATCATTACAATAACCGAAACGATGGTAAACAGCAACAACAAAACTGTGAATCAGTCCGACAAAACCCGTAGACAATGGCAACATCAGTCCAACAAAATGGCCCAAAGAATCAGTCTAACCAACGGTAAAAAACAGTGGAGTAGCCAACAAAACTCGCCGGAAAATTCGAGAACATAGCCAGATAACAACAACGCGAAACCAACACAGTCGCCAAAAAAAAAGAAACTCCGGCGAGATATCAACAAAATCAGAAAATCAACCCACCAGTTAAACCAACAAACAGAAACAGTAAACAGCGACCGCCGGAGTTCGAGGAACTCCGGCGAGATTCAAAAAATAAAAGAAATCAGTCCACAATAAAAATATGCCAATAAATCCGAAGAGATACAAACAGTGATTTCAACAACACAAAAGGCAGCGAGCAGCGGCGTCGCTTCCACGACGAGGTCGCCGGAGCAACGCCGCCAGTGGTTTCAGCACGAGACAGTGGTGTTGGTCGACGGGAGACGGGTGTGAGACGAGGGGCGGCTGAGGGTTAAGGAGAGGGTGATGGTGGTCGACGGGTCTGATGGGTTTGGTTCGCCGGAGCTTCGAGCTCCGGCGATGGGTACGGGCAGTGGGGTGAGGTGAGGGGGTGTTCGACGGGAGTGGGGAAAAGGTGGTTGAGGTCATTGGCTAGGGTAGTTCGCCGAGATAGAACTCGCTGGCGGCGGCGCAAGCGGGACGAGAGGTTAATGAGGCCGATAAAATGTGGGCTGCGGCTGATGTTGAAAAAATGGCTGAAGTGGAAAGGGAGAGAGTTTATTATATAGGGGGTGTGTTAGGGTTTGGTATTTGGGGGGGGGGGGGGAAATGAAAAGTGGGGTATTGTTTTGGGGGGGAAAAATGAAAAGTGGTATTTGATTTTAGGGGGGAAAATAAAAGAGGGTGTTTGGATGATATTAAAAATAGTGTTGGCTTGGACTGATTCAAATTGTGTCTTGGACTGGACTGGTTTGACAAAAATGCAAGGCTGGTTAATTATTTAAAAGACAATTATTTAAAAAAGATGCAAGATTATTAAAATTCAAATGCCGATGCAATAATAATAAAATGCAATTTTAAAGACATGTTTAATGCCTGATTAAAAGTAAAAATGCGGTGCCGATTAATTACTTAAAAAGATGCGAATATTATTAAAATAAAAACGACGGTATAACAATAATAAAAACATAATATTAACAACGACATAATGCTTAATTTAAAAATAAAAGATGCAATGTCATTTTTGTGAAGAAATAAACATAGAATATTATGTAAAAATATGCAAAATAACGATTAAAATGAGGTGTGCTAAAATACTTAAAATTGCACGAAAATATACAAAAACGGGTCAAAATTGACTGTCAACAGCATGTCCCTCTTTGTACGGAGATGATGGAAGAATCTTCGGACAAAGATGTTGACTTGTAGCCAATTTTGTCCTGTTTTATAAACTAGAACTCAAAAATAGGGATGATGCAAACCCAAAAATGTCCCAGTGTCAGATCATGATGACACTGAGTCGTTGTGATGCAAAAAATAATGCAAAGTCGACGACTAAAATGTCCCAAAGGTCGGGCGTATGATTGACAATCGGTTGCAGGTGATGTGGTGCTGAAGAGAACATGGTTATTGTAGATGTTGATGGCGTCGTTGCATAGACGCGATGCAGATGCTCGTCGTTGCATAGACGAAACATAGATGCGATGCAGATGTTCGTCGTTGCATAGGCTTAAAATGAAAAGGCGTCGTTGCATGGACGCGATGCAGATGTTCGTCGTTGCATAGACGAAACATGAATGAAGCCGTTGCATAGGCTTAAATGAAATGGCGTCGTTGTAGACGCGACGCAGATGCTCATCGTTGCATAGACGAAACATGAACGGCCGCCAGACGGCTTTTAAAATGAAAAGGCGTCGTTGCATGGACGCGACGCAGATGCTCGTCGTTGCATAGACGAAACATGAACGGCCGTTGCATGGGCTTTAAAATGAAAAGCGTCGTTGCATGGACGCGATGCAGATGCTCGTCATTGCAGACGAAACATGAAGCCGTTGCATGGGCTTTTAAAATGAAAAGGCGTCGTTGCATGGACGCGATGCAGATGCTAGTCGTTGCATAGACGAAACATGAATGAAGCCGTTGCATGGGCTTTTAAAATGAAAAGGCGTCGTTGCATGGACGCGATGCAGATGCTCGTCATTGCATAGACGAAACATGAACGGCCGTTGCATGGGCTTTTAAAATGAAAAGCGTCGTTGCATGGACGCGATGCAGATGCTCGTCGTTGCATGACGAAACATGAACGAAGCCGTTGCATAGGCTTAAAATGAAAAGGCGTCGTTGCATGGACGCGATGCAGATGCTCGCCGTTGCATAGACGAAACATGAATGAAGCCGCACGGGCTTAAATGAAAAGGCCGTTGCATGGACGCCGACGCAGATGCTCGTCGCATGCGTATCGAAACATGAACGGCCGCATGGGCTTTTAAAATGAAAAGGCGTCGTTGCTGCATGGACGCGACGCAGATGCTCGTCGTTGCATAGACGAAACATGAACGGCCGCCAGACGGGCTTTTAAAATGAAAAGGCGTGCTTTTGGACGCGATGCAGATGCTCGTCGTTGCATGGACGAAACATGAATGGCGTTGCATAGACTTAAAATGAAATGACGCTGCTTTGGACGCAACGCAGATGCTCGTTGCATAGACGAAACATGAATGAACGGTTGCCAGATAGGCTTAAAAGAAAAGCGTCGTTGCATGGACGCGACGCAGATGCTCGTCGTTGCATAGACGAAACATGAATGAACGGTTGCATAGGCTTAAAAATGAAATGCATTGGTTTAGGCGCACCGCTTTGTGACCCGCCCGTTGAGATAGCGTCGATTCGTAGTTTGGCCCTTGACGCTTGCATTCTTGGTTTGCACTGAAGACCTAGTTGGCCTGCTTTTTCCTGTCTATTGCCATTTTCTTGCACTGAATTCCTTAAAATGTCCCAGTTTCTGCTTTGTGACTTGCCTGGGTTGAGATAACGTCATTGCATAGACGTTGTGCGTTTGTAACCCGCATGGGCCTACTGTTGTGTTCCCGCTTTGGCGATATGAAGATCTCGCACTCAAAGAAAACTTGTGAGTTTTTAGAAATGAGTGGTTAATTAGCCGACTCAGTAGCTTTGGCTCGACGCTTGCATTCTCGGGTTTGCATCAAGACCTAGTTGACTGCTTCCTCGCTATTGCCATTTTCTTGCAATGAATTCCTTAAAATGTCCCAGTTTCTGCTTTGTGACTTGCCTGGGTTGAGATAACGTCATTGCATAGACGTTGTGCGTTTGTAACCCGCATGGGCCTATTGTTGTGTTCCTGCCTTTGTTTATATGAAGATCCTGCACTCAAAGAAAACTTGTGAGTTTTTTTAGGAAATGAGTGGTTAATTAGCGTCGACTCTGTAGCTTTGGCTCTTGACGCTTGCATTCTTGGTTTGCACTGAAGACCTAGTTGACCTGCTTTTCCCTGTCTATTGCCATTTTCTTGCATTGAATTCCTTAAAATGTCCCAGTTTCTGGTAATGAAGATGTTGAACTGGGTAAGGTTGCATCTTGACGCTATCAAGGCGATCAGGTAAGCATTTTTTTTTTATTTTTTATAATGAGTGAAAAGCTAATGCGAGAATATGGACAAAATCGAGTCCAGTGCAAAATAAGGAAGAAATATTTCTAACGGTGTGACCGAAGCCGATGTGGCTGTCTACGTTGTCGCCAAGGGAGTCAGGTCAAGACGTAGTTCATGCTGCAAAAATAAGAATTTTTATGATTTTAAAATGATGTGGGACCGAAGCCGATGCGGCCGCCTACGTATCCCGCTGAGGGAATCAGGTCAAGACGTAGTTCGTGATGTAAAATGATTTTTATGTAATATGTATTTTGTTGTTTTTTTTCTGAAAAAGATGGAAGACGACATTACGTTCTGACTCCAGTTGATACCAACAATTAGTATTGTGCATAAGGATGTTCTTTTATTGATTTCAGTCTAATCGAGATTGACTCTGGTGTAATTCACACAGCTTCAGATAGTACCTCAGACATACCTGAGTGTCGACACACCTGCTTGCATCCAAGGTTTCGGACTACACGTAATCTCACGTTTCAAATGCCCTCACTGAAAGAAAGTCCCATTTTACACATGTATTTCAGTATTTTGAATTTTGGGACGTTGAGAGAATTGCGCTCACACTCAAAAAGATGTTCAATGCATGCAATTGTGATACCATAGGCTTGGCCGTCATGTAAATATCCACTAATGTGAGAACCTCGTGATAAGATCATGTAGGGCTTGTCACGGGCTTGTAATGTGGGCTTGGGAAAGGGAATGGATATCATTTGGATAAAAGTGACTAATCATTCCTCGAGAGTTGGACTACGTCCATGATTGATATTTGTGCGCTTTAATGTTGACTTACTTTCTTTTTGTCCCGCTTTTTCAGATTGACTTCTTTTGAATCTTTCATTTCGAGCCCCCTTTTTTTCTGGTTATGTATTCCCTTTTTTTTTATCGGGCTTTTGATTGTGTGAAGTCGTCTCTGCTTTTGATTTTGAGACTTTGACAATTTTTGTCTTTGCCGACTTCAGCGCAGGATTTTGTCAGCCACTTGCACATTTCTAAAGCGCTCGAGGAGGTCTGGCCAAGAGAGGGATAGTGTGTACGCACTCAGAAAGGGTATAGGTGTAATATGCGGTTGTCAAAAAATAGGTTTTAGGCTCAAAGTGGTGTACTAGAGATAATATTATTTGGTAGGCTGAAAAGGCTCAAACGGATCAAAGAAAGCCTACGATCATTTCCCACACCGAGTGTTGCTCATGATTTCGCCTCAACAAACATTCAGGCCAAGTTCTAGATCACAATGCAATGCGATTGAACTTATTCAAACACTCACCACACAATGCATATGAAACGATGAGGTTGGTTTCGTCCTTATCTTGGAAACATGCAAGACAATGTCATCTGCGGGTATGAATAAGAGGTACCAAAAGAATCTATGGTTTACCACAAAGTCAACCCATGCTGATTATCACTCGTTTTTTTTTTTTTTTTTTTTTATATTTATGCACATTTGTAACTGTGTTGGTATTAACAAAGTCAAACAATAATACTTACAAAATATTTTTGTATTTTTTGAATAACACATTTTTTTTTTGTATTTTTTGAAGAAAATATACATTTTTTCTTTCTTTTGAATAAAGTATTTTTTTTTGTATTTTTTAGACTAAATGGTACCGAACCCGAATAGGGCTGCCTACGTATCCCGCCGAGGGAATCAGGTGCGCGTAGTTCATTCAAATATGTTATAAAAATGTATGCTTGAAAAAATTTATCAAAAGGAAAGCAATATAAAGCTGTGCAAAATAAATGATTGTCCACTGTGGACGAATGCAAAGTAAAATGAATGCCCGAAAATATGATGAATGGGATGCATGAGTGAGGAAATATGTTTATTTTTTTTTGTTTTTATTTTTTATGGTGTCGAACCCAAAATGAGTTGCCTACGTATCACACCGTGTGGTGAGAATCAGACACGCGTAGTTCGGAATAATTATGCTGTAAAATGCATGATATGAAAGAACTATGTAATTAACGCTAAACATATCAATTGAGTTTGCAAATATGAATAAAAATACAAAGTATAAAAGAACTGAGAGCGATGTCTCGTTGAATCTGGTATAAACTGATTTCTATTAGTCAATATAACTATCGCTCATTATTGTGATTTTTTTTTGTTTTCTTTTTCGAACGCCCTCGACTATTTGCGAGGACTGTTTTCCTGCAAAAATATGAGAAATAGGTGAGAGTATGAAAATGACAAAATAACAAAATGAAGGGGTGTGACCATATAGTCAGAGACTCCCCTGATTGGTTCGACCGGACTGGTGGTTGATGCTTCACAAAGTCCAAGTCGCGCTATTCAAGAGTGATTTACGCAGTAGAAGTCCTGATTGCAATGTGAAAGCAAAAATACAAAAATGCAAAAATACAAATGCTCGAGCCCGAAATCACAAAAGAGCAATTATTGAATTAAACAATATGTACAGAGTTGTTAGTGACAAACAATAATAAACAAAAAACATGCAAATCAAGCGCGTGCCCTAATATGCTTGGGACCTCTCTTATGCCAGAGGTGAGCCTAAACGCCAAATATGCGGGATTATGATTAATAGGTCCAAGCCACAATCGCAATATTTTGTGGAAATGGCGACCAAACGACGTGCACTCTTTCCAATTTCGATGTGTCATAACCAGGCTTAGATCCGTCTATCATCATCACGCTACACATAGTATGCTAATGGGTCGTTGGGTTGTGAAACCCGTCGACAAGTTTGGTGGATTTCTAATTGTGGCGTTAATACCAAGGATTAACCCACCTAAGGTTTATGCATGCATGACTTAATAAAAAGTGGTATAGCTCTATCTTAAGTTTTCTAAGATTTGGCTTACTAGACACAATGGTTCCCGAGCGGACTACTCGAGTGAGAAGGCTACGCGGCCACCGGTTGGACCGGATTCTCCGCGTCTATTACCAACTCTCCTAAATTTGGGTTTTGAAGAAAGAATTTTGCTGATGCACCAAGCGCACCTCGCGTGTAGTGTGTGATAGTGTTAATTTTCCAGAATGGAGGAAATATGAACGGAATGACAATTTAAGGAAAGCAATAAAAGAATGTAGCAATTAAAGTAGTTAATTACAAAATAAAAGCAAACAATATAAAATATTTACAACAAATATAAAAGCAAAATAAAGTGCAATATTTAATTAACCTGAGTATGTTATGATCAAGAACCTGATTTCCCCAGTGGAGTCGTCATGCTGTAACACCCCATTTTAACCGGAGTCGGAAACGGGATTACTGCTATGGTTGATTCCTAAATGTATTTTAAGGAGTCGCCACCTAATTATTATAGTGAATTAGGACACTTAGTTTATTGCAATAAAAATACTGCAATTGACTTCCATTTAATGGTCTGCGAAATTAGTGAGATTCTGGATCAGGGTTCTTTATTATCCTAAAGGGAAGGGGTTAGGCATCCTTTAAGATCCGCTAACTTGCGGTTGTTCGTTCAAACCTAGGTTAATTATTTATTGCTCTTTTTATTCTACCTATTCTAAGCATTTTACATAATTTACAATTAAAATAAAATACAATGCAAAATAATAAAACATGAAATTAAATACGATATAAAATAAACTCCGGGGCATTCTTTTTGAAATGCATCTCCGGATACCTGCATAAACACTTAGTAAAAGTATTAGTAATAGAATACATAAATTTTTAAATAATAGCAAAATTAACAAACAAAGCAAATAAATTGCCTTTTGTACAGTGAGGCCTTGCAAATCAGACGGATTCGCTCATTGGCCAATATTGCTATAAAATAAATAAAACTTTCAGATCCACAAACAAAGAATAGTTTTAAACACGGAGGCCTGGATATGTAAAAATATAAAGTAGACAAATTAAACAAGTGCGGTGCATGAATTCGCCAAGCGCATGTTGGTTATCCGATGTAAGTGGAAGAAATCATCCTTGCCTGTAAAGCTTCATTTATTTTATTTTCCGCTCAGAATCATGAGGCCTCAAAATCGACGGATAACTTTTTCATCTCCAAAGTGTAGTATCTGCTCAAAATCGGTAACCAAAAGTGCAAGATCTTATCCAAAATCAAGAAACTACCTAAAATCGTGAGCAAAATAGCCACAAAATCAATCCAACACCATAGCCAAAATCAGTCCAATAACCGAAACGATGGTAAACAGCAACAACAAAACTGTGAATCAGTCCGACAAAACCCGTAGACAATGGCAACATCAGTCCAACAAAATGGCCCAAAGAATCGCCTAACCAACCAGAAACAGTGGAGTAGCCAACAAAACTCGCCGGAAAATTCGAGAACATAGCCAGATAACAACAACGCGAAACCAACACAGTCGCCAAAAAAAAAAAAACTCCGGCGAGATATCAACAAAATCCGAAAATCAACCCACCAGTTAAACCAACAAACGTAAATAAAGAATACGATCACGGAGTTCGAGGAACTCCGACGAGATTCAAAAATAAAAGAAATCAATCCACAATAAAAATAAGCCAATAAATCTGAAGAGATACAAACAGTGATTTCAACAACACAAAGCGCAATGGCGGCGAAGCGGCGGCTTCCACGACGAGGTCGCCGAGCAACGCCGCCCGATGGTTTCAAGACGAGGCATGGTGTTGGTCGACGGGCGCCGGGTGTGAGACGAGGGGCGGCTGAGGGTTAAGAAGAGGGTGATGGTGGTCGACGGGTCTGATGGGTTTGGTTCGCCGGAGCTTCGAGCTCCGGCGATGGTACGCGCAGCGTGAGGTGGGGTGTTCGACGGGAGTGGGAAAAGGTGGTTGAGGTCATTGTCGGCTAGGTAGTTCGCCGAGATAGAACTCCGTGGCGGCAAGGCGGCACGGAGAGGTTAATGAGAGGGCGATAAAATGTGGTCATACGATGTTGAAAAAATGGCTGAAGTAGAAAGGGAGAGAGTTTATTATATAGGGGGTGTGTTAGGGTTTGGTATTTGGGGGGGGGGGGGGGGAATGAAAAGTGGGGTATTTTTTTGGGGGGGAAAAATGAAAAGTGGTATTTGATTTTAGGGGGGGAAAATAAAAGAGGGTGTTTGGATGATATTAAAAATAGTGTTGGCTTGGACTGATTCAAATTGTGTCTTGGACTGGACTGGTTTGACAAAAATGCAAGGTTGGTTAATTATTTAAAAGACAATTATTTAAAAAAAGATGCAAGATTATTAAAATTCAAATGCCGATACAATAATAATAAAATGCAATTTTAAAGACATGTTTAATGCCTGATTAAAAGTAAAAATGTGGTGCCGATTAATTACTTAAAAAGATGCGAATATTATTAAAATAAAAACGACGGTATAACAATAATAAAAACATAATATTAACAACGACATAATGCTTAATTTAAAAATAAAAGATGCAATGTCATTTTTGTGAAGAAATAAACATAGAATATTATGTAAAAATATGCAAAATAACGTTTAAAATGAGGTGTGCTAAAATACTTAAAATTGCACGAAAATATACAAAAAACGGGTCAAAATTGACTGTCAACAAAAACCAGTAGAAACTTCCATCTGCATAGGAGCTAAGATGAGACAAAATGATATTACATTTCCTAGATCATGGCTGCTGTAATAAGATTGTTATGAACAATAATAACCTACTCACACATAAGGTATATGTTTCTCAAATTGTTTTAAAGGATTAAAACTGTGAACTACGAAACCTTTCGAAAATGAGAAACTTGAGTAATTGAAATTAGGCAAACTTGAACGTTGGGAAAAGAATGTTGTTACTTGATTTTACAAAGAGAAGTGTTTTGATTTACTTCAAGATAATCACTCTATTTTTATACTACGGGTATTGTGTGACCTTTGTGAAAGAAACGGATCTTTTAAAAGAGTAATACATGAAGTACTTTGGGGCTAAAAACCCGAACTTGTTAACATAATGTAGAAAGTACCTTGTGTGAATAACTTAATTGTAGTGATTTGTGATAGTCTTGTAATACCTTCTTGTTGACTTGATAAGTAAACATGTTAGGATGCTACGTGAGTTAGTATCTTGTGATGTTTGTGTAAAGGGGTTTTCCCTTGTTGTGCTTAGGTTGTTTAACGATAAGTTCGTTATGTTAGTATTATATCACTCATGATTCCGGGTTAAACGCCTCCACGCAGGTAGACTCAAAGTGTCCGTGACCTATGATTCGAGAATACCTTATGCGGTCCAGATGGCCTATGCGGAATCGCGGAGTTTCGTGTTAGTACGCGCCTTGTGGTCATGCGGTCTTTGTGGCTACGCGGACGGCGAGTCCAGACGCCGGGAGAGCTACCCTCGACGCGGAATACCTCACGCGGGCCATCGGGGTGGCCCGTGCGAGCTACGGAAGTTCCAGTGGCTAGACGCGCACATTAGATATCGCGCGAGTGGCGGCTTTGATCATGTGACGGCCTGACAGATCTCATGATACGCATTTACCTTGTTTGTACCGTGGGTTTTAGTAGTCGGCTATGCCTTCGTACTTACCCCGCACGGTTTTATGATGACATAGGTAGGACACGGTGTTCATGTATATTCCTTGGTGCTTTTATATCATAGATCGCCAGCGGCGGAAGGTATTCCACGCATGATTGATGTTGTGGCGTGAGACCCATTGTTACATTTGAGTGATGACTTTGAGGCGTGAGTCCACGACTGACGCGGATCGCTTAATTATTGTGAATCGTAGTTTTGGTTATCATACATGTCTCCCGCTTTGTATAGACTACTATGATTTCATTTACGTGATTTTCGGGCCACATACTGGTACTGTCGTGATCGACCTCCTTCGGGGGGCTGCGTTCATGCCGCAGGTAAAGGTACTCCTACTGTTGATCCCCGTTCTTAGGATCACCGTTTCAGCGTTGGAAAAGCTCCGTTTCTCCGGAGGCTTAGCATTTTGGTATGACCCCCTGTCGTTGTAGATATTTGCATTCAGGGGTATGGCGGGGCCCTGTCCCGCCATTGTTGTTTTAAACTCTGCAGGTCCGTAGACCTGTAAGCTTGGGATGTAATCGCTCATTTTGGGGTATTTATATACATATATGCCGAAAGGCAACTTTTTCCCAGAAACTGTGTCTTATTTATACTGTTTCATATCTTGGTTGTTTTATATTCCGCTGATTTCTCTGATGTATGACTACTTGGGTGCCCGGGTAAGGCACCAGTCACGGGCCCCGGAACGGGTCGTGACAGGGACAATCCAAACAAGTCGTGGTTGTGAACTAGTGACTTGTCAATCAATCTAGTCGCCCCGCCAACGTCTGTTGGTATCCGGTGTATATGGAAAACATTTAAGTCTCATCATTGCCAAGAATTTTTTTTTCCGTCTTTCAAATGTGGAAGCCTAAAAAATCGACAGATATTTTTTCATTGGCCACTCAAGTGTAGTATGTTGTTCAAATCAGAAAAATAATGAAATAAACCAACAGTCCGCGAATTTTAGAAATTGAACCAGAACTGCCCCGACACGGGTTTTGACCCGACTCGGAAAGTTCAAGACCCAAACCAAGTCAGAAAATCCAACCCAGATCAGAAAACAACACACAGATCAGAAAATCCAACCCAGATCAGAACCGATCTGGATCAGAAAAAACCCGACCCGGATCAGAAAAACCCAGATCAGAAACAGCCATAGCCATTTTTTGCCGGAAAATAAACATGATAATAGCAGCGAAATAGCCAGACAACTGAGCAAACGGAGGCAAACAAAGTAATTATCCGGATAGGAATTATCATAATTTAGCAAAATATTAGGGACAATCCGAAATTAACACCGATTTTCAGCAATCAAAACAGTGTGTAATTCGAATCCAAAACCAGAGGGTTATTCCACCCAAACAGAACAGTGACCGAGTCACGCCGGAGTCGGAGCTCTGGCGAACAGTATAACAAATACCTGAAGTAGACAACCATGACAAGCAACAATATACAACATTTATCGGAATTATAATGAGACTAGTTCATGAAAATAGCCCAAAGTTAGCAAACTGTAGCCATACGAAAGCGACGCAACCCAATGTTAGAATTCATATTATTTATGAATTCTTGTAAGGCAATAACAAGAGTAAAGAAAAGAGAATAAGACTATTATTGATAATGAATTGGTAAGTAAAAGAAAATCAACTACATTCCTTTATATAGAGTGTAAAAGTAAAACAAAAACTTATGCCCACCGATGTGGGACTTTACAATATTAACATCCCCTTTCAAGCTCGCGATGGTGTAGAGAGAAATATCGAGAGTTTGCCAAGAAAGAACTGGTGACGTTGTAATGTATGTGTCTTTGTGAAGAAATCTGCAAGTTGCATCGAAGATGAGACAAATGACAAGGATAGAGTGCCTTGTTGAAGATGATATCGAATAATATGACAATCAATCTCAATATGTTTGGTACATTCATGAAAGACTGTGTTGTGGCAAATGATTGTTCCATCCATCTTTGAAATCTAATACACAAGTCCATAGCATGTCTTTGAGTGTTTGAATCATGTGCTCGGCTTGACCGTCAGTCTATGGATGGAAGGCCATGCTTAGGTTCACTTGGGTGCCTAACCCTTTCTGGAATAACTTCTAAAAGTGAGCCATAAACTGAGCACCTCTGTCAGATATGATATACTGAAACACCACGCAACAAAACTATTTACTTAATATACAATTTGGCATAATCCTCCACCGAGAAAGTAGTACGAACAAGTAGTAAATGGTCTGATTTCATAAGTTTGTCGATGATAACCAAATGGAATCAAACTTCTGATAGGAACGGGGCAAACCAATGATAAAATCCATATTTATCATTTCTCACTTCCAAGTAGGGATTTTAATGTGTTGTAGCAAGCCTCCGGGCTTTTGATGCACAACCTTAACTTGTTGACAATTCAGACATTGAGCTACAAATGCCGCGATATCTTTTTTTATGTCATTCCACCAATAGACCTACCGAAGGTCAAGATACATCTTTGTTGATCTAGGATGAATGGAATATCTGAACTGGTGGATCTCAGCCATAATTTTCTATCGGAGTCCTCCCACACTTCGTACACATAGTCGACCCTGATATCTAAGGACTCCGTCTCTTGTAAGCTCCAATATCATCTTCTTCTGTAAGGGAATCCATTCTTTCATTCGTACCAACTCGGGGTCATAAAATTGTCTCGCTTTTACCTTAATTATTAAAGATGATTTTGCGGTATTTTACACCACCACTTCTCCGTCATCTATATCCAAAAGTCGCACATTTAACTGGCTTAGTGACGTAGTTCTTTGGTCATATATAGCTTATTAGCTTTGATACCGTCCAAACTTCCCATAGACTTGTGGCTTAAAACATCAGCTATGACACTCGCCTTATCGAGGGTGATATAAAATGTCGACATCATAGTCCTTTAATAATTCCAACCACCTTCTTTGCCTTAAATTTAGCTCTTTCTAACGAAATATATACTGTGGACTCTTATGCTATATGAATATGTAAATATGAACTCCGTATAAATAATGACGCCACATCTTCAGGACAAAGATTACTACTTCTAACTCAAGATCATGAGTCGAATAATTTACCTCGTGCTTTCTTAGCTGCCTCAAAGCGTATGTTATAACATTCCCATATTTCATTAAAACACATCCTAAGATGACTTTGGAGTAATTATAATAAACTGCATACCCATCGTTACCTTCAGGAAGAGCTAACACATGTGCGGATGTCAACCGTTCCTTCAATTCTTGTAAACTGCGCTCACACACATCTGTCCACCAAAACTTAGCTGCCTTGTGAGTGAGCTTGGTCATAATTGTGAAGATAGAAGAAAAACCTTCCACGAATCTTCGATAATATACTGCTAAGCCTAAGAAGCTACGTACTTCGGTAGGAGTTGTGGGCCTTGGCCAATTCCTTACATCCTCAATCTTCTAAGTATCCATATTGATACCTTCTGAGGAGACAATATGGCCCAGAAACGCTACAGAGTTTAACCAGAACTCATATTTAGAAAATTTGGCGTATAACTTACAGTCTTGGAGCATTTGTAACACCACTCAGAGATGATTTGCATATTCTGACTCAGTCCATGAGTACACCAATATATTGTTAATAAATACGATTAAGAAGATATCTAAGAATTTGCTTGAAGACTCGATTCATTAAATCTATAAAGGCCGCTGATGTATTAGTGAGTCCAAAAGACATTATCCAAAACTCAAAATGGTCATACTTGGTCTAAAAAGCTATCTTCGAGATATCTTTTTCATTTACCCTTAACTGGTGGTATCCCTACCCTAAGTCAATCTTTGAGAAATACTTAGCACCTTACAGCTGATCGAATAAATCATTAATCCTCAGAAGTGGATACTTATTCTTGATAGTGACCTTATTTAATTGCATATAATTGATGCACATCCTTAAGGAACCATCCTTCTTACAAACAAACAACACTTGTGCACCCCATGGTGAAGTACTAGACATGATTAAACCTTTCTCTCGTAAATCCTTCAACTGATCCTTTAATTCCATCAGGTCAGAAGGAGCCATTCAATAAGGAGGGATAGATATCGGTTGCGTATCAAGAAGTATGTCGATAGTGAGCTAATTCTCCTGCTCTGGAGGAATGCCCAGAATCTCATCCAGAATACATTAGGAATTTCGTTAACTACCGGGATAAATTGAAGGGTTGGGGGTTTTGTATCTGCATCTTTGACCCGAACCAAATGATAAATATATCAATTTGAAATAATTTTCTGGCATTCAGATAGGAAATAAACATGCTTTTAGGTGTAGCTGCATTGCCTTTCCATTCAAGGGTTGGCTCACTTGGAAAATTGAACTTGACAATCTTTGTCAAATAATCTACATTTGCATAGCAAGAAGCTAACCAATCCATGCCCATAATAACGTCAAACTCAACCATAGGTAATTCGACTAAATCAGCCAAAGTAGGGCGATTACAAACCATTACGGTACAACTACAATAAATTTGTCTTGCTATAATTATCTCACCAACCGGTGTAGTTACTTCATATGGCTTAGACAATAATTCCGGTTCAAATCCAAAATTTCTAGAAATAAAGGGAATAACAGTGGACAAATTGGAGCTTAGATCTAGCAATGCATAACATCGTAGGTGAAGATGAATAGTATACTTGTAACAACATATGTAGATGACTCCAAATCCTGGCGACCTGATAAAGAATATATGTAATTCTATGCACCGCCTATCCAAGAGATTCCTCCTCGACTTCTGCATATACTTGCTGAGGTATGTGGCCCACCACTCTGCGGACGTACACTTGATGAAGATGTTGTTGTCAATATCGTCGGCTAAGTTGCATCACCTCTTTCTTTACTCGGATGCTGACATATATAGTGATCGAGATTACCATATCTATAACACACACCAACACCCTGACAATATCGTCCTAGATGTCTCCTTGTTGCGATTTTCTATATGCTACGCTAGTGTACGTATCACAATTCGTAATAAAATTCGGTAAGACCGAGTATCGTCGTCAGAAACTGAATTATCAATTACCAACTAATTAATCTTTGATTTCTATTTGGTAAACAATTATAGATTGAGATTTCTAAACTAAGAACTAACAACTAAAGTAATAAGCAAATATACACTAAAAATGAAAATATTTGGATTTTAATTCAGTAATGGAGGTAATTAGGATTTTCAATCTCATCGACTATCCCCTCTATTATTCGCTAATTCAAGACTAGCAATCTTTCGTCTTATGAAGATAACATGTTAACTGAGGTATTCTATATTCCGGTTAGGACATATAAAAACTCAACCGAAGTGGGAATTTTCTATATTTCTATGATAAATTCTACCATATAGGAGGATTAAGATCAATAACCTACACGCTACACAAGTAATCATGATGCTTTTGTTCAAGATTAAACCTATGTCTAATCAACTATAGCATATTCAAATCTCCATTTTCAGATGTTGATTTGAAATTATATAAATAATAAAAACTAATGGCCAATCAATTCTCATTCAATAAACGCAAGTTGATTAGATAATGATAGACGAAGAAATATTAACAATGCATTAATTCATAATAGAGGTTCATGCGAATCGAGGAAAAAATCCTAATAAAGGAATTAATTCATAGTCATAGTCATGCTAACAAAACTAATTGTCTTTAATACCAACATAAACTGAATTAACAAAAAGAGAAAAGAAAGAACTTGAAAAAAGATGACCTCCAATTGCTTCCTAGCCTCCTATTCCTTTGCTCCAAAGTGTGATAATCCCTAAAATCAGCCTCCCAAGGCTTATATCCTGAAAAACCCTTCTTGGACCTTTTTACCCTCGTACAAATTCGGGTTTTCTCGCTAATTTCCGCCGTCGGCGCCGCGGTGCTAATTCCCTGGGAACTTTCTCGCCAGCGCCACATCGCCATCGCGCCGCGACGCTCGATGTGATTTTTCTAGTTTACGCCTCTCGCCAAGCGATGCTTCCTCCGCGCGCGACTCTTCAAAGACCGCCCTTGCCTTTTGCAATGCTCTTCTTCATTTTCTAACCAGATTGCGTTTAAATTGCTTTCTGAGCTTTCCGGGCCTCCTTTGATTGATTGCATTGGGACTCGATGTGCACTTTTAGGCCTCCACGAACGCCTATTCTATTTGAATTGCCTAAAACCTTACTGAATCACTTCGAACTTGAAAACACAGCCCAAAACGCATAATACTATACAAAACAATTAAAATACAACAAAAGACTCCCTAAAACACACTCTAAAATCGTACCAAAAATAGACTTAACAAACACCCCAAACTTAAACTTTACTCGTCCTCGAGTAAAGAACTCTAGATACCCTAAAAAGAAAAACACACATAGACTCTAAAAATAAATCAAGTCAACCACAATAGATTATGCCTCGAAGATCATGTACACATGCAATATCATTTTTAGAAATGTTCTAGCCACTAATTTGCTATCTAGAATTTCAAGTCAGATAGTCATCAAGTTTGATTAACGTTATTAAGGCATATGATCATTCAACCATGATTACTGACTCAAGCATGTCTTCAATATCAATTTACGCACAAATGAATTCTTTCCAACAGTCCATCAGGGCAAAATTCTATACGTTTGCTAACTTGATACTCTCCCATAATGTAGACACACATGCTTAAAAATCAATAGGACTTTTATAGGTTGTATCGTTAGGATTAGGCACGGGTAGATAAAATATCTTTTAGGCTCAAGATTACCATAAGCATAGGAACCTACCCGTCCAAACTTGATATCACATTAAAATGCACCACAATCCCCCCTTTTCTTCTTTTCTAGATTGAGAAATTCCACTTTTTTTTAGACTACAACACCCCCCAAACTTGTTTTTCATTGTATGTACAAGAGGTGTGTAGTTTATTTTTAGATGATTATTCCCTCAATCGTTTGTTCTTCTATTGATAGCACCCAATCTCCAATACCAATTACAAGAATTCAATCCCCACTCATATACTTCTATACTTATGGTAATTCAAGAGAAGTATAGAATCATAAAGGGTTTCAAGTAGGCGCAAAATAGGTGTCAATCAGCAAAGAGTTATCTTTAAGGCTCAAAAGGGATAGCTAAGGATTAATGTAATCAAGGTTGTCTTGAAAGACTCAATCGTTCCAAAGATGGCCTAAATCATTTTCCTAAGCATGCATTATCTAAGATTTTGTCTCAAGTATCAAGCAAGCAAGTTTTAGGATTTTCCACCATCTTTTCTCAAACTGAAATTCAATCATGCATAACCCAAATAATTGAGTACAAGAAAGTCAATAGTCATGATCAAGTTTTCATCTTTATTAATAACAGAAGGCAAACTCAAAAACTATCCAACTTAAGCACACAAATTTATGCATTTCATGACTATTAATAACATCCAATTCTATCACGCATGTTCACTCAATATAATGGGCTATTATTATTGGCTTGATTCATTGACACACAATCTCAACACAGACACTAAAACAAAGACACGAACAATAAACAGACAAACAACTAATCATAACATAATTAAACACTACTAACACACACACACACACAAAATAGTAAGACTCCCCCCAAACTTATTCAACACATTGTCCCCAATGTGAAAAAGTAAAGCAAAGGAAAAAAGACTTACATAAACCATCTAGTGATTCAGAAGGGTGGTGGCGGTGGTTGTTGTTGATAAAGCTGGTATTGTCGAGGGTAGCCAAAATAGGGCCCATCGAGCGTTTCACCTACAGACCAACGGTTGACCAAAGAGTTGAGTTGGTCGATGCGTTGGGTCTCGTAGGTGTGCTGCTGCTGCATATATTGATCATTATGTTGATCGCGGCTTGTTGAGACTAGATGATGTATTGATTTTGCTGTATTATATATTGGTTCTGTTGAAACGGTTGATCCAACCTCCCCACTGGTGGCTCAATAGCCTGGCGTGGCCGATCGCTCGCCCTGGGTCATTCATCTCACCGTGGTGGCTCCTCCGCCACTCTCGGCGCTTGGGCCAAGTGGTCGCCTCACCGCAGGGCCATGGTACGTCCGGTATCCATTCACTATCACTCGAGTGATAGGATTTTATACTCGTCCCTTTATATCACTGTCGCTTTCAGGTACCCATATTGAGCACATAATGCAGTGATAAATGACCCATGCCCCAAACCAGCTATAGTTGTCAGTCGACATATGGATGTTATGATCTCTTGGATAGCTCAACCCACATCTATCGTGAATCCATTCATTATGACGTATACCAACTTGATATGATCTGTTGGTATATATGAGAAGTGTGTGGATGGGATCAAACGATCACTTACGAAGTATAGCCATGCCCGAACAACCTTGTTGAATTTGCCCCGATGCATACATTTTGGCTCATTGTAAGTATATGTGCACCGAACTCCTTGATGTCCGACTGTTTTAGCCACGACAACCCAATCAATCTTTCTTGAGCGACTCCAGGTCTGATATTCGTCCTCCTCATCTTCATCATCCTCATCCTCTACCATCACATTTGGGACCCCACACACTGTATTTATCACATCTGTCCCCACTGGCACCCTTTTACCACGGACAAAGAATTTATTGTCCACTCGCTCCGGAAAGTTTGCATAAAATTCATATACCAATGAGAGGTTGGGTTTCTTTAGATTAGGATTAACAAATTCCTCCCAACCTTTATTGGCTATCATCTCTCTGATTGGTTGATAGACCGGATCGTCATATGGCTCCTGGTTGAATTTCATGCCCCTTTCTAAAACTAAGGAGCGGGTGCATCTATCCTGGGTTGCCTTGTTGACAAACCTCGATGTATCATAATCGGGTACGGATGTTCTAGAGGAGAATGCTCTGGAGCTAATTATCTTTGGACCCATTTTAATCTTTTTTTTCACAAAACTGTCAAGTTGTTCTAGCAAAATTCCAATAGCACTTCCCTTGAATTTCTTCACTTCCCAACAACTCGGTCACAACAACAACAATTTTCAAGCAAACAACAACAATCCTCAAACAGACCCTGACAATCGCCCAACACCCAACAATTTCAGCCACTACCAATTTTCACTATAGCACAATCTACCACCAATTTCCACCAAAAAACTTGAAATATTTCACAACAGAACACAAAATTGCAAAGAAAACTTTGAATGTTTTACCTTTTGGAAGAGTCTTATTGTAAAGATGTATTATCCCAAGTGATGAACTTTTGTGGAATGTTATGGTGGATTCAAAGAAGGTTAGATTTGTAGTGGTATGTAATTTGTGAGCATTGTTAGGGGAAGATTTTCGGAATTTTGGGAGTTGGAGGAGAGAATTTGTGAGTTTTTGCGAAGAAAAATGGAAAGGGGATAGGGTTTATATTCTGAAATTGAACGAGGCGCCGTGGCTCATCCATCCAAGCGCCGCAGTGCGATCCCGTGAAATACAGGCGTCGCGGCTCCTCAATCAAGCGATGCGATGTTTTTTGCCAAATATTCATCCTAGTTTACTGCCTCTTAGACGTCGCGGCCCTACACCTAGGCACCGCGGTGCTTCCCCGTTAACAAATTTAATTCCGCATTGCCTGTTAGTCGCCACGGCCCTTCAACTAGGCGCCGCGATGCTTCACCGTAGAATTTGTTTTTTCTTCAAAAGTCAGCATTTTGGTCCTTTTTCCCTCGGAGTTAGCCCCCACTTTACCTGACATAAAAAACATAGACCAAGAAGCACAAGACTGTGAGATTATTCAAAATAAAACAAAATGAAATAACATAATTAAAATGTTGGGTTGCCTCATAATATCACTGTCTTTAACGTTATTTAGTCGGACGCAGATTTCTTCTTCATTCAAGGGTGTAGATTACCCCCGCAACATAGCCATTTCATGATCTTTCTTTTTTTCGTTTTCCTTTTTCTTTTACCGGAGAGGTGTTCAGAGGGGTTCACCCCCTTGGCATCATCCATAAGTATAGTATCCTTACTGTCATTTTCTTCACATTATTTTAATGTCACTTCAAGAGCATCAATAATCTTGAAGGTTTCCTCAAAAACAACTTTTTTAATTACACCAATGCAAAAGCATTTGCCACTTGCTTTTGGATCGGTTGTTGCCCTGAAGACGTTGAAGATCACTTCTTCTTCCTGAACTCATAGTTTTAACTCTCCCTTCTCAACATTGATGAGTGCTCATCATGTGGCTAAGAAGGGTCTTCCAAGGATTATAGGCATATTTTCATCTTCTTCCATATCAAGAATAATAAAATCAGCAGGGAAGATGAATTGACCCACTTTCACCAGCACATATTAAATTATACCTCGGGGATGTTTGATTGAATGATATGATAGCTGCAAAGTAATGGTTGTAGGGTTGCTTCACCCAACCCAAGTCTACGAAACACCGATAAGGTCATCAGGTTGATACTACCCCCAAATCGTATAGAGCATGTTGACACTAAAATTTCCCTATTGATAGCGATTCATCCACACGCTTAACGCAAGTGCACGTATCGTACAAGTAATATAGTCTGGGTAAGACCGAATATCGTCCTCAGGGATTGGTTTTCAAGTACCGATTATCTATGCTTTAGTGTCTATTTGGTTAACGTTAATTGGTTTGGAATTCTAGACTAATAATGCAGGAAATAAATTAATTATGAAAATACTTTGATTTAAATCAGTTATGACGGAGAATTAGGGCTTTCAAGATCATCAACTATCCACTCTATTAAATCCTTAATACAATTAGACTGACTTCTTCTTCTACGTTAAGATAGCAGGTTAACTAGACCGTTTTATATTCTGGTTATGATATATAAACACTCAACCCCGATGCAGAACCCTTCTATCTTTCGATGACAGGATTTACCACAAAGGAGGATTAAGAACAATAACCTATAAAACTACACAAGTATCGGGGTACTTTCGTCCACGATTTTAACCTATGTTTATTCAACTATAGCATATTCAGAATCTCCCCTTTCGGATTTCGATTCGAAATCATATAAGTGATGATAATTAGTAGCTAATTAACTATCAAGCAATCAAAACAACTATTGAATAAATCTTAATCAAGTGAAGAAGAAAACAAACTAATGCATTAATTCATGAATAAGAGTTTCAAGCGAATCACAAGGAAATCCCTAATAAAGTAATTAGCTCCTAGCCATAGTCACGCTGAGAATTAATACAATCTTCATACATGAACTGAAATAAACAAAGAAAAGAGAAAGAAAAGAAAATACTTGAACTAGGTCTCAAATCTTCGCCTCATAGAGTTGTGTTGTATGTACAATGGATGGAATGAATAATGTGCAGGGTTTTAGGGATTATATAGGTTTTGTAGGTAGGAAAAGGTATCCCTTTTGGACTCTGAAAACATGTCAAATTCGGCCCAAAACGTCAAAAAATCCCGCGTCGGCACCGTGGTCCTGAGATTGGGCGCCACGGCACCGAAAAATCTGCAAGTTTTCGAAAAATTCAGGGGCGGCGCCGGTGACGGTATTTTGGCAGATTTTTGTTTCGTCGTCCAGTTTTCGTCCGGACTTCGTCTGATCTCCTCTATACTTCCCTGGACTTCTTAGACTTCATTTATTGGCCCTTTTAGTGTGCAATTTCATCTCAATTATGCTCATTTCGTCTTTTTTTCGCCATTTCTCCATTTCTGACCGCTGTGACACAATAGGAAGAAAAACGACCCTAATACTATACTAAACATCAACAAAATGAGTAAAATACTAACTAAAAATGTCTCAAAAAGTGTATATAAAATTCACTAGATCACCTATAGTGCATGAGATGGTGAAGCTTCATTGATCTTTCAACTTCTGAGGCAGCTTTCTCTGCAAAATAGCACTGCATTCTTCAGTTAATACCATTGTCTCATACTCTTCTAGCTTCATCTTTTTATAGAGGATTTCCTTCATGAACTTGACAAAACTGGCATCTATTCTAGAGCTTCAAACAAAAGGGATGTTGATGAGCCGTTTTTTAAAAACCTCCAAAAACTTAGAAAATTATTTATCAAGAAATTTTTTTCTAAGCCTCTGGGGTATGGAATTATGATTTGAGGTTCCATAATAGCTGCTGGTGGTGCTTTCTCTGAAATAGGGTGGTCTTCACTAACTCTCTCTTTCTCTAAACCAGATGTCTCTCCCAACTCTTTATTCTTCTCCATATGTGGTTGGGTTGCGGCTGGTTCAACTTGCTTACCGTTTCTTAGATATATAGCATGACATTGCTCCTTTTGATTTACAACAATATTGCTAGGGAGATTCCCCTGCGGTCTGTTGTTTAACATATTCGCTAGCTGACCCACTTGTGTCTCCAAGTTTCGGATAGAGGATCTTGTCTCTGTCATGAACTGAGTTTGGGAATTGGTGAGGGTCATCAAAGTTGTTCTTAATTCATCAGGCTTCTCTTGTGGGGCTGGTGCCCTGAAATGCTGAAAAGGAGAAGCTTGGTTCATAGGCTGTTGTGTACTACTCTGCTGGTACTGCCCTTAGAACTGTGGCTGCTGACCTTGGTCGTTTCTCCATGAAAAGTTAGGGTGATTTCTCCACCCAGGATTATAAGTGCTGGAGAATGGATTGTTGTAAGGCCTCTGAAAATTTCCAACTGCCTGAACTTGTGCTTGCTCTATAGGTATATTGTTGGAATCCACTGATGTGCAATGATCAAAAGTATGTGGTCCCCTGAAAATTTCACATCAAACCTGCGTTTGAACAATATTTGCAGTCATAGTACTCTACTGCAATTGCTTTGTTAAAGAAGCAACCTGAGCAGTCAACACAGTGATAACATCTAACTCATGAACACCAGCCACCTTTTTGCTATTAGTCGATCTTTCATCGGACCACTGATGATTATTCGTTGACATGTCCTCCAACAACTCATGTGCCTCTTTAGCACTCTTTCTCATGAATGTTACTCCATCAGCATCATCAATTATGGTATGAGTAGTACCACACACCCCATTGTAAAAATTATGGACTAACATCCATCGTTCAATCCTATGGTTAGGACATCTCCTTTGTAACTCCTTAAACCTCTCCAAAGCATCATATAAGGACTCCCCATCAAGTTGATAAAAATTATTCATTTCTCCTCTTACCTTCGCAGCCTTTGATGGAGGAAATAATTTGGCAAGAAATTTATGTGCCAAATCTTGCCAAGTAGTAATTTAATTTGCTTGAAGAGAATTCAATGAGCTTTTAGCTCGGTCCCTGAGTGACAATAGGAAGAGCCTCAGCCTAATGGAATCATCAGTAACACCATTGTATTTAAAGGTTGCACATAACTCCAAGAAGTTCGTCAAATGCATGTGCGATATTATGAAAGAAACCCCCCAAACTGAACTGTGTCCTGGACCATATGCAAGATTGCTGGCTTAATCTCAAAATTGTTGGCTTCCACAGCTGGTAGCCTTATTCATGTCTGCATACCAGTAACAGTTGGTAAAATATAGTCCCTTAAGCTTCTCGCGGCAGATTTCTGGACTTGTTCTATTATGTTTGTTGGTGCTCCTCCATTAAACCCGTTATTATTGTGTTGATTTTCCATCGTGGTTGAATCAGTTAGTCTTTTGTTCCTTTTATTCTGCTTGCACATTTTCTCAATCTCCGGATTCAGAGGGACAATGTTATCTTCTCCTCCTCTGCTTCGCATAAAACAAAACTACCTGAAATTGATCAAAAATAATACACGCAGATTAAGGCAAAAATGTATTCTAAGAAAAAAAACAAATTAGAAATAAGAGTAATTACTTTGATATTGATAATATTCCAGTCCTCAGCAATGATGCCAAGAACTTATTGAGATTTTTCTATATACTACGCAAGTGTACGTATTGCAATTCGTAATAAAATTCGAGAAGATAGAGTATCGTCCTCAGACACTGAATTATCAATTACCAACTAATTAATCTTTGGTTTCTATTTGGTAAACAATTATAGATTGAGATTTCTAAACTAAGAACTAACAACTAAAGTAATAAGCAGAAATAACTAAGAATCAAAATACTTGGATTTTAATTTAGTAATTGAGGTAATTAGGATTTCCAATCTCACCGACTATCCCCTCTATTATTCGTTAATGCAAGACTAGAAATATTTCTTCTTATCAAGATAACAGGTTAACTGAGGTGTTCTATATTTCGGTTAGGACATATAAAAACTTAACCTAAGTGAGATTTTTCTATATTTCTATAATAAATTCTACCACATAGTAGGATTAAGATCAATAACCTACACGCTACACAAGTAATCGTGATACTTTCATTCAAGATTAAACCTATGTCTAATCAACTATAACATATTTAAATCTCTCTTTTCAGATCTTGATTTGAAATCATATAACTATTGAAAACTAATGGTCAATCAATTCTCATTCAATAAACGCAAGTTGATTAGATAATGATAGACGAAGAATAAATACTAACAATGCATTAATTCATAATAGAGGTTCAAGCGAATCTACAGAAAATCCTAATAAAGGAATTAATTCATAGTCATAGTCATGCTAACAAAACCAATTGTCTTCAATACCAACATAAACTGAATTAACGAAAAGAGAAAAGAAAGAACTTGAACAAAGATGGTCTCCAATTGCTTCCTAGTCTCCTATTCTGTCACGACCTGAACCCCGAGCACGCAACTGGTGCCCTACTTGGGCACCCTTCTACCCATTCATCCCAAGTAACCCGCGGAAGATAAAAACACTCATAATCATTTTTTTAAACAAGCAAAGGCAAAGCCACCGCTATATATATATAAGTCAAAACGAAACTACATTGTAAACGAGTACGTGTCCAATCCCACATATGAATACATACCTCTAAGAGTTTGAACAATATACTATGACGGATAAGGCCCCGTCGTACCCATAAATATACAAAAAACCTGTACTGAAAGATCATTACCAAAATGATAAACTACAGAATAATGGAGCTATCCCAAAACTCTGAGCAAGGATCCTACACGTGCAGATCACCAAATCAAGGTACCTAAACTCGCAGATTGAACGCATTTCAAGAAAGGGGTCGATGCGGAAAATGTACCAAGTATGTAAAACAATAAGTACTGCAAATGAGATTATAACAGGCCAAACAGATAACAAGAGACAAGTATAATAATCAAATACCAGTACACTGTGCCTTTTCAAGATATGAAATCCATGTCAAAATTATGGACGTCTGTCCATATAAACAAATAATGTCATGGGAGTTGGACCGGAATATTATACATAAATACTGCCTTGTAAGGTATTCTGCCCGGCCCTATCTAGGACACGATAAAGTCAATAAGGTATTCTGCCCGGCCTTTCTGGGACGCGGTAAAGTCAATAAGGTATTCTGCCCGACCCCTTCTTGGACACGGTAAAGTCATGTAATATATACTGCCCTGCCCATTAAGGTATACTGCCCGGTCCATTCTGGGACACTGTAAAGTCATGTAATATATACTGCCCGGTCCATTCTGGGACACTGTAAAGTCATGTAATATATACTGCCCGGTCCATTCTGGGACACGATAAAGTCATGTAATATATACTGCCCTGCCCATTAAGGTATACTGCCCTGCCCATTAAGGGACGCGGTCCAAATATAAAGGACTGTACACATATAGTTATCACAAGCAACTATGTACAATTTAAATCATCTCCGACTCTCATTAGCACACATAGAATGAACTATCATTTTAGAATAACTCAAGGCATTATCACATCTTGTAATATTAGGGAATTGAACCCAAAGTACTATGTACATCCACCGTACATTCCTTTCCTTTATAATAAATCATTTGACTCTCAATGAACCAAAATAAAATAACTTTCATTTAGACAACCCAAAGTACTATCAAGAGAATAGATATAACAATCTTTCATTTTTGAAACCCCAAGTACTATCAAGAAATAATAACTCTCACTAAAACGTTCAAGGCTTAACAAAGTTACAAGAATGAATCTTTTGGCTTGGATTTATCCAAGTGCTTTGTTCATGTTCTTGAATTTAAAGGTGAGATTACATTTCACAATCGGAAACCCTCAAAATTTTCAAGCTTGTGAAATATCTCTTAAGGTCCGGACGAGTTGAAGGATCATTTTCTTTCGGTTTTAGCTATTCTCGGAGATTGGATACTTGGTTTATAACTCACTCCCTTCTACATAGCATTTATGAAGGGTAGTTAATGTTCTTACTCTCATTTATGAGAAGCATTTAAGGTTCTTGAAGTTATAGCATTTATTGGAGCCCCAAGCCTCAACTACCGGTGAGAAGAGCTTTTTTCCATCCTTATACTTCTCTCCTAACTTGCTATATATCTCGCGGGCTTTCTAGATTCAAGCTAGAATCTCCACCCCCATTTGGGGGTTGAGATAAGCTCTTTGCGGTACCTCTTTGGAGTACAACACTTTCGAGAACCAAGAAACAAGCCTCAAGAGCACGGTAACTTCAAGCTTTGTGGAGCTTCACAAGATTCACTAATCTAGGTATTTTCCTTCTTATATCTCGTCCCTCCAGGCTAGATTTTACTTGTGGTTCCACTAGATTTGTGTTTTATTGTGTTAGTCATCACGCATTGCTTGTTGTTTACATTCATTTGCTTTCTTGTGATTCATGTTCTTGAGCACCAACAGAAGTTTTGTGTGTTTTATTACTTCTGGACTTCGTTGATTTATGTTTGCTGGGCTGTTATAACTCTTGTATTCGTCTTGTCCTTCCATTAATATACCCTCATTCCTCCATATAACACTTGTCTTATCAAGTGTTTTTCTTGTCGCTTAATGTGTGTTTGCGAGTGATTCTATGGGAGGGACAAGCTACTATTAAGGTTATTTCTGTCCTGTGAGGCTTAGATTTCTAGCTGGTGGTTAGTTATTTGGTTTTTGTTTCTTTAATCCTTTAGCTAAACTCATGCTAGTATCTATCGTCTTTGTGATTTAGTCCTATGCTTGTTCTTCATGTTCTTAGGCGTTAGTGTTCTTCAACTTGGCTAAGTGTTCTTTGTATTTTTGATGTTTATCTTCACTTATTGTTATGAATTTTTAGATCAATTAGCATTCATCGATCCATAGTTGACCACTTTCCGCCTTTACTTTGTGTTTCTCTAGGAAAAAATTGAATTTTCTGCTTGTGTAAGAACCTATAGTGACTTTTTGCCCTATTTGTTCAAGTCAAACCTTGCGTCGAAGCTGCCAAGCTCCGCATTGACATTTCTGGGCCTGTGCACTGTGCATAGACTGCCGCACAGTCCTTGTTTCCATTTTGTTCCAAGGCACTCTAGGCTCTTGTTGACTTTCTTTTTGAATGACCTTCTTGTATTATCAGCACAGTATATACATTTATACTTAACATATACTATATTTTATATATTTGTATTCACGTACTCATATATACCATATAATATATTCGTTAAATATAGATATATAAGCGTATAATATATCATATATATATTTGTATTCGTACTTATATATAACATATATTATATATACTATATTTTATATAAAGTGAGGTATAAATCCATTATTAAATGCCCGTTGTATAAGATTCCCGTGATTCGACCTTGTCTTGGCTAGGCTTTGCTTTTGCAGAATTATAGCTAATCTAAGGCGGGATAAGTTGCCCTCTACCGTCAAAAGGATTGAATTAGACTCCTTGGACAAATTCTTGGCCTTTTGCTTAAGTGTGAGGCGGGGGAAAATGATAGCTACACGCACGCAGTAGCTCAGCGTCCTTATCTGTTCACGGGTAAAACCGTTCGAACCAACGAGGCACGCGACAACAAGGTATTCCTAAATCCTTGGTTGATTACATTTCATTCCTTAATTGAGTATTTTACTATCTATATTCACTAGGCAAACCTAAGAGTATCGATAGGCAAATATTAGGATTACGACATATTGTACGAATGAATGTTTACTAACGCATTAGATAAACCTTGTATAAATTGGAAAGCCTTGTAATTTAAACTCCGAGCCTGTTAGGACTACATTCATTTACAGTCTTTTCTAGTTTATATATTGAAATAGGCAAGTGTTTGTATAATTAGTAGAAGCGTTGTAATTCATAAACCGGGCATGTCCGGATTTTAATTAACGCATTTCTCAATTGTATTCATCTCTTGCTTGTAATCGTATTTGGTAACTTTGAGGATGGCGAAAATGAAGCGGACTCATAAGAACTTCACGCCACTGCCCATACGGATGGGGCAAGCTTCTATTGAAATCACCAACAGCGTTGAGTTCTCCCCGATTGCTCACGAACCTACCACAACCGGGCTTGTGAGCAATGGTCTTCAAATGGGGGACGCTCACGCGGGAAATGATGAGTTATCTACCAATGAGGGAATTTCGGACTTCATTCCCTTCTCTTGCACCCTCGGCTCTCAATACACTGCTTCGACTTCGATCTGAATAGAACTCTTATTATCGCAGTACATCAGTGTCGGTGAGGAAATAGAGACACCTATATCAGCCAATAACCAACATACCCATACAATCTCATACGTAGTAGAAGCCATAACACGATACTCTACCTCAGTTGAAGAGCGGGAAACAACATTTTGTTTCTTACTTTTCCATGAAATGAGTGAATCTCTTAAAAATACACAATAACCAGTAGTGGATTTCCGATCAGTCGGGTTACTAGCCCAATCTGCATCAGAAAATGCACGAAGCTCCAAGAATGAGGTCGATGGAAACAAGACTCTGATAAATCGTTCCTCGAAGATAGCGAAGAATATGCATAACTGCAACCCAATGTACAAATGTAGGAGAGCAAACGAACTGACTGACAATGTGAACAGCATATGCAATATCAGGGCGAGTAATGGTGAGGTACACCAGACTCCCCACAACTAAACGAAATAAAGTAGTGTCAGGAAGAGGATCCCTGTCAGTAGGTGTATATCGAGCATTAACCTCAAGAGGAGAGTCAACTATACGAGTATCTGTGAGACGGGTCCGCTCAAGAATATCTGCAATATACTTAGATTGAGAAAGAAGATATCTCTTCTCAGAATAAGCTACCTCAATACCTAAAAAGTAACGTAGATGACCTAAATCTTTCATCTCAAAGCGTCGAGACAAAGTAGATTTTAGGTTTGCAATACCATCAATATCATCACCTGTAATGATCATGTCATCAATGTACAACAAAAGCAAAATACAACGTGCAGGGGATGACTTAACAAATAACTGCTGATGGCACACCTATGCCATTGACAGGCATTGGCACCATTCATACATCTATTATATCATTACCTGATGTTTATTGCATTCCAAAATTACATATAAATCTTGCTTCTGCTGGTCAAATATGTGACTCTGGATGTTTTATTGGACTTTTTCCTAATTCTTGTTATGTGCAGGATCTAAAATCCAAGAGAGTGATTGAGACCAGGCGTAGAAATGGGAGAGGTATCTATTTTTTGGATGAGCTGCATCTTCCTACTCATGCAGCAACTATGCCTGTTAATTTATCTTCTTTTCATTTAACACCTTTCTCTTCGAAGTTTTATTTGTGACACTCTAGACTTGGTCATGTATCAGACTCTCGTATGCGTTTTATGTGTAGTACTGGTGTTCTTGGTGATTTACAATCCAATGATATATCTGACTGTAGTGGATCTTGGAAAATTTTCTACTTTGCCTTTTAATCTTAGTACTTCTACTTCTTCTGCACCATTTGATCTAGTTCATTCAGATGTTTGAGGGCCAGCACCTATCCCTACTAAGGGACGCTCCAGATATTATGTTTCATTTATTGATGATTATACTCATTATTGTTGGGTTTATTTGTTGAAAATGTTACAAAGACAGCCTGAGTCGGTGGATACGAGTTCTGGAATTGACCCCCAAAATATGGCTTCTGTTGAAAAGGCTTCTGTCCTTGTCCCGAATATGAAGGTTTAGAACCCAACGTCTTTCGCAGCTCAGGACATTGATTTTTCCAGTGTCATGGTTTCTTGCAATAATTACAATTACTCATGATAGATGTTCAATACTGGTGTGTAGGGGATGCAAGGACCGGTGCAGATGAAGGAGTTGTCAATACGAAAGTAGAAGCCTTATGTACCCCTTTTAGAGTCTTCAAACATGTTTCTTTAGCCATAAGTTCATTTACCACATCTTCAACAGATGGTAAGGGTTTGCGGTGCAATAAGCCTGAACGACAATTCTCAAATTATGACCGAAGACCCATCAATAGTTGAACAAGACGGTCTTCATCTCTACATTTAATAAAAGCATCGCATGCTTGCAATTCAGTAGATTCCGTCATAGCTAACTGATCCCACAAAGTGGTCATTGCTTGAATGCCCAAATCATTTTGTACTAGTGCACACATTTAAGATGTTAACTGATATTTAACAGCAAAATTATTCTGCACAAACAATCTTGACAAATAGTCCCAAATCTCTTTAGCAGTTTTGAATTTAGCCAATTGAACACCAATTCTTTGTTCAACATAGTTATTAATCTAAGTAATAATCTTTGAATTATTGGTCTCCCAAGTCTTAAATACTTCATCAAATTTTTCATCTCCAACTTTAGGACATTTGGCTTTTCCACACATATAATCTCAAAACCCCTTTCCCTTAAAAAAATTTACCATGACATAGCTCCAATAGAAATAATTTTTTCCATTTAACCGAACACCAATGGATTGCAAAGAATCATCACCTCCAACCATTATGAATTTAAAACAGAAAAAATCCCAAATCCGACCTCTGTAAGAAGGTTCCCAGGAAAGATTGGAGGGTCACATCTGGACCACTTAAATACCAACCTCCTTAGACAGAACCTACTTACTTCGTGATGTAAATGACAAGCAACAATCCCAAATAACAAGCAACCAAATAATAAGGGACAAATCTCACCAATCAGATGCGGAAGCGAAGAAGACGAAACCCAGATCAGAACGAGCAGCCAAAACAAGCCAAAATGAGCACGAGCTTCCAAAACAAGCCAAGAGAAAAAAAAAACTGATACCAGGGGTGTGTTGCATGCGAACCCCCAATTAACTCACCACGAAGTTGCATTCGCGATAGAGTTTAAAATATTAACTTGCGTTCTTGATACCATGTTAGAATTCATATTATTTATGAATTCTTGTAAGGCAATAACAAGAGTAAAGAAAAGAGAATAAGACTATTATTGATAGTGAATTGGTAAGTAAAAGAAAAACAACTACATTTCTTTATATAAAGTCTAAAAGTAAAACAAAAACGTATGCCCTCTCAAGCTCGCAATGGTGTAGAGAGAAACATCGAGAGTTTTCCAAGAAAGAACTGGTGACGTTGTAATGTACGTGTCTTTGTGAAGAAATCTGCAAGTTGCATCGAAGATGAGATAAATAGCAAGGATAGAATGCCTTGTTGAAGATGATATCGAATAATATGACAATCAATCTCAATATGTTTGGTAAGTTCATGAAAGACTGTGTTGTGTGCAATCTGAATAGAACTCTTATTTATCGAAGTACATCAGTGTCGGTGAGGAAATAGAGACACTCATATCAGCCATTAACCAACGTAACCATACAATCTCACACATAGTAAAAGCCATAACACGATACTCTGCCTCAGTTGAAGAGCGAGAAACAACATTTTGTTTCTTACTTTTCCATGAAATGAGTGAATCTCTTAAAAATACATAATAACTAGTAGTGGATTTCCGATCAGTCGGGTTACTTGCCCAATCTGCATCTGAAAATGCACGAAGCTCCAAGGATGAGGTCGATGGAAACAAGACTCTGATAAATCGTTCCTCGAAGATAGCGAAGAATACACATAAATGCAACCCAATGTACATATGTAGGAGAGAAAACGAACTAACTTACAATGTGAACAACATATGCAATATCAGGGTGAGTAATGGTGAGGTACACTAGACTGCCCACAACTAAATGATATAAAGTAGTATCAGGAAAATGATCCCCGCCAGTAGGTGTATATCGAGCATTAACCTCAAGAGGAGAGTCAACTATACGAGTATCTGTGAGACGGGCTCGCTAAAAAATATATGCAGTGTACTTAGATTGAGAAAAAAGATATCCCTTCTCAGAATAAGCTACCTCAATGCCTAAAAAGTAACGTAGATGACCTAAATCTTTCATCTCAAAGCGTCGAGACAAAGTAGATTTTAGGTTTGCAATACCATCAATATCATCACCTGTAATGATCATGTCATCAACGTACAGCAAAAGTAAAATACAACCTGTAGGGGATGACTTAACAAATAACGGTTGATGGCACACCTATGCCATTGACAGGCATTGACACCATTCATACATATATTATATCATTACCTGATGTTTATTGCATTTCAAAATTACATATGAATCTTGCTTCTGCTGGTCAAATATGTGACTCTAGATACTTTATTGGACTTTTTCCTAATTCTTGTTATGTGCATGATCTAAAATCCAAAAGAGTGATTGGGACCGGGCGTAGAAAGGGGAGATGTCTCTATGTTTTGGATGAGTTGCATCTTCCTACTCATGCAACAACTATGCTTGTTAATTTATCTTCTTTTCATTTAACACCTTCCTCTTCGAAGTTTTATTTGTGGCACTCTAGACTTGGTTATGTATCAGACTCTCGTATGCGTTTTATGTGTAATACTGGTGTTCTTGGTGATTTACAATCCAATGATATATCTGACTGTAGTGGATCTTGGAAAATTTTCTACTTTGCCTTTTAATCTTAGTACTTCTACTTCTTCTGCACCATTTGATCTAGTTCATTCAGATGTTTGGGGGCCAGCACCTATCCCTACTAAGGGACGCTCCAGATATTATATTTTATTTATTGATGATTATACTCATTATTGTTAGGTTTATTTGTTGAAAATGTTACAAAGGCAGCCTGAGTCGGTGGATACGAGTTCTGGAATTGACCCCCAGAATATGGCTTCTGTTGAGAAGGCTTCTGTCCTTGTCCCGAATATGGAGGTTTAGAACCCAACGTCTTTTGCAGCTCATGACATTGATTTTTCCAGTGTCCTGGTTTTATGCAATAATTACAATTACCCATGTGGATGTTCAATCTTGGTGTGTAAATTTGCGAGGACCGGTGCAGATGAAGGAGTTGCCAATACAGAAGTAGAAGCCTTATGTACCCCTTTTAGAGTCTTCAAACATGTTTCTTCAACCATAAATTCATTTACCACATCTTCAACAGATGGTAAGGGTTTGCGGTGCAACAAGCCTGAACGACAATTCTCAAATTCTGACTGAAGACCCATCAATAATTGAATAAGACAGTCTTCATCTCTACATTTAATATAAGTATCGCATGCTTGCAATTTAGTAGATTCCGTCATAGCTAACTGATCCCACAAAATGGTCATTGCTTGAATGCCCAAATCATTTTGTACTAGTGCACGAATTTCAGATGTTAACTGATATTTAACAGCAAAATTATTCTGCACAAACAATCTTGACAAATAGTCCCAAATCTCTTTAGCAGTTTTGAATTTAGCCAATTGAACACCAATTTTTTGTTCAACAGAGTTATTAATCCAAGTAATATCTTTGAATTATTGGTCTCCCAAGTCTTAAATACTTTATCAAATTTTTCATCTCCAACTTTAGGACATTTGGCTTTTCCACACATATAATCCCAAAACCCCTTTCCCTTAAATTTTTTTACCATGACATAGCTCCAATAGGAATAATTTTTTCCATTTAACCGAACACCAATGGATTGCAAAGAATCATCACCTCCAACCATTATGAATTTAAAACATAAAAAATTCGCAAATCCGACCTCTGTAAGAAGGTTCTCAGGAAAGATTGGAGGGTCACAACTGGACCACTTAAATACCAACCTCCTTAAACAGAACCTACTTACTTCGTGATGTAAATGACAAGCAGCAATCCCAAAATAACAAGCAACAATCCCAAATAACAAGCAACAAAATAATAAAGGACATATATCACCAATCAGATGCGGAAGCGAAGAAGACGAAACCTAGATCAGAACGAGCACGAGCAGCCAAAACAAGCCAAAATGACACGAGCTTCCAAAATAAGCCAAGAGAAAAAAATTAACAGATATCAGGGGTGTGCTGCATGCGAACCCCCAATTAACTCACCACGAAGTTGCATTCGCGATCGAGCTAAAAATATTAACTTGCGTTCTTGATATCATGTTAGAATTCATATTATTTATGAATTCTTGTAAGTCAATAACAAGAGTAAAGAAAAGATAATAAGACTATTATTGATAGTGAATTGGTAAGTAAAATAAAAACAACTACATCCCTTTATATAGAGTCTAAAAGTAAAACAAAAATTTATGCCCACCGATGTGGGACTTTACAATGTTAACACCCAAATGAACAACATTATAAAAAAATGAGACATAACATCAAAGAACAGTCATCGGAGTCGGTAAAGACCAGTTCACCGAAAGTTGTTCCGGATCTGAATGAACGGGAACAAGTCACCCAAAATACAAGGAAAATTTGAGAAAGACAAAACGGTAGCCAGTGGGTCACGGAAAGAAACACAGTCATCGACTGAGTAGCCTTCTCTCCGGTGTCAACTATATTTTCCGCCCGTAACAACAACAAAAATATCAAAGCGTGGTGGTGTCGGTGTTGGCTGTCAAATTCCGGCGTCGTGAGTTCGACGGAGGTGACAGCGGGATGGGATTTAGGGTTCGCCGAAGACGTGTTACCGGTAATGAAAGGGGTTGGGGGGGGGGGGGGGGTGAGTTAGAATGACAAAGGGAGCTCATGGTTTATGCGGCTCAAGAGAAATAAATAAAGGGCGAGGTGCGGCTACACTCCTCCAAATAAAAAAAAATGGGGGATTTTTTTGTGTGTGGGGGTGGGGTTGGTTTTGGAGGGGAAAATAAAAAAGGGTATGGATTGGACTTGGATTTGGCTGATTGGGCTGGTCCGAATTGGGCATCGGATTGGGCCGGGTAATTTGGGGTGTTGTAGGTTTAGAAAAATAGAAAATGGGTTTATTATATATATAAAAATTCCTTGAAGAAAAAATGTAAATTATTTAAATAAAAATGATGATGTTATAATAAAAATATAATATTCAAAAAGACTTAACGCTTAAAACAAAATAAAAATGCAATGCCATTTTGCGGAAAAATAGGATACTATGGAATATTTATGATTATGATATATAAAAATGCAAAAAATGATAATAAAAATGCGGTGTCAAAAATATTTAAAATTGCAATAAATTATCGGGAAAGATGGGTCAAAATTGGGTGTCAATAACATGCCCCTGTTTGACTGGAGACGATGGAAGAGTTTTCGGTCAAATACGTTGACTGATTAGCCAATTTTGTCCCTGATTGACCAGATTAAAAGAACATGGGTTGGAGGTGGAACTCCGGGGACAAGAAATTTTACCTATGGGAGAATCGAAACGCCGGAGTTGATGCAGATTCAAGAAATAATTCCCCAGTGTCAAGTTATGATGACACTGGTTACAAGTGTGGTGGGGTGCTGGAAGAGACAGGGTATTTGTTTCCTGAAATGTCTCTAGGGTGTTTGTTCTCAAAGTCAAAAATGCAAAAGGTATTTGTTCCTCGTGCTGAAAAAGACAGGGTGTTTGTTCCCTGAAATGTCTCTAGGGTGTTTGTTCCCGAGGTAAAAAATGCAAAAGATGTTTGTTCCTCATGTTGAAAAAAGACAGGGTGTTTGTTCCCTAAAATGTCTTTAGGGTGTTGTTTCTGAGGTCAAAATGCAAAAGGTGTTTATTCTTCGTGCTGAAAAAAGACAGGGTATCTGTTCCCTGAAATTCCTATAGGGTGTTTGTTGCCGAGGTCAAAATGCAAAAGGTGTTTGTTCCTCGTGCTGAAAAAAGACAGGGTGTTTGTTCCCTGAAATGCCTCTAGGGTGTTTGTTCCTGAGGTCAAAATGCAAAAAAAAAACACAGATAAACATCATTTTTAGACGTAATATAGATGTTCCTCGTGCTGAAAAAGACAGGGTGTTTGTTTCCTGAAATGCCTCTAGGGTGTTTGTTCTCGAGGTCAAAAATGCAAAGGTGTTTGTTCCTCGTGCTGAAAAAGACAGGGTGTTTGTTCCCTGAAATGACTCTAGGGTGTTTGTTCCCGAGGTAAAAATGCAAAAGGAAATGCAGATGACGTCGTTTTTGGACGTAATGCGGATGTTCATCATTTTTGGACGTAATGCGGATGTTCGTCGTTTTTTGGACGAAGATAACGTCGTTTTTGGACGTGGTGCAAATGTTTGTCATTTTTAGACGAATATGACATCATTTTTGGACGTGATGCAAATGTACGTCGTTTTTTTACAAATATGACGTCATTTTTTGACGTGATGCAAATGACGCTGGTGCTCAGGCGTGACTGAATTTAAAATATCCGCATTAAAAGGTGGGCGCTTGACATAAATTAAAACATTATGCAAATGACGCCGGTGCTCAGGCGTAACAGAAATTAAAATACCCGCATTAGAAGGTGAGTGCATGACATAAATTAAACATGATGCAAATGACATCGGTGCTCAGGCGTAACAGAATTTAAAAATACCAGTGGGCGCCTGACAAAAATTTAAACGTGATGCAAATGACGTCGGTGCTAAGAAGATATGCATATGACGCCGGTGCTCAGGCGTAACAGAATTTAAAATACCCGCATTAGAAAGTGGACGCCTGACAGAAATTTAAATGTGATGCAAATGACGCCGATGCTCAGACGTGCACATGAAACGATAAGATTGATTTTATTCTTATCTTGAAAGCATGCAAGACAATGTCATTACAGGTCTGAATGAAAGGTACCAAAATAATCTATAGTTTACCACGAAGTCAGTCTTCTTCACTATACCGATTGTTACTTGTTCTTTCCTATGCACACTCCTAACTGTGTTAGTATCAACCAAGTCAAATAATGATACTTAAAATATTTTTTGTATTTTTTTGTATCAGCATGTGGGATATATATGTCTTTTGACTTGAGGTCAATACACACCTCATTTACAGAGTAATGTACTTTGACCCTGTCCTAAGAGTATATTCCTTATAGGATAAGATACGGCTTGTGTTGGGTACATTGCGATGTAAACTAAGGTGGTAGTTGAGCTAAGAATATGATTCATTCCTTGATTATATATTCGAGAGAACACTTAACTTCTCAGTGATATTAGGTCGACCAAATCATTAGTCAATGCAAAAGACATATTTAGGATATGGTCTAGTTGTCGACTAATATAAATGAGATAAAGTGATCAAGCTAGTTGGATAGACACATGACAAATCCTAAGCTTGATCGAGTGTATCGCGAATGAAAGGAATTTATCATCTCACATAAAGGTTATGTTTACTGGAGTCATGTAAACGTACTTCACATATTGAGTTCGTCATACGACGCAGTCTAGGAGTTCCGTATGAACCTTAATTTAATTTGGGTCGATGTGTGAAGGACTAAAGGGTCATACTAAGTCGATTATTTTTTCAGTTTAAGGGTATATTGAGAGAATGTAAAATATTCGATTTAGAGTCGAGATATTTAAACAAATGATAATTATGAGATAATTTCTATTCGATAGAAATTATTTAATTAAGTCAAAATTAGATTTTGGGTTTAATTAAATCAAAACGTGCTGAATATTAAAATGGGACGGTTAAGCCGCGGTGCCGACCCAGCAGTGGGTCCAATCCGATTGGCCCACTGCACCTCGGGATTTGGGTCAGGTTTTAAGTCTAATCCTAATCTGATTTGAATCCTAATCTCCCATGTATAAGCAACACTACGCCATAAATTTTAGGTTGATCAAATAATCAAACCCAGGGTCTTAATTTTTGTTTTATGAACTCAGAGTTCAGAAAATAAAACTCTCTTAAACCTTTGTGGCTTTCTGATGGAGGAATATTCGTGCACTTCCTTAGTGAAGATTCCAGATAACACAAACTGTAAGTTTATGTTTTGTCTTTACAGATTTCAATTGTAACATAATCATAATAGACAGAGTTGTTGGCGTAATTAAGTTGTGCCTCACCGAGCTTCATTCTTCTGTTGTTACTGTGCAAATCTCCAAAACGGAAGGAAAATAGAGAAGGCCAAAGCGTCGATTGCATGTTAGGATATTGCTTGGTAAAAGTGCTACGGTATGTTTCCTCCCTCCTTGCATTTGTTAGCTTTAGGAAAAAGAGAGACCATTTCAGACAGAGGTGTTCGATTGGTGATTGTTTACTATGGGTGCCTTATCCAGCTTGATGCTTGGGGTTCTGACGGAGAGATTGTACAAATAGCAATGCCATTAGAAACAGATGTATCAAATCTGGTTTCTGCAAGTGAAGAGAAGTATAGGAATCTTCTGGGTAAACCAGCTCTTCCTCTTGTCCAGCTTTGCTTTTCTGTAATCTTTTGTTCTCTCTCTAACTTACTGCACAACTCTTACTTGGACTTGCATCTAATGTGGATCTCTCTTCAAATTAAATGGAAGTATGCAAAATTTATATGTTATTCAAGCTTATTTCCTAGATAGCACAGTACTGTTTGAAAGTAGTACCTACACCCACTGGACACTCCCTGTGGTTTCTATTCAATTATCACCCCTACATATTTGAAGAGGAATTGGGGTTCCTTACTTTTGATGTCTGTTTTATATGTACCAATTCTAGGCCATCTTATCCTTGAATTCATTCCATGCTAGTAGTTTTTTTTTTCAAAAAAATAATTTAAAGACTCTTGGTTTCGTGTAGTAAATTAATTGCAGAAAGTGCTAAACGTATACCAGACGTGGAGACTGTCTCTGGACACAAAGGAGTAGAACTTTCAAGGACCCCCATTGTTCTGAAGAGTGGTGATTGGGAGCTGAAAGTGGTTCCTTGGATAGGTGGTAAAATCCTTTCTATGGACCATATACCTTCAGGTATTGTGAGCTCCACATTTTTTTTTTCTTCAGTAATTCGATAACCTTTCACTTTCTTTGCATTTTTGCTGGTACTCATTAAGCTTATTCATGTCCATTTACATTGTAAGTGTCCTTTATTTAAAACATTAGTGGATCTGTAAACTGAAAAGTGTCGGACACCGCTAAATATTGGTGATTTTAAATGTGTTGGAAAGGTTCTTTTAATCGTCCCAAATGATCATTGGCTTATCATAGGAAGTCTGTTCAGGGTTTCCGAGAAAACCTTGCTAGTCCGGGAAGATCTCCAAGGAATAAGAGACATAAGCTTGTCAAAGGAGGACATGGTATATGGTCCTGGAATGTTATTAGTTTGGGTATGTAGATCAAACAATTACATTAATGCAAGCCTCCTGCTATAGTTGACAATTTCACTGGCTGTGTAGATGACATAAAGACAATATAAGTTTCCTGCTGCAGTTATATTTTCACTAGTCATGTAGATGTCATAATGACAATTAAAAGCCTACTTGTTTGCAATCAATCGTTGTGGATTAAGGGTGTCTTTGGTACGAAGGAGAACATTTTCCAGAAATTGTTTTTCCAATTTTTTCATGTTTGGTTGGTCAAAATTTATGGAAAATATTTTCTCTAAGAAATGCAAGGTAAGACTGCGTATAGTTGAAGAAAGCCTTGGAGTAACTGGTAAAGTTGTTGTCATGTGACCAGGAGGTCATGAGTTCAAGCCATGGAAACAACCTCTTGCAGAAATGCAAGGTAAGACTGCATAGACCCATGTGGTCCGGCCTTTCTCCGGACCCCGCGCATAGCGGGAGATTAGTGCATCGGGCTGTCTGTCCCTTTTTTATTTTCCCTAAAAAAATAAGTTCCTTAAAATTTGAGGAAAATGACTTCCTTAATGGAAGTAGGAAAATAAGTTCCAAAAGTGATGTTCCACAGTAATAATCTCCTCTTTCCCCTTGAACACACCCCACCCACCCCCTAAACTCCCACCCCATAATGTTTGCCTAAATTAATACCAAATCCTTTTTTGATAATATTTTCTTCTTACTTACATAATACTAGAAAATAAGTAAAAAACTCACTTATTTATTAATGATTCTTCATCATTTCGAATAAAACCAGAAAAAATAAGTAGAATCCTAGCTTATTGACTTGAACACTAACTTTTAAATAAATCTATAGGACAAAAGGAACTTAACTATGGCACTGGACGAAAAGCAAACAACATAGCTATACTTGACTGGAGTCCCAATCCTAAAATATCATCTCTTTTATAAGATCAAGTACCTATTACAAAATTTGAGTAAACATAAAACGACGGGATATGATGTCAAGATAATTTAAGGAAAGTTGTTGTGTTGGTACCGTTGTCTTGGCTTACACTAATACTGACGGTTCAAGTTATCACGTTCACCGCGCAGTAAGTAAATCTGATGGTATTCAATTATGGAAGGTTCAAAGCTACGACTACCTATCCAGATGCAACACCGGACCGCTGAAAGATTGCTAGAAAGACACCTTGTGAGTGCGCCAAAATCTCTTTAAAGAGGGAATTGTTGAAAATAAGATTATCCCATTATTTATGACTCGAACAATTGGGATCCCGCACGCGGAAAACGTCATTTTCACACACGTGCACACGTAGTGCCAAGTACCGTAAATTTCATTAGTGAAAGAGATATTAGTACGTAAGTGAAACGTTTGAGACATAGAATGGACGGTTATTGATAAAATAACAAGTATTCCACATTGGTAAACGAAGGAAGAATTGTGCGAAGTGTAAGATGGAATGGGTTGGGAAAGGGCCGCAGAGCCGAGAAGGGCCGCGGCGCCTCCCGGGACTGGGCCTTGGCACCGGAGCGCCGCGACTCACCCTAGCAGTGTCGCGGCTCACCCTAGCAGTGCCGCAGATCGTGGATGGAAGTGAGGTCCTCGACTTTATAGCTGTCCAGAGCCGCGACTCTTCCCTGGCAGTGTTGGTTTGACGGAATCCCAAAGGTTTGGTTGTTGAGGTGGTTTCAATGGCATAAATCCACCCAATAATCGCCATTACTTGGACCATTATTTTACTGAATTACTTGAGGATTAAAGGTCATCCCTTACATGGCAATTGAATGTCATTATGGAGCAATTGAAAGGCCATCTTGCACACCTATTTATTGAAGCCTTTGACTCAATTGGAAGAACACACTTCACTCTTGTTTAGTTCAGATTTTTCTGAACTTCTTTCTCTCTAGCATACTTTCACACACTCAAAAGTTCTTCTTGAGAAACACTTGAGTTTCCTTTGAACATTTGTTTGATGTTGTTTTATCTTGGGATACAGTTGTTCATAAACGTAAAATGATATATACGGGACAATAATGTCTTAAGGACATAGTGCTAATACTCGACTCAGTACAATTGTAACAAGTAGGGATTTAGAGTCTCTTGATTTCAGGTTATCAAGATCAAGGAACTTGTTGCAATTGAACGAAGATCCAGGACAACCGTTCAAGACATATCAAGAACTCACAAGTTTACTGTAGCCACAACTCTTGTTGGCTACAAGTTTGTTAACTGTTGTAATTCATTATTGTTTATCCTTTCGAAGCACTAGTAGTAGTTATATACTATTCTCGTACATCCATTGTAACTCACAGTTCTAACAAACCCTTTAATGTTATCAATGATATATTCGAGGTTATTGTACGATGAACCTCGCAAACTTTGGATAATTCTCAATTGATTTCACTACTACGTTTTTGATCTAATGCGACGGTTCATATAAGGCTAATGCAACGCCATATGTAGTACTGTTGCATTAGATGTGGCTAATGCGACGGGTTCAAGTGTAACAAAATAGAAAATTAGGCTAATGCGACGGTAGAACATGACCGTTGCATTAGCCTGTGTAATGCGGCGACTCAAATTATCTAATGCAACGACAAAAAACGACAGTTGCATTAGTCTATGTAATGCAACGACTGTCTCTGGCTAATGCAACGGTCCCTTAATTTTTTTATTTTCCCTCCTTCATAAGTGAATCCCATTTTTAAACCCCAAAAAAACCCAAAACCCGAAATGCTCTCATTTTCGGTGATTTCGCCGAGTGAACAGTGAAACCGTCGGAGTTTCGCCATTTCTGGCCAATTCCGACATCCATCGGGGACGAGACTTAGTTCAATAGCTTCGTCTCTTCAAGCCCGTTATTTCCATACCAAGTACCCCCATCGATTCATCCTACATCTCCGTCAATTTCAGATCTAAAAACTCACTGCAAGCCTGTCAATTTCGGTCGATGTTTTTGCAAATTCCGACGATTTCAAGGTTCGGCGTTGGTACCATCACACTAGGCATCACCTTCCCTTCATTTTGACACTCCCCACGTTGTTCGATTCTCACCAAAACGCCACAACACCCAATCGAAAAATCTGAAAACCCTAGCCACCGCCATATCATTTTTCGGCGACCTGAGACACAGTCGACGACTGAGGTTGGTACCATTAGTTGCGTCGTCCTAAACCCAATATTTTGCAACCATACACCATCTTCAATTCATCCTCAACTTTCAGATCGATCATTCAAAATTTCCGATCGATTTTGGGCATTTTCCGGTCATCTCAGTCATTATCGACGGCTAAGGATAACATAATTGAGTTCGTCTCATATTTCTCGACATTTTGCACTATTACCCGAAGCTTGGTTGTAAACTTTGGAGTTTCTCTTGTTCTGTTTGGTTTAGTTTATATTATGCCTTTCACATGCTTACCTTAGTTAAATTTAGCCTAGTATGAGATTGATAGGTATGTTGACATCTATTTTAGAACTTTTTATGTTGTACTCACTAATTTGAAGTAGTGTAGTCTAAGTGTGGTCTTTAATGGTTTGTTTGGCCTTCAATTTGATCATATGATGCCTTATTACTTTCTGTCAAACTCTTAGTTGCACCTAGATATGTATGTTGATATGTAAATTGCCTAGGTTAGGTAAAAATGGACTACAAATGCTCATTTGTTCTTGATCTAGGTTAATGAATTGTTTGCGATCCATCTATGGGTATCATGTGCTCATAACTATTCAACTTAAGTATAAAAGAGGTTTACAAAGACTGTAGTTTCATGTGTTGTCTTGTCTACTTGATATAGAAGCATGCTGTAGCAATCTAAGGCTAAAATATATATTGATGTTTTATCTGGTTTGAGGATCGGAGAATAGTTGTTTGGTCCTATTATGTGTTAGTATGCTCAGATACCTACATTGTTAGCATAATTATATCATGAACAACTTATGTTGCTCTTTGTCTATATCTTTGGCAAGTAAAACACTGAACATAGTAGGATACTAGACATCACTTTAAATGAGATATAATGACATCATTCCACCTTTGTATAATTTGCTGAGATTTTTCTATTTCTCACTTGGTTGCAGCGGAATTGCAAATTCTTCTACTTGTTCATATCTACGTCAACCATATTGTGCATATATGTCTTCGTCATATCTTTGGTCAATATTCTTCATCGTGATGACAACGTATGGAGAGCAATTTTACAAGATATCTTGTCAGATGTTCTCATTGTATACTGCTTCATTGTTGTTTGGTTTGTTGGTGGCCTTACTATTTTCCATTTCTACCTGATTAGCACTAACCAGGTGACCTTTCTAACTAAGATGTATTCTAACAAATTAGTTATGGTTCTTCTGTAATATTATCTGCAATATGAGTTGCCTTATGGTTAATTGGCATCTTTAGAAACTTCCAACTTAAAATTGCACATTTTTTATGGTGAATCATGTTATGTGTGCCTTGCTCATAGTTTAAATATATCCCGCAGTATGAACTACTCTTAGCTGGCAGGAATTTCTGGCTGCTAGGATATATTAGAGCACATAAAAATGAAGGTTTATTTATTGTCCATTTAAACATCTTGATGGATCTCTCTGTTTTGTTTTGAGCTGCAACATCTGGATCATATTCCTTCTTGTTTTCTTTCTTTTTATTCTTTTTCATGGTAGGTTGTCCTTTTGTGTCACACTTAATCTATTTATTTGTGAGTTTTTCGTGCATTCTTCTATTGTTTCACAGGTTTTGTGGAGGATTCACTAGACAAACTTTAGATGTCTTGTCCTGGTTAGAGTAATAATATGTGAAAGTGAACCTGCTAACATCTACAATACCGTCTGACATTGTACTGACCCCTTAAGTTTTATTTGAGTTTTATTGGAATCTGTGTTTCCTCTCAACTTTCTTACTCATGTTATTCTTCAAAGTGTCGTTTGTTTGAATATTTCTCCAAGGATTGAGTTCTTAAACTATCCAGCTATGAGATGGATCTAATGTTATTATAGAATTTATTAAATAAACCCGCTGCCACCCTCTTCCAAAAAGGTTAGAGAATTTTACACTAAGGATCCACTTCCATAATTTTTCTTACTCTGCAGACAATAATCTACCACACATTGAAAATTATGACAATTCCAGTGTAGTGGCTCTAAACTCTCGGTGATGTATAGAGCATACTTCATAGTCTTAGTTGAGTTGTTCCATTGAAAATCAAGAAATGCACTTTCAATTAAATGTTTGCTTACAGTTCTCTATACTTACCTGCTTGAAATATAAATTTAATGTGTTGCTTCATATTCTTACAGAACCTTTTTTGTTGCTTTTTGCAGACTACTTACGAGAACTTCAGGTATCGATATAATGACGTTGTAATTAGGGCTGCACAAAAAATGGATCGGATTGAATTTTTCGGTCTGGTCTTCGGTCCTCGATCCGGGTTTTTTTTTTCCGGTTTTTAATGTATATTGGACCGGACCGGACCGATTTTTTCGATCCGGTCTTCAGTCCGACCTTTCTGGATTTTCGGTCCTCGGTCCGGTCCAGTCCAAAACGAGGGTTTTGTGCAGCCCTAGTTGTAATGACTGAGCCAGCATCTTCCAACTTTGTGGGAAATATCACTAGCTCAAAAGAGAAGATAAATATTGAGATGGGAACAATGTTTTCAGAGGATAGTGTACTTTCACTTCCTGAAATATTGCTGAATTTGGAATATGATGAAATAGATGATACTAGTCAATTTTTTGTTTCCAATACTTATACTAAATTTATTATATATATGGAGATACTTTTGTGAACAATTATTTTGTAATATGTCCTATGGGTCTAATATTGTAATATCGTACTTTTGTGAACAATTAGTAAGACAATCCTTTTGTATTATTATCTTTCTCTTTTTATTATTTATTTTGTCATTATTTTTTCTATAGCCGTTGCATTAGGTGACTCTAGGCTTCTTCAAACCAGGTGCATATCTAATGCGACGGCTGTACTAGGCCGTCACATTAGGTCTATATCTGTTGCATTAGGTGACTCTAGGCTTCTTCAAACCAGGTGCATATCTAATGCGATGGTTGTACCAGGCCGTCACATTAGGTCGATCAGTCGTTGCATTAGATATGCACCTAATGCGACGGTTAAATAAGGCCGTCGGATTCAGGGGCGGACCTAGGGGGGCTTCAAGGTATTCATGTGAAGCCCCCACAACATAAAAAATGTGTAGTTGAGATGGTAGAAATCTGAATTTTTACCCCAATGAAGTCCGGTTCGATTCTCAGCAAATGTATTCTTTTCTTCATTTATCATCTTTTTGCTTTAAAAAAAATTACTATTGGGCCATGAAAGATGGATGTACAAGCCCATACCGAAAAAACTCAATCCAAAATTTAAAAAATAATTGACTGAGTCCATTAAAAGCAACGCAGACTCCCAAGTCCCAAATAAATAGATCTATAAATTAAAAAAAAAAACAAAAAAAAAAACCAAAAAGAAGAAAACACCTTTGGCTTGGTGCACATACCGCAAAAGGGACAGTTAGGCCACTACGACGAGCCCTTCATGTAAAAATATCTCCAAAAGTACTTTCTCTTTGTTTTTTTTAAAAAATAAAATATTTAGGGTTTTTCTTTTATGTGTATACTTTTATTTACTTATGTATGAATCGAAAGAGGGATTTTGATGCTTTAATTATTGTTGTTTTTGGATATTTTAAAGTGATTGTGCTTCTTCTATGTTGTTAGTTTAGTTTTTGTATGAGAAGTACCCGTTTGTATTTACTCTTTGTTTAGTTTTGTATTTATTGTTAGTATAGATTATTATTCTATTTATAGATACTTGTTATTTTAATCTAATAATTTTATTATTATTTTAGGATGCTTAAGTTTCTAGCTAAAAAATCAAGACACATTGAGTCAAGTACTCCACCGAACCCCCCAAATGAAGCTCCAATTCGAATTGAAGCACCAATTCCAATTGAGGCTCCAATTTCAAACGAAACTTATGTGAAAGGAGCATATTTGGTGTCTGATCCCGCAAAAAGAAAACAAATTTTGGAATTTCATCCAAATCAGCAAGATGAGGTAAGACGAGCTTACCTTTTGAAAGGTCCAACTCAAATTAGGTTGAAGGAATATCCTCCTGACTATGCTTCAGGGATAAAGCGTAGTTTTGCCGTAAGTTGGTATAAATATGATTGGTTGGAATATAGTGTAAAAAATGATGCTGTTTTTTGCTTGCCTTTTTATTTGTTCTACAATGGTTCTAGTAGAAGTCAAACAACATTGGTGAAGGATGGTTATAGATCTTGGCACATGATTTTTTTTATAAAGAAGCATGTTGGTAAAAGCCCTACTAGTCATCATAACACTTATGTGAAAAAGTGTGATGCTCTTATGAATCAGGCTCAAAGTATTCAAGCAGCTTATGTAAAGAATACTGAAAAAGAAAAATTGATTATGTTATTTGCTTGAAAGCATCTCTTGAAGCTGTTAAATACCTTGTTAGGGGCGGGTTGACCTTTAGAGCACATGATGAAGGAGTGAATTATGTATACAAGGGTCACTTTCTTGAGTTTGTATCTGTGTTTCTTGCAAGAGCTGGTGATACACGTTGGGGTTTCCACTTTAGAGTTCTTGTTAGGTTAAAAAAATTGTTTACTCCCATTGTTGAAGTGTTGGAAGAACTGAAATGTGATAGAACAAGAACTCTAAAGTGTGATGCTCTTATGAATCAGGCTCAAAGTATTCAAGCAACTTATGTAAATAATACTGAAAAAGAAAAAAATGATTATGTTATTCGCTTGAAAGCATCTCTTGAAGCTGTTAAATACCTTGTTAGGGCGGGTTGGCCTTTAGAGCACATGATAAAGGAGTGAAGTATATATACAAGGGTCACTTTCTTGAGTTTGTATCTGTATTTCTTGCAAGAGTTGGTGATACACGTTGGGGTTCCCACTTTAGAGTTCTTGTTAGGTTTAAAAAATTGTTTATTCCCATTGTTGAAGTGTTGGAAGAACTGAAATGTGATAGAACTTCAAATGATAAAGCAAAAGGTTTGTTATTGATGATGAAACAATTTAATTTTGTGTTCATGTTGCATTTGATGATTGATATTTTGGCGGTGACAAATGAATTGTCAGAAGCATTGCAAAAAAGTGACCAAGACATTTCAAATGCCATGAACCTTGTCCAAGCCAACAAGAATATGTTCCAAAAATGAGAGAATGTGGATGGGAAGAATTTTATGACAAGGTTGTATCATCTTGTGGTAATCTCGAGATTTATGTGCCTGACATGGAATCACGATATGTAAAAGATAATAATTCCAAACATAAAACTCCTTTTGTGACCACTTTGCATTATTTTAAACATGATTGCTTCTTTCATATCATTGATTTGATATTGAAAGAGTTGAATGAACGGTTTACTCCTGAAAACATGGAGTTGTTGAATTGTCTTGCATGTTTGAGTCCTTGTTCATCATTTGAATCTTTTGACACTAAAACACTTGTGAGGATGTCGAGATTGTATCCAAAGGATTTTTTGGATGTTGAAGATGAAGAGTTGTCTGCCCAACTAGAATCCTTTATTAATTGTGTACGGATAGATGATAACTTTTCCAATTTGAAAGGACTCTCGGATCTTTGCAAGACTCTTGTGCGAAAAAAGAAGCACAAGACTTTCAGATTTGTGTACAAGCTTGTGAAGTTGGCTTTGATTTTACCAGTAGCAACTGCAACTGTTGAGAGAGCTTTTTCAGGGATGAATTATGTGAATGATGAACTAAGAAACAAAATGGCGAACCAGTGGCTTAATGATTGCTTGATTACTTTTTTTGAGAAAGATGTATTTAGTACAATTGCTAATCGAGATATTATCAGTCGGTTTCAAAGAATGAGAGCCAGAAGAATGCAACTTGAAGTTATTTGAGTGACTTATGTTTTGATTATGTAATACACATCTTTTAATAGACGTTTATCATTATTGTTAGTATTGAACATTTTTTTAATATAGTAGTATTAATATTGAATGGTTGAATGAATCCCCTGTTTTTGAATCCTGGGTCCACCCCTGGTCGCATTAGGTGCATATCTAATGCGACGGCTGTACAAGGTTGTCGCATTAGGTCCCTTTCGCCGTTGCATTAGATCTAATGCAACGCCAGAGGATGCAACGACTCCTCGTCGTTGCATTAGGTCTAATGCAACGGCGAAAGGGCCCTAATGCGACGATTTTGAGGCGTCTCATTAGCCTTGAAATATAGTAGTGTTTATTGAACTCATTCTTTTTTGTTCCCATAAGATCTTTTATCATTTCTTTAGAGATACTGGTCAAAATCACATCTGAAGTATCATTTTTTTATGAGTTTCAAATCTCAATCACTAGTTATTCCCTTTTTATGTTCAAGATTCATTTTAACAAAAAAAGAAGCTAAATGAGTGATTTTTTATTATTCTTAACATAGCACATAATCAGAAAACAATAGAAAAAAAGTCAAAAAGGAGAAACAAGATAATTTGTATTTCTTAACCAAAAAGGCATATCACATTATCTTCCACATTTCCAAAATTATAAGTATGCTATACATTTTTGTTGACTAACTTTAGGTACATGGTCTAAACGAGTATCTAACAAATTCAAACGCCTAATATTTGACATATTCTTGTCAGACCTTTCCGCGCGTACTCATTATGGGATGTAACCAAAATAAAAAGAATCTTGAGATTGTTAGTTATATTTCCCGATTGAGTTGTCTGTTAGTAAGATTTAATCCAAACTTCCATTGTGGCATAATTTAAATTTCTTTGTGCGAGTACATTTTGTATATATTAAACATACCAAGTAGCGATGAGTGCTTTTATACTGGCTATATAAAATAAACTCTCCAATCTATTGAATGTACTTAGACTCATAGTCTTGATAAAATTATTGTGAGTAGTGTATGTTGTTTGTAGTTTTGATTTATTAAAGAGTGATGTTCTTTTGTGGATCGATATACTTGATAAGTTGGATGAAGACATATAATAATTAGTTGATAGAATTCATATTTCAGTTTAGAGATTAATGATATTTTTTTATAGAGTGTATATGTTTTCATGTGTAAATCGGGACGATGAATTTCGTATCTGATCCCATGAAATAATTTAAGCGAAAGTGTATTTATAAATCAATAAGTTAAATTATTAATAATTTAATTTAATTGATTGATATTTATAATCTTAACATATGAGAGCTAAATAAGATTTTAATCAAGAATGATATAATTAGATCATAAAACACGACCCGTTCAAGCCCATTTTAGTCTAACCATTTCGTCAATGAGTTCACATTTTTAGTTTGAAGAGAACATAAATGTTTTTTCTACCTACAATGTTGCGGTCCAGATTGTGTGCATCTCATTAACTGTCACGATCCGACCTTGGACCCGCGACTGGTGCCTTACCCCGGGCACCCTAGTGATACTACATCAGAGAAAAACCAGCGGAAATAAACTCATAGACATGGAACAACATAAGATAAGAAACAGGCTAACCAAAACGGTCACCTTTCTGCATATATATAACAAAACCTGAACAGTTACATCCTTTACAAGCCCAACTCACAACAGGACTACAGACCTCTAAGAATTTGATATAACAACTATGATGGGACAGGGCCCCGCCATACCCCTGAATGTACAAGTACCTACAATGACAGGGAACCATACCAAAAGATAAGCCTCCGGAGAAACGGAGCTTCCCAATACACAGAACCGTGATCCTATGAGCGAGGATCAACAACCGGTGTACCTCTACCTGCGGCATGAACGCAGCCCCCCGAAGGAGGTCAGTACAACATGTACCAAGTATGTGAAACTGAAAGTACTATAATGAAATCACATTCCATCCTTTTAAAAGACCATTTTACAATAAATAAACAATTATGTCAAGTCAGGGACGCATGCCCTCAAAATCATCACTCACATATAACTATGGGTCTCACGCCCACAATATCAATCATGCCCGTGGAACTCCTTCCTCACTGCCGCCAGTACATGATGTAAAACAACACCCCTATGTGTACCTGAACACTAGATCCTGCCTGTGTCATAAAACCGATCGGGCCAAGTAGAATAGCCAACTACCAGATCCAATTCCTGCATCATAAAACTTTACGGGCATGCGAAGCCAACTACGATCAATCTGCGTCACGCAATCGACGGCAAGTATCTTAAGCCAACGTGCGATTACTGCTCGTCTCACGAGATATGACCGGGGCAAGTATCTTAAGCTATCTACCAGTGCCTGCCGATACACGAGAAATGATCAGGACAAATATCTAAAGTGTGCATGTAACACATGTACAAATCAAGCCCGTGACCACTCATCACTGCGGCAAGCTTCATGGATTAGCGGTCCATGGACTAATAACATAACCCGGGAATCTAACCTGCACCATGGCCGCATGCCCCCGGCATCTTACATCGGTGAAAGCATGGCCATGGAACAATCCGAGTGGACGCATACCCGTGGACCATTCAACGTGTCAGTATGCCCAAAGGAACAATATAGTGAAAGCATACTCGTGGGCCACCCAACGTGTCAGTATGTCCAAGGAAATAACAAGATAACACTCATAGTGGAAGCATACCCTTGGACCATCCAACAACGTCGGTATGTCCAAACAAACAACCAGATAACCGACCCTCCATCGAGAGACGTGGTAGCATAGAAATACAACACTTGCACAACAAAGGCTATCACAACAAGCATAGGCAAGTTCAACGTACTTTTAGCCTTTTATTAACATGTAAACTGATTCACCAATTTTATCAACTCCAAGTACTTTCATTTTATGCCAACAATCCGGGTTTTAACCCCAAAGTACCACATACTTTCATTCTTTTCAAAAAGACCTCTTTTTACGTAAAAGCCACACGATACTAATACTCGTAGTATCAAAACACGTTTTCTTTTCAAACCAAATTACTACACCTTCAGAAAATCCTTACAAGGCCTTTAAAATCAAGTAAGTAAATCGTTCTTTTTATCCTCCTTAAGTCGTTATAACTAACTTCCCATAAAGCTATCATAACACTTATACTTTTTAATAATTCAAAACAACCACATTCGTTTGGAAAACCAAGAGAACCTATTCTTTTTAAAACCAAGTATCAATTTCCTTCCGAATAATGATTCATAACTTTTTTTGAAATATTTCAAGGTTTTTAACATTTAGAACTCAAGTCAAGGACATCAAAGTGAAACCAAATTCATTTAACACACGTACGTCTACCGTACTATATATTTCACAACAATCATGCTCAAGAGGATATGAAGAATCACATACCTCCTCGGTTAAATCCATTTGTCAAGTCGAATATGCCGCGCGTAGAGTATCAACCTATAATAATCAAATACGTCTATCAACGTCTAGACTTCTTCGTAGAATATTCTAAGTATAAAGTTCCTTATTCTACGGAAAATTGGGCGACTTCCGTATCTACGTACTTTTCCACCTTTTTCAAGGCCCGATATCAATAGCCAACAACTCAAAGGGGATTACACGCCTAACTGGACGTGTAACATTCTGCCCCCCAATAAACCTAAACAGTCTATTTCTTTTTAATCTTCCTTCCACATATCATATACTCAATTATAAACTACTACAATATGTAATCTCCAATTACAATAGAAGGACAAAGATCATTACCTCGATAAGCCCAAAATTTTCCAATGATTAAAAGTCGATCCTTAGGAATCTTAGCTCCAATTCCTTACGTTCCAATCCGCTCCCAGCAACCCTTAGAAGCTCCTAACCAACTCTTCTTCAAGATCCAACTCCAAAAAGTGAAGAACACCTTAGGTTCCAAACCTACAAGTTTCGACCAAGGGGGTGTGTATAGGTTAGGGGTGTGAAATCCTTTCTAACACTTGGTTAACAACCTTCCTAACACATCAAGGAAGAACACTTAAAAATTTAAAGATTTTTGGACAACTTTTGGTCAAGGGGAAGGCCTAATGCCGAGAGCAACAAGGAGAGGGAGGGAGTTTTTGCCTTGGAAATTATTCTAAGTGTTGATGAAGTCTTCACTACAAGGGCCTATTTATAAGAAAACCAAGGGCTAGGATCAAAGCAAGTGTGTGGATGAGATTGGGGACAAGTGTGTGTGGGTCCCACAAGCCACTTGTCCAACACAAGACTTGGGACAACGGCTTGCGTATCGCGATTTCGACCATGGCCACTTGTCCACTCCATTTCGGCCATGTGCCACCTAAGGGGGTGACACGTGTCGCCCTCCTATTCGTCCAAAATATTTCATCTTCCTAAAACATCCATAATGACCAAAATCATGAAAATAAGGTGGGCCCCACAAAACCGTAAATTTTCCCCGTCGGCCCCACGTGACCAAATCTGGAAATAAAATTCCATAATTCTATTATATTCCCAGAAGTCCGAATACCAAATCTGGGAATCCAATTCCCATTTACGAACCTTTTTCCTTCACAAAATCCGAAAAAATTTCCGTTGGAAAATCAAATCTTTCTTCATTTCCAATCTTAATGTCGTATTCTCGTACGTACGTCCTCACATACATACCCTGGAACTACGGGGTGTAACATTAACTATCCACTAGGTCCATAGTCCACGCATAAGTATATACTTTTGTTTCATGTCGGTTCAGAAATTAATAACGAAAAGAGAATAATCCATTGATTATTTTTCTTAATGTAAAAAGTATATATATATATATATATATATATATATATGATATATAATATTTAATTATGAAAATTAAATTTACATTTTTTAATACAAGACTATTACCATAATTATACATGTACAAGAATTCTACTATGAATATACACGGGATATACGATATTTACATCGTATATTCTTTCACATCGCCACAGTCATAGCGGGGGTTGTCGTACACTGAGACTGTCCCTAAAATCTTCAAACTGAACTAAGGGAAGACCCTTAGTAAAGAAGTCAGCAATTTGAGACCTTGAAGGGACATGCAAGACACGTACTTGTCCACGAGCTACATTTTTCGCGAACAAAGTGAATATCCATCTCGATATGTTTTGTGTACTGATGTTGGACCAGATACCCAGAGAGATAGACCACACTAATATTATCACAGTAGACCAATGTAGCTTTCTGTATAGGAAAGTGAAGCTCTAATAAGAGATTACGCAGCCAACCGGATTCAGACAACACATTGACTACCCCTCAATACTCGGCCTCCGCACTTAATCACGATAAAGTAGTCTGGCGTTTAGCCGACCACGAGACCAAGTTATCACCTAGAAATATACAATAATCAGATGTCGAGCGTCTGATATCTGGACATCCACCCCAATCAGCATCTGTATAAGACATGAGAGTAGATACAGAGGATGGATATAAGTGCAACCATAATCAAGAGTGCCCTGAATGTACAACACAACATTTGAGAGCGTGCATATGTTATTCCATCGAATCATACATAAATAAACACACTTGTTGCACTGCATAAGTAATATCGTGTCTCGTGAATGTAAGATATTGAAGAGCCCCCACAAGACTACGATAATGGGAGGGATCCTCATAGGGTATGCTAGAATTAGCACTCAGCTTCGGTTTGGAGTCAACCGGAGTAGGAGATGACTTACAGGATGACACGTCAGCCCGCTTAATAATCTCAATCGCATACTTTCTTTGGAATAAAAATAGACCACCTACATGACGAGTTACATATATACCCAAGAAATAACTCAAAGGCCCCAATTCTTTCATAGAAAATTCGAAGTTGAGAAGAGACATGTTAGACTTGCGTAATTTATCAGAAGAGACAGTCAATATAATGCCATCCACATATAACAAAATGTATGTCATAGAAGTACCACGACGATAGATGAACAGAGAATGATCAGACCTGTTGTGAGAAAACTCAATTGTAGACACATAATATGCAAATCTTTTGTACCAGGCCCGAGGGGCATGCTTAAGCCATACAAGGACTTTTTGAGCAAACATACATGATTAGGATGATCGGGGTTCCTGTAATCCAAGGGTTGATGCATGTATACTATCTCACTGAGATCACCAAGTAAGAAAGTATTTTTGACATTCAGCTGATGAATGGGTCATGCTTTCGAGAGAGCCATACTGAGAACAACGCGAATGGTTTTCAGTTTTACCACCAGACTAAATGTCTCTCTACAATCCATGTCAACCTGTTGTGTTTTGCCATCAACTACAAGACGAGCCTTATTCCTCTCAAAAGAACCATCAGATTTTCCTTATGAGTAAAAATCCACATAGAACGAATCATATTGACACCAGGTGAATGGGGCACCAACTCCCACGTCTTATTTTCAATTAGAGCATTATATTCATCATTCATGACCATTTTCCAATTCGGGTCACGAAGGGCAGACATGGGGTTACGTGGTAGGGGTGATTTAGTAATATTAGAATTGAGATTAAATAGTATTTTGATCTAAAAATACTTCGTTGACTATGAGTAACATGATCTTGATTCAGAATAGAAGTGTGCCAGACCCGGGTCGATGTGGGGACGTCAAAATCGGCTTAGTTTGGGAGGTGGAGGCTCAGGTTGGGAGGTGGGCCTGCTAGTCGAGACGCTGGACCAAGTGACGGACTAGATGGGCCAGCAGACAGTGGACATGTTGGCCAAGAAACTGGACTTGGGTGTTGGTTATTTGGGCCAACATGTAGTGGGCCTACTGGCAGACTTGGAAGACGTAAGGAGTATGGGCCAACAGAAAGTGGGCCTGCTGGCTAGATTTGAGCACTGGAAGGGACTAGGCCAGCCGGTGTCTGCTGGTCCAGATCCCGAGATAGGGACCGAATCAAATGGTGAACCACATACGGTGAGAGCCCATCATCCAAAAAATTATAAGAATTAGACACAAAATTATGCAACTTAGCAAACAGAAATTGAGTTTCATAAAAAATTACATGGCGACTAATGATGATTTTATAAGAGGATAAATCATAACATTTATAACCACGATGATTAGACGAATAATCCAAAAAATACACAAGCAGTAGAACGGGCTTGTAGTTTGTTTATTATAGTGAAGGGAAAAAGAGGATAACATAAACACCAAACACCCTAAGATGAGAATAGGACGGATCTTTGTGATAAAGAATTTTGAGTGGAGATTGGTATGTTAATCCTTTGCTAGGGAGTATGTTAAGAAGGTAAGTGACCATTTGTAGTGCATGTTGTCAAAATGAAGGTAGTAATGAAGCATGGACGAGTAATATTCAAATAATATTATTAATGGTGCATATTTTTCGCTTGACTTTCCCATTTTGTGAGGATGTATGTGGATAAAAAATCGGAAAGATATACCATTAATGTTACAAAATTATCTAAATGGCCCATTATCAAATTCTCTTCCATTATCACATAGAATATTTTTAATTTCTCGTTCAAATTGGGTACAGATGAATGCTCTAAACGATAGGAATGTGGAATAAAGTTGAAACTTTTTAGATAACGAAAAAGTCCACAAAAAATTAGAATAATCATCCAAATATAACACATAATAACGGTGGCCTAAAGAGCTCAAAACGGGAGATATCCACAAATCACTATAAATAATATTAAATGTCAACAAAGTACTAGAATTTGAGGCAACAAATGGTAAGTTAACACGTTTTCCAAGCGAACATGAATGACACATATTAGTACTACGCGTACTATTACAGTTAATAAAATTATTATATTTAAGAAAAGAAAGAACATATCCTCCCGGATGACCCAAACGTGCATACCATAAGGACGGTGCTTAAGCGACAAACGTTGTCAGTGTGGCTTGATTAGTTGTGGTGATAGGATAAAGGTTGCCCCGACTATTACATCTCATTAGAGGTATCTCCATCGTGAAATCCTTCACAGAAAATCCAAAAGGGTCAAAGTCAACAGAAACCCAGTTATCAGTTGTAAATTTTCAAACAGACACCAAATTTTTAATAATTGAGGAGCATGAATGACATTTTCAAGGCTAAAAGTGAGTTTGGTGGAGATACATTTGTGTGACTATAACCACGAATTAGAATTAAATTATACCATTACAAATAATAATGCCACGATTTTTGCTCAAATTGAAATAAGATGAGAGATTACCTGGCGTAGACGTCATGCGAGAAGTGACACCGATGTCCATGTACCAATTTGAATTCAGAGGATTTAATCTATGTGTATGAATTGCTGCCTCGATATATGTAGGACTCAGAGTTGTTCTTTGGGCCGGCAATGAAGGCTGGCTTGTGGCGGAGGCCCAGCGAGCAGGCTACGCCGGGGCCCATTCTACCGCCCAGTTCTTTGAAAGTCGTTGGGCACATCTAATGGCCGGACACACCGTCTGCTGGATACGGTGGACTAGGTCAGTGCCCATTGGCCCAGCCCCACAGCCACTGTGCACTGGCCCAAGGCTACAATCAGTGGTTCTGCGACCCATTCTGCTGGTCGCTGCCACCCCGTCCTTCGCCACTGCCGCCACTACCACTACCACTGTCGCCGCCGCAGTTTTTCCACTATTTTTCTGATTTTGGCCCTTTTTACCGCCACCATTATTACAGTTTTGTCTAGAATTTTTCGGGAAGGAGTAAGGGTCATCGGTGTCACATGATGTGGCCACCATCATAGCAAAATTGGCTCTGGTCGCCGCATTTTTAGCTAAGTCGACTTCTTCTAAGGTAAGCATGAAACATTTTTGGTAGAACGGCGATAGATGATTGCTTTGACGAAGAAGAGTTCCAACGCCATTATAGGCCTCGAAGAGGCCTACAACCATCTGAAGAACAAGACGATCATTAGTGACAGGCATACCAACGTTCTTGAGTTGATTCGATAACTCCTTGAGCCTTTGACAATAGGCTGAGGCATTCGGAAAATCCTTCATATTTATGTGGGAGAATTCCTGCTCAAAGGTGACGGCTCGGGAATTTTTGTTGTCTTGAAATATATCATGCAACCTATTCCAAGCTTCTATTGTCGTAGCGTCGGGTTCAATAATTATCTGTAAGAGATCCGTAGAGATGGTGGAATATATCCATTGAAGGACAGTCGCATCAAGAGTTTCCCACAACTCAATTTCATCATCCACGGTAACACCTTCTCCTTGCCTTTTGCTGGTGGAACGATGTGATGGAGGACTCTATTAGACAGTGCATGAATTTTAAATAGTTTTGTCCACATTGCGTATTCGACATTTTCCATCTCAAAAAACAATAGGGATGTTGTTCTTGATATTGAAAACTGCAAGGACATGATGAAAGATGTTCTTTGTGGTAGACATGATGACAGTACAAGAAGAAAATTAGGGTTTGGAAGAAGAAGAAAAATTAAGGGAGGGAGTAGGGTCGGCCGTCGGCCACCACTGGTAGGGTTAGGGCGGCGGAAGGTGGGAAAATTTGGAGAAGGAAAATATTGCCCTAGACGACTGATACCATGAAAGAGAATAATCCCTTGATTATTTCCTTAATGTAAAAGGTATATATACATGATATACAATATTCAATTATGGAAATTAAATCTACATTTTTATAATACAAGACTACTACCATAATTACACATATACAAGAATCTTAGTATGAATATACACGGGATATACAATATTCACACGTATATTCTTTCAATAACATCCTAATAACCCTCATATTTTAATGATTATATTATATGAACGTCCTTACGGTTACCACTAACAATTGTCCTATTAAATCTGAATGCAAATGGTTGTACACTAGTAATCTAGTATTAAAATTACATTTACTGTATTTGGGTTAACGATGAATTGGTCAATGAGTGCCTACTTTGCAAAATATATGTTATACTTTAATTAACATTCTCTAGCGCTATAGGTTGGCCATTATTATTGTTAAGAGTCCACACCAGATGTAGAATGAGAACATGGACTCCTTATATGGACTTGAACAATCCTCACCCTACAATCTAGCTTTTGAGGTTGAGTTCGGTCAAAGATAAATTCTTTACATGGTATCAAAGTCAGACTAATTCCAATTCTTTGTTCACCGATTGTTGGGCTCTCAAATTAAGGGAGGGAGTAGGGTCGGCCGTCGGCCACCACTGGTAGGGTTAGGGCGGCGGAAGGTGGGAAAATTTGGAGAAGGAAAATATTGCCCTAGACGACTGATACCATGAAAGAGAATAATCCCTTGATTATTTCCTTAATGTAAAAGGTATATATACATGATATACAATATTCAATTATGGAAATTAAATCTACATTTTTATAATACAAGACTACTACCATAATTACACATATACAAGAATCTTACTATGAATATACACGGGATATACAATATTCACACGTATATTCTTTCAATAACATCCTAATAACCCTCATATTTTAATGATTATATTATATGAACGTCCTTACGGTTACCACTAACAATTGTCCTATTAAATCTGAATGCAAATGGTTGTACACTAGTAATCTAGTATTAAAATTACATTTACTGTATTTGGGTTAACGATGAATTGGTCAATGAGTGCCTACTTTGCAAAATATATGTTATACTTTAATTAACATTTTCTAGCGCTATAGGTTGGCCATTATTATTGTTAAGAGTCCACACCAGATGTAGAATGAGAACTGAATTTTATATGAGAACAATCCTCACCCTGTCCCAGCTTTTGAGGTTGAGTTCGGTCAAAGATAAATTCTTTACATGGTATCAAAGTCAGACTAATTCCAATTCTTTGTTCACCGATTGTTGGGCTCTCAAATTATATTATCCACGCTCCAGTTAACAAGGTCTGGGCGTGAGGGGAGTGTTAGAGTCTCACATCGGATATGGAATGAGAACATGGACTCCTTATATGAACTTGAACAATGCTCACTCCACACACTAGCTTTTGAGGTTGAGTTAGGCCTGAGATCCATTCTTTACAATTATAATGGCAGGATTGTGAGATATGCCAAGTGTTTATCCATTACAGAATATGGCAACAATGCTAAAAGTATAATAACACTGTATTGTGGACAGTGGCGGATCCAGAAGACTATATTTGGTGGTGCAAATTTTTTTTAAAATTTTTTATGCCTAGAAGGATTTTTTTTTTTATGCCTAGAAGACAAATTTTTTTTAAAAATCTGGTGGTGCAACTGCACCACCCTGTTGCTAGTGTATCCGCCACTGATTGTGGATGTCCATTTAAATACATAATTTTCTGAAAAAACTTGCAATCAAGCCTGCAGTTTTTGCAAATAACTTTTGAAAAGTCTCGCGACTACTTTTCTTTTATAAATATAAACCAAATGACTTTTTTTAAAAGACTCAAAAAAGTCAGAAGTCAACCAATACGAAAAAGTGTGGTCAATATAATTTTGAACAATTCAACAATAGCGGCTCTTCTATAATTAATTAACGGGTTAGCTACGCTAAGAGTGCGTTTGATTCGGGTAATAGAATCAGGGTAAGGGAATGAAATTCTCTAATTCCGTTAAAGTTATTTGTTTGATCTATTTTTTCATTCCCTTTATCCTCTTTTCTTTTTTCATTCCCTTACATTGATTCCCCACCCTCCTAAGTATTTTCATTCTCTTTCCCCAATTTATTACCCGGACTTCGGACTCCGTTTCCATTCCGTTTCTGAAACAGACTCAAACATGTAGGGACAATCAGGGTAATTCCTTTCTTCTCCATTCCCTTACTGAATTCTATTCCGTTTACTCTGCGCGAATCAAACACACCTAAATTTTCATGTATTATGACTCAGTTACAGATATACTATTTATATATATTAAAATCAAACACTTACGCCCTATGTATTATGAAACTTCTACACTTACACCTCTAATTCTGATGTATATCAATAACTAAATATATTAAATAAGATATATCAATTATTAATAATAACTTTTTTACACTTTAAATATATATTATTTGTAATTTTATCTAATTACAATATTTATTAAATAGAAATTTCTCTTTTTTTATTTATTACTTCGCTTCAAAATTATCTTAAATATACTTAATTAGATGACATTTTATTTGTGTAGAATTTTCATTATATAGATTAATTTTTATAAAAAAGAAAGAACAACATAAAGGGTGTAAGTGTTATAGTATATGAGTGTTTAATATAATGTAGCAAACCCTTAATCAATAATTTCTCATCTATAAATATATCTCCCTTGATAGACTTTCCTTCACATTTGTCTAAGTGATTCAACCCTTCACCCCACCCTTTATACAAAGAAATATGAACTTCTATTTCATTTTCATTTTTGCATTAGCTATTCCAAAATTAATCTTGGCACAAAATTGTGGTTGTTCAGAAAATTTATGCTGCAGCCAATGGGGATTTTGTGGAAGTGGAAATGATTATTGTGGACAAGGGTGTCAAGGAGGACCTTGTTTTAGTAATAATAATTCACCACCATCAACAAGCAATGGAGGTTCAGTTTCTGGTGTTGTATCTGATGCATTCTTCAATGGAATAGCTGATCAAGCTGCTTCTAACTGTGAAGGAAAAGGGTTTTATACAAGGGCTAACTTCTTTGAAGCTCTTAAATCTTATCTTAATTTTGGAACAGTGGGTTCTACTGATGATTCTAAGCGTGAGATTGCTGCTTTCTTTGCTCATGTCACCCATGAAACTGGACGTAAGTTTCTTAATTACTTGCATTTTCATTAATTCATGTTGTAATAATAGGGACGGTTAATGAAACTAGTGGCCTAAAGCTAAATTTTAATAAGAAGCCTTATTTAGTTTAATAAATTTTATACGTATATATATATATGTATCTGTTTTTTGTTTTATTGCAAAGATGGTTTTCAAACCATCTTGTTTTTATCTTAATCGTTCACTCGGTTACATGTGGGGTCTCGTTGGAGATATTTGGTAATGTTTTCGATGGAGTTTTAGTGAGTTAATGGTTAAAACACACCTAAACTATCGTTTTTTCGCGAGTTTCACACTCAAACTATTAGTTGTTTCATTTTTCTACTTGAACTCTCCATCTACGTATTAAAACATATCTCGAAATTGATTAGACTATATCGGTTGTTCTCTTTTCTACATGAACTATCAACTAGGTGTGTCTTAATACGTATTAGTGTTAATTATCAATTTAATTAACATGGGACTAATTTCTTGTTTCGTTTTACACGCAGACATGTGCTTCATAAATGAGATAAATGGTCCTTCAGGCGACTATTGTGATGAGAACAACACAGAGTACCCTTGTGTCTCAGGCAAGAACTACTATGGTCGAGGACCAATCCAACTATCATGGAACTTCAACTATGGTCCTGCTGGAAAATCCATTGGATTCGATGGCCTAAATGACCCTGACATTGTAGCAAGGGATGGTGTTATTTCCTTCAAGACAGCCTTGTGGTATTGGATGAACAATTGTCATTCTATCATTACTTCTGGCCAAGGTTTTGGACCAACTATTCGAGCTATTAATGGTCGGATTGAATGTGATGGTGGCAACGCTCAGACTGTTGCCAGAAGGGTTGAGTATTATACTCAGTATTGTCAACAACTTGGTGTAGAGACGGGGGATAATCTCACCTGTTAGGACCCTAGACAAGTCGGAAGCACTCTGACGATATGAAAATTGGATTTTTCTGTTCTAACTCTCTATCAGAGTTATCAATATTTATAAATTTGTTCCTATCTAACGGAACGCTATTGGATCAAATGACAATAAAACAACATACATTTTACTTACGCAGTTGTCAAGCTTATAATATATATATATATATATATATTATGAAAATTGAATAAGACTTTAGTATTATACTTGACTTTCTTTTATAAAAAATATACTCCCTCCATCCCCTTATGTAATTCATTTTGACCGGATACGACGTTTAAGAATTATTTTTAAATGTGATCTCAAATAAATCATAAATTTGTGTAATTATATAAGAGATAATGGTAAAAAAACACCTGAATTATCAGTTTTCGCGAGTTTAATATCCCAACTATTAGTTATTTTCTGTTTCTACCTCATCATCTATGTATTCCTGCTTAGCTGCCTTTGTGTCCCTTAATAGCTCTAAAAAAATGGACGTCCTTGCATATAATGGAGTATACATTGGGTGTGTACAGTCATGTATACCTTGTATACCCTAAGTATACAAGGAGTATATCCTTTATATACCTACGTTTAGTATACACCAAGCTGGTTTGCATTAACGAATGAGTTTAGATGTAAATTCTTCCTTTCTCGAGCCTGGCATGGCATGATATACCTTGGGATATACGGAGATACACTTTCATGTGTGCTTTAATAAACAAAGGGCTTATATCACATATAACTAAGGTATATTATAACATATAAAATGTTTTTGTGCTCGTGTTAGTGGGCTGAACTCTCTTCTTTCATTCTCTTCCTGTACGAGTCTAATTAGGGCCTATTGGCCCATAACATTTACCTCTTGTACAAAATTTGAATATTGGGCTTTTGGGTATTTATGTTTGCATTTTGGGCCTGTTGTGAGTCAGTAGCTTTGTTATTTTTTATACGATTATCACCTGTGTGTGTACTGTATACAAACAATTTCATTTCCATTTGAGTTTAGGAAAGGGATTTAGATTAAAAGATGTGGTTGACCTATACTAAACAAGAGCAAAAACTATGACTTTATAACTTACAAAGAGGATAATATTTTTGTCAAAACTTTATATAAGTCTATGGCATATTAAACAAGGAGTATACATTTGTGTATTTTCAAAAACCTATAAATATAAATGGATTATACATTTTAGCAAGTCAAGTAGAACTCTACATAAGGAAACCTTAAGTGTGTTTTGATCCGAAAAGCATAATAAATTATTTAAATCTTTATTCGCATTTTCAAAAAGGGAAAGGACTCAACTCGTTTGAGAAGAATAAAAGGATTTTACTTGATAAAACCCTTCTTGATATGTCATTACTTCATGTATATATATATACACACAACTTTTTAAAGCAAATATTTACTAAAGTCACGCTATTAAAATTCAAAGGTCAACCACATTCTGTGGATTCTTAATGCCGGGGGTGCCTAACACCTTTTCCGTGGAATCATTTGAACCCTTACCCGAACTCTTGTACTAAACAAGTTTTTTACAAATAATTACCTTAAATTGGTTTTTCTAAATTTTTAAAATTAATTAGGTGACGACTCTAAAAATAGTAAATCCAAAAAGAGTCCACAATTATGAAGTAATTTTTATGCCTCATAAAAGTGAACTGTAACACTTATTTAAATCTCCATGTCTATTTCATATGTCTTTAGGTTTCGACTAGTTCATCAAATGACGTAACTTATATATCTTTGGTCTCCCGTTGCAGTGACCTTCATTTTAAAGGGATTTGGTAAAATCCTCAGGATTTTGTCCACTGAGTCCTCAGTGGTGATGATCTTTCCCAGCGATGTCAACTCAGGAGGTATATCTAGTGAACATCTCAACAACTATTTCTCCAGATTTCATTTTGAAGTTTTCATAATCAGTAGCAAGCATGACCATCCTGGACTTCCTTACTTGACTTGTGCCTTCATGAGCATTCTTCAGAGCATCCCAAATTTGTTTAGCCATAGTACACCCAAAGATCCTGTCAAATTTGTTTAGCCATAGTACACCCAGAGGATCCTGTTGTACTCATCTGGTCCAAGGCCACAGACCAAAATGTTCTTAACTTTAGCAGTCTTTCCAAGTATTTTGTATTCAATCTCATTATACTCATCTTTCTCCTTCTTTACATCTGTTCTATCAGTATCCTTCTTGGTAAGGTACTTTGGTCCCTCAATGACCCTATCCCATAGCTCATAATCTTCTTCTTACAGGTGATCCTTCATGCGAGCTTTTCACCAGCCATAGTATTGTCCATTAAATAGCAGTGACCTTCTTGGTGATTGTTACTGTGTCCGATTGGTGGTGCAATATTCATTATGATCTTCTATTAAGGTATTAGCATCTTTAAAGAGAACATGCTCTGATACCAATTGATATTTTGCACAATCAAATATCTAACCAACGTGATACTTAATTTTGGGTTATAAGATAGACTACATTACTCTACCTAAGAACAAAACTCTAATTCTTATCTCATTAATCTCTCTAGACTAATGAGCCCACTTTAAGTTGCCCCAAATTGAAATTGAATTTGACAAGCAATTATACCTATGATAATTGCTTCTAGAAAAGCTGCTAAAGGTACAACTCGATAAAAAATCCTAATACGCGAATCTATACTTGAAGACTGTAAATACAACTCTATGAAACAAGTTCTTCAATCTTCTTCTCTATATCAAGTCGCACTTCCGGAATCAGAAACTCAATACGATATTCGTGTATTTGCTTGAATTCTATTTTCTCTCTATGTGAGTGTGTAACTCTTCTTGATGGCAAGACTTGAATATTTATACTCTTGATGTGCAGCAAGTTGGCTAACCTCAAACCCTACGTGATGAGGCCCATTATAGATAAAAGGGTTTTGAGTTAGTTTAGTATTCTTTCATTTTCACGCAGCTTCAGTGTCCTTTTAGGAGTCTGAAATATCTTGATAAGTATGCCAAGAAATCCGGCAAACTTGTATGCCAAGTTCTTACCATAAAATCCAAATCCTACTCACAGTAGGACTCTGAGCTGAAACATGTTCGTGGACCTGGTTCAAGCATCTGTTCCATTCAACTCTGTCTCGCTCTGTGTCTGAGATGAAACATATCCATAGACTTGGTTCACTCACTTCATCTATGTGCCTGACTCATTCCCTTCTGGTTCATTCACTTTACACTATCTGTCTCTCGGATGGATCAAGTCCATTTGCTTTGTTCATTTACTTTGTCAATCATCAAAACTTACACTTGCCATTGCTAAATGCCAACATGGTCAATATTATGAAGCGTGACAGTATTTACTCATGTTGTACTTAGGGTATAGCTATTTTTTTCAAGAGATTCAATTAAATCCCTTTCACCAAAAAATTATACTTAAGGGTGTAGCTACTTTGGTGAAGGAATTCAATTTAATTACTTTTATTGAAAAATTATGAATAAAAGTAAAATATTTTGTATATGTAAATTATTGAATTTCCTTTTAGTGTGATATTTTTACATTTTTTTGAATTTACTTATTCAAATTCATGGCTCCGCTATTAATGTTGAAATATATTAACGTGAAGTAAAGTTTATCCTATTATTTATGACTCGAATAATTGGGGCCCCGCACGTCGGAAACGTCATTTCCACACACGTGAACACGTTATACCAAAGATCGTAAATTTCCTTAGTGAAAGAGATATTGATACGTAAACGAAATGTTTGAGACATGAAATGATAGACGGTTATTGGCCAAATGACGAGTGTTTCACGTTGGTAAAATGAAGGGAGAAGTATACGATGTGTAAAAGATGAAACGAGTCAAAAATCGCCGTGAAGGGCCGCGACGCAACCACCGTCGGAGCCGCGGCACCTCCAGCCAAGTGCCGCGACGCCTTGGTGTCTAGTAGCCACTGGAAGTCAAGCATCGTGGCGCCTCCCAGGCAGGGCTGCGGCGCTTCGATGGCAGAATGCTTCGACGGAAAACAAAAATCTTCTGACTTTTGGGCTGGTTTTGGAGCATTGATACTCCATTACTTGACACTTGAATTCAACCATTATTTGGTTGAATTATAACCCTCAATAAGTGTCACTACATGGCTATTGAAGACCATTACTTGGCTAGTTGGAAAGTCATCTTCATCACACTATAAATTGAGGCCCTTGGCTCAATTGAAGAACACACAACACTCACACAATTAGATTTTCTGAAAATCTTCTTCCTTTCTAAGCATTCTTTCATACACTCAAAAGTTCTTCTTTAAAAACACTTGAGTTTCCTTTGCTCATTTGTTAGATGTTGTTTTATCACAGTTGCCCATAAACGTAAAAGGATATATACGGGTCAATAATATCTTAAGGACAGGGTGCTAACACTCGACTCAGCACAGTTGTAACAAGTAGAGATTTAGTGTCTCTTGATTTCAGGCTATCAAGATCAAAGGAGCTTGCTCCAACTGGAACGAAGAATCAAGATGAACTCAAGAACGCAGATTCAAGACGAAGTTCAAGAACTCACAAGTTTACTGTAGTCACAACTCTTGTTGGCTACAAGATTGTTAACTATTGTATTCATTATAGTTTATCCTTTCGAAACACTAGTAGTAGTTGTTTACTATTTTTGTACATCCATTGTGTAGATCACAATTAATTCTACTGTTAGTCTTTATTCCCTGTTGACTTAAAACAAATCAAACATTGAAACTCTTAGCAGACAAAGAGAGAAGTTTACTCCCTAAATACGCAAAATAGTGCATGATTAGAATTAATGAATATATTTTTCACGTATCAGGTTAAGCAACTTAGGATAACAAGTTATTATATTCATAGTAAATGTGATATAGTAGACTGAAAAGTAGAGTATTAAATTGCATCCATAATATGAATTTTTCATATTGTTAGTGTTTAAACATCTCTCACAGTAGTCACAGAGGGAACCTTTCTTTTTCGATAAGGTTTTAGTGCAGATGATTTCTAGCATTATATTCAACTGTCAAATGTTATATTTATGTGCCATTTAGTGGCAGGGAAGGAGCTACATGGTCCGCAGATGCGGAACTAGAATTTTAAGTTTAAGGCTTCTCAATTATGAAAAACGTAATTTATTGAGTTCTTGATAAATTATTGAATTTTAAAATATAATTACAAGGTTTAAGCCAAAGCTATTGAATTCTGACGAACCCTTAAGGAAGTTGTAGCTCCGCCCCTAATGATCTAAAGGGGTTCAATTGAATCATTTCGTCGTTCTTCATAAAGTTATACTATGCAAATTGGGTAAAAACAAACATTTTTCATCTGTATGAATTGTTGAATCCTCTTGACATAAAGGACGCTTCTAAATAGCGGCAAATGTAGCTCAATAACAGTTTCAAATCTCAAGTGTGACAATCTCTAGCTTGATTTTTTTGGTCATCTTGCTGTGTTCTATTTATATCAACTTAATTTTCAGATTGCAAATTTTCTAAAACATTTTCACCCCAGAAAAATGACTCGTTTTAAAAACCATTGCTCTTATGAAAATACTTTTTTTTCCCGAAATGTAATCACTAGAAGTGCTACTGATAATAACGATCTACATAAAAGGGTTGCATAGCCCAATTTCTCGTATGTTCTTGTTGCAACTTTCTATTAACTTATACTCTCCAAAAGTTTGATGAGTTCGTTTATTATTTTTTCTTTCATTTTTTCCCTTGAATTTGATAAGTTTAGGCTGATTGTTGGTGATGCCTGGTTCTAAAGTCAACTGAACTTTGAAATCTAAAGATTCAGTCACATGTTTGACCTGAAATTTTGGTCTAAGAGATATACTTTGGAGTCTTTATTACTTATATCTGCAATTTGTATAGTATTACTTTTTCTTCACATGATTTCTGCTGAAAGAAAACCAGCTAAAGTTTTCACTTGGTGGCTTACAAGTCATTTTCGTGATAGTCACAGACTTATCTTTTCCTCTGTTTGTACAGATGATATATCACCTATAACTGGAGCCTGAATGAGATTGTTTTTTAGCCATGAGTGTCATGGCTTATAGTAATTCCAGATCTGTAAGGTTTGAATTCTTTCATTATTTTACTTACAATGAAACTTCATTACTATTTCTCGTTTCATTTCTAGCTTTTATGTTCATTTTGTATCGGCAAATTAATTAGAGAGATTAGTCGTGTCAGATATTTATATGACAGTAGAAAATACGGAGAACTACTCTCTCCATCCAATTTTTGTGGCGTTTTTTGCTTCTGGATAGTCAATTTGACTAACTTTTGAAGATAAAATGGATTAAGATCAATTGAATATTTTATAATTAAAATTTAGATATTCAGAAACTATACAATAAGCATTACAAGTCGTGACTCTTCTCATGTCTATATGATAAAAAAAAATATTAGAAAATGTTGGTCTAAGTTCACATAGTTTGAATCTCGAGAAGCAAAACGTGTCACATAAATTGAAATGACATGTGCTTAAATGGTGCGACATAGATAATGAGGATTCATACACTGACCCAACTGGCCTAAGATACGTAATTGTTGCTATTGTCGTAAATTGACTAAACTATCTATGACATTGACGTAAGTTATTTTACTGAATTTCATTTTTCACATAACGAACTTCAGATTCCAAGATGATCTTGAAGCAACAAAGTATGCAACAACTAATGGAGATAATAATGTGATCAAGGTGAAGAATAAGCTTGATGGAATACGACAATCAGAGCCAGCCAGTAGAAAATCCCTGAAAGCGAAAGTACTATCACGAGTATTTTCAGAAGACTATGAAAGAGCGAACAGAAAGATATTGGATCCTCGAGGACCTATAATTCATAGATGGAACAAGATTTTCTTAGTATCTTGTTTAATTTCGTTGTTCGTGGACCCTCTATTGTTTTACTTGCCAGTGGTCCAGGACGATATATGCATACATATAGGAGTTAATCTGGAAATTGTCCTCACACTTATTAGATCAATAGCTGATATCTTTTACATGATTCAGATTTTTGTTCGATTTAGAACTGCTTATGTTGCTCCATCTTCTCGTGTATTTGGGAGAGGAGAGCTTGTTATAGATACTTCAAAGATAGCACAAAGATACTTCAGAAGAGATTTCTTGATTGATGTCATTGCAGCCCTGCCTTTACCACAGGTTAGTCACTAAAAACATTGGTAAGGAATATTACAGTCCAATACTTTCGGTAATCTAATTTACAAATAGCCAGGTTTTGTATATTAAGCATACATATACATACAACATACAAATTACAACATATAGTATACATGATATATACATATAATATACATGCTATATAAGTATAATAATACCCTTGTGGTCCGGCCCTTCCCCGGACCCTGCGCATAGCGAAAGCTTAGTGCACCGGGCTGCCCTTTATACATAATCAGCCTATATGTTTTTTATATTTTAGCTAGCGCCCGTAATTAAGTTTGGCCAATGGTCCAAAATGAAAAAAAAATCCCTTTTTGTTATCCTTAAGCAGAATGAAATTGAACCCCTTTGGCTTAACTGAGTAAAAGTAGATCACAATTAAGTGGTGAAACTGATTTTATAAGTATGCATTTACGTGTTTGAGTAGAAGTGTTGAAACTGATAATAAGTAGTAAACTTGTTGAAAAAGGATTATATTGCTTCTTTCATGTTTCAGGTATTAATTTGGGTCGTTATCCCTAATTTAAGGGGATCAATAATGGCGAACACGAAGAATGTCCTCAGATTCATTATCATTTGTCAGTATCTCCCTAGACTTTATCTCATATTTCCGTTGTCGTCGCAAATTGTCAAGGCTACTGGTGTTTTGGCTGAAACAGCATGGGCAGGAGCTGCTTACAACTTGATGCTCTACATGTTAGCAAGCCATGTAAGTGAAGTTTGAGCTCCCTGTTTGGTAGATGCTTCATTTTATGCCAAAATACTGCTATACTCCACTAGATATTTATAGATACATATGCAAGAAAGTCCTCTTCTTTTTCATTTCCCTACTGTAGTACACAAATGAGAACATCATGGTTTATCTTTGTCACCATCCAAGCCCGTGACACATATTTTCTGTTTTGGTCTAAGAGACCTCGCAAATTTGTTCCTTGGATATGCCATATCGAGCCCAAAAGCGTGCATACCGGCACTTCACTTTCCTCTCCCATTTCGATGTGAGATTTTCCGAAGGTGTTATATGCACCCTTATCCGGAAGCTTCCCTACCTATGTCTGCTAGCAGTGGCGAAGGTAGGATTTTCAATAAGGAGATTCAAAATATAAAAAAAAATATACGAAGAAGCCGAGAGGATTCAATATCTAATATATTTACATAAAAAATATTTTTGACCTTGTATATATAGTGTAATTTTTTGACAAAGGGGGTTCGAAGAACACCCTTACCCTAGCTCCGTCCAAGTCTGCAGTTATTCTCCTTGACCCGTCCTCATCAGCCCGACTTGCATCATAGGTGTCACAATCTTTCATGTCTTATGAAAATTGGTTTGTTTATGAAACCGAAATCCTCCCTTATAGAAGAACATAATCAGCAGCACTTTTCCATTCTGTGAATATAGGTATTGGGAGCTTGTTGGTATCTTCTATCAATTGAGAGGCAAGAAGCTTGCTGGAGATATGCGTGCAGTCTTGAGAAGCCGTCTTGTGATTATGAATATTTTGACTGCCAGAGAGTAAATGATCCACAAAGGAAGTCCTGGTTCAATTCCAGCAACATTACAAGACTATGTGACCCTAATAAAAGTAACTATCCGTTTGGTATTTTTGATGACGCGGTGACAGTTAGCGTAACATCTGCATTGTTTTTCAACAAGTACTTCTACTGCCTCTGGTGGGGCTTGAAGAACCTAAGGTAAGTAAATCAATTTGATACATTCTGTTTTATCTGATCTTAAAAGTTAAGGACATATGTTTCTTTCATTCCATGGAAAACGTTTAATTGGAATGGTAAACTGCAGCTATCATTAGGTGACCTAATTCAGTTGTCGGAATTTGTATATCTAATACATGTGAAAAATTGTCCTCTAAAAAAAGGAAATGTTGAATGAATTGATTAGGAGTCGTTTGGTTGTTGGTTAGGAAGGGAGTTATTCATGTATTAAAACTGACATAGTGATTTACCATGTTTGATAGCTTTTTAGTTGTTTTGTATAAAATTCAGCATATCAAATACGGTGTTTGATTATCATTTTACTGTATAAATAAAACATGTATAAGTTATGAGTCAATTTATGTATTAATTTATGCGGGATAGAAAATGGAATAAAAAACCTGCGCCAACCCATGTTACCCCGGAACAACAACCTCATGTTAACCCATCATCGTAAGTACCTCCTTTGGATGACATTCAGACAAGACTTGGATATACAATGCCCTCAAGGTCTTGGTGTTGTAATCGACCAAGAGTGGAAACCATGCAGTATCCCTACAAATAAAAGAATACCTATCAAAAGTTTCACCTCGGTAAACCTTTGGAATAAAGATCGTCGAGCCGCCGACAACTCCCCTTTTGCGCCTTAGGACTAGGACTGGCTAGATACTTGACATCTATCTAATAGCATCCGAGAATGCGTTCTTATCCATTTCACTCGAACTTTAGTTCTCGTTTTCTTGTCCTATCTTCTTAAAAGAAGCGGATCGTTATCTCTGTGAGTTCCCTCTTTTTTTTGTGGATAAAGGTACCTCTTGTACAGAGGTATTAATGATTACCAAAGGCAGTTGCTTCTCATTCAAGATAGGGTTAGGATTTATATGGGAAGCAACCCTAAACCCGGCTGACTTCTTTGAAAAAGTTCTTGGGTCTCCTTTATGATTCGGAGATTCTGCTCCCAAGTTCATGGAACTCTTGTTTCGAGTGAAAGGGAGAGCAGTGGCCCGCACCACAATCACCGGTAAATTTCCCTCCATCTATAAGAGGCGGGGTGGTTTGGTAGAATAGACACTTTCAAGGGTAGTCTACACACACAAACTCAATCTCGTTTTCTTAGGGTTATGGTGGCACTATGTTGAAATTGACTTCCCCTCCCCTTCAACCTGACCCAACTCCCTATATTATCAAATAGAAGTCTCTCCCTAAAGTCTCATCCCACGGGCACATCTTGACTATGAAAAGCAGAGCGATAGATGTCTCCCCTCATCCGGCTCTCTGCAGGGGAATAATTTGAAAAAATGAGTTGGTTATCCATAAAGAGAAAGAAAGTTTTCTTCTAGTTCCGCTTCTTGCTCTTCCAATTCAATACATGAACTCCATGCATAACTCTAACCAACAACCAAATGACCCATAATGTGTATAAAAGTTAAAACTCATTTCTAATGTACATGTTGTTTCAACCCTTCATGTCAGAAGGATTTTCATATCTGTACTAAAAAAATAGACCTGGTTTTACATATTTTATTTGCAGCGGTGGGCAGATCTGCACTTTCATCTGATGTTGGTTGTAAAGGAGTTAAATTTTGTTTCTACTCTTTCCATGAAAAAGAGGCTCCGTATATTCAGTACTTAACAATTGACTTAGGTGTAAATCATATATGTCTTATGCTTTTTAGGAGGAGATTTCTTTTCTGTGCAAAGATTGAAAATTTTCTTCATTCATCCAAGAAACCAGCATTGCTGATTTTCGACGCGCGAACTCAACTTCAGTTTTGTTTTGGTTGATATGCAGTGCTCTAGGACAAGATCTTTCTACCAGCACTCATATTGGAGAAATAAGTTTTGCCATCATAGTTGCGACTCTCGGCCTAGTTCTTTTTGCCTTACTCATTGGCAATATGCAAGTAAGTCTTGCTCATTAACATTTACTCTGCTGTATTATAGGCTATTTGGCCACCACTTATACATGCAATTGATTTTACTGAAAAAATCCAAATATGCCATTAAAGTATTCGAAATTAAGCAGGTATTCCCTTCGTTACTAGTTTAGCTCACATATGCACTTACCATTCAATAGTTGGTCCAAATGTGTCCTTAATTTAATTGGAGCCCCCAATTAAACTAATTGATAAATAAGCAAAAAAAGGGACAAATATGCCCTTAAAGTATGTGAAAATGAGCAGATATATCCTTCGTAAGTAAGGTACAATATCTTGTTAGTCCAATGCACTAATTCACTTTCACTAGCAGACGTACCTCCAGTCGACAACAATTAGATTAGAGGAGTGGAGAATCAGGAGAATGGATTCAGAACAATGGATGCACCACAGACAGTTACCTCAAGAATTAAGGCAGTCAGTAAGGAAATATGATCAATACAAATGGCTTGCAACAAGAGGAGTTGATGAGGAAGGCCTTCTCAAAGGACTTCCTCTAGATCTTCGCAGAGATATTAAGCGCCACCTCTGCTATGATTTAGTTAGAAAAGTAAGTTCTATAAGTCTTTACTCTTCTTTTTATTACTACATCCGTCCCACTTTTACGAGATTCTTTTTAGTCAGTTTAAAAAAGAATGACACATTTCTCGACTTATTTTAGACCACAAGTTTCAAAAGACTCTTTTTCTTTTTTAAATTACGTGTCTAATCAAATACCTTCACATAAATTGGGGCGGAGGGAGTAGATCAGACCCCTATGTTAGTTCATTAACAGACAGGCAGAAGAGGACTCTGGAAATGGCAATTGCTTCTGGTTCTCGTTGATTACCAACTGATTGGGTATCTTGCATGGGACTTATCATTGGATCCGATAAAAGTATAAAATGTTATATTTATTTGTATGAAAATGTAATGCACTTCATTCGCATATGCTAGACGTTCCATGGGATGGAAAAAGATTATATGCAAATGATTGTATACTTTTTTTATCTATCTCTGAAAATTTGGTAGGTACCAGTATTTGATCAAATGGATGAAAGAATGATAGATGCAATATGCGAGAGGCTGAAACCTGCGTTATGCACCCAAGGCACTTGTGTTGTGCGCGAGGGTGATCCTGTCAATGAAATGCTCTTCATAATTCGAGGGAATCTTGATTCTTACACCACGAATGGTGGCCGTACTGGTTTCTTCAACACTTGTCGTATTGGTCCAGGTCAGTGGAAAAGCCACAATGCTAACTACGTGTTCAGCAGAACCCAATAACTTTGACTTAAAACCTTGTATATTTGTTTAAAAAATTATTTAATATGTAAATAATCTATTCAGTAACCAAAAAGAATTGTGATCCAGAACGCATAAACTAAATACTCTGGCTCTGCCTCTGGTCCAGGTGATTTCTGTGGTGAGGAACTGCTTACATGGGCCCTCGACCCACGTCCAAGTGTGATTCTACCATCCTCCACTCGAACGGTGAAAGCAGTTTCTGAAGTAGAGTCGTTCGCGCTTGTAACGGAGGACTTGAAGTTTGTGGCAGCACAGTTTCGGAGGCTGCATAGCAAACAACTGAGGCACAAATTCAGGTTCTACTCGCACCAGTGGCGTACTTGGGCTGCATGTTTCATTCAAGCAGCGTACCGAAGATATAAAAAACGAAAGTGTGTAGCTGAACTTAAGGCTCTAGAGAACTTTGTGAATGAAACAGAGTCGTTTAGTAGCAACTTGGACATGAATAGTGCACCATCACCTGGATCAGGCGTCGCAGAATATGCTGCAAGATGGGCAGCAAGTAGAAGGGATCATCACAAGCACACTGATTCAGATTCCATTGCAGTTAGTTCATTACAAAAGCCAGAAGAACCGGATTTCTCTGTTGATGATGATGAGTACAACAACAACATACCCAGTGAAATCCCACAATGTGGGGTCTGGGGAGAGTAGAATGTACACAGACCTCACCTCCACCTTGGTAGGTAGCGGTGTTTCCGGGAGACCCTCGGGCTCATGATGATGATGAGTAACTGAGATATATAGCTAGGAACTCTTACTGCAAGCTGTTTTACCATTAACATATATATACATTGTAAAGTTCAAGGAAAAGAACTATGGCCTGAAAATAAGAAGCCTCTAACATGAAATCTGGTAGAGTTTACACATAAAAAGATTTCAATTTGTTTAAATAGGAGTCATCAGAATTCAGATCAATTTTCTAAGCATGTCTTCTTTATACATATCATTGCAAAACAGTCTAAAGTATGGACTTCAAGATGTGTAGTATTTGACGGAAAATACTAGTTTAGGAGAGTTACGGGTTTTTTCTTAGCGAATCACGTCCTACTTATGTCACCGGTCATGGGAATCCTCGCGAAGAAGAGATATCTTCTAAAAGATTTAGAACCTTTTGTCTTTTGGGTAGCTAAACCTAGCATATTAATATGCATAACCCTATTTTTTCAACCCCTAATGGTGTATTTATAAGCAAATGCGCTATTTATAAGCAAATGCGCTAACAGGCTAATTAACACCCGGGTGGACCCGACCCAATAGCTATTTCCAACAGGAACTGTTGAAGGATTCATTCAATCACAAACTACACTTGGTAAGGTGGTCTTCTGACCAAATAGAAGCAATCTCAATCAGAGTCGTCTCAAAAATTTTGATGGTTCTGTTCTAATTCGTAAAAATGAGATCTTAATTGGGCTACAGTAAATTCTGACTGATACTGCTTAATAAAAAGTGGAAAAAATGGCCTTAAAAATTTTCGTTTTTCGGAGGTGTTGTGTGGTAGCACAGCTCGCACGGGTCCAAAGACGGGCCTGATCTGAATATATGTAATATAAACGTTAGTTGGAACGAAAAATCAGCACTTCTAATTCTGTTTTTGCTTCAGAGTAACGATTGCTTTCTGACATTTTATAGAAGGAAATCATTTGTAGCCAAAGTTTATTGACTAATAAAATCTTGAAGACAATATTTGAAAAAAGAACTTGTGGGAGACGTCTCGAAAGCTGCATGACCTTAATTTGTCATAGTGCAACCATCAACATAGACGGTGAATAACTTAAATGGTCATTTAAGTATAATAAATTATCAATCAGAGTCACTTATCTTTAGTTTGTATCAATAAAGTTACTCTATTTTATCAACAAAGTCATTATAATCGGAAACTAAAAGAATAATTTCATTAACCTCCAATTAAGTTTGAGTTTGTGACACTAACTTTCCTTGTAGTTTATGATTGTTCTTTATAACTCGATTATTATTTTAAAAAAAATCCTCTCAGATGTCTCATGTTCGAGCGCTCAATATGAAAAAAAAAACTGATGGGAGATATTTCCTTCTTAAATTAGCCTTATACGGCGTGAACTCGAATTAGACTAGACTCCAATGCGAATACCGATTATTGGGGTGAAAACCAAAACAATTGAGACGAAAAATATGTACTTGGCTATGATTAAGTAATAATTAATGATTTATGAAAACGCTTGTTATGTGTTTACTGAATTGGTTTACGAAAAATAATGAATTTATCGAAATTCAAAAGAAAATGGTTAGTAACTAAGGCCATGATTAAGAAAATAAAATATAAATTCAATAAAGAACTTTAATTTATGATTTTGTCTCGAATCAGATTTTTATAACGGAAAAGGTCCATATCTGCCCTTGGACTATAAGATATTATGCGCTTTTACCCGTCTTTTAAATATTGTCTCAAACGTACCCTTAACGTTATCTTTTGCAGCTTCTCGTGCCCTTAATTTAACAAAAAATATATTGGTGGCATACATATTTGTTCATTTTCGCATAGTATAAGCCTATAAGGACATCTTTAATTTATTGAAATTCTTGAATATTATGACACAAAACAACAATATGGTACAAATTATCATTGCATTCCAAAAAATAAAATACATTTACAATTACAATCTATCACCATTACGTTACTTTTAAATTATACAACTAAAAAATCAAATGCAATTACATCCATCTTTTAAATTCTTTCCCCATAATATGTAACTAACCACAAATCAAACAAGACAACCCAATAACATAAGATAGATTTTCCCCTTCATATTCCAAGTATTCCATCAATAGAATAAGAAGTCTCAACCTCAGCCACAAGAAGTCTCAAACTCAGCCAGTACTTCCTTAAAATCTTCATTATCAATAATAGAAGAATTTGCCTAAAATTAATCACTGCTTCTTAAAGTTTCAAGCTAAAGAGAGTTTATTTTTCTTCAAAATATTATTTTCACTAATTAAAACATCATTTTCCCTTTTCAAAAAGTTCTTTCACTAATGAGAACATCCTTTTTATTTTTCAATTTGTTGATGACCTAGATAGTTCTTTCTGCAAATTTTCGTCTTCCCATTTCCAATATCTACACGATAATGCATGCAATAATATCAAAAGGAAAATGATAGAATATATGCAAATATATTCTTTTGGTATAACTGTTGGAAATTTACTAAATGTGAAATTAAGTTTATCCCGTTATTTATGAATTGGACAATTGGGACCCCGCACGTCGGAAACATCGTTTCCAAACATGTACATTCGTAGTGCCAAATATCGTAAATTTCATTAATGAAAGAGATATTGATACATAATTAAAATGTTCGACACATGAAATAATGGACGGTTATTGGCCAATGACACGTATTCCACGTTGGTAAATGAAGAAAGAATTGTGCGACGTGTAAGATGAAACGAGTCAGAAATTGTCGCAGAACCGTGAAGGGCCGCGACGCAGCCTCATTGGAGCTGCGGCGCTGGAGCGTCGCGGCGCCTCCCAGGCAGAGCCGCGACGCTTCCCAGGCAGTAAAGGCAACAAAAACTGAAGAATTTCTGACTTTTGGGATGATTTTGGAGCATTAAATCTCCATTACTTGGCACATGAATTCAGCCATTATTTGGCTGATCGTAACCTCTCAATAAGTGTCATTATATGGCTATTGAAGGCTATTAGTTGGCTAGTTGAGAGGTCATCTTCATGGCACTATAAATTGAGGCATTTGTCTCAATTGGAAGAACACACCACAATCAGATTTCTGATCTTCTGTTTCTCTAAGCAATCTCTCACACACTCAAAGGCTCTTCTTTTAATAAACATGTGAGTTTTCTTTGCTCATTTGTTAGTTGATGTTTTATCTTGGGATACAAGTTTTCAATCACCGTAAAAGGATATATGCAGGAAAATATTATCTTAAGGACAGAGTATTAACACTCGACTCAGCAAATTCCTTATTATAGTTTACTTTTTGTTTTTGTTTGTAACCTTTGTAACAATTGTTTGAGAGATGTTCCATTCCCAATGGCAGAAGCTCTGAAGAATTCATGATTTATATATGTTTCAGGCCGGTGATAGAGAGTGTGGAATAAGGATTGATTTCACTGTATCTATCTACGCCCACCCCATCTACCTATTGTCGGAGGTCAATTGTTGCTCCATCTCTCGAGATTGCAATCCCTATCTAGTCGGGAAGGAATGAGTAATGGGTCGGGGAATCGGGCATCGACCCTCTTGGATCCGGTAGGAGCAGGAGTAGGTAAGTTAGTATCGATCCGGTGAAGAAAAGAGAATTTAGTTGATAGAGACGTTAGATCTGGAGGAAGCATCTGGTCACTTAATTCTTAATTCAAGCTAGAACTAGAAATCTTTGAAATGAAACTCTTTTCCTACTATATAGCAAGTCCTAAGTTACAGCGGGCTCTTTCTATTTTGAAATGGTTCTTCTGTCTTTATTGCTTGTTCTCCTTTGGCTATATAATTTATTATAACTTCTTTGATGCTATGTTACTTCATTCCTCTTTATAGTCTTAAGAGTGAAAATGGCTTTCCACGTCTCTCCTTACAATAAAGTCGAGTGGTAAGACAATATTTGTTGTAAGTACCAAGCAAGATGACTGGAGGATAATAATTTGTTGTTAGATCTTCTGTTGCTGCCCAAGGCACACCCAATGTCTTCCCCTCTACTACTCAAGGCACATCCAATGCCTTCCCCACTGTTGCACAAAGCACATCCAATTCCTTCCCCACTGCTGCACAAGGTTCAAACAATGCTTTTACCGCTGCTCAAGGGAATGCTACAGTTCTTTCACCCACTGGATTCCACCATGAACTCCTAGAAAAGTTCATGGGCTCTAATTTTAAGATATGGCAGCAGAAGATGTTGTTTTACTTGACTGTTATGGGAATGACTCATTTCATAACAGAATATCCTCCACAAGTTGGAGATGAAACGGACCCTCAGCCAAATGAAACAGCTGGAGGGGGCCAAAGTATCCATGTCATTAATGACGTGAAGATTGTTCATGATGCATTGAGTCATAATGATTTCATCTGCAGGAACTATATTCTGAACTGTTTGTCTGACCCTCTCTACATGGTGTATTTCACCGTTGGTACGACCAAAGAGTTATGGGATAAGCTGCAGAAAAAATACAACGCACAAGATGTTAGTACTAAGAAGTTCATCGTTGGGAAATTTCTGAAATTTCAAATGGCGGACAGCAAAACTGTGATGTTCCATGTCCAGGAATTTCAAATGATTCTGCATCACCTGAATTTGGAAGGAATGAAACCAAACGAGAAATTTCTGGTTGCATCATTAATTGAGAAGTTAACCCCTCGTGGAATGAGTTCATGAGTTACTTCAAATTCAAGACAAATGAGATGACCTTTGAGGAACTTATTATCAAACTCCAGATTCAGGAGGATAATAAGAAGGTCATGCCTATGGGTAAGCAACCCGATGAGGCAAAGGCAAATCTGGCGGAGGCCAAAGAGAACACGAGCAAGAAGCAAAAGTTCCAGAAGAATGATAAGACTCCAACAATAGAGAAGTTTAATGGGAAATGTCATCACTGTGGGAAACATGTTCACATGTTTACATGATCAAAGATTTCCGCAAACTCAAGAATGAGAATAAAGAGAAAGCCAAGGGCAAGGCTAAGGCTAACATCGTCGAAGACACACTTCTTAATGATATGATTGAGGAATTCTCGGCGGTAGTGCTTGAATCCAACCTCGTTAAGAATCTCATGCAGTGGTGGATGGACACGGGTGCTACCCGTCACCTCTGTTCCAATAGAGAGGCCTTCTCCACATATACACCAGTTACAGATAAGAAGTTATTCATGGGCAACAATGCTTCTTCTAAAGTGTTGGGGGGTATGAAAGGTGATCCTGAAGATGACTTCCGGAAATAAGCTTACTCTGAAGTAGGTGTTGCATGTGACTGATATTAGAAGAAATTTAATTTCAAGACCTTTATTGGTGAATGCTGATTTTAGGTTAGTGTTTGAGTCTAATAAATTTGTAATCACTAAGAATGGAACTTTTGTAGGAAGGGACTTTGTCTGTGAATGCCTCTTTAAAGTTAACGCCTTATCTGTAATGCCTTCTATTAATAGAATTGAGTCTTCTTCTTATTTGCTTGAGTCCTCTAAGTTATGACATCATATATTAGGACATGTAAATTATCAATCTATCCAAAGATTGGTAAAGTTTGAGTTGTTGCCGTTTATCGATGTAAACCCTCAACGTAAGTGTGAGGTGTGCGTAGAGGCAAAACTTTCAAAGAGTCCCTTTAGATTCGTCGAAAGGGAAACCGCTCCTCTAGAACTCATTCACACTGATATATGTGATTTGAAGTTTGCACAAACTAGGGGGAACAAGTACTTTGTGACTTTCATTGATGATAACACAAGGTATTGTTACCTTTACTAATTAAAAAGTAAGGATGAAGCATTCAAACGCTACAAAGTAGAAGTTGAAAATCAACTAAGCGTACGGATTAAATCAATTCGTAGCGTTAGAGGGGGAGAATATGTAGTGCCTTTTGAAGAATATTGTGCCCAGTCAGGTATTGTTCATCAAACGACGACTCCTTACTCACCTCAATCAAACGGTGTCGCTGAACGCAAGAACCGTATATTAAAGGAAATGATGAATGTCTTGCTCATTAATTCTGGTCTTCCCCAAAACATATGGAGAGAAGATGTCCTCACCGCTAATAAGATTCTTAACAGAGTCCCACATAAGGGTAAGGACAAAACTCCATATGAGTTATGGAAGAGAAAGAAACCCACCTAAAAATATTTGAAGGTGTGGGGTTGAAGTACATAAGCCAAAGCAGGTCAAGAATCGGCCTAACACTGTAGATTGCATATTCATCGGATATGCAAATAACAGTAGTGCTTATCACTTCTTAATGCATAAGTCAGATGTACCATACATTCATGTGGATACAATCATGGAATCAAGGAATGTTAATTTCTTTGAGGACACGTTTCCTAGAAAGGAAAGAGACATAACCACTCGCAAATGAAGTTATGAACAATGATCTTAGGATCCAGGAGTCGTTTACTGCATGGATCTAGGTGGTTCAGATCTAGTGGACTCCGAAGTGGCTGATTATCCGGAATATATTGTTCCAGATTTTCAGGACTTGGTGTCACGACCCGACCCCGGGCCCGCGACTGGTGCCTTACCCGGGCACCTTAGTAGATACACATCAGAGAAACCAGCGGAAGTAAACTTAAAACATGGAACATTGTAAGATAATAAACAGGCTAACCGCTAAGGTTGCCTTTCAACATGTATATATATAAATCAAAGCCTGACAGTTACATCCTTTACAAACCCAATTTACAACAGGACTACAGACCTCTAAGAGTTTATAACAACTATGACGGGACAGGGCCCCGCCATACTCGTGAATGTACATGAACCTACAATGACAGGGAATCATACCAAAAGATAAGCCTCCGGAGAAACGGAGCTTCCCAAAAGCAGAACGGTGATCCCATGAGCGAGAATCAACAACCGATGTACCTCTACCTGCGGCATGAACGCAAATCCGGCGAGGTCGATAATAGGTACCAAGTATGTGAAACTGAAAGTACTGAAATGAAATCATAACATTCTAAAACCAATCCACAGACATGTATGAAACAAACCAATTAACAGTACATAGTGCCATAATATATACAAGAGCAAATAGGTGTAACCCAACTGGTTCTTTCTAGACCGCCAATGATCGGAGTAGGCCATTCGCCCTTAGTATCATTGTGCGAGTCCAAATCCTGGACTTCCATAGTCCGCATAGGTCACGTGGACCCGCATGAGGTATTCCTCGCATCGGGGGTAGCTAACCCGCGACGTTTCCTGGACTCCCGCAGTCCGCATAGGCCACATGGACCCGCATGAGGTATTCCTCGCATCGGGGTAACACACCCGGAGTGATTCCTGGACTACCGTAGCCCGCATAAGTCACATGGACCCGCATGATGTATTCCTCGCATCGGGGGTAGCTAACCCGCGGCATATGAACAACGTAACATGTCAGGGGGGTAAGTGATATAATACAAACACAACCGGCTCATCGTAAACAACATAAGCACAACAAGAAAAACCCCTTCACACAAAAGTCTCAAGATACTGACGCCCGTAGTATCCTAGCATGTTTACTTATCAACCAACTTACCACACCTTCAGAAATCATAACAAGGTTTTTATAAACAAGTAAGTAAACCATTCTTTTTATCTTCCTTAAGTCGTTATAACTAACTTCCCATAAAGCTATCGTAACACTTATACTTTTTAATAATTCAAAACAACCACATTCGTTTGGAAAACCAAGAGAACCTATTCTTTTTAAAACCAAATATCAATTTCCTTCCGAATAATGATTCATAACTCTTTTTGAAATATTTCAAGGTTTTTATCATTTAGAACTCAAGTCAAGGACATCAAAGTGAAACCAAATTCATTTAACACACGTACGTCTACCGTACTATATATTTCACAACAATCATGCTCAAGAGGATATGAAGAATCATATACCTCCTCGGCTAAATCCACTTGCCAAGTCGAATATGACGTGCGTAGAGTATCAACCTATAATAACCATAAAACGTGTATCAATTTCTAGTTTTCTTCGTAGAATACTCTAAGTGTATAGTTACTTATCCTACGAAAAATTGGACAGCACTTCCTTCGTTTCTACGCACTTTTCCACCTTTTTCAAGGCCCGAAATCAATAACCAAATGCCACATTCAAGGCCCAACAATTCAGTAATACAAGGGGATTACACGCCTAACCGGACGTGTAAAATTCTGCCCCACATTTCATATTAAACAATCCAATAAGTTTAAGGCGATTGCTCGGCTACAACATGCTCACATATTATCCTTATCCAATCCTTTCAAATTCAAATCGTTATTCCCGCATGTTATTAACTTAATAACAATATTGACAACTACAAGTCCTTCCTTCCTTAACATGCGACATAATTTACTTCAAAAGAATAATGAATTGTTACATTGGAATTCGCCCAAAACAGTCCAACAACACGCCCACTTGCCCTTTTCCACAATTCCTCTTCACGTTAAAATCACCTCTTCGAACCTCCTACAAGCTTGCCAACATATTTCCTTCTTGCCACCTTTCCGATAATTTCATATTTGGCTTAAAGTTTTATCAACTTTTTGAGAGAGAAGAGCAAGTGTTTTGGATGACCTATAAGTGTAGAATGGCTAAGTCTTTCAATACTTGGCCAAGATATAGGCATTATCTTGATCCACCAATTGGGGGGACACTTGTCGCCTTCCCCTAGGGCCCCTACAAAAATATCTTCTGATTTTTACCCTTTTTCCGCGAAAAATCCCGCCTTGGCGCCGCGGCGCTGTAACTTCAGAAAGTTTCAGGACTTACGGCGCCGCGGCCCTGCAGCCGGCGCCGTGGCGCTGTGGTGCCTGACTGAAAACATTTTCCTGTTCTGCTGCCAGCTGAACTTGTGACGTCCATAACTTTCTACTCCGATGTCCTATCGACGAGCGGTTTGTTGCGTTGGAAACTAGACTCAACGAACTTCATACTAGGCTTTTGAAACACCTAAGAACTCCTAATATAACTGGACATAAAATTCCCCAAAGTTGACTAAAAACCCGCCCAAAACATTCTGTCAACTTATCTTTCCAAAAAAATTAAATCTTAATTCCTTTCGTACGTTCTCATATGCATGACCCGGACTACGGTGTTACACCCCATATATCAAGGACATGTTTAAGATAATGTACGTAAGGAACTCAAGACTTGAAAAGGGTACGAAAGGAAGAATTGTTTTTCCGACGGAAAATCTTCTGAACGTCGGAAAGGAGAAATGTTCGTTGGTGAGAATTAGATTCTCAAAATGCATTAATTGAAGAGTATGGAACTTATTATCATTATGGAAATTTAATTTTATGGATTTGGTCACGTGGGGCCAACCCGAGGAATTTTACGTTTTGTGGGACCCACGAGGGTTATGGAATTTTATGGACGAATGGGAGGGCGACACGTGGCACCCCCCCCCACAATGGTCTTGGACGAAATTATGCAAGGGTATTATGGTAATTGACCATAGTAGAAGACCAAGTCTTGCTAATTAAAGAGCTTGACATTGTTGACTAAGTCAAGAGCCACTTGGCTTGATCCCTTTCATCCAAACTTAACAAGTATTATAATCTAGACCCTCCAATGTATTATATAAGCACACTAGTAGCAAGACAAGTCTTCCAACACTTAGAAAAATTTAAGAAAACTTGAGAGAGGGTGATGGTGCTCTCGGCTTTAGTGAGAATGCCCACACAAAAGTTTTAGTTTTTGTTTCATTATTCACAAGACTTTAACCCAAGGTCCCTAAGGGTATTGTAAGGATATCTCAATAGAAAGATTTCGGAAAAAACGGCGTTTTCACGTTAGTCGCAAGGCGAAAACCTAAAGCATTTTCATAGGTTTTGATTGGAAATGGAAGAGAAGTTGGTTGTGAGCTTCTAAAGGCTTCAAATAGCGGATTGGAGCATAAAGGAAAGGAGCTAAGAATTGCTAAGGAGCGACATTGAATCTTGAAAATTATAAGGGCTTGTAAAGGTAAAATTCTTGTCGTTTTAGTAATTAAGATTACTTATTGTTGTAGCTATGGATATTAGCAAGTATGAGATATATATTATGAAGTTGACAAGTGTTATGGATATTGGAACCCTAATCCGAAAACTAGTATGTTTAGCCTTGAGATTTCAATTCAATTGGATTATTAGTTTAATCGTCACATGTTATATAAAGAAGGAATTATAATTGTTAAGTTGTTTATGACTATATAACATGTTAGACCTAAGAAGTTGGATTGAAAAAGAATTGGAAAAGGACTTTGTGTTGTTATATATGTTTAGCCAAGAATGGCTTTAAATATGGAACTAGTTTCGTATTAATTTGTGGGGCGGAATTTTACACGTCCTGTTAAGGCGTGTAATCCCTTTTGATTGGTTGTTGTATTGAGCCTTAAATGTGACGTGTTTGGTTATTGAATTCAGCCTTGAAAAAGGTGGCAAAGTATGTAGAAACAAAGGAAGTGTTGTCCGATTTTCCATAGAATTTAGTGACTTTGCACTTAGAATATTCTACGTTCGAAGTTAGAGGTTAATGGACGTATTATGGCCATTATAGGTTGAAGTACTAAGTATAGCGTATTCTACTTGAAGGATGGAATAGCTATCAAGGTTGAAGTACTTCGGAGCATTTTGCTAATTGTCGATAATCGTCGCGAGGTATGTGAACCTCTTCCTTCTTTTGACATGATTCTATGTATGAAATATACATGTGGTACTATTTCAAGATTCCTTCTACTATTAGAAGTTAAGAGGTATGTATGTTGATTTACTCTACGTAAGGGTTATGTCTAAGTTATCCTAAGTTCTTACCAAGTCTTATGGGGGACGTTGGTAAGAGTCGTTAAGAGGTATTTGGAGCCAAGTTGACTTGGCTAAGTTACGGTACAAATGAGAATAAGTATCGAACAAGCCACTACAGCGTTATTAAAGGAAAATGTATCGACAATCAATTAAGTTAAAATGAGTAGAATTCTCCATCTGCATAGAAGCTAAGATAAGACAAAATTGTATTACATTTTCTAGATCATGGCTACTTGATTAAGATCGTTATAAATAAGTATAACTTATTCACAACGCACCAAAGTATATGTTACTTAATTTATAAGAATTTACGTATGAAGTTTTAAGATTATGAACCTCAAATTTTTAAAAGGTTAAGGGACTTTATTTTTCAAGTTATGGGACTTGATTCTTAAAGGAAGAAATGAATTGATTTAAAAGTATAGAATACTTGATTTGGAAAGTATTGATTTCTTGCCATTCTAAAGTTAAGAAACTTGTTTTCTTAAAAGTTAAGAGACTTGAAGTATTTTGAAAGCTATGTGATTTGAATTGAAAGTATAAGTTTCTTGGTCATAAAAGGAATGAATTTGTCTAAGACATAAAGAGTTATAACGGTTTTATGGGAAGTTGGTTATAACAACTTTATGGAAGATTAAAAGAATGGTTTTCTTCAGTAATGTAAGCAAAGAAATGATTTGAAATAAAGAAGGGCAAATTGTTTTAAAGGTACCAATTGCTTAAGGTTTTACAGAAAGAAGTCACTTGATTTAGAAGCCTATAATTGTATTTCTAAAAGGTATTGTGACTTGTCTTGAAAAGTAGTTATGACTTGATACTATGGTTATTAGTATCTTGGAAGTGTTGTATGAAAAAGGGTCATTTTAAAAGAGTAGAAGTATGTAGTACTTTGGGTTAAATTCCCGGATTTTATAATGACATGTTAGTGCCTTAAGTAAACAAAAATGAGAGTGTATATGAACAAGCTAATAAGAAGTTAGGGGATTTCTTAACTTGTTTATGTAATGTATGATAAGCCGGTGGTGCTTATGTTATGTATGGTAAGCCGGTGGTGCTTATGTTATGTATGATAAGTCAGTAGTGCTTATGTTATGTATGATAAGCCGGTATGGCTTAAGTTATGTATGATGGCCGGTTGAGTTAGGGTAAGAGTATAAATGAGGGGTAAACCCCCAAGACGTTATACCACCTTCTCCAGGGTAAGAGTATAAATGAGGGGTAAACCCCCAAGACGTTATACCACCGCCTGTGGTAAGAGTATAAATGAGGGGTAAACCCCCAAGACGTTATACCACCTGTTCCGTGGATTTGATACCCATGATGCGAGGAATACCTCATGCGAGTCCTTATGGGCTTATGCGGGTGAAACAGTCCCATGCGGGCGGGTACAACCTATGCGAGGAATACCTCATGCGGGTCCACAGGACCTATGCGGGTGAAATAGTCCCAGGAGTAGGATTGCTTATCGATACTACAGGCGAGGGACCCTGTTTTGATCATGAGCCTCCTATTTTTATGCAGTATACCTTTATGGGCAGACTTATGTGATTTTATCGCGTCCCAGTTGGTCGGCAAGGTATACCTTTACGGGCGCACTTATGTGATTTCATCGCGTCCCATTGGGCCGACAAAGATATCGTTCCTCCATAAAGGGACGGATTAGGTTATGCAAGATACGTAAGTTATACGTTTATGAACTTGATGAGTTTTCTTAAGTATGTACGTAAGAATTTGACTATACTCTTATGGGAAAATGGGAAAAGATAATAAGGTACGATTAAGTTCACGAGATGGAAATGACACGGTAGGATCTGGTATTTACCCTTTCTTTATACTTGCCCCTGTCATTCTTTTGTACAGTTATGATTTGTTACTGTACCTTATTTTCCGTTCCATATTCGGTACCTGTTGTACTGACCCAGCCGCGTTCATGTCCGCAGGTTTAGGTACACAGTTGTGGATCCGCGAGCTTAGGATCCTGGTTCAGCATTTGAGATGGCTCCAATGTTCCGGAGCTTGTCGTCATGGTTATGTATATTCAGGGGTACGGCGGGGCCTTGTCCCGTCATAGTATTTGTCCAAATCTTAGAGGTCTGTATTCATCTATGGGCTGTACTGGCTAGAGTTGTTTTTACATTGTTAAACAGTGTAGACCCTTTCGGGTAATTTTTATGTTATGGCAGCCTTATCGGCTTGGCCTTAGTTTTAAAAAAAAAGTGTTATTTATCTTCCGCAGTTTAGTATGTTATATGAATAGGAGGGTGCCCAGGTAGGGCACCGATGCGCCAGTCGGTCGTGACAAAAGTGGTATCAGAGCAGTTAGTCCTCGGAAAGTGTCTACAGACCGTGTCTAGTAGAGTCTTGATTATCGGTGTGTTGTGCACCACATCTATAATCAGGAGGCTGCAGGACATTTAGGATTGGTTTCCATTCTTCTCACTCTGAGATCGTGCGATAGAGCTGTGTTGTTAGGGTCGTCTCTCCCTAACGAGTTATGTTGATTGCATTCTGAGTAAAGCGTGATGACCAGGAAGGACTATGAGGATTGCGTATCCAGGTTGGTAATGATTATAGTATAGTTGGCATTGTGACATACAGCTATACGGAGTTATGTATGAGGGTCAGACGCGTGTTGCCTTGAATGATTTTAGATTACCAGGAGTTGGTAAAGACTAACTAGATACCGGGAAGGTATGGAACAGTTAATGAATTCTCGCCAAGGTCTTATGTTTTATTTTGGGATAATTGGGAAAGGATGAACTGTCTGATAAGGCAGTGGACCCTTAAGAAGTCATGTTAAGAAACTTAATGGAATACCGTGTTAATAGATTAAGCTACGTGGTATGCGTAAGAGGATTGTACGGATGAAATCCGTATAGAGTAAGTAAGGGTTGTTGTGATCAAGACGACACGATTATGGTATTATGAGAAGTTATTGTACCCGTTTACGGGGGGACTGGTAAGGTAGGCTTGGAGAATGGGAATTGCGAGCCTAAGAATATTGATAACTGCCGAGACCTTAGATATATAAGGCTTTCTCGGGCCATAAGATTTTAAGTCAGACCAAGGATAAGAGTTAAGTGCGACGGCGGGTCGGGGTGAGTACACATTACGGTCGCCCATAGCCCGAAATAGAGTGGGATCGGTTGGTAGTAGTTCGCTCGTGGCAGGTCACGAGGTGCAAGGCCCAAGTCTAGCTAATTGTTTTACGGGTTCGTGGACGCGTTCCACCTAACCAGTCGTGAGCCTAAATGGCCTTATGTTGTTTAAAATAGTGACTCCAAAAGATTGGGGGCCAGAATCGGTATGGGGGTTATGTATGTATGCTAGTATGAGTTGGAAGTACGGAAAGAGTACGACCAGTAAGAAAGATAACAACCAAGTGTAAAGGAATAGAGCCTGAATCCGTAAGGACCTTTCGAGGTAGCTACACCAGTGAGTGTTTGGGGTGGTAGATGAGCGGGTATATGAGATTTGCCGTGAATCTGATCGTCAGACCCTAGTAGACCTAGTAGAGATGATTACGACAGACTTTGAGATCATTATGAGTATGGACTAGTTGGCTTCGTGAGTGCCAGGGTTGACATCTTAGTATAAGTATTGTTATGTGGTCATGGGAGGCATATGTTGTATGAAGGGTGTAGTAAAAGGAGACTATGTCGCTATCTAATTAGATTGGACTCCGAAAGAACATTCGGGGACGAATGTTTCTAAGGGGGGAAGAATGTTACACCCCGTAATTCAAGGACATGTTTAAGAGAATGTACGTAAGGAACTCAAGACTTGAAAAGGGTACGAAAGGAAGAATTGTTTTTCCGACGGAAAATCTTCCGAACGTCAAAAAAGAGAAATGTTCGTTGGTGAGAATTAGATTCTCAAAATGCATTAATTGAAGAGTATGGAACTTATTATCATTATGGAAATTTAATTTTACGGATTTGGTCACGTGGGGCCCACCCGAGGAATTTTACGTTTTGTGGGACCCACGAGGGTTACGAAATTTTATGGACGAATGGGAGAGAGACACGTGGCACCCCCCACAATGGTCTTGGACGAAATTATTCAAGGGTATTATGGTCATTGACCATGGTAGAAGACCAAGTCTTGCTAATTAAAGAGCTTGACATTGGTGACTAAGTCAAGAGCCACTTGGCTTGATCCCTTTCATCCAAACTTAACAAGTGTTATAATCTAGACCCTCCATGTCACGCCCCAAATTTTCCTAAGTCTTTACTTAGGGCGTGATGGCACCTGGACAATTATTTTCCACCAGGAGCACCATTTAATTCTCTTTATTTAGAAATTTAAACTTATATTCAAATACGGAGCTATTAATAAAAATAACAATAAAGAAATTTGTTTATGACTTTATTGAAAATATAACGCGAGCCCATACTCGTGCAAATATTGTTTCTACATAGACATACTGACAAATATTATTCTAAGTTGGAAGGGAGCCCATTCCACACGCATTTCGAGACAACTGGGATGACGTTACGAACTGACGAGTACCAAGCCCAAGAATGGACTTGGTATGACAAGAGGTCATGGACGATCGCTAGCCTTAGCGTGGAGCCTTTCCTCTATCACGCTTTCCTGAAACATGTTAAATAAAGAGTCAGCCCTACCATCTGGGGCTGAGTGAGATCCTTACCCTGCAATTCAAAGTAACACCACAATATTCCAAGTGCAATCACATTATAACGTAATAAGCATATTGCAAAAACATATTCCAAGTGCAATCACATTGTATTGCCAAATGGGCCAAGCTGCCCATTGATCTCCTACTGAGTGCGTCAGCCACCACGTTGGCTTTCCCAGGATGGTAAAGAATACTAAGGTCATAATCCTTAAGCAACTCTAACCATCTTCTTTGTCGGAGATTCAGATCCTTCTGTGTGGTTATGTACTGCAAACTCTTATGATCTGTAAATATGTCCACATGCACACCATACAAATAATGTCTCCATATTCGTAAGGCAAACACCACCGCATCTAATTCCAAGTCATGAGTTGGGTAATTCCTCTCATGTATCTTCAATTGTCTAGATGCATACGCAATAACCTTTCCAAACTGCATCAAGACACATCCTAACCCAACCCTAGAGGCATCATGATAGGCGTGAACCCTTCCCGTCCGGATGGTAAGGTTAAGATCGTGCGAGAGTCAACAATTCCTTTAGTTTCTGAAAACTTGCCTCACATGCTTCTGACCACTGGTACTTAACCGCTTTTTGAGTCAACCGGGTCAAAGGAGCAGCAAGACTAGAAAAACCTTTTACGAATCTTCTATAATACCCAGCCATATCTTCTGGGGGTCTACCATAATTCCATCCCTTGACACAACATGGCCCAAAAAGGCTACCTTTTCCAACCAAAATTCACACTTTGAAAATTTAGCATATAGTTTCTCATGTTTCAAGACTTGAAGCACTACCCTCAGATGTTCTTCATGTTCTTCAACACTCTTACTGTAGATTAGGATATCATCTATGAACATAATCACGAACAAATCTAGGAATGGTTTGAAGATTCTGTTCATTAAATCCATAAAAGCTGCTGGGGCATTGGTTAACCCAAAAGACATGACCAAGAACTCATAATGGACGTATCGGGTTCTAAAGGCTGTTTTGGATATATCATCTGGATTTATTTTCAGCTGGTGATATCCCGAACGGAGATCAATCTTGGAAAAATAGCTAGCTCCCTGAAGTTGGTCAAAAAGATCATCGATTCTTGGTAATGGGTACCGGTTCTTGATCGTGACTTTATTGAGCTGCCGATAATCGATGCACATTCGGAGCGATCCGTCTTTCTTCTTCACAAAGCGATCGTGCACCCAGGAAACACTAGGCCTTATAAAGCCTTTATCCAGAAGATCCTTCAATTGTTCTTTTAACTCCCTCAATTCAGCTGGGGCCATTCGATATGGAGGAATAGAAATAGGTCTTGTACCCGGAATTAACTCTATGGCAAACTCCACTTCTCTATCCGGAGGAAGGCATGGAAGATCTTCAGGAAAAACCTCCGGAAAATTTCGAACAATAGGAACATCATTCACCGCTGGGGATTCTTTTTGGGTATCCACTATATTAGCCAGATATGCATACTCCACTCTGTGACTTCTCAATAACTTTTGAGCCCCAAGGTAAGAAATAAACTGACCTGAGGATATTCCAACTCTACCCCTTATAACAACTTCTGGTTCTCCGGGAAAAGTTAATCTCACTATTTTTCGTCGACAATCTAACATGGCATAACATGCCGACAACCAATCCATACCCAAAATGACGTCGAAGTCTACCATATCAAGTAGTACTAGGTTCACCATTGTTCCCCTGCCATTCACTTCTAATGGAAAATTATTTACCACCCGAGAGGCCCAAATTGAGGCCCCTACTGGTGTCATAACCTCAACAGGTTCACTTAAATAAGAAGGTTCTACATGTAAATTCTTAGCAAATCCCATTGACACATATGAAAATGTAGAGCCGGGATCGTATAATACAAATGCAGGAATACTCGAGACTAGCAAAATACCTGTGACCACCGCATTAGATGCTTCTGCCTCATTCCTCTGGGGCAAAGCGTAGAGCCGGTTAGAATTGTTGGGTTGTTGACCTCCCTGACTCTGGCGGGGTTGGTTTCCCTGATTTCCCCTGTAGGCAGCTGTGGTTGCTTCTGACCTCCCCTGAATAGATTGAGTTTGAGTCTTCTTCTTGCAATCCCTGGCATAGTGGCCTGACTCTCCACAGTTATAACATGTCTTCGTTAAGAGACGACATTCTCCAGTGTGTTTTCTTTGACAAATCTTACAAATCGATTTGTCACCTCCTGTGTTAGGGTTGGTGGTCTTGTCCTTGCTACCTTGGTAATTAGACCAACTGTGCCCCTTAGGCTTGAAATAAGACTGGCCCACAGATTGGTTCGGTCCTGAAGATCCCTTACTAAACTCCTGCTTCTGATTTTGACTCTGGTTAAATGATCCTGACGTCCGAAATATCTTCTGCGAATATTCTTTTTTTGCTTTAGCAAAACCTTCTACCCTCAAAGCCATATCGACAATCTGAAGATAAGTTCGATCGTTGGCTAACGCCACCACCTTCTCTGCTATGTTCGGGTTTAAACCCTCTACAAATCGCTTGACTCTATCCATTTCTGTAGGGATGACATGTGTGTTGTATGCCGATAACCTCACGAACTGTGTGTCATATTCTTGTACACTGCGGTCACCTTGCTTCAATTGTTCAAACTCCCGTCTGAGCGCATCCTTGCGCGTATTAGGCATAAACTTCTCAATGAATGCCGCTCTGAACCCTCCCCAAGTCATTGGTGGTGACATCGGGGGACGATTTTTCCTAAAATTCCTCCACCACACCCCTGCATCATCCACTAGTCGTGCGCCTACCAAGTTGACGCCCTGCGTCTCCACGCATCCTAATGTGAACATTAAGTCTTCAACTTCATCGAGGAATACCATCGGGTCGGCCTTGGGGTCCTTCCCTGAGTACAGTGGTTCTCTTCTCCTCATAAAATTTGCCCATAGCCTATCAGGTACTGCTTGAGCTTCTACACTCTCGGTGCGATGCGCAATCGGTCCCCTGGCCGTCTCAGTTACGTTCGGGGCTATGACAGAGACACTAGGTGCGGGCGGAACCATGTGTGGAACTGCAACTGTCATTAACTCTATGAGTCTATCTAGTTTTTGTCCCACTGTTTCTTGGGCCATTTGACTCTCGTTCTCTCCAACATTTTCTCCGACATTTTCTCCGCTCCCTTCAGACACCACTACGTCAACTGGAGGTACATGAGCTTCGTGATGAACCTCCTCTTGAGCCCCCGGGATTTGTGAATTCACCATTTTCTGTGAAGACAAATACACTCATATTTTAGAAGACGGAATGTCTACTCTAGCTCTTAAAATTTTCTTATAGTTCATAAGCATGCAACACCACAATATGCCAACAAGAAAAAAAATAATTTAATAAAACATATCCTTTCTTTCTTGTATTCATAGCACTTCATTCATCATATTTTAAAATAACAATGTCATGACTACAATACATCACATCAGGTCAACTCTGCCACTGTGCAACCCGCTATAGCCCTTGTACTGGAACAGACCCCTACTATCACGCGTTCTAAAGGGCTTAACCGCATGATTCGTCTATTCTGCAGGTTGGCATTCAACTCCCTGTGAACCTTCCTTTTTGCTTCTCTTTCCATATAGTTCATTTTATACCTTACTCCTCTTACATGATGCAGAAATTGGTGCAATGAATTTTTACGTAATATCTTCTCTTAGCATCCTTGCCTTTACGAATGCGGAATGAAACTTTTACGGGACTAATTGACTATTATCTTGTATGACTCAATTGGAAAGTTGAAGAAGGTCGGGTCGTATGAACGCCTTTTCCTTCTAGTCCTAAGCAAATATGTACATAGTACGATTGTGTCATCAATGTACTCATCAAAATCACCTTCTGAGTCCATCTTGCGACGCATGAACTCCTCTGAGCTCGTTTCCTTTGCACTGCTCCATGAGTACTTCCCTTTTGTTGGAACTCACCTTATAATCGCCATCTACACAAATCATATTAGTCAAGATAACGTTGTACAATCCCCTTTTCTAACCCGTGTGAAAGAGGTAGTACGAGAAATCAAGTCTTTGAAAAGACTCAAGGTAGGCACGAGAAGAGTACGAAAGAAGGGAAACTTTAGGATGTTATTCCGTTCACTTATTACTAAGGTGGCGCGCACACCGTCGCAATAAGTAACCGTTCAAACACCCAACTCGAAGAAAACTTTCTAGAATCTCTTAACCTGGTTTAGCTTTGATACCAACTTGTCACGCCCCAAATTTTCCTAAGTCTTTACTTAGGGCGTGATGGCACCTGGACAATTATTTTCCACCAGGAGCACCATTTAATTCTCTTTATTTAGAAATTTAAACTTATATTCAAATACGGAGCTATTAATAAAAATAACAATAAAGAAATTTGTTTATGACTTTATTGAAAATATAACGCGAGCCCATACTCGTGCAAATATTGTTTCTACATAGACATACTGACAAATATTATTCTAAGTTGGAAGGGAGCCCATTCCACGGGCATTTCCCGAGACACTGGGGTGACATTCGAACTCGACGAGTACCAAGCCCAAGCAATGGACTTGGTATGACAAGAGGTCATGGACGATCGCTAGCCTTAGCGTGGAGCCTTTCTCTATCACGCTTTCTGAAACATGTTAAATAAAGAGTCACTTCTACCATCCAATGAGTGAGAACCTTACCCAGCAATTCAAAGTAACACCACAATATTCCAAGTGCAATCACATTATAACGTAATAAGCATATTGCAAAAACATATCAGGTTACAACATCTTTAAATATGCAACAACTCCTCATAGGAAATTCTCGGTTTAACTAACACTTCATTTTATCTCGTATTATACGTTAAGACATTCCCCTGCATTTCCACATGTTTATTACATTTATATATTTGTGAACGAGTATTCACTTTTCATATTTATATATAGGTGAACATGTATTCATCTTTCATATTTGTTGCGGCGTGCAACCCGATCCATTATATTTACGTATTTGTGAACACGTATTCACTTTACGTTTTGTTGCGGCGTGCAACCCGATCCATTATGTTTATGTATTTGTGAACGTGTATTCACTTTACGTTTTGTTGCGGCGTGCAACCCGATCCATTATATTTACGTATTTGTGAACATATATTCACTTTACGTTTTGTTGTGGCGTGCAACCCGATCCATTATGTTTACGTATTTGTGAACGCGTATTCACTTTACGTTTTGTTGCGGCGTGCAACCCGATCCATTATATTTACGTATTTGTGAACATATATTCACTTTACGTTTTGTTGCGGCGTGCAACCCGATCCATTATGTTTACGTATTTGTGAACGCGTATTCACTTTACGTTTTGTTGCGGCGTGCAACCCGATCCATTATATATTTATATATTTATGTGAACACGTATTCACTTTTCATATTTTTCAGAAGATCAAATAAATACTATTCTCTTCTCTAACATTCTGTCATTCATACTTGTAACGATTATAACTTTTTAACCATAACTCCAACTAAGGTGTTTCTCAAGCGGAAACTAAGGTAAGACGGGGATCTTTCACTGTACCAAATTTCATTTAAAACTACTTTGGGTAACTAACACAAATTTATCCTCAAAACAGCCACATGAAATTTATTTCGGCAGAATATTTATTAAACAACACTCAATCTTAGAATAGTCATAACTCCTAATCTGTAAACCCGTTCAAGCCCCATAAAATTTCAAAACGACGAGAACAGAGAGATACACGTCTCCATGTGAACCATCCTTTCATATTCTGTACCATTTGGTACAGTTTTACACTTTTATTCGCTGCCCTTCCTGGATCTCGATAGATCCGAGGCAGAAACTTTAAACAGCGATAACTCTCAATCCGTAAGTCGGATAGACCCCCGTAAGGTCTCAAAATGTCCAAAACAAAGAGATATAGAACTTTCATTTAGCAACAATTTTCATATTCCCCACAGATTAGTACAGTTTTACGTTGCAACGTCCTGCCCTTCTGGATTCCGACGAATCCGAGGCAGCAACTTCAAACTACAATAACTCTCAACTCGTAAGTCCGTTTTAATAAATCTTTATATATATCTGTCCGTAACAGAGAGATTTACAACCATGTAAATTTTCATATAATTCTAATAAGTAAAACTCAATAAAAACAGTCCGTAATTATGTCTTTCCGAATTTCGACCAAATCTAAGGCAGGAACTTTGAACTATGATAACTTTCAAACCGTATGTCCATTTTACCTCATTTTTGGTTCTATATGATCATATTAGAGAGGTGTACAATTCTTCCGAATTTCATCAAATTCTAACAATTATAACTCAGTGAGAACAGTTTGTAAAGTTCATGACGCACTAGTTATCTAAACCATCAAAAGTTCAATATTTCTTTTCAACATTCAATTCTTATTCTAACATGTATTGAACTTAAAATAAAGGATATTACCAAGAATTTCTGAGTGAGAAAACTCACCTTGTAAGTGTGAAAAAAGATTATCGGTTGCTATAAGTGGTCCTTGCTCCTTAGTGTTCCCTAATTTTCTTGTTCTCCTTCCTCCCTTGATATTTTCTTGATTTTTTTCCTTCTTGTTCACTTGAATATTTTCCTGATTTTCTAATCTTTGTGGTATGCACTTTGTTTGTGTATAAGTATAATGTATAAGTGGAGATGGTTGTATAACTTATGGGAGATAGAAGACCAAGGGTGGAGGGGAATTGAAAAGGGGAAAGGAAGGGGTAAAGGTAATGCACGTCCACTTTCTGCATGTTTTTTTGTTTTTGTTTTTTTTTTTTTGATTTTCTTTTGTTTTGTTTTCTTTTGTTTTCTTATTTCATTTTTATTTATCTATTTATCCAACTTTAACACTAATTCTATTCCATGCAATTTATTCTTTGTTTTATTATATCTATATAGATATATATATATATATATATATATATATATATATATATATATATATATATATATTTTATTGACCCAACCACAACTATATATATTTTTTTTCCGGATTTCACATTCTCTCCTCCTTAAGCAACATTCGTCCTCGAATGTGAATAAGGTCGTAACATAATCACATAGACACATAATGTTTATTGTTATTGTAACACTAATTTGGGGCTTCACACTCCAATGTATTATATAAGCACACTAGTAGCAAGACAAGTCTTCCAACACTTAGAAAAATTTAAGAAAACTTGAGAGAGGGTGATGGTGCTCTCGGCTTTAGTGAGAATGCCCACACAAAATTTTTAGTTTTTGTTTCATTATTCACAAGACTTTAACCCAATGTCCCTAAGGGTATTGTAAGGATATCTCAATAGAAAGATTTCGGAAAAAACGGCGTTTTCACGTTAGTCGCAAGGCGAAAACCTAAGGCATTTTCATAGGTTTTGATTTGAAATGGAAGAGAAGTTGGTTGTGAGCTTCTAAAGGCTTCAAATAGCGGATTGGAGCGTAAAGGAAAGGAGCTAAGAATTGCTAAGGAGCGACATTGAATCTTGAAAATTATAAGGGCTTGTAAAGGTAAAATTCTTGTCGTTTTAGTAATTAAGATTACTTATTGTTGTAGCTATGGATATTAGCAAGTATGAGATATATATTATGAAGTTGACAAGTGTTATGGATATTGGAACCCTAATCCAAAAACTAGTATGTTTAGCCTTGAGATTTCAATTCAATTGGATTATTAGTTTAATCGTCACATGTTATATAAAGAAGGAATTATAATTGTTAAGTTGTTTATGACTATATAACATGTTAGACCTAAGAAGTTGGATTGAAAAAGAATTGGAAAAGGACTTTATGTTTTTGTATATGTTTAGCCAAGAATGGCTTTAAATATGGAACTAGTTTCGTATTAATTTGTGGGGCGGAATTTTACACGTCATGTTAAGGCGTGTAATCCCCTTTGATTGGTTGTTGTATTGAGTCTTAAATGTGGCGTGTTTGGTTATTGAATTCGGCCTTGAAAAGGGTGGCAAAGTATGTAGAAACAAAGGAAGTGTTGTCCGATTTTCCGTAGAATTTAGTGACTTTGCACTTAGAATATTCTACGTTCGAAGCTAGAGGTTAATGGACGTATTATGGACATTATAGGTTGAAGTACTAAGTATAGCGGTTTCTACTTGAAGGATGGAATAGCTATCAAGGTTGAAGTACTTCAGAGCATTTTGCTAATTGTCAATAATCGTCGCGAGGTATGTGAACCTCTTCCTTCTTTTGACATGATTCTATGTATGGAATATACATGTGGTACTATTTCATGATTCCTTCTACTCTTAGAAGTTAAGAGGTATGTATGTTGATTTACTTTACGTAAGGGTTATGTCTAAGTTATCCTAAGTTCTTATCAAGTCTTATGGGGGATGTTGGTAAGAGTCGTTAGGAGGTATTTGGAGCCAAGTTGACTTGGCTAAGTTACGGCACAAATGAGAATAAGTATCGAACAAGCCACTGCAGCGTTATTAAAGGAAAATGTATCGACAATCAATTAAGTTAAAATGAGTAGAATTCTCCATCTGCATAGAAGCTAAGATAAGACAAAATTGTATTACATTTTCTAGATCATGGCTACTTGATTAAGATCGTTATAAATAAGTATAACTTATTCACAACGCACCAAAGTATATGTTACTTAATTTATAAGAATTTACGTATGAAGTTTTAAGACTATGAACCTCAAATTTTTAAAAGGTTAAGGGACTTTATTTTTCAAGTTATGGGACTTGATTCTTAAAGGAAGAAATGAATTGATTTAAAAGTATAGAATACTTGATTTGAAAAGTATTGATTTCTTGCCATTCTAAAGTTAAGAAACTTGTTTTCTTAAAAGTTAAGAGACTTGAAGTATTTTGAAAGCTATGTGATTTGAATTGAAAGTATAAGTTTCTTGGTCATAAAAGGAATGAATTTGTCTAAGACATAAAGAGTTATAACGGTTTTATGGGAAGTTGGTTATAACAACTTTATGGAAGATTAAAAGAATGGTTTTCTTCAGTAATGTAAGCAAAGAAATGATTTGAAATAAAGAAGGGCAAATTGTTTTAAAGGTACCAATTGCTTAAGGTTTTACAGAAAGAAGTCACTTGATTTAGAAGCCTATAATTGTATTTCTAAAAGGTATTGTGACTTGTCTTGAAAGGTAGTTATGACTTGATACTATGGTTATTAGAATCTTGGAAGTGTTGTATGAAAAAGAGTCATTTTAAAAGAGTAGAAGTATGTAGTACTTTGGGTTAAATTTCCGGATTTTATAATGACATGTTAGTGCCTTAAGTAAACAAAAATGAGAGTGTATATGAACAAGCTAATAAGAAGTTAGGGGATTTCTTAACTTGCTTATGTAATGTATGATAAGCCGGTGGTGCTTATGTTATGTATGGTAAGCCGGTGGTGCTTATGTTATGTATGATAAGTCGGTAGTGCTTATGTTATGTATGATAAGCCGGTAGGGCTTAGGTTATGTATGATGGCCGGTTGAGTTAAGGTAAGAGTATAAATGAGGGGTAAACCCCCAAGACGTTATACCACCTTCTCCAGGGTAAGAGTATAAATGAGGGGTAAACCCCCAAAACGTTATACCACCTGCTTCAGGGTAAGAGTATAAATGAGGGGTAAACCCCCAAGACGTTATACCACCTGTTCCGTGGATTTGATACCCATGATGCGAGGAATACCTCATGCGAGTCCTTATGGGCTTATGCGGTGAAACAGTCTCATGCGGGCGGGTACAACCTATGCGAGGAATACCTCATGCGGGTCCACAGGACCTATGCGGGTGAAATAGTCCCAGGAGTAGGATTTTTTATCGATACTACGGGCGAGGGACCCTGTTTTGATCATAAGCCTCCTATTTTTATACAGTATACCTTTATGGGCAGACTTATGTGATTTTATCGCGTCCCAGATTGGGCCGGGCAGTATACCTTTATGGGCAGACTTATGTGACTCTATCGCGTCCCAGATTGGGCCGACAGTATAGGCGTTCCTCCATAAAGGGACGGATTAGGTTATGCAAGATACGTAAGTTATATGTTTATGAACTTGATGAGTTTTCTTAAGTATGTACGTAAGAATTTGACTATACTCTTATGGAAAAATGGGAAAAGATAATAAGGTATGATTAAGTTCACGAGATGGAAATGACACGGAAGGATCTGGTATTTACCCTTTCTTTATACTTGCCCCTGTCATTCTTTTGTACAGTTATGATTTGTTACTGTAACTTATTTTCCGTTCCATATTCGGAATTTTTGTTATCGACTTCTTCCGGGGCTGCGTTCATGTCCGCAGTTTAGGTATTACGATTGTGGATCCGCGAGGTTAGGATCCTGGTTCAGCATTTTGAGATGGCTCCAATGTTTCGGAGCTTGTCGTCATGGTTATGTATATTCAGGGGTACGGCGGGCCTTGTCCCGTCATAGTATTTGTCCAAATCTTAGAGGTATGTATTCATCTGTGGGTTGGACTGGCTAGAGTTGTTTTTACATTGTTAAACAATGTAGACCCTTTCGGGTAATTTTTATGTTATGGCAGCCTTATCGGCTTGGCCTTAGTTTTAAAAAATAAGTGTTATTTATCTTCCGCAGTTTAGTATGTTATATGAATAGGAGGGTGCCCAGGTAGGGCACCAGTCGCGGCCCGGAGTCGGGTCGTGACATACGGGGTGTAACATTCTCTTCTCCTTAGAAACATTCGTCCCGAATGTTCCTTCTACGTTAAATTACCTCAGATATCGGCATATTCCCTCTTGCTATATCCCACATAAACAAGAATGCCATACATAGTCATAACAACACTTAAGTATATATGTCAATTAAAATCAACAAGTAGGAAAGTGAGTTACCTGGAGGTGTAGAGAATAAGTGAGGATACTTCTTCATCATGTCCTCATCTGCTTCCCATGTCATTTCCTCTCTGTTCTCGTTCCGCCATAAGACCTTGACGGAAGCCACATTCTTTGTCCGCAGTCGCCTAACCTGACGATCGAGTATCACTATGGGACTCTCCTCATACGATAACCCCTCTGTCACCTGGACATCACAAATCGGGTGCACTCTAGATGGATCTCCGATACACCTCCGCAACATAGACACATGAAAAACTGGATGTACTGCCTCCAGATCGGACGGCAGATCCAACTCATAGGCAACCTTGCCTACCCTACGGACAATCTGATAAGGCCCAATGTACCTTGGGCTAAGTTTCCCCTTCTTCCCAAACCTCATCACACCCTTCATGGGTGATACCTTCAGGAAGACCCAATCATCCATCTCAAACTCCAAGTGTCGACGCCGATTATCTGCATACGACTTCTGTCGACTTTGAGCTGACAATAACCGCTCCTGGATAAGCTTCACCTTATCCACCGCCTGCTGGATCAAGTCCGACCCGACTAACTGAACTTCACCCACATCGAACCAACCTATCGGCGATCTGCACTTCCTCCCATATAAGGCCTCATAAGGCGCCATGATATCTTGGAATGGTAGCCGCATTATATCGAAACTCAACAAGAGGCAGATGATCCTCCCAGCTACCCCTGAAATCAATAACACAGGCCCGCAGCATATCCTCAAGTGTCTAGAGAGTACGCTCTGCCTGTCCGTCAGTCTGAGGATGAAATACAATATTGAGGCTCACTTGCGTCCCTAATCCCTTCTGAAAAGATCTACAGAAATTAGCCGTAAACTGGGCTCCTCTGTCCGATATAATAGATATAGGGACCCCATGCAGTCTCACGATCTCTCGGATGTAAAGTCTAGCGTAATCCTCGGCCGATTAAGTCGTCATGACTGGAAGAAAGTGGGTTGTTTTCGTCAGCCTATCTACAATAACCCAGATGGAATCATGCTTCCTCTGAGTGTGAGGTAATCCTGTAATAAAGTCCATGTTGATCATCTCCCACTTCCATGTCGGAATATCAATAGCCTGCAATAGCCCACCGGGCTTCTGGTGCTCAACTTTGACCTGCTGACAATTAGGACACTGAGCAACAAAACCTGCCACGTCCTTCTTCAGGCCATCCCACCAATACATACATCTGAGGTCATGGTACATCTTAGTCAACCCCGGATGAATAGAGTAACGAGCACTGTGTGCCTCCCCCAGAATCTGCTGACGAAGTCCTGCTACATCGGGAACACACATCCTGCCCTCAAATCTTAGCACCCCATCAGGCGCTACCTCAAATAGACTTTTCTCCTCTCGAAGAGCCGTATCTCGATACCGTATCAAAACTGGGTCCTCATACTGTCGCATCTTCACCTCAACAATGATGGAAGACTCGGCAATCTCACGAACCCGTACCCCACTATCATCGGTATTGATCAAACGAACCCCAAGGCTCGCTAGCTGATGGATCTGACGGACCATGTCCTGTCTCTCTGGATGTACCCCTGACATATTCCCCATCGATCTACGACTCAAAGCATCTGCAACCACGTTGGCCTTTCCCGGATGGTATAGGATGTCAACATTATAATCCTTCAACAACTCTAACCACCGCCTCTGCCGCAAGTTCAGCTCCCTCTGCCTGAAGATGTACTGGAGGCTCTTGTAGTCTGTAAAAATATCCACATGAACCCCATATAAATAATGTCTCCAAATCTTCAAGGCATGAATAACTGCGGCCAACTCTAAGTCATGGGTAGGGTAATTCCTCTCATGCTTCCGTAACTGCCGGGAAGCATAGGCTATAACTTTGCCGTGCTGCATCAATACGCACCCTAGCCTGATACCTGAGGCATCACAATAAATCACGTAGCCCTCTAACTCGGGAAGAGTAAGAACTGGAGTCGTCGTCAATTTTTCCTTCAGTAACTGGAAGCCCTTTTCACAAGCTTCTGTCCACTGGAACTTAGCTGTTTTTAAGTCGGCTAGTCAGCGGTCGCGATATCGAAGCAAGCGCTCCACAACCTCGATAATAACTCGCCCGATAAGAAGCGTACCTCCGTCGGAGTAGTAGGTCTCGGCAAGACTTGACCGCCTCAATCTTTGCGTATCAACGAACAATCGGCCCGATAATGTGCCCCAGAATGCCGCGATGCCAACCAAAACTCACGGAGAACTTGGCGAACAATCGCCGGCTCCGAGGACCCAATCACCGTCCTCGAGTGATCTGCATGCTCCTGCTCTGTGCGCGAATAAACCAGGATGTCATCAATGAATACTATAACAAATGTATCCAAAAATGGCTTGAACACCCGGTTCATCAAATCCATAAATACCGCTGAAGCGTTGGTCAAACCGAAAGACGTCACCCTGAATTCATAGTGCCCATACCGGGTCCTGAATGCAGCCTTTGGGATATCTTCCTCTCTAACTCGCACCTGATGATAACCAGACCGCAGGTCTATCTTGGAGAAACACCTCACACCCTGCAACTGGTCAAACAAATCACCAATTCTGGGGAGGGGGTATCTGTTCTTGATGGTTATCTTATTTAGCTGCCTGTAATCAACACACATACGCAGCGTCCCATCCTTCTTCTTTACAAATAAAATCGGCGCTCCCCAGGGAGAAATACTATGCCTGATAAAGTCTTTTTCCAGCAAATCTTTCAGCTGGTCCTTCAACTCTCTCAACTCAGCAGGTGCCATCCTGTATGGCGGAACAAATATAGGCCGAGTGTCTGGCGACATATCAATACAAAACTCAATCTCCCTCTTAGGAGGGATACCCGGGAGATCATCTAGGAATACATCTGGAAACTCTCTAACCACCGGAACTGACTGAATAGCTGGCACCTCGGCCCCTGTATCGAATACCCGAACCAGATGATAGATGTACCCCTTCTACACCATCTTCCTAGCCTTGAGGTAAGAAATAAACCTACCCATCGACAACGCTGTGTTGCCCTTCCACTCGATAACCGGCTCACCAGGAAACTGGAACCGTACCAATCTCTCCCTACAGTCCACATTGGTGTAGCAAGAAGTCAACCAATCCATACCCATAATCATATCAAAGTCTGTCATATCCAACTCTATCAAGTCGGCTAGGGTCTGACGACTGTATATAGTCACTGGGCAAGCCTTATATACCCGGCTACCGAATCACTCATGGCGTAGCTACCTCAAAAGGTTCTATGGACTCAGGCTCTATCCCTATTCTACCAGCAATATGAGGAGATATATAGGACAAGGTAGAACCCGGATCTATCAAAAGCATATACGTCACAATATGAAACCAATAATGTACCTGTGACGACATCAGGTGACGCCTCCTGGTCCTGGCGGCTGGACAAGGCATAAATGTGGTTCTGAGAACCGCTGGAACTAGGACCCTTGCCACGACCTCTGCCGCGACCTGCTGGCCGTAGCACCACGCCTCGGGCGGGTAAGTAGGAGATGAGGCAGACGAGCGACCACAGTAGGTTGAACCACTACCATCTGTCGCCTGCAGTCGGACAGTCCCTCGAAATATGACCCTGCTGGCCACAAGTGTAACAAGATCCCAAAGCATTACCACAACTCCTGTAATGGTATCTACCACATCGGCCACACCGAGAGGGGGGTGGTCTCGATCGGTTAGGATCCCTGCTTCCGAAGCTCAAGCCCTAGGGTCCGACACGCCCGAATACCGCCGGCGTCCTGAAGACGGTGAAGGAGCGCTCTGAACTGGCTGAGGTGCAAATCTAGTCTGCTGCTGAGGCCGTCCGCCTCGAAAGCTACCAAAGGACCCTGCTGTCCTGGCCCTCTTCTGCTGATATCTGTCAATCCGTCGGCCTCTACGTTCCTCACACCTGGTCATAAGCTGCATGCGGGCAATGTCCATGCCCGGCTGAAGAGCTACACCCGAGCAACCCTCTGCTAAGTAATCATCGAGCCCTGTGACATAGCGGTGCACTCTGTCCTCCATGTCTGCCACTAAAGCGGGGACGTACCGAGCCAACGAGTCAAACTCTACGTTGTACTCCCGAACCGTCCGCCCGTTCTGCCTCAACATCAGAAATCTATCGGCCCGAACTCTCCTCATCTACGGAGGCAAGAAATGGCTAAGAAACGCCTATGAGAACTCGTCCCAACGGTGAGCGCATGCTACCCGGGGCGGTTCCGTGAATCAAACCAGTCGACTGCAGTATCACGCAGCCGACGTGAACCCAATACCACCGACTCTGTCTCCGAGGCCTTGATCACTCTCATGATTCGCTGCAACTGTCGGATAAACTACTGAGGATCATCCTCGATCCTCGACCCATAGAACTCTGGTGGACTGCAACTCAAAAAGTCCCGAAGTCTCAAACTATCAGATCTGGGGTGAACTACGGGCACAACCGGAACCGCTGTCTCTCGTCTGTCCTCATGCCTCGCCACGATCCTGGCTAATAACAGGGCTATCTCCTTGTAACCCATATCCTCTACTCTGCCGTGGGGTGGAGGCTCGTGTATCGTGGCCTCGGTAGCCCATTCTTTGCTCTAAACTCTGAAATTGGCGGCGTCATGGAACTCGCCGTCTGAAGCATCACCTCAGGTAAAGACTGGGTATGTGCCCTCGTAACCCTATGTGTCCTACTAGCAGCCCCCTCAGCTGCCTTGCCCTTCTGGGTCCGGGTTGCCTTACGTGGAGGCATAACCGGTACATAAGAATATGTCAGAGGGAGTTCAACCTATAACACAACTCTATTGCACGATCTCAGAGTGAGAAGAATGGAAACTAATCCTAAATATCATGTAGCCTCCTGATTATAGGTGTGGTGCACAACACGCCGATAATCAAGACTCTACTAGATACGGTCTGTAGACACTTTCCGAAGATTAACTGCTCTGATACCACTTTTGTCACAACCCGACCCCGGGCCCGCGACTGGTGCCTTACCCGGGCACCTTAGTAGATACACATCAGAGAAACCAGCGGAAGTAAACTTAAAACATGGAACAATGTAAGATAATAAACAGGCTAACCGCTAAGGTTTCCTTTCAACATGTATATATATAAATCAAAGCCTGACAGTTACATCTTTTACAAACCCAATTTACAACAGGACTACAGACCTCTAAGAGTTTATAACAACTATGACGGTACAGGGTCCCGCCATACACCTGAATGTATATGAACCTACAATGACAGGGAATCATACCAAAAGATAAGCCTCCGGAGAAACGGAGCTTCCGGCGAGCGGTGATCCTGGCGAGGATCAACAACCGATGTACCTCTACTGCGGCGTAACGGCCCCAGGAGGTCGATCTGGCAGTACCAAGTATGTGGCGAAATCTTGAAATGAAATCATAACATTCTAAAACCAATCCACAGTCATGTATGAAACAAACCAATTAACAGTACATAGTGCCATAGTATATACAAGAGCAAATAGGTGTAACCCAACCGGTTCTTTCTAGACCTCCAATGATCGGAGTAGGCCATTCGCCCTTAGTATCATTGTGCGAGTCCAAATCATGGACTTAGTAGTCGCGTAGGTCACGTGGACCCGCGTGAGGTATTCTCGCATCGGGGTAGCTAACGCGGCGTTTCTGGACTCCGTAGTCCGCATAGGCCACGTGGACCGCGTGGTATTCCTCGCGACGGTAACACACCGGAGTGATTCTGGACTCGTAGCCCGCATAAGTCACATGGACCCGCATGAGGTATTCCTCGCATCGGGGGTAGCTAACCCGCGGCATATGAACAACATAACATGTCAGGGGGGTAAGTGATATAATACAAGCACAACCGGCTCATCGTAAACAACATAAGCACAACAAGAAAATCCCCTTCACACAAAAGTCTCAAGATACTGACGCGTAGTATCTGGCGTGTTTACTTATCAACCAACTTACCACACCTTCAGAAATCATAACAAGGTTTTTATAAACAAGTAAACCATTCTTTTTATCTTCCTTAAGTCGTTATAACTAACTTCCCATAAAGCTATCGTAACACTTATACTTTTTAATAATTCAAAACAACCACATTCGTTTGGAAAACCAAGAGAACCTATTCTTTTTAAAACCAATTATCAATTTCCTTCCGAATAATGATTCAAAACTCTTTTTGAAATATTTCAAGGTTTTTATCATTTAGAACTCAAGTCAAGGACATCAAAGTGAAACCAAATTCATTTAACACACGTACGTCTACCGTACTATATATTTCACAACAATCATGCTCAAGAGGATAGGAAGAATCACATACCTCCTCGGCTAAATCCACTTATCAAGTAGAATATGACGTGCGTAGAGTATCAACCTATAATAACCATAAAACGTCTATCAATTTCTAGTTTTCTTCGTAGAATACTCTAAGTGTACAGTTACTTATCCTACGAAAAATTGGATAGCAATTACTTCGTTTCTACGCACTTTTCCACCTTTTCAAGGCCCGAAATCAATAACCAAATGCCACATTCAAGGCCCAACAATTCAGTAATACAATGGGATTACACGCCTAACCGGACGTGTAAAATTCTGCCCCACATTTCATATTAAACAATCCAATAAGTTTAAGGCGATTGCTCGGCTACAACATGCTCACATATTATCCTTATCCAATCCTTTCAAATCCAAATCGTTATTCCCACATGTTATATACCTAATAACAATATCGACAACTACAAGTCCTTCCTTCCTTAACATACGACATAATTTACTTCAAAAGGAGAATGAATTGTTACCTTGGAATTCGCCCAAAACAGTCCAACAACACGCCCACTTGCCCTTTTCCACAATTCCTCTTCACGTTAAAATCACCTCTTCGAACCTCCTACAAGCTTGCCAACATATTTCCTTCTTGCCACATTTCCGATAATTTCATCTTTGGCTTAAAGTTTTATCAACTTTTTGAGAGAGAAGAGCAAGTGTTTTGGATGACCTATAAGTGTAGAATGGTCAAGTCTTTCAAGACTTGGCCAAGATATAGGCCTTATCTTGATCCACCAATTTGGGGGACACTTGTCGCCTTCCCCTAGGGCCCCTACAAAAATATCTTCTGATTTTTACCCTTCTTCCGCGAAAAATCCCGCCTTGGCGTCGCGACCCTGCAGCCGGCGCCGCGGCGCTGTAACTTCAGAAAGTTTCAGGACTTACGGCGTCGGCCTGCGGCGTCGTCGTGTAATTGCCCGATCAAAACATTTTCTGTTCTGCCGGTGAACTTGTGACGTCCATAACTTTCTACTCTGATGTCCTATCGACGAGCGGTTTGTTGCATTAGAAACTAGACTCAACGAACTTCATACTAGGATTTTGAAACACCTAAGAACTCCTAATATAACTGGACATAAAATGCCCCAAAGTTGACTAAAAACCCGCCCAAAACATTCTATCAACTTATCTTTCCAAAAAATTTAAATCGTAATTCTTTTTGTACGTTATCATATGCATGACCCGGACTACGGGGTGTAACACTTGGAGACTCCAGATATGGGACCAAGACGAAGTAAAAGAGTCAGGAAGGATAAGTCATTCAGTCTTGACTTTGTGGCTTGTATGGTTCATGATGAACCATGGACAATTGATGAAGCATTGTCAACTCCAGAAGCACCGCTTTGGAAAGAAGCTATAGAGAGTGAGATAAACTCCATTATGTAGAACCATACCTGGGAGTTAGTTGATCTTCCTCCGGGAAATAAACTGTTGGGTTATAAATGGATACTCAAATGGAAGTATAAAGCAGATGGATCTATAGACAAGTACAAGGCCAGGTTGGTAGTCAAAGGCTATCGACAAAAGGAGGGTCTTGAATACTTTGACACGTACTCCCCGATGTCTATAATAACGTCCATACGAGTATTTATTGCGATCGCCACATTGCGGGACCTTGAGATACATCAACTGGATGTCAAGACAATATTCCTAAATGGTGATTTGAAAGAAGAAATATATATGGACCAACCCGAGGGGTATGTGGTTCCAGGGCAAGATAAGAAAGTTTGTCGGCTTATCAAATCTCTGTACGGGCTGAAATAGGCCCCAAAGCAATGACACGAGAAAGTTGATAGTCCTCTACTATCGAAAAGATTTTCTATTAATGAGTGTGACAAATGTATCTACACTAAGGGAAATGTCGACTCGTTTGCTATGATATGTTTTTATGTAGATGACATATTGATCACATAGAGTAGTCCTAGATTGATCCTAGAGACTAAGAATATGTTGAAACAATGTTTCGACATGAAGGATATGGGCATTGTAGATGTCATCTTAGGGGGTCAAGATCTCTAATACATCTGATGGACTGGTCTTATCTCAGTCTCAATACATCGAGGATGTGCTGAGAAAGTTTAAGATGTTCGATAGTTCGCCGATAACATCACCACTGGATATAAATCAAATGATTGATAAAATCGTGGTGCGCCCGTATGCCAGGAGCGATATGCGCAGGTGATTGGTAATTTGATGTACATAACAAACTGCACCCGAGCTGATATCGCTTATGCAGTCAAAAAGTTGGCTAGGTTTACCCATAATCCAAGTTATGACCATTGGAAAGCGTTGAATCGGGTACTACGGTACCTAAAATACACGTTAGCTTATGGGTTACATTATTCGAGATATCCAATTGTACTAGATGGGTACAGAGATGCAAACTGGATATCTGATATAGAGAACACCAAGTCCACCAGTGGGTATATATTTACCATTGGTGGTGGGATTATGTCTTAGAAATCCTCTAAGAAAACTTACATTGCCCGATCCATGATAGAATCAGATTTTATCGCTTTAGACAAAGCATAAGAAGAAGTTGAGTGGCTGCATGACTTCTTAGAGGATGTCCCGTGTTGGGATTTGTACCTTTTGTAGTGATCTATTGCGACAGTCAGTCGGCTCTAGGAAGGGTCACAGAGTTCTATGTATAATGGCAAATCTCGTCATATTCAAAAGAGCCATAAGACTGTTAGGCAGCTGATCACCACGGGTATTATTTCCATTGATTATGTAAAATCAAAGGAGAACGTAGCATACCCTTTGACAAAGGGCATACCCAGAGATCGTACAATCTTCCTGTCTAGGGGAATGGGATTAAAACCCAAACAATAAGAACTGATACGGTGGATACCCAACCTTACTGACTAGAGATCTCGGGAATTAGGTTCAATGGGAAAACTAAGACGTAAAGGTTCAGTTGAGCGCTTCAGTGGAAGAAAGAGCACTTCGGATGATGATTTATATAAAGAAACTTAAATCCAAGATCGTTCCCGTGATATACATTAAGTGTTATCTGCAGTGTGGGTAGAGGTTAAGTTTCCAAAACCTTTAATGATCCTCAACGGTTGAGGTTAGGTTTGGGGAAACTTTTAATGGTCCACAACACTTGTGAGTGGGGTATAGCAGAATACATTATAGGAGACCATATATTTAAGTGAGAGGACAGGCCGCCGAAAATGAACGCACTTAAGAATCCAAGAAGTTTCCACGGCCACAACAGACAAAATATTAAATAAGAACAGAGTAAGGAAAGTTGTTGTGTTGATACCATTGACTTGGCTTACACTAAACACTAATGGTTCAAGACTCACATTCACCGCACAGTAATTAAGTCTGATGGTATTCAACTATGAAAGGTTCAAAGCTATGATTATCTATTCAGATGAAACATCGATCCGTCGAAAGATTACTAGAAAGGCACCTTGTGATTGCGTCAAAATTTCTTTCAAGAGGGGATTATTGGAAATTTACTAAATGTGGAATTAAGTTTATCCCGTTATTTATGACTCGGACAATTGGGGCCTCACACATCGGAAATGTTGTTTTCATACACGTGCATTCGTAGTGTCAAGTATCGTAAATTTCATTAGTAAAAGAAATATTAGTACATAATTAAAATATTCGAGACATGAAATGATGGACGGTTATTGGCCAAATGACAAGTACTTTACGTTAGTAAATGAAGGAAGAAGTGTGTGATGTGGCGCTAATTGTGAGTTTAACTAGTGGAGTTCAGGCGTCGCGGTGCTTCCCAGGCACTAAAGGCGACATAAACTGAAGAATTTCTGACTCTTGGGCTGGTTTTGGAGCATTGAATCTCCATTACATGACATATGAATTCAGCCATTATTTGGCTGATTGTAACCTCTTAATAAGTGTCATTACATGACTATTGAAGGCCATTAGTTGGCTAGTTGATAGGTCATCTTCATAGCACTATAAGTTGAGGCCTTTGGCTCAATTGGAAGTACACACCACAATCAGATTTCTGATTTTCTGCTTCTCTAAGCAATCTCTCACACCCAGAGGCTCTTCTTTTAGTAAACACTTGAGTTTCCTTTGCTTATTTGTTAGTTGTTGTTTTATCTTGAGAGACAAGTTGTCAATCACCGTAAAAGGATATATACGAGACAATATTATCTTAAGGACAACGTGCTAACACTCGACTCAGCAAATTCCTTGTTGTAGTTTACTTTTTGTTCTTGTTCCAATTTGTAACAGTTGTTTACTTCCCGTTTCCTTGTAATCATCATTGTACGCATAATAATTACTGATTTTATATATGTAATTATTGTAGCAATATGTTATATTAGTTAGGTGAATATTTAATCTCCGTAATTATAGCCTAGAATTACGATTGTATATCATGTATATAAACCATTTACATTAATGAAATCAGTAATGGATTATTCTCTTTTATGGTATCATCAGTCTAGGGGGAAATTCCTTCTCTACCCACTTCCACCGCCCTATTCCCGTCGGCCATCCCTTCAATTTTTTTCCAAAACCCTAATTCTTCTCTTGTTCATCAATCATGTATAACAAAGAATATCTTTCATCCTGCCCTTGCAGTATCCAACATCAAGAACAACATACCTATATTTCTTGAAATGGAGAATGTCCAATATGTGACGTGGGCAGAACGTTTTAAAATTCACGCAAGGTCTCATAGAGTCCTTCATCACATCAACAAACCAGAAAAATACAAGGAGAAGGTGTCTTCCACCAATGATGAAATAGAGTTGTGGGAAACTCTTGATGATACAATTCTCCAATGGATTTATTCCATCATCTCTTTGAACCTCTTACACACAATTATCGAACCCGACACCACGGTAATGAAAGCTTAGAATAGGTTGCGTGATATATTCCAAGATAACAAAAATTCTCATGACTTAACCCTTGAGCAAGAATTCTCACATAAATATGGTGGGTTTTGTGGATGTCTCAACCTATTGTCAAAGGCTCAAGGAATTATCGGATCAACTCAAGGACGTCGGTGTGCCCGTCACAAATGATCATCTCGTTCTTCAGGTAGTTGCGGGCCTTTACGATGTGTATAATGGGGTTGGAACTCTTCTTCGCCAAAGAAATATTCTCCCACCATTCTACCAATCACGTTCCATGCTCACCTTAGAAGAAGCAGGGTTGGGAAAAAAGGCTGCAGCCGGGGCCAATTCTGTCATGATGGTGGCCATGTCTTGTGAAACCGATGACTCTCAATCATTCTCTGAAAATTATGGTCAAAACTGTAACAACGAGGGTGGCAAAAAGGGTCAAAACAATGGAAAAACTTGTGGCGGTGGCAAGGGTGGTGGTCGCGGTGGCAACGGTGGCGGAGGCAGTGGCGATCAACAGGGGATCGTGCCACATCAACCTTGGCGATGAGTGCAGGCTGGTGGCGATGGCCACGGGGCTTGCCTTGGGCGGTGGGTACGTGGACCATGTCGCCGCCTTGCCCACCCGTCACTGGCGGGTCGAGCCCATTTGGCGACAACAATGACAAGCCTAGAATGGGCCTCGAAATTACTCGAATTGGCAGCAACCTGGCCTGCTTGGGCCTCGGCCACCACATCAGGCTTTCGCTGCTATGGGCCCAACTGTATCTCTAACCCACACGGATATTGAGGTGGCAATGCATACACTTGGGTTAAATCCCCCGAATGCAAACTGGTACATGGACATCGGTGCTATTTCTCATATGACATTCGCGCCAGGTAATCTCTCGTCTTATTTCAATTTGAGCAAAAATTGTGGCATAATTATTGGTAATGGTAATTCAATTCCAATTTGTCACGACGCAAATCGGAGGGCCGCGATGGGCACCCGAACCCAACCCATCGGGCACCATTGACCATACAATCCATATGTAACCATATTACCCACGGACTGAGTCGAGAAAGATTAAGTAAAGTTTTGACCTGAAAACCCTAATTTATATAATGATGTCAAGGCCGACACGTCCATGCATGATAACTAACCACAGGACACTTATCTACAAATATCTAAGAGTATAACGTACCATAATCAGACTGCGACTCTAAAATAAGTAGAGTGCTCCCACACAGCTGAACTAGCAATCTCCTAGTACAATATGTCACCCTCGTAGTATAAATCTGCGGGCATAAAATGCAGCGTCCCCAACAACATAGATTTATTAAAATCTAAAACAGAAACAGCTGACCAACAGTATTTGCCTCTTAGGGCCTTAGTACAAATGTCTAAATGTTATGCAATACCAACACAGTATACCGATGGCCACACATGCTTTCTTTCTTTTCATAACCACCTCTGTGGACATAATATACATAAATGTCATGCTTGATGCAAATGCGGTATGCTATATATTTCCCATAACCGCCACACAGGCTTTCGGTTATATTGGAATCCTACTTCTGATAACCGTCACACAGGCTTTCGGTCATATCATAACCGCTACACAGGCTTTCGGTTATATCATATAAGCCACACAGGCTTCAATGTTGTCCTCTTAGGGCTCTTTTGTGATAATATGTACCAGCTTCAGGTGGTGTGCGTATATAACGTCTTTCCCTCTTTTTCCATTCCCCTACATATATATATATATAATATCTACCATATAGTAATATGCATGGCACCAGTGGTCCAGGGTAATATGTGAATGCAAGGCAAATGAATATGCATGAATGACAATATTTTCTGAATTTATTTGACGGCAATAATATCCTTGCTCCTTCGGCTAGCATTATGGAAATATCTGATTGGTGATAACAGATCCGAATTGCCTAATTAATTCTTATATGGGCCGTGAGTAATTTATATTTATAATAATCTTATCTAATCATCTGTAAACTAGAAAATATAAAACAAATTGATTATATCTTAGTATCTATGCAAATTACATTCTAAAATCTTGAAATAATTGTGTTTCTAATAGTGTGAACATCTTAAGGGCACAAAATCATTTTAATATAATTTGTTTGTCGATGCCTTATTAACTTAACGCTGCAATGGCTTATTTCAACATGTCTACTAAAAACGAACCTACTTATTTATTAAACCAGTTTCAGCAATTAATACTTATCAGTTACTTTAAATTAGCAAAGTCAAATCGGCTTCAATGCTTACTAAAAACTATTATCAACATCTCTCCCATATGCCTAATAAGGACTTAGGAACAATTTAGACATGTTTTTAGCATAGATTTCAAGAATATAAATATCCTTAACTACTAAAAGTAGAGTAAGTTATGGAGTAATATGACAGTTACGTTCTGTAAACAGAAATATGCCAAAAGAAATAAATGAAGTGCCTTCACATACCTTGTTGTCGAATGTATTCTAAGTTCCCACGGTTCTTTGTAAGCTCTATGAATAGTTTTCCATACCCTATGAATGATTTAAACCATAATCGAATCAATATACTAATAACAAACTTATTGAGACGTTTTATCGAATGCCTCATACGCGTAGAATCTATGTTCTTTCTATGTGGCAACCTATGTATATATAACAATAGAATCAACCCTTCTTCTTACTACTGCAGTACCTTCAATAACTCCGAAATTTCACCCGCACCTTCAATTTCACATAGTTCAGGCAGTCCCAATCATTACCCAAACAGACCCAACATTTCCGATAATTTCTCCTAGGAACCAGTAGCAAGAATTAGGTTCTAAAATTTGTATCAACTTAAGAACGGGGAGGATTACCTTTGTTTAGATGTCGCGACAAGAATTGTCGGATGACCCTTCACCCCAAACCCGACTATCGAAAGCGAGAGCGGACCCGAATCGATTCGGGATTTCCTTGAATCAAGGTCTTGAATTGAGTTCAGAACTCAATTTTACTGGAATTGAGGTTCAAATCACCATAAACTTCTCCCTTTCGGATTGCGAAAACTTGCGGAAATATCCCCAAATTTGGCTGAAGAATTCAGAGAATGCTAACTGAGGTTTCTTACTCATTCTGTTGTTTGGAAGAGGATGAATATTTTCTAATGGAGGGGTTCATACAAATACTTGTAGAGTTGAAGGTAATTCTGAAGAAAGAAAAAAAAAATAAAGAAGATTGAGAAAGTGAGGCTTTTTAATAGTTGTGGATGCATGCCTGAAGGTTGTTTGAAGAGCTGCCACTGAAGAAATATATAAGGTCAGTCATCAACGATGGTATATATGGCTTACACGTGACCTCACAAATGGCTTTCAATTAATAAAAAATTCACCTCACAACTAATTAATAATACACACAATTAATTCCCGATCTCAATTCACTTAAAATTCTGACGATTTATAAAACTTTCGTGTACCCAATATCATAATTCCTATAATATGACACTAGTCCATAACCTCTTTGGGGACATACAATTATTATTATAAATCTCTGTCGTCTCACTTGTTAAATCCAAATTATTTCGGGATCATGTTCTTTTATGTACTAATTTCCTTATTAGTATACGCAAGTACAACATAATTTTTCCGGAGTTAGGGTCCATTTTCCCACGTTTATATGCTCAAACAATTACCCAGATTTATGAGGTGTTACACAATTAGTGGTTATGGTCACACAAATTTTCCTTCTCCGAACCCACCCTTAGCCTTGAAATGTCCTTCATGCTCCTCAATGAATTAACAATTTGGTGTATGTTCAGAAATTTACAACTGATAGCTCGGTTTCTGTTGAATTTAATCCTTTTGGGTTTTCTGCGAAGTATATATGGACGGGGACACATATAATGAGATATGATAATCGGGGTGAGCTCTATCCCATCATCATTAAACAAGCCACACCGTCAATGTTTGACGCTTTAGCACATTCCTTATGGCAACCACGTTTGGGCCGTCCAGGAGCGTTTGGTTTTTCTTCCCTTAAAAATAATAAATTTATTGAGTCTAATAGTGCTTGTAGTACTAATATTTGTCCTTCTTGTCCGCTTAGGAAACATATTAAATTATCGTTTGTTGCCTCAAATTCTAGTACTTTGTTGTCATTTGATATTATTCATAGTGATCTTTGGACATCTCCCATTTTGAGCTCTTAGGACCACCGGTTTTATGTTTTATTATTGGATGATTATTCTAATTGTTTATGTACATTTTTGTTATCTAAAACGTCTTAGGTTTATTCCACATTCCTATCATTTAGAGCATTCATACGTACTCAATTTGAATGGAAAATTAAGAACATTCAATGTGATAATGGAAGGGAATTTGATAATGGGTCATTTAGAGAATTTTGTAAGGTTAATGGTATATCTTTTCAGTTTTCATGTCCACATACGTCATTACAAAATGGAAAAGCCAAAAGAAAAATCCGCACCATTAATAATATTGTTTGTACATTACTAGCTCATGCATCATTACCACCTTCATTTTGGCATCATGCATTACAAATGACAACTTACCTTCTTAACATACTCCCTATAAAAGGATTAGCATACCAATCCCCACTTACAATTCTTTATAAAAAAAACCTATGTATTCTCATCTTAGGGTGATTGGGTATTTATGTTATCTTTTATACCCCTCCACTACCATTAACAAACTTCAAGCCTGCTCTACCGCTTGTGTGTTTATAGGTTTTCCATCTAATCATCATGGTTACAAATATTTTGATTTATCATCTAATAAAATCATCATTAGTCGTCATGTCATTTTTTATGAAACCCAATTTTTGTTTGCTAAGTTGCATAATTTTGCGTCCAAGTCGTATGAATTTTTGGATGATGGGCTATCACCGTACGTGCTCCACCATTTGGTTAAGTCCACTCCTCGGAACATGTACCAACAGGCACAGTCAAGCCCAATACCTGCTGGCCCACGACTCACTCATCCGAATTTTCAGCCAACAGGCCCACTGCCTGCTGACCCAAATGGTGTCGGTCCGCAGCTTCTGCCAGCATGCCCAAACCATATCGTCCCTGAGCTTCTGCCAGCATGCAGTGGGCCTGCTGGCCCAAATACCCTCAATCACATACTTTAAAGGTTGGTACTCTTACCAATTGTATCTCTATATAATTTTCTTAAATAGCTCTATGTCAAATATCTCTCTGGTAGTCAGGTCGATTCTACTAACATAGTTGAGTTCAACCATCATGACAACAAAGAATCAATTAGATTTCATACTCCCCGGATAGTTCAAGCATTAGCATAAAAGTTAAATAATTCTTTCTATCCACGTATCTAATGCAATAAATAATTTTAATTTATTCTCGAACAACAAATCTTCTGGTAGTCAGGCCATTCCTTATAAATAAGAAATAAATAAAAGTATTTATTTTGATGGATAGCTATACATATATTTTATTAGTTAAGAACCCAAATTTTAAAGGGATGGAATAGTTATTAAAACAACTTTTAATAATAACAACAACAACATACCCAGTGAAATCCCACAATGTGGGGTCTGGAGAGGGTAGAGTGTATGCATACCTTACCTCTAACTTGGTAGGTAGATCGGTTGTTTCCGAGAGGCCCTCGGCTCAAGACAAAGCACAAGCACAATCAAAGTAAGACAAACAAGTGAATTAGTCATGAATGTGCATTCTGAAAAAGAAGCAATAACTAATGCATGTAAATAAGGCAAACAAAGTACACTAGAAAATCCATAACAGCATAAATCAAATGACAGAGGACTATAAAGCAGTTTTGCACCTACTAGTATGATAGGCTAAGTGAGAAATAACGCTACTACTACCAGATTGTAAGCGTAGTACGACTACGCTGGACTACCTACTACTCTTATACCCTAATATGTGCCCTCCATAACTTTCTATCTAAGGTCATGTCCTCAGTGAGTTGCACCTGCGCCATATCATATCTAACCACCTCTCTCAAATACTTCTACGGCCTACCTTTACTCCTCTGAACCCGTTCATAGCTAACATCTCACACATCCACACTAAGGCATTTGTGTCTCTCCTATGCACGTGCCCGAACTATCTCAACCTCGCTTTCCGAGGCCACTCCCACTCTATCTCAGAAATCATCATTTCTAATTATATCTCTCCTTGTATGTCCACATATCCATCTTAGCATCTTTATCTCCATAACTTTCATCTTTTGGGTGTGTGAAGTCTTGACGGGCTAACACTCTGCCTTATACAACATAGTCAGTTTAACTACCACACTCTAGAACTTGCCTTTAAGTTTTGATGACACATTTTTATCGCACAAGACTCCAGATGAGAGCCTTCATTTCATCAACCTTGCTCCAATACTATGTGTGACATCGTCGCCAATCTCTCAATTCCCTTGGATAATATATCTGACATACTTGAAGCTTTCTTTCTTTGGAATGACCTGAGTACCAAGTCTCACCTCCACGCATGTTTCATGGTTGCTCATGTTATTAAACTTACACTCCAAGTATTCTGTCTTAGTCCTACTGAGCCTGAACCCTTTAGACTCCATAGTCTGTCTCCAAACCTCCAACTTAGCGTTCAGTCCGCTACGAGTCTCATCAATCAGGACTATGTCTTCTGTAAATAACATACACCATGACACCTCCATTTAAATTTATGGTGTTATTCCATCCATCACCAAGGAAAATTAGAAAGAGTTAAGAGTTGATTCCTGGTGCAGCCCCATCATCACTGGGAAGTGCTCCGGGTCTCCTTCTACTGTCCGTACATTGGTTTTGGCTCCATCATACATGTCTTTGATCACCCTAGTGTACGCCACAGTTACATCTCTAACCTCCAAACATCTCCACAGAACCTCTCTAGGTACTTTGTCGTATGTCTTCTCGAGGTCGATGAAAATCATAGGTAATTCTCTCTTCCTCTCCCTATACTTCTTCACCAACCTTCTAATAAGATGAATGACTTCTGTAGTCGTGCTCCGGCATGAATCCAAACTGGTTCTCGGAAATAGACACTCATCTTCTCACCCTCATCTCCACGACTTTTTCCCAAACTTTCATAGTGTGGCTTAGCAGCTTGATATTGTAGGTGTTTATGTCGGATTCGTAAACGCAGCAAAATTTGAAAATTTTATGTTTTAAACCCGACGACGGGCGAACTGCAGTTAATATGTAATGTAAAATATAAACACAAAGAAAATGTAAAAATTTGAATGAAGACTTACATTTTGGAAGCAGTCAGCGAACCAGTTGAATCTTCAATCTTTGTGTAGTCCGAGGGTGCACACGCAAACATCCCTCGATTTGTAAGTTCAGAGAACTGTGATTTAATTTGCTAAGTCAGGAATTCTAGGGATTCTGACAGAGTTTAGAAGAGATTGACCTCTCTTAGGTTTTGGTGTATTGAAATGAGAAGAGGAGCCTCTTATTTATAGGATAAAATAAGAGCTCAAGAGTTTCAGTAGGGCGGGCCAGCGAAATGAATCGGCGAGAATTGGTGCCAGAAGCGTCTTGCACCGGTCCTCGATGAGGCACCGCGGTCTTGCGCGTGTTCACGGCACGCATGATCTGAATTAAGGCACCGCGGTTCCGTCCTATTTTCTGCCCACTTTCTCATTTTAATGTCCCGGTCATCAACCGAACATTTAGGTATCTCCTTCTAATTACATCCTTCAATCGACGGAACATTTGACTTAGTGTTACCCTTCATGCTTTTACATATCGTCACTAATTACATTAGGATCTTCACGGAACTCCTAGACTGCGCTGGAAGACGAACCCAATATGTAATGTTTAGCTACACATTACATATAATGTTTAGCTACACATTACATATATGTTTAGCTACCGCGGTGAACTGAACCTATATGTGAGAAGATAAAATTCCTTCATTCATGACACACTCAATCAAGCTTAGGATTTGTCAAGTGTCTATCCAAATGGTTTGATTATTATAACTCATCTATATTAGTTGACAACAGGACCATGTCACAGACATGTCCATTGCATTGACCAATGACTTAGTCAACGTAATACCATATGAGTACCTAAGTGTTCACTCGAATATAAATTCAAGGAATGAATCCTTTCTTGGCTCACATACCACCTTTAATCTACTTGGTAATGCACCCAAAACAAGTCGCGTCTCAACCTATAAGGCATTTGAGCTTAGGACAGGATCAAAGTACATTACTTCGTAAACAAGATGATATTGACCTCAAGTCTAAGGAATTTTATCTCCCACACGCCGATGACATTATAGACATATAACAAAACAGTACATCAGCAGGGCGTACCAATACTTCAACAAGTATACATGTGTCCATCACGAGTTGTCATAACTCGTAGCAAGTGAGACATACTACATCCCTTAAGGATATGATGCAGACCACATATCGACGTATCGCATATCATCGATATCCCAATTTCGATGATCATTAGTTGAGGTAATTTAAGAGTTACGTTATAACATTAATTCTCACATCATTAATAAATATGTAACCTCTAGGGATGCATTTATAGAACATTATAAACAATCAACTAATAATTCAACAAATGCAAATTGTCATAATATTAATCATCATTAATATAAATACGAATGTGTATAAAGTACATTGTGTCCTAATACAGATTGTCTCTAGGACATACATATACTTTCAATCTCTCTATTGGCCTAAAGCCAATCGCCAACATATCTAATACTCATGTTCTCAAAATGACCACTATGTTTCACCAAGATTAATGGTTTAGTAAACGAGTCTGCTAGATTATTGTCTGTGGGAATATAGTCTATCTTGATATCTTCAGCTTCCACCATTTCTCTCATGATGTGGTACTTCCTTGGTACATGCTTGTTTCTGTTTGTTGATCTTGGTTCCTTTGCTTGTGCAATCGCACCAGTGTTGTCACAATAAATAGTTATTGGACAACTAGCACTCGGAACAACCCCTAGTTCCTTCAGAACCTGTAAATCGTGGCGATGCCTTCTTTAGCAGCTTCCGATCCAGCAATGTACTCCGCTTCAGTAGTCGAGTCTGCAGTAGTAGCCTGTTTGGAACTTTTCCAGCTCACTGTTCCTCCGTTGAAAATGAACGTGTAACCAGAGATTTGAAATCATCAACATCTGTCTGGAAACTAGCATCGGTATACCCAGTGGCAACCATCTCATCAACTCCACCATAGACTAAGAAGTAATCTTTAGTACGCCTGAGGTACTTGAGAATACTCTTGACTGCTTTTCAGTGTTCCTCGCCAGGATTCTGCTGAAACGTGCAGGTCATACTAAGTGCAAAGGCCACATCTGGCCTAGTACAGATCATGGCATACATGATTGATACTATAGCCAAAGCATATGAGATTCTCTTCATGCGCTCAAGTTCAATAGCATTAGAAGGGCAGCACTTCTTTGATAACTTGATGCCTTGACCCATCGGAAGACTGCCTTTCTTGGAATTCTCCATTGAAAAGCATCTAAGCACTTTGTCTATGTAGACTGACTATGACAGCCCCAATAATCTATTAGGTCTATCTCTATAGATCCCAATTCCCATAATGTAGCAGGCCTCACCTAAATCATTCATCATGAAGGTCTTGGACAACCAATCTTTAACTGACTGCATGAGGGTCTTATTCTCTCATTATCAATATGTCATCAACATATATTATAATGAAGACAATACCCTCGTCCTTGTGTTTGGAATAGACACATGGATCATCTTTGCTTCTGACAAAATCAAAAAATTTGATAGCATTGTCAAAAAAAATGTTCCAACTCCTAGAGGCTTGCTTAAGTCCATAAATGGACTTCTGTAGCCTGCACACAACATTTGATCTGGACTCACATGAAAAACCCTCGGGTTGTTTCATATACACTTCCGCAATTAGATTACCATTGAGGAATGCAGTTTTGACGTCTATCTGCCAGATGTCATAATCATAATGTGCAGTTATCGCAAGCGAAATCCGAATAGACTTTATCTTAGCCACCGGTGAAAAAGTTTCATCATAATCCACATCAGGACGCTGAGTAAAACCTTTAGCCACTAGTCTAGCTTTATAAGTCTGAACTTGCGGATCGTCAATCTTCTTGAAGACTCATTTGCATCCTATGGGTTTAACCCCATTTGGCAAATCAACCAAGTTCCACATCTGATTGATATACATAGATTCCATTTCGGATTTCATGGATTCTTGCCATCTATTCGAATCAATGTCTAGCATTGCTTCGCTGTAGGTTCTAGGATCGTCATCATTTGGAATATCTAGATCATTTTGTGTTTCCACAAGTAGATTTAGTCTTTCCGGAGGACGATGAGATCTAGTAGACCTACGGAGTTGATTGTCTTGTAGTTCGATTCTGGTATGTTACGATTGAGTAGGTTTTTGCTACCGGTCGATCCACCAACATTAGAGCTTTCAGGAATATTATTTTCATGTCTTTCCTGAATTGGAGGAAATGCAACTGGTGCACTTGCTCCTAAGGTCTGTGCCTGAAGATCTTGCATTTCTGCATGACTCCTTGTAGCACTCCCACTGACCGAAGGGGGTACCCTAAATACCCAATCTTCGCCAGAAGCTCTCACTGAATTCTTGCCTTCATTATTGGGCAAGGATTCAACCTCTTTGTTACCTTGTTCTTGAATTTCTTCAAGTTCTATCTCCGTGCAACTCTCATCCTTGTAGACATATTCATCTTCAAGGAAAGTTGTGTTCCTAGAAACAAATATCTTATGTTCTCCAGGAAGATAGAAATAGTATCCCTTAGTTTCCTTTGGATACCCAACAATATAACATTTCTCACTTTTAGATTCCAACTTATCAGTGATCAACTTCTTGACATATGCAGGACACCCCCAGGACCTCATGTGTCTAAATGATGGCTTCTTGTCACATCATACCTCATATAGTGTTTTTTCGACTGATTTAGATGAAACTCTATTTAGAACATATATTGAGGTCAAAATAGTGTATCCCCAAAGGTATGTAGGAAGAGCTGAAAAATTCATCATGGAATGAATCATGTCAAGCAAGGTTCGGTTTCTCCTCTCGGCAACACCATTCATATGTGGTGTTCCAGGAGGTGTCCATTCGGAATGAACTCCATGAAGCTTTAAGTAGTTAAGAAATTCCTTAATTAAGTATTCACCTCCACAATCAGATCGGAGAGTCTTGATACTCTTTGAGAGTTGTTTCTCAACTTCACACTTAAACTCCTTAAACTTCTCAAAAGCCTCGGATTTGTGTCTCATAAGATACACATATCCAAACCTTGATAAGTCGTCTGTGAAAGTAATGAAGTAAGAGAAACCTTCTCTAGCTTGAGTCAGAAATGGTCCACATACGTCCGTATGTACTAACTCAAGCACCTCTTTGGCACGGATCCCCTTTCCAGAAAGAAGTTTAATGGTCATCTTACCCTTCAAACAGGATTCACAGTTACCATAAGATTGTAAGTCAAATGATTCGAGGTAATTTAACTTCCTCAACCGTTCTATCCTTGTTTGATTGATATGACCAAGTCTACAATGCCACAAGTAGGTAGAATTTCTTTCACTTAACTTTGCTTTTTTATTTTGTACATTGAAAATTTTTTTTATTTCAATGATGTACATATCTTATCCACTAGAGGTAGAAGCATCTGGTGCTCTTCTTCGTAGTGCAGTGTAGTCCTTTATTCCAATGCCCCTTCCTATTATAGTTGAGGCATACATCCTTAGCCGGAATCACATCTCCGAAAATCCACACTTCCTTAGTTTCATACCGAGGCGCGATGGCTTGCCCTTTTTTTTCTGCCATTCCTTACCTTTCGGCTTGGGCCGGCTAGAGGAGCTCATCATGAGCACAACTTTGCTCTTGGAATTTGAAGATTCAAAGGTCTTTAACATGACATGCAGTTCCGGCAGACTCCCTTTTGTTCCGTTCATTTTGTAGTATACAATATAATTCTCGAACGAACGAGGGAGAGAGTTCAGGATAAGGGTGGAAGAGACGTTATTCTGCAACCTTATACCAATCGAGGCCAGCCTTTCTAGCAGCCCTATCATCTTCAACACATGCTGAGACACTTGGCTCCCTTCACTTAGCTTACACTTGAAAAGTTTCTATTAACAACTCATATTCCGTGGTATGGGACTGAGAGTCATAGATTCTCTTCAAGTGTTCGAGCATTTCGTTAGGGACCATGTTCTCATTCTGTCTCTGTAGTTCCACTGACATGGAACACAACATGATGCATCGTGCTGAAGTGGTGTCATCTAGGTTCTTATGGTAGACTACCTTATTAAATATAACATATTTTGCAGAATTATCAACATGCACTGTGGGGAATACTTTGTCCAATACGTATTTTATATTTTTTTTGCTTTTAGGACAATTCTTAGATTTTCTTAGCCAGTCTAGATAGTTCGGTTTTGGTGAGTTTGTTCATTTCAACGATAGGTTCGACATTTTGAAGTTTTGAAGATTTAGATAGACAGGAAAATGCAATCAACAATTCATTCTCCTAATTTATACACATTCATTATATTCTAATTTAACATGGCCTTTTGTTTAATTAGCTCCCATTATTTTGCATACTTCTACGACCCCAAGGTAGAATACGGACCTAAATCAATATAAAGGTCATAATGGGTCAAGATCCAAACATATGTTATATCCGCGTTTTCTTTGGCTGATAACTTCAATAGCACGCTTTGGTAGGTTCTCAACCAATTGTAAAGCAGCTCTACAACTCTTTGTTTGATTAAATATCTTTCATTTTAATCTTACGTCTTTAGACTAGTCCGACACTTTGGAGTCAAGATTCATCTAAACAAGTCAACCCCATTACACGACTGCGTTTAAATGCCTAAGTAAATTTAGCTTTTGCAAGCAAACACTTTGGTGTAAATACCTACAAAAGTTTATTATCTACTTTCATTTTAACACATCTATGAAAGGGTCTTGGTCCTCTTAGACTTAGAGCAAATGCTTTGGCATAAATACTTGTATCGCCGAAAAGGACCTAGCACCCTAACAATTATAATGGACGACGCGTTATAATTAGACTTATATTTAATGTTTGGGGAACATTTTCAGTTTTCGGGGATTCATTCAAGATCAACAATCATGTCATACATCATATGACATCCTATCATGCAATATCTAAACACAATTAGATGGGAAACCATCAAACTCATGCATGATAAAAGATGGTTTTAATCACATATTGGGTGTCGTCTACCCAGACAGTTATAGCGATCATTTGAAATTAAACAATTACTGGACGCCGCCTACCCAGACAATAATTGCGGACGCTATGCTAATAATTTAAATGCATCACATTTAACATTTACCACATTTGTATATTATTCAATAATATACTATTAATAATAACTATGGGTCTATTTGTCTAAACTCTATAATATATGTAAATGTCAAACAGTCCCTAAACATTTTCTGATTTTAAAATTCTGATTTTCGGGAATTCTGTAAATTTTCAGAATTTACACTTTAGTCCCTTAAGAATTTAAAATTAAATTTTGAACCCTTATAAATTCATAAAAATGCAATTCTAAACTTCAGAAAATATTTTCAAACTTTTGGGACCTGTTTGTAATTTTCAGAAACTAAAATCAACTTTCAGAAAACTTTCTTTAATTACAGATCTGTCCGAAAGGACCAAATCTATTTGATTCAAAACTTTATTTTCAGAAACTGAAACTTCTAAAACCTCAGATTCAAAATCAGAAATTTTTAAGTCTCTGTTTCTAATTTTCGATTTTTTTTTTAAACGTCGTCGGCACCGCGGTGCCTCTGAGGCAGTAAGCCACTGGAATCTGCAAATTAATTAGCATCGCGGTGCCTCATAATTATCTTCACAGACGCCGCGGTCCTAACAGGTGGAACTGCGGTGCCTTGAAGGAAGTGAGTCCGAAAAATTAATTTTAAGCCTCTGGATGAACAGCACCGCGGCTCCCATAAACAGGACCGCGATGCCTCTAGCTTCATCTGGGCAGCACCGCGGTGTTCCAATTGTGGAATCCCGGCGCTGCCACAAAACCCTAGCAGGCACCGCGGTGCTCCATCATGGAACCGCGGTGCCTCTTGATGCGCGATTTATGCACACACTAAACGCAAGTGCACGTGTCGTGACAAGTAATATAGTCTAGAAGACCGAGTTATCGTCCTCAGGGATTAGTATCCAATTATCAACCTCTATTCTATGGTATCTATTTGGTAACCGATAATTGATGAATTGTTTATAACTATAATTATAGATGCTAACTAAATTACTTTATTTTACTTCAGATATGTTGGAAATATGGCTTCCAAATCTCCTCAACTATCCGGTCATCTTACTTGTTAATGCAATTAATTATGGTTATTCTTCTATTTTGAGACCGCAAGTTAACTAAGCCGTTTTATACTCCTGTTAATGTAATATAAACACTCAACCCCAATATAGAACCCTTCTACCTTTCGGTGACAAGATTGACTATAAAAGAGGATTAAGGGCAATAACTTATTAAGCTACACAAGTATCGGGGTACTTTCGTTCACGATTTAACCTATGTTTATTCAACTATAGCATATTCACAATCTCCCCTTTCGGCTTTCGATTAGAAATCATATAGATTATGATAATTAGTGATCAATTAATTACCAAGCAATCAAGACAAATATTGAATAAATCTCAACAATGATAAGAAGAAACCAAAACATGCATTAATTCATAAGAATGAGTTTCAAGTGATTCGATATGGAAAGCCCTAAATTAAGTTAGTTCTTAGCCATAGACATGCCAAGAACTAAACTAATATCCAACATAAACTACAAAGAAATAAAACAAAGAACAAAGAAATTACACAAAAGTAGTCTCCAATCTTGATCTCCAAGTTTGTGATGAATTGGCAAAAGTGGGAACCCCTATTCTGATCTTGGAAGGTCCTTTTTATAGCCTCAAAAACGTTTCCAAACTTTTCCTTCTTGGCCTTGGCCCATTCGGATTTGGCAGATTCGCCCAGCGGCCAGCTGCAAACTCCCGCGCTCTGACTTTGGGCGTCGTGGCGCTCTAATGCTTCTGGTTGGGCGCGCGCCGCCTTTTCGCCTGATTTCCAACTTTCTAGCTTTTTGAGCTCTGGAACCTCTGTTTCTGCCCTCTTTTCGCTCATTTTCACCAATGTGCCACTTTAAACCATGACTCAAAAGAAATAAAATATATCCTAAGGCGACACATATTTGTACAAAAATGGGCAAAAGACTAACTAAAAATGACTCAAATAGTGTATATAAAATACACCGATCACCTCTCCTCCATAATCACAAAATCCAAAATTTTCGAACCCCTAAAACTTGTTTAGGGCCAGATCTTTCAGATATATCACTTGTATTACCATCATCATTAAAACAACATGTTCATCGACCATCAAATCCAATTTTCTTCTCGTTCTTCGTTTCAATGCACCATGCTTTAAGCCGGATAACGCATTTCAACTTAGAAAAGTTATATATTGGATTGACTTGTTCGAATACATAATTGCATTAACAGATCTGGTCACAAGGACCATGTGTTCTAAAGGCATAGGGTTTAAAGCTTTTAACAACATAAAATATAGATCTAACAAATCATAACTCATATTATCATTAATATCATTACAAATCACACGAAACAGCCCAGGCTTTGATACCACTGTAGGTGTTTACGTCGGGTTCATACACGCAGCGAAATTTGAAAACTTTATATTTCAAACCCTACGATGGTCGAACTGCAGTATGATATGTAATGTAAAATATAAATACAAATTAAATGTAAAACTTCGAACGAAGACTTACATTTGGAAGCAGTCATCCAAGCAGTTGAATCTCCAATCTTTGTGTAGTATGAGGGTGCACACGCAAACGTCCCTCGATTTATAAGTTCAGAGAACTGTGATGTAATTTTCTAAGTCAGGAATGCTAGGGATTCTGACAGAGTTTTAGAAGAGATTGACCTCTCTTAGGTTTTGGTGTATTGAAATGAGAAGAGGAGCCTCCTATTTATAGGATAAAATAAGAGCTCAAGGGTTTCAGTAGGGCGGGCCAGAAACGAATCGGCCAGATCGCCACTTCCTAACACCGCGGTCCTCAGTAAGAGACACCGCGGTGCTGGCACGTGTTCCTGGCACCGCAGTCCTGAATCAAGGCACTGCGGTTCCGTCCTATTTTCTGCCCACTTTCTCATTTTAATGTCTCGGTCATCAACCGAACATTTAGATATCTCCTTCTAATTATATCCTTCAATCGACAGAACATTTGACTTAATGTTAACCTTCATGCCTTTACATATTGTCACTAATTACATTAGGATCTTCACGGAACTCCTAAACTGCGCTGGAAGATGAACTCAATATGTAAAGTTTAGCTACACAAAATATGTGAACTGAACCTATATGTGAGAAGATAAAATCTCTTCATTCATGACAGACTCAATCAAGCTTAGAATTTGTCAAGTGTCTATCCAAATGGCTTGATTATTATAACTCATCTATATTAGTTGACAACAGGACCAGGTCACATACATGTTCATTGGATTGACCAATGACTTAGTCAACGTAATACCATATGAGTACCTGAGTGTTCACTCGAATATAAATTCAAGGAATGGATCCTTTCTTGGCTCACATACCACCTTTAATCTACTTCGTAATGCACCCAAAACAAGTCGCGTCTCAGCCTATAAGGCATTTGAGCTTAGGACAGGATCAAAGTACATTACTCCGTAAACAAGATGATATTGACCTCAAGCCTAAGGACGTTTATCTCCCACACGCCGATGACATTATAGACATATAACAAAACAGTACTGTCACGACCGAACCAGGGCCCGTGACTGGTGCCTTACCCCGGGCACCCTAGTGATACAACATCAGAGGAAAACCAGCGGAAATAAAAACTTAAACATACAATTAGATATGGATCAAGATAAAAGAAAATAGGTCAACCAAAACGGTTGCCTTTCAGCATATATATGTATATATCGACATTTGAACAGTTACAATCCTTACAACCTCGCCTACGCGGTCTTCTGCACTTAAGATTTACAACAACTATGACGGGACAGGGCCCCGCCATACCCCTGAATGTACAAGAACCTACAGACTCAGGGTAACATACCAAAAGATAAGCCTCCGAAGGAACGGAGCTTCCCAATACGCTGAAATGTGATCCTAAAAGCGGGGATCGACAGCCGATGTACCTCTACCTGCGGCAGATAACGCACTTCAAGGAGGTCGATAACAGTACCAAGTATGTGAAATCGAAATATCAGAAATGAAATCATAATAGTCTATATAAAGCAGAGACATGTATGATAACCAAACTACAAGATACAACATATAAATAAATATATCAAGTCGTGACTCACGCCTCCAAATCATCACTCGTGCGTGGAATTCCTTTCTCACCGCCAGCCTATGATATAACAACACCAAGGAGTATACATGAACACGAGTCCCACCTGTGTCATAAAACCGTGACGGAAAGTATAACTACCAGATCCGATCGTACCAATAATACCGCATAACCATATCACGGCGATACGTGGCAAGTCAATAGCCTCCACCAGCTCCTCCCTGCGCCATGTAGCTGACGGGGGCAAGTGAATCGGCTACGCACCAGATCACAACCGTAAGTCACGGCTCCATCCAAACACCGACTCGCTGGTCGACACGTGGCAAGTGCACTAGCCTCCACCGCCTCCTCGCGCCACGTAGTGACGGGGCAAGTGAATCGGCTAAGCACCATATCACAACCGTAAGTCACGATACTTCGCCGCTAAGCTGACACGTGGCAAGCGCAATAAACTATACCAGATCCACCTGCGTCACGTAGCTGACGGGGGCAAGTAAACAGGCTACGCACCCGATCACAACCGTAAGTCACGATCTTTCGCCATAAATAATCATAATGGTCACGTGTCCACGTAATCCATCATCGGTGTAGACATGCCCGTGTAACAATAATAATTGAAGCATACCCGTGGAATCTTCCGTCGCTGCCGTGCGTCAAGTAAGTTCTCAATAAGTCAACGGCCTCCATCGAGAGGCAGCGGTAGTATAGAAACACAATTTTTGCACAACAAAGGCTATCACAACAAGCGTAGGCAAGTTACACAACAACAAGCATAGTGTTATACAACTCAAGGTACTTTCATTTTATGTCAAAGTCAGGGTTTTAACCCTAAAGTACTACGTCGTTAACTTCCTTTTAAAGAGATCCATTCCTTTTATAAAAGTCACCCGATACGTAGTATAAAATTAGAGTGACTCACGTTTTAAGTAAACGAACACTTCCTTTTTCTAAAATCAAGTAACAACATTCTTTTCCTAAAGTTCCAGTTTGCCTAATTTCAATTACTCAAGTCTCTTTATTTTAGAAAAGTTTCATAGTTCAATGTCTTAATCTCTTTTAAAACAATTGAGTAACATATGTCATATGTGTGAGCAGTTTATTCTTGTTTATAACCATCTTATTAAAGCAGCCATGATCTAGAAAATGTAATATCATTTTGTCTCATTTTAGCTTCTATGCAGATGGAGGTTTCTACTGGTTTTAATAATACTTCATTAGTCATTACATTTTCCTTTATTAACGTTGCAGTGGTTCGTCGATACTCATTCTCATTTCCGACATCAGTAAAACATTTATTCTTTAAAAACCAAGTACTCATTACTCACGAATGAGGTTTCATACTTCTTAACAACTTTCATATCAATTCAATTAAGTTAAGTCTCTTATCTTATAAGATCAAGTCTCTTAACTTCTAAAATCAAATAACCATTCTTTTTTATCTCTCTTACGTCGTTATACCTAACTTCCCATAAAGCCAGTATAACTTTTAAAACCAAGCATTACTCTTCTTTCAAAAAGGTTTCCTATTCCTTTGAAATACTTCAGATTCTTTATTATTCAGGCTTAAGTCGAAGGACATTGCCGTAATTATTATTCAGGCTTAAGTCAAAAGACATTGCCGTAATTATTATTCGATTAACACGTCGCTCACCGTACTATATATATATATACACTTCAAAATATCATGCTCAAGAGTATAGGAAGAATCACATACCTCGCGATGATTATCGACTATTAGCAAAACGCTCCACGGCTATAATCCGGCTAGCCTTGTCCACCTTCCAAGTAGTACATGCTACTCGCAGAACATTCAACCAAGAAAGGTTATAAGTCTACTGTAAATACGGTCCTATGTAAGTACAGTTTAATCTTCTACTTAATATTCTTCTGATGCGATTTCAGTTCAAGTCTTTACTGTAATATCCTTCTATTACAGTTCAATTCTCTTCTATGAATCTTATATTCATTTCTATACAACTACAGTATGTAATCTCCAATTACAATAGAAGGATAGGATTATTTACCTCGGTAAGTCCAAAATTATCCAAGTTTAATGTCGGTCCTGAGCAAGGTTTTGCTCCTACTCCGGGTGCTCCAACCCGCTCCAAACAACCCTTAGAAGTTCTACGCAACTTCTACTTAACACTTCAACCGACTATGAAGGTTTTTCTTAGGGTTTCGTTTTGTGGCTAAAGGAAGTATAATAGTATTTTCCGGGCTTTTCGTATAGAGGGTACTTGGAAATACTACAAAGGTTTTGGGCTAGAATATTTTGGCATTATAACAATATTTGGAGAAGTATTTCTATACCACCAAGGGGGGGTGTATTTCTCGAAAACAACAAGGCTAGGGGTTTCTCGGCGAGGGCCTCATGAGGGAGGGGGAGAGGGCTTGGACGAGAGCTCTTTCTAATAGGGGGGGAGGATTTTAACACTTAGAAAACATTTTGTGGATGAAGAAGTTCATCAACTAAGGGGGGTATTTATAGGTCAAGCAATGGCCAACCAATGGCCAAGATTAAGCCAAGTGCAAGGCAAGTGTAGGGGGAGGATTCATCCATGTGTCCTTATCCATCTACCACACAAAATATCCTACCTAACCCTTGACCAAGAAAGAGCACAAAAAACGTGCCAAAGAAATGCCCTTGCCGTCCACTTTTTGAGGGTGACACATGTCACCCTCCCGTTGGTCCAAAATATTTCATCTCTCGGAAAAATCCGCAAAAATAATAAATGACATAGCCGAAATTTTCCCTTCGCAAAGTTTGTAAAACGTTTCGTCGGAAAACGATTCTTTTCGGTACTTGTGTACAAATTTCGAACATTGCCAACCTTAAGGCTTGAATTTTTATACGTACGCCCTCACGTACATACTCCGGAAATACGGGGTATAACATTCTCCCCTCCTTAGAAATATTCGTCCCGAATGTTCCTTCTCAAGACGGATAACGATAAAGTTCCTCTAACAAGTTGCCAACGCCACACCTGGCCACAAAATAACACACGTTCTCTTCCTTCCTTACTCGCCGTACCCTTATCGAACACTTGAACTCTTCTAGTACACGTACCACACTTCAGTCAATGCTTCTGTTGCCAAAACTTTGGAGTCACTACCTCCAAACTTGGTCATCTTACTAGCTTCACTTTCCTTTAAGGCCATTCCCGGCCTTCACGAACCGATTTTGGTCGAACACATCCACGAATTCATACGATGGTCATCTAAACTTGGGCCTAGCACCCTCGTGACCCTACCACCTGGCGAGACCACCTCGAACTGACCCAACCCCAAGACTCTGTGTTGACCCGCAACATGGCTGACAACCCGACCCACTTAACGCATCAAGCTCTTGTTTCCCGATCCGGAACAATCTTACTAATTTACGTCATGAAAGCTACCACTTCCATTTTACACCACCCAAGGAAATTTTCCCACAATTACTCCACGTATACTTAAACATTCTGACAAAGATTACCCACAAAATCTTGTACTTAAGACGGCCTTACATCTAAGGTCTCAACTGTAATATTCTAAGGTTCATCATTTTTCTCACCCCCAGGCTTACCCTCTTTCACTAACCAAGTTTCTAAATCACATTTTAGCACAAAGCTATCCGAACATAACACTAAACACATCATCAAAACATCAATACATACAAAACTCTAGAGGGTTAAGGATACCTGAAAATAGGTGGTTCAAAGGACCGCTAAAACTGGGAACTTCCACCGCGACCTCTACCGTGGCCTGCCGGTGTATGAACATCCTGCCTAGCTATGGAAGGTGAAGAGCCATGGCGATCTAGTAGTCAGTGCTATCCCACGATGCTACCCACCTGGACGATCTCCGTCAAATGGCCTCGGCGCAAGTATAGCAATCTCCCAAACCAGTACGACATTCCCCCCTATGGGCTTTACCACAACGGCCACACTGAGATACGGGTGGCCTCATCCTGCGAGCACTTCTACTCCCCTGAAAATCTGAAACCTGGGAGCTCTGACTTGCTCCTGAATATCCCAAAGTCCCGACGACGGTGGGGGACCACTCGGTACTGGCGGAGGTGTATAACTGGCCTGCTGCTGAGGCGGTCCGCCTCGAAAGTCATCAAAGGGCCCTGCTGTTCTGGCCCTCTTCTGCTGATCTCGGTCATTACGTCGATTTCTCCGCTCCTCACATCCAAGTGCATAAGCCTGCATGCGGGCAATGTATCGTGCGGTGAAGAACTACACGAACAACTCTCTGCTAGGTAATCGTCGAGCCACGTAACATATCGGTGCACTCGATCCTCCATACTAGCTACTAACGCGGGACGTCTGGGGCCAATGAGTCGAACTCACATTGTACTCCCGAACCGTGCGCGGATTCGCCGCAACACCAAAAATATGTCGGCCGAGCCCTCATCCGTGGAGGCGAAATGTGCAAGAAATGCCACGAGAACTCGTCCCATATAGCGGAAGTGCATTCTCTCCCGGGACGGCTCCGCGAATCAAACGATCATGCGGTATCACGCGGCCGATGCGAACCTAGGACCACCGACTCGGTCTCGATGCCTCGATTACTCTCGCGTCAGAATCGCTTCGGATGAACTCCTGCGGATCATCCTCGTGCCTCGACCCGTAAAACTACGGCGAGCTCTGACTCGGAAAATCCCGTAGCCTCAAACTATTTGCTCGGGGTGAACTACGGGTGCTCGGGCCCAGGCTGCTGCATCCATCCTATCCTCATATCGGCCACGACCACGGCGATGGCGCCATCTCCTTGCCCATCTCATCTGCTCCGGTGTGGGACTAGAGGCTCGAGTGCGTGGTCTCTGTAGAGGCTGCCGCTCTACTCGCGACTCCTCTCTGCTGCCTTGCCATCGGGCCGGGTTGCCTTGCGGAGGCATAATCGTAAAAGCGAAATACGTCGAGAGGGTCCGACTTATCACCGCGGCTACAAGGCACGATCTCGGAATGAGAAGAATGGAAACCAATCCTAAATGTCATGCGACCTCACGATTATAGATGTGGTGCACAACACATCGATAATCAAGACTACTGAACACGATGCGTAGACACTTTCAGAGGACTAAGCGCTCGATACCACTTTTGTCACGACCGAACCGGGCCGTGGTAGTGCCTACCGGGCACCACTAGTGATACAACATCGAGAGGAAAACCAGTGAAATAAAAACTTAAACATACAATTAGATATGGATCAAGATAAAGAAAATAGGTCAACCAAAGCGGTTGCCTTTCGGATATATATGTATATATCGACATTTGAAGCGATTCTGATCCTTGACCACACGCTTGCGATTGCTACTGGACCTCTAAGATTTACAATGACTATGACGGGACGGGGCCCGCCATACCACAGAATGTACAAGAACCTACGGACTCGGGTAACATACCAAAAGATAAGCCTCGAAGGAACGGAGCTTCAATCTGTTGAAATGTGATCCTAAGCGGGGATCGACGGTAGATGTACCTCTACTGCGGCGTGACGCAGCCAGAAGGAGTCGATAACAGTACCAAGTATGTGGCGAAAATCGTAAATGAAATCATAATAGTCTATATAAAGCGGGAGACATGTATGATAACCAAACTACGATACCTGACATATAAGCGATCATATCAAGTCGGGGACTCGCCTCCAAATCATCACTCGTGCGTGGAATTCCTTCCTCACCGGCGATCATGATATAACAACACCGAGTATCATGAACACGAGTCCCGCGTGTCATAAAAACCGTCTGACGGCAAGTATAACTACGGATCCGACCGTACTAATATCTTTGTACAACCATATCATGAAGGCGACACGTGGCAAGTGCAATAGCCTCGCGGCTCCTCACGCGCCACGTGGTGGCGGGGCAAGTGAATCGACTACGCGCTGATCACAACCGTAAGTCACGCAGCTCCGTCCAAACACCGACTCGCGAAGGCGACACGTGGCAAGTGCACTAGCCTCGCGGCTCACTCCTGCGCCCGCGTGGTGGCGGCGGGGGCAAGTGAATCGGCTAAGCACGGATCACAACCGTAAGTCACGATGCCGCGCGAAGGTGACACGCGTGGCAAGCGCGATAACCTATACCAGATCCACTGCGTCACGTAGGCGGCGGGAGCAAGTAAGCAGCTACGCGCGATCCTGGCCGTAAGTCACGATCTTCGCCATAAATAACCATAATGGTCACGTGTCCAGAATCCATCATCGGTGTAGACATGCCCGTATAACAATAATAATGGAAGCATACCTGTGGAATCTTGTCGCTGTGCGATGCGTCAAGTAAGTTCTCGACAAGTCAACCGCCTCGTGAGAGAGCGGTAGTATAGAAACACAATTTTTGCACAACAAAGGCTATCACAACAAGCATAGGCAAGTTACACAACAACAAGCATAGGCAAGTTATACACAACTCAAGGTACTTTCATTTTATGTCAAAGTCGGGTTTTAACCTAAAGTACTACGTCGTTAACTTCCTTTTAAAGAGATACATTCCTTTTATAAAAGTCACCCGATACGTAGTATAAAATTAGAGTGACTCGCATTTTTAAGTAAACGAACAACTTCCTTTTTCTAAAATCAAGTAACAACATTCTTTTCCTAAAGTTCCAGTTTGCCTAATTTCAATTACTCAAGTCTCTTTATTTTAGAAAAGTTTCATAGTTCAATGTCTTAATCTCTTTTAAAACAATTGAGTAACATATGCCATATGTGTGAGCAGTTTATTCTTGTTTATAACCATCTTATTAAAGCAGCCATGATCTAGAAAATGTAATAACATTTTGTCTCATCTTAGCTTCTATGCAGATGGAGGTTTCTACTGGTTTTAATAATACTTCATTAGTCATTACATTTTCCTTTATTAACGCTGCAGTGGTTCGTCGATACTCATTCTCATTTCCGACATCAGTAAAACATTTATTCTTTAAAAACCAAGTACTCATTACTCACGAATGAGGTTTCATACTTCTTAACAACTTTCATATCAATTCAATTAAGTTAAGTCTCTTATCTTATAAGATCAAGTCTCTTAACTTCTAAAATCAAATAACCATTCTTTTTATCTCTCTTACGTCGTTATACCTAACTTTCCATAAAGCCAGTATAACTTTTAAAACCAAGCATTACTCTTCTTTCAAAAAGGTTTCCTATTCCTTTGAAATACTTCAGATTCTTTATTATTCAGGCTTAAGTCGAAGGACATTGCCGTAATTATTATTCAGGCTTAAGTCAAAAGACATTGCCGTAATTATTATTCAGTTAACACACGTACGTCTACCGTACTATATATATATATACACTGCAAAATATCATGCTCAAGAGTATAGGAAGAATCACATACCTCGCGATGATTATCGACTATTAGCAAAACGCTCCACGACTATAATCCGGCTAGCCTTGTCCACCTTCCAAGTAGTACATGCTACTCGCAGAACATTCAACCAAGAAAGGTTATAAGTCTACTGTAAATACGGTCCTATGTAAGTACAGTTTAATCTTCTACTTAATATTCTTCTGATGCGATTTCAGTTCAAGTCTTTACTGTAATATTCTTCTATTACAGTTCAATTCTCTTCTATGAATCTTATATTCATTTCTATACAACTACAGTATGTAATCTCCAATTACAATAGAAGGATAGGATTATTTACCTCGGTAAGCCCAAAATTATCCAAGTTTAATGTCGATCCTGAGCAAGGTTTTGCTCCTACTCCGGGTGCTCCAACCCGCTCCAAACAACCCTTAGAAGTTCTACGCAACTTCTACTTAACACTTCAACCGACTATGAAGGTTTTTCTTAGGGTTTCGTTTTGTGGCTAAAGGAAGTATAATAGTATTTTCCGGGCTTTTCGTATAGAGGGTACTTGGAAATACTACAAAGGTTTTGGGCTAGAGTATTTTGGCATTATAACAATACTTGGAGAAGTATTTCTATACCACCAAGGGGGGGTGTATTTCTCGAAAACAACAAGGCTAGGGGGGGTTTCTCGGCCAAGGGCCTCACAAAGGGGGAGGGGGAGAGGGCTTGGACGAGAGCTCTTTCTAAGAGGGGGGGGAGGATTTTAACACTTAGAAAACATTTTGTGGATGAAGAAGTTCATCAACTAAGGGGGGTATTTATAGGTCAAGCAATGGCCAACCAATGGCCAAGATTAAGCCAAGTGCAAGGCAAGTGTAGGGGGAGGATTCATCCATGTGTCCTTATCCATCTACCACACAAAATATCATACCTAACCCTTGACCAAGAAAGAGCACAAAAAACGTGCCAAAGAAATACCCTTGCCGTCCACTTTTTTAGGGTGACACATGTCACCCTCCCGTTGGTCCAAAATATTTCATCTCTCGGAAAAATCCGCAAAAATAATAAATGACATAGCCGGAATTTTCCCTTCGCAAAGTTTGTAAAACGTTTCGTCGGAAAACGATTCTTTTCGGTACTTGTGTACAAATTTCGAACCTTGCCAACCTTAAGGCTTGAATTTTTATACGTACGCCCTCACGTACATACTCCGGAAATACGGGGTATAACAAGTACATCAGCAGGGCGTACCAATACTTCAACAAGTATCCATATGTCCATCACGAGTTGTCATAACTCGTAGCAAGTGAGACATACTACATTCCTTAAGGATATGATGCAGACCACATGTCGACGTATCGCATATCATCAATATCCCAATTTCGATGATCACTAGTCGAGGTAATTTAAGAGTTACGTTATAACATTAATTCTCACATCATTAATAAAGACGTAACCTCTAGGTATGCATTTATAGAATATTATAAATAATCAACTAATAATTCAACAAATGCAAATTGTCATAATATTAATCATCATTAATATAAATACGAATGTATATAAAGTACATTATGTCCTAATATAGATTGTCTCTAAGACATACATATACTTTCAGATACCCCTAAAATTGTTGCAACTCATGGTGATCAATCGTTCATAGAATGTAAATTTAGTTTAAGTCGTTTACATACAGAGTCCTAATTTCACTTACATCACAAGTAATAAATAATTCAAAATCATACGACGAAGAGCATGAAACACATAAACAAAATTCAATACGTCATTAACTTACCCCGCAAGGGTAGCCAAGTTGGTATAGCAGTAGAGCGCGGAACCGCAAGGTCACGAATTCGATCCCCTGCATAAATTCTCTTGGTTGAGTCTGTCACACATGACTTGTCAAGTGTGGTTAATCGGCTGACGTGGTTTACAGGCTATTGCGTCAGCCCGGGTTTACCCTGTGCGCACTCGAAAGAGTAGCGGCTGCGGGTTCCTTCGTCAACAAATATGTCATTAACTTATTATCCTATATACATATATATCACATATAACTAAAATTCATAGCAAAGTATTATTACTAATTAACATCTCATGAATTAAAAAATACTAAAAATAATAGTAAACTTCAACAATCTTGAATTGCATCTGATACACAATTCTACATTTATGTCATGAATTTTACCATTAGTTCGTCATGTATCTATATATAATTTTACTCGTAATAAGAAAATATATGAATACATAATTATTATAGTTGGACTCTTCAAATATAATACGTAAAAGAAATTTAGTAATAAATTTTAAACGCAAAGAACAATCAAGGTTCTAATGCAAATGTAGGATTGCAAGGGAGTTCATAATACGCAGCGAAAGACAAAAATAAAACCTGAATAAATCTATTTGCATTTAAAATTTATTTACATCTAAAAGGATAGGTTTCAAGACAAACCTGATAACGAGAATCGTAGTTCAAAATTTCTTCGATAGTACGAAGATTCTATGTGTATCCACACCGAGATCGATATTTGCTATGAACTCCTTGATCAACGGAACTCGCGAACAAATTGAATTAAAATTATAATGATAAATAAAATCTTTCTTGATTTGGTGTAATACTCACACACTTTCAACAAAGTATTTTTCTTATAAAAACTGTTTTTCAACTTTTTTTCATAAACTCTTTATGCATCACCTCTAAACCCTTTTCCTATTTAATTAAGGTGATGATTTACGTGGGGTTAAAGTCTAATTCCATAATTAGGCATTTATGGAAAATTTCTATGAAAATATTGAAACCAATTCCCAATCGGTTAATATTGGGAGACTTTATGAACCTTCCTTTTAGAAAAGAATTAAGTCCTTTTATGGATTCTCATTGCACGTGTAAGTGCTAATCCAATTCAAATTGGTTTCCAACTTAAAGTCAAATTCTTTTATTATATTTTATATATTATATATACAATTTAATCAAGAGATAATTCAATTTTCTATTCTAAATAGAAAATTTTAATTTATTCACAATACTAATTATATTTGTTGTGCTAGCAAAAAAATATAATAATATTCCATTTGGACTAATAGGTATATTTATTTGACTAATTAAACTCTCTAATTTGATTATCAAATAATAAAACAATTAATCCATTAACAAAGATAGTGACACTCGTTAGTATGTGACCCCATAGGTTCATTACTAAACTGGTAGTAGTAAGTTAATCATATCAATATACTAATCAAGGGCACTCCTTAAAACGACGGTATATTATGAAATATACAATTTACTCTTAAGAACCTGTAGAAGAATGATGTAATATTTCCTTCTGTCCTTAAAGCTTCGGATTACTTTAGGATATGGTCTAACTGTCAAATCCCAATAGACAATCAACTATATGTGCATGTCAAATTTTAATCGATTTTTTTTTTTTTTAGGTAAATGCAAATATTATTACTAATAACGGAAATAAAGATGGCTACAATCAGTCATTGAGGGTTCTCAATCCTCAACGTTATGCAAACAAGAAATGGGGAGGAGCGGTGGTCACCAGGTGCCATTACAAGAGGGGATAAGATCATAATAGATTTAAGTCCTTTTGATTCTAGACAAGGACTTGTAGAGATTCCTGCATAAGTTTCCTACGTTGAATTAAAACTCCTTGCACGCTTAGTAGGTGCATTAGATGCATTCGTTGGGGAATTCAAGAGTAGTGCACTATTGGGAAAGGTTGCCATAAATGGCTCAAGTCGTTTGGCATTAATTGCTCCATTGGCCGAGACCAAATGAGAGGTCTTAGGCGGGTGGAAAAGAGTGTCCGCCGATTTCCATAAGTTGATCTTCCAAGACTTGATTGAATAGTAGTCCGCCGGATCCCGTAGCCATCAAGTTTCCAAGCCTCTTTTGACGAGTTGCCCCTTTGGTTTCCGCAACCTTTGAATTCATTAGAATAGGTGACTCTTCGGTTCTCACCCTTATCAATTTTCGATGTCCCATTGAATGAGATGTTTCCTTGGTTCTCTCAGCAATTAAATGCCCCAAATTACCAAGTCTCGTTAGAAGGGTAGGCTGTTCGACTTCCACACGATTTGTACTACCAAGAACCATGGGAAATGAACCATCATCGGGCTCTACATTCTTTAACCGAAGACCCATAGGCTGCAGCCATGACCCACGACCACCAACGTGACCAATCAGCAGCCCATGACCACCCCGGACCCTCGCCCGACCGGAACCACCCTCTTGATCCTCCATCAACCCATGCCCACCCATGCGACCCGTCATTCCCTCGAGAAGGGGTGTGGCTTCGGAAACCGCAACATTTGCTTTCTCAATGTCCGTGGGAAAAGAAGTCCCAACGGCTTCACCAACCTTTGACTTATGCCTCGTGGACATGAACACTGTCCCATGACCGCGTCGACCCGCCAACGACCACGGATCATCCACGACCCGCTTCGTCTCCGACCTCCATGTTGCGGTCGGAAAACAACTATAAGCCACACCATTATCCTTCATAAGATTACCCTCCATCCGTGACCCATGGATTCCATCCACAACCGCGACCACTATCACAACCTCTGCAACCCGGGACCCCACCATACCCACTTTGACCGGGATCTCTATCAAGATCGCGAGACCATCCAAAGGTCAAAAGTTGTTTGAAGAGTAGTCCCTTCGAATCCCGTAGCCATCAAGTTTCCAAACCTCTTTTGACGAGCTGCCCCTTTGGTTTCCGTAACCTTTGAATTCATTAGAAGAGTTGACTCTTCGGTTCTCACCCTTTTCAAGTTTCGATGTCCCATTGAATGAGATGTTTCCTTGGTTCTCTCAGCAATTAAATTCCCCAATTTACCAAGTCTCGTTTGAAGGAAAGGCTGCTCGACTTCCACACGATTTGAATTACCAAGAACCATGGGAAATGAACCATCATCGGGCTCTACAAGGCCCTTAGGTTGCATCCATGACCCGTGACCACCAACGTGACCCATCAGACCCGCGGCCACCGCCCGACCCTCGCCCGACCGAGACTAACCTTGAGACCCGCTTTAACCTTGGCATCCAAAGTGCCCGCCGGAAAAACCCCTTTGTACTCAGAAACCAAGGATCGGCGATCCAAGGGTTCAAACCACAAATCAAGAACATCAACACCACCCTCCTGCAACCCGGGACCACCCTCCAAACCCACTTTCGACCCGTGATCCCCATCAAGATCCGCGACCCCCCCAAAGTCAAGAGAGCCAACCGGAACCACATTTGTCTTTCCGACTTCCAAGGAGTCTGCCGGAAAAGCGACATTGGACTTAAACACTATAGAACGGTGACCCATGGGTTTCAACCACAACCCCTTATCACCATCACAACCCTCCTGCAACCCGGGACCACCCTCCTTACCCGCATTAGACCCGGGAAAACCGTCAAGACCCGTAGACCTTCCAGTTTCAAGTATTACAACCGGAACACCAGCTGTGGTTGCCACCGGAAGGTTGGGAGAATACAAGAGCTGCGTCCACAACCCAAGACCACCATCATGACCCTCTTGCACACCAAGATCACCCTCCTGACCTGCTAAGTAATCGACTATTGAATTACTTAAGAAATGCTTTTCTTCTTCCATTCAATTTCCCTGACCAAAGTCTTACTTAGCCGTTTATAATTCATGACAACATAGAGTTTAAACTCATTATCAAGAGTTTACAGATTCCATCTTAACCAATCATTAATTCTACAAGTATTTAATCATACCCTCTATCCTTTCAACCATATTCATAGGGACATGAGTGTTCGGTATCAATCAAAGTTTAATAAATAACTTGTTAATTACTATGAGGATCTCATGTCAAAGGAAACTCTTACATTACATTCCTCAAGATAATATCTCATTGACAGCTTATGGTAATTCTAACCATTAGAAATTATCCAATGTGTCGGTTTAATGATCATATCATCTATGTATGTAATTTAGTTAATGAGATCAACTAATATTTATCCAATAAAGACCACCACATATGAAACAATGTAAGAAATAATCTCTTCATTATTCTTATTAATGAAAGGCATATATATACAAGTTACAAGGAAGATCCTCTTCCTATTCTACCTAGAAATCCCTATTCTTTTTGAAGACTAACTTTACAATTATGGTAATATTACACTCCTAATTAAGGTACAAACCTAAGTCTAATATTTATCAAATACACAAGGAAGGTGAAGGGCCTCATACGGTACATGGGCCACACGACTGGACTCACTGTTTAACACACTTGATGATCATAGCGAGGCGGTCTTAAATCTGTTGGCTAAAATCTTCAAAAAGGACTGAGGGAAGACCCTTTGTAAAGATGTCTGCAATTTGATATCTCGAAGGAACATGGCAGACGCGTACTTGTCCTTTTGCTACCTTTTCTAGAACAAAGTGAATATCCATCTCTATGTGTTTAGTACGCTGATGCTGAACTGGATTACCAGAAAGGTAGATGGCACTTATATTATCACAATACACCAAGGTAGCTTTCTCAATGGGACAATGAAGCTCTAAAAGAATATTTCGTAACCAACATGATTCAGAGACCACATTAGCTACCCCTCGATACTCGGCCTCTGAACTTGAACGTGAAAGCGTAGATTGACGCTTGGCAGACCATGAGACCAAGTTGTTATCCAAAAACATACAATATTCAGACGTAGACCGTCTGGTGTCAGGACAACCACCCCAATCAGCATCTGTATAGGAGACCAATGTAGACATCGACGAAGGATACAAATGCAAACCTACTCAAGTGTTCCATGAATGTACCTAAGAATGTGTTTGAGTGCATTCATATGCTCAAATTTGGGATCATGCATAAACAAACACACCTGTTGTACGGCATATGTAATGTCTGGTCGCATAAACGTCAGATACTAAAGGGCTTCTGCAAGACTACGATAGCTGGTCGGATCCTCATACGGAGAGCCAGCTGCAGCACCCAATTTGGGTTTAGTATCAACTGGAGTAGAAGTGGACTTACAGGATAACATCTCAGTCCTCTCAATGATCTCTGCTGCATACTTTCTCTGTGATAAGAACAATCCACCTGCATGACGAGTTACAGCAATCCCCAAAAAGTAACTCAAATGGCCCAAGTCCTTCATGGCAAACTCAGAACAGAGCATTATCATAATAGACTTGCGCAAAGTATCGTAAGAAGGCGATCGAGATAATATCATCAACATATAATGAATATAAGCCATGGAAGATCCTCGACGATATACGAATAATGAATTACGGACTGCTGTGAGAAAAACTCATAGTCGAAACAAAATCGACAAACCTCTTATACCAAGCTCGTGGAGCGCAAGCCCATACAAGGACTTAACAATAGACATACATGATTAGGATATCTAGTATTCCTAAATCCCAAAGGCTGATGCATATACACTGTCTCCTGAAGATCACCATGTAGGAAAGCATTCTTCACATCTAGCTGATGAATGGGCCATGATTTCGAAAGAGTCAAGCTGAGCACAGTACGAATGGTAGTCGACTTGACCACTGGGCTAAATGTCTCACCATAATCTACACCAACCTGCTGAGTCTTACCATCACCTACAAGTCTAGTCTTATGCCTTGCAAATGAACCATCAGAATTTTCCTTATGAACAAAAATCCACATAGACCGAATAATATTAACATCAGATGGACGGGGTACCAACTCCCATGTCTTATTATCAATAAGAGCATTATATTCCTCGGTCATGGTAATTTTCCAATTAGGGTCATTTAAAGCAGACACGGAATTACGGGGTATTGAATATTTAAGAACATTTGAATTTAAATTGAAATGTCTTTTTGGTTTAAAAATACTCATTTGACTACGAGTGACTGGACCATGACTCTGGGCTGAATTGGATGAATTTTGGGAATTTTTGGAAATATCTGGAAGTACCGTCGAAGGCGCCGCGGCGCCAGAAGTACTGCAGTGCTCGCAGGAGTTTTGGCGCGGTGGCGCCTCTATGCAGAGCCGTGGCGCTGAGGGCGGGTTTTGGGAAACCTGCGTATTTTCTGGCAAACCTGAAAAATATCGGAGAACATAGGGGGAGATAGTATCATCTAAAAAATCATAGGAACTAGACACGGGTTTTTCTACTTTAGATAAGGGAAATTAGGATTCATCAAAGAGAACATGACGACTAATGATGATTCGTTTAGAGGAGAAATCAAAACATTTATAACCACGGTGATTTGACGGAAAACCCAAAAATACACAAGGAGTAGAACGTGCCTGAAGTTTGTTGATTGTAGTGGATGGAAAATGTGGATAACATAAGCATCCGAAGACCCTAAGATGAGTGTATGACAGAGTCTTATTGTATAACACTTTTAGAGGGGATGAATATGTCAAGCCTTTAGAGGGAATAATATTTAGGAGATCGGTAGCCATTTGTAGTGCATGATGCCAAAAGAATGGAGGAACGGAAGAATGAACCAATAAAGTGCGGACAATATTATTAATGGTACGAATTTTTCGCTCAGTTTTCCCATTTTGTGAAGACGTATGAGGACAAGAAAAATGAAAATTTATCCTATTTTGAGCACAAAACTCCCTAAATTCTCCATTATCATATTCTTTGCTATTATCACATTGAATGTTTTTTATTTTCCGTTCGAATTGCGTTCTTATGAAGGCTCTAAATTTTATGAAGATGGAAAAAACGTGAGATTTTTTCGCAATTGGAAACATCCATAAATATTTAGTATAGTCATCTAAGAATAGAACATAATAGCGATGACCCATAGAACTGAGAACCGGAGATGTCCATAAATCACTATAAATAATTTCAAATGGCATAGAAGTATTCGAATTTGAAGCTACAAATGATATTTTAATAATCTTTCCCAAAGCACAGGATTGACAAATTGGAGTATTACGCATACCCTTACAAGAAATAAACTTATGTCTATCTAAAGAAGATAATATAGACGACCCCGGATGACCTAGACGAGCATGCCACAAGGAAGGAGCAAGAGCTGCAAAGGTGGTTGGCATAGCTTGACGCGAGACGCTTGGACTTGATGTGATTGGATATAGGTCCCCCCCCCCCCCCCACTGTTACACCTCATGAGATGACTCTCCGTCTTGAAATCCTTTGCAGAAAATCCAAATGGATCAAAATTAATAGAAACTCAATTATCAGTTGTGAATTTACGGACAAACACTAAATTTTTAATTAATTTTGGGGCATGAAGGGTATTTTTCAGGACAAGTGATGGATGATGAGGGGACAAGGTTTTATGACCATAACCCTTAATTGGAATAGAATTTCCATTACCAACAGTTATACCACGATTAGTGCTCAAATTGGAATAAGACGAGAGAGTACCTTGATCGGATGTCATATGGGTAGTGGCGCCGGTGTCCATGTACCAATTAGGGTCCGGTTGAGTCAAGTCAAGTGTGTGCATCGCTGCTTCAATGTCGGTCTGTGTATGTCCCACTGCGTGGTGAGCCTGATGGGGGCGAGGCCCAAGTATACTAGACTGCTGAACCGCTCATCTGTTGATGAACCCGTGAATGCGGGTGGGAGAAAGGCGGGCGAGTGAGTATCCTGGCGGATACTGAAGCGCCGCGGCGCTGTAAGGTGGAGTCGCGGCTCTGTAAGGTTGAGCCGCGGTGCTGTGAGGTGCTGAGACCCACTACCACTGTCCAGGGGGGCCCTGTGGGCTCCACGACTGTTGTTGTTGTTGTCGGTTGTTGCCGCCACGATTCTTGCCATTATTCTTCTTATTCTGGCCTTTTTTACCACCTCCGTTGTTGTGACTTTGGGTCACGGTGGCTGGATTGGAAGGAGAAAAATTGGAAGCGATCACATGCATACGACTACTCCCAATCGCTTTTCTTAGCGAGCCGACTTCTGATGTAAGCGTGGAGCGGGCACGATAGAACTCAGCGAGTCTTTACTCGCCGAATAAGCGGCAATACCATTATAGACCTCGGCGGGCTGCAACCGTCGAAGAACGGACAATTTGTTAGAAAGCAGGAGAGAACCAGCGTTGCGAAGTTGATCGCGAGTCCTTGAGGCGTTGGCAATAAGAAGAGGCGTTGGGAAAATTTGTCATAGCCACTGCGAAAATTCACCTTTCGAGAATAACAATTCTAAAATGAATGTTATCTTGAAATATGTCACGCAAATGGTTCCACGTCGTCATAGCTGTAGAGTTGGGTTCCATAATCGTCTGTAAGAGATCCAATGAGATAGTGACATAAATCCACTAAAGAACCTTGATCAAGCATGTCGCCATAATTCTGGGTCTGCTTCTTGAGTGGGTACATTAGATGTAGACGCCTTATCACCCTCCTTTGAAGGAGGATGAGGGATGATGTGGTGAAGAACTTTATGTGCTTTAGCATGAATCTTGAATAATTCCGCCCATGTCCCATATTGAACGTTTTCTAGGTCAAGAACGATAGGAAGAACGCTCTTGATATTAGAAACTGTGAGGGCAGGGTGAAAAGTGTTCTTATCAGCCATAGGGAATAGAACAACAAGATTCAGAGAAGGAAATTTGTGAGAAAGGTTTTTGGAAGAGAAGAAATTCGATTTTTGTGAAAAAAGAAACACACAAAAAAAATCAAGAATTTTAGGGTAAAATTTCGAGAAAGAAGAAGAAATTTTGAGGAGCGGAAGCAGGGTAAATAGAACCTAGACTCTTGATACCATGAAAGAATGTAAAAAATAATCCTTTCATTATTCTTATTAATGAAAGGCATATATATACAAGTTACAAGGAAGATCCTCTTCCTATTCTACCTAGAAATCTTTATTCTATTTGAAGACTAACTTTACAATTATGATAATATTACACTTCTAATTAAGGTACAAACCTAAGTCTAATATTTACCAAATACACAAGGAAAGGGAAAGGGCCTCACACGGTACATGAGCCACACGGCTGGACCCACTGTTTAACAACATACATATTGATCTAATCGGGTCACTAATGTCCTAATTAGTAATCCTACAATCAAGAATAATTTTAAATTAAGTTATAAGAGACATGACATTATCATAATCTCCATCACGATGTCAAGTAACAAAACTTCAATCAAGAATCTTATCATATTTAATCAAACAATTGATATTAATTATGTATGACAAACAATATCATATTCCATATATTAAATAAATAACGTTCACAAAATACGTTCGAATCATCATATGTGAGATTGGATATATGGCATATCAAGTATATTCCTAACATGCTGTTCAATTGGACCAAGTTCTTAAAGACTAGCACTAGTACTATAGCTTCTACTCTTCAGGATTTTAGTGACTTGTTCACTTTCTCTTTGGCAATCATCATTATTCATTTCTTTGGTTTTCAAGAACTCAATTCTTCTCCTCACAACCTCAATCTTGGAATCCAATTCCGACAGGACATTTCCTTTTTCATTGTGATTTCCAATAACATTGTTGTTGTTCTATCGGCTCTTTCCGTTAGAACAACTCTCTTTCTTGTTCAAACAATATTGTCGGTATTGATCAAGAATGGGGTTGATATCATTGGGCCAAGTTTCTAACAAATTTTGATTTGTTAATAGGAGTACTAATATTATACTAGTAATAACAAAACAAAAAAGAAAACTATAAAGACTCGTTTGGTATAAGGAATAAGGGATAGTTAATCTCAGGATTAAATTCGAGATGTGTTTATTTTGTGTTTGGTTGGAATAAAATCATGATATAATTAATCTCGGAATTAGTTATCCTGAAATTGTAATGCATTTTATCCCTTTGAGAGAGTGAAATAACTTATTTCGGAATTAATTATACTAGGATAACTTGTTTTCAACCAAACAACCCTAAAAGAGTTTTGCTACGTAGCACCGATAATATACCTTCGTTGTGATTTAAGATATGACACTCATCATCCTTATTGTGATATATTTGTAACACAACTACTATTAAATGATAAAATTATGTAATGTATTCCTCTGAATAAAAAAAAGGTGTTCACTTAGTCATTTGAACATCCCTTAAGAAAATACTAACTTCTAGGCAAAAATAAGAATTTTCACTAAAATGCCTCTAATTAAACATGTATTAGAATTTAGTCATCTAACACTTAATAAGGTCAAATCTGAAAAAGTAAGATTGATTCTTTTTTTATTTGATAAGTGAAGATTCTTTTTTACTCAAAAAATAAAAATTAAATAAACACTCTTTTTTATTCGAATAGAGTACCATAACTATTCTTGTGTGGCACTAATCATTGAGTTATGTAAGAACATAATGAAACACAATTTTTGTTTTTCTTCTACATAAACACGATATTGAATTTTTTAATAGTTAGTCTTGGTAAAGACCCTAGGCGGCGTCTTTTTTTAAACTAGATATATCCTCGGTAACGGATGCTAAATATTGTAACACAAACTCACCGTAACTCTTATGCAATAAATTGGTGTATAATTCTAAGGTTTTCTTATACTCCCTCTGTTCCATATTAGTTGGTCACATTATTAAAAGTATTCATCCCAAATAACTTGATCACTTTCTAAAAATAAGATAGAATTAATTAAGTTTTTCCTACTTTGCTCTTAACATTAATTATTTTTTAAAGTAACCAATATCAATTAAAGTGTAATTAATTGGAGAGGAATAAGGTAATGTAGTAAAAATACTTTTTTTATTTATGATTTCTTAAGGGCAGGTAAACAAAAAGTGGCCCGAGTAATATGGGACCGATGGAATAATTAGAAGACAGAAAATGGTGATGGAATTAGTCGAAGCAGCTTGGTATTGGTGGATCACAAACCCCAGTGTTTGCCGGCTGAATGTTGATCTCAGCATTTATATCATTCCTGGATGTTTGCCTCGAGAATTATCTCATGGACTGCTTTATCTTAGCATGATATATGCGCATTAGTGAATCATCGTTTAAGTTTCTCCAAGGATATTTCAGTTGCTCTTTTATGTCAGTAGTACTCAATGTGCAGTAAATTCCACTACCTTGGTGTTTGTTGTATAAAAAAAAACATATGATGGTATACAAGTCTTTTATTTGGCCGGAGATACATGTTTTAAGTTCCCTTACCGGCTCCCTTTGTGAAAGTGCAATCACCCAAAATATCATAGAAGCTCCACCATGTAATATCATCGCCCAAAGTGCAGTAACCTAAAATATAACTGTGACATTACGTCCATAAGTTGTTTCGAATCGCTGTTGAGCCATTTGCCCAACACCATGAGTCCGCGAGGAACAAGTTAATCTTGACCCTTTTCTTAATCAAAGTAGCAACAAAAGGGCAACTGAACCCTTATGTTCATATAATAGCTGTTTCACCTGGTTTAGGTCAATTCTTTTCAAAGAACTAGCCATACCTCCTCGCAAATCTGTTGGTGATATTCGCATTAGTGAAATACTACCCTTTCCACATAGAACCATGGCCAAGTTTAAGGTATTGCTTTTCCCAGCTACTGATGCATCATCCATCATTCAGAAATGAATTTGAAAAAACATTTCATCAAAAAGCTCAATACAGTATTTCATCAAAAAGCTCAATGACCTGCATCGAAAACCACATCAATAGGATCACGGCAAACCAAGACACTTGGCATACCCTCTTTGTTTGCCATCATTAAGGTGTCCTGTATCACAAAAGTAGACATAGGAGACTTCCTGCAGTAAAAAGTTGCTTCAATCGCTGGCTTTGTCATTGCAACGTCCCGAAGGACTAATACTCAAAGCTGCAAACACAACCTCAAGAAACCCAAAATAGTTACTTACAGATTCTCAATATTTGACCACAACTGGACCACAACCACTCGAATAACAAGCAGGTGATGTAGCATCTGCAAATGGAATAGGCACTTTGGATGCAAACTCTGTAAAAATGAAGCAAGCAACTTCTCGATCTTCACAGTGGACCTAGCAACCGTTGGGTTTTCTTGGATATCCAGTGCACTAAAAATAACACATGAAAAAGCCACTGTATCACATAATTTAACAAAGTGAAGATTCCAGTCAAATTATTCCAACACAGCGGCCCTTAGGCCTGCCTTAAACTGGATCTACTTTAAAGAGAGACACGATCAAAATTTGGCGATTGAAAAAATAAGAGAGGCTGAACAATAAACATCAAGAAGTGTAACAGAAAATAATCAGTTACAACCATTATATTAGCCTATTGTTTGATCCCAAACGGAAAAAAGTCTACTGTACACAATTGCTGCATAACCTCACCAACTGAAAATGGGGATCCAGGCAATCAGCGCTGAATTCCAGGTTCAAATGAAGACCAACAAATTTCACATGCAGTTACTCAGACACTGCAACTTCTTGGTCTACTCTCCAATAATTTGCATCATTGTACTCTTTTATTCCTGCCCCGCCATCATCTGGACTCTCCTTTTCAGGATTCTTGGGAATAATGCTCCTTTTCAATGGAGCAGCCTCCCCAACGATCCCCTCCTTAAGAGCATGTTCCATTGCCTTTTCAGTACCCTCTAATTCTACACCAACAAATTCAACATCCTCTTCAAACAAAGAAGGAACAGCAGCTGCTTTCTGACAAGACTCAGATCCAGATGAACTTTTGCTAGAATCTGGAGATGTTGAGACACCATTTGGAATAGATTCTTCACTACCACTAGAAGTGGAACTTACCACAGTAATTGCCGCCTCTGCTGAATTGGCCAGAGGGCCACTAGAGTTACTAGGATCTTCAAATGGGTTCACATTAGATCTACCAACTTGAAAATCTGATGCATTCCCCCATGCTGCCCATTCAGGCATAGGCCTGTCTCCAAAGGGGTCATCATTGTCTGACGTCTCAAAGCGGAAGAACCCCATGTCATCTGATGGACCTGCTTCCTCGTTTTGTTGATTGAAGTTACCACCATTAACAGAATTTGATCCACCAAATCCAGTAAAGGCATTTGAACTAGAAGTGGGTGCTCCATCTATAGAATTTTTGCTCTCAGCCAAGTCATCCTCCTCTCCAACTACCACCTCGTCATCACTATTGCTATTCCCACCATTTGATTTTCCATTAAGGTTAATCTCTTCCATTGCCTCTGTAGGTGAGGTGTTCATAGGTGCATCACCAAGTCTATCATCTTGAAAAGCAAACCAGTTTGAGTTTGTGAACAAACTGCTGCAGAGAGTGGGAAAAAAAGAAAACAGAACTGTCACACACAAGCAGTACTAAGTCTATATATAAAGAAAACAGATGCTATAACCTTGCTTGCATCACTAAGTTACCATTTTTAACACACTCAAAGGAACCAAAGAAACACAAGGATTTCCTATTTGGAAAAAAAGGGTGGTCTTTTTCTTTCCTCATCCTCCTCATTTTTCTTTTTTCTTGCATTTAAAATCTAAGGGTGTTTGTTTGGAGAGAATTTATTTTCAATTGCCTACACCCAATATAGTGCAGAAATGCTGCAGAAAACACGTGCTGTATTGACTCCTGCACACAGCTATCCTTTAAAACTACAGAACTGCGAACTCACCTCCCCTGGTCATCTCCCAATCCGAGGGATGATATCACAACTTCAGCAGACTCATCATCAAAGCAAACATCCTACATGGCATGACCATAAAACTGTGAGAACACTAGAACCTTATGATAACATCAAGAAAAGATTGACAGGCATTTAAAAACATTCAAAAGGAAGTAATGTCAATCATGGAATAAAAGCATTACCTCGTCATCTCGTTCAAGAGCTGCATGACCCTGTAAACAAGTCACGAAGACCATGAATGAATTGACAAATGTGTAACCATAACTTAACTGCACTCCACAGCCCAAAATCGGGGTTACATGCACAGGTCCCAGAATTGTATTCCTCTTCTTTTCGGCTTACAGAACAACACCCGCTCTCACCCAACCCCATCCCTCTAAGCTTCTTTACCCAAAAAAAGAAAAGAATAGCTGAGAAATTAACCCTGATTTAAATGCATTAGGTAAACCCTTACCTCTTCAGAATCATCATTGTCATATATGGTGTATCTGAAGGCTTGGCTAAGATTATTGGCTAAAGCTGCTATATCATAATCTCTGTCATGAACATCTTCCTCATCACTGTCCCTCATCCGATCTTGCAATGCAGTTGGCCGGCTGCTCATGTTTAGAAAACTCATCATGACCTCTATTCCAGTAGTTGATACAGGAATTGATAAGGGCAGTAGAGAGGAAGAGGCAGAAGCGAAGTAAACTGGGACATTATTTGTTTGCCTACCAAAAGAACTCAACATAACCAGCTCTCATCCTCCACTTCTTTGAAAATTTGTGGCATCTATGTTTATACTACTCAGATGAGCTCTCCTTGACTATCTGATTAAATGATTTTATTAGAAGCTTTTTTGGTTGAGAAAGGTAACATGTGATTTTACTAGAAGCTTTTCATCCAATTAATGAGGACACTTCTTGTCACTACTAGATCACAATAACGGACATGCTGGTGTCTCAAAAAGTGCGTCGTTACAGTTAGTTCTCTGCTTTCCCACCCACCACTTATTTTCCTACCCTATTCTTGACCTATTTCTATAGATGCTAGAAAGTTCGTACATGAAAGTAGTAGGTCCAATGGACAGAGAATGGTGCACAGAAGGACAACAATAATATGTGACTTAGAGACTATTTGTGTTAATACTTCTCTCTGCTTATTTCTCCAATTGTTTGATAACTCTGTTTACTTTTCCATTTTATCATTCCACCAGGTTAGGGCAAAGTTAAGATGCATGCAAATGGCATGGTTCAACTACAATAGCTTTATTGAAAAATACGAACACTATAAAATGGTATAGTTGATGTAGTTGTTCCACTTACATTAGGTCTGGTGTTTGTCAGAGGTTAGAACTTGCATGTCCATATAGGATAAGCATGAAATTCAAAGAACCACTTGAGAATCGAGAAATCTTAATTTGCGTTACAAGACGAATTATTTAGAAGTGGTATGAAATGACCTAATAAAGGAGAACGGTCAAAGGGAATTCATATAGCCGACCCTAATTAATTTGGGATCAGGACATATTTGATTGATAGACTAACATTACAGATGATATAATATTGGTGATCAGTTACACAATTAAAAAGAAGCAAAACTTACCCACAAGCCCATCGGTAGACATTTTCGATTGTATTACGCTCCTGTAAGACGGTAGTTTGCCAATCACTCCATTCCATATTTTTCTGGTGTAAAGAATACAGACTAGCATGTGAGATGCAATTTAGCACAAAAAATCTGATGCCATTAATAGCTATTATATAGAATGCCATGAAGCAGAACCTTTCACCAACTTCTGCTACTCAATCAATATGATGAGCCAAAACAATAACAAAGGATCTAACGAGATACTCCACAATCATAAGAACGATTTTTCTTAACAAAATGAATTCACATTGTGAAGAGGAACGTGGGACTTAAAGATGAATTAAACAGTTTTATTACCCACACAGTAAAATCAGTGCCAGTCCTCTTCCTAACATCTAAAAAAAAGCTAAGATCGAGTTCATATCAAAGAAAACCTTTTCGAAGCATGGGTGGGTAGGTAATTGTATGTCTAAATTATTTGCCAGCGTCCATCCTAAATTCCTTTTAAGTTGTGGCGAAGAGCATTGCTTAGAGGCACAAACATATGAAGTTTTTAACCCTTTTTATGATGGTGGTGTTCGGGCCCACTTCGCGCACCTCGACTTCTCCCCGTGCCTGTTACCTCCTATAGCACAGGTACCGGTAACTTTGGATTTTTCCTCAGCTGGAATTTGAACCTGAGGCCTCATGCTTTTCCTATCACTTCATTGAAAACTAAGCCACACCCAAGGGTGCTCATATGAAATTCTAACAATTAAAGTTTCAAAACCATTGAACAACTATTCAAAGAAAAATTTCAAAATCTAATTCATTTTCGTTTAAAGCATATCAAGCAACTAAGTACAAAGCTGTCACACACCTCAAGATGTGCTTGAATGTAGATGTCATTCTTTCCCAACTGAACAAGTTTGTTAGAAATCCGTGTTATATGTCCTATGTTACCCACTCGGGGTGCTCGTTTCCCAGTGGCAGGTAGAGTTGGCTGCATCAATCAAAAAATACCATTAAAACATTTCAAGATATCAAATGCAATGAGGTTGCAGGGTTTCCATTTAACATATTTCTTGGAGAGAATGGGGTGGAATAATTTGAAAAAACCCAGAAGGCACCACAATTTTAAAAACCTAGAACTTAATAGAAAGTAAATCAGTTATTCACAAATATCAACCTGTTTTTCATCACTAGAAACTGTAGACTGTTTATCCGTTTGAAGTATCTTCCCAATCAAATCACACACTTCAAAAAGATGGTCAACAATGATATTGTTTTTGCTTTCCACGCAGGAGTATATTATACTCTCCACGTGATGATGTAATGCATTATTGTAAGGGTACCTATACAGCAATGAAATAATTTGTTAGAACGTCAAAGACAGAAGCAGTAAGAAAGTCACCAACACAAAATCAATGGCTTTTGGTGCCTAAACCGGCCACTGAGTTCCATAATTCATGAGCATAGACAAAAATCTTACTCAAAAAAGAGATCCAGGGCTCTTTCAATTGTCCGAGAGCTGATCAACTCTTTCTCTGCAGCTTCATTGCCGGCTTTCAGTAGCACGGAAATGAATTCCACAATCTACAATAAAGAAGCAAACCACAAAGATACAGAGATCAAGAGACCCAGGTGAGATAGTCAACTCAACTATTTAGCAGTTAACATGAAAGTACACATGAAATGTTGAACATATTTTCATATTAACACTCTTTTCTAACATGAAACAACTAGATCTCTACAGATAAGAGAAGTCCATTCTATTGGAGATTCTAGCTTTGAAAATCCTTCTGATCGACACTAATCAACCTAAAATAACCAAAACTTGAAATGAAAGAAGATCGGCTCACACAATTCCAACAAAGCAATACAAACCTTTAAGCGATGCTTCCCTAGAGGTGGTCTGAGTTCACCATATGTCGTAGGCAGAATCTTCTCATCAGATGTCACATTCAACAGCTTGACCAAGTCACCTGTGCCAGAATACGATTGTGAAACATTTTTAAGATGAGCTTCAAGGGGCAGCAAACACATCAGTTGTATCATGAAGCATAGGATTTCTTTTTTCTTGTGATGACTTTGGATTTTCATGCTTTACTACCGCCCACTCTATTAGAAGATTCTGAATTGATCTCTAAAGGGTAGAGACGTATTTAAACAAGTATTTAACAATTCAAAATCATATAAACATTGGCGAACAGAAACTTACCAAGTTTAGGCAGCATTGCACCAATAGTGTCAGGACTGACATGCATGGGTGACTCGTAATCATGCTGCTTCCGGAAGGAATACATCATAAATGATGGGATTGATCTTTTTGAATCCAACAGAGATATGCAGACAGTTAAAGAATGGACAAGGGCAGACTTTGAGTGTGAATCTTCAAGGGCATGACCAAATATCCTTGCTACAAAGCTACATATAAAGAAAGTTGAGTAACTAAATCAGTCAAATTTTACCATCACTAGAAAAGAATGCCAGGGAAAAAACCAGCTTTCCAGAAAAGTATTAATTGAAAACCCACATACCTCGGGCTAGATAGTCTAGTAGCCAGAAGTGATGGTGTGTTTCTGGTTATTGCACATAGAGTCTCTGCTGCATTAGCATGTACTTCAGGAGGACTCTGGACAATAAAACAGGACAACATAAATGACAAATCACCTCCTTTAAAGGGATAGTTAATTATAGCTAGGTCTTTATAAACAAAACAAAAAAAACACCAACGCTAGTTGAGTAATTAGAATACTACTGCTGCTTCGGGCATCTCCGTTCACTCCTGCCCGCCCAACAAAAGAGGACCATAAAAATAAAGGAAGCTGCATCTGCGCATGGAAATAAAAAATACAGGGTAATAAATGAGGCATTTCTAGACCAGACCATCTGACAGTGATAATGACAGCAGAAATGATTCATTGCCCCTAACACCTCTATCTTAATCATTTACCAAGCTGATTTGTAAATGGCCATTGTGAAACCATCGGTCCCTGGTGCCTTTTTTAACTAAGAAAGAGACAAAACAAGACCATAATCAGGTGCACCTTTCCTGATGGCTGCCAGGATCTCAGCCTCCTCAAAAGGCTGTTCAAGTTCATTGCTTTCTACATCTGTGATAGCTGGTAAATCCTCAAAGTGGGTTGTAGGTCTCCATTGCTCATTTTCTATGTAAAGCTTCTGATAAATGTCCAAAATTTCATCCTTTATTTCGTTTTTGACTTCAACAATATCATTATCATTCTAAAGCTATCAAAATTGGTATATCTTCTACGAGAGTGTGTCATTTTCTGAGTATTTGGTATTCTTGTCTCACTCTTTGAGCCAGGGACATCTAGACTTCTTTCTCCAAAAAATCTCTTCTGAGTTTGTTCTTTGTTGTACTTCAAGCTTCAGATCCATAGACTTTGTATTTTCAGAATTCACATGGTGATAAAGGTCTGATTTCTGCATTTTGCTCAATCAGCATTAACTCCCCCAAGGCTCTACTACTTTGTGTCTCACTTTTCCCATAGAACCTCCTTGTTCCATGTTGTAATATCCTTCTTAAGGCATTTCAATTTTTACATCAGAATAAAGCCAGGACTGTCATTTATAGAGTAGCTTGGCCACCTCTCTTTTACCTTGTCTAGAAACCCTTCATTTTGAAGCCACATATTCTCAAACTTGAAGCATGATGTATTAGTCTCCCATTCTCTATTCTCAAGTAGTATTGGCTTGTGATCTGAGAATACTCTGGGGAAACACCCTAGACAAAGTGTGTGATCAAGTGTGCACTCAGGTCCCATGTGCGCAAAGCACGGACTTCTTTTGATGGGATTTTTAACTCGGGGCTAATTGTGGAAGTTCCTTTGGATACCCCTTACCTATATAAGTCTTACTAACTGGTGGTTTATAACCACTTTCAAACTAAAGAGTTATTTTCCTGAATTTTACTCTAACAAGATTTAAATTTAACAATATTTGTACCAATCCTGTGGAGACGATATCTTTCTATACTATCTTTGACGCACTTCTTCTTACGGGATTTTTAACTCGGGGCTAATTGTGGAAGTTCCTTTGGATACCCCTTACCAATAGAAGTCTTACTAACTGGTTGTTTATAACCACTTTCAAACTAAAGAACTATTTTCCTGAATAGTACGCAACAAGATTTATATTGAACAATACGTGACCGACCATGTAGACACAACATCTTTCTATACCATCTTTGATGCAGAAAGAGCTTATTTTGTAGTATGTTCTACAATTGTCAAAGCACGAATGCACAATCATATATCGGTATCCTTATTGCAAGATGAATATGGTACCTCAAACTTGTAAACGTCAACCAGAACATATATATCCAAGGAATACTAATGAAAAGTAGCAGATAAGCAGGTTACAGCAAGTCTTTGTAACTTACAGAAGGGCTCAATTTATCCATGATCATTTCTAAAAGATTGCTGTCAGCCAACCATTGCATCACATCTGCCGTGTTAGGGTAGATTTGATCATCGGCACCTACAAGTCGTACCAAAACCTATAAAGAAACAGCTCATCAAAGGAAATTCTTCACCAGATCAATTCTCAAAGTTGACTATATATCACAATGGTACACAAAGGTTGTGGTAGATGAAAAATGCAAAACTGAAATACTAACCTCCATTATGGATGTTATACCAATCAAATCCACCATCTGGCAGAAAACATCATGGTGCGCCTGTAAGAAAATCAAAATGATCAGGAATATAACCAATTCTTTTGGGAGGAGAGGGAAGATGAAAAAAAACATGTGCACATTGTTAAGGAGGCCTATTAAGCATTAAATCAATATCCTCTCTATGTTTTCCAAGTGGAGGAGTTAGATATGGTCTCCTTTGTATTAACCACTCCATGTAATAAGATGCTTGGAGAAACCTCTCTTCCAAGAAGCGGCTCCATGCAATTATTCATAAGACAACATGAGCAAGTTCTGGGCTCTTAACCCACGCTCCACGACCCACCACACATCTAAATAGATATGCAAAAGTAAAGTTAAATGACATCAAGATTTTACTTGTCCAACAGACTAAATATAACTCAAAAAATCATTATGCAGTTTACTAAACCCATAAATATGTTTTCCTTATCAACACTTGTTTTTTGGGACAAGTAAACGTATAGTTACTATTTCAGATTAGAGTGCATCTTTTCTTAATCTACTCTTTTTTAAACCTATAGTTACTATTTCAGATCAGAATGCATCTTAATTAACTTTTCAACAAGGGTGAAGACACAAGCATGAGCTGCCCAGCAATAAAATCCTGACAGAGCTGGGTGAAGCACAAGCCAGAAAATGTTAGTTCTTTATCTTTCCTGCCTCCAGGTTGTTTGCAGGATACCGAGGAAAACACAAAGATCATAGATATGTAGGTCATGAGAGACAGGTCTTTAATTGAGACAGGTCAGCATAAAAGACGCAAGAAACATGAGCGGAGGGGATGAAGAGACAAGAGCCAACTCAAATTTGCAGAGAGGAATGACCCTACTCCTTCCCCAAAAGAAAGGGAACCCGGCCTTGAGAGGACTCAAACTACAACTGATACCAGGGGAAGGAAAAACAGGAATAATTAGTAGTCTCTGAAAGGAAACTAAGGCTATTGCACAGTGCAATCGGGTGGTTCTCTGTAAATGCAGACTAGAAATTTAAGGTAATGGGCAAAGCAGAGAGTTTAGACAAGAAATAGAAGCAGCACAAAGAGGAGAAGGACCAACACATAATGAAATTAACAAGCTTAGGGGGCACCATCAAGGAAAGATGACTTTACATTGCCAAAATAAAAATCTGCTGCCTAATCTTGTACCAAAAGATAATATGACATTAGAAAAGGCTGCTGCTAAAGAACATCAAGTAAGCATCTCTAAGAACTATTTAAAATGGCATGACCACATTAAATATACAGACCTTGTTTTTTGATAAATAAATATGTATACACGTTTATAAAGATCAAAAAAGCTACCAAATGAAAAATTACATTGGAATGCAAAAGCAAACATGTAACAAACAAAAATGTGGGGCTTTCTAAGGTTGAACTGGTTTTAGAGAGAGAAACTATAAAGATTCAACTTCTGTTTCTTACAAAAAGGGAAATTCTGTTTCTTGCAACTTCTGGAAACTCTGAAAACAGGACCAAAATTTTTTATATCTAATCTACCAGCATCAAAGAAATGCAGTTTTATTTTCTCTCAGTCACAAACTATAAATTTATGATTTGTTGGACGCTAACTTGAAAATTATAATTGCATGGTGCAAATATTAGATTTTACTTAGTTAGGTGGAGATCAGATATTTTCTGGTTAACCTTCATTGTTAACCAAAAATGTTAGGGTTAGAGAGGTTGTATTTGACCATATGAAATGGGTTATTGATGAATGTAAAACCATAACTCAAGCCAATCTCTGTGGTCTCATTTCAAATTGCTGCTTTGATTAAAAAAATCTTCACTACAGCCATAATAGATCAACATAGCATACTGGACAAAATATATCATCATATCATACTACAAATTTTTCCCACTTGTTGATTTCCACTAACAAAATCCTTTTCTTGACAAAAGATAGCATCTTGCTCATTTTTTAGAAAATAGAGAGCCAAATTTCTAATTATATGAAGCAGCAAATATTAGTTGACTGCAAGAGTGGATCTGTCCTACGCTACCTGAACATAGTTCATGAGGGGAACAGTCTTCCGCAGCATGAGGCATATCACAACCTGTAATGCAGTAGGAGTATATAAATCAACTTGCTTTAACCAAATAACATATCAAACTTCAACAAGGACAAAGGAATCTTGTACACATGAAGCTTGTGGATGAATAATTTAATACCTTACTAAAGTACCCAGCAAGCAATGCACTATGTGGACGACTTGGTTCCAAGAAGGAAAAGAGTAAATTCATGAGCTGCGCCAAGATGATAAAAAGGATTGAACTCTCGAGCAAAACAATTTCTTCTCTGAAACTAAAATGTAATAACTTCTTTTTTATTGTTATAATTTTAAAATTAAAATGTAACTGCATATAGTGAATTTCCGTACCTCTTCTTCTTCCACTAGAGTTTTAAGGATAACATCAATTTCACAGGTGAATATCTCACTGGCAATGAAAGGAAACCTATGGTGAAAGACACTAATTAGAAACAAGAAATTGGAGTGGTACCTAATATCTAAAATTGAGAACATACGCTTGCAACTACAATTATTCAAATAATTAAAGCTTATCATGTCCCATGATAACTTACTTAAACTTCCGCTTGCTATCGGCATCCTCAGAAGGTTCATCAACAATGTAGTGCAGCAACCGCTCAACCTGGGCTCTATCTCGCAAACTGAAACCTCAAAATCATAAAACTTTGAACTTTGGGATTTTAAGTGGTATCAATACTGAATACTGTGATGATTAATTCTTTCCCTAGAGCTACATGTCAATTGATAGTTAAATTGAAACATATGCATGATAAGAGAAACACATTTTTATAAGGTAACGAGGCGTTTATAAATTAAAAGTACAAGAATGTTTACAAATTTATGAGACGGCTGTTCAAAGCTTTGCATTCTTGAATTATCTCTTCTTCATCGAGAAGCTCTTCCAATGTGAAGTTTTCCTTGTCTAATACTGCTTCAACCTGCAAATCCAAGGGAAAAAATGTTTCAAAATCGGGCAATATCTAAACTTGAGAGGAAAACAGAAGGACAATAGAGAAGTATCAGACTTATTGTAACAACATAAAGAACAGAAATTATCAGACATCTTTAACTCAAAATAAAGAATAGCCAACTGACTATGAAATTCAAGAAAGATGTTTAAAACGGAGTCAAGCTAGAAAAATTCCATATTGAAGGACGTCAAGGTATTGGAAAATCACACTATGAATTACGGTAGGGTCCTGCAAGTAAGTGATGACTATCGAATCAACAATATGAAAAGACTCCATAGTAATCCATGAAGAAAAAACTCTGGAACTACTCTATACCCGAAAACACTCATGAATTGCAGTCTTCTAGTTGATAAACAGAGAGCTTACGCTTTCACTTTATCAACATGCACACACAAGGAAAAGGGTTTTACATATCAATAGAACATTAATCTTATTCAAATTCAATTATCAGTTTTTTTGGATGAAAAAGGTAAACAATTTATTAATGATTGGCAACCAGGTACTTCTAAGAGGACATCAGAAAAGAGTTTTTCCTTGTAAATTGAAGGAATTCCGCATATTCAACAAAGAGGCTATATCAGATTCAACACTCTTCCTACACCACAAATCTCTAGATTTCACTCTTATCATTAAAACATCAATTATTTCTCTCTAGCCAAGTATTCCAGACAATGGTGCCTGCTGCCCCTAGCAAATGTTTGTGTATACCAGCAGCATAAAGCAAGTTTTGTACTTGCTGGCATAAACCATTGGACTCCAAAAAATGCTCAGAAACATTGATCAGTTCTTAAGATTGGAGACTAAATGATCGAATAATTCCAACACTGGTAAACCCCGCAATCTCCTCGTCATATATCAGGGCTCCACTTTCATCTTGATTCACAAAAAAAATAAACAAAGCAAATAACGTGATCCAATGAAGCCTGACAGCAGCTATTAATACTTATAAGCAGAAACATAGCACAAAATGTAACAGCATAATTCAATTATAGGCAACTAATCGAACGGATTAAAATTAAATCAAACATGCGTGAATCGAAAAAACTCATAAATACAACAACGGTTACCGGGGAACAAGCCGAAAGAGAAGTCAGCTTCCAAAACATATCTCAATACACACAAAACCCTAACTTTGGAGATGCTTTTCTAAAATACTTAGTGGAGTGGGATGGAGTGGGGTGGGGGTGGCCGAGGGTGGGAGGTGATAATAAATTTGGAAGGTAACTTTTTAACTTTTTTTTACAATTTTATTAAGGAATTCATTTTCCTCGTTCAAAATATTTTTTAAAATTTATAATCAATCAAACGTGAAAAAATTGGAAAATATTTTATCCCTACCAAAACACACTTATAGTTTATCACAAAAGATTGTTATGAATTTGATTAAGGGGTGATTCAATTTAAAGCTAAATATGTAAAATATTAGTAATTCAGAAACTATAATATTGAATTATTTTTTTAAATATATTTTTTAAAGTTACCTCGTTTGTAATTTAAGTCGCAATTAACGTGAAGAATAGTATGAATAAAATGAAGATATGTGACTTTTAAGTGCAGAAAAATAAGAATAAAAAAAGTTTCCCTTTCATATTGTCTTCTTTATTGTTGTTATAGGAGATTGAATTATGTCTTTTTTAATTTTCCGAGTTAAAGAATTTGATTTTTTAATATTATTAAACTAGGCACAAACAGTACATGAAGTGCGAAATTTGAAGTTGTTCCCCTCCGAAATGTCTACCGTCTATTGGCTGACGAAATCGGATCACAAATTGATTTTTTTAACTAAGCGATTTCAGCTGAAAGCGGAACTCTAACTTTCAGCAATAGATTCCCCAATTACTCCAGAAAGCGTTGAGATTGTGATTAAATTAACTAAGTGGTAAGAAGCATGAACACATCTAAATTGCAATAAAGGCGATAAAAGTAAGAACGATAATATGTAAAAATCAATTTTTGACTGATCGTGTCGTTTCTGTGCAAATGATTCCTATATTTATTGTACAAGAAAAATAAGTGTGACCCCCTATATTAGCCACCGAACTATCCACTAAATTCATTAGCCAACTATGAGAAGGTGGTGCCGATTTTTTCGCCTGGACCTCTAGCACGATCTTCTTGTTGTTGATGGTTGCTACTTTTCTAGAAGGTCCTTTGACTTGGTCTTCAAGGCGTCCGAGTATGTGTGGGTCTCAGCCGTTCCTCAGAATTATGACTCGGTTAGACTGTTGTAATAGCCGATGATGCTCTTCTGACTAACGAATTCGGCTAGACTCCGCTTAGTTATCTACTTAGAATCCTTTAAAACCTTCGGCTGTCACTCAATTCGGCTAAACACTTTTAGTGTTAACAATTCCCCCCTACATTCACTCAAGTGCGGCTGTCGAGTTGATGTATTCCAAAATGGTCGTCGTTTCGTGTGGCAGTCGTAGGTGTCATTTCAATCACTTTGCCTTAAATGCATGTAATGATGGTCTTTAAAAGGTTAATTTCCTTCCACGGAAATGCCTCGGCTTCCGCAATTGATTTCTGACGCAAGAGGAAATACTTAGGAAGGGTATCTCACAAAAGGGTTTCTCATTCAATCTTCTTGGCCAATTCCCGAATTTTCCGTCTTCTTCAGCAAAAAACTCTAATTCTTCATCAGAAAAAGAAAATCATGTCTTCATCTTCTTCTCTATCTCTGGGGTCGGATATCACTCGTTTGGTTGCTGATGACTTAATCCCCACTTTTACTTTCATAGATGAGAAACTGGTTCTCTCCCCTTAAGGTACATTTGAACAATGTGACCTTCTTCTTTCAACATCTGAGACGAACTACGACTTTTCGATTACCTGCGACTGGTTCACCAGCGACCGTTGTCCGCCTAGTCTGCGCACCTGACCGATCAAGATTACCAACTATTCTGTTTGGTTGGACCGAGTATAGTCGGACAAAGAAGCCGAATGGAAGCGCACGAGACTCTACGACACCATTGGGTTGTCAGAGTTTGACTCCTATTGCAACATCGGTCTTATATATGTTTTTCTTGATTATTGGTCGATCACTGCCAATGCCTTTGTTTTCTCTTGGGAAATGATGACCCCCACATTGTTTGATGTGAATATGTGATGGCGATACTTGGCCTTCCGATTATGGGAGCCTAGGCGCCTGTCCTAAGCGATATAGATGTTGTCCATTTAGGCATCAAAGTCTCAAAGACTTCTTCAGGCTACAACCTGTTTATAACCAACAATCCCCGAATATCGCCTCTTCGAGTCGATGATGCTGAGCATCATGTATTTTCAAACAGGGCATACTCAGCAAAATCTTCAGCAGGGACTGTGGGGAACATTTTATCTAACACATACTCAATACTTTCCAATCTCAACACCAGACGCAGATTTCTTAACCAGTCATGGAAGTTTGCTCCAGTCAACTTGTTTGTTCCGACCAACATTTTGAGTGATAGATTTGATATTTTATACTGAAGAAATAGATAGACTTGAAATTAAACTCTGATATAATTTCTATTGAACACATTTGTTAACTAATTAACATGTCATTTTATTTAATTAGCTCCCACTATTTTAACATACTCTTCGACTCATGGAGGAATACATACTCATATTAAATATGGTCATAATGGGCCAAGATTCAGGTTCATGTTACCTCCGCGTTTGATGTGGTTGATAACTTCAACAACACAACCTGGTAGGTCTCTAAATCAATTACAAATGATTTGTAACTCTTGTTTGACCGAATGTTCTAAACAAACGATTTGTATCCCTCGGCTTGTCCGAATCGCTGACTAAGACACTATGAAGTCAACCAGTTATCATTTGCAATTATGTATCTAAGTGAGTTTTGTCTTATAGAGCAAACATTGTGGTGTAAATACTCATAAAGGTTTATCACGCACTTCTACAATTGACATGCATCTATAAAAGAGCCTGAATCCTCATAGACTTAGAGCAAATGATGTGGCATAAATACTCATCTCGCTGAAAAGGATTTTGCACTACAATCAATTATAACGGACGACACGTTCATTTTAAATGAGACTTGTAAAACATTTTGGGGAACATTTTTAATTCAGGGCTTAATCAAGATCAACTCTAGCATGCTTTATCAAATAAAGCATCTTAACTACCATGCAAAGTTATTCAAGCACACATTGGGTACCGCATTCCCAAACATGATATTAAGCGGTTTAAACATGTACTGGGCACCGCCTACCCAAAAAATTATTTGTGGATGTTATTCTAGTAATTTAAATGACAATCATTTAGCACATAAACATTATATTTTATACTGTATAATAATATTCGTGGGTTAAACATTCTGAATTTTGAAAATTTTACTTTCTGGACAGGTGGCGCCGCAGTGCCAGTGAGGCAGAAGCATTTCGGCTTCTGAAACCAATTAGCATCGTGGCGCTCCACCATGGAGTTGCGACGCCGCCGTGGCACTGGCATGGCATAAGCTTTTCGGCTTCTGTTTATAAATTAAGGCCACGACGCTTCACCATGGGACCGCGGCGCCTACGGTTCAGTAAGTCTAGAATTTTAAAATGAAGCTTTTAATCGCGATTTCGGACAGGAGCCGCGGCACCTGCCTGTTACCGTGACAGGCGTCGCGACGCCGCCTTGAAATCCTAGAAGGCATCGTGGGGCCCTACAGTAGGGCTGCGACGCTGACGTCCTGACAGAACGTATCCGTGTTGATTTTCTAAAATTTGTTCAAACCATAAATCCAATTTAGGGATCAGATCACGGGTCCTTTATTATCACCCACCAATATCAATAACGCACATATCGATCATCATCCATTCCTACCCGTTCTTCGTCGTGCATCATGTTCGCAACCAACCGGTTTTCTGCACTAGGCTTAGGTCGAGTTAGAACAGAACGACTTCCTCGATTTAGCGTAGTTGATAATTTAGGGTGATTACAAAAGGTTAACCGTTCAGTCAAGATATGTGAATTTCAAGTAGCCTTGTTTTAATTCAGTTCGAAATCAATTTTATGTTTAATCTATATTATTATATCATTCAATTATTACATAACCATTGAACCAGTCTGAGTTCTGATAACACTATAGAGTTTTGTTTGATTCAAAAGACATAAGTAAGGCGCAGCGAAAATTAAATTTTATTTTGCTTACTTACCCCAATAACAATATGGTATGATTATATGACAATCAAACATGTAATGTAAAACATGAACACTTACGTGTTGTGTTATCTGGAATCTCTACTTAGGGATGACACGTAATTGTCCCTTTGATTTGCAAGCACTTTGTTATGGTGTATTCCTCTGTCAAGAAAGTCAGAAAATCTTGGCATAGGTTAGAGAAAGTTTATTCTAAACTCTGAGTCTATAATTAATATTGAATTGGTGTATAAAACTAATGGTGTAGTGCTCTTTATATAGGAGATTATTAGCTCAAATAATATTAGGATTGGGCTCCAAGCCTGACCCAAATCCCGAGATGCAGTGGGCTAGTCTGGCTGGGCCCACCGCCTGGTCGGCGCCACGACTCGACCTAGTAGGCGTTGCTGCTCTTGTCGGGATCGCGGCTCCTCACGTTCCATCTCGTTAATATATATATATTCAACACGTTTAATTAAATTCAAAATCCAATTTTGACTTAATTAAATAATTTCCATCAAATAGAAATTATCCCATAATTATTATCAATTTAAATATCTCGATTCCAAATCGAACATTTAATACTTTCTCAATACACCATTAGATCGAAAAGACAACCGACATAGTGTGACCCTATATGCCTTCACATATTGACACTAATCCAATTAAGGACCATACCGAACTCCTAGACTGTGACATACGACGAACTCAATATGTGAAGTACGTTTACATGAATCCAGCAAACATAACCTTTATGTGAGATGATAAATTCATTTCATTCGCGACGCACTCGATCAAGCTTAGAATTTGTCATGTGTCTATCCAAATGGCTTGATCACTTTATCTCATCTATATTAGTCGACAACTAGACCATATTCTAAATATGACTCTTGTATTGGCCAATGACTTGGTGACCTAATATCACTGAGAAGTTGAGTGTTCTCTTGAATATCCAATCGAGGAATGAATCTTATTCTTGGCTCAACTACTACCTTAGTTTACATCGTAAAACACCCAAAACCCTAGGAAGGGTAGCTCACAAAAGGGTTTCTCATTCAATCTTCTTGGCCAATTCCTGAATTTTCCGTCTTCTTCAGAAAAATCCTAATTCTTCATCAGAAAAAGAAAAATCATGTCTTCATCTTCTTCTCTATCTCTGGGGTCAGATATCACCCGTTTGGTTGCTGATGACTTAATCCCCACTTTTACTTTCATAGATGAGCAATTGGTTCTCTCCCCTTATGGTACATTTGAACAAGGTGACCTTCTTTTTTCAACATCTGAGGCGAACTATGACTTTCCGATTACATGTGACTGGTTCACCAGCGACCGTTGTTCACCGCACCTGGCCGACCAAGATTACCAACTATTCTGTTTAGTTGGACCGGGTAAAGTCGGCCAAAGAAGCTGAATGGAAGCGCACGAGACTCTACGACGCCATTGGGCTGTCAGAGTTTGACTCCTATTGCAACATCGGTCTTATATATGTTTTTCTTGGTTACTGGTCGACCACTGCCAATGCCTTTGTTTTCCCTTGGGGAATTATGACCCCCACACTGCTTGATGTGATGGCTATACTTGGCCTTCCGATTCCGGAAGCCGGGGCGTCTGTCCTAAGCGATATATATATTTTCTATTTAGGCATCAAAGTCTCAAAGACTTCTTCAGGCTACAGCCTGTTTATAACCAACAATCCTCGAATATCGCCTCTTCGAGTCGATGATGCTGAGCATCATGTTTTTTCAAACAGGGCATACTCAGCAGTAGGGTTGCACAAAACCCTCGGACCGGACCGGACCGAGGACCGAAAATCTAGAAAGGTCGGACCGAAAAATTCGGTCTGATCCGGTCCAATATACACTAAAAATTGGGGGGGAAACCCGGACCGGACCGAGGACCAAATTTTCAAAAACGTAGGACCGAAGACCTGACCGAATTTTTTGGTCCGGTTCGGTCCTGGGTTATTTTCGGTCCGGTCCATTTTTTGTGCAGCCCTACTCAACAGAATCTTCAGCAGGAACTGTGGGGAACATTTTATCTAACACATACTCAATCTTTTCCAATCTCAACACCAGACACATATTTCTTAACCAGTCAGGGAAGTTTGCTCCAGTCAACTTGTTTGTTTCGACCAACATTTTGAGTGATATATTCGACATTTTATACTGAAGAAATAGATAGACTTGAAATTAAACTCTGATATAATTTCTATTGAACACATTTGTTAACTAATTTAACATGACATTTTATTTAATTAGCTCTCAATATTTTAACATACTCTTCGACCCATGGAAGAATACAGACTCATATTAAATATGGTCATAATGGGCCAAGATCCAGGTTCATGTTATTTTCGCGTTTGATGTGGCTGATAACTTCAACAACACAACCTGGTAGGTCTCTAAATCAATTACAAATAATTTATAACTCTTGTTTGACCGAATGTTCTAAACAAACGATATGTGTCCTCGCTTGTCCAAATCAGGCCTTGAGACAACTGTGAAGTCAACCAGTTATGCATGTAATTGTGTATCTAAATGAGTTTTGCCTTATAGAGCAAATATTGTGGTGTAAATACTCATAAAAGTTTATCACGCACTTCTACATTTGACATGCATCTATGAAAGAGTCTGAGTCCTCATAGACTTAGGGCAAATGATGTGGCATAAATATTCATCTCGCTGAAAAAGATTTTGCACTACAATCAATTATAACGGACGACACGTTCATTTTAAATGAGACTTGTATTAAATTTTGGGGAATATTTTTAATTCAGAGTTTTAACCAAGATCAAATCTAGCATGCTTTATCAAATAAAACATCCTAACTACCATGCAAAGTTATTCAAGCACACATTGGGCACCACATTCCCAAACATGATATTAAGCCGTTTAAACATGTACTGGGCACCGCCTACCCAAACAATTATTTGCTGGCGCTATTCTAGTAATTTAAATGACAATCATTTAGCACATAAACATTATACTTTATACTATATAATAATATTTGTGGGTTAAACATTATGAATTTTGAAAATTTTACTTTCTGGACAGGTGGCGCCGCGGTGCCAGTGAGGCAGAAGCCTTTCGGCTTCTGAAACTAATTAGCGTCGTGGCGCTTCACCATGGAGCCGCGGCGCCGCCGTGGCACAGGCATGGCGGAAGCCTTTCGGCTTCTGTTTATGAATTAAGGCCACGACGCTCTACCATGGGACCGCGACGCCTACGGTTCAGTAAGTCTAGAATTTTAAAATGAAGCTTTTAATCGCGATTTCGGACAGGAGCCGCGACCTCTGCCTGTTACCGTGATAGGCGTCGCGATGCCGCCTCGTGGCGCCCTACATTAGGGTTGCGATGCTGACGTCCTGACAAAACGTATCCGTGTTGATTCTCTAAAAATCGTCTAAACCATAAATCCAATTTAGGGATCAGATCACGGGTCATTTATTATCACCCACCAATATCAATAACGCACATATCGATCATCATACATTCCTACCCGTTCTTCGTCGTGCATCATGTTCGCAATGAACCAATTTTTGCACTAGGCTTAAGTCGAGTTAGAACAGAATTGTTACACCCCGTAATTCCAGGACATGTATATAATAACGTACGTAAGAAAACAGGACTTTAAGATTTGAGACTTGTAGAATTTATCGGAATTATGTAAATGTCGGGAAACGAAATATTATAACGAATGGGAGGGCGACACATGTCACCCCCCCCCATGGGCTTGATCGATTTTAGCTAAGGGTAAATAGGTCAAATGACCAAGGCAATTTGATCAAGTCTTGACAAGCCAAGGCTTGACATTGTTGACCAAGTCAATGAGCCCATTTGACTATAGATATTTAAATCTTCTTCATCCAAACCCCACAAGTGATATTTAAATCTTCTTCATCCAAACCCCACAAGTGTTTTAATCTTGACCCTACATTTTATTATATATTCATCCTAGTAGCAAGACAAGTCTCAACACTTAGAAAAAAATTAGAGAAACTTGAGCAAGAGATAGAGAGCTCTCAGCTAAGCTCTTGAAGAAGAAGAAAAAAAATTCGTTTGTTGTTCATAATTCACAATACTTAAACTCAAGGTTCCTAGAGGTATTATAAGGATAACTCAATACAAAGATCCCGTAAAAGCTACGTTTTTACATTAGTCGCAAGATGAAAACCTAAGTTGTTTTCATAAGTTTTGATTGGAAATTGAAGGGAAGTTGTTTATGAACTTCTAAGGGCTTCAAATAGCGGATTTGAGTGTGAAGGAAAGGAGCTAAGTTGCTAAGGAGCGACTTTGAATCTTGGAGTTATTTTTGGGCTTATCAAGGTAACAATCTTGTCGTCTTAGTGATTAAGGATTACATGTTGTTGTAGTTATATATATTAGCAAGCATGAGATATATAATGGAGATTGATAAGTGTTATGAAATAATTGGAAGCAAATCCGAAACTAGCATGTTTAGCCCTTGAAATTGTAATTCAAATTGGTCGATAGTTACAATCGTCACATGCTAGCTAAATAAGGGATTATAATTGTTACAACTAGTTGTGACTATATCACATGTTAGACTTAACAACTTGGATTGAAAAGAAATTGGAAAAGACTTTACATTGTTGCACTTATTGCCGAGAATGACATTGACTATTGAACTACTTGGTATTAATTGTGGGGCAGAATTTTACACGTCTTGTAAGGCGTGTAATCTCCTTTGATTGGTTGATGTGTTGAGCCTTAAATGTGGCATATTGGTTATTGATTTCGGGCCTTGAAAAAGGTGGAAAAGTACGTAGAAACAAAGAAAGTGCTGTCCAATTTTCTGTAGAATAAGTGACTTTACACTTAGAATATTCTACGTTGGAAAGCTAGAAGTTGATAGACGTATTATGGTCATTATAGGTTGACATACTACGTGCGGCACATTGGACTTAGCAAGTGGATTGAACCGAAGAGGTATGTGGAACTTTTCTTATCTCTTGAGCATGAGTAGTTATAAATGTATAGTACGGTAGACGTACGAGACTTAAATGAATTCAGTTTCATTTGATATCCTTGACTTGTTTTAAGAATGTCCAAGTTGGTTGAGTTAGAGAATTAACTCACTTGTTTTTAAAGGATAAAAATGTCTTAGTTTCTAAAGCATAAAGTTAGTATAACGGTTTTATGGGAAGTTGGTTATAATAACTTTATGGAAAGTTAAAAGAATGGTTTACTCTAGTAATGTAATCAAAGATAAAATGACTTAAAATAAATAAGGGCAAATTGATTTAAAGGCATCAATTGCTTAAAGTTTAAAGTAAATGTCACTTGGTTTAGAAGCCTAAAAATGTGCACGCCGACAATGATGTAGGATTCTACGGGCGTTTTACATATATATATATTTTACACTTGCGGCTGGCGACAGTGATGGAGGATTCCACGGGCACGCTTGATGTTTGCGGGCTTGAGACCCTTACTGGACTGTGTGATGATTTTGAGGGCTTGTGTCCCTAGCCTCGGTGTGACTATTGTTTATGTGATGAAATAGTCTTTAAAAGGTAAAAAAACTGACTTTCATTACTTTCATTTCGACAAGGCACGGTTGTACTGTTAATTTGATTATCATACTTGTCTCTAGCTTTATATATCTAGACTTTATGATTTAAATTACAGTACTTTTAGTTTAACATACTTGATACATATTTTAATCGACCCGCCCTAAGGCTGCGTTCATGCCGCAGGTAAGGGTAAGCAGGTTGCGGATCCTCACTACTAGGATCACTAATCAATTGTCAGAAAGCTCAATTTCTCCGGAGGCTTGTCTTTTGGTACGGTTTTCCTGATGTTGTAGATTTATGTACATTCAGGGGTATGGCGGGGCCCTGTCCCGTCACAGTTGTTTTGTCAAAACTCTTAGAGGTCTGTAGTCATATCTTGTGGGTTAGTTTGTAAAAGAAGGGATGCACATACTTTTGAGTATGTAATTATTTATATGTCCAGAGATGTAGCCTTATCGGCTAGCCTGTTGGTTATTTCTGTTGTTACACGTTATATGTTTATGTATGTTCCGCTGATTATCTCTGATATATACCTGTAAGGGTGCCCAGATAGGGCACCAGTCGCGGGTCCGGGGTCGGTTCGTGACAAAAGTGGTATCAGAGCAGTTAGTCCTCGGAAAGTGTCTACAGACCGTGTCTAGTAGAGTCTTGATTATCGGTGTGTTGTGCACCACATCTATAACCAGGAGGCTGCAGGACATTTAGGATTGGTTTCCATCTTTCTCTCTCTGAGATCGTGCAGTAGAGTTGTCTTATTAGGTTGAATCCTCTCTGACCTATTCTTATGTATCAGTTATGCCTCCACGGAAGACGACCATGGCCCAGAAGGGTAAGGCAGCAGCAGGAACTGCTAGTGGTACACAAAGTGTTACTAGGACTCAGGCCCAGACTATACCTGAGGTTGTGGGCCGGTCGGCGAGTTCAGCCACGCAGTATTAGAGGAGAGCAGCCGCAGCTCCAGAGGTTTCGATATCTGAGCCTCCAGTCCCACAACCAGGGGCAGAGTATAGAGATTATGGAGAGCTGATCATGTTATTGACTAGCATAGTGGCGAGGGCACGGAGCGAGTAGCTAACCTGAGTCGATAGCTGAGGATTTGGGATTTTCTGGGTTGTAATCCACCCGAGTTCTATGGTTCGAGATCTGAGGATGATCCTAAGGAGTTCATTCGGCGGATCTGATGGACTATCATGTACTTAGGGCCTCGAGACAGAGTCGCATGCTAGCTTACCTACGGTTACGTGATATTGCGTTGAACCGGTTTGAGTCACGAAGCGTCGAGGGTGTGAGTGCTCTTCCGGTGTTTGGGATGAGTTCACGTAAGTCTTCTCGATCACTTTTGCCTCCCGAGATGAGAGAGCCCGTTGATAAGTTCTTGACATTGAGAGAATGGGAGGACCATCGAGAGTACAACCTGAGTTTGACTCATCGCCGTACGCGCTCACTATTGTGGATGACATGGCTGATAGAGTTCATCGCTATGTGATGGGGCTAGACCGCTACATGGTTACTGCATACCTGGGAGTGGACCTTCAGCCAGGTATGAATATTACCAGGATGCAGGCTTATGCACATGGGATTGAGGACAGAGAGAGAGAAGAACAACCAGATCGGGGCCAGCCCAAGAGGGCCATGATGGCAGGGTTTCAGGGTAACTTTCGAGGCGGACAGACTCAGCAGCAGGCTAGGTCTACATTTCAGCCGACACAGAGTGCTCCTTCCCGGTCTTCTGGCAGGAGGTTTGATCGTCGGGGATATTCGAGAGCAGGTCAGGGCTCCAAGGCTGCAGGTTCACAGATATCCGGGGGTATTAGCCAGGGGAAGCCATCTTTGCCTTGGTGTAGTCACTGTGGTAGATTCCATTTTGGGGAGTGTCGTACTACTTCGAGAGCTTGTTATGCTTGCGGCCAGCAGGGCCATTTGGTGAGAGACTGTCCGACCAGAGGCGGCACGGGTAGTGTGGCGCAGCCTTACGGTCGATTGTTGGTCTTCATCTTCGCGTCATGCGCCGAGGCGAGGAGTTCACTGCTAGCAGGTCGCGGCAGAGGTCGTAGCAGGGGTCCTAGTTCTAGCGGTCCACAGAACCTCATATATTCCTTAGCCAGTCGGCAGGACCAGAAGGCTTCTCCGGATGTCGTCACAGATATACTGTTGATTTCATGCTGTGACGTTTATGCTTTGATAGATCCAGGTTCTACTTTGTCCTATGTATCCCCTCTTATTGCTGGTAGAATAGGAATAGAGCCTGTGTCGATAGAGTCTTTTGAGGTAGCTACGCCAGTGGGTGATTCGGTGTTAGCTGAGCGGGTGTATAAAAATTGCCCGGTGTTCATATACAGTCGTCAGACCCTAGCAGACTTGATATAGTTGGAGATGACAGATTTTGACGTCATTATGGGTATGGACTGGTTGGCTTCTTGTTATGCCAATGTTGACTGTAGAGACAGGTTGGTCCGATTTCAGTTTCCTGGTGAGTCGGTTATTGAGTGGAAAGGTAATACAACATCGCCGAGGGGTAGGTTTATTTCTTACCTCAAGGCTAGGAAGATGGTTCAGAAAGGGTACATCTATCATCTGGTTCGGGTATTCGATACAGAGGCTGAGGTGCCAGTTCTTCAGTCAGTTCTGGTGGTTAGAGAGTTTCCGGATGTATTCCCAGATGATCTCCCAGGTATTCCTCCAGAGAGGGAGGTTGAGTTTTGTATTGATATGCTACCAGACACTCGGCTTATATCTATTCCGCCGCATGTGACGACACCGCCGAGTTGAGGGAATGAAGGACCACCAAAGATTTGCCGAAAAAGACTTTATTAGGCCTAGTATTTCTCCCGGGAGCGCCGGTTTTGTTTGTAAAAAGAATGATGGACGCCAGCTGCGTATGTGTTGACTACAGCGGTGAATAAGGTAACCATCAAAAATAGATACCCCCTCCCCAGGATTGATGATTTGTTTGACCAGTTGCAGGGTGCGAGGTGTTTCTCCAAGATAGACCTGCAGTCCGGTTATCATCAGGTGCGAGTTAGAGAGACAAATATCCCGAAGACTGCATTCAGGACCCGATATGGGCATTATGAGTTCAGGGTGATGTATTTCGGTTTGACTAACGCTCTAGCAGTATTTATGGATTTGATGAACCGGGTGTTCAAGCCATTTCTGGATACGTTTGTTATAGTATTCATTGATGACATCCTAGTTTATTCTCGTGACCGAGCAGAATACGCAGATCACTGAGGCGGTGCTTGGGCTCCCGAGCCGCAGCTTGTACGCCAATTTCTCCGTGAGTTTTGGTTGGCCTCGATGGCATTCTCGGGCACGTTATCGGGCCGACTGTTCGTGTTGATACGACAAAGATCGAGATACCAAGACTTGGCCGAGACCTACTACTCCGACGGAGTGCGCAGCTTTCAGGGTCGGGCGGTTATTATCGTAGGTTGTGGAGCGTTCGCCGATATCGACCATTGACTAGGCTGACTCAGAAAATGGCTAAGTTCCAGTGGATGAAAGCTTGTGAGAAGGGCTTCCAGTTACTGAAGGAAAAGTTGACGACGGCTCCAGTTCTTACTTTTCCCGAGGGATTAGAGGGTTATGTGATTTATTGTGATGTCTCGAGTATAGGGTGCGTATTGATGCAGCACGACAAGGTTATAGCCTATGCTTCCCGACAGCTACGGAAGCATGAGAGGAATTACCCTACTCACGACTTAGAGTTGGCCGCAGTTATTCATGCCTTGAAGATTTGGAGACATTATTTATACGGGGTTCATGTGGATATTTATACAGACCACAAGAGCCTCCAGTACATCTTCAGCAGGAGTGAACTCATGCAAAGACGGTGGTTAGAGTTGCTGAAGGATTATGATGTTGATATCCTATACCATCCGGGAAAAGCCAACGTAGTTGCAAATGCTCTGAGTCGTAGATCTATGGGGAGTCTGTCAGAGGTACAACCAGATAGACAGGACATGGTCCGTGAGATCCATCAGCTGGCGAGCCTTGGGGTTCGGTTGGTCGATACCGAGGATAGTAGGGTACGAGTTCGATAGGTTGCCGAGTCTTCCATCATTGAGGAGGTGAAGAGGCTACAGTATGAGGATCGAGTTCTGATACGGTATCGAGATACGACTTTTCGAGAGGAGAAGAGTTTATTTGAGGTGGCGCCTGATGGAGTGCTAAGGTACGAGGGCAGATTGTGTGTTCCCGATGTTGCAGGACTTCGTCAGCAGGTTCTAGGGGAGGCACATAGTGCCCGTTACTATATTCATCCGGGGTCGACTAAGATGTACCATGACCTCAGATGTATGTATTGGTGGGATGGCCTGAAGAGGGACGTAGCACAGTTTGTTGCTCAGTGTCCGAATTGTCAGCAGGTCAAGATTGAGCACCAGAAGCCCGGTGGGCTATAGCAGGTGATTGATATTCCGACATGGAAGTGGGAGGTGATCAACATGGATTTTGTTCTGAGGTTACCTGCGTACTCGGAGGAAGTGTGATTCCATCCGGTTATCAGACAGTGTGAAATCAGTCCACTTTCTTCCGATCGAGGACTACGTATTGGTGAGGATTATGCTAGACTTTATATCGTGAGATTGTGAGACCGCACGGAGTTCCTACATCTATTATATCGCATGACGAGCCCGCCATTTACTAACTTATGGAGGTATTTTCAGAAGGGGTTAGGGTCACAGGTGAGTCTCAGTACCGCGTTTCACCCTCAGACCGACGGACAGGCAGAGCGTACTATCCAGACACTTGAAGATATGCTGCGGGCCTGTGTTATTGATTTCAGGGGTAGCTGGGAGGATCATTTGCCTCTTGTTGAGTTTGCATATAACAACAGCTACCATTCCAGCATTCAGATGGCGCCATATGAGGCTTTGTATGGGCGTAAGTGTAGGTCGCCGATTGGTTGGTTCGACGTGGGCGAGGTTCAGTTAGTTGGCACATACTTGATTCAGCAGGCTATGGATAAGGTGAAGCTTATCCGGGAGAGACTATTAGCAGCTCAGAGTCGCCAGAAGTCTTATGCAGATAATCGGCGTCGACACTTGGAGTTTCAGGTTGACGATTGGGTCTTCTTGAAGATATCACCCATGAAGGGTGTGATGAGGTTCGGAAAGAAGGGGAAACTTAACCCAAGGTACATTGGACCTTATCAGATCATCCGTAGAGTAGGCAAGGTTGCCTATTAGTTGGAACTGCCGTCCGACTTGGAGGCAGTACATCCGGTCTTCCGTGTTTCTATGTTGCGGAAGTGTATCGGAGATCCATCGAGAGTTTTCCCAGCTAGTGATGTCCAGGTGACGGAGGGATTATCGTATGAGGAGAGTCCCATAACGATACTCGATCGCCAGGTCAGGCGACTGCGAACCAAGAACGTGGCTTCCGTCAAAGTCTTGTGGCGGAATGATAATAGGGAGGAGATGACTTGGAAAACAGAAGAGGACATGATGAGAAAGTATCCTCACTTATTCCCTATACCTCCAGGTAAACCTTTTCCCTTACTTGTCAGTTTTAATTGACGTATTTGCTTAAGTGCTATTATGTGGCCATGTGTGGCATATTTTGGGATGTTGGGTGTAGTTAAAAGAGACTATGTCTCTATCTAATTAGATTGACTCTGAAAGAACATTCGGGGACGAATGTTTCTAAGGGGGAAGAATGTTACACCCCATAATTCTAGGACATATATATAAGAACGTACGTAAGAAAACAGGACTTTAAGATTTGAGACTTGTAGAATTTATCGGAATTATGAAAATGTCGGGAAACGAAATATTATAACGAATGGGAGGGCAATACGTAGGGGTGCACAAAGGGTTAAAACCGGACCGGACCGAGGACCGAACAGTAGGATTGTCCGAACCGAAGACCGGACCGAACTTCTCGGTCCGGTCCAGGTTCGGTCCGGTCCGGTCCAGGTTCGGTCCGGTCCGGTTTTTCGGACCGAATGGATCGAATTTCCCCGCCTCCCCCACTAGCCAACCCGGACTCGGACTCAGACTCGTCGACCTCCCCACCGGCCTAACCCCCGGACTCCATACTCCGGCCTCCCCAACCCCAGCCCCGCCACCCATCCATTCAGACCAGCCCACCGCCACTCCCGCCGGACGTATTGACATATCAAATATAGGTTGTAAATTGATCAAACTTTATACGGTCATAACTTTGCGCTCGGACGTCCGTTTTACCTAAATTTTTTTTGATTTCGTGTATTTTTTCGATACGGGGGGTGGCCAAACTGCAGAAGCAGTTTGATTCCGTCGATTTCTCCAAAAACGTCAATCTTACCCCTCAATTTCTCTTTTCCCCCAAATCGTTACGTTTTTCCCATTTTCAAATTTAAATATCTCGCGATGTACAATAGATTTCAACGTAAACATTTCGTGGCACCGCGTCCGAGAATGTCAATTTCAGTATTGGAAATTCAATTTTAAAAAAAAAATCAGGCCCCGGAACCCGACCCGACCCGGAATTATATAATATTATATATTAGAAATTTAGAAAATTAGGAATTATATATATTAGGAATTTAGAAAATTATAAATTATATATATATCTTATATATATTAGGAATTATATATATTATAAAAAATATATATATATATTTTGTCCGATCGATGAACTCAGACCGACCGGACCGAAAATCGAATTCTCAAATCACGGGGACCGAAGATCGACTTTCTCGGTCGGCCACTGGCGATACGTGTCACCCCCCCTCCACATGGGCTTGATCGATTTTAGCCAAGGGTAAATAGGTCAAATGACCAAGGCAAGATGATCAAGTCTTGACAAGCCAAGGCTTGACATTGTTGACCAAGTCAATGAGCCCACTTGACTATAGATATTTAAATCTTCTTCATCCAAACCCCACAAGTGTTTTAATCTTGACCCTACATTTTATTATATATTCATCCTAGTAGCAAGACAAGTCTCAACACTTAGAAAAATTAGAGAAACTTGAGCAAGAGATAGAGAGCTCTCGGCTAAGCTCTTGAAGAAGAAGAAAAAAAATTCGTTTGTTGTTCATAATTCACAATACTTAAACCCAAGGTTCCTAGAGGTATTATAAGGATATCTCAATACAAATATCCCGGAAAAGCTACGTTTTTACACTAGTCGCAAGATGAAAACCTAAGTTGTTTTCATAAGTTTTGATTGGAAATTGAAGGGAAGTTGTTTATGAACTTCTAAGGGCTTCAAATAGCGGATTGGAGCGTGAAGAAAATGAGCTAAGTTGCTAAGAAGCGACTTTGAATCTTGGAGTTATTTTTGGGCTTATCAAGGTAACAATCTTGTCGTCTTAGTGATTAAGGATTACATGTTGTTGTAGTTATATATATTAGCAAGCATGAGATATATAATGGAGATTGATAAGTGTTATGAAATAATTGGAAGCAAATCCGAAACTAGCATGTTTAGCCCTTGAAATTGTAATTCAAATTGGTCGATAGTTACAATCGTCACATGCTAGCTAAATAAGGGATTATAATTATTACAACTAGTTGTGACTATATGACATGTTAGACTTAACAACTTGGATTGCAAAGGAATTGAAAAAGACTTTACATTGTTGCACATATTGCCGAGAATGTCATTGACTATTGAACTACTTGGTATTAATTGTGGGGCAGAATTTTACACGTCATGTAAGGTGTGTAATCCCCTTTGATTGGTTGATGTGTTGAGCCTTAAATGTGGCATATTGGTTATTGATTTCGGGCCTTGAAAAAGGTGGAAAAGTACGTAGAAACAAAGGAAGTGCTGTCCAATTTTCCGTAGAATAAGTGACTTTACACTTAGAATATTCTACGTTGGAAAGCTAGAAGTTGATAGACGTATTATGGTCATTATAGGTTGACATACTACGTGCGGCATAATGGACTTAGCAAGTGGATTGAACTGAAGAGGTATGTGGAACTTTTCTTATCTCTTGAGCATGAGTAGTTATAAATGTATAGTACGGTAGACGTACGAGACTTAAATGAATTCAGTTTCATTTGATATCCTTGACTTGTTTTAAGAATGTCCAAGTTGGTTGAATTAGAAAATTAACTCACTTGTTTTTAAAGGATAAAAATGCCTTAGTTTCTAAAGCATAAAGTTAGTATAACGGCTTTATGGGAAGTTGGTTATAATAACTTTATGGAAAGTTAAAATAATGGTTTACTCTAGTAATGTAATCAAAGATAAAATGACTTGAAATAAATAAGGGCAATTTGATTTAAAGGCATCAATTGCTTAAAGTTTAAAGTAAAGGTCACTTGGTTTAGAAGTATAAAAATGTATTTCTAAAAGTGTAGTGACTTGCTTTGAAAAGTAGACAAGTCTCGATACTACAGGTGTTAGTATCTTGGGGGGTTTTATACGAGAAAGAGTCATTTTTAAAATGATAAAGGTACGTAACTTTGGGTTAAATCCCCGTATTTCACGTAAAACGAAAGTGCCTTGAGTTATAAAATGAAATTCATTTTTGGTATGATAAGGAAAGTCTAGAGATTTTATTACCTTGCCTATGCTAGCTTGCGATAGCCTTTGAGTGCAAGTATTATATTTTTACGCTGCCGTGACTCTCAGTTGGAGGGTCACTGCCTGTTAATGAGTTTACTTGACGCGTCGACAGTGATGAAGGATTCCACGGGTATGCTTTCATTGTGATTGTTCCATGGACATGCTTATACGAAGAGGGATTCCGGGGCCTGCAACCATGATGCGGGTTAAACTCCCGGATGCTATTATTATTTCATGGATTAGCTCTCCATGAAGACATGTATCCGAGATGAGGAATTCCACGGGCATGTTATATATTATTATTATCCCATGGATTAGCTCTCCATGAAGTCATGTACCCGAGATGAGGGATTCCACGGGCATGAGATATATATATTACATATGTGCACGCCGACAGTGATGTAGGATTCCACGGGCGTGTTACATATATATATATATATATATATATATATATATATATATTACACTTGCGGTTGTCGACAGTGATGGAGGATTCCACGGGCACGCGGGATGTGTGCGGGCTTGAGACCACCTCTTGGGTGTGTGATGATTTTGAGGGCTTGTTTCCCTAGCCTTGGTGTGACTATTGTTTATGTGATGAAATAGTCTTTAAAAGGTAAAAAAACTGACTTTCATTACTTTCGTTTCGACAAGGCACGGTTGTACTGTTAATTTGATTATCATACTTGTCTCCAGCTTTATATATCTAGACTTTATGATTTTAAATTACAGTACTTTTATTTTAACATACTTGGTACATATTTTGTACTGACCCTGTCCTCGGGGGCTGCGTTCATGCCGCAGGTAAGGGTAAGCAGGTTGCAGATCCTCACTACTAGGATCACTGATCAATTGTCAGAAAGCTCCATTTCTCCGGAGGCTTGTCTTTTGGTACGGTTTCCCTGATGTTGTAGATTTATGTACATTCAGGGGTATGGCGGGGCCCTGTCCCGTCACAGTTGTTATGTCAAAACTCTTAAAGGTCTGTAGTCATATCTTGTGGGTTAGTTTGTAAAAGAAGGGATGTAACTGCTTTTGGGTATGTAATTATTTATATGTCCAGGGAGGTAACCTTATCGGCTAGCCTGTTGGTTATTTTTGTTGTTACACGTTATATGGTTATGTATGTTCCGCTGATTATCTGTGATATATACCTGTAAGGGTGCCCAGATAGGGCACCAGTCGAGGCCCGGGGTCGGGTCGTGACAAGAATGACTTCCTCGATTTAGCGTAGTTGATAATTTAGGGTGATTACAAAGGTTAACCGTTCAGTCAAGATATGTAGGATTTCAAGCAGCCTTGTTTTAATTCAGTTCGAAACCAATTTTATGTTTAACCTATATTATTATGTCATTCAATTGTTTCATAACCATTGAACCAGTCTGAGTTCTGATACCACCATAGAGTTTTGTTGGGTTCAAAAGACATAAGTAAGGCGCAACGGAAATTAAATTTTGTTTTGCTTACTTACCCCAATAACAATTATGGTATGGTTATATGACAATCAAACATGTAATGTAAAACATGAACATGAACACTTACGTGTTGTATTATCTGGAATCTCTACTTAGGGATGACACATAATTGTCCCTTCGATTTGCAAGCACTTTGTTATGGTGTATTCTTCTGTCAAGAAAGTAAGGAAATCTTGGCAGAGGTTCGGAAACTCTGAGTCTATAATTAATATTGAATTGGTGTATAAAACTAATGGGGTAATGCTCTTTATATAGGAGATTATTAGGTCAAATCAGATTAGGATTGGGCTCCAAGCCTGACCCAAATCATGAGATGCAGTGGGCTAGTCTGGCTAGGCCCACCGTCGGGTCGACGCCACGACTCGACCTAGTAGGCGTCGCGGTTCATCACGTTCCGCCTCGTTAATATATATCCAACACGTTTAATTAAATTCAAAATCCAATTTTGACTTAATTAAATAATTTCCATCAAATAAAAATTATCTAATAATTATTATCATTTAAATATCTCGATTTCAAATCGAACATTTAATACTTTCTCAATACACCATTAGATCGAAAAGACAACCGACATAGTGTGGCCCTATAGACCTTCACATGTTGACACTAATCCAATTAAGGTCCATATCGAACTCCTAGACTGCGACATACGACGAACTCAATATGTGAAGTATATTTACATGAATCCAGCAAACATAACCTTTATGTGAGATGATAAATTCCTTTCATTCGCGACACACTCGATCAAGCTTAGAATTTGCCATATGTCTATCCAAATGGCTTGATCACTTTATCTCATATACATTAGTCGACAACTAGACCATATTCTAAATATGACTCTTGTATTGGCCAATGACTTGGTGACCTAATATCACTGAGAAGTTGAGTGTTCTCTCGAATATCCAATCGAGGAATGAATCTTATTCTTGGCTCAACTACCACCTTAGTTTACATCGTAATTCACCCAACACAAGCCGTATCTTATCCTATACTTTCCAAAAATATACATGTGTCCATCACTAGTAACCATTACTAGTAGCAGGTGAGACATACTACTTTCTTCAAGAATGTGATGCAGACCACATGTCGACTTATAACATATCATCGATATCCCATTCTCGATGATCATTAGGTGAGGCTACTTTGAGAGTGGGTTCCAAACTCAACGATGACAAATAAACACGAGGGTTGCGCTCGTTGCGGGACTTAACCCAACACCTTACGACACGAGCTGACGACAGCCATGCACCACCTGTGTCCGCATTCCCGAAGGCACCCCTCTCTTTCAAGGATTTTTAGAAATAAGCGGCAAGATCGCGGTTGTCAGCAAATGAATCGTCGCCCCCGGTCGCCTTTACGCTCTATCATTAATATCTCACTTTATTAATTACAACGTAAGCTCAAGGGATGCACACTAATGAATAATTACAAACAATCAAATAATAATTTAATAATCGCAAATGTCATATATATATTAATTTTATTAATAATACGAATGTGTTCAAGTACATTTATCTCTAATAATAATTGTCTAGGACATACATATTTTTAGATTTGTCACTTAATATTAAAATTAGAGTTATATAGTCTAAGGGTCCGTTTAATTACCTGCTTACGAAAATGATCCGAATATAAAATTTACTACTATTTATATTGCGTTTGGTTGATTTGGTAGAAGATATTCTGTTTCAGATGTAAGCAATATTGATAAAATTTTATACGACAATTTCTGTACCATCTCTTAGCTGATCTAACATAAGATAACCTATATAGGGATAAATCAGTTTGTAGTTAAACATAACATTGATTTCGTCTTTCTATTTTATTATACTTTTTAATATAAGAGCAAAAAAATTAACCTTTTATATTGAACACAATATATTCTATTTTAATGCAATGAACCAAGCATTGACTGAAAAACATATACACTAATAATTACAGAGTATTACTTTCTGTACAGAAAAAGTCTCTATATTATAATCGGTACCTAAACCAAGCCAATTGCTAACGATTTGTCTCCTACTTTGTCTCTATAATTATCTATTGGGAAAAAGATCATGTTTTCCTATCTTTATTAAAAAATGTTTAATATTACCCTCGTTGTATTATCAGACCATATATATCCGAAACGCCTACTACTCTATAATGAAAGAAATAATCCATTGATTATTTTCATTAATTGAAAGACAATATATACACTTTATAATAGGAGAATCCTATTCTACTCCTAAAACCTTATTCTATTTGAAGACTAACTATACAATTATGATAAAGTGTACAAGACTAATTAAGGTATAATACTAATATACAATATTTACCAAATCTTTACTTTGACCGAGACTACCTAGTTGGGCTGGACTACTCCTTCACGGTTTTGTATGTATATCCAATATACATACAATATACATGTATATCATGTGTATATTGTATGTATATCTAACACACACACTTGATCATAGCGGCGGTCTTGACAGCGAGATCGTCCCTAAATCTTCAAAAAGGACCAAGGGAAGACCCTTTGTAAAGATGTCTGCAACTTGATACCTCAAAGGGACATGACAGACGCGTACTTGTCCTCGAGCTACCTTTTCTCGAACAAAGTGAATGTCCATCTCTATATGTTTAGTGCGCTGGTGCTTAACTAGATTATCATAAAGGTATATGACACTAACATTATCACAATACACCAAGGTAGCTTTCTGAATAGGACAGTGGAGCTCTAAAAGAAGATTACGTAACCAACATGACTCAGAGATCACTACCCCTCGATACTCGTCCTCTGCACTCGAGCATGATAGCGTTGACTGACGCTTGGCAGACCATGATACCAAGTTATTACCAAGAAACATACAATATCTAGACGTAGAAGTATCCGGACAACCACCCCAATCATCATTTGTATATGTGACAAGTGTAGACGTCGACGAATGATACAAATGCAAGCCATAATCAGTGTCCCATGGATGTACCTAAGAATGCGTTTGAGCGCATTCATGTGCTCAATCCTTGGATCATGCATAAACAAATACACATGTTGCACGACATATGTAATATCAGGTCGCGTGAATGTAAGATACTGAAGGGCCCCTATAAGATTGCGATAGCGTATCAGATCCTCATATGGGGAGCTGGCCCCAGCACCCAACTTGGGTTTAGTATCAACTGGAGTGGAAGTAGACTTACATGATGACATCTTAGCCCTCTTAATGATCTCATCTGCATACTTCCTCTGTGATAAGAACAATCCACATGCATGACGAGTGACAGCAATCCCCAAAAAATAACTCAAGGGTCCCATGTCTTTCATAACAAACTTAGAACTGAGCATTGTCATGATAGATTAGCGTAATGCATCAGATGAAGCAATTAAGATAATATCATCCACATATAAGAGTATATAAGTCAATGATGAACCACGATGATATATGTAATGAATTATCAGACCTACTGTGAGAGAACCCAATAGTCGACACAAAGTATGCTAACCTCTTATACCATGCCCGTGGGGACTACTTAAGCTCATATAAGAAATTTTTCAACAAACATACATGATGCGGATATTTGGGACCCCTAAACCCCAACGGTTGATGCATATAAACTATCTCCTTGAGATCGCCATGTAAGAAAGTATTTTTCACATCCAATTGATAAATGAGCCATGCTTTCGATAGAGCCAAACTGAGCACTGTGTGGATGGCAGCTGGCTTGACCACCAAACTAAATATCTCACCACAATCAACACCAACCTGAGTGAGTCTTACCATCACCTACAAGATGAGCGTTATGTCTCGCAAAAGAACTGTCATAATTATCTTTATCAGCAAAGATCCACATAGACCGAATAATATTAACAACATATGGACGGGGCACTAACTCCACGTCTTAAGACATAGGATTATGGGGTAGTGGTAATTTAAGAACATTAGAATTAAAATTAAAATATCTTTTTGGTTTAAAAATACCCCGTTGACTTAGGGTGACTTGACCATGACTCGGGACAGAATTGGGTGAATTTTGAGAATTTCCGGGACACGGAACGTGCTGGCCAGCAGGCAGTGGGCATGCTGGCCCATAACTAGACACGGAAACTGTTGGACTTGGGCCAAAAAACACCGGAAGCCGAGGCACGAACTGGGCTGGGAAGATGGCCTAGTTGTTGGACTCGGTGATGACGTTATAGGAGGACCAGCGGGTAGTGGGCCCACTGGAAGATTCGGGGCGCGGGATATATCCAAAAATTGGTAAATAATATACGGAGATATATCATCATCCAAAAAATTATACGAACTAGGCACATGACTATTTACCTTAGCAAACGGATATTGGGATTCATAAAAAATAGCACGGCGACTAATGATGATTTTATTAGATGATAAATCAAAATATTTGTAACCACAATGATTTGACGATAACCCAAAAATACACACGGGGTAGAACGTGCCTGAAGTTTGTTAATTATAGTGGACGAAAAAAGTGGATAACACAAGCACCCAAAGACTGTAAGATGTGAATACGAAGGAGTCCTATTATATAAAATTTGAAGAGGGGACGAATATGTCAAACCTTTGGAAGGAAGAATGTTAAGAATATTTGTAGTCATTTGTAGAGCATGATGCCAAAAAGAGGGATATGAAAGCATGGATCAATAAGGTGCGGATAATGTTATTAATGGTACGAATTTTACGTTCGGCTTTCCCATTTTGTGAAGACGTATGAGGAAAAGAAAAATGAAAATTGATCCCATTTTTTGTACAAAACTTTCAAAACTCCCTATTGTCATATTCTTTTCCATTATCACATTGAATATTTTTTATTTCTCATTCGAATCGAGTTCTAATGAATGCCTTAAATTTTAAGAAGATGGAAAAAACTTGAGATTTCTTTGCTATTGGAAAAGTCCATAAAAATTTAGAATAATCATCCAAAAATAGAACATAATACCGATGAACCATAGGACTAAGAACATGAGACGTCCATATCGGTATGAATAATATCAAATGACATTAAAGTATGAGAATTAGAGTATACAAATAACAACTAAACATTTTTTCCTAAAGAACAAGATTGATAATTCAGAGTACTACGCGTACAAGAAATAATATTGTTTTTATCTAAGACAAACAAAATAGACGATCCCGAATGACCTAGAAAAACATGCAACAAGGAAGGAGCAAGAGCTGCAAAAGTTGAAGACATGATTTGACTAGAGAAACCGAGACTTGGTGTGATTGGATAAAGATCTCCCCTACTATCACACCTCATGAGTGGGTTCCCCGTCTTGAAATCCTTCACAGAAAACCCAAAAGGATCAAAATTAACAGAAACTCAATTATCAGTTGTGAATTTACGGACATACAACAAATTTTTAATCAATTTTGGGGCATGAAGGGTATTTATCAAGACAAGTGGTGGGTGAGGGGAGAAAAAGTTTTATTACCATAACCACGAATTGGAATTGAATTACCATTACCAACAATTATACCACTATTACTGCTCAAATTGGAATAAGACGAGAGAGTACCTTGGTCAGATGTCATGTGGGTAGTGGCGTTGGTATCCATGTACCAATTCGGGTCCGGTTGAGTTAATCTAAGGGTGTGAATTGTGGCTTCGATGTCGGGGCCGATGCTTTGTGGGCATGGTGGGGCCGAGGCCCAAGCATGCCGACTTAGTTCCCCAGCCCCATCGCTGGTCTCTGCTGGCCGTAACTGGGCATCATGGGCTGGTAATAATAGGGGTTGTTGGGCCCAGGCCCACTGCTCCAGTTCATCGGCCATGGTCCCCAAGACTGTGGCCAGTGGGATTGCAGCCCACTGCCCCGAGTGCCATTGCCACCCCCATTGTGTCCACCTAGGTTGCCGCCTCGATTCTTGCAATTATTTTTGCGATTCTAACCATTTTTGTCGTCACCTTGGTTGCCGTTTTGGCCAGAATTGTTAGCAAAACCATGAGAATTTTCGGAGGATGCTATCATGACCACGTAACTAGTATTAGTAGTCGTCTTTTTATCCAAATCGGCTTCTTCCAATGTAAGCATAAAGCGTGCTTGATAGAATTCCGGTAGATGGTTACTTTGATGAAGAATTGAAGCAACGCCGTTATAGGCCTCGGACATGCCTGCAACCATATGTTGAATGAGATGACTATTACTAACAGGAGCACCCACGTTACGAAGTTGATCCGCCAAGTCCTTGAGTCATTTGCAATAAGATGAAACGTTTGGAAAATTCTCCATAGCTACTTGAGAAAATTCCTATTCAAGGGTGACAATGCGAAAATGACTGTTATCTTGAAATATATCACGCAATCTATTCCAAGAAGCCATAGCTGAAGAGTTAGGTTCCATAATCGTCTGTAAGAGGTCCACGGAGATAGTGACATAAATCCATTGGAGAACTTTTGCGTCAAGAGTGACCCATAATTTTGGATCATCCTATTGGTGGGCACACCCTCCATATTAGAAGTCGGAGGGATTATATGGTGGAGAACTTTATGTGCCATTGCATGAATCTTGAATAATTCTGCCCATGTCCCATATTGAACGTTTTCTAGGTCAAGAACAATAGGAAAAATGCTCTTGAAGGGTAGGATGAAAAGTGTTCTTATCAGTCATAGTGAATAGAACAAGAAGATTTGGAGAAGGAAATTTGTGAGGGAGGTATCAGGTTTTTGAGAAAGGAAGAAAAAAATCCGAGAAGAGTCTCGGTTGGTGTTTGGGACACGGAAACCGAGGGCAAGTTTGCGAAAGCATGCAAGGAAAAAATAACATAGACTTGTCATACCATGAAATAAATAATCCCTTGATTATTTTCATTAATTGAAAGACAATAATACACTTTACAATAGGAGAATCCTTTTCCTAAAACCTTATTCTATTTGGAGACTAACTATACAATTATGGTAAAGTGCACAAGACTAATTAAGGTACAATAGTACAATACTAATATACAATATTTACCAAATCTTTACTTTGACTGAGACTACCTAGTTGGGTTGGACTACTCCTTCTCGTATTTGTATGTATATCCAATATACATACAATATACATGTATAGCATGTGTATATTGTATGTATATATAACATATATTTCCAAAAAGAAGTAGTGATTTAAGAAATTAATCGACTACTTGCTTTATGCTATAAATAGAAATAGAAGAATGCCAAAAGAAAAGAAAAAAAGAAATTCATTAACGTTAAAATGGATGGGGTTAACAACGAGGGAGGGTAAATTTGAGTCACTTTTATAACTTTATGGGTATATATGGACCGAAGGGTCGTTTGATTGGTTGGATAAGGGTACCAATCCCAGGATAAATTGCAGGGTGTAATGTTTTATCCTACGTTTGGTACGAGTATTAATTAATCTTGCGATTATTTTATCCCACAAATTGTACTAAAATAATGGGATTAACTATCTCATATATAAGGTGAGATAACTTATCTCGTGAGATATTTTTATCTATCTCATTCCTCATACCAAATAACCCATGATAGTATAAGAGAGGGTATTATTAAACCTTTTCAATAGTAGACAAAAAGGAAAACAAATGTGAAATAGTGATAAATACTACTTCATTATTAACGAAGTCTCGGGCTCGAGTTTCGAGTTACCTTTGTTAGGGAGCGTTTTATCCCCAATGTGAAACTTTATGGTACAAATACGAATTTAGTCGGACTCCAGATCATTGAATGGTAAATCAAAAAGTTTTTTTTTACTTTCACGGTAAAATAAAGTTTCTTACTGTGAAATCAATTAATCTTGAAATCCTATTTTCTCAAAAATAGCATTTCTAACTCTACTCAGATCGCTCTCTTTGAGTGTTCGCCCAATTCCTTCATGTACTGAGTATGATGCAATTCGTGTCCTCGAAAATTGCTCTGCTAAAATCTCGTGCGACGGAATCAAATCTTCTACATCGTCGCCGTCATCGCCAGCGCCGTTGAAGTCATCATCGGTTTATCTTCTCCAATTATTCTCTCTATACTCTTCCTTCAGTATCTTAGATCAATTCGGCACGTTCATGGCAAAAAAGCTTTTATCGGCATCACTCCGGCACCATACCGATTGTTATTCACTACAGACTTATTGCATTACAAATACATCCTTAAAACCCACAAAAATCGCAAAAATTGAACCAAATCGTTAAAACCGGCAAAATCGAAGCCGACATAATTTATATTATAATGGTTTGGTTTGAATATTAAAAAAACCGACTTCATTGGTTTGATTTGACTCTAACCAAAAACTGGATCAAACCCCTAATAAAAAAATTTGGTGCGAGTACTCCAACTATTTTGAGAAATAAAACTTTGTATTCTTTTTCAACTTCAGTTTGAAAATTTCTTTTTTCGATTATCTCGTTCATGTACGACTAACTTATTTACAATATTATGTTGTAAAATAACACTTTGAGAAAACTTGAATAATATACTAAATAAAAGATAATTCAATTCCAACCAGCCTCTACAACTACTAAATCAACTATAACCTTAACCCCAATATCTCAAAGAATCATAAATTTGTTAATCCTAACCCTAACCCCAATAATCCCAATATCTCAAAGCATCTTAAGTTTTGTTAGTAATGGTTGTTAAGAAGTTACAATTTGAGAAAATATTTTTCTTTTGTATATCATTAGTTCAAAGTAACTCATGAGTCATGAGCATGGTGCAACAAAAACAACAACAATAACATATTCAATGTAATCCCATGAGTGGGGTTTGGAGAGGGTATGATGTACGCAGATCTTACTTATACCTTTGTGGGTAGAGAGATTGTTTCTTATAGACTCCTCAGCTTAATGAAACATAGTCAATGCAGATTGCAGAAAAAAGACAACAAAATGTCGAAATGTAAAACAAATGGATAAGATAGTTACATGGGCTATCAAAATGATTCAAACTATGATCCCACGTCAATATATGTAATTCTCAATCAAAATGTTTTATTCTTCTGACAACAATTTACCATTCTCAATCATCCATGACAATTCCTGTTACATTTTTATCAATAAGACATCTTTGGTCCCAATATGATTCTTTAAAACTTTTTACTTTCAACTAGATGTGCTCCTTGTCGCGCCCTTTTTCGACCGCGACTTTATTCTAGCGAACCCTGCTTAATAAGAAATGTTAGAAAATAAATAATAAAAGCTAAAAGAAAGTTAAAGTGTTAAAGAAGTGTTTAAAATATTAAAAATGCTAAAGGGTTGCTAGGGAGTCGCCACCTAATTAATTTGGGTGAATTAGGACACCTAAATGTTAACTAGTTTAAAGTAAACATTAACTCCATTTAATGGTCTGCTAAACTTTTAATGAGATTCTGGGTAAGGGTTCTTTATTAATCTAGAGGGAAGGGGTTAGGCACCCTCTAAGATCCGCTAACTTGCGGTTGTCCTGCCAAACCTAGGGTTAATTACTATGTTTAAAAATGCGTGTTTTGAAGAATGCTTCAAAGTATTTTAAAGGCGGCATGTTGAATAAAGTTTAATAAGACTAAAAAAAAAAAAAACTTTAAGGTATGCATTTATATTGTTTATAGATATATGCAATGTTGGTTTATGATCAAAGATATGTTTTTAAAATCAAACATGTATGACGTAGTGCAAAAGGTAATTTTTGTAATTTTATGATAAGAAGGCTATTCAACATAATAAATTATTTATATTGTGCTGATAAAAGTGCTTGTGGGAAATGCAATTTATTTTATCACGTTAGTTGCGAGTTGAATTATTTAGCAAAGCTTAGACATGCATGACAAGTAACTTAAAGTGCGTTTCCGATTTTAAAACTACCCACCCAATTTATTTATTCTAACGGGCTAATTGTTCTATGTCTCCTATTAATTACAAAGTTAAAGAATTAGGCAACAATTTAAACAAATAATATAAGAGGTGGATATGATCACGGCTCTCAAGACGTGTGGCGACATCATCTTGTCCTATTTTGTCTTAGGAGTGCGGACACGAATGTGGATCTCATGCTGGCGAGAGTCATGATGAGTCTCATGACGAGACTCTTCGTTGCTCCCGATGTATTTTATGCAAAACAAAGAAAAGAAAAGATAAGGATTGGTATATACTCAAGCCATATTAGTAATGAATAAGCATTTATAAAATTCAACACATACAATTTATATTTGAACATACATACTATGATTAATTGTGAAGATCAACAGATAACCAAAATAAATGAAGAGTAAATCCAGTGGGTTTGGCCTAGGACTGGACAGTGCAGAGGCAATGAGGCAGAAATAGAGGATTGCGGATCTGGGGTAAGTAGATGTAGACAGATAGGAATATGACAAGACATGTTTAAATATACAAAGTATACCTAAATTGGGCACGTATATCAGTGTATTTAGAACAAACAAGTGCCCTGAATCATGTTTAAGTTCATAACAAGCCAACAATATCAGGCACACTACAGACAGTACATGGTCTCAAATTCTCTTATATTCCAGATTCTATTTATCACCTTGATGTGTCTAATTTAAGAGGAAAGAAGGCAAATGATGCAAACACTTAACAAAGATCAGGTTATGCATCCCCTAATCTATCTAAGTTAGTGTTATCCCATAGAGTTATTGATAAAAAATGGGTTGCTTTCTAATGACACAAGAGTATTTACATACAGAGGGTTCATACAATATAGAGACTAAAACAGAGATAACAGATATGCTACGGGTCTAATTTTCAATAGATGAGACTATTATACAAAAGCATTTAAACAACTAATCATTTTTATCCTTGTTCTATCATGAAGAAAATAACAAACTAGTCCTATGTTCATCTAGACTGAACATCTAAACTTAGCATGTGACATTTTAAAATAGGCGAAACATGGCTATTAGTGGTCTAGAGAAAACTGCAGGAGAACATGATCATGCTTTCATCTTTAGGGCTAGCACAAGTTAAGATTTCTTTGATAGAATGGCAACCAAATAACCCTGCCAACTAAGTAGTTTATCCCACAATTGTATAACACTACCTAACAACCCAATAAGAAGCGGTATGTATGACTCCGTACCAACTTTTGAATCCAACAAACCTAAGATGGAGCTATCAGGATTTCAAGCATACGACCAGATTAACAATGTTAACATTCAAAGAGATAACCATTCTTTTTATTTCTTAAAAATTGAGACAAGTCATGTTGATTCAAAGAAAACATGCTCACGTGAACCAACTAAAGATTTAAAGCAATGAACATCTTCTTACATATATCTTGAATAAAGGAATCAAGAGTAACATACACCTAACAGAGAACTTATCTATAAGAGTATGTCTAACTTAGCTAGACACAGAATTATTTGGTTTGCATATACGTATACATGATGTATGTTAGGTATGATGACACTTAGGCAAGTGGAGCATAACCTGACCAATTTGGTAAAATATGGACAGACAAATAAACAAGCCAGGATACCATTTTCCAGAAGAGCAGAACCATTTAGCCTAAACTAGCATATAATCCTGTTCAAGTTTTATATCATGCTCTTTACTAAAATAAATACTACGACAATACATACATCTCATAACTCTAAACTGAAATCGACACAATATACTTAGATATTAATTAACACTATTAACAAGTATAATCAAAGTACATATGACAGAAAACACACAAGTTAACATAAAGAATTGAAATTTCGAGAAGAAGATGGGTTTACCTTCTCCGGGCAGCGAACCGAGGCAGCGTATCAAGCCGTCGGAGCCACTCGACGGGTTATTGCGATGCGATTGAAAGGGGTAGAACTTGTTTATTGAGGATACTTACTGATTTGCGACTGAGGAGAAGAGGTTTAGACTCGATTGTTCTCACTGCTTCCCTACTGAGCCCTGGACGATCAATGACTGCTGCTAGGGGGTGCACATCAATGCCTATCGATTTTGGGTGCTCCCCGATTTCTGAATCTCTGAGTTCGACTCCTGATTCAATTTCTGAGCCCCCTCTTGAATGTCTATTGCATGTCGTTTATATAGTCTAACTCTAGGTTCTAATATTGGTAAGTAAATGATCGGTGTATTTTATATACACCTTTTGAGTCTGTTTTAGTTAGTCTTTTGTCCCATTTTGCACATATAAGTGTCGTATTAGGATAGTTTTTCTTTCTATTGAGTCAAAGTGGTTGAAATGGCCAAATGGCGGAAAAGGAGCAAAAAGAGGGCAAAAGAGGAGATGCGAGTAGCAGAGAAAGTGGCGAACGGCCGAATCGGACAGCTGCGCCATGGCCTCCTGCATCGAAGCGGCGCCTATTATTCGAAGCTGCAGAAGATCCAGCGCGCGCCTCGAAGACGAAAGCAGGCGCGCGCCTAAACATCCGAAAGCCACAGGAGTTGCAGTGCCGCGCTCTCGCCAGCAGAGAATCGGGCGCGCGCCAAAACACCAGTATTGCAGAACTTCCGGCCGCGCGCCCATATCTGGCGCGGCGCCGACGCGAAAAATTAGGTCTTTTGACGGATTTTTGGGCCAGCTGGAAGGAAAAGAAGGAGACGTTTTAAACCTATAAAAGGAGAACCCTAGGCGGTTTCAAGGGTTCCTTTCTTGCCAAACACAAGGTTTTCTTGCCTAGGAGATTGGAGACCCAAACATTAGTAATTTCTTTTCTTTTCTTTTCTTTAATTCGGTTTTGCATGATGAACTTTGAATTAGTTCTTGTCATATTCATGGCTAGGAACTAATTCTCTTATAGGCTTTCTATGTTGAATTCTTGAACCTTATGTTATAAAGTAATGCGCTTATGGTTATTATTCTTATTGAGAGATCTATCAAATAATTGACTTGAATTCTTGGTAGCTAATTGACAACTAGTTATCACTATATGATTTCTAATAAGAAACTGAAAAGGAGTTATTGTGAATATGCTGTAAGTTGGGTAGACGGTCTTGAATTGGGGATGAAAATACCTCAATTAGATTTGTAGCGTTGATGAGAGGCTTAACAACCCTAATTTTGCGCATTGTGCGTGACGGTCAACTAGGTTTTTGTGCTTAATCCTCCTATAGCGTTACTTATCGTGAAAGTTAGGTAAGGAACAATACTGGGGTTGAGTGTTTATATAACCCTAACGGGAGTATAAAACGATTTCGTAAACCTGCTTTCTCCAAAAGAAGAATACCATAAGTAATGCATTAGTAAGTAACATAAGCGGATAGTAAGGATACATAGAAGCCCTATTCTCATCACATCTGAATTAAATCTTTATATTTAATTAGCTTTCATAACTCTTAGTTACAAACCAAACAATCAATCATTAATTCACCAAATAGATACTAGAAAATAGACAATTGGTACTTGAACCCTAATCCCAGAGGACGATATTCGGTCTTATCTAAGACTATACTACTTGATACGATAACGTGCACTTGCGTTTAAAAGTGTGTGCATCTAAACGCGCATCAAGTTTTTGGCGCCGTTGCCGGGGATTAGGCAATAGTTCAATATCAAATTTATCTATTTTTAATTTCTAATTTGGTTTTATGTATAGTTTTTTTTAATTTTGTTTATTTTATGTATTTATTGTGTGAAAACAAGGGTGCCGTGATTCTTTGTTGGTTTTGATGCATCTCAGGGATCCTGAAGATATGGATTTCTACTGTCAATATGATCGAGCTCCAACCATAGAGGAAGAGAGGGAGGAATTACGAGAAACTCTACTCAGTCTCACGAGGTCCCAAACTCGGTTCATGGACGAAATGAGGTTGGGTATAAAGAGGTTGGAAACGCAAATAGCAGAACTCGCGATCATATTCAACAGCGAACAGCAAGTTGAGGAGCCTGAATCACACCCAACTATTGAGGAATTTGGTGAGGCAGTGGTGTAGAGAAGGAAAAGATTGCGAAATCCAATTATTCACCTTCTTGGATTACGTGGAAATTCTTTTCATGCACCTATCACGGAAGAAACACCACTAGCTATCACGAATGACTCCCAATTAGGAATTGCATACCATCGAGGCAACCCCAGAGTCAAGAGATGTAGAGAATTTCACGGTTTCCTACGAAATAAAAGCCTAAAAGACAAACTCATCTTGTGTGCTTGGGGATACTTGTATGTTTAAGGCCCTGTTTGAACAAATAGTTATAGGAAATTGAGACCTATAGCAATAAATCGTGGATTGCAAGCGGTTCGAAGTATCCAATGGCACTCGAAAGGTTAATTGCGTCCGCTAAAAGACGTAAAAGCATTGTTGGGAGGCAACCCAACGTTTTTTTTTAATTATGTTAATTTAAATTATTTCGTTATTTTATTTTAGTTTGTCTAAGAAACGATCTCACGGTATTGGATCTTGTTGTTTTGTGATTGGTGTACAAGAAATTAAACCGGGGACGAAATAAATCAAGAAAAGCGGAAGCGCGCTCCTGTGAGCAGGGCCGCGGCGCCAAAAGAGTTGAACAGTTCGAAGTTTAAGAGCCGCGCCCTGGGAGCGAGGCAGCGGTGGAATTCGAAAGTTGGCCGATTTAGCGCCGCGCTCGGGAGCAGGCCGCGGCTCGAAAGTCCCGGCGAGCGCAGATGTTTAGCCGCGGCTAGCGCATGGCGCGCCAAAGGGAATCCAGAAATTTAAAACGCCCAAAAATCAGATTTTCCCCAATTCCAACTTCCAAAACCTAACCTTCCCTCTCCAAAAACCCACGAAATTCCAGAAATTTGCCCACAAAACCTCCACAAATCCAACCCAACCACAACCTAAACTCTTAAATTCCCAAAAACCCTCAACTATCTCAAACAACAAAGCCCCATTCCATAGCCTCAACCCACCAATTGAAACAAGAACAAGCTTGAGTCTTCTCATCAAAAGGTAATCCCTATTTTTTTTCTTGAATCCTTTCACTGAAGTCATAGGAGGTAGTAGTGGGGAAGAGTATTGTAGTTGGAGTAGTTTGGGTACTGAAAAGTTGGTTGTGAAGTTGGAGAAAAGAGTAGAAAAAGAAGTGGTGGGCATTGTTGAAGTTTGGGGGTGTTGTCGCTGCTAGTTGTTGAGTGTATAGGAGACATTGTGCCACAAAAATTAGAAGCTGCAGATTTTGTTTATAAATGGCCACCAGAAAGAGAAGAGGATCCACATCCACCCCAACCCCACAATACGATGAAAATAGGTTCGTGAGTTACCAGGCCTACCAAAGATACAAAAGACTTGATACTAGACCCGTAATTCCAGAAAGGGGAATGGATTACCAAAGGGGATCTATGGGGATGAAAGGCGTTTATGAGCCCATCCGGCGATGATTGAGCTAAGGGTGGAAGAGATTTGTCAATCGGAGAAGATAACACCGATGAATACAACAATGGTGCGGGAATTTTATGCAAACTTTCCGGAGAAGGCAGAAAGGGTGCTTTGTAAGGGAAATTATATGCTGTTTGCGAAGCAATAAATACAACGCTAAAAACATTGATGTTGAAGAAAGTAGCGATTGGAACCATTTTAGAACATGGTCGGAAGCGGCATGACAACGATGAGCTACCCCGGGCTGCTTTTGAGATCGGAAGGAATGGATCTAGAGCATCGAAGCAAAGCATTAACAAGCGCAACAAGGCTTGGTGTATTTCGTCGATGCCGCATGATTCCATCTACGCACTTCACCAGTGCGTAAGCGAGATTAAGTTGATTTATGGAATTATGAGGGCCGATAATTGATGTGGGAAAAGAGATAGTGCGAGCATCGAAGAAATCAGCAGTTGGTGACAATGTGGATTGGGACACGGTTCACTTATTACCGCCTATGCCACATGAGTGCGATCCACAACTACCCACGATACTCATGAAAGAAACCAACCGGTGTCCTATGGGATAGTGCACTCTTTTCCGCACTAGCCCCCAAAGCCGGACGAAGAGTACAACCCAAGGCAGAACAACAAAGAAGCAGAGGCAACATGGATGAAGATGAGCACAAATAGGGGCTCAATATGAGGCAGACCCACCACCGCCAACCACAAGAGCAGAACCTTCAGAGCCCACAATAGGGCAATTGTACCAACACGGAAGGAGATGATGCGGACTTGCAAACGAGTACAAGGACAGCAAGAAACAAGGCAACAAATCGACGAGTGAGTGCCTTGTTCAACCAATGGTCGATCGTTATCCACCGCCACCACCACCATTTTAGCCAAAGTTTGTAAGTGTCGTTTTCTTTTCTTGTCTTTGAGTCTACACATTGGGGGCAATGTGTGATTTAAGTTTGGGGGTGTGTTTTTGTGTTTTAGTTTTATTTGTGTGTCATGTTATGTTTTATTTAAGTCTTTTTATTTGTTTCATGTTTATTTTGAGTCACCAAAAATTTTTTTTTTTTGAGTCATAATTGCCTGTCAAAGATCATGTATGCTGTAGTTGCTAGAAACACCTAGTGAAGTAAGGTGGACTAATGTAAAGGAATTGAAGAAACTATCTAAACACTTAGGTTAGAAATGCCAAAAACTCATGAGAACTGTCTATTTGGAGTCTCTTGCTTGAGTTATGTATGCTAAATGATAAATGCTTATGTGTTATGCTTGCTATTTGAGGCGAAATAGTTAGGATATGCATGTTAGGGAGATGACTCAGGCATTTCTTTGATAGCCAATTCTTACCATTCTTTTCTATCCCGTACTTTAAAAATATCCCTAGTCAGCCCCATTGAGCCTAAATTTGAAACTTCTTCTTTGACACCCCATATTCCCACAAAATTGTGCCATAAGTGAAAATATGAAATAGTGGAGTACATTGTGTTAAAAAGAAGAAACAAAAAGAGTGAACAAGTTTGATGCACCCTAATGGAAAAGTAATAAGAAAGAGGCAAAAGCCTAAGTTTGGGGGTGCCTATTTGTATAATACACTTCACTCTCCCAAAACAAAAGAGGGGAAGGATAGAATTGAAGTGAAGGAAAGAATCAAAAGAAAAAGGGAAAAATTGAAAAGCCAAAGAGCTTATGGTACAGAAAAATGAGCCTAAATGTCTATCTTTACCAACCCCTACCTAAGCCTACATTACAACCCTCAAAGTCCTGAAGATCTCTTTTATGCATATCCAGAATTAGTGGAGAATAGCAAGTAAGCATGCCATAGGAATTCTTGAATTTATATGCATGATTTAGTATATGAACTTCCATTTAAGCATGATAAGTATGAGTTTGCGAAATATCTAGCTCAAAGTGTTGAAATTTCATGCTATATGTTTCTGCATATTATTCTGCTAACCTTCATGTTTTTCTAGTTAACATCTATGCGGAAAAGTGATTAATGATAGAGTCCTTTATTTTTCATTCTTTTGAGTCTTTTATTGTATTTCTTTCTATCTTTGCTCGAGGGCGAGCAAAGGTTAAGTTTGGGGGTATTTGATCGGTGTATTTTATATACACCTTTTGAGTCTGTTTTAGTTAGTCTTTTGTCCCATTTTGCACATATAAGTGTCGTATTAGGATAGTTTTTCTTTCTATTGAGTCAAAGTGGTTGAAATGGCCAAATGGCGGAAAAGGAGCAAAAAGAGGGCAAAAGAGGAGATGCGAGTCAAAACAGAAAGTGGCGAACGGCCGAAATCGGACTGCGCGGCCTCGCAATCGAAGCGGGCGCGGCGCCTATTATTCGAAGGCTGCGAAGATTCAGCGCGCGCTATCGAGACCGAAAGCAGGCCGCGCGCCTAAACATCCGGAAGCCACAGAGTTGCAGGCCGCGCGCCTCGACAGCAGAATCGGGCGGCGCCAAAACACCCGGTATTGCAGAACTTCCGGCCAGCGCGCCATATGCAGGCGCGCGCCGACGCGAAAAATTAGGTCTTTTGACGGATTTTTGGGCCAGCACGGAAGGAAAAGAAGGAGACGTTTTAAACCTATAAAAGGAGAACCCTAGGCAGTTTTCAAGAGTTCCCTTTCTGGCCAAACACAAGGTTTTCTTGCCTAGGAGATTGGAGACCCAAACATTAGTAATTTCTTTTCCCTTTCCTTTATTTATTTCAGTTTTTGCATGATGAACTTTGAATTAGTTCTTGTCATATTCATGGCTAGGAACTAATTCTCTTATAGGGCTTTCTATGTTGAATTCTTGAACCTTATGTTATAAAGTAATGCATGCTTATGGTTATTATTCTTATTGAGAGATCTATCCAATAATTGAGTTGAATTCTTGGTAGCTAATTGACAACTAGTTATCACTATATGATTTCTAATCAGATTCTGAAAAGGAGGGATTGTGAATATCTTTGTAAGTTGGGTGAAGCGGTCTTGAATTGGGGATGAAAATACCTCAATTAGATTTGTAAGCGTTGATGAGAGGCTTAACAACCCTAATTTTGCGCATTGTGCGTGACGGCCAACTAGGTTTTTGTGCTTAATCCTCCTATAGCGTTACCCTTATCGTGAAAGTTAGGTAAGGAACAATCTGGGGTTGAGTGTTTATATAACCTAACGGAGTATAAAACGATTTCAGTAAACTGCTTTCTCCAAAAGAAGAATACCATAAGTAATGCATTAGTAAGTAACATAAGCGGATAGTAAGGATACATAGAAGCCCTATTCTCATCACATCTGAATTAAATCTTTATATTTAATTAGCTTTCATAACTCTTAGTTACAAACCAAACAATCAATCATTAATTCACCAAATAGATACTAGAAAATAGACAATTGGTACTTGAACCCTAATCCCAGAGGACGATATTCGGTCTTATCTAAGACTATACTACTTGATACGATAACGTGCACTTGCGTTTAAAAGTGTGTGCATATTACGCGCATCAGTAAATAAAGGCTGATTTGTGCTGATTTTAGTGCGATTTTGTGTATGATTTTGTATTGATTCTTACTGGACGACTTATGGTAAGGTTCTGATTTTTGGAAGGATTTTTAAGGAGATTTGGTGCGATTAGGTGTTTATATGGTAAGGTATCGTTGGAGAAGGTAAGGGGAAACCCCGGATTCTCTGGCGAGAATCTCGGGGTTGGAGTGCTGGCGGTGATGGGGTGCGAAGGCAAGGCGGCGATGGAAACTCCTAGGTTAGGTTAAGTTTCTTTTCTTTTATGAAGATGAAGCGTGGACGATGGAAACTGAAAGGAAATAAGGCTGAGATAGGTGGGCTGCGGGTGTGGGCTTCGGGCAAGAAAAATAAAGGGGTAGGGGAACTGGGCCTCGCGGGTTGTTTGGATTGGGCTGCGTTTTATGGGTCAATTAGTTAGGGTATTAGATTAGTTAAGGAGTTAATTAATTAGTGGTGAGCTTTAGGTAGTAGGCATTTAATTAGTGGTAAATTAATTAATTGTGATTAAATTATCTATGTGCTTTATTAATCTAATTGTTATAAATGCGGGCGTGCTATTTAATTAGTGCTTAATTTTTTAGAATGCGGCGCTATTATTAAATTGTTTATTTATGCATGTATTTATGTATTATTGTTGCATTTTATTATTATTAAAATTATTAGAATTATTGTTTAAAATTAGTGTAATTTTATAGTTAATGACTGGACGGGAGGGTCAAAATTGGGTGTCAACAGTTATCCCTCTTTGTATGGAGATGATGGAAGAATCTTCGGACAAAGACGTTGACTCATAGCCAATTTTGTCTCGATCCTCAGAAAAAAAATGTTGGGCAATTAGGCAAGGCTGACGCGGACTCAAAAATTGTCCCAGTGTCGAGTTATGACGACACTGGGCTACCATGGTCAAAACACCAAGGCGGGCTAACGCGGACTCAGAATTTGTCCCAGTGTCGAGTTACGACGACACTGGGCTGGGGAAAAAAGAAAAGAAATAAAAATAACTGGCTTGAACCTGGGGTGTACTGCTATGGCTTATGGTGCTGGGTTTTATGGTGATGTGGAACGAGTGGACCGACGCTTGAGGCCGCTTCTGCCATTCATTGGGAAGGTTGGCCCCCCAACAAATTGCCCCGGTTCGCTGTAAGAGAAAATCCACGTTATGCTCCATCTTGTGAAGTTCTTGTAGATTGAAGCTAAGATAGAAGCATTAGTGCATAACTGTCAAAACAAAATAATGTAAGAATGTAAATTTTGTGTTGTGGTTGTAGTCAAATCGTATATGGAATGATGTGATAATACGCCGTCTTGTATGGACGAGATGCAAGTGACGCCTTGTATGGGCGTTATCGTCTTGTATGGACGAAATGCAAATGACGCCTTGTATGGGCGTTATCGCCTTGTATGGACGAAATGTAATTGACGCCTTGTATGTGCGTTATCGTCTTGTATGGACGGAATGCAAATGACGCCTTGTATGGGCGTTATCGTCTTGTATGGACGAAATGCAAATGACGCCTTGTATGGGCGTTATCGTCTCAGACGACGAATGCAAATGCAATGACGCCAGTATGGCGTTATCGTCTTATGGACGAAATGCAAATGACGCCAGTATGGGCGTTATCGCTCAGATGGACGAAATGCAAATGACGCCAGATGGCGTTATCGCTCAGATGGACGAAATGCAAATGACGCCAGATGGGCGTTATAAATGCTTATGGACGAAATGCAAATGACGCCAGTATGGCGTTATCGTCTTATGGACGAAATGCAAATGACGCCAGTATGGGCGTTATCGTCTTGTATGGACGAAATGCAAATGACGCCAGATGGGCGTTATCGCTCAGATGGACGAAATGCAAATGACGCCTTGTATGGGCGTTATCGCTCAGATGGACGAAATGCAAATGACGCCAGATGGGCGTTATCGCTCAGATGGACGAAATGCAAATGACGCCAGTATGGGCGTAATCGCTTGTATGGACGAAATGCAAATGACGCGCCAGATGGCGTTATCGTCTTGTATGGACGAAATGCAAATGACGCCAGTATGGCGTTATCGCTCAGATGGGCGAAATGCAAATGACGCCAGATGGGCGTTATCGTCTCAGATGGACGAAATGCAAATGACGCCAGATGGCGTTATCGCTTTGATGGACGAAATGCAAATGACGCCAGATGGGCGTTATCGTCTTGTATGGGACGAAATGCAAATGACGCCAGTATGGGCGTTATCGCTTGTATGGACGAAATGCAAATGACGCCAGTATGGCGTTATCGCTCAGATGGGCGAATGCAAATGACGCCAGATGGGCGTTATCGCTCAGATGGACGAAATGTAAATGGCGCCTTGTATGGGCGTTATCGCTTCAGATGGACGAAATGCAATGACGCCAGATGGGCGTTATCGCTTATGGACGAAATGCAATGACGCCAGTATGGCGTTATCGCTCAGATGGACGAAATGCAAATGACGCCAGATGGGCGTTATCGCTGTATGGACGAAATGCAACGCGCCAGATGGGCGTTATCGCTCATGGACGCAATGCAAATGACGCCTTGTGGCGTTATCGCTATGCCTTGACGCAATGCAAATGACGCCTTGTATGGGCGTTATCGTCTTGTATGGACGAAATGCAAATGACGCCTTGTATGGGCGTTATCGTCTTGTATGGACGAAATGCAAATGACGCCTTGTATGGGCGTTATCGTCTTGTATGGACGAGATGCAAATGACGCCTTGTATGGGCGTAGATAAAAATCGTGTTATGCATAATCAAAGCTAGATGAAATAATTAAAGTGTAAATGATGTAGCCTGAGTAACGAAGATGTGGTTTTTTGCGAGACGTATTTGATGTAGACTTGTTGCAGATGGACTTCGTGAGCGGATCTGTTGTATTTGGAATGTTGTTGTCCTCCTTGTTCCTGTTGTCCTGCAAGATTCACTCAAAGAAAAATTGTGAGTTCGTGGAGGGGGTCGGCCGATTTGTGTTGGCTCTTGATATTTGTACGCGTTGTCTTGTCTGGACATGTAACCCCTGTCTGATTTTGAGTCTCGGTCAAAACATTTGTTGAAAAATATTCTATCTTGAGAAAATATACTTATATGTGCTAGTAGGAAATTATGTCGATATTTGAATAGTGACATGTTGTGAAACAAAGCAAACTTCCTTATCCGAAATCGGCGGTATATTCTCCCATACTCTCGGTGCTCCGCTGCCGTCAGACTCTCTTTTAAAATTTGTCTCAGTTTTGGGACATGGAACCCTTAGCGTAAATTAACCATGTCCATTGATGTCATTTGTAGTAAAACCCTTAAAATTGTCCCAGTTTATGTCGATCTTTCGAGCATATGGAATCACATTTATCGGTGTCTTTTTGTGGCGAAATCCTTAAAAAGAAATTGTCCCGCGATCGATTTAAACCGAAGTCGGATATATGTCGTCCGACATAATGTCGATAACATCGTTACTGGACGTGTTCTTCTTTGCTCGCAATGGAATAAATGCTCCTGCAAGCTAAGCTTGAGAAAAAGTTAGTGTATAACTGTTAAAACAGAATGATAAATATTTGAGAAAGGCAATTATGTGGGTAGAGATGTCGTCCCTGAGATGTTTCCTTGCAACTGACAAATTGCCATGATGCTTTTGTTGTGTGTTTTATGCCCGAGCTGATGCGCTAGACTTTGTTGCGGACTTTTGAATTCTGACTGTTGATTGTCGGTGCCTCTCTCTCTCGAGCGTATGGAATCATATTTGTCGGTGTCTTTTCGTGGCGAAGTCCTTAAAGATTGTCCCAGTTTTGACTGACGAAACTGAGTCGGATATATGTCGTCGCCTGGACATAATGCTGATAACGTCGTTGCCTGGACGTGTTGCTGCTGCTCCTGTAGGATAAATGCTCCTGCAAGCTTGAGAAAACATTAGTGTATACATGTTTAAATGAAATGATAAACACATACGAGAAGTGCAATTTTATGGGTAGAGATGTTGTCACGACACGCGGATGAATCGAGATGTCGCCTGCACCGGACATGCTAAATGCTGCAACTGACGAATTGCCATGATGCCTTTGTTGGGTGTGATGCATTGGTTGCCAATTTGACTTTATGCCCTAGTTGATGCGCTAGGTTTTGTTGCGGAACTTTGAACTTTGACTGCTGATTGTTGATGCCCCTTTCTGCTGCTGCTGCTTTTGCTGCGGACTTTGGATTGTTGTCATCCTCTGCCTTTCTTTGCTTGCGCCCGCTATCTGAAGAAACTTTTGCCGTATTTTACGCTTGCTATTGCACTTTCGCTCATTAATATGAAAAGACCTGCGCTCAAAGAAAATTTGTGAGTTTTGGGGGGGGGGTCGATTCGTATTTGACTTCGCCGCCTTGTCCCTTGATATCCACGTGCCTGGCCTGTTTGGACCTGCAACCCCTGTCTGGTTTCCTACCTTGTCCCAGTTTTGAATATGCAAGGGCGTTTGACCTAAAGTGGGTCTCAATAAAGTTGCTTGTATTTATTGATGTTTCTGGGCCTTCTAATTTCGGCCTGTAGGGTTGCCATTTGCTGCGGTAACTGGGCGAGGCGCTCGATCGGATCTATGCTGTTTTTCTCTTCTGAGACTCCTGCTTTGCCTATAGGAACCAAGACAGGTTCCGACTCGTTCTGCTCAAATGCCCTTGAATCGGTCATGTCGCTGGACCGTGCCTTTGATCTTGTGAAGTATCGATGCTCTGTCATTGCTTAGTCAAATACAAATCGACCTTTGGGGGAGATGATAAATCCTCTAGACAACATGTAGCAAACTGCGTTAGTGTAAAGCACGTGATTTTGCAAGAGTGTAAAAACATTTAGCAAGTACATGTTGCATATAAATTGTCACATTGCAAGCGAGTCCTAGCATGCATGGGGACCCTTTGATGCCAGGGGTAGGCCTAAACGTCACATATGCGAGGTCATGATGGATTTGTCCAAGCCGTCCAACTGTAATGCTTTTGTTGGAAATGACGACCAAATGACGGTGCACTTTTTCCAATTTCAACATGACAAGATTAGGTTTAGATTTGTCCATTATTGTCACGCTACACATAATATGCTGGTTGGTCGTTGGGTTGAGAAACCCGTCGACAAGTTTGGTGTCTTCCTAATTGTGGTGTCGGTGCCAAGGACCGATCCACCTAAGGTAAATGCATGCATGCCCTAAAATAAAGGGTGGTATAGCTCTATCTTAAGTTTCTAAGATTTGGCTTTTCTGGACGCAAGGTTCCCGAGCGGACAACTCGAGTGAGAAGGCTACGCGACCACCGGTTGGACCGGATTCTCCGCGCAAAATACCAACTCTCTTAAATGTGGGTGTTTGAAAGAAATTTGTAGGTGCGCAAAGCACACCCGCGTGTGAGTGTGTGATTGTGATTTTTCCAGAGCGGAAGAAATATGAGCGGAATGCCAGTTTAAGGAAAGCAGTAAAGCAAATAGCAATCAAAATGAATAAAGCAAAATACAGCACGCAAAAAATTTAAATGCAAAAGTAATGCCAAATAATAACCCTAGATCTGTTGTGGTTAAGAACCTAAAATCCCCAGTGGAGTCGCCATTCTGTCGCGCCCTTTTTCGACCGCGACTTTATTCTAGCGAACCATGCTTAATAAGAAATGTTAGAAAATAAATAATAAAAGCTAAAAGAAAGTTAAAGTGTTAAAGAAGTGTTTAAAATATTAAAAATGCTAAAGGGTTGCTAGGGAGTCGCCACCTAATTAATTTGGGTGAATTAGGACACCTAAATGTTAACTAGTTTAAAGTAAACATTAACTCCATTTAATGGTCTGCTAAACTTTTAATGAGATTCTGGGTAAGGGTTCTTTATTAATCTAGAGGGAAGGGGTTAGGCACCCTCTAAGATCCGCTAACTTGCGGTTGTCCTGCCAAACCTAGGGTTAATTACTATGTTTAAAAATGCGTGTTTTGAAGAATGCTTCAAAGTATTTTAAAGGCGGCATGTTGAATAAAGTTTAATAAGACTAAAAAAAAAAAAAACTTTAAGGTATGCATTTATATTGTTTATAGATATATGCAATGTTGGTTTATGATCAAAGATATGTTTTTAAAATCAAACATGTATGACGTAGTGCAAAAGATAATTTTTGTAATTTTATGATAAGAAGGCTATTCAACATAATAAATTATTTATATTGTGCTGATAAAAGTGCTTGTGGGAAATGCAATTTATTTTATCACGTTAGTTGCGAGTTGAATTATTTAGCAAAGCTTAGACATGCATGACAAGTAACTTAAAGTGCGTTTCCGATTTTAAAACTACCCACCCAATTTATTTATTCTAACGGGCTAATTGTTCTATGTCTCCTATTAATTACAAAGTTAAAGAATTAGGCAACAATTTAAACAAATAATATAAGAGGTGGATATGATCACGGCTCTCAAGACGTGTGGCGACATCATCTTGTCCTATTTTGTCTTAGGAGTGCGGACACGAATGTGGATCTCATGCTGGCGAGAGTCATGATGAGTCTCATGACGAGACTCTTCGTTGCTCCCGATGTATTTTATGCAAAACAAAGAAAAGAAAAGATAAGGATTAGTATATACTCAAGCCATATTAGTAATGAATAAGCATTTATAAAATTCAACACATACAATTTATATTTGAACATACATACTATGATTAATTGTGAAGATCAACAGATAACCAAAATAAATGAAGAGTAAATCCAGTGGTTTGGCCTAGGATCGACAAAGGCAGAGGCAATGAGGCAGAAATAGAGGATTGCGGATCTGGGGTAAGTAGATGTAGACAGATAGGAATATGACAAGACATGTTTAAATATACAAAGTATACCTAAATTGGGCACGTATATCAGTGTATTTAGAACAAACAAGTGCCCTGAATCATGTTTAAGTTCATAACAAGCCAACAATATCAGGCACACTACGCATAAGATACATGGTCTCAAATTCTCTTATATTCCAGATTCTATTTATCACCTTGATGTGTCTAATTTAAGAGGAAAGAAGGCAAATGATGCAAACACTTAACAAAGATCAGGTTATGCATCCCCTAATCTATCTAAGTTAGTGTTATCCCATAGAGTTATTGATAAAAATGGGTTGCTTTCTAATGACACAAGAGTATTTACATACGAGGGTTCATACAATATAGAGACTAAAGCAGAGATATGCTACGGGTCTAATTTTCAATAGATGAGACTATTATACAAAAGCATTTAAACAACTAATCATTTTTATCCTTGTTCTATCATGAAGAAAATAACAAACTAGTCCTATGTTCATCTAGACTGAACATCTAAACTTAGCATGTGACATTTTAAAATAGGCGAAACATGGCTATTAGTGGTCTAGAGAAAACTGCAGGAGAACATGATCATGCTTTCATCTTTAGGGCTAGCACAAGTTAAGATTTCTTTGATAGAATGGCAACCAAATAACCCTGCCAACTAAGTAGTTTATCCCACAATTGTATAACACTACCTAACAACCCAATAAGAAGCGGTATGTATGACTCCGTACCAACTTTTGAATCCAACAAACCTAAGATGGAGCTATCAGGATTTCAAGCATACGACCAGATTAACAATGTTAACATTCAAAGAGATAACCATTCTTTTTATTTCTTAATAAGCAGAATTGAGACAAGTCATGTTGATTCAAAGAAAACATGCTCACGTGAACCAACTAAAGATTTAAAGCAATGAACATCTTCTTACATATATCTTGAATAAAGGAATCAAGAGTAACATACACCTAACAGAGAACTTATCTATAAGAGTATGTCTAACTTAGCTAGACACAAAATTATTTGGTTTGCATATACGTATACATGATGTATGTTAGGTATGATGACACTTAGGCAAGTGGAGCATAACCTGACCAATTTGGTAAAATATGGACAGACAAATAAACAAGCCAGGATACCATTTTCCAGAAGAGCAGAACCATTTAGCCTAAACTAGCATATAATCCTGTTCAAGTTTTATATCATGCTCTTTACTAAAATAAATACTACGACAATACATACATCTCATAACTCTAAACTGAAATCGACACAATATACTTAGATATTAATTAACACTATTAACAAGTATAATCAAAGTACATATGACAGAAAACACACAAGTTAACATAAAGAATTGAAATTTCGAGAAGAAGATGGGTTTACCTTCTCCGGGCAGCGAACCGAGGCAGCGTATCAAGTCGTCGGAGCCACTCGACGGGTTATTGCGATGCGATTGAAAGGGGTAGAACTTGTTTATTGAGGATACTTACTGATTTGCGACTGAGGAGAAGAGGTTTAGACTCGATTGTTCTCACTGCTTCCCTACTGAGCCCTGGACGATCAACGATCGCTTTGGCAGGGTGCACATCAATGCCTATCGATTTTGGGTGCTCCCCGATTTCTGAATCTCTGAGTTCGACTCCTGATTCAATTTCTGAGCCCCCTCTTGAATGTCTATTGCATGTCGTTTATATAGTCTAACTCTAGGTTCTAATATTGGTAAGTAAATAAAGGCTGATTTGTGCTGATTTTAGTGCGATTTTGTGTATGATTCTGTATTGATTCTTACTGGACGACTTATGGTAAGGTTCTGATTTTTGGAAGGATTTTTAAGGAGATTTGGTGCGATTAGGTGTTTATATGGTAAGGTATCGTTGGAGAAGGTAAGGGGAAACCCCGGATTCTCTGGCGAGAATCTCGGGGTTGGAGTCTTTGGCGGTGGCGAGTGCGAAGGCAAGCGATGGAAACTCCTAGGGTTAGGTTAAGTTTCTTTTCTTTTATGAAGATGAAGCGTGGACGATGGAAACTGAAAGGAAATAAGGCTGAGATAGGTGGGCTGCGGGTGTGGGCTTCGGGCAAGAAAAATAAAGGGGTAGGGGAACTGGGCCTCGCGGGTTGTTTGGATTGGGCTGCGTTTTATGGGTCAATTAGTTAGGGTATTAGATTAGTTAAGGAGTTAATTAATTAGTGGTGAGCTTTAGGTAGTAGGCATTTAATTAGTGGTAAATTAATTAATTGTGATTAAATTATCTAGGTGCTTTATTAATCTAATTGTTATAAATGCGGGCGTGCTATTTAATTAGTGCTTAATTTTTTAGAATGTGGCGCTATTATTAAATTGTTTATTTATGCCTGTATTTATGTATTATTGTTGCATTTTATTATTATTAAAATTATTAGAATTATTGTTTAAAATTAGTGTAATTTTATAGTTAATGACTGGACGGGAGGGTCAAAATTGGGTGTCAACACTCCTTTGGCTGGGTTTGAGAGAGAGAGAGCGTGAGATAGTTGGTCTAATAACTAATCCAACTTCCTTGTATCTGAAAGCGATGACAAGATGTTAGGTCTAGTAAGGAGACTTTTTGGATAATTTACTTCCACGAATAAACTGTTAGGCTAAGAAAAATAGGTTGGGATTGATCCCACCTTTGAAAGAGTGGTTTTGTTCTGTCAATACATCTTATCGAGTTATCAAGCTGAACTGTCTTCTGTAAGGAGCTTGAATTGTTCGTTTATTCTAAGTCTTATTACCGATGTGATGTATTGCTATTTGAAAACACTTTCAATACAAAAAAGCTCATTCCGGTTATACTCTAGTTGGACAGTCTTAGTTCAGTTTGAGAAGTCAAGGAGGCACGAAGAGCTAACAAAGAGTCTTTCTATTTTATTGTCTGAAATCAAGTGAGAGATTGAATTGAAAGGGTCTCTTACTATAGTGTTAGCGTAGTTTTTTGAAATAAGGACGTTTAGGTTTGACTAATAAGATATAAAGGGGCAAGCCAAAACTCACTCTACTGAGTTCGACTTTCGGGGCTACCTACTTTAGGGCTTATGTAATATATAAAGAAGAACCCTCCTAGGGCCTTTTTGTTTAAGGACTGCTCGCCTTTTGAATAGAAGGAAGTGGGAGACCAGAGGTTAATTCGGTAAACCGATGCATGAGCTGAGGCTCCCATTTTCCGCCGACCCTCCGTAAAAGTAAGGGCTCATAGGGAGTCAGAAGCAAACAGAGTAAAAGGCGGGTAAAACTCACATAAGCAGAGGGGGAGACACATTCATGAAAAGCGAGAAGCCAGAGACTGACCTACTATGAATAGATATTACTTATTCTTACGGGTAAGAACATATATTAGTCCGTATTGTGGGTATATTTGTTACAAAAGCTGAACATCCCCTTTCCAAAACATTAACATAGGTCCTCAGGCAGACATCGAAAATGTAGCGAAAAGAGGATATTTACCTCTACATACAATATTTCGGAATGTATCATGGCTCTATCTATTCAAAGAAAAAAGAAAAAAGAATTTGCATCTCGGGTGAACAAATAGGCGTGGGGAAGAGTGAGAGGGGGGCTACGAACCCTCTATCGTTGTTGTTCCCGAACCACCCATCTCTTCATTCCCCTTCGCCTGGACCGGTGAGATCAGATTTCTAGAACAAAGTGAAGTGATAGGAAGAGAAGACTGCTGGCGGGAAATCCCTATTCATGAAAGCCCCTTGTTAAGGTTAGGGGAAAAACGAAAGTGCGCACCAGCTGAAGAACGGAGCGAAGCAACTCTCTTAACTATAAGGAAATAGAGGAGTGAAGGAAGCTTACCTTATTATTATATTCAAAAAAAGGGGAAAGAGTTCCAAACCTATCTGACTAATAAGAAAAAAAGGAGCGGAAGCCACTCGACTTTACTATAAAAGGAGAGGAGCGAAAAAGCAACTCGACTATAAGGAGAGGCGCGGAAGCCACTCGACTTTACTATAAAAGGAGAGGAGCGGAAAGCCACTTGACTCGTTAGAGAGGGGCAAGCCAAAACCTACTCCTAAGAAGTTGCTGGATCAAAGTAGTACATAATACATCTGCCCACCAACAGTGGAGGGGGTTCGATTCCCCTTATACGCGATGTGGCGAAAAATACTGATTCAACGAGATATGACTTGTCTGCATTAAGATTTAAAACTTGTTGTCTACTTTCAGGAAATGTTTGGAATAGAGAACTTACAATAATACAACGCCGTATTCTCCGAAGATTGAGGAACAAAATATTCTTGTTGAGCAAATAGGGTACTCTTATGCCTACATTAAATCAATTGATTCGTCATGGTAGAGAAGAAAAATGGCACACGGATCGTACACTACTTGGTTTTGGAAGAATGGCACTTTAAATTTTGGTCAAATGCTTTTTTGGCTGAAACTTCCTTATTAACTATCACGAGTAATAAGACGGTTCTTACATATTTTCATACGGATACTCTATCTACTAATAATTTATTACTTATTAAGAAATGGTCCCATAGACATTCTACTAACCTCAATAAACATCATATACTTGACGAGTTATATTTTATATTGAATATTCAATAAATATATGTCATGTAGGGTTTTTGTTAGGTCTAAAAATACACAAGTAAGACACAACAGAAGTTTAAAATTTTGTTAACTTACTTGCCCCAACAATTCTGTCTGGTATGTTTACGCTACAATTGAAATCTGCAAAGACAGAAGAAGACTTACAGTTTATGTTATCTTAAGTCTCTACTAACGGGAGTGCACGCAATTGTCCTTACGACTGCAAGTCTTCGCTACGGTATACTCCTCTGTCAAGAAAGCCAGGAAATCTTGGCAGAGGTTTGAGAGTATTTTAATTCCTGAACTCTGAGTTCAGAAAGTAAGAATTCAAGTGTTTTTAGTAACATAAATTATGAGGTTAAATGCTGAATATATAGGGGAGATTGGGATACAAATCAGACCGGGATTAGGATTAAATCCTGGCCCAAAATCCAGTGCGATGGACCGATCCGATCGCCTTTGTCGTACCAATCGCGGCTCGACCTCTGGCGCGAGACGCTTCCCATTTATTTTAATGTTTCAGCATGTTTTAATTTTAATTAAATCCAAAATCTAATTTTGACTTAATTAATTTCCATCAAATGGAATTTATCTCATAATTTATTATTGATTAAAATATCTCGATTCTAAATCGAATATTTTATACTCTCTCAATATACCATTAGACCGAAAAGACAATCAACTTAGTGTGACCCTTTAGGCCTTCACACATCGACACCTAATCAAATTAAGGTTCACGGAACTCTGATCGCGCATGTGACGAACTCAATATGTGAAGAACGTTTACAAGACTCTAGTAAACACAACCTCTATGTGGAATGATAAATTTATTTCATTCGCGACACACTCGATCAAGCTTAGGATTTGTCAATTGTCTATCCAAATGACTTGATCACTTTATTTCATTTATATTAGTCGACAACTAGATCATATCTCAAATATGTCTCTTGCATTGGCCAATGACTTGGTCGACCTAATATCACTGATAAGCTAAGTGTTCTCTCGAATATCTAATCGAAGAATGAATCCTATTCTTGGCTCAACTACCACCTTAGTCTGTATCGCAATGTACCCAATTCAAGACATGTCTTCTCCTATAAGGAATTTAAGCTTAGGACATGATCAAAATACATTACTCTACAAACCCAGTGCGTATTGACCTTAAGTCAAAAGACCTTTATCTCCCACGTGCTGATAATACTCTATATATGTATAACAAATAGTGATATCAGTAGGGTATGCCAATACCCTCTAAGAGTATCCATGTGTCTATCATTAGCAACCATTACTAGTAGTAAGTGATACATACTACATTCTCTAAGAATGTGATGCAGACCACATGTAATGATCATCGGTCGAGGCTTCTTTAAGAACTATGCTTTATCATTAATATCTCACCCTATCAATGACAACGTTAGATTAAGGGATGCACATTAATGAATAATATAAACAATCAAATAATAATTAAGTAATTGCAAATGTCATCAATATATTAATCTCATTAATAATACGAATGTGTTCAAGTATATCTGTTCCTAAAATGATTGTATCTAGGACATATATACTTTCAATCTTCCACTTGGCCTAGAGTCAATCTCCAACGTATCTAATGCCCATGTTTTCGAAATGACCATTATGCTTGACTAAGCTTAATGATTTAGTAAATGGGTCTGCTAGATTTTCATCTGTGGGAACGTAGTCTAACTTTATTTTTTCAGTTTCCGCCATCTCTCTAAGTATGTGGTATTTCCTTGGTACATGCTTATTTCTGTTCGTTGATCTTGGTTCATTAGCTTGCACAATCGCGCAAGTGTTGTCACAATAAATAGTTATTGGACAAGTGACACTTGGAACAACCCTTAGTTCTTTTAAGAACTCAGATATTGCGACAACTTCCTTACCAGCTTCCGATCTAGCAATGTACTCGGCTTCGGTAGTTGAATCAACAGTTGTAGCTTGTTTGAAACTTTTCCAACTCACTATTCCACCACTTAAAATGAAGGCATAACCAGACTGAGACTTGACGTCATCAAGATCTATCTGAAAGCTAGCATGAGTGTACCCAGTAGCTACTAGCTTTTCTTGTCCACCATAGACTAAGAAATATTGTTTCGTTCATCTAAGATACTTAAGAATACTCTTGACTGCTTTCCAGTGTTCTTCCCCAGGATTTTACTGAAGGTTTCATCATAATCGACCCCAGGCCATTGATTATAACCTTTAGCCATCAATCTTGCTTTATAAGTCTGTACCTTGCCATATGCACCAGTCTTCTTCTTGAAGATCCACTTGCATCATATGGGTATAACCTCTGTTGGCAAATCAACCAAGTTCCATACTTGATTTATGTACATGGATTCCATTTCGGATTTTATGGATTTTTGCCATCTCTGTGAATCAATGTCTAACATTGCTTCGTTGTAAGTAGTTGGCTCATCATCATCAAGAATATCTATCTCATTGTGTATTTCAATAAGGAGGTTAAGTATTTTAGGTGCACGATGAATCTTAGTGGTCCTACGGAGTTGAATATTCTGCGTTTCAGTGTTTGTTGTATTTTGATTGTGAGAGGGTGTTTGTGTGTTGGATAATCCAGCACCTTGAGAGCTTTCAGGAATATTATTTTGAATAGGATGATGTACAACTATTGTGTCATCTTCCATTGGTTGTGTATGAGAGCCTTGCATTTCTGCATTATCCCTCACATCACTCCCACTGGCTGAAGGACATACTCTAAGTACCCAATCTTCATCAAATACTCCCACTGAATCCTTACCTAGGTCATTTGACAAGGGTTCATCCTCTATATTATTTTGTACTTCTTGAATTTCTTCAAGTTCTATCTTGTTGTAACTCTGTTCCTTGTAGACATAGTCTTCTTCAAGGAAAGTTGTATTTTTGGAAACAATAATCTTATGTTCGTCAGGAAGATAGCAGTAATATCCCCTTGTTTCCTTAGGATACCCCACAAAATAATACTTTTCACTTTTAGATTCCAATTTGTCAGTAAGCAACTTCTTTACATATGCAGGGCACCCCCAGGGTCACATGTGTCTAAGCGCTGGCTTCTTGCCATTCCATATATCATATGGAGTTTTCTCTACTGATTTTGAAGGAACTCTGTTCAAAATATAGATTAGGATTTGTAATGCATATCCCCATAAGTATGTTGGTAGAGTTGAGAAGCGCATCATGGATCTAATCATATCTAATAAGGTCTGATTTCTCCTCTCACCAACACCATTCATTTGTGGCATTCCGGGAGGTATCCAATGTGATTGAACTCCATGAAGCTTTAAGTAACCTAGAAATTCTTTACTTAAGTATTCACCTCATCGATCTGATCGAAGAGTTTTAATACTTGTTTCAAGTTGCTTATCTACTTCTGACTTGTACTCCATGAATTTCTCAACACATGCCCAAACCTTGAGATATCGTCTGTAAAAGTAATGAAATAAAGAAAGTCTCCTTTAGCTTGAGTTGAAAACGGCCCACATACATCCATATGGACTAACTCAAGCACCTCTTTGGCACGCACCCCTTTCCCAGAAAGTGATTTAGTTGTCATCTTTCCTCTTAAGCATGATTCATAGTTACCATATGACTCTAAGTCAAGTGGTTCTAGGTAATCTAATTTCTTTAATCTTGTTATCATTGATTCATTGATGTGACCAAGTCTGTAGTGCCATAAGTAGGTGAGATTTCTTGGATTACTTATTTTAGCTCATTTATTTTGAATATTGAATATTTCATGACTACAATTTAAAACATACAATCCATCCACAAGCGATGCATTTTCACAAATAAAATCATTATAAGATAAAACATAACTTCCATTGGTAATAAATGAGAAAAACCCATCAATATCTAACATAGGGACATAAATAATATTCCTCTTTAACGAGGGAACAAAATAACAATTATTGAGTTCTAAATAAAAGCCTGAAGGTAAATCTAGTTTATAAGTCCCCACGCGTTCAACATCAACTCTTGATCTGTTTCCAACGCGTAGATCTACTTCCCAAGGTCCAACCTTTCTGTTGTCAATTGGCCCCGCACATAGTTATAAATGTGTGAGCCACAAGCGGTATCTAATACCCAACAGTGAAAATTAGTTATAGACATATTTATTTCAATAACAAACATACCTTGTCCAGCAGGGCCAGAAGCACCTTATGCTTTGTCTCCCTTTGGATCTGTACAGTCCTTCTCCCAATGCCCCTTCCTATTGTAGTTCATACACATATCCTTAGCTGGCATTACCTTTTTCTTCTTCGTATCTCCCTTGAGCTTCATTACTGTGGGCGCAGCGATAGTTTTACCCTTCCTCTTCTGAGATTCCTTACCTTTCGATTTGGAATGACTAGAGGAGCTAACCATATGCACAACTTTACTCTTAGAGATTGAAGATTCAAAAGTTTCAAGCATGTTATGTAATGTTGGCAGGCTCACTTTAGTTTCATCCATGTTGTAATTAATGATGACACTCTCAAACGAACCAGGAAATGGATTTAGGATAAACGTGGAAGCAATTCTGTCATGAAACTTAATATTAACAGAAGCCAACCTTTCAATCATCCCAATCATCTTTAGCACATATGGATACACTTGGGCCTCCGTTCAGCCAACACTTAAAAAGATCTATAAGCAGCTCATGCTCCATTGTTTGAGACTGAGAGTCATAGAGGCTCTTTAGGTGTTCTAGCATCTATTTAGGACCCATGTTCTTATGCTGCCTCTGTAACTCTGGAGTCATAGAAGATAACATGATACATTGTGCCACAATAGCATCATCAAGATATTTCTGATAGGCTGTCTTGTCAAATAGGGCATACACTTTAAAATCTTCAGCAGGGACTGTAGGGAGTGTTGTATCCAATACATACTCAGTTTTTTCTAATCGCAACACCAAACACATATTTCTTAACCAGTCAGGAAATTGGCTCCATTCAACTTGTTTGTTTCAACCAACATTTTAAGTGACAAATTCGACATTGTAACTAAAGAAGATAGACTTGAAATTAACATTCTAACATAATTTCTATTGAACACATTCGTTAACTAATTTACATGGTCTTTAGTTTAATTAGATCTCACTATTTTAACATACTCTTTTACCCCATGAAATAATACAGACTCATATCAAATACGATCATAATGGGACAAGATCCAAACTCATGTTTTCTCCGCGTTTGCTGAGGCTGATAACTTCAACAACATGATCCAGTAGGTCTCTAAACCAATTACAAACAATTTGCAACTCTTGGTTGACCGAATGTTCTAAACAATACGATCTGTGTCCCTCGGCTGTCCGACACTGGGGCGCCAAGACAGCCTAGCAAGTCAACCCCGTTATGCGACTGCAATTATGTATCTAAGTGGGTTTTGCCTTCATCGAGCAAACACTGGGGGTGTAAATACTCAGGTTTATCACCTACTACAAAATTTATATGTATCTATGAAAGGGTCCGATTCCTCGTAGACTTAGAGCAAATGCTGGAGCATAAATACTCATCTCGCCGAAAAGGATTTTGCACCACAATCAATTATAATGGACGACGCGTTCATTTTAAATGAGACTTGTATTAAATTTTGGGGAACATTTTAATCCAGAGTTATATACAAGATCAACTATTACATGTTTCAAACATTACTCAAAGCATTTAAAATATGTATTTGGGCGCCGCCTACCCAAGCATGATTGCGGACTCTAAACTAGTTTTGAGCGCCGCCTACACAAGCATGATTTGCGGACTCTAAAACTTGGTAAAGTAAATGACGATCATTTAGCACGTAAACAGTATACCAACATACTGTGTAATAATAATCATAGTTTAAATTTCAAAAACTGAGATTTTAACTTTCTGGACATCAGGCGCCGCGACGCTGAACAGGTAGAAACTTTTGGTTTTTATTTCTGTGAATTAGGGTCGCGGTGCTTCACTATGGGGCCGCGGTGCCTATGTTCCAGTAAGCTCCGAATTTTAAACAAAGGTTTTAATCACGACCCCTGATAATTATCGTGAACGGCGCTGCGGCGCTCCGATGGATCTACGGCGTCGCCGTGAAACCCTAGCTGGCGCCGCCTACCCAAATATGATTGCGGACTCTAAACTAGTTTTGGGTGCCGCCTATCCAAGCATGATTTGCGGACTCTAAAACTTGGTAAAGTAAATGACGATTATTTAGCACGTAAACAATATACCAACATACTGTGTAATAATAATCATAGATTAAATTTTGAAAATTGAGATTTAAAATCTTCTGGACATCGGTAGCCAGGCCAGGTAATGTAATGAGCGTAAACTTTTGGTTTTTGTTTCTGTGAATTAGGGTCGCGACACCTCAGTTCCAGTAAGCTTCAAATTTTAAATGAAGGTTTTAATCACGACCTCTGATAATTACTGTGATCGGCGCCGCGGCGCTCCGATATGGATCCGCATCGTCGTCGTGAAACCCTAGCTGGCGCACAGACGTCCTTTACAGAGTGATTTCCGTACTGATTTTCTAAAAATCGTCCAACCCCCGAATCTAATTTGGGGTTCAGATTACAGGTCCTTTATACCAACCACCATTATCAATAACACACATGTCAACAATCATCCATTCCTACATCTTCTTCACCGTGCACCATGTTCGAAATGAACCGGTTTCTGCATAAGGCTCAATTCGTGCTATAACGGAATGACTTCCTCGATTTAGCGTAGTTGATAATTTAGGGTGATTACAAAGGTTAATCGCTAAGTCAAAGTATGTCAGATTTCAAGTAGCCTTGTTTTAATTCAGATTAAAATCAATTTTACGGTTAACCCATATTATCATGTCTTTCAATTGTTACATAACCATTGAACCAGTCTGGGCTCTGATAGCACTGTAGGGTTTTTGTTGGGCCTAAAACACACAAGTAAGACACAACGGAAATTTAAAATTTTGTTAACTTACTTGCCCCAATAAATTCGTATGGTATGTTTACGCTACAATTGAAATCTGCAAAGACAGAAGAAGACTTACAATTTATGTTATCTCAAGTCTCTACTAACGGGAGCGCACATAAGTGTCCTTACTACTGCAAGCCTTCACTACGATATACTCTTTTGTCAAGAAAGCCAGAAAATTGTGGCTGAGGTTTGAGAGTATTTTTATTCCTGAACTCTGAGTTCAGAAAGTAAGAATTCAAGTGTTTTCAGTAACTTAAATTATGAGGTTAAGTGCTGAATAAATAGGGGAGATTAGGATACAAATCAGACTGGGATTAGGATTAAATCCTGGTCCAAAATCTGAATTGCAGTGGACCGGTCGGATTGGCCCACTGCCGTACCAGCGTCGCGGCTCAGCCTCTGAGGCGCCGCGATGCTTCCCATTTATTTTAATGTTTCAGCATGTTTTAATTTAAATTAAATCCAAAATCTAATTTTGACTTAATTAATTAATTTCCATCAAATGGAATTTATCTCATAATTTATTATTGGTTAAAATATATCGATTCTAAATTGAATATTTTATACTCTCTCAATATACCCTTAGACCGAAAAGATAATTGACTTAGTGTGACCCTTTAGGCCTTCACACATCGACACTTAATTAAATTAAGGTTCACATGGAACTCCTAGACAGCGTCACATGACGAACTCAATATGTGAAGAACGTTTACAAGACTCTAGTAAACACAACCTCTATGTGGGATGATAAATTCCTTTCATTCGCAACACACTCGATCAAGCTTAGGATTTGCCAAGTGTCTATCCAAATGTCTTGATCACTTTATCTCATTTATATTAGTCGACAACTAGATCATTCTCAAATATGTCTCTTGCATTGGCTAATGACTTGGTCGACCTAATATCACTGAGAAGCTGAGTGTTTTCTCGAATATCTAATCGAAGAATGAATCTTATTCTTGGCTCAACTACCACCTTAGTCTGTATCACAATGTACCCAATTCAAGCCATGTCTTATTCTATAAGGAATTTAAGCTTAGGACAGGATCAAAGTACATTACTCTACAAACCCGGTGCGTATTGACCTCAGTCAAAGACTTTTATCTCCCACATGCTGATAATACTCTAGACATGTATAACAAATAGTTTATCAGCAGTGTATGTCAATACCATCTAAGAGTATACATACGTCATCACTAGTAACAATTACTAGTAGTAAGTGAGACATACTACATTCTCTAAGAATGTGATGCATACCACATGTCGACTTATAATATATCATCGATATCCCATTCTCAATGATCATCGGTCGAGACTTCTTTAAGAACTACGCTCTATCATTAATATCTCACTTTATCAATGACAATGTTAGCTTAAGGAATGTACATTAATGAATAACACAAACAATCAAATAATAATTCAGTAATTGCAAATGCCATCAATATATTAATCTCATTAATAATACGAATGTGTTCAAGTACATCTGTCCCTAAATTGATTATCTCTATGACATATATACTTTCAATCTCCCACTTGACCTAGAGCCAATCTCCAACGTATCTAATGCCCATGTTTTCAAAATGACCATTATGTTTGACTAAGCTTAATGGTTTATTAAATGGGCATGCTATATTTTCATCTGTGGGAACGTAATCTAACTTTATTTCTTCAGTTTCCACCATCTCTATAATTATGTGATATTTCCTTGGTACATGCTTATTTATGTTCGTTGATCTTGGTTCCTTAGCTTGCGCAATCGCGCCAGTGTTGTCACAATAAATCGTTATTGGACAAGTGACAGTTGGAACAACCCTTAGTTCTTTTAAGAACTCAGATATTGCGACAGCTTCCGATCCAACAATGTACTTGGCTTCGATAGTTGATTCAACAGTTGTAGCTTGTTTGGAACTTTTCCAACTCACTATTCCACCATTTAAAATGAAGGCATAACCAGACTGAGACTTGAAGTCATCAAGATCTGTCTGGAAGCTACCATAAGTGTACCCAGTAGCTACTAGCTTTTCTTGTCCACCATAGACTAAGAAATATTGTTTAGTTCGTCTAAGATACTTAAGAATATTCTTGACTGCTTTCCAGTGTTCCTCCCCAGGATTCTGCTGGAATTTGCAAGTCATACTTAGTGCAAAAGCCACATCTTGCCTTAAATAGGTCCTGACATACATGCTTGATCCTATAGCTGAAGCATATATGATCCTCCCCATGCGTTCAAGTTCCAACAGTAGAAGGACTATCCTTCTTTGATAACTTGATGTCTTGACCTATAGGAAGATTTCCTTTCTTGGAATTCTCCACGGAGAAACGTTTTAGAACTTTATCTATGTATACGGATTGTGACATCCCCAACAATATATTAGGTCTATCTCTGTAGATCCTAATTCCAAGAATGTAACAGGCTTCATCCAAGTTCTTCATCATGAAGGTGTTGGATAACCAATTCTTGACTGATTGCATGAGAGACTTATTATCTCTCATTATCAATATGTCTTCTACATATATAATAATGAAGACAATACTCTCATCTGTGCGTTTACTATAAACGCATGAGTCTTCTTTGCTTCTAACAAAGTCAAACGATTTGACTGCTCTGTCAAAGAAAATATTCTAACTTCTTAAGGCTTCACTGGCGGATCCATTAGCAACATGGTGGTGCAGTTGCACCACCAGATTTTTTTAAAAAATTTGTCTTCTAGGCATAAAAAAAAAAAAAATCTTCTAGGCATAAAAAATTAAAAAAAAAAAATTGCACCACCAAATTTTGTCTCCTGGATCCACCACTGTGTAGCTTGCGTACTACTTTGGGTTGAGTCTTGGATGTAAAACTCTCTGGTTGTATCATATACACCTCCTCAATTAGATTACCATTGAGGAAGACAATATTAACATCCATTTGTCAAATATCATAATCATAGTATGTAGCTATTGCAAGCAAAATCTGAATGGACTTAATCTTTGCAACATGTGAGAAGGTTTCATCATAATCGAACTCAATATGTGAAGTACGTTTACATGAATCCAGCAAACATAACCTTTATGCGAGATGATAAATTCCTTTCATTTGCGACACACTCGATCAAGCTTAGGATTTGTCATGTGTCTATCCAAATGACTTGATCACTTTATTTTAACTATATTAGTCGACAACTAGACCATATTCTAAATATGTCTCTTGTATTGGCCAATGACTTGGTCGACATAATAGCACTGAGAAGTTGAGTGTTCTCTCGAATATCCAATCGAGGAATTAATCTTATTCTTGGCTCAACTACCACCTTAGTTTACAACGTAATCCACCTAACACAAGTTGTATCTTATCCTATAAGGAATTTAAGCTTAGGACATGGTCAAAATACATTACTATGTAAACAAGATATATATTATCAGACCATATATATCCCAAACACCTACTATTCTATATTTCCAAAAAGAAGTAGTGGTTTAAGAAATTAATCGGCTACTTGCTTTCTGTTATAAATAGAAGAATGGAAAAAAAGAAATTCATTAAGGTTAAAATGGATGGGGTTAACAAGGAGAAAGGGTAAATTTGAGTAACTTTTATAACTTTATGGATATATATAAGGGTACCAAACTCAGGATAAATTGAAGGATGTCATTTTTTTATCCTGCGTTTGGTACGAGTATTAATTAATCTTGCGATTATTTTATCCCACCATTTATAGTAAAATAATGAAATTAACTATCTCATATATAAGGTGAGATAACTTATCTCGTGAGATATTTTTATCTATCTCATTTCGCATACCAAATAACCCATGATAGTATAAGAGAGGGTATTATTAACCCTTTTCAATAGTAGACAAAAAGAAAAACAAATGTTACATGCAAAATGGACAAGGTCTCTTCCTTTTTGGCCCGCTAATAGCACCAATCATCGATCTAATGTGCCAATTAGCCAAAAGTTTTTAAAAATGAAAAAAGAAAAAGAGTGTCAATAGTCTCATCTTCACTTTCTTTTCAGGTAATTTCAGTACAGCTTCCCACTTTCAAATGGAACATGGTGAACACATTTGATAATCTAGATTGTAAAAACTAAATAACCACTGAATTATCAATCAAATTTGAATATATTTTTTTATTTATTTCCTCTATTCCAAAATTGTTAGTACAATGGCCATCAATAATCCGCTTGAATAAATCAATTATATGAAGATTGAAGTTCTTTTCCTACTAATAAGTAATAAGGGTGGTACATGTAGGCGTTTTATCGGGTTCATACACGTAGCGAAATTTGAAAATTTATGTTTCAAACCCGACATGGCGGTCAAACTGTAGTATGATTATATAATGTAAAATAACACAAAACAAGAATGTAATACTTCGAACGAAGACTTACATTTGTAGTTAGCAATCTGAAACCTTGAAGCTTTGTGTAGTCCAGCAGAGCTTTAGAAGAGATTTGTCTCTTGCTTTTGGTATAAATAAATGGGAAGGGGAATCCTCTTATTTATAACTGAAGAGGACAGTTAGGGTTCCCCAAATGGGTCAACCCATTAAAACCTCAGCAGATTGGGCCAGCAGTCGGATCCACTGGACGCGCCTCAGCACCGCGACTCTGCGCTAGACACGCGTTCAGGCGCCGCGCCACTGTCCCATTTTCTGCCTTGTTTCCCTTTCTTTCTAATGTATCGATCATCAACCGAACATATATATAATCTCTTCTCTAATTACATCCTTCAATCGACGGAACATTTGACTTAGTGTTACCTTCAGGCCTTTACATATCGACACTAACAACATTAGAGTTTTTACGGAACTCCTAGACTGCGCCGGAAGATGAACTCAATATGTAAAGTTTAGCTACACGAAACATGTGAACTGAACCTCTATGTGGAAAAATAAAATCATTTCATTCACGATACACTCAATAAAACTTGGGATTTGTCAAGTGTTTATCCAAATGGCTTGATCATTATACCTCATCTATATTAGTTGACAACATGACCATATCAAAGTCATGTCCATTGCGTTGGCCAACGACTTAGTCAACCTAATACCATATGAGGATCTGAGTGCTCTCTCGAAGATACATTCGAGGAATGAATCCTAATCTTGGCTCAACTACCACCTTTAATCTACTTCGTAACGTACCCAAAACAAGCTGTGTTTCAACCTATAAGGCATTTGAGCTTAGGACAGGGTCAAAGTACATTACTCTGTAAATAAGGTGGTATCGACCTAAAGTCTAAGGACTTCTATCTCCCACACGCCGATGACATTATAGACATATAACAAAATAATACATCAGCAGGGTATACCAATACTTCAACAAGTATTCATGCGTCCATAATGAGTTGTCATAACTAATATCAAGTGAGACATACTACATCCCCTAAGGATATGATGCAGACCACATGTCGACGTATCATATATCATCGATATCCCATTTTCGATGATCATTAGTCGAGACAATTTAAGAGTTACGTTATAATATTAATTCTCACACCATTAATAACCACGTAAACTATGGGGATGCATTTATAGAATATTATAAACAATCAACTAATAATTCAACAAATGCAAATGCCATAATATTAATCATCATTAATGTAAATATGAATGTGTATAAAGTACATTTTGTCCTAATACAGATTGTTTCTAGGACATACATATACTTTCAATCTCCCACTTGGCCTAGAGCCAATCACCAATATATCTAATACCCATGTTCTCAAAATGATCATTATGCTTTACTAAGCTTAATGGTTTAGTAAACGGTTCTGCTAGATTATTGTCTGTGGGAACATAATCTATCATAATATCTTCAGCTTCCACCATCTCTCGGAGAATGTGGTACTTTCTCGGTACATGTTTGTTTCTGTTTGTTTATCTTGATTCTTTTGCCTGTGCAATTGCACCAGTGTTGTCACAATAAATAGTTATTGGACAACTAGTACTCGGAACAACCCCTAGCTCCTTCAGGAACTCAGAAATCACGACAACTTCTTTAGCAGCTTCCGATCCAGCAATGTATTCCGCTTCAGTAGTCGAATCAGCAGTAGTAACTTATTTGGAACTCTTCCAGCTCACTGCTCCTCCATTGAAAATGAACGTGTAACCAGACTGAGATTTGAAATCATCAACATCTATCTGAAAACTAGCATCAGTATACCCAGTGACAACTAGCTTATCATCTCTACCATAGACTAAGAAGTAATCTTTAGTACATCTGAGATACTTAAGAATACTTTTGACTGCCTTCCAGTGTTCCTCACCAGGATTCTGCTGGAACTTGCAAGTTATACTAAGTACAAATGCCACATCTGGCCTAGTACAAGTCATGGCATACATGATCGATCCTATAACCGAAACATATGGGATCTTCTTCATTCGCTCAAGTTCTACAACACTAGAAGGGCAACCCTTCCTAGATAACTTGATGCCTTGACCCATTGGAAGACCGCATTTCTTGGAATTATCCATTGAAAAATGTCTAAGCACTTTGTCTATGTAGATTGACTGTGACAGCCCCAACAATCTATTAGGTATATCTCTATAGATCCTAATTCCCAGAATGTAGTAGGCTTCACATAAATCCTTTATCATCAAGGTTTTGGACAACCATTCCTTAACTAACTACATGAGAGTCTTATTGTCTCTCATTATCAATATGTCATCAACATATATGATAATGAAGACAATACCCTCATCCTTGCGTTTGATATAAACACAAGGATCCTCTTTGCTTCTGACGAAATCAAAAGATTTGATAGCCTTGTCAAAGCAAATATTCCAACTCCTAGAGGCTTTCTTAAGTCCATAAATGAATTTCTACAGCTTGCACACAACATTTGGTCTGGACTCGGATGAAAAACCCTCGGGTTGTTTCATATACACTTCCTTAATTAGATTACCATTGAGGAATGCAATTTTGACATCCATCTGCCAAATGTCATAATCATAATGTGCAGCTATAGCAAAAAAAATCCGAATAGACTTTATCTTAGCAACTGGTGAAAAGGTTTCATCATAATCCACACCAGGATGCTGATTAAAACCTTTAGCCACTAGTCTAGCTTTATAAGTATGAATCTTGCCAAAGGCATCAATCTTCTTCTTGAAGACCCATTTGCATCATATGGGTTTAACCTCATTTGGCAAATCAACCAAGTTCCACACTTGATTGATATACATAGATTCCATATCGGATTTCATGGCTTCTTGCCATCTCTTCGAATCAATGTCTAGCATTGCTTCGTTGTAGGTTGTAGGCTCATCATCATCGGGAATATCTAACTTATTTTGTGTTTCCACAAGTAGATTTAGTCTTTTCGGAGGACGATGAGTTCTAATAGATCTACGGAGTTGAGTGTCTTGCAGTCCAGTTTCAGGTATGTTCTGATTGTGAGAAGGTTCTTGTGCGTTGGTTGATCCACCAATATTAGAGCTTTCAGGAATATCATTTTCATGTCTTTCCTGAATGGAAGGAGGTGCAACTGGTACACTTGCTCCCAAGGTCTGTGCAGAAGGATCTTACATTTCTGCATCATTCCTCGTAGCACTCCCACTGGCCAAAGGGCGTACCCAAAGTACCCAATCTTCGCCAAAAGCTCCCACTGAATTCTTGCCTTTATCATCTGGCAAGGATTCAACCTCTATGTTACTTTGTTCTTGAATTTCTTCAAGTTTTATCCCTGTGCAACTCTCTTCCTTGTAGACATATTCATCTTCAAGAAAAGTTGCATTCCTAGAAACAAATATCTTATGTTATCCAGGAAGATAGAAATAGTATCCCTTAGTTTCTTTTGGATACCCAACGAAGTAACATTTCTCACTCTTTGACTCCAACTTATCAGTGATCAACTTCTTAACATATGCAGGGCACCCTCAGGGCCTCATATGTCTAAGTGATGGCTTTTTGCCACACTATACCTCATATGGCGTATTGTCAACTGATTTAGAAGGAACTCAGTTCAGAACATATATTGAGGTTAGTATAGCGTATCCCCAAAGGTATGTAGGAAAAGTTGAAAAGCTCATCATGGATCGAACCATGTCAAGAAATGTTCAGTTTCTCCTTTCGGCAGCACCATTCATCTATGGTGTTCCAGGAGGTGTCCATTTTGAATGAACTCCATGAAGCTTTAAGTAATCTAGAAATTCTTTACTTAAGTATTCACATCCTCGATCAGATCGAAGAGTCTTGATACTCTTTGAGAGCTGTTTCTCAACTTCACACTTAAACTCCTTAAACTTTTCGAAGGCCTCGGATTTGTGTCTCATAAGATACACATATCCTTACCTTGTCAAGTCATCTGTAAAAGTAATGAAGAATGAGAAACCTTCTCTAGCTTGAGTCGAAAATGGTCCACATACGTCTGTATGTACCAACTCAAGCACCTCCTTGGCACAGATCCCCTTTCTAGAAAGAGGTTTAATGGTCATCTTACCCTTCAAACAGGATTCACAATTACCATAAGATTGTAAGTCAAATGGTTCTAGGTAATTTAATTTCCTCAACCGTTCTGTCCTTGTTTGATTGATATGACCAAGTCTACAAGTAGGTAGAATTTTTTTCACTTATCTTAGCTCTTTTATTTTGTACATTGAAAATTTCCATGCGGCAGTTTAATGTATACAATCCATTCACAAGAGGCGCAATTCCATACACAACATCATCATAAGCCAAAATCATATTGCTATTAGAAATGCTTGAGGAAAAGCCCTCAGTGTCAAGAACAGGAATGAAAATAATGTTCCTCGTCAATAAGGGAACATAAAAACAATTGTTTAACATTAAAATATGTCGGAAGGTAAATCTAATCTCTAAAATCTCCCACGCGCTCAGCATCAACTCGTGCTCCATTTCTGACGCGCAGGTCCACCTCTCGAGGCCCGACCTTCCTGCTATTAGTTAGCCCCTGCACATTTTTACAAATGTGTGAGCCACCAGCGATATTAAGTACCCAGGAGTGAGAATCATTTATAGACAGATTTATTTCAATTACAAACATACCTTTTTCAGTAGAGGCTAAAGCACCTGGTGCCTTCCTCATCCTGGAGCAGTGCACTCAAACTTCCAGTGCCCCTTTCTGTTGCAATTCTTGCACACATCCTTTGTCGAGGTTAGCTTCTTCTTCTTCTTCTTCTTCGCCCCTCCTTTGGGCTTCATTGCTGCTGGCGCAGCAATAACTTTGCCCTTTCTCTTCTGTGGTCCCTTACCTTTCGTTTTGGGATGACTAGAGGAGCCAACCATTAGGATAGGTTTGCTCTTGGAGATCGAAGACTCGAAGGTTTTCAACATATTGTGTAACTCCGACAACTTTGCCTTATTTCCATTCATATTATAGTTTATGATGAACTCTCGAATGAACGTGAAAGTGAATGTAGGATAAGGGTGGAAGCAATTCTGTCGTGAAACTTTATTTTAATGGAGGCCAACCTTTCGATCAACCCAATCATTTTGAGCACATGCAGAGACACCTGACCCCCTTCATTGAGTCTACACTTAAAGAGTTCTATGAGTCGCTCAAACTCCATGGTCTGAGACTGAGAATCATAGAGACTCTTCAAATGTTCTAACATTTCATTGGGCCCCATGTTCTCATGTTGTCTTTGTAATTCAGGAGACATAGAAAACAACATCAAACACTGTGTCGAAGTGGCGTCATCATAGTGCTTCTGATAAGCAACTTTATCAAATGTGGCATACTCGACAGAGTTTTTAGCAGGCATGGTAGGGAATACTGTGTCCAATGTATACTCAATTTTCTCTTGTCTCAGGATGATTCTTATCAAAGGTGGCATACACGACTGTGTTTCAGCACCTAAGTAAATTTGGCCTTTGCGAGCAAACACTTTGGTGTAAATACCCACAAAAGTTTATCATCTACTTTTACTTTAACACATTTATGAAAGGGCCTGAGTCCTCGTATACTTAGAGCAAATGCTTTGACATAAATATTCATATCGCCGAAAAGGATTTTGCACCCTAACAAGTATAATGGACGACGCGTTTTAATTTAGACTTGTATTTAATGTTTGGGGAACATTTTCAATTTTCGGGGATTTCATTCAAGAACAACAAACATGTCATACATCATATGACATTCTATCATGCAATTTCTAAACACATTTAGATGGGAAACCATCAAACCCATTAGGCATGATATAAGATGGTTTTAATCAAATACTGGGTGCCGCCTACCCAGACAATTATTTTGGTCATTCAAAGTAAACAATTACTGGGCGCCGCCTACCCAGCCAATAATTGCGGACGCTATGCTAATAATTTAAATGCATCATATTCAAACACTTAGCACATTTGTATATTATATAATAATATATCATTAAAGATAATCATAGGTCTATTTGTCTAAGCTCTAAAATCTATGTCTATGCCAAACAGTCCCTAAACATTTTCTGAATTTAAAATTTTGATTTTCAGGAATTCTGCAAACTTTTAATATTTACAGTTTAGTCCCTTAAGAATTTAAAAGTTCAATTTGAACCCTATTAAATTCAGAAAATACAATTTTAACTCTCAGAAAATACTTTCAGGTTTCAGGGACCTGTTTGCAATTTCCAGAACTTAAAATCCTATTTTTTTTTTATTTAACTACATATTTGCCTGAAAGGACCAAATCTGTCTAATTAAAACTTTTATTTTCAGATTCTGATATTTTGAAAACTTCAGAATCAGAATCTGAATATAATAAACATCAGTTTCTGATTTTCAATTTTTTTTTAAAAAAATACCGTCGACAGCGCCGCGACCCTAACAGGTGGTGTCGCGGTACCTTAGAGGCAGTAAGTCTGAAAATTTATATTAAGTTTTCTGGATGAACAGCGCCGCGACGCTCTAGAATAGAGCCGCGACGCCTCTGGCGTAATCAGGTCAGCACCGCGACGCTCCATCGTGGAACCGCGGTGCCGCCTCAAAAACCCTAGCAGGTGTCGCGGTGCTCTAGAACAGAGTCGCGACTCCTTACCTCCAGAAATGCAAAATCCCAAAAATCTGAACTCCTAAAACTGATTTAGGGTCAGATTTTCAGATCTATCACTTGCCAAGCCATCACCATTAAACAATACGTTCATCGACCATCATTCCAATTTTCTTCTCGTCCTTCGTTTCAAAGCACCATGCTCTAAACGAACCGGATAACACATATCAACTTAGAAGAGTTATATATTGGAATGACTTCCTCGATTACATCATTATTTTAACAGAGCCCGGTGCCAGGACTATGTGTTCTAAAGATTTAGGATTTTAAAGCCTTTAACGACATAAAATTAGATCTAAACAAATCCTAACACATGTTATCATTAATATTCATCATATAATCACACAAAACAGCCCAAGCTCTGATAACACTGTAGGCGTTTTGTCAGGTTCGTACACGCAGCGAAATTTGAAAATTTATGTTTCAAACCCGACATGGCGGTCAAACTGTAGTATGATTATATAATGTAAAATAACACAAAACAAGAATGTAATACTTCGAACGAAGACTTATATTTGTAGTTAGAAATCTGAAACCTTGAAGCTTTGTGTAGTCCGAGGGTGCGCACGCAAATATCCTTCGATTTGCAAGTCAAGAACTTTGATGTAATTTTCTAACTCTTGGAATGCTAGGAATTCCAGCAGAGCTTTAGAAGAGATTAGTCTCTTGCTTTTGGTATAAAGAAATGGAAAGGGGAACCCTATTATTTATAGCTGAAGAGGACAGCTAGGGTTCCCTAAATGGGCCAGCCCATTAAAACCTCAGCAGACTGGGCTAGTAGTCGGACCCACTGGACGCGCCTCAGCTATCTATAAGTGGCTCCGTAGTGCTACACACGCGTTCAGGCGCCGCGCCCCTGAGTCTATGGCGTCGCGGCCCTGTTCCATTTTTTGTCTTGTTTCCATTTCTTTCTAATGTCTCGATCATAAACCGAACATATATATAATCTCTTCTCTAATTACATCCTTCAATCGACGGAACATTTGACTTAGTGTTACCTTTAGGCCTTTACATATCGACACTAACAACATTAGGGTCTTCACGGAACTCCTAGACTGCGCCGCAAGATGAACTCAATATGTAAAGTTTAGCTACACGAAACATGTGAACTGAACCTCTATGTGGGAAGATAAAATCCTTTCATTCATGACACACTCAATCAAGCTTAGGATTTGTCAAGTGTCTATCCAAATGGCTTGATCGTTATACCTCATCTATATTAGTTGAAAGCAGGACCATATCAAAGACATGTCCATTGCGTTGGCCAACGACTTAGTCAACCTAATACCACATGAGAATCTGAGTGCTCTCTCGAAGATACATTCGAGGAATGAATCCTAATCTTGGCTCAACTACCACCTTTAATCTACTTCGTAATGTACCCAAAATAAGCCGTGTCTCAATCTATAAGGCATTTGAGCTTAGGACAGGATCAAAGTACATTACTACGTAAACAAGGTGGTATCAACCTCAAGTCTAAGGACTTATATCTCACACACGCCGATGACATTATAGGCATATAACAAAATAGTACATTAGCATGGTATGCCAATACTTCAACAAGTATTCATACGTCCATCATGAGTTGCCATAACTCGTAGCAAGTTAGACATACTACATCCCCTAAGGATATGATTCAGACCATATGTCGACGTATCACATATCATCGATATCCCATTTCGATGATCATTAGTCGAAGCAATTTAAGAGTTACGTTATAATATTAATTCTCACACCATTAATAACCATGTAAACTCTGAGGATGCAGAATATTATAAACAATCAACTAATAATTTAATAAATGCAAATGCCATAATATTAATCATCATTAATATAAATATGAATGTGTATAAAGTACATTTTGTCCTAATACAGATTGTCTCTAGGACATACATATACTTTCAGTACAAACATATGAATATTGAAGTTCTTTTCCTACTAATAAGGGTGGTATAATGATAAATACTCCTTAATTATTAACGAAGTCTCGGGCTCGAGTTTCGAGTTACCTTTGTTAGGGAGCGCTGTAACGCCCCATTTTCAACCGGAGTCGGAAACGGGATTACTGCTACATGGTTGGATTCCTGAAATGCATTTTAAGGAGTCGTCACCTAATTATTATAGTGAATTAGGACACTAAAAATGTAGCATAAAATACTACAAATGATCTCCATTTTTTAAAGGTCTGCGAAAGCTATGTGAGATTCTAGGTAAGGGTTCTTTATTATCCTAAAGGGAAGGGATTAGGCACCCTAAAGGATCCGCTAACTTGCGGTTGTCCGTTCAAACTTAGGTTTAATATTATTGTGCTAACATGCAATCTATAATTCTAAAAGTGTTCTAATTATTAAACTAACCAAGAGATATTTAAACTGGACATGCAAATATTTAAAATAAATATGAAGGGAAATTAGCAACTTTTCGCTTTTATTTCATTTTATGCGAATGATTTAACTTTGGGGTGCGCCTCCGGGTACCTGCAAAAGACACTTAGTAGAAGAGTTAGTAAATAATAAATAAATTACCAAACAAACGCAATGTATGTATATATATATATGTAAAAGATATATTTTTATATAGTGTGGGCTCAGCTAGTGTTATGCCAAGGATACTAAGACATGAGAAGCCAATATCGTTACGGCGGCGGTCGACTCGCCTCCTGGTGAACGATACTATGCATTCTCGTCTAATCTTTTTCACTTTCCTCCTCGCCCACATATTCCGTCTCGCTTACCATGGAGGCCTCCAGATCGACGGATAAATCCTTCTTTGGCCAGTGTAGTATCAAGTTCAAAATCAGTAAAATACCAAGTGTAGCAACTTGTTCAAAAATTAGTAAAATACCAAGTGTAGCAACTTGTTCAAAAATCAGTAAAATACCGAGTGTAGCAACTTGTTAAAAAATCAGTAAAATACCAAGTGTAGCATTTGTTCTAAAATCAGTTTAACAAAGTAAAGGGCAAAAATCGTCCGAAATCAGTAAGGAAACAACAGAACATCAGATTCAGTCACCAAATAGTTTATCGGGAATATACTATCACCGGAATAACTCAAAACGTCGCTGGAGCGAACCCAATCAGTGCAAGATCGAATAAATAGCAAAAATACCAAAAAAAACGAACAGTCCGTCGACAATAGAAAAACAACAAAGCGGTAATCACGATCCAAATCCGGCGACAACATCAAAAGAAGCAGATTGACAACAAGAAGTCAAAGAATCCAGTTCGCCGAAAACCGCAGACGAAATGGGACAAATCGGGCCACGAATCAGCTAAAACCAAATGAAAACAGTAACGGATCCGAGAGAGGTCACCGAAAACATTACAATGTCGTCGGAGGCACCAAATCAGTCCAACAAACGCACAAAAACAGAGAAACAAATAATGTTACCGGAGGTTTTACTCTGACACATTTCAACATTATCAACAGAGGGAGGCAGCAGCGGCGTCACTTCCACGGCGAGGTCGCCGGAGCGACGCCGCCATAACAGTGGTACGGTCGACGGGAACAGTGGAATAGAAAGGCGTAGTGGTTAGGGTTTGCTGTGGAAAGGAGAGGGAGAATAGGGGCGGCTGGGCTAAGTTCTGGGCGGCTGAAGGGAAAGGAGGGGCGGCTGAGGGTTTAGAGAGGGGCTAGGCGGCTGGGAGTTGGTTTTGGAGACAAAGTGGGGGAGGGTGCTGATCTGTGCGGCTGCTATGGAGTATCGAGGGGGTTCGCCGGAGCTTGGAGCTCCGGCGAAGGGCGGCGGAGGGCGGCGACGACAGAGGTGAAGAGAGGAGAGGAAGACCTCCTCTTTCTCAAATGAAAATGGGCTCAGCCCTTATTTTATTTTTTTTAAAATTGCTGAACGTTGGCTGCCCTCCCTTTTAATGGGGGGGTGATGTTTAATAAATAGGGGGAGTAGATTAGGGTTTGGTATTTTAGGGGGAAATGAAAAGTGGGGTTTGAAATTTAAAAATGGGGGGGGGGGGGGGGAAAAAAAAGGGGTTGTTTGGATGAAATAGAAATGGTGTTGGATTGGAATGATTCGGATTGGGTTCCGTACTGGACTGGTTTGACAAAATGCAACGCGGGTTAATTATTTTAAAAGAAAAATTATTTAAAAGATGCAAGATTATAAAAATACAAATGTCGATGCAATAATAATAAAAATACGATATTTAACAAATGTTTAATGTCTAATTAAAATTAAAGTCGGATGTCAATTAATTATTTAAAGAAACGCAAATATTATTAAAATAAACGACGATGTAGTAATAATAGAAACATAACATAACGCTTAATTTAAAAATAAAAGATGCAATGTCATTTTGTAAAGAAATAAATATAGAATATAATGTAAAAATATGCAAAATAACGATTAAAATGTGGTGTGCTAAAATACTTTAAAATTGCACGAAATATACAAAAACGGGTCAAAATTGACTGTCAACAAGCGCTTTATCCCCAATGTGGAACTTTCTGGTACAAATCTGAATTTTGTCAGGCTCCAGATCATTGAGTGGTAAATCAAAAAGTTTTTTTTACCTTCACGGTAAAATAAAGTTTCTTACTGTAAAATCAATTAATCCTGAAATTTTGTATTCTAAAAAATAGCATTTCTAACTCTACTCAGATCGCTCTCTTAGAGAGTTCGCCCAATTCCTTCATGTACTGAGTATGATACAATTCGTGTCCTCACAAATTGCTCAGCCAAAAACTCCTGCGACGGAATCCAATCTTCTACACCGTCGTCATCATCGCCGCCACCGTTGAAGTAACAGTGTATAGGGATGGCAGGTGGGTACAAATTTGCAGATTCTGCACCGCACCCGCCCAAGTTGGGGTGGGTATGGGTATAACTTTGGCGGGTAGTGGGCGGGTATGAGTATTGAAAATGTACCCGCCACATGTGGTGGATTTGCAGTTATACCCGCCTCATACCCACCTCTCCCGCCCCGCATCCAACCGCCTGCCTACCCGCCCGCTTACACGCCTCATAAGCCCAACAATAGTTGTAGCAGTCCGTAAGCCCAATGCCAATAACAAGTGAGTAGGCAAAACCCTACTAACTTACACTTAGTCCAGACTTCATCCTTCTTCACGCCTCCCTCTCTTCTCTCGTTCACTCTTCTCTTTGGTCTTCACGCCTCCCTCTCTCGTTCACTCTTGAAATTCTGAGTTAACTTGGTTTCAAGCAAGAAGCCAAAAGAAACAAAGAAGATGACAAAAAGGAGGAAATACATATAAACCCCCACCCCACCTTACCCCACAAAACTAGCCTCCACCAAACCACCATTTTCAAGTCGTCATCTTCTTCTATGCCGCCATTTAATTTCCTCTACTTCTCATGTCTATATATGTATTCAATACGAAACTGAGGTACTTTTTCTTTTCTTATCTTATTTATATGGGTATTGGGTTTTTGTTTCATTTTCTTTTCTTGAAATATAGGGTTAAAATTGTATATTTGTATTTTTTTATCTGTCATGTATTATTATTGTGTTTATTATACCATTTTCTGATAGAGATTGGGGTTTTATGCCTCTTTTTGAATTTTGCTTGTAGTAAAAAAGACAAGTGTTGAAGGAGATATGGAAAATGAAGGAAATAGTTTGGTGCCTAAACTTGCGGGATGGAATTTGAATGATTCAAATAATAATCCTAAGAACAATGATGGGTTGTATCAGGTTTTGAAAGCAGTTGAAGCTGCGGAAGCCACCATTAAGCAACATGTTTGCTAATCCTTCATTCCTTGCGTGAATGGATGTTTAAGCTTATGATCTTTTAAGTTGTCCTGCATTTGGCCGAGTGCATTTGAGTGTGATATTAGATATTAAATGGTCAGGCGGGTACAAACGGGTATTGGCGGGTGGCGGATATCCACTTGGGTGGTGGAGAGGGTGTGAATTTAGAAATATATGTTAGACATATTTTGTATACACTTTTTGAGTCATTTTTAGTTGGTATTTTTCTTATTTTTGTTGAAATAAGTGTCGTGTTAGGGTCGTTTTTCTTTCTTTTGAGTCACAGCGGTTCTAAATGGCAAAATGGCAAAAAGAAGCTAAACGTGGGCAGAAAAGGAGGCTCCCGAAGCAAAAAGGACGAAAGTTGGCAGATCCGGACGAAAGCATGCAGGGCCGCGACACCATAATTCCTGAGAAGCCGCAAAACATTCAGCGTTGCGGCGCCATAATGCAGGGCCGCAGCGCCGACGCGGGTAAATCCAGATCCGAGACAGAATTGACAAGGGGCAAAAGGGTCCGAAGCACACGTTTTTGACATCATATATAAACCCTTGGGACAGATTTCAAGGATACCGGGTAGATTCTAACACAACTTTGGAGGCTGGAAGATTGGAGACCTAGTTCAAGTTATTTTCTCTTTTCTTTGTTTTATTTCAGTTCATGTTGGATATTGAATTAGTTCTTAGCATGTCTATGGCTATGAGCTAAACTCTTAATTAAGGCTTTCCATTGAATCGCTTGAAACTTGTTTTTATGAATTAATGTATTAGTTTGGTTTCTTCTTCATCTTGTTAAGATTTATTCAATATTGGTTTGAATATTTGATAATTAACTGATCACTAATTGTCATAATTTATATGATTTCGAATCGAGATCCGAGATGAGAGATTTGGATATGCTGTAATTGAATAAACATATGTTAAAATCGCGGACGAAAGTACCCCGATACTTGTGTAGTAATTAAGGTTAATGTTCTTAATCCTCCTATGTGGTAAAATCTATCATAGAAACATAGAAGGTTTCTATATAGGGTTGAGATTTTATATATCCAAACCGGAATATAAGACATACGAGTTAACCTGTTATCTTAACGTAGAAGAAGAGACCATTGTTGTTGCATTAAGGATTAAAAAGAGTGGATAGTCGAGGATATTGGAAGCCCTATTTCCATCATAACTGATTTAACCCAAATCATACTTAGTTTAATTCCTGCAATTTACTCTAGTTAACTCTTAGATAAAAAACCAAAACACTCTTACGATTGCCAAATGGATACCATAGATTAGATAATCGATAATTGATAACCAGTCTTTGTGAACGACATTTGGTTTTACAGACTATATTACCTGAAGTGATACGTACACTTGCGTGAGCATAAGTAAAATAGCTAACAAGTTTTTGGCGCCGTTGCCGGGGACTGACGTATATCAATATCGACTTAACTAATCTTATTTCTATTTTGTTTTATTTTTTATTTTTTTATTTCCCATTTCTTATTTTAGAACATTTTTGTCGTGATATATTTGTTGATTTTGATCGATTTCAGGAAGTTAGTTTATGTGAAGTAGGAGAGGAGAAGACACTCATATCCCTCTGAACCCTGAGATTGAAAGATAGTGCAGACAGAACAGGAAGGACAAAAGAATTGTTGATTCATTAGCAATGGGTGACCAATACAACAACAACGGGTTACATGGCGATGTGGGGAATGATGAAGTACCGGCTGTCATGGGACAAGTCTCGCGTCCTGCAGAGAGGAGCCTGGGGGACTACGTTCTACCAACAGTTACATGTGCACAGACCTGCTTAAGGTTCCCAACAATATGAGCCAACAATTTTGAAATCAAACCTGCTATTTTAAGTATGGTGCAGAACACAGTCCAGTTTGGAGGGTTGCCATCTGAAGATCCACATATGCACATTACAAACTTTCTGGAGCTGTGTGTCACTTTCAAATATAATGGCGTTACTGATGATGCCATTCAGTTGAGGCTTTTCCCATTTTCAGTCACGGACAGAGCAAAAGTTTGGTTGAACTCCCTGCCAACAGACTCCATCTTCACATGACAGGATCTAGCTCAGAAATTCCTTGCAAAGTTCTTCCCACCATCAAAGGCAGCAAAGCTTAGGGGAGAATTGAACAACTTCTACCAAACCGATGGAGAATCATTGTATGAGGCCTGGGAAAGGTTCAAGGACTTACAGAGGAAGTGTCCACATTATGACCTTGAGCAGTGGAACTTGATGCACATTTTCTATAATGGTCTGAGTGGGACTACTAGGATAATTATTGATGCAGCTGCTGGTGGCACTTTCATGAAGAGAACAGCACATGAAGCCCATGACTTGTTGGAAGACATGGCCACGAACAATCACATGCCAGATGATAGGGGAACAAGCGGCAGAAAAGCAATTGGGGTTCATGAGTTAGATGCCATCACTGCACTGAATGCCCAGGTTGCTCTCTTGACTAAGTAACTCCAACAGAATGCAGTGTCTGTGAATGCTGTTCAGATACAAGCGGTTTGTGAAATATGTGGATGTCCACACTCCTTGATAGATGTCCAACAACCGACCCTAACAACATCCCAATGGAGCAGGCTCAATGTCAGACAATTGGAAACTTTCAAAGGCCCCAAAACAACCCTTACTCCAACACCTATAATCTGGGGGTGGAGAAATCACCCCAACTTCTCATGGAGGAATGATCAGGGGCAGCGCATACGCTTTGAGGTCAATATCGTAACCAAAGAACCACCTAGTCAGGCCTCATCTTCACAGCAGTTCAGCTCACCCGCCACACAAGAAAATCCAGATGAATTGAGAGCAGCATTGTTGACACTGACCAACTCTCAAACTCAATTCATGGCTGAAACAATATCCTCTCTCAGGAGCTTGGAAACTCAGGTAGGTCAACTGGCAAATATGGTGAACAGAAGACCTCAAGGTACTCTCCCTAGCAACACAGAGGTGAATCCTAAAGAACAGTGCCAAGCAATCAGCTTGAGAAGTAGGAAGCAGTTAGAGCAGCTTGCACCCCAACCAGTGGAAGAGAAGGAGAAAGAGTTGGAGAAGAAAGTTGATGCAGAAAAAGAAAGGGTCACTGATGACCACCCTACATTAGAAAAGGCTCCACCGGCAACTGTGAGAGAGTACACAGATAGAATTCTGTTCCCTCAAATATTGGTGAAGAAGTTGCTAGATAAGCAATTCTCCAAGTTCTTGGAAGTGTTCAAGAAACTACACATCAATATACCATTCATTGAGGCTTTGGAGTAGATGCCGACATATTTCAAATTCATGAAGGAGATCCTTGGGAAGAAAAGAAAACTGGCAGATTATGAAACAGTGGTGCTGACAGAGGAGTGCAGTGCGATCTTGCAAAAGAAACTTCCACAGAAGTTGAGAGACCCAGTGAGTTTTACCTTACCTTGCACAATAGAAAAGGTAACATGCAACAGGACACTCTGTGATTTGGGGGCCAGCATCAATCTTATGCCTCTCTCTGTGTTCAAAAGACTGGGTTTGGGGGAAGCTAAGCCAACCACAATGAATCTGCAGCTTGCTGATCGATCCGTCGTGCATACTAGAAGTATAATTGAAAATATGCTAGTCAAAGTGGGCAAGTTCTTCTTTCCAGCGGATTTCCTCATTCTCGACATGAAGGAAGATGAGGACATGCCCATCATTCTGGGGAGACCATTCCTAGCCACGGGTAGAACCCTCATTGATGTGGAGAAGAGGGAGTTAAGGCTTAGAGTCCAAGACGAGGAAATGGTGTTCAAAGTCTTCAAGTCTACCACTGAGTCCCAAGCAAGCAACAAATGCTTTGCTATGAGCACCACTGACGCAGTAGCCCATCAAAAACAATCCAAAGGTATGGGGATCATTGAGACAACTGCAAATCCACAGGCAAAAAAGGTTAGTACTGTCACGACCCGACGGGCCGCGACCCGACGGGCCGCGACCCGACGCCCTAATTGGATGTCATTACACTAACTCGTTACGTAATCAACTGACCCTTAAGGGTAATAGAAAATTTCGGCAGCACAACGTTGCATCTATAACATATACCAAAAATAGGCGAGCCGACAAGGTTGCCTTACACAACTATTCAACCATCACAACAGGCTAGCCGACTAGGCTGCCACCAAATAGCATCACATAAGCAAATGAGTAATCACAATAGGCAAGCCGGCAAGACTGCCACTATATACGAGAACATCCCAAAACAAGTGCAACAATACAACTAGCTCAACCGCATAAACGTTCTACACAAGTCCAAAACACATCTATCACCCACAACTGTCTACAGACCTCTAAGAGTACAATACTGACATATGACGGAACATGGCCCCATCGTGCCCAAAATATACCTAAGTATGGAATGTAAGGATATGTACCAAAATAATCGCTCGAACAAGGAGCTTTAGCTAGTAGATGTCCTGTTTGGAGGTCACCTATATGAACACTGAACTCGCGGCATGAACGCACTTCGAGGAGAAAGGGGCTCGATTTAAATAATGTCTTCGAGTATATAAAATAGAAATCTCAAATGAAATCACAATCGTGTTGTGGCAAAGATAGAGAGTCATCAAGCTTAACAAAAATGAGAGTCATATCAGAAATCATGAATGCTTACTCATACTGTCACTATGTCTATGTATGTATATCAATCTGTATAACATGTCCCGGCCCTCTAGTGAGGGACTCGATGGAAGTCTGTATATGCAAGATATCATGTCTCGGCCCTCTAAGGAGGGACTCGATAAAATCTGTATATATGTATATAACGTGTCTCGGCCCTCTAGTGAGGGACTCGATGAATTCTGTAAAGCTGCGCATGAACATGATCCGGCCCGGGACTCGGTGGAGTGAAACAATAATACTTAGCACGAGTAGATATCATGAGCAACCATATGCAATTAAAGATCATCTTTGACTCTCGATAATTTCATCATAATAAACTCTCTTACTGAAAATCATAGACACTAATCAACAATTATCCTTTAAAACTGAACTTATAGGAATTACGTACGTCCGCCGTACTTTCATTAAAATCATGCCAAAAAAAAGAAAGGAAGAGGTTTACATACCTCTTAGTCGCTCAACCAATGTAAAACTAGGATGCGCGTCTAGTACGTCAGCCTATAATAATAATAATAATAATAATAATAATAATAATAATAATAATAATAATAAGACCATTAATTCTAGGACTTCTAACGTAAGTTATATGGAATAACAACTTTCCATTTTTATAAAAATCCGGGCAGCACTTCCCCTTTTTATGTGCGTATCCACAATTAACCAACAGTCCAAATCCAACCAACAATCACAACCATTTCAATATGTAATCTAATTAGGCCCCATATACTGCATATACGCCATCATACAGTCTCATTTCTCCTTATTTATGAAAGACAACAATTTCAACCATCAAAGTGACTATCGCACCTATTTACCATGTTCATTCAATCCTTAAAATGTTACAACAATGTCTGAGATTCCAAAACTCTTTTCTTAGTTCCATAAATTCCAATTCATCTCGCGTCACCTTATATAACTAATTACATCACCAAGTACCAAATGCTTCTTTCAATTCTTAACACACAATTAGTGACGATGTTAATAATAGCAACAACGATTGTATGGCACCAAAACAACCCGTAAAGGGTCGCACAATGTCCGAAAGTTATTCATGAGTTTTAGGTCATTTAGCATGTAACCATTTTAACTCTTTTTTAACTATTAACCCAACTTATCTTTCCAACAATCCCATATAATGAATCCATCTTTAATCTTCACAATTTCATTCATTTTTAAAACGCAATTAGTGATGAAATTTACAACACAACATACGAATCCAACATATACCCGAAACAGCCCAATTCGGCTCACATCCAAAATTGACACATGCATTGTCTAAATTCAAGATTTCTTCCTAACACAAGTCCATTACTTCAACTACCACAATATGCAAATTCAATTATAGCATAGAAGGAAGGATTTTCATACCTTAATTTAATCCCCAAAACAGTCCTGATTTTTAGCCACTGCTTTGTCAGGTGAGCTTGTAACGTCCATAACTCTCTACTACGGTGTCCTATCGACGAGAGGTTTGTTGCGTTGGAAACTATACTTGACGAAATTTATTTTAGTCTTTTGAAACACCAAAAAACTCCTAATATACGAGGATATATACCCTTACAAAGTTGACTAAAAATCTGCCCCAAAATCCCAATTTTTGCCACTGTTTTTTGCCGATTTTCCCACCATTTTCATACCTCTTCAACTCCAAATTGACATGCAACAATCTATAATGTTAACCCATCATTTATACATGTTTCTCTTCCAAAAAATTTCACCAAAACTTGAAGAAAAAGAGGGCCCAGGTTCGGCCAGCAATGGCTGATTTGCCACAGTTTTTGTGTGCAAAATTAGCTTCAAATTAGGGTAAATAACTAACCTAGAAAAGAGGAATAACAATCTACAATTGTTGTTGAGTGAGGGAGGGTGGTTCTTGCTCCTAATCTCTAAGTGAGGAAGACAAATGAGCTATGCTTAGAGTATTATTAGAATTAGATTTTTAGATTTACAAATATGTACTTCAGTCCCCCTAAATGTTACACGTTGCCCCTCTAATTGTTTATTTGACTAAATCAATCCCATTTCTTTTAATCTTAATTCATGTCTTCTTAATTCTCGAGAATTCCATAAGGTCTCGCATTCTCCATGTCGTAATTTATGTAATACTAATCCCTAACGGAATATGTATCTATACAACTTATCATTAAAGAATTTTCCGACGTCACATTCGTCGTTACGAAAATTATTCTATAAAGTATATAAATTTTCAATACTCGAATCCTATTTTCCTTAATTACGTCCTTACTTATTGTCTTAAACTCACGAGGTGTAACAAGTACGAATGCTGAAACTAAAATTGATGATGTAAACGCTGACCAAGAGGTAAATCTCTCTAAACTCAACTCTGTGAAAAACAAGAGTAGAATGAGAAAGAAAAAGATGATTTTTAAATGGGTGTGCTATGGGGGTAACTTAACCCAGTGATTAAATAAGAAAACCGCGTCCGGCTAAAAGACGTTAAAGACAACGCTACTTGGGAGGCAACCAAATGTTTAAATTATGTTTATTTTGTTATTGCAATTAGTTTTAACTTGAACAGTCTCACTTGATGGTATTTTTGGCTGTGTTGTGACGACATGTGAGAGAATCGGAGATTAAGCACGAAAAAACGCTGGAAAGCATGGAATCGGGACAGCGTCGCGATGTAACGCAGGCCGAGACGAATAGTCGTAACACCTCGGGAATTGTAGCGCGCATGCATTATACGAGCCGCAAAGCCCTTTGATAAAAAGTGACATCTCCAGATACCGCCTCCGATGAGAAAGACCGTCGCCACCACCATTTTGAGCTGCTGTTTTGATGTCTATAAGTCGTCCCTTTTAAATTTTTAGTCTTTACACATTTGGGACGATGTGTCGTTTAAGTTTGCGGTGGGGGTTCTTAGTTTGTTTTGTGTGTTTTTTATTGTGTCTATATGAGTCAATTTTTTTTAATGATCATGCATGTTGTAGTTGCTGGGAACACCTACTGAATTAAGTGGAATAATGTCATGGAATGATAAGCAAAAATATGTGTGCTTAAGTTAGATATGCCAAAAATTCATGAAAATCTAATTATTTGGGATATTTGTGCTTAGCCTATGTGTTGTCAATTATGAAAAGAATGGTTGAAAAATGTCTATGAAGTCTGCTTGCTTGTTATTTGAGGCGAAATAGTTAAGATGTACATGTTTAGGGAGATGATTCAGGCATTTCTTTGTTAGCCCTTCTTACCACAAATTACCTACCCTGACATAAAATGTATCCCTAGTAGCCCCTTTGAGCCCAAAATAAGTTGTTTCTTCGACACCCTATGATTCTCTTGTGTGTCATAAGCAGTAATTGAAAATTGGGATGAAGAAGTGTGAAAAAGAAATACAAAAAGAGAGTGAAAAATTGATGCACCCCAATGAAAAACATGTAAAAACTTAAGTTTGGGGGTGCCTATGTGAATGTGTCTCATGCTCTCAACAGAAAAAGAGGGAGATGATAGGTACGAACAAAAAGGAAAACCAAATGGAAGGAAATAGAGTTGAATGAAAAACACTTATGGTATATAATTTGAGCCTAAATGCCTACTTTTATTTACCCCTGTCTGAACCGACATTACAACCCTGAAAAATCCTGAAGATCTCTAATATGTATGTCTATGATTAGTGGAGGATAACAAGTAAACAGGCCCATAGATCTTTGGAAAAAATGGAATGAAATTGACATGCATATGTTAGGTGTTCATGCTTCCATTAATTATGATTGAAGTGAATTTGCGAAATATCTGACTTGAAATTCAAGATTGCTAAGAATCCATACTATGTATGTTCTAGCATATTATCCCAACTAACATTCATAATTTTCTAAGTAACCTTGGTGCAACTACTTGATCATAGTCTTTGAGTCCTTTTCTTTTGTTTCTTTGATTTCGTTTTGATCTTTACTCGATAGCGAGTAAATGTTAAGTTTGGGGGTATTTGTTAGACATATTTTGTATACACTTTTTGAGTCATTTTTAGTTGGTATTTTTTCCATTTTTGTTGAAATAAGTGTCGTGTTAAGGTCGTTTTTCTTTCTTTTGAGTCACAACGGTTCTAAATGACAAAATGACAAAAAGAAGCTAAAAGTGGACAGAAAGAAGGCTCCCGAAGTAAAAAGGACGAAAGTTGGCAGATCCGGACGAAAGCATGCAGGACCGCGGCGCCATAATATCCTGAGAAGCAGCAGAAAATTCAGCGCTGCGGCGCCATAATGCAAGGCCGCGGCACCGACGTCGGTAAATCCAAATCCGAGATAGAATTGACAAGGGGCAAAAGGGTTCGAAGCACACGTTTTTGACAGCATATATAAACTCTTGGGATAGATTTTAGGGATACCGGACAGATTCTAACACAACTTTGGAGGCTAGAAGATTGGAGACCTAGTTCAAGTTATTTTCTCTTTTCTTTGTTTTATTTCAGTTCATGTTGGATATTGAATTAGTTCTTAGCATGTCTATGGCTAGGAGCTAAACTCTTAATTAGGGATTTCCATTGAATCGCTTGAAACTCAATTTTATGAATTAATAATTAGTTTGGTTTCTTCTTCATCTTGTTAAGATTTATTCAATATTGGTTTGAATGTTTGATAATTAACTGATCACTAATTGTCATAATTTATATGATTTCGAATCGAGATCCGAGAGTGGAGATTTGGATATGCTGTAATTGAATAGACATATGTTAAAATCGTGGACGAAAGTACCCCGATACTTGTGTAGTAATTAAGGTTACTGTTCTTAATCCTCCTATGTGGTAAAATCTATCATAGAAATATAGAAGGTTTCTGCATAGGGTTGAACTTTTATATATCCTAACCGAAATATAAGACAGACTAGTTAACCTGCTATCTTAACGTAGAAGAAGAAACCATTGTTGTTGCATTAAGGATTAAAAAGAGTGGATAGTCGAGGATATTGGAAGTCCTATTTCCATCATAACTGATTTAACCCAAAGCATACTTAGTTTAATTCCTGCAATTTACTCTAGTTAACTCTTAGATAAAAAACCAAAACATTCTTACGATTGCCAAATAGATACCATAGATTAGATAATCGATAATTGATAACCAGTCTCTGTGGACGATATTCGGTCTTACAGACTATATTACTTGAAGCGATACGTATACTTGCGTGAGCATAAGTAAAATCGCTAATAATATACCCGCCTAGACGGGTATGGATGTTGAAATTATACAGGCCATGGGTGGCGGGTATAAAATTTTCTGACGGGTACGAGTTCGGGGGAGGGGTACCCGCACCCTGGCGCCCAATTGCCATCCCTACCGGTGTATCTTCTCCGATTATTCTCTCTATACTCGTCCTTCAGTACCTTAGACCAATTCGGCACGTTCACGACAAATAAGCTTTATCGTCGACATTGTGGCACCATACCGGTTGCTCTTCGCTACAGACTTATTGCATTACAAATACATCCTTAAAATTCATAAAAATCGCAAAAATCGAACCAAATCGTTAAAATCGACAAAATCGAAGCCGACATGATTTATACTATAATGGTTTGGTTTGGTTTGAATATTAAAAAAATGACTTCATTGGTTTGATTTGACTCTAACAAAAAACCAGGTCAAACCCCTAATCAAAAAAATTGGTGCGAGTACTCCAACTATTTTGAGAAATAAAATTTTGTATTCTTTTTCAACTTTAGTTTGAAAATTTCTTTTTTCGGTTATCTCATTCACGTATGACTAACTTATTTACAATATTCCGTTGTAAAATAAATAAAAGATAATTCAATTCCAACCAGCCTCTACAACTACTAAACCAACCATAACCCTAACCCCAATATCTTAAAGCATCATAAATTTGTTAACCATAACCCTAACCCCAATATCTTAAAGCATCATAAATTTGTTAATCCTAACCCTAACCCCAATAATTCCAATATCTCAAAGCATCTCAAGTTTTTGTTAGTAATGGTTGTTAAGAAGTTACAATTTGAGAAGATATTTTTCTTTTGTATATCATTAGTTCAAAGTAACTCATGAGTCATGACTTGAACATGGTGCAACAATAACAACAACAACAACAACATATTCAATGTAATTTCATGAGTGGGGTTTGGGGAGGGTAGGATGTACCCATATCTTACTTATGTCTTTGTAGGTAGAGAGATTGTTTCTTATAGACTCCTTAACTCAAAGAAATGTAGTCAATGCAGATTGCTGAAAAAAGACAGCAAAATGTTCAAATGTAAAACAAATGGATTAGATAGTTACATGGGCTATAAAATGATTCAAATTATGATCCCACGCCAATATATGTAATTCTCAATCAAAATGTTTTATTCTTCTGACAACAATTTACCCTTCTCAATCATCTATGACAATCCCTGTTACATTTTTATCAATAAGACATCTTTGGTCCCAATATGATTCTCTTTAAGTAAAACTTTTTCCCTCAATACACACCCTCTTACCTAAGAGACATTTGAGACATGGAGGTGAACAAATAATCATTTAAGGATAATATTTCAAGGTGGATGTGATGTTTGTGTACATTCTACCATTTTCAAACCCCACATTGTGGGATTTTCACTGGATATGTTATTGTTATTGTTGTTGTATTTCAAAGGTACATAATCACTTAGGCTAGACTAAACATACAGGGTCCTACTCATGCTATGTACTAGGCATAATGACACTTAGACAGGTAGAGCAAGCATGTGTTCAGTTTAGTAAACATGAAGACCTAAAAATGAATATATAACCACTCAAAAAATGACACTTCAAATATGCAGGATCACTTAGGCTAACCACATAATATTCATGCTATATTTAAGACATAGCGACACTTCAAAACAAGCAGGGCCTAATCAAGGTGACTATCAACAGATCCCTAATCAAACAACTATCAAACTACAATTAACCAACATCTAAAACATACTAAACTAAATACAGGGCCTCAACAAGCAGCCCACTTCAGCATTTTAGCCTATAATTAGGGGTGTCAGATGGCCGTTTGGGCTGAAGTTAGACGGGTCAAGATGAATTGAAGTTGTAGATGGTTCAATGTTCAATCCGCTCAAAACTTACATGGGCTAAGATAGACGGGTCAAGATGGGCTAAATAATGGGTCATTACCCAACTTGCCCAATTTGACCCATTACTTTTACAAATTTCAAACTTACCATGTTATTTTATTTTGTATGATATTTGATTTTTTCATATCTTTATTTTTAAAATAAGAATAATATTTTTATTTTATTTTTAATTTTTTATAAAAACAAAAAAAAAAAAATAGAAAATTTGAGGATAGGGTGTGGGTGGAAGGGGGTAGGTGTGATTAGGGGCGGAAGGATAAGAAAAAAATTCATAGTTTTTATAAATTATTTATAAAAGTAAAAAAAAATATAAAATAAAAATTTGAGAATGGGGTGGGAATGGGGGTGAGGTGGGTGGTGGTGGTGATGGGGGGGGGGGGATAGATGGGTTAGGGCAGAGGGGGGTAAGAAAAAAATTCATATTTTTTATAAATTATTTATAAAAGTAAAAAAATATAAAATATAAATTTGAGATTGGGATAGGGTGGGGGGAGGTAGGGAGGAGTATCTCTATTGTGAGTATCTCTTCATCGGGGAAGTATGTTCAAAGTGGTTCTGCATTGTCATCTACCGGGCTTTTGGCGAGAAAGTCGGTTAATGCTTGCCCTTTCACATCTTTCTAAACTATATACACAATGTCGAACTCACTCAACATATTTGGCTAGATTTCCAATGGACATTGGCTGGCGAAAAATATATTTCAATGGATCCATTATGGAGATAAGATGGGTAGTGTATGATGACAAATAATGTCTCAGCTTCTGAACTATCCACATCAATGCGCAATATGTATTTTCTACCAAGGTATATCGTGTTTCGCAAGCGGTGAACTTCTTACTCAAATAGTAGATAGCATATTCCTTCTTCCTGGCCTCATCGTGTAGTCCTAACACGCATCCAAAAGCTTTGTTCGATACTGACAGATATAGCAACAGAGGGCTTCCCGATCTTGAAGGGACCAAAACAAGAGGATTTGAGAGATACTTCTTGATGGTATCAAATGCCTTTTGACATTCGTCATTCCACTTTGTCGGTGCTTGTTTCTCATAAGCTTGAGTATAGGTTCTACAATCAATGTAGACTTAGCTATGAAGCAACCGATATAATTCAATATTCCTAGGAAGCTCATGACTTCTTTATTGGTCTTCGAAGGAGACAAATATTGTATGGCTTTGATTTTTGATGGATCTAACTCTATGCCCCTCCGACTGACTATAACCCAGACAATTTTTCGATGGGTACCCCAAATGCACGCTTGACCAAATTTTACTTCAGGTTGAGTTTTCGATGCCTTTCAAAGAACTTCCGCAAGTGAGTGATGTGATTGACACTTTCCTTTGATTTGATAATGACATCATTCACGTATACTTCTATTTTCTTGTGGATCCTATCGTGAAATATAGTCGACATGACTCTCATGTATGTGGAACTGGTGTTTCTAAGACCAAACGACATTACTCGATAATGATACACTCCCCATGGCGTAATGAAAGCTGACTTTGCTGCATTTTTTTTCCATCAAGATTCAATAACATTCGGCGAAACAATTAACAAGTGACTGCAGCTCGTGCTTGGCACAATTGTTTATGAGGATATGGATGTTTAGGAGTTGGAAATTATCTTTAGGACTTGCTCTGTTAAGATCTCGATAGTCCACGCAGATTCAGATCTTTTCGTCTTTTTTATACTGGTACAATTAACCACATGGGATATGAGGTCACTTCTACCATTCCCAACTCAATATGCTTTTCGACCTGCTTTTTTATTCGCATGCTCAAATCAAGCTTGAAATGTTTGATTTTCTGTTTTAGCAGCGCAAAATTAGAATTGATTGGTAATTTGTATGCCGCTATATCTGTACACAAACCGGGCATATCAGCATATGACCATGCAAAGATGTCACCAAAGGCGCACTGACCCATGTTTATTTGACTAAATCATCTTGGAGATTGTGTAATGCTTACTCTCAAACTCTTCGTTTACACAGTAGTGATGTTTTTTGTTTCTCTCTTCATCTTTGGATTCCTATCTAATGATCCCGGACGTGAAGAATAAAATAAAAAAAGATTTTTCCTTGCTTGATTTTCTAATTTTATTAAGATTTGGTCTATTCCACACATTTAACTAAGAATACGAACAAATTGTATCCTAAGTCAATGACTTCAGTTTTATCCTTAGGCTTCTGCTTATTATCATATTGATCCTCTTCATCGAGGAGATCTTCAGGTAATTCGATCTCCTCGTCGTATTCCCCGTATTATTCTTCGTCCTCAACACTTGACTCGCTTGTTTTGCAACACGTCATAACATTAAGGGTTGATTTATTATTATTACAAGGAACCATGAGTGGAGTAGAAGTCCAGTTTGAGAGTCGTTCGCCCGAATCTGCACTACGTGGGTGCCTCACCGCAAAAATGAGCATTTTCACACAAATACTTTTATTTAAAAATATGAGTATAAAATTCCCTTGTAAAATCCTTTATTTGGAATATAATTCTTTTATTAAAAAAGATATAGTAGAGCTCATGATCCTTTATAAAAATATTTAACACTTCATGCAAAAGGAACTTAATAAAATTCATGACTTATGAAAATGAGTTTCTTATCTAAAAGAGGTCAACCAACATCCTTTTCCCTTTCCCTTAAACTAACTATAAAGGATTTTCGTTTGGGAAATTCAAATTATTTGAGAAGTATTTAAAATTATTCCACAAATTTGATATTTGCAAAAGAAAGCCTCTTCAAAACATCATTTTTTATACCTTTCCGTTTATAAAGCAATTGAAAGATAAATTTGGAGTTTTATTTAACAGAAAGAAGCAACCTAAAAACTGATAGAATATTTTCCTCAAAAGACTTCATTCCATTAGGTAAGAATATATACATCTTTACACTAACTAGGAAGAATATAGAATAATCCTAAAAATATTCCTATACATTAAACTACTTACCATAGAAGATGGGATACTACATTAATACAAGATACTACACAATATTTCTATAATTAATGGTATTACTTCTAGAATATTCTATTCTAGAATATTCTAATACTCCCCCTCAGTTGAAGCTGGAGGACGCCGAATGCTGAGACTGTCCCGAAATTCTTCAAATAAAATCAGCGGAAGCCCTTTCGTGAAGATATCGGCGATTTGATGACGCGTTGGGACATGAAGTACTCGCACCTGTCCGCGTGCCACTTTTTCACGGACAAAATGGATATCCAACTCTATATGTTTAGTGCGCTGATGATGTATTGGATTTCCAGAAAGATATATTGCACTAATGTTGTCACAGTAGACTATAGTAGCTTTCGGAATTTGGCAATGAAGCTCCAGTAAAAGATTCGAATCCAGCATGAATCAGATACAACATTGGCAACGACACGTATTCACCAAGACCGAGCGCACATCGTGGTTGCCGTTTGGAAGACCATGAAACTAAATTATCACCGAGGAATACACAATACCCAGATGTGGAGCGTCTGGTGTCCGGACAGCCTGCCCAGTCTGCATCTGTATAAGTGACAAGTTTGGAGATGCAAGATGGGTAAAGATGTAATCCATATTCCTGAGTGCCCTTAATGTAGCGTATAATCCGTTTGAGTGCTGCGTATGTTCTTCCATCGATTATGCATGAATAGGCATACTTGTTATCTGGCATAGGTTATGTCAGTCCGGTAAAAGTGAGATATTGCAACGCGCCTGCTAGACTGCGGTACAATGTTGGATCAGCAAAAGGTTTGCTAGAGATAGCACTTAATTTGGACTTTGTATCCACCAGTGTTGCTGAGGGTTTGCAAGAGGCCATTCCACTGCTCCACGATCTCGGATCATACTTCTTCTGAGAGAGAAAGAGCCCACCTGCATGTCTTGTCACAGCAATTCCTAGAAAGAAGTGCAATGGACCAAGATCCTTCATAGCAAATTTTGAACCAAGTCGAGACATGATATTCTTGCGAAGAGATTCCGGAAGTCATCGAATAATATCATCCACATACTGATAGAAGATAAGCCGTATGATTACCACGATGATAGATAAAAAGGGAATTATCGGACCGGCTGTGTGAAAACCCCATCTGTGATACAAAATCTGCAAACCGCTGATACCAGGCCCTGGGTGCTTGTTTGAGACCATACAAAGACTTGTTTAGCAGGCATACATGATTGGGATATTTTGGATCTCTGTACCGATGGTTGGTGCATGTAAACAGCTCATTTAGGTGACCACGGAGAAATGCATTTTTAACATCCAATCGTGGAGTGACCATCCTCTGGATAGACAAGCCGAGCAATCGCTCGATAGTAGTGGTTTGACTCTTTGGATCGAATGTCTCTCCACAATCGATGCCAACTCGCCGCCTTCCCATCACCTACAAGACGGCCTTATGCCGCCAAAAGAACCATCGATTTTTCTTTATGGTAAAAATCCACATAGACCGAATGATGTTAGCATTAGATGGACGGCACTAAATCCCATGTCCTATTTTTAATAAGAGCTTGATATTCATCATCCATGGCCATTTTCCATTTGGGTCTTTCAGAGCGCATACGTGGTTACACGGTAATGGTGATTTGGAAATTGGGCGGTGTCAGATGTATTTAGTGTTGGGTTTGACAATACCATGTTGACTACGGGTGACTGGACGTGTTGTCGGGCCAGTGGACTGGACGCCACTGGCCAAATGTGGTATTTGTATAGCTGGGACTGGATCAGGGGCTTGGGTTGCATTAAGGGTAGGTGTCAAAGCACATGAGCCCGAATGTGTACCAGTATCCAGGACAGTGGGTTGGGCACCATTTGGTAAGGACACGGGTAATGGATTAAAAGAATTTTGTCCATTTGCAGTAGTAGTGACCGAACTATGAGACAATGGTTGGGTAAAAATTGGGTGTATTCCAGCATCCAAAAACTCATAAGTGGGAGATTGTGACTCATTGATTTTTCTAAATGGGAATTGAGTTTCATCAAATATAACATGACGACTAATAAAAATCCTATTGGAGGATAGGTCATAACATTTGTATCCCCGATGATGGGATGGGTATCCCAAAAAAATGCAAGGAGTAGATCTCGGTTGTAATTTATGGATGGTGGTGGATGGAAATAATGGAACAAGCACCCAAAACCCGAGAGATGAGTATGTCGGTTTTCGAAGGTATAGTAATTGAAGGGGTGTTTGGTGTGATGTATGTTTGTTTGGTAGTATATTCAACAAATAAGTAGCCATCTGAAGTGCATGATGCCAAAAGTTAGGGGGAAGTGAGGCATGAGCAAGGGATGTCCTGACAATATTATTTATGGTTCGTATTTTGCGTTCCGCCTGTCCATTCTGAGAAGATGTGCGGGGCGTGAAAACGAAAATTCAAACCATTTGTTTTGCAAAAATCCCAGAATTGTCTATTATCAAACTCCCGCCCGTTATCACATTGGATGTTTTTGATATCCCTTTCAAACTGTTTTTGGATGAAAGCTCTAAAACTAAGGAATGTAGAAAACACTTGTGATTTTTTTGATATGGGAAATGTCCACAAGAATTTAGAGTAATCATCTAAAACAAGCAAATAATATCGATGCTCAAGAGCTCAAACCGGATGTCAAATATCACAATGTATAGTCTCAAATGGCAAAAAGGTGCAATTAGAAGAAGACTCAAAAGGTAGTTGAATATGCTTACCCAAAGGACACGACTGACACTTATTAAGAGTTCGTGTACATGAAATTGAATTATTGCGTTTGAGAGAGTTTAAAACAGACTCTCCCGGATGTCCCAAGCGTTCATGCCATAAATTGGAACTAAAAACAGCAAAATTAAAATGTTTCTTGTCCGGTTGTAGTAGTGAAGTAACTGGATAAAGTTCTCCCTGACTATCACATCTCATTAGCCGTGCCCCTGTCTGAAAATCACACACAGTAAAACCAAAAGGATCAAAAGCTACGGTAACCCAGTTATCTGAAGTAAACTTTCGAACGGAGATTAAGTTTTTGATTAATTGTGGTGCATGAATAACATTTTTCAAGGCTAATGGTGGATTTGGTTTGGACAATTTTGTGGAACCATAACCTTTTATTGGAATGGAATGGCCATTTCCGACAGTTATACCATTTGATTTGCTCAAATTAAAATAGGACGTGAGATTACCTTGGGATGACGTCATATGTGACGCCAGCTCCGAGTCCATATACCAATTCGTGTCCGTGGATTCAACCCAGCGCGCGCATGTTCAATTTCCGCCGATCGCCCATCGCTGGGCCTCGTTCACGCTCGAGGCCCAAAACTCCGCTGCCCATCGCTGCCGCCCCGCCATCGGGCCGCCCAAATCAGGCCGCCGCCGCTTCCATTGCTGCCCATCTGGCCGCCTCGCCGCCGCTTCCATTGCTGCCCATTCTTGCTGGCCGCCTAAAATTGCTGGCCGCTTCCATCGCTTCCCAGCTGGCCGGGCAGAATCTTCTTCTTGATGATTTTTGGCCGTGAAATTGGGCTCGCCTGGCCAGGGTAGGTAAGGACAAGGGTCCACCAAGTCCATTGTGGGCTGCCCATCGCTGCCGCCGCCGCCATCGCTATCACGAGTCGAAACCACCGCCGAATTCCACCGCCGAATTACGATGATTCCGTTTCATTGCGGTTCACCTTTTTATTTCCATGCCGCCCTTTTTGACCGGTTATTTCCATCATTAGTGACCGTATGCATGCAGGTCGGTTGTGTTAGCAACCTTTTGGAAAAGACTCGTTTTTCTGGATTAACAAAGATCTTGCTTTGTAGAATAACGGTGGGTTACTTTGACGGATAACGGTGGCAACTCCGCTATATGCCTCACAATCCGTGACAAGTTGTAGAACCAAACGGTTGTCGGAGGCAGGGAACCAACATTTTTAATTGATCCGCCAACACTTTGGCGTTGACAATAAGCAGACGATTAGGAAAATCCTCCATATCAACATCGGAGAATTCTTGCTCCAAAGCAATCGCAGAATTTTGATTATCATAAAAATGTCCCGTAATCGATTCCAAGCATCAATTGCCTTAGAATCGCTTTCCGTGATCGTGTCTGACAAATTCGTGGATATTGTTGAATATATCCAACCAAGAACGATGGCATCAGGACATCCCACAATTCTTTGTCTTCATCCGTTGTCAAAACTTTTTCTTTGTCTTTTCCTAGAGATGATGTGGTGAAGAACGGTGAAACGACAACATATTTTAAAAAGTTCCGCCAGCAAAGATAATGCACGTTCTCCATTTGTAAAGTTAGGAACATGAGTTTTGATATTGAAACCGTGAAATGGGTGATAGAACGATTTGGATTCAGACATGTTGATAATAGTTGGATGAAAGACAAAAACAAAACACGATGAACAGGAAAATCAAAAATTTCGATGTGGAGGAGAACGAAATTTCGAAAAAGAAAAAACAATTTCGGTGTTTAGGAAGATGAATCTTTTCCTAAGCTCTTGATACCATGATATAATATTTTCCTCAAAAGACTTCATTCCATTAGGTAAGAATATATACATCTTTACACTAACTAGGAAGAATATAGAATAATCCTAAAAATATTCCTATACATTAAACTACTTACCATAGAAGATGAGATACTACATTAATACAAGATACTACACAATATTTCTATAATTAATGGTATTACTTCTAGAATATTCTATTCTAGAATATTCTAATAAAAACATCTGATAATTGGCCGAATTAAAATCATAAAATCAATCTTATATTTTTAAGGAGGAAAATGGTAACTAGGCGACTTCAATTAATTTCCATCCTAAAGGTTTCCGATAAATTATAATGTTTTACAAAAAAAATACAAACATAGTAATGCAAACAATATAAATGAAACGGGCTGGTGGGTGTACCGACCCACCAGTTTCCGCATAAGAAGAAATAAAGATCCTAAAAGTCATTTTCACTCATGGCTGAGCCTTCAACAACTTCCGGACTCAAAAATATATTGTTGGGCCCTTAGGCTCAATGACTCAAGTGATCGTGAAAGAGGATGAATGTGGGCCTTATGGGCCCGTGATCATGTAAAGAGGAGGGAAAATGAATGAAGGAGTTAGAACGTACCGTAAACTTATCAACAATGCAAGTAAATAAAATGTTGATGCAAAACTAAACATGTATATTATACAGTTCATATTTAACTGTAGCACTCCAAAATAAATTGGCAGGCCCAAACAAATAAAAGTCCAACATTATTCAACCAAACATTGGGCCTTGGATGTAAACAGTCGGCGGAAAAATAGAGTGAGCTCAAGACATATAATTTCAAACTTAGGTCAGTCCAGATGCATAATGGGCCCAATTAGCACACATTTATCAATATATCAGCCCACATTTAATATACCTTAGAACATATCTAAAGGGCAAGAGCCAATGTTCGGCCTATCCTGGTGAATCATCAATCTTTACATATTTCTTTAATAGTTTCCTACTTATCATTTACCTGACGTGATTTGGAGGTTATTGCGTCAGTTCGAGGGTTTACCCAGTGCACACTTGTAAAAATATAGCGGCTGCGGATTCCCCTGTCATAAAAAAAAAAAAAAACTTAGCCAAAAGCTACCAACAATGGGAAAAAGAAAAGAAAGCCTAGGAAGTGATGGAGATATGGACAAGCTGACAGGGAATAACGTACCAACCTTTATTAAAATTGACTATGTGAATAGAAACATTATTTCTTTAAATAAATAAATAATTATAAAAAGTTCAGTTAAGCTTCACTACTAAAAAAATATCGTAAACCCCCGACCTCGGAGCTTGATTTTTGCAAAAGAAAAGGTCGATTGGTTAAATTAAAGCATTGTGGACATGCAAATAGTAAAAATCAAATACACAATAATAACACATTCTAACAACAGAAAGCAATAGCTAGCATGAAGATGTAGCTAACACAACTAAATAAGATAAATAAATTATACTAAAGAACACATAGCAGCAGGAATCAAACTACAGAGTACTATAGAACAATAATGCGCCTATAAGTGTGACACGCTAATCGAACCTACATTAATAACACACTATCATTTTGTAAGCGTAAATAGGACTACATTCGACTACCTACTACTTTTCTACCCTAATTCGTGTCCTCCACAATCCCCTATATAAGGTCATGTCCTCAGTAAGTTGCACATGCGTCATATCCCGTCTAATCACCTCTTCCCAATACTTCTTTGGCCTACCTCTACCTCTCCTGAATCCGTCCATAGCCAACCTCTCACACCTCCACACTGGGGCATCTGTGTCCCTCTTCTGCACATGCCTGAACCATCTCAACCTCGCTTTCCGCATCTTATCCTCCACCGAGGCCACTCCCACTTTATCCCGGATATCATCATTCCTAAACCTATCTCTCATTGTATGCTCACACATCCATCTCAGCATCCTCATCTCCGCAACTCTCATCTTTTGTATGTGTGAAGTCTTGACTGACCAACACTTTATCCCATACAACATAGTTGGTCTAACCACCGCCCTATAGTACTTGTCTTTAAGTTTAGTTGGCACCTTTTTGTCGCACAAGACTCCAGATGCGAGCCTCCATTTCATCCACCCTGCGCCAATACGATGTGTGACATCGTCATCAATCTCTCCATTCCCTTGGATAATAGACCCTAGGTATTTAAAGCTTCATTTCTTCGAAATGACCTGAGTACCAAACTTCACCTCCACGTCTGTCTCAGGATCGCTCCGTCTTGAACTTGCCCAAATATTACTGCTCGTCTCGATCAAATATATATATATATATATATATATATATATATATATATATACATCTTTGTGTATATCTTGTGTATATTTTGACTAGCGTCCCTAACTAATTTCTGTTCAACGAGTCAAAAATGAAAAAAACCCTAAAATTATATATATATATATATATATATATATATACATCTTTTGTGTATATATTGTGTATATTTTAACTAGCATCCCTAACTAATTTCGGTTCAACGAGTCAAAAATGAAAAAGCCCTAAAATTATTTGCACTATATATATATATATATATATATATATATATATATATATAATATATAATATACATCTTTTGTGTATATATTGTGTATATTTTGACTAGCGTCCCTAACTAATTTCGGTTCAACTAGTCAAAAATGAAAAAAGCCCTAAAATTATTTGCACTATAACATTATCCAAAAGATATTCACAGGTAAAAAAAAATGGGATTTGTATGTTTAAAAATATGAAACATATTACATGCTGTAAAAGATAAAAGTAACCAAATGATGTGAAAATTCATTACAATGACCGTGTATCACTTAATCTTTTTTTGAATTGAAGTTTAAAAAGTTATTAAAGTTTTGAATTTTTAAAGAAAAAAAATCAAATTTGTATTTTGACATGAAGTTCACTTGGAAAAAATTGTAAAAGTTAATGTTCATGAGGAGATATGTGTTATTTCACTAGAAATACATCTTCAAATTAGTATTTCAATATTCACATATATTAATTGACATGAATATTTGCAAATTTCACTATTTTCCTTAAAATAATTACGAGTCGTTCTTACTTATCCTTTGAATTTTCCTAGTACTTATTATTGTTTTGTCTCCAAGTCATTGACGCTTCAATCTTCATAGTCAAGCGGCTTTTACTCCTCTCCTTATAGTCGATCAACCCTAATGATCATGTTTATATTTGGTGATATAAGGGGAAAGAGTACTCAACTCAACTTTAAAAGACAACATTAACTTTAATTTACTAGGAAGCATCAATAATTCGAAGATACAAGATGAAAAACAAAATAGAAAAGAAGATTACAAACACTTTTTTTTCAATTATCTACAATTTTTTCATAGCGACTGTTTTCACGACTTAATTTTCATATCAGGACTTTATTCATTGTATATTCGGGATTTTTTTTAGGCATTGCTCCTGAATGAACCTAGAGCTTTGATAGCACTGGCACGAATGATGAACTGGTGGTAGACGGCAGCAGCAAAGGCTCCGATGAAAGGACCCACCCAGAAAATCCAGTGTTCATCCCATGCCCTGTCACCATTGTAAATAACAGCAGCACCAAAACTCCTAGCTGGATTAATACCAGTTCCAGTAATTGGTATGGTGGCTAAGTGAACCATGAACACAGCAAATCCAATTGGAAGTGGTGCCAACACCTGTGATTGTGAACATCAACATTACATAATTTGTTAGTACTAGCTAGAGTTAACTTATATATTCTGAGATATTTTAATGGATCGTTACTCAATTTTTTTTTTTTTTATGACGGAAAACCCGCAACCGCTATTTTTTTTATAAGTGCGCACTAGGTAAATCCTCGGACTGACGCAATAGCCTGTAAACCACGTCAGTCAGGTAAACCACACTTGACAAGCCATGTGTGACAGACTCAACCAAGAAGGTGTTGGTAGGGGGAATCGAACTCGTGACCTTTCGATCCCGCGCTCTCCTACTCCACCAACTTGACTATCCTTGCGGGTATCTTTTATGTTATCGTACAAATGACTGTAAATTCTTTTTGCCTAAGTGTCACATAAAGTCATTAATAATTTTTCTTTTTGAAGCGAAATAGGCTAAAGTATCAGGGGGCAGATTTGCTGCTCGAATATGATGCACGTAAACTCATGATTTCTTCGCAAAATTAAATATTGTATGTACATATTTTTTGAATTAACCTAATATTATTTGCACTTAATACTTTAATTTTTTCTCATTTCTTTAGTGGGCCACTACTAAGTATCATATATAAGGCTGACTTATTTCTTCCTAATGATTTCTACGATAACTTAAAGCAAAATTGAGTTTAAATTAGATCATCAACATTTAACATTAAACACTGTTACCATATAAACATTATCATTGCACATAACTTAAAACTCTTACGAAAAATATGAATATTTTTTTAATAGAATACTTACAGGGACATGAGAGTCTCTAGCATTCCTCTTGGGGTCAGTGGCAGAGAAGACAGTGTAGACCAAAACGAATGTACCAATAATTTCCGCACCTAATCCAACACCCTTGTTATGGCCATGAGCCATAACATTAACACCACCACCATACTCATTGTAGTAAGCTGATTGGAAAGTCTCGACAAAAGCCACACCACAAATTGCACCCAAACATTGGGCCACCATGTACAAAACTGCCCTGATTAATGATACTTTCCTTGCCAAGAACAGTCCAAATGTCACTGCTGGGTTGATGTGTCCTCCTGTATTAGATGAGATGAATTTTTTGTTTTTCATCAGTGTCGGGTATTGGTTTTAAATTCGTTCCAGATTCATTAAATTAAAAGAAAAAAGCCGGCCCCCTAACAACCCTTTTTTTTTTTTTGTTGACGAAGGACCAACCGCTATTCTTTCGAGTGCAGACGGCGAACTCCTACGACGCATACCGCAAATCACGTCGCCGACAATCCACACTGGCCCACGTGTGTGACTAACCAAGGTTTATGCAGGATCGAACCTACGACTTGCGGTCCCGCTCTTCTTCACATTAACTTCTGCCACTATCATGTGGCCCCTAACAACCCTTATTGGTAGATGAGATGATTATGTATAATTCAATTCCAATAGATTATTATTTCACTACTATCGATTATCATGGGGAAAAAAATCATATGCTTCACTCAACGTAATTTTGTGCTAAGAAGAGTGATTTGCATAAATCATAATTCAATAATCACTAGTCAGAACATATTCACTTTTAAAATTTGAAAATAATTTAAAAACTTTTTCATTTATTATTAATGAGAAATTTTCATAGCCACACAAATATTGCTAACATATTTAAAATCACAAATTTCAAAGAAATCTTTTAAGCAAAAATAAAAGCTAACTGAATAGTAATGATAGCAAGTGTACTAAATAATACAACATCTAAAATCAAATATTTCAGATTTTTAGGTTACTTAAAAATTAAAATTATAAAGTTAAAAAAAACAAGAATAGTTCAAATAAAAGTTCATAAAACTAGAATTAGTAACCGAAAATACAAATTGCACACAGTAAGTTTAATCCCACCGAAACAACAAGTATAATTCCACCCGGTGGTGAGGATATACTATACGCAGATACTATCCCTATCTTTTAACAGAAGTTGTTTACGATAAAACCTCGATTCAAATAAAAATGAAAAAGCAACAATAATAATAAGCAGTAATAACGGCAACGAGTCACTGACCAGAGATACCGGCAGTGCAGTAAACAAGAATGAAAATCATGCCACCAAAAGCCCAAGCAATTCCAAGAATACCAACCCCACCACATACACCTCCACCAGCATCCACATCGTGTTTATACCCAATCACTGTCAATATAGTAACATAAAGGAACAACAAAGTGGCTATGAATTCAGCAATAATTGCCCTGTGAAATGACCATTGTGTTAGCTCCTCAAAGTCTACTAAAGGTGCTGGTGGAGGGTCAGTATAGTCTTTTGCTGAAAATTCTGCTGGTCTCTCTGTTACTGCTTCAACTTCATTAGTCATGTTTGGGATTGATGAGAGAAGTGAGTGTAAATGGATAGGTATTTATGGGAGGAAAAGAGGAGGGTTTAATTTTGTTTTGTGTTAATATTATTATTTTTGAGCCGTCCAATACTAATTATTGTGGAATTTGTGAGCTTGCAATTGGTCCCATGGGTCACCATTGCAACACAACGACTTTCTTATATATGAGTATCCAATTATTTATACGGTTACTAAAAATATTTAACTTTAATTATTTGTTACTTTAAAAGTTTAAGGTATAATTAATTATATTTTTTTCATTTTATTTTTAATATAATTTTATCTATTAATGATGAGTAAATATTTAATAACGATAGATTATAACTTAGACATAAATAAGGATAAAGTAGGTAAAATACTCTTATAATTATTGTTTCTTAAAGGGCGTGTGAAACAAAAAATGACAAATAGTTTGAGACGGAGGATGTAGTCTTTTCTACTTATAAAATAAATAAATTTATTACTCTCTGTATTTCAAAATGTTTGTCTGGTTTTAACTTGACATAGAGTTTAAGAAAGTAATTTTTTTTAATCATACGGTTGTTAACTAAAGATTTGTTGAATATACCAAAATATCATTTAATCTTGTGGCCTTCAACATGACATTGTCATTTGGAAAATTGAAATAAAAAAGTTGTCAAACATTTTATTCATTTTGAGACAGAATACAAAAAGAAAATAAGACAAACATTAAAAAACGGAGGGAGAATGTGTTTTTTTAGAACGCTATGTATTGGTTGTTTCTGTTTTATTTGAGGGGTATGGCATATAGATTTTAATTTAATTAATCTTGTGCATATTTAAAAGAAAAGTTTTAAAATAACGATAAAATTCTTTCGATGTCACCTATATATCATATGGTTCGAATCTCAAATTGTGTATCAGTTATTGATACTTGCGTTAGGATAGTAATCAGAGGCAGAACCAATTCATTAATTACGAGTTGGGATGGACCCAGTAAATTTTCTTAGCGTTGTATTAGAAAATTTATTGATTATTAATTGCAAACCCAATAACTAAGACGAGTTATGAGTTCATGATAAATTATACTCTACCCATTTCATAATAAGTGATATTTTTAGCTTATGCACACCCTTTAAGAAATTTCTCACTTCTAGAAAATTATGAGTGTTTTTACTAATTTACCCTAATTAATATCTAGAAAAGAAAAGGTACTTAATGATTCTTAATTATGTATGTTAATGTTGGATGGATGTTGTGACAACATCTGTAAATGCCCAAGACAACATCACTTATGAACATAACGATGTTGCCTGATGTTGTGACAACATCACTGAGAACATCTCTATAAATGATTTTGCCTATTCTTCCGGCCAAAACATGTTGTGTTACTGTGAGTTAAAAATGGCCTAGGCAAGCTTACAATGAAGCTGTGTTTAAACGTGGAAAAGAAGCAATCAAAGCTTGGAGAAGAAGCAGCGTGAAGACCAAGTCCAGATCGTTGAGCTTTTCATGGAGGAAGAACCGGTCCAAGCTGCACCCTTCTTTTGCTCAACTCCCGCAACCAACAGTGAGGATTTCAAGGAAAGTTTCACACTATAAATTATTGACATCTAGAATTAAACGATATGAATCACCAAGAGAGCTCTCAGATATTTACCTTAGAAACTGAATCAACACCTAGCCTAAAGTAGTATAACAACATCTGTCCCACATTACTATTGTTGCCCAGATTCTAGATCAAGCTTATTATTGAAGCAATTGTAATGAAAATGTTGTATTTGTCTTTTTAAGATCTTTTAACTTTAGGCTGAAGTCATCAGCGACTTCACTTATATTTGTAATTTCTTTTTCGCATTTATTGTTCAAAGTTGTAAAAAGAAATTCATTTGTAATTGTATATAATATATACAATCTTCGGTCATCGACCATCAAGGGCTATATTAATATATACACTTGAAAATATAAATCTTGTGTCTTTTACTTTTCCGCTGCATTTACTCTTTAAAGGTTTATAACTGTTTTATCACAATGTTGCCTCAGATGTTGACACAACATTGAAGACAACATCCAGAAATTGTTTTTGTTATTTAAGTTGTTTCTTTTTTAATCTTACTTATATTTGTTTATCCGTAGTCCCTGATCTAACAAGTGGTATCAGAGCCGACACTTAATATAATAAGTGCTTGATTCTGAATTTTACGGCTATGGACTCAGCTATACAAAATGTTGGTAGACTTCCAAATCTTGATGGAACCCATTATGCCTATTGGAAGATTCGTCTTCGTTCTCACATCAATTCAATTGATGTTCAAGCATGGAGATCTGTCAGCGAAGGGTATGTGGTCCCCAAATATCCAGCAGACGAGGACGATGATGTTCTTACCAAACTCGAGTCTGAATGGACCGCGGAAGAGCTCAACAGTGCTAGCTTTAATGAAAAGGCCCTAAATTCTATATTTGGATGGGTAGATCTCTACATGTTCAAACTCATCCAGAATTGTACAACGGTCAATGACGTTTGGGAGACCTTACAAACTCATTATGAAGGTACCTCAAGTGTATAACGTACAAAGCTACGCATGATTTTGAGCCAATATGAACGGTTGAGGATGGAAGAATATGAGGACATAAAATCCTACCTTTGAAAAGTTACTTGACATTGTCAATCAGTGTCAAGTGCTTGGTTCTCCTTTGACCAACACACAACTTGTGGATAAAGCCCTCAGATCTCTTCCTGAAAGATTTAATACAAAGATTTGTGCTATTGAAGAGACCCATAATCTTGCTACTATGGATCTACATGCCTTGATGAGCATCTTTCAAACTTATGAGATGAACATGAAGAGCCAAAGAGATCTATATCAAGATAAGACATTGGCACTCCAAGGACAAACCTCGGAAACTGAATTTGAAAATGAGGAAGAAAATCTGGAGGAACTAGAAAGTGAGGCAACTGTTGTCTTACTCACTCGTCAATTTAATTCGATGGTGAAAAGATCAACAATGATCGCAATAAGGCTAAATTTAAACAACACCAAAATCCACTCTTCAATAAACAACCAACTAGGACATCGCTTGAGCAAATAAATCACAATACACTGAGGAAATCCAACTCCGACAATACCAACTTTAATCCCAAACAACTCGAGGGAGTGCAGTGACATGCATGCTCGGGTTGGCGACACTATGCTAATGAGTGTGCAAACACCCTTAGAAAAATTGGTAAGGTTATGTGGGTAACCCTCAGTGATGATGAGAATGAAGAGAAGGAAGGAAGACAAGAAGAAGAATCACAGGCAATACTGGCAGCAATGTTCGAACACTCACTGTCCGATGATGAAGATGTTGTTGACAATGTTGCGACAACATCAGGAATAATATTGGGCACAACATCTGAAATGCCTGCAACATCAGAGAGGTATGTATACTTTTACTATTCTGATGTTAATTGTTTTAGTGATTTTATTTATTCATCTGAGACTGTAGATTTGGATCTAGTTGATTTCAAAGACGAAGTGATAAAGGAATTGCAAGATCTTTGTAAAGCTTTGATCACATAATCTGAGCAACTAGACTCAAAAGCAAAATCTTTGGCTCTAGAGAATAACAATCTAAAAGGCACATTCAACCGATTAGAGGTGACACTTACCAAGAATGACCTAGAACTTGGTAAGATTCGTGCACGATTGAACTTAGCTGAGACCACCTTTCAAAGGCTCAACATGAGAACCTCCAAACTGGATGAAATCTTGAACTTCAGTAAACCTGCAAGGGCAGGGCTTGGATATAAATCACCTGTTAAAACAAATACTTCCAGGATCCATAGTAAATCTGAGAGGATAAAGTTTGTCAAAGAAAATGCTAATAATAACTCTCAGAACACTAAGGATAGATCGAAGTTTGGATGCAACTACTACAAAAAGACAGGACATCTTATGACCTACTACTACAAACTTCAAAACTCTGCACTCAGGTCATTGCCAACAATGTCGTCGGCAATGTTGTCCAACATCACTGACTACATTCGAACCAACCAGTCTGAGAGCAGAAGGAAGAAAAGGTTTGAAAAGGTGTGGTACCTAAATTGAACCTGAGGTGTAATGTGTGCATAACTGCTTTGCGTACTAGCATTACATGTTCTTGGTATTTCAATAGTGGTTGTTCACGTCACATAACAGGTACCAAAAGTCTATTGAAGGATTATAGAGCATTCAATGAAGGATACATGCCTTTGGAGGAGGGAGTAAGAGTAAGATAATTGGTAGAAGAACTCTCAATGTTCTGGATGTACCAACCTTGAAAAATGTCCTTCATGTAGAAGGTTTAGTTGCTAATCTTCTTAGCATAAGCCAACTGTGTGATGATGATCTTGAGGTGAAATTCAACAAGCTTGGATGCAAGGTTACATATTCTGAAAATAACTGTGTCATATTAGGGACCCGAACTGGAGATAATTGCTATCTCATCAGTGGACAAGAATTTTACAATTCTGCGAAGGTAAGTGACTTGACACTTTGGCATCAGAAGTTGGGACATGTCAACTACAGCACCTTGGAGAAACTAATCTCATTTGAAGCTGTTAAAGGCATTCCCAGGCTGAATACAAAAGATAAAACACCGTGCGAAGATTGTTTGAAAGGAAAACAGACCCGTGTCTCTCACAATGTTGTCCAACATGACGGTGACCCCGTACATCTGTAACAGTGACAATGGTATTATTGAAACTTGCTTGAACATGAATAACTCCCTTTGGTATTCTACGTGTTAAACGTAGAATATCCCGACTTCGCTAGCCAGAACGAAATGGACATATGAGCGATCGATTACGAGAGCTCGAATTTTCTAAAACTCTTTGACCCCCGAATTTGGAGTATCCTACTTTCACGCAATTCATAGGGTTCAACAAGCAATCGATATTTCACACATTCAGGTACGTCTCGTTGTTTTCAATTATTGTATATGGATCTTATGGGTCCTATTGAAGTAGACAACCTATGAGGGATGAAATATTCCTATGTGATTGTGTATGATTTTTCCAGATTTACTTGAATCTACTTTCAAAAGAAAAATCACAAACATTTGACATGTTTAGAACACTTTACTCTAGAATTAGGAATCTATTTTGTTCTTCAATTTTCAGAATTAGGTATGATCATGGAAAATAATTTGAAAATCAAACTTTTGCAAAATTTTATGAAAAGAAAGGCATATTCCATGAATTCTCGGCACCAAAGACACCTCAACAAAATGGGGTCGCCGAGAGAAAGAACAAAACTTTATAAGAAATGGCTAGAGTTATGTTAAGTTTTAAGCAATTGTCAAAGAGGTTTTGGACAGAAGCCTTGAACACTGCATGTCACATAACTAACAGAGTCTATTTAAGGCCAGAGACCAAGATGACACCCTATGAACGATTAAATGGAAAGAAACCAACACTGCGTTACTTTCATATATTTGGGTGTGTGTGCTATATTCTTAATGACATGGATAAACTAGCTAAATTTGACTCTAAAAGTGACAAGGGGATATTTGTTGGATACTTGATGCGCGAAAAGATGCACACACTTTAACGCAAGTGCACGTTATCGTAACAAATAATATAGTCTTAGTAAGACCGAATATCGTCCACAAGGATTAGGGTTCAAGTACCAATTATCTATCTTTTGGTATCTATTTGGTAAATTGATATTTGATTTTGTGTGTTTATAACTAAGAATTATAAAGACTAATTTAACTAATGAGTTTACTTCAGATGTGATGGGAATAGGGCTTCCATGTCTCCTCAACTATCCGCTTATGTTATTTATAAATCACGATGAATTATGGACTTCTCTGGAGAAAGCGGGTTTCTGAAATCGTTTTATATTCCGTTAAGGATATATAAACACTCAACCCGAGATTGCACCTTACCTACCTTTGGTGATAAGGATAACTACATAGGAGGATTAAGAACAAAAACCTAGTTAACCGTCACGCACTGCGCAAAATTAGGGTTGTTAAGCCTCTGCATTAACGCTTACATAAATAATTAAGGTATTTTCATCCCCAATCCAAGAATGTCTACCCAACTTACAGCATATTCACAATCTCTCCTTTCGAAGTAAATTAGAAATCATATAATGATAATTAGTTGTCAATTAATTACCAAGCATTCAACACAATTATTGGATAAATCTCTCAAAGAAGAATAATAACCATAGACATGCATTAATTCATAACATAAGTTTCTAGAGAATTAACATGGAAAACCCTATAAGAGAATTAGTTCCTAGCCATTGACATGACAAGAACTAATTCAAAGTTCATCATACAAAAACTGAAATAAAAGAAAAGAAAAGGAAAAGAAAGTACTAAATTATGGTCTCCAATCTCCAAGCAAGAAAGTCTTGTGTTGTGCAAGAAGGGGAGCCCTTAAAATCTGCATAGGGTTCTCCTTTTATAGGCTAAAAACCGCCCTTAACTTTTCCCTACAGGCCTGGCCCAGAAAATCGTCAAAACCCTGATTTTTCCCGCATCGGCGACGCGGCCCTGCTTTCGGCGCCGCGGCGCCGGAACTTCTGCGACACTTCGGGTGATTTGGCGTCGCGGCCCTGATCTCTGCTGTATGAGGGCACCGCGGCGCTGCAACCGTAGCCTCTCACGATGATTAGCGCGCGACCTGCACTGTTGACGTAAAGCGCGCGGCGTGGGACTCTGCGACTCTCGGATATTGGGCGCCACGACCGCTTCGATTGCGGGAGGCGCGGCAGTGCAGGTTTTCGCCTCGTTCGCCACTTTCTGTTTTTAGCTCTGGAACCTCTTTTGCTCTCTTTTAGCTCCTTTTCCGCCATTTTGCCATTTTAACCACTTTGACTCAAAAGAAAGAAAAACTATCTAATACGACACTTATTTGTACAAAAGGGACAAAAGACTAACTAAAAGCGACTCGAAAAGTGTATATAAAATACACCGATCAAATACCCCCAAACTTAACCTTTGCTCGCCCTCGAGCAAAGATAGAAAGAAAGAAATAAAAGACTCAAGAAACGAAAATAAAAGACTCACTGACATTGATCACTTTTGCTGCATTAATGTTAACTAGAAAAACATGAAGGTTAGCAGAATAATATGCAGGAACATATAGCATGAAATTTCAGCACACTAAATACATTAAGCTAGATATTTCGCAAACTCATATTTATCATGCTTAATGGAAGTCAATATACTAAATCATGCATATAAATTCAAAAATCCTATGGCATGCTTACTTGCTATTCTCCACTAATCCTGGATATGCATAAAAGAGATCTTCAGGACTTTAAGGGTTGTAATGTAGGCTTAGGTATAGGTAGGTAAAAATAGGCATTTTAGGCTCATTCTGTGTACCATAAGCTCTTTAGCTTTTCAGTATTTCCCTTTTCTTTTTGTTCTTTCCTTCACTTCGATTCTATCTTTTCCCTCTTTTATTTTGGGAGAGTGAAGTGTATAGTAATGACAAGCACCCCCAAACTTAGGCTTTTGCCTATTTCTTATTACTTTTTTATTGGGGTGCAACAGGCTTATTCACTCTTTTTGTCTCTTTTTTAACACAATTTATTCCACTACTTCACATTTTTACTTATGGCACAATTTGTGGGAATATAGGGTGTCAAAGAAAAAGTTTCAATTTTTTTAGGCTCAACGGGGCTGATTAGGGATACTTTTAAAGTCAGGGATAGAAAAGAATGGTAATAATTGGCTATCAAAGAAATGCCTGAGTCATCTCCCTAGACAGATTCTGTGAGTTTTTGGCATATCTACCCTAAGTGTTTAGATAGTTGCTTCAATTCCATTACATTATTCCACCTTACTTCACTAGGTGTTTCTAGTAACTACAACATACATGATCTTTGACAGGCAATTATGACTCAAAAAGAGAGAAAGAAAATTTTTTGGTGACTCCAAATATACATAAAACAAAGAAGACTTAAATAAAACATAACATGATACAAATAAAACAAGACACAAATAAAACACCCCCAAACTTAAATCACACATTGTCCCCAATGTGTGTAGACTCAAAGATAATAAAATAAATAAGACACTTACAGACTTGGCTAAAATGGTGGTGGTGGCGGTGGATAATGCATCGACCATTGGTTGAACAGGGAACTCATCTCGTCAAACTGCTGGTGCAACTGTTGTTTCTCCTGCCTCAATTCTTGTTGCCCTTGTCGCAACTCTTTTTGTCCATGTCTCAACTCATTTTGTCCTTGTATCATTGTGTCGAAATGTTGCATCATCATTCTGCAGTTACGGCACTTGCTCATCATGTGCATTGGAGGTTACTGTACGTGGTTGGTGGTGGCTAGGTCTGCCGCGTATTGAGTCCTATTTGTGCTCATCTTGTTCATTGCGGCCTCTGCTGCTGCTGCTGGTGGTGGTGGTTGTACTCTTCGTGCACCTTTGGGGGCTTGGAGTGCGGAAAGAGTGCACTATCCCACAAGACACCGCGATTGGTTTCTCATGAGTGTCGGTGGGTAGGGTTGGGACCCTCGGAGAAGCGCGTAGATTAGTGATAAGTGGCCGTGTCCCAATCCACTGTTGTCACCAACGATGATTTCTTCAATGCTCTGCACTATCTCTTTCCCAGCATCAATCGTCATCCCTCATAATTCCATATATCGGCTTAATCTTATCTTACGGCACTCTGGTGAAGTGCGTGGATGGAATCGCGAACGACGAAAATATAGCCACCGCCGTGCTTTGTTGACGGCACTGCTAGTGCTCTTGACCCATTTCTTGAAATATCAAAGCGACCACATGGTAGCTCATTTGTGTCGACGACATTCCGGTCGATCGCGGTCGGTCTTAGACCGTGTTCTAAAGTGATTCCAATCACTTCTTTCTTCAACATCAACCGTCTTGATTGTGCATTTACATTCTCTGTATCACGAGCACATAAATTCCCTTATAAAGCATCCCCTCCACCTTCTCGGAAAGTTGGCATAGAATTCACGCACCCGTTGTTGTGTTCATTGGTGCTATCTTCTCGGATTTACAAATCTCCTCCACCCCTTAACTCAATCATTGCCGAATAGGCTCATAAACATCCTCTTCCCAACGACTCCTCGATAGTCCATTCCCTTTCGGGGATTAAAGTGCAGTATCGCTTTTTGTATCTTTGGAAGGCTTGGTAGCTCACAAACCTAGTATCATCGTATTGCGGGGCCGGGGTGGATGTGGAGGCTCTTCTCTTCCTGGTGGCCATGGTTAAAACAGTTTCTGCAGCTTACAACTTAGTGGCACAAATGTTTCCCAACACAATCAACAACTAGCAGTTAAACACAACACCCCCAAACTTGACTACTGCAATACCCACACCCTCCTTGTCTACTCTTTCTCCAAACTTCACAATCAATTTTTCAACACCCAAACTACTTCAACACTACAACACTTCTCCACACTACTACCTCCTTTGACTACTAACAACTTTCAAGAAAGGGTGAAGATTACCTTTTTGATGGTGTTCTCCACGATCTTCTTGCTTCTATTGGTGATTTGAGGCTATGGAATGGAGCTTTTTTGGTTGATATAGCTAAGGGTTTTAGGAATTTAAGAGTTTTGGTTGTGGTTGGGTCTGATTTGTGGAGGATTTATGGGTTTTGTGAGAAGAAGGGTTAGGTTTTGGTTTTTGAATTTGGGGCAAATCTGATTTCTGGGCGTTTTTAAGTTTTCGATTTCCTTGTATGCGCCTTTTTAGCGCCATGGCTGATATCTGCACTCGCCGGGACTTTCTACGCCTAAACTTGGCATTTTTCTGGATTTTTACGCGCGGCCTGCTCCCGAGGCCGTGGCGCTAAACTTCGCCTCTTGATTAACTTTTAGCGCGCATGCTTCGAGCAGCATGGCGCTTACCGTTTTCCGAAATCCTAGCTTTTCTTGATTTTTCGCCGCATACATTTATTGGCTTTGTACATCAATCACAAAGACAAACACTACCTCAGTGAGACCGTTCTTAATAAAAACTACTATATTAAAATAAAATAAATCAAAATAATTTGGGTTGCCTCCCAGTAGCCTGTCTTTAACGTCTTTTAGTCGGATCTGAGTTCCTTAGTTTTAATAACAGTAGGGTGGATCAACCCCAACTAATCCATTTCCTCCACATTTTGCGTTTCTTTTCTTCTTTTCCTCTTAGCATTGTCGATGGGGAGTTCGGGAACACATACTGCGTCGGTGGGGTTTGGCAAACCATGCACCTTTTCGTGGGCTCATCTCCGCTGGTTGACTTGTAATGGCTCACGGGGGCTTGATGGTCTTGATTGCAAAGCACCTGCTCATGGTTGGTGGCTCGATGACATGTTTAAAAACTTTAAACACCATTTCTTCCTTCTCGCCCTTAATGTTAGCTCTCCCTTTCTACATCAATCAAAGCTCTTCTGTTGCTAGGAATGGTCTCCCCAATATGATAGGGATTTCGCATCTTCTTCCATGTCAAGAATGAGGAAGTCTGCGGGAAAGAAGAATTTTCCTACTTTAACAATCACATCCTCAATCTTCTCTTGGATGAACCATCATCTGTCGGCCCGCTGCAGGCTCACTGTGGTCGGTTTGACCTCACCCAACTCCAATCGTTTAAATACTGATAAGGGCATTAGATTTATACTTGCCCCTAAATCACACAGAGCTCTGTTGCAAGTCACCCTGCCCACTGTGCAAGGTAGTGTAAAGCTTCCTGGATCCTTTAGTTTTGGTGGCAACTTCTTTTGCAAGATAGCACTACACTCCTCCGTTAGTGCTACTATCTCATACTCATGACTTCTTCCCCAATATTTCCTTCATGAACTTGAAATAGGAAGGCATCTGCTCCAAAGCCTCTATAAAAGGTATGTTGATATGCAGCTTCCTGAATACCTCCAAGAATTTGGAGAATTGTTTATCAACCACCTTCCGCTGTAATCTCTGGGGGAAAGAGATCTTTTATGTATACTCCTTCTCTGGAGTTTTCTCTACTACTGGGCTAGGTTCAACCACCTTTTCTTTTTCTATCTCGGCCCTTTTCTCAACTACTGGCCGAAGAGACTGCTGCTCCAACTGTTTGCCACTTCAGTATCTTTGCGACACCGCTCCTGATTTACCTCTGTGTTGCTTGGCGGTGTGCCTGTATTTCTTTGTTTACTGCTTTGCTAGTGACCACTTGTGTTTCAAGTTTACGAGCGAGGATCTAGCACATCATGAATCGAGTGCAGGCGTTGGCAAGTCTTTATCGCGGTACTTTCGGCTCGTCGACTTTTCTTCTTTGAGCAGGATCGTTGGGCACGAGTAAAGGGCTGCTGATTTTGGTTCTGTTGGGTTTGATACTGGCCCCTGTATTGATTCTCACTGGTCTCCTCTCCATGAGAAATTTGGGTGATTTCTCCACCATGGATTATAAGTGTTGGAGTATGGATTGTTTTGTGGCCTTTGATAATTACCCACGGCCTGACACTCTGCCTGCTCCATTGGTATATTATTGGGATCAACTGAAGGACACCTATCGAATGTATGTGGGCCACCATATTTCCGCGACTTTAGGCATCTGGACGCGTTCACGACATCGTATGTTCTTTGCAATTGTTTTGCCAAAAGGGCGGCAGGCATTCAAGGCAGAAATGACATCTATTTCGTGGACTCCCACTGTTCTCCTCCCACTTGTCGACCTCTCTTCTGTGACATGGTTGTTGGTGGCCATATCTTCTAATAACTCGTGAGCGTCGTGGGATGTTTTTCTCATGAATGCCCACTTCGCTGCATCTATGATGGTTCTGGTTGTACTGCTCAGCCCGTTATAGAAGATGTGGACCAAGTTCCACAACTCAATGCAATGGTGTGGGCATTTTCTCTGCAAGTCTTTGAACCTTTCCCAAGCTTCATATAAGGACTCTCCATCTGCTTGGTAGAAGTTGTTCAACTCACTCTCAATTTTCTTTGCTTTGCATGGGGAAGAACTTGGCTAGGAATTTCGTGTCATTTCTTGCCATGTAAAAATCGAATCGTAGATAGGAATTCAACCATACTTTTGCTCTATCCACGAGTGAGAAGGGAAAGAGCCTCAATCTGACGACATCATCGATGTGCCGTTATATCACGAAAGTTGCACATAGCTCCAAGAAATTAGCTATGTGCGTATGTGATCCTCGATGGCGACCCTCCAAATTGCAACGTGTCTTTGTACCATGCTCGTAATCGCGGTTTATCTCGGTTGTTTGCTCACATGGCGGGAGCCTAATACATGTCGTGCTCCATTCACTCTAGGCAACACATAGTCTCCCAAGTTTCTTTCTGCACGGACTTGAACTCTTTCTCGACATCCATGGTACTTGCCAGGTATTCTGGATTGGGCTGATTTTCACCTAACCCTTCTCTCATCGTATTTGTTGTTGCATGCCGTCCATCTCTATCAAGGTTGCAATCCGCTGATTCTTTCTGTTCTGTTTACAGGTTTTCTCAATCTCTGGATTGAAGGGAACAAGAGTGTCTGCCCCTCTTCTCTTTCGCATAAACTGATTTCCTGAAATAGATCAAAAACAGACAACAAATCACGGCACCCTGATTTTTGAAATAAATAAATAAAAAACGTGAAAATAAAAAATAAAAAAATAAAAACTAAATTAGAAATTAAAAATAGATAAATTTGATATTGAACTATGCCTAATCCCCGGCAACGGCGCCAAAAACTTGATGCGCGAAAAGATGCACACACTTTAACGCAAGTGCACGTTATCGTAACAAGTAATATAGTCTTAGTAAGACCGAATATCGTCCACAAGGATTAGGGTTCAAGTACCAATTATCTATCTTTTGGTATCTATTTGGTAAATTGATATTTGATTTTGTGTGTTTATAACTAAGAATTATAAAGACTAATTTAACTAATGAGTTTACTTCAGATGTGATGGGAATAGGGCTTCCATGTCTCCTCAACTATCCGCTTATGTTATTTATTAATGCAATGAATTATGGACTTCTTCTCTCGGAGAAAGCAGGTTTACGAAATCGTTTTATATTCCCGTTAAGGATATATAAACACTCAACCCGATGTGCACCTTACCTACCTTTCGGTGATAAGGATAACTCTATAGGAGGATTAAGAACAAAAACCTAGTTAACCGTCACGCACCATGCGCAAAATTAGGGTTGTTAAGCCTCTCATTAACGCTACATAAATAATTGAGGTATTTTCATCCCCAATCCAAGAATGTCTACCCAACTTACAGCATATTCACAATCTCTCCTTTCGAAGTAAATTAGAAATCATATAATGATAATTAGTTGTCAATTAATTACCAAGCATTCAACACAATTATTGGATAAATCTCTCAAAGAAGAATAATAACCATAGACATGCATTAATTCATAACATAAGTTTCTAGAGAATTAACATGGAAAGCCCTATAAGAGAATTAGTTCCTAGCCATTGACATGACAAGAACTAATTCAAAGTTCATCATACAAAAACTGAAATAAAAGAAAAGAAAAGGAAAAGAAAGTACTAAATTATGGTCTTCAATCTCCAAGCAAGAAATTCTTGTGTTATGCAAGAAGGGGAACCCTTAAAATCTACCTAGGGTTCTCCTTTTATAGGCTAAAAACCGCCCTTAACTTTTCCCTGCAGGCCTGACCCAGAAAATCGTCAAAACCCTGATTTTTCCCGCGTCGGCGCCGCGGCGCCGGAACTTCTGTGGCACTTCGGGTGATTTGGCGCCGCGGCCCTGATCTCTGCTGTCTGAGGGCGCCGCGGCGCTGCAACTTCTGTAGCCTCTCTGATGATTAGGCGTCGCGGCCCTGCACCTGTTGACATGAGGCGCCGCGGCGCTGGGACTTCTGCAGCCTCTCTGGATATTGGGCGCGACCACCTTACATTGCGAGGCGGCGCTGGTCTGGGTTTTCGTCTCGTTCGCCACTTTCTCTGTTTTTAGCTCTGGAACCTCCTCTTTTGCTCTCTTTTAGCTCCTTTTCCGTCATTTTGCCATTTTAACCACTTTGACTCAAAAGAAAGAAAAACTATCCTAATACGACACTTATTTGTACAAAAAGGGACAAAAGACTAACTAAAACTGACTCAAAAAGTGTATATAAAATACACCGATCAATACTCTCAGAATAGCAATGCTTACCGAATATACAATCTAAGGACGAAGATCATACATGAGTCTGTTAATGTTATTTTTGATGATCTACTGGATATCTCTGGTAAATCATCAGAAAACAACATTGTTGTTGCAGTTGAAAAGAAGTAACCTATTGAAGAAACAAATGTTGTCCCAGATGTTATCCCAACATCAGAGAAAACATCTGAACCATCAGAAGAGATCATAGGGGACGAAGTCGATGAGGAGTCTGCTACTGAACTGAATGATCAAGTGAGAAGAGACCCTCCATCAAGGTTTATAAGGAACCATCCACCAAACTAGGTGATAGGGGGAGTTTTTTAGAAGATGCGTACAAGAGAGAAAGAGCCAGTTAATTATCGTGCAATGGTAAGTCTTGCAGATTAAACAAAATGAAGATGGATCTTGGACAAGATGTTGACCCAACATTGTACCGATCTATGATAGACAGTCTTTTATATTTTACTGCCAGTCGCCTGGATATCATGTTTAGTGTATGTGTTTGCGCTAGGTTCCAAGTCAGTCCCAAGGTATCTCACCTAAATGTCGTGAAACGTATCATTCGATATGTTACCGGTACAAGTGACTTGGAAATTTGATACTCCAAAGACACTAATCCTAATCTAATAGGACATAGTGACTCGGATTGAGCCGGTGATGTAGATGATAGAAAGAGTACTAGTGGTGGATGTTTCTATCTTGGAAATAATCTAGTCTCATGGTACAGTCGTAAACAAAATTGTGTATCACTCTCAACTGCCGAATCTGAATATGTGGCAGCCGGAAGTTGTTGTGCTCAACTGATTTGGTTACGACATATGCTAGATGACTATGGTTTTTTGAACAACTCCATGATTTTGTATTGTGATAATCTGAGTGCTATTAATATTTCCAAAAATCCAGTTCAACATTCACGTACAAAACATATAGACATACGACATCATTTTTTAAGAGACTAAGTGGAAAAACAACTAGTTCAAATCGAACATGTTGATATACTTCTTCAACTAGCTGACATTTTTATCAAACCTTTAGATCATGAGAGATTTCCAGCTTGAAGAAATCTCTTGGTCTTTATTTTCTTTAAAAGATAAGACAGGCTAGGTAAAAGTTGTCCTAACATTCTGGGTAACATTTACTGTTGAGTCAATATACAAGATAAGTGTTGTGATGATGTTGCACAGTTTTATTTTCAATTTAATCAAGCATGACTCTGTGAGGACAAGTTCTGAATGCGATACCGTTCTCTATGATGATATATATAAAATAATTATAATATATATATATATATATATATATATATATATATATATATATATATATATATATATATATCATAAAAATAGAGAGTATCATGAGAAGATGAAGCATCTACTAAAGATTTGGATGTATACAAAAATAGCAAAGCTCTAAGATGAGTATCATTCCTATTCTATAGGAATACCATGTGCTTAAAAGAAGAAGAAAAAGGTTGAAAATACCTCAAGAAATTTATGTATGTGCTTAACTAAGTTGATTAAGGACAATGAAAAAATGTAACATTAGTCCAACGATCAGTCTCATAGGGAACATATACAGAAAATTAACTGCCAAATCAGTAAATTCTTGGAGTCTCATATTGCTTGTTTTAAATTAAAATGTTGCCAACATCATTAACAACATTACCTTCCAGTATATTGATTAATTAGGCTTATCATATTTTTTTTTGGTATGTTGCACCTCTCTATTTTTTTCAAAACGACTAATTCAAACAAATTTGTATTGAAAGAGCCGTTATTTTTTAAATGATGTTGTGAAATCCCTTTGTTTTAGATGTAAAGAGTTTCAATTCTTCTACACAATCTAAATTTAAGAGAAAAGGAGTTGAAGTGGGCTTATAATTTGCCATATTGAAATCTTTACTTTTGTCTTTGAATTGTCACATCACAACCGAAAATCAGTCCATCAAATCGATAGAATCCCAAACACCACCATCATTTCTTCCAAACCAAAACGTCTCCAACACACCCAATTCTCCAAAACCCTCTCCCATGTCTATTTCCCCAAAGTCTTCCAACACCAAAGATTACTCTCCAATGTCGACTAGTCCGTCAACTAATAACAAGGTTTATAAACATTATGTACCCATTAATGATTTGAGGCCAGTACATGAAGACTACACTCAAGAGATGATTCTATTAGGGTTCGAAGAGCCATTACAAATAAGTTATCCAGGTGACACGGAAAACCCCATTGATGTTGATTCAATATCTGATTTTTCAAATTTTGCGTCAAGACAGCCTTCATCAATTTTTCCGACGAGAAGGTCAAAAAGGGTTTTCGAAAACCAATCGGTGATAATCGATGCGCTAAAGGTCGAGGCGATCGATTTTCCTGTTAAAGTCGACTTTCCTGTTGACATCGCCATCGGCAGCGACACCGACTTCAGTGTGACCAGTCTTTCCGGAACACCTTCAACATCCACTCCACAAGCTGAACCGGAGAAGGAAGAAGAAGAGATGTCAGACGACACACCTCTGAGGAACTTCATTCCAAAAAGGGTCCGTAGAACCTACATAAATATTACTGCTAGTGTTGCCTCAACATCAAAGGTAACAGATGATAAAGTGGACTCATACTATGTTGCCCCAACATCCAAGGTAACACCTGCATCTCCTCCATCAGAACACATCAAGATTCTGAGGTAATGCCCTACTCTTCTTTGTTTCAAACACAATCATGCTCTATTAATTGGAATTGGTTTAAGAATAGAGCGATTAGAGGTGAGAAGGTTATAGACCTAAGTTCATTCTCCAACAATGATTTAATTGATTTTTTAAGCAGTTAGAAGTTTTTGAGTTCTGTATCTGGAAAAAATCCCTACCGTGAGAAAGTGATTAGGGTATTTTATGCGAACCTGACACATGTTGTCAAGGACTCTACCTCAAATAAATTTGGGAGAGTATACCTATACAACAATGTATACAATTTTACACCCGCAATCATTAACTCCACTCTTGGAATAACTGTAAGTGAAAAACCTCCTCAATTCAATCCCACTACGGAGGAACTCAATTCTATGATCAAGTACCTTACGGGGAATTTGGTTACGGTTTGGGCACCCCGCAGTCTTGTGTCTAAGCTCACTGCCCTGTTTGATACGTTGCACAAACTCGCTATCTATAACTGGCTACCTTTTCTTAACGAGATTGTAGTAACTCTTGATCAAGCATCACTACTTTTTAAGATTGGAAGGAATGAAAGAGTTGACTTGGGAACTATCATATTCAACCATGTTACCAACATGGCTGAAAGAAAAAGCAACTATGTCCTTTCATACCCCTATTTGATTTACCAAATTCTGCTCAACCAAGGGTTTAAGACCCCAAAAGTAGAAAAACTGAGTCCAGCCTTAGAGGTATATTAAGTACAATGAGCAGTTGTCAACAACAGAGACATAATTATTGATCTGCCCTGGAGGAAAGAAGAATGGGATACAGAAACATCAACAGATGTTGCCAACATTCCAGGCAACATTGATCAAGGTAAGGTCCCAATGTCCGAAGGATGACTCCAGATGCACATTGCTGAACTTGACAGACAGATTCAAGAACTGGTAAGAGCAAAAAATTATTATGTGGCATTATTTCTTCACAAAAAGGGGGAGATGATGCTGATGCTACTGGAAGCAAAGAGACATGGGTAGCTGATGATGTTGTAGGGCCAAACAGTAACACATGGGGAAAGGAGAGAAGATAACGACTGTTGCTGCCACCAATGGAGTAGGAGAAGGAGATGTTGCACAGATTGATTGTTCACAGAAAGCGGTTGGAAGCTACTGTGGCATGATCAATCTAGTCAAGGGTGTCAGACCAATGGAGAAGTTATTGTTGATCAATGTAAGAAGATACTGATGTTTGATGGAACTTGTTTATTTGTTTCTGATATGCTGACATTTGGATTATTAATTTTTCTTTGGTTTATATTATTTTCTTTTAGGATATTGGTTTGTTCTAGCAGACATAATTATGTTCACTGAGCTGTTTATATATGTTTGCTTACTGTGGATTGTTGTGAATTGTTAACTGTTGACCAATTACACACATGTTGTAAGGAAGTCACGATCAACAGGACATAACTCATTTCTAATCAAATCGTCAATACAACATTACTTGGAATTTATTACTGCAGGTTAAGGGGGAGCATGACCCTGATCTTACCGATTGTCTGATTGTTAGAACTGCATCGATAATCACTATCCTAGTCATTTTTGTTTTGTATGGAATTTTGTGAAGAAATGCAAAAAAGAGAGATTGTTGATGTTGTGACAACATGTGTAAATGCCCAGGACAACATCGCTTATGAACATAATGATGTTGCCTGCGATGTTGTGACAACATCTCTATAAACGATTTTGCCTATTCTTCAGGCCAAAACAGGTTGTGTTACTGTGAGTTAAAAATGACCTAGGAAAACTTACAATGAAGCTGTGTTTAAAACGTGAGAAAAGAAGCAATCAAAGCTTGGAGGAGAAGTAACGTGAAGACCAAGTCCAGATCATTGAGCTTTTCATGGAGGAAGAACCGGTCCAAGTTGCACCCTTCTTTTGCTCAACTCCCGCAACCAACAGTGAGGATTTCAAGGGAAGTTTCACACAATAAATAGAGGGGAAACTTCAGAGTATTGACATCCAGAATTAAACGAGAAGAATCACCAAGAAAGTTCTCGGATATTCACCTTAGAAACTGGATCAACCCTAGCTAAAGTAGTATAACAACATCTAGTTCCACATTACTATTGCTTCCCAGATTCTAGATCAAGCTTATTGTTAAAGCAATTGTAATGAAGATGTTGTATTTGTCTTTTTAAGATCTTTTAACTTTAGGCTGAAATCATCTGCGACTTCACTTTTATTTGTAATTTCTTTTTCGCATTTATTGTTCAAACTTGTAAAAAGAAATTCATTTGTAATTGTATATAATATATACAATACTTCGGTCATCGACCATCAAGAGCTATATTAATATATACCCTTGAAAATATAAACATTGTGTCTACTTTTTCGCTGCATTTACTCTTTAAAGGTTTATAAATGTTTTATTACAATGTTGCCTCAGATGTTGACACAACATTGAAGGCAACATCCAGAAACTGTTTTTGTTATTTAATCTGTTTCGTTTTTAATCTTACTTATATTTACTTATCCTTAGTTCCGGATCTAACAATGTAAATAAGGATAATTTTGGAAGAATAAAGTCAATTTCTTCTTGAAATCTTACATCACCACTTATTTTGAAACGTCGACAAATATTTTACAGTTGTATCCAGTCGATTGAGGTTGAAGAATCAACGGGTAAATTGTGGTTAGAGTGAAATACCACTCACACTCAAAACTAGTTGATTCTCCTCAAAATGCATTGAAGCGCAACAACTATTATTCATTAGTAGTCAATAGTAATATTATTGTTTCATATATTAACATTAACATTAAAACAATGAAAAGGGTTAAGTATATCTTTTGGAAAACATTTTCGAACATAAGATTAGAATAGTCACCTAGCTCATACCGTTGAATCGACTCTACTTTACGATACCATTTGTCTCATTGTTGTCCTGTGCTCTGTAACGACATGTCCGGACACTCGAGATAAGGAGAAAAACTGTAAGTCGAGTTGCAAGCGCAGACTGAACCTTATGAAGATTGACTACTTATGATATTTCTTAAATAAGATAATAAAATGTACTACTACCATTAGGTCATATTAAAAACTGTAAAAAAACAATTATTATTGTCGGAAATTCAACATTTTGACTAAATTAAAGATAATTATGGCAAGAGAGGATTAGTGAACCAAATTGAATGGCAAGTCATGTCATTAGGAGTTTTCTGGTCCAAACATGTTAAGCGTGACTAAAACATATTGTAATCAGCCGTCACAACTTTTAGAGCCATAAATTTAAGAGTTAAAATTTATAACCTGACATTACACAGGTCCGTCTTTCGGCTCGTGTGAGCTGTGCTACCGCACAGGGTAATTGAAAAACAAAATTTTTAGAGGCCTTTTTTTTCCATTTTTTATTAAGTAGTTTTAGTCATAATTTATTGTAAAGACTCATAATTCGCAGGTCTTCGTCCAATCAAAGTAAAGTGATTCAGTTTCAGTGGCGCGCGCATGTGGAGACCCAAATTCAGATTATTGAAATAGTATATTTACTATATTAAGGACCCACTTTTACGAATTAGAACATGACCCCCTAAATATTTGAGACGACCCTGAGTCATTACATATAAAAGAAAGTGACATATATATGAAATAAATAATTAAATAACTTAATATAACGTATTAAATTATATTTATATACTATTACTATGTTAATGCATATAACATAAATCCTAAACTTAATAGAAGTAAACCAAAAAAGAAAATAGAACGCAAGAGAAATGCCAAACAAAATATAGAATGTATTCTTTTAAATTTCTCTTTTTATTATATTGTAGCACATATCATACCAAATTATTCAATTAGACTTCTCATCATCACCTTTATTTACTTATCTTGGAGTACAGACAAATTTTCTTTTCTTTATTTTTTAATCTAAAAATGGTTCTTCTCTAATGGTCTGTGCATTAGTTTAAGGTTAATAACTGGTTGTCCTTCTCTTAGGACTTTTGTGTTCCTATAATATGATAATTTTCGCTCAACTACCACCTTTAATCCACATCGTAATGTACCCAATACAAGTTGTATCTCAACCTATAAGGCATTTGAGCGTAGGACGGGATCAAAGTATATTACTTTGTAGACAAGGTGCGTATTGATCTCAAGTCTAAAGACTTCTATCTCTCACACGCTGCTCATACTTTATACATTGTATAATAAACAGTATATCAACAGAGTATACCAATACTTCCAAAGTATACATGTGTCCATCACGAGTAACTATTACTCATAGAAGGTGAGACATACTACATCCTCTAAGTATGTGATGCAGACCACATGTCGACTTATCACATATCATCGATATCCCATTTTCGATGATCATTAGTCGAGACCATTTTAAGAGTTACATTATAATATTAATATCTCACACTATTAATAACGACGTAACCTCTAGAGATGCATATTGTAAAATATTATAAACAATCAACTAATAATTCAATAATTGCAAATGCCAAAATATTAATCTCCATTAATAATAATACGAATGTGTATAAAGTACATTTGTCCTAATACAGATTGTCTCTAGGACATAAATATATTTTCAATCTCCCACTTGGCCTAGAGCCAATCTCTAACATATCTAATGCCCATATTATCAAAATGACCATTATTCTTAACTAAGCTTAATGATTTAGTGAATGGGTCATCTAGATTATTGTCTGTGGGAACATAGTCTAATCTAATCTCTTCAGTATCCGTCATCTCCCTAAGTATGTGGTACTTCCTTGGTACATGCTTTTTTCTGTTTGTTGATCTTGGTTCCTTAGCCTGTGCAATCGCACCAGTGTTGTCACAATAAATAGTTATTGGACAACTGACACTCAGAACTACCCCTAGTTTCTTCAGGAACTCAAAAATCGCGACAACTTCTTTACCAGCTTCCGATCCAGTAATGTACTCAGCTTATGTTGTCGAATCAGTAGTTGTACCTTGTTTAGAACGTTTTCAGCTCACTTCTCCACCATTGAAAATGAAAGGGTACTGAGATTTGAAGTCATCAACATATGTTTGGAAGCTAGCATCAGTATACCCAGTAGCAGCTAGCTTTTCTTCCCCACCATAGACTAAGAAGTAATCTTTAGTTTGTCTAAGATACTTAAGAATACTCTTGACTGCTTTCCAGTGTTCTTCCCCAGGATTCTACTGGAATTTGCAAGTCATACTAAGTACAAAGGCCAGATCTGGCCTAGTACAAGTCATGACATACATAATCTATCCTATAGCCAAAACATATGGGATCATCTTCATGCGCTCAAGTTCTATAGAATTAGAAGGACTACCCTTCTTAGATAACTTGATGCCTTGACCCATAGGTAGACCGCCTTTTTTGGAATTCTCCACAGAAAAATATCTAAGCACTTTGTATCCTAATTCCCAGAATGTAGCAGGCTTCACATAAATCCTTCATCATAAAGGTACTGGACAACCACTCTTTGACCGACTATAAGAGAGTCTTATTGTCTCTCATTATCAATATGACATCCACATATATAATAATTAAGATAATACTCACATCCTTGTGTTTACTATAAACACATGGATCCTCTTTGCTTATGACGAAATCAAATGACTTGATAGCCTTGTCAAATAAAATGTTCCAACTCCTCGAGGCTTGCTTTAGCCCATAAATAAACTTCTGTAGCTTGCATACATCATTTGGCTTTGACTCAGATGAAAAAGCATCAGGTTGTTTCATATACACTTCCTCAATTAGATTACCATTGAGGAAAGTGGTTTTGACGTCCATCTGCCAAATGTCATCCCCTATCGAGAAGCTTTGTTTGTCCTTATTCTATGCTTGTACAAAACTCGAACATTATTTAATGCCACATGTAGTTCACATTTTGTGCAAAATCTGAATGGACTTAATCTTAGCAACAGGTGAAAAGATTTCATCATAATCGATCCCAGACCGTTGATTATAACCTTTAGCCATCAACCTTGCTTTATAAGTCTGTACCTTGCCAAATGCATAGATCTTTTTCTTGAAGACCCATTTGCATCATATGGGTTTAACCCCACCTGGTAAATCAACCAAGTTCCACACTTGATTGATGTACATAGATTCCATCTCGGATTTTATGGCTTCTTGCCATCTCTTTGAATCAATGTCCAACATAGCTTCGCTATAGGTAGTAGGCTCATCGTTATCGGGAATATCTATCTCACTGTGTATTTCCACAAGTAGATTTAGTCTTTCAGGAGGACGATGAGACCTAGTGGACCTACAAAGTTGATTTTTTTGCAGTTCAGTGTTTGGTATGTTCTGACTGTGAGAGGGTTCTTGTGCGTTGGATAATCCACCACCTTGAGAGCTTTTAGAAATATCATTTTCATGTATTTTTTGAATGAGAGGAGGTGCAACAATTTCATCTACTCCCAAGGGATGTGTATGAGGATCTTGCATATCTACGTTATTCCTCGTAACACTCCCACTGGCCGAAGGACGTACTCGAAGTACCCAATCTTCGCTAAATACTCCCACTGAATTATTGCCTTGGTCATTCGGCAAGGATTCAACCTCTATGTTATCTCGTGGTTCTTGAATTCTTCAAGTTCTATCTCTGTGTAATTCTGTTCCTTGTAGACATATTTTTCTTCAAGGAAATTTGCGTTCTTGGAAACAATGACTTTATGTTATCCAAAAAGATAGAAGTAGTATCTCTTAGTTTTCTTTGGATACCCCACGAAGTAACATTTCTCACTTTTGGATTTCAACTTGTCAGTGAGCATCTTCTTAACATATGCAGGGCACCCCAAGGTCTCATATGTTTAAGAGCTGGCTTTTTTCCACACCATATCTCATAGGGTGTCTTTTCTACTGACTTGGAAGGAAACATGTTCAGAACATATATTGAGGTTTGTATAGCATGTCCCCAAAGGTATGTCGGTAGAGCTGAGAAGCTCATGATGGATCGAACCATATCCAATAAGGTTCGGTTTCTCCTTTCGGCAACACCATTTATCTGTGGTGTTCTAGGAGGTGTCCACTCTGAATGGACTCCATGTAGCTTTAAGTAATCTAGAAACTCCTTGCTCAAGTATTCACCTCCTCGATCCGATCGAAGAGTCTTGATGATTGTTGCGAGTTGTTTCTCTACTTCAGACTTGTACTCTTTGAAATTTTCGAAGGTCTCGGATTTGTATTTCATAAGATACACATATCCATACCTTGTCAAGTCATCAGTAAAAGTAATGAAGTAAGGGAAACCACCCATATCTTGAGTTGAGAATGGTCCACATACGTTAGTATGTACCAAGTCATCACCTCCTTGGCTCGCACATCTTTCCCAGAAAGTGGCTTGTTGGTCATCTTACCTTTTAAACATGATTCACAATTACCATAAAACTCCAAGTCAAATGGTTCGAGGTAGTCAAGCTTCCTTAACCTTGCTATCCTTGTTTCGTTGATATGACCAAGTCTACAATGCCACAGGTAGGTAGAGTTTCTATTACTTTTCTTAGCTCATTTATTTTGTACATTGAATATTTCTCGACTACAGTTTAGTGTATATAATCTATACACAAGAGGCGCAGTTCCATATACAATATTATCAAAAGACATTATTTGACTGCCATTATAAATATATGAGGAAAAACCCTCTATGTCTAAAACAGGGATAAATATGATATTCCTCGTTAATGAGGGTACATAGTAATAATCATTCAATACTAAATAATATCTAGAAGGTAAATTTAATCTATAAGTTCCTACGCGCTTGTAACGCCCCATTTTCGACCGGAGCCGGAAACGGGATTACCGCTACGCATGGTTGGATTCCTGAATGCAATTTAAAGGAGTCGCCACCTAATTATTATAGTGAATTAGGACACTGAAAATGTAGCATAAAATACTACGAATGATCTCCATTTTAAAGGTCTGCGAAAGCTATGCGAGATTCTAGGTAAGGGTTCTTTATTATCCTAAAGGGAAGGGGTTAGGCACCCTAAAGGATCCGCTAACTTGCGGTTGTCCGTTCAAACTTAGGTTTTACAATTATCGTGCTAACATGCAATTTACAATTCTAAAAGTGTTCTAATTGTTAAACTAATCAAAAAGATATTTAAACCAGGCATGCAAATATTTAAAATAAATATATATTTAACAAGATAGTAATAAAAGTAAACAATCATAAAAAATGAAGATAAATTAGTAACATTTTGCTTTTATTTTATTTTATGCGAATGATTTAACTTTGGGGCGCGCCTCCGGGTACCTGCAAAAGACACTTAGTAGAAGAGTTAGTAAATGATAAATAAATTACCAAACAAACAACGATATATGTATATATATAGATATATATGTAAAATATATTGTAAAAGATATATTTTTATATAGTGTGGGCTCAGCTAGTGTTATGCCAAGAATACTAAGACATAAGAAGCCAATATCGCTCTGGCGGTCGACTAAGCCTCCTGGTGAACGATACTATGCATTCTCGTCCAATCTTTTTCACTTTCCTCCTCGCCCACATATTCCGTCTCGCTTACCACGGGGGCCTCCAGATCGACGGATAAATCCTTCTTTGGCCAGTGTAGTATCAAATTCAAAATCAGCAAAATACCAAGTTAGAGTAACTTGTTCAAAATCAGTAAATACCAAGTGTAGTAACTTGTTCAAAAATCAGTAAATACCAAGTGTAGTAACTTGTTCAAAAATCAGTAAATACCAAGTGTAGTTTTGTTCTAAAATCAGTAAATAAATTAAGCCAAATAGCCTAAAATTAATGCAGAAAACAATGAGCAATGGACAACATGCCGAACGATGGCGGTTCACGGAAAGCGATGCAATTCGCGGGCGGTGGGAAGTCGTGAAAGCAATCCCAACAGGATTTTCAAAACGTCGTCGGAGTCTTAAAACTCCGGCAGATACCTCAAAAACATAAAATCAGCCCACTAAGCCATGATAACAACTGATGCCAACAAATGCAGTCAAGAACAAAGGTCGCCGGAGTTTTAAATTCCGGCGACGCAACAAAAAATCAGAAAATCATATATCGAAATAAAGCCAACAAGATTCGCCGGAGTTTTTAAACTCAGGCAAGTTACCAACAGTCAACATCACCCAACAACGCGAAATATAGTTGCAATACGAGAAACAAACGACATCGCCAGTAATGTCGCGCCGATGGTCAAGTCGGCGGAGAAGCCGTAGCAGAGGAAGGAAGCAACGACGTTGCCGGCCGGTTTCACCGAGCAACGCCTAAAATACAAACCACCAGATGGTCGACGGGATGGCGGCGCCGGTAGCAGGGGTTCGCCGGAGCGGTGTGGAGGTTGACGGGAAGAGGTGCGGGAGATGAGTGGAGAGAGAGGCGGTAGGCGGTTTAAAGGGGTTTGCGGAGTTTTTAGAACTCCGTGAAGGCAGCGGAGGCGAAGAAGCGTGGCGAGGCGGCGAAGGGGAGGGCTGCTGAGGTCCATTCTTTCTTTTTATGAAAAAATGGGCTCAGCCCTTTATTTTGTCTTCAACGTTGTGCTGCCCCCTTAAAAAAATGAACGTTGCTGCTGCCCTTTATTTTGTGTTGCTGATCTGTATGGGCTGCCCCCCTCTTTTAATAAGGGGGGGGGGGGTAAGGTGTTTAGGGAGGAATGAAAAGTGGTTTGAAATTTAAAAATGGGGGGGAAATAAAAGGGTGTTTGGAATTTAAAATGGGGGGGAAATAAAAGGGGGGTGTTTGGATGATATAAAAAATGGTGTTGGATTGGAATGATTTGGATTGGGTTAAATCTTTGGGTGGTTTGACAAAATGCAACGCGGGTTAATTATTTAAAGAAAAATTATTTAAAAAGATGCAAAATTATAAAAATGCAAATGTCGATGCAATAATAATAAAATACAATATTTAGACAAATGTTTAATGTCTAATTAAAAATAAAGTGGGATGTCAATTAATTATTTAAAGAGATGCAAAATATTATTATAATAGAAATATAATATTAACGAAAACATAATGCTTAAATAAAAATAAAAAGATGCAATGTCATTTCGTGAATAAATAAACATAGAATATTATATAAAATATGCAAAAATAACGATTAAAATGCGGTGTGCTAAAATACTTAAAATTGCACGAAATATACAAAAAACGGGTCAAAATTGACTGTCAACAGTATGTCCCTCTTTGTACGGAGATGATGGAAGAGTCTTCGGACAAAGACGTTGACTCGTAGCCAATTTTGTCCTGTTTTATAAACTAGAACTCAAAAGTGGGGTGATCTGGACTTAGAATTGTCGATGTCGAATTATGGCGACTTTGGGTTGTTGCGATGCTAAAGTAAAAGTAAAGTCGATGCAGATTAAAAATGTCGATGTCGAATTATGATGACCTTTGGCGGGTCTGCAATGCTAGAAAAATAAAAGTAAAGCTGACGCAGATTTTAAAAATGTCTCAGTGTCGAATTATGATGACACTGGGTTGTTGCGATGCTGAAAATTAAAGACAATGCCGACACAGATTCAAAATTTGTCCCAGTGTCGAATTGTGATGGCACTGGATTCTGTGAGGCTGAAAAATTAAAACCAAAGCGGGAGCAGATTTAAAAATTGTCCAGTGTCGAATTATGATGACAGGGTCGTGGCATCGCGAGGATCTTTGGAGAGAGCGGATCGACATTCGAGGTACAAATTGCTTCGGTTCGCTGTAAGAGGTAGTTCCACGTTGTGCTCCTGTTCCTGTATGCTAAGACTTAAACAAACGGTTAGTGCATAACTGTTAAGGCAAATGATAACGCATGAATTTATATGCAATGTAACTGTTTGAGTATAAAATGCTATCCTGCGAAAATGTGATGCCTGCAAATCTTGTGATTTCGCCGCTTGCGGGCGTGTTGCGATTGTGAATGCGGATATGTTGTCCTTGCTGCAACGGTCCCTGTAGACTAAAGCTCAAGAAAGAGTTAGTGTATAACTGCTAAGACAGAATAATAAAGCATGAATAAGAAATGCAATTTCGAGAGTATAGAAATCGTCCTTGCGTAGATGTGATATGCTGATGATAGCGTCATTTTCGGACTTGTTTTGCTGATAACGTCGTTGCCTGGACGTGTTGCCGCTGGCGTCGTTGCGTAGACGCATTGCTGCTGGCGTCGTTGCGTGGACTTCTTTGTCGATAACGCCGTTACTGGGCGTGTTGCCGGGCGTCGTTCGCGTAGACTTTGTCTCGATAACGTCGTTGCATGGGCGATGTTCTTCTTTGGCGTCGTTGCATGGACTTGCTGTGCTGATAACGTCGTTGCATGGACGTGTTGCTGCTGGCGTCATTGCGTAGACTTGTCGCGCCGATAACGCCGCCGGACGTATTCTTCCGGGCGTCGTTGCGTGACGCACGCCGATAACGCCGTTGCACGGGCGTGTTGCCGGGCGCTATCGCGTAGACTTGCTTTGTCCGATAACGTCGTTACTGGGCGTATTCGCCGGGCGTCGTTGCGTGACGCAATCGCGATGATGTCGTTACTGGACATAATCGATGGCGTCGTTGCTGGACGTATTCTTCGGGCGTCGTTGCGTAGACGCACGCCGATGGTGTCGTTGCACGACACAATGTTGATAACGCCGTCGTTACGGGCGTATTGCTTCGGCGTCGTTGCGTAGACGCACGCCGATGGTGTCGTTGCTGGACACACGCCGATAACGCCGTTGCTGGACGTGTTCTTTGCCGTCGTTGCGTAGACTTGTTGATCACGTCGTTGTCTAGACGCGTTGCTGCTGCTCCTGTAGAATAAATGCTCCTGCAAGCTAAGCTTGAGAAAAACGTTAGTGTATACCTGTTTAAACAAAATGATAAATATATATGAGAAGTGCAATTTTATGGATAGAGATGTCGTCCCTGATATGCCTGACGAATCGAGATGTTGCCGCTTGCGGTCATGCTAATGCCGCAATCGATTAATCGTCATGATGCCTTTCTTTGTGTGCGATGCGCGGGTTGCCAATTTGACTTTATGCCCGAGTTGATGCGCTAGGTTTTGTTGCGGAACTTTGAACTTTGACTGCTGATTGTTGATGCCCCTTTCTGCTGCTGCTGCTTTTGCTGCGGACTTTGGATTGTTGTCATCCTCCGCCTTGCCGCTTTTGTCGCTTATCTGACGAAACCTTTCGCGCATTTTCTCGCTTTCGCCATCGCACTTTCGCTTCGTTAATATGGAAAGAATCGCGCCAAAGAAAATTTGTGAGTTTTGGGGGTCGATTCAGATTCGACTTCACCGCCTTGTTTTGATATCTGCGTTCGGCCTGTTTGATGCAAAAGGTGTCATCGCTTCTTCTTTCGAGACCGCTGCTTTATAGGAACTAAGACAGTTCGACTGCTCGCTCAGATGCCCTCGAATCGGTCATGTCGCTGGACCGTGCCTTTGATCTTGTGAAGTATTGATGCTCTGTCATTGCTTAGTCAAATACAAATCGACCTTTGGGGAAGATGATAAATCTTTCTAAAAATGCAACAAATGGTGTTAGCATAAAGCACATAATTTGCGGGTATGTAGCAGATATATTGCACATAGCACATTCAAACGTTTCCTAACATGCAGGGGACCGCTTTATGCCAGAGGTAAGCCTAAACGTCACTTTATGCGAGATTATAATGGATTTGTTCAAGTCGTCCAACTGTAATGCTTTTTGTTGGAAATGGCGACCAAATGACGGTGCACTTTTTCCCACTTTTGGCATGTCACGATTAGGCTTGGATTTGTCCATTATTGTCACGTTACACATAATATGCTGGTTGGCCGTTGGGTTGAGAAACCCGTCGACAAGTTTGGTGTCTTCCTAATTGTGGCGTCGATACCAAGGACCGACCCACCTAAGGTAAATGCATGCATGCCTTAATATAACAGGGTGGTATAGCTCTATCTTAAGTTTTTCTAAGATTTTGGCTTACTGGACGCAAGGTTCCCGAGTGGACAACTCGAGTGAGAAGGCTACGCGGCTGATCAGACGAACCGATCTAACTCACAGCGCCAACTCTCCTAAAATTTGGATATTTTGAAAGAAATTTGCGGTGCGAAGCACCAAATAGCGTGAGTGTGTGATTGTGTGAATTTTCCAGAGTGGAAGAAATATGAGCGGAATGCCAGTTTAAGGAAAGCGGTAACAAATAACAGTTAATACAATATGCAAATATTTATATGTAAAGTAGAATAATTTAGACAAAACATAAAAGCAAATGAATGTAAAACACAGAAGAAGCATTTTTAAGCAGATAAGAAAAATAAAGCACAGTAATTAACCTATGTTTGTTATGGTTAAGAACCTAAAATCCCCAGCGGAGTCGCCATCTGTAACGCCCCATTTTCGACCGGGATCTCGAAATGGTGTAGGACATATGGTTGATTCCTGAATTTGATTTAAGGGAGTCGCCACCTAATTATTATAGTGAATTAGGACACTGAAAATGTAGCATAAAATACTACGAATGATCTCCATTTTAAAGGTCTGCGAAAGCTATGCGAGATTCTAGGTAAGGGTTCTTTATTATCCTAAAGGGAAGGGGTTAGGCACCCTAAAGGATCCGCTAACTTGCGGTTGTCCGTTCAAACTTAGGTTTTACAATTATCGTGCTAACATGCAATTTACAATTCTAAAAGTGTTCTAATTGTTAAACTAATCAAAAAGATATTTAAACCAGGCATGCAAATATTTAAAATAAATATATATTTAACAAGATAGTAATAAAAGTAAACAATCATAAAAAATGAAGATAAATTAGTAACATTTTGCTTTTATTTTATTTTATGCGAATGATTTAACTTTGGGGCGCGCCTCCGGGTACCTGCAAAAGACACTTAGTAGAAGAGTTAGTAAATGATAAATAAATTACCAAACAAACAACGATATATGTATATATATAGATATATATGTAAAATATATTGTAAAAGATATATTTTTATATAGTGTGGGCTCAGCTAGTGTTATGCCAAGAATACTAAGACATGAGAAGCCAATATCGCTACGCATGGCCGACTCGCCTCACGGTGAACGATACTATGCATTCTCGTCCAATCTTTTCACTTTCCTCCTCGCCACATATTCCGTCTCGCTACCACGGGCCTCGGATCGACGGATAAATCCTTCTTTGGCCAGTGTAGTATCAAATTCAAAATCAGCAAAATACCAAGTTAGAGTAACTTGTTCAAAATCAGTAAATACCAAGTGTAGTAACTTGTTCAAAAATCAGTAAATACCAAGTGTAGTAACTTGTTCAAAAATCAGTAAATACCAAGTGTAGTTTTGTTCTAAAATCAGTAAATAAATTAAGCCAAATAGCCTAAAATTAATGCAGAAAACAATGAACAGCGGACAACATGCCGGAACAGTAGCGGTTCGCCGGAAACAGTAGCAATTCGCCGGAGCAGTGGGGAAGTCGTGAAAGCAGTCAACAGGATTTTCAAAAGCGTCGTCGAGTCTTAAAACTCGTGAATACCTCAAAAACATAAAATCAGCCCACTAAGCCATGATAACAACTGATGCCAACAGATGCAGTCAAGAACAAAGGTCGCCGGAGTTTTAAATTCCGGCGACGCAACAAAAAATCAGAAAATCATATATCGAAATAAAGCCAACAAGATTCGCCGGAGTTTTTAAACTCAGGCAAGTTACCAACAGTCAACATCAGTCCAACAAACGCGAAATATAGTTGCAATAACAGAGAAACAAACGACATCGCCGGTAATGTCGCGCCCGGTGGTCAAGTCGGCGGAGAAGCCGTAGCAGAGGAAGGAAACGGCGGCGTTGCTTGGCGGTTTCACCGAGCAACGCCTAAAATACAAACCAACGGATGGTCGACGGGATGGCGGCGGGAAGCGAGGTTCGCCGAGAGGTGTGGAGTTTGACGGGAATAGGTGAGGGAGATGAGTGGAGAGGGAGAGGGCAGGGGTAGACTGGTTTAAAGGGGGGTTTCGCCGGAGTTTTTAGAACTCCGGCGAAGAGCGAGCGCGAAGAGCGGCAAGAGGCGGCGAAGGGAGGCTGCGAGGTCCTTCTTTCTTTTTATGAAAAAATGGGCTCAGCCCTTTATTTTGTCTTCAACGTTGTGTTGCCCTTAAAAAATGAGCGTTCTTTGCCCTTTATTTTGTCTTTCTTGATCTGTATGTTTGCCCCTCTTTTAATAAGGGGGGGTAAGGTGTTTAGGGGGGAATGAAAAGTGGTTTGAAATTTAAAAATGGGGGGGAAATAAAAGGGTGTTTGGAATTTAAAATGGGGGGGAAATAAAAAGGGGGTGTTTGGATGATATAAAAAATGGTGTTGGATTGGAATGATTTGGATTGGGTTCCGTACTGGACTGGTTTGACAAAATGCAACGCGGGTTAATTATTTAAAGAAAAATTATTTAAAAAGATGCAAAATTATAAAAATGCAAATGTCGATGCAATAATAATAAAATACAATATTTAGACAAATGTTTAATGTCTAATTAAAAATAAAGTGGGATGTCAATTAATTATTTAAAGAGATGCAAAATATTATTATAATAGAAATATAATATTAACGAAAACATAATGCTTAAATAAAAATAAAAAGATGCAATGTCATTTCGTGAATAAATAAACATAGAATATTATATAAAATATGCAAAAATAACGATTAAAATGCGGTGTGCTAAAATACTTAAAATTGCACGAAATATACAAAAAACGGGTCAAAATTGACTGTCAACAGCGCTCAACATCAACTCGTGCTCTATTTCCAATAGTAGGTCCACCTCTCTTGGTCCAACCTTCCTTCTGTCAGTTAGCCCCTGCACATTCGTACAAATATGTGAGCCACAAGCGGTATCCAATATCCCGGAATGAGAGTTGTTTATAGACATATTTATTTCAATGACGTATATACCTTGTCCACCAGAGGCAGAAGCACCTGGTGCTTTTCCTCCTCCTGGTGCAGTGCATTCCTTCTTCCAATGCCATTTCTTGTTAAAGTTGAGGCATACATCCTTAGCCGGACTCACCTTCTTCTTCTTCTTCTTCTTCTTCATACCTCCCTTAGGCTTCATAGCTATGGGCGCAGCGACTGTTTTGCCATTCTTCTTCTGTCATTCCTTACCTTTCGGTATGGGCCGGCTAGCAGAGCTCACCATAAGCACAGTTTTGCCTTTGGTAATTGAAGATTCAAAGGTCTTGAGCATGTTATGTAGTTCCGGTAGACTTGCCTTCATTTCGTTCATGTTGAGTTTATAATAAAGTTCTCGAACGAACGAGGGAGAGAGTTCAGGATGAGTGTGAAAGTGACGAGATTCTGCAGCTTTATACCAAACGAGGCCAACCTTTCTATCAGCCATATCATCTTCAACACGTGTTGAAATACTTGGCCCCCTACATTCAACTTACATTTGAAGAGTTCTATTAACAGCTCATATTCCATAGTTTGAGACTGAGAGTCATAGAGAGTCTTCAAATGTTCGAGCATCTCGTTAGAGCCCATGTTCTCGTGTTATCTCTGAAGCTCCACTGACATGAAAGACAACATTACGCACTATGCTGAAGTGGCATCATCTAGGTTCTTTTGGTAGGCCACCTTATCAAATGTGGCATATTCTGCTTAATCCTCGACATGGATTGTGGGGAATACATTGTCCAACACGTATTCAATCTTTTCTCTCCTTTGGACAATTATCAGATTCCTAAGCCAGTCTAGATTGGTTCGGTGAGTTTGTTCATTTCCATCAACATTTTTAATAATAGGCTCGACATTTTGATAATCTGAAGAGTTAGATAGACGTGAATTTAAACTCAAATTTATTACCTATTATACACATTCGTTTAGGCTAATTAACATGGTCTTTTATTTAATTAGCTCCCACTATTTTAACATACTTCTACGACCCCATGGTAGAATACAGACCTATATTAATTTAAGGTCATAATGGGCCAAGATCCAAGCCTATTCTATATCTGTATTTGCTTTGGCTGATAACTTCAATAACACATCTTGGTAGGTTCTAAACCAATTGCAAAACCTTATTTGCAACTCTTGATTGATCAAATATTATATTTAATCTTGCGTCCTTAGATTAGTCCGACACTTTGGCGCCAAGATTTGTCTAAGCAAGTCAACCCCATTACGCGACTGTGTTTATGCATCTATGTAAATTTGGCCTTTGTGAGCAAACACTTTGGGATAAATACCCATAAAAGTTATCATCAACGTTTACATTTAAACACATCTATGAAAGAGTCTGAGTCCTCGTAGACTTAGAGCAAATGCTTTGGCATAAATACTCGTATTGCCGAAAAAGATTTTGCACTCTAACAATTATAATGGACGACACGTTTTAATTTAGACTTGTATTTAAAATTTGGGAAACATTTTAGTTTCGGAGATTTTAACCAAGATCAACAATTTCGTGTCATATCCTATACGACACACAATCATGCAATTTCTAAAATACATTTAGTTTGGAACCATCAACCCAATAAGCATGATTCAAGATGGTTTGATCAATTACTGGGTGTCGCCTACCTAAACAGTTATAACAGACATTATGCTAATAATTAAATGCACGCATTTAAAACACTTAACATATATTTCGTATATTATTCAATAATATACAATTAATAATAATCATGGGTTGACTTGTTTAAACTCTAAAATTTAAGTCTAATCCAAACAGCCCCTTAAACATTTTCTGATTTTAAAATAGATTTTCAAGATATTTCTGCAAATTCCTGATTTTCAGAATTTATAGTTTAGTCCCTCAAGAAAATTCAATTTTAATTTTCAGAAATATTTTCAGATTTCAGGGACCTGTCTGCAATTTCAAGAATTTAAAAATTTGATTTTCAGACACTTATTTAATTACAGATTTGGTCTGACTATTTGAAACAATTTTAATTTCAGACTCTGAAACTTTTAAACTTCAGAATCGAAATCTAAAACCTTTAAAACTTCAGTTTCTGATTTCAATTTTTTTAATTGGAGCCCCGGTGCCGCGACCTAAGTTTGGGGGTGCCTGCTATTCATAAAACACTTCATTCTCTCAAAACAAAAGAGGGGAAAGATAGGTATGAAGTGAAAAAAAAGAAAATCAAAAGAAAAGGGAAGAGTTGAAAGAAAAAGAGCTTATGGTACGTAAGTTGAGCCTAAAAGCCTATTTTTACCTACCCATGCCTAAGCCTACATTACAACCCTGAAAAGTCCTGAAGATCTCTTATATGTGTATCCATGATTAGTGGAGAATAACAAGTAAACATGCCATAGGATTTTGAAATTGACATGCATAGTTAGGTATTCTTACTTCCATTGAGCATGATTAAACTGAATTTGCGAAATATCTGACTTGATGTGTTTAGAATGCTAAAAATCCATGCTATATGTTCCTAAATATTATCCTACTAACCTTCATGCTTTTTTAAGTGACAATTGTGCAGCAAAATGATCAGTGTCTTTGAGTCATTTTATTTTCGTTCGTGTCTTTGTTTATATTTTTGATCTTTGCTCGAGGGCGAGCAAATGTTAAGTTTGGGGGTATTTTGATCGGTGTATTTTATATACACCTCTTGAGTCATTTTTAGTTAGTATTTTACTCATTTCATTTATGTTTAGTATAGTATTAGGGTCGTTTTCCTTTCTTTTGTGTCACAGCGGTCAGAAATAGATAAATGGAGAAAAGAAGATGAAATGAGCATAAATGAGATGGAATTACACACAAAAGGGCCAAGAAATGAAGTCTAAGAAGTTTCGGGAATTATAGAGGAGATCAGACGAAGTCCGGACGAAAAAAGGACGACGAAGCGGAATCAGAAACGTCCACCGGCCATGCTGGCAGCGGCAGCCGCGGCTCCCAATGTCTTTGAAGTTCATAAAGTTGTAGGTTTTTAGTAGCGCCGTGGCCGATCTGAAGCCGCGCGGCGAGATTTTGAGATTTTGGGCCAAATTTGACATGTTTTCAGAGTCCTAAAGGGATAACTTTTCCTACCTAAAGGGATAACTTTTCCTACCTTAAAACCTTTACCTAAAAGGATTCCATAACCTTTCCTACCTACATAATCCCTAACCCTTTACCTAAAGGATTCTTGGGTTATAAATAGAGGACCCATCCTTCATTCCATTCACCACACATTCTCCATTACACATTCAACATCCACCACCCATCCCATTCTCTATCCACCATTCCATTCCATCTTGTAAATATTCCACAACACAATCCTTGGATGCTAGAAGGCTTGGAGACTCGTTCTTGAGTATTTTCTTTTCTTTCTTTTTGCTTTATTTATTTCAGTTCATGTATGAAGATTGTATTAGTTCTTAGCGTGACTATGGCTAGGAGCTAATTACTTTATTAGGGATTTCCTTGTGATTCACTTGAAACTCTATTCATGAATTAATATATTAGTTTGGTTTCTTCTTCACTTATTTAAGATTTATTCAATAGTTGTTTTGATTGCTTGATAATTAATTGATCACTAATTATCATAACTTATATGATTTCTAATCGAAAGTCGAAAGGGGAGATTGTGAATATGCTATAGTTGAATAAACATAGGTTAAATCGTGGACGAAAGTACCCCGATACTTGTGTAGCTTAATAGGTTACTGCTCTTAATCCTCCTTTGTAGTCAATCTTGTCACCGAAAGGTAGAAGGGTTCTCCATTGGGGTTGAGTGTTTATATAACCTTAACAGGAGTATAAAACGGTCTAATTAACCTGCTATCTTAACGTAGAAGAAGAAGTTAGTCTAATTGTATTAAGGATTGAATAGAGTGGATAGTTGATGATCTTGGAATCCCTAATTCTCCATCATAACTGATTTAAATCAAAGTATTTTCATAATTAGTTTATTTCCTGCATTATTAGTTTAGAATTCCAATTCAATTGACGTTAACCAAATAGATACCATAGGATAGATAATCGGTACTTGAAAACCAGTCCATGAGGACGATATTCGGTCTTACCTAGACTATATTACTTGTCACGATACGTGCACTTGCGTAAGTGTGTGCATAAATCGTGCATCAAGTTTTTGGCGCCGTTGTCGGGGATTGACGTACTTTCAATATCGATTTATCTATTCTTATTTCTAATTTGGTTGCTCCAAGAACAAGTTTCTAACTTGTTATGCGAGCATCTTTTTATCACCTTTTGTTGTTTTTCTTATTTTGCAGGTTAAATTCGAAAAAAAAAATTGAAAAAAAAAATCAGGACACATGGACTACTACTATCAGAGACAGTGGAGTCATCAACAACAACTTAACCCACAGGTTTCAGAGGAAGATCTAGATGAGTTGCAGGCAGGCATACTTAGTCTCACCAAGTGCCAGACTCAGTTTATGGCTGAGACAAGAGTGTCCCTCAGAAATTTGGAGACACAAATAGGGCAACTAATGGATAGGATGAGCAATAAACTTCAAGAAAATCTGTCTAGCGACATCATTATGGGAGGTGGTAAGCAAATTGAGGAACTTGAACCACACCCAGCTATTGAGGAATCTGGCGAGATAGTTGGTGTAGAAAAGGAAAAGATTACTGAGATCCAATTATTCACCTTTTTGGATTCTTTGGAAATTCTTTTTCCTATACCTATTGCAAAAGAAACACCACCAGCTATCACTGTTGATCCCCAAATAGAAAGTCCATACCTTCAAGGGCACCCCCTAGAGTTGAGAGAAGTTGGGAATCTCAATGATCCCTACATTAGAGAGAGCCTAAAAGACAAGTATGTCTTATGTACTTGGGGGATAATCGTATATCTGAGGCCCTTTTTTGAAGCAATTGTTGTAGTTGAAGTATACCTGTCTACCGGTCCGGGTTGACCGACCGGACAGTTGACCCGTAGCCAACCGACCGGCCGGACCGGTAAGGCATCTGGGTTGGGGTTGGATTGGCTCCCAACCCCAACCCGCAGGTTAGGAAAAAACGGTAAGGCGGGACGGTTAGGCGTGCGAAAAACCGGTTCCATTACCTGCTAACCGTCCCATAACAAAAAATTAAAAATTGTGCCCAAACGATATTATTACCGTTGGGACTTGGAAGGTGCAGCGGTCATTCGGCCAGATTGGCTTGATTTTTTGTTTTGTTTTGTTTTGTTTATTAATTTAAGTTAATTACATTTTTACCCTTTAAAAAATCTATAAATTCTCTACATTTTTTTCATTTTTATCACACAACATTTATCTCAATTCTCTTATTCTCAATTTCTCATACTCTCTTAATCATCTTTATTATCAATTTTCAAGTTATTATTATTATTATTAGTTTTCAAATTCAAAGTAGCAAGACCTTGAGACTTGAGCTTGAGTTTCAATTGAATTACGAAACAAGTTTGGTACACTCGTTTCATTCTCTAATTATTTTATTAAATTGTCATATTTATTTGTTGATTATTTAAATATTTTATAATGTCTTCACTAAGGAATTGCGTGGAATCGTAGTAAATCTAGTTCAAGGGTAAAAATCATAGGTTCTTCATCATCTAATCAAAATATAGATTATGATCAAATGCAAGAAGATTTTGGAATAGAAGATAATGAATATGATAACGTTCAATTAGATGATATTGATGAACTTGAAGAACAAGAACCTCCTACACCTACTAGTGTTCCTTCTGTCAATGTTGGTACTGCTAGTGGTAGTCGTAGTCGTAGTCGTAGACCTCCTTTACCAGAACGAGCAAGAAAAAAAGAGTAAAGTGTGGCTCTTTTATGATAAAGTTGTAGTCTTGATAGAGTTAAATGTAATATTTGTGGGTGAACTTATAAACATAAGACAGGGGGTGGTGACGGGGGAACGGGCACTATAGGTAGACATATAAAACACGATCATACGGCACAATGGAATGCTGTCTCTCATTTAGAACCCGGTCAACAACAACTTAATCCATTAACTGGGGGGTGGCTAAGTACGATCCAAAAAAGGATCGCATTGAATTAGCAAAAATGATTGTCGGAGGTTGTTTACCTTTTTCTTTTGCTTCTTCTTCATATTTAATTACATATATTCAAAAAGTATATAATCCTTTTTTTAAAGGTGTTCCTCGTAGTACTACTAGAGCCGATATTTTTAGACTTCATAATGATTATGTTATTTTCTTGCAATATTTGTTTGCTAACCTTCCATGCCATGTTAGTTTTACTTCAGACATTGGACATGCATTAAACGGTTATAATTATTTAACAATTACTTGTCATTGGATTGATGAAAATTTTAGAATGGAAAAACGTATTATTGCTTTTGCGTATGACGAGGATCAAAGTCATACTGGAAAATATATAAGCGAAACTATTTGCTTTTATGCCCAAAAATATAATCTTTATAATAAAATACTTTGTGTATCATTCGATAATGCATCTAATAATCTTTGCCTTTGTAGATCTTTTAAGCGGAAGTACAACCGCCATCGCTGATATATTTCATGTTCGTTGTGCTTGTCATATTTATAATTTAATTGTTAAAAGTGGTCTTGATTTATTTTTACGAAATAAAACTTGTCAAAAGAAATTTGTTGAGTTATTCAGGTAATAATAGGAAAAATAGAATTATAGAATTTAAAGAAAAATGTAAACAATTTAATTTGAGACCTAAATTCATGCCAGAAGAGATTATTACACGGTGAAATTATACTTATTTATTTTTAAAAGAATGTTATAAGTATAAAGACCCCATAACACATGTTGCAAATGCGCATTATAAGAACGTGATGTATATGTTAATCTGTTATTACTTATTTGTTAACTTATATCTACTAATCTAATAAATTAATAAAAGTATAATTACAATATAAAGTTATCAACTATAAAGTATAACTGTATAAGACTATAAGTGTATAACTATAACATTAACGATCTTATAAAGTAAAAACTATAAAATAAAGATACAGTATAAAGTTATAAACTATAAAGTATAAACTATAAAGTATAAAGTTATAAACTATAAAATAGAAAGTTAACTTTAAAGTTTCAATTTTAATATATACAACTAAATTATATATTATATTATTATATTACATAGTTAAATTGAATTTAGTTTATATTATAGAAAATAAATACTAGAAATAAAAAAAATATATATATATAAACCGACTGTAGGATCGGTTCGGCCCGACCATGGCGGGCCGACACTGAATCCGGTAATGAAGCAGGACCGGTTGGCCGTGGTCGGTGAGACCGTGCAGGTTAAACCGATAGTGGGCTCTGTCGGCCGGTTCGGCCCGTTAGACACCTTTAAGTTGAAGTGAGACCTGCAACAATAACTATGCGGATTGCAAGTAGTTCACAGAAGGATCCAATGGGCACTCGTAAAGGTTAATTGCGTCCGGCTAAAAGACGTTAAAGACAGCGCTTGTTGGGAGGCAATCCAATGTTTTTAATTATGTTATTTTAATTTTTGTTTAAGTTTGTTTTATTTTGTCTTGAACAGTCTCACGGTCTTGAGTTCTTGTTTTGTGTTGTTGGATGACAGGTGGGTAGCTAAAGCAGGAAAAAGGAGCAAAAGCTGAAAAAAGGAAAATTAAGTAAATCGTCGTGTGGCTGAGAATCAGCGCCACGGCTCCGGAACTTCAGAGAGCCACAGTACTAGCAGCGCCGCGGCGCCGAAACTTCAGAGAGCCATATTCCGTGCAAATTCCAGAATTTTTCCTCCCAGACCTCCGTTATGACCGCTGTGTTGTGTCAGTAAGTTGTCCCTATTTTTTGAGTCTTGCACACATTGGGGACAATGTGTGATTTAAGTTTGGGGGGGTGTTTTATTATTTTAGAGTCTTCTAGATTTGTTTTGATATTTTTGAGTATTTTTTTTTGAGTCATAATTTTTGTTTTTATGATCATGCATGTTGTAGTTACTTGAAACGCCTAATGAAGTAAAGTGGAATAATGTAATGGAATTAGAAGCAACCATCTAAACACTTAGGTTAGATATGCCAAAAATTTATGAAATCGAACTATTTGGGGTATCTTGCTTGATTTGTGCATTGTTAGTGATTAAACCTATGTGTCTGCCTGCTTGCTATTTGAGGCGAAATAGTTAGGATATGCATGTTATGGAGATGACTCAGACACTTCTTTGTTAGCCCTTTCTTACCATTTTTACCTATCCCTGACATAAAAATTGTATCCCTAGTCAGCCCCTTTGAGCCTAAAAATAAGACCTTTCTTTGACATCCTATAATTCCATATTTGTGCCATAAGTGAAAAAAATTGAGATATTGGAATACAAAGTGTTGAAAAAGAGAAAAAAAAAGAGTGAATAATTTTTGATGCACCCAAATGAAAAAGAAATAATAAATAGGCAAAAACCTAAGTTTGGGGGTGTCTGCTATTCATAAAACACTTCATTCTCTCAAAACAAAAGAGGGGAAAGATAGGTATGAAGTGAAAAAAAAGAAAATCAAAAGAAAATGGAAGAGTTGAAAGAAAAAGAGCTTATGGTACGTAAGTTAATCCTAAAAGCCTATTTTTACCTACCCATGCCTAAGCCTACATTACAACTCTGAAAAGTCCTGAAGATCTCTTATATGTGTATCCATGATTAGTGGAGAATAGCAAGTAAACATGCCATAGGATTTTGAAATTGACATGCATAGTTAGGTATTCTTACTTCCATTGAGCATGATTAAATTGAATTTGCGAAATATCTGAATTGATGTGTTTAGAATGCTAAAAATCCATGCTATATGTTCCTACATATTATCCTACTAACCTTCATGCTTTTGTAAGTGACAATTGTGCAGCAAAATGATCAGTGTCTTTGAGTCATTTTATTTTCATTCGTGTCTTTGTTTATATTTTTTATCTTTGCTCGAGGGTGAGCAAATGTTAAGTTTGGGGGTGTTTTGATCGGTGTATTTTATATACACCTCTTGAGTCATTTTTAGTTAGTATTTTACTCATTTCATTTATGTTTAGTATAATATTAGGGTCGTTTTCCTTTCTTTTGTGTCACAGCGGTCAGAAATGGATAAATGGAGAAAAGGAGATGAAATGAGCATAAATGAGATGGAATTACACACAAAAGGGCCAAGAAATGAAGTCTAAGAAGTTTCGAGAATTATAGAGGAGATCAGACGAAGTCCGGACGAAAAAAGGACGACGAAACGGAATCCGCCAGAAAAACGTCACCGGCGCCTGGCAGCAGCGCCGCGGCGCCCAATGTGCTGGAAGTTCAGAAAGTTGCAGGTTTTTCGGCGCCGTGGCGCCAGTCTGCAGGGCCGCGGCGCCGACGCGGGATTTTTGAGATTTTGGGCCAAATTTGACATGTTTTCAGAGTCCTAAAGGGATAACTTTTCCTACCTAAAGGGATAACTTTTCCTACCTTAAAACCTTTACCTAAAAGGATTCCATAACCTTTCCTACCTACATAATCCCTAACCCTTTACCTAAAGGATTCTTGGGTTATAAATAGAGGACCCATCCTTCATTCCATTCACCACACATTCTCCATTATACATTCAACATCCACCACCCATCCCATTCTCCATCCACCATTCCATTCCATCTTGTAAATATTCCACAACACAATCCTTGGATGCTAGAAGGCTTGGAGACTCGTTCTTGAGTATTTTCTTTTCTTTCTTTTTGCTTTATTTATTTCAGTTCATGTATGAAGATTGTATTAGTTCTTAGCGTGACTATGACTAGGAGCTAATTACTTTATTAGGGATTTCCTTGTGATTCACTTGAAACTCTATTCATGAATTAATATATTAGTTTGGTTTCTTCTTCACTTATTTAAGATTTATTCAATAGTTGTTTTGATTGCTTGATAATTAATTGATCACTAATTATCATAACTTATATGTTTCTAATCGAAAGCCGAAAGGGGAGATTGTGAATATGCTATAGTTGAATAAACATAGGTTAAATCGTGGACGAAAGTACCCCGATACTTGTGTAGCTTAATAGGTTACTGCTCTTAATCCTCCTTTGTAGTCAATCTTGTCACCGAAAGGTAGAAGGGTTCTCCATTGGGGTTGAGTGTTTATATAACCTTAACAGGAGTATAAAACGGTCTAGTTAACCTGCTATCTTAACGTAGAAGAAGAAGTTAGTCTAATTGTATTAAGGATTGAATAGAGTGGATAGTTGATGATCTTGGAATCCCTAATTCTCCATCATAACTGATTTAAATCAAAGTATTTTCATAATTAGTTTATTTCCTGCATTATTAGTTTAGAATTCCAATTCAATTGACGTTAACCAAATAGATACCATAGGATAGATAATCGGTACTTGAAAACCAGTCCATGAGGACGATATTCGATCTTACCTAGACTATATTACTTGTCACGATACGTGCACTTGCGTAAGTGTGTGCATAAATCGCGCATCAGTAGTCACTAGGTGAAATTCTTTATACGAGCAACTACTTGTTGCTTATGATTATAGAAGACATATAACATTATTTTTAACTCACATAATCGAAATTCTACTCATATGGTTGTAGATTCCGATTGAGATTCAATTTCAGAACTTATTGTATTTTTAGACAAAAAATTCAAGCTACTAAAGAATTTTTCGATATTTATTATTCTATTATTTCATCAATGTTATTTTATATAGCTCTAATATTTTTATTACTTAGTGAATATATGGAAAACCCAGTTTATAAGGCACATATTAAAAAATATTTTTACTGAAAAAATATTTTATTTCTATTATCCCAATTTATATTATTAATGTTGTATTAAATCTGACTATTAAAATAGACGGTTGTATGGGGAAGAGTGTTGGTCAGTCAAGACTTCACACATATAAAAGATGAGAGTTGGGGAGATGAGGATGTTGACATGGATGTGTGTGCATACAAGGAGAGATAGGATTAGGAATGATGATATCCGAAATAAAGTGGGAGTGGCCTCGGTGGAGGATAAGATGTGGGAAGCAAGGTTGAGATGAGTTCGGGCATTTGCAGAGGAGAGACAGAGATGCCCCAGTGCGGAGATGTGAGAGTTTGGCTATATACGGGTTCAGGAGGGGTAGATGTAGGCCAAATAAGTATTGGGGAAAGGTGAGTAGACATGATATGGCGCAGAAGCAACTTACTGAGGATATGATCTTAGATAGGGGATTGTGGAGGACACGGATTAGGGTAGTAGGTAGTCGAGTGTAGTCCTCTTTACACATACAAAATGATAGTGTAGTTTATTACTGTTGGCTCGATTAGCCTGTCACACTTATAGATGCATTATTGCTCTATAGTACTCTGTAGTTTGATTCATGCTACTATGTTTTCTTTAGTGTAATTTATTTATCTTATTTAGTTGTGTTAGCTACTACTTCCGGTTAGCTACTGCTTCCTGTTGTTAGAATGCGCTACCACTGCGTACACCTAGGACTTCTCCTTGTGATCAACATGTCGTCTACGTAAAGAAACATCATGACGAACGAGTCAGAATTACCTTTCATGTGGACACATTTGTCACACTCATGAATAGACAAACCCTTCGATAGTAGAGTACTATCACAGTTTTCGTGCCTGTTTCAGCCCGCAAAGAGATTTGACAAGTCGACAGACTTTCTTCTCTTCTCTGGAACCACATACCCTTCGGTTTGTTCCGTATTACTTTATTCTTCCACTTTCGGACTTTTGGTTTTCTAACTGTTGGCTTTCTAGCTTCAGAGTAAATGTTTCTGTAGTCAGATTCATTATTTTTGTTCTATCTGAAACTTCCAGGACTAAAATATAAACATTTCAGGGACTAGAATGGAAGTTCAGGAAGAAGCCCAGTAGTCCATAAAAACTAACTCTCCGGTTAGGAAGGTTGTCTCAACATCCATGTCATGCAAGACTGCGGTGACCCTGGAGGTTAAGCTATTAACATAAGAGCACATGTCCAGTAGTCGAGGCCTTATACTCGTCAGTAGATCCATCTAATTTTTACTCGATTTGAGTATCCACTTTTACAACCCAGGGGTTCTTTTCTCGGAGGAAGATCAACCATCACACAACTGTGGTTCTATCTGATGGAGTCTATTTCTCTCTTTTTAGCTTCTTTCCAAAACAACGCTTCTGGAGATGACAATTCTTTGTTAATTGTCCATGGTTCATTCTAAACCATATAAGCTACAAGGTCTGGAACAAGTCTTTGTCCCCTCTTTTTCCTTTGTCTCGGTTCAACATCTAGAATCTCTGAGTTCTATAGATCTGGAGAATTAAGCTCCGAATAGTCAACAACTTTTGAGTCCTATAGATCTGGAACGTCTAGTTCCGGACAGTCAGACACTCGCGGGTTCTTGTTAACCTTGAGAAATTATTATTTTTCATTCTTAAAGAAAGTTATCTTCAAAGAATTCAACATTCTTTGACACCAAGATGCGATACGCACTACTATTATTTGCAGATCCAGTGGATATACACTCTTCAGTCTTAGGTCCAACTTGACCTATTTTGGCTTAGGTACTTCAACCCTGGCCACACTACCCCATATCACAACATTTGTAGATGAGATCTTTTCCATGCTTCATATGGAGGGTTATCATTATCCTTATGCGGAGTTCTCGTTAAGACTCACATTAGCGGTAAGGATCGCCTTGCCCACATACCTTGGGAGTATGACTTTGCACTTGGCTAACACCGTTAGACTGAGGTGAGTAAGGAGCAGTCGTTTGATAAACGATGCTTCACATTCTCCCCCTCTATCACTACGAATTCCTCAATCCGTAGACTTAGTAGTTTTGCAACTTCTGCTTTGTGGCGCTCATCCGCTTCAATAAATTCATCTTTGTTCTTCAACAAAGGATGTAATACGTTTGTCACGACCCGACCTGACGGGCCGCGACCCGATGCCCTAATTGGACGCCATATGCTGACCTGTCACATATAATCCAACTGACACCCAAAAACAATACCTAAATCCCGTGAAATAGCTGCTGACGCATGGCGTCATATATATATATACCAAAGTAAACTTGTCTCCTGAGGAGTCACATCTAATCAAATATAACAAGAGAGACAGGCTGACAAGTCCGCCACTATACAATATCACCTATATCTGGGAACATCCCAAAAGAGTACAACAACACAGATGACCAAAACAGGTTTACAATCCACATATGTACAACCCACAACTGTCTACAGACCTCTATGAGAAGGATAATGAAATATGATGGGACAGGGTCCCGTCGTACCCCTAAATATACATAAGTCAAAAATAGAGTTTTGTACCAAAATGACAAAGCTCCGAATCAATGGAGCTCTCCAAATAGCTGAACAGAAATCCTAGACTGGAGGATCACCAAACTGAGCACCTGTACCTGCGGGCATGAATGCAGCCCCCCGGGAAAAGGGGGTCAATACGAAATAATGTACTGAGTATGTAAAACATGAAGTACTGTAAATGAGATCATAACTGGCCAAGATAACAGAAGACATGTGTAATAATCAAAATACCAATACAACTGTGCCATATGGAAATGAGAGTCAACTGTTCCTTATAAAAATGAGTCATATATACACTGCCCGACCCTCTTGCGAAGGACGCGGTGAAATCATATACTGCCCGACCCATTCTAAGACACGGTAAAATCATATAAGGTACTGTGCACGAAACTGCCCGACCCTCTGGTGAGGGACGCGGTGAAATATACTATCCTGGGTATTTGTACCCGCATCATATGTACATAAACTTCCCGACCCTCTAATGAGGGACGCGGTGAATCATACAAGGAATCTGCGCGCGTATCTGCCCGGCTCGGGACGTGGTGAGATGGAATAATAACACTTTGCACGAGTAGATATCATGAGCAACCATATGCAACTTAAATCATCACTTGACTCTCAATAAAATCATTAAATGAACTTTTTACTAGAAAATCAAAGACACTTCTCATAACACATTTCATTAGGAATTAAACTGTTTAGAAATCATGTACGTCCGTCGTACGTTCATTAAATCATGCCAAAAGAAATAAGGAAGAGTTTCACATACCTTATTGACGAACTAACTAATTCAATAAATAGGATTCGTCTCAACTAGTACGTCAACCTATAACAAGGGTAATATGTTCGTCAATTCTATGATTACTAGCATACTTTATATCGAATGACAACTCTCTTTTCTATAAAAATTTGGGCAGCACTTCTCCTATTTATATGCACATCCACAATTTCCAAACAAAGTCAACAATACCAATAAGACGATACAACTTAAAGATATAACCAACACAATCCCAAATACTCCATATACACCATCATAATGTATTCCTTTTCTTTTCGTTCATGGAAGACAACAACTACAACAACCAAGGGGATTTATATACTTATTTCCCATGTTATTCCATCCTCTTAATCCATATCAATTCAGCCCCCAAAACAGTCCATATACCAACAATAATAAGAATATAAAATAATACCTCCCTACACTTTGATTTCTTTAGGACATGTACTATTAATTACCACAATGTATATATATGTTCATAACTTAATTTCCAGCATTATAATCTTAACAAAATAGCCCCTAATGCATCATGACAATGTCCAACAATTTCATGCAAGTTTTCGGCCAACATCCACATTACCAAAGAACTTTCCTTAATTTCTTAAAACCCGATTCATGTTTCAACAATTCCATATAACAATTACAACTTAAACATCAAGATTTCTTTCTTTATAACATGCAATTAGTGACAAAATTAACAACACAACACATGAATCCAAAGTATACAAAAACAGTCCTAAAATCGGCTACAACATCCACAAATCACATGCATTATCTTAAATTTCAAGTTCTCTTTATCAAGAGTTTATTACTTAATAACAACATCATTTAATCTTCCAAATATTCTATAAAACGAAGAGTTTTTACCTTAATATTTCGCCCAAAATAGTCCCTACAAGTCTCGGTCCAATTGCTCCAAATTTTGCACCATTTCTTCAACACCAAAAGACATGCATGCATTCTATGAGTTTAATCCACCTTCCTAGCATGTTTTTCTTCCAAAATCTTCTCTTAAAAACTTGGAATTTCTTGACCTTAAATTCGGCCAGCAATGGCCAAAAATTACCCACTGTTTTGGCACAATTCTTGACTTGTAATTGTAGAAGAACTAACCTAGGAAGAATGAGATGAATTAAACTTCAATGTTGGCTATGGGGGAGGGGTATGTTTTCGGCCAAAGGGAGAAGGGGAAGAGAGGGAGAGGTTTTCTTTTTTTGAATTAGAAAAGTGGGGAAGATGAAGGTTAATAGGGTTAATAAGGTTTTTAGAAAAAGAAAAAAAAATCTGAAAATTATAATTTTCAAATTGGTCCCCATTTCACAATTAATCAACCTTGTGTCCCACTCTTTTTTAAATCTTGAAAAATCTCATAAGACCTCGTATCCTCGTCGTCGAAACTTATATAATACATTACTAATTCATAACGGGAATACAACTATCAAAATAAGTTTCCAGCGTCACACTCGTTGTAACAAAAAAAATCCGGAATCACATCCTTTTGTATACTAATTTCCGTATTAACATATGTAAGTATACTTTATACCTAATATTCGAATCTTACTTCCTTAATGACGTTAATTATCGCCTTAAACTTACGAGGTGTAACAACATTGTACCATCGTCAATGAAGATCACAATGTACTTGTCTCCCCACTCTATTTGTGCACGCGTCAAATTACCCACGTAGGCGTGACTATGTTATAGAGGAGCGGTGCTTCTTTTGCTATTCCTTCGATGGAATAGAAAGGTGTTTTTTTGCCTCTTCGACTACCTCACATTTATTTGAGGGTTTATGTCGACAGACGACAACAATCTCAACTTAGTTAACTTTTAAATGACTTTCTATTTAACGTGTCTTAATCTATGATGGCATAGATACACATATTACAAATATATCATCTATTTGGCTACAGTCTTACTATACCACTCTTAGTTATTATAGACATGTCAGAGTAGACTCGAACCATCTTGACCAACAACATCCTTGAAACCAACTTTGGGACATGTATCATGTTACACCCCGTAATTTTAGGACAATAAGTTGAGAATATAATTAAGAAAATTATATTTACATATGCTAATACGGAATAATTTTGGACCCAACAAGTGTGACGACGAGAATTGATTATAATAGTTGAACATTTCGAAATTTTCAGGTTTAAATAAGATTGATTATGTGGGAGATTGATTTATTAATTGTGGGATTAATTTTAGTGGAGGGAATAATAAATAGTGGACTTTTGTGGGAACTTGTGCCCCTCCTCCCTCACGTCGAACCAGTGGGCAGCCCCACATAAAATTTTGCTCACATACTCACTTATATCTAGGCCTCTCTCACTTCTCTACTCTTAATTCAAAGTTCTCCTTCAACCTCCCTTCTCTCTCTCTTCTCCAACAGATTTTCCCCAACTCCATAGCCAAGAAAAGACTAAAACAACTCCCTCTTCCAAGATTAAACTCTCCTACTAATTTCTAAGCAATGGTAAACTCCTTACCAGTGGAGTCACGACAATTTGGCCGAGAATAGCTCCAGAAATCTGCCCAGAAACGTTAGCCATGGAGATGAACTATTTGGAAGCAAAACATGTAAGTAAGGTGAATTTAAACTCATAAGGAATGCATGCATGTCATTGTAAGTTGAAAAAATGGTGCAAATTGGAGAAGTGGGTGCCGAGAGCAACTAGGGACTGTTTTGGCTAAGTTAAGGTAAGATTTCTTCTTTTTATAGAGTATTTGAAAGTTAAATGATGTTTTAGTTAAGAGATGAACTTGTGTTAAAAAGGAATTGGAAATAAGAGAATGCATGTGATTGTATTGGTGTTGTAGTGAGCCGATTTGGGGTTGTTTTACCGATTTGGGGTTGATTGTTGTTGTTGTTATCTTTGTCATTGATTGCATGTTAAAATTGAAGGAAATCATGATATTTAAAGTTCTAGTTGTTAATATGAAAGTATTGAAATATGAATTGGATTTTTAAGGAATTATGAGAAGAGTTATGGTATTATAAATTGTGGACCGTGACACCCCATGAAATTATTGGACATTGTTGTGTTGTATTTAGGGGTTATTTTGTTGAGTTAGAATGCTGAAGTTTTAGTTATGAATATGCATGTACATGGTGGTAGTTGCTAATATATGTCCTAATAAAAGTGTAGAAAAGTGTTACATTGCATCCTTGTTGTTGCGGGAGAATAGACTGTTTTAATGGACTGTTTTAATATGGATTAAGGGGTTGGATTAACATGAAAAATAAGATCTATTAATTACCTTGGTTGCTGTGGTTTTTGTATTCCATGAATGTAAAGAGAAATAATGTATAACAATGGCGTATATAGGTTATACGGGAATGATTTTGTTACATCCTTGAATTGTGACTTGTTATCGATGTTGTTGGCCTTGTGGTGAGTTGTGGATGTGTGTATAAGCAGGGGAAGTTCTGCCCAATTTGTTCTATAAAAAGAGAGTCATCAGTCGATATATAACGTATGCTAGTAATCATAGAGTTGACGGACATGTTATTATTGTTATCGGTTGAAGTGCTACGGAAACTCACTCGGTCTGCGCGTCTACCGGGGCACTATAGGTAATGGACTCTATCCAAGACTGAGGCAACATAGGCAAAAGGGGATTAGGGGACAGCTAGACGATCAGAGAGCGCAGGGAGAGGAGTAGAGTCTAGCAACATTGAGCCCCAAAATCGAGTTTCTATTCAAATCCCTACTCAACACGGTGCCTTAAGGAGAATCCAAAGCCGGTTGCTAGCGGAAGTAGCGCGACAAAGAGCAAAGCGAAGCATTCACAAAGAAATGGTGTAAGCAGAAGGGAAGGCACAACGTTAGCGATGCGGCGAGTGATCCCTCTCTTATTTTCCCTTTTTTGTTGAGTTGAAAGGAGACAATAAGCCCGTCAACATTGAAGCTTCCGCTTTTGGCAGCTGTTAGGCAAGTGATACCGTACGCAAGTCCGCACCTATATAGTGAGGGTGCGTTAAGGCGAGTTGATGAGCTAATTGTGAGGTTGTTAACAAGAAGAGCGGTAAGAGAAAGAGGGGATTTGCCTCCAACTTGGCCTGGGATACCTTGATTATCTAGCTATTTTTCGTGTGTTTTCCCGGTCAGGCATCATAATCAGATTGAATTTCATTTTGTGGTGAAGCAGGCATAGATACCCTATGATCTTTCATCAACCCCGGCTCGGTATCAATACGTATTGATACGTATCGATAGTCTCAGCCTTTCCCTGCCTGCCCTGGTATGAGTTGAGAGTCTCAGAGGCCTCTACTCTAGGCTCACTCCACCCCCTCCCTTAGTTCTCTCTTCTTTTTATCTTATTCTTTGGTCAGGCTTGAGACATATTCTAATTATTGAGTTGGCATAGACGACTAGCGATATGTGAAACTATCCCTTCTTTCTTCTTTTGACATGATTTATATAAAATGAGCGTACGACGGACGTACGTAATTCCATTGAATCCTAATTCCTAGTGATACTTGATATGATAGTTTCCTTTGATTTTACAGTGATAGTTCATTCTATTTATTTTATTGAGAGTCAAATGATGATTTAATTTGCATATGGTTTCTCATGATAATCTACTCGTGCTTGATGTGTTTATATCATTTCATCGAGTCCCGGACCGGAAATGTTCGTGCGCAGTTCCTTTCATTGTTCACTGAGTCCCTCACTAGAGGGCCGAGTACGATATATATGATGATGATTTTACCGAGTCCATGTGGACAGGCATCCACGGTATATGATATGGACGGGTACGATATATATGGACAGGCATCCACGGATATGACTTCATTCACCGAGTCCCAGATTGGGCCGGGTACGATATATGTGGACAGGCATCCACGGTAAATGATATGGACATACATGACTTTCATTTCATAAGGCACATGTGCATTGGTATCTTGATTATTATACTTGTCTCATGTTATCTTTTGGACAGTTATGATCTTCTTTACAGTAATTCATGTTTTACATACTCGGTACATTTTTTTGTACTGACCCCCTTTCTTCGGGGGGGGGGGCTGCATTTCATGCCCGCAGATATAGATACTCAGTTTGGTGGTCCTCCAATCTAGGATTTCTGATCAGCTATTTGGAGAGCTCCATTGTTCCGGAGCCTAGTCATTTTGGTACAGATCTTTTGATATAGACTTATGCATATTCGTGCTAGTTAGGGGTACGGAGGGCATGTACCGTCATAATTCACTGTTATACTCTTAGAGGTCTGTGGACATGTGTGGGTTGGACATGTGTGGTTATAGACGTGTTTTGGTCAGCTACTGTTGTAATTCGTTTTGAATATTCTCGTGTATAGTGGCGGCCTCGTCGGCTTGCCTATTTTGATATGGTTTACATATTTTTATATTTTCCTTGGTATCAGTCTGGATTATATGAGACAGGTTCGTATAGGGGTGTCCAAGTAGGGCACTCAGTCGCGGCCCGTCGGGTCGGATCGTGACATATCACTTCTTCTTAGAGTGATCCCATTTCGTGATGTCCTTTGAGGAAAACCTCCTCAACTCTTTTTACTTTGGAGGTGGCGTTGATTCACATGAACAACCTCTTGCCCGTGGTTAGGGCGTAACCGGATCGTATGAGATCTAGATACTCTGGCCCACTCCAGTTGTCTTGGCAGACTGAGTGTCCAATTTCTTTTCTGTCTTTCTTTTGGCATTCAGATCATTTAAGATCTAAAAAATGCCCACTCCAGTCGTCTGTAGTCTTTGTATGACTGAGTATCCAATATTATCCTGTCAAAAGACGGATCTTCTGTCGGAAACGGTGACATGTTTGTGTTTAGTCCTCTAGTCCTTGTCTTTAGTCCTCTTCCCTTGTGATTAGTGCCGAGGAAAATTTCTGGGGATTACTTAGGAATATCCATAAAACCAATTTATTACAACTTAAGTACATATCTTTTAAATCATTGTTTACAATAGTCCAATCTTTAAACGGGAAGGAAAGTGAGATTAAACTTCTGATTTTAAGGCGTAAGGAATATATGGAAACAACTTTCATATTTATAGCCTTACTTTATTCATTTTAATCAGACATCTTTGAATCTCATTTTTGATAAGGAATAAATAGTTAACTCATACCTTTTGGATTCTGGCCCACGTCAGTTACGTGTCCAAATCCTCCTTTCCATGGTTCAGATCCTTTGTTTGAGATAGATGTAGGCCCTCTGCCACAAAATAGACAACCATCTTCAACCTTCTCCTCTTGTCCCAGTTGATATCCTCCACCTCTCGTGGGCGGTTGTTTCCACCACTCTCGGGAATCATATACAGATATCTCCTCTTTAACGAAAACAAAATTGTAACTATAGTCAAAGAGAGATCCAAAACTAGAACCAGATTTGTTGATAGAGACTGTGTTTGAACTGTTTATAGAACTGTCAACAGGACTAGTTTCAACAAGAAAGCCACAACCAGATCTGAGACCATATCTACTGGCATACATCTTTCTAGTACTAGTACAATTAATGTCTTAAGTTTGTGAGTTACAATGGATGTACGGGAATATTATACAACTACTACTAGTACTTCAAAAGGATAAAAAATAGTGAATTACAATACAACAAGCTTGAAGCCTAACAAGAGTTGTGACAACAACAATGAGTTTTGTGATCTTGATCTTCTGTCTTATATCAATCTTGGATCTGCCGTCCTGGATCTTCGTTCCTATTGCAACAAGCTCCTTGATCTTGAAAGCCTGAAACCAAGAGACATTAAATCTCTACTTGTTACAATTGTGCTGAGTCGAGTGTTATCACTCTGTCCTTAAGACATTATTACCCCTTATATATCCTTTTACGTTTATGGACAACTGTCTCCCAAAATAAAACAACATCAAACAAATTAGCAAAAGAAACTCAAGTGTTTCTAAAGAAGAACCTTTGAGTGTGTGAAAGTATGCTAGAGAGGAAGAAGTTCAGAAAAATCTGAACTAAACAAGAGTGAAGTGCGTTCTACAATTGAGCCAAAGCCTCAATTTATAGTAGTGTAAGAATGCCTCTTCAAGTGCCCATGTAATGACCACTTAATTCACCAAATAATGATTGATTTTATGGAGGAAAAACTAGCATCTTAATGCCCCAAAACGTACCCATAATCAACCAAACTTTTGGACTTCCGTTCGCGCAGACACTGTCTCGTTAGCGCCGCGGCGCTGAAACTCCAATGGCCAGAAGACCAACCAGCGCCGCGGCCCTTGAGGTGGTGGTGTCGCGGCTCTCCGGCTTCGCGGTGGCTCCACAGCCTTTTCCGACTCGTTTTGATCTTACACTTCGTACACTTCTTCCTTCATTCACCAACGTGGAACACGTGTCATTTAACCAACGACCGTCCATCATTTCATGTCTCAAACGTTTACTCACGTACCAATATCTTTCACTAATGAAATTTACGATATTTGACACTACGTGTGCACGTGTGTGAAAACGACGTTTCTGACGTGCGGGATCCCAATTGTTCGAGTCATAAATAATGGAATAATCTTAATTCCACATTAGTAAATTTCCAACACATTCGTAGGTCGCCGAGTATGATTTTTTCACCCACTTTCAGTACCGACCCAATTCGAACCTCGACTCGCCACTTAATTTTTTTAATATAATTTATATTATTTTTTCTTTATTAATATTTACATGTTTTAAGAATATATGTGATGTAGACTTTAATGTGAAACATTGACATAAAATAAAGGGAGATAAGAAAGTAATTGTAAATTGGTGCAACTTTAAATGATTATAACTCTGCGCTCGAACGTCCGTTTCACCCGATTATTTTTTTGATTTCGTGTATTTTTTCGATTTGATTTGACGTTTCCGCCAAATCGGTTTTTAATTTTCCCTTTTCTTCACTACATATCTCGCGATATACAATAGATTTTAACGTATGAATTTCGTGGTAATGTAGGTGTGAATGTCAATTTCATTTTTGAAAATTCAATTTTAGAAATAACAAAAAAAAAATCGCTGGGTCCCCCCGTTATTTTGTTTTGTAAACCGGGTCAGGACCGACCCGTAGGGTCCCCAAAGGGTTAGGGTTAGGGTCAGGGTCAGACAAGTAGGAAAAAAAAGTCACCAACTCGACCCTGTCCCGGCCCGACTCAAGCTTTGGACAGGTTTAGCCATATGCAACTAAAAAAAGTATATATTTAAAAGGGAAAATATATAAGCTTACAAAATTATACGTAGTAATGAATTTCTGCATTTCTTTGTTCAATAAAAGAATCTAAAGTATTACTAATGTAGTATAATGCACCGTCGTGATAGCTAAGCAAAAGCCAGTATATAATATACTATATAACCGACCAGCCATTGTTTGAATGGACACCTGTCATGACACTTTTATTCCTTCTATGTGTTAACGTCCAACACGTATCAATTGCATCACTCGATTTCCACTCTCAATTTAATACCAAGAAATTTCACCTAATTACAATAATTTTAATAATGAATTTTGACTATCTATTTACATCATTGACACCTCTATATAATAGGGGTGAGCACGGGTACATGATACTCAGATACCCGATCGAAATCGAGAATAACAGATAGATTTCGGGTAATAAAATTAGGAACCGATAAATGTCGGGTCCGATTCCGATTCCGAAAAATAGAGATCGGGTATCCAAACTCGGAATCGATATCCGGACCCTATACATTTAAATTATTGTCAACTGTAATCCGACCCCGTCATTGTCGGCCATGATCATAAATCATTATAAGCTTAGAGGGAACATAACTAGCTATAATTTAGGTGGAATGGGGTGCAATGCCGAAGTAATCATAATTGATCTTGCTAAAAAGTTGCATGTACGTCCAAGTACATATGCTTTGATTGTTAGTACAGAGAATATTACCCTCAATTGATATCTTGGAAATGACAGATCAAAACTGAGTACGGGTACTTGGGAACCTATCCGGAATCGCAGGGTCCAGGTAGATTCCGGATAATGATTACTACAGGTAGGTTCCGGATAGTAAATTTAGGAATTGATTTATTATAGAGTAGAGTCCGGGTAATTAAAAAATGATAGAGTATCCGGACCCGCTCACCCCTACTATATAACTAACTCTTTCAAACTTATTTTTAGGTAATTTCATTGAACATGAAGTTTACAATACACTTATTTAAAATTGATAAAATAAAATAAATCAATATAATCATGTGATTATAAATTTTATATTAAGAATAAAATAAAAAATTTAAAATTAAATTACTCTTAAATATAAAAAAGGTGATTCTCTTTTAATAAAGAGATTGAAAACAAAAGTGTGCAACATAATAAGACGATAAAAACACTTTAGGGGTTAGTCACAGAGCCATCTTTGCTTAGGGGGTATCAATTGACACCCTCTTATCTATATTAATGTATATGATTAATTTTTTAATTTTTCTTATATTTTTTAATATTCCTTTCGTTCACTTTTATTTGCTTATTATATTAAAAATAAATTTTCACTTTTACTTATCATTTTTAACATATTAAGAAAAAATAATTTTTTTTTCCTGTTTTATCCATAATATTAATTACTCATTTTAAATTATTTTCAAGTCCATTAAAACTATGCACTAATTAATATAAATATTATAATAAATTATGTACTTTAATTTATTTATTATTTTACTTAAGGGATTTGTAAAATTAATAAAGAAACAAGTAAAAATGAACGGAGGAGTACTATTTTAGAGAAAGTATGGCCCGTCATTGAAGTCGTGTAATGCTTGGAAAGTTGTTGTCACGTGATCGTGAGGATAAGTTCAGTGAAAGCAATGAAGATTGCACATCGCACTTGTGGTCCGATCCTTCTTTATACCCCATACATAACGAAAGCTTAGTGCACCGAACTGTCATACAACCGGTAATGATAATAAAAAGTTTCTATGGTTTAAAAGACGACCAAGAGTCACTCATGGGATAAATAAAAGGACAACAACAAAGATTTTAAGGATCTTCTTAGGGCTTGAGAAACAAATAGTAGTAGTGTTCGTTGCTCATGTAGTCATGTTAGAAGAAAAGTTTTCCTTTACTTCTTCTGAGTTCTGGCCGACACTGTTGACTCAAGTGAGGAACAGACAGTGGATAAGTGATTCACTGTTAGGTATATATTGAAACATGTTGCTCAACATAAATGATACTCCTTTTTGAGGTTCTCCTTCTCCCTAAAAATATTTATTATTTTATTCAATCAAGATAAAATAAATAATATTTTTTCATTTTACTTTTATATTAATTAGTAACATTTAAGAGATTTTCATTCTTACTTCAAAAGGTGAAATCTTCCATCTCAGAAGCCTCCACATTCCGATCCGACAGGTCTGTGAAGAAGGTAAATCATGGTGACTCAATTGATTTCAAAGTGTAAGTTGATATTAATCTCCCTTGAGGAGTCTTTCTCATTAATATCAATATATATAGTGTACAATATTCATCCCTTATACAAGAGGAATCTTAGTCCTAATTACAAGAGGTATCCTAGTCTTACCATAAGTATATTTACACAATATATGGAGGTATCCTAGTCTTACCATAAGTATATTTACACAATATATGGAATATATTCTAATTATGGGTAGGGATAAAATATTGACAACTATACACGTTTACACACCACCTCAGTCGGAGCGGGAGGAGGCCGGACGCAACTGAATCTGAAGTCAAGAAATAACTGTCACGGAAGTCCTTTGGTAAATATATCTGCATACTGATAGGATGATGGAACATGTAACACTCTGACATGACCTAGCACATCTTTCTCACAGACGAAGTGCAAGTCTATCTCAATGTGCTTGGTTCGCTGATGTTGAGCCGGATTGTGAGAAAGATAAATGACAGAGATGTTATCACAGTACACAATAGATGTCTGACGCAAAGGACACTGAAGCTCTAACAGTAAATTTCTGAGCCAATGATACGCGAAAAGATGCACACACTTTAACGCAAGTGCACGTTATCGTGACAAGTAATATAGTCCTGGTAAGACTGAATATCGTCCACAAGGATTAGGGTTCAATTACCAACTATCTATCTTTTATTATCTATTTGGTAAATTGATATTTGATTTTGTTGTTTATAACTAAGAATTATAAAGACTAATTTAACTAATGAGTTTACTTAAGTTGTGATGGGAATAGGGCTTCCATGTCTCCTCAACTATCCGCTTATGTTATTTATTAATGCAATGAATTATGGTCTTCTTCTCTCGGAGCTAGCAGGTTTACGAAATCATTTTATATTCCCGTTAAGGATATATAAACACTAACCTCAGATTGCACCTTACCTACCTTTCGGTGATAAGGATAACTCTATAGGAGGATTAAGAACAAAAACCTAGTTAACCGTCACGCACCATGCGCAAAATTAGGGTTGTTAAGTCTCTCATTAACGCTACATAAATAATTGAGGTATTTTCATCCCCAATCCAAGAATGTCTACCCAACTTATAGCATATTCACAACCTCCTCCTTTCGAAGTTTGATTAGAAATCATATAGTGATAATTAGTTGTCAATTAATTACCAAGCATTCATAGCAATTATTGGATAAATCTCTCAAAGAAGAATATTAACCATAGACATGCATTAATTCATAACATAAGTTTCTAGTGAATCAACATGGAAAACCCTATAAAAGAATTAGTTCCTAGCCATAGACATGACAAGAACTAATTCAAAGTTCATCATACAAAACTGAAATAAAGAAAAGAAATTTACTAAACTATGGTCTCCAATCTCCAAGCAAGAATCCTTGTGTTGTGCAAGAAGGGGAACCCTTAAAATCTGCCTAGGGTTCTCCTTTTATAGGCTGAAAACCGCCCTTAACTTTTCCTGCGCAGCTGGCCTGAAAATCAAAACCACGATTTTTCCGCGTCGGCCGCGACCTGCTTCAGCGCGCGAACTCGTGGTGCCGGGTGAATTGGCGCCGCGCCGATCTCTGCTCGAGCGCGGCGCAACTTCTGTTGCCTCTCTGATGATTAGGCGCCGCGGCCCTGCACCTGTTGACATGAGGCGCCGCGGCGCTGACCTGCGTTTCTGCCTCGTTCGCCGCTTTCTCTTCTTTTAAGCTCTGGAACCTCCTCTTTTGCCCTCTTTTAGCTCCTTTTCCGCCATTTGGCCATTTTAACCACTTTGACTCAAAAGAAAGAAAATCTATCCTAATACGACACTTATTTGTACACAAAGGGACAAAAGACTAACTAAAAATGACTCGAAAAGTGTATATAAAATACACCGATCAAATACCCCCAAACTTAACCTTTGCTCGCCCTCGAGCAAAGACAGAAAGAAAGAAATAAAAGACTCAAGAAACGAAAATAAAAGACTCACTGACATTGATCACTTTTGCTGCATTAGTGTTATCTAGAAAAACATGAAGGTTAGCAGAATAATATGCAGGAACATATAGCATGAAATTTCAGCACACTAAACACATTAAGCTAGATATTTCGCAAACTCATATTCATCATGCTTAATGGAAGTCAATATACTAAATCATGCATGAAAATTCAAAAATTCCTATGGCATTTTTACTTGCTATTCTCCACTAATCCTGAATATGCATAAAAGAGATCTTCAGGACTTTAAGGGTTGTAATGTAGACTCAGGTATAGGTAGGTAAAAATAGGCATTTTAGGCTCATTCTGTGTACCATAAGCTCTTTAGCTTTTTCATTTTTCCCTTTTCTTTTGGTTCTTTTCTTCACTTCAATTCTATCTTTTCCCTCTTTTGTTTTGGGAGAGTAAAGAGTATTATAATAACAAGCACCCCCAAACTTAAGCTTTTGCCTATTTTTTATTACTTTTTTATTGGGGTGCAACAAGCTCATTCACTCTTTTTGTCTCTTTTTTTAACACAATTTATTCCACTACTTCACATTTTTACTTATGGCACAATTTGTGGAAATATAGGGTGTCAAAGAAGAAGTTTCAATGTTTAGGCTCAATGAGGCTGACTAGGGATACTTTTAAAGTCCGGGATAGAAAAGAATGGTAAGAATTGGCTATCAAAGAAGTGTCTGAGTCATCTCCCTAGCATGCATATCCTAACTATTTCGCCTCAAATAGCAAGCAATCATAACACATAGGTTTTCATCATTTAACATGCATAATTTAAGCAAGAAACTCCAAATAGACAGATTTTGTGAGTTTTTGGCATATCTAACCTAGGTGTTTAGATAGTTGCTTCAATTCTGTTACATTATTCCACCTTACTTCACTAGGTGTTTCTAACAACTACAGCATACATGATCTTTGACAGACAATTATGACTCAAAAAGAAAAAAATTTGGTGACTCAAAATATACATAAAACAATCAAAAAGACTTAAATTAAACATAACAAGACACAAATAAAACACCCCCAAACTTAAACCACACATTGTCCCCAATGTGTGTAGACTCAAAGACATTAAAAGAAATAAGACACTTACAAACTTTGACTAAAATGGTGGTGGTGGCGGTGGATAATGCATCGACCATTGGTTGAACAGGGAACTCATCTCGTCAAACTGCTGGTGCAACTGTTGTTGCTCCTGCCTCAATTCTTGTTGCCCTTGTCGCAACTCATGTTGTCCCTGTCTCAACTCATTTTGTCCTTGTATCATTGTGTCGAAATGTTGCATCATCATTCTCTGGTTCTGGAGCACTTGCTCCATCATAGGCACTGGAGGTTCTGCTTCTGTGGTTGGTTGGTGGCTAGGTCCCGCCGCATATTGAGCCTCAATTTCAGGCTCATCTTCGTTCATGGCGGCCTCTGCTGCTGATGCTGCTGCTGGTTGTGCTCTTCTTCTGGGAAAGAGTGCACTATCCCACAGGACACCGGCAGTTGGTTTCTCTCATGAGTATCAGTGGGTAGGGTTGGGACCGCATTCATGTGGCATAAATTCGTGATAAGTGAGCCATGTCCCAATCCACCTGTTGTCACCAACCTGCTAATTTCTTCAATACTCTGCACTATCTCCTTCCCCACATCAATCGTCATTCCCCTCATAATTCCATATATCAGCTTAATCCTATCTTCTGGCACTCTGGTGAAGTGCGTGAATGGAATCACGCGCGGCCGACGAAAATATAGCCAACTCGTCGCTTTGTTGAATTTGCACCGCCGGTGCTCTTGACCCATTTCTTCCAATATCAAATGCATTTCAAGGTAGCTTATCGCTCATGACGGTGTTCCAGTTGATGTTGTTGGTGCTCCTAGACCATGTTCTAAAATGGTTCCAATCACTACTTTCTTCAACATCAACCGTCTTTAGGGCCATATTTATTGCTTCTGCCGTCACAGACATATATCTTCCCCTCACAAAGCATCCCCTTTCCACCTTCTCTGGAAAGTTAGCATAAAATTCACGCACCATCGTTGTGTTAATTGGTGCTATCTTCTCCGGATTTACAAATCTCCTCCACCCCCTTAACTCAATCATTGCCCGAATGGGCTCATAAACATCCTCTTCCCCAAAAGACTCCCCCTGATAGTACATTCCCCTTTCAGGGATTAAGGTTCTAGTACTAAGCTTTTTGTATCTTTGGAAGGCTTGGTAGCTCACAAACCTAGTATCATCGTATTGTGGGGTTGGGGTGGATGTGGATGCTCTTCTCTTCCTGGTGGACATGGTTAAAGCAGTTTCTGCAACTTACAACTTAGTGGCACAAATGTTTCCCAACACAATCAATAATTAGCAGCTAAACACAACACCCCCAAACTTCAACTCTACTACCCAATACCTACACCCTCCTTGTCTACTCCTTCTCCAAACTTCACAATCAATTTTTCAGCACCCAAACTACTTCACAATGCAACACTTCTCCAAACTACTACCTCCTTTGACTACTAGCAACTTTCAATAAAAGGTGAAGATTACCTTTTTGATGGTGTTCTCCACGATATTCTTGCTTCTAATGGTGATTTGAGGCTATGGAATGAAGCTTTGTTGGTTGAGATAGCTAAGGGTTTTAGGAATTTAAGAGTTTTGGTTGTGGTTGGGTTTGATTTGTGGAGGATTTGTGGGTAACTTGTGGATTTTCGTGGGTTTTGTGAGAAGAAGGGTTAGGTTTTGGTTTTGAATTTGGGGCAAATCTGATTTCTGGGCGTTTTTAAGTTTCTGGATTTCCGCTTTGGCTCATGCCCGCTTTTGGCGCCTGGCGCCAATGTTCGCACTCTTCGGGGACTTTTCTGCCGCGCCCTAGACTTGGCAATTTTTCTGGATTTCTGTCGCCGCCGCCGTGCTCCTGGGCGCCGCGACGCTTAAACTTCAGCGCCTTTTCAGATCTTTCGCGCCGCTCGCTCCCAGCCATGGGCGCTTACCCGCTTTTCTGGAAATCTAGGCTTCAGTTTTCCGTCCTTCAGTTTATTTGCCTATACCTGTCAATCACAACACAAACACTAGAACCCAAGACCGTGAGACTGTTCTAGACAAAATAAAATAAACTAAAGACAGAAATTAAAATAACATAATTGAAAACGTTGGGTTGCCTCCCAACGAGCGTTGTCTTTAACGTCTTTTAGCCGGACGCAAGTTCCTTAGTTTTAATCAACGTGGGGTGGGTCAAGCCCACAACTAATCCATTTTCTCCACATTTTACGTTTTCTTTTTCTTCTTTTCCTCTTAGCACTATCGTTAAGGGGGAGTTAAGGAACACATACCAGCTTCTGTGGAGGTTTGGCAAACCATGCCTGCTTTCTTGGGCTCATCTCCCTTTTGTTGACTTGTAATGGCTCGCAGGGGGGTTTGATGGTGCTGATTGCAAAGCACCTACTCATGGTTGGTGGCTCAATGATGTGTTTAAAAACTTTAAACACCATCTCTTCCTTCTCCACCCTTAGTGTTAACTCTCATCTTTCTACATCAATCAAAGCTCTCCCTGTTGCTAGGAATGGTCTCCCCAATATGATAGGGATTTCCGCATCTTCTTCCATGTCAAGAATGAGGAAGTCTGCAGGAAAGAAGAATTTTCCCACTTTAACAATCACGTCCTCAATCTTCCCTCTTGGATGAACCACTGTCCTATCGGCCAGCTGCAGGCTTACTGTGGTCGGTTTGACCTCTCCCAACTCCAATCGTTTAAATACTGATAAGGGCATATACTTGCCCCTAAATCACACAGAGCCCTGTTGCATGTTACCCTGCCAACAGTGCAAGGTAGTGTAAAGCTTCCTGGATCCTTTAGTTTTGGTGGCAACTTCTTCTGCAAGATAGCACTACACTCCTCCGTTAGTGCTACTATCTCATACTCCGCCAACTTCTTCTTCTTCCCCAATATTTCCTTCATGAACTTGAAATAGGAAGGCATCTGCTCCAAAGCTTCTATAAAAGGTATGTTGATATGCAGCTTCCTGAATGTCTCCAAGAATTTGGAGAATTGTTTATCAACCGCCTTCCGCTGTAATCTCTGGGGGAAAGGGATCTTCTCTGTATACTCCTTCTCCGAGTTTTCTATTACCGGCTAGGTTCAACCACCTTCTCTTTTCTATCTCTCGCCTTTTCTCAACTATCGGTCAAGAGATCGCCGCAATCGCTTGCCACTTCTCAATCAGATCGCTCGACATCGCTTCCTGATTTACCTCGTGTTGCTTGGCAACAGACTCGCGCTGGCTCGCTTTGCTAGTGACCCACTTGTGTTTCCAAGTTCTGAACGAGGATCTAGCTTCGCATGAATCGAGTGGCGCGTGGTAAGTGCCACCAAAGCCGCCACTGCTGGCTTTTCTTGCTGAACCGGTGCATTGAACTATTGAGGATACGGGGCCTGAGTAAAGGGCTGCTGATTTTGGTTCTGCTGAGTTTGATATCGCCTCAGTATTGATTCTCACGCCTCGGTCTCTCTCCATAAGAAATTTGGGTGATTTCTCCACCTGGATTATAAGTGTTGGAGTATGGATTGTTTTGTGGCCTTTGATAATTACCCACTACCGACACTCGCCGCTCCATTGGTATATTATTGGGATCACCAAGGACACTGTCGAATGTATGTGGCCACCACATATTTCACAACTTTTAGGCATCTGACCGCATTCATCGACATCGTATGTTGCTGCAATCGTTTTGCCAAAAGGGCCACTGGGCATTCAAGGCGAGAATGGCATCTATTTCGTGGACTCCCACCGTTCTCCTCCCACTTGTCGACCTCTGTACGTGATACGGTTGTTGGTGGTCATATCTTCTAATAACTCGTGAGCGTTGTGGTTGTTTTCCCGCGAATGCCCCCACCGCCACAGATCTATGATGGTTCCGTTGTCTTCGCCACCGTTATAGAAGATGTGGACCAAGTTCCACAACTCAATGCAATGGTGTGGGCATTTTCTCTGCAAATCTTTGAACCTTTCCCAAGCTTCATATAAGGACTCTCCATCTGCTTGGTAGAAGTTGTTCAACTCCCCTCTCAATTTTGCTGTTTTGCATGGGGGAAAGAACTTGACTAGGAATTTCTGTGTCAGCTCTTTCCATGTAAAAATCGAATCGGCCGGCAGGGAATTCAACCATACTTTTGCTCTATCCCTGAGTGAAAAGGGAAAGAGCCTCAATCTGACGACATCATCAGTGACACCGTTATATCTGAAAGTTGCACATAGCTCCAAGAAATTAGCTATGTGCATATGTGGATCCTCCGATGGCAGTCCTCCAAATTGCACTGTGTGTTGTACCATGCTCAGAATCGCCGGTTTTATCTCGAAGTTGTTTGCTCCTATTGCAGGGAGCCTAATGCATGTCTGTGCTTCATTCACTCTAGGCAGCACATAGTCTCCCAAGCTTCTTTCTGTCTGGGCTTGGACTCTCTCCTCTACATCGATGGGTACTTGCCGAGGTATTCCTGGGTTAGGTTGATTTTCACCTAACCCTTCTCTCATCATGTTGTTTTGAACACCGTCCATCTCTATCAAAGTTGCAATCCGCTGATTCTTTCTGTTCTGTTTACAGGTTTTCTCAATTTCTGGATTGAAGGGAACAAGAGTGTCCGCTCCTCTTCTCCTTCGCATAAACTGATTACCTGAAATAGATAAAAAAACAAACAACAAATCACAGTATCTCGTTTTTTTTTTAAAAATAATTAAATAAAATAAAGAAAAACGTAAAAATTAAAATAAAATAAAAACCAAATTAGAAATTAAAAATAGATAAATTTGATATTGAACTATGCCTAATCCCCGGCAACGACGCCAAAAACTTGATGCGCGAAAAGATGCACACACTTTAACGCAAGTGCACGTTATTGTGACAAGTAATATAGTCCTGGTAAGACCGAATATCGTCCACAAGGATTAGAGTTCAATTACCAACTATCTATCTTTTGTTATCTATTTGGTAAATTGATATTTGATTTTGTTGTTTATAACTAAGAATTATAAAGACTAATTTAACTAATGAGTTTACTTCAGTTGTGATGGGAATAGGGCTTCCATGTCTCCTCAACTATCCGCTTATGTTATTTATTAATGCAATGAATTATGGTCTTCTTCTCTCGGAGCTAGCAGGTTTACGAAATCGTTTTATATTCCCGTTAAGGATATATAAACACTCAACCTCAAAGATTGCACCTTACCTACCTTTCGGTGATAAGGATAACTCTATAGGAGGATTAAGAACAAAAACCTAGTTAACCGTCACGCACCATGCGCAAAATTAGGATTGTTAAGCCTCTCATTAACGCTACATAAATAATTGAGGTATTTTCATCCCCAATCCAAGAATGTCTACCCAACTTACAGCATATTCACAACCTCCTCCTTTCGAAGTTTGATTAGAAATCATATAGTGATAATTAGTTGTCAATTAATTACCAAGCATTCATAGCAATTATTGGATAAATCTCTCAAAGAAGAATAATAACCATAGACATGCATTAATTCATAACATAAGTTTCTAGTGAATCAACATGGAAAGCCCTATAAAAGAATTAGTTCCTAGCCATAGACATGACAAGAACTAATTCAAAGTTCATCATACAAAACTGAAATAAAGAAAAGAAATTTACTAAACTATGGTCTCCAATCTCCAAGCAAGAATCCTTGTGTTGTGCAAGAAGGGGAACCCTTAAAATCTGCATAGGGTTCTCCTTTTATAAGTCAAAACCGCCTTAACTTTTCCCTGAGCTGGCCCGAAAATCGTCAAAACCACGATTTTTCTGTGGCGCCGCGACCACTGTTCGCGCGCCCGGATCTTCGTGGTACTTGGGTGAATTTGGCGCGGACCGATCTGCTGCTATCCGAGGCGCCGCGGCCTGCAGTCTGTAGCCTCTCTGATGATTAGGCGCCGTGGCCCCGCACTGCTGACATGAGTGACTGCATGCGGCTGCGCCTGCCTTTCGTTCGCGCTTTCTCTTTTGCCCTCTTTTAGCTCCTTTTCCGCTATTTGGCCATTTTAACCACTTTGACTCAAAAGAAAGAAAATCTATCCTAATACGACACTTATTTGTACACAAAGGGACAAAAGACTAACTAAAAATGACTCGAAAAGTGTATATAAAATACACCGATCAGCCAACAAATCTCAGCTATCACATTTGCAACGCCTCTGTACTCAGCCTCGATGTTGACACCCAATTTTGACCCTCCCGTCCAGTCATTAGCTATAAAATTAGACTAATTTTGTAAAATAATTTTTATGATTTTTTATAATAAATACAGCGATAAAACATTAAATACAAACGTAAATAAGCAATTTAATAATGGCACCGCGTCTTACGTAGAGTATTAAGTACTTAGAGTCCCGCGCCCGCATTAACTAATTTTAAGCCCTGTCATGATTCTTAATTAATAATAAAATAAATAATTTAGCAATGACGTCGTGTCAAGTAGCATAGTCACATTCATTAATACGCAAAACAATTTCATAACTTATTTTAAATAATAATGCACAATAATAAGATTTTAAATAATAATGCCGCATTCTAAAATATTAAGCACTAATTAAATAACACACCCGCATTTATTATTATGACAATTAGATTAGTAAAACACCTAAATAATTTAATCACAATTTGCTAATTTAATTCACCACTAATTAGTTAATTAACTCCTTTAATCTAATGCCCTTTTAAATTCGCCCAGCCCACTCCCAACATTAATTTAATCCATTCGCCCAACCCATTTCAGCCCAACACCCGCAAGCCCAGCATCCCTCCTCTTATACGCAGCCCATCTCCTTTATCCGCCCCTCAGCCCAATTCATTTTCGTCCCCCTCAGCCCTTTACACTCCCCATCGTCCACAACGATAAGCAGCCCCCTAACCTAGAAAAAACCTAACAGCAATCGCCGCACCTCTCCCTCACATCCCCCCGTCGTCCCAGCCTGGATTCTCGCCGGAGAATCCGGGGTTTCCTTTATCCACGCACCCCAGCCAGCCCTTCTTACCATAACTAAACCAAATCATTCAAATCGTTTACCTTATTTCCGCCTGTTCGAATCGCACGAGATCAGTAACAAATCGCACAAATCAACCCAAATATTAGCCCAAAATCAGTCTTGATTACTTACCAACATTAGAACTCGAACCATGGCTATATAAAAGGCATGCAAAGGCGTAAACGAGCAGGGCAGAGCCCAGGGGGGTAGCATTCGAAGAGCGAGCAGGGGAGAGCATAATACAACAGAGCATAGACAGCAGACGGGGAGAAAAGAGGATACCCACAACATCGATTTGACACCCTCCCTTAGCAACAGTCAAAGGCACGGGAGGGCAGCAGTCCAATCGAGCTGGGAGGGCAAACCAGTGCATGTGTCAAGGAGAACTCAATCGGGAGAGCAGTCAAATAGCAGAAAACAAGAGCAGCAGTGATCGGGGAGGGGCAAGGGTGGACAGCAATCCAAACCCCTTTCCTTTTCGATTAACAAAGGCCAACCAGCGAGAATAGGAAAATACTAGAGCAACGTATCGAAAACCCGCACCTAGAATTGACCCTAAACCGCATCGCTTTCAATCGCATCGCAATAACTCGTCGAGCGGACCGACGACTTGAAACGCTGCCCCGGTTCGCTGTCCGGAGAAGAATGTTACATGGTTGAAGTCTACCCTCTGTTTTGGTTATTGTGTGTCTATTGGTCTGCTGAGAAATAAAGTAAGTTAAAATTATGTGTGTTCATTGTGAAGTCATATTTTTGTCCTCTTATGATAGTATATCTTGCCTGAATCGAGCCTAAAGATGAGCATGTTAACTTCGGTTTGTTTGGCTTGGCGTTTGAGTCATGTGGTGCATTCTTCTCTCCTCTGTTTGGTATATGAAACAGGCCAGTGTTTATAAAATACAGCGAGGTGTGTGTATTGGATGTCTAAGTTGGGTACTTGTGTTCTGAACAGATGAGTCTTAAATGGTTTACAATAACAAAAAAAAATACACTTCTATATGAATGTATCCGGGCAGAAGGTGTGTGCTCTATGATCGAGGAACAACCACACCTAGATAGTATAAGAAACTGAATATAGCATCCGGTTTCTTCCTTATTGGAATTAGCTAACACAGAGGACTAAAAGATATTGATATTTGGCGTTATTTAAGATGTCTGAAGACTGTGGCATGTGATTACGAATTCTGATAGTTCCATAAATCAACCGGTGGAAAGTTTTGAGAGGCCGACAATGTTTGAGATATAAGTCTTAGAGGGGGCTACTGGTTTTCTCCTTAAAAAGGGGTCATTTAACCTTTCCAGCTGCATTTCTCTTCTAGAGAATAATAAAGTCCCTTCCCATATGTATGTTTGGCAGGGGGGCTAAGCCCATTTGGCTTAGCTCTTATTATTTCTCTTATTATTTGCTTATTCTTGCAATAACTCTTATTATTTGCTTATTCTTATGCTTGATCGCGGTTTGCATATGCATTTAGATTTTATGATCCCATAACTTTGGGCACTTACTAATCCTTATTTTTTCTTCCTTTTTACATGAAATGCATCGGAGCAAAACGAAGAGTCTCACTACGAGACTCATCACGATCTACTTCAAATGGCAACCCGCGTCTATATACATCCGCATTCGCATTCCAGCTTCAGAAATCCTTAAACAAAAAATAGGACAAGATGACGTTGTCATCCGTCTCAACTCCTCCTACTCTTTAAATTTGATTGCCTCATTTTATGCCTTATTTGTTTATTGCAATTTTACTATTTAAACTTGTAATTAATAGGAGAGCTAATTCAATTAGTCTTTGAACATAAAAGGTGAGAAGGTGATTTAGAATTAAATGCACTTCTAATTATTTATCTTAGGCTTATCATTTCATATCTATCTTTTGCCTAATCATTAAAACTGCATATCTAAAACTAACACACCAATTCTTTGATCTCGCAGATAAATGCATAAGTCAACTTTGCGCCATAAACAATATAAAGGCACACTTCAAAACTTTATATATATTTCTATAGCATTAGTCTTACAACTTTATTCAACATGCCTTCGTTTATAAAATATTTTGAAGCATTTTCAAAACACGCATTTTTTAAACATAATAATTACCCTAGGTTTGGCAGGACAACCGCAAGTTAGCGGATCTTAGAGGGTGCCTAACACCTTCCCTCTAGATTAATAAAGAACCCTTACCCAAAATCTCATTAAGTTTAGCAGACCATAAAGAATGGAGTTAATGTTTACTTTAAACTAGTTAACATTTAGGTGTCCTAATTCACCCAATTAATTAGGTGGCGACTCCGCGAACCCTTAGCATTTTAGCACCCTTTAGCAACCTTCTAGCATTTAATACCTTTTAGCACTTTAATATTTTAGCACCCTTTTAAACATCTTTAAGCCCTTTTAACATTTTAGTATTCTTTTTTGCACTTTTAGCATTTATTTTTATTTTCTAACCTTTTTCTAAACAGGAGCTATTTTTATTTAAAAAATGTCGCGGTCGAAAAAGGGTGTGACACTCGACACTGGAACGAGATAGGGTAGTCTGTCACTTGGCAGACCAAGAAATCAGATTATTCCCTAAAAAAACACAAAAGCCGGAGGTGAAGCGTCGTGTGTCCGGACACCCTGCCCAATCTGCATCCGTATATGAGAGCAACTTGTTTGGTGCAGATGGGTATAGGTGCAAACCATAATCAAGTGTGCCCTTAATGTATCGGATAATACGCTTAAGGGCAGTGAAATGAGACTCCATGGGGCATGCATAAATAGGCATACCTGTTGAACAGCATAAGCAATGTCTGACCTTGTAAATGTGAGATACTGAAGTGCACTTGCAAGTCTCCTATACATAGTAAGATCGGGGACTGGAGCACCATCCATAGCACTGAGCTTAGATTTGGAATCAACTGGAGTAGGTGAAACTTTGTAATTCGCCATCTTAGCCCTGTACACAATCTCCTCTGCATACTAACACTGACACAAGAACATGTGATCGGCAGACCTGGTCACTGATATCCCTAAAAAATAACCCAGATTTCCCAAATCAGTATTGCAAATTCGGACTTAAGCAAGATAATATTCTCATTTTTCAACTCGTCGGAGGAAGCAGTAAGAACAATATCATCCACGTAAAGTAATAAGTAAGCAGTGCTACTACCTCGATGAAAAATGAAGAGTGATGTATCACTCTTGCTGCATACAAACCAATTTGCAAGATATATCTGGTAAAACGATCATACCACACACGGGGGGCCTATTTCAGGCCATATAGTGACTTACGGAGACGACACACATAGTGAGGAACTGCTGAATGGGTGAACCCAGACGACTGATGCATGTAGACTGTTTCTCTCAGATCCCCATGTAAAAATGCATTCTTCACATTAAGCTGATGGATCGATCAGTGTTTGCCCATGACAGTGCTCAAAATTGTGCGAATGGTAGCCGGTTTGACAATCGGGCTGAAGGTCTCACCACAATCAATGCCCTCCTGCTGATTTGTGCCATTAGCCATAAGTCGTGCCTTATACCTCTCAAGATCTCTAATGTCTCTGAATATGTGATGAAATAACCACATGCAACAGATCACATTCACCCTCTCAGGTCTAGGTACTAGATCTCATGTGTGTTGTTTAGTTAAAACATTGAATTCCTCATACATAGTCGCATTCCAATTAGGGTCTTATTTAGCCAATTTAGGGTTCTTGGAAATTGGAGAAATGGTTTGGGCAGACAAGTTAAATTGAACTTTGGGTTTGAAGATTCCATGCTTGGCACGAGTTCTCATTTGGTGAGTGGGGGCAGTGGGAGGTTGTGTCGGCTGAGTGGGAAGAGTCGAGATTGAGGGATTGGTTGGATATGTAGAAGGAGGAGGTGACGTCGTCGGAGGCGTCGCGACGCTGGAGGAAATCTGCTCGCAGGAGTTTTGGCGTCGTGGCGCCAAATCACAGGGCCGCGGCGCTGTCGACTGACAGTCCTCTCTGAAGTTTTGGCGTTGCGGCCCCTCATCACAGGGTCGCGGCGCTGTCGACGATAACTCAAGACTCTGCTCGCAGGAGTTTTGGCGTCATGGCGCTGACGCTGAAGAAGAACCTCTGGGCAGAGAAGGTGATTTTGCGACAGTGCTATGATCTAGTTGACTGAGAATGATGTGAGATATGACAGACTCGTCAAGAAAAGAGTAATACGATTTTTGAAACTTTTTAAGATTAAAAAACGGGAATGTGGTCTCGTCGAATGTGACGTGATGAGATATGTGAATTTGACGAGTGGACAAGTCATAGCATAGATAACCCCTATGGTTCGGCGGGAAGCCTAGGTAGACACATGAAGTGGACCGAGGATCTAGCTTGTGATGGGAGGTAGAGGCAAGGTTAGGATAGCACAGACAACCGAATATCCGTAGATGATCATAAGATGAGACTCTATGATAGAGGATTTCGGTTGGGGTCATATTGTGGAGTGTGCTAGTTGGGAGAATATTTAGAATGTATTATGATATTTTAGCAACATATACCAGAAGAACGGAGGGAGAGAGGCATGAATCAATAGGGTGTAAATCATATTGTTAATGGTGCAGATGATTCTTCCAGCTTTACCATTTTGTGGGGAGGTGTGAGGGCAGGAGAAGCGAAAAACCATGCCATTATTAGTACAGAAATGGTGAAATATAGAGTTATTGAATTCACGACCATTACCGCACTGAAATGATTTAATACCTTTTTCAAATTGCGTTTGAATGAACATTCGAAACTCAAAAAATTTGGCAAACACTTCTGATTTAAATTTGAGAGGATATAACCAGACAAAGTGGGAAAAATCATCTAGTAAGACAAGATAGTATTTATGACCGAGAGAAATAGCAACAAATAATGCCCATAAATCGGCATGTATAATAACAAATGGTGCAAAGGTAACACTAGTATATGATTTAAATGGAAGACGAGTATGTTTGCCTAAAAAAACAAGAAACAAGTTTTGGGCAAACTTTCCATTATTACAACTAATGAAATTAGTGCCCCTAAGAAAATTAAAAATTGGTGCTCTTGGATGATCAAACCTATTATGCCATGTTGAAGAAGAAATGCCCGCTAGAGAGACGGGAGAGCAAGATCTGACAGCGGAGGTTGGAATGAATGGATAGAGATCCCCCGTGCTATTGCATCTCGTAAGAGGTGTCCCCGTATGAAGATCCTTCACAGTGAAACCAAAAGGGTCAAAGTCAACAGAGACAGAGCTATTACGAGTAAATTTGCGGATAGAGATTAGGTCCTTAATTATATGTAGGGCATATAGGGTATTTTTAAGGGGGAATGGATAAGGAGGTGGTGTGTAGGATGTACTAATACCATAACCCTTTATTGGAATGTGGTGGCCACTACCAACTATAATAAATTGAGGATGTTTTAAACTGAACAGTTTAGGAATATTACCTGCAGACCGGGTGAGGTGAGATGTGGCTCCGGAGTCCATGTACGATTGTTGTCGCCGCTGCAAATTGAAAGGCCGAAGGCCTGACCAAACTCAGTGGGTGTCATGCTGGATAAGGGCTGCTGGAACTGGTCGTGCATGAAGTGGGTTTACTGCAGGTACTAGACTTGTCGAGGGGCTGGAGCAGGGCCCAACAACCCGTGGTGAGAATACTGGTTGAAGGGCTGCTGGTACTGAAATTGCGGCGGCGCCACGACGCTGTAATGGTACTGTTGGGGCGCCGCGGCGCTGAACTGGTTATGCGGGCCCTGTTGTTGTTGCTGCTGATTCTACTGTCCGCGACCTTTTCCACGACCACGGCCTCCTCTATCGACGCGACCCTTTCCACCCTTACCACCGCGTCCCTGCTACGGTTGAGAGTTTTCTGGCGGCGTTGGATCTTGGGGGTGCGTTTCGACAGCTAATGCCTTCTGATTGTGCTCATCTTGCTTAGCACGTCGAGTCTCTTCTAGCAATAACTGCGAGCTAGCTTTGTTAAAACTGGGTAACAAATCTGTCTGTTGAATCATGGTGGCTAACTTATCATAGTCGCCTTTGGGAAGGCCTGCAGTCAATTGCAACACCATTTTAGTGTCCGAGACAGGTGTGTCGACGTTGGAGAGTTGATCCGCCAGTAGTTTCAACTGTCTGCAGTACTCAATCATTGTGGAGAAATTTTCAAGGCGTATATTGTTAAATTGTTCCTCCAAATACACAGCATGAGTGTGTTTGTTATATTGAAAGATTTCCTCCAAGCGGTTCCACAAATCACGAGATGTGGCGCCAGATTTTATGATAGTAAGAAGTAGATCCTGAGAAATACTACCATTTATACACTATTTGACGTCGCCGTCTAGACGCCGCCAAGTAGAATCATCAACCTCCGGAGGGCGCGGAATAGTGTCATCGATATGATCAAACACGTTATAGAGATGTGCATGATTGCGAAATAGTTCAACCCAAGGAGAATACTGACTATTTTCTTGATCAAGAAGAATGGAAATAGAGTCCTTGATGTTGGTAACAGTTAGGGCGGTATGAAAAGAGGATGACGACATGGTGGTGGAATTTGTGGAGGTGGAAGCGTCAGACGGAGTGGAAGATTCCTGGGTATCCATTTAGAGAAGAGAGGAATGAAGAAGAAAAACCAAGAATTTTGGGAGGGGAGGGGGGCAGGCGGCGGCTGCTCTACAAAAAATTCTAAGGTTTTTTTGGTTTAGGCTCTTGGTACCATGTAAGATGATATTAATCTCTCTTGAGGAGTCTTTCTCATTAATATCAATATATATAGTGTACACTATTCATCCCTTATACAGAGAAATCCTAGTCCTAATTACAAGAGGAATCCTAGTCTTATCATAATTATATTTACACAATATATGAAATATATTCTAATTATGAGTAGGGACACAATATTAACAACTATACACGTTTACAAGCTGGAGTGAAAAATGAAGTCCAAACAAGATCGAGGGCTTCAAACTTCAATGGACAATGATACTACTATACTCTCGTTTCAAAATAATTGTCTTATTTTTTATCTACATATCCTTTAAGAAAATATTTATAAGAGTAGTAATTAATTATTTTACCCTTTTAATAATAGACCTTTTGTGGTCCAGCTTTTTTTTCGAACCTCATGCATAGCGAAAGTTTAGTCCACTGAGTTGTCTCTTTCACCCTCTTAACACATCTCATCATATTTCATCCTTTAATAAACAGCATGTACTTTTGAGTTTTGACTACGTATTATAGAGCTCAACTTCTATACACAGTGTAAAAGAATTCTCAGATCACGTAAAAGATAACAAGTAACAGGTGTTCAGTAACATGAAAATTAAAAAGCATGTTGCCTTGGTTAAAATGCACTGAAGGTGAAAACTATTTATACTCCTAGTGTATAAAAGTTAAATTCAACATTATATTATAAAGTTCATGGAAGTTTTAATCCATGTTATTCCAAAAGTGCAAGAATACTTGTAGAAGAAAAAGAATAACCCTCGTCTTATTAATTTCTAACCACACTAAGAAAACTCAACTTCTGGTACAAGTTTATTATATTTCCTTTTTCCCGAAATTGCACGTTAGTTTCTTGTTTCTATTTCCATTTTTATTTGTTCTGCCTAAAAGTAAGTGAATATAAGGGCAACATATAATGATGAATGTGTGGATTAGGCGCACATCATGGGTTCTGCCATAGGCAAAAGCATGATATTTTAGTGGAGAAGGGTAAAGAGGTGGTCCAATCATCCACCGTATTTTGAGTCTTGCTCTTATAATCGCTCTAAGTAGGGTTGACCGACCGGACCGATCGACCGATACAAAATCCGGTCGGACCGCCTTACCGGTTGGGGTTGATTTGGCCCAACTTCAACCCGCAGATTCTGAGAAATCCGTAAGGACCGGACCAGTTGAACCGATAACGAATCCAGGATTAATTCGGGCCGGGCCGTAAGGTAAAAAATTAAAAATTAAAAATTAAAAAAACAAAAACGAAGGATTGTTGGCCCAACAGTAATATTACCGTTGGGGGGGGCTGGGGGTGGGGCAACGGTCTTAAGACCGTTTTTGACATTTTTATTTTATTGTTTTTAATTTTTTAATTTTTTGTTAATTACATTTTTATCCTTTAAAAAATCTATAAATACTCTACATTCTTCTCATTTTTATCACACAATTATTTCTACAACTCTCAATTCTCATACTCTCTTAATTTTCTATATTATCAATTCTCAAGTTATTATTATTATTATTATTAATTTTCAAAGTAGCAAGACGCAAGACTTCGAGCTTCGAGTTTCAATTGAGTTCTGAATCCCGAAGTTTGGTACACCCGTTTTATTCTCTATATATTTTATTAAAATGTCATATTTATTTGTTGATTATTTAAATTAAAATTAAAATTAAAATTAAAATTAAATATTTTATAATGGATAAAAGTAAAATTATTTCAAGTGGTACAAAATCTAAAGGTTCTTGTTGACACCCAATTTTGACCCTCCCATCCAGACATTAACCATAAAATTACACTAATTTTCAACAATAATAATTTTTAAATAATAAAATGCTGCGATAAAACATTAATACAGGCATAAATAAATAAATAATTTAATAATGGCACCGCGTCTTACACACTTAGAGTTCCGCGCCCGCATTTATTATTGTAATAAATTTAAACTCAAAATTAGATTAATAAAGCACCTAAATAATTTAATCACAATTTAAATTCCATTTTTTTAGCACTACACCTAATACATACACACTACCCAAATACCTAATTATAATACTACCCTCTTAGCCCAATCCGCAGCTTCAACTCCATCGAGCCCAAATCGCCTGACCCAAACCCGCGACCGCTACCCGCATAAGCCCAGTCCCTTTATCTTTCCCCATCGCCCACAAGCCACGGGAGCCCTTCTCTTCCAATACAAAAACCGAGAACCCTAAACCTAAAATCGCGCGCTTCCACGCAAGTCTCGCCGGATTTTACGGTCGGAAAAATACGCCAACTCACTACCTGCAACCCACAACTCACCATAACCCAAAATGGTACCTAAATCGAGATATTAACTTAACCCTTCCAAATATACACCCGAAAATCTTACTCCAAATCGTCTAAAAATCAGATGACAGTAAGAATCAAGCAAATCTCGTCCAAAATCAATACCGAATCAGTACTCAAATCGCACAAAACCAGTCTAAAATCGTACCAACAACTTACCTAATGGGGAACCCAAAATCAGGGCTATAAAGAGAGGTTTACACACATGCAAAGGCATCGGCAGCAAGGGGGAGAGAAAAACCCAGCAGACTCGACAGAGCTCAGGGGGATGACAGTCAATAATCTCTGAACTATCGATCAATCAGTAAAGTACTAGAGAAACGAATCTCAATCTGCAAGAAGAACAAAAGGGAAAACCAGTAAAGCCCCAATAGAATTCCTAAGAGCAAAAATCAAGAAGCCTAAGTCCCTTCTCAATCGCATCGCAATAAATCCCCGAGTGAATCGACGACTTGATACGCTGCCTCGGTTCGCTGTCCGGAGAAGGTAAATTACATTCCCTATCGATTTCCTTTCATCTCGGCATTCTGTGTTTCGTGAAATATGTGGTAGTCTGTTTATATTATTGTGTTAATCAATACGATGGACTGTTTAATCAACCGAGGTACCTTCGCATCTCAAATTATCGATTGGATTCATAGTCGTTACTATTTTGTGGTGTGTCGACCTGTTTATTTGACTGATAAGATACTGAGTTGGGATTATATTATGGGACCAATATGTCATTTGGGTACTGTTGTAGTAAAGACCATGGTCTAGATAATTGGCCTTAATATTCTGGTGTTCAATTTACGTTGCGAATATGTGTTTGTTCCTAGTAATCATTCATATGAAAACATATATGTCTTTGTTTAGGTATACGTTGGTTTTGCATCCAATATTGAGTGATGTGTGCTCGTCCAGTATGTAAACATTCTGGCCTTACCTGTTTATATAAGCCACAAGTGCAATTTTGAAAGTGTGCACCAATATAGTTGAAATATTGTGGTTATCTAAGGGCTATTGACAAATGAATATGTGTCTGTACTTGAGTAGAGACTCACGGTTAAGATGTACATTCTCCTTGGTCATTCCAGATGTATGTAAAAGACTGTGTTTACTTGTCTTAGTCACTAGATTGATTTGAAGTGAGCATAATTCCTTGATTCTACATGTTCTGTGAGCCATAAATTAAAGATAGCATGGTGATCAGGCCTATGGCATTAGTTGTATCTGTTTATTATCTGAATTAATATGATATGATGGTTTGATTTTAGTCCCCGGAGCAGTAGGCAGCGAATTTCCCCTCTGTGATCGAAAGTAAATATGAGCTTGTTGTCTAGGCTATAGTTGTGATTCAAACAAAAAATGTTTGCATATCTCTATCTGATCTACCATGTCAAAGCATGCTCATATTGTTATCTGCAGTATATTTCAAGAGCATTTACTAATCCTTATCTCTTTTCATTTTTTACATGGCACGCACCGGAGCAACAAAGAGTCTCATAGCGGGACTCATCGTGGAAAACGCGAAGACCCGCATCTACATGCATTTATCTCCGCATCAGAAATTCTAAGCCATAGGCGAAGTGACTTTGCCATTCCTCGAGTCGTCTCATTATTTTCTACCCCACCCCCCATTCATTTATTTATTGTGTAATTAACTGTCTAACACTCGTACATTAGCAGTAAGTTGCCTAGAATAGTAAACTTCGGGTCACCATTAGAAATTAGTTCGACACTAGAAATTGGCTTGTTCCTTTAAGTTAATTATTTTTAGCATTGCTTAAATCATATTAGATCGTCTAACAATTTTCCACCGGCATAAATATTCAGGTAGCTAAGATACTATTAACAACAGGAGAAATCTATTTTTTATGAACTCTTGATAACATGCATAATAAATCATTTTTTTAGCCTTTTCATAACAGGTATTTTTCATATGATTTTGCAAACACACATTTTTCATGTCATCAAAACATTTTTATGAACGCATGTTTCGCACTAAGGACATTTTAAACATAATCTTACATTTTTCTCTTAGTCAAAATACATCTCAAGTGTTTTAAATATTTTAAATGCCCTTTAAAACATGCATTCTTTAGCCATAATAGTCAACCTAGGTTTGAACGGACAACCGCAAGTTAGCGGATCCTTTAGGGTGCCTAACCCCTTCCCTTTAGGATAATAAAGAACCCTTGCCCAGAATCTCATTAAGTTTAGCAGATCACTAAAATAGAGTTAATGTTTACTTTAAACTAGTTAACATTTAGGTGTCCTAATTCACCCAAACTAATTAGGTGGCGACTCCGCGAACCCTTTAGCATTTCTAACCCTTTTTTTTAGCATCTTTTTTTACATTTAGCACCATACTTTAACTATTTAGCACCTTTAACCCTTTTAATATTTAAGCACCCTTTTAAACCTTTTAACATTTTAAGCATTTTTAACTATTTAGCATTTTTATTGTCTAACATTTTATTAAGCAGGGTTCGCTAGAAAAATGTCGCGGTCGAAAAAGGGCGCGACAGAATGGCGACTCCACTGGGGATTTAAGGTTCTTAACCATAACAGACCTAGGGTTATTACTTGACATTATTTTTGCATTTAATTTTTGCGTGCTGTATTTTGTTTTATTCATCTTGATTGCTATTGCTTTACTGCTTTTCTTAAACTGGCATTCCGCTCATATTTCTTCCATTCTGGAAAATTCACACTATCACACACTCACGCTACCGTGTGCTTGGCGCCCGCAAATTTCTTTCAAAAATATCCAAATTTTTAGGAGAGTTGGCGCTGCGAGTTAGATCGGTTAAATCGATCAGCGTAGCCTTCTCACTCGAGTTGTCGCTCGGGAACTCATGCGTCTAGAAAAGCCAAATCTTAGAAACTTAAGATGAGCTATACCACCCTTATTTTAGGGCATGCATGCATTTACCTTAGGTGGGTCGGTCGCGCATCGACACCACAATTAGGAAGACACCGAACTTGTCGACGGGTTTCTCAACCCAACGACCAACCAGCATATTATGTGTAGCGTGACAATGATAGACAAATCCAAACCTAATCATGACATGCTGAAATTGGAAAAAAGTGCACTGTCATTTGGTAGCCATTTCCAACGAAAGCATTACAGTTGGGCGGCTTGGACAAATCCATCATAACCTCGCATATTTGACGTTTAGGCCTACCTCTGGCATAAAGAGGTCCCAAACATATTAGAACACACACTTGATTTGCAATTTGCTTATTAGTATATATTGCCTGCAACTTTTTGCATATTATACTAACTTGGTTTGCTTCATTTGTTAAAGGGTTATTTTTTCCTAGCTTATCCCCAAAAGGTTGATTCGCGTTGACTGGTAGAAGCACAATCATAAATGACTAATCCAGAGGCACCGGAACGAAACAACTTAGGACTCATCCCCGTTCCTGTCGAGGATGCAGAGGCGTTAGAAAGGAGAAACACCAATGATCAACACCTCGCCAAACTATTGCGACAAATGGAAATCATGCGACGAAATAGAAAGGCTCAAATATCACAAACTGCATTAGCTTGAATGCACCACTCCTGCAGCAAGGGACAAATGCAATCGTGTCACGTGCCCTCGAGCCTCCACTTCCCCAAAGCTCCCGCAGAGGCGCAACATACCACCACACCAAAATGTCACTCGCCCGGTCAATTTGCAAGCCGACCTCCAAAATGATCCGTTTACTACATACATATCTCAACCTCCACCTACTTATATCTCCCCACTCAGCCCAAATTGCCAAGTCACCCAATACGAGCAGAGGACACGCATCACTAGTCCTAACAAACAATATGGGGGATTAGCACACCCGACCGAAAGCCAACCTTTTATTATGCATGCATCCTCTCAAGAGACAGATCAATACAAGGAAGTGGAGCGGCAGACCCGAGCTAGAGCTGATGAAAATGTGGCAAAAGAAATTCGTAGCTTGAAAGAGGCATTCAAAAGCATTCAGATGAACAAGGGGGAAGAAGGTTTGGAATATGAAAACTTATGTATGCACCCTGACGTTGAATTACCTGTAGGGTACAAGGTGCCCAAATTTGACATGTTCGATGGAAAGGGGAATCCTCGAGCTCATCTAAGGTCATATTGCGATAAATTGATTGGAGTTGGTAAAAATCAAGCAATCATCATGAAGCTATTCATCAGGAGTCTTCTGCGAGGCGTATTTGGGTCGTACATGCCAAAACCCTCGAAAATGGGACGGTTGGAATGCCATGGCACAAGATTTCATGGATAGATTCATTCAACATCGACATCCGGATAGATTTTATCTTATGAAACTTGAAAAGAAATCCACGAAACTTTCGTGAATACGCCGTGAGGTGGCGGTCGGAGCGACAAAGTCCAACCTCGATGGCAGAAGGCGAAATGACCACCTTGTTCGTCTGATCGTTAAAAGATCGACGTATTATGAAAGGATGATCGGTGTAATTGGGCGAAGTTTTGCGAAGTCGTAAGAATGGCGACCGTGGAAGAAGGCATTAAGACAGCGGGATTACAAACTCGACAAATCTACAAGCAACTAGCAGAGCGATCTTTGTCAAATTCCATCGGAGGTACCTCCCAGAGGAGAAGAGATGCATCACCCTCTATCATGGTCATTCAGGAGCATAGGCCAGAACAGCTTCCAGTGTATCAAAGCCCACCGCCTTCTTACCATAACCAAAACACTCAAAATCCACATTATCAGCACTGCGCCACCCCATACCCTGTTTACCATACCCAACCAACATATCCAAAATATTCACCACAATCACGAACCCGCACACCAAACGGACCCAACCGCGTAGATCTTTGAGAAAGCCAACTGAACTATACACCTTTAGCCGAACCCATAGCTCGAGTGTATGAGAAGGTAAAGCGCAGGAATACTCCATCCATTCCGAAATACCCCGTGCCTACCTCCCGAGGCACGATAAAACTAAACATTGTGCATACCACTCCGGTCAGGAGGACACGACATCAAAATTGCTATACACTCGAGGCGGAATAGAGAGTTAATCGAAGAAGAGTCATTCGGTGAAAGATGCTCCTCTCAATGCAAACAATAACCTTCTTCCGGGTTATGAAGATGCCCATGTGAACATGATAGCTGAAAATGAAAAAGACAGTCTGGAAGGGACTATTACGCCAGCCCGAAAAGGAAAGAAAGTCGAGTCATCAACCAACCGTCAGAGAAAAGGAGGTGCTCCTTGCCGGAGATTGTTTAACCATTGAATAAGTCATTCGTCTAGTTGTGTGCTGCAAGAGATGATCCTGCTGAAGACCCAGCCGTTGAAGACACAAAGTAAGAAGAAATGGACTCATGCCCCTGCCTCGGCCCGCCGAGTCCTGAAATAGTCAGTTTAATGCATTTTGCCCTTTATATGTAATATTGGAACTACGTTTGACCTGATTCCCTTGATGGATACGTAGGCGGCCGCCTCGGCTTCGGTCCCACCTTTAGAAATTTTTAATTTCACCCAATTTCGCTTGTAATGAACTACGTCATGACCTGATTCCCTCATGGGGATACGTAGGCGGCCTAAATCGGCTTCGGTCACACCTTTAGGAAACTTTCCCTTCGTTTGAAAATAACGAGAATACACAAGCAACTCCATTGAGACCCACCTTAGGCCAAACACCCTTTTCAAAACTGGGACAAGGTGGAAAACCAGGCAGGGGTTATGAGTCCAAACAAGGCAGACGTCCGAGCATCAAGAGTCAAGACTACGAAGTCAATGCGAATCAACCGCCCCCCCTCAAACTCACAAATTTTCTTTGAGCGCAGGTTTTTCATGTTAGCGAAGCGTGACGACGATCATCAACAATCGAATCCCGCAACAAAGTCTAGCACATCAGCTCGGGCCTAGAGTCAAATTGCAATCCATGCAGTGCACAAACGCGCAACAAAGACATCATGACAATTCATACATTTCACAAAATGCATTACAACAACATCTCGACATTCGCAGTACCCCACGTATCATACAGGGACGACATCCCTACTCACAGAATTGCATTTCTCATATATTTATCATTCTGTTTTAACAGTTATACACTAACTTTTTTCTCAAGCTTAGCTTGCAGGAGCATTTATTCTACAGGAGCATCAGCAACATGTCCACACAATGACGTCATCAGCATTATGTCTACGCAATAACGCCAACATCAATACGTCCAGGCAACGACGTCATCAGCACAACAAGTCCGAAAACGACGCCAAGTCCAAAAACGACGCCAAGTCCGAAAAACGACGACAAGTCCGAAAACGACGACAAGTCCGAAAACGACGCCAAGTCCGAAAACGACGACAAGTCCGAAAATGACGACAAGTCCGAAAACGACGACAAGTCCGAAAACGACGCCAAACGACGCCGAGTCCGAAAACGACGCCATCATCAACATATTATATCTACACAGGGACGATTTTCTATGTTCTCAAAATTGCATTTTTCTCATTCATGCTTTATTATTCTGTCTTAGCAGTTATGCACTAACTCTTTCTTGAGCTTTAGTCTACAGGAGCAGCAGCAACAAGTCCGAAAACGATGACAAATCCGAAAACGATGACAAGTCCGAAAACGACGCCAAACGACGCCAAGTCCGAAAACGACGCCATCATCAGCATATTATATCTACACAGGGACGATTTTCTATGTTCTCAAAATTGCATTTTTTCTCATTCATGCTTTATTATTCTGTCTTAGCAGTTATGCACTAACTCTTTCTTGAGCTTTAGTCTACAGGAGCAGCAGCAACAAGTCCGAGAACGACGCCAAGTCCAAAAACGACGCCAAGTCCGAAAACGACGCCAAGTCCGAAAACGACGCCAAGTCTGAAAACGACGTCAAGTCCAAAAACGACGCCAAGTCCAAGTCCGAAAACGACGCCAAGTCCGAAAACGACGGCAAGTCCGAAAACGACGACAAGTCCGAAAACGACGACAAGTCCGAAAACGACGCCAAGTCCGAAAACGACGACAAGTCCGAAAACGACGACAAGTCCGAAAACGACGCCAAACAACGCCAAGTCCGAAAACGACGCCATCATCAGCATATCACATCTACGCAGGGACGATTTCTCTGTTCTCAAAATTGCATTTTTTCTCATTTCATGCTTTATTATTCTGTCTTAGCAGTTATGCACTAACTCTTTCTTGAGCTTTAGTCTACAGGGGCAATTACACCAAGGACAACATATTCGCGTTCACAATCGCAACACGCGTGCGTGGGGCGAAAATCACAGCATTTGCAGCATCACATCAACACAACATGCATCACATTTTTTTTGCTGGATAACATTTTCTACTCGCAGTTGCATCGCTTTAAAAATTATGCATCATCATTTTGCCTTAACAGTTATGCACTAACCGTTTGTTTAAGTCTTAGCATGCAGGAGCAAGAGAACAACGCAGATTTTCTCTTACAGCGAACCGGGGCAATTTGTTGGGGGGCCAACCTTCCCAATGAATGGCAGAAGCAGCCTCAAGCGTCGGTCCACTCGTTCCACATCACCATAAAACCCAGCATCATAAGTCAACACCGGTACACCCCAGGTTCAAGCCAGTTATTTTATCTTATTTTTAGCTCCACAACCCAGTGTCGTCATAACTCGACACTGGGACAAATTTAGTCGCGTTAGCCCGCCAGTGTTTTGACCATGGTAGCGGTGTCGCCATAACTCGGACCAGGACAAATTTTGAGTCGCGTTAGCCACTCGGTGTTTTGACCATGGTAGCCCAGTGTCGTCATAACTCGACACTGGGACAAGTTTTGAGTCCGCATTAGCCCGCCTTGGTGTTTGACCATGGTAACCCAGTGTCGTCATAATTCGACACTGGGACAATTTTGAGTCCGCATTAGCCCGCCTTGGTGTTTTTGACCATGGTAGCCCAGTGTCGTCATAACTCGACCTTTGGGACAATTTTGAATCGCGTCGGCCTGGTGCCCAACATTTTAATGCGAGGATCGAGACAAAATTGGCTATGAGTCAACGTCTTTGTCCGAAGATTCTTCCATCATCTCCATACAAAGAGGGACAACTGTTGACACCCAATTTTGACCCTCCCGTCCAGACATTAACCATAAAATTACACTAATTTTCAACAATAATAATTTTTAAATAATAAAATGCTGCGATAAAACATTAATACAGGCATAAATAAATAAATAATTTAATAATGGCACCGCGTCTTACACACTTAGAGTTCCGCGCCCGCATTTATTATTGTAATAAATTTAAACTCAAAATTAGATTAATAAAGCACCTAAATAATTTAATCACAATTTAAATTCCATTTTTTTTAGCACTACACCTAATACATACACACTACCCAAATACCTAATTATAATACTACCTCTTAGCCCAATCCGCGTGCCAGACTCCACCGAGCCCAAATCGCCCAAACCCAAACCCGCGACCATTACGCATAAGCCAGTCCCTTTATCTTTCCCCATCGCCCACAAGCCACAAGAGCCCTTTCTCTTCCAATACAAAAAAAAGCAGCGTAACCCTAAACCTAAAATCGCCGCGCTTCCGCAAGTCTCGCGGATTTTACGGTCGGAAAAATCCGCCAACTCATTACTGCAACCCACAACTCACCATAACCCAAAATGGTACCTAAATCGAGATATTAACTTAACCCTTCCAAATATACACCAAAATCTTACTCCAAATCGTCTAAAAATCGGATGCGATGAGAATCAAGCAAATCTCGTCCAAAATCAATACCGAATCAGTACTCAAATCGCACAAAACCAGTCTAAAATCGTACCAACAACTTACCTAATGGGGAACCCAAAATCAGGGCTATAAAGAGAGGTTTACACGTACGAGGCATCGGCAGCAGGGAGAGAAAAACCAGCAGACTCGGCGAGCTCGGGGATGGACGATCGATAATCTCTGAACTATCGATCAATCAAGAAAGTACTAGAAAGCGAATCTCAATCTGCAAGAAGAACAAAAGGGAAAACCAGTAAAGCCCCAATAGAATTCCTAAGAGCAAAAATCAAGAAGCCTAAGTCCCTTCTCAATCGCATCGCAATAAATCCCCGAGTGAATCGACGACTTGATACGCTGCCTCGGTTCGCTGTCCGGAGAAGGTAAATTACATTCCTATCGATTTCCTTTCATCTCTAATTACGTGTTTCGTGAAATATGTGGTAGTCTGCTTATATTATTGTGTTAATCAATCGATGGATCGCTTAATCAACCGAGGTACCTTCGCATCTCAAATTATCGATTGGATTCATAGTCGTTACTATTTTGTGGTGTGTCGACTGCTTATTTGGTGATAAGATACTGAGTTGGGATTATATTATGGGACCAATATGTCATTTGGGTACTGTTGTAGTAAAGACTATGGTCTAGATAGTTGGCCTTAATATTCTGGTGTTCAATTTACGTTGCGAATATGTGTTTGTTCCTAGTAATCATTCATATGAAAACATATATGTCTTTGTTTAGGTATACGTTGGTTTTGCATCCAATATTGAGTGATGTGTGCTCGTCCGATGTAAACATTCGCCTTACATTTATATAAGCCACAAGTGCAATTTTGAAAGTGTGCAATATAGTTGAAATATTGTGGTTATCTAAGAGCTATTGACAAATGAATATGTGTTTGTACTTGAGTAGAGACTGCGGTTAAGATGTACATTCTCCTTCGTCATTCGGATGTATGTAAAGGCGTGTTTACTTGTCTTAGTCACTAGATTGATTTGAAGTGAGCATAATTCCCTGATTCTACATGTTCTGTGAGCCATAAATTAAAGATAGCATGGTGATCAGGCCTATGGCATTAGTTGTATCTGTTTATTATCTGAATTAATATGATATGATGGTTTGATTTTAGTCCCCGGAGCAGTAGGCAGCGAATTTTCCCTCTGTGATCGAAATTAAATATGAGCTTATTGTCTAGGCTATAGTTGTGATTCAAACAAAAAATGTTTGCATATCTCTATCTGATCTACCATGTCAAAGCATGCTCATATTGTTATCTGCAGTATATTTCAAGAGCATTTACTAATCCTTATCTCTTTTCATTTTCTACATGGCACGCACCGGAGCAACAAAGAGTCTCATAGCGGGACTCATCGTGGCAAACGCGAACCGCGTCTACGCATTTATCTCGCGTCGTAAATTCTAAGCCATAGTGAAGTGACTTTGCCATTCCTCGAGTCGTCTCATTATTTTCTACCCCACCCCCCATTCATTTATTTATTGTGTAATTAACTGTCTAACACTCGTACATTAGCAGTAAGTTGCCTAGAATAGTAAACTTCGGGTCACCATTAGAAATTAGTTCGACACTAGAAATTGGCTTGTTCCTTTAAGTTAATTATTTTTAGCATTGCTTAAATCATATTAGATCGTCTAACAATTTTCCACCGGCATAAATATTCAGGTAGCTAAGATACTATTAACAACAGGAGAAATCTATTTTTTATGAACTCTTGATAACATGCATAATAAATCATTTTTTTTAGCCTTTGCATAACAGGTGTTTTTCATATGATTTTGCAAACACACATTTTTCATGTCATCAAAACATTTTTATGAACGCATGTTTCGCACTAAGGACATTTTAAACATAATCTTACATTTTTCTCTTAGTCAAAATACATCTCAAGTGTTTTAAATATTTTAAATACCTTTTAAAACATGCATTTTTTAGCCATAATAGTCAACCTAGGTTTGAACGGACAACCGCAAGTTAGCGGATCCTTTAGGGTGCCTAACCCCTTCCCTTTAGGATAATAAAGAACCCTTGCCCAGAATCTCATTAAGTTTAGCAGACCATTAAAATAGAGTTAATGTTTACTTTAAACTAGTTAACATTTAGGTGTCCTAATTCACCCAAACTAATTAGGTGGCGACTCCGCGAACCCTTTAGCATTTCTAACCCCTTTTTTTAGCATCTTTTTTTACATTTAGCACCATACTTTAACTATTTAGCACCTTTAACCCTTTTAATATTTAAGCACCCTTTTAAACCTTTTAACATTTTAAGCATTTTTAACTATTTAGCATTTTTATTGTCTAACATTTTATTAAGCAGGGTTCGCTAGAAAAATGTCGCGGTCGAAAAAGGGCGCGACAGTTCTTCATCATCTAATCAAAATATAGATTATGATCAAATGGAAGAAGATTTTGAAATAGAAGATAATTATTATGATAATGCTCATATAGATAATATTGTTGAAATCGAAACTCATACACCTACTAGTGTGCCTTTTATCAATGTTAGTACTACTAGTCGTACACCTCCTTTACCAGTAGTAAGGAGTAGGAGGATCAGAATAAAGAGAAAAGTGTGGAACTTTTATGATAGAATTGGGGACACTGATATAGTTAGATGTAATATTTGTGGGGAAACTTATAAACATGGTAATGACGGGGGGACGGACACTTTAGTTAGGCATGTACAGAGTTCATCCGACACACTGGTCAACAACAAATTAAGTATAAAATATAAAGATGCAGTTACATTATTTGATAATTGAACAACTCTGCTACTAATCTTCGTTCTAGTTCTGCTTCTGTTCTGTGTCTACACCTGCATGATTCAATAAAGACGATGATAATGAATCTAGATTCTAGATATATGGAGCACTTTTACAACTGCACAAGTTGCGGTGGAACTTTTCACCGGACTGGAATTTCAACTCCAGATTTAGAGGCTATGGATTATGGAGTATCACCAATTCAATCAACCTATAAATTTCGAAGAGCTTTGTAAAAGGGTGCACAATATATAAATACAATAATTATTACTTCATTATGTAGTCTTATTAACATTATGAATAATGAAAGTTCGAAAGTTTACATCTTATCATTAGTTTTTATTTTATTATCTCTTTAGTTGTTATTTGTTAACTTATGTCTACTAATTTCTACTAATTTAATAAATTAATAAATTTTCGGAATAATTTTTTTTTATAGAGTTTATATAACTACAATATAAACTATAAAGTTATAAACTATATTATATTATTATATTACATATTTAATTTGAATTTAGTTAAATTTTCGAAATTTACAAAAAAAACAAAAAAACCGGACCTGTAGGCCCGGTTCAACCCGGACCCGCATGGCCGACCGGAAATCCGGTAATGAACCGGTCCGGAACCGGTTCAACCCGGTAACGGGCTATCGGTCTGGTCCGGGTCGATCCGTTAGACAAGTATACTTGCAGTGCTCCACTAGCCTTCATGGATTATATTGATGAAAGCAGCTCAGTCCTTCAAGGACATTTTTCGGTGATATCAAAAGTAGAAGATAATCTTGTCCTAACATATTGATGAAAGTCGCAGATACCAACATAAATGATATGCATTTCATGCTTAACCATAAAGTTCAGGGCGAAAAAAGACTCAAAAGGCAATTATTAGGGAAGATACAGTAGAGGGAAAGTTCCTAAATAATTGTCTAACTTACCTATTGGTGCAGGAAGGCTCAAATTTTTCCGCAAGCCATCAATCCCAGCAGTAAGTATAGAAGCAAGTCCCAAGTATGGGTTCGAACACACATCAAATGCAGGACATACGAAATGGCTTACAACATCAGTTCCAGGTTGTCTATAAGTACTAATTTTTGCATATCTGTTTTCTTTCTGCCAGCTGAAAACTCGTCCATTCCAATCCGTAGAAAATAGGCGCTCATAACTGCAAAATAAATTTAGAATGGTAACTAAAATAAGGCATACGTAAAAAACAAGGATCAGATCAGGTGGTTCAGGGTTGATGGAAAGTGCAATTTTGCACAAACAAAGTCAGATGACGTATATTTTCATAAGAGGAGACCGAACCCGAAGAGAGCGATTTTCATCTCTCATGCAATAGGCCATAATGCAGAAACTTTAAGATAGAATATGTTGTGTAATTCTTGGAAAGACTAGACAGGTTTGAGCAGAACAAGAGACTTCAAGGTCAAACAATGATGAACCAATAGTCCTTCATCACGTGACAAAGATGAGACCTTAATTTGGAGAGTTGCATTTATTAAAAAGTATTTTTTTGTTAGAATAGCAATAGAAATAGGATTTGTGTATCGTATCCTACATGGAAAAGGATTGAGATGTAGTATCTATAAATAGCGCTCAATGTAATAATGTAGATACACAATTCAATAATAATATTTTTCTCCCATGGTATCAGAGCTATAGTGAGACATCGGGACAAAAAATAGTCGTTGTGCCTCTTTTCCGATGACTATTTTGAATCTCCTCTCTTCCAGTGCGAAAACCAACACTACGACAAGGTTCAGGAAGCTCCAGCGAGCAAGCCCCAGCAAAGAGCTCCGACAGAAGTCTTCTTATGTGCCTTCACGCGCTGTTCGAGACTCTGTCGCCGGCGACGCGTCTGTCACACGCGCCGACGCATGATCCATTTCTCCGACATCTTTTGGAGCTGATTTTTTTTCTGGAGGAATTGCCCAATATTTTCGACTCATCCCTAAATTTGTTTTCAAATTCCGATCGCCGGAACCCTAATCCAGCACAACAGTTCCTTTTCCGTCAGATCTGCGTCTTTCCAGCTAGGTTTTTTGAGATTTATTTTTCCTATCCGGGTCGCCTGAGCATTCTAAGTTGACTCATATAATTTTCTTCAAGATCCATTCATTTTTTACTTTTCCGGCAAGTTTTCTGATCAGAGTTCAGATCCTAAGTTATTCTTCCAGTCATATTTTGCTATGTCTCTCGGATTTGATATGTTTAACTCCAAAAATACGGGAATCAAAACTTCAAGCCCTATGATTACTTCCGAACCGTTAATGAGAAGTTCAAACTATTTAGCTTGGGCTTTCTCGATTGAGTTGTGGTGCAAGGTGTTCAAGATCACTTAATGTAAAAGGCTATTATGGTTGACGAAAAGGAAAAGGCTAGTGAGACAGATGGAAAGATCAAAGCACAGTGGGAGAAGGTCGACGCTCAATTATATAGCCTTCTGTGGCGATCTATTTTTCCACGCTTTATACACTAATGACATATCTTAATTTTATGATGTGATATCTCGGATGACCTTAAGAAATAAGAATCAAATATGTCTACTTACTTGGGACAGGTACATGTAGTCATGAAGGAATTTGAGCAATTGATGTCAGTCACTACGAACGTTGAAAAATAACAATATCAAAGACAGATTTTGTTTCTAGTTCTTACACTTACTGGACTTCCTACTAACATTGATACGGTTCGTGATCAGATTTTGGCTAGTCTTACGGTTCCTACAATTGATGAACTATTTTCTCGTTTGCTTTGTATTACCGCACCTCCTAATCACACAGTGGTTTCATCACCAACCGTTGACTCCTTTGTTCTCGCATCGCAAACCATAAAGAATCGAACATCTCATTTTATGGATAATCAATGAGGAGGAGGTCGTTTTGGAAAATCCCAAACTAAGTGTAGTTATTGTCATAAGTTTGGACATACTCGCGACATATGTCATGCTCTACATGGTCCACTACCCAATGATGTTCAGTGTAGTTACTGTCATAAGTTTGGACACACTCGTGATATATGTCGTGCTCTGCAGGCAGAGGGGAACTTTCCTAAAAAGCCTAAGGTGAGTTTACTCTCCCTTGAGTAGAGATCTAGCTTACTCTGCTACAACTATTGTGACTTCCATGCTACTAATGATCCAATAGCGTTCCGTTAGATAGGAACAAATTTTATCCGCTACTAATAATCGAAAAGGATTGAAGCCCCCTTAGCCCTAGCCCTGCCAGGCACTGGACATGGGTTAGCTCACCCATCCTTTGCCTTGCCACCGCTTTCTCACCTGTTATACCAGCTATTCCTTCCTTTTGTCTTAGGACTTGCTTTGTTGGAAAAAATCCAACAACCTTCCGTATTTCGATCCCAAAAGTCTCTATTCCACCAACAATGCTCATGTTGCTTTAGACTGACACTATAGGAAATCCGAGACTTTTATTTGAAGGGGAATATAATGAGTACCTTCAGTATCGAGCAAGTAAGCAGATATCTCCACAAGAAGCCACAAATTCGCAACCCGATACTTTTGTTGCTGGTAATTCTTTCGCTTGTGTTTCACACAGTCTAGTATTCCTCCATCGTGGGTCATTGACTCAGACGTTTCTGATCATATTTCTGGTGACAAATCACTTTTGTCAAATATTATTTATTCACATTCTCTTCCTCTGGTTACTTTAGCCAATGGGATCCAAAGAAAACTAAAAGGGGTTGGACAAGCTAATCCCCTATCTTCTGTCACTCTAAACTCTATTCTTTATGTCCCTAGTTTTCCTTTTAATCTTGCATCTGTCAGTACGTGTCCTAAATTGTGCCATAATATTTCTTGATGATTCTTTTGTTATGCAGGACCGCAGTACGGAACAGGTGATTGGTGCAGGATATGAATCACAAGGCCTCTACTATCTTACCTCTTCTAATGTCTCCACATCATGCTCCGTTACAGATCTCTAGACTTAATCCATAAACGATTGGGACATCCGAGTCTATTTAAGCTATAAAAGATAGTGCCTAGTTTGTCCAAATTAAATTGTGAATCGTGTCAACTTAGGAAACACACTCGTGTTACCTTTCCACGTAGTGCTGAGAGTCGTGCAGAGTCTATTTTTTCAATAGTTCATTATGATCTTTGGGTCCTAGTAGAGTCGGTTCATATTTAGGATTTTGTTAGTTTCATAGATGATTTTTTGAGATGTACTTTGCTATTCTTAATGAAAGATCGTTGTGAGTTATTCTCTATATTCAAGAGTTTATGTGCTGAAATGCAAAATCAATTTGGTGTTTCTATTCGTACTTTCTTAGTGATAATGACTTAGAATACAAATTCTCCCAGTTTCAGCAGTTTATGACTCACCAAAGAATTATTCATCAAATATCTTGTCCCTACACCCCTCAACAGAATGAGGTAGCATAAAAGAAGAATAGACATATCATTGAGATTTCTCACACTCTTCTCATTGAATTCCATGTTCCGCTGTGTTTTTGGGGGCGATGCAGTCCTTACATCTTGTCATTTAATTAATCGAACGCCCTCCTCTTCTATTCAAAATTAGACTCCATATTCCATAGTATATCCTTAGTCATCTCTATAATATATTCCTCCTCATGTTTTTGGGAGCACGTGTTTTGTGCATAACATGGCTTTGGGGACAGATAAATTAGCCCCCCTCTTTATTAAATGTGTCTTTCTTGAGTTCAAAAGGGGTATCGTTGCTTCTCACCTGATCTTCGTTGATATTTTATGTCCGCCGATGTCACATTTTTTTAGTCTCAACCTTACTTTCGGTCTCCTTCTGATCATCCTGATATCTCTGAGGTCTTACCTATACCTCAGGTTTTACCTACACCGACCATTGAGGAATCTACAGTTACTTCTACATCTCCGGTCACAGTGCCACAACTTTTGACTTATCATCGTCGACCTCGTCCAGCATCAGACCCAACAACATATGATTCATGTCCTACGTCGAACCATGCACCTATTGCGAACTTGTCTCCCCTCCTGATTAGCCAATTGCACTTCGGAAAGGTAAATAGTCCACTCGTGATACTAACCCAAATTATACCCTTTTAAGTTATCATTGTCTATCATCATCCCATTATGTATTTGTATCATCATTGTTCTCTGTCCTCATTCCTAAGTCTACAGGTAAAGCCCTTTCCCATCCCGGATGACGACATGCTATAATTGACGAGATGTCTGATTTACACACGAGTGGTTCCTTCAGGTAAATCTACTTTTGATTATCATTGAGTTTATGCAGTCAAAGTTGATCCGGACGACCAAGTTGATCGGCTTAAGGCTCGTCTTTTGTGAAGGGATATACACAGATATTTGGGCTTGATTACAGTGATACTCTCTCCCGTGGCTAAAATAGCATTTGTTCGTCTTTTTCTATCCATGTTGTTGTTCGCCATTGGCCTCTATATCAGTTGAACATTAAGAATGCTTTTCTCCGTGGTAATCTTGAAGAGGAAGTTTATATGGAGCAACCACTTGGCTTTGTTGCTTTAGGGGAGCCTAATCTGGTGTATTGATTGCGTCGGTCACTTTATGATCTGAAACCGTTTCTTCGAGCCTGAGTTGGTAAATTCAGCACAGTAATTCAAGAGTTTGGCATGACTCACAGTGAAGTAGATCATTCTGTGTTTTATCGACATTCTGCTCCAGATATGAGTATTTATTTGGTGGTTTAAGTTGATGATATCGTTATAACTGACAATGATCAAGATGATATCACTAATTTAAAGCAACATCTTTTACAATATTTCCAGACTAAAGATCTCGGCAGATTGAAGTATTTTCTAGATATTGAGGCTGCCCAATCCACGTCAGATATTGTTATTTCGCAACACAATTATGCCTTAGACATTCTTGAGAAGACAGAAATGATGGGATGTAGACTTATTGACACTCCTATGGATCCGATGCTAAACTCCTGCCAGGACATGGGGAGCCACTCAGTGATCCTGAAAATTATAGGCGACTGATTGGTAAGTTGAATTATTTCACTGTGACTAGACTTGACATTTCGTTTTCTGTGAGTGTTGTAAGCCAGATTATGGATTTTCCCTGTGATAGTCATTGGGATGCAGTTATCCGCATTCTGCGATATATTAAATCAGCTTCAGGTAAAGAACTGCTTTTCGAAGATCTAAACCACGTGCAGATTGTTGGATATACAGACGTTGATTATGCAGGATCACTCTCTGATAGATGTTCTACGTCCGAATATTGTGTGTTAATAGGAGGTAATTTGGTGTCCTAGAAGAGAGAAACAGAGTGTCGTTGCTCGATCTAGTGTTGAATCATAATATCAAGCAATGGTTGTAGAAACTTGTGAGCTAGTTTGGATTAAACAGTTGCTCAGAGAACTAAAATATGGAGAAAACAGTCAAATGGAACTTGTGTGTGATAACAAAGCGGCTCATCATATCGTATCAAATCCGGTATTTCATGAGAGGACTAAGTACATTGAGATTGACTGTCACTTTGTCAAGAAAAAAATACTCTCCGAAGATATTGTTACTAATCTTGTGAAGTCGAGTGATCAGCTTGCTGATATTTTCACCAAGTCACTTAGAGGTCCTCGTATTAGATACATCTGTAACAAGTTCGGTACATATGACTTGTATGCACCAGTTTGAAGGGGAGTATTAGAATAAAAATATTAATAGGATTTGTATATAGTATCCTACATGAAAAAGATTGGAATGTAGTATCTATAAATGGTGCTCAATGTGATAGTGTAGATACACAGTTCAATAATAATATTTTTCTCTCATATTTTCTCACATTTTTTAAACAAATAGAAAAGGAAAATCATTCAAGTATTAAACGTTGAATCATTTCAATAATTGAATTAACATAACTGAAAACCATTAACAAATAGAACAGTTGTTATACCAAAAAGAAAGAAAAAACGTGTTAAACTTATTATTATTTGAGGTTAGAAAATTACAAGTTCTATTATGCTAACAATAATTTAAAAAAGGAAAAAGGAAGTTATATAGCTGCCCGTAGTTATAAGTTTTCTCTTTTTTTCAATTAGAGCCAACATGCTGCAGCCTACACAACAACAACCACTCAGGTGTGACCTGAGTGGGAGTGCAGGGAGAATAGAGTGTCTGTGACCTTACGCCTGGCGAGAAGGTAGAGAAGTTGTTTTCAATAAACCATCGGTTCTAAGAAAGGTGAAAAGGCAGTAGCAACAAGCATAAACAACGACAAAATAATAAAAAAATCTAAGAATAGTAATCGAGGCTAAAGAAAAAATAAGTGGTAAAAGAAATCTAAAAAAGCGAAAATACAAGAATAATAATAATACTACGAGAATGGAAAAGAACCATGTCTGACTATCTACTAACCTTCTACCCTAATTCTTGACTTCCACATTCTCCTATCAAGGGTCATGTCCTCGGTGAGCGGATATTGTGTCATGTATTGCCTAATCACCTCACCTCTATACTTCTTAGGCATATCTCTACCCCTCCTCAGGCTCGCTACTGTCAAACTCTCATACCTCTTTACCGGGACATTTGCACATCTCCTTTTCACATGCCCGAACCATCTTAACCTCATTTCCCGCATCTTATCATTCACGGGGTACTCCCACCTTGGCCCGAATATCTACATTCCTAATCTTATCTTTTTTAAAACTGGTAAATATTGTATTCCTCAGCATTAAGGACATGCTGGAGACCTTCAAAAAAGTAGCAAACAGAGTAAGAAGAAATACTTACAATGATTCTAATAAGTCTACAAGTTGATCTATATCTTCTAAGCCTATTTCTTTACACCAAGAATAAAAAGATACTATACAACTTTACTTGACTTTTTGAATGGAATTGGATCTATCTTCAAAACATCTCCCATTTCTTTTTCTTCAAACAGTCCACCAAATGCTTTGGAGTATTATCCTCCACCACTTCTTCTGGCTTTTGCTACCTCCTTTTCTGATCCAACAACTTAGTAAGTCTGCAGTGTACTCAGGCATGGTCCACTTTGTCTCTGCGAGGCTGAGAAAAAGTGCCCATATTTGTCATGTGAATTTGCAGTGCAGAAATAGATGGTTGTTAGTCTCATCTGTTTATTTGAGAGGAAAACAGCTGGAAACTATGATATCACCCTTTTTCGTCAAAACTTCATGAGTCAAACATGATCTCTTGGCTACCAGCCATGTGAATCACTTCACTTTAGTTGGTGCTAACTTTTTTCATATATTTTTCCATGCTTTCTGGTACACCCCATTTCGCATCATGTTCTCCTTCTTGTAAGCCCTATTAACAGTGAATTCCACATCTTTGCTATGTTTCTATCTTAAAGTGTCAGGGTTAGAATTGATCCCCTTGAATTCATTAACCCCTTTTAGCAGATTAGCCACTCCGTCCACCTCCCAATCATTCAAAAATCTCCTGAAGGATAAATTTCAGCCCTGCGCAGTCCCACAGTCATTGATTGTAGCCTCAGGATTATTGCACAAGATAAGCAGATCTAGAAAAGAGTTCATTAGTGGAATTTGATCATTCCAAGCATCCTTCCAAAACTTGTCCTAATCTTATCTTTCCTCCACACATCTATCTAAGCATCGTCTTCTCTGCTACTCTCATCTTCTGGACATGGGAGTTCTTGACTGGTCAAACCGGCCCATATAACATAGTCGATCTAACCACCACTCTGTAAAACTTACCTTTATGTTTTGGCAGTACATTCTTATCAAACAGAACACTGGATACAAGCCTCTATTTCATTCACCCCACCTCAATACGATGTGTGACATCCTCGTCAATCTCCCCATTACCTTGGATTACTGACCCGAGGTACTTGAAACTACCTCTCCTAGGGATGACCTATATGTCAAATCACTTCCACATTCGCTTCATGGGTCACTTCACTAAACTTGCACTCCAAGTATTCAGTTTTGGTCCTGCTCAACTTGAAACTTTTTGACTCCAGGGTCTGTCTCCAAACCTCCATCCTCGCGTTAACGGCGGCTCGTGTCTCGTTAAGCAGAACTATGTCATCCGCAAAATAACATGCACCATGGCACCTCCCCTTGAATGTGTCGCGTTAGTACATCCATCACCAAAGCAAACCAATTGGCATTCGAGGGAAATCATAAAACAATCACCAATACATATATATAAAGGAAGTAGGACATTGATAATTAAGGTTTAACATGGCTAAATTATACTGATAGTGAAAACGTTTTATTTACACTGTCAGTTCATACAAGTTAAATCTTAATCACAAGTATAGAAAACCACTAACCTTGTAGGATGTGGTGCAGTAAATGCTAATACGGCAGGAAGATGATCCAACACCCCACTCATGAATGCCTCCCCAATCTTGGAAATACCATATTGACTTGATCCATCAGATGCCTTAAAACGTTATTCCATTCTTGGACAAACTAATATGCACATGTGATCCACAGCTATATTCATCTAATGAATACCTATACAGAAGGGGACATAAGGTTAGCAACTGTAAAGAACTGGACTCATGAAGTAGAAGTTTTGAAACTAGTCCTTCAAGGAATCCCCCAAGAATTTATTTCAGAAAATATTGCAGAAAGGAACATCACTGCTCTTTTAGCTAAATTATTTCCCCCCTGAGTTTCATTGTATATGGCGGTAATTGACTGGACACAGAGTTAAAGAAAGACTTTTAGATCTTAGGACTTGTGCTCTTAAACGTGCCATGACATTTCTATGTATAAGAGCATGCCATTAAGGGTAAAATGAGAAGTTTAATAAGAATTTTGAAGTATAGAAAGGTATCATTCTTCTTGTAACATACTAAAATGAAAAGTGCGAGCATATAAAATGGAACAGAGGAAATATATCCTTTGCTTGTCTTCTCCAGTAGAGAAACATCTCTATTTTTTCTTTATTAAGGAAAGCATATGCTCATTTTTTGCATTTTCCAATGTAGATATAACTCTCTCATCACAAATTTCTCTCGCTCTGCGGTTGAAAGGGTTGTGAAGGGAGAAAGAAAGATGGAGTTGGAAGAATTTAATTGGAATTAATTAGGGTGTGTATCAAAAGGCATATAATAGGATGGAAAATTACTATGGTTGATCGAAAAATTGACCCGGCTATATGAACCGCTGGAAACTCTTTTACAAGTAACAATTGTTTCCATAATGGAGTTTCTTATGAGTTACCATAGATCATGAGAGAATAGGTTTGAAAGGCAAACAAGAAAAGATCCCAAAGAACGTGATTATACTAAAACCAGCAAGGGTCAACCAATTGGCTATGAAAAAGACTTTTTCTTATATTTCTTCTTAAATTATGAGTAGACATTTGGAGAGAATGGACGTAAAGGAAGAGAAACCACACCTAATGAACTAAATTACACTGGCTCACCACATCTTGGTCTAGTCAATAAGGTAAAGATTCACGAATCGATATGCAGATATGTATGAGAGAAAGTAAGAAAATGGTGAAACTGTATGACAAGAAAATTATGCTTTTCAGTCATGTCTATAAGTTGAAAGTTCATACATAATGCTTTCACGACCCAAAAAAAAATCAGAAATAGGAAAACATGGTTTGATAGCACTTCAAAAGAAGCAAAAGCATATCTGCGCTGACTAGTACGTAGAAAAGAAAACTGCACCTAAAAATACTGTGGATAAATATGCTACTTACTTTGGCAAAAAAGTTGGATGATATCCATATTTCATTCCTGCTGTTTTAATGACTTCACGTGTGAAAATTAATCTATCAGCTGCTCCAAAACAATCTGTATATTCCAGTCCAATCTCAAATTGACCTTCCCAGCTTCTTTATGTAGCTGCATATTTGAAAAAGACAACATCAAGGGGAGTAATCTTCATTAAATTGAAACATATTACTCCTCTGATCCATACTCTTCCCTTTTACTCTGTTCCGAGAAGAATGGCGTTTAACTTTTCATATTACCGGTGATGAGTCTGATAACACACTCTTATAGCCATAGAAATATCATGTCATGTTTAAGACCACAAGTTATATGAGAAACTTGGGTATGCGCCAAAAGTCTGTATTTCTTTGAAAGACTGTGTCCAATCAAATACCACCATATAGAATGAAAAGGATGGAGTATCCGATAAAATATATTTAATAGTAATATTGTGATTTATCTTTTTATTTAAATATTATCGCAAAAAACTTGAGCAATGACCATATTCACGAGAAAATTGAATGCTTTGACCCTTACATCCCAACTCCTTCATACTTTTTGGGACAAAGAAGTATGAGCGTATAGAAGGATCAAATATGTTAGATATATCTTACTTATTTTAGGTAAAAGAAAGATATTATTTCAGGACAGTGAAATGCCATGATACCATTATATGTATGAAAAAAACATGTCACATTCTTTTTCTTTTTATACTTCTCTTCTGTTTTGTTTTTCCTTCATTTTCCCCTGAGATCTGGGATTTAGGCCAGGGTGCTTGATGTTGTTCATGAAGCAATTATCCATGTAAATCATGTCATCGAACAAACATGTTATTTTTTTTAAAGACTACTTTGTCTCTGAATAAAAAACAGACACTATGCTTCTTCTATTGCATGATGATCTGACTAGAAATAGTTCTTCAGTATATGAAGGATAATGACAAAGAGATTGACTTTTGAAAGTTAATAACAGTTTTAAAGGTAATCGAGGAAAACAACTCCCAAATTTAGGTTATCTAAGCGTCAATAGTCTCCTATTTAATTCTTTTATCATGAGCTCGTATTAGCTCAAATGAACAGGAAATGAAGACACGGCCCAGATTATAACACGTGGATGCGAGGGATTTAATGAGCTTCAACGGCCCAGATTTAACCTTCATGCTGAGGTGTATATAACGACCACGAGCTGTTGAGTTGGGCACAACGGATTCTGGTATATTTCTCTCTCTTGTTCACGCTTTCTTCCCCTCTTCTCTTCTTCCTCATTCTCACGCATTTTCCCTCTCAAATCTGCAGGTGTTCATCGCAATTACCTGAGGACTAGTTAGATTCATTCTTCAATTCATTTCTAGTCAGTTACGCATTTCAATTTTCAGTTGTAATCGCAGTTGAATTTAATAAGAAAACCAGAAATTTGCCCCAATTCTACTTTTCCGAAATGAGATTGTTACAATTGGTATCAAAGCGACCTTCCTGCGACCATGACTGAAAGGAACTAGGTTAAAGGTGTGGGATGAACGTACAACGAAGAGTGAAGAAGCTATGATCAAACATGGCAAAGTGATGGAATAGTTGACTACTAAAATTGGAGAAATAGCTGCATCGCATGTGGCTTTAGCCCGTGATCATACTGGTGTGGTTCAAGCATTGGATCGCATAGCGGAGAGACTGACAGATATAGAAAGGCATCAGCAATTAGAAGTGGATAGAGATAATTTGGGAGATGGACTTCTGCCTATACCAGAGTTGCGCAGAAGAGGTGCTGCTCCTCGAAGACAGGATCGTGATGTTATACCTGATGCTCGAGGGAATAGACCAGCAGGTTGGAAAATTCCCATTCCTAAACTAGAATTTCTACTATTTGATGGGACAGATCCTAAACTGTGGGTTCGGAGGTGCGAGAGTTCTTTGATGTGTTTCACATTAGTGCAGAACAGCAGGTGGGAATAGCTGTTGTTCACCTAATTGGAACTGCAGAATTGTGGTATCAATCCCTACTATTTAGATGGAGGATCTGATAAATCGAATGAGTTTAGAGATGACATTTGTGATCGACTTGGAGCTGAGCCAGCTGAGGATGTAGTTGAAAGTTTCAAAAAGTTGAGGCAAACAGGTTTAGTTGATGAATTTTTGGAGAAATTTGAGATCATGAAGGCTCAAATGCTTATCCGGAATCCTAATCTGAATGAAGCACATTTTCAATCCAGTTTCATTGGGTTCCTGAAGGATGAGATTAAGATGACTATCAAGTTGCTCAAGCCACAATCCTTGAAGGCAGCCATTGAGATGGCTGGGATGCAAGAACAAGCCTTGGAGGCTGTGGAGAAAAAGAACAAAAGCCAAGTCAGGAGTTTAGTCGCAGCAGGTAACCCTATTGCTTCTAAAACTAGCACTGCAATGACTGCTAGTAGTGGTGTTGCTAGTAGATCTCCTCCCTATAAAGTTAGTCAGGAAGTATACAATCATAGAAGGGCTAATAATTTGTGCTATAATCTAGGGAAAAGTATTGCCCTGGGCATCAGTGTAAAATGAAACAATTGAACTGTATAATTGTTGAAACTAGGGAAACTATTGAGGAACGGGAGATGGTGCAGACCTTGTTGCAAGAATTACCAGTTGAGGAAGTAGTACAGGAAGGAGAGGAAACTGTGATGCAAGAGGCTGTGTGCTTTAATGCCTTATCTGGTAGTAACGAAGGAGTCAACACTATTCTAGTTAAGGGCAACATTAAGAACAGGTGTTTGACAGTACTCATTGATTCTGGCAGCACTCACAGTTTCATTGATGCTCAAACTGTGAAGGATACTGGTCTGAGAGCCACTTACACTCCACCTAGTAGAGTTACTGTAGCAGGTGGTAACTACATGTATTGCACCTCTCATTGTCAAGGAATTACTTGGGTCATGCAGGGTAAAACCTTCAGGGAAGACTTGGAAATCATTAACCTAGGGGATGTGACATAGTCCTAGGGAATGACTGGATGAAGAAGTATAACCCAGTGAAGTTTGATCATGAAAGAAACTGTGTAACTATTGGAAGAAAGGGGTCCAAGGTAGTACTGAAGGGAGCTTGCAGGAGTGGAAAACTTAACTTCATCAGTAGCATGTCAATGAGTAATATTATCAGGAAGGGGCAAACCATCATGGCTCACATGTTCATGATGAGTGCTAGTGCAGCTGCAGAACCTCAAGGATTAAGAGAGCCCCTCCAACAATTATTAGTGAAATTTGCTTCATTGTTTGCTGAACCAAAGACACTTCCACCTATCAGGCCAAAGGATCATTCAATCCCTTTGAAACCTGGATCATTGCCAGTCAACTTGAGACCCTAAAGGTACAATCACTATCAGAAGGAAAATGGAAAAACAGGTCAAGGAAATGTTAGAAAGTGGAATCATACAACATAGTCAATTTCCTTTCTCTTCTTCTTCCATTTTGGTGAAGAAGAAAGATGGAACTGGAGGTTCTGTGTTGACTATAGGGGCCTAAATGAGATCACAATTAAAGATAAGTATCCAATTCCCATTGTAGATGATTTACTTGATGAGCTACATGGTGTTGTGATCTTCTCTAAGATAGACCTAAGAGCAGGTTACCATCAGATCAGGATGAAGCCTGAGAATGTTTACAAGACAGCTTTCAGAACTCATGTTGGCCATTATGAGTTCAAGGTGATGCCATTTGGTCTAGACCTGTGTCTGTCAAGGCTCTCAGGGGTTTCCTTGGTCTCACTGGTTAGTACAGAAAATATGTTGCTGGTTATGGGCACACCTGCAAACCACTCACTGATATTTTAAAGAAAGATGCATTCCTATGGTTCAGTGCTGCTGAAGAAGCATTTGTTAAGCTCAAACAGGCCATGTCTACTACTCCTGTTTTGGCTCTACCTGATTACTCTCAGATGTTTGTAGTGGAAACTGATGCTAGCAACACAGGTATAGGAGTTGTGCTCGTGCAACTAGGCAGGCCAATTGCCTACTACAGCAAGATCTTGGCTCCTAGGCATTGGGGCAAGTCCATTTATGAGAAGGAATATTTAGCACTGTTGACTGACATTGACAAGGTGGAGGCACTATCTTCAGTACAAGCATTTCATTGTGAGAACTGATCATCACAGTCTGAAATACCTTCTAGAGCAAAAAGTCACAACAGCTATCCAACAGAAGGGGTTAACTAAGATGTTGGGATTGGATTATGAAGTCCAATTAAAGAGGGGAACTGAGAATAGAGTAGCTGATGCTTTGTCAAGAAAGTATGAAGACCTCACTGCTGGTGCAACTGAAGAGAATCAGGTCCAGTTAATGACCATAAGCATGACAGTTCCAAGTTGGATGCAAGATATTCTGGCTAGTTATGAGGGTGATCCTGAGCTTTGAGAGTTGATTGCTCAACATTCAGTCAGTCAACAAGGTCCCAGTTTGTTTAGTTTTTCTTCTGGTATCCTAAGAAGGAAAAGGAAGGTCATGATGGGTCTGCTGGAAATCTTAGGCAACAACTACTGTCCTTTTTCCATGACTCATCAGTAGGTGGTCACTCTGGGCAACAATGTACATTGAAGAGGTTGTCCCAAGTTTTTTATTGGCCCAAAATGGAGATGGTGAATCAATATGTTGCTAGTTGTGAGGTGTTTCAAAGAAACAAGGAGAAGAATGTACAGTATCCAGGGTTACTGCAACCATTACTACTTCCTGATCAAGCTTGGAGGCATATTAGTATGGATTTCATTGAAGGACTACCAAAATCTAAAGGCAAGGAGGTCATATTTGTGGTGGTGGATAGGATGACAAAATTGCTCATTTCATACCCTTTTCCCATCCATATACAGCCTAAGGTGGCTCAGAAATTTCTGCAAAAGGTTCATTCTCAGCGTGGATTCCCTGAGTCTCAATTGTATCTGATAGAGACGAAATGTTCCTGAGCAACTTTTGGCAAGAATTATTCAAATTAATTGGCACTCAGTTGAAGTTTAGCACTGCTTACCATCCCCAAACTGATGGCCAGACTGAAAGGGTTAATAGATGCATTGAGACATATCTGAGGTGCATGACTTCTAGCAGACCTACCTTATAGAAACAGTGGTTACCTCTTGCTGAGTGGTGGTACAATACCAACTATCACTCTAGCTTGAAATGCACTCCATTTGAGGCTCTTTATGGGTATACACCTCCTCATATTTCCATGGGGCCTATGATAGATTCAATAGTTCCTGCTGCAGGTGATTTGGTAATGCAAAGGCAACAGTTTCAGCAGTTGCTTAAGGATAACCTATTGCAAGCACAGCATAGGATGAAGCTGTATGCTGACCAAAACAGAACTGAGAGGGCATTTGAAGTTGGTGATCATGTTTTTCTGAAGCTTCCGCCTTATAGGCAAACTTCTTTAGCCTTAAGAAGGAACTTAAATCTTGGAGATCTTGGAGAAGGTTGGTTCTGTGGCATATAAATTGGAGTTGCCAGCTACTTCGCGCATTCATCCTGTGTTCCATGTCTCCCTTCTCAAGCGCAAGGTTGGATCTAGAGTAATGGTGCAGACTGAACTACCAGCCACTACTCAAGATGGTCAATTTATTGTGAAGCCTGTTGCTATTTTATGGCGCCAAATGGTGAAGGTGGGAAATGCTGCAGTCGTTAAGGTCTTGGTTCAGTGGTCCAATCTTCCCCCAGAGGATGCAACTTGGGAGAATTACGCAGATATGCAGACACGATTCCCTGGTTTTGATTCTCAATCTTGAGGTCAAGGTTTGTTTGGAGCAGGAGGAATTGTCATGAGCTCGTATTAACTCAAATGATTAAGAAATGAACACGTGGACGCGAGGGATTTAATTTTAGTTTAATGAGCTTCAACGGCCCAGATTTAATCTCCATGCTGAGGTGTATATAACGACCACGAGCTGCTGAGTTGGGCATAACGAATTCTGGTATATTTCTCTCTCTTGTTCACGCTTTCTTTCCCTCTTCTCTTCTTCCTCATTTCTCACGCACTTTCCTTCTCAAATCTGCAGGTGTTCATCGCAATTACCTGAGGACTAGTTAGATTCATTCTTCAATTCATTTCTAGTCAGTTTCGCATTTCAATTTTCAGTTGTAATTGTAGTTGAATTTAATAAGAAAACCAGAAATTTACCCCAATTTTACTTTTTCGAATTGAAATTGTTACATCTTTCTTCAATTGCACTCTCCCCTGTGGTAGTGACATCAAGAGATTCAACGATGGAACTAGAGAGAATCATATATTCCTCCTTATTCCTCCCTCGAAGAGATGATGGGGTAATAATACTGAAATAGGGTTCGGATTCTTGAAAAGTAACATCCATGCTAACAAAGGATCTCCTGGAGGAAGGATGATAACACTTGTAGTTTTTTTTTGTTGGAGAATATCAAATAAAAATACATTTAAGGGCTCTAAGATCAAGTTTCCCAAAATTCAGTGTGAACAGACACACTCAAACACCTTTGGAGGACTAGTATATCCACTCTTATCTTTTAGATTTCGAGAGGACTTTGAAAAATTGAGGGTTTTAAGTGTCATTCCGTTGATAAAATAGACCGCTATTAGAATGACATCCCGCAGTAAGATCTTGGTAGATTTATGGTAAACATAAGAGACCTTGCCACTTTTAACAAACACCTAATTTCCTTCTCAGCAACCTCATTTTGTGCACTAGAATAAGGACAACTAGTTTAATGGACTATCCCATTGGACTCCAAATAAGCACCAAATTATATATCCATGTATTATGTGCCATTGTTAGTTCTTAAGATTTTTACCTTAGCCTCAAATTGAGTACATATCATCTTATCTTATGAAATGACTGAAAGCAATACTCCCTTCGGATCCCAAAGCTATACTTCCTTTAATATACAATGATAAAGGAAGAGCTCGATTTTACAATTAGATCTTCGATAAACCAAGAATTGGGATTAGATATTATGATAACAAATGGACGTTCACCCTAACTCAATCTCAAAAGCTAGCTCATTAGGGGAGAACTACCCAAGACCATATAAAGGAACCTTCTCATCCCTAAAAATACTAAATGCAATATGATTAACCTTTTATGATTTGATAGTAAGAATTTTTACACTATCGATTATAAGCGTGGCGTTCACGTCGGGTTAAATACCTTGTGAATTTGAAAATTTATGTTTCAAACTCGGCGGATCGAGCTATGATATGATAAGTAATGACAATACAACGCACAGAGTAAATGTAAACCTTCGACAGAAGACTTACATTTGAAGCGTAACAACAGCAATTGAATCATTACTTTGTGTAGTCAGAAGTGCGCGCAAATGTCCCTCGATTTGTAAGTTCAGAGAACTGTGATGTAATTTGCTAAGTCAGAAATGCTAGGGATTCTGACAGAGCTTTAGAAGAGATTGACCTCTTAGATTTTGTGTATATCCAGAAATGGGAGGGTAAGCCCTCTATTTATAGTTGTAAACAAAGGCTTAGGGTTTCCGTGGGCTAGGCCAGCAGAAAATCAGACTGAGTCGAATTCGGACTGCCCGAATACGCACAGGCATGGCGGTTCCACTAAAGTGGCACCGCGGTGTTGCCCAGTGTGGTTGGCACCGCGGTCCCAAAACATGGCACAGCGGTCCTGCCCTATTTTCTGCCCCCTTTCCCATTTCTAATGTCCCGGTTATCAACCGAACATAAAAGGTATCTCCTTCTAATTACATCCTTCAATCGACGGAACATTTGACTTAGTGTTACCCTTCAGGCCTTTACATATCGTCACTAATTACATTAGGATCTTCACGGAACTCCTAGACTGCGCCGGAAGACGAACCCAATATGTATAGTTTAGCTACACAAAATATGTGAACTGAACCTATATGTGAGAAGATAAAATCTTTTCATTCACGACACACTCAATCAAGATTAGGATATGTCAAGTGTCTATCCAAATGACTTGATTATTATAACTCATCTATATTAGTCGACAACAGGACCATATCACGAGCATATTCATTCGTTGGCGATGACTTAGTCAACCTAATATCATATGAGTACCTGAGTGTTCACTTGAATATAAATTCAAGGAATGAATCCTTTCTTGGCTCACATACCACCTTCAATCTACTTCGTAATGTACCCAAAACAAGCCGCGTCTCAACCTATAAGGCATTTGAGCTTAGGACAGGATCAAAGTACATTACTCCGTAAACAAGATGATATTGACCTCAAGTCTAAGGACTTTTATCTCCATGGCCGATGACATTATAGACATATAACAAACGATGCATCAATAGGGCATACGATACTTCAACAAGTATCGTGTGTCCATCACGAGTTGTCATAACTCGTAGCAAGTGAAGACATACATCCCACAGGATATGATCACGGACCACATGTCGACGTATCGCATATCATCGATATCCCAATCTCGATGATCATTAGTCGAGGTAATTTAAGAGTTACGTTATAACATTAATTCTCACATCATTAATAAACACGTAAACTCTAGGGATGCATTTATAGAATATTATAAACAATCAACTAATAATTCAACAAATGTAAATGTCATAATATTAATCATCATTAATATAAATATAAATGTGTATAAAATACATTGTGTCCTAATACAGATTGTCTCTAGGACATGCATATACTTTCAATCTCCCACGGCACAGAGCGATCACGATATATCTAATACTCATGTTCTCAAAATGAACATTATGCTTCACTAAGCTTAATGGTTTAATAAACGGGTCTGCTAGATTATTGTCTGTGGGAATATAATCTATCTTGATATCTTCAGCTTCCACCATCTCTCTCAGGATGTGGTACTTTCTTGGTAGATGTTTGTTTCTATTTGTTGATCTTGGTTCCTTTGCCTGTGCAATGTCACCAGTGTTGTCACAATAAATGGTTATTGGACAACTAGCACTCAGAACAACCCCTAGTTCCTTCAGGAACTCAGAAATAGCGACGAACTTTAAAGCCGATCCAAAGAATGTACTCAAACGATGGTCAGTCGGCGATGTAGCCTGTTTGAAACTCTTCCAGCTCACTGCTCCTCCGTTGAAAATGAAAGTATAACCAGACTGAGATTTGAAATCAACATCTGTCTGAAAACTAGCATCAGTATACCCAGTGGCAACCAGCTCATCAACTCCATCATAGACTAAGAAGTAATCTTTAGTACGCCTGAGGTACTTGAGAATACTCTTGACTGCTTTCCAGTGTTCCTCGCCAGGATTCTGCTGGAACTTGCAAGTCATACTAAGTGCAAAGGCCACATCTAGCCTAGTACAGGTCATGACATACATGATCGATCCTATAGCCGAAGCATATGGGATCCTCTTCATGCGCTCAAGTTCAATAGCTTTAGAAGAGCAGCCCTTCTTTGATAACTTGATGCCTTGACCCATCGGAAGACCGTCTTTCTTGGAATTCTCCATTGAAAGGCGTCTAAGCACTTTGTCTATGTAGACTGACTGTGACAGCCCCAACAATCTATTAGGGCTATCTCTATAGATCCTAATTCCCAGAATGTAGCAGGCTTCACCTAAATCCTTCATCATGAAGGTCTTGGACAACCAATCATTGACTGACTGCATGAGGGTCTTATTATCTCCCATTATCAATATGTCATCAACATATATAATCATGAAGACAATACCCTCATCCTTGCGTTTCGAATAAACACAAGGATCATCTTTGCTTCTGACAAAATCAAAAGATTTGATAGCATTGTCAAAGCAAATGTTCCAACTCCTAGAGGCTTGTTTAAGTCCATAAATGGACTTCTGTAGCCTGCACACATCATTTGGTCTGGACTCACATGAAAAACTCTCGGGTTGTTTCATATACACTTCCTCAATTAGATTATCATTGAGGAATGCAGTTTTAACGTCCATCTGCCAAATGTCATAATCATAATGTGCAGCTATCGCAAGCAAAATCTGAATAGACTTTATCTTAGCCACCGGTGAAAAGGTTTCATCATAATCCACACCAGAATGCTGAGTAAAACCTTTGGCCACTAGTCTAGCTTTATAAGTCTGAACCTTGCCAGATGCATCAATCTTCTTCTTGAAGGCCCATTTTCATCCTATGGGTTTAACCCCATTTGACAAATCAACCAAGTTCCACACTTGATTGATATACATAGATTCCATTTCGGATTTCATGGCTTCTTTGCCATCTCTTCGAATCAATGTCTAGCATTGCTTCGTTATAGGTTCTAGGCTCGCCATCATCTGGAATATCTAGCTCATTTTGTGTTTCCACAAGTAGATTTAGTCTTTCCGGAGGACGATGAGATCTAATAGACCTACAGAGTTGATTGTCTTGCGATTCGATTCTGGTATGTTACGTGTGTGTAGGTTCTTGTGAACTGGTCGATCCACCAACATTAGAGCTTTCAGTTATATCATTTTTATGTCTTTCCTGAATGGGAGGAAATGCAATTGGTGCACTTGCTCCCAGTGCATGCCAGGAAGATCTTGCATTTCTACATTACTCGCCGTGCACTCCCGTGGCCAGAGTACCCTAAATACCCAATCTTCGCCAGAAGCTCCCACTAAATTCTTGCCTTCATCATCGTGCAAGGATTCAACCTCTTTGTTACCTTGTTCTTGAATTTCTTCAAGTTCTATCTCTGTGCAACTCTCATCCTTGTAGACATATTCATCTTCAAGGAAAGTTGCGTTCCTAGAAACAAATATCTTATGTTTTCCAGGAAGATAGAAATAGTATCCCTTAGTTTCATTCGGATACCCAACAAAGTAACATTTCTCACTTTTAGATTCCAACATATCAGTGATCAACTTCGACATACGCAGACACCCCTGGGGCCTCGCGTGTCTAAGTGATAGCTTGTCACACCATACCTCATATGGTGTCTTTTCGATCGATTTAGATGGAACTCTTTAGAACATATATTGAGGTCAAAATAGCGTATCCCCAAAGGTATGTAGGAAGAGTGAAAAGTTCATCATGGAATGAACCGTATCAAGCGAGGTTCGGTTTCTCATACTCGACACCATTCATACGTGGTGTTCGGGAGGTGTCCATTCGGAATGAACTCCATGAAGCTTTAAGTGGTCAAGAAATTATTTGCTTAAGTATTCACCACCACGATCAGATCGGAGAGTCTTGATACTCTTTGAGAGCTGTTTCTCAACTTCACACTTAAACTCCTTAAACTTCTCAAAAGCCTCGAATTTGTGTCTCATAAGATACACATATCCAAACCTTGATAAGTCGTCTGTGAAAGTGATAAAATAAGATAAACCCTCTCTAGCTTGAGTCGGAAATGGTCCACATACGTCCGTATATACCAACTCAAGCACATCATTGGCACGGATCCCCTTTCCAGAAAGAGGTTTAATGGTCATCTTACCCTTCAAACAGGATTCACAGTTACCATAAGATTGTAAGTCAAATGGTTCGAGCCTTCGAGGTAATTTAACTTCCTCAACCGTTCTATTCTTGTTTGATTGATATGACCAAGTCTACAATGCCACAAGTAGGTAGAATTTCTTTCATTTAACTTTGCTCGTTTATTTTGTACATTGAAAATTTCTTTTATTTCAATGATGTACATACCTTATCCACTAGAGGCAGAAGCATCTGGTGCACTTCCTCCTGGTGCAGTGCATTCCTTTCTTCCAATGCCCCTTCCTATTATAGTCGAGGCATACATCCTTGGCCGGAATCACCTTTTTTTCTTCACACTTCCCTTAGGCTTCATAGTTGAGGGCGCAGTGACTGCCTTGCCCTTCTTCTTCTGTCATTCCTTACCTTTCGGTTTGGTCCGGCTAGAGGAGCTCATCATGAGCACAGCTTTGCTGTTGGAAGTTGAAGATTCAAAGGTCTTTAGCATGTCATGCAGTTTCGACAGACTCCTTTTTGTTCCGTTCATATTGTAGTATACAATATAATTCTCAAACGAACGAGGGAAAGTTCAGGATAAGGGTGGAAGTGACGTTATTCTGCAACCTTTTACCAATCGAGGCCAGCCTTTCTATCAGCCCTATCATCTTCATCACATGTTGAGACACTTGGTTCCCTTCACTTAGCTTACACTTGAAAAGTTTCTATCAACAACTCATATTCCATGTTTTGGGACTGAGAGTCATAGATTCTCTTCAAGTGTTCGAGCATTTCGTTAGGGACCATGTTCTCATGCTGTCTCTGTAGTTCCACTGACATGGAAGACAACATGATGCATCGTGCTGAAGTGGCGTCATCTAGGTTCTTATGGTAGGCTACCTTATCAAATTTGACATATTTTGCAGAATCATCAACAGGCACTGTGGGGAATACTTTGTCCAATACATATTTTATCTTTTCTTGCTTTTAGGACAATTCTTATATTTCCTTAGCCAGTCTAGATAGTTCGGTCTGGTGAGTTTGTTCATTTCAACGATAGGTTCGACATTTTGAAGTTTTGAAGATTTAGATAGAACATGAAAAATGCAATCAAAATTCATTCTCCTAATTTATACACATTCATCATATTCTAATTTAACATGGTCTTTTGTTTAATTAGCTCCCACTATTTTGCATACTTCTACGACCCCAAGGTAGAACACGGACCTAAATTAATATAAAGGTCATAATGGGCCAAGATCCAAACATATGCTATATCCACGTTTGCTTTGGCCGATAACTTCAATAGCACACTTTGGTAGGTCCTCAACCAATTGTAAAGCAACTCTACAACTCTTGGTTTGATTAAATATCTTTCATTTTAATCTTACGTCTTTAGACTAGTCCGACACTTTGGCGCCAAGATTCATCTAAACAAGTCAACCCCATTACACGACTACGTTTAAATGCCTAAGTAAATTTAGCATTTGCAAGCAAACACTTTGGTATAAATACCTACAAAAGTTTATTATCTACTTTAATTTTAACACATCTATGAAAGGGTCTTGGTCCTCTTAGACTTAGAGCAAATGCTTTGGCATAAATACCTTTATCGCCGAAAAGGACTTAGCACCCTAACAATTATAATGGACGACGCGTTATAATTAGACTTGTATTTAATATTTGGGGAACATTTTCAGTTTTCAGGGATTCATTCAAGATCAACAATCAAGTCATACATCATATGACATCCTATCATGCAATATCTAAACACAATTAGATGGGAAACCATCAAACCCAATAGGCATGATAAAAGATGGTTTTAATCACATATTGGGCGTCGTCTACCCAGACAGTTATAGCGGTCATTTGAATTTAAACAATTACTGGGCGCCGCCTACCCAGACAATAATTGCGGATGCTATGCTAATAATTTAAATGCATCACATTTAACACTTAGCACATTTGTATATTATTCAATAATATACTATTAATGATAATTATGGTCTATTTGTCTAAACTCTATAATCTATGTAAATGTCAAACAGTCCCTAAACATTTTCTGATTTTAAAATTCAGATTTTCGGGAATTCTGTAAATTTTTAGAATTTATACTTTAGTCCCTTAAGAATTTAAAATTCAATTTTGAACCCTTATAAATTCATAAAAATGCAATTCTAACTTCAGAAAATATTTTCAAACTTCTGGGACCTGTTTGCAATTTTCAGAACCTAAAATCAATTTTCATAAAACTTTCTTTAATTACAGATTTGCCCGAAAGGACCAAATCTGTTCGATTCAAAACTTTATTTTCAGAAACTGAAACTTCTAAAACTTCAGATTCTGTCTGAAACTTTTAAGTCTCTGTTTCTGATTATCGATTTTTTTTAAAAAAATTCGTCGTCGGCACCGCGGTTCCAACAGGTAACACTGCGGTGCCTCTGAGGCAGTAAGCCACTAAAATCTGCAAATTAATTAGCACCGCGGTCCTAACAAGTGGCACCGCGGTGCCTCATAATTATCGTCACAGGCACCGCGGTCTTAACAGGTGGAACCGCGGTGCCTTGAAGGCAGATTGTCCGAAAAATTAATTTTAAGCTTCTGGATGAACAGCACCGCGACCCATGAATAGGACCGCGGTGCCTATGGCTTCATCTGGGCAGCACCGTGGTGCTCCATCATGGAACCGTGGTGCCGCCCCAAAACCCTAGTAGGCACCGCGGTGCCTTATTCCAGAAACACCAAACTGAAATTTCCGAGCACCTAAAACTGGTTTAGGGCCAGATCTTTCAGATATATCACTTGTATTACCATCACCATTAAAACAACATGTTCATCGACCATCAAATCCAATTTTCTTCTCGTTCTTCGTTTCAATGCACCATGTTTTAAGTCGGATAACGCATATCAACTTAGAAAAGTTATTTATTGGATTGACTTGTTCGAATACATAATTGCATTAACAGATTAGGGCACAAGGACCATGTGTTCTAAAGATTTAATATTTTAAAGCTTTTAAATATATAAAATATAGATCTAAACAAACCATAACCCATATTATCATTAATATTCATTACAAATCACACGAAACAACCCTGGCTCTGATACCACTATAAATGTTTACGTCAGGTTCGTACACGCAGCGAAATTTAAAAAATTATGTTTCAAACCCGACGACGGTCGAACTGCAGTATGATAAGTAATGAAAATACAAAGCACACAGTAAATGTAAAACTTCGGCAGAAGACTTACATTTGAAGTAGCAAACAGCCAGGCAATTGAATCTGTTACTTTGTGTAGTCCGAGAGTGCACACGCAAACGTCCCTCGATTTGTAAGTTCAGAGAACTGTGATGTAATTTGTTAAGTCAGGAATGCTAGGGATTCTGACAGAGCTTTAGAAGAGATTGACCTCTTTTAGGTTTTGTGTATAACCAGATATGGGAGGGTAAGCCCTCTATTTATAGTTGTAAACAAAGGCTTAGGGTTTTTCGTGGGCTGGGCCGTGAGAAAATCGGACTTAGTCGGTCGAATACGATCGCTGCACCGCAGTTGCTGCCCGATGTAGTTGGCACCATGTCCCAAAACATGGCACCGCGGTCCTGCCCTATTTTCTTCCCCCTTTCCCATTTCTAATGTCCCGGTTATCAATCGAACATAAAAAGTATCTCCTTCTAATTACATCCTTCAATCGACAGAATTTTTGACTTAGTGTTACCCTTCAACCCTTTACATATCGTCACTAATTACATTAGGATCTTCACGGAACTCCTAGACTGCGCCGGAAGACGAACTCAATATGTAAAGTTTAGCTACACAAAATATATGAACTGAACATATATGTGAGAAGATAAAATCATTTCATTCATGACACACTCAATCAATCTTAGGATCTGTCAAGTGTCTATCCAAATGGCTTGATTATTATAACTCATCTATATTAGTCGACAACAGGACCATATCACAGACATGTCCATTGCATTGACCAATGACTTAGTCAACCTAATACCAGATGAGTACCTGAGTGTTCACTCGAATATAAATTCAAGGAATGAATCATTTCTTAGCTCACATACCACCTTCAATCTACTTCGTAATGTACCCAAAACAAGTCGCGTCTCAACCTATAAGACATTTGAGCTTAGGACAGGATCAAAGTACATTACTCCGTAAACAAGATGATATTGACCTCAAGTCTAAGGACTTTTATCTCCCACACGCCGATGACATTATAGACATATAACAAAACAGTACATCAGTAGGGCATACCAATACTTCAACAAGTATCCATGTGTCCATCACGAGTTGTCATAACTCGTAGCAAGTGAGACATACTACATCCCCTAAGGATATGATGCAGACCGCATGTCGACGTATCGCATATCATCGATATCCCAATCTCGATAATCATTAGTAGAGGTAATTTAAGAGTTACGTTATAACATTAATTCTCACATCATTAATAAACACGTAAACTCTATGGATGCATTTAGAGAATATTATAAACAATCAACTAATAATTCAACAAATGCAAATGCCATAATATTAATCATCATTAATATAAATATGAATGTGTAATAAAGTGAAAGTATATATGTCCTAGAAACAATCATTTTAGGATCACATGTACTTGAACACATTCATATTATTAATAAGATTAATATATATACTTGGCATTTGCAATTATTGAATTATTATTTGATTGTTTATATTATTCATTAATGTGCATCCCTTGAACTTACATTGTCATTAATAGTGTGAGATATTAATGATAGAGTGTAGTTCTTAAAATAGCCTAGACTAATGATCATTGAGAATGGGATATCAATGATATGTTATAAGTCGACATGTGGTCTGCATCACATTCTTAGAGAATGTAGTATATCTCACTTACTACAAGCAATAGTTGCTAGTGATGGACACATGAATACTCTTAGAGGAGTATTGACATACCCTGCTGATAAACTATTTGTTATACATGTCTAGAGTATTATCAGCATGTGGGAGATAGAGGTCCTTAGACTTGAGGTCAATATCGTCTTGTTTACGGAGCAATGTACTTTGATCCTGTCCTAAGCTCAAATGCCTTATAGGTTGAGACGCGGCTTGTATTGGGTGCAGTAGATCATGGTAGTCGAGCCAAGAATAGGATTCATTCCTCGATTGAATTTCGAGAACACTCAGCTTCTCAGAGATGTTAGGTCGACCAAGTCATTGGCCAATGCAAGAGACATATCTAGGATATGGTCTAGTTGTTGACTAATATAGATGAGATAAAGTGATCAAGTCATTTGGATAGACACTTGGCAAATCGTAAGCTTGATCGAGTGTGTCGCGAATGAAAGGAATTTATCATCTCACATAGAGGTTTGTTTACTTGAGTCTTGTAAACGTATTTCACATATTGGGTCCGCCACCGCGCTGCAGGAGTTCCGTGTGAACCTTGATTTGATCAAGTGCCGATGTGTAAAGGCCTAAAGGGTCACACTAAGTCGATTGTCTTTTCGGTCTAAGGGTATATTGAGAGAATGTAAAATATCGGATTTTGAATCAAGAGATTTTATTTTATAATAAATTATGGGATAATTTTCATTTGATGAAAATTAATTAATTAAGTTAAAATTAAGTCTTGGATTTAATTAGAACCTAAACGCGTGAGAAAATAAATAAAGAATCAAGATAACAGTGAGCCCAACGACCGCCCATCAGAATTGGATTGGGTCAAGCTTTGAAGCGATCCAAATCGATTAGGTTTAGGTTTCACTATATATTTGGCACTTAACCCATAATTTCATAAGAACTCATTTTTCACTTTCTGAACTTAGAGTTCAGGAAATAAACTCTCTCAAACCTCTGCCAAGATTTCCTAGCTTTCTTGGGCAAAGGAATATACTGAAGCAAGGCTTGCACCCGGATTGACAATCGCGTGCGCACCTTTTAGTAAAGATTGTAAGTTTTCTTTTATGTCTTTGCAGATTTGAATTATCGCATAATCACACCAGAAATGTTTGTTGGAGCAAGTAAGTTTACTCAAAATTTTAAACTTCCGCTGTGCCTTACTTGTATGTTTTACACCCAACAAATCCCTTCAGTGGTATCAGAGCCCAGGCTGGTTTAATGATTATACGATAATCTTTAATAACGATATGTGGGAAATTAAATTGTTTTGATTTAGAACTGATTTTCGGAATTTTTTTAAAAAAATATCAAGATGAAACGAATGCAAGATCGCTCACTTTAACGAACGATCATGATTCTCGCTCACGGCGTGAACGATGAAAGAATTTTTAAAAAAAAATTCGTAAGCGAATAATCGCATCATCGCTCCGGCGTGAATAAATGGTGATTTCAAAAAAAAATTTTTTAGCGCGGAAATCACGACGGCGGACGGTTTCCGCCACCACGCCGAAATCGAAAGTAATAATACCATCGTGTTCGTCTCGACCAGAGGAATTTAATGGTGGTAGTGTTACACGGCAACGATGACCGGAAAGGGAGCACCACCGACGGTTTTAGAACCTACGGCCGCCGATTCCGCCACCGCAAGGCCACCAAATCGGTGGTGAAAACCACCGGTGAGTTCGTCCCGACGTGTACCATCGCTTGGTGTGTTTTAATTCCGTCAATTTCGCCCCGAAATCCGAATCCCAAATTTGATTTGGAGTTGGAATTGATTTTGAAAATTTGAAATAGTGTAAGGACCTTTTGCAAATTAAAATTAGGGTTTTAAATTGTAGATTGGTCCTTTAACAAATCTGAAAATATTTTAAGTTCAAAATTACAAATTAGTCCACGAGATATTTTCTCAAATTTTAAAAGTTTTAAAATCACAGATTCAAATCCTGGTCAATCAGAAATTTGGTCCTGGTAAATCAGTAAATATTTTAAGGTTCTAAAATTGCGAAATACCCTCGAAAATTAAATTTTAATTTCTGAATTGTTAAGGGACTGTTTGGATGAGCAGAAAATTCCGAAAATTGAAAATTGAGTTTAAATTTTGAATTTAAATATTTCCTAAATTGAAACAAAATTAATTAACCCACAATTATTGTTATTTAGCATATTATTTGATAATGTGTGCACAAATTAATTGTTTCTCCTAATTGTTTAATTGATTGTCATTTAAATAATTAGAATAGAGTCCGCAATTATTATGCAGGTAGCGCGCCAAGAATTGTTTACTTCAATGACCGCTTATAATTGTGCGGATAGGCGCTACCAATATATGATTAAAACCATCTTATATCATGCCTATTGGGTTTGATGGTTTCCCATCTAAATGTGTTTAGAAATTGCATGATAGGATTTCATATGATGTATGATATAATAGTTGATCTTGGTCATAACCCTGAATTAAAATGTTCCCCAAATTTAATACAAGTCTCATTTAAAATGAACGTGTCAGTTATAATTGATTGTGGTGCAAAATCCTTTTCATGAGATGAGTATTTATGCCCCAAAGATTTGCTCTAAGTCTACGAGGACTCGCACTTTCATAGATGCATATAAATGTTGTAGAGGTGATAAACCTTCGTGAGTATTTACACCCAGTGTTTGCTTGATGAAGGCTAAGCCCACTTAGATACATAATTGCGATCGCATAACGGGTTGACTTGCTAGTGTCTTGGCGCCGATGTCGGACAGTAGGGACGCAGATCGAATTGTTTAGAACATTCGGTCAACCAAGAGTTGCAAATTGTTTGCAATTGGTTTAGAGACCTACCAGATCGTGTTGTTGAAGTTATCAGCCTCAGCAAACGCGCAGACAACATGAGTTTGGATCTTGGCCCATTATGACTGTATTTGATATGAGTCTGTATTCTTTATGGGGTAAAAGAGTATGTTAAAATAGTGGTAGCTAATTAAACTAAAGACTATGTTAGTTAGTTAGTTAATGAATGTGTTCAATAGAAATTATATTAAAGTATTGATTTCAAGTCTATCTTTGCTTCAGCTACAATGTCGAATCTATCACTTAAAATGTTGGTTGAAACGAACAAGTTGAATGGAGCCAATTTTCCTGACTGGTTAAGAAGTCTGCGTTTGAGACTGCGATTAGAAAAGATTGAGTATGTATTGGATACATCACTCCCTACAGTCCCTGCTGAAGATTCTGAAGAGTATGCTCTGTTTGACAAAGCAGCCTATCAGAAATATCTTGATGATGTTGTTGCAGCACAATGTGTTATGCTATCTTCTATGACTCCAGAGTTACAAAGACAGCATGAAAATATGGGCCCCAACGAGATGCTAGAACACTTGAAGAGTCTCTATGACTCACAGTCTCAGACAATGGAGTATGAACTGTTGAGAGATCTTTTTAAGTGTAAGCTAAACGAAGGGGGTCAGGTGTCACAACATGTTTTGAAGATGATTGGATTAATTGAGAGGTTGGCTTCGATTGGAACGAAGCTGCCTGTGAATGTTTCTGTTAATCTAATCTTGAACTCGCTTCCTGGTTTCTTTGAGAACTTCATTGTGAATTACAACATGAATGGAACGAAAGCAAGTTTCCCTGAACTTCATAATATGTTGAATACCTTCGAGTCGTCCACCTCCAAAGGTAAAGTTGTGCTCATGATGGGCTCATCTAGCAAGTTCAAACCTAAGGGTAAGAATATGCAAAAGAAGAAGGGTAAGGCGGTTGCCGCCAAACCCACAGCTATGAAACCTAAAGGAGTTGTTCGAAAGAAGGCCAAGATAGGCGATGTCATCTCAATTGTAAGAGAAATGGACATTGGAAGAAGGATCGCATGACCGAGGGAGACAAGGCACAAGGTGCTGGCCCTGCTGGACAAGGTATGTTTGTTATTGAAATAAATATGTCTGTAACTAATTCTCACTGTTGGGTATTGGATACCGTGGCTCACACATTTGTAATAATGTGCGCGGCTAATGACAGTGAAAGGTTGGACTTGGGAAGTAGATCTACGCCGCAATGGAGCTAGAGTTGATGCGAGCAGCGTGGGACTTATAGACTAGATTTACCTTCGTGCTTTTGTTTAGAACTTAATAATTGTTATTTTGTCCGTCTTTGGAGAAATATTATTTCTATCCCTATGTTAGACATTGAGGGTTTTCTCACATATTACCAATGGAAACTATGTTTTGTCTTATAAAAGTTTTATTTGTGGAAATGCTCCATTGTGGATGGATTGTATGTTCTAAATCGTAGCCATGAAATTTTCAATATACAAAATAAAAGAGCTAAAATAAGTAATCAAAGAAATCCCACCTACTTATGGCATTGCGGACTTGGTCACATCAATGAATCGAGGATAGCAAGATTGAGGAAATTAGATTACTTAGAACCATTTGACTTAGAGTCATATGGTGATTGCGAATCTTGCTTAAGAGGAAAGATGACAACCAAATCACTTTCTCGGGAAAGGAGTGCGTGCAAAGAGGTACTTGAGTTAGTCCATACCGATGTATGTGGGCCTTTTCCAACTCGAGCTAAGAGAGGCTTTCTTTATTTCATCACTTTTACGCACGATTTCTCAAGGTTTGGGCATGTATCTTATGAAACATAAGTCCAAGCTTTTGAGAAATTCATGAGTACAAGTCAGTAGAAGCGACTTGAAACAAGTATTAAAACTCTTGATCGATCGAGGAGGTGAGTACTTAAGTAAAGAATTTCTAGATTACTTGAAGCTTCATGGAGTCCATTCGAATGGACACCTCCTAACGCCACAAATGAATGGTGTTCTTGAGGAGAAATCGTACCTTATTAGATATGGTTAGATCCATGATGAGCTTCTCAGCTCTACCAACATACCTATGGGGATATGCATTGCAAAGCTCAATCTACATTTTGAATAGAGTTCCATCAAAGTCAGTTGAGAAAACTCCATATGAGATATGGAATGGCAAAAAGCCAGCACTTAAACACATGCGACCCTAGCACCATATCAGATAGGAGTACAATACATAATGTCTTCTTTATTCCACAATTCAAGTATAATTTGATATATGTTTCTCAACTAACAAAGGAATTGCAGTGTGCTGCTATTTTCTATCCTGATTTCTGTGTCTTTCAGGATCTTTACAATGGGAAGGTGAAGGAGATTGGTAGATTGCAAGATGAACTCTACACACTAGTGAATCATGCCTCTTCATCTCTGGTAGAAAACCAAAAGGGGATAAGTTTGAGTGTAAATAAAAACACTGATAGGACACTTACTGAGGAAGAAATAGAAATCTGGCACAAAAGACTTGGGCACACCTCTAGCAATGTATTGAGTAGGTTGATTAGAGCTAGCCCTGGTACTATAGATAGAATAATAAGAAACTGCAATATATGTCCTTGCTCAAAACAATGCAGGTTACCTTTTCCAATAAGCAACAATAGAAGTACTACAACTTTTAGCTTGATTCACATGGATGTATGGGGCTCTTACAAGGTTCAAACTCATAATGGAAAAAGGTATTTTCTGACAATAGTAGATGACTTTACTAGAATGACTTGGGTTTATTTGCTTAATCTCAAATCTGATGTATGCACTGTTTTACAGCAATTTCTAATGTTTGTACGAACTCAATTTAACAAAACAGTTAGGATAGTAAGGACTGATAATGGGACTGAGTTTGTCAATGAAGTATGTACTGCTATGTTCCTTAGACTAGGGATAATACATCATATAACTTGTGTCTACACACCACAACAAAATGGTGTGGCTGAAAGGAAACATAGACATATTCTTGAGCTAACTAGAGCCATTAGATTTCAGGGTCACATTCCCCTAAAATTCTGGGGATTGTGCATTCAGCAAAGCAGTGTATATAATAAACAGATTACCATCCTCGCCATTAGGAAAACTCCTTATGAGATGTTATACAAAAGAAAACCCTCTATTAATCATTTAAGAGTTTTAGGGTGTTTGTGCTTTGCCAACAACTTGTCTGTTAATGATAAGTTACTTTCCAGAACTAGGTGTTGTGTCCTTATGGGATATTCTGAAACTCAAAAAGGGTATATTCTATATGACTTAGAGGCTAATGTATTCTTAGTAAATAGAGATGTAAGTTTTAGGGAAAATGAGTTCCCCTTTAAAACTGATACTCCAGAGAAACCACTGTTTCAGAATGAACAAAGTGACATGTCCCCTGTCACTGATATAGTAGACACACAGCTTCATAATACCAGACCTAGTGAAAATTCTCATATCCTTCAAAATAACAACAGTAACATAACCACAAAGGATAGAGAAATAGTTGAACCAAATAGGATAACTCAAGAGGTAGAACTCACCCAGGATCTAATAGATTCTGAGCTTAGTAGTAAAGCAGAAGTGAGAAGGTCCATCAGGACTAAACAACCCCCAATATGGATGAAAGATTTTGTCACTAAAGATGCTAATAACACAACAATACAATACCCCATTGCTAACTATATCTCCTATGACAATATAACTACTAATTATAAAGCCTTCCTTACTGCCTTTTCAGAATTGGTAGAACCAAAAAATTACAAAGAAGCTTCTAAGAATCCTAGGTGGGTAGAGGCTATGCAATCTGAAATAAAGACACTACAGGACAATCACACATGGGAAGTTGTTGACTTACCAAAAAATAAGAGTCCAATAGGATGTAAATGGGTATACAAGATTAAGTATAAAGATACAGGGGAGATTGAGAGGCTTAAAGCCAGACTGGTTGCTAAGGGGTATAGTCAAACAGAGGGGATAGACTATCATGAGACTTTTTCTCTTGTGATTAAGATGGTGACTGTTAGGTATGTAGTCTCTTTAGCTGCTTCTAAAAATTGGCCAATACATCAAATGGATGTCTACAATGCTTTCTTACAAGGTGATTTACATGATGAGATTTACATGGAACTACCACAAGGTTTCATTAGCCAGGGAGGTGGTAAGGTCTGTAGGCTAATTAAGTCCTTGTATGGGCTAAAACAAGCTCCTAGGCAATGGAATTTTAAACTTACTGAAGCCTTAAGACATATGCAGTTGAATAATCAATATGATCATTCTCTTTTCATAAAACAAACAGATGAAGGAATGGTTCTAGTACTGGTATATGTAGATGATATTCTCATTACAGGAGGTAATTTAGGTCTGATAACAAGGACTAAGCAGTCTTTACAACAAGTGTTTAAGATGAAGGATTTAGGGGAGATAAGGTATTTCTTAGGAATAGAGTTTGTAAGGTCCAATAAAGGGATCTTAATGCATCAAAGAAAATATGCTTTAGAGCTTATAGCTGAGTTAGGACTTTCTGCTGCTAAGCCTTCCAACACACCTATAGATTGCAACATAAAGTTGACTACAAAAGAATATGACAGTTATAAAAACAAAAATGAACAAGCTGTAAAGAACAGAAAGGTAATAGCAGAAGATGAACTATTAAAAGATGTCAGTATGTATCAAAGACTAATAGGGAAATTGTTATATCTAACCACTACTAGACCAGATATCTCTTATAGTGTACAGATGCTCAGCCGGCCAAAGAACCAAAGAAATCTCATCTCAATGCAGCACTAATAATAGTGAGGTATATCAAGAGTCAACCTGGGCAAGGTATTTTGATGTCAAGCAGCAGACAAGATACACTGACAGCCTACTGTGATGCAGACTGGGCTGCTTGTCCACAAACAAGGAAGTCTGTTACAGGGTATGCAGTAAAATTTGGCAACTCTCTTATATCCTGGAAGTCAAAAAAACAGAGTACAGTCTCTAGAAGTTCAGCAGAATCAGAATATAGGAGTCTGGCTAGTACAGTGGCAGAAGTAACTTGGATACTTGGTCTACTAAAGGACTTAGGCATGCAGCTCAACCATCCAGTAACTGTCTTCACTGACAGCAAATCAGCAATCCAAATTGCAGCTAATCCAGTCTTTCATGAGAGGACTAAACACATAGAGATCGATCTACATTTCATCAGAGACAAGATTCAAAAAGGTGTCATAAAGCCAGAATACTTACATACAGCGAATCAGCCAGCTGATTTACTTACGAGGATCGAGCAATTTGCGGATCAACATCTTTGCTCCAAGCTTGGACTTCTGAATATCTTCCAGTAGTCAGCTTGAGGGGGAATGTTAAGAATAACAAAACATAAATATGGGCTATAATGTAAATATGGGTCATTCTGAATATTGAGCCCATTTATTATCCCAGTCTGTGAGCCCATTTATTAGCATCAGACTATTACTTTTTAATATAGTACAAGGGAGGATAGATATAGGATTATTCAGAAAAATATTGAATAAGAAAACGTTGCTTCTTCTCTCTTACTTTACTCTTCTGCCTTCTCTCTGTCTCCTCTCACACACAGCCATGGTTATTGAGTTCTTCTTCTTCCTTCTCCCCATGCCTGCATGATGCTCTTCACACTAATTTTACAAATACCACCACTACTATGCCCGAAACAATTACCAAAATATGACTAGAAAATCTCATACAAAATGCCCTTTTTAGAAATGAAATTGCAAAGGGGAATAGTACTTCCTCTTATGGCTATGAACTTTACATGGTTTGCAAAAACAGCCATTACAACCTCGTTCCTCGGTAGGCTCGGAGAGCTTTCTTTAGCAGGAGCCACGTTAGGTTTTACGTTCCCGAACGTGACTGGATTCTCAGTTTTGAATGGCTTTACTGGTGCTATGGAACCTATTTGTGGACAAGCCTTTGGAGCCAAGAATCATAAGTTACTTCACAAGACCCTTGTTATGTCTGCTTCTTTGTTACTACTTGTCTCAATTCCAATTTCTTTCTTGTGGCTTAATGTTGACAAAATTCTCATTAAATTTGGCCAGCAAGAAGACATTTCTATGGTAGCTAAAAACTATCTTATTTATCTCCTCCCTGATTTGATGATCACTTCATTTTTGTGTCCATTGAAGGCTTATTTAAGCACACAAAATGTTACAATCCCAATTATGTTAACCTCAGCTTTGGGGGTTGCTTTGCATATACCGATAAACGTGTTACTATCAAGGACTAAGGGGCTCGAAGGAGTTTCCATGGCATATTGGATAACAGACTTATTAATCGTGATTCTTTTGACTATTTATGTTGTGATAGCGGAGAATAAAAAGAGCGGAAAGTGGAATGAAGGAGGCTGGTGGGAACAGGGGATTTATGATTGGATTAGATTGCTTAAACTCTGCGGACCATGTTGCATTACTACTTGCCTCGAATGGTGGTGCTACGAGATATTAGTTTTACTAACAGGGCGTCTCGCGAATGCTAAACAAGCAGTTGGGGTTATAGCAATTGTATTGAACTTTGATTATTTGGTTTTCTCTTTTATGCTCTCGCTCGCGACATGTGCATCCATTCGCGTGTCCAATGAGCTAGGGGCAGATAGTCCAGGCCCTGCTTACAGGGCAGCATACGTGTCATTAGGGTTGAGTATCGTCGTTGGTTTTCTCGGTGGCTCTGTAATGGCAGCAGCAAGAGGAATTTGGGGGCCTTTGTTTAGCCATGACAAAGAGATAATAAGAGGGGTGAAAAAGATTACGCTGATAATGTCTCTAATTCGAGGTATGTTTAAGATAAGGTACTTAAGGAAATCAGGGCTTTAAAAATTTGTACGAAAAGAAGAATTGTTTTCCAAGGAAAAATCTTTCGAACCTCGGGAAGGAAAAATTGTTCGTTAATGAGAATTGGGTTCTCAGAATTTTTATTTGAGACTGTTGGAATTTATCGGAATTATGGAATTCTATTTTCAGAGTTGGATACGTGGGGCCCACCCGAAGAATTTTACGTTTTTGTGGGGCACACGAGGTTTCCGGTATTTTGACCAATTATAGAAATTTCGGAAAACGAAATATTTTAGACCAATGGGAGGGCGACACGTGTCACCCTCCACATGTCACCCTCCACATGGACTTGTTGGATGAACAAAAATGGACCAAGTCAACTAAAAAGTGTAGCTTGAGATAATTGACCCAATCCTAGTCATCCATTTGGTTTAATCCAAACCCTTGATTGTAGTATATATCTACACTAATGCAAGACAATTCCATACTTAGATTTTTTTTCAAGAACATGTCTTGAAGAAGAAAAAGCTCTCGGCCAAGAGCTCTCTTGAGCAACAAAAGTTTTGCAATATTGCTTCATAAATCTCAATATTCAAACCCAATGTCCCTAAGGGTATTCTAAGGATATCTCAATAGAAAGATCCCGGAAAAACCACGTTTTAACGTTAGTCGCAAGGTGAAAACCTAAGGTGTTCTTCAACTTTGAAGTTGGAAATAGAAGAGGAGTTCTTCACAAGCTTCTTAGGGTTGCAAATAGCGGATTGGAACGTCAAGAAGAGGAGTTAAGGTTGCTAAGGATCGACTTTGAATCTTGGATTGGATTTGGGCTTATTGAGGTATAAATGTTACACCCCGTAAATTCAAGAGGATAAGGTAAGAACGTTCAAAAGGAGATAAGGTTTGAAATTTGAAAAGATAAGTTGGCAAATGTTGTAGGCATATTTTCAGTCAACTTTGGAGCGGTATATCTCCTAGTTCATTAGGAGATTTTAGGTGTTTTAAAAGCCTAATATGAAGTTCGTTGAGCATAGTTTCTAACGCAACAAACCGTTCGTCGATTGGACATCGGAGTAGGAAGTTATAGACGTTACAAGATCAGCTGACAGAAGAGTAGGAAAAATGTTCCGGCGTCAAAGGCCGCCGCTACGGGCCGCTGCCGCGCGCCGTAAGACTGAACCTTTCTGAGTTGCAGTGCATGGCCGGCAGTGGTCGCGGCCAAGGCGGGATTTTCCGCGAAAAATGGGGAAAATCAGAAGATATTTTGTAAAAGGCTCATGGGAGGGCGACAAGTGTCCCTCCCATCTTTTGACCAAGAGAGGGTCTTATTTTAGGACCAAGTCTTCAAGACTTGGTCATTTGCAAAGGATTCCCTAAAGAAATTGCTCTTTCCTTCTCTCTAAAAATTTAAAAACCCTAAGCCTTGTGCGATGAGATTTTTGGAAAGGCGACAAGAAGGATATATGTTGACAAGCTCGTAGGGGGTTCGTAGAGGTGATTCTAACGTGAAGAGAATTTCGGAAAGAGGGTTTATTGAGGTAAGATCTTCACATTCTTTATATGATTGAAGATTACCTGAAATAGTAGTTAAGAAATGAGCATGTGGTATATAGATTGAGGTTTGAAAAAGAAATTGATAGATTTGGATCATGATATACATGTTAAAAACCGAAAATGGACAAGTTAGCCATTAATGTTGAAATACAATTTGGTCGATAGGGATTATCATCGCATGTTAAGAAAGAAAGGATTTATAGTTGTTGTAATTGTTGGTATGTATATAACATGTTAAGAATAACAACTTGGTTTGAAAAAGGAATTGAAAGGAAATTGATATTATTGAGGCATTGATTGTAGCCGAGAAAGACTTAAGTTGTTGGATAGTTTTATGTTAATTGTGGGGCAGAATTTTACACGTCTTGTTAAGGTGTGTAATCCCCTTTGGTTAACTGAATTGTTGAGCCTTAAATGTGGCGTTTGGTTATTGATTTCGGACCTTGAAAAAGGTGGAAAAGTATGTAGAAACAAAGGAAATGTTGTCTGATTTTCCGTAGAATTTAGTGACTTTGCACTTTGAATATTCTACGTTTGAAGTTAGAAGTTAATAGACGTATTATGGTCATTATAGGTTGACATACTACGTACGGCATATTGGACTTAGCAAGTGGATTGAACCGAAGAGGTATGTGGGACTTTCTTATCTCTTGAGCATGAATAGTTGAAAATGTATAGTACGGTATACGTACGCGATTTGAATGGATTTAGTTCATTTGATAGCCTTGACTTGTTTTTCCAAGTTGGTTGAGTTAGAAGAATTAACTCACTCGTTTTTAAAGGATAGAAATGCCTTGGTTTCAAAAGCATAAGGTGGGTTAATAACCTTATGGAAAGTAAAAAGAATGGTTTATTCTAATAAGTAGACAAGGATTTCTTGACTTGAAAATGTATAGAATACTTGATTTGGAAAGTATAGATTCCTTGAGCTATTCTAAAGTTAAGAAACTTGATTACTAAAGTTAAGAGACTTAAAGTATTTTGAAAGTATATGATATTTGTTTTGTTTGGAAAGTTTAAGTCTCTAGGTTATAAAGAAGAATGTAAGTATCTAAGGTATAAAGCTAGTATAACGGATTTATGGGGAGTCGGTTATAATAGCTTTATGGAAAGTTAAAAGAGTGGTTTACTCTAAGTAATGTAAATAATGATAAACGACTTGAAATAATGAAAGGTAAATTGATTTAAAGGCATCAATTGCTTAAGGTTTTAAAAGAAAGAAGTCACTTGATTTAGAGGCCTATAAATGTATTTTCTAAAAGGTATTGTGACTTGTCTTAAAAAGTAGATATGACTTGATACTACAGTTATTAGTATCTTGGAAGTTTTATATGAAAAAGAGTCATTTTAAAAGAGTAGAAGTACGTAGCACTTTGGGTTAGATTCCCAGATTTTTATAATGACATGTTAGTGCCTTAAGTAAACTAAAATGAGAGTGTGTATGAATAAGGCTAATAAGAAGTTAGGGGAATTTCTTAACTTGCCTATGTTATGTATGATAAGCCGGTGGTGCTTATGTTATGTATGGTAAGCCGGTAGTGCTTAGGTTATGTATGATAGCCGGTTGTGCTAGGTTATGTTATTCTTACGGGGTCATTCCCCGGGTTTGTGGCATTTGCATATTCCGTGAATTTGCTACCCATGATGCGAGGAATACCTCATGCGAGTATGTAGGGCTCATGCGGGTGAAATAGTCCTATGTGGGGCGGACCAGTCCTATGCGAGGAAGTTACCTCATGCGGGTCCACACGACCTATGCGGGCGGATACAGTCTATGCGAGGAAATTACCTCATGCGGGTCCATACGGCCTATGCGGGTGAAATAGTCTCAGGAGTAGGATCGCTTAATGATACTATGGGCGGGTGACCCTATTTTGATCATGAGCCTCCTATTTTTATGCAGTAAAGTATACTCTTGTTTACTCTCATTGTTAGTAAGGCACAGTGTACTGTTTATTTGAGTTATCATACATGTCTCCAGCTTTATTTTAAGACTTATGATTTCACTACAAGATTTCGGGCCACATATTTGGTACATGTTGTAATCGACTCTCCGGGCTGCATTCATGCCGTAGGTAGAGTATACAGGTTGCTGATCCTCACTTTTAGGATAACTGATTCAGTTGTTGAGAAGCTCCATTACTCCGGAGGCTTATCCTTGGTTTAAATCCCTGGTATTGTCGGTTGTTGTACATTCAGGGGTATGGAGGGGCCCTGTCCCGCCACAGTTGTTATTCTTAGAGGTCTGTAGTCACATTTGTGGATTGGGTTGTAAAAATAAAGATGTATTGTTTTATTTTTGTATTATGTATGTGTTACGGAAGGTTGCCTTATCGGCTAGCCTGTTGATGTCTAACTATTTTTATGAGTTATGTATGTTCCGCTACTATTCTCTGATGTATACCTGAAAGGGGTGCCCAAGTAGGGCACCAGTCGCGGCCCGGGGTTGGGTCGTGACAATAAATTTCCGTCTTACTATTGTGATTGAAGATTTTATGTTATGATAAGTTAGAAATGATCATGTGATATATATTATGAAGATTGATAAGTGTTATGGAATTTTGGAAGCCTAAATCCGAAAAGTTCATGTTAGCCTTTAAGATTGTAATTCAATTTAATTGTTAGTTACGATCGTCGCATGTTATAGGAAGAAGGGATTATAGTTGTTATAATCGTTTGAGGCTATATAACATGTTAGAATAATAATTTGGATTGAAAAGGAATTGGAATGAACTTTATGTGTTACACATTTTGAGCCGAGAATTGCCTTAATTATTGGACAGTTTTGTATTAATTGTGGGGCAAAATTTTACACGTCCTGTTAAGGCGTGTGATCCTCTTTGGTTAGCTGAATTGTTGAGCCTTAAATGTGGCATGTTGACTATTGATTTCGGGCCTTGAAAAAGGTGAAAAAGTACGTAGAAACAAAGGAAGTGCTGCCCAAATTTCTGTAGAATAAGAGACCTAGCACTTAGTATTATTCCACGTTGATAAGCTAGGAGTTGATAGACATGTTATGGTTATCATAGGTTGAAGTACTATGTATAGCGTATTCTACTTGAAGAGTGGAATAGCTAACAAAGTTGAAGTACTTTGGAGCATTTTGCTACTTGTCGATAATCGTCGCGAGGTATGTGAACCTCTTCCTTCTTTTGTCATGTTCTATGTATGAAATATACATGTGGTGTTATTTCATGATTCCTTCTACTCTTAAAAGTTAAGAGGTACGTATGTTGATTTACTATATGTAAAAGGTATGTCTAAGTTATCTTAAGTTCTTACCAAGTCTTATGGGGGATGTTGGTAAGAGTCGTTAGGAAGTATTTGGAGTCGAGTTGACTCTGCTAATTTACTGCACTAATGAGAATAAGTATCGAACAAGCCATTGCAGCGTTAATAAAAGAAAATGTATCGACAATCAATTATATTAAAATAAGTAGAATTCTCCATCTGCATAGAAACTAAGATAAGACAAAATTGTATTACATTTTCTAGATCATGGTTGCTTTAATAAGATCGTTATAAACAAGTATAACCTATTCATAACTCATAAAAGTATACGTTACTTAATTTAAAGAGTTTATGTTATGAAGTTTTAGGACTATGAACCTTGAGTTCTTAAAAGGTTAAGAGACTTTATTTTTCAAGTTATGGGAGTTGATTCTTAAAGGAAGCAAAAACTTGATTTAAAAAGTATGGTTTCCATGATTTATTTCAAAAGTTAAGAGGCTTGATTTCAAACGAGAATGTAACATGAGTTTTACAAATATATAGTACGGTGGACGTACGAGTTTTAAAGGAATTCGGCTTCATTTTGACATCATTGCCTTAATCTAAGAATGTTTAAGTTTGGTTGAGTTAGAGAATTAACCCACTTGTCTTTAAAAGATGAAATTGCCTTATTTGTCTAAAACATAAAGAGTTATAACGTCTTTATGGAAGTTAGTTATAACGGCTTTATGGAAAGTTAAAAGAAGGGTCTACTCTAGTAAGGTAAACAAAAGGTAAATGACTTGAAATGAAGAAGGACAATTGGATTTAAAGGCATCAATTGCTTAAAAGTTTTAAAGTGAAAGTCACTCGGTTTAGAAGCCTAAAAATGTATTTCTAAAAATGTAGTGACTTGTTTGAAATGTAGACACGCCTTGATACTACGGGTGTTAGTATCTTGGGGTTTTATATGAAAAAAAGTCTTTTGAAAAGAATGGAAGTACATAGTACTTTGGGTTGAATTCCCGGATTTTATAATGACATGGTTGTCACGACCCAACCCGACGGGCCGCGACTAACGTCCTAATTGGACGTCATTACTGACCTGTCACTCTTAATCCATCTAATACAGAGATCTATAGAAATTTCGGCAGCACAACACTGCTTTTACAACATTTCCCTAAAATGGGCTAGCCGGCAAGGTGCCAAAACAACAACAAAACAACAGTCATAATAGGCTAGCCGACTAGTGTCGCAACCAACATCACGTGCACAAAGGCATAATCAAAATAAGCAAGCCGGCAAGGCTGCCACGAGATAATAACATCAAAACCCAAAACAAGGTACAAACGTCCAACCCACAACTGTCTACAGACCTCTAAGAGTGTAATACTGACATATGACGGGACAGGACCCCGTCGTGCCCAAAATATGCATAAGTCTGAAAGATAAAGGTCTGTACCAAAATAGCTGGCTCCGGAACAAAGGAGCTCTCCAACTGTTGTACAGAAATCCTAGACTGGAGGGTCACCTATCTGAACACCTGAACCTGCGGGCATGAACGCAGCCCCCCGGAAAAAGGGGGTCAGTACGATAGATGTACCAAGTATGTGGAATTGGAAAATACTGTACTAGAAATCATAACAGTTCAACATAAAACAGTAAACGAGTAAGAATTCAACTTAACTGTATAACTGTACTCCATCAAATGAGAGTAATGAAAATCGGTTCTTCTCTTTTCAAAATATGCAAGTCAGGCCAAAATCATGATCTTCTATCCTCAGGATATAATAGCACGGGACTCGAACCCGTCTAGGTACAAATATATCATGGGACTCGAACCCAAGTAAGCATGTATATCGTGGGACTCGAACCCACGTAAATATATGGAATAATATAATGTCATGGGACTCGAACCCGCATCATGGAGAGCTAATCCATGGAATAATAATAAATCGGGAGTTAAACCCGCTTAGGACTCGAACCCATGTAATATAATAATAATAGCCAGGACTCGAACCCGAAACATACTATATAGTGTCGGCCCTCTATTTGAGAGACTCGGTGAATGTGTAATAGGACTCGGCACGAGTAGATATCATGAGAAACTATATGCAATTTTGAAATCATCTTTGACTTATGATAATATCATCATAATACACTCTTTACTGAAATCATAGGCACTTGTCATAACAATTTTCCTTTAAAATTAACTCTGTAGAAAATCATGTACGTCCGCCGTACTTTTATTAAAATCAAGTCAAATGAAAGTTTTTCACAAGGTCGTGCCAAAAATAGGGGAAAAGGATTTTCACAAAATCATGTCAAAGAAAGAATAGTCTCACATACCTCTTAGGCGAACTAATCAACTTGATATTAAGGTATGCCTCGTCTAGTACTTCAACCTATAATAAGGAATAGCACGCTCGTCAATTTTGATTTTCTAATGTAAGTTATATGAATAACGACTCCCTTATTTCTATAAAAATTTGGGCAGCATTTCCTTTGTTTATGTGCGTATCCACAATTTTCCAACAATCCAAATCAACCAGCAATTCAACTCCAACTAACAATCCAAATCAAACCAACAATCCAACCATTTCAATATGTAATCTAACTAGGCTCTATATACCGCATATACGCCGTCATATAACCCATTTCTCGTTACTTATGAAAGACAATAATTTAAATCATCAAGGTGATTATCGTACCTATTTACCATATTCATTCAATACTTAAAATGTTACGACAATGTCTAAAAAGATTTCATAATTCCTTTCTTGGTTTCTTAAATCCATTTCGTCTCGCGCCACCTTATATAACTAATTACATCACCAAGTACCAATGTTTCTTTCAATTGTTAACACACAATTAGTGACGATGTCAATAATAACAACAACGATTATATGACACCAAAACAGCCCGTAAAGGGTCGCACAATGTCCGAAAGTTATTCATGAGTTTTAGGCCATTTAACATGCAATCATTTACTCTTTCCTTAATAAATAATTCAACTTATTTTCCAACAACTCCATATAATGAACACATCTTAAATCTTCACAAGTTATTGTTGACACCCAATTTTGTCCCTCCCCCCTTAAATAAATAACCAATAAGTTAAACTTTTTTTTTTTTTTTTTAGAACCGCAATTTTACTTCGCAAAATACACATAGTAAGTAAGTTTTAATAACTGTCTAGCATTATAAAATATCAAGCACTAATTAAATAGAACGCCCGCATTTATTATTATAACAATTAGATTAATAAAGCACTTAGATGATTTAATCACAATTTATTAATTTACCACTAATTAACTAATACACCTAATACATAAATCTAATACTAATTAAAATACCCCCAAGCCCACCTTATTTTCGTCCAAAACAAATCTCTACCCGCGGCCCACAACCCTCACCTCTTCAGCCCACGACCCGCGGCCCATTTTTTTCCTTTAACCTTTAACTCTCCCTCGACCGGCCCACTTTCCCTAAAGGTCCCAGAACCTTTCGTCGACTTCCCCCCTTTTCAGAAAAAACCTAAACAAACCCTAATCGCACTATTCAACCGCCGCTTACACCCTCTCCCTCACGCCACCTTCCCAGCCGAGATTCTCGCCTGAGAATCCGGCAATCTTCCCCCATCTTACTATACAAACCTTCCCTTATCAATTTCAGTAAGATTCAGAATACGAAAATGGTAACAAATCGTCTTAAAGTCCTCCAAATCACCCACAAAAGCAGTTGGCCTTACCATAACAAAGCCAGTATGAATCGTCCCTCAAATTCGTCCTAAACTTACCATAAAAACGAAGCCCAATTAGGAGCTATAAATACCAATGTTTGGACATGCAAAGGGGGCATCGATCAGTCATCAATCATCGAGAACACAGACAACATTGTGCTTAAACTCCTCTTTTTTTCATTCAATTTATTACTACTTAAATCTGCAAACCAGTCCTTCACGAATTTCTCTTGACGATTCGGGAAAATCTTTGTCGTCGCCTCAGTTCGCTACCCACAAAAGGTCCGAAACCCACTCTTTTCTTACTGTTTCGTTACTTAATTGATAGTATGTGTTTATGCATGATAGGGTTATATGTATTCTGTATCAAATCTATTTGATTTAACTCAGTTTAGCCGCTGTTCTTTTATCTGTCAGTTGTGTCTTTCGATTTTTTTTGTGGTGTCGATTCTGTTCTTTAAGCATGTGTATGTGTCTGATTGTGTTTTCTTTCATGGGTATGGATAGGTGTATAACATTTGCATAAGAGTCCTGGACCCATTTTGTATTGATAGTCGAGAGTTCCCACTATACCTATTATTAAGATTAATTCAGGTTTGGAAGATGGGTGATACCTGTATAGCTAGCTGTTAAATTCATTAAGATTGCCTAATGTTGAATGATTATGGTCATGTCTCATATTTCGTCATGCCCCCTGTTCTAGTATAATCCAAAATCCAGTATTTTAAGTGTGTTGCATCTGGATTCTCAACCCCAATACATATTACTGGATCTGAAATTCTGTAGGAATATAGAAGTTGTTACCTCATGTTAATTCCCTAGTTATGCTAAAATATTGATCATATGTTGTGCTAAGTATATGTTTGGTATATGAATCAAGTCAGTCTGTTTTAAGAACATTTAGTTAAGGGTCGACTATGCTGAAGTGACTCCAATAAAACAAGACGACTTCTTGGTCGATTTAACTCGCTTTGATGTACCCCAACTAGTTTAACCTTAAAATGAATCACTGGTTAATTATACCATCATACTTCACATATCCTGTTAATGAAGTCATTTATATGCTCAGTCTGTGGATATACCTCTACAACTTGATGTGAATCCAAGTAGTTACCTAGAATTAAAATGAGTCCTTCCCATATTTGCCTAAACTAATGGTCGAGGAAAGTGTCTGTCCTGTATTGTCCCTTCCAAATTCTGCCAATCCAGTGTGTCAATGACCATGCATCACCACAAAATATAGTTGTTGACTTACCCTCGTATCTGTCCCACTGCTTGATGCCCAGTATTTCCTCTTATCTGTCTTTGTTTGCATCAGTATACATTCAGCGTATATGGGTTGTGTGTATGTCTTATGGATATCAACCCTTACTTGGCTAAAATATTAGAGGTATTTGCGTGTAAATGGGCCTGTTTGTGGACAACATTCATGTTTCAAAGTCTGAATAATAAAAAATCTGATGTTATGGGGCCTGAATCGCGCTTCCTGCACATGGAGGCTCATCACTTAATTAATACTTTAATGTGTTTATTTGCTAGTAAAGGCCTCGTATCTGTATCGCCTCATGTTAATACTGGCCACGTCATCCTACTTATTTCGTATAGGATGGAGTTTATATTATTTACTAATCCTTTTCTTTCTTATTTTACATGACATGCATCGGGAGAATAATCAAGAGTCTCGGTATGAGACTCATCATGACTTCCATATCGCCAACCACACTTCCGCCGTAGGGCTTCCAAACGGCTATAGGATAGATGGTGTCACCATCCGTTCTAGGCGTTACAACAACTCCAATCTCACTCCTCCTTTTGCTTATTTATGCATTTATTTATTTGTTTATTTATTATTGTCATATTTATTAACCTTGTAATTAATAGGATAATTAACTCTACTAGTCTTTGAATATTTTGGAAGGGGTAGTTTAAAGATAAATTCGTCTTTTACTTAGTTTAGGCTCATCATATAAATCTAAATCTAAAATAATTAATCCTAGTTATGCTTTAGTCATGTAGTTAATATATTCCTCCATATTTAATTCTTAACTTTTTCATAAACTCTTCATAAATATCATAGGAAGCAATTTTCGCATACATGTATAAAAAATAATTTCATAATCAACTTTATATAAGAGTCTTAAATATACTAATAGGAGTAATTTGTCATTTTCTTACTTTTGTCAAATAAAACAATTTCATGTCTTATAAATGCATAATCAACTTTTGTGTATTTTCGTGAGTCTTATAAGACCCTTTTAGTTATCAACATATATTCTTTAGATATTTGTCACACTCCTTTTACTTAAATAATCTTTTTTTCCTAAGACATACATCCTTTAGCCAAATAAAATTAACCTATGTTTGAACGGACAACCGCAAGTTAGCGGATCCTTTAGGGTGCCTGATCCCTTCCCTTTAGGATAATAAAGAACTATTGCCCAGAATCTCAACAAGTTTAGCAGACCTTTAAATGGAGTTAATGTTGACTTTAATCGGTTAGCATTTAGGTGTCCTAATTCACCCAATTAATTAGGTGGCGACTCCCTTAAACATTTTAAACATTTATTTTTTACATTTTTGGGGAGGATAACCATTCCGTCGCGCATTCAAGCCAGAGAGTTCAAAATCGGGTGCGACAGCATGGCGACTCCACTGGGGAAAGACAGGTTCTTAACCATAACAAACATATGTTAATTATTGTGCTTCATTTTTTTTCTTTCTTTATTTTTTTATTTTTTTTGCTTAATTTGCTTATTGTTTTGTGTTTCACACTTATTTGCTTTTATGTTTTGCCTAAACTATTCTGCTTTACATATAAATAATTGCATATTGCCTTAACTGCTATTTGTTACTGTTTTCCTTAAACTGGCATTCCGCTCATATTTCTTCCACTCTGGAAAATTCACACTATCACACACTACATGCGAGGTGCGCTGGGTGCATCAGCAAAATTCTTTCTTCAAAATCCAAATTTAGGAGAGTTGGTAACATACGTGGAGTGTCCGGTCTAACCGGTGGCCGCGTAGCCTTCTCGCTCGAGTTGTCCGCTCGGGAACCTTGTGTCTAGTAAAGCCAAATCTTAGAAAACTCAGGATAGAGCTATACCGCCCCTTATTTTAAGGCATGCATGCATTTATCCTAGGTGGGTCGGTCCTTGGTATCGACACCACAATTAGGAAGCCCGCCCAATTATCGAAGGGTTTTTCACGACCCAACGACCGACAACATATTATGTGCTATGTGATATTGATGGACGAATCCGAGCCTAAACGTGACATGCTAGCATTGGAAATTTTGTATTTACTTTTGGTTTTATGTAAAGGATGAGCAGTATTCCAACAATCCCCGAAATCAGAATGGTGAGTGGTGTCCCGACAAAGTTAAAGATTTGGTGGGAGAATTTCGACGGTAGCAGCAAAATGACCATCAGAAGCAAATTAGGTTGTCTCATGGCTTTGTTTGACATCGCCCGCATCAAAGATATAGTTAGGGCTTTGATTCAGTTCTGGGATCCGGATAGGGCAGTGTTCAGATTTCAAGACTTCGAACTCACTCCCACATTGGAAGAAATCAACTACTTCACAAGCCTAGCTTACCAAGACAGAGGACAAATCATCCCTTATAGTCAATCTGGAAAGAGATTCTTGCATTACATGGGCCTAAAAAACACAAAGGAACTCCGTTGTTTAGAAAATAATTGGGTTCCCCTAGATTATCTGTACGAGAGATATGGTCGCCAAGATAGCTATCCGTCGTTTAGAAAGGAATTCTCTTGCAGCCTGGGACAGTGAAAAACTAGACGACATACCGCGTTCGATGTCGCTCTGTTAGGCACTCTAGTGTTTCCACTCGAACATGGACGAATCAACACATGCATATGCTCTGTGACCCGAATGGTTTTTGAAGGCATTAATGGCACGCAACTTACTTTGGTCCCCATGATCCTAGCTGAGATATTTCGAGCCCTAGGAAAATGCAAGCGAAGGGAAACCAATTTCTTCGAGGGATGCAATCTCATCTTGCAAATGTGGGCCATGGAACACTTTTATCAGCGATCAAATATGACAGACATTTGTTTTAGCAATGATTATAGAATTGTGAGTTTTTATGACAGGATGAAGCGATTCGTATCACCGGTCGATACTAGAGATTGGTATGAATTTCTGGCGTCCCGCACTAGCAACCAAGTACAATGGAGGTACCCACTGCTATCCCGTGTCAACAAGGCTTATGTAAGGAGCAAAAACCGTTATTACATCGAGCTCATCGGACTAAAGGGACTTCAGCCATATGCTCCGCTACGTGTGCTCCGCCAGTTTGGTCAAGAACAAGTGATCCCTCTCCGATCGGACATGAAGGATTCGGAGGTCGCGTTTGGGGCTAATTGCACTTTCCCTAGAAAGAAGCAAATCCTTGATGAATGGAACAACGTTGAGAAAATAGATGTCAAATATGAGCAAGCAGGAGGTACGCCCGAATACTATGCATGGTTCAAGGAAGATTGTGGCAGTCCGAGTCCAGAAGGCAAACAGGGTTTCGAGGATATCAACATGACCAATTGGGTAAGAGTATGTAGATTAGAGAGCAACGCCATCTCCCCTGAGACGTGGGATCAACTACAGAATATCATGCAATATTTGGAAAACGCAAGAGCAGGGCCTAGCAACACCATTACACCACCACCACATTCTCCATCAACATAATGTAGCATTAGGGATAATCTTTAATTTTGACATTTCTTTGTTGCAATTTAATTTTGGTTTTGTTCCCCCCAATAAAAGCATCCGATGGCTCGGACCAATCCATCATTATCTCATATATGACGCTTAGGCTTACCTCTGGCATAATAGAGGCTCCTTGCATATTAGGACGCGTTTTAATCTACTATGTTTGAAGCTTCATTGTGTGCCCATATGTTATGCTATTCTATTTGATGCTAACACATGTTTTGGATAAAAGGATTTTTGCTATACTACTCCCCTTATCGGCTGGTTTGTGTTGGCAAGCGCTGGCTGAGCACCCATATTTCACAAGATCCAAAGCACGAGCAATGAATGATTCAGGGGCAAACGAACAGGATGGCTTGGGACTCATTGCCATTCAACGAGACATTACTAAACTATCCATAAGCCTCAATGCACAACTACCCACGCTTCCAAACTCACCATCTTTTCGACGCCATCCCCAACACCCAACAGATAACTCACAACCCCCCAATCCACAACACAACAACACACCTCCTCGTAACCCACAACCTCCCAATCCACAACACAACAACACACCTCCTCGTAACCCACAAACCATAAATGACCCTAACCCGTACATACCGCAGCCCCAGATTATACAAACCACCTTACCCGCCCAAGACAACCAACCTACTCAACCCGCACCGATGACATACCATAATAAACCATACGGATCACCCATATATGTGACCCATGCCCCACATCTCACACCCGTACCTATACCTTCCCCGGAGTTTGCTCGATATGAAGAGATGGAGAAGAGGACAAGAACCAGGATAGATGAAAACATGGCCAGAGAAATCCATGATTTGAAGAAAGCTTTTAAGAGCCTTCAGATGGACAAGGGCCATGAGGGACTAGAGTACGAGGATTTATGCAGTCATCCCGACGTCGAACTGCCCGTCGGGTATAAGGTACCAAAGTTTGACATGTTTGATAGCAAAGGTAATCCTCGCGCACATTTGAGATCCTATTGCGACAAGTTAATGGGTGTGGGAAAGGATCAATCAATCATCATGAAGTTGTTTATTAGGAGCTTGACTGGAGAAGCCTTGGATTGGTATACTAGCCAGGATCCAAGAAAGTGGCGTAGTTGGGGGGCGATGACACAGGACTTTGTGGACAGATTCAGATTCAACACTGACAACGTCCTTGATAGATTCTACCTCATGAAATTGGAGAAAAAGTCGATAGAAACTTTCAGGGAATATGCGATGAGATGGAGGTCTGAAGCAGCGAAGGTCCAGCCGCCAATGGAAGAAAGCGAAATGACAACACTGTTTGTACAATCCCTAAAGGACCCCACATACTATGAGAGGTTGATCAGCGTTATTGGACGCAATTTTTCTGAAGTAGTAAAAATGGGAGATTTTGTGGAAGAGGGAATCAGGACAGGTAGGATCACGAATCTGGCTGCTTTGCAAGCAACAAGAAAAGCAATACAATCAGAGTCGATGAGAGGGACGAATAAGAAGAAAAAGGATGGAGCAGCCCCTATCATGACGGTGCAACAACACAAAACGAATCGAACCCTGACATACCAACCCCAAACATACCAACCCCAAACATACCAAACTCCCACATTCCAAAACCCTCCCTATGACCACTTTAGCCAAAATACTTCCACATACCATCAACCTTCACCTGTCTACACCACCCAGCCAATATACAACCCACGGGCGTTCGCCCACACAAATCCCTCACAAAACCGACCAGCATACCCACCCCCACAACAATACCACGCACAAAACACACCTAGACCCCGAACCAACACCGAGAGGAGGCCCACAAACCATACACCCTGGTCGGAACCATACTCCCAACTATATGAAAGACTGAAAGCCGCTGGTTTTATACAACCAATCCCAGGGCGAAATCCTAATCCACTCCTACCATGGCATGATGAGAATAAGCATTGTGCATACCACTCTGGAGTGTCAGGACACGATACAGATAGTTGTTATGCTTTGAAAAACAGAATTGAGGAGTTAATCAGAGAAGGAGCTATTCGGTTGAAAGAGCCTTCCCCTAATGTCAACAACAATCCCCTGCCAAATCACGACAATGCTGGCGTGCACATGATCACCTTTGATGATGTGTACGATATGGAAGGGACTATCGTACCAATCAAGGAGAAAGAGACAGGGGGATCTTCAGCCCACGTTGCCCATGTGATTACTGCCAAGGTCAGGGTGCCGTTGGAAGTAGAGTTGAGCCGTCATAAGCCTCTGATGTCAGTCTTAGTACCAGGATGGAGCCATTCGATCAAACAACATAATGAGGGTAGCGAAGCGGTGGTAGAAGTTGTTGCGTGAAGTGACGAGGTCCGGACAACGTTACTCATCTGTAGAAGTATCGCGAAAGACGCCCGAAAAAGATCGGACCGTAAGAGTAGAATTTTGGAGAAGGATGCCTACAGGAGACTATTCCATTGTAGAACAGTTGAGTAAAACACCAGCACAAATTTCTCTATTGTCATTGTTGATGAATTCCGTGAACCACCGAACCTCTTTGATGGAGGTTTTGAAAGAAGCTCATGTGTCGGAGGCATGCCAGATGAGAACTTTTCAGCATTGATCGGGCAAATTAAAGAGGTGCAAAAGATAATTTTCCATGAGAATGAATTGCCTCCTGAAGGTCGGGGTCATAATAAGGCATTGAACATAACAGTCAAGTGTGCTAATAAGTTTATCTCTCGAGTCTTGATTGATGGGGGGTCAGCTGTTAATGTATGCCCTTTGAATACTCTGCGAACTTTAGGAATCAACATTGGGAAACTCCGTGAGAGCTACACAAGGGTAAAAGGTTTCGATGGGACCCTGAAAAGCGTCGCAGGCGAGACTGACTTGACACTACAGATTAGGCCCGCAGAGTTCGAGATAGAATTCCAGGTATTGGACATATCCACATGCTACAATTTATTACTCGGTAGGCCTTGGATCCACACGGTCGGAGCCATCCCTTCCACTTTGCATCAAGTTTTGAAATTCGTCTGGAATCATCATGAAGTTGTGGTTGAGGGAGACAAAGACAATACTGCTAACACCAACGGGGCAATTCCAGTCATCGAGAGTATGGAGAAGCTGGATGGATCTGTTTACCATATGAACAAGATCGTAGATGTCAGCAAGGCTAAAGGAATGCAACTACCCCGCACTCCCAAAATGGTGGCCCGAGAGATGATAAGAAATGGTTTCGAGCCAGGTCGAGGACTTGGACCAAAATTAGGAAGAATCACAGAGCCGATTCACCTGCCGGAGAAGAAGGACACTTTTGGCCTCGGATATCAGCCCACTGCCGATGAGATGTTGTTATTTGATCACAGAAAGAAGGGTGAGTCTCATCTGCCAAGACCTGCTCCACCTCGAATCATTCATTTGTCAAAGCATGACCGCCGGCTACCGTAAGAGGAGGATGCATATTCTCGCGGAGGACTTGAGGCCTTTTCATTTCGAGGAAGAAGCGAGTGTCATGCGATTTTGGAAGATTACGGATGACTGCACCATCCGAGTGCAGAGCCAGGAGATGTCTTGAGCAACTGGACTTGTACCCCAACACTATTTTTTCACGAGTCTGGGTAGAATTAATAATCAGTCGTTTTTTAAAACAATTCAATTCGTATTTTTAATTTGAATTATGCGAACATTTTTTATGAGTTTACTTCCCTTTTGAAGTTTTAATGACAAGTTATGTTTTAATCAACGTCTTTTATTCCCTTTCTTTCAGCATACAAAATAATATACTTGTCGATAATGAAAATGTGACATGTCATGAAACAAGCGAACAAAGTCAGAACCGCGAAAATAATCCAACAGAACCCGAAGGAAATTTTCCATTAGAAGAATTAACGGAAGAGTTAGGAAAGATCGAGGATAAGCCGAAACCTAATCTGGATGAAACAGAAACAGTAAACCTAGGAGATGATAAAGTCGTGAAGGAGACGAGGATCAGCGTTCACTTGAATACCGCACAGAAAGAAGATCTTGTGTCCCTGTTGAAGCAGTATGTCGACATATTCGCTTGGTCTTATGATGATATGTCAGGTCTAAGCACAGACATCGTTTCTCATAAGTTTCCCATTGAACCATCATGCCTTCCAGTGAAGCAAAAACCAAGGAAAATCAAGCCGGATCAGAGTTTGAAAGTCAAGGAGGAGATCTCCAAACAATTGGACGCAAATGTCATTCGGGTAGCAAGATACCCTACTTGGTTAGCCAATATTGTGCCAGTAACAAAGAAGGATGGTAAGATACGAGTTTGTGTCGATTACAGGGATCTCAACAAGGCAAGCCCCAAAGATGATTTTCCCCTTCCGAACATTCATATACTCATCGACAACTGCGCGAAGCACGAGTTGCAGTCGTTTGTCGATTGTTTCGCCGGGTACCATCAAATCCTAATGAACGAAGAAGATGCAGAGAAGACAGCGTTCACCACTCCGTGGGGGGTATATTATTATCGAGTCATGCCGTTTGGACTTAAAAACGCAGGTGCCACTTACATGAGAGCCATGACCACCATTTTTCATGATATGATCCATAAGGAAATTGAAGTCTACGTGGATGACGTCATTGTCAAATCACGGAGAGCTATGGACCATTTGGTCCATCTGAAGAAGTTTTTTGAGCGATTGAGGCAATACAACCTGAAGTTGAATCCGACAAAGTGTGCCTTTGGTGTCCCAGCGGGAAAATTATTGGGTTTCATTGTGAGCAGAAGAGGAATAGAGTTGGATCCTTCGAAGATAAAGGTCATTCAGGGACTACCTCCTCCGAAAAATCGCAAGGAAGTGATGAGTTTTCTCGGTCGTTTGAATTATATCAGCAGGTTCATAGCACAATCAACAGTGATATGCGAACCAATATTCAAGTTGCTAAAGAAGGACGCTGCCACTAAATGGACATTGGAGTGCCAACAAGCCTTTGACAAAATCAAAGAGTATCATCAAATCCACGGTCTTGGTGCCTCCGTAACACAGGAGGTCTTTCTTCTATACTTATCCGTATTGGAAAATGCGTTCGGATGTGTGTTAGACAACATGATGAGACGGAAGGAAGGAACAAGCAATATACTACTTGAGTAAAAAGTTCACGCCTTATGGCTCGTTACACAACGCCGAACGCACGTGTTGTGCCTTGACTTGGTCGCACAAAAATTCGGACATTATTTATCCGCATACACCACCTACCTCATTTCGAGGATGGACCGCCAAGTATATCTTTGAAGCCTATGCCTTGGAAAACTTGCAAAATGGCGATCCTCTTAAGTGAATTCGACATCGTATATGTCACCCAGCGATCAAAGGCGGCAAGATTAGCAGATCATCTCGCGGAGAATCCGGTGAGCGAGGAATATATCCATTCGCACCTACTTTCGGATGAAGAAGTGATGTTTGTAGGAGAAGACATCCTGAAGAATATCCGGTTGGAGAATGTTCTTCGATGGCGCAGCTAATTTCAAAGGAGTAGGTATCGAGCGCTTTGGTATCGTAAACGGGACAACACTACAATATCGCCAAAGCTCGATTCCGTGTACCAATAATATGTCGTAATACGAGGCTTGCATACTAGGACTCGAATGGCTATTGACATGAACATACAAGAGTTCTGGTCATAGGGATTCAGACTGTTGATTCACCAAGTCTGCGCGAATGGGCCACAAGAATAGGAAGATACTTCCTTACCTACACTGCGTGAAGGAATTGCGCAAAAGGTTCGTTAAGATAGAGTTCAGGCATACTCCGAGGGCTCAAAATGAGTTTGCATACGCTCTAGCAACTTTGTCCTCCATGATTCAACATCCAGACAAGAACTATATTGACCCAATCAAAATAGATGTGCTAGAGAAACCAGCCTATTGTTCTCAGATAGATGAAGAATCAGAGGGAAAACCTTGGTATGACGAAATCAAGAGGTATCTCAAGGCAGGTGAGTACCCGGAAGGCACGACCAACATACAAAAGAAGACTCTTCGGAGGTTAGCAAACCATTTCTTCCTGAGCGGCGAGGTCCTTTATCGGAGAACTCCGGATTTGGGTTTGTTAAGATGTGTGGACACTCAAGAAGCAAACAAGTTATTAGAAGAGACACACGGAGGCATGTGCGGACCCCACATGAACGGTTTCATGCTAGCAAAAAGATACTACGGCGAGGTTACTCGATGACAATGGAAACAGATTGCATCTGCTTGCGCGAAAAGTGCCACCAATGCCAGATCTATGGCGACTTGATTCACGTGCCGCCAAAAGAGCTCAATGTCACTAGTTCCCACGCCATTCGCACGGGCATGGACGTCATCGGTCCTATTGAGCCGGCAGCGTCAAATGGACACAGGTTTATCCTAGTGGCGATCGATTACTTTACAAAATGGGTAGAAGCATCATCGTACAAGTCTGTGACCAAGAAAGTAGTAGTGGATTTTGTTCATCACAACATCATCTGTCGGTTTGGAATCCCAGAATCAATCACAACCGACAATGGGTCCAATCTCAATAGTGGTCTGATAAAGGAAATGTGTGATAAGTTCAGGATCACTCATCGCAACTCTACTCCATATCGACCACAAATGAATGGAGCAGTCGAAGCAGCCAACAAGAACATCAAGAGGATACTGAGGAAGATGATAGATAACTACAAGCATTGGCATGAAAATTTGCCTTTCGCCCTCTTAGGTTACCATACTACAATCCGGACCTCCACAGGAGCAACTCCGTATCTCTCGTTTATGGAATGTAGTCGCGCCACAATGAGTAGAAATACCATCCTTAAGAATCGTTCAGGAGGCCGAACTAAGTGAAGCCAAATGGATACAGAGTAGGTACGAACAATTGATGCTTATTGATGAGAAACGAATGAATGCAGTCTGTCACGGACAACTTTACCAGAACAGAATGGCCAGAGCTTTTAATAAGAAGGTACGACCAAGAAACTTCCAACCGACACTGGTGTCAAACGATATTCCCTAATCAAAGTGGCGAAGGGAAATTACGCCCAATTGGCGCGGCCTTACACGGTTCACCGAGTGCTTATGAGGGCCCTCATCTTAGCCGAAATGGACGGGCGGCCGCCGAGAGCCATCAACGCAGATGCAGTGAAGAGATACTACATTTAGAGTGCTTTGTTTCCCGTGTAATTATTTTGCTTGTAATCTGAACTACGTTTGACCTGATTCCCTTTGCGGGATACGTAGGCGGCCATATCGGCTTCGGTCCCATTTTTAAAAAAGCCTAATTACTTTGCTTGTAATCGGAACTACGTGTGACCTAATTCCCTGGCGGATACGTAGGCGGCCACATCGGCCTCGGTCCCCATCTTTAAAAATTTTAAAATCTTGTCTGTAACGAACTACGTTCGACCTGATTCCCTTAAAGGATACGTAGGCGGCCTACATGGGCCTCGGTCACACCATTAGGAAATCTTTGTTTTGTCAAATCTGCATTTTTAGTGAGTCGTACTCAGTCCTGTCATACACACAAGACAAATCTACGACATATATCCGACCCAATTTCGTCAGTCAAAACTGGGACAATTTTTTAAGGATTTCGCCATAAAAAGACACCGACAAATATGATTTCATATGCTCGAAAGATCGACATGAACTGGGACAATTTTAAGGGTTTACTACAAATGACATCAATGGACATGGTTAATTTACGCTAAGGGTTCCATGTCCCAAAACTGGGACAAATTTTAAAAGAGAGCCTGACGGCAGAAGAGCACCGAGAGTATGGGAGAATATACCGCCGATTTCGGATAAGGAAGTTTGCTTTGTTTCACAACATGTCACTATTCAAATATCGACATAATTTCCTACTAGCACATATAAGTATATTTTCTCAAGATAGAATATTTTTCAACAAATGTTTTGACCGAGACTCGAAATCAGACAGGGGTTACATGTCCAGACAAGACAACGCGTGCAAATATCAAGAGCCAACACAAATCGGCCGACACCCTCCCCGAACTCACAATTTTTTTTCTTTGAGTGAATTTTGCAGGACAATAGGAACAAGGAGGACAACAACATTCCAATACAACAGATCCGCTCACGAAGTCCATCTGCAACAAGTCTACATCAAATACATCTCGCAAAAACCACATCTTCGTTACTCAGGCTACATCGTTTACACTTTAATTATTTCATCTAGCTTTGATTATGCATAACACGATTTTTATCTATGCCCTAGGAGGCGTCATTTGCATTTCGTCCATACAAGACGATAACGCCCATACAAGGCGTCATTTGCATTTCGTCCATACAAGACGATAACGCCCATACAAGGCGTCACTTGCATCTCGTCCATACAAGACGACAACGCCCATACAAGGCGTCATTTGCATTTCGTCCATATAAGACGACAACGCCCATACAAGGCGTCATTTGCATTTCGTCCATACAAGACGATTCCGCCCATACAAGGCGTCATTTGCATTTCGTCCATACAAGACGATAACGCCCATACAAGGCGTCATTTGCATTTCGTCCATACAAGACGATTCCGCCCATACAAGGCATCATTTACATTTCGTCCATACAAGACGATAACGCCCATACAAGGCGTCACTTGCATCTCGTTCATACAAGACGACAACGCCCATACAAGGCGTCATTTGCATTTCGTCCATATAAGACGACAACGCCCATACAAGGCGTCATTTGCATTTCGTCCATACAAGACGATAACGCCCATACAAGGCGTCATTTGCATTTCGTCCATACAAGACGATTCCGCCCATACAAGGCGTCATTTACATTTCGTCCATACAAGACGATAACGCCCATACAAGGCGCTACTGCATCTCGCCCATACAAGCATTTACAACGCCATACAAGGCGTCATTTGCATTTCGTCCATATAAGCATTTACAACGCCATACAAGGCGCTATTTGCATTTCGTCCATACAAGATTTATTCCGCCATACAAGGCGCTATTTGCATTTCGTCCATATAGCACGATAACGCCCATACAAGGCGCCACTGCATCTCGCCCATACAACACGACAACGCCCATACAAGGCGTCATTTGCATTTCGTCCATATAAGACGACAACGCCCATACAAGGCGTCATTTGCATTTCGTCCATACAAGCATTTATTCCGCCCATACAAGGCGCTATTTGCATTTCGTCCATACAAGACGATTCCGCCCATACAAGGCGCCACTTGCATCTCGCCCATACAAGACGACAACGCCATACAAGGCGCTATTTGCATCTCGCCCATACAGCATTTACAACGCCCATACAAGGCGTCATTTGCATTTCGTCCATATAAGACGACAACGCCCATACAAGGCGTCATTTGCATTTCGTCCATACAAGATTTATTCCGCCATACAAGGCGCTATTTGCATTTCGCCCATACAAGACGATAACGCCCATACAAGGCGTCATTTGCATTTCGCCCATACAAGACGATTCCGCCATACAAGGCGCCATTTACATTTCGCCCATACAAGCGATAACGCCATACAAGGCGCTACTTGCATCTCGCTCATACAAGACGACAACGCCCATACAAGACGTCATTTGCATTTCGCCCATATAAGACGACAACGCCCATACAAGGCGCCATTTGCATTTCGTCCATACAGCATTTATAACGCCATACAAGGCGCCATTTGCATTTCGCCCATACAAGCATTCCGCCATACAAGGCGCCATTTACATTTCGCCCATACAAGACGATAACGCCCATACAAGGCGCTACTTGCATCTCGCCCATACAAGACGACAACGCCATACAAGGCGTCATTTGCATTTCGTCCCATATAGCATTTACAACGCCCATACAAGGCGCCATTTGCATTTCGCCCATACAGCATTTATCTCCGCCATACAAGGCGTCATTTGCATTTAGTCCATATAAGACGATAACGCCCATACAAGGCGTCACTTGCATCTCGTCCATACAAGACGACAACGCCCATACAAGGCGTCATTTGCATTTCGTCCATATAAGACGACAACGCCCATACAAGGCGTCATTTGCATTTCGTCCATACAAGACGATTCCGCCCATACAAGGCGTCATTTGCATTTCGTCCATACAAGACGATTCCGCCCATACAAGGCGTCACTTGCATCTCGTCCATACAAGACGACAACGCCCATACAAGGCGTCATTTGCATCTCGTCCATACAAGACGACAACGCCCATACAAGGCGTCATTTGCATTTCGTCCATACAAGGCGTCATCTGCATCTCGTCCATACAAGACGACAACGCCCATACAAGGCGTCATTTGCATTTCGTCCATACAAGACGATAACGCTCATACAAGGCGTCATTTGCATTTCGTCCATACAAGACGATAACGCTCATACAAGGCGCCATTTGTATTTCGTCCATACAAGACGATTCCGCCCATACAAGGCGACATTTGCATTTCGTCCATACAAGACGATAACGCCCACACAAGGCGTCATCTGCATCTCGTCTATACAAGACGGCGTATCATCACATCATTCCATATACAGTCTGACTACAACCACAACACAAATTTACATCCTTGCATTGTTTTGTTTTGACAGTTATGCACTAATGCCTCTATCTTAGCTTCAATCTACAGGAACATTTACAAGCTGCAAAAGACGGAGCACAACGTGGACCTACCTCTTACGGCGAACTGAGGTAATTTGTTGGGAGCAAGGCTTCCCAACAAAAGGCAAAAGTGGACCAGAACGTCGACCTACTCTCTCCCCAACATTCTAGCACCACAATAACTCATTGTCACCATAGCTCGACACTGGGACAGATTTTAAATCCGCGTCGGCCCCACCTTTAGTTTTCAGACACCAACAACATTTGTTCCAATTCCGATGACCTGCATAAAATTAGTCAGAAGTCAACGTCTTTGTCTGGAGATTCTTTCATCTTCCCCATACAAAGAGGGACAACTGTTGACACCCAATTTTGTCCCTCCCCCCTTAAATAAATAACCAATAAGTTAAACAATTTTCTTTTTTTTTTAGAACCGCAATTTTACTTCGCAAAATACACATAGTAAGTAAGTTTTAATAACTGTCTAGCATTATAAAATATCAAGCACTAATTAAATAGAACGCCCGCATTTATTATTATAACAATTAGATTAATAAAGCACTTAGATGATTTAATCACAATTTATTAATTTACCACTAATTAACTAATACACCTAATACATAAATCTAATACTAATTAAAATACCCCCAAGCCCACCTTATTTTCGTCCAAAACAAATCTCTACCCGCGGCCCACAACCCTCACCTCTTCAGCCCACGACCCGCGGCCCATTTTTTTTCCTTTAACCTTTAACTCTCCCTCGACCGGCCCACTTTCCCTAAAGGTCCCGAAACCTTTCGTCGACTTCCCCCCTTTTTAGAAAAAACCTAAACAAACCCTAATCGCACTATTCAACCGCCGCTTACACCCTCTCCCTCACGCCTTTCGGTAGAGATTCTCGCCTGAGAATCCGGCAATCTTCCCCCTATCTTACTATACAAACCTTCCCTTATCAATTTCGGTAAGATTCAGAATACGAAAATGATAACAAATCGTCTTAAAGTCCTCCAAATCACCCACAAAAGCAGTTGGCCTTACCATAACAAAGCCAGTATGAATCGTCCCTCAAATCCGTCCTAAACTTACCATAAAAACGAAGCCCAATTAGGAGCTATAAATACCAATGTTTGGACATGCAAAGGGGGCATCGATCAGTCATCAATCATCGAGAACACAGACAACATTGTGCTTAAACTCCTCTCTTTTTCATTCAATTTATTACTACTTAAATCTGCAAACCAGTCCTTCACGAATTTCTCTTGACGATTCGGGAAAACCTTTGTCGTCGCCTCAGTTCGCTACCCACAAAAGGTCTGAAACCTACTCTTTTCTTACTGTTTCGTTACTTAATTGATAGTATGTGTTTCTGCATGATAGGGTTATATGTATTCTGTATCAAATCTATTTGATTTAACTCAGTTTAGCCGTTGTTCTTTTATCTGTCAGTTGTGTCTTTCGATTTTTTTTGTGGTGTCGATTCTGTTCTTTAAGCATGTGTATGTGTCTGATTGTGTTTTCTTTCATGGGTATGGATAGGTGTATAACATTTGCATAAGAGTCCTGGACCCATTTTGTATTGATAGTCGAGAGTTCCCACTATACCTATTATTAAGATTAATTCAGGTTTGGAAGATGGGTGATACCACTATAGCTAGCTGTTAAATTCATTAAGATTGCCTAATGTTGAATGATTATGGTCGTGTCTCATATTTCGGCATGCCCCCCTGTTCTAGTATAATCCAAAATCCAGTATTTTAAGTGCGTTGCATCTGGATTCTCAACCCCAATACATATTACTGGATCTGAAATTCTGTAGGAATATAGAAATTGTTACCTCATGTTAATTCCCTAGTTATGCTAAAGTATTGATCATATGTTGTGCTAAGTATATGTTTGGTATATGAATCAAGTCAGTCTGTTTTAATAACATTTAGTTAAGGGTCGACTATGCTGAAGTGACTCCAATAAAATAGTACGGGACTTCTTCTTGGTTGACGAATCTTGTTTTGATGTACCCCAACTAGTTTAACCTTAAAATGAATCACTGGTTAATTATACCATCATACTTCACATATCCTGTTAATGAAGTCATTTATATGCTCAGTCTGTGGATATACCTCTACAACTTGATGTGAATCCAAGTAGTTACCTAGAATTAAAATGAGTCCGTCCCATATTTGCCTAAACTAATGGTCGAGGAAAGTGTCTGTCCTGTATTGTCCCTTCGAAATTCTGTCAATCCAGTGTGTCAATGACCATGCATCACCACAAAATATAGCTGTTGACTTACCCTCGTATCTGTCCCACTGCTTGATGCCCAGTATTTCCTCTTATCTGTCTTTGTTTGCATCAGTATACATTCAGCGTATATGGGTTGTATACCTCCCCCATGGGTTATGTGTATGTCGTATGGATATCAACCCTTACTTGGCTAAAATATTAGAGGTATTTGCGTGTAAATGGGCCTGTTTGTGGACAACATTCATGTTTCAAAGTCTGAATAATAAAAAATCTGATGTTATGGGGCCTGAATCACGCTTCCTGCACATGGAGGCCCATCACTTAATTAATACTTTAATGTGTTTATTTGCTAGTAAAGGCCTCGTATCTGTATCGCCTCATGTTAATACTGGTCACGTCATCCTACTTATTTCGTATAAGATGGAGTTTATATTATTTACTAATCCTTTTCTTTCTTATTTTACATGACATGCATCGGGAGAATAATCAAGAGTCTCGGTATGAGACTCATCATGACTTCCATATCGCCAACCACACTTCCGCCGCAGGGCTTCCAAACGGCTATAGGATAGATGGTGTCACCATCCGTTCTAGGCGTTACAACAACTCCAATCTCACTCCTCCTTTTGCTTATTTATGCATTTATTTATTTGTTTATTTATTATTGTCATATTTATTAACCTTGTAATTAATAGGATAATTAACTCTACTAGTCTTTGAATATTTTGGAAGGGGTAGTTTAAAGATAAATTCGTCTTTTACTTAGTCTAGGCTCATCATATAAATCTAAATCTAAAATAATTAATCCTAGCTATGCTTTAGTCATGTAGTTAATATATTCCTCCATATTTAATTCTTAACTTTTTCATAAACTCTTCATAAATATCATAGGAAGCAATTTTCGCATACATGTATAAAAAATAATTTCATAATCAACTTTATATAAGAGTCTTAAATATACTAATAGGAGTAATTTGTCATTTTCTTACTTTTGTCAAATAAAACAATTTCATGTCTTATAAATGCATAATCAACTTTTGTGTATTTTCGTGAGTTTTATAAGACCCTTTTAGTTATCAACATATATTCTTTAGATATTTGCCACACTCCTTTTACTTAAATAATCTTTTTTTCCTAAAACATACATCCTTTAGCCAAATAAAATTAACCTATGTTTGAACGGACAACCGCAAGTTAGCGGATCCTTTAGGGTGCCTGATCCCTTCCCTTTAGGATAATAAAGAACCCTTGCCCAGAATCTCAACAAGTTTAGCAGACCTTTAAATGGAGTTAATGTTGACTTTAATCGGTTAGCATTTAGGTGTCCTAATTCACCCAATTAATTAAGTGGCGACTCCCTTAAACATTTTAAACATTTATTTTTTACATTTTTGGGGAGGATAACCATTCCGTCGCGCATTCAAGCCAGAGAGTTCAAAATCGGGTGCGACAGTTATTCCATTTTTAACACGCAATTAGTAATGGAATTTACAACACAACATACAAATCCAACGCATGCCCAAAATAATCCAATTTCGGTTCAACATCCAAATTCCATATGCATTGTCTAAATTCAAGATTTCTTCCTAACACAAGTCCATTACTTCAACTACAACAATATGCAACTTTGATTATAGCATAGAAAGAATAATTTTCATACCTTAATTTAATCCCCAAAACAGTCCCGATTTTTAGCCACTGCTTCGTCAGCTGAACTTGTAACGTCGATAACTCTCTAATTCAGTGTCCTATCAACAAGAGGTTTGTTGAGTTGGAAACTAGACTCGACGAACTTAATTTCAGGCTTTTGAAACACCCAAAAATTCCTAATATGCTAGGATATATTCCCTTCCAAACGTGACTAAAAATCTGTCCAGCTGTCCCGAAAATCTGCTCACTGTCCCAGCGAAAAATGTCATTGTTTTGGTCCTTTTCTTGCCCAATTCTTCATTTTTTTTAAACTCCAATTCAACATGAAACCATCTATGGTGTTACTACATCATTCCTACACAATTTTCGTCCACAAATTTGTCCAAAAATTGGACAAAAACCGATACCTAGGGGCTGTTGGCAGTGGCCCGATTTGGCCACTGTTTTGGGTCAAGATTTGGCTTCTAATTGTGATGGATTAATCTAGTAAGAAGATTGCAATGTGACTTAAATTCTTGGCTATGGATAGTGAGATTTTCGGATTGGAATTGAGAGAAAAGATGAAGATTTGGGTGTTTAAGAATGAAAATAGAATTGAAATGAAAAAGGGTTTGGGTATTAAATCCAAATCTGAAAATAGTTTTTAAAAATTACACTTTGGCCCTTAATAGTCTTCTTTAGTCAAGACAATCCCCAAGTAATAAATCTTAATCCTACTCCTATTAATCTCAAACACTCGTTGCCTTAAATTCTTATCATCATATCTTCTATACGTCACTAATCCATGACGGAATATATATGTGTATATAAACCATTATTATTAAAGAAATTTCCGGCGTCGTATTCGCCATTACCAATAATTAATCCGTATTAGCACGTAAAATATATTTAAATTCAAGAATTGAATCTTAATCCTTAATGACGTTCTTAATCCTTGTCTTAAACTTACGAGGTGTAACAATGGTAGTGCCTTAAGTAAACTAAAATGAGAGTGTATATAAATAAGGCTAATACACGGTTAGGGATTTTAACTTGCTTATGTATGATGTTCGCTGGTGCTTATGTTATGTATGATAAGTCGGTGGTGCTTATGTTATGTATGATAAGTCGGTGGTGCTTATGTTATGTATGATAGCTGGTTGCTCTAGGTTATGTTATTCATGCGGGGTAAACCCCTTATTCCATAGATTTGCTACCCATGATGCGAGTGCGGCGTTTGTACTCATTGCGGGTCCACCGGGCCTATGCGGGTGAAATAGTTCTATGCGGGTGAAATAGTCTCATGTGAGGCGGATGACCTCATTGCGGGTCCACAGGACTTATGCGGGTGAAATATTCCCAGGAGTAGGATTGCCAAATGATACTATGGGCGGGTGGCCCTAATTTGATCATAAGCTTCCTATTTTTATGCAGTATACCTTACGGGCGCACTTATGTGACTTTACCGCCCCAGATTGGGCCGAGAAGTATACCTTACGGGCGCACTTACGTGACTTTACCGCCCCAGATTGGGTGGGCAAGATACCTTACGGGCACTTATGTGACTTTACCGCATACCGTTAAGCCGGCAAGATACCTTATGGCGGACTTACGTGATTTTATCGCCCCCGTAACGGGCGGCCAAGATACCTTCGTGGGAAGATTTTTATGAATTCGCCGTGTCCCGCAAATGGGCCGAGTTACGTTATCACGTATGGATAATGTCACGATCCGACCCCGGGCCCGCGACTGGTGCCCTACATGTGCACCCTTCTATACATACAATACAAAAATAACCGCGGAAGATAAGTAAAACACTTTTTTTGAAAAACAAAGGCAAAGCCTATAAGGCTGCCATAATATAAATCACTCATAAGGGTCTACACTATTCAATAATGTAATTACAACTCTAGCCAGTCCAGCCCACATATGAATACAGACCTCTAGGATTTTTGGACAAATACTATGACGGGACAAGGCCCCGCCGTACCGCTGAATATACATAGCCGCTATGACAAGCTCCAGAACATTGGAGCATCTCAAAATGTTGAACAAGGATCCTAAGCCCGCGGATCCACAACTGTGTACCTAAACCTGCGGACATGAACGTAGCCCCCCGAAGGGGGTCAGTACACAAGTACCGAATATGGAACGGAAAATACGGTACAGTAAACAGATCATAACTGTACAAAAGAATGACAGGGGCAAGTATAGAAAGTAAATATCAGATCCTACCATGCCATTACAACTCATGAATCTTGATCGCACATTATTATCTTTCCCCATTTTTCAATAAGAGTTATAGTCAAATTCTTACGTACGTACTTAAGAAAAATCATCAAGTTCATTATCATATAACTTACTTATCTTGCATAACATAATCCGGCCCTTTTTATGGAGGGACGTCTTATTTTGGAGTTTACTTTGATTATCCATACGTAATAACGTAACCCGGCCCATTTGCGGGACACGGCGAAGTCATACAAAAGCCTTCCCACGAAGGTATACTGCCCGACCCATTCTAGGACGTGATAAAGTTACATAAGTCTGCCCATAAAGGTATACTGCCCGGCCCAATCTGGGACGCGATAAAGTCACATAAGTCTGCTCATAAAGGTATACTGCATAAAAATAGGAAGCTTATGATCAACTTAGGTCACCGCCCATAGTATCATTTGGCAATCCTACTCGAGACTATTTCACCCGTGATAGTCGATGGACCCGCATGAGGTAATTTCCTCGCATAGACTGTATCCGCCCGCATAGGTCGTATGGACCCGCATGAGGTAATTTCCTCGCATAGAACTTGTCCGCCCCGCATAGGACTATTTCACCCGCATGAGCCCTACGGACTCGCATGAGGTATTTCTCGCATCATGGGTAGCAAATCCACGGAATATGCAAATGCCACAAACCCGGGGAATGACCCCGTAATGAGCAATATATCACTAGCACAACCGGCTATCATACATAACATAAACACTACCAGCTTATCATACATAACATAAGCACTACCGGCTTATCATACATAACATAAGCACCATCGGCTTATCATACATAACATAAGCACCACCGGCTTATCATACACAACATAAGCAAGTTAAGAAATCCCCTAACTTCTTATTAGCTTGGTTCATATACACTCTCATTTTAGTTTACTTAAGGCACTAACATGTCATTATAAAATCCGAGAATTGAACCCAAAGTACTACGTACTTCTATTCTTTTAAAATGACTCTTTTTCATATAAAACTTCCAAGGTACTAATAACCGTAGTATCAAGGCATGTCTACATTTCAAACAAGTCACTACATTTTTAGAAATACATTTCTAGGCTTCTAAATCAAGTGACCCTTACTTTAGAACTTTAAGCAATTGATACCGTTAAATCAAGTTGCCCTTCCTTATTTCAAGTCATTTCTTTATTTACATTGCTAGGGAAAACCATTCTTTTAACCTTCCATAAAGTTGTTATAACCAACTTCCCATAAAGCCGTTATAACTCTTTATGTCTTAGACAAATTCATGTTTTTTATAACCAAGAGACCTATACTTTCAAATCAAGTTACATAGCTTTCAAAATACTTCAAGTCTCTTATCTTTAGAAATCAAGTTTCTTAACTTTAGAAATCAAGTCTCTTATCTTTAGAAATCAAGTTTCTTAACTTTAGAAATCAAGTCTCTTATCTTTAGAATATCAAGAAATCAATACTTTCCAAATCAAGTATTCTATACTTTTAAATCAAGTCATTCCTTCCTTTAAGAATCAAGTCCCATAACTTGAAAAATAAAGCCTCTTAACCTTTTAAGAATTCAAGGTTCATAGTCTTAAAACTTCATACGTAAACTCTTTAAATTAAGTAACATATACTTTTATGCGTTGTGAATAGGTTATACTTGTTTATAACGATCTTATTAAAGCAGCCATGATCTAGAAAATGTAATACAATTTTGTCTTATCTTAGCTTCTATGCAGATGGAGAATTCTACTCATTTTAATTTAATTGATTGCCGATACATTTTCTTTTATTAACGCTGCAATGGCTTGTTCGATACTTATCCTCATTCGTGCAATAACTTAGCAAAGTCAACTTGACTCCAAATATTTCCTAACGACTCTTACCAACATCCCCCATAAGACTTGGTAAGAACTTAGGATAACTTAGACGTAACCTTTACATAGAGTAAATCAACATACATACCTCTTAACTTCTAAGAGTAGAAGGAATCATGTCAAAAGAAGGAAGAGGTTCACATACCTCGCGATGATTATCGATAAGTAGCAAAATGCTCCAAAGTACTTTAACCTTGATAGTTATTCCATCCTTTAAGTAGAATACGCTATACGTAGTACTTCAACCTATAATGGCCATAATACGTCCATTAACCTTTAGCTTCAAACGTAGAATATTATAAGTGTAAAGTCACCAAATTCTACGGAAAATCGGACAGCACTTCCTTTGTTTCTATGTACTTTTCCACCTTTTTCAAGGCCCGAAAATCAATAACCAAATGCCACATTTAAGGCTCAACAATTCAACAATTCAAAGGGGATTACACGTCATAACTAATTATAACAACTAATAATTAGTTCAATATAGTTCAATATTCAAGGCCATTCTCGGCTAACATGTACAACAACACAAAGTCCTTTTCCAATTCCTTTTTAATCCATGTTGTTCCAACACGTTATATAAGTCATAACTAATTATAACAATTATATACCCTTCTATATATAACATGTAACGATTTTAGCTAACAACCGAATTGATTTGTTTACTGTACCTTATTTCCGTTCCATATTCGGTACCTATTGTACTGACCCCCTTCGGGGGGCTGCATTCATGCCCGCAGGTATTATGTACACATGTTGGTGATCCTCGCTCTAGGATCTATGTTCAGTTTTGGGTAAAAGCTTCATTCACTCCGGAGGCTTACCTTTGGTTCGGATCCCTGGTATTGTCGGTTGTTGTACATTCAGGGGTATGGCGGCCCCGTCCACGATTGTTATGTCAATACTCTTAGAGGTCTGTAGTCATATCTTGTGGGTCAGTTGTAAAGAAAAATGATGTAACTGCTTACGGTTATATACATATATATGTCCAGGGAGGTAGCCTTATCGGCTAGTCTGTTGTTTAAATGTATGTTGTGAGTTTCATGTATGTTTCGCTGATTATCTCTGATGTATACCTGTAAGGGTGTCAAGGTAGGGCATCAGTCGCGGGCCCGGGGTCGGGTCGTGACACTCCGACCTCCCCGAGGGTCGACCCTTCACTTCTATAGATGTTGCACCCTTCAGATTGTCCTCAATGTGCATCTTGGTTGTGTATATGTGATTTATCTCATTTCAAGTCTTGGTCGGGAACTCCGTCAAACTTTCTTTCAACTTTTGATACGCTTTTGAACTATCCTAGTTCAAGCCATCGGCGAATACAGTCGCTGCCCAATCCTTCGAAATGGTCGGTAATATCATCATTTCCCGCTGGAATCGCTCGATGAAATTTCTCAACATCTCCCCCCCCCCCCCCCCCCTCGCTGTTTATGGCGAATATATCATCCTTGTGTGTTTCTATTCTTCGGGCCCCCGCCTCAGCTTTGATAAAGGTATCTGCAATAATAGCAAAATAGTCAATAGAATTTTCAGGTAAGTGAGTATACCAAGAAAGTGCTCACTTGATGAGTCTTTGGTTGAATATTTTAGCATGACTGATTCAATCTCTGATAGAATATAAAACTCCATCAAACAGTGCAGAGAATCGGGTTCTTTATCTGTTTCCTTAACTAAGGCAGAAAGTAAATAACATAAAATATTTACGTGGAGAACTCCTTGATCAAATGATTAAAAACCATGACCCACCACAATAGGATTTCCTCAAACTTCACTATAACTGAGCAACTTCAGATTGCAATCTATTGCAACCTAGGAATTAAACTCTTAATCCTTCCCCCTTACAATACCTCTATTGCAAGACCTTTACAATAACTATATTGCAAAGCTACAAACCTTGACTAACTCTAACCAAGTGTACAACTCAAAACTTGAGAAAATAAAATACCTACAAACAACTTATTATAAGAAGAGTAGGTTTACAAGTTAAAGAACAAAAGACAAATACTCAACAAACCTAAGGACTTAAAACATCTTTAGTGATAAGGAATTGATCCTTCTGTTTGTTGTAGCTTAGTTCTTGAGAGCACGTAAGGTGTCGATGACTTGCTTTTGAGATATATGATATTTTTTCAGATCTGCAAGCTTAGGTTTTTCACTTAGAACATGTTGTTTATATATGAGGAGTGAGTGGAAGTGACAAAATCTTAGCCTTTGAACCATTGGAAAAACTGCAGCAACTCTGTTGATGTGCTGCTACACTACTATACTATATCAGTAGCTTTACAACTGTAAAGTTGACTTTCGTACAGAGAAGGACCTAGTTCCTTATCTGGTCCCTCGTAATAGCAAGTGGGTAGGTGAAAAAGTCTGCAACAACTGATGTGCTACTGCACTGTTGTCAGTCGGTATAGTCTCAACAACTTTACGGTTATAGAGTTGACCCTACAATAGTTAGGGAACCAGATCCCATCTAGTTCATCTGAAGAGCGTATCTGATTCCTTAAAAGTATATCTGATTCTTCATACATGTTTGTCAAATCAATCTCATGTATCTTCATGTCGTGTCCAGTAATTATTGCTTCAAAAGTGGTTATGTACTCTTCCAGATCAGTGGTTCTATTATACTTTGGTATATCAGGCATCTTGAATTTTCTTGGGATGGATACTGGTGCCGCACTTGACCGATAAGGTAGTGCTTTGTACTTCTTTGGTCGTGCACCTTTTATCACGGGTGGGGCTCCGGGTATCTGGCTCATGCGTTCGATCACTTCCTTCTCGAGTCTAAAGAGTCCACGGTCACTACGATCTCAGGGATTTTCACTACACCTTTGTTCGATGTCTGTATCCCAACCCTAGAGTGGCCGGCGAGAGTGGTCACTGCCATTTCCATAAGATAAAGGATTTCATTTTGTGTTGCCACCATGGCGATCAACTTTTCTTCCGTTATGAGTCCTCCCTTTTCGGGTGACTTTCTCGTCTCATGATGAGATCGATTCCGACCTTCCTTTTTAAGGCTATATTATTCGTAATAAGCCTATTTCTGCTTAATCGAATCACCGTCACCTCTGTGTACCCCCATGCAGCTTCACTTTTCTTTTTTCTCCATCTCTGTTTGGACTCTTCGGCGTGCTTTGGGGCTTACTTGTCCTCAAGTCCGATCTCTTCCAGGGGCAACTGGGCACCTTCAAGATTTTGTACATTGATGGGCACGTCCACTTCTTGAGAACTACTACTTGAACCTAACATGTTCTTCATGATTAGGGTGTATAACAAGGCAGTTGAAGAGGAGTTTCTAGCACTGAATCGAGACAATACCATGATTGTCTATCCCCACAAATGATGTCAAACTGTTTACCGCTAAAAATATTTATAAGAAAAACTAATTGAATTTGTTGGTTATTGGATTTAAAGATAAGTGATTTGTATCCGATCCAAAAATTCTTGTGAAAGCAACATATAAAAATAAAGAACTTGAAAGTAAAAATGAGGAATTCGATATGAACAATGCAAGAAAAATTGTATGATAGATAAGAAAATGTTGTATATTCATCTGGGGCACAAAGAGTATCTTGAGAGCATTTTCCTTTGAGGGTAACAAGTTTTAAGGATGAGATCCCCCTTTATTCTCCACCTAAGCTATATTTATACCGGTTAAAATTAGAGTTGTCTATCCTAAAGTACAGTTGATGTGACACTACAACGATGACAACATTTTCTTATGTTGTGGCTCTGCAAATGCAAATTGAGACTGACTGATGTGACCCAAGTTAGTGGGAATGAGGGACAGTTGTGATAAGAGTCCGGGAACCCTTCCCCTTGGCCACTTCTGGCCGGGAAGAGGATTTCTCCCCATACAATATTAATAATTTAGGACTGAGTCCTTTAGTCTAAGACTGTCATGAGTAGACAACATATTAACATGGCCATTAGCAGCGGAGGCAGATATTTTACCAAGGGAATTCAAAATATAAAATACATACGAAAATATTGCAAAATGATAAACAAGGCGGGCGGTAAAAGGCAAAACAAACCTTAACCGACCAAATTTTAACTAGCCTTGAAAAAAAAAAGATCTAGTGTTTTTTAAATAAGGATAATTTTGGAGGAAAGATTATTTGTGGAAGTGCCCAAAAATAAAAAGGATGAAAAAATTCACAATTTTATTTCCTCTTTTGAAACTGAGTTCTAAAGCTAGTAGTAAGATATAAAGTGATTTTAAATATTTATAGATTTTATATTTACGTTTAGGATGTCCAAAGTATTTTATTGAATCGAAAGGTGTTGTCTATTTAAAGGTTGTTAGTTAAGTAAGCGAGAAGGTTATGAAAAGACACGTTATTGGAAATATTGTGTGGAGAAATTAAATTACAATTTAAATAGTGTTATGGCAGTTAAATTTGATGTGTTCAAGCAAATAAAAAACACTTCACTGTCATTAATATTAGTTAAGCATGGTCCGGTCTTTTTCCGAATCCCGCACATAGCGAGAGTTTAGTGCACAAAACTATTTTTTTTAAAATTATTATAAAAGAAAGCTGAATAATAAAAACAAGCAATGGGTCTTAACTTCTATTAATGGGAAAGAAATCTGAAAAAGGGTACTTTAATATAGCTGAAAGATATTTGGAAAAAATGGTTGCTATTAGTTGTAGACTGTGGGCAATGACAGAGCCAGGACAAGGGGGGAAAACTTCATTGACCGAGAATCTATCCCATGACCTTGGGGTATTGTGATAAAATTAGGTCAAACTCAAATGATCTGCTGCAACCCGCCTAAGGTTTTATGGGTTTGACCAAAAGTAATTTTGATGATGTGTTGGTTTGTGCTAGCTCAAGTTGACTCATCATAAATAAAGAATTCAAATAAACTCAAGATGATGCCCAAACTTAATGAAAATACTCAATCTTAACGATTAGAGTTCCACTCTAGATTAAGATTTTTGTTTATAAATAATTAGTTAAAAATTCCTTTATTATTTCAGAACAACAAAAATACACCAACGCACCCAACCACCCACTACAATATCCATCCACCTTATCCATCCCTTATATCAATCCTCACCCAAGTACTGAACCACCCTCACATCTCTGCCCAACTGCAGCCCAAACGACTCATCTGCCACCCCTAAAAGCACCTTAACCACTGCGCCAAGTTTTGGGTTATGTCAAGGTGGGTTATTTTTCAATATATGACATTAAGTTCAAATTTGACCTTATATACACAACATAATTTTCTGGCTAAAGAGGTTCGTCCACCACCTAGCTCCGCCCATGGCCATTAGTTAGATAAACTGCTAGAAATACTAGTTACAAGAGTATTAACTAGTTCCAGTACCTCTTACTTAATGATGTTATTTCAATATGTTTTACTAGTACAATCAGTGTCAGATACACATAATAAATAGTATTCGGGTGCATCTTTTGTTGGAAAAATTACCCTTAGTCTAATATAGGGGTGGCCAGTGGGACGGGTCAGGGCGGGCTGAGACGTGTTCCAACGGGATGGAATCCGACGGGACGGGGTTGGGTGGGTGGGTGGGTCGGGAACGGGGTTTGACGGGGCCGAAATAGGCGGGATAGGAAGAAGTCCCATGCCGTCCCACATCCCGCCGGAAGAGGGAATGAGATTTGGGGGGACGGATCGGGTAGCGGGATTTGGTTTTTTTAGACACTTAATTTAAAAATATATATACTTAAACACTTAAATAATTGAACAAGATAGTGTAATAAAAACATTTCAAGACTGCTTTTGTGTCTCTTATGTTATTTGATAGAAATATAATTTTTTTGTAATACAATTTCAAAATTACAATTTTAAATGAAATTACGTATGATAACGAAGGTACCAAACGCCGAGTAACTTTGACGTGTAATCGAGGTTGAAAATTAAAACTTTGTTCGATGGATGATCCTCGAGCCAGTTGCCAATTTCACTCTCAATTTTTGAACTTTGATACAAATAAGCAAATAAAATATAATATTTAGTAGGTAATGTAGACTTGTAGAGAGATAGGTTGAGATATTAGAAAGATGGTAGGAAGATTTGTGAGAAAAAATGAAGAGGAAAATGAGATATTTATAGTTGATAAATAGAGTTAAAGTGTAAATATACTAACTTAGGGTTAAAAATATATATTTAGGGGGTAGAGGGATTTATGGAATGGCGTCGGGGTGGGAGGGGGGGGGGGGTAAAAATGATCGTTATAGCTGTTGCACAATGGCCAAAATCAAAATTTGATCGTTGTTGCAACGGTTATTTTTGCAAGGGGGGAACCGGATCGGGATGGGGTGCGGGATGGGGCAGGATCGGGACGAGCCCTAGTCCCGAGATCGAATTAATCGCAATGCTTGACAATTAATTACTTGTTTGAACTCCACTTTGTTTTGATGAGTAACTCAGTTAATAAATAACAATTAATGTCTTATTTAATTATCTGGAAGGTTAACCATTTTAATATGAATTTTAAAAAATGTTTAAAACCTTCTCTTTTAGATTAATTGATTATCTAGAATCTTATAGGTTTCCTAGATCTTAAATGGAGTTATACTTTATATAATACCTTAATTAATAAATAGACGTCCTAATTCACCATAAAGTAATTAGGTGGTGACTTCCTTAAATATTAAAATCTTTGAATTGCTAATATGTTGTACTTCTCTTTAACCCGATTAAAATGGAGTATAACACTAATTATTTAATTAGCTTAATTAATAATATTGTTGTCTTAAAGGTTTGAAGGATTCTGAGATGGTTCGATCCTTTCACTTCTTTTCCCTGGTTAATTAAGTACGTAACTAAGAGTAATTTGTTTCATATTCTCTTGCTAGGAGTACTGATAGAAATACTAGTAGAATTTATGCCTTAAAACATTGATCAACTCCTACAAGAAATGAGATGTCGAAGTAAGGTGGTAGTATATAGATTTTATTTTTTTAAGTTCAAGTTTTGACACTTTTTTGTTGCTTCTTTTATATACCAAAATTTTAAAGTTCGATACAGTAATTCAATAATTACTTATTGAAGAAAAAGAAATTACTTTGACAAGATATTTTCATAATTTGTCGAGACCTTTGTAAAATTAGATGGTTTAGCAAGATATAAAATGACTTCACCAAATGGCTAGAATAATCTTTTGATCTAATACTACACTGCTTTGGAATTTCACGAGGAAATCATTAGATGACATAGGTTTGTTTTACTACTTATTAATTGAAATATGAAGCTCTTTGAGTTTATTGTTGTAATTGTAAGATGTAGGGATGTCAATGAGGCGGGGCGGGGATGGGGAAGGGTACCCCATACCCGTATTCGTCACCTAAAACCCACCCCCCATCCCCGCCCCACCATCCATCACGGATAGTAATTCCTCCACCCGCCTCCGTCCCACCTACCCCGGGCGGGTACCCACTTACCCGGCGGGTACCCACCTAAATAAGTTGAATGAAACTGCATAGCAGAATTTTGTTTTTTTAGTAGTGAATCTCTAACATCTATGAACCTAGGTAGCTAGTTTAAAGATACTATGTAGTATCTTGAAGATATAGAGAGTATCTCATGATCAAAAGTTGATCCAAAAAATGTTGATTTCATTTGCATTAACTGATCATGATAACATCCTGAAAAACACTTTTAGAATTACCTGTGAAATAGTATAACTATACGGGGAAGAAACACAAAAAAAAGGTTACGATTATTACTAAATCTTGATTGGAGGGAAGGAAAAAATCGGACCATGTGGAGTAAAGGCGATAATACAAAGGGTAAATATACAAAAGTATAAGATGGCATGAGCAAGTACTGAAATCCCACTGGTGTACATATTCCCGAACTCGCAGAATCTTGTTCTTGAAGGCAACTGGAATAGCAGCCCCGGTGACAATGATATGAATAATCTCACTTCTATTATCGATGGCGCCCAATATGTTCCCATTTTTTATGCAACACTTCATCGTGCTATACTTTATATCTCTACTTGTTTGGTACTTTGTAAATAAGTGGTATAGAGGAGATTTTTGTAAGGCAAATATGGTGAGTTTTACTTACCGGAGAAGGAGAAAAGATGCTAAACTTGAGAGTGAAATGCACGTATGGTATTAAAAAGGAAGAAAGGCGGGTACGGACGGTGCGGTTACGGTGCGGGTAGCGTGGCGGGGCGGATACGGTGCGGGTAGCGTGGCGGGGCGGATACGGTGCGGGTAGCGTGGCGGGGCGTATACGGTGCGGGTAGCGTGGCGGGGCGGATACGGTGCGGGTCTTATATGAAATTCACCTCCGCCCCACTACCCATAGCGGGTAGCACTTTTGATACGCATACCCGCCCCACCACCCACCAAACCATCCTCCATACCCGCCCCAACTGAAGCGAGTGCGGGGCGGTACCCGCATTTACCCGCCCCACTGACATCCCTAGTAAGATGTGCTTAACTAGTGTAGTCATTAGTTATCAATAGGGAACAAAGTTTATCAATTTAGCTAGGCTAGGCTTATGTCCACTAGTTGAGGTAAAACAAAAAAAGCCTAATTCAATTTCTTAACTGAAATAAGAAGTTCGTGTGAAAATATTATTATTTAGATTTTCTCTATCGATATTCAGTGAAAAATAGCCACTAAACATTTTTCAACGGGAAAATAGAGATTTTTAGTAGTGCGTAGTATGCTCACAAAATATTAATTTTTAAATTTTGAGATTATATTGCGGGGGTTACAAATTGCCGTTAATTTCCTTTAAAAACTGTCACAAATTAAAATTTATTTTGAACAATGCATACGATTTTCTTCCGGAGGAAGCTACACATGTGCCCTATGGACGATCTGGTGAAACACATAGGTGCCAGTAGTGATTGACGTTCGGTATTTTCAAAGTTCAATTTCACTAATTAGGTAATTAAAAATAGATACTTTAAATACCGAACTTTAAAGTTTGTGTGGAAATATTTGGAGATGTAGGCTAATATTATTAGTTGGTTAAGTTGGTTGTTGATTGGTTAATAGTTGTTTAGTTTGTTAGTAGACATGTATATATATAGTACTTGAATGTCATTGTATAGTTAACACATAAAATATATTCAGAAGCTCATTTGAGCACAAAATATATCCCTCTCTCATTTACTGTTTTTGCTCCTCTTCTCTGCTTTGCTCCTCATTTCTGCTCACTGTCGTTGCACTGATTACTACTCCTATGGTGTTCAACATGGTATCAAAGCCAACAAGGTGATGCAGTGAAGATTGAAGAAAAGAGGACTGGATTCATTCGCATGCAATGAAGGTTTCAGTTGAGAAGATCGATGAAAGGAGGACTGGAATCATTCGCATGCAATAAAAGTTTCAGTTGCGATTTAGATCTGTAGATCGCGGCAATTGATGAAGGTTGCAGGTGCAATTGATGTTTGAGAACACTTGAGGATCTGTAAATCGAACATGCAGTTGATATATAAGGCAATTGGTGTTTGAGAATTTGTAGATCGGTAAATCGAATATGCAATTGTATATGAGACAATTGATGTTTGAGAATCTGTAAATCTGATATACAATGAGAGAAATTGGAGAAGATATGAACGATGTAGCTTCGTCAACAACAGTGAATATCAATCACAATCATCCACTATACATATTTCCATCGGATTCACCAGGATCACTGTCGATTGGGATGATCCTAACTGGTATGGACAACTATACTATATGGAGTAGAGCAATGAAGCTAGCTCTACTAGGAAAGAATAAAATTGGCTTTATAGATAGCACAGTAAAGAGAGAAACATACAATGGTGAATTGACAAGCCTTTGGGATAGGTGTAATGCTATTGTGGTGTCGTGGTTGATGGGAAATGTGAGCAAAAGTTTGCTCACTAGAATACTATTCAATTCTGACTCGCATCTGATATGGGAGGATTTGAAGGATAGGTTTGACAAAATTAATAGCTCAAGAACATTCCAACTGCATAAGGAAATAATCACATTACGACAAGGAGGCTTTTCAGTGTCAATGTATCATTCCAAACTTAAAGGACTGTGGGATGAGTATGACTCGATCATACTACCACCTTCATGTTGTGCTAAGTTCAAGGAGTTTGTAGATCATCTACAATATCAGAGGATGCTGCAATTTCTAATGGGGATTAATGATAGTTATGGTCAAGCTAGAAGCCAAGTAATAATGATGCAACAGGTGCCTAACTTGAATCAAGTTTATGCAATGATTAATAACGAGAAGAGCCAGAGAATGATATAGGACATAATGGAACCATCAGCCATGTTTACAGCTAAACAAGGAAGTGGAAGACCTAGGCAAAAGAAACCATATAATCATAATGCAACATGTGACTTTTGTCTAGGAAAAGGACATTGGAGGATAGACTGTTTCAAGCTGATGAAATGTGATTTCTTCCACAAAACTGGACATATACATATGATTGCTATAGAATTATTGGTTATCTTGAAAATTTTAAAGGAAACACTAATGTTTCTAAGAAGGCTAACATAGTGACAAAAGGAGATTTACAGGTTGAAGACACTAATCAAGGAAGTCAGCAAGGTCATGGAGAATTGCAGATGCCTCATCCAAAGATGTACAATCATCCACAATTTGGACATGGACACATCATGTATTCACATCAACAGAACACATACATGAATGTTGGCCAGTTTACTCCCAGCCAACACAAACAACTTCTAAACATGCTTAACAGCAAGAACACAAATGGAGAAACAAGTGCTAAGGCAAACATGGTAAGTATATCTAATTTTACTGCAAAGAAAGTATTAAAATGGATTGTAGATACAGGAGCTACCAATCACATTATTGGTAACCAAAATTACTTACAAAACAAAAATGTGGTAGAGGATGCAGAAAAGGGAAAGGTGCAGATGCCTACTGAAGAGTCAACTAGAATTACCCACACTGATTATTACCATATGGGAGGAGGTTATATCCTTAAAAATGTTTTGTGTGTGCCAACATTCAAGTTCAATCTGATATATGTTTCTAAGGTGACGATAATTGAATTGTAGTGTCACATTTTTTCCAAAATATTGTGTATTTCTGGATCTATTGTCTGGGAAGGTGAGAGAGATTGGTAGTGAGAAAGAAGGGTTATACATACTATATTTAGATACACTAAATAAAATAGGAGAGATGGTCAAGTGTTTCACAGAAACTCTGCAAATTGATCCAGTCATATGACATCACAGACTATGTTATGTGCCTATACATGTTCTGAAAAAGATTCCATGCTTCAAGAGTGTTGATTCTCTTATTTTGAATAATTGTGAAGTATGCCCTCTAGCTAGACAAACTAGAAGCCTTTTCCTACTAGTGTCAGTAGAAGGACACGGTCGTTCCAATTATTACATATGAATGTATTGGGACCTTACAAAGTGGAAACATACAATGACATGAGGTATTTTCTTACTATTGTGGATGACTATCTAGATGGACTTGGATTTTTCTAATGAGACTAAAATTAGATGTTGTCACATTACTTAGATTTTTTTTTTTACTGAAGTACATACACAATTTGATGTGAAGATTAAAAAGGTAAGATCAGATAATAGAACAAAATTTTTTTAATCATCATTGCAAGAAACTGTTTCAAATGCATGGTGTCCTGCATGATATTTATTGTCCACATACACCACAACAGAATGGTGTTATGGAAAGGAAACACAGACACATACTTTAGACAACTAGAACACTCAAGCTCCAAGCTAATTTGCTAGACATGTTTTGGAAATTCTGTGTGGAAGGTGTTGTGTATGTCATGAATAGAATACCCTCTTATGTGTTAGAAAACAAAACTCCATATGAACTACTATACAATAAACTGCCATCACTATCTCATTTAAGGGTAATAAGATGCTTGTGTTTTGCTACTACTCTGGTCAGGCAGGACAAGTTTTGTCCTAGAGCTGTGAGAACCATTCTTCTTGGATATGGTTCTGCACATAAATGATACAAACTATATGATATGGAGAATAGAACATTCTTTATGAGAAGGGATGTAGTGTACAATTTTTCCTTATCAGAATGATGCAAATGATGAATTTGGCATTATGAAGTCACATGAGCATTTCAGTTTTGATGATCTGGTTTGTTCCCAAAACCTGGAAGTTAGGTGTAACATTCCAGACATACAAAATACACATGTAGGCACAGAAAGTGAGACTGTCCCTACTGGAGTTGATAATCCAGAATAATAACTTGCAGATCCATCATCATCTAGTACTGATATTAGAAGGTCTACAAGGGCCAGTATGCCTCCTATATGGCATAAACATTATGTTACCAAACATGGCTCAAACAGTTGTTTATATTTCATATCTGATGGTTTAGGATACACAAGTCTATCATTCATATATCATTATTGCACATGTTTCAACAGACACAGAACCCTATAGCTATTTAGAAACAACAACATATCACAAATGGGTTGAAGCTATGAAGGCTGAAATTCAGGCATTAGAGGACAACAAAACATGGGAGCTGGTGCACTTTCCTGAAGGAAAAAAGGCCATTGAATGTAGATGGGTATACAAAATCAAATACAAAGCTATAGAAAAAGTGGAGAGATTCAAAACTAGATTGATAGCCAAAGGATATAACCAAAAGGCGGGCATTGACTACTAAGAAACATTCTCACCTGTGGTTAAAATGACCACTGTGAGATCAGTCATATCCATTGCAGCAGTTAGACAATGGAAAATTCACCAGATGGATGTCTACAATGCATTATTACAATGAGATCTCTATGAAGAAGTATATATGACACTCCCAGAGGACTTTACCAATCCTGGGATACATAAGCAACAACAGGTTTGCAGACTACTGAAATCCCTGTATGGATTGAAACAGGCTTCCAGAAAATGGAACATCAAACTCACCTCAGCTCTCACCTCATCAGGCTTTGTTCAGAGCCACAAGGACTATTCTTTATTTACTAAGCATCAGGAGGATAAGTTGGTTGTGGTTCTTATGTGTGTAGATGATATGCTCATTACTGGGTATGATGCCACTCTTATTCAGGCCACCAAGCATACATTTCAATCGGCATTCAAGATCAAAGATTTGGGGGAACTTAGATATTTTTTTGGGATAGAATTTGTGAGAAGCTCTCAAGGTATTCTCATGCACCAAAGAAAATATGTCATGGAGCTTATATCAGACATGGGGTTGGCAGGTAGTAATGGTGCCACCTCACCTATGGAGATGAACATCAAGCTCACCACTGTGACTTATGTTCATCATGCAGCTTCACAGTCCATCCCAGATAATGTATTGTCGCGCCCGTTTTTGACCTCGGGGTCTGAACGGTATCCGCAACGTTGCTCTTTGGTGCGGTTCCCTGGATGGAGCAATAATGCTGATTTTGAGGAGTCGCCACCTAATTAGTCAAGTGAATTAGGACACTTGATTTATTGCAATAAAAATACTGCAATTAATCTCCATTTAATGGTCTGCGAAATTAATGAGATTCTGAATCAGGGTTCTTTATTATCTTAAAGGGAAGGGGTTAGGCATCATTTAAGATCCGCTAACTTGCGGTTATTCATTCAAACCTAGGTTAATTATTTATTGCCTTTTTATTCTACCTATTCTAAGCATTTTTTCATAATTTATAATTAAAATAAAGTGCAATACAGAATAATAAAACTAAAATTAAATGTGACATAAAATAAAACTCCGAGACATTTTTTAGCCCTTTTAGGGCCTTCTGCACAAGATGATCTCCGAGTACCTGCATAAACACTTAGTAAAAGTGTTAGTAGTAGAATAAATAATTTTAAAGCAATGACAAGAATTAATAAGTAAAGCCAAAAAAATAAATCCGTCTTTTGCACAGAGGAGGCCTTGGAAATCAGACGGAGATTCCTTCATCGGCCAATATTGTTAAAAAAAACAATAAAATAAATAAAACTTTCAGATCCGCGCCAAAACAGTAATAGTTTTAAACACGGAGGGCTCAGATATATAATAATAAAGTGGGACATCCTAAACAAGTGCGGCTGCGAGAATTCGCTCTGCCATCGCATGTTGGTTATCCTGTGTAAGTAGAAGAAATCATCAACGCCCAGAAAGCTTCATTTATTTTATTTTCCGTCTTTGCAACTGTGGAGGCCTCAAAAATCGACGGATAACTTTTTCATTGGCCAATGTAGTATCATGTTCAAAATCAGTTTAATAAAAGTGTATATGTTTATCCGGAACAAAAATCGGTTTCAGTCAGTTTAATAAAACATGGAAGGGCAAAATCGTCCGAATCAGCCCAGAATATAGCGAAAATCAGCCCGAAATAGCCAAAAATCAGTAGCAAAATGTCGAAAATCAGTCCAAAAAGCCAAAAAATCATTCCAGCGACAATGGCCTAAAATCAGTAACCAAATAGCCGAAAATCAGTTCAAATAGCCGAAAATTAGTCTAACAACAATGACCAAAATTGGTCCATTAAAATAACCAAAAAATAGTAATAACAATGACTGGAAATCAATAACCAGATAACCAACAATCAGTCCAGAAAATGACTGAAAATCAATCCATAAAATGGCGAAATAGTAGAGCAGTAGCCAAACATTCGCTGGAGTTTTTAAACTCCGACAAGATTCAAATCACAAAATAAATCAGTCCATCCAAGAATATTCCACAGATCAAAATAGAACCGAACCAAGTATTTAATGGAGTGGCATTACTACAACAGTAGTAAACACCGGAGCAACGCCGCCAGTGATTGACGAGAGCAGTGGCGAGGACGATGGGGTGTTGGTTTGACGGTGAGCAGTGGGTATTGCGGTGGTGGTCGACTAAAGAGGAGAGGGGTCGATGGGACAATGGTGGTTCAGCGAGCATATGGGGAGGATGATGATGGTTTGTACTCCGGCGGCGTGACTTCGCCGGAGAATACTGGCAGAGCGATGGAGGTGTGGTTCGATGGCCCGGGCGATGGGTTCGACGACGGGCGTGAAGGTAGTTCGCTGGCGATGGGAGTTTCAGTGGTGAGGTGTGGAAAACTGAGAGAGAAATATATGTGTTATGCGGCTGAAGTGGTGGTGGTTGTGTGTGGTTCGTCGGAGGTCTGACGACGACGGGAGACGAGGTGCGGGGGTGACGGGATGGGCTTAAGGTGGAGGTTCGCTGGAGGTCGTTGGGTGTTCACCGGAGCTGCGAGCTCCGGCGAAGGGCGAGGGTGTCGGCGATGGCAGTGGGTTGAAGGTATTAGGTGTGGTGGTCGACGCAGGGAGAGAGGGTGAGGGTGAGGGAGAGGGAAGATGTGGGCTGCTGTTGTTTTTTGAGAACTGAGAGTATAAGTTTTATTTATAGGATAGTGTGTTAGGGTTTGGTATTTGGGGAGGAAAATGAAAAGTGTGGTATTGTTTTGGGGGGAGGGGTGGAATGAAAAGTGGGTTTTGATTTTAGGAGGAAAATAAATGAGAGTGTTTGGATGAAATAATATAAAATAATGGTGTTGGATTGGACTGATTCAAATTGTGTCTTGGACTGGACTGGTTTGACAAAAATGGAAAATGAATTAATTGTTTAAAAGAAAAATTATTTAAAGGTACAAAATTATCAAAACTAAAAATGTCGATGCAATAATGATAAAATGCAATATTTAAGAAATGTTTAATGCCTAATTAAAAAGAAAAACGGGATGCCAATTAATTATTTAAATGGATGCAAACATAATAATAATAGAAACATAATATTAACAAAGACATAATGCTTAATTTAAAACAAAAGATGCAATGCCATATTTGTGAAGAAATAAACATAGAATATTATGTAAAAAAATGCAAAAATGATGATTAAAATGCGGTGTCCTAAAACACATAAAATTGCAATAAATATACGAAAAACGAGTCAAAATTGACTGTCAACAGGTATCACATCCTCAGTTATCGAATTTACCACTAAAGGACCCAATCATCTATAGGAGATTGATTGGGAGGTTGCTATATCTCACTAATACCAGACCTGATATAGCATTTGTTGTGCAGTGTTTGAGTCAATTTATGCAGGAGCTTAAAACTTCTCATTTGGAAGCTGGAATGAGACTTTTCAGATACATCAAGAAAGCACCAGGTTCAGGCATCCTTATGTCCAGTTCTAGCACAGATCAGCTTCAAATATTTTGTGATGCTGATTGGGGGTCTTGCATTAATAGTAGGAGATCCATTACTGGGTATTTGATTATGTTTGCCCATTCACCAGTCTCCTGGAAGTCCAAAAAACAAGTGACTGTCTCCAGAAGCTCAGCAGAGGCTGAGTATAGGGCCATGGCAGCCTCAGTTACTAAAGTAGTATGGTTTACTGGTCTATATGCAGAGCTAGGAATACAGGGAAACCCTGCCAGTATCTGTCCTCACTGATTGCAAGTCAGCTCCTCAGATTGCAGCCAATCCTGTCTTTCATGAATGCGCATTGATATAGATTGTCATTTTATAAGGGAATGATCAAGCAGGGCTCATTCATACTGCGTATCTCCATTCGCATGAACAACTAGCAGATATACTCACCAAGGCCCTCAGCACTGTCCATCACACTTATCTTGTATCCAAGCTAGGAATGAAGATCATCTTCATATCTCCTAGCTTGAGGGGGGATGTGGAAATACTTGGAGATGTAGGCTAATATTATTAGTTGGTTAAGTTAGTTGTTGATTGGTTAATAATTGTTTAGTTTGTTAGTAGATATTTGTTAGTAGACAACATAGATACTTCATGTATATATATATATAGTTCTTGAGTGTCATTATATAGTTAACACAGAAAATATATTCAGAAGCTCATTTGAGCACAACATATCTCTCTCGTTTAATGCTTTTGCTCCTCTTCTCTGCTTTGCTTCTCATTTTTGCTCACTGTTGGTGCAATGACTACTGCTCCTATGGTGTTCAACAGTTCGATCCAGTAAATTTCAATACGCGCAAAAATTAAATTCTTTGACAAAATATATTCATAATTTATCGAGACCTTTGTGAAAGTAGATGATTTTGGAAGATATAAATTGACTTCACTAAATGGCTAGAATTATCTTTTGATCTAATACTACACTGCTTTGGAATTTCACGTGGAAATCATTAGATAACATAGCTAGGTTTGTTTTACTACTTATTAATTGAAATATGAAGCTCTTTGAGTTTATTGTTGTTATAGTAAGATGTGCTTAATTGGTGTAGTCATTAGTTATCAATTTAGCTAGTCTAGGCTTATGTCCACTAGCTGAGGTAAATACCATTTCTTAACTGAATGAAGAAGCCCGATCGTCAGTCAATAAGTTAAAAGTATATGTCCTTCTAACTAAATAAATTACCAATTCACATGCTTAACATAATCACTTATTGCTTGTTGTTACTTTTAAGTGTCCAAGTAAAAAATATCTGATAGAAATAGTAATTATTATATTACGGGCTATACATAGGGGCGAACGTGTCGTGTCAATACGATAGAGGAATAATCTCATAATTGACTCATATAGAGTAAAAAGTTGCAGCTATATATATAGACATGCAGAGATCACCCCCTTCACGCTCAACACACATTGATCAAAACTTTGAAATACTCCTCAACATTTAGAAGTAAAAATCAGTTAACGAAGATGAATTTGTGGAAGCTTTACCAACTTTTCATTATGAACACCCACAAAAGGCTAGAGTTCTACGTACAAGCTTAAGAGAAAGAGAGAGCAGTCGAACTGCTGTTTATAGAGAAAATGAATGAATAACCTAGCTATGAAGGTAAAAGACTATTTTACCCCTGAAGTATGAAAAGACTATTTTACCCCTGAATAATATTTATATTTAACCACTATTACTACTTAATATCCTCAATACCCCCCCCCCCCCCCTCAAGCGAGGATGTAAAAACAAATTCTTCATTCCGAGCTTGGAAAGAAGATGCATATGGTGTCCTGGTAACAAGGCCTTAGTCAACATATCCGCTGGCTGGTCATCAGTCAAGATATATGTCGGAGAAATCAGACCAGATTGCACCTTCTCCCTGATGAAGTGACAATCGATCTCGATGTGCTTGGTCCGCTCATGAAACACTGGATTCGTAGCAATTTGGATTGCAGATTTGCTGTCACAATGAGTCGAAACAGTAAGTCGCAAGAACACACCAAGCTCTGCGTCGCAATAAGCCGACAGAATGTTACTATCTGCTGCTGCTATCAGCACTCCTAAGCCAGGTGCTTGCTTAACATACCTTACAACTCTTTCAGCTACGACCATATGGGACTGTTTGGGTGCTTGCATAAATTGACTCAAACATTGAACTGCGAAAGATATGTCCGGTCTAGTATTGGTCAAATACAGTAGTCGTCCAACCAAATTTTTAATAAGTCTGGATTTTTCAAGAGATCACAAGATGTAGTTTGCCTGTTGCTGCCCCATCTTTCCCTGCTTCCTTCACAAGAGCATCATATTCAGTTGAAGTAAGTTTCACATTTGCTTCCATTGGGGAAGTTACTGGTTTGGAACCAGTTAAGCCCATGTCCTCAATCAGCTCCAGTGAGTACTTTCGTTGATGCATCACTATCCCCTCTTTATTCCTTGCAAATTCAAAACCTAGAAAGTACCTAAGCTCACCAAGGTCCTTGATTTTGAAATGATGTTGCAAGATAGTCTTTGTCTCATCAATAATCCCTTGATCATTACCAGTCAAGAGAAGATCATCCACATATATCAGCACTATAGCTATTTTATCTCCATCCCTTTTGATAAGCAGAAAATAGTTAAAAGGACTTTGGACAAAACCAGATGACTTCAGTGCAGTGGTTAGTTTTATATTCCACTGCCGGGAGGCTTGCTTAAGATCATATAATGATTTAAGCAGCCTGCAAACTTGTCCTTGTTCATGTGCAATTCTTTGTGGCAAGCTCATATACATCTCCTCATTTAGATCCCCTTGAAGGAATGCATTGAATACATCTATTTGTTGAATAGCCCAACCTTTAGAAACTGCAACTGAAATTACACTCATGACAATGACCATCTTCACAACTGGAGAGAAGGTCTCCTGGTAGTCTACCCCTTCTCTTTGATTGTATCCCTTAGCTACAAGCCTTGCCTTAAATCTCTCCACCTCACCTGTAGACTTATACTTAATTTTATATACCCATTTGCAACCAATGGCCTTCTTGTTGTGAGGCAAGTCAACAACCTCCCAGGTTTTATTGTCTTCTAGAGCTTGAATTTCTGAATTCATGGCTTCTACCCACCTTGAATCATCGGGTCGCCACGGTATATCCGTGCTCATGGTTCATCGAGATTCTGCTAGAACCGTGATATCGAGCAGAGACCCCAGATAATCCACCACCTTGATATCGATATACACATCCCGCCTCGACCGTTGTGTGAGGGGAAAGTGTTGACTCGACGATGAAATCATTCAACCAGATTGAGTTCTCTCGCCTGGCTGGACCTTCTAATATCCTCAAGAACACCGCACTTCATCAGCTTCTCCATCTTCCAAGTTGGCTACATGGTTATCAACAGATGATGGCCTCTCTAGTGGCACCTCTGCTGTCTCCACCTCTGCATCTACTGGTCCTCCTCCAGAAACATGCTCATGATGTATACTCACATTCTCCACTGGAATAGATCGCGAGGAACTCGCAATATCAGGAAACAAACTATGATCAGAACATGGAGATATAGTTGAGTCTCCATTCTCCTTGAATTGTTGGTAGGGGAATATGTTTTCATGAGTGACATCTCTGCTAACAAAGATTGTCTCATCAGACAAGTTCAGCAGCTTGTATCCTTTCCTGTTGATAGCATATCCAAGTAGTACTGCCTTAATGGTCATTGGTTCAAACTTGTCTTTGCTTACCCAGTTTGAGGCATAGCAAAGACATCTTATCACCCTCAAGTGTGAAAGTGAAGGTATTCTTTTAAACAACTTCTCATAGGGTGAAACATTACCTAATATAACAGTAGGAACCCTGTTAATGATATAAACAAAGCACCGCACACACTCACCTGCATTTAACCGGCAGTGACCATGTAACTCACGGCCCCGCAATCTCCAAAATGTGCCTATGTTTCCTTTCAACTACTCCATTCTGCTGTGGAGTATAAGGGCAAGACCTTTGATGTATGATCCCTAATTTAGTAAAGAGATCTAAACAAGCAGTATTAACAAATTCAGCCCATTATCTCCCGACACTTAATACCACATTAAACTGAGTTTTATCTCAGAGAAACAAATTTTTGAGAACAGATATCACATCGATTTAATGTGTAATTAGAAAATCAATTTACATCTAGTGTATTCATCAAACACAGTAAGGAAATATGTCATATTATCATAAGATGACACTCTATAAGGACCCCAGACATCCAGGTGTAAAAGTTGGAAAGGTATTTCAGTTCTACTCATACTGTCAGGGAAAGACTTTCTTGTTTGTATAGCTAATGGACAAACATCACAATGACATATTGAGAAATTCGATTTGAGTTTGAAAGCAGTAATTTTCCTAAGCATACTCAATGGGACATGCCCCATTCTTCTGTGCCAGAGCTCAGCTTCCAGCTCATCCTTGGAGATCACTATCAAAGAGGCATGGGCATGTGCCTTTATTTCTTCCTTGTAGCTTCTACCTGATTCCAGTATGTACAATCCATCAACTTCTCTACCAGTCTCCTTGACCTTCCCAGTAAACAGATCCTGCAGGACAAAGAAGTCAGGGAAAAATCTTGCACATCAGTTTAACTCTCTGGTTAACTTCGACACTGAGAGCAGATTGAACTTAAAAGTAGGAACACACAGCACATGCTCAATGAGATCACCACTCTTCAATCTGCAACTCCCAGTATGTGTGATTCTAGCCACAACACCTGTAGGAGTCAGACTCGCCCTGCACTATCCCTATCCCTTTTCTCAATCATGTTGTTATTACTAACCATATGGTTAGTTGCCCTTATGTCCACTATCCAATTTGAATTAATGGTACCCCTATGTTCATAAGACATAAGGTTACCTGCCATGTGAGCCTTGACCACTGCCTTGTCCTGCTGGTCCAACACCTGTAGCACCTTTTCATATCCGGTCGACTACTCGAGATAGTCCGCTCGAGAATATCATGTCATTGCTTAGATAACTCCTCATATCTCTCGCAGCGGGTCGTGAACATCGCCGTTGCATTCACCTTCCTTTTCTCCTTGGAATCTGCCATTCGTCTATAATATTTTTCTGCAACATGACCTTGTTTCTTGCAGTAATCACAGAAAAACAACAACTTGCGACAATTCTCTCTAATATGACCTTTCATCTGCACAATCACGAAACCACCGCATCGATTTGGTTTCTTTTGTTGATATTGTGTTGACTTCCCATATAAAGCCATAGACTCAGTCGAATCAATGTCTCTGAATCTTCCAGTAATGGACTTCTGACTTTCATCTTGCGCAATCATAGCATATGCTTGATTGACACTAGGCGTAGGTGTTAACAACAAAATGTGGCTTCGTGCTTGATTATAGCCATCATTTAATTCCATCAAAAACTCTAATAACCTCTGGCTAGCAATGTGATCAACATAAGCCTGGGGGCTGTCGCATTCACATGTAGGTGGAGGAATTATGGAATCGATCTCATCTCATAGATCCTTCATTCGTGAATAGTAACTGGCCACATGAGACACTCCCTGCTGCAGCATACTCAGTTCCTTTTTCAATTGATATACTCGAGACAAGTTGATTTTGTCGAATCACTCATTCAAGTCCCTCCAAACAGCTAAAGCAGTGGAGCGATACAAGATACCACTCAGCAGATCTCGACTAACATTCTTCATGATCCACGACATCACCATTGCATTACAACGATCCCACTGCTTCACCAGATTTCCTTCATACATATCTCTTCTCACTGTACCATCAATGAAACCGATCTTATTCTTCGTCAACAAGCTGAGCTTCATCGCGCGACTCCATAATGTATAATTTTCCATTCCCGTTAGCTGAATCTCAACAAACACAAATTTGAGTATCAGATGAGCTCAAAAATAATGGATTATTGTGATTCACTATGTTTGAACACAGGTTCGAAGTTTCCTCCGTAATCGCTGGTGTATTCTATGAGGTATTCTCCATAGTAATCTACTCCCACTAAAATTCAAAACAGAAAATTGAAACAAACAACAACTACAGTAGATCGATTGATCTTCCAAATCTCAAATATCATAGATCGAATGTCGATCATGTACGAACTAAACCAGAAATTTGATTTTCACCTGTCGATTGTAATATGTATGTTGTAAACTGTGTTGCATGTGTCTGATTGGTCTCGAATTGAACCACGAACAGAATAATTTCCAGAAGCGATCTTCGATTTGCAGATTTGCAAAATCGTTCTTCAATTAGGGCTTTTCTCCAGCTTCGATTTCTCAACAACAACCATTAGTTGGCTCTGCTACCATGTTAGAAACAAAAATCATTTAATGAAGATGAATTTGTGGAAGCTTTATCAACTTTTCATTATGAACACCCACAAAGGGCAAGAGTTCTATGTACAAGCTTAAGAGAAAGAGAGAGCAGTCGAACTGATGCTTATAGAGAAAATGAATGAATAACCTAGCTATGAAGGTAAAAGACTATTTTACCCCTGAAGTATGAAAAGACTATTTTACCCCTGAATAATATTTATATTTAACCACTACTACTACTTAATATCCTCAACAGCCTTGTTTTCCATTAGTTGAGTTTGATACTTTGAACTCTTACCTGAGAGAGATGAAGTTGACTACCATTGCGTCAAAGAAGACCTTAATACTTTTGATTGTAAGTATTATGTATTTTTTTATATATTGACTTTTTGTGTTTGATCAGTTGAGTTACTTGCTTAACTTCAAAAAGTTAGTGGATCATTACTTTGTAGAAGACACTTGGGATGATTTCACATAATACATTGAGTCAGAACTATATCAAGTTAATAACGTAAGTATCTCTATGAGTTTATTAATTTCATTGCATTTGATATTTATTCAAATTAGTTTGTTGGTTGCAGAAGAATTGGATGAACATTGATTATGGAGGAATTTTTTTTTACAAACTTGAACCTGATGAGAAAATTATTTTGGAAGATAGTGTCACCATGTAAGATCCTCTATTTTTTTCGGATATACTATAACATTAGAGTAAAGGGTGTACAAATTTTGGGATTGTTGATGTTGGATGAGTGTTGTGACAACACGAGTAATGGTAACATCACTTATGAACATAAGTCTGTAGTGTTGTGACAACATCATAGACAACATCTCTATAAACGATTTTGCATATTCTTCCTGCCAAAACAGTGAGTGTTACTGTGAGGTAAAAATGACATAGACAAGCTAACCAGGAAGCTGTGTTTAAAACGTGAGAAAAGAATAAGTCAAGTTTGGAAGGAAAGCGATGTGAAGATCAAGTCAATGTAGTTGAGGATTTCATGGAGTTTGAATCGGTCCAAGCTGCTACCTATTTTATCTCAACTTCCGTAACCAACCAGTGAGAATTTCAAGGAAATTTCACACTATAAATAGAGGAGTAACTTCAGAGTATCGGTATCAAGATTACAAAGAAAAGAATCACCAAGAGAGCTCACAGAAATTCACTCTAGAAACTGGATCAAATACCACTGCCTAAAGTAGTATAACAACATCTAGTCTCACATTACTATTGTTGCCCAGATTCTAGATTAAGCTTATTGATGAAACAATTGTAATGAAGATGTTGTATGCTTCTTTATAAATGTTTTCTCTTTAGGCTGAAGTCATCTGCGACTTTGTTTTTATAATTTTTTTTTTATTTCTACAAATTCTAAAAAGAAATTCAATTGTAATTGTATATAATATATACATTACTTCGGTCATTGACCATCAAAGACTATATTAATATATACCCTTAAAAATATAAACCTTGTATATTTTACTTTTTTCGATGCATTTACTCTTACTAGAAAAACAGTCTACGGTGACAGTTCACGTGTGACAGAAATGCAAGTGTCACATCTTTTTACTAAATTTATGTCTTTTCTTGACATTCATGTAACAGTGTTTTTAAGTGTCATAAAATTATGACATTTGTGTGACAAATTTTTTAAGTGTCATAAAATTATGACATTTGTGTGACAAATTTTTTAAGTGTCATAAAATTATGACATTTGTGTGACGGTTTTTTAAGTGTCATTTGTTTATAATGTTTATGTGACGGGTTTGTGAAATGTCACATAAATAAGTGACTTGTGTTTTAAATTGACAAAAAATGACGCGTTTGACTGATTAAAACGACACTATTTTTATTATTTATTTATCACTTTTTAATTTAAATTAAGACCTACACAATTTTTATTTCTTTTTTAGAATTGTTTTTAATAAAACAAACTAAAGTTAGATTCTTTTGCATAATTTGGATGATCTTAAATGATTCTACAGTTAGTAATCTTACAATATGAGTACTTGTTATGGCAAAATAAAATATGCTTAAAGGAAAACCAATAGAAAGTACATTTTGAATGAAAATTCAAAAAGAAAAAGAAAATAAAAGAAAATGTAAAATTACATACTATACAGTTGCTGAGAGAAGCCGATTATTGTCCGCCCAATGTATCAAATTGGCTACTAAAACCCGTAAGGCCCTCGAGCTAAAACCCTAACACTTTTCATTAAGAGATCTCTATTGCTCTCAATCGTACTCTCCTTGTCTCAACAAAATTCAATGACAGTCTCAGTTATATCAATGGACAAGATTAAAGCTTTCTGGCACTCTCAAGTTCATGGAGAAGAAAAATGGAATCTCAATATGGTATCTCATTTTCTCTATTGTCTTAAATACACGTTATTCATATATACATATCAGTAACCTAGGTGAGAGTCCCCTTTCAAACCCTAGTTGTTGCCCTCTTTGCCAAAAATGGCAAGGCAAGATGTATGCTCGCTTTTCTTCAGAGATACATATTAAAATCTTCTACGGTTGTCTCTGTATTGGTTAGTTTTCGATTTGTACTGTATTGTTTCTTGCTTTTGTTTTTAATTTTTGGTTATCTATTTGAATTTAAGGTTTAGATTTGTATTCTAAATTGCTACTTGGATTCTCTGGTCATTAATTTGGTTGATTTTCATTTTTCCATTAGTTTAGTTCTATATTTCTTCTGGATTTTAGGGTTAAAAAGCATAGCAGAGGTACGAGTTGAAGTTGTAGATGAAGTGTTTGATGAAAGTCCTGAACAAGCAATGCATTTTCATTAGTTGAGAACCCCCAAACCAGATGAGGTCTCCCCTATGACATTTGCATTTTCCTCAATATAATTTTGATGTCATAGTAATATTGTAACCTTCTTTAGATATTTTGCACGTGAAATTTACGCTCTTTTTTATTAACTTGAATGCAAATGAGCAGGTTTCTTCTCAAGTCGCAGACGCCAAAATAGTAATAGTCCATCCTTGTTAACTTGTTACCATTGAACTTTCCAGGGATTTGATGGACCTTTTACTCACCCCAGCTTCGAAGGTTTTGAATAACTGGTTTGAGGTTGTTTCATTTTTACTATTAAGTTTCTCTTAATTTCTCCACCAGTCTGCTTAAAATAGTTTTGTTTGATATGTGAAGTTGTCTGAATGTTCAAGATTGTGACCCGATCAATGATATATGTCATTAATTTTATTGAGTATGCTTTTGTCCTTAGATAGTGTTCGAAACCTAAGATAAGTGAGTTCTAATAAACTTCTAATTTTGAAGGCTAGTTATCATTGTTTCCAAATCTTATTGGAATATACATTTATGTATATCTTTTTAATAAATTGTGCAATTTGATAGCTAGAATTTTCTAATGGTTGTTTCTTTCCCGTTTCACTGTAACAGTTGTGGGAGGGAAAGGGGAAGGGCGCACATGGGAAGGAACACCTAATAGGTGCAAATAGTGATATTTACTTACTGAGCAATAATGATACCCATATAACCCTTCAATTCTTTCAATAATCTATTGACAATGCATCATTAGATGCTTGTAAATCTACTGGATGCATTATAATGATGTGATGACTTAAGGGGAAATAATGGATGGTATGGGGACAACTGTTTAAAAAATTTAGAGGATCATGTTTCAGAAGTAAACAGAAAAGCTGGTTCACAGGAGTTGACAGAGTCTGAGGCATCTAGCTCAGTGAACCTGATGAAAATAAAAATGTTAAGTGTCACATAGTTCTTAATAACATGAATATCATCTGGATATTGTATGCGGGATCCGACTTGCAAAATGTTCAGAGTAATGCACAACAATCTACAGGAACTTGTGGTCGGGATACAACTGTTTACTTAAAACTGATACTGTCTGGAATGCGATTTCAGTATGACGTCTTTCCTGATGGTGGAACTTGGGTATCTAGACAGTCCATAACAGTTCATGATTTCTGTCTTAAAGACAACAACAACACTGCCCCTTGGAAACTAGTATAGAAAGTTTCTTCACGTATTTGGAATTGCAAATAGTTTACATCCATTATGCTGGATCTAAAATTCTTTCTTTTGTTGGATTATCAAGGTGCTGGGATACTATCAATCAAAAGGCTATCAAAGGAAGTCTTCTTCCAAAGTATTTAAGCTGGATCTTGAAGCAGTAAGACCTGATCCCGCTATCCCTCTTGAGGAGTACCAGTACGTTTACTCTTTCCCTTGAACTTCTCCTCAATTTGGCACCTGTCTCTTTCCCTGGGAAATTTTGTGGTCTCTGTAATTTGCTCAATTTATTTCAGAGAGCAGGTCTTTATGTAACCTTTATGTGCATGTATAGTTTCGTTAGGATGCGCTCAGAAGTGAAGTGCCTGAATTCTAGGTCATAAAAATGGTAATTGAAGAGTAGTTTGAGATTCTGTGCTTTAAAGGTAAAAAGGGCCTGGGATGTAAGAAGCACATGGCTTCATGCAAGATGACATATACTCGTTCATTTTCACCCATCATATAGAAAAGGAGTTTATGCTAGTCTTTTATGATGTTCACTTCATAATGCATCATTTGAGTTGTCATCCTCATTATATTAACATGAAAAAATTGTGGCTTTCTTCTTCTAATTTGTTGGAATCTTCTTCTATCATATAGGTATCGAGAATATTTTGATCGTGAGTGGGTTGAAGGAGATGATGACCATGAAAATATTTGAAGAGTTCGTGTTCGTATTGCATAGGAGATGAAATTTAACAATGTTTCAGTCTTGTATTAAGCACTTTATTAACGCTTTGAATGATTATTCATTTTGGGAATACTTTGTACAACAGATTCTAGCTATTTAATGTATATTTTTAGTGTTATTTAAATTCTTAGACCATTTTTAAATTGCCAAAAATAAATCCAGCCAAATTTAATTTTTCCGCCATATTAAAATTAATTATTAATTTAATAGAAATTAAAAAAAAAATTGAATCAAAATTTAAATTTATGTGACGGGTTTGAACCGTCATCTGTTTGTGATATTTGTGTGACGGGTAAAAACCATCATCAGTTTGTGATATTTGTGTGATGGGTAAAAACTATCACATATCGTGTGACGATTCCAGAACCGTCATTTGTTTGTGACAGTGACAAAGGTGACACTTACAGGAACCGTCATCTTAGGGGTTAGATGACGATTTTTATCTGTCACCGTAGGGTATTTTTGTTGTAGTGTCTTTAAGATTTGTCATTGTTTTATCGAGTGTTGCCTCAAGTGTTGACACAACACTGAAGGCAACATAAAAGAACTGTTTAGCTTTTCAAGCTTTTTGAATCTTTAGTTTTCTTACGTTTATTTGCTTATCCGTAGCCTAGGACCTAACAAGTGGTATCAGAGCCAACATTTAACACAATAAGTGCTTGGTCTTGTATCTAATGGTTATGGACTCCACTATTTAAAATGTTGGTAGACTTTCGATTCTTGATGGAACAATTATGTCTATTGGAAGATCCGTCTACGTTCGCACATCAAATCCATTGATGTTTGGGCATGGAGATCTGTCATCGAATGATATGTTGTTCCCAAGTATTCAGCAGATGAGGATGGTGATATTCTTTCCAAACCCGAATCTGAGTGGACTGTGAAAGAAATCAATAATGTCAGTTTTAACGAAAAGACCTTGAATGTTATATTTGGATGGGTAGATCTGTATATGTTCAAACTCATTCGATCAGATATCGACTAAGGACGCCGGAGACCTCGCAAACTCATCATTGTGGTACCTCGAGTGTGGGACGAACAAAGCTACGCATGCTTTTGAGCCAATATGAGCGCTTGCGGATGGAAAAATATGAGGATACAAAGTCCTATTTTGAAAAGTTAATTGACATTGCAAATCCATGTCAAGTGTTTGGTTCTTCTTTGACCAACACACAACTTGTGGACAAAATCCTCAGATCTCTTTCTGAAAGGTTTTAACATAAAGATTTGTGCTATTGAAGATGTCCATAATCTTGCCACAATGGATCAACATGCCTTGATGAGAATCTTTCACACTTATGAGATGAACATCAAGAGCCAAAGAGATTTGTATAGGGACAAGACGATGACACTCCAAGGACAAACCTCGGAAACAAACATTGGAGACGAGGATGAAAACCTTGAGGAACTAGGTGATGGTGCAACTGTTGTCTTACTCACTCGACGATTTAATTCAATAATGAGGAAGATCAACAATGATCGAAGTAAAGCTAAATATATGCAACACCAAAACCCATTTTTCAATAAACAACCAATAAGATCACCTTCAGGGCAAAGAAGTGATAATCCATTGAGAAAAACAAACTCAGACAATACCAATTTTAAGTCCAAATAACTCGAGGGAGTGCAATGTCATGCATACTCGGGTTGGGGACATTATGCAAATGAGTGTGCAAACACCCTTAGAAAAGTTGGTAAAAGTATGTGGGTGTCCCTCGGTGATGATGAAAATGAAGAAGAGGAAATAAATCGAGAAGAAGAATCACAGGCGATGCTGGCAGCAATGTTCGAACATTCACTGTTCGACAATGAAGATGTTGTTGACAATGCTGTTACAACATCTGTGACAACATTGGATACAACATCTGAAATCCCAGCAACATCGAAAAGATATGTGTATTTTGACTATTCTAATGTTAGTTATTTTAGTGGTTTAATTTCTTCATGTGAAACTATAAACCTGGATCTAGTTGACTCTAAAGATGAAGTGATAAAAGAATTACAAGATCTTTGTAAAGCTTGATCACATAATCTGAGCAACTAGATTCAAAAACAAATCTTTGGCTCTTAAAAATAACAATCTTAAAGGCACTATTAACCGATTAGAGGTAGCACTTACCAAGAAGGACCTAGAACTTGGTAAGATCCGTGCAAGATTGAATTTAGCTGAGACCACCTTCCAAAGGCTCAACATGGGGACCTCCAAATTGGATGAATTTTTAAACTTCAGCAAACCGACACAGGCTAGGCTTGGGTATTAATCACCTCATAAACCAAAAACTTCTAAGATCCATAGTAAAAGTGAGAAGATAAAATTTGTTAAAGAAACACACAATGCTAATAATAACTCACATAATACTAAGGACAGAGAAGTTTGGATGCAACTACTGTAAGAAGTTAGGTCATTTAATGCCCTACTGCTATAAACTTCAAATCTCTGTGCTCAGATCGTTGTCGAAGATGTCGTCACCAATGTTGTCCAACATTGCTAACAACATTCGAACCAATCAGCCTGAGAACAGATAGAAGAAGAGTTTTGAAAAAGTGTGGGTACCTAAACTAAACATGCGTTGTAATGTGTGTATAACTGCTCTACGTACTAACATTATAGGTTCTTGGTATTTCGATAGTGGTTGTTCACGACACATGACACATACCAAAAACTTACTGAAGGATTATGATGTATTCAACGGATGATACATGATCTTTGGTGGGGGAAGCAAGAGTAGGATAATTGGTAGATGAACCCTCAATGTTTCTGACGTACCATTGAAGAATGTTCTTCTTGTAGAATGATTAGTGGCTAATCTACTTAGCATAAGTCAGCTATGTGACGATGATCTCGAGGTAAAATTCAACAAGCGTGAATGTAGAGTTACATATTTTGTCAATAAATGTGTTATGTCAGGTACCCGAACTGGAGATAATTGCTATCTCGTCGGTGGATAAGATTTCTGAAATGACACAACACTATGGCATCAGAAGTTGGGACACGCCAATTATCGCAACTTGGAGAAATTAATCTCTTATGAAGCTGTTAAAGAAATTCCCAAACTGAACCCAAATGTTTAGACAATGTGCGAATATTGTAAAAGGTAAGCAGACTCGTGTTCCCCATAATATTGTTCAACACGACGGACAACACTCAGGTACGTCTCATTATTTTCAATTATTACATATGGATCTTATGGGTCCTATTGAAGTAGACATCCTAGGAGGTATGAGATATTCCTTTGTGATAGTAGATGATTTTTCTAGATATACATGAATTTATTTTCTAAAAGAAAAATCACAAATTTTGACATGTTTAAAGTACTATACTCTAGGATTAGAAACTTGTTTTGTTCTTCCATTTTTCGGATCAGATCCGACGGACAACACCCATCTTTACTTTTCAACAAGTAACGTATCAATGAAAGTCACAAAGTACTTGTTCCCCCTCTAGTTTGTACAAACTTTAAATCACATATATCAGTGTGAATAGGTTTTAGAGGAGTGGTGTTTCTTTCGATTGAGTTTTTTTTCATATCATATACAAATTCACATTTATATGATCAAATAAAATAATAATATCTATTCAATCAAGAATCAGACTCATATTTAACAAAATATGGACGATTCTTCTAATCCCAATTCAGTATCGACGACATCCTTTCCCATGTGTCTACCGTAGCAACATATATAGCCACTTTGAACATGCTAAGGTAAGACATATGCTATTTTAGGAACATATGATCATTACTTAATGATGTCAATTACTTACAACATGATTATACTGTAATCTCAATACTATTGTTAGTAAAGTTATGATTTCAATCTTTTCAATGAAATTCCAACTAATCCATTGTAGCCTCTTCATAATTCATATGGAACAAATTAAATCAAGTAAATTGTTTTGTTGTCAAGTTTATATCATTCGTATACTAGAACACATGAGCATTTCAATAAGAAGACAGTCTCAGCCTTTAATGAATGCAAAATAATCTAGTAACAAAATTCATCATTTGTCTAAACTTTAAATTGTTCTAACAACTTTCAAGTATAGATATTATCCATCAAACAAAGGAATTCATATATATCATATAACAACTTGAAAGTAGAGTTCACATGATCTTTATGCAACATAGTTATGTTATGATACTTTTGTTTGACGTGAAATAACAAGTTTATAATAAGCATATTAAATATGTTATTCCTAACTTTATTTAGAATGCATTCATGATCATCAGTCATCTACCCAAGTATTTAAAATAAATTTCTTAAAATCATAAAGGATAGAAAATCATAAATAAATAATGAATGAAGTTAGAGAGTAAAACCCAATATTTTCATATACTTCTTGATCCATTACATTCCTCAAAGTGAATGAACGTCATTTATATGACATTACTATTGTAGCGAAACACTGCAAAGTCTCCATTGACGCCACTAGTTGTAACTTTTAGAATGATTTGGAACCTAATTATTGTCGACAACTTTTCTCTATTCTGTCGATTCATTTTTATCATCACAAAAATTATGATCATCACAAAATTTTGATCATCGCAAATTTTTTGATCATTACAAAAACTTTTGATCATCTATTGTGATCATTCCCTTAAATGACAATGAAATTCAAATTTTGTGTGCTTCAAGGGAACATCTTCAAATATAATGCAGAAAACATTGCAGGCTATAAACCTTTAACTTTTGTTATCGAATTTCCACTGGCGGCATGGTGTAATGACCATTACCATCGTTGCTTTATTTGAACTTCCTCATAACCCATATATCTCTTTAAAACACCTTTCGTACACTTAGAATTTTGTCTTAATCTTGTTGGTAAAAGATGGTGTACGAAAGGTTAAACAAAATCAATGTTTGTTGAGTCGACATATGACTCTCTGTCTTTAAGACAAAATTACCTCATATAAATGCTTTTACGGTAACAGACAATAGTCTCCGAAGATAAAACAACAATAATCAACAAAGTAAATCAAATTGTGTTGATCCTAGCGAAGTCAATGAATATAGAACATATTGTTTTCTGTTATTATTTCGAATTGGAAGAACATAAGATGTTTTTGTTTCTATATTTAATTCGAACAAAATGAAAAAAAAGGATTTTCTGTTTGTGTTTAAATCGCAATGTATTATGTATTGTTTGTGTCGTGTTAAAAACCTATATACCATAAAGAGAAGACCTGTCAGAATAGTCACAAACTTTCGGAATTGTTGCAACGGTTTCGAAAACTTCAGAGACTAAAATGATATTTTCGAAACTTCAGGGATCAAAATATAAATACGAAACATTTCAGGTACCAAAAAGGAATTTTCGAAAACCAGCCTATAGCCACGACATGAGGCCCGAGAACTCGTGACCCGAACCAGGCAAGCGACGACGCGCGTGTGGGGCTTTGCCCTAAACCCAAGCTCACCTAGGTTCTCTCCCTTCCAAACACACGAGTCCCTTAGGGTCCTAAACCCTTGCTCATAATTAGAGCTTATATATTGCTCAATTCTTTCTTCTTCTATCGATGTGGTAGATTTGTTCGTTTTTGGCCAAAGAATACTCCATCTATTCATGTCTCAAACACCTTACTTTGTGTACCAATATCTCTTTCATTTCTTAACGAAATTTGATGATACTTGACACTAACATCATCTACTCATTTAGTAGATTAAGCATGTGCGTAAAATGATGTTTCCGACATGCGACATCCACATGTTTAAATCATTACAGATGGATAAACTCAATCTCACATTAGTAAATTTCCAACAAACATATAGTTTAAATAACCACAACAATAATATATTGAGTGTGATCCTATAAAGTAGAGTCTAGGGAGGTGGGCGTACGCTAACTTTACCCCTATTTTTGTTAAAATAAACATTTAACAAAAGATTAAAATTAAAAGAAACTAAAAGGAAAAATGACAAAAAAAATCAAACAATGTATAAACAACAGTATGAAATATTTTGCAAATTTGAAATATAAAAATAAATATATCATATAAAGTCTAAAAAAATAATTAAAAATCCAAACACAAAATACGCAACTTTTCTTCTTCTATATCATACAGTAAGCGACTTTCAAATTCAGATCCAAACACAACCAATTCCTTTTCCTTCTCCTTCACGCCACCAACAATTCGGAACATTTTCCTTTAATCTAGCAGTTCCTCATTCATCGCCCCTCTCTCTCTACACTTACTCAGGTATACTCTCTCTCTCTCTACACCTACTCAGGTATACTCTCTCTCTCTCTAGAATTTTCTCGTTTCAGTCTCCTGTTTTACTTGCAAAATATACTCAATCCTCTCTATAATGGTGTCTGTTTGTCCGATAGTATTTGTGATGTTATGGAAAACATATACTAATATAATGGAACATGAAAGATCGGTTTCATAGAAAGTGTAGTTGTTAAACTTAGTGTTATTATATAAGGATGTCGTTATATAGAGATCTGACTCTATTATATATGTAGATCTCTAGATCTGCATTTTTTTGCATTATAAACTGTTTGATTTACTCTTTAACTTTAGTGTTTTGTTGTTTGTGTGAACAGGCGGAAAAGGAAGGTTTTGTTGTTAGCAATGGCGACAGTTCGAGTGTTTACTTTCACGCTTCTCTTTGCTGTTCTGTTTGTACAACAATGTATCTGTACAGATCCGCCGGCAAGTTCACCAAGTCCGGCACCGAAATCCGGAGCCGATGTTGCTTCTCCACCACTGGAGAGTCCGGCTCCTTCACCTTTATCAAATCTAACATCTCCTCCGGCGCCTCCGCCGTCAGATCTCAGTCCAGATTCGTCTCCGGCGCCATCACCGGTGAATACTGCTACTCCGGCACCGGCACCGAATTCCGAATTTGCGAGTGATATAAGCCACGAAAGTTCCGAGTCGTCAAAGGTGAAGGAAAATATTTTATTCAGAATTCATAAATTTTTGAATGTTTGTTTTCTACAATTTATCTACTATTATTATTTTTAGGGAAATTTAAATTTTAAAAATTATTTCACTACGTAGCCCAATGTACAATATCATACAACATCATACAATTATATAACATATATCTGACAGGAAAACATCATACATAAATACATAATGTAGTGTACAGAAGTTGTTTACAAATATGAATTAAATTGGATAACAAACTCAAAATATATGCTACTCGACGTAAATATTTTCAAAAATAGACATAGAGCTCGATTTTTACTATTTTCTACATGTGAAAATAGCTAGCAAAACTTTTATTTATTATAATATGAAACCTACTCTAACTAAAGAAAATTAAAGCTATTTCTATATAAATTTGACCATAAATCTAAGCTAGATATGAATTTAAATACTAAATCCTAACTAATATATTAATTTTCTACAACTTTGAATTATTTTTTCAATAGGAAGAATCGTCCGGTGGTGGAATGACCGGTGGGAAGAAGGCCGGAATAGCAGTCGGAGTTATTGCTGCCGTTTGTTTTGTAGGTGTCGGTGCATTGGTGTATAAGAAGAGGCAGCAGAATATACAACGAACGCAGTTCGGGTATGATGCTAGGAGAGAAATTCTTTGATTTGGTTCTATATCCTCATATGCAATCAGCTTATATATATATAAGTCTACTACTGCATTGATAGATGTTCATGATGATTATATTTGTTTGCATTTGGAATTTGTACGAGAGAATATCATTAGATTTATTTGATTCTTTTACTCACTGGATTTATTAGTTTCGTGTATTATTGGAAATTTAACTTTTGTGAAAGTACTATCCACGCCTGTGGCTACCAACTGGTGCTAATCGTGCTAAGTTGTTGCTTCCCTTCCCTTAGAATCCAATATTAAATATTAGATAATGTCAATGAAAATTCAAATGGTGACACGTTTATGCGATGAATGAATGGGTCGTTTGATAGCTGATTAAAGTTTTTATGTATCATTTTATGTATTAGTTATTCGATCTTCTATCATGCATAAAATAATAAATAGATTATCTCATAACTTATACATATATTAGTTATATGGATTTTCAAATTACAAATCAAACACTACTAATTTTGTACATAAATAACTTACCTCCTAACCAACTACAAAATATGATACTTATGCAGAATTTAATACCTACATAACTCACATTCAAACCAACTACCAAACGACACCTAACTGTTATGCGATAAATTATAATTCATGAATTGCTATGAAGGAATCCCCTAATTTAATGACATTTTTGTCTTCGTATTCTTACCCGTATAATTGCTAATTTATCTTGTATAAAATAATGCATAAGACTTATGTATAAATTATACAAGAATAAGTAAAACAACGTTTGATTATCTGAGTTTAATATCGGAAACTAAATATGTACTTAGTACACATAATTTGTACGGAGTATTACTTATGTAGAACTTTATACCAAAAACCAGTATTAAATAAGTAATACAAATATATATAAATAAATACATTTTTCATATATTTTACACCAAAAGACTTTAGGGCACGTTTGGTATTACGTTGGATTGCACTTGACAAAAAAATAATACAGCGTTTGGTGGACGTTTTCAACCGAACTAGATTGTACTATTTCTATAAATAGTACACTTTAACTGCCATTTTTGAGACTTATCTACTAGATGAGTGTTGACACCCAATTTTGACCCTCCCGTCCAGTCATTAATTATAAAATTAGGCTAATTTTGTAAAATAATTTTTTACAATTTTTTATAATAAAATGCAGCAATAATACATAAATACAGACATAAATAAACAATTTAATAATAACTTCGCATTTAATAAACTGGGACAATTTTAAAGGCTTTACTACAAATGACATCAATAATTTACGCTAAGGGTTCCGTGTCCCAAAACTGGGACAAATTTATGAAAGCTCGACAATGAGCACCGAGAGTACGGGAGAATACACCGCCGATTTCGGATAAGGAAGTTTGCTTTGTTTCGCAACATGTCACTATTCAAATATCGACATAATTTCCTGCTAGCACATACTAGTATTTTCTCAAGATAGAATATTTTCAACAAATGTTTTCGACCGAGACTCAAATCGCAGCGGGTTACATGGTCCAGACAAGACGACGCGTGCAAATATCAAGAGCCAACACAAATCGGCCGACCCCTCCCCGAACTCACAATTTTTCTTTGAGTGAATTTTGCAGGTCAACATGAACAAGGAGGACAACAACATTCCAATACAACAAATCCGCTCACGAAGATCATCTACAACAAGTCTACATCAAATACATCTCGCAAAAACCACATTTTTGACTCAGGCTACATCATTTACACTTTAATTAGTTCCTTTAGCTTTGATTATGCACAACACAAATTTTATACATGCCCTAGGAGGCGTCATATGCATCCCGTCCATACAAGACGAGAACGCCCATACAAGGCGTCATATGCATCCCGTCCATACAAGACGAGAACGCCCATACAAGGCGTCATATGCATCTCGTCCGTACAAGACGAGAACGCCCATACAAGGCGCCATACGATCTCGTCCGCATACAAGAACGCCATAAGGCGTCATTTGCATCTCGCCCATACAAGACGAGAACGCCATACAAGGCGTCATATGCATTTCGCCCATACAAGACGAGAACGCCATACAAGGCGCGTCATACGATCTCGCCCATACAAGACGAACGCCATACAAGGCGCGCATATGCATTTCGCCCATACAAGCACGGTAACGCCATCAAGGCGTCATATGCATCTCGCCCATACAAGCACGAACGCCATACAAGGCGTCATACGATCTCGCCCATAAGACGAGAACGCCAATACAAGGCGCTATATGCATTTCGCCCATACAAGACGAACGCCATACAAGGCGTTATATGCATCTCGCCCATACAAGACGAGAACGCCATACAAGGCGTCATATGCATTTCGCCCATACAAGACGAACGCCATACAAGGCGTCATACGATCTCGCCCATACAAGACGAACGCCATACAAGGCGCGTTATACGATCTCGCCCATACAAGACGAGAACGCCATACAAGGCGCTATATGCATTTCGCCCATACAAGACGATAACGCCATACAAGGCGTTATACGATCTCGCCCATACAAGACGAGAACGCCATACAAGGCGTCATTTGCATCTCGCCCATACTAGACGAGAACGCCATACAAGGCGTTATACGATCTCGCCCATACAGACGAACGCCCATACAAGGCGCGACATTTGCATTTCGTCCATACAAGACGATAACGCCATACAAGGCGCCATCTGCATCATTTCATATACGATTTGACTACCACCACACAAAAGTCACATTCTTACATTATTTTGTTTTGACGCTATGCACTAATGCTTCTATCTTAGCTTCAATCTACAGAAATCGCATGATGGAGCATAACGTGGATCTTCTCTTACAAATAACCGGCAATTTGTTGGGCCAACCTTCCCAACGACGCGTAGCCCTCAGCGTCAGTCCACTCGCTCACATCACCATGTAACCCAAAGACCATAAGCCATAGCGACACCCTGTGTTCAAGCCGCTTATTTTATTTTTACTTTTGACCATAACCCAAAGGTCATCATAACTCGACATCGACAGCTTTAAGTCCGCTTAGCCCGCTCGTGTTTTAACCATGGTAGCCCAAAGGTCGTCATAACTCGACACCGACAAATTTTGAGTCCGCGTTAGCCCGCTCGTGTTTTGACGGTAGCCCAAAGGTCGCCATAACTCGACATCGGGCCAATTTTTTTAAATTTTTGCGTCGGTCTATTTGCCCAAACCTTTCAATTCCGAGGATCGAGACAAAATTGGCATGAGTCAACGTCTTTGTCCAAGATTCTTCCATCATCTCCATACAAAGAGGACAACCGCTGACACCCAATTTTGACCCTCCCGTCGATCATTAACTATAAAATTAGGCTAATTTTGTAAAATAATTTTTACAATTTTTATAATAAAATGCAGAATAATACATAAATACAGCATAAATAAACAATTTAATAATAACTTCGCATTTTTCGCGTAGAGTATTAAGCGCTTGGAGTCTCGCGCGCATTAGTTAATCTTAAGTCCATGCCATTAATAAATACATAAAATAAGTAATTTAGCAATGACGTCGTGTCAGGTAGCATAGCCGGATTTATTTCATAATCATTTGTAATTTAAAATCAATTTTAATCTAATACATGCTTTTAATAACGTCGCATTTATAAAAAGCTCTAAACAATTCTTAAATATCATACTTGCATTTAGCATTTAAATAATCTAATCTAAACTCAATTCAATTTTAATTTAACTTCGCAATAATGCATAGTAATAAGATTTTAATCAAATAGCGCATTTTAAAATATTAAACACTAATTAAATAACACGCCCGCATTTATTATAACAATTAGATTAATGAAGCACCTAAATAATTTGACCACATTTGTTAATCTAATTTATCATTAATTAATTAATTTATCACTAATTTTAATTAAAAGCCTAAAATTAATACCTAATTAAAACTAACCTAACACTAATAGCCCACCTAAATTAATACTAACCTAACTACCCACCAACTCATGAGGCCCACCACCCATCACCTTATTTCCCTTTACTACCCAAAGCCCGTGCGGCCAGCCTCTTCCTCATTTTCTCGCTCGCTCTCCCGCAAACGCAACCTTCAACGAACCCTAAAACACTAAGAACCAGTCGCCTCCACGCCCGGATTTCTCGCCGGAGAATCCGGGCTTCCCCTTTACCCACACACACCCAGCCGATTTCTTACCATAACCAACACCCGAATCTTGCTTCAAAATCAGCAACAAAATCGCACAAGATACCTTTCAAAATCTTAACCAAATCGCACGAAATCAGTCCCAAATCTTAGGAAATCAATCTCAAATCTCCCACAAGTCATTCCCCAAAATCCCTGGAATCATGCGGAATCATTTACCTTACCTGTTCAAGCAGCACGAATCCTAAACCAAATCCTTTCAAAATCAGTTCCTTACCATAACCTTAAGATCCACACCAAACTTAGAACCAAATCGAGACTATAAATTAACCTCTTACGCATTTAATAGGCATCATCTATGGTCTAAAGGCCGACCTTCGAATCCGTAAAATTTCACTCGAATGTTATAGAACATGAGAGAGTCGCTAGCATCTCTTAACATCCAAAACCGCATCGGGGTGGGAAAATATCAAAAACCCTTTCTTTCAATCTCGAGAAGTCAAGAACCAAACTTCGCCTCTTTCATTCACGTCGCAAAAATCGAAACCCGAGCGAGTCGATTTACTCGACACGCTTCTGTCACGTCCGAAGGTAAATTCCAACCTTTCAATTCTACCGCATTCGCTCGCACTTATGTGTTCGTGTGTTTTGCTAGTATAATGTTATTATTTTTATTTTTGTTTAGTTCTGCTTAGATTAAATGCGAGGTTATCTCGACAAGTAGTGAGGTTCGGTTTAGTGATAAATATTTGTGTGTTTGGTCGTGAATGTTGGCGTATATTTGTTATCGGGAAATACTCTATGATGGATGATATTGTTCTAATGTTCACTCAATTAACTACTATTATAAATAGGTTATCCCGATGTAATGTTAATGTAATATGAATAACATGAGGTTACAATGCTCGGTATTAAGTTTCAAATTCGCCATGCCTCATTGAAGTCTTTCTCTTTCAAAATGATACTTGCAGCTGCATTTTGAATCTACGAGTCAAGATATCCTCGCTAAATCAGGCCTAGTTGCTCACAGATTTGTCTTGGGATTTATCCTATAATGTGTGCACACTTGCGAAATTCCTTGTTAGGATGAATACTTGTTTTAATTAAACTGTCTATTCTCACATCGCTTTGATTACCTCATCTCAAGCCTAAAGTATATTAGTAGGTCTTCTATTCTTTTCTACGACAACCGAGTATAGTATGAATGATTGAACATATTAAATTTGCAATTGAGTACTTGAGGTCATGTGTCAAATGTTATATTAGAAGCCGTCGGTGTTGTCTGATTGGTCTATATACTCGCCTGCCTTGTCTAAATATAGAAGATCTCATTTTTTTGCCCCAAGTCCTATATGATAACTTAGTAGTTTTGAAACCAAAATTAGTAGGTCATATGGAGCTAACGAATTAGACTAATGCATACTCCTATCACTTGAAATAAAAATGCTTATCTATCTGCATTTCACCATATGTGTGTCCGAATATGTGTAATGGTGAAAATTTGATGTATATGCCCACATATCTGCATTTGATGCACATCCGAATCACGTCTCCGTATTAAAACCGTGATAATTGCATTTATCGCCTTCCAATTCTATGAACAAAGGGACCTATGTTAGCACATTTGTACTTAGTTAGACTAACTTGCCATGCTAAAGCTATAGTTGTATTCTTATATCAATACAGCGTGATCATATAGTAGGCATACCTATATGGTATAGTCGATGTTGGGAATAATGTAGGTAAATGGAGATGTGGGAAGGGTCACATCGCCCATGCTTATTGTTTCGTGATGTAATTGACTTCATGTATCCGAATTTCAAACTGGACTTATGGTCATTTAGGTTGAAATGGTCAACCTTAAGCATCGATAAAGCATGATTAAATCTTATTTACATTTTTTTTATTTTGGTTTGTAACCATTCCACGCTTCATTGCTCACCGCCCACTACCGCCGCTGCTTGCCCGATCCTCACTGTTTTCTTATGGATACACTGGGTTTGAGATGCATTGTGTTTGTTAAATGCTCATTTATTGATTAAGCCCACTCGGCTTGTTTGCTCACCGCTCGCACACCGACGCTACGCCGACCTCACTGTTATTCATGGACATGCTGAGTTTTTATTTTTTCGCTAAATGCTTGTTCATTAATTGACAAAGTCTAGAGCATATGCTAATCCTTATCTTCTTTATTTTACATGAAATGCATCGGAGCAACAAAGAGTCTCATGGCGAGACTCGTCATGGCAAATAGGACGGAGTCATCCGCTTCAATTTTCGGCAATTCCTAGAAAAACAAATAGGATGGAGTCATCCGTTTCAATCCCTTACTCTCTTAACCCCCTTATCTCATTTTATTTGTTATTGTAATTTTATTTGTTAACCTTGTAATTAATAGGATAATTAACTCTAATAGTCTTTGAGTATATTGGAAGGGTAGTTTAAAGGATAAATTCACCCTTTATTTATTCTAGGTTCATCACGTAAGTCTAAATCTAAAATAATTAATCCTAGCTATGCCTTAGCCATGTAGTTAATATATTCCTCCATGTTTAATTCTTAAACTTTTTCATAAATATCATAGGAAGTAATTTTCGCATACACGTATAAAAAATAATTTCATAATTAACTTTTATATAAGAGTCTTAAACCTATTAATAGGAGTAACGTATCATTTTCTTACTTTGTTAAATAAAATAATTTCATGTCTTATAATTGTATAATCGACTTTGTATATTTTCGTGAGTCTAATAAAGCCCTTTTAGTTATCAATATATATATTCTTTAGATACTTACCATATCCCTTGTTACTTAAATAAACTTTTCTAAAACATACATTCCTCAAATTAATAAATCAACCTATGTTTGAACGGACAACCGCAAGTTAGCGGATCCTTTAGGATGCCTAATCCCTTCCCTTTAGGATAATAAAGAACCCTTACCTAGAATCTCACATAGTTTCAAAGACCTTTAAAAATGGAGATCATAAATAGCATTTTTTGCTATTTAAAAAGTGTCCTAATTCACTATAATAATTAGGTGGCGACTCCTTAAAATACATTTAGGAATCAACCATACGTAATACTCCCGTTTCGACTCCGGTTTGAATTGGGGGTGTTACAATGAGTCTCCCCTGGACTGTACTAAAAATAAAAAATAAAATAAAAATACGGTCCATTATATATTAATACAATTCATTATAATATAATACAGTCCAATATAAAAATATACATTTCAGTGCGACGTACCAAACGAGTCCTTAGTGCTTTGCGTGGGTCGGCAGGGTGAGAGTGGTGCTACTGATGGTTGTTGGCACTAGAACAATGGTAGTTGTGCCATTCATGTCACGTTATTTGTTTACAGTGTATTGACAATGACGTCCGTCGTCGTGGTTACTCTTTTGTTTTTTCTTTATATACAGTTATACACATACAAATTTCTTGCTTGCTGATTAATTATTCTGATAAGTATGAAGTTGACGGTGCGTCTTTTTATCCCCACCCCACCACCGTTAAAGAAAGTTGTTTCTGTCAATCAATTTCAAATTCTAGTGTGCCTTTCACAAGGGTAATGAAGCACACATGTCTTATGATTTAAAAGTGTTTAATAGAAATATTTTATTATGTATTCAAGTGTTTAATTTTAATTAAAATAATATATAATTTGAGTAGTTGAATGAAATTTACTGACAAATTTAAGTGATCGTCGATGCATTCATCCTTTAAAAAAGCAAAGTCATCTTTTAACTTTGAAGTTTGAACCAACATTTTCTCCCCCTTACCTCAATTAAATTTTCTGAATACTTATTTCACCCTACATTATCAACCACTTGCCTTTTTGTAACTTTTTTTAATAACATGACTTTTTTAAAAAAATAATGTATGTTACTAAACTTGTATGCATAAGAATTTGAGTTATGATTTCTAGAATTTTAGAAAAATAAAGTTATTAATTTTTTGATAAATTATTTATACATTTCAAGTGAATATTTTTTACACAAAAGTCTACGCCAAAACTATTGAATTATATCAAATTGAACGCGAACCTGCTGACCTATATACCAAAATTTTATTTTATTTCTAGAGGAAAAAATTAAATACATATTTTCACCATTTATTTCATATGTCTGAGCAAAATCTATTTATACAATAGACTTTCACATAATGTAATATTATTGGATGTATTATCAAAAATCCGCAACAAGAAGCACATTTGGATAATAGGATCAACTTCTTGTATAATATCATCAATCTTCTTTTACTGGAAGTAAATATCTTGTCATTCATATGTTAAGTTTGTATAGTTATATTTTAGATACACAATATATATTGAAGATTTCATATTCAAACGTGAGATATTTGTAAGGATACACCAAGAACTTTTGTAATACAATTATGTGTATGAAAAACATGTAAATTAACATTTGAAATATAATGGAATGTATTAATATGGTATCAGAGTTAATTTTAACTCTTCGATCCTTCGTACACGCAAATAAAATAAATATAGGAGGGAGAAATCTTACTAGAACAAAAGCATCTCTGAGTGTCAAAAAATTTACAAGGTTCAAATAGATACTTTAACTTTACCGACAAATTTACTGACAAATTTAAGTGACTGTCGATGCATTCATCTTTATTTGACATATGTGCATCTTGTAGATCCCTCAAGCTGACATGACAAAATATTTATCTTTCCTTTAAATTCTATTTTTAATTCTTTATCTCTTTTTTTTTTAAAAATATATGGGTCCCACGTTTTCACCATCTTCCTCACGTTTCTTCTTATTAGTCAAATTTTCATTTATCATTAAAGGATCTGGAAAGTTTCAATTTTAAAAAATTCATAGGATCTAAATATAAATTTAACCAAATCTTCAATCATCTATTTTGTCAACACACCTACATTTGACCAATATGAACTAGATATTTTAAAAAAATACTGTTGTTTTGAAAAAAACACGTTTCATTTGCTAATTTGTCCATTTGAACATCATCTGCATTGCAGTTCCCGCATAAGGTATGCTGAATTCGGGTGTCTACAGATAGGAATAGAGCTGCATAAAATCCTCGGACCGGACCGAATCGGACCGAAAGTTTAGAAAGGTCGGATTGAAAAATTCAGTCCGGTCTAATATACATTAAAAACCGAAAAAAATCCCGGGCCGAAACGAGAACCGAATTTTCAGAAACGTAGGACCGAAGACCGGATCGAAAAATTCAGTCCGGTCCGATTTGGACCAGGGGTTTTTTCGATCCGATCCATTTTTTGTGCAGCCCTATCTACAAGACATACTTGTGTCAAGTAAAGGTGCGTGATCGACAAAATTAAGGTATCTATCTGATTGTTGTGGACAACTTAAATGAGTTATCGATATATTTCACCTTTAATTTATATATGAAATGACAGTTGATATGAGATAGTTCGCCCGATGCAAGTAGAGTGTGGGGTGCTGGTCACGTGAGGAGTGCGACAATATTGACAAATATTTCCTATGGAAAAGGGTCAGATATGCCCTTAACCTATATGATATTGCGCGTGTTTGCCCCCATTTTAAACGTTGTCTCAATTATGCCCTTACCGTTATGTTTTGCTTATACTCGTGACCTTGATTTAGACGAAACCTAAAAGAAATATTGGAGGGCATATTTGTTCAGTTTCGCATAGTATAGGGGCATATTTGATCCTTGGTACTGCATTTTGAAACTCCACACTTATCGTGCTACTCCACACTTTGTTCTCTTATTCTTTCACTTGCTTATGAAATGTCGGAAGCTTCGAGTTCTTCAAATAGTAGTGGAAGTGTTACACCCCGTAATACCAGAGCTACTAATTGAGAACGTGATTAAGGAATCAAGATTTGAAGGTTGAAAGGAAAGAATATTTACATTTTCCTCCGGATTTTTTTTTGGAAAAATGTGACGACGAAAAAATTATTAACTTGGAGTTTAATACTTCTATTTGGATTTATGGACTTAGTATTGGATTACGAAGAATTGTAATTGATAATATAGGGTCCGCCGAGAATTTCACAATTTCGCGGGGCCATTCGATTTTAAGATATTTGGACAAATATCTAGATATTTTATTAGATGAAAATTTTTGACCAATGAGGAGTTGACACGTGGCACCTCATCTACTTGTTTTGAAGATATTTTCTATATAGAGATTGGGTTGGAAGACTTAAGTCATTTTATTTCATTTCTCACAATTTTCATCTCTCAAAAGCTCTCCCTTCTCTCTTGAATCTCGATTTTCTCCAAGATGATTTCAAGAACAAAGTTGATTATTTTGCAAGATTAAGAACACTAATCAAGTTCTAAGACAAGTTAACTTTTCAATAATCTCCAAAATCCATGTTGGGCTGAAAATGAAGTTGAAAACCCTAGCTTGTTCGTCAACTTTTTGGAGGTAAAACGTGAAGGAAAGTTGGTTATAAGCTTGTAGTGGATGCTTGTGTGTGATTGGAACTTGAAGAAGTGGAGCAAAACGAAAACTACTGGCCAAAGTTGAGCGGACTGCCTTGGGCGGTTTTTGGGCAATTTGAGGTAAATATTCTTCTCCCTCTTGAAGTAATTGGATATTGCATATTGTTATAATGTATAGACGAGCTTGTGCTAAAAAGAATGAAGAATAAAAAATGTTTGGACAATTTTTGTGAAGTTGGCCGAGAATGGAACATATTTGGTGTCTTGGATTTCGCTGGTTGTGTTATTGTTATCTTCACCTATTGCATGTTATAATGAAGTAATATTGTTGTTAATAAGTTGATATAACTTCTATAGAAGTTTTGGAACTTGAATTGGAATAAAAGGATTAAGGAAAGAGTTATCGGATTGTAGTTGTTGGCCGTGGAATCTATAAAACTGTTGGATATTGTCGTGCAGTTTTTATGGACTGTTTTATGGAGTGTATATGCTGGAAATTCAGTTGTCAACATGCATGATTAATGTGGTAAAATTGCTAATGAAAGTCCTAAGGAATAAGGGTGTAAAAGGGTGTTAAAAGGCTTCACATTTTACCCTTATTGTTGATGGAATTGTGGACTGTTTTTATGGACTGTTTTGTATAGATTAAGGGGCCGAATTTTACACGTCAAGTAGGCGTGTATTACTCTTTGGTTGCTGTTTTGATTGTGCCTTAAATGAGGCTTGATTGTTGTTGAATTTGGGCCTTGGGAAAGGTGGAAAAATGCGTATTTATAGAGGAAATGCTGCCCAAATTTTCATAGAAAAGGAGAACCTTTACTTGGTGTTAACCTACTTTAGTAAGCACGTGTTGATATATGTGTTATTGTTGTTATAGGTTGAAGTACATTGAAACGTATCCTAGATTGTAGAGTTGGTTAGTCGCCAATAAGGTATGTGAACTATCCTTTCTTCTTCTAGCATGATTCCTTGTTATAAATTGAGTGAATCCTACTCCTTAATGATGTACTTCATTGATACTTGATAGTACTTTGAATTTGCTAAAATAGAAGTTGTTCTATATACTTCCTTGATAGTACTTGGGTTTCTAAAATGAAAGATTGTTATATCTATTCTCTTGATAGTACTTGGGGTTTCTAAAATGAAAGTTGTTTACCTATCCTATTGATAGTACTTTGAGTTTCTAAAATGGAAGTTGTTTACCTATTCTATTGATAGTACTTTGAGTTTCTAAAATGGAAGTTGTTTACCTATTCTATTGATAGTACTTTGAGTTTCTAAAATGGAAGTTGTTTACATATTCTATTGATAGTACTTTGGGGTTCTAAAATAAAAGTTATTTACCTATATTTAATAATGCCTTGAGTTTTTCGAAAATGATAGTTCATTCTATTTGTGCTAATGAGAGTCAAAGATGATTTAAATTGCACATAGTTGCTTGTGATAGCTATATGTGTACAATCCTTTATATTTGAATCGTGTCCCAGAATGGATCGGGCAGTATACCTTAATGGGCAGGGCAGTATACCTTAGTGGGCAGGACAATATACATTAATGGACCGGGCAGTATACCTTAATAGGCAGAGCAATATATATTACATGACTTTCTGTATCCCGTAATGGGACCAGGCGAGATACCTTAATGGGCGAGCGTATATATTACATGACTTTATCTTGTCCCAGAATGGACCGGGCAGTATACCTTAATGGACATGACAATATATATTACATGACTTTACCGTGTTCCAGAATGGACCGGGCAGTATACCTTAATGGGCAGGACAGTATATATTACATGACTTTACCGTGTCTCAGAAGGGGCCGGGCAGAATACCTTATTTGACTTACATGACTTTACCGTGTCCTAGAAGGGGCCGGGCAGAATACCTTATTGACTTTACCGCGTCCCAGAAGGTGCCGGGCAGAATACCTTATTGACTTTATCGCGTCCTAGATAGGGCCGGGCAGAATACCTTACAGGGCAGTATTTGTGTATAATGTTCGGGTTCAACTCCCATGACAATATTTGTTTATATGGATAGACGTCCATAATTTTGACATGGATTTCATATCTTGAAAAGGCACAGTGTACTGATATTTGATTATTATACTTGTCTCTTGTTATCTGTTTGGCCTGTTATAATCTAATTTACAATACTTATTGTTTCACATACTTGGTACATTTTCCGTACTGACCCCCTTTCTCCGGGGGCTGCGTTCATGCCACAGGTTTAGGTACGCAGTTTGGTGATCTGCAAGTGCAGCATCCTTGCTCAGAGTTTTGAGATAGCTCCATTATTTGGAGTTTATCATTTTGGTAATGATATTTCAGTACAGGTTTTTGTACATTTATGGGTACGACGGGGCCTTGTCCCGTCATAGTATATTGTTCAAACTCTTAGAGGTCTGTATTCATATATAAGATTGAACTCGTGTACAGTGTAGTTTCGTTTTTCCTTATATATATATAGCGGCGGCCTTGCCGGCTTTGCCTTTGCTTGTTTTAAAAAAAATAGTATCTTTATCTTCCGCGGGTTACTCGGGATGAATGGGTAGAAGGATGCCCAGGTAGGGCACCAGTCGCGGGCCCGGGGTTCGGGTCGTGACGAGTGGTATTAAAGCAGGCAGTCCTCGGAATGTCTATAGACCGTGTCTAGTAGAGTCTTGATTATCGGTGTGTTGCGCGCCACACCCATAAACATGAGGCTATAGGACATTTAGGATTTGGTTTCTATTCTTCTTACTCTGAGATCATGCAATAGAGCTGTGTTATTAGGATAATCCCTCTCTGACGTATTACTGTGTTACAACTATGCCTCCTAGGAAGGCAACAGTTGCCCAAAAGGGCAAATCAGTAGCGGGAGCTACTAGTCAAACTCAGAGAGTTACTAGGGCTCATGCCCAGTCTATATGCCCAGTCTATACAGGATATTGTACCACAGTCGGCGAGTTCGTCTACACCGGTTTTTGAGGCCCCAGCACCTGAGCCTCCAGCTCCTCAGTCATGGGAAGACTATAGGACCATTAGAGGTAGAAATATTTTTCTTTAGTAATGAGTAGAATGAAGGATGTTGACAAGAATGATAAAGTGAATGAAACTAGGGTTCACAAGGTGTAATTACCCCATAACAGTGTAAAGACCGATAGTAGGTGATGTACAGTAGAAATACTTCGGCCAAAGGTGACGAACCTCTAATGAGATAAAATGATAGTGTGAGAAACACTTTGAGATAGAAGAGAGATTCATTTTAGACCATGAATGAGAGTTAATTGTGATGATACACACACCTTAGATTCAGTAACATTGTCCATAGGTGTTCGTGATTGAGATACTACTAGTTTTAGAGTTTACACCAGTTAGTAAACAAAGCTAGGTAGACAATAAGATCATTCACCAACCAGTAGTTTGACTAATGTGAGGACGGAGAAGAGAAGTTGACACGAGGGAACACATCAGTTAGTTGAGTGAGAGTCCGACTGATGGATTCAGATAGTGATAGCCCTATGACATAGAATACGGCAGGGTCATCCCTAGTACGGAAAGAGAAAGGAACGTCTGAAGATCCCATTTTGGAAAGGACTGCAACCTTCGAGTATTGTGAGAAGGGACCTCAGATGGAAGGTCCATTGGTGTATATACATGTGATATATTGTGGTCGTGTGTGGTATAGTTGGTTTTGTGGAGTATTGGTTGACAGGTATAGTGAGGTGACGACGCCGAAATCTGTATAGTTTGAGACCCACTATGAACATTCGGGACGAATGTTTCTAAGGGGGGAAGGATGTTACACCCCGTAATACCAAGACTACTAATTGAGAACGTGATTAAGGAATCAAGATTTGAAGGTTGAAAGGAAAGAATATTTACATTTTCCTCCGGAGAAAATTTGGAAAAATGTGACGACGGAAAAATTATTAACTTGGAGTTTAATACTTCTAATTGGATTTATAGACTTAGTATTGGATTACGAAAAATTGGAATTGATAATATAGGGTCCGCTGAGAATTTCACAATTTCGCGGGGCCTTTCGATTTTAAGATATTTAGATATTTTATTAGATGAAAATTTTCGGCCAATAAGGAGTTGACACGTGGCACCTCATCCACTTGTCTTGAAGATATTTTCTATATAGAGATTGGATTGGAAGACTTAAGTCATTTTATTTCATTTCTCACAATTTTCATCTCTCAAAAGCTCTCCATTCTCTCTTGAATCTCGATTTTCTCAAAGATGATTTCAAGAACAAAGTTGATTATTTTGCAAGATTAAGAACACTAATCAAGTTCTAAGACAAGTTAACTCTTCAATAATCTCCAAAATCCATGTTGGGTTGAAAATGAAGTTGAAAACCCTAGCTTGTTCGTCGACTTTTTGGAGGTAAAACGTGATGAGAAGTTGGTTATAAGCTTATAGTGGATGCTTGTGTGTGATTGGAACTTGAAGAAGTGGAACAAAACGAAAACTGCGGGCCAAAGTTGAGCGGACTGCCTTGGGCGGTTTTTGGGCAATTTTGAGGTAAAAATTCTTCTCACTCTTGAAGTAATTGGATATTGCATATTGTTATAATGTATAGATGAGCTTGTGCTAAAAAGAATGAAGAATAAAAAGTGTTTGGACAATTTTTGTGAAGTTGGCCGAGAATGGACCGGGCAGTATACCTTAATATGTAGGGCAGTATATATTACACGACTTTACCGTATTCCAGAATGGATCGGGCAGTATACCTTAATGGGCAGGGTAACATATATTACATGACTTTACCGTGCCCCACAATCGACCGGGCAGTATACCTTAATGGGCAGGGCAGTATATATTACATGACTTTACCGTGTCTCAGAAGGGGCCGGACAGAATACCTTATTTGACTTACATGACTTTACCGTGTCCCAGAAGGGGCCGGACAGAATACCTTATTGACTTTACCGCGTCCCAGAAGGAGCCGGACACAATACCTTATTGACTTTATCGCGTCCTAGATAGGGCCGGGCAGAATACCTTACAGGGCAATATTTATGTATAATGTTCGGGTTCAACTCCCATGATAGTATTTGTTTATATGGACACACATCCATAATTTTGACATGGATTTCATATCTTGAAAAGGCACAGTGTACTGGTATTTGATTATTAAACTTGTCTCTTGTTATCTTTTTGGCATGTTATAATCTCATTTACAGTACTTATTGTTTCACATACTTGGTACATTTTCCGTACTGACCTCCTTTCTCTGGGGGGCTGCGTTCATGCCGCAGGTTTAGGTACGCAGTTTGGTGATCTGCAAGTGTAGGATCCTTGCTTAGAGTTTTGGGATAGCTCCATTGTTCTGGAGTTTATCATTTTGGTAATGACCTTTCAGTACAATTGTTTGTACATTTATGGTACGACGGGGCCTTGTCCCGTCATAGTATATTGTTCAAACTCTTAGAGGTCTGTATTCATATGTGGGATTAGACTCGTGTACAGTGTAGTTTCGTTTTGGCTTATATATATATAGCGGCGGCTTTGTCGGCTTTGCCTTTGCTTGTTTAAAAAAAAATAGTATTTTTATCTTCCGCGGGTTACTTGGGATGAATGTGTAGAAGGGTGCCCAGGTAGGGCACCAGTCGCGGGCTCGGGGTTCGGGTCGTGACAGGAAGGGTATGTGGTTACTAAATTTTTGTCATGCGTGAAATTCGCGAAGAGCCATACCACATTGAATTTTTGTAAGAAACAATATAAATGCTTAAAATGTAATATTCTCTCTATTATTATTATTATCAAAATTTCAGCACTGTGGGAGATATTTTTTCAGGTTTCATAAGTCTGATGTAAGTTATCTTTTTTTCTTTGTGATTATATTTTTGTGGCAGATCTGTGATTATTTTTATATATATGTTTATGTTGTGTTGCGGAGATCTTTTCCCTTGTGATTTTTGTTGCATGCATTATCACGTAGATAGGGATTGGAAAGTCGAAAATCTTCTAGTAAAAACTATCTAGATCATCAACAAATTGAAAAATAAAAATGTTGTTATGATCAATAGTGAAAAAAATCTTTTGAAAAGGAAAAAAATAGCGCTCTTGTTAGTGAAAATGATCTTTAAAAGATGGATGTAATTGCATTTGATCTTTTAGTTGTATAATTTAGATGTAATGTAATGGTGAATGGATTGTAAGTGCAAATGTGTTTTGTGTTTTGGATGCAATGGTATTTTGTGTCATATTGTTATTTTTGTGCCATAATATTTAGAAATTTCAATAGATTAAACATGTCCATATACTATGTAAAATTGAACAAATATGCCCTCCAATATATTTTCGTTAAATCAAGGGCACAAGTATAAGCAAAAAATAACGGGAAGGACATAATTGAGACAACATTTAAAATGAAGGAAAACACCTGCAATATCATATAGGCTAAGGGCAAATCTAGCCCTTTTTCGTATTTCCTATCATGCATATGAAAGGAAACCTAGTTGCAACTAGTGGAAGAGATCCTTCTACAACATGTGTCATTTTACACTAATTTTTAACATATATATTTTAATGTAATTTTAATAGGATTTTACACATTGATTTTACGTCATATTAAAAATTAGGTTCAGATGAATCCAGTGTCAGCATGTTACAATCCGCCCCGAACACACTCACATAACATATACACAAAAATATCTATACTATACAATAGACAAAAATAGAAAGTAAAGAAAAACATAAAGTGAGACAAGTAAAGCTTAGGATCTCTATAGCCCTACATCTAAATCTATATAAAAAGGACAGTCTGGTGCACAAAATATCCCGCGTTAACAAGGTCCGGGAAAAGCTACACTCCAAGAGGTGTGATGTAGATAGTCTAGCCTAATGCTATTACATAAGTGTAAAGAATGGATCTTGGGCCTAACTCAACCCCAAAAGCTAGCTTGTAGGGTGATGATTGTTCAAGTCCATAAAGGAGTCCATGTTCTCATTCCATTTATGATGTGAGACTCTTAACACTCCTCCGCATGCCCAGACCTCATTAACTAGAGTATGAACAATATAATTTGGGGGTCCAACATCGACGAACAAAGAATTGAAATGATATGACTCAAATAGCATGTAAAGAATGAATTTTGGGTCTAACTCAACCCCAAAAGCTAGCTTGCAGGGTGAAGATTGTTCAAGTCCATATAAGGAATCTATGTTCCCTTTCCATTTTGTACGATTGTATTAATCTCCCTTGGAGAATCTTTCTCATTAATACAAATATATATATAGTTTGTACAATGTGGAATCTTCATACAATAGGGATCCTATATCTACCATAATTATACAACACTAAATATTACAAAATATATGGAGTATATTTATAATATACGTTAATAACCCTCTCAGTCGGAGCGGGAGGTGGCCGGATGCTAAGACTGATCTGAAGTTGAGGAATAACTGTCTAGGAAGATCCTCCGTGAAGATATCCACATACTGATACGAAGAGGGCACATACAACACCTTAACATGACTGATAGCAACATTCTCATGAACAAAGTGTATATCCATCTCAATGTGCTTGGTTTGCTGATGCTGAACCGGATTATGAGATAAATATATGGTGGATCTCAGCAACAACATTAGCAACGCCTCTATACTCTACTTCTGCACTAGAACGGGATAGGTTGGCCTGCTTGGTCCTCGGCCTCAGTAGACCTTCACTGCTGCAGGCCCAACAATAGTCCCGACAAACATAGATATCGAGGCAGCGATGCATACACTTGGATTAAATCCTTCGGATGCAAATTGGTACATGGACACCGGTGCTACTTCTCACATTACGTCCGCACCAGGTAATCTCTCGTCATATTTCAATTTGAGCAAAAATCGTGGCATAATTATTGGTAATGGTAATTCAATTCCAATTCATGGTTACGGTCACACATATATTTCTCCCCGAACCCACCTTTAGCCTTGAAAAAATATCCTTCATGCTCATGACTTCATTAAAAATTTAGTGTCTGTTAAAAAATTTACAACTGATAGTTGGGTTTCTATTGACTTTGACCCATTTTGATTTTCTGTGAATGATTTCTCAACGGGGACAACTCTAATGAGATGTGATAGTAGGGGAGAGCTCTATCCCATCACCACTTCCATCACCATCACCACCACTAATCAAGCCATACCGTCAACTTTTGCCGCCTTAGCACCTTCCTTATGGAATGCGTTCTTGGGTCATCCGGGGGCATCTCTTATTTCATCTTTTAAAAATAATAATTTTATTGAGTGTAATAGTACGCGTAGTACTACTGTTTGTCCTTGTCCGCTTGGAAAACATGTTAAATTATCGTTTGTTGCCTTTAATATTTGTACTATGTTGCCATTTGATATCATTCATAGTGATTTGTGGACATCTCCCATTTTGAGCTCTTTGGGCCACCGTTATTATGTATTATTTTTGGATGACTATTCTAATTTTTTGTGAAATTTTCCCTTATCTAAAAAGTCTTAAGTTTATTCCACATTCCTCTTATTTAGATCATTCATCTATAATTTGAACGGAAAATTAAAAACATTCAATGTGATAATGGAAAGGAATTTGATAATAGGCCGTTTAGAAAATTTTGTAAGGTTAATGATATATTTTTCCGATTTCTTGTCCACATACATCCTCACAAAATGGGAAAGCCGAGAGAAAAATACGCACCATTAATAATATTATTTGGACATTACTAGCCCAAGCTTCATTACCACCTTCATTTTGGCATCATGCATTACAAATGACTACTTACCTTCTTAATATACTCCCTAGCAAAAAATTAGCATACCAATATCCACTCCAAATTCTTTATCACAAAGATCCGTCTTATTCTCATCTTAGGGTATTTGAGTGTTTATGCTATCATCTATTTCCCCCACTACAATAAACAAACTAAAAGTCCGCTCTACCGTTTGTGTGTTTTTGAGTTATCTGTCTAAACATCATAATTACAAATGTTATGATTTCTCTAATAAAATCATAATTAATCGCCATGTCATTTTTTATGAACCCAATTTCCATTCGCTAAGTTGCATAATTCCGTGTCTAATTCTTATAACTTTCTGAATGATGGACTTTCACCGTATGTGGTCCACCATTTGGTCCGGCCCACATCTGGAGATTTGGACCAGTAGACACCCGCATGCCTACTGGCCCAATTTCCGTCCCTTAGTCCTTTAGGTTAGCTGGCCCAACCCGTGACCCCTCTCGGTCCAGTCAGTTTCAAAATCACTACACCAACTCAGGTTCGTTCCACTTCTATTCCGAGTCAAGGGCATGTTATTCGTATATAATGGGGTATCTTTAAACCAAAAAAATATTTAATATCAACTCTAATGTCACTAAATAACCCCTACCACGTAACACCATGTCTGCCCTTCGTGATCCAAATTGGAAAATAGCCACGGATGATGAATATAATGCTCTTATTGAAAATAAGACGTGGGAGTTGGTGCCTCGTCCTCCAGGTGCCAATGTGATTTGTTCTATGTGGATTTTTACTCATAAGGAAAAATCTGATAGTTGTTTTGAGAGGCAAAGACTCTTCTTTTAGGTGATGCAAAACTCAACATGTTGGCGTAGATTATGGAGAGACGTATAGTCTGGTGGTCAAATCGACAACTATTCACATTATTCTCAGCATGGCTCTCTCAAAATCATGGCCCATTCATTAGCTGAACGTGAAAAATATGTTATTACACGGTGATCTCAAGGAAACTGTATACATGCATCAACCCTTGGACTTCAGGGACCCTGATCATCCTAACCATGTGTTATTGCTGAAGAAGTCATTGTATGAGCTCAAACAGGCCCCTCGGGCATAGTATAAAAGGTTTGCAGATAATGTGTCTACTATTGGATTTTCTCACAGCAGGTCTGATCATTCTCTATTCATCTACCATTGCGGTACTTCTCTAGCATACATTATGTTATATGTGGATGATATTATATTGACTGTCTCCTTTGATAAACTACGCAAGTCTATCATATCTCTTCTGAACTCTGAATTTGCTATGAAAAACTTGGGGACTTTGAGTTATTTTTTTGGTATAGTTGTAACTCATTATGCATGTGGTCTATTTCTATTCTAGAGGAAGTATGCAACTGAGATTATTGACCGGGCTGACCAGCAGCCAGTGGGCCTGCTGGCCCAGAACGAGATGTCGACGCTTGAGGCTGGACCAGTTCGATGTTATTTGAACCGCCCAATATCGGAAATTGCACGATGGCGGGATTGAGGCGATGACTTGGGACAAACTTGTGGGACCAGTGAATGATGGGCCAGGTGGGAATTTAAGTGCGGGACACATTCAAAAATGGTAAATAATATACATGGATATATCGTCATCCAAAAAATTATACGAACTAGGCACGTGACTATTTACCTTAGCAAATAGAAATTGGAACTCATCAAATATTACATTGCGACTAATAATGATTTTATTAGATGATAAATCAAAACATTTGTAACCACGATGATTTGACGGATAACCCAAAAACACACAAGGGGTAGACCGGGCCTGAAGTTTGTTAATTGTGGTGGACGGAAAGAGTGGATAATACAAGCACCCAAAGACCCTAAAATATGAATACGAAGGAGTCTTATTATATAAAATTTGAAGATGGAACGAATATGTCAAACCTTTGGAAGGAAGAACGTTAAGAATATCTGTAGTTATTTGTAGAGCGTGATGCCAAAAAGACGGGGGTACGAAAACATGAATCAATAAAGTTCAGACAATGTTATTAATAGTATAAATTTTGCGTTCGACTTTCCATTTTGCGAAGACGTACGAGGACAATAAAAATAAAAATTGATCCTATTATTTGCACAAAATTCTCGAAATAACCCATTGTCATATTCCTTTTCATTATCATATTGAATAATTTTTATTTTTCGTTCGAATTGAGTTCTAATGAATGCTCTAAAATTTAAGAAGATGGAAAAAACTTGAGATTTTGTCGCTATTGGAAAAATCCATAAAAATTTAGAATAACCATCCAAAAATAAAACATAATACCGATGACCCAGAGAACTAAGAACATGAGACACTATGAATAATATCAAATGACATTAAAGTATGAGAATTAGAGGCTACAAATGACAACTTAACAATTTTTCCTAAAGAACAAGATTGACAATTCGGAGTACTACGCGTACCCTTACAAGAAATAAGATTGTTTTTATCCAAGACAGACAAAATAGATTATCCCGAATGACCTAGATGAGCATGCCATAAGGAAGGAGCAAGAGCTGCAAAAGTTGAAGGCAAGTCTTGCCTCGAGAAACCGAGACTTGGTGTGATCGGATAAAGATCTCCCCTACTATCACACATACTGAGAGGGTTTCCCGTCTTGAAATCCTTCACATAAAACCCAAAAGGATTAAAATTAACAGAAACTCAATTATCAGTGTTGAATTTACGGACATACACCAAATTTTTAATCAATTTTGGGGCATGGAGCGTATTTTTCAAGACAAGTGGTGGATGGGGGAAACATAGTTTTATGACCATAACCAAAAATTGAAATTAAATTACCATTACCAATAATTATACCACGATTACTGCTCAAATTGGAATAGGACGAGAGAGTACCTTGGTCGGATGTCATGTGGGTAGTGGCACCGATGTTCATGTACCAATTCAGGTCCGGAGGAGTTAATCCCAGCGTGTGCATCGCAGATTCAATATCAGTCGGAGAAGGGATAGAAGTGGGTCCCTCAGCTACAAAGACCTGCTATGGCCGAGGCCCAAGCAGGCCTGGTGCTTGCCAAGGCCCAACTGGATGGGACTGCCACTGGGACTGGGCTGCTGGACCGTGGGCCTGGACTGGGCAGTGGCCCAGTTCCGATTTCCAGGCGTTGTTTGGGCAGTGGAGGTCCACTGATAGTTGGCCCATGGCCAGTTCGCTGGTGGCCCAGCTGGCCGGGACCCACTATCGCATCGTCCTCCGCCTCCGTTACCACCGCGTCCACCAACTTTATCCTTATTTTTGCGATTCTGACCTCTCTTGCAGCCGCTATTGTTATGATTGTGGCCCGAATTGTCATAATATGCTTGAGAACTATTGGATGTGGCCATCATGGAAGAGTTACCGCCAGTAGCCACCTTTTTAGCCAAACATGCTTCTTCCAACGTAAGCATGGAGCGGGCTTGATAGAATTCTGGTAGAGGGTTACTTTGACGAATGATCGAAGCAACGCCGTTATAGGCCTAGGACAAGCCTGAAACCATCTGTAGAACGAGATGACTATTGCTAATTAGAGCACCCACATTGCGAAGTTGATCCGCCAAGTCCTTGAGTCGTTGCAATAAGATGAAATGTTCGAAAAATTCTCCATAGGGACTTGAGAAAATTCCTGTTCAAGGGTGACAATGCGGGAATAACTGTTATCCTGGAATATATCACACAACCTATTCCAAGTAGCCATAGCTGAAGAGTTAAGTTCCATAATCGTCTGTAAGAGGTCAAGGGAGATAGTGACATAAATCCATTGGAGAACTTTTGCGTCAAGAGTGATCCATAATTTAGGATCTTCCTCTTTGGTGGGCACACCCTCCGTATCAGGAGCAGGAGGGATTATGTGATGAAAAACTTGATGTGCCATTGCATGAATCTTGAACAACTCTGCCCATGTCCCATATTGAACGTTTTCTAGGTCAAGAACAATATGAAGAACACCCTTTATGTTAGAAATTGTTAGGGTAGGATAAAACATATTCTTATCAGTCACAGTGAATAGAACAAAATTTGGACAAGAAAATTTTAGGGGGGGTCTCGGGTTAGGGATAAACCGAGAGTGGGGAAGGGATTTGCACGGAAATCGAGAAAGAAGATTTTTTTGTGGAAACAAGGAAAAGAACCTAGACTTTTGATACCATGAAAGAAATAATCCTTTGATTATTCTTATTAATGAAAGGGGTATATATACAAGTTACATATAGGAAAATCCTTTTCCTATTCTACATCTATAACCCTATTCTATTTGAAGACTAACTATACAATTATGGTAAAGTGTACAAGACTAATTAAGGTACAATACTAATATACAATATTTACCAAATCTTCCCAACACTCTTCTTTAGCCGAGATGGGCCCGAGACGGGCTGCTCCTTTTTGGGCTTCGACTAATACATAATATACATACAATATACATGTATATTATATGTATATTGTATGTATATTTAACACCTAAAATTCTCTCCACAACTCAGTAGCATACTCAACAATGTCTGCTATTTCCTTTGTTAGAGAATTTAAGATCCATGAACTGTAGGGTTTTGTTGGGTCTAAAAACACACAAGTAAGGCACAACGGAAGTTTAAAATTTTGTTAACTTACTTACCCCAACAATTCCGTCTGGTATGATTGCGTTACAATTAAAATTTATGACAGATAAAAGTAGACTTACAGTTTGTATTATCTGAAGTCTCTACCACAGGGAGCGCACACGATTATCCTTTCGACCGCAAGTTTTTGCTGTGGTATATTCCTCCGTCAGGAAAGCCAGGAAATCTTGGCAGAGGTTTGAGAGGATTTTATTCTCTAAACTCTGAGTTCAGAAAGTAATAATTAAGTGTTAATTCAATGTTTTGGAAATTATGGGTTAAGTGTTGAATATATAGGGGGTATTATTGTACAAATCAGACTGGGATTAGGCTTAAAAACCTGACCCAAATCCGAGTTGCAGTGGGCTAGTCGGACTGGACCCACTACAGTACAGGCGCCGCGGCTCATCCTCTGAAGCCCCGCGGCACTACCCCTGATTTTAACATTTCAACAAGTTTTAATTTTAATTAAATCCAAAATCTAATTTTGACTTAAATAAATAATTTCTATCAAATAGAAATTATTATTAATTTATTATTGGTTAAAATATCTCGATTCTAAATCGAATATTTTATACTCTCAATATACCCTTAGACCGAAAAGACAATCGACTTAGTGTGACCCTTTAGGCCTTCACACATCGACACTTAATCAAACTAAGGTTCACACGGAACTCTTAGACTGCGCCATATGACGAACTCAATATGTGAAGTACGTTTACAAGACTCCAGTAAACATAACCTTTATGTGAGATGATAAATTTCTTTCATACACTACACACTCGATCAAGCTTAGGATTTGCCAAGTGTCTATCCAAATGACTTGATCACTTTATCTCATCTATGTTAGTCGACAACTAGATTATATCCTAAATATGTTTCTTGCATTGACCAATGACTTGGTCGACCTAACATTACTCAGAAGCTGAGTGTTCCTCTCGAATATCCAAACGAGGAATGAATATTATTCTTGACTCAACTACCACCTTGGTTTGCATCGCAATATACCCAATACAAGCTATGTCTTATCATATATGGAATTTAAGCTTAGGACATGATCAAAGTACATTACTCTGTAAATTAGGTGCGTATTGAGCTCAAGTCAAAGGACCTCTATATCTCACATGCTGATAATACTCTAGACATTTATAACAAATAGTTTATCAGCAGGGTATACCAATACCCTCTAAGAGTATCTATGTGTCCATCACTAGTAATCATACTAGTAGTAAGTGAGCCATACTACATTCTCTAAGAATGTGATACATACCACATATTGACTTATAATATATCATTGATATCTCATTCTCAATGATCATCAGTCAAGGCTATTTTGAGAGTTACGTTCTATCATTAATATCTCACTTTATAAATGACAACGTAAACTCAAGATATGCACATTAATGAATAATCACAAGCAATCAAAATCATAATTCAATAATTGCAAAATGCCAAATTATATTAATCTTATTAATAATATGAATGTGTTCAAGTACATTTGTCCCTAAAATAATTGTTTCTAGGACATCCATACTTTCAATCTCCCACTTGGCCTAGAGCCAATCACCAACGTATCTAATGCCCATGTTTTTTGTCACGACCCGACCTGATGGGCCGTGACCCGGTGCCCTACCTGGGCACCCTTATACCCACCTGTCACATATAATCACATAGATACCAAGTATAATGTAAACATCGGTAATAAACCTGTCCCCCGAGGAGTCACAACTAATTCATATAATAAAATAGGCAAGCCGACGAGGCCGCCATTGTACATAGAGATATCCAAAATGGCTCACAACCGTATACATATACAAAAATACATCTACCACCTAAAACTGTCTACAGACCTCTAAGAATACGATAATGAAATATGATGGGACAGGGCCCCGTCGTACCCCTAAATATGCATAAGTCCGAAAATAAGGTTCTGTACCAAAATGACTAAGCTCTGAATTAATGGAGCTCTCCGAACAACTGAACAGGAATCCTAGACTGGAGGATCACTGATGCGCGATATATGCACACACTTTTAAACGCAAGTGCACGTTATCGTATCAAGTAGTATAGTCTTAGATAAGACCGAATATCGTCCTCTGGGATTAGGGTTCAAGTACCAATTGTCTATTTTCTAGTATCTATTTGGTGAATTAATGAGTGATTGGTTGTTTATGACTAAGAATTATAAAAGCTAATTAATTATAAAGATTTAATTCAGATGTGATGAGAATAGGGCTTCTATGTATCCTTACTATCCGCTTATGTTACTTACTAATGCATTACTTATGGTGTTCTTCTTTTGGAGAGAGCAGGTTTACGAAATCGTTTTATACTCCCGTTAGGGTTATATAAACACTCAACCCCAGTATTGTTCCTTACCTAACTTTCGCTGATAAGGGTAACTCTATAGGAGGATTAAGCACAAAAACCTAGTTGGCTGTCACGCACAATGCGCAAAAATTAGGGTTGTTAAGCCTCTCATCAACGCTTACAAATCTAATTGAGGTATTTTCATCCCCAATTCAAGATCGTCTATCCAACTTACAACATATTCACAATCCCCTTTCGTAACTGATTAGAAATCATATAGTGATAACTAGTTGTCAATTAGCTACCAAGAATTCAACTCAATTATTGGATAGATCTCTCAATAAGAATAATTACCATAAGCGTGCATTAATTTATAACATAAGGTTCAAGAAATTCAACATAGAAAGTTTATAAGAGAATTAGTTCCTAGCCATAAATATGACAAGAACTAATTCCATGTTCATCATACAAAACTGAATTAAAGTAAAGAAAGAAAAGAAAATTACTAAGAATGAGTCTCCGCCAAGCATCCAAGGGTTGTGTTGTGGAATATTTACAAGGTGGAATGGTGGATGGATGGATGTAGAATGGTGAATGGTAGAATGGAGAATGAATAATTCTTCTAATGATGTAGAGTATTTATAGCCAAAGAATCCTTTAGGTGAAGGGTTAAGGATTTATGTAGGAAAGGAAAAGTTATTAGAATCCTTTTAGGTAAGGGTTTTTAGGTAGGAAAAGGTTTTTCTTTAGGTATGAAAAATTATCCTTTTGAAGGAAAAGTTATCCCTTTAGGATTAAAACATGTCATTCGCCCAAAGACTTCATTCCAGCGTCGGCGCCGCTGAAATTCAAAGAACTCTTCGACTTTCAAGACTTTGGGCGCCGTGGCTCGCTTCCGTGGCCATGGCGCGGTGACATTTTTCTGGCGAATTTCGGGTCCGGCGTCTTTTCTCGTCCGGACTTCGTCTGATTTTCTCTATAATTCCCGGAACTTCTTAGACTTCATTTCTTGGCCCTTTTGTGTGCAATTTCATCTCTTTTATGCTCATTTCATCTCCTTTTCGTCATTTCTCCATTTTTGACCGCTGTGACACAAAAGAATGTAAAACGACCTAATACTGCATACTAAACATAAATAAAATGAGTAAAATACTAACTAAAAATGACTCAAAAAGTGTATATAAAATACACCGATCAAATACCCCCAAACTTAACCTTTGCTCGCCCTCGAGCAAAGATAGAAAGGAAGAAATAAAAGACTCAAAAAACGAAAAATAAAAGACTCCCTGACATTGATCACTTTTGCTGCATTTAGTGTTATCTAGAAAAACATGAAGGTTAGCAGAATAATATGCAGGAACATGTAACATGAAATTTTTCAGCACACTAAACACATTGAGCTAGATATTTCGCAAACTCATATTTATCATGCTTTAATGGAAGTCAATATACTAAATCATGCATATAAATTCAAAAATCCTATGGCATGCTTACTTGCTATTCTCCACTAATCCTGAATATGCATAAAAGAGATCTTCAGGACTTTAAGGGTTGTAATGTAGGCTTAGGTAGGGGTTGGTAAAAATAGGCATTTAGGCTCATTTTTGTGTACCATAAGCTCTTTAGCTTTTCAGTATTTCCCTTTTTCTTTTTGTTCTTTTCTTCACTTCAATTCTATCTTTTTCCCTCTTTTGTTTTGGGAGAATGAAGAGTATTATAATAACAAGCACCCCCAAACTTAGGCTTTTGCCTCTTTCTTATTACTTTTTATTGGGTGCAACAAACTCATTCACTCTTTTTGTCTTTTTTTAACACAATTGATTCCACTACTTCACATTTTTACTTATGGCACAATCTGTGGGAATATAGGGTGTCAAAGAAGAAGTTTCAATTTTTAGGCTCAATGGGGCTGACTAGGGATACTTTTAAAGTTCGGGGTAGAAAAGAGTGGTAAAAATTGACTATCAAAGAAATGCCTGAGTAATCTCCCTATCATGCATATCCTAACTATTTCGCCTCAAATAACAAGCAATCATAACACATAGGTTTTCATAATTTAGCATGCACAATTTTAAGCAAGAAACTCCATAGATGATTTTTGTGAGTTTTTGGCATATCTAACCTAGGTGTTTAGATAGTTGCTTCTAATTCCATTAAATTATTCCACCTTCCTTAAGTAGGTTTTTATATCAACTAAAGCATAATTTTTTTTTTTTAGGTATTTTTTAAAAAAAAAAAAAAAAAAAAAAAAATTGTGACTCAAAAATAAACACAAAACAATAAAAAAAAAAGACTTAATTGAAACATAACAAGACACAAATAAAACACCCCCAAACTTAAATCACACATTGTCCCCAATGTGTGCAAGACTCAAAGAAAATAAAAGAAAATGACAACTTATCGACACAACACATCGGTCATAACTGAGGTGCAGGATGAAAATTCGAATTTGCACGGAAATATGGCTTTCAAGTTCCGCGCCCTCGAGATTCAAATACGGCTGCTAATCTTGTGACCCTCTGAGTTCCGGCCATGGCCGACGATCGCTTTCCTTTTTCAGCGTTTGTTGCTCCTTTTTCCTCGGTTTCAGCTTTCAGTCCACCTGTCATCCAACAACACAAAACAAGAACCCAAGACCGTGAGACTGTTCAAGACAAAATAAAATAAAATAAAGACAGAAATTAAAATAACATAATTAAAAACATTGGGTTGCCTCCCAACAAGCGTTGTCTTTAACGTCTTTTAGCCGGACGCAATTAACCTTTCCGAGTGCCCATTGGATCCTTCTGCGAACTGCTTGCAATCCGCAGAGTTATTGTTGCAGGTCTCACTTCAACTACAACAATTGCTTCAAACAAGGGCCTCAAATATACGATTATCCCAAGTATACAAGACATGCTTGTTTTTGTGTTCTCTAATGTAGGGATCGGTGAGATTCCCTACATCTTTCAACTCTGGGGTGCCTTGATGGTTTTGACTTCTGTTTGGGAGTCAACTTTGACACCGGTGGTGTTTCTTCCGCATAGGTACAAGAAAAAGATTTTCCAAGGAATCCGAAGGTGAATAATTGGATCTGCACTCTTCTCCTTCTCTACACCAACTGTCTTGCCAGATTCCTCAATAGTTGGGTGTGATTCATGCTCCTAAATTTGCTGTTCGCTGTTGAATATGATCGCGAGTTCTGCTATTTGCGTTTCCAACTTCTTTATACCCAACCTCATTTCGCCCATGAACCGAGTTTGGGACCTCGTGAGATCGAGTAGAGTTTCTCGTAATTCCTCCTCTCTTCCTCTATGGTTGGAGCTCGATCATATTGATGAGAAATCCATGTCTTAAGGATCCCCGAGATAAATCAAAACCAACAACGAATCACGGCTCGATTTTTTTTTTTTTTTTTTTTTAATAACGAAAAACGTAAAAATAAAATTAAAACCAAATTAGAAATTAAAAATAGATAATTTGATATTGAACTATTGCCTAATCCCCTAACGGCGCTAAAAACTTGATGCGCGATATATGCACACACTTTTAAACGCAAGTGCACGTTATCGTATCAAGTAGTATAGTCTTAGATAAGACCAATATCGTCCTTCCAGGATTAGGGTTCAAGTACCAATTGTCTATTTTCTAGTATCTATTTGGTGAATTAATGAGTGATTGGTTGTTTATGACTAAGAATTATAAAAGCTAATTAATTATAAAGATTTAATTCGGATGTGATGAGAATAGGCTTACATGTATCCTTACTATCCGCTTATGTTACTTACTAATGCATTACTTATGGTGTTCTTCTTTTGGAGAAAGCGGTTTATTTAAATCGCTTTATACTCCCGTTAGGTTATATAAACACTCAACCCAGATTGTTCCTTACCTAACTTTCACGATAAGGGTAACTCTATAGGAGGATTAAGCACAAAACCTAGTTGGCCGTCACGCACAATGCGCAAAATTAGGGTTGTTAAGCCTCTCATCAACGCTTACAAATCTAATTGAGGTATTTTCATCCCCAATTCAAGACTGCCTATCCAACTTACAAGATATTCACAATCCCCTTTTCGTAACTGATTAGAAATCATATAGTGATAACTAGTTGTCAATTAGCTACCAAGAATTCAACTCAATTATTGGATAGATCTCTCAATAAGAATAATTACCATAAGCATGCATTAATTTATAACATAAGGTTCAAGAAATTCAACATAGAAAGCCCTATAAGAGAATTAGTTCCTAGCCATAAATATGACAAGAACTAATTCCATGTTCATCATACAAAACCGAATTAAAGTAAAGAAAGAAAAGAAAATTACTAAGAATGAGTCTCGAGCCAAGCATCCAAGGGTTGTGTTGTGGAATATTTACAAGGTGGAATGGTGGATGGATGGATGTAGAATGGTGAATGGTAGAATGGAGAATGAATAATTCTTCTAATGATGTAGAGTATTTATAGCCAAGAATCCTTTAGGTGAAGGGTTAAGGATTTATGTAGGAAAGCAAAAGTTATTAGAATCCTTTTAGGTAAGGGTTTTTAGGTAGGAAAAGGTTTTTCTTTAGGTATGAAAAATTATCCCTTTTTGAAGGAAAAGTTATCCCTTTAGGATTCTGAAACATGTCAAATTCGCCCAAGACAATTCAGCGTCGGCCACGCGCCATGCATAGATCAGCCATACCAAATTCAAGAACTCTTCGACTTTCAAGATTAGCGCCATGCTCGCTTCCGTACGGTGACATTTTTCTCGCGAATTCCGTTTAAATCGTCTTTTCTCGTCCGGACTTCGTCTGATTTTCTCTATAATTCCCGGAACTTCTTAGACTTCATTTCTTGGCCCTTTTGTGTGCAATTTCATCTCTTTTATGCTCATTTCATCTCATTTTCGTCATTTCTCCATTTTTGACCGCTGTGACACAAAAGAAAGGAAAACGACCCTAATACTGTACTAAACATAAATAAAATGAGTAAAATACTAACTAAAAATGACTCAAAAAGTGTATATAAAATACACCGATCAATCACCAAAATGAGTACCTGTACATGCGGGCATGAACGCAGCCCCCCCGAGGAAAGGGGGTCAATACTAAATAATGTACTGAGTATGTAAAACATGAAGTACTGTAAAGAAGATCATAACTGGCCAAATGATAACAGGATACAAGTATAATAATCAAAATACCAATACAACTGTGCCATATAAAAATGAGAGTCAACTGTGCCTTATAAAATGAGAGTCATATGTGCCCATATAATATACCGTACCCGACCTAATATGGGACTCGGTGAATATAGTCATATACATATACATACCGTACCCGGCCCCCTAGTGAGAGTCTCGGTGAAATCATATCATATACCGTACCCGGCCCATTATGGGACTCGGTGAATGAAGTCATATACATGGATACCTGTCCATAAGCTGTGGATACCTGTCCACAAACCGTGGATGCCTATCCACTTGTATCGTACCCGACCAATTCTGAGACTCGGTGAAGTCATCATATATATATACATACCCGGCCCGGGACTCGGTGAAGTCACATAATCATATCCAGCACAAATAGAATATCATGAGTAATTTTATACAAATTAAATCATCATTTGACTCTCAATGGAATAAATAGTATAATTATTACTTAGAAAATCAAGGCAGTATCATACCATGTATCATTAAGATTTAGGATTCAATAGAATTATGTACGTCCGTCGTACACTCATTTTAGATAAATCATGCCAAAAGAAGAAAGGATGGTTTCACATACCTTATTGTCGAACTAACCAACTCTATAATTAAAACTCGTCTCGATTAGCACTTCAACCTATAACAATTGTAATTCGTTCGTCAACTCTATGATTTCTAGTAAGTTATGTCGAATGATGACTCTCTTTTCTATAAAAATTTGGGCAGCACTTCCCCTATTTATATGCACATCCACAACTTACAAACAAAGCCAACAATACCAATAACAAGATGCAACTTAAAGATATAACCAAAACAATCCCAAATACTTCATATACGCCATCATAATACATTCATTCTCTTTACGTTCATGGAACACAACAACTACAACAACCAAGGTTATTAATACACCTATTTCTTTTGTTAATTCATCCTCTTAAACCACATTAAAACAACCTTAAAAACAGTCCATCAACTCTAGCAACAACAACAAAAATGCAGGTCTTATAGTTTGCAACATAACACTCTTCTATCCCTTAATTCCTTTAAGCCATACATTAGTAATTACCACAACTTATATACATGTTTATAACTTACATTTACAGCATTATAACTTAACAAGAACATCCCCTAATACATCACAACAATGTCCAACGATTTGCATGTCACGGTCCACCACAAAAAATCCACAACTCTTCTCATAACAACACTTTCATATAACTAATTACAACTTTAAATATCAATGTTTCCTTAAATTTGAACATGAAATTAGTAACAATGATAACAATAACAACAATCAAATCCAAGGTATATCAAAACAGTCCCCAAAATCGGTAATATCAATTCCAATCGGCTCAATAACATCAACAACAATCACATGCAATCTCTTATTTCCAATTCTTCTTTAACATGAGTTAATCTTTTAACTACAACATCATTTAATTCCAATAACTTAAATAATAAGAAGAAATTGTACCTTAGTTCTTGCCCAAAACAGTCCCTAAAAATTGGTACACACTGCTTCCATTTTCTTCACCATTTATTCAACTTATATTGACATGCATGTATTCTACAAGTTTAATCCATCATTCTTACATGTTTTTCTTCCAAATTTCTCATCTTCAAAACTGGAATTCTTGGACTGAAAATCGGTCCAGTGACTGTCGATTTCACCACTGTTTGGGGAGTTTATTATGGCTTGAACTTTGTAGAATAACTCAATCTTGGAAGAGAGGTTATTTTAGTCTCTAATTTGGCTATGAAGATGAGAGGAAATTGGTTGGAGGGAGAGAAAGATAAGTGAAGGATGAGTTTTGAGTTAAGTGTAGAGACATGTTGGTATATGCGAGCATGGGCATATTTAGGTGGGGGGGGAGGCATTTCGACGAGAGGGGGGGGGGGGGGTGAATACAAGTTCCCATAATTTTGTCCACTAATTATCATTTCCTCCATTAAAATTAATCCCACAATTAATAAATCAATCTCCCACATAATCAATCTTATTTAAACTTGAAAATTCCATGTCCTAATTTTTCTATTATACACGACACTTAGTCCATACCACATTTGTTGCATCCAAAATTATTCCGGGATCACATCCCTTGTATACGAATTTCCGGATTAGCATATATAAATATAATTTATATCCAATATTCGAATCTTATTTTCTTATTTACGTTCTCTAATTGTCGCCTTAAAATCACAAGGTGTAACATCCTTTCCCCTTAGAAACATTCGTCCTCGAATGTTCATAATAGATCTTAGGCTATAAATTTTTTGGCATAGGCTCCTTTATAACTATACCTACCAACTTATATTCAGCAAACCCAAAGATGCCTCACAGGGCCACAATATCACACATATGTTATTCACCAATCAAAATAGTTAAGTAAGGAATCAAATTACTTATAGGCATAGGGAACAAGTGAGGATACTTCTTCTTCATTTCGTCTTCTGCTTCCCAAGTCATCTCTTCCCTATTATTGTTCGCCATAATACTTTGACGGAAGACACATCCTTAGTATGTAACCACCAAACCTGACGATCAAGTATAGCTATGGGGCTTTCCTCATAAGACAACTCCTCTGTCACCTGTACATCATCTACCGGGAATACTCTAGAAGGATCACCAATACACTTACGCAGCATCGATACATGAAAAACTGGATATACCGCTTCCAAATCAGATGGTAGATCCAACTCATAGGCAACCTGACCTATCATACGAATAATCTGGTAAGGTCCAATGTATCTTGGGCTAAGTTTTCCCTTCTACCAAATCTCATCACACCCTTCATGGGTGACACCTTCAGGAATACCCAATCACCAATCTGAAACTCTAAGCGTCGACGTCGATTATCTGCATATGACTTCTGTCGACTCTGGGCTGCTAATAATCTCTTCTGAATAAGCTTCACTTTATCAATAGCCTGCTAAATCATATCTGGGCCGATTAGCTTAGTCTCGCCTACATCAAACCAACCAATAGGTGACATGCACTTCCTCTCATATAAGGTGTTATACCCCATAGTTCTGACCCTACGTATGAGAGCGTACGAAAGCATGTAAGACTTAAAATTTTCAAAGGATAGGTTGACGGATTGTTCCGGACGGGTTTTAGTCAACTTTGAGGCGGGTTATGACACGGTACATTGAGAGTTCCTAAGTGTTTCAAAGGCCTAGGGCGTAGTTCGTTGATTCTAGTTTCCAACGCAACCAACCGTTCGTCTATAGGACGTCGGAGTAGAAAGTTATGGGAGTTACAAGTTCGGTCTTGTGACGGACAGAAATGCGTTTGAGCAAAGCGCGAGCAGCGGCGCCGGATATCTTGAGGTCGCTGAGATTCTGACGCCGGTGCGGACAGCGAGGGCGCGCGCGGAAGTTCAGAGTCGCAGAGGTTTGATGCCTTGGCCGCGTCGAGGCAGCGGCGGATTCCTGGCGGAAAAACTTAGGAAAAATCATATTTTTCTTTTAAAAGACCTTGGGAGGGTGACAAGTGTCCCCCCCATCTGATTTCTTGCATGCCTTATATTGACCAAGTCTTCAAGACTTGGTCATCTTTCAAATCCCTCTTTCTCTCTAAGCTTAAGCTCCCACTTCTCTCTAAAATTCCAAGAGGAATTCAAGTCTAAGAAAAATCTGAAAAGTTAAGAACAAGAAGGAATCTTGTGGCTAGCTTGTTGGTGTTATTGTGGTGGTGTTCTTGGAAAGGAGGCTAGCAAAGTTGTTGGAATAAGTTTGGCTAAAGTTTTAAGGTAACATTTCTTCTCTTGTGGTTAGTTATTAATGTTGCATGTGAAGAAGAAGGGATATGTAGTAGTAAATAATGCACTTAGAATCCTTGCATGTAAGAAATGTGGTTTGGATATGAAAGAATTGGCTAAAAAGATATTATGAGCATGTTGTAGCCTAAAAACTACTTTAGAATTGTTAAGTGAATTGTTGTACCTTTTGGGGCAGAATTTTACACACCCAAGTTTAGGTGTGTAATTCCCTTTGATATGTTTGGATTGTTGAGCCTTAAATGTAGCATTTGGATGTTGAATTCGGCCTTGAGAAAGGTGGCAAAGTATGTAGAAACAAAGGAAATGCTGTCCAATTTTCCATAGAATTAGGGGCTTTGAACTTAGATTATTTCTACATTGAAATTAGAGGTTAATAAACGCATTATGGTTATTATAGGTTGACATATTACTTGCGGTAGTTGGACTTAGCAAGTGGATTGACCGAAGAGGTATGTGGAGCTTTCCTATCTCTTGAGCATGAATAGATGTAACTATGTAGTACGGTAGACGTACACGATTTAGTATTCTTACTTGTTTTAAGTATATAAAGACTTGTTTCGTTTTAAGAATGTATAAGTCCCTTGGTTAGGGGAAAAGTGTGATTTTACTAAAGTGTAGGGTTAATATAACAACTTTATGGGAAGTTGATTTATTAGCTTTATAAAAGGTTAATGAGAAGAGGTTTACTCTAAGTAAGACAAGTAAGGACAAATGATTTGATTTATGAAAGACAAATTGATTTTAAGGCATCAATTGCCCAAAGATTTTATGTATGAAAAAGAGTCACTTTTAAAAGAGTTGAAGTATGTAGTACTTGGGTTAAATTCCCGGTTTTCTTTTATTAAAGATATGATTAAGTGTCTTAAGTAAACTAAAATGAGAGGGTATATGAACAAGACTAATAAGAAGTTATAAGTTTTCTTAACTTATTTATGATTATGATATGATGTGATTTGAGCTAGGGTAAGAGTATATCTGAGGGGCAAGCCCCAAGATCGTTATACCACCTTCTCCAGGGTAAAAGTATGTCTGAGGGGCAAGCCCCAAGATCGTCATACCACCTTCTCCAGTATAAGAGTATATCTGAGGGGTAAGTCTCCAAGATCGTTATACCATCTGCTTCAGTGTAAGAGTATATCTGAGGGGTAAGTCCCCAAGATCGTTATACCATCTGCTTCAGGGTAAGAGTATATATGAGGGGTAAATCCCCAAGATCGTTATACCACCTGTTCCGTGGATTTGCTACCCACGATGCGAGGAATACCTCATGCGAGTCCTTATGGGCTTATGCGGGTGAAATAGTCCCATGCGGTAGTCTGACTATCACGAGGAATACCTCATGCGGGTCCACAGGACCTATGCGGGTGAAATAGTCCCAGGAGTAGGGGTGCTTATTGATACTACGGGCGAGGTACCCTGTTTTGATCATGAGGCCCCTATTTTATGCAGTATTATATATATACTTGTCACTCTCATTGTTAGTAAGGCACAATAAAAGGTCTTTTGATTGTCTTCCATGACTTCAGCTTACTTTAGACTTATGATATCATTATTACAGTATTTTCCAGCTTTACATACTTGGTACATATTGTGTACTGACCCCTTCCTCGGCTGCGTTCATCTGCGAGTAAGGGTAGCGGTGTGGATCCTCTTTCTTAGGATCACCGTTCGGTGTCGAAGCTCCATCCCTCCGGAAGCTTGTTTTGTTAGTGCAGTTACTCACGATGCTATAGGTATTGTGTACATTCGGGGTATGGCGGGCCTGTCCGCCACGGTTGTTATCCTTAAGTGCGTGGTCACGTATGTGTTGGGTAAGAACAAGTTGTCTTGCTATACTTTTGATTAGTATGTTTTTATGGGCGACCTTATCGGTGGCGGTGATGTTACCTTTTATAAGTTATGTGTTATGTATGTTCATTGCTATTCTCACGATGTATACTGGCAGGTACCCGGTGAGGTAATAGTCGCGCCCGGTCAGTCGTGACAAAAGTGGTATGAGCGATTAGTCCTCGGAATGTGTCCACGCAGGTGTCTAGTAGAGTCTTGATTATCGGTGTGTCGTGCACACATCTATAATCGGGAGGTTGCAGGACATTTAGGGTTAGTTTCCATTCTTTCACTCTAAGATCGTGCAATAGAGTGAGTTATAGGTTGAACCTCCTCGATGTTTTCCTTTATGTATCGATTATGCCTCACGCAAGGCAACCGCGGCCCGGAAGGGCAAAGCGGTGAGAGTCTTGCTAGTGGGATGCGGAGAGTCACGAGGCACAGGCCCGATCCTTACGAGATGATGTTTAGGCGGCGAGTTCCACGTCGTCGCCCGGCCTCAGCAATTCGAGGCGTGAGCGGCTCATCGAGACCGCGTTACGGAGCCTCGGTCCACGATCGATCCGAGTATAGAGATTACGGAACATATTCGATTCTTGACGGCATAGTGGCGAGCGGCCGATAGGAAGCGAGCGACGACCAAGCCAAACGATTCTGGATTCGGATTTCTGGTTGTCACCCACCCGAACTCTATGGTTCGAGATTTGAGGAGGATCCGCAGGAGTTTGTCCGGCAGTTACAACGGACCATGCAGGTGCTTAGGGCATCGGAGACTGAGTCTGTTATACTAGTTTCTTATCGGTTACGCGATATTGCGTTGAACTGGTTTGAGTCATGAGTGTTGTCGAGAGGTGAGGATGCTCTTCCAGCTGTTTGGGAAGAGTTCACGGAGGCTTTCCTGGATCACTCTTGCCTCCTGAGATGAGGAGAGCCCGCGTAGATAGATTCTTGACCTTGAGGCAGGATGGGAGGACTATCAGAGAGTCTGACTGAGTTTGACTCCTTGGTCAGATATGCGCACACCATTGTAGCTGACATGGCAGACAGGGTTCATCGGTATGTGATGGGATTAGACCGTCATATGATTACTGCATGCTTGGGGGTGGCTCTTCAGCCGGGGATGGATATCGCCAGGATGCAGGCGTACGCGCAGGGGATTGAGGACAGAGAGAGACAAGATCAGCTAGATTTAGGCCAGCCCAAGAGGCGGGGCAGCGGTCTCGAGGCGATTTTGGCGGGCGGCCTCGGCGATGACTAGGTCCACATTCCGGCCCGGCCGCAGTGCTCCTTCGATTTTCGGTAGGAGGTCGATCGGCCGGGTTATTCGAGGCGGTCGTGGCTCCGGGACTTCGTGGTTTCGGGAGGCGGCCGTCGCAATCGAGACCACCTACCTCTCGGTGCGTTCGACGCGGTAGGTCTCATCGGCGAGTGCGTATGGGTTGAGGCGTGTTGCTCTTGTGGCGGCGAGGCCATCCGGAAGAGATTGTCCGTCCAGGCGGCGGAGCGTTACAGTTCAGCCGACGGTCGGTCTTTGGATCTTCATCTTCGATAGTCGACGCCGGGCGAGTACTTATGGGCGGCGAGCGGCTGCGAAGGTCGTGGTAGGGTCCCGATTCTGGTCCTCGAATCGCATCTATGCTATGTCGGTAAGCGGGACGGGGCGTCACGGATGTCGTCACAGTACATTATTGGTTTCTTCTTTGTGATGTATATGCTTTGATATATCCGAGTTCTACCTTGTCCTATATATCTCCTCATATTGCGAGAATAGGGATAGAGCGAGTCCATAAGACCTTTTGAGGTGGCTACGCCGATGAGTGATTCGATGATAGGCGGCGGGTATATAAGGTTTGCCCGGTGACTATAGGCGATCGTCGGACTCTGGCCGACTTGATAGAGTTGGATATGCACTTTGATGTGATTATGGGTATGGATTGGATAGCGTCTTGCTATGCCCGTATGGCCGTAGAGAGATTAGTTCGGTTCAGTTTCGTGAGCGTTATCGAGTGGAAGGGAATCTTTGCATCGTAGGGTAAGTTTATTTCTTACCTCAAGGCTAGGAAGATGGTGCGGAAAGGGTATATCTACCATATGGTTGGGTATTCGACATCGAGGTGAAATACCGACCTTGATCGATTCCATCGTTAGAGAGTTTCTAGACGTATTCTGAGCGAGCTTAGGGTATCCTCCCGAGAGGAGATTGAGTTTGCATTGATTTGGCGCGGACACTCGACCGATATCTATTCCGCCATCTTGGATGGCACTGCGAGTTGAAGGAATTGAAGGACCATTGAAAGATTTGTTGGAGAAAGGCTTTATTAGGCAAGTGTTTCTCCTTGGGAGCGCCAGATGTTATTTGTAAAGAAGAAGGATGGGGCCTGCGTATGTGTATTGATTCTGACGGTGAACAAGGTAACTATCAAGCAGATATCCCTCCCGAGATTGACGATTTGTTTGACCGATTGCGGGGTGCAAGGTGTTTTTCCAAAATAGACCTGCGATGCAGTTATCATCAGTGCGAGTTCGAGAGATAGATATCCCAAAGATCGCATTCGTGACCGGTATGGGCACCATGAGTTCGAGTAATGTCTTTCGGGTTGACAGCCTTGGCAGTATTCATGGATTTGATGAATAGGGTGTTCGTGCCATTCTTGGATATGTTCGTTATAGTGTTTATTGATGATATCTTGGTGTATTCGCGCATAGCAGGAGCATACTGGTCATTTGAGGGCGGTATTGAGTCCTCCGAGGCCAACGATTGTTTGCCAAGTTCTCGAAGTGCGAGTTCGTTAGCTTCATGGCTTTCTTAGGGCATGTTATCGGGGCGATGGTATTCGGGTTGATCTGGCGAAGGTGGCGATCAAGACTTGGCGGACCACTACACCGGAGGTGTGCGGCTTTGGGCCTTGCAGTTATTATCGGAGGTTTGTGGAGAAGTTTTCTTCTATTTCAAAGACCTTTGACTAAGGACTCGAGAAAGTAGCTATGTTCGGTGGGCGGATACTTGTGAGAAAGTTTCCAGATTGCTAAAGGAGAAATTGGCGACCGCCCGATTCTTACTCTTCCGGAGGTTTAGATGGATATGTGGTTTATTGTGGCGCGTCGGTGTCGGGCTTGGAGTGCGTCTTTGATGCGGACGACAGAGTTATATCTTATGCATCGACAACTTAGGAAGCATGAGAAGAACTATCCCACACATGACTTGGAGTGGCGTGATGATTCATGCCTTGAAGATCTGGAGACATTATTTATATGGAGTTCATGTGGACATTTACGAACACAAGAGTCTCGGTATATCTTCGGCGAGGAGTGAACTTGCGGCGAGGCGGTGGTTGGAGCTACTTAAGGATTACGATGTTGATATTCTATACCACCGGGGAAGGCCAATGTAGTTGCGGATGCCGCCAGTCGCGGTCGATTGGTAGTCATGCGATGTCTGACGGAGAAAAGAGATATGTGCGAGAGTTACATCGCCAGCGAGCCTTGGGTTCGTTTGGTTGATTCGATAGTGATGGAGTTCGGGTTCGAGAGGTTGCGAGTCTTCCATCGTCGAGGAGGTGAAGAGGCGGCGATGAGGATCCATTATGGTCGGTATCGAGATGCTGTTCGTAAAGAGAGTGCATTTGAGGTAGCACGATGGGGTGCTAAGATTTGAGCGGTTGTGTGTTCCGATGTAGCGAGGACTTCGTCGGGTGCAGGAGGCACACAGTGCTCGTTATTCTATTCATCCGGGGTCGACTAAGATGTATCATGACCTCAGATGCGTGTATTGGTGGGATGGCCTAAAGAGGGACGTTGCGGAGTTCGTGGCGCAGTGGCCGAATTGTCAGCAGGTTAAGGTTGAGCACCAGAAGCCCGGTGGGCTGTTGCAGGCTATTGATATTCCGACTTGGAAGTGGGAGGTGGTAAATATGGATTTTATTACGAGATTACCTACCACTCAGAGGAAGCATGATTCCATTTGGGTTATTGTCGGTGTGAAATCAGCCCATTTTCTTCCGATCGGGGCGACTTTTTCGTAGAGATTATCTGATCGTATATCGGGAGATTGTAAGACTGCACGGAGTTCCTGCATCGATTATTTCAGACAGAGGGGCCCAGTTTACGGCTAATTTCTGGAGGTCTTTCCAGAAAGGGTTAGGGACACAGTGAGTCTCGATCTGGCGTTTCATCCCGCATCGACGGACAGGCCGAGCGCACTATCCAAACACTTGAGGATATGCTGCGGGCTTGTGTTATTGATTTCAGGGGTAGCTGTGAGGATCATTTACCTCTCGTGGAGTTTGCTTATAACAACAGCTACCACTCTAGTATTCAGATGACGTCTTATGAGGCCTTATATGTGAGAAAGTGCAGGTCACCGATAGGCTGGTTCGAGGTAGGGGAAGTACAGTTAGTCGTGTCGCGCCCCTTTTCGGCCGCGGCATTTTTTAAATAGCGAACCCTGCTTAATAAATGCAAATGTTAGAAAATAAATAATAAAATGCTAATAAAGTTTAAGAGGCTTAAAGTTTTAAAAATGCTAAAAGGGGTGCTAACATATTAGAAGTGCTAAAAGGATGCTAAAATTGCAAAAGATGCTAAAGTTTAAAAGGGTGCTAAAATGCTAAAGGGTTGCTAGAATGCTAAGGGTTCGCGGAGTCGCCACCTAATTAATTGGGTGAATTAGGACACCTAAATGTTTAACTAGTTTGAAGTAAAACATTAACTCCATTTTATGGTCTGCTAAACTTAGTGAGATTCTGGGTAAGGGTTCTTTATTAATCTAGAGGAAGGGTTAGGCACCTCTAAGATCCGCTAACTTGCGGTTGTCCTGCCAAACCTAGGGTAATTATTATGCTATTGAAAATGCATGTTTGAAAGATATTTTAATAGAAAGTATTTTTTGGCAAAAGATTAATAAGATTAGTGCTATAAAATGCGTGTAAAGTTTAAAGCATGCCTTAAATAATATATAATGCAAAATAGATCATTTGACTAAATGTACACATTTGCCTGCCTTGATTAGTATAACACATGCTTAAGGGGGTTTTCTTAATATATAAAAAATAAGATTTCTATATGGGTGCTATAGCAAATGGGTTAGAAATCTTGAAAATAATATCATAGCTACATATGATTAATTATGCAAGTTAAGATTATTGAGTGGTTTATTATAAATGCTAAACAATGTATGGCGTGCCTAAAGTAATTAACTTAAGGGAAGCAAAATTAAATTAATTTCTATTTATTGATTCAAGGTTTGACTATTCTAAGTATTCTATTAATTACAAATTTAGTGATAAAATTACAGTAAATAAAAGACACAAACTTTAAGCGGATGGGATCGAGAGAGTAAGAGGATTGTGCCGGATGACAATATCAATCCGCCCTATTTGTTTTGGAATCCGTGAAGCGGGAATGCGAATGCGGGTGCACATGGACGCGGGTTTCCATTTGAAGTGGCTCGCGATGAGTCTCGCCGTGAGACTCTTCGTTTTGCTCCGATGCATTTTATGTAACAAGAAAGGAAAGATAAGGATTAGTACATGCCCAAATTCATTAAACAAAAACAAGCACTTGACACGTAGTTTGCATTTAAGCCAACACATATATATATATATCCAAACAAAAGCAATATCAGATAAGGATGCAGCCAGCAGGTGGTATTGTACATAGCCCCTGACCATTCCAAGTAAAGGCAGTATGCAAACAACAAGTAAAGCAGATGGGCAAAGAACTAGCGAGACAGGCGCGAGCAATATGCGATGCGACAAGCGAAGCAATGGCGAGCGATGGCGTATGCAAGCAGAGACGATGGCGGGAATACAATGGCGTGCGATAGCAAACAAAGCGATGGCGAGGAATACAATGGCACCACTGGTGTCTTATGAGAACGATGGCGGCAATGGTTTTGGCTTAGGAGATTTTCTTGATGTACTAGTTTAGAAATCGATGAGACAAACATTCCTAATAGCGATCTAGATAGGGCCATAATTTGTTAAGCAAAGATCCAAGCTCAAGTCATAAATAAGAAGCACTAAGTAATAGACAATAGACATTTCGGATAGAGCTAAATATGCAGTCATGTTAACAAACATGAGGGTCAGAAAGTAAATAAGCAAGCATCCAGAGATGACATTTTAGACTAGATGATTAGACTTACAGTGGTGCTGCTTAATAAAGGATAACAGTTAGCAAATTAGATGGGCTTATTCCAGATACATTCATGGGCCAGACAGACAATGCAAAGGGGCAAAAGAGCAAACTGAAATGAATTATCAGATTTTAAAGGGGAGGAATCAGGAGGTAGGCAGTGAGACGAGCTCAAGTAATATCTTTTAGATGGGCAGGATTACTTTACCTCAACTACACATATAATCATGTTTAAGCATAGTGACACTTTTATACAAATAATAATAACATAGCTGGCCAATCTCAAATCAGCAAGTATCCATATTGATTAACTAAGATCTGAAGCATACTGGTCCAAAATACAGAGGCTCAGCACAACAACTTATCAGTATTCTCGTTTATTTGTTACTATTCTCAGATTCATGCCTATATGCTTACAGGCAGGGGTTCAAGCGATCATCGACACATAAACATGCTTGAATGTGGAACTAACCCAATCTAAATGCTTTTTTAACACATAATTAGTTCATGAGAAACACACAACAGCGATTAAAGGGCAGAACTGAGAGGAAGTTAATTTACCTTCTCCGGACAGCGACCCGGGGCAGCGTATCAAGTCGTCGGTCCGCTCGACGGGCTTTGGGTTTGCGATGCGAATAGAAGGGCAAGGCTGGTTTTTTGTTGATTATTGGCTAGAATTGAAGTAAAGGTATTCGAATTACCTATTCGTGCTATGCTAGCGGTCTTATCTTTTTCTCTGCTCTGCCATGGTAGTTCTTAACTGCTGCTTCCCCGACTCTCAGTGTCTTTGCCTTAAATTGCTATGTAGTTGCCCCCCGACTCCGCTCTGAATCCCTGCTATGCTCTCTTTTCTGAATTCCCCCGTCGATGCCTATTGCATGCATATAACTTCTGTATTTATAGCCCTAATTCGGGTTCTAAATTAGGTAAGCTATAAAGGCTGAGATTCTTATCAATATTGGTGCTGATTCGTGTGATTTCTTGACGAGATTTCGTAGTGATTTGTAAGTGATTTGCTTACCATATGTGATACGATTTGGTTATCACTGTGAAAGATTGATATGGTAAACTTGGAAAGGAAACGCTGGCTCTATGCGTGATGGAGGCGGCGATTGAGGGAGTTCTAGGTTTAGGTTTTAGGGGGCTCTGGTCTGCGGGAGACGAAGTGGGTAAAGGGAGAATATAGGGCTGTGGGCTCGCGGGTGCTGGGCCGGGTCGCGGGCATTGGGCTGATGGGGGAATGAAGTAGAAGGGGTGTGGGCTGCGGGTAATTGGGCTGGGTAGAATTAATTAGGGGTTTAATTAAGTGTTAGTTAGTTTAATGTGCTATTTAATTAATAGTTTTAGGCTTTTAATTAGTGACAAAGTAATTAATTAATTGTTATAAAATAAATGCGGGTGTGTTATTTAATTAATGCTTAATGCTCTAGAATGCGGCGCTATTAAAATCTTATTATTGCATTATTGCGAAGTTAAATTAAAATTGAATTGAGTTTAGATTAAATTATTTAAATGCTACATGCGAGTATGATATTTAAGAATCGCTTAAAGCTTTATAAATGCGGTGCTATTAAATGCATATATCAGATTAAAATTGATTTTAAATTATAAATGATTACTAATAAATGCGGCTATGCTACGACGACCGACGTTATCGCTAAATTATTTATTTTATGCCTTTATTAATTATTTAAGAATTACGACAAAGCTTAAAGTTAATTAATGCGGACGCGAGACTCTAAGTGCTTAAAACTCTACGTAAGACGCGATGTCATTATTAAATTAATTATTTATGCTTGTATTTAATGTTTTATTCGCTGCATTTTATTATAAAAATCCTAAAAAATTATTTTACAAAATTAGTGTAATTTTATAGTTAATGGTAGACGGGAGGGTCAAAATTGGGTGTCAAAAGTCGGGCGGACTTGGTTCAAGATCTGATGGATAAGGTGAAGCTTATCGGGAGGCGGTTGTTAGCGGCTCGAGTCGACAAAAGTCGTATCACGGATCATCAGCGTCGACACTTGGAATTTGAGATATATGATTGGGTTTTTCTAGGTATCGCCCACGGCGGCGTGATGAGGTTTGGGAAGAAAGGGAAACTTATCCCAAGGTACATCGGGTCGATCGATTGTCCGTAGGGTAGGCAGGGTTGCCTATGAGTTAGATCTGCCGTCCGATTTGGAGGCGGTACATCCAGTTTTCCATGTGTCCATGTTGCGGAAATGTATTGGAGACCCATCTAGAGTGCACCCGGTTCATGATGTCCAAGTGACAGAGGAGTTATCGTATGAGGAGAGTCCCATAGCGATACTCGATCGACAGGTTAGGCGACTTCGGACAAAGGACGTGGCTTCCGTCAAGGTCTTATGGCGGAACGAGAACAGGGAGGAAATGACGTGGGAAGCAGAGAATGACATGATGAAGAAGTATCCTCACTTATTCCCTACACCTCCAGGTAACCCACTTTCCTGCTTGTTAGTTTTGATTTAGCAATTATGCTTGAGTAATGTTGTGGCTCGTGGAGCTTCTTTATTTGCAAAAGAATAGTTAAGAGAGTCTATGTCGATACGGTGATTTGAGTAAGCCTAGAAGGAACATTCGGGACGAATGTTTCTAAGGGGGGGAGAATGTTATACCCCGTAGTTCGGACCCTACGTATGAGAGCGTACGAAAGCATGTAAGACTTAAAATTTTCAAAGGATAGGTTGACGGATTGTTCCGGACGGGTTTTAGTCAACTTTGAGGCGGGTTATGACCTGGTACATTGAGAGTTCCTAAGTGTTACAAAGGCCTAGGGCGTAGTTCGTTGAGTCTAGTTTCCAACGCAACCAACCGTTCGTCTATAGGACGTCGGAGTAGAAAGTTATGGGAGTTACAAGTTGGCGCGCAGACGACGTAAATGCGTTTCGTGAAAAGCGCGGCCGCGCGCCGGATGCAGGGTCAGCGCGCGGATATACCGAGGGTCGCTGAGATTACAGCGCGCCAGACACAGGGCCGCGGACCTAAGTTCCGAGAGTCCGCAGAGGTTTCAGCGCCGCGGCGCGGGCGTCAGGGCCGCGACGCCGAGGCGGGATTCCTGGTGGAAAAACTTAGGAAAAATCAGATTTTTCTTTTAAAAGACCTTGGGAGGGTGACAAGTGTCCCCCCCCCCCCCCCATCTTATTTCTTGCATGCCTTATATTAACCAAGTCTTGGAGACTTGGTCATCTTTCAAATCCCTCTCTCTCTAAAAGCTTAAGCTCCCACTTCTCTCTAAAATTCCAAGAGGAATTCAAGCCTAAGAAAAATCTGAAATGTTAAGAACAAGAAGCTTACGCTAGCTTGTTGGTGTTATTGTGGTGGTGTTCTTGGAAAGGAGGCTAGCAAAGTTGTTGGAATAAATTTGGCTAAAGTTTTAAGGTAACATTTCTTCTCTTGTGGTTAGTTATTAATGTTGCATGTGAAGAAGAAGGGATGTGTAGTAGTAAATAATGCACTTAGAATCCTTGCATGTAAGAAATGTGGTTTGGATATGAAAGAATTGGCTAAAAAGATATTATGAGCATGTTGTAGCCTAAAAACTACTTTAGAATTGTTAAGTGAATTGTTGTACCTTTTGGGGCAGAATTTTACACACCCAAGTTTAGGTGTGTAATCCCCTTTGATATGTTTGGATTGTTGAGCCTTAAATGTGGCATTTGGATGTTGAATTCGGCCTTGAGAAAGGTGGCAAAATATGTAGAAACAAAGGAAATGCTGCCCAATGTTCCATAGAATTAGGGGCTTTGAACTTAGATTATTTCTACATTGAAATTAGAGGTTAATAAACGCATTATGGTTATTATAGGTTGACATATTACTTGCGGTAGTTGGACTTAGCAAGTGGATTGACCGAAGAGGTATGTGGAGCTTTCCTATCTCTTGAGCATGAATAGATGTAACTATGTAGTACTGCAGACGTCAAGATTTGGTATTCTTACTTGTTTTAAGTATATAAAGACTTGTTTCGCTTTAAGAATGTATAAGTCCTCGTTGTGGAAAAGTGTGATTTTACTAAAGTGTAGGGTTAATATAGCAACTTTATGGGAAGTTGGTTTATTAGCTTTATAAAAGGTTAATGAGAAGAGGTTTACTCTAAGTAAGACAAGTAAGGACAAATGATTTGATTTATGAAAGACAAATTGATTTTAAGGCATCAATTGCCCAAAGATTTTATGTATGAAAAGAGTCACTTTTAAAAGTTGAAGTATGTAGTACTTGGGTTAAATTCCCGGTTTTCTTTTATTAAAGATATGATTAAATGCCTTAAGTAAACTAAAATGAGAGGGTATATGAACAAGACTAATAAGAAGTTATAAGTTTTCTTAACTTATTTATGATTATGATATGATGACAGTTTGAGCTAGGGTAAGAGTATATCTGAGGGGCAAGCCCCAAGATCGTTATACCACCTTCTCCAGGGTAAGAGTATGTCGCGGGCAAGCCCCAAGATCGCCATACCACCTTCTCCGGTAAGAGTATATCCGGCGGGTAAGTCCCCAAGATCGTTATACCATCTGCTTCAGTGTAAGAGTATATCTGAGGGGTAAGTCCCCAAGATCGTTATACCATCTGCTTCAGGGTAAGAGTATATCTGAGGGGTAAATCCCCAAGATCGTTATACCACCTGCTCCGTGGATTTGCTACCCACGACGCGGCGAATACCTCACGCGAGTCCTTATGGGCTTACGGGTGAAATAGTCTCACGCGGCGGGTACATCCTATGCGAGAATACCTCACGCGGGTCCACGGGACCTATGCGGGTGAAATAGTCCCGCGAGTAGGGTGCTTATTGATACTACTGAGGTACCTGTTTTGATCATGAGACCCCTATTTTATGCAGTATTATAAATATACTTGTCACTCTCGTTGTTAGTAAGGCACAGTAAAAGGTATTTTGATTGTCTTCCATGACTCCAGCTTACTTTAGACTTATGATATCATTATTACAGTATTTTCCGACTACATACTTGGTACATATCAGGTACGACCCTTCCTGGCCGCGTTCATGCCGCAGGCGGTAAGCAGATTGTGGATCCTCGCTCTTAGGATCACCGTTCCGTCGAAGCTCCATCCTCCCGGAGCTTGTTTTGTTAGTACTACTCTCGATGCTATAGGTATTGTGTACATTCAGGGTATGGCGGGACCGCCCCGCCACGCTTGTTATCCTTAGAGGTCCGTGGTCACGTATGTGTTGGTCGTAAGAACAAGTTGTCGCTATACTTTTGATTAGTATGTTTTTATGGCGCACTTATCGGGCCGCTGATGTTACCTTTTATAAGTTATGTGTTATGTATGTTCCGCCGCTATTCTCTCGATGTATACCGACAGGTACCCTGGCAGGTACTAGTCGCGCCCGGCTCGTCGTGACATAAGGCCTCGTACGGCGCCATCTGAATACTAGAATGGTAGCTATTATTATAAACAAACTCAATAAGTGGAAAATGATCATCCCAGCTACCTCTGAAGTCAATAATACAGGCTATCAACATATCCTCTAATGTCTGAATAGTACGCTCAGCATGCCCATCAGTCTGAGGATGAAATGTTGTGCTAAGACTCACCTGTGTCCCCAGTCCCTTCTGGAACGATCTCCAAAAGTTAGATATAAACTGAGCCCCTCTGTCTGATATGATTGATGTGGGAACCCCATGTAGTCTCACTATCTCCCTGATGTACAATATCGCATAGTCTTCAGCCGAATAAGTAGTCCTTAGTGGAAGAAAATGGGCTAATTTCGTCAGCCTATCCACAATCACCCATATAGAGTCATACTTCCACTGAGTACGAGGTAAGCCTGTAATGAAGTCCATATTAATCACTTCCCTCTATCTCCTGCAATAATCCACCAGGCTTCTGGTGGTCGACCTTAACCTGTTGATAATTCGGACACTGAGCAACAAACTCCGATATGTCTCTTTTCATGTCATCCCACCAATACAAGCATCTGAGGTCATGGCATCTTTGTTGACCCTGGATGAATAGAATAATGGGCATTGTGTGCCTCTCCCATAATCTGTCGTCGTAGCTGTCATGACCCGACCACGGACCCGTGACTGGTGCCTTACCCCGGGCACCCTTGTGATACAACATCAGAGAAAACCAGCGGAAAATAAACTCACAACAAGAACCCATATATAAAATAAGCAGGCTAACCCAAAATGACTACCTCTAATATAAATCAAACCGAACAGTCACATCCCTAACAACCCAAGTTATAACAGGACTACAAGCCTCTAAGAATGAGTAAGCACTATGACGGGACAGGGCCCCGTCATGCCCCTGAATGTAGAAATATCTACAACACTGGGGAGAACCGTACCAAAAGTCGAGCCTCCGGAGAAATGGAGCTCCTGACACCTGAGTAAAGATCCTAAGAATGAGGATCCACCACCTGCTTTCCCTTACCTGCGGCATGAACGCAGCCCCCGAGGAAGGGGGTCAGTACACAATATGTACCAAGTATGTAAAACTGGAAAATACTGTAATAATATCATAAGTTTAAAATAAACTGGAGTCATGGAAGAGAGTAAAAAAAATACCGTACACTGTGCCTTACTAACAATGAGAGTAACAAGTATAAACTTTACTGCATAAAATAGGAGGCTCATGATCAAAACAGGATCTCCCGCCCGTAGTATCATTAAGCAATCCTACTCTTGGGACTGTTTCACCCGCATGGGTCCTGTGGACCCGCATAAGGTCATCACCTCGCATGGGACTATTTCACCCGCATGAGGTCATCCGCCTCGCATGGGACTATTTCACCCGCATGGACCCTGTGGGCCCGCATGAGTACAAGCGCCGCACTCGCATCATGGGTAGCAAATCCATGGCATAATAGTAATAATAGTAATAATAATAATACATAAATCAGCGCAACCGGCTATCATACATAACATAAGCGCTACCGGCTTATCACAACGTAAACGTAAGCAAGTTAAGAATATCTCCTAACTTCTTAATAACATTTCTAGTACATCCTCTCATTTTAGTTACCTAAGGCACTACATGTCGTTTTAAAAGAAAATCCGGGAATTTAACCCAAGTACCACGTTCCTTAAACCTTTTAAGAAAATGACTCCTTTTTATGTAAAACTCCCAAGATACTAATAACCGTAGTATCAAGCCACGACAATTTTTCAAAACAAATCACGTTTACCTTTAAAAATACAATAGGCTTCAAAAATCAAGTGACTTCATCTCTTTTAAAACCTTAGACAATTAATGCCTTAAAAACAGTTTGCCTTCCACAAATTCAAATCCTTTACCCGTACTTATTTTACTTGGAGTAAACCTTTTCTTGTCAACCTTTCATAAAGCCAATATAACCAACTTCCCATAAAGTTGTTATATTATCATTATACACTAGTCAAACACATCTCCCTATATCCAAGGGACTTATACCTTAAAACGAAACAAGTATCATATACTTAAAACAAGTGGAAAATGTCAAATCTTGTACGTCTACCGTACTACATAGGTACAACTACACATGCTCAAGAGATAAGAAAGCTCCACATACCTCTTCGGTCAATCCACTTGCTAAGCCCAAAATACCGCACGTAATATGTCAACCTATAATGACCATAATACGTTTTTATTAACCTCTAATTTCAATGTAGACATTTTCAAGTTCAAAGTTACTAATTCCTATGGAAAATTGGGCAGCATTTCCTTTGTTTCTACATACTTTGCCACCTTTTTCAAGGCCGAATTCAACATCCAAACGCCACATTTAAGGCCCAACAATCCAAACATTTCAAAGGGGATTACACACCTAAACTTGGGTGTGTAAAATTCTGCCCCATAAGGTACAACAATTAACTTAACAAGTCTAAGGTAGTTTTTAGGCTACAACATGCTCACATAACCTTTTTAACCAATTCTTTCATATTCAAACCATATTTCTTACATACAATGAATCTAAGAGCATTATTTACTACTACAAGTTCCTTCTTCTTCACATGCAACATCAATAACTAGCTACAAGAGAAGAATTGTTACCTTAGAGCTTTAGCCAAAATTATTCCAACAATTTTGCTAGCCTCTTTCCCAAGAACATCACCATAACAACTCCTACAAGCTAGCCACAAGCTTCCTTCTTGTCCTAACTTTTCAGATTTTCCTTAAGCTTTGAATTCCTCTTGGAATTCTAGAGAGAAGTGAGAGCTCTAGCTTTAGAGAGAGAGAAAGACTTGAAAGATGACCAAGTCTTCAAGACTTGGTCAATATATAAGACATGCAAAATCAGATGGGGGGACACTTGTCACCCACCCATGACCTCTTTAAAACAAAACAAAGGCAGAATTTTTCCACTCGCCAGAAACCCGCCTCGCCACGCGGCCGCAGACTGGCCACGGCGGCTGCAACTCCCGCCGACTCTCAGACATTCCGGCGCCGCCTCGCTTCCGGCGCCGGGCGCTGCAACTTCAGCGAGCCCTCGATCTTTCCGGCCATGCCTCAGAATCTCCCGCTCAAACACCTTTCTGTCCGTCTGCACACTGAACTTGTAACTCCCATAACTTCCTACTCCGATGTCCTATCGACGAACGGTTGGTTGCATTGGAAACTAGACTCAACGAACTACTCACTAGGCCTTTGAAACACCTAGGAACTCTCATTGTACCGGGTCACAACCCTCCCCAAAGTTGACTAAAACCCGTCCGAAACAATCCGTCAACTTATCTTTCGAAAATTTTAAGTCTTACTCCTTTCGTACGCTCTCATACGCATGGCCAGAACTACGGGGTATAACAGTAGCCCTGCAAAATCCGGTACACATAATCTACCTTCATACCGTAGCACCCCATCAGGTGCAACCTCAAATAAAGTCTTCTCCTTTCGAAGAGCTGCATCTCTATACTGTGCCAGAACAAGATCCTCATATTGATGTCTCTTTACCTCTTTTATGATAGAGGACTCGACAACTCCTCGAACAACAACGCCATTATCTCCAGAATCAGCCAAACGGACTCCAAGGCTGGCTAGCTGGTGTATCTCACGAACCATCTCTTTTTTGTCTGGCTGCACATCCGTCAAGCTACCCATATATCTACGGCTAATAGCATCTGCCACAATATTTGCTTTCCCAAGATGGTATAAAATATCAACATCATAATCCTTTAGTAACTCTAGTCACCGTCTCTGTGAATGAAGTCATATACATGGATACCTGTCCATAAACTGTGGATACCTATCCACAAACCGTGGATGTCTGTCCACTTTGATCATACCCGGCCCATTCTGAGACTCGGTGAAGTCATCATATATATATACATACCCAGCCGGGACTCGGTGAAGTCATATAATCATATCCAGCACGAATAGAATATCATGAGTAACTTTATATAAATTAAATCATCATTTAACTCTCAATGGAATAAATAGAATAACTATTACTTAGAAAATCAAGGCACTATCATACCATGTTCGATTAAGATTTAGGATTCAATAGAATTATGTACGTCCTCCGTACACTCATTTTATATAAATCATGCCAAAGAAGAAAGGATAGTTTCACATACCTTATTGTCAAACTAACCAACTCTATAATTAAAACTCGTCTCAATTAATACTTCAACCTATAACAATAGTAATTCATTCGTCAACTCTATGATTTCTAGTAAGTTATGTCGAATGATGACTCTCTTTTCTATAAAAATTTGGGCAGCACTTCCCCTATTTATATGCACATCCACAACTTACAAACAAAGCCAACAATACCAATAACAAGATGCAACTTAAAGATATAACCAAAACAATCCCAAATACTCTATATACGCTATCATAATACATTCATTCTCTTTACGTTCATGGAAGACAACAACTACAACAACCAAGGTGATTAATACACCTATTTATCTTGTTAATTCATCCCCTTAAACCATATTAAAACAACCTTAAAAACAGTCCATCAACTCTAGCAACAACAACAAAAGTGCAAGTCTTATAGTTTGTAACATAACACTCTTCTACACCTTAATTCCTTTAAGCCATACATTAGTAATTGCCACAACTTATATACATGTTTATAACTTACATTTTCAGCATTATAACTTAACAAGAACATCCCCTAATACATCACAACAATGTCTAACGATTTGCATGTCACGGTCCACCACAAAAAATCCATAACTTCCTTAAAATTCAATTCATGTTTCAACACTTCCATATAACTAATTACAACTTTAAATATCAATATTTCCTTCAATTTCAACATGCAATTATTGACAATGATAACAATAACAACAATCAAATCCAAGGTATACCAAAACAGTCCCCAAAATCGGTAATATCAATTCCAATCGGCTTAACAACATCAACAACAATCACATGCAATATCTTATTTCCAATTCTTCTTTAACATGAGTTTATCTCTTAACTACAACATCATTTAATTCCAATAACTTAAATAATAAAAAGAACTCTTACCTTAATTTTTGCCCAAAACAGTCCATGAAAATTGGTACACACTGCTTCCATTTTCTTCACCATTCTTCACCATTTATTCAACTTATATTGACATGCATGTATTATACAAGTTTAATCCATCATTCTTACATGTTTTTCTTCCAATTTCTCATCTTCAAAATTGGAATTCTTGGACTGAAAATCGGTCCAGTGACTGCCGATTTCACCACTGTTTGGGGAGTTTATTACGGCTTGAACTTTGTAGAATAACTCAATCTTGGAAGAGATGTAATTTTAGTCTCTAATTTGGCTATGGAGATGAGAGGAAATTGGTTGGAGGGAGAGAAAGATAAGTGAATGATGAGTTTTGAGTTAAGTGTAGAGACATGTTGGTATATGTGAGCATGGGCATATTTAGGTGTGTGTGTGGGGGGGGGGGGGGGGGTGAATACAAGTTTCCATAATTTTGTTCACTAATTATCATTTCCTCCATTAAAATTAATCCCACAATTAATAAATCAATCTCCCACATAATCAATCTTATTTAAACTTGAAAATTTCATGTCCTAATTTTTCTATTATACATGGCACTTAGTCCATACCACATTTGTTGCATCCAAAATTATTCTGGGATCACATCCCTTGTATACTAATTTCCGGATTAGCATATATAAATATACTTTATATCTAATATTCGAATCTTATTTTCTTAATTACGTTCTCTAATTATCGCCTTAAAATCACGAGGTGTAACATTTTTAAAGTGACCATTATGCTTGACTAAGCTTAATGGTTTAATAAATGGGTCAGCTAGATTTTCATATGTGGGAACGTAGTCCAATCTTATTTCTTCAGTCTCCACCATCTCTCTGAGTATGTGGTATTTCCTTGGTACATGTTTGTTTCTGTTTGTTGATCTTGGTTCCTTAGCTTGGGCAATCACACCAGTGTTGTCACAATAAATCGTTATTGGACAAGTGACACTTGGAACAACCCCTAGTTCTTTCAAGAACTCAGATATTCCGACAACTTCCTTACTAGCTTCCAATCCAGCAATGTCTAGGCTTCAGTTGTAGCTTGCTTGGAAATTTTCCAACTCACTATTCCACCATTTAAAATGAAGGCATATCCATATTGAGATTTGAAGTCATTAAGATATGTTTGGAAGCTAGCATCAATGTACCCAGTAGCTACTAGATTTTCTTGCCCACCATAGACTAGGAAATATTCTTTAGTTCATTTAAGATACTTAAGAATACTCTTGACTGCTTTCTCGTGTTCCTCCCCAGGATTCTGCTATAATTTTCAAGTCATACTAAGTGCATATGACACATCTGGCATTTTACAGGTCATGCCATACATGATTGATCCAATAGCTGAAGCATATGAGATCCTCTTCATACGTTCAAGTTCTGTAATAGTAGAAGGATTATCCTTCTTTGATAACTTGATGCCTTGACCCATAAGAAGATTTCTTTTCTTAGAATTTTCCATAGAGAAACGTTTCAACACTTTGTCTATGTATATGGATTGTGACAGCCCCAACAATCTATTAGGTCTATCTCTATAGATCATAATTCCAAGAATGTAGTAGTCTTCACCTAAGTCCTTCATCATGAAGGTGCTGGATAACCATTCCTTGAATGACACCATGCGAGTCTTGTTATCTCCCATTTTCAATATGTCATCAACATATATAACAATGAAGACAATACTCTCGTCTGTGCATTTACTATAAACGCATGGATTTTTTTTGCTTCTAACAGAGTCAAATGATTTGACTGCTTTATCAAAATAAATATTTCAACTCCTTGAGGCTTGCTTAAGTCCATAAATGGACTTCTGTAATTTGCATACTGCTTTTGGGTGAGTCTTGGATATAAAACCCTCTGCCTGTATCATATACATCTCTTCAATTAGATTACCATTGAGGAATACATTTTTAACATCCATTTGCCAAATATCATAATCATAGTATGCAGCTATTGCAAGCAAAATCCGAATGGACTTAATCTTCGCAACAGGTGAGAAGGTTTCATCATAATCGACTCTAGGCCGTTGATTATAACATTTAACCACTAATATTGCCTTATAAGTTTGTATCTTGCCATATGCATCAATATTCTTCTTGAAGACCCATTTGCATCCTATGGGTCTAACCCCTGTTGGCAAATCAACCAAGTTCCACACTTGATTGATGTACATTGAGTCCATTTTAGATTTCATGGCTTCTTGCCATCTTTGCGAATGAATGTCTAACATAGCTTCGCTGTAGGTTGTAGATTCATCGTCATCTGTAATATCTATCTCATTGTGTATTTCAATAAGGGATTAAGTCTTTCAGGTGGACGATGAGTTCTAGTGATCCTACGGAGTTGAATATTCTGCATTTCAGTGTTTGTTGTATTCTGTTTGTGAGGAGGCGTTTGTGTGTTGACAATCCACCACCTTGAAAGCTTTAAGAAATGTCATTTTCATGTCTTTCCTGAATGTGATGATGTACAACTATTGTATCATCTTCTATTGGTTGTGTATGAGACCCAATCTTTACCAAACACTCCCACTGAATCCTTGCCTAGGTCATTTGACAAGGGTTCAACCTCTGTATTATCTCGTGCTTCTTGAATTTCTTCAAGTTCTATCTTATTGCAACTCTGTTCCTTGTAGACATAGACTTCTTCCAAGGAAAATTGTATTTCTGGAAACAATGACCTTACGTTCTCCAGGAAGATAGAAATAGTATCCCCTAGTTTCCTTCGGATACCCCACAAAATAATACTTCTCACTTTTGGATTCTAACTTGTCAGTAAGAAACTTCTTTACATATGCAGGCACCCCCCAGGGTCGCATGTGTTTAAGTGCTGGCTTCTTCGCCGTTTCATATCTCATATGGTGTTTTCTCTACTGACTTTGAAGGAACTATATTCAGAATATATATTGAGTTTTGTAATGCATATCCCCAAAGGTATGTCGGCAGAGCTGAGAAGCTCATTATGGATCTAACCATATCTAATAGGGTTCGATTTTTCCTTTCAGCAACACCATTCATTTGTGGCGTTCCGGGGGTGTCCATTGTGACTGGACTCCATGAAGCTTCAAGTAATCTAAAAATTCTTTACTTAAGTATTCACCTACTCGATTTGATCGAAGGGTATACTTAGTTCTTCTAAGTACATGACAAAATATTTATCTTTCACCCAACTTTGAGCGCGTGAAACATTTAGATCCTATTTTTAATTCTTTATCTTCTTTTAAAAAATAATGTGGGTCCCACGTTTTCACCATCATCCTCATGTTTCTTCTTATTCTTCAAATTTTCATATATTATTGAAGGATCTTGAAAGTTTCGACTAAAAAAATTCATAGGATCTAAATATAAATTTAACCGAATCTTCAATCATCTATTTTGTCAACACACCTACATTTGACCAATAGGAACTAGATACCAAAAAGGATAAAATAAAAAACAAATTTCTGCTCTAAAAAGCAGGAACAGATTAACTGCTCGTTTGGTACCGCTTATTAAAAAGAGCTTTTAGAAGTAGAACTTTTAGGAGTAGAACTTTTGAAGTAGAGTTTTTATCAAAGTAGTTAGGTGTTTGGTTGTCACTAAAAAAGTGCTTTTATGGTATTAACAAGTAGAGGCAAAAGTCAAAACAGGCTCTACAAATACTTTTGAATTTGTCAACCAAACACTCCAATTAAAGATCAAAAATACTTTTGACCTTTAAAAAAGTCATACCAAACAGGCACTAAAGAAATGTTACGATTCTTTAAAGATTTTGGAAGAAGAAGAGGAGGGATGGGATGAGATGTTTTTTTTTTGTTAAAAAAGTTAGAATCATTTTTAAAGAAATGTATAAAAACTTATATTTTAAAGAAATTAATGTTCTTTAAAAATATGTGTCATTCGCTAATTTGTTCATTTGACACATCATTCGCGATTGCAGTTCACGTGTAAAGTCTTTTGGATTCAGGTGTCCATGACACATACTTGTGTCAAGTCGAGGTGTTTATCTGGTTATCTACAAAGTTAAGGTGTCTATATTATCGTTGTAGTCAATGTATTTTAAAGAGCCATCAATGTATTTCACATTTAATTTATATATGAAATCGCAGAGTTGATTTAGATTTTATGTTTCACTGCAAGAATTTAGGTGTGATTCAAATGCATATGGTTGGGTTATCATATGAGATAGTTCGTTCGATGCAAGTAGAGTATCGGGTGTTGGTCAGGAGTGCGATAATATTGACATATACTTCCTCCGTCTCAAAATGTTTGTCGCATTTTTTTATTTACATGCCCTCTTATAATTTTTCATCATGTTATTTCTACTCAATAAATAGTTATTTATCTATATATGCCAACTTCATAAATGGTGTACTCTCTCTTAAATGTTATAATTAATATAAGGGTAAAATGAAAAAAATAACTTAATTTTATTTTGGTTAAATCAAACGATAAGTATCTTGAGACAATATTTTTAATAAGGATGACAAGTATTTTGAGACCGAGGGAGTATTTCCTACCATGCATACGAAAGGAAACTTTGTTGCAACTAGAGGCGGAGATCCTTCTACAACGAGTGTCATTTTACACTCATTTTTAACAAATATTATTTATTGCAAAAACAAACAACAACATACCAAGTGTAATCCACACAGTGAGTTCTGGGGAAGGTAGGGTCTACACAGACCTTACCTCCACTTTGGTATGTAGAGCGGTTATTTTCGGGAGACCCTCGGCTCAAGACAAATCATAATCACAAGCATGAAAATCAAAACAAAACAAGAGTAAAGCAACAGAAACGATCAGACTCATATAATGATTTAAAGCAGTATAAAGTGCATTCGAACAAAAGGGAGCAGTAGCTAACACAACTAAATAAGCTAAACAAAATACACTAAAGAACACATTGCAGCAAAAATCAGACTACAATGGATTATAAAGTAATAATGTGTCTATAAGTGTGATAGGCTAATCGGACCTACAGTAATAACACTACAACTATCAATTTGTAAGCATAAGTACTACACGTGAGTACCTACTATTCTTCTACGCTAATCTGTGTCCTCCAAAACCCTCTATCTAAGGTCACGTCCTCAGTAAGTTGCACCTACATCATATCCCGTCTAATAACCTCTCCTCAATACTTCTTTGGGCTACCCCTACCCCTCATGACCTCGTCCATAGCAAACCTCTCACACCTCCGCACTGGAGCATATGTGTCTCTCCTTTGCACATGCCCGAACCATCTAAACCTCGCTTCCCGCATCTTATCATCCACCGAGGCCACTCCCACTTTCTCCTGGATATCATCATTTCTAATCCTATCTCTCCTGTATGCCCACACATCCATCTCAGCATCCTCATCTCCGTAACTTTCATCTTTTGTATGTGTGAAGTCTTGACTGGACAACACTCCACCCATACAACATAGTCGGTCTAACCACCACCCTATAAACTTGCCTTTAAGTTTTGGTGACACCTTTTTAGCACAAGACTACAGATACGAGCCTCCAATTCATCCACCCTGTCCCAGCACGATGTGTGACATCGTCATCAATCTCTCCATATTATTTATTGCAATTTTAGTAAATTTATGCACATATATTTATATGTCATATTGAAAGTAATATTGCAATTTTAGTAAATTCATGCACATATATTTATATAGCATATTGAAAGTATTGAGTTCATATGAATTCAATGCTAGCATGCTGCTTCCACTTCGGGACACACACATACACAAAAAACATATGTATACATACAATAGACGAAAATAGAAAGTAAACAAACATCAAGTGAGACAAGTAAAGCTTAGGATCTCTATAGCCCTACATCTAAATTCATATATATAAAAAAAAATGATTCAGTGCACAAAGTATTCCGTGTTAACGATTGCACCCCGATGTGATGTAGCAACCTACCCTAGTGACATTACATGTCACTGGATAACTGAATTGTGATAGTAATATGTGAAGACCACTTGTACAAAATCTTACACAACTCACTGGCTGCAGCCTCATTGCAATAGCCAATAACTTTGTCAACCCAAGTTGGGAACATGTCCTGTCCAAAGTTAAAGTCAACATTGCACTTGCAAAATGGCAGGCCAAAGAAACAAATGACCCAATCTTCAATCCCACAATGTTTCCATTAACCCCCCAAACATGATGTCACTTTCTTCCTTTACACTCTGGATGAAAGTGGTATGGCTTTGAGTGTGTAGGCCTATCTTTCATGGTTAGAATAAGTATAATATTTAGATATACACAACAAGCCATTCCCACAGCAACTGTGTACTAAAACATTTCTGCATTTTACATCTTTACTTTTGCATTTTTATGGAAAATAATTTCTTTCCACGCTGTCGTTGTAGGATTTTGTTGGGTTCGTGTGCGCAGCGAATTTGAAAATTTTAATTTCAAACCCAACAAACGACGAACTGCAGGATGATTATGTAATGACAAAAGCGTACATGAAAACAACATGTATAATAATAACCGTAATACATCGAACGAAAACTTACTGTTTGTATAATCTGGAATCTTCTTGTATAATCCGAGTGTGAGCACGCAACTGTTCTTCGATTTGCAAATTCCAAGAACCACGATGTAATCCTCTTTCAAAAAGCTAGGAAATCCGGCAGAGGTCGAGAGAGAATAATCTTTATGAATTAAGTGTAATTGAATAATGAGGTGATGTTGTATTTATAACTGCGTTTTAACCCTAAAACGCAGCTAGGGTTACATGTGGGCCAGGCCCGGAAATCGAGATGAAGTGGGCCAGTCATACTGCCCACTGGACTGGTGGTGCCGCGACGCTAAATGGGTGGCGTCGTGGCCCTGGGTCCCATGCGCCGCGGTCCTAGTCCAATTTTGTCTCGTTTCCATTTTTTAATTAAATCTGAAATTCAATCTCGACTTATTTAAATAATCATTATTCATTCAAATGTCTCGATCATAAATCGAACATTTATATCCTCTCATTACATCCTTAGATCGACGGAACAATTGACTTAGTATTACCCTACATGCCTTCACATATCGACACTGATCACATTAGGGTCTACACATAACTCCTAGACGGCGCCGGAAGACGAACTCAATATGTGAAGTATAGTTATACGAATATGGTAAATTGAACCTCTATGTGGAAGATAAAATCCTTTCATTCATGACACAATCGATCAAGCTTAGGATCTGCCAAGTGTCTATCCAAATGACTTGATCATTATATCTCATCTATATTAGTTGACAACAAGATCATATCATAGATATGTCTAATGCGTTGGACACCGACTTAGTCAACCTAATATCATATGAGAATCTGAGTGTTCTCTCAAATATATATTCGAGGAATGAATCATAGTCTTGACTCAACTACCACCTTTAATCCACTTCGTAATATACTCAATACAAGTCGTTTCTCAACCTATAAGGTATTTGAGCTTAGGACAGGATCAAAGTATATTACTCTGTAGATAAGGTGCGTATCGACCTCAAGTCTAAGGACTTCTATCTCCCACACGCTGATCATACTTTAGACATATATAACAAACAATATATCAGTAGAGTATGCCAATACTTCCAAAGTATCCACGTGTCCATCACAAGTTACCATAACTCTTAGCATGTGAGACATACTACATCCTCTAAGGATATGATGCATACCACATGTCGACTTATCACATATCATCGATATCCCATTTTCGATGATCATTAGTCGAGGATGTTTTAAGAGTTACGTTATAATATTAATATCTCACACATTACCTCTAGGGATGCACATTATGAAATATTATAAACAATCAACTAATAATTCAATAATTACAAATGCCAAAATATTAATCTCCATTAATAATAATATGAATGTGTATAAAGTACATTTGTCCTAATATAGATTGTCTCTAGGACATAAAAATAATTAAAGTCGTAGTACAATAAACTTTTCTTCTTTTCAGTGGAGGATGAGTAACGTAGGTCAAGATATACACAACAAGCCATTCCTCCACAACAACTGTGTATTTAAATGCCTTATAAGCCATGCTATAGCTAATTAACTATCTAGCTCCCACTAAATGTCTCCGGATTTTCTATATCCGGTTGATAATCTTGACGACTTATGTGGGACGATGTTTCTGTTTGATTCAGCCGGGAATTCTGCTGCTGTTGATCTAACAAGACTTGTCGCCGCCTTTTCCATCTGATGAACTCGACAAGTATGGAACATCCACACATTGAAACCCCCAAGCCAGCAAATGTTGAGAGAAGTATTGAAAGAACAGCTTGTACATGAACCTGAAAATGTATAGTAACATTATAGAGGTCTAACCAGAGGCAGACGCAGCCTTATTCAATGAGTTCGTTGAACATGTCAACTTTAAAGTTTTGATCTTGTTGGGTGTGTGAACAAAGTCCCACAAGTAGAAAAGAAAAAGAAGTTAGTGTTGGATACTCTGTAAGGCGTTTTGGGAAAACCGTGCCGGTTTGGCCCAAAGCTGACAATGTCACACCATGTTGAGAGTATCTTTGAGTTGTTTAATGTTCCTAAGTCATTCAGATCTTCACATTTAGGAATTACAATTACTTACCAAGGAGTAGAACATATGAGCAAAGAATACCACGAGGATGAACTGAATGGATACATAAACCCAGACAAACCTTCCCTTCACTACCAAAAAATAAAAAGATAAAAGTATCTTTGTCAGAATGCAAAAGGAAACACATATGAGCATAGAAAATTTCACCAGCGTTTGTCATGAAATATCCAAAGTGAAGATCATATTTTGCTACTTTGAGTTGAGATCTCAGATAAGTTTTTCGATTATATCCAAGTCTTAGAATAACAATTTAAAAGATTTTCAAAGTTTACGTTATTCCTTTTTTGACTATCTTTTTATTACAAGGTAAGATTTTACTTCCTTTGAAGCTATATAGCTACAACAATCGATTGATCAAAGTTTTTAAAATGTTCCAACTGAGCAGAAGATAACATACCGATGGTCGAAGATGCCAAAGATGAAAGCAGACCTAGTACACAAGAAAAGGGAACTGATATAGCTATTGCACCTGTTCCCATTGTTCCGACCTGCAGAAGGGACAATAGTAAATCAATACGAGATCGATGACGGGCTGTTTATTTTACGAAGACCTCCCAAAATTACCAGAAGTTGCTCAAGAAAGCAAAAGTAGGCAAGCATGCTGACGATGACAAGAATGGGTAGTTCCTGTGATACCCTGCATATAATGCAGCAAAATTTCAGAAGGTGAAACAGTTGAGTAATTTTTAAGAATTTTCTTTACTTAAATTGTCGAAGTATTAACAAATGAATCATCCCATATTTTCAGATTTAACTAGTTCCATTCCAAAGGAAAAAGTGGGAAAAGTAGAGAGGAACCAGAAAATGCAACAAAAGTAGTATTTTTTGTTGGGTCTGAACAACTAATAAAAAGTGATTTTTTAGTTCAACATTTCCCTGCCGTTTCATGTTGTGAGTCATTAGTAGATGTCGCTTATCGTAAATCATCATTAAAATAGAGTGTGGTACTTTCCGTCGAAATAGTGTTCTTGCTTATTTTGATGATCCTTGATAAGGACCTTTTTTTTTATAATCATGAATCTACTATCAGAAAGTCAATCTGTAATCTCAGCACTCGGCCTCAATGAGAAAATAAGACTGAGCACCTAATAATGCGCCTTCATAGACCAAGAAATACGAGATAAACACACTAAAGCTGGATTCATTTTCTAGTCCCTTTGGTCTTCTTAGCTCATGATAAAGAAAAGAACAAATAACACTTACCTGTATCCGTTTATTTCCAAGTGCTGGAAACTATTGGATCCCACATTCACACTTTGGATGCGACGAAGTGTGACAGGCAGGTTTCGAACTTCTTGCTTGCAAATGTCACATGTTCTGTTACCTTTTACACTGAACCATTTATAAGCACATTCTTGGTGAGCCAAAGCAAGTTCACCTTTGCAGCTGCATTCCATCTTGAGTGTTTCCCCACCTTCACACAATTCAACTAGGCAAATTCGACAAACAGCTTCCTCTTCAGGTATATCTTCAGCATTTGGCTCATCATCTTCTGACAAAATAACACACAGATTAGAAAGAGATGGAAGCATGCAAGTACACACATAATGCTCCTATAGGGGTGCTAATTAGCCCGTTGGCCCATTAGCTTGCTACTTATATCGTATAAATACACTATTATGAGTGTCGGAAAAAAATAGGTTTTTTCACCAATATTATTACAGTTAGGGTTTACACAAAATACGTTTTGCATCTCTTAGAAGATATCTAGGCTGTAGGCAAAGGGAATACATCCACTTCGTGAAGATTCCCGACGACCGGTGACACAAATCGTGGTTCTTGCTTCCGCTAAGTAGAAACCCATAAGTCTCCTAAACTAGTACTTTAGAATTCAATACTACACAAATAATGAGAATAGAAGAAGGCTCACCGCATCTTTCTATTGGAAAGTGTGCAAGTACAGTGACCTTCTGGACCATGTGATTGCCTATAAATCAAACAATAACATCAGATAAACAATAATTTACCAGATAGTTTGGCTGGAGGTGTAGCTGGAACTGTGAAATTCCCATCCTTTCCTTGAGGGGTTGAAGGAATGACTCGAAAGAAAGATTCAACTCTTCTAGTGTTTCTTTCTTTGTTAATGACCGGTAGAGAAAGTGATCGAGAAATGCGCAGTTGTGTTTCTTTTGTCTACAATAAAAACAGATCACATTTCAAATGATTACACAAAATTGTTGAGTGCAAACAACAATGACTTTAGGCCTTCAACATGTAAAAACTCTTCCCTAGTCTCCGCATATACCTCACATTGACGATGTTTAGAATGAAACAGAATCTCAATGGATCCCCTAAACTTAATGATAAATTAAGCAAACAACAACAGCGTCTCCTAGAAAGTCACCATATATGCAAGTATTATATGAAACATTCTGTGAACCTTGATAAGGTTATGAAATACAATAAGTGTCCGGTCTTGGGGAGAGATTTGTTATATAAAGATTCCATAAGGTATATTTTTTTTAAAGAAAAAAGCTATAATATTTCAATAAAGGTCATTAAATGAAACTAGATATATGCTTGGTGTTTTTGCAGCATTCTTTGCTCGTATTCATTCTATGAGCAACTTCTTAAATTATACCATAATAGTTACCAATAACTATACATGTATGAAAAAAGCCGACTTTGTACAGAGAACTTACACTAAATGTCAGAGCTCTGCTGATACTTCCTCTAGCAGACTCTGGATTTGAATGATCAATTGGTGTAACGGGTAAAGATGATGTCCTTTTTACGCGTGGTGTAACGGGTAATGATGATGTCCTTTTCAGGCGTGGTGTAAACAATTTAGTGAATGACCATGACCTTGATATGGACACCTTCTCTTGTGGCACCGTAGCCGAAGTATCGGAATCTCGTAAGGTTGTCTTTTCTGTATCTGGATTCGTATTACGCAATTTGAAGCTTAGTCTAGGCAAAAGATTCTTGATGGATGATCTGCCTCTGAACGAGGAGGGACTAGGAAATGCGTTTGCTCTCAAATTAGGACTAGGAGTCAAAAGGAAATTCACCCTTTTTGGTGTAGGCGTTGATAGCATTTTAGCTTGCACAAACTCTTGATTAGAGGCATCTGATGATTTGGAAGGTATCTCCACAAATAGATTTGGTCTCCTCCATTGTTTTTCATGTCTAGTTTCTTCAGTAATCCCCGAGGAACTTTCTCCCTGAAAAGGAAGAAACAAATATTACAGTCATCAAGACCGTCGTCAACATCTCAAGGTACAACAACAACTTACCCAGTGTAATCCCACGTGTGATTTGGGGAGGGTAGAGTGTATGCAGACCTTACCTCTAACTCGTGGAAGTAAAGAGGTTGCTTCCGAAAGACCCTCGTCTCAAGTAACACATATTAAAGCAGTTTGAAAAAGAAAATACAGAAGTAAAGAAGACATAACAAATAATAGGGAAAGGTGACAATTAAAAATCATAGCAAGCTTAACTACCTTAGAATATGTGAAGGCTGAACGAAACTATAACAGAAAGAAGTCTTCAAATACAAGACGGCTATTTGTTTAAAAGATTTAGAATGGGCAAGAATCTATATTCTTTGGAGTTAACAGCAGTTAATTTCTACAGATGAACAAGCGTCAATTTGATCACATTTTGAAAGAAACAGCTGGAATATGCTAGAACAAACTTATATTAGTCTGAACTCTGAAGTAGCATTTCATTTGGATGGCACTGTTGTCTAAAGAACCAAGGGGCAAGATGTCTCGCAAGAACCAGAGGCAGATTCAAATTTTAAAGAGATTGGGTGCACCGTAATATCCTTAATATATTTTTTAAAAAATCTTAAATTTCCTTATACAAATCTATAATTCGACGACAAGTCAGTAGGTGTATGTACACCACTACTTATATACTAAATTTGTCTTGGTTCAAAAGTGGATTTGGAGTGGACAAAAGAAGTCCATAAAGCACCATTACTGATTTTGACAGAAAAATCTGCTATCGCCAGGGGCGGAGCTAGAGTGTTGGCCATGGGTTAGGTCGAACCCAACAATTTTGGTTCAAATCCCGTATTTATCTCAACAATCCATTGAAGGTACGTAAACCCAGTAATTTAAAAATGATTAGATTCTAGAACCCATAAATTTCAAATCTTGGATCCCCTCTGGCTATGGTTTGGATGCGACTAGACATTGCTAGCATTATCATAACATTAGACAGAAAGAAAACCTCCAGAACTCGAAGGCACAAAATGCTTTTCCAATGGATACGTGAGAGTTTCAGCTCTGTCAAGTCATTGGGAGAGGAGCCTTTTCCAGATTTTCTCCACTTTGCAGAAGCTTCCTAATATCAGCCCAAGAGACTATAAGAGTAATATGTAGCAATGTTTCATTGATAAATAAGCATTAAGGATCTATACATGGACAGAAGAGAAGTCTTGGAGTAACTGATAAAGTTGTTGCCATGTGACCAGGAGGTCATGGGTTCAAGCCGTGGAAACACTCTCTTGCAGAAATGTGAGGTAAGACTGCGTACAATAGACCCTTGTGATTCGGCCCTTCCCCGAACCCCGCGCATAGCGGGAGCTTAGTGCACCGGGCTGCCCTTTTGCCCGATCTATACATGGAAAATATGAAACCTTTTTCACTGTATCAGATCACTTAATCGGTAATTAAGTACAAGTAACCTGAAAAATAAAGCAAATAACCTTCCATAGCAGCTTAATTGCACTGGTTATGTAAAAATTTCATTACAGTATCAATGGATATAAGCTAAATCCATCTATTTGAATAACTGGTGTAACTAATAGAGCTCTACCACTCTCCGCCCACCTACCCTTCTACGTAGAAAACATGTCTCCCCTACACAGCTAACACTATCTAAGGACAAAAATTCAGCCAAAAGTTTCAACAGTCAAGTTAGTCATAAAATTAAGAAGAATGGACTAAGGGTGTGTTTGGTACGGATCACTCTAAGAAAAGGTAAATCAGATACAGAGGGGCAGTGGCGGAGGTACATAGATTGAAGGGTGGTCAATTGAACACCCTTTTGTCGAAAAATTATACTATGCATATATTGGTCAAATTACTTTTTGCTGATATATATTAAATCTTGAACATTCTTACCTAAACCTGCAGAGGGGGTTGGTGGGGAAAGGAGTAGAGACAAGTAAAACAAACAAAACTTTACTTTTCCAGTAAAATACTGAGTTACAAATCCATTAACTAGTGCAAATCAAACTCTCAAAGTATCACCAAAACTTTTGCAGCTCTTAGTAATCACTAGTATCTCAGTGAAGCCACAAGCACCCATAAGAAACAAGAACAACACAATTTCCCTTTTCATTTTCACTTCGAATGGTACCTTGATTCAACAATTTATATAAATCCAAAAAAAAATGTTTTTACCCTAGTAATTTGCACAGTACAATTTTCCAACATGGGACTTCAATTGAATCCCATTTGGACCGTGTAGATTGTAGTCAGGGGTGAGCTACAATTCTGGTTACGAGTCACTTAGAATCAGTGAAGGATCCAGGCAACAAAATCTGATGGTGCAAACATTTGCAAAAAAAAAAAAAAAATTGTGCAATGTGGGTAGAGTTCAAAACGACTTCGTTTTGTATAAAAAAAATCTGGAAATTCTGGTGGTGCAACTGCACCACCATGCTTTTAGTGGATCCGCCATTGTGTAGAATCCAATAGCTTTGATCCAGACCCTATATTTGTATTTAAATTTTCACTTGATATGTATAAATAACCCATCGAGAACCCTGTAAGTTGTCTTTTCTAAAATTCAGACTTCATAAACCCAAAATACTAACTCCGTCTCTGTCTCTCGTTACAGTTCCACCCATGTCTCCTCCCCTTCCCAAACCAAAAACAAGAACCAAAAAAACAAGAAAAGACAAGAAAGCATCAATCTTCACCTGAGGAATTTGAATAGCAACTCTTTCACAAGTATTACTTCTAACATATTGATCATACACCTCAGCCATGGACTTATCCTTCTCTTGACAGCTCATGATCTAAAACAGTACAGTTGACAGGAACAAGATGGTACTTGTAGTAACTCAGAATTAGAAAGTTTTAAGGTAAGTGAATGAAGGCAATTCTTTATTATTATTATAATAGAATGTTGGTTAGTTGGTACTTGGCAATAAATATAGGCTAGTTATTTCACATCAATGGAAAAGTCAAGAGTAAAGAGACTTACACGACTGCCCTACTACTCCATATGTATGTGCCCTGCTAGACACGGGTCTAATCCACTCCTTAAAGTGCATTCTCACTTCACTCATCACTATCACTATACTATCACTATCACTATCACTATGATTTGAATGGGGCTTGTCATGCAACTTATAGATAAAGACACCTCCTAATTTACTCTATCCATTTGAATTTATGTGTTTTACTTTTTAAAATTTATTTTGAGAAGATTATCACTTTTCTTTGATTAATAAGTTTTTAGTTTTAATATTTTCATTTTGCTATTAGTACATGTAGAAATTACATGACAGGTTTAAAATGATAAGATTCTAATAATTTTAATATATTATATGTTATACACTTTTTTAATTTAAAATTACATAATTCAAGATTCCGTTTTACAACTCTTAAACTTCATGCCCACTTAAACTAAGACTAAAATGAAAATGGAGGGAGTATTGTGATAGAATCAAACGCTTATTATTATTTCAAAATTTATAGCGGATAATAAAGACAGAATATGTCATTGTCTCGCATGTGATATCAAAAGCTCTGAAAAAGCTGGAATAAGAGAACACTCATCTTGGAGGGCTTACTTGTTAGATTTTGTCAGTAGTTATTTGCTCCAACTCTAGTATCACTTAGGATCAAGCGTTTATCATTGTGTAAAAAGTTATAGCTTATAACGGGAGCACAACTTTATCTCTTAACAAGCCCATCAAACAAGTGTCATATTTGATAATGACTCCGACGCGGGCCATCACCGACCTATACAAATCGAATTTCTACGGATTAAAAGTTCCAACATGTACTTCATTTCAAATATATTTTGAAAGTCGACTTAATTATGTCACAATATTATATTGTGACCCATTATAATTAGTTCATCCCAACCCTCAAAGTATTTAAGTAGTTTATTTTTGTCCCTCATCAATTCTAGTTTCCCAAAAGTTATGTTAATTGTCTATGTAGTCTAAGTTTACATACAAAACAATGCAGTGTAGGACTATATATGTCCATTCTCGTCTGTTTGTCGAATATCAATCAATATACAAGAACTTTGTCTTCTTCCTTTTCTTTATTTTCTACATTTAGTTACTCTTCTGCTACAAATGGCATCAGAGCCACCTGGGTCGGCGACACCACCACCGGAAATCATAGATTTAAAAGAGGAAATGCGTGTGTTGCGAGCTCAACTAGCGACCTTTGTCGATAACACTGGCAAGATACTTGAAACCATAGAATCGCACGTGGAAGATTCAAGGGAAACTAACATAAAGATAGAGATGTTTTTGTCGAAGATATCAGCTCCGACAAGCTCAAACCCTTTGGGTAATTCGGTCCCGAGCTCACCGGAAACTGTAGGAGTAATGGTTCCCACAAGGGCAACACCGAAAGGAACACCAACGAACTTCAGTCTGAGTGACGCTGGACTATCTTCAGGTAACAAATCACTGGTAACTAATGCTCAAGCTATTTACACCCCCTCGACGTTCCCGACGGGAAGGGGTTTCACATTTCCACCGACACCACTATTCTCGAGTTCACCCCCATCTATCGAAACCCCAATTTTACCACGACAACCCCCATTTCTCCAAACTAAATAATCAGTATCCCTGACACAGTTAACCACCACAAAACCCTAAAACTGAAAATCAATTTTCCATAATTTGATGGAACTAACCCTAGAAGCTGGCTTAGAAAATATGAAAAATTCTTTGAGTTATACAATATACCTGAGCATGAAATATTGAGCTACGCATCAGTGCATGTTGGAGAAAAGACTGACATATGGTTAGATAGTTACGTGGTGAATCACAGGGGAAATAACTTGGCCAAAATTCTGTGTTGAAGTGTGTAGGAGGTTTGGTAATATTAGACCACAAAATCATGCAAAGTGGTACTGTCGATCAATATCAGGATATATTCGAGGAACTCACTGGATACATGACCCTTATCAACCTCTTTCTGAATGAAATCCATTATGTAACCAGTTTCATTAGGGGGTTAAAACCTGAATTGAAACCCCTAGTGAAGATGACGAATCCCACCACTCTCTTAGATACTTATGAGGCTACTAAGCTATATGAAGAGTCCTTCAAGGCTCTTATACCCTTTATTACTAACATAAACTCTCAGCAAAACAACACAAAGACACCAACGATGTCTAACCTTAGAAATACACATATGCCAATTGCACTCATTACTAGATACAACCCCAATCATGTGAACCAGCACCCACTTAGCATAACATACCCTAACCAAAGAACACTAACCAAAGCACATTATAAACCACATAACCTTCCACCCAATCTAGAAACTCTACGAGAACAAGGGTTGTGTTACAAATGCAAGGACAAATACTTCCCTGAGCACCTATGTAAAATAAGGGCATTGCATGCTATGGAAGGAATATAAGGAGGAGAATGAGGTGAAAACCAAGAAGTGTTTGTGGATGTTGGAGAAACCTTAGAGGAAACTAAAGAGGAGCAGGCTGAGCTATCAGTCAATGCACTGCTGGGCCTAAGTTCCTCTAAGGGGCAGGTCTCCACTATCAAAATAATAAGGTATGCTAGCAAGATTCCTATGAAAACTTTGATAAATAGTGGATCAACTCATTCTTTCATTGATCGCTTCATTGTCAAGAGGTTAAATAAACCAATGCAACCAATGACCAAATCTATGAGAGTAATGGTAGCTAATGGTCTAGAAATGGTTTGCCAAGTAGAGAGTCCTGTCTTTGGGTGGAAGATGCAAAATGAGCAGTTCAGTTTCAAGCTTAGAATATAAAAGGTTGGAGGATGTGATATGAATCAAGTGGCCCCAGTGATCTTGCATACTAGGCCACATAACATCAGTTTTATGTCTGAGGGGAGAATGATCACCTTATATGGAGAAAATGATGGCCCTGGGGTTACAACACTAAATCCAGAAGAGTTAAGAAGAATGTTATACTGTGGAACTTGTGAGGTAGTGGCTGGACTATCTCTAATTCAAACAGAAGTGAGAGTTCATGACACACAATCGATGCACCCTGCTATTGACAAACTTCTACAAAAATACCAAATCATTTTCCAAGAGCCTACTAAACTACCACCCAAAAGAGATTGTGATCATATAATAATTTTAGTTCTTGGAGCTCAACCCTTTAATTTAAAACCCTACATATATTCTTATGACCAAAATAATACCATAGAATCTATTATTTCAGACATGATCAAAGCTGCCACTGTAGTACCTAGTTAATCAGCATATGCCTCCCCTATACTATTAGTTAAAAAGAAAGACTCCAACTGGAGGATGTGTGTAGACTACAGGAGGTTAAATAGCCTAACTGTTAAGAACAAGTACCTAATACCTATGATAGTTGACCTACTAGATGAATTATTTTGGGCAAGTGTGTTTTCTAAGGTTGACTTAAGGGATGGTTACCATCTGTTTAGTCTATTTAATATACACTTTTGAGTTCTTTTTAGTTAGTATTTTTCCTGTTTTCTTTGTGTTTTGTATAGTGTTAGAGTTGTTTTCTTTATTTTGAGTCACAACGATCCTAAAATGGACTAGATGCGAAAACACATGAAAAATGGTTGACATTTGAGGATAAAAATGCACCATCAAAGCACAAGCAGTCAACCAAAGAAGTCCCGAGAAGAATAGAAAAAATCAGACGAATTTCGGACGAAAAATGGCCAAGCGCCGCGGTGCAAGAGATGAAGAGTCGCGGCGGTGCTTCACCATCGACAGCGCCGGGACACCTGAGAGCAAAATTTAACACTGCCAAAGCAGCACCGCAGTGCCTGTCTACAAGGCCGCGACGCCGACGTGGGTTTTTGCGAAAAATGGGACAGTCAGAAACCCTAAGACTCGGAAAGGGTTCTGGGACAAGTATAAATAGAAAGTCTTGGCTCATTATTCAGGGATCAGAAATCACTTGTTGAGAGCAGATTTGGAGCTTAAGGATTCTTGCAATTTCAGTTCTTCTTTGTTCTTCAGTATTAGCGTATGTATGAGATTTTTAGTTTTTAATTCTTTCATTATGAACTAATTACTGTGTTAGGGTTTCAAGCTGGATTCACTTGAACCCCTCATTAAGATATTAAAGTTATAGTTTGATTTTTTCTTCCATGTTATTGAAATCTATTCAACTTGCAATGATTTCTTGATAATTAACTGATCACTAATTATCATAACTTATATGATTTCGAATCGAGATCTGAAAAGGGAGATTTGAATATGCTATAGTTGTCTAGACATATGTTAAAATCGTGGATAAAAGTGTCTCGATACTTGTGTAGTGTTTAAGGTTATTGTTCTTAATCCTCCTGTGTGGTAAAACTTATCATAGAAATATAGAAAGTTTCTGCATAAGGTTGAGTTTCTATATGTCCTAACCGGAATATAGAACATATTAGTTAACCCGTTATCTCAATAGGAAGAAGAAGAAAACTAGGTATTAGTGGAATAATAGGGTGAATAGTTGATGAAGGTGAGAATCTCTAATCTTTCCCATACGTTATTCTAGTTTGTGATTATTGTCCATATCTTTACTGTATTCTTAGATTAATAACTTCATTAAATTATCGATAACCAAATAGAGACTAAAATCAGATTATAGGTAGTTGACAAGTTAATATCTAAGGACGATAACTCGGTCTTACATATCTTTATTATTTAAGTGATACGTACACTTGCGTAAGCATATAGAAATATTGGAACCAAGTTTTTGGCGCCGTTGCCGGGGATTAATTTATTGTCAATATCTGTTTATCTGATTTTATTTCTAATTTGGTTGCTCCATGAACAAGTTTCCAACTTGTTCTGCGAGCATTTTTTATCACTTTTTGTTGTTTTTCTTATTTTGTAGATAAAGTTAGTTTTAAAAAAATGGACTATTATTATCAGGGGCAGTGGAATCATCAACAACAGCATAACCCACAGGTTCCAGAGGAAGATCTAAATGAAATGCAGCCAGCCATACTCATGCTCACCAAATGTCAAACTAAGTTTATGGCCGAGACAAGGGTATTCATACAAATTTAGAGACACAAATAGGGCAACTGATAGATATGGTAATCAATGTGCCTCAAGAAAATTTGCCTAGCGACACAGTTGTGAAAAGTGGTAAGCAGATTGAGGAACCTGAACCACAACAAGTTGATGAGAACAATGAGAAATTTGGAGAGATAGTTGGTGAAGAGAAAGAAGAGGTTGTTGAGGACCAATCCATTGCAGAAGAAACACCACCAGTTGTCATTGTTGATCCCCAAATAGAAAGTCCATACCCTCAAGAGAACCCCCAAAAGTCTAGAGATCTATGTAGCTTCATTATTCCCTGCACTATAGGTAATTTTGAATGCAAGCAAGTATTGAGAGATTTTGGGGAAAGCATAAAAGTAATACCCTTTTCTGTGTTTTATAGAATTGGTGTATGTGAAATGAGACCGGCAATAATAACTGTTCGGATGGCAGATCGGTTGGTGAAGTATACATGGGGTACTAGTAAATATTATCTGCGTCCGGCTAAATGACGTTAACGACAACGCTTATGGGAGGCAACCCACAATTTTTATTTTTGTTATTTTATTTTATTTTCTGCTTTCAGTCTAGTTAAATAGTAATTAAACTTCTAGTTGAAGAACAAGAAGTAATGAGAAATTGTTTTTCTATTACACGACATGTGTTGTTTTTGGTGTGTGTAGAAGGAAACGGGTGTCAATGAAAAGATGATTCGAGGCCAAACAGGGACTGAAAACTCGGAATGAAAGCTGAACTCAGAAAATTCAGTCCAGCGCCGCGGCGCCCAGAAGCAGAGCCGCGGCGCAACTGTAGATTTTCAGAATTGAAAAGGGAACTTTTTTCCCTCTCGAATCGTAAAATTTTGTGATCGCTACCAACACCTAATCTGAGGTGCCCTCCGCTCTATCAGCCTCTTGAGAATTCTTCAGCGCCTAGACCACTCCTTTTTGAATCGTTGTATTTGTGTTGTAAGTGTTCCCTTTTATTTTAGTAAGACTCAAAAGGATTTTGGGACAAGTATAAATAGAAAGTCTTGACTCATTATTCAGGGACCAGAAATCACCTGTTGAGATCAGATTTGGAGCTTAAGGATTCTTGCAATTCCAGATCTTCTTTGTTCTTCAGTATTAGCGTATGTATGAGATTTTTAGTTTGTAATTCTTTCATTATGAACTAATTACTGTGTTAGGGTTTTAATTGAACCCCTCATTAAGATATTAATGCTATAGTTTGATTTTTTCTTCCATGTTATTTAAATTTATTCAATTTTCCATGATTGTTTGATAATTAACTGATCACTAATTATCATAACTTATATGATTTTGAATCGAAATCTGTAAAGGGAGATTTGAATATGCTATAGTTGTCTAGACATAGGTTAAAATTGCGGACAAAAGTACCCCGATACTTGTGTAGTGTTTAAGGTTATTGTTCTTAATCCTCCTGTGTGGTAAAACTTATCATAGAAATATAGAAAGTTTCTGCATAAGGTTGAGTTTCTATATGTCCTAACCGGAATATAGAACAGATTAGTTAAACCGTCATCTCAATAGGAAGAAGAAGAAGACTAGGTATTAATGGAATAATAAGGTGGATAGTTGATGAAGGTGAGAATCCCTAATCTTTCTCATACGTTATTCTAGTTTGTGATTACTGTCCATATGTTTACTGAATTCTTAGATTAATAACTTCATTAAATTATCGATAACCAAATAGAGACTAAAAATCAGACTATAGGTAATTGACAAGTTAATCCCTGAGGATGATAACTCGGTCTTACAGATCTTTATTACTTAGTGATACGTTCACTTACGTTAGCACACAGAATAGCCGCAACACCATCAAGTCTAAATGAAAGAAGAAGATAAGCACAAAAATGCATTTAGAACACATTATGGTCTCTAGGAGTTCAAGGTAATGCCTTTTGGCCTAACCAATGCCCCTGCAATATTTCAATCTCTCATGAACTATGTATTCAAAGAACAACTAAGAAAATTTATCTTAGTGGTCTTTGATGATATATTGGTGTATAGTAAGAATATGGATGAACATCTTCTACACCTGGAAATTGTTATAAAGGTGTTGAAATATAATCAATTATTTGCAAAGCAGAGTTAATGTGATTTCGGGAAATCTCAGGTGGAATATTTGGGACATATTATAAATAACAAGGGGGTGAGTACTGATCCCAACAAGGTGGCTGCTATGTTGGATTGGCCATATCCTAAGACTATAAAAGAATTGAGAGGGTTCTTAGGACTCACTGGGTACTATAGAAAATTTGTCAAAAATTATGCACACTTGAGCGTTTTTATATAGGATCAAACGGCTTTGTTCGATCGAGGAGCAGAGATAGATATGAGTCAACACCTTATCTTTCTTGGTATTTTGTTTTGGGTGAGATGTATACCGAAAGGAATTGACGCTACAAACACTTTTCACCGGTAGTCCTCGATCGAAAGTTAGCTCGACTCAAGTCGACAAGAGAAAGACAAGGTTGGGTAAGGGTACAAGGCATCATGTGGGATCTACGATCGACTATGCTCGTTGTTGGCTTTGCAGATGCTTTCAAATACTCTAGCAGTATATTCCATTCTTTGTATATATTCTTTTTTCGTGTCATTGACATCAGAGATTGCATTCAATCGAATGGTTTGGCATAAGAAATGTTCTAGTCTATCTGTAGTAGTTCTTTCCCTGACCAATTTGTTAAAAAAAAAGGGAATTCTTATGGAATCCTGAAGCTGAGACATCATGAATTCCGTTCTGTAAGGAAGTTATTCCAGACAAGCAAATCAGGGAAGAAAACCCAAGCTCAAATTGGCTATGTCCAGCACCCCTGTGTTGACACTACATGACTTCAATAAAACCTTTGTACTAGAAGTTGATGCATGCAACACTGGAATTGAGGCTGTTTTGATGCAAGAAAAGAGACCATTTACTTTTATGAGACAAACTTTAAGTAAAAAACATCACGGTATGTCCACTTATGAAAAAGAGTTGATAACACTGTTACAAGTTGTGAATAAATGGAGACACTACTTGCATCCTCACCACTTCATAATCAAAACTGATCATTTCAGTGTGCAATTCCTCCAAGATTAGAAAATCACCATCTCCTTACAGCATAAAGGGCTAACTAAACTTATGAGATTGAGCTTTGAAATACAGTACAGAAAGGGAGTGAAAAATGTGGTTGTTGATGCCCTATCAAGGAATTACAATTCTACAAAGAGTGACAACAAGGAAATAGATAGCACACAATTTGCAGTAATCACACAAGTGCAACTTAAATGGATTGAAGAAATTTTAGATAGTTATACAGGGGATCCAGAAGTACTGCGGGCTCTCACCACACTCAGTACCAATTCTGATGTTGAGCTGAATATCTATGTACAACAAGGAGTGTTGAGGTACAAAGGGAAGACTTGAGTGGGACAAAATGGAACCCTAAGAAAACAATTGACTCATAACATACACATGTGTAGATTGGGAGGACATTCAGTAGTATGGGCTACTTATCAGAGGCTGAGGACAGTGTTCCACTGGCCTGTTATGATTGAGCAGGTTAAGGTTGTAGTAAAATCATGTGAGGTGTGTCAAAGATGTAAGGAAAAGCAAATGGCATATTCAGGATTGTTACAACCTCTTCCTATCCCTAAAGGAACCTGGGAGCACATCTCAATGAATTTTATAGAATGACTGCCTAAATATGAAGGAATGGATACTATATTAGTGATAGTGGATATGTACAACAAATATTCACACTTTATAGCTATTGCATATCCTTTCACTACTTCATAAGTAGTGAGAGTCTTCCTAGACAACATTTACAAACTACATGGGCTGCCCAAGAGTATAGTATCAGATAGAGATAGAATATTCATTAGCAGTTTTTGGAAAGAAATATTTAAAATTTTACAAGTCCAACTTTGTTATAGCTCTGCCTATCACCCACAAACAGATGGCCAAAATGAGAGGCTCAATAGGTGCTTGGAGAATTACTTAAGGTGCATGACTGGCCATAAACCTGGTGACTGGCACAAATGGCTCTCACAAGCAGAGTTTTGATACAATAGCAACTACCACAAATATGTGAAAATGACACCATTTAAGGTGTTGTATGGGTATGATCCATCTCAATTGACTTTTGAACTCATTACCCAATCCAAGATAGAAAGTGTGGATCAGATGCTTAAAGAGAGACATATAATGGCTAAGGTGTTGAAAAAAAACTTGGCTAAGGCACAAAATAGGATGGAGATCAATGCAGAAAAGAGAAAAACTGAGAGAGAGTTCAATGTGGGAGATTGGGTATTCCTAAAGTTACAACCTTATAGGCAAACATCTATAGCCATAAGGAAGAGTCTCAAGTTGGCATAAAAATTTTATGGACCTTACATGATTCTTCAGAGAATTGGACAAGTGGCCTACAAACTGGCCTTACCAGCTACTGTAAAGATACACCCAATTTTTCTCATTTCCCAACTCAAGAAAGGAGTAGGAGATCACATTATACCCTCTATGGATCCCCCCTTTTGTTCAGCAGAAGGACAACTGCTTGTGGAACCAGTTGCAGTGTTAGACAGAAGGTTGATAAAAAGGGGTAACAAAGCTACTATTCAAATTTTAGTCCAATGGGTAAACTTAGTGCCAGAAGAAGCAACTTGAGAAAACTACCAGTTCATGAAATCACAGTTCCCTGCTATCGCGAAATTTTGAAGGAAAGAGCAAATTCTCAAGGAGGATGGAATGTCACAATATTATATTGTGACCCATTATAATTAGTTCATCCCAACCCTCAAAGTATTTAAGTAGTTTATTTTAGTCCTTCATCAATTCTAGTTTTCCAAAAGTTATGTTAATTGTTTATGTAGTACTCTAAGTTTACATACAGAACAATACAGTGTAGGGAGATATGGCCATTCTCTTTATTTTGTCGAATATCAATCAATATACAAAAATTTTGTCTTCTTTCTTTTCTTTATTTTCTGTATTTAGTTACTCTTGTGATACAAATTAATAGTCAATAGAAATTAAACATGAAGAATTGTTAGTTTATTTAAAATGTGTGTCATAAATAAACTTAAAGTTAATAAAGTGATATTCCAACTGAATTCGTCAAGAGGTTACTATTTGATTGCAATACACAAGGTTGGATTTCAATTATCTCATGGATCGTTTGATTTATAAGCAAATTATGTAGATTTTTGTAATATAAGAATCAGGAATTAGCAATACACATGAATCGTAATGCAAAAAATATTTTAATTGGATTGATATATGATTCATTGCATTAAAAATTAAAGGTGGAATGACATTAAAAATTAAAGGTAGAAAGTAATAAATGTTTTACTAATTTACTCTTAATTAAATTTCTTGGAAAAAGAGAAAATTTCAGAGACCTCCCTCAAATTTTGCTTCGTTTCACTTACCTCCCCTCATGTTTGCAATATTACAGCTACCTCCCCTATTTTATTTTTTTGTAACAACTATTTTATTCTATTTATTACTAATAAAAAATTATCTTGACTGATTTGTCCTCCCTAAGATCATGCTCTTTTAATCAATGCTTATTTTGTCAATATCTCCTCTAAAGAGTTATTTCTTTGGAATATTAAAAAGTAATATCATGGGTTGTTGACCCATTCCAATGTTAACCTTTTTTGTCTTTTCATCAATCATGTTTTAACTTTTCGGAGAAAGTATCTTACCTACTAACTTGCGATTGATTAAAATACGATAAAAATATATTAAAAAAATTTAAAACTAAATTTTATATTTTAAAACATATACTTTTTTCGTTCAAAACGTGTAGTGTTAAATGAGTCAGATTAATCATTGCATAAATGTTAAATTATTTTCAAGAAGACTACTACCGTAATTACATTTTCCTAATACAAGACTACTATCATAATTACCAGATCTCTAATAATATCAGGGAATATACGTAGTCTATTAGGAATATAATACGTATATTCTATCACACCCCCGCATTCATAGCGGGCGGTTGTCGTACGTTGGGACTGTCCCTAAAATCTTCAAACAGAACTAAGGGAAGCCCTTAGTAAAAATGTCAACAATTTGGTATTGTGAAGGGACATGCAAGACACGTACTTATCTACGAGCTACCTTTTCGCGGACAAAATGAATATCCATCTCGATATGCTTAGTGTGTTGATGTTGAACATGATTTTCAAAGAGATATATCGCACTAACATTATCGCAGTATACCAATGTAGCTTTCTGAATAGGAAAATGAAGTTCTAGTAGAAGGTTATGCAACCAAAAGACTCAGACATCACATTGGCTACCCCTCGATACTCGGCATCCGCGCTGGAATGCGATAAAGTAGCATGGTGTTTAGCCGACTAAGAGACCAAGTTATCACCAAGAAACATACAATAACCAGATGTCGAGCATATGATATCTGGACATCCACCCCAATCAACATCTGTATAAGCATGAGAGTAGATACGAATGATGGATATAAGTGTAAACCATAATCAAGAGTGCCCTGAATGTAACACATAATGCGTTTGAAAGCATGGATATGTTCTTCCCTCAAATCATGCATAAATAAACACACCTGCTGCAATGCACAAGTAATATTGGGACTCGTGAACGTAACATACTGAAGAGCCCCCTTCTTTTTTTTTTATAAAGCACTTTTTCTTTTTATAGATTAGCAAAACAAATTACAGAGGGTTCCACCAGGGAGATACAAACAAGGTGGACTAGTCCTTGTCCTACTACACTTGTTGAGACTATAAATTCTATCTAACTATCCCGAATGAAGAAAAAGGAACTTGATAATATCAAGTATTCCACAATCAGGGCGGAGTTTATAATGCACTCCGCCATGTTACAAAAGTGTTGAGCAAAAGCTATCAAAAACCAAAATGCTATTCTTGTGTTGAGTTTGTATATCCTCTGTGTCCTCTCTATCAAGTTAGAATATGTGAGTTCACCATGTACTGTTGTGTAGTCCGAATTTCCAAAAGTAGCCAAAAGTCTTTTCTTCTCTTTCTGCAACTTCTCATAATCCTGCTGATGTATTGTATACATTACATGGGGTTGAGCCATAGTAGCTAATACCACCCATAGTAATGTTTCCAATGCATCAGTTCTGCCTGTGTCTGTCTCAGTTCTCAGAATATCCAACATCCACCATAATTTCAATTCATTGAAATAACGCCAATATTGTATCTGTTGTGGCAGTTGGTGTTTGATGTTCTTACTGTTGTCATCTCTGTTGTCATCTCTGTTTGAGGTTCTTACTGTTGTCATCTCTGGCAAATCTCTTCTGTGGTTTGTCTCCACTTCCTTATTCATTACTTTGGTGTCTTGTGAGTAGTTTCCAGTTTTTGTTCCTGCTGTGGCTATTGATTTTGCTGAAATCTCATAATAATGCCCTGCATTTTTCCTGCAACTGCTATTGATTTGATCCACTGTACCTGCAAAAAAGATAATATGGTTAGTGTAAAGGATAATCTTTATATTCTCCTCCCATAGGATTTGAATATAAAGATTTTCTTCTTCCTTGTTGTCCTCACTTTCCTTGACTCATCTTACATTTTCTTCTCAAATATGGACATAGTAACTTATCGAGTTTAGGATCCTTCTCCTTTTGTGTCGGATCTGAAATCTATTAACCACCAAATCATCTACATCCAATGCAATATTGGCTAAGTGATCTGCTAGATTGCCTTCCTCAAAATATGGATTACTTCAATATTATTTATCTCTAGATGTAGCCAAATTTCCTCCACTATGTTTATTATCCTCCATGGTGGCCTCCATTCTCTGTTTATCACTTTTGTCAGTGTCATAGAATTTGTTTCCTGACCACGGGATTTATATCTTTGCCATTTCTGATGCACTTAAGGCCATTAATATTGCAATTGCCTCGACCACATGTTGGTTTTACGCCTATCTCCTTTGTACGCATAAGTTAAATCCCCATGCTCATTTCTCACACAAAAACCATATGAGCTTCTACCTGGATTACCTCTTGACGCACCATCTGTATTGCATTTCCATGTGCCTTGTCTTGGTAATTTCCATAGAACTTTAGTAAAAGTCCATGTGGGAATAACCCTCTCATAGCTTGAAGTATGTCAGTCCATCTACTGGGAATATGTGGCATTTTTCCTCTAAGAATATTCTGGATTGTACTGGATATTTGGAAAATCACCCTGTTGATGGATGTTTTCTTGTCATTCTGCTCATCACACCTTTTCTTCCATAACTCCCATACAATAATAGCAGGCATGGCCTTGTAGATGTTCTTCATATTTGGATTGACCTTTGCTTTCCACCATTCTCTCACACTTTGTTTAAACAGTTTCCCTCTGGTTGAGATTCCAGCAGCTTTGGAGAAATATTCCCAGACTTGTTTTGCAGTATCACTTTGTGCAAAAACATGTTCTACTGATTCTTCTTGTGGCTTGGTACAACATGTACATCTGGATGTCATCTGATAGCCCCATCTTTTAACCACATCATTCAATGGCACATTGTGGTGCCAGACCCTCCAAATTGAAAATGAAATTTTAAAAGACATCTTTTTACTCCACATGTTCTTGTAATCTTCCTGCTCCATTGTTCTTTTCCTTATCAATTCCCATGCAGTTTTGACAGAAAATTGACCAGTGGTATCAAGTGTCCACCAAGATTTATCCTCATCAGTGGACATTGGAGGGTCCAAATTCTGAATAATAAGTTCAGTAACTTCCCTTGGGAGGTGTTGTCTCATAAGTCTGTCATTCCATATTCCATCTTTGACTAAGTCCTTTACCCTCTGTAGTTCTTTATTAATAACAAAGTCTGTTGGAAGTATTGAATAAAGAGGACCTTTACTTGTCCAGTTATCAAACCATAGGGAGCAGTTCCCTTTCTTGACTTGCCACAGGATGTGTTGCTCCATGTGATCTCTGGCAATAAGCTTGTTCTTCCAGGTTTGTGAGCCTTTCCTCCAATGAGTGGTGATGTGGCTATGTTTCTTGAGATATTTGTTGGTAATATAAGAGTTCCACAGTGATTCTTTGGTTCTGAAGTTCCACCAATTTTTCATATTAAGTGCCAAGGACAGGTCTTGCAAATTTCTGAATCCTAAACCTCCTTCAGCTTTAGGTAGGCAGACATTGCCCCATTTAGCCCAGTGCCTGCTATTTTCACCCACCTTGTTGCACCAAAAAAATCTCGCAAAAATCTTTTGGATTCTCTTCACCACAAACATAGGAGGATTAGAAGCAAATAGCAAGTGGATTGGCATGGCTTGCAGGACATGTTTAAGCAAGATAGCCCTGGCACCAAAGGACAAAAGTCTTCCTTTCCACCCTTCTAATCTATTTCTGATTTTTGAAATGGTACCAGCATAGAAAGACATTTTGGCCTGGCTATAGTATATGGGACATCCCAAGTACATAATAGGGAAGTCATGTCTCTTAATATCAGTAATCCCTTCCACATCAGAGACTTCCTGATTAGCCACCAAGTGATGCATATATATTCCACTTTTCTGCTTGTTGATCAGCTGCCCCGATGCCTTCTCATATTCTGCTAGGGTTGTCATGATCTTATGCAGAGTTTCTGGACATTGTGAGGCAAAGATTATTGTGTCATCAACATAGCACAGGTGATTAATCTTAGGACTCCATTTTGGCAAGCTGAATCCACAGTAACCTTGAGTATTAAATAGGGAATTCAGGGCTCTTGTTAACACTTCTGCAACAATTATGAATAAAGCTGGTGACAGTAGATCACCTTGCTTAACTCCTCTTGAGGACTTGAAGAAGCCATAAGGCTGTCCATTCACCAGAATAGAGTACCAGTTTTGCCCCACAATTTCATGAATGTGTCCAATAAATGTTTCACAGCATCCTATTTTCCTGAGTACTTGCATCAGGAAGTTCCAAGACAACCTATCATATGCCTTGGTCATATCAAGCTTCATTTTCGCATTCGAATGTCTCTTGTTTCTCCTGCCAGGATTTAATCTCATATCTGTGACTATTTCCTGTGCTAGCAGTATATTTTCCACAATGCTCATGCCTTTGACAAAACCTGCCTGATTTACAGAAACCAGCTGTGGTAGGCACCCTACCAATCTGTTGTGGATTACCTTTGAAATTACTTTGTTGATGAAGTTGCTAAGACTGATAGGTTTTAGGTCATTGAAGGTTGTAATCTCATTTTTCTTGGGTAGCATGACAATATTTCCCAGCATAGCTGAAAGAAGTAACCATTGAAGCCATCTGGACCACCGGAGCTGTAAGGATTAAGCCCAAATACTGCCTCTTTCACTTCTTCCTCCATTGGGATGTCAATGAGTTTCCTATTATGTTCTGAAGTTATACTCACTTCACCATTGTCCAGAAATCTAAGGATATCCTGATTTTCGAAACTTCCTTCTTCTTTGAATTGATTTTGAAAGAACTCTACTGCTGTATGGGCTATCTCCTGTTCATTCTCCAACCATTCCCCCTCAGAATTCTGAATTCTAGATAGGGATAGTACCTTCATTTTCCCATTAACGTAAGCATGGAAGAATTTAGAATTTTTATCCCCCTCTTTGAACCATTCCATCTTGGCTTTTTGTTTCCAATAATCCTCTTCTATGCTTTGCACCCTTAAAAGTTCAGCTTTCACCTTCTGCCATTGCTCCCTATTCTCAGCAGTAGGGTCTTCATCAAAATTCCTTTGATGTACCTCAACAACTTCTTCCATATTGGTGATGTTTTGGAAAATATCACCAAATGTATCCCTACTCCATTTAGCTAGAACCATTTTAATATTCTTCAGCTTACAGTGCAATTTCCAGAATGGATTACCATTAACCTCCACATTCCAGTTGTCCCTCACAGTTGCCATGAATGTTTCATGTTTTCCCCAGAAATTCAGAAATCTGAATGGTTTTTTAAACTTTTGAACACTTTCTTTGAATTCTATCATCATGGGTGCATGGTCTGAACCTGTTCTTTGTAAGATACCGATTTCCATCCCAGAGTAGTCTTGTTGTACCTTAATATTACCCAAACATCTGTCCAGTCTCTTGAAAATGCAATTATTCCCTGTTCTTCCATTCCACCATGTGTAGGTTGTTCCTTTATATCCCAGATCAGTGAGGGCACACAACTGAATACATTGCCTAAAGTCTTCTACTTCCGCAAATGTCACTCTGTTGCCTTCATGTTTCTCCTCTTCATTTGTGATGACATTAAAGTCTCCTCCAATCAGCCAAGGGGTTGTAATTCTAGCTGATTGGTGGATTAAGGTGCTCCAAAGATCTCTTCTTTCAGACTCCTCACAGCTCGCATATATGACAGTAATGACCACTTCCTTATTGAGAGCTTCGTTGATTAATTTGAATGTTATCTGTTGATCATCATTGTGCATAATAGTAGGTTGTCATTCTTCATGTATAAAAGCCCAAATTTTATCATTCGTATTGTGAAAAGGTGTTACATTGCCCAATCTTCTGCTGTAACTTTCAATTCTATTGGAAGGCTGAAATGGTTCAGACAATCCAATAAGAAGAAGTTCTTCTTGTTGTGCATTCTCAGAATTCTCGTAAATGCATGATTTGTATTTACAGACCTGATATTCCAAATTATGCCTTTCATCATCACTAACAGTTAGATTTGGATCCTGTCTTTCTCCTTGTCTGAACTCTCACTTGTGTTGGAGTATCAGTGTTATCTCTTGGAAACTTCTTCTTTAGTACCCCGGTAACAACTTCAGTTCTCTTTGATTCTGCCTCCTTTTTCTGCTGCTTTTGTTGTCTTTCGCTCCCATTGGTATACTCATTTTTCTTGTTTTTGATGCTAGCAAATTTTGGTAATTTTATTGAAGTTGTTGCTTTGGCCATAGCAAGCTCCTGGGCATTTGATGTGATCTGAAAGTCATCTTCAAATCCCTCCATATCACCAGTTAATTCGTGATCCTCCCTTTGTTCTACTTCACTACTATTTTGAGTAGCTTCTTCAGTTGAGTGGTGTCCATCATGTATGTCCATGGCTTCTGATCCAATGCCTACAATCTCCTCTTCATGATTTTTAAATCCTTCCCCCTCATCTGAAACTTGCATCAGCATCTGCTGTTTCTCTGCCTGTATTGGGCTGTTATCCTCTTTGTTTTTGTCTTTGAGTCCTTCACTTGATGACCTGCTATTTCCATTCTGAGAATCTGCTATTGCTTCTTCTTGACTTTCTATAATCTGCATTTCCCCCAATATTTCTCCTTCTTCTAATAGACAATCTCCTCATTTATCTGCTTCTGGTTCCTTCTGCACTTCCATAATCAAGTCAGGAGGGTCCGGTGGTTTATTAACTTCACTCCCATCTACTGCATCATCTGAGCAATTTTCAGAATTAGAGTCAGAAGTCATTTGTTCCGGATCTGAGCTTTGCACATCACATCCCTCCTCTCTTGTTTTCTCAATGGATTTGTTGCTAGGACTGCTTCCGCTCTCTATATTAATAGTGACATTCTGAGTTGTTGAACCCCCAGGCTTGCCATAAAAGGCATCTTGGATCCATTCTTTGGCAATCTGTAGAGGCTTCATAGACTTATCTGTTGGTTGGTTCTTCTGCCTGTTATCTACTACCACCTTGTAACCATTGATTATTGTAGCTGCGCTATCTGTTGTCTTCTCCTTTCCTTTGTTGGTTCTCCCATCTTCTGTTCTCTGATCAGTGCTTATAAGTGTCAATTGTTGAACTCCTCTCAACACCGCTCACATCCTCTTGAGTAACTTCTTCAATTGTCAATAGCTCATATATATTATTGTTAGTAGCTTCTTTATGGCTTCCTTTTCCCCTGGAGCTTTCAGCATTCCATATCTCCTTGTCCCTGGCCTTAGTGTTCCTGTTCTTTGCGTTGCTCTGCCAGATGTTGTAATCACCAATTACTCCTCCACTGGGCAACTGCCTTGGGTATGGCTGTTTGAAGGTTTGATCTTTTGAGGCATGTTTTGCTTCTCCTGCATTATCTTTATTGTTGTCCACTTCACCATTCATACTCTGAACTCTCCAGCATGTTGTCTCGTCATGCCCCTGCAGTTTACATTCTCTACAGTACTTTGGCATGTAGTCATACTTGATATCTACCCATTGAGACTCTATTTTTTCCTTTTTTGTCACCTGAATTTGAAATCTGGTGGGATGCTCCTTAAGTAAGTCGATTTCAATTTTCACTCTTGCGCAGCTAGGTCTGGACTTATTCTTAGTAGCACTATCAATAGCAAGAGGGTTGCCCACAGCAAATGCAAGAGCCCCCTTAAGACTGCGATAGTGGAAGAGATCCTTGTAAGGTGTGCTAGAATAACACTCAACTTCAGTTTGGTGTCAACCGGAGTAGGAGATGACTTACAGGATGACATGTCAGCCCGTTCAATAATCTTAGATGCATACCTCCGTTGGGATAGAAATAGACCACTTGCATGATGAGTCACAGTTATACCCAAAAAATAACTCAAATGCCCCAAGTCTTTCATAGCAAATTCGAAGTTGAGAAGAGATATGATAGACTTGCGTAGTTTATCAGAGGAGTCAGTCAATAATATAATCCACATAACATAATGTATGTCATAAAAGTACCATGATGATAAATGAATAGAGAATGATCAGACCTGCTATGAGAAAACTCAATCGTAGACACATAATCGACAAACCTTTTGTACCAGGCCCATGGAGCCTGCTTGAGCTCATACAAGGACTTCTTCAGTGGTTAGGATGATCGGGGTCCCTGAAACCTAAGGGTTGATTCATGTAGGCAGTTTTCTTGAGATCACCGTGTAAGAACACATTTTTTACGTCCACCTGATGAATTTTCATGTTTTTGAGAGAGCTAGACTGAGAACAATGCGAATAGTTTCCGGCTTGATCATCGGACTAAATGTCTCACCACAATTCATGCCAACCTGTTGAGTTTTGCTATCATCTATAAGATGGGCCTTATGCCGCTCAAAACAACCATCTGATTTTCCCTTATGAGTAAAAATTCACATAGAACGAATAATATTGACACCAGGTGGATGAGGCACCAACTCCCACATTTTATTTTCAATAGGAGCATTATATTCATCATTCATGGTCATTTTCCAATTTGGGCCACGAAGGACAGACATGGGGTTACATGGTAGGGGAGATTTAGTGACATTAGAATTGAGATTAAAATGTCGTTTTGGCCTAAAAAGTGATTTGTTGCATACTATTCTTGAACCCGACTCCACGACAATAGAGGCTTGGGATCGCTTACGTGACATATTTCAAGATAATAAGAATTCCCGAGTTGTCACACTTGAGCAAGAATTCTACACCACTGACATGGCCGATTTTTCCAATGCATCTGCATATTGTCAACGACTAAGGTTTTGTCGGACCAACTCAAGAACGTCGGGGTGATGGTAACTAACAATCGACTCATTTTACAAGTGGTTGTCAGCCTCACTGATGCATATAGTGGAGTAGGTACGTTCATCTACCAAAGCAACCCTCTTCCGCCATTTTACCAAGAACATTCTATGCTCATACTAGAAGAAACATGTTTTGCCAAAAAGACAACCACTGTTGAATTCCGCCATGCTTGCTGCTCCGTCCGATGATAACTCTTCACAATTTAAAAGTTTATCGCCAAATCGTGGCCAAAATGGAAATATTAGAGGTAAACACCGAGGAGGTGGCTGCGGTGGTGGAAAGGGCAGCGGCCACCGATGTGACGGAGGTGGCGGCATGGGCAATGGCCAGCAGCAACACTCTGACCCGATGGCGCGGATGGCCCGATGAGGCGATGGACCGTGCAGTTGGCATAACGGTGGGCCTTGGCGCGCTTCTTGCCACTTTTCCTCGGGCGGTAGCTGGGACCATCGAGACCATCGGGACGGCGGCCAACAACAACGGGAATTCTTAGGCAGCTAGGAACGATGGCAGAGCCCGTTCGTGATGAAACCCCGACTGACATCGAGGCCGCAATACACACTCTTGGACATAATCCATATGATGCAAATTGGTACATATACACCGGAGCAACGTCCCATATGACTTCCTCACAAGGTAATTTCTCATCCTATTTTAATTTGAGCAATAATCGTGGTATAATGGTCGGAAATGGTTATTCAATTCCAATTTGTGGTTATGGTACTACAAACATGTCTCATCCGAACCCACTGTTAACTTTAAAGAATGTCATTCATGCTCCTCAATTGATTAAAAACTTGATTTCAGTTAGAAGTTTTACTACTGACAATTCAATTTCTATTGAATTTGATCCTTTTGGGTTTTCCGTGAAGGATTTTCAGACGGGGACGCGTCTAATGATATGTGATAGTTGGGGTGAGATTTATTCAATCACCACAACCACACATCAAGCCATGTTAGCATCCACTTTTGCAGTTTTATCTCCTTCTTTATGACATCAACGTTTGGGCCATCCGGAAGTACCTGTTTTTGCATCCCTTAAACAAAATACATTTATTTCGTGTACTAGAACTCGTAATTTTCATGTTTGTTATTCATACCCGCTCGGGAAACATGTTAAATTGCTTTTTGTTGCCTCTAATTTATGCATTGTTATGTCTTTTTATATTATTCATAGTGACATTTGGACATCTCCCATTTTAAGCTCTTCGGGCCATCGATATTATCTTCTTTTGTTGGATGATTACTCTAATTTGTTGTGGACATTACCTTTATCTAAAAAGTCACAAGCTTTTTCCACACTTCTATCCTTTAGAACATTCATCCACACTGAATTTGAATGGGACATTAAAAATATTCAATGTGATAATAGTAGATAATTTGATAATGAGTCATTTTGGGATTTTTGCAAAGCTAATAATTTATCGTTTCGTCTATATTTTCCACATACCTCATCTCAAAATGGAAAAGCGGAAAGAAAAATCTGAACCATTAATAACATTGTTAGAACCTTACTTGCCCATGTCTTTCTACCACCATCATTTTGGCATCATGCATTACAAATGACAACCTATCTCATTAATATACTTCCGAGCAAACAATTAGCCTATACATCTCATCTCAAATCTCTATATCTAAGGGACCCATCTTACTCTTATCTATGGGTATTCGGGTGATAATGTTATCCTCTTTTTCCTTCTACTACTATCAATAAACTCTAACCCCGGTCTACTCAGTATTTTTTTTTGGATATCCGTCAAACCATCGTGGTTACAAATGTTATGACTTATCCTCTAATAAAATAATCGTGAATCACCACGTGGTCTTTAATGAATCAAATTTTCCCTTTTGTCAAATTGCATTGTTTTGTGCCTCCTACCTACAAATTTCTTAATGATAGCATGTCCCCATATTTGTTTCATAAATTGGCCTCCCAAACATGCCCAATTTTTCTCGGTGGCTCAGCCAACAAATTGGCCCAATTACCGAGCCCAGTAGTTGCTAGCCTAGCCGAGACTCTCGCTGACAGTCAACTACCAATAGGCCCAACGCCTGGCAGTCCGCTGGGTCACGGCCCAACTTTAGGAACGGGCAACCCAGCTACAACCAGCCCACTCTTGGGCAGTATGTCCCCTTAAACCCTTGAACCCATCTCCAATTCAGACCCAATGGTCAGCCACTCGTAGTCAACACATGATTTTCAAGCCAAACAAAAAATATGGTCTTCACGCCCATGCTACCAAATCATCATTGCCTTGTAATTATGTGTCTGCCCTTAATGACCCTAATTAGAAAATGGATATGGATGATAAATATAATGTTCTTATTAATAATACGACATTAAGATTGAAACGAAAGAAGGATTGTTTTTTCCTACGGAATATGATTTTTTCGAGCCTCGGGAAGGAAAATTGTTCGTTAATGAGAATTAGGTTTCCGAATTTGATATTTGAGACTTTTAGAATTTATCGAAATTTCGGGAGATGAATAGACCAACCGGAGGGCAACACGTGTCACCCTACACATGCCCATAGTGGGCGGAAATAAGACAAGGCCAAGAAGCCACTTGGCTTGATATTGTTGACCACATCTCACCCACACAAGTATTTTAATCTAGGCCCTTGGTTGTAGTATATATCCTATACTAGTGCAAGACCATTCCATACTTAGAAAAATTCAAGAAAACTTTGAGCTAGTGCAATGTTGCTCTCGGCCAAGCATGAAGAAAAGAGAGAATAAAATTGCAACCTTGATCCATAAATCCCAATATTTAAACCCAAGATCCCTAGAGGTATTCTAAGGATATCTCAATACAAAAACCCCAAAAAACTACGTTTCTACGTTAGTCGCAACATGAAACCCTAAGGGGGTTCTTCATAGTTTTGGTTAGAACTTGAAGAAGAGTTCTTCATGAGCTTCTAAGGATTTATTGGAGTTGATTGGAACGTAAGAAGATGAGCTAAAAGTTGCTAAGGATCGACTTTTACACTTGGATATTATTAGGACTTATTGAGGTAAAATCTCCGTCTTCTTAATGTGATTGAAGATTTCATGTTATAGTGGTTGATAAATGAGCATGTGGTATATAGATTGAAGTTTGAAAAGATTTGGATCATGTCGACATGTTAAAAACCGAAAATGGGCATGTTAGCCATTTATGTTGTAATCAATTTGGTCGATAGTTACTATCGTCGCAAGTTAAGGAAGAAAGGATTTATAGTTGTTATAATTGTTATAGGGTATATAACATGTTAGAATAACTACTTGGATTGAAAAGGAATTAAAAAGGAAATTGATATTGTTGTGATACATTGTAGTCGAATATGGCTTTGGATTATTGGACAGTTGTATATTAATTGTGGGGCAGAATTTTACACGTCCGGCTAGGCGTGTAATCCCCTTTGATTAACTGAATTGTTGAGCCTTAAATGTGGCATTTGGTTATTGATTTTCGTGCCTTGAAAAAGGTGGAAAAGTATGTAGAAACAAAGGAAGTGCTGCCCAATTTTTCGTAGAATAGGAAGCTTTATACTTAGAAATATTCTATGTTGAAATCTAGAAGTTGATAGGCGTATTATGGTCATTATAGGTTGACATTCTGCGCGCGGCGTATTCAACTTGGCAAGTGGATTGGGCCGGAGAGGTATGTGGAACTTTCCCAATCTTCTTGAGCATGAGTATTATAAATGTGAAGTACGGTGGACGTACATGTTTAAAATGAATTCGGTTTCATTTTGATATCCTTTGTCTTGATTTCGAAAAGTGAGGTAACTTGGCTTTTAAAAGTATAGAATACTTGACTTGAAAAGTATAGAATACTTGATTTGGAAAAGTATTGATTACTTGATTTCTAAGGTTAAGAGACTTGAAGTATTTTGAAAGTATATGTTATTTGGTTTTAAAAGTATAAGTCTCTTGGTTTCAAATGAATGTAATTGTCTAAAACATAAAGAGTTATAACGACTTTATGGGAAGTTAGTTATAACGGCTTTGTGGAAGGTTAAGAGAGTGTCTACTTGATTTATAGGCATGAGTTGCCTAGGTTGTGAAAGTAGAAGTTACTTGGTTTCAAGCCTTGAAATGAATTTCTAAAAGTGTAGTAACTTGATTTGAAAAATAGGCATGTCTTGATACTACGGGTGTTAGTATCTTGGGGTTTTTATATAAAAAGAGTTCTTTTTAAAGGAACGAAAGTACGTAGTACTTTGGGTTAAACTCTCGGATTTTATGTGACATGATAGTGCCTTAAGTTTAAAATAAAATGAGAGTGCATGTTAATTAAGCCTAATAAGAAGTTAAGGGGTTTCTTAACTTGCTTATGATATTTATGATAAGTCGGTAATGCTTATGTTGTCATGTTCATGATAGCCGGTGGTGCTAGTGTATTATTATTATTTTTTACGGGGAAAATCCCTGGGTCATTTGCATGTTACATTCCATGGATTTGCTACCCATGATGCGAGTGCGGCGTATGTACTCATTGCGGGTCCACTGAACCTATGCGGGTGAAATAGTCCCATGCGGAGAAAATTGCTCCATTGCGGGTCCACAAGACCTATGCAGGTGAAATAGTCCCAGGAGTAGGATTGCTTAATGATACTACGGGCGGGTGGCCCTAATTTGATCGTAAGCTTCCTATTTTTTTTAAAAAATAGTAAAGTCTACTTTTAATTGCTCTCATTGTTAGTAAGGCACATTGTACTGTTAATTTGGTTATCATACATGTCTTCAGCTTTATTTTAGACTATTATGATTTCATTCTGATGCTGATTTCACATACTTGGTACTGTTATCTTGACCTCCCCGGGCTTCGTTCATGCCGCAGGTTGAGGTACATAGCTTGCTTATCCTCACTATTAGGATCATTGTTCAGCTGGTTGGGAAGCTCCATTATTTCGGAGGTTTATCCTTGGTTCAGATCCCTGGTATTGTCGGTTGTTGTACATTCAGGGGTATGGCGGGGCCCTGTCCCGTCACAGTTGTTATATCAAAACTCTTAGAGGTCTGTAGTCATATCTTGTGGGTCGGTTAAAAAAAAAGAGGTAACTGCTTTTGGATTTATGTATATTTATATATATCCAGGGAGATAGCCTTATCGGCTAACTTGTTATTTATTTCTTGTTGAGTTTATGTATGTTCCGCTGATTATCTCTGATGTATACTTGTAAGGGTGCCCAGGTAGGGCACCAGTCGCGGGCCCGGGGTCGGGTCGTGACAAATGTGGTATCAGAGCAGTTAGTCATCGGAAAGTGTCTACAGACCGTGTCTAGTAGAGTCTTGATTATCGGTGTGTTGTGCACCACATCTATAATCAGGAGGCTACATGACATTTAGGATTGGTTTCCATTCTTCTCACTCTGAGATCGTGCGATAGAGCTGTGTTGTTAGGGTAGTCTTTCCCTAACGAGTTATGTTGATTGCAGCTATGAGAAAGGCGACAGTGACCCAGGAAGGATGATATGGATTGCGTATCCAGGTTGGTATAATGATGTACAGCTATACGAATTTATGTATAAGGGTCATATATGTGTTGTCTGGAATGATTATAGATTACCAAGAGTTAGTAACGACTAAATAGATACCGGGAAGGTACGAAACAGTTAATGAATTCTCATCAAGGTTTTATGTACTAATTTAAATTAATTAGGAGATGATGAGCCGTCGGAAAGGGTAATGAACCCTTAAGAAGTCATGATTAAAGGACTTAATGGAAGACTATGTTAGTAGATTAAGCTACGTGATATGCTTAAGAGAATTGTACGGATGAGATCCGTATGGAAGTAATTATGGTTGTTATGATTAAGACAACACGATTATGGGTTAAGGAAAAGTTATTTTACCCGTTTACGGGGGGGACTGATAAGGTAGGCTTGGAGCATGGAAAATGTGAGCCTAAGAATATTGATAACCGCCGAGACCTTAGGTATATAAGGTCTTCTCGGGCAATAAGATTTAATTCAGACTAAGGATAAGAGTTAAGTACGACGGTGGGTCGGGTTGAGGACCTATTACGGGTCGCCCCATAGCCAGAAATGGAGTGACATCAGTTGGTAGTAGTCCCGCTACGTGATAGGGTCACGAGGATGAAAGACCCAAGTCTAGTTAAATTGTTTTACGGGTTCGTGGACGCATTCCACCGGAATCGGGTCGTGAGAGCCGAAAATGACCTTATATAGTTTAATATAGTAACTCCAAAGATTGGAGGCCAGAATCAGTATGGAGGTTATGTACGTATGCTAGAATAAGTTCGGAAGTACGGAAAGAGTACGACCAGTAAGAAAGGGAGCAACCAAGTGTAAAGGAATGGAAGCGATTGTAACAAATGAATTATCCTTCCTTCTTTGACATCATTAATTGAAAAGTCTATGTGACTTGATTTTAGTAAGTCTGTGTGACTTGTCCATTTGAGGTAAATAGATGTAGAAAGTATGTAATACTTGAATTTGAAAGAGTTTATGTTAAGTGCCCTTGGAGGTACTTGGAGTTGGTTTAGTGTGGTGGTCAGGGCCACAACTTTCCAAATAATTTCAGGAAAATGTGCAAAGCAAGAATAAGATAAGTCCGAGTGCTGCCTGCAGAAAACAGAAGACATCGTTGGTAGGTTTTGAAAATCTATACGATTATAAGGTGGCGCTTGATGATCAAGATTATGAAAGGGAGATAAGCTCTCTCCCTCATGTAAAAGGATAGTTTTACGTATTTTTTGGGGTTATGTGTACCCATGTTATTAGGCGATGGATATGAGATTGGTAAGGTCTTCAGTGTCGTCACAGTTTTAGATAACCGTGGGAAAAGTATTATGTTGAGGTAATTGAGGACGACATTAGGAAATGGTCGAGGATGTGTCATAAGGATACAAATGCTGATAAGCATAAAGGGAAATGTGTGACCGAGGATCAAGATAGAGATATTTTGAGTTAAAAAAATATTAGTATAACGAAGGGTGGCAAGCCTGTAATGACGGGCCGAACCGTATGATATACGGGGAGATAAGAGACCCCAGGATAACTTGAAATGAAAAAATAAAGGTAAGACAAGAAGACACTCGAATGATGAGAGACCTAATCATGGCAAGACCAGAAATCTTGGCAAGCCATTGGATTACGTAATACCATGATTTGAGGTTGAATACCGGACTATAAGCTCTATGAGCTGGGGAGAATAATAGGGTTGCTACTTAACGGGATCAAGGAAATATCTTCCTAAATTGCGATTGGCAGGAAGTCGTGGCCATGAGACAAACGACGAAAGTGAATCTAATTATAGTAACCAAGTTGGGTGCGACAACACCCATGATGGGAAACAGGTATCATAATTGATATTTTGGTGATACCCGAATATTTCGGAATTGTGGGAAAGGCTTCCAGTTATTGGGAGATAAGCCGACTACGACTATAGTTCTAACCCCTCCTGAGGGGCTTGAGGGTTAGGTTTCTATTGTAACACTTTGAGTGTTGGGCTAGGTTGTGTGCTGATGCAACACGATAAGGTTACAACTTATAATTCCCAGCAGCTATGGGAGGCATTACTTATGGAGTCCATATTGATATTTATGCAGACCACAAGAGCCTCCAGTATATCTTCAGACAGAGGCAGCTGAAATTGCGACAGAGACGGTGGTTAGAGTTACTCAAGGATTGTGATATTGATACCCTATACCACCCAGGGAAAGCCAATATAGTTGCGGATGCTCTTAGTCATAGATCTATGGGTAGTCTGTCAGATGGACAGCTATATAGACAGGACATGGTTCGTGAGATTCATCAGCTAGCGAGCCGAGAGGTTCGGTTGTTTGTCTCCGATGATAATGGAGTTCGGATCCGAGAGGTTGACGAGTCTTCCCTCGTCGAGGAGGTGAAGAGGCGACAATATAAGGATCTAATTTTAGTACGGGATCGATATACGGCTCTCCGAGAGGAGAAGAACCGGTATGAGATAGCACCTGATGGGGTGCTAGGATACGAGGGCAGGTGGTGTGTACCCGATGCTAACAGGACCTTGTCAGCAGGTTTTAGAGGAGGCACATGGTGCTCGTTACTTTATTCATCCGGAGTCAACCTCAGATGTATGTGTTGGTGGGATGGCCTGAAGAGGGACATATCAGGGTTCGTTGCTCAGTGTCCTAATTGTCAGCAGGTCAAGGTTGAGCACCAGAAGCCCAATGGGCTTTTATTGACGATTGAGATCCCGACTTGGTAGGTGGGAGGTGATTAATATGGATTTTGTTAGAGGGTTGTATCGTACTCAGAGGTAGTGTGACTCCTTGTGGGTCACGATGAAGCGAGCGGCGAGTCACCATTTTTCTTCCGGTCAGGACTATCTACTCGGCTGAGGATTATGCGAGATTATATATCAGGAAGATTATGAGACTGCACGGAGTTCCTACATTTATTTATGACAGACAGATGAGCCCAGTTTACGGCTAACTTCTAGAGGTTTTTCCAGAAGGGATTGGGGACACAAGTGAGGCTCAGTGTTGCATTTCACCCTCAAATCGACGGACAGGCAGGGCATGTTATCAAGGCACTTGTGGATAGGTTGCGGGCCTGTGTTTTTGTTTTCAGGGGTAGCTGGGAGGATCATTTGCCTCTTGTTGAGTTTACATATTATAGCAGCTACCATTCCAATATTCGGATGGCGCCTTATGAGGCCTTGTATGGGCGGAAGTGAAGGTCGCCGATCGGATGGTTCGATGTTGGCGAGGTTCAGCTAGTTGGCCCAGACTTGATTCAGTAGGCTGTGGATAAGGTGAAGCTTATCCAGGAGAAGTTATTAGCAGCTCAGAGTCGACAAAAGTCTTATGCAGATAATCGACGTTGACACTTGAAGTTTCAGGTTGACGATTGGGTCTTCTTGAAGGTATCACCCATGAAGGGTGTGATGAGATTTGGAAAGAAGGGGAAACTTAGCCCAAGGTACGTTGGGCCTTATCAGATCGTCTGTAGAGTAGGCCAGGTTGCCTATGAGTTAGCACTGTCATCTGATTTGGAGGAAGTACATCCGGTCTTCCATGTTTCTATGTTACGGAAGAGTATCGGAGATCCATCCAGAGTTTTCCCAGTTAGTGATGTCCGAGTGACAGATGGATTATCGTATGAGGAGAGTCCTATAGCGATACTTGATCTCCAGGTCAGTCGATTACGGACTAAGGACGTGGTTTCCGTCAAGGTCTTGCGGCGGAATATTAACAGGGAGAAGGTGACTTGGGATGTGAAGGAGGACATGTTGACGAAGTATCCTCACTTGTTCCTACACCTACAGGTAATCAAGTCTCCCTACGTGTCGATTTTGATTGACGTATATGCATAAGTGTTATACTGTGGCCATATGTGGCATATTTGATTTGTGTTGGTTATAGTCAAAGGGGACTATGCCGATATCTGTTTAGATGGAGCCTCGAAAGAACATTCGGGGACGAATATTTCTAAGGGGGGGAGAATGTTACACCCAGTAATTCCAGGACATGTTTAAGAGAACGTACGGGAGAAAGTACGACTTTAAGATTGACACGAAAGAAGGATTGTTTTTTCCTACGGAATATGATTTCGAGCCTCGGGAAGGAAAAGTATTCGTTAATGAGAATTGGGTTCCCGAATTTGATATTTGAGACTTTTAGAATTTATCAGAATTTCGGAAGATGAAATATTTTAGACCCAACCGGAGGGCGACACGTGTCACCCTCCACATGCCCATAGTGGACGGAAATAAGACAAGGCCAAGAAGCCACTTGGCTTGATATTGTTGACCACATCTCACCCACACAAGTGTTTTAATCTAGGCCCTTGGTTGTAGTATATATCCTATACTAGTGCAAGACCATTCATACTTAGAAAAATTCAAGAAAACTTTGAGCTAGTACAATGTTGCTCTCGGCCAAGCATGAAGAAAAGAGAGAAAAAATTTGCAACCTTGCTCCATAAATCACAATATTCAAACCCAAGATCCCTAGAGGTATTCTAAGGATATCTCAATACAAAAACCCCAAAAAAACTACGTTTCTACGTTAGTCGCAACATGAAACCCTAAGGGGGTTCTTCATAGTTTTGGTTAGACTTGAAGAGGAGTTCTTCATGAGCTTCTAAGGATTGCTTGGAGTGGATTGGAACGTAAGAAGAGGAGCTAAAAGTTGCTAAGGATCGACTTTTACACTTGGATATTATTAGGACTTATTGAGGTAAAATCTTCGTCTTCTTAATGTGATTGAAGATTTCATGTTATAGTGGTTGATAAATGAGCATGTGGTATATAGATTGAAGTTTGAAAAGATTTGGATCATGTCGACATGTTAAAAAACGAAAATGGGCATGTTAGCCATTTATGTTGTAATCAATTTGGTCGATAATTACTATCGTCGCATGTTAAGGAAGAAAGGATTTATAATTGTTATAATTGTTATAGGGTAGAAAGAAGGTGAGTTCGAACTCTAACTCAAGAGCCCTGACGACGCCTCTCTCTTCTCCTTTCTTTACAGAAGCGGATTCGAAAGCTATTTCAATAGAAAGGTATGTAGTGAATCTAATAGCCAAAGGAAATTGATATTGTTGTGATACATTGTAGCCGAATATGGCTTTGGATTATTGGACAGTTGTATATTGATTGTGGGGCAAAATTTTACACGTCCGGCTAGGCGTGTAATCCCCTTTGATTAACTGAATTGTTGAGCCTTAAATGTGGCATTTGATTATTGATTTTCGGGCCTTGAAAAAGGTGGAAAAGTATGTAGAAACAAAGGAAGTGCTGCCCAATTTTCCGTAGAATATGAAGCTTTATACTTAGAAATATTCTACGTTGAAATCTAGAAGTTGATAGGCGTATTATGGTCATTATAGGTTGACATTCTGCGCGCGGCGTATTCAACTTGGCAAGTGGATTGGGCCGGAGAGGTATGTGGAACTTTCCCTATCTTCTTGAGTATGAGTTTTATAAATGTATAGTACGGTGGACGTACATGTTTAAAATGAATTCGGTTTCATTTTGGTATCCTTTGCCTTGATTTCGAAAAGTGAGGTAACTTGGCTTTTAAAAGTATAGAATACTTGACTTGAAAAGTATAGAATACTTGATTTGGAAAAGTATTGATTACTTGATTTCTAAGGTTAAGAGACTTGAAGTATTTTGAAAGTATATGTTATTTGGTTTTAAAAGTATAAGTCTCTTGGTTTCAAATGAATGTAATTGTCTAAAACATAAAGAGTTATAACGGCTTTATGGGAAGTTAGTTATAACGGCTTTGTGGAAGGTTAAGAGAGTGTATACTTGATTTATAGGCATGAGTTTCCTAGATTGTGAAAGTAGAAGTTACTTGGTTTCAAGCCTTGAAATGAATTTCTAAAAGTGTAGTTACTTGATTTGAAAAATACATGTCTTGATACTACGGGTGTTAGTATCTTGGGGTTTTTATTTAAAAAGGGTTCTTTTTAAAGGAACAGAAGTACGTAGTACTTTGGGTTAAACTCTCGGATTTTATGTGACATGATAGTGCCTTAAGTTTAAAATAAAATGAGAGTGCATGTTAATTAAGCCTAATAAGAAGTTAAGGAGTTTCTTAACTTGCTTATGATATTTATGATAAGCCGGTGGTGTTTATGTTGTCATGTTCATGATAGCCGGTGGTGCTAGTGTATTATTATTTATTTTTATGAGGAAAATCCCCGAGTCATTTGCATGTTACATTCCATGGATTTGCTACCCATGATACGAGTGCGGCGTATGTACTCATTGCGGGTCCACTGGACCTATGCGGGTGAAATAGTCCCATGCGGAGCAAATTGCTCCATTGCGGGTCCATGATGTGCGATTTATGCACACACTAAACGCAAGTGCACGTATCGTTACAAGTAATATAGTCTAGGTAAGACCAAATATCGTCCTTAGGGACTGGTTTTCAAGTACCGATTATCTATGCTTTAGTTTCTATTTGGTTAACGTTAATTGAGTTGAAATTCTAAACTAATAATGCAGGAAATAAACTAATTATGAAAATACTTTGATTTAAATCAGTTATGATGGAGAATTAGGGCTTCCAAGATCATCAACTATCCACTCTATTCAATCCTTAATACAATTAGACTAACTTCTTCTTCTACGTTAAGATAGCAGGTTAACTAGACCATTTTATACTCTTGTTAAGGTAATATAAACACTCAACCACAATGGAGAACCTTCTACCTTTCGGTGACAAGATTGACTACAAAGGAGGATTAAGAGCAATAACCTATACACAAGTATAGGGGTACTTTCGTCCACGATTTAAACCTATGTTTATTCAATTGTAGCATATTCACAATCTCCCCTTACGGATTTCGATTAGAACTCATATAAGTGATGATAACTAGTGATCAATTAATTATCAAGCAATCAAAGCAATTATTGAATAAATCTTAAATAAGTGAAGAAGAAACCAAACTAATATATTAATTCATGAATAAGAGTTTCAAGAGAATCACAAGGAAATCCCTAACAAAGTAATTAGCTCCTAGCCATAGTCACGCTAAGAACTAATATAATCTCCATACATGAACTGAAATAAACAAAGCAAAAGAAAGAAAAGAAAAATACTCAAGAACAAGTCTCCAAGCCTTCTAGCATCCAAGGATTGTGTTGTGGAATATTTACAAGATGGAATGGAATGGTGGATGGAGAATGGGATGGGTGATGGATTGGAATGTGGAATGAAGGATGGTGGATGGAATGAGAATTCTTCTAATGATGTAGAGACTATTTATAACCTAAGAATCCTTTAGGTAAAGGGTTAGGGATTATGTAGATGGGAAAGGTTATGGAATCCTTTTAGGTAAAGGGTTTAGGAAAAGTTATGGAAATGAGTTAAGGAATATGTAGGTAGGAAAAGTTATCCCTTTTGGACTCTGAAAATGTGTCAAATTCGGCCCAAAAACTCAGAAATCCCGCGTCGGCGCCGCGGCGCCTGAAAATCAGAGAGCTTTGGACGGCTTCAGTGGTCGGCGCCGGGCGCTGCTGCCAGGCGCCGCGGCGCCGGTGACGGCATTCTTCCGGATTTTTCGTTTCTTCGTCCTTTGTTCGTCCGATCTTCGTCTGATTTCTTCTATATTTCCCGGAACTTCTTAGGCTTCATTTCTTGGCCCTTTTAGAGTGCAATTCCATCTCATTTATGCTCATTTCATCTCCTTTTTGTCATTTCTCCATTTCTGACCGCTATGACACAAAAGAAAGGAAAACAACCTTAATACTATACATAAATGAAATGAGTAAAATACTAACTAAAAATGACTCAAAAGGTGTATATGAAATACACCGATCAAACACCCCCAAACTTAACCTTTGCTCGCCATCGAGCAAAGATAAAAAATATAAACAAAGACACGAAAGAAAATAAAATGACTCAAAGACACTGATCATTTTGCTGCACAATTGTCACTTAGAAAAGCATGAAGGTTAGTAGGATAATATGTAGGAACATATATCATGAATTTTTAGCATTCTAAACACTCAAGTCAGATATTTCGCAAATTCAATTTAATCATGCTCAATGGAAGTAAGAATACCTAACTATGCATGTCAATTTCAAAATCCTATGACATGTTTACTTGCTATTCTCCACTAATCATGGATACACATATTAGAGATCTTCAGGGCTTTTCAGGGTTGTAATGTAGGCTTAGACAGGGGTAGGTAAAAATAGGCATTTAGGCTCAATTTACGTACCATAAGCTCTTTTGCTTTAAATTCTTCCCTTTTTTTTGATTCTTTTTTTCACTTCATACCTATCTTTCCCCTCTTTTGTTTTGAGAGAATGAGGTGTATGATGAATAGCAGACACCCCCAAACTTAGGCTTTTGCCTATTTATTATTACTTTTTCATTGGGGTGCATCAAAATTGTTCACTCTCTTTTGTCTCTTTTTCAACACTTTATATTCCAAACATCTCAATTTTTCACTTATGGCACAAATATGGAATTGTAGGGTGTCAAAGAAAAGTCTTATTTTTAGGCTCAAAGGGGCTGACTAGGGATATAATTTGACTGCCAGGGATAGGCAAATAATGGTAAGAAAGGGCTAACAAAAAAATGTCTGAGTCATCTCCCTAACATACATATCCTAACTATTTCGCCTCAAATAGCAAGCAAGCAGACACATAGGTTTAATCATTAACAATGCACAAATCAAGCAAGATACCCCAAATAGTCTGATTTCATGAATTTTTGGCATATCTAACCTAAGTGTTTAGATGGTTGCTTCTAATTCCATTATATTATTCAACCTTACTTCACTAGGCGTTTCCAGTAACTACAGCATGCGTGATCTTAAAAAACAATTATGACTCAAAAATACACAAAACGAATCAAAAAGACTCAAAAACAATAAAACATCCCCCAAACATAAATCACACATTGTCCCCAATGTGTGCAAGACTAAAAAAAATAGGGACAACTTACCGACACAACACAGCGGTCATAACGGAGGTCTGGGAGGAAAAATTCTGGAATTTGCACGGAATATGGCTCTGGTTCGAAGTTCGCCACGGCGCTGATTCTGGGCGCCGTGGCGCTGACGACGGCTTTTCCTTTTTTTCAGCGTGTTTGCTCCTTTTTCTGTTCGGGGTCTGCTCCTAGTCCACCTGTCATCCAACAACACAAAACAAGAACCCAAGACCGTGAGACTGTTCAAGACAAGATAAAACAAACTAAAGACAAAAATTAAAATAACATAATTAATAAACATTGGGTTGTCTCCCAACAAGCGCTGTCTTTAACGTCTTTTAGCCGGACGCATTTAACCTTTACGAGTGCCCATTAGATCCTTCTGCGAACTGCTTGCAATCCGTACAGTGTTTGTTGCAGGTCTCACTTTTCCTACAACACCTTTTTCAAACAAGGGCCTTAGACATAAGATTATTCCCCAAGTACACAAGACCGACTTGTCTTTTAGGCTCTCTATAATGTAGGGATCAGTGAAATTTCCTACATCTCTCAACTCTAGGGGGTGCCCTTGATGGTATGAACTTCCTATTTGGGGATCAACAGTGATAGCTGGTGGTGTTTCTTCTGCAATAGGTCCAAGAAAAATAATTTCCACATAATCCAAAAAGGTGAAGAATTGGATCTCAACAATCTTTTCCTTCTCTACACCAACTATCTCGCCAGATTCCTCAATAGTTAGGTGTGGTTCAGGCTCCTCAATTTGCTTACCACCTCCCATAATGATGTCGCTAGGCAGATTTGCTTGAGGTGTATTGCTCATCTTATCCATCAGTTGCCCTATGTGGGTCTCCAAATTTTTGAGGGACTCCCTTGTCTCAGCCATAAACTGAGTCTGGCACTTGGTGAGCCTGAGTATGCCTGCCTGCAACTCATCTAGATCTTCCTCTAGAGCCTGTGGGTTAAGCTGATGTTGATGAGGTCTCTGATAGTAGTAGTCCGTATAATTTATTTTTTTCGATTTTGTTTTCCGAATTTAACCTGCAAAATAAGAAAACAATAAAAGGCGATAAAAAGATGCTCGCAGAACAAGTTAGAAACTTGTTCTTGAAGCAACCAAATTAGAAATAAGAATAGATAAATCGATATTGAAAGTACGCCAATCCCCGAATACGCGTTCACAATAACTAAACGCAAGTGCACGTATCGTTACAAGTAATATAGTCTAGGTAAGACCGAATATCGTCCTCAGGGACTGGTTTTCAAGTACTAATTATCTATGCTTTAGTTTCTATTTGGTTAACGTTAATTGAGTTGGAATTCTAAACTAATAATGCAGGAAATAAACTAATTATGAAAATACTTTGATTTAAATCAATTATGATGGAGAATTAGGGCTTCCAAGATCATCAAATATCCACTCTATTCAATCCTTAATATAATTAGACTAACTTCTTCTTCTACGTTAAGATAGCAGGTTAACTAGACCGTTTTATACTCCTGTTAAGGTAATATAAACACTCAACCATAATGGAGAACCCTTCTACCTTTCGGTGACAAGATTGACTACAAAGGAGGATTAAGAGCAATAACCTATTAAGCTACACAAGTATCGGGGTACTTTCGTCCACGATTTAAACCTATGTTTATTCAACTGTAGCATATTCACAATCTCCCCTTTCAGATTTCGATTAGAACTCATATAAGTGATGATAACTAGTGATCAATTAATTATCAAACAATCAAAACAATTATTGAATAAATCTTAAATAAGTGAAGAAGAAACCAAACTAATATATTAATTCATGAATAAGAGTTTCAAGAGAATCACAAGGAAATCCCTAACAAAGTAATTAGCTCCTAGCCATAGTCACGCTAAGAACTAATATAATCTCCATACATGAACTGAAATAAACAAAGCAAAAGAAAGAAAAGAAAAATACTCAAGAACAAGTCTTCAAGCCTTCTAGCATCCAAGGATTGTGTTGTGGAATATTTACAAGATGGAATGGAATGGTGGATGGAGAATGGGATGGAAGATGGATTGGAATGTGGTATGAATGATGGTGGATGGAATGTGAATTCTTCTAATGATGTAGAGACTATTTATAACCCAAGAATCCTTTAGGTAAAGGGTTAGGGATTATGTAGGTAGGAAAGGTTATGGAATCCTTTTAGGTAAAGGGTTTAGGAAAGGTTATGGAAAAGAGTTAAGGAATATGTAGGTAGGAAAAGTTATCCCTTTTGAACTCTGAAAATGTGTCAAATTAGGCCCAAAAACTCAGAAATTCCGCGTCGGCGCCGCGGCCCTTCAATCCGGCGCCACAGCGCCTGAAAATCAGAGAGCTTTGGATGGCTTCAGTGGTCGGCGTCGCGGCGCTGCTGCCAGGCACCGTGACGCCGGTGACGGCATTCTTCCGGATTTTTCGTTTCTTCGTCCTTTGTTCGTCCGGTCTTCGTCTGATTTCTTCTATATTTCTCGAAACTTCTTAGGCTTCATTTCTTGGCCCTTTTAGTGTGCAATTTCATCTCATTTATGCTCATTTCATCTCATTTTTGTCATTTCTTCATTTCTGACCGTTGTGACACAAAAGAAAGGAAAACAACCCTAATACTATACTAAACATAAATGAAATGAGTAAAATACTAACTAAAAATGACTCAAAAGGTGTATATGAAATACACCGATCAGTCCACAAGACCTATGCGGGTGAAATAGTTCCAGGAGTAGGATTGCTTAATGATACTACGGGCGGGTGACCCTAATTTGATCGTAAGCTTCCTATTTTTTTAAAAAATGGTAAAGTCTACTCTTAATTACTCTCATTGTTAGTAAGGCATAATGTACTGTTAATTTGGTTATCATACATGTCTCCAGCTTTATTTTAGACTATTATGATTTCATTACAAGATTTCGGGCCACATACTTGGTACTGTTATCGACCTCCTTCGAAGGCCGTTCATGCCGCAGGTTGAGGTACATAGCTTGCTGATCCTCACTCTTAGGATCACTGTTCAGCTGGTTGGGAAGCTCCATTATTTTGGAGGCTTGTCATTGGTTCAGATCTCTGGTATTATCGGTTGTTGTACATTCATGGGTATGGCGGGGCCCTGTCCCGTCACAGTTGTTATGTCAAAACTCTTAGAGGTCTGTAGTCATATCTTGTGGGCCGGTTAAAAAAAAGAGGTAACTGCTTTTGGATTTATGTATATTTATATATATCCAGGGAGGTAGCCTTATCGGCTAACCTGTTATTTATTTCTTGTTGAGTTTATGTATGTTCCGCTGATTATCTCTGATGTATACTTGTAAGGGTGCCCAGGTAGGGCACCAGTCGCGGGCCCGAGGTCGGGTCGTGACAATGTCACTTCTTGGCTCATAATTTACAATGAAATATCTAGGTCCACTAAGTTACTTCTTGGGGATAGTTATAAACGTCATGCATGTGGTTTATTTTTGTCTCAAAAGAAGTATGCAGAAGAGATCGTTGAACGAGCTGACATTTCCTCGTGTAAGTCGTCTTTCACTCCGATTGATACTAAACTGAAGTTGAGTGCTTCTTCTAACAAGCCATATGCCGACCCATCACATTACCGCAGCATTGCAAGGGCTTTGCAATATCTTACTATCACGAGGCTCGATATATCTTATGTTGTGAAACATGTTTGTCTATTCATGCATAACCTGATGGAGGATCACATACATGTTCTCAAACGCATTATGAGATATATTCAGGGCACTCTAGATCATGGCTTGCATTTATATCTGTCTTCGACAACCACTCTTATTTCTTACACAGATGTTGATTGGGGTGGATGTCCGGATACCAGACGCTCCAAGTCTGGTTATTGTGTATTTCTCAATGAGAATTTGATATCTTGGTCCTCGAAACAGAAAGCTACCTTGTCCAGGTCCAGTGCCGAAACAATATACCGAAGAGTTATTAATGTGGTGTCTGAATCTTGTTGGCTACGAAACCTTCTTTTGGAGCTCCACTGTCCGATTCCGAAGGCGATATTGGTTTATTGTGATAATGTTAGTGCGGTTTATCTCTTAGGGAATCCGTGTCACGCCCCGAACCCCGGGCCCGGGACTGGTGCCCTACCTGGGCACCCTTCTACCTTAACAACTAAGCAAACTGCGGAATTTAAATAACACCCTTTTTTTTTAAAACCAACATACGTACAAGGGCAAAGCCGACAAGGCTGCCATATAATATACATGAAAAAGACACTCCACCGCATACGAGTCCAATCCCACATATGAATACTGCACTTAAGAGTTATCTTGAACTATGACGACAAGGCCCCACAGTACCCATAATCGCAAAAGCACTGCATGAAAGAACTTATACCAAAAAGATAAACTCCCAACGAAGTAGCTATCCAAAACTCGAAAGGCGGTTCTACACTGCCGATCACCAAACAACAGATCTAAACTCAAGCAGATGAACGCACCAAGGAGGTCAAGACAAGAATGTACCAAGTATGTGAAACGATGAAATGCGTAATGAAATCATAACAATCTAAACAAAACAGAGACATGTATGATAGTCAACCTACGATACACAATACATAATGCATATCAAGTCGAGGACGCGCCTCAAAGTCATTACTAAAATATAACCATGGGTCTCACGCCCATAATATCAATCATGCCCGTGGAATCCTTCCTCACTGCCGGCAGTCCATGATAATCAAATTACAGTACACTGTGCCTTACTAACAATGAGAGTGAATAGTAGTATACTTACAATATAAACTAGGAAGCTCACGATCAAAGCAGGACCACCCGCCCGCAGTATCATTAAGCAATCCTACTCCTGGGACTATTTCACCCGCATAGGTTGCGTGCACCCGCATGAGGTATTCCTCGCATGAGACTATTTCACCCGCATAAGCCCTTACGGACTGATGCGCGGTAAGATGCACACACTTTAAACGCAAGTGCACGTTATCGTGACAAGTAATATAGTCTTAGTAAGACCGAATATCGTCCACAAGGATTAGGGTTCAATTACCAACTATCTATTTTCTAGTATCTATTTGGTGAATTTATGATTGATTTATTGTTTATAACTACGAATTATGCAAGCTATTTTAATATAAAGATTTACTTCAGTGGTGATGAGAATAGGGCTTCCATGTATCCTTACTATCCGCTTATGCTACTTACTAATGCATTAACTTATGGTATTCTTCTTTAGGAGAAAGCAGGTTTACGAAATCGTTTTATACTCCCGTTAGGGTTATATAAACACTCAACCCCAGTATCGCACATTACCTACCTTTCGGTGATAAGGATAACTTTATAGGAGGATTAAGAACAAAAACCTAGTTGACCGTCACGCAAAATGCGCAAAATGCGCAAAATTAGGGTTGTTAAGCCTCTCATCAACGCTACATAAATAATTGAGGTATTTTCATCCCCAATCCAAGAATGTCTACCCAACTTACAGCATATTCACAATCCCCCTTTTTCAGAATCTGATTAGAAATCATATAGTGATAATTAGTTGTCAATTAATTACCAAGAATTCAACTCAATTATTGGATAGATCTCACAATAAGAAAAATAACCATAAGCATGCATTAATTTATAACATAAGTTTCTAGCAATTCAACATGGAAAGCCCTATAAGAGAATTAGTTCCTAGCCATAAATATGACAAGAACTAATTCAAAGTTCATCATAAAAACTGAAATAAAGTAAAGAAAAGGAAAAGAAATTACTAAACTAATGGTATCCAATCTCCAAGCAAAAGTCTTGAGTTGTGCAAGAATGGGAACCCTTAAAAACTGCCTAGGGTTCTCCTTTTATAGGCTGCAAACCGCCTCCCTCTTTTCCTTCAGGCCTGGCCCAGATTTTCGTCAAAAAGACCTAATTTTTCCGCGTCGCGCCACGAAGTCTGCAATCCCGGGTGTTTTGGCGCGCGCCCGATATCTCTGGCATGCACGAGGCGCGCTGTATCTTCTATAGCTCCTCGGATGTTTAGCGCGCGGCCTGCTTTCTGGCATGCAGCGCGCGTGCAGGTCTTCGACCTCTGGATAGTGGCGCGCGGCTCGCTGATCGCGAGGCCGCGGCGCTGGTCTTGATTTTTCCCTCGTTCGCCACTTTCTCTGTTTTCCGCTCTGGCATCTCCTCTTTTGCCCTCTTTTTGCTCTTTTTCCGCCATTTGGCCATTTTAACCACTTTGACTCAAAAGAAAGAAAAACTATCCTAATACGACACTTATATGTGCAAAATGGGACAAAAGACTAACTAAAACTGACTCAAAAGGTGTATATAAAATACACCGATCAAATACCCCCAAACTTAACATTTGCTCGCCCTCGAGCAAAGATAGAAAGAACTAAAATAAAAGACTCAAAGAAACGAAAATAAAAGACTCACTGCCATTGATTACTTTTGCTGCATTAGTGTTAACTAGAAAAACATGAAGGTTGGCAAAATAATATGCAGGAACATATAGCATGAAATTTCAGCACACTAAGCACATGAAGCTAGATATTTCGCAAACTCATATTCATCATGCTTAATGGAAGTCAATATACTAAACCATGCATATAAATTCAAGAATTCCTATGGCATGCTTACTTGCTATTCTCCACTAATTCTGGATATGCATAAAAGAGATCTTCAGGACTTTAAGGGTTGTAATGTAGGCTTAGGTAGGGGTTGGTAAAAATAGGCATTTAGGCTCATTTTTGTGTACCATAAGCTCTTCAGCTTTTCAGTATTTCCCTTTTTCTTTTTGTTCTTTTCTTCATTGCGATTCTATCTTTCCCCTCTTTTGTTTTGGGAGAGTGAAGTATATAATAATGACAAGCACCCCCAAACTTAGGCTTTTGCCTATTTCTTATTACTTTTGTATTGGGGTCTGTGACTTATTCACTCTTTTTGTCTCTTTTTTAACACAATGTATTCCACTATTTCATATTTTCACTTATGGTACAATTTTGTGGGAATATAGGGTGTCAAAGAAGAAGTTTCAAATTTAGGCTCAATGGGGCTGACTAGGGATATTTTTAAAGTACGGGATAGAAAAGAATGGTAAGAATTGACTATCAAAGAAATGCCTGAGTCATTTACCTAACATGCATATCCTAACTATTTCGCCTCAAATAGCAAGCAATCATAACACATAAGCATTTATCATTTAGTATGCGTAATTCAAGCAAGAAACTCCAAATAGACAGATTCTATGAGTTTTTGGCATATTTAACCTAAGTGTTTAGATAGTTGCTTCAATTCCGTTACATTATTTCACCTTACTTCACTAGGTGTTTCTAGCAACTACAGCAATTATGATCTTTGACAGACAATTATGACTCAAAAAGAAAAAAAAAATTGGTGACTCAAAATTACATAAAAACAATCAAAAAGACTTAAGTAACACATAACATGACACAAAGAAAATAAAACACAAATAAAACACCCCAAACTTAAATCACACATTGTCCCCAATGTGTGTAGACTCAAAGAAAAATAAAAGAAATAAGACACTTACAAACTTTGGCTAAAATGGTGGTGATGGCGGTGGATAATACTTTGAATTCCGTGGGGGGAGGAGAGCTCTTGGTGTTTGGTTTGGCGATAGGGCTTTCGGATCAGGGTGTCTTCCAAAATTCAAATTCAAATTTGCCGTTGTGGCGCCATGCTTTTGCCAGCGGCTGAACTCTGCGCTCGCCGGGACTTTCTGCGCACATTCTGGCGCGCGCCTAAATTTGGCAAATTTTACGGAATTTTTAGCGCGCATGGCCTTAAACTTCTGCGCTGTTGATTCTTTTAGCGCCGCGCCTCACTCTGGCATGGCTACCCGCTTTTTCGAAATTACGCTTTTCTTGATTTTCGCCTTGATTTATTTCCCTGTACCTATCAATCACAGCACAAACACAAGAACCCAAGACCGTGAGACTGGTCTTAGACAAAATAAAATAACCTAAAGACGTAAATTAAAATAACATAATTGAAAACGTTGGGTTGCCTCCCAACAAGCTGTCTTTAACGTCTTTTAGCGGGCCAAGTTCCTTAGCCTTAATAACCACAGGGTGGATTAATCCCAACCTATCTATTTCCTCCACATTTGGCGTTTTCTTTCTTCTTTTCTTCTTAGCATTATCGGTAAGGGAGTTCAGAATACTTACCTCCTTTAGTGGCATTTCATGAACCATGCACCTTTCTTGGGCTCATCGCTCTTTGGTTGACTTGTATTGGCTCGCATGGGGTTTGATGGTGCTGATTGCAAAGCACCCACTCCTTGTTGGTGGCTCGATGGCGTGTTTAAAAACTTTAAACACCATTTCTTCGAACTCCACCCTTAGTGTTAATTCTCCTCTTTCAACATCAATCAAAGCTCTCCCGTTGCTAGGAATGGCCTCCCGATATGATAGGGATTACTGCGTCTTCTTCCATATCAAGAATGAGGAAGTCTGCGGGGAAAGAAGAATTTTCCTACTTTCACAATCACGTCCTCGATCTTGCCTCTTGGATGAACCACCATCTGTCACGGCTAGTTGCGGGCTTCTTGTGGTTGGTTTGGCTTCACCTGACTCGATCTTTTAAATCGATAGGGCATTAGATTTATACTTGCCCCAAATCACATGAGCTCTGTTGCAAGTTACCACATTGTGCAAGGTAGTGTAAAGCTCCTGGATGTTTTAGCTTTGGTGGCAACTTTTACGCAAGATAGCACTACACTCTTACATCGGTGCTACTATTTCGTGATACGACCTTTCTTTTCCCAAAATCTCCTTCATAAACTTGAAATAGGAGGCATCTGCTCTAATGCTTCTATGAAAGGTATGTTGATATGTAACTACGAATGTCTCCAAAAATTTGGAGAATTGTTTATCAACCGCCTTTATTTGTAGTCTCTGGGAAAGGGATCTTCTCTGTATACTCCTTTTCGGAATTTTCTCTCTTGTTGGGCTAGGCTCAATCACCTTCTTTTCTAACTCGCTTTCTTCTCAACTCTTGGTGAGGTATTCTTTGCTCCATTATCTTCCACTTCTCAACCGCATTTGCGACACTCCCTCGGATTTACCTCTGTATTGCTTGGCAATGTCCCATGTGGCCTGCTGTTTGCCTGTTTTGCTAGCTGACCCACCTGTGTCTCCAAGTTTCTGAACGAGGATCTAGCTTCTGTCATGAACTGCGTCTGGGCGTTGGCAAGTCTTTATCATGTTGCTTCGGCTCATCGGCTTTCTTCTGAACCGGTGCATTGAACTGTTGAGGCTGTGGGGCTTGAATGAAGGGTTGTTGATTACGCTCTGCGATTACGTCGCCTATCACGGTCTGCGCCCACGATCTGGTTCTGCGCCCGTAGTGCGGTCTGTTGCCCTTGGTATTGGTTCTGCTGGTTCTGGTGCTGGTTCTGCTGCCCCTGGTCTCCTCTCCATGAGAAATTTGGGTGGTTCCTCCACCCTGGATTATAAGTGTTGGAGTAGGGGTTGTTCTGTTGCCTCTGATAATTACCTATGGCTTGACACTCTGCCTGCTCCATTGGTATATTGTTGGGATCCGCTGAAGGACACCTATCAAATGTATGTGGGCCACCACATATCTCACAGCTTTTAGGCATCTGTACCGCATTCACTGACACTGTATGTTGCTGCAACTGTTTCGCTAGGAGGGCCACTTGGGCATTCAAGGCAGCAATAGCATCTATTTCATGGACTCCCACTGTTCTTCTCCCATTTGTCGACCTCTCTTCCGTGACATGGTTGTTAGTGGCCATGTCTTCTAATAACTCATGAGCGTCGTGGGTTGTTTCCTCATGAATGCTCCACCACACTGCATCTATGATAGTTAGGTTGTCTTGCTCGGCCGTTGTAGAAGATGTGGACCAAGTTCCACAACTCAATGCAATGGTGTGGGCACTTTCTCTGTAGATCTTTGAACCTTTCCCAAGCCATATAAGGACTCTCCATCCTTGGTAGAAGTTGTTCAACTCCCTCTTAGTTTCTTTGCTTTACGAAGGAAAGAACTTGGCTAAGAATTTACGTGCCATTTCGTGCCATGTGAAAATCGAATCGTGGCGAGAATTCAACCATACTTTTGCTCTATCCACTGGTGAGAAGGAAAGAGCCTCAATCTGACGGCATCATCGATGCGCCGTTATATCTAAAGTTGCACATAGCTCAAGAAATTAGCTATGTGCATATGTGAATCCTCAGATGGCGATCCTCGAATTGCATGTCTTTGTACCGTGCTCGAATCGCCGGTTTATCTCGAAGTTGTTGGCTCTGTGCGGGAGCCTAATGCATGTCTGTGCTCCATTCACTCATGGTAGCACACAGTCTCCCAAACTCCTTTCTGGCTGGATTTGGACACTCTCTACCACGTCTATGGGTGCTTTCCTAGGTATTCCTGGGTGGCGTTGATTCTCTACTAACCCTTCTCCCATCCGTTGTTGTTCAACGCCGCTCATCTCTAACAAGGTTGCAATCCGATTCTTTACGCTCGCTTGCGAGTTTTCTCAATTTCTGGATTGAAGGGAACACGAGTGTCTGTTCCTCTTCTCCTTCGCATAAACTGACTTCCTGAAATAGATCAAAAACAGACAACAAATCACGGCACCTCGAATTTTCAAAAGAAAAACGTAAAAATTAAAAATTAAAATAAAAACCAAATTAGAAATTAAAAATAGACAAATTTGATATTGAACTATGCCTAATCCCCGGCAACGGCGCCAAAAACTTGATGCGCGGTAAGATGCGCTGCTTTAAACGCAAGTGCGTTATCGTGACAAGTAATATAGTCTTAGTAAGACCGAATATCGTCCACAAGGATTAGGGTTCAATTACCAACTATCTATTTTCTAGTATCTATTTGGTGAATTTATGATTGATTTGTTGTTTATAACTACGAATTATGCAAGCTATTTTAATATAAAGATTTACTTCAATGGTGATGAGAATAGGGCTTCCATGTATCCTTACTATCCGCTTATGCTACTTACTAATGCATTAACTTATGGTATTCTTCTTTAGGAGAAAGCGGGTTCTGAAATCGTTTTATACTCCGTTAAGTTATATAAACACTCAACCCGATGTCGCACCTTACCTACCTTCGGTGATAAGGATAACTTTATAGGAGGATTAAGAACAAAAACCTAGTTGACCGTCACGCACAATGCGCAAAATTAGGATTGTTAAGCCTCTCATCAACGCTACATAAATAATTGAGGTATTTTCATCCCCAATCCAAGAATGTCTACCCAACTTAAAGCATATTCACAATCCCCCCTTTTCAGAATCTGATTAGAAATCATATAGTGATAATTAGTTGTCAATTAATTACCAAGAATTCAACTCAATTATTGGATAGATCTCACAATAAGAAAAATAACCATAAGCATGCATTAAGTTATAACATAAGTTTCTAGCAATTCAACATGGAAAGCCCTATAAGAGAATTAGTTCCTAGCCATAAATATGACAAGAACTAATTCAAAGTTCATCATAAAAACTGAAATAAAGTAAAGAAAAGGAAAAGAAATTACTAAACTAATGGTATCCAATCTCGAGCAAAAGTCTTGAGTTGTGCAAGGGAACCCTTAAAAGCGCCTAGGGTTCTCCTTTTATAGGCTGAAACCGCCTCCTCTTTTCCTTCGAGCTGGCGATTTTCGTCAAAGACCTAATTTTTTCGCGTCGGCGCGCGGCCTGCGCAGCGCGCGGCCGAAGTTCTGCAATCCTTCGTGTTTTGGCGCGCGGCCCGATATCTCTGCTGCAGAGCGGCCGTACTGTATCTTCTGTAGCTCCGGATGTTTAGGCGCGCGCCCTTTCTTTGTCATGCAGCGCGCGTGCTGAGTCTTCTGACCTCTCTGGATAGTGGGCGCCGCGGCCCTGCTTTTGACTGCAGGAGGCGCCGCGGCGCTGGTCTTGATTTTTCCCTCGTTCGCCACTTTCTCTGTTTCCAGCTCTGGCATCTCCTCTTTTGCCCTCTTTTTGCTCTTTTTCCGCCATTTGGCCATTTTAACCACTTTGACTCAAAAGAAAGAAAAACTATCCTAATACGACACTTATATGTGCAAAATGGGACAAAAGACTAACTAAAACTGACTCAAAAGGTGTATATAAAATACACCGATCACGGACTCGCATGAGGTATTCCTCGCATAGGCTGGACCCGCCCGCATGGGACTATTTCACCCGCATAAGCCCTTGCGGACTCGCATGAGGTATTCCTCGCATCGTGGGTAGCAAATCCACGGAATATGCAAATGCCACAAACCCGGGACATGACCGAAATGAATGATATACCACTAGCACACAATGGCTATTACCGCTGCACATAGGCAATTCTCAATTAAACAAGCCAAAGTACTTATCAAGGCACACATGGAATAATTCTCAATTAATCAAGCCAAAGTACTTATCAAGGCACACTTAGACTAATTCTCAATTAATCAAGCCAAAGTACTTATCAAGGCACACATGGAATAATTCTCAATTAATCAAGCCAAAGTACTTATCAAGGCACACTTAGACTAATTCTCAATTAACCAAGTCAAAGTACTTATCAAGGCACACTTAGAATAATTCTCAATTAATCAAGCCAAAGTACTTATCAACTAGAATAATTCTCAATTAATCAAGCCAAAGTACTTATCAAGGCACACTTAGAATAATTCTCAATTAATCAAGCCAAAGTACTTATCAAGGCACACTTAGACTAATTCTCAATTAATCAAGCCAAAGTACTTATCAAGGCACACTTAGAATAATTCTCAATTAATCAAGCCAAAGTACTTATCAAGGCACACTTAGACTAATTCTCAATTAATCAAGCCAAAGTACTTATCAAGGCACACTTAGAATAATTCTCAATTAATCAAGCCAAAGTACTTATCAAGGCACACTTAGACTAATTCTCAATTAATCAAGTCAAAGTACTTATCAAGGCACACTTTGTGAAGCCCCAAATTTGTTACAATAACAATAAACATTATTGGGACTATGTGATTATGTTATTATTGTGTCTATGTGATTATGTTACGACCTTATTCACATTCGAGGACGAATGTTGCTTAAGGAGGAGAGAATGTAAAATCCGAAAAAAAATAATAATAATATATAGTTGTTGGTTGAGTTAATAAAAATACATATATATAAGAAAATAAAGAATAAATTGTATGGGATAGAGTTAGTGTTAAAGTTGGATAAATAGATAGATGAAATGAAAATAAGAAAACAAAAGAAAAACAAAACAAAAAAAAAACAAAAAAAACAAAATGCAGCATGCATTTCACGTACACTCCTTACCCTTCCCCTCCCCCTCCTTTTCATTTCCCTTCAATCCCTTGGCTTTTCCCATCCCATAGGTTATAGAAAACCCTTCACTTATACATTGTATTTACACACAAACAAAGGACATAACATAAAGGTTAGAAAATCAGAAAAAAAACAAGTGAACAAGAAGGAAAAAAATCAAGAAAATATCAAGGGAGGAAGGAGAACAATAAAATTAGGGAACACTAAGGAGCAAGGACCACTTGTAGCAACCGAACCACAATCTTTTTCACACTTACAAGGTGAGTTTTCTCACTCAGAAATTCTTGGTAACGTCCTTTATTTTTAGTTCAATACATGTTGGAATAAGAATTGAGTGTTGAAAAGAAATATTGAACTTTTGATGGTTTAGATAACTAGTTGCGTCATGAACTTTACGAACTGTTCTCACTGAGTTATAATTGTTAGAATTTGATGAAATTCGGAAGAATTGTACACCTCTCTAATATGATCATATAGAACCAAAAATGAGGTAAAATGGACATACGGTTTGAAAGTTATCATAGTTCAAAGTTCCTGCCTTAGATTTGGTCGAAATTCAGAAAGGCATAATTACGGACTGTTTTTATTGAGTTTTACTTATTAGAATTATATGAAAATTTACATGGTTGTAAATCTCTCTGTTACGGACAGATATATATAAAGATTTATTAAAGCGGACTTACGAGTTGAGAGTTATTGTAGTTTGAAGTTGCTGCCTCGGATTCGTCGGAATCCAGAAGGGCAGGACGTTGAAACGTAAAATTGTACTAATCTGTGGGGAATATGAAAATTGTTGCTAAATGAAAGTTCTAGATCTCTTTGTTGTGGACATTTTGAGACCTTACGGGGGTCTATCCGACTTATGGATTGAGAGTTATCGCTGTTTAAAGTTTCTGCCTCGGATCTATCAATCCAGGAAGGGCAGCGAATAAAAGTGTAAAACTGTACCAAATGGTACAGAATATGAAAGAATGGTTCACATGGAGACGTGTAGCTCTCTGTTCTCGTCGTTTTGAGAATTTATGGGGATTGAACGGGTTTACTGATTAGGAGTTATGACTATTATAAGATTGGGTGCTGTTTAATAAAAATTCTGCCGAAACAAATTTCATGTGGCTGTTTTGAGGATAAATTTGTGTTAGTTTCCCAAAGTAGTTTTAAATGAAATTTGGTACAGTGAAAGATCCCCGTCTTACCTTAGTTTCCGCTTGAGAAACACCTTAGTTGGAGTTATGGTTAAAAAGTTATAATCGTTACAAGTATGAATGACAGAATGTTAGAAAAGAGAATAGTATTTATTTGATCTTCTGAAAAATATGAAAAGTGAATACGTGTTCACATAAATATATAAATATATAATGGATTGGGTTGCACGCCGCAACAAAACGTAAAGTGAATACGCGTTCACAAATACGTAAACATAATGGATCGGGTTGCACGCCGCAACAAAACGTAAAGTGAATACGCGTTCACAAATACGTAAATATAATGGATCGGGTTGCACGCCGCAACAAAACGTAAAGTGAATACACGTTCACAAATACGTAAACATAATGGATCGGGTTGCACGCCGCAACAAAAATGAAAGATGAATACATGTTCACCTATATATAAATATGAAAAGTGAATACGCTTTCACAAATATATAAATGTAATAAACATGTGGAAATGCAGGGGAATGTCTTAACGTATAATACGAGATAAAATGAAGTGTTAGTTAAACCGAGAATTTCCTATGAGGAGTTGTTGCATATTTAAAAATGTTGTAACCTGATATGTTTTTGCAATATGCTTATTACGTTATAATGTGATTGCACTTGGAATATTGTGGTGTTACTTTGAATTGCAGGGTAAGGTTCTCACCAATTGGATGGTAGGGTGACTTTATTTAACATGTTTTCGTGAAAGGCGATAGAGGAAAGGCTCCACGTCAAGGCTAGCGATCGTCCGCAGCCTCTTGTCATACCAAGTCCATTGTTTCGCTTGGTACTCGAGTTCGAATGTCGGTTCAATGTCTCGGGATATGCCCGTGTGGAATGATCTCCCTTCCAACTTAGAATAATATTTGTCAGTACGTCTATGTAGAAACAATGTTTGCACGAGCATGGGCTCGCGTTATATTTTCAATAAAGTCATGAACAAATTTCTTTATTGTTATTTTTATTAATAGCTCCGTATTTGAATATAAGTTTAAATTTCTAAATAAAGAGAATTAAATGGTGCTCCTGGTGGAAAATAATTGTCCAGGTGCCATCACGCCCTAAGTAAAGACTTAGGAAAAGTCGGGGCGTGACAAGTTGGTATCAAAGCTAAACCAGGTTAAGAGATTCTAGGAAGTTTTCTTCGAGTTGGGTGTTTGAACGGTTACTTATTGCGACGGTGTGCGCGCCACCTTAGTAATAAGTGAACGGAATAACATCCTAAAGTTTCCCTTCTTTCGTACTCTTCTCGTGCCTACCTTGAGTATTTTCAAAGACTTGATTTCTCGTACTACCTCCTTCACACGGGTTAGAAAAGGGGATTGTACAACGTTATACTGACTAATATGATTTGTGTAGATGGCGATTATAAGGCGAGTTCCAACAAAAAGGGAAGTACTCATGGAACATGCAAAGGAAATGAGAGCTCAGAGGGAGTTCATGCGTCGCAAGATGGACTCAGAAGGTGATTTTGATGAGTACATTGATGACACAATCGTACTATGTACATATTTGCTTAGGACTAGAAGGAAAAGGCGTTCATACGACCCGACCTTCTTCAACTTTCCAATTGGAGTCATACTACAGATAATAGTCAATTCCGTCCCAGAAAAGTTTCATTCCGCATTCATAAAGTCAAGAATGCTAAGAGAAGATATTACGTAAAATTCATTGCACCAATTTCTCGCATCACGTAAAGAGAGTAAGGTATAAAATGAACTATATGGAAAGAGAAGCAAAAGGAAGGTTCACAGGAGTTGAATGTCAACCGCAGAATAGACGAATCATGCGGTTAAGCCCTTTAGAACGCGTGATAGTAGGTGTCTGCTCCAAAGATGCGGCTATAGCGGGTTGCACAACGGCGAGTTGACTGATGTGATGTTTTGTATTCATGAGATTTTTAATTTAAATTATGATGAATTTAGTGATATGAATTAAAGAAAGAAAGGATATGTTTTATTAATTTATTTTTTTTGTTGGCATATTGTGGTGTTGCATGCTTATGAACTATAAGAAAATTTAGCGCTAGAATAGACATTCCGCCTTCTAAAATACGAGTGTGTTTGTCTTCACGTAAAATGGTGAATTCACAAATCCCGGGCTCAAGAGAGGTTCATCACGAAGCTCATGTACCTCCAGTTGACGAACACGTGTCTGAAGGAAGCGGACAAAATGTCGGAGAAAATATTGGAGAGAACGAGAGTCAAATGGCCCAAGAAACGGTGGGACAAAAACTAGATAGACTCATAGAGTTAATGACACCGCAGCTCCACAAATGGTTCCGCCCGCACCTAGTGTCTGTCATAGCCCCGAACTGAACTGCACGGCCCAGGGACCGATCATGATCGCACTACGCATCGGGAGTGTAGAATCCCAAGCGCACGATAGGCTATGGGCAAATTTTATGGAGAGAAGAGAACCATCAGACTCGGGAAGGACCCCAAGGCCGACAGATGGTATTCCTCGATGAAGTTGAAGACTTAATGTTCACATTGGGATGCGTGGAGACGCAGGCGCCAACTTGCAGCGCATCGACTAGTGGATGATGCAGGGTGGTGGAGGAATCAGAGGAAAATCGCCCCCGATGTCACCACCAATGACTGGGAGGTTGAGCGGCATTCATCGAGAAGTTTATGCCTAATACGCCGCAAGGATGCGCCGACGGGAGTTTGAACAATTGAAGCAAGGTGACCGCAGTGTACAAGAATATGATACACAGTTCGTGAGGTTATCGGCATACAACACACATGTCGTCCCTATAGAAATGGATAGAGTCAAGCGATTTGTAGAGGGTTTAAACCCGAACATAGCAGAGAAGGTGGTGGCGTTAGCCAACGATCGAACTTATCTTCAGATTGTCGATATGGCTTTGAGGGTAGAAGGTTTCGCTAAAGCAAAAAGAGAATATTCGCAGAAGAGATTTCGGACGTCAGGATCATTTAACGTAGTCAAAATCGAGCGGGAGTTTAGTAAGGGATCTTGTGACCGAACCAATCAATGGTCGATCTTATTTCAAGCCTAAAGGGCACAGTTGGTCTAATTACCAAGGTAGCAAGGACAAGGCCACCAACCCTAACACAGGAGGCGACAAACCAATTTGTAAGATTTGTCAAAGAAAACACCTTTGGAGAATGTCGGCTCTTAGAAGACATGTTATAAGCGTGGAGAGTCGTGCCACTATGCGTGGATTGCGAAGAGGACCCAAACTCAATATATTCGGGAGGTCGAAGCAACCACGGTACTCTGGGAAATCGGAAACCAACCGCGAGTCGGGAGGTCAAAAACCAAACAATTCTAATAGGCTCTAAGCTTTGCCCGGAGGAATGGCGAAGCATCTAATGCAGATGGTCACGGGTATTTTGCTAGTCTCGAGTATTCTGCATTTGTATTATACGATACCGGCTCTACATTTTCATATGTGTCAATGAGCTTTGCTAAGAATTTACATGTAGAACCTTCTTATTTAAGTGAACCAGTTGAGGTTATGACACCAGTAGGGGCCTCAATTTGGGCCTCTCGGGTAGTAAATAATTTTCCATTAGAAGTGAATGGCAGGGGAACAATGGTGAACCTAGTACTACTTGATATGGTAGACTTCGACGTCATTTTGGGTATGGATTGGTTGTCGGCATGTTATGCCATGTTGGATTGTCGACGAAAGATAGTGAGATTAACTTTTCCCGGAGAACCAGAAGTTGTTATAAGGGGTAGGGTTGGAATATCCTCAGGTCAGTTTATTTCCTACCTTGGGGCTCAAAAGTTATTGAGAAGTCACAGAGTGGAGTATGAATATCTGTCTAATATAGTGGATACCCAAAAAGAATCCTCAGCGGTGAATGATGTTACTATTGTTCGAAATTTTCCGGAGGTTTTTCCTGAAGATCTTCCAGGCCTTCCTCCGGATAGAGAAGTGGAGTTTGCTATAGAGTTAATTCCGGGTACAAGACCCATTTCTATTCCTCCATATCGAATGGTCCCAGCTGAATTGAGGGAGTTAAAAGAAAACTGAAGGACATTCTGGATAAAGGCTTTATAAGGCCTAGTGTTTCCTCGGGTGCACGATCTGTTTGTGAAAAGAAAGACGGATCGCTCGAATGTGCATCGATTATCGGCACTCAATAAGGTCACGATCAAGAACCGATACCCATTACCAAGAATCGATGATCTTTTGACCAACTTCGTGAGCTAGCTATTTTTCCAAGATTGATCTCCGTCGATATCACCGGTGAAAATAAATCCGGATGATATATCCAAAACAGCCTTTAGAACCCGATACGCCATTATGAGTTCTTCGTCATGTCTTTGGGTTAACCAATGCCCTGAGCCTTTTATGGATTTAATGAGCAGAATCTTCAAACCATTCCTAGATTTGTTCGTGATTGTGTTCATAGATGATATCCTAATCTACAAGAAGAGTGTTGAAGAACATGAAGAGCATCCGGAGGTAGTGCTTCAAGTCTTGAAACAGAGAAACTATATGCTAAATTTTCAAAGTGTGAATTTTGGTTGGAAAAGGTAGCCTTTTTGGGCCATGTTGTGTCGAGGATGGAATTATGGTAGACCCCGTAAGATAGAAGAAGAAAGAATCGCCAAACCGACCACTCGGCAGAGGTTAGAAGTTTCTTGGGTTTGGTGGGTATTATAGAAGATTCATAAAAGGTTTTTCTAGTCTCACGCTCCTTTGACCGGTTGACGCAAAAAGCGGTTAAGTACCGATGGTCGAAGCATGTGAGGCAAGTTTTCGAAACTAAAGGAATTGTTGACCATCGCACAGCCTTAACCTTACCATCCGGACGGAAGGGTTCACGCCTATCGCGATGCCTCTGAGTTGGGTTAGGATGTGTGTTGATGCGATTTGGAAAGGTTATCGTATGATCTAGACAATGAAGATACATGAGAAGAATTACCCAACTCATGACTTGGAATTAGTCATGTGGTGTTTGCCTTACGAATATGGAGACATTATTTGTATGGTGTGCATGTGGACATATTTACAGATCATAAGAGTTTGCGATATAACCACGCAAGGATTTGAATCTCCGACAAAGAAGATGGTTAGAGTTGCTAAGGATTATGACCTTAGAATTCTTTACCATCCTCGAAAGCCAACGCGTGGCCGACGCACTCGATGGGAGATCAATGGGCAGCTTAGCCCATTTGGCAATACAAAAGAGGTATTGTTCGGGAGGTACAAAGATTGGGAAACCTCGGGTTAGCTTAATCGAGATCGGTGAAGGTAGGGTGGTGGTACATGATACCTCATGATGTCTTAGCTTCGTAAATAAAAGAAAGTCATTGAGGATACAGAGTTTGTTGGATTTCGGAGAGGATCCAACAGGAAAACCTTCACGCCATTGGGAGATAATGACGAACCCTTCGGTATAAGGGTAGGTTATGTGTTCCTAAGGTAAAGGATCTAAGGAGGAAGATCTTAGATGAGGTCACAACACAAGATATTCCATTCATCCAGGTCAACAAAATGTATCGTGACCTCAAGGCAAATGCGGTGGGACGGGATGAAGAGGACGCGTTGGAGTTTGTCGAGATGTCTTATATGTCGCCAGTGAAAGTGAACATCGTAAACCCGCGGATTACTTCAGACATCGAGTCCCCACGTGGAAATGGGAGGCGATTCATATGGATTTTGTAATGGCCCACCAAAACTCGAGAAGCGGTATGATTCTATTTGGGTGATTGTTGATCGGCTTACAAAGTCAGCCCATTTCTTACGGCCAAGACTACGACGCGCACCATAGTACACAGATTTATTTGAAGGAGATTGTGCGGTTACACGGATTCCTTTACAAATTATTTCGGATAGGGTTCCCGTTCACCTCACACTTTTGGCAAAGTTTCCAGCAGGTCTCGGGACAAAAGTTAAGTTAAGCACGCTTTCCACCCGCAAATGATGGGCAAGCCGAGTAACAATCCAAACACTTGAGGACATGTTGCGATCTTGTGTGTTAGATTTTCGTGAAGTTCGGTGGACCATCTATGTCTAATTGAGTTCGCCACAACAATAGTTTTCACTCTAGCATACAAATGGCCCCGCTTGAAGCATTATATGGACGAAAATGTAGGTCTCCACTTGGATGGTTCGAGTGGGTGAGACGCAATCGTTCGGACCAAGTCATTCAGAAACAAATGATAAGGCAGATGATTCGGAGAGGATCAAAACAGCTCATAGCCGTCATAAGTCCTATGCGGATCATCGGAAAAGAGATCTTGAATTTCAAGAGGGGGAGAAAGTATTTTTAAAAGTGTCCCCAATGAAGGGAGTTATGCGCTTTGGTAAGAAAAGGAAATTGAGCCCAAGGTTTATTGGGCCATATGAGATCTTGCGAAGAGTGGGGAATGTGTCTTACGAATTAGCACTCCCACAAGAGCTGGAAGCAGTGCATCCGGTATTCCATGTGTCAATGTTACGAAAATACTTGCACGATCCAAGTCACGTCATCCTTCCCCAGGAGATAATTCTTAATGAGGAGCTTCAATATGAAGAAGTTCCGGTGGAAATACTTGATAGGAAGGTTAAGCGCCTTAGGAATAAAGATATTGCTTCCGTGAAGGTCATATGGAGGAACCACTCCACCGAGGAAGCCACCTGGGAAGCGGAAGAGGCGATGAAAGTCAAATATACGTTCCTATTTGACTAAGGTAATAAAAAAAATGCATTACATAGTACTTCATATGTGTGTCATTTGCGTGTCTTTATGCATGTGTTACAACATTATTCTCATTCGAGGACGAATGCTTCTTAAGGAAGGGAGAATGTGAAGCCCCAAATTTGTTACAATAACAATAAACATTATTGGGACTATGTGATTATGTTATTATTGTGTCTATGTGATTATGTTACGACCTTATTCACATTCGAGGACGAATGTTGCTTAAGGAGGAGAGAATGTAAAATCCGGAAAAAAAAAAAATAATATATAGTTGTTGGTTGAGTTAATAAAAATACATATATATAAGAAAATAAAGAATAAATTGTATGGGATAGAGTTAGTGTTAAAGTTGGATAAATAGATAGATGAAATGAAAATAAGAAAACAAAAGAAAAACAAAACAAAAACAAAACAAAAAAAAACAAAATGCACCATGCATTTCACGTACACTCCTTACCCTTCCCCTCCCCCTCCTTTTCATTTCCCTTCAATCCCTTGGCTTTTCCCATCCCATAGGTTATAGAAAACCATCCACTTATACATTGTATTTACACACAAACAAAGGACATAACATAAAGGTTAGAAAATCAGAAAAAAAATAAGTGAACAAGAAGGAAAAAAATCAAGAAAATATCAAGGGAGGAAGGAGAACAATAAAATTAGGGAACACTAAGGAGCAAGGGCCACTTGTAGCAACCGAACCACAATCTTTTTCACACTTACAAGGTGAGTTTTCTCACTCAGAAATTCTTGGTAACGTCCTTTATTTTTAGTTCAATACATGTTGGAATAAGAATTGAGTGTTGAAAAGAAATATTGAACTTTTGATGGTTTAGATAACTAGTTGCGTCATGAACTTTACGAACTGTTCTCACTGAGTTATAATTGTTAGAATTTGATGAAATTCGGAAGAATTGTATACCTCTCTAATATGATCATATAGAACCAAAAATGAGGTAAAATGGACATACGGTTTGAAAGTTATCATAGTTCAAAGTTCCTGCCTTAGATTTGGTCGAAATTCGGAAAGGCATAATTACGGACTGTTTTTATTGAGTTTTACTTATTAGAATTATATGAAAATTTACATGGTTGTAAATCTCTCTGTTACGGACAGATATATATAAAGATGTATTAAAACGGACTTACGAGTTGAGAGTTATTGTAGTTTGAAGTTGCTGCCTCGGATTCGTCGGAATCCAGAAGGGCAGGACGTTGAAACGTAAAATTGTACTAATCTGTGGGGAATATGAAAATTGTTGCTAAATGAAAGTTCTAGATCTCTTGGTTGTGGACATTTTGAGATCTTACGGGGGTCTATCCGACTTACGGATTGAGAGTTATCGCTGTTTAAAGTTTCTGCCTCGGATCTATCGATATCCAGGAAGGGCAGCGAATAAAAGTGTAAAACTGTACCAAATGGTACAGAATATGAAAGAATGGTTCACATGGAGACGTGTAGCTCTCTGTTCTCGTCGTTTTGAGAATTTATGGGGATTGAACGGGTTTACAGATTAGGAGTTATGACTATTATAAGATTGGGTGATGTTTAATAAAAATTCTGCCGAAACAAATTTCATGTGGCTGTTTTGAGGATAAATTTGTGTTAGTTACCCAAAGTAGTTTTAAATGAAATTTGGTACAGTGAAAGATCCCCGTCTTACCTTAGTTTCCGCTTGAGAAACACCTTAGTTGGAGTTATGGTTAAAAAGTTATAATCGTTACAAGTATGAATGACAGAATGTTAGAAAAGAGAATAGTATTTATTTGATCTTCTGAAAAATATGAAAAGTGAATACGTGTTCACATAAATATATAAATATATAATGGATTGGGTTGCACGCCGCAACAAAACGTAAAGTGAATACGCGTTCACAAATACGTAAACATAATGGATCGGGTTGCACGCCGCAACAAAACGTAAAGTGAATACGCGTTCACAAATACGTAAATATAATGGATCGGGTTGCACGCCGCAACAAAACGTAAAGTGAATACACGTTCACAAATACGTAAACATAATGGATCGGGTTGCACGCCGCAACAAAAAATGAAAGATGAATACATGTTCACCTATATATAAATATGAAAAGTGAATACGCGTTCACAAATATATAAATGTAATAAACATGTGGAAATGCAAGAGAATGTCTTAACGTATAATACGAGATAAAATGAAGTGTTAGTTAAACCGAGAATTTCCTATGAAGAGTTGTTGCATATTTAAAAATGTTGTAACCTGATATGTTTTTGCAATATGCTTATTACGTTATAATGTGATTGCACTTGGAATATTGTGGTGTTACTTTGAATTGCAGGGTAAGGTTCTCACCATTTTGGTAGGGCTGACTCTTTATTTAACATGTTTTCAGGAAAGGGTGATAGAGGAAAGGATCCACGTCAAGGCTAGCGATCGTCCTGCAGCCTCTTGTCATACCAAGTCCATTGTTTCGGGCTTGGTACTCGTCAGGTTCAGAATGTCAGTTCCAATGTCTCGGGATATGCCCGTGTGGAATGATCTCCCTTCCAACTTAGAATAATATTTGTCAGTACGTCTATGTAGAAACAATGTTTGCACGAGCATGGGCTCGCGTTATATTTTCAATAAAGTCATGAACAAATTTCTTTATTGTTATTTTTATTAATAGCTCCGTATTTGAATATAAGTTTAAATTTCTAAATAAAGAGAATTAAATGGTGCTCCTGGTGGAAAATAATTGTCCAGGTGCCATCACACCCTAAGTAAAGACTTAGGAAAAGTCGGGGCGTGACACACTTAGACTAATTCTCAATTAATCAAGCCAAAGTACTACGTACGTACATTCTTTTCAAAAGACTCTTTTTTATGTAATACCCCAAGATACTAACACCCGTAGTATCAAGGTGTGTCTATTTTTCAAAGTAAGTTACTACACTCTGAGAAAACTCATTTCAAAGCTTGAAATCAAGTAACTTCAAATTTTCACAATCAAGGCAACTTATGCCCATTAATCAAAATAGACAACTTTCTAAACCTTTCATAAAGCCGTTATAACCAACTTCCCATAAAGCCGTTATAACCCTTTATGGTTTTTAGACAATTTCATTCTTTTTATAACCAAGAGACTTATACTTAAAACCAAGTATCACAAACTTTCAAATCAAGTTTCTTAACTTTCAAAAAAATACTTCGAGTCTCTTAATATATAGAAAACAAGTTTCTTCTACTTTTAAACCTTAAGTAACTCACACCTTTAAAACAAGTTACTTCTCTTAAATCATGTCATTTCTCCTCTTTTAAAACAATTAAGCAAATCACTCCTTTGACTCCCCTAAAGTCATTATAATGACCTTTAGGTTTTGGAACTAAGGCACTAGCCAAAAGGTTTGGAAATCACTTCCTTTTCAAGACTCTATGTACTTTAAGTAAAATACTTCCACTCTTTAAGAATCCAAACTTCACTAAAGCAATGGATTATACAACTTACAATTTAAACATCAAAGTACAATCAAGGAAGTACATAGAACAAATTCTACTTTAGGAAATCCAAATACAACCAAGGAATGGATCATTTAAGGAGTAGGAAATACTTTCTTTATCTTAAGGAATCATGCTAGAAGAGGAGATAGTTCACATACTTTTTCGGCTAAATCCACAAGCCCGAATACGCTGCACGTAGAAGTGTCAACCTATAATGGTCACAACAAGACTATCAACTTCTAGTCTCTAACGAGAATAATACCAAGTATACGCCTCTAATTCTACGGAAAATCGGGCAAGACTTCCTTTGTTTCTACTCACTTTGCCACCTTTTTCAAGGCCGAATACAATAACCAACACGCCACATTTAAGGCTCAAAACAACAACCAAACAAAGGGATTACACGCCTTACAATACGTGTAAAATTCCGCCCACAATTAATAATGAAGTAGTTCCATATTCAAGCCATTCTCGGCCAACAACAACCAACAATTCAAAGTCTTTTCCAATTCTTTTCCAATTCCAAGTTCTAAGGTCTAACATGTTATATAGTCATAAACAACTTCAACAACTACAATTTCCTTCTTTATACAACATGCGACGACTTAAACTAATAATCGACTTGCATTGTAATCTTAAAGCTAAACATGCTAGTTTTCGGATTAGGGTTCCAATAGCCAATATAATTATCAAACTTCATACTATATAACTCATGCTTGCTAATATCCATAGTTACAACATTAAGTAAGTCTCAACTACTAAAACGACAAAATTGATACCTTTATAAGCCCTTAAAAATTCCAAGATTCAAAGTCGCTCCTTAGCAATTCTTAGCTCCTTTCCTTAGGTTCCAAACCGCTCCAAGCACTCCTTAGAAGCCTATGAAGAACTCATCTTCAAGTCCCAACTTCAAAGTTGAAGAACTCCTTAAGTTTCCGCCTTGCGACTAATACGAAAACGTCGTTTTTCCGAAATCTTTCTATTGAGATATCCTTACAATACCCTTAGGGACATTGGGTTTAAGTCTTGTGAACAATGGATCAAAACTACAAAATTTTTGTGTTGAAAAGGGACCAAACCCGAGAGCATAATCTCAAGAACAAGAGTGTGTGATTTTTTTCTAAGTGTTGGAAGGCCTTGTCTTGCACTAGGATAGTATATAAAACACATTGGAGGGCTTAGATTAAAACACTTGTGTGGATTGGATGAGGATCATTAATTAAATAGCCAAGTGGACAAGTTGACTTGGTCAATATTATCAAGCTTTGAAGACTTATCTTCCAAGATGGTCAATGACCATTTTACCCCTTACTATTTCGACCAAGACCATATGTGGGGGGGTGCCACGTGTCGCCCTCTCATTCGTCCATAAAATTCCGTAACCCTCGTGGGCCCCACAAAAATGTAAAATTCCTCGAGTGGGCCCCACATGACCAAATCCGTAAAAATAAATTTCCATAATGTTAATAAGTTCCATACTCTTCAAATAATGCATTTTGAGAATCCAATTCTCAACAACGAACATTTTTCCTTTCCGGCGTTCGGAAGATTTTCCGTCGGAAAAACAATTCTTCCTTTCGTACCAATTTCCAAGTCTTGATTCCTTACGTACATTCTCTTATACATGTCCTGGACTTACGGGGTGTAACATTCTTCCCCCCTTAGAAACATTCGTCCCCGAATGTTCTTAGTCGGTTGTCAGGCTATACAAACTCCGGCACAATCTCTATACTATGCCTATCAATCAATACTCCACAAGACTAACGATGCCACACATGGCCACCACCTAACATCCGTAAACATATCAATGGACCTTCCGTCCGCGACCCCTTCTCACAAAACTCGAAGGTTACGGTCTTCTAAAACACGGGATCCTTAGAGGTTCCTTTACTTCTTACTTGTCATACTTTCTCGTACTTCCAACTTATTTAGTAAACGTACACATCTCAAATATTGTTTCTGTTCCCCAATCCTTGGAGTTACTAACCAAACTTGGCCATTATGCTACTTGAATTTCCGCTAAGGCTCTTCTCGGTCCTTACGACCTGATTCCGGTGGAACGCGTCCACAAACTCGTACAACGATTAACCCAACTTGGGCCTGGCATCCTCGTGACCCTATCACATAGCGGGACCACTACCAACTGACATCACCCCATTCCATACTATCGGCTGACCCGAAATGAGTCCATAACCCGACTCATCGTCACACTTAACTTCTCATCCTTAGTTTGAAATAAAACTCTCTCTTAGCTCAAGGTACTTCTCACCCTATCCTCACATTCACTAGAGGTTCGTCACATAAACCAAAGTATTTCTCAGACATCCTTCCCTATCGGTCTTACATCACATTTGGTAATTACAACTTGTGAACTCTACACAACTATAGTCTCAGTTCACTTATCATTCTTGTCAACATTCTTAACTTTTCACTTTACTAATCAAAGTATCCCTACCTCTGGGGTACTATCACTTTACAACTCTTAGCAACAAAGGGAAAACATATATGTTAGGGCGAAATCTGAATCTATCAATGCACGTATGATTCAAAAGAATCGAAATATACATGTAACCCCGTGCGATGTCGCCTCCTGATCCTGCCCAGTAGCCACGTCATCTATGCGGTTTGAAGGACCGCCAGAACTATAAACTCCACCCTGACCTCTACCACGACTGGCTGACCTCTGAACACCTCGCTCGGGGACGACACCTTGCGAGGAAAGGGAATCAACCATCGGCCTCATAGGCTGAGTCACCTCACCGGTGCCTCTTCTAAAAGGACATACCCTCAGTATATGGCCCGGACGGCCACAATAAAAACAAGCACTCGTGCCATAACGGCATTCCCCCAAATGACGCTTACTACATCGGAAACACTGAGGAAAAAGTGGCCTCGACTGAGAAAATCCTCTGCTCCTTCGAGAACCTCGACCCCTGGAGCTTGGACCGGCTCCTAAATACCTTGTGGGGTCCAATATCCCACCTGTGAGCTGCGGGGGTATGTACTGGGTAGGTCGACGAATATCTCACTCATTCGAGGCCGCCGTCCATAAACTCACCGGAATAACCAACGGGCCTAGCCCTCTTACGCAGATCTCCGCGCTGGCCCTCTACCCCCTGTACACCTGTCTGTACTGGCCGAATAACCTCCTGCTGATGAAACTGTAGCACCGCTATCTTGGTCAATAACATAATGGCTTCCTTCATGACCCTAAAGTCTTCTCCTAACTGAGAAACTGGAGGCTCTGGTGCTGGGGTCTCAAAACTCGCGCAGGTTAACTCGCCGATCGCGCGGCCAATATCCAGATACCACGGGCATAAGCCCTATCAACTCTCTCGAGTCCGACCGTAGCTCTCGCTACTCCTTTGCCCTTCTAGGCGGCCGTTCTCCTCGAGGCATAATCAGAACACAACAATACGCCGAGAGGAATTATCTTACTAACACGGCTCATGGCACGATCTTAGAGTGAGAAGAATAGAAACCAACTCCTAAATGCCCCGTAGCCTCCTCGCATGGGTGTGGCGCGCAACACACCGATAATCAAGACTCTACTAGACACGGTCTGTAGACATTCCGAGGACTGACTGCTATGATACCACTCTGTCACGCCCCGAACCCCGGGTCCGGGACTGGTGCCTTACCTGAGCACCCTTCTACATTAACAACTAAGCAAACTGCGGAATTTAAATAACACCCTTTTCTTTTTTTTTAAAACCAACATACGTACAAGGGCAAAGCCGACAAGCCTGCCATATAATATACATGAAAAAGACACTACACTGTACATGAGTCCAATCCCACATATGAATACAGACCTCTAAGAGTTATACTGAACTATGACGGGACAAGGCCCCGCCGTACCCATAACTGTACAAAAGCCTCAGATCGAAAGACCTTATACAAAAAAGATAAACTCCCGAACAGTAGGAGCTATCCAAAAACTCTGAGCAGGGTCCTACACCTGCCGATCACCAAACAACGTACCTAAACCTGCGGCATGAACGCAGCCCCCCGAAGGAGGTCAGTACGAAGAATGTACCAAGTATGTGAAACGATGAGCATCAGAATGAAATCATAACAATCTAAACAAAACAGAGACATGTATGATAGCCAACCTATAGTACACAATACATATGATCATATCAAGTCGTGGACGATGCCTCAAAGTCATTACTAAAATATAACCATGGGTCTCACGCCCATAATATCAATCATGCCCGTGGAATCCTTCCTCACTGCCGGCAGTTCATGATAATCAAATTACAGTACACTGTGCCTTACTAACAATGAGAGTGAATAGTAGTATACTTACAATATAAACTAGGAAGCTCACGATCAAAGCAGGACCACCAGCCCGCAGTATCATTAAGCAATCCTACTCCTGGGACTATTTCACCCGCATAGGTCGCGTGGACCCGCATGAGGTATTCCTCGCAAGGGACTATTTCACCCGCATAAGCCCTTACGGACTCGCATGAGGTATTCCTCGCATAGGCTGGACCCGCCCGCATGGGACTATTTCACCCGCATAAGCCCATAGGACTCGCATGAGGTATTCCTCGCATCGTGGGTAGCAAATCCACGGAATATGCAAATGCCACAAACCCGGGGAATGACCCCGAAATGAATGATATACCACTAGCACACAACCGGCTATTACCAGCACACACATAGGCAATTCTCAATTAAACAAGCCAAAGTACTTATCAAGGCATACATGGAATAATTCTCAATTAATCAAGCCAAAATACTTATCAAGTCACACTTAGACTAATTCTCAATTAATCAAGCCAAAGTACTTATCAAGGCACACATGGAATAATTCTCAATTAATCAAGCCAAAGTACTTATCAAGGCACACTTAGACTAATTCTCAATTAACCAAGCCAAAGTACTTATCAAGGCACACTTAGAATAATTCTCAATTAATCAAGCCAAAGTACTTATCAAGGCACACTTAGAATAATTCTCAATTAATCAAGCCAAAGTACTTATCAAGGCACACTTAGACTAATTCTCAATTAATCAAGCCAAAGTACTTATCAAGGCACACTTAGAATAATTCTCAATTAATCAAGCCAAAGTACTTATCAAGGCACACTTAGACTAATTCTCAATTAATCAAGCCAAAGTACTTATCAAGGCACACTTAGAATAATTCTCAATTAATCAAGCCAAAGTACTTATCAAGGCACACTTAGAATAATTCTCAATTAATCAAGCCAAAGTACTTATCAAGGCACACTTAGACTAATTCTCAATTAATCAAGCCAAAGTACTACGTACATACATTCTTTTCAAAAGACTCATTTTTATGTAATACCCCAAGATACTAATACCCGTAGTATCAAGGTGTGTCTATTTTTCAAAGTAAGTTACTACACTCTTAGAAAACTCATTTCAAAGCTTGAAATCAAGTAACTTCAATTTTTCACAATCAAGGCAACTTATGCCCATTAATCAAAATAGACAACTTTCTAAACCTTCCATAAAGCCGTTATAACCAACTTCCCATAAAGCCGTTATAACCCTTTATGGTTTTTAGACAATTTCATTATTTTTATAACCAAGAGACTTATACTTAAAACCAAGTATCACAAACTTTCAAATCAAGTTTCTTAACTTTCAAAAAAATACTTCGAGTCTCTTAATATATAGAAAACAAGTTTCTTCTACTTTTAAACCTTAAGTAACTCACACCTTTAAAACAAGTTACTTCTCTTAAATCATGTCATTTCTCCTCTTTTAAAACAATTAAGCAAATCACTCCTTTGACTCCCCTAAAGTCATTATAATGACCTTTAGGTTTTGGAACTAAGGCACTAGCCAAAAGGTTTGGAAACCACTTCCTTTTCAAGACTCTATGTACTTTAAGTAAAATACTTCCACTCTTTAAGAATCCAAACTTCACTAAAGCAATGGATTATACAACTTACAATTTAAACATCAAAGTACAATCAAGGAAGTACATAGAACAAATTCTACTTTAGGCAATCCAAATACAACCAAGGAATGGATCATTTAGGAGTAGGAAATCATCGCCTTTATCTTGGGAATCATGCTAGAAGAGGAGATAGTTCACATACCTTTTCGGTTAAATCCACAAGCTAAGCCGAATACGCCGTACGTAGAAGTGTCAACCTATAATGGTCACAACAAGACTATCAACTTCTAGTCTCTAACGTAGAATAATACCAAGTATACGGTCTCTAATTCTACGGAAAATCGGGCAGCACTTCCTTTGTTTCTACTCACTTTGCCACCTTTTTCAAGGCCGAATACAATAACCAACACGCCACATTTCAGGCTCAAAACAACAACCAAACAAAGGGGATTACACGCCTTACAATACGTGTAAAATTCTGCCCCACAATTAATACGAATTAGTTCCATATTCAAGCCATTCTCGGCCAACAACAACCAACAATTCAAAGTCTTTTCCAATTCTTTTCCAATTCCAAGTTCTAAGGTCTAACATGTTATATAGTCATAAACAACTTCAACAACTACAATTTCCTTCTTTATACAACATGCGACGACTTAAACTAATAATCGACTTGCATTGTAATCTTAAAGCTAAACATGCTAGTTTTCGGATTAGGGTTCCAATAGCCAATATAATTATCAAACTTCATACTATATAACTCATGCTTGCTAATATCCATAGTTACAACATTAAGTAAGTCTCAACTACTAAAACGACAAAATTGATACCTTTATAAGCCCTTAAAAATTCCAAGATTCAAAGTCGCTCCTTAGCAATTCTTAGCTCCTTTCCTTAGGTTCCAAACCGCTCCAAGCACTCCTTATAAGCCTATGAAGAACTCATCTTCAAGTCCCAACTTCAAAGTTGAAGAACTCCTTAAGTTTCCGCCTTGCGACTAATACGAAAACGTCGTTTTTCCGAAATCTTTCTATTGAGATATCCTTACAATACCCTTAGGGACATTGGGTTTAAGTCTTGTGAACAATGGACCAAAACTACAAAATTTTTGTGTTGAAAAGGGACCAAACCCGAGAGCATAATCTCAAGAACAAGAGTGTGTGATTTTTTTCTAAGTGTTGGAAGGCCTTGTCTTGCACTAGGATAGTATATAAAACACATTGGAGGGCTTAGATTAAAACACTTGTGTGGATTGGATGAGGATCATTAATTAAATAGCCAAGTGGACAAGTTGACTTGGTCAATATTATCAAGCTTTGAAGACTTATCTTCCAAGATGGTCAATGACCATTTTACCCCTTACTATTTCGACCAAGACCATATGTGGGGGTGCCACGTGTCGCCCTCTCATTCGTCGTTAAAATTCCGTAACCCTCGTGGGCCCCACAAAAATGTAAAATTCCTCGGGTGTGCCCCACATGACCAAATCCGTAAAAATAAATTTCCATAATGTTAATAAGTTCCATACTCTTCAAATAATGCATTTTGAGAATCCAATTCTCAATAACGAACATTTTTCCTTTCCGGCGTTCGGAAGATTTTCCGTCGGAAAAACAATTCTTCCTTTCGTATCAATTTCCAAGTCTTGATTCCTTACGTACATTCTCTTATACATGTCCTGGACTTACGGGGTGTAACAATCCGGTTCAACATCAACGCACTAAATATATTGAGTTGTATATTTATTTGGTTCGCGAAAAGGTTGCTAGTGGATAAGTACGTGTCTTACATGTAGGGTTTTGTCGGGTTCGTACACGCAGCGAAATTTGAAAATTTATGTTTCAAATCCGACGACGGTCAAACTGTAGGATGATTTTTTAATGTAAATAACATAAAGTAGAAATATAATACTTCGAATGAAGACTTACATTGATTAGCAATCTGGATTATTGAAGCTTTGTGTAGTCCGAGGGTGTGCACGCAAATGTCCCTTGATTTGCAAGTTCTTAAAACTTTGATGTAATCTCTCTTTTGGAAAGCTAGGAATTATAGCAGAGTTTCAGTAGCGTTTAATCTTATAAAAGATGGTGTATAAAATATGAGGTTAAACCCTGTATATATAGCTGAATATATTAGCTAGGTTTTCCCCAGGGGGCCATGCCCAGAAACCGAAATAGAGTGGGTCATTTCGGACCCACTGGACGCGTGGCGCCGCGGCGCTGAGTAAGTGGCACCACGACGCTGTGACACCGCGGCCATGCTCCATTTTGCTTCGTTTCTATTTTATTCTAATGTCTCGATTATCAACCGAACATTTATATACTCTCTGATTACATCCTTGAATCGACAGAACAATTAACTTAGTGTTACCCTTCAAGCCTTTACATATTGACACTAATAATATTAGGGTCTACACGGAACTCCTAGAATGCGCCGGAAGACGAACTCAATATGTAAAGTTTAGTTACACGAAACATGTGAATTGAACCTCTATGTGGGAAGATACAATCTTTTCATTCATAAAATACTCAATCAAGCTTAGGATTTGTCAAGTGTCTATCTAAATGGCTTGATCATTATAACTCATCTATATTAGTTGACAACAGGACCATATCAAAGACATGTCCATTGCATTGGCCAATGACTTAGTCAACCTAATACCATATGAGTACCTGAGCGTTCACTAGAATATACATTCAAGGAATGAATTCTAATCTTGACTCACATACCACCTTTAATCTACTTCGTAATGCACCCAAAACAAGCCGCGTCTCAACCTATAAGACATTTGAGTTTAGGACAGGATCAAAGTACATTACTCCATAAATAAGGTGATATTGACCTCAAGTCTAAGGACTTCTATCTCTCACATGCCGATACTTTATAGACATATAACAAAACAATACATCAGCACGGTATACCAATACTTCAACAAGTATCCATGTGTCCATCACGAGTTGTCATAACTCGTAGCAAGTGAGACACACTACATCCCCTAAGAATATGATGCTGACCACATGTCGACGTATCGCATATCATCGATATCCCAATCTCGATGATCATTAGTCGAGGTAATTTAAGAGTTACGTTATAACATTAATTCTTACATCGTTAATAAACACGTAAACTGTAGGGATACATTTATAGAATATTATAAACAATCAACTAATAATTCAACAAATGCAAATGCCATAATATTAATCATCATTAATATAAATACGAATGTGTATAAAGTACATTTTGTCCTAATACAGATTGTCTCTAGGACATACATATACTTTCATTACATGTCTCGTCACGTTATCAGATTGCCGATATTTTTACAAAAGGTCTTCCGCTGGTTCGATTTGAAGATTTTTGGACATCTCAGCGTACGCCGATCTCCCGCTTCGATTGCGGTGGTGTATTATATTAGAGGTTGTGTATTATTTTTTGTTGACAAGGGAACCCACATCCGCTATCCGTAGGTGTGCTCTGGATAAACGCCGGATTGACGCGTAGCCTGCAAACCACGTCAGCCAGATTAACCACACTAGGCAAGCTAGGTGTGACAGACTCCCCAAAGAGGCGAAAGTAAGTCAGTTGTAACACTGGGGGATTCGAACTTGAGACTTTGGCTCTAAGCTCACCCACACCACCCCTTTGGATACCCTAACATCCTTGACCAACGGGTCAAGTGCTTCTCTATTGTTGATTATTAACTCAAAGTATAGGAAGTAGGGTTGTGCACAGATCTGATTGGATCGAATTTTGGGGATTATTGATTTTATATTGCGATTTTCGTATTTTTACAAAACGTAATCCGAACCCGATCAAATAAGTTCAGATTGCTCAGTTGGATTTCCGAGTAATCTATTTAGATAATTCAATTTTTATTTATTTTGAACTTATAAGTCTAGTTTCTTATTCCTCTTACAAAAATCAACATTCATATTAAATTGTCTAAATAATTCGTCATTGGCACCACAATCATTCAAATAAAATATTCATACCAAGAAAATGCAACTAAAGCATTAATAAGTCCAACATAGTAAAAAATGTCAATGCTAAAAATGACATCTGAAAGGTACTAGTCATCATTGGACTTAGTAATTAACTTTGGATATATAAATTAGTGTCTAATGAGTAATGCGCTAATGTCTAATGAGTAACGGATAGAGTTAAATATAAGGTATAAGAAATTCAAATGGTAGACATTTAAAAATAGAAATTCCAAATTTAAAGTTCAATTCAAAATCTAAAATTCAAAAGATTCAAATTTAGAGATTATTATGCTCACTCTAATAGGAAGAGCTAGAAACACATATTAGAAGGTGTGCCGAAACTTGGTCAAACACTTCACTTTTTTAAAATAAGTATTTATTGAAAACAAAAAAACTTCTGAAAAATAATAAGCTTGATCAAACGGGCTATGAATATGTTGTTGGGATAAATGTCGAAAGTTGATATGTCCAAAATTTTAAAAAATATTTTATTTTTCTTTAAAAAATACACCTAACTTAAAAATTATGTCAAGATGTAATAACAGATTCATATCATATCTGTTTCTTGATAAAGGCAAAAGAATAATAAAGTCCATTTCCGGAGAAAGGGATATGCAATGATCTGTAGACACTTGGTTTTTATTTTGCTTTGGGATTAGTCTACTAATTGATTAACTGTACATGTGTAATTTCGTATAAGCATTACTTTCTTTTCTTGTTTTCTTTCCTTCATTAATTTTGTTTACCATCTTTTATCAAAAAATAATATGTTAAGGGCACACTTGATTATGGTTTGCATCTATATCCCTCAGCACCGACTAAATTATTATCATGTACGGATGCTGATTGGGCAGGTTGTCCAGACACGCGACGTTCCACCTCAGGCTACTGTGTGTTCTTAAGAGATAATCTTATTTCTTGATCTGCCAAGCGACAAGCCACTTTATCCTGATCGAGTACAGAAGCAGAATATAGAAGTGTTGCTAATGTTGTTGCTGAGTTATGTTGGCTCTGAAACCTTCTTTTGGAGCTTCAGTGTCCATTACGTAAGACGTTTTTGATTTATTGTGATAACATATCCGCCATATATCTATCTCATAATCCGGTTCAGCACCAGCGAAACAAACACATGGAGATGGACATACACTTCATTCGTGAGAAGGTCGCTATCGGTCATGTCAATATATTGCATGTGCCTTCTTCTTATCATTATGCATATATATTCACAAAGGCCTTCCTAGACATCTCTTTCTCGACTTCAGATACAGTCTTAGCATCCGGCCTCCTCCCGCTCCGACTGAGGGGGTGTATTAAATGTGTACAACCATATATGTCCATATTGTATTTTACCATATTTAGTCTTATATAATTATGGTAAAATTAGGATTTCTATTGCATAAAGATTTCACATTGTACACCTATATATATTTTGTATTAATGAGAAAAGCTCCCAAGAGAGATTAATATAAATTTACACAATACAGAAAAATAACAGATACAACATCACATAAGGTTATCATATTTATGGGAACAAAAAGTTATCAATTTACATTCTATATAAACTGAATTCTGTATTCACAAACTTTAGAACATATACAAGAAAATTACAGTAATTTGAGAAAAATACAATGATTATGTACGTGAAAATGATTAGTGGTTAATTTTGCCCTAATTGACAAATTAAGGGAGGTCGAAGGGAAGAGAGTGACCGTGATGGAATTGACATGCCACTTGACCACTTCTATCGTCTATGTATGATTTGGGGAATAATAATTCTGGGAGACTGTGACATTAGTTCCAACTTCCAAAGGAGAATTTTGTCTAAATTATATTGGATAAAATTACCTGATACTACTACTAGTAGAAAGTTGTTGGAAATTTATTTATTAAATGTGAAATAAAGTTAATTTTATTAATTATGACTTGAATAATTGGGGCTTTGCACGTCGGGAATAATGTTTTCACACACGTGTACATAAAGTATCAATGATCATAATTTTCTTGATGGAAGAGATATTGGTACGTATATGAATTGTTTGAGACGTAAAATAATAGATGGTTATTGGACAAATGACAATAGTTTCACGTTGGTAAACGAAAGGAAGACATGTACAATGTGTAAAAGATGAAACGAGTCTGAAAAAATGTCGCGGCGCCGCGGCGCTGCGGACGTTTCAGACCGTTGGAGAAGAACGAAAACTGATTTTTGGGCTGATTTTGGAGCATTAATTCTTCATTATTTGGCTCATGAATTCAGCCATTATTTGGCTGAATTGTAACTCCACATTCAAGGCTATTACATGGTCTTTATTGATCATTACTAGGCTATGTGGAAGGTCATCTTCTCCACACTATAAAATGGAGCATTGGGCTCATTTGCAATATACACCTTACACTTAACAATTTCAGAAATTATCTTCCTCTCTTATAATCACCAAACGCTCAAAAAACTTTCTTTCTAAGCGAACACTTGAGTCTCATTTGCTCATTGTTTGATTGTTTTATCTTGAGAGATAAGTTGTCATTACACCGTCGAAAGGAATATACGGGGCAATATTATATTAAAGATAGATTGAAAAATCAATCGACTCAGCAAGCCAATTTTCTTTATTCATTTTCAGATTTCTAACATATTTGTTGTTGTTGTTATATTTCCCATTTCCTTGTTACTACACATTTGTTCTCACAAGTTAAGATAATATCTGATGTTTCAACAACAACGTGACTGGACAAGATCAATTCAACCAATTCAAAGCTGAAAATCCCACCAATGTTCAAGGCAATCCCAATGCCTTCACCACGTCTACTGAAGGCGACACCACTGCCTTCAACACCACTGATCATGGCATTCCAAATGCCTTCCAAACTGTTGGCTTTGGCACAACTAGTGTCAACACTGTTTTTGGCACAACTAGTGTCAACACTGTTTTTGGCATAACCAATGCCTCCACTGCTGCTCCGGGCACTTATAGTGTCAATGCTACTGCCCAAGGCGTCCAGAACGCCTATGCTCCTATTAGAGGCGTTCCCAACACCTTTGGAACTGCTGGGGGCGTCACTGCCCCTACACCCGCTAATTTTCACCATGAGCGTCCTGAAAAGTTCATGGGTGCTCACTTTAAGCGATGACAACAAAAGATATTATTTTTCGTGACGGTTATGGGAATGTCACGTTTCCTAACCGAAGACCCTCCACTAGTTGGGGAAGACGTGAACCCTCAGCCAAATGATTTGGCGGGAGGGGGCCAAGGTAACCATGTCGCTGACGACATGAGGATGGTTCGCGAAGCATGAAAACATAGTGATTTCATGTGTAAGAACTATATTATGAATATTTTTTTCGATTCTTTATACACGGTATATTGCACCGTTGGGACAACCAAAGAATTGTGGACAAATTACAAAAGAAATACAACACCCAAGATGCGGGTGCCAAAAAGTTCGTCATTGGAAAATTTCTGAAATTTCAAATGGTGGAAAACAAAAGTGTGTCATCCCAAGTCCAGGAATTTCAAATGATTCTACATCACCTGGATTTGGAAGGATTGAAGCCCAACGAGCAATTCTTGGTTGGGGCATTGATCGAGAAGCCGCCTCCTTCGTGGACTGAGTTTATGAATTACTTGAAACTCAAGACGAAGTAGATGGCCTTAGATGAGCTTATTATCAAACTCCAAATTCAGGAAGATAATAAGAAGGTCATGCCAAATGGGGAAACAACCTGCTGAGGCTAAGGCAAACCTGACGGAAGTCAAGGGAACCCAATAAAGAAGCGAAATGTTACACCCCGTAATTTCAAGACATTAATATGAGAACGTACTCAAGGAACTAAGGTTTGAATATTGAAAGGATAGTATGATTATATTTTCCTCCGGAAAAATGTGAAGACAAAAAAATTATTAACTCGGAGTTAGATTCCCTAATATTATGGGCTTAGTATTGGATTATTGTTATACCCCGTAGTTCTGACCCTACGTATGGAAACGTACGAAAGTATGTAAGACTTAAAATTTCCGGCGACAGTTGACGTCGTTCGACGGTTTTAGTCAACTTTGAGGAGGGTTATGACCCGATTCGTTGAGAGTTACTAAGTATTTTAAAGGCCTAGGACGTAGTTCGTTGAGTCTTGATTCCAACGCAACCAACCGCTCACGATAAGGCCGGAGTAGAAAGTTATGAGAGTTACAAGTTCAGCGCGATCGGCGTAAATGCGTTCGAGCAAAGCGCGGCAGCGCGCCAGATGCAGGTCGCGCGCCAAAGTATCGAGAGGTCGCAGAAGCAGTGCAGCGCCATGATGCAGGCCGGCGCCGAAAGTTCGTAGAGCTCGGAGGTAGCACACGGGCCCAGCGCGGCCGCGCGCCGGCGGGAATTGGGCGGAAAAACTTAGAAAATCTGATTTTGTTTAAAAGAGACCATGGGAGGGTGACAAGTGTCCCCATCTGATTTTCTGTCAGATGCAATATATTGACCAAGACTTGGTCATTGTCTCTCTTCATCTTCTCTCTCTCTCAAATCGCTTCCCTTCTCTCTAAAAACCCTTAGAAAAATCTGGAAGTTAAGAACAAGAAAAGGAAGCTTGTAGCTAGCTTGTTGGCATTGTTGTGGTAGTGTTCTTGGCAAAGCTAGCAATATTTGGAATAAGTTTTGGCTAAAACTTTAAGGTAACATTTCTTCCTTTAAACTTAGTTCTAGTGTTGCACGCTTAGAAAGCAAGATCTTGTGGTAGTAAAATAATGCACTTAGAGTCTTGCATGCAAGTAAATGTGGTTTGGATATGAAGAATGGGTTAAGAAGAACAAATGAGCTTGTTGTAGCCTAAAAACTACCTTAGAATTGTTAAGTGATTTGTTGTAAACTTATGAGGCGTAATTTTTGGGTGAAATCCCTTTGAATTGTTGGATTGATTGAGCCTAAAATGTGGTGTTTTGATGATAATTTCGGCCTTGAGAAAGGTGGCAAAGTGAGTAGAAACAAAGGAAATGCCCGATTTTTCTTAGAATTTAGTGACTTTGAACTTGGATTGTTCTACATTAAGATTAGAGGTTAATAAACGTATCATGACTATTATAGGTTGAAATATTACTCATGAGTTTGGACTTGGCAAGTGGATTGACCAAAGAGGTATGTGAAGCTTTCCTATCTCTTGAGCATGAATAGATGAAACTATGTAGTACGGTAGACGTCAAGATTTGGTGTTCTTACTTGTTTTGAGTATAAAATGACTTTTCGCTTTAAGAACGTATAAGTCCTCGTTAAGGGAAAAGTATGATTTTTACTAAAGTATAGAGTTAATATAACAACTTTATGGGAGTTGGTCTATTAGCTTCATAAAAGGTTAATGAGAAGGATTTACTCTAAGTAAGATAATTATATGAAGAGGCAAATTGATTTAAAGGCATCAATTGCCCAAAGGCTTTTATGTATAAAGAAGAGTCACTTTTGAAAGAGTCAAGTATGTAGTACTTGGGTTAAACTCTGTTCTTTTATTAAAGATATGGTTAAGTGCCTTAAGTAAACTAAAATGAGAGAGTATGTGAACAAGACTAAAAAGAAGTTATAAGTTTTCTTAACTTATTATTATTATGATATGATGACGCTTGAGATAGGGTAAGAGTATGTCCGGCGGGCAAGCCCCAAGATCGTCATACCACCTCCTTCAGTAAGAGTATGTCCGGCGGGCCACCCCAAGATCGTCATACCATCCGCCTGCAAAGAGTATATCCGAGGTAGATCCAAGATCGTTATACCATCCGCACCAAGATAAGAGTATATCCGGCGGGCAAGCCCCAAGATCGTTATACCATCCGCCCAGGGTAAGAGTATATCCGAGGTACATTTCAAGATCGTTATACCATCCGCTTCGTGGTAAGAGTATATCCGGCGGAAAGCCCCCAAGATCGTTATACCACTGCCCGTGGATTTGCTACCCACGACGCGAGAATACCTCACGCGAGTCCTTATGGGCTTACGCGGTGAAATAGTCCCACGCCTACAGTACACCGACGCGAGGAGTACTCACGCGGTCCACAGACCCACGCGGTGAAATAGTCCCGTGAGTAGGATGGTTTCTTTTTGATACTACGGGCGAGGTACCTGCTTTGATCATGAGCCTCCTATTTTATGCAAGATTATATATGTATATATACTTGTCACCTCATTGTTAGTAAGGCACAAGAAAAGGTATTTTATTGTCTTCCATGACTCAAATTGCTTTTAGACTTATGATATCATATTACAAGATTTTCCCAAATTTTGCATATTTGGTACATATCATGTCGACCCCTTCCTGGGCCGCTCACGCCGCAGGGGTAAGGCATTGAGGATCCTCGTTCTTGGATCACTATTCCTGTCGAAGCTCCATTCTCCTAAGCTTATTTATCGTATGGATATTCCCCGATGCTATAGGTATTTTGTACATCCGTGGTATGGCGGGCCCCGTCCCGCCACGCTTGTTATCTTTAGAGGTCCATGGCCACCTATATATTTTGGGCTATAAGAACCGGTGGTATTATAAATACTTTGTTTAAGTATGTTTATGGAAGCACTTATCTACCGCCGCTATGTTTTACCCTTTATGAAGTTATGTGTTGTGTTATGTTCCGCCGCTATTCTCTCGACATATACCGACAGGTACCCCAAGAGGTACTAGTCGCGCCCCGGTCGGGTCGTGACAAAAGTGGTATCAGAGCGCTTAGTCCTCTGAAAGTGTCCACGCACCGCGGTCTAGCAGTAGTCTTGATTATCGCGTGTCGCGTGCACCACATCTATAATCGTGAGGTCGCAGGATATTTAGGATTGGTTTCCATTCTTTCACTCTAAGATCGTACAGAGCCGAGTTATAGGTTGAATCTCCCGATGTTTTCCTTTATGTATCGCTTATGCCTCCACGCAAGGCAACCGCGCCCGTAGGCGGCAAGGCAAATGGTGCCGCTAGTGGACGCGGAGAATCACGAGGCACAGCCCAATCCTTACCAGAGATGATGTTTAGGGCGGCGAAGTTCCACGCCGTCGCCAAATCGCCAGAGTTCGAGGCGCCGGACGCGCCATCGAGATCACAGACGAGCCTCCACCTCCACAATCGGCCCGAGTACGAGATTACGGGGAATGATTCTGCCATCGACCAAAGATAAGGTGGCGGCACGACAGTGAGCAGCGCCAACCCAGAGCCGATAGCCACTTGATTCGATTTCTGGTTGTCACCCACCCGAAGTTCTATGGTTCGAGATTCGATGAGGATCCGCAGGAGTTTGTCCGACGCTACAATGACCATGCAGTTCTTAGGGCATCGACATCGAGTCTGCATACACTAGCTTCTACCGTTACGCGATATGCGTTGAACTGTTTGAGTCATGGGTATTGTCGAGGTGATGATGCTCTTCCACCGATTGGGAGGAGTTCACAGAGGCGCTCCTAGACCACTTCTTGCCTCCCGAGGTGAGAGAGCCCGCGAGATAGGTTCTTGACCTTGAGACAGACGGAGGACTATCGTGAGTACACCGAGTTTGACTCTGGCCGATATGCACACACCATTGTAAATGATATGGCGCATGTGGTTCATAGATACGTGATGGGCTAGACCGTCACACGACATCGCTTAGGAGTGGCACTTCAGCCGTGGATGGATATTGCCGTGATGCAGCATACGCAGCGGATCGAGGACAGAGAGGCAGGATCGCCTAGATTTGGGCCACCAAGAGGCCGTGACATCGGGTTCTCAGAGCGCTTTCGAGGCGGGCTCGCAGCAGACCAGTCCACCTTCCACCACTCGAGTGCTCCTTCACGCTTTCGCGCGAGGTCCGATCGCCAGGTTATTCGCGAGCAGTCGTGGCTCCGTGACGCCGTTTTCGCGAGGCGAGACCAAAGACTAATCGAGACCACCTACCTCTGTGCGCTCGACGCGTAGGTCTCATCCGGCGAGTGCCGTATGGGTTCGAGATCATGTTACTCGTGTGGCAGGCCATCCAAGAAGGATTGTCCGCCCCAGCGGCGGAGCATTACGGTTCAGCCGACGGGGTCTGTTGATGGATCTTCATCTTCGATGGTTAGACGCCCCAGAGGGCAGGGTACTTATGGGCCAGCAGGCCGAGGTCGTGGTAGGGGTTCCAGTTCTAGCGGTCCTCAGAACCGCATATATGCTATGTCCAATGACAGACCGAGGCGTCGCGGATGTCGCCACAGTACATTATTGGTTTCTTGCTGTGATGTATATGCTTTGATAGATCCAGGTTCTACCTTGTCCTACATATCTCCTCATATTGCCAGTAGAATAGGGATAGAGCCCGAGTCCATAAGACCTTTTGAGGTGGCTACGCCAGTAGGTGATTCAGTGGTAGCTGAGCGAGTGTATAAGGCTTGTCCTGTGACTATAGATAGCCGTCAGACTCTAGCCGACTTGATAGAGTTGGATATGACAGACTTTGATGTGATTATGGGTATGGATTGGCTAGCATCTTGCTATGCCAACGTGGACTGTAGGGAGAGATTAGTTCGGTTCGCTTTCTACGAGCCATTATCGAGTGGAAGGAATACCGCGTCGCCGGCGGTAAGTTTATTTCTTACCTGTAGGCTAGGAAGATGGTGCGGAAAGGGTATATCTACCATATGGTTCGGGTATTCGACACTGAGGCTGAGGTACCAGACCTTCAGTCAGTTCCGGTCGTTAGAGAGTTTCCAGACGTATTCCCAGATGAGCTTCCGGGTATCCCTCCCGAAAGGGAGATTGAGTTTTGCATTGATTTGGCGCCAGATACTCGGCCGATATCTATTCCGCCATACAGGATGGCACCTGCCGAGCTGAAGGAGTTGAAGGACCAGCTGAAAGATTTGCTGGAGAAAGGCTTTATTAGGCCAAGTGTTTCTCCTCGGGAGCACCAAATGTTATTTGTAAAGAAGAAGGATGGACGCCGCTGCGTATGTGTATTGATTATGTGCAAACAACAAGGTAACTATCAAGAATAGATATCCCTCCCGTGATTGACGATTTGTTTGACCCACCGCAGGTGCAAAGTGTTTTTCCAAGATAGACCTACGGTCTGGTTATCATCAGGTACGAGTTAGAGAGGTAGATATCCCAAAGACTGCATTCAGGACCCGGTATGGGCACTATGAGTTCAGGGTGATGTCTTTCGGGTTGACCAACGCCCCAGCAGTATTCATGGATTTGATGAATAGGGTGTTCAGGCCATTCTTGGATATGTTCGTTATAGTGTTTATTGATGATATCTTGGTGTATTCGCGCACAGAGCGGGAGCATTCAGATCATTTGAGGACGGTATTCTGAGTCCTCCGAGACCCGCAGTTGTATGCCAAGTTCTCGGCACGAAGTTCGGGTCGGCGCTGGCTTTCTTAGGGCATGTTATCGGGCCGATGGTATTCGGTTGATACAAAGAAAGATTGAAGCGATCAAGACTGGCCTAGACCCACTACACCGGCAGAGTGCAGCCTTTGGGCCTCGCAGTTATTATCGGAGGTTTGTGGAGAAGTTTGCTTTATTTCAAAGACTTTGACTAAGTCGACTCGTAAGCGGTATGTTCCGATGGACGGACACTTGTGAGGAGAGTTTTCAGTTGCTAAAGGAGAAGTTGACGACCGCCCCTGTTCTTACTCTTCCAGAAGGTTTAGATGGATACGTGGTTTATTGTGACGCATCAGGTGTCGGACTTGGATGCGTGCTGATGCAGCACGACAAGGTTATAGCTTACGCATCTCGACAGCTTAGGAAGCATGAGAAGAATTATCCCACACATGACTTGGAGTTGGCAGCTGTGATTCATGCCTTAAAGATCTGGAGACATTATTTATATGGAGTTCATGTGGACATTTACACAGACCACAAGAGTCTCCAGTATATCTTCAGCCAGAGGGAGCTGAACTTGCGACAAAGACGGTGGTTGGAGCTACTTAAGGATTACGATGTTGATATTCTATACCACCCAGGGAAGGCCAATGTGGTGGCAGATGCCCTTAGTCGCAGATCGATGGGTAGTCCGTCGATGTTCACCGCAGAAGAGGATATGGTCCGAGAGTTACATCGCCAATGAGCCTTGGGGTTCGTTTGGTTGATTCTCGATAGTGAGGAATTCGGGTTCGAGAGGTTGCCGAGTCTTCTATCATCGGCGAGGTGCGAGGCGGCGATGAGGATCCGATTTTGGTACTGCATCGAGACGCAGCCTCTCCGTAAGGAGAAGAGTCTATTTGAGGTAGCTGATGGGGTGCTAAGATTCGAGGCGGTTGTGTGTTCCCGATGTGACAGACTTCGCGCCAGATTCTCGTGAGGCACACAGTGCTCGTTATTCTATTCATCCGGGGTCGACTAAGATGTACCATGACCTCAGATGCGTGTATTGGTGGGATGGCCTAAAGAGGGACGTTGCGGAGTTCGTGGCACAGTGCCCGAATTGTCGCCAGTTAAGATTGAGCACCGAGCCTTGAGGCTGTTGCAGGCCATTGATATTCCGACTTGGAAGTGGGAGGTGATAAATATGGATTTTATTACAGGGCTACCTACCACTCAGAGGAAGCATGATTCCATTTGGGCGATTATCGACAGTCGATTTAAATCACCATTTTCTTCCGCCGAACGACGTTTACCGAGGACTATGCCCGATTATATATTAGAGAGATTGTGAGACCGCACGAGTCCGGTGTCGATTATATCAGATAGAGGAGCCCGCTTCTCGCTAACTTCGAGGTCCTTTCGTGAAGGATTAGGGACACAGTGAGTCTCGACGGCGTTTCACCTCGTGACGGACGGACAGCCGAGCGCACTATCCGCACACTCGAGGATATCTGCGGGCTTGTGTTATTGATTTCGTGGGTAGCTGGAGGATCATTTACCTCTCGTGAGTTTGCTTATAACAATAGCTACCATTCCAGATTCGATGGCGCCTTACGAGGCCTTATACGGAGGAAGTGCAGTCACCGATAGCTGGTTCGAGTGGGAGAAGTTCGATTAGTCGGGCCGGACTTAGTCCACAGATGGATAAGGTGAAGCTTATCCAGAGCGGTTGTTGGCGGCGTAGTCGGCAAAAGTCGATGCAGATCATCGGCCGACACTTGGAATTTGAGATAGATGATTGGGTTTTCCTAGCGTATCGCCCATGGCGGCGTGATGAGATTTGGAAAGAAAGGAAGCTTAGCCCAAGGTACATCGGGCCGATCGATTGTCCGTAGGTAGGCAAGGTTGCCACATGAGTTAGATCTTCCGTCCGATTCGAGGCGGTGCATCCGATTTTCATGTGTCCATGTTGCGGAAATGTATCGAGATCCATCTAGAGTGCACCCGGTTCAGATGTCCAAGTAACAGAGGAGTTATCGTATGAGGAGAGTCCCATAGCGATACTCGATCGTCGAGTTAGACGACTTCGGACGAAAGACGTGGCTTCCTGTCAAGGTCCTATGGCGAACGCAACAGGAGGAAATGACGCGTGGAAGCAGAGGATGACATGATGAAGAAGTATCCTCACTTATTCCCTATACCTCCGGGTAACCTACTTTCCGCTTGTTAGTTTTGATTTAGCATTTACGTCAGATGTCAGGCTCGGAGCTTCTTATTACGAATGAATAGTTAAGAGGGTCTATGTCGATGTTGTGATTTGAGTAAGTTTAGAAGGAACATTCGACGAATGTTTCTAAGGGGAGAATGTTATACCCGTAGTTCGACCCTACGTATGGAAACGCATTTAAAGTATGTAAGACTTAAAATTTCCGGCGACAGTTGACGTCGTTCGACGGTTTTTAGTCAACTTTGAGGAGGGTTATGACCCGATTCGTTGAGAGTTACTAAGTATTTTAAAGGCCTAGGACGTAGTTCGTTGAGCCTTGATTCCAACGCAACCAACCGCTCGTCGATAGGGCGCCGAGTAGAAAGTTATGAGAGTTACAAGTTCAGCTGCAATGCGGCGTAAATGCGTTCGAGCAGCGCGGGCTGGCGCCAGATGCAGGTCAGCGCGCCAAAGTACCGAGGTCGCAGAGCAGCCGCGCGCCATGATGTTAGGCCGCGCGCCGAAAGTTCGCAGAGCTGCGGAGTTTATTGCCACGGCCGGGCGGCCGCGCGCCGAGGCGGGAATTTGGGCGAAAAACATAGAAAATATGATTTTTGTTTTAAAGAGACCATGGGAGGTGACAAGTGTCCCCCATCTGATTTTCTCGTCAGATGCAATATATTGACCAAGACTTGGTCATTGTCTCTCTTTCATCTTCTCTCTCTCTCTCTCAAATTGCTCCCCCTTCTCTCTAAAAACCCTTAGAAAAATCTGGAAGTTAAGAACAAGAAAAGGAAGCTTGTAGCTAGCTTGTTGGCATTGTTGTGGTAGTGTTCTTGGCAAGGAAGCTAGCAATATTTGGAATAAGTTTTGGCTAAAACTTTAAGGTAACATTTCTTCCTTTAAACTTAGTTCTAGTGTTGCATGCTTAGAAAGCAAGATCTTGTGGTAGTAAAATAATGCACTTAGAGTCTTTGCATGCAAGTAAATGTGGTTTGGATATGAAGAATGGGTTAAGAAGAACAAATGAGCTTGTTGTAGCCTAAAAACTACCTTAGAATTGTTAAGTGATTTGTTGTAAACTTATGAGGCAGAATTTTGGGTGTGAAATCCCCTTTGAATTGTTGGATTGATTGAGCCTAAAATGTGGTGTTTTGATGATAATTTCGGCCTTGAGAAAGGTGGCAAAGTGAGTAGAAACAAAGGAAATGCTGCCCGATTTTTCTTAGAATTTAGTGACTTTGAACTTGGATTGTTCTACATTAAGATTAGAGGTTAATAAACGTATCATGACTATTATAGGTTGAAATATTACTCATGTAGTTTGGACTTGGCAAGTGGATTGACCAAAGAGGTATGTGAAGCTTTCCTATCTCTTGAGCATGAATAGATGAAACTATGTAGTACGGTAGACGTACAAGATTTGGTGTTCTTACTTGTTTTGAGTATAAAATGACTTTTCGCTTTAAGAACGTATAAGTCCTCGTTAAGGGAAAAGTATGATTTTTACTAAAGTATAGAGTTAATATAACAACTTTATGGGAGTTGGTCTATTAGCTTCATAAAAGGTTAATGAGAAGGATTTACTCTAAGTAAGATAATTATATGAAGAGGCAAATTGATTTAAAGGCATCAATTGCCCAAAGGCTTTTATGTATAAAGAAGAGTCACTTTTGAAAGAGTCAAGTATGTAGTACTGGGTTAAACTCCCTGTTCTTTTATTAAAGATATGGTTAAGTGCCTTAAGTAAACTAAAATGAGAGAGTATGTGAACAAGACTAAAAAGAAGTTATAAGTTTTCTTAACTTATTATTATTATGATATGATTGATTTGAGATAGTGGTAAGAGTATGTCCGGCGGGCAAGCCCCAAGATCGCCATACCACCTCCTTCAGTGTAAGAGTATGTCCGGCGGCCACCCCAAGATCGCCATACCATCCGCCAGCAAAGAGTATATCCGAGGTAGATCCAAGATCGTTATACCATCCGCACCAAAGATAAGAGTATATCCGGCGGGCAAGCCCCAAGATCGTTATACCATCCGCTCCAGCAAAGAGTATATCCGAGGTACATTTCAAGATCGTTATACCATCCGCTTCGTGGTAAGAGTATATCCGGCGGAAAGCCCCCAAGATCGTTATACCACCTGCTCCGTGGATTTGCTACCCACGACGCGAGAATACCTCACGCGAGTCCTGGGCTTACGCGGGTGAAATAGTCCCACGCCAGCAGTACACCGATGCGAGGAGTACTCACGCGGTCCACAGACCCACGCGGTGAAATAGTCCCGTGAGTAGGATGGTTTCTTTTTGATACTACGCGAGGTACCTGTTTTGATCACGAGCCTCCTATTTTATGCAGATTATATATATGTATATATACTTGTCACTCTCATTGTTAGTAAGGCACAAGAAAGGTATTTTATTGTCTTCCATGACTCCAGCTTGCTTTTAGACTTATGATATCATATTACAGTATTTTCCCAGCTTTGCATATTTGGTACATATTGTGTACTGACCCCCTTCCCCGGGGGCTGCGTTCATGCCGCAGGTAAGGGTAAGCAGATTGAGGATCCTCGTTCTTAGGATCACTATTCCGGTGTCAGAAGCTCCATTCCTCCGGAAGCTTAGTTATTGGTATGGATATTCCCTGATGCTATAGGTAGTTTGTACATCCAGGGGTATGGCGGGGCCCTGTCCCGCCCCAGTGGTTATCTTTAAGTGCATGGCCACCTATATATTTTGGGCTATAAGAACCAGTGGTATTATAAATACTTTGTTTAAGTATGTTTATGGAAGGCAGCCTTATCGGCTGGCCAGTTATGTTTTACCCTTTTTATGAAGTTATGTGTTGTGTTATGTTCCGCTGCTATTCTCTGACATATACCTGACAGGGTACCCCAGTAGGGTACTAGTCGCGGCCCCGGGGTCGGGTCGTGACAATTATGAAGTAATGGAATTGATAATATGATGCCCGTTTGAGGGGGGTTCGAAAATTTTAAGTATTTTGGCTAAGTGTTGGATTAATATTTAACGACAAGTCTATGTACAACGACAAGTCTATGTACAACGACAAGTCTCGTCATATTCTACGGAGACATGAGTCCATTAGGCAGTTGATCACCTCAGGTGTTATTTTCATTGATTACGTAAAATCTAAGGAAAATATCGCAGATCCCTTGACGAAGAGAATACCCAGAGATCAGATGTTCTACCTGTCTAGGGGAATAGGCCTAAAACCCAATCAATAAGAATCGATATAGTGGACACCCAACCTTACAGACTGGAGATCCCAAGAATAAGGTTCAATGGGAAAACTAAATTGTAAAACGTTCAGTTGAGCGCTTCGGTGGAAGCAAGATCACTTCGGATAATGATTTCTTCTTAAGAAACATAATCCAAGGCCCTTCCCGGGATAGACATAGAGTGCAACCTGTAAAGGGGTAAATGATAAGTTTCCAAACCTTTAATGATCCTCAATAATTGAGGTTAGGTTGGGGAAACTTTTAATGGTTCCTAACGCTTGTGTAGCGGGGTATTACATGATACCTTGTAGGAGACCATCTATTTAAGTGCGAGGACAGACCGCCTCAAATGAACACACTTAAGAATCCAAGTGTGTCCATGACCACGACGGACAAAAACATAAAGAAGGATCGAGTAGGAAGGTGTTGTGTGGGTACCATTGTCTTGGCATATTCTAAACACTGACGGTTCAAGACATCACGTTCACCGCGCAGTAAATATGTCCGATGGTATTCTACTATGGAAGGTTCAAAGATACGACTATCTCTCCAGATGCAACATCGATCCGCAGAATGATTGTGAAAAAGACACCATGTGTGTACGCCAAAATCTCTTCCAACAGGGATTGTTGGAAATTTGTTTATTAAACGTGAAATAAAGTTAATCCTATTAATTATGACTCGAACAATTGGGGTCCCGCACGTCGTCAACATTGTTTCCACACACGTGCATATGAAGTACCAAGGATCGTAATTTCCTTAATGAAAGAGATATTGGTACGTATACGAATTGTTTGAGACATAAGATAATAGATGGTTATTGGCCAAATGACAATGGTTTCACGTTGGTAAACGAAAGGAAGACGTGTACAATGTGTAAAAGATGAAACGAGTCTGAAAAATGCCGCAGCGCCTCCCTGTAGGGCCGCGGCGCCGTCGACGCCCAAAAATCTATGTAGTTTTGGCGATGCGGACGTTTCAGACCGTTGGAGAAGAACGAAAACTGCTTTTTGGGCTGACTTTGGAGCATTAATTCTCCATTATTTGGCTCATGAATTCAGCCATTATTTGGCTGAATTATAACTCCACATTCAATATCACATGATCTTTATTGATCATTACTAGGCTATTTGGAAGGTCATCTTCTCCACACTATAAAATGGAGCCTTGGGCTCATTTGCAATATATTTTCTCACAAAAGTATTATGTATTTAGGATGTGTTTGGTATGACGAAGAATATTTTTTTGAAAAAAGTTTTATTGAAAATATAATAAAGTAGTTTTTCTTATTTATTTTCAGATTTTTGATAAGCCAACAAATTATATTATCCCAAAAATACTTTATATAATCTAGGAAAATATATGAAGGTGGGTTAGAGGGTTACGTTAGTGTAAGTATGAGGCTGTGGGGGTTGGGAGTGGGTGTGGAGGAGATAAATAACGTGAAATACCACTTATGGACTTTTTCTTACTTTCATTTGAAAAAGTTTCAAAAATTTCAATCAACCAGATATTAAAAATATTTTCCTTCATACCAAACACAACCTTAATGAAATACTCGAACTGCACACAAACAGACTAATCCATACACTATCATTATTAGAATAGGTGGTAAGTCACTACTCACAACTTGATTTTATATGTCGAAAATGGACTTACTGTAGATTTGGCTGCAACAGGCGATTTTATGTTGGAGAATGATGTCTTGTTTGTAGGGTCCCAAACTATGAATTCCATTTTGAGAAGAAAAAAAAAGTATATAACCACTTTTATATTTAAAAAATTTAATTCAACTTATAGTGCTTAATGACCTCTATTATTTTCAAAAGATATAGGAATTAGGAATTAAGGTCCTACATGGTTCAAGTTGTGGTTGTAGATCATTAGACACTCCCATTCCCTTCTTCAAAATCAGTAAGTATTTTTTCACGATATAGAAGAAATAAACAAAAACAATACATATTAAATATCTGTATAATATTCAGCTATACAAAAAGTTTCGCAGCAAACAAAACGAGAGAAAAATGATACTATCATTTAATATAAGAGGGTACATGGATGGTTGAAATTTTTGAACAAAAATTGAGAAGTGGGAATGTTTTAATAATGCAAAGCATTTAAGAACTAAACTTTTATTACTTGAAGAATTCGTGTGAGGCTGCGGGTTCCTTCGTCAAAAAAAAAAAAAGAGTTCGTGTGAGGCCTGTAACGTCTTATAATTAGCTGAGACTCACTTGAGGGTAATAGAGTATATAAAATATATTAATGGACGTGACTTAGCAGAAGCCATAAGATAACTTAAATATCCAGATTCCAGACACATGTACAACAGTCATGAGTCGCTGATCATGGTGAAGAGAATGAATCTTAAGTCTAACTCAATCATAAATTTTGAGCCTAACTTAACCCAAAAACTAACTTTTGAGGTTGAGTTAGCCACAATAACCGAATACTCGGCTATTCAAAAGTTTCACAAGAAACAAAAGGAGAGGAAAGGATAATTTTTAATATAAGAGACCAACATGATTGAGATTTTTGGAAAAATTCACAAGTGGGAATGTTTTAAATGCTTTGCATTTAAAAATCAAACTTTTATTACTTTGAATTAGTGTTGTGAACCTCAACTTTAGCTTTACATCAAAAGATACTACTATAAGTTTGAACTTACTATTTTGAGGAAATATTTTTTTATGGCCACTTACAAATTAAATAGAAGAAAATAGTTTTTTCCAAACTCCTATGTATAAGTATTAACATCTCTTATAAAAATGACATAAAACTAAAAATAAGTTTGTAAAGGACTAAAAATCATTTCTCCGCAATATTTTTTACTCGAATTATATATGCACGTATAAAAAATAAATAAAACATGTACGTACTGTACGTAATAAGGTCAAAATACTAGTCCATATATAGTGGAAAGAATTAATTTGAAAATTAAGAAGTTGAACCAACCAAATAAGTAATATTCATTTGTCACTTGGAGAGGTCAAAGAACATGTAGAGATAAAGATATTTATCTACAAAAATAAATGAGAAATTGAGGTAGGTGCAGTCATTACCTGTCAGTGATAGAAAAGGATGAATAATGCAAGGAAAAGCAAAGACAAGTAGGGAAAAGAAGCTTCATCAACACTAAAAGATACTCAATTCACACAATTAGTCTTGAAGTACGATTAGGTGAAGAGTGCAAATGAAAATTAAGTAGAGTCGTGGAACATGGGACATTGACGCGAAAGTCCATAGAGTTAAGTAAAGATTCTCAAGAAGAGGAATATAAATATAGTTTGTGTTCACGAGACTAAATGGATAGGTTCAAAGGCTCGAGATATGAACGAGTTTAAGTTGTGAAACTAAGGAGGTTAGGAATAGAAATAGAGTAGGCATTTTAGTAGATAGGAAGTTAAGGAAGCAAGTAGTAGAAGTTAGAAGGGTCAATGACGATTAAGATAGTTGTTGGAGGGTTTACTTTAGACATTATTAGTGTGTATGCATCACAAGCGGGTTTGGATGAAGAGGACAAGAGGCGCTTTTGAAAATATTTTGAATGAGGTGGAGTGAGGTGTCCACACTATGAGAAGATATCGGTAGAAGGTGAATCATTTTAATGGCCATTGTAGTTGTTGTTAAGTATTATAATTATATCTGATTTATTCCAGCATAAAATAATTATGAGTGATATAGTAAAATTATTATTTTATTAATTTTAAAGGGGTATATCAAATCAAACCTGAACAGATAAATATAAACGGAGGGAGTACTACACTAACATGTTTAATTTCTCCATTCTAAAGAGGTCTTTAAATGGCACTGTTGACACCCAATTTTGACCCATCTTTTAGTCATTTTTTATAATTTTAAGCATTTTAGGACACCGCATTTTAATCATCATTTTTTGGCATTTTTGTATATTTTTTACCTAACATTCTATGTTGTTTTATTTTTTATAAATTGACATCATGTTTTTACTTTAATTAGGTATTAAACATTTTTAAATATTATGTTATTATTGTTGCGCGATCATTTTATTTTACTAATTTTGCATCTCTTTAAATAATTAATTGACATCCCGTCTTTACTTTTAATTAGACATTAAATATTTGTTAAATATTGCATTTTTATTATTATTGCATCGGCATTTGCATTTTAATAATTTTTTGCATCTTTTTAAATAATTTTTTCTTTTAAAAAATAAATTCGTTTTGCATTTTTGTCAAATCACCCAAATCAGAAACCTGACTGGATCACCCAATCATGAAAACCAAAGCCCAAACTGAGACCCAAAAATGAAGCCCAGTACACCTTTCATTTTTTCCCTCCAATACCCAATACCCAATACCCAAAATCCTAAACCTAAATACCCCTATAAATAAAAACCTTACCCCCCCCCCCCCATTAAAAAGGACTAGCAGCTGCACACCCTCAGGGATCTCTCTCCTTTTCATCTCTAAACCCTTCCAATACCCTCATATTCTTCACTCATCATCACCCACACACCCCTCCAGTAAACCCGTCGACCATCCATACCACCACAATCCTAAATCGGCGAACCTTAACCTTCACCCCACCGAACTACGCCGAACACCCTAACATCATCCACACACCCCTACAGTGATTCCGTCGACCACTGTAGACTCGTCCTTCTTTCGCCGGAGTACCTTACGCCACTGTCGCCGGAGGTGATGACCGGTGGGAGCTCCTTTCTTCACCCCATCTCTGGTTACTGTGTCATTTTTTATTCCATGGATGTGTTTGGCTATGGTTTGCTTGTGCAAACGAATTGATTTCGCACCATTTCGTCTTCTCCGACGATCTTTGCTTGGTTTTATCCCCCTTTTTAAAATCAGTAGTTTTCTTTGTTGGACTGATTTTTGTGACTTTCAGTTATCTGTTGGCTGTGTTTGTCTCTTTTCGGTGACCCGTTATTTGCTTATCACTGTCCCATTATTGCATTTTCAGTCAAGGTTTTTGTTTAATCCTGTTGGGCTAAACTATTATGCCCGCTGTAGCTACTGCTTGCCCTTGTTCGTTTGTTGTTGAAGACGAACTGATTTGACTGGTTTGTCTCGCTCCGTCGAGTATGTTTTCTGGCAAGATACTTACTGTTATTTACTCTTGTCCTGTTATTGTTCACTGCCATGGTATTTTCAGATTAATTTTTGTCATTTTTGGTTAATTTGATGGATTCTGGAACTCAGTCGATGTTCTTGTTTAATCTGGTGTTGTTTTTTTTGAAATTTTATATTGGGTATTTTACTGATTTGAACATGATACTACACTTGATGGCCAATGAAAAAGTTATCCGTCGATTTTTGAGGCCTCAACAGTTGCAAAGACGGAAAATAAAATAAATGAAACTTTCAGGGCAATGATGATTTCTTTCACTTACACATGATAACCAACATGCGCTGGCAGAGCGAATTCTCGCAGCCGCACTTGTTTAGGATGTCCCACTTTATATTTTTATATATCTGAGCCCTCCGTGTTTAAAACTATTACTGTTTTAGCGCGGATCTGAAGGTTTTATTTATTTTATTGTTTCTAGCAATATTGGCCGATGAAGGAATCTTCGTCTGATTTTCAAGGCCTCCCCTGTGCAAAAGACGAGTTTATTTTTGGCTTTACTTATTAATTCTTATCATTGTTTTAAAATTATTTATTCTTACTAACAATTTTACTAAGTATTTATGCAGGTATCCGGAGATGCATTTCAAAAGAATGTCCTGGAGTTTTATTTTATGTCGCATTTAATTTTAGTTTTATTATTCCGTATTGCATTTTATTTTAATTGTAAATTATGAGAAATGCTTAGGGTATGTAGAATAAAAGCCAATATATAATTAACCTAGGTTTGAGCGGATAACCGCAAGTTAGCGGATCTTAAAGGATGTCTAACCCCTTTCCTTTAGGATAATAAAGAACTCTGATCCAGAATCTCATTAATTTCGCAGACCATTAAATGGAGATTAATTGCATTATTTTTATTGCAATAAATCAAGTGTCATAATTCACTTAAATAATTAGGTGGCGACTCCTTAAAATCAGCATTATTGCTCCATCCAGGAAACCGCGCCAAAAAGCAACGTTGCAGATACCGTTCAGACCCCAAGGTCAAAAACGGGTGTGACAGGCACCAATATTGAGAACATTAAACTTATCCACCCCAACTGCATAGATATTGGGAAGTACACTCTGGAGAAGCTAGTTACATGGGAAATATTTTTTGTTGACGAAGGAACCCGCAGCCGCTACTCTTTCGAGTGCGCACAGGGTAAACCCCGGACTGACGCAATAGCCTGTAAACCACGTCAGTCAATTAACCACACTTGACAAGCCATGTGTGACAGGCTCAACCAAGAAGGTTTATGCAGGGGATCGAACTCGTGACATTGCGGTCCCGCGCTCTATTGCTACACCAACTTGGCTACCCTTGCGGGTTACATGGGAAATATTTATCCAATAAAGCAGTTGTCCATAATATTTTTTAATTGGTCCAAAAAAAAAAGAATTATATTTTTAGTAATAATTTAATTTTAAAATATTCTTAATTTTATTATTTATAATTAGAAAAATATTTATAACTTATTTTTAAAAAAAAAAATTAAAATCTTTCTATTATTTTTAGATTTGTTATTAGTTATTACTCCGTTAGACACCATCAGAGAGCAACTTTTATCTATGCAGTTGGGGTGGAGGCTGGGTGCTCATGAAGAACCCATTATTTTTTACCCAAATGTTATATTTTTATATAGGAAACTAGTACCTGCAATGACATTTATACTTTTGCTTGGTTCATTTTACCCTAATACTCGTATTAAATGATGTATAATCTTAGTAGGACTTGAAAGTTGATTTGAAATTAATGTTATGGATAAAACAGAAAAAGTAAATTATCTAAATTTGACAAGTAAAAATGAAAATAAATAAATAGAATAGTAGACAAGTAAATGTGAAGAGAGAAAGTATAAAATTTATATGCACAATTAATGTATGTTTCACTTCAGTTTACTTGGTGCACAACACACACTTTGAGAAGTATAATTAATATTTTTTAAGGGCGTGCTGATAATTTAAAACGGAGGAAGTACTTCTGAGCCAATTTATGTGATGATACATCCCAAATGAAGGCTCGAGCTCTTTAAAGAAGATAGAGAAATACTATTGATTGGCATTTAAAATGAAAGGAACATAGGTGTAAAGGAATAAAACAGTACTCGTTGAAGCTCCATCCATTTAACTGCTAAAGAGGAAGAAGGGAAAAAAAAATGTACCTTGGTCTTTGCAAAGTTGTGGAATATTCCAAACTGGCTACAATGGCAAGACAATATATTTCACAGGCCAAAAATGGCTACCATGCCAAACCTTCAAAATATCGGAGGGGCATTTAATGTGATGTGCATCATTGACCGTAACGGGTGGCAACAGTGGTGCACAAGGCCACTAAAACCATCAAACGGAGCAGCAACAGTAATGGAACCAGTTCCATAATCATACATTAAGCCGAAAGGGACACGGCCTCAAAAATAATATATTTTGATAGGCCACAGGCAACAAACGAGTTAATAGCAGCAAGGAACAATGCTCCACCATCACAGGCAATTAGTCTCAGGATAGCATATTTGCATTATTGATCTAACGGGTGAAATAGTGGTGGATAAGGCCACTAATAGCGTCAAATGGAGCCACAATAGGAATAGAACAAGTTCCATAATTATAGACTAGACCTAAGGGACAAGGCCTCAAAAATAATATATTTTAAGGGGCCACAGGCAGCAACCGAATACTAGTAACAAGGAATGACAGGCAAGTGGTCTCAGAACAGTAACGGAACAATTTCATATTCATAGGACAAGGCCAAAACAATAATATATTTTAATAGGTCACAGCCAACAACCTAATAGCAGGGAACAATGTTCATAGACAACTGGTCTCAGGATAGCATAATTAGCTTTACATCATTTGACCGTAACAGGCGGCAACAGTGGTGGACAAGGCCTCTAAAAGCGCCAAACGGAGAAGGCAACAGTAATGGAAAAAGTTCCATATCCATAGACTAGACTGAAGGGACAAGGCCTAAAAAACAATATTTTTTAATAAGTCACAGGCAGCAACAAAAGTAATAGCATCTGGGAACAATGTTCCAGCATCACAACTCATCCTGAGCACCATATAAATCTAGTAACAACTAACAACTACAAAAGAGAAATTCTCTCTAACTCAACTTAGGGACATTAGGATTCCGAGCACTATAAACCTATAAAATGAGAGCACTCTTAGTTTGTTTAACACATCTGGTTTGTTGACAGAGTGCTATGTGAAGTTTGAATCTAGATAATGTAACTCTTGAGAGGCGCTAATGATAATCGTCTATATGAAATTATACACTAGCATACTTTTAGCAATTCAAGAGAATTTTTTTATACAAACCCTTAAAAATACATCAATCATATCAATAAAATATCTAGAGGTAGAGATGACGACAATTAGTCATTAGCCAGAAGAATTAATTCAAATATCTACAACTTGCGTGATAGAGGTACCTATAAAAGGCAACAGTAAATCACCGCACAGCTACAGCCAAGAAATATGATTGCTTAGATTGAAAGAGACATGTAGTAAATGATGTTTGTAAGCTAGTTTCCATCATTATCATATTCCATGCAATTGCGGCAAATACATGAAATATTTGCGCTATAGGGGACTGGCAAACGTCCCAATGCCAAACAGCCGTTAGAGTGTCTTTGGCCCATATATTTCATGCACTATACATGTCCATAATACGTACCACCCTGCACCCTGCATTCTAAAACGGTTCTACTACCAATTCGTACTAAATTTGAACTTGAAAAGTGCATTGTGTTAAAATTTCATAAAATTTCGTACTAGTCAGGATATAATACTTTTTCCTCAGTTTTTTTGTCCAAAAGCTCATGCAAAGTATATTTAAAGGGGAGTCATGGTGGTCCCTCAGCTTGAATCTCAGGAGTAAATCGAAAGTTGGATCTACATTGGATCTCACCCGAATCACCCCATCTATCCTCCTGAGGAGGAGTTTGGTGGGACTTTGGATGGGGTAAGAATTCATCCACTAGATTTGGAAGAACATTACATTTAATCTTCATATCCATCTCTTGATATTTTCTACCTCATTCAAAAATGTCGAACATTGATAACATTAGGGTTGTGTTGTACTGAAACGGTAAGATCGTTCACGAATTAATTTATGAGTGTTATAGTGTCCCTCTTCATTAGACTACAAACAGTACAAAGCATTTATCAGTAACATATGTAAAAGAATGGGTGTTACAGTATTTTAAGACAGTTTTGGGACAAGCCCCGAGGCTTTCTCCAGGGTGGGGCACTGGTAAAATGCCTCGAGGCTTACGTGTGGGGCTTAGTTTTGTGAGACTTATGCTCTAAACAAGCCTACTGACATACGCTTCGGGCTCGCCTAATAATTCAATTCTTACAGAATTATGAGTCAAATTTCTTATTTTACACTGTTGACCTTCATAATTCTTTAATAAATAAATGATGCTTAATAGTTTTTCATCCATAGAAATAATAAGATTGAGATTAACTAAATAACAAGTCATAGTAATGCATGTTTATTGTTTGAGAATACTATGAGAGCATTTCTTTTAAGAATACATAGCCAAATTTTACATCTTCTTCATTCGTCTTTTGTTTTTGCCCTTGTCTCAAATTATCATATTTTATTATTTCGCTACTCCCTCTCTTTCCCAATTTAATCTTCATATCCATCTCTTATATTTTCTACCTCATTCAAAAATGTCGAACATTGATAACATTAGGGTTGTGTTGTACTGAAACGGTAAGATCGTTCACGAATTAATTTATGAGTGTTATAGTGTCCCTCAAAAGCCAACGTGAAGTTTTCAATTTCATTAGACTACAAAGCATTTATCAGTACCATATGTAAAAGAATGGGTGTTACAGTATTTTAAGACAGTTTTGGGACAAGCCCCGAGGCTTTCTCCAGGGTGGGGCACTGGCAAAACGCCTCGAGACTTACGTGTGGGGCTTAGTTTTGTGAGACTTATGCTCTAAATAAGCCTACTGACATACGCTTCGGGTTCGCCTAATAATTCAATTCTTACAAAATTATGAGTCAAATTTCTTAGTTTACACTGTTGACCCTCATAATTCTTTAATAAATAAATGATGCTTAATAGTTCTTCATCCATAGAAATAACAAGATTGAGATTAACTAAATAACAAGTCGTAGTATTGCATGTTTATTATTTGAGAATACTATGAGGGCATTTCTTTTAAGAATACATAGCCAAATTTTACATCTTCTTCATTGGTCTTTTGTTTTTGTCCTTGTCTCAAATTATCATATTTTATTATTTCGCTACTCCCTCTCTTTCCCAATTTATATTACACACTTTCCTTTTTAGACAGTCCCAAGAGAATGACACACTTCCTTATTTGACAACAATTCAATTCTTAAAGAATTATGAGTCAAATTTCTTAGTTTACACTGTTGACCCTCATAATTCTTTAATAAATAAATGATGTTTAATAGTTTTTCATCCATAAAAATAACAAGATTGAGATTAACTAAATAACAAGTATAATTCTTTAATAAATAAATGATGCTTAATAGTTTTTCATCCATAGAAATAACAAGATTGAGATTAACTAAATAACAAGTCGTAGTATTGCATGTTTATTGTTTGAGAATACTATGAGGGAATTTCTTTTAAGAATACATAGCCAAATTTTACATCTTCTTCATTGGTCTTTTGTTTTTGTCCATGTCTCAAATTATCATATTTTATTATTTCGCTACTCCCTCTTTCCCAATTTTCTTCTTCATTGGTCTTTTGTTTTTGTCCTTGTCTCAAATTATCATATTTTATTATTTCGCCACTCCCTCTTTTCCAATTTATATTACACATTTTCCTTTTTAGACAGTTCCAAGAAGAATGACATGCTTCCTTATTTGACAACAAGTTAACTTTAAACCTTACATTTTATGCTTAACGAAATGATCTATATTTATTTCTTAAACTCCGGGACGGAGTATTTGAAAGTAATTTTTTTATTCATGAAGCAGTGATGTTTTAATTATAATACTGATGTCTCAAATTATCATATTTTATTATTTCGCTACTCCCTCTTTCCCAATTTTCTTCTTCATTGGTCTTTTGTTTTTGTCCTTGTCACAAATTATCATATTTTATTATTTCGCTACTCCCTCTTTCCCAATTTATATTACACATTTTCCTTTTTAGACAGTTCCAAGAAGAATGACACACTTCCTTATTTGACAACAAGTTAACTTTAAACCTTACCTTTTATGCTTAACGAAATGATCTATATTTATTTCTTAAACTCCGGGACGGAGTATTTGAAAGTAATTTTTTTATTCATGAAGCAGTGATGTTTTAATTATAATATTGATGTCTCAAATTATCATATTTTATTATTTCGCTACTCCCTCTTTCCCAATTTTCTTCTTCATTGGTCTTTTTGTTTTTGTCCTTGTCTCAAATTATCATATTTTATTATTGCGCTACTCCCTCTTTTCCAATTTATATTACACATTTTCCTTTTTAGACAGTCCCAAAAAGAATGACACACTTCCTTATTTGACAACAAGTTAACTTTAAACCTTACCTTTTATGCTTAACGAAATTATCTATATTTATTTCTTAAACTCCGGGACGGAGTATTTGAAAGTAATTTTTTTATTCATGAAGCAGTGATGTTTTAATTATAATACTGATGTTTTATTCATAGTTTCTATATCATTGCATTATTTATACTTGTATAATTTTATTTTCTATGAATTTCTTTAATCATGCATGTTTTTAATTTTTTAAACTATTAACGTATTTTTTAATTTTGTGTTATTATACTATTTTAATACATTATACATTAAAAATTTAAAGATCCATGGGGCTTATTCCCTATGCATCGGCCTTGTCCCATGTTAAGTAAAATGTCTCGCCTCACGCTCCCGCCTTTTAAAACACTAGGTGTTGATATTCGAGATTTTTTTTGTGATAGGAAGATTCTCATATTCAGTTTCATCACAAGGTTTAGCAGATTTTGTCGAGTTCAAAGTTGATGATGATGAAACTTTGATTGTTTTCTAAAGTCGTCTGATGATCATAGGGACCAAGTCGTGCTAAACATGCTTGAAATGGATGTCAACACGACACCTAGGACCCGTCCTGAAGTCCCGCCTAGTCAGGATAACAATCAGGGTTTTCATGAAGACATTGATAAATATTAATGAAAAACTTTGAGGCCGGATTTGAACCAATCTTACGAGGCAAATTATGGTACCGCTACAAATCAACAAATTATCCATCTGAGTGATAGATGTCTATTATTATTATTTGTAGTATCATATCTTCATTATTCGTATAGTAACGTTGTTTAGGTTATCGACCTGATATGGGTAATATCTGAAAATATGAACAAGAAAATAATGTCGAGGTTCCTCTTAATTTAGATGTATCTAGAACATCCACAAGCCAAATGGAGCAAAATGTTGATCCATCCTCAAGTTTTGCTGCTGCAGATTTCATTTGGATATATTATATAGTTTATATCTTTTGATATTCAGTAGTTTAAATGTTTTACCTTCTTGTGTAGGGGAAATGAAAGACAAGACAAGCTTGTACTAAAGTTCTCCTAGCATATAGATGATATTGATAGAACATGATAGTGATGAGCCACACAATGCGGAGGAGTCATGTGATGAACTCTTGAAATATTTCCTGAAGCGATTGAAATATTTCCCAACAACGAGCTGGAAATAATACTTCTATAATTCTTGTAAATCCCCAAGAGTAACAAAATATTAAAGTGCCACCTCCTTTGCTTCCGGGAATAAGGATGATGATTTCTCTATAAACGTTCGTTATTAATCGTACCCTGCAAAAATGAAAGTAAATAGTTAGTAAAAAAGATATGCCACCTTAACGTGTGGCGTTTATAGGAATAAACATAATTAATAAGACTTCTTCCTTTTGAGATTTTTTATCACGGAAGCTCAGATCTGTGTTTGTTATTCAGCAAAAGAAAACCCGGTCATGTCGTGGCTGCAAACTACTGCAAATTCTTTCGCCTTACCACTATCTAGATCTTTCTGCTTTGATTTAACCGAAGGGGCCAAACTGAGGGACGACTATTCCGAAGGGAAGTCGGTCATGTCGTGGCTGCAAACTAGTGGCTCGTCAGCCATTCTAGTTGCCCGGCCAAGCTACATGTCTGCAAATTCTTTCGCCTTACCCCTATCTAGATCTTTCTGCTTTGATTTAACCGAAGGGGCCAAACTGAGGGACGACTATTCCGAAGGGAAGTGGCCACAAAATTATTAACATCGGCCTTTGTGATATATTTGTTCAAATCAGTGAAGTTCCATCAAGTGTCAACCTATCAGCAGGTCATAAAAAAAAAACTATATAGCAGCAGCTATTTGCCCCGAACTGTCTCAAAAGTGCAGCTCATTTCAACCTAAAACTGTGAATCAATCATGAGTAGAGCCAGATGCTTATAAGCTCAAAATACCTTCAGTTTAAGATTTGAAATACCAATGTCATCGACCGCAGTAATGGTATTCCTTCACTAACAATCTTAGGGTTCTTTGTGCGCTTTCATAATTTTATAAAGTTAAATCAAAGCAGATACAAAATAGTATTAGCTGAGTAACGTGCAAGTATATATAAATCGTACTGCAAAAAAAACATAATTCAACTATCAATTCTTTAAAATGTGATGTGCATCATTGACCGTAACGGGTGGCAACAGTGGCGGACAAGGCCACTAAAACCATCAAACGGAGCAGCAACAGTAATGGAACCAGTTCCATAATCATACATTAAGCCGAAAGGGACACGGCCTCAAAAATAATATATTTTGGTAGGCCACAGGCGACAACCGTGATAATAGCAGCAAGGAACAATGTTCCAGCATCAGAGGCAACTAGTCTCAGAAAAGCATAATATGATGTGCATTATTGACCGTAACGGGTGGTGGACAAGTTCCATATCCATAGACTAGACCAAAGGGACAAAGGCCTCAAAAATAATATATTTTGATAGGCCACAGGGAACAAACGAGATAATAGCAGCAAGGAACAATGCTCCAGCATCACCGGCAATTAGTCTCAGGATAGCATATTTGCATTATTGACCGTAACGGGTGAAATAGTGGTGGATAAGGCAATAGTAATAGAACAAGTTCCATAATTATAGACTAGACCGAAGGGACAAGGCCTCAAAAATAATATATTTTAAGGGGGATTGTTATTTGCACCGTGGTATTTGCAGTCACATCACTGCAAATACCACGGTTTTGTGCAGTGATGTGACAAATTTTAAAAAAAAAAAAATTAAAAAAAAAAACGGCGTAATTTTTTTCCTTTTTCTTTTTTTTCCTTTTTTTTTTTCTGATTTCATTTTTTTTAAAATTATATTATCTAAGATAATATTAATTTAGTATATTAAATAATAAGACGGAAAAAACAATAACTATTATAATCAATGATAATTAGTAATATAAAAAATCTCTTAAATATTGGAAACCATTTTTTATCACTTTCTCACTTACTCTTTTTTTTTATTAAATTAAAAAATAACAAAATAAAATAAAATTGCACTAAACTTATTGTATTCAATAAAAAAAAAAAATTACATTTCAACGTATCAAAAAAATACAAATATACATCACGAGTCACTAACTAAATTTATTTGACCGTGACAATTTTCTTATTTTTGTATTTATGGAACCAACTTTTTCTGCTGTACTAGAAACGGTAGGGACAAAGTATTTTGTCTCATGATCAGCAGATAAAACAAAATTTACCCTTTCTAAGCGCATGCTAGTGTCCCTTAATAATAAAGAAATTGATTAAGAGTTAAATATGAAGATTAGGTAATTCTATTAAGAACTTCCTGTCTCTTAATTATTTTGTCTGGTTCCATAAATACAAAAATAAAAAAATTGTCACGGTCAAATAAATTTAGTTAGTGACTCGTGATGTATATTTATATTTTTTTTGATACGTTGAAATGTAAATATTTTTTTTTTATTGAATACAATAAGGTTAGTGCAATTTTATTTTATTTTGTTATTTTTTAATTTAATAATAAAAAAGAGTAAGTGAGAAAGTGATAAAAAATAGTTTCCAATATTTAAGAGATTTTTTATATTACTAATTATCATTGATTATAATAGTTATTGTTTTTTCCGTCTTATTATTTAATATACTAAATTAATATTATCTTAGATAATATATCTTTAAAAAAAACGAAATCAGAAAAAACAAAAAAAAAAGGAAAAAAAAGAAAAAGGGAAAGGGAAAGGGATGATGGGACGATTCAGGGGGTAGGGGCAGGGCGTAGGGGGGCAGAGGGTAGGGGCAGGGGGCAGTGATGATGGGACTGTTTGGGGGTATTTGCAGTGAGGGGACAGCAAATACCACGGTGTATTTAGCTGTCCCCATTTTAAGGGGCCACAGGCAGCAACCGAATATTAGTAACAAGGAATCACAAGCAAGTGGTCTCAGAACAGTAACGGAACAATTTCATATTCATAGACTATACCGAAAGGGACAAGGCCAAAAAAATAATATATTTTAATAGGTCACACGCAACAACCGAATAGCAAGGAACAATGTTCCAGCAACATAGAGGTTCCAGCAACATAGGCAACTGGTTTCAGGATAGCATAATTAGCTTTACATCATTTGACCGTACAGGCGGCAACAGTGGTGGACAAAGCCTCTAAAAGCGCCAAACGGAGCAGGCAACAATAATGGAAAAGTTCCATATCCATAGACTAGACTGAAGAGACAAGGCCTAAAAAATAATATTTTTAATGAGCCACAGGCAGCAACAAAAGTAATAGCATCTGGGAACAATGTTCCAGCATTACAGGCAACAGTGGTGGACAAGGCCTCTAAAAGCGCCAAACGGAGCAGGCAACACAGTAATGGAAAAAGTTCCATATCCATAGACTAGACCCAAGGGGCAAGGCCTAAAAAATAATATTTTTAATGAGCCACAGGCAGCAACAAAAGTAATAGCATGCTGGAACATTACAGGAAACTAGTCTCATTATCGAATATTTGCATCATTGACCGTAATGGTCGGTGGACGGACGCCCACTAAAAGCGTCAAATAGAGCAGCAATAGTAATAGAACAAGTTCCTTATCCATTTATTAGACAAAAGGGACGAGGCCTAAAAGATAATAGTATATTTTAATAGGCCACGGGCAACAAACGAAAAAATAGCAAGAAGGAACAATGTTCCAGCATCACAGGCAACCCAGGATAGCATAATAAGCTTTGCATCATTGACCGTAACAGGCGGCAACAATGGTGTATAAGGCCACTAATAGTGTCACATGGAGCAACAACAGTAATGGAACGGTATTGTTCCTTCTTGCTATTTTTTCGTTTGTTGCCCGTGGCCTATTAAAATATACTATTTGATAGGCCATAGGCAACAACCGAAATAATAGCATCTACGAACAATGTTGCAGCATCACAGGCAACCGTTAACAATGTTGCAGCATCACAGGCAACCGTTAACAATGTTGCAGCATCACAGGCAACCGTTGTCACGATAGCATAATAAGCTTTTTATCATTGACTAACGGGCGACATATGGTGGAAAAGGTAACTAAAAGCGTGAGACTCTCAGCCGCAAAATATGCCGGGGAGATAGAGCAAAACCAGATCTTTTGGGATAAAAAGGGTTTTGCTTCATCAAAGCAGCATATCTGAGGGGCAGGTGGAGGCAGCAAACGGGTGGCCTCAAAATATTCTAGGGACATAGAGCAAAACCGGATCTTCGTGGATGAAGGGGTTTCGCTTCATTGAGGAACGGCTTTTTCTGGGGGGCAGGGGGAGGAAGCAGGTAGGGGGCCTCAAAATATGTCAGGGAGATGGAGCAAAATCGGATCTTCTGGGATGAAGAGGTTTCACTTCATCAGAACGGCATATTGTGAAGGACATGGGGAGGCACAGCAAATGGGTGGCCTCAAAATATGCCGGGGAGATTGAGCGAAACCGGATCTTCTGAGATGAAGGGGTTTCGTTTCATGGGAACGACATATTCTGAGGGGCAGGGGAAGGCAGCAGACCCGGGGGGGGGGGGCTCAAAATATGTTGGGGAGATGGTCGTTTCATGGGAATGGCATATTCTGAGGGGCAGGGGAAGGCAGCAGACCCGGGGGGGCTAGAAATATGTTGGGGAGATGGAGCAAAATCAGATCTTCTGGGATGAAGGGGGTTTCGCTTCAACGGAACGGCATATTCTGAGGGGCATGGGGGTGGCCTCAAAATATCCCGGGGAGATTGAGCGAAACCGGATCTTCTGGGATGAAGGGGTTTCGCTTCATCCAAACGGCATATTATGAGGGGCAGGAGCCGTCTAGGAGTTCCGTGTAGACCCTAATACGATTAGTGTCGATATGTGAAGGCATGTAGGGTAACACTATGTCAGTTCTTCATTCGATCTAAGGATGTAATGAGAAAATATAAATGTTCGATCTATCATCGAGACATTTGAATGAATAATGATTATTTAATTAAGTCGAAATTGGATTTCGGATTTAATTAAAATGAAAACGAAACAACGTAGACGTCGAGGTCGCGGCGCCTGTGCCAGTGGGCGATGCGACCCATCATGCGCCGTTTTACTGGCCCACGAGAACTAAATAGAGGGTTTATTTCATTATTCAATTACACAATTCATTTATATACTCCAGTTCTTTCATTCAGAAAGAAAAAAAAAGGCAGGGATATCTTCATTACATGTCCAGTAAAGGAAAAAACTAGATTACGGACGGGAGATGATCACTTAAGGACAGAACATCATTTTTATTCGGGAGATGCGATAAACTCAGTCCAGAATGCGAAAAAATAAACCTACTAATTCCTTCCCGCAAATGTTGATTCGCCTAGTGTAACCATGCATTTGAAAACAGAGGGACAACATATATATCAGCTTTACATGAGTCGTAATCATTAACATAGGAAAACGGAGTTTAAACAAAATGGCGACATGAAAAAGAAAATGATATTAGGCTAATGGCGAAAACATTCAGCATTTGTTTCAATTAAACAAGAAGAATACAGAGGCGTGGCGTCCAAAACGTGAATAAAACAGAATTTCTAAAGCGATGAAGACATTCGACCTTTATTTTTTTGATAAACATGGAACGAAACAGAAATCATTCAATAATTTACTTATATTTAAAGCATGAAATGAGGAAGAATACGATCCTGTTTTGGGGCGACGAGTTATTGAATCGATCTTTCACCAACCTGTTTTGAGGGATTGATTTTGAGTCGATCAAACAGCCTGAAACTCAAACAAGGTGAGTATTTATAGAAGAAAAATTCGAATTCAATTTGGCCAAAAGAGCCGTTTGAGTAGAAGGAACGTTGGTGGGGAAAGAGGGTTTGGGCCAACCGGTTTGGGCCGATCTCGAAATAAGACAAGAGAGGGGAGGGTGGATTGCCCTTCAAACGGGATGGTCTTTAATTTTTGCCCTTCGGACCGTAAATGATTTACTTCACGTGCGAGGTTTTTCGTGTCAATTCCAACATAGATTTTGAACATAATCTTCCGTATTCTCCTCCTTTCTGCTGACGTTGGCTCACGTTGCCACACAATCTAACGACATCGAACTTATCTCCTCTTATAAGCTTGAGAATCAACTTTACATTTCATTTAAAAATCAACTTTACATTATATTTTTGTCATACAAAATGCATACTATACATACAATATTTTATAAAAAAGTTTTTTGCCCAAGATCAATTTTATACGTAATTATATTACACCCGTGTAAGTATATACTTTTTCATGTTTTTTTACAAAAACAAAACTCAATCTTACATTACATTTTATTTAGCTATGCCATGCAAACATATACTTTATCAAACCAAACAATTTTACATGTATTTTAAAAATATTTCCATGCAAATGCATATTTCTCATATCTAAATGCCTCTTTTAAATTAACTCTTTGCTACATCATTTTTCTTAAAACTGCATACTTTTAAACATGTATTTGTAGCATAATAATTAACCTAAGTTTGACCGGACCACTGCATGTTAATCTTAAAGAATGCCTAACCCCTTCTCTTTAGGATAATAGAAAATTCTTATCCAGAATCCCATAGTTTCACAGACCATTAAATGGAGTTCATTTTGCAGTATTTTTAGTTAATATTTAGGTGTCCTAATTTACCGTAGAATAATTAGCTGACGACTTCTTAATCTTTACATAATTCAGGAAGCACCAATATGTTGTACTCCGCTATGACCTAGTTAAAACAGGATACGCCACTAATTATGCCGGAAGAGACAAGATTATGTCAGGAGAGGCAAAATTTCAGTGTTTTCAGCGAGCAAAAAAATATTATTTTTCAATATACAAAAAAATTGCCAGTTTACTTAATGTTAAGAAAATTATGCCAAATGGGGCATAATTTCAGTTTCACAAGAGAAACACAACCCTTTAGTACTGCTGAGATTATACTGGAGGAGACAAAATTATGCCAGAAAAGGGTAGGCTGGTCTAGCCTGAAGATTATACACTTGAGGGCGCCTGTGTTGGTTCAATTCTTTAAAAATGTTGTCCGGTGCATTTAAATTCTTCAAAAATAGTATTCCTTCCGTCCCATACTAGTTGTCATGTTTATACTTTTAAGAGAGCTAGTTTGACTAATTTTTTTAAATTAAATTTGACCAGATCAACTCAAGTTGATGAAAAATACATTTTAAAATGTTCGATCGGATTAACTCAATTTGATTAAATGAATGCTCGAAGATAGTCTTTTATATTTATCCCATAATCCCTATTTTGTACCTCTCTCCCAAATGCAATCATTCAAGCAACGTGTTTTACTGTTTCAGGAGATTGAATAAGAATTTATTTCCCTTTTATTATTAAGTTATTTCAATTATTCTTAATTGCTTTTCCTAGTCTACTTATTACTTCATTTGTCTCAATTTATGTGGCACCGTTCGAATTTCGAGAGTCAAACAGTTTAATTTCGACTGTGAATCCTTTAATTTTTTAAATAAAATTTATATATTTGAAAACTACGTAAAAAGTATCACAAGTCACAATAATTAACAGTTCAAAACATTTAAACAATATATGAATAAATTACAACCAAAGAAACATAAATTGGGACGGATGGAGTATTGTGTTGCTTCAAACTTATTATCAATGATTTACAAATAACTTGACTAATTTTGTTGCCATAGACCCCCTTTTGACAGATTCAACTGGTTTTTCTAATAAACAAATTCTAGACTAAACAAAATTCATAAAATATTATATAACTTAAATTATGGGTAAAACACCTAGGTAAATTATACGTTTCTATAGAGGGGGACTATAGGCACAATATATTTACCCGTTTTTGTCCATAGCCATTTTAATTACTTAAATACCATATATATTATGCAAGATTGAAAGGGGGAATATGGATTGTGTTAGCAAATAGTGGGTTGTCCGTCCTCCCACATCCGATGTTAGCAAATATGGATTGTCCTTCCACATCGACAAAAGAAACTTTATAGCATTGTGCAGAAATAAATTGCCCGAAGCATTGCATTGACTTCGCCATTTTGTCTGTGCGTTGCTACGTGTGTTAGATTGCTTTCCTTTTAGTTTCAATTGTTGTTTTTTCTATTTCGTCATCTTTTTTTTGTCTTTTTATTTTCTTTTAGAGATAATAATAATAAAATCTCAAAATAAAAGTATTAACTAAGCTCCGTATTAAAAATATTTGATGCGATTAAACCCGTAATTTGGAGAGAAATTGATAAATAATCATTTTTGTTTTGTACTAGCGTTTCAAAACTATTAAGTCTTAAGTTATTTTTATTGCGAAAATAAAAATGTAACAAACATATTCCTAGTTAAAGCATGGAACTCCAGGAAACTTATAGTGGAGTTTGAACATTAACACCAATTTCACTTGTCATTGTTTTGAATTTTCAGCATCATGTAACCGAGTTGTTCCAGATTTTAGCTAGATTTATTTGTGTGCAGATATTATTTTCATGTTACAACTATTTCTCAATTATATTTCAAACAATATCTAAATATTAAAACTAACATCCAGTCAAATATTTACCGTAATTTATTATCTAAATCCGCCACGTGTCGGTGCATGTGTGGTGTTGCTAAAAATGCAAGTCGAACACTACATATATTTAAAACGATTTTTCTGTGGACGTTAGTCCATAGAAAAGTTCAAGATACCATGAAAAACAATGGGAACTCTAACAAACAATGACACTGATCTGGGAAATATTTTATTCACATTTCGTGTATACATTAAACTGATAAATATGGCATCATTCCTTTTTATTTTTCTTGTTGCTCAACTGTGATTAAGCATAATACATTACACTTTGCATTTTGATGCTGAAAGGGGAATTGTCGCACTTAAACTATGGAATAATAAAATCAGCAAAGAAGAACAGAGGTAAACTTAAAGACAGTAAGTAATGTTCCCAAAAATGTTCTGTGACATGAACTGAAACATTAACAAAAACGCAGAACTAAAAACTGAGTTTAAGATGCAATGAAATAAATCAAGGACACCCAAGATTGTTTTTCATAAGTTATATAATTGTATATAACTTATAGTGGTCTCATGACCAAAAATTTATTGTATAAAAATTATACAATCTTACAAATCCCTTGAGAATGAATAGTAATCCGTGAAACAAAAAGGGATTAAAAAGAAGTTAAATCCTAACTTCTAAGCCTGAAAAATCTATCTAAAATAGAAGTGAAAAACACCCTATTACAATTGCTTTGAGTTGAAAGAGCAAGTATAGATCTAAGAAAGCAATTCGTAATTTTGAACAAGTGTAATCACAAAAACAGTCGCTCGATCCAAATTGCTTGAGGCAATATTTGAGACGTCTCAGATCTGAATTTTGTTCTGCAAAAACTGGATATCAAAACCTTGGAGTGAACCTTCTATTTATAGTGGAGAGTCCACCCGAGAGGCTCCTTGATTCTCGGTGGAGGTTGAGCAGAATAGGGTTGGTTGGAGCTGTTCTTCAGCCTTAAAACTCTCACCAGATTTGACTTTGTCTTCCTGAGAATGCTCCTTCCGCATGCACTCTCCTCGACTTGGTCTTGTCAAGTACTATCGTGTTTCCCTTAGCTCCTAACCAAGCCAAACATTCACGTGATAAAATCTTCTCGACTTCGACCGCCTGAAGATAGGCAAACTTATGCGAAATGTCCTCCCGGATGTCACGACATTTGGGATGACATTTTCCTGTTTTTACTTAACACCAAAAAGAGACATGTTACGGAAAATGTTAGGACACAGAACCTAACACTAACAATCTCCCCCTTTTTGCCTTTCTTCACAAAACTAAATAGTTCACTGATTTTATCACTGGCAAATCTCTCAACCTTTAACCTGAAACAGTTATAAAGCACGATATATACATTATGTGCCAGTAAGTTACTCGAATCAGAGTAAGATGCAAATGCGAGTATACATCTAAAGGATTAATGCACTGAAACCATCAATATACACATAAACAGTATAGAATAAATAGCAATATATAAACAGAATTAAAATGTCTCAAACTGTCAAGCCAAATAACTACAGTCCACAACTAAAAGTATTCAACAACTGCTACTTAGCAGCCTAAACACAGCAACACAGCCTCAGAGCTATTTCATTTTCAGATGTCTTCTGGTTTCATCTCCCCCTGCATCAAGATCCTCTGCTGAGCATTCACCGCTACGCTTGCTCGCAGACTGCACTCCATCTCCCTTGGGAAGAAAGCAAAAATAGGTAACGTTCCCTAGCTTCCACTGTGGCTTTTCAGACCTGGTCCACTCGCGATCCGACATTGAGCTTTGCAATCTCTTGCACCAGCCAAGCAGTTGTAAAGGACGACTGTGAGATGTTACCGGAGATGTCTGGGACATTTCTGGTAACACTAGCACTTCCAGCTGTATTCGTCCATGGAAGATCAATGACTCTGCTCTTGCTCTTCAGGATCGTCTGATTAACGACGTATACTTCAGGTTCTTTCCAGAGCAGATCCTGCTTAGGGGCTTGAAATCCCTGTGAGGTTAGTACCTTAAAGATCAATGAGGGAAAGGGAAGGATGATACCTGTGTCCTTTTCTGCCATATTTACAATCTGTTGAAAGATTGTTTTTCCTATATCAACACTTAAACCTTTTCCTATTTTGTACAGGAACAATGCTTGTTCAATTGTTACAATTGATTTGTTCAAAGAACACAACCAATTGTGTATCATTAACTTGTGCAAAACAACAAATAAGGCAGTGAGTCTGGATGTTGGACACCTTGAAACCCATTTCTTCACCACTCCACCTGAGGTATGAAATCACTTCATCCCTATCATTTATCACTTCCGCTCGCCTCTCATCATCATTCACTCTATTCAAACATTGGTTAATTGTAGTCGGTGTGAAGTCATAAAATTTGTTATAGAAACACTTTCCCAAAGTTTTTCGACTTGGGTTTCTCTGTTTGCTTGTTAGATTTGCATAAAATAACTTCACTACCTTGTCTACATAAGGACATTTGTTATTTACGAATCTAGTAGATTTCTTGAAGTGAAGAAATCCACCGCACCGTGGCTACTACAAGACGCGATGTCCAATACCTTCTCGGTTCGAATGGCTCGACCGTTGAACCAAGACCAATGTTTGAGTGATCGTCATAAAAATTCGGGAGAGAAAGGGGTTACCTCAGACGCAGATTCAGAGCTACTGCTTGTTAGACCTCGGACACTGGAATCTGAAGATGATTCAGAAGATGTCATAACATTTTATGTGACATCTTGAGGGGTTGATGATGATTTTGTTTCCCCTGAAGTATGACCAGATTTCTTGAAATAAAACTTCTGGAGGGTGTCGTCTGGAATCTCATCTTCCTCACTGGATTCTGGCAGATTCGTGACGGAAGGTGAAGCAGGTGATTCCGGTTGGGACTCACCCGAAAGGGTCTTTTCTGAATCAGCAGAACTGGAGCTTGTAGAGGGAGGAGTCGCTGACTTATTCCTTTTGGTGGGAGATTTACCACTGCCAAAGGCCTTCTCAAAGTTTCGGACCGATCTCCGAGTGGGAAAAGCTGCTTGATTTGTCCTCTTTGGAAGGACGGAAACATCCGGGGTTTCCTCTAAGTTGATAGGATTGTTTGTTTCCCCTGGATAGGCGATTTCTAGAGGTTCTTGAAAGATACTTACCACCAAATCTGTGCACAATGGTGGACTTGTGCTCATTGGAGAGTGTTCTGGGACTGATGGTGACATTTTTGGTGACATGGGTGAGACATCCATTGGAGAGAAAGGGGAAGGAGAGAAGGAGAAGTTAGGGTTTTCGGGTTTACAGGAATGGGAGTAGTTTGTGAGATTGGTGCCTTGAAAGAGGGATTCATTGTGGGTGATGTACGAAAATTTTGTTCCCGCCCCTTTTTTTTTTTTTTTTTTTTTTTTTTTTTTGTTGTTGTTTCTTGGAGGAATTTTCTTTGGAAGTGAGAATTAGTAATTAGTGAATGGTTATTTATACACTTGGCAAAAACTATCTACAATAGTGTTTAAGTTCTATACAAAGACTAGTTCCTAAGGTTTAGAGGTTGTTTCAAAATAGACATCAAAACCAAGAGAAATTTTTCAACAAAAACCAACTTAACATTAATTGACAAAAATCTGGAAATCTGAGTGTTATCAGAAATGTTAGCACATTTTGTGTAACACGGGAGTCATTTTCTCATAGAGCAATGTAGCTAGAACTAAACAAGACACTTTATAGAGTTTTGTCTCTAAATTGGTGGAACAATGTATATTGAGTCCAAATAGATAAGATCTTGTGTCTATCATTATTAGTATGTTGATACTCCTATAGAATAGGAACGGTATCAATTTTGTGGGCTTTGCCCAACATTTTACAATTGCCGAGGAATTTAAGGCTTTGCCTTATTTTTTGATACTCCCTTTTTATGATTTTTGTATCATCGCAGAGAACGGTATCATTTTAAAAAGGTGTTCCTTTGAGAAGTCATGACCCGTTAGAAACACAAAACAACTTTAATATTTACCGACAAGAAGCAGTTCCAGATTTTACACTGGATGAATGTTACCACAAATGTCAGGGACATTTCGGATAACACACTCCAGCAGTGTCAATTTTTATATTGAACAGAGACCGAGAGAGTTTTTCAAGTTTGAAAACCTCTCATGATCTAAAGCTTTTGTAAAAATATCAGCTAGTTGATGAGAAGTGTCAACATAATCGATTCTAACTATTGCTTTTTCAACCAAGTCTCAAGAAAGTGATGTCTTATATCTATATGTTTGTACGAGTCTTGAACCGGATTTTTAGATATATTGATGGCACTCATATTATCACAGTACAAAACTAAGATATTTTTTGAAACACCATAATCGTCTAACATGTGTCTTAGCCATATTAATTGAGAGCAACAACTCCCCGCTGCTACATATTCAGATTCAAGAATGAGAGTGAGACACAATTTTGTTTACGACTGTACCAGGAAACTAAGTTATTGCCAAGGTAAAAACATCCTCCACTAGTACTTTTTCTATCTTCCACATCCCCAGCCCAATCCGAGTCACTATATCCTATTAGATTAGAATTAGTGTCTTTGGAATACCAAATTCTAATTCACGTGTCGTGACATATCTTATGACACGTTTGACAGCATTTAAGTGGGAAATTTTAGGGCATGCTTGGAATCGTGCACACACACAAACACTAAACATAAGATCTGGACGACTCGCGGTGAGATACAAAAGACTACCTATCATAGATCTGTATGTCAACATTCTCCCCAACATCATCTTTGGATATAGTCTGGGTTGATCCCATCGGAGTCTTCATATGTTTGGCATTCTCCAATCCAAACTTTTTAACCAGGTTCTTGGCATATTTGCTTTGTGAAATGAAGATACCCTCCTCATTTTGTTTTATCTGCAAGCCTAAGAAAAAGGTTAGTTCCCCTATCATACTCATTTCGAATGTTGAGGACATAAAGATCAACAAAAGTCTTAAGATGAGATATTTAAGTCGAACCAAAAACTATGTCATCTACATAGATTTGAGCAATAACCATATCTGATCCATGGTGTTTTATAAATAAAGTACAATCAGCTACACCACGTTGGAAACCAAATTCAAGAAGGAATTGAGTTAAACGACCATACCATGCACGTGGAGCTTGTTTTAGTCCATACAAGGCCTTTTTTAACTTGTATACATGTTGTGGATGGTGAGGATCTTCAAATCCTTCGTTGTTCAACATATATCTCCTTATCAATATATCCGTTCAAAAAGGCACCTTTCACATCCATTTGGTGAAGAGTTATCTTTAAACAACAAGCTATGGCAAGTAATAATCTAATTGATTCAATTCTAGCTACTGGAGCAAAGGTTTCATCATAGTCGATACCTTCGACTTGAGAGTATCCTTGAGCCACTAGTCTAGCTTTATTTCTAATAACAGTTCCAGACTCGTCAGATTTATTCTTAAAGATCCATTTAGTTCCTATTACATTAGTCTCATCAGGGCGAGGAACTAGATCCCAAACCTCATTTCTGGTGAACTGTTCTAGTTCTTCTTGCATGGCTTGTATCCACCAACTGTCTTTTAGTGCTTCATTAATGTTTTTAGGTTCCAAAGTAGAAACATAGCAAGATTGGCTTACCTTGTGATGTATGGTGGACATACACGCATACTTCACCATGTCTCGGTAATTTTTTGGCTCTTTTCTCCTTGTTTTTATTCCTTCGAATACTTCTCCTATTACCTGTTCAGTGGGATGGTTTCTTCTGATTCTGGATGAGGATCCTGCGCATCGAATCACGGTTCGATTTGTAATCCTCGTGAGCTGCAGTGTTCTCATCTTCTACAGTGTTCACGCAGATGTTGTGACATTTTGTGTAACATCCGTATTTTCCGTGATCCGCCTCCCGTATTGTTACGACAAAGATCTGCATCGTGTATTTCCTGCATAATCTGAGAATTGTCCATCAATCTGAACAACTTTGTGAGGGACACGGGTTTGCTTACCTTTGAGACAATCTTCACACACCACGGTTTCACTCATAGGACTTAGTTTAGGAATGCCTTTTACCGCCTCATAAGATATCAATTTTCTAAGGTTGTGGTAATTGACATGTCCTAGTTTTTGATGCCACAATGTTGTGTCATCAGTCCTAACACTATTACATACCTTATGTTCTCCGACAAGATAACAATTATCACTTGTTCTCAGACTGTCATTATGCATTTGTTAGTTTCATCACCACGTATACGCATGTTTATTGAATCTTACCTCTAAGTTGTCATCACACAGTTGGCTTATACTAATTAGGTTAGCCATCAGACCATCAACGTGCAAGACATTATTCAGTGCTGGAATTCCAGGGATATTAACATTTCCTCTTCCTATTATCTTACTCTTTCCACCTCCTCCATATGTAACATTTCCTCCATTTAGAGCTTCGTAGTTCTTTAGATGCCTTTTGTTCTGTCATATGGCGGAACAACCATCACAAAATACCACGATCCAGAGATATTGGTCCTTAGTGCGGTTATGGCTACATTACAACTTGTTTTCTTGATGGGAACCCAAACCTTTTTTGTTACCTTACGATTTTTGTAGATAGAGGAGTCTCTTAGAGTGCTGTCTGAAGTTCTTGACAGCATTCTGGAAGACCTTTTCTTTCTGAGTTTTAGTAACTTAAAGCAAAAAGGTTTTAAATGTCCAGATTTATTACAATAATTGCACACATAGTTGCTACCCTTCCTACGGTTCATTTCCCCATTTTTAACAAACAAGTTGGAGCATAATGTATTGATAGGATTCTCAGAGCCCAAACCAAGATGATGAGGTTGACTAACACTAAGGATTTCATCTAATTTGGAGGTGCCTGTGTTAAGCTTTTTGAAGATTGCTTCGGCCAGATCCAACTTTGCACTTATCTTTCCGAATTCAAGATCTTTTTTGGTAAGAGTCACTTCCAGTCGGGTAATGGTACTTATCAAATCTGCATTCTCACGAGTTAGAGTTTTCACCTTTGATTCAAGTTGATTAGATTCAATGATTAAGTCCTTGCAAAGGGCTTGCAATTCCTTAATCATATCATCCTTAGAGTCTTCTTGAGTCTCAGGTTTAGAATCATTTTTTGAAATAAAACCACAAAAGCAATTGACATCTGAAGAATTAAACAACTCATACCTGTCTGCTGTTACTGTATCTGCAGATGTTACAGCTGATGTTCCCGGAAATGTCATAACATTTAGTGTATCACAGTCAGCTAAACCTTCATCATCTGACAGAGAATGTTCAAAAACAGTGGCCAGCATTGCTTGTGACTCTATTTCTGTATTCTCTTCCCCTTCACCTTCATCATCGCTTAGGGAAATCCATAGGCTTTTGCCAACCTTTCTTAGAGTGTTTGCACACTCGTTGGCATAATGGCCCCATCCCGAGCAGGCATGACATTGAATGCTGTCGAGTCGCAGGATCGAACTGTTCGGCCGAATTTATTCTCCTAAGATGATTGCCTTTTTGTGCGGTGGGAAAATTCTTGGTAATTCGTGGATTGAATCCTTGGTTTTGGTGCTCTTTAGACTTAGTTTTATTCTTATCTTCGTTGAATCTTCTTAACATCGTATTGAACCTACGAGTAAGAAGAGCAACGTTGACACCATCCCCAATTTCTTCAAGTGTTCCATCCTCTTCATTGACTTCCGTCTCTAAGGATTTTGCTTGAAGGGCAACATCCTTGCCTTTGTATAAAGACCTTTGATTTTCCATGTTCATCTCATATGTTTTGAGAATGCTCATTAAAGTATGTAGGTCCATCAGGCAAGGTTGTGCTTCTTCAATCGCACAAATCTTAATGTTGAACTTTTCAGAAGAGATCGGCGGCTTTTTCAACAAGTTGATTGTTGGTCAATGGAGAACCAAGAACTTGACATTCATTAGAGATATCAATCAACTTTTCAAAATAGGTTTTAATATCCTCCGATTCCTCCATCCTTAAACGCTCATACTTACTCACGAAAGCACGCTAAGCTTCGTCGAACACTGAGCTACCTTCACAACGAGTTTGTAAAGTATCCCAAGCATCCTCGCAAGAGAGCAATTTTGGATGAGTTTGAACATATAAAGATCAACCCATCCGAAAATAGCATTTAGTGCCTTTTCGCAAGCTCGCACTATTAGTTTCTTCGAAAGTCCATTCGCCTCGAGCTTGACCAAAATGTCGCTTCCTCGTCCGTGGAAGCATAGAACAATGTATCCATTTGTAATAGATCTCCATGCTCTAACATCAATGGATTTGATGTGAGAACGTAGACGAATCTTCCAATAAGGATAGTTTGATCCATCTAAAATAGGAAGTCTACCAATATTTGGATTACCCGGATCCATAGTTAAGTAAAGGACCGTAGCACTTATTATGTCGTGTGGCCGCTCGATACCACTTGAAAGGGAATTGTCGCACTTAAACTATGGAATAATAAAATCAAGAAGAACAGAGGTAAACTTAAAGATGTAAGTAATGTTCCCAAAAATGTTACGTGATACGAATCAAACATTAACAAAAACGCAGAACTAAAAAGCGAGTTTAAGATGCAATGAAATAAATCAAGGACACCCAAGATTGTTTTTCATAAGTTATATAATTGTATATAACTTATAGTGGTCTCATGACCAAAAATTTATTGTATAAAAATTATACAATCTTACAAATCCCTTGAGAATGAATAGTAATCCGTGAAACAAAAAGGGATTAAAAAGAAGTTAAATCCTAACTTCTAAGCCTGAAAAATCTATCTAAAATAGAAGTGAAAAACACCCTATTACAATTGCTTTGAGTTGAAAGAGCAAGTATAGATCTAAGAAAGCAATTCGTAATTTTGAACAAGTGTAATCACAAAAACAGGCTGCTCGATCCAGCTGTTTTGAGGCAATATTTGAGACATCTCAGATCTGAATTTTGTTCTGCAAAAACTGGATATCAAAACCTTGGAGTGAACCTTCTATTTATAGTGGAGAGTCCACCCGAGAGGCTCCTTGATTCTCGGTGGAGGTTGAGCAGAATAGGGTTGGTTGGAGCTGTTCTTCAGCCTTAAAACTCTCACCAGATTTGACTTTGTCTTCCTGAGAATGCTCCTTCCGTTATGCACTCTCCTTGGACTTGGTCTTGTCAAGTACTATCGTGTTTCCCTTAGCTCCTAACCAAGCCAAACATTCACGTGATAAAATCTTCTCAGCTTCAGAATCTGCTCCGTGAAGATAGGCAAAACTTATGCCAGAAATGTCCTCCCAGATGTCACGACATTTGGGATGACATTTTCCTGTTTTTACTTAACACCAAAAAGAGACATGTTACGAAAAATGTTAGGACACAGAACCTAACACTAACAGATGCCATGCCATAAACCTTATTATTCAGATTTTCTTAAGGTTCATTATTTTTACATTGAAAATTGAAAATTGAAAAACTACAATAAAGTTTTAAAAAAAAAAAACTAAGATATGTTGCTCGGACTTTCCAAAAATACTTCTGTATCCGTATCCGTGTCGGATCCTCCAAACATGTCCTTCCTCCGTCCCAAATTGATTGTAATATTTCACTTTTCGAGAGTCAAACTATGTGAATTTTAACAAACATTTTTAAAATATCTTTCATCGAACTGAGTTAGCCAAAATGTAATCAGGAATGCTGGTATTGAACACAGAGTTGGGAACAGAAACAGTGCCTGCATTTGCACCTCCAAAGGTAGATATAGCCCAAGCACAATTGTTAGCATCAGCATTGTACTGGTAGTGAACCAGCCCTTTAGGGAACACAAAAACGTCTCCTGTTTGCAACGTTTGATTGAACATCTTGTTCATGCTATCGATGAATCCCACTTGCAGCGTGCCTGGACACAAGGAAAAGTAGCTCGGCTGCACATGGAAACTCGGTCTTGCTTGCCTTTGTCGCCTTGAATTTTTCTGCTGGTGGAGCTCCGACGAGGCCCCTCAGGCCCGAGAAGGTGAAGTAAGAAGCATCAACGGATGGAACCTCCAGTGGCATCATAAAATCTGTTAGGATATGAGGGTCACCAGCTGATGCCATTTGGAAAATGACTAGTGATATTGCTAGAGCTAACAGAACTATGCAACTTAAAGTTTTTGATATTCCATATTATATTTTTAAAAGTATAGTATGATGGTGATGATATGATATGATAGATATGTTGTAGATGGTTATTACTTGAATCCTATCATGACTACTACAGTATTAAACAAAAGATGCAGAACATCGCAAGCAGAGAAAGCTTAAGAGAAAACAGTACCAGTAATGTAATAGCTAGCTGATGAAATTTTGAGGATAACAACAGCGCAACCAAACGGAAGAGCAATTAAACTAGGATATTATCGTTAAAACAAATGAAGAGTATACTTGTACCGAACATGCAGCATAAGGAAATCTAAAACAAAATTCCAAAATTAACCTCTGTACTACTACTACTACTCTCTTATTACTAAGTTTAAAAGATTGGTGGATGAATATATCAGTTTGGTGGTGGGAAGAAAATCTCTTCAGCAGTTCTCTTGGAGCTGAATTGCTTCTCTACATCTGGTGAAACGTTGAAAGCCGCCTGGAGCACTTGTGGGGATAGAGCCTTCCATGTTGAAGTCCTTCCAGCCAAGTGAGTGAACATTGGATTAGGGGTAGTGATAATAGAGAACCACTCCATGCCATCAGGATCGCCAATTTTGGAGACAACAAAGAACCTCAGAACGATGAACAGGCAACCAGCTTTGATGTGCGTTTCAAGAACACGCTTCCCATCAACACCAACAACCTGAACTCTGCCACTGCCTCTGACAATGTAAGTGACCTGAAGAGCTGAATCACACGAGAAACCGGGAGAGCACATAGCACTTCCGCTCAACCTGACAAGATCAGCACCAAGTCCAACTTGGCCGACTAAAGGCAAGTTCTTGGTATTCAAAACAACCACCTTTCCACCACCCTTGATATCGACATCCAAGGGGGCTTCCTCACAGTTGAGAACCATGCCATCCCTGTCTCCTTGCTTAGGCTCAGGCATTTGGAAGGCATCGAGCTTCACGATGCCCTTAGCAGTCTGGGAGCTAACTAGAGTCTTAGCCACACTCTCTTCTACATTCCATGCCCTGCTAACAAACTCAGTCAAAAAACCAGTGAAAATTCCGTTGGAGCCGGTCAAGTACATGTCTGTGAACGAACCAGGCTTGTGTGCAGTTATGGTATCGCCAAGGAAGAGAACCACAAGTTCAGTGTCGTCTTTGTTGTACCACCATGTTACAACACCAAAAGGGAGGGCAATAGCATCTCCATTCTTAATGGCTATCACCTTCTCTTCTTTCTGGAAGAACTATTCCAGCAACTCCACTACCTGATGTATTCAATAAATGTTCAGAATGCTACCAAATAAACAGATATATATATAATGTATATAGCAAAAAAGCAAGATGTACAATTCCGAAGACCACTGAATCAAGGTTGCAACAAAGTAGCCATGTATACAAACTAAATATCATTATTCAAAGTAGTATGATCTTAACAATTTAAACATAGAAATACACAAACGTCATATCACAATCAAAAATGAAAAACCAAAACGACAATTTATAGTAAAAGAGGATCAAACCCTTAGAAAAATAGATGTATCAATACCTAGATCATAAACTATAGCACAACAAAACCCATGAATCAAAATAAGAAACCACAAAATAAAACGAAGTAGGAATATAGAATTCTAAAACAATAAGAATTACTCTAAAGAATAAAATTGAAGAAAATCACATGAATCAAAAGAACAATCAAATTTTGATTCATAATCAAGAATCACCATTAAAACCCAAGTAGGAGACAGACTTCTAAAACAACAAAAATAGAAGAAATTCCATTACAACAACAAACAACAACATATCCGTGCCAGGATGGTTTAATGGCTGTCTGACACTTCAAACTTTTTTCGAAGGAGACAGGAAACTAAGTCTGGTGGATGACTCGTGGAGGTAGAGAGACTGTTTTCGAAAGACCCTCAGCTCAAGTGCAGCAAATCAAAGTAGTTATGAAAAAGAAAATATGATAGTGAAGAAAACATGACAACTGATAAGGACAACAGCAGTACAGAGCATACATAATAAGGAATAGTAACAACAAAGGAATAGTACAATAACTACAACACAACAAACAATAAATGATAACAGATATCAAAAGCAATAAACTACATGAATAAGACTAATACTAAGGCAGGCACGCCGCTCCAGACTACAACCAAGCCTAATCCGAAAAGCGCGATAATGGTCAACTACCTACTAACCTTCTACCCTAATATGTGACCTCCATATCCTCCTATTTCAGGGTAACCTCGGTAAGCTGACAGAAAAAAAAAACAGTACAATCATAAGAAGGAAAAAAGACCCAAATTTACCTTGAAGAATATAGGCAACCTTGGCTGAGTCAGAGTAACGAGGCAAAGCAACAAATAATAATAAGTAGATTAGGCGAAGCAGTTACGAATAATCGAAATAAATGAATAATAAAAGGGAAAGAAATTCTTATTCGATCTCTTAAAACGGTAAAACACGTTGCTTGAATGATTGAATGAATGCTCGGAAATAGTCTTGTATTAGCCGTGAGTAATAGTAAGCAATATTGTATTCAAATGAGAGATTTGATGGGGGTACAAATCACGGATTATGGGATAAATATAAAACATTATTTTCGAGAATTCATTTCATCAAATTGGGATGATCTCATCCAATATTTCATCAAATTAAGTTCATGTTCAAGAAAAAAATTAGTAGTGAAAATACAGAAAATTGCCTAAGATGAAAGACCAGCCTTGATCTTCTGAATAGTTGCAACATCAGACTTGAAGGACTTAGCGAGAATCTGATCATCGATCCCCGTAGCAAACAATGTTGTAGGAAGTGAAACAGTTCCAGCATTAGCGCTACCAAAAGCAGAAACGGCTGTAGCTGATTTATTCCAATCAGAGTTGTACTGATAATGCACTAGTCCTTTAGGGAACACAAACAAGTCACCAACTTGTAGAGTCTGAGTATATAGCTTGTTAGTCGTGTCCACAAATCCAACCTCGAGACTACCTTGAACGACGAATAAAAGTTCAGCTGCACGAGGGTGTGTGTGGGGTGGGTTGACACCTCCTCCGGGGAACTGAAGTACTGCTAGCGAAACACTCTGGCCGTCCAGAACTGGAAACTCCGCCTTGCTAGCTTTTGTCACTTTGAACTTTTCAATGATGCTGCCGAAAATTCCACGCGTACCATTGAAGGTAAATAAGTTCCCGTCTATGGCACTTCCTGCAGGAACAATGAAGTCAGACAAGATGTCCGGATCACTCGCTTGAGCAATCGAAAAAATAGAAAAGACGGCTACAACGACACTTTTCAGGAGAAGTTGGGCCATTTTTCGCTCTTTCTAGGACGCTATAAGATAAGTTGTAAGAGAATGACGATTAGTTCTGTTAGACCACAGATTTATAGAAGACCAAAGCTGGAACCAAATTAGCTGAATGATAAGCCAGTTGGTAATTGATGTTAACTAAGCTTGACATATTTTTATTTTTTGTTTTTCACTGCAGAAACTGCCTGGAAACTACATCTAAAGATTATATAATTCGAAAAACGTCTCAAAGTTCCTTAGGTTTCATCAGTTAATATGCCTCAGGATATTATTTTATGGACACTTTCATCTTACATAAATAAGGTGATCAAAGTCGAAAACATAGCCACTTTTAAAGGAAAGAGTTGTTTTTTTCCTCTTGTCCATATTGAAAGCCTGAATTAGAAAAGGCTGAGCAATTGTGTTGTTTCTTGAATTGACACAACAAATTTCCGGAGTTGTTTTCTATATTGGCAATTCCTTTTTTGTTTCTGCAATTCATCGGAGACTTCAATCTCAAATCTTATTTGATATGTCCATTGTATAGCTATATAGAAAATCTTTAGTCCTTAACACATTTAAACCAAAAAACAGAAAACATGGAATCAAAAATTTCAAGCTGCTTAGTTCTGTTAGCTCTAGCAATATCATTAGTCATTTTTTAAATGGCATCAGCTGGTGACCCTGAAATCCTAACAGACTTTGTGATGCCACTGGAGGTTCCCTCAGTTGACTGCTTCTTACTTCACCTTCCCTCAGAGGGGCCTCGTCGGAGCACCACCACCGGATAAATTCAAGGCGACAACAAGCATGGCTGAGTTTCCAGCCCTGAAAGGACAAAGCGTTTCTTACGCGATCGTATCCTGCATGAAAGAGAATAATCTCTTGATTATTTTTATTAATGTAAAAGGTATATATACATGATATACAATATTTAATTATGATAATTAAATCTACCTTTTTTCTAATACAAGACTAATATCATAATTACACATGTATAACATTTCCTTGAGATCACCGTGTAAGAACGCATTCTTTACGTCCACCTAATGAATGGGCCAGGCTTTGGAGAGAGACTGACTGAGAACAACGCGAATAGTTTCATGTTTGACCACCGGAATAAATGTCTCACCACAATCCACACCAACCTGTTGAGTTTTTCCATCACCTATAAGACGGACCTTATGCCTCTCAAAACAACCATCAGATTTTTCCTTATGAGTAAAAATCCACATAGAACGAATCACATTAACACCAGGCGGAAGGGGCACCAAGTTCCACATCTTATTTTCAATAAGAGCATTATATTCATCATCCATGACCATTTTCCAATTCGGGTCATGAAGGGCAGACACGGGGTTACATGATATGAGTGATTTAGTGATATTAGAATTGAGATTAAAATGATGTTTTTATTTAAAAATATCGTGTTGGCTACGAGTAACGGGCCCTTGACTTGGAATAGAAATGGGTCGGACCTGGGTCGGTTTGGTGACATCAGAACTGGCTCGGTTTGGGAGGAACATGCTCGGGTTGAGAGGTGGGCCAGCAGGCAGTGGGCCTGCTGGTTGGAAATGATCACGCGAAGGGTCTGGGACGGTAGGGATTGGGCCAGCCGGTGTTTGCTGGTCCAAATCCCAAGACGGGGCCGACCCAAATGGTGGACCACATACGGTGAGAGCCCATCATCCAAAAAATTATAGGAATTAGACACTGAATTATGCAACTTAGCAAACAAAAATCGGGTTTCATTAATAATTACATTGCGACTAATGATGATTTTATTAGAGGATAAATCATAACATTTATAACCACGATGATTAGACGGATAACCCAAAAATACACAAGCGGTAGAGCGGGCTTGTAATTTGTTTATTGTAGTGGAGGGAAAGAAAGGATAAATACCCAAACACCCTAAGATGAGAATATGACAGATCTTTGTGATAAAGAATTTTGAGTGGAGATTTGTATGTTAATCCTTTGCTATGGAGTATGTTAAGAAGGTAAATGGTCATTGGTAATGCATGATGCCGAAATAACGGCGGTAATGAAGTATGGGCTAGTAATGTTCGAATAATATTATTAATGGTGCGTATTTTTCGCTCAGCTTTTCCATTTTGTGAGGATGTATGTGGACAAGAAACCCGGAAATATATACCATTAATGTTACAAAATTCTCTAAAGGGTCCATTATCATATTTTTTTCCATTATCACATTGAATATTTTTAATTTTCCGTTCAAATTGGGTACGGATGAATGCTCTAAACGATAGGAATGTGGAATAAACTTGAGACTTTTTAGATAACGGAAAAGTCCACAAAAAAATAGAATAATCATCCAAAAATAACACATAATAACGGTGGCCCAAAGAGCTTAAAACGGGATATGTCCACAAATCACTATGAATAATATCAAATGTCAACAACGTACTAGAATTGGAGCCAACAAACGATAATTTAACATATTTTTCAAGAAGACAAGAAGGACAAACATTAGTACTACGCGTACTATTACACTCAATAAACTTATTATTCTTAAGAGAGGAAAGAACGGAGCTCCCGGATGACCCAAACGTTCATACCATAAGGAAGGTGCTAAAACGATAAACGTTGACGGTATGGCTGGATTAGTGGTGATGGTGGTGGTGGTGATGGGATATAGCTCGTCCCGATAATTACATCTCATTAGAGGTATCCCCGTCGTGAAATTCTTTACAGTAAATCCAAAAGGATCAAAGTCAATAGAAACTCAGTTATCAGTTGTAAATTTCCGAACATACACCAAATTTTTAATTAATTGAGGAGCATGAAAGATATTTTTCAAGACTAAAGGTGGGTTCGGGGGAGATAAATTTGTGTGACCATAACCACGAATTAGAATTAAATTACCATTACCAACAATAATGCCACGATTTTTGCTCAAAATGAAATAAGACGAGAGATTACCTGGCGCGGACTTCATATAAGAAGTGGCACCGATGTCCATGTACTAATTTCCATCCGGAGGATTTAATCTCAATGTGGGCATCACTGTCTCGATATTTGTGGGACTCGGGTTGTTGTAGGGCCTGAAGCAGCTAAGGCATGTTGTGGCTGAAGCCCAAACAGGCCAAGCTACTGCCAGGGCCCATTATGTCGAGCCCCTGGTTGCTGAAATCCACTGGGCCTGGCCCAAAAATTTGCTGGAACGCATATTGGACCTTGATATGGTGGATCGCCATCGCCATCGGACTGACCCACGACCGTTGCATCGCCCAAGGCGTCGCGGTGGTGTTGCGGCCTAGTCTGCTGGCCACTACCACGCTGTCCTCTGCCACTACCATCCCCGCCACCACCGCGACTGCCATCATTTCCACCGCCGCAATTTTTTCCATTATTTTTTTGATTTAGCCCTTTTTGCGCCACCATTCGTACAGTTTTGGCCCGAAATTTCTGAAAACGGATGAGGATCATCGGTGTCGCATGTTGTGGCCACCATCATGACAGATTTTGGCTCTGGTTGCCGCCTTTTTAGCCAATCCGGCTTCTTCTAAGATGAGCATGGAACATACTTGGTAGAACGGCGGGAGAGGATTGCTTTGACGTAGAAGAATTCCAACGCCATTATACGTCTCGGAAAGACCTGAAACCATCTGAAGAACCATACGATCATTAGTGACGGGCGCTCTAATGTTCTAGAGTTTATCCGACAACTCCTTGAGCCTTTGAAAATATGCAGAAGCATTCGGAAAATCCTCCATGTTTATGTGGGAGAATTTCTGCTCAGGGGTCACGACACGAGAATTTTTATTATCTTGGAATATATCACTCATCCTATTGCAAGATTTCATTGACGTGACGTCGGGTTCAATAATAGTCTGTAAGAGGTCTGTAGAGATGGTGGAATAAATTCATTGGAGCACTGTAGCATCAAGAGTTGCCCACAACTCTATTTCTTCATCGGTGGTAGGGACTATTAGCGATATTTCGAATGCTCACGCAAGCATACGCATCGTTGACAAGTAATATAGTCTGATAAGACCGAATGTTGTCCTCAGAGACTGGTTTCTAATTACCGTTCATCTATTCTATGTTATCTATTGGCAATTGATTTGAGTTGGGTTTTTTTGTTTAACTACTAGAATAATTGCAAGAATTACTGAACTATTTAAGTTGTAATCAGTTGTGAATGAATTAGGGCTTCCAAAATTCTCGATTATCCACTCTATTCAATCATTAATGCAACTAGAATGACTTCTTCTTCTACGTTAAGATAGCGGTTAACTAAATTGTCTTATATTCCGATAGGACATATAATCACTCAACCCCAGTGCAGAACCCTTCTATATTTGATTTACCACATATGAGGATTAAGAACAATAACCTATAATGCTACACAAGTACCGGGGTACTGTCGTCTGCGATTTTAACTTATGTCTAGTCAATTACATCCTGTCCAAATCTCTCCTCTCGGTTCTTGATTCGAAATCATATATATTATGATAATTAGTGATCAATTAATTATCAAACATTCATACCAATTATTGACTAAATTTTAATCAAGTGAAGAAGAAATCAAACTACTACATTAATTCATGAATAGAAGTTTCAAGTGATTCATAAGGAAATCCCTAATAAAGTTTAGCTCCTAGCCATCGTCACGCTAAGAACTAACATAAAATCCATACATAAACTGAATTAAAAATGAAAGAAAAGAAATTACTGCGAACTAAGTCTCCAATTTTAGCCTCCCTTGTTGTCTTGTGTTGTGATATGTTGTAGAATAACCAACCCTCCATAGCATTAATCCCTAGGGCTTAAATATGTTCCAAATTTCGTGCCCTATGGACCAATCTGCCTTTAGTCAATTCTTCTTCGGAACTAAGATTTTCAGACGGCACCATGCTGCAGATAATCCAGACCGCGGTGCCTAAACTCCCGCACCTTCTCAAAGAAATATGGCACCGCTGTTCGCGATAGTAGACCGCGCGCTGAAAGTCCTGTGGCTTCTCAAGAAATACGGCACCGCGATTCGTGATATCGACATCGCGGTCTTTAAAACCTTTCGTCCTGATGTTCCAACTTTCGTCCTTTTTGCCTCGGGAACACCTTTTTTGCCCAATTCTCGCTCCTTTTCGCCATTTTGCCTTTTGGAACCGCTGTGACTCAAAAGAAAGAAAAACAAATCTAATACTATATTGAACACAACAAAAATGAGTAAAATACTAACTAAAAATGACTCAAAAGGCGTATACAAAATACTCCTAACAGGGACATTCTCATTGTCTTTTGCCAGTTCAACGATGTGATGAAGGACTCTATTAGAACGTGCGTGAATTTTAAATAGTTCTGTCCACGTCACGTAATGAACGTTTTCCATCTCAAGAACAATAGGGATGTTGTTCTTGTTATTGGATACTACAAGGGCAGGATAAAATGTATTCTTTGTGGTAGACACGAGGAAAAAACAAGAGGAGAATTAGGGTTTCGGAAAAAAAATATTATGATAAACGAATGTTTCTACGGCAAACTTCTTCTCCACAAATTTGTGCTTCCGCCACCCAACTCTCACTTCGGTCGTCGGTCGTACCTACCCCCTTCCTTCAATTTTTTTTCTGAAACCCTAATTCTCCTTCATCACATCGTCGAATCGACAAAAGTCAATGAGAATGTGCCTACCGCCGATGAAGAAATAGAGTTGTGGGAAACTCTGATGCTACGGTGCTCCAATGGAGTTATTTCACCATCTTTACTGACCTTTTACATACTATTATTGAACCCGACGCCACGACAATGGAAGGTTGCAATAGGATGCGTGATATATTTCAAGATAACAAAAAATTATAAAAGTCACTAGCTTATTTTATTAAAATCTAAATTAATAGAAAATATTTTTTATAAAAAATTCGTTGGCAAATGAAATCAAAATTTACATCTAAACACGACTCTATTTTTTTATACTTTTCAACAATTAAAATTTATTAAATATCAATATTAGCTTAAACTCTATTTTTCATACTTTTTAAATAATTATTTTCTTTTGAAAAAATGGACCTGCCATGTATGATAGATGAAAAACACGCTGTCTTCAAAATATGGTATATACCATGATGGTATTATGCAAGAGTGCTGACACAGGTGAAGGACTTAAGAAGTCCTCCGTGATATCATCTTAATATATTTTTATAACTTGATGGAATCATGGAGGATTGAAGGAATGAAACATTTCTCCAAGATATCATCTGCGTAGATTTATATACCATGAGGTATCATGAAGGACTCTCTTTGAATGACTGAAATAGTCAATAATGATACCATTGCAATAAATAAATAAATAAAATAAAATAAAAACTAAAAAAATATGTCACGTAAATTAAGAGTACTTAAATCTAAATGCGATCATCTTTTATGTGAGTGGTCCACCGAGTCCTTTGATGCAACAAAAAGTCATATGTTGCAGTATATTTTCTGTTGTGTACTCAACGAACAAGTTGTAAATGGTGACAATAGAAACTAAAAGAAAAAAATATCATAGGCTTATACAATGGCAGATTAGACATTCCGCTGGTTCAACAGAATCCGCGGCCTCCCACTTGAACTCTATATAAATTAAGTATATATATATTTTAGAGTCGACACTTTCAACTCAAGAATTCGATATTAAACATATAGAACAGTTTAATTGAAGGCAAAATATTATTTTTATTGGGTACAAGTTTGTCATGCTAGAAGAAGCACCTCATCTGGTTCCAACATTACCTATAAAAAAGTAAATTGCATTTAATCCCTTTTAACTTTTAATGATTGAGAAATAATACTCTGATTTAGTGCCGCACGGTCCGTCCGGCCCGGTATCGACTACGACCGGACCGATAAGCTTACCGGTCCGGACCGGGACCGGACCGGTAAGGTTTCGGTCCTGGGACGAGATCCGGTCCCGGACCGAAACCTTATCGGTCCGGTTCTCGGTCCGGACCGGTAAGAATTTCCGGGTCGGGCCAATTTTTTTTTTTTTTTTTAAATTGAATTTCCAATACTGAAATTGACATTCTCGGACGCGGTGCCACACAATTTTTACGTTGAAATCAATTGTACATCGCGAGATATTTAGATTTGAAAATGGGAAAAACGTAACGATTTGGGGGAAAAGAGAAATTGAGGGGCAATATGGACGGTTTTGGAGAAATCCGGTGAAGCAAACGGACTTTAGTCGGTTTGGGATTATTCGTCTCGAAAAAATACGCGAAATCAAAAAAAAATTAGGTAAAACGGACGTCCGAGCGCAAAGTTATGACCATATAAAGTTTGATCAATTTACAACTAATTAGAGCTGACGGGGAGAGGGGGGGCTTTGGTGGGTGGGTGGGGGGTGGGGTGGGGGGTGGGGTGGGGTGGAGTGGGTGGGGGGGCTGAGGGGGACTGGGGGGAGGGGTGGCGGGGTGGGCTGGAGGGGACTGGGGGTGGGGACCGGTTCACGGGTATTTTACTGTTACGGCCCTGCCTTTAACGGTCCGGTATTTTTAGATACTCGTATCCGACCGTTAAGGTTTCGGTCCGGTTGTCCGATACGGTCCGGTCCGGTTCTCGAGTATATCCGAACCACTAACAGCCCTACTCTGATTGCCCGAATATGTAACAAGCCAAAAGCTACCCATTAGTTATATGGGAATTGTAATATATGATATATTTGAACAGGGGTTACTAATACGATGATTGTTATGTGAAGAATAATATAAAAATTGTTATAAGGTGAAGAAATAAATAAAAAATATTTTTTTAGGAATTACCTATTAAAAGAATGTTTTTGTCTTTAAATATTCTTATTCACGTATTACTAATGTAGTATTATTTATTCCACCTGCTATTTCATACAAAAAAATACGTAAATTTTCGTGTAACATATTAACTATTCAACATTTGGCTGTAATTAAAATCCGCATAACTTACACGAATCTTAATACCAGAAACCAAATATAGTATGACACCAATTTAACTTGCCCTGTAACTCAAACCAAATGACCATTAAAAGCTCTTTATTGTTCTATTTCATGGATACTGGTCTACATCTTTTGTCACCTTTTAATTATGTCTAGATACTCTAATTCCTTTCGAGACGAGGATCTATCGGAAACCTCTCTATCCCACAAAGGTAGGACATGGGGTGGATTGGGTAGGAGATAAGAAAAAAGATTAATAAATTTTTCATTAAAAAAAAATATATAAAATAAAAATTTGAGAATAGGTATGACATTGGGTTGGAGGGGTAGGAGGTAAGAAAAAATTAAATTTAATGGTATTAATAATACAACATTTGGCTTCCGTAATTAAAATCCGCATAACTTACACGAATCTTAATACCAGAAACCAAATATAGTAGGACACCAATTTAACTTGGCCGGTAGCTCAAACCAAATGACAATTAAAAGCTCTTTATTGCTCTATTTCATGGATAGTGTCTACATCTTGTGACCTTTTAATTTATGTCTAGATGCTCAAATTCCTTTTGAGCCGAGGGTCTATCGGAAACCTCTCTATCCCACAAAGGTACAGCATGGGGTGGATGGGGTAGGAGATGAGAAAAAATATATTATATTTTTAATAAATTTTTTATAAAAGTAAAAAAATATGAAATAAAAATTTGAGGATGGGTATGACATTGGGTTGGAGGGGGGTAGGAGGTAATAAAATATTTCATATTTTTTTATTAAAAAAAGTTATAAAAATAAAAAGAATATCAAATAGAAATTTGAGAATGGGGATAGGGCATGAGGTGGAGGTAAAAAATTAATATTTTAAATATTTTTTATAAAAGTAACAAAAAATATGAAATAGAAATTTGAGGATAGAAAAATTGAACAAATTGGGCAGGTCATTTGGGTTTGGGCTAATTTTGGCGCCTCTACTTACAGCTAGGAAACTCACTGAATTTACTCAACCACTCTTGCTCTACTATCCTATATTCTTTTGCTGTATAACTGTATTCTATCTACCATTCCGTAAATCATAACTTAAAAAGTAGAAACGAAAAATTAAAGTCACAGTGCATCTTTATGTTAAGAGTATCAAGTGAAAGTATCCTCCACATTCCCATCCGATACTTCCTTTCATAATTTTTGGCGCTGGCACCAACATAAATGCCGAGGGATGGGACCTTCGTCACCAACAACCCATTCATGCTCAGAAATACTCTGGAGAGTCATCCTTTGTGCTGGATCTGCGTGACATGTTTACTTGTTAGGATAACTAGGAGCAAGAGAAATAACAAATTTAAGGTAGCGGAAGGCAAATGTCAGTGGGATAAAAGACGAACCTTTACAGAGAAGCCCCTCAAGCAAATTCTTCAGTAGGGGATCCATATCATCAGGGAGAGAGAGGGGATTATTTACTATCTGGGAATACAGAATGAAGGCTGTTAACGAAGCTGGAAAACTAAGGGCTTAGTGATATTATTATACATCAGGAATAAGAGTTGATCCTTACCTTGTCATATGTATCCTGAAGTGTGTCTCCTAGAAATGGGTATTTTCCTAACACCATGCAGTAGAGGGTGACACCCACTGCCCATGTATCAGCAGCTTTTCCATGATATGTTAGTCCTATATAATAAGAAGAAACCACTTCAGTATATTGTTACCTTTCTCAACCAAAAAATAATAATAGTAATCATAATAATCATAATAATAAACCACTTCAGTAAGTAAAAAGATTATTTAAACGTCAATATTGGAGGATCCGAGATTCTAACCTAAGCAGCACTCAGGCGCAGTAAAAACAGGAGTGCCTGGAGACCGCCTAAGCTCATCATTATCATCCTACAAACAAGGCAGTTCACTTATGTTAGCCATTAACAGAAAGAGAAAAAAGAAGATAACTATGTTACCAGTTTAAAAAAGAAAAAGAAGATAACTTCAGATAATTGCAAACATGCTTAAATTAAAACCCTAAACCCTTGAGCACCAAAAGTTTAGACTAAACTATGTATATATACAGCATCAAGAGGTCCTCTCCTATTAGGGCCTTCAAATGCAAGTATGCAACAGATATGCATCTGTACATAAAGGGTAAAGGCTGCCACAAATCAATGAAGTCTCAAATATGTCAGCTGAGACACATTTGTTCCCAGATGGAAGCAGAAAATGTTAGCAATGGCAGTATTATCGGAAAATAGAAGAGAAGAAGGTAAGCTAATTACTCTATTCTACAGCTAAGATAGATATTTTGATTGATACCTCATAGAGGAGGAGTATCACAGTACATATACTGATCACTAAAAGACAAAGCTATAACTAATTCCCTCTATCGACCAATAGGAATTAGACACATATAGGACTAATAAGTAAATATATAAGGTGCAGTAACTAACACAAAAAGGGACCTATCTGTATTTATGAAAATAGGAATAGTAACCCTAACTAACTTAACTAACTTTCCCCTTCATTCTTCACAGCTTGCAACAGTCCTTCCCCCTTGAGAATTTCCTTGTCCTCAAGGAACAAATGACGGAAATATTATGAGTAGGGATCTGTAATCTTCCCATGTTGCCTGTTCTTCAGTTAGCTGACTCCATTGTACCAGAACTTGAGGGACAGCCTTACTTCCTTTTTGCAGCATTCTTCTATCCAGAATTTTGGGAGGTTGAGGACAATAGGGACTTGCTAGATCAAGCACTGGGAGGTGTGATATAATAGAAGGTAAGTTATGGAAAATTTTGTGTTGGGACACATGGAAGGTGGGATGCAACAATAGTTGAGCAGGGAGAGAGTTTATAGGCTAATTTTCAATCTTTTCCAGCACTTGATATGGGCCATAATACTTAGCAGAAAGCTTGGTGAAATGGTGCCCAGACATGGTTACTTGTGTAAGGTTGGATCTTCACACATACCCAATCACCTTCCTGAAATTGTCTATCTGATCTGTGCTTATTAGCCTGGTCTGTCATCCTTTGTTGTGCCCTTGTGGGATGGTGTTTGAGAAGCTGCAACTTGAACTCTCTAGTAAGTAAAGTCCTGTCCACTTCTTCTAAAGCAGATTCACCAGCCATGTATGGTAAATGTAGGGGTGGGGGTTGACCATATAATGCCTCGTAGGGAGTAGTTTGAATAGATGAATGGAAGGAGGTCTTATACCACCATTCTGCAGCAGCGAAGTATAGGAACCAGTCAGTTTGAGAGTCGGAACAAAAGATCCCTGTCACTTACTATATCCTCAGGCATTCCATGAAGCTTGTAAATGTTATCCATAAACTGCTTAGCAATATCATTGGCAGAATAAGGATGAGACAAGCCCACAAAATGAGCATATTTGGTGAGCCTGTCTACCACCACCCATATCACAGACCTACTCTTTGACTTAGGTAACCCTTCAATAAAATCCATGCTATGCTTACCCATGCATTTGTTGGAACCTTGAGGGGTTGAAGTTATCCAGGGTAAGGTGCATTGTCATATTTATGTCTCTGGTAGGTATCACAATTGTTAACATACTGTTGAATATCCTCTCATCCCCTTCCAATAAAATAGAGCACCTACTTTTTTTATTGTGTTGTCAACACTAGAATGACCCCCAATAGCAGAATCATGCCACAATTGAATGATGTTCTTCCTGAGTTGCTCATCAGAACCAATGACTAACTTGCCATTCTTCCTTAGTTGTTCATGAAGAAAAGTATACCCCTTAACTTCACCATCCCCATCTCTGAGCTTCTGAATGAACATTTGTACTTCATCATCTTGTTCCCAGCTTCCTTTGATCATGTCAAGTAACTCTTTCCTAACAGCTGATAGAGTTATAGCAGCTAACTCTGCATTCTGGACAAGGCATCAGCTGCCTTGTTCTCTTTCCCTTTCTTGTACTCAATGCAAAAGTAATATGGCATTAACTTTGCCATCCATTTCAGTTGAGCTCCTGTCTGCAGTTTCTGTTCTAACAAAAATTTAAGGGCCTTCTGATCAGTCTTAACCACAAAGGGTCTACCTATCAAGTATTGTGACCATTTATTTACAGCCATGACTAGAGCCAACAACACTGTCATATACTGAGTGTCTGGTGCTTATCTGTCAAACCCTTGCTGAGAAAGGCTATTGGGTGACTCTGCTGCATTAGCACAGCCCCAATTCCCAAGTTGCATGCATCTGTTTCCACCAAGAAGGGTAGTGAAAAATCTGGCAACATCAATACTGTGCTGAAGTGAGAGCCTTCTTCAATCTCTCAAATGCCTGCTGAGCCTTATCATTCCACCCAAAACTGTCCTCCTTCAATAATTCAGTAAGAGGCTTGCTAATGACTCCATACCCTTTTATGAATCTTCTATAATACCCAGCTAAGCCCAGAAATCCTCTTAACTGTTTGATGGTAGCAGGTTCAGGCAATTTCTGCACAGCTTCAATTTGCTTTTTTGATGAAATAAGAAGGATATCATTAACAAAAGCACCAAGAAGATGCAACATTACAGACAAAGAAAGTATCAGTTCCCAAGAAGGCAAAAAAAAAAAACTACCTAATAGCTCTCAACCTATGGAGCTGAGATGTAATGCCCCATCAGCTTCAATTTTCTTAGGGTCTGTTGCTACCCCATCAGCTGATATGTAATTCCCCAAGTACTCCACTTTAGTTGCAGCAAAGACACGTTTACTTCTCTTGGCTAGAACTTATTTTCCACCAACAATTAAAAGTCAACCTGAGGTGATATAGGTGCTCCTTTACAGTTTTGCTATAAATCAAGATGTCATCAAAGAAAACTAAAATGAATTTTCTTAAATGTTCTTGAAATATGTGATTCATCAAACCTTGAAAACTTGAAGGGGCATTAATTAGCCCAAAGGGCATAACCAAATATTCATAATGGCCAGAATGACTCTTAAATGTTGTCTTAGGTATATCAGCTGTGGTCATCCTAATCTGATTATAACCAGGCCCTCAAATCTATGTTGGAATAGATTTGAGAACCTCCCAATTCATCCAAAAGCTCTTCAACGCTGGGAATTGGAAATTTGAATTTGACAGTCAACTTGTTGAGGGATCTGTACTCTACACAGTCTCCAAGACCCATCTTCCCTACTAATATGTCTTTCCGTACTGCTGAATATCTATAGGGTTTAGAATTTACTGGTTGACTCCCTTCAATGACGGGGATATGGTGATCAAAGACCCTTCTTGAAGGAGGTAGTTGCTTAGGTTCATCAAACAATCCTTGATACTCATCAAGCAACTCCATTACTTCAGCTGGTTCCTCTTCTGCAGAGGTCATTTTCTGTGCAGGATCTCCCTTAGGTCTCGTCTCACCTTAATCATGAACATTTGGGCTACTTCTAACTATTTGTCAAATGAAATAAGCCTTAATCTCCTTAAAGGTTGGTTTGATCCCCTGCAGCTTCACCTGCTTCCCTTGATAACAGAACTCCATAGTCAACTTACTGAAATTGAACATCATATCTCCCAGCATGCATAACCATTTGATCCCTAAGACCAAATCACAGTTGCCAATTGGGAATACATAGAAATCTTCAGTGAAAACTGCTCCTTGCATCAACGGGCTCAAATTCTTGCAGACATATTGAGTTGGAATGTCTCCCTTACCACCAGCTAACTGCCTGAGTATTAATCTGTCAATTTAACTCCCAACCTCTTTGCTGCTTCTTCATCTATAAAGTTGTGTGTTGAACCACAATCAATAAAGATGTTGAGAGGTTTCTTTTCGTAAATCCCCTTACTCTCAAGGTTCTATAGACATCAGTCCCATTGATGGCTTGAAGTGATATTGCACAATTTTCCACAACTTCTTGAACTGGATCATCACCTTCATTGATTACCTCCTCTGGCATTTCTTCCTCTGTGATTGTGTCCTCACCCTCTTCCATTTCAATTGAGAACAAGTGTTTTAGACTTACAATTATGCCCAGGGAAGAATTTCTCATCACATAAGAAGCACAGTCCTTGTGCTCTTTTTTCATCCATTTCAGCAGGAGTCAACCTTCTCCTATTGGTATTAAATGCAGCAACAACAGGTTTCTTGCTATTACCCCCACTTCTGTTTTGCCACTGAGATCCACTTCCCCTAGGAGCTGTAGAGAAGTGACCAGTACTAGACCCTTTGATAGCCTTACTTTGGGCAGCAAAGTTGGATACCTGTAGTCTAGCCAAGTAATAAGCCTGAGGAAGAGTGTAAGGCTGGCCTATCCTTACTACATCACTGATTTCAGGCTTAAGGTTGTTAAGAAAAATGCTGATAGCATATTCTAGGGGTAAGTTGATCCTTGTCATTACACTATCAAAAGCAGACTGATAATCCTTCACACTACCAGTGTGTTTCACCCTCGTGATTTCAGTCATAGGATCAGTATATTCTGCCCCAAATCTATCAGCCAATGCATATACATATTCATCCCATGTTGGCAAGGGTAAATGAGACCTGCTTCTCAAGCAACCTTGATGCCACTGTAATGCATCCCCCTCAAAATGTATGGCCACTAGTTTCAACCTTTGGGTGATAGAAATATCTTCCACAGAAAAGAATTGCCCAACGTTATATAACCATGTCCTCAAATCATGTCCATTGAATTTAGGAAACTAAATCTTAGTGTGTTTGGTAAAGGAAGGAAGAGGTACAGACATACTGTTACTTTGATGAGCATGTAGGTTTTGGTTATGTAAGCTTGTAGGATAATGACGGCTCTGGTTGAATGAAGGAGGGTCATATGGTGCTTGGTGGTAAAGAGGAGGTGGAATATGGGTGTGTTGGGCATAATGAGCAGAAGGGTATTATATGCCTTGAGGGTAAGGAATCTGATTGTTAGGTAAACCAAAAGGGAAATTCTGAGATGGATAGTTCTGGTAAAGGTTAGGACTATAAAAAGTGGAATGGTTTTGGAATTTTTGAGAGTTTCCTAGAGAGGTTTGGACAACATGAACTGGAGGAGAAGCTTGAGTGATGGGTCTCCTTTGTTCATGGCCATTGAAGGCGGGAATTTGGCTAGTTTGAATCTGAGAAGAGATGGGATTGTGTGGGATCTGGGTATTTGCTGGGTTAGCAAGTGGTGTTGTAAAAGGGGATGATAAGCTTCTGAATTCAAAGGGTAAATCATGAGGAGAATAGATCTCACCTGAAACGGTCATTGCATCTTTATCTCTTTCAGGCCTTTTTTCATTGCCAATGCTATCTCTAAGCTCACGCAAAGACTAATCCTGCTTCCTCTAAGCTTGTTCTTGATTAGCTTCCAGTTGATCCTGTCTATGGGTAAAATTATTCATTCTCCACAGACATACGCTGAAGCAGAGTTAACATTTCATTCATTTCAGTAGACATCGATTCCCACAAAGCCAGAAGCTTGCTCTGATACCACTGTTAGCAATGGCAGTATTATCGGAAAATAGAAGAGAAGAAGGTAGTAGATAGTCGAGTGTAGTCCTACTCACGCCCGCAAAATGATAGTTGTAGTGTGAGCAATGTAGGCCCGATTAGCTCATCACACTTATAGGCACAATATTGCTTTATATTCCCTGTAGTTTGATTTCTGCGGCTATGTGTTCCCTAGTGTACTTTGTTTATATTATTTATTTGCGTTAGCTACGGCGTATTAGATTTTTGTTACCAGCATATTCATATAGTTTTAATTTCTTATCTCTGGCCGTTTATCTTGCTATGCAATGTTTGATTTGCTTGTGATTATGCTATGTCTTGAACCGAGGGTCTCCCGAAAATAGTCGCTCTACCTACCAAGATAGAGGTAAGGTCTGTGTACACTCTACCCTCCCCAGACCCCACATGGTGGGATTTTACTGGGTATGTTGTTGTTGTAGAAGAGAAGAAAGGTAAGCTAATTACTCTATTCTACAGCTAAGATAGATATTTTGATTGATACCTCACAAAGGAGGAGTAGCACAGTACATATACTGATCACTAAAAGACAAAGCTACAACTAATTCCCTCTATCGACGAATAGGAAGTAGACACATTTAGGACCAAGTAAATACTATAAAGTGCAGTAACTAACATAAAAAGGGACCTATCTGTATTTATGAAAATAGGAATAGTAACCCTAACTAACTTTCCCCCTAACTAACTTTCCCCTTCATTTTTCACAGCTTGCAACAGGAAGCAGAAAAGACCCTCAAAAGCCCTCCTGCTACAGCTGTCCATCATTTTGCAAATGACTAGCATTGGACATTAGAGGATCCTCTTGTCTCAGACCCTTCAATCTGGCGAAGAAACCACAAGGTCTTCTATTTACCATGACTGAGAATCTAACTATACAGATACAAAATTTAAGCCACCGACTCACTTGTCCCTAAACCCTCACCCCCACACCACACCACACCCATCCACCAACCACCACAATGATGTAATCCAAAAAATTCCAATTCACACGATCATATGCCTTCTCAAGGTCCAACTTGCATAAATTCCAGGCTCTCCCTTTTTCCTTCTAGAATTCACCACCTCATTTGCCACAAAGACATCCAAAATTGTCTGCCTTATACAACTGCATTATGGAAAGGCCTGCAGTCCTACGCATTCTTTCGCTTGTTAGAAAGAACTTCAGAAATTATTTTATAGATGCTTCCTACCAAACCAATAGGCATGCAGTCCTTCATGCACGTTACCCCCTCCTTTTTAGGCACGTTGACTGTGGAGGATGCATTTAGGGACCATGTGGAATTTACTCTTTGCTCCTGTCAAGGGTAAATCTATATACAGTGATCATTGATGAACTCCAAGAATTCCTCCATCACCCTAGACACCATTCTATACTCAACTCTTTCCTCAGGTAAACTTATCGGGGTAAAGTTCCCCTAGCATCCATGAAGCCTTCTACTCGAACATAAAGTTTGTCATCTCCTCCCAAACACTCTACTTGGCCCCCATCCACATCCATACACCTCTTAAAACTACATTCTTTCCCCCCACTAGACTTTTTATCCTAGCAGCTACCATAAACTCACCCTTCTTTACATCCACTAACCTCCATTTTCCTTTCATTCCATAGTGGGAGGATGCGAACTATACTCCCAATTGTCATACCCTCAATCATACTTTACTTATCTTCCCCCTTCTCACATCCGCGCCATTGTAGCTGCATTCCTGGATACACAATAGGTCTGTCCCACATTCTCTAGCTCCTGCCTTAATGATGACAATCATGTTTGGGCCATTCATCCCCCCACACTTAACTTTCATGGAAAACGTCTTTACCCTTTTCCCCATCACCTTCTTTCCCAATAACCCACCCCTCTCTCTCCCCCCTCCCTCTTCTTGTGCACCACAATCTCACCCTTTTGCCTCTAGTTCATTATCAATTACCAATCTAGGACTTTATCCTCCTTCCCTTCAAAAGAACTCCCACAAATTCTCCGAACTTTCAAGTATTTCTCCCTTTACTCAACTGAACAAACCCACTCCCTTCTTCAATAATTGCTAAAGGATGACCATCCTCCTCAATAACCACCTTTTCGGCTCTTTCTGCACAGCAGAGTCAAAATACTAGCATTTTTCAGCTCCAGGAGCAAACCAGTCCCTCAGATAGATTTTGGTTTTGGAGATGCTGGCAGCAGTTTTTCCCCTTTCCAAGCATTCAGACCCTCCCGAGGGCATAAGAACACCTACAGAAGGATTTTTTTCATTTTCCAAGGAGAAAAATAGCTTATTTCAAGTATTAACTGTGGGAAAGCTCTTTAGATAGTAAATATCAGATGACGACGACAACAACATACCCAATGAAGTCCCACAACGTGGGGTCTGGGGAGAGTAGAGTGTACACATACATTACCTCTACCTTGATAAGTAGAGAGGTTGTTTCCGAAAGACCCTCGGCTCAAGACAAAGCATATGCACAAGCAAAGCAAGAACGGTCAGACCCAGACAAGAAATTTAAAGCAATATCAAAATGAGAGTAACAAAAGCGAATAAGCCATGATAAACCATTCTGAAAAAGAAAGCAGTTACTAACGCAGGTAAATAAAATAAAAAGAGTACACGAAAGAACATACAGCAAACTGAAATCAAAGGACAATGGACTATAAAACAAGACTGCCTACTAGTATGATAGGCTAAACAGGGCTACAATAATAACACTACAACTACTAGTATGTAAGCGTAAGTAGGATTACACTCTCAACTACCTACTACCCTTCTACCCTAATCTGTGTCCTCCACAACCCCTCTATATAAGGTCATGTTCTCAGTAAGTTGCACCTGGACCATATCCCGTCTAATCACTTGTCCCCAATACTTCTTCGGCCTACCTCTACCACTCATAAACCCGTCCATAGCCAACCTCTCACACCTTACGTCTCCCCTCTGCACATGCCCGAACCATCTCAACCTCACTTCCTGTATCTTATCCTACACCGAAGCCACTCACTCTGTCCCGGATATCATCATTTCTAATCTTTTCCCTCCTTGTATGCCCACACATCCATTTCAGCATCCTCATCTCCGCAACTTTCATCTTTTGGATGTGTCAAGTCTTGACTAGCCAACACTCCGCCTCATACAACATAGTCGATCTAACAATCACCTTATGGAACTTGTATTTAAGTTTTGGTGGCACCTTTTATCGCACAAGACTCCAGATGTGAGCCTCCATTTCATCTGTCGTGCACAAATACGATGTGTGACATCATCATCAATAGGGATGTCAGTGGAGCGGGTAAATGCGGGTACCGCCCCGCTTCAGTTGGGGCGGGTATGGGGATGGTTTGGTGTGTGGTGGGGCGGGTATGGGTATCAAAAGTGCTACCCACCATGGGTAGTGGGGCGGGGTGGATTTCATATAAGACCCGCCCCGCACCGCACCGTACCCACACCTACCGTACCCGCACCGCCCATATCTGCATCGTCTATTAGTTTAATTAGGCTATTTACGAATTTATTTGGCCCCTTCTTGATTTAAAATGTGACTTGAGTCAACCCGCACCGTGTCCTGCTTGTTAAACACAAATGCACCACGTTTCTTTTTCTCGTTCTCTTTGTTCTCCTTTTTTTGTTAAATATTTTCATCTTTACTGTTTTTTAATATTCATAATATTTTGACAAGGTTTCAGACGTTGATATTCAATACACCATAGTGAAAAGGTTAGTTTTTTTCCTTTTTTCTTATATAACTTTCATTTTGGTGACTAAAAAATTGCTAGACATTATTTGAGCATTTTATTAATGGGTACCCGCGCGGAGTAAGTGGGACGGGGGCGGGTGGAGGAATTACTACCCGTGATGGGTGGTGGGGCAGGGATGGAGGTGTGTTTTAGGTGGTGGGTACGGGTATGGGGTACCCTTCCCCCTCCCCGCCCCATTGACATCCCTAATCATCAATCTCTCCATTCCCTTAGATAATAGACCCGAGATACTTGAAGCTTCCTTTCTTTGAAATGACCTGAGTACCAAAGCTCACCTCCACGACTGTCTCATGGTCGCTACCGTTACCGAACTTGCACTCCAAGTATTCTTGATCCTACTCAGCATGAACCCTTTAGACTCCAGAGTCTGTCTCTAAACCTCCAGCTTAGCATTCACTCCGCTGCAAGTCTCATTAATCATGACTATGTCATCTGCGAGTAACATACACAATGACACCTCCCCTTGAATTTGTCGTGTCAGTCCATCCATCACCAAGGCAAATAAGAATGGGCTAAGAGCTAATCCCTGGTGCAACCCCATCATCGCTGGAAAGTGCTCTAAGTCTCCTCATACTGTCTGTATCCTGATCTTGGCTCCATCATACATATCCTTGATCGCCCTAGTGTACGCCACAAATACACCTCTAACCTCCAAACATCTCCATGGAACCTCCCTAGAGACTTTATCGCATGCCTTCTCGAGGTCGATGAAAATAAGTCTCTCTTCCTCTCCCTATACAACCGCCTAATAAGATGAATGGTTTCCGTAGTCAAATGCCCCGACATGAATCCAAATTGGTTCTCGAAAATAGACACACCTCTTCTCACCCTCATCTCCACGACCTTTTCCCAAACTTTCATAGTGTGGCTTAACAGCTTGATACCCCTAAATTGTTGCAACTCTGGATGTCACATTTGTTATTGTACAAAAGAATCATTGTACTCCACCTCCATTCTTCGGACATTTTTGTATCTTAAAAATGACATTAAACAGCTCCGTCAGCCACTCCAAACCTGCATTGCATGTGCTCTTCCAAAATTCAACTGAGATCTCATCGGGCCCAGTCGCTCGTCCCCTGTGCATCCTGCGAACATCATCCTTAACCTTCTCAACCTTACTTTTACAGTATCCATTGCTCCAGATCTCCCAGCACAATGTCTTTATCTCCTTCTTCATTCAAGAGTTTATGCAAGTAAGATTGCCACCTCTATCCAATATGTGTGTCCTCGTCCTTGATGTACCTCAGGTGATCCAAGTCACTTGGCTAGTATGTACAACTTCTTATCCTCGTCTTTTTTCTCTAATTCCACATACAAGCATTCAAAAGTTGTCGTTTTCGCTGCCATAACCACTAGTTTTGCCTCCTTCCTCACCATTTTATATAATTCTCTATTCGTCCGTTTCTCCACCTCATCCTTGCTTTCTACCAATTTCACATACATCATTTTCTTTGCTTTCACCTTCTCTTGAACTTTACCATTCCACCACCAGTCCCCTCGATGCCCACCACGGCTACCCCGCGAGACCCCTAACACTTCTCTAGCTACCTTCTGAATGCAACTGACCATCTTGTCCCACATACCGGTCGCATCCCCACTACTCCCCAAGCCCCCTCTGGCCATCAACCTCTCCCCCATCTCCTTTGCACCATCCATGATCAAACTTCCCTATTTGATTCTTAGTCTGTCATTCACAACCCTCCTCTTCTTTTCCATCTGAATCTCCAAATCCATCACCAAAAGCTTATGTCGGATTGTAAGACTCACTCGAAATAACCTTGTAGTCTTTACAAAGACCGTCGTCAACTTTTCTAAGGAGCAAAAAGTCTATCTGAGTCTTAGCCACCGAACTACGAAATGTCACCAAGTGCTCCTCCTCCTTTAGGAACCTCGAATTGTCTATCACCATCCCAAAAGCTCTAGCGAACTCCAAAAGTGAGACGCCTCCCCCGTTCTTGTCGCAGAGGCCAAAACCTCCATGCACGTCGTCATAACCCCCGGAAGTAACCCGATATGTCTATTGAAATTCCCTCCTACAAATAACTTCTCAGTGGGTGATATACCTCCCACCACCTCGTCCATATCCTCCCAAACGCACCTCTTCTCCTCCTCATCCAAGCCCGGTTGCGGTGCGTAAGCACTAATAATGTTCATAGTGAACCCTCTAACTGTCAACTTAATCGTCATCATCTTGTCATGGACCCTCCTAACCACTACCACATGATCCCTTAGCACGTTGTCTACCAAAATGCCTACCCCATTCCTATACCTCGACCTACCCGAGAACCATAACTTATACCCGTCCACATCCTTAGCCTTAGGTCCTACCCATTTGGTCTTCTAAACACAGGCTATATTAATTATCCTCTTCTTAAAAATCTTAACTAGCTCTATAGACTTTCCCGTTAAAGTCCCAATGTTCCAAGACCCTATTCTCAGCCTAGCATCTCCCTTACCCCACTTGCCCCGTAACCCTCTCCCCCGTCCCCGTCGACCGAGAACATGACCCTAGTCTACCATCATTCACCAAAGACACTAGAGCAAAAAAAATAAAAATACTAGTCAAGTATAAGCTAATCAAAGGTTTATACTACAACAACCAGGACTCAATACTAAAGCACAAGTTAGCTGGAATCTAGAAGGCAAGTCGGACTACTACGACAAGAATGATATATCTAAAGGCAAGAAGAATAAGGCAAGAATGTGAAGTCAAGATTCAATAAAGCGGAAGAGGCAAAGTTTAACTACAAGATAGCAGACAAAGAATGAATATGGGCCACCACAGGTACCAACTCCAGGTGGATAGCACGTGTTCGCTGCCGAAAATCTCTGTTCGCCACCGGAAAAATTGAATACCTGCGCAGCTTGGGGACAAAGGAAGCGAAAAGCAAAGAAAATAGAGGAGAGGAGTTCACCGGAGAGATATGGCCGGAACGAAGTCGCCGGCAATAGGGAAACAGGAGATGAAAAAACATACCCGGTCGGAGCAGCGGCAGCTAGCGCCTGGTCGCCGGCCGGAGGACGGAGTGGCGCCCAACGTTGGGTTCACCGTCGAGGAAGGAGGTAGGGGGTGGGGTGGAGTGGGGTGGGCTAGGGGGTGGGGTGATTCTTACTGTTGGGGCAGAAGAGAGGAGAGAGAAAATCAGCCCATTTGTATCCGTGAATTTGTAAAATTTTGTGTGGTTGTTCCTCTTTTCAAATAACAATAATTTCCAGGAAGAATCTGCAGGATTTAATCAAGAATGTGAAGGTAAGGAATCCTCAAACTGGACAGGGGACATAGACATCACCTAGTGAGTAAATATCATCAGGACACAGAAAGCAGGCAAGTGGAAGTTAGACCCACAACTCAGCTTCCAGGCAAACAATGTGCTGAACAGTGCCAATGGTCCATGAAACATATATCCATCCTTGCATATATCTAATACCTCACAGAGATAATGCTTCGATAATAAGTCGGCGATGAGTCAGATCAAGGTCATCAACAGCTAGTTGCAGGGAAAACACCAAAAATCCCAAGTGGAGAACAGCTACCACAGAACTACAGAAATATAATGACTAACATATTCTATTGCAGAATAAGTCAAGGAATCACGTGAATTTGAAAAAACCCACGGGCCGCATTCCCAAAATTAAAAAATGAAAAACGAAAGAAGAATGCTCACACAGACACACAAACCCTTGCACATGAATCTACACAAAAAAAATCTGAAGTAAGCCATTGTTGAGAAAAGTTCATACCTCAAAAGCTTGGCTGACGCTAAAATCGCAAATCTTCACCCTGCCAGAGGCAGTAACTAAAAGATTGTCTGGCTTAATATCCCCATGGATTATATTCTGTTCAAGAGCAGAAAAAAAATAGATGTTAAACTACATAAAGCACATAACCGAGATATATCAATGACATATAGGTGTCTGCTAAGCCTTAAAGTTACTGATGCGTGATTTAAGGAATCTAAGGAAAGTGCATGCGTCATATGGTTTCAACTCTGATGTTGACATTTAACATGGTAATCATATCAATAAACCCTGCAGGAAAAAAGTGACCCTTCACTTGGTTCTTTGACTTCCTTATACCTCAAGTTAAAGGACTTCCCTTTTGCAATGAATCTCATAGGCACCTTATTACATGCTTACAACTAGCTGAATAAACAACTTCTAAAACGAACAATGTTATGTTAGTATTGAAAAGTGAAAAGAATCATCACGATTCAGGTCAAACTAGCTACCATCCCTAGAAACAGGGAACAGGGAGGGAAGAAGGCCCCAAAAAAGAGTAAAAGGCCAGAGGAGACTAATCCTACTTGAAAATCCCAACAACAGCTACTACTACAACACCTCAATTTCAAGTTAGTAGGTGTCAGCCATATGAAACCCCACTAACCATGTCGCTCCATTTAGCCTCGCAGCAATTGAATATTTGAAGATTTAGGCTTTCTAGCACTAAGGTTCTGTACAGTTTCCACATAAATACAAATCCCAAACAAGACCAAAAGACTCCTACCAAACTAAACCTTGATCACAGATTTACCTCAACTTTACTCTTCTTATGTTGGCTAGAGATCCAGGCATATACTCAAGTCTTACTGTTTATCCTAAAACCTTTACTCTATAGAGTGTTTCTCCTTAATTCAAGCTTTTGGCCGACAGTTTTACCAGTTTTATCAAAACCCAAACAACCTACAAAATTAAAGGTTAAGCAATACATTTTTCAATCAAATTGAAGTAGAGCATGGACTTGTGCATAAAGATTAGCTTACCAATTCCGAACTCCGTGATTCTAAGTATTTATTTAAGTAAGACAATACTTTAGGATATAGCTCAACAGTCAAATCAAGGATAACACAATAACCCAGTACATAACTGGAAGTGGAGTTTCTCCAAAAATGTATATGCCTTGAAGAATGCCCTTAGCAAAAATTGGTGATTCGTGATGTCTTTAAGATCAGTTTACATTAAGAATAATGCAAACAAAGGTCATGATGCAAAGACAACCACATGAGACAGATCAACAACGAAAAATGTTTCTTCCAGAGACATTACTAGAAGAATGTGGTCATACATGAGAATGTAGATACATCAAGCCGGACACTGTGTCACGCAAGTATGTCCGTGCCTTGTTTTCTCCGAGACCACCAGCTGGACCAGCACCCTCACAAACCCATTTTCCTTCCACATATTCAAGGACTGTTCAGAACAAAAGAAAAGAAAAGCTTAGCATTTTGGCTATTCCTCTTTCCATTTACCAAAATATGATTCAATATACATAGCAAGCCACAAATCTAAATGAGGTAGGATTTATAGGAATAGGAATGTGTAAGGAATACCCATGTAGAAGTTATCTGTTGTTGGGTCATCTATCACCTCAATAAGATTAACTATATTGGGATGGCTCAGCATTTTCATGATCAAAATCTGCAAAAATGGGGAAAAAACATTAAGGTCATTAACCAAGGAATTATGCACTGGGTATGTTGTTGTTGTTAACCAAGGAATTATGTACGAGGAGAAAATCTAATAGGTAGTCGAGTGATACAGATATTGAATTTGAGAGGAAGAAGAAGTTAACTAAAATTAAGCTAAAGCCAAGAAGAGAAGAAACTAGGGAAAATAAGATAGTTTTTCATTCATGGTCCTCAAATGAGTACAAAACAGTGTATTTATACACTACAAAGCAAGAACCCTATTCCTATAGAAAATGACAATACTATCCCCTACTAAACTAAATTAGGGTGTCAACGAAATAAAATAGAAAATCAGGACTAAACTGTAAAGTATAGAACTATAAAAATAATATATCGTATCAGATCTCCCTCCTTAAAATCACCCTTATCCTCAAGGGTGTTAATGCCACCGGGATCAAATGAAAACTGTGACGTGTTGTTGTATATAAGAATTCTTGTCCTTGCATCTAGGGGTGGGCGTTCGGTTCTTCGGTTCGGTTTTTTAATTTCGGTTATTTGAAGTGGACACCGAACCGAGCTAATTCTGTTCGGTTTCGGTTTTTCTAGTTGGGTTTTTTCGGCATGGGCCTGAAATGGGCTGTTTTTCTGCTTGTAAAATGGACTACCTTTTTCATTAAAAATGAGCTATTCTATAATTTATATGATGGAATTTGAGAAGATTATATAATTAGTGAAAGAATCAATTATATTTTCTTTTATGATATGAAGGTAGAACTTAAAATACTGTAGTTAATTTATAATTAGTGACAATAACCGTTCATTTCAATTGAAGTTTACATTATTTACAAAGGCAAATGCAAAGTTCAACTGAGCAAGTCGGTAAACAATTAAAAGAAGACTTTCTCTGGTTACTAGGCATTATCATTCAGGGGAGAAATGACTAGTCAAATATGGCAGCCTGACATTTTGGTTATGCCACTTCTTTAATGTGGTCATATTTTGTAGACCTTTTCTTCTAAAAGAGATAAGGAAATCGGAGAGGAACAAAGAGAGAGAGACACAGGAGGGGAGGGAGAAAGAGAGACAGCAGCAAGAATAATGAAGGGAACTCACAACTTAATAAAGATGGCAAAACAAACAAAATAATACATTAGCTGGGCAGTAGCACCAGCCAACAGAACCGATTAGGCTGGACGGCGGAAGCTGGTCTGCTGGTGAAATGAAATAGAAAATAAACTTAGTTTTATTCAATTAGGGTCTAGGTAATGGGCTTGGGACTTGGGTAGTTGGGTTAGATGAAAATTATTTGGGCCTACTAAGAATAGTGCCTCAAGTATTATGATTTTTTTTTTGTACTCATACTAAATACTCGGTTAAACCGAAGTACCGAAGAACCGGAAACCCAACACCTAATTTATTAAAAACAAGAACCATAACCGAACCGAACCGAAAAACCGAAAAACCGAATTAATTCGGTTCGGTCCGGTTTTTCGGTTTTCGGTATTTATGCCCAGCCCTACTTGCATCAATATGCATCTTCTTCACTGTAGGCATAGCATGACTCTGTTTCCTCATCAGTAGTTCATTTGCAAAAGAAGATCCCAAGGGCCTTGAACACAATTGAGCACGGAACACTTCACACTTTGTGCAAGTTTTGACCACTGAACACCTCAAGGTAGTCTAGGATGCCAATTATTTTTAAATGAAAAGAAAGTGGCAAAACCCCAGATGAATACTTTGAGACTATAAAACCCATCTTTTTCGTTGCAGAAGCCACTGTATGACTTATCATATAGGCAACATGAGTGATTAGTACTCCAATAACCTTCTGTGTTGAATCATTAGCACATACACCTTCACTTTGTATTACAGTTAGCATCGGAGTGTGAACACCAGTGTACAAGAGATGAGGTGGAGCAGAGGAGTAAAGCAAACAGCTTATAATAGTCACAACACTTCCAAAAAATATGGTATCTTCAACACAAAGCGATAGTGCAAGTTCATGGGGAGATCTTCCCGGATCAAACACTTGCCTATATGTCATGGAGTGTAATTGAATGAAACCACAGGATTTAAATCTACTTGGGATCAACATAAACACACCAATTCCAAGAGTTCTTGCAATGGAATCATTATACTCCTTAGGATTAATCAGAACAACAAGCAAATTCCCTTCACCAATGACTAACAGTCCAACAACTTCAGTAAATATTATAGGCCGCCGCAAGATACCAATAACAGGCTTAACACAATTAAAGACTAGGCAAGAACTTGCATAATATGGCTTCAAAATGTGTGAACTAGTGTATCCCTCATACAAACTAGTAAACTGATCAAAGTAAATGCGATCTTCAATCCTCTCACCCTTCAGTATCCTTACTCTATCACTCAAAGGCGATTTTTCTATCTCAAATGCCACAACAATCAAGTTGTGGCTATTTCCCACCAAAAGTGAAATTGCTATCGTGTGTTTCCTCCTCAGCTCAAGACCAGACTCAATTTCCAACATGCAATAATATACAAATGCCTCTCTAGAGTTAGGTTGGGTACCTTTGATACATGTACCTTTGATAATGCTTCTGGCTCCGAAGGGGATTGAATCAATGTCAACAGTATTAGCAAGAGCGTCAGCAAATATCAAAGGAAGTGAAGCAGGGTATTTTGCTCTCCCCGAGAAATGAACATGCTCCTTAACATTTCCTGGTACATGTATAGCTTCAGATGCCTTCATTACAATAGCTGCAGCAGCAGCTATAGGTGAAATAGGGCTATCTCTCAGCCATTTCAAAGCAATTAAAAGAGCATATTGTTCACCATTTGCTATTTTCATAATATCTACTTCTGGTAGAGCTCTAAACCTTTTACCTTCAATCAAGTTAGTCTCATTTGCATTCATATAAGATTCAATTTCACAAGTAGTACAAAACTTCCAAAGCGTATCGTTCCATCCTTTAGCTAGAAACTTAAATGGCAAAGCACCAAGCGCAAGTGCAGATTCACGTCTAGCAGCCATATTCGAACCATTCAACTGATCAAGGTGTCTTGATGTAATGGAATGGAAACCTTTACCTTTCAAAGCTACATGATAAGAAGGTATGAAGCTTTTCAAGGCTGCTAAAGCAGTTCCCTGTACATGAGGATTAGGACATCTCAAATTTTCATGGTGTATCAAGAAACCTCCATTTAATTTTATCTATTAACAGGGCACGAGTCAACGAAATGCATTCAATGAAACAGGGAATAACAGAACACATTACTCCTCCATTTTCGAACTTAATTTTATCTGTTAACAGGGCACGAGTCAACGAAATGCATTCAATGAAACAGGGAATAACAGAACACATTACTCCTCCTCCATTTTCGAACAACCGTGCTCTCTCAGTTGCAGGATATCCATTAGCAACTTGATTCTGCCAATTTGGGCAAAGAATATTGCAACGCCTATGATGTACCCCATCATCAAGTCGCTTGCACAGAACATCAATTATATGCTGAAGTTTTTTACGGGCCCTTGTCAAGTGAACATATTGAACTTTGATGTATCTCCTATCATGTTTAACAAGCTGCTTCACCAGGTAAGCTAATGCTTCTAAATATTTCTCATCTCTACTTCTCTTTCGTTTTTCTTTAATCGAGAAGTCAAAGTAACCGTAAATAACTCATACATCAACCTATAACCAACATGCTGCTCTTCATTGTACATGTGAGTTCCTTTTCTCAACATCTCACCAAGTGCAAAAGTTGTCATGGTACTAGGTAGCAGGAACCAGTATTTCCCTCCAAACTTAACAAAAGTATTTAACTCGACATACTTGCAAGTTGCTCCATATCTATGTATTGCACCATTAACCATAAGAGAGTATGGAGTATCTTTGTGCTTTCGATCAAGCCCAATTTCGAAGCTCCTAGTATCAGCAACTACATTCTCTTGCAGCTGGCTACAAGCTGGAACAGGGCTTCCATCCGCAAGCTCAACAGTCTCTTCAACTCATCACCTTTAACTCTACTTCCCTGGCCAATTTGTTCTCAAACATATGCTCCTTCAAGGTAGTGATAGGATCTCTCATGGCACAGTGATTCTTTTCCACACTCGCAGCAGTAACAAATCTGCAGGAACATGAATAATGTGACTGATATTATTATTGTTCATCACAACAACAAATGACTCAAGCTTCTCATCGTTAAAGGGAATGCGACTCTCCCCAATGTACTTTGTGTTAACCTCCTGAGCAGTAAAATAGGTGTTGCCGCCCCTACAATTCTTAGTTTCTGCTGGATTTTCAGACATAGGAGCTAGTTTATCAAAAGGCCTAACTCATTGACTGGCATTTCATCGAACACTGTGCGCCCATATTCAATCTCTCCCTTGTTAGCTCCATATTCTTCAGGTTCAACCTCCAAATTCAAATTCCCTGTACTAATGTCCTTATCGTTTGCAACCGTGACACCCTTAATCGCAGCGGAGAATGATATCACCATCTCTGGCAAGGCTTCTGTAGTCTTCACTGAGGACCCAACTGTAATGGACTTCTGTTCAACCTTCCCCAATCTCGTCTCCTCGGGCGAGAGTTCTGGAATCGCAACATTAGTGAACTGACCACCGAAAGAGGCATAACTTAGTCTTTCATCGCTCACTCCGACGGTGCTATTGACAGTAGGAGTCTCCTTATTGGTAGAAAAATCAATTAAGAAGGAACAATCAATGACTGTGTTAATGGCAGAAAGTGGCTGTTGAGATGGCGAAGATGGAGGGAAATAGTCAGACCTGTTGTGAGTCCCCATTCCAATATTAGTACAGCCAGCATTAGGGTCAAATTTGTATATGTTTGGAGACGGACTATAGTTGTTCTGCGGCATTACATCCGCACCTTGGCTATAAGAACTGCCTGTATAGCTTCCGATGTGACAGAAATTGGAGAACCCCAAAGGCTGGTATGCATAGTGACAGTAAGGATACGTTTGATTGTATCACTGCTGATACCCAGCATAATAACCCCCATATCCAGTATTGCTATACCCATAAGAATCCCCTCCATAATTATACCCATAAGGATCTCCTCCATAACCACCAAATGGTAAAGCATTTGAATTTGGAGGGCCACCATAACCAGAGGATTGAGGTCGGTTGGATGTGAAATTTGAAGTATAAAGAGGATTTTGAAACGCCATTAATCAATACCCACGCAAGGATGATTGTTCTGATACCACTGATACAGATATTGAATTTGAGAGGAAGAAGAAGTTAACTAAAATTAAGCTAAAGCTAAGAAGAGAAGAAACTAGGGAAAATAAGACAGTTTTCATTCATGATCCTCAAATGAGTACAATACAGTGTATCTATACACTACAAAGCAAGAACCCTATTCCTATAGAAAATGACAATATTATCCTCTACTAAACTAAAGTAGGGTGTCGACGAAATAAAATAGAAAATCAGGACTGAACTGTAAAGTATAGAACTATAAAAATAATATATCGTATCATTGAGTCGTATAATAAAACATGAGTAACATAGGGCAATCCATCTCAAACTTAGTTGACACGCAGTAAAATAAAAGTGATCACACATGCCTTGACAAATATGCACTAACACCAAACAATAAAATTATAAACATATGCACTAACACTACCAAATCTTACACCGTGGGAAGTCGTTTTTTCTTTTCTTCATTTATAGTAATATTATCATAATCTATTTTTGTGGGGGCGCCAGGATTGGGCTGTAGCACAACATCTAGGCGATGCACAATGGTTCAGGTAGCAAAAGCTACCTTGGTAGGCCTCCTAAAAAACTAATATCATGTGGGTAAATGGCCGATGTATCGGATATTAAACTGATAAATAGATACTACACTTAATCTTGGCCAGAATTCCAAGAAATGTAATCTATTTTTTTCTTTTGACAAATCAAATCAAGGAACTTACGGATAGAACGGCAAAATTTTTAAAGGCGCTCTATGGCTAATGTTCAAAGTCAAGAAATAACTAAGCATATTTGTAAGTATTTTGTTATCAGAAAACAATTAATATTTTTTATGACAAGGGAACCTGACAAATCAAATCAAGGAACTTACGGATAGAACGGCAAAAATTTTAAAGGCGCTCTATGGCTAATGTTCAAAGTCAAGAAATAACTAAGCATATTTGTAAGTATTTTGTTATCAGAAAACAATTAATATTTTTTATGACAAGGGAACCTGCAGCCGCTATCCCTTCTGGTGCGTACAGAGTAAACCCCGCTCATGTGCAATAGTCCACAAACCACAAAGGAGAGATAACCCGCACTCGGCAAGCCCCGTGCGACGTGCTCAAACCAGAAGGCAAATCCCCGGTTGTCGTAGGCAGGGGGTTTTGAACCTGAGACCTCCATTACGGAAGCCCCATGCTCAACCAACTGAGTCACCCTTGCGGGTAGAAAACAATTAAGAATATTAGAAATATAATTGCAGAATCTGAACAAATAACAGTCGGGTATATTCTTTTATGTCATAACTAGTCGGGTATATTCTTTTATGCCATAACTGAGAATTCCAAAATTAGAAATCTTTTCTTACTTCATATATCTAAAGTCTCATATAAGTTTTTTTATTAAGGAAAATCTTGTATATAGCTCTCTTGTACTTCTGAAATAAATAAAGCTCCGACATATGTTGTTAATCAACCAATTTTAATAAAAGAATTCTCCTTTCACTTCTCACATGATATCAGAGCACATACAATCTTGATAGACATAAGTAGCTTCTGCCTACTGAAGGATGGCCTTACGTGCTTACCAAGCCAAATGTTATTTGATAATAGATAGGATAACTATTCTTTTACTTTATGACTGAGAAATCTGTTTGGAGCGCCGCCCTTAGGATCAACCGCACCCTTTGAAAGCCCGGGATAATGGCCCCATCCCTCTACATTTCTCCACTTAAATACCATGCTTAGTTTGCATAGTGCAAGGATCGAACTTGTGACCCAAGTTACAAGTCTCTCAACCTTTGTCACTTTAAGTAAGCCCTAGAGGCTAAATAAGTTAACTATTCTTGTATCTTTCAAGTGATCGTTCTAGTAAGTATTTGGCTACACCACCTTTTTCCCCTATAATGATGGTGTTAGTGCCAGCTCGTTGGCACCTTCACTATTCCACCGAATACCTACTACCTCCCACCGACACGCGTACCGGGTGATTTTGTCCGCTAAGGTTTAGGAAAATGAGAAGAAATCACTAATTGCTTTTTGCCTCTTCTACAATTTGAACCCTAGTCTCCAAGATTGGGAAAAGGGTTCAAAATACCCCTTTACTTTCATAAATTGACTACTTTTACCCTTCGTTACAGGTTGGGGCCAAATCTACCCCTCCCGTTACAAGTTGGGGCCCAATATGCCCCTACTGTTAGCAAAGTATTCAAAAATACCCCTCATTTCTAACATATTCCCACATAAGCAAGCCTAATCATCGGAATTGGGTGACATGTACACCACATGGCATTTAACTTATTTTATGTGGTGTCTATGTCGCAATTTTTTTAAAAACAATCTGGAAAATTAATTTATCTAAAAACAATCTGGAAAAATGACTTTTATTAGAAATCTTATTTTTTATTTTATAAAACCCGTTTTTTAAAATATATTCTGGAAAATTGGAATTCTTAATTAAACAATCTGGAAAACGATTTTTTTTAATCTGTAAAACTGTAAAGTATTTTTTTTAGAAAAAGTGTCCTAAAATCTTTTTTTTAAACTTGGATTAATTTTTAAAAAATATGAAAAAAATGATTTAAAAAATCCAATTTTCCAGATTTTTTTTTTAAATGGGTTCTATAAAATCAAAAAAAAAAACAGTTTTCTAATAAAAGCATCTTTTCCGGATTAGTTTTTAGAAAAATCAATTTTCCAGATTGTGTTTTTAAAAAAAAATTGCCACGTAAGCACCACATAGAATAAGAAAAATGACATGGGGCGTCTATGTCACCCAATTTCAATGACTAGGTTTGCTTATGTGGGAATATGTTAGAAATGAGGAGTATTTTTTAATACTTTGCTAACGGTAGGGGTATATTTGGCCCCAACTTGTAACGGAGGGTAAAAGTAGCCAATTTATAAAACAAGAGGGGTATTTTTGACTTTTTCCCCTCCAAGATTTGCACCTATTTCATTAACCATTACGCCACACCCTTGGGTGTTTGGTTGCGCCAATATGAATGATCATTCCAACAATATGGGGTCTTTTTACAATGATCATTCTACAGCCCCCCATCTCCATCTTTTCTGACCACTATTAGATCATCGTTCTAACGACTTCATTTTCTTTCGGATAACATTGATATCTGATCTAGTACACGTACCTCAACTAATTTATCATGTACTTGCAGCCTTCCACTAGATCAGGTAACTCTATCCTCCAAACTTAAGCAAACCAAAAGAATTCGCCAGTATAGAACTCGTTGAGATCGGAGTCTTGATTCCCAAAATTATCACTCTTTTAACTCTTCGATCGCTAGGCCACCCCCTTAGGGGCTTTCTTCCGGCAACTTTCAAGAATAACATTTCTAAATCTCTCTTCTGTTTTCTCCATGGTACATTTTCTTCATGGTACAAGAGTTTGGTATTAAATCCCTCTTATGAAACATTGATTTCCGATCACTGTACCAAGAACGACTTCTTCCCTTTCGCCATCGTATTGCGCATTGAGTCCCTTTTCAAGCATTGACTTACTGGTCATTGTGACAATTTTCTCTTCGGTCATTTTCTAAAAATTATGCTAATTAATACTGATGTAATAGAGAATTGTGTCACTATACCTCTTTCTAGTGATCGAGAATATTGTTTTTTCGTGTGTGCAAGTAGTTCAGTTACTTTAGGGGCTTTGTGGGATTCCAACATAGTTTTTTCCCATGATTGACCACTATTCAAGTGACAGTTTACTACTTCAGTGCTTCTTTTAGTATTTCATGCTTTCAAAATAAGAACACTCAAAGCAACTTCACCACCTTGAATTTGAGAAGGTTGGTGAAAGTTGAGGGAAACATAAAAAATTTGCATGGGATTTCCTTGATGAATCTGCTAGTTCGTGTAAGGTATTCTTAGCAATTATGTCATAACTAAAAATTAATCCCTGTTTTAATTTATGTGTCTTACTTTCATTTTTAGTTTGTTTCAAAAAGGAAGAGACTTTCTATATTTAGTACTTCCTTAATTCCAACATCTCATGTGGCATGTTTAGGACTACAAATTCAAAGGGCATGTTGGTACATAGCACATATCTTTAATTTAATACCACACGATTCAAAAGTCTCCCTTACTTCATCAAACTTTGTGTCATGTCAAAGTAAGACACAAAATAAAACCGAGGGAATATTGAAAATTTTGTGTTTCATAACTCAGAACCTTATATAAAACCACCCATCTTATATGTTCCTAATCAAATAATTTAAACAATAATTTACTCTCTGTCTATCTTCACAATGAAATATGGTTTACCTACAATTACGAGAGGTTCACGTTCAGCAATACATAGCCAAATTACAAAAGAGTTTTGAGGATAACTCAAAGGTGGGTTTAAGATAAAACTCAAAGAGGAACAGAGCATGTACCTCGCGGAGAACATCCGACATTGCAGTTTCTGAAGGTGCCACCCGCAACTTTAATAAATGAGACTTGCGGAAGGCCTGCATTCAATTACTAAAATCTCTTACCACTATTTAAGGGAGCAACTAACCCGCAATATTTAATAACAAACACTGACTATTTAAGTCAAACCACCTATTTGTACAACATTGTCACTTCCTATCCATTTTCAACTATCTCTCCACAACCATAAATACTACAAGAACTAGTAGTCCTAGATAAAGTAATTTGATTAATCCCTCCCTCCCGTGATCAAAGAAAGGATAAAAATTACCTAAGTTTAATGGTGAGGTACTCACTTGTATGACTTAACAAAATCCATCGTGAATCTAGCATCCCATTAGAGAGCATTGTAACAAAGCTTTTCGAATCCCAATCAGCCATATCAAATTGTAAACCTCGTATTACTTACTATTTCAATAAGAAATAAAGTAGACCTCCTATTCTAAGTTTATAGCAATCTGATTTTCACGAGTAGAAGTTGTACATAAGATCGTGATTACAGGTAGTGGAAATGCATGCTTTAAGCTAAGCTAGGTATCAACAGTCAAACAAGATGACATCACGGAAATTTATTTCTTGTTAATGTTACCTTTAGGGCATAATGTTTTCCGTCAGTAAGGCTCCTATATAGAACCTGTGTCATAGCAAGGTGATAAGATATATAGCCCTGATTCCTTCAATTAAAAACAGAAACGTACCACCAGTATCACTCAGAACTCACCACTTTTCCATAGCTACCAGAACCGATCTTATATTCACGCACATACTCATTAACCATCTTGTTCGCATCTTCATCCTGAAACAATTACATCCATGAGTAACACCAGGAAAGGTAATGTGACAAAATAGCTGCATAGGTCAGCCATACCAAGCTAATAGAGCATGGCAATTCAAAAGTTGCATTTGTGAGGATAAATAATGTGATAAACTAGCTGCATAGAAGGCCAACCGTGACATGTTATAGAGCATGCCACTTCAATTGGCTCACCATACAAATGAATATTACAATAAAATTTATAGCAAATCCACCGTTACCTTTCTCCAAAAAAAAGAAGTTCAATAGCGAATTAAGAAAGAACAATTTAAGGTACTCCCTTTGTCCCAGCTTATGTGGCACGTCTTGCTTCTCGAGATTTAAACTATGTGAACTTTGACCAATATTTTAAAATGCATTTTTCATAGTATTAACATGAGAAGAATTGCAACTTTTAGTACTTATCATATTGTTTTTGAATATCTAAATATCAATTTTGAAATATTGGGTTGATCTAGTCCTCGATGGAAGCTGAACAGGAAGTATCGAGTGAAGGAATTAATATCCATTGTTTTCACGTCTATTCAATTAAAAAAAGTTCAAAAACTTCCATTTTCCACAAGATCTTTTACACAGCTATTACCTCATCACGTACAACTTTGCGGGTTTCCTTGACAGGGATCTCCCTGCAAACCAACCCATTTTGAACTCTGTACATGAGAATCTCTTCAGAGCGTTTGACTGGGATGTGATACTCACCATCATCCCCATTACCATCAGTTACATCACCATTGTAGGAGTAACCATCTTCCTCCTCCCCCTCATCATATAACAAAGACTCCTGAGAACAGTTACTTCTCAATCCCAAATTGGGCCTTCCCACCCTTTTTGGTTTTCTTGCAAAACAGAATCCAAAACACCCACAGCACCCCATTTCTGTCACTTTAGCAATAGAATGCCCCTTCACGGACATCAGAAACTACAAAATTGTTGTAATGACTACACTATACAACCCAAAAAGAAATTTGATCCCAACACCTGAAAATTAGCACACCTCTTGTTACAAATCAATGTGCGCCTCAGTATACATATCAATTTTAAGGTAAAAGTAGTAAAATAACCTTTAAAAGTATAAGTTTGATCTGGGCTTCAAGCCCCGGTCGATTTTGTTATTCAAGTGGATGCCACTCAGAAAAATGAAAGAGGCAGTTGATCAAATTAATTCCATTGCGGTTGAATCCTGACATAGTGAAATGAGCTCCAGCTTACTACAACAATAAGTGACAGAACCTGACAGGCTAGTATATCCCACTCCTCACGAGCCACGGAGCCTCATAGAAAAACTTGACCTTTCACCTTAACTAGAAAAAAAAACAGAAAGGAAAAAGAACACGAGTATTAATTACTATCCACATTACAGAATATAAATTGAAGTAAACTAAAAACAAATGCCACGAGATAAGGAAATTGGTTAGGACAGGACAAATTCAACTTAAAAAATAACAAGAAGCTGCCATCATAGATATCAACCACTGAATTTTGAATAAAAAGATAAAATAGGTATGAAAAACATACTGCATATTACACAAATTTATGTCTATCTATCTACACACACAGAGTACATTCATGTATCATATGTATAGTGCATACACAATCAGAAACCAAAAAACAAATTAAGGCAGTGAAGAAAGATTCAAAATCATTGAAAAAAATTAAACTTTTTCTTGTCAATTGACAAACAAAGAGCCTCATCACAGAAGAAAATAACCGAGTAACGTTTGCCACAATTGTAAAAATCAGAAAAAGAAAGAACTAAGTACAACCTATTATCCACATTAATGAACATAAAGTGAACTAAACTAAATTCAATTCCACAAGCTAAAATCGTTTTTAGGAGAGGACATTCAACTTTAAATAAACAAACAAGCTGACATCACAAAAATCAACCACCGAGATTTGGAAAGGAAAAAAATAATGTATAGATACAAACAAACATCCTGCATGTTACCACGTATACACACGTATCATCAGCATAACAACAACATACCCAGTGAAATACAAGTGGGTCTGAGGAGGGTAGAGTGTACGCAGACCTTAACCCTACCTTGGAAGGTAAAGAGGTTGTTCCCGTTAGACCTTGGCATAAGAACAAGCAATTCAAAGCAGTACTAAACGGAAATAACGAGAACGAATAAGTCATGTCAAAATACTATAAAAAGCATGATAGAGCATTAACAAACACACAAAAAAGAATATTGACAACCACGAATCAATACCATAATCAAAGTACAAGAAAAAACAAATAGTAGCCGGAATCATCAGCATACACCAAAAAATCAACAAAACAATTTAGCCTATGAGAACTTCAAAATAGGTGAAAAATTAACCTTTTTTTCGTCAATTGTATTCAATTGACAAATTAAGAGCCTCATTCGCCACAATTGTAAAAATCAGAAGAAAAACTGAGTATAACCTATTATCCACATTAATGAACATAAAGTGAACTAAACTAAATTCAAAAAAAATAATGTATAGATATGAAACAACATACTGCATATTACCACGTATACATGTCCATACACATGTATTCATCAGCATAATCAACAGAATGCAAAAAAAAAAAAAACAGCTCGATGCACTAAGCTCTCCCTCTGTGCGGGGTCCGGAAAAATGTCGAAGCACAAGTGTCTATTGAACAACTTACCTGACAATTTTTCGAAGGATCGACGAATTTGATTTTCTAAACCCTAAATTATTATTGGAATGAGTATTTAGGGGAATTTTGACATAATTAGGGCTGTGGAGAGAGATAAAGGAAGAAAGAAAGGAAAGTCGCAGCTTCTTTTTTTTTTTGTGTTGCAAGTCCTTATGTTTTAAAATGTGTGCTAGTGAATGACCTCATTTTACTTGATCTCTTTTATTGAAATAAGATCTCATTGTTTTAAGAGAGTAATATATGTGTAAGGTATGATTATTAATTTCTGATCTATCCAAAACTTATAATGATTGGACTATAAAGATTAAAAATTACCCACTAACCTCTAAATGTAAGAAAAGTGTTATTAAATATTAATTATTTTTCAGTCAAAACTCAAAATGATTCTCACTTATTCTAGAGTAACTCAACCATCAATCTGTAGATATTAATTCATCCTCGTTCATTGTACCGGAATCAACTACGTAGTATATGGGCACATGTGTTGCAGGTGTAGCCTATTTGACATTTGAATGAGTTATTTTTAAAAAATATTTCATTAAAATCCAACTAAATTAAGAGAATTAGCATTGTTGATTATTGCTATAGTTCACTTTTACGCGAGCATAAAAGCTATTATCATAACTTGGCTCTTTGTTGGTGTCGTCACCTAATTAATTATGGAAATTGGGAAAATCATTTATTTTAAGGTTAATCTTTTTGAAAACCTTTTTAAAAGTATCAAAGCTCAGTAGGGGTCTTAATGATCCCATGAGAAAGGTGTTAGACACCTTAAAAGGGATCCGCACGATACGGTTCATCTACAGATTTAAGAATTATGACTTAAAGTATATATTTATTTTAAATTATAAGGACAACTTAAAGAGAAAAATTTGAGAAAAAGGAATAACAATATAGGGAAATGAAGATCTAACAAACTTGAAAATGGAGGAGAATATAACCAATGCCAGAAGCCGCAGTGAAGTGCAACATCGAGAAATTCAAATTTATATATCAATATTATCGGTGATGGTACATTGTTCTGTTTGTTTGATTCTCTACCTTATGATTTCTTTTGTATGAACTTTATCATCAAGATAACCATTTGTCAACATTGCTTTTACAAATAAAACTACCATGAAAATTTTCATACGCAATTAGAACATTGAATACATGAGCTAAGACATACTAGTTGTAAGGTATGATTTCTCATATAAATGTAATTTGCGCCTTCATGATTTTTTAAAGCGCTAATATTCATTATGATATACATGTAACCATTGTTTTAAGAGAGTAATATATATGTAGGGTATGATTATTAATTTCTGACATATCCAAACCTATAATTATTGGGTTATAAAGACTGGAAATTACACACCAACCTCTAAATGTAAGAAAAGTATTATTAAATACTAATTATTTTTCATCTTTCAAATGATCAATATGGTTCCCACTTATTCTAGAGTAACTCGAGCACTAACCTGTAGATCCTAATACATCCTCGTTAATTGTACTAAATCAACTAACTAGTATGGGCACGTGTGTTGCACGTGTAGCCTATTTGAAAGATCGTTATTGAAACAAAATATTTCGTTCATTAAAATCCAACTACATTAAGAAAATTAGTATTATTGCTTATTTTGTACGGTTTACTTTTACGCGGACATAAAAATCACTATCATAACTTACTCTTTGTTTGTTTTGCCACCTAATTAGTTATGAAAATCAGAAAAATCAGTTATTTTAAGGTTTGTCATTTTAAAACCCCTTTTTAAAGTATCAAAGTTCGGGTAAGGGTCATGATGATCCCCGAAGAAAGTATTGTTCGGCACCTCAAGAGGGATCCGCACAATGCGGTTGACCTACTGATTTAAGAATTATGTCTAAAAGTAAATATTTGCTTAAAAATTATAAGGCAAACTTAAAGAGGAAAACTTGAGAAACGAGAATAATAATAAAGTGAAATGGAGATCTAACAAACTTGAAAAAGGGAAGAGATTATCACCAATGCAGAAGACACAATGAAGTGCAGTATCGAGAAATCCGACTTTATATATCAATATTATCGGTGATGGTACACTGTTCTGTTTGTCCGATTCTGTGCCTTATGATTTCTTTTGCATGAACATTATCATCAAGATCACTACATGTCACTATTGCTTTTACAAATAAAATTGTCATGCAAATTTTCATACGCAATTAGACATTGAATACAGGAGTTACAAGGATACACTAGCTTAACTTCACATTACTCTTTTTAACACGATAACACTAATAATATTCTTTTTTCTGTTATTCTTTTTGAGTAAAAACAATGTCTTTCATGACAAACCCTAGCTAATCTAAAATGTCTATATAGGCAAAAACTTGTATTTCCATATATAAAAATACTTTATCAAGGGATCAACCAATAAATCAATTACGCTTCAATGCCAAATTAGTTGAGGTCTATTAATCGGAAAAAAAACAAATTTAGATTGCTAACAAGGTGTAAACATACCTTTTGACGCGTCTCTACGAGAGAATTTATATTCAACTTTTGTGAATTTTCATACAGATGTATTTTTTGCCTCCACGACTTTTTAAAGTGTTAATCTTTATTCTGATATCTATTTATTCATTGTTTTAAGAGAGTAATATATCTTCAAGGTACGATTATTAATTTCTGAACTATCCAAAACTACTTATAATGATTAGGCTATAAAGATTGAAAATTACACACCAACCTCTAAATGTAAGAAAAATGTTATTAAATACTAATTATTTTTCATCTTGATCAATATGAATCCCCACTTATTCTAGAGTAACTCAACCACCAACCTGTAGATCATAATCCATCCTCGTCCATCGTACTGAATCATCTAGGTAGTATATTGGCACGTATGTTGTAGGTGTAGCCTATTTGACATTTGAAAGATCGCGGTTCCCGACTTTCTCCGCTTTCCGCAACCGTTATTTAAAAAACTATTTCATTAAAATCCAACTAGATTAAAAAAAATAACATTATTGATTATTATTACGGTTCACTTTTACACGAGCATAAAAGCTACTATTATAACTTGGATCTTTGTTGGTTTCGCCACCTAATTAATTATGGAAATTAAGAAAATTAGTTATTTTAAGGTTTGTCTTTTTTAAAATCCTTTTGAAGTACTAAAGTTCGGGTAAGGGTCATAATGATCCCCGAGGAAAGTACTGTTAGGAAAGGGTCATAATAATCCTGTTACACCCCGTAAGTCCAGGACATGTATAAGAGAATAGACGCGAGAACACAAGACTTGAAAAATTGGTACGAAATAAAGAATTGTTTTTCCGACGGAAAATCTTCCGAACGTCGGGAAAAAAAAATGTTCGTTGAGGAGAATTAGATTCTCAAAATGCATTATTTGAGGAATATAGAATGTATTAACATTATGGAAATTTATTTTTACGGATTTGGTCACGTGGGGCCCACCCGAGGAATTTTACGTTTTCTGGGGCCCACGCGGGTTGCGAAATTTTATGGACGAATGGGAGGGAGACACGTGGCACCCACCCACATGGTCTTGGGCGAAATTTAGCAAGGGTAAAATGGTCATTGACCATTGTAGATGAACAAGTCTTCAAAGCTTGAAATAATTGACCAAGTCAACTTGCCACTTGTTTGTATATTTAATTTCCTTCATCCTAGCCACCCATATGTTGTTATCTTGACCCTCCATTGTTTTATATATACACACTAGTGCAATACCAAGTCTTCAACACTTAGAAAAATTAGAGAACCTTGTTCTTCATGAAAGTTGCTCTCGGGTTTGGCTATAGTTGCCACACAAAAATTTTAGTTTGTGGTTCTTTATTCACAAGACTTTAACCCAAGGTCCCTAAGGGTATTGTAAGGATATCTCAATAGAAATATCTCGGAAAAACGACGTTTTCACGTTAGTCGCAAGGCGAAAACCTAAGTCGTTTTCATAGTTTTGGATTGGAAATGAAAGAGAAGTTGGTTGTGAACTTTTAAAGGCTTCAAATAGCGGATTGGAGCGTAAAGTAAAGGAGCTAAGAATTGCTAAGGAGCGACTTTAAAACTTGGAATTTATAAGGGATTATAAAGGTAACAATCTTGTCGTTTTAGTAATTAAGATTACTTATTGTTGTAGCTATAGATATTAGCAAGCATGAGGTATATAGTATGAAGTTTGATAAGTGTATTGGCTATTGGAACCCTAATCCGAAAACTAGTATGTTTAGCCCTTGAGATTACAATTCAATTTGGTTATTAGTTTAGTCGTCGCATGTTATATAAAGAAGAAATTGTAGTTGTTGAAGTTGTTTATGACTATATAACATGTTAGACCTAAGAACTTGGATTGGAAAAGAATTGGAAAAGACTTTGAGTTGTTGTTTATGTGAGCCGAGAATGGCTTTGAATATGGAACTAGTTGGTATTAATTGTGGGGCAGAATTTTACACGTATTGTAAGGCGTGTAATCCCCTTTGATTGGTTGATGTATTAAGCCTTAAATGTGGCATGTTGGTTATTGATTATCGGGCCTTGAAAAAGGTGGAAAAGTATGTAGAAACAAAGGAGGTGCTGCCCGATTTTCCGTAGAATAAGAGACTGTATACTTAGTATTATTCTACGTTAGAAACTACAAGTTGATAGTCGTGTTGTGGCCATTATAGGTTGATAATTCTACGTGCGGCGTATTCAACTTAGCTTATGGATTTAGCCGAAAAGGTATGTGAATCATCTCCTCTTTTTCTAGCATGATTCCTTATGATAAAGTAAGTAAATCATACTCCTTAAATGATTCACTCCTTGTTTGTACTTGGATTGCCTAACATAGAAGTTGTTCTATATACTTCTTTGATGTACTTTGGATGTTTAAATTGAAAGTTGTTATAATCCATTACCTTGATGAAGTTTGGATTTTCAAAAGTGAAAGTATTTTATTTGAAGTACATAGAGTCTTGAAAAGGAAGTAGTTTCCAAATCTTTTGGATAGTGCCTTAGTTCTAAAACCTAATGGTTGTTATAATGACTTTAGGGGAGTCAAAGGAGTGATTTACTTAGTTGATTTAAAAGAGGAGAAATGGCATGATTTAAGAGAAGTAACTTGTTTTAAAGGTGTGAGTTACTTGAGATTTAAAAGTAGAAGAAACTTGATTTCTAAAGTTAAGAAACTTGATTTATAAAGATTAAGAGACTTGAAGTATTTTGAAAGTTAAGAAACTTGATTTGAAAGTATGTGATACTTGGTTTTAAAAGTATAAGTCTCTTGGTTATAAAAATAATGAATTTGTCTAAAACCATAAAGGGTTATAACGACTTTATGGGAGGTTGGTTATAACGACTTTATGGAAGGTTAAGAAAGTTGTCTATTTTTAATTGATAGACATGAGTTGCCTAGGTTGTGAAATTTTAAGTTACTTGGTTTCAAAGTCTTGAAATGAATTTCTAAAGGTGTAGTAACTTAGTTTGAAAAACAGACATGCCTTGATACTACGGATGTTAGTATCCTGGGGTTTTATATAAAAATGAGTCTTTTGAAAAGAATGGAAGTACGTAGTACTTAGGGTTAAAATCCCGGATTTTTATATAAAACGAAAGTGCCTTGAGTTTATAAAAGGAAATTCATTTTAGTATGATAATGAAAGTCTAAAGATTTTATGAACTTGCCTATGTGTGCTTGTGATAGCCTTTGAGTGCAAGTATTATATTTTTCTGTTGCGACTCTCCGGTGAAGGGTCATTGTCTTATTGTGAGTTTACAGACGTCTGCATCGTGATGTGGGATTCCACGGGTATGCTTCCGTTATGATTGATCCTTGTACATGCGTGCTTATATGATGTGGGATTAAGGCATGCGACCGTGATGCGGGTTAGATTCGGATTGTTTGTATTACTCGCGGACATCTTTACGATGTGGGATTAGGGCATGTGACGGGAGGCGGGTTAGATTCGGTTGTTTGTATTACCCGTGGTCATGCTTATACGATGTGGGATTAGGCGTGCGACGCGTGGGATATTGTTATTCCATGGATTAGCCATCCATGAGATTTAGTAACGCGAGATGGTGCAGTAGAAACTTTCGCACTTGCCGGTCGATGGTATCGTATGATGGTAGTAGAAACTTTCGTACTTGCCCCGTCGATTCATTACGCGATTTGATACGGTGACTCCGGTAGATAGCTTCGCACTTGCCGGTCATATCTCGTGGCAATAGTGGATCAGTAGTTAGCTTCGTACTTGCCCGATCGATTGATAACCACAGTGAATCAGTAGTTAGCTTCGTACTTGCCCGATCGGTTTATGATGCAGGCTGGATCTGGTGGTTCGCTTTCCTACTTGCCCCGTACAGTTTTTAGGACACAGGTGGGACTTGGTGTTCATGTATGCTTATTGATGTTAGATTATCTCATGGACTGTCGGCAGTGAGGAAGAATTCCACGGGCATGATTGATGTTATGGGCGTGAGACCCATGGTTATATTTGAGTAATGACTTTGAGGGCATGCGTCCCTAACTTGATATGACTGCTTATGTATTGTGTACTGTAGTTTGGCTATCATACATGTCTCTTGTTTTGTATAGACTGTTATGATTTCATTACAATATTTTCAGTTCACATACTTGGTACATTCTTACGTCTTGACCTCGCCGAGTGCGTTAAATGTCGCGAGTTTAGGTCTGCTGTTTGGTGATCTGCAGTGTAGGACCACCTTTCGAGTTTTGGATAGCTCCATCTGCTCGTGAGTTTATCATTTTGGTATAGATCCTTGATGCAGTTTTATGCAGATATAGATGCTGCGAGGCCTTGTCCGTCATAGTTCGATAAAACTCTTGAAGTGCAGTATTCATATGTGAGATTGGACTCGTATACGATGTAGTACCTTTTTATTATGTATATTATTGCGGCGCATCGGCTTTGACCTTGCGTATGTTCGTTGGTTTTAAAAAAGCGAGATGTTATTTAGTTCGCGATTTACTTGTGTCGATCGGTAGAAGGTGCGGGTAGGGCACGATCCACGCCGGGGTTCGGGCGTGAGTGGTATCGAGCGATCGATTCTCGATTAGGGAAGACTATAAGGTCATAAGGAAGCGATTATGTTATTAACCAAGATAAGCGGTGCTATAGTTTCATCGGCGTGAGGTTATTCGGCGATGCAGACAGTGTCTGAGAGGGTAGAGGCAACGGGAATCGGCGTAAGAGGCTGAACCGGTTGGATATCCCGGTGAGTTTTGGACGAGCGGCTCGGCGGCCAGTGAGATATTCGTCCCAGCCTTCCCGGACATACCCGCGGCTCACGGTGGGAGATTGGACCCAAGGTATTTAGGAGCGGTCAGAGCTCCGAGTCGAGGTTACCGAGGAAGCGGAGGATTTTCTCGATCGAGGCCACTTATTCCTCGGTGTTTAGATGTAGTAAGCGTCGTATGGGAAATGCGTTATGGCATAGGTGTTTGTTTTATTGTGGTCGTCCGCCATATATTGAAGGTATGTCCTTTTAGAAAAACCGGTGAGGTGGCTCGACTATGAGCCGATGGTTGGTTCCCTTTCCTCCACGGTATGTCGTCCCCGAGCGGTGTTGGATGTCGATCGTAGTGGTAGAGATTAGGGTGGAGTTTATTGTTCTGGCGGTCCTTCGAACCGCATAGATGACGTGACTACTAGGCAGGATCAAGAGGCAACATCGCATGGGGTTACAGGTATATTTCGATTCTTTTGAATCATATGTGCATTGATAAATTCAGATTTCGCCCTAGCGTATATGTTTTCCCTTTGTTGCTAGCAGTTGTAAAGTGATAGTACCACCAGAGGTAGGGATACTCTGATTAGTAAAGTGAAAAGTGAAGAATGTTGACAAGAATGCTAAAGTGAACTGAGACTATAGTTGTGTAGGGTTCACAAGTTATAATTACCCCATAATAAGTGTAAGACCGATAGGGAAGGATGTACAGTAGAAATACTTCGGCCTATGTGATGAATCTCTAGTGAATAAGGGGATAGGGTGAGAAGTACCTTGAGATAAGAGAGAAATTTATTGCAGACTAAGAATGAGAAGCTAAGTGTGACGATGGGTCGGGTTATGGTCTCATTTCGGGTCAGCCGGTAGTATGGAATGGGGTGATGTCAGTTGGATATGGTCCCTCTATGTGATAGGGTCACGAGGATGCAAGGCCCAAGTCTAGTTAATCGTTGTACGAGTTTGTGGACGCGTTCCACCGGAACTAGGTCGTAAGGGCCGAGAAGGGCCTTAACGAAAATGCAAGTAGCAAAATGGCCAAGTTGGATAGCAACTCCAAGGATCGGAGAACATAATCAATATTTGAAATTTTGTATGTGTACTAAAATAAGTTTAGAAGTACGAGAAAGTATGACAAGTAAGAAAAGGAAGGAACAAGGGTTAAAAGAACTATAGTGATTATGGTTATGAGTAATGTAGGAGGGTAAAAAGAAATCCTTTTAGGCCATGAGTGGAGGTTAATTGTGATGATACACGCGCCTTAGGTTCAGTAACACTGTCCATAGGTGCTCGTGTTTGAGATGCTACTAGTATTAGAGCTTACACCGGTTGGTAAACTAAGCTAGGCAGATTATAGATTCATGTCCCAACTAGTTTGGTGACTAAGTGAGACAAAGAAGGGAAGTAAAACGAGGTAACACATCAGTTAGCTGAGTGGAAGTCCGACTGAAGGACTCGGATAGTGTTAGTCCCATGACTTTGAATACGACAGGGCCATCCCTAGTACGGGAAAAAGAAAGTAACCTCTAAAGATTCCGTTTTTGATAAGACGGTAACCTTCGAGTTTGTGAGAAGGGACCACGGATGGAAGGTCCATTGATATGTTTACGTATGTTATATGGTGGCCATGTGTGACATTGTTGGTCTTGTGGAGTATTGATTGATAGGCATAGTAAAGAGACTATGCCGGAGTTTGTATAGCTTGACAACCGACTAAGAACATTCGGGGACGAATGTTTCTAAGGGGGGAAGAATGTTACACCCCGTAAGTCCAGGACATGTATAAGAGAATAGACGCGAGAACACAAGACTTGAAAAATTGGTACGAAAGAAAGAATTGTTTTTTCGACGGAAAATCTTCCGAACGTCGGAAAGAAAAAATGTTCGTTGAGGAGAATTAGATTCTCAAAATGCATCATTTGAGTAATATAGAATGTATTAACATTATGAAAATTTATTTTTACGGATTTGGTCACGTGGGGCCCACCCGAGGAATTTTACGTTTTGTGGGGCCCACGAGGGTTACGAAATTTTATGGACGAATGGTAGGGCGACACGTGGCACCCCCACATGGTCTTGGGCGAAATTTAGCAAGGGTAAAATGGTCATTGACCATTGTAGATGAACAAGTCTTCAAAGCTTGAGATAATTGACCAAGTCAACTTGCCACTTGTTTGGATATTTAATTTCATTCATCCTAGCCACCCATATGTTGTTATTTTGACCCTCCATTGTTTTATATATACACACTAGTGCAAGACCAAGTCTTCAACACTTAGAAAAATTAGAGAACCTTGTTCTTCATGAAAGTTGCTCTCGGGTTTGGCTATAGTTCCCACACAAAAATTTTAGTTTGTGGTTCTTTATTCACAAGACTTTAACCCAAGGTCCCTAAGGGTATTGTAAGGATATATCAATAGAAATATCTCGGAAAAACGACGTTTTCACGTTAGTCGCAAGGCGAAAACCTAAGTCATTTTCATAGTTTTGGATTGGAAATGAAAGAGAAGTTGGTTGTGAACTTCTAAAGGCTTGAAATAGCGGATTGGAGCGTAAAGGAAAGGAGCTAATAATTGCTAAGGAGCGACTTTGAAACTTGGAATTTATAAGGGCTTATAAAGGTAACAATCTTGTCGTTTTAGTAATTAAGATTACTTATTGTTGTAGCTATGGATATTAGCAAGCATGCGGTATATAGTATGAAGTTTGATAAGTGTATTGGCTATTGGAACCCTAATTCGAAAACTAGTATGTTTAGCCCTTGAGATTACAATTCAATTTGGTTATTAGTTTAGTCGTCGCATGTTATATAAAGAAGAAATTGTAGTTGTTGAAGTTGTTTATGACTATATAACATGTTAGACCTAAGAACTTGGATTGAAAAAGAATTGGAAAAGACTTTGAGTTGTTGTTTATGTTAGCCGAGAATGGATTAGAATATGGAACTAGTTGATATTAATTGTGGGGCAGAATTTTACATGTATTGTAAGACGTGTAATCCCCTTTGATTGGTTGATGTATTGAGACATAAATGTGGCATGTTGGTTATTGATTATCGGGCCTTGAAAAAGGTGGAAAAGTATGTAGAAACAAAGGAGGTGCTGCCCGATTTTTCGTAGAATAAGAGACTGTATACTTAGTATTATTCTACGTTAGAAACTAGAAGTTGATAGTCGTGTTGTGGCCATTATAGGTTGACAATTCTACGTGCGGCGTATTAAACTTAGCTTGTGGATTTAGCCGAAAAGGTATGTGAACCATCTCCTCTTTTTCTAGCATGATTCCTTATGATAAAGTAAGTAAATCCTACTCCTTAAATGATCCACTTCTTGTTTGTACTTGGATTGCCTAACATAGAAGTTGTTCTATATACTTCCTTGATGTACTTTGGATGTTTAAATTGAAAGTTGTTATAATCCATTACCTTGATGAAGTTTGCATTTTCAAAAGTGAAAATATTTTATTTGAAGTACATAGAGTCTTGAAAAGGAAGTAGTTTTCAAATCTTTTGGATAGTGTCTTAGTTCTAAAACCTAATAGTTGTTATAATGACTTTAGGGGAGTCAAATGAGTGATTTACTTAGTTGATTTAAAAGAGGAGAAATGACATGATTTAAGAGAAGTAACTTGTTTTAAAGGTGTGAGTTACTTGAGATTTAAAAGTAGAAGAAACTTGATTTCTAAAGTTAAGAAACTTGATTTCTAAAGATTAAGAGACTTGAAGTATTTTGAAAGTTAAGAAACTTGATTTGAAAGTTGTGATACTTGGTTTTAAAAGTATAAGTCTCTTGATTATAAAAATAATGAATTTGTCTAAAACCATAAAGGGTTATAACGGCTTTATGGGAAGTTGGTTATAACGGCTTTATTGAAGGTTAAGAAAGTTGTCTATTTTTAATTGATAGGCATGAGTTGCCTAAGTTGTGAAATTTTAAGTTACTTGGTTTCAAAGTCTTGAAATGAATTTCTAAAGGTGTAGTAACTTAGTTTGAAAAATAGACATGCCTTGTACTACGGGTGTTAGTATCCTGGGGTTTTATATAAAAAAGAGTCTTTTGAAAAGAATGGAAGTACGTAGTACTTAGGGTTAAAATCCCGAATTTTTTATATAAAACGAAAGTGCCTTGAGTTTATAAAAGGAAATTCATTTTAGTATGATAATGAAAGTCTAAAGATTTTATGAACTTGCCTATGTGTGCTTGTGATAGCCTTTGAGTGCAAGTATTATATTTTTACGCTGTCGCGACTCTCAGCTGAAGGGTCGTGCATGCTTATGTGAGTTTACACGGGCGTGCAAGCGGTGATGTGGGATTCCACGGGTATGCTTCCATTATGATTGATCCTTGGACATCTTTATACGATGTGGGATTAGGGGCATCGACCGTGATGCGGGTTAGATTCCCGGATTGTTTGTATGACTCCTTGGACATTGTTACACGATGTGGGATTAGGGGCATGTGACCGGGGCGGGTTAGATTCTCGGATTTGTTTGTATTGCCCGTAGTCATGCTTATACGATGTGGGATTAGGAGCATGCGACGCGTGGGATATTGTTATTCCATGGATTAGCCTCCATGAGATTTAGTAGCGCAGGATGGTGCAGTAGAGAGCTTTACGTACTTGCCCGATCGATGGTTGTCGTATGATGGGTGGTAGAAGCTTTTCGTGCCCCCGTCGATTCTATTACCTGATTTAGTACGGTGAGGCTCCGGTAGATAGTTTCGCACTTGCCGGTCATATCTCGTGGCGACAGTGAATCTGTAGTTAGCTTTCGTACTTGCCGTCGATTGATAGCGCAGCCGGATCAGTAGTTGGATTTCGTACTTGCCCCGGTCAGTTTTATGATGCAGGCTGGATCTGGTGGTTCGCTTTTCTACTTGCCCCGTACAGTTTTTAGGACACAGGTGGGACTTGGTGTTCATGTATGCTTATTGATGTTAGATTTGTTACACCCCGTAATACCAGGGCTACTAATTGAGAACGTGATTAAGGATTTAAGATTTGAATTTTGGAAGGAAAGAATAATTACATTTTTTTAAGGAAAATTTCGGAAAAAAATGTTACGACGGAAAAATTATTAACTTGGAGTATAATACTTCTAATTGGATTTATGGACTTAGTATTGGATTATAAGGTGTTGGAATTGATAATATGGGGTCCGCCGAGAATTTTACAATTTCGCGGGGACCTTCGAAAAATTATAATATTTTGGACCAATCGGAGGGCGACACGTGGCACCCCTCAACTTGTCTTGCTGAGATGACAACAAATTAGATATTTTGAGAGAGGACAAGTGGACATGGGTCCCACTCCACTTGTCTATACATATCCAAGTCTTGCAAGACTTGGATCACTTTACACTTAGACAAAAAAATAAGCTCTCATCTTCTCCCCTTTAGCTCCATAATTTCGAGAGCCCCTTGGCTAAGAACAACCATTGTTGATCAATTTATTTCTCCAAGATTAAGCCCTTAAACCAAGTGTTAAGCCTAGATTAATATTCTACACGTTTTTACTTGTCTTGGCCGAAAGTTGATGCCAAAACCCTTGGGGTTCCGTCGACTTTTTGGAAGTGAGATTCAAAGAGAAGTTGCCCCTAAGGTTTTAGGGGGTACATGTATGTGATTGGAACTTGAAGAAGTGGAGCGAAGCAGCTAGCACCAATAAAGACCGGACTGTTTTGGGGCGTTTTTGGGCACAAAATGAGGTAAAAGTCCTTCTTCTTTTAAAGTAATTGGATATTACTTATTGTTATTATGTATGGATGAACTTGTGTTAGAAAAGAATGAAGAATAAAAAGCGTTTGAGCCATTTTTGGGGCTAAAACCGATTTGGGACAGATTTGGTGCAAATGGAATTCGTTGGTTATTGTCGTTGTTATCTTCACCTATTGCATGTTATAATGGATTAATATTGTTGTTAATAAGTTGTTATAACTTATGTAGAAGTTTTGGAACTCGAATTGGAATAAAATGGATTAAGGAACGAGTTATCGGGTTGTAGTTGTTGTGGCCGAGAAACTGCCCAAAATTGTTAGACGTTGTTGTGTCGTTTAGTGGACTGTTTTGAGGTATTAAATGCTGGAAATTTAGTTGTTGTTATGCATGTTTAAGTGTAGTGGTTGCTAATGAAAGTCCTAAGGGAATAAGGGTGTGGAAAGACGTTAAAAGGCCTCACATTTTACCCTCATTATGGTTGGATTATGATCGCTTTTATGGGCTGATTTGTGGACTGTTTTGTATAACTGTGGGGCAGAATTTTACATATCCAGTTAGGCGTGTAATCCCCTTTGGCTAACTGTTGGTTGTGCCTTAAATGTGGCTTGTTGGTTGATGAATACGGGCCTTGGAAAAGGTGGAAAAGTACGTAGAAACAAAGGAAGTGCTGCCCAATTTTCCGTAGAATTAGAGGGCCATTATTTGGTATAAGTCCTACACTTGATAGCTTGTAGTTGATAGAAGTGCTATTGTCATTTTAGGTTGAAGTACTACGTGTAGCACATTCTACTTGGCTTGTGGAATAACCGATGGGTTGAAGTACATTGGAGCGTATTGCTACTTGTCGTTTGGGTTAGTCGCCAACGAGGTATGTGAACTTCTTCCTTCCTTTGACATGATTATTTGGTAAGTCTATGTGACTAAATTTTAGTGAGTCTATGTGACTTGATTTGGTAAGTCTATGCGACTTAATTCATTTGAAGTAAGTAAGTCGATTTTGGAAATATATGAGTCTTGATTATGAAAGTATGAGTGGCTTAGTCAAAATTGTATAAGTTACGTGAAGTACTTTAAAGTTAAGAGATTTGATTTAAGGTTAAGAGACTTGATTTTTTTACAAGTTATGAGACTTTATTTTTCAAGATATGAGACTTGATTTCTAAAGTTAAGAGATTTGATTTAAAGTTATGAGACTTGATTTCTTTACAAGTTATGAGACTTTATTTTTCAAGATATGGGACTTGATTTCTAAAGTTAAGAGATTTGATTTAAAGTTATGAGACTTGATTTCTTTACAAGTTATGAGACTTTATTTTTCAAGATATGAGACTTGATTTCTAAAGTTAAGAGATTTGATTTAAAGTTATGAGATTTGATTTCTTTACAAGTTATGAGACTTTATTTTTCAAGATATGAGACTTGATTTCTAAAGTTAAAAGATTTGATTTAAAGTTATGAGACTTCATTTCTTTACAAGTTATGAGACTTTATTTTTCAAGATATGAGACTTGATTTCTAAAGTTAAGAGATTTGATTTAAAGTTATGAGACTTGATTTCTTTACAAGTTATGAGACTTTATTTTTCAAGATATGGGACTTGATTTCTTTACAAGTTATGAGATTTGATTTAAAGTTATGAGACTTGATTTCTTTGCAAGTTGTGAGACTTTATTTTTCAAGATATGGGTTACTTGATTTACTTCTAAAGTTAAGAGGCTTGATTTCGAAAGAGTATGTGACTTGAGTTTTAAAAGTATACGTTTATTGATTTAAAGAGAAGGAGTTTTATGATTCTTTTTAAGTATATATGTACGTAGTACTTTTGGGTTTAGTTTCCCAATGTGATAAGAAATAAAAGTGTCTTAAGTTCTCTAAAATGAAAGGTTGTTATAATAGCTTTATGGGAAGTTGTTATAACGACTTAAGAAGAAGTGAAATATGGTTTAAAAATATTATGTAAGGAAAATCACACCGAGCCTACAAATAGGCCGGATTATGTTATGAGATACACCGAGCCTACAAATAGGCCGGATTATGTTATGAGATACACCGAGCCTACACATAGGCCGGATTACGCCATATTACCCCGAGCCTACACATAGGTCGTTACGCCCTCTACACCGAGCCCCACAAAGGCCGGATTATGCTACATGATTCCACAGTACACCGAGCCCCACAGGCGGGCCGGATTATGCTACATGATTCCACAGTACACCGAGCCCCACAGGCGGGCCGGATTATGCTACATGATTCCATCAATACACCGTGTCCCGCAAATGGGCCGGATTACGTTATCACGTATGGATAATCAAAGTAAGCTCCCAAATAAGAAGTCCCTCCATAAAGGGCCGGATTATGTTATGTAAGTTATGTGGAAAAACTTGATTGAATTCTTAAGTATGTATGTAAGAATATGATGTTAATTCTTATTGAAAGAAGGAAAAGAATGATTTATGTACGATTGATTTCATGAGTTAAAATGACACGGTAGGATCTGGTATTTTAATTTTATACTTGCCCCTGTCATTCTTTTGTACAGTTATGATCTTGTTTAATGTACTTTATTTCCGTTCTATACTTAGTATTTGTTGTACTGACCCCCTTAGGGGGGCTGCGTTCATGTCCGCAGGTCTAGGAACACAGTTGTGGATCCGCGAGCTTAGGATCCTTGTTCAGCATTTTGAGATGGCTCCAAGTTCCGGAGTTTGTCATTATGGCTAGGTATATTCAGGGGTACGGCGGGGCCTTATCCCGTCATAGTTGTTGTCACCTTCTTAGAGGTCTGTATTCATATGTGGGTTGGACTGGTGTAAGTTGTATTTACATTGTTGTACAGCGTAGACCCTTTCGGGTGATTTATATTTATACGGAAGTCTTTCCGGCTTTGCCTTTGTTTTAAAAAAAATGAGTGTTATTTATCTTTCGCGGTTTATTTATGTTGTATGGGTAGAAGGGTGCTGTTACACCCCGTAAGTCCAGGACATGTAGAAGAGAATGTACGAAAGGAAACAAGACTTGGAAATTGGTACGGCAGGAAGAATTGTTTTTCCGACGGAAAATGTTCCGAACGTCGGAAAGGAAAAATGTTCGTTGTTGAGAATTGGATTCTCAAAATACATTATTTGAAGAGTTTGAGACTTAGTAATATTATGTAAATTTATTGTTACGGATTTGGTCACGTGGGGCCCACCCGAGGAATTTTACATTTTGTGGGACCCACGAGGGTTGCGGAATTTTTATGGACGAATGAGAGGGCGACACGTGGCACTCCCACATGTGGTCTTGAACGAATTGGAGGGGGGTAAAATGGTCATTGACCATCTTGAAAGATAAGTCTTCAAGCATGACATTGTTGACAAGTCAACTAGTCCACATAAGCTTGATCCAAGTGAAACACATCCAAGCCACACATTTGTTGTAACCTAAGCCCTCCAATGTTTTATATAAGCTCACTACTAGTGCAAGACTTTCTCTTCTAACACTTAGAAATTTCACACATTTTCTTGTCCACTAAAGAGTGCTCTCGGCCAAGGCCCCTCTTGGAAGACAAAATTTTGTAGTTTTGATCCTTTGTTCACAAGACTTTAACCCAATGTCCCTTAGGGTATTGTAAGGATATCTCAATAGAAAGATTTCGGAAAAAACGTATTTTTACGTTAGTCGCAAGGCGGAAACTAAGGGAGTTCTTCAACTTTGAAGTTGGAACTTGAAGATGGGTTCTTCATAGGCCTCTGGGAGTGCTTGGAGCGATTGGAACCTAAGGAAAGGAGCTAAGAATTGCTAAGGCGCGACTTTGGAATCTTGGAAATTTTAAGGGCTTATAAAGGTATATTTTGTCATTTTAATAGTTAAGGCTTACTTATTGTGGTAGCTATGGATTTTAGCAAGCATGTGTTATATAGTATGAAGTTTGATATGTTTATTGGCTATTGGAACCCTAATCCGAAAACTAGCATGTTTAGCGTTAAGATTACAATTCAAGTTGATTATTAGTCTAAGCGTCGCATGTTGTATAAAGAAGGAAATTGTAGTTGTTGAAGTTGTTTATGACTAGATAACATGTTAGACCTTAGAACTTGAATTTGGAAAAGGATTGGAAAAGACTTTGAATTGTTAGTATGTAGTTGGCCGAGAATGGCTTGGAGTTTTAAGCTATTTCGTATGAATTGTGGGGCGGAATATTACACGTATTGTAAGGCGTGTAATCCCCTTTGTTTGGTTGTTGTTTGGAGCCTTAAATGTGGCGTGTTGGTTATTGTATTCGACCTTGAAAAAGGTGGCAAAGTGAGTAGAAACAAAGGAAGTGCTGCCCGATTTTCCGTAGAATTAGAGACCAAATACTTAGTATTTTTCTACGTAGAGACTAGAAGTTGATAGTCTTGTTGTGACCATTATAGGTTGACACTTCCACATACGGCGTATTCGGCAGCTTGTGGAATTAGCGAAAAGGTATGTGAACTATCTCCTCTTCTAAAGCATGATTCCTTAAGATAAAGAAAGTATGTTCTACTCCCTAAATGATCCATTCCTTGGTTGTATTTGGATTGCCTAAAGTAGAATTTGTTCTATGTGCTTCCTTGATTGTACTTTGATGTTTAAATTGTAAGTCGTATAATCCATTTCCTTAGTGAAGTTTGGATTCTTAAAAGTGAAAGTATTTTACTTAAAGTACATAGAGTCTTGAAAAGGAAGTGGTTTCTAAACCTTTGGCTAGTGCCTTAGTTCCAAAACCTAAAGGTCATTAAAATGACTTTAGAAGTCAGGAGTGATTTACTTAATTGTTTAAAAGAGGAGAAATGACATGATTTAAGAGAAGAAACTTGTTTTCTATATATTAAGAGACTTGAAGTGTTTTGAAAGTTAAGGGACTTAAAGAGTTTTAAAATACGTGATACTTGTCCCGTTTTAAACGTATAAGTCCCTCGGATAGGAAATTGTATTTGGCGAAGGTATAAAGTGAATATAACGACTTTATGGGAAGTTGGTTATATTTGCTTTATGGAAAGATAAATGACTCGATTTTAATGAAAAGGCAACTTGATTTTAAGGCATCAATTGCCTAAAGTTTAGTAATAAAATAAGTTACTTGGCTTCTAAAGGTTAAGAGACTAAGTGTATTTTTAAAAGTTAAGAAAATCGATTTGAAAGTATTTAATACTTGGATTTTAATAAGTATAAGTCTCTTGGTTATAAAAGGAATGGATATGTCTAAAACCATAAAGGGTTATAACGACTTTATGGGAAGTCGGTTATAACGGCTTTATGGAAAGTTTAGAAAGTTGTCTATTTTGATTAATCGACATAAGTTGCCTAGATTGTAAAAGAAAATTTGAGTTACTTGATTTCAAGTGTTGAAATAAGCTTTCAAAAAAATGTAGTAACTTACTTTGAAAAATAGACACGCCTTGATACTACGGGTGTTAGTATCTTGGGATTTTTCACAAAAAGGAGTCTCTTGAAAAGATTAGTACTTTGGCTTGATAAATTAAGAATTTGTCTAAGTGTGCCTTGATTAGTACTTTGGCTTGATAAATTAAGAATTTGTCTAAGTGTGCCTTGATTAGTACTTTGGATTGATAAATTGAGAATTAGTCTAAGTGTGCCTTGATTAGTACTTTGGCTTGTTAAATGAGAATAATCCTATTGGTGCCTTGATTAGTACTTTGGTTGTTAATTGAGAATTATTCTAAGTGCGCTTGATAAGTACTTTGGCTTGATAATTGAGAATTTTTCCATGTGTGCCTTGATTAGTACTTTGGCTTGGTTAATCGGGAATTGCCTATGTGTCTGGTGATAGCCTTTGAGTGCAAGTACTATGTTTTATTACGTTATGTCGACTCTCGGTTGGAGGGTCGTATGCAGTTGTAAGTTCTTGGGACGCACCGCGGTGATGTGGGATTCCACGGGTATGCTTAGTTATTGGTAGTACTTGGGTTAAATTCCCGGATTCTTTTTATAAAAGACATGGTAGTGCTTATGTCTTGTTTGACGGTCGGTCGAGATAGGGTAAGAGTATATGTGAGGGGTAAACCCCCAAGATGCTATACCACCTGTTTTACCACCTTCTCCAGGGTAGAGTATATGTGAGGGGTAAACCCCCAAGATGCTATACCACCTGTTTTACCACCTTCTCCAGGGTAGAGTATATGTGAGGGGTAAACCCCCAAGATGCTATACCACCTGTTTTACCACCTTCTCCAGGGTAGAGTATATGTGAGGGGTAAACCCCCAAGATGCTATACCACCTGCTTTACCACCTTCTCCAGGGTAAGAGTATAAGTGAGGGGTAAACCCCCAAGATGTTATACCACCGGTGGGACTTGGTGTTCATGTATGCCTATTGGTGTTGTACTATATCATGGACTGCCGGCAGTGAGGAAAGATTCCACGGGCATGATTGATGTTATGGGCGTGAGACCCATGGTTATATTTGAGTAATGACTCCGAGGGTCTGCGTCCACGACTTGATGTATCGCTATGTATTATATCGTAGGTGGCTATCATACATGTCTCTGCTTTGTTTAGATTTATGATTTTATTACGATGCTTTACATTCACATACGATACATTCTTCAGATCGACCTCGCCGGCCGCGTTCATCTGCGAGTTTAGGTACGCTGTTCGGTGATCGCAGCGTAGGATCCGCTCGTGGTTTTGGATAGCTCTGCTCGTGAGTTTATCTTTTGGTATATATCCTTGATGCAGGCTTTATGCTGATTTTGGATGCTGGCGGGGCCTTGTCCGTCATAGTTGATATAACTCTTAAGTGCCGTATTCATATGTAGGATTGGACTCGTATGCGATGTTGTATACATTGTTTATGTATATACGACACTTGTCGGCTTTGCCCTTGCACGTACGTTTATTTTAAAGAAAAAAAAATGAGCTGTTACTAATTTCCGCAATGTACTTAGTTGTTAAGGTAGAAGGGTGCCCAGGTAGGGCACGATCCACGCCCGGTTCGGGGTGTGAGAATAGTATCGAGCGATCGATCCTCGGAATGTCTACAGGCCGTGTCTAGTAGAGTCTTGCTTATCGGTGTGTTGCGCGCCACCCATAAACAGAGGCTACAGGACATTTAGGAGTTGGTTTCTATTCTTCTCATTCGAGATCGTGCCGTAGAAATGTGTTAGTAAGATGATTCCTCTCGACGTATTTTTGTGTATTCTGGTATGCCTCGAGGAGGGCAACACCGCCCGAAGGGCAAAGGAGTAGCGAGAGCTACTAGTCGGACTCAGAGAGTTGATAGGGCTCGTGCCTGAGGTATCCTGGATGTTGTTCCACGATCGGCAAGTTCTTCCTGCGCCAGTTTTGAGACCCAAAGACCAGAGCCTCTGATTTCTCGATTAGGAGAAGACTTTAGGAGTCGAGGAAGCGATTATGTTATTGACCAAGTTAGCGATACTCTGATTTCCACAGCGAGGAGTTGTTCGGCCAAGACAGGTGTGTACAGAGGAAGAGGGCCAGCGGAGATCAGCGTAAGAGGCTAGGACCGGTTGGTTATCGGTGAGTTTTTGGACGAGCCGCCAAAGAATGAGTGAGGTATTCGTCGGCCTACCCAGACATACCCCGCAGCTCACGGTGGGAGATTTGACCCACAAGTATTTAGGAGCGGTCCAAGCTCCGGTCGAGGTTCTCGAGAGCAGAGGACCTTCTGGCCGAGGCCACCTATTCCTCGATGTATCGGATGTGGTAAGCATCATTCGGGGAAATGCCGTTATGACACAGATGGTTGTTACTATTGTGGCCGTCCGGGCCACAAGAAGTGGGAATGCCCGGTTAGAAGGAGCGCCGTTAGGGTGGCTCAGCCTTTGAGGCCGGTAGTTGGTTCCCCTTCCTCCGCGGTGTCGTCCCGAGGCGGTGTTGGATGTCGACCGATCGTGGTAGAGTCGAGGGAGTTTATAGTTCGCGGTCCTTGAACGCATAGATGACGCGACCATCGGGCGAGGATCGTGAGGCGACATCGCACGGGGTACAGTATATTTCGACTCTTTTGAATCATACGTGCTTTGATAGATTCAGATTTTGCCTAGCGTATATGTTTTCCTTGTGTTGCTAGCGATTATAAGTGATAGTTCCCAGGTAGGAATACTTTGATTACTAAGGTGTGGAGTTAAGAATGTTGACAAGAATGGTAAGTGAACCGAGACTATAGTTGTGTAGAGTTCACACGTAGTAATTGCCCACGCGATGTAAGACCCGATAGGGAAGATTATGCAGGTAGAAATACTTCGACCTATGTGACGAACCTCTAGTAATTAGGGGATAGGTAAGAAGTACCTTGAGATAAGAGAGAGATTTATTTCGTGCTAAGAACAAGAAGTTAAGTGACGATGAGTGGGTTATAGACTCATTTCGGTCAACCGATAGTATGGAATCGGGTGAATGTCGGATAGAAATGGTCCGATTATGTGATAGGGTCCCGGGATGCCGTGCCCAAGTTGAGTTAATCGTTATACGAGTTCGTGGACGCGTTCCACCGAACTAGGTCGTAAGGACCGAGAAGAGCCTTAACGGAGTGTAAGTAACAAAATGGCCAAGTTTGGATAGTAACTCCAAGGATTGGAGAATAGAAACAAAATTTGAGATTTCAGACGTGTACTATATATGAGTTTGGAAGTGCGAGAAAGTATGATAAGTAAGGAAAGAAAGGAACCTCTAAGGATCCCGTGTTTTGGGAAAATCAACCTTCGAGTTTTGTGAGAAGGGTCGCGACGGAAGGTCCATTATTATGTTTACGTATGTTAGGTGATGGCCATGTGTGGCATCGTTGGTCTTGTGCGATTTTGATTGTTAGGCATAGTATAGAGATTATGGGAGTTTGTATAGAGTGACAGGACTAAGAACATTCGGGGACGAATGTTTCTAAGGGGAAGAATGTTACACCCGTAAGTCCAGACATGTAGAAGAGAATGTACGAAAGGAAACAAGACTTGGAAATTGGTACGGCAGGAAGAATTGTTTTTCCGACGGAAAATGTTCCGAACGTCGGAAAGGAAAAATGTTCGTTGTTGAGAATTGGATTCTCAAAATACATTATTTGAAGAGTTTGAGACTTAGTAATATTATGTAAATTTATTGTTACGGATTTGGTCACGTGGGGCCCACCCGAGGAATTTTACATTTTGTGGGACCCACGAGGTTGCGGAATTTTATGGACGAATGAGAGGCGACACGTGGCACTCCCACAAGTGGTCTTGAGCGAATTGGAGGGTAAAATGGTCATTGACCATCTTGAAAGATAAGTCTTGGCGTGACATTGTTGACAAGTCAACTAGTCCACATAAGCTTGATCCAAGTGAAACACATCCAAGCCACACATTTGTTGTAACCTAAGCCCTCCAATGTTTTATATAAGCTCACTACTAGTGCAAGACTTGCTCTTCTAACACTTAGAAATTTCACACATTTTCTTGTCCACTAAAGAGTGCTCTCGGCCAAGGCCCCTCTTGGAAGACAAAATTTTGTAGTTTTGATCCTTTGTTCACAAGACTTTAACCCAACGTCCCTTAGGGTATTGTAAGGATATCTCAATAGAAAGATTTCGGAAAAAACGTATTTTTACGTTAGTCGCAAGTGAAACTAAGGGAGTTCTTCAACTTTGAAGTTGGAACTTGAAGATGGGTTCTTCATGGCCTCTGAGTGCTTGGAGCGGATTGGAACCTAAGGAAAGGAGCTAAGAATTGCTAAGGCGCGACTTTGGAATCTTGGAAATTTTAAGGGCTTATAAAGGTATATTTTGTCATTTTAATAGTTAAGGCTTACTTATTGTGGTAGCTATGGATTTTAGCAAGCATGTGTTATATAGTATGAAGTTTGATATGTTTATTGGCTATTGGAACCCTAATCCGAAAACTAGCATGTTTAGCGTTAAGATTACAATTCAAGTTGATTATTAGTCTAAGCGTCGCATGTTGTATAAAGAAGGAAATTGTAGTTGTTGAAGTTGTTTATGACTAGATAACATGTTAGACCTTAGAACTTGAATTTGGAAAAGGATTGGAAAAGACTTTGAATTGTTAGTATGTAGTTGGCCGAGAATGGCTTGGAGTTTTAAGCTATTTCAGATGAATTGTGGGGCGGAATATTACACGTATTGTAAAGGCGTGTAATCCCCTTTGTTTGGTTGTTGTTTGGAGCCTTAAATGTGGCGTGTTGGTTATTGTATTCGACCTTGAAAAGGTGGCAAAGTGAGTAGAAACAAAGGAAGTCTTTGCCCAGATTTTCAGTAGAATTAGAGACCAAATACTTAGTATTTTTCTACGTAGAGACTAGAAGTTGATAGTCTTGTTGTGACCATTATAGGTTGACACTTCCACATACGGCGTATTCGGCTTAGCTTGTGGAATTAGCCGAAAAGGTATGTGAACTATCTCCTCTTCAGCATGATTCCTTAAGATAAAGAAAGTATGTTCTACTCCCTAAATGATCCATTCCTTGGTTGTATTTGGATTGCCTAAAGTAGAATTTGTTCTATGTGCTTCCTTGATTGTACTTTGATGTTTAAATTGTAAGTCGTATAATCCATTTCCTTAGTGAAGTTTGGATTCTTAAAAGTGAAAGTATTTTACTTAAAGTACATGAGTCTTGAAAAGGAAGTGGTTTCTAAACCTTTTGGCTAGTGCCTTGGTTCCAAAACCTAAAGGTCATTAAAATGACTTTGTGAGTCAAGGAGTGATTTACTTAATTGTTTAAAAGAGGAGAAATGACATGATTTAAGAGAAGAAACTTGTTTTCTATATATTAAGAGACTTGAAGTGTTTTGAAAGTTAAGGGACTTAAAGAGTTTTAAAATACGTGATACTTGTCCGCTTTAAACGTATAAGTCCTCGGATAGGAAATTGTATTTGGCGAAGGTATAAAGTGAATATAACGACTTTATGGGAAGTTGGTTATATTTGCTTTATGGAAAGATAAATGACTCGATTTTAATGAAAAGGCAACTTGATTTTAAGGCATCAATTGCCTAAAGTTTAGTAATAAAATAAGTTACTTGGCTTCTAAAGGTTAAGAGACTAAGTGTATTTTTAAAAGTTAAGAAAATCGATTTGAAAGTATTTAATACTTGGATTTTAATAAGTATAAGTCTCTTGGTTATAAAAGGAATGGATATGTCTAAAACCATAAAGGGTTATAACGACTTTATGGGAAGTCGGTTATAACGCTTTATGGAAAGTTTAGAAAGTTGTCTATTTTGATTAATCGACATAAGTTGCCTAGATTGTAAAAGAAAATTTGAGTTACTTGATTTCAAGTGTTGAAATAAGCTTTCAAAAAAATGTAGTAACTTACTTTGAAAAATAGACACGCCTTGATACTACGGGTGTTAGTATCTTGGGATTTTTCACAAAAAGGAGTCTCTTGAAAAGATTAGTACTTTGGCTTGATAAATTAAGAATTTGTCTAAGTGTGCCTTGATTAGTACTTTGGCTTGATAAATTAAGAATTTGTCTAAGTGTGCCTTGATTAGTACTTTGGATTGATAAATTGAGAATTAGTCTAAGTGTGCCTTGATTAGTACTTTGGCTTGTTAAATGAGAATAATCCTATTGGTGCCTTGATTAGTACTTTGGTTGTTAATTGAGAATTATTCTAAGTGTGCCTTGATAAGTACTTTGGCTTGATAATTGAGAATTTTTCCATGTGTGCCTTGATTAGTACTTTGGCTTGGTTAATTGGGAATTGCCTATGTGTGCCGGTGATAGCCTTTGAGTGCAAGTACTATGTTTTATTACGTTGTCGCGACTCTCGGTTGGAGGGTACCGTCTCAGTTGTAAGTTCTTGGACGTCTGAAGCGGTGATGTGGGATTCCACGGGTATGCTTCCGTTATTGGTAGTACTTGGGTTAAATTCTGATTCTTTTATAAAAGACATGGTAGTGCTTATGTCTTGTTTGTGACGATCGAGATAGGGTAAGAGTATATGTGAGTGGTAAACCCCAAGATGCTATACCACCGCTTTACCACCTTCTCCAGGTAGAGTATATGTGAGGGTAAACCCCCAAGACGCTATACCACTGCTTTACCACCTTCTCGGTGTAGAGTATATGTGAGGGTAAACCCCAAGACGCTTTATACCACCGCTTTACCACCTTCTCGAGTAGAGTATATGTGAGGTAAACCCCAAGATCTATACCACCGCTTTACCACCTTCTCCGTGGGTAAGAGTATAAGTGAGGGTAAACCCCAAGATGCTATACCACCGTGGGACTTGGTGTTCATGTATGCCTATTGGTGTTGTACTATATCATGGATCGGCGGTGAGGAAAGATTCCACGGGCATGATTGATGTTATGGGCGTGAGACCCATGGTTATATTTGAGTAATGACTCAGGGCTGCGTCCACGACTTGATGTATCGCTATGTATTATGTATGTAGGTGGGCTATCATACATGTCTCTTTGCTTTGTTTAGATGTTATGATTTTATTACGCATTTCTCGCTCACATACTTGGTACATTCTTCGATCGACCTCCTTGGGCTGCGTTCACGCCGCAGTTTAGGTACGCTGTTCGGTGATCGGCGGCGTAGGATCCTGCTCGTGGTTTTGGATAGCTCCTCTGTCGTGAGTTTATCTTTTGGTATATATCCTTCAGAGCTTTATGCGATTTTGGGCTGGCGGGGCCTTGTCCGTCATAGTTGATATAACTCTTGAAGTGTATTCATATGTGGATTGGACTCATATACGATGTTGTATACATTGTTTATGTATATATGACAGCCTTGTCGGCTTTGCCCTTGCACATACGTTTATTTTAAAGCAGGTATAGATCCTTGATGTGCTTTGTACAATTATAGATGCACGTGGGCCTTGTCGTCATATTTCAAGATAAAACTATTAAGTGCGTATTCATATGTGGGAGTGGACTCGTGTACAGTGTAGTGTCTGTTGATTATGTATATTATATGGCGACCTTATCGGCTTTGCCCTTGCATGTTCATTGGTTTTTAAAAAAAAGGTGTTGTTTAGTTTCGCGATTTACTTATGTCAGTTAGGTAGAAGGGTGCCCAGGTAGGGCACCAGTTACGGGCCCGGGGTTCGTGGCGTGACAGATCCCCCGAGGAAAGTACTGTTAGGCACTTCAGAAGTAATCCGTACAATGCAATTGACCTACTAATTTATGAATTATGGCTAAAAGTAAATATTTGCTTAAAAATTGTAAGTCAAACTTAAAGAGAAAAATTTGAGAAAGGGGAATAACAACAAAAGAAAATGGAGGTCTAACAAACCTCAAAAAGGGAAGAGAATATCACTGAAAGAATTAATCTCTTGATTATTCTTATCGATGAAAGACATATATATATACAAGTTACAATAGGAGAATCATATTTCTACTTTACATCTAAATCCGTATTCTATAAGGAGATTAACTATACATTTAGGGTAAGACTACAATACTAATTATATGATAAGTGTACAATAGAAGTCCTAAACTAACATGGATACATGGTGGTATACACGGATGGGGATACGCGGATTGGTTGAAGCACATGTCTACTTTAACACACCCCCGCAGTCATAACGGGTTGTCTTCGTAAGCTGAGACTGTCTCTAAAATCTTCAAAAAGGACCGAGGGAAGACCCTTTGTAAATATGTCTGCAATTTGATATCTGAAAGGGACATGGCAGACACGTACTTGTCATTTAACTACTTTATCTTGAACAAAGTGAATATCCATCTCTATGTGTTTACTCCGCCGGTGCTGAACAAGATTACCAGAAAGGTAGATGACACTTATATTATCACAATATACCAAGGTAGCCTTCTCAATCGGAAAATGAAGCTCTAAAAGTATATTTCGTAACCAACATGACTCGGAAACCACATTGGCTACCCCTCGATACTCGACCTCTGCACTTGAACGTGAAAGCGTAGATTGACACTTGGCAGACCATGAGACCAAGTTATTACCCAAAAACATGCAATAGCCAGACGTAGACAATCTGGTGTCAGGACAACCACCTCAATCAGCATCTGCATAGGAGACAAGAGTAGACGTCGACGAAGGATACAAATGCAAACCATACTCTAAGTGTTCCCTGAATATACCTAAGAATGTGTTAGCGCATTCATATGTTCAACTCTGGGATCATGCATAAATAAACACACCTGATGTACGACATATGTAATGTCTGGTCGCGAGAACGTCAGATACTGAAGGGCGTCTGTAAGACTACGATAGCGGGTCGGATCCTCATATGGAGAGCCAGTTGCAGCACCCAACTTGAGTTTAGTATCAACTAGAGTGGAAGTGAACTTACAGGATGACATCTCAGCCCTCTTAATGATCTCTGCTACATACTTTCTCTGTGATAAGAACAATCCACTTGCATGACGAGTTACATCAATTCCCAAAAAATAGCTCATGGGGCCCAAGTCTTTCATGGCAAACTCAGAACTGAGCATTGTCATAATTAACTCTCGCAAAGCATCAAAAGAGACAGTCAAGATAATATCATCCACATATAACAATATATAAGTCATGGAAGAACCCCGACGATATATGAATAATGAATTATCCGACCTGCTGTGAGAAAAACTCAAAGTCGAAACAAAATCAACAAACCTTTTATACCAAGCCCGTGGAGACTACTCAAGCCCATAAAAGGACTTCTTCAATAGACAGACATGATTATGATATCTAGTATCCCTAAACCCCAAGGGCTGATGCATATACACTGGCTCCTGAAGATCATCATGTAGGAAAACATTATTCACATCTAGCTGATGAATGGGCCATGATTTTGAAAGAGCCAAGATGAGCACAGTGCGAATGGTAGCCGACTTGACCACCGGGCTAAATATCTCACCACAATCCATACCAACCTGCTGAGTATTACCATCACCTACAAGTCTAGCTTTATGTCTTGCAAAAGAACCATCAGAATTTTCCTTATGAACAAAAATCCACATAGACCGAATATATTAACACCAGATGGACGGGGTACCAACTCTCACGTCTTATTATCAATAAGAGCATTATATTCCTCGGTCATGGCAATTTTTCAATTATGATCATTTAAGGCAGACACGGTATTACGGGGTAAGGGTGATTTAAGAACATTAGAATTTAAATTAAAATGTCTCTTTGGTTTAAAAATACCTCGTTTACTGCGAGTGATTGGACCTTGAATTTGGGCTGGACTGGGTGAATTTTGGGAATTTTCTGAAGTGTTAAGATTACTGTCGGAAGCGCCTCGGCCCTGGGGCAGAGGTCGCGGCTGTCACGCCCCGAACCCCGAGCCCGTGACTGGTGCCCTACCTGGGCACCCTTCTACCTTAACAACACAAGTAAACTGCGGAAATTAAATAACACCTTTTTTTTTTCTTCTTTTAAACCAATCGTACGTGCAAGGGCAAAGCCGACAAGGCTGCCATGATATACATACTCAAAAGACACTATACTGTACATGAGTCCAAACCCACATATGAATACAGACCTCTAAGAGTTATATTGAACTATGACGGGACAAGGCCCCGCCGTACCCATAATCGCATAAAAGCACATCTTGAAAGAACTTATACCCAAAAAGATAAACTCCCAATGTAGGAGCTATCCAAAAACTCGAGCGGCGGTCCTACACTGCCGATCACCGAATCAAGACCTAAACTCGCGGCATGAACGCAACCCCAAGGAGATCAAGACGAAGAATGTACCAAGTATGTGAAGCAGCATCAGTAATGAAATCATAACTTAAGCAAAACAGAGACATGTATGATAGCCAACCTACGATGCACAACACATAAGCGCCATAATAAGTCGTGGACGTGCCTCAAGTCATTTCTAAAATATAACCATGGGTCTCACGCCCACAATATCAATCATGCCCGTGGAATCCTTCCTCACCGGCGATCCATGATATAGTATAACGCCAATAGGCATACGAACACCAAGTCCCACGTGTCCTAAAATCATGCGGGCAAGTAGGAAGGCGAGCGGTGGTAAAGCATGGTATAATGTCTTGGGGTTTACCTCATTTATACTCTTACCCTATCTCTGGCAACCATCAAACAAAACAAGCAGGGGGTATAATGTCTTGGGGGTTTACCCTTCATTTATACTCTTACCCTGGAGAAGGTGGTATAACGTCTTGGGGGTTTACCCCTCACTTATACTCTTACCCTATCTCGACCGACCATTAAACAAAACAAGAAGGGGGTATAATGTCTTGGGGGTTTACCTCTCATTTATACTCTTACCCTGGAGAAGGTGGTATAGCGTCTTGGGGGTTTACCCCTCACTTATACTCTTACCCTATCTCGACCGGCCGTCAAACAACACATAAGCACTACCAGGTCTTTTATAAAAATCCGGGAATTTAACCCAAGTACTACAAATAACGGAAGCATACCCGTGGAATCCCACATCACTGTCGGTACGTCCAAGTAACTTACAACAAGACAGCCGGCCCTCCAACCGAGAGTCGCGGCAACGCAATAAAACATAATACTTGCACTCAAAGGCTATCACCAGCACACATAGGCAATTCTCAATTAATCAAGCCAAAGTACTTATCAAGGCATACATGGAATAATTCTTAATTAACAAGCCAAAGTACTTATCAAGACACAAATAGAATAATTCTCATTTAACAAGCCAAAGTACTTATCAAGGCACCAATAGAATAATTCTCATTTAACAAGCCAAAGTACTTATCAAGGCACAAATAGAATAATTCTCATTTAACAAGCCAAAGTACTTATCAAGGCACCAATAGAATAATTCTCATTTAACAAGCCAAAGTACTTATCAAGGCACAAATAGAATAATTCTCATTTAACAAGCCAAAGTACTTATCAAGGCACAAATAGAATAATTCTCATTTAACAAGCCAAAGTACTACGTACGTACATTCTTTTCAAAAGACTCCTTTTTATGTAAAATCCCAAGATACTAACACCCGTAGTATCAAGGTGTGTCAATTTTTCAAAGTAAGTTACTACACCTTTAGAAAACTCATTTCAAAGCTTGAAATCAAGTAACTTCAAATTTTCATAATCTAGGCAACTTATGCCCAATAATCAAAATAGACAACTTTCTTAACCTTCCATAAAGCCGTTATAACCAACTTCCATAAAGCCGTTATAACCCTTTATGGTTTTAGACATATTCATTCCTTTTTATGACCAAGAGACTTATACTAATTAAAACAAAGTATCACAAACTTTCAAATCAAGTTTCTTAACTTTCAAAATACTTCAAGTCTCTAAATCTTTAGAAACAAGTTTCTTCTACTTTTAAACCTCAAGTAACTCACACCTTTAAAACAAGTTACTTCTCTTAAATCATCTCATTTCTCCTCTCTTAAAACAATTAAGTAAATCACTCCTTTAACTCCCCTAAAGTCATTACAACAACCCTTAGGTTTTGGAACTAAGGAACTAGCCAAAAGGTTTGGAACCCACTTCCTTTTCAAGACTCTATGTACTTTAAGTAAAATACTTTCACTTTTAAGAATCCAACTTCACTAAGGCAATGGATTATACAACTTCCAAATTAAACATCAAAGTACAATCAAGGAAGTACATAGAACAAATTCTATTTTAAGCAATCCAAATACAACCAATGAATGAATCATTTAAGGAGTAGGAAATACTTTCTTTATCTTAAGGAATCATGCTAGAAGAGGAGATAGCTCACATACCTTTTCGGCTAATATCCACAAGCTAAGCCGAATACGCCGTACGTAGAAGTGTCAACCTATAATGGTCACAACAAGACTATCAACTTCTAGTCTCTAACGTAGAATAATACTAAGTACACGGTCTCTAATTCTACGAAAAATCGGGCAGCACTTCCTTTGTTTCTACTCACTTTGCCACCTTTTTCAAGGCCGAATACAATAACCAACACACCACATTTAAGGCTCAAAACAACAACCAAACAAAGGGGATTACACGCCTTACAATACGTGTAAAATTCCGCCCCACAATTCGTACCAAGTAGTTAATACTTCACTAGCCATTCTCGGCCAACAATAACACAACACAAGTCTTTTCCAACCCTTTTTCAAATTCCAAGTTCTAAGGTCTAACATGTTATATAGTTATAAACAACTTCAACAACTACAATTTCCTTCTTTATACAACATACGCGATTTACTTAAACGAATAATCAACTTGAATTGTAATCTTAAGGCTAAACATGCTAGTTTTCTGATTAGGTTCCAATAGCCAATATAATTATCAAACTTCATACTAAACATCTCATGCCATAATATCCATAGCTACAACAATAAGTAAGTCTTAACTACTAAAACGACAAAATTTATACCTTTCCAAGCCCTTAAAATTTCCAAGATTCAAAGTCGCGCCTTAGCAATTCTTAGCTCCTTTCCTTAGGTTCCAATCCGCTCCAAGCACTCCTGTAGGCCTACAAGAACCCATCTTCAAGTTCCAACTTCAAAGTTGAAGAACTCCTTTAGTTTCCGCCTTGCGACTAATACGAAAAAGCCATTTTCCGAAATTTTTCTATTGAGATATCCTTACAACACTCTTAGGAACCTTGGGTTAAAGTCTTGTGGCTAATGGATCAAAATCACAAAATTTTCTTGTGTGAGCAAGACCAAACCCGAGAGCCTCTTCTCTTGGCACAAAGTGTTCAAATTTTTCCAAGTGTAAATGAGCTAGTCTTGCACTAGTAGTAAGCTTATAAAACACAATGGAGGGCTTGGATTACCACAAATGTGAGGCTAGGATGAATTTCACTTGGATTAAGCCTATGTGGACAAGTTGACAAGTCAACAATGTCATGCTTGCAAGACTTATCTTCCAAGATGGTCAATGACCATTTTACCCTCCCTCTAATTCGACCAAGACCATAAGTGGGGGTGCCACGTGTCGCCTCTCATTCGTCCATAAAATTCAGAACCCTCGTGGCCCCACAAAATGTAAAATTCTCGGGCCCCACGTGACCAAATCCGTAAAAAATAAATTTCCATAATGTTAACAAGTTCCATATTCCTCAAATAATGCATTTTGAGAATCCAATTCTCAACAACGAACATTTTTCCTTACCGACGTTCGGAAGATTTTCCGTCGGAAAACAATTCTTCCTTTCGTATCAATTTCCAAGTCTTGTTTCCTTCGTACATTCTCTTTACATGTCCCGACTTACGGTGTAACATTCTTCCTTAGAAACATTCGTCCCGAATGTTCTTAGTCGTTGCCAAGATCTACAAACTCCAGATAATCTCTATACTATGCCTAATACCAAAATCGCACAAGACCAATGATGCCACACATGGCCACCTCATAACACACGTGAACATAATAATGGACCTTCCGTCCGTGGTCCCTTCTCACAAAACTCGAAGGTTACAGTCTTCCCAAACACGGGATCCTTAGAGGTTCCTTTCTTTCCTTACTTGTCATACTTTCTCGTACTTTCAAACTCATCTAGTACACGTACAAAATCTCAAATTTTGTTTCTGTTCCCCAATCCATGGAGTTACTAACCAACTTGGCCATTATGCTACTTGAATTTCCGCTAAGGCTCTTCTCGGTCCTTACGACCTAGTTCCGGTGGAACGCATCCACGAACTCGTACAACGATCAACTAGACTTGGGCCTAGCACCCTCGTGACCCTATCACATAGCGGGACCATTTCTAACTGACATCACCCCATTCCATACTATCGGTTGACCCGAAATGGGTCTATAACCCGACTCAGCGTCACACTTAACTTTGCATTCTTAGTCTGAAATAAATCTCTCTCTTATCTCAAGGTACTTCTCACCCTATCCTCCCATTCACTAGAGGTTTGACACATAGGCCAAAGTATTTCTACTGCACAATCTTCCCTATTGGTCTTACACTGTCAGGGGGCAATTTCTACGTGTGAACTCTACACAACTCTAGTCTCGGCTCACTTACCATTCTTGTCAACATTCTTAACTTCTCACTTTACTAATCAAAGTATCCCTACCTCTGGGGTACTATCACTTTACAACTCTAGCAATAATGGGAAAACATATACGCTAGGGTAAAATCTGAATCTATCAACGCACGATGATTCAAAAGAATCGAAATATACCTGTAACCCCGTGCGATGTCGCCTCCTGTTCCTGCCCAGTAGTCACGTCATCTATGCGATTCGAATGACCGCCAGAACTATAAACTCCACCCTGACCTCTACCACGATCGGCTGACATCTGAACACCATGTCCTGGGGGACGCACAACTGTGGAGGAAAGGAAACCAACTACCGGCCTCATAGGCTGAGCCACCTCACCGGTGCCTCTTCTAAAAGGACATACCTCGTGATATGGCGGACGGCCACAATAAAAACAAAGACACGTGCCATAACGACATTTCCCAAATGACGCTTACCACATCCGATACACCGAGGAATAGGTGGCCTCGACCGAGAAAATCCTCTACTCCTCCGGAACCTCGACTGGAGCTTGGACCGGCCCTAAATACCTTGTGGTCCAATATCCCACCGTGAACCGTGGGGTATGTACCGGGTAGGCCGACGATATCTCACTCGCCGAGGCACTCGCCCAAAACTCACCGGATAACCAACCGGCCTAGCCTCTTACGCAGATTTCCGCTGCCTCTACCCCGTACACTGATCGCATCGCCGAATAACTTCCTGGATGAAATCAGAGTAATCGCTATCTTGGTCAATAACATAATGGATTCCTTCATGACCCTAAAGTCTTCTCTTAACTGAGAAACTGGAGGCTCGTGCCGGGCCTCAAAACTCGCGCAGAACTCGCCGATCGCGAACAACATCCGTATAACCCGGGCATAAGCCCTATCAACTCTCTCGAGTCCGACTAGTAGCTCTCGCTACTCCTTTGCCCTTCTCGGCTGTTGCCTCCTCGAGGCATAATCAGAATACAACAATACATCGAGAGGAATTATCTTACTAACACGGCTATATGGCACGATCTTAGAGTGAGAAGAATAGAAAACAACTCCTAAATGTCCCCGTAGCCTCCTGTTTATGGGTGTGGCGCAACACACCGATAATCAAGACTCTACTAGACACGGCTCAGAGACATTCCGAGGACCGATCGCTCGATACCACTGTCACGCCCGAACCTCGGGCGTGGATCGGTGCCCTACCCGCACCCTTCTACCTTAACAACACAAGTAAATCGCGGAAATTAAATAACACCCCTTTTTTTTTTCTTTTAAACCAATCAGACGTGCGGCAAAGCCGATAAGGCCGCCATGATATACATACTCAAAAGACACTATATCGTATACGAGTCCAAACTCACATATGAATACAGACTTCTAAGAGTTATATCAACTATGACGGACAAGGCCTCATTGTACCCATAATCGCATAAAGCTCTGCATCGAAAGAACTTATACCCAAAAAGATAAACTCCAATGTAGGAGCTATCCAAAACTCGAAAGGTGGTCCTACACTGCCGATCACCGAATCATGACCTAAACTCATGCGGATGAACGCACTCAAGGAGGTCAAGACAAGAATGTACCAAGTATGTGAAATGTTAGCATCAGAATGAAATCATAATCTAAGCAAAACAGAGACATGTATGATAGCCAACCTACAAGACACAACACATAAGCAAATATAATAAGTCGTGGACGATGCCTCAAGTCATTTCTAAAATATAACCATGGTCTCACGCCCACAATATCAATCATGCCCGTGGAATCCTTCCTCACCGCGATCCATGATATAGTATAACGCCAATAGGCATACCGAACACCAAGTCCCACTGTGTCCTAAAATCAGACGCGGGCAAGTAGGAAGACGAGCGGTGGTAAAGCAAGGGTATAATGTCTGGGGTTTACCCTCATTTATACTCTTACCCTATCTCTGCAACCATCAAACAAAACAAGCATGGTATAATGTCTTGGGGTTTACCCTCATTTATACTCTTACTCGGAGAAGGTGGTATAACGTCTTGGGGTTTACCCTCACTTATACTCTTACCCTATCTCGACCGACCATCAAACAAAACAAGCGGGGTATAATGTCTGGTTTACCTCATTTATACTCTTACTCGAGAAGGTGGTATAGCGTCTGGGGTTTACCCTCACTTATACTTTTACCCTATCTCGACCGGCCACAAACAACACATAAGCACTACTGTGTCTTTTATAAAATCCGAATTTAACCCAAGTACTACAAATAACGGAAGCATACCCGTGGAATCCCACATCACCGCTTCAGACGCCCAAGTAACTTACAACAAGACAAACTTCTCCAACCGAGAGTCGCGGAACGCAATAAAACATAATACTTGCACTCAAAGGCTATCACCAAAGACACATAGGCAATTCTCAATTAATCAAGCCAAAGTACTTATCAAGGCATACATGGAATAATTCTCAATTAACAAGCCAAAGTACTTATCAAGGCACAAATAGAATAATTCTCATTTAACAAGCCAAAGTACTTATCAAGGCACCAATAGAATAATTCTCATTTAACAAGCCAAAGTACTTATCAAGGCACAAATAGAATAATTCTCATTTAACAAGCCAAAGTACTTATCAAGGCACCAATAGAATAATTCTCATTTAACAAGCCAAAGTACTTATCAAGGCACAAATAGAATAATTCTCATTTAACAAGCCAAAGTACTTATCAAGGCACAAATAGAATAATTCTCATTTAACAAGCCAAAGTACTTATCAAGACACAAATAGAATAATTCTCATTTAACAAGCCAAAGTACTACGTACGTACATTCTTTTCAAAAGACTCCTTTTTATGTAAAATCCCAAGATACTAACACCCGTAGTATCAAGGTGTGTCTATTTTTCAAAGTAAGTTACTACACTTTTAGAAAACTCATTTCAAAGCTTGAAATCAAGTAACTTCAAATTTTCATAATCTAGGCAACTTATGCCCAATAATCAAAATAGACAACTTTCTTAACCTTCCATAAAGCCGTTATAACCAACTTCCCATAAAGCCGTTATAACCCTTTGTGGTTTTAGACATATTCATTCCTTTTTATGACCAAGAGACTTATACTAATTAAAACAAAGTATCACAAACTTTCAAATCAAGTTTCTTAACTTTCAAAATACTTCAAGTCTCTAAATCTTTAGAAAACAAGTTTCTTCTACTTTTAAACCTCAAGTAACTCACACCTTTAAAACAAGTTACTTCTCTTAAATCATGTCATTTCTCCTCTCTTAAAACAATTAAGTAAATCACTCCTTTAACTCCCCTAAAGTCATTACAACAACCCTTAGGTTTTGGAACTAAGGCACTAGCCAAAAGGTTTGGAACCCACTTCCTTTTCAAGACTCTATGTACTTTAAGTAAAATACTTTCACTTTTAAGAATCCAACTTCACTAAGGCAATGGATTATACAACTTCCAAATTAAACATCAAAGTACAATCAAGGAAGTACATAGAACAAATTCTATTTTAAGCAATCCAAATACAACCAATGAATGGATCATTTAAGGAGTAGGAAATACTTTCTTTATCTTAAGGAATCATGCTAGAAGAGGAGATAGCTCACATACCTTTTCACTAATATCCACAAGCTGCCGAATCGCGTGCGTAGAAGTGTCAACCTATAATGGTCACAACAAGACTATCAACTTCTAGTCTCTAACGTAGAATAATACTAAGTACACGGCCTCTAATTCTACGAAAAATCGGGCAAAGACTTCCTTTGTTTCTACTCACTTTGCCACCTTTTTCAAGTGAATACAATAACCAACACACCACATTTAAGGCTCAAAACAATAACCAAACAAAGGGGATTACACTCCTTTACAATACGTGTAAAATTCCGCCCACAATTCGTACTAAGTAGTTAATACTTCACTAGCCATTCTCGGCCAACAATAACACAACACAAGTCTTTTCCAACCCTTTTTCAAATTCCAAGTTCTAAGGTCTAACATGTTATATAGTTATAAACAACTTCAACAACTACAATTTCCTTCTTTATACAACATGCGACGACTTAAACGAATAATCAACTTGAATTGTAATCTTAAGGCTAAACATGCTAGTTTTCGGATTAGGGTTCCAATAGCCAATATAATTATCAAACTTCATACTAAACATCTCATGCTTGCTAATATCCATAGCTACAACAATAAGTAAGTCTTAACTACTAAAACGACAAAATTTATACCTTTCCAAGCCCTTAAAATTTCCAAGATTCAAAGTCGCGCCTTAGCAATTCTTAGCTCCTTTCCTTAGGTTCCAATCCGCTCCAAGCACTCCTAGTTTCCGCCTTGCGACTAATACGAAAAAGCCATTTTTCCGAAATTTTTCTATTGAGATATCCTTACAACACTCTTAGGAACCTTGGGTTAAAGTCTTGTGGCTAATGGATCAAAATCACAAAATTTTCTTGTGTGAGCAAGACCCAGGCAGCCTCTTCTCTTGGCACAAAGTGTTCAAATTTTTCCAAGTGTAAATGAGCTAGTCTTGCACTAGTAGTAAGCTTATAAAACACAATGGAGGGCTTGGATTACCACAAATGTGAGGCTAGGATGAATTTCACTTGGATTAAGCCTATGTGGACAAGTTGACAAGTCAACAATGTCATGCTTGCAAGACTTATCTTCCAAGATGGTCAATGACCATTTTACCCTCCCTCTAATTCGACCAAGACCATAAGTGGGGGTGCCACGTGTCGCCCTCTCATTCGTCCATAAAATTCCGTAACCCTCGTGGGCCCCACAAAAATGTAAAATTCCTCGGGTGGGCCCCACGTGACCAAATCCGTAAAAATAAATTTTCATAATGTTAACAAGTTCCATATTCCTCAAATAATGCATTTTGAGAATCCAATTCTCAACAACGAACATTTTTCCTTACCGACGTTCGGAAGATTTTCCGTCGGAAAAACAATTCTTCCTTTCGTATCAATTTCCAAGTCTTGTTTCCTTTCGTACATTCTCTTTTACATGTCCTGGACTTACGGGGTGTAACAGCGGCGTTGGAAGAACTGCAGAGCTCTCTGAAGTTTTGGCGTCGCGGCGCTAATGACGGGATTGAAACTATTTGGTCACTGATTGGCAGGCGTCGCGGCGCCTCCCCTAAGGGCCGCGGCGCTGACGACGTTTTTTCGGAAGAATCTGAAAAATGACGGAGAACATACGTGGAGATATCATCATCCAAAAAATTGTAAGAACTAGACACATGTTGTTATACTTTAGAAAACGGAAATTGGGATTCATCAAAGAGTACATGACGACTAATGATGATTCGTTTAGAGGATAAATCAAAGCATTTATAACTATGGTGATTTGACGGATAACCAAAAAACACACAAGGAACAGAACATGCCTAAAGTTTGTTAATTGTAGTGGATGGAAACAATGGATAACATAAGCATCCGAAGACCATAAGATGAGAATACGAAGGAGTCTTATTGTATAACACTTGGAGAGGGGATGAATATGTCAAACATTTGGAGGGAAAAATATTAAGTAGATCGGTAGCCATTTGTAGCGCATGATGCCAAAACAATGAAGGGATGAAAGAATGAACCAATAAAGTGCGAATAATATTATTAATGGTACGAATTTTGTGTTCTGATTTCCCGTTTTGTGAGGACGTATGAGGACAAGAAAAATAAAATTTATCCCATTTTATGCACAAAACTCCCTAAATTTCTCATTGTCATACTCTTTACCATTGTCACATTGAATGTTCTTTATTTCTCGTTCGAATTGGGTTATGATGAAAGCTCTAAATTTTATGAATATGAAAAAAAACTTTGGATTTTTTCGCAATTGGAAACGTCCATAAAAATTTAGAATAATCATCAAAGAATAAGACATAATATCGATAACCATAGAACTGAGAACAGGAGATGTCCATAAATCGCTATGAATAATGTCAAATAGCATAGAAGTATGATAATTTGAAGCTACAAACGGTTTTAATAATTTTTCTCATAGCACAGGATTGAAAAAGTGGAGTACTATGCGTACCATTACAAGAAATAAACTTATGTCTATCTAAAGAAGATAAAATAGATGACCCCGAATGACCTAGACGAGTATGCCACAAGGAAGGAGCAAGAGTTGCAATAGTGGATGACATAGCTTGACGCGAGATGCTGAGACTTGTGTGATTGGATAAATATCCCCCATACTATTACATCTCATGAGATGACTTCCCATCTTGAAATCCTTCATAAAAAAACCAAACGGATCAAAATTAATAGAAACTCAATTATCAGTGGTGAATTTACGGACATACACCAAATTTTTAATCAATTTTAGGGCATGAAGGATATTTTTCAGGATAAGTGGTGGATGAGGAGGGGAGAAAGTTTTATTACCATAACCCTTAATTGGAATAGAATTGCCATTACCAACAGTTATACCACAATTAGTGCTCAAATTGGAATAAGACGAGAGAGTACCTTGGTCGGATGCCATGTTGGTAGTGGCGCCGGTGTCCATATACCAATTAGGGTCTGGTTGAGTCAAGCCAAGCATGTGCATCACTGCTTCAATGTCGGTATGAGTGGGGCCCACCGCGTGGTGGGCCTGATGGGGGGTGATGCCCAAATATACCGGATCGCCGGCCGCCATACGCCGTCCAACCCCGAGTCTAACTCGGAAGAAGTTGGCCGCACCGTGACCGCCGATACCGAGGCGCCGCGACGTAAGAAGGCCGAGCCGCGCCAGACGCGGCGCGATCCGTGAGGCGCCGACCCATCACATCGCCCGTGGCCCTTTGGGCCCTGAATCGCCGACGGTTTCCCCGTTGTTACCGCCGCGATTCTTGCCATTATTCTTCCGATTTTGGCCCTTCTTACCACCCCCGTTGTTGTGATTTTGGATCACGTTGGTTGGATTGGAAGGGGGAAATTGGAAGCAGTCATCATGGCGACGAGATTTGCTCCAATTGATGCCCTTTTAGTCAAACTCGCTCTTCCAAAGTGAGCATGAAACGGGCTTGATAGAACTCCGGCAGGGGGTTACTTTGACGAATAACTGAAGCAACCCCTGTATAGGCCTCGGATATACCGACAATCATCTGAAGAACTATACGACTATTAGAAACAGGAGAACCCACGTTGCGAAGTTGGTCTGCCAAGTCCGATGCATTTGCAATAAGAAGAAACGTTTGGAAAATTCGCCATAGAAACCTGAGAAAATTCCTGCTCAATGATAACAATGCGAGAATGAATGTTATCTTGGAAGATGTCACACAACCGATTCCAAGCCGCCATAGCTGTGGAGTTGGGTTCCATAATCGTCTGTAAAAGATCAAAGGAGATAGTGACATAAATCAACTGGAGAACTTTGGCATCAAGCATACCCCATAAGTCGGGATCTGTTACTTTAGTGGGCACAACCGTTGTAGACGTAGATGTCGTATCACCCCCCGTAAGAGTAGTTGGAGGGATGATGTGGTGAAGAACTTTATGTGCCATAACATGAATCTTGAATAACTCCGCCCACGTCCCATATTGGAAGTTTTCTAGGTCAAGAACGATAGGAAGGACGCTCTTGATGTTAGAAACTGTGAGGGCCGGATGAAAAGTATTCTTATCAGTCATGGTGAAAAAACAAACTTTGGAAAAGATTTGGAGAAAAATAGGAAGGAGGAGGGCTCAAATTTCTGGAGAAAACCGAAGGGTTTTGTTGAGGGAGGTCACAATATTTTTGAGAAGAAAGGAGAAGCGGAAGCAAGGAAAAGAACCTAGACTCTTGATACCATGAAATAATTAATTCCTTGATTATTCTTATTGATGAAAGACATATATATACACGTTACAATAGGAGAATCCTATTCCTACATTACATCTAAATCTCTATTCTATAAGGAGATTAACTATACATTTATGGTAAGACTACAATATTAATTATATGGTAAGTGTACAATAAAAGTCCTAAACTAATATGGATACATGGTGGTATACACGGATGGGCTGAAGCCCATGTCTACTTTAACAATCAGAAATGCCAGAAGCCACAGTGAAGTGCACCATCGAGAAATACAACTTTATATATCAATGTTGTCGGTGATGGTACACTATTCTGTTTGTCTGATTTCCTGCCTTGTGATTTCTTTTGCATGAACCTTATCATCAAAATCACTACATGTCACCATTGCTTTTACAAATAAAATTGCCATGCAAATTTTCATACACAATTAGACATTGAATACAGGAGTTACAATGATGCACTAGCTTACTCCACACTACTCTTTTTAACACGACAACAATGTAATATTATTTTCTTCCTTTGTTATATAAAAATAATGTCTTTCATTGCAAAACCTGACTAATCTAGAAATGTTTATATAGGCAACAACTAGTGTTTCCATATATGCCAATATTTTATCAAGGGATAAACAAATAAATCAACTTCACTTCAATTCCAAATCAGGTGAGGTCTATTAATGTAGCAAAAAACAAATCTAGATTGCTAACAAAGTGTAAACATACCTTTTGATAACTCAAAAAGTAAAGTCTCTATTAGAAACATTATATTCAATTTCTGAATTCGCGTCTCCATGATTTTTTAAAGCGTTAATCTTCATTCTGATATCTATGTAATTGTTATTTTAAGAGAGTAATGTACATCTTTAAGGTATGAATATTAATTTTTGGCCTATCCAAAACTTAAAATGATTGAGATACAAAGAATGAAAATTACACACCACCCTTTAAAGGTAAGAAAAATGTTATTAAATACTAATTATTTTTCATCTTTCGAATGATCAATATGGTTTCCACTTATTCTAGAGTAACTCGAGCGCCAACCTGCAGGTCCTAATCTATCCTCGTTCATCGTACTAAATCAACTAGCTAGTATGGGCACGTGTGTTGCACATGTAGCCTATTTGACATTTGAAAGATCATTATTTAAACAAAATAATCCTTTTATTAAAATCCAACTAAATTAAGAAAATTATTATTATTGCTTATTTTTACGGTTCACTTTTATGCGGGCATAAAACTGCTATCATAACTTACTCTTTGTTGGTTTAACCATCAAATCAATTATAAAAATTAGAAAAATAATTTGTTTTAAGGTTAATCTTTTTGAAAACTCTTTTTAAAGTATCAAAGTTTGGGTAAGGGTCATGATGATACCTTGAAAAAGATGTTAGACACCTCAGAAGGAATATGCACAATATGATTGACCTACGAATTTAAGAATTGTGGCTAAAAATATATATTTACTTTAAAATTGTAAGGACAATTCAAAGAGGAAAATTTCAAAAAGAGAAATAACAATAAAAGGAAATGAAGATCAAACAAACTTGAAAAAGGTAAGAGAATATCACCAATGCTAGAAGCCACAATGAAGATCAAACAAACCTGAAAACTTCACGTATTGGACTTGGTTGTGTTTTGATGTACAAAGGAGAGGTTATAGCTTATGCTTTGAGGCTGTTGAAGGTGCACGAGAAAAACTGCCCCACTCATGACTTAGAGTTGGCAGCGATAGTAGTTGCATTGAAGATTTGGAGGTATTACCTCTATAGTGTGCATTGTTAGGTGTTTACCGATCATCAGAGTCTTCAACACATTTTCAATTAGAGGGATCTCAATTTGAGGTAGAGGAGATAGTTAGAGATGCTCAAAGATTATGACATGACTATCATGTACTACCCGTGCAATGCCAATGTAGTGGTGGATGTCATGAGTTGGAAGGAGGTGCATATGTGTAGCCTAGCATCGTTGTAGGTGAGGGGGCGAACTTTGGCTATGAATGTTTAGGCCTTGACAAATAGTATGGTGAGACTTGATATTTATGATCCTGATAATGATAGAGTAAACTATAGCCCAACAGTTTGATGGTGCAAGTTTTGCAAGATTCGGGACAGAGTGTTGAAAGAAAAGACAAGAGAAGTAATTATTGATGATGATGAAGTGTTGAGGATCAAGGGTCACATATGTCTTCCCTAGGTGGGAGATTTTACTAGATTGATCAGAGATGAGACTCATAGTTTGAGATACTCTATTCATCCGGGGCCTATAAAGATGTATCGAGATTTGAAACTATATTATTGGTGGTGTAGTATGAAGAGGGACATTCTAGGACATATATCTCAATATTTGAATTGTGAACAAGTGAAGTATGAGCATAAAAAACCTAGTGGACTTACTCAGATGATGCTTATACCTGAATGGAAATGAGAGCGGAATTGTGGACTTTGTGGTAGGGTTATCACAGACTTTGAGGAAGTTTGATGCCATTTAGGTGATTGTGGATCGATTAACGAAGTCAACTCACTTTGTACTAGTTCAAACTACTTACAATTCGGAGAAGTTGGCTAGGATCTACATCCAAGAGATAGTTTGATTACATAGAGTGCTAATTTATATCATTTTGGATCGAGGCAAGCAGTTTACATCCCACTTCTAGAGATCTATGCAGAAGAAGTTGGGTACTCGTATGGAGCTTAGTTCAAGGTTCGTCCGAGTGGACTATTCAGGTCCTTGAGGATATGTTGCGGGCCGATTGATTTTGGTGGTCATTGGGACAAGTTTCTACCTTTGGCTGAGTTTACTTACTACAGCAGTTATCATTCAATCAATGAGATGGCGTCGTTTGAGGCATTGCATGGTAGGATGTGTCATTCTCCCGTTGACTGATTTGATGCATTTAAGGTGAGACCTTTTGGTACATAATTGTTGAAAAATTCTTTGGACAAGGTCAAGTTGATTTAAGAGAGACTTCTCACAGCTTAGAGTTGGCAAAAGAGTTATGCGGATTGAAATGTTTGTGATTTGGAGTTCATAGTTGATGATTGGTTTTTTTGAAGTTTCACCCATGAAGGGTGTGAGAAGGTTTGGAAAGAAGGGTAAGTTGAGCCCTAGATATATTGGCTCGTTCAAGATTGTTCAGCGTATTGGTGAGGTAGCCTAAGAGTTGGCTTATCGGGTGTTCATCTCGTATTTCATATTTCCATGCTCAAGAAGTACAATTTGGATGGTTCTCATGTGATTCCATAGGATTCAATATTGCTTGATCAGAACTTGATTTTAAGGAAGAGCTAGTTTCCATTCTTGATAGATTAATTCAGAAGTTGAGATACAAAGAGATTGCTTCGGTAAAGGTTCAGTAGGCATCTTCTGGCCGTGGAGGCTACCAAGTCAAACATACGAATTAAGTATCACCAACTTTTCGATGATTCATGTACTTCCTTTCTGTTTTATGTTCAAGGATGAACATGAGTTTAAGTGGTGGATAATGTAACGACCTTCAAAATAGAAACTCATTTTGGATATGTTGGTTATTTTTCACTAATTGACCCTCCCCCTAGATTCTTTTTGGTGTATTTGACTGAGGGTGTGTGTGGCATGATTTTTGAAGCAATCGGGTAAAAATAATAGAAGAAAATCTAAGTTTTGAAAGTTGTAAGTTCTAATGCAGGGAAGTTTGACTAAGAGTTGAATTTTGGGTAGATGCTCCCATAATCAAATTCTGATGGTTCAGTTAGATTCAGAGCATAGTTTTTGGCTTAGATGGATGGTCAGAATGAGTCCCGAGTGTTGTTGATGAGTTTCAAACAAGGATATGGATTTTAGAAGGTTCTTAAGTTGAAATAAGAAGTTGGGTTGACAAAAGTCAATATTGAGGGTAAATGAGTCTTTTCTGAAGTTTTATCGATTCTGTTAGGTTTGGAATTTTATTTATGGCTTAGTCGAGTTATTGATTCGGTTCCAGAGAGATTCGACTCTTGGTTGGAATTCTAGCTTTTAAGAGAATTGGAGTTGAGCTTGATCAATATTGGGTCAAGACGACCTCGTATGATTATTTCAAGTGTGCGATCAGGTTTGTTGCATGTTTTAGGACCGATTTGCATATTTAGTTTGTGTTCGGGGGGTTCCGGACGAATCCAGATGGTTGATTTGAAGTTGGAAACACACCAGAAAAATCTGGTGTGTTGCTGCTAGTTTTGTTTACATGATTGTGTGGAGCCTGTCGCGATCATGATGTGCCGCGTGGCCAAGTTTTGATATCGCGGTGGCCAGCATCACGATCGCGATGCGTAAGTGCTGGCTGGGTCAGGGCAAGGCTCCGTGATCACGAGGTTGGGCTCATGATTGCAAAGAAGGTAATGTTCAACGACTTAAATTTTCCCAAAAAATGATCTAAAACATTTCATTCTCAATTTTGGAGTTAGGGGTCTTGGTTTGGAGAGAATTTTGAGGGAATTTTTAAGGTTCTTCAAGTGGGTAAGTTCCTAATCACTCTCTTATGATTATTATATGGATTAGTATGAGATTTCATGCTAGAGATCATGATTTAGGCTGGGAAAGTTGAGGGTTTTAAACCCTAGGATGGAAAAAGGGGAATTTTTTCAATTAATCATGTAATTGATGTTGTATTTGGTTGATTTTTGGTATGTAGACTCCATAGACCTTGTTACACCTCGTAAGTTAAGACAATACTTAAGAACTTCATTAAGAAATTAAGATTCGAATATTGATTATATAGTATGATTATATATGCTAAATCCAGAAGTTAGTACTTGAAGGATGTGATTTCGAATTTTTTTTGGTTACTACGAGCGTGTTAATGAAAATGGAAAATGATCGTTATATATTTTCCCATTAAGGATTAGTAACATATTATGAGAATTACGACATGGAGAATACAAGGTCTTATGGAATTTTCGGAGATTAAAAGAAGTGAGATTAAGATTTATTACTTGGGGGATGAAATTAACTTAAGAAAACAATTAGAGGACCAAAGTGTAATATTTAGGGGGACCAAAGTGTATTAATAAAAATCTGAAAAATCTTACTTATAACCTAACAAAAACTCATCTTCCCCACTTAAAAAAAATCTCAAACTCCCTCACCTCTCTCTCTCTCCCTAGCCGATTTTTGCTCCTTCTCCGTAGCAAAAATTATAGTTTATTGACCCCTCCTTATACTACATTGTTCACCAAAACTTGGAACCAAAAACAACACCCAAACAGTGGGCAAAAACCGAGAGAACTGGGGCAGAAAATCGGAAACTGCTGGACAGATTTTTAGTCAACTTTGTAGGGGTATATCTCCTAGTATATTAGGTGTTTTTAGGTGATTCAAAAGCCTAAGATGAAGTTCGTCGAGTCTAGTTTCCAACGCAATAAACCTCTCGTCGATAGGACATCGGAGTAGAGAGTTATGGACGTTACAAGTTCAGATGACAAAAATAGTGAAAAAAAACGCTGCTGCTGGGGCAGAATTTTAGCCCACGAAATTTTAAGTTTTGGACGAACTTTTGGAAGAGAAAACGTGTAAGGATGATGGGTTAACATTATAGATTGGATGCATGTTAATTTGGAGTTGAAAAAGTGTCAAAATTGAAGCTAAAAATCGATAGAACCGTAGCATCGAAACCTGGACTGTTTTGGCTCAAAAACTAAGGTAAAATTCTTTCTTTCAATTGAATGATTGAAGTGCATGTTGTATAATTAAGGAATTGAAATGGTTGTTAGTAAAAACTAGGGATTAAAGATAATGCATGTGAAGTTTGGATGTTGTAACCAATTCTAGAACCCATTTGTTTACATTGGAATTTAGTATTGTTGTTGTTAATATTGTCACCAATTGCATATTGGAAATTGAAGAGAAATCTTAATATTTAAATGGTAATTAGTTATATGGGAGTATTGGAATATGATATTGGATCTTAAGAATTAAGAGAAGAATTTTGGAACAAAAATATGGGTTGGCCGGAAATTTAAGGAAATTTTTAGACATTGTTGTGACATTTGTTTTAAGAGTTGTTTGGTGCTTAAAAATGTAAGATAACAACAGGGTATATAGGTGTGTTAATCGCCTTAATTGTTGAAGTTGTGGTCTTTCATAAGTATAAAGGGAAAGGAGGTTGTATGGTTGTGTAAATGTAGTATATGGAGCCTAACTTGATTATATCTTGGAATAATAGTGGATTGTTGGTTTAATTGACTTGTTGGTTAATTGTGGATACGCACATAAACAGGGGAAATGCTGCCCAAATTTCTATAGAAATAGGAAGTCGCTATTCGATATAACTTACGTTAGGGATAGTAGAATTGACGAACGTATTATCATTGTTATAGGTTGACATACTAGACGAGGCATATCTTAGCATTAAGTTGATTAGTTCACCTAAAAGGTATGTGAGACTATCATTTCCTTCTTTGGCATGATGTTGTGAAAATCTTCTTCCTTTCTTTTGGCATGAATATTATACAAGAGAATGTACGGCGGACGTACGTGATTCCTTCAAAGTCTAATTTTAATAAAATGATATATGATATGATAAGTGTTTTGACTTTCCAAAAGATGTTTAAAAATGATTCATGAGATCGTGCCTTGATTTTCTAAAGGATAGTTTATTTTACTTATTCCATTGAGTCTTATATGATGATTTAAAAAGGCATATGATTATTCCATTAAGTCTTATATGATGATTTAAAAAGACATGATTATTCCATTCAGTCTTATATGATGATTTAAAAAGACATATGATTATTCCATTCAGTCTTATATGATGATTTAAAAAGGCATATGATTATTCCATATGATGATTTAAAAAGACATATGATTATTCCATTCAGTCTTATATGATGATTTAAAAAGGCATATGATTATTCCATTGAGTCTTATATGATGATTTGAAATGCACATGATTATTACATGGGGTCTCAGATGATGATTTGTATTGCATATGGTTTCTCATGATATTCTACTTGTGTAAGTTGTGATTGTATGTTATGAGGACCGAGTCCCAGAATGGGCCGGGTAGTTATATGTACGCAGTATGAGGACCGAGTCCCAGAATGGGCCGGGTAGTTATATGTACGCAGTATGAGGACCGAGTCCCAGAATGGGCCGGGTAGTTATATGTATAAAGCATGAGGACCGAGTCCCAGGATGGGCCGGGTAGTTATATGTATGGAGATGATCTTGATTATGATGATTGTTAGACATGCATGACTTTCTTTTCATATGGTACAGTTGCATTGGTATCTCTGATTTTTCATATATGTCTCATGTTATCTTCTGGCCAGTTACAACCCTCCTTACAGTAATTCATGTTTTACATACTCAGTACATTATTTCGTACTGACCCCCCTTTCTTCGGGGGGCTGCGTTCATGCCCGCAGGTACATGTGATCGGTTAGGTGACCCTCCAGTTTAGGACATCTACCAGCTGCTAAAGAGCTCCCTTGTTCCGGAGCCAGTCACTTTGGTACAGACTCTTATATTTCAGACTTATGTATATCTTGGGCACGACGGGGTCCTGTCCCGTCATATGTCATTTTTGTACTCCTAGAGGTCCATGACAACGATGCGGGTTGATTTATGAGGAGTGTAGACGTGTTTGTTTAGCCATGCTTTCGTATTTCTGTTTGGGATGTTCCCTTATGTTGGTGGCAGCCTTGTCGGCTTGCTTATTATATTGTGTTGGTTAGTTGTGACTCCTCTGGAGGCAGGTACCCCCTTATGTAAAGACAGTCTGACCGGCTCGTCTATTCGGGTATATGTTGTAGATGCAGCGTTATGCTGCCGAAATTTTATTAATCTTGGTATCAAATGGATTAAGTATGACAGGTCAGTAATGGCGTCCAATTAGGGCGCCAAGTCGCGGCCCGTCGGGTCGGGTCGTGACAAAAAGTGGTATCAAAGCAGTTAGTTCTCGGAATGTCTACAGACCGTGTCTAGTAGAGTCTTGTGTATGAGTATGTTGTGCACCATACTTATACACAGGAGGCTGCAGGACATTTAGGATTGGTTTCTACTCTTTCATCTCATAGATCGTGCAATAGAGCTATGTCAATAGGATAATTCCCCCTCTTCCTAATAATTATTGTGGTTGCAGCTATGTCTCGAAAGACAGCGACAGTGGCTCGAAAGGAAAATCAGAGTTTGAATAGAAGTATGATGACCAGGTTTGGAGATACTAGGTCAACGTCAGGTAAGGTAACTCTTTAGTATCTTTTACGTACCAAATAAAAGAATAAATTAATAATTCATCACTTAAGGGATGATATCATCAGGGATTATAACCAGGAGCAATGTCCGAGGTTACGTATGTATACTAGAATATGTTGGAACTATGAAGAGTACGACAAGTAAGAAATGAGTGAACAAGTGTTAAAAGAAATGAAGTTGTTTATATTACGAGTATTGAAGAGATCTCTTTCAAACCATGAATGAAGTGTCGACTTGTGAGATGAATTGCAGTAGTCTCTATCTTACGAATTGATACCCCGTTATGCTACGTTATCTGATCTATAGTTACAGAGATTGAACTTTTCCTTCCAAAGATAGAAAATGAAGCTTACCTATTATTTTCTCCTTCATACCTCTAATTTAATGTTGAGCTCTAATTGTTAGAATCTGAGACGATTTTATGGTATACCATGTTGCTGAACTATGTGCAGGTAGGAAACTGTAAAAGAACATTGTTCTCATGTAAGGATAAGAAGGGACTATTACTTCTTGAATAATAAGATTGATATAAATGAATGAAAGTGCTTTGTTATGTTGGACCGAGTTCTGGAAAGTATTGGACATAGGGATTATTTGAGTTTGTTTCACAAATGACTTAGAACTTGGGAATGATAAACATCTCATTAATGTATAGTTGTGTCAAGGATTTTAAATATCGTAACCTCTGGAGTTCATATTTTCAGTTAGGAAGTTATTTGAAGGTTTGGTAACCGATGTATGTATTTGTGCGCAGTTTCAATGCATTAGTTCTCGCAGAATGCTAAGATGAGGCTATTTGGTCTCTTGGAACCAAAGGTTAAAAAGGGAAGAAGCTCATAATATCTCTCTTAATTTGCGTAGTGGGTGATCTTCTAAGTACTAATCTTACCGAGCATCCAAATGGAGGAATATGGTTATTGTGGAAGCCTCATCTCTATGAAGTAGATATTAAGTTGTACAGAATAATTGATATACTGCGGGGTGACACATGAGGGTATAAATAAAAGTTTTCATATGACCTTGGTGAATGCGTTTAATGATGTGACTCTTAAAAAGGAATTGTGGATAGATATTGGAAGGTTACATGGCCAGATACAAGGACCATATGCAATAATGAGTGATTTCAACTGGGCATTAAAATGGAATAGAAGAGTGAAGTGTCATGTCGCTAAGACTGAGATAAGGGATTTTAAGCAGTAGGTAGCGGATTATGGTGAAATGAGTGGCAAGCAGGGTGTATTACAACACTTACTAATTAAAAATGAGTTGATAACCTATATGATTCTAAGGTGCCTTTCATGAAATCAGGTCTATATGAGCACTCTCTTGGGTTAATTAGGTGAGAAGTAGGCATAAAGACTCAGTATAAGTTCAGATACTTTAATAGGTGAAGGTTGAATCCTGAATTTCTACCGACAATAATAGAAGGGTGGAAAACAGATAAGAGAGGTACAAAGATATAGATGAATTCAAACGAAATGATAATAGATATTCAGTATGATGTAGCCGAAGTGACAAATGCTGATGCAACCAAAGATACAACTGAGTTAATAAGTCCAACAAGAGGATAAAACAAATACCATTTGAGGAGACAAATGGTAATAATGAGACAGAGAGATACTGGGAAAGGATATGGTAATAAATAAAATAAGGAAGACAACAATGGTAAGGTGGTAGAAGTAGAACAACTCATCGAGGACCCACAATCGATGGAAGAATCAAAAGCAACTCTTACTACTAAAGAATAGGTTGAATGAGCTTTTGTATCAGCAAAAGTTAATGAGGAGCGGAATATATGTGCAATGGAAAGATGGTTCTCCGGTCTTGAAAATGATTCTTGAGGTAAGGGATAACATTAAACAAGGAATTTGGTGGGAAACACAGAGTGGTTTGAATTGATAATCGTACCAAATTGGAAATATTACACGATGTAATACTATCAGAGTTTTCAAGGAAGAGTGGAAGATGTCAAAGAACTGCTACGTGGGGATTGATGGAATTTGTCAAGGCTAGGGTAGTATCTACCGGACGACATTGTCTCACATGCCATTACAAATTAAAGCAAGTGTACAAGGTAGTACCAGCTAGAATATTCTGGAAAGTTTGGAAATGAAGGAATATGATACCTCATGGAGGCTCTTTAACTTTGTTCAAAGTGTTACATGAGATTCAGTTGAATATTCACAGGTAATTTGATTCCTTACTTAACTATTTTGAATTGATGAATTGCATGTGTGTTATATTGTGGCCCTGTGAGGCATTTGTTGGTTTGCTGGATATAGGTGGATAGGCATAGTTATAAAGGAGACTCTGCCGAAATTTTCCTAACGTGAGGCCTATGATGAACATTCGAGGACGAATGTTTCTAAGGGGGGAAGGATGTTACACCTCGTAAGTTAAGACGATACTTAAGAACTTCATTAAGAAATTAAGATTCGAATATTGATTATATAGTATGATTATATATGCTAAATCCAGAAGTTAGTACTTGAAGGATGTGATTCCGAAAATTTTTTGGTTACTACGAGCGTGTTAATGGAAATGGAAAATGATCGTTATATATTTTCCCATTAAGGATTAGTAACATATTATGAGAATTACGACATGGAGAATACGAGGTCTTATGGAATTTTCGGAGATTAAAAGAAGTGAGATTAAGATTTATTACTTGGGGGATGGAATTAACTTAAGAAAACAATTAGAGGACCAAAGTGTAATATTTAGGGAGACCAAAGTGTATTAATAAAAATCTGAAAAATCTTACTTATAACCTAACAAAAACTCATCTTCCCCACTTAAAAAAAAATCTCAAACTCCCTCACCTCTCTCTCTCCCTAGCCGATTTTTGCTCCTTCTCCGTAGCAAAAATTATAGTTTATTTCCCCCTCCTTATACTACATTGTTCACCAAAACTTGGAACCAAAAACAACACCCAAACAGTGGGCAAAAACCGAGAGAACTGGGGCAGAAAATCGGAAACTGCTGGACAGATTTTTAGTCAACTTTGTAGGGGTATATCTCCTAGTATATTAGGAGTTTTTAGGTGATTCAAAAGCCTAAGATGAAGTTCGTCGAGTCTAGTTTCCAACGCAATAAACATCTCGTCGATAGGACATCGGAGTAGAGAGTTATGGACGTTACAAGTTCAGATGACAAAAACGGTGGAAAAAAACGCTGCTGCTGGGGCAGAATTTTAGCCCACGAAATTTTAAGTTTTGGACGAATTTTTGGAAGAGAAAACGTGTAAGGATGATGGGTTAACATTATAGATTGGATGCATGTTAATTTGGAGTTGAAAAAGTGTCAAAATTGAAGCTAAAAGTCGATAGAACCGTAGCACCGAAACCTGAACTGTTTTGGCTCAAAAACTAAGGTAAAATTCTTTCTTTCAATTGAATGATTGAAGTGCATGTTGTATAATTAAGGAATTGAAATGGGTGTTAGTAAAAACTAGGGATTAAAGATAATGCATGTGAAGTTTGGATGTTGTAACCAATTCTAGAACCCATTTGTTTACATTGGAATTTAGTATTGTTGTTGTTAATATTGTCACCAATTGCATATTGGAAATTGAAGAGAAATCTTAATATTTAAATGGTAATTAGTTACATGGGAGTATTGGAATATGATATTGGATCTTAAGAATTAAGAGAAGAATTTTGGAACAAAAATATGGGTTGGCCGAAAATTTAAGGAAATTTTTAGACATTGTTGTGACATTTGTTTTAAGAGTTATTTGGTGCTTAAAAATGTAAGATAACAACAGGGTATATAGGTGTGTTAATCGCCTTAATTGTTGAAGTTGTGGTCTTTCATAAGTATAAAGGGAAAGGAGGTTGTATGGTTGTGTAAATGTAGTATATGGAGCCTAACTTGATTATATCTTGGAATAATAGTGGATTTTTGGTTTAATTGACTTGTTGGTTAATTGTGGATACGCACATAAACAGGGGAAATGCTGCCCAAATTTCTATAGAAATAGGAAGTCGCTATTCGATATAACTTACGTTAGGGATAGTAGAATTGACGAACGTATTATCATTGTTATAGGTTGACATACTAGACGAGGCATATCTTAGCATTAAGTTGATTAGTTCACCTAAAAGGTATGTGAGACTATCCTTTCCTTCTTTGGCATGATGTTGTGAAAATCTTCTTCCTTTCTTTTGGCATGAATATTATACAAGAGAATGTACGGCGGACGTACGTGATTCCTTCAAAGTCTAATTTTAATAAAATGATATATGATATGATAAGTGTTTTGACTTTCCAAAAGATGTTTAAAAATGATTCATGAGATCGTGCCTTGATTTTCTAAAGGATAGTTTATTTTACTTATTCCATTGAGTCTTATATGATGATTTAAAAAGGCATATGATTATTCCATTAAGTCTTATATGATGATTTAAAAAGACATGATTATTCCATTCAGTCTTATATGATGATTTAAAAAGACATATGATTATTCCATTCAGTCTTATATGATGATTTAAAAAGGCATATGATTATTCCATTCAGTCTTATATGATGATTTAAAAAGGCATATGATTATTCCATTCAGTCTTATATGATGATTTAAAAAGGCATATGATTATTCCATTCAGTCTTATATGATGATTTGAAATGCACATGATTATTACATGGAGTCTCAGATGATGATTTGTATTGCATATGGTTTCTCATGATATTCTACTTGTGTAAGTTGTGAGTGTATGTTATGAGGACTGAGTCCCAGAATGGACCGGGTAGTTATATGTACGCAGTATGAGGACCGAGTCCCAGAATAGGTCGGGTAGTTATATGTACGCAGTATGAGGACCGAGTCCCAGAATGGGCCGGGTAGTTATATGTACGCAGTATGAGGACCGAGTACCAGAATGGGCCGGGTAGTTATATGTATGGAGATGATCTTGATTATGATGATTGTTAGACATGCATGACTTTCTTTTCATATGGTACAATTGCATTGGTATCTCTGATTTTTCATATATGTCTCATGTTATCTTACGCCGCCATAACCCTCCTTACGAATTCATGTTTTACATACTCAAGACATTATTTGCACCGACTTTCTTCGGGCCGTTCATGCCCGCAGGTACAGGTGATCGGTTAGGTGACCCTCCAGTTTAGGACATCTACCAGCTGCTAAAGAGCTCTCTTGTTCCGGAGCCAGTCACTTTGGTACAGACTCTTATATTTCAGACTTATGTATATCTTGGGCACGACGGGGTCCTGTCCCGTCATATGTCATTTTTGTACTCCTAGAGGTCTGTAGACAGTCGTGGGTTGATTTATGAGCAGTGTAGACGTGTTTTTTTAGCCATGCTTTCGTATTTCTGTTTGGGATGTTCCCTTATGTTGGTGGCAACCTTGTCGGCTTGCTTATTATATTGTGTTGGTTAGTTGTGACTCTCCTGAGGCAGTAATTTCTTATGTAAAGACAGTCTGACCGACTCGTCTATTCGGGTATATGTTGTAGATGCAGCGTTATGCTGCCGAAATTTTATTAATCTTGGTATCAAATGGATTAAGTATGACAGGCCAGTAATGGCGTCCAATTAGGGCGCCAAGTCGCGGTCCGTCGGGTCGGGTCGTGACAGATCTGGGTAGACTAAATTTTGGATTGATTTTCTATTTTGCCCTTTGAGGCTCGGAACATATTTTTGGGCGATTTTATGGGTTCGAAATTCCCATATAACAATATGTGTGTCTATGGAATCGTGTGTTAACGTACTTCCCATATTTGAATATATTTGGACCGTTTTGAGGCTCTGCATAAAGGAAAAGCTTTCGTTGTGACTGTCGGACTTCAAATCAGGCAAGTTGAGATCTTTGATCTTATTTAAAGCATCGTAATTAGTTTAATGAACTAAGTAAGAGGGTGTAATGGGGATAATAAGATGGTCATGATACTTGTGTGGTGATAATCATTTGTATCGGGTAACAGTTCCATGTAATAGGTATTTACGCCTTTTCAATTGTATAGTCTGATCTGAATGTCATGCTTTGGGTAATAGCTGATTGATAGTTTGATCCAATGGATATGTAATTGGGGTATGAAGCCCGTATTTTCTGTCTTCATATTATGTGCCATCTTATATGTGATTGTGCTAACTTGTCACTCCTAAATGCTCATTAAAGGTGGAAAAGAAGCTAAAGATTGTAACTTTATTGTGAAATTAGTTAAAGGTCAAATCTTTATAACCTTTATTGATTAAAGATTGAATCTTTATTGCATATCTTGGCTTTTTTATTGGACATATCATATTCATGCTTCATATGGTATCTCATGCATTATATATTTGCGGATACATATGTGATTCGATGAGAAATGATTTCGAACGGAGTGATGCGTTGGGAGGCTGAGTGGCTAGATACAGGTAATGCGAGCCTAATAATAGCTAAGGAGCCTGGAGGGAAATAATTTCGGGTGATATATGAACCTCGTAAGTCTTTCATGGATCATTAATGTTTGAACGTGTGTGTACCGGTGATGGAAAAGCCTTGCTGTACATAGCATTTGCATACCATTTTATCCTATTATTCCTTGTTGATTTACTTGCCTAACTTGCTTATTAACTCATTCTATCATACAATTTGACTTCTTGAAATGAATCTGAACAATTAGAGACTTCTTACACCTAGACTTGAAATCTTGTGTATATTGACTTTATTGTTATATCAGAATAACGGTTAGTATGGAAGTGGTAGTCGTAGGGCCAACTCTCGTATCCATTTTAACTAGGGTCGGTCGATGATATTGCTGAGTACATATTATTTTTCATACTCACGCTACATTTGCTGCACTCTTTTGTGTGCACATTCTGTTCCTAGCATGAGCGAAGCTAGAAAATGCTCCGGTTGTTGATGAGGCCGGTAAAGAGAATTCGGAGTGAGCTACTAGCTTGATCCGTGACACCGGATTCTTCATCTACTTTTCATTATGTCGTTTCTATATCTATATGGTATATGTATTTGGAATGTATTTCAAACTTGTACTTATTTTAGTCGTTTTTGTACTGGTGACAATAGGTTTTGGGTATTTAGTGTAATGTTCCTTATTTTCTATATTGTGAGACTTATTAAGGACTTAAATTTGATTGTTGTACTTTTTTGCATTGAATTCCTTGATTATTTGGGTTAAATGGTTTGTGGTCGGCTTACTGATTCTTGGGAGTTAGTGCCATAAAGACTTGATAAATTGGGTCGTGACAATATCGTAGTTCTCAAGATCGAGAAAGCTAATATCTTGGCAAAATTGTAGAATATTGATCCATTAATTAATGTTGATACCTTATAATCAGTCTGATCTTTGAGAAATCACTAAATGAGTCAACAGGGACCCCATAACAAGATCAATCAATAGACATATGCTCTGGATGTCGACACATTTCTACTTATCCACACTAAGGCAATAATGAAAAAGCGCAACAATAAATTTCCTCAACATTTTCAGGCATTTTAAGCCTCTTCACCATTCATCTTGGGTAAAATAACCTTACTTTTCAACTTTCATTTTCCAAGCGAGCACCAAAATTCTCACATTTGTATGATCTACTCCAAGATCTGAGCATAGTGCCTCAATCTCCTATGAATCGGTCATTTTTAGCAACTTATTGGCATACAACAACAACATAACAAAAAAATCCCACAACGTGGGTCTGAGAAGGATAGAGTGTACACAGACCTTACTTTTACCTTGGTAGGGAGCAACTTATTGACATATTTATGAAAAAAGATTATCAACAGAGATCCGAACTTAGTGAAAGTATATATGTCCTAAAGACAATCATTTTAGGGATAGATGTATTTGAACACATTCATATTATTAATGAGATTAATATATTTATGGTATTTGCAATTACTGAATTATTATTTGATTATTTATATTATTCATTAATGTGTATCCCTTGAGCTTACATTGTCATTGATAGTGTGAGATATTAATGATAGAGTGTAGTTCTTAAAGTAGCCTAGACTGATGATCATTGAGAACGGGATATCAATGATATATTATAAGTCCACATGTGGTATGCATCACATTCGTAGAGAATGTAGTATGTCTCACTTACTACTAGTAATAGTTACTAGTGATGTACACATGGATACTCTTAGAGGGTATTGGCATGCCCTGCTGATAAACTATTTGTTATACATGTCTAGAGTATTATCATCATATGGGGAGATATATGTCCTTTGACTTGAGGTCAATATGCACCTGATTTGTAGAGTAATGTACTTTGATCATATCCTAAGCTTAAATTCCTTATAGGATAAGACATGACTTGAATTGGGTACATCATGATACGCATCAAGGTGGTAGTTGAGCCAAGAATATGATTCATTCCTCGATTAGATTTTCGAGAGAACACTCAGCTTCTCAGTGATATTAGGCCGATCAAGTCATTGGTCAATGCAAGAGACATATTTAAGATATGATCTAGTTGTCGACTAATATAGATGAGATAAGTGATCAAGCCATTTGGATAGACACTTGGAAAATCCTAAGTTTGATCGAGTGTGTTGAGAATGAAAGAAATTTATCTTCCCACATAGAGGTTGTGTTTACTATGAGTCTTGTAAATGTACTTCGCACATTGAGTTCGTCACCGGCGCAGTCTAGGAGTTCCGTGTGAACCTTAATTTGATTAAGTGTCGATGTGAGAAGGCCTAAAGGGTCACACTAAGTCGATTCTCTTTTCGGTCTAAGAGTATTGATAACTATTTATCCACACGCTTAACGCAAGTGCACGTATCGTACAAGTAATATAGTCTGGGTAAGACCGAATATCGTCCTCAGGGATTAGTGTTCAATTACCAAACATCTATCTATGGTATCTATTTGGTTATCGATATTGTTGTTGTGGTTTTTTATCTAAGAACTACTGAATAATTGTAAAAACTAACTAGATTACTTTACTTAAATCAGATATGGTGGAAATAGGGCTTCCAATATCCTCAACTATCCTCTCGCTTTATTCATTAATGCAACAATCAAGGTTCTTCTTCTATGTTGAGATAGCAGGTTAATCAGATTGTTTTATGTTCTGGTTAGGATATATAAACACTCATCCCCGATGCAGAACTCTTCTATCTTTCGATGATAAGATTTACCACAAAAGAGGATTAAGAACAATAACCTATTAAACTACACAAGTATCGGGGTACTTTCGTCCACAATTTTAACATATGTTTATTCAACTACAACATATTCAAAATCTCCCCTTTCGATTTCGATTCGAAATCATATATGTGATGATAACTAGTGATCAATTAATTACCAAGCAATCAAAATAATTATTAAATAAATCTCAACAATATAAAGAAGAAACTAAAAACATGCATTAAATCATAAAACGAGGTTCAAGTGATTCGAATGGAAGCCCTAAATAAAGTTTAGCTCCTAGCCATAGACATGCCAAGAACTAAAAGATTATCCAACATAAATTGAAAATAAATAAAGTAAAGAAAAAAAATTACTTAAGAACAAGCCTCTAATCTTGAAGCCTCCAAGACTCTAAGTGTTGTGATGAGTTAGGGATTGTGGAGCCCTTCAAAAATCTGCCCTAAGGCCCTTTTATAGCCTCCAAAAACGTTTCCAACTTTTCCCTCTTGCCCTTGGCCCTTTCCTTCTCGGATTTGGCATAAAACCCGCGTCGGCGCCACGGCCCTACAGTCTGGCGCCGTGGCGCTTAAACTCCTGCAGCTGCTGATCGCTTGGGCGTCGTGGCCCTGTTGTTCCTGATAGAGTGGCGCCTCCCTGTACTTCGTCCGGGGTGCCAACTTTTCGTCTCTTTTGGCTCAGGTACCTCTGTTTCTGCCATCTTTTTGCTTCTTTTCGCCAATGTGCCATTTTAAACCATTGTGACTCAAAAGAAAGAAAAATTATCCTAACACGACACATATTTGTTCAAAAATGGGCAAAAGACTAACTAAAAATGACTCAAAAGGTGTATATAAAATACACTGATCAAGTATATTGAGAGAGGATAAAATATTTAATTTAGAATTAAGATATTTTAAACAATAATAAATTATGGGATAATTTCTATTTGATAAAAATTATTTAATTAAGTCAAAATTGGATTTTGGATATAATTAAATTAAAACGTGCAAAAATATTAAAAACAGGGGAGGCGCTGGTGCGGCAGTGGGCCAGTCCGACTGGCCCATTGAATTTCGGATTTTGGACAGGTTTTAAAGCCCGATACAAGTCTGACTTGGTTTTTCTCCTCCCTATATATTTGACACTTAACCCATAATTTTAGAGTTACACTTTCTTACTTTCTGAACTCAGAGTTCAGAGATTAAAATCCTCTCAAACTTCTGCCAAGGTTTCCTGGCTTTCCTGACATAGGAGTATACCATAGCGAAGGCTTGCACCCGATGAGACAATCACGTGCGCACCTTTTAGTAGAGACTTAAGATAACATAAACTGTAAATTTTCTTCTGTCTTTACAGATTTCAATTGTAACATAATCATACCAGATGGCTTTGTTGGGGCAAGTAAGTTCATAAAATTTTAAACTTCCGTTGTGTCTTACTTGTGTGTTTTAGACCCAATAAAACCCTACAATGATATCGGATCCCAGGATGGTTTAATAGTTACGTAACAATTGAAATATATAATAATATAGTTTAAACGTGAAATTGATTTTGATCTGAATTAAAACAAGGTTATTGAAATATGACAAACTTTGACTAAGTGATTAACCTTTTTCAAATCACCCTAAATTATCAACTACGCTAAATCGAGGAAGTCATTCCGTTCTAGCACAAACTGAGCCTTGTGTAGAAACCGATTTATTACGAATATGGTGCACGACGAAGAATATGTAGGAATTGATGATGGTCGACATGTGCGTTATTGATAATGATGGGTGGTTGTAAAGGACCTGTAATCTGAACCCTAAATTAGATTTAGGGGTTGAACGATTTTTAGAAAATCAAGCGCGGAATCGCTCTGAAAAGGACGTCGGCATCGCAGTGCTAGTTAGGGTTTCACGGCGGCGCCGTGGCTCCATGTCGGAGTGTCGTGGCGCCGATCACGGTAAATTCAGGGTCGTGATTAGAAACATTCGTTTAAAATTCAAAACTCTCTGGAACTGAACTGTAGCGAATCCATAGTGGAGCGCCGCAACCCTAATTCACATAAACCAAAGTTTCTGCCTGATAAACGTTGCGGCTCCTTGGAGGAGCGCCGCGACGCCGGAATTCCAGAATGTTAAAATCTCATTTTTTTGAAGTTTAATCCAGGATTATTATTACACAGTATGTTGGTGTACTGTTTACTTACTAAATGATCGTCATTTACCTAACTAAGTTTAGAGTCCGCAATCTTGCTTGGATAGGCGGCATCCAAAATTAGTTTACAGTCCGTAATCATGCTTGGATAGGCGGCGTCCAAAATTAGTTTAGAGTCCGCTATCATGCTTAGGTAGGCGGTGCCCAAATACATGTTTAAATGCTTTGAGTAATGGTTGAAACATGTAATAGTTGATCTTGGTCATAACCCTGAATAAAATGTTCCCCAAATTTAATACAAGTCACATTTAAAATGAACGCGTCGTCCGTTATAATTGATTGTGGTGCAAAATTCTTTTTGGCAAGATGAGTATTTATGCCCTAATATTTGCTCTAAGTCTATGATGACTCAGACCCTTTCATAGATGCATATAAATGTTATTGAGGTGATAAACTTTAGTGAGTATTTACACCCCAGTGTTTGCTCGATGAAGGATAAGCCCACTTAGATACATAATTGCAGTCGCGTAACGGAGTTGACTTGCTAGGTTGTCTTGGCGCCCCAGTGTCGGACAGCCGAGGGACGCAGATCGAATTGCTTAGAATATTTGGTCAATCAAGAGTTACAAATTGTTTGTAATTGGTTTAGAGACCTACCGTATCACGTTGTTGAAGTTATCAGCCTCAACAAACGCTGAGACAACATGAGTCTGGATCTTGGCCCATTATGACCATATTTGATATGAGTCTGTATTCTTTCATGGGGTAAAAGAGTATGTTAAAATTGTGGAAGCTAATTTAAACTAAAGACCATGTAAATTAGTTAACGAATGTGTTCAATAAAAATTATATTAGAATGTTAATTTCAAGTCTATCTTTTCTTCAGTTACAATTGTTGACAGTCAATTTTGACCCGTTTTTTATATATTTGTTGCAATTTTAAGTATTTTAGCACACCGCATTTTAATTGTTATTTTTGCATATTTTTACATAATATTCTACGTTTGTTTCTTCACAAAAATGGCATTGCATCTTTTATTTTTAAATTAAGTATTATGTCGTTGTTAATATTATGTTTTTATTATTGTTATACCGTCGTTTATTTTAATAATATTTGCATCTTTTTAAATAATTAATTGGCATCCCGTTTTTACTTTTAATCAGACATTAAACAGGTCTTTAAAATTGCATTTTTTGTATTGTTGCGTCGGCATTTGCATTTTAATAATTTTGCATATTTTTAAATAATTTTTCTTTAAATAATTAACCAGCCTTGCATTTTGTCAAACCAAATTCCCAAGAAACAATTTAATCCAGTCCAAGCCAACACTATTTTTAATATCATCCAAACACCCTATTTTATTTTCCCCCCTAAAATCAAATACCACTTTTCATTTTCCCCCCAAAACAATACCCCACTTTTCATTTTTTCCCCCCAAATACCAAACCCTAAACCTACCCTATAAAATAAAAACATTCCCCTTCTCGGTTAACCTCACCGCACACCCCAACCCCACTCTCTCTCGCCTCGCCTCTCTCCGCACAAAGCCCTTCCCGCCGCCGCTAGCTAGCTCCGTGAACCACCACACCACCGCACACTTCACAAAGATCAAGCCCAACTTCTATTTTTCTTCAATACTCCCTTCTCCTCGCAAAACCAACAAACCGCCCCTCCATCATCGCCGCGCCGCCGAGCTCCAAGCTCCGGCGAACACCCTCTCTCTCACCCACACATCACCCCACCACCGCGAACCTTCACCTGCCATCGCTCAACACCGCATTCCATCATCGCCGAACTCGCCCCATCGCCCACATCCTCGTAGCACCGCGGTGGCGCCGCTCCGGTGACTCGTTGGAAGTGACGCCGCCGCCACGACCGCCGCTTGTATTCTTGAAATCATTTTGTTTCTCTTTCGTTGCTATTATGTTATTGTTGTTGTTGACCGATTTCGATTTTGTTGGCTATTGTTGTTCTTTGTTTGGTATGGATCGATTTCTGCAGTTTGGTGTCTGGCCGGAGTTCTCGAACGCCGTCGCCCCATGTTGATTATATCTTGCGGGTATTTGGTGTTGGTTTCAGACATCGATCTTTGGCACTTTCAGATCTGGCGGAGTTCTTAAAAACTCCTACGATCTTCGTTGTATTATTTTTATCTTTCGATTCATGTTGACTTCGTTGGACTGATTTTTGTTGACTTTGGTTACTGGCTAGAGTTTTAGAACTTCGACGACTCTGTTGGCATGATTTTTCAATATTTATAAGTTGTTCTTTGTTGGTGGGACTGATTTACTTTCTGAATTTTTTTGGGGTAAATGACCGGAGTTCTAAGAAACCCCGGGGACATCTCTAGTTTTTCTGCGATGCTATGTTGCTACTGATTCTACTGTTTTTAACCATTTTGGCGGGCTGATTTTGACCACTTGGCTACTATTTTTCGATCATTTTGCTACTGGTTTTGGCCATTTTGGCAGATTGATTTTTTGGCTATTGTTGCTAATGATTTTTGACATTTTTTTTTGCTGGTTTACTGATTTAGAACAAATACTACATCGTTGGTATTTCTTGATTTGAACAAGATGCTACACTTGTATGGCCGATGAAAAAGTTATCCGTCGATTTTGAGGCCTCCACAACAGAAGACGGAAAATAAAATAAATGAAGCTTTAAGGCAATGATGATTTCTTCCACTTACATCGGATAACCAACATGCGCTTAGGCGAATTCTCGCAAATGCACTTGTTTAGGCTGTCCTACTTTATATTTTTACATATCTGAGCCCTCCGTGTTTAAAACTATTACTGTTTTGGCGCGGATCCGAAGGTTTTATTTATTTTATTATTTTTAGCAATATTGGCCGATGAAGGAATCCCCGTCTGATTTCCAAGGCCTCCCCTGTACAAAAGACGGATTTATTTGCTTTGTTTGTTAATTTTTGCTATTATTTTAAAATTCATGTATTCTATTACTAATACTTTTACTAAGTGTTTATGCAGGTATCCGGAGATGCATTTCAAAAAGAATGCCCCGGAGTTTATTTTATGCCGCATTTAATTTCAGTTTTATTATTTTGCATTGTATTTTATTAAAATACTTAGAATAGGTAGAATAAAAAGAGCAATAAATAATTAACCTAGGTTTGAACGAACAACCGCAAGTTAGCGGATCTTAAAGGGTGCCTAACCCCTTCCCTTTAGGATAATAAAGAATCCTGATCCAGAATCTCACTAATTTCGCAGACCATTAAATGGAAGTCAATTGCAGTATTTTTATTGCAATAAATTAAGTGTCCTAATTCACTATAATAATTAGGTGGCGACTCCTTAAATAGCATTTAGGAATCAACCATATGTAGCAGTAATCCCGTTTCGACTCCGGTTAAAATGGGGTGTTACAGCATGGCGACTCCACTGGGGATATCAGGTTCTTGATCATAGCAAACTCAGGTTAATTAAATATTGCACTTTATTTTGCTTTTATATTTGTTGTAAATATTTTATATGGTTTGTTTTTATTTTGTAATTAACTACTTTAATTGCTACATTCTTTTATTGCTTTCCTTAAATTGTCATTCCGTTCATATTTCCTCCATTCTGGAAAATTAACACTATCACACACTACACGCGCTGGTGTGCTTCGCGCACCCGCAAATTTCTTTCAAGAACACCCAAAATATTAGGAGAGTTGGCGCTTGCGTGGAGTTAGATCGGTTCGTCTGATCAGCCACGTAGCCTTCTCACTCGAGTTGTCCGCTCGGGAACCTTGCGTCTAATAGGCCAAATCTTAAAAAGCTTAAGATAGAGCTATACCACCCTTTTATATTAGTCATGCATGCATAAACCTTAGGTGGGTTAATCCTTGGTATTAACGCCACAATTAGAAATCCACCAAACTTGTCGACGGGTTTCACAACCCAACGACCCATTAGCATACTATGTGTAGCGTGATGATGATAGACGGATCCAAGCCTGGTCACGACACGTCAAAATTGGAAAAAGTGCACCGTCATTTGGTCGCCATTTCCAACAAAATATTGCAGTTTAACGGCTTGGACCTATTTATCACAATCCCGCATATTTGACGTTTAGGCTCACCTCTGGCATAAGGGAGGTCCCAAGCATATTAGGGCACGCGCTTGATTTGCATGCTTTTTGTTTATTATTGTTTGTCACTAGCAACTCTGTACATATTGTTTAATTCAATAATCGCTCTTTTGTGATTCCGGACTCGAGCATTTGTATTTTTGCATTTTGCTTTCACATTGCAATCAGGACTTCTACTGCGTAAATCACTCTTGAATAGCGCGACTTGGACTTTGTGAAGCATCAACCACCAGTCCGATCGAACCAATCAGGGGAGTCTCTGACTATATGGTCACAACCCTTCATTTTGTTATTTTATCATTTTTCCACTCTCACCTATTTCTCATATTTTTGCAGGAAAACAGTCCTCGCAAATAGTCGAGGGCGTTCGAAAAAAAAAAAAAAAAAACAAAAAAAAATCACAATACTGAGCGATAGTTATATTGACTAATAGAAATCAGTTTATACCAGATTCAACGAGACATCGCTCTCAGTTCTTTTATACTTTGTATTTTTATTCATATTTGCAAACTCAATTGATATGTTTAGCGTTAATTACATAGTTTTCGCATATCATGCATTTTACAACATAATTATTTCGAACTACGCGTGTCTGATTCTCACCACACGGTGTGATACGTAGGCAACTCATTTTGAGTTCGACACCACCACATAAATAAAAACAAAAAAATAAATAAATAAAACAAAAAAAAAAACGCATTCATTCATCATGTTTTCGGGCATTCATTTTACTTTGCATTCGTCCACAGTGGACAATCATTTATTTTTGCACAGCTTTATATTGCTATCCTTTTGATAAATTTTTCCAAGCATACGTTTTATAACATATTTGAACGAACTACGCGCACCTGATTCCTACGGGATACGTGGCAAATTTCTATTCGGGTTCGGTACCATTTATTCAAAAAAATACAAAAAAAAAACAATTATTCGAAAAATACAAAAAAAGAAGAAATACTTTATTCAAAAAATATAAAAAAAAAAAAACATTTTTTTTAATATTATTGTTTAACTTTGTTGATACCAATACAGTTAGAGTTGTGCATTAAAAAAAAAGTGATAATCAGTATGGGTTGACTTTGTGGTAAACCATATATTCTTTTGGTACCTCTTATTCATACCCGCAGATAACATTGTCTTGCATGTTTCCAAGATAAGAATGAAGCCGACCTCATCGTTTCATATGCATTGTGTGGTGAGTTATTTGAATAAGTTCAATTGTATTGCATTGTGATCTAGAACTTGGCCTGAATGTTTGTTGAGGCGAAATCTTGAGTAACACTCTGTGTAGGAAATGATCGTAGGCTTTCTTTGACCCGTTTGAGCCTTTTCAGCCTACCAAATAACATTATCCCTAGTACACCCCTTTGAGCCTAAAACCTATTTTTGACAACCGCATATTACACCTATACCCTTTCTGAGTGCGTACGCACTATCCCTCTCTTGGCCCGACCTCCTCGAGTGCTTTAGAAATGTGCAAATGGCTGACAAAATCCTGCGCTGAAGTCGGCAAAGACAAAAATTGTCAAAGTCTCAAAATCAAAAGCAGAGACGACTTCACACAATCGAAAGCCCCGATAAAAAAAAAAAGGGAATACATAACCCCGAAAAAAAAAAAAAAAAGGGTGGGGGGGCTCCAAATGAAAGATTCAAAAGAAGTCAATATAGAAAACTGGGACAAAAAGAAAGTAAGTCAGCATTAAAGCGCACAAATATCAATCATGGACGTAGTCCAACTCTCGAGGAATGATTAGTCACTTTTATCCAAATGATATCCATTCCCTTTCCCAAGCCCACATTACAAGCCCGTGACAAGCCCTACATGATCTTATACTGAGGGTTCTCACATTAGTGGATACTTACATGACGGCCAAGCCTATGGTATCACAATTGCATGCATTGAACATCTTTTTGAGTGTGAGCGCAATTCTCTCAACGTCCCAAAATTCAAAATACTGGAATATATGTGTGAGATGGGACCTTCTTTCGTAGAGGCATTTGAAACGTGAAATTACGCTAGTTCAAACTCGATGCAAAGCAGTGTGTCGACACTCGTGTATGTTTGAGGTACTATCTGAAACTGTGTGAATTACACCAGAGTCAATCTCGGTTAGACTAAAACAATAAAAGAACATCCTTATGCACAATACTAATTGTTGGTATCAACTGGAGTCAGAACGTAATGTCGTCTTCCATTTTATCAGAAAAAACAAAAAAATGAATATTACATAAAATTATTTTTGCATCACGAACTACGCTTGACTGATTCCTCACGGATACGAGCGCCACATCGCTTCGGTCCCACATCATTTTAAAATCATAAAAATTCTTATTTTTGCGGATGAACTACGCTTGACCGACTCGGCGGGATACGTGAGACACCACATCGGCCGGCCACACCGCCGTAAATATTTCTTCCTTGTTTCTGCACATGACTCGATTTTGTCCATTGGAGAGTTTAACATCCTCATATATTTTGCATCCATTACTACCTACATATTTTCGGGGGGTTGCATTCTCATCTACTCAATTGTACATTGTCCATATTCTCGCATTAGCTTTTCATTCATTATAAAAAAAAAAAAAAAAAAATGCTTACCTGATCGCCTTGATAGCGTCAAGATGAAACCTTACCCAGTTCAACATCTTCATTACCAGAAACTGGGACATTTTAAGGAATTCAGTGCAAGAAAATGGCAATAGACAGGAAAAAGCAGGCCAACTAGGTCTTCAGTGCAAACCAAGAATGCAAGCGTCAAGAGCCAAAGCTACAGAGCCGACGCTAATCAACCACTCATTTCCTAAAAAACTCACAAGTTTTCTTTGAGTGCAGGATCTTCATATCAGTAAAGGCAGGAACACAACAGTAGGCCCATGCGGGTTACAAACGCACAACGTCTATGCAATGACATTATCTCAACTCAGGCAAGTCACAAAGCAGGTACGCCCCTAAACCAATGCATTTCATTTTAAGCCTATGCAACGGCTTCATTCATGTTTCGTCTATGCAACGACGAGCATCTGCATCACGTCCATGCAACGACGCATTTTCATTTTAAAAGCCCATGCAACGGCTTCATTCATGTTTCGTCTATGCAACGACGAGCATCTGCATTGCGTCCAAAAACGACGTCCTTTCATTTTAAGCCCATGCAACGGCTTCATTCATGTTTCGTCTATGCAACGACGAGCATCTGCATCGCGTCCATGCAACGGCGCCTTTTCATTTTAAAAGCCCATGCAACGGCTTCATTCATGTTTCGTCCATGCAACGACGAGCATCTGCATCGCGTCCATGCAACGACGCCTTTTCATTTTAAGCCTATGCAACGGCTTCATTCATGTTTCGTCCATGCAACGACGAGCATCTGCATCGCGTCCATGCAACGACGCCTTTTAATTTTAAGCCTATGCAACGGCTTCATTCATGTTTCGTCCATGCAACGACGAACATCTGCATCGCGTCAATGCAACGACGCTTTTTATTTTTAAGCCTATGCAACGGCTTATTCATGTTTCGTCCATGCAACGATTTAACATCTGCGATTGGCCCAAAAACGACGTCCTTTCATTTTAAGCCTATGCAACGGCTTCATTCATGTTTCGTCTATGCAACGACGAGCATCTGCATCGCGTCTATGCAATGACGCCATCAACATCCACAATAACCTTGTCTTTTTCAACACCACATCACCTGCAACCCAGTGTCAATCATACTTCAACACTGGGACATTTTTTAAATCAGCGTCAGCTTTGCTTTTTATTTTTGCATCACAACGACCCAGTGTCATCATGATTTGACATCGACATTTTTCGTCCAGATCATCCCTATTTTTTGAGTTCTAGTTTATAAAACAGGACAAAATTGGCTACAAGTCAACATCTTTGTCCGAAGACTCTTCCATCATCTCCGTACAAAGAGGGACATGCTGTTGACAGTCAATTTTGACCCGTTTTTTATATATTTGTTACAATTTTAAGTATTTTAGCACACCGCATTTTAATTGTTATTTTTGCATATTTTTACATAATATTCTACGTTTGTTTCTTCACAAAAATGACATTGCATCTTTTATTTTTAAATTAAGTATTATGTCGTTGTTAATATTATGTTTTTATTATTGTTATACCGTCGTTTATTTTAATAATATTTGCATCTTTTTAAATAATTAATTGGCATCCCGTTTTTACTTTTAATCAGACATTAAACAAGTCTTTAAAATTGCATTTTTTGTATTGTTGCGTCGGCATTTGCATTTTAATAATTTTGCATATTTTTAAATAATTTTTCTTTAAATAATTAACCAGCCTTGCATTTTGTCAAACCAGTCCAGTCCAAGACACAATTTAATCCAGTCCAAGCCAACACTATTTTTAATATCATCCAAACACCCTATTTTATTTTCCCCCCCTAAAATCAAATACCACTTTTCATTTTCCCCCCAAAACAATACCCCACTTTTCATTTTTTTCCCCCAAATACCAAACCCTAAACCTACCCTATAAAATAAAAACATTCCCTTCTCGTTAACCTCACCAGACACCCCAACCCCACTCTCTCCTCAGCTCTCGTCTCTCTCCCGCACAAAGCCCTTCCCGCCGCCGCTAGCTAGCTCCGGCGAACCACCACACCACCGCACACTTCACAGCATCAAGCCCAACTTCTATTTTTCTTCAATACTCCCTTCTCCTCGTCAAAAACCAACAGAACCAGTCCCCTCCATCATCGCCGCCGCCTTCGCCGGAGCTCCAAGCTCCGGCGAACACCCTCTCTCTCACCCACACATCACCCCACCACCGCGAACCTTCACCTTGCCACTGTTCGAACACCCCCTGTCCCATCATCGTCGAACCTCGTCCCACTGGCCCACATCCTCGTGAAGATCGCGTGGCGCTCCCGCGACCTCGTCGTGAAGCCGCCGCTCTCTGACCGCCGCCTTTTGTATTGATGAAATCGCTGTTTGTTTCTCTTTCGTTGCTATTATGTTATTGTTGTTGTTGGACTGATTTAGATTTTGTTGGCTATTGTTGTTCTTTGTTTGGTATGGACCGATTTACGCATTTTGGTGTCTTCAGGAGTTCTCGAACTCGTCGACCCATGTTGATTATATCTTGCGTTATTTGTTGTTGGTTTCGATGCATCGATCTTTGGCACTTTCGGTATCTGGCCGGAGTTCTTAAAAACTCCGGCGATCTTCGTTTGTATTATTTTTATCTTTCAGATCTGTTGTTGACTTCGTTGGACTGATTTTTGTTGACTTTGGTTACTGGCTAGAGTTTTAGAACTTCGACGACTCTGTTGGCATGATTTTTCAATATTTATAAGTTGTTCTTTGTTGGTGGGACTGATTTACTTTCTGAATTTTTTTGGGTAAATGACTGGAGTTCTAAGAAACCCCGGCGACATCTCTAGTTTTTTCTGCGATGCTATGTTGCTACTGATTCTACTGTTTTTAACCATTTTGGCGGACTGATTTTGACCACTTGGCTACTATTTTTCGATCATTTTGCTACTGGTTTTGGCCATTTTGGCAGATTGATTTTTTGGCCCTGTTGCTACTGATTTTGACATATATTTTTGCTGGTTTACTGATTTAGAACAAATACTACACTGTTGGTATTTTACTGATTTGAACAAGATGCTACACTTGTATGGCCGATGAAAAAGTTATCCGTCGATTTTTGAGGCCTCCACAGTTGCAAAGACGGAAAATAAAATAAATGAAGCTTTCTGGGCAATGATGATTTCTTCCACTTACATCGGATAACCAACATGCGCTTGGCGAATTCTCGCAAACGCACTTGTTTAGGCCGTCCTACTTTATATTTTTACATATCCGAGCCCTCCGTGTTTAAAACTATTAATGTTTTGGCGCGATCCAAGGTTTTATTTATTTTATTATTTTTAGCAATATTGGCCGATGAAGGAATCCGTCGATTTCCAAGGCCTCCCGCATAAAGACGGATTTATTTGCTTTGTTTGTTAATTTTTGCTATTATTTTAAAATTCATGTATTCTATTACTAATACTTTTACTAAGTGTTTATGCAGGTATCCGGAGATGCATTTCAAAAAGAATGCCCCGGAGTTTATTTTATGCCGCATTTAATTTCAGTTTTATTATTTTGCATTGTATTTTATTAAAATACTTAGAATAGGTAGAATAAAAAGAGCAATAAATAATTAACCTAGGTTTGAACGAACAACCGCAAGTTAGCGGATCTTAAAGGGTGCCTAACCCCTTCCCTTTAGGATAATAAAGAATCCTGATCCAGAATCTCACTAATTTCGCAGACCATTAAATGGAAGTCAATTGCAGTATTTTTATTGCAATAAATTAAGTGTCCTAATTCACTATAATAATTAGGTGGCGACTCCTTAAATAGCATTTAGGAATCAACCATATGTAGCAGTAATCCCGTTTCGACTCTGGTTAAAATGGGGTGTTACAACAATGTTGAATCTGTCACTTAAAATGTTGGTAAACAAGCTGAATGGAGCCAATTTTACTGTCTGGTTAAGAAATTTGTGTTTGGTGTTGCGGTTATAAAAGATTGAGTATGTATTGGATACAACACTCCCTACAGTCCCTGCTGAAGATTCTGAAGCATACGCTTTGTTTGACAAGGCGACCTATCAGAAATATCTTGATGATTCTATTGCGGCACATTGTGTCATGTTATCTTCTATGACTCATGAGTTACAGAGACATCATGAAAATATGGGCCCTAACGAGATGCTAGAACACTTGAAGAGTCTCTATGACTCACAGTCTCAGACAATCAAGTATGAACTGTTGAGAGATCTCTTTAAGTGTAAGTTGAACGAAGGGGGTCAGGTGTCGCAACATGTTTTGAAGATGATTGAGTTAATAGAAAGGTTGGCTTCGATTGAAACGAAGCTACCCGTAATAGTTTCTGTCAACCTAATCTTAAATTCGCTTCCTGTTTCATTTGAGAACTTCATTGTGAATTACAATATGAATGGAACCAAAGAGAATCTCCCAGAGCTTCATAACATGTTGAAGACCTTCGAATCATCCAACTCTAAAGGTAAAAATGTGCTCATGGTGGGCTCATCTAGAAAGTTCAAGACTAAGGGTAAGAATGTGCAGAAGAAGAAAGGTAAGACGGTTGCCGCCACACCCACAACTATGAAGCCTCGAAGAGTTGTTCAAAAGAAGGCTAAGGTAACAGCGGATGTTTGCCTCAATTGAAAGAGAAAGGGGCATTGGAATAAGGATTGTACAACCCCAAGGGAGACAAAGCACGAGGTGCTTCTAGCCCTGCTGGGCAAGGTATGTTTGTTATTGAAATAAATATGTCTATAACTAATTCTCACTGTTGGGTATTTTACCGCTTGTGGCTCACACATTTGTAACAATGTGCAGGGGCTGATTGACAGCAGAAAGGTTGGACCTTGGGAAGTAGATCTACGCGTTGGAAACGGAGCAAGAGTTGATGTTGAACGCGTGGGGACTTATAGACTAGATTTACCTTCAGGCTTTTGTTTAGAACTTAACAATTGTTATTTTTTTCCCTCGTTAACGAGAAATATTATTTTTGTCCCTATGTTAGACATTAAGGGGTTTTCCTAATTTATTACCAATGAAAGTTATGTTTTATCTTATAATGGTCTTATTTGTGGAAATGCGCCACTTGTGGATGAATTGTATATTTTAAACTGTAGCCATGAAATTTTCAATATTCAAAATAAAAGAGCTAAGATAAGTAATCCAAGAAATCTCACCTACTTATGGCACTGTAGACTTGGTCACATCAATGAATCAAAGATAGCAAGATTAAAGAAGTTTGACTACCTAGAACCATTTGACTTAGAGTCATATGGTAATTGTGAATCTTGCTTAAGAGGAAAGATGACAAATAAACCTCTTTCCGAGAAAGGGGTACGTGCCAAAGAGGTGCTTGAGATAGTCCATACCGATGTATGTGGGTCGTTTTCAACTCAAGCTAAGAAAGACTTTCTTTATTTCATCACTTTTACAGACGATTTCTCAAAATTTGGGCATGTGTATCTTATGAAACATAAGTCTGAAGCTTTTGAGAAGTTCATGGAGTACAAGTCAGAAGTAGAGAAGCAATGTGAAACAAGTATTAAGACTCTTTGATCAGATCGAGGAGGTGAATACTTAAGTAAATAATTTCTATATTACTTGAAACTTCATGGAGTTCAATCACAATGGACACCTCCCGGAACACCACAAATGAATGGTGTTGCTGAGAGGAGAAATCAGACCTTATTAGATATGGTTAGATCCATGATGAGCTTCTCAGCTCTACCAACATACCTATGGGGATATGCATTACAAAACTCAATCTATATTTTGAACAAAGTTCCATCAAAGTCAGTAGAGAAGACTCCATATGAGATATGGAACGGCAAGAAGCCAACACTTAGAAACATTGCAATCTAAAAGTGAGAAGTATTATTTTGTGGGGTATCGTAAGGAAACAAGAGGATACTACTTCTATCTTCCTGGAAAACATAAAGTAATTGTTTCCAGAAATGCAGCTTTCCTTGAAGAAGAATATCTCTACAAGGAACAGAGTTACAACAAGATAGAACTTGAAGAAATTCAAGAGTACAAAATAATATAGAGGATGGACCCTTGTCAAATGACATAGGCAAGAATTCAATGGGAGTATTTGATGATGATTGGATACTTAGAGTACACCCTTCAGCCAGTGGGAGTGATGTGACAGATAATGCAGAAATGCAAGACTCTCATACACAACCAATGAAGGATGACACAATAGTTGTGCAACATCATGTTTAAAATGATATTCTTGAAAGTTCTCAAGGTGCTGGATTGTCCAACACACAAATACCTTCTCAATATCAAAATGCAACAAATACTGAAACGCAGAATATTCAACTCCGTAGGACCACTATGACTCATCGTGCACCTGAAAGACTTATCCTCCTTGTTGAAACACACAATGAGATAGATATTCATGATGATGATGAGCCTACTACCTACAACGAAGTAATGTTAGACATTAATTCACAGAGATGACATGAAGCCATGAAATCCGAAATGGAGTCCATGTACATAAATCAAGTATGGAACTTGGTTGATTTGCCAACAAGGGTTAGACCCATATGATGCAAATGAGTCTTCAAGAAGAAGATTGATGTATATGGCAAAGTACATACTTATAAAACAAGATTGGTGGCTAAAGGTTATAATCAACGGCCTGAGGTCGATTATGATGAAACTTTTTCACCTGTTGCAAAGATTAAGTCCATTCAGATTTTGCTTGCAATAGCTGCATACTATGATTATGATATTTGACAAATAGATGTTAAAACTGTCTTCCTCAATGGTAATCTAATTGAGGAGGTGTATATGATACAACCAGAGAGTTTTACATCCAAGACTCAACCCAAAGCAGTATGCAAACTACAGAAGTCCATTTATGGACTTCAGCAAGCCTCAAGGAGTTGGAATATTTGCTTTGACAAAGCAGTCAAATCGTTTGACTTTGTTAGAAGCAAGGAAGACCCATACGTTTATAGTAAACGCACAGATGAGAGTATTGTCTGCATTGTCATATATGTGGATGACATATTGATAATGAGAGATAATAAGACTCTCATAAAATCAGTCAAGAAATGGTTATCCAAAGACCTTCACGACGTATGACTCAAGGCTCGCTACATTCTTGGAATTAGAATCTACAGAAATAGACCTAATAGATTATTGGGGCAGTCACAGTCTGTATACATAGACAAAGTGCTAAAACGTTTCTCTATGGAGAACTCTAAGAAATGAAATCTTCTAATAGGTCAAGGCATCAAGTTATCAAAGAAGGATAGTCCTTCTACTATTGCAGAACTTGAACGCATGAAGAGGATCCCATATGCTTCAACTACAGGATCAATCATGTATGTCATGACCTGTACAAGGCCAGATGTGGCCTATGCACTTAGTATGACTTGCAAATTCCAGCAGAATCATTTGGGAGAACACTGGAAAACAGTCAAGAGTATTCTTAAGTATCTGAGACGAACTAAAGAATATTTCTTAGTCTATGGTGAACAAGAAGAGCTAGTAGCTAGTGGGTACACTGATGCTAGCTTCCAGACAGATCTTGATGACTTCAAATCTCAATCTGGATATGTCTTCATTTTAAATGGTGGAGTAGTAAGTTAGAAAAGTTCCAAGCAAGCTACAACTGCTGATTCGACAACAGAAGCCGAGTACATTGCTGGATCGGAAGCTGTCGCGATATCTGAGTTCTTAAAAGAACTAAGGGTTGTTCCTAGTGACACTTGTCTAATAACGATTTATTGTGACAACACTGGTGCGATTGCGCAAACTAAGGAACCAAGATCAATGAACAGAAATAAGCATGTACCAAGGAAATACCACATACTTAGAGAGATGGTTGAAACTAAAGAAATAAAGTTAGACTACTGTCACACCCCGAACCCCGGGCCCGTGACTGGTGCCCTACCTGGGCACCCTTCTACCTTAACAACTAAGTACATTGCGGAAATTAGTAACAGCTCATTTTTTTTTTTCTTTAAAATAAACGTACGTGCAAGGGCAAAGCCGACAAGGCTGCCATATATACATAAACAACAGACACAACACTGTACATGAGTCCAATCCCACATATGAATACAGACCTCTAAGAGTTATACTGAACTATGACGGGACAAGACCATTGCATCCAAAATCAGATAAAGCACATCAAGGATATATACCAAAAGATAAACTCACGAGCAGGAGCTATCCAAAAACCCCGAAAGGTGATCCTACGCCGCCGATCACCGAACAGCGTACCTAAACTCGCAGATTTAACGCAACCCCGGGCGAGGTCAAGACGAAGAATGTACCAAGTATGTGAATGTAGTATCAGTAATAAAATCATAACAGTCTAAACAAAGCGTGAGACATGTATGATAGCCAACCTACGACATAATACATAGCGATACATCAAGTCGTGACGCAGCCTGAGTCATTACTCAAATATAACCATGGGTCTCACGCCCATAACATCAATCATGCCCGTGGAATCCTTCCTCACCGCTATCCATGATATAGTACAACACCAATAGGCATACATGAACACCAAGTCCCACCGGTGGTATAAGATCTTGGGGTTTACCTCACTTATACTCTTACCCCGAGGTGGTAAAGCGGTGGTATAGCATCTCGGGTGCACTTCACATATACTCTACTCGGAGAAGGTGGTAAACAGGTGGTATAGATCTTGGGGTGTACTTCACATATACTCTACCCTGGAGAAGGTGGTAAACAGTGGTATAAAGATCTCGGTGTACTTCACATATACTCTACCCGGAGAAGGTGGTAAACAGTGGTATAGCGTCTTGGGGTTTACCCCTCACATATACTCTTACCCTATCTCGACCGACCATCAAACAAGACATAAGCACCACCATGTCTTTTATAAAAAGAATCCGGGAATTTAACCCAAGTACTACAAATAACGGAAGCATACCCGTGGAATCCCACATCACCTTTGCACGTCCCAAGAACTTACAAACTGCATACCACCCTTCAACCGAGAGTCGCGACAACGTAATTAAACATAGTACTTGCACTCAAAGGCTATTACCAGACATATAGGCAAGTTCTAAATTAACCAAGCCAAAGTACTTATCGTGGCACAAGTAGAATAAATTCTCATTTAACAAGCCAAAGTACTTATCCGCACAAATAGAATAAATTCTCATTTAACAAGCCAAAGTACTTATCCGCACAAATAGAATAAATTCTCATTTAACAAGCCAAAGTACTTATCCGCACAAATAGAATAAATTCTCATTTAACAAGCCAAAGTACTTATCCGCACAAATAGAATAAATTCTCATTTAACAAGCCAAAGTACTAATCAAGGCATACATAGAATAATTCTCTTTTAACAAGTCAAAGTACTTATTAAGGCACACTTAGACAAATTCTCAATTTATCGTGCCAAAGTACTAATCAAGGCATACATAGAATAATTCTCTTTAACAAGTCAAAGTACTTATCAAGGCACACTTAGACAAATTCTCAATTTATCAAGCCAAAGTACTACATACGCATATTCTTTTATAAAAGACTCCTTTCTATGTAAAGCCCAAGATACTAACACCGTAGTATCAAGGCGTGTCTATTTTTCAAAGTAAGTTACTACACTTTTAGAAAACTCATTTCAAAGCTTGAAATCAAGTAACTCCAAATTTTCACAATCTAGGCAACTTATGCCGATTTAATCAAAATAGACAACTTTCTAAACCTTCCATAAAGCCGTTATAACCAACTTCCCATAAAGCCGTTATAACCCTTTATGGTTTTAGACGTATCCATTCCTTCAATAACCAAGAGACTTATACTATTAAAACCAAGTATCACATACTTACAAATCAAGTTCTTAACTTTCAAAATACTTCAAGTCTCTTACTAGTTAGAAAACAAGTTTTCTTCTACTTTTAAACCTCAAGTAACTTCACCCTTAACCCAAGTTACTTCTCTTAAATAATGTCATTTCTACTATATTAAATCAAATAAGTAAATCACTCCTTTGACTCCCCTAAAGTCATTATAATGACCTTTAGGTTTTAGAACTAAGGCATTAGTCAAAAGATTTGGAAAACCACTTCCTTTTCAAGTCTCTATGTACTTTAAGAAAAATACCTTCACTTTTAAGAATCCAAACTTCCTAAGGAAATGGATTATACTACTTACAATTTAAACATCAAAGTACACCTGAGGAAGTACATAGAACAAATTCTATCTTAGGCAATCCAAATACAAGCAAGGAATGGATCATTCAAGGAGTAGAACTTACTTTCTTTATTCTAAGGAATCATGCTGAAGAGGAGATAGTTCACATACCTTTCTGGCTAAATCCACAAGCTGCCGAATACACCGCACGAGAAGTGTCAACCTATAATGGTCACAACAAGGCTATCAACTTCTAGTCTCTATGTAGAATAATACTAAGTATTTAGTCTCTAATTCTCACGGAAAATCGGCAAAGACTTCCTTTGTTTCTACTCACTTTGCCACCTTTTCAAGGCCGAATACAATAACCAAATACGCCACATTTAAGGCTCCAAACAACAATCAAACAAAGGGGATTACACGCCTTACTATACGTGTAAAATTCCGCCCCACAATTCATACGAAATAGCCTAAGGCACACTAGCCAATTCTCGGCCAACTTCCATAGCAACACTAAGTCCTTTCCAATCCTTTTCCAATTCCAAGTTCTAAGGTCTAACATGTTATATAGTCTAAACAACTTCAACAACTACAATTTCCTTCTTTATACAACATGCGACGCTTAGACTAATAATCAACTAGAATTGAAATCTTAAAGTTAAACATGCTAGATTTCGGATTAGGGTTCCAATAACCAATATCCTTATCAATACTCATACTATATATCTCATGCTTGCTAATAACCATAGCTACAATCATAAGTAAGCCTTAACTATTAAAACGACAAAATTTATACCTTTCAAAGCCCTTAAAATTTCCAAGATCCAAAATCGCGCCTTAGCAATTCTTAGCTCCTTTCCTTAGGTTCCAATCCGCTCCAAGCACTCCTTAGAGGCCTATGAAGAACCCATCTTCAAGTTCCAACTTCAAAGTTGAAGAACTCCCTTAGTTTCCGCCTTGCGACTAACGTAAAAATACGTTTTTTCCGAAATCTTTCTATTGAGATATCCTTACAATACCCTAAGGGACATTGGGTTAAAGTCTTGTGGCTAATGGATCAAAACTATAAAATTTTTGTGTGGGATACAAGGTGAACCCGAGAGCATGTAGTGAAGACAACAAGGTTCTCTAATTTTTCTAAGTGTAAAATGAGCTTGTCTTGCACTAGTAGTATACTTATAACACAATGGAGGGTCATGACTTAAACAAATGTGAGGCTAGGATGAGTTTCACTTGGATCAAGCCTAGGTGGACAAGTTGACTTGGTCAACAAACTCGCTAGCAAGACTTATCTTCCAAAGTGGTCAATGACCATTTTACCCTTGTACAAATTTCGACCAAGCCATGTGGGGGGTGCCACGTGTCGCCCTCTCATTCATCCATAAAATTCCGTAACCCTCGTGGGCCCCGCAAAACGTAAAATTCCTCGGGTGGGCCCCACGTGACCAAATCCGTCAAAATAAATTTCCAAAAAGTTAAGAGTTCCATACTCTTCAAATAATGCATTTTGAGAATCCAATTCTCAACAACGAACATTTTTCCTTTCCGACGTCCTAAGATTTTCCGCGGAAAAACAATTCTTCCTTTCGCATATTTCCAAGTCTTGTGTTCCACACGCATCTTCACTTACACTGTCCCGAACTTACGGTGTAACATTCTTCCCTTAGAAACATTCGTCCCGAATGTTCTTAGTCGATTATCAAGCTATACAAACTCCTGATAAACTCTATACTATGCCTATCAATCAAAACTGCACAAGACCAACGATGTCACACATGGCCACCATATAACATACGTAAACATAATAATGGACCTTCCGTCCGTGGTCCCTTCTCACAAAACCCAAAGGTTACAGTCTTCCCAAACACGGGATCCTTAGAGGTTCCTTTCTTTCCTTACTTGTCATACTTCCTCGTACTTTCAAACTCATCTAGCCAGACGACAAAATCTCAAATTGCTTGCTCCCAACCTTGGAGTTACTAATCAACCTGGCCATTTTGCTACTTGAATTTCCTGCTAAGGCTCTTCTCGGTCCTTACGACCTAGTTCCGGTGGAACGCATCCACGAACTCGTATAACGATTAACTCAACTGGGTCCGCATCCCTGACCCTATCACATAATCTGACCATTTCTATCTGACATTCACCCGATTCCATACTATCGGTTGACCCGAAATGAGTCTATAACCCGACTCATCGTCACACTTAACTTCTTGTTCTTAGCCTGAAATAAATCTCTCTCTTATCTCAAGGTACTTCTTACCCTATCCCCTAATTACTAGAGGTTCGTCACATAGTTCAAGTATTTCTACTGCATAATCTTCCCTATTGGTCTTACATCGCGTGGGCAATTACTACGTGTGAACTCTACACAACTATAGTCTCATTCACTTACCATTCTTGTCAACATTCTTAACTCCACACCTTAGTAATCAAAGTATTCCTACCTGGGAACTATCACTTATAATCGCTAGCAACACAAGGAAAACATATATGCTAGGGCAAAATCAATCTATCAAAGCACGTATGATTCAAAAGAGTCGAAATATACCAGTATTCTACGCGATGTCGCCTCCTTATCCCGCCCAAAGAGTCACGTCATCTATGCGGTTCAAGGACCGCCAGAACTATAAACCTCGACCTCTACCACGATCGGCCGACATCCAACACCGCTCGGGGACGACAACCGCGGAGGAAGGGAACCAACCACGGCCTCAAAGGCCGAGCCACCCTACCGGCGCCTTCTAACCGGCATCCCACTTCAGTGGTCGGACGGCCACAATAGTAACAACCATCTGTGTCATAACGGCATTTCCGAATGATGCTTACCACATCCGATACATCGAGGAATAGGTGGCCTCGGCCGGAAGATCCTCTCGCTTCCGGTAACCTCGACCCGGAGCTGGACCGGCTCCTAAATACCTTGTGGGGTCAAATCTCCCACCGTGAGCTCGGGGTATGTACCGGGTAGGCCGACGAATACTCACTGGCCGAGGCACTCGCCCAAAACTCACCGGATAACCAACCGGTCTAGCCTCTTACGCCGATCTCCGCGCCGCCTCTTCCTCTCAGACACTGCTCAGACCGGCCGACCAACTCCTCGCCAGGGAAATCGTAATCGCTAACTTGGTCAATAACATAATCGCTTCTCTCATGACCTAAAGTCTTCTCCTAATCGAGAATCAGAGGCTCGTGCCGGGTCTCAAAACTCGCGCAGAAGAACTTGCCGATCGTGGAACAACATCCCAGATACCCAGGCACGAGCCCTATCAACTCTCTGAGTCCGACTAGTAGCTCTCGCTACTCCCTTGCCTTCTCGAGCGGCCGCTGTTGCCTCCTCGAGGCATAGTCAGAACACAAAAATACGCCAGAGAGGAATCATCTTACTAACACAGCTCTATGGCACGATCTCAGAATGAGAAGAATAGAAACCAACTCCTAAATGTCCTGTAGCCTCCTGTTTATGGGTGTGGCGCGCAACACACCGATAAGCAAGACTCTACTAGACACGGCCTCAGACATTCCGAGGACCGATCGCTTCGATACCACTGTCACACCCCGAACCTCAAGCCTGCGGATCGTGCCCTACCTGGGCACCTTCTACCTTAACAACTAAGTACATTGCGGAAATTAGTAATGTACTCATTTTTTTTTTTTTAAATAAACGTGACGCAAGTGGCAAAGCCGATAAGGCTGCCATATATACATAAACAATGTACACAACATCGCATACGAGTCCAATCCCACATATGAATACAGCACTTCAAGAGTTATATCAACTATGACGGACAAGACCCATTGCACCAAAACAGCATAAAGCCTGCATCAAGGATATATACCAAAAGATAAACTCTTGAATGGAGGAGCTATCCAAAACCCCGAGCAGATCTCTACGCCGCCGATCACCGAACAGCAGACCTAAACTCAAGGCAGATGAACGCAGCCTCAAGGAGGTCAAGACAAGAATGTACTGGCATGTGGAATGTAAAGTATCGTAATAAAATCATAATAGCTTAAACAAAGCAGAGACATGTATGATAGCCAACCTACGCATATAATACATAAGCGATACATCAAGTCGTGACGCAGTTCCTGAGTCATTACTCAAATATAACCATGGTCTCACGCCCATAACATCAATCATGCCCGTGGAATCCTTCCTCACCGCCGTATCCATGATATAGTACAACACCAATAGGCATACACGAACACCAAGTCCCACCTGGTATAGCATCTTGGGGTTTACCCTCACTTATACTCTTACCCCGGAGAATGTGAAAGCGGTGGTATAGCATCTTGGGGTGTACTTCACATATACTCTACTCGAGAAGGTGGTAAACAGTGGTATAGCATCTCAAGGGTGTACTTCACATATACTCTACCTGGAGTAGGTGGTAAACAGTGGTATAAGATCTCGGTGTACCCTCACATATACTCTACCCGAGAAGGTGGTAAAACAGGTGGTATAGCATCTTGGGGGTTTACCCCTCACATATACTCTTACCCTATCTCGACCGACCATCAAACAAGACATAAGCACCACCATGTCTTTTATAAAAAGAATCCGGGAATTTAACCCAAGTACTACAAATAACGGAAGCATACCCGTGGACTCCCACATCACCGCTTTCAGACGTCCCAAAGAACTTACAACTGCATACCAATTCTTCAACCGAGAGTCGCGACAACGTAATTAAACATAGTACTTGCACTCAAAGGCTATTACCAGACATATAGGCAAGTTCTAAATTAACCAAGCCAAAGTACTTATCGTGGCACAAGTAGAATAAATTCTCATTTAACAAGCCAAAGTACTTATCCGCACAAATAGAATAAATTCTCATTTAACAAGCCAAAGTACTTATCCGCACAAATAGAATAAATTCTCATTTAACAAGCCAAAGTACTTATCCGCACAAATAGAATAAATTCTCATTTAACAAGCCAAAGTACTTATCCGCACAAATAGAATAAATTCTCATTTAACAAGCCAAAGTACTAATCAAGGCATACATAGAATAATTCTTTTAACAAGTCAAAGTACTTATTAAGGAACACTTAGACAAATTCTCAATTTATCATGAAAAGTACTAATCAAGGCATACATATAATAATTCTCTTTTAACAAGTCAAAGTACTTATCAAGGCACACTTAGACAAATTCTCAATTTATCAAGCCAAAGTACTACATACGCATTCTCTTTTATAAAAGACTCTTTCTATGTAAAGCCCCAAGATACTAACACCCGTAGTATCAAGGCGTGTCTATTTTTCAAAGTAAGTTACTACACTTTTAGAAAACTCATTTCAAAGCTTGAAATCAAGTAACTCCAAATTTTCACAATCTAGGCAACTTATGCCGATTTAATCAAAATAGACAACTTTCTAAACCTTCCATAAAGCCGTTATAACCAACTTCCCATAAAGCCGTTATAACCCTTTATGGTTTTAGACGTATCCATTCCTTCAATAACCAAGAGACTTATACTATTAAAACCAAGTATCACATACTTACAAATCAAGTTCTTAACTTTCAAAATACTTCAAGTCTCTTACTAGTTAGAAAACAAGTTTTCTTCTACTTTTTAAACCTCAAGTAACTTCACCCTTAACGCAAGTTACTTCTCTTAAATCATGTCATTTCTCCTCTGGTAAATCAAATAAGTAAATCACTCCTTTGACTTCTAAAGTCATTATAATGACCTTTAGGTTTTAGAACTAAGGCATTAGTCAAAAGATTTGGAAAACCACTTCCTTTTCAAGTCTCTATGTACTTTAAGAAAAATACCTTCACTTTTAAGAATCCAAACTTCCCTAAGGAAATGGATTATACTACTTACAATTAAAACATCAAAGTACACCCAAGGAAGTACATAGAACAAATTCTATCTTAGGCAATCCGAATACAAGCAAGGAATGGATCATTCAAGGAGTAGAACTTACTTTCTTTATTCTAAGGAATCATGCTAGAAGAGAGATAGTTCACATACCTTTTCGCTAAATCCACAAGCTGCCGAATACACCGCATTTAGAAGTGTCAACCTATAATGGTCACAACAAGGCTATCAACTTCTAGTCTCTATGTAGAATAATACTAAGTATTTAGTCTCTAATTCTACGGAAAATCTAAAAGACTTCCTTTGTTTCTACTCACTTTGCCACCTTTTCAAGGCCGAATACAATAACCAACACGCCACATTTAAGGCTCCAAACAACAATCAAACAAAGGGATTACACGCCTTACTATACGTGTAAAATTCCGCCCCACAATTCATACGAAATAGCCTAAGGCACACTAGCCAATTCTCGCCAACTTCCATAGCAACACTAAGTCCTTTCCAATCCTTTTCCAATTCCAAGTTCTAAGGTCTAACATGTTATATAGTCTAAACAACTTCAACAACTACAATTTCCTTCTTTATACAACATGCGACGCTTAGACTAATAATCAACTAGAATTGAAATCTTAAAGTTAAACATGCTAGATTTGGATTAGGGTTCCAATAACCAATATCCTTATCAATACTCATACTATATATCTCATGCTTGCTAATAACCATAGCTACAATCATAAGTAAGCCTTAACTATTAAAACGACAAAATTTATACCTTTCAAAGCCCTTAAAATTTCCAAGATCCAAAATCGCGCCTTAGCAATTCTTAGCTCCTTTCCTTAGGTTCCAATCCGCCCAAGCACTCCTGAGGCCTATGAAGAACCCATCTTCAAGTTCCAACTTCAAAGTCAAGAACTCCTTAGTTTCCGCTGCGACTAACGTAAAAATACGTTTTTCCAAATCTTTCTATTGAGATATCCTTACAATACCCTAAGGGACATTGGGTTAAAGTCTGTGGCTAATGGATCAAAACTATAAAATTTTACATGGATACAAGGTGAACCCGAGTACGAAGTGAAGACAACAAGGTTCTCTAATTTTTCTAAGTGTAAAATGAGCTTGTCTTGCACTAGTAGTATACTTATAACACAACAGGGTCATGACTTAAACAAATGTGAGGCTAGGATGAGTTTCACTTGGATCAAGCCTAGGGGGACAAGTTGACTAGGTCAACAAACTCAAGATAGCAAGACTTATCTTCCAAAGTGGTCAATGACCATGTGACCCTTGAACAAATTTCGACCAAGCCATGTGGGGGTGCCACGTGTCGCCCTCTCATTCGTCCATAAAATTCCGTAACCCTCGTGGGCCCCGCAAAACGTAAAATTCCTCGGGTGGGCCCCACGTGACCAAATCCGTCAAAATAAATTTCCAAAAAGTTAAGAGTTCCATACTCTTCAAATAATGCATTTTGAGAATCCAATTCTCAACAACGAACATTTTTCCTTTCCGACGTCCGGAAGATTTTCCGTCGGAAAAACAATTCTTCCTTTCGTACATATTTCCAAGTCTTGTGTTCCACACGTACCTTCACTTACACCTGTCCTGAACTTACGGGGTGTAACAACTACATCCCCACAGATGAAAATCTAGCCGACCCATTTACTTAACCATTAAGCTTAGTCAAGCATAATGGTCATTTCGAAAACATGGGCATTAGATACGTTGGATATAGGCTCTAGGCCAAGTGGGAGACCTAAAGTATATATGTCCTAGAGACAATCATTTTAGGGACAGATGTACTTGAACACATTCGTATTATTAATGAGATTAATATATTTATGGCATTTGCAATTACTGAATTATTATTTAATTGTTTATACTATTCATTAATGTGCATCCCTTGAGCTTACATTATCATTGATAGTGTGAGATATTAATGATAGAGTGTAGTTCTTAAAGTAGCCTAGACTGATGATCATTGAGAATGAGATATCAATGATATATTATAAGTCGACATGTGGTCTGCATCACATTCTTAGAGAATGTAGTATGTCTCACTTACTATTAGTAATAGTTACTAGTGATGGACACATGGATACTCTTAGAGGGTATTGACATGCCCTGTTGATAAACTATTTGTTATACATGTCTAGAGTATTATCAGCATGTGGGAGATATAAGTCCTTTTACTTGAGGTCAATACGCACCTGATTTGTAGAGTAATGTACTTTGATCCTATCCTAAGCTTAAATTCCTTATAGGATAAGACATGACTTGAATTGGGTACATTACGATACTGACTAAGGTGGTAGTTGAGCCAAGAATATGATTCATTCCTCGATTAGATTTTCGATAGAACACTCAGCTTCTCAGTGATATTAGGTCGACCAATTCATTGGCCAATGCAAGAGACATATTTAAGATATGATCTAGTTGTCGACTAATATAGATGAGATAAAGTGATCAAGCCATTTGGATAGACACTTGGCAAATCCTAAGTTTGATTGAGTATGTTGAGAATGAAAGGAATTTATCATCCCACATAGATGTTGTGTTTACTATGAGTCTTGTGAACGTACTTCGCACATTGAGTTCGTCATCGGCGCGGTCTAGGAGTTCTGTGTGAACCTTAATTTGATTAAGTATCGATGTGAGAAGGCCTAAAGGGTCACACTAAGTCGATTGTCTTTTCGGTCTAAGGGTATATTGAAGAGGATAAAATATTCAATTTAGAATTGAGATATTTTAAACGATAATAAATTATGGGATAATTTCTATTTGATGGAAATTATTCAATTAAGTCAAAATTGGATATTGGATTTAATTAAAATTAAAACGTGCAAAAATATAAAAACAGTGAGTAGCCATGGTGCGACAAAGGCCCACCGATCGCCCACTGAATTTCGGATTTTGGACAGGTTTTAAAGCCTGATCCAAGTCTGACTTGGTTTTTCTCCTCCCTATATATTTGGCATTTAACCCATAGTTTTAGAGTGACACTTTCTTACTTTCTGAACTCAGAGTTCATAGATTAAAATTCTCTCAAACCTCTGCCAAGATTTCCTGGCTTTCCTGACAGAGGAGTATACCATAGCGAAGACTTGTACCCGAGGAGACAATCGCGTGCGCACCTTTTAGTAGACACTTAAGATAACATAAACTGTAAGTTTTCTTCTGTCTTTGCAGATTTCAATTGTAACATGATCATACCAGACGACTTTGTTGGGGCAAGTAAGTTCATAAAATTTTAAACTTTCGCTGTGCCTTAATTGTGTGTTTTAGACCCAATAAAACCCTACACTTAGCAGTCTTTCCTGAAGCAGCATTGCATACTCTGTGCGAGAAGATTTGGAAGAAGTCGATTTAGGTGAGTCAAAACTTTTTCTTGGATGCTCAAGGCATTATTGATGGTACGATTTGAAGCTCTACTCCTAATACATCCTCGCTCATCTTACTGAATCAACTAATTTTTTAGCACTTGCATTGCATGTGTATCCCATTTGATATTAACTAAAAAATGAAGTCTTTATGAGAATATCTATAATGTTATATTCAATATTTTGTGAATTCTCATATATATGAACTTTGTATCTTCGCAACTTTTTAAAGTCTTAATCTTCATTTTTTGATATTCATGCAATCACAACTTTAAAAGAGTAATATATTTATAAAGTTTGATGATTGATTTATCAATGGATTGAACTACATAGATTGAAATAAAAATACTAAAATATTAAAAATGAATTAGATTATGTCTTACTTGAAAAGTTGATTCTTATCATCGTAACAACCTCTAAACATAAAGGTGTTACTAAATAATAATTATTTCTCTTTCAAATGGTTAATATGGTTATTTTAGAGAAATTCGAACCACCAACTTGTAAGTCCTAATTCATCAGTGTTGATTTTACTCAATTGACTAGTCTATGAGTGTGTGTATTGCAGATGTAAATTTAAATAGATTAATGGTAAAAACACACACAAACTATCACTTTTTAGCGAGTTTCACACTAACTATCTGTTATTTCCTTTTTCTATCTGAACTATCACCGACTCATCTAAGCCAACGGTAAGTTAATCCATTTTCCTACATGAATTCTCACAATCTACTCAACTTGGTGTATTTTAATATATATATATATATATATATATATTTCTTTAGTATTTTGGAGCAAATGGCACAAATAGACCCACATGTTTGACTGTAGGTTCAAAATAGTCACTTAAATATACACTGAATAGTTTGGTACCTTAAGTTTGTGAAAATTTAATTTTTTAATCTCCGTCAAATATTTAATAATTTATTTTAGTTAGATTGGACAAAAATAATAATAAAAAAAGCTTTAATCACAAGTATCTAGAAATTATCATCAAATCATAAGATATGCTATATAAAAAACTATACTAGACACTAAAAACAATAACAACAACAATATACCTTGTGTAATCCCACAAATAGTAGACACTAAAAATGTATAAAAAATAGCCGAAATTCCACCTTAAAATGTTGTGTACGAGACTCTAAAAATATGTGGGTTACAATGAATGTACGAGAATAGTATACAACTACTACTAGTGCTTCGAAAATATAAACTAGAATGGATTACAATACAACAGGCTTGAAGCCTAACAAGAGTTGTGACAACAACAATGAGTTTTGTGATCTTGATCTTCTGTCTTGTATCAATCTTTGATCTGCCGTCCAGGATCGTCGTTCCTATTGCAATAAGCTCCTTGTTCTTGATAGCCTGAAATCAAGAGACGCTAAATATCTACTTGTTACAACTATGATGAGTCGAGTCTTAGCACTCTGGCCTTAAGACATTTATGCCCCGTAAATATCCTTTTACGTTTATGGGCAACTGTCTTCCAAGATAAAAATAACATCAAACAAATGAGCAAAGGAAACTCAAGTGTTTCTCAGGAAGAACCTTCGAGTGTATGAAAGTATGCTAGAGAGGAAGAATTCAGAAAATCTGAATTATACAAGTGTGAAGGGTTGGTCTAAAATTGAACCAAAGCCTCAATAGTAGTGTAAGAATGTCTTTTCAAGTGCCCATGTAATGGCCATTTAAGTGTCATGCAATAACCACTTAATTCACCAAGTAATGCAGCCAAATAATGGTTGATTTATGGAGGAGGAACTGTCTTTTGAATGATCCAAACCGTCCCCACAATCAACAAAACTTTTGGACTTCCATTCTCACATAAACTGCAGGGGTCGCTGCGCCTCGGCTCCAGTAGACAAACACCACATAAGCGTCACGGCACCGCGGCGCCCCGATTCTGCAGTGGCGTCGCGACCCTTTTTCCGATTCGTTTCAATCTTACACTTTATACACTTATTCCTTCATTTGCCAACGTGGAACACGTGTCATTTAACCAACGACCATCCATCATTTCATGTCTCAACATTTACTCATGTATCAATATCTCTTTCACTAATAAAATTTACGATATTTGGCACTACGTGGGCACGTGTATGGAAACGATGTTTCCGACGTGCGAGACCTCAATTGTTCGAGTCATAAATAATGGGTTAAACGTAGTTCCACATTAGTAAATTTCCAACAATCCCCTCTTGAAAGAGATTTTGGCGCACTCACAAGGTGTCTTTCTAGCAATCTTTCGGCGGATCGATGTTGCATCTGGATATGTAGTCGTACTTTGAACCTTCCATAGTAGAATACCATCGAACTTACTTACTATGCGGTGAACATGATGTCTTGATCCGTTAGTGTTTTGTGTAAGCCAAGACAACGATATCAACACAATAACTATGTTCTTATTAATGTTTTATCCGTTGTGGTCGTGGACACACTTGGATTCTTAAGTGCGTTCATTTGAGACGGTCAATCCTTGCACTTAAATAGGTGGTTTCCTACAAGGTATCCTGCTATACGCCCACTTCACAAGTGTTTGGTACCATTAAAAGTTTCCCCAAACCTAACCTCAACTGGTGAGGATCATTAAAGGTTTTGGAAACTTAACCTTTACCCACCATGCAGGTAGCACTTTAAGGTCTATGGCAGGAACGACTTTGGATTCATGTTTCTTTACATAAATTATCATCCGAAGTATTCTTGCTTTCACCAAAGTGCTCAACTGAACCTTTATAACTTAGTTTTCCCATTGAACCAAATTCTTGGGATCTCAAATCAGTATGGTTGGGCATCCACCGTATCAATTCTTATAGTTTGGTTTTAAGCCCATTCCCCTAGACCGAACGAACTCTTGATCTTTGGGTAATCTCTTAATTAAAGGGTCTGTTATATCCTTTGATTAGTAATCAAGGAAGTGACACCCATGATGATCAACTGCCATACATTCTTATGTTTCCGACAGTTATGTGCAGACTCTGTCATCCATGCCCTTACAGTGTATAACTGACGAAGGCACGAATTACTCCCAATAAGGGACATCCTCTAAGAGGTCGTGAAGTTACTCAACTTCTAATAATGGTTTGTATGAAGCGATAAACTCCGATTCTATTATGAATAAGCCGATGCAAGTCTGCTTAGAGGAGTTTCAAAAGACGCACCATACATGTCACGACCCGAACCTCGGGCCCGTGACTGGTGCCCTACCTGGGCACCCTTCTATCCATACAACATAAAAAATCTGTGGAAGCTAAATAACACTCTTTTTTTAAAACAAACAAAGGCAAAGCCAACAAGGCCGCCAATATATATATATATATATATAATCAAATGGAACTACAACTGTACCCAAGTCCACCCCACATATGAATACAGACCTCTAAGAGTTTGACAACAACTATGACGGGACAAGGCCCCGCCGTACCTCTGAATAAACATAATATTGTAATACAAACTCCGTACCAAAATGATAAGATTCGGAACAATGGAGCTATCCCAAAATACTGAAATGAGATCCTAAATGCGAGGATCACCCGACTGCGTGCCTACTCTTGCGGATATGAACCAGCCCCCCGGAGAAGGGGGGGGGGGGGGTCAGTACAACAATAATGTACCAAGTATGTGAACGTAAGGTACTGGAAATAAAATCATAACAGGCCAAATATTACAGATACAAGTATGAAAATCAAATACCAGATCCTACCGTGCCATATAACATAATATTACCTTTTCAAAATACCATAATCACCCATACCTTTTCACAAATATGAAAGTCATGTCAAAATCAGTGACACCTTCCCGTAGAATCATACACATATAATATTCATGTCATAATCAGGGACGTTCTCACATGATCTCCACTATACCATTTTCACAATAAGATTTATGTTGTAATCATGGACATTCTCACATGATCCAACTTACACAATTTTCACAATAAGAATTATGTTGTAATCATGGACATTCTCACATGATCCAACTACACAATTTTCACAAGAAGATTTATGTTGTAATCATGGACATTCTCACATGATCCAACTACACAATTTTCACAAGAAGATTTATGTTGTAATCATGGACATTCTCACATGATCCAACTACACAATTTTCACAATAATCATGGACATACTCACATGATTCCCATATAATATATAAGTCGTAATCATGGACATTCTCACATGATTTCCATAATATTTTAAGCCATCTCTTGACTTTCCATAAAACCGTTATAACAAACTTCTCATAAAGCCTATTATAACAACTTTCATTTTAGAGAACTAAGACACTACCACATCTTTCTTTTAAAAAGAATCCTTTCATGCAATACACCATAAGATACTAACACCCGTAGTATCAAGACACTTCTGCTTTCAAAATCAAGTAACATACTTTTTAAATCAAGTAACATATACTCTTAAAACCAAGTACTTATACTTTTTAAATTCAACTCAAGGCTTTAAAATCAAGTAACTTCTACTCTTTAAATCAAGTCACTTATACATATAGAGTTAGAGAGATGTTTCTCTCACTAGGCGAAAATGCTCTCATCATTTTCCTCTAGTTGCTCTTCTACGTCTCCATTCTTCTATGATTTTCACCAACTGAATTATTACGGATTGTTCTTTGACCAATCCCATCTTACGGAGAAGTTTGTGTGTTCATTTCATGTTCACTTTAGTCGATTTGTTAAAGGTAAGTTTTCATCTTCTTTAACATCCAAGATTTCATAGTTTTGTGTATTCGTTGATTCCACCACTATCGAAGGGATTTAGTCCTAGTGTGAGTCATCTTCCTTCTTGCCATGAGAAAAAATATAAAGATTACGTCCAAGAGTAAGAAATAGATTAGTTTGATTGTTTAAGGTATGAATTTTCCTAGTACATATCCGGTGGTGGCAGCTTCCAATGGTGTCCCGATAGCAACCATGAACATTGTGGGGAAATCGGGTCAGGCGGGTGAAGCGAGTCGAAATCAGGTCAGGAGGGTGAAGCCGAGTCAAAATCAGGTCAGGAGGGTGGTTATGTATTGCAAGAGGGTCATGATGGTGGTCATGGGTCGAGGATGCAATTCAAGGAGTCTCCCAACTTTCCGGTGGCGACCTCAGGTGGTATTCCTGTAGGAACCCTTGACACTGGGGGAAAACGGGTCATGCGGAGGATCCCGGGTCGAAAGCGGGTATGGAGGGTGGTCCCGGGTTGCAGGGAGGTCGTGATGGTGGTCATGGGTTGTGGATGCAACCCATGGGTCACCGGTCTATGGTTTCTGAGTCCGAAAGGGTTTTTCCGACAGACACTAAGGATGTCGAGGAGAAAACGGGTCACGTGGATGGTCCCGGGTTGATAGCGGGTGGTGGGTGGGAATGGGTCAAGGGCGAAGTCCATGGGTCACCAGACAATGGTTGTTGAGTCCGAGAATGCTTCAATTCCCATGGGCCTTGGAAATGTAAAGGTTGCGGAAGCTGATGGGAGTTTTATTCAAAAGAGATTTAGTAATTTGCAGCATTCAATTGATGCGGAAGTCAAAGGCACGCCTCATTCAATGGTTGCTGCATCTGAAGTTACTCCAAGTCTCATGGATCTTGGTAAGGCAAATGATGCGGAAGCCGAGGGGTTTTCTCTCCAAAAGAGGCCTAGTAACTCGACGAATTTAATTGACGTAGGGAATGAAGAGACATCTCATTTAAGGGGACTTCGAAACTTGATAGGGGTGGGAACCGGTTTTGACAAGAACAAGAGTCCTAGGAACTCTAATACATTAAATGATAGTGCATTATTACAATAAAAGAATTATGTGACACCAAATCCCAATGATGCACGTTATCTGACTTCAATTGCGGGAATCAACAATGTACATATAAATCCTCAACCCTTCAGTTCACCCGACGCTGTAAACAATGCACATACGGATAAGCCTATTCCAAGGAAGAAGACTTATACGGGGGTGTTTGCGGAGTCACGTTTGGAAGCAAAGGGTATGCAATTACAATTTATTGAACAAGAAGGAGATATCGTAGAACTTGATGCGAATGATGAAGTTCTATTTGTTGAAACTTGGGGCTATTGTCTTATTGGATGTTTCACGGGCCTTTACCGGGACGTGAGGCACTGAATTCAATTGTTAAGGACTGAGATGTGAAGTGTCGAATCATTCCATATGGACGTAGATGGACTGTCTTCCATTTCATGTCGGAGGACGATCGCATTAAGGTGTTTCATGGTGGCCCCTATATGACTTTCGGCAAAACATTGATGTTAAAACTAGTTTATAAGGACGTGATACTTTCAGATGATCTTTTTATGAAAATCCCCGTTTGGGTGTTGCTACGTGACATCCCCTTATCGGTTTGGAGTGAAACCGGTTTGAGTAAAATGCATCGCGTGTTGGAATGCCTCTATACACGGATCAATTTACTAAAGAGATGTCCAAAATAAACTATACACGAGTATTGATTGAAGTCGATGTTAGCAAGGAACCGGTCATGGAATTTAGAGTAAAACTACCGAGTAATATTATGTATGTTCAAAAAGTGGAATATGAGCATTATTCAGATTTTTGTTTTCTTTGCCAAACATTTGGGCATAACCATTTAAAGTGTAAGAAGTTGGAGAAACAAGTGAAGCCTATGGAGATTTCCCGTCCTCAAAATTCGAATGCTTTTCCTCAGAATGGCGAGGATACGAGTATGCCCTCTATGCCCGGAAGTATCGATGCAGCTTCGAATCTTGGTCGAGCTTCGGGTGAGAATCAATTTGATGAACACCGTTTGCGGGATGCACATGATGTTCCCAACGCAACAGGGGTGGGAAGTAGGGATTTTAATCAAGTCAAGACCTTTGCCGAGGCAGCACGAGGGGGGTCTAGCACTCCTTTCGTCCCGGGGTCCTTTAGAAGTGCTACGGGTGTTAAGAATTCGCCGAGTGTGTACATGCAGACACCACTTTGTGCGGATAATGATGGATGGCAAGAGGTTACTTCAAGGAAGAATTTTATTAAGAACAAAGCCAAGCAGCAAGTTTGAGAAGTGGAAGAGTATTTCAACCCTCCAAGATTGAGTTTATTTGTGTTGCGTTTATTTTATTTTCTTGTATTATATTTCCGTGCTTTACATTGAGGCTTGAGAACCCTCAATGATTGATTGTACTTTCCGATTTCTAGTAATATATTATTTATTTACCCAAAAAAAAAGTCACTTATACCTATAAAATCATGTCACTCTCACATATAGAATCATGTCACTTGTACTTCATATAACAAACCTCATATACTTCCAAATAAGTCTCATATACTTTTAAAATCAAGTCACTTAGCTTTCAAATAAATCAAGTCTCATAACATTCAAAATCAAGTCTCATGACTTTCAAATAATCAAGTCTCATGACATTCAAATAAGTCAAGTCTCATAACTTTCAAAATAAATCAAGTCTCTTTACTTTCAAATAATCAAGTCTCATGACATTCAAATAAGTTAAGTCCCATAACTTGCAAAATAAATCATGTCAAAGAAGGAAGGATAGTTCACATACCTTATACTCTTAATACAACTTGATAACTAGAATATGTCTCAATGTACTTCAACCTATATTGACAATAATACGTCTATCAACTTCATACTCACTAGTATATGACACATATACCAAGTAAGGGTCCTCTTATTCTACGAAAATTTGGGCAGCACTTCCCCTGTTTATGTGCGTATCCACAATTAACCAACAAGTCAATCAAACCGACAATCAACTACCATCCCAATATATAATCAAGTTAGGCTTCATATACTCCATATACACAATCATACAACCTCCTTTCTCTTTACTTATGAAAGACAACAATTCAACAATCAAGATGATTAACACACCTATTTACCATGTTCATTCAATACCTTAGTCCATACTAAAGTAGTCCATGAAAGTAGCCCCTACTTCAATCAACAACGAGAGAAAAATGTGAAATTTCTCCACACCTTGTTATACTTTTCTTCCTTTAGGACTTACGCTAAAAATTACCATATTGTTCATGCATTTTCTAAATGGAATTTCCATCATTTAAACTTATTAAAAATAAGCCCCTAAGCCATAAATTTTCCAATGAAAACAACCCTTAATTACAACGCGACAATGTCCGACAATTCTACCAATTTTTGGCCAACAACACATATACTTCCATACTTTCTTTCTTAACTTCTTACGACACACTTCATGTTCCAACATTCTTATGTAAACCATTACTTCTTTAACATCAATACTCCTCTATTTTAACATGCAATTATCAACAACACAATACTTAATTCCAATGAACACAAAATGGGTTCTAGAATTGTTTACCACATCCAAACCTCACATGCATTCTCTTTAATCCCAAGTTTCTTCTTAACACACATTCATTACTTAGGTTACAACAACATGAAACTTTAATTAAATCATAAGAGAAGAATTTTTACCTTAATTTTAATGCCAAAACAGTCTCTAAGACCGAACCACTGCTCTTCCGAAGACCCACTGTTTTGTCAATTTTTCTTATCCAATTCTTCACTTCTTCAACTCCAATTCAATATGCAACCATTTAAAAATGTTAACACGTCATTTATACACATTTTACTTCCAAAAATTTGTCTCCAAAAATCCGAAATTTCTTGGCCTGAATCGGCCCAGTAGTGGCGGAATTCACTGTTCTGTCAGCTGAACTTGTAACGTCCACAACTCTCTACTCCGATGTTATATCGATGAGCAGTTTATTGAGTTGGAAACTAGAATCGACGAACTACATTTTAGGCTTTTGAAACACCTAAAAAGTCCTAATATACTAGGAGATATACCCCTCCAAATTTGACTGAAAATTTGCCAGCAAATTCCGATTTCTGCCCTAACTTTCTCTAATTATTGTCTTCTAATTTGTAGATGAACAATGTAATATAGGGAGAGGAATTAAACTCCAATCTATTCTTTTTTGTAGGTATATGGCTGGTCCAATTGAGAGAAAAGGAAGAAGATTGGAGTGTGTTTGTTTGAAAATGAATGAATGAAAAGGGGCTTGTAATTTAAATCCTTAAATCTGAAAATTTCCTCCTCTAATTACAATTTGGTCCAAAACTCTTATTAGTCTTCCTATTTAACCCTCAAGTAATAATAAAACTTATGTTCCACTTCTTCTAATTCCCGAAAAATTCCATAGGGTCTCGTATTCTCAATGTCGAAACTTATATAATATGTTACTAAGTCATGACGGGAATATATAACTACTATTAACAATTCTCATCGTCACACTCGTTTTCACCAAAATTGTTCCGGAATCACATTCCTCTTATACTAACTTCCGAATTAGCATATATAAACATACTTAATATCCAATATCCAAATCTTATTCCTTAATGATGTTCTCATCTCATTTTCTTGAAAATACGGGGTGTAACAATACACATCCACTTGTGGATTTTGGTGTTCTTCAGATCTGTTGTCCAGTTTGCATCACTGTGTTCTCCCAGAACCGCTGAACATTCAAAATACCATAATCCATAGATAAGCGAATAATTCAGATGTCGTCACATCCTATTTAACGTCTTCTATTGGTCATTTCCAGAATTACGAGTGAACCTTATTTCAACTGATTTTCTTTATGAGACGATGCCAGGTCAGTTGTAGTGTGTAAAATACACTGAACTACATGTGACATGCACATATCCCTCCTGGTATATGGGTGCACCATGATTCTAATCAATTCTATGATTCATATCCATTGGTGACTTTAACGAGACTGTCAAAACATCTCACAGATGAGTTTGGTTTAAACCAGTCCGTTAGATGTCTTGGAATTCCCAATTTCTAATATGTCATCTGCAATATCCATATCATTCATATTGAAACATTGTTTTAACATACTCTTAGTCTCAAGAATCAACCTAAGACTTATTTTTGTGATCAACATGTCGTCTACATAAAGGCACATCATGACAAACAAGTAAAATTACCTTTCACGTAGACACATTTGTCACATTCATCAATGGAGAAACCCTTCGATAGTAGAGTGTTATCAAGGTTTTCGTGCCATTGTTTCGGGCCCTGTTTTAGCCTGCACAGAGATTTGACAAGTCGACAGACTTTCTTCTATTCCCTGGAACCACATACCCCTCGGATTGTTCCGTATTACTTTCTTCTTCCACTTTTGGACTTTTGGTTTTCCAACTGTTGACTTTCTAACTTCATAGTCAATATTTCTATAGTCAGATTCATTGTTTCTATTTTATCTGAAACTTGCAGGACCAAAATGTAAACATTTCAGGGAGCAATAAAGAAGTTCAGGAAGAAGTCCAACATCCCACTAAACCAACTCTCCGGTTAGGAAGGTTGTCTCAACATCCATGTCTCGCAAGACTGCGGTGACCCTGGAGCAGCTATTCACATAGGAACACATGTCCAAGTAGCCGAGGCCTTATACTTGTCAGTAGATCCATCTATTTTGTACTCAATTTGAGTATCCACTTTTACAACCCAGAGGTTCTTTTCCCGGAGGAAGATCAACCATCACACAAGTGTGGTTCTATCTGATGGAGTCTATTTCTCTCTTTTATCTTTTTTCCAAAGCAGTGCTTCTGGAGATGACAATTCTTTGTTAATCGTCCATGATTTATTTTCAACCATCCAAGCTAGAGGCCTAACATAAGTCTCTGTCCCCTCTTTTGCTTCAGTTTGGTTCAACATCTGGAATCCCTGAGTTCTATAGATCTGGAACCTTAAGTTCCGGATATTCAGCAACTTTCGAGTCCTGTAGATCTGGAATGACTAGTTCCGGATAGTCAGGCACTGAGGGTTCTTGTTAACCTCGAGAAAATACTATTTTTTCCTTCTTAAGGAAAGTTATCTTCAAAGAATTCAGCATTTTTGACCCAAGATGCCATAAACACTACTGTTATTTGCAGGTCCAATGGACATGCAATCTACAGTCTTAGATCCAACTTGAACTATTCCGGTATTCCAAACCTCTACCAAGTCACCTCATATCACAACATTTGTAGATGAGATCCTTTCCATGTTTCACATGGAGGATTATCCTTATCTTTATGCGAAATTATGTTGAGAATCGCATTAGCGGTAAGGATTGTCTTGCCCCACATATCTGGGCGTACGGATCTGCACTTATTTAACATCGTTAGACTTAGGTGAGTAAGGAGCAGCCGTTTGATGAATAATGCTTCACATTCTCCCCTTCTATCACTACGAATTCCTCAATCTGTAGACTTAGTAGCTTTGCAACTTCTGCTTTGTAGCGCTCATCCGCTTCAACAAATTCATATTTGTTCTTCAACAAAGGATGCAATACGTTGTACCATCGTCAATGAAGATCACAACGTACTTGTCTCCCCCCTTTTTGTACAAGCTTTAAATCACCCACGTAGGAGTGACTAAGTTATAGAGGAACGATGCTTCTTTCGCTATTCCTTTGATGGAATAGAAATGTAATTTTGCCTCTTTGACTACCTCATATTCATTTGAGGGTTTATGTCGACAGACGACAATAATCTCAACTTAATTAGTTTTGAATGACTTTATATTTAACGTGTCTTAATCTATGATGGAATAGATGCACAAATTATAAATATATCATTCACTTGGCTACAGACTTAGTGTACCATTCCTAGTTATTATAGACCTGTTGGACTAGTCTCAAACTAGCTTGACCAACAACGTCCTTGAACTAAGGTTGGGACATATATCACATTTTGTTAGAGTGATCCATTTCCTGAAGTCCTTTAAGGACAACCTCTCCAACTCTTTCTAGTTTAGAAGTGGCATTGCTTCATATGAACAACCTCTTGCCCGTGGTTAGGGCGTAACCGGATCGTATGAGATATAGATACTCTGGCCCACTCCAGTTGTCACGCCCTGTACCCCTAGCCCGCGACTGGTGCCCTACCTGGGCACCCTTCTACCCATACAACATAAGTAACTCGCGGAAGATAAATAACACTCATTCATTTTTTTTTCTTTAAACAAAGGCAAAGCCAATAAGGCTGCCATGATATATATAACTCCTGAAATGGGATTACACTGAACAACCATGTAAATACAACTCACGCCAGTCCATCCCCCATATGAATACAGACCTCTAAGAATTTGGACAGTAAACTATGACGGGACAAGGCCCCGCCGTACCCTTGAATATACCTAGCCATAATGACAAGCTCCGAAACATTGGAGCTATCTCAAAATGCCGAACAAGGATCCTAAGCTCGCGGATCCACAACTGAGTACCTAGACCTGCGGGCATGAACGCAGCCCCCCGAAGGGGGTCAGTACAACAAGGTACCAAGTATGTAAACGTGAAGTACAGTAAACAAGATCATAACTGTATAAAGAATGATAGGGGCAAGTATGAAAATCAATACCAGATCCTTACCGTGCCATATAAAATAAGAGCCAATTGTACCTTGTACCACTGTATTACTGTACTTTTTCAAAGTAGGGAAGCCATGTCAAAATTATGAAATCAATCCTACATTACTTTTCTTCTTTCAATAAAAGTTATATCAATATCATGAAAGCATGCTCAGATAATCATCAAGTTCATATACACATAGATAACGTATCTCATATAACAAAGCCCGGTCCTTTATTGAGGGACTCGATGAAATCAACAATATAACGTAACCCGACCCATTCTGGGGCTCTATGTAATTACCAATATGTGTGACGTAACCCGGTCCATTTGCGGGACTCGGTGTAATGATACAATATGTGACATAACCCGGCCCATCTGTGGGACGCGGTATGATGATGTAATATGACGTAATCCAGCCCATCTGTGGGACACGGTGTGATGGTGCAATATGACATAACCCAGCCCATCTGTGGGACGTGGTGTGATGATGTAATATGACGTAACCCGACCCATCTGTGGGACGCGGTGTGATGATGCAATATGACGTAATTCGGCCCATCTGTGGGACTCGATGTAATCTTTTGTATAATGTAACCCAACCCATCTGTGGGACGCGGTGTATGCATGTCTATATCGTAACCCGACCCATTTGCGGGACTCGGTGTATTGCATCTATAACATAATCCGGCCCGTTGTGGGACTCGGTGTATCAATCCAACCATATAACATTTTAAACCATCTTTTGACTTCCCATTAAGCCGTTATAACAACTTTCCATAAAGCTATTATAACAACCTTTCATTTTAGAAAACTAAGGCACTACCACATCTTTCTTTTTAAACAAACCAAGGCACTATCACCTCTTTCCTTTTAATAAAACCAAGGCATTATCATGTCATGTAAAATTAGGGAAATTGAACCCAAAGTACTATATACATCTATTCTTATAAAAGAATCACATCATGCAATATAAGAGAGTTGGACCCAAAAGTACTATGTACATTCACCGAACATATCATGTAATATTAGGGAGTTGAACCCCAAAATCCTTTTACTATCAAAATCAAGTTACTTACACTTGTAAACTTAAGTAACTTATACCTTTAAATCAAGTTACTTCATCTTTCAAATCAAGTCATTTATTCTCTTCAAATCAAGTAATCCATACTTTTCAAATGAAGTAAGCTATACTTTTCAAAACAAATTACTTGTTCTTTTCAAACCAAGTAATCTATACTTTTCAAATCAAATAATCTATACTTTTCAAATCAAGTTACTTGTTCTTTTCAAACCAAGTTATCTATACTTTTCAAGTAAGGTCTCATATACCTTCAAGTAAAGTCTCATATACTTTCAACTAAGTCTCATAACTTTCAATTAAATCAAGTCTCATAACTTTCAAAATAAATCAAGTCTCATAATCTTTCAAATAAATCATGTCATAATAAGGAAGAAGTTCACATACCTCGTTGACGACTAACTCATACGACAAGTAACAATACGCTCCAATGTACTTCAACCTTATCGTCTATTCCACATTCCAAGTAGAATATGCTATACGTAGTACTTCAACCTATCATAACGATAGAACTTCTATCAATATCATACTTACTTAGTATAAGACTTATACCAAATAATGGTCCTCTAATTCTACGGAAAATTGGGCAGCACTTCCTTTGTTTCTACGTACTTTTCCACCTTTTCCAAGGCCCGTATTCATCAACCAACATGCCACATTTAGGGCACAACCAACAGTTAAGAATAAGGGATTACATGCCTAACTTGACGTGTAAAATTCTGCCCCACAACCTATACAAAACAGTTCACTAAACAATCCATAATAAACCAACATTTAAGGGTACAATGTGAAGCCTTTAACACCCTTTTTATACCCTTATTCCTTAGGACTTTTATTAGCCAATTACTACATTAATCATGCATGTTTAGGGGCTGATTTTCCAGCATAACAACACCCTAAAACAGTCCATAATACGACACTACAACGTCTAACAGTTTTGGGCAGTTTTCGGCCAACAACAACTATAACAATCCGATAACTCTTTCCTTAATCCATTTTATTCCAATTCAAGTTCCAACACTTCTATATATGTCATACCAACTTATCAAAAACCATATTACCTCATTTTAACATGCGACGAGTGTGGATAACAACAACAATATAACCAACGAAACCAATGACACAAAATTGCCTCAAATCAGCCAACAACATATCTATCACATACACATCTTATTTTCCATTTCTTCCTTAACATAAATTCATCCCTTAAACATAACAATAAGTAATATCCAATTACTGCAAAGGAATAAGAATTATTACCTCATTTTTGTGCCAAAAAATCATCCAAAACAGTTCGGGGGTATATGGTCCGCAGTTTTCGTTTCGCTCCAATTCTTCAAGTTCCAATCACATATATGTGACCCCTATGAGCTTATACACAACTTCACTTTGTATTTCAATTCCAAAAAGTCGACGGAATCTTAGGGTTTCACCCTCCTATATTCGGCCAACCCATTGTTCTTAGGGTTTAAGGGGTTATATTTGCTTAGCACTTCATTAGGGAGCTTAGTCTTGAGTTTGAGGATTTATCATCAAAGATTGAAGAATTTTTGGTCCACCAATGGAGCCCTTGGCCGAGAGCAACATGAAGAGGAGGAAGTTATATTTGGCTAAGTGTTGGCTAAGTCTTGCAATCCCTCTTGATATATAGATACATATCCAAGTAGCAAGACAAGTGGAGTGGGAGCCACATGGCCCACTTGTCCACTTATCTCAAAAATATCTAGCCAAGTCTTCCAAAAATATCTAAGTCAAGTCTTCCAAGACCAAGTCAAGTGGGGGGTGTGCCACATGTCACCCTCCAATTCGTCAAATATTATTTCATCTCAAAAATATTAATATTTGGCCAAAATATCTCAAAATCTTGTGGGCCCCACAAAACCGTAATTTTTTCCCGTGGGCCCCACATGACCAAATCTGGAACTTAAAATCCAAAATGCCAATTAAATCTATAAGTCCCAAATACCAAATTTGAGAACCAAATTCCAATTAATAAACTTTTTGCTTCACAAATTCTCGATATTTTTCCTTAAGAAAAAGTAATCTTTCTTTCTTTCCAAAATTCAAATCTTATTTCCATACGTACGTTCTCATATCATTCCCTTGGAAATTACGGGGTGTAACACCAGTTGCCTTGGTAGAGTGCGTGTCCAATTTCTTTTGACCTTCAGATCATTTAAGATCTGGAAACTCTGGCCCACTCCAGTCGCCCGTAGGCTTCGTATGACTGAGTGTCCAATATCTAGGGGTGAGCACGGGTACATGGTATCCAGGTACCCGACCGGAATAAACACTAATGGGTAGGTTCTGGATAGATATATTAGAATAACAGGTAGGTTACGGGTAGTAAAATTAGGAACCAATAAATGTCGGGTCCGGTTCTGGAAAATAGAGACCGGGTACCCGGAACCGATACCCAGACCCTATGAACCCACCCCCTATTTAAATTATTTAGCTTCAACCTGAATCAGTAGCTCAAAAGAAGGACTATTTCGAAGCACACTACAAAAGGATTACTGCTAAGAAGCTGGAACAATTAGAGGAGGAAACACAGCAAGTAGAACAGGAAATGGAACCTCAGGTCTGTGATGGCGATTTCAATTCATCCGATGGTGAGAGATTTTCTGTTGGTGAGCAGCAAATGTCAGTGATAGATTCGAAGAATGGTGATGCAGTTGATGAGCCATGTGAAGACGGTACTGAAACATACCCGTAACCGCAGGTCCGTAGGTTTCGTAATGATTACTACGTGCAGTTCCGTAATAAATTTAGGAACCAGTATTTTATAGGGTAGGGTCCGGGTAGTTCAAAAATGGTAGGGTACCCGGACCCGATCACCCCTACCAATATCCTCGTGTCATATGATGGATCTGACCCACTTCAGTCGCCCATGCTTTGTATGACTGAGTGTTGTTGAGTCTATTTATATATACTTTTGAGTCATTTTTAGTTATTATTTTCCTTTTTTCTTTTGTGTTTAGTATAGTGTTAGGGTTTTTTTTTTCTTTTGAGTCACAACGGTCCTAAGGGAGAAAATACTGACATGAGGATGAAATGGCTGATTTGGAGGATGAAAATGCATAATCAAGGCCCAAGCAATCAACTAGAGAAACCCGGGAAACAATTTAAGTAAAATTACACTGTCAACCACACGGGGTCTACAAGGCTAATTTGTTACACCTCGTAAGTTTAAGAAAATAATTAAGAACGTAATTAGGATAACAAGATCCGAGTATTGGAAATTAGTATACAAGGATGTGATTCCAGGAAAACTTTTGATACTACGAGTATGACAATGGAAATTCAAGATGTTAGTTTTATATTCCTAATGGGGTTATGGATTAGCGTTGTAGTATATAAATTTCGACGTCATGAATATGAGACTTATGGAATTTCCCGAATTTAAGTTAAGTGGGGTATGAGATTATTAATAGTGGGATTTGGGACTAAAATGCAAAAAAAAAAAAAATCAGATTTCATATTAACTTTAAACCATTCATTTTCCATTTGATTTCAAAACCCATTCTCACTCAAATCCTCTCCTCTCCTAGCCGATTACCTCCCCCATTTTCTTAGCAATATTGAAGCACTTATCAACTCCTATTCTAGGTAAAAAAATTCTACAATTCTAGCCAAGTTTTATACTAAAAACAGTGGGCATTTCGCCACTGCTGCCCGCAATTTTGAGCCTCAATTTTCAGATTTTTGGAGCAAATTTTAGGAAGAAAAACGTGTAGGAATGTTGGTCTAACATTGAAGAATGGCTGCATGTTGAAATGGAGTTGATGAAGTGAAAAATCGGACAAGAAATTGATGAAATTTTGGGTTAAAAATCTGGGCAGTGTTCATGCGATTTTTGGACAGTTTTTGGACAATTTTTAAGGTATGAAATTCTTCTTCTTATGGTATAGATTAAGTTGCATGTTGTTGTAAATGTTAGATTGGAACTTGTGTTGAGAATTAAACTAAGATTAAGAAGAATGGAAGTGAAATTTGCATGTGTTGTGGTGACATTGATTGTAGCCGATTGTAAGACTGATTTGGTGTAAAATTGAAGTCAAGTATTGTTGTTATTATTGCTAATTGCATGTTACAAATTTGGAGGAAACATGGAGATTTAAGTTGTAGTTGTTTATATAATAATGTTGAAATATGAAGTTGAATTTTAAGGAGTAAAGAAATGAGTTATGGAAGTATGTTGTTGGATATACTTGAAGACTATTTTATGTACATTGGAATGGAGCGTTGAGATGTTATTCTTATCACTAAGTGCATGTTGAGAATTGAAAAGAAATCTTGAAGTTAAGTTGTAATTAGTAATGTGGAAGTGTTGAAATATGAAATTAGATTCTAAAGAATTTAGAAAAGGTGTTGGAATTGAATAATGGGTTGGCCGAAAGGTTGATGGAATTATTGAACGTGATTGTGTTGTATTAGGGACTACTTGTTAAGATTATAATGTTGGAAATCAAGCATATGTATTGTGGTAATCACCTATATGTGTCTTGGAAGAATTAAAGTATAGGAAAGTGTAAATTTCACCTTCTTGAATTCTTAAATGTTGATAGAAGTTTGAGATTTCTTTTATGAACTATTTTAACATGACTAAGGATTGAATAACCATGATAAGTAGGTGTGATAGTCACTTGATTGTTGAAGTTGTTGTCTTTCATGGATATTGTCGCGCCCCGACTTTTTCCAAGCCTTTACTTAGGGCGTGATGACACCTGAATAATTATTTCTCACCAGGAGCACCATTTAATTCTCTTTATTTTGAAATTTAGACTTATATTTAAAAGTGTAACTATTAATAACAATGGAAGTAAAGAAATCTGTTTATGAATCTATTCAAAACATAACGCGAGCCCATGCTCGTACAAATATTGTTTCTACATAAACATAATGACAGTGATTATTCTAAGTTTGAAAGGAGACAATCCCACATGGACATTGCCCGAGATACTGAAACTGACATTCTAAACATGACAAGTACCAAGTCCGAAACAATGGATTTGATACGACAAATAGGCTGCGGGACGATCGCTAGCCTTGACGTGGAGTCTTTCCCCTATCACGCTTTCCTGAAACATGTTAAATAAAGAGTCAGCCCTACCATCCGGGGCTGAGTGAGAACATTACCCTGCAATTCAAAGTAACACCACAATATTTCAAGTGCAATCATATGGCCCAATAAACCTTGGGCTCAATTTCCCTGTCTTACCAAAGCGCATCACTCCCTTCATTGGGGACACTTTTAAAAATACTTTCTCCCCCTCTTAGAATTCAAGATCTCTTTTCCGATGATCCGCATAGGACTTATGACGGCTATGAGCTGTTTTGATCCGCTCCCGAATCATCTGTACCTTATCATTTGTTTCCTGAATGACTTCAGGTCCGAACAGTTGCATCTCACCCACCTCGAACCAATCCAAGTGGAGATCTACATTTTCGTCCGTATAATGTTTCAAACGGGGCCATTTGTATGCTAGAGTGAAAACTATTGTTGTAGGCGAACTCAATTAGACATAGATGGTCCAACCAGCTTCCCTGAAAATCTAACACACAAGATCGCAACATGTCCTCAAGTGTTTGAATTGTTCGCTCAGCTTGCCCATCTGTTTGCGGGTGGAAGGCCGTGCTTAACTTAACTTTTTGTCCCGAGACCCTGCTGAAAACTTTACTGTTACACCCCGTAGTTCCAGAGTATGTATACGAGGACGTACGTACGAGAATACGACATTAAAAATGGAAAGGAAGAAAGATGTGATTTTTCGACGGAAAAGTTTCCGGATTTTGTGAAGGAAAAAGGTTCGTTAATGGGAATTGGATTCCCAGATTTGGTATTCGGACTTTTTAGGATATTTGAGAATTATGAAATTTTATTTCCGGAATTGGTCACGTGGGGCCCACGGGGAAAATTTACGGTTTTGAGGGGCCCACTTTATTTTCGGATTTTTGGCATTACGGATATTTTCGTAAGATGAAATATTTTGGACGAGTAGGCCCCATGTGGCCATGTTGGCCGAATTGGAGAAGGACAAGTGTTGGACATTTTTTGGTGGACTTGTCCATTTTTTGTGGTGGACACATGTCTCATTGTTGTGGTGGACACTTGGTTGGAAGACTCCACTCCCACATGGACCAAATCCTCACCATACACTTACTTTGATCCTAGCCATTGATTTCTCTATAAATACCCCCCTTGTTGCAAGACTTTATTTATCCCTCACTTGAAATATTTTTCCAAGGCAAAAATTTCCCCTCCCTCCCTTTGTGGTTCTCGTCCAACACCCCCCCCCCCCCTTTGTGTAGAAAATTCTTCAAGTATTGTTATTATCCCAAATACCTTAGCCTTGTATCCCTAGTAGTATTCTAAAGTTACCCCAACATAAGAGCCCGGAAATACTACTTTATTCCTTTAGTCGCAAACGAAACCCTAGAAAAAATCTTCATAGTTGGATGAAGTGTTAAGAGGAGTTGTTTAGAAACTTCTATGGGTTGCTTGGAGCGGGTTGGAGCATAAGGAATTGGAGCTAAACGTTGCTCAGGATCGACTTATAAATCTTGGATAATTTTGGGCTTATCGAGGTAATGATCTTTATCCCCCTATTGTAATTGGATATTACATGTTGTAGTTGTTAATAATTGAGTAGAAGATATATTGGAAGGATGATTAAAAAGAATTGAACTGTATTTACATCGGACTGTATTTACAGTAGACTTGTAGTATTATTGTGAGGCAGAATTGTACACGTCCGGTTAGACGTATAATCCTCTCTGAGTTGTTGGCTTGGTAGCGAGCCTTGATGTTGGAAGTTATAGTTGTGGTTACGGGGGGGGGGGGGGAGGTGTTGCCGAATTTTCCGTAGAATAAGGAACCTTGTACTTTGAAATGTGCTACAAAGAGTTCGAGAAGTTGATAGACGGTTTGTTGCCTTTATAGGGTGAAGTACTACGAGTAGCGTATTCTACTTGAAGGGTGGAAAAGGCTAGCAAGGTTATAGTACTTTGGAGCGTTTTTCTAATTGTCGATAATCGTCGCGAGGTATGTGAACCTCTTCCTATCCTTTCTAGCATGATTATTGTGAATTATGTAGTACGGTAGACGTACGTGTGCTAAACGAATTTGGTTGGTTTAAAACATAAAGTGTTATAATGGCTTTATGAGAAGTTAATTATAACGACTTTATGTAGGTAAAAGAATGGTTTATTAATTTTAAAAAGATAAGAGACTTGACTTATATTTGACTTATTTGAAATGTGAATAACTTGAATTATGTAGAAAGTTGTGAAACCTCATTCCTGAGTAATGAGTACTTGGTTTTTATAATAATGTTATATTGATTTCGGAAATGGGAAAGAGTATCGAACAAGCCATTGCAGCGTTAATAAAGGAAAAATGTAATAACTAATAATTAACTTAAAACAAGTAGAATCTTCCATCTGCATAGAAGCTAAGATAAGACAAAATTGTATTACTTTTCCTAGATCATGGCTTCTTTAATAAGCTCATTAATAAACAAGTTTTGATTTTCTTAAAATTACAAAGTAAGGGACTTGATTTATAAAAGAGAGAGACTTGAAAATTTGAAGTGTTTTCGTTTAAAAAGAAGGCATGCTTTTGTCTTAAGTTGGTTTAAAAAGAAGGTATGGAAATTGTTTTGGTTTACTTAAAAAGATAGTTGCTCAATTTTGATACTACGGGTATCGTGTGACTTTTGTGAAAGAAATAGATCTTTTTAAAAGAATTAAAGTATGTAGTACTTTAGGGTTAAAAACCCGGATTTTGTTGACATGAAATAAAAGTACCTTGTGTGAGTAACTTGCCTATGTTTTGCCTGTGATAGCCTTGTAATACTTTCTTGTCGGTTTGATAAAGTGAACATGTTATGACGCTACGTGTGTTAGTATCTTGTGATGTTTGTGTAAGGGGGTTATTCTTGTTGTGCTTACGTTGTTTAACGATAAGCCCGCCAGATCGTATTATATCACCTACCCCCCTGACTTGTTATGTTGCCGAGGGTTAGCTACCCCCGATGAGAGGAATACCTCATGCAGGTCCATGTGACTTATGCGGAGTCGCGGAGTTCCGTGACGATGATCACCCGGGTGTTACGCCGATGCGGCGAATACCTCACGCGTCCATATGTGACTACGCGGACTTCGGGGTCCGGGATGTTGCCGAGGTTAGCTACCCCGATGCGAGAATACCTCACGCGGGCCTAGTGGCTATGCGATCGCGGAGTTCCAGGATTAGGCTCGCACAAATGATATTGAGGGCGAATAGTCCAGCTTCGATCATTTGGGGTCTAGAAAGACCTCGTGATACAGTTTTATAGCATTGTTAGTACGGTGGGTTCTAGTAGTCGGCAATGGCTTCGTACTTACCCCGTACGGTTTTATTATGACACAGGTGGGACCTGGTGTTCATGTGTATTCCTTGGTGTTTTTATATCATGGACTGCCGGTAGTGAGAAAAGAATTCCACAGGCATGATTGATATTGTGGGCATGAGACCCATGGTTATATTTGAGTGATGAGTTTGAGGGCGTGAGTCCCTGACTTGACATGGCTGCTTACATATTGGGTATCGTAAATTGGTTATCATACATGTCTTCTATTTTATATAGACTATTATGATTTCATTTACAATATTTTCAGTTTCACATACATACACGGTAATTTGCATCGACTCCGGGGCCGTTCATGCCAGGTAGAGGTACACCGATTGTTGATCCTCGCTCATAGGATCACGCTCATCGTTGGGAAGCTCGCTTCTCCGAGGCTTATCTTTGGTATAGTCCCCTGTCGTTGTAGGTACTTACATTCAGGGGTATGGCGGGCCCTATCCCGTCGTTGTTGTTATAACATTCTAGAGTCAGTACCGCAAGGCGGTGGTTTGTAAAAGTGGATGTAATCGCTCAAGTTTTTATTTATATATACGTAAAGGTAACCGCTTTGGTTGCTGTCTTCTTATTTCACTGTTTGTCTTTTATGAGTTTTTATTTCCGCTGATTTTCTCTGATGTTGTATCACTAGGGTGCCCGGGGTAAGGCACCAGTCGCGGGCCCGAGGTCGGGTCATGAAAAAAGTGGTATCAGAGCATTTAATCCTCGGAAAGTGTCTACAGACCGTATCTAGTAGATTCTTGATTATCGGCGTGTTGTGCACCACACCTATAATCAGGAGGCTGCAGGATATTTAGGATTGGTTTCCATTCTTCTCACACTGAGATCGTGCCTTAGAGCTGTGTTATAAGTTGGACTCCCTCTGGCGTATTCTTATGTACCCGTTATGCCTCTACGCAAGGCAACCAGGGCCCAGATGGGCAAGGCAGCAGAGGAAGCTACGAGTAGAACACAGAGGGTTACGAGGGCACAGACCTGGTCATTACCTGAGATAGTACTTCAGACGACGAGTTTTATGACGCTGCTAGCCCCATCAGAGTTTAGAGCGGCAGCGGTTTCTACTGAGACTACGATACCTGAGTCTCCAGTCCACGGCCAGGAGCCGATGATATGAGTTACAAGGAGATGGCCCAGTTACTAGCTAGTCCGTGGCCGAATGAGGACGGACGAGCGGTGGTTCCGGCAGCACGTGAGTTCACCCTAGATCCGATAGTTTTGAGACTTCGACTTCGAGTCAGCCCACCCGAGTCCTATGGATTGAGAATCGAGAAGATCCTCGTGAGTTTATTCGACGATGCGCGGATCATGAAAGTGATCAAGACCTCAAAGGCATTTCTTACACACTTCTTGCCCTCGCAGATGAGGAGAGCTCGGGCAGATAGATTTTTGATGTTGAGGCAGAACGGACGGGCGGTTCGGGAATACAGTATCGAGTTTGACTCATTGGCTCGTTATGTCCCCACTTTAGTGGCAGACATGGAGGATAGAGTGCACCGATATGTCACAGGACTTGACGATTATCTAGTAGAGTTGTGCAGAGTAGCTCTTCACCGGCATGGACGCGTTGCCCGCATGCACTTATGCGCGTAGCACCGAGAACGTAGAGATCGACGGATTAACCAAGATCGCAGGCGAGGCCGAACATCGTGGTCCTTTGGTAACTTTCGAGGTGGATCTTCTCAGCAGCAGACTGGTTATGCGCCTCCTCCAAGATCTGAGTGGTCCTCGCGCACTTCGTGACGCTCGGGTATTTAAGAGTTGGTCAGAACTCCAGGGTTTCTGGTTCACAGATTTACATAGGTTCTAGCCAGCCAGATTCAGTTTTCCCTCGGTGTTCATTATGTGGTAGACATCATCCCGGGGAATGTCGTCTTTTTACTAATGCTTGTTTTACCAGCGGCCGTCAGGGCCATGTGAGGAGAGAATGTCCTAGTAGGAAGGATACAGGTGGGATGACTTAGCCTACCAAGTCAGTTGCGGATTAAGTGGTTCGGAGAGGAAGGGGTGTTAGCCAGAGGAGGCCACCCCCACCTCGGTATGGCCGTTGTGGTAGGTGTTCTTATGGGGAGTGTCGTACTACTGAGATAGCTTGTTAGGCTTATGACACAGGCCATTTGTGAGAAATTGTCCACCAGAGTGGCGCGGATGTTACGACTCGACCTTTCGGATCGATGGCTGGTTCATCACCTTCAGAGTTATGCGCCACAGAGCAGATTTGATTAGAACGACAAAGGAAAGTGAGCAAGAGTTACGAGAGATATCTTCACCCAAGAGACTTGTTTATGTCGTTATGGTATATACATGTGGGGCGCTATGTACGGATAGCATTGTGTTAGTTGAGATTAAAAAACAGAGGTAGTTGGAAAGGTAAGTATGGGGACATGGTAGGTGTGAGCCTTAGAATGTTACACGTGGAGACCTTAGATGCAAGGTCGTCTTAAGTAAAAGATTATACGTTTGATCGTTGTCGGGGTACGTTGGATACGTGGAGTATATTCAGGTGAGTCTCAGTATTGCATTCACCCTCGGGCCGACGGACAAACAACGCGTTTTATCCAGACATTTGAGGATAGGTTACGGGCCGGTGTTTTGATTTCAGGGGTAGCTGTGAGGATTATTTGCCTCTTGTTGAGTGAGTATTATATAGCTACCATCTTAGTATTCGGATGACGCCTTATGAAGCCTTGTATGGGCAGAAGTATAGGTTACCGGTCGGTTGGTTCGATATTGGCAAGGTTCAGGTAGTTGGTCCCTACTTGTTTCAGCAGGATGTGGATAAGGTAAAGCTTATCCAGAAGAAGTTATTAGCAGCTCAGAGTCAACAGAAGTCGTGTGGATAATCGGCGTCGACACTTGGAGTTCAGGGTGACGGTGGGTCTTCTTGAAGGAACCACCCCGGAAGGGTGTGACGAGATTTGGAAAGCAGGGGAAACTTAGCCCGAGGTACTTTGGGCCTTTTCAGATCGTTTGTAGAATAGGCCAGGTTGCCTATAAGTTAGCACTGCCGTCCGACTTAGGAGGCAGTACGTCCGGTCTTCCATATTGCTATGTTTCGGAAAGGTATCGGAGATCCATCCAGAGTGTTCCCAGTTAATGATGACCAAGTTGGAGATAGTAACCCCGAGATTTTGGAAACTGAAGCAATGACAGAAATGTGGTACATATATTAGGAAGAGTTCGAGTGTACGGGGAGGGTACGACAAGTAAGAAAAGAGGCGAAGATGTGTTAAGAGGATGGAAATGTCCTTTTTATAAGGTAAAGATGTGAAAAGAGTATCATTTGGACCTTGGGTGGAGCTATTAGTATTGTTATACGCTTTAGAGATGATTCTTCGTTGGCTTGGATTTGAGTTTTGCGCGTATGTTATATTATGACCATTGGTAGCATGATTGGTTTCGTAAGTATAGTAGTGAAGACTATACCGGCACATGTGTGCTTGGAGACTTAGAAGGAACAGTCGGGACGAATGTTTCTAAGGGGGAAAGAATGTTACACCCCGTAGTTCCATAGTATGTATACGAGGACGTACGTACGAGAATACGACATTAAAATTGGAAAGGAAGAAATATGTGATTTTTCGACGGAAATGTTTCCGGATTTTGTGAAGGAAAAAGGTTCGTTAATGGGAATTGGATTCCCAGATTTGGTATTCGGACTTTTTGGGATATTTGAGAATTATGAAATTTTATTTCCGGAATTGGTCACGTGGGGCCCACGGGGAAAATTTACGGTTTTGAGGGGCCCACTTTATTTTCGGATTTTTGGCATTACGGATATTTTCGTAAGATGAAATATTTTGGACGAGTAGGCCCCATGTGGCCATGTTGGCCGAATTGGAGAAGGACAAGTGTTGGACGTTTTTTGGTGGACAAGTGGCAAGCCACTTGTCCAATTTTTTGTGGTGGACACATGTCTCATTGTTGTGGTGGACACTTGGTTGGAAGACTCCACTCCCACATGGACCAAATCCTCACCATACACTTGCTTTTATCCTAGCCATTGATTTCTCTATAAATAGCCCCCTTGTTGCAAGACTTTATTCATCCCTCACTTGAAATATTTTTCCAAGGCAAAAATTTCCCCTCCCTCCCTTTGTGGTTCTCGTCCAACACCCCCCCCCCCTTTTGTGTAGAAAAATTCTTCAAGTATTGTTATTATCCCAAATACCTTAGGCTTGTATCCCTAGTAGTATTCTAAAGTTACCCCAACATAAGAGCCCGGAAATACTACTTTATTCCTTTAGTCGCAAACGAAACCCTAGGAAAAATCTTCATAGTTGGATGAAGTGTTAAGAGGAGTTGTTTAGAAACTTCTATGGGTTGCTTGGAGCGGGTTGGAGCGTAAGGAATTTGAGCTAAACGTTGCTCAGGATCGACTTATAAATCTTGGATAATTTTGGGCTTATCGAGGTAATGGTCTATATCCCCCTATTGTAATTGGATATTACATGTTGTAGTAGTTAATAATTGAGTAAAAGATATATTGGAAGGATGATTAAAAAGAATTGAACTGTATTTACATCGGACTGTATTTACAGTAGACTTGTAGTATTATTGTGAGGCAGAATTGTACACGTCCGGTTAGACGTATAATCCCCTCTGAGTTGTTGGCTTGGTAGCGGGCCTTGATGTTGGAAGTTATAGATGTGGTTACGGGGGGGGGGGGGGGAGGTGCTGCCGAATTTTCCGTAGAATAAGGAACCTTGTACTTTGAAATGTGCTACAAAGAGTTCGAGAAGTTGATAGACGTTTTGTGGCCTTTATAGGGTGAAGTACTACGAGTAGTGTATTCTACTTGAAGGGTGGAAAAGGCTAGCAAGGTTATAGTACTTTGGAGCGTTTTGCTAATTGTCGATAATCGTCGCGAGGTATGTGAACCTCTTCCTATCCTTTCTAGCATGATTATTGTGAACTATGTAGTACGGTAGACGTACGTGTGCTAAACAAATTTGGTTGGTTTAAAACATAAAGTGTTATAATGGCTTTATGGGAAGTTAATTATAACGACTTTATGTAGGTAAAAGAATGGTTTATTAATTTTAAAAAGATAAGAGACTTGACTTATATTTGACTTGATATGATATGTGAAGAACTTGAATTATGTAGAAAGTTGTGAAACCTCATTCCTGAGTAATGAGTACTTGGTTTTTATAATAATGTGATATTGATTTCGGAAATGGGAAAGAGTATCGAACAAGCCATTGCAGCGTTAATAAATGAAAAATGTAATAACTAATAATTAACTTAAAACAAGTAGAATCTTCCATCTGCATAGAAGCTAAGATAAGACAAAATTGTATTACTTTTCCTAGATCATGGCTGCTTTAATAAGCTCATTAATAAACAAGTTTTGATTTTCTTAAAATTACAAAGTAAGGGACTTGATTTATAAAAGAGAGAGACTTGAAAATTTGAAGTGTTTTCGTTTAAAAGGAAGGCATGCTTTTGTCTTAAGTTGGTTTAAAAAGAAGGTATGGAAATTGTTTTGGTTTACTTAAAAAGATAGTTGCTCAATTTTGATACTACGGGTATCGTGTGACTTTTGTGAAAGAAATAGATCTTTTTAAAAGAATTAAAGTATGTAGTACTTTAGGGTTAAAAACCCGGATTTTGTTGACATGAAATAAAAGTACCTTGTGTGAGTAACTTGCCTATGTTTTGCCTGTGATAGCCTTGTAATACTTTCTTGTCGGTTTGATAAAGTGAACATGTTATGACGCTACGTGTGTTAGTATCTTGTGATGTTTGTGTAAGGGGGTTATTCTTGTTGTGCTTACGTTGTTTAACGATAAGCCCGTTGTACTGGTATTATATCACCTACCCCCCTGACTTGTTATGTTGCCGAGGGTTAGCTACCCCCGATGCGAGGAATACCTCATGCAGGTCCATGTGACTTATGCGAGTGCGGAGTTCCGGGACAGATGATCACTCGGGTGTTACGCCGATGCGCGAATAATACCTCACGCGTCCATATGTGATCGCGGACTTCGGGGTCCAGGATGTTGCCGAGGTTAGCTACCCCGACGCGAAATACCTTACGCGCCTAGCGGCCTACGCGATCGCGGAGTTCCAGGATTAGGCTCGCACAAATGATACTGAGGGCGAATAGTCCAGCTTCTATCATTTGGCGGTCTAGAAAGACCTCGTGATACAGTTTTATAGCATTGTTAGTACGGTGGGTTCTAGTAGTCGGCAATGCCTTCGTACTTACCCCGTACGGTTTTATTTTGACACAGGTGGGACCTGGTGTTTATGTGTATTCCTTGGTGTTTTTATATCATGGATCGGTAGTGAGGAAGGAATTCCACGCATGATTGATATTGTGGGCATGAGACCCATGGTTATATTTGAGTGACGACTTTGAGGCGCGAGTCCACGACTTGACATATTTGTTTACATATTGGGTATCGTAAATTGGTTATCATACCTGTCTTCTGTTTTATAGAGACTATTATGATTTCATTATAATATTTTCAGTTTCACATACTTGGTACTGTTATCGACCTCCTTGGCTGCGTTCACGCCGCAGAGGTACACCATTGTTGATCCTCGCCATGGATCACAATTGACGTTTGAGGAAGCTCCGTTTCTCCGTAGACTTATCTTTGGTATAGTACCCGGTCGTTGTAGGTACTTACATTCAGGGGTATGGTGGGGCCCTGCCCCGTCGTTGTTGTTATAACATTCTTAGAGGTCTGTAGTACTGTTGTGGGCAGGGTTTGTAAAAGGGATGTAATTGTTCAAGTTTTTATTTATATATACAGAAAGGTAACCGTTTTGGTTAGTCTGTCTTCTTATTTCACTGTTTGTCTTTTATGAGTTTTGATTTCCGCTGATTTTCTCTGATGTTGTATCACCAGGTGCCTGTAAGGCACGATCGCGCCAGTCGGGTCGTGACATTTACCAAAAGTGTGAGGTAAACCGGGAACCCCTATCTGAAATAATTTGCAACGGAATCCCGTGTAATCGCACAATCTCCTTCAAATAAATCTGCGGGTACTGTGGTGCGCGATACGTAGTCTTGACCGGTAAGAAATGGGCTGACTTTGTAAGTCGATCAACAATCACCCAAATAGAATCATACCCTTCTCGAATTTTCGATAGACCAGTTACAAAATCCATATGAATCGCCTCCCATTTCCACATGGGGACTCGATGTCTGAAGTAATGTCGCGGGTTTTGATGTTCAGCTTTCATCTGCTGACATATAAGACACCTCCCGACAAACTCCGTAACGTCTTTCTTCATCCCGTCCCACCAGTGATTTGCCTTGAGGTCCTGATACATTTTTGTTGACCCTGGATGAAATCTTGTGTTGTGACCCTCATCTAAGATCTTCCTCCTTAGATCATTTACCTTAGGAACACATAACCTACCCTTATACCGAAGGGTTCTGTCATTATCTCCCAATGTAAATTGTGAAGGTTTTCCCTGTTGAATCCTCTCCCGAAATCCAACAAACTCCGTATCCTCAAACTGACTTTCTTTTATTTCTGAAGCTAAGGCAGACTGCGAGGTATCCTATACCACCACCCTACCTTCACCGATCTCAGTTAAACTAACCCCGAGGTTTCCCAATCTTTGTACCTCACGAACAAACCTCTCTTTTGTATTGCCAAATGGGCCAAACTGCCCATTGATCTCCTACTGAGTGCGTCAGCCACCACGTTGGCTTTCTCAGGATGGTAAAGAATACTAAGGTCATAACCCTTAAGCAACTCTAACCATCTTCTTTGTCGGAGATTCAAATCCTTCTGCGTGGTTATGTACTGCAAACTCTTATGATTTGTAAATATGTCCACATGCATACCATACAAATAATGTCTCCATATTCGTAAGGCAAACACCACCGCAGTCAATTCAAAGTCATGAGTTGGGTAATTCTTCTCATGTATCTTCAATTGTCTAGATGCATACGCAATAACCTTTCCAAACTGCATCAAAACACATCCTAACCCAACTCTAGAGGCATCGCAATAGACTGTGAACCCTTCTTGTCCCGATGGTAAGGTTAGGGTGATGCGAAGAGTCAACAATTCCTTTAGTTTCTGAAAACTTGCTTCACATGCTTCTGACCACTGGTACTTAATCGTTTTTTGAGTCAACCGGGTCAAGGGAGCAGCAAGACTAGAAAAGCCTTTACGAATCTTCTATAATACCCAGCCAAACCCAAGAAACTTCTAACATCTGTAGGAGTGGTTGATTTTGGCCAGTTCTTCACTGCTTCTATCTTCTGGGGGTCTACCAATTCCATCCCTTGACACAACATGGCCCAAAAGGCTACCTTTTCCAACCGAAATTCACTCTTTGAAAATTTAGGATATAGTTTCTCCTGTTTTAAGACTCGAAGCACTACCCTCAAATGCTCTTCATGTTTTTCAACACTCTTACTGTAAATTAGGATATCATCTATGAACACAATCACGAACAAATCTAAGAATGGTTTGAAGATTTTGTTCATTACATCCATAAAAGCCGCTGGGGCATTGGTTAACCCAAAAGACATGACCAAGAACTCATAATGACCATATCAGGTTCTAAACGTTGTTTTGGATATATCATCAGGATTTATTTTTAGCTGGTGATATCTCGTACGAAGGTCAATCTTGGAGAAATAGCTAGCTCCTTGAAGTTGGTCAAAAAGGTCATCGATTCTTGGTAACGGGTATCGGTTCTTGACTGTGACCTTATTGAGAGAATAGTGGTAATCTAGAACTAGAAGAAGGGTTAGACCGGCCGCTTAATAGGTCTCAACAGGTCTCAAGAGGGATTAAGAGATTAGTAGAGCCCCAAACACACCCTGGGCTGCGGCATCCGACTTCTCCAACCGTTGCGAGATTCCTGAGTGACCCATATTTCTTCTTCACAAAAAAAAACTAGTGCATCCCAGGGGGAAACACTAGGCCTTATAAAACCTTTGTCCAGAAGATCCTTCAACTGTTCTTTTAATTCTTTCAATTCAGCTGGGGCCATTCGATATGGAGAAATAGAAATGGGTCTGGTACCCAGAATTAACTCTGTAACAAACTCCACTTCTCTGTCCGGGGGAAGTCTTGGAAGATCTTCAGGAAAAACCTCCGATTTTTTTTGAACAATAGGGACATTATGCACTGTTGGGGGACTCTTTTTGGGTATCTACTATATTAGCCAGATACGCGTACTCCACTTTGTGACTTCTTAAAAACCTTTGAGCCATAAGGTAGGAAATAAGTTGACGCGAGGATATTCCAATCCTACCCTTTATAACAATTTCTGGTTCCCCGGAAAAAGATAATTTCATTATCTTTCGCCGACAATCTAACATGGCATAACATGCTGACAACCAATCCATACCCAAAATGATATCAAGTCTACCATATCAAGTAGTACTAGGTTTTACTATTATTCCTCTGTCATTCACTTTTAATGGGAAATTTTTAACTATCCGAGGGGCCCAAACGGAGGCCCCTACTAGTGTCATAACCTCAACAGGTTCACTTAGATGGAAAGTCTCTACGTGTAAATTCCCAAATGACACATATGAAAATGTAGAGTCGGGATCGTATAATACAAATGTAGGAATACTCGAGACCAACAAAATACATGTGAGCACCGCATTAGATGTTATCGAGGACGAATATTGCTTAAGGAGGAGAGAATGTAAAGTTCGGGAAAAAAAAATATAGTTGTTGGTTGATTTAATAAAAATACATATATATAACAAAACAAAGAATAAATTGCATGAGATGGAGTTAGTGTTAAAGTTAGATAAATAGATAGATGAAATGAAAAAAAAGGGCCAGAATGTATGTTGCATTGTGCACGTCCCTTTCCCCCTCCCTCCTTTTCATTTCCCTTCAATCGCTTGGCTTTCCCCTCCCATAAGTTATGCAATCATATCCACTTATACATTGTATTTACACACAAACAAAGTACATAGCATAAAGATTAGAAAATCAGGAAAAAACAAGTGAACAAGAAGAGGAAAAATCTGGAAAAAACAAGAGAGCAAGAAGAACAACAATAAAAGAAATACTAGCGAGCAAGGGTCTCTTGTAGCAACCGAACGACAATCATTTCACACATACAAGGTGAATTTTCTCACTCAGAAATTCTTGGTAACATCCTTTATTTTAAGTTCAATACATGTTAGAATAAGAAGTGAGAGTTAAAAAGAAATAACGAGCTTTTGATTGTTTAGACAACTAGTTGCATCACGAACTTTTCGAACTGGTTTCACTGAGTTATAATTGTTAGAATTTGATGAAATTAGAAATAATGGTACACCTCTCTATTATGATCATATAAAACTAAAAATGAGGTAAAATAGACACACGGTTTAAAAGTTATCATAGTTCAAAGTTCCTGCCCTAGATTTGGCCGAAATTCGGAAAGACATAATTACGGACTGTTTTTATTGAGTTTTACTTATTAGAATTATATAAAAATTTACATGGTTGTAAATCTCTCTGTTACGGACAGATATAGCTAAATATAGGTTAAAACGGACTTACGAGTTGAGAGTTATTGTAGTTTGAAGTTGCTGCCTCGGATTCATCGGAATCCAGAAGGGCAGGATGTTGAAACGTAAAACAGTACTAATTCGCGAGAAATATGAAAATTGGTGTTAAATGAAAGTTCTAGATCTCTCTGTTGTGGACATTTTGAGACCTTACGGAGGTCTATACGACTTACGGATTGAGAGTTATCGCTGTTTAAAATTTCTGCCTCGGATCAATCGAGATCCAGGGAGGGAAGCGAATAAAAGTGTAAAATTGTACCAAATGGTACATAATATGAAAGGATGGTTCACATGGAGACGTGTAGCTCCCTGTTCTCGTCGTTTTGAGATTTTATGGGGCTTGAACGGGTTTACAGATTAGGAGTTATGACTATTCTAAGATTTGGTTCTGTTTAATAACAATTCTGCTGAAACAAATTTCATGTGGCTGTTTTGAGGATAAATTTGTGTTAGTTAACCAACGTAGTTTTAAATGAAATTTGGTACAGTGAAATATCCCCGTCTTACCTTAGTTTCTGCTTGAGAAACACCTTAGTTGGAGTTATGGTTAAAAAGTTATAATCGTTACAAGTATGAATGACAGAATGTTGGGAAAGAGAATATTATTTATTCGATCTTCTGAAAAATATGAAAAGTGAATACGTGTTCACATAAATATATAAATATATAATGGATCGGGTTGCACACCGCAACAAAACGTAAAGTGAATACGCGTTCACAAATACGTAAACATAATGGATCGGGTTGCACGCCGCAACAAAACGTAAAGTGAATATGCGTTCACAAATACGTAAACATAATGGATCGGGTTGCACGCCGCAACAAAACGTAAAGTGAATATACATTCACAAATACGTAAACATAATGGATCGGGTTGCACGCCGCAACAAAACGTAAAGTGAATACGTGTTCACAAATACGTAAATATAATGGATCGGGTTGCACGCCGCAACAAATATGAAAGATGAATACATGTTCACCTATATATATAAATATGAAAAGTGAATACGCGTTCACAAATATATAAATGTAACAAACATATGAAAATGCAGGGGAATGTCTTAACGTATAATACGAGATAAAATGAAGTGTTAGTTAAACTGAGAATTTCCTATGAAGAGTTGTTGCTTATTTAAAAGTATTGTAACCTGATATGTTTTTGCAATATGCTTATTACGTTATAATGTGATTGCACTTGGAATATTGTGGCGTTACTTTGAATTGCAGGGTAAGGTGCTCACTCAGCCCCGGATGGTAGGGCTGACTCTTTATTTAACATGTTTCAGGAAAGCGTGATAGAGGAAAGGCTCCACGCCAAGGCTAGCGATCGTCCCGCAGCCTCTTGTCATACCAAGTCCATTGCTTCGGGCTTGGTACTCGTCAGGTTCAGAATGTCAGTTTCAGTGTCTTAGAAAATGTCCGTGTGTGATGGTCTCCCTTCCAACTTAGAATAATCTTTGTCAGTATGTCTATGTAGAAATAATATTTGCACGAGCATGGGCTCGTGTAATATTTTCAATAAAGTCATAAACAAATTTCTTTATTGTTATTTTTATTAATAGCTTCGTATTTGAATATAAGTTTAAATTTCTAAATAAAGAGAATTAAATGGTGCTCCTGGTGGGAAATAATTATCCAGGTGCCATCACGCCCTAAGTAAAGGCTTAGGAAAAGTCGGGGCGGGTCCAGTGTCACGCCCCGACTTTTCCTAAGCCTTTACTTAGGGCGTGATGACACCTGAATAATTATTTCTCACCAGGAATACCATTTAATTCTCTTTATTTTGAAATTTAGACTTATATTTAAATGTGTAACTATTAATAACAATGGAAGTAAAGAAATCTGTTAATGAATCTATTGAAAACATAACGCGAGCCCATGTTCGTACAAATATTGTTTCTACATAAACATAATGACAGTGATTATTCTAAGTTTGAAAGGAGACAATCCCACATGGACATTGCCCGAGATACTGAAACTGACATTCTAAACATGACAAGTACCAAGTCCGAAACAATGGATTTGATACGACAAAGAGGCTGCGGGACGATCGCTAGCCTTGACGTGGTGTCTTTCCCCTATCAGGCTTTCCTGAAACATGTTAAATAAAGAGTCAGCCCTACCATCCTGGGCTGAGAGAGAACCTTACCCTGCAATTCAAAGTAACACCACAATATTTCAAGTGCAATCACATTATAACGTAATAAGCATATTGCAAAAACATATTAGGTTACAACACTTTTAAATATGCAGCAATTCATCATAGGAAATTCTTAGTTTAACTAACACTTAGTTTTATCTCGTATTATACGTTAAGACATCCCCTTGCATTTCTATATATTTGTTGCATTTATATATTTGTGAACACGTATTCACTTTTCATATTTGTCGCGGCGTGCAACCCGATCCATTTTATTTACGTATTTGTGAACACGTATTCACTTTACGTTTTGTTGCGGCGTGCAATCCGATTCATTATGTTTACGTATTTGTGAACGCGTATTCACTTTACGTTTTGTTGCGGCGTGCAATCCGATCCATTATGTTTACGTATTTGTGAACGCGTATTCACTTTACGTTTTGTTGCGGCGTGCAACCCGATCCATTATGTTTACGTATTTGTGAATGTGTATTTACTTTACGTTTTATTGCGGCGTGCAACCCGATCCATTATGTTTACGTATTTGGGAACGCGTATTCACTTTACGTTTTGTTGCGGCGTGCAACCCGATCCATTATATATTAATATATTTGTGTGAACACGTATTCACTTTTCATATTTTTTCAGAGGGTCAAATAAATAATATTCTCTTTCCCAACATTCCGCCATTCATACTTGTAATGATTATAACTTTTCAACCATAACTCCAACTAAGGCGTTTCTCAAGCTGAAACTAAGGTAAGACGGAGATCTTTCACTGTATCAAATTTTATTTAAAACTACTTTGGGTAACTAACACAAACCTATCCTGAAAACAACCACATGAAATTTGTTTCGGCAGAATTTTTATTAAACAGAACCAAATCTTAAAATAATCATAACTCTTAATCCGTAAACCCGTTCAAGCCCCATAAAATCTCAAAACGACTAGAACAGAGAGATACACGTATCCATGTGAACCATACTTTCATATTCTGTACCATTTGGTACGGTTTTACACTTTTATTCGCTACCCTTCCTGGATCTCGATAGATCCGAGGCAGAAACTTTAAACAGCGATAACTATCAATCCATAAGTCAGATAGACCTCCGTAAGGTCTCAAAATATCCACAACATAGAGATATAGAACTTTCATGTAACACAAATTTTCATATTTCTCACGGATTTGTACTGTTTTACGTTTCAACGTCCTGCCCTTCTGGATTCCGATGAATCCGAGGCGGAAACTTCAAACTACAATAACTCTCCACTCGTAAGTCTGTTTTAACCCCTCTTTGGGTATATCTGTTCGTAACATAGAGATTTACAACCATGTATATTTTTATATAATTCTAATAAGTAAAACTCAATAAAAACAGTTTGTAATTATGCCTTTCCGAATTTCGGTCAAATCTAAGACAAGAACTTTGAACTATGATAACTTTTAAACCGTATGTCTATTTTACCTCATTTTTGGTTCTATATGATCATAATAGAGTGGTGTACCATTCTTCCAAATTTCATCAAATTCTAACAATTATAACTCAGTGAAACCAGTTCGTAAAATTCATGACGCAACTAGTTGTCTAAACAATTAAATGCTCATTATTTCTTTTCAACACACAATTCTTATTCTAACATGTATTGAACTTAAAATAAAGGATGTTACCAAGAATTTGTGAGTGCGAAAACTCACCTTGTAAGCATGAAAATGATTGTTGTTCGTATGCTACAAGTGATCTTGCTCCCTAGTATCTTTTTATTTTTGTTCTTCTTGCCCTCTTGATTTTTCCCCAGAATTTTCCTCTTCTTGTTCACTTGTTTTTTCTGATTTTCTATTCCATGTGCTAGATATTTTATTTGTGTCATGTACAATGTATAAGTAGAAAAGTTTTCTATAACCTATGGGAGGTGGAAGAACAAGAGTTGGAGGGGAAATGAAGAGGGGGAGGGGTTAAGGTTAAGGGGGGAAATAGACGTTTTCAGTCTTTAAACCACCAGGTGAAGAGCATTTGCTCATTATACTCTCAAAAGAGAAGATGTAATGCTCATTTTCCCACTGTGCACACATAACACGTTACTACCTTTTAATTGGCATAAACCAATAATGACTACTACTACTCATTACATTTCCAAGGAAAATATATAGTGCCCATTATTCTACTGTGGACACATAACATATTACTACTCCTTTTAATTAACATAATTCAATACTGACCACTACTAAGAGATGTAGTATATTACTACCACCCTTTTATATATATATATATATATATATATATATATATATTTTTTTTTTTTTTATAGGAGAGATATAGTATATTACTACCACCTTGTATATAGATTTTTTTCTTATTTAAAATAAAAGAAATTTTCTGGATTTTACAGATATAAAGAGAAGGAAGGTTATAGGATGACGTATATGAAGTATGTTGGGATTAACTTAATTATATCCTGGAATAATGTTGAATTATTGGTGTTGGTTGGCTTGTTGGTAAATTGTGGATATGCATATAAACAGGGGAAGTGCTGCCCAAATTTCTGTAAAATAGGAAGTCGTTATTCATATAACTTACATTAGAAATCATAGAATTGACGAGCGTATTATTCCTTATTATAGTTTGAAGTACTAGACGAGGCATACCTTAATATTGAGTTGATTAGTTCGCCTAAGTGGTATGTGAGCCTATCTTCCTTTCTTTTGGCATGATTTTGTGAATTATTGATTCTTCACTCGACATGAATATTATACAAGGGAATGTACGGCGGACGTACATGACTCCTTCCTAGTCTTATTCATAGTAATCTGAGTTATGAAAAGTACATGTGATCTTCTTGTAAGAAGTTATTTAATGATTTTAAAGAGAGTCAAAGAAATGATTTAAATTGCATACAGTTGCTCATGATATCTACTCGTGCTAAGAGTCATTTTTCCCCTTCACCGCGTCCCGGGCAGATTCATGCATATATATCAGGATGATTCACCGCGTCCCTCACTAGAGGGCCGGGCAGTTTATGTATATATATATATATATATGATGATTCCACGGATAGGCATCCGTGATGCGGGTACAAATACCCATGACAGTATATTCCACTACGTCCCTCACCCAAGGGCCGGGGAGTTTATTCATTTATTTGTATCTGATGATTTTATGACTAAGCATGCATGAGTATTGGTATGAATCTCATTCTTTTATGATACAATTGACTCTCTTCCTTACAGGTTACAGTTTTGATCTTATTTACATGATTTCATGCTTACATACTCGGTACATTATTTCGTACTGACCTCCCTTTCCTCGGGGGGCTGCGTTCATGCCCGCAGGTTCAGGTGTTCAGATAGGTGACCCTCCAGTCTAGGATTTATGTACATCAGTTGGAGAGCTCCTTTGTTCCGAGCACTAATTTGCATGCACCTTTATCTTTCAGACTTATGCATATTTTGGGCACGACGGGGTCCTGTCCCGTCATATGTCAGTATTGCACCCTTAGAGGTCTGTAGACAGTTGTGGGTTGGGCGTTTGTACCTTGTTTTGGTTTTTGATGTTGTTATACCCTGTGTTGGGGCGTTCCCGATTATACTTGTTGTTATCTAGTGGCAGCCTTGTCGACTTGCTTATTTTGACTATTCCTTTGTGTATATAATGTTGGTTGGTGGCAGCCTAGTCGGCTAGCCTGTTATGATTGTTGTTCTGTTGTTGATTTGGCAAATTTACGCCCATTTTGGGAGATGTTGTAAAAGCGTTATCTATGCCGAAATTTCTATAGATCTCGTATTAAATGGATTAAGAGTGACAGTCGAATGACGCCCAATTAGACGTTTCGCGCTGCCCGGGTCGGTCGTGACAAAAGTGGTATCAGAGCGGTTAGTCCTCGGAATGTATACAAACCGTGTCTAGTAGGGTCTTGTGTATGGGTATGTTGTGCACCATACTTATACATAGGAGGCTGCCGGACATTTAAGATTGTTTTTATTCTTCCATCTCTTAGATCGTGCTATAGAGCTGTGTTATTAGGATGATCCGTTTTTTGATAGTTTACTATATTTACAGCTATGCCTCCAAGGATGGCGCCAGTGGCCCAGAAGGGCAAATCTACGATGAGGACACTAGTCGGCACGGAGAGCTACGTGTCCGCGACGCGTCTACTCACGAGTGTGCCCCCGACGACGAGTTCTGCCTCATCACCAGTTCTAGAGGCTCCCTCTCAGGGGGCAACATCACCCGTATCCGAGACTCCAGTACCTGAGCCTTCAGTTCCCCAGCCAGGGGCACAAGATGGAGATTTGAGAGAGACAGTCCAGCTATTGGCAATGATAGTAGCGGGGAAGACTTACGTGCGTGAGCCGGCGCTAACCCTAGGGCGCAGTTTGAGGTTAGAGACTTTACGAGCGATCACTAAGTTTTATGGGTCAAGGCCCGAGGATGATCCTTATGAGTTCATCCGCCAGATACAGAGGACGTTGAGAGTGATCAGGGCCTCAGAGACGGAGTCAGTTATACTGGCCTCATACCGGTTGCGCGATATAGCGGTCAACTGGTTTGAGTCACGGGAGTTGTCCAGGGGAGAGGGTGCTCCTCCTGCAGTATGAGATGAGTTTTCAGAGACATTCCTTAGCCACTTTCTGCCTCCAGAGATGAGACGGTCCAGGGTCGACAAGTTTCTACAGCTACGGCAGGATGGGAGAACGGTTAGAGAATATAGCCTGGAGTTTGACTCCTTGGCTCGGTACGTACCTACTATGGTAGCAGACATGGCAGATAGGGTACACCGTTACGTGATGGGGTTAGACCACTATCTTGTTAATAGGTGCATGACGGCAGCGCTTCAGCCGAGCATGGATATTGCTCGTATTCAGGCATTTGCGCAGGGTATCGAGGAGCGACACAGAGGGAGACGGCTGGATAGAGACCATGGTAGGAGCCAGCATAAGAGGGCCAGATCATCTAGGTTTTCGAGTGATTTCCGAAGCGGGCAGCCTCAGCAGCATACCAGGTATTCCTCCCAGCCAGCATAGAGTGCTCCTTCACAGTTTTCTGGTAGGCGATATGATCGCATGGGGTATTCAGGTCAGGGTTCCCGGGCGATAGGATCACAGATACACATGAGTTCTAGTCAGTGGAGGCCACTGTTGCCTCAGTGTTCTCAGTGTGGTAGGCATCATTCTGGGGTATGTCGTGTTACCACGGGGAGTTGTTTTTCTTGCGGCCGTCAGGGCCATGTGATGAGAGAATGTCCCTCTAGAGATGGTGCGGGGGGCATGGCTCAGCCTACGGGTTCTATTGCTGGTTCATCGTCATCTACAGTTATGCGCCCCATCGGGCAGGGTACTCAGACATCAGCTGGCCGTGGCAGAGGCCGTGGCAGAGGTTCCAGTTCTGGCGGTCCTCCGAACCGCATTTATGCACTGGCCAGTAGACGCGATCAGGAGGCGTCACCAGATGTTGTCACAGGTACATTATCGGTATTTTTCTATGATGTGTATGCTTTGATTGATCCAGGTTCCACCTTGTCCTATATATCCCCTCTTGTTGCTAGTAGGATATGGATAATACCTGAGCCGATAGAACCATTCGAGGTAGCTACACCGGTGGCAGATTCGGTTATAACTAGGCGTGTGTATAAGAATTTCTCGGTGGTGATATATAGCCATCGTACCTTAGCAGATTTGATAGAGTTGGATATGACCGACTTTGACGTTATTATGGGTATGGATTGGTTGACTTCTTGTTTTGCCAACGTTGATTGTCAAGAGAAGTTAGTTTGATTCCAGTTTCCAGACGAACCGGTTATTGAATGGAAAGGGAATACCGCATCGTCGAGGGGTAAGTTTATTTCATACCCCAAGGCAAGGAAGATGGTTCGAAATGGGTGTATTTATCACTTAGTTCGGGTGTATGATACGGAGGCCGAGGTACCGGCCCTTCAGTCAGTTCCAATAGTCAGTGAGTTTCCGGATGTATTCCCAGATGATCTCCCAGGTCTTCCTCCAGAGCGGGAGATAGATTTCAGTATAGATGTATTGTCAGGTACCCAACCTATATCCATTCCCCCTTATAGAATGGCACCTGCAGAATTGAAAGAGTTGAAGGAACAGTTGAGAGACCTATTAGAGAAGGGCTTCATTAGGCCTAGTGCATCTCCATGGGGTGCGCCGGTATTATTTGTAAAGAAGAAGGATGGTTCGCTGCGGATGTGCATTGACTATAGGCAGCTGAATAAGGTGACCATCAAGAATAGGTACCCCCTTCCCAGGATTGATGACTTGTTCGATCAGTTGCAGGGTGCTAAGTATTTCTCGAAGATAGACATGCGATCCGGTTATCATCAGGTATGGGTTAGAGAGGCAGATATCCCGAAGACTGCGTTCAGGACCCGGTACGGACATTATGAGTTCAGGGTAATGTCGTTTGGGTTGACTAATGCTCCAACAGTGTTCATGGACCTAATGAACCGGGTGTTCAAACTATTTTTGGATACATTTATTATAGTATTCATTGATGACATTCTGGTGTATTCTCGCTCAGAGCAGGAGCACGCAGATCATTTGAGGCGACAAGATTGAGTCCTCCAAGACCGACAGTTGTATGCCAAATTTTCGAAATGTGAGTTCTGGTTGGCCTCAGTGGCATTCTTGGGGAATATTGTCGAGGCAGATGGTATTCGGGTGGATACTCAGAAGATTGAGACAGTGAAGACATGGCCCAGACCCACTACACCTACTGAGGTACGCAACTTTCTGGGACTAGCAGGTTATTACAGGAGGTTTGTGGAAAAGTTTTCTTCGATCTCAGCACCGTTGACTAGGCTAACCCAGAAGGCAGCTAAGTTCAAGTGGACCGATGCTTGTGAGCACAGTTTTCAGTTATTGAAAGATAAGTTGACTACGACTCCAGTTTTGACTCTTCCTGAGGGGCTAGATGGGTATGTGATTTATTGTGACGCTTCAGGTATCGGGTTAGGTTGTGTATTGATGCAGCATGGTAAAGTTATAGCTTATGCCTCCCGACAGCTCAGAAAACATGAAAAGAATAATCCCACTCATGATTTAGAGCTAGCAGCGGTGATTCATGCTTTGAAGATATGGAGACATTACTTGTATGGTGTTCATGCTGATATTTACACGGATCATAAGAGTCTTCAATACATTTTTAAGCAGAAGGAACTGAATTTGAGACAAAAGCGGTGGCTTGAGTTGTTGAAGGATTACGACGTTGACATCTTGTACCACCCAGGGAAGGCCAATGTTGTGGCAGATGCTCTTAGCCGAAGATCTATGGGTAGCTTGTCAGATGTGCAGCCGGACAGAAAAGAGATGGTCTGAGAGATTCACAGGCTAGCTAGTCTTGGAGTCCGGTTGGCGGATTATGAAGATAGTGGTATTCTTGTTCAAGGAGTTGCTGAGTCCTCTATCATAGAAGAGGTAAAGAGATGTCAGTACGAGGACCCTATCCAGCACGATATAGAGATGTAGCTCTCCGAAAGGAGAAGGCTTTATTTGAGGTGGCCTCTGATGGTGTGCTATGGTATGAGGGTAGGTTATGTGTATCGGATGTTTCAGGACTGCGACAGTAGGTAATGGGTGAAGCACACAATGCCCGTTATTCTATTCATTCAGGGTCGACGAAAATGTATCATGACCTTAGATGCTTGTATTGGTGGGATGACATGAAGAGAGACGTAGCAGAGTTTGTTGTTCAGTGCCCGAATTGTCAGCAGGTTAAGGTCGAGCATCAGAAGCCTGGTGGGCTACTACAGGCGATAGAGATCCCGACTTGGAAGTGAGAGGTGATTAATATGGATTTTATTACAGCTTTGCCTCGTACGCAGCGAAAGTGTGATTCCATCTGAGTTGTTGTTGATAGGCTGACAAAATCAGCCCATTTTCTTCTAGTCCGGACTACTTATTCAGCTGAGGAATATGCTAGATTATACATCAGGGAGATAGTGAGACTACATGGGGTTCCCGTATCTATCATATCTGACCGAGGGGCCCAGTTCACGGCTAACTTCTGGAGATCATTTCAGAAGGGGTTGGGAACGCAGGTGAGTCTCAGCACAGAATTTCATCCTCATACGGATGGGCAGGCAGAGCGTACCATACAGACACTGGAGGATATGTTGAGGGCTTGTATTATTGATTTTAGAGGTAGCTGGGATGATCACTTGCCACTTATTGAGTTTGCTTACAATAACAGCTACCACTCTAGCATTCAGATGGATCCGTATGAGGCTTTGTATGGGAGGAAGTGCAGGTCGCCCATTGGTTGGTTTGACGTAGGTGAGACTCAGTTGATTGGTCCAGACATAGTTAAACAGGCTGTAGACAAGGTGAAACTCATACAGGAGAGATTACTGGCAGCTCAGAGTCGATATAAGTCATATGTTGATAATCGGCGTCGGCACTTAGAGTTTCAGATCGAAGACTGGGTATTCTTGAAGGTATCACACATGAAGGGTATGATGAGATTTGGGAAGAGGGAAAAACTTAGCCCGGGGTATATTGGGCCTTATCGGATCATTCGCAGAGTAGGCCAAGTTGCCTATGAGTTGGACCTACCCGCAGACTTGAATGCAGTACATCCAGTTTTTCATGTATCCATGTTGCGGAAGTATATTGGTGACCCTTCCAGAGTTTTCCCAGTGCACGATGTCCAGGTGACTGAGGAGTTGTCCTATGAGGAGAATCCTGTGGCCATATTGGATCGCCAAGTCAGGAGGCTACGGACTAAGGATGTTGCGTCTGTCAAGGTGTTGTGGCGGAACAACAATAGACAGGAAATGACTTGGGAGGCAGAGGACGAGATGAAGAAGAAATATCCTCACTTATTCCCCATGCCTCCAGGTAATTCAATCTAACTTCCGAAATTGATTATAGTATTGGTGAACTATATATGTGTATTTATTTGTGGCATCTGTTGGTTTGCTGAATATAGATGGTTAGACATAATTATAAAGGAGGCTCTGTCGAAATTTCTAGAACATAAGACTGGTTATGAACATTCGAGGACGAATATTTCTAAGGGGAAAAAAATGTTACACCTCGTAAGTTTAAGACAATAATTAAGAATGTAATTAGGATAATAAGATCCGAGTATTGGAAATTAGTATACAAGGATGTGATTCCGGGAAATTTTTTGATACTACGAGTATGACAATGGAAATTCAAGATGTTAGTTTTATATTCCTAATGGGGTTATTGATTAGCGTTGTAGTATATAAATTTCGACGTCATGAATATGAGACTTATGGAATTTCCCGAATTTAAGTTAAGTGGGGTATACGATTATTAATAGTGGGATTTGGGACTAAAATGCAAAAAAAAAAAATCAGATTTCATATTAATTTTAAACCCTTAATTTTCCATTTGATTTCAAAACCCATTCTCATTCAATCCTCTCCTCTCCTAGCCGATTACCTCCCCAATTTTCTTAGCAAGATTGAAGCACTTATCAACTCCTATTCTAGGTAAATTTTTTCTACAATTCTAGCCAAGTTTTATACCAAAAACAGTGGGCATTTCGCCACTGCTGCCCGCGATTTTGAGCCTCAATTTTCAGATTTTTGGAGCAAATTTTAGGAAGAAAAACGTGTAGGAATGTTGGTCTAACATTGAAGAATGGTTGCATGTTGAAATGGAGTTGATGAAGTGAAAAATCGGACAAGAAATTGATGAAATTTTGGGTTAAAAATCTGGGCAGTGTTCATGCGATTTTTGGACAGTTTTTGGACAATTTTTAAGGTATGAAATTCTTCTTCTTATGGTATAGATTAAGTTGCATGTTGTTGTAAATATTAGATTGGAACTTGTGTTGAGAATTAAACAAAGATTAATAGGAATGGAAGTGAAATTTGCATGTGTTGTGGTGACATTGATTGTAGCCGATTGTGGTACTGATTTGGTGTAAAATTGAAGTCAAGTATTGTTGTTATTGTTGCTAATTGCATGTTACAAATTTGGAGGAAACATGGAGATTTAAGTTGTAGTTGTTTATATAAGAATGTTGAAATATGAAGTTGAATTTTAAGGAGTAAAGAAATGAGTTATGGAAGTATGTTGTTGGATATACTTGAAGACTATTTTATGTACATTGGAATGGAGCGTTGAGATGTTATTCTTATCACTAAGTGCATGTTGAGAATTGAAAAGAAATCTTGAAGTTATGTTGTAATTAGTAATGTGGAAGTATTGAAATATGAAATTAGATTCTAAAGAATTTAGAAAAGGTGTTGGATTTGAATAATGGGTTGGCCGAAAGGTTGATGGAATTATTGAACGTGATTGTGTTGTATTAGGGACTACTTGTTAATATTATAATGTTGGAAATCAAGTATATGTATTGTGGTAATCACCTATATGTGTCTTGGAAGAATTAAAGTATAGGAAAGTGTAAATTTCACCTTCTTGAATTCTTAAATGTTGATAGAAGTTTGAGATTGCTTTTATGAACTATTTTAACATGACTAAGGATTGAATAACCATGATAAATAGGTGTGATAGTCACTTGATTGTTGAAGTTGTTGTCTTCCATGGATATAAAGAGAAGGAGTTATAGGATGGCATATATGAAGTATGTTGGGCTTAACTTAATTATATCCTGGAATATTGTTGAATTATTGGTGTTGGTTGGCTTGTTGGTAAATTGTGGATATGCATATAAACAGGGGAAGTGTTGCCCAAATTTCTGTAAAATAGGAAGTTGTTATTCATATAACTTACATTAGAAATCATAGAATTGACGAGCGTATTATTCCTTATTATAGTTTGAAGTACTAGACGAGGCATACCTTAATATTGAGTTGATTAGTTCGCCTAAGAGGTATGTGAGTCCATCTTCCTTTCTTTTGGCATGATTTTGTGAATTATTGATTCTTCATTCGACATGAATATTATACAAGGGAATGTACGACGGACGTATATGACTCCTTCCTAGTCTTATTCATAGTAATCTGAGTTTTGAAAAGTACATGTGATCTTCTTGTAAAAAGTTATTTAATGATTTTAAAGAGAGTCAAAGAAATGATTTAAATTGCATACAGTTGCTCATGATATCTACTCGTGCTAAGAGTCATTTTTCCACTTCACCGCGTCGGTAAGTGATTCGTGCATATATATCGAGGATGATTCACCGTCTCTCACTAGAGGCGAGCGGTTTATATCTATATATATATATATATATATATATATATATATATATATATATATATGATTCCACGGACAAACATCCGTGATGCGGGTACAGATACCCATGACAGTATATTCCATCGCGTCCCTCACCCAAGGGCCGGACAGTTTATTCATTTATTTACATCTGCTGATTTTATGACTAAGCATGCATGAGTACTGGTATGACTCTCATTTTTTTATGATACAATTGACTCTATACCTTACAGGACACAGTTTTGATCTTATTTACATGATTTCATGCTGACATACTCGGTACATTATTTCGTACTGACCCCCATTTCCTCGGGGGGCTGCGTTCATGCCCACAGGTTCATGTGTTCAGATAGGTGACCCTCCAGTCTAGGATTTCTGTACAGCAGTTGGAGAGCTCCTTTGTTCCGGAGCCAGCTAATTTGGTACAGACCTTTATCTTTCAGACTTATGCATATTTTGGGCACGACGGGGTCTGTCCGTCGTCATATGTCGATATTGCACTCTTAAGTGCAGGTAAGCGATTGTGGGTTGGACGTTTGTACCTTGTTTTGGTTTTTGATGTTGTTATACCCTATGTTGGGGCGTTCCCGGTTATACTTGTTGTTATCTAGTGGCATCCTTGCCGGCTTGCTTATTTTGACTATTCCTTTGTGTGCATAATGTTGGTTGGTGGCATCTGATCGGCTAACTTTGTTATGATTGTTGTTATTGTTGATTTGGCGGCGCATCGGCTAGCCCATTTTTGGGAGATGTTATAAAAGAAGCGTTATGCTGCCGAAATTTCTGTAGATCTCGGTATTAAATGGATTAAGAGTGACAGGTCAGTAATGACGTCCAATTAGGACGTTTAGTCACAGCCCGTCGGGTCGGGTCGTGACATAATTTGCAGAAGTTTCTCGAAATTAGAACCGCAGCGCCGAGGCGCCGGAATTTTCTCGTCGACAGCGCCGCGGAGCCAAAACTCCTGCAAGGTCTGATTTTTTATGCCAAGGCAGCGCCGCGGCGCCGACACATATTTTTGCTGAAACTGGGCCGAATTTAATAAGGATAAAAAGGTCTGAAACACAGTTTTGCTCAGATATAAAACCCTGAAATCCTCACATACTTTATTATCATACTTTGGAGGCTAGAAAAGAGGCTACAGAGCAAGATTAGAGACTACTTTTGTTCAAGTTCTTTTTCTTCCCTTTGTTTTATTTCATTTTATGTTGGATATTAAATTAGTTCTTAGCATGACAATGTCTAGGATCTAATTTCTTTATTAGGATTTTCCGTCGAATCGCTTGAAACTCTTTCATATAGTTAATGCATAGTTATTGATTCCTTCTTCAGCTATATTAAGATCTATTCAATTTGTATTGATTGTTTGATAATTAACTGACCATTAATTATCATAACTTATATGATTTCGAATCGAGATCTGAAAAAAGAGATTTGAATATGTTATAGTTGTCTAGACATAGGTTAAAATCGCGGACGAAAGTACCCCGATACTTGTGTAGTGTTTAAGGTTATTGTTCTTAATCCTCCTGTGTGGTAAAATCTATCTTAGAAATATAGAAGTCTTCTGCATAAGGTTGAGTTTTTATATGTCCTAACCGGAATATAGACCATGTTCGTTAACCTGCTATCTTAATAAGAAAAAGAAGAATCATTAGTATTGCATTAACAAGTGAAAGAGGGGATAGTTGAGGAGATTGGAAACCCTAATTCCCATCATAACTGTCTTAAACCCGGATTATTATCATAATTAATTTATTTTCTGCAATTACTTTAGTTTTAATTCTTAGTTTAAAATCTCAAACAAAAGAACGTTAACAAAATAGATACCATAGATTAGATATTTGGTACTTGACAAACCAGTCTCTGTGGACGATAACTCGGTCTTACAGAATTTATTACTTTAGCGATATGTACACTTGCGTAAGCACAGAAATATCGCAACAAGTTTTTGGCGCCATTGCCCGAGACTGACGTACTATCAATATCGAATTATCTAGTCTTATTTTGAATTTATTTTTTATTTTTTTATATTTTTAGAACACACTTCTGCCTTGATCTGCTGTATTGTTTTTTATTTCAGGAAACTTGTTTATGCGAAGTAGGTGAGGAGCAAACATTTTTATCCCTCTGAACCCTGAAATTGAAAGATTGTGCAAATAGAACAGGAAAGATAAAAGAATTGCTGATTCTTTAGCAATGGAAAATCAACAAAACAACAATGAGGTGAATGATGAGTTACTGGCTGTCATAGGGCGAGTCCCGCATCCTGCAGAGATGAGCTTAATGGACTATGTATTGCCGATAATTACCGGGTGCAGACTTGCATCAAGCTACTCGCAGTGGAAGCCAATAATTTCAAAATCAAACCAGCAATCCTGCACATGGTTCAAAGTTCAGTTTAGTTTGGGGGGTTACCGTCTGAAGATCCCCATATGCATTTGGCAAATTTCCTAGAACTATGTGCAATATTTAAATACAATGGCGTTACTGATGATGCCATTCGATTGAGGCATTTTCCCTTCTCACTCAGGGATCGAGCCAAGAGCTTGTTGAACTCATTGCAGGCGAACTCCATTACCACATGACAAGACTTGGCCCAAAAGTTTCTTGCCAAATTCTTCCCTCCATCGAAGGCAACAAAGCTTAGAGGAGAGCTTAATAATTTTTATCAGCTGGAGGGAGAATCATTGTATGATGCATGGGAGCGGTTCAAAGACTTACAAAGGAAGTGTCACATCATGGGATTGAAAAATGGATGTTGGTCCACATCTTCTATAATGGGTTGTGTGGTACTACTCGTACCATTATTGATGCTGCTGCAGGAGGAACCTTCATGAACAAAAGTGTCAATGAGGCACATGATTTATTAGAAGATATGGCCACCAACAACCATCAGTGGTCAGATGAGAGAGCGACAAACAACAGGAAAGTGGTTGGGGTTCATGAGTTAGATGTTATCACCGCGTTGACTGCTCAGGTTTCCACTTTGATAAAGCAGTTACAGCATAGTACTATGTCCGTGAATGTTGTTCAGACACCCATCGGTTGTGAGATTTGTGGGGGTCCCCATACTTTTGATAGGTGTACAACAGTGGATCCAAACAATGTACCTATGGAGCAGGTGCAGACAGTTGGAAATTTTCAAAGGCCTCACAACAATCCTTACTCCAACACATATAATCAGGGATGGAGAAATCATCCCAACTTTTCATAGAGGAATGACCAAGGGCAACAACTTCACTTTCAGGAGCAATTTCAACAGACCAATCCACATGCTCAGGGATAGATCCATCAATAGCCTGTGCCACCACCACCACGAAAGCGGATGAAGTGAGCGTACTATTGACCATGGCCAACTCCCAGACACAATTCATGACAGAGACCAGGTCCTCACTTTCAACCCTAACCAACTCCCAGACCCAATTCATGGCGGAAACAAGATCCTCTATTAGGAACTTGGAGACTCAAATGGGGCAGTTAGCAGAGAAATTGAATGACAAACCTCAGTGGAATCTCCCTAGCAACACAATGATGAACCCAATGGATCAGTGTTAGGCAATCAACTTGAGGAGTGGTAAACAGTTAGAGCAGGTTGCACCCAAACCAGTGGTTGAAAAGGAGAAGGAGTTGGAAACGACAGTTGATGCAGCGAAAGAAGGGGTTACTGATGACCGCCCTATTTTAGAGAAGGCTCCACCAGCAGTCATGAGGGAATACACAGACAGAATTCGATACCCTTAAAGACTTATGAAGAAATCTCTTGACAAATAATTTTCCAAGTTTTTGGAGGTATTCAAAAAGTTGCACATCAATCTCCCTTTCATTGAAGCTTTGGAGCAAATGCCAGCGTATGTCAAATTCATGAAAGATATCCTCTTTAAAAAGAGGAAGCTGACAGACTATGAGACAGTGGTGCTGACGGAGGAGTGCATTGAAATCTTGCTGAAGAAACTTCCCCCGAAGTTGAGAGATCCAGGGAGTTTCACCATACATTGCACTATAGGGAAAGTTACATGTAAAAGGGTCCTGTGTTATTTGGGGGCAAGTATCAACCTGATGCCTCTTTTTGGGTTTCGCAGACTTGGGTTGGGGGAAGCAAAGCCAACAATAGTAAACTTGCAGCTAGCTGATCGCTCAATCGTACATCCTCGAGGTGTAATTGAAGATGTATTGGTGAAAGTGGGCAAATTCATATTTTCTGTTGATTTCCTCATCCTAGATATGGAAGAAGATGAGAATATGTCCATTATCCTTGGGAGACCATTCCTAGCCACAGGGAGAGCCCTCATTGATGTTGAAAGAGGAGAGTTAAAGCTCCGAGTCCAGGACGAGAAAATGATCTTGACTATTTTCAGGCCACCAACCGAGTCACAAGTAAGTGACAATTTGCTATTGGTATAATTGATAAAGTTGTTCCTCATGAATGCTTCAAGGGTACTGATGCTCATGGGTGACATTAAAGCAGTGTGAAGAACCTGAAAGTAAGGTGAGTGAAACTGTGAATGATGTCCAAGGGGTGAACTCCTCTGAACTTAACCTTGTGAAGAAGAAGAAGAAGAGAAAGATAAATAAGAAGAGAATACTCCTGAAATGGATTTTCTGTGGGGGTAATCTACCCCCTTGAATGAAAAAGTGAACTGCGTCCGGCTAAATGACGTTAACGACTGTGCTACTGGGAGGCAACCCAATGTTTTAATTATGTTATTTCATTTTGTTTTAGTTTTGTTCTTGAACAGTCTCACGTTCTTGGCTTATAAGTTTATGTTTTGATGGAAGGTGGACTGAGAACTAACCCCGAGTGACAAAAGGGACAAAAATGCTGAAAAAAGGAAAAATTGAGCACAGCGTCGCGACACCAGAATGCAGGGCCGCAGCGCCGGAACTTCAGAGAACACTTGCCGTGATTAGTGTCGCGGCGCCATCCATCATGGTCACGACGCCAAAAGATCAGAGAGTATGATGCCTATGCAATTTCAAGAACTTCCTCCCATATCTCCGCTGTAACCGTTGTTTTGTGTCTGTAAGTTGTCCCTTTATTTTTAGTCTTTACACATTGGGGACAATGTGTCAACAAGTTTGGGGGGGATTTTACTTTGTCTTGTGTTTTGTTTTGAGTCTTTTTGTTGTATTTTGTTAGTAATTTTTATGGATCATGTACGTTGTAGTTGCTAAAGATATTGAGTGGATAAACTGGGAATGTAATGGAATTAAAAGTAAAAATCTGTGTGCTTAAGTTTGATATGCCAAAAATTCATGACATCTAATTATTTGGATATTTATGCTTAGCCTATGTGTTGTCAATTATGGAACGAAAGGTTGAAAATGTCTAGAAAACCAGTTTGCTTGTTATTTGAGGTGAAATAGTTAAGATATACATGTTTAGGGAAATGATTAAGGCATTCTTTGATAGCCTTTCTGACCGTTCATTACCTACCTTGACATAAATTGTATCCTTAGTCAGTCCCTTTGAGCCTAAAATAATATCTTTTTTTGACACCCTATGATTCCCTGATTATGCCTTAAGTGATAATTGAAAGTTATTGGGATGAAAAGTGTTGAAAAAGTAACAAAAAAGAGAGTGAAATATTTGATGCACCCCAATGAAAAATATGCAAAAGCTTAAGTTTGAGGGTGCATGTTCTTGAGTAATATGTCTCATTCTCTCAAAAGAAAAGAGGGGATAAAATATGTATGAGATTAAAAAGAAAGTCAAAAAGAAGAAAAAAAGGAGTTGAGTGAAAAATGCTTATGGTACATAATTGAGCCTAAATGTCCACTTTTACCTACCTATGTCTAAACCTAAATTACAACCCTTGAAAGTCCTGATGATCTCTAATGTGTATGTCTATGATTAGTGGAGAATAACAAGTAAACAGATCTATAAAGTTTTGGAAAAGATGGAATGAAATTGAAATGCATTGGTCAGGTGTTTGTATTTCCAGTGATCATGATATAATCGAATTTGCGAGATATCTAACTTAAAATTCTAGATTGCTAAACATTCATGTTGTGTTCTAACATATTATCCCAATTTTCATCTATTATTTTTTAGGAAACATTGATATAGCTACTTGATCCATTTCATAGAGTCTTTTCTTTGGTTTTGTTTTTGTTTAGTTCTTTACTTGAGGGCGGGTAAAGTTTAAGTTTGGGGGTGTTTGCTGAGTCTATTTTATATATACTTTTGAGTCATTTTTAGTTAGTATTTTCCTTTTTTCTTTGTGTTTAATATAGTGTTAGAGTTGTTTTTCTTTCTTTTGAGTCACATCGGTCCTAAGGGAGAAAATACCGAAATGAGGATGAAATGACTGATTTGGAGGATGAAAATGCATAATCAAGGCCAAACAATCAACTAGAGAAGCTCGGGAAACAATTTAAACAAAATTACACTGTCAACCGCACGGGGTCTACAAGGCTAATTTGCAGAAGTTGCTCGGAATTAGAACCGCAACGCCGAGGCGCCAGAATTTTCTAGGCCTGGCCGGCCCGGTCCCGTCCCTTCCCGACCCGGTCCCGTCCCTTCCCGACCCGGTCCTGAATAATTAATTTTTTTTAACGATAATGGGCCTCGAACCGGGACGGGACATGGTATGGTCCCGCGATGACCCGACCCTCCCGCGTCCCGGTCCCGCCCGAAACCCAGCCAATTGCAAAAATAGCCGTTGCAATAACGACCATTTTACATTTTGGCCGTTTTGCAATGGTCATTTTTGGCCCCGCACTCCCCCAACCCCCCTACCCCCTTTATATTTATTTTTAACCCCTAAGTTATTATATTTATACTTTAACCCAATTTTCTAACTATAAATACCTCATTTTCTCTTCTTATTTCTCACAAATCTTCATACAATCTCTTATCTCTCTAATCTCTCAATCAATCAATTTCTATACAACATTGTATACTACATATTTAATCTATTTATTAATTTGGGAATTGAGAGCGAAGTTGGAAACTAGCTTGAAGATTATCTATCAAGCAAAGTTTTAATTTTCAACCTCTTGATTACACATCGACTCTACGTCAGTGTTTGGTACATTCATCTCTCATTAAATTATTATTTTGTCTTTATTTTATTTAGCACATTTAATTTCATTATCTTTAACTATTTATTAGCATAATTAAAATGAAAGGACTAAGAGGTATGTTGGGTAAGGGTAAGGGTCATGCTTCTTCTAGTAGGGATAACAAGGGCAGGGGACTTCTTATAGTATTCCTAGTCATACTCCTAGATAAGATGATTTTATTGATCCTGAACAGTTTCCTGAAATACCATATGATCTTGACGACCATGTATTTTCTCAAAATGAAGAAGACTAAGACTTAGATGCAACTCTAGATGATGATACACCCACTAATGTAGATGATGATACACCCACTAGTGAAATGCCTCATATTCCCCCTAGTATGAGACGAGGTCCGGCAAAACGACCATTAAAATCAGCTGTATGGAAATATTTTCACAGGGACGTACCGAATCAAGTAGCTATATGTAAAACTTGTAAAACTATTTATACTTTTAAAACTGGACAAAGTCATGGTGGGACGGGGGGTTTAGCAAGACACCTATTGCAAAAATGCAAAGCATTGCATGCCCAATACATTATTGAAAAAGATGGTGAGCAACCGCCCTCTCAATCGGGATAAGGTTCACATACTATCCCGGACAAAGTACATGGTCAAATTAACCCAATGACGGGGGGAGTTGTAGGCCCTAAATACGATAAACATAAAGATAGGGAAGCACTAGCAAAATTAGTTGATGTGGAGGGTTTGCCTTTTTCATTTTCTGAATCTCCTGGTTTTATACATTATATTAGAGATATGTATAATCCTGCTTATAAAGGTTTTCCTAGATCAACTGTTAAGAGAGATGTATTTAAATTTGCACATGAATATCAACAGTATTTACGTTATGCATTATATCATTTTAATGACAAAGTCGCTCTAACTTCTAATATAGGTCGTAGTACTAACGGCTATGATTATTTAACGGTAACCGGTCATTGGATAGATGTAAAATCCGGAAAAAATAATAATATATAGTTGTTGGTTGGGTTAATAAAAATACATATATATATATATATATATATATATATATATATATATATATATAAGAAAACAAAGAATAAATTGCATGGGATGGAGTTAGTGTTAAAAGTTAGATAAATAGATAGATAAAATGAAAATAAAAAAAGAAAAGGCAAAAGGGTATGTTGCATGCACGTACCTTCCCCCCCCTTTTCATTTCCCCTCCAACTCTTGTCATTCCACCTCCCATAGGTTATAGAAAACTTTTTTACTTATACATTGTACATGACACAAATAAAATACCTAGCACAAAGAATAGGAAATCAGAAAAAAACAAGTGAAAAGAAGAGGAAAAAAATCTGGAAAAATACCAAGAGGGCAAGAAGAACAAGAATCAAAATACTAGAGAGTAAGGATCATTTTAGCAATCAAACAACAATAATCTTCACACTTACAAGGTGAGTTTTCTCACTCAAAAATTCTTTGTAACATCCTTTATTTTAAGTTCAATACATGTTAGAATAAGAATTGAGTGTTGAAAATAAATAATGAGCTTTTGATTGTTCAAACAACTAGTTGCGTCATGAACTTTACGAACTGATTTCACTGAGTTATAATTGTTAGAATTTGATGAAATTCGTAAGAATGGTACACCTCTCTATTATGATCATATAGAAGCAAAAATGAGATAAAATGGACATACGGTTTGAAAGTTATCATAGTTCAAAGTTATTGCCTTAGATTTGGCCGAAATTCGGAAAGGCATAATTACGGACTGTGTTTATTGAGTTTTACTTATTAGAATTATATGAAAATTTACATGGTTGTAAATCTCTCTGTTACGGACAGATATAGATAAAGAGAGGTTAAAACGGACTTACGAGTTGAGAGTTATTGTAGTTTGAAGTTGCTGCCTCGGATTCATCGGAATCCAGAAGGGCAGGACGTTGAAACGTAAAACTGTACTAATACGTGAGAAATATCTAAATTGTGCTAAATGAAAGTTCTAGATCTCTCTGTTGTGGACATTTTGAGACCTTACGGAGGTCTATCCGACTTACAGATTGAGAGTTATCGCTGTTTAAAGTTTCTGCCTCGGATCTATCGAGATCCAGGAAGGGCAGCGAATAAAAGTGTAAAACTGTACCAAATGGTACAGAATATGAAAGGATGGTTCACATGGAGACGTGTATCTCTCTGTTCTCGTTGTTTTGAGATTTTATGGGGCTTGAACGGGTTCACAGATTTGAAGTTATGACTATTCTAAGATTTGGTTATGTTTAATAAAAATTCCCCCGAAACAAATTTCATGTGGCTATTTTGAGGATAAATTTGTGTTAGTTACCCAAAGTCGTTTTAAATGAAATTTGGTACAGTGAAATATTCCCGTCTTGCCTCAGTTTCCGCTTGAGAAACACCTTAGTCGGAGTTATGGATAAAAAGTTATAATCGTTACAAGTATGAATGACAGAATGTTAGGAAAGAGAATAGTATTTATTCGACCTTATGAAAAATATGAAAAGTGAATACGTGTTCACATAAATATATAAATATATAATGGATCGGGTTGCATGCCGCAACAAAACGTAAAGTTAATATGCGTTCACAAATACGTAAACATAATGGATCGGGTTGCACGCCGCAACAAAACGTAAAGTGAATATGCGTTCACAAATACGTAAACATAATGGATCGGGTTGCACGCCGCAACAAAACGTAAAGTGAATATGTGTTCACAAATACGTAAATATAATGGATCGGGTTGCACGCCGCAACAAATATGAAAGATGAATACATGTTCACCTATATATATCAATATGAAAAGTGAATACGCGTTCACAAATATATAAATGTAACAAACATATAGAAATGCAGGGGAATGTCTTAACGTATAATACGAGATAAAATGAAGTGTTAGTCAAACTGAGAATTTCCTATGAGGAGTTGCTGCATGTTTAAACGTGTTGTAACCTGATATGTTTTTGCAATATGCTTATTACGTTATAATATGATTGCACTTGGAATATTGTGGTGCTACTTTGAATTGCAGGGTAAGGTTCTCACTCAGCCCCAGGTGGTAGGGCTGACTCTTTATTTAACATGTTTCAGAAAAGCGTGATAGAGGAAAGACTCCACGCCAAGGCTAGCGATCGTCCCACAGCCTCTTGTCATACCAAGTCCATTGCTTCGGGCTTGGTACTCGTCGAGTTCGTGATGTCGATTCTGATCTCGAAATACCCGTGTGGAATGGTCTCCCTTCCAACTTAGAATAATCTTTGTCAGTATGTTTATGTAGAAACAATATTTGCACGAGCATGAGCTCGCGTTATGTTTTCAATAAATTCATAAACAGATTTCTTTATTGTTATTTTTATTAATAACTCCGTATTTGAATATAAATTTAAATTTATAAATAAAGAGAATTAAATGGTGCTCCTGGTGGAAAATAATTGTTCAGGTGCCATCACGCCCTAAGTAAAGGCTTAGGAAAAGTCGGGGCGTGACAAGTTGGCATCAGAGCTAAATCAGGTTAGGATATTCTAGGATGTTTCTTCGAGTTGGGTGTTTGAACGGTTACTTATTGCGACGGTGTGCGCGCCACCCTAGTAATAAGTGAACAGAATAACATCCTAAAGTTTCCCTTCTTTCATACTCCTCTCGTGCCTATCTTGAGTCTTTTTCAAGACTTGATTCTTGTACTACATCTTTCACGCGGGTTAGGAAGAAGATTGTACAACGTTATACTGACCAATAATTGTTGTGTAGATGGTGATTATAAGACGAGTTCCAACAAAGAGAGAAGTACTCGAGGAACAGGAAAAGGAAATGCAAGCTCAGAAGGAATTCATGCGTCGTAAGATGAACTCGGGAGATAATTTTAACGAGTATATATGCGACACAATCGTACTTTGTGTGTATTTGCTTAGGAGTAGACAGAAGAGACGTTCCTACGACCCGACCTTCTTCAACTTTCCGATTGGAGTCATATTACAGATAATATTCAACTCAGTCCCGGAAAAATTTCGATCCTCATTCAGAGGGGCAAAGATGCTAAGAGGAGATGTTACAGAAGGTTCCTAGACCAAATTTCTATTTCAGGTAATAGTAGTAAGGGAAAGAATGAGCGAAATGGAAAGGGAAGCAAGGAAGAAGGTTCTCAGGGATTTGAATGTCAATCGGCAGAATAGGCGAATTATGCGGTTAAGACCTTTAGAACGTGTTGTAGTAGGTGCATGTTCGAGTAAGAGAGCTATAGGGAATGACATAGAATGACATGCTCTGATGTATTGTAATGTCATGAAATATTTTCAAATATGAGGAATGAAACATTATTAATGAAAGTTATGAGTTGTCATTATTGTTTAGTTAATCTGCGTTTTCTTGTGGTGTTGCATGCTTATGAACTATAAGAAAATTTTAAGAGCTAGAGTAGACATTCCGTCTTCTAAAATATGAGTGTGTTTGTCTTCACAGAAAATGGTGAATTCACAAATCCTGGGGGCTCAAGAGGAGGTTCATCACGAAGCTCATGTACCTCCAGTTGACGTAGTGGTGTCTGAAGGGAGCGGAGAAAATGTCGGAGAAAATGTTGGAGAGAACGAGAGTCAAATGGCCCAAGAAACGGTGGGATAAAAACTAGATAGACTCATAGAGTTAATGACAGCTGCAGTTCCACACATGGTTCCGCCCGCACCTAGTGTCTCGCTATAGCCCCGAACCGTAACTGAGACGGCCGGGACCGATCAGATCGCACCACGGACCGAGAGTGTAGAAGCTCAAGAACTACCTGATAGGCTATGGACAAATTTTATGAGGAGAAGAGAACCACTTTACTCAGGGAAGGACCCCAAGGCCAACCCAATAGTATTCCTCGATGAAGTTGAAGACTTAATGTTCACATTGGGATGCGTGGAGACGCAGGGCGTCAACTTGGTAGGCGCACAACTAGTGGATGATGCAGGGGTGTGGTGGAGGAATTTTAGGAAAAATCGTCCCCCGATGTCACCACCAATGACTTGGGGAGGGTTCAGAGCGACATTCATTGAGAAATTTATGCCTAATACGCGCAAGGATGCACTCAGACAGGAGTTTGAACAGTTGAAGCAAGGTGACCGCAGTGTACAATAATATGATACACAGTTCGTGAGGTTATCGGCATACAACACACATGTCGTCCCTACAAAAATTGATAGAGTCAAGCGATTTGTAGATGTTTTAAACCCGAACATAGCAGAGAAGGTGGTGGTGTTAGCCAACGATCGAACTTATCTTCAGATTGTCGATATGGCTTTGAGGGTAGAATGTTTCGCTAAAGCAAAAAGAGAATATTCGCAGAAGAGATTTCGGACGTCAGGATCATTTAATCAGAGTCAAAATCAGAAGCAGGAGTTTAGTAATGGATCTTCAGGACCGAACCAATCTGTGGGCCAGTCTTATTTCAAGCCTAAGGGGCACAGTTGGTCTAATTACCAAGGTAGCAAGGACAAGACCACCAACCCTAACACAGGAGGTAACAAACCGATTTGTAAGATTTGTCAAAGGAAACACACTGGAGAATGTCGGCTCTTAACGAAGACATGTTATAACTGTGGAGAGTCAGACCACTATGCCAGGGATTGCAAGAAGAGGACCCAAACTCAATCTATTCAGGGGAGGTCAGAAGCAACCACATCTTCCTACAGGGGAAATCAGGGAAACCGACCCCGCCAGAGTCAGGGAGGTCAACAACCCAACAATTCTAATCGGCTCTACGCTTTGCCCCAGAGGAATAAGGCAGAGGCATCTAATGCGGTGGTCACATATATTTTGCTAGTCTCGAGTATTCCTGCATTTGTATTATACGATCCCGACTCTACATCTTCATATGTGTCAATGGGCTTTGCTAAGAATTTACACGTAGAACCTTCTTATTTAAGTGAACCTTTTGAGGTTATGACACCAGTAGGGGCCTCAATTTGGGCCTCTCGGGTGGTAAATAATTTTCCATTAGAAGTGAATAGCAGGGGAACAATGGTGAACCTAGTACTACTTGATATGGTAGACTTCGACGTCATTTTGGGTATGGATTGGTTGTCGGCATGTTATGCCATGTTAGATTGTCGGCAAAAGATAGTGAGATTAACTTTTCCCGGAGAACCAGAAGTTGTTATAAGGGGTAGGATTGGAATATCCTCAGATCAGTTTATTTCCTACCTTGGGGCTCAAAAGTTATTGAGAAGTCACAGAGTGGAGTACGCATATCTGGCTAATATAGTGGATACCCAAAAAGAATCCCCAGCAGTGAATGATGTCCTATTGTTCGAAATTTTCCGGAGGTTTTTCCTGAAGATCTTCCAGGCCTTCCTCCAGATAGAGAAGTGGAGTTTGCTATAGAGTTAATTTCGGGTACAAGACCCATTTCTATTCCTCCATATCGAATGACCCCAGCTGAATTGAGGGAGTTAAAAGAACAATTGAAGGATCTTCTGGATAAAGGCTTTATAAGGAGTGTTTCCCCTTGGGGTGCACCAGTCCTGTTTGTGAAAAAGAAAGACGGATCGCTCCGAATGTGCATCGATTATCAGCAGCTCAATAAGGTCACGATCAAGAACCGATACTTATTACCAAGAATCGATGATCTTTTTGACCAACTTCAGAGAGCTGGCTATTTTTCCAAGATTGACCTCCGTTCGGGATATCACCAGCTGAAAATAAATCCAGATGATATATCCAAAACAACCTTTAGAACCCGATATGGCCATTATGAGTTCTTGGTCATGTCTTTTGGGTTAACCAATGCCCCAACGGCTTTTATGGATTTAATGAACAGAATCTTCAAACTATTCCTAGATTTGTTCGTGATCGTGTTCATAGATGATATCCTAATTTACAGTAAGAGTGTTGAAGAACATGAAGAGCATCTGAGGATAGTGCTTCAAGTCTTGAAACAGGAGAAACTATATGCTGAATTTTCAAAGTGTGAATTTTGGTTGGAAAAGGTAGCCTTTTTGGGTCATGTTGTGTCAAGGGATGGAATTATGGTAGACCCCCAGAAGATAGAAGCAGTGAGGAACTGGCCAAAACCGACCACTACGACAGAGGTTAGAAGTTTCTTGGGTTTGACTGGGTATTATAGAAGATTCGTAAAAGTTTTTCTAGTCTTGCTGCTCCCCTGACCCGGTTGACTCAAAAAGCGGTTAAGTACCAGTGGTCAGAAGCATGTGAAGCAAGTTTTCAGAAACTAAAGGAATTGTTGATTACTGCACCAGTCCTAACCTTACCATCGGGACAAGAAGGGTTCACAGTCTATTGTGATGCCTCTAGAGTTGGGTTAGGATGTGTCTTGATGCAGTTTGGGAAGGTTATTGCGTATGCATCAAGACAGTTGAATATACATGAGAAGAATTACCCAACTCATGACTTGGAATTAGCTGTGGTGGTGTTTGCCTTACGAATATGGAGACATTATTTGTATGGTGTGCATGTGGACATATTTACAGATCATAAGAGTTTGCAGTACATAACCACGCAGAAGGATTTGAATCTCCGACAAAGAAGATGGTTAGAGTTGCTTAAGGATTATGACCTTAGTATTCTTTACAATCCTGGAAAAGCCAACGTGGTGGCTGACGCACTCAGTAGGAGATCAATGGACATCTTGGCCCATTTGGCAATACAAAAGAGGGGTATTGTTAGTGAGGTACAAAGATTGGGAAACATCGGGGTTAGTTTAACTGAGATCGGTGAAGGTAGGGTGGTGGTACATGATACCTCGCAGTCTGCCTTAGCATCAGAAATAAAAGAAAGTCAGTTTGAGGATACGGAGTTTGTTGGATTTCGAGAGAGGATCCAACAGGGAAAACCTTCACAGTTTACATTGGGAGATAATGACGGAACCCTTCGGTATAAGGGTAGGTTATGTGTTCCTAAGGTAAAGGATCTAAGGAGGATGATCTTAGATGAGGGTCACAACACAAGATATTCCATTCATCCAGGGTCAACAAAAATGTATCAGGACCTCAAGGCAAATTACTGGTGGGACGGGATGAAGAAAGACGCCATGAGTTTGTCGGGAGGTGTCTTATATGTCGCCAGTGAAAGTCGAACATCAAAACCCGCGGATTACTTCAGACATCGAGTCCCCATGTGGAAATGGGAGGCGATTCATATGGATTTTGTAATCGGCCCACCAAAACTCGAGAAGGGTATGATTCTATTTGGGTGATTGTTGATCGGCTTACAAAGTCAGCCCATTTCTTACCGGTCAAGACTACGTATCGCGCACCACAGTACGCACAGATTTATTTGAAGGAGATTGTGCGGTTACACGAGATTCCTTTACAAATTATTTCAGATAGGGGTTCCCAGTTCACCTCACACTTTTGGCAAAGTTTCCAGCAGGGTCTCGGGACAAAAGTTAAGTTAAGCACGACTTTCCACCCGCAAACAAATGGGCAAGCTGAGCGAACAATTCAAACACTTGAGGACATTTTGCGATCTTGTGTGTTAGATTTCCAGGGAAGCTGGTTGGACCATCTATGTCTAATTGAGTTCCCCTATAATAATAGTTTTCACTCTAGCATACAAATGGCCCCGTTTGAAGCATTATATGGACGAAAATGTAGATCTCCACTTGGATGGTTCGAGGTGGGTGAGACGCAACTGTTCGGACCTGAAGTCATTCAGAAAACAAATGATAAGGTACATATGATTGGGGAGCGGATCAAAACAGCTCATAGCCGTCATAAGTCCTATGCGGATCATCAGAAAAGAGATCTTGAATTCCAAGAGGGGGATAAAGTATTTTTAAAAGTGTCCCCAATGAAGGGAGTGATGCGCTTTGGTAAGAAAGGGAAATTAAGGTTTATTGGGCCATATGAGATCTTGCGAAGAGTGGGGAATGTGGCTTACGAATTATCACTTCCACAAGAGCTGGAAGCAGTGCATCCGGTATTTCATGTGTCAATGTTACGAAAATACTTGCACGATCCAAGTCACATCATCCTTCCCCAGGAGATAATTATTAATGAAGAGCTTCAATATGAAGAAGTTCCGGTGGAAATACTTGATAGGAAGGTTAAGCGCCTTAGGAATAAAGATATTGCTTCCGTGAAGGTCCTATGGAGGAACCACTTCACCGAAGAAGCCACCTGGGAAGCTGAGGACGCGATAAAAGTCAAATATCCATTCCTATTTGATTAAGGTAAAAAAAAAGTGTTACATAGTACTTCATATGTGTGTCATTTGCGTGTCTATATGCATGTGTTACGACCTTATTCCCATTCGAGGACGAATGTTTCTTAAGGAAGGGAGAATGTGAAGCCCAAAATTAGTGTTACAATAACAATAAACATTATTGTGTCTATGTGATTATGATTACGACCTTATTCACATTCGAGGACGAATGTTGTTTAAGGAGGAGATACTGTAAAATCCGAAAAATAATAATAATATATAGTTGTTGGTTGGGTTAATAAAAATACATATATATATAAGAAAACAAAGAATAAATTGCATGAGATGGAGTTAATGTTAAAGTTAGATAAATAGATAGATAAAATGAAAATAAAAATTAAAAAAAAAAAGGCAAAAGGGCTGCATGCACGTCCCTTTCCCTCCCCCCCCCCCCCCCTTTTTCATTTTCCCTCCAACTCTTGTCATTCCACCTCCCATAGGTTATAGAAAACTTTTCTACTTATACATTGTACATGACACAAATAAAATACCTAGCACAAAGAATAGGAAATCAGAAAAAAACAAGTGAAAAGAAGAGGAAAAAAATCTGGAAAAATACCAAGAGGGCAAGAAGAACAAGAATCAAAATACTAGAGAGTAAGGATCATTTTAGCAACCAAACAACAATAATCTTCACACTTACAAGGTGAGTTTTCTCACTAAAAAAATCTTGGTAACATCCTTTATTTTAAGTTCAATACATGTTAGAATAAGAATTGAGTGTTGAAAATAAATAATGAGTTTTTGATTGTTCAAACAACTAGTTGTGTCATGAACTTTACAAACTGATTTCACTGAGTTATAATTGTTAGAATTTGATGAAATTCGTAAGAATAGTACAACTCTCTATTATGATCATATAGAACCAAAAATGAGGTAAAATGGACATACGGTTTGAAAGTTATCATAGTTCAAAGTTCCTGCCTTAGATTTGGCCGAAATTCGGAAAGACATAATTATGGACTGTGTTTATTGAGTTTTACTTATTAGAATTATATGAAAATTTACATGGTTATAAATCGCTATGTTATAGACAGATATAGATAAAGATATGTTAAAACGGACTTACGAGTTGAGAGTTATTGTAGTTTGAAGTTGCTTCCTCAGATTCATCGGAATCCAGAAGGGCAGGAAGTTGAAACGTAAAACTTTACTAATACGTGAGAAATATGAAAATTTGTGCTAAATGAAAGTTCTAGATATCTCTGTTTTGGACATTTTGAGACCTTACGGAGGTCTATACGACTTACGGATTGAGAGTTATCACTGTTTAAAGTTTCTGCCTCGGATCTATCGAGATCCAGGAAGGACACCGAATAAAAGTGTAAAACTGTACCAAATGGTACAGAATATGAAAGGATGGTTCACATGGAGACGTGTAGCTCTCTGTTCTCGTCGTTTTGAGATTTTATGGGGCTTGAACGGGTTCACAGATTTGGAGTTATGACTATTCTAAGATTTGGTTCTGTTTAATAAAAAATTTGCCGAAACAAATTTCATGTGGCTGTTTTGAGGATACATTTGTGTTAGTTACCAAAGTAGTTTTAAATGAAATTTGGTACAGTGAAATATCCCTGTCTTGCCTCAGTTTCCGCTTGAGAAACACCTTAGTCGGAGTTATGGTTAAAAAGTTATAATCGTTACAAGTATGAATGACAGAATGTTAGGAAAGAGAATAATATTTATTCGACCTTTTGAAAAATACTAAAAGTGAATACGTGTTCACATAAATATATAAATATATAATGGATCGGGTTGCACGTCGCAACAAAACGTAAAGTGAATACGCGTTCACAAATACGTAAACATAATGAATCGGGTTGCACGCCGCAACAAAACGTAAAGTGAATATGCGTTCACAAATACGTAAATATAATGGATCGGGTTGCACGCCGCAACAAAACGTAAAGTGAATACGTGTTCACAAATACGTAAATATAATGGATCGGGTTGCACGCCGCAACAAATATGTAAGATGAATACATGTTCACCTATATATATCAATATGAAAAGTGAATACGCGTTCACAAGTATATAAATGTAACAAACATATGGAAATGCAGGAGAATGTCTTAACGTATAATACGAGATAAAATGACGTGTTAGTCAAACTGAGAATTTCCTATGAGGAGTTGCTGCATGTTTAAAAGTGTTGTAACCTGATATGTTTTTGCAATATGCTTATTACGTTATAATGTGTGTTGACACCCAATTTTGACCCTCCCGTCCAGCCATTAACTATAAAATTACACTAATTTCGTAAAATAATTTTTTAGGATTTTTTATAATAAAATACAACAATAAAACATTAAATACAGGCATTAATAATTAATTTAATAATGGCATCGCGTAGAGTTTTAAGCACTTAGAGTCTCGCGCCCGCATTAATTAACTTTAGGCTTTGTCGTAATTCGTAAATAATTAATAAATGCATAACATAAATAATTTAGCGATAACGTCGTGTCAGGTAGCATAGCCGTATTAATTAGTAATCATTTGTAATTTAAAATCAATTTTAATCTAATACATGCATTTAATAGCGTCGCATCTATAAAAAAAAAGCTTTAAACAATTCGTAAAAATCATATTTGCATTAGCATTTAGATAATTCAATCTAAGCTCATTTTAATTTTTTATTTAACTCCGCAATAATGCATAACAATAAAATTTTAAATAATAGCGTCGCATCCTAAAGCATTAAGCATTAATTAAATAACACGCCCGCGTTTATTTTAACAATTAATTTTAATAAAGCACCTAAATAATATAAGCAATTTATGTCATTAATTTAATCACAATTTAGCACTAATTAATTAAACACTACCTAATTAAACTAACTAGCCTAAAACTAATTAACCCCTAATTAAATACCCATTAATTTAATACTACCCTTAATTCGCCCAGCCCACCTATTAACTACCCAGCCCAACACCCCTTTAATTCGTCCGACCCGCGACCCGCGAGGCCCAACCCGCAAGCCCTTATTTTCCCTTATACCAGCAGCCCACAGCCTTTCACTTCGTCTTCCAAACAAAACGCAGCCCTCAAAACAAATCCAGCAACCCTAGAAACCTAAGGCAACCGCCGCCAAAGACTCCACGCCTCACTTCGCGATTCTCGCCGGAAATACCGCACCCCACCTTCCTTTCCCTTCACCTGCACACACGTCTTCAGTGATTTCCTACCATATCCATCACTGAAATCCCGCTTCGAAATCCTTAACAAATCAGTAACACCCAGATTAAAACAGTAAGCATCAATTTCGTATCAAGCGAATCAAGCACAAATCAGCCTTGATTACTTACCAAGTTTAGAACCCAAAAACAGGGCTATATAAGCACATGCAATAAAGTGAACAGGGCATCGAGACAGTCACAGTTAGCACACCCATAGCATCGACACGGATAGCATCGATTTAGGGTTCAGGGGGGTAGCAATCAATAGGGACACCCTTAGCAGTAGTTCGAATCCCTTCTCTTTTAGTTCCAGCCAAAAACCAGCACCATAAGCTTCGCCCTTCTATTCGCATCGCAAACCCAAAACCCGTCGATTGGACCGACGACTTGATACGCTGCCTCGCCACGAGGCGTAAATCAATTCTTCTCGCCATTTTGTGTTCCTGTGTGTATGTGTGAGTAAACATGTGTTGTTTAGTTCATTCATATTATTGACATTGTGTTCATACGTTGGGTTATAGCCTGCTATCCCGCCTTAAGTATGCTCTATTCTGTTTTTTTTGGGTAAATAACCGAAATATGATTAGCAATGTAGTTTCTTCATGTATGTGTGTTAAACTAATTCGAAGACTGTTTGAGAAAGATTATTGGGTTTGAAACTGTTAGCATAATATCAAGCATTTGGTATAGTTCCTGTGTCAATAATCTGCCTACTATGTCGTTGTGATAAATTATAAGTTGATCTACCAACGAGGCCTCTATGACCATTCTGTCTGTCAATATAACGATAGTCGCGTCGAGTTCGGGTCGTTAAGTTAAGTGTTGTGGTTTAGCCTTAGGCCTTGTCTACACTTGGTTTAAGCCTTATTTATCATTTTGACTATTCAGATAATTTCATGAAAATGATCAAGTCAGTTAGTCTGTTGTATAGTGATTTGTTTGACCTCGCTGTATGTATTTCTAGTAAATTATTTAGTCTATCAGGATAGACTGAGCCTGCAACCAGTTAGTCTTGTTATGATTTGCCTGATTTGCATTAGTTTAATACGATGGGCTAGTATTATACAATACTTGTGCTCCACGTTGTCTAAACCAGTGTCAATGTTATTCCCGACTGATAGGATAGATACCGTAGTCAGTAGCTTGTTTGTTCCAGTCATTTGGGCCGTCTTAAGGAAGACAAATAAGATGGGAGGGAATCTGCTTGCTTGCTTGAATGCAGAATCCTGGACCAGGGAATGGAAGGGAATAGGCTGGAGTTTTGATCATTTCTGAAATAATTTAAAAAAAATGACATTCCAGGCTTGGAGACCAATTTTCTTCATTTTTTGGCATCTGTTGATGTACTTACGCATATTCTGTTGATGCCTCTAAACATGCCTACCTGCCTGCTGCCTTCTGATCCTCACTGCTTTCTTATGGATACATTGGGTATGAGATGCATTATGTTTGCTAAATGCTTAGCTATTGGTTAAGCCCACTTTGCTTGATGCTTGCTGTTTATTTTCCGCTACCTGCGATACGCTGCCTGCTGACCCTCACTGTTATGGATACGCTGAAGTCCCATTTTTGCTAAATGCTTGTTTATTAATTGACAAAGTAGGGTATGTTAGGTTGAATATCTTCTATGCTAAATGCCCATAAAATTCTGGGTTGATACTAATCTTTATCTTTTCCTTGTTTACATGGCACGCACCGGAGCAAAATAAAAAGTCTCCCGGCGAGACTCATCGCAAGTCATTTCAAATGGCAACCCGCACCCGCATTTGCATTCCCGTTCCCGCTTCAGGAATTCCTAGAAAAAAAACAAATAGGATGTCGTCATCCGCGTAAAGAGCATTCTTAAATCCCGTCCTCTCTTTACTCACTATTCATTCATTTATTTGTTTATTGTAATTTGATTACTCTATTTCTGTAATATTTAGGATATCTAGAATAATTAGCCTTCAAACATATAAGGTGGGGACGTAATTCATAATCAGAAATGCACTTCTACTTTATTTGTCTTTTAGGATTATTAAGCATGTCTAAATTCTGACAAAATAATCTAAACAATTTAATTTGCATCATAAAATCAAACTTTTTGTTTCTTTGTTAAAATCCATAAACAGATTTTCTCTTAAACTCCCAAAATCATCTTAAAACATTTCTTATATAATATTGTACGCAGGCTAGGCAAGATTAATTTAGCTATCAAAATACACATAATTAGTCCATAAAGCATTCTCTTAGTACTCTTTAGCATTCCTAGCCCTTTTAGCACTTTGAATCACCCCTTGGCGTTTAATACCTTTAGCATTTTAGCATTTAGCACTACTTTTAGCATTCTTTTACCCTTTAACATTTAGCATTTTAGCGTTTTAGCACCTTAGCATTTTAGCACTCCCTTTCTAACACTTTAAACCCTTTAGCACCTTGTTAAAACATCTTTAAGCCCTTTTTAACATTTTAGCATTCTTTTAAATATTTTATTATTTATTTAGTTAACACCGTAGCAATTTCTAGTACCTCTTTGCACTTTTAGCACTCTTAAGCACCTTTAATGTTTAAGCACCCTAGCACTACTTTGTTTACACTCAGCATCTTCAAATTGCTAGCACTTTTGTTAAAGCGTCTTTAACCCCTAATATTTTAGCACCTCTTAGCATTCTTTCACATGTAGCATCTTTTGCCCTTTTTAGACTTAAGCACCTTTAAACATTTTAGCATTTCCCAATATTTTATTAAGCAAGAAGAGCTTTACTTTGCATTTTTAAAAAATATAATAATTACCCTAGGTTTGGCAGGACAACCGCAAGTTAGCGGATCTTAGAGGGTGCCTAACCCCTTCCCTCTAGATTAATAAAGAACCCTTGCCCAGAATCTCACTAAGTTTAGCAGACCATTAAAATGGAGTTAATGTTTCACTTTAAACTAGTTAAACATTTAGGTGTCCCAATTCACCCAAACTAATTAGGTGGCGACTCCGCGAACCCTTAGCATTCTAGCAACCCTTTAGCCTTTTAGCACTCTTTTGCACTTTTAGCCTCTTTTGCAATTTTGGCATCCTTTAGCATTTTTAAAACCTTTAAGCCTCTTAAACTTTAAAACCTTTTTATTATTCATTCTCTAACATTTGCATTTTTTAAAACAGGGTTCGCTTTTAGAATGCCGCTAAAAAGTGGCGCGTAAATGGCGACTACTGGGATTTTAGGTTCTTAACCACAACAAACCTAGGATAATTATTTGGCAATTACTTTTGCATTTAATTTTTTGTGTGCTGTATTTTGTTTTGTTTATTTTAAATTGCTACCTGCTTTACTGCTTTCCTTAAACTGGCATTCCGCTCATATTTCTTCCACTGAAAATTCACACAAACACACACTACATGCGAGGCGCTGGTGCATCAAAGAAAATTCTTTCTTCAAAATCCAAATTTAGGAGAGTCGGTAATATACGTGGAGTGCCCGGCCTAATCTCAGGTCACAGAGCCTTCTCACTCGAGTTGTCCGCCGGGAACTCAGGTCCGTAAAGCCAAATCTTAGAAACTTAAGATAGAGCTATACCACCCTTATTTTAGTACGTGCATTTACCTTAGGTGGCTCTGGCCCTCGCATCGACACCACAATTAGGAAGACACCAAACTTGTCGACGTTTCTCAACCCAACGACCAACCAAAGATATTATGTAGCGTGACAATGACAGACAAATCCAAGCCCAATCATGACATGCTGAAATTGGGAAAAAGTGCACCGTCATTTGGTCGCCATTTCCAACAAAGGCATTATAGTTGGACGACTTGACAAATCCGCCATAATCTCGCATAAGTTGACGCTAGGCTTACCGCATAAAGAGGTCCCCGCATGTTAGGAAACGCTCAACGTGCTATGTGCGATATATCCGCTACATACTTGCAAATTATGTGCTTTATGCTAACACCGCTTGTTGCATTTTTAGAAAGATTTATCATCCTCCCCAAAGCGGTTTCGTCAGATTTGACTAAGCAATGGAAGAGCATCAATATTTCACAAGATCAAAGGTACGGTCCAAAGAATACGATCGATTCAAGGACATCCGAAGGAACGAGCCTGAACTCGCCTTGGTTCCTATAAGCAAAGCAGAGGTCTCGGAGAGAAAGACAAAGATAGATCCAAATGAGCAACTCGCACAATTACCACAACAAATGGCAACCTCGCAGTCAAATCAAAAGGCTCAAGAACCTCACCAGAGCACTCACATCGCAAATAACCAAAACATAAAAATCTCCAAATTATTACCAAGACTCTGCTACATATCCCATTCAGCCAATATACAATGCACCCATATATCCCACACAAACCGAATGCCTAACGATCCAAATAAACACGAACCAAAGGCCACCACAAACCCTTCTCGCAATGCATATGGCAACCCTTTGCGATACCCATACGTATACGCCACAAGCCCGCCCACCAAATATCTTCACACCCGCCTAAATACCACGTAAAGGCCACCAAAATATACGCCCATTTAGCCGAGCCTTTATCGCAGCTTGTACGAGAGGTTGAGGTTTGCGGGGATACTCCACCAATCCCAGAATGTGCCCAATCCCAAGTCCAAAGCTCATGATGGAAACAAAAGTCAAGATACCATTCTGGAGCCATCTGACACGACGTGGGAAGGTGTTATACACTCAGACAAAGTAAGGGAGCCGATCGGCGAGGAGTCATTCAGCGGAGGAGGCTTACCCTAACGAGTACAATGAACCCCAAAGGAAGAGAGGTGTTCCTCGCTGTAACCCGCTCCGAATCGCTTATTTATCCAAGCAGCACCACGCAGAAGCCAAAAGAAGGAGATATCGACAACAGAGCACGAAGACCCAAACACCACGACGCAGAAAGTGTGTATCGGATTTGCACCCTTGTTCGTCCGCCAGAGCCTGGATAGGAAAACGATTTATTTTAGCGTAATAATTTATAAACTCATATTTAAGCTTTAATAATGTTTTCGCTTTCGCTTGTAACGAACTACGCTTGACCCGATTCTCAGGATACGTAGCGCCGCCTCGCCTGGCCCCACACCTAGAATTTTAATTTTATCCAATATTCGCCAGAATGAACTACGCTCGACCGATTCCCTCACGGGATACGTGGCGCCTAAATCGCTGGCCACACCATTAGGAAACTTTCCTTTGCTTTGAAAATGACAAGAATACACATAGCCTATAAGCAACTACATTGAGACCCATTTTAGGCCGTATAATCTTTTCAAAATCGGGACAGTAGAAACTGCATGCGGGTTGCAAGTCCAAACAAAGCAGCACGCAGATATCAAGGAACAAGGCAAAGAAAGTCAAATATGAATCGACTTCCAAAACTCACAAATTTTTCTTTGAGCGCAGTCTTTTCATATTAATGTAAGAAAGTGCAATACCAAGCGTAAAATACGGCAAAAAGTTTCTTCAGATAGCGTATAAAGAAAGCAAAGAAAGGCAGAGGATGACAACAATCCAAAGTCCGCAGCAAAGCAAAGCAGCAGCAGAAAGCGGCATCAACAATCAATACCAAAGTTCGAGTTCCGCAACAAAACCTAGTGCATCAACTCTGCATCAAGTCAAATTGGCAACCCACGATCGCACACAAAGAAAGGCATCACGGCAATTGTCACCGCAAAGACTTGGTACGTCCGCAAGGACAACATCCAAGCATTCTTCAGGCGTATCAGGGACTAGATCTCTACCCATAAAATTGCACTTCTCATATATATTTATCATTTTGTTTAAACAGGTATACACTAACGCTTTTCTCGCTTAGCTTCAGGAGCATTTATTCCACGTAAGCAGAATGATACGCCCAAACAACGACGTTATCGAAAGACAGCAAGTCCATGCAACGACGCCAAGAAGAACACGCCCGCATAACGACGTAATCAAGAAGTCCACGCAACGACGCCAAAGAAGAACACGCCCCGACAACGACGTAATCAAGAAGTCCACGCAACGACGCCAAGAAGACAAAGAAGTCCATGCAACGACGCCAAAGAAGAACACGCCCGCATAACGACGTAATCAAGAAGTCCATGCAACGACGCCAAAGAAGAACACGCCCGCATAACGACGTAATCAAGAAGTCCACGCAACGACGCCAAAGAAGAACACGCCCGCATAACGACGTAATCGAAGTCCACGCAACGACGCCAAGAAGAACACGCCCGCATAACGACGTAATCAAGAAGTCCATGCAACGACGCCAAGAAGAACACGCCCGCATAACGACGTAATCGCAAGTCCATGCAACGACGCCAAGAAGAACACGCCCGCATAACGACGTAATCGAAGTCTACGCAACGACGCCAAGAAGAACATCGCCCAAACAACGACGTGATCGCAAGTCCACGCAACGACGCCAAAGAAGAACATCGCCCAGTAACGACGTTATCAAGACAAATGAGTCCAGTAACAACGCCAAGAAGAATATCGCCCAGCAACGACGTTATCAAGACAAAGAAGTCCAAAACGACGCCACCATCAAGATATTACATCTACACGCGAAGATTTTCTCGTTCTCAAAATTGCATTTTTATCATTCATGCTTTATTATTCTCGTTTAGCAGCTTATGCACTAACTCTTCTTTGAGCTTTAGTCTACGGAGCAATGCAACAAGTCCAAAACGACGCCAAGTCCAAAACGACGCCAAGTCCAAAACGACGCCAAGTCCAAACGACGCCAAGTCCAAAACGACGCCAAGTCCAAAACGACGCCAAGTCCGAAACGACGACAAGTCCAAAACGACGCCAAGTCCAAAACGACGCCAAGTCCAAACGACGCCAAGTCCAAAACGACGCCAAGTCCAAAACGACGCCAAGTCCGAAAACGACGCCAAGTCCGAAAACGACGCCAAGTCCGAAAACGACGCCAAGTCCGAAAACGACGACAAGTCCGAAAACGACGCCAGGTCCGAAAACGACGCCAAGTCCGAAAACGACGCCATCATCAGCATATCACGCAGGGACGACTTCTATACTCCCGGAATTGCATTTCTTACGCATGCTTTATTATTCTGTCTTAGCAGTTATGCACTAACTCTTTCTTGAGCTTTAGTATACAGGGACAATTGCAGCAGGGACAACATACCCGCGTTCACAATCGCAACATGTCTGTGCAAGGACGAAAATCACAGCATTCGCAACATCGCATCACCACAACAGGCATCGCGTTTTGCAGGATAACCTTTTCTACTCACAGTTGCATTACTTTAAAATTATGCATCATTATTTTGCCTTAACAGTTATGCACTAACCGTTTGTTCAAGTCTTAAGACGCAGGAGCAGTGAGCACAACGTGGATTTTCTTACAAATAACCGGCAATCTGTCGGGCCAACCTTCCCAACGATCGCGTAGCGCCTGCCGCTTGGCCCACTCGCTTCCACATCACCATAGAACCCAAAGACCACAAGCCATAGCAAGACACCCTGTGTTCAAGCCGCTTATATTCTTTACTTTTTAGACATAGCCCAAAGGTCATCATAACTCGACATCGACATCTTTAAGCCCGCATTAGCCCGCTCGTGTTTTGACCATGGTAGCCCAAAGGTCGTCATAACTCGACACTGGGACATCTTTGAGTCCGCATTAGCCCGCCTTGGTGTTTTGACCATGGTAGCCCAGTGTCATCATAACTCGACACTGGGACATCTTTGAGTCCGCGTTAGCCCGCCTTAGTGTTTTGACCATGGTATCCCAAAGGTCGCCATAACTCGACATCGACAGCTGATTTTTGGCCACTTGTTTACCGCCAAAGATTTCTCGCACTCAAGATCGAGACAAAATTACATGAGTCAACGCCTTTGTCCAAGATTCTTCCATCATCTCCATACAAAGAGGGACATCTGTTGACACCCAATTTTGACCCTCCCGTCCAGCCATTAACTATAAAATTACACTAATTTCGTAAAATAATTTTTTAGGATTTTTTATAATAAAATACAACAATAAAACATTAAATACAGGCATTAATAATTAATTTAATAATGGCATCGCGTAGAGTTTTAAGCACTTAGAGTCTCGCGCCCGCATTAATTAACTTTAGGCTTTGTCGTAATTCGTAAATAATTAATAAATGCATAACATAAATAATTTAGCGATAACGTCGTGTCAGGTAGCATAGCCGTATTAATTAGTAATCATTTGTAATTTAAAATCAATTTTAATCTAATACATGCATTTAATAGCGTCGCATTTATAAAAAAAAAGCTTTAAACAATTCGTAAAAATCATATTTGCATTAGCATTTAGATAATTCAATCTAAGCTCATGTTAATTTTTTATTTAACTCCGCAATAATGCATAACAATAAGATTTTAAATAATAGCGTCGCATCCTAAAGCATTAAGCATTAATTAAATAACACGCCCGCGTTTATTTTAACAATTAATTTTAATAGAGCACCTAAATAATATAAACAATTTATGTCATTAATTTAATCACAATTTATTAGCACTAATTAATTAAACACTACCTAATTAAACTAACTAGCCTAAAACTAATTAACCCCTAATTAAATACCCATTAATTTAATACTACCCTTAATTCGCCAAATTTCACCTATTAACTACCCAAATTTAACACCCTTTAATTCGTCCGACTCACACCGCGAGGCCCAACCCGCAAGCCCTTATTTTCCTTATACCAAGAAATTTCACGCCTTTCACTGCCTTCCAAACAAAACGCAGCCCTCAAAACAAATCCAGCAACCCTAGAAACCTAAGGCAACCGCCACAAGACTCCACGCCCACTTCGCGATTCTCGCCGGAAATACCGCACCCCACCTTCCTTTCCCTTCACCTGCACACACGTCTTCAGTGATTTCCTACCATATCCATCACTGAAATCCCGCTTCGAAATCCTTAACAAATCAGTAACACCCAGATTAAAACAGTAAGCATCAATTTCGTATCAAGCGAATCAAGCACAAATCAGCCTTGATTACTTACCAAGTTTAGAACCCAAAAACAGGGCTATATAAGCACATGCAATAAAGTGAACAGGGCATCGAGATAACATAGCTAAGACACCCATAGCATCGACACGGATAGCATCGATTTAGGGTTCAGGGGGGTAGCAATCAATAGGGACACCCTTAGCAGTAGTTCGAATCCCTTCTCTTTTAGTTCCAGCCAAAAACCAGCACCATAAGCTTCGCCCTTCTATTCGCATCGCAAACCCAAAACCCGTCGATTGGACCGACGACTTGATACGCTGCTTCTGCCACGAGGCGTAAATCAATTCTTCTCGCCATTTTGTGTTCTGTGTGTATGTGTGAGTAAACATGTTGTTTAGTTCATTCATATTATTGACATTGTGTTCATACGCTGGGTTATAGCTCGCTATCCCGCCTTAAGTATGCTCTATTCGCTTTTTTGGGTAAATAACCAAATATGATTAGCAATGTAGTTTCTTCATGTATGTGTTAAACTAATTCAAGATCGTTGAGAAAGATTATTGGGTTTGAAACTGTTAGCATAATATCAAGCATTTGGTATAGTTCCTGTGTCAATAATCTGCCTACTATGTCGTTGTGATAAATTATAAGTTGATCTACCAACGAGGCCTCGCGACCATTCTCTGGCCACAATATAACGATAGTCGCTACGAGTTCGCCGTTAAGTTAAGTGTTGTGGTTTAGCCTTAGGCCTTGTCTACACTTGGTTTAAGCCTTATTTATCATTTTGACTATTCAGATAATTTCATGAAAATGATCAAGTCAGTTAGTCTGTTGTATAGTGATTTGTTTGACCTCGCTGTATGTATTTCTAGTAAATTATTTAGTCTATCAGGATAGACTGAGCCTGCAACCAGTTAGTCTTGTTATGATTTGCCTGATTTGCATTAGTTTAATACGATGGGCTAGTATTATACAATACTTGTGCTCCACGTTGTCTAAACCAAATCAATGTTATTCCGATCGATAGATAGATACCGTAGTCGGAAATTGCTTGTTCCACTATTCGGGCCGCCTACGAAGACAAATAAGATGGGAGGGAATCTGCTTGCTTGCTTGAATGCAGAATCCTGGACCAGGGAATGGAAGGGAATAGGCTGGAGTTTTGATCATTTCTGAAATAATTTAAAAAAAATGACATTCCGTGCTCGAGACCAATTTTCTTCATTTTTGGCATCCGCTGATGATTTACGCATATTCTGCTGATGCCTCTAAACATGCCTACCGTCACGCTTCTCGATCCTCACCGCTTTCTTATGGATACATTGGGTATGAGATGCATTATGTTTGCTAAATGCTTAGCTATCGTTGCCCACTTTGCTTGACGCTTTGCTTATTTTCCGCTACCGCGATACGTCACGACCTCACCAAGCATGGATACGTCAAGTCCCATTTTTGCTAAATGCTTGTTTATTAATTGACAAAGTAGGGTATGTTAGGTTGAATATCTTCTATGCTAAATGCCCATAAAATTCTGGGTTGATACTAATCTTTATCTTTTCCTTGTTTACATGGCACGCACCGGAGCAAAATAAAAAGTCTCCCGGCGAGACTCATCGCAAGTCATTTCAAATGGCAACCCGCACCCGCATTTGCATTCCCGTTCCCGCTTCAGGAATTCCTAGAAAAAAAACAAATAGGATGTCGTCATCCGCGTAAAGAGCATTCTTAAATCCCGTCCTCTCTTTACTCACTATTCATTCATTTATTTGTTTATTGTAATTTGATTACTCTATTTCTGTAATATTTAGGATATCTAGAATAATTAGCCTTCAAACATATAAGGTGGGGACGTAATTCATAATCAGAAATGCACTTCTACTTTATTTGTCTTTTAGGACTATTAAGCATGTCTAAATTCTGACAAAATAATCTAAACAATTTAATTTGCATCATAAAATCAAACTTTTTGTTTCTTTGTTAAAATCCATAAACAGATTTTCTCTTAAACTCCCAAAATCATCTTAAAACATTTCTTATATAATATTGTACGCAGGCTAGGCAAGATTAATTTAGCTATCAAAATACACATAATTAGTCCATAAAGCATTCTCTTAGTACTCTTTAGCATTCCTAGCCCTTTTAGCACTTTGAATCACCCTCATGCTTAATACCTTTAGCATTTTAGCATTTAGCACTACTTTTAGCATTCTTTTACCCTTTAACATTTAGCATTTTAGCGTTTTAGCACCTTAGCATTTTAGCACTCCCTTTCTAACACTTTAAACCCTTTAGCACCTTGTTAAAACATCTTTAAGCCCTTTTTAACATTTTAGCATTCTTTTAAATATTTTATTATTTATTTAGTTAACACCGTAGCAATTTCTAGTACCTCTTTGCACTTTTAGCACTCTTAAGCACCTTTAATGTTTAAGCACCCTAGCACTACTTTGTTTACACTCAGCATCTTCAAATTGCTAGCACTTTTGTTAAAGCGTCTTTAACCCCTAATATTTTAGCACCTCTTAGCATTCTTTCACATGTAGCATCTTTTGCCCTTTTTAGACTTAAGCACCTTTAAACATTTTAGCATTTCCCAATATTTTATTAAGCAAGAAGAGCTTTACTTTGCATTTTTAAAAAATATAATAATTACCCTAGGTTTGGCAGGACAACCGCAAGTTAGCGGATCTTAGAGGGTGCCTAACCCCTTCCCTCTAGATTAATAAAGAACCCTTGCCCAGAATCTCACTAAGTTTAGCAGACCATTAAAATGGAGTTAATGTTTCACTTTAAACTAGTTAAACATTTAGGTGTCCCAATTCACCCAAACTAATTAGGTGGCGACTCCGCGAACCCTTAGCATTCTAGCAACCCTTTAGCCTTTTAGCACTCTTTTGCACTTTTAGCCTCTTTTGCAATTTTGGCATCCTTTAGCATTTTTAAAACCTTTAAGCCTCTTAAACTTTAAAACCTTTTTATTATTCATTCTCTAACATTTGCATTTTTTAAAACAGGGTTCGCTTTTAGAATGCCGCGGCCGAAAAAGGGCGCGACAATGTGATTGCACTTGGAATATTGTGGTGCTACTTTGAATTGCAGGGTAAGGTTCTCACCGCCTGCGCGTAAGGTCGACTTTATTTAACATGTTTCAGAAAGCGTGATAGAGGAAAGACTCCACGCCAAGGCTAGCGATCGTCCCCAGCCTCTTCTTGTCATACCAAGTCCATTGCTTTCGCTTGGTACTCACAAAGTTCGTGGATGTCGATTCATGATCTCTGAAATGCCCGTGTGGAATGGTCTCCCTTCCAACTTAGAATAATCTTTGTCAGTATGTCTATGTAGAAACAATATTTGCACGAGCATGGGCTCGCGTTATGTTTTCAATAAATTCATAAACAGATTTCTTTATTGTTATTTTTATTAATAGCTCCGTATTTGAATATAAATTTAAATTTATAAATAAAGAGAATTAAATGGTGCTCCTGATGGGAAATAATTGTCCAGGTGCCATCACGCCCTAAGTAAAGGCTTAGGAAAAGTCGGGGCGTGATAGTAGGCACACTGGTGAGTTTATTTCAGAAAATATTTATTTAGTCTGCGATTATTATGGAATAACTGATAAAGTTATGAGTATTACATTAGATAATGCATCTTCTAACAATGCTGCTATTTATGTTTTAAAAGAAGTTTTTACTCCGTCTTTTTCAAACAAAATTCATATCAAATGTGCGTGTCGTATTTATAACTTAGTTGTAAAGTATGGTCTTTCACTTTTTCAAGATATTCTTAAAAAAATATAATTTGCTATAAACTTTATTTTTAAAAATAATAGAATCACTTGTTGCTTATGATTATAGAAAACCTATCACTTTATATGACCAACTACTTGTTGCTTATGATTATAGAAAACCTATCACTTTATTTTTTAACGCCCATAATCAAAATCCAACTGATATGATTGTGGATAACGATTGGGACAAAATTAAAGAACTTATTGTATTTCTAGAGAATTTTCATCGAGCAACAAAAGAATTTTCTGCTATATATTATCCTACTTTTTCAACTATGCTGTTTTATATAGCTATAATATTTTTACTGCTTAAAGAATATATGATAAAACCTGCTTATAAGGCAGCTATTAAAAAATGTGTATGAAAATAAAGAAATATTTTATTCCTATTCCCCCTATTATATTATTGGTGTTGTATTAAACCCGACTATTAAAGTAGACGGTTGTAAAAGTCTTATTGAAAATATTTATAACTGTATGGACGTACTACCACCTCCAACTCCCAAAAATTTAAATGTCCCACCACCTATTGAACAAACGCTAGAAGAAGTGTTGGCTAGCGTAGAAGATGAATACAAAAAAGTGCTAGCAACCAACCGACTTTCATACCATTTTTTTCTACTTCAACACAGTCTCTAAAAACATGTTGTTTCTGCTGCTAGTATTGAAAGCCTCAGAAATAGAATGTGCGGTGGTAGCACTGCTAACCAAATTAGCGAGTTAGATATTTTTATTTTGCAGGGTACTTTACCTTACCAAGCAGTTGTCAATCAAGACGGAAAGAAAGACTTGCTGAAATATTGGATGCAGAATGAGAAGACATTTCCGACACTTTCAATGATGACCCGAGATGTTTTGAACATTCAAGCGTCATCAATCGCTTCTGAAAGCGTTTTTTCTGCCGGCAGATTTCAAATAGGAGAGCACATACACTCATTAGCCGGAGACAACTTGGAGATGACGATACTATCTAGAGATTGGATATGAGCGACGCAAAGAAGGTGCGGTCAACCAGAGATTAACGAAGAAGAAGACGAAAACTATAACGCATCTTATCTGAAGGCATGAGTAGCGACGTCGACCAATTTCACCAAGATATACCAATTCCAACCGAAGAACCACACGAAATTATAAAGAAACTAGAAAAAATATTTTCAAATTGGTAATTTATTTCATTGCAATTTTAGTATTTTTTCTATGTCTTTTGCAATATTTTTCAACAACAATACACTACAATATTGTAATTCTGAATCTTGTATATTTCAATGAAATAATTAATAATATAAGAGGTACAAAAACAACATTGGGATGTTTTTTTTACATTCTTCTTGTTTTTGTTCAATTATTTAGTTTATAAATAAATATGACTATATGTTAGTATTTTTAATTTAGTGGAAAAATTAAAAAAACTCGTCCCGCCCGAATTGGCCCCGACCCATCGCCACCAGACGCATCGTGATCTGACACGGTATCGCTCCGCCTGCACGGCCCCGCCCCATCCCGACCCCGCCCCTCCTCTCCGTCCCGACCCCTCCCATCCCGATCCCATTGAGCCCACCGCCACCGCCACTAGAATTTTTCACGACAGCATGGCCCAGCCAGAAAGCCAAACTCCTGCAAGGTCTGATTTTTTGTACCAAGGCAGCGCCAGCCATCAGGGCCGCGACGCCGATGCGTATTTTTGCTGAAACTGGGCCGCATTTAATAAGGTTAAAAGGGTCCGTAACGCAATTTTGCTCAGATATAAAATCCTGAAACCCTCACATACTTTATTATCATACTTTGGAGGCTAGCAAGGAGACTACATAGCAAGATTGAAGACTATTTTTGTTCAAGTTTTTTTTCTTCCCTTTGTTTTATTTCAGTTTATGTTGGATATTAAATTAGTTCTTAGCATGACAATATATAGGAGCTAATTTCTTTATTATGGTTTTCCGTCGAATCCCTTGAAACAATTTCATACAGTTAATGCATAGTTATTGATTCCTTCTTCAGCTATATTAAGATCTATTCAATTTGTATTGATTGTTTGATAATTAACTGACCATTAATTATCATAACTTATATGATTTCGAATCGAGATCTGAAAAGAGAGATTTGAATATGCTATAGTTGTCTAACATAGGTTAAAATCGCGGACGAAAGTACCCCGATACTTGTGTAGTGTTTAAGGGTATTGTTCTTAATCCTCACGTGTGGTAAAATATATCATAGAAATATAGAAGGTTTCTGCATAAGGTTGAGTTTTTATATGTCCTAATCGGAATGTAAAACATGTTCGTTAACCTGCTATCTTAATAAGAAGAAGAATCATTAGTATTGCATTAACAAGTGAAATAGTGGATAGTTGAGGAGATTGGAAACCCTAATTTCCATCATAACTGTCTTAAACCCGAAGTATTATCATAATTAGTTTATTTTCTGCAATTACTTTAGTTTTAATTCTTAGTTTAAAATCTCAAACAAAAGAACGTTAACCAAATAGATACCATATATTAGATATTCAGTACTTGACAAACTAGTCTATGTGGACGATAACTCAGTCTTACAAAATTTATTACTTTAGCGATACGTACACTTGCGTAAGCACAGAAATATCGCAACAAGTGTCCACTACTATCCTGTCAAAAGACGGATCTTCTGTCGAAAATGGTGACAAGTTTGTCTCTAGTCCTCTAGTCCTTGTCTTTAGTCCTCTTCCCTTGTGATTTGTTCCCAGGAAAATTTCTGGCACTTACTTAGGATTGTCCATACAACCAATTTATTACAACCTAAGTCTATATCTTTTAAACCATTATTTACAACAGTCCAATATTTAAACGGGAAGGAAAGTGAGATTAAGCTTCTGATTTTAAGGCGTAAGGAATATATGGAAACCCCTTTCATATTTATAGCCTTACTTTATTTTCATATTTATAGCCTTACTTTATTCATTTTAATCATATATCTTTAAATATCATTTTTGACAAGGAATAAACAATTAACTCATACCTTTTGGATTCTGGCCCACGTCAGGCACGTGTCCAAATCCTCCTTAAATAAGATAGAGGCTTTTTACTATAAGATAGAACATCATCTTCAGCCTTCTCCTCATGTTCCAGTTGACATCCTCAACTTCTCGTGGACGTTTGTTTCCACCCCTCTAGGGAGCGGTGACATCAACTCTTCCTTGATCCTTAACCTTGCCAACATGACTATCAGTAGTGTCTTCAGGATCAGCAACAGAGATCTTCCCTTTGACGAAAACAGATCTGTAACTATTGTCAAAGAGAGACCCTAAACTAGAACCAGATTTGTTGACAAAGATAGTGTTTGAACTGTTTATAGAATTTTCAATAAAACTGATTTTAACAAGAAAGCCACAACTAGATTTGGGACTATATCTACTGGAATACATCTTTCTAGCACTAGTATTAATAATGTCTTAAGATTGTGGGTTACAATGGATGTACGGGAATAGTATACAACTACTACTAGTGCTTCGAAAGGATAAACTAGAATGTATTACAATACAACAGGCTTGAAGCCTAACAAGAGTTGTGACAACAACAATGAGTTTTGTGATCTTGATCTTCTATCTTGTATCAAGCTTTGATCTGCCGTCCTGGATCTTCGTTCCTATTGCAACAAGCTCTTTGTTCTTGATATCTTGAAATCAAGAGACATTAAATATCTACTTGTTATAACTATGTTGAGTCGAGTGTTAGCACTCTGTCTTTATGACATTATTATCCTGTATATATTCTTTTACGTTTATGGACAACTGTCTTCCAAGATAAAAATAACATCAAACAAATGAGCAAATGAAACTCAAGTGTTACTCAAGAAGAACCTTTGTGTGTATGAAAGTATGCTAGAGAGGAAGAGTTCAAAAATTTTGAATTATACAACTGTGAAGGGTTGGTCTACAATTGAGCCAAAATCTCAATTTATAATAGTGTAAGAATGCCTTTTCAAGTGCCCATGTAATGGCCATATGCCATGAAATGACCACTTAATTCACCAAGTAATGCAGCCAAATAATGACTGATTTATAGAGGAGAAACTGCTTTTTGAATGATCCAAACCGTCCCCACAATAAGCCAAATTTTTGGACTTTCGTTCGTACAGACACTGCCTCGTTAGCGCCGCGGCGCCTCGGCTCTAGTAGCCAAAAACCACATAAGCGCCGTGGCCCTACCCTTGGGGCGCCCCGGCTCTGCTGTGGCGTTGCGACCCTTTTTCCGACCCGTTTAAATCTTACACTTCGTACACTTGTTCCTTCATTTATCAACGCGGAACACATGTTATTTAACCAACGACCGTCCATCATTTCATGTCTCAAACGTTTACTCACGTACCAATATCTCTTTCACTAATGAAATTTACGATACTTGACACTACGTGTGCACGTATGTTGAAACGACGTTTCCGACGTGTGATGCCACAATTGTTCGAGTCATAAATAATGAGTTAAACTTAATTTCACATTAGTAAATTTTCAACAAAATAAACTAAGAAATTAGTAGAAACTACAAAAATTGTATCTCTAATGTGTGTTCTCATTAATTTTGTTTTCACATTTCCATTAAATTTAGCAGACATAGTTTGATAAATATTTAACATAAACTAATAGTATTAATAATTATATTTTGATAAATTTCTCATATGTGTGTATTGCTATGTGTTGCTTCTATGTTTTGTATCGTAATATCTTGTTATCTTATTTTATTTACAATCTTGCACCAATTACTTTTTTTTTTCTAGTCGAGAGTGTATAAAAACAACCTCTTTATCCCTACAAAGGTAAGATAAAATGTGCTTATATCCTATCTCCCTAAACCCTCACTTGTGTGGAAATATAGTAAATATGTTGTTGTTATTGATCATTAAATTTTGACAAATTTAAAGACCCAAAATCTTTGAGCTAGTTTGGTATGCGAAATAAGGTGTGATATTCCCGCACTAACTTTGAGATTAATTTTATACTTTATTTGTTATATTTCACCTTATCCGCCGACATAATTTAATCGGGCTATCAAACGACCCCAGGCCATTCCATCTCGTTGGGTCTGTTCAGTTACCAAAATTCAACAGATCGAATATGGAGGCCGCTCCCTCCAATCCCGCTCATAATAATATTAATATCATCTCCACCGCCAACTCCGCCCCGAGCCACCGAAATCCTCTAAGAGTTGACTGGCCGACGGTAGACGGACCGTTGGGTTTGACGGAAGAGGATTCAGTTGATCACGCGCGTAGATTCTTCAAGTTTGGGTTTTTACTACTCCCTTGGCTTTGGGCTGTTAATTGCTTCTACTTTTGGCCTGTACTTCGTCGGCCTACCTCTTATTATCACCCTGACCTCCGTCGATGTAAGTCCTTTCTTATACTTTTGTATAATTGATGTTAACGCGCTTACTTTCCCTGTTCCTAACAGATTGCTTGGATGGATGTTACCTATTGTATTGTTGGCTTGTTGCTTTAGATACTCCCTACGTTTACTTTTACTTGTCCACTTTTTTACTTTGGGGGCGCCCTTAAGAATTAATAAATGAAGTGCATATTTTACGGTGATACTCATATTAATTGATGTATAGTCTTGATGGAACTTAGAAAATGATTTGAAATGAGTAATTAATGCTATGGGTAAAACAGAAAAAATAATTTTTTCTTCTTGATTTGCTAAATTTGACAAGTAAAAGTGAAAAGTGAACGGAAGGAGTACAATATTGTTTTGATTTTACTTAAATTGTAGAATTAATACATAGATAGACATCTTAACTTGGCCTCAACTGAAAACTAAATACTCAAACTTTGAGAATGCACATCTAGACACTTCAGTAATAATACGATATGCTATGTAATATCAATCAAACAAGTAGAAGGGGTTCCGTGTATAAGAGCGAGCGAACTTGTCTAATTTTGTGAAATAGGACATGATCTCTTAAATGTTTTTCTAACAAAATTTACATAGTCAAAGAATACTTATAATGTACATTAAGTTAAGAATTCATAGGTAAACAAATCTAAAATGGTTTAAAACAATGCATTTTTATTTTTTGAAATTGGTAGTTAACAAAAATGGAAATTCTTGATTAATGGAGGAACAATATCACCGTTTTTGTTCAATAAGATACCAAAGTGGATGATTAACCAATTCCATACTACAAATAATCACAGGAAATTTGTGATAACCCGGATTCTTATTTCTCAATGATATTGCACAGTCAAGACAATTAGTTGAATCCCGTGAAACAATTTCATAGAAGTTCACTGATATCTTCTTTTTGTAAAGCAAATCGTTGACTCTCCAAGTAATGGTACTAGGGCTGTTCACCGGTCCAAACCCAGACCGAACCGGCCCGAAGACCGGAAATTATAAAATGGAAGACCGAATACCGGTCCAACAATTATAGGTCCTGGTCCGGTCTAAAACACGGACTGGTTCTAAAGAAAGTTCAATTTGCTTTGCATTAGCTTTGTTATAAATCTGGTACGTTGAAATAATTTTACTAATTTAATCTCTTTTAAATTTGATCAAAATTCATGTATTTAAGCTTAAAGTACTTGGATATTTATCACGATTCACGACGGACCATACAAATACGGTTCATGGGCAGTAGAGATAAAAAAATGCAATTAAAGTATAAGAAAATATGAAGAACTAAGTCACATATTACAACTTCATGTCCAAAAATAATCCCAAAACTAAATTACTAGGAAAGTAGAAATATTGAATCCAAGGCTATTAAAAATTAAATAAATCAATAATTTAACTAAACTAGGAACTTAACGTAAAGGATTTCTTTATTTTTATAACCGGGTCTGGTCCGGTCCCGGGTTATTTCGGGTTTAGACAGGACCGGAACCTGGGAAAAAACATTCCCGACACGAAGACCGGACCGGTTGTCTTGGGTCCGGTCTTTTCTGGTCCGGTTCGGTCCATTTTGTCGGTCCGGACCTATTTTTGAACACTCCTAAATGGTACGATTTAATTGGGATAGAATGTGAACTTATGTGTTTTTACTCTTTTGATGAGTGTGTACTATTTGCCTTTGGGTGGGGTGGGCTGGTGGCAGATCTAATTTGGTCAGCTTCGGAAACACATCCCGTTTGTTTTGTTTTGTTATGTTTTGTGTTTGATAAGCTAGAACTGATAGTTGTATGAAGCAGCAATGAGATAGTGAAGATAAACCTTACCATCCGAATCTTGATCACAGTTTGAATCTTTTCATGTTACCTGCTTCTATTTTTGCGCCATTGCAAGTTTTGTGGAATCTTTCACTTATTTCTCATCTGGATTAATATTATCTGAGAAAATGAACTCATGAAGGGTAATTGTAACTGTGAAACAGCTTGGCTAGTTGTCCCATTTAGTCTAGTGTGGGTATATATGTGATAGCGTTGTGTTGATGTGGTGCTTGTTGAATTGCATTATTAAGGCAACAGGTGCTTAGATGGTCAAATCTGGAGTAAACGCCTCTAGCTCAATAGATTTAGGAATCTTGTTGAACAATTAAGTTCACAACCTTTGAGGTCTGGGGGCAGGGGGGAAGGGTTGCTGAAAAGGGGTCTTAAGTTTTTTCAGGTGCTAGAATAGTATTCATCAAACCTGGTACTTCGAATTAATCACTAGATACTTAAAAACAATTTCTTGGTAACGAAGTTAATGTTAAGAGTGATGACCAAAAAGCACTTGATGTTGAAGAAATCCATGTTTTAGGGTTGACTTCTTTTTTCAAATTGCATTATGTTTAGTTGGATAATGAAACATTATCCAGATGCTACATAGCATACTATTCTCCAGGGATGGTTGCCTTTACATGGAAACAAATTATATTTAGTTGGATAACGAAGCATTTTCCAGATGTTATAAGTTGTACCATATTGATCTCCGGGGATGGTTAGCCAGATTTTAGAGCACAAGTTCAGAAGTAAAACACTGGTAATTGGGGCATAACTTAAGAGTGTATACCAAACATTGCTAAAAAATATAATTACTTATATGAGAAGTATGAAATATATTAATTAGAAACTAGCATGCTTGAGAAAGGTTGGATTGAATTGCGTGTAGAAAATAATTATATTTTGGGGTCAAGTGACTTTATTAGCTCTGATTACACAACTTGTACTGAATGCATCATTTTGGTTGTAACTTCCCCTGCATTCTCTTTTGTGCTGGTATTATGAACAGAAGTTACACTTAACCATAAAAGGGCAGCCCGGTGCACTAAGCTCCCGCTATGCGCGGGGTCCGGGGAAGGGCCGGACCACAATGGTCTATTGTACCCCACATTTCTGCAAGAGGTTGTTTCCACGGCTTGAACCCATGACCCTGGTCACATGGCAACAACTTTACCATCAAAAAATATAATTGGGGTTAAGTGCATGTAGAAAATAAGTTAACAGACTGTTTTATGTATTTGGGATACATGAGGAAAGCAGCTTGTTATATTTCAAGAGTTATGTGATTATCAATAATAATTTCTAAAAGGGTGCATTTATTTTATACGAAACAAGGGAACCTTCTTTGCGGTACTTTAAATGTTGGTTGCTTGGCATACAGTACTGGAAAAAACAGAGAATCCTAAGTGTTCAGATTTCATGTAGTTTAGAGGAATGAGACGGTAAGATATGACAGTTACTTTCGCAAGCTGCCCTTGGAACCACTCTTACCAAAAGGAAAAGAAGATGACATTTACCTTATTGTCTGTCGTAATGTTAGTGCTTCTTTTCTGTTTTTGTTCCTAAGAATTAACTTTATCGGAGGTGAATAGATTCTTTTTGATTCTTCCACTACTTGTAATGGATATGCCATATCAACAACCTATCTCCAATGCAATGGTGGCAAGATACCCGAAAGAAAGTATAAAGTTTTCCCAGAAGTGTATCGTCCCTTTTGTAGCTCAAGATTTTTTATTGTGCAAAGGTATATTTCAGCATCTATCAACTCTGGTCTAAAAAGCATAAGTAGTAGCCCTTCTTTTGACTTTAGATGGATGATAGATGTAGAGGTGTTGAATGCAATTAATATCTCTATATTGCTAAATTTAAAATCAAATAATAGGAGCTTATCAGTGTCCATCCGTTTCAAAAGAAATAACAGAGATTTTAACTCTAAAGGTGCTAAATTTTGGACGAAAGATGTCCATTTGACAGTTATGTATAGTTACCCACTTACCCTTAATTTTTGACAACAGTATAAAATTTCTTTAACAGAACCGGGAAATTAAAGCATAAGAAAACCCAACTAAATCGTAAAACATTGAAAAAGAAGCACCATTTTTGCCAACCCCACCTTGACTGGCTATTTTATCTTGAGATGCCCCCGAGCCCATATAATCATGATTCGAGTCCTGTCAATTGCTTATGCATATAAATGAACAAAGTTAAATGGATGTTTCACTATCCTGTGTGCAAAATCACTCCCCTATATGATTCAGATGCAGTGCTTTAACAACTGTAGAAGAGGCCATATGGTTGCTCGCTTGTCGTAACATAACCCCCTATCAAGGAAAGAACTTTAAAGGGAAAATTCTTGCGCCACTCTGTAATCACAGCGAAGGCCCATTTCAACTGGAATTGAATGTTGAGATTTGCATGCTTCCACTAGGGATCTCTAGCACATGCTGTAGGAACTCCTATGCTTTAATTGGTCTTGGTCGTCTTCATGGCTAAATACTACAAGCTTTTTCCTTGTTCACTCTGACACACCTGGTCCGGCCCTTCCCCGGACCCCACGCATAGCGGGAGCTTAGTGCACCGGGCTGCCCTTTTACTCTGATTGAAAGAACACTTTCTCCTCATCTCATTTTCCTTCCATCTCTCTTTCTCATTCTGTTTTTAAAGCTCACCGTAAGTGTCAGGTGCTGGGCAAGTGAGCATTTTTAACCAGGAATTCCAGCAGAGGTCCTAGTTGTAACAACTAATGATGGTCAAGGACTTTCTGGCAAGTCATACAATTGTTAGAATATATATATATATATCCCATGCTTCCAACTCCTTTTAACAGTCACAACTTTTCAGAACAATTTTTTTGTACTTTCCAGTTTCCACTCATCTCGCACCCATAAGTCCCTTATTTTTTTTCTCGGAAACTAGCAACTTTGTGTTCCTCAGCATTAAGGGCATATGCTGGCCACCTCCAAAAATTTACACTTACTAAGAGCTAGTTACAATAATCCTATGAAATCCACTAACTGAACTTCCTCTTCTATACATTGTTCTTTACACCAAAAACCTAAAGGTGATGATGACCTTCCACTTGATCTTCTGTATGGAGCTTTATTTGCCTTCAAAGATCCTATCATTTCTTTCTTTCCAAATGTTCTACCAAATGCAAGCAGGTACTGTATTCCACCAGATCTTTTGACTCTTGCTACCTCCCCTCCTAATCTACAGCTTAGGAGATCTGCAGTGTGTTCTGGCATTGACCAATTCACCTTGGCCAAACTGATGAATAATGCCCATACTTGTGCTGTGACTCTACAATGTAGGAAAAGATGGTTGTTTGTCTCTAAGGTCTCCTTGCATAATGAGCATCTTTAAGCAATGTATATTCCTCTTTTCTATGGTGCTTCATGAGTCTGACAAGCTCTTTTGGCTACTAGCCAGGTGAAACATTTTACCCTAGCAGGTGCCACACTTCTCCATATTGACTTCCAAGGTCCTGTTTCCCTCCCTGTTATTTCAGTCAGCCCCTGTTGTACACTCTATTCACTGAAAACAGTCCATCCTGATGGTGTTCCAAATCATTTTATCAGGTTCCATATTAGTTCCTTGGAATCCACCAATAATTGTCAGTATTTCTGCTACCATAGGTATTTCCCAATCATTTAGCAATCTTCTGAAAATTAAATTCCATCCCTGGGGAGACCACATCTCCTCTATTCTGGCTTCAGCCCATAAGTCCCTTATTTGATTGATTCTTGTAACGGACGTCCTTTTATGCCTCTCATAGCAATGGGGTTTGGACATGTTTTCTTCCCACGTTCTTGACCAATATGTTACCCTTCCTTATCATCATCTTTCATGACCAGATTTGTTCACGTCTTGTTTTGATTTGTGGAATGAGTTTCAAGTTATATGTTTGTTGTGGGAAGAAGTTGATAAGATGCCCATTGGTAAATTGTCAGATTTTCTCATCAGAAACTTGGCTATGGGAAAGAAACCCAATTAAGAATCTTGAATTCTGCTCTTCTTCTTCAAGATGGTATTCGTACAAGAGAATGCTTTAGCCCAAGTGTTCTTTTACGAGAAAGAACGTGTTGGATATGGAGTTTCTGTGTGTAAATCTATGACAGTAATGGAGAGCTCTTTACACTCTTTTCCTTTCCAGAAAAGCATTAGGAAATCTGAAAGTGGGGTCTATTGTCTGTTTTTTTTGAAATCAGTAGGGCTAATAAACTTTTGTGATCCAGTCAACAGTGGATTCTTCATGGACTTGCAGAGAAAACAACTATGATTTCGATCTATAAAGGTTTAATCATGTTGTAAGATTGGAGGACTTGATTTCATGAAGAATAGAGTATCTATGAAAATTGAATGAGTAAGATTTAAGATTGTCCATGGGATATTCAATTAGGCCTTGTGCTTTCAATAAAGGTTTGCAGGTATTGTATCTGCATGTCTAGTATTGTATCGATAAACAAGTCACTATACGACGATTCACATTGATTATTCACAAAAAACTTGTATTTTATTCGTTCATGTCCAATTATTTACTCAAAGCCATATGTTAATAATATCGACATATTTTACAAATCATATATATATATATATATTAGGTTTATCGCGTGCTTGAGCTACTCCAAGAACTCTTTTAAATAGCTATCTTGATTTTAGTCTACTGGACATATTACAGACTGTTGCTGAGGTTTTTGTTTGAATTGTAGATGTTAGGTAAGCAATTGGTTTCATGGTGTTTACTGTTATGAGTTATTGTTTTAACCTGGGCTGCAAACACTTTTTCTAATATTGAGTTTTTGAAATCTATGATTTGTAGATGTTGTCAGGTCAGCAATTGGTTTCACGGTGTTTGCTGTTATACTCTCAACTTGGGCTCTTACCTTTTCCGTTGGAGGAGAGCGTCTATTCGGTCATGCTTGGGACAAGCTAGTAATGTACAATGTTGCTGAGAAATATGGGTTGACGGGGTGGGTCTAGGTACCTATCACATTCATTTGTGGTCGAAGCTGCTTGATACAAGATTTGTATATATTCTTTCCTTGGAAAAGATTCTGAGACTGGAACTTCTCAGTTAGACAGTTACCATGACACTGTTAAGGAGTGATGAAACTAGAAAACTAGAAAAGAGGACACCTATTGAACTCAATTGTATGCAAAATCCAAAGGTATACTTTGCAGCTTGGAAGTTGTCATTTGTTCTCTATCTTCTCCCTCTCATTCTCTCACACACACACACACACAAAGATGGAATCATAATATTGTCGAATTAAGGGAGCATGAGACAGGTGATTAAGAAGGATTATAACACTGGAGGATTGTATATGGATCAGTGTCGGAGTCAAAGTTTTCATTAAGGGGGTTCAAAGTATGAAGAAGTAAACATACGGAGAAGCTAATTAGGGATTCAACATCTACTATATGTACATAATCAATAATTTTAACCTTATATATATAGCGTAATTTTTTGCCCAAGAGGTTTCAGATGAACCCTTGATCCCACCTTGCTCCGCCGAGTGTGAGATGGGCCCATGTTTAGCTGCAAAGCATTGAGTTGCATAAATTTAGTGTAGTTGAGAGCAATAAATGTAATGGCTATGCAAGACGTTGATTTTTGGTCTTCTCCAGTTTGTCAAGTCATTGGGGCCACATAAGTTGGAAAATTTCTCTAAAACGAGTAGCTTTAATACATTGAAAATCCCCACGTGAGGAAGTAAGGCAAGTTAGGTAACAAGTATCTGAAGACGTATTAATATTGAGATGATAGAATGAACTGAAAAAAAGCATGCCTCAAAAGATATTTTAAAAACCATGAAGGCCAAAACACGGGAACTAGAATTTCAAACCGTACGAGTTCTGAATTTTAGAACGACGATTTCAAGTGGTAATAACTAGTTCTTAAGTTAATTTTCGTACATCTTTAATGAATTTTTAAAATACAAATCTACAGTTTGAGCAAACTTACTGCTCAGTTGAATCCAAAAAGGAGACCCCGTCACTGTTTAAAGTCTCAAAACCCCAGTGTTACTACGTCTTGCTAATATATGCACTTCTGGGGAAAGCTTTCACCTCTTTTCACTTAGGGCACCTTTGGTACGCTGTATTACGCTGAACTGCATTGGACAAAAAATAATACAGCATTTGGTGGACGTTTTCAGCCGGACTGTACTATTTCTAAAAATAGTATCCAATCACATTTTTGAGGCCATCTAAGATTCTGCTCCTTGACTATCTTAAAATAAAAATACAAAAATACGATCATTATATATTAATACTCTAATATTGTCCATTATATATTAATACATTCCATTATAATACAGTACAATCCAATATAAAAATATCCAATCCAGTGCGACGTACCGAACGAGCCCTTAACACTCTTGTTGATGCAATATGTAATGGCTAGTTCAGCCATCACTCAAACAAACTCCTTTTATTTGCCATCCCATGTAAAAATGTGCTAAATTAACTTTTACAAAAGTAACTAGAATTCTGTCCTAGAGATAAAAGGATACTAAACATGTTATAATCAACTATAAAATATTATCATGTAAAAATATTTCGCGAGCGTATAACATAAGTTAATAAAGGGAAAAAGCTCAAATTTACTAATGTGGAATCAAGATTATCCCATTATTTATGACTCGAATAATTGGGATCCCGCACGTCAAAAACGTCGTTTCCACACACGTGCACACGTAGTGCCAAGTATCGTAAATTTCATTAGTGAAAGAGATATTGGTACGTGAGTGAACGTTTGAGACATGAAATGATGGATGGTCGTTGGTTAAATGACACATATTCCACGTTGGTAAATGAAGGAAGAAGTGTACGAAGTGTAAGATCGAAACGAGGCGGAAAAGAGCCGCGTCGTCGCCACAGAGCCGGGCGCCGCGACGCCACCACCACAAGGGTCGCGTCACCCCAAGGGTAGAGCCGCAGCGCTTGATTGGACTTTGGCTACTAGAGCCGCATCGCTTCCCGGGCAGTGTCTGTGCGAACGGAAGTCCAAAAGTTTGGCTGATTATGGGGACGTTTTGAAGCATTCAAATTGCAGTTTTTCCTCCATAAATCAGTCATTATTTGGCTTTATTACTTGGTGTATTAAGTGGTCATTACATGACACTTGAATGACCATTACATGAGCACTTGAAGAGACATTCTTACACTACTATAAATTGAGGCCTTAGGCTCATTTGTAGAACACACCTCACTCTTGTATAGTTCAGATTTTTCTGAACTTCTTCCTCTCTAACATATATTTCAAACACTCAAAGGTTCTTCTTGAGAAACACTTGAGTTCCTTTTGCTCAATTGTTTGATGCTGTTTTATCTTGGGAGACAGTTGCCCATCAACGTAAAAAGATATATACGGGGCAATAATGTCTTAAGGACAGAGTGCTAACACTCGACTCAGCACATTTGTAACAAGTAGAGATTTAGTATCTCTTGATTTCAGGTTATCAAGATCAAGGAGCTTGTTGCAATTGAAACGAAGATCCAAAGACAGAAGATCCAAGACGGATTCAAGACAAGATCAAGACTACAAAACTCATTATTGTTGTCACAACTCATGTTAGGCTTCAAGCCTGTTGTATTGTAATTGTTTATCCTTTTGAAACACTAGTAGTAGTAATTGTATACTATTCCCGTACATCCATTGTGTAGATCACAATCTTAAAACATTATTTGTACTAGTGTTGGAAAGATGTATGCCAACAGATATGATACCAGATCTGGCTGTGGGTTGCTTGTTGAAACCAGTTCTGTGACAGTTCTATAAACAGTTCAAACACAGTCTCTGTCAACAAATCTGATTATAGTTTTGGATCTCTCTTTGACAATAGTTACAGATATGTCAAATGGGAAATATCTGTTGTTGACACTTGGAAAGCGGATGGAGAGGATGGCGTAGCTTTCAAACTTAGCTTGTCACGACCCGACGGACCGCTACTAAACGTCCTAATTGGACGTCATTACTAACCTGTCACTCTTAATCCATCTAATACAAAGATCTATAGAAATTTCGGCAGCACAACACTGCTTTTACAACATTTCCCTAAAATGGGCGAGCCGACAAAGCTGCCAAATCAACAACAGAACAACAATCATAATGGGCTAGCCGATCAGGCTACCACCAACCAACATTATGTACACAGAGGAATAATCAAAATAAGCAAGCCGGCAAGGCTGCGACTAGATAACAACAAGTACAACTGGGAACGCCCCAACACAGGGTATAACAACATCAAACCAAAACAAGGTACAAACGTCCAACCCACAATCGCTGCACCTAAGAGTGTAATATCGACATATGGCGACGGGACCCGTCGTGCCCAAAATATGCATAAGTCTGAAAGATAAAGGTGCATGCAAAATAATCGCTCCGGAACAAAGGAGCTCTCCAATCATTTGTAAATCCTAGACTGGAGGGTCACATATCTGAACACCTGAACCTGCGGGCATGAACTCAACCCCCCGGGAAAAGGGGGTCAGTACGATAGATGTACCAAGTATGTGGAACTGGAAAATACTGTACTAGAAATCATAACAGTTCAACGTAAAACAGTAGACGAGTAAGAATTCAACTTAAATGTATAACTGTACTCCATCAAATGAGAGTAATGAAAATCAGTTCTTCCCTTTTCAAAATATGCAAGTCAGGCCAAATTCATGAACTTCTATCCTCAGGATATAATAACACAGGACTCGAACCCGTCTAGGTACATATATAACATGGGACTCGAACCCAAGTAAGCATGTATATCGTGGGACTCGAACCCACGTAAATATATGGAATAATATAATGTCATGAGACTCGAACCCGCATCATGGAGAGCTAATCCATGGAATAATAATAAATCGGGAGTTGAACCCGCTTGGGACTCGAACCCAAGTAATATAATAATAATAGCCGGGACTCGAACCCGGAACATACTATATAGTGCCGACCCTCTATGTGAGAGACTCGGTGAATGTGTAATAGGACTCGGCACGAGTAGATATCATGAGCAACTTTATGCAATTTGAAATCATCTTTGACTTTCGATAATATCATCGTAATACACTCTTTACTGAAATCATAGGCACTTGTCATAACAATTTTCCTTTAAAACTAACTCCGTAGAAAATCATGTACGTCCGCCGTACTTTTATTAAAATCAAGTCAAATGAAAGTTTTTCACAAGGTCGTGCCAAAAATAGGGAAAAAGGATTTTCACAAAATCATGCCAAAGAAAGAATAGTCTCACATACCTTTTAAGCGAGCAAATCAACTAAATGCTAAGACATGCCTCGTCTAGTATGTCAACCTATAACAAGGAATGATACGCTCGTCAATTCCATGATTTCTAATGTAAGTTATATGACTAATGACTCTCTTATTCCTATAAAAATTTGGGCAGTATTTCATTTGTTTATGTGCGTATCCACAATTTTACCAATAATCCAAATCAACCAACAATTCAAATCCAACCAACAATCCAATTCAATCCAACAATCCAAATCAACCCAATGATCCAAATTAAACTAATGACCACTACCATTTCCATATGTAGTCAAAATTATTTAAACATTCAATTTATCAACTTCAATGACCATGAGAATTTATATATTTATTTCATGTCATTCCAACCCTTAATCCGTGTTAAAGAATAGTCCATGATAACAACTCACACTTTAGTTAACAATGAGAGGGAAATGCAATTCATATCTTCAATTACAATTCTATCTTAACACCAATTCATATCTTCAATTACAACAACATGCAATTTCATTTAAACTATAAAAGAAGAATTTTATACCTCGAATTCATCCAAAACAGTCCGAAAATCTGCTCACTGTCCAACCCTCTTTTCCCGTCGTTTAATCGATTTTTCTTCACTAATTCTTCACCTTTTCAACTCCAAATCCAACATGCATGAACCCCATAATATTAACCCATCATTTATGCATGTTTTCCTTCAAAATTTATCCCCAAAGTCGAAAATTTGGGGCTGGAAATCGACAGCAGTGGCGTTAATTGCCCACTGTTTTGCCAGATTTCCCCCCTCTATTGTGTGCTTTTGGTTTGGAAATTTTGTGTGGGATGATTAGTCTACTAAGATGGAGTAGGAACTTAATTTCTCTTGCTAGGAATGGGGAAGAAATTCGAGCAAGGTAGGGAGAGAAGGGAGGAGAAAATCTGATTTGTTGCTAAGTGAAAATGAGCTAATTAGGGTCATTTAAATTCTCATTTTCAGATTTTAAACACTACACTTTAGCCCCTTTAGATGTCACACTTTGCCCCTCTAAGTGTCTATTTAACTAAATCAATCCCACATCTTTTTAATCTAAATTCCCATTGCCTTAATTTCTTATTCTCGTATCTTTTAATTATCACAATATGTAATAATCCTCAAAAGAGAAATCTAAATAACTTATCATTTTAAATACTCATTGGCGTGTTCGTATCTTGTATTATTATATCTTATATCTGTTATCCGAATATTAACCTTAATGACGTTCTTAATCCTAGTCTTGACTTACGAGGTGTAACAATCCTGAACTTGAAGATACTGATGATAGTCATGATGACAAGGCTAAGGATGGAAATCGCAACATGTCCTCAAGTGTTTGAATTGTTCGCTCAGCTTGCCCATCTATTTGCGGGTGGAAAGCCGTTCTCAACTTAACTTTTTTCCCGAGACCCTGCTAGAAACTTTGCCAAAAGTGTGAGGTGAACTGGGAACCCCTATCTGAAATAATTTGTAAAAGAATCCCGTGTAACCGCACAATCTCCTTCAAATAAATCTGTGCGTACTGTGGTGCGCGATACATAGTCTTGACCGGTAAGAAATGGGCTGACTTTGTAAGCCGATCAACAATCACCCAAATAGAATCATACCCTTCTCGAGTTTTCGGTAGACCAGTTACAAAATCCATATGAATCGCCTCCCATTTCCACATGGGGACTCCAATGTCCTGAAGTAATCCGCCAGGTTTTTGATGTTCAGCTTTCACCTGCTGACATATAAGACACCTCCCGACAAACTCCGCAACGTCTTTCTTCATCCCGTCCCACCAGTAATTTACCTTGAGGTCCTGATACATTTTTGTTGACCCTGGATGAATGAAATATCTTGTGTTGTGACCCTCATCTAAGATCTTCCTCCTTAGATCCTTTACCTTAGGAACACATAACCTACCCTTATACTGAAGGGTTCCGTCATTATCTCCCAATGTAAACTGTGAAGGTTTTCCCTGTTGAATCCTCTCCCGAAATCCAACAAACTCCGTATCCTCAAACTGACTTTCTTTTATTTCTGAAGCTAAGGCAGACTGCGAGGTATCATGTACCACCACCCTACCTTCACCGATCTCAGTTAAACTAACCCCGAGGTTTCCCAATCTTTGTACCTCACGAACAATACCCCTCTTTTGTATTGCCAAATGGGCCAAACTGCCCATTGATCTCCATCGAGTCGTCGACCACCACGTTAGCTTTCCTGGGATGGTAAAGAATACTAAGGTCATAATCCTTAAGCAACTCTAACCATCTTCTTTGTCGGAGATTCAAATCCTTCTGCGTGGTTATGTACTGCAAACTCTTATGATATGTAAATATGTCCATATGCACACCATACAAATAATGTCTCCATATTCGTAAGGCAAACACCACCGCAGCCAATTCCAAGTCATGAGTTGGGTAATTCTTCTCATGTATCTTCAACTGTCTAGATGCATACGCAATAACCTTTCCAAACTGCATCAAGACACATCCTAACCCAACTCTAGAGGCATCGCAATAGGCGTGAACCCTTCTTGTCCCGATGGTAAGGTTAGGGTGGTGCGATGATCAACAATTCCTTTAGTTTCAAAACTTGCTTCACATGCTTCGACCATCGGTATAACCGCTTTTGAGTCAACCGGGTCGAGGAGCGTGAGACTAGAAAAACCTTTACGAATCTTCTATAATACCCACCAAACCCAAGAAACTTCTAACCTCTGTCAGTGGTCGGTTTTGGCGATTCTTCATCTTCTATCTTACGGGGTCTACCATAATTCCATCCCTTGACACAACATGACCCAAAAAGGCTACCTTTTCCAACCAAAATTCACACTTTGAAAATTTAACATATAGTTTCTCCTATTTCAAGACTTGAAGCACTACCCTCAGATGCTCTTCATGTTCTTCAACACTCTTACTGTAAATTAGGATATCATCTATGAACACAATCACGAACAAATCTAGGAATGGTTTGAAGATTCTGTTCATTAAATCCATAAAAGCCGATGGGGCATTAGTTAATCCAAAAGACATGACCAAGAACTCATAATGGCCGTATCGGGTTCTAAAGACTGTTTTGGATATATCATCTGGATTTATTTTCAGCTGATGATATCCCGAACGAAGATCAATATTGGAAAAATAGCTAGATCCCTGAAGTTGGTCAAAAAGATCATCGTTTCTTGGTAATGGATATCGGTTCTTGATCGTGACCTTATTGAGCTGCCGATAATCGATGCACATTCGGAGCGATCCGTCTTTCTTCTTCACAAACAGGACTGGTGCACCCTGAGAAAGCGAGGCCTTATAAAGCCTTTATCCAGAAGATCCTTCAATTGTTCTTTTAACTCCCTCAATTCAGCTAGGGCCATTCGATATGGAGGAATAAAAATTGGTCTTGTACCCGGAATTAACTCTATAGCAAACTCCACTTCTCTATCCGGAGGAAGGCCTGGATGATCTTCAGGAAAAACCTCCGGAAAATTTTGAACAATAGGAACATCATTCACTGCTGGGGATTCTTTTTGGGTATCCACTATATTAGCCAGATATGCGTACTCCACTCTGTGACTTCTCAATAACTTTTGATCCCCAAGGTAGGAAATAAACTGACCTGAGGATATTCCAATCCTACCCCTTGTAACAACTTCTGGTTCTCCAGGAAAAGTTAATCTCACTATCTTTCGCCGATAATATAATATGGCATAACATGCTGACAACCAGTCCATACCCAAAATGACGTCGAAGTCTACCATATCAAGTAGTACTAGGTTCACCATTGTTCCCCTGCCATTCTCTTCTAATGGAAAATTATTTACCACCTGAGAGGCCCAAATTGAGGCCCCCTACTGGTGTCATAACCTCAAAAGGTTAACTTAAATAAGAAGGTTCTACGTGTAAATTCTTAGCAAAGCCCATTGACACATATGAAAATGTAGAGCCGGGATCATATAATACAAATGCAGGAATACTCGAGACCAGTAAAATACCTGTGACCACCACATTAGATGCTTCTGCCTCATTCCTCTGGGGCAAAGCGTAGAGCCGGTTAGAATTGTTGGGTTGTTGACCTCCCTGACTCTGGCGGGGTTGGTTTCCCTGATTTCCCCTGTAGGCAGCTGTGGTTGCTTCTGACCTCCCCTGAATAGATTGAGTTTGGGTCATCTTTTTGCAATCCCTGGCATAGTGGCCTGACTCTCTGCAGTTATAACATGCCTTCATTAAGAGCCGGCATTCTCCAGTGTGTTTCCTTTGACAAATCTTACAAATCGGTTTGTCACCTCCTGTGTTAGGGTTGGTGGCCTTATCCTTGCTACCTTGGTAATTAAACCAACTGTGCCCCTTAGGCTTGAAATAAGACTGGCCCACAGATTGGTTCGGTCCTGAAGATCCCTTACTAAACTCCTGCTTCTGATTTTGACTCTGATTAAATGATCCCGACGTCCGAAATCTCTTCTGCGAATATTCTCTTTTTGCTTTAGCGAAACCTTCTACCCTCAAAGCCATATCGACAATCTGAAGATAAGTTCGATCGTTGGCTAACGCCACCACATTCTCTGCTATGTTCGGGTTTAAACCCTTAACAAATCGCTTGACTCTATCCCTTTCTGTAGGGACGACATGTGTGTTGTATGCCGATAACCTCACGAACTGTGTATCATATTCTTTTACACTGCGGTCACCTTGCTTCAACTGTTCAAACTCCCGTCTGAGCACATCCTTGCGCGTATTAGGCATGTATTTCTCAATGAATGTCGCTCTGAACCCTCCCCAAGTCATTGGTGGTGACATCGGGGGACAATTTTTTCTAAAATTCCTCCACCACACCCCTGCATCATCCACTAGTCGTGCGCTTACCAAGTTGACGCCCTGCGTCTCCATGCATCCCAATGTGAACATTAAGTCTTCAACTTCATCGAGGAATACTATCGGGTCAGCCTTGGGGTCCTTCCCTGCGTAAAGTGGTTCTCTTCTCCTCATAAAATTTGGCCATAGCCTATCAGGTACTGCTTGAGCTTCTACACTCTCGGTCCGTGGTGCGCATGATCGGTCCTGGGCATACAGTTCGGGCTATGACCGAGACACTAGGTGCGAGCGAAACCATGTGTGGAATCGGTATCATTAACTCTATGAGTCTATCTAGTTTTTGTCCCACCGTTTCTTGGGCCATTTGACTCTTGTTCTCTCCAACATTTTCTCCGACATTTTCTCCGCTCCCTTCAGACACCACTACGTCAACTGGAGGTACATAAGCTTCGTGATAAACCTCCTCTTGAGCCCCCGGGATTTGTGAATTCACCATTTTCTGTGAATACAAACACACTCATATTTTAGAAGACGGAATGTCTACTCTAGCTCTTAAAATTTTCTTATAGTTCATAAGCATGCAACACCACAAGGAAACGCAGATTAACTAAACAAAAATGACAACTCATAACTTGCATTAATAATGCTTCATTCCTCATATTTGAAAATATTTCATGAAATTACAATACATCAGAGCATGTCATTCTATTCCATTCCATATAGCTCTCTTACTCGAACATGCACCTAGTACAACACGTTCTAAAGGGCTTAACCGCATAATTCGCCTATTCTGCCGATTGGCATTCAACTCCCTGTGAACCTTCTTCCTTGATTCCCTTTCCATTTCGCTTATTCTTTCCATTACTACTATTACCTGAAATAAAAATTTGGTCAAGGAATCTTCTGTAACATCTCCTCTTAGCATCTTTGCCCCTCTGAATGAGGATCAGAATTTTTCCAGGACAGAGTTGAATATTATCTGTAATATGACTCCAATCGGAAAGTTGAAGAAGGTCGGGTCGTAGGAACGCCTCTTCTGTCTACTCCTAAGCAAATACACACAAAGTACGATTGTGTCGCCCATATACTCGTTAAAATCATCTCCCGAGTTCATCTTACGACGCATGAATTCCTTCTGAGCTTGCATTTCCTTTGCCTGTTCCTCGAGTACTTCCCTCTTTGTTGGAACTCGCCTTATAATCACCATATACACAATAATTATTGGTCATTATAACGTTGTACAATCTTCTTCCTAACCCGCGTGAAAAAGGTAGTGCAAGAATCAAGTCTTGAAAAAGACTCCAGATAGGCACGAGAGGAGTATGAAAGAAGGGAAACTTTAGGATGTTATTCCGTTCACTTATTATTAAGGTGGCGCGCACACCGTCGCAATAAGTAACCGTTCAAACACCCAACTCGAAGAAACTCCCTAGAATCTCCTAACCTGGTTTAGCTTTGATACCAACTTGTCACGCCCCGACTTTTCCTAAGCCTTTACTTAGGGCGTGATGACACCTGGACAATTATTTCCCACCAGGAGCACCATTTAATTCTCTTTATTTATAAATTTAAACTTATATTTAAATATGGGACTATTAATAACAATAAAAATAAAGACATATATTTATGACTTTATTGAAAACATAACGCGAGCCCATGCTCGTACAAATACTGTTTCTACACAAACATACTGACAAAGATTATTCTATATTGAAAAAGAGACCATCCCACACGGGTATTTCCCGATACACTGAAACTGACATTCTGAACCTGACGAGTACCAAGCCCGAAGCAATGGATTTGGTACGACCAGAGGTTGCGCGACGATCGCTAGCCTTGACGTGGAGTCTTTCCTCTATCACGCTTTCCTGAAACATGTTAAATAAAGAGTCAGCCCTACCATCCGGGGCTGAGTGAGAACCTTACCCTGCAATTCAAAGTAACACCACAATATTCCAAGTGCAATCACATTATAACGTAATAAGCATATTGCAAAAACATATTAGGTTACAACACTTTTAAATATGCAGCAACTCCTCATAGGAAATTCTCAGTTTAACTAACACTTTATTTTATCTCGTATTATACGTTAAGATATTCCCTTGCATTTCCATATATTTGTTGCATTTATATATTTGTGAACGCGTATTCACTTTTCATATTTGTCGCGGCGTGCAACCCGATCCAAAGTATTTATATATAGGTGAACACGTATTCATCTTTCATATTTGTTGCGGTGTGCAATCCGATCCATTATGTTTACGTATTTGTGAACGTGTATTCACTTTACGTTTTGTTGCGGCGTGCAACCCGATCCATTATGTTTACGTATTTGTGAACGCGTATTCACTTTACGTTTTGTTGCGGCGTGCAACCCGGTCCATTATATATTTATATATTTATGTGAACACATATTCACTTTTCATATTTTTCAGAGGGTCAAATAAATAATATTCTCTTTCCCAACATTCCGCCATTCATACTTGTAATGATTATAACTTTTCAACCATAACTCAAACTAAGGTGTTTCTCAAGCTGAAACTAAGGTAAGACGAGGATCTTTCGCTGTACCAAATTTCATTTAAAAATACTTTGGGCAACTAACACAAACTTATCCTTAAAGCAGCCACATGAAATTTGTTTCGACAGAATTTTTATTAAACAGAACCAAATCTTAGAATAGTCATAACTCCTAATTTGTAAACCCGTTCAAGCCCCATAAAATCTCAAAACGACGAGAACATAGAGCTACACATCTAAATGTGAACCATCCTTTCATATTCTGTACCATTTGATACAGTTTTACACTTTTATTCGCTGCCCTTCCTGGATCTCGATAGATCCGAGGCATAAACTTTAAACAACGATAACTCTCAATCAGTAAGTCGGATAGACCTCCGTAAGGTCTCAAAATGTCCACAACATAGATATCTAGAATTTTCATTTAACACCAATTTTCATATTTCTCACGGATTTGTACAGTTGTACGTTTCAACATCCTGCCCTTCTGGATTCCGATGAATCCGAGGCAGCAACTTCAAACTACAACAACTCTCAACTCGTAAGTCCGTTTTAACCCCTATTTAGCTATATATGTCCGTAACAGAGATATTTACAACCATGTAAATTTTTTATATAATTATAATTAGTAAAACTCAATAAAAACAGTCCGTAATTATGCCTTTCCGAATTTCGGCCAAATCTAAGGCAGGAACTTTGAACTATGATAACTTTTAAACCGTATGTCAATTTTATCTCATTTTTTGTTCTATATGATCATAATAGAGAGGTGTACCATTCTTTATAATTTCATCAAATTCTAACAATTATAACTCAGTGAAACCAATTCGTAAAGTTCATGATGCAATTAGTTGTCTAAACAATCAAAAGCTCATTATTTCTTTTCAACACTCAATTCTTATTCTAACATGTATTGAACTTAAAATAAAGGATGTTATCAAGAATTTATGAGTGAGAAAACTCACCTTGTACGTGTGAAATGATTGTTGTTCAGTTGCTACAAGGGACCCTTGCTCCCTAGTATTTCTTTTTATTGTTGTTCTTCTTGCCCTCTTGTTTTTTCCAGATTTTCCCTCTTCTTGTTCACTTGTTTTTTCCTGATTTTCTAATCTTTATGCTATGTAATTTGTTTGTGTGTAAATACAATGTATAAGTGGAGATGATTGTATAACTTATGGGAGGGGGAAAGCCAAGAGATTGAAGGGAAATGAAAAGGGCGGAGGGACGTGCACTACCATTGGCTTCAATGCCTTGTTAACATCATGTGCAGCATGCATTTTGCCTTTTAATGTTTTTTTTATGTTATTATTATTTTCATTTTATCTATCTATTTATCTAACTTTAACACTAACTTCATCCCATGCAATTTATTCTTTGTTTTCTTATATATATGTATATTTATTAAAACCAACCAAAAACTATATATATTTTTTCCGAATTTTACAAACATTCTCCCCCCCTTAGAAACATTCGTCCTCGAATGTTCATAACAAGTCTCAAGTTCTAGAAATTTCGGCAGAGCCTTCTTTATAATAGTGTCTATCCATCTATATCCAGCAACCCCACAGATGCCACACAGGGCTATAAATAAACACATATATATAGTTTACCAACACCATAATCAAATAAGGGAGTTAGATTGAATTACCTAGGGGCATAGGGAATAAGCGAGAATACTTCTTCTTCATCTCGTCCTCTGCCTCCCAAGTCATTTCCTCTCTATTATTGTTCCGCCATAACACCTTGACGGATGCAACATCCTTAGTCCGTAGTCTCCTGACTTGGCGATCCAATATGGCCACGGGACTCTCCTCATAGGACAACTCCTCAGTCACCTGGACATCGTCCACTGGGAAGACTCTGGAAGGATCGCCAATACACTTTCGTAGCATAGAAACATGAAAGACTGGATGTACTGCTTTCAAGTCTGCGGGTAGGTCCAACTCATAGGAAACTTGTCCTACTCTGCGAATGATCTGATAAGGCCCAATATACCTCGGGCTACGTTTCCCTCTCTTCCCAAATCTCATCACACCCTTCATGGGTGACACCTTCAAGAATACCCAGTTGTCGATCTGAAACTCTAGGTGCCGACGCCGATTATCAGCATATGACTTCTGTCGACTCTGAGCTGCTAGTAATCTCTCCTGTATGAGTTTCACCTTGTCGACAACCTGCTGAACTATGTATGGAACAATCAACTGAGTCTCACCTACGTCAAACCAACCAATGGGCGACCTGCACTTCCTCCCATACAAAGCCTCATACGGGACCATGTGAATGCTAGAGTGGTAGCTGTTATTGTAAACAAACTCCATTAGTGGCAAGTGATCATCCCAGCTACCTCTAAAATCAATAATACAAGCCCTCAACATATCCTCCGTGTATGCGTAGTGCGCTGCTGCCCGTCCGTCGAGGATGAAATGTCAGATCTTGAGACTCACCTGCGTTCCCAATCCCTTCTGAAATGATCTCCAGAAGTTAGCCGTGAACTAGGCTCCTCGGTCAGATATGATAGATATAGGAACCCTATGCAGCCTTACTATCTCTCTGATGTATAATCTAACATAGTCCTCGACTGAATAAGTAGTTCGGACTGGAAGAAAATGGGCTGATTTTGTCAGCCTATCTACAATAACCCAGATGGAATCACACTTCCGCTGAGTACGAGGCAAACCTGTAATAAAATCCATATTAATCACCTCCCACTTCCAAGTCGGGATCTCTATCGCCTGCAGTAACCCGCCAGGCTTCTGATGCTCGACCCTAACCTGCTGATAATTTGGGCATTGTGCAACACATTCTGCTATGTCTCTCTTCATGTCATTCCACCAATATAAGCACCTAAGGTTATGCTACATTTTCGTTGACCCTGGATGAATGGAATAACGAGCATTGTGTGCTTCACCCATAACCTTCTGCCGCAGTCCTGCAACATCCGGTACACATAACCTACCCTCATACCGTAGCACGCCATCAGGGGCTACCTCAAATAAATCCTTCTCCTTTCGGAGAGCTGCATCTCTATATCGTGCCAGAATAAGGTCCTCATACTGACATCTCTTCACCTCTTCTATGATAGAGGACTCGGCAACTCCTCGAACAAGAATGCCACTATCTTCAGAATCCGCCAACCGGACTCCAAGACTAGCTAGCCTATGAATCTCCCGGACCATCTCTTTCCTGTCCGGCTGTACATCCGATAAACTACCCATGGATCTACGGCTGAGAGTATCTGCCACAACGTTGGCCTTCCCTGGGTGGTACAAGATATCAACATCATAGTCTTTCAACAACTCTAGCCATCGTCGCTGTCGTAGATTCAATTCCTTCTGCTTAAAGATGTATTTAAAACTCTTATGATTCGTGTAAATATCAACATGGACACCATACAAGTAATGTCTCCATATCTTCAAAGCATGAGTCACCGCTGCTAGCTCTAAATCATGAGTGGGATAATTCTTTTCATGTTTTCTAAGCTGTCGGGAGGCATAAGCTATAACTCTGCCATGCTACATCAACACACAACCTAACCCGACACCTGAAGCATCACAATAAATCACATACCCGTCTAACCCCTCAGGAAGAGTCAAAACTGGAGCCGTAGTCAACTTATCCTTCAATAGCTAAAAACTGTTCTCACAAGCATCGGTCCACTGAAACTTAGCTGCCTTCTGGGTTAGCTTAGTCAAAGGCGCTGAGATCGAGACAAAATGTTCCACAAACCTCCTTTAATACCCTGCTAGACCCAAAAAATTGCGTACCTCAGTAGGTGTAGTGGGTCTGGGCCATGTCTTCACTGCCTCAATCTTTTGAGTATCCACGCGAATACCATCTGCCCCGACAATATGCCCCAAGAATGCCACTGAGGCCAACCAGAACTCACATTTCGAAAATTTGGCATACAACTGCCGGTGCCGGAGGACTCCAAGTATTGTCCTCAAATGGTCTGCGTGCTCCTGCTCTGAGCGAGAATATACCAGGATGTCATCAATGAATACTATAACAAATGTATCCAAAAATGGTTTGAACACCCGGTTCATTAGGTCCATGAACACTGCTAGAGCATTAGTCAACCCAAACGACATCACCTTGAACTCATAATGCCCGTACCGGGTCCTGAACGCAGTTTTTGAGATATCTGCCTCTCTAACCCGTACCTGATGGTAACCGAATCGCAGATCTATCTTCGAGAAATATTTCGCACCTTGCAACTGATCGAACAAATCATCAATCCGGGGAAGGAGGTACCTATTCTTGATGGTTACCTTGTTCAGCTGCCTATAGTCAATGCACATCCGCAACGAACCATCCTTCTTCTTTACAAATAGCACCGGTGTACCCCATGGAGATGCACTAGGCCTAATAAAGCCCTTCTCTAATAGGTCTCTCAACTGTTCCTTCAACTCCTTCAATTATGCAGGTGTCATTCTATAACGAGGAATGAATATAGGTTGGGTACCTGGCAATACATCTATGCTGAAATCTATCTCCCGCTCTGGAGAAAGACCTGGTAGATCATCTGGGAACACATCCGGAAACTCACTGACTATCGGAACTGACTGAAGAGCCTGTACCTCGGCCTCCGTATCATGTACCCGAACTAAGTGATAAATACACCCCTTTCGAACCATCTTCCTTGCCTTGAGGTATGAAATAAACTTACCACTCGGCGATGCGGTATTCCCTTTCCATTCAATAATCGGTTCTTATGGAAACTGGAATCGAACCAACTTCTCTCGACAATCAACGTTGGCAAAACAAGAAGCCAACCAATCCATACCCATAATAACGTCGAAGTCGGTCATATCCAACTCTATCAAATCTGCTGAGGTACGACGGCTATATATCGCCACCGAGCAATTCTTATACACACGCCTAGCTATAACCGAATCTCCCACCGGTGTAGCTACCTCGAATGGTTCTATCGGCTCAGGTTCTATCCCTATACTACTAGCAACAGGAGGGGATATATAGGACAAGGTGGAACCTGGATCAATCAAAGCATACACATCATAGAAAAATACCGATAATGTACCTGTGACAACATCTGGTGATGCCTCCTGATCGCGTCTACTGGTCAGTGCATAAATGCGGTTCGGAGGACCGTCAGAACTGGAACCCCTGCCACGGCCTCTGCCACGGTCAGCTGATGTCTGAGTACCCTTCCCGATGGGGCGCATAACTGTAGATAACGATGAACCGGCAATAGAACCCGTAGGCTGTCATAGTACCCGTGCCATCTCTATACGGACACTCCCTCTGTCTATGGCCCTGACGACCGCAGGAATAACAGGCTCCTGAAGCAGCATGACACTCCTCAAAATGGGTCCTACCATATCGAACACACCGAGGCAAAGGTGGCCTCGCCTGACTAGGAACCCGAGACATGTGTGAACCCGAAGCTCTAGAACTCTGACCGAACCCCGGACGGTCGTACTTACCAAGGCGTGAAGGAGCACTTTGTCTTTGGTGGGAGGAATACGGTATCTTCTTGAAATTGCTCGCCTCAGAAATCACCCGAAATTCCCGATGATCTGTCCCTCTTATGCTGGCCCCTACCATGGTCTCCATCCAGCCGTCTCCCTCTATGTCGCTCCTCGATTCCCAGCGCAAATACCTGAATATGAGCAATATCCATGCTCGGCTAAAACACTGTTGTCATGCACCCATCAATAAGATAGTGGTCTAACCCCATCACGTAACGGTGTACCCTATCTGTCATGTCTGCTACCATAGTAGGTGCATACCGGTCCAATGAGTCAAACTCCAGGCTATACTCTCTAACCGTCCTCCCATTCAGCCGTAACTGTAGAAACCTGTCGACCCTGGCCCGTCTCATCTCTGGAGGCAGAAAGTGGCCAAGAAATGCCTCTGAAAACTCATCCCATACTGCAGGAGGAGCACCCTCGCCCCTGGACAACTCCCATGACTCAAAGCAGTTGACTGCTATATCGCGCAACCGGTATGAGACCAATATAACTGACTCCATCTTTGAGGCCCTGATCACTCTCAACGTCCTCTGTGTCTGGCGGATGAACTCATAAGGATCATCCTCGGGCCTTGACCCATAAAACTCCGGCGGACTGCAACTCAAAAAGTTTCTAACCCTCAAACTGCGCCACTAGGGTTAATCGCTTCGGCTCGCTGTATATGCCTTACTACTATCCTTGCCAATAGCTGGACTGTCTCTCTCAAATCTCCATCCTGTGCCCCTGGCTGAGGAACTGAAGGCTCAGGTACTGGAGTCTCGGATATGGGTGATGTTGCCCACTAAGAGGAAGCCTCTGGAACTGGTGATGAGGCAAAACTCGTCGTCGGGGGCACACTCTCAAGAGTAGACCGCGTGCGGGACCTGGTAGCTCTCTGTACTCGACTAGTGTCCCCTACTGTAGATTTGCCCTTCTGGGCCACTGGCGCCTTCCTCGGAGGCATAGCTGTAAATATAGTAAACCTATCAGAAAATGGATCATCCTAATAACACAGCCCTATAGCATGATTTAAGAGATGGAAGAATAGAAACAATCCCAAATGTCCGACAGCCTCCTGTGTATAAGTATGGTGCACAACATACCCATACACAAGACTCTACTAGACACGGTCTGTAGACATTCCGAGGACTAACCGCTCTGATATCACTTTTTGTCACGACCCGACCCGACGGGCCACGACTAAACGTCCTAATTGGACGTCATTACTGACTTGTCACTCTTAATCCATCTAATACAGAGATCTATAGAAATTTCGGCAGCACAACGCTGCATTTACAACATCTCCCTAAAATGGGCGAGCCGACAAGGTTGCCAAATCAACAACAGAACAACAATCATAATGGGCTAGCCGACCAGGCTGCCACCAACCAACATTATGTACACATATGAATAATCAAAATAAGCAAGCCGACAAAGCTGCCACTAGATAACAACAAGTACAACCGGGAACGCCCCAACACAGGGTAAAACAACATCAAAACCAAAACAAGGTACAAACGTCCAACCCATCGCTTCTGGACCTCTAAGAGTGTAATACTGACATATGACGGGACAGGACCCCGTCGTGCCCAAAATATGCATAGGTCTGAAAGATAAAGGTCTGTACCAAAATAGCTGGCTCAGGAACAAAGGAGCTCTCCAACTGCTGCATGCAATCCTAGGCGGAGGGTCACCTATCGAACACTGAACTGCGGGCATGAACGCAACCCAGGGAAAAAGTCGATGCGATAGATGTACCAAGTATGTGGAATCGGAAAATCTTGTACTAGAAATCATAACGATTCAACGTAAAGCGATGAGCGAGTAAGAATTCAACTTAACTGTATAACTGTACTCCATCAAATGAGAGTAATGAAAATCAGTTCTTCCCATTTCAAAATATGCAAGTCAGGCCAAAATCATGAACTTCTATCCTCAGGATATAATAACACGGGACTCGAACCTGTCTAGGTACATATATAACATGGGACTCGAACCCAAGTAAGCATGTATATCGTGGGACTCAAACCCACGTAAATATATGGAATAATATAATGTCATGAGACTCGTACCCGCATCATGGAGAGCTAATCCATGGAATAATAATAAATCGGGAGTTGAACCTGCTTGGGACTCGAACCCAAGTAATATAATAATAATAGTCGGGACTCGAACCCGGAACATACTATATAGTGCCGACACTCTATGTGAGAGACTCGGTGAATGTGTAATAGGACTCGACACGAGTAGATATCATGAGCAACTATATGCAATTTGAAATCATCTTTGACTTTCGATAATATCATCGTAATACACTTTTTACTGAAATCATAGGCACTTGTCATAACAATTTTCCTTTAAAACTAACTCCGTAGAAAATCATGTACGTCCGTCGTACTTTTATTAAAATCAAGTCAAATGAAAGTTTTTCACAAGGTCGTGCCAAAAATAGGGAAACAGGATTTTCACAAAATCATGCCAAAGAAAGAATAGTCTCACATACCTTTTAAGCGAGCAAATCAACTAAATGCTAAGACATGTCTCGTCTAGTATGTCAACCTATAACAAGGAATGATACGCTCGTTAATTCCATGATTTCTAATGTAAGTTATATGAATAATGACTCCCTTATTCCTATAAAAATTTCGGCAGAATTTCCTTTGTTTATATGCGTATCCACAATTTTATCAATAATTCAAATCAACCAACAATTCAAATCCAACCAACAATTCAATTCAATTCAACAATCCAAATCAACCCAATGATCCAAATTAAACTAATGACCACTACCATTTCCATATGTAGTCAAAATTATTTAAACATTCAATTTATCAACTTCAATGACCATGAGAATTTATATATTTATTTCATGTCATTCCAACCCTTAATCCGTGTTAAAGAATAGTTCATGATAACAACTCACAATTTTGTTAACAATGAGAGGGAAATGCGGAGCTTTTCTACATTTTCTTAAACTTTGATTCCTTTAGGACTTTCGTAAGCAATTACAACATTGTTTATGCATATTCTCGATGAAATTACCAGCATTATTACACCACCAATTCAGCCCCTAAACAGTCCCTAATTCGCGACGACGAGGTCCGACAATTCCTTAATTGTTATGGTTCAAAAACACATTGCCTCGGCTCTTCTTTTAACTCTTTATACCCAATCCGTATTTCACTACTTCCATATAACAATTACAACTTTAAACTATCAATATTTCCTTACAAGTTCATCATGCAATTAGTAACCATACTATAATACAACAATCAAACTTAGTGTATACAAAACAGTTCCAATCGGCGTATATATTCCAATACAATCATATGCATTTCATATTTCCAATTCCATCTTAACACCAATTCATATATTCAATTACAACAACATGCAATTTCATTTTAATTATAAAAGAAGAATTTTATACCTCGAATTCGTCCAAAACTGTCCGAAAATCTGCTCACTGTCCAGCCCTCTTTTCCCGTCGTTTAATCGATTTTTCTTCACTAATTCTTTACCTTTTCAACTCCAAATCCAACATGCATGAAACACATAATGTTAACCCATCATTTATGCATGTTTTCCTTCAAAATATATCCCCAAATTTCGAAAAAATTGGGGTTGGAAATCGGCAGCAGTGGCGTTAATTGCCCACTGTTTTGGCAGATTCCCCCCCCCCCCCTCTATTGTGTGCTTTTGGTTTGGAAATTTTGTGTGGGATGATTTAGTCTACTAAGATGGTGTAGTAACTTAATTTCTCTTGCTAGGAATGGAGAAGAAATTCGAGCAAGGTAGGGAGAGAAGAGAGGAGAAAATCTGATTTGTTGCTAAGTGAAAATGAGCTAATTATGGTCATTTAAATTCTCATTTTCAGATTTTAAACACTACACTTTAGCCCCTTTAGATGTCACACTTTGCCCCTATAAGTGTCTATTTAACTAAATCAATCCCACATTTTTTTAATCTAAATTCCCATTGCCTTAATTTCTTATTCTCGTATCTTTTAATTCCCACAATATGTAATAATCTTCAAAAGAGAAATCTAAATAACTTATCATTTTAAATACTCATTGACGTGTTCGTATCTTGTATAATTATATCTTATATCCGTTATTCGAATATTAACCTTAATGACATTCTTAATCCTAGTCTTAACTTACGAGGTGTAACAATCTTGAACTTGAAGATACTGATGATAATCATGATGACAAGGCTAAGGATCAAGGAAGAGTTGTTGTCACCGCTCCTGAGAGTGGTGGAAACAAACGCACACGAGAGGTGAAGGATATCAACTGGGACAAGAGGAGAAGACTGAAGATGATGTTCTATCTTGAAACAAAAGGTCTACATCTGTCCCAGACAAAGGATTCGAAGAATGGTGAGGATGATATGGACACTCAGTTCAACGAAGAGACTGATATGGGCCATATTCCAAAGGTATGAGTTAACTTTTGATTCCTTGTCAAAATTGAGATTAAAGATACTTTCTGAATAAAAGTGAATAAAGCAAGGCTAGGAATATGAAGTGTTTTAAAGACTTATATTCTCTACACTTTAAAATCACAAGTTTAATCTCACTTACCTTCCCGTTTATGATTGGACTGTTATAAACAACGACCTAAAAAGAATGGACTTAGATTGTAATAAACTGGATTTATGGACAATCCTAAGAAAGGGAAGAGGACTAAGGACAAGGACTAGAGACAAACCTCTCACCGTTTCTGACAGAAGATCTGTCTTTTGACAGGATAATAGTGGACACTCAGTCATACAAAGCCTACGGGCGACTGGAGTGGTCTAGATCCGTCTCATGATAGGAAAATATTGGACACTCAGTCATACGAAGCCTACGGGCGACTGGAGTGGGCCAGAGTTTCCAGATCTTAAATGATTTGAAGGCTAAAAGAAAGGCAAAAAAAATTGGACACTCAGTCTGCCAAGGCAACTGGAGTGTGCCAGAGTATCTAGATCTCATACGATCAGGTTATGCCCTAATCACGGGCAAGAGGTTGTTCATGTGAAACAACACTACCTCCAAAGTAAAAGGAGTTGAAGAAGTTGTCCTCAAAAGGACTTAAGGGAATGAGATCACTCTAACAAGAGGTGATACATGTCCCAAACTTGGTTCAATGATGATGTTGGTCAAACTGGCTTGAGTCTAGTCCAACAGGTCTGTAATAACTATGAATGGTACAGTACATCTGTAGCCAATAGAATGATATATTTGTAATTCGTGCATCTATGCCTTCCTAGGCTAAGACACGTTGAATACAAAGTCATTCAAAAGCTAACTAAGTTGAGATTGTTGTCGTCTGTCGACATAAACTCTCTAATGTATGTGAGGTAGACGAAGAGGCAAAATAACCTTTCCATTCCGTCGAAGGAATAGCGAAAGAAGAACCTCTCCTCTACATCATAGTCACGCCTACGTGGATGATTTGATGCTTGTACAAATAGAGGGGGGGGGGGCACAAGTACATTGTGATTTTCATCAATGATGGTACAACTAGGGGTGTACAAAACAAGATCGGACCGGAAAACCGGACCGGACCGGTGGATTCCGGTCCGGTCCCCGGTCCGTCGAAATGGTGGATTTCGGTTTTCCGATCCGGGTAAAAACCGGTTTTTTTTTTTTAAAAATAAATAAATTTCCAATATTGAAATTGACATTTCCGGACACATTACCACGAAATTTGAACGTTGAAATCTATTGTATATCGCGAGATATTTAGCTTTAAAAATAGAAAAAACGTAACAATTTGGGGGAAAATTCAAATTGAGCGGGGAAAAATACGTTTTTCAGAAAATTGGCATGGCCACGGTTTGACCACCCTCGTATCGAAAAAATACGCAAAATCAATTTTTTTTTTTAGGTGAAACGGACGTCCGAGCGCAAAGTTACGATCATATAAAGTTTGATCAATTTACAACTATTTTACTTTCTTCTCTCCCTACCTATAATTTATGTCGATGCTTTAGGAATGTACAAATTCCAAATAGAAAATAGAAAATATAAATGTGGTGTGTAACTTTAATTAATGAGTAGTTCAGTAGTTCGTATACGAACCAAGTACATTTGGTGGGTTTCTTTAAGTTAGTCATATTAATGAAATAAAGTATATTGAAGGATAAGGAAAAAAACAAACATATTTAATGAGATTGATAAACGAACACATTGTTAAAAATTTATAATTTATAAATTGCATTTAACAAAAAAAATAAAAAATCCGGTCCAACCGGACCTCGGTCCGGAAAATTTCCGGATTCCGGTTCCGGTCCATTCCGATTTCGGTCCGGTTCTGGATCGGGGAACACCCCTAGGTACAACGTATTGTATCTTTTGTTGAGGAACAAAGATTAATCTGTTGAAGCGGATGAGCGCTACAAAACAGAGTTGCAAAACTACTAAGTCTACGGATTGAGGAATTCGTAGTGATAGAGGGGGAAAATGCGAAACATCGTTTATCAAACGACTGCTCCTTACTCACCTAAGTCTAACGGTGCTAGCCAAGCGCAAATCCGTACGCCCAAGTAATGTGGGCAAGGTGATCCTTACCGCTAATGCGAGTCTTAACGAGAACTCTGCATGAGGATAATGATAACCCTCCATGTGAAGCATGGAAAGGATCCCATCTACAAATGTTGTGATACGGGGTAGTGTCACCACGGAGCCGTGACGCAACCACTACAAGGGCCGCGACACCCCAAGGGTAGGGTTGCGGCGCTTGAGTGGACTTTGGATACTGGAGTCGCGGCGCTTCCCGGGCAGTGTCTGTGCGAACGAAAGTCCAAAAGTTTAGCTGATTATGGGGACGTTTTGGAGCATTCAAATTGCAGTTTTTCCTCCATAAATCAGCTATTATTTGGCTTCATTACTTGGTGTATTAAGTGGACATTACATGACACTTGAATGACCATTACATGGGCACTTGAAGAGACATTCTTACACTACTATAAATTGAGACCTTAGGCTCATTTGTAGAACACACCTCACTCTTGTATAATTCAGATTTTTCTGAACTTCTTCCTCTCTAGCATATCTTTCAAACATTCAAAGGTTCTTCTTGAGAAACACTTGAGTTTCCTTTGCTCATTTGTTTGATGTTGTTTTATCTTGAGAGACAGTTTTCCATCAACGTAAAAGGATATATACGGGGCAATAATGTCTTAAGGATAGAGTGCTAACACTCGACTCAGCACAGTTTTAACAAGTAGAGATTTAGTGTTTCTTGATTTCAGGTTATCAAGATCAAGAAGCTTGTTGCAATTGAAACGAAGATCCAAAGACAGAGGATCCAAGACGGATTCAAGACAGAAGATCAAGACCACAAAACTCATTGTTGTTGTCACAACTCATGTTAGGCTTCAAGCCTGTTGTATTGTAATTGTTTATCCTTTGAAAACCCTAGTAGTTGTAGTTGTATACTATTTCCGTACATCCATTGTGTAGATCACAGTTCCAACCTTGATTTTAAGACTTTAGTGCTCGAGTATATGCCTAATGTGAGTCTTGAGAAGTGTTTGTATTCGCACAACTACTTCTTGGACATTATGCAGAGACTAAGCATAATTATAGATGTTGCATGTGCATTGGAATATCTTCACCATGGCTGCTCCTCGCCCGTGATTCATTGTGATCTGAATCCTAGTAACGTCTTGTTGGATGAGCATATGGTTTCCCACCTAAGCGACTTTGGTATTTCAAAATTGCTTGGTGAAGATGAGAGTGATTTATACACTAAAACCTTAGCAACATTGGGTTATATTGCACCAGGTGCGTTGGAAAATTAATTGTTTATTGTAGAGTATGGACTTGATGGATTGGTGTCAACAAAATGTGATGTCTATAGTTACGGGATCATGTTGCTGGAAACGTTTACCAACAGAAAGCCTAGTGAGTTTGAGGGAGATCTTAGGTTGAAGCAATGGGTGAGTTATTCACTTCCTGAGACAGTAATGGATGTTGTAGATGCCAACTTGGTACCACCAAAGGATAATCACTTAAAGAAGAAGTTAGATTGTGTGGCATCAATCATGAAAGTTGCATTAGATTGTTGTGTTGAATCTCCATCAAGAAGGAAAAATATGAAAGATGTTGTAGGGATGCTACAAAAGATGAAGATTCAACTTCTTGCTTGTTGAGCATGGTCCTAGAAACTTTTGTTTCAAATTAACGTGTTTGTTGCAAATGTTTGCTAAATTTTTGAATTCATGTAAACATTGCCTTTTTTGTTTTTGCACTTGGGCTGTACAAGCTCACTTTAGAAATCCTAATTACAATAAATCCTAATATTTCCTCTTAAAATCAATGTTGCAAATTGGTGGATCACAATTAATAGAGGAAAAAAGTAATTTATTTATGCTTTTTGGGTGTCTTTTAAGCATTATTATTGTCTAGATCTCAGATTTGTTTTATTCATTTTATCTTGAATCTCATGGTGGCACATTCTAAATGTACAATTTGGCATGAATCCTAATTACTATGGACTAATCCAGAGCTGTGTTTTTTTTTTTTTTTGGATGAGTATATCCAGTGAGAAATATTCATCATAACATTAGTAAATTCATAACATTTACTAATAAAATGCTCAAAATATTGTCTCGTTACAGATCACAAAGACTCACACCTAATTAAAATACCATCTAGTATTTTTATTTTGAACGGCACACCTAATTAAGAGTAGAGTGGTGACAGTAGACACAAGTGGACTAACTTCTGCCATTATGTATTATCATCTCTAAACATTTTGTGAGGATGGAAACATTTAATAAGATATGGGGCATCTGATAGTTATCGATTTCACTGGAAATTTAATAGGCATTTTGGAGTAACTTCTTCTATACTACTAAAGAGCAGTTGCGTTTTTTTAATCTAACTAACGAGGAAAGGCCACGTTTTGGTCCTATAGAATGAATGTGAAAAGCAGAATTCTCCAAATAGTATGATTCAGATACCTGACAAAACGAATAGATAAAAAGACTGGATGACCGGGATAACCTATTTCAAGATCAGATGATCCATTTTTTTGTCCGCTTGTGAGGACCAATTCTGAAAGGCCAAATACAAGGGAAACGGCCCATACAAGAGAGATTGAATGCTCTTTCTGATGCAGTTCACGTTGCGGAGCTGCCAACTAGCTAATCTAGGTAGTTTATTATTAGAATATCTATCCTAGTAGGAAGATTAAAACAACCTCTCTGCCCCATAAAGGTAGAGGTAAGGTATGTTGGACAATACAACACGTGAAAAACGTAATTATTTTATTATTGTAAAAGTAATTACACCAAGACTTGAACACTATAACTTAACCACTTGGATACTTTTTGGATGCACACTTAGGGACAAATGTTTTTAAGGGGGGAGAATGTTATACCCCGTAGTTCTGGCCATGCGTATGAGAGCGTACGAAAGGAGTAAGACTTAAAATTTTCGAGAGACAAGTTGACGGATTGATTCGGGCGGGTGTTAGTCAACTTTGGGGCGGGTTATGACCCGGTACATTGAGAGTTCCTAGGTGTTTCAAAGGCCTAGTTCGTAGTTCGTTGAGTCTAGTTTCCAACGCAACCAACCGTTCGTCAATAGGACATCGAAGTAGGAAGTTATGAGAGTTACAAGTTCAGTGCGCAGTCGGACCGAAATGTGTTTCGGGCAGGAGCCACAGGGTCGCGGCGCCGGATGCAGGGCCGTGGCGCCAGATGATCTGAGGGTTCGCTGAAGTTGCAGCACCGCGACGCCGGGAAGTAGGGTCGCGACGCCGGAATGTTCTGGGAGTCGGCAGAAGTTTCAGCGCCGCGGCGCCGAGGCGGAAATTCTGGCGGAAAAATTGAGGAAAATCAGATTTCTTCTTTTAAAAAGGCCATGGGAGGGTGACAAGTGTCCCCCCCATCTGATCTTTGCATGCGTCATTCAAAACTTGATCGAAAAACCAGCGTTTATTGTCGAAGGAATAGGCATATTTAGAGCTATGGGACTTGAAGGAATAGAATGCCCCGTTAGAATGTGCCCTTTATATTGACCAAGTCTTGAAGACTTGGTCATCTTTCAAAGTCCCTCTCTCTCTCTAAACTAAAGCTCTCACTTCTCTATAGAATTCCAAGAGAAATTCAAAGATTAAGGAAAATCTGAAAAAGTTAGGACAAGAAGGAAGCTTGTGGCTAGCTTGTAGGAGTTGTTGTGGTGGTGTTCTTATGTCACGACCCGACCCCGGGCACGCGACTGGTGCCCTACCTGGGCACCCCTTTTGGCATACATCAGAGAATAGCAGCGGAACATACACAACTGATAAAATACTTAAACATAAAATAACAACAGGCTAGCCGATAAGGCCACCTTCCGTAACTTATACCAATAAAACAATACATTTTTTTTTCTTTACAACCCAAACTACAATGTGACTACAGACCTCTAAGAATAACAACTCTGGCGGGACAGGGCCCCGCCATACCCCTGAATGTACAACAACCGACAATACCAGGGATAAGCCTCCGGAATAAAGGAGCTTCTCAACAGCTGAACAGTGATCCTAAGAGCGAGGATCGAATCTGTACTCTACTGCGGCGTGAACGCGGCCGAAGGAGGTCGATAACATGTACCAAATATGTGGCCGAAATGCGTAATGAAATCATGAGTCTAAAATAAAGCGGAGACATGTATGATTTCTCAATTAACGATAATTGTGCCTTACTAACAATGAGAGTAAAATAGGTGAATACTTACAATATCTAAAGTAGGAGGCTCATGATCAAAGCAGGACCACCCGCCCGCAGTATCATTAAGCAATCTATTCTCGGGACTATTTCACGCGTAGATCGCGTGGACCGCATGAGGTATTCCTCGCGTAAGTGTACCGCCGCGTGGGACTATTTCACCGCATAAGCCCATAAGGACTCGCGTGAGGTATTCCTCGCATCATGGGTAGCAAATCCACGGAAGCTTGGTGGTATAACGTCTTGGGGTTTACCCGCCATTTATACTCTTACCACAGGCGGTGGTATAACGTCTTGGGGTTTACCTCATTTATACTCTTACCCTAGCTCAACCGCCATCATACATAACATAAGCCCTACCGGCTATCATACAATAAATAAGCAAGTTAAGAAATCCACAACTTCTTATTAGCCTTATTCATATACATTCTCATTTTAGTTTACTTAAGGCACTAACATGTCATTATAAAATCCGAATCTAACCCAAAGTACTACGTGCTTCTATTCTTTTAAAATGACTCTTTTTCATATATAACTTCCAAGATACTAATAAGCGTAGTATCAAGTCATAACTACTTTTCAAGACAAGTCACGATACCTTTTAGAAATACATTTAGGCTTCTAAATCAAGTGACTTCTTTCTTTTAAAACCTTAGGCAATTGATGCCTTAAATCAAATTGCCTTTCAATAAATCAAGCCATTTATCTTTCCATAAAGCCAATATAACCAACTCCCCATAAAGTCGTTATATTCACTTTATACCTTAGTCGAGTACAATTTCCTTTCCAAGGGACTTATACGTTTAAAATGAAACAAGTATCACATTCTTTAAAACTCTTCAAGTCCCTTAACATACTTAAGTTACTTAGAGTAAACCACTCTTTAAACTTTCCATAAAAACAAGTATCAAAATACTTTCAACATACTTAAAGTCTCTTAACTTTTGAAAACCAAGATATCCTTATAATATAAACAAGTGAGTTAATTCTCTAACTCAAACAACTTGGGCATTCTTAAAATAAGCCAAGGATATCAAATAGACTAGATTTATCAAACTCTTGTACGTCTACCGTACTATACATTTACAACTTAATCATGCTCAAGAGATAAGAAAGTTCCACATACCTCTTCGGTTTAATCCACTTGCTAAGTCGATCGCGTGCGTAGTATGTCAACCTATAATGACCATAGACGCCTATTAACTTCTAGTTTCAAACGTAGAATATTCCAAGTGCAGTCACTAAATTCTACGGAAAATCGGACAAAGACTTCCTTTGTTTTTACTAACTTTGCCACCTTTTCCAAGGTCGAAATACAATAACCAAAAGCCGATTGGCTCACAACAAAATGAAGGTAATCCAATGCAAATGAATAACCAAAAGCGACCCCAATTGGCTCACAATAATATGAAGGTAATCCAATGCAAATGAATAACCAAACACCCCAATTGGCTCACAATAATATGAAGGTAATCGATGCAAATGAATAACCAAACAGCCCCAATTGGCTCACAATAATATAGAAGGTAATCCAATGCAAATGAATAACCAAACAGCCCCAATTGGCTCACAATAATATAACAATACCAATTCTTATTCAATTTCCATTTCAATCCAAATTGGTAGCATAATAAGATATCAAGCCGCAATTGATTCTAGCTACTACATTCTCCAAGTAGGTAACATTCGACAATTCAATTTATCGATCAAATTGGATTTCAATTTCAAATGGCTAAATATGACATTTTCGGATTTTTAGCTTCCAATTCCATAACACTTAACAAACTTCATAACACATATCACATGACCACTTATAACTTATCATAACATGAAATCTTCAATTACAAAAGTAAAACGAAGATTATACCTCAATTAGCCCAAATATGCTCCAAGAGTACAAGTCGATCACTAGCACCTTTAGCTCCTCCTTCCAACATTCCAATCCACTCCAAGCCACCCTTAGAAACATGAAAAATTCATCTTCAAGTTTCAACTTCAAAGTTGAATAACCCTTTAGGTTTTCGCCTTGCGACTAATATGAAAACACCATTTTTCCGGGATCTTTCTATTGAGAAACACTTATAATACCCTTAGGTACCTTGGTTTAAGGTGGGGGAATTATTGGACAAAAATTGGAAATTTTTCCTTCTTGAAAACCCCCTAAACCGTGAGCCCTCTCTCTAGTGCAAGAACAAGTTTCAAAAATTTTCTAAGTGTAGTGAATGACAAAGTCTTGCACTACTAGGGAGCTTATATAAAAATATGGAGGGTCAAGATTAGAACAAATGGGTGGTTTGGATTCATTTTAATTAAATAACAAGCTAAGTGGGGTCATTGACTTGGTCAATGTTGTCAAGCTTATTTGTCTTGCAAGACTTCATCATAAATTATGGTCAATTGACCATTCCACCCTTGCACATTTCGTCCATGTCCATAAAGGGGGGTGACACGTGTCGCCCTCCCGTTCGTCGCAATATTTCGTTTTTCGACAATTCCATAATTCCGATAAATTTTTACACGTCTCAAATCTTAACGTTTGAGTTCTTACGTACGTTCTTAGAAACGTATCCTGGAACTTCCGGGGTGTAACATTCTTCCCCCCTTAGAAACATTCGTCCCCGAATGTTCTTTCGGGAGTCAAACTTAAAGATAGCGACAAAGTCTTCTTTTACAACCCCTACATACCAAAAATACCACACGAGGCCACAACAAGACTCATACTAAAATGTCAAGCTGAACCCCATGTGTCAACGTCGGTTATCTGTATGAAGCTTCTGCTGACTCTAAGCTTTACTAATAATCCTTCCCGGATAAGCTTCGCCTTATCCACAGCCCGCTGAATCGAGTCTGGACCAATTAACCGAACCTCGTCTATGTCAAACCCACCAACCGGCGATCTACACTTTCTTACATACAAGGCCTCATACAGGGCCATCCGAATACTGGAAGGGTATCTGTTATCGTACGTAACACAACAAGAGGCAAATAACCTTCCCAGCTACCCCTGGAATCAATAACACAGGCCCGCTACCTATCCCTAAATGCCTGGATAGTACGCTCTGCCTGTCCATCGGTCTGAGGGTGTAATGCAACACTGAGACTCACCTGTGTCCCTAAAACCCTTCTGAAAAACCTCCAGAAGTTATCTGTAATCGAGCTCATCTGTCTGACATCATAAACGTAGGAACCCCGTGCAGTCTCACAATACTCCTGCTATACAAGCTAGCATAATCTTCAGCCGAGTAAGTGGTCCCAAATCCGAAAGAACACGGCTGGTTTCGCCAGCCTAATTACCATGACCCCCAGGGAGTCGCACTTCCTCTGAGTACGATTCCACCCTGTAACAAGATCCATAATAAATACTTCTCATATCTAGGTTGGGATTTCAATCGCCTGCAATAGCCCACTGGGCTTCTGGTGCACAACCATGACCTGCTACTAACTCGGACACTAAGCAGTAAACTCCGCTATGTCCCTTTCCCGGTCATCTTACCCATTCATACATCTGAGGTCACGACACAACTTGGTCGACCTCGAACAGTGTGAACAATAAGCACTGTATGCCTCCCCTATAACCTGCTGACTAGTCCTGCAGTACCGGGCACACGCAATCTATCCTCATCTCACAGCACCCCATCCGGTGCTACTCAAACAGGCTCTTCTCCTCTCGGAGAGCCGTATCTCGATACCGTATCGTAACTGGATCCTCATACTGTCGCCTCTTTACTTCCTCAACAATGGAAGACTGCAACCTCTGATCTGAACTTCATTAACCTTGGAAACAAATAATCGAACCCCTAGGCTCGGTAACTGAAGAATCTCACGGACCACATCCTGTCTATCTGGCTGCCCATCTGGCAGACTACCCTTAGGTCCACGACAAAGAGTATCTGTAACCGTCTTGGCTTTCCCCGGATGGTATAGGATATCAATATCACAATCCTTGAGTAACTCTAACCACCATCCCTGTCGCAAATTCTACTGCCTCAGTCTGCAGATATACCGGAGGCTTTTGTGGTCTGCACAAATATCCATATGAAGTCTATAAATACGTCATGCCCCCCAAATCTTCAAGGCATGATTTAACTGCCGCCAGCTCAAAATCGGAAGTGGCGTAATTTCCTTTCCTGCTTCCCTAACTACCGGGAAAACATAGGTTCTATCCCTATCGGGTTGCGTCAGCACACAACCTAGCCCAACACTCAACGTGCTAACATAATAACCTAACCCTCTAGTCTTACAGGAGGGGTTAGAACTGTAGTCGTGGTCAACTAACTTCCAATAACTGGAAACCTTTCTAATTCCTGCGAAGTATTCGGGTATCCTTAATCTCACTTATGGTTCCTGATTCCCTTTTTGTTGCAACCAAACTTGGTCACTAAACTTAGATTTAATTCCTTTGCTTGCCTCACGGCTAAGACTTCTTGTCACAATCACATTTTTAGGAGGGGGGAGGTTTTCCTTGATCTCGTCAAACAGTAACCCGATTTTTCCTTTCCCAGTTGCAGAGCCTATAACTAGGTGTTACCACATTTTCTCGAAATGTTCTTACTGCCCATTATCTACTAATGGTCTTTACACTGATCTGGGGTAAACATATCTCGTGCAACCTACATTTATATATTTACGGTACTTCCCCGACCAATTCGTACGTCGTTCTTAATTACCCCAACACAACACTTTTCCCACGGTTATCTACAACTGTAACCTATGGTATGACGATACCGAAGACCTTACCAGTCTTATATCCTTCGTCTAACAACATGGGTACACGCAACCCCATAATACGCAAAACTGACCTTTTACGTGGGGAAGAGAACTTATCTCCCTTTCTTAAACTTTCCTTGGAGTCACAACCCTAATCACAGGGTCCTCTTGCGGTCCAGTAATTAGCTAATCGTCACGCACCGCCTTAAAGTCATGCAGATTTTCAAACCTACCAAAGATGCCCTCAACTTTCTGCCGGCAGCACTCGTACTTATCTTATTCATGCCTTGCATATTTTCCTGAAATTATCTGGAAGGTCGTGGCCCTGACCGCCACACCAAACCAACTCCAAGTACTTCCAAGGGCACTTAACACAACTTCCTCCAAATTCAATTATTACATACTTTCTGCGTCAATTTACCCCAAGTGAAACAAGTCACACAGACTTAAAAAGAAAAACAATGATGCTAAAGAAGGAAGGATAATTCACTGGTTACTACCACTTCTCTTCCTTTCCACTCGATAACCGGCTTATCGGGAAACTGATACCGAATCAATCTCTCTGTAGTCCACGTTGGCATAACAAGAGGCCAACTAGTCCGTACTCGTAGTAACCTCAATGTCTATCATAACAGCTCTGCTGGGTCCAACGACTTTATCGTTACCGGAAATTATCTACCCGCTCAGCTACCACCCAACACTCACGGGTGTAGTCACCTCGAAAGGTTCTCATAGATTCGGCTTTATTTCTTTACACTTGGTTGCTTTCTTTGTCATGGTCGATTCTTCCCGCATTTCCAAACTTATACTAGCATACGTACACAAAATTCCATACTAATTCTGGCCTCAACTCTTTGAAGTTACTAAATTAATCAATACAAGGCCCATTCCGGCTCTCACAACCTGGTTCCGGTGGAACACGTCCACGAACCCGTAAAATGACTAACTAAACTTGGGCCTTGGACCCTCGTGACCTTGTCACGTAGCGGGACTACTACCAACCGATTCCATTTCATTTCAAGCTATGGGGGCGACCCTTAATAGATCCCCAACCCGACTGGCGTCGCATTTAACTCTCTTTCCTAGGTCCTGCCTTAACTTTTTACTACCCGAGAAGGCCTTATATACCTAAGGTCTCGGTGGTTATCAACAATTTTAGGCTCGCAATTTCCATGCTCCAAGCCTATCTTATCAGCCCCCCGTAACCGGGTACAAGAACTTCTCGTAATACCATAATCGTGTTGTCTTGTCTACAACAACCATACTTACTCCATACGGATCTCACCCGTACCATTCTCGAAATCCTTCTACGTAGCTTAATCTATTAACATAGTCTTACATTAAGTCCCTTAATCACCCTCTTGAGGGTCCATTACATCCTCTCACAACTCATCATCACCTAATTATCTCAAATTAGCACGTAAAACCTTGATGAGAGTTCATTAAACTGTTTCATACCTTCCCGGTATTTATTTAGTCCTTACCAAATCCTGGTAATCTAAAATCATCCTAGGCAACACATATGTGACCCCCATACATAAATCCGCATAGTTGTATGTCACAATACCAACTACAGCCATTACCAACCTGGATACGCAACCCACGTAATCCTTCCTGGGTCACTGCTGCCTTCCTCGTAGCTGCAAACAATCATAACTTGTTAGGGAGAGACGACCCTAACCATACAGCTCTATCGCACGATCTTAGAGTGAGAAGAATGGAAACCAACCCTAAATGTCCTGCAGCCTCCTGATTATAGATGTGGTGCACAACACACCGATAATCAAGACTCTACTTAGACACGGTCTGTAGACACTTTCCGAGGACTAACTGCTCTGATACCACTTTTGTCACGACCCGACCGGGCACGCGATCGTGCCCTACCAGGCACCCTTTCGCATACATCGAGAATAGCAATGAACATACACAATCGATAAAATACTTAAACATAAAATAACAACAAAGCCGATAAGGCCACCTTCCGTAACTTATACCAATAAAACAAGACATTTTTTTTTCTTTACAACCCAAACTACAATGTGACTACGGACCTTAAGAATAACAACTCAAGGACAGGGCCCCGCCATACCCCCGAATGTACAACAACCGACAATACCGGGGATAAGCCTACGGAATAAAGGAGCTTCTCAACAGCTGAACAGTGATCCTAAGAGCGAGGATCAAGAACTGCACTCTACTGGCGTGAACGCAACCCCCGAAGGAGGTCGATAACATGTACCAAATATGTGAAATCGAAGTATCGTAATGAAATCACGAGTCTAAAATAAAACTCGAGACATGTATGATTTCTCAATTAACGATATCGCGCCTTACTAACAATGAGAGTAAAATAGGTGAATACTTACAATATCTAAAGTAGGAGGCTCACGATCAAAGCGGGACCACCCGCCGCAGATGTCATTAAGCAATCCTATTCTCGGGACTATTTCACCGCGTAGATCGCGTGGACCCGCGTGAGGTATTCTCGCATAGTCAGTACCGCCGCGTGGGACTATTTCACCCGCATAAGCCCATAAGGACTCGCGTGAGGTATTCCTCGCATCATGGGTAGCAAATCCACTAAACAGTGGTATAACGCCTTGGGGTTTACCCTCATTTATACTCTTACCAAGCGGTGGTATACCGTCTTGGGGTTTACCTCATTTATACTCTTACCCTAGCTCAACCGCCATCATACATAACATAAGCCCTACCGCTTATCATACAATAAATAAGCAAGTTAAGAAATCCCCTAACTTCTTATTAGCCTTATTCATATACATTCTCATTTTAGTTTACTTAAGGCACTAACATGTCATTATAAAATCCGAATCTAACCCAAAGTACTACGTGCTTCTATTCTTTTAAAAATGACTCTTTTTCATATATAACTTCCAAGATACTAATAACCGTAGTATCAAGTCATAACTACTTTTCAAGACAAGTCACGATACCTTTTAGAAATACATTTAGGCTTCTAAATCAAGTGACTTCTTTCTTTAAAACCTTAGGCAATTGATGCCTTAACTCACATTGCCTTTCAATAAATCCAGCCATTTATCTTTCCATAAAGCCAATATAACCAACTCCCCATAAAGTCGTTATATTCACTTTATACCTTAGTCGAGTACAATTTCCTTTCCAAGGACTTATACGTTTAAAATGAAACAAGTATCACATTCTTTAAAACTCTTCAAGTCCCTTTAACATACTTAAGTTACTTAGAGTAAACCACTCTTTAAACTTTCCATAAAAACAAGTATCAAAATACTTTCAACATACTTAAAGTCTCTTAACTTTTGAAAACCAAGATATCCTTATAATATAAACAAGTGAGTTAATTCTCTAACTCAAACAACTTGGGCATTCTTAAAATAAGCCAAGGATATCAAATAGACTAGATTTATCAAACTCTTAGACGTCTAGTACTATACATTTACAACTTAATCATGCTCAAGAGATAAGAAAGTTCCACATACCTCTTGGTTTAATCCACTTGCTAAGTCCAATCGCACGTAGTATGTCAACCTATAATGACCATAAGACGCCTATTAACTTCTAGTTTCAAACGTAGAATATTACAAGTGCACGTCACAAAATTCTAACGAAAAAAGGACAACACAACCTTTTTTTTTACTAAATTTTCCACCTTTTACAAGGTCGAAATAAAATAACCAAAAAGCCCCAATTGGCTCACAACAAAATGAAGGTAATCCAATGCAAATGAATAACCAAATGACCCCAATTGGCTCACAATAATCTGAAGGTAATCCAATGCAAATGAATAACCAAACAGCCCCAATTGGCTCACAATAATATAGAAGGTAATCCAATGCAAATGAATAACCAAACAGCCCCAATTGGCTCACAATAATATAGAAGGTAATCCAATGCAAATGAATAACCAAACATCCCCAATTGGCTCACAATAATATAACAATACCAATTCTTATTCAATTTCCATTTCAATCCAAATTGGTAGCATAATAAGATATCAAGCCGCAATTGATTCTAGCTACTACATTCTCCAAGTAGGTAACATGCGACAATTCAATTTATCGATCAAATTGGATTTCAATTTCAAATGGCTAAATATGACATTTTCGGATTTTTAGCTTCCAATTCCATAACACTTAACAAACTTCATAACACATATCACATGACCACTTATAACTTATCATAACATGAAATCTTCAATTACAAAAGTAAAACGAAGATTATACCTCAATTAGCCCAAATATGCTCCAAGAGTACAAGTCGATCCCTAGCACCTTTAGCTCCTCCTTCCGACATTCCAATCCACTCCAAGCCACCCTTAGAAGCTTATGAAAAATTCAACTTCAAGTTTCAACTTCAAAGTTGAATAACCCTTTAGGTTTTCGCCTTGCGACTAATATGAAAACACCATTTTTCCGGGATCTTTCTATTGAGAAACACTTATAATACCCTTAGGTACCTTGGTTTAAGGTGGGGGAATTATTGGACAAAAATTGGAAATTTTTCCTTCTTGAAAACCCCCTAAACCGTGAGCCCTCTCTCTAGTGCAAGAACAAGTTTCAAAAATTTTCTAAGTGTAGTGAATGACAAAGTCTTGCACTACTAGGGAGCTTATATAAAAATATGGAGGGTCAAGATTAGAACAAATGGGTGGTTTGGATTCATTTTAATTAAATAACAAGCTAAGTGGGGTCATTGACTTGGTCAATGTTGTCAAGCTTATTTGTCTTGCAAGACTTCATCATAAATTATGGTCAATTGACCATTCCACCCTTGCACATTTCGTCCATGTCCATAAAGGGGGGTGACACGTGTCACCCTCCCGTTCGTCGCAATATTTCGTTTTCCGACAATTCCATAATTCCGATAAATTTTTACACGTCTCAAATCTTAACGTTTGAGTTCTTACGTACGTTCTTAGAAACGTATCCTGGAACTTCCGGGGTGTAACATCTTAAAAGGAGGCTAGCAAAGTTGTTGGAATAAGTTTGGCTAAAGCTCTAAGGTAACAATTCTTCTCTTGTAGCTAGTTATTTGTGTTGCATGTGAAGAAGAAGGAACTTGTAGTAGTACATAATGCTCTTAGATTCATTGCATGTGAGAAATATGGTTTGGATATGAAAGGATTGGTTAAAAGGGTTATGTGAGCATGTTTTAGCCTAAAAACTATCTTAAACTTGTTAAGTTAATTGTTGTACCTTATGGGGCAGAATTTTACCCACCCAAGTTTAGTTGTGTAATCCCCTTTGAGATATTTGGATTGTTGGGCCTTGAATGTGGCGTATGGATATTGAATTCGGCCTTGAAAAAGGTGGCAAAGTATGTAGAAACAAAGGAAATGCTGCCCAATTTTCCATAGGATTTAGTGACTTGAACTTGGATTATTCTACATTGAACTAGAGGTTAATAGACGTATTATGGTCATTATAGGTTGACATATTACGTGCGGTATTTTGGACTTAGCAAGTGGATTGACCGAAGAGGTATGCGGAGCTTTCCTATCTCTTGAGCATGAGTAGTTGTATCTATGTAGTACGGTAGACGTACAAGATTTGGTATTCTTACTTGTTTTAAGTATATAAAGACTCGTTTCGTTTTAAAAAGTATAAGTCCCTTGGTTATGGGAAAAATATATTTTTACTAAAGTATAGGGTTAATAGAACAACTTTATGGGAAGTTGGATTATTAGCTTTATGAAAGGTTAATAAGAAGGGATTTACTCTAAGTAAGATAAGCAAGGACAGATGACTTGATTTATGAAAGACAAATTGATTTTAAGGCATCAATTGCCCAAAGGTTTTATATGAAAAAGAGTCATTTTTAAAAGAATATAAGTATGTGGTGCTTTGGGTTAAATTCCCGGTTTTTCTTTTATTAAAATATGTTAGTGCCTTAAGTAAACTAAAATGAGAGGGTATATGAACAAGACTAATAAGAAGTTATAAGCTCTCTTAACTTATTTATGATTATGACATGATGACCGATTGAGCTAGGGTAAGAGTATAAATGAGGGGTAAGCCCCAAGATCGTTATACCACCTTCTCCAGGGTAAGAGTATGAATGAGGGGCAAGCCCCAAGACGTCATACCACCTTCTTCAGGGTAAGAGTATAAATGAGGGGTAAATCCCCAAGATCCTTATACCACCTTCTTCAGGGTAAGAGTATAAATGAGGGGTGAATCCCCAAGATCGTTATACCACATGTTCCGTGGATTTGCTACCCACGATGCGAGGAATACCTCATGCGAGTCCTATGGGCTTATGCGGGTGAAATAATCCCATGCGTGCGGGTACAGCCTATGCGAGGAATACCTCATGCGGGTCCACAGGACCCATGCGGGTGAAATAGTCCCAGGAGTAGGATTGCTTATTGATACTACCGGCGAGGGACCCTGTTTTGATCATGAGCCTCCTATTTTTATGCAGTATTATATTTATACTTGTTACTCTCATTGTTAGTAAGGCACATGACAATGTAATTTGATTTTCATCCCTGACTCCAGCTTATTTTAGACTTATGATATTATTACAATATTTTTCAGTTTTATATACTTGGTACATATTGTGTACTGACCCCCTTCCTCGGGGGCTGCGTTCATGCCGCAGGTAAGGGTAAGCAGGTGGTGGATCCTCATTCTTAGGATCACAGGTCTGGTGTCAGAGGCTCCATTTCTCCGGAGGCTTGTTTTTGTTGGTACGGATTTTCCCTGATACTATAGGTATTTTGTACATTCAGGGATATGGCGGGGCCCTGTCCCGCCACAGTTGTTATTCCTAGAGGTCTGTAGTCACGTTTGTGTTTTGGGCTGTAAGAACTAGTTGTACTTTTGATTAAGTATATTTATATGGAAGGCAACCTTGTCGGCTTGCCAGTGATGTTTACTTTATACAGGGTATGTGTTATGTTTGTTCCGCTGCTATTCTCTGATGTGTACCTGACAGGGTGCCCCGATAGGGCACCAGTCGCGGCCCCGGGGTCGGGTCGTGACAAAAGTGGTATCAGAGCAGTTAGTCCTCGGAAAGTGTCTACAGACCGTGTCTAGTAGAGTCTTGATTATCGGTGTGTTGTGCACCACATCTATAATCAGGAGGCTGCAGGATATTTAGGATTGGTTTCCATTCTTTCACTCTAAGATCGTGCAATAGAGTTGTGTTATAGGTTGAACCTCCTCTGATATTTTCCTTTATGTATCAGTTATGCCTCCACGCAAGGCAACCGCGGCCCAGAAGGGCAAGGCAGCTGAGGGTGCTGCTAGTGGGACGCGGAGGGTCACGAGGGCACAGGCCCAGTCTTTACCAGAGATGATGTTTCGGGCGGCGAGTTCCACGACGTCGCCAGCCTCAGCGGAGTTCGAGGCAGCAGCAGCGGCTACTGAGACCGCGGTACCGGAACCTCCAGTCCCACAGTCAGGGGCTGAGTATAGAGATTACGGGGAACAGATCCGGTTATTGACCAGCATAGTGGCAGGGCAGCGCCGACAGGAGCAGGCAGCCAACCCTAGAGCCGACAGTTTACGGATTCGGGATTTCCTAGGTTGTCATCCACCCGAGTTCTATGGTTCGAGATTCGAGGAGGATCCGCAGGAGTTTGTTCGGCAGTTACAGCGGACCATGCAGGTGCTTAGGGCCTCGGAGACTGAGTCCGTTATGCTAGCTTCTTACCGGTTACGCGATATTGCGTTGAACTGGTTTGAGTCATGGGTGTTGTCGAGAGGTGAGGATGCTCTTCCAGCTGTTTGGGAGGAGTTCACAGAGGCTTTCCTGGATCACTTCTTGCCCCCTGAGATGAGGAGAGCCCGCGTAGATAGATTCTTGACCTTGAGGCAGGACGGGAGGACTATCAGAGAATACAGCCTGGAGTTTGACTCCTTGGCCAGGTATGCGCACACCATTATAGCTGACATGGCAGACAGGGTTCATCGATATGTAATGGGGTTAGACCGTCATATGATTACTGCATGCTTGGGGGTGGCTCTTCAGCCATGGATGGATATTGCCAGGATGCAGGCGTATGCGCAGTGGATTGAGGACAACGAGAGGCAGGATCAGTTAGACTTAGGCCAGCCCAAGAGGCCGTGACAGCAGGTCTCGTGGCGCTGAGGCGGCACTCGCAGCAGACTAGGTCCACATTTCACCAGACTGAGTGCTCCTTCTCGATTTCCGCGCGAGGTCCGATCACCGGGTCATTCGGAAGCGGTCGAGCTCCAGGACTTTGGGGTTTCAGGGAGGCAGAGACCGTCACCAATCGAGACCACCCACATCGCGGTGCGTTCGATGCGGTAGGTCTCATCCGGGCGAGTGCCGTATGGGTTCAGGAGCTTGTTACTCTTGTACGCAGGCCATCCGAAGAGGGATTGTCCGCCCCAGGCGGCGGGAGTATTATGGTTCACCGACGGGGTCGATTCTTTGGATCTTCGCCTTCGGTGGTCGACGCCCGAGGCGAGTGTTCACGACCGCCAGCCGCGCAGGGTCGTGGTAGGGGTCCGATTCCAGCGTCCTCGAACCGCATCTATGCTATGTCCACCGCCAGACCGGGAGGCGTCACCGGATGTCGCCACAGTACATTATTGGTTTCTTCGTGATGTATATGCTTTGATAGATCCAGGTTCTACCTTGTCCTATATATCTCCTCATATTGCTGGTAGAATAGGGATAGAGCCCGAGTCCATAAAACCTTTTGAGGTGGCTACGCCAGTAGGTGATTCAGTGGTGGCTGAGCGGGTATATAGAACTTGCCCAGTGACTATAGACAGTCGTCAGACTCTAGCCGATTTGATAGAGTTGGATATGACAGACTTTGACGTGATTATGGGTATGGATTGGCTAGCCTCTTGCTACGCCAACGTGGACTGTAGAGAGAGATTAGTTCGGTTCCAGTTTCCTGGTGAGTCGGTTATCGAGTGGAAGGGGAATACGGCATCGCCGAGGGGTAGGTTTATTTCTTACCTCAAGGCTAGGACGATGGTGCGGAAAGGGTATATCTACCATATGGTTCGAGTATTCGATCATCAAGTCGAGATACCCGACCTTGATCGGCCCGGCCGTTAGGAGTTTCCAGACGTGTTCCCAGATGAGCTTCCGGGTATCCCTCCTGAGAGGGAGATTGAGTTTTGCATTGATATGGCGCCAGAAACTCGACCGATATCTATTCCGCCATACAGGATGGCACCTGCCGAGTTGAAGGAATTGAAAGACCAGCTGAAGGATTTGCTGGAGAAAGGCTTTATCAGACCAAGTGTTTCTCCCTGGGGAGCGTCAGTGTTGTTTGTAAAGAAGAAGGATGGGACGCCGCAGTGTATTGATTACGAAGTCAACAAGGTAACTATCAAGAACAGATATCCTCCTGTTTGACGACCGTTTGACCATTGCGGTGGTGCAATGTGTTTTTCAAGATAGACTCGCGTCCGTTATCATCAAAGTAGTTAGAGTGACAGATATCTCAAAGATCGCATTTAGACCGGTATGGGCACTATGAGTTCAGTGATGTCTTTCGTTGACCAACGCCCAAAGTTGTTCATGGATTTGATGAACCGGGTGTTCAAGCCATTCTCGGATATGTTCGTGATAGTTTTCATTGATGATATCTTGGTTTATTCGCGCACAGAGTAGGAGCATACAAATCATTTGAGGACGGTATTGGGAGTCCTCCGGGGCCGGCAGTTATATGCCAAGTTCTCGAAATGCGAGTTTTGGTTGGCTTCAGTGGCTTTATTGGGGCATGTTATCGGGGCCGATGGTATTCGGGTTGATACAGCGAAGATTGAGGCAGTCAAGACTTGGCCTAGACCCACTACACCGACGGAGGTGCGCAGCTTTTTGGGCCTTGCAGGTTATTATCGGAGATTTGTAGAGAAGTTTGCTTCCATTTCAGCGTCTTTAACTAGGATGACCCAGAAAACAGCTATATTCTAGTGGACGGATGCTTGTGAGGAAAGTTTCCAGTTACTAAAGGAGAAATTGACGACCGCCCCAGTTCTTACTCTTCCTGAGGGTTTAGATGGATATGTGGTTTATTCAGGACGCCGTGTGTTTGGAGTGCGTCTTGATGCAAAGACGGCAAAGTTATATAGCACGATCTCGACAGCTTAGGAAGCATGAGAAGAACTATCCCACACATGACTTGGAGTTGGCAACAGTGATTCATGCCTTGAAGATCTGGAGACATTATTTATATGGAGTTCATGTGGACATTTACACAGACCACAAGAGTCTCCAGTATATCTTCAGCCAGAGAGAGCTGAACTTGCGGCAGAGACGGTGGTTGGAGTTACTTAAGGATTACGATGTCGATATTCTATACCACCCAGGGAAGGCCAATGTAGTTGCAGATGCCCTTAGTCGCAGATCGATGGGTAGTCTGTCTGATGTACAGCCAGAGAGAAAGGATATGGTCCGAGAGTTACATCAGCTAGCGAGCCTTGGGGTTCGTTTGGTTGATTCCGATAGCAATGGGGTTCGGGTTTGAGAGGTTGCCGAGTCTTCCATCGTCGAGGAGGTGAAAAGGCGACAGTATGAGGATCCGATTATGGTACGGTATCGAGATACAGCTCTTCAGGAGGAGAAGATTCTATTTGAGGTAGCACCTGATGGGGTGCTAAGATTCGAGGGCCGGTTGTGTGTTCCCGATGTGACAGGACTTCGTCAGCAAATTCTGGGGGAGGCACACAGTGCTCGTTATTCTATTCACCCGGGGTCAACTAAGATGGACCATGACCTCAGGTGTATGTATTGGTGGGACGGCCTGAAGAGGGACGTTGCGGAGTTCGTGGCGCGATGCGAATTGCCCGGCGAGTTAAGGTTGAGCACGAAGCGGTGGGTCACATTGCAGGCTATTAATATTTTGACTTGGAAGTGAGAGGTGGTAAATATGGATTTTATTACAGGGTTACCTCACACTCAGAGGAAGCATGATTCCATTTGGGTTATCGTCGACAGGCTGACGAAATTAGCCCATTTCCTTCCAGTCAGGACGACTCTTTCGACTGAGGATTATGCCAGACTGTATATCAGAGAGATTGTGAGACTGCACGGAGTTCCTGTATCGATTATTTCGCATGCAGGAGCCCGTTCACGGCTAACCTGAGGTCTTTCCGAAGGATTAGGGACATAAGTGAGTCTCGGACGACGCTTCATCCTCGCATCGACGGACAGCCGAACGCACTATCCGCATACTCGAGGATATCTTTGCGGGCTTGTGTTATTAATTTCAGGGGTAGCTGGGAGGATCATTTACCTCTGGTGGAGTTTTCTTATAACAACAGCTACCATTCTAGTATTCAGATGGCGCCTTATGAGACCTTATACGGGAGGAAGTGCAGGTCACCGATAGGCTGGTTCGAGGTGGGAGAAGTTCAGTTAGTCGGGCCAGACTTGATTCAGTAGGCAATGGATAAGGTGAAGCTTATCCAGAAGCGGTTGTTGGCAGCTCAGAGTCGATAGAAGTCGTATGCAGATCATCGGCGTCGACACTTGGAATTTGAGATAGATGATTGGGTTTTCCTAAAGGTATCGCCCATGAAGGGCGTGATGAGATTTGGAAAGAAGGGGAAACTTAGCCCAAGGTACATTGGGCCTTATCAGATTGTACGTAGGGTAGGAAAGGTTGCCTATGAGTTGGATCTGCCGTCCGATCTGGAGGCGGTACATCCTGTCTTTCACGTGTCTATGTTGCGGAAATGTGTTGGAGATCCGTCTAGAGTGCACCCGATTCATGATGTCCAGGTGACAGAGGGGTTATCGTATGATGAGAGTCTCATAGCGATACTCAATCGTCAGGTTAGGCGACTTCGGACGAAGGACGTGGCTTCCGTCAAAGTCTTATGGAGGAACGAGAACAGGGAGGAGATGACGTGGGAAGCAGAGGATTACATGATGAAGAAGTATCCTCACTTATTCCCTATACCTCCAGGTAACCCACTTTCCTGCTTGTTAGTTTTAATTTGGCAATTTTGCTTAAGTATTGTTGTGGTATATGGAGCGTCTTTAATTGCAAAAAGGAATAGTTAAGAGGGTCTATGTCGATATTGTGATTTGAGTAAGCCTAGAAGGAACATTCGGGACGAATGTTTCTAAGGGGGGGAGAATGTTATACCCCGTAGTTCTGGCCATGCGTATGAGAGCGTACGAAAGGAGTAAGACTTAAAATTTTCGAGAGACAAGTTGACGGATTGATTCGGGCAGGTGTTAGTCTACTTTGGGGCGGGTTATGAACCGGTACATTGAGAGTTCCTAGGTGTTTCAAAGGCCTAGTACGTAGTTCGTTGAGTCTAGTTTCCAACGCAACCAACTGTTCGTCAATAGGACATCGGAGTATGAAGTTATAGGAGTTACAAGTTCAGTGCGCAGTCGGACCGAAATGTATTTCGGGCAGGAGCCACAGGGCCGCGGCGCCAGATGATCTGAGGGTTCGCTGAAGTTGCAGCGCCGCGGCGCCGGGAAGAAGGGTCGCGGCGTCGGAATGTTCTGGGAGTCGGCAGAAGTTTCAGCGCCGCGGCGCCGAGGCGGGAATTTTGGCGGAAAAACTGAGGAAAATCAGATTTCTTCTTTTAAAAAGGCCATGGGAGGGTGACAAGTGTCCCCCCCATATGATCTTTGCATGCCCTTTATATTGACCAAGTCTTGAAGACTTGGTCATCTTTCAAAGTCCCTCTCTCTCTCTAAACTAAAGCTCTCACTTCTCTCTAGAATTCCAAGAGAAATTCAAAGCTTAAGGAAAATCTGAAAAAGTTAGGACAAGAAGGAAGCTTGTGGCTAGCTTGTAGGAGTTGTTGTGGTGGTGTTCTTGGAAAGGAGGCTAGCAAAGTTGTTGGAATAAGTTTGGCTAAAGCTCTAAGGTAACAATTCTTCTCTTGTAGCTAGTTATTTGTGTTGCATGTGAAGAAGAAGGAACTTGTAGTAGTACATAATGCTCTTAGATTCATTGCATGTGAGAAATATGGTTTGGATATGAAAAGATTGGTTAAAAGGGTTATGTGAGCATGTTGTAGCCTAAAAACTACCTTAAACTTGTTAAGTTAATTGTTGTACCTTATGGGGCAGAATTTTACCCACCCAAGTTTAGTTGTGTAATCCCCTTTGAAATATTTGGATTGTTGGGCCTTGAATGTGGTGTATGGATATTGAATTCGGCCTTGAAAAAGGTGGAAAAGTATGTAGAAACAAAGGAAATGCTGTCCAATTTTCCATAGGATTTAGTGACTTGAACTTTGATTATTCTACATTGAACTAGAGGTTAATAGACGTATTATGGTCATTATAGGTTGACATATTACGTGCGGTATTTTGGACTTAGCAAGTGGATTGACCGAAGAGGTATGTGGAGCTTTCCTATCTCTTGAGCATGAGTAGTTGTATCTATGTAGTACGGTAGACGTACAAGATTTGGTATTCTTACTTGTTTTAAGTATATAAAGACTCGTTTCGTTTTAAAAAGTATAAGTCCCTTGGTTATGGGAAAAATATATTTTTACTAAAGTATAGGGTTAATAGAACAACTTTATGGGAAGTTGGATTATTAGCTTTATGAAAGGTTAATAAGAAGGGATTTACTCTAAGTAAGATAAGCAAGGACATATGACTTGATTTATGAAAGGCAAATTGATTTTAATGCATCAATTGCCCAAAGGTTTTATATGAAAAAGAGTCATTTTTAAAAGAATATAAGTATGTGGTGCTTTGGGTTAAATTCCCGGATTTTCTTTTATTAAAATATGTTAGTGCCTTAAGTAAACTAAAATGAGAGGGTATATGAACAAGACTAATAAGAAGTTATAAGCTCTCTTAACTTATTTATGATTATGACATGATGACCGATTGAGCTAGGGTAAGAGTATAAATGAGGGGTAATCCCCAAGATCGTTATACCACCTTCTCCAGGGTAAGAGTATGAATGAGGGGCAAGCCCCAAGACGTCATACCACCTTCTTCAGGGTAAAAGTATAAATGAGGGGTAAATCCCCAAGATCGTTATACCACCTTCTTCAAGGTAAGAGTATAAATGAGGGGTGAATCCCCAAGATCGTTATACCACTTGTTCCGTGGATTTGCTACCCACGATGCGAGGAATACCTCATGCGAGTCCTATGGGCTTATGCAGGTGAAATAGTCCCATGCGGGCGGGTACAGCCTATGCGAGGAATACCTCATGCGGGTCCACAGGACCCATGCGGGTGAAATAGTCCCAGGAGTAGGATTGCTTATTGATACTACGCGAGGACCGCTTTGATCATGAGCCTCCTATTTTTATGCAAGATTATATTTATACTTGTTACTCCTATCATAGTAAGGCACAGACAATGTAATTTGATTTTCATCCCCGACTCTAGCTTATTTTAGACTTATGATATTATTACAAGATTTTCCGCTTTACATACTGGTACATATCAGGTAATCGACCCTTCCTGGGCCGCTCATGCCACGTGTGGTAGCAGGTGGTGGATCCTCATTCTTAGGATCACAGGTCTGGTGTCAGAGGCTCCATTTCTCCGGAGGCTTGTTTTTGTTGGTACGGATTTTCCCTGATGATATAGGTATTTTTTACATTCAGGGGTATGGCGGGGCCCTGTCCCGCCACAGTTGTTATTCCTAGAGGTCTGTAGTCACGTTTGTGTTTTGGGCTGTAAGAATTAGTTGTACTTTTGATTAAGTATATTTTTATGGGCGCACTGTCGGCTTGCCAGTGATGTTTACTTTATACAGGGTATGTATTATGTTTGTTCCCGCTATTCTCCTGATGCAGATTCGATGCGGTGCCCGATAGGCACTAGCCGCGCCCTGGTCGGGTCGTGACATTTTCAAAAGGTGAAACTAACCTTAACTTTTCTTGATGAAGTCTATTGATGACATGAGCTACTGTCTTCATACCTTCTGCCCAAAATCTTCCTAGAACATTCTTCGAATGTAGCATGCTTCGACATATCTCTGCAATGTGTCAATTCTTCCTTTCAGCTACTTCATTCTGTTGTGGTGTATTTGCACATGTGAATTGATGGCGTATGCGACATTCTCGTAGGTATTGCGAGAACTCTTCTGATGTATATTCACCACCGTTGTCTATTCGGAGGCATTGGATTTTCTTGCCGAGTTCTCCTTCCGCTATTTCCTTGATCTCTTTAAATGTTACACCCCTTAATTTCAGGACATTTAATTGAGAACATGATTATGGAAATAAGTTTTGAATGTTGGAAGGAAAGTATATTTACATTTTTCTAATATGGGAAATTATGGATACAAATGTGACGACGAGAATTTATTAACTAGTAGTTAAATTCTTTCCAATGGATTTATGGACTTAGTATTGTATTATGAATTCTTGGCATTAATAATATGGGGTCCACCGAAAATTTTACAATTTTATGGGCCCATTGAAATATTAAGAATTTTGGGCTAAGTATGGAATTATGTTTTTGTGAAGAGTATTATGGGCGAATTAGAGGGTGACATGTGTCCCTCCCCACTTGTGTAGCAAAACTCTAATTATATTGATATACATTGCAAGACTTGGCTACGTGTGGGAGATATTCTTGTAAAGGGAGAGACAAGTGGACAAGTGGGGTTCATGGGTCTCCCCTCCACTTGTGCTACATACACCAATTCTATACAAGTCTTGCAACTTTGTGTATCATAAATATCTTCATCTTTCAAGCTCTTCTCTCTTCCTTCTCCAACGAGATTCGAAATCCATAGCCATAAAGAAAAAAAGTTACTTATTTTACAAGATTAAGCTCCTTAACTAAGTTCTAAGCCAAGATTAACACTCCAAGGTAGTGGTCACGGTATGGACCGATTTTGTCCAAGCAAAATCCTAAGCTTGGGATGAACTTTTTGGAAGAAAAATAAGAAAGTAAGATGGTTACAAGCTTGTAGAGGATACATGTGTGTTGTTGTAACTTGAAGAAGTGGTGCAAAAGTGAAGTTGTTGGCCGAGAAGTTGTGGACTGTTTTCTAAAGATAAGGTAAGATTTCTTCTTCCTCTTAAAGTTATTGGAAGTTAAATTATGTTATAGTTAAGGGATAAACATGTATTAAGAAGGATTGGAAGTAAGAAAATGCATGTGGTTATTGTTGATGTGCTTAGCCGAGAATGGGACAGTTTTTATTATAATGGATTCGTTGGTTGTTATTGTTATTATCGTCACTATTTGCATGTTGTTAAATGAAGGAAATCTTGATATTGAAAGTTGAAATGGTTTATATTAAAGTGTTGAAACTTGAAATGGATTATAAGGCATTATGAAAAGGGAGTTGGATTATTGTTGTTGGGCGAAACTATCTTAAAAATGTTGGATATTGTCGTGCTGTTTTAGGGGCTGTTTTATACGTGTGTAAAGCTGGAAATTCAGTTACCATTATGCATGTTTAAATGTGGTAATTGCTAATGTATGTCCTAAAGGAATAAGGGTATAGAAAGGTGTTGAAGGCCTCACATTTTACCATCGTTGTTGTTGGAATATGGACTGTTTTAATGTGGATTAAGAGGCTGAATTTACATGAGAAGTGGGTGTGTAAATCTCCTTTGTTGCTGTTTGGTTGTGCCCTTAATTGGTGCTTGGTTATTGATGTTATTGGTCTTATTTGTAAGGTGGAAATGTATGTATAAATAGGGGAAGTGCTGCCCACATTTTTATATGAAAAAAGAATCATTACTTGGTATATGACCTACACTAATAAACATGAAGTTGATAGATGTGTTATCGTTATTATAGGTTGAAGTACTACTTGAGGCGTATTCTACTTGTCATGTTGGTATAGCCAATAAGGTATGTGAAACTATCATTTCTTCTTTTGGCATGATTTATATGAAGTGAGTGTACGGCAGACGTACATAGTTCTATTGGATCTTAATCCTAAATGACATATGATGTACAATGCCTTGATTTTCCAAATGATGGTTTCAAAATGATACATGATATACAGTGCTTTGAGTTTTCAAAAGATGATTTCAAGTGATACATGATATGATAGTGCCTTGGTTTTTCTAAAATTAAAGTTCATTTTAAAGATTTTATTGAGAGTCAAAAGATGATTTAAATTGCACAAGGTTGCTCATGATAGCTATTCATACAAGTGTTATATGTGAGTTCACCGAGTCCCTTGATGGGTCGGGATACGTTATATGTGATTTCACCGAGTCTCTTGATGGACCGGAATACGCTATATGTGATTTCACCGAGTGCCTTGATAGGCCGGGATACGTTATAGTGAGCTCACCGAGTCCCAGAATGGGCTGAGATATGTTATATGGACCGAGTCCCAAAATGGGCCTGGATACATTATGTGTAGAAAAAAACACCGAGTCCCAGAATGAGCCGGGATACGTTATGTGTAGAAAAACACCGAGTCCAAGGATGGGCCGAGATACGTTATGTGTAAAAAGACACCGAGTCCCAGAATGGGTCAAGATACGTTATATGTAAATAGATACGATGATTCCATGAACATGTATCCATGATGCGGGTATAGTTACCTATGACATATATGATTCCATGGACATGTATCCATGATGCGAGTACAAATACTCACGACAGTATATGATTCTATGGATATGTATCTATGATGTGGGTAGAGATACCTATGATAGTATATGATTATATAGACAGACATCTATGATTTTGATATGACTCTCTCACTTTTAAAAGGTACAGTTGACTCTATTTTATATGGCACGGTTGGATTTGATATTTGATTTTCATACTTGTCCCTGTCATCTTTTGGCCATTTATGATCTTATTTACTGTACTTTATGTTTACATACTTGGTACATTATTTTACTGACCCCCTTCTCTGGGGGGCTGCGTTCATGCCCGCAGGTATATGCACTCGCCACGATCCTCGAGCTTAGGATCTTGCTCACTTAGGATAGCTCCATTGTTCCAGATCTTGTCATTTTGGTACAGACTTATGTATAATCAGGGGTACGGCGGGGCCTTGTCCCGTCACATTTCATTACCAAACTCTTAGAGGTCTGTAGACAGGTGTGGGTGGTAAATGTGTATTTGGATACATGTGGGTTGTATATGTTGTAACTCGTTTTGGAAAATTTCAGATACAATGGGCGTGCTCATTGGCCACTCGCTTTTATTATATGAGTTTTTCTTAAGCTTCTGCTGGTTATATGTGATGTGTGGGTATAATGGTGCCCATGTAGGGTACCAGTCGCGGCCCATCGGCGCGGGTCGTGACAAAGGTGGTATTAGAGCAGTTAGTTCTCGTAATGTCTACAGACCGTGTGCAGTAGAGTCTTGTTTATCGATGTGTTGTGCACCACACCCATAAACAGGAGACTACAGTACATTTATGATTGGTTTATATTTTCTCTTACTCTAAGATCGTGCGATAGAGCTATGTTGTTAGGGTAGTCCTTACCTAACAAATGAATTGTGGTTGCAGCTATGCCTCCAAAGAAAGCGACAGCGGCCCCGAAGGGAATATATGGAGTTGTATACAGGTTGGTAAAATTGTTGTATAGTTGGTGTGATGATGATGTACATCTATACGAACATATTTACTAGGGTCGTGTGTGTGTTGTCTGAATTGATTTGGGGTTATCATGAGTTGGTTAAGCTTTAATAATTGCTTGGAAGGTATGAAACAGTTTAATGAATCCACATCAAGGCATACTGGGTGTGCTAATTCGGAATATTTAAGAGGTGATGAACTGTCTGAGATGATGATGAACTCTTAGAAGATCATGTTTAATTGTCTTAATGACATACCATGTTGTTAGATTAAGATGTGTTGTATGCTTAAGTGATATGTACGAATGATATTTGTATGGAGTAAATAGGTTTGTTATGGTTAAGACGACATGATGTTGAGATTATGAGAAGCTATCTTACCCGTAAGCGGGGAGAGACGATGTAAGCTTGGGACATGGAATTTTTGAGAATCTTTGAAGGACCTTATGGGTGCTTGGGAGGTACATGGAGGTACACTGGTTTAGATGAAAAACAGAAAACATCATTGGAAGGTTTAGTAGGTTATAATGATCCACGCATTTTACGGTGACTCTTGCTGATTAGAATTCTAGAGGGAACTGCAATGGGACCTTATGAATGTGACTTTGACTACAAAGAAAGTACAATGTGCTAAGGGCATATAAATGAGAAAAATGCGTCTTTGTGAATTTCAGCACAGATCTGGTGCAAAGAACAGATCATGATCAAACTTCGAGAGTCGCAGAATTCCGACATCATGCCCTGCTGCGTGATCGCGACACGACACTAACGAGTATAGGTTGATAGGTATAGTTAAAGGAGACTATGCCGAAATTTGTATAGCTTGAGACCTATTATGAACATTCGGGGACAAATGTTTATAAGGGGGGAAAAATGTTACACCCCATAATTTCAGGGCATTTAATTGAGAACATGATTATGGAAATAAGATTTGAATGTTGGAAGGAAAGTATATTTACATTTTTCTAATATGGGAAATTATGGATACAAATGTGACGACGAGAATTTATTAACTAGTAGTTAAATTCTTTCCAATGGATTTATGGACTTAGTATTTTATTATGAAGTCTTGGCATTGATAATATGTGGTTCACCGAAAATTTCACAATTTTGTTGGCCCATCGAAATATTAAGAATTTTGGGCTAAGTATGGAATTATTTTTTTGTGAAGAGTATTATGGGCGAATTAGAGGGTGACATGTATCCCTTCCCACTTGTGTAGCAAAGCTCTAATTATATTGATATACATTGCAAGACTTGACTAAGTGTGAGAGATATTTTTGTAAAGGGAGAGACAAGTGGACAAGTGGGGTTCATGGGTCCCCCCTCCACTTGTGCTACTGATGCGCGATTTATGCACACACTAACGCAAGTGCACGTGTCGTGACAAGTAATATAGTCTAGAAGACCGAGTTATCGTCCTCAGGGATTAGTGTTCAATTCTCAAATTCTATTCTATAGTATCTATTTGGTAACCGATGATTGATAAATTGTTTATAACTATAATTATGAATGCTAACTAAACTACTTTGTTTTACTTCAGATATGATAGAAATAAGGCTTTCAAATCTCCTCAACTATCCGCTCATCTTACTTGTTAATGCACTTAATTATGGTTCTTCTTCTATTTTGAGATACAGGTTAACTAAGCTGTTTTATACTCCTGTTAAGGTAATATAAACACTCAACCCCAATATAGAACCCTTCTACCTTTCGGTGATAAGATTGACTATAAAAGAGGATTAAGAGCAATAACCTATTAAACTACACAAGTATCGGGGTACTTTCGTTCACGATTTAACCTATGTTTATTCAACTATAGCATATTCACAATCTCCCCTTTCGGCTTTCGATTAGAAATCATATGGATTATGATAATTAGTGATCAATTAATTACCAAACATTCAAGACAATTATTGAATAAATCTCAACAATGATAAGAAGAACCAAAACATGAATTAATTCATAAGAATAAGTTTCAAGTGATTTGACATGGAAAGCCCTAGATTAAGTTAGTTCCTAGCCATAGACATGACAAGAACTAAACTAATATCCAACATAAACTATAAAGAAATAAAACAAAGAAACAAGAAATTACTAAGAAGTGGTCTCCAATCTTGATCTCCAAGGTTGTGTGAATTGGCAAGGGTTTGGAACCCTTAATTCTGACCTAAAAGGTCGCTTTATAGCCTCCAATCGTTTTCCGTGTTTTCCTTCGTGCCTTGGCCCATTCCCATTCGAATTTGGATGCTTTTCCTTCGGCCAGAATCAGCCATGCACAAACTCCCGCATCTCTGAAATTGCGCCGCGGCCTCGACATCGCTGGCTGGAGGCGCCGCGACGCCGCCCTATTTCTTGCCTGGTTCGCCAGCTTTCTCGCTTTTTGAGCTCTAGAACCTCTGTTTCTGCCCTCTTTTTGCTCCTTTTTCGCCAATGAGCCACTTTAAACCAATATGACTCAAAAGAAAGAAAATATATCCTAAGACGACACGTATTTGTACAAAAATAGGCAAAAGACTAACTAAAAATGACTCAAAAGGTGTATATAAAATATACCGATCAAACACCCCCAAACTTAACCTTTGCTCGCCTTCGAGCAAAGATCAAAAGAAAGAATTAAAGACAAGAGGAAAAAGGAAATAGACTGACTCAAAGACACTGATCACTTTGCTGCATCATTGTTACTTAGAAAAGCATGAAGGTTAACAGAATAATATGCAGGAACATATAGCATGAATTTTTATCATTCTAAACACATTAAGTTAGATATTTCGTAAATTCAATTTAATCATGCTCAATGGAAGTAAGAATACCTAACTATGCATGTCAATTTCAAAATCCTATGACATGTTTACTTGCTATTCTCCACTAATCATGGATACACATGTAAGAGATCTTCAGGGCTTTTCAGGGTTGTAATGTAGGCTTAGGCATGGGTAGGTAAAAATAGGCATTTAGGCTCATTTTATGTACCATAAGCTCTTTTGCGTTAAATTCTTCCATTTTCTTTTGATTTTCTTTCGTCACTTCATACCTATCTTTCTCCTCTTTTGTTTTGAGAGAGTGAAGTGTATTATGAATAACAAGCACCCCCCAAACTTAGGCTTTTGCCTATTTATTATTACTTTTTCATTGGGGTGCATCAAAATTGTTCACTTATGGCACAAGTGTGGAATTATAGGGTGTCAAAGAAAAAGTCTAATTTTTAGACTCAAAGGGGCTGACTAGGGATATTTTGAATGTCAGGGATAGGCAAAAGTGGTAAGAAAGGGCTTAACAAAGAAATGCCTGAGTCATCTCCCTAACATGCATATCCTAACTATTTTGCCTCAAATAGCAAGCAAGCATACATATATGTTTAATCATAAACAATGCACAAGTCAAGCAAGATACCCCAAATAATCTGATTTCATGAATTTTTGGCATATCTAACCTAAGTGTTTAGATGGTTGCTTCTAATTTCGTTACATTATTCAACCTTACTTCACTAGGCGATTCCAGTAACTACAACATGCATGATCTTAAAAAAAAAATATGACTCAAAAATACTTAAAACAAATCAAAAAGACTCAAAAACACTAAGACAAATAAGACACCCCCCAAACTTAAATCACACATTGTCCCCAATGTGTGCAAGACTAAAAAAAAATAAAAATAAAAGAAAACAGGATAACTTACAAACTTGGTTTAAAGTGGTGGCGGTGGTGGCGGATAATGCATGGACCACTGGTTGAACAAGGAACTCATCTCATCAAATCTGCAAGTGCAATTGTTGCTCCCGCTTAATTCTTCTTTGTCATTGCCTCAGGTCCTGTTGACCTTGTATCATTATGTCAAAGTTCTGCATCATCATCCTCTGGTTCATTAGCAACTGCTCCATTATAGGGACTGGAGGTTCAAATTCTGGGGGTTGATCTTTGCTTCTCGCTTAACGTCGAGCCTCTGTCTCAGGCTCATCTTCATCCATGGCAGCCTCTGCTGCTGCTGCTGCTGGTGTTGGTCTCCTTCGTCTTTCTTCTTTGGAGAGTGGAGTGCAGGAAGGAATGCACTAACCCATATGACACAGGAGGTTGGACTTTCTCATATGTATCAGTGGGTAGGGTTGGGACCCCATGTCTGGAGCATAAGCTGCTAATAAGTGAGCCATGTACCAACCCACCTGTCGTTACCAACCTGCTGGTTTCTCCATTATTTTGCAATATTTCCTTCCCTACGTCAATCGTCTTCCCTGACATGATTCCATATATCATTCTTATTCTATCTGCTGGCACTCTGGTGAAGTGCATCGATGGAATTAAGCGGGCACTGACGAAATACAACCAACCCTTGGCTGTTTTGTTGAACTGACATCTGCTCAGTCCTCTTGATCTATTTCTTGCAATATCATACTCAGCCCCAGGGTAGCTTACTGTGCTTGCGACGACATCCCAATCGATGTTGTTGGGGTCTCTAGACCAAGTTCTGAAATAGCTCCGATCGTCACCTCTTTCTTCAACATCGGCTGTTTTTAATATCACATTCACCACTTCTGCCATCACATGCACATACCGTCCCCTCACAAAACATATACCATCCACCCTCTCTAGAAAGTTAGCATACAATTCTCTCACCATTACTGTGTTCTGCGGTGCTATTCTTTCTGGGTTAACAAATCTCTTCCACCCCATGACCTCTATCATCGCCCGAATAGGCTCATAGACATCTCCCTGCTCAAATGACTCCCTTTGGTACTCCATTCCTCTTTCAGGGATCAAGGGTCTAGTACTAAGTTTTTGATATCTATCTTCAGCTTTTTGACTGACAAACCTAGTAGTATCATATTGAGGGACGGAGGTGGATGTGGAAGCTCTCCTCTTTTTGGCAGACATTTTTGGATAAACTCGGCAGCGTTTCTTTTGTTTCAATGATATTACCCAACACTATCAATCAATAATCAGCAACTACAACACTCTTCAACCCCCACACTTCACTCAAAAGCTCCAGCACAACACCCCACGCTCACTTCGTATAATCTTCCGCGAAATCTCACACCCAACTTCAACACACCACACACCTTCCACCAATAAAGCACCTCCCCACCTATTACCTCCCCTGATGTATTGAAGATTTCAAGAAAAGTGATAAAGGTTACCTTGGACGGTGTTCTTCAAGATTTTCTTGTTCCTAATGATGTATTGAGGCAATGGAATGAGGGTTGTTATTTTATAAGGTTAAGGGTTTAAGTAAATTAAGTACTTTGGTTGTGATTGAGTTTAGTTTGTGGAAGATTTTTAGGAAAAAGGGTTAATTTCGTGGGTTTTGGAGAGGAAAATCAGATTTAGGGATCCTTTAAAATTCAGAATTTTCATCGCGGCGCCGCGGCCCTGCAACTGGCGCCGCGGCGCCCAAACTTCTGCGACCCTCTGAAATTTCAGCGCTGTGGCGCTCTGATTTGGCGCCGCGTCGCTGGGCCGATTTTTTTTCTTTTCCTTTGATTTTTTTCAGTTTTTGTCCTCCAAATTTTTGGCCCTGCACCTGTCATCACAACATATAAACAATACCCTCCGTGAGACTGTTCTAAGTAAAAACTAAATTGCATTAAATTGAATAAAATAAAATAACCTTGGGTTGCCTTCCCAAGTAGCGCTGTCTTTAACGTCTTTTAGCCGGACCTTGAGTTCTTTACTCAAGAGGCATGGGTAGATTAACCCACGGCTATCCATTTCATCAACATTTTTCGCCTCCTTCCATTTTCTTTTCTCTTTTTTCAAGAGGAGGTTTAGCATTACTTACTGTTTGGCGGGCTTATTTCCCTTGCTTTTGCTTGTCTTTGGCTCAACCGATGTCTTGTGATGCTAATTGCAAAGCACTTGCTCATGACTGGGGGTTCAATGATGTGTTTGAACACCTTGAACACCATCTCTTCACTTTCCACTCTAAGTGTCAGCTCACCCTTCTCCACATCAATCAGGGCTCTCCCGGTTGCCAAGAATGGTCTTCCCAATATGATGGGGATCTCATCATCTTCCTCCATATCAAGGATGAGGAAGCCCGCAGGAAAGAAAAAATTTCCCACCTTAACTAAGACATCTTCAATCGTTCCCCTGGGATGCACCACTGTCATATCTGCTAACTGCAAGCTCACAGTGGTTGGTTTGGCTTCACCTAACCCCAACCTCTTAAAAACAGACAAGGGCATAAGATTTATGCTAGCCCCCAAATCACAAAGGGCCCTATTACATGTCACCCTGCCAACTGTGCAAGACAATGTGAAGCTCCATGGATCCTTGAGTTTGGGGGGCAATTTCTTCTGCAAGATGGCATTGCATTCGTTTGTCAGTGCCACCGTCTCATACTCCGCCAACTTCTTCTTCTTCCCAAGAATTTCCTTCATGAATTTAAAGTAAGTGGGCATTTGCTCCAATGCCTCAATGAACGGAATGTTAATGTGTAGCTTTCTGAATATCTCAAAAAACTTGGAGAATTGCTTATCAACCACTTTCTTTTGCAACCTCTACGGGAAAGGATTCCTCTCAGTGTATTTCTTCACTGGGACTGTTGGAGCTTTCTCTAACATCGGACGATCTTCAGTAGCCCTCTCCCTCTCTGCATATACTCTATGTTCAACCACGTGCTCGTGTAAGTCGTTCTAATCGCTTTTCCATTCTCACCGCACCGGCATCGTTCTCGGGTTCATTTCGTATTGCTAGGCAAAGTGCCCTGTGGCACATTGTTTGCCATCTTCGCTAGTTGTCCCACTGCGTCTCCAAATTCTGATAGAGGATCTGGTCTCGCCATGAACTGGTCAGTGAGTTGGTGAGTGTCAGCGGTGCTCTCAACTCATCCGCTTCTCTTGACGAGGTGCACCAATTGTTGTGAAGATGAGGCCTGAGTGAATGATTGCTGATTTTGGTACTGGCCTAGAAATTAGTTCTGCTGCCCTTGACCACCCCTCCATGAAAAGTTAGGGTGATTCCTCCACCCTGGATTGTAGGTATTCGAATAGGGGTTGTTCTGGGGCCTTTGATAATTCCCTACTGCTTGACATTCTGCTTGCTCGATCGAGATGTTGTTAGGATCAGCTGATGGGCACCTATCAAAGGTATGTGGACCTCCACACATCTCACAACTCAATGGCATTTGGACTGCATTCACTGACACTGTGTTTTGTTGCAGTTGCTTGGTCAGGAGAGCAACTTGTGCATTTAATGTTGTGATGGCATCAATCTCATGAACTCCAATTGCTCTTCTTCCACTCACCCCTCTGTCCTCTGTTACATGATTATTGGTGACCATGTCTTCCAATAAATCATGGGCTTCGTGTGCTGTCTTTCTCATGAAAGTTCCACCTGCGGCTGCGTCAATGATAGTTCTGGTGGTCCCGCTTAGCCCATTGTAGAAAATATGGACCAAATTCCACAACTCAATGCTATGATGTGGACACTTCCTTTGCAAATCTTTAAATCTCTCCCAAGCCTCATAGAGTGACTCTCCATCAGCTTGATAAAAATTGTTCAACTCCCCTCTCAGCTTAACGGCTTTGGACGGTGGAAAGAACTTTGCTAAAAACTTCTGTGCCAGCTCTTTCCATGTGAATATCGAATCTGTGGGCAAGGAATTCAACCAAACTTTCGCTCTATCCCTGAGTGAGAAGGGAAAAAGCCTCAATCGGATGGCATCGTCAGTAACGCCATTGTACTTGAAAGTTGCACACAACTCCAAGAAGTTCGCTATGTGCATGTGAGGATCTTCTGATGGCAACTCTCCGAACGAAACATTATTCTTCACCATACTCAGGATCGCAGGCTTGATTTCAAAATTATTTGCTCCTATTACTGGGAGCCTGATGCAAGTTTGTGCTCCATTCACCCTTGGCAGCACATAATCTCTCAAGCTTCTCTCAACTTGGACCTGTACCCTCTCTTCTACATCCATTGGCAATCTCCGGGGCATCCTTTGGTTAGGTTGATGATCACCTAACCCTTCGTTCATCTCATTGTTGATTTGCACGCCCCCCATCACTATTAAGGCCAAAATTCGTTTGTTTCTCCTGTTCTGTTTGCACGTCTTTTCAATCTCCGGGTTGAAGGGAACAAGTGTATCTGCTCCTCTTCTCCTTCGCATAAACTAGATACCTGCAACATATCAAAATCTACAAACGGATCACGGCGCACTGGTTTCACGAATAAAAGAGAAAAATATAGTAATAAATAATAAAAAAAAACCAAATTAGAAATTAAGAATAGATAAAATGATATTGAACTACGCCAATCCCCGGCAACGACGCCAAAAACTTGATGCGCGATTTATGCACACACTAACGCAAGTGCACGTGTCGTGACAAGTAATATAGTCTAGAAGACCGAGTTATCGTCCTCAGGGATTAGTGTTCAATTCTCAAATTCTATTCTATAGTATCTATTTGGTAACCGATGATTGATAAATTGTTTATAACTATAATTATGAATGCTAACTAAACTACTTTGTTTTACTTCAGATATGATGGAAATTGGGCTTCCAAATCTCCTTAACTATCCGCTCATCTTACTTGTTAATGCACTTAATTATGGTTCTTCTTCTATTTTGAGATACAGGTTAACTAAGCCGTTTTATACTTCTGTTAAGGTAATATAAACACTCAACCCCAATATAGAACCCTTCTACCTTTCGGTGATAAGATTGACTATAAAAGAGGATTAAAAGCAATAACCTATTAAACTACACAAGTATCGGGGTATTTTCGTCCACGATTTAACCTATGTTTATTCAACTATAGCATATTCACAATCTCCCCTTTCGGCTTTCGATTAGAAATCATATGGATTATGATAATTAGTGATCAATTAATTACCAAACATTCAAGACAATTATTGAATAAATCTCAACAATGATAAGAAGAACCAAAACATGCATTAATTCATAAGAATAAGTTTCAAGTGATTTGACATGGAAAGCCCTAGATTAAGTTAGTTCCTAGCCATAGACATGACAAGAACTAAACTAATATCCAACATAAACTATAAAGAAATAAAACAAAGAAACAAGAAATTACTAAGAAGTGGTCTCCAATCTTGATCTCCAAGGTTGTGTGAATTGGCAAGGGTTTGGAACCCTTAATTCTGACATAAAGGTTGCTTTTTATAGCCTCAAATTCGTTTTCGTGTTTTCCTTGAGCCTTCGCCCATTCCATTCAATTTGTGATTTCCGCCTCGGCCACTGAATCAGCCAAGCGCTGAAACTCTCTGCGACTGAAATTGGGCGGCCATGGCCGCATTTCTTTCCTGGTTTGCCAGCTTTCTCGCTTTTTGAGCTCTGGAACCTCTGTTTCTGCCCTCTTTTTGCTCCTTTTTCGCCAATGAGCCACTTTAAACCAATATGACTCAAAAGAAAGAAAATCTATCCTAAGACGACACGTATTTGTACAAAAATGGGCAAAAGACTAACTAAAAATGACTCAAAAGGTGTATATAAAATACACCGATCAGCTACATACACCAATTCTATACAAGTCTTGCAAGACTTTGTGTATCATAAATATCTTCATCTTTCAAGCTCTTCTCTATTCCTTCTACAACAAGATTCGAAATCCATAGCCATGAAGAACAAGAGTTACTTATTTTACAAGATTAAGCTCCTTAACTAAGTTCTAAGCCAAGATTAACACTCCAAGGTAGTGGTCACGGTATGGACCGATTCTGTCCAAGCAAAACCCTAAGCTTGGGATGAATTTTTTGGAAGAAAAACAAGAAAGTAAGATGGTTACAAGCTTGTAGAGGATACATGTGTGTTGTTGTAACTTGAAGAAGTGGTGCAAAAGTGAAGTTGTTGGCCGAGAAGTTGTGGACTGTTTTGTCTAAAGATAAGGTAAGATTTCTTCTTTCTCTTAAAGTTATTGGAAGTTAAATGATGTTATAGTTAAGGGATAAACATGTATTAAGAAGGATTGAAAGTAAGAAAATGCATGTGGTTATTGTTGATGTGCTTAGCCGAGAATGGGACAATTTTTATTATAATGGATTCGTTGGTTGTTATTGTTATTATCGTCTCTATTTGCATGTTGTTATATGAAGGAAATCTTGATATTGAAAATTGAAATGGTTTATATTAAAGTGTTGAAACTTGAAATGGATTATAAGGCATTATGAAAAGGGCTTTGGATTGTTGTTGTTGGCCAAAACTATCTTAAAACTGTTGGATATTGTCGTGCTGTTTTAGGGGCTGTTTTATACTTGTATAAAGCTGGAAATCCAGTTACCATTATGCATGTTTAAATGTGGTAATTGCTAATGTATGTCCTAAAGGAATAAGGGTATAGAAAGGTGTTGAAAGACCTCGCATTTTACCCTCGTTGTTATTGGAATATGGACTGTTTTTATAGACTATTTTATTGTGGATTAAGAGGCTGAATTTACATGAGAAGTGGGTGTGTAAATGTCACGACCCGAACCCCGGGCCCGTGACTGGTGCCCTACCTGGGCACCTTCCTACCTTAATGACACAATTAAACCGCAGAACTAAATAACACCTCATTTTTTTTAAAACCAACGAACACGCAAGGGGAAAGCCTTCAAGGCTGCCATATAATATACATAATCAAAAGGCACTACACTGTACACGAGTCCAATCCCACATATGAATACAGACCTCTAAGAGTTTTACTGAACTATGACGGGACAAGGCCCCGCCGTACCCATAACTGTACAAAAGCCTGTAATGAAGGATCTATACCAAAATGATAAACTCCTGAACAGATGGAGCTATCCAAAACTCTGAGAAAGGGTCCTACACTTGCAGATCACCAAACCGCATACCTAAACCTGCGGCATGAACGCACCCCCCCGAAGGAGGTCAGTACGAAAGATGTACCAAGTATGTGAAACTGAAAATACTGTAATGAAATCATAGCGGTCTGTATAAAACTGGAGACATGTATGATAACCAAACTACAGTACACAATATACAAGCAGTCATATCAAGTCAGGGACGCATGCCCTCGAATCATTACTCACATATAACCATGGGTCTCACGCCCATAATATCAATCATACCCGTGGAATCCCTTCCTCGCTGCCGGCAGTCCATAATATAATATAACACCAATAAATATACATGGACACTAAGTCCCACCTGTGTCATAAAAAGCATGCGGGCAGTAGGAAGCGAACCACGGATCCGGCTGCGTCATAAAACTGATCGGGCAATGAAAGCCAACTACGAGATCGGCTTGCGTTAACAATCGGCAGGGCAAATGCGAAGCCAACTACCAGATCCAGCCCGTCGTCACGATATATGACCGGGGCAAGTGCGAAAGCTATCTACCAGAGTCTACCGTACCAAACTGTGCCATAGAACTGACGGGGGAAAGCCAACTACCAGACCATCTGCGTCGACCATCGCCAGGCAATGCGGAAGCTAACTACTGCACCGTCTGCGTCACTAAACCTCATGGAGGGCTAGTCCATGGAATAATAAAAACCTCATGGAGGGCTAGTCCAAGGATCAATCACAATGGAAACATACCCGTGGAATCCCCCATAACTGTCGGTACGTCCAAGTCAACTCATAACAAGACAGCCGACCCTCCAACTGAGAGTCACGACAGCGTAAAAATATAATACTTGCACTCAAAGGCTATCACAAGCAAGCATAGGCAAGTTCATAAAATCTTTAGACTTTCATTATCATACAAAAATGAATTTCATTTTATAAACTCAAGACACTTTCGTTTCATATAAAAATCCGGGAATTTAACCCTAAGTACTACGTACTTAAATTCTTTTCAAAAAACTCCTTTTTATATAAAACCCCAAGATACTAACACCCGTAGTATCAAGGCATGTCTATTTTTCAAATTGGGTTACTACACCTTTAGAAATTCATTTCAAGACTTTGAAACCAAGTAACTTCTAATTACACAACCTAGGCAACTCATGCCTATCAATCAAAATAGACAAATCTCTTAACATGTACAATAACACAAAGTCCTTTCCAATTTTTTTTTCAATCCAAGTTGTTACGTCTAACATGTTATATAGTCGTAAACAACTTTAACAACTACAATTCCTTCTTTATATAACATGCGACGACTAAACTAATAACCAAATTGAATTGTAATCTCAAAGGCTAATCATGCTAGTTTCGGATTAGTGGTTCCAATACCCATAACACTTATCAAACTTCAATATATACATCTCATGCTTGTTTATATCCATAACTACAATAATAAGTAATCTTTAATTACTAAACGACAAGATTGTTACCTTGATAAGCCCTTATAAAATTCCAAGGTCAAAGTCGCTCCTTAGCAAATCTTAGCTCCTTTCCTTCACGCTCCACTCCGCTATTTGAAGCCCTTAGAAGTTCACAAACAACTTCTCTTCCATTTCCAATCAAAACTATGAAAACGACTTAGGTTTTCGCCTTGCGACTAACGTGAAAACGTCGTTTTTCCGGGATATTTCTATTGAGATATCCTTACAATACCCCTAGGAACCTTGGGTTAAAGTCTTGTGAATAATGAACCACAATTGCAAAAATTTTGTGTGGAAAATGTCCTAAACCCGAGAGCTCTCTAGCTTAGCTCAAAGTTTCTCAATTTTTTCTAAGTGTTGGGAGCTTGTCTTGCTACTAGTGTAGTATATATAAAACAATGGAGGGCTTAGATTGCAACATTTGTGTGGCTAGGATGAAGAATACTTAATATCTAGTCAAGTGGCAAGTTGACTTAGTCAATTTTATCAAGCTTGTCAAGACTTGATCATCTACAATGGTCATTGACCATAACACCCTTGTCCATTTTGTGCAAGCCCATGTGGGGGGGGGGGGGTGACACGTGTCACCCTCCCATTCGTCCATAAAAATTCGTAACCCTCGTGGGCCCCACAAAACGTAAATTTCTCGGGTGGGCCCTACGTGACCAAATCCGTAAAATAAATTTCCACAATGAATATAAATTTTATACTTCTCAAATAATGCATTTTGAGAATCTAATTCTCATCAACGAACATTTTTCCTTTCCGACGTTCGGAAGATTTTCCTTCGGAAAAACAATTCTTTCTTTCGTACCAATTTTCAAGTCTTGTGTTCTCGCGTCCATTCTCTTATGCATGTCCTGGAATTACGGGGTGTAACAGTAAATCCCCTTTGTTGCTGTTTGGTTGTGCCCTTTATTGGTGCTTGGTTATTGATGTTATTGGCCTTATTTGTAAGGTGGAAATGTATGTATAAATAGGGGAAGTGATGCCCAAATTTTTATATGAAAAGAGAACCATTACTTGGTATATGACCTACACTAGTAAGCATGAAGTTGATAGATGTGTTATCGTTATTATAGGTTGAAGTATTACTTGAGGCGTATTCTATTTGTCGTGTTGGTATAGCCGATAAGGTATGTGAAACTATCCTTTCTTCTTTTGGCATGATTTATATGAAGTGAGTGTACGGCAGACGTACATAGTTCTATTGGATCTTAATCCTAAATGATATATGATGTACAGTGCCTTGATTTTCCAAATGATGGTTTCAAAATGATACATGATATACAGTGCTTTGAGTTTTCAAAGGATGATTTCAAGTGATACATGATATGATAGTGCCTTGGTTTTTCTAAAATGAAAGTTCATTTTAAAGATTTTATTGAGAGTTAAAAGATCATTTAAATTGCACAAGATTGCTCATGATAGCTATTCGTGCACGTGTTATATGTGAGTTCACCGGGTCCCTTGATGGGCCGGGATACGTTATATGTGAGTTCATCGAGTCCATTGATGGACCGGGATACGTTATATGTGATTTCACCGAGTCCATTGATGTGCCGGAATACATTATAGTGAGCTCACCGAGTCCCAGAATGGGCCGGGATACTTTACTTGGACCGAGTCCCAGAATGGGCCGTGATAAGTTATGTGTAGAAAAAACACAGAGTCCCAGAATGGGCCGGGATACGTTATGTGTAGAAAAACACCGAGTCCCAGGATGGGCCGGGATACGTTATGTGTAAAAAGACACCGAGTCCCAGAATGGGTCGGAATACATTATATGTAAATAAATACGATGATTCTATGGACATGTATCCATGATGCGAGTATAGTTAACTATGACATATATGATTCCATGGACATGTATCCATGATGCGAGTACATATAGTCACGACAGTATGTGATTCCATGGATATGTATCCATGATGCGGGTATAGATACCTATGATAGTATACAATTATATAGACATGCATCTATGATTTTTATATGACTCTCTCATTTTTAAAAGGTACAGTTGGCTCTATTTTATATGACACGATTGGATCTGGTATTTGATTTTCATACTTGTACCTGTCATCTTTTGGCCAGTTATGATCTTATTTACTGTACTTTATGTTTACATACTGGGTACATTGTTGTTATGCGACCCATACCGAAATTTGCGTTAAATGCCACAGGTATAAGTACTCAGTTTGATGATCCTCGAGCTTAGGATCTTTGCTCAGCTTTTGGGATAGCTCCATTGTTCTGGAGCTTGTAATTTTGGTACAGACTTATGTATATTGTTACACCCCGTAGTTCAGGTCCTGCTTATAGGGACGTACGAAAGGAGTTAAGATTTAAATTTTTGAAAGATAGGTCAACAGAATGTTTCGGACGGGTTTTTAGTCAACTTTGAGTCGGTTTATGTCCAGTTACATTAAGAATTCCTAGGTGTTTCAAAGGCCTAGTACATATTTCGTTGAGTCTAGTTTCCAACGCAACAAACCGTTCGTCGATAGGAGATTGGAGTGGAAAGTTATGGAAATTACAAGTTCGGTCTTGTGATCGGCGAGAAAAGCAACTTCGGTCGGGGGCCAGCGCGCGACCGGATCGAGGGCATGGCGCCGGTTATGCTGAAAATCCTCTGAGGTTGCAGCGCCGAGGCTCCAGGAAGCAGGGTCGCGGCGCCGGAAGTTCCGAGAGTTCGCAGAGGTTTCAGCGCCGCGGCGCCGAGGCGAGTTTTTCTGCGAATCTGGGAAAAATCAGAACTATTTTTTTAAAAAAGAGGCCATGAGAGGGTGACAAGTGTCCCCCCCCCCCCATCTGATTTTTTGCATGTCCTATTTATTGACCAAGTCTTGAAGACTTGGTCATTCTTGAAAGCTCTTTCTTCTCTCTAAAAAACTCTTCCTTCTCTCTAAAATTCCTCTCCCTCCTCTCTAGAAATTCAAGAAGAAATATAAGCCTAGAGAAATTCTAAAAAGGTGGCAAGAAGGTAACATGTTGACAAGCTTGTAGGAGGGTTGTGGAGGTGATTGTGGAAAGAAGACAAGTGGATTTTGTTGGGCTAATTTGGGGTAAGCTCTAAGGTAACAATCCTTTCTCTTTTGCTAGTAAATTATGTTGCATGTGTGGAAGAAAGGACTTATAGTTGTCAATATTGCCTTTAGAGGTATTGCATGTAGGAATTGGATAAGAAATTGGACTAAAAAGGAATTGGATAAGAAGCTATGTTGTTATACCTCAAAGATTGCCAAATTGGACCTTGTAGTTTGTATTAGTTGTTATGTATTGTGGGGCAGAATTTTACACGTCCAAGTTAGGCGTGTAATCCCCTTTGTATTGATTTATTTTTGAGCCTTAAAGGTGACGTGTTTGGTTATTGAATTCGGCCTTGAAAAAGGTGGCAAAGTATGTAGGAACAAAGGAAGTGTTGTCCGATTTTCCGTAGAATTTAGTAGCTTTTCAATTAGAATGTTCTACGTTGAATATAGAGGCTTATGGACGTATTATGGTCATTATAGGTTGACATACTACGCTTGGTATATTGGACTTGCAAGTGGATTGACCCGAAGAGGTATGTGGAACTTTCCTACCTCTTGAGCATGAATAGTTGCACCTATGTAGTACGGTAGTCGTACAAGACTTTGATATCCCTTACTTGTTTTAGTGATGTCTTAAGTTTCAAAGTGAAGGGACTTGAAGTGTTTTAAGTATATGATACTTATTTCGTTTTAAATGTATAAGTCCCTTGGGTATAGGGAAATGTATTTGACTAATGTATAACGTTAATATAACGACTTTATGGGAAGTTGGTTATATTAGCTTTATGAAATGTTAACAAAGAAAGATTTACTCTAAGTAAAATAAGTACGGATAAATGATTTGAATTTGTGAAAATCAAATTGATTTTAAGGCATTAATTGTCTAAGGTTTTAAAAGAAATGAAGTCACTTGATTTAGAAGCCTATTATATTTCTAAAAGGAAACGTGACTTGTCTTGAAAAGTAGTTGTGACTTGATACTACGGTTATTAGTATCCTGGGAGTTTTATATAAAAAGGAGTCATTTCTTAAAAGGTTAGAAGTACGTGGTACTTGGGTTGAATTCTCGGATTTTCTCTTAAATGACATGTTAGTGCCTTAAGTAAACTAAAATGAGAGGACATACTAATAATGTTAATAAGAAGTTAGGAGATATTCTTTACTTGCTTACGTTATGATAAACCGGTAGCGTTTATGTTATGTATGATAGCCGGTTGTGCTGGGTTATGTATTATTATTATTATTACTATTTATTCCATGGATTTGCTACCCATGATGCGAGTGCGGCGCTTGTACTCATGCGGGCCCACCGGGTCCATGCGGGTGAAATAGTCCCATGCGGGTGAAATAGTCCCATGCGAGGCGGATGAACTCATGCGGGTGAAATAGTCCCATGCAGGTGAAATAGTCCCATGCGAAGCGGATGACCTCATGCGGGTCCACAGGACCTATGCGGGTGAAATAGTCCCAGAAGTAGGATTGTTTAATGATACTACGGGCGAGAGACCCTGTTTTGATCATGAGCCTCCTATTTTTATGCAGTAAAGTTTATACTTGTTACTCTCATTGTTAGTAAGACACAGTGCAATGTAATTTGATTTTTATCTATGACTCCAGCTTATTTTAGACTTATGATATTATTACAGTATTTTCCAGTTTTACATACTTGGTACATATTGTGTACTGACCCCCTTCCTCGGGGGCTGCGTTCATGCCGCAGGTAGGGGTAAGCAGGTGGTGGATCCTCATTCTTAGGATCTTTGCTCAGGTGGCAGAAGCTCCATTTCTCCGGAGGCTTGACTTTTGGTACGGTTCTCCCTGGTGTTGTAGATATTATGTACATTCAGGGGTATGACGGGGCCCTGTCCCATCATAGTGGTTACACACTCTTAGAGGCCTGTAGTCCTGTTATAAATTGGGTTGTTAAGGATGTAAATGTTCAGTTTTTGTTATATTTGTGTTTACGGAAAGGTAGCCATTTTGGGTTAGCCTGTTTCATATTGTATATGGTTTCTTGTTTGTGAGTTTATTTCCGCTGGTTTTCTCTGATGTTGTATCACAAGGGTGCCCGGGGTAAGACACCAGTCACGGGTCCGAAGTCGGGTCGTGACATATATTCAGGGGTACGGTGGGGCCTTGTCCCATCACATTTCATTACTAAACTCTTAGAGGTCTGTAGACAGGTGTGGGTGATAAACGTGTATTTGGATACATGTGGGTTGTATATGTTGTAACTCATTTTGGAAAATTTTGTATACAGTGGCAGCCTTGTCGGCTTGCCTGTTTTTATTATATGAGTTTTTCTTAAGCTTCCGCTGGTTATATGTGATGTGTGGGTATAAGGGTGCTCAGGTAGGGTACCAGTCGCGGCCCGTCGGCTCGGGTCGTGACATTAAATTTTGAAAATGTTTCAGATTTTTCTTTTAGAAAGAAAACCCATACGTACCGTGAGAAGTCGTCAATGAACGTAACCATATATTCCATGCCACTTATTGATGATTGCGTGACTCGCCCGAATACGTCAGAATGGACCAGCTCCAATGGTGCTTTGGCTTTGAAAGTTCAGTCTTCATACGGTAACTGATGCGCCTTACCGTATTGGCAGCCTGCACAAATGGTCTCTGTTCTGACCTCGAGTTGAGGTAGACCCTTCAACATGGATTTCTTCATCATCACCTTGAGTTTGTAATAGCTTACATATCCAAGTCTTTTATGCCACAAATTAGTTCTTTCGAGTCTTGTTTACATAGGCCGACTCTGCTGACATAACATAAACAGACTCTAAGCGTCGTCCTCTCATTATCGGTGTTCCAGTTATTTCAAGATCTTGACATCTTGAGGTCCGAATACGACATGGTGGCCTGATGCCGTAAGTTGCGCCACTGATAGTAAGTTTTTCTTCATCCCAGGTACATGGTAGACATCCAGGAGTGAAACCTCTTTTCGACTGAATCTCGACATGATTGTTGTTTCTCTGGTGTGAGCAATCAATAGTCTTGAGTTATTGGTTGTCACCACCACACGACTTCCTTTGTACTTGGTCATGTTCTGTAACTTTTCTTTATCTCATGATTTGAGCAGCCAGAGTCGACTATCCAATCACTGTTATAGTCGATTGTTTCAGGAACATTAACTGTCAGAGCTAATTCTTCTTCCTCCATAGCAAAAGAGGCTTCGACGTCCCACTTTTCATCGCTTATTTTTCCTGCATTTGACGTGGCTGCATTGCTTTATGCAGTGTTCTTCTTGAACCAACAACTTTTAGCCATGTGGCCCTTCTTCCCAAAGTTATAGCATTTTCTATCAAACTTATTATTATTCTTTGACCAACCTCCCAGTTGTCTTTCTTTTGAGCTCCCCCTGTTTGGGAGCTTCCATGATGATTATCCTTTTCATCATGTTTTCTAGAATTTCTACTAGCATTTGGTCAGAATCGACCTTTTTTATCACCGCTATAGAGTGTTCCTTCGTCACTTTATAATGAGACTCCAGATATTTGCTTAGCCAACGCTTCTTGGTCAGCTAGCAAGTTTTCTAATTCAACAAGAGAAGGTTGGCTTGGCCAACCTTGTATTGCGGTAATAAAATTTCTATATTCTGGCCTTAATCCATGAATGACAATTCTTCTAATTCTAGCGTCTGACATGCAACAGAGTCTAATGCAGAAATTTCACGACAAAGAGATTTTACCTTGTTAATGTATTGGTTGATCGTCGCGTTGTCTGATAGAAATAAGCTTGTTCTCCAGAAGTTGCAGTCTCGTATCATTCTTCTTGGTGAATAATGTTGCGAAAGTATGTCACACTTCCTTCGGTGACTTAGCTGGCCTGATGTGCTCCAACATTTCATCTTCAACTGTGGTCCGAATCACAAACATGACTTTGCCAGCTCTAATCTTCCATTTCTTCAGAACGACTGCATCTTCTGGTTTTGTGACCTCATTTTCACCAACGATCTCCCACAAGTCTTGGCCTTGGAGATATGCCTCCATATGCATCGACCACATGCTGTAATTCTGATTTTTAAGTTTCTTGATTCCACCGACCACTTGAAGGTCACCCATCGCGTCTTGGATAAAGCTCTATTTCTTTTACTAAGAAAGCTTGATTTCAACAATAAGCTCTGTAGTACTAAACCGCACACGGACACTCTAAGAAACTCAACAAACGACTCTTTGGTATGAACCGACTTGACTCTGATACCACTTGTTGGAAAACACAACACGTGAAAAACGTAATTACTTTATTATTGTAAAGTAATTACACCAAGACTTGAACACTATAACTTGACCACTTTTTGGATGTACACTTAGGGACACTATATCTTATAATTGGGTTGATTCTTTCTTGGTTCTTTTTTTTGTTCTTCACAAATGACTAAGGTCACCCCTATTTATACTTGTGTAGGGATAATTCTAGACATGATCCTAAAGATCTAGACAATTCTATCCTATTTTACAAATATATAAGGCTCTAGAACATATACACATTTCCTACAAGAATCTAGAGCTTTTCTAGACATATATCTAAATTAAGTATTCAAGGAATTCTAGAACCTTCCATTCTAGAGATCTTCTTTCAACTCTGTAGAACTACTTGAACATTCTAGATTGATTATCCATTGTCTTGGAGATTAAGTTGGTGATGACTTTTAACAAGGTATGCGTACATCCTATCCTCCCCAGACCCCATTTATAGGATTAAATATGATATGTTGTTGTTAGGAAGATGGAAAGAATATACTATACACTATAGGATAGTAAAAAATATTCATATTTTAAAACTATATCAAGATTAGAATGACAAACAATATATATATGTGTACAATAAGTTATGCAATATCCTTCCCACACACCTCATTATATATATAGGCAAGGTCGGCTCATGGGGAAGCAACTAAAGCAGTTGCTTTACCCCCCCCCCCCCCAAAATAAATAAATAAAAGCCCCAAAGTTTTTATAATTATTTAGTATTTTTCAATTATTATTATTAAAAATATACTAGATTTATGCTTGTTTTTTGAAATATGATAGATTATTTATAATAATGTTATGTAGATAAAATACATAAATTTCAAAATATAAATGCAATACGTATAAAGAATAATTGGATGACGAATTTAATAATAATAAGACTAACAAGTGGTAATTTTCACACTTTATTACTACTTTTTACTATAGTTTTTGAGTTCAAAAGTGATCAATTTAGCTAAAGATGTTAATGAAATATGGTAGATTTCAGGAAATTGAAGTAATCCAATTGACTTGTGCAAATTAGGAGATTAGAGTGAAGATCCAAGATGATTGCGGAAGATGGAAGAAAGTGCAAGACATAATTCATTGTAGACCACAATACTTTGATTGTGGAGCACAATCACAACTGGTGTCGCAATGTGGCACATCTGCTAGTCCGCAATGAAAACTTCAGATAGTAGTCTATCACTTGTTTTATCAGCATTGTGGAGCACAATCGTCCAATTTCTAGCACAATCACCTGATTGCTGGCACAATTCTCCATTTTTGGCGTTTCTTTCTAGCAACTTTAAAAAGAATTTTAGGGCTAGTTTTCGGATCTTCTTCGACCAGGGGAGCAGCTGCTCGACTTCCTAACTTACTTTTAGCCATTTTCAAAGAAGAAGACACTTAGAGTTTGTAATTTCTTTCTAATTTTGATTATATTTATGCTTTCCGGTTTAGTTTTCATTGTAGTTGTAACATAATGATTTTCGTAAGAAAGGGGAGAGGAGAGAAAAGGAAAAGGATTTTGTTTATATTTTTGATGCCTTTCAGCACAAAGTGAACCGGACATTTCTTCAGTGAATTACTAACTAAGGGGACTAATATGAAATTAATATAACTTAACGGAGAACTTGTAATTATAAAACTAGAGTTAACTACTTAAATACTTGGAGGACTAAAATAAATTACTCAAAAACTTGGTCACAATATCATATTGTGACACTCCATTCTCCTTGAGAATAAGCTTCTGCCTTCAAAAGCTCAACTATGTCTCGGAATTGTGACTTCAAAAACTAAAAATCTTTCCAAGTAGCTTCTTCAGGCCACAAATCAACACAATGTACATAACTAGCTTTAGCACATGCAATTTCACCTTCTAGTAAGCAAGCTGGAGTTGCACTTTCAGATTTCAACTTCAAGGACACACTGAAGTAAGAAATTAACCATGGCAAATCTTTATAACAAGCAACCAACTCCTTATCAGTGTGCAGATCCACCTGAAGAGTTTCCCAAACCTTCTTCCTGGGATTCAAAACATCATCAGTCTTGCCATCAAACCTTGGGAACATTACTCGTTCACCAACTGCATCATCTTTAGGTGGCTCAACTAGTTCCACCTTAGTGTGATCACTATTAGAAGAACCAAGAACCATTGCCTGGGATTTTATGCCACTCATGCTTGCTGGTTTTAGGTTGCATAGAACACAGACCTTCCGATTCTGCATCTTTTCCAGAGGAATATATTTTACAAGACCACTAACAATAGTTCTGGGCTGAGCTTCACGAACAACAATCTCTTTAACGTATAGAGAATCAACATCACCAGGATGTTTCTGTGCTCTTGTAATAAGACCAACTCGAATATCGAGTCTGCTAATCGAAATTTCTGTTTCAACGGAAGTCGAGCCCTTAGATTTAGCTTTAGAAGATTTTGCAGCACTTTCTGTCTTCTTATTAGCATCTAAGATTTTTGCTTCATTCAACTGATCCACGATCTCTCTTGCCTCAGTTTCAGCCTTCAAGTTATGTGAATCTATAAAGCAAATAAGGTGCACAATTGTCTTACTATTAGGATAGACTGCAAAGACACCGGTGCCAATCTTCTTATTGTAAAGAGAGCACATGCTATCACTTGTGACCTTCAAGATTGCTTTTCTTTGGTTATACAGTTCATCCTTAACCTGTAGGTTTTCACTTTCTCTCAAGCTTTTTAGCACTAAAAAGTTCTGATATGCTTCACTGAATTTTCTCATAAGAGGTCCAAGAAATGGAAGCAAGTTCTATAGCTTAGTGTCCTTTGACAGTAGTTTCAGTGCTTGGGCCCCATGGATCCTATCCCCCATTTTGCTAAAAAAATCCAGCTCTATCATAACACTAGAACATCCTTCATCAACAACATCTTCTGTATCTCCATCACTCCTGCCACTGTTAGTGCCACTTAGATTCAATCGAGTGTACTCTGCACCCTCAATTTCAGCAATTTTCTTGAAGTGACCTCCTTTTGCCTTTTGCTGTAGTTTCTGAACTTTTGCATTTGTAATTTTCTTCTCAAAACTTTTTGTTGTCTTCGTAGGATTTAGATTTATTTTCAATAGGGTCATATAAATATTTCCATAAGATTTTGCTGAATGTTGTTGAATTCTTGAATCGTACACCCGATCACCATAGGACAATGCAAGTTCGGGAACATAAAGCTTGTGCACATAAATGGACAGTGCAAGTTCATGTTGATTCATTTTCCCCAACAGAATTGCATGTTCTTCATAAAGAGCATCTATTGGAAGTTTTTTCAACAACACCTCCGGATTATATCCAGAGATAATGTCCAAAGCAGACAATAGCATTTTCCTTTTCAGAGAACATGCTCATCCCTCTTTTGCTGGAAATTAAGTTCATCATACAAATCAAGCACTTCTGAGAGATAAGTTTGCACCATTTCATTCTGCAGATTCCCCGAGATGCTATTTTCATTCATTGCAAGTATGAGTTTCAGATATGTTGCCTGCATGTTTGAAGCATGTTGTTTTAAGTAATAATCCACCAAGTCTGCTGGAAGATTACCAAACAAGAATAGCTTAATGGTTTGCATAGGACAGCTTTCAAGAACAGGCAATGAGAACTCCATGACAAGCATGGGGTCAGTTGCACAAAGAGGTTTGAGATATTCAATGATCATATCAGGCTTGAACTTCATTGAAAGCTCTATATGAGTTTGTTCTGAGTTCGACTCTTCTATCAATTGATGGAGAAGTTCTAGTGCTTCCCAATACATTGAATTGCTCCTATAGAGTTCTAGCAAACAAGCATACTGGTTTATTTTTGCACGAACTCCTCGCATATTTTCACCTCACAATAGTTGAGGGCTTTCAGAAAATTTGTATAAGCCGAGGATTGTCCAGTTAAAAGCAAATCACGAACATGTAAACCGAAATAACTTTCGAGCCACACAACTTTATTGACAGCATTCATTATACTTTGCTTCTTCAGCTCGTCACTCGGATTTGGATTATGAAGTCAAAACCTTACGACATCAGGGATGAAGTCCTCAACCACATAATTCTTGCAGTAATCATTCACCAGTAATAGAATTCATTGCCATGTGTTAAGCAATTCACTGTCCATATTCACTAGCCCAACTAATACAAAATTTTCACAATTGAATTCCTTTTGAGCTTCCGTAAGAATACCATCAACCAATGTTGGTATAGAAGTGGGAAATTCAACTTTATCTCCATTGGAGGAATCATCAAGCACTTGGCTCTCTTCATATTCACTCTCTTTCCCATAACTCCTTGTGCAAATTCTCTGGTTTCTCAGCAGCTGGATCAATTCTGAAAACTTGTTCCTTATCACAATTAGATGGAGGACATTTATTGAATATATGGCCTACATTGTTTTCTTAAAGTTCATCATTTTCAAGCTCCCAGAGCTTATATTCTATACTATCATCCCATTGCAATTTAGTCACATTGATTCCATACATTATAAGGATATGGTTGAGCATTTCATAGTCATTAATGGACTTTTCGTTAGCTTCTACAATGTTGTTTTCTAATGGTGTCCCCTCGTCAAAATCAGGGAACATATGTTCCATATAATCCATCAAGGAGGGGACAATAAGTTCGCTGGTGTAATTAACAGTGATAGCAGAATTTTCCATGTTCTCCAATTATTCAGTGAAGTTGAGAATTTTGTTCTTATTGACCACCCATACTCTATAGTTTTCTGAAGCTTTAGCATCTTCAACTTCGATTTCCATTGGTACTTCTCCGTCCAACAATGAATTCTTTTCATTTGGCATTTCAGCATTGCCCTTCTCAGGAATTCTGTCGAACACCTGATCCACAATATGAAGAACAACATTTACACCTTGATTTTCCATTTCTCTTTGGTCCTCTATTTCTCCAGATTTGACCATTGCTAAGAGTGGATGGCTTGGTTCTTATAATTTGTTGATGTTGGCATAACCAACGTCATCTGAAGCATTTTCATCATTCAGAACATTACCTCCACCGAAGATCTCTTCATTTCTTTAAAGACTTTTATCAAATACCTTGTCCACAATCGATGTGCTTTCAATTTCCGTGACTATGCTTTCATCACAAGTATCTGAATGCTCAAAACTTATCTTGCTAAATGAAGCATATCCAGGTTCCGACTAATTTTGTGCTCCCTGAACCGTTGAAATGTAAGATCGAAGAATGGGTGATTTTGTACCTAAGGTCTGCCCTGCTTCACTGTGACTTGGAACTGGTGGTGTTCCTTCTGTTAATGCCCTTAATGTCGTTGTGGTTCCTAATGTCGCCGGAGAACTAGGGTTCGAGTTCATCACAGGTGAGGAGCTGCCGGATTGTAGCTGAGTTATTTTCGCCATTAATAGATCCAAATTCCGGTGTAATTCTTTGATGTCCGATTGCTTCTGCTCCACCGCTTCGAATCTCCGATTAGTTTCGTCGGGGAAGACAGCTAACTGTGTCTTTAAAATCTGCATGTCATCGTTGGTGGGTTGCCGCTCCGGCGGGACATCGGTTCCCGTCGTTGGAACCGACTCTGATACCATTTGTAACAGAACCACAATTCTGTTACTGGTTTTCGTAAGAAAGGGGAGAGGAGAGGAGAGATGAGATTAGAGAAAAGGAAAATGATTTTGTTTATATTTCTGATGCCTTTCATTACAAAGTGAACCGGACATATAAGGCCTACAAAGGGCTTCTTCAGTGAATTACTAACTAAGGAGACTAATATGAATTAACATAACTTAAGGGAGAACTTGTAATTATAAAACTAGAGTTAACTACTTAAATACAGGACTAAAATGAATTACTCAAAAACTTGGTCACAATATCATATTGTGACAGTAGTTTCTATTTTTATGAGTAGCTAATCTCTTCATCTAGGGTTGTAGTTTAACCCTAGTGTGCTATATTTTATGATTTATTAATATTAACCTTGTTTTAGATTGAGTGCTTGTTATTTAGCCATTTTTATGCTCGAATGTGAAGGTAATGGTTGCAAACATTATTTTATGCCATATTTGACTTATTTCTTACTTGAGAAAGAAGAATTAGGTTTGAGTAATTTGGCTAATTGAGAAGTCGATTAAGCTTAATAAGGAGGTTTGAACTAGAGACAAGAATTACCTCTCTTGGGCTCATAATCAATTACTTGTATTATTGTCCTATTTGACTTGAGAACTCTAATTTGGACTAATTTTCTCATTAATCGAGAGATATTTAGTGAATGTTTATGAATTGAGAGTCATTACCAATCCCCAATTGCATTAGCAAGCTAATTAGATATACCCATTGAGTTAGCACCTAGGTAGAAACTACAACTCTAGGCCTTTATCATTTAAATGACAACCGTAGCTTCTAATTGTCTTAGTTAATTGTTGTTTTAGTTACTTTTTTATTTCAATTCGTAGTACAAAACCAAAAATATCTATTCATTCGGGTAAAAGTTAAGTTATTTGATTGACACAAATGAATACATCTTTCACAAGACATCCAAAATTCTCTGCGGGATTCGACCACAACTCGTTCGGTAACTATATTTGACCACGACCTCTTGCACTATAGTTAATGTGTAATTTGGGCATTTATCAAATTTTGGCGTCGTTGCCAAAGAATTTTTGATGTTAAAAGTGTAGTTGTGTGTGTTTCTCACTAACTTACGTTACCTTATCTTTTCTTTAACTCGTTTGTTCGTGTAGAGTATAAAGGTTCATGGCAGGTGTTATGGATGACCCAGTTCTAGCCTTCTAGGTGAGGATGGTCTTCCAATTGGTGGTCATCCCCAAGAAATTACAATTCAAGGAGTTCCATTAGCACACATCCTCCACAATGGGGTGCTCTTAGGCATGGGGCTCCGAGAGCTCCACACAATACCAATGCTCCACCAAATGCTCAAAATAGTCCTAATTCCCAAGTAAATATGGGTTTTGCAAGTGCTATTGTTCCTCCTCACATCCGGGCGACTAGTTTCACAATCACGAGTGTCATGCTTAATGCGCTCAACCAAAGAGGGTTATTTGGCGGAACAACTTAGGAGAATCCAAACAAGCACCTCAAGTACTTCTTGGATGTGTGCTTTAGTAGCAAGTAACCAATGGTTTCAGATGATGGACTCCGACTGAGGCTATTCCCATTCTCTTTGCAAGGTGTCACTTTTGATTGGTTGGAATCACTAACCACTCTATTCGCACTTGGGATGAACTCGTCGTTAAGTTTCTCAACAAGCATTTTGCTCCGGTCAAGATGGCCGTTTTACGGGATGAGATCATGGCTTTCAAGCAACAACCGGATGAACAATTGCATGAGATATGAGAGCGTTATAGAATGATTGTCAAGGAATGTCCCAACAATGATCTGACGAAGACGGTTCTTCTCTAAACTTTCTATCTGTGTCTTGATACGACTAATCAATCCATAATCAACTATTTGGCTGGTGGTTCTATTATGGATTTGACTTTTCGAGAGACTAGTTAGTTGTTAGACAAGATGATAGACACTAATTCCGCGTGGGTTTCAAGAGTCCATCTTTCACAATCTAATGCTTTCATAGTTGACCTCATCAAGGAGATGCAAGCTCAAAGCCAAGTCATGGTGGAATTGACCATAACTATGAACCTTTTGGCTAAGAATAAATTCCAAAATAGCCATGCTCCGAAACAAGTGCATGCCATGAAAGGTTTTCATAGAAATTTGGGAAATCAAATGACTATGAGTAACTCTAATCATGGGGGTGATGAAGATTATTATAACTACAACATGCCAAATCAAGATGGGTTTTATCAAAAGTAAGGCGAAGAAGTGCAATTTGTGAATGCCAACCAAGGGCAAATATGAAATTTCCATGGCCCTAATCAAGGGAAATGGAAACCAAATCAAGGTAACTGGAGACAAAACAATCAAGCAAATTGGGGGAACAACTATAATCAAGGTCATTAGAACAACCACAATCAACGTAATAGGGTGCGAGTTTCCCTTCTCAAAGGCCTCCTATGTACCAACAATCCTCCATACAATTCTCAAGGGGCAGGTTCCTCAAGCAATGATATGAGTCATATTGAGGGAATGTTTAAGCAATTGATGGACAGGAGTGCTAATTCGGATGCCCAAATTTCTTCTCACAACACCTCTATCCGAAATCTTGAAGTTCAAATGGGTCAAACCTCCCAAGCTCTCAACAATCGACCTAAGGGTGCACTACCTAGTGATACGGTAGCCAATCCAAAAGATGGGAAGAATATGAGGCATGCTATGGCAGTTGCCACTAGGAGTAGAAAAGGTGGTGTGGATCATAAACAAGTTGCAAAGAGGTGTGATAAAGAATATCAAGTGTTGGTAAATAGAGACCAAGTAAGCACGGAATTGCAAATTAATATACATGATGATTTTGAAGAAAAATAAGAGGAGGTGGACCCTTCTAAAGAACACATTATTACTATACCGGAACCGGTAGTGCAATCGGCTAAGGAATCCTTGCCTAAGCCACAACCTCCATATCCTCAAAGGCTTGCTAAGAAAAATGGTGAAAATAACATGATGAAAAACTTGTTCATAAATGTGCCATTGGTGGAAGCTTTGGAACAAATGCCCGGTTACGCCAAATTCATGAAGAACCTTATGAACAAGAAGAGGTCTGAAAACTTTAAAACCATCAAGGTTACTCACCAAGTTAGTGCTATTATTCATTCTATGGCCTCAAAATTGGATGATCCCAGATCTTTCACTATCTCTTCAACTATCGGTAATTGTTCATTTGCAAAAGCTTTGTATGACCTTGGGGCTAGAATCAACTTGATGCCTTACTCAGTTTTCAAGACCTTGTGAATTGGAAAGCCTCGACCCACGTCAATAAGGTTACAAATGACCGATAAATCAATGAAGAAACCTTTAGGTATTGTAGAAAATGTGTTGGTGCGGGTTGATGAGTTTTTCCTACTCGCCGATTTTGTGATTTTGAATTGTGAAGTGGACTTTGAAGTCCTAATCATTCTTGAGAGGCCTCATTGCTCTGGGAAGAGCTCTATGTGATGTGGAAGAGTGAGAGCTCACCTTTAGAGTTAGGGATGAATGAGTTGTATTTCATGCTTGCAAATCAATGCGGCAACCGATGAGTAATAAGGTGTGTTCATTTATTGATTTGGTGACTGATGTCATCGTTGATGACACAAGTGATACAATCCATGTGAAAGATATGTTGGATCCATTTTGCTTAACTTGGATGCTAAAGAAATGGATAGTTTCGTGGAGTGTGTAAACTCTCTCCAAGGAATGGGTTAATACAATCACACACCAAAGAGGTTGTCCTTGGATCTTGAGAATATGATGACTCATCCAATAAAGCCTTAAATTGAAGATCCCCCAACTTTGGAGTTGAAGCCTCTACCTTCCCACCCTCGGTATGAATTTCTAGGCCAAGTTCTACTTTACCCGTAACTATCTTTTCTTGTTTGAATGATGTGTAGGTTGATTCTACATTGACGGTGCTTAAGAAGATAAATAAGGCTCTTGGATGGACTATAGTGAATATTCGGGGGAATAAGCCTCACATTTTATATGCACAAGATTAAGTTAGAGGATGGAGCTAGACCCTCTATTGAAAACCAAAAAATACTTAATGAAGCAATGCAAAAGGTGGTCAAGAAGGAGTTAATCAAATGGTTGGATGTTGGTGGGCGTCGAGGGGACTGGTGGTGGAATGGTAGAGTCCAAGAGAAGGTGAAAGCAAATAAATTGGCGTATGTGAGATTGGTAGAAAGCAAGGATGAGGTGGAGAAGTAGACGAATAGAGAACTGTATAAGATAGCGAGGAAGGAGGCAAAACAAATGGTTACGGAAGCGAAAATGACGACTTTTGAACGCATGTATGTGGAATTAGAAGAGAAAGACGGGGATAAGAAGTTGTACAGACTAGCTAAGGCAAGTTAAAGAAGGGCATGTGACTTGGATCCTGTGAGGTGCATCAAGGACGAGGATGACAAAATACTGGTGGAGGAAGTGCATATTAGGCGGAGGTGACAGTCGTACTTCCATAAACTCTTGAATGAAAAAGGAGATGGAGATATTGTGCTGGGAGATCTGGAGCATTCTGGTAGGTACCAGGATTTTGGATATTGTAGAAACATTAAGGTTGAGGAGGTTAAGGGTGCTATTCGTAGGATGCGCAGAGGATGAGCGACCGGGCCTGATGAGATTCCAGTTGAATTTTGGAATAGCGCAAACAGTGCAGGTTTGAAATGTCTGACTGAGTTGTTTAATGTCATTTTTAAGACAACAAGAATGCCTGAAGAATGGAGGTGGAGTACAATGATTCCCTTGTACAAAATCAAAGGTGATAACCAGAATTGTAACAACTATAGGGGTATCAAGTTGATGAACCATACTATGAAAGTTTGGGAAAGGGTCGTGGAGATGAGGGCGAGGAAATACATGTCTATTTCCGAGAACCAGTTTGGATCCATGTCGGGGCGTTCGACTACCGAGGTCATTCATCTTATTAGGAGGTTGGTGGAGCAGTATAGGGAGAGAAAGAAAGATTTATATATGGTTTTCATTGACCTCGAAAAGGCATACGACAAAGTCCCTAGGGAGGTTCTATGGAGATGTTTGGAGGTGAGATGTGTACCTGTGGCGTACACCAGGGCTATCAAGGATATGTATGATGGAGCCAAGACTAGGGTACGGTCATTACCAGGAGACTCAGAGCACTTTCCAGTGATGATGAGGCTGCACCACAGACCGACTCTTAGTCCATTCCTATTTACCTTGGTCATGGACGGACTGACATGACAAATCCAAGGGCAAGTACCATGATATATGTTATTCGCAGACGACATAGTCCTGATTGATGAGACTCGCAGCGGAGTGAACGCCAAACTAGAGGTTTGGAGATAGACTCTGGAGTCTAAAGAGTTCAAGTTGAGTAGGACCAAGACAGAATATTTGAAGTGCAAGTTCAGCAACGGGAGTGATCCTGAGACAGGCGTAGATATGAGACTTGGTACTCAGGTCATTCCGAAGAAAGAAAGCTTCAAATACCTAGGGTCTATTATCCAAGGGAATGGAGAGATTGATGACGATGTCACACATCGTATTGGGGCAGGGTGGATGAAATAGAGGCTCGCATCTGGAGTTTTATGTGACAAAAATGTGCCAACTAAACTTAAATGCAAGTTTTATAGGGAGGTGGTTAGACCAACTATGTTGTATGGGTCAGAGTGTTGGCCAGTCAAGACTTCACACATACAAAAGATGAGAGTTACGGAGATGAGGATGCTGAGATGGATATGTGGGCATACAAGGTGAGATATGATTAGGAATGATGAAATCCAGGATAAAGTGGGAGCGGCTTCGGTGGATGATAAGATGTGGGAAGCGAGGTTGAGATGGTTCGGGAATGTACAGAGGAGAGACACCGATGCCCCAGTGCGGAGGTGTGAGAGGTTGTCTATGGATGGGTTCAGGAGGGGGTAGAGGTAGGCCAAAGAAGTATTGGGGAGAGGTGATTAGACGAGATATGGCGCAGGTGCAACTTACTGAGGACATGACCTTAGATAGGGGGTTGTGTAGGACACAGATTAGGGTTGAAGGGTAGTAGGTAGTCGAGTGTAGTCCTCTCTACGCTTACAAAATGATAGTGTAGTATTATTACTATAGGCTCGATTAACTTGTCACACTTATAGGCACATTATTGCTCTATAGTACTCTGTAGTTTTATTCATCTTATTTAGTTGTGTTAGCTACTGCTTCCTTTTTGGTAGAATGACTTACCATGGCGTATTTGATTTTTACTATCTCCTGTCCAAAATGCTTTAATTTCTTGTCTGAGTTTGATTGTTTCTCATACTTTGTTTTGCTTTGCTTGCTTTGCCTGATTATTCTTTGTCTTGAGCCGAGGTCTCCCGGAAATAACCGCTCTACCTACCAAGGTGGAGGTGAGGTTGATGTACATTCTACCCTCCGTAGACCCCACTTTGTGGGATTTTCACTGGGTATGTTGTTGTTGTGTTGGCTAGATGTGAAGAGACGAACTTGGTGCTAGAAATGTCATTTCATGGTTCAAGAAGGTATAGTTCTTGGGCAAAAGATCTCCAAAATGGATATTGAGGTCGACACACCAAAAATTAAAGTGATATCCAAGCTCCCACCTCCATTATCTATGAAGGGTGTAAGGAGTTTTTTAGGCCATGCGGGATTTTATTGAGGATTCATCAAGGATTATTCTAAAGTAGAAAACCCTATATGCAAACTACTTGAGAAGGATGAGGAATTTTATTTCAATGATGTTTACATGAAAGCTTTTGAAGATTTGAATGTCATGTTGACTAGTACCCCGATTATAATGTCACCCGATTGGAGTTTATCATTTGAACTTATGTGTGACACAAGTGATGTTCCGTTAGGGGCTGTTTTAGGGCAGAGAGTTAACAAGATTTTTCATTCGGTCTACTATGCTAGTAAGGCCATGAATATTGACCAATTTAACTACACAGTTACAAAAAAGAGCTCCTAGCTATTGTGTTTGCTTTCGAAAAGTTCTGACCTTACTTGATGGGTGCCAAAGTCATTGTGCATACATATCATGCTGCCCTTCATTACCTCATGACCAAGAAGGACTCAAAAGATAGGGTGATAAGATGGGTTCTTCTATTGCAATAGTTTGATGTTAAGATTAGATACAAAAAGAGGAGTGAAAACCAAGTGACGGATCACTTGTCTCGCTTGAAATTTAAAGGAAGACCTCATGATGGACTTGAAATCAATGATTCATATCCGGATGAGTGATTGTTGGCACTTTCCATGAGAGAAGTGCATGGTATGATGATTTGGCTAACTACATCGTGAGTGGGATCATACAGACGAAGTTCTCTTCAAACCAAAGAAAAAAGGTCAAGCGAGATTTAGAAGATTATTATTGGGATGAACCTTACTTTTTTCGGATTTGCACGGATAGGATAATTCGAAGATGTGTGCTGGATGATGAACAATTTGCAATTCTTGAGGCGTGTCATTCTTCACCTTTTGGAGGGCACCATGGTGGAAATAGGACAGTTTCTAAAATCTTGAGTTGTGGTTTTTATTGTCCCTCGTTCTATAAAGATGCTAGTGAAGTGGTCAAAAGGTGTGATGAATGTCAATGGGCCGGTGCATTTTCAAAGAAACATGAGATGTCTCTTGTTCCTATCTTAGTGATTGACATTTTTTATGTCTGGGGTGCTGATTTATGGGACCGTTTGTGAGATACTATAGTGATACCTACATCTTTGTTGCGGTTGATTATGTGTCCAAATGGGTAGAAGCGGTGGCCTTGCCCACTAATGATGGGAATGGTGTAATCATATTTTTTAGGAAGAATATATTCAGCCGATTTGGCATACCCGAGGTAATTATTAGTGATAGAGGATATCACTTTTGCAACAAGATGTTTTACACTTTACTTGCCAAGTATGGAGTCACTCAGAAAGTGACAACTCCGTACCATCCACAAAGTAGTGGGCAATTCGAAGTATCGAATTAGGAAATTAAGAGTATCTTGTTCGAAATGGTGAATGCCAACCGAACCAATTGATCTAAGAAGCTTGATGATTCTCTATTGACATATGGGACGACCTAAAAGACACCTATTGGTATGGTACCTTACCGGTTAGAGTTTGAAAATGCTTGTTATCTTCCGGTAGAGTTGGAGCATAAATCCATGTGGGCTCTCAAGAAATTAAACTTGGATGGGAATGTTGCCGCAAATTTGAGAGTTGGTCATTTGAATGAGTTGGATGAATTTTGATTTCATGTTTATGAGAGTTCTTTGTAGAATTATAAATCTCCCTTAGGGAGTCTCTCATTAATACAAATATATATAGTGTATACAATGTTGAATCCTAGTGAAATAAAGATCCTATATTTACCATAATTATACACTATTATTAATTATAAAATATACGATAAATATATGGTAATATTTACTAATACACCCCCTCAGTCGGAGCAGGAGGAGGTCGAACACTGAGACTGGATCTGAAGTCGATGAACAGCTGTCGAGGAAGCCCCTTTGTGAAAATATCTGCATATTGATACGAAGAAGGCACATGCAACACCTTAACATGACCTATAGCAACCTTCTCACGAACAAAATGAATATACATCTCAATGTGCTTGATTCTATGATGCTAAACTGGGTTACGAGATAAGTAGACCGCATATATGTTATTACAGTGAACCATAGATACCTTATGTAAGGGACACTGAAGCTCTAAGAGGAGGTTTCAGAGCCAGCATATCTCAGCTACAACGTTTGCAACGCCTCTATACTCTGTTTATGCACTCGATTGAGAGAGTGTGGCTTGCCTCTTGGCAGACCACGAGATAAGATTGTCACCTAAAGAACACAAAGTAGCCGTACGTCGAACGTTGCGTGTCTGAACATCCTGCCTAATTGGCATCCGTGTATGATATCAGCTTGGTTAGTACAGAGTGGTAGAGATGTAATTCATAATCAAGAGATCTCTTAACGTATCAAATGCTATGTTTAAGAGCTGTAAAGTGAGGCTCCTTGGGGCATGCGTGAATAAACAAACATACTGAACAACATATGCAATGTCAGGCCTAGTGAATGTAAGATATTTAAGTTCACCTGCAAGACTCCTATAGAGAGTGAGATCAATCCCCATCAGCAGCAATGAGTTTCGACTTTGAGTCGACCAGAGTAGGCATGATTTTGCGATTCGTCATTTTAGCCATGTACATAATTTCTTCCACATACTTACGCTGGCATAAGAACATGCTATCTGCAGATCTAGTTATAGAAATCCCCAAGAAGTAACTCAACTTCCCTAAGTCAATCATAGCAAATTCGGATTTAACAATCGAATGATCTCATTTTTCAACACATTAGAAGAGGCAGTCAGAACAATATTATCCACATATAGTAACAAGTATGCAATGTCACTATCTCAATGAAAAATGAATAATGAATGGTCATATTTGATGCATACGAATCCAATATGCATAATGTAAGACGCGAAATGCTCATACCAAGCCCGAGGGGCTTGTTTCTAACCATACAAGACTTACGGAGATGACAGACATAATGAGGAGCCTCTGGATGTACAAAGCCTGGCGGTTGTTGGATGTAAACTATTTCTTTCAAATCTCCATGTAAGAACACATTTTTCACATCAAGCTGAAGAATCGGTCAGTTCTTACCCATAGCTATGCTCAAAATAGTGCGAATAGTAACCAGTTTGACCATCAGACTGAAAGTCTCACCACAATCAATACCCTCCTACTGCCCTGTGCCATTTGCCACAAGTCTGGCCTTGTGGCGTTCAAGATCACTACTATCTCTGAACTTATGATGAAAGAGCCACATATAACGAATCACATTCACCCCCTCTGACCTCGGAACAAGATCCCACGTGCACTGAGTCGTGAGCGTATCAAACTCCTCACGCATGGCCGCATTCCAATTCGGGTCGAGTTTTGCTAGTTTTGGATTTTTAGGTATTGGTGATACGGATTGTATGGATAGGTTAAATTGGACTTTGGGTTTGAAAATCTCATTTTTGGCACAAGTTTCGATTTGGGAGTGCGGGGTACGGGCAAGAGTGCGTGGGAGGGTTCGACAGATCACACCGTAGAAAGGGCGCCGAGTAGCGGGATATTTTAGGGGTATATGGGTTAGGGGGCGGGGTGGTGGTATATTGCGGGGTTGTTGGGTGTACCTGGAAGGGGGGGGGAGATAGTGGCGGGCGGGATGGGGGAGGCAGACGATGGCGGGTGGTATGGTGTGGTGGCGGTGGTGGGCCGTGTCGGGATGGGTGTTCGGACGGCCGAGTGTTGCGGATTTTGTAGTGCATTTTGGAGTAGAAAGGAGGTGTCCAAGTCATCAAGGAAACCGTAATCCATGACTCGAAAGCTTGAGATGTTGTCGAACAGGAAGCACTCAACAAACATGACATGTCGCGAGATTAAGATTTTATGTGTGGATATCTCATAGCACAAGTACCCCATATGGTTTGACGGGAAACTGAGGAAGACACACGAGTAGAGCGATGTGCTAATTTGTGAGGGACCGTGGAGGCTAGATTTGGGTCACAAAAACAACCGAAAATTCAAAGGTGATCATAGGAAGGGATCCGACAGAAGAGAATTTCGGTGGGTGTCTGATTTTGAATCATACAAGTTGGTAAGATATTAGGAATGCGTTCTACTATTTTTAATGCATAATCCCAAAAGGTATGTGGGAGAGACACATGAAAAAGAAGAGTACAAATCATATTGTTAATGGTGCGGATAATTCTTCTGATTTTACCATTTTGAGGGGAAGTATGGGGGCAGGAGAAACGGAAAACCATGCCATTATCCGCATAAAAATTATGAAAGTGGGAGTTATTGAACTCACGACCATTATTACATTGAAACGTTTTAATGTCTTTTTCAAATTGCATTTTAACCAATGTACGAAATTCAAGAATTTTGGAGTAGACTTGAGACTTAAGTTTATGTGGATAGACCCAAAGGAAGTGAGAGAAGTTATCCAAAAATATCAAATAACAATTATGACCTAGGTTGCTGGTTATAGGAGATGCCTATAAATCCTCATGAATAATATCAAATGGGGAGAACGTAATACTTGAAAAAGACGTAAATGGAAGTCTAACATATTTCCCTAGATGACAAGAGGAGCAACTATGGGAAAGGGTCCCTTAATTGCATTGGATTAACTTGTGGTTTCTAAGAAAATAAAAAACATGGGCTCTGGGATGTCCAAGTCTACTATGCCATGTTGAGGAGAAGATGACAACTAGGGATGTGGGGGGATTGACACTGGTAGTGGATGTGGATAGGAAAGCATAGAGATCCCCCTCACTATTGCATTTTGTAAGAAGTTTCCTCGTATGTAGGTCCGTTATAGAAAAACCAAATGAGTCAAAATTAATGAATACAAAATTATCGGTGACAAATTTTCTGACAAGATTAGGTTCTTCATAAAGTTAGGGGCATATAGGACGTTATTAAGTGAGAAGTGGGGATGCGGTGGTGGAGTTAGTGTGTGGCCAAACCCTTGTATTGGAATGCGATGATCATTTTCGACCATAATAGATTGAGGAGTTTTTAGATTGTGCAGGTGAGAAAGATTACCAGAATTGTTTGTGAGGTGAGATGTGGCGCCCGTATCCATATACCAATTTTCATTTGGTTATTGGCGTTTTATGTGCTTAAGGCTTGCTGTTGCTGGGTCGTCGCTACATGGGCTCTTTGAAATCGAGCCCAGTCCAAAATCTTGGGCCGCCAGTCTTGGATACCTTGGCCGCCGGGTAAGACGCCGAGGCCCAGGTGCCTGGATTGGGCCATTGCCCTGGGCTGAGCCAAGTCGGATAATTATTGGGTGTTGAGGAAGCGGAAGCGAGAGAAAGTGTGTGGCCGCAGGTGATTCCATTAGGATTGCTGGAAAGTAGAGAAGAAAGACGGGGTACAAGCAGTATATGAGCCGTGGCAGCCATATACTAAGTGTATATCGACGTGTATACTGATGTATACGGGATGTATATGGGCAGGAAGGGATATCAGCAGTATACATGATGTTCCCCGTAAAACTTAAATTTAAATGGAGTGGTCTGTTTGAGGTAGTTGGTGTCGCTCCCTATGGTTCATTGGACTTGAAGAACAAAGAAGGCGAAAATTTTAGAGTCAATGGTCACCGAGTCAAGTACTACTTGGGAAAGGTTGATAAGGACCGATTGGCTACTTCTTTACCCCTTGATTTGATGATGCAGCGTGCCTTGACGTTAGCTAAGACGCTACTTGGGAGGCAACCCAAGCCCGTATATTATATTATATTTTGATATTTTTTATATTAAAAATATATATGCTGGGAATTATTTTTTAGAGATATGGGTTATTTGTTATTTATGATTTTTGTTAGTACTTGGTTTATTGAAAAAATGGCATGGACAATTCCCTGAAGTGTAGGAGAGATGAACTGTAGCTGTGCCTATTGTGGTCCACAATCTTCCCATTTTGCTACACAATTCCTATTGTGGTCCATAATTCGCTCGGACCAAAAATGCATACTCTCTGAAGTTTTGTTGCGACTGTCAGGGCGTACCAGCTTAAGCCTTAAGGTCCGCAATTCCTATTGGGAGGGTGTTTCAATCACTTAATTGTTATAAAAACTTGGTTGAAGTTCTGCCTGAAATGTGTTCGATATATTGTCTGAGAGACGATTTGATTCATCGGTGAAGTCTGAGTAACCAAACGCGATTAGAAGTTGATTGTGAGTAAGTTTGGGTAATAATGTAGGTCGTGTAGTACTTTTTCAGTTCGCTCAAGCTTCAGCGTCGACTTACCATGTCTAAAATTTATTCTTGTGAAATGAGTATAACTTTCTTTGGGGAATGTTTTTAGCATTAACTTGGGATATTCTGTTGCTATATTTTATACCCCACTGTTGGAGGAAGAAAGATTCTGGATTGTGCTTAGGATCGGATGAATTTGCTACAGTGTTTTTCCTGAGAAATACTTTTGAATACCTTTGTGAAGCACAATACCCCCATGGTGGATCACACTCTCCCCAAATGCTAGCACAATATTCCTATTGCAGACCACACTGCCAAGTTTTTCCAGTGTTGCAAGTTTTCCAAATTTCTTATTTTTACTTTCTGTTTTCGTTTCTTTGCTTTTTCTTCCTTTTTTACTGCCTTATATGATGATTGATGAGGGTTGCTAATTGAGTATATTTGATCTAATAGAGTGTCTAGCGTTTGTCTCACAGATTCTAAAATGGTGTAAACTCGACGAAAGACATGCAAAGGCCAAGGTCGAGGACGAGGCTGATGTAAAGGTGGTAGGATACATATGCAACAACCCCACCATCCTCTAGAGGACTATGAGATGAACCAAAATCTGAGCACAGTGCCTCGAATCAAGATGAGGAGGAACAACATGAGTCCTCTGAGACTCCGGGTCTGAACGACAAGTTGAACAACATATTATCCAACAAGATGATGAAGGGATCATAACTCAGAAACCTTTGGTGGATAGTGAACATGCAGTTCCAAATGTGAAATTGTAAGAGCGTTTTCTCACTCTTGATGCCATCAAGAATTTCAACAGAAGTTGGCAAAAGTGTTCCTTGAATTTTGAAAGGACCTTAAGCTTCACTAACATGGATAAGTACAACTACAACTTTCTTCACCAACTGAGACAATGAAAATGGATGTATCTTACACAGCCGGTAGTGGACGTGAATATGATTTTGGTCTGGGAATTCTATGTTAACACTGTCCATATCGCAGAGAACTCCAAAATCACTATGGTTAGAACAAAGACAATCAGATTTGATGAGAAGCCCCTTAATGACTTTCTTAAATTAGACAACTTCACTCCTAGTCAATATCTGGAAAAAAATTAAACTCGGGGAGAAAGCTCGGCCTTGGGTGGCATCTGTTATAGCTCCAAATACATCTCCACCATGTGTTGCCGCTGGTGCTCGGATATATAGAAACACTTTAAGATTTGAGGCAGAGGGGTGGCAAACTCTCTTATGTTGCAGGATGGATCCGTCCCTGAATGATAATGCGGTGCCACTGGGAGGGAAATTCTCATTGCTTTGATTATGGCTGGATACCCGATCAATGTGGGGCTTTGATGTCTGTGACCATTTCAGAGATTGCTCCTCAGAAAAACTCATTTTTGCCTTTCCCGCGAGCATCCTTACTAATTACTTGACAAAAAAGGGAATTACCAAAAGATTAAAACAACCCCAAGACCTCCAAGAAAAGGAAATTACCAAAATCACACTCTTATTGGCCAGTCTGAAGAGCCACAGATTTCCACCACAGGCTTGTCCGATATTGCATCTTCTTCGTTTGTTCCTCCTGTTCCTATGCCTATGAGGTCACCTACCCCTCGAATTCTCATTGTTTCAGGGCCAGTATCCATGTTAGGGGTTCCAAAGATATTGCAGAGTCTGAATAATTGGATGCAACGAGCAGATTCACGGCTTGCTAATTTGGAGAGCAGGACATCTCTTTCCACTCTTGGGCCTTCTACAATGCCATTGAGTGCCGATGATGTACAGAAGATTCTTGATAATCAGGCAGCTTTACTTGATTGTCTCGCAAAAGAGAGTACCACATTGTATGACCTTGGCAAGAGGATAGATGTTTTAGAGGGATCTCAAGCCAATGAGGTTTCATTGGTTGCACTACGGGACGATCTCAGGAGAGAAGACTTTAGTCTCCCAATTGTTATGCCAGTGACACAACAACCCTTTTAGTCAGACCCACATATGCCGATGGAGCCTCTAGTTGATTCCCATGATGGTGAGGCACCGGAGCAGCGAGCTCCAGCTATTTGAGATTATTCACAGAGCCACAGGCTACTATTGAGGAAGACACTGTTCAGATTTTCCCTAGCAGCTCATCTGGACCTCCTAACACTCTGGATTAGGGAGTTTCTCACCTTTCCCCTTTGTTTTTTTGCTTTTGAGATATATTGTGGAGCATTGGGAAAATGCTAAACTTTAGGTTGGGGGATAGGGGAAATTTAAGACACTAGTTACTTTTGATGCTTTTATTTATAATAAATGCTATGTTTAATTTTTGTTGCTTACATTGGTAATGTGGAGTGGTTGAATTTTTGTTTGAAGTATCTTTATGTTTTGAATGGTTTGTGAATCTCAATTGCTTCTTCATGACCTCTTTTGCTTTTGCACTCTATTTGCTTTGACTATAGCCCTCAGTTTTGTTAATACCCGGTTCTTTTCGGGGATGGTTTTTGTTTGAACTTGGTAAATGCTTGAATGAATACACTCATGAGACACAAATGACTACCATCGAGTGCATTCATTCAAACATTTATCCAGTTCAAACAAAAACCACCCCCGAAAAGAATCGGGTATTAACAAAATCGAGGGCTTATTTTCAAAGCAAATAGAGCACTAAAGCAAAAGAGGTCATGAAGAAGCAATTGAGATTCACAAACTATTCAAAGCATAAAGATACTTCAAACGAGAATCCAACCACTCCACATCAGAAATGTGACCAACAAAATTAAAGATAACATCTATTACAACTAAAAAGCATCAAAAGTAACTAGTTTCTCAAATTTCTCCTATCCTCCAAACTAAAGTTGAGCATTTTCCCAATGCTCCAAAATATATCTCAAAAGCAAACACCAAGGGGAAGATGAGAAACTCCTAAGCCAAAGTTTCAGGAGTCCAGACGAGCTGCTAAGGCAATCTAAATGATGTCCTCCTCAGTAGTACCTTGTGGCTCTGTGAATATCTCAATATAGTTGCGGTTTGCTGCTCCGGTGCCTCAACATCTTGGGAATCAACTGGAGTCTCCATCGGTATATGTGGGACTGACCAAAAGGGCTGCTGTGTCTCTGGCATATCAATTGGGAGACTAAAGTCTGTATCTCTCATGAGATCATCCCATAGTGCAACCAATAAAACCTTCTTGGCCTGAGACCCTCTAAAACATCTATCCTCTTTCCAAGGTCAGACAATGTGATACTCTGCTTCACGGTATAATCAAGTGTAGCTGCCTGGTTATCAAGAATCTTCTTTACATAATCAACACTCAGTGGAATTGTAGAAGGCCTAGGAGTGGACAGAGATTCCCTACTCTCCAAATTAGTAAGCCGTGAATTTGCTCGTTGCATCCAATTATCCAAACTCTGCAACATCTTTGGAACCCCTAACATGGATACTGACCCTAAAAGGACGGAAATCAGAGGGGCAGGTGACCTCATAGGAATAGGAGGAACAATTGAAGAAGATGCAATATCGGACACACCTGTGGTGGAAATCTGTGGCTCCTCATACTGGCTAGCAGGAGTATGCGATTCTAGTAATTTCTTTTTCTTGGGGTTGTTTTCATCTTTTGAAGAGTATATATCATATGGAGCTGACACCTTCTTTTTTATATCCATGGGTCGAGGGAGCACTCCCTTTTTTATCAAGTAACTAGTAAGGGTGCTAGGGAAAGGCAAAGATGAGTTTTCATGAGGAGCAATCTCTGAAATGGCCACAGACTTCGAGGCCTCTACATTGATCGGGTATCCAGCCATAAGCGAAGCAATGACAATTTCTGTCTTCAGTGGCACCACATTATCATATAGGGACGGATCCATCCTGCAACATAAGAGAGTCTGCCACCCCTTGGCCTCAAAGTGTTTCTATAGATCCAAGCACCAACGACAACCCATGGTGGAACTATAACAGATGCTATCCAAGGTCGAGCTTTTATTTTTTTTCCAGTTATTGAATATGAGTGAAGTTGTCTAATTTAAGAAAGTCATTGAGGGGCTTCTCATCAAATATGATTGTCTTTGTTCGGACTATAGTGATTTTAGAGTTCTTTATGATATGGCCAGTGTTAGCATAGAATTCCCGGACCGAACTTACCTTCACCTCCATATCGGCTATGTAAGATACATCCATTTTTATTGTCTCGGCTTGTGAAGAAAGTTAGGGTTGTACTTATCCATGTTAGTAATGCTTAAGGTCCTTTCAAGGAACACTTTTGCCAACTTCTGTTGAAATTCTCAGTGGCACTAAGAGTGAGAAAAAGCTCTTGCCATTTCGCATTTGGAATTTCCCATTCACTATCCACCATAGGTTCCCGAGTATCATTCTTTCACTTGCTTCATCATCTTGTTGTTTAGACCCGGAGTCCTTTGGAGTCCTTAAAGGACTCGTGTTCTTCCTCATTTTGTTTTGAGGCATTGTGCTCATATTCTAGTTCATCTCGCAGTCCTCTAGAGGATGGTGGGGTTGTTGTAATTGTACCCCGACCACTTTGGCCTTTGCTTGTCTTTCGCCGAGATTGCACCATTTTAGAATTTGTGAGACAAACACTAGACACTCATTTGATCAAATATACTCAATTAGCAACCCTCAACAATCATTATATAAGGCAGAAAAAGTGAAATAAAGGATTGGTGAAGAATTGGAACGAATTGAAGGGTGGAACCACAAGAAGAAAAAGGAAGTGCGCTTAAATGAAATGTGATGAAGTTCTTAGGGGAGGTTAGACTCACTTGTACCCATATTTTTATCCTATTTTGACCCAAAATCCTACATTGTAACCCTTTTTAAGTCCTAATTGATTCTAGACCAAGTGTACTTTTTAGTTTTACTACAATTTTTGAGTTCAAAAGTGATCAATTAAGATAAACATGCTAATAAAATATGTTTGATTTCAGGAAATTGAAGCAATCCAATTGACTCATGCAAATTAGGTGATTAGAGTGAAGATCCAAGCTGAAAGAAAGTGCAAGACATAAGAGTTCATTGTGGAAATTAAGTGGTTAGAGTGAAGATCCAAGGTGATTGAGGAAGATGGAAGAAAGTGGTGTGGACCACAATGCTCTGATTGTGGAGCACAATCACAATTTGTGCCGCAATGTGGTCCACCTGCTAGTCCGAAATGGTAAACTTTAAAGAGTAAGTCTTTTGCTTGTTTCATCAACATTATGGAGCACAATCGTCTAATTGCGCACAATCATCTAATTGCTGGCACAATTCTCCAATTGTGAAGCACAATGTATTCCGAGGGACATTTTTGTCATTTCATTCTAGCGACTTTAAAAAGGATTTTATGGCTAGTTTTCGGATCTTCTTTGACCGGGGGAGAAGCTGCTCGACTACCTAACTTACTTTTAGTCATTTTCAAGCTTTTCAAAGAAGAAGCCACTTAGAGTTTGTAATTTCTTTATAATTTTCATTATGTTTATGCTTTCCAGTTTAATTTTCATTTTAGTTTTCATTTTAGTTTTCATTTTTATGAGTAGCTAATCTCTTCATCTAGGGTTGTAGTTCAACCCTAGTGTGCTATACTTGATGAATTATTAATATTAAGCTTATTTTAGATTGGGTGATTGTTATTTAGCCATTTTTATGCTTGAATGTGAAAGTAATGATTGCAAACATTATTTTATGCCCTATTTGTCTTATTTCTTGCTTGAGAAAGAAGAGTTAGGTTTGGATAATTTGGCTAACAAGGGATTATTGTCTATTTGACTTGAGAAAGCTAATTTAGACTAATTTCCTCATTAATCGAGAGATATTGAGTGAATGTTTATAAATTGAGAGTCATTACCAATCCCCAATCGCATTAGTAAGCTAATTAGATATACCCATTGAGTTAGCACCTAGGTAGAAGCTACAACTCTATGGCTTTATTATTTAAATGACAGCCGTAAATTATAATTGTCTTAGTTAATTGTTGATTTCAATTTATAGTATAACATTAAAAACATTTTTTCATTCGGGTAAAAGTTAAGTTATTTAATTGACATAAACGAATACATCTTTCACAAGACATTCAAAATTCTGTGGGATTTTACGCCAACTCGGTTGGATTCTATATTTGACCACTACCTCTTGCACCATAGTTAAGGTGTAATTTGGACGTTATTGAAAGAATTAATCCCTTGATTATTCTTATTAATAAAAGGCATATATATACAGGTTACACTAGGAAGATCCTCTTCCTATTCTACCTAGAAATCCCTATTCTATTTGAAGACTAACTTTACAATTATGGTAATATTACACTACTAATTAAGGTACAAACCTGAGTCTAATATTTACCAAATATACAAGGGAAAGAGAAGGGGCCCACGGTGGCCCCAATTATGCAACTGTTCCATGGGATGTTGGACTTGCTGGCCATATACTTTAACACACCCCCGCGGTCATAGCGGGCGGTCTTCGTACGCTGAGACTGTCTCTAAAATCTTCAAAAAGGACCGAGGGAAGACTCTTTGTAAAGATGTCTGCAATTTGATAACTTGAAGGGACATGGCAGACGCGTACTTGTCCTTTAGCTACCTTCTCTCGAACAAAGTGAATATCCATCTCTATATGTTTAGTATGCTGGTGCTGAACTGGATTACCAGAAAAGTAGATGACATTTATATTATCACAATACACCAAGGTAGCCTTCTCAATAGGACAATGAAGCTCTAAAAGTAGATTTCGTAACCAACATGACTCAGAAACCATATTGGCTACCCTTCTATACTCGGCCTCTGCACTTGAACGTGAAAGTGTTGATTGACGCTTGACAGACCATGAGACCAAGTTATTACCTATAAACATGCAATAGCCAGACGTAGACTGTCTGGTTTCAGGACAACTACCTCAATCAGCATCTGTGTAGGAGACAAGTGTAGACGTCGACGAGGGATACAAATGCAAGCCATAATCAAGAATTCCATGAATGTACCTAAGAATACGTTTGAGCGCATTTATTTGTTCAACTCTGGGATCATGCATGAACAAACACACCTGTTGTACGACATATGTAATATCAGGTCGCGTGAACGTCAGATACTGAAGGACGCCTGCAAGACTGCGATAGCGGGTCAGATCCTCACAGGGAGAGCCAACTGCAGCACCCAACTTGGGTTTAGTGTCAACTGGAGTAGAAGTGGACTTACAGGATGACATCTCAGCCCTCTCAATGATATCTTCTGCATACTTCCTCTGTGATAAGAACAATCCGCCTGCATGACGAGTGACTGCAATCCCCAAAAAATAACTCAATGGACCCAAGTCTTTCATGACAAACTCAGAATTGAGCATTGTCATAATAGACTTTCGCAAAGCATCAGAAGAGACATTCAATATAATATCATTAATATATAAGCCATGGAAGAACCTCGATGATATATGAATAATGAATTATCAGATCTACTGTGCGAAAAAACTCAAAGTCGAAACATAGTCAGAAAACCTCTTATACCAAGACCGTGGAGAATGCTTAAACCCATACAAGGACTTCTTCAATAGAAAGACATGATTAGGATATCTAGTATCCCTGAACCCCAAAGGCTGATGCATATACACTGTCTCCTGAAGATCACCATGTAGAAAAACATTCTTCATATCTAGCTGATGAATGAGCCATGATTTGAAAAGAGCCAAGCTGAGCACAGTGCGAATGGTAGCCGACTTGACTACCGGGCTAAATGTCTCCCCAAAATCCACACCAACCTGCTGAGTCTTACCATCACCTACAAGTCTAGCCTTATGCCTCGCAAATGAACCATCAGAATTATCCTTATGAACAAAAATCCACATAGACCAAATAATATTAACACCAAATGAATTGGGTACTAACTCCCACATTTTATTATCAATAACAACATTATATTCCTCGGTCATGACAATTTTCTAATTAGGATCATTTAAGGCAGACACAAGATTATGGGGTAAGAGGGATTTAAGAACATTATAATTCAAATTAAAATGTATTTTTGGTTTAAAATAACCCCGTTGACTGCGAGTGACTGGACCAAGACTATGGGCTGGATTGGGTGAATTTTGGAAAATTTGAGAATTTTATGGAATTACCGTCGATGGCGCCTCGGCGCTGGGATCAAGGGTCGCGACGCCAGAAGAGTTGTAGAGCTCTCTGAAGTTTTGGCGCCGCGACGCTGAAACGTGGGGCCGCGGCGCTGTCACCGAGATTTCATTTCTCGGCTCACTAGATGGCAGGTGTCGCGACGCCTCCCCTAAGGGTCGCGGCGCTGACGGCGTTTTTTGTAAAAAATAAAAAAAAATGATGTTGAACATATGGGGAGATATCATCATCCAAAATATCATATGGACTAGGCACAGGTATTTCTACTTTCGGAAATGGAAATTGAGATTCATCAAAGAGGACATGACGACTAATGATGATTCGTTTAGAGGACAAATCAAATCATTTATAACCACTGTGATTTGACGAAAAACCCAAAAACACACAAGGAGTAGAACGTGCCTGAAGTTTGTTGATTGTAGTGGATGGAAACAATGGATAACATAAGCATCCGAAGACCCTAAGATGAGAATACGAATGAGTCTTATTGTATAACACTTGGAGAGAGGATAAATATGCCAAACCTTTGGAGGGAAGAATATTAAGTAGATCGGTAGCCATTTGTAGCGCATGATGTCAAAACAATGGATGGACGGAAGAATGAACCAATAAAGTGTGAATAATGTTATTAATGATACAAATTTTGCGTTCTGCTTTCCCGTTTTGTGAGGACGTATGAGGAATGAAAATTTATCCCATTTTGTGCACACAACTCCCTAAATTCCTCGTTGTCATACTCTTTACCATTATCACATTGAATGTTCTTTATTTCTCGTTCGAATTGAGTTTTGATGAAAGCTCTAAATTTTGTGAATATGGAAAAAACTTGAGATTTTTTCGCAATTGGAAACGTCTATAAAAATTTAGAATAATCATCCAAGAATAAGACATAATATCGATGATCCATAGAACTGAGAACGGGAGATGTCCATAAATCGCTATGAATAATGTCAAATGACATAGAAGTATGAGAATTCGAAGCTACAAACGGTAACTTAATAATTTTCACCATAGCCACTTGTGAAAACTCATGCTTAAGGATAACAATTCGAGAATGACTGTTATCTTGGAATATGTCTCGCAATAGATTCCACACCACCATAGATGTGGTGTTGGGTTCCATAATCGTCTGTAAAAGATCCAAGGAGATAGTAGAATAAATTCACTGAAGGACTTTGGCATCAAGCATGACCCATAATTCAGGATCTGCTTCTTTAGTGGGCACAACCGTCGTAGAAGTAGACGCCTTATCACCATCCTTTGGAGGAGTTGGAGGAATGATGTGGTGGAGGACTTTATGTGCCAAAGCATGAATCTTAAATAATTCCGCCCACATCCCATATTGGACGTTCTCTAGGTCAAGAACGATAGGAAGAACGCTCTTGATGTTAGAAACTGTGAGGGCAGGATGCAAAGTGTTTTTATCATGAATAAAACATGAAGATTCGGAGAAGGGAATTTGTGAGAAAGAATTTTTGGAGAAGAGAGGGCCGCCGGTTTCTGGCAAAAATCTGAGAGAGAGAAGGAAATTTTGAGGAGCTGAAGCAAGGTAAAGAGAACCTAGACTCTTGATACCATGAAAGAATTAATTTCTTGATTATTCTTATTAATGAAAGACATATATATACAAGTTACATTGGTAAGATCCTCTTCATATTCTACCTAGAAATCCGTATTCTATTTGAAGACTAACTTTACAATTATGGTAATATTACACTACTAATTAAGGTACAAAATTAAGTCTAATATTTACCAAATATACAAGGGATAGAGAAGGGTCCCACGGTGGCCCCACTGCTGCAACTGTTCCGTGGGCTGCTGGCCTTGCTGGCCCATATACTTTAATAGTTATCAAAGACAAATACAAAGCCTTTTGTAGTATATTTTGAAGTTCATTATTTCGTTTAAAGTACGAATCAATCCATTTTCAATCTAAAATACTTGAACTATTCCAAATATATAACATTATTTTAACATCTACTTAGTAGTATAAAATAATTGAGATATCATTAAACGAAAGACAAAAATATTATCAAAACTGTGATGTTTGTTGTAAGAATATTCCCGAAATCATGGTGAGTAAAGTTACAGGTACCTTCGTTGGTGGAAGCTAGCAAGTGTGGAATATGATCAAAATTAGAGGGGATTCAGAATTTAAATTCTATGGGTTCAATATTTAAAGTTTTTAGTATTGAACCTATTGTATTTTTAAAGCTATGGATTCAGATTTACTGTTTATAGTGATTTTAGTGTTTTTTACATAAATCATTAGAAGTATTTGATTAGCCTAAAATTCGTTTATTAGGAAAGCCAGTTACATTTATTTGTTTGAGGTCTTTAGCAACGAAATTAATCCAAGCTAGTTCTGAAGTCAGTGATAGGAAGTTTGAAATAAGAACGTATGAACGATATTAAACGACACAATTATAATTATGGGAATAATGAAGTAAAAGAGATAAGAAAGCTTATTAAATCTCCAAACGATGGAACTGAATGCCTTCGAGAATCAAATCAACAAATACGAAAATAATTAACTTATTGTAATGTGAGTAAAAAATAGTGTAATTATATTGCTTAGTGTATCTTTCGATATGTACAAATCAAGAATTGAAGGGATAAATATAGGATTGACCTAGCTAGCTAACTACGTAACCCTAAGCACGTCGGAGCCGTTTTGGGTGCAAGGATTGTGAATTTTGAAAAATTGTATAGGTCGTGATCCCCCAAATTTCGGAAGGCATGGCTATTCCTAACTGCTGATCTCTGGGCGTGCTCATGTGTTTACCATCTGGTTCTGAACTTAAGGTACATATTGGAGTGAGGTTTGAGGTTGAAATGACCGAAAATCCCTTTAACCCTCATATCGCTGTGTCAGGGTTTCTTTGGCCGCGTCGATATGATCCTTTAACCGCCACGTGTAAGTTATTCGAGTCTCGTTGCACTTTTTCCAATATAGAACCCGATATTTACATGTTGCACCCGCCACCGATGAAAATATGTACAAGATGGTCCATACATGATTATTACAAAACAAACAAACAAAAAAAGAATTCAAACAAATATATATAAAATTTTATTAGTTATATTTTAGGCCTTTTTAAATCGATTTTAGACCACAAATTTAGTTAAGCCGCCCCTGTCTATAGGGAAGAATAGCCTAATGATCAACAAATAAATATAAGGCAGTATTTTTTTTATGCTCGCTCAAAGTAGACTAGACCTATTTAATCGAGAAAGACAATTAACAAACTTTTCTTTCCAAACGTCTGTTAACAAAAATCGACTACACATGATGTCACACTTTTATGCCATTTGGAACCCCACAGAGAAAAATGTAATTGCAACTGGCAACATAACAAGAGAATCCGCCATTTTAAACCAACAGTCAAAACCATGCATTATATGGTTGGCTGCACGCCGAGTTCAAACGCATTCTCCCTGAAACTTTTGGTAATTCATTATTAGTAGCAAAATTTCAAACCATTCTACCATCTAGTAATGCTTTATCACTGTCGATTTCGCCCCATGCACCCTAAAAATAAAAGAGACAGAACTTCTCTAGAAAACACGACACTTAGGGGTCGTTTGGTTGGAAACAAATTATTCCGGGATTAATTATCCCGAGGTTAGTTATCTCAGGATTACTTATTTCACCCTCCCACGGGGATAAAAATAATACTACAATTCCAGCATTAGTTATATCGCGATTTTATCTCAACCAAACATGAGATAAACTCATCTCAAATTTAATCCCGCGATTGAATATCCCTTATTCCTCATACCAAACGAGCCCTTAGGACTAGTTCACAATTGGATCAACAAGCAACTGGGTTTCGTTAATTTAAGGTTCTTAGCATTGAGTTTATTTTATTTTTTAAGTTATGAGTTCATATCTACTATTTATTTTATATTTTAAAAAATTTCACACATAAATTTATGTTTTGTATCGAAAGTACTTATTCAGATGAAATCAGATAACATACTCTGCCTCCGCCTCTGAATGTGAGAGAGAGGTGAAGTTCACATTATGTTGACTATATGAGCCAACACCAAGAATCCGTTTGGATTAGCTGTTATAAATAGTGATAATTTCTAAGTGTTTAAATGCATTTTTAAATAAACAATAAAGTATTTAGATAAAAGTGTCTTAAAATGAGTTGATGTGTTTAATAAAAAAACGTTAGATAAGTTCTTTTGATAGACTAAAATAATCTTAACTTTTTTACAAAAAAATTAAAAATCTGAAAATATGCTTGTAAAAGAAAAAGGAATAACGATACTAAGTGATGGAAGTTAGGAGTTTCATTTTGAGAATTAGAAAAAGTTAGGATAATGGTTGCGGCTCCCGACACTGACCAGTTTCCCATTTCCGGTGAATAGTATAATGGTTGCGGCTCCCGCACACGAGAAATCAAGAGGTCGTGCAATTCTATTCCCAAATAGTTTCTTATCATAATTGAAGGTGAGACAGCGTAATCGATAAAGTTCTTTTCGTGTGATCGAATGTCGCGGTTAGTCGTGGAAATAACTCACTGCGAAATATAGGTTAAAAATTTGCGTCTGATAGGCTTGTGGTCGTAGCTCACACATACTTGGGAGGCTTAGTGCATTGGGCTCCCCTTTAATCCTCACCAATGTTTGAATTCAGCTAGCAAATTCAACAACTAACTGGACCAAAATTTCTAATCCAATTTGAGTTTGCACAACTTTGAAGTTTCATGGCTCAAGCTTTTGAACTCAACAACACACCAGGCTGCGAATTCTTAGATCTAAAATGCAAAAAAAATAATGAACCAAAACAACTCAATAGTGACTAACATTCATGAATTCCAATTTAGAATAGCCCTTATTTGAATCCCCAAAACTTCGTACAACAGTATCGGTGAGTCGATTTTAGAGCTAGTGAAAGTATATGTATGTCCTAGAGACATTCAGTATTAGGACAAATGTACTTTATACACATTCATATTTATATATTAATAGAGATTAATATTATGACATTTTGCATTTGTTGAATTATTAGTTGATTGTTTATAATATTCTATAAATGCATCCCTAGAGGTTACGTGATTATTAATGATGTGAGAAATTAATATCATAGCGTAAAGCTCTTAAATCGCCTCGACTAATGATCATCGAGATTGGAATATCAATGATATGTGATACGTCAACATGTGATATGCATCATATCTTTAGGGGATGTAGTATGACTCACTTGACTACGAGTTATGACAATTCGTGATGGACATATGAATACTTGTTAAAGTATTGGTATACCCTGCTGATATACTGTTTGTTTTATATGTCTAAAGTAGGATCAACATGTGGGAGATAAAAGTCCTTAGACTTGAGGTCGATACATACTTTGCTTACGGAGGAATGTACTTTGATCCTGTCCTAAGCTCAAATGCCTTATACGTTGAGACGCGGCTTATTTTGGGTACATTGTGAAGTGGATTAAATGTGGTAGTTGAGCCAAGATTGAGATTCATTCCTCGAATATATCTTCGATAGAACACTCAGATTCTCATATGGTATTAGGTTGACTAAGTCGTTGGCCAACGCAATGGACATGTCTTTAATATGGCCATGTTGTCAACTAATATAGATGAGTTATAATGATCAAGTCATTTGGATAGACACTTGACAAATTCTAAGCTTGATTGAGTGTGTCGTAAATGAAAGGATATTATCTTCCCACATAGAGGTTCAGTTCACAGGTTTCGTATAACTATACTTCACATATTGAGTTCGTCTTCCGGCACAGTCTAGGAGTTCCGTGTAGACCTTAATGTTATTAGTGTCGATATGTGAAGGCCTGAAGGGTAACACTAAGTCAAATGTTCCGTCGATTCAAGGATGTAATTAGAGAGAGATTATATATGTTCGGTTGATGATCGAGACATTAGAAAGAATAAAAAATAAGGCAGAAAATGGAACAGGGCCGCGGCGCCATTGGCTCAACACCGCCACTTACTAAGCGCCGCAACGCTAAATGTCCAGTGGGTCCGAAATGACCCATCTACTGAGACTTTCTGAGCCTGACTCATTTGGGGAACCCTAATTGTCCTTCTCACCTATAAATAAGAGGGTTTCCCTCACATTTTTTTAACCCCAAAATCAAGAGAGTAATCTCTTCTAAAGCTCTGCTGGAATTTCTAGCATTCCAAGAGTTAAAAATTATATCAAAGTTTTTAGAACTTGAAAATCGAGGAATATTTGCGTGCACATCCTCGACGTACACAAAAACTTCAAGATTCTGAGATTGCTACAAATGTAAGTCTTCGTTTGAAGTATTACATTTTGCGTGGTGCTTTTACATTATATAATCATAATACAGTTTGACAGCCATGTCGGGTTTGAAACATAAATCTTCAAATTCAGCTGCGTGTACGAACCCGACAAAACACCTACAGTGGTATCTGTTGCGATATTTTTGTATGTTTACGCAAGTGTACGTATCGTTCAAGTAATAAAGATCTGTAAGACCGAGTTATCGTCCACAGAGACTGGTTTGTCAAGTACCGAATATCTATTCTATGGTATATATTTGGTAACCGTTCTTTTGTTTGAGATTTTATAACTAAGAATTAAGACTAAGTGCAGAAAATAAACTAATTATGATAATACTTTGGTTTAAAACAATTATGAAGGAAATAGGGCTTCCAATCTCCTCAACTATCTACTCTTTCACTTGTTAATGCAATGTTAATGACTCTTCTTCTTATTAAGATAACAGGTTAATTAATCTGTCTTATATTCCGGTTAGGACATATAAAAACTCAACCTTGTGCAGAAACCTTCTATATTTCTATGATAGATTTTACCATACATGAGGATTAAGAACAATAACCTTAAATACTACACAAGTATCGGGGTATTTTCGTCCACGATTTTATCCTATGTCTAAACAACTACAACATATTCAAATCTCACCTTTCAGACTTTTGATTCGAAATCATATAAGTTATGACAATTAGTGATCAGTTAATCATCAAACAATAAATACAATATTGAATAGATCTTAATATGCTGAAGAAGAAATCAAGAACTATGCATTAACTATATGAAAGAGTTTCAAGAAGATCCGACGGAAAACCCTAATAAAGTAATTAGCTCCTAAACATTGTCATGTCAAGAACTAATTTACAATCCAACATAAACTGAAATTAAAATAAAGGAAAGAAAAAGAACTTGAACAAGAGTCTCCAATTGTAGCTTGTGGCCTCATTTTTCCTCTCCAAAGTATGATATCAAATAATGTGAAGGTTTAGGGTTTTTATATTTGAGAAAAATTGCATTTCGGACCCTTTTAACCCTGTCAAAATTCGGCCCAGTTTCGGAAATTTCCGCCTCGGCGCGCGACCTATTTGGATGGCGCCATGGCCGCGGCGTGTTCCGATTTCGTCATTTTTAAATGCGGACTTCGTCAGATTTCTTTTGTGCTTCTCGGGACTTCTTAGGCTTCATTTCTTAGGCTTTTCTTGTGCAATTACATCCTTAAAAGTAGTAACTTCTCCTTTATAATCGTTGTGACACAAACGAAAGAAAAACACACCTAACACTATACTAAATGCAAAAAAAAGAGCAAAATACTAACTAAAAACGACTCAAAAGAGTGTATAAAATACACTCAACAAACACCCCCAAACTTACACGTTACTCGCCCTCGAGTAAAACACTAAACAAAAACAAAGAAAAAACTCTATGAAATGGATCACGTAGCTATAACAATGGTCTTCAAAATCATGGATGAAAATGAGATAATATGTTAGAACATACATAACATGAATATTTAGCAATCTAGAATTTCAAGTTAGCTATTTCGAAAATTCAATTATATCATAATCACTGGAAATACAAATATCTAACCTATGCATGCCAATTTCATTCTATCTTTCCCAAAATTCTATAGACCTGTTTACTTGCTATTCTCCACTAACATAAACATTAGATATCATCAGGACTTTCAAGGGTTGTAATGTAGGCTTAGGCAAGGATAGATAAAAGTAGGCATTTAGGCTCAGTTTACGTACCATAAGCATTTTTCATTCAACTCATTTTCCTTCTTTTTGACTTTCTTTTTAGTCTCATACCTATTTCTTCCCTTCTTTTCTTTTAAGAGAATGTGACACATTATAAATAACAAGCACCCCCAAACTTAGGCTTTTGCATATTTTTCATTGGGGTGCATCACATTTTGACTCTCTTTTTACTGCTTCCTTCAACACTTTTCATCCCAATCATTTTTCAATTATTACTTATGGCACAAACAGAGAATCATGGGGTGTCAAACAAAGATATTATTTATGCTCAAAGGGGCTGACTAGGGATACAATTTATGTTAGGTTAGGTAATGAATGGTAGGAAGGGCTATCAAAGAATGTCTGAATCATTTTCCTAAACATGTACATCTTAACTATTTTGCCTCAAATAACAAGCAAATAGATTTTCTAGACATTTTCAACCTTTCTTTCCATAATTGACAACACATAGACTAAGCACAAATATCCCAAATAATTACAAGTCATGAATTTTTGGCATATCTAACTTAAACACACAAATTGTCGCTTTTAATTCCATTACATTATCCCACTTTATCCACTCAATATCTTTAATAACTACAACATGATCCATAAAAAAATTATGACTCACGAACGCATAAAACAAATAAAAAGACTCAAAAAAAAAAGACACCCCCCAAACTTAATTGACACATTGTCCCCAATGTGTAAAGACTAAAAATAAAGGGACAACTTACTGACACAACACATCGGTCATAACGGAGGTCTGAGAGGAAATTCTTGAAATTGCATAACATTTGGGATATCTGAACTTCTGGCACCGCGACCCTGCATGTTGGCACCGTGGCGCTGATCACGGGAATAGTCTCCGAAGTAATGGCGTCGCGGCCCTGCATGTTGGCGTCGCGGCGCTGCTGCTAATTTTCTCTTTTCTAGTGATTTTGATCCTTTTTCCATTCAGGGTCAGTTCCTGCGTTTATCTGTCATCCAAAAACACTAAACGTACCAGATCATGAGACTGTTCAAGATAAAATAAAACAAACTAGAGCAAAAATTGAAATAACATAATTAAAAATATTGGGTTGCCTCCCAAGTAGCGCTGTCTTTAACGTCTTTTAGCCGGACGTAATTCTCAATCAAGGGGGTAGGTTATCCCCTCCACATATCCATTTCAGTACCATCCTCTTCCTCCTTCTCCTTTTCTTCTTCACAGGGCCAAGGTCAGAAGAGTGCATTCCTTTTTCCCATTTTTGTTGAAATAGGTGTCGTGTTAGGGTCATTTTTCTTTCTTTTCAGTCACAGCGGTTCTAAATGGCAAAATGACAAAAAGAAGCTAAAAGTGGGCAGAAAAAAAGGCTCCCGAAGCAAAAAGAACGAAAGTTGGCAGATCCAGACGAAAGCATGCAGGGTCGTGATGTGCAATTTATCCACACGCTTAACGCAAGTGCACGTATCCGCAAAACATTCAGAGCCGCGACGCCAGTCAGCAGGACCACGACGCATTTTTCTAGATCTGAAGTGAAATTGGCCAGGGGCAAAAGGGTTCAAGGCACACGTTTTTGACATTATATATAAACCCTTAGGACATATTTTAGGTATTATCATATAACATCTGGCATTCAACACAACTTGGGAGGGTACAATTGGAGACCTAGTTCTAAGTATTTCCTTTTCTTTTCTTTATTTCAATTCAGTTCAAGTTGGATATTGAATTAGTTCTTAGCATGTATATGGCTAAGAGCTAAACTCTCAATTAGGGCTTTCCATTGAATCGCTTTAAACTCGTTTTCATGAATTAATGCATTAGTTCGGTTTCTTCTTCACTTGATTAAGATTTATTCAATATTGGTTTGAATGTTTGATAGTTACTTGATCACTAATTATCATAATTTATATAATTTCGAATCAAGATCCGAGAGGAGAGATTTGTATATGCTGTAATTGAATAGACATAGGTTAAAATCGCGGACGAAAGTACCCCGATACTTGTGTAGCAGTATAGGTTATTGTTCTTAATCCTCCTATGTGGTAAAACCTATCATAGAAATATAGAAGGTTTCTACACGGGGGTTGAGCTTTTATATATCCTAACTGGAATATAAGATAGACTAGTTAACCTGTTATCTTAACGTAGAAGAAACTATTCTTGTTGCATTAAGGATTGAAAAGAGTGGATAGTCGAGGATATTGGAAGCCCTATTTCCTCCATAACTGATTTAAATCAAAACATATGTAGTTTAATTCTTGCAATTACTCTAGCTAGTTCATAGCTAAAACCCAATCAAAGTATCGTTAGCCAAATAGATAACATAAAGTAGATGTTCGGTAATTGAAAACCAGTCTCTGTGGACGATATTCGTTCTTACAGACTATATTACATATAATGATACGTACATTTGCGTTAAGCACTTGGAAAATCGCTAACAAGTTTTTGGCGGCGTTGCCGGGGACTGGCGTACTTTTAATATCGAACTATCTATTCTTATTTTTACTTTGTTTTTTGTTTTTTTTTGTTTTTTGTTTTATTTCACTTCTTATTTTTAGAACCCTATTACCTTGATTTACTTGTTGATTTTGATCTATTTCAGAGACTTAGTTTATGCGAAAAAGAAGAGGAGCAGACACACTTGTTCCTTTCAATCCTGAAATTGAAAAGGAGTGCAAGCAGAACAGGCGAAACAAGAGAATATCTGATTCAGTCACAATGGAAAACCAACCGAATTAGAATGGGGCGAACAATGAAATTCCAGAAAATACGGAGGAACGAGTCCATGTGCAAGCAGAGAGAAGCTTAGGGAACTACGTTCTGCCCACAGTTATAGGTGCGCAGACATGCATCAGGCTCCCAACAATAGGAGCAAATAACTTTGAAATCAAGCGGTATTACGAGCATGGTCGAATACTGATCCGATTTGGGGGCTACCATCGAAGACCCCGTATGCACGTGCCAATTTTCTGGAATTGTGTGCCACCTTTAAGTACAATGGCGTTACTGACGATGTCATTAGATTGAGGCTCTTCCCATTCTCACTAAGGGACAGAGCCAAGAGCTGGTTGAATTCATTGCCTGCAAACTCCATCACCACCTGGCAAGACTTAGCTCAGAAGTTTCTTGCCAAGTTATTCCCTCATTCAAAGGCGGCAAAGCTGAGGGGAGAGTTGAACAACTATTATCAGCTAGATGGAGAGTCACTTTATGATACATGGGAGAGATTCAAGGACTTGCAGAGAAAATGCCCGCATTATGGTATAGAGAAGTGGATGTTGGTCCACATTTTCTATAATGGGTTAAGTGGTACTACTCGTACCATAATTGATGCTGCTGCAGGGGGATCGTTTATGAGGAAGAGTGCCAATGAGGCACACGACTTGCTAGAGGTCACGACTGCAAATAATCATCAGGGGGCAGATGACAGATCAACGAGTAGCAAAAAGACGATGGGTATACATGAGATAGATGCTATCACTGCATTGAATGCACAGGTGACCCTCTTGACAAAGCAATTGCAGCAGAATACTATGTTTGTCAGCGCTGTCCAGATGCCTGTAAGTTGTGAGATTTGCGGAGGCCCACACACTTTTGATAGATGCACAACGGTGGATCCTAATAATATGCCCATGGAGCAGGTTCAGGCAATTGGGAACTTTCAGCGCCCTTATAACTCCAACACATATAATCCAGGGTGGAGAAATCACCCCAACTTCTCGTGGAGGAATGACCAAGGGCAGCAGCCACAGTATTAGGGAAATTACCAGAGCCAGCAGCCACATAATCAGGGCTCATCCTCCCAGCAGTTCAGACCCCCTACCCCACAGGCGAAGCCTGATGAATTGAGAGCAGCCTTGCTCAGGCTCACAAACTCCCAGAATCAGTTCATGTCAGAAACAAGGTCCTCTCTCAGGAACTTGGAAACGTAGGTGGGACAACTAGAAAAGATGGTAAACAACAGACCTCAAGATACTCTCCCAAGCAACACAAAGGTGAATCCGAGAGAGCAGTACCAAGCAGTCTTATTGAGAAGTGGAAAATAGTTGGAGCAGTTTTCACCCCAACCAGGGTGGAAAAGGAGAAGAAAGGTGATATAGAACAGAAGGGGGTCACTGATGACTGATCGGTGTATTTTATATACATCTTTTGAGTTATTTTTAGTTAGTCTTTTCCTTCTTTTTGTATAAATTTGTGTCGTGTTAGGATATATTTTCTTTCTTTTGAGTCACAGTGGTTTAAAGTGGTACATTGGTGAAAATGAGCGAAAAAAAGGCAGAAACAGAGGGTCCAGAGCACTTAGAGCTGAAAAGTTGGCAAATCGGGCGCAGAACAGGGCGGCGCCGTGGCGCCAACCAACCAGGACCGGCGGAGCCACAGCGCCCAAGAAGCAGACCAGCCGCAGAAGTTTCGGCGCCACGGCACCGGTTGCAGGGCCATGGCGCCGACGCGGGAAATTTGATAAATCCGAATAGGACTGGGCCAAGACCAAAGAGGAAAAGGTTTTACACATTTTTGGGGATATAAATAGGGCCTTTTAGGTCAGTTTTGGGGGTTGTACACCTTATCATTCATCATAGCATTACTTCAAGATTTGAGACTCAGTTTTGAGTAATGTTCTTGTTCTTTACTTTATTTCTTTCTAGTATATGTTGGACATTATTTTAGTTCTTAGCATGTCTATGGCTAGGAACTAACTTAATTTAGGGTTTTCCATGTCGAATCGCTTGAACCTCGTTCTTATGAATTAATGCATGTTTTGGTTTCTTCTTATTATTGTTGAGGTTTATTCAATAATTGCTTTGATTGCTTGATAATTAATTGATCACTAGTTATCATCACTTATATGAGTTCTAATCGAAATTCGAAAGAGGAGATTGTGAATATGCTATAGTTGAATAAACATAGGTTTAAATCGTGGACGAAAGTACCCTGATACTTGTGTAGCTTAATAGGTTATTGCTCGTAATTCTCCTTTGTAGTCAATCTTGTCATCGAAAGATAGAAGGGTTCTCCATTGGGGTTGAGTTTTTATATTACCTTAACAGGAGTATAAAACGGCTTAGTTAACCTGCTATCTCAACATAGAAGAATAACCTTAATTGTTGCATTAACGATTAAAAGCGAACGGATAGTTGAGAAAATTTGGAAGCCCTATTTCCACCATATCTGAAGTAAAGTAAAGTAATTTAGTTAGCGTCTATAAACATAGATATAAACAAACCATCAACTCATCGATTACCAAATAGATACCATAGAATAACAGTTGGTAATTGAGCACTAATCCCTGAGGACGATAACTTGGTCTTCTAGACTATATTACTTGTAACGATACGTGCACTTGCGTTTGACGTGTGTATAAATCGCACATCAAGTTTTTGGCGCCGTTGCCGGGGATTGGCGTAGTTCAATATCAATCTTTCTATTCTTAATTTCTAATTTGGTTTTTATTTTTCTTTTATTTTATTTTATTGTGGAACCGTGCGCCGTGATCCGTTTGTTGGTTTTGATTCATTTCAGGGACCCTGCAAACATGGATTACCACTATCAAGGGTTATAGAACTATCAAAAACAATGTAACCCCCATGCCCCACAGGAAGAGCAAGATGGGCTACGAACAACCATACTCAGGCTAACTAGGCACCAAACTCAGTTCATGAATGAGACGAGAGTGTCCCTAAAGAATTTGGAAACGCAAATAGGACAACTCGCGGGCATGCTAAGCAACAGAATACAAGGGAATCACCCTGAACATATTGGGGAGAATATAAAAGAGCAATGCCAGGCGATTGACCTGAGAAATGGCGAACCAGTGGAAGCAAACTCACCACCACCGTGTCCAGAAAAGAAGGGCCCAAATTTCTCGCAGAAGTTGCAGCGCCACAGCGCCACTGAGCAGCACCACGGCGCCGATAATCCTGAGACATTGCAGAAGTTTGGGCACCACGGCGCCGAATCTCAGGGCCGTGGCGCCCAGGGCTCAAAAGGTACAATGATTTGGGAGGCGATTGTGGGCGCACCCAGTGAAAATACCATACCCCCAGAGGCTAAAAACAAGTTCTCTTGACAAACAGTTCTCTAAATTCCTGGAAGTTCTCAAACAATTGCAACTTAACATCCCGTTTGCTGAGGCACTAGAGCAGATGCCGAGTTATGTAAAGTTCATGATGGAGATTCTCAGCAAAAAGAGGAGGATAGATGACTACAAAATAGTGGTGTTGACTGAAGAATGCAGTGTCATCCTACAGAGAAAGCTACCTCAAAAGTTGAAAGATCCGGGGAGTTTCACCATCCCATGCACTATAGGAAAGTTTGAGTGTCAGAAGACGTTGTGTGATCTGGGGGCAGGTATAAATTTGATGCCCTATCTGGTGTTTTTCAAACTTGGAATGAGAGAAGCCAGACCTACAAACATCACTTTGCAGCTAGTTGACCGCTCCATCGTCCACCCTAGAGGAGTCATCGATGATGTGTTGGTTAAGGTGGACAAGTTCATCTTTCCCGCTGATTTCATCATCTTAGACATGAGATATAATGACATGATCCCCATTATCCTTGGCAGATCCTTCCTAGCCACAGGACAAGCACTCATTGATGTTCAAAAAGGTGAGTTGAGACTTCGTGTGGAAGAAAAAGAGGTGATTTTCAATGTTTTTCGAGCAGCAACCTTCCCAGAGGCGAGTGACAACTGCTTTGCCATTGATGTGATCGAAGAAGCAGTGTCGGAAATGGGTTCAGAAATGCTGATGCGCTTGAAGAAGTGCTGACACGATGAGATGAGAGTAGTGGCAATGACCCGAATCTGATGGAGTATGCAAATTGGATGAATTCTTATAAGCAGTGTGATAAGAAGAGATATGAAGAGCTTGGGCAGATGCCAGAGAGATCAGTACCATCCACAGGAAAAGCTCCAGAGTTAGAGTTGAAGACTCTGCGGATCATTGCGATCGATATCTAGGTGAGAATCAATCTTTAACAGTGATCATCTCATGTCATCTATCCACAGTGGAGGTTGAGAAGCTGCTGAGAGTACTGAGGGCTCACAAGCGTGCCATTGGGTGGACATTAGCAGACATAAGGGGGATAAGTCTGTCAATAGTGATGCATAAGATCCGTCTAGATGAGGAGAGCAGACCCTCCATTGAGGCACAGAGGAGACTGAATCCAAACATGAAGGAGGTAGTTAGAAAAGATGCTGGGGTAATTTATCCTATCTCTGACAGTGCATGGGTGAGTCCGGTGCAAGTGGTGCCCAAAAAGGGTGGTATGACAGTAGTGACCAACGAAAGGAATGAGCTCATTCCATCTAGAATAGTTAATGGGTGGAGAATTTGCATTGACTATCGCAAGTTGAACAAGACAACCAGAAAATACCACTTCTCGTTGCCATTTCTAGATCAGATATTGGATAGACTTGCAGGGCACAATTACTACTGCTTCTTGGATGGTTACTCAGGGTATTATCAGATTACCATAGCACCAGAAGATCAGGAAAATACAACATTCACCTGCCCCTTTGGTACGTTTGCATTCAGAAGGATGCCATTTGGGCTTTGCAATGCACCTGCGACCTTTCAGAGGTGTATGATGGCAATTTTCTCTGATATGGTGGAGAGGACTATAGAAATTTTCATGGATGATTTCTCGGTCTTTGGGTCCTCGTTCGACGAGTGTTTGAGGCACTTGGCGGATGTTGAAGCGGTGTGAAGAGTCGACCTTGTCTTTGAATTGGGAGAAGTGTCACTTCATGATAAAAGAGGGGGTTGTCCTTGGACACAAAATATCCAACCAAGGTATTGAGGTGGACAAAGCAAAGATTTCAGTAATCGAAAATCTACCACCTCCAGTATCAACAAAAGGTGTCAAAAGTTTCCTTGGGCATGCCGGTTTTTATAGAAGATTCATCAAAGACTTCTCAAAAGTTTCAAAACCACTTTCCACCTTGCTAATGACTGGGGTTGCTTTTGAATTCAATAAGGAATGCATGATCGCTTTTCAGACACTCAAGGAGAGGATTATCTCAGCACCCATAGTCATTGCACCAAACTGGGAGCTCTCATTTGAACTAATGTGTGATACAAATGATTATGCAGTGGGAGCAGTGCTTGGGCAGAGGGTCGATAAGGTATTCAGATCCATTTACTATGCTAGTAAAATTCTTAATGATGCACAATTGAATTATGCCACTACAGAAAAAGAATTACTAGCAATAGTGTATGCATTCGAGAAATTCAGGCCATACTTAATTGAGAATAAGGTGATAGTATACACTGACCACTCTGCCATAAAGTACTTGATGACAAAGAAGGATGCAAAACCTCGCCTTATCCGATGGGTTCTGCTATTACAAGAATTTGACATGGAGATCCGTGACAAGAAGGGGACAGAGAACTCAGTTGCTGACCACTTGTTGAGGCTTGAAAACATAAAGAGCCAGAACACCAAGGATGTGCAGATAAATGATCACTTCCTAGATAAGAAATTGTTTCAAGTAAGTGTTGTCTTTAAGTTACCTTGGTACGCTGATTTTGTTAATTTTCTCTCAGCCAAGGTAGTACCCTCAGTATTGACAAGACAATAAGTGAAGAGGTTCTACTCTGAAGTAAAACACTACTATTGGGAGGAGCCAATGTTATACAAGCATTGCGCCGACCAAGTCATCAGGAGATGTATACCAGATGATGAGATGCACCAGATTCTCACCCATTGTCACACCTTACAATGTGGTGAACATTTTGGGGCATCAAGAACAGCTGCGAAGGTACTACAAAGTGGGTTCTATTGGCCAACCCTCTTCAAGGATGCCCATTCCTTTGTGAAGAGTTGTGATCGTTGTCAAAGAACAGGGAACTTATCAAGACGAAATGAAATGCCTTCGAATGGGATCTTGGAGGTGGAACTATTTGATGTATGGGGGATCGACTTCATGGGTACATTCCCGTCGTCCTTTGGGAATCAGTACGTTCTTCTTGCAGTGGATTATGTGTCCAAATGGGTAAAAGCGGTCGCCACTAAAGAAAATGACAGTAAGACTGTCCAAAGGTTCCTCCAAAAGAATATATTCACAAGGTTTGGTACTCCCAGGGCCATCATAAGTGATGAAGGAAACCACTTTTGCAACAAGCAGCTTGATACACTGCTTTTCCGATATGGAGTCTACCACCGCACCACATTGCCCTATCACCCTCAAGCGAATGGGCAAGCAGAAGTTTCAAACAGGGAAGTGAAGAGCATATTGGAAAAGACGGTGGATGACTCAAGGAAGGATTGATCTATCAAATTGGATGACGCACTATGGGCATACAGAACAGCATTCAAAACCCCCATTGGAATGTCACCATATAAGTTAGTTTTTGGTAAAGCATGTCATCTGCCACTAGAGTTAGAACACAGGGCTTATTTGGCAATGAGGAATCTGAACATGGATGCCAAGCGCGAGGCGTAAGAGGTTTCTCTGGTGGCGAGTTGGATGAATTCGGACCTGATACTATGAGAATTCAAGGATCTACAAGGAACGAACCAAAGTATGACATGATAATATGTTGATCCCAAAAGACTTCCAAGCAGGATAACAAGTGCTTTTATTCAACTCAAGGTTGAGGCTGTTCCCAGGCAAGCTCAAATCGCGTTGGTCAGGACCGTACACTGTTCTAAGAGCATTCCCCTATGGTGCAGTTGAAGTGAGAGGGAGCCCCTTTCAAGGTAAACGGACATAAGTTGAAACCCTATTTGATCAATGAAATGGAATACATAAGCCTAGTGACTCATCTCATTCCAAAATGAATGGGAACCTGCGTCCGGCTAAAAGACGTTAAAGACAGCGCTACTTGGGAGGCAACCCAAGGTTTTTAAATTTATGCAATTTAGTTTTAGTTAGAACAGTCTCACGGAAGGTATTGTTTGCATGTTGTGATGATAGGTACAGGGCTAAAAAGTGGAGGACGAAAAATGCGAGAGGGGAGAAAAACCAGCCCAGTGCCACGACGCCCAGCAGAGGGCCATGGCGCTGAAATTCCAGAGAGGTGCAGGAAATTGGGCGCCACGGCGCCAATCTCAGAGCACTACAACGCTAATCTCAGGGCCGTGGCGCCGTGAAGGGATTTTTGAAAAATAGCTGCCCGAAACCATTACCCGCTGCTACCGCCACCATTTTAAACCACAAGTCTGTAAGTTGTCCCGTCTTTCTTTTATTTTTGAGTCTTGCACACATTAGGGACAATGTGTGATTTAAGTTTGGGGGAGTTCTTAGTTTATTTTTTGTGTTTTTGAGTCTTTTTGTTGTTATTTCTATGTTTATTTGAGTCTAAGTTTTTTTTATATGATCATGCATGTTGTAGTTACTTGAAACGCCTAGTGAAGTAAAGTGGAATAATTTAATGGAATTAGAATCAACCATTTGAACACTTATGTTAGATATGCCAATAATTCATGAAATCAAACTATTTGGGGTATCTTGCTTGATTTATGCATTGTTAGTGATTAAACCTATGTGTCTGCTTGCTTACTATTTGAGGTATCTTGCTTGATTTATGCATTGTTAGTGATTAAACCTATGTGTCTGCTTGCTTGCTATTTGAGGCAAAATACTTAGGATATACATGTTAGGGAGATGACTCAGACATTTCTTTGTTAGCCCTTTCTTACCATTCTTTGCCTATCCCTGACATTAAAATTGTACCCCTAGTAAGCCCCGTTGAGCCTAAAAATTAGATCTTTCTTTGACACCCTATAATTCCATACTTGTGCCATAAGTAAAGAAAAATTGAGATTGTTGGAATATAAAGTGTTGAAAAAGAGACAAAAGAGAGTGAACAATTTTGTTTCACCCCAATGAAAAATAATAAATAGGCAAAAGCCTAAGTTTGGGGGTGCCTACTATTTATCATGCACCTTATTCTCTCAAAACAAAAGAGGAGAAAGATAGGTATACGATTAAAAAGAGAATCAAAAGAAAATGGAAGAATTGAAAGCAAGAAGAGCTTATGGTACGTAAGTTGAGCCTAAATGTCTATTTTTACCTACCCCTGCCTAAGCCTACATTACAACCCTGAAAATCCCTGAAGATCTCTAATATGTGTATCCATGATTAGTGGAGAATAACAAGTAAACATGCCATAGGATTTTAAAATTGACATGCATAGTTAGGTATTTTTACATCCATTGAGCATGATTGAATTGAATTTGCGAAATATCTGACTTGAGTGTTTAGAATGCTAAAAATCCATGCTATATGTTCATGCATATTATTCTACTAACCTTCATGCATTTCTAAGTAACTATTGTGCAGCAAAGTGATCAGTGTATTTGAGTCAGTCTATTTTTCTTTCTTCGTGTCCTTATTCTTATCTTTTTGATCTTTACTCGAGGGCGAGCAAATGTTAAGTTTAGAGGTGTTTGATCGGTGTATTTTATCTACACCTTTTGAGTAATTTTTAATTAGTCTTTTGCTTCTTTTTGTATAAATTTGTGTCGTGTTAGGAAATATTTTCTTTCTTTTGAGTCACAGTGGTTTAAAGTGGCACATTGGTGAAAAAGAACGAAAAGAAGGCAGAAACAGAGGGTCCAGAGCACAAAGAGCTGAAAAGTTGGCAAACCGGGCGCAGAACAGGGCGGCGCCGTGGCGCCAACCAACCAGGACCGGTGAAGCCACGATGCCGAAGAAGCAGACCAGCCACAGAAGTTTCGGCGCCACGGCGTCGGTTGCAGGGTCGTGGCACCGACGCGGGAAATTTGACAAATTCGAATAGGACTGGGCCAATACCAAAGAGGAAAAGGTTTTACACGTTTTTAGGGATATAAATAGGGCCTTTTAGGTCAGTTTTGGGGGTTGCACACCTTATCATTCATCATAGCATTACTTCAAGATTGGAGACTCAGTTTTGAGTAATTTTCTTGTTCTTTACTTTATTTCTTTCTAGTATATGTTGGACATTATTTTAGTTCTTAGCATGTATATGGCTAGGAACTAACTTAATTTAGGGCTTTCCATGTCGAATCGCTTGAACCTCATTCTTATGAATTAATGCATGTTTTGGTTTCTTCTTATTATTGTTGAGGTTTATTCAATAATTGCTTTGATTGCTTGATAATTAATTGATCACTAGTTATCATCACTTATATGAGTTCTAATCGAAATCCGAAAGGGGAGATTGTGAATATGCTATAGTTGAATAAACATAGGTTTAAATCGTGGACGAAAGTACCCCGATACTTGTGTAGCTTAATAGGTTATTGCTCTTAATCCTCCTTTGTAGTCAATCTTATCATCGAAAGATAGAAGGGTTCTCCATTGGGGTTGAGTGTTTATATTACCTTAACAGGAGTATAAAACAGCTTAGTTAACCTGTTATCTCAACATAGAAGAATAACCTTAATTGTTGCATTAACGATTAAAAACGAGCGGATAGTTGAGGAGATTTGGAAGCCCTATTTCCATCATATCTTAAGTAAAGTAAAGTAATTTAGTTAGCGTCTATAAACATAGATATAAACAAACCATCAACTCATCGATCACCAAATAGATACCATAGAATAACAGTTGGTAATTGAGCACTAATTCTTGAGGACGATAACTCGGTCTTCTAGACTATATTACTTGTAATGATATGTGCACTTGCGTTTAGCGTGTGTATAAATCGCACATCAATGACCGCCCAACATTAGAGAAAGCTCCAGCCGCTGGCTGTGAGATAATATACTGACAAAATTCCCTACCCTCAAAGGCTCCAGAAAAAGTCCTTGGACAAGAAGTTCACCAAGTTCTTGGAGGTGTTCAAGAAATTTCACATCAACATCCCCTTCATTGAGGCTTTGGAGCAAATGTCCACATATTTAAAGTTTATGAAGGAGATTCTTGGAAAGAAGATGAGATTGACGGATTATGAAACAGTGGTACTGACAGAGGAGTGTAGTGCTATTCTGTAAAAGAAACTGCCACCAAAGCTGAGAGACCCATGAAGTTTCACCTTGCCCTGCACTATAGGAAATGTAACATGAAATAGGGCACTCTGCGATTTGGGGGCTAGCATCAACCTTATGCCTCTATCGGGTCGTGACAAAAGTGGTATCAGAGCAGTTAGTCCTCGGAAAGTGTCTACAGACCGTGTCTAGTAGAGTCTTGATTATCGGTGTGTTGTGCACCACATCTATAATCAGGAGGCTGCAGGACATTTAGGATTTGTTTCCATTCTTCTCTCTCTGAGATCGTGCAGTAGAGCTGTCATACTAGGTTGAATCCTCTCTGACCTCTTCTTATGTACCAGTTATGCCTCCACGCAAGGCAACCAGAGCCTAGAAGGACAAAGCGGGGAGGCTGCAATCGGGCCTTGAGGTTACTGGAACGAGCCCAGTCCTTGCCGGAGGTGATGATTCAGACAGCGAGTTCCACGACGTCGCCAGTCCCAGCAGAGTTCGGAGCGGCAGCAGCGGCTACTAAGACCGCGGTACCGGAGCCTCCAGTTCCACAGCCGAGGGCAGAGTATGGGGATTACGGAGAACAGATCAGGTTGTTGACTAGCATTGTGGCAGGGCAGCACCGCCAGGGGCCGGTAGCTAACCCTAGAGCCGACAGTTTAAGGATTCGGGACTTTCTGAGTTGTGATCCACCCGAGTTCTATGGTTCGAGGTCTGAGGAGGATCCTCAGGAGTTCATTCGGCAGGTGCGGCGGACTATGCAGGTACTTAGGGCCTCGGAGACGGAGTCCGTTGTATTAGCCTCTTACCGGTTACGCGATATTGCGTTGAACTGGTTTGAGTCATGAGAGTTGTCTAGAGGGGTGGGTACTCCTCCAGCTGTTTGGGATGAGTTCACGGAAGCCTTCCTCGGTCACTTTTTGCCTCCTGAGACGAGGAGAGCCCGCTTGGATAGGTTCTTGGCATTGAGGCAGAATGGGAGGACCATCAGGGAGTACAACCTGGAGTTTGATTCATTGGCCAGGTATGCGCCCACCATTGTGGCGGACATGGCGGATCGAGTTCACCGCTATGTGATGGGGCTAGACCGTTATATGGTTACTGCATGTCTAGGAGTGGCTCTTCAGCCAGGGATGGATATTGCCAGGATGCAGACGTTTGCACAGGGGATTGAGGAAAGGGATAATGAGGGCGGCCAGTCACTTGACCCGAAGGCGGGGCAGCGAGTGGTTTCGTGGATAGCTTTGTGGTGGACAACCTCAGCAGCAGACTAGGTCCACATTTCAGCCAGCACAGAGTGCTCCTTCTCGGTTTTCTGGAAGAAGGTCTGATCAGCCGGGTCATTCAGGAGCAGGTCAGGGCTCCAAGGGTTCAGGTTTTCGGGAGAGTGGGGGTGTTAGTCTGAGGAAGCCACCTCTACCTCGGTGTAGTCGATGTGGTAGGACCCATTATGGGGAGTGTCGTGCTAGTTTGGGAGATTGCTTTACATGCGGCCAGCAGGGCCATTTTGCGCGGAACTGTCCGACCAGAAATAACACGGATGTAGAGATTCAGCCTTCGGGATCAGTGGCTGGTTCATCGCCTTCTTTTGCTATGCGCCGTGCAGGACAGGATCATGATTAGAGCGACAAGGGGGAAAGTGAAGCAATAGTTACAGGTATATCTTTGACCCTTTAGAGGTTAGTATGTATGATAGGATTGTTGTATGATTTAGTGCTATGAACAGAGGATATTGAGACCATGCACATGTGTTAGAATAAGTTGGTTGATACGATCAGGCAATCCCGTTAGGCCATGAATGGGAGTAAGTGGTGATGGTTCGTACCTTGGGTTCGTTTTCCTGTTTGACTTACGATGAAAGATTACGCGTGTGCGATATCTTAGGGTCACAAGTGGCATAGTAAGGTCCCATTAGGCGTGAAATGCAGCGGATGTACCAGGAATATTAGATTGGCTCCAAAAAGAACATTCGGGGACGAATGTTTCTAAGTGGGGGAGAATGTTATACCCCGTAGTTCTGGCCATACGTATAGGAGCGTACGAAAGGGGTTAAGACTTAAAATTTTCGAAAGATAGGTTGTCGGATTGTTTCGGATGGGTTTTAGTCAACTTTAAGGCGGGTTATGACCCGTTATGTTTAGAGTTCCTAGGTGTTTTAAAGGCCTAGTGTGTAGTGAGTCTAGTTTCAGTAAGACAACCGTTAAATCGATAGGACCTCGGAGTAGAAAGTTATGGGAGTTACAAGTTCGGTCTGCGATCGGACGAGAAAAGTGTTACTGATCGAGAGCCACAGGCATGGCGCGGAGCGCGAGGCATGCGCGAGTTATTCTGGTCGCTGAAGTTGTAGCATGCCGCGCGGAAGTTCGAAAGTCATGAGTTTTTCAGCCATGGCGCCGAGGTTTTTTTCATGGAAAAACTTAGGAAAATCAGATTTCTTCTTTTAAAAAGGCCATGGGAGGGTGACAAGTGTCCCCCCCCCATCTGATTTTTGCATGTCCCTTATATTGACCAAGTCTTGAAGACTTGGTCATCTTTCAAATCCTTCTCTCTCTCTAAGCTAGAGCTCTCACTTATCTCTAAAATTCCAAGAGGAATTCAAAGCTTAAGGAAAATCTGAAAAGGTGTGGCAAGAAGGAAGCTTGTGGCTAGCTTGTAGGTGTTATTGTGGTGGTGTTCTTGGAAAGGAGGCTAGCAAAGTTGTTGGAATAATTTTAGCTAAAGCTCTAAGGTAACAATTCTTCTCTTGTAACTAGTTATTGGTGTTGCATATGAAGAGGAAGGAACTTGTAGTAGTAAATAATGCTCCTAGATTCATTGCATGTAAGAAATAAGGTTTGGATATGAAAGAATTGGTTAAGAAGATTATGTGAGCATGTTGTAGCCTAAAAACTACCTTAGACTTGTTAAGTTAGTTGTTTTACCTTGTGGGGCAGAATTTTACACACCCAAGTTTAGGTATGTAATCCCCTTTGAAATGTTTGGATTGTTGGGCCTTAAATGTGGCGTTTGGATGTTGAATTCGGCCTTGAGAAAGGTGGCAAAGTATGTAGAAACAAAGAAAATGCTGCCCAATTTTCCATAGAAATTAGTGACTTGAACTTGGAAAATTCTATGTTGAAATTAGAAGTTAATAAACATACTATGGTCATTATAGGTTGACATACTACGTGCGGTATTTTGGACTTAGCAAGTGGATTGAGCCGAAGAGGTATGTGGAAACTATCTTATCTCTTGAGCATGAGTAGTTATATCTATATAGTACGGTAGACGTACGTGTTTTTAAATGAAGTAAATCCTTTTGTTATACTTGACTTGTTTTAAGAAAATGTCTAAGTTGGTTGGGTTAAGAAGTTAACCCGCTTGTTCTTGAGAAATGGTTTATCCTAAATAAGGTAGACAATGATTTCTTGACATAAAGAAGTATAGAGTACTTGGTGTGAAAGTATTGAGTATTGAATTATTCTAGGAGTAAGAGGCTTAATTTTTGAGGTAAGAAACTTGTTTTCTAAAGATAAGAGGCTTGAAGTGTTTTGAAAATTGTGTAAATTTGTTTTGAAGTGTAAGTCTCTTGGTTAATAAAAGAACGAAACCGTTTGAGATATAAGGAGTTATAACGGCTTTATGGGAAGTTAGTTATAACGGCCTTATGAGAGAATAAGAATGTCTAAAGTTTTAAAAGCATAAAGTTAGTATAACGGCTTTATGGGGAGTTGGTTATAATAACTTTATGGAAGGTTAAAGAGTGGGTTTTCTTGAAAAAGGTAAACATAGATGAAAGAAATGAACAGTCTAAAGAAGTTATGAGTTTACTTGGACGTACCGTCAGTGATGGAGGATTCCACGGGTATGCGGCCATGATGAGGGTTCGTTCCCTGTTGATAGTGTTATTCCATGGACTAGCTCCATGAGGTCTCATCACGCAGGTGGATCCGTATCTAGCCCTCGTACTTGCCGGCCGTGACGTGATGCGAGTGGATCCGTAGTTGGCTTCGTACTTGCCGATCGGTGACGTGATGCGAGTGGATCGGTAGTTGGCTTCGTACTTGCCCGGTCGGTGTTAGGATGAAGTTTCGTGATGCAGGCGGATCGGTGGTTAGCTCGCGTGCCCCGATCGTGACGTGTGCGAGGTGGATCTGGTAGAGGCTATCGTACTTGCCCCGGTCAGCTTCGTGATACAGGTATTTAGTATTGTTGGTACGGTGGGATCTGGTAGCTGGATTTCGTACTTGCCCCGGTCAGTTGAGGATGCAGGGTGGATCTGGTAGCTATGCGCCGTCTTGCCGTCACGGTTCTTAGGACACAGTGGGACACGTGTTCATATGTACTCTTAGTGTTGTTATATTATAGATCGCCGTGATGAAGGAATTCCACGGGCACGATTGATATTGTGGGCATGAGACCCATGGTTATATTTGAGTGACGACTTAGAGGGCGTGAGTCCCCGACTTGACATGGCTGCTTATATGTTGTGTACTGTAGTTTGGCTATCATATCTGTCTCCTGCTTTATATAGACTATTATGATTTCATTACCGTATTTTCAGTTTCACATACTTGGTACCTGTTGTACTGACCTCGCCCGAGGCCGCGTTAAATCTGCGAGTTGAGTGCGTAACTTGGCGATTCACACTCTTACGATCACTGTTCAGTTCTTGGGAAGCTCCATTTCTCCGGAGGCTTTGTCTTTTGGTATGATTCCCTGAGGTTGTAGACTTTTGTACATTCAGGGGGTATGGCGGGGCCCTGTCCCGTCACAGTTGTTATTCCTAGAGGTCTGTAGTCACATTTGTGGTTTGGGCTGTAAAAACAAGTTGTACTGTTTTACTTTTTGGGGTAAGTATATTCCATGGAAGGCAGCCTTGTCGGCTAGCCGGTGATGTTTAATATTTACAGGTTTATGTGTTATGTATGTTTCTCTGATGTGTACCTGACAGGGTGCCCCGGTAGGGCACCAGTCGCGGCCCCAGGGTCGGGTCGTGACAGTTTAACTTGAACAGTCTCACTTGATGGTATTTTTTGTTGTGTTGAGATAACAGGTGAGGGAATTGAGATTAAGCACAGAATCAATACAGCGTCGCGGTTCCAGAATGCAGGACCGCAGTGTCGAATGTTCAGAATAGTCACAGGAATTTTAGCGCCACGACGCCAATCAGAAGGCTGCAGCGCCAGGGCGCGGTTTCAGAAATAAAATGCCATAATACGCCCAATCTCTCCAGAAATTTCCCCAAACCCTCTCCCTCTCTACAGCAGCGAAAAATTCACCCCTCTTTCACCAAAAATCTCCCCCAAATTCACCTAAATCCTTCTAATTCCCACATACCAACACCAATTAAAACCTCTAGCATCTTTCACCATCATCATTCCTTCCCTTGGGTCAAGAAACATTGTAAAGAGCAACTCATCGAAAAGGTAATCTTCATCACTGTTCTTGAAATTTCTTCGCTAGTGGTGAAAGTAGCTTGCATATTTAGGTGTTGTGTTGGTTGTTACTACTGTGTAATGTGGTTGGGGTGTCTGTTATTGTGTTATGGTTGAATTTTGTTGGGTTGATTTGTGTTGTGTGGAGTTGATAGTTGTTGGAAAACCTTAAAGAAACAAGGGAAACTCTGCCAATTTTTTTCCAACAATTCTCATAATGGCTTCTAGAAAATGAACTGTCTGGGCTACCTTATCTTCATCAGCTCCAGACTATGATGTGACTCGATTGACCAACAAAAAAGCGGAGGATCGATACAACAAAATTAGTACTGGAGTGTTGATACCAGAAAGAGGCATAGACTACCAGGTCACGCCATATGATGATGATGATGACTATGAGCCCATCAGGGCAATGATCGAGGCAAATGGGTGGCAGAGGTTCGTAGATTCAGAAGAAATCCCACTTCAGAATGCAAGCCTTGTTTGAGAATTTTATGCTAATTATCCGAAATAAGAAAATGGGAGGTGCTTCGTGAGAGGTCAATATGTGCCCGTCGATGCTGAGGCGGTGAATGCAGTACTTGGGACGACCAATATTGAGGGCCAAGGTTATAATCCGTACCACTTCAGCAGTTGGTCTAGAGACGTCAACCACATTATGTGGGACGTAGTCGCAGCAGTTTTATGCTACCCATGCGCCGAATTCAACTTTTCTCGTAATGGTCCAGGGGACTTGCCCGGTGCCAATTTAATAAAACAGCCAGAGGTTGGCTATATTTCATAAGTGCTCGCTTGATTCCGTCAACTCATTTTACCAAGGTGCCCGCAGACAGAATCAAGCTTGTGTATGGCATCATGTCGGGCAAGACGATTGATATAGGGCAGTAAATAGTGCAGAGTGTAGGAGAGACCAGCAGGTTTACTACCACCGGCGGATTGAGACATGGATCACTTATATCGCCTTATGTGCTAGGCATAGAATCCCAACGTTTGCCACAGACACTCTCGAGAGGATTCAGCCACCTGTGACATACAGTTTAGTGCACTCTTTTCCTGACCCTCCAGCAAGACTAGTGGAGAGGAGAAGAGGCCAATTGGAATAGACGCAGCCTCCATGGAGGAAGAAGAGCCTGAGACAGCTGCATACTATGAAACAGGCGGAAGCATCCACCAACCTCCATTGACTTTGGAGCCTCCAACAAAGGATGATGCAAAACCAAGAGAACATGATGCAAAATCAACAGCAAATGTTGCAAGACCATCAACACCTTACCCCAGCGTGTTGATAATTTAAGTTCCATGTTTATCCAGTGGTCAATGCAACATCTGCCGTCACCGAAACCATCTTGAGCCTTGTTTTAATGTCTTTAAGTCGTTCCTTTTTAATTTTTAGTCATTACACATTTGAGACAATGTGTCGTTTAAGTTTGAGGGGTTCTTAGTTTGGTTTGTATATTTTTGTGTCTTTTATTGTGTCTATATGAGTCAATTTGTTTTATGATCATGCATGTTGTGGTTGCTGGAAACACCTAGTGGATTAAGTGGGATAATGTAATGGAATTAGAAACAAAAATCTGTGTGCTTAAGTTAGATATGCCAAAAAGTCATGAAAATCTAATTATTTGGATATTTGTGCTTAGCTTACGTGTTGTTAATTATGCAAAAAAATGGTTGAAAAATGTCTATGAGTCTGCTTGCCTGTTATTTGAGGCGAAATAGTTAAGATGTACATGTTTAGGGAAATGATTCAGACATCTCTTTCTTAGCCCTTCTTACCATTCATTACCTACCCTGACATAAATTGTATCTCTAGTCAGCCCCTTTGAGCCTAAAATAAGTTCTTTCTTTGACAGCCTATGATTCCCTTGTGTGTCATAAACAATAATTGAAAATTGGGATGAAGAAGTGTGGAAAAAAAATATAAAAAGAGAGTAAAACAAATGATGCACCCCAATGAAAAATATGTAAAAGCTTAAGTTTGGGGGTGTCTGCCATGTGAATGTGTTTCATGCTCTCAAAAAGAGAGGAGGGGAGATGATAGGTATGAACTAAAAGGAAAACCAAAAAGAAGGAGAAAAGAGTTGAATGAAAAACGTTTATGGTATGTAAATTGAGTCTAAATGCCTACTTTTACCTACCCATGCCTAAACCTACATTACAACCCTAAAAAGTCCTGAAAATCTCTAATATGTACGTCTATAATTAGTGGAGAATAACAAGTAAACAGACCAATAGATCTTTGGAAAAAATGGAATGAAATTGACATGCATAGGTTAGATGTCCATGCTTCCATTGATTATGATTGAAATGAATTTGCGAAATATCTGACTTGAAATTCTAGATTGCTAAATTCATGCTATGTGTGTTCCAACATATTACCCCAACTGACATTCATACTTTTCTAATTAACCTTATGCAGCTACTTGATCAGAGTCTTTTGAGTCCTTTTTCTTTTTGTTTCTTTGATTTTGTTTTGATCTTTGCTCGAGGGCGAGCAAATGTTAAGTTTGGGGGTATTTGTTAGGCATATTTTGTATACACTTTTTGAGTCTCTTTAGTTGATATTTTTCCCATTTTGTTGAAATAAGTGTCGTGTTAGGGTCGTTTTTCTTTCTTTTGAGTCACAGCGGTTCTAAATGGAAAAATGACAAAAAGAAGCTAAATGTGGGCAGAAAAAGAGGCTCCCGAAGCAAAAAGGATGAAAGTTGGCAGATCCAGATGAAAGCATGCAGGGCCGCAGCGCCGGACAGCAGGACCGTACGCCATAATTCTTGAGAATCCGCAGAACATTCAGAGCCGCGGCACCAGTCAGCAGGACTGCGGCGCCGAAGCGCATTTTTCTAGATCCGAAGTGAAATTGGCCAGGAGCAAAAGGGTCCAAGGCACACGTTTTTGACATCATATATAAACCCTTGGGACAGATTTTAGGTATTATCATATAGCATCTGGCATTCAACATAACTTGGGAGACTACAATTGGAGACCTAGTTCTAAGTATTTCCTTTTCTTTTCTTTATTTCAATTCAGTTCATGTTGGATATTGAATTAGTTCTTAGCATTTATATGGCTAGGAGCTAAACTCTTAATTAGGGCTTTCCATTGAATCGCTTTAAACTCGTTTTCATGAATTAATGCATTAGTTCGGTTTCTTCTTCACTTGATTAAGATTTATTCAATATTGGTTGAATGTTTGATAGTTACTTGATCACTAATTATCATAATTTATATGATTTCAAATCGAGAACCGAGAGAAGAGATTTGGATATGCTGTAATTGAATAGACATAGGTTAAAATCGCGGACGAAAGTACCCCAAAACTTGTGTAGCAGTGTAGGTTATTGTTCTTAATCCTCCTATGTGGTAAAACCTATCATAGAAATATAGAAGGTTTCTGCACTGGGGTTGAGCTTTTATATATACTCACCGGAATATAAGACAGACTAGTTAACATGCTATCTTAACGTAGAAGAAGAAGTCATTCTTGTTGCATTAAGGATTGAAAAGAGTGGATAGTCGAGGATATTGGAAGCCCTATTTCCTCCATAACTGATTTAAATCAAAACATATTTAGTTTAATTCTTGCAATTACTCTAGCTAGTTCATAGATAAAACCCAATCAAACTATCGTTAGCCAAATAGATAACATAGAGTAGATGTTCGGTAATTGAAAACCAATCTCTGTGGACGATATTCGGTCTTACAGACTATATTACTTTTAACGATACGTACACTTGCGTTAAGCACTTGGAAAATCGCTAACAGTACCCCACGAGCATCAGTATTTGTGAGGTTTTTCTCAGACATAACCTTATCGACTATTCCAATAGCAAAGCATCTATCAGTGACTTGTGGTTCAGTGGAAGGCTTGAAAACAGTGAAGGTCATCTCCTCATCTTGAACTCTGAGTTTTAGCTCTCCTTTCTCGACATCAATAAGTGTCCTCCCTGTGGCTAGAAATGGTCTCCCAAGTATGATGAACATATTTTCATCTTCTTCTATGTCTAGGATGAGGAAATCCACAGGAAAGATGAACTTACCCACTTTCACTAGCACATCTTCGATTATACCATGTGGATGATTTATTGAGCGGTCTGCTAGTTGCAAGATCATTGTTGTAGGCTTAGCTTCGCCTACTCCAAGCCTTCTAAACACAGAGAGGGGCATAAGATTGATAATTGCCCCTAAATCACACAGGGCCTGCTTGCATGTCACCTTCCCAATAGTGCAAGGTAAAGTGAAACTTCCTGGATCTTTCAACTTCGGGGGAAGTTTCTTCTGTAACATTGCACTGCACTCCTCTATCAGCACCACTGTCTCATAGTCTGCCATCTTCTTCTTTTTAAAGAAGATATCCTGCATGAATTTGACATATGCTGGCATTTGCTCCAAGGCCTCAATGAACGGGATATTGATGTGCATCTTTTTGAAGACCTCCAAGAACTTGGAAAACTATTTTTCTAAGGACTTCTTCTGCAATCTTTGAGAGTAAGGAATTCTGTCTGTATATAAACTGCTGGTGGATCCTTCTCTACAATAGGGCAGTCATCAATAACTCCCTCTTTCTCTGCATCAACTCTCTTCTCCAACTCATTCTCCTTTTCAACCATTGGTTGGGGTGCATCCTGCTCTAACTGCTTCCCACTTCTCAAGCTGATTGCTTGGCACTGTTCTCTTGGTTCACCACATTATTGCTAGGGAGGTTCCCCTGCGGTCTGTCATTCAATTTCTCTGCCAACTGCCCCATTTGAGTCTCCAAGTTCCTAATAGAGGATCTTGTTTCTTCCATGAACTGCGTCTGGGAGTTGGCCAGGGTTAAAAGTGAGGACTTGGTCTCTGTCATAAATAATTCCTGGGAGTTGGTTAATTGTGTCTGGGAGTTGGTGATCTGAGTTTGGGAGTTGGCCAGGGTTAACAATGTTGCTCTCATTTTGTCTGGTTTCTCTTGTGGGATTGGTGGCCTGGGCTGCTATTGCTGGAACTGTCCCTGAGGAGCTGGGTAAGTCTGTTGAAATAGCTCCTGAAACTGAGGTTGTTGCTCTTGGTCATTTTTCCATGAAAAGTTGAGGTGATTTCTCTACCCCTGATTATATGTGTTGGAGAATGAGTTATTGTATGGACGCTGAAAATTTCCCACAACTTGAACTTGCTCCATAGGTACATTGTTTGGGTCCACTGTGATCGGTGTATTTTATATACACTATTTGAGTCATTTTTAGTTAGTATTTTGCCCATTTTTGTACAAATATGTGTCGTCTTAGGAAGATTTTCTTTCTTTTGAGTCATAATAGTTTAAAGTGGCACATTGGTGAAAAGGAGCGAAAAGAGGGCAGAAACAGAGGTTCCAGAGCTCAAAAAGCTAGAAAGTTGAACCAGGCGAAATGCAGCGGCGCCTCCAACCAGAAGATCGAGCGCCCACGGCGCCCAATCTGAGAGCGGCAGAGTTTGGCCGTGGCGCTGATTCTGCGAAGGCAGACGGCAAATTCGAATGGGAATGGGCCAAGGCCAAGAAGGAAAAGTTTGGGAACGTTTTTTAGGCTATAAAAAGGACCTTCCTAGGTCAGAATAGGGGTTCCCACTTTTGCCAATTCATCACAAACTTGGAGATCAAGATTGGAGACTACTTTTGTGTAATTTCTTTGTTCTTTATTTTATTTCTTTGTAGTTTATGTTGGATATTAGTTTAGTTCTTGGCATGTCTATGGCTAGGAACTAACTTAATTTAGGGCTTTCCATATCGAATCACTTGAAACTCATTCTTATGAATTAATGTATGTTTTGGTTTCTTCTTATCATTGTTGAGATTTATTCAATATTTGTCTTGATTGCTTGGTAATTAATTGATCACTAATTATCATAATCTATATGATTTCTAATCGAAAGCCGAAAGGGGAGATTGTGAATATGTTATAGTTGAATAAACATAGGTTAAATCGTGGACGAAAGTACCCCGATACTTGTGTAGCTTAATAGGTTATTGTTCTTAATCCTCCTTTATAGTCAATCTTGTCACCGAAAGGTAGAAGGGTTCTATATTAGGGTTGAGTATTTATATTACCTTAATAGGAGTATAAAACGGCTTAGTTAACCTGCTGTATCAAAATAGAAGAAGAACCATAATTAATTGCATTAACAAGTAAGATGAGCGGATAGTTGAGGAGCTTTGGAAGCCCTATTTCCACCATATCAGAAGTAAAATAAAGTAATTTAGTTAGCATCTATAATTATAGTTATAAACAATTCATCAATTATCGGTTACCAAATAGATACCATAGAATAGAGTTTGATAATTGGACACTAATCCCTGAGGACGATAACTCGGTCTTCTAGACTATATTACTTGTCACGACACGTGCACTTGCGTTTAGTGTGTGCATAAATCGCGCATCAAGTTTTTGGTGCCGTTGTCGGGGATTGACGTAGTTCAATATCATTCTATCTATTCCTAATTTCTAATTTGGTTTTTAATTTTGTTTTTATTTATTACTATATTTTTCTCTTTTATTCGTGAAACCGTGCGCCGTGATCCGTTTATTGATTTTGATCTGTTGCAGACATCTAGTTTATGCGAAGGAGAAGAGGAGCAGATACACTTGTTCCCTTCAACCCGGAGATTGAAAAGACTTGCAAGCAGAACAGGAGAAACAGACAAATTTTGGCCTTAATAGCAATGGGGGGCTTGCAGAACAACAATGAGATGAACGAAGGGTTAGGTGATCATCAACCTAACCAAAGGATGCCCCGGAGGTTACCAATGGATGTGTAAGAAAGGGTCCAGGTCCAAGCTGAGAGAAGCTTGGGAGATTATGTGCTGCCAAGGATGAATGAAGCACAAACTTGCATCAGGCTCCCAGTAATAGGAGCAAATAATTTCGAAATCAAACCTGCAATCCTGAGTATGGTGCAGAATACTGTTCAATTCGGAGGGTTGCCATCGGAAGATCCTCATATGCACATAGCGAACTTCTTGGAATTGTGTGCAACTTTCAAGTACAATGGTGTTACTGACGCCGCCATCCGATTGAGGCTCTTTCCCTTCTCACTCAGGGATAGAGCAAAAGTTTGGTTGAATTATCTGCCTACAGATTCTATATTCACATGGCAGGAGTTGGCACAGAAGTTCTTAGCAAATTTCTTTCCACCGTCCAAAGCCGCTAAGCTGAGAGCGGAGTTGAACAATTTTTATCAGGCTGATGGAGAGTCACTCTATGAGGCTTGGGAGAGATTTAAATATTTACTCTAAGTGTCCACATCATAGCATTGAGCTGTGGAATTTGGTCCATATTTTCTACAATGGGCTAAGCGGGACCACAAAAACTATCATTGACGCAGCTGCAGGTGGAACTTTCATGAGGAAGACAGCACATGAAGCCCATGATTTGCTAGAAGACATGACCACAAATAATCATGTAATAGAGGACAGAGGGGTGAGTGGAAGAAGAGCAATAGGAGTTCATGAGATTGATGCCATCACAACGTTAAATGCACAAGTTGCTCTCTTGACCAAGCAACTGCAATAGAACACAGTGTCAGTGAATGCAGTTCAAATGCCGTTGAGTTGTGAGATGTGTGGAGGTCCTCATACCTTTGATAGGTGCACATCAGCAGACCCCAACAACATCTCTATCGAGCAAGCAGAATGCCAAGCAGTGGGGAATTACCAAAGGCCCCAGAACAATCCCTATTCAAATACCTACAATCCAGGGTGGAGGAATCACCCTAACTTTTCATGGAGGGGTGACCAAGGGCAGCAGAACCAGTTTCGAGACCAATATCAAAATCAACAACCATTCACTCAGGCCTCATCTTTACAACAATTCAGTGCACCTGCTCAACAAGAAAAGTCAGATGAGTTGAGAGCAGCCCTGTTGACACTCACCAACTCACAGACCCAGTTCATGGCAGAGACAAGATCCTCTATCAGGAATTTGGAGACGCAGGTTGGACAACTAGAAAAGATGGCAAACAACAGGCCACAGGACATTTTTCCTAGTAATACAGAGATGAACCCCAGAGAACAGTACCAAGCGGTGCAGCTGAGAAATGGAAAGCACCTAGAACAGCTTACACCCCAGCCTGTAGTAGAACATAGAGTAGATGCAGAGAGGGATAGGGTTACTGAAGACCGCCCTATGTTAGAGAAAATTCCAACAGTCCCAGTGAGGGAATACACTGAGAAGATTCCTTACCCTCAGAGGTTGCAAAGGAAAGCATTTGATAAGCAATTCTCCAAGTTCCTGGAGGTATTCAGGAAGCTGCACATTAACATTCCATTCATTGAGGCATTGGAGCAAATGCCGACTTATTTTAAATTCATGAAGGAAATTCTTGGGAAGAAAAAGAAGTTGGCTGAGTATGAGACAGTGGCATTGACAGAGGAATGTAGTGCCATCTTGCAGAAGAAATTACCCCCAAAACTCAAGGATCCATGAAGCTTCACATTACCTTGCACAGTTGGCAGGGTGACATGTAATAGGGCCCTTTGTGATTTGTGGGCTAGCATAAATCTTATGCCCTTATCCGTTTTCAAGAGGTTGGGGTTGGGTGAGGCCAAACCAACCACTGTGAGCTTGCAGTTGGCAGATAGAACAGTGGTGCATCCCAGGGGAACGATTGAAGATGTCGTAGTTAAGGTGGGAAAATTCTTCTTTCCTGCGGACTTCCTCATCCTTGATATGGAGGAAGATGAAGAGATCCCCATCATATTGGGAAAACTATTCTTGGCAACCGGGAGAGCCCTGATTGATGTGGAGAAGGGCGAGCTGACACTCAGAGTGGAGAATGAAGAGATGGTGTTCAAGGTGTTTAAACACATCATTGAAACCCCAGTCATAAGCAAGTGTTTTGCAGTCAGCACTGTCTGCACATCGGTTGAGCCAGCACAAGCCAAAGCAAGGGAAATAAGTCCGCCAAAACAGGTGAGCAACGCTAAACCTCCTCTTGAGAAAAAGGAGAAAAAGAAAAACAGAAGGCGGAAGCGAAAAATGTTGATGAAATGGATAGGCTGTGGGGTTACTTTACCCCATGCCTCTTGATAAGGAACTTGCTTCCGGCTAAAAGACGTTAAAGACAGCGCTACTTGGGAGGCAACCCAAGGTTATTTTATTTAATTTAATGCAATTTAGTTTTACTTAGAACAGTCTCACAGAAGGTATTGTTTGCATGTTGTGATGACAGTGCAGGCAAAAATTTGGAGGACGAAACGGAAAATCAAAAACAAATCGGCTCGGCGCCACTGGCCAGAGGGTCGTGGCGCGGAAGTCTTGGCGCGAGGAATTTGGGTGCCACGGCGCCAAAAGTCCAGAAGATCTCTGAAGTTTGGGCACCACAACGCCAAATCAGAGCGCCACGACGCTGGAAGTTCAGAGGGTCGCAGAAGTTTGGGCGCCGCGGCGCCGATTGCAGGGCCGTGGCACCACGATGAAAAATCTGAATTTTAAAGGAGCCCTAATCCGATTTTCCTTTCTCCAAATCAAAAATCCAAAACCCTTTCTCTCTCCAAAACCCAAGAAATTTACCCTTTTACCTAAAAAAATTCCACAAACTAAACTCAATCACAACCAAAGTACTTAAATTCCTTACACCCTTAGACATCTAAAACAACAACCCTCATTCCATTGCCTCAATACATCATTAGGAACAAGAAAATCTTGAAGAACACCGTCCAAGGTAACCTTTATCACTTTTCTTGAAATCTTCAATACAATCAGGGGAGGTAATAGGTTTGGGGAGGTGATTTATTGGTGGATGGTGTATGGTGTGTTAAAGTTAGGTGTGAAAATTTCGCGGAAGATTATACCTAGTGAGTGTGGGGTGTTGCACCGGTGCTTTGAGTGAAGTTTGGGGGTTGAAGAGTGTTGTAGCTTGCTGACTACACTGTGTGTTGATTGGTTTGATTGATAGTTGTTGGGTAATATCACTGACACAAAGGAAACGCTGCCGAATTTATCTAAATATATGCGAGAAGAGGAGAGCTTCCACATCCACCTCCGTCCCTCAATATGATACTACTAGGTTTGTCAGTAAAAAAACAGAAGATAGATATTACAAACTTAGTACTAGACCCTTGATCCCTGAGAGAGGAATGGAGTACCAAAGGGAGTCATTTGAGGAGGGTGATGCCTATGAGCCTATTCGGGCGATGATAGAGGTCATGGGGTGGAAGAGATTTGTTAATCCAAAAAGAATAGCACCACAGAACACCGTAATGGTGAAAGAATTTTATGCTAACTTTCCGGAGAGGGTAAATGGTAGATGCTTTGTGAGAGGACAGTATGTGTCTGTCACGGCCGAAGTGGTGAATGAGCTATTAAGAACAGTCGACGTTGATGAAAGAGGCGATGATCAGAGCTATTTTAGAACTTGGTCTAGAGACGCCAACAACATCGACTGAGATATCGTCGCAAGCACATTATGCTACCCTGGGGCTGAGTATGATATTGCAAGAAATGGACAAGAGGACTGAGCAGATGTCAGTTCAACAAAACAACCAAGGGTTGGTTATATTTCGTCAGTGCCCGCCTAATTCCATCGATGCACTTCACCAGAGTGCCAGCAGATAGAATAAAAATGATATATGGAATCATGTTAGGGAAGACGATTGACGTTGGGAAGGAAATATTGCAAAACATTAGAGAAACCAGTAGGTTGGTAACTACAGGTGGGTTGGGACATGGATCACTTATTTGCAGCTTATGTTCCAGACATGGAGTCCCAACCCAGCCATCGATACATATGAGAAGCGGCCAACCTCGCATGTCATATGGGATAGTGCATGCCTTCCCGAACCGATCCCTCCAAAGCGGCCACGAAGGAGACCAACACCAAGGCGGCACCGGCAAGATGGCAGCGATATGAGGCGCCATGGATGAAGATGAGCACGAGACAGGCGCGACTGAGGCGGTAGCAGCCGCCCGGCCGGACTAGAACCTCTGGTGCCTATAATGGAGCAGTTGCTCATGAACCAGAGAAGGATGATGCAAAATTTTGACATAATGATACAAGGTCAACAGGACCTGAGGCAAGGACATCAAGAACTAAGGCAGGAGCAACAACAGTTGCACCAAAGATTTGATGAGATGAGTTCCTTGTTCAACCAGTGGTCCATGCATTATCCGCCGCCACCGCCACCACTTTAAACCAAGTTTGTAAGTTGTCCCGTTTTTCTTTTATATTTTAGTCTTGCACATATTGGGGACAATGTGTGATTTAAGTTTGGGGGGATGTTTTATTATTTTTAAGTCTTTTTAATTTGTTTTGGTATTTTTGAGTATTTTTTTGAGTCATAATTTTTTTTTTAAGATCATGCATGTTGTAGTTACTAGAAACGCCTAGTGAAGTAAAAGTTGAATAATGTAATGAAATTAGAAGCAACCATCTGAACACTTAGGTTAGATATGCCAAAAATTCATGAAATCAAACTATTTAGGGTATCTTGCTTGATTTGTGCATTGTTAATAATGAAAATCTATGTGTCTGCTTGCTTGTTATTTGAGGCGAAATAGTTAGGATATGCATGTTAGGGAGATGACTCAGACATTTCTTTGTTAGCCCTTTCTTACCATTATTGCCTATCCCTGACATTCAAATTATATCCCTAGTCAGCCCCTTTGAGCCTAAAAATAAGACATTTCTTTGACACCCTATAATTCCATATTTGTGTCATAAGTGAAAAATTTGAGATATTGGAATACAAAGTGTTGAAAAAGAGAAAAAAGATAGTGAATAATTTTTGATGCACCCAATGAAAATAATAATAATAATAATAAATAGGCAAAAACCTAAGTTTGGGGGTGCCGGCTATTCATAATACACTTCATTCTCTCAAAACAAAAGAGAGGAAGGATAGATATGAAGTGAAAAAGAAAATCAAAAGAAAAGGGAAGAGTTGAATGAAAAAGAGCTTATGGTACGTAAGTTGAGCCTAAAAGCCTATTTTTACCTACTCATGCCTAAGCCTACATTACAACCCTGAAAAGCCCTGAAGATCTCTTATATGTGTATTCATGATTAGTGGAGAATAGCAAGTAAACATGCCATAGGATTTTGAAATTAACATGCACAGTTATGTATTCTTACTTCCATTGAGCATGATTAAAGTGAATTTGCGAAATATCTAACTTGATGTTTTAGAATGCTAAAAATCCATGCTATATGTTCATGCATATTATTCTGCTAATCTTCATACTTTTCTAAGTGACAATTATGCAGCAAAGTGATCAGTGTCTTTGAGTCATTCTATTTTCTTTTTCCTCGTGTCTTTATTTCTTTCTTTTGATCTTTGCTCGAGGGCGAGCAAAGGTTATGTTTGGGGGTATTTGATCGGTGTATTTTATATACACTATTTGAGTCATTTTTATTTAGTCTTTTGCCCATTTTTGTACAAATATGTGTCGTCTTAGGATAAATTTTCTTTCTTTTGGGTCATAATGGTTTAAAGTGGCACATTGGTGAAAAAGAGCGAAAAGAGGGCAGAAACAGAAGTTCCAGAGCTCAAAAAGCTAGAAAGTTGGAAACACGGGCGAAAGCAGGCGGCGCCTCGGCAGCTGACATCGAGCGCCGCGGCGCCATCCCAAGGGAATTTCGCCAAATTCACGGGAATGGGCCAAGGCCAAGAAGGAAAAGTTTGGGAACGTTTTTTAGGCTATAAAAAGGACCTTCCTAGGTCAGAATAGGGGTTCCCACTTTTGCCAATTCATCACAAACTTGGAGATCAAGATTGGAGACTACTTTTGTGTAATTTCTTTGTTCTTTATTTTATTTCTTTGTAGTTTATGTTGGATATTAGTTTAGTTCTTGGCATGTCTATGGCTAGGAACTAACTTAATTTAGGGCTTTCCATATCGAATCACTTGAAACTCATTCTTATGAATTAATGCATGTTTTGGTTTCTTCTTATCATTGTTGAGATTTATTCAATATTTGTCTTGATTGCTTGGTAATTAATTGATCACTAATTATCATAATCTATATGATTTCTAATCGAAAGCGAAAGGGAGATTGTGAATATGTTATAGTTGAATAAACATAGGTTAAATCGTGGACGAAAGTACCTCGATACTGTGTAGCTTAATAGGTTATTGTTCTTAATCCTCCTTTATAGTCAATCTTGTCACCGAAAGGTAGAAGGTTCTATATTAGGTTGAGTATTTATATTACCTTAATAGGAGTATAAAACGCTTAGTTAACTCTTTGTCTCAAAATAGAAGAACCATAATTAATCGTGATTAACAAGTAAGATGAGCGGATAGTTGAGGAGATTTGGAAGCCCTATTTCCACCATATCTGAAGTAAAATAAAGTAATTTAGTTAGCATCTATAATTATAGTTATAAACAATTCATCAATTATCGGTTACCAAATAGATACCATAGAATAGAGTTTGATAATTGGACACTAATCCCTGAGGACGATAACTCGGTCTTCTATACTAAATTACTTGTCACGACACGTGCACTTGCATTTAGTGTGTGCATAAATAGCGCATCACACTGTTGTACACCTATCAAAAGTATGGGGACCCCACAAATCTCACAACTCAATGGTGTCTGAATTGCATTAACGAGCATAGTAACCTGCTGCAACTGCTTTGTTAAAGTGGCCACCTGAGCAGTCAATGCAGTGATAGCATCTAACTCATGAACCCCAACCACCTTTCTGCTGTTCGTTGCTCTCTCATCTGACCACTGATTGTTGTTATTGGCCATGTATTCTAGCAAATCATGTGCCTCATTGGAATTCTTCCTCATGAACGTTCCTCTTGCAGCAACATCAATATTGGTGCGAGTAGCACCACACAACCCATTGTAGAAGATGTGGACCAACATCCACTTTTCAATCCCATGATGCGGGCACTTCCTATGTAAGTCTTTGAACCTCTCCCATGAATCATAGAGTGACTTTCCATCCATCTGATAGTAATTATTAAGCTATCCTCTAAGCTTTGCTGCTTTGGATGGAGGGAAGAATTTGGCAAGGAACTTCTAGGCTAAGTCTTGTCATGTAGTGATGGAGTTCGCATGTAATGAGTTCAACCAGCTTTCTTCTCTCTCCCTGAGTGATAATGGGAAGAGTCTCAACCGAATGACATCATCAGTAACACCATTGTACTTAAACGCTGCACATAACTCCAGGAAATTTGCTAGATGCATATAGGGATCTTCTGTCGGTAATCCCCCAAACTGGACTGAACCTTGGACCATGTTCAAGATTGCTGGTTTGATTTCAAAATTATTGGCTTCAACAGCCGGAAGCCTGATGCAAGTCTGCACCCCTGTATTTCTAGGCAACACATAGTCCCCTAAGCTCCTCTCTGCAGGATGCGAGACTTGTCTCATAACAGCCGGTAACTCATCATTCACCTCATTCTGATTCTGCTAATCTGTCATCGCTAATGAATCAGAAATCCTTTTCTCTTTTCTATTATGTCTGCACAATCTTTCAATATCAAGGTTCAAAAGGATAGGAGTGTCTGCTCATCCCCTACTTCACATAAATGAATTTCCTGAAATTGATAAAAAATAACAAACAGATCACGACAAAATGTTCTAAAATAAAATAAAAATAAAATAAAAACCAAATTAGAAATAAAAATAGATAATTCGATATTGAAAGTACGACAGTCCCCGGAAACGGTGCCAAAAACTTGTTGCGATATTTCTAGATGCTTACGCAAGTGTACGTATCGTTCAAGTAATAAAGTCTGTAAGACCGAGTTATCTTCCACAGAGACTGGTTTGTCAAGTATCGATTATCTAATCTATAGTATCAATTTCGCTAACGTTCTTTTGATTGGTTTTATAACTAAGAACTATAATTAAAGTAATTTGCAGAAATTAAACTAAAGATGATAATACTTTGGTTTAAAATAGTTATGAAGGAAATAGGCCTTCCAATCTCCTCAACTATCCACTCTTTCACGTGTTAATGCAATGCTAATGATTCTTCTTCTTATTAAGATAGCAGGTTAACTAATCTGTTCTATATTGTGGTTAGGACATATAGAAACTCAACCTTATGCAGAAACCTTCTATATTTCTATGATAGATTTTACCACACAAGAGGATTAAGAACAATAACCTTAAACACTACACAAGTATCGGGGTACTTTCGTCCACAATTTTAACCTATGTCTAGACAACTACAACATATTCAAATCTCACCTTTCACACTTTTGATTTGAAATCATATAAGTTATGACAATTAGTGATCAGTTAATCATCAAACAATCAATACAATATTGAATAGATCTTAATATAACTAAAGAAGAAATCAATAACGATGCATTAACTATATGAAAGAGTTTCAAGAAGATTCCACAGAAAACCCTACTAAAGTAATTAGCTCCTAAACATTGTCATGTCAAGAACTAATTTACAATCCAACATAAACTGAAATAAATAAAAGATAAAGAAAAGAACTTGAACAAGAGTAGTCTCCAATCTTATAGCTTGTGGCCTCCTTTTCTCTCCAAAGTAAGATATAAAATAATGTGAGGGTTTAGGGTTTTTATATCTGATAATAATTACGTTTTGGACCCTTAAACTCGCTGTACGCCCGCTGAAATTTCCGCGGTGCAGCCCTCGCTGCTAGCGCCATGTGCCAAAAGTATCGCAGCCTCAGATTTCCAGTAGAGCTGTTTATTGGCCACATGGCGCAAATGACGTGATTTCCCAATTTTTGTCATTTTTCGTTCGGACTTCGTCAGATTTCTTTTGTGCTTCCCGGGACTTCTTAGGCTTTTCTTGTGCAATTACATTCTCAAAAGTAGTATCTTCTCCTTTATAACCGCTGTGACACAAATGAAAGAAAAACACACCTAACACTATACTAAACGCAAAATAAAAGAGCAAAATACTAACTAAAGAAGACTCAAAATAGTGTATAAAATACACTCAACAGTATCAGAGTCTGGGCTGTTTTGTGTGATTATATGATTTGTTTAGATCTATTTTTGTTTAGATCTATTTTTTTATGTTGTTAAGAAGCTTTAAAATCCTAAATCTTTAGAACGCATAGTCCTTGCACCCGAATCTGTTAAAACGATGATGTAATCGAGGAAGTCACTCTGATCTAACTCTTCTAAGTTGATATGCATTACCCGATTCGTTTAGAACATGGTGCATTGAAACGAAGAACGAGAAGGGATTGAGTGATGGTCGATGAACGTGTTGTTTGATGGTGAAGGAGATACAAGGATAGATCTGAAATTCTGACCCTAAATCAGTTTTAGGGCTTCGGAAATTCCGGATTTGCGTTTCTGGAGTTGAGGCGCTGCGACTCCATGATGGAGCGCCGCAACTCTACAATGGAGCACCGCGGCGCTGCCTAGATGACGCCAGAGGCGCCGTAGCTCTGTTCTAGAGCGTCGCGGCGCTGTTCATCTAGAATGCTTAAAATTAATTTTTGGACTTACGACCTTTGAGGCACTGCGACGCCACCTGTTAGGGCCGCAAATATTTAGAATTTGCTCTCTGATTCTGAGGCGCCGCATTGCTGATGATCATTTTGTAGAATCTGGGTTACTACCTCCGAGGTGCCGCGAAGCCACCTGTTAGGGCCGCGACGCTGACGGACATTTTTCCAGATTCAGTTCACTGCCTCAAAGGTCCTTTTCGGGCAGATCTGTAATTAAACAAAGTTTTTGAAAATTGATTTTTACATCTGGAAATTGTAGACAGGTCCCTGAAACCTGAGAATATTTTCTAAGAGTTAAAATTGCATTTTCTGAATTTAATGAGGTTCAAATGAATTTTAAATTCTTGAGGGACTAAAATGTAAATATTAAAAGTTTGCAGAATTCCAGAAAATCAGAAAGTATTTAGGGACTGTCTGACATAGACATAGATTATAGAGTGTAGACAAATAAACACATGATTATCATTAATGGTATATTATTGGATAATATACAAATATGCTAAGTGTTTGAATGTGAAACATTTAAATTATTAGCATAGCGTCCGCAATTATTGTCTGGGTAGGCGACACCCAGTAATTGTTTACTTAAATGACCACAATAACTGTCTGGGTATGTGGTGCCAGTAGTTGATTAAAATCATCTTATATCATGCCTATTGGGTTGATGGTTTCCCATCTAAATATGTTTAGAAATTACATGATAGGATGTCATATGATGTATGACATATTTGTTGATCTTGGTTGAAATCCCTGAAAACTGGAAATATTCCCCAAACATTAAATACAAGTCTAATTAAAATGCGTCATCCATTTTAATTGTTAGGGTGCAAAATCCTTTTCGGCGATACGAGTATTTATGCCAAAACATTTGTTTTAAGTCTACGTGGACTCAGACTCTTTCAAAGATGTGTTAAAAGTAAAAGTAGATGATAAACTTTTGTGGGTATTTACACCAAAGTGTTTGTTTGCAAAGGTCAAATTTACCTAGGTACTTAAACGCAGTCGTGTAATGGGGTTGACTTGTTTAGATGAATCTTGGGGCCAAAGTGTCGGACTAATCTAAAGACACAGAATTAAAATGAAAGATATTTAATCAAACTAAGAGTTGCAAATAATCTTTGCAATTGGTTGAGGACCTACCAAAATGTGTTATTGAAGTTATCATCCAAAGCAAAACACGGATACATCATATGTTTGGATCTTGGCCCATTATGACCTTAAAATGATTTAGGTCCGTATTCTACCTTGGGGTCGTAGAAGTATGCAAAATAGTGGGAGCTAATTTAACAAAAGGCCATGTTAAATTAGCCTAGAAATGAATGTGTATAATAAGGAGAATGAATTTTGATTGTATTTTTCCTGTCTATATATATCTTCAGATCTTCAGAATGTCAAAATTTTCATTGAAAATGCTGATGTAAACGAACAAATTGACTGGACCCAATTATATCGATTAGCTCAGGAATCTTAGGATCGTCCTGAGACAAGAGAAAATTGAGTATGTGTTGGACAGAGTATTCCCTACAGTTTCTGCCGAAAACTCTGTTGAGTATGCCACCTTTGACAAAGTTACTTATGAAAAGTATTTTGATGATTCCACTCGGCACAATGTGTGATGGTGTCTTCCATGTCACCAGAATTACAGAGACAACACGAGCACATGGGTCCCAATGAAATGTTAGAACATTTGAAGAGTCTCTATGACTCTCAGTCTCAGACCATGGAGTATGAGCTCCTCATAGAACTCTTTAAATGTATACTCAATGAAGGGGGTCAGGTGTCTCCACTTGTGCTGAAGATGATTGGGCTGATAGAAAGGTTGGCCTCCATTGATATTAAATTTCATGACAGAGTTTCTTCCACCCTCATCCTACATTCATTTCCACATTCGTTTGAGAGTTTCATCATAAACTATAATATGAATGGAACTAAAGCGAAGTTGTCTGAGTTGCACAATATGTTGAAGACCTTCGAATCTTCGATCTCCAGGAGCAAGGCTGTGTTCATGGTTGGCTACTCTAGTCATCCCAAACCGAAAGGTAAGGGACCTCAGAAGAGGAAGGGCAAAGTTGTCGTTGCGCCTACAACAATAAAGCCGAAGGGAGGGGCAAAAAAGAAGAAACTCCCCGCTCTGGATGTGTGCATGAACTGTAATAGGAAGGGGCACTGGAGGGACTGTACTGCTACAGGAGGAGGGAAGGCACCTGGTGCTCCATCCTCTAGTGGACAAGGTATGTTTGTAATTGAAATAAATCTATCTATTAATTATTCTCATTCCTAGGTACTAGATACCGCCCGTGGCTTACACATTTGTACAAATGTGCAGGGGCTAACTGACAGCAGGAAGGTCGGGCCTCGAGAGGTGGACCTGCGCATTGGAAATGGAGCACGAGTTGATGCTGAGCGCGTGGAAACTTATAGATTAGATTTATCTTCCGGAAAAGTGTTAATGTTAAACAATTATTTTTATGTCCCCTCATTGACGAGGAACATTATTTCCATCATGTTTTAGACACTGAGGGCTTTTCCTCAAGCATTTCTAATGGCAATATGATTTTGGCTTATGATGATGTTGTGTATGGAATTGCACCTCTTGTGAATGAATTTTATACATTAAAATACAGCTGGGAAATTTTCAATGTACAAAACAAAAGGGCTAAAATAAGTAAAAGAAATTCTAGCTAACTGTGGCATTGTAGACTTGGTCATATCAATCAAACGAGGATAGAACGGTTGAGGAAACTTGATTACCTTGAACCATTTTACTTACAATCTTATGGTAATTGTGAATCATGTTTGAAGGGTAAGATGATCATTAAACCTCTTTCTGGAAAGGGTATCCATGCCAAGGAGGTGCTTGAGTTGGTACACATTGATGTTTGTGGACCATTTTCGACTCAAGCTAGAGAAGATTTCTTCTACTTTATCACTTTTACAGACGACTTGACGAGGTATGGGTATGTGTATCTTATGAGACACAAGTCCGAGGCCTTCGAAAAGTTTAGGGAGTACAAATGTGAAGTTGAGAAACAACTCTCAAAGAGTATCAAGACTCTTCGAACTGATCGATAAAGTGAATACTTGAGTAAAGAATTTCTAGATTACTTAAAGCTACATGAAGTTCATTCAGAATGGACACCTCCTGGAACACCACATATGAATGGTGGTGCCGAGAGGAGAAACCGAACCCTGCTTGACATGGTTCGATCCATGATAAGCTTTTCAGCTCTACCTACATACCTTTGGGGATACGCTATACAAACCTCGATATATGTTCTGAACAGAGTTCCTTCTAAATCAGTTGAAAAGACGTCATATGAGGTATGGTGTGGCAAAAAGCCATCACTTAGACACATGAGGCCCTAGGGGTGTCCTGCATATGTCAAGAAGTTGATCACTGATAAGTTGGAGTCAAAGAGTGAGAAATGTTACTTCGTAGGGTATTCAAAGGAAACTAAGAGATACTACTTCTATCTTCCTGGAGAACATAAGATAATTGTTTCCAGGAATGCAACTTTTCTTGAAGATAAATATGTCTACAAGGAAGAGAGTTGCATAGAGATAGAACTTGAAGAAATTCAAGAACAAAGTAACATAGAGGTTGAATCCTTGCCGAGTGAGCAAGACAAAGATTCAGTGGGAGCTTTTGGAGAAGATTAGGTACTTAGGGTACGCCCTTCGGACAGTGGGAGTGCTACGAGGAATGATGCAGAAATGCAAGACCCTCCTGCACAGACCTTGGGAGCAAGTGCATCAGTTGCACCTCCTCCCATTCAGGAAAGACATGAAAATGATATTCCTGAAAGCTCTAATGTTGGTGGATCAACAAACACACAAAAACCTTCTCACAGTCAGAACATACCTAGAACTGAATTGCAAGACACTCAACTCCGTAGGTCTACTAGAACATCGTCCTCCGGAAAGACTAAATCTGCTTGTGGAAACACAAAATGAGTTAGATATTCCCGATGATGATGAGCCTACAATCTACAGTGAAACAATGTTATACATTGATTCGAAGAGATGGCAGGAAGCCATGAAATTCAAAGGAATCTATGTATATCAATCAAGTGTGGAACTTGGTTGATTTGCCAAATGGGGTTAAACCAATAAGATGCATATGGGTCTTCAAGAAGAAGATTGATGCATTTGGCAAAATTCAGACTTATAAGGCTAGACTAGTGGCTAAAGGTTTTAATCAGCGTCCTGGTGTGGATTATGATAAAACCTTTTCACATGTTGCTAAGATTAAGTCTATTCGGATTTTGCTTGCGATAGCTGCACATTATGACTATGACATTGGCATATGGACGTCAAAATTGCATTCTTCAATGGTAATCTAATTGAGGAAGTGTATATGAACAACCCGAGGGTTTTTCATCCGAGTCCAGACCAAATGTTGTGTGCAAGATACAGAAGTCCATTTATGGACTTAAGCAAGCCTCTAGGAGTTGGAACATTTTCTTTGACAAGGCTATCAAATCATTTAATTTCGTCAGAAGTAAAGAGGATCCTTGTGTTTATATCAAACACAAGATGAGAGTATTGTCTTCATTGTTATATATTTTGATGACATATTGATAATGGGTGACAATAAAGCTCTCATGCAGTCATTTAAGGAATGGTTGTCCAAAACCTTCATGATGAAGGACTTGGGTGAAGCCTGCTACATACTGGGAATTAGGATCTATAGAGATAGACCTAATAGATTGTTGGGGCTGTCACAGTCAATCTACATAGACAAAGTGCTTAGACATTTTTCCATGGAGAATTCCAAGAAAGGCGGTCTTCCAATAGGTCAAGGCATCAAGTTATCTAAGAAGGGTTGCCCTTCTAGTGCTGTAGAACTTGAGCGCATGAAAAGGATCCCATATGCTTCGGCTATAGGATCAATCATGTATTCCATGACCTGTACTAGGTCAGATGTGGCCTTTGCACTTAGTATGACTTGCAAGTTTCAGCAGAATCCTGATGAGGGACACTGGAAGGCAGTCAAAAGTATTCTTAAGTATCTCAGACGTACTAAAGATTACTACTTGGTCTATGGTGGAGATAATAAGCTAGTTGCCACTGGGTATACTGATGTTAGTTTCCAGATAGATGTTGATGATTTCAAATCTCAGTCTGGTTACACGTTCATTTTCAATGGAGGATCAGTGAGCTGGAAGAGTTCCAAACAAGCTACAACTGCTGATTCGACTACTGAAGCTAAGTACATTGCTGGATTGGAAGCTTCTAAAGAAGCTGTCGCGATTTTTGAGTTCCTAAAGGAGCTAGGGGTTGTTCCGAGTGTTAGTTGTCCAATAACCATTTATTGTGACAACACTGGTGTCATTGCACAGGCAAAGGAACCAAGATCAACAAACAGAAACAAACATGTACAAATGAAGTACCACATTCTCAGGGAGATGGTGGAAGCTGAAGATATTAGAAGATTATGTTCCCACAAACAATAATCTAGCAGACCCATTCACTAAACCATTAAGCTTGATTAAGCATAATGGTCATTTTGAAAACATGGGTATTAGATATGTTGGTGATTGGCTCTAGGCCAAGTGGAAAATTGAAAGTATATGTATGTCCTAGAGAAAATCTGTATTAGGACAAATGTACTTTATACACATTCATATTTATATATTAATGGAGATTAATATTATGACATTTTGCATTTGTTGAATTATTAGTTGATTGTTTATAATATTCTATAAATGCATCTCTAGAGGTTACGTGGTTATTAATGATGTGAGAAATTAATATCATAGCGTAACGCTCTTAAATCGCCTCGACTAATGATCATCGAGATTGGGATATCGATGATATGTGATACGTCGACTTGTGGTCTACATCATATCCTTAGGGGATGTAGTATGTCTCACTTGCTACGAGTTATGACAATTCGTGATGGACACATGGATACTTGTTGAAGTATTGGTATACCCTGCTGATACACTATTTGTTTTACATGTCTAAAGTAGGATCAACATGTGGGAGATAGAAGTCCTTAGACTTGAAGTCGATACGCACTTTGTTTACGGAGCAATATACTTTGATCCTGTCATAAGCTCAAATGACTTATAGGTTGAGACGCAGTTTGTTTTGGGTACATTGTGAAGTGGATTAAAAGTGGTAGTTGAGCCAAGATTAGGATTCATTCCTCGAATATATCTTCGAGAGAACACTCAAATTCTCATATGATATTAGGTTGACTAAGTCGTTGGCCAACGCAATAGACATGTCTTTGATATGGTCCTGTTGTTGATCGGTGTATTTTATATACACCTTTTGAGTCATTTTTAGTTAGTCTTTTGCCCATTTTTGTACAAATACGTGTCGTCATAGGATAAATTTTCTTTCTTTTGAGTCATATTGGTTTAAAGTGGCTCATTGGCGGAAAAGGAGCAAAGAGGCGTAAACAGAGGTTCGAGCTCAAAAGCGAGAAAGTTAGCGGCAAGACACGAAAGCAGGCGCCTCTAGCAGTCGAGTCGCGGCGCCAATTTACTGAGGCTGCAAGTTTAGCGCGCTAATTCTGAACATGGCGCGCGAGAAAAATTGAAATATTCGAATGGGAATGGGCCAAGGCCTGAAGGAAAACCTGGAAGAACATTTTGAGGCTATAAAAAGCAGCCTTTAGGTCAGAATTAAAAGTTCCCTTCCTTGCCAATTCACACAACTTTTGGAGATCAAGATTGGAGACCACTTCTTAGTAAATTCTTCTTCTTGTTTTATTTTCTTTGTAGTTTATGTTGGATTTTAATTTAGTTCTTGTCATGTCTATGGCTAGGAACTAACTTAATCTAGGGCTTTCCATGTCAAATCACTTGAACCTTATTATTATGAATTAATGCATGTTCTTGGGTTTTCTTGTTATTGTTGAGATTTATTCAATAATTGTCTTGAATGTTTGGTAATTAATTGATCACTAATTATCATAATCCATATGATTTCTAATCGAAAGCCGAAAGGGGAGATTGTGAATATGCTATAGTTGAATAGACATAGGTTAAATCGTGGACGAAAGTAACCTGATACTTGTGTAGTATTAATAGGTTATTGCTCTTAATCCTCTTTTATAGTCAATCTTATCACCGAAAGTTAGAAGGGTTCTATATTGGGGTTGAGTGTTTATATTACCTTAACAGAAGTATAAAACGGCTTAGCTAACCTGCTATCTCCAAATAGAAGAAGAACCATAATTAATTGCATTAACAAGTAAGATAATCAGATAGTTGAGGAGATTTGGAAGCCCTATTTCCACCATAATTGAAGTAAAACCAATTAGTCTAGTTAGCATTCTTAATTATAGTTATAAACCATCTATCAATCATCGGTCACCAAATAGATACCATAGAATATAATTTGAGAATTGAACACTAATCCCTGAGGACGATAACTCCGTCTTCTAAGACTATATTACTTGTCACGACACGTGCACTTGTGTTAAGTGTGTGCATAAATCGCGCAACAAGTTTTTGGCGCCGTTGCCGGGGATCGGCGTAGTTCAATATCAATTTTATCTATTCTTAATTTCTAATTTGGTTTTTATATTTTTTATTTATTACTATATTATATTTTCCTTTTTATTTGTAAAAACTAGTGTGTCGTGATCCGTTTGTTGGTTTTGATTCATCTCAGGGATCCTGAAAACATGGATTACTACTATCAACAAGGTAATCCTCCGGCCCCACAAGAAGAGCAGGATGGGTTACGAGCAGCCATACTCAGGTTAACTAGGCACCAAACTCAGTTCATGGACGAAACGAGAGTGTCCTTGAAGAATTTGGAAACGCAAATAGGACAACTCGTGGGCATGCTAAGCAGCAGAATGCAAGAAAAGCACTCTGCACATATTGGATGAAATATAAAAGAGCAATGTCAGGCGATTGACCTGAAAAATGCCGAATCAGTGGAAGCAGAAAATTTGCAGCAGTGCGTAGCGCGCTGTGGCGGCGAAGATTCTGGGACAGTGCAGAGCTTTAGGCGCCACGACGCCGAATCTCAGGGCCGCGGCGCCCAGAACCCAGAAGCTGAAATAAGGCTGGAAGCTGTTGTGAATGCATCCCAGGTGAAGATACCGTACCCCCAGAGGCTAAAAACATGTGCTCTTGAAAAACAATTCTCTAAATTTGTGGAAATTCTCAAACAATTGCAACTCAATATCCCGTTTGCTGAAGCACTAGAGCATATGCCAAGCTATGTAAAGTTCATGAAGGATATTCTTAGCAAAAAGAGGAGGAAAGAGGACTAAGAAACAGTGGTGTTGACTGAAAAATGCAGTGTCATCCTACAGAGAAAACTACCTCAGAAATTAAAAGATCCTGGGAGCTTCACCATCCCATGCACTATTGGAAAGTTTGAGTGTCAGAAGGTGTTGTGCGATCTGGGGGCAGGCATAAATTTGATGCCCTACCTAGTCTTTTGCAAACTTGGAATGGGAGAAGTCAACCCTACAAACATCACTTTGCAGTTAGCTGACCGCTTCATAGTCCACCCTAGAGGTGTCATCGAGGATGTGTTGGTAAATGTGGACAAGTTCATCTTTCCCGCTGATTTCGTTATCTTAGACATGAGAGATAACGACATAATCCCCATCATACTTGACAGACCCTTCCTAGCCACAGGACAGACTCTCATCGTTGTTCACAAAGGGGAGCTGAAACTTCGGGTGGAAGAAGAAGAGGTAATTTTCAATGTTTTTCGGGCAACAACCTTCCCAGATGCAAGTGACAACTGCTCGGCCATTGACATAATCGAAGATACAGTGTCAGAAAAAGGGTTCAGAAATGATGATACACTTGAAGAAGTACTGACCAGATGGGATGATAGTAGTGGAAACGACCCAAGGCTGATGGAGTATGCAAATTGGATGAATTCTTATAAAAAATGTGATAAGAAGAGATATGAAGAACTTGGGCAGATGCCAGAGAGATCAGTACCATCCACAGAAAAGGCTCCAGAGTTAGAGTTAAAAATTCTACCCGATCATTTACAGTACCAATATCTAGGTGAAGATCAATCCTTACCAGTGATCATCTCATGTCATCTATCCACAGTAGAGACTGATAAGCTGCTGAGAGTACTGAGGGCTCACAAGCGTGCCATTGGGTGGATATTAGCAGACATAAAGGGGATAAGTCCGTCAATAGTAATGCATAAGATCCTTCTAGATGAGGAGAGAAGACCCTCCATTGAGGCACAAAAGAGACTAAACCCAAACATGAAAGAAGTAGTCAAAAAAGAAATCATGAAATGGCTCGATGCTGGAGTAATTTATCCTATATCTGACAGCGCTTGGGTGAGACCAGTACAAGTGGTACCCAAAAAAGGTGGTATGACAGTAGTGACCAACGAAAGGAACGAGCTCATTCCCTCTAGAACAGTTACTGGGTGGAGAATATGCATTGACTATCGCAAGTTGAACAAGGCGACCAGAAAAGACCACTTCCCGTTGCCATTTCTAGATCAGATGTTGGATAGACTTGCGGGGCACAACTACTACTGCTTTTTGGATGGTTACTCAGGGTATCATCAGATTGCGATAGCACCAGAAGATCAGGAAAGACAACATTCACGTGCCCTTTTGGTACATTTGCATTCAGAAGGATGCCATTTGGGCTTTGCAATGCTCCTGCAACCTTTCAGAGGTGTATGATGACAATTTTCTCAGACATGGTAGAAAGGACTATAGAGATCTTCATGGATGATTTCTCGGTCTTTGGGGCCTCATTCGAAGAGTGTTTGAGGCACTTGGAAGCAGTGTTAAAACGATGTGAAGAATCCAACGTTGTGCTGAACTGGGAGAAGTGTCACTTCATGGTAAAAGAGGGGATTGTCCTGGGACACAAAATATCCAACCAAGGTATTGAGGTGGAAAAAGCAAAGATTTCAGTAATTGAAAATCTACCACCTCCAGTATCAACAAAAGGGGTCAGAAGTTTCCTTGGGCATGCCAGTTTTTATAGAAGATTCATCAAGGATTTCTCAAAAGTCTCGAAGCCTCTTTCCACCTTGCTAATGACGGGGGTTGCTTTTAAATTCAATAAGGAATGTATGACCGCTTTTCAGACACTCAAGGAGAAGCTTATCTCAGCACCCATAGTCATTGCACCAAATTGGGAGCTCTCATTTGAACTAATGTGTGATGCAAGTGATTATGCAGTGAGGGCAGTGCTTGGGCAGAGAATCGATAAGGTATTTAGATCCATTTACTATGCTAGTAAAACTTTGAATGACGCACAGTTAAATTACGCGACTACAGAAAAAGAATTGCTAGCAATAGTGTATGCATTTGAGAAATTCAGGCCATACTTGATTGGGAATAAAGTGATAGTATACACTGACCACTCTGCCATAAAGTATTTGATGACAAAGAAGGATGCAAAACCTCGCCTCATCCGATGGGTCCTGCTACTACAAGAATTCGACGTGGAGATTCGTGATAAGAAGGGGACAGAAAACTCAGTTGCAGACCACTTGTCAAGACTTGAGAACACAGAGAGCCAGAACACCAATGATGTGCAGATAAATGATCACTTCCCAGATGAGCAATTGTTTCAAGTAAGTGCGGTTTTTAAGTTACCTTGGTACGTTGATTTTGTTAATTTTCTTGCAGCTAAGGTAATACCCCCAGGATTGACAAGACATCAAGTAAGGAGGTTTTACTCCGAAGTAAAACACTACTATTGGGAGGAGCCGATGTTATACAAACACTGTGCCGATCAAGTCATCAGGCGATGTATACCAGAGGAGGAGATGCACCAGATTCTCACTCATTGTCACACCCTACAATGTGGTGGACACTTTAGGGCATCAAGAACAGCGACAAAGGTACTGCAAAGCGGGTTCTATTGGCCAACACTTTTTAAGGATGCCCACGCCTTTGTGAAGAAGTGTGACCGTTGTCAGAGAACAGGGAACATATCAAGACAAAATGAGATGCCTTCGCATGGGATATTGGAAGTAGAACTATTTGATGTGTGGGGGATCGACTTCATGGGTCCATTCCCGTTGTCCTTTGTAAATCAGTACATTCTTCTGGAAGTGAATTATGTGTCCAAATGGGTAGAAGCAGTAGCCACTAAAGAAAATGACAGTAATACTGTTCAAAGATTCATTCAAAATAATATATTCACAAGGTTTGGTACTCCTAGGGCCATCATCGGTGATGAAGGAAGTCACTTTTGCAACAGACAGCTTAATGCATTGCTTTCCCGATATGGAGTTTACCACACCACACTTCCCTATCACCTTCAAGCGAATGGGCAAGCAGAAGTGTCAAATAGGGAAGTGAAGAGCATATTGGAAAAAACGGTGGATGGCTCAAGGAAAGATTGGTCTATCAAACTAGATGATGCACTGTGGGCATACAGAACATCATTCAAAACCCCAATTGAATGTCACCATATAAGTTAGTTTTTTGTAAAGCATGTCATTTGCCAGTAGAGTTGGAACACAGAGCTTATTGAGCAATGAGGAAGTTGAACATGGATGCCAAGGCAGCAGGGCATAAGAGGTTGTTACAGCTGAGCGAGTTGGATGAATTCAGACACAACGCTTATGAGAATGCAAAAATCTGTAAGGAACAGACTAAAGTATGGCATGGTAAGATGTTGATCCCGAAAGACTTTCAAGCAGGACAACAAGTGCTTTTATTCAACTCAAGGTTAAGGCTGTTTCCAGGCAAGCTCAAATCGCGTTGGACCGTTGGTCAAGACCATACACTGTGGTAAGAGTATTCCCCTATGGTGCAGTTGAAGTAAAATAGAGAGAGGGAGCCCCCTTCAAGGTAAACGGACAGAGGTTAAAACCCTATTTGATCAATGAAACGGAATATATGAGCCTAGTAACCCATCTCACTCTAACATAGTAAAGAACTTGCGTCCGGCTAAAAGACGTTAAAGACAGCGCTACTAGGGAGGCAACCCAAGGTTATTTTATTTTATTCAATTTAATGCAATTTAGATTTTATTTCCTTAGAACAGTCTCACGGAGGGTAGTGTTTATATGTTGTGATGACAGGTACAGAGCCAAGAATTTGGAGGATGAAAACGGAGAAAAAGAAAAAAAAAATGAAAGAAAAATCGGCTCAGCGCCGCGGCACCAAAAGTCCAGAAAGGCGCAGATGTTTGGGCGCCGCGGCGCCGCGACGGAAATTCTGAATTTTTGAAGAAGCCCTGATCCAATTCTCCTTTCTCCAAAGCAAAAATCCAATGCCCTTCCACTCTGACGGGATTCCTGACATTATCTGCCATGCATTAGTCACCACCACCACTTTAAACCAAGTTTGTAAGTTGTCCTGTTTTCTTTTATTTTTGTATTTTTTTTTGGGTCTTGGACCCATTGGGGACAATGTGTGATTTAAGTTTGGGGGGTGTTTTATTTGCCTTATTGTGTTGAGTCTTTTTGATTTGTTTTAAGTATTTTTGAGTCATAATAAAAAAAAAAAGAAGATCTTGCATGCTGTAGTTACTAGAAACGCCTAGTGAAGTAAGGTTGAATAATGTAATGAAATTAGAAGCAACCATCTAAACACTTAGGTGAGATATGCCAAAAATTCATGAAATCAGATTATTTGGAGTATCTTGCTTGACTTGTGCATTGTTTATGATTAAAACTATGTGTATGCTTGTTTACTATTTGAGGCGAAATAATTAGGATATGCATGTTAGGGAGATGACTCAGACAATTCTTTGTTAGCAATTTCTTACCACTTTTGTCTATCCCTGATATTCAAAAATATCCCTAGTTAGCCCCTTTGAGCCTAAAAAGTAGACTTTTTCTTTGACACCCTACATTTCCACTCTTGTGCCATAAGTGAAAAATTTTGGTGATTGGAATAGAAAGTGTTAAAAAAGAGACAAAAAGAGTGAACAATTTTGATGCACCCCAATAAAAAAGTAATAAGAAATAGGCAAAAGTCTAAGTTTGGGGGTACCTGTTATTCATAATACACTTCACACTCTCAAAACAAAAGAGGAGAAAGATAGATATGAAGTGAAGAAAGAAAAATCAAAAGAAAAGGAAAGAATAGAAAGCAAAAAAATCTTATGGTACATAAAATGAGCCTAAATGCCTATTTTTTACCTACCCATGCCTAAGCCTACATTACAACCCTGAAAAGTCCTAAAGATCTCTTACATGCATATCCATGATTAGTGAAGAATAACAAGTAAATATGTCATAGGATTTTGAAATTGACATGCATAGTTAAGTATTTTTACTTCCATTAAGCATGATTAAAGTGAATTTGCGAAATATCTAGCTTGATGTGTTTAGAATGCTAAAAATCCATGATATATGTTCCTGCATATTATTCTGCTAACCTTCATGCTTTTCTAAGTGACAATTGTGCAACAAAGTGATCAGTGTCTTTGAGTCATCCTATTTTCTTTTTTCTTGTGTCTTTATTTCTTTCTTTTGATCTTTGCTCGAGGGCGAGCAAAGGTTAAGTTTGGGGTGTTTGATCGGTGTATTTTATATACACCTTTTGAGTCATTTTTAGTTAGTCTTTTGACCATTTTTGTACAAATACGTGTCGTCATAGGATAAATTTTCTTTCTTTTGAGTCATATTGGTTTAAAGTGGCTCATTAGCGGAAAATGAGCAAAAAGAGGGCAGAAACAGAGGTTCCAGAGCTCGAAAAGCGAGAAAGTTGACGAACCGGGCACGAATGTGTAGCCACGCGCCCAATTTACTGAGCTACGTGTTTAGCGCCGCGCGCCAATTGCAGGGTCGCGGCGCCGAAGCGGAAAAATTGAAATATTCGAATGGGAATGGGCCAAGGTCCTGAAGGAAAACCTGGAAGAACGTTTTGAGGCTATAAAAAACAGCTTTTAGGTCAGAATTAAAAGTTCCCTTCCTTGCCAATTCACACAACTTTTGGAGATCAAGATTGGAGACCACTTCTTAGTAAATTCTTGTTCTTGTTTTATTTTCTTTGTAGTTTATGTTGGATTTTAATTTAGTTCTTGTCAGGTCTATGTCTAGGAACTAACTTAATCTAGGGCTTTTCATGTCAAATCACTTGAACCTTATTATTATGAATTAATGCATGTTCTTGGTTCTTCTTGTTATTGTTGAGATTTATTCAATAATTGTCTTGAATGTTTGGTAATTAATTGATCACTAATTATCATAATCCATATGATTTCTAATTGAAAGCCGAAAGGGGAGATTGTGAATATGCTATAGTTGAATAGACATATGTTAAATCGTGGACGAAAGTACTCCGATACTTGTGTAGTATTAATAGGTTATTGCTCTTAATCCTCCTTTATAGTCAATCTTATCACCGAAAGGTAGAAGGGTTCTATATTTGGGTTGAGTGTTTATATTACCTTAACAGGAGTATAAAACGGCTTAGTTAACCTGCTATCTCCAAATAGAAGAAGAACCATAATTAATTGCATTAACAAGTAAGATAATCGGATAGTTGAGGAGATTTGGAAGCCCTATTTCCACCATAATTGAAGTAAAACCAATTAGTCTAGTTAGCATTCTTAATTATAGTTATAAACCATCTATCAATCATCGGTCACCAAATAGATACCATAGAATAGAATTTGAGAATTGAACACTAATCCCTGAGGACGATAACTCGGTCTTCTAAGACTATATTACTTGTCACGACACGTGCACTTGCGTTAAGTGTGTGCATAAATCGCGCAACATTTGTCAACTAATATAGATGAGTTATAATGATCAAGCCATTTGGATAGACACTTGACATATCCTAAGCTTGATTGAGTGTGTCGTAAGTGAAAGGATTTTATCTTCCCACATAGAGGTTCAGTTCACAGGTTTCGTGTAACTATACTTCACATATTGAGTTCGTCTAAGAGTTCCGTGTAGATCCTAATGTTATTACTGTAGATATGTGAAGTCCTGAAGGGTAACACTAAGTCAAATGTTCCGTCGATTCAATGATGTAATTAGAGAGAGATTATATATGTTCTATGATGATCGAGACATTAGAAAGAAATAGAAAATAAGGTAGAAAATGGAACAGGTCACGACGCCATCGCTCGCCAAGCGTGCGCACAAGACCGCGACGCTAAATGTCCAGTGGGTCCGAAATGACCTATCTGCTGAGATTTTTTGGGCCTAGCCCATTTGGGGAACCCTAGCTGTCCTTCTCAGCTATAAATAAGAGGGATCCCCTCACATTTCTTTCACCCCAAAACCAAGAGAGTAATCTCTTCTAAAGCTTTGTTGTTTCTAGCATTCCAAGAATTAGAAATTACATTAAAGTTTTCAAAACTTGCAAATCGAGGAATATTTGCGTGCACACCCTCGGCGTACACAAAATCTTCAAGATTCCGAGATTGCTACAAATGTAAGTCTTCGTTCGAAGTATTACATTTTGCTTAGTGCTTTTACATTATTTAATCATACTACAGTTTGACCGCCATGTCGGGTTTGAAACATAAATCTTTAAATTTCGCTGTGTGTACGAACCCGACAAAATGCCTACAGCTAGTAGTAGCCCTCTCGGTGGTGGAATAAGCGGCGGAAATAGAGAAATGGGATAAGTGGGAAGGGAATGTTGCGCTTTTATTTTTTTCGAGATCTGTTATGTTTTTAAAAATGTTTTTATGTTTGGTAAATAAGAAAAGTATATGTATAATGCTCGTTTAGTAGACAACGAGTGGAGTGTATAAACCCATTTAGAGATAGGGGTGAGTACTACACGAGCTCATAAGTAAAGTACAGAACGAGCCTCGTCTATAAAGCAGAACGACCAACACACTCTTGATACGAAAGAAACCTCCCGCCATAGAGAAGAGATTGAAAGTATGGGTCCCTCGATCATCCTCCCTCTCCATGTAGGTCGAGAGATGAACTCACACCACATTTTTTCGAATCGAAAGCCCTAACTAGATATGGAATCCTTCATGTAAAGGAAGAGTTCAACAAAAGTCATCTCTCTGACACTGACTGTTCTTTCTACCTAAAATTGCGACTTATTTCATCAAAGATATGTGTGATCTAATTTTCTCGCTAAACCCCTTTCCAACCAGTCAAGTGGTTGAACGCCCCGTTCCCCCTCTTTTCTTATATCAGGTTAGATCTTATGCTGCTTGACGCAACTATATTCTATCAATTGAGTAGAGAGGAAAATTGAATAAGTCATCATCCTTCGCTCTTGCGCTAAAGACTCTCACCACATATCGTCATTACAACCCTTTCGTTGAATTCTTTTTTCTTTTCGTTATGCTAATGCAATGTAAGAGGTTAGAAATCAGGTTGTTTTTGTTGATGAGAAGAGTTTTTCTCTTATGTGAAATTTATGAAAACTCGAAATGTCGGTAATGTTAGAAGACGATTTACGACATCTGATGCATTTTGGCGACATGGACGAGTGGTAAGGCAGAGGCCAGTTCAAATACGGGTGTCGCCTGATCAACAAAAAACACAAAATCTCTTGTTTTGTTTCTAATATGGGGTTTTATTTAGGTATGTGTGTGTTTTTATCTCTAAGGAATGCAAAATTAATAAAGTTCTAAAGTTTAGCCGACTCAGAATCAAACGTAGACATGTTAATTTAGAGTTAAAATGGCTGGTCCAATGTTTTCAAATTAGACAGTAAGCATGAAGTTAAGCTTTGTCAAAATCTAAATGAGGTTCAAATTTAGACCTTCGGATATGAATTGGGCTTTTTAAACTTCAAAGCTGGGAGTGTTAGAAACTCATTTACTCTTGAATTTAAACAGAAATGAAATTGCGACGTTGGAATCTAGGATAGAGATGTGTGATAGTTAAGTAAGTAATTAATATTCCAGGTTGTACAATAATCGTAATTGGATACAAACTCGTTTGCTTCAATAGAAACTCATCTAAAACTACATGGTGAAACTATTTTTTATTTAAAATGTTATTTTTATTATTAGAAAAGCCATTCTCACTGATTAAATATTGGAAACCCGAAGCACTGCATGTATTGATTGAATATTCTTGTGAAAGAAAGAAAGTTAATTTTTCTACTTCGTCTTATTGATCATCAATCAATTCTTAATTGTGAAAACTTGGTTCATTAAGTGAGATAAACCTAAACCTTTAAATGTTAACTTGGACAGCTTAGTCGTAATTGAATTATTAACGAATCAAGCAATACCCAATTGGATTAGGATTTGCTATTTCCCATAGGAAAAATTCCATGAAGTTTACTTCTACCCCAATTAGTAATTCTAATCCTTAACCAAATAGGAAAAGGGTTTATAAATGATGTTATATAAAGGGTTCCATAGCAAACATTATGAGACTTACACCAAACCAAGATACAGAGAGTAAGAAATTCTGAATTAAGAAAATATTACCTTATCAACAAAAAAAACTGAATTAAGACTGTTACCAGACACAAACTTTGTAAGAACATTGAATATGTCACCTGAGTATCAGAAGAACACCATGTACGTGCCAACGGAGCTCGAAAGCGGAAACATTCAAGACAACTTTGATGATGATGGGCACGAAAAAAGAACAGGGACTTTGTTGACTGCGAGTGCACATATTATTACTGCTGTGATCGGTTCTGGAGTGCTATCTCTAGCATGGGCAATAGCTCAATTAGGATGGGTGGTCGGTCCTGCTGTTCTCTTTGCTTTTTCTTTCATCACTTACTTCACTTCTACACTTCTTGCCGACAGTTACCGTTCTCCGGGCCCTATTTCCGGCGAGAGAAACTATACTTACATGGACGTCGTCCGCTCTCACTTAGGAGGTGTGAAGGTGACACTGTGTGGAATTGCACAATATGCTAACCTCGTCGGAGTTACCATTGGATACACAATAACAGCATCTATTAGTATGGTGGCGGTAAAGAGGTCAAATTGTTTTCACAAAAATGGCCACGAAGCCCGCTGTTCAATTGACAGCTACCCATATATGATCATATTTGCCGCGATTCAAATAATTCTTAGCCAAATACCAAACTTCCACAAGCTCTCATGGCTATCAATTCTTGCTGCTGTTATGTCTTTTGCTTACGCTTCTATTGGTCTTGGTCTCTCCATAGCCAAAGCTGTAGGTGAGGGGCACCCTGTAAAGACAAGCCTAACAGGCGTGGTAGTTGGTGTAGATGTATCTGGATCAGAGAAAGTATGGAAAAGCTTCCAAGCCATAGGAGATATTGCATTTGCCTATGCTTATTCCACAGTTCTCATTGAAATACAGGACACACTGAGATCATCTCCTCCAGAAAGCAAGGTAATGAAGAGAGCATCACTAGCTGGAGTTTCCACCACAACCTTGTTCTATATACTATGTGGTACCATTGGCTATGCAGCCTTTGGAAACAAAGCTCCAGGAAATTTCCTCACTGGTTTTGGTTTCTATGAACCCTTTTGGCTAATTGACTTCGCCAACGTCTGCATTGCCATCCACCTTATCGGAGCTTACCAGGTTTTCTGCCAACCTTTATATGGTTTTGTTGAGGCTCGATGCAGCCAGCGATGGCCAGATAGCAAATTTATCAACTCTGAACATGTTGTGCAAGTTCCATGCTGTGGAGCTTACAACGTCAACTTGTTCAGGTTGGTGTGGAGAACATCATATGTTGTAGTGACAGCCGTGATTGCCATGCTATTTCCCTTCTTCAATGACTTCTTGGGTTTGATCGGGGCAGCATCCTTCTATCCATTAACCGTCTACTTCCCAATAGAGATACGCATTGCCCAAAGAAAGATACCAAAGTATTCTTTCACATGGGTGTGGCTGAAAATACTGAGTTGGACTTGCCTAATTGTATCACTTGTTGCAGCTGCTGGATCTATCAAAGGTCTTGCAACTGATGTCAAGCATTACAAGCCTTTCTCAACTCCACAATAAGTTCTCACAACTGCTCAAATCAAATATGTAACGTTTTCAGTAACACGTGTAACCCAAGCTGATTGACTAGCTGTATGTGATTCTTAGAAATTTAATACAGTAAGCTTAGTTCATGTTATATCACTTGAAAGATAGATTACTATTGTGGTTCATTCATGTGATTGAAGTAACAATTGTCAATAAGAATAATATAATGTTTGTACCCAACATTTAACTCCAACAAACTAATTTTAGCAAGAATATTGAATGCCCTTCCAATAAGTAATGATCATTCAACTTATGCTTTTTTCACAAGTGACCATCCCAACTTGTGCTAAGTAAGAAACTTTCTTTTTACTTCTACCTTTGAACCAACAACCCCAGCAAATCAATTATGAATTTTTTTGTTTCAAAACGCAATTGTTAGGCCGGTCCCTACTATTGTTTTCAGATATACCATTTCCGGATCAGAGAAATGCCCAATTGCTTGACAGCTATATATGGAGGATCTGAGTAACATAGCTAACCAGTGGTGCTACCAGCAACCTGTTTTCCTTATACACCTTAGCTCTTAAAAGATCAAGCTTGTACATTATTAGCCTGTAAGTGACCCTTAATCATCAAAGTAATCTGGAAGCTTTGAAAGTCCAAGTTGAACACATGGAGGATAAAATGAGAGAAAGTTATATGAGATGGTTTGGCCATATCCTGCACTGGTCCCACATGTGCTATGAAGGGGTTAAAAGGAGACGAAATAGACGTAAAATCATATGGAGGGAAATAATATCTACACATATCAAAAAACTTTGAGAAGAATCCAGAGGCAACATCTATATTTTGAATTGGGAAATGGTATGAAGATCAAATTTTGGTAGGATTACTGGTTTTTGACATCCATTGTAAGGAGGAATTCCAAAGCTTCGTATCATAGCCTATTGTAGAGAAAATATTAGGTGGAATCTGGAGAGTCGTGACTGAAATTGTAGACGTTTACCTCTTTGTTGACAACTGAATTGAAAAACTTATCATTTAAAAGGAAGGAAGATTTAGTGACACTCAAAAGAGGTTTACTGTATAAAATGAGAAATCAAATTTCCCATATAAATGACCAACCCCTGTTTGCTTGTATGCAAGTGAAGGGTCTAAAACTTGTAACAGTTTCTAAATTCTAACTTCAGCACATCAAACATCAAATATATAGAAAAGACGTTACGTGCTATAATGGATGAAGAGATGATTACCTATCCATGTGCAAGTAAGTTTTCATACTGTCTTAAGCAACATTAAAATCAAAGGTTCCTGTACAATGCTATATTTATGGACAATTAATGTAACAAATGATTAGTAAATCACAAATCACCTTGACGAATTCTGTGTCCCTTCTTATACATGATGTACCCCAACCGACCATGTCTAGATAAATGTCTAAAAGTCTCTTATTTTAATTGGACAGCATCCAGTGTCACTCATGCAAACCTCGAGGAATAGAGAAACAGTTTTGTGAAATAGTGAGAGAAGGATATGTAGGACAAAATCTCCTTTTCGTACACTGTGAGGTGAATAATGTAAAAACTTTGATTGACTTCATATGCTCCCTACAACCAGTATTATCAAAGGCGAAAAGAACAAAGAAGCGCCAAGGTCCAATGGAGCTTTAAGCACAAATAAAGTGAACTTTAATGAAGAAAGGGCCAAATAGAGAAAAAAATACGAATATGTATGTGTATCCCAAGAATAATAATTATAAGCATTAATAACAAATATATGGATAAAAAGATGGGAAAAGACATAGATTGCACCCTGAATTATACCTGAAATCTCGATATCACACTCAAACTATTAAGACGATCCATGACACCCTTGACAATCTTAAAATTGAATTTTTACACATATAACCAGTTGAATAAGGGTAGATGTTACACACTTTCACACCACATCAGCGCCACGTTGAAATTTTTTTAAATTTAAATTTTATATTCTTTTCTTTTTCTTTATCCATTTGATTAGCAAAGACTACCTTTCAAATTATTTACTTTATCCCGAAAAAATCATTTTCCTAATTCAACATAGAGTTCTACTGTGCTATAACAAATTCAAACAACACCATTATGAGTAGCTTTACACCTCCTAAATTTCACTTGGTCACAATGAAAAAGAAAAATCAGGAATTTAGATGCCCCCATTTTACTAGCAAACTTAGTACTAATACGCAGAATGAAGTAAAGGAGACTTACAGAGACGAAATAGCATAAATCCACTGTAGATTTCTAGGAGCAGCAGCATAACAAATCAATTGATCTCAAAGCGAATAGTTTTTTTTTTTTGTAGAAATTTAATACCGCAAACCACGCCACCAATTAACCACACTGACAATGCCCACGCGCGATGCACTCAACCAGAAGGTTTTATGCAGGATCGAACTCGCGACCATGGCCCCGCGCCATCACATCGCATCCTGGCCATTCTCATGGTCAAAGCGAATAGTTGTTTATTGTAGGAAGAGATATTTTTTTTTAGGAGAAGAGGTAAATTAGAAATTGTGACAACTTTGACTAGCCAAAATCAAAATACACTTAAAATTTGATTAAGTTATTAAGGCCTGAAATATAATAATTAAAATTTAATGAACTTTAAAAATACAAAAAGAACCCCAACCCATTTATTTCAAAATCAGAAAAAGAAAAAAAAAATGTTTGCCTCATTCTTGATAAAAAAAGAATTGTTCCGTTCTCTTTCTCTTCCTCTTCTCTCTTTAATCAACTCCGACGATCTTTTCTACTCCGGCGTTCCTCTTCCTCTTCTTCTTCGTCGCTTATCGCTGTTGCTTCATTATTTTCTCTTTTCTCAGGTTATTTTTCTCTTTCACTTGGCTCAAAGTTAGGGTTTGAAACTAACAATGGTGATTTTGGTTAAAGAAGAAGAACATGGTTTATCTTTAAAGTTGTTTATTGTGTTGTTGCAAGCTTAATATACCTTTATTTTGTGTATTTGTTTAACTTATTGTGATTGTGTGTTTGTAAATAACATATCTAAGTGTATCTGGTTGTGAAATTTAGTTTTTCGTTGTTGTTCGTGTTCTTGTTCTCCTTCTAGGGTTAAAGAAAAAGAGGATTGCACTTCTTTTGATTTTTTTACAAAAGTTGAGGAAGCTGTTGCACCAATTTCAGCACTTGTTTGATAAAAGGAAATATTTGTTGAGGTTGCAAGCTTAAAATACCCTTCTTTAGTATATTTGTTTAACTTGTTATGATTGTGTGTTTGTAAATATCGTACACTCTGGTAGTAAAATAGATGTTTTTTGTTGTTCTTGTTGTTCTTGTTGTTCTCGTATGGTTTAGGGAAAATGGGCTTGCATTATTTTTTTTCAATAGATGAGGAAGTTGTTGCAACACATTCCTCAATTGTTGGAAAAAATCAAAACATTTGTTGACCTTGTTCAACTGTTGCAACAGATTTCTCAGTTGTTGGAAAAAATCAAAACAAATGCTGAGGAAGTTGTTGAAACCTTTAATTTTTTCCAACAACTTTCAGGAATCTGTTGCAAAAGCTTCCTCATCTGTTGCAACAACTTTCACAATTTTTGCAACAACTTCAATACTTGTTGTACATCTTTGATCAACTAATGTAGTTTCTTTTCCTGTTTAATTTGAATGATGCATAAATTAATTGATGATTTCTATTTGCTCTCATGTGCAGTTAAAATGGCTCCAACCAAAAGAAAAGAACAAAAATCAATTAAGACATCAAGTAGAGATAGTAAAAGAGCTAAGGTGCAAACGCCATTAGAAAAGCTTGCTGAACAAGTAAAAGTTATTTCTGAATCAGTAAATGAGTCTCCAAGTCATAGTCGGCATGAAAAACAATCTTCCGATCGAGATGAGGGCTTAGAGGAAACAAAACCTCTCAAGTAGAAAAAGAAAGGTCTGAAGAAGACCAAGAAAGAGCTAAAGATACACCGTCTAAATCTGTCCATGATGATGATCATTCCAAAAAAGGTTATGAAGAATAATAATGATCTAAAGATTAAGATGAAAATGAAGAAGACGAAGAAGAAAATGAAGATGATAATACCACATCTGGTCAAAAGTCGGCACTAATGTTGAGCACTTGCTTACCGGCACTAGTGTGATAACTCTCAATACTTTAATGAACGACAACTCTGTGAGGGGGATGCAGTGGAGATAGGTTGTGGTATGATTGATAAGATATTGGAACCTTAAGGTGGATAATTGTTTCTCTAAATTGTGTTTTTTGGACTAATGAACAATTATTTTTAAGTTTGTATTTTATGTTCTTGGTGGATTATGATGGATGATGAACAAACTATGTAATTTTTATTCAGTATTCATTTCAGTTGTTCAGTACCAATATAATATATGTTCAGTATGTATTTCATTTATTCAAATTATGTCCAGTAATGTCAAACAAGTCACATACTCGTTGTAATAAATTCCTCACCTGTCGGAAAAATTAAACAGTTGTTGCAACAGAATACTCACCTGTTAAAAAAATCAAATAGTTGCTTTTAAAATTTATTGCAACAACTTTCTCATCTCATATGTTGCAACAGATTCCTCACATGTTGGAAAAATCAAGAGTTACTTTTAGAATTTGTTACAACTTCTTCATCTGTTGTAATAGATTTCTCATTTGTTGTGACAAATTCCTCATATGTTGCAATAGATTCATTACCTGTTGAAAAAATTTAAATAATTGATGAAGTTGGTGTAACAGATTACTCACCCGTTAGAAAAAATCAAACAATTATTAAAATTTGTTGCAACAACTTCTTATCTGTTGCAACAAAGTACTCTCCTACTTGATTTTTTTCAACAACCTCCTCATCTGTTGCAATAGATCCCTCATACAACAGATTTCTCACATGTTGAAAAAAATCAAACAGTTGTTACAACAACTCTCATCTAACTAATTAAGGATGTCATTATATATGTGGTTGAATCAAGTAGTTCACATCAAATCACTTTAATTATCACTCGATTTGGGTCGACTGCACTTAATTGATCATCTATCATGATCAAATTACTATCTAATTGATTAAGGATATATATATATATATATATATATATATATATATATATATTAAATCACCTTGTTTATAATTAAATACAGTTATATCGAGTAGTTTACATCAAACACTCTAATGATCACTCGATTTGGGTCGAATACACTTAGTTGATCATCTATCATATCAAATTACTATCTAATTGATTCAGGATGTCATTAGATATATTTGATCACTAAATATCATTAAATAACTTTGTTGATCATTAAATATGATTGAATCAAGCAGTTCGCAGTGTCTGTAATGATCACTCAATTTACGTGGACCACTTAATTGATCATGTGCCATGACCAAATTACTACTTAATTGATTAAGGATGTCATTATATATATATATATATATATATATATATATATATTGATCACTAAATATCATTAAATAACTTTGTTGATCATTAAATATGGTTGAATCAAATATTTCACATCAAATCACTCTAATGATCACTCAATTTACGTGGACTACACTTAGTTGATCACCTATCGTGATCAAATTACTATATAGTTAATTAAGAATGGTGTTAGATATATATATATGGTGATCACTAAATATCATTAAATAATCGTGTTTATCATTAAATATGGTTAGAATCAAGTATTTCACATCAAATCGCATTAATGATCACTTGATTTGGGTCGACTACACTTAGTTGAACATCTATCATGATCAAATTACTATCTAATTTATATATATATATATATATATATAGTAGGCACACTTGTAATTTTTTTTTAGAAAATATTTATTCAGTTTACGATTATTATGGCATAACTGATAAAATTATGACTATTACATTAGATAACGCTTCTTCTAATAATTCTGCTATTAGACTTTTAAAAGAATTTCAACTCCATTTTTTTCAAATCATTTTCATATAAAATGTGCATGTCATATTTATAACTTAGTTGTAAATGATGGTCTATCACTTTTTGAAGACATTCTTAAAAAAATGCAATTTTCTATAAACTATATTTTTAGAAGTAATAGAATACAACGAAAAAAAGAATATAAAAAAACTTATCACGATAGCGGACTACTTTATAGAAAAATTCTCGAAGAAGTAGCAACTAGGTGGAATTCTTTATACGAGCAACTACTTGTTGCTTATCATTGTAGAAGACCTATAACTTTATTTTTTAACGCTCATAATCGAAATCCTACGATATGATTGTAGATTTCGATTGGCATTCAATTTCAGAACTTATTGTATTTTTAGAAGAAAAAATCAAGCTACTAAAGAATTTTTCGGTATTTATTATCCTACTATTTTAATAATGTTATTTTATATAGCTCTAATATGTTTATTACTTAGTGAATATATGAAAAACCAGTTTATAAGGCACATATTAAAAAAAATATCAAATTTAAAAAATATTTTATTCTTATTCCCACTATTTATATTATTGGTGATGTATTAAATCCAACTATTAAAATAGACGGTTGTAAATCAGTTATTGAAACTATTTATGATTGTATAACAATACTTCCACCTCCAACTCCCAAAAATCCAAAAGACTCACCACCTATTGAACAAACTAAAGAAGAAGTGTTGTGTAGCATACGAGATGAATGCAAAAAAGTATATAGATATTACCAACAAGAAAGTGCTAACAACCAACCGACTTCCATACCATCTTCTTCTTCTTTTTCAATACAACCTCAAAAAAGACACGTTTCTGCGGCTAGTATTGAAAGTCTTAGAAATAGAATGTTTAGTGGTAACACTACTAATCAAGTTAGTGAGTTTGATATTTTTGATTTGCAGGGTGTTGTACTGTACCAAGCAGTTCTCAATGAAGAAGGACGTGAAGACTTGCTGAAATATATTTCTGACACTGTCATTGATGGCCCGAAATGTATTGAACATTCAAGCGTCATCAATAGCGTCTGAAAGCATTTTTTCGGTCGGTGGATTTCAAATAGGAAAGCACAGACACTCATTAACGGGAGACAACTTGGAAATTGCAGTATTATTTAGAGATTGGATACGAGCGGAGCGGAGAAGGTGCGGTCAACCAGAGATCAACAAAGAAGACGAAAACTACAACAAAATCTTATCCGATAGAGGTGGAAGCGACATCGATCAATTTGACCAACAAATACCAATTTCAACCGAAGAACCACAAGAAATTATAAAGAAACTAGAAAAGATGTTTTTGAAAATGTAATTTTTTAAATTATAACTTTACTATGTTATTTATTATTATTTGCATCTTTCAACACCACAAAATTGCGATTTTGAAGTTGTATTACCAAAAAATCATATTACTATTAAATAATATAAGAGACACAAAAACAGCTTTGAAATGTTTTTATTAAACTATCTTGTTAAATTATTGAGTTGTTTATATATATATATATATATATATGTTATTTTTTAAAATTAAGTGCAAAAAAAAACCGAAAACCTAAAAACCCGATCCCGTCCCACCCCGCCCCGATATTAACGGTTCCCTTTTCCTACGAGATCGGGACCAGGACGGGACATCGGCAGAACCCTCCAATCCTACCGGGTATTGGTCTCGCCCTACCCCGCCCTGTCGGGACCCGCCCCGACCCTGCCCCGTTGGACAGCCCTAACAAGATCTCTAATAATATCAGGGAAGGAATAACGAACAACTGCTTTTGTTTTGCCCGTTCCAGGAGGACCCCAAATTAGCTTAACAGCATTCTGGTGACCACATTCTCCGGTAGCAATACAACCTATAACAAACTCTCGTTGCACGTTATCTAGCCCAAAAGAGTCAATAGTTGTTCTATAATTTGATATGGCATTAGTTTTTGTTTCATTGATGGAGCAAAGAGCGCAATTCTCCTCATCCTGCAAATCAGTGAACATTGTATATAAAAACTGACAGGAAAGAGTCCATAAATATTCCTTTCAAAATGGCTACAACAAGAGTAAAAGAGAGAGAAAAAAAAAAATCTCTTACAACACTTGGATCAACTTTCAGCACGGTCCTGATAACGTTCAAGTAGGCACTTTCCATGTCCGGATTCAAAGCTTTCCATATTCTAATATTCGTTGTCAAATTAGAAAGGTAAACGATGAAAAGATTGTCTCCTTGTTCACCCTTGTCGCTGTCCGGTTTTATAAATAAGATAGGCTTTGAAGACAGGATGGTTATCGTGTTTGAACCTTCATCTTTGCCTTGGACAAATGCAATGAGAAATGACCTCTTTGGTCTGTTCAAGTCCCCAGTGCTTTTCGGCCTCACATCTGATAGTGCAATCAGATCTCCGACCTCCGGTTCATATACTTTCCTAAATTGTTCTCCCTCGATAGCTCTCTTCAACCAAATGTTGTAGTGTAAACCCTTGGGCGGCTTATAATCTGATGATATTTTGACATCAAGAACCTCAAGTGCAGAAGATTGAGAAGTAGTTGTCACGCCTGAGAGCAAATCAGCATGAGTTTCTTCTATGAGTGGATTGATGAATGACTTGAAGTAGTGATCGGTTGACAAGAATGTCTCTGGAATTTGTTTAACCTGACAAATTTGCATGGAACTAAATATGTAGTAAATCGCACATAAAGAGACAAGACATTATCAAAGCATGAAAAATTCACAAAAATCTTTTTGAACCGCTATGTTTACCAACAAAGAAAACAGGGTTCTCCACTAACATAAAAGTATAAGTCCAGTGTTTAAAAGACAGGGACGCGATGGAAGGCATTGGCAGATACAACATTATAGCACAGTGTTTATCTGAACTCAGTCGACTTTACCTATAAAAAATCACTAAAATTGCAACAACTAGTAGCTCTGCACCTATAATTTTAGAAAAATAATAGGTTTAATGCTTATAACTTTAAGGTTGAAGCCATACAATTTAAATCTTGAATCCGCTTTACTTAATAGGAGACAAGACGAAAGCCTTCAAGGCATGGGGCATAACATGGGTCTTTAAAGGGTGAATACATATATACTTCTGACATACTGCCCAGCGAACGTCTATGCAAAATGTGCCTATAAAACAGGCCTTGCAGACATGTAATATCCCCCTCCACAAAATATGTCGTTTTTGCTGAGAAAAATGGATTTTCGACCATTTCCGGTAGCTATAATTATCATTAAGCACTCACAACTCAATTCCAGAGACAAAGCAGCACCAAAGCTTCCATATAGTGCAACATATCATCTCACTCCCTCACAGTTCCTCCAACAAATTCTTCAAATACAACATTTCCCAAAATAATCCAGAATTTGAATAATTTCACCTGAGCAACGTAGCCATTAACTAGCCTACACCTCTCTTCATTTCACTTTGTCTCCTTTCTCCACTTTCCATTAATTGGGGTCGTTTGGTTTGCGGACTAAATTATCCCGAGAGCTGGGACTATAATCTTGGACTATTTTATCCAGAGGTGGGATAAAATAATCTCCAAGTTTGATAAAATAAGGTGGGATATCCTAAGATTAGGCTTGGGATTAAATTTTATACCGTCAACCAAATTGATTTATAATATCAACCAAACATGGTATAAATTTAATCTCAAACTTAATCCTGAATATACTACCTTATCTCGCGTACAAAATGATAAGTAACTAAGGGTGTGTTTGGTATAGAAAAAAACAACAATTTCCCTGGTTCGTCAAACTGTTTGGAAAATATTTTCTTTAAGAAAACAAGTTCCTAAAAAATAGGAAAATGACTTCCCTAGTGAAAGTAGGGATAACAAGTTTCATAAATAACATTCCAAGTTCATTGTCTCTTCCCCACCCACTCAACACTCCCAACCCCCACCCCTTCACCATCACACTCCCCACCACCCCCGCTCCCCTCCCCATCCCACCCCGTAGTATACTAGATTACATATAATTGCTTCTTAAAATAATATTTTGTTACGTACTTACCAAACACAAGATAAGTCCGCTTATTTTTCAAGAAAACATTTGTCATGAAAAATGTTTTTCATTACACCAAACATACCCTAAGTTTACATAATCCTGATCTCAGTTAAGTTATCTAATACTGTTAACTTGCAATAATTTGGAAGAAATTGAGAGAATCTGATGCACGAAGGAATTATGAGTACAAGAAAAGAGAAGAATAAAGCTAAAACAGAGAAAAAACTACAGCTAAGAAACTAAGGGATATCTCATTGATGAAAAAGCAATAGAACAGTACAGTATTATATTTATCCCATCTCACTAACTTCCAAAATAGCATAACTAACTTCTATGGGCCTATGTGTTGTTGCTAACAACTTAGGAGGGCCACTTGACACATAATAAAAACTATTAAGCTAAACTCGATGGACTAAAATGTAAAAGCAAAACTTCAGCTATATTCCTCCCAATGTAACTAACTTAACTACCCATGTAAAACTCTTTTAGCTGTGTGTACACTTCTCCTGATTTCATCCTCTTCCAATATGTATCATTCCTTCCCCCTTAAGAACTTCCTTGTCCTCAAGGAACAAAAGATGGAAACCTAACCAATAATGCTTGAAAATCTTCCCATGTTGATTGCTCTATTGGTGACCGATCCCATTGTATTTTCACTTGAGCAACTGCTTTGTTGCCCCTCTGAATCATTCTTCTTTCCAGAATTTTGAGAGGTTGAGGACAGTAGGGATTTGAGGGTGAAATAACCGGTGGATGAGATATGGTTGTGGGAATTTGTAGCAAGGTTTTAGTTGAGACACATGAAAGGTATGGTGCAAAAGAACTGTTTAGGAAGTGACAACTTGTAGGCAACGAGACCAATTTTTTGTAAAATTTGATAGGGGCCATAGTACTTAGCAAAAAGTTTAGAAAAATTTCCTTCATATAGTGTGACTTGCCTATAGGGTTGTATATTCAAATAAACTCAATCTCCTTTCACAAAATTCCTGTCTGATCTATGTTTGTTGGCTTGTCCTTCCATTCTTTGTTGGGCTCTCTTGAGATGGTACTGCAGTAGCTGAATCTTGAACTCTCTAGTCAGTAAACTCCTATCTACTTCCCCCAAGGCAGACTCTCCAGCTATATAAGGCATGTGTAAAGGGGGTGATTGTCCATACAGTGCCTCAAAGGTGTTGTTTGAATAGAACTGTGGAAAGTGGTGTTGTACCACCATTCTATTGCAGATAAGTAAGAAAACCAATCATGCTGAGAGTCAGAACAAAAGCACCTCAGATATGTTTCTAGATATTTATTCACTACTTCTGTCTGACTATCTGAGGATGGTAGGCAGTAGATGTGTTCAATTTCACCCCCAGTATTCCAAATAACTCTTGCCATAATTTGCTTGTGAAGATAGGGTCCCTATCACTCACTATGTCTTCAAGCATACCATGGAGCTTGTAAATGTCCTCCATGAATACCTTATCCACATCTGCAGGAGAAAAAGGGTGAGATAAACCTGCAAAATAAGCATATTTTGTTAGTCTGTCCACAACCACCCATATGACAGTTTTCCCCTTGAACTTTGGAAGCCCATCAATGAAGTCCATACTGATGCTTCACCAAGCAGTTACTGGAATTTGCAAGGGTTGTATCAGTCCCGAGGGAGTTGTCATATTTATGTCTCTGACATACATCACATTCACAGCCCTTGACAAACTTTTGCAAATCATCCTTCAATTTCTTCTAAAAAAACAAGGCAGCCAATTTCCTGTAGGTATGATCCATGCCACAGTGACCTCCTACAGGTGAGTCATGCCACAACTATATAAGTTCCTTCCTCAGCTGATAATCGGGACCAATCACCAATTTCCCATTCTTCCTTAATTTTCCATGAATGAAGTATACCCTCTATTATCACACTTTCATGCCTTTAATTCTTGAATCAACTCCTTCAACTCAAGTTCTTGGTCCCAACTTTGCATGATCATCTCCAACAAGTTGGTTTTCACAATAGACAGTGCATAGCAGCAAATTCTGATAATGGCATCCTAGATAAAACATCGACTGCTTTATTCTCCTTCCCCTTTTTGTATTCAATACAAAAATCATATTGCATTAGCTTTGTGATCCATTTAAGTTGTGTCCCAGTATGCAACTTTTTCTCCAGGATGAACTTAAGTGCCTTTTGGTCAGTCATGACCACAAGGGCCCTTCCTGTCAAGTACTGAGACCAATTCCCAATGGCCATCACCAATGCCAAAAGTTCCTTGTCATATACTAACAAAGATTGATATTGGATTGATAGCCCCTTACTATAAAAAGCCATTGGTTGTCCTTTTTGCATCAACACTGCTCCCACTCCTAGATTGCATGCATCGGTCTCCATTACAAAAGTGACTGAAAAATTAGGAAGAACCAATACTGGTGCAGTTGTGAGTGCATTTTTCAGTTTCTCAAATGCTTCTGTTGCCTTTGAGTTCCAAACAAAGTTATATTTCTTGAGTATTTTAGTGAGAGGTTTGCTAATGACCCCATAACCATTAATAAACCTCTTATAATAACCAGTCAATCCAAGAAAGCCTTTTAACTACTTAAGTGAAACAGGCAGTGGCCACCCTTGTACAACCTCAATCTTCTTTGGGTCAGTAGCAACTCCTTCTGCAGATATATAATGACCTAAATATTCTACTCTCCTAGCATCAAACACACACTCACTCCTCTTGGCTAGGAGTTGGTTGTGAACCAACAATTCAAAAGTGAGTTTAAGATGAGTTAAGTGTTCTTCCAGGCTCTTGCTATATATTAGGATATCATCAAAGAAAATCAGGATAAATTTTCTGAGGTGATCTTGAAAATGTGATTCATAATGCTTTGGATGCTTGAAGGGGCATTGATTAGCCCAAAAGGCATAACCAAGTACTCATAATGACCTGATTGTGTTTTGAAGGCAGTTTTTGGTATGTCAGTTGATGCCATTCTTATCTGATGGTATCCTACCCTCAAATTTATCTTTGAGTAGATTTTAGAACCTCCCAATTCATCCAATAACTCCTCTATAATTGGAATAGGAAATTTATCCTTCATTGTTACCTTGTTCAAGGCTCTATAATCCATACAAAGTCTTCATGTACCATCATTCTTGCTAACTAGCACCACATGAGAAGCATATGGGCTAGAACTGTATTGGATTATTCCTTGAGCTAATATTTCTTGCACTATATTCTCTATGACATCCTTTTGAATTTGAGAGTATCTATAAGGTCTAGCATTAACTGGTGCAGCACTATCCAAGACAGGGATGTGGTGGTCAAAGACACCCCTTGAAGGAGGTAGTCTTTTTGGTTCTCCAAAAATTTCCTCAGCTGACCAACTTCCATTGGTTCATTATCTTCATTTTTGTCCTCCTTGTTTTCTGACTCCATATCAACAATCCTCACCTTGATCATGAGAAATTGAAAATGAATTACAGATATTTTCCTTATAGACTTAGCATCAACTGTTTGGAACTTAGTTGTATCCCTTGCAATGTAACTGTTTTCCCTTGGTATTCAAACTCCATTATCAATTTCCTGAAGTTGAACTTAATATCCTATAGTGGACATAGCCATTGTATTCCCAGCACCATGTCACTCTTGCCTATAGGGAATATCAGAAAGTCATCCTGAAACACAACTCCCTGCATAAGCCATTTGAATCCTTTGCACAACTTGTCAGTTGGTATTTCTCTTCCATCATCCACTTGGACAAGTTGTGGTTTGATCTGCATAATTTCAAATCCTATCCTCTTGGCAGCATCTTCATCAATGAAATTGTGGGTTGAGTCAGAGTCAAAGAAAACTTCAATAGGATTATGCTCACTAAAACCCTAGAGTCTCATAGTCTTGTAAGCCATAGTACCATTTAGAGCCTGCAAAGAGATGCCACAACTTTCCAAAACTTCAGTTCCTTCTTCACCTGATTCTTCCATTTCCAGTCCTTCTTCTCCTCCTGCTTCCTCATCAATTGAATCTCCATTCTCTTCCAACTCAAGAGAGTACAATTGCCTTTTGGCCTTGCACTTATGTCATGGAGTGAACTTCTCATCACAGAAGAAACAAAGATCATTAGATATTTTCTCATCCATCTCAGCAGGTGTCAGTATTTTCCTTCTAGAATTATCAAACCTAGCAGTAAGAGGTTTCTTAAATCTACTTCCACCACCCTTGTAACTGGAGTTTGCACTAAAGACAGTCCCTCCTCGAAATTGATGGGAACTAGATCCTCCAAAACTTTCCCTAATTGCTTTGCTTTGTGGTGCAAATTTGGACTCATACGACCTGGCAAGATAATAAACTTGGGGTAAATTACAAGGGTTGCCAATCCTTACAGTATCACTAAGTTCAGGTTTGAGATTATTTAGGAAGATACTAATGGCTTGCTCCACAGACAAATTGATTCTAGTCATAATACTATCAAAAGCTGATTGATAATCTTTCATTGTGCCAGAGTATTTGACTCTCTCATCAATTCTTTCATAGGGTCAGTGTACTCAGCTCCAAACCTATCAGCTATAGCAAAAACACTCTTCTCAAGTGGGAAGGGGCAAGTGAGACTTGTTTCTCATATGCCCTTGATGCCATTGTAGAGCATCACCATCAAAGTGTATTGCCACCAATTTAACCTCTGATGGATGATATGTCTTCCACAGAGAAAAATTGATCTACCTTAAATAGCCAGGTTCTAAGATCTTCACCAAAAAACCTAGGAAATTCAATCTTGGTGTATTTTATAAGGGTTGGGATGGGTAGATAAACATTAGTATTGTGTTGTGGTGTTTGGTTATGGTTATTGTATGGTGGTGCTTGGTTGATGAATGGGTTTTGTGTATATGGTGCTTGGTGGTAAAGGGGAGGAGGAATATGAGTAGGTTATGGTTGGTACTGGAACCCATATGTGTTTGTATAATGATCATTTTGGTTAGGGTGGTAGAATGGTGCAGCATATCCAACTATGGGTTGAACCTGATATGAAGTATATTGGGTGGAAAGGTATTGTGAGTTCTGGATCACTGGGCTAGGAAAACTTTGGGGTTGAAACATAGGAATATGGTTTGATGGTTGTTGAGGTGTTGTTAATGAGAAATTAGGTGCTGATTGAGATTAATTTAAGTTGTCCATCAAGGAAATTCCTTGTGCATACTGGTAAGGGTAGGAAGAAGCTTGTATTCATGGATTAGCAAGAGTTTGAATAGGGTTTTAAGAGGAATTTACTCCAAGTAAATCAGGTGGTCGAGTTATACCTGAGCGAAATTCAGATCTAACACTGATAATTGGTGTTGCATAATCTTTCAAGCTTAATGGTGTATTTGTAGGTGAGTAGATATCTCCTTCTGAAACTGTTAGGTTTTTGTCACTTTCTCTTATTTTTCCTCCATTGATGGCATTCTTAAGCTCCGGTGGTACTTGTTCATGATTGAGCCTACCTTGTTCTTGCCTATCCTCCATTTGATATTGTCTACTGTTAAAATTTGTCATATCATTAGATATCTTTTGCAGCAAGCTAACGAGCTCTACAGAATCAGAAGCCATAGATCCAGAGAGCCAAGATATTGCTTTGATACCATAATGCAAGAAGAAATTACGAGTACAAGAAAAGAGAAGAATAAAGCTAAAACAGAGAAAAAACTACAACTAAGAAACAAAGGGATAATTCTCATTGATGAAAAAACAATAGAACAATACAATATTATATTTATCATATCTCATTAACTTCCAAAATAACATAACTAACTCCTATAGACCTATGTGTTGTTGCTAACAACTTAGGAGGGTCACTTGACACATAATAAAAATTATTAAGCTAAACTCAATTGACTAAACTATAAAAGAAGAACTGCAAGGTCACGAGTTCGATCCCCTGCATAAACTTTTTTGGTTAGTGCACACACATGGCGCCATGTACCTACGACGCGTGGTTTGCGCTTATCAGTCATTCGAGTTTCTGCTATCTTACGCACTCGAAAGAAGTGCACGCGGCTCATTCGTTAACATAAAAAAAGAACTTCAGCTATATTCATCTCAATGTAACTAACTTAACTATCCATGTACAACTCTTTTAGCTGTGGGTACACTTCTCCTAATTATATCCTCTTCCAATGCATATCAGAATCACCAAAACGATTAATCCATGATGAAATAAGAAGAGAGAATTTGTATTTATTTAACCGTCAAAGATTAATCTATACACAATGAATTAGTGGGCTTATTTATAAGACCCACAAAGCAGCTAAATACAAATGGGCCAAGCCCAGTACAAAAGATCTCAGCAGCTCTAACTAACTATCTAAGAAGAAAAATTAATCTCAATTAATCAAGTTACTAATTCTAACAATTACTCCCTTTTTAGTAAAATAAAATGCATTTTTATATTTAAGAATATTTTATTTTAAACATCATAATGTATTCTTAATGAGAAGATTTATACTAACACTAAGTTTGAAATATGTATAGCTTAATTGAGTAATTAAGTTACATTCTATGGCTTATTATTTATACCATACATTTGTTTTTGTTTTTTGTTATACTTCGTACATAATTAAAGTGCATTACACTAGTTTAAAAATTATGAGATACAAATCAATTACATTAATGTTCTGATTTCAAGAGTCAAATAAATTATTTTTAGCCGTAATTCTGTCATATGTCTATTAAATTCTAGATTATTAATTATTGTGACTTATAATACTTTTTACATTCTTTTTAAATATATAAACTTTATTTCAAAAAATTAAAAGATTTTGTGTAAATATACTGTTAAAATTAAAAAGTTTGAATCTCGAAAAGCAAAAAATATTTGGGATATAGAGGAAGTAAGTAATTATTCGGAGACAATTATTAATTAAGACTCCACTCAAACAATTAGAACCCTTTACCAATTAATGTAGTAAAAATATAACACATGCCGATCAATAATAGGTGAAGATATGAAGTTAGGTTATCTATATATATATTTTCAGAAATGAAGCTTAAAACAAACTGTCTGGAAGGGATTAAGTGGTCAATTTTAATTTTTAGTCATAGATACTTTGGTCTCAAATAGTTTGGGAGGGGAGGGAGGAGCTATATTTAAAAGATTTAAGTTATATACGTTTATAATATAAGAAATTTTTACACTATCAAAGTGCTCCATATATAACTCATTAAAGCAGGTACTCTATTTCCTACGTTTCCAAATCAAGTCTATGAATTACTCCTTGTTATTGCGACTAATTAAGCTTGACTATGTAAAATGAAAGTCTATATTTACACTATCAGGAGATATATATATATATATATATATATATATATATATATATATATATATATATATATATATATAAGTTTAAACTCACATTTAAAGATTTTTACACGTGTATTATACGCGCACGTGCATTATACGCGCACGGATTGTTGCTGGGTTCGTGTCCTGTTGGTTCTAACCTCCGACGTCGCGGGTTCGAACTCGTGTGGTGACAATACTGTTGGTATAATAATCTGTATTTGGCTAAATAATGTTTCAATACAATCTGTTAATCACTTAGTGAAACAGATTACACGATATAAACATTACTTAACAGTAAATTGATCATGAAACAATAAACGAAAACAGAATCTGTTTTGGAAAATAATTTCAGAATGTAATCGAGCCCACTTAGTTCAAAGTGTGTCCTTAAAGAAATTATTCCTCACGACTTCGAGGTTAACGGAATATCGCCTCCCAGGATAGAACGATTATCTTACCAGAATAGTAGTACTCCAAATTCCGATAGCAGCGAACCACTCAACGACAGTATATCACACAGAAAGAAGATAAAATTTTCGAGTGGAATGTTGAAATTCAGAGAAGAATTAAATTCTTGGAACAATCAAGAATTTATAGGTTTTGGAGGTACTTATTCTGAATGTTTGCAACCATTCAGAATAGTCACCAAATTTTGGAGGGAAATTCGAAATCGATCTTAACGAACCCGAAGTCGAGCGACGACGACGGCGCGAGGGGTCCTTGCCCTCTCAACCCTTTTAGCAACTAGAGAAGGTGTAATGTAATATATACACCTCTCTTTCCTTCTCTTTTTTCGATGCGGGACAAAAGAACTTTTTACTCTCTTTAATTTTCATCCCATCATTTCCATTCACCAATATCAAAACCCAACAAATACTTTGCTGAAATATTGCAAGGGTTGTTGTTGGGTTCGTGTCCCGTTGGTCGTCTCCCTTGCAGGACTATCACTCGCGCATATCTCTCGATTTACATCCCACCTGGCTAAGAGACCTCTGGTACAGATGGGGGGTTTCGCCTTCGGGACTTTCCCCTCATCAAAGAAAGATTCTAACTTCGTCTTTGCAAAGATTTTTGTTGAGCACAAAGACCAAGAAAAAATCACATCTACCAAGCCTGGAATAACTATTTCTTCAGTTCTTTCATTTCTAGTACGAACACAACATTCCTCCTTCAAGCCTGGAGCTACTACTTGTTCTCTTTTCACCTCTTCTCGATGTGGAACATTTTCTTGCTTCAATGAATTAGCGAAAATGGAAGCAAGTTTAGTCAACATGGAGAATACTAAGTACTCCCTCCATCTTAATTTATGTGTCACCATTTGATTTGACACTAAGTTTAAGAAAAAAAGTAAATTTTTTGAAATGTGTGGTCCAAAACAAATTTTATATAAATGTGTGTTGAGTGTATTTTATACACTCTTTTGAGTCATTTTTAGTTAATGTTTTACTCTTTTATTTTGCGTTTAGTATAGTGTAGGTGTATTTTTCTTTCTTTTTGTGTCACAGCGGTTATAAAGGAGGAAATACTACTTTTGAGGATGAAAATTGCACAAGCACAGCCCAAGGCAAGGAATGAAGTCTAAGAAGTGCCAAGAAGATTAGAGGAAATTCGGCAATTCCGGACGAAAAGAATAGAGGCACCGCGATGCCTGGCCAACTAGCACCGCGGTGCCGTTGAACCGCGGTCAAGATAATTAGGGTCGCGACGTAAAATTTCTAGAAAGTACGAAATTAAATCACCGTCGAAGGCACCGCGGTGCCATATTTCCGATGTCGCCGATTTTGGTTGAATTAGCACCGCGTTCAGTAGCGGAACATGCGTGCCGACGCGAAATTTTTAGGTTTCTGGGCCGAATTTTAGTAAGGGTAAAAGGGTCCGAAGCAAGGTTTTTTCCAGACATAAATACCCTAAACCCTGTCATATTCTATATCATACTTTTGGAGGCTAGGAAAGGAGGCAAGACACAAGATTGGAGATAACTTTATTCAAGTTCTTTTCTTTCCCTTATTTTATTTCAGTTTATGTTGGATTGTAATTTAGTTCTTGACATGACAATGTTTAAGAGCTAATTACTTTAATAGGATTTTCCGTCGAATCTTCTGGAAACTCTTTCATATAGTTAATGTAGAGTTAATGATTTCTTCTTCAGCATATTAAGATCTATTCAATATTGTTATGATTGTATGATAATTGACTGACCATTAATTGTCATAACTTGTATGATTTCGAATCGAGATCCGAGAGGTGAGATTTGAATATACTGTAGTTGTCTAGACATATGTTAAAATCGTGGATGAAAGTACCCCGATACTTGTGTAGTATTTAAGGTTATAGTTCTTAATCCTCCTGTGTGGTAAAACTTATCATAGAAATATAGAAGGTTTCTGCACAAAGTTGAGTTTTTATATGTCCTAACCGAAATATCGAACAGATTAGTTAACCTGCTATCTTAATAAGAAGAAGAATCATTAGCATTGCATTAACACGTGAAATAGTGGATAGTTGAGGAGATTGGAAGCTCTATTTCCTTCATAACTGTTATAAACACAGAGTATTATAATCTTTAGTTTATTTTCTGCATTTAGTCATAATTCTTAGTTATAATTCTTAAACTGAAGAATGTCAACCAAATAGATACCATATGATAGATAACCAGAACTTGACAAACCAGTCTCTATGGATGATAAATTCGGTCTTACAGATCTTTATTACTTAAACGATACGTACACTTGCTTAAGCATCTAGAAATATCACAACAAGTTTTTGGCTGTTTGTTGAGTGTATTTTATACATTCTTTTGAGTTATTTTTAGTTAGTGTTTACTCTTTTATTTTGTGTTTAGTATAGCGTTAGGTGTATTTTTCTTTCTTTTTGTGTCACAGTGGTTATAAAGGAGGGAATACTACTTTTGAGGATGAAAATTGCACAAGCACAACCCAAAGAATAAAGTCTAAGAAGTGCCAAGAAGAATAGAAGAAATCTGGCAATTTCGGACGAAAAGAATAGAGGCACCGCAGTGCTTGGCCAACTAGCACCGCGGTGCCATTGAACCGCGGTCAAGATAATTAGGGTCGCGGCATAAAATTTCCAGAAAGTTAGAAACTAAATCACCATCGAAGGCACCGCGGTGCCTGGAAGCAGAACCGCGGTTCCATATTTCCAGTAGCTGCCAGAGATTTTCGGCTGAATTTGCACCGCGGTGCCGACGCAAAATTTTTAGGTTTCTGGGCCGAATTTCAATAAGGGTAAAAGGGTCCGAAGAAAGGTTTTTCTCAGATATAAATACCCTAAACCCTGTCATATTCTATATCATATTTTTGGAGGCTAGGAATGGGGGCAAGACACAAGATTGGAGACAACTTTGTTCAAGTTCTTTTCTATCCTTATTTTATTTCAGTTTATGTTGGATTGTAATTTAGTTCTTGACATGACAATGTTTAGGAGCTAATTACTTTAGTAGGGTTTTCCGTCGAATCTTCTTGAAACTCTTTCATATAGTTAATGCAGAGTTAATGATTTCCTCTTCAACATATTAAGATCTATTCAACATTGTTATGATTGTATGATAATTGACTGACCATTAATTGTCATAAATTATATGATATTGAATCGAGATACGAGAGGTGAGATTTGAATATGCTATCTAGACATAGGTTAAAATCGTGGACGAAAGTATCCCGATACTTGTGTAGTATTTAAGGTTATTGTTCTTAATCCTCATGTTTGGTAAAACTTATCATAGAAATATAGAAGGTTTCTGCATAAGGTTGAGTTTTTATATGTCCTAACCGGAATATAGAACATATTAGTTAACCTGTTATCTTAATAAAAAGAATCATTAGCATTGCATTAACACGTGAAAGAGTGGATAGTTGAGGAGATTGGAAGCCCTATTTCCTTCATAACTGTTATAAACCCAAAGTATTTGTCACGACCCAACCTCGGCCGCGATCGTACTTACCGGTAATTCGCCGTATATGTCGAGAATAGCAAATGAACATACATAGCACATAACTTATAAAGTGGTAACGCCATCGCCACCGATAAGGTCGCTTTCCATAAAACATACTTAAACAAAGTATAGTAGTACAACCGGTTCTTATAGCCCAAAACATATATGTGACCACGCACTTAAAGATAACAATGGCGGGACAGGGCCCTCCATACCCCGAATGTACAAAATACCTATAGATCGTGAATATCCGTATCAATAAACAAGCTTCCGAGGAATGGAGCTTCGACACCTAATAGTGATCCTAAGAACGAGGATCCACAATCACGCTTACCCTACCGCGTGATTTAACGCAGGCCCAGGAAGGGTCAAGACACAATATGTACCAAGTATGTAAAGCTGGAAAAATCAGTAATAATGATATCATAAGTCTAACAGTAAGCTGGAGTCATGGAAGAAAATCAAATATCTTTTATTATGCCTTACTAACAATGAGAGTGACAAGTATATATATATAATACTGCATAAAATAGGGGCCTTAGGATCAAAACAGGGTACCTCACCGTAGTATCAATAAGCACCCTACTCGCGGGACTATTTCACCCGCATAGTCCGTGGACCGCATGAGGTATTCCTCGCATAGGTGTGTACCGCGTGGGACTATTTCACCGCGTAAGCCCATAAGGACTCGCATGAGGTATTCCTCGCATCGTGGGTAGCAAATCCACTTAACAGTGGTATAACGATCTTGGGGACTTTCCCGCCGGATATACTCTTACCACGGCGGATGGTATAACGATCTTGGGGCTTGCCCCTCAGATATACTCTTACACTGAAGCAGATGGTATAACGATCTTGGGGCTTGCCCCTCAAATATATTCTTACACTGAAGAAGGTGGTATGACGATCTTGGGGCTTGCCCCTCAGACATACTCTTACCCTGGAGTAGGTGGTATAACGATCTTGGAGCTTGCCCCTCAGATATACTCTTACCCTAGCTCAAACTGTCATCATATCATAATCATAAATAAGTTAAGAAAACTTATAACTTCTTATTAGTCTTGTTCATATACCCTCTCATTTTAGTTTACTTAAGGCACTTAATCATATCTTTAATAAAAGAACATCGGGAGTTTAACCCAAGTACTACATGCTTTAACTCTTTTAAAAATGACTCTTCTTTATACATAAAACTCTTGGGCAATTGATGCCTTAAAACCAATTTGCCTCTCCATATACTTATCTTACTTAGAGTAAATCTCTTCTCATTAACCTTTTATGAAGCTAATAAACCAACTTCCCATAAAGTTGTTATATTAACTCTACACTTTAGTAAAATCATACTTTTCCCCTAACTAAGGGACTTATACATTCTTAAAACGAAACAAGCCATTATATACTTAAAACAAGTAAGAATACCAAATCTCAGACGCCTACCGTACTACATAGTTTCATCTATTCATGCTCAAGAGATAGGAAAGCTTCACATACCTTTTTGATCAATCCACTTGCTAAGTCCAAACTACCGCAAGTAATATGTCAACCTAAAATAACCATGATACGTTTATTAACCTCTAATTTCAATGTAGAATAATCTAAACTCAAAGCCACTAAATTCTATGGAAAATTGGGCAGCATTTCCTTTGTTTCTACATACTTTGCCACCTTTCACAAGGCCGAATTTATCATCCAAACGCCACATTAAGGCTCAACAATCCAACATTTCAAAGGGGATTACACACCTAACTTGGGTGTGTAAAATTCTGCCCCATAAGGTACAACAATTCACTTAACAATTCTAAGGTAGTTTTTAGGCTACAACATGCTCATAATATCTTCTTAACCAATTCCTTCACATTCAAACCATAGTTCTTACATGCAATGAGTCTAAGAGCATTATTTACTACCACAAGTTCTTTCTTCTTAACATGCAACACTAAAAACTAATTATAAAGGAGGAACCATTACCTTAGAGCTTTAGCCAAATTTATTCCAACAATTTTGCTAGCCTCCTTTCCAAGAATACCACCACAACAACCTTCACAAGCTAGCCACAAGTTTCCTTCTTGCCTTTTACTTTTCAGATTTCTCCTAAGGCTAAAATATCTCTTGGAATTTTAGAGAGAAGTGGGAGCTTAAGCTTTAGAGAGAGAGAAATTGGAAGATGACCAAGTCTTCAAGACTTGGTCAATATATTGCATGCAAGAAATCAGATGGGGGGGGGGGGACACTTGTCACCCTCCCAAGGTATTTTAAAAGAAAAATCTAACTTTTCCTAAGTTTTTCCGCCCAAAAATCCCGACTCGGCGCCGCGGCGCTGAAACCTCCGCAGCCTCTCTGAACTTTCGCGCCATCTCGCTGTCTCAGCCGCGCGCTGCAACTTCAGCGACTCGGTACTTTCGGCGCCGCGCCTCGCATCCGCGCCGCGCTGCCGCTTTGTCCAAACACATTTCGTCCGATTGCGACCGAACTTGTAACTCTCATAACTTTCTACTCCGACGCCCTATCGATTTAACGGTTGGTTGCGTTGGAATCTAGACTCACGAACTACGCCAGGTCTTTGAAACACTTAGGAACTCTCAATGTGTCGGGTCATAACCCGCCTCAACGTTGACTAAAACCCGTCCTAATAATCCACAACCTATCCTTTGAAAATTTTAAGTCTTACATGCCAGACGCTCTCATACGTAGGGTCGAACTACGGTATAACATTCTCTCTTAGAAACATTCGTCCGAATGTTCCTTCTAGGCTTACTCAAATCACAACATCGACATAGACCCTTTTAACTATTCTTTTGCAAATAAAGAAGCTCCACGAGCCACAACATACCGTAAGCGCTAAATCAAAACTAACAAGCAGGAAAGTGGGTTACCTGGAGGTATAGGAAATAGGTGAGGGTATTTCTTCATCATGTCATCTTCTGCTTCCCACGTCATTTCCTCCTTGTTCTCGTTCCGCCATAGACTCGACGACTAAGCCACGCTTTCGTCCGTCGTCTAACTCGACGATCGAGTATCGCTATGGGACTCTCTCATACGATAACTCCTCTCACACTGGACATCATGAACCGTGCACTCTAGATGGATCTCCAATACATTTCCGCAACATGGACACATGGAAGATCGATGTACCGCCCAAATCGGACGGCAGTCTAACTCATAGCAACCCCGCCTACCCTACGACAATCCGACACGCCCAATGTACTGGGCTAAGCTTCCCTTCTTTCCAAATCTCATCACGCCTTCACGGGCGATACCTTTAGAAAAACCCAATCATCTATCTCAAATTCCAAGTGTCGACGCCGATGATCTGATACGACTTCACCGACTGAGCCGCCAACAACCGCTCTCGATAAGCTTCACCTTATCCATCGTCTGAACTAAGTCCGCCCGACTAATCAACTTCTCCCACTCGAACCAGCCTATCGGTGACTGCACTTCCTCCCGTATAAGGCCTCATAAGGCGCCATCCAATACCGGAATGGTAGTTGTTGTTGTAAGCAACCTACAAGAGGCAAATGATCCTCCCACTACCCTCGAAATCAATAACACAAGCCCGCAGATATCCTCGTTGTCGGATAGTGCGCCGCCCGTCCGCTTGGCCCGAGGATGAAACGCCGCATCGAGACTCACCTGTCCCTAATCCTTCCGAAAAGACCTCCGAAGTTAGCCGAACCGCCTCTATCTCGATATAATCGACACCGACTCGCGGCCTCACAATCTCTCTAATATATAATCGCATAGTCTCACCGAGAACGCCGTTCGATCGAAGAAAATGGGCTGATTTCGCCACCGCCGACAATCACCCAAATGGAATCATGCTTCTCCGAGTGGTAGGTAGCCCGTAATAAAATCCATATTTATCACCTCCCACTTCCAAGTCGGAATATCAATAGCTCGCAATGTACCACCGCTTCGTGCTCAATCTTAACTCGCCGACAATTCGCACGCTACGAACTTCGCAACGCCCTCTTTAGGCCATCCCACCAATACACGATTCGAGGTCATGATACATCTTAGTCAACCCCGGATGAATAGAATAACGAGCACCTTGTGCCTCTGACCACGACGAGTCTCGCTACATCGGGAACACACAACCGCCTCGAATCTTAGCACCCCATCAGCGCCACATCAAATAGACTCTCTTTTTGAACAATGGATCTCTGATCGTACCAAAATCGGATCCTCATATCACGCTCTTCACCTCCTCGACGATAGAAGACTCGGCAACCTCTCGAACCCGAATTAGTCACTAACGAATCAACCAAACGAACCCCAAGGCTCGCTAGCCGATGTAACTCTCGACCATATCCCTTTTCTCTGGTGAACATCGCACGCACTACCCATCGACCGCGACTGGCGGCATCGCAACTACATCGCCTTCCCCGGGTGGTACATAATATCAACATCGTAATCCTTAAGTAGCTCCAACCACCGCCTTCGCCGCAAGTTCACTCTCCTCGGGTCAAGATGTACCGGAGACTCTTGTGGTTCGTAAATGTCCACATGAACTCCATATAAATAATGTCTCCGCATCTTCAAGGCATGAATCATCACGCTAACTCCAAGTCATGTGTGGGATAGTTCTTCTCATGCTTCCTAAGTTGTCGAGATGCATAAGCTATAACTCGACGTCTTTGCATCGCGCGCACTCCAAGCCCGACACTGACGCGCACAAGAAACCACATATCCATCTAAGCCCTCCGGAAGAGTAAGAACTGGCGGCGTCAACTTCTCCTTTAGTAATCGGAAATTTTCCTCACAAGTATCCGTCACCGGAACATAGCCGCTTTCGAGTCGCCTTAGTCAAAATCTTTGAAATAGAAGCAAACTTCTACAAACCTCCGATAATAACTGCAAGGCCCAAAGGCTGCGCTCAGTCGGTGTAGTGGAGTGGGCCAAGTCTTGATCGCTTCAATCTTTCGCCATCAACCCGAATACCATCGCCCCGATAACATGTCCTAAGAAAGCCATCGACGCCAACCTAACTCGCACTTCGAGAACTTGGCATACAATCGCCGGCCTCGGAGGACTCCAATACCGTTCTCAAATGATTCAGATGCTCTGCGTAATGCGCGAATACACCAAGATATCATCAATAAACACTATAACGAACATATCCAAGAATGGCACAACACCCTATTCATCAAATCCATGAATACCGCTGGGCGTTGGTCAACCCGGAAGACATCACCGAACTCATAGTGCCCATACCGGTCTGAATGCGATCTTTGGGATATCTATCTCTCTAACTCGCACTGATGATAACTGCACGCAGTCTATCTTGAAAACACTTTGCACCCCATCGGTCAAACAAATCGTCAATCCCGGGAGGATATTTGTTCTTGATAGTTACCTTGTTCACCGCTGTAATCAATACACATACGCAAAGGCGTCATCCTTCTTCTTTACAAATAACACTGGTGCTCCCCAGGGAGAAACACTTGGCTTAATAAAGCCCTTCTCCAGCAAATCTTTCAGCTGGTCCTTCAACTCCTTCAACTCGGCAGGTGCCATCCTGTATGGCGAATAGATATCGGTCGAGTATCCGCGCCAAATCAATGCAAAACTCAATCTCCTCTCGTGAGGATACCCTAAGCTCGTGCGGGAATACGTGAAACTCCCTAACGATCGGATCGATCAAGGTCCGGTATCTCAGCCTCAGTATCGAATACCCGAACCATATGATAGATATACCCCTTCCGCACCATCTTCCTAGCCTTTAGGTAAGAAATAAACTTACCCGCCGGCGCAAGATTCCTTCCACTCGATAACCTGTCACGGAAACCGAACCGACCTAATCTCTCTCTACAGTCCACGTTGGCATAGCAAGATGCTAGCCAATCCATACCCATAATCACATCAAAGTCTGTCATATCCAACTCTATCAAGTCGGCTAGAGTATGACGGCTATCTATAGTCACAGGGCAAGCCTTATACACCCGCTCAGCTACCACTGAATCACCTACTGGCGTAGCCACCTCAAAAGGTCTTATGGACTCGGGCTCTATCCCTATTCTACTGGCAATATGAGGAGATATGTAGGACAAGGTAGAACCTGGATCTATCAAAGCATATACATCACAGCAAGAGACCAATAATGTACCTGTGACGACATCTGATGACGCCTCCTGGTCTTGTCGACTGGACATAGCATATATGCGGTTCTGACTACCTCTAGAACTGGAACCCCTACCACGACCTCTGCCGCGGCCTGCTGGCCCATAAGTACCTCGCCTCGGCGTCTAACCATCAAGATGAAGATCCAAAGAATGCACTTCGCCGGCTGAACTGCACGCTCGCCGCCTGGGACGGACAATCCTTCTTCGATGGCCTCACGCCACAAGAGTAACACGCCTCGAACCCATACGGCACTCGCCGGATGAGACCTACCGTGATCGAACGCACCGAGAGGTAGGTGGTCTCGATTAGTCCGGTCTGCCTCCATGAAAACTCAAGTCCTGGAGCCCGACTGCCTCGAATAACCTCGCTGATCGACCTTCGAAAAATCGAGAAGGAGCACTCTGTCGGGCCGGAATATGGACCTAGTCTGCTGCCGAGGCGCGCCTCATCGCCACGAGAACTCGCTGCCTGCCTCTTGGCCGCCCAAATCTAGCCGATCCTGCTCCTCTCGCCAATCCTCGTGCGTATGCGTCTCCGCAATATCCATCCTCGTGAAGAGCCACCCCAAGTCGCAGAATCATACGACGGTCTAACCCATCACATATCGATGAACACTGTCTGCCATGTCAGCTACTATGGTGTGCGCATATCTGGCCAAGGAGTCGAACTCCAGGCTGTACTCCCTGATAGTCCTCCCGTCATGTCTCAAGGTCAAGAACCTATCTACGCGGGCTCTCCTCACCTCAGGAGGCAAGAAGTGGTCTAGGAACGCCTCCGTGAACTCCTCCCAATCAGCTGGAAGAGCATCCTCACCCCTCGACAATACCCATGACTCAAACCAGTTCAACGCAATATCGCGAAACCGGTAAGAAGCTAGTATAACAGACTCAGTCTCTGATGCCCTAAGGACCTGCATGGTCCGCTGTAACTGCCGGACAAACTCCTGCGGATCCTCCTCAAATCTCGAACCATAGAACTCGGGTGGGTGACAACCCAAGAAATCCCGAATCAGAAATCGGCTCCTGGGTTGGCCGCTCGCTTCGTGCCGCCGCCGCTATCTTTGGTCGATGGCCAAGAATCAACTGCTTCTCCGTAATCTCGTACTCGGACCATCGTAAGATCGAGGCTCGTCATCGCGGTCTCGATGTCGCGTCCGCGCTCGAACTCTGCTGAGGCTGGCGACGGCGTGGAACTCGCCGCCCTAAACATCATCTCTGGTAAGGATCGGCTTGTGCCTCGTGACTCTCCGCGTCCACTAGCGACGACTCACCGCTTGCCGCCACGGGCGCGGTTGCTTTGCGTGAAGGCATAACTGATACATAAAGGAAAACATCAGAGGAGGTTCAACCTATAACTCAGCTCTATTGCACGATCTTAGAGTGAAAGAATGGAAACCAATCCTAAATATCCTGCGACCTCACGATTATAGATGTGGTGCATGACACCTGCATTAAGACTTACTAGACACGGTGCATGGACACTTCCGAGGACTAATCGCTCGATACCACTTTTGTCACGACCCAACCTCGGCCGCGGCGGTACCTCACCGGGTACCCGCTGTATATGTCAGAGAATAGCAGCGGAACATACATAGCACATAACTTATAAAGGGTAAACGTCACTGGCCAGCCGATAAGGCTGCCTTCCATAAAACATACTTAAACAAAGTATAGTAGTACAACTGGTTCTTATAGCCCAAAACATATATGTGACCACGCACTTAAAGATAATAATTGTGGCGGGACAGGGCCCCGCCATACCCCTGAATGTACAAAATACCTATAGCATCAGGGAATATCCGTACCAATAAACAAGCTTCCGGAGGAATGGAGCTTCTGACACCGGAATAGTGATCCTAAGAACGAGGATCCACAATCTGCTTACCCTTACCTGCGGCATGAACGCAGCCCCCGAGGAAGGGGGTCAGTACACAATATGTACCAAGTATGTAAAGCTGGAAAAATACTGTAATAATGATATCATAAGTCTAAAAGTAAGCTGGAGTCATGGAAGAAAATCAAATATCTTTTATTATGCCTTACTAACAATGAGAGTGACAAGTATATATATATAATACTGCATAAAATAGGGGCCTTAGGATCAAAACAGGGTACCTCACCCGTAGTATCAATAAGCACCCCTACTCCTGGGACTATTTCACCCGCATAGGTCCTGTGGACCCGCATGAGGTATTCCTCGCATAGGTTGTACCCCCCCCCCCCCCCCGCATGGGACTATTTCACCCGCATAAGCCCATAAGGACTCGCATGAGGTATTCCTCGCATCGTGGGTAGCAAATCCACGGAACAGGTGGTATAACGATCTTGGGGACTTTCCCCTCAGATATACTCTTACCCTGAAGCAGATGGTATAACGATCTTGGGGCTTGCCCCTCAGATATACTCTTACACTGAAGCAGATGGTATAACGATCTTGGGGCTTGCCCGTCAGATATACTCTTACCGAAGAAGGTGGTATGACGATCTTGGGGCTTGCCCTGACATACTCTTACCACTGAGTAGGTGGTATAACGATCTTGGGGCTTGCCCGCCGGATATACTCTTACCCTATCTCAAATCACATCATATCATAATCATAAATAAGTTAAGAAAACTTATAACTTCTTATTAGTCTTGTTCATATACCCTCTCATTTTAGTTTACTTAAGGCACTTAATCATATCTTTAATAAAAGAACACCGGGAGTTTAACCCAAGTACTACATGTTCTAACTCTTTTAAAAATGACTCTTCTTTATACATAAAACTCTTGGGCAGTTGATGTCTTAAAACCAATTTGCCTCTCCATATACTTATCTTACTTAGAGTAAATCTCTTCTCATTAACCTTTTATGAATTTAATAAACCAACTTCCCATAAAGTTGTTATATTAACTCTACACTTTAGTAAAATCATACTTTTCCCCTAACTAAGGGACTTATACATTCTTAAAACGAAACAAGTCATTATATACTTAAAACAAGTAAGAATACCAAATCTTGTACGTCTACCGTACTACATAGTTTCATCTATTCATGCTCAAGAGATAGGAAAGCTTCACATACCTTTTTGATCAATCCACTTGCTAAGTCCAAACTACCGCAAGTAATATGTCAACCTAAAATAACCATGATACATTTATTAACCTCTAATTTCAATGTAGAATAATCTAAACTCAAAGCCACTAAATTCTATGGAAAATTGGGCAGCATTTCCTTTGTTTCTACATACTTTGCCACCTTTCACAAGGCCGAATTTATCATCCAAACGCCACATTAAGGCTCAACAATCCAACATTTCAAATGGGATTACACACCTAACTTGGGTGTGTAAAATTCTGCCCCACAAGGTACAACAATTCACTTAACAATTCTAAGGTAGTTTTTAGGCTACAACATGCTCATAATATCTTCTTAACCAATTCCTTCACATTCAAACCATAGTTCTTACATGCAATAAGTCTAAGAGCATTATTTACTACCACAAGTTCTTTCTTCTTAACATGCAACACTAAAAACTAATTATAAAGGAGGAACCATTACCTTAGAGCTTTAGCCAAATTTATTCCAACAATTTTGCTAGCCTCCTTTCCAAGAATACCACCACAACAACCTTCACAAGCTAGCCACAAGTTTCCTTCTTGCCTTTTACTTTTCAGATTTCTCCTAAGACTAAAATATCTCTTGGAATTTTAGAGAGAAGTGGGAGCTTAAGCTTTAGAGAGAGAGAGAAATTGGAAGATGACCAAGTCTTCAAGACTTGGTCAATATATTGCATGCAAGAAATCAGATGTGGGGGGGGGACACTTGTCACCCTCCCAAGGTCTTTTAAAAGAAAAATCTGACTTTTCCTAAGTTTTTCCGCCCAAAAATCCCGCCTCGGCGCCGCGGCCCTGCTGTCCTGGCGCCGCGGCGCTGCAACTTCAGCGACCCCTCAGTACTTTCGGCGCCGCGGCCCTGCATCCGGCGCCGCGGCCCTGTCGCCTTTGTCCGAAACACATTTACGATCATTGCGCCTTTGAACTTGTAACTTTAACTTTCGACGTCCTATCGACGAACGGTTGGTTGCGTTGGAATCTAGACTCCACGAACTACGCCCTAGGTCTTTGAAACACTTAGGAACTCTCAATTTGTCGGGTCATAACCCGCCTCAACGTTGACTAAAACCCGTCCGGAATAATCCGTCAACCTATCCTTTGAAAATTTTAAGTCTTACATGATTTCGTACACTCTCATACGTAGGGTCAGAACTACAGGGTATAACAGTATTATAATATTTAGTTTATTTTCCGCACTTAGTCATAATTCTTAGTTATAATTCTCAAACTAAAGAACGTCAACCAAATAGATATCATAGGATAGATAACCGATACTTGACAAACCAGTCTCTGTGAACGATAAACTTGGTCTTACAGATCTTTATTACTTGAACGATACGTACACTTGCATAAGCATCTAGAAATATCACAACAAGTTTTTAGCGCGGTTGTCGGGGACTGGCGTACTGTTAATATCGAATTATCTATTCTTATTTCTAATTTGGTTTTTATTTTTTGTCTTTCTATTATTTTAGTTTAGAACGTTTTTTCGTGATCTGTTTGTTGTTTTTGATCAATTTCAGAAAACGTAGTTTATGCGAAGTAGGAGAGGAGCAGACACTCATATCCCTTTGAACCATGAAATTGATAGATTGTGCAGGCAGAACATGAAAGACAAGAGGATTACTGATTTTTTTTAGCAATGGGAGATCAGCAAAACAACAATTTGGTGAATGATGAGTTACCGTCTGTCTTAAGACAAGTCACTGCATAAAGAAGCTTAGGGGACTATGTGATGCCGACTATTACAGGGGTGCAGATTTGCATCAGGCTTCCAGCTGTGGAAGCTAAAAAAATTGAGATCAAACCAACAATCTTGCACATGGTTCAAGGCTTAGTTCAGTTTGGGGGATTACCATCTGAAGATCCACATATGCATCTAGCAAATTTTCTGGAGCTGTGTGCAACTTTTAAGTACAATGATGTTACTGATGATGTCATTCGGTTGAGACTCTTTCCATTCTCACTCAGGGATAGAGCAAAGAGCTGGTTGAATTCCTTACAGGCGAACTCCATTACCACATGGCAAGACTTGGCTCAGAAATTTCTTGCTAAATTCTTCCCTCCATCTAAAGCAGTCAGGCTCAGAGGTGAGTTGAATAACTTTTATCAGCTGGAGGGAGAATCTATATATGATGCATGGGAGCGGTTTAAAGATTTGCAGAGAAAGTGTCCACATCATGGGATTGAAAAATGGATGCTAGTCCACATATTCTACAATGGGCTGTGTGGTACAACTCGTACCATTATTGATGCTGCAGCAGGGGGAACATTCATAAGAAAAAGTGTCAATGAGGCACATGATCTGCTAGAAAACATGGCCACAAACAACCATCAGGGGGTCGATGAGAGAGCAATGAACAGCAGGAAAATGATTGGGATTCATGAGTTAGATGCTATCACTGCATTGACTGCGCAGTAGCCACTTTGACAAAGAAGATGTAGCAGAACACTATTCCGTGAAAGTTGTTCATACACCAGTGAGTTGTGACATTTATGGGGGGTCCCATTCTTTTGATAAATACACAACAATGGATCCAAATAATGTGCCTATGGAGTAGGTGCAGGCAGTTGGAAATTATCAGAGGCCCTACAACAATGCATTCTCAAACACATATAATCAGGGATGAAGAAATCATCCAAATATTTCATGGAGAAATGACCAAGGGCAGCAATCTCAGTTTCAGGGCAACAATCATAACCAACAGCCACAGAGTCAGGCCTCTTCCTCTCAACAGTTCAGCACACCAGATCCACAAGATAAAACAGATGAAGTGAGAACAACACTGTTGACCTTGCCAAACTCCCATACTCAATTCATGGCAGAGACCGGGTCCTCATTTGCAACCCTGATCAACTCTCAGGCCCAGTTCATGATCGAAACAAGTTCATCTATCAGGAACTTGGAGACTCAATTGGGCAGTTAGCAGAAAAACTGAGTGACAGACCGCAAGGAAACCTCCCTAGTAACACAGTGATGAACCCAAGGAGCGAAGTCGTGCAATCACCGAGAAGTGGTAAATCATTAAAGCAGTTGCACCCAACCATGATCAAAAGAAAAATGATGTGGAGAAGAGAGCGGATGCAGAAAAGGAGGGGGTTACTGATAACCGCCCTATTTTAGAAAAGGCTCCACCAGCAGTTATGGGAGATTATACAGACAAAATTACTTACCCTCAAAGACTGCAGAAGAAGACTTTGGATAAGCAGTTTTCGAAATTTTTGGAGATATTTAAAAAGCTGCACATTAACATTCTTTTTATTGAAGTCTTGGAGCAAATGTCAGCATATGTAAAGTTCATGAAAGACATATTTTTTAAGAAAATGAAGCTGACATATTATGAGACAGTGGTGCTGACAGAGGAGTGCAGTACTATCTTACAGAAGAAGTTTCCCCCAAAGTTGAACGATCCAGGGAGTTTCACCTTACCTTGCACCATAGGGAAGGTTACATGTAAAAGGATTTTATGTGATTTGGGGGCAAGTGTCAACCTGATGCCCCTCTCTGTGTTTAGAAGACTTGGTTTGGGGGAGGAGAGACCAACCACAGTCACCCTGCAGCTAGCTGATCGCTCGATTGTGCACCCCCAAAGAATAATTGAAGATGTGTTGGTACAAGTGGGTAAATTCATCTTTCCTGATGATTTCCTCATTTTAGACATGAATAAAGATGAAAATATGTCCATCATCCTTGGGAGACCATTCCTAGCCACAGGGAGGACACTTATTGATGTTGAGAAGGAAGAGTTGAAACTCATAGTTCAAGATGAGGAGATGACCTTCAAAGTTCTCAAACCACCCACTGAACCTCGAGTTAATGATAGATGCCTTGCTATTGTGATAGTTGACAAGGGCGTCACTGAGAAAAGCCTCACAAGTATTGATGCTCGTGAGATATCATTAAAACAATGTAAGAATTCTGCACCGGTGAATGATGTCGTGGATGATAAAAAGGGAATGAACCCTATTAAAAAGAAAATGAGAAGGAGGAGGAAAATGGTGCTGAAATGGATATGCGGAGGAGATACTCTACCCCCTTGATTGAGTAAGAAAACTGAGTCCGACTAAAAGACGTTAATGACAACGCTACTCGAGAGGCAACCAAATATTTTTAATTATGTTATTTTAATTTTTGTTTTAGTTTGTTTTATTTTATCTTGAACAGTCTCACGATCTGGTATGCTAGTGTTTTTGGATGACAGTTAAAGGCAGGGACTCACTCCAAAGAGCGAAGGATTAATAATGCAGAAAACTAAAGACACTGGAATTTTTCAGGAATTAGCACCGCAGTGCATGGAGCAAGGACCGCGGTCCCTCACGGGCAGTGTGCACAGTAAATTTCCTTCGTCTCAGACCTCCGTTATGATCACTATTTTGTGTCTGTAAGTTGTCCCTCATTATTTTTAGTCTTTACACATTGGAGACAATGTGTCAATCAAGTTTGGGGGGTCTTACTTTATTTTTGAGTCTTTTTGTTTGTTTTATGGGTTTTTGTGAGTCTATTTTTTTTTTATGGATCATGTATGTTGTAGTTGGTAAAGATACTGAGTGGATTAAGCCAAAAATTCATGACATCTGATTATTTGGGATATTTGTGCTTAGCCTATGTGTCGTCAATTATGAAAAGAAAGGTTGAAAATATCTAGAAAATCTATTTGCTTATTATTTGAGGCGAAATAGTTAAGATATACATGTTTAGGGAGATGATTCAGGCATTTCTTTGATAGTCCTTCTTACCGTTCATTACCTACCCTGACATAAATTGCATCACTAGTCAGCCCCTTTGAGCCTAAAATAAGATCTTTCTTTGACACTCTCTGATTTCCTAAGTTGTGCCATAAGTAATAATTAAGAATATTGGGATGAAAAGTGTTGAAAAAGAAATAAAAAGAGAATGAAAATTTGATGCACTTCAATGAAAAATATGCAAAAGTTGAAGTTTGGGGGTGCTTGTTATTTATAATGTATCTCATTCTCTCAAAAGAAAAGAGGGGGATAAAATAGGTATGAGATTAAAAAGAAAGTCAAAAAGAAGAAAAAAATGAGTTGAATGAAAAATGCTTATAGTACGTAATTGAGCCTAAATGCCTACTTTTACCTACCTCTGTCTAAGCCTACATTACAACCCTTGAAAGTCCTGATGATCTCTAATGTGTATGTCTATGATTAGTAGAGAATAACAAGTAAACATGTCTATAGAATTTTGGGAAAGATGGAATGAAATTGACATGCATAGGATAGATGTTTGTATTTCCAGTGATTATGATCTAAGTGAATTTGCGAAATATCTAACTTGAAATTCTAGATTGCTATAAATTCGTGCTATGTATGTTCTAACACATTATCTCAACTTTTATCCATGATGTTGAAGAAATATTGCTATAACTACTTGATCCATTTCATAGAGTCTTTGTTTTTAATTTTATTCTTTGTTTAGTGCTTTACTCGAGGACGAGTAAAGTGTAAGTTTGGAGGGTGTTTGTTGAGTGTATTTTATACACTCTTTTGAGTCATTTTTAGTTAGTGTTTTACTCTTTTATTTTGCGTTAAGTATAGTGTTATGTGTATTTTTCTTTCTTATTGTGTCACAGCGGTTATAAAGGAGGGAATACTACTTTTGCAGGCACCGCGGTGCCTTCGACGGTGATTTAGTTTCGAACTTTCTGGAAATTTTACGCCGCGGCCCTAATTATCTTGACCGCGGTTCAATGGCACTGTAGTGCTAGTTTGCCGTAATCGCGTGCTCTATTCTTTCGTCCGACTGCCGATTTCTATTCTTCTTGGCACTTCTTAGATTTCATTCTTTGGGCTGTGCTTGTGCAATTTTCATCCTCAGCAGAACCGCGGTGTCATATTTCCAGTAGCTGCCAGCGATTTTCGGCTGAATTAGCACCGCGGTGCCTGGTAGCGGAACCGCGGTACCGACGCAAAATTTTTAGGTTTCTGGGCCGAATTTCAGTAAGGGTAAAAGGGTCCTAAGCAAGGTTTTTCTCAGATATAAATACCCTAAACCCTGTCATATTATTGTCACGCCCCTTTCCGACCGCGACATTATACAACTCCTGCTTAAATAAAGTTAGAAAATAAATAATAAAATGTTAAAGTGTTTAAAAAGTGCTAAAAGTTTAAAGTGCTAAAAGGGTGCTAAGTGCTAAAGGGTTGCTAAATGAGTTCGCAGAGTCGCCACCTAATTAGTTTGGGTGAATTAGGACACCTAAATGTCAACTAGGTTAAAGTCGACACTAAATCCATTTTTTGGTCTGCAAAACTAGTGTGAGATTCTGAGTAAGAGTTCTTTATTATCCTAAAGGGAAGGAGTTAGGCACCCTAAAGGATCCGCTAACTTGCGGTTGTCCGTTCAAACCTAGGATAATTATTATGCTAAGAAAAAGACATGTTTAAAAGCATTTAAGTAAATGAAATTGTAGGTATAAGATATATTCTTAAAAAATTTGCAAGATTTGTGTATAAGAGACAAAGTTAGTTTTGAAAAAATATGCGATTAAGGTACCTAAATACTATGTTATATATAATAAAAGTAATAGTGCAAAATCTATTATGACAAAATATTTACTTATGAGATAAGATGTAAAATGGCTTCATGCTAACACTCTACGATTTAACTGATTTTTTCTTGCGTGAAAGCTAATAGGTTTTATAGCAAAAATGGGTTTCTCATGTTGAAATAATATATTAGCTATCTAAATAATTATGTAAATGAAGATTATTAAATGGTTTCCTATAACTTAAGAGGTGGCAAGCTACCTTCTAATTTATGTTTAACTACTCCAAGTGTTTTACTAGTAGCATAATGTTGGACAATTATATTACAATACATGAACGGGGCGGGGCAGGAATGAATAAAAGGACTCGAGGAATGGCAATGTCATTTGCCTATGGCTTTGAATTTCTGAGGCAGAGATAAATGCACGTAGATGTGGGTCTTCGCACTTGCCACGATGAGTCTCACTATGAGACTCTTTGTTACTCCGGTGCATTTCATGTAAAAACAAAAAAAAAAGATAAGGATTAGTACATATCTCAAACTTTATCAGATAATAAGCACACCTTGGTATGACATTTATATACACACAAGTCAGTCCATTTTGTTCATAGAACTGGAAGGCCAATAAATGCAATTATCACAGTTTTAATACAGAGACATGTTCAGATATATATCCAGAAATGCGGATATGTGAAGCAAAACCCAAGATTAAGACCAAACTTCTAATTCTTAGACATAAAGGACTTGGTCTATCCAATATGTGACGGGCCGACTTAGAATCAGACTTACAACAGGAAATATTCTGAACCATATCTAGCGAATACACCAAATTTTCAACCATTATACGCATTCAGGCACACATGTGGTCAAGTGCGCATGCAAGCATTTTTATTAAATAGATATGCGAGTATGTAACAGCATTTGCCTATGTTATTCTATTCAGCCCCACTGGATTGCTACGATGGACTCATAGAATTTGTCACAGAATATTGAAGATGATCAAAACATACCTAAGGCACAAAAATAAACCATCCTAAGCAGTACCTTTAACTAATAAGTATAGATCCCGCAATACTTTAATAGCATACTGTTAAGATCTAAATACGTTGAAAATGTATAACTATTAGATTAACATAGAACCAAACAGAACACCAAAGGAGCCTTTGAGGCTATATTTAAATCCCAGACTCACATGTTCCATACTTACAAGCATGCTCCTAAAGATCTACATTTTTTAAAACATATAAAGTGCAAGAACAGGCCGAAGCGATGCAGACAGACTAGTATCATCTTTCATTCACGCAATATTCAAGTATACAATAATCCGCTAACAAATGCAGGGAAGCTGACCTATGAAATGAAGGCCAATATACACAGTTCAAACAGGTATACAAAGCAGGATGACGATCGTTACGGAACAGAGGTATTTCCCACTCAGACACGCAAGAATGACCATAATCTTTCAGCAGATTCGGTTAGGGGTCATATAAGATACTCACAGAACACCAACAGCAGCTTAACACGCTTATTCATTATAATCAAAGATTAAACATGTTAACGCTTAACGTAATCAGTCAATAATCCTGTTTCATACGCCATATCTAATCATGCTAATAAACACGAGTAAACATCTAACCCAATTAAACATGCTCAAAGCTGATCTGACAGATTCAAGAACTCAACTAACATGTCCGGCAACTTAAAACGAATCCAACAATTGTTAATCGCACAGATACATCATATTAGACAGTTTAAATCACGAATTAGCAAGAATTGTGTTTACCTTCTCCGGACAGTGAACCGAGGCAGCGTATCAAGTCGTCGACCCGCTCGGGTTCTGGTTTTGCGATGCAAATAAAAAAGGCAAAGCTTGTTTGCTGATTTCTTGACTGATATTGGAAGAAAAGGTTTCGAAATTCCTGTTCTTGTGATACTAATTGTCTGGGTGCTGAGCCCCTAACTTCCGATTCTTGTTGATGCCCTTGCATGTGTAAAAACGCTCAATTTATAGCCTCAATCTCGGGTTCTAAACTTGGTAAACCATTGATGATAATTTTGGGCTGATTTGGAGGAGATTTGTCAGGATTTCAGATTGATTTAGTATGCCTTTAGTTATGGTGGGTACTGGATCTATTTTGAGGACGATTTTGGTTATGGTAAACCCTAATTTTCGCGATTTGGGTCACGATTTTGGAATGGTTCTTGCTATGGCAGATTCTAAGAAAGGAACATGGTATTTTGGTTGTGATCTGGTGGGATTTAGGGCGTATGGGTAAGGGAGGCGGCGAACCAGAGATTCTAGGGTTCTTAGTATTCTTTTTTTTTTGAATCGTAGGCTGCTGGGCGAGGGGAGGATATAAGGGTTGAGGTAAGTGGGCTGCGGGTCAGGGAGGGAAGTAGTGGGATGGGCGACGGGCTGGTGAGTTGGGTCGCGGGAACTGGGCTGCGGGTTGGGGTAGTTGGGTTGGGCGAATTTAAGGGGTATTGGGCTAATAGATGGTTATTTAGTTTTAGGAGTTATTTTATAGGTGTATTAATTAGTGGTAAATTAAATTATTTAAATTGTGATTAAATTATTTAGGTGCTTTATTAGTCTAAGTTTGAGTTTAAATTATTATAAAAAATAAAGACGGGCGTGTCATTTAATTAATGCTCAATATCTTATAACGTGACGCCGTTAAAATCTTATTTATTACGCGTATTTTGCGATATTAAATTAAAATTGGATGGGGTTTAGATTATTATTAGATTATTTAAATGCTAAATGTAGATATGACATTTAAAGACCTCTTAATGCTTTTATAAATCTTATTTATTGTGCATTATTTATCAAAAATTTAAGATATCTTAATATGATTTTAGTCGCTATAATTATGAAAATTACTTTGCGTATTAATAAATGCGACTATGCTATTTAGCGCGACGTCATTGTTAAATTGTTTATTTTATGCATTTATTTATTTATTTATTTATTATTAAGAATTGTTTGAGTTTTCACTAATGAAAATAGGGCTTAAATTACGAATGATATTAATAAAATTGCTTGTTATTAAAAGATGAATGCGGTCACGAGACTCAAGGTGTGTTTAATACTCTACGTAAGATGCGGTACCATTATTAAATTGCATGTATTAATGTTTTATTTGTTGCGTTTTATTATAATAAAATTGCTGATATTATTTTATAAAAACTAGTGTAATTTTATAGTTAATGACTGGACGGGAGAGTCAAAATTGGGTGTCAACAATTATATATCATACTTTTGGAGGCTATGAAAGGAGGCAAAACATAAGATTGGAGACAACTTTGTTCAAGTTCTTTTCTTTCCCTTATTTTATTTCAGTGTATGTTGGATTGTAATTTAGTTCTTGACATGACAATGTTTAGGAGCTAATTACTTTAGTAGGGTTTTCCGTCGAATCTTCTTGAAACTCTTTCATATAGTTAATGCAGAGTTAATGATTTCCTCTTCTACATATTAAGATCTATTCAATATTGTTATGATTGTATGATAATTGACTGACCATTAATTGTCATAACTTGTATGATTTCGAATCGAGATCCGAGAGGTGAGATTTGAATATGTTGTAGTTTTCTAGACATATGTTAAAATCGTAGATGAAAGTACCCCGATACTTGTGTAGTATTTAAGGTTGTTGTTCTTAATCCTCCTGTGTGGTAAAACTTATCATAAAAATATAGAAGGTTTCTGTACAAGGTTGAGTTTTTATATGTTCTAACCGGAATATATAACATATTAGTTAACCTGCTATCTTAATAATAAGAAGAATCATTAGCATTGCATTAACACGTGAAAGAGTGTATAGTTGAGGAGATTGGAAGTCCTATTTCCTTCATAACTAAGGCTGGCCAGTGGGCCGGGCCGGGCCCACTGGGATCGAGATAGGCGGGGTCGGGACGGAGGAGTGGCTGGCCGGGGCAGTGGGACCGTGATCGCGGGACGATATCGTGTCCTTCCCGCACCGGTCCGGTGCGATTGGTCGGGACGACGGATCGGGGTCCTGACGGACGGATCGGGACGGGACTAAGCGCCCTTTTTTTAAATTTTTCCACTAAATTAAAAATATTAAATTACTAACAAAGTAACATATAGTCATATTATAGTGATAGTCATATACTCATATTATACTATTATAGTATTATACTCATATGTATTTATAAACTAAATAATTAAACAAAGACAAGAAGAGTGTAAAAAAAACATCCCAAGGCTGTGTTTGTGCCTCTTATATTATTAACTATTTGATAAATATAATAACTTAGGGGTTAAAAATAAATATAAAGGGGGTAGGGGGGTTGGGGGAGTGGGGGAAGCCAAAAATGGACGTTGTCTAACAGCCAAAATGTAAAATGATCGTTAGACAACGGCTATTTTTGATAAATGGCGGGACTGGGGCGGGATCGGGACTGGTGATGCGCGAAAAAATGCACACACTTTAACGCACGTGCACGTTATCGTGACAAGTAATATAGTCTTGGTAAGACCGAATATCGTCCACAAGGATTAGTGTTCAAGTACCAACTATCTATTTTTTGGTATCTATTTGGTAACCGATATTGATTTTGTTGTTTATAACTAACAATTATAAAAGCTAATTAACTATATGTTTACTTCAGTAGTGATGGGAATAGGGCTTCCACGTCTCCTCAACTATCCGCTTATGTTATTTATTAATGCAATGAATTATGGTTTTCTTCTCTTGGAGCTAGCAGGTTTACTAAATCGTTTTATACTCTCGTTAAGGCTATATAAACACTCAACCCCAGTATTGCTCCTTTCTACCTTTCGGTGATAAGGATGACTCTATAGGAGGATTAAGACCAAAAACCTAGTTAACCGTCACACGTCATGCGTAAAATTAGGGTTGTTAAGTCTCTCATTAACGCTACATAAGTAATTGAGGTATTTTCATCCCCAATCCAAAATATGTCTACCCAACTTACAGCATATTCACAACCTCCTCCTTTCGAAGTTTGATTAGAAATCATATAAGTAATGATAATTAGTGATCAATTAATTACCAAGCATTCAAAGCAATTATTGGATAAATCTCAACAAGAAGAAGAATAACCATAACATGCATCAATTCATAACATAAGTTTCTAGTGATTTAACATGGAAAGCCCTATAAAGGAATTAGTTCCTAGCCATTGACATGACAAGAACTAATTCAAGGTTCATCATAAAAACTGAAATAAAGGAAAGAAAAGAAAAGAAAATTACTAAGTTAAGGTCTCCAATCTTCAATCCAAGAATCCTTGTGTTGTGCAAGAAAGGGAACCCTTAAAAACTGCCTAGGGTTCTCCTTTTATAGGCTCAAAACCGCCTCTAACTTTTCCCTTCAGGCCTGGCCCAGAAAATCGTCATTAAACCTGATTTTCCCGCGTCGGCGCCGCGGCCCTGCTATCGGCGCCGCGGCGCCGGAAGTTCTGCGATCCTTCGGATGATTTGGCGCCATGCCCGCTCTCGTCAGATGTAGCGCGCGCCGCAACTTCGCGCCTTCGATATTAGGCGCCGCCCCCGCACCTATTTGCGATGGCGCGGCGCTGGTCCGTGCTTCTGCCCCGTTCGTCACTTTCTCGTCTTTTCAGCTCTGGAACCTCCACTTTTGCCCTCTTTTAGCTCCTTTTCCGCCATTTGGCCATTTTAACCACTTTGACTCAAAAGAAAGAAAATCTATCCTAATACTACACTTATTTGTACAAAAAGGGACAAAAGACTAACTAAAAATGACTCAAAAGGTGTATATAAAATACACCGATCAAATACCCCCAAACTTAACCTTTGCTCGCCCTCGATCAAAGATAAAAAGAAAGAAATAAAGACTCAAGAAAACGAAAATAAAAGATTCACTGACATTGATCACTTTTGCTGCATTTATGTTACTTAGAAAAACATGAAGATTAGTAGAATAATATGCAGGAACCTATAGCATGAAATTTTAGCACACTAAACATATTAAGCTCGATATTTCGCAAACTCGTTTTTATCATGCTTAATGGAAGTCAACATATTGAATCATGCTTGTAAAATAGAAAAAATCCTATGGCCTGTTTACTTGCTATTCTCCACTAATCCTGGATATGCATAAAAGAGATCTTCAGGACTTTTAAGGGTTGTAATGTAGGCTTATGTATAGGTAGGTAAAAATAGGCATTTAAGCTCATTTTTGTGTACCATAAGCTCTTTAGCTTTTCAGTGTTTCCCTTTTCTTTTGATTCTTTTCTTCACTTCAAATCTATCTTTCCCCTCTTTTGTTTTGGGAGAGTGAAGTGTATCATAATAACAGACACCCCCAAACTTAGGCTTTTGCCTAGTTCTTATTACTTTTTATCAAAGCATCACTTTTGTTCACTCTTTTTGTCTCTTTTTTAACACCATTTATTCCACTATTTCACATTTTTACTTATGACACAATTTGTGGGAGTATAGGGTGTCAAAGAAGAAGTTTCAATTTTTAGGCTCAATGGGGCTGACTAGGGATACTTTTAATGTCAGGGATAGAAAATAGTGGTACGAATTGGCTATCAAAGAAACGCCTGAGTCATCTCCCTAACATGCATATCCTAACTATTTCGCCTCAAATAGCAAGCAATCATAACACATAAGTTTTCATCATTTAGCATGCACAATTCAAGCAAGAACTCTAAATAGACAGATTTTGTGAGTTTTTGGCATATCAAACCTAAGTGTTTAGATAGTTGCTCTAATTCCGTTACATTATTCCACCTTACTTCACTAGGTGTTTCTAGTAACTACAGCATACATGATCTTTTGACAAACAATTATGACTCAAAAGAAAAAAATTTGTGACTCAAAAATACACAAAAACAACAAAAAGACTTAAACATACTTATAACAATAAGATACAAATAAAACACAAATAAAACACCCCCCCAAACTTAAATCACACATTGTCCCCAATGTGTGTAGACTCAAAGACAATAAAAGAAAACAGGACACTTACAGACTTGGCTAAAATGGTGGTGGTGGCGGTGGATAGTACTTTGAATTCCGTGAGGGGAGAAGGGTTCTGGATTTTTGATTTGGCGAAAGGGCCTTCGGATCGGGGCGTCTTAAAAAAAAAATTCAGATTTTTCACAGAGCGCCGCGCTCAGAAATTGCGCCGCAAGGCCTCGCGATTTTCTCAAAATCTTGGCTTCTTCTTTCGCCGCTTGCTCCCGGCTTTCACTTGCCAACACAACACGCATAACTACCTCCGAGATCGTTTCTAAATAAAAACTACTATATTTAAAGTGAAAATAAATCAAAATACCTTGGGTTGCCTCCCAAGTAGCGCTGTCTTTAACGTCTTTTAGCCGGACGCAAGTTCCTTAACTCAATAAATGTGGGGTGGATTAACCCCACAACTAATCCATTTTCTCCACATTTTTCGTTTTCTTTTTCTTCTTCTCCTCTTAGCATTATCGTTAAGGGAAAGTTCAGGAACACATACCTGCTTTTGTGGAGGTTCGGCAATCCATACCTGCTTTCGTGGGCTCATCTCCCTTGGTTTGACTTGTACGGGCTCACAGGGAGGTTTGATGGTGCTGATTGCAAAGCACCTGCTCATGGTTGGTGGCTCAATGATGTGTTTAAATACTTTAAACACCATTTCTTCCTTCTCCACCCTCAGTGTCAGCTCTCCTCTTTCTACATCGATCAAGGCTCTCCCTGTCGCTAGGAATGGTCTCCCCAATATGATAGGGATTTCTGCATCCTCTTCCATGTCAAGAATGAGGAAGTCCGCAGGAAAAAAGAATTTTCCTACTTTAACAATCACGTCCTCAATATTCCCTCTTGGATGAACCACTGTCCTATCGGCTAGTTGTAGGCTCACTGTGGTTGGTTTTGCCTCACCCAACTCCAATCGTTTAAATACCGATAACGGCATCAGATTTATACTTGCCCCTAAATCGCACAGAGCCCTGTTGCATGTCACCCTGCCAACTGTGCAAGGTAGTGTAAAGCTCCCTGGGTCTTTTAGTTTAGGGGGCAACTTTTTCTGTAAGATAGCACTGCACTCCTCCGTTAGTGCTACCATCTCTTACTCTGTCAGTTTCTTCTTCTTCCCTAAGATCTCCTTCATGAATTTGAAATAGGAGGGCATCTTCTCCAACGCTTCTATAAAAGGTATGTTGATATGCAGCTTTCTGAATGTCTCCAAAAATTTGGAGAATTGTTTATCAACTGCCTTCCGCTGTAATCTCTGGGGGAATGGGATCTTCTATGTATACTCCTTCTCTGGAGTTTTCTCTACTACTGGGCGAGATTCAACTACCTTCTCTTTTTCTATCTCTGCCCTTTGCTCAACTACTGGCTTAGGTGACTGCTGCTCCAACTGTTTGCCACTTCTCAACTGTACTACCTGGCATTGCTCCATCGGATTCACCTCTGTGTTGCTTGGCAGTGTACCCTGTGGCCTGCTGTTTGCTTGCTTTGCTAGCTGACCCACTTGTGTTTTCAAGTTCCTGAACGAGGATCTAGCTTCTGTCACGAACTGGGTCTGGGCGTTGGTGAGTGCCAACAAAGTTGCTCTCACTGCCGGCTTTTCTGGCCGGGATGTGTATTAAATTGTTGAAGGTGAGGCTTGAGTGAAGGTCACTGATTTTGGTTCACTGGTTTTGCATCGCCCCTATATTGATTCTGCTTCCCCTGGTCTCCTCTCCATAAGAAATTCGGGTGATTCCTCCACCCTGGATTATATGTGTTGAAGTATGGGTTGTTCTGTGGCCTCTGATAATTACCCACGACCTGACACTCTGCCTGCTCAATTGGCATATTATTAAGATCAGCTGAAGGACACCTATCGAATGTATGTGGGCCACCACATATTTCACAGCTCTTAGGCATCTGCACTGCATTCACTGATACTGTATGTTGCTGCAACTGTTTCGTCAACAAGGCCACTTGGGCATTCAAGGCAGCAATGACATCTATTTCGTGGACTCCCACTGTTCTCCTCCTACTAATTGATCTCTTCGTGATACGGTTGTTGGTGGCCATATCTTCTAATAATTTGTGGCGTCGTGGGCTGTTTTCCTCATGAATGTCCCACCGCCGCATCTATAATGGTTCGGTTGTTCCACGAGCAGTTATAGAAGATGTGGACCAAGTTCCACAACTCAATGCAATGGTGTGGGCATTTTCTCTGCAAATCTTTGAACCTTTTCCACGCTTCGTACAAGGACTCTCCATCTACTTGGTAGAAGTTATTTAGCTCCCCTCTCAATTTCGCTGCTTTGCACGGGGGAAAGAATTTGGCCAAAAATTTCCGTGTCAGCTCTTGCCATGTAAAAATCGAATCAGCTGGCAGGGAATTCAACCATACGTTTGCTCTATCCCTAAGTGAGAAGGGAAAGAGCCTCAATCTGACGGCATCATCAGTAACACCGTTATATCTGAAAGTTGCACATAGCTCCAAGAAATTAGCTATGTGCATATGTGGATCCTCTGATGGCAGTCCTCCGAATTGCATCGTTCTCGCACCGTGCTCTAATCGCCGGTTTGATTTCAAAGTTGTTTTCTCCTATTGCAGGGAGCCTAATACATGCTCAGGTTCGCTCACCTCGCAAGACGTAGTCTCCCAAGCTTCTTTCTGGGCTTGCACTCTCCTCGACATCCACGGTACTCGCGAGGCATTCACGGGTTAGGTTGATTTTCACCTAACCCTTCTCTCATCATATTGTTATTACGACACCGCCCATCTCAACTAAGGCCGAATCACTGGTTCTTTCTGCTCAATTTACGTTTTCTCAATCTCGGATTGAAGGAACAAGAGTGTCTTCCCTCTTCTCCTTCGCATAAACCGATTTCTGAAATGATCAAAAATGCACAAACAGATCACGACACCCTGATTTTTACCGAAAAATAACAAAAAAAACGTAAAAATAAAAAAAAATTAAAAACCAAATTAGAAATTAAAAATAGATAACTTGATATTGAACTATGCCTAATCCCCGGCAACGGCGCCAAAAACTTGATGCGCGAAAAGATGCACACACTTTAACGCAAGTGCACGTTATCGTGACAAGTAATATAGTCTTGGTAAGACCGAATATCGTCCACAAGGATTAGTGTTCAAGTACCAACTATCTATCTTTTGGTATCTATTTGGTAACCGATATTGATTTTGTTGTTTATAACTAACAATTATAAAAGCTAATTAACTATATGTTTACTTCAGTAGTGATGGGAATAGGGCTTCCACGTCTCCTCAACTATCCGCTTATGTTATTTATTAATGCAATGAATTATGGTTTTCTTCTCTTGGAGCTAGCAGGTTTACTAAATCGTTTTATACTCCCGTTAAGGCTATATAAACACTCAACCCCAGTATTGCTCCTTTCTACCTTTCGGTGATAAGGATGACTCTATAGGAGGATTAAGACAAAAAACCTAGTTAACCGTCACGCGCCATGCGTAAAATTAGGGTTGTTAAGCCTCTCATTAACGCTAAATAAGTAATTGAGGTATTTTCATCCCCAATCCAAAATATGTCTACCCAACTTACAGCATATTCACAACCTCCTCCTTTCGAAGTTTGATTAGAAATCATATAAGTAATGATAATTAGTGATCAATTAATTACCAAGCATTCAAAGCAATTATTGGATAAATCTCAACAAGAAAAAGAATAATCATAACATGCATCAATTCATAACATAAGTTTCTAGTGATTTAACATGGAAAGCCCTATAAAGGAATTAGTTCCTAGCCATTGACATGACAAGAACTAATTCAAGGTTCATCATAAAAACTGAAATAAAGGAAAGAAAAGAAAAGAAAATTACTAAGTTAAGGTCTCCAATCTTCAATCCAAGAATCCTTGTGTTATGCAAATGCGAACCCTTAAAATCGCTTAGTGGTTCTTCTTTTTATGTGCTCAAGACTTAACTTTTTCCTTCAGTTCGCCCGTAAAATCGCCATTAAACTTTTTCGATTTCGGCCAGCCCGCGCTGCTATGCCGCTTGCGGCGGAAGTTGCGATCCTTCGGATGATTTGCGCCGCGCCGCTCTCGTTGTGCGTAGGCGCGCCGCAACTCGCGCTTCGGATATTAGGCGCCGCGCCGCACCTATTTGCGATGCGCCGCGGTCCGTCCGCTTCGCCTGCTCGCCACTTTCTCGTCTTTTCAGCTCTGGAACCTCCACTTTTGCCCTCTTTTAGCTCCTTTTCCGTCATTTGGCCATTTTAACCACTTTGACTCAAAAGAAAGAAAATCTATCCTAATACGACACTTATTTGTACAAAAAAGGACAAAAGACTAACTAAAAACGACTCAAAAGGTGTATATAAAATACACCGATCAACCGACCGACGGTCTGTCCTAGCGGATCGGGCCCAAGGGACCATACCATGTCCGTCGGCTCGAGCCCGGACGCTTAATTTTTAATTTAATCGGCCGGACGGACGGGACCGGACGGACGGATCGCCTACCTACCATCGTCACCTATTCATAACTGTTATAAACCCAAAGTATTATAATATTTAGTTTATTTTCTGCACTTCATAATTCTTAGTTATAATTCTCAAACTAAAGAACGTCAACCAAATAGATACCATAGGATAGATAACCAGTACTTGACAAATCAGTCTCTGTGGACGATAAACTCGGTCTTACAGATCTTTATTACTTGAACGATACGTACACTTGCGTAAGCATCTAGAAATATCACAACAATGTGTGCCTGTAAATTATATCATAAAGTTAAATTGTTTCTAAATATAGAAATGTGACATTCTTTTTGGGACAAATAAAAAAAGAAATGAATTTATTGAGACGAATGAAGTAGTATTTTAGAAAAATTATAATCTGGGATTAAGATAATATAGATTCCAAATTGAGGAATTTAGGTGAAGAAAATGAGAAGTTGTAAGGAAGACTAATTATGAGTCGAAGTTGGAATAAATTAAGGAAAGTGAAAGGACTTGCAAGTATATAAATAGGAATAGGAATTCAACAATTAATTACGAATGGCGATTTATAAGATGCATGAAGTGAAGTCTTATGTGCATGGGGAAAAGGGAATATTGTTTCATATTCTTCGTTAGGTATTGAAGATGGATGAGGCTTTACATTTATTCGTCTAATCTTTCACTTTTCTACATTATTAATTTGACATGCATGCACGAGTGGACTTAGCTATAGTATAGTCGTATTAATTAATGATGCTACCACTGCTATCAATCTTATTTCATGTAATGCACTTTGATTATACCTAGAGTTTAAGAAGAAGAAAAAAAACAGTACAATATAAAATAAATTATAATTTTTTTTATTAGAGTAAAATATAGAATTTAAGTTAAATTATTCTAAATATAGAAATGTGTCATTAAATTTTTAAACAATTAAACAAAATTAAAAGTACATTAGGTAAATTGGGACAGAGAAAGCAATTCCTGTATATGCTATATAATACAGACTTCTACATCTTCTTCCTCCGAAAAAAACTTTGTTTCGGAATAGTGTTAATGGAAGGGTTCTAGCTAGGCTTCTAGCATATATAAAGTGAGAGTTAGTGAAAATTCCAGATATTCTTTAATTAAGAAGGAAATTACTAGATATTCTAGTCTAGTCTATGGGTTCGAAGTGCATTTCAAAAAAATGCACTTCCATTGTCATAGAATCTTTGTTTGATGACATAATTTACGAATTTATAACACACTTTCTTTCACAATTTCGTTAATTATATCATTGTATATACTACTTTTAACAACATTCAAGAATCCAAATTCATGTGAATAATCAAATCGTAATGATGATATATATATTTCATCTATGAAATTTTGTCAACAATTAATTTAATATTTACTACTTTTGTTAGCCGCTTAGATATGTCGCTCGGAATGTGGCATGGCTGTGACAAGAATTCTGCATGTTGTTCCTTGTCATAGATCAATGTAGGTGCGAGAAATAACATGATATTAGTGCCAAGGCAAGGGAACTTAGTGCCCAGACAATGTCATAACAATAAAACTAAATCCAAAAGGCCCTAAAACTATTCTGAGTATTGGAAAGGCTGATCGTTAAGTGCGCGACTTGACTTCCATACAGGGACAAACCTCGGGCATAAGAAGTTTACGCTCGAGACAACTTCAGTTATCACTGATACAATACACAAGTCAAATTGACATCTCGAGCACAATCATATTATACGGGGTAAAAAAAACAAGTAGCACTTCCAATAATGTCGGTAATAATGATAATACTATTCAAATATTAAGAGATAAAGCAGGGCTAGATTTTCCTGATTTACTTCATGTCGATGTATACATAATACATGCATATGCTAAATTTAGTTGTTAAAGATAAACTAATATTTGCTATCTTACTTGGGAAAATTAGAATGCAAACTGCATATAGTCTTTGTCAAAAACATCATACTGAGCGGACTGCAGTTGGGAACTTGGGGGCCTATTCTTGATTAGGAAAAAAGACATGAAATATCTCACAAAACAGAGTTGTTATCTAATGAGAGAAAACCAAAGAGCTAGCTTTACTCATTGAACAGAGCTAGTTACACGAAGCTGTGTTGTCTAATGGGAGATGAGACCACTAGTGGTACGATATTAGGGAGAGTTTTACCTCTTTAGTGGGTCTATCTGACACAACCTGAATTAGTCAGACGCTTCAGATATTTCTTACACGGCGTAGATACCTTCCATAACGTTGCAACCCTTGAAGAAGAGAAATTTCAAGACTTCTACAACTTAAATAGTTATAGCTCATCGGTATCTTTGTAAAATGCACAAAGAAAAATCTGTATCATGAGTCCAAAATCAATTAGAACCATGTCATAAATACAAACTATTGCAAGTGCCTCTGCATGTGGTGATTGCTAAAATAAGAAAGCCCCTGACAAAGCGTTATTGAACAAACAAATGCAAACCATAATCATGTTATAATATGCTATTCAATCTCCTTCTAACAAGAAAAGGGAACCAATTGAAGGGTTCTCAAAGCTCAAAGACAAAAGGGCTATGCAAAAATCAAGCAGACAGGGCAAGTAGATATTGGAGTGTGGTGCAAGTTTAGCACACATAGAAACTAAACAGAGCATCCCCAGGATAATTCTATGGATAGAGCTTTCAAGATTGCAACCCTTTTACCAAAAACTAATTCAAAGTAACATGACAGCGGCAGTGGTAAGATTTTCATTAAGGGATCCAGAATATAAAAAAGTAAATATATGAAGAAGGTAAGAGTACTCAACACATTATATATACATAAAAAAATAACTTTAACTTAATTTTCTGACGAACAAGGTCCCCTTCCGATACCCTAGCTCCGCACATCGTAACATCCAGGAATAACAAGACCATATACTTGGAAGAACACTTATGTTGACATCAGAAAGCTCTAAAAGAAATCAAACGTATCTATCTCAATCTTGTGGCAACTTCATCTTCCAATCACATCAGAATGAACTTCGAAGGAGTAGGAAGACTACTCTGGCAAGTCGGATTATGGTGGCTCTAAAATCTTATATTCAATTCATCAATCAACCTAAATCAAATTTAATTTGTTTACAATCAACTACAAGTTAATCCCAAATTAGTTATGGTCAGCTTTTTAAGTCTTCTGCATTTCATTCTATACTGGTTCTTTAAGTATTCAAAAATCATCATACTCACAGGTCAATCTAAATGTTCCTTCACAGGGGATTCAACTAATCAGCTATTTTCTAAACAGACCATATATTATATGCAATTTTTTTTTTTTTAAAAAAAGATGTAAATATAATACTGATCGTCAACCTACAGTTTGTTTTCTCATTGGGATTCCGACCATCAATTCTTTGCTGAAACATTAGCTGAATCGAATTCATAAGCACATGAAAAACATAAAACACAAACGAATAAATATAGCTAAAATAGAGCAAATTCCAAATTAATACTCTTTTTTTGAACAAAAACTATGCATTAGTGATTAGACAAAACAAAAAACACATGTAAAACATCCAAAATTCTCTTAATTGGGAGTTTCTTTTTATCATCTTTCCTAATAATGAGTAAAATTCAGCCGACAAAAATAAAAAGGAAACATAAGTCCATGCACAAAGCATACTGCATTATTATCAGGTCCAGAGAAGGGCCCACTTCTAAGGAAATTAGTAACTACCTCCGCACCTCTCGAACACACGGACGTTGCATCATAACACAAAAACTGAATTAAGCAAAAAAAAAAAAAACTAAATTATTGTATGACGTGGCATGATCCGAGATTAAAGATCCGAACCCGAACAATCAGACTCCGTTGCCGGATCGGTAGCGGTAGAATTTTCCCAAGACATGGAGAGCAGTAACGAATCCGATGAAGCAAAGGCTAATAACAAGGACGACCGTAGGGCTGATCTTAAGACCGGGGGAATCATCGGTGTAGAATCGCAACATGTTGCTAGCGTTGCCAGAGCCTACTGCTCCGCCGACGCCAACACTGGCGCCAGCGGAGGAGGAACCGCCTAGCCTGCGGCGACGCATACCGGCTGTAGCGGCAGCAGAGCCACGGGGTGCGGCGGTACCCGGACGGGTGGTGGAGGAGGAGGTGGATTGGGAAGAAGAGCCTCGCGCCATTATTGGTTATTGAAAAGTATTGTTCGGTGTGAAGAGTGATTATTGTTATGATGTAATTTGAGGGAATATAAGAGAGGGTGAAAGTGTAATTATATGGGAAATTTAGAGGCGGTTAAGATGACGTGTTAACTTTGATTAGTTAGGCTGGTAATTACGTGGATAAACATGAGTGCATGGTGCACAACAAAACAAAGATATTTTGAAAAAAGGGTTGCCTTTTAAAAAAAAAGTAAAATAAGGTATTTTCTCCGTCTAAAAATACTTATGGTGTTTTTGATTTACACGCTCCTTAAAAATATTAATTAGGAGAGGTGTTTTCACTATTTTAGTCCTTACTTATGTCTTAAGATATAATATCTCTTAATTAAATATTTACAATCAACAATATATTCAGTATAATTTCACAAGTGTGTTCAGAAATGATACTACCTTTGTGTGAGAGGTTGTTTCCGACTGAGCTTCAGCTCAAAAGAAATAACAAATGTACAAAATAAATATCAATACATATTAGCAAAAAAACTATCTGACTACCTAAATCATACGACCACAAGTAGACAACACTCTATTACCTGTTAACCTTCTACCCTAATTCTTGACATCTATCCCTTTTTATCCAAGATTATGTCTTCAGGCAACTGGAGTTGTACCATGTCATATACTAATTAATCACCTTCGATCGATTCTTTTTCGGCCTACCTATACATCTTCTAACTTCTTTTATAGACAACCTCTCACACCTCCTCACTAGTGCATCCTCATACCTTCTCTTTACATGTCCGAACCATCTCAATTTCATTTAATTCCCTCATCTTGTCCACTAATTGAGGTCACTCTCATTTTGTCCTGTATAACTTTGTTATTAATCATATCTCTCTTAGTATGTCCACACATCCATCTAAGGATCCTCATCTCCGCTACATTGGGCATTCTTGATTGGCCAACACTTTGTTTATACAATAGTGTTGATCTAACAAACACTCTGTAGAACTTACTTTTAAGCCTTGGCGACACATTTTTATCGCATAGTACCCAAGATATGAGCCTATGTTTCATCCAATACGATGTGCAACATCATCATCAATCTCTCTATCTCTCTTGATTATGAACTCAAGATACTTGAAGTTTTATGTCTTAGGTATGACTAGTGCTGCCAGATAACGAGAGCCCAACCGATCATTAAAGGAAATATGTCAAAAAGTACGAAAATGCCATGCCCCAAATCATGTCCTGAGCGGAACACGACACTTGATATCTTGTTGCATGTGACCAAGTGAACCATATGTCTTGTTGTCAACATGGGCATCAAAACATGCTAAAGAAATTATTTAAACATTTAAAATATGGTTTTGAAATAACGGTCTGAAAATATAATAGCGGAATCATCTGAGTAAAATATGATAAGTCTAAAAATACTGATGACATGACATGATACTGAAATAGTCTATGAAACCTCTAAAACATGAGTCTACAAAACTGTTTGCTAGGAAAAGGCACTGGCATACCTCTGCTAATAAAATATAATCATAAAATAACTAGACGGGCACTCCAAATGAAATGGAGCTCACTGTTGCGATATTTCTAGATGCTTACACAAGTGTACGTATCGTTCAAGTAATAAAGATCTGTAAGACCGAGTTTATTGTCCACATAGACTGGTTTATTAAGTACCGATTATCTATTCTATGGTATCTATTTGGTAACCGTAGTGTTGTTTGATATTTAAAACTAAGAATTATGACTAAGTGCAGAAAATAAACTAAAGATTAGAATACTTTGGGTTTATAACAGTTATGATGGAATAGGGCTTCCAATCTCTTTAACTATTCACTCTTTCACTTGTTAATGCAATTGCTAATGATTCTTCTTCTTATTAAGATAGCAGGTTAACTAATTTGTCATTATATTCCGGTTAGGACATACAAGAGATCAACCTAGTGCAGAAACCTTTTATATTTCTATGATAAGTTTTACTACACCGGAGGATTAAGAACAATAACCTTTAAATACTACACAAGTATCGGGGGTACTTTCGTCCACGATTTAACCTATGTCTAGAAAATTACAACATATTCAAATCTCACCTTTCAGACTTTTGATTCGAAATCATATAAGTGATGACAATTAATAGCTAGTTAATTATCAAGCAATCATAACAATATTGAATAAATCTTAATATGCTGAAGAAGAAATCAATAATCAATGCATTAACTATATGAAATTTTTTTAAGAAGATTCGATGGAAACCCTACTAAAGTAATTAGCTCCTAAACATTGTCATGTCAAGAACTAAATTACAATTCAACATAATTGAAATAAAATAAGGTAAAGAAAATAACTTGAACAAGAGTCTCCAATTGTCTTGCCTCCTTCTTAGCCTCCAAAAGTATGATTTTAGGTTATGGTACAAGGTATGATATAATGAGCAGGGTTTTAGGGTTTTATATCTGAGAACAATTGCGTTTCAGACCCTTTTACCCCTCTGAAATTCTAATTTTGTCCCGGTTCAGCGTCGTGCCGTGTGCTGAAATTCCCGACTCTACGAACTTCCGCCATAGTCACTGTCAGATACGCCATGGCGCTGCAGCCTGGCGCTGCTTGGCGCTATGCACTTCTTAGGCTTCATTTCTTGAGCTTTTCTTGTGTAATTTCATCCTCAAAAATAGTATCTTCTCCTTTATAACCGTTGTGACACAAAATGAAAGAAAAACACACATAACACTATACTAAACGCAAAATAAAAGAGTAAAATACTCACTAAAAATGACTCAAAAGTGTATACAAAATACACTTAACACTCACTGAAATAGTCATACTAAACAGATTCATCTCCCTAAAACTCAACACCTGCATCGTGAAGTGCACGCCCCATGTAAAGGGACGTTAGTACATTTGAATTGTACCGTATATAAAGCAATTGAAAGAATTAGTAGGCACATGAAATAATAGGAACATGAACTGAAACTAAAAACTAAAAACATGAACATGAGTATAAAAATATTAGTAAAAGTCTAAAAATTGTATATCTATGGGAGAGCATTAGCAATACCGACATGAACCACCACATGTGAACATGGAGTCTGATCTCTGCCCGATCAGCTAAGTTATCTCATACTTTTCCGGAGTACGAGATATGAACATAAACATGATGGATCCAATAAATAATCTGAAGGTATCGTCCTATGGCGGATCGACCCTTATCCTATGTTGGCATATGTAATTTAAGGCTATCTGAGCCTTCTCGATAATCTGTGCAACTCCCAAAATATGTACCTGGAAATAGTTGGCTTGAAAACCCATTAATTACATGAAATAACTTGAAATCATAACTTGTAAATTTATAATTTAGCATGTGAAGAAATACATAATATAACTTGTCTAAATCATGACAAACATATATGACTTCATGAAATTGAGTGATAATAATCATAACTTATATTTAAGAACTCATGAAAATCAAAATATGAACTTAGCGAAGCCAAGACATAACATGGAATATAATTATACATGTATAGAAGGGTTATCATCAACTTGAATAAAATCCAAGGTTATGCAAATTCATGGTTTCATGTCAAAAGATCAGGTCGTTCTAAGCCTCCCAAGGTTTTATACTACAACATTTTGTTGAAGAGAGCTATCGAGGGAGAAAGAATTAGAGAAATATATGAACCAGAGGTTGGAGATTGCACTATCAGATGTGAGGCCAAAAACTATTGATGATTTGAACAGACCAAGGAGATCATTTCTCATTGCATTAGTACGAGGAAAAGATGAACATTTAAACAGGCTAATTGTCCTGTCTTCGAAACCTATTCCATTTGAGAAACAACATAGGGGAAAGGGTTAACAAGGAGACAATATTTTTATTATTTACCTGCCTAATTTGACGACGAATATTCGAATATGGAAAGCTCTAAATTCAGACGTGGAAAGTGCAAACCTGCATATTATTAGGACTGTGCTGAAAGCTGATCCAAGTATGGTAAGTAAATTTCTTTCTCTTTATTGTAACAATATTGTGGACTCTCCCCTTTTAGTGTTTCTCTTCCATTTTCATTGATTAAGGTTTATGAATTTTTTAATCATTTGCAGGGTGAAGAAAATTGTGCTTTTTGTTCATTCAGAGAAACTAGAACTAATGCAAAATCATTTTCAAGGACCACGATTGAGTTCATTGGTCTAAATCTAAAACCCTATTCTATTTGGAGACTAACTATACAACTATATTAATATTACACTACTAATTAAAGAGCAAGACTAAGTTTAATATATACCAAATATACAAGGGAAATATAATGGAAATCGGACACTGCTGGGCCGAGTCCTTCTTGATGTAAACTGGATACTGCTAAGCCGATTCCTTCATGGTTTTGACTATGTAAATATATTCAATATACATACAATATACATGTATATCATATGTATATTGTATGTATATTTAATACACACTCGCAGTCATAGCGGACGGTCTTCGTACGCTGAGACTGTCTCTAAAATCTTCAAAAATGATCGAGGGAAAACACTTTGTAAAGATGTCTGCAATTTGATATTTGGAAGGGACATGGTAGGCACGTACTTATCCTCGAGCTACCTTTTCTCTAACAAAGTGAATGTCCATCTTTATAAGTTTAGTGCGCTGGTACTGAACCGGATTACCAGAAAGGTAAATGTCACTAATTTTATCACAATACACCAATGTAGCTTTCTGAATAGGACAATGGAGCTCTAAAAGAAGATTACGTAACCAACATTATTCAGAAACTACATTGGCTACCCCTCGATACTCGACATCTGCACTCGAACATGAAAGGCCCAGTTGCTGGACCCAGATCGAGAGCAGATGCAGTGATATTAGGACCAGCGGGCAGTGGGCCCACTAGTGGATTCAGGGCTCGAGATATGTCTGAAAAATGGTGAATTAAATACGGGGATATATCATCATCTAAAAAATTATACAAACTAGGCACGAGACTTTCTACCTTAGCAAATGGAAATTGGGACTCATAAAAAATAACATGACGACTAATAATGATTCGATTAGATGACAAATCAAAATATTTATAACCACAGTGATTTGACGGATAACCCAAAATTACACAAGGAGTAGAACGGACCTGAAGTTTGTTAATTGTGGTGGATGGAAAAAAGGGATAACACAAACACCCAAAGACCCTAAGATGGGAATACGAATGATCTTAATATATAAAATTTGAAGAGGGGACGAATATGTCAAACTTAGAAGAATGTTAAACAGATATGTAGCCATTTGTAGAGCATGATGCCAAAAAATTGGGGTACGAAAGAATGGACCAATAAGGTGCAGATAATATTATTAATGGTACAAATTTTAAATTCGGCTTTTCCATTTTGTGAAGACATATAAGGACAAGAAAAATGAAAATTTATCTCATTTTTAGCACAAAACTCCTGAAACTCCCCCATTGTCATATTATTTGTCATTATCACATTGAATATTTTTTATTTTCCGTTCGAATTGAGTTCTAATGAAAGCTCTAAATTTTAAGAAGATGGAAAAAACTTAAGATTTTTTCGCAATTGGAAACGTCCATAAAAATTTAGAGTAATCATCCAAGACTAAAACATAATAACGATGACCCATTGAACTGTGAACGGGAGATGTCCATAAATCGCTATGAATAATATCAAATGGCATTGAAGTATGAGAATTCGAGTCTACAAATGGCAACTTAATAATTTTTCCAAGAGAACAAGATTGACAATTTGGAGTACTACGAGTTCCCTTACATGAAATAAACTTATTTATATCTAAAGTAGATAAAATAGACGACCCGGATGACCTAGACGAGCATGCCACAAGGAAGGAGCAAGAGCTGCAAAAGTGGAAGGCATGACTTGGCGTGAGGAACCGAGACTTGGTGTGATTGAATAAAGATCCCCCCCTACTGTCACACCACATGAGAGGACTCCTCGTCTTGAAATCCTTCACAGAAAATCCAAAAGGATCAAAATCAATAGAAACCCAATTATCAGTGGTGAATTTTCGAATAGACACCAATTTTTTAATTAGTTTTGGGCATGAAGGGTATTTTTAAGACAAGTGGTGGATGGGGAGGAGACAAAGTTTTATGACCATAACCCTTAATTGGAATTGAATTACCATTACCAATAATTATACCACGATTACTGCTCAAATTGGAATAAGATGAGAGAGTACATTGGTCGGATGTTATGTGGGTAGTGACACCTGTGTCCATGTACCAATTTGGATCCGGTTGAGTCATTCAAAGCGTGTGCATTGCGGCTTCAATGACGGTTTGGGTGGGTCCCGCTACGTGATGGGCTTGAGATGGTCGGGGCCCAAGCATAACCTTGCCCGAACCGTGATGGGCACGAAACACTGATCTTGGACTCGGCTGAAATTTGGCGGGGCCCGATTTCGGGTAATAAGATGGGCCGCAGGACTGGGCATTGATTGGGGCCCACTATGGGCCCCACGTCTGCTGCTGTTGGTGACTGTTCCGAGGTCCGCCACCGCCACTGTTCCGATTGCAGTCGCGATTCTTGCTATTATTTTTCTGATTTTGACCCTTTTTACCACCACAGTTGTTGCGATTTTGGCTCGAGTTGGTGGAACCGAAAGGATAAAAATTTGACTCAGTCATCATGACGACAAGAGTAGCCCTGGTAGCCGCCTTCTTAGCCAACCCGACTTCTTCAAACGTAAGCATAGATCGGACCTGATTAAATTTCGGAAGAGGGTTACTTTGGCGAAGAATTGAAGCAACTCCGTTATAGGCCTCAGACAGGCGTTCAACTATCTGTAGAATGAGACGACTATTACTAACAGGAGCACCCACGTTGCGAAGTTGATCAGCTAAGTCCTTGAGTCGTTTGCAATAAAATGAAACATTTGAAAAATTCTCCATCTTGACTTGAGAAAATTCATGTTCAAGGGTAACAATGTGGGAATGACTGTTATCTTGGAATATATCACGCAAGCGATTCCAAGCCTCCATAGCTGTGGAGTTGGGTTTCATAATCGTTTGTAAAAGGTCCATGGAGATAGTGGCATAAATCCATCGGAGAACCTTTGCATCAAGCGTGACCCATAATTTTGGGTCGTCTGCTTTAGTGGGCACAACCTCCGTAGCCGTCGTATCACATGCCGTAGGAGTAGCCGGAGGGATTATGTGTTGGAGGACTTGATGTGACATCGCATGAATCTTGAATAATTCCGCCCACGTCTCTGTTACACCCCGTAGTTCCAGGGTATGTATACGAAGACGTTCGTACGAGAATACGACACAAAAATTGGAAAGGAAGAAAGATGTGATTTTTCGACGGAAAAGTTTCCGGATTTTGTGAAGGAAAAAGGTTCGTTAATGGGAATTGGATTCCCAGATTTGGTATTTGGACTTTTTGAAATATTTGAGAATTATGGAATTTTATTTCCGGAATTGGTCACGTGGGGCCCACGGGGAAAATTTACGGTTTTGTGGGGCCCACTTTTTTTCGGATTTTGGCATTACAGATATTTTCGGAAGATGAAATATTTTGGACGAGTAGGAGGGCGACACATGGCACCCCCCCCCCCCCTTGGTCTTGGACGTTCCACATGTCTCTTTAATGTGGTGGCCACATGTCTCAAAGTTGTGGTGGACACTTGGTTGGAAGAATCCACTCACACTTGGACCCAATCTTCACCTTACACTTGCTTTAATCCTAGCCCTTGATTTCTCTATAAATACCCCCCTTAAGTGCAAGACTTTATTCATCCACACTTAAAGATTTCCAAGCTTGAAAAATACTCCATCTCCTTTAGTGAGTGCTCTCGTTTTTGGCTAAGATCTTGACCAAAATGTTGTCCAAAAATTCTTAAACTTTTAAGTGTTCTTCCTTAGGGCGTTAGGAAGATTGTGTACCAAGAGTTAGAAAAGATTTCACACCCCTAGCCTTGAAACCTTGCCTTGGCCGAAAGTGGCCATTTTTAAAGCCTAAGTGTTCTTCACTTTTTGGAGTTGAAGTGCTAAGAAACGTTGTTTAGAAACTTCTAAGGGTTGCTTGGAGCGGGTTGGAGCGTAAGGAATTGGAGCTAAACGTTGCTCAGGATCGACTTATAAATCTTGGATAATTTTGGGCTTATCGAGGTAATGATCTTTGTCCCCCTATTGTAATTGGAGATTACATGTTATAGTAATGTATAGTTGAGTATACTATATATAGAATGAATATTGATAAGAATTGAACTGTATTTACATTGGACTGTATTTCTGACTTGTAGTATTATTATTGTAGAGAATTGTACACGTCCGGTTAGACGTGTAATCCCGTCTTATTTGTTGGGTTGGTCGCGGGCGTGGAAAGTGGAGGTTATTTATGTGGTTATGGGGGGGCGGTGCTGCCGAATTTTCCGTAGAATATGGAACCTTGTACTTAGAAATATTCTACGAAGGGATCTAGAAGTTAATAAACGTTTTATGGCCATTATAGGTTGAAGTACTACGAGTAGCGTATTCTACTTGAAGGGTGGAAAAGGCTAGCAGGTTTATAGTACTTTGGAGAATTTTGCTTATTGTCGATAATCGTCGCGAGGTATGTGAACCTCTTCCTATCCTTTCTAGCATGATTGTTGTGAAATATATATAGTGTGGTAGACGCACGTGTGTTTAAAGGAATTTGATTTTCCTTTTGTGTCCTTGACTTGATTCCAAAGTTAAGTGACTTGTTATGAAATATTAAGGACTTGAATTATGTTAAAAAGTTGTAAAACCTCATTCATGAGTAATGGGTGTGTGGTCTTTTAAAGAATAAAGTTATCTTGATTTCGAAAATGAGAATAGTTGTCCTTGGTTGGTTTAAAACATAAAGTGTTATAATAGCTTTATGAGAAGTTATTTATAACGACTTTATGAAAACAAAAGAATGGTTTTATCATTGGATTTAAAATGATAACTTGACATTTTAAAAGTTGGAGGTTGGTTTCCTTAAAAGATATGATTTAAAGATTAGGAGACTGATTTTTGAAAGTAAAGAGACTTGACTTATAAACAACTTGATTTTGGGAAAGGAGAAGTAACTTGATTTAAAGGCATAGGTTACTTGTTTTTAAAAGAGTAAGACACTTGGTTTTTAAAAAAAAATATATTGCTACTTGACTTTAAAAAGGAAAAGTGTCTTTGTTTTAAAGGAAGGCATGGTTTTGTCTTAAAATGGTTTAAAAGGGAAGGCATGCTTTTGTCTTAAGATTGGTTTAAAAAGAAGGTATGGAAATTGTTTTGGTTTACTTAAAAAGATAGTTACTCTATTTTGATACTACGGGTATCGTGTGACTTTTGTGAAAGAAATGAATCTTTTTTTTTTAGAGTTGAAGTATGTAGTACTTTAGGGTTAAAACCCGGATTAGTTGACATGAAATAAAAGTACCTTGTGTGAGTAACTTGACTATGTTGGCTTGTGATAGCCTTGTAATACTTTCTTGTTGGTTTGATAAGTAAACGTGTTATGATGCTACGTGTGTTAGTGTCTTGTGATGTTTGTGTAAGGGGGTTTTCTTGTTGTGCTTATGTTGTTTAACGATAAGCAGTTGTGCTGGTATTATATCACTTACCCCTCTGACTTGTTATGCCGAGGGTTAGCCGCCCCCGATGCGAGGAATACCTCATGCGGGTCCATGTGACCTATGCGGAGCTGCGGGAGTTCCAGGATGATCACTCCGGGTGTGTTACGCCGATGCGAGGAATACCTCATGCGGTCCATGTGACTATGCGGACTGCGGGAGTCCAGGTTGATCTGAGGTTAGCTACCCCGTCACGAGAATACCTCATGCGGACCTAGGTGGTATATGCGTACTGCGGAAGTTCCAGGATTAGGCTCGCATAATGATACTATGGGCGATTGGCCTTGCTTCGATCATTAGCGGCCTAGAAAATACCAGTTACGTTATATCTATTTTGCTCTTGTTTATGCTGTGGCACTATGTGCGGTTAAAAATTGGTTGTTAAATGCGTATTTGTGGCCCGGTTTTAAAATGTTATGATTTTATTTCATACTTTCTGATTTCACATACTTGGTACTGTTATCTTGACCTCGCCCGAAGTGCGTTCATCTGCGGTGAGGTACACCGATTGTCGATCCTCGCCATGGATCACGATTGATGTTTTGGAAGCTCCGTTTCTCCGGAGGCTTATCTTTTGGTATATTCCCCTGTCGTTGTAGGTACTTACATTCAGGGGTATGGCGGGGCCCTGTCCCGTCGTAGTTGTGGTTACATTCTTAGAGGTCTGTAGTACTGTTGTGGGCAGGGTTTGTAAAGGATGTAACTGTTCAAGTTTTTATTTATATATACAGAAAGGTAACCGTTTTGGTTAGTCTGTTTTCTCATTTCACTGTTTATCTTTTATGAGTTTTTATTTCCGCTGACTTTCTCTGATGTTGTATCACTAGGGTGCCCGGGGTAAGGCACCAGTCGCGGGCCCGAGGTCGGGTCGTGACAATCTCATATTGAACATTTTCTAGGTCAAGAACAACAGGAAGAACACTCTTGATGTTAGAAACTTTAAGGGCATGATGAAACGTGTTCTTATCAGTCATGGTGAATAGAACACGAAGATTCGGAGAAGAGAATTTGTGAGGGAGTTTTTGGAAGAAAAGCTTGTCTCAATTTTAGGGAAAATCCGAGAAAGGGGGGAGGGGGGATTATCACGTAATTTGAGAGAAAAGAGAGGAGCGGAAGCAAGGTAAAAATAATCTAGACTTTTGATACCATGAAATAATTAATTCCTTAATCATTCTTATTGAGGAAAGACATATATATACAAGTTACATAGAAAAATCATTTTCCTATTCTACATCTAAAACCGTATTCTATTTGGAGACTAACTATACAATTATGGTAATATTACACTACTAATTAAGGTACAAGACTAAGTCTAATATATACCAAATATACAAGGGAAATATAATGGAAATCGGACACTGCTGGGCCGAGTCCTTCTTGATGTAAACCGGGGCCGATTCCTTCATGGTTTTGGCTATGTAAATATATTCAATATACATACAATATACATGTGTATGTATATTTAACAGTTATAATGTCACGACCCGACCGGGCATGGCGGTGCCCTACACAGGCACTTCTGATATACATCAGAGAATAGTAGCGGAACATACCTACATTTCAAAAGAAATAAATAACAGGCTAGCCGATAAGGCCACCTTCCAAAAATATATGCGTAACCCAAAAGCAGTTACCTCTTTTTTTTTTCCTTACACAACCTAAATCCACAAGATATGACTACAGACCTCTAAGAATTTTGACATAACAATCATGTTGGACAGGCCCCGTACCACGAATGTACATAAATCTACAATCTCATGGAACCGTACCAAAAGACAAAGCCTCCGGAGAAATGGAGCTTTTCAAGAACTGAACAGTGATCCTAAGAGTGTGGATCAACAAGCTATGTACCTCAACATGCGGCATGAACGCAGCCCCCCGAAGGAGGTCAGTACGAAATATGTACCAAGTATGTGAAGTTGAAAATACTGTAATGAAATCATAACAGTCTATATAAAGCTGGAGACATGTATGATAACCAAAATAACAGTACACTGTGCCTTGCCAAAGTAAAAGTAATGAAAGTCAGTTTTACCTTTTAAAGACTATTTCAACACATGAACAATAGTCACACAGGGCTACGGACGCAAGCCCTCAAATATCGTAGCGTGCCCGTGGAATCCCCCATCACTACCGACAGCCATAAGTGTAAAATATAACCATGTGACGCGCCCGTGGCATCCCACCTCACTGTCGGCGTACACATATACAATGCATATATATATATATATATATATATATATATCTCATGCCCGTGGAATCCCACATCACTGCCGAAAGCCTTAAGTGTAACATATAACCATGTGACGCACCCGTGACATCCCACCTCACTGTCGGCGTACACACATACAATACATATATATATATATATATACCTCATGCCCGTGGAATCCCTCATCTCGGGTATATGACTTCATGGAGAGCTAATCCATGGGGTAATAATCGTATATAACATGCCCGTGGAATCCCTCATCTCGGGTACATGTCTTCATGGAGAAATAATCCATGGAGTAGTCGTACATAACATGGTCGCAGGCCCCGGAATCCCTCATCGTATAAGCATGGCCATGGGGTAATAATCATATATAACATGCCCGTGGAATCCCTCATCTCGGGTACATGTCTTCATAGGGAGCTAGTCCATGGAGTAATAGTCGTACATAACATGGTCGCATGCCCCGGAATCCCTCATCGTATAAGCATGGCCATGGGGTAATAAAATAAATCCGGGAATCTAACCCGCCTCGCAGTTGCGTGCCGGAATCCCATATCGTATAAGCGTGTCAGGAGTAATAAAACAATCGAATCTAACGCGTCACGGTCGCGTGCCGGAATCCCACATCGTATAAGCATGTCCAAGGATCAAGCATAATGGAAGCATACGTGGAATCCACATCACCGTCAGATGCGTCAAGTAAACTTACAACAAGACAGCCGACCCTCCAACCGAGAGCCGCGACAGCGTAAAAATATAATACTTACACTCAAAGGCTATCACCAGCACATATAGGCAAGTTCATAAAATCTTTAGACTTTCATTTATATACTCAAGGCACTTTCTTATTACATAAAAATCCGGGAATTTAACCCAAAGTACTACGTACTTCCATTATTTTCAAAAGACTCATTTTCATATAAAATCCCAAGATACTAACACCCGTAGTATCAAGACTTGTTTACATTTCACATAAGTCACTGTACTTTTAGAAATACATTTCTCGGCTTCTAAATCAAGTGACCCTTACTTTAAAACTTAAGCAAGTGATACCTTTAAATCAAATTGCCCTTCCTTATTTCAAGTCATTCTTTGTTTATATTACTAGAGAAAACCATTCTCTTAACCTTCCATAAAGTTATTATAACCAACTTCCCATAAAGCCGTTATACTAACTTTATGCCTTAGACTAATTCATTCTTTTTATAACCAAGAGACTTATACTTTCAAATCAAGTTACATAACTTTTAAAATACTTCAAGTCTCTTAACTTTAGAAATCAAGTTTCTTAACTTAGAATTTCAAGTCTCTTATCTTTAGAATATCAAGAAATCCATACTTTCTAAATCAAGTATTCTATACTTTAAAATCAAGTCATTTCTTCCTTTAAGAATCAAGTCCCATAACTTGAAAAATAAAGTTTCTTAACCTTTTAAGAATTCAAGGTTCATAGTCTTAAAACTTCGTACGTAAACTCTTTAAATTAAGTAACATATACTTTCATGCGTTGTAAATAGGTTATACTTGTTTATAACGATCTTATTAAAGCAGCCATGATCTAGAAAATGTAATACAATTTTGTCTTATCTTAGTTTCTATGCAGATGGAGGATTCTACTCATTTTAGTTGAATTGATTGTCGATACATTTTCTTTTATTAGCGCTGCAGTGGCTTGTTCGATACTTATTCTCATTCGTGCAGTAACTTAGCAAAGTCAACTTAACTCCAAATACCTCCTAACGACTCTTACCAACATCCCCCATAAGACTTGGTAAGAACTTAGGATAACTTAGACATAACTTTCACATAGAGTAAATCAACATACATACCTCTTAACTTCTAAGAGTAGAAGGAATCATGAAATAACACTACATGTATATTTCATACATAGAATCATGCCCAAAAGAAGGAAGAAGTTCACATACCTCGCGACGATTATCGACAAGTATCAAAATGCTCCAAAGTACTATAATCTTGCTAGCTTTTCCACCCTTCAAGTAGAATACGCTACTCGTAGTACTTCAACCTATAATGGTCATAATACATCTATTAACCTCTAGCTTCAAACGTAGAATATTCTAAGTGCAAAGTCACTAAATTCTACGGAAAATCGGACAACACTTCCTTTGTTTCTACATACTTTTCCACCTTTTTCAAGGCCCGATTTCAATAACCAAACACGCCACATTTAAGGCTCAATAATGTAGTTAACAATAGGGGATTACACGCCTACAAGACGTGTAAAATTCCGCCCCACAATTGATATCAAACTAGTCCAAAATACAATGCCATTCTCGGCCAAAAGGTGTAACAACATATCAACCTTTCCAATTCCTTTTCAATTCAAGGTGTTTAGTATAACATGTTATAAAGCCGCAATCGATTATAACAACTAAAATCTTCAAGTAGATAACATGCGACGATTCTAGTTATCGACCAAATTGTATTTCAATTTCAAATGGCTCACAATGTCATTTTGGCTATAGGCTTCCACTATCCATATTACTTATCAACCCTTAATACATATACCTCATGCTAGTAAAAATGTAAGGCTACAACAATATGTAATCTTATAACACTAAGAGAACAAGATTGTTACCTTAACGAGCCTTAATCCAACTTCAAGATCCGAAGTCGCTCCCTAGCAACTTAGAGCCTTTCCTTGACACTCAAATCCGCCACTTGAAGCCCTTAGAAGATCACCAACAACTTTCCTTTAACTTCAAATCCAAACCTAGGAACGTGACTAGGTTTTCACCTTGCGACTAATACGAAAACGACACTTTTCCGGGATATTTCTATTGAGATACCCTTACAATACCCTTAGGAACCTTGGTTTAAAGTGTGGAGATTATTGGACAACAAACGAATTTTTTTTCTTCCCTTGGAACCCTAAACCCGAGAGCACCTTTCATGTTCTTCAAGTTTTCTTGAATTTTTTTCTAAGTATAGAATCCTTGTCTTGCTACTAGTATACTTAAATAACACAATGGAGGGTCAAGATGAAAACAATTGGGTGGCTTGGATCCAATTCACTTAAAAGATCTAGCCAAGTGGCTCTTGACTAAGTCAACAATATCAAGCTCTAAGCTTAGCAAGACTTGGTAATCTTAGCCTTGGTCAAATGACCATTTTGTCCATGTCCATTTCGTCCAAGACCAATTAAGGGGGGGGGGTGACATGTGTCGCCCTCCCATTCGTCGCAATATTTCGTTTTCCGACAATTCCTTAATTCCGATAAATTTTTACTAGTCTCAAATCTTATTATTTTTGAGTTCATACGTACGTTTTTATAAACATGTCCTGGAAATACGGGGTGTAACATATAAGTTGTATTTCAGCAAGAGTATAGTCACCAGAATTCTATCAAGCTAATTTGGGGTCCTCTTGGAACTGGAAGCACAAAAACAGTTGCCTCCTTACTTTTTCTCCTTTTAAAAATGAAATGCAGAAATTTGACTTGTGCTCCCACAAACATTGCTGTGTTAGGAGTTACAATGAGGCTAATGCAACTAGTACAAGATGGCCTGGAGTATGACACATATGGGATATGAGACATAATTTTATTTGCTGATGAGAAAAGAATGAAGATGGACGATCATGAAGATCTATTTGATGTATTTCTTGATAACCATGTTTATGCTCTTTCTTGATCGCTCTCCTAATCGTGGATGGAGAAATGGTTTAAAATCCATGATATATTTGCTTGAGGACCCTGAAGAGAAATACCGTGAATACTTAAAAAAATAAAATAGAAAGGACCATGAGACGGATGATGAATATGAGCAGGAAGAGGAAGAGGAAGAAATCATTACGTGTGAATGATCTAGTTTTAGCAAGAATGACAAGATCAATTATCAAGGACTACAAAACAATAGGGAAGTAATTTGCGGGATAAATATGTCCTTCAAGCCTTAAAAGATAACGAGAAAATATCAAAGTATAATAGAAGTTTTCAGATGAGGAACAACTTCAGATTAGGTGGCAGGCAAATAAGGCCATTTATGCCGTGAAAATCCTGGATGAAGGGGATGTAGGAAAAGAACAAGACCATGTTTGGACATTTCAGGAGTTTTTTATCAATAAATTCAATAGGATCCTGGAGCAGATAATATTTCACCTGACAAGTTTTGTCACGACCCGAACTCATGGGCCGCGACTGGGTGCCCTACTTGGACACCTTTATACTGACCTGTCACATATAATCAGACTGATATGAAGGTCAATATAGAAAACCTGTAAAATCAATATAACAATATGCAAGCCGACAGACTGTCACTATACACGGGTGTATCCAAAACGAATAACAACAGTAAGGCTGACCAAAACAAGTCTAAAACCCACACATATCCAACCCACACATATGTCTACAGACCTCTAAGAGTATAACAGTGAAATATGGCGGGACAGGGCCCCGCCGTACCCATGACTAGCACAAATATGCATAAGTCTATATCAAAGGATCTGTACCAAAATGACTAGGCTCCGGAACAATGGAGCTCTCCAAAAAGCTGAGCAAAATCCTAGGCTGTGGGACCACCAAACTATGTATTTCTGTCTGCGGGCATGAACGCAGCCCCTCAGAGAAATGGGGTCAGTACGAAATAATGTACTGAGTATATAAAGTATGACATACTGTAAAGAGGATCATACTGACAATTATAATAATCAAAGATACCAATGCAACTGTGCCTTATGAAATGAGAGTCATACATGTCCATATAATATATTCATATCCGTGGATGCCTGTCCACATATATCGTACTCGGCCCATTCTGGGACTCGGTGAATGAAGTCATATCCGTGGATGCCTGTCCACATCATCATCTATATATATATCGTACCCGACCCTCTAGTGATGGACTCGGTGAACAGTGCAAAGCTGCCCATGAACATATCCGGACCGGGACTCGGTGAAATGATATAATCGCATCAAGCACGAATAGATTATCATGAGCAACCATATGTAAATTAAATCATTATTTGACTCTCAATGGAATAAATAGAATGAATTATCACTTGTAAAATCAAAGACAACTATCATATCAAGTATCACTATGAATTAGGATTCAATAGAATTATGTACGTCCGCCGTACACTCATTTTATATAAATCATGCCAAAAGAAGAAAGGATAGTTTCACATATCTCTTGCCGTGTACTAACTCAATAATTAGAATTCGTCTCAATTAGCACTTCAACCTATAACAATAATAACATGTCCATCAACTTTATGATTACTATCATACGTTATATATATCGAATGATGACTCTCTTTTTATATAGAAAATTGGGCAGCACTTCCCCTTCTTATACACACATCCGCACTTCACACACAAGGTCAACAATATCGACAACAAGTCACAACTTAGGGATATAACCAAAACAGTCCCATATATCCTATATACGCCATTGCTATACATTCTTTATTTTCACGTCCATGTAATACATCAACCACAACCACTAAGGCGATTAATACACCTATTTCTCATATTAATCCAGCCCCTTAATCCATATTAAAAACAGTCCATACTTCAACAACAACGAGAGTGCAAAGTAACACTTTTCTATACCTTTATTCCTTTAGGACATACATTAGCAATTACCACAATGTACATGCATAATCATAACTAAATTTCCAGCATTCTAACTCAACAAAACAACCCCTAAATTCATCAAGACAATGCTCACGATTTCGGAAAGGTCTCGGCCCACACAACATAATACTATAGTTCTTCTCATAGTTTCTTAAAATCTCATTCATGTTTCAACCCTTTCATATAACCAATTACAACTTTAAATAACAAGGTTTCCTTCAATTTTAACATGAAATTAGTGACAACGATAACAACAACAACAATCAACCCCAATATACTTAAAAATAGCCCAAATCGGCTCAACAACATCAATAACAACCACATGCATTTTCTTACTCCCCATTTCTCTTAAAACAAGTTCATCTCTTAACTACAACATTATTTAACTTCCAATTACGCTATAAGGGAACAATTCTTACCTTAACTTAGCCAAAACAGTCCCTACAGCATCGGCACCCACGGCTTCACTTTTGCACCATTTCTTCAACTTTCGATGATATGCATGCATTCTTTACAAGTCTAAACTCATCTTACTTACATGTTTTTCTTCCAAATAGTTCATCTTCTAAAACTAGAGTTTTTGGGCAGTTTTCGGCCCAACATATTACCGTGACCCACTGTTTTAGGAGTTTACCTTGGCTTAGACTTAGTAGAAGAACTTAATCTTGAAGAAGGGAGTTAATTTGGTCTCTAACTTAGTTATGGAGTTGGAGAAAAATCTATTTTTGGAAGAGGAGGGAATGGAGGATGAGAGAGGGCTGATTTTCGAAAATAAGGGGAGGGAATGAGAGCTACTTGGATTTATGGGCTGATTTGAGCCTATGCATGTGGGGGCTTTTCCACTTGGAGGGCACAAGGTGCCACTTGTCTTACCCACTAGTTATTCTTCTCACTAAAATTAATCCCACACTTAAAAAAATCCTGAAATTTTCGATAAGTCTTCATCCTCTCAACGTTTAGATTTTTATAATACAACACTAATCCATAACGCCATTGGAAAAAATTCAACTACTAGTATTAATTCTCATCGCCACATATGTTATGTCCAAAATTATTCCGTATTAGGATATACAAATATACTTTTCTTCCAACACTCGAATCTTATTTTTTTAATCACGTTCTCAATTTATTGCTCAAAAATTACGAGGTGTAACATCCTTCCCCCCTTAGAAAGCAGCTGCATGGTACTGGCATTTTGTAGACGTGGTTCGGTTATTCATATTCGTCCTCGAATGTTCATAATAGGTCTCATGCTATAAAAATTTCGGCATAGTCTCCTCTATAACTATACCTACCGACCTATATTCAGCAAACTCATAGATGCCTCAAAGGGCTACAATATATCACATGTATTATTTACCAATGTATATAGTCAAGTAAGGAATGAATTACCTGCAGGCATAGGGAACAAGTGAGGATACTTCTTCTTCATCCAGTTTTCTGCTTCCCAAGTCACCTCTTCCCTATTGTGGTTTCGCCATAATACTTTGACGGAAGACACATCCTTAGTACGTAACCTTCTGACCTGGCGATCAAGTATAGCTATGGGGCTCTCCTCATAAGACAACTCCTCTGTCACCCGGACATCATCTACAGGGAATACTCTAGAAGGATCACCAATACATTTACGTAGCATCGATACATGAAATACTGGATGTACCGCCTCCAAATCAGATGGTAAGTCCAACTCATAGACAACCTTGCCTACCCTGCGAATAATCTGATAAGGCTCAATGTATCTCAGGCTAAGCTTCCCCTTCTTACCGAATCTCATCACACCCTTCATGGGTGACACTTTCAGGAATACCCAATCACCAATCTAAAACTCTAAGTGTCAACGTCAATTATCTGCATATGACTTCTGCCGACTCTGGGCTGCCAATAATCTCTCCTGAATAAGCTAAACCTTTATCAACATCTTGTTGAATCATATCTGGGCCGATTAACTTAGTCTCGCCTGCATCGAACCAACCGATAGGTGACCTACACTTCCTCCCCTATAAGGACTCGTACGGTGCCATCTAGAAACTAGAATGGTAGCTATTATTATAAGCAAACTCAATAAGTGGTAAATGATCATCCCAATTATCTCTGAAGTCAATAATACATGCCCGCAACATATCTTCTACCGTCTGAATAGTACGTTCAGCCTGTCCATCAGTCTGAGGATGAAATGTCGTGCTAAGACTCACCTATGTCCCCAATCCCTTATGGAATGACCTCCAAAAATTTGTTGTAAATTGAGCTCCTATGTCCGATATAATAGATGTGGGAACTCCATGAAGTCTCATTATCTCCCTGATGTACAATCTCGCATAGTCTTCAGCTGAATACGTAGTCCTGACTGGTAGAAAATGGGCTGATTTCGTCAGCCTATCCACAATAACCCATATAGAGTCATACTTCCGCTGAGTACGAGGTAAGCCCATATGAAATCCATATTAATCACTTCCCATTTCCAAGTTGGGATCTCTATCTCATGCAGTAATCCACCAGGCTACTGGTGCTCAACCTTAACCTGTTTACAATTCGGGCACTAAGCAACAAACTCCGCTATGTCCTTTTTAATGTCATCCCACCAATATAAGCATCTGAGATCATGATACATCTTCGTTGACCCTGGATGAATAGAATAATGAGCATTGTGTGCCTCTCTCATAACCTGCTGTCGTAGCCCTGCAACATCAGGTACACACAATCTGCTGCCATACCGTAGCACCCCGTCAGGTGCAACCTCGAATAGGGTATTCTCCTTTCGAAGAGTCGTGTCTCTATATTGTGCCGGAACAGGGTCCTCGTACTGATGTCTCTTTACCTCTTCTATAATAAAGGACTCGGCAACTCCTCGAACAACAACTCCACTATCTCCAGAATTAGCCAAATGGACTCCCAGGCTAGCTAGCTGGTATATCTCATGAACCATCTCCTTTATTTCTGGTTGCACATCCGTCAAGATACCCATAAATTTACGGCTAAGAACATCTGCTACAACATTTGCTTTCCCTGGATGGTACAAGATATCAACATCATAATCCTTTAGTAACTCTTGCCACCGTCGTTGTCGTAAATTCAGCTCTTCTGCTTAAAGATATATTGGAGACTCTTGTGATCCATATAAATCTCAATATGAACACCATATAAATAATGTCTCCATATCTTCAAAGCGTGAATCACTGCCGCTAACTCCAGATCATGAGTAGGATAATTCTTCTCGTGCTTCATGAGCTGTCGGGAGGCATAAGCTATAACCCTGCCATGCTGCATCAACACACAATCTAGTCCAACACCTGAAGCGTCACAATAAATAACATAACCATGTGGTCCCTCAGGAAGAATTAGAACTGGAGCCGTAGTCAACTTGTCTTTCAACAACTGGAAGATTTGCTCATAAGCACCAGTCTACTGGAACTTAGCTGCCTTCTGAGTTAGCCTTGTTAAAGGCGCTGAAATCGAGGCAAACTTTTCCAAGAATCTCCTGTAATACCCTGCTAGCCCTAGAAAACTATGTACCTCAGTAGGTGTCGTAGGTCTGGGCCAAGTCTTTACTGCCTCAATCTTCTGTGTATCTACCCGAATACCATCAGCTCCGATAATATGCCCCAAGAATGCTACTGAAGTCAACCAGAATTCGTACTTAGAAAGTTTGGCATACAACTGTTGGTACTGGAGTACCCTAAGTATCATCCTCAAATGGTCTGCATGCTCCTCTTCTGAACGTGAATAAACCAGATATCATCAATGAATACAATAACGAACATATCTAGGAATGATTTGAATACTCGGTTCATCAAATCCATAAATACTGCTGGAGCATTGGTCAACCCAAACGACATCACTCTAAACTCATAATGCACGTATCGAGTCCTGAATGTTGTCTTCGGAATATCTGTCTCTTTTACCTGCACCTGATGATTACCTGACCGCAAGTCTATCTTCGAAAAACACTTAGCACCCTGCAACTGGTCAAATAAATCATCAATCCTGGGGAGGGGATACATGTTCTTTATTGTTGCTTTATTCAGCTGCCTATAATCAATACAAATCTGCAACGATCCATCTTTCTTCCTCACAAATAATACCAGTGCTCCCCAAGGTGATGTACTAGGCCTAATGAAGCATTTTTCCAACAAGTCTCAGCTGCTCCTTTAATTCCTTCAGCTCTGTATGTGTCATTCTATAAGGAGGAATGAATATGAGTCGGGTATCTGGTAGTACATCTATAGTGAACTATATCTCCCGTTTTGGAGGAAGACCTAGAAGATCATCTAGGAATACACCTGGGAATTCATTAACTACCGAAACTGACCGCAGAGCCGATACCTCCGCTTCTATATCATGCACTCAAACCAAGTGATAAATATAACCTTTTCTAACCAACTTTCTTGCCTTGAGGTATGAAATAAACTTACCCCTCGACGATGTTGTATTCCCTTTCCATTCTATAACTGGTTCGCCTGGAAACTGAAATCGAACCATTTTTTCTCTACAATCGACATTATCATAACAAGAAGCCAACCAATTCATACCCATAATAACATCAAATTCAGTCATGTCTAACTCTATCAAATCTGCTATGGTACGACGACTATATATAACCACCGAACAATTTCTATATACTCGCTTAGTTATGACAGAATCTCCTACCGGTTTAGCTACCTCAAATGGTTCTATCGACTCAAATTATATTCCGATTCTACTAGCAACAAAGGTAGATATATATGATAAGGTGGAACCTGGATATATCAATGCATATACGTCTCGGAAAAAGATCGATAATATACCTGTAACCACATTTGGTGACGCCTCCTGATCCTGCCTACTAGCCAAAGCATATATGCGGTTCGAGGGACCACTAGAACTGGAAACTCCTCCATGACCTCTTCCACGGCCTGCTGGCATATGAATACCCTGCCCTGCGGGGCGCATAACTATAGAAGAAGATGAACCAACAACCGATCTGGTAGGCCGAGCCATACCACCTGTACCACTTCCATAAGGACACTCTCTCATCATATGGCCTTGACGGCTGTAAGAAAAACAAGCACCTGTAGTAAGACGGCATTCCCAAAAATGGGACCTACCACACCGAGGCAAAGGCGACCTCGACTGACTCGAACCCCTGTTTATCTGTGAACCTGAAGCTCTGGAGCTCTGACCAGCTCCTGAATACCCTGTGTGGTCAAAATCTCCTACCTGTGGACCGTGGGGGTGAACTCTGTGCTGGCTGAAAAGAATATCTAACATTGCTGAGGCTGCTCGCCTTGAAACTCACCAGAATATCCAGCCGACCTAGCCCTCTTATGCTGGCCTCTGTCGTGATCCCTATCTGGATGACATCCTCTATGTCGGTCCTCTATCCCCTGTGCATATGCCTGCACCCGGGCAATATCCATACCTGGCTGAAGGGCCACTGCCATATATCCATCAATCAAATAACGATCCAGTCCCATCACATAACGATGTACTCTATCCGCCATATCAACTACAATAGTAGGCGCATATCTATCCAATGAATCAAACTCAAGGCTATACTCTCGAATGCTCCTGCCATTCTGCCTCAAATGTAAGAATCTATCGACTCTAGCTCTCCTCATCTCCGAAGGCAGGAAATGTCCAAGGATGGCCTCTGAGAACTCATCCCATATTGCTGGAGGAGCACCCTCTCCCCTAGATAACTCTCAAGACTCATACCAATTAGTAGCTACATCCCGCAATCGATATGAAGCCAACTCAATAGACTCAATCTCAGAAGCCTTGATGATCCTCAATGTACGCTGCATCTGCCGAATAAACTCCTGCGGATCATCCTCGGGCTTTGACCTGAAAAACTCTGGAGGATTACAACTTAAGAAGTCACGAACCGTCAAACTATCAGGTCGATAGTCAACTCCTAGTCCCTGCCTGCAGGTCTTCCCTGCCACTAATCAGGTCAGCAGTTGAATTGCATCCCTCATGGCACTATCATCCGCCCCTAGCTGATGAGCTGGAGGCTCAGGTGCTGGGGCCTCGGGAGCTGGCGATGATGCTACCCTCTAAACTGGAGCCGCTGCTGCTCTACACTCCTCTGGAGGTGGCGGTGTAGCAGAACTCGCCGACTGGGGTATAATCTCAGGCATAGATTGGGCATTGGCCCTAGTAACTCTTCAGATCTGACTAGTATCTCCTGCTACTGATTTGCTCTTCTGGGCAGCTATCGCTTTCTGTGAAGGCATAGCTGAAAACACAATAATTTGTTTAGCGAGGGATTATCCTAATAACATAGCTCTATCGCACGATCTTAGAGTAAGAAGAAAAGATGGCATCCTAAATGTGTTATAGCCTCATGTTTATAGATGTGGTGCACAACACACAGATAAATAAGACTCTATTGCACACGGTCTGTAGACATTCCGAGGACGAACTGCTCTGATACAAATCTTTGTCACGACCCAAACCCATGGGCCGCGACTGGGTGCCCTACTTTAACACCCTTATACTGACCTGTCACATATAATCAGACTGATACACAGGGCAATATAAAAAACCTGTAAAATCAACATAACAATATGCAAGCCGACAAGGCTGCCACTATACACGGGTGTATTGTTAGGCATATTTTATATACACTTTTTGAGTCATTTTTAGTTAGTATTTTACTCATTTCGTTTGTATTTAGTATAGTATTATGGTCGTTTTTCTTTCTTTTGAGTCACAATGGTCATAAATGGAGAAATGACAAAAAGAAGATGAAATGAGCTTAATTGAGGTGTAATTGCACGATAAAAGGCCAAGAAATAAAGTCTAAGAAGTCTCGGGAAGTATAGAAGAGATCTGACGAAGTCCGGACGAAAGAAGGACACAACAAAAAAACTGGAAAAATAACGCCACAGGCGCCGCGGCACTGAATTTGCTGCATGCTCTGATTTTGCCTCGGGTGTTCAGGCGTCGCGGTGCCACTCAGCAGGGCCGCTGGGCCAATGCATAATTCTAATTTTCTGGGCCGATTTTCGAAGGGCAAAAGGGTCCGAAACATAATTTTTCTCAACTATATAATCTAAAACCCTAACCTAAAAGGGGGAGCTGGGAGCACCTTGTACATAGTCCACAACACAACTTTTTGAGGCTAGAAGATTGGAGACCTAGTTCTAAGTACTTTTTCTTTCTTTAATTTTCAATTCAGTTCATGTTGGATTTTGTATTAGTTCTTAGCATGTCTATGGCTAGGAGCTAAACACTTTATTAGGGCTTTTCTATTGAATCGCTTGAACCTCAATTTCATGAATTAATGCATTAGTTTGATTTCTTCTTCACTTGATTAAGATTTATTCAATATTGGTATGAATGTTTGATAGTTAACTGGCCATTAATTATCATAATCTATATGATTTCGAATCAAGAACCGAGAGGAGAGATTTGGATATGGTGTAATTGAATAGACATAGGTTAAAATCGCGGACGAAAGTACCCCGATACTTGTGTATAATTATAGGTTATTGTTCTTAATCTTCCTATGTGGTAAATCCTATCATAGAAATATAGAAGGGTTCTGCACTGGGGTTGAGCGATTATATATCCTAACCAGAATATAAGATAGTCTAGTTAACCGCTATCTTAACGTAGAAGAAGAGGTCATTCTAGTTGCATTAGGGATTGAAAAGAGTGGATATTCGAGGATATTGAAAGCCCTAATTCCTTCATAACTGATTAAACCTCAACAATTTAGTTTACTTCTTACAATTATTCTAGTAGTTAGATAAAAACCCAAATTAATTATCGTTTGCCAAATAGATAACCTAGAATAGATGTTCGATAATTAAAAATCAGTCTCTGTGGACGATAAAATAGGTCTTACAAGACTATATTACTTGTAATGATACGTACACTTGCGTGAGCACGTGGAAATCGGCTAACAAGTTTTTGACGCCGTTGTCGGGGACTGGTGTACTTTCAATATCGAACTATCTATTCTTATTTCTACTTTGGTTTTTATTTTTATTTTACTTCTTTATTTTAGAACATTTTGCCATGATCTATTTGCTTATTTTTTATCACTTACAGGAAGGACAAGGTAATTGTTGTTCCTTTGTGCAATGGGAGATCAGCGAAATAATAATTTGGTGGATGATGAGTTACCGCCTGTCTTAAGACAAGTCCCTGCAGAAAGGAGCTTGGGGGATTATGTGATGCCAACTAGAGGTGCAGACTTGCATCAGGCTTCCAACTGTTGAAGCCAATAACTTTGAAATCAAACCATCCATATTGCACATGGTTCAAAGCTCAGTTCAGTTTGGGGGATTACCGTCTGAAGATCCTCATTTGCATCTATCAAATTTCCTGGAGCTGTGTGCAACCTTCAAATATAATGGTGTTATTGATGACGACATTCGGTTGAGACTCTTCCCATTCTCACTCAGAGATAGAGCAAAATGATGGCTGAACTCATTACAGACGAACTCCATCACTACATGGCAAGACTTAGCCCAGAAATTTCTTGCCAAGTTATTCCCCCCAGCTAAGGCAGCAAGGCTTAGGGGAGAATTGAACAATTTCTATCAAATGGATGGAGAGTCATTGTATGATGCTTGGGAGAAGTTTAAAGATTTTCAAAGGAAGTGTCCACATCATGGTCTTGAGCAGTGGAACTTGGTGCACATTTTCTACAATGGACTAAGTGGGACTACTATGACAATTATTGATGCAGCTGCAGGTGGCACCTTCATGAAGAGAACAACACATGAAGCCCATGACTTGTTGGAAGACATGGCCACGAACAATCACTTGTCAGATGATAGAGGAACAGGTAGCAGAAGAGCAGTTGGGGTTCGTGAGCTAGATGTCATCACTGCACTGAATGCACAAGTTGCTCTCTTGACTAAGCAGCTCCAGCAGAATACCATGTCTGTAAAGGCGGTCCAGATGCAAGCAGTTTGTGAGATTTGTGGGGGTCCACACACCTTCGATAGATGTCCAACAACTGACTCCAACAAAATCCCAATGAAACAGGCTCAATGTTAGGCTGTGGGAAATTTTCAGAGGCCCTCTAACAATGCATTCTCCAACACATATAATCAGGGGTGGAGAAATCACCCAAATTTTTCATGGAAGAATGACCAAGGGCAGCAACCACAGTTTCAGGCCTCATCTTTACAGCAGTTGAGCCTACCAAATTTCACAAGAGAAGCGGATGACATAAAAGCAAAGATCATGACCTTAGCCAACTCTCAGACTCAATTCATGGCGGAAACCAGGTCCTCAATTTCAGCCTTGGCCAATACCCAGACACAATTTATGACAGAGACCAAGCAATTTATGACAGAAACAAGATCCTCTATTAGGAACTTGGAAACTCAGATGGGGCAGTTGGCAGGAAAGTTGAATGACAGACCTCAGGGGGCTCTCCCCAGTAATACAGTGATGAATCCAAGAGAGAAATGTCAGGTAATCAGTTTGAGAAGTGGGAAGCTGTTAGAGCAGGTTAGATCTCCACCAGTTAGGGTATAGGAGAATGAGGCGGAGAAGACAACCGAGGTAGAGAAGGATGGGGTTACTGATGACCGCCCTATTTTAGAGAAGGCTCCACCGGCAGTCATGAGGGAATATGTAGACAGAATTCCTTACCCTCAAAGACTGCAGAAGAAGTCCTTAGACAAGGAGTTTTCCAAGTTTTTAGAGATCTTCAAAAAGCTTCATATCAATCTCCCGTTCATTGAAGCTTTAGAGCAAACGTCAGCTTATGTAAAGTTTATGAAAGACATCCTGTTTAAGAAGATAAAGCTGGCAGACTATGAGACAATAGCGCTGACAGAGGAGTGCAGTGCTATCTTGCAGAAGAAACTTCCCTCTAAATTGAAAGATCCAGGGAGTTTCACCTTACCTTGCACCATAGGAAATGGTACATGCAAGCAAGCCCTGTCTGACTTGGGGGCAGGTGTCAACCTTATTCCCCTTTCTGTGTTTAAAAAGCTTGGTTTGGGGGAAGCATGGCCAACAACAGTCCACTTGCAGCTAGATGATCGCTCTATTGTGCACCCTAGAGGAATAATTAGAGATATGTTGGTAAAGGTGGGCAAATTCATCTTGCCTACTGACTTCCTCATTCTTAATATGGAGGAAGATGAGATGATACCAATGATCCTTGGGAGACAATTTCTAGCCACAGAGAGGGCATTGATTGATGTTGAAAAAGGAGAGCTAAAACTCAGAGTTCAAGGTGAAGAGATGACCTTTAAAGTGTTCAAGCCACCACCTGAGCCAGAGATGACCTTCAAAGTTTTCAAGCCACCCACTGAATCTCAAGTTATGGATAGATGTTATGTTATTGGGATAGTTGACAAGGTTGTGCCTGAAAAAAGCCTCACGAGTACTGTTGCTCGTGGGATACATTAAATCAAAGCGTAGAACCTGTGAGTAAGGCCAAGGAAATGGTGAAAGATGCCAAGATGGTAAATGCTTCTGAAAATAACACTGTGAAAAAAAAGAGGAGGAAGAGGAAGTGATTGGTGCTGAGATGGTTATGTGGAAGGTATACTCTACCCCCTTGATTTAGTAAGTGAAATGCGTCCGGCTAAAAGACGTTAAAGACAACGCTACTTGGGAGGTAACCCAATGTTTTAATTATGTTATTTCAATTTTTGTTTTAGTTTATTTTATTTTTATTTGAGAAGTCTCACGATCTGGTATGTTGAGTGTTTGTGGATGACAGATAAAAGCAGGGATTGAGAAAAATACAGAACGAGAAATAACTTGCACAGTCCGCGGCACCGAAATGTAGGGCCGTGGCTCCAGAACCTTAGAGAATAATTTCCGTCATCAGCGCCGCGACGGCAATAAGCAGGGTCGCGGCACCAAAAGTTCAGAGGGTCCCAGGCTGTGCAATTTCAAAAATCCTTCCCCCAGACCTCCGTTGTGACCGTTGTTTTGTGTCTGTAAGTTGTCCCTTTAATTTTTAGTCTTTACACATTAGGAACAATGTGTCAATAAATTTTGGGGGGGATCTTACTTTGTCTTTTGTTTTGAGTCTTTTCGTTATCCTTTTGGTTGTTTGTTTATGTGTTTTTGAGTCGTAATATTCTTTTATGGATCAAGCATGTTGTAGTTGCTGAAGATATCTAATGGATTAAGTGGGATAATGTAATTGAATAGAAAGAAAAAAGCAGTGTGCTTAAGATAGATATGCCAAAAATTTATGACATCTAATTCTTTGAGATATTTGTGCTTAGCCTATGCGTTTTCAGTTATGGAAAGAAAGGTTGAAAATGTCTAGAAAATCTGTTTGTTTGTTATTTGAGGCGAAATAGTTAAAGATGTACATGTTTAGAGAGATGATTCAGTCATTTCTTTGATAGCCCTTCTGACCATTCATTACCTACCCTGACATAAATTGTATCCTTAGTCAGCCCCCTTGAGCCTAAAATAATATCTTTGTTTGACACCCTATGATTCCATATTTGTGTCATAAGTGATAATTGAAGATTCTTGGAATAAAAAGTGTTGAAAAAGAGATAAAAATAGAATGAAAATTTGATGCACCCCAATGAAAAATATGCAAAAGTCTAAATTTGGGGGTCCTTGTTATAATGTGTCTCATTCTCTTAAAATAAAAGAAGGGAGAAAATAGGTATGAGACTAAAACAAAAGTCAAAAAGAAGGAAGAAGGAGTTGAATTAAAATAGCTTATGATACATAATTTGAGTCTAAATGCCAACTTTTATCTATCTCTGCACAACCCTTAAAAGTCCTGATGATCTTTAATGTGTATGTCTATGATTAGTGGAGAATAGAAAGTAAACATGTCTATAGCATTTGGGAAAGATGGAATGAAATTGACATGCATGAGTTAGATGTTTATGTTTCCATTGATTATGATCTAAGTGAATTTGCAAAATATCTAACTTGAAATTCTAGATTGCTAATTATTCATGCTATATATGTTCTAACATATTATCCTAACTTCCATCCATGATTTTGAGGCAGCATTGCTATAGCTACTTGATCCATTTCATAGAGTCTTCGTTTGTTTTGTTTTTGTTAATGTTTAGTACTTTACTCGAGGGCGAGTAAAGTTTAAGTTTGGGGTTTTTAGGTGATCGGTGTATTTTATATACACCTTTTGAGTCATTTTTAGTTAGTCTTTTGCCCATTTTTGTAGAAATATGTGTCGTGTTAGGATAGATTTTCTTTCTTTTGAGTCACAATGGTTTAAAGTGGCACATTGGTGAGAAGGAGCGAAAAGAGGGCAGAAACAGAGGTTCCAGAGCTCAAAAAACAAAAAAGTTGGCAACCCGGGTGAGAAACAGGGTGGCGCCGCGGCGCCAACCAACCAGCAGCAGCAGAGCCACGGTGCCCAAGAAGCAGAGAGTCGCAGAAGTTTTGGAGCCGCGGCGCCGGTTGCAGAGCCGCGGCGCCGACGCGGGAAAATTGACAAATCCGAATAGGATTGGGCCAAGGCCAAGAAGGAAAAGGTTTTGCACGTTTTTTAGGATATAAAAGGACTTTTTAGGTCAGATTTGAGGGAGTTGGACACCTTACCTGTTATACCCCGTATTTCCAGAGTATGTACGTGAGGGCGTACGTATAAATATTTAAGCCTTAAGGATTGGCAAGGTTCGAAAATTTGGGCACAAGTGCCGAAAAGAATCGTTTTTCGATGAAACGTTTTACAAGACTTGCGAAGGGAAAATTCCGGCTATGTCATTTCTAATTTTTGCGGATTTTTCCGAGAGACGAAACATTTTGAACCAACGGGAGGGTGACATGTGTCACCCTCACATTGGAAGCATTTGGGGCGGCAATGGGACGAAAGGGAGCATGGGTTAGGTAGGATATTTTTGTGCAAGTTGGTGTGGTAGATGGATAAGGTGCACTTGGCTTAATCCTAGCCCTACACTTGCATGGCACTTGGCTTGATCTTACCCCTCTAAGTTGATGAACTTCTTCATCCTAAAATCATTTTCCAAGTCTTAAAATCCCTTCCCCTTTGTAAGTTGAGTTCGTCCAAAGCCCCCCCCCCCCCTCTTTTGAGAAGCCTTGGCCGAGAACACCCCCCCCTAGCCTAGTTATTTTCGTATAATACCCCCCCCTTTGTGGTATAGAAATACTCTCCAAGTATTGTTATAATGCCCAAATACTTTAGCCCAAATACCTTGTAGTACTTTCCAAAAGTTACCTCTATACGTAGAGTCCGGAAATACTATTATACTTTCCTTTAGCCACTAAACAAAACCCTAAGGAAAACCTTCATAGTCGGTTGAAGTGTTAAGTAGAAGTTGCGTAGAACTTCTAAGGGTTGTTTGGAGCGGTTGGAGCAAGACGGAGTAGAGCTTAACGTTGCTCGGGAGCGACATTAAACTTGGATAATTTTGGGCTCATCGAGGTAAATACTATCGTCCTTCTATTGTAATTGGGAATTACATATCAGTAGTTGTATAGAAATGAATATAAGATTCATAGAAGAGAATTGAATCGTAATAGAAGGATATTACGTAAAAGACTTGAATCAAATCACATCGTAAGAATATTTATGTAGAAGATTAAACCGTATTTACATAGGATCAGATTTACTGATGGTGATAACCTTTATTGGTTGAATGTTCTGCGAGTAGCATGTGCTACTTGGAAGGTGGACAAGGCTAGCCGGGTTATAGCCGTGGAGCGTTTTGCTTATAGTCGATAATCGTCGCGAGGTATGTGATTCTTCCTATACTCTTGAGCATGAAGTATTTTAAAAGAATATATATATAGTACGGTAGACGTACGTGTGGCAATGTCTTTTGACTTAAGCCTGAATAATATATATATATAGTATGGTAGACGTACGTGTGCTAACTGAATATAGTTGTACGACAATGTCTTTTGACTTAAGCCTGAATAATAAGAACCTTGAAATATTTTAAAGGAATATATATATATAGTAGACGTACGTGTGTTAACTGAATGTAGTGTTACGGCAATGTCTTTTGACTTAAGCCTGAATAATAAAGAATCTTGAAGTATTTCAAAAGATTAAGAAACTTTTTTGAAAGAAGAGTAATACTTGGTTTTGAAAACATAAGAGTTATACTAGCTTTATGGGAAGATAGGTATAACGTCTTAAGAGAGAGATAAAGAGAATGGTTTACTGATTTTTAGAAGTTAAGAGACTTGATCTTAAAAGATAAGAGACTTGACTTAAAAGAATTAATATGAATTTTGTGTGAAACCTCATTCGTGAGTAATGAGTACTTGGTTTTTAAAAGGAATAATGTTTTACTGATTTCGGAAATCAGAATGAGTATCGACAAACCACTGCAGCGTTAATAAAGGGAAATGTAATGACTAATGAAGTATTATTAAAACCAGTAGAAACCTCCATCTGCATAGAAGCTAAGATGAGACAAAATGATATTACATTTTCTAGATCATGGCTGCTTTAATAAGATGGTTATAAACAAGAATAAAACTGCTCACACATATGGCATATGTTACTCAATTGTTTTAAAAGAGATTAAGACATTGAACTATGAAACTTTTCTAAAATAAAGAGACTTGAGTAATTGAAATTAGGCAAACTGGAACTTTAGGGAAAAGAAAGGCATTGTTTTGTCTTAAATTGGTTTAAAACATAAAGTGTTATAACAGCTTTATGGGAAGTTAGTTATAACGACTTTATGAGAACAAAAGAAGGGTTTTATCATTGGTTTTAATGTGGTAACTTGACTTTAAAAAGAGAAGTGTTTTGGTCCAAAAAGAAGGCATGGTATTGCCTTAATTTGGTTTTAAAAAGGAAAGTATGGAAGTTGTTTTGGTTTACTTAAAAAGATGTAAGTCACTCTATTTTTTTATACTAAGGGTATCGGGTGACTTTTATAAAAGGAATGGATCTCTTAAAAGGAATTTAACGTACGTAGTACTTTAGGGTTAAAACCCGGACTTTGACATAAAATGAAAGTACCTTGAGTTGTGTATAACTTGCCTATGCTTGTTGTTGTGAAACTTGCCTATGCTTGTTGTGATAGCCTTTGTTGTGCAAGAATTGTGTTTCTATACTACCGCGTCTCTCGATGGAGAGCCGATTGACTTGTTGAGAACTTACTTGACGCACTGCAGCGACGGAGAATTCCACGCACGCCTCGCTGATAGTGTTATTCCATGGACTAGCTCTCCATGAGGTTTCTTCGTTCGCCTTGGTACCGTGGTCGGTTGCCAGACTTGCCCCGCCTCGTGGCTGATTCGACCTTCGTACAGTAGTTAGCCCTCGTGACTTGCCCCGCTCAGTAGAGTGACGAAGTCTCGTGGATACGCCTTGGTACCGATAGTTAGCTCGTACTTGCCCCGGGCCACCACGTGGCCGACCTTGGTATCCGTAGTCGGCTTCAGATTGCCCCGTGTCGCCTTCGTGGTTTGGTTGTATTGTATTGTTAGTACGGCTTTGGCATCGTAGGACTTGGTGTTCGTGTACTTCTTGGTGTTATCATATCATAGATCACGGCAGCTGGCGAAGGTATTCCACGCATGATTGATGTTGGGCGTGAGACCCATAATTATATTTGAGTAATGACTTGGGCGTGAGACACGACTTGATATAATCGTTATATGTGTATCGTAGTTTGGTTATCATACATGTCTCCCGCTTTATATAGACTATTATGATTTCATTTACTGATTTACGCTTCACATACTGCAATTGCCAGATCGACTCTTCTGGGCCGCGTTCACGCCGCAGTAGAGGTACATCGATCGCCGATCCTCGCTTAGGATCGCATTTCAGCAGATTGAAGCTCCGTTCCTTCTGAGGCTTATCTTTGTATGTTACCCCGAGTCCGTAGGTTCTTGTACATTCGTGGTATGGCGGCTCATTCCGTCATAGTTGTTGTAAAAATCTTAGGTCCAGAGTATCACAAGGGGTTGTAAGGATTATGAATCGTTTCAAATGTCTATATATATATATATATATGTTGAAAGGCAACCGTTTTGGTCGGCCTATTTTCTTTTATCTTAATCCATGTCTAATCATATGTTTAAGTTTTAGTTCCGCTGGTTTTTCTCTGATGTTGTATCACTAGGGTGCCCGGGGTAAGACACTAGTCACGGGCCCGGGTTCGGGTCGTGACAAAAGTGGTATCAGAGCAGTTAGTCCTCGGAAAGTGTCTACAGACCGTGTCTAGTAGAGTCTTGATTATCGATGTGTTGTGCACCACATCTATAATCGTGAGGTCGCAGGACATTTAGGATTGGTTTCCATTCTTCTCATTTGAGATCGTGCCTTAGAGCCGCGTGTGATAAGTCGACCTCCGACGCGTTCGCTTTTACCGATTATGCCTCTGCGTAAGGCAACCCGCCCGAAGCGGCATGGCAGCAGAGGAGCTGCGAGTAGCAATGCGCGCCTCTACAGAGACCACAAGACTGAGCCTCGATCCCGCACCGGAGCAGAGAGATGAGTTACGCGAGCGGGCCCGATTAATGGCCGTGGTCAGGCCGACTGAGGATAGCCGACGCAGCAGCCCAAAGAGCACCATGGTTCACCCTAGATCAGATAGTTTGAGGCTACGGGATTTTCTGAGATGTATGCCGCCAGAGTTTTATGGGTCGAGGCCTGAGGATGATCCGCAGGAGTTCATCCGAAGCCATTCTGCGATCATGAGTGATCAAGGCATCGGAGACCGAGTCGGTCCGAGCCGTGATCGATCGCGTGATACCGCAATGATCGTTTGATTCGCGAGCTGTCCCGGGAGAGCATGCACTTTTAGCCGTATGGGACGAGTTCTCAGGGGCATTTCTTGCACATTTCTTGCCTCCACAGATGAGGAGGGCTCGGGCCGACAGATTTTTGGTGTTGCGGCAGAATCCGCGCACGGTTCGAGTACAATGCGGAGTTCGACTCATTGGCCCAGACGTCCCGCGTTAGTAGCTAGTATGGAGGATCGAGTGCACCGATATGTTACGTGGCTCGATGATTACCTAGCAGAGTTGTTCGTGTAGCTCTTCACTGGCATGGACATTGCCCGCACGCAGCTTATGCACTTGGATGTGAGCGGAGAAATCGACGGAATGACCAAGATCAACAGAAGAGGGCCAGAACAGCAGGGTCCTTTGGTGACTTTCGAGGCGGACCGCCTCAGCAGCAGACTAGTTATGTACCTCCGCCAATACAGAATGGTCCTCCACAGCCTTCGGGACCTTCGGGATATTCGTGAGCGTGCCTGGCTCCTGTGTTTCAGATTTTCGGGAGTAAGTGCTCGCGGATGAGGTCGCCTCTTGTCTCAGCGCCAGGAAAACTTCATAAGGGAGAGTGTCGCATCGACTTGGGAGATTGTTATTCTTGCGGCCAACAGGCCATCCGGCGAGATCGTCCACTGTGGTAGCGCTGGTAGGATAGCACAGACTACTAGAGCAGTTGCGGGTTCTTCACCTTCCATAGCTAGGCAGGATGTTCATACACCGGCAGGCCACGGTAGAGGTGGCGGTGGAAGTTCCCAGTTTTAGCGGTCCTTTGAACCGCCTATATTCAGGTATATCCTTAACCCTCTAGAGACTTGTATGTATTGATGTTATGATAATGTGTTAAGTGTTATGTTCAGATAACTTTGTGCTAAAATGTGATTTAGAACCTGGTTAGTGAAAAAGGGTAAGCCTGGGGGTGAGAAAATGATGAACCTTAGAATATTACGGTTGAGACCTTAGATGTAAGGCCGCTTGAGTACAAGATTTTCATGGGTGATCTTTGCCAGAATGTATAAGTATACGTGGAGTAATTGTGGGAAAATTCCTTGGGGAGTGTAACATGGAAGTGGTAGCTTTCATGACCTGGATAGGTAAGATTGTTCCGGATCTGGAAACAAGAGCTTGATGCGTTAAGTGGGTCGGTCAGCCATGTTGCGGGCCAACCCGTGGCCTCATATAGGTAGGGTCAGCTCTGGGTGGTCCCGCCAGTGGTAGGGTCACGAGGGTGCTAGCCCAAGTTTAGATGACCATCGTATGAGTTCGTGGATATGTTCGACCGAGCGGATCGTGAAGGCCGGAATGGCCTTAAGGAGATTGAGGCTAGTAAGATGACCAAGTTTGGAGGTGGTGACTCCAAAGTCTTGGGAATGTAAACGCCGATCAAGTGTGGTACGTGTACTAAGAAGAGTTCGAGTGTTCGAGAAGAGTACAACGAGTAAGGCGAAGTGAACTTCTTTGAAAGATGGAAGTAATCATTTTTGAGAAATGAATGCGGCGGAGTGTCCTCGACCAAGAGCGAGAGTTGGTATTGTTTTGCATCATCGAGATGGTTCCTCGCTGGCACGGATTTAAGTATTTGCGCAAGATGTGTTATTTCGTGGCCGACGTGGCGTTGCAACTTGTTAGAAGAACTTTATCGTTATCCGCCTGAGAAGGAACATTCGACGAATGTTTCGGGCGAGGGGAGAATGTTATACCGTATTTCCGCAGTATGCGTGAGGCGCACGTATAAATATTTAAGCCTTAAAGATTGGCAAGGTTCAAAATTTGGGCACAAGTGTTTAAAAGAATCGTTTGACTAAACATTTTACAAGACTTGCGAAGGGAAAATTCCGGCTATGTCATTTCTAATTTTTGCGGATTTTTCTGAGAGACGAAACATTTTGGACCAACGGGAGGGTGACATGTGTCACCCTCACATTGGAAGCATTTGGGGCGGCAATGGGACGAAAGGGAGCATGGGTTAGGTAGGATATTTTTGTGCAAGTTGGTGTGGTAGATGGATAAGGTGCACTTGGCTTAATCCTAGCCCTACACTTGCATGACACTTGGCTTGATCTTGGCCATTGGTTGGCCATTGCTTGACCTATAAATACCCCTCTAAGTTGATGAACTTCTTCATCCTAAAATCATTTTCCAAGTCTTAAAATCCCTTCCCCTTTGTAAGTTGAGTTCGTCCAAAGCCCCCTCTTGAGAAGCCTTGCCGAGAACACCACCCCTAGCCTAGTTATTTTCGTATAATACCCCCTTTGTGGTATAGAAATACTCCAAGTATTGTTATAATGCCCAAATACTTTAGCCCAAATACCTTGTAGTACTTTCCAAAAGTTACCTCTATACGTAGAGTCCTAAATACTATTATACTTTCCTTTAGCCACTAAACAAAACCCTAAGGAAAACCTTCATAGTCGGTTGAAGTGTTAAGTAGAAGTTATGCGTAGAACTTCTAAGGGTTGTTTGGAGCGGGTTGAGCGACGAGTAGGAGCTTAACGTTGCTCGTGAGCGACATTAAACTTGGATAATTTTGGGCTCATCGAGGTAAATACTCATCGCCCTTCTATTGTAATTGGGAATTACATCGTAGTTGTATAGAAATGAATATAAGATTCATAGAAGAGAATTGAACTGTAATAGAAGGATATTACGTAAAAGACTGAATCAAATCACATCGTAAGAATATTTATGTAGAAGATTAAACTGCATTTACATAGATCAGTATTTACTGATGGCGATAACCTTTATGGTTGAATGTTCTGCGAGTAGCATGTGCTACTTGGAAGGTGGACAAGGCTAGCCGTTATAGCCGTGAGCGTTTTGCTTATAGTCGATAATCGTCGCGAGGTATGTGATTCTTCCTATACTCTTGAGCATGAAGTATTTTAAAAGAATATATATATATAGTACAGACGACGCGTGTGGCAATGTCTTTTGACTTAAGCCCAATAATATATATATAGTATGGTAGACGTCGTGCTAACCGAATATAGTTATGCGACAATGTCTTTTGACTTAAGCCCGAATAATAAGAACCTTGAAATATTTTAACTAATATATATATAGTAGACGACGTGTGTTAACCGAATGTAGTGTTACGGCAATGTCTTTTGACTTAAGCCTGAATAATAAAGAATCTTGAAGTATTTCAAAAGATTAAGAAACCGTTTTGAAAGAAGAGTAATACTTGGTTTTGAAAACATAAGAGTTATACTAGCTTTATGGGAAGATAGGTATAACGCCCAAGAGAGAGATAAAGAGAATGGTTTCTTGATTTTTAGAAGTTAAGAGACTTGATCTTAAAAGATAAGAGACTTGACTTAAAAGAATTAATATGAATTTTGTGTGAAACCTCATTCGTGAGTAATGAGTACTTGGTTTTAAAAGGAATAATGTTTTTGATTTGAAATCGAATGAGTATCGACAAACCACTGCAAATTAATAAAGGAAATGTAATGACTAATGAAGTATTATTAAAACCAGTAGAAACCTCCATCTGCATAGAAGCTAAGATGAGACAAAATGATATTACATTTTCTAGATCATGACTGCTTTAATAAGATGGTTATAAACAAGAATAAAACTGCTCACACATATGGCATATGTTACTCAATTGTTTTAAAAGAGATTAAGACATTGAACTATGAAACTTTTCTAAAATAAAGAGACTTGAGTAATTGAAATTAGGCAAACTGGAACTTTAGGGAAAAGAAAGGCATTGTTTTGTCTTAAAATGGTTTAAAACATAAAGTGTTATAACAACTTTATGGGAGGTTAGTTATAACGACTTTATGAGAACAAAAGAAGGGTTTTATCATTGGTTTTAATGTGGTAACTTGACTTTAAAAAGAGAAGTGTTTTGGTCCAAAAAGAAGGCATGGTATTGCCTTAATTTGGTTTTAAAAAGGAAAGTATGGAAGTTGTTTTGGTTTACTTAAAAAGATGTAAGTCACTCTATTTTTTTTTATACTAAGGGTATCGGGTGACTTTTATAAAAGGAATGGATCTCTTAAAAGGAATTTAACGTACGTAGTACTTTAGGGTTAAAACCCGGACTTTGACATAAAATGAAAGTACCTTGAGTTGTGTATAACTTGCCTATGATTGTTGTTGTGAAACTTGCCTATGTTTGTTGTGATAGCCTTTGTTGTGCAAGAATTGTGTTTCTATACTACCGCGTCTCTCGATGGAGGGCCGGTTGACTTGTTGAGAACTTACTTGGACGCGTCGCAGCGACGGAGAATTCCACCGCACGCCCTATTGATAGTGTTATTCCATGGACTAGCTCTCCACGAGGTTTCTTCGCTCGCCTTGGTACCGTGGTCGGCTTCAGATTGCCCCGCCTCGTGGCTGATTCGCCTTCGTACCGTAGTTAGCCCGTGACTTGCCCCTGCTCAACAGAGTGACGGTCTCGTGATACGGCCTCGTACCGTAGTTAGCCCTCGTATTGCCCCGCCACCACGTGGCGCCTTGGTATCCGTAGTCGGCCAGACTCGCCGTGCGCCTTCGTGGTTTGGTTGTATTGTATTGTTAGTACGGCTTTGGCATCGTAGGACTTGGTGTTCGTGTACTTCTTGGTGTTATCATATCATGATCGGCAGCTGAGGAAAGTATTCCACGCATGATTGATGTTGGGCGTGAGACCCATAATTATATTTGAGTAATGACTGAGGCGTGAGACCCCGACTTGATATAATCATATGTGTAATTGTAGTTTGGTTATCATACATGTCTCCCGCTTTATATAGACTATTATGATTTCATTTACAAGATTTACGCTTCACATACTTGGTACCAGATCGACCTCCTTCGGGCTGCGTTCACGCCGCAGTAGAGGTACATCGATCGCCGATCCCCGCTTTTAGGATCACATTTCAACAGATTGGGAAGCTCCGTTCCTTCTGAGGCTTATCTTTGGTATGTTACCACAGTCCGTAGGTTCTTGTACATTCGTGGTATGGGCCCCGCCCACATAGTTGTTGTAAAAATCTTAGAGGTCCAGAGTAATCGCCGCGTGGTTGTAAGGATCAGAATCGCTCAAATGTCTATATATATATATGTTGAAAGGCAACCGTTTTGGTCGGCCTATTTTCTTTTATCTTAATCCATGTCTAATCATATGTTTAAGTTTTAGTTCCGCTGGTTTTTCTCTGATGTTGTATCACTAGGGTGCCCGGGTTCGGGTCGTGACATTACCATTCATCACAACTTGAGATCAAGATTGGAGACTTAGTTTTGAGTAATTTTCTTGTTCTTTACTTTATTTCTTTCTAGTATATGTTGGATATTATTTTAGTTCTTGGCATGTCTATGGCTAGGAACTAACTTAATTTAGGGCTTTCCATGTCAAATCATTTGAACCTCGTTTTTATGAATTAATGCAAGATTTTGGTTTCTTCTTATTATTGTTGAGATTTATTCAATAATTGTTTTGATTGCTTGGTAATTAATTGATCACTAATTATCATCACATATATGATTTCTAATCGAGATCCGAAATGGGAGATTGTGAATATGCTATAGTTGAATAAACATAGGTTTAAATCGTGAACGAAAGTACCCCGACACTTGTGTAGCTTAATAGGTTATTGCTCTTAATCCTCCTTTGTAGTCAATCTTGTCATCGAAAGATAGAAGGATTCTACATTGGGGTTGAGTGTTTATATTACCTTAATATGAGTATAAAACGGCTTAGTTAACCTGTTATCTCAAATAGAAGAAGAACCTTACTTGCATTAACGAGTAAAGCGAGCGGATAGTCGAGGAGATTTGGAAGCCCTATTTCCATCATATCTGAAGTAAAGTAAAGTAATTTAGTTAGCGTCTATAATCATAGTTATAAACAAATCATCAAATTATCGGTCACCAAATAGATACTACAGAATAGAGGTTGGTAATTGGAAACTAATACCTGAGGACGATAACTCGGTCTTCTAGACTATATTACTTGTCACGATACGTGCACTTGCGTTTAACGTGTGTATAAATTGCGCATCAAGTTTTTGGCGTCGTTGCCGGGGATTGGCGTAGTTCAATATCATTCTATCTATTCTTAATTTCTAATTTGGTTTTTCTTTTTCTTTTTATTATTATTTCTTTTTTTTGTATTGGTGAAACCGAGCGCCGTGATCCGTTTGTTGATTTTGATCTGTTGCAGGCATCTAGCTTATACGAAGGAGAAGAGGAGCAGATACACTTGTTCCCTTCAACCCGGAGATTGAAAAGACTTGCAAGCAGAACCAGAGAAACAAACGAATCTTGTCCTTAATAGCAATGTGAGGCTTGCAGAATAACAATGAGATGAACGAAGGGTTAGGTGATCATCAACCTAACCAGATGATGCCCAGGAGGTTACCAATGGATGTGGAAGAAAGGGTCCAGGTCCAAGCTGAGAGAAGCTTGAGAGATTATGTGTTGCCAATGGTGAATGGAGCACACACTTGCATCAGGCTCCCAGCAATATGAGCAAATAATTTCGAAATCAAGCCTGCGATCCTGAGTATGGTGCAGAATACAGTTCAATTCGAAGGGTTTCCATCTGAAGACCCTCATATACACATAGAAAATTTCTTGGAGCTGTGTGCAACTTTCAAGTATAATGGCGTTACTGACGACGCCATCCAATTGAGGCTCTTTCCCTTCTCACTCAGGGATAGAGAAAAAGTTTGGTTGAATTCACTGCCTACAGATTCTATATTCACATGGCATGAGTTGGCACAGAAGTTCTTGGCAAAGTTCTTTCCACCGTCCAAAGCAGCTAAGCTGAGAGGAGAGCTGAACAATTTTTACCAGGCTGATGGAGAGTCACTCTATGAGGCTTGGGAGAGATTTAAAGATCTGCAGAGAAAGTGTCCACATCATAGCATTGAGCTGTGGAATTTGGTCCATATTTTCTACATTGGGCTAAGTGGGACCACAAGAACCATCATTGAAGCAGCTGCAGGTGGAACCTTCATGAAGAAGACAACACATGAGGCCCATGATTTGCTAGAAGACATGGCCACCAATAACCATGTGACAGATGATAGAGGGGTAAGTGGAAGGAGAGCGATAGGAGTTCATGAGATCGATGCCATCACAACGTTAAATGCACATGTTGCTCTCTTGACCAAGCAACTGCAGCATAACACAGTGTCAGTAAATGCAGTTCAGATGCCAATGAATTGTGAGATGTGTGGGGTCCTCATACTTTTGATAGGTGCCCATCAGCAGACCCCAACAATATCCCTATTGAGCAAGCAGAATGCCAGGCAGTGGGGAATTACCCAAGACCCCAGAATAACCCCTATTCAAATACTTACAATCCAGGGTGGAGAAATCACCCTAACTTTTCATGGAGGGGTGATCAAGGGCAGCAGAACCAGTTCCGAGGCCAATACCAGAATCAACAACCATTTAACCAGGCCTCATCCTCCCAACAGTTCAGTACACCTGCTCCACAAGAGAAGCCAGACAAATTGCGAACAGCCTTGTTGACACTTACGAATTCACAAACCCAGTTCATGACAGAGACAAGATCCTCTATCAGGAACTTGGAGACGCGGGTGGGACAGCTAGCAAAGATGGCAAATAACAGGCCATAGGGCACTCTTCCTAGTAATACAGAGATGAATCCCAGAGAGCAGTGTCAGGCGGTGCAGCTGAGAAGTGGGAAGCAGCTAAAACAGCCTATATCTCAGCCAATGGTAGAACAGAGAGTTAAGCAGAAAATAGATGCAGAGAAGGAGGGGGTTACTGAGGAACGCCCTATTTTAGAGAAGGCTCCAACAGTTCTAATGAGGGAATATACAGAGAAGATTCCTTACCCTCAGAGGTTGCAAATGAAAGCAGTTGATAAGTAATTCTTCAAGTTCTTGGAGGTATTTAGAAAGCTACACATTAACATCCATTTCATTGAGGCGTTGGAGCAAATGCCTGCTTATTTCAAATTTATGAAGGAAATCCTTGGGAAGAAGAAGAAGCTAGCTGAGTATGAGAAAGTGACATTGACAGATGAATGTAGTGCCATCTTGCAGAAGAAACTGCCTCCAAGCTTAAGGATCCATGGAGCTTCACATTGCCTTGCACAATTGGTAGGGTGACATGTAACAGGGCCCTGTGTGATTTGGGGGCCAGCATAAATTTCATGCCCTTGTTCGTTTTCAAGAGGTTGGGTTTGGGTGAAACCAAACCAACCACTGTGAACTTGCAGTTGGCGGATAGGACAGTGGTACATCCCAGGGGAATAATTGAAGACGTATTGGTTAAGGTGGGAAAATTCTTCTTTCCTGCGGACTTCCTCATTCTTGATATAGAGGAAGATGATGAAATCTCTATCATCTTGGGAAGACCATTCTTGGCAACTGGGAGGGCCTTGATTGATGTGGAAAATGGCGAGCTGACACTCAGAGTTGAGGATGAAGAGATGGTGTTCAAGGTGTTTAAACACATCGTTGAACCCCCAGTCATAAGCAAGTGTTTTTCACCAAGATCATAGCACATCACTGAGCCAAAGATAGGCCCAAGAAAAGAAAATCAGTCCGCCAGTACAGGTGAGCAACGCTAAACCTTCTCTTGAGAAAAAGGAGAAAAAGAAAAACAGAAGACGAAAGAGAAAAATGATTATGAAATGGGTAGGCTGTGGGGTTAAGTTACCCCATGCCTCTTGATAAGGAACATGCGTCCGGCTAAAAGACGTTAAAGACAACGCTACTTGGGAGGCAACCCAAGGTTTTTTTAAATTTTATGCAATTTAGTTTTAGTTAGAACAATCTCACGGAAGGTATTGTTTATATGTTGTGATGACAGGTACAGAGCTAAAAGGTGGAGGATGAAAAACGTGAGAGAGGAGGAAATAGGCTCGGCGCCACGGCGCCAAAGAGGCCATGGCGCCGAATGCAGAAGGCGCAGAAGTCAGCCACGCCGCTAAATCAGAGGCCACACGCCACGGAAGTTCAGAGGGTCGCAGATGTTTGGACTCCACGGCGCCGATCTCAGGGCCGTGGCGCCGCGATAGAAAACTGAAATTAAAGGAGCCCTAATTCGATTTCCTCTCTCCAAATCAAAAACCCAAAACCCTTCCTCTCTCCAAAACCCACGAAATCAGCCTCCATTACTCAAAATCTTCCACAAACTAAACTCAATCACAACCAAAATACTTCAATTCCTTGCACCCTTAACCATTTCAAACAACAACCCTCATTCCATTGCCTCAAACCATCACTAGGAACAAGAAAATTTTGAAAAACACCGTCCAAGGTAACTTTCATTACTTTTCTTGAAATTCTCAAAGCAATTAGGGGAGGTAATTCATAAGTTTGGGGATGTGCTCTATGAGTGGATATTGTAGGATGTTGAACCTTGTGATTTGAGTGAAGTTTGGGGGGTTGAATGGTGTTGTATTTTGCTGATTACGATGTGTGTTGATTGGTGTGATTGAAAGTTGTTGGGTAATCTCACTGAAACAGAGGAGACGCTGCTGAAAATTTTCCAAAATGTCTGCCAGAAAAAAAAAAAACTTCCACATCCGCCTCCGTTCCACAATATGACACTACTAGGTTTGTCAGTCAAAAAACAGAAGACAGATATTACACACTTAGTACTAGACCCTTGATACCTGAGCGAGGAATAGAGTACCAAAGGGAGTCATTTGAGGACGGCGCTGTCTATGAACCTATTCGGGCAATGATAGAGGCCATTGGGTGGAAGAGATTTGTTAATCCGGAAAGAATAGTACCACAGAACACTGTAATGGTAAAAGAATTCTATGCTAACTTTCCAGAACGGGTAAATGGTTGATGTTTTGTGAGAGGACAGTATGTGCCTGTGATTGCTGAGTTGGTGAATGAGCTATTAAGAACAACCGATGTTAAAGAAAGAGGCGATGATCGAAGTTATTTCCGAACTTGGTCTAGAGATGCCAACAACATCGATTGGGATATCGTCGCAAGCACATTATGCTACCCTGGGGCTGAGTATGATATTGCACGAAATGGATCAAGAGGACTGAGCAGATGTCAGTTCAACAAAACAGCTAAGGGTTGGTTATATTTCGTCAGTGCCCGCCTGATTCCATCGACGCACTTCACCAGAGTGCCAGCAGATAGAATAAAGATGATATATGGAATTATAGAAGGGAAGATGATTGATGTTGGGAAGGAGATATTGCAGAACATTGGAGAAACCAGTAGGTTGGTCACTACAGGTGGGTTGGGACACGGATCACTTATTTGCAGTTTATGTTCTAGACATGGAGTCCCAACCCTAGCTACTGATACATATGAGAAGGGTCAACCTCCTGTGACATATGGGATAGTGTATGCCTTCCCAGAACCAGTTCCTCCAGCAGCAGCAAGAAGGAGACCAGCACCACCACCACCAGCAGTAGCAGAGGCTGCCATAGATGAGGATGAGCCTGAGACAGAGGCTCAAAGATAAGTGCAGCGCCGCCAAGCACTGGAATTGGAACCTCCGGTGCCTATGATGGAGCAGTTGCTCATGAACCAGCGGAGGATGATGAAGAGTTTTGACACAATGATACAAGGTCAACAGGACCTGAGGCAAGGACAACAAAAAATAAGGCAGGAGCAACAACAGTTGAACCTGAGATTTGATGAGATGAGTTCCTTGTTCAACCATTGGTCCATGCATTATCCGCCGTCACCGCCACCATTTTAAACTAAGTTTGTAAGTTGTCCCATTTTCTTTTATTTTTTAGTCTTGCACACATTAGGGACAATGTGTGATTTAAGTTTAGGGGGGAGTTCTTAGTTATTTTTTATGTGTTTTTGAGTTTTTTTGTGTTATTTTCTATGTTTATTTGAGTCTAGTTTTTTTTTATGATCATGCATGTTGTAGTTACTTGAAACGCCTAATGAAGTAAAATTGAATAATGTAATGGAATTAGAAGCAACCATATGAACACTTAGGATATATATGCCAAAAATTCATGAAATGGAACTATTTGGGGTATCTTGCTTGATTTATGCATTTTTAGTGATTAAACTTATGTGTCTGCTTGCTTGCTATTTGAGGCGAAATAGTTAGGATATGCATGTTAGGGAGATGATTCAGACATTTCTTTGTAATCCTTTTCTTACCATTCATTGTCTATCCCTGACATTAAAATTGTATCCCTAGTCAGCCCCTTTGAGTCTAAAAATAAGATCTTTCTTTGACACCCTATAATTTCATACTTGTGTCATAAGTGAAGAAATTGATGTGTTTGGAATATAAAGTGTTGAAAATAGACAAAAAGAGAGTGAACAATTTTGATGCACCCCAATGAAAAATAATAATAAATAGACAAAAGCCTAAGTTTGGGGGTGCCTGCTATTCATAATACACATCATTCTCTCAAAACAAAAGAGGGGAAAGATAGGTATGAGGTTAAAAAGAAAATCAAAAGAAAAAGGAAGAATCGAAAGCAAAAGAGCTTATGGTACATAAGATTGAGCCTAAAAGCCTATTTTTACCTACCCCTGTCTAAGCCTACATTACAACCCTGAAAAGCCCTGATGATCTCTAATGTGTGTATCCATGATTAGTGGAGAATAACAAATGAACAGGCCATAGGATTTTGAAATTAACATGCATAGTTAGGTATTCTTACTTCCATTGAGCATGATTAAATTGAATTTGCGAAATATCTGACTTGATGTGTTTAGAATGCTAAAAATCCATGCTATATGTTCCTGCATATTATTCTACTAACTTTCATGTTTTTTTAAGTAACAATGATGCAACAAATTGATCAATTTCTTTGAGTCATTTTTTTTTCTTTCGTGTCTTTATTTCTATTTGTGATCTTTACTCGAGGGCGAGCAAATGTTAAGTTTGGGGTGTTTGATCGGTGTATTTTATATACACCTTTTGAGTCATTTTTAGTTAGTCTTTTGCCCATTTTTGTACAAATATGTGTCGTGTTACGATAAATTTTCTTTCTATTGAGTCACAATGGTTTAAAGTGACACATTGGTGAGAAGGAGCGAAAAGAGGGCAGAAACAGAGGTTCTAGAGCTCAAAAAGCAAAAAAGTTGGCAACCCGGGCGAAACAAAGCGTGTCATGACCAACCAACCAAAGAAGCAGCAGAGCCACGCGCCAAAAAGCAGAGTCGCAGAGTTTCAGCCAAGGCACGGTGGCCGCGGCGCCGACGCGGGAAAATTGACAAATCAGAATAGGATTGGGCCAAGGCAAAGAAGGAAAAAGTTTTGCACGTTTTTGAGGATATAAAAGGACATTTTAGGTCAGATTTGAGGGAGTTGGACACCTTACCATTCATCACAACTTGAGATGAAGATTGGAGACTTAATTTTGAGTAATTTTCTTGTTTTTTACTTTATTTCTTTCTAGTATATGTTGGATATTATTTTAGTTCTTGGCATGTCTATGGCTAGGGACTAACTTAATTTAGGGCTTTCCATGTCAAATCACTTGAACCTCGTTTTTATGAATTAATGCAAGATTTTGGTTTCTTCTTATTATTGTTGAGATTTATTCAATAATTGTTTGGTAATTAATTGATCACTAATTATCATCACTTATATGATTTCTAATCGAAATCCGAAAGGGGAGATTGTGAATATGCTATAGTTGAATAAACATAAGTTTAAATCGTGGACGAAAGTACCCCGACACTTGTGTAGCTTAATAGGTTATTGCTTTTAATCCTCCTTTGTAGTCAATCTTGTCATCGAAAGATAGAAGGGTTCTACATTGGGGTTGAGTGTTTATATTACCTTAACAGGAGTATAAAACGGCTTAGTTAACCTGCTAGCTCAAATATAAGAAGAACCTTAATTATTTGCATTAACGAGTAAAGCGAGCGGATAGTCGATGAGATTTGGAAGCCCTATTCCACCATATCTGAAGTAAAGTAAAGTAATTGAGTTAGCGTCTATAATCATAGTTATAAACAAATCATCAAATTATCTGTCACCAAATAGATACTACAGAATAGAGGTTGGTAATTGGACACTAATCTCTGAGGACGATAACTCGGTCTTCTAGACTATATTACTTGTCATGATACGTGCACTTGCGTTTAGCGTGTGTATAAATTACGCATCATTAGGCATATTTTATATACACTTTTTGAGTCATTTTAGTTAGTATTTTACTTATTTCTTTTGTGTTTAGTATAGTATTATAGTCGTTTTTCTTTTTTGTGAGTCACAACGGTCATAAATGGGGAAATGACAAAAAGAAAATGAAATGAGCTTAATTGAGGAATAATTGCACGAGAAAAGGCCAAGAAATAAAGTCTAAGAAGTCCCGGGAAGTATAGAAGAGATCTGACGAAGTACGGACGAAAAAATGACACAAAACCAAAAAACTCAAAAAATAACGCCACTGGCGCCTCTGCGCTGAATTTGCTGCATGCTCTGATTTTGCCTCGGGTGTTCAGGCGCCGCTGCGCCACTCAGCAGGGCCGCTGCGCCAAGACAGAATTCTGATTTTATGGACCGATTTTCGAAGGGCAAAAGGGTCCGAAACACAAATTTTCTCAACTATATAATCCTAAAACCCTAACCTAAAAGGGGGAGCTTGGAGCACCTTGTACATAGTCCACAACACAACTCTTAGAGGCTAGAAGATTGTATACCTAGTTCTAAGTACTTTTTCTTTCTTTAATTTTCAATTCAGTTCATGTTGAATTTTGTATTAATTCTTAGCATGTCTATGGTTAGGAGCTAAACACTTTATTAGGGCTTTCCTATTGAATCGCTTGAACCTCTATTTCATGAATTAATGCATTAGTTTGATTTCTTCTTCACTTGATTAAGATTTATTCAATATTGGTATGAATGTTTAATAGTTAACTGACCATTAATTATCATAATCTATATGATTTTGAATCAAGAACCGAGAGGAGAGATTTGGATATGCTGTAATTGAATAGACATAGGTTAAAATCGCGGACGAAAGTACCCCGATACTTGTGTAGAATTATAGGTTATTGTTCTTAATCTTCCTATGTGGTAAATCATATCATAGAAATATAGAAGGGTTCTACACTGGGGTTGAGCGATTATATATCCTAACTGGAATATAAGACAGTCTAGTTAACCGCTATCTTAACGTAGAAGAAGAAGTCAATCTAGTTGCATTAGGGATTGAAAAGAGTGGATAGTCGAGGATTTTGGAAGCCCTAATTCCTTCATAACTGATTAAACCTCAACAATTTAGTTTACTTCTTGCAATTATTCTAGTAGTTAGATAAAAACCCAAATCAATTATTGTTTGCCAAATAGATAACTTAGAATAGATGTTCGGTAATTAGAAACCAATCTCTGTGGACGATAAACTCGGTCTTACAAGACTATATTACTTGTAACGATACGTACACTTGCGTGAGAACGTGGCAATCAGCTAACATGTATCCAAAATGAATAATAACAGTAAGGCTGACCAAAACACGTCTATAACCCATACATGTCCAACCCACACATATGTCTACAGACCTCTAACAGTATAACAGTGAAATATGGCGGGACAGGGCCCCGCCGTACCCCTGACTAGCTGATCGGTGTATTTTATATACACATTTTGGGTCATTTTTAGTTAGTCTTTTGCTCATTTTTGTACAAATACGTGTCGTCTTAGGATAGATTTTCTCTCTTTTGAGTCATATTGATTTAAAGTGGCTCATTGGCGAAAAAGGAGCAAAAAGAGGGCAGAAACAGAGGTCCCAGAACTCAAAAAGCGAGAAAGTTGCATGAACCGCACGAAAGCGGCGGCCATGGCGCCTCCATCAGCTTTGAGGCCATGGCGCCCAAATTACAGATAGCTGCAGAGCGCGGCGCCCGCCAGCCATGCGCGCTGAGGCGGAAAATCACAATTCGAATGGGAATGGGCCAAGGCCTGAAGGAAAACCTGGAAAACGAATTGGAGGCTATAAAATGCAGCCTTTAGGTCAGAAGTAATGGTTCAAAAACCCTTGCAATTCATCACAATCTTGAAGATCAAGATTGGAGACCACTTCTTAGTAATTTTTTGTTTCTTGTTTTATTTCTTTATAGTTTATGTTGGATATTAGTTTAGTTTTTGTCATGTCTATGACTAGGAACTAACTTAATCTAGGACTTTCCATATCAAATCACTTGAACCTTATTCTTATGAATTAATGCATGTTTTGGTTTCTTCTTATCATTGTTGAGATTTATTCAATAATTGTCTTGAATGTTTGGTAATTAATTGATCACTAATTATCATAATCTATATGATTTCTAATCGAAAGACGAAAGGGGAGATTGTGAATATGCTATAGTTGAATAAACATAGGTTAAATCATGGACGGAAGTACCCCGATACTTGTGTAGTTTATATATTGGGGTTGAGTGTTTATATTACCTTAACAGGAGTATAAAACGGCTTAGTTAACCTGCTATCTCAAAATAGAAGAAGAGCCATAATTAAGTGCATTAACAAGTAAGATGAGCGGATAGTTGAGGAGATTTGGAAGCCCTATTTCCATCATATCTGAAGTAAAACAAAGTAGTTTAGTTAGCATTCTTAATTATAGTTATAAACAATTTATCAATCATCGGTTACCAAATAAATACCATAGAATAGAATTTGAGAATTGAACACTAATCTCTGAGGACGATAACTCGGTCTTCTAGACTATATTATTTGTCACGACACGTGCACTTGCGTTAGTGTGTGCATAAATCGCGCATCAAGTTTTTGGCGCCGTTGTCGGGGATTGACGTAGTTCAATATCAATTTTATCTATTCTTAATTTCTAATTTGGTTTTTATTTTTGTGTTTTTATTATTACTATATTTTTCTCTTTTATTCGTGAAATCGGTGTGCCGTGATCCGTTTGTTGATTTTGATCTGTTGCAGGCATCTAGTTTATGCGAAGAAGAAGAGGAGCAGATACACTTGTTCCCTTCAACCCGGAAATTGAAAAGACTTGCAAACAGAACAGGAGAAACCAACGAAGTTTGGCCTTAGCAGCGATGGGGGGTTTGCAGAATAACAATGAGATGAACGAAGGGTTAGGTGATCATCAACCTAACCAAAGGATGCCCCGGAGATCGCCAATGGATGTAGAAGAGAGGGTCCAGGTCCAAGCTGAGAAAAGCTTGAGAGATTATGTGTTGCCAAGGGTGAATGGAGCACAAACTTACATCAGGCTCCCAGTAATAGGAGCAAATAATTTTGAAATCAAGCCTGCGATCCTGAGTGTGGTGCAGAATACTGTTCAGTTCGGAGGGTTGCCATCGGAAGATCCTCACATGCACATAGCGAACTTCTTGGAGTTGTGTGCAACTTTCAAGTACAATGACGTTACTGACGACGCCATCCGATTGAGGCTCTTTTCCTTCTCACTCAGGGATAGAGAAAAAGTTTGGTTGAATTCCATGCCCACAGATTCGATATTCACATGGCAGGAGCTGACACAGAAGTTTTTAGCAAAGTTCTTTCCACCGTCCAAAGCCGCTAAGCTGAGAGGGGAGTTGAACAATTTTTATCAAGCTGATGGAGAGTCACTCTATGAGGCTTGGGATAGATTTAAAGATTTGCAAAGGAAGTGTCCACATCATAGCATTGAGTTGTGGAATTTGGTCCATATTTTCTACAATGAGCTAAGTGGGACTACCAGAACTATCATTGACGCAGCCGCAGGTGGAACTTTCATGAGAAAGACAGACATTTAAGCTCATGATTTATTGGAAGACATGGCCACCAATAATCATGTAACGAGAGACAGAGTGAGTGGTAGAAGAGCAATAGGAGTCCATGAGATTGATGCCATCACAACATTAAATGCACAAGTTGCTCTCCTGACCAAGCAACTGCAACAAAACACAGTGTCAGTGAATGCAGTTCAAATGACATTGAGTTGCGAGATGTGTTGAGGTCCACATACATTTGATAGGTGCCCATCAGTAGATCCTAACAACATCTCGATCGAGCAAGCAGAATGCCAAGCAGTAGGGAATTATCAAAGGCCCCAGAACAACCCCTACTCAAATACCTACAATCCAGGGTGGGGGAATCACCCTAACTTTTCATGGAGGGGTGATCAAGGGCAGCAGAACCAATTTCGAGGCCGCATCAAAATCAAGAACCATTCACTCAGCCTCATCTTCACAACAATTCGGTGCACCCGCCAACAAGCAGGCATATGAGTTGAGAGCACCACTGACACTCACCAACTCATGCACTCCGTTCATGGCAGACCAGATCCTCTATCAGAATTTGGAGACGCAGGGACAACTAGCGAAGATGGCAAACAATGTGCCACGAGGCACTTTGCCTAGCAATACGTAAATGAACCCTGCAGAACAAAGCGCGGCAATAAGGAATGGAAAACAGTTAGAACAGCTTACACCCAAGCCTGTGGTTGAATAGAGAGTAGATGCAGAGATGGAGAGTGCTACTGAAGATCGCCCGATGTTAGAGAAAGCTCCAACAGTCCCAGTGAAGGAATACACTGAGAGGATTCCTTTCCCGCAGAGGGTGCAAAAGAAAGTGGTTGATAAATAATTCTCTAAGTTCTTGGAGATATTCAGAAATCTACACATTAACATTCCATTCATTGAGGCATTGGAGCAAATGCCCACTTATTTTAAATTCATGAAGGAAATTCTGGGGAAGAAGAAGAAGTTGGCAGAGCGAATGAGACGGTGGCACTGACAGAGGAATGCAGTGTCATCTTGCAGAAGAAATTGCCCCCCAAACTCAAGGATCCAGGGAGCTTCACATTGTCTTGCACAGTTGGCAGAGTGACATGTAATAGGGCCCTTTGTGATTGGGGGGCTAACATAAATCTTATGCCCTTGTCTGTTTTAAGAGGTTGGGGTTAGGTGACGCCAAACCAACCACTGTGAGCTCATAGCTAGCGACAGACAAGTGCATCCCAGGGGAACGATTGAAGATGTCTTAGTTAAGGTGGGAAAATCCTTCTTTCCTGCGGACTTCCTCATCCTGGATATGGAGGAAGATGATGAGATACCCATCATATTGGGAAGACCATTCTTGGCAACCGGGAGAGCCCTGATTGATGTGGAGAAGGGTGAGCTGACACTTAGAGTGGAAAGTGAAGATATGGTGTTCAAAGTGTTCAAACACATCATTGAACCCCCAGTCATGAGCAAGTGCTTTGCGATTAGCAATCGAAGACATCGGTTGAGCCAGCACAAGCAATAGCAAGGGAAATAAGCCCGCCAAAACAGGTAAGTAATGTTAAACCTCCTCTTGAAAAAAAAAAAAAAAAACAGAAGGAGGAAGCAAAAAATGTTGATGAAATGGATAGGCTGTGGGGTTAATCTACCCCACACCTCTTGATTAAAGAACTTGCGTCCGGCTAAAAGACGTTAAAGACAGCGCTACTTGGGAGGCAACCCAAGGTTATTTCATTTTATTCAATTTAATGCAATTTAGTTTTTTTACTTAGAACAGTCTCACAGAGGGTATTGTTTATATGTTGTGATGACAGGTGCAGGGCAAAAAATTTGGAGGACGAAAACTGAAAAAAATCAGAAGAAAAGAAAACAATCGGCCCAGTACGCGCCAAAAGTCCGTAAAAGCGCAGTTTTGAGGCCATGGCTAAATCAGAGCCACTACAAAGTTCGTAGGTCGCAGAGTTCAGCCATGCGCTGGGCAGGTCATGCGCGCCACGGAAATTTCTGAATTTTAAAAGAGCTCTAAATCCGATTTTCCTCTCTCCAAATCAAAACCCAAACCTTCCCTCTCTCCAAAACCCACGAAATTAACCTTTTTTCCTAAAACTCTTCCACAAACTAAACTCAATCACAACCAAAGTACTTAATTTCCTTAAACCCTTAACCATATTAAACAACAACCCTCATTCCATTGCCTCAATACATCATTAGGAACAAGAAAATCTTGAAGAACACCGTCCAAGATAACCTTTATCACTTTTCTTGAAATCTTCAATACAATCAGGGGAGGTAATAGGTGGGGATGTGCTTTATTGGTGGAAGGTGTGTGGTATGTTGAAGTTGGGTGTGAGATTTCGCGGAAGATTATACGAAGTGAGCGTGGGGTGTTGTGCCGGAGCTTGTGAGTGAAGCGTGGGGGTTGAAGAGTGTTATATCTGCTGATTATTGATTAATAGTGTTGGGTAATATCATTGAAACAAAAGAAACGCTGCCGAGTTTATCTAAAAATATCTGCCAAAAAGAGGAGAGCTTCCACATCCACTTCCGTCCCTCAATCTTATACTACTAGGTTTGCCAGTCAAAAAGCTGAAGATAGATATCAAAAACTTAGTACTATACCCTTGATCCCTGAAAGAGGAATGGAGTACCAAAGGGAGTCATTTGAGGAGGGAGATGCCTATGAGCCTATTCGGGCGATGATAGAGGTCATGGGGTGGAAGAGATTTGTTAACCCAAAAATAATAGCACCGCAGAACACAGTAATGATGAGAGAATTTTATGCTAACTTTCCAGAGAGGGTGGATGGTAGATGCTTTGTGAGGGGACGGTATGTGCCTGTGACGGCAGAAGTGGTGAATGTGCTATTAAAAACAGCCGATGTTGAAGAAAGAGGTGACGATCGGAATTATTTCAGAACTTGGTCTAGAGACACCAACAACATTGACTGGGATGTCGTCGCAAGCACAGTAAGCTACCCTGGGGCTGAGTATGATATTGCAAGAAATGGATCAAGAGGACTGAGCAGATGTCAGTTCAACAAAACAGCCAAGGGTTGGTTATATTTCGTCAGTGCCCGCTTAATTCCATCGATGCACTTCACCAGAGTTCCAGAAGATAGAATAAAAATGATATATGGAATCATGTCAGGGAAGACGATTGACGGTGGGAAGGAAATATTGCAAAACATTGGAGAAACCAGCAGGTTGGTAATGACAGGTGGGTTGGGACATGGCTCACTTATTAGCAGCTTATGCTCCAGACATGGGGTCCCAACCCTACCCACTGATACATATGAGAAAGCCCAACCTTCTATGTCATATGAGATAGTGCATTCCTTCCTGCATCCACTCCTCCAAAGAAGAAAGACGAAGGAGACCAGACACAAAGCAGCAGATCGAGGTCGCCATGGATGAAGATGAGCCTGAGACAGAGGCTCAGCATGAAGCAGGAAACAGCCAACAACAACCCCCAGAATTTGAACCTCCAGTGCCTATAATGGAGCAGTTGCTCATGAACCAGTGGAGGATGATGCAGAACTTTGACATAATGATACAAGGTCAACAGGACCAGAGGCAAGGACAACAAGAATTAAGGCAGGAGCAACAACAGTTGCACCAAAGATTTGATAAGATGAGCTCCTTGTTCAACCAGTGGTCCATGCATTATCCGCCGCCACCGCCACCACTTTAAACCAAGTTTGTAAGTTGTCCTGTTTTATTTTATTTTATTTTATTTGAGTCTTGCACACATTGGGGACAATGTGTGATTTAAGTTTGGGGGGGTCTTATTGTTTTTGAGTTTTTTTTTTATTTGTTTTAAGTATTTTTGAGTCATAATGTTTTTTTTAAGATCATGTATGCTGTAGTTACTGGAATAGCCTAGTGAAGTAAAGTTGAATAATGTAAGGGAATTAGAAGCAACCATCTAAACACTTAGGTTAGATATGCCAGAAATTCATGAAATCAGATTATTTGGGGTATCTTGCTTGACTTGTGCATTGTTTATGATTAAATCTATGTGTATGCCTGCTTGCTATTTGAGGCGAAATAGTTAGGATATGCATGTTAGGGAGATGACTCAGACAATTCTTTGTTAGCCCTTTCTTACCACTTTTGCCTATCCCTGACATTCAAAATATCCCTAGTCAGCCCCTTTGAGCCTAAAAATTAGACTTTTTCTTTGACACCTTATAATTCCACACTTGTGCCATAAGTGAAAATTTGAGATGATTGAAATAGAAAGTGTTAAAAAAGAGACAAAAAGAGTGAACAATTTTGATGCACCCCAAGGAAAAAGTAATAATAAATAGGCAAAAGTCTAAGTTTGGGGGTGCCTGTTATTCATAATACACTTCATTCTCTCAAAACAAAAGTGGGAAAAGATAGGTATGAAGTGAAAAGAAAGAAAATCAAAAAGAAAAGGGAAGAATTTAACGCAAAAGAGCTTATGGTACATAAAATGAGCCTAAATGCCTATTTTTAACCTACTCATGCCTAAGCCTACATTACAATCCTGAAAAGCCCTGAAGATCTCTTACATGTGTATCTATGATTAGTGGAGAATAGCAAGTAAACATGTCATAGGATTTTGAAATTGACATGCATAGTTAGGTATTCTTACTTCCATTGAGCATGATTAAATTGAATTTGTGAAATATCTAACTTAATGTGTTTAGAATGCTAAAAATTCATGCTATATGTTCCTGCATATTATTCTGCTAACCTTCATGCGTTTCTAAGTAACAATGATACAGCAAAGTGATCAGTGTCTTTGAGTCAGTCTATTTCTTTTTTCCTCTTGTCTTTAATTCTTTCTTTTGATCTTTGCTCGAGGGCGAGCAAAGGTTAAGTTTGGGGGTGTTTGATCGTTGTATTTTATATACACCTTTTGGGTCATTTTTAGTTAGTCTTTTGCCAATTTTTGTACAAATACATGTCGTCTTAGGATAGATTTTCTCTCTTTTGAGTCATATTGATTTAAAATGGCTCATTGGCGAAAAAAGAGCAAAAAGAGGGCAGAAACAGAGGTCCCAGAGCACAAAAAGCGAGAAAATTGGCGAACCGGGCACGAAACAGGGCGGCGCCGCGGTGCCTCCAGCCAGCAGTGTCAGAGCGCTGATGCGCGATTTAATGCACACACTTTAACACAAGTGCACGTTGTCGAGTCAAGTAATATAGTCTTTGAAGACCAAGTTATCGTCCTCAGGGATTAGTGTTCAAGTACCAACTTCTATTCTTTGTTATCTATTTGGTGACCGATATTTGAGTTGTTGATTATAACTAACAATTATAAAGACTAATTAACTATGTGTTTACTTCAGTGATGATGGAAATAGGGCTTCCAAATCTCCTCAACTATCCGCTTATATTACTTATTAATGCAATTAATTATGGTTCTTCTTCCATTGGAGATAGCAGGTTTACTAATCCGTTTTATACTACCGTTAAGGCTATTTAAATACTCAACCCCAGTAGCGCTCCTTTCTACCTTTCGGTGATAAGGATGACTCTATAGGAGGATTAAGAACAAAAACCCTTATTAATGCTACACAAGTAATTGAGGTATTTTCATCCTCAATTTGACCTATGTCTACCCAACTACAGCATAGTCACAACCTCCCCATTTCGGAGTTTGATTAGAAATCATATAAATAATGATAATTAATGATCAAGTAATTACCAAGCAATCAAATCATCTATTGGATAAATCTCAACAATAAGAAGAACAACCATAAACATGCATTAATTCATAAAATAAGGTTCAAGTGAATTGACATGGAAAACCCTATATTAGAATTAGTTCCTAGCCATTGACATGACAAGAACTAATTCAATATCCAACATAAAACTGAAAATAAAGTAAAAGAAAGAAAAGAAATTACTAAATAATGGTCTCCAATCTTGAACTCCAAGAATGTATTGTGAATTGGCAAGAAGGGAACCCTTTAAAACTGCCTAGGGTTCTCTTTTTATAGCCTCCAAACCGACCTTAAGGTTTTCCTTCAGACCTGGCCCATAAACTCGTCCAAAACCTGATTTTTCCCGCATCGCGCGCCGCCTCGCGCATCGCGCCGCGACGGATGTTCTGCATTGCTCGAGATTAGCCGCGCGCCAGACTCATTGTTCGGAGCCGCGCGCGCTGGAACTTCTGCAAGCCTCTGGATGTTAGCGCCGGGCGCTCGCCCGCTGGCCGAGGCGCCGCGGCGCTGGCCCGTGTCCGTGTCTGGTTCGCCACTTTCTCGCATTTCAAGCTCTGGAACCTCCACTTTTGCCCTCTTTTCGCTCCTTTTCCGCCAAAGAGTCACTTTAACCAATTTGACTCAAAAGAAAGAAAATATATCCTAAGACGACACATATTTGTACAAAAAGGGACAAAAGACTCACTAAAAACGACTCAAAAAGTGTATATAAAATACACCGATCAAATACCCCCAAACTTAACCTTTGCTCGCCCTCGAGCAAAGATCAAAAAGAAAGAAATAAAGACTCAATGAAAATGAAAATAGAAAGACTTACTGACATTGATCACTTTGCTGCATTGGTGTTACTTTAGAAAAACATGAAGGTTAGCAGAATAATATGCGGGAACATATAGCATGAAATTTTAGCATTCTAAACACATTAAGCTAGATATTTCGCAAACTCATTTTTATCATACTTAATGGAAGTAAAATACTGAATCATGCATGTCAATCTCAAAAATCCTATGGCATGTTTACTTGTTATTCTCCACTAATCATGGATATGCATAAAAGAGATCTTCAGGACTTTTCAGGGTTGTAATGTAGGCTTAGGCATGGGTAGGTAAAAATAGGCATTTAGGCTCATTTTGTGTACCATAAGCTCTTTTAGCTTTTCAATGTTTCCCTTTTCTTTTGATTTCTTTCCTTCACTTCATATCTATCTTTTCCCTCTTTTGTTTTGAGAGCGTGAAGTGTATTATAATAACAAGCACCCCCAAACTTAGGCTTTTGCCTATTTCTTATTACTTTTTATCAGTGCATCAAACTTGTTCGCTCTTTTTATCTCTTTTTTAACACATTCTATTCCAACTATTTCACATTTTTACTTATGGCAAATGTGTGGAAATATAGGGTGTCAAAGAAAAAGTTTACTATTTAGGCTCAACGGGGCTGACTAGGGATATTTTTAATGTCAGTGATAGAAAAGAGTGGTAAGAATTGGCTAACAAAGAATTGCCTGAGTCATCTCCCTAACATGCATATCCTAACTATTTCGCCTCAAATAGCACACAATCATACACATAGGTTTTAATCATTTAACATGCACAATTCAAGCAAGAAACCCCAATTAGACAGATTTCATGAGTTTTTGGCATATCTAACCTAAGTGTTTAGATAGTTGCTTCTAATTCCATTACATTATTCCACCTTACTTCACTAGGTGTTTCTAGTAACTACAGCATGCATGATCTTTGACAGACAATTATGACTCAAAAAGAAAAAAATTTATGACTCAAAAATACACAAAACAAATCAAAAAGACTCAAACATACTACAATAATAAGACACCCCCCCAAACATAAATCACACATTGTCCCCAATGTGTGCAAGACTCAAAGAAAATAAAAGAAACAGGACACTTACAAACTTGGTTCAAAATGGTGGCGGTGGCGGTGGCTGTGGATAATGCATTGACCACTGGGTGAACAAGGAGCTCATCTCGTCAACTCTTTGCCTCAATTCTTGTTGTCCTTGTATCACCGTGTCAAAATTCTGCAACATCCTTCTCTGGTTCTGGAGCAACTGCTCCATCATAGGCACTGGAGGTTCTGATTCTGTGGGTGGCTGATGGCTGCTTCCTGCCTCATAGTGAACCTCTGTTTCAGGCTCATCTTCATCCATGACAGCTTCTGCTGCTGCTGCTGGTGGTGTTGGTGCTCTTCTTCTTGCTGCTGCTTGGGGGATTGGGTCTGGGAAGGAGTGCACTATCCCGTATGACACAGGAAGTTGGTTTCTCTCATAAGTATCATTAGGTAGGGTTGGGACCCCATTTATGGCGCATAAACTTGTAATAAGTGAGCCATGTCCCAACCCACCTGTTGTTACCAACCTGCTGGTCTCTTCAATACTTTGCACTATCTCCTTTCCCACATCCATCGTCTTCCCCGACAAAATTCCATATATCAATTTGATCCTGTCTTCTGGCACTCTGGTAAAGTGCGTTGACGGAATCAGACGGGCACTAACGAAATACAGCCAACCCTTGGCTGCTTTGTTGAACTGACACCTGCTCAGTCCTCTTGCCCCATTTTTGGCAAATTCATATGCAGCCCCAGGGTAGCTTACTGTGTCTGCAACGATATTCCAGTCGATGTTGTTGGTGCTTCTAGACCATGTTCTGAAGTAGCTTCGGTCATCACCCCTTTCTTCAACATCTGCTGTTTTTAGTAACACATTTACCGCTTCTGCTGTCACAGGCACATATCTTCCCCTCACAAAGCATTCATTGTCCACCTTCTCCGGAAAGTTAGCATAAAATTCACGCACCATCACTGTGTTCATTGGTGCTATCTTTTCCGGGTTTACAAATCTTTTCCACTCCCTCATCTCAATCATCGCCCGAATGGGCTCATAGACATCCCCCTCCTCAAGCGAATCCCTTTGATAATACATTCCTCTTTCAGGGATTAAGGGCCTCGTACTAAGTTTTTGGTATCTATCTTGAGCTCTTCGGCTGACAAACCTAGTATCATCATATTGAGGGGCTGAGGTGGATGTGGAGGCTCTTTTCTTTCTGGCAGACATGTTTAGATCACTTTTTGCAGCGTTTCCTTTCTATCAACAATGTTGACCAACACTATCACCCAACAACTAGCAGCTACAACACCTATTACCCCCAATCTCCACTTAAGAAGCTTCTACACAACACCCACACCCTCTTTGTATACTCTTCCTCAAAATTTCACAACCAATTTTCAACACCCCAACAACTTCACAGATGCAACACTCCTCCAATCTACTACCTCCTCTGACTACAGTAAAGCTTTCAAGAAAATATAAAGATTACCTTTTGACGGTGTTCTTCAAGGTTTTCGTGCTTCTAATGGTGATTTGAGGCAATGGGATGAGGTTTGTTGGTTGAGATGGTTAAGGGTTTAGGGAATTTAAGTGCTTTGGTTGTGTTTGGATTTGGTTTATGGATTTTTTTTAGGTAAAGTGTGGATTTTTGTGGGTTTTGTGGAGAAGAGGGTTTAGGTTTTTGTTTGGAATTGGGAAAAAATCGGATTTGGGGCGTCTTTTATTTTCTGGTTTCGCCTGCGCAGCAGACTTGGCCATACGCTAATTTATCAAGCGCTATTCTGAATTTCTGCGCGCCAGACTTGCCAGCGCGCTAGACTTCACATTTTTTCTAGATTTTTGGCGCCGCGCTTCCTGAAATACAGGCGCTAAACTTCAGCGCTACGCTTTTAGCGCGCGACCGCTTCGGGCGCCGGTGCTAACCTGCTTTTATGGAAATCCCTGGCTATTCTTCAGTTTTTTTCCCCTCCAAATTTGTTGGCCTGCACCTGTTAACACCACACAAACACTACCTCCGTGAGACTGTTCTTAGTAAAAAAACTAACTATATTAAAGTAAAATAAATCAGACTACCTTGGGTTGTCTCCCAAGTAGCGCTGTCTTTAACGTCTTTTAGCCGGACGCAAGTTCGTTAGATCAAATGGGTGTGGGGTAGATTAATCCCACAACCAATCCATTTTTCCCACATTTTTATTTTTCTTCTTCTGTTTCTCTTCTTAAAATTATTTTCAAGGGAAGGTTCAGGAACACATACCTGCTTTGGTGGAGGTTCAGCATCACGTACCTGCTTTGGTGGGCTTGTCTCCCTTGGATTTGCTTGCACTGGCTCACATGAGGTTCTGATGGTGCTGATTGCAAAGCACCTGCTCATGACCGGTGGCTCAATAACGTGTTTAAACAGTTTAAACACCATTTCTTCGCTCTCTACCCTTAGCGTCAGCTCCCCCTTTTCGACATCAATCAGGGCTCTCCCTGTTGCCAAGAACGGTCTCCCCAATATGATGGGTATCTCTGCATCCTCCTCCATGTCAAGAATGAGGAAATCCGCAGGAAAAAAGAATTTTCCTACTTTAACAAGCACATCCTCAATCTTCCCCCTTGGGTGCACCACCGTTCTATCGGCTAGTTGCAAGCTCACCGTGGTTGGTTTTTGTTACACCCCGTAAGTTCAGGACATGTGTAAGTGAAGGTACGTAAGGAACACAAGACTTGGAAATTTGTACTAAAGGAAGAATTGTTTTTCCGACGGAAAATCTTCCGGACGTCGGAAAAAAAAATGTTCGTTGTTGAGAATTGGATTCTCAAAATACATTATTTGAAGAGTATGGAACTTATTAATATTATGGAAATTTATTTTTACGGATTTGGTCACGTGGGGCCCACCCGAGGAATTTTATATTTTGTGGGGCCCACGAGAGTTACGAAATTTTTATGGACGAATGAGAGGGCGACACGTGGCACCCCCACATGGTCTTGGTTGAATTATTCCAAGGGTAAAATGGTCATTTACCATGGTAGAAGATAAGTCTTGCTAAGCTTGACATTGTTGACTTGTCAACTTGCCACATAAGCTTGATCCATGTGATTTTCATCTTAGCCTCACAAGTGTTTTTATCTAAGCCATCCATAGTGTTATAAGTGCTAAGCTAGTGCAAGACAAGCTCATTTCTACACTTAGAAAAATCACACACCTTGTTCTTCACATGGAGCTCTCGCCAGTGCCCTCCTCACAAGAAAATTTTGTAATTTTCCTCCATTAGCCACAAGACTTTAACCCAATGTCCCCAAGGGTATTGTAAGGTTACCTCAATAGAAAGATTTCGAAAAACGTATTTTTACGTTAGTCGCAAAGGCGGAAACTAAGGAGTTCTTCAACTTTGAAGTGGAACTTGAAGATGGGTTCTTCATAGCCGCTAAGGAGTGCTTCGAGCGGATTGGAACCTAAGGAATGGAGCTAAGAATTGCTAAGGCGCGACTTGAATCTTGGAAATTTTAAGGGCTTTGAAAGGTATAAATTTTGTCGTTTTAATAGTTAAGGCTTACTTATTGTTGTAGCTATGGATTTTAGCAAGATGTTATATAGTATGAAGTTTGATATGTTTATCGCTATTGGAACCCTAATCCAAACTAGCATGTTTAGCGTTAAGATTACAATTCAAGTTGATTATTAGTCTAAGCGTCGCATGTTGTATAAAGAAGGAAATTGTAGTTGTTGAAGTTGTTTATGACTAGATAACATGTTAGACCTTAGAACTTGGAATTGGAAAAGGATTGGAAAAGACTTAGTGTTGCTATGTAAGTTGGTCGAGAATTGGCTAGTGTGCCTTAGACTATTTCGTATGAATTGTGGGGCGGAATTTTACACGTATTGTAAGGCGTGTAATCCCCTTTGTTTGGTTGTTGTTTGGAGCCTTAAATGTGGCTTGTTGGTTATTGTATTCGACCTTGAAAAAGGTGGCAAAGTGAGTAGAAACAAAGGAAGTGCTGCCCGATTTTTCCGTAGAATTAGAGACCCTATACTTAGTATTATTCTACGTTGAGACTAGAAGTTGATAGTCTTGTTGTGACCATTATAGGTTGACACTTCTACGCACGCGTATTCGCTTAGCTTGTGGATATTAGCCGAAAGGTATGTGAACTATCTCCTTCTAGCATGATTCCTTAGAATAAAGAAAGTAAGTCCTACTCCTTGAATGATCCATTCCTTGCTTGTATTTGGATTGCCTAAAATAGAATTTGTTCTATGTACTTCCTTGAGTGTACTTTGATGTTTAAATTGTAAGTAGTATAATCCATTTCCTTAGGGAAGTTTGGATTCTTAAAAGTGAAGGTATTTTCTTAAAGTGCATAGAGACTTGAAAGGAAGTGGTTTCCAAATCTTTTGGCTAGTGCCTTAGTTCTAAAACCTAAAGGTCATTATAATGACTTTAGGAGTCAAAGGAGTGATTTACTTATTTGATTTAAAAGAGGAGAAATGACATGATTTAAGAGAAGTAACTTGTGCTAAGGGTGAAGTTACATGAGGTTTAAAAAGTAGAAGAAAACTTGTTTTCTAACTATTAAGAGACTTGAAGTATTTTTGAAAGTTAAGAACTTGATTTGTAAGTATGTGATACTTGGTTTTAATAGTATAAGTCTCCTGGTTATTGAAGGAATGGATATGTCTAAAACCATAAAGGGTTATAACGGCTTTATGGGAAGTTGGTTATAACGGCTTTATGGAAGGTTAGAAAGTTGTCTATTTTGATTAATCGGCATAAGTTGCCTAGATTGTGAAAATTTGGAGTTACTTGATTTCAAGCTTTGAAATGAGTTTTCTAAAAGTGTAGTAACTTACTTTGAAAAATAGACACGCCTTGATACTACGGGTGTTAGTATCTTGGAGCTTTACATAGAAAGGAGTCTTTTATAATAGAATGTACGTATGTAGTACTTTGGCTTGATAAATTGAGAATTTGTCTAAAGTGTGCCTTGATAAGTACTTTGACTTGTTAAAAGAGAATTATTCTATGTATGCCTTGATTAGTACTTTGGCTTGATAAATTGAGGATTTGTCTAAGTGTGCCTTGATAAGTACTTTGGCTTGTTAAAAGAGAATTATTCTATGTATGCCTTGATTAGTACTTTGGCTTGATAAATTGAGAATTTGTCTAAGTGTGCCTTGATAAGTACTTTGGCTTGTTAAAGAGAATTATACTATGTATGCCTTGATTAGTACTTTGGCTTGATAAATTGAGAATTTGTCTAAAGTGTGCCTTGATAAGTACTTTGACTTGTTAAAAGAGAATTATTCTATGTATGCCTTGATTAGTACTTTGGCTTGATAAATTGAGAATTTGTCTAAGTGTGCCTTGATAAGTACTTTGGCTTGTTAAAAGAGAATTATTCTATGTATGCCTTGATTAGTACTTTGGCTTGATAAATTGAGAATTTGTCTAAGTGTGCCTTGATAAGTACTTTGGCTTGTTAAAAGAGAATTATTCTATGTATGCCTTGATTAGTACTTTGGCTTGATAAATTGAGAATTTGTCTAAGTGTGCCTTGATAAGTACTTTGACTTGTTAAAGAGAATTATTCTATGTATGCCTTGATTAGTATTTTGGCTTGATAAATTGAGAATTTTCTATTTGTGCGGATAAGTACTTTGGCTTGTTAAATGAGAATTTATTCTAATTGTGCCCTGATCAGTACTTTGGCTTGTTAAATGAGAATTTATCCTATGTGTGCCTTGATAAGTACTTTGGCTTGGTTAATTGAGAACTTGCCTATATGTCTTTGGTAATAGCCTTTGAGTGCCGTATTATGTTTTATTAAGTTCTTTGCGACTCTCGGTTGAAGGTCGGTGTCTTGTTGTAAGATTCTTGGGACGTCACAAAGCGGTGATGTGGGATTCCACGTATGCTTCCGTTACTTGTAGTACTTAGGTTAAATTCGGATTTTTATAGAAGACATGGTAGTGCTTATGTCTTGTTTGATGGTCGGTCGAGATAGGGTAAGAGTATAAGTGAGGGTAAACCCCAGGCCTGTACCACCTTCTCCGAGTAAGAGTATAAGTGAGGGTAAACCCCAAGACTGTACCACTGCTTTATGTGTTGTTTGTGGCCGGTTGAGATAGGGTAAGAGTATAAATGAGCAAGCCCAGACGTTATACCACCTTCTCGGGGTAAGAGTATAAATGAGGGCAAGCCCAAGACGTTATACCCCGCTTTACCACCTCCTTCGTGGTCGAGTATAAATGAGGGTAAACCCAAGACGTTATACCACCTGCTCGTTTACTGCCAGCGTCTGATTTTAGAACACAGTGGGACTTGGTGTTCATGTATGCCTATTGGTGCTATGTTATATCATGGATCGCCGGCGGTGAGGAAGGATTCCACGGGCATGATTGATATTATGGCGTGAGACCCATAGTTATATTTGAATAGTGACTTTGAGGGCTGCGTCACGACTTGATATGACCGCTTATGTATTGTGTCGTAGGTTGGCTATCATACATGTCTCTGCTTTGTTTAGATATTATGATTTCATTCTGATTTATTGTTCACATACTTGGTACATTCTTCGTCTTGACCTCCTTGAAGTGCGTTCATCCGCAGTTTAGGTCTGTTGTTTGGTGATCGGCAGTGTAGGATCCTCGCCGGGTTTTGGATAGCTCCTCTGTCGAGTTTATCTTTTGGTATATATCCTTGATGCAGGCTTTATGCTGATTTGGGTACTGGCGGGGCCTTGTCGTCATATTTCGATTTAACTCCTAAGTGCAGTATTCATATGTGGGATTGGACTCGTATGCGATGTAGTGTCTTTTGTTTATGTGTATATGGCGGCCTTGTCGGCTTTGCCCTTGCCGTCTGGTTGTTTTAAAAAGGAAAAAAATGAGGTGTTATTTAATTTCCATGATTTACTTGTATTGTTAAGGTAGAAGGGTGCGGGTAGGGCACGATCATGGGCCCGGGTTGGGCGTGACAGTGGTATCGAGCGATCGATCCTCGGAATGTTTCTGACCGTGTCTAGTAAGTCTTGATTATCGGTGTGTTGCGCGCCACACCCATAAACAGGAGGCTACGGGACATTTAGGAGTTAGTTTCTATTCTTCTCACTCTAAGATCGTGCCATAGAGGTGTTAGTAAGATAATTCCTCTGACGTATTGTTGTGTTCCGTTATGCCTCGAGAGAAGCGGCCGCCCGAAGGGCAAAGGAGTAGCAGGAGCTACTAGTCAGACTCAGAGAGTTGATAGGGCTTATGCCCAGGTTATTCCGGATGTTGTTCCACAGTCGGCGAGTTCTTCTGCGCCAGGTTTTGAGACCACAGCACCAGAGCCTACAGTTTCTCAGTTAGGAGAATACTATAGGGTCATGAGGGAATCAGTTATGCTTTTGACCAAGATAGCAGTGCTAGCAGTTGTAAGTGATAGTACCCCAGAGTTAGGGATACTTTGATTAGTAAAGTGAGAAGTAAGAATGTTGACAAGAATGATAGGTGAACTGAGACTATAGTTGTATAGAGTTCACAACTTGTAATTACCCGTATAAGTGTAAGGCCGATAGGGAAGATTGTGCGATAGAAATACTTTGGCTTATGTGATGAACCTCTAGTGAATAGGGGTAGGGTAAGTACCTTGAGATAAGAGAGATTTATTTCAGACTAAGAATGAGAATTCACAGTGACGATGAGTCGGGTTATGGACTCATTTCGGGTCAGATAGTTTGGAATGGGGTAATGTCGATTAGAAATGGTCCCATTATGTGATAGGGTCCCGAGGATGCAGGCCAGTTTAGTTAATCGTTGTGCGAGTTTGTGGGCCAGCGTTCCACCGAACTAGGTCGTAAGGACCGAGAAGGGCCTTAGCGGAAATTCAAGTAGCATAATGGCCAAGTTGGTTAGTAACTCCAGTTGGGAAACAAAGCAGAATTTGAGATTTTGTCGTGTACTAGATGAGTTTGAAAGTACGAGAAAGTATGACAAGTACGGAAAGAAAGGAACCTCTAAGGATCCCGTGTTTGGGAAAATCGTAACCTTCGAGTTTTGTGAGAAGGGACCACGACGGAAGGTCCATTATTATGTTTACGTATGTTATGTGGTGGTCATGTGTGACATCGTTGGTCTTGTGCGATTTTGATTGAGAGGCATAGTATAGAGTTTATGCCGAGTTTGTTTGGCTTGAAAATCGACTAAGAACATTCGGGACGAATGTTTCTAAGGAAAGAATGTTACACCAGTAAGTTCAGGACATGTGTAAGTGAAGTGCGTAAGGAACACAAGACTTGGAAATTTGTACTAAAGGAAGAATTGTTTTTCCGACGAAAATCTTAGGACGTCGGAAAAAAATATTCGTTGTTGAGAATTGGATTCTCAAAATACATTATTTGAAGAGTATGGAACTTATTAATATTATGGAAATTTATTTTTCTGATTTGGTCACGTGGGGCCCACAGGAATTTTATGTTTTGTGGGGCCCACGAGGATTCTGAAATTTTATGGACGAATGAGAGGCGACACGTGGCACCCCACATGGTCTTGGTTGAATTATTCCAAGGGTAAAATGGTCATTTACCATGGTAGAAGATAAGTCTTGCTAAGCTTGACATTGTTGACTTGTCGACACGCATAAGCTTGATCCATGTGATTTTCATCTTAGCCTCAAGTGTTTTTATCTAAGTCATCCATAGTGTTATAAGTGCTAAGCTAGTGCAAGACAAGCTCATTTCTACACTTAGAAAAATCACACACCTTGTTCTTCACTGGAGCTCTCGGCTTTGTGCCTCCTCACAAGAAAATTTTGTAATTTTCCTCCATTAGCCACAAGACTTTAACCCAATGTCCCCCAGGGTATTGTAAGGTTACCTCGATAGAAAGATTTGGAAAAAACATATTTTTACGTTAGTCGCATGGCGGAAACTAAGGGAGTTCTTGACTTTGAAGTTGGAACTTGAAGATGGGTTCTTCATAGGCGCTAGGAGTGCTTGGGCGGATTGGAACCTAAGGAATGGAGCTAAGAATTGCTAAGGCGCGACTTCGAATCTTGGAAATTTTAAGGGCTTTGAAAGGTATAAATTTTGTCGTTTTAATAGTTAAGGCTTACTTATTGTTGTAGCTATGGATTTTAGCAAGCATGTGTTATATAGTATGAAGTTTGATATGTTTATTGGCTATTGGAACCCTAATCCGAAACTAGCATGTTTAGCGTTAAGATTACAATTCAAGTTGATTATTAGTCTAAGCGTCGCATGTTGTATAAAGAAGGAAATTGTAGTTGTTGAAGTTGTTTATGACTAGATAACATGTTAGACCTTAGAACTTGGAATTGGAAAAGGATTGGAAAAGACTTAGTGTTCTTTATGTAAGTTGGCCGAGAATTGGCTAGTGTGCCTTAGACTATTTCGTATGAATTGTGGGCGGAATTTTACACGTATTGTAAGGCGTGTAATCCCCTGTTTGGTTGTTGTTTGGAGCCTTAAATGTGGCGTGTTGGTTATTGTATTCGACCTTGAAAAGGTGGCAAAGTGAGTAGAAACAAAGGAAGTCTTTGCCCGATTTTTCGTAGAATTAGAGACCACATACTTAGTATTATTCTACGTTGAGACTAGAAGTTGATAGTCTTGTTGTGACCATTATAGGTTGACACTTCTACGTACGGCGTATTCGGCTTAGCTTGTGGATATTAGCCGAAAAGGTATGTGAACTATCTCCTCTTCTAGCATGATTCCTTAGAATAAAGAAAGTAAGTCCTACTCGTGAATGATCCATTCCTTGCTTGTATTTGGATTGCCTAAAATAGAATTTGTTCTATGTACTTCCTTGAGTGTACTTTGATGTTTAAATTGTAAGTAGTATAATCCATTTCCTTAGGGAAGTTTGGATTCTTAAAAGTGAAGGTATTTTTCTTAAAGTGCATAGAGACTTGAAAAGGAAGTGGTTTCCAAATCTTTTGGCTAGTGCCTTAGTTCTAAAACCTAAAGGTCATTATAATGACTTTAGGGGAGTCAAAGGAGTGATTTACTTATTTGATTTAAAAGAGGAGAAATGACATGATTTAAGAGAAGTAACTTGTGCTAAGGGTGAAGTTACATGAGGTTTAAAAAGTAGAAGAAAACTTGTTTTCTAACTATTAAGAGACTTGAAGTATTTTTGAAAGTTAAGAACTTGATTTGTAAGTATGTGATACTTGGTTTTAATAGTATAAGTCTCTTGGTTATTGAAGGAATGGATATGTCTAAAACCATAAAGGGTTATAACGGCTTTATGGGAAGTTGGTTATAACGGCTTTATGGAAGGTTAGAGAGTTGTCTATTTTGATTAATCGGCATAAGTTGCCTAGATTGTGAAAATTTGGAGTTACTTGATTTCAAGCTTTGAAATGAGTTTTCTAAAAGTGTAGTAACTTACTTTGAAAAATAGACACGCCTTGATACTACGGGTGTTAGTATCTTGGAGCTTTACATAGAAATGAGTCTTTTATAAAAGAATGTACGTATGTAGTACTTTGGCTTGATAAATTGAGAATTTGTCTAAAGTGTGCCTTGATAAGTACTTTGACTTGTTAAAAGAGAATTATTCTATGTATGCCTTGATTAGTACTTTGGCTTGATAAATTGAGGATTTGTCTAAGTGTGCCTTGATAAGTACTTTGGCTTGTTAAAAGAGAATTATTCTATGTATGCCTTGATTAGTACTTTGGCTTGATAAATTGAGAATTTGTCTAAGTGTGCCTTGATAAGTACTTTGGCTTGTTAAAAGAGAATTATTCTATGTATGCCTTGATTAGTACTTTGGCTTGATAAATTGAGAATTTTTCTAAATTGTGCCTTGATAAGTACTTTGACTTGTTAAAAGAGAATTATTCTATGTATGCCTTGATTAGTACTTTGGCTTGATAAATTGAGAATTTGTCTAAGTGTGCCTTGATAAGTACTTTGGCTTGTTATAAGAGAATTATTCTATGTATGCCTTGATTAGTACTTTGGCTTGATAAATTGAGAATTTGTCTAAGTGTGCCTTGATAAGTACTTTGGCTTGTTAAAAGAGAATTATTCTATGTATGCCTTGATTAGTACTTTGGCTTGATAAATTGAGAATTTGTCTAAGTGTGCCTTGATAAGTACTTTGACTTGTTAAAAGAGAATTATTCTATGTATGCCTTGATTAGTACTTTGGCTTGATAAATTGAGAATTTTTCTATTTGTGCCCGGATAAGTACTTTGGCTTGTTAAATGAGAATTTATTCTAATTGTGCCCTGATAAGTACTTTGGCTTGTTAAATGAGAATTTATCATATGTGTGCCTTGATAAGTACTTTGGCTTGGTTAATTGAGAACTTGCCTATATGTGCTGGTAATAGCCTTTGAGTGCCAGTATTATGTTTTATTAAGTTGTCGCGACTCTCGGTTGAAGGTGTTTGTCTTGTTATGAGATTCTTGGGACGTCTGAAAGCGGTGATGTGGGATTCCACGGGTATGCTTCCGTTACTTGTAGTACTTGGGTTAAATTCCCGGATTTTTATAGAAGACATGGTAGTGCTTATGTCTTGTTTGATGGTCGGTCGAGATAGGGTAAGAGTATAAGTGAGGGGCAAACCCCAAGACTGCACCACCTTCTCCGTAAGAGTATAAGTGAGGGTAAACCCAAGACGCTGTACCACACCGCTTTATGTGTTGTTTGTGGCCAGGTTGAGATAGGGTAAGAGTATAAATGAGGCAAGCCCCAAGACGCTATACCACCTTCTCCAGGTAAGAGTATAAATGAGGCAAGCCCAGACGTTATACCCCACACTTTACCCTCGCCCGGTCGAGTATAAATGAGGGTAAACCCCAAGACGTTATACCACCCGCTCGTTTGCCTACTTGGCGTCTGAGTTTTAGAACACAGTGGGACTTGGTGTTCATGTATGCCTATTGGTGCTATGTTATATCATGGATCGCGGTGAGGAAGGATTCCACGCATGATTGATATTATGGGCGTGAGACCCATAGTTATATTTGAATAGTGACTTTGAGGGCTGCGTCCCCGACTTGATATGATCGCTTATGTATTGTATCGTAGGTTGGCTATCATACATGTCTCCCGCTTTGTTTAGACGTTATGATTTCATTACTGATGCTACTGCTCACATACTTGCATTCTTCTTGACCTCCTTGAAGTGCGTTCAATCCGCGAGTTTAGGTACGATGTTTGGTGATCGGCAGGTGTAGTATGATGATGAGGGTTTTTGGATAGCTCCCTGTGTCCAGGAGTTTTTCTTTTTGGTATATATCCTTGATGTGCTTTATGCAGTTTTGGAGTACAGCGGGGCCTTGTCGTCATATTTGATTTAACTCCTAAGTGCGTATTCATATGTGGGATTGGACTCATGTACGGTGTAGTGTCTTTTGTTTATGTGTATATGGCAGCCTTGTCGGCTTTGCCCTTGCCCGTACGGTTGTTTTAAAAAAGGAAAAAAAAATGAGGTGTTATTTAATTTCCGCAGTTTACTTGTATTGTTAAGGTAGAAGGGTGCCCAGATAGGGCACCAGTCATGGGCTCGGGGTTCGGGGCGTGACAGTTTTGCTTCACCTAATTCCAACCGTTTAAACACCGACAAAGGCATCAAATTTATACTTGCCCCCAAATCACAGAGGGCTCTATTGCATGTCACCTTGCCAACTGTGCAAGGCAATGTAAAGCTCCCTGGGTCTTTTAGTTTATGGGGCAACTTCTTCTGCAGGATGACACTGCACTCCTCAGTCAGCGCCACCATCTCATATTCTGCTAGTTTCTTCTTCTTCCCCAAAATTTCCTTCATGAATTTGAAATAAGAAGACATTTGCTCCAACGCCTCGATGAAGGGTATGTTGATATGTAACTTTCTGAACGTCTCCAAAACTTGGAGAATTGCTTATCAACTACCTTCCTCTGCAATCTTTTTGGAAACGGGATCTTCTCAGTATACTCCTTCTCTAGAGCTTTCTCTACTACTGGGCGAGCTTCAACCACCTTTTCTTTCTCTATTTCTACCCTTTGTTCAACTACCGGCTGAGGTGTATGCTGCTCCAACTGTTTACCACTTCTCAGTTGTACTGCCTGGCATTGTTCTCTAGCGTTCATCTCTGTGTTTCTTGGCAGTGTACCCTGTGGCCTGTTGTTCGATAGCTTTGCTAGTTGACCCACTTGTGTTTCCAAGTTCCTGAGCGAAGATCTAGTTTCTGCCATGAACTGGGTCTGGGAGTTGGTGAGTGTCAACAAAGCTGCTCTCAGCTCGTCTGGCTTTTCTGGTTGGGCAGGGCCACTGAATTGTTGAGAAGATGAGGCCTGAGTGAATGGCTGCTGGTTTTGATCATCGCCTCTAAACCGGTCTGCTGCCCTGCTCTCCTCTCCATGAAAAATTTGGGTGATTCCTCCACCCTGGATTGTATGTGTTGGAGTATGGGTTGTTCTGGGGCCTCTGATAGTTACCTACAGCTTGACACTCTGCTTGCTCGATTGGCATATTATTAGGATCAGCTGATGGGCATCTGTCGAATGTATGTGGACCACCACACATTTCACAGCTCTTTGGCATTTGTACTGCATTTACGGATACTGTATGTTGTTGCAGCTGCTTGGTCAACAGGGCAACTTGGGCATTCAGGGCAGTGATGACATCTATCTCATGAACTCCCACTGTTCTTCTACCACTTACTTGCCTATCTTCTGTGACATGGTTATTGGTGGCCATGTCTTCTAATAAGTCATGAGCTTAGTGGCATTTTCCTCATAAATGTTCCACATGCTGCTGCATCAATAATTGTTCTGGTCGTTCCGCTCAGCCCATTATAGAAGATGTGGACCAAGTTCCACAACTCAATACTGTGGTGTGGACACTTCCTCTGCAAGTCCTTAAATCTCTCCCAAGCTTCATATAAAGACTCTTCATCGGCTTGATAGAAATTATTCAACTCCCCTCTCAATTTCGCTGCTTTGCATGGTGGGAAGAATTTTGCCAAAAATTTATGTGCCAGCTCTTGCCATGTAAATATCGAATCTGCTGACAAAGAATTCAACCATACTTTCGCTATATCCCTGAGTGAGAAGGGAAAGAGCCTCAATCTGACGGCGTCATCAGTAACGCCATTATATCTGAATGTTGCACACAACTCCAAGAAATTAGCTATGTGCATGTGAGGATCCTCCGACGGCAATCCTCCTCACCGCGTGTTACGCACCATACTTAGATTCGCCGGTTTGATATCAAAATTATTTGCTCCTATTGCTGGGAGCCTAATACACGTTTGTGCTCCGTTCACCCTCGGCAACACGTAATCCCCCAAGCTTCTCTCCGCTTGGACTTGAACTCTCTCCTCTACATCCATTGGTATTCTCCGAGGCATTCTTTGATTAGGCTGATGATCGCCTAACCCCTCATTCATCTCGTTATTATTTTGTACACCTTCCATATCAATTAAAGCTGAAATCTGTTGGTTCCTTCTGTTCTGTTTACAAGTTTTCTCAATTTCTGGATTGAAGGGAACAAAAGTGTCTGCTCCTCTTCTCCTTCGCATAAACTGATTTTCTGAAACATATCAAAACAGACAAACGGATCACGGCAACTGGTTCTCACAAAATAAAAATAAAAAACGTAATAAAAAAAAAACAAATTAGAAATTAAGAATAGATAAATTTGATATTGAACTACGCCAATCCCCGGCAACGGCGCCAAAAACTTGATGCGCGATTTAATGCACACACTTTAACGCAAGTGCACGTTGTCGAGTCAAGTAATATAGTCTTTGAAGACCGAGTTATCGTCCTCAGGGATTAGTGTTCAAGTACCAACTTCTATTCTTTGTTATCTATTTGGTGACCGATATTTGAGTTGTTGATTATAACTAACAATTATAAAGACTAATTAACTATGTGTTTACTTCAGTGATGATGGAAATAGGGCTTCCAAATCTCCTCAACTATCCGCTTATATTACTTATTAATGCAATTAATTATGGTTCTTCTTCCATTGGAGATAGCAGGTTTACTAATCCGTTTTATACTCCCGTTAAGGCTATATAAACACTCAACCCCAGTAGCGCTCCTTTCTACCTTTCGGTGATAAGGATGACTCTATAGGAGGATTAAGAACAAAAACCCTTATTAATGCTACACAAGTAATTGAGGTATTTTCATCCCCAATTCGACCTATGTCTACCCAACTACAGCATAGTCACAACCTCCCCCTTTCGGAGTTTGATTAGAAATCATATAAATAATGATAATTAATGATCAAGTAATTACCAAGCAATCAAATCATCTATTGGATAAATCTCAACAATAAGAAGAACAACCATAAACATGCATTAATTCATAAAATAAGGTTCAAGTGAATTGACATGGAAAGCCCTATATTAGAATTAGTTCCTAGCCATTGACATGACAAGAACTAATTCAATATCCAACATAAAACTGAAAATAAAGTAAAAGAAAGAAAAGAAATTACTAAATAATGGTCTTCAATCTTGAACTCCAAGAATGTGTTGTGAATTGGCAAGAAGGGAACCCTTTAAAACTGCCTAGGGTTCTCCTTTTATAGCCTCCAAACCGACCTTAAGGTTTTCCTTCAGGCCTGACCCATAAACTCGTCCAAAACCTGATTTTTCCCGCGTCGGCGCCATGCCACATCTGGCGCGCGCCGGAAGTTATGTTGTTCGAGATTAGGCGCGCGTGCTGCACTCTGTCTGCAGGCGCGCTGGAACTTCTGCAAGCCTCTGAATGTTAGGCGCCGGGGCGCCTGGCTCTGCTGGCTGGAGGCGCCGCGGCGCTGGCCCGTGTCCGTGCCTGGTTCGCCACTTTCTCGCATTTCAAGCTCTGGAACCTCCACTTTTGCCCTCTTTTCGCTCCTTTTCCGCCAAAGAGCCACTTTAACCAATTTGACTCAAAAGAAAGAAAATTTATCCTAAGACGACACATATTTGTACAAAAAGGGACAAAAGACTCACTAAAAACGACTCAAAAAGTGTATATAAAATACACCGATCAAGCGTCGCGGCGCCCAAATTACAGAGAGCTGCAGGAGTTTCGGCGTCGCGGCGCCGAGGCGGGAAAACTGTCAAATTCGAATGGGAATGGGCCAAGGCCTGAAGGAAAACCTGGAAAACGAATTGGAGGCTATAAAAAGCAGCCTTTAGGTCAGAAGTATGGGTTCAAAAACCCTTGCAATTCATCACAATCTTGAAGATCAAGATTGGAGACCACTTCTTAGTAATTTCTTGTTTCTTGTTTTATTTCTTTATAGTTTATGTTGGATATTAGTTTAGTTCTTGTCATGTCTATGGCTAGGAACTAACTTAATCTAGGACTTTCCATATCAAATCACTTGAACCTTATTCTTATGAATTAATGCATGTTTTGGTTTCTTCTTATCATTGTTGAGATTTATTCAATAATTGTCTTGAATGTTTGGTAATTAATTGATCACTAATTATCATAATCTATATGATTTCTAATCGAAAGCCGAAAGGGGAGATTGTGAATATGCTATAGTTGAATAAACATAGGTTAAATCGTGGACAAAAGTACCCCGATACTTGTGTAGTTTAATAGATTTTTGCTCTTAATCCTCCTTTATAGTCAATCTTATCACCGAAAGGTAGAAGGGTTCTATATTGGGGTTGAGTGTTTATATTACCTTAACAGGAGTATAAAACGGCTTAGTTAACCTGCTATCTCAAAATAGAAGAAGAACCATAATTAAGTGCATTAACAAGTAAAATGAGCGGATAGTTGAGGAGATTTGGAATCCCTATTTACATCATATCTGAAGTAAAACAAAGTAGTTTAGTTAGCATTCATAATTATAGTTATAAACAATTTATCAATCATCGTTTACCAAATAGATACCATATAATAGAATTTGAGAATTGAACACTAATCCCTGAGGACGATAACTCGGTCTTCTAGACTATATTACTTATCACGACATGTGCACTTGCGTTAGTGTGTGCATAAATCGCGCATCACTAGCACGAATATGCATAAGTCTATATCAAATGATCTGTACCAAAATGACTAGTCTCCGGAACAATGGAGCTCTCCAAACAGCTGAGCAGAATCCTAGGCTGCGGGACCGCCAAAATGAGTATATGTACCTGCGGGAAAGAACGCAGCCCCCAGGAGAAAGGGGGTCAGTACAAAATAATGTACTGAGTATATAAAGCATGATATACTGTAAAGAAGATCATACTGGCAAGTATAATAATCAAAGATACCAATGCAATTGTGCCTTATGAAATGAGAGTCATACATGTCCGTATAATATAATCATATCCGTGGATGCATGTCCACATATATCGTACCCGGCCTATTCTGGGACTCAGTTAATGAAGTCATATCCGTGGATATCTGTTCACATCATCATCTATATATATATTGTACCCGACCCTTTAGTGAGGGACTTGGTGAACAATGCAAAACTGCGCACGAACATACCCGGTCCGGGACTCGGTGAAATGATATAATCACATCAAGCACAAATAGATTATCATGAGCAACCATATGTAAATTAAATCATCATTTGACTCTCAATGGAATAAATAGAATGAATTATCACTTGTAAAATCAAAGGAAACTATCATATCAAGTATCACTAGGAATTAGGATTCAATGGAATTATGTACGTCCGTCGTACACTCATTTTATATAAATCATGCCAAAATAAGAAATGATAGTTTCACATACCTCTTGTAGTGTACTAACTCAATAATTAGAATTCATCTCAATTAGCACTTCAACCTATAACAATAATAACATGTTCATCAACTCTATGATTACTAGCATACATTATATATATCGAATGATGACTCTCTTTTTATATAGAAAATTAGGCAGCACATCCCCTGCTTATACACACATCCGCACTTCACACACAAGGTCAACAACATCGACAACAAGTCACAACTTAAGGATATAACCAAAACAGTCTCATATATCATATATACATCATTGTTATACATTATTTCTTTTCACGTCCATGTAATACAACAACCACGGCCACTAAGGAGATTAATACACCTATTTCTCATGTTAATCCAGCCCCTTAATCCATATTAAAAACAGTCCTTAAAATAGTCCATACTTCAACAACAACGAGAGTGAAAAGTAACACCTTTCTATACCTTTATTCCTTTAGGACATACATTAGCAATTACCACAATGTACATGCATAATCATAACTAAATTTCCAGCATTCTAACTCAACAAAACAACCCCTAAATTTATTACGACAATGCTCACGGTTTCGGGAAGGTCTCGGCCCACACAACATAATACTATAGTTCTTCTCATAGTTCCTTAAAATCCAATATATGTTTCAACCCTTTCATATAACCAATTACAACTTTAAATATCAAGGTTTCCTTCAATTTTAACATGAAATTAGTGACAACGATAACAATAACAACAATCAACCCCAATGTACTTACAAACAACCCCAAATTGGCTCAACAACATCAATAACAACCACCTGCATTTTCTTACTCCTCATTTCTCTTAACACAAGTTCATTTCTTAACTACAACATTATTTAACTTTCAATTACTCTATAATAAGAAGAATTCTTACCTTAACTTAGCCAAAACAATCCTTATAGCATCGGCATCCACTGTTTCACGTTTGCACCATTTCTTCAACTTTCGATGACATGCATGCATTCTTTACAAGTCTAAATTCATCTTACTTACATGGTTTTCTTCCAAATAGTTCATCTTCTAAAACTAGAGTTTCTGGGCAGTTTTCGGCCCAGCATATTACCGTGACCCACTGTTTTAGGAGTTTACCTTGGCTTAGACTTAGTAAAAGAACTTAATCTTGGAGAAGAGAGTTAATTTGGTCTCTAACTTAGTTATGGAGTTGGAGAAAAATCTGTTTTTGAAAGAGGAGGGAATGGAGGATGAGAGGGGCCTGATTTTCGAAAACAAGGGGAGGGAAATGAGAGCTACTTGAATTTATGGGCTGATTTGAGCCTATGCATGTGGGGGCTTTTTCCACTTGGATGGCACAAGGTGCCACTTGTCTTGCCCATTAGTTATTCTTCTCACTAAAATTAATCACACACTTAATAAAATCCTGAAATTTTTTATAAGTCCTCATCCTCTCAACGTCAAGATTTTTATAATACAACACTAATCCATAACCTCATTGGAAAAAATTCAACTACTAGTATTAATTCTCATCGTCATATATGTTATGTCCAAAATTATTTCGTATTAGCATATGCAAATATATTTTTCTTCCAACACTCGAATCTTATTTTCTTAATCATGTTCTCAATTTAATGCTCCAAAATTATGATGTGTAATAAGTTTGTACACTTATCTTCCAACTTCTTTCATTCCGCCAGAAGTAGCTAAAGAAATTATCAGAGTTCTTGCATGTCAAGAAGTCGAGTGGTTAATAAACTTACTGGCAGATGTACCATTATGGGGGAATCCAACCCCTCTTGTCTCTCTACTATGTGATTCGCAGGCCGCTATATGTGTTGCTAAGAATAAAGCATACAACGACAAGAAAAAGCATATTCGCATCAGACATGAAAATGTGAGACAATTGAATGAAAATGGCTTGCTTTTAATAGAGTGTGTGAGATCCGAGACCAATTTGGCAGATTCATTAACAAAAGGACTCAACAGAAGAATGATCATTGAAACGTCGAAGGGGATGGGTCTTAAACCCACAAAATGAGAATTGTGTACAATTTGGTCATCCCTATGTCGCCACTAAATGTTCATAAGTTAAGATGAGCTTTGCTCTTAATGAGTCCATAGCCTATGCATAGGGTGGTTCTTGCTGCCGTAAGGACTTGAAGGATTCACCGATTGGATACTTGCTGCGGTAAGAATTTGAAGAAATCACCGATTGGTATAAAGATTGAGTTATAAATTCTTAATGATTCACATCCATATGCGTAGGGTGGTTCATGTTGATATGGACACAATGGATCACCTACGTGAGTGAGAAGGTTTGGCCTCCTATAAAGGATAGTGGGTAACCTTTCTGGTACACTCATAAGGTCCCAAGGATTGGCCAAAATTATTGGAAAAAAAACTATCGCGAAACTTGCACAAGATGAATTATGATGCGTGTTATCAGGTTGATAACTCTTAATCTAGCAAGTTCAAGACTCGTTCTCTTAGCTAGATCGAGAGTTTTCTCGACTCCAGCAAGTTCAAGATTCGTTCACTTAGCTGAATAGGGAATTGCCTCATTTCACTATGTTCTAGTTCAAATCTTCGAATACTATGTGCTTAAGTGTCATACTTTAAAGAGTCTGCCCAGAAATATCTATTTTGCTTTGACTCTTTTAAACCTTTGCTTTTTGGGGGATTGTGAAAAAAAACAAAAGACTCAAAACTAGTAAAAAGTAGCCTTTTCAAAACCAGTAAAAAAATATCCTTTAAAACCTGGAGTAAATAGCTTTTGTAACAACTAGATTTTTTTTGTAACTTATTTTGGTCAGTTTTTATCCAGTTTTAATGGTCTTTATTTCATGTTTTAAAGTCTGAAAATTCATAGCATTGGAACCTTTAAATATAACTCATTTGTGCTCATTTGAGTATATATGTTTTCACAAATTCTTCCATCCTTTTGAAGTCTTTCTATTCAATCCTAAGTCTATTTTGATACTCCATTTCCGGGCAGATATTGTCAAGTTTCAACTCTACTTTCCGGGTGCGAAGTTAGTAGAGTGTAGTGTTAACCTTGGGGGAGACACCGGTCAATTGATAGCACTCATCACGGTGAAATCGCTTCTAAGGCAGTGGCCTTCATACCACGGCGCAACGAAGTTCTGATCTTTCGATTGCTTTGTTCTTTGTTTAAATTTTCTGTTGTGAGTATAATGATGATTACAAGGAAATGAGAAGTAAACAACTGTTACAAAGATTACAAACTGGAACAAGAACAAAAGATAACTACAACAGGGAATTTGTTGAGTCGAGTGTTAACACTCTGTCCTTAAGACATTATTGCCCCGTATATATCCTTTTACGGTAATTGATAACTTGTCTCCCAAGATAAAATATCAATAAACAAATGATCAAAGAAAACTCAAATGTTTACTAAAAGAAGAGCTTTTGAGTGTGTGAAAGAAAGCTTAGAGAAGAAGAAGTAAATCAGAAATCTGAATTTTGGTGTGTTCTTCCAATTGAGCCAAAGACCTTAATTTATAGTGTAAGATAAATGACCTCTCAACTAGCCAACTAATGGCCTTCAATAGCCATGTAACGACACTTATTGGGAGGTTACAATCAGTCAAATAATGGCTGAATTCATATGTCAAGTAATGGAGATTCAATGCTCCAAAACAACCCAAGAGTCAGAAATTTTCAGCTCCCGTCGATTTCAATGCTTGGGAAGCGTCGCGGCGCTTCCTGGGAGGCGCCGCGGCGCCTGAGCTCCAATGGCTGATCAACAAATTAGCGTCGCAGCTCTGGCTGGAGGTACCACAGCTCCGATGGGTTAGCGTCGCGGCCCTTCACGGCTCCGCGGTCCTTTCTGACTCATTTTATCTTACACGTTGCACACTTCTTCCTTCATTTATCAACGTGGAACACTTATCATTTGGCCAATAATCTTCCATCATTCTATTTCTCAAATAAGTTACTTACTTACCAATATCTCTTTTATTAACAAAATTTATGATACTTGGCACTACGTGTGAACGTGTGTGGAAATGACGTTTCCGATGTGCGGGGCCCCAAATTGTTTGAGTCATAAATAATATGATAAACTTAATTCCACATTTAGTAAATTTCCAACAATCCCCTCTTGAAAGAGATTTTGGCGCACTCACAACGTGACTTTCTAGCAAATTTTGGTGGATCGATATTGCATCTGGATAGGTAGCTATAGCTTTGAACCTTCCATAGTTGAATACCATATGACTTACTGCGCGGTGAACGTGATGTCTTGAACTGTCAGTGCTTAGTGTAAGTCAACGGTACCAACACAACAACTTTCCTTACTCTATTCTACTTTAATGTTTTATCTGTTGTGGTCGTGGACACTTCTTGAATTCTTAAGTGCATTCATTTGAGGCGGCCTATCCTCGAACATAAATAGGTGGTATCCTAAAAGGTATCCTGCTATACCTCACTTCACAAGTGTTAGGAACCATTAAATATTTCCCCAAACCTAACCTCAATCGTTGAGGATCATAAAGGTTTTGGAAACTTAACCTCTGCCCACACTGCAGATAGCACTTAATGTCTATCATGGGAATGACTTTGGATTCATGTTTCTTTACAAAAATCCTTATCCAAAGTAATCTTGCTTCTACCGAAGCGCTCAACTGAACCTTTACGGCTTAGTTTTCCCATTGAACCTAATTCTTGGGATCTCCAGTCAGTAAGGTTGGGTATCCACCATATCAGTCCTTATTGTTTGGGTTTTAAGCTCATTTCCTTAGACAAGCAGACTGCATGATCTCTGGGTATGCCCTTAGTTAAAGGGTCTGCTATGTTTTTCTTTGATTTTACGTAATCAATGAAAATAATACCCGTGGTGATCAGCTGCCTAACAATATTATGTCTTCGTCGAATATGACAAGATTTGTCATTATACATAGAACTCCATGACCTTCCTAGAGCTGACTGGCTATCGCAGTAGATCATTATACAAGGTACGGGTTTATCCCAACACCGCAGATCCTCTAAGATATCATGAAGCCACTCGACTTCTTCTCATGTTTTATCTAAAGTGATAAACTCTGATTCCATCATGGATTGATCGGTGTATTTTATATACACCTTTTGAGTCATTTTTAGTTAGTATTTTACTCATTTCATTTATGTTTCGTATAGTATTGGGGTCGTTTTCCTTTCTTTTATGTCACAGCGGTCAGAAATGAAACAATGGCGAAAAGGAGATGAAATGAGCATAAATGAGATGGAATTGCACACTAAAAGGGCCAAGAAATGAAGACTAAGAAGTTCCGGGAAATATAGAAGAAATCAGACAAAGACCGGACGAACAAAGGACGAAGAAACGAAAAATCCGGAAGAATGCCACACGTGGCCAGCGACCACTGAAGATGTTCTGAAACGCCTCTGATGTTCAGGCGCCGTGGCGCCCGACTGCAGGGCCGCGGCGCCGACGCGAGATTTCTGAGTTTTAGGCCGAATTTGACACGTTTTCAGAGTCCAAAAGGAATAACTTTTCCTACCTACATATTCCTTAACCCTTTTCCTAAAGGATTCCATAACTTTTCCTAAACCCTTTACCTAAAAGGATTCCATAACCTTTCCTACCTACATAATCCCTAACCCTTTACCTAAAGGATTCTTGGGTTATAAATAGTCTCTACATCATTAGAAGAATTCATCCTTCATTCCACATTTCAATCCATCACCCATCTCATTCTCCCTCCACCATTCCATTTCATCTTGTAAATATTCCACAACACAATCCTTGGATGCTAGAAGGCTTGGAGACTTGTTCTTGAGTATTTTTCTTTTCTTTCTTTTGCTTTGTTTATTTCAGTTCATGTTTGGAGATTATATTAGTTCTTAGCGTGACTATGGCTAGGAGCTAATTACTTTGTTAGGGATTTCCTTGTGATTCACTTGAAACTCTATTCATGAATTAATATATTAGTTTGGTTTATTCTTCACTTATTTAAGATTTATTCAATAATTGTTTTGATTGCTTGAGAATTAATTGATCACTAGTTATCATCACTTATATGAGTTCTAATCGAAATCCGAAAGTGGAGATTGTGAATATGCTATAGTTGAATAAACATAGGTTTAAATCGTGGACGAAAGTACCCCGATACTTGTGTAGCTTAATAGGTTATTTCTCTTAATCCTCCTTTGTAGTCAATCTTGTCACTGAAAGGTAGAAGGGTTCTCCATTGGGGTTGAGTGTTTATATTACCTTAACATGAGTATAAAACGGTCTAGTTAACCTGCTATCTTAACGTAGAAGAAGAAGTTAGTCTAATTGTATTAAGAATTGAATAGAGTGGATAGTTGATGATCTTGGAAGCTCTAATTCTCCATCATAACTGATTTAAATCAAAGTATTTTCATAATTAGTTTATTTCCTGCATTATTAGTTTAAAATTCCAACTCAATTAACGTTAACCAAATAGAAACTAAAGCATAGATAATCGGTACTTGAAAATCAGTCCCTGGGACGATATTCGGTCTTACCTAGACTATATTACTTGTAACGATACGTGCACTTGCGTTTAGTGTGTGCATAAATCGCGCATCATGGATCAGGAGATGCAAGTTTTCTTAGAGGATTTACAAGACACAGCCCCACCACCAATTATAAATATATACCCATTGGTGGACTTAGTGTTATCTATAACAGATATTCAGTTTGCATCACTGTACCCCTCTAGTACAGTTGGATATCTTGAATAATATAACCCGTAAGCTAGCGTGTATTTTAGGTACCGTAGTACCCGATTTAACTCTTTCTAATGATCATCACTTTGATTACGGGTGAATGTAGCCAACTTGTTGACCGCATAAGCGATATCAGGTCTGGTGCAGTTTGTTATGTACATCAAAATGAAAATAACCTGCGCATATCGCTCCTGTCATACGGGCGCACCATGATTTTTATCAATCTTATATCCAGTGGTGACGTTATCGGTGAACTGTCGAACATCTCAAACTTTCTCAGCACATCCTCGATGTAGTGAGACTGAGATAAGACCAGTCCATCAGACGTCTTACAGATTTTGATCCCTAAGATGACATCTGCAATACCCATATCCTTCATGTCAAAATATTGTTTCAATATGTTCTTAGTCTCTGGGATCAACCTACTGCTCCATATGATCAACATGTCGTCTACATAAAGGCATATCATGACGAATGAGTCGGCATTTTGTTTCGTGTAGACACATTTATCACACTCATTAATGGTGAATGATTTTAATAGTAAAGTACTATCAAATTTCTTGTGTCATTGTTTCGGAGCCTGTTTCACCCCATACAGAGATTTGACAAGCCGACAGACTTTCTTCTCTTGTCCTGGAACCACATACACCTCAGGTTGGTCCATATAGATATCTTCTTCTAAATCACCATTTAGGAAGGTTGTCTTAACATCTATTTGATGTATCTCAAGATCCCACAATGCGGCGATCACAATGAATACTCGTATGGACGTCATTCTAGATACCGGGGAGTACGTGTCAAAGTAGTTAAGACCCTCCTTTTGTCGATAGCCCTTGATTACCAACCTAGTCTTGTACTTATCTATAGATCCATATGTTTTATACTTCCATATGAGTATTCATTTACACCCCAGCGGTTTGTTTCCCGAAGAAAGATAACCAACTCTCAAGTATGGTTATACAAGATGTAGTCTATTTCACTCTCTATAGGTTCTTTTCAGAGCAGTGCTTCTGGAGTTAACAACGCTTCAGCAATTTTCCATGGTTCGTCATTAACCATATAAGGTACAAAGTCTGGACCGAATGACTTATCCTTACTGACCCTTTTACTTCGTCTTGCTTCCATCTCTGGAGCCTCCAAGTCCTGAGAATATGGAATACTGGATTCCGGATAATCAGCTACTTCGGAGTCCACTAGATCTGAACCACCTAGATCCGGGTAGTTAACGAATCCAGGATCCTGTGAGCTTTGTTCATAACTTTATTTGCGAGAGGTTATGACTCTTTCCTTTCTAGGAAATGTGTCTTCAAAGAAATTGGCATTCCTTGATTTCATGATTGTACCCACATGGATGTATGGTACATCTAACTTATGCACTAAGAAGTGATAAGTATTACTGTTATTTGCATATCCGATGAATATGCAATCTATAGTCTTAGGCCCAATCTTGAACTGTTTTGGCTTAGGTACTTCAACCTTTGTCAAACAACCCCACACCTTCAAGTATTTATAGGTGGGTTTCTTTCCCTTCCATAACTCGTATGGAGTCTTGTCCTTACCCTTATGTGAGACTCTGTTAAGAATCTTATTAGCGGTAAGGACAACTTATTCCCACATGTTTTGGGGAAGACCAAAATTGATGAGCAAATCATTCATCATTTCCTTCAATGTATGGTTCTTGCGTTCAACGACACCGTTTGATTGAGGTGAGTATGGAACCGTTGTTTGATGAACAATTCCCAAATGGGTTCTTCAAACGACGCTACGTATTCTCCCATCTATCGCTACGAATTGATTTAATCCGTACACTTAGTTGGTTTTTAACTTCTGCTTTGTAATATTTGAATGCTTCAAAGGCCTCATCCTTACTTTTCAATAAGTAAAGGTAACATTACATTGTGCTATCGTCAATGAACGTCACAAAGTACTTGTCCCCCCCTATAGTTTGTGCAAACTTTAAATCACATATATCTATGTGAATAAGTTCTAGAGGAGTGGTTTCCCTTTCGACGAATCTAAAGGGAATCTTTGTGAGTTTTGCCTCTACGCACACCTCACACTTACGTTGAGGGTTTACATCGATAGACGACAATAACTCCAACTTTATCAACCTTTAGATAGATTGATAGTTTACATGTCCTAATCTATGATGTCATAAATTAGAGGACTCGAGCAAATAAGAAGAAAACTCAATTTTATTAATAGATAGCATTACAGACAAGGCGTTAACTTTGAAGAGGCCTTCACAGACGAAGCCCCTTCCTACAAAAGTTTAATTCTTAGTGATTACAAATTTATTGGACTCAAACACTAGCCTAAAACCAGCATTTACCAATAAATGACCTGAAATTAAATTTCTTCTAATATCAGGGACATGCATCACCTCCTTTAGAGTAAGATTTTTTTCGAAAATCATCTTCAGGACCACCTTTCCTACCCACAACACATCAGAAAAATCGTTCTTATCCATGAACAACTTCTTATCCATAACTGATATATATGTGGAGAAGGCTTCTCTATAGGAACAAATGTGACGGGTAGCACTCGTATTTATCCACCACTGCATAGGATTATCAACGAGGATGGCTTCAATTACCACCGTCGAGAATTCCTCAATCATATCGTCAAGAAACGTGTCTTCGACGATGTTAGCATTTGCCTTGCTCTTGGCTTTCTCTTTGTTCTCATTCTTGATTTTGGGACAGTCTTTGATCATGTGACCAAGTTTCCCACAGTGGTGGCAACTCCCCTTGAACTTATCTGGTGGGGCGCTATCTTTTTGGAACTTGCGCTTCTTTCTTGTGTTCCCTTTGGCCTCTGCCAGACGTGTCTTTACCACAGTGGGTTGCTTCCCTTTAGGCATGACCTTCTTATTATCCTTCTGAATCTGTAGTTTGATAATAAGTTCCTCAAAGGAAATTTCTTTTGTCTTGAGTTTTAAGTAATTCATGAACTCATTCCACGAGGGAGGTAACTTCTCAATTAGCGATGCAACAAAAAATGGTTCATTTGGTTTCATTCCTTCCAAATCCAGGTGATGTAGAATCATTTGAAATTCCTGGACTTGGAATATCACAGTCTTGTTATCCACCATTTGAAATTTTAGAAATTTTCCAATGATGAATTTTTTAGTACCAACATATTATGCGTTGTACTTTTTCTATAGTTTATCCCACAACTCTTTGGCGCTGATAACTGTGCAATACACGGAGATAGGGTCAGACAAATAGTCCAGAATATAATTTCGGCAGATGAAATCACTATGACTCCATGCATCAAGAGTCATCTCCATGCCATTAATGACATGGATATCTTGGCCCCCTCCAGTCATTTCATTTGGCTGAGGGTCCGTTTCATCTCCAGTTTGTGGAAGATCTTCTGTTAGGAACGATCAATTCCCATAACAGTCAAGTAAAACATCATGTTCTGTTATCATCTCTTAAAATTAGAACTCATGAACTTTTCTGAGCGTTCATGGTGGAACCAAGCGTGCAGAGGAACCGTAGCGTTCCCCTAAGTAGCAAGAAAGGCGTTGTGTGAGTCTTGTGCAGCAGTTGAAAATGCACTGGGTGTGCCTTGAGCAGCATTGGGAGCGGCGGATGGGTTGCCTCGAGCAGCAGCAGATGCTTTAGTAACAAATTGTTCACCCCCAGTCATCTTTGTTAGCAGTTACAACTAATATTTTCTTAAGATTGTAAGTACAATAATGATTACAAGGAAACGGTAAGTAAGCAACCGTTACAAAGATTACAAACTGGAACAAGAACAAAAGATAAACTACAACAGAGAATTTGCTGAGTCGAGTGTTAGCACTCTGTCCTTAAGATAATATTGTCTTGTATATATCCTTTTATGATAATTGGCAACTTGTCTCCCAAGATAAAACAAAAATAAACAAATGAGCAAAGGAAACTCAAATATTTACTAAAAGAAGAGTCTTTGAGTGTGTGAAAGAAAGCTTAGAGACGAAGAAGTAAATCAGAAATCTGAATTTTGGTGTGTTCTTTCAATTGAGCCAAAGGCCTCAATTTATAGTATAAGATAAATAACCTCTCATCTAGCCAATTAACGGGCTTCAATAGCCATGTAATGACACTTATTGAGAGGTTACAATCAGCCAAATAATGGCTGAATTCATGTGTCAAGTAATGGAGATTCAATGCTCCAAAACCAGCCCAAGAGTCAGAAACCTTTCAGCTCTCGTCGACTTCATTGCCTGGGAAGTGTCGCGGCGCTGCCTGGGAGGCGCCTGAGCTCCAGTGGTTGAACAACCAGTTAGTGTCGCGGCTCTGGCTGGAGGCGCCGCAGTGCTCCGGCACCACGACGTCTGAGCTCCAGTGGCTGAACAACCAGTTAGTGTCGCGGCTCTGGCTGGAGGCGTCGCAGTGCTCCGGAACCACGGTGCTCTGGTTCCGCAGCTCCGACGGGTTGGCAACACGACCCTTCGCGGCTCCGCGGTCCTTTCCTACTCGTTTCATCTTACACGTCACACACTTCTTCCTTCATTTACCAACGTGGAACACTTGTCATTTGACCAATAACCGTCCATCATTCTATGTCTCAAACATGTTACTTACGTACCAATATCTCTTTCATTAACGAAATTTATGATACTTGACACTACATGTGCACGTGTGTGGAAACGACGTTTCCGACATGCGGGACCCAAATTTTTCGAGTCATAAATAATGAGATAAACTTAATTCCACATTTAGTAAATTTCCAATATTTGTTTGAATCTTATTTCCTTTAGTTTACATAGTAGTCTTTTATTATTATACAACAGTAATAATCTATCTTTCAAGGACTTCACTTTTGCTTATGATGAATCAGTCTTGTTTCCACACGTGTATCTTGGTTAGCATGGCAATCTGATTTAGTTTTCTGAATTATAGAGTCTGTTACTTCAAGGAAAAAGGTTTCTGTTGGTTGTATATCTCCTTACAAGGCTCAAGTTTTTGCAAAATTAAACAAAAACTTGGACAGAAGTATAGCATAGATTTTAACAGCCACTTCTTAGTGAATGTACGTTCTGTTGATTGTTCTCAAGCCGGTGAGGAAGATGTGGTAATTATCTCGACTGTTCGTTGTAATGGGAATGGATCAGTGGGTTTCCTTTCTAATCGTCAGAGAGAAAATGCAGCACTGACTCAAGCAAGGTACAATATTACATGTAAAATATTTTTACTGTTAGGAATGGTTATAATTGGTTATTCTTATCTTAAAGTTGTTTTTGAGTTGCTTTGTTTTTGGATTATCCTGAACCGAGGCTATCGGAAATAACATCTCTATCTCCCAAAATAGGGTAAGATTTGCGTACACTCTATCCTCTCAAAACCCACTTGTAGGATTACACTGTGTATGATATTGTAAGTGGAAAGATAATTGACCACTACTACATTTCAAGGCTAATGCGACGCCTCAAAATCGTCACCATAGGGCCCTCTGGCCGTTGCATTAGACCTAATGCAACGGCGAGGAGCCGTTGCATCCACTGGCGTTGCATTAGGTCTAATGCAACGACTAATCGACCTAATGCGATGGTCTTGTACAGTCGTCACATTAGATATGCACCTAATGCAACGACTCTATTTAACTGTTGCATTAGGTGCATATCTAATGCGACGACTGATCGACCTAAAGCGACGGCCTAGTACAGCCGTCGCATTAGATATGCACCTGATTTGAAGAAGCCTAGAGTCAATAGCCGTTGCATTAGGTCTATAGCCGTTGCATTAGGTCTATAGGGTGTTGCATTAGCCTTAAGTTGAGTCGTTGCATTAGATTAAATGCTATAGAAAAACAATAATGACAAAATTAATAATAAAAAGAGAAAGATAATAATAAAAAAAGATTGGTGTCATTGGCATAAAAAGTATGATATTACAATATTAGACCTCATAGAACATATTACAAAATAATTGTTCACAAATGTATCTCCATATATATAACAAATTTAGTATAAGTACTATAGAAATAAAAAATTGGCGCAAAAACAAACGCACGATAAGAGCCTCCATCCACCATTTGTTAGATTGCTAGATTTCTTCTCCATTTAGCTCACCACACACCTACAAGTTAACATAATGAATAGTCATAAGTAAAAAAATGATAGACTAGCCAAAACATCATAAATAATAACTTCAATGTAGTTTACTAAGTGTTAAACTATCTAGATGATTTATACATGCATAATACATGTTTTAACTATCATATTAGGCATTTACCTCCCTAATCACACACAACAATCAATACTAGCACAAGCAAAGACTTGAACATATTGTTGGAAAAAGATGATCAAATACAGAGATAATTAAAGTGCCGAAACTTCTTCATATTTTTGGTTGAAATCTAAGTGGAATTATAAATTGAAAAAGTTAATTAATGTGAAGGTTTACTAATAAATATGTTCAAATCAAGGATATGAGTGACTTCACATCATAACAACCCAAATAGAAGAATGGAAATTCTATTTAATACACTGGAAAACATCAGCTCATTCAATAGTTTTGAGATACTTCAATGAATTTACAGATGAAGAATAACTTAAATATTTTTAAAAGAAGGAGGGATTTCAGATACCGTTGCATTAACCTAATTTTCTGATTTGTTACACTTGAACCCGTCGCATTAACCATATCTAATGCAACGGTACTACATAGGGCGTTGCATTAGCCTTCTATGAGCCGTTGCATTAAATTAAAAATGTAGTAGTGGATGAACATGTTTGTATTTGCTTCCTTGGTTTCGTATGCAGATACTGCCTTTGGGTATTAGGAAATGCGATGACTTTGGTTAGAAGTGGTTCCATTTGGAAGCAATTAGTTATCGACTCTATGGCTCGGGGTTGTTTCTTCGATGTTAATGAAGACAATAGTTTGAGTCAAGTCATTGTGAGTGCTGCTACCATTGAGGTTGGACAGATTGAAACATTGCTCAGCACGGACTTCTCTCTATTCAGAACAGCCAAGTGGAAGGTGTGCAACTTCATTTCGCTTATAATGGATGTTGAATTTTACTTTCTTTCACTCACTTTTGTCTCTTTGGAAAATTATTTAAAGGCCTTACCATAACACCCCTAAGCATTATGCTAGCAACTATCGCGTAAATCATTGGTGAAAAGTATTTTTCAAGTGTTTGTTTCTTGAATCTTGATGGCCAAAAAACAGATACACGACGTGAGTAGTTATCTATGGATTTTTCATTTCTGTATCTGTGCTTATGGGTTTTTTGTGATGGAAGCATTCATTCGATTGCGACTTTACCAACAGTGGAAGCTCATTTACGTTGTCGAATTAGCATGTTTCACAACCTTCTTTTTCAATCGACTACACATCAATAGTAAATTAGTTGGGAGTCGGCTATATGAATATTTTATACTGGTACAACTTATTAAACTATATTAAAGCTGAATGTCAATAGACTGTTGGAAATTTACTAAATGTGGAATTAAGTTTAATCCGTTATTTATAACTCGAATAATTGAGGTCTCGCACGTCATTTCCACACGCGTGCACACGTAGTGTCAAGTATCATAAATTTCATTAGTGAAGGAGATATTGGTACGTGAGTAAACGTTTGAGACATGAAATGATAGACGGTCGTTGGATAAATGACACATGTTCCACATTGATTAATGAAGGAAGAAATGTACGATGTGTAAAAGATGAAACGAGTCAGAAATCGTCGCAAAGCTATGAAGGGTGCAGCGCAACACCGTCGGAGTGGCTTGGTGGAAGTTTGTCAATGGAAGTCAAGCGTCGCGGAGCCTCCCAGGCAGGGTTGCGGCGCTTCGATGACAGAATGTTCGACGGGTGCTGAAGAGTTTCTGACTTTTGGGCTGGTTTGGGACATTGATTCCCCATGAATTGCCACATGATTTCAGCCATTATTTGGCTGAATAACACCTCTCAATAAGTGTCATTACATGGTCATTGATTGTCATTAGTTGGCTAGATGAGAGGTCATCTAACACACACTATAAATTGAGGCCCTTGGCTCAATTGTAGAACATCCCTCACTCTTGTCTAGTTCAGATTTCTCTGAACTTCTTCCTCTCTAGCATAATCTCACACACTCAAAGGTTCTTCTTGAGAAACACTTGAGTTTTCTTTGTTCATTTGTTTAGTTGTTATTTTATCTTGGAAGACAATTGTCCATATCGTAAAAAGATATATACAGGACAATAATATCTTAAGGACAGAGTGAATATCACTCGACTCAGCAGCGCCCTTATAACACTACCAGATTTAGTATCTTTTGGTTTCAGGTTATAAAGATCAAGGGGCTTGCTGCAGTTCCAACGAAGATCTCAAGATCCAAGACGCATTCAAGAACGAAGACCAATATCTTCAAACTTGTTGTGGTTGTCACAACTCTTGTTAGGCTTCAAGCATGTTGTATTGTAACCATTTTAATTTATTCTTTCAAAGCACTAGTAGTAGTAGTATATTATTCTCGTACATCCATTGTGTAGCTCACAATCTTAAGATATTATATGTACTAGTGCTAGAAAGATGTATCCAACAGATATGATCCCAGATCTGGCTATGGTTTTCTTGTTGAAACCAGTTCTGTTGACAGTTCTATAAACAGTTCAAACACTGTCTCTGTCAACAAATCTGGTCCTAGTTCTGGGTCTCTCTTTGACGATAGTTACAGATCTGTTTCCGTCAAATGAGAGATCTCTGTTGCTGATCCTGAACTTGAAGATACTGCTGATAGTCATGCTGACAAGGCTAAGGATCAATGAAGAGTTGTTGTCACCGCTCCCGAGAGTGGTGGAAACAAGCGCCCATGAGAGGTGGAGGATGTCAACTGGGACATGAGGAGAAGGCTGAAGATGATGTTCCATCTTATAGCAGAAAGCCTACATCTTATGGTAAGGAGGATTTGGACACGTGACTGACGTGGGCCAGATTCCAAAGGTATGAGTTAACTTTTTATTCCTAGTCAAAATTGAGATTCAAAGATCATTTCTGAATAAAAGTGAATAAAGCAAGGCTAGGAATATGAAATGGTTTTGTTAAGACTTGTATTCTCTACACTTTAAAATCAGAAGTTTAATCTCACTTACCTTCTCATTTATGATTGGACGGTTATAAACAACGACCTAAAAAGAGACTTAGATTGTAATAAACTGAATTTATGGATAATCCTAAACAAGGGGAGAGGACTAAGGACAAGGACAAGGACTAGAGGACTAAAGATAAACCTGTCACCGTTTCCGACAGAAGATCCGTCTTTTGACATGATAGTTGTGGACACTCAGTCATACAAAGCCTACGGGCGACTGGAGTCGGCCAGATCCATCACATGACATGACGATATTGGACACTCAGTCATACGAAGCCTACGGGACTGGAGTGGGCCAGAGGTTCCAGATCTTAAATGATTTGAAGGCCAAAAGAAAGACATAAAATAAATGGACACTCAGTCTACCAAGGCAACTGGAGTGGGCCAGAGTATCTAGATCTCATACGATCCGGTTACGCCCTAACCACGGGTAAGAGGTTGTTCATGTGGAGCAACGCCACCTCAAAAGTAAAAGGAGTTGAAGAGGTTGTCCTCAAAGGACTTCAGGGAATGGGATCACTCTAACAAGAGGTGATACATGTCTCAAACTTGGTTTCAAGGACGCTGTTGGTCAAGTTGGTTTGAGATTAGTCCAACAGATTTGTAATAACTAAGAATGATACAGTATGTCTGTAGCCAAAAGAATGACATATTTGTAATTCGTGCATCTATGCCTTCATACATTAAGACACGTTGAATAGAAAGTCACTAAAAATCTAACTAAGTTGAGATTGTTGTCGTCTGTCAACATAAAACCTCAAAATTGGTTTGAGGTAGGCGAAGAGGCAAAATCACCTTTCCATTCCATCAAAGGAATAGCGAAAGAAGCACCGCTCCTCTATAACTTAGTCGTTCCTACGTGGGTGATTTGAAGCTTGTACAAATAGAGGGGTAGACAAGTGCGTTGTGATCTTCATTGATGATGGTACAATATGTTGCATCATTTGTTTGTTGAAAAGCAAAGATGAAGTTGTTGAAGCGGATGAGCGCTACAAAGCAGAAGTTGTAAAACTACTAAGTCTACGGATTGAGGAATTCGTAGTGATAGAGGGGGAGAATGCGAAGCATCGTTTATCAAATGACTGCTCCTTACTCACCTCAATCTAACTGTGTTAGCCAAGCGAAAAGTCGTACACCAAAGATATGTGGGGCAAGTCGATCCTTACCGCTAATGCGATTCTCAACGGAATTCCGCATAAGGATAAGGATAACCCTCCATGTGAAACATGAAAAGAATCCTATATACAAATGTTGTGATATGGGGTAGTGTGGCAAGTGTTGAGATACCAAAGCCAAAATAGGTCAAGTCGGACCTAATACTATAGATTGTATATCCATTGGATCTGCAAAGAACAATAGTTCTTATCACATCCTGGTGCCAAAGAATGTTGAATTCTTTGAAGATAACTTTTCTTAAAAAGGAAAAAGTAATAATTGCTCAAGGTTAACAAGAACCCGCGAGTGCCTGATTGTACGGAATTAGACGTTCCAGATCTATAGGACTCGAAAGTTGTTGACTATCCGGAACTTAATGTTCCAGATCTACATAACTCAGAGATTCTATATGTTAAACTGAGACAGAGCAAAAAGAAGGGACAACGACTTGTTCCAGGCCTTCTAGCTTATATGGTTGAGAATTAACCCTGGACAATTATGAAAGAATTGTCATCTCTATAAGCACTACTTTGGAAAGAAGCTAAAAGAGAGAAATATACTCCATCAGATAGAGCCACGCTTGTGTGATGGTTTATTTCCTCTGGGAAAAGACCCCCTGGGTTGTAAAACTGGATACTCAAATTGAATACAAAGTAGATGGATCTACTGACAAAGTATAAGGCCTCGTATACTTGGACATGTGATCCTATGTGAATAGTTTAAACTCTAGGGTCACTGCAGTCTTGCGTGACATGGATGTTGAGACAGCCTTCCTAACCGGAGAGTTGGTTTGATGGACTATTGGGCTTCTTCCTGAACTTCCATTATGGTCCCTGAAATATTTACATTTTGGTCCTGAAAGTCTTAGATAAAACAGAAACAATGAATCTGACTACATAAATATTGATTCTGAAGCTAGAAAGCCAACAGTTGGAAAACCAAACAGTCCGAAAGTGGAAGAAGAAAGTGATACAGAACAACCTGAGGGGTATGTGGTTCTAGAGAAGAGAAGAAAGTCTCTCGACTTGTCAACTCTCTGTATGGGCTGAAATAGGCCCGAAGCAATGGCTCGAAAGCCTTGATAGTACTCTACTATCGAAGGTTTTCTCCATTAATGAATGTGAAAAATGTGTCCACACGAAAGGTAATTCTGACTTGTTTGTCATGATGTGCCTTTACATAGACGACAGGTTGATCACATGGAGAAGTCCTAGGTTGACCCTAGGAACTAAGAGTATGTTGAAATGATGTTTCAATATGAATGATATGGGTACTGCAGATGGCATCTTAGGAATTGGGATTTCTAAGACATCTAACGCACTGGTCTAAACCAAACTCATTTGTGAGGTGTTTTGACAGTCTCGTTGAAGTCACCAATGGATATGAATCATAGAATTGATTTGAATCATGGTGCACCCATATACTAGAGATAGACTCAGGTCACATGTAGTTCAATGTATTTTACATGCTACAATTGACCTGGTATCGGCTTATAAAGAAGAACAGTTGAACTAAGGTTCACTCGTGATTCTGGAAATGTCGATAGAAGGCTTTAAATGAGATGTGATGACATCTGAATTATTCGATTATCTATGGGTTTATGGTATTCTGGATGTCTAGCGATTCTGGGAGAACCCAGTGATACAAATTGGACATCAGGCATAAAGAACACCAAAGCCACAAGCGAGTGTGCATGGTGTGTCTTTGGAAAATCCTCTAAGCAAATTTGCATCGGCCGATTAGCGATGGAATCGGAATTAATCACTTTGTACAAAGCATGATGAGAAGTTGAGTAACTTCACGACCTCTTAGAGGATGTCCCTTATCGGGAGTAACTCGTGCATTCGTCAGTTATACACTGTAAGGGCACGGATGACGACATCTGGATATATCTATCGCAGACATAAGACCGTATGACAGTTGATCGGGTGACACATCCTTGATTACTAAATCAAAGGATATAACAAATCCTTTAATTAAGGGATTACCCAAAGAATCAAGAGTTCTGCCAGTCTAGGGGAATGGGCCTAAAACCCAATCACTAAGAACTGATACCGCGAACACCCAACCTTACTGACTGGAGATCCCAGGAATTAGGTTCAATAGGAAAATTAAGTCGTAAAAGTTCAGTGGAGCACTTCGGTGGAAGCAAGAGCACTTCGGATAATAATTTCTACATAGAAACATGAATCCAAGGATGTTCCCGTGATAGACATTAAGTGTTATCTGCAGAGTGGGTAAAGGTTATGTTTTCAAAACCTTTTATGATCCTCAACGTTTGAGGTTAGATTTGGGAAAAATTTTAATGGTGCCTAACACTCGTGGAATGGGGTATAGCAGAATACATTGTAGGAGACCACCTATTTAAGTGCGAGGACTGACTCAAATTAATACACTTAAGAATCCAAGACGTTTCCACGGCCACAACGGACAAAACCTTTAAGAGGAACATAGTAAGGAAAGATGTTGTGTTGGTACCATTGTCTTGTCTTACCCTAAACACTGACGGTTCAAGACATCACGTTCACCGCGCAGTAAGTAAGTTCGATGGTATTCAACTATGGAAGGTTCAAAGCTACGGCTACCTATCCAGATGTAACATTGATCCGTCAAAAAAATGCTAGAAAGACACCATGTGGGTGCGCCAAAATCTCTTTCAAGAGGGGATTGTTGGAAATTTACTAAATGTGGAATTAAGTTTAACCCATTATTTATGACTCGAACAATTGAGGCCTCGCACGTCAGAAATGTTGTTTCCACACACGTGCACACGTAGTGCCATGTATTGTAAATTTTATTAGTGAAAGAGATATTGGTACGTGAGTAAACATTTGAGACATAAAATGATGGACGGTCGTTGGATAAATGACATGTGTTCCACGTTGGTAAATGAAGGAAGAAACGTACAATGTGTAAAAGATGAAACGAGTCAGAAATCTCCGTGGAGCTGTGAAGGGCCGCGACGCAACACCGTTGGAGCCGTGACGCAGGAGCGCCACGGTGCCTTGGTTGTAGTTTCTCACTGGAAGTCAAGCGCCGCGGCGCCTCCCAGGCAAGGCCGCAACGCTTCGATGGTAGAATGTTCGACGGGTGCTGAAGAGTTTCTAACTTTTGGGCTGGTTTAGGGCATTGATTCCCCACGAATTACGACATGATTTCAGCCATTATTTGGCTGAATAACACCTCTTAATAAGTTACATTACATGGCCATTGATTGCCATTAGTTGGCTAGATGAGAGGTCATCTAACACACACTATAAATTGAGGTCATTGGCTCAATTGTAGAACACCCTCACTCTTGTCTAGTTCAGATTTCTCTGAACTTCTTCCTCTCTAGCATACTCACACACTCAAATGTTCTTTTTGAGAAATACTTGAGTTTCATTTGCTCATTTGTTTAGTTGTTGTTTTATCTTGGAGACAATTGCCCATATCGTAAAAGGATATATACGGGGCAATAATGTCTTAAGGACAGAGTGAATATCACTCGACTCAGCAGCACCCTTGTAACACTATCAAATTTAGTATCTTTTGGTTTCAGGTTATAAAGATCAAGGGGTTTGCTACAGATCCAACGAAGATCTCAAGATCCAACACTCAAAGACGCATTCAAGAACGAAGACCAAGATCTTCAAACTTGTTGTGGTTGTCACAACTCTTGTTAGGCTTCAAACCTGTTTTATTGTAACCATTTTTGTTTATTCTTTCAAAGCACTAGTAGTAGTTGTATACTATTTTCGTACATTCATTGTGTAGCTCACACATACTGCACCCATTCTCCTTTTTACAACCTTTTATAAGTCCCTGCAACTTCTCATGCTTAAGCAAATTACCTCACCATACCAATGCTTGCATGAATATAGAAAGTCCACGAGTCCAAGCAATCATGGTGATACTGATAATGCAAGTGTTATCCAGAATGATTGGCGTAGATCTGTAGGTGGATTTTTATGTCCACCATCAAATTCCATGTGTTCCTAATGGTTAAATCAATGCACATAATTCTAGGGAAAACATTTACTACTACCAACTTAATTAATACATACATGTCTTTATATTATATTTACATAAATAAATAAATAAGCTAACTATTTCTGGTGTTCTTGGAACAGAATGTGCTAACCAGCATCCATAGGAAAGCTTCAGTTAAATCTCTCAATGGTATAAAGTCAAATATATCTCCTCCAATAGATATTAGAGGGCTCTAATCTTGCCACCATTAATCAGTCTATCATTTTGGTAACACCCAAAAGAGAAGGCTCATCCTTTTCGACCTGGTCCAAATGTTGGAGATCGTTACCATATAATACAGTAGTGTCTGCCCTCTCGAGAAAAGCAGTTACTCCTTTTCCTAAGCCCTTACGAAATCACCAATGTAGTCTGCTTTAATATAACTTGCCACTACAAAAAACACTGTATATGCAGAGGTTTATTTGTGGGGTTACTATAACCTTCGCAAAACTATATCAAATTGTGGGGGTTTACTAAAGCGCCGCTATTATTATTAGATCCGCGCTGGTCCTAACCCCTGAAGGCACCCAATTTTGACTCTTTCGTTTAATCATTAATCATAAAATTACACTAATTTTTAAAATAATCTTAATAATAATAAATCATGCATAAATACATGAATAAATAAATAATTTAACAATAGTGTCGCATCAAGCATTCCTTAAAATTATATCTTCATTTATTAATACCTAAATCAATTTCGTAAGCAATTGAAACCCCCATTAATTTAATTTTAATTTAACATCGCAAAGTATGCATAATAAATAAGATTTTAATAACGGTCTCGCATTATAAAACATTAAGCATTAATTAAATAGCATGTCTGCATTTATTATTGTAATAATTTAAACTCAAGCTAAACTAATAAAGCGCCTAAAATCATATTAAAATAATTTAGTAATAACTTAAACCCCATTTAAAATACACTTAAAACTAACACCCAAATTAAAACATACTACCAACATTTAATAACACCAGCCCAATTTTTCTGATCCCGTCGCCCAGCCCAATTTTTCTGATCCCGTCGCCCAGCCCAATACAGGCCCAAACCCGCAAGCCCCTTTATTTTACACCACATCGTCCAAACACACGCCTAAAAAAAAGAAAAAAAAGAAAACCTAAAAAAACCTAAGGAACTAAGTCTGCCGCACCCCCATCATCTTCACCAGCGCATCCACGAGATTCCCGCCAGATTTTTCGATTGGAAAATCCGATGCAATCATAATACCCCCGTCAAAGCCAGTACCAAGAATCCCTTACAATGAAACCTTACCAAAAATAAGCACCAAAATCAATATCGAATCAGTACCATAATCAAAATTATCATAGCAAGAACAAGACCCAAAATCGATTGAAAATCACAATCAAAGTTGGTAAGTTACCATAACCAAAATCTTACCCAAATCTTCCAATAATAACACCCAAATCAGAATCAAAATCACAAGAAAATCCGCCCTAAAATTAACGCCAATAATCACCATAAATTGAAACTCAATTGGAGGCTATATAAGTCGAGCGATAATTTACATACGAGGCATCCAGAAATTTGGCAAAAAAAGACATCGAAAGAGGGAGGAATTCGAGAGTAATAAATAAGCATTCTCAAAGCACAAACATCAGTTCTTTTAATCGCATCGCAATACTAAATCTTCCGAGTGGATCGACGACTTGATACGCTGCCTCGGTTCGCTGTCCGGAGAAGTTAAAATCAAACCCCTTTGAATCTCGTTTCCTCTCATTTAATTGTGTGTTCAGTGGTATTTATGCATTAACAAACCTATTTAGTATGGTTTAGTTCATTAAGCTATCGATTAAATTCATATTTGACAGTAGTGTTGTTCATACGCTGTTATAATCTGAATTGATTGAGTATTTCATGACGTTACACACATGTTGTTAGCCTGACTAATTAACTGAAAAGGTCGGTTATGTCATATGGTTTGTTTCCAAACATTAAAGGAGGTGTGCTACTACTTGGTGCCCTGTTTTTTTTCCTTTGAGAGTAGTGTAACGCCTGGCTATGCTTTGCGATTAGATGTGCCCTCACACCCCTGCCTTCGTATGATAATCTTATGTGGAAAATGAGGCTTTCAGAATATGTCTGTGGACACATTTTACCATGAAAACAATAAATGATAAGTTGGCATAACTTATAATCATTGGGAGTGGGTTGCATACCTATACTTGTTTCATACTCAGTATATATGAGCATGTCTCTTGGCTAGTGTCTGTATCTTAATGTGTTTTGGTGTCCCTTAATATGAGTTTGTGCCTAGTTATAAAGGAAAGGGGTTCGATTTAAAAATAACTAAGTCATGTAACGGTATGAATCTAATTTCGAACCTCAATAACCTGCTGGTAATCTGTAGTTTGAAACTGGTAATGAAGCATGTGTGTTTTCCTATTGAAGTCTTTCAATTAGTTTCTACTCCCAGATAGTGATTTGGTTTTACTTGTAATCTGCTAATTGCTCGACTGGTGATTTGTGCATTGGTCACTTTAGCCATGTTATGCCTATACGAAGTGTCATAGACCTAATGAACCGCCTAACTATATGTGTATATTTTAGTCCAAATGACCATGTATGTCTGAAATGTCAATCACACATTTAGCTCATTTCGTGTGTCGTAGTCCCTGTAACTAAAATGATAGATCAATTCCTTTCTGTCTTTGGCATACTTGCTAGTTGGTTTAATGTTGGGAATTTTGTTTATGCATACCTGTCAGTTTATATTAGACTGCCACAGTTTAATTAAAATTGAATCATAAACATGTTTGAATTCATATGAGCATATTATTTGTATTATTTGATAAACTTGGACATATACTAATATTTATTTTTTCTTATATCTTGCATGAAATGCATCGGAGCAAAATGAAGAGTCTCATGGCGAGACTCATCATGAGCTACTTCAAATGAAGACTGCATCTATGTGCATCATCCTATCCACATCGGCAATTCCAAAATCACAGGCGGAATGACATCGCCCTTCCTCGAGTCACCTTTATCGTTTTCCTATCCCGCCTCTATTTGTTTATTGTAAATTAATTTTCTAACACTAACGTTACACTAGTAGAACATTTAGTACATTTAAGCTTTGAGTTATTGGAAAGTAGTTTAACATTAGGAACCTATTCCCTCAAAGTTAATTATTTCAGGCTTGCTAGACATCGTTATAATAAATCACCTAATAATCTTCACTCTCATAACTATTTAGGTAGCTAATATATTGTTCCCTAGCATGAGAAACCCATTTTTCTATAAAATTCTTATTAGCATTCACGTAGGAAAATTATTTAAATTGTAGGTTTGTTAGCCTCTGCTTAAGAGACATTATTTTAACGAGTTTTACATTTTATGTTGGTCAAACAAATACATCCACACTTATAAATATCTTTTGTTTAACAACTTTAAAAAGCATGCATTTTCTATAGCATAATAATTAACCCTAGGTTTGAACGGACAACCGTAATTTATCGGATCTTAGAGGATGCTTAGCCCCTTCCCTATAGATTAATAAAGAATTCTTGCCCAGAATCTCACACAGTTTTGCAGACTATTTAAATGGAGTTAGTGTTGACTTGACTTAGTTAACATTTAAGTGTCATAATTTACTCAAACTAATTAGGTGACGACTCCGCGAACCTTTTTAGCGTTTAGCACCTTTTAGCATTTTTATTTTATTTTCTAACATTTCTAAGTATGAGTGAATGTCGCGGTCGAAAAAAGGCGTGACAACCCCGCTATCCATTTTTAAAAAGTGCATGCAGTTGCCTAACTTCCATGGAAAGAACAGTTGTAAGAGCTAGAAAAAGAAAATGAAAAGTCATCTTACTCGCGGACTTTACCTTGAAAAATGGAGAAATGAAGCTTTTCTTAGAGGAGACTCCTACGATGAGCTAGCTTGGCCTGGTGCAATAAAAGAGGCTGGGAATGGTAAGATACTTTCCCTTTTAGGATTTTTATTCCCGAATGACGAAATTGCCTGTCCTTTCGAACGAAACTACCACATCCCTCGCTAGTTACACCGGATTATTTGATAAAAGAAGACTAGCTATTAAAGCAGATTCCTTTGCTAAACTGAAAAATTAACTTAACAAATACTCTCTATGAAGTTCTTTCATCCTAAATATAATATTTACGATATATGCTTCATATATTTTGTAATATTTAGTATTGTATAATTATGATACATATAGGATTCTTATTGTATGAGAATTTCACATTGTACCCATGATATATATTTGTATTAATGAGAAAAAAAATTCCAAAAAAAATTAATACAATTCAACATGATATTAACAATCAAAACTTAAAACTTTTTTTTTTTTCTCCTCTCGCAACCCGCTTCGGTTTCATCAAAACCTAACGTTGCCTGTCTGTTCTCGAGAACAAACAATCCTGCTTTTTCCTGCAGCATCAAAACCGGCCGCTACCTGCTGAATCTCCTTTCCTAAAAAAAATAAAAAATAAAAGAGAAAAATTTCTATTTCCTTTACCCGAAAGAACAACAGTGCTTGATTTCTTTTTCGACAATTGTGTCAGAAGAACAAACTTGTTATCTGTTTCTGTTTGTTCTTCCTTTCCCGAGAAATATAGAACCAAAAGCACCACTTCTCTTCTTTTTCTATTCACCTTACCCGAGAACAAAATTGTCCTCTTTTTCTTCCTTCACAAAAAATAATTCACTATAATGACTTCTTCTAGACTCTCAATTCTGAAGATCAATTTTAGGCCTAATTTCAAGTAGCTTACAAGTCTGACTCAGGCGAATCAATGGGCCACATCAATTCAGTCATATTTCCTGAAGTCCAACAGTCCCCTCCAGGCCTCCCCTAGTCTAATTTGGACCCGACTTTCGTCACATTAACCCATCGAATCTGATAATGTGTGGTATATGAATACGGGCGTCATGTCTCACTTTACCAACAATTTTGGTAATCTTCATCAACTGCGAAGTTTAAATACTCCATAGTCTATTGTGGTTGAAAGCGTCCATTGCATTCCAATTCAAGTGTTTGACCACACACTAACACCATCACTGCATCCCCAGTTCTCCTTGAATAACGTCTTATATGCTCCTAACATTATCAAAAATCCAATCTCCTTTAGAAAATTTGTCACCGATAATTCTATATCAATTAATTTTGACCCATTGGAATTTTCAGTAATGGACCTCCGTACCGGGAAACTTCTTACGAGATGCAATAGTGAGGATGATCTCTATCCTTTCCTATCCACGTCCGCTGCTAGTGTCAACACTCTCACGTCTCTAACTGCTCATGTCAATCCTCCCACCGCTTTAGCAATAATTTCTCCATTAACCTGGCATAATAGACTTGGACACACAAGAGCTCATGTTTTTAATTATCTTAGAAACAAATTTAATTTGTTTTCATAAAGGAAATTTTTTCCAACAGTGTTTTTCTTGTCCTTTAGGAAAACATGTTCGCCTTCCGTTTCAATCTTCTTCAAGTGTCACGTATTCTCCATAGACATTGTTCATGCAGATGTATGGACATCTCCCGTTACTAGCTCACTGGGTCATAAATTTTATCCCGTCTTATTAGATGAATTCTCTCACTTTATCTGAGTCTATCCACTTAAATTCAAGTCTGATGTGTTTGCGAAGTTTCTTGCATTCCGTGTCTATGTCAAAACACAATTTGAAAAAGACATCAAATCACTTCAATGTGATAACGGTCGTGGGTTCAATAATATCACGTTTCACAATTTTTGCTTTACTAATGGCATGGTTTTCCGATTCTCGTGTCCCTACACCTCTTTCCAAAATGGCAAGGCCGAACGAATCATTCACACTATAAATAACATGGTTGGTATGATCATTTAGGGCTCTACAAAACATCCTTGAGACTTCTGGTCTTATGTCCTCCACACAGGCCTTGAATGTTTCTTCTTATAATGAAGTCGAGTTATGGCATCGTAGATTAGGGCATCTTCATGTGTCAAAGATGCGAGTCTTAGTTCCTAGTTTATCTGAATCAGGTGTGTCTGAGTTGCAGTCTTATGTATGTAAGAGTCTATGACAAATTTGAACCTTCCATCTATTTTTGTGTCGTTAGTAGGCCTAGTCTTTCCGGCAATTGCAATGGCTTCTTTATTTCTTCATGTTAAAAAAAACAAGATTGTTTAGATCCGCTGGGACCCAATCTCATCTATTTTTCATATTGCCCCCTTCCTTTTGAGTCTATGCTGTGAAAATAACCGAATATATTCTAAATATTTTGTTCACCCAGTCTCTGTAAAATAGAACACCCACTGAATTCCTATTTCATAGGGTCCCAACTTATGAGCACTTACGAATTTTCGGTTGCCTTTGCTACCTGAATCTTGTCTCTACGGCCCCGCATAAAATTTCCCCCCGCACCACTCCTTGTGTATTCTTAGGCTTTCCGCCCAATCATAGGTGATATCTGTACTACGACTTTTTTCCCGCAAAATCATTGTCTCACATCACGTCATGTTTGACGAAGCGATCTTCCCATTCGCAAATATCTAAAAATTCCAGAATTCTGATTACACGTTCTTAGACGAGTCCGACACATCACCACTTCTCCGCCTAGCTCTCGGCCGCACCGTCACTGTTCCAGCAGAAACCACTGTACCCACTGTCTCCACCCAGTCTCCTCTAAGTCGAGTTGTCACCATTCCGGCAGCAGCCACAGTCCCGATGACCACACCTCCACCGCTATCGTCTTGTCATCCTCAACGGTCCTCCAGTGAACTGACAGCACCACAACAAGCTAGTTCTGTTCCCCACTAACCCGTCACTGCCACTACCGGAAGCCACTCTGTCATCCCTCAGTCACCACCGATTTCCACCCCTGGTAGGAAATCGGTCGGTTGCCTCTTTGACCCGTCCCAGAATCGCCTATTCCACCCACCGACATATTCCACTATCATCTCCAGTGTCGTCGTCAACTAATACCGTCATTCCAGTCAACCAAACCACTGGCCCGTCGCTGCCCCATCACAACCATCACACCCTATCCCTATCGCCGGATCCGACATCGACCATTTTCCCGACCCCACCCATATTAACCCGGTCACCTGAATCCAACAACCCCTCACCACAACCCGTCGACCAAACAACCCACAGTCAGAACCCCACTCATACCAGTACCAAACCTGCCCCTACCCCCACGCACCAAATGTAAATCCATACTCAACACAGGATTTTCGAACCCAAAGTCCATTTTATCCTATTCGCACAAATCATATCTCAAATTCCCAAAAAACCCAATATTTGCCAAATTAGACCCAAATTGGAATGCGGTCATGTTTGAGGAATTTAATGCTTTAACAAAACAACATATTTTCGATTTGGTTCCTAGACCAGATGGGGTGAATGTGATCCGATGTATGTGTCTTTTTTGTCACAAATACAGAGACAATTATGATCTAGAGAGATATAAGACAAGACTTGTACCTAATGACACTAATCATCAGAAGGGTATAAATTGTGGTGAGACGTTCAGTCCGGTTGTCAAACCGGCTATCATTCGCACAGTTCTGAATATTGTTATGGGTAAGCATTGGCCGATCCATCAGCTTGATGTGAAAAATACATTTTTACATGAGTATTTGAAAGAAAATGTTTACATGCACCAGCCACCTGGTTTTGTCCATCTTGTAGCCCCTCAGTATGTATGTCGTCTTTGTAAGTCACTTTATGGTTTGAAATATGCTCCTAGAGCATGGTATGATCGCTTTGCACAGTACATTATGCAATTTGGATTTGTTTGCAGCAAGTATGATAATTTTCTATTTATTTTTCATAGATGTAATAACATTGCTTATTTGTTGTTATATGTGAATGACATTGATGGATATTACTTATGTTGATGATGAACCAGTGTTCGATCCCACCCTTTATAAGAGTATTGCAGGTGCTCTACAATATCTTACTTTCACCAGGCCTGATATTGCTGATGTTGTTTAGCAGGTATGTTTATTTATGCATGCCCCCAGGAAGCCCCATTTTACCGCTCTTAAGCATATCATTCGATACGTTAAGGGCACACTTGATTATGGATTGAATCTATATCTCTCATCACCGATCATGTTGTTATCATATACGGATGCTAATTGGGCAGGTTGTCCGGACACGCGATGCTCCACCTCCAGCTACTGTGTGTTCTTAGGGGATAATCTTATTTCCTGGTCTGCCAAGAGACAAGTCACCATATCCCGTTCAAGTGTAGAAGCAGATTATAGAGGTGTTGCAAATGTTGTTGCAGGAATACTGCTCTACCCTACTCGCAAGTGTTAGGAATCATTAAAAATTTGATCTTTGGATAGGCCTTTAGTTAATGGATCTGCTAAGTTATCCTTTGATTTGACGTAATCAATGGAAATGACACCTGTTGTGACCAACTTCCTAACTATCTTATGCCTCCGACGAATATCTCTAGACTTGTCGTTGTACATATTACTATGTACCCTTCCTAAAGTCGATTGACTGTCACAGTGAATCATCATCGTAGGTATGAGTTTATCCCAACAAAGGATATCCTCTAAGAAATCGTGAAACCATTCTGCTTATTCTCCTGCTTTGTCCAAAGAGATAAACTCTGATTTCATCGTGGATCGGGCGATGCATGTTTGCTTAGATGACTTCCAAGACACAGCCCCACCACCAATTGTAAAAACATACCCACTGGTGGATTTGGTGTTCTTTATGTCCGATATCCAGTTTGCATCATTGTATCTTTCCAATACGACTGGATATCTTGAATAATGTAATATGTATGTCAACGAATATTTTAGATATTGTAGTATCCAATTTAACGCTTTCCAATGATCAATTCCAAGATTACAAGTAAACCTAGCCAACTTATTGACTGGATAAGCGATATCGGGTCGGGTGCAGTTTGTAATGTACATTAAACTTCCAATGACCTGCGCATATCACTCTTGAGATACTTGTGCACCACGATTCTTATTAATTTTATGATTCATATCCATTGGTGACTTAATAGGGGGACTGTCAAATTCATCAAATTTCCTCAAAATATCTTTAATGTAATGAGATTGAGATAAGACCAGCTCGTCAAATGTCTTAAAAATCTTAATTCCTAAGATTACATATACAATACCCATATCTTTCATGTCAAAATATTATTTCAACATATTCTTGGTTTCTAGGACCAAGTTTAGGCTACTTCCGGTGATGAGCATGTCATCTACGTAAAACCATATCATGACAAATAGTATGAGTTTTCTTTGATATAGATACATTTATCACATTCATTTATGGAGAAACCTTTTGATAATAATGTATTATCAAACTTTTCATGTCATTGTTTCGGATCTTGTTTGAGTCCGTACAGAGACATAACAAGTCGACACACTTTCTTTTCTTGTCCTGCAATTACATACCTCTCGGATTATTCTGTGTATATTTCTTCTTTCAATTCTCCGTTTAGGAAGGCTGTCTTAACATCCATTTGATGTATCTCAAGGTCACATTGTTAAGTCCATTTTAGTATTGTTTTAGAGTGTGTTTTAGGGAGTCTTTTATGTGGTTTTAGTTATTTTGTACAATATTATGCGTGTTATGCTGTGTTTTTAGGATTTAAGAAATTCATAAGGTTCAAGACGAATTCAAAGAGAATAGGCGGTTATTGAGGACAAAAATGCATATCTGGTCAAAAGAGATAAGTCAAAGAAGCCCTGAAAAGCTCGGAAAATAATTTAAACAAAAATTACACTGTCAACCGCACGGGGTCTACAAGGCAAATTTGCAGTAGTTGCTAGGGTGAAGAGCCGCGGCTCTTGGAGTTAAGGGCAGCGACGCTTGGAGTGAAGAGCCGTGGCGCAAATTTCCAGTGAGTGCCAGTGACTTTTTGCCGAATTAGAGCCGCGACGCTTGGCAGCAGCGCCGCGGCGCCGGCGAGGGTTTTGGCGAAAAAAGTCATTTTTTAACAGGGGTAAAAAGGTCCAGAACGGGGTTTAGCTTGATATAAGCCCTAGGGTAATTTCTACGAAAAATGATCATACTTTTGGGAGGCAGGAAAGGAGGCAAAGCTACACAATTGGAGACTTTTGTTCAAGTTATTTTCTTTCCTTTACTTTATTTTTCAGTTTATGTTGGATATTTGTAAATTGGTTCTTAACATGACAATGTCTAGGAGCTAATTTCTTTATTAGGGTTTTCCGTCAAATCAACTTGAAACTCTTTTCATGAATTAATGCATATTTAGTGATTTCTTTTTCAATTGTTAAGATCTATTCAACTTGTATTGATTGTGTGAGAATTAACTGATCACTAGTTTTCATAACTTATATGATTTCAAATCGAGATCTGAAAAGAGAGATTTGAATATGCTATAGTTGATTAGACATAGGTTAAAATCGTGGACGAAAGTACTCCGATACTTGTGTAGTGTTTAAGGTTATTGCTCTTAATCCTCCTGTGTGGTAAAATCTATCATATAAGTATAGAAAATTTATGCATAAGGTTGAGCTTTTATATTTCCTAACCAGAATATAAAATATCTTAGTTAACCTGCTATCTTAATAAGAAGAAGAATCATTAGTCTTGCATTAACAAGTGAAAGATTGAATAGTTGAGGAGATTGAAAACCCTAATTCTCTACATAACTATTTTAAAAACCAAAGTATTATCATCATTTGTTATTTTCTGCACTTTACTTAGTTTTAATTCTTAGATTAAAAACCCAAACTTATTAACGGTTACCAAATAGAAACCAAAGCTTAGATAATCGGTAATTGATAAACCAGTCTCTGTGGACCATACTCGGTCTGACCGGGATTATTACTACATAGCGATACGTACACTTGCGTAAGCACAAAAATATCGCGAATAAGATTTTGGCGCCGTTGCCGGGGACTGGCGTATTATCAATATCGATATATCTAATCATATTTCTAATTTGTGTAATTTTGTGTTATTATTTTGAGTTAGAGAGTCTTTTAAATTGTTTATGTTTAATTGTTTGTTACTGTTTGTGTCTTTGTTTTTAGTATTTTGTGTCAAGTGAATCAAGTTAAAAACTTTGTGCCAATGAGATTGAGTGAATGTCTGTAATAAAATTGGAGGAACTTGATAGTCATGAAATGCATAATATGTGTGCTTGAGTTGGATCGCTGTTGAGTTTGCCTTCTGTTATTAGTAAAAATGAAAACCCGTTCATGACTATTGACTCTCTTGTACTAAATTAATTAGTTTACGCATAAGTGAACGTGGTTTGAGGAAAGAAGGTGGAAAATTTTATAACTTGCTTGCTTGCTACTTAAGAAGAAAACCTAGATAATACATGCTTAGAAAAATGATTTAGGCTATCTTTGGAATGTTTGAGCCTTTCAAGCCACCCTTGATTACATTAATCCCTAGTCACCCCTTTTGAGCCTGAATGAACCCTTCTTTGTTGATTAATATCTATCCGTGAGCCTATTTGAAACACTTTACTAATATTTCATTCCTTTAAATTACCATAAGTATAGAAGCATACAAGTTTGGGGGGGGGGGGTGAATTTTAGTAAATGGTATTGTAGATTGGTGGTTATCAATAAGAAGTGTAAAAGATTGAGAAGAGCATAAAAATGAATAAACAACACACCTCTTGTACACAACAAAATGAAAAATAAGTTTGGGGGTGTTGTAGTTCAAAAAAGAAAAAAACAATGTGTGGAATTTCTCAATCTAGAAAAGAAGAAAAATGGGGGATTGTGATGAATTGTAAAGTGAATTCAAGTTTGGTTTGGTTGGTTTCTATGCTTATGGTTATTTTGAGCCTAAATGACATTTTATCTGCTCATGTCTAAGCCTAACAATACAACCAAATAAAAGTCCTAATGATTTTTAAGTATGCATGTCTAATTAGTGGAGAGTTAGCAAGTTAAAGAAGCTTATAAAATTTTGGTCTGATGGACTGTTGGAAAGAGTTCATTGATGTATAAACTAATATTGAATGCATGTTGAGTCAGTAGGTATGTTTAAGTGATCATATGCCCTAATAACCTTAAGCAAACTTAATGATTACCTGACTTGAAATTCTAGATAGCAAATTAATGGCTAGAATGCTCTAAAAATGATATTATATGTGTTCATGATCTTCGAGGTAGATACATTGTAATTGACTTGATTCATGTTTAGAGTCTTTGTGTCTTTTTGTTTTTAGATTGTCTAGAGTTCTTTACTCGAGGGCGAGTCAAGTTTAAGTTTGGGGGTATTTGTTAAGTCCATTTTAGTACTGTTTTAGAGTATGTTTTAGGGAGTCTTTTATGTGTTTTTAGTTATTTTGTACAGTATTATGCGTGTTATGCTGTGTTTTTAGGATTTAATTGATTCATAAGGTTCAAGACGAATTCAAAGGAAATAGGCGGTTATTGAGGACAAAAATACATATCTGGTCACAAGAGATAAGTCAAAGAAGCTCTGAAAAGCTCGGAAAGCAATTTAAACAAAAATTACGCTGTCAACCGCACGGGGTCTACAAGGCTAATTTGCAGAAGTTGCTCGGGTGAAGAGTCGCGGCGCTTGGAGTGAAGAGTCGCGACGCAAATTTCCAGTGAGTGCCAGTGACTTTTTTCCGAGTTAGAGCCGCGACGCTTGGCAGCAGCGGCGCCGACGCGGGTTTTGGCGATAAAAGTCAATTTTTAATAGGGGTAAAAAGGTCCAGAACGGGATTTAGCTTGATGTAAGCCCTAGGGATTATTCTACGAAAAAGGATCATACTTTTGGGAGGCGGAAAAGGAGGCAAAGCTACACAATTAGAGACTTTTGTTCAAGTTATTTTCTTTCCTTTACTTTATTTCCAGTTTATGTTGGATATTTGTAAATTGGTTCTTAGCATGACAATATCTAGGAGCTAATTTCTTTATTAGGGTTTTCCGTCAAATCAACTTGAATTTTTTTTCATGAATTAATGCATATTTAGTGATTTCTTCTTCAATTGTTAAGATATATTCAACTTGTATTGATTGTGTGAGAATTAATTGATCACTAGTTTTCATAACTTATATGATTTCAAATCGAGATCTGAAAACGAAGATTTGAATATGCAATAGTTGATTAGACATAGATTAAAATCGTGGACGAAAGTACCCCGATACTTGTGTAGTGTTTAAGGTTATTGCTCTTAATCCTCCTGTATGATAAAATCTATCATAGAAATATAGAAGATTTCTGCATAAGGTTGAGCTTTTATATGCCATAACTGGAATATAAAATATCTTAGTTAACCTGCTATCTTAATAAGAAGAAAAATCATTAGTCTTGCATTAACAAGTGAAAGAGTAGATAGTTAAGGAGATTGAAAACTCTAATTTTCTACATAACTGTTTTAAAAACCAAAGTGTCATCATTTATCATGTTCTGCACTTTACTTAGTTTTAATTCTTAGATTAAAAGCCCAAACTTATTAGCGGTTACCAAATAGAAACCAAAGCTTAGATAATCGGTAATTGATAAACCAGTATCTGTGGACGATACTCGGTTTGACCGGGATTATTACTACATAGCGATACGTACACTTGCGTATGCACAGAAATATCACGAACACAAGCAAAGTTGCAATGGCTATAAATACCCTTATAGACGTTAATATAGACACAAGGGAATATATGTTGAAGTAATTGAGGCCTTCATTTTGTCTGTAGTCTTTGACTACTAATTTGTCCTTATACTTGTCAATAGTTCCATCTGATTTGTACTTTCCTTTGAGTATCCACTTAAAACCCAAAGGTTTGCTTCCTGGAGGAAGATCAACCATTTCCCAAGTATGATTTTGCATGATGGAATTTATTTCGCTTTCTATAGCTTCTGTCCAAAGTTGTACTTCTGGAGTTGACAATACTTCCTTATCTATCCTCGGTTCATTTTCAGCCGTATATGTTTGAAAGTCTGGACCAAAGGTTTTGTCCTATTTGGTCCTTTTGCTCCGTCTTGGTTCAACCTCTGGAAGCCCTAAGTTCTGTGGGTCTGGAACATTAAGTTTTGGATAGTCAGTAACTTCTGAGTCCTGTAGATCTGAAACATCTTATTTTGGATAATCAGAAACTCCCGGGTCTTGTTGATCTTGAGCATTTTGTTCATAACTTCGTTTGCGCAAAATTATTTCTTTTTCCTTTCTAGGAAAGATCTTGTTCAAAGAATTCAGCATTCCTTGATTCCATGATTGTACCCTCGTGGATATCAGGTGTCTCCGACTTATACACTAAGAAGCGATAAACACTGCTGTTATTTGCATATCCGATGAATATGCAGTCTACAGTATTAGGTCCAATTTTGGTACTTCGACCTTTGCCAAACAACCACACACTTTCACATATTTGTAAGTGAGTTTCATTCCTTTCCATAATTCATATGGAGTTTTATCCTTACGCTTATGCGAAACTCTATTGAGAATAGTGTTAGCGGTAAGAATCAATTCGCCCCACATATTTTGGGCTAAATCGGAATTGATAAGTAAAACATTCATCATTTCTTTTAACGTACGGTTTTTGCGCTCGACAATACCGTTAGACTGAGGCGAGTAAGGAGCTGTCATTTGATGAACAATGCCGAACTGAGCACAGTATTCTTAAAACGGTGTTGCGTATTCTCCCGCTCTATCACTACGAATTGCCTTAATTCGTAGGTTTAGTTGATTTTCAAATTCTATTTTATAACGTTTAAATGCTTCATCTTTACCTTTCAACAAGTAAACATAACAATACCTTGTACTATCATCAATGAAAGTCACAAAGTACTTGTTCTCTTTATTTTGCACACAGTTTAAATCATATATGTCGGTGTGAATAAGTTCTAGAGGAGCGGTGTTTATTTCGAATGATTGGAAAGCTGACTTGGTTAATTTTGCCTCTACGCACACCTCACATTTATGTTGAGGGTTTATGTCGAATGAAGGTAACAATTCCAACTTTACTAACTTTTGAATGGATTTGTAGTTAACGTGTCCTAATCTATGATGCCATAAATTAGACGACTCAAGCAAGTAGGTAGTAGGCTTTATTTCTTGTGAATCCCCTTCCTATAAAATTATCATTCTTAGTCATTACAAACTTATTGGACTCAAAACCTAGTCTAAAGCCAGACTTGACCAACAGTAGCCCTGAAACCAAGTTCTTCCGGATGACAGGGACGTGCATCACTTCCTTTAGAATGATCTCTTTGCAAGAGGTCATTTTGAGTACAACCTTTCCAACCCCTTGCACTTTAGAGGTGACGTCGTTGTCCATGAACAACTTTTTACCCGTGACTGGCCCGTAGGGGGAGAATGCATTCTTGTCAGAGCAAATGTGACGGGTTGCACCCGTGTCTATCAACTATTGCCTTGGGTTCTCCACCAGATTTGCCTCCAGCACTACTGCCGAGAAATCCACAATATTGTCGTCAAGATTCGAAGGATTATCCTCGTCTTGTACATCGTTAGCCTTTGCCTTGCATTTGTTCTTAGCCTTCAGGTCATTTGTCATCTGGGTATTTTGTCTACTTCAGTCGTTGTGTTAGACTGGGTGTCCATTGCATCCCCACCAGAAGGAGGATCTTATGTCTGAGATCGTGACAGGCTCAACGCAGTAAGATAGTACAACATCTTTATACTGTATTCTTTTCATAATTCATATTGAACGAATTAAATATAGTAAATCATTTTGTTGTCAAGTTTATATCGTTAGTATACTAGATATAACAAATGTTATATCATTCGTATACTAGTAACAAAATTTATCGTTTCTCTGAATTTTAAATTGTTCTAACAACTTTCAAGTATAGATATTATCCATCAAAACAAAGGAATTCATATCATGCAACAACTTGAAAGTAGAATTCACAAGATCTTTATGCAACATATTTATGCTATGAATAACACTTTTATAATAAGCATATCAAATATGTTATTTCTAAATTTATTTAGAATGTATTTCATGATCATCACAAAGCAAGTAATCTACCCTTGTTGTGAAAATAAGTTCACAAAATCAAAAAGGATAGAAATTTATAAATAAATAATAAGTGAAGTTAAAAAAGTAAAACCCGTTTTTCTTCACTTTCTTTGTAATCCCGGATTGCTTTGATGTACTTAATAATTGACAAATCTAAAACGTAAGAGTCCTTTATATGACATTACTATTGTAGCGAACCACTTCAAATTCTCCATGATGCCACTGATTGTAACTTTTAGAAGGATTTGGAACCCAATTATTATCGACAACTTTCCTCTATTTTGTCGATTCATTTTGATCATCACGAAAAATTTGATTATCAAAAAAAAAATTATCACAACAAAAATTTTGATCATCACGAACAGTGGCATCAGATTTTGATCATCACAAAAATTTGATCATTCCCTTAAATGCCAATGAAATTCAAATTTTGTCTGCTTCAAGGTAATATATTTAAATATAATGCAGAAGTCATTGCAGGCTATAAACCTTTAACTTTTGTTATCGAATTTCCGCTGGCGGCATTGTGTAATGACCAATACCATCGTAGTTTTACTTGAACTTCCTCATAACACAGATATCTCTTTAAACATACATATTTCGAACACTTAGTAAATCTTGTCTTAAAATTAAAAAAAATCTTAAAATTGTAGGTAAAAATTGGTGTATTCGAAAGGTTAAACAAATCAGAATCGGTTGAGTCGAGAGATGACTCTTTGTCTTTAAGACAAGATTGCCCCGTATATATTCTTTTACGGTAATGGATAATAGTCTCCCAAGATAAAACAACGACTATCAACAAAGCAAAGCAAACTGTGTTGATTCTAGCGAAGAAAAAGAATATAAAACATATTGCTGCGTTTCTGTTTTTAGAACAGAACAAAAGAAAAGAGTTTTTGTTAACTCTGTTCTATGCTTTTCATTACAGAAGAGTTATGTGTGTGTTCGAAATTAGCAGAGGAGAATTTATGTATTTTCTCTTCTGTATTCTGTGTTTTTTCGAACTTGAATAGAAGAGTTCACTATATAAGGGAAAAGAGGGGCAAATCTGACCATTAGTTGCAACGTTTCAGAACTGTTGCAACATTCCGAAACTTTCAGAACCGTTGCAACTTTCGAAAATATTTAGAGGCCAAAGTATAAATAAAAACACTTCAAGGACCAAAAGGAAAATTCCAGAAAACTGTCTGTTGCCCGTGACCCAAGTCCCGAGAACCCAGAACCCGAAGAGGAACCCGATCCCAAGCCCGGTCCGGACTCATACTTAGGGCTTATATAATGCTCAATTTTTCCTTCTTATACCAATGAGGGAGATTTGTCATTTTTGGCAAAAATCATTATCTTTTCATGTCTCAAACACGTTACTTTGTGTACCAATATCTTTCATTTCTTAGTAAAATTTGACGATACTTGGCACTAAGGCTGGCCAATGGGGTAGGGTTTACCGACCCCAACCCCGCCCCGACCCCACCTGCCATGTACCGGTATCGGTATACCGATATTTGGTATTGGTACCGGTACGGGGCCGAGAAAACATTTTGACCCTGATACCGACCTAGCCCCGACCCAGCCCCGACCCCTTCCCACACACCCCGACCCCTTCTAGCCGTTGCACAACGGCTTTGCCCAATTTGGCCGTTGTGCAACGGTCAAATCCCCCTCCCCCAACCCCCCTACCCCCTAATATTTATTTTTAACCCTTAAGTTATTATATTTATACTTTAACCTAATTTTTCCAACTATAAATACTTCATTCTTTCTCACAAATCTTCCTACAGTCTCTCTAATAATCTCTCAACTATCTCTCATTATCTCTACATTGTCTACTAAGTATTCAATTTTTTTTATTCATTTGGGAGTAAAGTTGATAACTAGCTTGAGGATCATCCATCGAGCAAAGTTTAAATTTTCAACATCTCGATTACACGTCGACGTTACGTCGGCGTTTGGTACATTCGTTCATTTTTTAAATTATTATTGTTTCTTTATTTTAATTAGCGCGCTTAATTTCATTATCTTTAACTATTTATTTGCATAAATTAAAATGAAAGGAGTAAGAGGTATGTTGGGTATGTCTGGTTCTACTAGTAGGGGTAACAAAGGCAAGAGTACTTCTTCTAGTCATCTTATTCCTCCTAGACAGGATGATTTTATTGATACTGAATTATTTCCTGAAGTACCATTAGATTTAGACGATGAGCTATTTTCTAGAAATCAACAAGAGTTTAATTTAAAAGATAATCTAGATGACACACCAACTAATCTAGATGACACGCCCACTAATGCACCTCAAACTGAACTGCCTCCTATTCCCCCTAGTATGAGACGAGGCCCAACAGAACAAAAATTAACATCACTTGTATGAGTTTTTTTGAAAGGGACACAATAAATCAACATGCTAGATTCAAAATTTGTAAACAATATTATAAATTTAAAGTAGGAAAAGGTCAGAGCGGGACGAGAGGTTTAACTACGCATTTGAATAATTTTTACAGTGCTACGTGAGAGGAAGATAAGGCTAAAAAGAAGGCCGAGTCAATTCCCTCTCAGTCGGTACAAAGTTCACATACTGTTCTGCACCAGGTAAATGTTCAAATTAACTCTATGACGGGGAGAGTTGTATGACCTAAATACGATAAAATGAAAGATAGGGTAAGAATTATCAAAATTAGTTGCAGTGGAGGGTTTACCTTTTTCATTTCCTGAATCTCCTGGTTTTATTCATTATATAAGATCAATGTACAATACTGCTTATAACGGTCTTCCTAGATCAACTGTTAGGAGATATATTTTTAAATTTGCACACGAATATCAATAATATTTTACGTTATTATTTATATCATTACCCTGAAAAAGTATCTATCACATCTGATATAGGCCGTAGTACTAACGGCCATGATTATTTAACGGTAACATGTCATTAGGTAGATTATAAATGGTGTATGCAAAAATGTATTTTAGCATATAGATAGTAGGCACACTGGCATTTTTATTCAAGAAAATATTTATTCTGTTTGCGATTATTATGGCATAACTGATAAAATCATGATTATTATATTAGATAACATTTTGTCTAATATTTCTGTTGTTTGATTATTAAAAACTGTCTTAACTCCATCTTTTCGAGATCATTTTCATATAAAATGTACATGTCATATTTATAACTTAGTTGTAAAGGATGATATATCACTTTTTGAAGACATTCTTGGAAAAATTCAATTTGATATAAACTATATTTTTAAAAATAATAGAATACAATGACTAAAAGAATATAAAAAAACTTGTCACGATTGTGGTTTACCTTACAGAAAAGTTTCCGAAGAAGTATGCACTAGATGAAATTATGTATACAACCAACTACGTGCTGCTTATGATTATAGACAACCTATAACCCAATTTTTTAACGTCCGTAATCGAAATCCTAATGATAAGCTTATAGATTCCGATTGGGATACAATTCTAGAACTTAATACATTTTTAGAGAAATTTTATCTAGCTACTAAAGAATTTTTCGGTATTTATTATCCTACTATTTCATCAATGTTATTTTATATAGATCTAATATTTATATTACTTAGCGAATATATGACAAAACCAGCTTATAAGACACCTATTAAAAAATGTTTCTAAAAATGAAAAAATATTTTACTCCTATTCCCCCAATATTTTTTATTAGTGTTGTATTAAATTCGTCTATTAAAATAGACGGTTGTAAAAATCTTATTGAAATTATTTATGATTGCATATATACACTTTCACCTCCAACTCCTAAAAATTCTAATGACCCACCACCTATTGAAAAAACTAGAGAAAAGTGTTGTCTAGCATTCAAGATAAATGTAAAAAAGTATATACGCATTACCAACAAGAAAGTGTTAGCAACCAACCGACTTCCACGCCATCTTCTTCTTCTTCAACACAACCTCAAAAATGACATGCTGTTTCTGCGGCTAGTGTTCAAAGCCTCAGACAGAGAATGTTTAGTGGTAACATTTCTAACCAAATTAGCGAGTTTGATGTTTTTGTTTTGCAGAGTGTTGTACCGTACGAAGCAATTGAAAATGAAGAAGGACGTGAAGACTTGCTAAAATACTGGAGGGAGAATGAGAAGAATTTTTCAACACTAGCAAAGATGGCCCGAGATGTGTTGAACATTCAAGCGTCATCAACAGCGTCCGAAAGTGCATTTTCTGCAGGAAGATTTCAAATAGGGGAGCACAGACATGCATTGACAGGAGACTCATTAGAGATTGCAGTTCTATTCAGAGACTAAATCCGTGCGGAGCGTAGGAGGTGCGGCCAACCGGAGATCAACGAAGAAGAAGACTACAACTACAACGAAATCTTATCCGACGGATGTGTAAGCGACGTCGACCAATTTGACCAAGATATACCAATTTCAACCGAAGAACCACAAAAAATTATAAAGAAGCTAGAAAATGTGTTTCTTAAAATATAATTCTTTTAATTGTAATTTTACTATGTTATTTATTTGCAACTTTCAATATCACGAAGTTGCAATTTTGAAATTGTATTACGAAAAAAAATCATACTTCTAGTCGAATAATATAAGAGGCACAAAAACAGCCTTGAGATATTTTTATTAAACTATCTTGTTGTGTGTATGTATTATTTATTTATTTAATTTAAAGGCAAATAAAAAAATGACCCCACTCGCCCGGCACAGATCGTGGCCGCGGCGACCACTTGACCCCCCGCCCTACCCCACCCGCGGATCCAGCCACTTGACCCGCCCCTATCCCCGCCACAGATCCCGACCACATCGAGCACCCGCCCGACCCCGCCGTTGGCGACCATACTTTGCACTAACATCATCTACTTACTTAGTAGATTAGGCATGTGCGAAGAAACGATGTTTTCGACATGCGGGGCCCACATGTTCAAGTCATTACGGATGAGATAAACTCAATCCCACATTAGTAAATTTCCAACCGGTTCTTTTTTTCTTATTTTATTTTTGTTCTCTCTTATTTTCTTTTTTTATTAGGAGCGAGTTAGCCCATGAATAGTGGTAGAGAACAAGAAAAGAGGGGCGGGGTCTTAAGTGGAATCGTGGGCATGCACCTATTTGAATTAACATAATTACACTAATTTCAGATCCATATGTGTTGAGACAAAATAAATAGTGTTAAAACCAAAGAATAATTAAAAAATAGTGTAGAATATTCTTCATTATTATCTTTATCAAGAAAAAAAATACTCTTCATTATTATGTCATAATTAAGAATCTAAAGTTATAACATTATTAATGCAATATTCTGAACTAGCTTGGGACCAACTATATGATCCATATGTATTCCTCTCCAATGGGTTTAAGACTGAAAGTAAATAATTATTGAACATAAAAAATTATCAAATAATATTTAAATTATTATATCATAACTTCCAAGAATCCCAATTTAAAATATTTTCTTCTTTTATGTAACTCAACTCTTATATATAAACCTTTTTACATTTGTTATCAACCATTTTTAATAACACAGAAAATGATCAAAAATACCCTTAACCTATTCTAAATGGAGCCGATTTACCCTCCTCTCACCTATTGGTTTAAAATTGCCCCTAACGTTTATTTTGGGCTCAAAATTACCTTTTTACACGGAAAAAGGACATGTCTATGGGGTGGGGTCTCATTTAACACGTGGCTATTTCTTATTCGCCCGTGTGGAATAGTAACCCAAAACAAATGGGCACGGTCACGAATTGGGAATTCTGGGAGATGTTTGGATTGTCCAAAATTAAGTTTTGTGAGGTGTCCTCCCGATTTAGTTAGTCTTTCTTAATTTTTAGTTAGTCCGTAAAGGTGAAATTATCATTTGGAGCTACGTGTCTTGTTTGTTAGAGCTAGGTTCCCTTTAAATGTCTCATTATTGCTATTTTGTAGGTATCTTGAATGAAAATCTGAAATTTATTTTTTATTTCCTTTTCTCTTTCTCTGTTTTATAATTGCACAGTGATCTCAAGTGGGAATCGTTACAATTGATATCAGAGCCGACGATAGTCGGCCTCAATTCTGCTGCAAAGTCCAATTCTTGTTACTATCACCCATCTCAAGCATCCGCTACCGCAGCCATATCTACTGCCTATTTTCATAATTAGTCCGGTCCATTCGAAGCTCAAGTTAATGTTGTTTTCAATTTCTATCAAGAGTCCTATGGCGTTGAGCTCACTGGCGATTCATACGCTTATCATCAATCTCACTCTCATCAGTATTACGGTCTAGATCTGAGTTCCAATCCTTATGTCTTTGAGTATTACTATCGTGATTCACAACCTTATTCTTGCCAGGTTCCATATGCTTATCATTTTGACAACAACTATCAAGGTTCCTATTTCATTCAGTTAGGTGATGGGTCTATAGTATTCGTGACAATTGTTACTCCTGCACACAGATATGAGACGACAAGATTTAAGAAAAAGAAAAAGAAAAAGAAAAGAGGTACGTTAAAGCTTGCCATGGCCATATCGAAAAAGTGGGTATGAGGTATTTTGATTCTGATGATCATGATGAATGTTCACATATGAAAATTGAAGATAAGAAGGAAGGAAACTCATTAGAATATCAACTGTTTAATAAAAGATCTCAGAGAAATAATAATGCATAAATTTATCACAGTCATATCATAACTTCCAATATAGGTCATATGATGCTTTATTTCACTCAACATGTCCACAACTTGATCATGATACACCAAATGAACCTGGAATCAGTTGTTTGGGGGTGAGAACGGGCTCAAGGAAGTTCAAGATGAAGATGTGGAAGAGGAAAATTTAAAGAAAGGCAGGTATTCGACAAAAATTCCGAGTAGGATAACGAGTATCAAATGTTTGATCAAATTCTTCATAAGTATGGAATCAATACGACAGATATGCAATAGGATGAAAGGGTAGGAGATGACCTCTTGAACTGGAAGATAGCGCGCAAAAGTAAAAAATTAAAGAGTACAAGGTGTTTGATATTAGTTTTCTCAAAGAAGAAGATGAGATTCGAGATGGAGAGCAATTGCAAGTAGCTGGATTCTCACAGGAGGAAACAACACTGATACACGAAGAATATGCTAAACAATTCAAAGGTAGTGTACATCAAATGTTTGATAAATTTTTTCAAAGGGATAAATCATTATGACGGATGAAAAATTGGAGGACACTACTGGTGATGTGCTAATGGAAATCAAAGATGAAGAGTTTTTAATGAAGTATCACATTCCGTTTGAGTTCTTTCTTAAGAAATTTGATATGAATGTTCAGAAACCTGAGATGACAGATGAAGATGTGCCAATAAAATTGAGAGATGGTGACATCTCTAGAAATCACATGGACATGGGTTTCGATGAAAGTCTTCAAAGGGATGAATAACCCCTCTCTCAAGGAAAAGCTCTTAGTGAAAGATAAGGAGTCGCCTACAAGTCCCCTGTAACCTACATTAACGAGAAGGGAACATATCGAAAGTCTCTCACAATAGCTATTCTAATAGGAATCGATCTCAATTCAATGAAGCATGTATGATTAATTCAACACTTTGTTAGTGCCAATCTTGAATCTTTAAATAAGCAAACACAATTGAATAATAATAACTCAATAACAATTGAAATCAACAACAAATTTACTATAAACTGGAAATTCAATACTAACTGATACGATAGAGGCCTGCTGTCACAGTGTCCTAAGACAGAAATTCGTTTTCACTTGTGCTGTAGTTTCATAAACGTCTATTTAGAGGATACAACTATCTGATTCGAGTTCTTGCACAAGAACTTGACCCCTAGCAAATTTACTTTATGTCTTTTTCAGAAATGTATTTAGGGAAGAAGAAGAAGAAGCAACAATCTCAAATCATTAATTGTGTTAAATGATTGATTGTATTGTGTTTTATTTTCAATCAAGTGATCAACATACTTTATATAACATCAATTTCGTAGTTCCGATGGGGGGGTCTCGGCAGCGGCGAAGAAAGAAAAAAAATCTAGGGTTTTGAGATTTTTGCTCTTGATACCATGTAAGATGATATTAATCTCCCTTGGGAGTCTTTTCATTAATATCAAAGTATATATAGTGTAAAATATTCATCCCTTATACAATAGGAACCCTAATCGTAATCACCAGAGGAATCCTAGTCTTACCATAATTATATTTACACAATATATAAAATATATTCTAATTATGGGTAAGGATACAATTGGTACTACTATACACACGATTACAGTCTTGTTGAGTTCCTCTTAGTTTTGGCGGCATCTAATTATCGTCAATGGGTGGTAACGACATCCTTACTGGGAATTCGTAGCATATTGTCTGGAGGGTTGCTGGTTATATTAATAAAAGTAAATGGAGGGAGTTAACACTGATGGCAGGTGTGTATAGAATTGTCAAGGTGGTCTTCTTTGTAAAGAAACTGGTGGGAAACAAAAAAATCATGTATATTGCTTCCTTTGTCCTTTGTACTGAAGCTAACAATGCTTTTGACTTGAATAAACTATTCCAATTACAAATGGGAACCTTCAGGCAGATTTCACATGTTCAATGGATTGACAGTAGCATTTTGAGTAACAAAATGGAAGGAAGTGGGCATCGAAAGGTTACTACTGTTTCCAGAATTCAAATCTTGAGGTCAAGGTTTGTTTTAAATGAGGATGGAATGTCACGAATTGGGAATTCTGGGAGATATTTGGATTGTCCAAAATTATCCTTAAGTTTTGTGAGGTGTCCAGTCCTGCAGATTTAGTTATTTTCATTTTAGTCTTAAGTAATTTCTAGTTAGTCCGTAAAGGTGGAATTATCATTTAGAGCTACGTGTCCGCTAGGTTCCCTTTAAATGTTTCATTGTTGCTATTTTGTAGGTATCTTGAATGAAAATCTGAAATTTATTTTTTATTTCCTTTTCTCTTTCTCTGTTTTATAATTGCACGACGATCCCAAGTGGGAATCGTTACATGCACTGACCCGAAAGACTCCACCTAATCCATAAACCTAAACCCACAATCAAGGACCCAACACAAAAGACTAGCATCCTCTTCCAAGCCATCTCTGGCCAAATTCCAGTTGCTGGAGATTAGATATAAAATTGGTGTAGGATTTTGTTGGGTCTAAAACACACAAGTAAGACACAACGGAAGTTTAAAATTTTATTAATTTACTTGCCCCAACAATTCCTCTGCAGTATGACATTCTAATTGAAACTCAGAAAGACATGAAACAAATTTACAAATGATATTCTTAAGTCTCTACTAAAAGCGCACGCGATTGTCTCTATTGCAAGCTTTTCCCATTTAGATACTCCTCTGTCAAGAAAGCCAGGAAATCTTGACAGAGGTTTGAGAGTATTTTTAATTCCTGAACTCTGAGTTCAGAAAGTAAGAATTCAAATGTAAATTCTATGTAGAATTGGTGTAACCTAAATTATGAGGTTAAGTGTTGAATAAATAGAGGAGATTAGGATACAAATTAGACTGAGATTAGGCTTTAAAATCTATCCTGTAATCGTGTTTGCAGGGCGGTCACCAACCGGGCCCATCGTCGTACTGACCAGCGACGCCTTTTATTTTATGTTTCAGCCCATTTTAATTTTAATTAAATACAAAATCTAATTTTAACTTAATTAATTAATTTCCATCAAATGAAATTTATCTCATAATTTATTATTGGTTAAAATATCTCGATTGTAAATCGAATATTTCATACTCTCTCAATATATCATTAGACCGAAAAGACAATCGACTTAGTGTGACCCTTTAGGCCTTCACACATCGACACTTAACCAAATTAAGGTTCACACGAAACTCCTAGATTATGTCATATGACGAACTCAATATGTGAAGTACGTTTACAAGAGTCTTAGTAAACACAACCTCTATGTGAGATGATAAATTCCTTTCATTCGCAACACACTCGATCAAGCTTAGGATTTTTCAAGTGTCTAGATCACTTTATCTCATCTATATTAGTCGACAACTAGATTATATCTCAAATATGTCTTTTGCATTGGTCAATGACTTGGTCGACCTAATATTACTGAGAAGCTGAGTGTTCTCTCGAACATCTAATCGAGAAATGAATCCTATTCTTGGCTCAACCACCACCTTAGTCTATATCGCAATGTACCAAATTCAAGCCTTGTCTTATCCTATAAGGAATTTAAGCTTAGGATATGATCAAAATACATTATTATACAAACCGGTGCGTATTGACCTCAAGTCAAATGACTTATATCTCCCACATGCTGATAATACTCTAGACATGTATAACAAATTGTTTATCAGCAGGGTATGACAATACCCTCTAAGTGTATCCATGTGTCCATCACTAGCAACTATTACTAGTAGTAAGTGAGACTTACTACATTCTCTAAGAATGTGATGCAGACCACATGTCAACTTATAATATATCATTGATATCTCATTCTCAATGATCATCAATCGAGGCTACTTTAAGAACTACGCTCTATCATTAATATCTAACACTATCAATGACAACGTAAGCTCAAGGGATGCACATTAATGAATAATACAAATAATCAAATAATAATTCAGTAATTGCAAATGCCATAAATATATTAATCTTATTAATAATACGAATGTGTTCAAGTACATTGTCCCTAAAATGATTGTCTCTAGGACATATATATACTTTCAATCTCTCACTTGGCCTAGAGCCAATCTCCAACGTATCTAATGTCCATATTTTCTAAATGACCATTATGCTTGAATAAGCTTAATGGTTTAGTAAATGGGTCTGCTAGATTTTCATCTGTGGGAACATAGTCTAACTTTATTTCTTCAGTCTCCACCATCTCTCTAAGTATGTGGTATTTCCTTGGTACATGCTTATTTATGTTCGTTGATCTTGGTTCCTTAGCTTGCGCAATCGCACCAGTGTTGTCACAATAAATCATTATTGGACAAGTGGCAATAGGAACAACCCTTAGTTTTTTTAAGAACTCAGATATCACAACAACTTTCTTACCAGCTTCCGATCCAGCAATGTACTCGGCTTCAGTAGTTGAATCAGCAGTTGTTGCTTGTTTGGAACTTTTCCAACTCACTATTCCACCATTTAAAATGAAGGCATAACCAGACTGAGACTTGAAGTCATCAAGATTTGTCTGGAAGCTAGCATTAGTGTACCCAGTAGCTACTAGTTTTTCTTGTCCATCATAGACTAAGAAATATTCTTTAGTTCATCTAAGATACTTAAGAATACTCTTGACTGCTTTCCAGTGTTCCTCCCAGAATTCTGCTGGAATTTGCAAGTCATACAAAGTGCATAGGCCACATCTGGCCTTGTACAAGTCATTGCATACATTATTGATCATATAGCTGAAGCATATGAGATCCTCTTCATGCGTTCAAGTTCTGCAACAGTAGAAGGACTATCATTCTTTGATAACTTGATGCCTTGATCTATAGGAAGATTTCCTTTCTTGGAATTCTCTATAGAAAAGCGTTTTAGCACTTTATCTATGTATACGGACTGTGACAGCCCCAACAATCTATTAGGTCTATCTCTGTAGATCCTAATTCCAAGAATGTAGCAGACTTCACCCAAGTCCTTCATCATGAAGGTGCTGGATAACCATTCCTTGATTGATTGCATGAGAGTCTTATTATCTCTCATTATCAATATGTTATCTACATATATGACAATGAAGACAATACTCCCATATGTGTGTTTACTATAAACGTATGGGTCTTCTTTGCTTCTAACAAAGTCAAACGATTTGACTGCTTTGTCAAAACAAATATTCTAACTCTTTGAGGCTTGCTTAAGTCCATAAATGGACTTCTGTAGTTTGCATACTGCTTTGGTTTGAGTCTTGGATGTAAAATCCTCTGGTTGTATCATATACACCTCCTCAATTAGGTTACCATTGAGGAAGACAATTTTAACATCATTTGCAAAATATCATAATCATAGAATGCAGCTAGGGTTGTTACCGAGCCGAACCCTACCGAATAATACATATATTTGATTTGATTCAAAAAAATTCGAACTTTAGGTTCAATTCGATTCAAACTCGTCGAATCTTAAAAATTAAAGCTCGATTCAGATTCGACAGTATTTTTGAGCAGTTAAGGTTCGATCACATTCAACAAATCGGATCGAATATTCGAAAATAGTTCGATCCGAAAGATGGAAAAAACAGTTTGAAAAAATAAGTGATTTTTTTCATATTCACAGCCCAAAAAACTGTATTAATAGCGAATACTTAGTGCACTGTCTACTTAGTGCACATATTCACATCCCAAAAACAGTTTGCAAAATAAGTAATAGTGTGACTTGTCTACTTATTAGTTATTACAATATTCTCCCAAAAACAACAATTCAAAAATACATAATGTTCTCCCAAAAACAATAATTCAAAACACTCAAGTTCTTCTCTGTTTCTTGGTTTGGTTTTGCTTCTTCTTAAATTGCTTGGTGGCTTGGTAGTTCTCTTTGAGGATTGGGCAACCTTAGGCTGTGAATGAGGTATAGTTTGGCTATTTTGTTCTTGGCCAAGTGAGGTTCCATCTTTATTTCCATCTTTCAGAACATGCATCAAAGGCAACAGGCAACAACACATCATTAATGAGAGTGAATTCAGAAAATTATTTCAATTTTTCCAAAGGCAACAAGTAACGGGATAGTGGAAATCAGAATTGTTTTATCATTTTTCCATAGCATTGTATAGTACCCAAGTATGTAAGGCAACAAGGTTACTCAGCAAAATTATAAGTGAGAAGGAAATCAGAAATACAACATGAATTCATCATCTTTCACTCAACATATAAATTGCAGGCAACATATGTCACATCTCACAAACTTATATCACTATTATAAATGCATTATAATTTTTCCAACAGGCAATAGTCAACATATTAGGTCTTTCATTTCATAATTAAACCAGAACTGAATAGACAATATTTAAACCAGATTAACAAGTAACATAAGCAACATTTAAACCAGAACAACAGAACTGAATTACCAGGAACTGCATTAGGATCTTTCATTTCATATTCTGATTCATATTCCAACTCCATTGGATCATGATTACCCTGAAATCAGAAAACATAGTTAACACACATTAAACAATTACAAGATTAAATAAGAAATTAAAGCATAGAGAATTATAGATTTTACCTCCTTAACACTCCTGATTCTACAAGCCTCTTTGATTCAGTCACCACCACAAAGTAACACTTCAATAGTGTCTCTTCTCATTGAGGCTCTCTTCTTATCGATAACTCTCCCTCCAGCACTAAAAGTAGACTCAAAATCTACGGTAGTGATAGGGATTGATAAGATATCCATAGCAATCTTAGAAAGAACACTATACTTCCCCTCATTTCCTTTTCACCAAGCCAAGACATCAAAATTGCCAACATTTGGAAAACATATTTCATCAAATATATTTCTAAATCATTTTTTTTCTTCCCTTTAGATTGCATCTTCATCATGAAATCATCAAATTTTCTTTTTCCAACAATTGAGGAGGGAGGTTGTTTCATATAGGAACTATATGATTCTGGCCCTATCCTCTTAGGATCACCATATATTTGAACATATTGTTCATACATATTAGTAAACTATTTCTCAACCATTTCAATGTTTTTTTGGTGATCATAAGGATACGTGGATGTATAGGCATAGGTGATCATTCCCTTCTTATACCTAGGATCTAAAATTAGGATAACAAGATATCACATTCTTCCCAATATTTATCAAACTTAAGGGTCATTCTCCTAGTCATATTTTGCATATGCTTTTTACTTGTAACATCCAACTGAGTATTGATCAATTCTTTGATTCTACTTAACTCCAACAAAAATAAGTTAACTGTTGGATAATTACTTTCACTTATCAAATTTGTAACATCAAGAAAAACCTCAAGGAATTCACAAACTTCATGAACTTGTGCCCATTCTGCATCACTTGACACATATCTCTCAAAAGATTCATCATCCTTCACATATTTAGTGAAACACTCTTTGTAATTGTAAGCAGTAGATAACATAACATAAGTGAAATTCCATCTAGTGTTATTATCTAATATTAATTTATTTGGGGGCATTTTCAAATTCAATCTATGTTCATTGAAAGAACCAAGTTTGTTCTCTAATCCAAATAGATATTCACTCCTTCCCTAACAAATTCAACAATGGACTCTATCTCTTTCAACCCATCCTTCACTAACAGATTTATAATATGGACACAACATCTAACATGGAACAATTTTCCATCCAAAACAAGATTTGAGTGTTTATTGTGATCCTTTTTTAGAATTAAAATACAAACATCATTGGCAGAAGCATTGTCAACAGTAACAGAGTGAATTTTATCACTAATCCCATAAACATTACACACCCTATGAACTTCTTTGGCCAAAGCAGGACCATTGTGTGGTGGAGGGACATTTACAAAAGAGAGTACTCTCTTCTGTAAAGTCCAATTCCTATCAATGAAATGCCTGTGACTACCATATAGCCTATTCTTTGAACACCTGACCACCAACAATTAGTTGTCAAACTAACTCTACTTACTTTGGCTAAAAGCCCTTTTAATCTCTCCCTTTCTTTCTCAAACACAGTAAAACATTCTTTTCTAACCATCCATCTACTAATATTTTTGTAGTAAGGAGTATAAGCCTTCAAGAATTCATTAAAGACCTTATGTTCAACAATACTAAAGGGGTACTCATGAGCCAAAATCATATGAGAAGCTAGTGTTTTGACTTTATCAAAGCTAAACACAAAAGTTTGAATAGAACTTTCCCCCTCAGAAATAACAACACCAGAAAGCTGAGTTTGCTTAGACTTATCTGACTTATCTCCATGGATTGGTTTTGAAAAATACTTGTGCCTGAAAGGACATGCTTCAGTCAAATGTCTCAATAAGTGAGAAGTAGTGACTTTGGCTTGAACTGACATTAGTTTACTGCAATGTCTGTATTTGTTCTTCTTTTCACCAGAAGGCAGTGTAATTGGATCCATGTGATTCCAGACATCTGATCTGTTTGATGGTTCAGGAGTAACTAAACAATCTCCAGCACCACCTTCAACAGATTGAGACTGTTGTTGTTGTACCCTTTGGCTATTCTCATTTAGAGTATCCTCAACTGACTTTAACGAAACAAACATACCCAAGCCTCCTGTACCCTTTCCCTGTTCATCTTCATCATTGTCAGACTTTAGGTTCTCAATCTCCAAGTCATCATCAGAATCAAATTGGGGAGTATCTGATGAATCAACAAAAGAGAAAGTCATTTATTAGATTTTTGAAAGTGAAAATGTTTTTATTTAATTAAAAGGAAATTGAATTAAAATAAAACAAATTATAATTTATAAAAAACCCTAATTACGAATTCATAACTTTATAACTTGTACCATTTTTAGGAAATTGAAATCCCTAATTACGAATTCATAACAAAAAACCTTAATTACCGGGAAAAAAGTGAAATTGAAACCCAAAATTAAAATCAAACATTAATTATCCTAATTACAGTTACATGCATCAACAATTGAACATCAAAATCATAAGAATTGAAAACCTTAAAAGTTCAAATACAAAACCCTAATTCAAACTCATAATGTAATAATCGACTTTCAAAATCGAAAACACAACAATTAGTATCAATATCAAAAATCCTAAAAGTTTAAAACAAATTTTTTATTACATACCTTGCAAGTCTGAAGAATTCGAAATCGATGATGTTGGGCTTGGGGGTATGCGAAGATCTGAATCTGACATAGACTTTGATGATGAATGAAGAATCGGTGACGTTGGGGGGTTTGTATCATGAGGTTTCAACTGGTGGCTTAATCATAGCCGCCAAAGGTAGAGAGAAGTCAGAGCAAATGAGGAAGAAGAGGACAAGAACGCAGCAAGGGCTAAAAATGAAATAAAATTTTAGGTTATATATATATATATATATATATATATATGGACGGGGGCGGGCGAATCAGACCGAATATTAGGCTCGATTTGGGCCGAATCAAAATCTAAGGTTCGGCCCTATATTTGATGTAACGAATCAAACTCAAATCGAGTTTTTTCGAGCCGAATTTTGCGAATAGAATCGAATAGTTTGGCTCACTCACAACCCTATATGCAGCTATTGCAAGCAAAATCCGAATGGACTTAATCTTTGCAACAGGTGAAACAGTTTCATCATAATTGACCCCAGGCCGTTGATTATAACCTTTAGCCACCAATCTCACTTTACAAGTCTGTACTTTGTCTTATGCATCAATCTTCTTCTTGAAGACGCATTTGCATCATATGGGTCTAACCCCTGTTGGAAAATCAACCAAATTCCATACTTGATTTATGTACATGGATTCCATTTCGGATTACATGGCTTCTTGTCATCTATGTGAATCAATGTCTAACATTGCTTCGTTGTAGGTAGTAGGCTCATCATCATCATCATCAGGAATATCTATCTCATTGTGTGTTTCAACAAGGAGGTTAAGTCTTTCAGGTGCACAATGAGTCCTAGTGGTCCTACGGAGTTGAATATTTTATGTTTCAGTGTTTGTTGTATTTTGATTGTGAGAAGGTGTTTGTGTGTTGGACAATCCAACACCTTGAGCACTTTCAGGAATATCATTTTGAATAGGATGTTGCACAACCACTGTGTCATCCTCCATTGGTTGTGTATGAGAGTCTTTCATTTCTGCATTATCTCTCACATCACTCCCGCTGGCTGAAGGGCGTACTCTAAGTACTCAATCATCATCAAATACTTCCACTGAATCCTTGCCTAGGTCATTGGTCAAGGGTTCATCCTCTATATTATTTTGCACTTCTTGAATTTATTCAAGTTCTATCTTGTTGTAACTCTGTTCCTTGTAGACATAGTCTTCTTCAAGGAAAGTTGCATTTCTGGAAACAATAATCTTATGTTCTTCATGAAGATAGAAGTAATATCCCCTTGTTTCCTTAGGATACCCCACAAAATAATACTTCTCACTTTTAGATTCCAATTTGTCAGTAAGCAACTTCTTTACATATGCAGGGCACCCCAGGGTCGCATATGTCTAAGTGCTGGCTTCTTTCCGTTTCATATCTCATATGGAGTTTTCTCTATTAACTTTGAAGGAACTCTGTTCAAAATATAGATTGAGCTTTGTAATGAATATCCTCATAGATATGTTGGTAGAGCTGAGAAGCTCATCATGGATCTGCTCATATCTAATAAGGTCCGATTTCTCCTCTCAGCAACACCATTCATTTGTGGCGTTCCGGGAGGTGTCCATTGTGATTGAACTCCATGAAGCTTCAAGTAATCTAGAAATTGTTTACTTAAGTATTCACCTCCTCGATCTGATCGAAGAGTCCTAATACTTGTTTCAAGTTGCTTCTCTACTTCTGACTTGTACTCTATGAATTTCTCAAAAGCTTCAGACTTATGTTTCATAAGATACACATGCCAAAACCTTGAGAAATCGTTTGTAAAAGTGATGAAATAAAGAAATCTTCCCTTAGCTTGAGTTGAAAATGGCCCACATACATCGGTATGGACTAACTCAAGCACTTCCTTTGCACACACTCCTTTCCCAAAAAGTGATTTGGTTGTCATCTTTCCTCTTAAGCAAGATTCACAATTACCATATGACTCTAAGTCAAATGGTTCTAGGTAATCTAATTTCCTTAATCTTGTTATCTTTGATTCATTGATGTGACCAAGATTGCAGTGCCATAAGTAGGTGGAATTTCTTGGATTACTTACTTTAGCTCGTTTATTTTGAATATTGAAAATTTCATGGCTACAGTTTAAAACATACAATCCATCCACAAGCGGTGCATTTCCACAAATAAAACCATTAAAAGATAAAACATAACTTCCTTCCGCTGTCAATTAGCCCCTGCACATTGTTACAAATGTGTGAGCCACATGCGGTATCTAATACCCAACAGTGAGAATTAGTTATAGACATATTTATTTCAATAACAAATATACTTTGTCCGGCAGGGCTAGAATCACCTTGTGCTTTGTCTCCCCCTTGGGCTGTACAATCCTTCTTCCAATGCCCATTTCTCTTGCAATTGAGGCAAACATCAGTAGCTACCTTGGCCTTCTTTTGTACAACTCTTAGAGGTTTCACAACTGTGGGTGTGGCTGCAACCGCCTTACCCTTCTTCTTATGTATATTCTTACCCTTAGGCTTGAACTTGCTAGATGAGCCCATCATGAGCACAACTTTACCTTTAGAGGTGGACGATTCGAAGGTCTTCAACATATTATGAAGCTCTGGGAGATTCACTTTGGTTCCATTCATGTTGTAATTTACAATAAAATTCACAAATGAAACAGGAAGCGAATTCAAGATTAGGTTGACAAAAAATGTTACGGGCAGCTTCGTTCCAATCGAAGCTAATATTTCTATTAACCCAATCATCTTCAAAACATGTTGTTACACCTGACCCCCTTCGTTCAGCTTACACTTAAATAGATCTCTCAACAGTTCATACTCCATTGTCTGAGACTGTGATTCATATAGACTCTTCAAATGTTCTAGCATCTCTTAGGGCCCATATTTTCATATTGTCTCTGTAACTCAAGAGTCATAGAAGATAACATGACACATTATGCCACAATAGTATCATCAAGATATTTCTGATAGGTCGCCTTGTCAAACAGGGCGTATGCTTCAGAATCTTCAGCAGAGACTGTAGGGAGTATTGTATCCAATACATACTCAATCTTTTCTAATCGCAACACCAAACACAAATTTCTTAAACAGTCAGGAAAATTGGCTTCATTCAGCTTGTTTGTTTCAACCAACATTTTAAGTGACAGATTCGACATTGTAACTGAAGAAAAGAGAGACTTGAAATTAACATTCTAACATAATTTCTATTTGAACACATTCGTTAATTAATTTACATGGTATTTAGTTTAAATTATCTCCCACTATTTTAATATACTCTTTTACCCCATGAAAGAATACATACTCATATCAAATACGATCATAATGGGCCAAGATCCAGACTCATGTTGTCTCCGTGTTTGTTGAGGCTGATAACTTCAACAACATGATCTGGTAGGTCTCTAAACCAATTACAAACAATTTTCAACTCTTGGTTGATCGCATGTTCTAAACAATACGATCTGCGTCCCTCGGTTGTCCGACATTGGGGCGCCAAGCAAGTCAACCCCATTATGCGACTGCAATTATGTATCTATGTGGGTTTGCCTTCATCGAGCAAACAATGGGGTGTAAATACTCACGAAGGTTTATCACCTATTACAACATTTATATGCATCTGTGAAAGGGTCTGAGTCCTCGTAGACTTAGAGCAAATGCTGGGACATAAATACTCATCTCGCCGAAAAGGATTTTGCACCATAATCAATTATAATAGACAACGTGTTCATTTTAAATGAGACTTGTATTAAATTTTGGGGAACATTTTAATTCAGGGTTATATTCAAGATCAACTATTACAATTTCAAACATTACTCAAAGCATTTAAAACATGTATTTGGGTGCCGCCTGCCCAAGCATGATTGCAGACTCTAAATTAGTTTTGGGCCCCGCCTACCCAAGCATGATTGCGATCTATAAACTAGTTTTGGACACCGCCTACCCAAGCATGATTTGCGGACTCTAAAACTTAGTAAAGTAAATGATGATCATTTAGCACGTAAACAATATACCAACATACTGTGTAATAATAATCATAGATTAAATTTTGAAAAACTAAGATTTCAACTCTCTGGACATCAGGCGCCGCGGCGCTACACCATGGAGCCGTGACTCTGAACACCATGGAGTCGCGGTGCCTCAGTTCCAATGAGCTCCGAATTTTAAACGAAGGTTTTAATCACGACTCCTGATAATTATCGTGACCGGAGACGCGGAATCGCCGTGAAACCCTAGCTGGCGCCGCGACGCCGACGTCCTTTTTCAGAGCAGTTTCCGCGCTGATTTTCTAAAAATCGTCCAACCCCTAAATCTAATTTAGAGTTCAGATTACGGGTCCTTTACTACCACCACCATTATCAATAACACATATGTTGACCATCATCCATTCCTACACGTTCTTCGCCGTGCACCATGTTCGCAATGAACCGGTTTCTACACAAGGCTCAGTTCTTGCTAGAACGGAATGACTTCATCGATTTAGCGTAACTGATAATTTAGGGTGATTTCAAAGGTTAATCGCTCAGTCAAAGTCTGTCAGATTTCAACAGCCTTATTTTAATTCAGATTAAAATCAATTTTACGTTTAGCCCATATTATTATGTCTTTCAATTGTTACGTAACCATTGAACCAACCTGGGCTATGATACCACTGTAGGGTTTTGTTGGGTCTATAACACCCAAGTAAGGCACAACGAAAGTTTAAAATTTTATTAACTTACTTTCCCCAACAATTTCGTATGTGGTATGATTACGTTACAATTGAAACATGTAAAGACATGAGAAACAAACTTACAGTTGATATTCTTAAGTCTCTACTAAAAGGTACGCACGCGATTGTCTCCCCAGGTGCAAGCCTTCTCTACGGTATACTCCTCTGTCAGGTAAGCCAGGAAATCTTGGCAGAGGTTTGAGAGTATTTTTAATTCCTGAACTCTGAGTTTAGAAAGTAAGAATTCAAGTGTAAATTTTATGTAGAATTGGTGTAACCTAAATTATGAGGTTAAGTGTTGAATATATAGGGGGGATTAGGATACAAATCAGACTGGGATTAAGCTTAAAAACCACTCCCAAAACAGTGTTGCAGTGGGCCAGTCAAATTGGGCCCACTGCCGTACCAGCGTCGCGGCTCGACCTTTGAGGCGCTGCCCCCTTTATTTTAAGTTTCAGCATATTTAATTTTAATTAAATCCAAAATCTAATTTTGATTTAATTAATTAATTTTCATCAAATGAAATTTATCTCATAATTTATTATTGGTTAAAATATCTCGATTCTAAATCGAATATTCATACTCTCTCAATATACCCTTAGACCGAAAAGACAATCGACTTAGTGTGACCCTTTAGGCCTTCACACATCGACACTTAAATAAATTAAGGTTCACACGGAACTCCTAGACTGTGTCATATGAAGAACTCAATATGTGAAGTACGTTTACAAGACTCTTAGTAAACACAACCTCTATGTGGGACAATAAATTCATTTCATTCGCAACACACTCGATCAAGCTTAGAATTTGTCAAGTGTCTATACAAATGGTTTGATCACTTTATCTCATCTATATTAGTCGACAACTAGATCATATCTCAAATATGTCTCTTGCATTGACCAATGACTTGATCGACCTAATATCACTGAGAAGTTGAGTGTTCTCTCGAACATCTAATCGATGAATGAATCCTATTCTTGGCTCAACTGTCACCTTATTCTGTATCGCAATTTACCCAATTCAAGTCATGTCTTATCCTATAAGGAATTTAAGCTTAGGACGGGATCAAAGTACATTATTCTACAAACCAGGTGCGTATTGACCTCAAGTCAAAGGACCTCTATCTCCCACATGCTGATAATACTCTAGACATGTATAACAAATAGTTTATCAGCAGGGTATGACAATACCCTTTAAGTGTATCTATGTGTCCATCACTAGCAACTATTACTAGTAGTAAGTGAGACATATTACATTCTCTAAGAATGTGATGCAGACCACATGTCGACTTATAATATATCATTGATATCTCATTCTCAATGATCATCAGTCGAGGCTACTTTAAGAACTGCGCTATATCATTAATATCTCACACTATCAATGATAACGTAAGCTAAAGGGATGCACATTAATGAATAATACAAACAATAAAATAATAATTCAGTAATTGCAAATGCCATAAATATATTAATCTTATTAATAATACGAATGTGTTCAAGTACATTGTCCCTAAAATGATTGTCTCTAGGACATATATATACTTTCAATTGGCTCTATGATTGCAGAGCACCTTCAAATCCATGTAGGTGAAGACAAAAAGATATGAAGCTCAATTCATAACTTCCACCTTAATGAAGTAAGACGAGGATAAGAGATAAGAATTATGAGATCTAATTCTAAGAGCCTAAGATGCTTAATGTAATTTGTGTAATAGCTGTCCTTGAACCATAACTGACTCATTTCACTTCACAAGCTTCATTAAAGACATGAATGGCTTCAGCACTAGCACATTTTGATGTAATCTCAACTAATGATGATTATGTACTTGTGAGGTTGTTCACAAGATGGGGTCTATCAAAGTTGAAGTATATTCTTTGAAAAATGATTCTTGGAGGCTTATTCAACGTCCATTCCCTTACAATACACTTCTTAATTTCCATGAAGTCAAGAATGATTTTAATTGTCAGTTTGTGAATGATAGATTTCATTGGATGGTCCTTTGTTACAAAGGAGAATTTCAACCTCATGATTTCTCATATGTGATTGTGTCTCTAAAATTATCGAACTATGGATACAAAGACATACCACAGCCTAATATTTTAGCACATGATCCTGTTTACATTGATATAGTTGTTATAGATGGTCTTCTTTGTGTCTACTGCAATTACTTTCAACGTTGTTTTGATTTGTGGGCGATGAAAGATTATGGGGTTCAACAATCTTGGACAATATTGCTCTCTATCCCTCAAGATGATATTTTGGCATCACATAATACTCTTAATTTGGAATCAACTTGGTTGTTCTGGCCGTTGTTCTTGTTTGAAAATGGAGATATTTTGCTCGTGTCATACACAAAGTACAAGGAGCATATTATGTTTTACAAGAAAGACAAGATATTATTCAAGCCAGCTCTTGGTCATGAACTTAATTTTAATGGAAGTAGTAATATCTATAGAGAAATCCTAATTTCACCCAATCAATATATCACCCCTGCTGCGTCAAGAATCGTCAAATTTCTAAATCAAGTCTCGAGGAATAGGCTTGTTCAGTGTGTTTGTTTCTTAGATCTATGCATTTCATCCTTGGATAGGAATTTTGCGAATTCTCTCCCGATTGTACTGTTGATTGGAAGGATGAAGGATTGGATTTCTAGGTTTTTAACATTCTCTGTTTATTAAAACTAACATGGTAACTGTCTAGCTCTGCTGATGTTGCTTGCAAATTAGTAACTTTTCAGTATATATATTATTATTTTTAAACAATCCCCGGACTTGTGTTTCGAGGTATTTTTTATTTATCGAAAATAAAGATACAGGGGGTCCAGAGGGGAAAAGAAAAGTACATGAAAAGAAATCACATACCTGACTAGTCCGACTGAGGCACGCAGGCCTCGACTAGCAAGAATGCAGAAAGTAAGAAGATGACAAAATCAAATAAGCTATGATCATCACCGAGTTTATAACTAACTCTATGATGATATTACATATGATGATGCTAACAAATTGAAAAAATAATATAATACCAAAGATATAATCTACCTCCGGCTTTATAAAATCTTCAATTTGCAACACATTTTCTTCTTCTTCTCCCGAGTATTCAAGATACTTGATCATTTTTGTTTGAAGTATTGGATCTTGTCTGTCTCTTTGGATTATTCCTTGTTGATTGTTTTTTTTGCTGGCGTTTCAGATTGACTTTCCATTGTGACATGTTAACAATAGTCAAACCATATCTATTATTGCCGACAATCCACTCTCTGATTCTGTCATTATGCTCTTCAGTAATATTCCAAGCATACATGTATTCCATTGTATCTGGGGCCTCTTCTATATCATTCTCTATGTCAACATCAAACCCATTATCAATGCTAGTCGAACCCATCTTTGTACCATAAAAATAGCAATTGCAGCAACCTTCATCGCAAACTGCAAATTTTGCACCACCTAAAGGTGCATCTTCATCACCCGACTCTTCCGACTCAGTGGTGTATTCTGTTGCATCACTGTCAGTAGTTGCATCTTCATAACATGAGTCTGTGACATTGTCGTCCTCTTCATTTCCATCATCTGCATATTCTAAATTTTCTTCTCCTCAAAGAATCAAACCTCATCATCGCCAAATTAGGAATCAAGAATAACGGAAATTTCACCGCAGTTGTCTCGATGAACAAGAACATCAACAGATGCAAAGACACAAGAATAGCAATCGCAAAGAACAGATCAACAACAAATGCACCAAAGAACAACAACCTCTATGTAATCAAGATGTGTAGCAAAGAACTGTAGCAAAGATGCCTTGCATCAACATGTCCAGAAGCATAACGAGCGAATTTCAACAACACTGTACATCACCAAAGAAGAAGCAGCTGCGCAGCCTTCCTCGCATCAGAGGTAAACCAAGACCACCAAAGACCAACAAAGAGAGGCATCCGTAGAAGAGTCGCAGCACTGAACATCAAGAACACCAAAGAAGAACAACCGCTGTGCCTCGACCCACAAAGCAGAACATCACCAAGAGAACTAGCAAGAACATCGCCCCACCGTGATTATCACCAGCAGAGGTCGTGATCAACAAAGAGTAGCATGGGTCAACTACAACATTAATAAATGCAATACCTTCCACAATATCACCAGAATAACAAATTTCTTCAGTAGTGGTACCAACACCTGCAACAAGAATACCAACAACAATAGAAATAGTAGTAGAACCACCTCCTGCATTGTCTTCATTACCACTAGCCTTAGCAACACTTGCTTGTTTTTGTTTAGAGGTTCTACTCTTGTTTTGGGATAAGTTATTATTTGGTAGGGTTTTGGAAGGTTGTTTTTGAGTTTGAGACTTATTCTTCTTTTATTTTTTACCGACAACCACATGCCAGTCATTTGGATTTTTGGGATTTGTTCTTTTGGATTTTCGGGTGGATTTGGACTTTGTGGAATTTCTTTAGAAGGTAAAGGAGGGGTAGGTATCTCATTTGAGGGTCTCAAAGATAGATTAAGTTTCCAACATCCATGTACATCATGGCCTTGTAGGAAACACTTAGTACAATACCTAGGAAGGAAATCAAACTCAATTTTATAAGAGTTAGTTTGAATATCACCATTTTTACAATTTGGATTTGGAATTGGGTGGGGTGCTCCCTCAATATATCAACCTCAACTTTGACCCGAGCACAACTTAGTCGAGTCTTGTTCTTAGTAGTCATGTCTACACATATAGGTCTACCAACAGAAGAGGCAAATGATAATAAGGTAGATTCCTCAAAATAATTGGGCGGCAAATTGGAAAAAGAAATCCATGCCCAAGCTATGTTGGTCTCTTTAGTGGGATCAAAGTTGACATCCCATTTCATAGAACGCATCGGATGCGACACGTTCTTCATCTTAATATCAAAAGACCCATTGATAGACATTAAAACATCGTAGTCCTCCTTAATGGAGCATCAAATCAAAACATGTCTACTATGAAGATAACCTATGTTGACATATGCTTTAAGCTTAAGCTGTTTAGGTATCTCAGTCCGTAAGAATTCAATGTGTGGCATTCCATGACTGAATTTACTAACTACAGCCCATTTTAAGTCTTTCCTAGCAATCAAAACATTTATTTCTGATTCCTCAAAAGAGAATGTTGGTTCACCATACAAGTATGTTACCTGTTTTGATGCTAACGGAGGTGGTATTTGACTGTTCTGACTTGAATTGGGACCCGCTGAATTTGCAAATTTTTTGATGACTGGATTAGATGACCGAAGGATCTGCGTGAGAGCATTAGTGGTGGTCGCTGGTTTTGCCTCAGGTTGAATTCCGAGCAGCAGTCGTGCCGCTGGCGTCGTCGCCGCCACTGGTTGCCGGAAAATGGTATTATGATCCAACGAAACCAAATTGTTTTGTTGGGGATGGATTAATGGTGGAAAATCCGAAGATATGGATCGGACGACTCAACGAGGTCGCCTACCGGTTGCAACACCATGGACACCGCCTCTCAAAACCTCAAGCAACAGCGATGGCAGATTACGATTTAAGATGAACTGAGGCGCGGGGTAGGTGCAAAATGAAGCTAAGACCAAGATAAACACAAAGACACCAACCACTAGTCTCGACGTTACCGGAGATCACCGGAAAACGAGAAGCTGCGGTTAGGGTTTCTGAGTTTCGAGATCTGGTCGTCGGGGCTTTTGGGGATGAGTCGAGGCACGGGGATGGTATGGATAGAATGTCACAATACTGTAATTGTGACATTAGTTATTATTGCCACTTAAGTCCCCAAGTTGTACTAGTTATATTTTGTGTCCCCGTGTTTTAGTTATTGCACTTTTATTTCCTGTAAGGCTTAAAAGCCAGTTGCTACGCTTTTATGAATTTATTCAGAAATATTATCTAAACTTATCTCTCTTTCTCTCTTTCTCTTCCCCATTTTCTCCCTTCGATCCAAACCCTAGTAACAGGCACGAGCTCCTGTTACAATGATATCAGAGCCACTTCCGACAACGGGAATCGATGCTCCACCAAATCTACAGAACATCTACGATGATGTGAGGTTATTGAAGGCTCATCTAGCAGTAGTGGTGGAAGAAACCGGCAAAAGAGTTGACGAGAATAACAAAAGACTCGAGGCTATTGAACTGAGACATTCAGAAGAGAATCGAGAGTTACATAGGAAGCTTGACCTACTATTATCGGGTGCAAACTAATCACAGAGGCTCGACTCGCGACACCAGCAGAACACGCACTTTCATCATCTAACCTTCCGACCAAGATGACCAGCCAGCAGCAGCCCAAATAGCTCCATCAGGTATGATTGTTGACACCCAATTTTAACCCTCACATTCAATCATTAACTATAAAATTACACTAATTTTTCAAAATAAGTTTAACAATTTTATAATAATAAAATGCAATAATAAAACATTAGTACGTGCATAAATAAGCGATTTAATAATGGCATCACATTTTACGTAGAGTATTAAACATTTTTTGAGTCTCACGTATGCATTCACATAAATATTATTCATAATTTAAGCCCTATTCTATTTCCATTAATTCTTAATAATTTTAATAATAATAAATACATAGATAAATAAATAATTTAATAATGACATCGCATTATAAAATATTAAGAACTAATTAAATAGCACGCCCACATTTATTATTGTAATAATTTAAACCCAATCTAAGATTAATAAAGCACCTAAAGTCGTATTAAGATAATTTTATAACAATTTAAATCCCACTTATTTCCCATCAATTAAGCTTAATACCTAAAACTAACACTTAAAACTAACTCCTAAAACTAACCTTAAAATTTAGCCACATCATTTTAAATCCCAGCCCAACAATTCCCTTAGCCCAAACCCGCTGACCCGGCCCAACTCCCCTCAGCCCTTTATCACCCCCACAACCCTTAATACAAAACTAAAAGGGAAACCTAAAAAAAAACTAAACCAAATGAACCCTAAAAAAAAACGCAGACGCCGCACCTTCACCTCTTCACCAACGCGTTCGCAGGATCCCCGCTGGATTTTCCGGTTGGGGAATACATAACCAGAATATTTCCTTACCATAACCCTATCTGAATCGCACGAAATCAGTACTACAAATCTCCCATTTTCATTTTGGTAAATACCAACCAAAATCGTAATCAAATCTCCAAAAATGGTACCTAAAACGTAATAAATCAGCCCTAAGAACTTTACCAAAACTGAGAACCCCAAATATTAGCTATAAATACAGAAGCTATACACATGCAATGGGGAGATCGAAAATTTGGCTAAAAAGCATCGGAGAATGAGAGGGCGAGGGCAGGAACACCATTTCGAAACCTTTTATTTCCTTGCAATACCAGTTTAAGAGTCAGTAACCCTTCTTCAAGCGAAAGCTCTGTTTTTTTTTTTATTTCGCATAGCAACACCTTCCGAGTGGATCGACGACTTGATACGCTGCCTCGGTTCGCTGCCCGGAGAAGGTCAGTAACATCGAACTCCTCTCATATTTTTCTTGTATTTTGTGAATCTGTCGGTGTTTTATCGTTAAGGGTTCAAGTATGATTGGTTTTCTGTTAGATAAATAAATAGGTGTACACATAGTATAATTCTGATTAGTCGATATGATTCTAAAAATATGATTTTGTCACTTGATCTATGTGTGTTAATATTGTATGATTAAGAAGTGTCGCGTGACGATGGTTTGACTTAGGGTCTGCTGGAACATCATCTCGACTATACTGAACTTGTTTAGAAGTATCATTATGCGTAATATATAACTTGAACATGATTTATATGCCTAATTCAGATAAAATGATTTGGCCTATATAAAAAATGCCATATTTGCTTGCTTGCTTATCCATTGTCGTGTCCACCATGTTCACCAAATTAATCATGTTAAAACGAAGCTCCCCTGGGTGGATTCCGCCTCTGTTTATATAAGCTTTGATCGTATAATTGCATAGGCATGTTAATTAAGTGATAAAGGGGGATTTCAGTTTAGTCAGGAATGTTTAAAGTAGGTTTGGGTGAGATGACTTTCGTATTTGTCTGAATCGGTCCTGATATTTGTCCCTGCATACTATTAGAGTTCCTCCTTCAACTTACTAGTCTTAATATTCGTCTCTGAACAATTCATATGAAAAAAATATATTGTATGTATATTCTGAACTTCTAGTGCACATCAGCCTCCCTATGTGTGTATAAATATGGGCTTGCATATACATGAATAAGAATATTTATCAATTGGGTCATCGTTTGTTTAAGTCTGGAATATTTGTGTAGGTGTATCTGTTGGTTACCGCATATTATATGTCCTGCTCCAACCCAAATATAGAAAGATTAATGAGGCTTATTGATCCTATTAAACTGTTGTGATTGACGTGTATACTCAGTGTTTTAGCTACTCATATCAAACATTATTTGGGTACATACTAATCCTTATCTTTCTTTTGTTTACATGAAATGCATCGAAGCAAAATGAAGAGTCTCATGGCGAGACTCATCATGAGCCGCACCGCATGAACACCCGCATCCGCGTCCACCGCATTACCTCTTCAGAATTTCCTAAGACAAAATAGGACAAGATGACGTCGCCATCCATCTCAACTCCTCTTACTCTCTTAATCTCATTGCCTCATTCGTGTCTTTTATTATTTGTAATTTTATTATCTAAATTTGTAATTAATAGGAGATAGAGAACAATTAGTCTTTGGATAAATGAATTGGAAGAGTAGTTTTAAAACTGGAAATACACTTATAATTTACTTATCCTAGACTTATCATGCACATCTAAACTTTTGCCTAACAATTTAATTTGCATATCTTATCATGAAATTTAGGCATAAATTCTTCTCAATTGCAAAATTAAGTATCTTTATGTATCATGTCATATTTAGGTTAATCAAGATTAAGTTAGCAAGTAAATATGTATATTTAATTAATAAATCGACTTTGCACCATTTTTATAAATAATACACTTTAAACGTTATGTATATTTTACAGCATCAGTCATATAAATATTTTATCGAAAAATGCATTATTTTATAAAATACTTGCAGCATCTTTCTAAACATGCATTTTCTCTAACATAATAATCAACCTAGGTTTGGTCGGACAACCGCAAGTTAGCGGATCTTAGAGGGTGCCTAATCACTTCCCTCTAGATTAATAAAGAACTCTTACCCAGAATCTCACACTAGTTTGCAGACCATAAAATGGAGTTAATGTTGACTTTAACCTAGTTGACATTTAGGTGTCCTAATTCACCAAAAACTAATTAGGTGGCGACTCCGCGAACCCGTTAGCATTTTTAGCACCTTTTAGCATTTTATTTTATTTTTTCTAACCTTTCTAAGCAAGTGTTAGAATATGTCGCGGTCGAAAAAGAGTGTGACAGAAATGGCGACTCCGCTGGGCCCTTTAAGCGTTATTTTAGCTTTTTACACTTTTTAGCATTTTAGCAACCCCGTTAGCATTTTTAGCACCTTTTAGCATTTTAATTTTTCTAACCTTTCTAAGCTAGTTAGAAATGTCGCGGTCGATAAAGGGCGTGACAGAAATGGCGACTCCGCTGGGGATTTGAGGTTCTTGACCATAGCAAACCTAGGTTTATTATTGCTTGGCTTTATTTGCTTTTATTTGTTTTGAATGTCTTAAAATTGCTTGCTTTAATTTTGTATGTTTAATTGTTTTAATTGCTATTTGCTTTTACTGCTTTTCTTAAACTGGCATTCCGCTCATACTTCTTCCACTCTGAAAAATTCACACAATCACACGCTCACGCGCTGGTGTGCTTCGCGCACCCGTAAATTTCTTTCAAAATACCCAAATTTTAGGAGAGTTGGCGCCTGCGCGGAGTTAGATCGGTTCGTCTGATCAGCCGCGTATCCTTCTCACTCGAGTTATCCGCTCGGGAACCTTGCGTCTAGCAAGCCAAATCTTAGAAACTTAGGATAGAGCTATACCACCCTTTATCTTAAGGCATGCATGCCTTTACCTTAGGTGGGTCAATCCTTGGTATCGACACCACAGTTAGGAAAATACCACAACTTGTCGACGGGTTTCTCGACCCTACGACCAACCAGCATACTATGTGTAGCGTGATAATGATAGACAAATCCAAGCCTAATCATGACATGCTGAAATTGGAAAAAGTGCACCGTCATTTGATCGCCATTTCCAACAAAAGCATTACAGTTTGACGGCTTGGACAAATCTATCATAGCCTCGCATATGTGACGTTTAGGCCTACCTCTGGCATAAAGGGGTCCCCGTGTATGATTAGGACTCACCTGCAACATGACAATTTACGTGCAACATATACTTGTGAAATGTTATTTACACCTTTGCAAAATCACGTGCTTTACACTAACACAATTTGCTGCATTTTTGTTTAGAAGGATTTATCTTCCCCTAAAGGTCGGTTCGTATTTGACTCAACAATGGCAGATCATCAACACTTTACTAGATCAAGAGCATAAAACGATGACATGAATGGCTTAGGGGCATCTGAGCCAAATGGTTTGGGAATTATTTCTGTCGGCGAAACAGAAACTTCAGAGGGGAAGAATGCATCGCACAACTACTACAACAAATCGCCGATATACAGGTTGAGATGGAAAGACTGCGGAATCTGACAAACTTATCCATTAGTTTGAATACCCCCATACCAGAGCAAAGGGCCACTACCTCACAAACTACCCCTGATCAACCTCCGCCACCACATATCTCCCAAAGCTCTTCACAGAAAATGCCAGTCACCGATTCATGTCAAACTATCCCTCGCCCAGCCAATCCTCAACCCCATCCCCAAAATGATCATTTTACCATATATATATCTCAGCGCCCGCCTACTTACTTCACCCCAATCAGCCCGAATCGCCAAACTACCCAATATCCACGTACCATACCTATTACCAGCCCCAACAGACAACCCAGGCCTCCAGCATACACAATAGAAACCCAGCCTTTTACCGTCCATGTGCACCCCCAGGAAATCGATCATTATGAAGAAATGGAAAAGGAAGCCCGAGCGAGAATGGACGAGGATGTAGCCAAAGAGATTCGTAGTCTGAAAGAAGTTGTCTGGGGTATGCGGTCTGACAAGGGTCATGAAGGATTGGATTATGAGGATTTTTGCATGCACCCAGATGTGGAGTTACCTGTAGGGTACTGTGAAGCCCCAAATTTGTGACAATAACAATAAAGATTATTGTGTCTATGTGATTATGTTATTATTATGTCCATGTGATTATGTTACGACCTTATTCACATTCGAGGACGAATGTTGCTTAAGGAGGAGAAAATGTAAAATCCGGAAAAAAAAATAATAATAATATATAGTTGTGGTTGAGTTAATAAAAATATATATATATAAGCAAACAAAGAATAAATTGCTTGGGATAGAGTTAGTGTTAAAGTTAGATAAATATATAGATGAAATGAAAATAAGAAAAAAAAAAACAAAACAAAAAAAAACAAAAACAAAAAAAGTGCAGCATGCACGTAGTCCCTTCCCTTTACCCCTTCCCCCCTTTTCATTTCCTTCAATCTTTTGGCTTTCCCCCTCCCATAAGTTATACAATCACCTACACTTATACATTATATTTACACACAAACAAAGTACATAGCATAAATGTTAGAAAATCAGGAAAAACAAGTGAAGAAGAAGAGGAAAATTCTGGAGAAAAAAAACAAGAAAGCAAGAAGAAACAATAATAAAAGAAATACTAGGGAGCAAGGGTCCCTTGTAGCAACCGAATAACAATCATTTCACACATACAATGTGAGTTTTCTCACTCAGAAATTCTTGGTAACATCCTTCATTTTAAGTTCAATATATGTTAGAATAAGAATTGAGTGTTGAAAAGAAATATTGAACTTTTGATTGTTTAGACACCTAGTTGCGTCATGAACTTTACGAACTGTTCTCACTGAGTTATATTTGTTAGCATTTGATGAAATTCGGAGGAGTGGTACACCTCTCTAATATGATCATATAGAACCACAAATGAGGTAAAATGGACATACGGTTTGAAAGTTATCATAGTTCAAAGTTCCTGCCTTAGATTTGGCCGAAATTCGGAAAGGTATAGTTACGGACTGTTTTTATTGAGTTTTACTTATTAGAATTATATGAAAATTTACATGGTTATAAATCTCTCTGTTACGGATAGATATAGATAAAGTTTTATTAAAACGGACTTACGAGTTGAGAGTTATTGTAGTTTGAAGTTGCTGCCTCGGATTCATCGGAATCCAGAAGGGCAGGACGTTGAAACGTAAAACAGTGCTAATATGTGGGGAATATGAAAATTGTTTCTAATTGAAAGTTATAGATCTATCTGTTGTGGACATTTTGAGACCTTACAGGGGTCTATCCGACTTACGGATTGAGAGTTATCGCTATTTACAGTTTCCGCCTCGGATCTATCGAAATCCAGGAAGGGCAGCGACTAAAAGGGTAAAACTGTACCAAATGGTACAGAATATGAAAGGATGGTTCACATGGAGACGTGTAGCTCTCTGTTATCGTCGTTTTGAGATTTTATGGGGCTTGAACGGGTTTACAGATTAGGAGTTATGACTATTCTAAGATTGGGTTATGTTTAATAAAAATTCTGCCGAAAGCAATTTCATTTGGCTGTTTTGAGGATAAATTTGTGTTAGTTACCCAAAGTAGTTTTAAATGAAATTTGATACAGTGAAATATTCCCGTCTTACCCTAGTTTCCGCTTGAGAAATACCTTAGTTGGAGTTATGGTTAAAAAGTGATAATCGTTACAAGTATGAATGACAGAATGTTGGGAAAGAGAATATTATTTATTCGATCTTCTGAAAAATATGAAAAGTGAATACGTGTTCACATAAATATATAAATATATAATGGATCGGGTTGCACGCCGCAACAAAACGTAAAGTGAATACGCGTTCACAAATACGTAAACATAATGGATCGGGTTGCACGCCGCAACAAAACGTAAAGTGAATATGTGTTCACAAATACGTAAATATAATGGATCGGGTTGCATGTCGCAACAAAACGTAAAGTGAATACGCGTTCACAAATACGTAAACATAATGGATCGGGTTGCACGCCGCAACAAAACGAAAAGTGAATACGTGTTCACAAATACGTAAATATAATGGATCGGGTTGCACGCCGCAACAAATATGAAAGATGAATACATGTTCACCTATATATAAATATGAAAAGTGAATACGTGTTCACAATTATATAAATGTAATAAACATGGGGAAATGCAGGGGAATGTCTTAACATATAATACGAGATAAAATGAAGTGTTAGTTAAACCGAGAATTTCCTATGAGGAGTTGTTGCATATTTAAAAATGTTGTAACCTGATATGTTTTTGCAATATGCTTATTACGATATAATGTGATTGCACTTGGAATATTGTGGTGTTACTTTGAATTGCAGGGTAAGGTTCTCACTAAGCCCCAGATGGTAGGGCTGACTCTTTATTTAACATGTTTCAAGAAAGCGTGATAGAGGAAAGGCTCCACGCCAAGGCTAGCGATTGTCCCGCAGCCTCTTGTCATACCAAGTCCATTACTTCGGGCTTGGTATTCGTCAGGTTCAGGATGTCAGTTCCAGTGTCTCGGGAAACTCCCGTGTGGAATGGTCTCCCTTCCAACTTAGAATAATCTTTGTCAATATGTCTATGTAGAAACAATATTTGCACGAGCATGGGCTCGCGTTATGTTTTTTTTTATAAAGTCATAAACAGATTTCTTTATTGTTATTTTTATTAATCGCTCCGTATTTGAATATAAGTTCAAATTTCTAAATAAAGAGAATTAAATGGTGCTCCTTGTGGGAAATAATTGTCCAGGTGCCATCACGCCCTAAGTAAAGACTTAGGAAAAGTCGGGGCGTGACAAGTTGGTATCAAAGCTAAACCAGGTTAGGAGATTCTAGGAAGTTTCTTCGAGTCGGGTGTTTGAACGGTTACTTATTGCGACGGTGTGCGCGCCACCTTAGTAATAAGTGAACGGAATAACATCCTAAAGTTTCCCTTCTTTCATACTCCTCTCGTGCCTATCTTGAGTCTTTTTCAAGACTTGATTCTTGTACTACATCTTTCACGCGGGTTAGGAATAAGATTGTACAACGTTATACTGACCAATAATTGTTGTGTAGATGGTGATTATAAGACGAGTTCCAACAAAGAGGGAAGTACTCGAGGAACAGGCAAAGGAAATGCAAGCTCAGAAGAAATTCATGCGTCGTAAGATGAACTCGGGAGATGATTTTAACGAGTATATGTGCGACACAATCGAACTTTGTGCGTATTTGTTTAGGAGTAGACAGAAGAGGCGTTCCTACGACCCAACCTTCTTCAACTTTCCTATTGGAGTCATATTACAGATAATATTCAACTCTGTCCCGGAAAAATTCTGATCCTCATTCAGAGGGGCAAAGATGCTAAGAGGAGATGTTACAGAAGGTTCCTGGATCAAATTTCTATTTCAGGTAATAGTAGTAGGGGAAAGAATGAGCGAAATGGAAAGGGAAGCAAGGAAGAAGGTTCACAGGGAGTTGAATGCCAATCAGCAGAATAGGCGAATTATGCGGTTAAGCCCTTTAGAACGTGTTGTAGTAGGTGCATCTTCGAGTAAGAGAGCTATAGGGAGTGACATAGAATGACATGCTCTGATGTATTGTAATGTCATGAAATATTTTCAAATATGAGAAATGAAACATTATTAATGCAAGTTATGAGTTGTCATTATTGTTTAGTTAATCTGCGTTTTCTTGTGGTGTCGCATGCTTATGAACTATAAGAAAATTTTAAGAGCTAGAGTAGACATTCCGTCTTCTAAAATATGAGTGTGTTTGTCTTCACAGAAAATGGTGAATTCACAAATCCCGGGGGCTCAAGAGGAGGTTCATCACGAAGCTCATGTACCTCCAGCTGACGTAGTGGTGTCTGAAGGGAGCGGAGAAAATGTCAGAGAAAATGTAGGTGAAAATGTTGGAGAGAACGAGAGTCAAATGGCCCAAGAAACGGTGGGACAAAAACTAGATAGACTCATAGAGTTAATGACAGCTGCAGTTCCACATATGGTTCCGCCTACACCTAGTGTCTCTGTCATAGCCCCGAACCAGAACCAGACGGCCCAGGGACCGATTGCGACTGCACCACGGACCGAGAGTGTAGAAGCTCAAGCAGTACCTGATAGGCTATGGGCAAATTTTATGAGGAGAAGAGAACCACTGTACTCAGGGAAGGACCCCAAGGCCGACCCGATAGTATTTCTCGATGAAGTTGAAGACTTAATGTTCACATTGGGATGCGTGGAGACGCAGGGCGTCAACTTGGTAGGCGCACGACTAGTGGATGATGCAGGGGTGTGGTGGAGGAATTTTAGGAAAAATCGTCCCCCGATGTCACCACCAATGACTTGGGGAGGGTTCAGAGCGGCATTCATTGAGAAATTTATGCCTAATACGCGCAAGGATGCGCTCAGACGGGAGTTTGAACAATTGAAGCAAGGTGACCGCAGTGTACAAGAATATGATACACAGTTCGTGAGGTTATCGGCATACAACACACATGTCATCCCTACAGAAATGGATAGAGTCAAGCGATTTGTAGAGGGTTTAAACCCGAACATAGCAGAGAATGTGGTGACGTTAGCCAACGATCGAACTTATCTTCATATTGTCGATATGGCTTTGAGGGTAGAAGGTTTCGCTAAAGCAAAAAGAGAATATTCGCAGAAGAGATTTCAGACGTCAGGATCATTTAACCAGAGTCAAAATCAGAAGCAGGAGTTTAGTAAGGGATCTTCAGGACCGAACCAATCTGTGGGCCAGTCTTATTTCAAGCCTAAGGGGCATAGTTGGTCTAATTACCAATGTAGCAAGGACAAGGCCACCAACCCTAACACAGGAGGTGACAAACCGATTTGTAAGATTTGTCAAAGAAAACACACTAGAGAATGTCGGCTCTTAACGAAGACATGTTATAACTGTGGAGAGTCAGGCCACTATGCCAGGGATTGCAAGAAGAGGACCCAAACTCAATCTATTCAGGGGAGATCAGAAGCAACCACACCGCCTGTGGGAAATCGAAACCAACCCCGCCAGAGTCAGAGAGGTCAACAACCCAACAATTCTAATCGGCTCTACGCTTTGCCCCAGAGGAATGAGGCAGAAGCATCTAATGCGATGGACATGTATTTTGCTAGTCTCGAGTATTCCTGCATTTGTATTGTACGATCCCGGCTCTACATTTTCATATGTGTCAATGGGCTTTGCTAAGAATTTACACGTAGAACCTTCTTATTTAAGTGAACCTTTTGAGGTTATGACACTAGTAGGGGCCTCAATTTGGGCCACTCGGGTGGTAAATAATTTCCCATTAGAAGTGAATGGCAGGGGAACAATGGTGAACCTAGTACTACTTGATATGGTAGACTTCGACGTCATTTTGGGTATGGATTGGTTGTCGGCATGTTATGCCATGTTAGATTGTCGGCGAAAGATAGTGAGATTAACTTTTCCGAGAACCGTAAGTTGTTATAAGGGGTAGAATTGGAATATCCTCAGTCGCTTTATTTCCTACCTGGGGCTCAAAAGTTATTGAGAAGTCACAGTGGAGTATGCATATCCGATAATATAGTGGATACCCAAAAAGAATCCCAGCATGAATGATGTTCCTATTGTTCAAATTTTCCTGAGGTTTTTCCCAAGATCTTCCAGGCCTTCTCCGGATAGAGAAGTGGAGTTTGCTATAGAGTTAATTCCGGGTACAAGACCCATTTCTATTCCTCCATATCGAATGGTCCCAGCTGAATTGAGGGAGTTAAAAGAACAATTGAAGGATCTTCTGGATAAAGGCTTTATACGGCCTAATGTTTCCCTTCAGTGCACGATCTGTTTGTGAAAAATAAAGGCGGATCGCTCCGAATGCATCGATTATCGACACTCAATAAGGTCACGATCAAGAACCGATACCCATTACCAAGAATCGATGATCTTTTTGACCAACTTCGTGAGCTAGCTATTTTTCCAAGATTGATCTCCGTCGATATCATCACCGAAAATAAATCCGGATGATATATCCAAACAACCTTTAGAACCCGATACGCCATTATTAGTTCTTGGTCATGTCTTTTGGGTTAACCAATGCCCCAACGACTTTTATGGATTTAATGAACAGAATCTTCAAACCATTCCTAGATTTGTTCGTGATCGTGTTCATAGATGATATCCTAATTTACAGTAAGAGTATTGAAGATCATGAAGAGCATCCGGCGGTAGTGCTTCAAGTCTTGAAACAGAGAAACTATATGCTAAATTTTCAAAGTGTGAATTTTGGTTGGAAAATGTAGCCTTTTGGGTCATGTTGTGTCAAGGGATGGAATTACAGTAGACCCCCGTAAGATAGAAGATGAAGAAGCTGGCCAAACCGACCACTGGCGAGGTTAGAAGTTTCTGGTTTGGTGGGTATTATAAAAGATTCGTAAAGGTTTTTCTAGTCTTCCGCTCCTTTGACCGGTTGACTCAAAAGCGGTTAAGTACCCGATGGTCAAGCATGTGAAGCAAGTTTTGAAACTAAAAGAATTGTTGACTCATCGCACGATCCTAACCTTACCATCGGGACAAGAAGGGTTCACGCCTATTGCGATGCCTCTAGAGTTGGGTTAGGATGTGTCTTGATGCAGTTTGGAAAGGTTATTGCGTATGCATCTAGACAGTTGAAGATACATGAGAAGAATTACCCAACTCATGACTTGGAATTAGCTGCGGTGGTGTTTGCCTTACGAATATGGAGACATTATTTGTATGGTGTGCATGTGGACATATTTACAGATCATAAGAGTTTGCAGTACATAACCACGCAGAAGGATTTGAATCTCCGACAAAGAAGATGGTTAGAGTTGCTTAAGTATTATGACCTTAGTATTCTTTACCATCCTGGGAAAGCCAACGTGGTGGCTGACGCACTCAGTAGGAGATCAATGGGCAGCTTGGCCCATTTGGCAATACAAAAGAGGGGTATTGTTCGTGAGGTACAAAGATTGGGAAACCTCGGGGTTAGCTTAACTGAGATCGGTGAAGGTAGGGTGGTGGTACATGATACCTCGCAGTCTGCCTTAGCTTCAGAAATAAAAGAAAGTCAGTTTGAGGATACGGAGTTTGTTGGATTTCGGGAGAGGATCCAACAGGGAAAACCTTCACAGTTTACATTGGGAGATAATGACGGAACCCTTCGGTATAAGGGTAGGTTATGTGTTCCTAAGGTAAAGGATCTAAGGAGGAAGATCTTAGATGATGGTCACAACACAAGATATTCCATTCATCCAGAGTCAACAAAAATGTATCAGGACCTCAAGGCAAATTACTGGTGGGACGGGATGAAGAAAGACGTTGCGGAGTTTGTCGGGAGATGACTTATATGTCGCAGTGAAAGTTGAACATCAAAACTCCGCGGATTACTTCAGGACATTGGAGTCCCCATGTGGAAATGGGAGGAGATTCATATGGATTTTGTAACTGGTCTACCGAAAACTCGAGAAGGGTATGATTCTATTTGGGTGATTATTGATCGGCTTACAAAGTCATCCCATTTCTTACCGGTCAAGACTACGTATCGCGCACCACAAGACGCATGCATTTATTTGAAGGAGATTGTGCGGTTACATGGGATTCCTTTACAAATTATTTCAGATAGGGTTCCCGTTCACCTCACACTTTTGGCAAAGTTTCCAGAGTCTCGACAAAAGTTAAGTTACACGACTTTCCACCCGCAAACAGATGGGCAAGCCGAGCGAACAATTCAAACACTTGAGGACATGTTGCGATCTTGTGTTAGATTTTCGTGAAGTTCGGTTGGACCATCTATGTCTAATTGAGTTCGCCTACAACAATAGTTTTCACTCTAGCATACAAATGGCCCCGTTTGAAGCATTATAAGGACGAAAATGTAGGTCTCCACTTGGATGGTTCGAGGTGGGTGAGACGCAACTGTTCGGACCTGAAGTCATTCAAGAAACAAATGATAAGGTACAGATGATTCGGGAGCGGATCAAAACAGCTCATAGCCGTCATAAGTCCTATGCGGATCATCAGAAAAGAGATCTTGAATTCCAAGAGGGGGAGAAAGTATTTTTAAAAGTGTCCCCAATGAAGGGAGTGATGCGCTTTGGTAAGAAATGTAAATTGAGCCCAAGGTTTATTGGGCCATATGAGATCTTGCGAAGAGTTGGGAATGTGGCTTACGAATTAGCACTTCCACAAGAGCTGGAAGAAGTGCATCAGGTATTTCATGTGTCAATGTTACGAAAATACTTGCACGATCCAAGTCACGTCATCCTTCCCCATGAGATAATTCTTAATAAGGAGCTTCAATATGAAGAAGTTCCGGTGGAAATACTTGATAGGAAGGTTAAGCGCCTTAGGAATAAAGATATTGCTTCTGTGAAGGTCCTATGGAGGAACCACTCCACCGAGGAAGCCACCTGGGAAGCCGAGGAGGCGATGAAAGTCAAATATTCATTCCTATTTGACTAAGGTAATAAAAAAAATGCTTTACATAGTACATCATATGTGTGTCATTTGCGTGTCTATATGCATGTGTTACAACCTTATTCTCATTCGAGGACGAATGCTTCTTAAGGAAGGGAGAATGTGAAGCCCCAAATTTGTGACAATAAATATTAAACATTATTGTGTCTATGTGATTATGTTATTATTGTGTCCATGTGATTATGTTACGATCTTATTCACATTCGAGGACGAATGTTGCTTAAGGAGGAGAGAATGTAAAATCCGGAAAAAAATAATAATAATATATAGTTGTGGTTGGGTTAATAAAAATATATATATATAAGCAAACAAAGAATAAATTGCTTGGGATAGAGTTAGTGTTAAAGTTGGATAAATAGATAGATGAAATGAAAATAAGAAGAAAAAAAAAGTGCAGCATGCACGTAGTCCCTTCCCTTTACCCCTTCCCCCCTTTTCATTTTCCTTCAATCTTTTTGCTTTCCCCCTCCCATAAGTTATACAATCACCTCCACTTATACATTGTATTTACACACAAACAAAGTACATAGCATAAAGGTTAGAAAATCAGGAAAAACAAGTGAATAATAAGAGGAAAATTCTGGAGAAAAAAAAATAAGAAAGCAAGAAGAAACAACAATAAAAGAAATACTAGGGAGCAAGGGTCCCTTGTAGCAACCGAATAACAATCATTTCACACATACAATGTGAGTTTTCTCACTCAGAAATGCTTGGTAACATCCTTCATTTTAAGTTCAATACAAGTTAGAATAAGAATTGAGTGTTGAAAAGAAATATTGAACTTTTGATTGTTTAGACAACTAGTTACGTCATGAACTTTACGAACTGTTCTCACTGAGTTATAATTGTTAGAATTTGATGAAATTCGTAGGAGTGGTACACCTCTCTAATATGATCATATAGAACCAAAAATGAGGTAAAATGGACATACGGTTTGAAAGTTATCATAGTTCAAAGTTCCTGCCTTAGATTTGGCCGAAATTCGGAAAGGTATAGTTACGGACTGTTTTTATTGAGTTTTACTTATTATAATTATATGAAAATTTACATGTTTGTAAATTTCTCTGTTACGGACAAATATAGATAAATAATTATTAAAACGGACTTACGAGTTGAGAGTTATTGTAGTTTGAAGTTGCTGCCTCGGATTCATCGGAATCCAGAAGGGCAGGACGTTGAAACGTAAAAATGTACTAATATGTGGGGAATATGAAAATTGTTGCTAAATGAAAGTTCTATATCTCTCTGTTTTGGATATTTTGAGACCTTACGGGAGTCTATACGACTTACGGATTGCGAGTTATCGCTATTTAAAGTTTCTGCCTCGGATCTATCGAGATCCAGGAAGGGCAGCAAATAAAAGGGTAAAACTGTACCAAATGGTACATAATATGAAAGAATGGTTCATATGGAGACGTGTATCTCTCTGTTCTCGTCGTTTTGAGATTTTATGGGGCTTGAACGGGTTTACATATTAGGAGTTATGACTATTCTAAGATTGGGTTATGTTTTATAAAAAGTCTGCCGAAACCAATTTCATGTGGCTGTTTTGAGGATAAATTTGTGTTAGTTACCCAAAGTAGTTTTAAATGAAATTTGGTACAGTGAAAGATCCCCGTCTTACCTTAGTTTCCGCTTGAGAAATACCTTAGTTGGAGTTATGGTTAAAAAGTTATAATCGTTACAAGTATGAATGACAGAATGTTGGGAAAGAGAATATTATTTATTCGATCTTCTGAAAAATATGAAAAGTGAATACGTGTTCACATAAATATATAAATATATAATGGATCGGATTGCACGCCGCAACAAAACGTAAAGTGAATACGTGTTCACAAATACGTAAACATAATGGATTGGGTTGCACACCGCAACAAAACGTAAAGTGAATATGTGTTCACAAATACGTAAATATAATGGATCGGGTTGCACGCCGCAACAAAACGTAAAGTGAATACGCGTTCACAAATACGTAAACATAATGGATCGGGTTGCACTCCGCAACAAAACGAAAAGTGAATACGTGTTCACAAATACGTAAATATAATGGATCGGGTTGCACGCCGCAACAAATATGAAAGATGAATACATGTTCACCTATATATAAATATGAAAAGTGAATACGCGTTCACAAATATATAAATGTAATAAACATGGGGAAATGCAGGGGAATGTCATAACGTATAATACGAGATAAAATGAAGTGTTAGTTAAACCGAAAATTTCCTATGAGGAGTTGTTGCATATTTAAAAATGTTGTAACCTGATACGTTTTTGCAATATGCTTATTACGATATAATGTGATTGCACTTGAAATATTGTGGTTTTACTTTGAATTGCGAGGTAGAGTTCACCACTCGGATGGTAGGGCTGACTCTTTATTTAACATGTTTCAGGAAAGCGTGATAGAGGAAAGGCTCCACGCCAAGGCTAGCGATCGTCCCGCAGCCTCTTGTCATACCAAGTCCATTGCTTCGGGCTTGGTATTCGTCAAGTTCAGGATGTCAGTTCCAGTGTCTCGGGAAACGCCCGTGTGGAATGGTCTCCCTTCTAACTTAGAATAATCTTTGTCAGTATGTCTATGTAGAAACAATATTTGCACGAGCATGGGCTCGCGTTATGTTTTTTTTATAAAGTCATAAACAGATTTCTTTATTGTTATTTTTATTAATCGCTCCGTATTTGAATATAAGTTCAAATTTCTAAATAAAGAGAATTAAATAGTGCTCCTGGTGGGAAATAATTGTCCATGTGCCATCACGCCCTAAGTAAAGACTTAGGAAAAGTCGGGGCGTGACAGGTACAAGGTGCCCAAGTTTGATTTATTCGACGGGAAAGGGAATCCCCGTGCACATTTGAGGTCATACTGTGACAAGCTAATTGGAGTAGGAAAGAACTCAGCAATCATTATGAAGCTATTCATTCGAAGCTTGACTGGCGAGGCATTAGATTGGTATACCAGCCAAGATCCGCGAAAGTGGCACAGTTGGAATGCATTGGCCCAGGACTTTGTGGAGCGATTCAGGTTCAATACAGAAACCGTTGTAGACAGATTTTATTTGATGAAGCTAGAGAAAAAGTATATTGAAACATTTAGAGAGTACGTCATGAGATGGCGTTTGGAGGCGGCGAAGGTACAACCATCTATGGTAGAGAGTGAAATGACCACTCTATTTATACAATCTTTAAAGGATGCAACCTACTACGAGAGGATGATAAGCGTTATTGGACGTAGCTTTGCAGAAGTTGTGAAAATGGGTGACTTCGTGGAGGAAGTCATCAAAACAGGTCGAATTACAAACTTAGCAGCTTTGCAGGCGACAAACCAAGCAATCCAATCAGGTTCGATTGGGGCCATCACTCAGAGAAGGAAAAACTCAGTCTCGCCTGCTATTTTCACCCAGGAACATAAGCCAGATCAGCTCTCAATGTACCAAAACCCACCTCCTCAATCTTCATACTACAACCCAAATAATCAAAATCATGCACCTTACTACCAGTACCCACCTACTCCTTACCCCAACTACCATACACAACCTATATATAACACCTCCCAAGCACCCACCTATCCCGCAACATATCGACCTACGTACCCAGCCCAATCACAAAATCGAACGCATACTAAAAAGTCGGCCAAAACCTACACCCCTTTAGCCGAGCCTTTACCCCAGGTGTATGAGAAGTTAAGAGCTGCAGGGATACTTCAGTCAATCCCACAAAATATCCCCAACCCTACTCTCAAAGGGTATGATGAGACTAAGCGGTGTGCATACCATTCATGGGCCATCGGACATGACACCGGGGACTGCTATTCCCTAAAAAATAAGATTGAGGCATTAATAAAAGATGGTGTGATTCGATTGAAGGATGTCGCCCCCAATGTTCATGATAACCCTCTACCGAACCATGGCAACGCTGACGTGCACATATAGCCGTCAATGAAGAGCATGACTTGGAAGAGACCATCAGGTCGGTCCTAAGTGAAGAAAGAGTCGAGCATTCAGCTTCCATCACCTTTGCCGAGGAATTGATGCCCAATGATATCGCGAAGAAAAGAGACATTCCTTCTGCCAGAGTTTATGCCGCCCCTGATTCAATTCATGTGCCAAAAGAAGAAGATACTGACAGCAAAACGTGAAGACCTAGCCAGCCGCGATGCAGAGCAGGGAGGCGTCTTGGGAAATTAGATTTGCATCCCTATCCTGGTCCACCTAGAATCTAGATGAGAAGAGCATATTAGTTTAGCAGAATAATCGGAGTTCAAACTCGTATTTAAGCTTTAATAATGTTTTGCTTTTGTCTTACTGTAATGAACTACGTCATGACCTGATTCCATCGTGGGGATACGTAGGCGGCCTAAATCGGCTTCGGTCACACCATTAGGAAATTTTCCCTTCGTTTTAAAAATAACAAATACACATTTTTGGCATGATAGACAAGAAATCCTATTGAGACCTGCTTTAGGCCAAACGCCTTTGCATATTCAAAACTAGGACCATTAGCAACTGACTAAGATATAAAATCGGACAGGGGTTGCAGGTCCAAATAGGCCAGGCACGCATATGTCAAGAAGCAAAGCTGCAAAGTCAAATACGAATCGACCACCCCCCCCAAACTCACAAGTTTTCTTTGAGCGCAGGTTCTCCATATTAGCAGTAGCAGAAAGAAGCAGCGGAGACAGAAAAAGACCTCAACAATCAAAGTTTAAAATTCCGCAATAAAGTCTAGCGCATCAGCTCGGGCATAGAGTCAAATTGCAATCCATGCGGTGCACAAACGCACAACAAAGACATCAGGGCAATCCATACGGTTCACAAAATGCATTACAACAACATCTCAGCAGTTGCAGCATTTAGCATGTCCGCCCAAGGACAACATCTCAGCATTCACAGCATCTCACATATCATACAGGGACGACATCCCTACCTACAGAATCACATTTCTCATATATTTATCATTTTGTTTTAACAGTTATACACTAATTTTTCTCAAGAAGCTTGCAGGAGCATTTATTCTACAGGAGCATTTATTCTACGGGAGCATTAACAACACGTCCAGACAACGACGTCATCAGTACAACACATACAGGCAATGACGTCATCAGCACAACATGTTCAGAAAACGACGTCATCAGCACAACACGTCCAGACAACGACGTCATCAGCACAACACGTCCAGACAACGACATCATCAGCACAACGCGTCCAGACAACGACACCATCAATCACATCGTCAACACCATGATGCCATCAGTATCGTCAACACCATGACGCCATCAGCAGCAACGTCAACACCATGACTCCATCAGCATCGTCAACACCATGACGCCATCAGCAGCAACGTCAACACCATGACTCCGTATCAGCATCAACATAATGACGCCGCATCAGCATCAACACAATGACGCCGCATCAACTTCAACATAATGACGTCGCATCAGTATTAACACAATGACGCCGCATCAGCTTCAACACAATGACGCCGCATCAGCATCAACACAATAACGCCGCATCAGCTTCAACACAATGACGCCGCATCAGCTTTAACACAATGACGACGCATCAGCATCAACACAAAGACGTCGTCAACAGCATCTCCAACACGCAACCCAGAATAACATCTCTACCCTCATAATTGCATTTTTTTTACATATTCATGCATTAATTACTTTATCTTAGCAGTTACGCACTAATTTTCTTAAGCTTTAGCTTACATGATTCCCGATTTACAGGAACATTTGCAGCAAATCCGTGCAGAACTATATACATCAGCAATCGCAGCATTCGACAAACATTCACAACATCCAACAAGTCCGTGTAGAGGCTACATCAACATTCAACACGTCCGTGCAATGACGAAATCTCAACATTTACAGCATCGCATAAACACAACCGCCATCACATTTTACATGATAACATTTCTACTCACACTTTTACATTGCTTATAAATTCATGCATTATCGTTTTGCCTTAACAGTTATGCACTAACCTTTTGCTTAAGTCTTAGCATGCAGGAGCAGGAGCACAACGTGGATTTTCTCTTACAGCGAACCGAGACAATTTTTTGGGGAGCTAACCTCCCTAGCAAATGGCAGAAGCGGTCTCGAGCGTCGGTCCACTCATTCCACATCACCAATAAGCCCAGCATCTGCATAAGTCAATACCGGTACACCCCTAAATTCAAGCCAATTTATTTTTATTTTAACATCACGTCGATCCAGTGTCGTCATAATTCGACACTGGGAAAAATTTTGAGTCCTCGTTAGCCCGCCTTGGTGTTTGACCATGGTAGTCCAGTGTCATCATAATTCGACACTGGGACAAATTTTGAGTCCGCGCCAACCCGCCTTGGTGTTTGACCATGGTAGCCCAGTGTCGTCATAACTCGATACTGGGATAAATTTTGAGTCCGCGTTAACCCGCTTTGGTGTTTGACCATGGTAGCCCAGTGTCGTCATAACTCGACACTGGGACAATTTTGAATTTGCGTCAGCTTGTCTTAATTGCCCAGCATTTTTAGTTCTGAGGATTGAGACAAAATTGGCTATAAGTCAACGTCTTTGTCTGAAGACTCTTCCATCATCTCCATACAAAGAGGGACAAGTTGTTGACACTCAATTTTGACCCTCACATCCAATCATTAACTATAAAATTACACTAATTTTTCAAAATAAGTTTAACAATTTTATAATAATAAAATGCAACAATAAAACATTAGTACGTGCATAAATAAGTGATTTAATAATGGCATCGCATTTTACGTAGAGTATTAAGCATTTTTTGAGTCTCACGTATGCATTCACATAAATATTATTCATAATTTAAGCCCTATTCTATTTCCATTAATTCTTAATAATTTTAATAATAATAAATACATAGATAAATAAACAATTTAATAATGACATCGCATTATAAAATATTAAGCACTAATTAATAGCACGCCCACATTTATTATTGTAATAATTTAAACCCAAGCTAAGATTAATAAAGCACCTAAAGTCGTATTAAGATGATTTTATAACAATTTAAATCCCACTTATTTCCCATCAATTAAGCTTAATACCTAAAACTAACACTTAAAACTAACTCCTAAAACTAACCTTAAAATTTAGCCACAACATTTTAAATCCCAGCCCAACAATTCCCTTAGACCAAACCCGCTGACCCGGCCCAACTCCCCTCATCCCTTTATCACCCCCACAACCCTTAATACAAAACTAAAAGGGAAACCTAAAAAAAACTAAACCAAATGAACCCTAAAAAAAAAACGCAGCCGCCGCACCTTCACCTCTTCACCAACGCGTTCGCAGGATCCCCGCCGGATTTTTCGGTTGGGGAATACATAATCATAATATTTCCTTACCATAACCCTATCTGAATCGCACGAAATCAGTACTACAAATCTCCCATTTTCGTTTTGGTAAATACCAACCAAAATCGTAATCAAATCTCCAAAAATGGTACTTAAAACGTAATAAATCAGCCCTAAGAACTTTACCAAAACTGAGAACCCCAAATATTAGCTATAAACACAGAAGATATACACATGCAATGGGGAGATCGAAAATTTGGCTAAAAAGCATCGGAGAATGAGAGGGCGAGGGCAGGAACACCATTTCGAAACCCTTTCTTTCCTTGCAATACCAGTTTAAGAGCCAGTAACCCTTCTTCAAGCGAAAGCTCTGTTTTTTTTTAATTCGCATAGCAACACCTTCCGAGTGGATCGACGACTTGATACGCTGCCTCGGTTCGCTGTCCGGAAAAGGTCAGTAACATCGAACTCTTCTCATATTTTCCTTGTATTTTGTGAATCTGTCGGTGTTTTATCGTTAAGGGTTCAAGTATGTTTGGTTTTCTGTTAGATAAATAAATAGGCGTACACATAGTATAATTCTGATTAGTCGATATGATTCTAAAAATATGATTTTGTCGCTTGATCTATGTGTGTTAATATTGTATGATTAAGAAGCGTCGTGTGACGATGGTTTGACTTGGGGTCTGCTGGAACATCATTGATCGGTGTATTTTATATACACATTTTGAGTCATTTATAGTTAGTATTTTACTCATTTTATTTATGCTTAGTATAGTATTAAGGTCGTTTTCCTTTCTTTTGTGTCACAGCGGTCAGAAATGGAGAAATGACGAAAAGAAGATGAAATGAGCTTAATTGAGATGAAATTGCACACTTAAAGGGGCCAATAAATGAAGTCTAAGAAGTCCCGGGAAGTATAGAAAAGATCAAACAAAGCTCAGATGAAAACTGGACGACGAAACGAAGAACCGCCGAAAAAACGCCACCGGCGCCGCGGCTCCTGGCAGCAGCGCCGCGGCGCCGACCACTGAAGTTGTCCGAAACTCTCTAAGTTTCAGGCATCGTGGCGCCCGACTGCAGGGCCACGGTGCCGACGCGGTATTTTTGACGTTTTGGGCCGAATTTGACACGTTTTCAGGGTTCAAAGGGGATAACTTTTCCTACTTACATAATGCCTAACCCTTGGCCTAAAGGATTTTTGGCCTATAAATAGTCTCTACATCATTAGGGATTCATCCATCCATTGTACATACAACAAAACTCTAGGAGGCGAAGATTTGAGACCTGGTTCAAGTATTTTCTTTTCTTTCTCTTTTCTTTGTTTATTTCAGTTCATGTATGGAGATTGTATTAGTTATTAGCGTGACTATGGCTAGGAGCTAATCACTTTATTAGGGATTTTATTGTGATTCACTTGAAACTCTATTCATGAATTAATATATTAGTTTGGTTTCTTCTTCACTTGTTTAAGATTTATTCAATAGTTGTTTTGATTGCTTGATAATTAACTGATCACTAGTTATCATCACTTATATGAGTTCTAATCGAAATCCGAAAGGGAAGATTGTGAATATGCTATAGTTGAATAAACATAGGTTTAAATCGTGGACGAAAGTACCCCGATACTTGTGTAGTTTAATAAGTTATTGCTCTTAATCCTCCTTTGTAGTCAATCTTGTCATCGAAAGATAGAAGGGTTCTCCATTGGGGTTGAGTGTTTATATTACCTTAACATGAGTATAAAACGGTCTAGCTAACCTGCTATCTTAACGTAGAAGAAGAAGTTAGTCTAATTGTATTAAGGATTGAATAGAGTGGATAATTGATGATCTTGGAAGCCCTAATTCTCCATCATAACTGATTTAAATCAAAGTATTTTCATAATTAGTTTATTTCCTGCATTATTAGTTTAGAATTCCAACTCAATTAACGTTAACCAAATAGAAACTAAAGCATAGATAATCGGTACTTGAAAACCAGTCCCTGAGGACGATATTCGGTCTTACCTAGACTATATTACTTGTAACGATACGTGCACTTGCGTTAAGCGTGTGTATAAATCGCACATCAATCATCTCGACTATACTGAACTTGTTTAGAAGTATCATTATGCGTAATATATAACTTGAACATGATTTATATGCCTAATTCAGATAAAATGGTTTGGCCTATATAAAAAATGCCATATTTGCTTGCTTGCTTGTCCATTGTCGTGTCCACCATGTTCACCAAATTAATCATGTTAAAACGAAGCTCCCCTGGGTGGATTCCGCCTCTGTTTATATAAGCTTTGATCGTATAATTGCATAGGCATGTTAATTAAGTGATAAAGGAGGATTTCAGTTTAGTCATGAATGTTTAAAGTAGGTTTGGGTGAGATGACTTTCGTATTTATCTAAATCGGTCCTGATATTTGTCCCTGCATACTATTAGAGTTCCTCCTTCAACTCACTAGTCTTAATATTCGTCTCTGAACAATTCATATGAAACATATATATTGTATGTATAGTCTGAACTTCTAGTGCACATCAACCTCCCTATGTGTGTATAAATATGGGCTTGCATATACATGAATAAGAATATTTATCAATAGGGTCATCGTTTGTTTAAGTCTGGAATATTTGTTTAGGTGTATCTGTTGGTTACCGCATATTATATGTCCTGCTCCAACCCAAATATAGAAAGATTAATGAGGCTTATTGATCCTATTAAACTGTTGTGATTGACGTGTATGCTCAGTGTTTTAGTTAATCCTATCAAGCATTATTTGGGTACATACTAATCCTTATCTTTCTTTTGTTTACATGAAATACATCGAAGCAAAATGAAGAGTCTCATGGCGAGACTCATCATGAGCCGCACCGCATGAACACCCGCATCTGCGTCCACCGCATTCCCGCTTCAGAATTTCCTAAGACAAAATAGGACAAGATGACGTCGTCATCCATCTCAACTCCTCTTACTCTCTTAATCTCATTGCCGCATTCGTGTCTTTTATTATTTGTAATTATATTATCTAAATTTGTAATTAATAGGAGAGAGAGAACAATTAGTCTTTGGATAAATGAATTGGGAGGGTAGTTTTAAAACTGGAAATACACTTCTAATTTACTTATCCTAGACTTATCATGCACATCTAAACTTTTGCCTAACAATTTAATTTGCATATCTTATCATGAAATTTAGGCATAAATTCTTCTCAATTGCAAAATTAAGTATCTTTATGCATCATGTCATATTTAGGTTAATCAAGATTAAGTTAGCAAGTAAATATGTGTATTTAATTAATAAATCGACTTTGCACCATTTTTATAAATAATACCCTTTAAACTTTATGTATATTTTACAGAATCAGTCTTATAAATCTTTTATCGAAAAATGCATTATTTTATAAAATACTTGCAGCATCTTTCTAAACATACATTTTCTCTAACATAATAATCAACCTAGGTTTGACCGGACAACCGCAAGTTAGCGGATCTTAGAGGGTGCCTAATTCATTCCCTCTAGATTAATAAAGAACTCTTACCCAGAATCTCACACTAGTTTGCAGACCATAATATGGAGTTAATGTTGACTTTAACCTAGTTGACATTTAGGTGTCCTAATTCACCAAAACTAATTAGGTAGCGACACCGCGAACCCTTTAGCATTTTTAGCACCTTTTAGCATTTTATTTTATTTTTTCTAACCTTTCTAAGCAGGAGTTAGAATATGTCGCGGTCGAAAAAGGACGTGACAGAAATGGCGACTCCGCTGGGCCCTTTAAGCGTTATTTTAGCTTTTTACACTTTTTAGCATTTTAGCAACCTCGTTAGCATTTTTAGCACCTTTTAGCATTTTATTTTTTCTAACCTTTCTAAGCTAGTTAGAAATGTCGCGGTCGAAAAAGGGCGTGACAATGATTTCGAACAGACGACAGGTAATATAACCCCTAATTCCTATCCTCAGACTTTTGCATCTTCGAGCCATAGTGTCGGCAGAGGATTCACGTTTCCCCATCACCACTATTGACAAGTCCCCCAATTTTTAGAAACCCTAATTATTCTTCATCACCCCCAACCCTAACTGGAACCATTGTCCGCACCCCGAAAACCCCAAATAACCCAAGAACTCTAAACCCAAAATCAATTTTCCTGAATTCGACAATATTAATCCGAGGAGCTGGTTGAGAAAATGTGAAAAGTTTTTAAGATATACAGTATTCCGGAAGGAGAAAAGCTGGGTTATGCTTTAGTACATATTGGAGATAAGGTTGACTTATGGTTGGATGGGTACACATTGCACCTGAAAGGAACCATGACTTGGAGTCTGTGTTGAGGTGTGTTGGAGGTTTGGACGATTGAGAACTTAAGATGTTGTTGAAGAATTCAATAAGCTAACACAACATGGCACTATTGACCAATACCAAAGCAGGTTCGATGAGTTACTTAGTCATATGGCGATATTGAATCCTTTACTTAATGAAGCACATTGCGTTGCTAGTTTTATCAGTGGCTTTGTTTTGCGCATCCAACAACTGAAAGAGTTTGCGGAGAAGGGTTGAGTTGCGTAATAGCAGATTCGTAGGTCAAACCTGAAATCAAACCCTTAGTTAAATTAGTCAATCCTGCCACTGTTTTGGATGCCTATGAAGTAGCCGAATTGTATGAAGAATCCTTTAAAGCTCTCACACCTTTTATTACCACCAGATATGCTTCACAAGGTACCCCAAAACCAATAGCCACTACCTACCAAAAATACCAAACCAATCCCACAAACAAACCACATCAGAACCAAAACTATCAAAACCCTCTCAAACTAACTTATTCTACTCACAAACTACCAGCCAGACCTCCATATAAACCAAACAACCTTCCCCCTCACCTGAAACTTTGAGAGAACAAGGATTGTGTTATAAATGCAAGGAAAAGTACACCCCTGGTCACCAATGCAAGAACATATGGTTACATGCTATGAAAGGTATGGAGATAGATGGGGAAGAAGATCAACAAGAGGAATTTGTGGATGTGGGAGAAACCTTAGAAGAACCAGTGGATGAACAAGCCGAAGTCTCTGTGAATGCTCTTTTTGGTTTAAATACCACAAAACGGAAAGTGTCGACCATAAAGATCATAGGTTATGCTGGAAAAGTATCCTTGACTATACTCATCGACAGTGGCTCCACTCATTCGTTTATAGATCCTTATATCATTTAGAGGTTAAACTTACCAAGACAACCTCTGAAGAGGCCACTGAAAGTGAGAGCAACCAATGGACAGGAAATGATTTGCCATTTCGAAAGTCCTTCATTCAAGTGGCAGATGCAGGGTAAACAATTCTGTTACAAACTAAGTCTCTTAAGGGTAGGGGATGTGACATGATACTTGGCATGTATTGGATAGATGAAGTGGCACCAATCACACAGCTTAAGCTTCTTATACAATGGTGAGATGATCACATTATATGGAGATCAAGAGGAGACTGAAGTCACAACCATTGGAGTAGAGAAACTGAAGAGAATGCTGCAATGTGGCACATGTGAAATTGTAGCTGAAGTTGCAGTAATGGGAGCAGATAAAAAGGTTCCAAGGGTGACTACTGCTATTTATAGGCTACTGCAAAAATACAAAGAAGTGTTCCAAGAGCCCACTAAGTTACCACCAAGGAGAGGATGTGATCACATGATTAATCTTATCCTTGGAGCCAGCCATTCAACCTGAGACCCTATAGATATTCCTTTAACCAGAAGAATGTTATTGAATCCATAATCACTAGAATGTTGAAAGCTATAACTGTGGTTCCTAGCAACTCAACTTTTGCCTCACCTGCACTTGGAGGCTATGTATTGACTACAAGAGACTCAACAACTTAACAGTCAAGAATAAATATCCCATTCCCATGATAGAAGACTTGTTAGATGAGCTATCTGGGGCACATATCTTCTCCAAGGTAGACCTGAGGGTTGGATATCACCAAGTGAGAATGAAAGAAGGAGAAGAATACAAAACTGCATTCAGAACACACCATGGTCTATGAGAATTCAGGGTAACGCCTTTTGGTTTAACTAATGCACCTGCCACCTTTCAGTCACTCATGAATAATGTTTTCAAGGATCAATTGAGGAAGTTCATATTGGTGTTCTTTGATGATATACTGGTATACATCAAGATCATGGAGAAGCACTTGATACATTTGGAAAATGTTCTGCAATTACTCCAGGAAAACCAATTGTATGCCAAGATGAGTAAATGTGAATTTGGGCAGTCGCAGATAGAATACTTGGGGCATCTCATTACAAACTAGGGGGTGAGTACTGATCCAAGTAATGTCAGTACAATGTTAGACTAGCCACAACCACACACCATCAAGGAATTGAGACGATTCCTGGGATTAACTGGATACTATAGAAAGTTTGTAAGGAATTATGCCCATATCAGCAAGCCCCTGACAAATTTGTTAAAGAAGGGAGAGTTTGGATGGAACCCTGAATCAGAAGCAACATTTAATACCCTGAAAGCAGCTATGTCAAGCACCCCTGTGCTAGCATTACCAGACTTTACCAAACCTTTTATATTAGAGATTGATGCTTGCAATACTGGTATTGGTGTTATGTTGATGCAGGACAGAAGACCCTTGGCTTTTATGAGTCAAGTGTTGAGTAAGAAACACCAAGGGTTATCCACTTATGAAAAAGAGCTGATAGCACTATTACAAGCCGTGGACATATGAAGACATTACTTACACCCCCACCATTTCATCATAAAGACTGACCATTTCAGCCTGAAATTCTTGCAAGAGCAGAAGATAACTACTTCACTACAACACAAGGGACTCACTAAGTTGATGGGGCTAAGCTTTGAGATCCAATACAAAAAAAAAGAGCTGAAAACATAGTAGCTGATGCATTGTCCAGAAAGGATAATCAGAAGGGGCCAAGAAAGGGCACAAATACAAAGCAGTGCCTAATTTTAACACAAGTACAACCAAAGTGGATAGAAAAAATACTGAATAGTTACAAAGGGGATCTTCAGGTGCTCCAGATAATTACTAATCTTAGCACAAATCCAGACTCTAAGTCAGAGATGTCACAACAAACAGGATTGTTGAGGTACAAAGAAAGAGTTTGTGTGGGTCAAAATGGAATCCTGAGACAGGACTTAACAAAGAATCTACACAAGTCAGGACTTGGAGGACATTCAGGAGTATGGGCCACTTATCAAAGGCTTAAAGCAGTCTTTTATTGGCCAGCCATGATAGAGCATGTGAAAGATGTGGTACAGGAATGTGAGGTCTGCCAGAGGTGCAAAGATGAACAGGTTGCCTACCCAGGCTTGCTGCAACCCCTACCAATATCAGAAGGAGCATGGGAACACATCTTCATGGATTTCATTGAAGGGCTACCCAAATACGAAGGGAAAGACACTGTGTTAGTGATTATCGACATATATATCAAGTATGCTCATTTTATTGCTTTGGCACATCCCTTCACAGCACCTCAAGTAGCCAAGTCATTCTTGGATAACATATACAAATTACATGGGTTACCCAAGAGTATAGTATCTGATAGAGATAAAAGTGTTCCTTAGTAATTTTTGGAAGGAAATATTCTGGTTACTACAAGTGCAGCTATGCTTCAGTTCAGCATATCATCCACAGACAGATAGTCAAACTGAGAGATTAAATAGATGCTTGAAAACTACTTGAGATGCATGACAAGCCATAAGCCAAAAGAGTGGCACAAGTGGTTGGCACAAGCTGAATTCTAGTACAACAGTAATTACCATTCAGCACTAAAAATTACCCCTTTCAAGATTTTATATGAGTATGATCCGCCACAGTTAACTTTTGAACTCATTGCCAAAACTAAGGTGGACATTGTTGATCAAATACTTAGAGAGAGACAGTTGATGGCTAAGGTATTGAAGGAAAATCTTACCAAGGCACAGAACAGGATGAAGGTCAACGCAGACAAAAAAAGAACTGAGAGGGAATTCACTGTTGGTGATTGGGTGTTTTTGAAGCTACAACCTTATCGACAAACATCTATAGCCTTAAGGAAGAACCTCAAACTTGCATCCAGATTCTATGGCCCTTACCAAATTATCCAGAAACTGGGACCAGTGGCTTATAAATTAGCACTTCCAGTTGGTGCCAAGATACATCATGTATTCCACATCTCACCGTTGAAGAGAAGAATTGGAGACCATCTGATCCCATCGATTGATCCCCCATATTGTTCAGATGAAGGGCAACCGTTGGTAGCACCCGTCGTAGTGTTGGATAGAAGAATGGTAAAAAGAGGAAACAAGGCTACCAAACAGGTGTTGATTAAATGGGCCAATTTACTACCGGAAGAGTCCACTTGGGAGGATTATCAATTCATCAAATCCCAGTTTCCAGAGTTTGAAGTGGATTAGAGTAAGCATTGTTTGAAGGAGCATGTAGTGTCACAATACTATAATTGTGACATTAGCTATTAATGTCACTTAAGTCCCCAAGTTGTACTAGTTATATTTTTAGCCCCCATGTTTTAGTTATTGCACTTTTTATTTCTTGTAAGGCTTAAAAGCCAGTTGCTACGCTTTTATGAATTTATTCAGAAATATTATCTAAACTTCTCTCTCTTTCTCTTCCCCCTTTTCTCCCTTCGATCCAAACCCTAGTAACAGGCACGAGCTCCTGTTACATAGAACCACGTTGTGATGGTGGTCACAACTATGGTACCCACTCCCGTCGATTCGACCTCCGACTCTCTTCTTGTTTCTTTTTCAACACTTTTCATCCCACTAACTTTGGTCTCTGAGTCATGTTGGTTACGTAATCTTATTTTAGAGCTCTATTGTCCTATTCAGAAAGCTACCTTGGTGTATTGTGATAATGTTAGTGCCATCTACCTTTCTGGTAATCCAGTTCAGCACCAGCGCACTAAACATATAGAGATGAAAATCCACTTTGTTCGAGAAAAGGTAGCTCGAGGACAAATACGCGTCTGCCATGTCCCTTCCAGATATCAAATTGCAGACATCTTTACAATGGATCTTCCATCGGTCCTTTTTGAAGATTTTAGAGACGATCAACAGACGAAGATCGCCTCACATGATCATGCGTGTGTGTTAAATATACACATGATATACATGGACATTGTATGTATATTGAGTATAGCCGACAGGCCTCGTCCAGCCCAGTCCGTGACGTCCAGTCCAGTCTGTGTAGATTGAATTATGGTATATTTTATATATTACACTTGTATATTAATTAGTCTTGTTAGGGGTGCACAAAAGGTTAAAACCGGACGACGAACCGGGCCGACGATCGAACCGACCGACCAAGACCGAAATCGAGATTACTAGACCGAATTTCTCGATCCGGTCGAGTCATTTTTGGTCCTGGTCCGGTCTATCGACCGACTTACACCCCACTTCACCACTTCTACCCCCGGCCACTTCAAATTTCATCCACCCATCCATTTCTCCCCGCCAAATGACGTATTGACATATCAAATATAGGTTGTAAATTGATCAAACTTTATACTAACTTTGCGCTTGGACGTCCGTTTTACCTAAAAAAAAAATTATTTCGCGTATTTTTTCGATACTGGGATGGCCAAACTGATGAAGCTGTTTGATTCCGCCGATTTTTCCAAAAATGTCCATCTTTCCCTTTTCAAATCTAAATATCTCGCGATGTACAATTGATTTCAACGTAAAAATTTCGTGGCACCGCGTCCGAGAATGTCAATTTCAGTATTGGAAATTCAATTTTTTTTAAAAAAAAAAACGTCCCCGAAATCCGACCCGACCCGGAATTATATAATATTATATATTAGAAATTATATATATTGGAATTATATAATTAAATATATATTATAAATTATACATATTATATATGTTAAGAATTATATAATTCAATATATATTAGGAATTATATATATTATATATATTATAAAAAATAAAAAAAATCGGTCCGGACCGAACCGAACCTGTACCGGACCGAAAACCGAAAACTCAAATTATGAGGATCGAAGACCGGACCGAATTTCTCGGTCCGGTTCGGTCCGGTTCAATTTTTCGGTCCGGACCGATTTTTGTGCAGCCCTAGTCTTGTAGTCTTATCATAATTGTATGATTAGTCTTCAAATAAAATAGAGATTTAGATGTAGAATAGAAAAATGATTTTCCTATTATAACTTGTATATATACACCTTTAATCAATAAGAAGAATGAAGAGATTATTTATTTCAATATGCTCGTCTTATCTCATCACGTTCATCTGGATGATAGTCCAGAATGGGTATTCTTTCCTTTGGATCTGCCGGTAAAAAATCCAAATCTACTCCTTGCTTTTGTTTTTTTAGCAGAATGATGATTTTCTTCTATTTAGTTCAAGTTTTCTTCGACGTGAGGAGCATTCTGAGCGGATGAACTTGATTGTGGCAACTTGGACGATACATGAGAGAAATTGAATTTTGAAACTGGATTTCCAAATTAGAACAATAATATAACATATATATTTAAGCTTACATTTCAAGTGAGAAACAAAGATGAAGTGCTATCACTGGCCTGGAAGCAAACTTCAAGTTTGGATTCCACATTACCAGAATATCAAACTAACTCCACAATCAGTTGAGAAGAAGCCAACAATAAACAATTTACTTTTTGACATGTTCCACCATATTTACATCTTTAAAATAATTTCACTAACATCTACTACAGAAGAACTATAGTGTTATTTTTCGATGAGGTGGGTTGACACCATGTGGGTCCTTCCCTCTACCAAATCCTGCCAACCAACATCAAAGCTAGTAAAGCAATGACGAACTGTAATTTCAGATCATGACGTGCATGTTCAAAGATTCAAATCATCTTTAATTTTGAAAATAAAACATAAGACTTTTAGGGGGTGTTTGGTTCGGGGTAAACATGAAAGAGAAAGGGAATGAAGGAATGAAATTATCTTTGTTGTTGTTTGTTTGACATTATTTTTTCATTCCCTTTACCCATTTTCCACTTTCATTCCATTTTCTTGATTCCCTCCACCTCCTAGGTATTTGGATTCCCTTTCTCCAACCTGGACTCCGGATCTTGGACCACTCGGACCACCTCGAACCCCCGACTCCGGACTCGGAATCCCGGACCACCCAGAACCAAATATGTAGGGACAATCAGGGTAATTTTTTTCTTTTTCATTCTATTCTCTTACTGGATTTCATTTCGTTTACACTGCGCGAACCAAACACACCCTAAAGTTTTATTGCTAGGATGATTAATTATTATTTTATTAATGTGGACTAGAGTAAGTTTACTTTGACATTTTGTGAAGGGTACTCATTCACAAATGCCCTTATTTCGGGTGGTCTCTAATTTTTCCCCTTAAACTGTTATCTTTTTTTTTTGTCCTTCACCATTTTTTACGCTGGGTAATTTAATTTTTGCAAAACATAATTTATGTATAACTTCGAGATATGTATCATAAAATTCACATAAATTATGCTGGATAATAAAAACTTTCAACACTCAACATAACATAAAAAACAATATAATTTAAGATTTTGCTTTACAATTTTTACGTTAACTTCGACATATCATAACTACATAAATTATGCTGGACAAGACATAATTTTCAACACTCAATATAATCTGAAAAAAATATCACCTGCCACATAACTTAATTCCTGCATAATTTATGTCGAGCGAGACAAAAGTTCAGTTTCGAAGATAAAAATGTTATAGAAACTATGTCAAAACAGATTTAAATATTTTCTTTAAATAAGTAGTAAGGGCAAAAATTAAATTTCATAAATATGAGGGGCAGAAATTAAAGACTGGTGCGTTTTTAAGGGAATTTCGTGCATTTGTTTTTCAAAATAACCCGTTTATATGTTTTTAACTTCGTATTATATACAAGTTTGAATAATAACACTCATACATTAGGAGTTTTACTTAACAATAAACAATAATAATTTCTTTCTTCGAAAAAATGCGTGTCGGTTTACAAGTTTTTATAGAGAGTAATTACTTCTTCAAATGAAATGCTATTTCACAATTTCTTAATTAAGGAAGGTGGTATTACACATTATTAGAGTATAATAAACATGATAGGTCTTATTTAGTGAAGGCAGAATACGGAACTAGCTTAGTAATTTATTGTATCCATATTTGAAGGACAACTCCATCAAATTCAAGAGGAAGAAATAAACACATAAAAATAAATCAATTTAAGACTAAACTGGTGCACAACTTTTAGTATTTTATTTTATCATTTTGTGTGTTTGAAGACCAAGTTACATATAGAAACATCTTATTTCTTTAGTCAAGTTGAAAGACCAGGCAACGCCCCAAAAAAATAAAAGACAAAGTATATGGTATTTACTAGGACTGGTCAGTGGGCCGGGCCGGGCCTACCGGGTTGGGTTTAGCGGGATCGGAACGGGGTCGGGGCGGAGAAGAGGGGCGGGGTCGAGCCGCGCAGTTGGCGGGTCGGGTCGGGCGGGACCATACGTGTCGTCCGCCCCTGGCCCCACAAGTGGGGCCTGACGGACGGTCAAGCGGTTTTTTTTTTTTTTTAATTTTTTCACTAAATTAAAAATACTAAATTACTAACAAAGTAACATTAACATATACTTGTCATATATTCATATACATATACTATAATATTATAGACTTATAGTATTATAATTATAGTATTATACTCATATATATAATATATTTATAAAGTATAAAATTTAAAGTATAAACTATAAAGTATAAACTAAATAATTAAACAAAGACAAGAAGAGTGTAAAAAAAACATCCCAAGGCTGTTTTTGTGCCTCTTATATTATTAATTATTTCATTGAAATATACAAGATTCAAAATTACAACATTGTAGTGTACTGTTGTTGAAAAAAATTGCAAAAGACATAGAAAAATTTAAAAATTGCAATGAAATAAATTACCAATTTGAAAATATTTTTTCTAGTTTCTTTATAATTTCTTGTGGTTTTTCGGTTGGAATTGGTATATCTTGGTCAAATTGTTCCACGTCGCTACTCATACCTTCAGATAAAATGTTGTTGTAGTTGTCGTCTTCTTCTTCGTTAATCTGTCGATCAGACCTTCTTCGCCTCCGCCAGATTCCAATCTCTGAATAGTACCGCCATCTCCAAGCCGCCTCCGCTAATGAGTGTCCAGGTTTCCTATTTGAAATCTGCAGAAAAAGCGCTTTCGTGCGATTGATGGCGCTTGAATGTTCAAAATATCTCGCCATCATTGAAAGTGTCGGAAATGTCTTCTCATTCTGCGTCAATATTTCATGAGTCTTCCTTTCCTTCTTCATTGATAATCGCTTGGTAAGGTAAATTACCTGCAAAACAAAAACATCGAACTCGCTAATTTGGTTAGCATCACATTATCGCACATTCTATTTCGAGGCTTTCAATAGAATTAATACTAGCCCCGTAAACAAAGATGTCTTTTTTAGTGTGTTGAAGAAGAAGATGGTACAAAAGTCGGGTTACTAGCACTTTCTTCTTTGTAATGCCGATATACTTTTTGCATTCATCTTCTACGCTATTCAACACTTCTTCTAGCGTTTGTTCAATAGGTGGCTCAACATTTAAATTTTTGGGAGTGGAGGTGGTAGTGCGTCCATACATGTATAAATATTTTCAATAAGACTTTTACAACCCTCTACTTTAATAGTCGGGTTTAATACAAAGACCAATAATATAAATAGGAATAGGAATAAAATATTTCTTTAATTTCATAAACATTTTTTAATAAGCGCCTTATAAGGTGTTTTCCCATATATTCTTTAAGAAGTAAAAATATTATAGCTATATAAAACAACATAGTTGAAATAGTAGGATAATATAAAGTAGAAAATTCTTTTGTTGCTCGTTGAAAATTTTCTAGAAATACAATAAGTTCTCTAATTTTGTCCCAATCATTATCCACAATCATATCATTTGGATTTTGATTATGGGCGTTAAAAAATAAAATGATAGGTTTTCTATAGTCATAAGCAACAACTAGTCGGTCATATAAAGAATTCCACCTAGTTGGTACTTCTTCGGGAATTTTTCTGTAAGATAGTCCACAATCGTGACAAGTTTTTTTATATTCTTTTCTCCATTGAATTCTATTATTTTTAAAAATTAAGTGTATAGCAAATTGTATTTTTTCAAGAATATCTTGAAAAAGTGAAAGACCATCCTTTACAACTAAGTTATAAATATGGCACGCACATTTGATATGAAAATGTTTTGGAAAAGACGGAGTTAAAACATCTCTTAAAATACTAATAGCAAAATTGTTAGAAGATGCATTATCTAATGTAATACTCATAACTTTATCGCTATTAAAGTAATAATCGCAGATCAATAAATATTTTCTCAAATAAACTCACCAAATGCCTACTATCTATATATCTATATGCTAAAATACGTTTTTGCATAGACCATTTATAATCTATCCAATGACAGATTACCGTTAAATAATCATGGCTGTTAGTACTACGACCTATATCAGAAGTTAGAGCGACTTTGCAATTTAAATGATATAATGCATAACGTAAATACTGTTGATATTCATGTGCAAATTTAAATACATCTCTTTTAACAGTTGATATAGAAAAACCTTTATAAGCAGGATTATACATATCTCTAATATAATGAATAAAACCAGGAGATTCAGGAAATGAAAAAGGCAAACCCTCCACAGCAACTAATTTTGCTAGTGCTTCCCTATCTTTATGTTTATCGTATTTAGGGCCTACAACTCCCCCCGTCATAGGGTTAATTTGACCATGTACTTTATCCGGGACAGTATGTGAACCTTGTCCCGATTGAGAGGACGCTTGCTCACCATTTTTTTCAATCATGTATTGGACATGCAAGGCTTTGTGTTTTTGCAATAGGTGTCTTCCTAAACCCCCCGTCCCACCATAACCTTGTCCAGTTTTAAAAGAATAAACATTTTTACAAGTTTTACATACAGCTACTTGATTCGGCGTCCTCACAAAATATTTCCATACAACCGATTTTAATGGTCGCTTTGTGGACCTGCCTCATAGTAGGGGTTAGAGGCATTTCACTAAATGGTGTATCATCATCTTCATTAGTAGGTGTATCATCATCTGTAGTGTCATCTAAATTAAAATCTTCTTCATTTGAGGATAATCATTTGTGTCAAGATCATATGGTATTTGAAACAGTTCAGGATCTATAAAATCATCTTGTCTAGAATACTGTAAGAAGTACTTGCCCTCATACCCGCCTCCTACTGTAAGAAGACTTGCCAAAAACACTTTTACTCTTTTCATGGTAATAAATAGTTAAAGACTTAAAGATAATGAAATTAAATGTGCTAAATGAAATAAAAACAAAATAATAATTTAATGAGAGAACGATCGTACCAAACGACGTAGAGTCGACGTGTAATCGAGAGGTTGAAAATTGAAACTTTGCTCGATAGATAATCCTCGTTAGTTGTCAACTTCACTCTCAATTCTCAAATTAATAAATAGATTGAATATGTAGTAGACAATGTTGTATAGAGAATAGAGATTGATTGATCGAGAGATTAGAGAGTAGAAAGTTTTGTGAAAATAATAAGAGGAGGAAATGAGGTATTTATAGTTGGAAAATTGGGTTAAAGTGTAAATATAATAATTTAGGGGTTAAAAATAAATATAAAGGGGGTAGGGGGGGCTGGGGGAGGGGGGAAGCCAAAAATGGCCGTTGTCTAACTACCAAATAAATGGCTAGACAACGGCTATTTTCTCGCAAAGCGGCGGTCGGGCGGGATCGGGGCTGGGATCGACGGTCGGGCGGGACCATACCCTGTCCCGCCCCGGTTCGAGCCCCGGTCCCGCTTTTTTTTTTTTTTACCGGGGTCGTGTCGGGGTCGGGTCGGGACCGGGACCGGGACGGGGTCGGGTCGGCCCGGCCCACTGGCCAGCCCTAGTATTTACTCATGCTGATTTCGTTTAATTTTATGTCTATGTTTCAGTTGTCCCTGTCTTTTATATATACTATATAATTCTCATTAAACCACCGTTTAATTTATCAACTATGCAAAACAAACTAAGCGGAGAGGACTAGACCGAAACCTCCAAAAAAAATATAATTTGTGACAACATATATACTGTATGAATACATTTTTTGTTTATTTTCCATCTAGGACAGGTTCTACATGGTACTGGAGTCTCAAGGTTGAGTTGATTGCAATATCTCCTAAATTTGTATTTCATTAATCCTTTCGCGGTGATTTTTCACGAAATATAATGTTCTGGTTGTAGTTGTCCTCGTCCATTTTCAGCTTTCAACTTTGAAGTATATAAAATTACTTTAAATCTCTTAAATAATGATAATGTTTTGCTTGTATTAGTATTCTTTTGTGGAAAATATATATTGTATATCACTACCAGAAAAATGACCTATTGGTCAACAGACATTTATGACATTTGTGTGATAGATATTTAAACTGTCATAAAATTATGACAATCATATAATAGTTATTTGTACTGTCACCAGGCCCAATATTTGGGCATAAATCCAAATAGACCCAACCCTCATTTCCATTTTCTCCCTTCCACGATTTGGAACCATAGAGCCGCTTTCGTCTTCATTGCCATGAATGGCAAAGCAAGACTGACCATTCATCTGCTTGTTTCGCACAGATGTTGCAAAAGCCAAAGATGGCAAGAGCCTTAATCTATAATATCATGCAACTTCAATTATATCATAAGAAGAAGAATTTTATCTTAATTTGAGCCCAAAACAGTTTATGAAAATCGGCCACTGCTCCAATTTTCTTGCCCAATTTTACCATTTATTCAACTCCAAATTGACATGCATGAATTCTACAAGTTTAATCCATCATTCCTTATGTTTTTCTTCCTTAAATTTCCTCTTAATCTGGAATTTCTTGGCTCAAATTCGGAGCAGCGTTTTTTTTTGCTCACTGTTTTCCTTTTTTTTTTTGTTTCATTGGCTTTATAATTTTGTAGAAGACTTGCTCTTGAGAGAATAAATGAAAGCTTCAATTTCGCTATGGTAATGGGGGTGGTTCACGTCTGAAAGGGAAGAGGAGAAGAGTGAGGGCTAATTTGAAATAAAAGAGTTTAGAGATGAAAGGTTGGAGGGTTTAATTAAAAAGCTGAAAATTATATCCAATGTTCGAATCTTACTTCTTTAATGACGTTCTTAAGTATCGCCTTAAACTTACGAGGTGTAACAGTTCACTTGAGCTAATTCGGTTGTACTTCAGTACTATCCTTCAATAATGCATGTGCTGAGAATTTGCTGAAGCTAATTGGACTCAAACCTACAGAAGGTGATTACTAAAGTTAGTTAGTTTCCAGGCAGGCTCTCCTAACTTCTGGTTAATCACTACATATAGTAACATTCTAATTCGAATTCTGATGCTTACTCATACTTGGCATTCATATTTTTTTACAGCCGAATTGAGTTAAACCGATTGATTATTGCTTATATGTCAATCATATTTTTTATGCATCTTATAATTTAATTTTTACCTATTTTTTATATATCAATGTCTTTTTAGGTTATGTTGTTCTTGTTAAAGTTGCTATGTTCTATCTTTCATTATTTTTTTTACTCTTTTGGGTCACAGTTGATAGGATGAGTTAATGTATCTACTTGACGTTTGGTGGAAAGTTTAAGGGGCTATATATGTATTTCCCCCAAATGCTTAAGTCCCAAATTGAACTTCAACACACACGATTTTGATGAGTATTGAATGTTAGTGCTAATTGTGTAAAGGTATTAATTACAGGTTGGTTTTCTGGTTGATTTTATATCACATGCTGCTATTGTTGGTTTCATGGCTGGTGCTGCCTGTGTTATTGGACTACAACAGCTCAAATCACTGCTTGGGATTTCAAACTTTACAAACAAGACTGATATCATATGTGTCTTAACTTTTATCTGCAACTCAATGCATACTGTAAATTAATTTGTTCTTTTTTGTCTTCTTCATTCTTTCTACAACATAATATTTGTGTTTTTTTTTCAACAAGTGAGCTAATTTCACTGTTTGTTTTGGCAGTTGAGTCCTTTTAGCTTTATAATTGGGAGTTCATTTCTGATTTTCATTCTTTCCACCAAGTACTAACTGGTAAGTAACTATATCCTTTATAATTGTAGTTACTCCCTGTTACTCTCTTTCCATATTGAATGAAGAAGACAAGTTTAGTGGATTAAATGAAAAGTTATGATAATAATATTGGCGTAAACATTAAATGTTGTAAAGAAGAAATATGATAAAAATGACAAAAATGGTTCCATATCTTTGGTAGTAGGTTCAAAATGGATAGTTATTTGTTGATGCATCTTGTCACTAGTGGATAGTTATTTGTCTGGTTTCTTTATGATTCATCTCTCTACGAGAGATGCATTTTAGCTAGTCACTGTAATACATGTAGCACATATGGAGCAATACCTTAAGCATTATGATCCACAATTGCTCTTCCATTGGCGCTCAACTTATTTTGAGGTTCGCTTCAGGGCTTAAGCGCGCCTTTGACAACACTGACTGGAAAAAGATAAGTGGGATCAAACTTGTCGGATTCATAGTCCACTGTAAGCTAGATTAGTATTGAACTGCTAGAAGTAGTTTTATTTGTGTGTAAACACTGAACTTGTTTAAGTTTATTGTTAATGTTGTTATTATTGTTGTTCATGTTAGTGTTATTTCTGTCATCAATACTATCTCTCTAAATCATCATCAAGTTAATCATATATAGTGGTTGGCCTGCTGTTAAGGCTGTCATTTATTGGTGTATTTATGTATACATAATGGATGTATTAATTAATGCATGTCTTATCTTGGCAGTGTCTTTAAAGCCTGAACTTTTTGAAGGCGTGCTCTTTGACTTTACCAGAGGACTTAATCAGATATTTTCACTCAGTCACATGTAGATTTGGCATTTCTAAAGACATATATCAGATTTATTACTATGGTTTCTTCTTTCTTGGAGGGAGAGGGATGTTTTCTCAGTGATGAAAATAATTTGCTTCCTGTTTTTGTTAGTGTTCTTATGGGGCCCACAAAACTTCCTACTCAGTCTATAGATGTAGTCAAAATTCCGAATGCTCACTATGAGTTTGGTGCCAACTTTATAGATCCAAAGGTGTGTAGTTGATACTGTCCCTATCTAGTGTCTGGAACTCATATGATTATCTAAGTGTTGGAGAAGAATGAAAAAGAAATTTTTCCACAGCATGAGCTTGATGAGGTCCGGCTTAACAAGCTAAAGTAATTTACAAGAATAAAATAATGATGAAAACACACGAAGTTTAATTCAGTAACGGAGGAAATTAGGGTTTTCAGTCTCATCAACTTTCCAATCTATCATTCATTAATACAAGACTAGTTTTTCTTCTTCTTATTAAGATAGCAGGTTAACTGAGATGTTCTATATTCCGGTTAGGACATATAAAAACTCAACCTAAGTGAGAACTTTCTATATTTCTATGATAAATTCGATCGCATAGGAGAATTAAGATCAATAACCTAAAAAGCTACACATGCAATCATGATACTCTCATTCAAGATTAAACCTATGTCTAATCAATTATATTATATTCAAATCTCCCTTTTCAGATTTTGATTTGAAATCATGTAGACAATCAAAACTAATGGTCAGTTAATTCTCATTCAATAAACGCAAGTTGAATAGATCTTAATAGATGAAAAAGAACACTAGCAATGCATTAAATCATAACAGAGTTTCAAGTGATTCAACGAAAAACTCTAATAAAAGTAATTAGCTCATAGACATGCTAAGAAAACTAATTAACTCAATATCCAACATGAACTGAATTAAAATAAAGAAAAGGAAAAGAACTTGAACAATCGATGTCTCTAATTGTGTCTTGCTCTCTTGTTTCTTGCCTCCAATGTGAGATAATCTTCTAAAATTCGTCTCCCCGACATATATAATGAAAAACCCAGAATGGACCTTTTTACCCTCGTTAAAATTAGGTGTTTTGCTGCATCGACGTCGTCAGCGTCGCGGCTCTAATTCTCTTTTTTGCTCTCTACCAGTGGAGCGTCGTGACTCTAATGTTGGGCGTCGCGGCGCTTCGACATCATTTCAAGTGTCGCGGCTCTAAATGTTGATCAATTTTTTCAAACCTTCTGCCACTCAGGCGCCTCAACTCTTGCTTCCTCGGCCGCGGCTCTTCAGCGTTGCGGCTCTTCATTGTTCTTCATCCGGATTTTGCTTAAAATGCTTCACAGGGCTTCATTAACTTATCTCTTGTGACCAGATATGCATTTTTATCCTCAATAACAGTCTATTTCCTTTGAATCCACCTTATTCCTTTCTAAATCACTTAAAACCTGAAAACACAAAACAACTTGCATAATACTGCACAAAACAACTAAAAGACTCCCTAAAATATACTCTAAAATAGTACTAAAATCTACGTAATAACGATGCTATTGCTCCGACAGTTTGAAGTACTTTTCCAGTTTATTTGTGTTGATCATCAAAATGTACTTTTAAAAATTAGCTATAATTTTATTGTAGTAAACAATGGTGCCTATGATATGTAGTCAAAATGCAGGATAAAGGTGATGAAGTTAAGATCAGGCATAAAGATAACTATTTAAGTTGCAAGCAGTTTTAAATTTATCATTTTCCAAAAAGAAAACAATCATTTACATGTCACTAGAGCAATATTGGTTTCAAAGTCATCAAGAAAGAGCTAGATCTAAATTCATGTTTGTGTTGTCATTGATTGTCTTCAACTTTTTAAATGGAACATTTTTTCATGGCCCGTGGGTCACTTCCTACTCTCTTACTACTTTGAGAAAGCACTTCTTGTAATCTTGACAGTGGGACGTATTGTTTTCTCATTCTCTCGATGAAGAGTGACATGTATCTTCTCTGGAACACTTACCAATTTTTTCTAAAATGAACTCCTCAATTGTTGTTGAGGTACCCTTGGTTTCTTAAGTTGATTGACCTACAATATATAGAAGAAAATAAGTCAGCTAGTACGTTATTTCATAGGCAAGGTTATATATATCTAAATCAGTTGATAAAAGTCTTATATTTGTCTCAAAATTCAAACACTACCTCATTTGAATGATAGAATTTCCATCTCCCTTACAATAGTCACAATAAGCTATCTGTCTACTAACATAGTTCATCTCCAGTTCAAACACCTACCAACCTTTATAGTGTAATTTAATGGTGTACATATCTGAATCTTCATCTTCATCTGTCATGAGAAAAGAAAAGTAGGATCTATTAATGTATTATAATAAATAGTTCCAACAGAAAACATAAATGATCATTCAAATCCAACACAAAAATATGTAATCAATCATGGAAATCCAAATTAATCTTGAATTTGAGTTATGTTGACTTCAATTCTTCAAGAATTGGGTTATCTGTATGGTATTTTCTGACAACTTCCAGTTTAATATTGTTTGCACCCTTGAATTTTCACTTTCATCTACAACAACAACATACCCAGTGAAGTCCCACAACGTGGGGTCTGGGGAGAGTAGAGTGTATGCAGACCTTATCTCTACCTTGGTAGGTAGAGCGGTTGTTTCCGAGAGAACCTCGGCTCAAGGACAAAGCATAAGCACAAGAAAAGCAAAAGAAACTGTCAGATCCGGACAAGAAATTGAAAGCAGTAAAAAAATGCTAGTATCAAATGCGAATAAGTCGTGCTAGCGTATTCTGAAAAAGAGACAGTAAATAATGCAGATACATAAGATAAACAAAGTACATTAAAGAACACATAGCAGTAAAATCAAACACTACAATAAAACAATATTGCACCTACTAGTATGATAGGTTAAGTGGGCCTACAATAATAATACTACAACTACCAGTTTGTTAGCATAAGTAGGGCTACGCTCTACTACCTACTATCCTTATATCCTAATCTGTGTCCTCCACAACCCCCTATCTAAGCTCATGTCCTCAGTAAGTTGCACATGTGTCATATCCCGTCTAATCACCTCTTCCCAATACATTTTTAGCCTACCTCTACCCCTCCTAAATCCATCCATAGACAACCTCCACATTAGGCATTTGTTTCTCTCCTCTGCACATGCCTAAACCATCTCAACCTCGCTTCCCGCATCTTATCCTACACCGAGGCCACTCTCACTCTGTCTCGGATATCATTATTTCTAATCATATCCTTCTTGTATTTCCACACATCCATCTCAACATCTTCATCTCCGCAACTTTCATCTTTTGGGTGTGCGAAGTCTTGACTGACCAACACTCCGCCCCACACAACATAGTCGGTCTAACCACCACCCTATAAAACTTGCCTTTAAGTTTTTGTGGCACCTTTTTATCGCACAAGACTCCAGATGCGAGCATCCATTTCATCCACCCTGCCCCAATACAATGTGTGACATCGTCATCAATCTCTACAATCCCTTGGATAATAGATCTGAGGTACTTGAAGCTTCCTTTCGTCGGAATGACCTGAGTACCAAGCCTCACCTTCACGTCTGTCTCAAGGTCGTTTCTGTTACTGAACTTGCACTTTAAGTATTCTGTCTTGATCCTACTAAACCTGAACCCTTTAGACTCTAAAGTCTATCTCCAAACATCCAGCTTAGCGTTCACTCCGATGCGAGTCTCATAAATCAGGACTATGTCGTATGTGAATAACATACACCATGGCACCTCACATGGACTTGTCATATCAGACCATTCATTACCAAGACAAATAAGAATGAACTAAGAGTTAATCCCTGGTGCAACCCTATCGTCACTGGGAAGTGCTCTGAATCCCCTCCTACTGTCTGTACTCTGGTCATGGCTCCATCATACATATCATTTATTGCCCTAGTGTATGTCATGGGTACCCCCTCTAACCTCCAAACATCTCCATAGAACCTCCCAATGGACTTTTTCGTATGTCTTCTTGAGGTCGATGAAAACCATATGTAAGTCTCTTTTCCTCTCTCTATACTGCTCCACCAACCTCCTAATAAGATGAATGACTTCTGTAGTCGAACGCCCTGACATGAATCCAAACATGTTCTCGGAAATAGACACGTATTTTCTCATCCTTATTTCTACAATCCTTTCTCAAAATTTCATAGTGTGGCTTAGAAGCTTAATACCCCTATAGTTGTTACAACTCTGGATATCACATTTGTTCTTGTACAAAGGAATCATTGCACTCCACCTCCATTCTTCGAAATTTTTTGTCATCTTAAAAATGATGTTAAACAACTCAGTCAGCCACTTCAAACCTGTCATGTCTGCGCTCTTCTAAAATTCAACTGGATATCATCGGGCCCGGTCGCTCATCCTCTGTGCATCCTGCGAACATCACTCTTAACCTCCTCAACCTTAATGTTTTTACAATACTCAAAATCCTGGTACCTACGGGATTACAATACTCAAAATCCGAGGGTGCACACGCAAACGTCCCTCGATTTGTAAGTCAAAGACTATGATGTAAAGTGTTATGTCAGGAATGCTTGGGATTCTGACAGAGCTTTAGAAGAGATTGACCTCTCTTAGGTTTTGTGTTATCTTTTAATGGGAGGTAAGCCCTCTATTTATAATTCCAAAATAGAGGCTTAGGGTTTCCGTGGGCTGGGCCCAGCAGAAAATCGAACTAGAAAAATTCGGACTGCCAGAATCCGTACAGGCACCGCGGTCCCACTAGAGAGGCACCGCAGTGCTGCACAGTGTTCTTGGTACCGCGGTCTCAAAACAGGGCACCACGGTCCTGTCCTATTTTCCAATATTTTCCCATTTTAATGTCCCAGTCATTAACCGAACATATATGTATAATCTCCGTCTAATTACATCCTTCAATCGACGGAACATTTGACTTAGTGTTACCCTTCAGGACTTTACATATCGTCACTAATTACATTAGGATCTTCACAGAACTCTTAGACTGTGCCGGAAGACGAACTCAATATGTAAAGTTAAGCTACACAAAATATGTGAACTGAACCTATATATGAGAAGATAAAATCATTTCATTCTTGACACACTCAATCAAGCTTAGGATATGTTAAGTGTCTATCCAAATGACTTGATTATTATAACTCATCTATATTAGTTGACAACAGGACCATATCATAGACATGTCCATTGTATTGACCAATGACTTAGTCAACCTAATACCATATGAGTACCTGAGTGTTCACTCGAATATAATTCAAGGAATGAATCATTTCTTGGCTCACATACCATCTTTAATCTACTTCGTAATGCACCCAAAACAAGCCGCGTCTCAACCTATAGGGTATTTGAGCTTAGGACAGGATCAAAGTACATTACTCCGTAAACAAGATGATATTGACCTCAAGTCTAAGGACTTTTATCTCCCACACGCCGATGACATTATAGACATATAACAAAAAAATACATCAGCAGGGCGTACCAATACTTCAACAAGTATCCATGTGTCCATCACGAGTTACCATAACTCGTAGTAAGTGAGACATATTATATCCCCTAAGGATATGATGCAGACCACATATCGAAGTATCGCATATCATCGATATCCAAATTTCGATGATCATTAGTCGAGGTAATTTAAGAGTTACGTTATAACATTAATTCTCACATCATTAACAAACACGTAACCTCTAGGGATGCATTTATACAATATTATAAACAATCAACTAATAATTCAACAAATGCAAATGCCATAATATTAATCATCATTAATATAAATACGAATGTGTATAAATTACATTGTGTCCTAATACAGATTGTCTTTAGGACATACATATACTTTCAATCTCCCACTTGACCTAGAGCCAATCACCAACATATCTAATACCCATGTTCTCAAAATGACAATTATGCTTCACTAAGGTTAATGGTTTAGTAAACGGGTCTGCTAGATTATTGTCTGTGGGAATATAATCTATCTTGATATGTTCAGCTTCCACCATCTCTCACAGGATGTGGTACTTCCTCGGTACATGCTTGTTTCTGTTTGTTGATATTGGTTCCTTTGCCTGTGAAATGGCACCAGTGTTGTCACAATAAATGGTTATAGGAAAACTAGCACTCGGAACAACCCCTAGTTCCTTCAGGGACTAGAAATCGCGACAGATTCTTTAGCAGCTTCCGATCCAGCAATGTACTCCGCTTCAGTAGTCGATTCTGCAGTAGTAGCATATTTGGAACTCTTCCAGCTCACTGCTCCTCCGTTGAAAACGTAAGTGTAACCAGACTGAGATTTGAAATCATCAACATCTGTCTGGAAACTAGCATCGGTATACCCAGTGGCAACCAGCTCATCAATTCCACCATAGACTAAGAAGTAATCTTTAGTACGCCTGAGGTACTTGAGAATACTCTTGACTTCTTTCCAGTGTTCCTCGCCAGGATTCTTCTGGAACTTGCAAGTCATACTAAGTGCAAAGGCGACATCTGGCCTAGTACAGGTCACGACATACATGATTGATCCTATAGCCAAAGCATATGAGATCCTCTTCATGCGCTCAAGTTCAATAGCATTAGAAGAGCAGCCCTTCTTTGATAACTTGATGCCTTGACCCATCGGAAGACCGCCTTTCTTGAAATTTTCCATTGAAAAACGTCTAAGCACTTTGTCTATGTAGACTGACTGTGACAGCCCCAACAATCTATTAGGTCTATCTCTATAGATCCTAATTCCCAGAATGTAGCAGGCTTCACCTAAATCCTTCATCATGAAGGTCTTGGACAACCAATCCTTAACTGACTGTGTGAGGGTCTTATTATCTCTCATTATCAATATGTCATCAACATAATTATAATGAAGACAATACCCTCATCCTTGTGTTTGGAATAAACACAAGGATCTTCTTTGCTTCTGACAAAATCAAAAGATTAGATAGCATTGTCAAAGCAAATGTTCCAACTCCTAGATGTTTGCTTAAGTCCATAAATGGACTTCTGTAGCCTGCACACAACATTTGGTCTGGACTCACATGAAAAACCATCGGGTTGTTTCATATACACTTCCTCAATTAGATTACCATTGAGGAATGCATTTTTGACGTCCATCTTCAAAATGTCATAATCATAATGTGCATCTATCGCAAGCAAAATCCGAATAGACTTTACTTAGCCACCGGTGAAAAGGTTTCATCATAATCCACACCAGGACGTTGAGTAAAACCTTTAGCCACTAGTCTAGCTTTATAAGTCTGAACCTTGCCAGACGCATCAATCTTCTTCTTGAAGACCCATTTGCATCCTATGGGTTTAACCCCAATTGGCAAATTAACTAAGCTCCGCACCTGATTGATATACATAGATTCCATTTCGAATTTCATGGCTTCTTGCCATCTCTTCGAATCAATGTCTAGCATTGCTTCATTATAGGTTCTAGGCTCGTCATCATCTGGAATATCTAGCTCATTTTGTGTTTTCACAAGTAGATTTAGTCTTTCCGGAGGACGATGAGATCTAGTAGACCTACGGAGTTGATTGTCTTGCAGTTCAGTTATAGGTATATTTTGACTGTGAGTAGGTTCTTGTGCGCTGGTCGAACCACCAACATTAGAGCTTTCAGGAATATCATTTTCATGTCTTTCTTGAATGGGAGAAAATACAACTGGTGCACTTGCTCCAAAGGTCTGTGCCGGAAGATCTTGCATTTCTGCATTACTCCTTGTAGCACTCCCACTGGCCGAAGGGGGTACCCTAAATACCCAATCTTCGCCTAAAGCTCCCACTGAATTCTTGCCTTCATCATCGGGCAAGGATTCAACCTCTTTGTTACCTTGTTCTTGAATTTCTTCAAGTTCTATCTCTGTGCAACTCTCATCCTTGTAGACATATTTATCTTCAAGGAAAGTTGCATTCCTAGAAACAAATATCTTAGGTTCTCCAGGAAGGTAGAAATAGTATCCCTTAGTTTCCTTCGGATACCCAACAAAGTAACATTTCTCACTTTTAGACTCCAACTTATCAGTGATTAACTTCTTGACATATGCAGGACACCCCTAGGGCCTCATGCGTCTAAGTGATGGCTTCTTGCCACACCATACCTCATATGGTGTCCTTTCGACTGATTTAGATGGAACTCTATTTAGAACATATATTGAGGTCAAAATAGTGTATCCCCAAAGGTATGTAGGAAGAGCTGAAAAGCTCATCATGGAATGAACCATGTCAAGCAAGGTTCGGTTTCTTCTCTCAACAACACCATTCATCTGTGGTGTTCCAGGAGGTGTCCATTCAGAATGAACTCCATAAAGCTTTAAGTAGTCAAGAAATTATTTACTTAAGTATTCACCCCACGATCAGATCGGAGAGTCTTGATACTCTTTGAGAGCTGTTTCTCAACTTCACACTTAAACTCATTAAACTTCTCAAAAGCCTCAGATTTGTGTCTCATAAGATACACATATCCAAACTTTGATAAGTCGTCTGTGAAAGTGATGAAGTAAGAGAAACTCTCTCTAGCTTTAGTCGAAAATGGTCCACATACGTCCTTATGTACCAACTCAAGCACCTCCTTGGCACGGATCCCCTTTCCAGAAAGAGGTTTAATGGTCATCTTACCTTTCACAGGATTCACAGTTACCATAAGATTGTAAGTCAAATGGTTCGAGGTAATTTAATTTCCTCAACCGTTCTATCCTTGTTTGATTGATATGACCAAGTCAGCAATGTCATAAGTAGGTAGAACTTCTTTCATTTAACTTAGCCTTTTTATTTTATATATTGAAAATTTCCATGTGGCAGTTTAATGTATACATTCCATTCACAAGAGGCGCAATTCCATACACAACATTACCTAAAGTCAAAATCATATTGCAATTAGAAGTGTTTGAGGAAAACTCCTCTGAATCGAGTATAGGAATGAAAATAATATTCTTTATTAAAGAAGGAACATAATAACAATTGTTCAACATCTCTATAGAAGCTAGCCTCTCAATCATCTCAATCATCATCAACACATGAGGTGAAACTTGGCCCCCTTCATTTAGCCTACACTTGAAAAGTTCTATGAGCAGGTCATACTCCATTGTCTGACTCTGCGAATCATAAAGACTTCTCAAATGGACTAACATTTCGTTGGGCCCCATAGTTTCATAATGTCTTTGCAATGTAGGTGACATAGAAGACAACATTAAACATTGAGCTGCGGTGACATCTTTATAGTGTTTCTTGTAGGCAACCTGGTCAAAAGTTGCATACTCTGCAGAGTCCTCCGCCGGAGCGGTTGGGAATACTTTGTCCAGTGTATATTCAATTTCTTCTTGTCTAAAAACAATTCTAACATTTCTCAGTCAGTCAATGAAGTTGGGTCCGGTGAGTCTGTTTGACTCCATGAGCATTTTCAACGAAAAGTTTGACATTTCTGAAGATTTGAAGATAATAGATAGAATAGGAAAAATGCAATTAATAATTCATTCTTCTAATAATTTATACACATTCATAATTTTCTAATTTTTAACATGGCCTTTTGTTTTAAATTAGCTCCCATTATTTTTGCATACTTCTACGACCCCAAGGTAGAATACGGACCTAAATTAATATAAATGTCATAATGGGCCAAGATCCAAACATATGCTATATCCGCGTTTTCTTTGGCTGATAACTTCAATAGCACACTTTGGTAGGTCCTCAACCAATTGTAAAGCAACTCTACAACTCTTGGTTTGATTAAATATCTTTCATTTTAATCTTACGTCTTTAGACTAGTCCGACACTTTGGCGCCAAGATTTATCTAAACAAGCCAACCCCATTACACGACTGTGTTTAAATGCCTAAGTAAACTTAGCCTTTACAAGCAAACACTTTGGTGTAAATACGTACAAAAGTTTATTATCTACTTTCATTTTAACAAATCTATGAAAGGGTCTCGGTCTTCTTAGACTTAGAGCAAATGCTTTGACATAAATACCTTTATCGCCGAAAAGGACTTAGCACCCTAGCAATTATAATGGACGACGCGTTATAATTAGGCTTGTATTTTAATGTTTGGGGAACATTTTCAGTTTTCGGGGATTCATTCAAGATCAACAATCAATTCATACATCATATGACATCCTATCATGCAATTTCTAAGCACAATTAGATGGGAAACCATCAACCCAATAGGCATGATAAAAGATGGTTTTAATCACATACTGGACGCCGTCTACCCAGACAGTTATAGCGGTCATTTGAAATTAAACAACTACTGGGCGCCGCCTACCCATACAATAATTGCGAACGCTATGCTAATAATTTAAATGCATCACATTTAACACTTAGCACATTTGTATATTATTCAATAATATACCATTAATGATAACTATGGGTCTATTTGTCCAAACTCTATAATCTATGTAAATGTCAAACAGTCCCTAAACATTTTTTTGATTTTAAAATTCTGATTTTCGAGAATTCTGTAAATTTTTAGAATTTACTCTTTAGTCCCTAAGAATTTAAAATTTAATTTTGAACCCTTATAAATTCAGAAAATACAATTTCAAAACTCAGAAAACATTTTCAAGTTTCTGGGACCTGTTTGCAATTTTCAGAACCTAAAGTCAACTTTCAGAAAACTTTCTTTAATTGCAGATTTATTTTCAGAAACTGAAACTTCTAAAACTTCGGATTCAGAATCTGAAACTTTTAAGTCTCTGTTTCTGATTTCAATTTAAAAAAAAAATCTTCGTCGGCACCGCGGTGCCTTCGAGGCAGTAAGTTACTGGATTCTGCAAATTAATTAGCACCGCGGTGCCGCATAATTTTCGTCACAGGCACCGCGGTCCTAACAGGTGGAACCGCGGTGCCTTGAAGGCAGATTGTCTGAAATTAATTTTAAGCTTCTGCAGAACAGCACCGCGACTCCCATGAACAGGACCGTGTTAGGTGTATTTTATATACACTTTTTGAGTCATTTTTAGTTAGTATTTTACTCATTTTGTTGATTTTAGTATAGTATTATGGTCGTTTTTCTTTCTTTTGAGTCACAGCGGTCAAAAATGGAGAAATGGTGAAAAGGTGAGGAAGTGAGCTTATTTGAGATGGAATTGCACACAAAAGGGCAAAAAATGAAGCCTAAGAAGTTCCGGGAAGTATAGAAGAAATCAGACGAAGACCGGACGAAAAAAGGACGAAGAATCGAAAAACTGACCAGAAGACGCCTCAGGCGCCGCGGCGCCTGCCAGCAGTGTCGTGGAGCTCATTACTCAGAAATTTCGATCTGGGCGCAGGAATTACGGCGCCGCGGCGCCAATACGAAAATGTGCGAATTCTGGGCCAATTTTGACACGTTTTCAGAGTCCAAAAGGGATAACTTTTTCTATCTATATAATCCCTAAACCCTGCTGATTCTAGATATTCTACAAGCCACCATTCTCCACATTACTCTACCACATTGTAAATATTCCACAACACCATTCAAGGAGACAAGACAACTTTGGAGGCTTTTCAGTATTATTTTCTTTCTCTTTTCTTTGCTTTTATTTCGGTTCATGTTGGAGATTGTATTAGTTCTTAGCGTGACTATGGCTAGGAGCTAATTACTTTATTTAGGGCTTTCCTTTCGAATCGCTTGAACCTCGTCTTTATGACTTAATGCATTAATTTGGTTTCTTCTTCATATAGTTAAGATTTATTCAATAGTTATTTTGATCGCTTGATAATTAACTGATCACTAGTTATCATCACTTATATGATTTCGAATCGAAATCCGAAAGGGGAGATTTGAATATGCTATAGTTGAATAAACATAGCTTAAAATTGCGGATGAAATTACCCCGATACTTGTGTAGTGTTTAAGGTTACTGTTATTAATCCTCTTGTGTAGTGTTTAAGGTTACTGTTATTAATCCTCTTGTGTGGTAAAATCTATCATATAATTATAGAAGGTTTCTGCATAAGATTGAGCTCTCGTATGTCCTAACCGGAATATGATGACAGATTAGTTAACCTGCTATCTTAATACGAAGAAGAATCATTAGTATTGCATTAACGCGTTGAATATAGTGGATAATTGATGATCTTGGAAGCCCTAATTCTCCATCATAACTGATTTAAACCAAAGTATTTATCATCTTTAGTTTATTTTCTGCACTTGGTTTAAATTTTTAGTCATAAATCTCAACTAAAGAACGTTAACCAAATAGATACCATAGAATAGATAACCGGTACTTGAAAACCAGTATCTGAGGACGATATTCGGTCTTACTAGACTATATTTACTTGTAATGATATGTACACTTGCGTTAAGCGTGTGAAAAATCGCTAACAAGTTTTTGGCGCCGTTGTCGGGGATTGCGTACTTTCAATATCGATTTATCTATTCTTATTTCTAATTTGGTTGCTCCAAGAACAAGTTTCTAACTTGTTCTGCGAGCATCTTTTTTATCACCTTTTGTTGTTTTTCTTATTTTGTAGGTAGAGCTAGAGTAAAAAAAAAAAGGGCACATGGACTACTACTACTATCATGGGCAGCAGTACTACGACTACTATCCACAACAGCAGTATCAACAACAACAATTTAACCCAAAGGTTCCACAGGAAGATCGAAATGAGCTACAGGAAGTCTTACTCAGGCTTACCCAGTGCCAGAATCCTCAAGGGCAATTTCAACAGCCACAGATTCAGTCCCCATCCGAGGAGCCGGATGAATTGAGAACAGCATTGTTGGCACTCACAACCGTCCAAACTCAATTCATGGTGGAAATAAGACCATCCTTTCAGAACTTGGAGACTCAAAGGGACCCAGTTACGAGGAATGGTGAGCAGACTATGGAACCTGAACCACAACAAATTATTGAGGAAGGTGGAGAGACAGTTGGTGTAGAGAAAGAAGCGGTCACTGAGGACCACCCTATTGCGGAAAAGACTACACCAAATGTCATTGCTGACCCTCAACCAGAAAGTTCATACCCTCAAGGGGACCCCCAAAAGTTGAGAGATGTAGGGAGTTTCACTGATCCCTACATTATAGAGAGCCTTGAAGACAAGCATGCCTTGTGTAATTGAGGGATAACCTTAGATCTGAGGCCCTTGTTTGGAGCAATTGTTGTAGTTGAAGTGAGACCTGCAACAAAAACTGTGCGGATTGCAAGCAGTTCGCAGAAGAATCCACCGGACACTAGTAAAGGTTAACTGCGTCCGGCTAAAAGACGTTAAAGACAGCGCTTGTTGGGAGGCAACCCAATGTTTTTAATTATGTTAGTTTGATTTTCTGTTTTTAGTTTGTTTTATTTTGTCTTGAACAGTCTCACGGTCTTGGGTTCTTGTCTTGTGTTGTTGGATGACAGGTGGACTGAAAGCTAACTCTGAGGAAAAAAGAGTAAAAACGCTGAAAAAAGGGGAAAGTCGCATCAGCGCCGCGGCGCCCACATGCAGGGTCGCGGCGCCAGAACTTCAGAGAAAATTCACGTTGACAGCGCAGTGGCACCCACATGCAGGGCCACGTCGCCGAAACTTTAGAGGGCCTAGACGCAGTGCAAATTCCAGAATTTTTTCTCTCAGACCTCCGTTATGACCGCTGTGTTATGTGAGTAAGTTTTCCCTATTTTTAGTCTTCACACATTAGGGAAAATGTTTCGATTAAGTTTGGGGGGTGTCTTATTTTGTTTTATTGTCTTGTTTGTGAGTCTTTTTTTTATTTTTCTTTGTGTTGTTTTTTATGTGTTTTTGAGTCATAATTTTTTTTCTGGATCAAGCATGTTGTAGTTGCTAAAGATATTGAGTGGATAATGTAATGAAATTAAAAGCGACAATCAGTGTGCTTAAGTTAGATATGCCAAAAATTCATGACATCTAATTCTTTGGGATATTTGTGCTTAGCTTATGTGTGTCAGTTATGGAAAGAACGGTTGAAAAATGTCTAGAAAATCTGTTTGCTTGTTATTTGAGGCGAAATAGTTAAGATGTACATGTTTAGGGAGATGATTCAGGAATTTCTTTGATAGCCCTTCTGACTATTCATTACCTATCCTGACATAAAATTGTATCACTAGTCAGCCCCTTTGAGCCTAAAATAAGATCTTTTTTTGACAACCTATGATTCCTTGTTTGTGTCATAAGTGATAATTGAAAGTTAGTGGGATGAAAAATATTGAAAAAGAAACAAAAAGAGAATTGAAAATTTTGATGCACCCCAATGAAGAATATGCAAAAGCCTAAGTTTGTGGGTGTCTGTTATTTATAATGTATCTCATTCTCTCAAAATAAAAGAGGGGAAAAATAGGTATGATATTGAAAAGGAAATCAAAAAGAAGGAAAGAAGTTGAATGAAAATAGCTTATGGTACGTAATTGAGCCTAAATGCCTATTTTTACCTACATTTGCCTAAGCCTACATTACAACCCTTGAAAGTCCTGATGATATTTAATGTGTATATCTATGATTAGTGGAGAATAGTAAGTAAACAGGTCTATAAAATATGGGAAAGATGGAATGAAACTGACATGCATAGGTTAGGTGTTTGTATTTCCATTGACCATGATCTAAGTGAATTTGCAAATATCTAACTTGAAATTCTAGATTGCTAATTATTCATGTTATATGTGTTCTAACATATTATCCTAACTTTCATCCATGATTTTTGAAGAAGTATTGTTATAGCTACTTGATCTATTTCATAGAGTCTTCGTTTGTTTTGTTTTTGTTTAGTGCTTTACTCGAGGGCGAGTAAAGTTTAAGTTTGGGGGTATTTGTTGAGTGTATTTTATATACACTTTTTGAGTCACTTTTAGTTAGTATTTTACTCATTTTGTTGGTGTTTAGTATAGTATTATGGTCGTTTTTCTTTCTTTTGAGTCACATCGGTCAAAAATGGAGAAATGACGAAAATGAGCTTATTTGAGATGAAATTGCACACAAAAGGGCCAAGAAATGAAGCCTGAGAAGTTCCGGGAAGTATAGAAGAAATCAGACGAAGACCGGACGAAAAAAAGACGAAGAATCGAAAACCCGACGTAAGACGCCTCGGGCGCGCAGCCATTATTCGTAAAGTTTGATCTGTCCGGGACTTACTAGCCTGGCCTAATACGGAAATTTGCGAATTCTGGGCCTATTTTGACACGTTTTCAGAATCCAAAAGGGATAACTTTTCCTACCTATATAATCCCTAAACCCTGGTGATTCTAGATATTCTACAAGCCACCATTCTCCACATTACTCTACCACATTGTAAATATTCCACAACACCATTCAAGGAGACAAGGCAACTTTGGAGGCTTTTCAATATTATTTTCTTTCTCTTTTCTTTGCTTTTATTTCAGTTCATGTTGGAGATTGTATTAGTTCTTAGCGTGACTATGGCTAGGAGCTAATTACTTTATTAGGGTTTTCCGTCGAATCACTTGAAACTCTTTCATATAGTTAATGCATTGTTAGTGATTTCTTTTTCAGTCATAGATCTATTCAATAATTGTTTTGATTGCTTGATAATTAACTGATCACTAATTGCCATCACATATGATTTCGAATCAAAATTCTGAAAGGTGAGATTTGAATATGCTGTAGTTGAATAGACATAGGTTAAAATCGCGGACGAAAGTATCCCGATACTTGTGTAGTGTTTAAGGTTACTGTTCTTAATCCTCTTGTGTGGTAAAATCTATCATAGAAATATAGAAGGTTTCTGCATCAGATTGAGCTCTCGTATGTCCTAACCGGAATATGATGACAGATTAGTTAACCTGATATCTTAATACGAATAAGAATCATTAGTATTGCATTAACGTGTTGAATATAGTGGATAGTTGATGATCTTGAAAGCCCTAATTCTCCATCATAACTGATTTAAACCAAAGTATTTATCATCTTTAGTTTATTTTCTGCACTTAGTTTAAATTCTTAGTCATAAATCTCAACTAAAGAACGTTAACCAAATAGATACCATAGAATAGATAATCGGTACTTGAAAACCAGTCTCTAGATATTCGGTCTTACTAGACTATATTACTTGTAACGATACGTACACTTGCGTTAAGCGTGTGGAAAATCGCTAACAGACCGCGGTGCCTCTGGCTTCATCTGGGCAGCACCGCAGTGTTCCAATAGTGGAATCCCGGCGCCGCCAAAAAACCCTAGCAGGCAGCGATGCTCCATCATGGAACCGTGGTGCCTCTCCTCCAAAAACACAAAATCCGAAATTTCCGAACCCCTAAAACTAGTTTAGGGTCAGATCTTTCAGATATATCACTTATATTACCATCACTATTAAAACAATACGTTCATCGACCATCAAATCCAATTTTCTTCTCGTTCTTCATTTCAATGCACCATGCTTTAAGTCTGTTTCGCATATCAACTTAGAAGAGTTATATATTGGATCGATTTTTTCGAATACATAATTGTTCTAACAGATTAGGGCACAAGGACATGTGTTCTAAAGATTTAGGATTTTAAAGATTTTAAATACATGAAATATAGATCTAAACAAATTCTAACTCATATTATCATTAATATACATTACAAATCATACGAAACAGCCCAGACTCTGATAACAATGTAGGAGTTTACATCGGGTTCGTACACGCAGTAGAATTTGAAAATTTATGTTTCAAACCAGACGACGGTCGAACTGTAGTATGATAAGTAATGAAAACACAAACACAAAGTATAATGTAATACTTCGACAGAAGACTTACATTTTGAAGTAATCAACCAAGCAGTTGAATCTTCTGGAACTTTGTGTAGTCTGAGGGTGCACACGCAAACGTCCCTCGATTTGTAAATCAAAGACTATGATGTAAAGTGTTATGTCAGGAATACTAGGGATTCTGACATAGCTTTAGAAGAGATTGATCTCTCATAGGTTTTGTGTTATCGTTTAATGGGAGGTAAGCCCTCTATTTATAATTCCAAAATAGAGGCTTAGGGTTTCCGTGGGCTGAGCCCAGCAGAAAATCGGACTGGAAAAATTCGGACTGTCAGAATCCATACAGGCATCGCGGTCCCACTAGAGAGGCACCGCGGTGCTGCACAGTGTTCTTGGCACCACGGTCCCAAAACAGGACACCGCGGTCCCAAAACAGGGCACCGCGGTCCTGTCCTATTTTTTCCAGTCTTTTCCCATTTTAATGTCCTGGTCATCAACCGAACATAAAGGTATGATCTCCTTCTAATTATATCCTTCAATCGACAGAACATTTGACTTAGTGTTACCCTTCAGGTCTTTACATATCGTCACTAATTGCATTAGGATCTTCACGGAACTCCTATACTGCGCCGGAAGTGTTAGACATATTTTATATGCACTTTTTGAGTCATTTTTAGTTAGTATTTTACTCATTTCGTTTGTGTTTAGTATAGTATTAGGTGTGTTTTTTCTTTCTTTTGAGTCACAACGGTCCTAAATGGAGAAATGACAAAAATATGATGAAATGGGCTTAATTGGAATGGAATTGCACACTAAAAGGGCCAAGAAATTAAGCCTAAGAAGTCCCGGGAAGTATAGAAGAAATCAGACGAAGTCCGGACGAAACGTTGCAGTATTTTCGGCGTCGTGGCGCCAGCCTGCAGGGTCACAGCGCCGACGCGTGATTTCTGATTTTTTGGGCCGAATTTGACACGTTTTCAGGGTCCGAAAGGGCAACTTTTTCCAGCTATAAAACCCTGCTCATTACAGGGCATCTTGTACATACTTTTATTCTACTTTTGGGAGACTAGGGAAGGAGGCAAAACACAAGATTGGAGACAACGTTGTTCAAGTTCTTTTCCTTTCTCTTTTATTTATTTCAGTTTATGTTGGATATTGAATTAGTTCTTAGCATGTCTATGGCTAGGAGCTAAACTTTTAATTAGGGTTTTCTTTCGACTCGCTTGAAACTCGTCTTTATGAATTAATGCAGTATTTTGGTTTCTTCTTCATATAGTTAAGATTTATTCAACAATTGGTTTGATTGTTTGATAATTAATTGATCACTAGTTATCATCACATATATGATTTCGAATCAAGATCCGAGAGGGGAGATTTGCATATGTTGTAGTTGAATAAACATAGGTTAAAATCGTGGTCGAAAGTACCCCGATACTTGTGTAGCTTTATAGGTTATTGTTCTTAATCCTCCTATGTGGTAAAATCTATCATAAAAATATAGAAGATTTATGCACTGGGGTTGAGCGTTTATATATCCTAACCGAAATATAAAACAGTCTAGTTAACCTGCTATCTTAAAATAGAAGAAGAACTTTTATTGTTACATTAAGGATTAAAGCGAGTGGATAGTCGAGGAGATTGGAAGCCCTATTTCCACCATAACTGATTCAAATAAAGTATTTTAGTTAATTTCTGCAATTACTTCAGTAGTCTATAGATAAAATCAAAACAAAATATCGATAGTCAAATAGATAACTAGGATAGATGTTTGGTAATTGAACACCAGTCCCTGAGGACGATATTCGGTCTTACCAAGATTATATTACTTGTAACGATACGTACACTTGCGTTAAGCGTGTGGAAAATCGCTAACAGGAAGACGAACTCAATATATAAAGTTTAGCTACACAAATTATGTGAACTGAACCTATATGTGAGAAGATAAAATCTTTTCATTCTTGACACACTCAATCAAGCTTAGGATATGTCAAGTGTCTATCCAAATGACTTGATTATTATAACTCATATATATTAGTTGACAACAGGGCCATATCATAGACATGTTCATTGCATTGGCCAATGACTTAGTCAACCTAATACCATATGAGTACATGAGTGTTCACTCGAATATAATTCAAGGAATGAATCATTTCTTGGCTCACATACCATCTTTAATCTACTTCGTAATGCACCCAAAACAAGCCGCGTCTCAACCTATAGGGCATTTGAGCTTAGGACAAAGTACATTACTCCGTAAACAAGATGATATTGACCTCAAGTCTAAGGACTTTTATCTTCCACACGCCGATGACATTATAGACATATAACAAAACAGTACATCAGCAGGGCGTATCAATACTTCAACAAGTATCCATGTGTCCATCACGAGTTGTCATAACTCGTAGTAAGTGAGACATACTACATCCCCTAAGGATATGATGCAGACCACATATCGACGTATCGCATATCATCGATATCCCAATTTCGATGATCATCAATCGAGGTAATTTAAGAGTTATGTTATAACATTAATTCTCACATCATTAACAAACGCGTAACCTCTAGGGATGCATTTATAGAATATTATAAACAATCAACTAATAATTCAACAAATATAAATGTCATATTAATCATCATTAATATAAATACGAATATATATAAAGTATATTGTGTCCTAATACAGATTATCTCTAGGACATACATATACTTTCACCACTTTCAACCCTTCTTTTAATTATTATGATCAATTCGTCTAGAAGAGTACAAAAGTTTGCTGTGTAAGATGGGAGGAATTTTACGTTATAATCCCTACATAATTTTGTTCACAAAATCGAACAATCAAAAATAAAAAGTTTACAAATATTAAACTAGAAATTAAATTTTATATATATAATATCAATGAAAAAATTTAAATTTCAGTATACATAATCGATTGTACCACGTTATTTATCCTCTTATTGAGATTATTAATTTACGCTTACTAGTCCCGTTTACAAGAATGGCCTCGGAGGTGATTGATCTTGAACTTTTATTCACAAATCGAACTTTGACTTTTGATCTTGAAGGTTTGATTATGGGACAAGTAGGGGTCAAAAATTCACGATCATTAGATGTAATTTCCTTACTAATTCACTAAGCGAATTGAATAGTACTAATAGGAATTTACATAGTCAATACTTGGACAAGTCAGCCATACTATTATAACTTGTACAATTTTCTTCAGTCTTCGAAGTAAGCCCAAGAATAAGTGTTATTATATTATTTGTCAATCAATAAATCCAACCTCCACTAGTGGATATTCAAGTTAATTAAAGTCAGTAAAACAACTACTTCTGTGCCCATTATTTATGGCAATGATCTTATCTGATAACGTAGTCAAAAAGCCTTAATAAGACCTCCATTGCCATGCATCTACCCACGATATCTGTAACATGAAAAAATTTCAACATATCATATGATGAATATTCTCGTTCTTGAATCATGAAGGTAGCAATGAGTTAGCAGAAGAAGCGGGACCGCAGTCACGAGTTCGATCCCCGCATAAACCTTTGGTTGAGTCATTACGTATACTGCCAAGTGTGGTTAATCGACGTGGTTTTGCGGTATTGCGTCGGCGGGTTTACCCTGCTTGTACTTCGAAAGAGTACCGCGGTGCCTTCTTCAAAAAAAAATATTCTCGTTCTTAAAGTTTACTACTTTTCAAATCCATAAAACGAAACGTGTATAATATTGAATTCTTCTATAAATATAATAATTTATTTACTAGTACACGTGCTAATACGAATGAAATTCTAGAATTCTTCTTGAAGGTAAATTATTTGTCTGCTAGCGATAGGTCACCGGCAGGGTCATTAAATTCAATTAAAAGCCTAAGTCAAGAAGCTACGAATGAAATAATAGACCCCTCTATAAGATGGGGGCCAACTTTCCTGTGATAATAGTTGTGAATATCTTCAACCTCTTTAACCTGCCCAAAGTATGGCTGGAGGAGGAGGAGGATCCACTTCGAATCCTGCTCGAACTCTTTTAGACACTCCAACTTGGGCTCTGGCTACGGTCTGCTTCATCTTTATTTTCCTTGGTATTTTCTAAGGCTGGCCAGTGGGCCGGGCCGACCCGACCCCGTCCCGGTCCCGACCCGACCCCGCCACCGACACCGACACGACACCGCTGTTATTTAAAAAAAAAAACCGGGCCAACCGGCAGGCGGGGCAGTATGGTCCCGCTGCCCGACCGCCAGACCCGATCCCGCCCGACCGCCCCGACCCGCCCGACCACGATTCGCCCCGCTGCGACTTGAAAATAGCCGTTGTCCAACGGCCATTTTACATTTTTGGCGTTGGACAACGCCCATTTTCGCCTCCCTCCCCAACCCCTACCCCTTTAACCCAATTTTTCAACTATAAATACCTCATTACTCTTCTTATTATTTTCACAAATCTTTCTACACTCTAATCTCTCAATCAATCTCTAATTCTATACAACATTGTCTACATATTCAATCTATTTATTAATTTGAGAATTGGGAGTGAAGTTGGCAACTAGCTTGAGGATTATCTATCGAGCAAAGTTTCAATTTTCAACCTCTCGATTACACGCCGACTTTACGTCGGCGCTTGGTACATTCGTTCTCTCATTAAATTATTATTTTGTCTTTATTTCATTTAGCACATTTAATTTCATTATCTTTAACTATTTATTAGCATAATTAAAATGAAAGGACTAAGAGGCATGTTGGGTAAGGGTAAGGGTCAGGCTTCTTCTAGTAGTAGGGGTGGTAACAAGGACAAGGGTACTTCTTCTAGTATTCTGCTCCAACTATTCCTAGACAAGATGATTTTATAGATCCCAAATGTTTCAAATACCATATGATCTAGACACAAATGATTATCCTGAAACTGAAGAAGATTTTACTTTAGATGACACTCGAGTTGATGATACACCTACGAATGAAGATGACGATACACCCACTAGTGAAATGCCTCCTATCCCCCCTACTATGAGACAGGTCCCAAAACGACCATTAAAATCACCGTATGGAAATATTTTGACAGGACGTAGCTAATCAAGTAGTATGTAAAATTTGTAAAAATGTTTATTCTTTTAAAACTGGACAAGGTCATGGTGGGACGGGGGGTTTAGGAAGACACCTATTGCAAAAACACAAAGCCTTGCATGCTCAATACATTTTTGAAAAAGAACGTGAGAAGTCGTCCTCTCAATCGGGACAAGGTTCACATACTGATACTCATCGTCCGGAGAAAGTACTGGTCAAATTAACCTATGACGGGGAGTTGTAGGCCCTAAATACGATAAACATAAAGATAGGGAAGCACTAGCAAAATTAGTTCTTGTGGAGGGTTTGCCTTTTCATTTCGAATCTCCGGTTTTATTCATTATATTAGAGATATGTATAATCCTCGCTTATAAAGGTTTTCCTAGATCAATCGTTAAAAGAGATGTATTTAAATTTGCACATGAATATCAACAGTATTTACGTTATGCATTATATCATTCAAATTGCAAAGTCGCTCTAACTTCTGATATAGGCCGTAGTACTAACGGTCATGATTATTTAACTGTAACATGTCATTGGATAGACTATAAATGGTCTATGCAAAAACGTATTTTAGCATATAGATATATAGATAGTAGGCACACTGGTGAGTTTATTTCAGAAAATATTTATTCAGTCTCCGATTATTACTTTAATAATCGATAAAGTTATGAGTATTACATTAGATAATGCATCTTCTAACAATTCAGCTATTAGTATTTTAAGAGATGTTTTAACTCCTTCTTTTCCAAAACATTTTCATATAAAATGTGCGTGCCATATTTATAACTTAGTTGTAAAGGATGGTCTTTCACTTTTTCAAGATATTCTTGAAAAAATACAATTTGCTATACACTTTATTTTTAAAAGTAATAGAATCCAACGGAAAAAAGATTATAAAAATATTTGTCACGATTATGGACTATCTTATAGAAAAATTCCCGAAGAAGTACCAACTAGGTGGAATTCTTTATATGACCAACTAGTTGTTGCTTATGAGTATAGAAAACCTATTACTTTATTTTTTAACGCCCATAATCAAAATCCAAATGATATGATTGTGGATAATGATTGGGACAAAATTAGAGAACTTATTGTATTTTTAGAAAATTTTCAACGAGCAACAAAAGAATTTTCTACTTTATATTATCCTACTATTTCAACTATGTTGTTTTATATAGCTATAATATTTTTACTTCTTAAAGAATATATGGAAAAACCTGCTTATCTGCATTTATTAAAAAATGTTTATGAAATTAAAGAAATATTTTATTCCTATTCCCTATTTATATTATTGGTCGCTTTTAAACCCGACTATTAAAGTAGACGGTTGTAAAAGTCTTATTCAAAATATTTATACTGTATGGACGCATTTACCACCTCCAACTCCCAAAAATTTAAATGTTGAGCCACCTATTGAACTAACGCTAGAAGAAGTGTTGAATAGCGTAGAAGATGAATGCAAAAGTATATCGGCATTACCAAAAGAAAGTGCTAGTAACCAACCGACTTTTGTACCATCTTCTTCTTCAACACAACCTAAAAAGACAAGCACTTTCTTCTTCGTGGCTAGGCCTAGTATTAATTCTATTGAAAGCCTCGTAAATAGAATGTGCGGTGGTAGCACTTCTAACCAAATTAGCGAGTTCGATGTTTTTATTTTGCAGGTACTTTACCTTACCAAGCAAGAATCAATGAAGGAAAGGAAGACTTGAAATATCGAGCCGAATGAGAAGACATTTCCGACACTTTCAATGATGGCGAGATATTTTGAACATTCTGCGTCGTCGACGCTTCGAAGCGCTTTTCTGCAGCAGATTTCAAATAGAGAAACAGACACTCATTAGCCTGAGACACTTGGAGATGGCGGTACTATTCAGAGATTGGATACGAGCGGAGCGAAGGAGGCGATCAACCGTAGATTAACGAAGAAGATGGCGACAACTACAACGACATTTTATCAAGGCATGACTAGCGACGTGGAACAATTTGATCAAGATATACCAATTCCAACCAAGAGCCACAAGAAATTATAAAGAAATTAGAAAAGTATTTTCAAATTGGTAATTTATTTCATTGCAATTTTTAAATTTTTCTATGTCTTTCACTCTTTTGCAATTTTTTCAACAACAATACAAAGATAATCTACAATGTAATTTTGAATCTTGTATATTTGATATTTGATATTTCAATGAAATTAATAATATAAAAGGCACAAAAACAGCCTTGGGATGTTTTTTTTACACTATTCTTGTCTTTGTTTAATTTAATTATTTAGTTTATAACTTTATACTTTATAGTTTATAGTTTATAGTTTATACTTTATAGTTTATACTTTATAAATATATTATATATATGAGTATAATACTATAATTATAAATTATAATACTATAAGTCTATAAATTATACTTTGTTAGTAATTTAGTATTTTTAATTTAGTGAAAAAATTAAAAAAAAAAAAAAAAAAAACACACAAAACCCGCCAACCCGTCCCGTCCCGACCCGACCCGTCCCGACCCGTCCCGACCCCCTACCCAACGGGACCGGGATCGGGACGGGACATGGTATGGTCCCGCCCGACCCCTCCGATCCAGCCCACTCGACTCGCCCATTTTCCCCGCCCCGACCCCGTCCCGCTCCCGCCAAACCCGACCCCGGTGGGCCCGTCCCGGCCCACTGGCCAGCCCTAGTATTTTCATTGAACACTTGATCCATCTTCTTTGTCATGTAAGCAACCTTATTCGAACTTTTTAAAAATGTTAGTGCGCCTGTATATTAAATTCTTTAAAAATGCATAATTTTTAAGAATCTGACACATATCGAACAATTTTTTTAGAAAGTTCGAATGATATAGATTTTATTCAGAACTTATATAAAGTATATGACTTTTTTGGGTTCTTTTGAATTTGCAATATTCATGCAGTGGCTCAAAAAACATAGGAAGACTGCCTTGTTTGAAGCTGTGGAGAAACTCAAATCAGGTCTCTCCTCATACCCTTTTACAGTTCCTTGCTTACTCCAAAAATTGAATAAATTGACTATCTTTGAGAATGTACCAATTTTGCACTATCACAATATTTTAATTTATTGAAGCAAATAACCTATCTTATATTACGGGTTATTTATTCCACTTTTTATGTACAAGTGTTATCAGAGGCAAAGCGAGGATATTTTAAGTGTCCGTTTGGTTGAGTTTATGGAAAGCTCATAAGTGCTTATTTTTTAAAATAAGCGCTTGTTGAAATTTTGAGGCAAAGCAAGGATATTTTAAATTTATGAATTTTAGACGATAATTTTTTTTAATGAGTTTCGAAAAAAGTTTATACATATTAAATGATTTTTTTACACGAATATTAGGTTTGAGCCAATTATTGAATTCTGACGAATCCATAACTTAGCACTATGACTACGCCCTGAATGTTGAGTTAAATCTTGAGTGTTGACTATTTATTTTGTTTTGTATATGCAGTGTTGATGCAACTAGGATTTTTGTCGCTATTATTAGCAGTGACACAAAGACCAATATCGAAAATATGCATACCAAATAGAATAGCAAACTCAATGCTTCCTTGTAATGGTGCTGTACTAGATTCTACAAAAACCATCAAAGGATTCGAGCACTTCTCAAATTCATCGTCCCCATTTCTATTTTCTCGTCATCAAAGGGAATTGGCATCTATTGAAAATTCAAAGGATTACTGTGGCTCCAGAGTATGAAGAAAATAAAATATATATTTAATTACTCTCTATGTTCCAATTTTTGTGACATCTTTTGAATTTCGAATGTCAAATATCTTGATTTAACCATGAATTCTGGATATATAAGCATTAAAATTTTTGAAATAAAATTACATATTTAAAACTATGTAAAAAGTATTATAAGTCAAAGTATTTAAAAAGCATACGAAAAAGTCGCGATCAGAAGGAAAGTCTGTTTGATTCTCGAAATCCAAACGGTGTCACATAGAGCGTTTGAGAGAGTAATATTTTTGTGAATGAAAGATGTTCTCTTATTTATTTGTTTGTTTGTTCCTTAATTCTTTCCAGGGGATGACTTCTTTCATGTCACAAAGTGGAATCAATCAGCTAAACTACTTCATATTTGTGCTAGCAATCATGCAGATTGTGTACAGTGTTGTCACAATGGCTTTAGGAAGAGCCAAGGTATACATACTCCTTTTCCTAAATAATTATGGAAACTCCGCGATTTTACAAACATGTGCACCCCTGCCTTAGTACTTACTGTAATTTTCTTAGATCCAAGGAAATGCATAAAATCAGGGCCGTCTTTGAACCCGTGCGAGGTATGCTACCGCATAGGGTCCCCGAAAATAAAAAATTTTAGGGCTTCTTTTTTCATTTTTTATTAAGTAGTATTAGCCAGAATTTTCTGCAAAGACTCATAATTCGCAGATCTTAGCTCAATTAAAGGCGCACTTTTACGAATTAGAACAGGACCCCCAAAATATTTGAGGCAGTCATGCATAAAACGAGACATTACTGACGTGGATTGTGGTGGTATAGATATAATTCCTCCATTTTTTACCACAGGAAAACGCAATTCAGCTTATCAAATCATTTTTAGAATTGTTTGACAAGTACGAGTAGTAATATTATTTTCTTAAACTTCTATTAACATTTTCCTATATATTTCCTTCTGATTAATTAATAGATGAAACGCTGGAAAACGTGGGAGAAGGAAACACAGACCATAGAACATATGGCAGCCAATGGTATGCACTTTCTACAGTTCTACTTCGTGATACTATGTGAGATCAAGATCGAATATTTTGAAAAGAGTTTAAATTTTATCCATGATAATAGTATACTTTTTCTTTTTCTTTGACAAAATAATTGCACTTTAACTTATATAATTAAACAAACAAGAATTATCGATCGTAACTTGTATTACTACTAAACAACTAAAAATCATTATTAATCTTATTTAACGGAGAATTAGCGATGGATTATAAAAAATCATATTAACTACGGCAATTCAACAACATATTAACTATACATTTCGTGGCTAATTTTTATATTTTCGTAATCCACAACGTAACTAAGTAGTTAATTTGGTTGAGAAGATATTTAATGGTAAAGTGAAACTCTCCCGAACATATACAGAGAAGGGTGAATGTACCCGCAAGGGTAGCCAAGTTGGTGTAGCAGTAGAGCGCGGGACCGCAAGATCACGAGTTCGATCCCCTACATAAACCTTCTTGGTTGAGCCTGTCACACATGGCTTGCTGCAAGTGTATCTAATCGACGTGGTTTGCGGTATTACGCCACCGGGTTTATCTCATGCACTCGAAAGAGCTACAAGGGTTCCTTCGTCAAAAAAAAAAAAAAGGTGAATGTACAAGAGCTAATTTTTACTACTTCCTTTCTTCTCAATTTATATTACACTTTAATTTTTTTTAGGCGGTCTCAAAAAAAAGTTATATAATATATTTTTAAATTTCTCAATTTATTCTTAATAAAATAATTTATAATCACAAAAAAAATCTATAACATATCGTAGACCATAAACTTCAAAAATTTATTTTTTCTTAAACCGCCTATTTAATCAAATACCTTCACATATACCGAGACCAAGTAAGTAATTATAGACCTATATGAAGACTTCCCTTTTTCAAAACAGGACCATGATCTGGAGATGCACATTTAGTCAAACATCTCCAATGTAATGTCAAAATATAATTTCAAAGTTTGAGAATAGAAAGCGATTTGATATCTGATTTATATTATGGCATTCTAATTATATGGCTACTTTTATAATCAAATGTAACCACCTATTTAGATCCTAATCGATTCAGATTTACAAGAGAAACAACATTTGGTCGACGCCACGGGACCAAGTTTACAAACACTTCTACTCAGCTTTGGATTGTAAGTATAATTTTTCACTTCTATTCTTTTTAGGCAAAACTCAAAAGAAGAAACCTTGTTTGATTACTATTAATCTTTTAGATTTGGACGAGAAAATGGTACTTTATGTTTGGGAAGATTTAAAGTGGTCCTTTAAATAAATGTCAGGTAAGATTGTATCAATCTCTTTTAGGGAGTTTTTCTCATTAATATAAATATATATAGTGTACAATGTGGAACCCTAATATAATATGGATCATATATATATCATAATTATACATCACTAAATATTACACAATATATGAAATATATTCTAATTATGGTAATGGGTATGTACACATTAATACACCCCCTCAGTCGGAGCGGGAGGAGGCCGGATGCTAAGACTGGATCTGAAGTCGAGGAAGAGTTGTCTAGGAAGGTCTTTCGTGAATATATCCGCATACTGATATGAAGAAGGCACATGTAACACTTTAACATGACCAAGAGCAACCTTCTCACGAACAAAGTGTATATTCATCGCAATGTGTTTGGTTCGCTGATGCTGAACCGTGTTATGAGATAAATATATGACAGATATATTATCACAGTAAACCAAAGACTCCTTACGCAAGGGACATTGTAGCTCCAAAAGAAAGTTTCAAAGCCAATATATCTCAACAACAACATTGACAACGCCTCTGTACTCTGTTTTTGCACTCGAACGGGATAGGATGGCATGCCTCTTGGCATACCAAGAAATGAGTTTATCTCCTAAGAACACACAGTAGCCGGAGGTGGAGTGTCGCGTGTCCGGACAGCCTACCCAATCGACATCCGTATATGATAACAACCTGATCAGTATTGAGGGGTATAGGTGCAATCCATAATCAAGTGTGCCCTTAATATATCGAACGACACACTTAAGGACAGTAAAATGAGGCTCCATGGGGCATGCATAAATAAACACACCTGCTGACAACATAAGTACTATCAGGTGAACGTGAGATAATGTAGTGCACCTGCAAGACTCCTGTAAAGTGTGGGATCGGACACAGTATTACTATCAACAACACTAAGCTTTGATTTAGAGTCAATCGGAGTGAGAATTATCTTGCAGTTTGCCATTTTAGCCCGCATACTTGCGCTGAAACAAGAACATAGAATCTGCAGATCTAGTCACTGATATTCTCAAAAAATAATTCAACTTCCCTAAGTCAGTCATGGCAAATTCAGTTTTGAACAATGTAATAATCTCATTTTTTTAATAAATCAGAAGAGACGGTAATCACAATGACATCCACATATAACAGCAAGTAAGCGGTGCTATTACCTCGATGAAAAATAAAGAGAGAATTATCACACTTACTACATACAAACCCAATCTGTATAATGTATTGTGAAAAGCGATCATACCACGCTCTAGGGGCCTGTTTCAAACCATAAAGTGACTTACGGAGTCGATACACATATTAAGGGGCTGCTAGATGGACAAAGTCATGACATGTGTATAATTTATTTCAAATCCCCATGCAGAAATACAGTATTCATATCACGTTGATGAATCGACCAATTCTTACCCATAACAATACTCAAAATTGTGTAAATGGTATCCGGTTTAACAACCGGATTGAACGTCTCACCACAATCAATACCTTTTTGTTGATTAGTGTCATTGGCCACAAATCTCGCCTTGTACCTATCTAGATCACCAATATCTCTGTATTTGTGATGAAAAAGCCACATGTGTCGGATCACATTCACCCCCTTCGGTCTAGGAACCAAATCACAAGTGTGTTATTTTATTAAAGTTATTAAATTCCTCACACATGACCGCATTCCAATTAAGGTCTAGTTTGACTAATTTTATGTTCTTGGGAATTGGAAAAATAGTTAGGTGGATAGTTAAACTGGACTTTGGGTTTGAAAATCTCGTGTTGGGCACAGGTTTCCATTGGGTACATTGGGGCATTGGGTGGTTGGATATTTGCTTAGGTTTGCGGTTGCGGGTCACTGTGGTGGGTGTGCGATTGGGTTTTATTGTTACGGGGACCTGGTTGCGGGTGGGCAGTGTTGGGATAGGTAATTGTGTCTGGTGACGGTGACGATGAGTTCCGTAGGGTCGAAGAACTGGGATGAGCGGTGAGGTGTGAGATGGGTGTTGTTGGTTAGGATATTGGTAGTGGGTTAGAGCTCGAGTGTCGGTGAGTTAGTGGGTTAGTAGTGGTTTGGATATTGGGGTAGGTAGTGCTAGGGGTTCCGGTGACGGGTTGTGTTCGAGGAAAGACTGGTGTCGGTGGTGGTGACACGGTGGTCATTGGTTTGTTTTGACCGTGAGTGTTCTGGATGGTTCCCGAATTTGACATAGGGATAGAGGGTCGACTGCCACCGAATGAGGCGGTAACTCACGACAGTGACGTGGACGGAGATGGCAGAGGGGAGACAGATACGCTGCCATAACTGGTAGGTGGCAGAGACGATGGCTAGAAATAGTTCTGGTGGCAGTGGTATGTTGTAGCGATTGAGATGCAGGGACGGTGGTGGTTGTTCGATAGAGTTCAGTGAGTATGATGGGGGAGGTATCGGACTCATCTAGAAAGATATAGTTTGTGTTTCAAAACTATTGGATGTTTGCAAAAGGGCAAATTGCTTCATTGAACGTGACATGATGAGACACAATTTTGCGGGAAGACACGCCATAGAATAGATAACTCATATGAATAGGTGGGAAATCTAAGAACACACAAGAAGTGATGCGGGGTGCAGGTTTATGTGGGGTGGTGAAAGTAAGATTCGGGTAGCACAGACAACTGACAATCCGTAGGTGCTCATAAGTTGAGATCCTACGAAATAGAAGAGTTTGAGTGGCAAGATATTTAGAATATATTCAGCTATTTTCACAGCATAGACCCAAAAGTGAGGGGGGAGTGAGTCATGAAATATGATCGTACGAACCATGTTATTAAAAATTGTGAATGATTCATTCGACCTTGCCATTTTGGGAGGAGGTGTGAGGACACGAGAACCGAAAAATCATACCATTGTAGGGCAAATTTGTCATTCCTACAATGAATTAAATTATTGTTTCTAAGAAAACTAAAATCAGGGGCTCCTGGTGTCCAAGTCTATCGTGTCAGGTTGACGGAGAGATCGTTGCTTAAGCGGTGGGAGGAGAGACCTGACAGTTAGAGAAGTGGGAGGGGTAACACTGGCAGCGGGCGTGGATAGGAAAATATAGAGGTCCCCCTCACTATTGCATCTCGTAAGGAATTTTCCGGTACGTAGATCCGTTACAGAAAACCCAAACGGGTCAAAGTTGATTGATATAAAATTATCTGTGGCAAATTTTCTAACAGAGATTAGGTTCTTAATGATACTTGGGGCATAGAGGATGTTATTTAGGGAGAAGTGGGGATGCGGTGGTAGGGTTAATGTGACCAAAATCTTGAATTGGAATGTGATGATCGCTTCCAACCATAATAGATTAAGGAGTATTTAAACTTCGCTGTTGAGAAAGATTACCAAAATTGTTGGTGAGCTGAGACGTGGTGCCCGTATCCATATACCATGCATAAAGGATATGGAAAATGATTTTCTGGAAAGAGAAAAAGTAAACAAAAAAATAGACCACCACTTTTGATTCTCGAGAAAGGAAGTAAGAACAGAGAACCCGCATGGGTGTAGCTCAGTTGGTTCCAGGGTGGCAGATTGCTCCCAAGAAGGCAGGTTCGAGCCCTGGCAGCCACAGTGTGAGAGTTCATTTCTTCTTTGTAAGGGATGACTCCTTGTGGGCACCAGGCACTGTGTCTCCCACCTAGTGGGCCGCTGAGTACCATGATTTACCTTCCTCCACCAATCTCTGTCGGGTCGGAGGGGTGGGGGCCCTGTGGGCGAGGGATTTCGCCTTTTGCTCCCAAGAACAGAGAAAAACCAAAAATTGGTGTGTTGCTGACACACGAAAGAGAAAACGTAATGAGGAGCTGCTGGTTAATGCACTGAACGTATGTTTCCTCTGACTAGGTTGTCAAGAAAGTAAACCACTTTTGAATTTCTCGAGAAAGGAAGAATTAAGAAAGAACAGATAAGTCCTCCGGGGCATAGTCCAGTGACAATGTCTGGGCGCTATAAGGTGCTCTGGCATGGACAACGTGGGTTAGATTCCATGCAGGCGCGAAGAAATTCTGCATGTTGGAGAATTTGACCTTGTCTCATTGATCAGTTGTACGCTCCCAGAAATTAGTCACTGGAGTACATCCCGCGATTTACTGGTGATGTTGTTGAAGGACTGATACCATCACCTCGAGAACGTCTGGATAATACCAGTGAAGTAGTCAGACGCAAACCTGGAAACCTCGATTATAAAAAAAAACAGATAAAAACCAAAAATTGGTGTTCTATTTGACAAGATTGGTCGAAACAAATGACAATTCTCGAGAAAGGACCGGTTATTAAAGAAACTGTGGGGAGGAAAGAAAGAAATATGTTTTAGGTTTGATTTCTCGTGTAACATGTAAGATTGTATTAATCTTTCTTAGGAAATTTTTCTCACTAATACAAATATATATAGTGTACAATGTGAAACTCTAATACAATAAAGATCATATATCTACCATAATTATACATCACTAAATATTACAAAATATATGAAATATATTTTAATTATGGTAATGGTATGTACACGTTAATAGGTCCTTTAAATTAGCCAATGTGAACACTTTAATTTTCGGAAAATATTTGAACAAACATTGTTGATTAACCAAAAATATCACGAAATACCTATTAAATTCTCGAAACTACAATACAAAAGAATTGTAGAAAAAAAATTTAACCAAAAACATCATGAAAGTCCTATTAAATCCTAGAAACTACAATACAAAAAATTGCACTAAACACAAAAAATAAACAAAAATAGTTTGACCTAAAAAACCTGCACCATACTGTTAGTATCAATCTAGACCTTTCAATAAACAATCACAATAATATAATAATGATGCAACTGTAATTGAAATTAACAACGGTGAAAAAAAAAACAAATTGAAAACACACACTAACTTGTGTCGATAAAGGCATGCAATTAGGGGTGTTCACCGGTCCAAAATCGGACCGGAATCGGAATCCGGAAAATTCCGGTCCGGTTCCGGTTTTGGACCGGTTGAACAGTTTTTTTTTTTAAATGCAATTTTAAATTATAAATTTTAACAATGTGTTCGTTTATCAATCTCATTAAATATGTTTGTTTATTTCATTATCCTTCAATATACTTTATTTCATTAAATATGACTAACTTAAAGAAAACCACCAAATGTACTTGGTTCGTATACGAACTACTGAACTACTCATTAATTAAAGTTACACACCACATTTATATTTTCTATTTTCTATTTGGAATTTGGACATTCCTGAAGCATCGACATAAATTATAGGTAGGGAGAGAAGAAAGTAAATTAGTTGTAAATTGATCAAACTTTATATGGTCATAACTTTGCGCTCGAACGCCCATTTCACCTATTGTTTTTTATTTTGCGTATTTTTTCGATACGGGGCTTGACAAATGGCTAAAGCGGTTTGATTCATCCGATTTCTCCAAAAACGTCCATCTTGCCTATCAATTTCACTTTTCCCCCAAATCGTTACGTTTTTCTCCTTTTCAAATCTAAATATCTTGCGATATACAATAGATTTCAACGTTCAAATTTTGTGGTAATGTGCCCGGGAATGTCAATTTCAATATTGGAAATTCAATTTAAAAAAAAAACAATTCCGGTCCATTCCGGTCCGGACCGAAAAATTCCGGTTTTACCCTACCCGGACCGGAAAACCGAAATCCACCATATCGACGGACCGGAATCCACAGGTCCGGTTTTCCGATCCGGTCCTGATTTGTACACCCCTACCTGCAATGCAATGACCTAAGACATAAATTTGCCCTCACTCGTGCTGTAGTTTCACGGATGTCTATCTTGAGGATACAACTATCTGGTTCTGGTTCTTGCACGAGAACTTGATCCCTGACGAATTTACTTTAAGTGTTTTCCATAAAATCTCTTTTAAGAAGAAGAAGATGAAGCCACAATCTTAGATCATTAAATGTGTTTTTAATGATTGATTGTTAGAGTATTATGTTGTATTTCTCCTAACAAGTGATCAACATGTTTTACATAGCATAAAATTTGACCATAAGCAGCCTTTCACCTAAAGGTTGTGACCTTATGTGAAGAGACACAACTTTTGGTTCAAATCTGAAAATTACCGTTGGAAGCGCCTCGGCTCTTGCCCTCAGCGTCGCGATCCTAATTCGATTTCGGTTCGGTGGCTTCGCGATCAAGCGCCTCGGCCGCCGTCGCGTGCCTCGGCCCTAATTCGATTTGGTAATTCCAGTAGCTTACTACTAATCAAGAGCCTCGGCCCTTCGACCAATTTTTGTCGAAGTCATTTTTTATCACTTTACTCTTCTTCTTTTACAAGTTCCAACAATACCTCATATTTTCTATTCACAAAATCTAATAATACCCCACATGTGGATAGAAAATAAAATAAAAAGGAGCATATCGTCATATCTGTAAAACGTGATATGACATGCATCGGAAATGATGTATTTTGGACTTGAACCGTTCGTAGTGAATACCCATCGGGCTACTTGTGAAACGCATGTCTTGAACTATTCACGTTTTATAGTAAATCAAGACAACAAGTATCACACATATCATATCAACTTATTTCAATTCTTACAGTTGTGTTCTTTTCGGTCATGAACAACTCCTTACTTCGTGAGACTTTTTAGAGAACGTAGTCATATCGGTTCTCCCAGATGCGACCCCACATCAATCTCATATTGATAATACCAAACAAGAATAGTCTGTACTATCCCACCATAAAGGCTTTTGAGTATTATTAAGAATAATATATATATTCATCCCTTAAACGTCAACGGATTCACACATAAGTTCATCATAGGAATGAGCATATATGTTTGTTATGCTCATTGAGTCTTCCCCAACTAGTTTTCCTATTGAACCTAAATCATGGGATCTCCAATTATGATAGGTTAGGTTTCCACCAGTTAACGACTCATTGTATTGGCTTTAAGCTCATTCCCCTCGATGTAAATACGACTTGCTCTCTTGTAAGACCTTTTGTCAAAGGATCCGCTATATTGTCCTTTGACTTTACATAATCAATGGATATAATTCCATTATTCAGCAAGTTTCGTATTGTATTATGACGTCGCCTTATATGTCTTGACTTGTCATTGTATATTTGATTCTTTGCCCTCGTCAGGGCAGCCATACTATCACAATATATGCAAATAGTTGTCACAGGCTTTGTCCACAACGGAATAACTTCTAGGAAGTTTCTTAGTCATTATGCCTCTTCGGCAGCTTTATCCAAAGCTACAAACTTTGCTTCCATAGTATGCACTGTGGCGCCGGAATTCCTGTAGCTTCTCTAAAGTTTCAGCGCCGCGGCGCTGTGCCTGAAATTCACAGCAGGCATTTTTCACATAATCTCTTCTTCTACAAGTTCCAACCATACTTAGAAAACCTAAAGATGCCTCAAATGGCCACACTAAACCAACTCCAAGTACCTCGAGTAAATCCTTTAAAGATCTTATTTCCAGTTTCAACATTATCTCCAACTTTAACAACACAAGTAGTACCTGGCTTGGATCTTAATATCTCATCTCCTTTTCATATAAACATAGGCATACCAAGGAATCATCACAACTAATATACTTCATGTACACTATGTACTTTAACCAAGATCACACATACAATATTTTACTCAAGAATGCTTTGTATATCTAAGATCTCAACGATTATTCTAATATTCTAAGATCCTCAAATATTTCATGTCCCCAGCTTACATTATCTCTCCCCGTATACGGGTAAAGCTTCTCATAATCTCAGTCATGATGTCTTAACAATTTTTACTCCATACCAATATTACTCGTACATATCACTTAAGCATACAACATAGCTTAATCTATCAACAGGGTATGTCATTACATCAATTAACCTGATCTCTTAAGAGTTCATCCAAATCTCAGACTGCTCATCACTTCCTGAATATTCCAAATTAGCACACATCTAATGCCTTGATGTGGATTCATTAAACTGTTTCATATCTTCCAAGAAATTATTAAAGATTAACCAACTCATGTTAACTCATAATCACTTCGGACAACACACACATGGCCCTAATAAATATGTTCATATAGATGTACATCATCATCATACCAACTATACAACAATCTTACCAATATGTATACCAAGCCCATATATTCCTCTTTTGGGCCAATGTCGCTTTCTTTGGAAGCATAGCTGCAACCACAATAATACGTTAGGGAGGGACTACCCTAACAACACAGCTCTATCACACGATCTTAGAGTAAGGAAAATAGAAACAAATCCTAAATGTACTGTAGCCTCATGTTTATGGGTGTGGTGCACAACACACTAATAACCAAGACTCTACTGCACACGGTCTGTAGACATTCCGAGAACTAACTGCTTTGATATCACTTTTGTCACGACCCGAACCGACGGGCCGCGACTGATGCCCTACCTGGGCACCCTTATACCCACACATCACATATAACCAGCGGAAGCTTAAGAAAACTCATAATAAGGGGATCATGTCCCCTGAATTGTCATAGTAAACTCATTTTATAAAAAGAGGCAAGCCGACAAGGCTACCACTATATACAGTATTGTCCAAAATGAGTTACGACATATACAAGTCCAAATACACCTTTACCACCCACACCTGTCTACAAGACCTCTAAGAGTTTGATAATGACATGTGACACGACAAGGACCCGTCGTACCCCTGAATATACATAAGTCTATAACACTTGTACCAAATGACAAGCTCCAGAACAATGGAGTTATCCCAAAAGCTGAGCAAAGATCCTAAGCTCGCGAATCACCAAACTGAGTACCTATACATGCGGGCATAACGCAAATTTCGGAGAAGGGTCGATTTAAAATGTACCAAGTATTTAACATAAAGTACAGTAAATAAGATCATAACTGATCAAAAGATGACAGGGACAAGTATGAAAATCAAATACCAGATCCAACTGTGCCATATAAAATAGAACCAAGTGTACCTTGTATCACTGAATCACTGTACCACTGTACTTTATACAAATGAGAGTCAACTGTGCCTTTTAGAAATGAGAGAGTTATATCAAAATCACAGGTATCAGTACATATAACGTATCCCGACCCATTCTGGGACTCGGTCTATATAATCATCATGTCTCATATACATATAACGTGTCCCGGCCCTTTAGTGAGGGAATCGATGGAATCATCAATATAACGTGTCCCGGCCCTCTGGTGAGGAACTCAGTGGAATCACATAACATATCCCCGCCCATTCTGGGACTCGGTGTCTCTTTTACACATAGCGTATCCCGGCTCATTTTGGGACTCGATGTCTTTTTTACACATAACGTATCCCGGCCCATTTGTGGGACTCGGTGTAATGGGATAATAATACTTGCATGAATATATATCATGAGCAACCTTGTGCAATTTAAAATCATCTTTTGACTCTTAATAAAATCATATGTTGCCCGACCCTTTCCGGGACGCGGTAAAATCGTTTTTGACTTTTAATGGAATAAAACCAAGGTACCAACATATCATGTACCAATCATTAAAATGAACACTCATTTTAGAAAAACTAAGGTACCAACATATCATTTAGGATTAGGATAAAATAGAACTATGTACGTCTACCGTACACTCACTTTATAAAACTCAACTTTCATTTTAGAAAAACCAAAGTACTATCATATCATGTACCAATAAGAACAAAGACTCAATGGAATTACGTACGTCCGTCGTACACCCATGTCATAGAAATATCATGTCAAAAGAAGAAATGATAGTTTCACATACCGCTTGTCGTCTGTACCACTTGATAATCTAAATTCGTCTCGCTCTTCTGGCTAACACTATGGAAAATGTCTGAATGTGATAACAGATCCTAATTGCCTAATTAATTCTTATATGGGCCGTGAGTAATTATCTCTTTAATAATGATCTTATCTAATCAGTTGTGAACTAGCAAATGAAAATAACTTGGTTATATCTTAGTTTCTATGCAGATGGCAATCTACTCATTTCAATATAATCGTTTGTTGATTCCTTTTTCACTTAACGATGCAATGGCTTATTTTAACACGTCTATTAAAACATACCCATTTATTATTATTAAACCCGTCTCAGCACTTAATACTTATCAGTTACTTTAATAGCAAAGTCGAACCGACTCCAGCGCTTACTAAAAACTATTATGAATATCAACATCTCTCCTCATATGCCTTGATAAGGACTTAGGAACAATTTAGACATGTTTTTAGCATAGAATCAATAACATGAATAACCCTTAACTTCTAAGAGTAGAAGAACTTTTGAAACAATACCACAGTTATGGTTCATACGTAGAACATGCCAAAATAAAGAAGGAAGATGTTCACATACCTTATTGACGAACTAACCAACTTGACAACTAGAATACGTCTCAAGTAGTACTTCAACCTATAACAACAACAACACGTCTATCAACTTCATGATATTAGTGTAAGTCATATACCACGTAATGGTTCTCTTTTCATAAAAAAAAAATGGGCAGCACTTCCCCTATTTATACATACATTTCCACCCTACCAATAAGGCCAATAACATCAATAACCAAGCACCACTTAAGGGCACAACCAAAAATGCAACCAAGGTGAATTTCCCACCTACTTCACATGTTAATCCGACCTCTTAATCCATATAAAAACAATCCACTAAAACAGTTCATATTTCAACAACAACGAGTGTGAAATGTGAAGCTTTTCTGCACCTTTCTACACCCTTATTCCTTTAGGATATACGTTAGCAATTTACCACATTAAACATGCATAATTGTAACTAAATTTCCAGCATAATACACGTATAAAACAGTCCCTAAAACAGCCCAACAATATCCCATAGTTTTGTACATTCTCAACCAACATCCAATACCAAAGCCCTTTTCACAATTTCTTTTAATCCAATTCACATTTCAACACGTTTATATAAAACATAACAACTTGTAATAACAAGATTTTCTTCAATCTAACATGCACTTAGTGACGATAATAACAATAACAACCAACGAATCCAACATGAACAAAACAGTCCATTAAAACGGCTAACATGTCAAATGTCACATGCACTTCTTATTCTCCATTTTTCTTAACACAAGTTCACCTCTTAACTATAACAACTTGTAATTTCCAATTCCTTCAAGAGGAAGAAGAAATCTTACCTTCACTTTAGCACAAAAACAGTCCCTATTCTCAGCCCAAAACTGCTTCTTTTTTCACCACTTCTTCAAGTTACAATAACACACATGTATCCTCTACAAGCTTGTAACCATCTTGCTTTCTTGTTTCTCTTCCAAAAAGTTCATTTCCAAGCTTACGGTTTCAAGAAGTTTCTTGGCCAAAAACTGTGACCCTTGCCTTTGGAGTGTTAACTTGGCTTAGAACTTGGTTAAGGAGCTTAATCTTGAAAAAATAAATTAATCTTGTTCTTCACTTTGGCTATGGAATTTAAAAAATGGTAGGAGAAGGAAGAGATAAGAGTTGAAGGATGCAGATATTTTGTGAGCTAAGTCTTGCAATGTATCTATATACAAGTGGAGCCTTTACAAGACAAGTGGAGGGGAACCCATGAACCCCACTTGTCCATTTGTTTTTCCCTTCACTAAAATATCCCACACTTAGACAAATTTCTTGAAATTTTCGTTGGTCACACACTTCACTGTGCCAAGACTTAACAATTTAACACTAAGTCCATAACTCTACTAGAAAAGATTCTACTACTAGTATTAATTCTTGTCATCACATTAGTCTCGAAAATTTTCCATATAAGAAAATGTAAAATCCTTTCCCTCCAACATTCAAATCTTATTTCCATAATCATGTTCTCACTTAGTAGTCATGGAATTACGAGGTGTAACACACATACCTTCAACCTCTAGTTCACGAACAATGAGTTGGAGTTCCTCCACTTGCTTGACAACATGTTTTGCATCGCTCATCTTGAAGTTTAAGAACTTGCCGACGACGAACTTCTTCGAATCAAGAGCCTCGGCCCTTCGACCTTGAGCCTCGACCCTTCGACCAATTTTTGCCGAAGTCATTTTTTATCACTTTACTCTTCTTCTTTTACAAGTTTCAACAATACCCCATATTTTCTATTCACACATCTAACACATACTCTATAACATAAACCAAAAATAGTTGAAACTGTAAATTTGCACCTTCAAATGGGAGTTCAGGTTATATCCTTTTATTTTTTCACAATTCTCATCAAATCTAAACATATAATATTTGTTAAATATTGGATGAAGATAAAAAATGCTTATTTTTGACAAAATTAAAAAAATAAAATTGTTCATAATTATTTTTAAGGGACTCCATTAAATCTATCTTCAAACGGATATTTGTATTATTTTCTCAAATTTGGACCGTCTCTTTTTCAATTACTATTAATACTATTTTTACAAATGGGACAGAAATATTTCTTTCGGCAATTCTTCCATTCAGTAGCAAAAGTTGACTATCTTACATTACGCCATGCCTTCATTTCGGTGAGTATCCGTTGCTTCTTCTCGAATTTTAAATAATAATAGTCGTTTTGATAAATTAAATTTATTTTCCATAGAATCTCTAATATATACAACAAATACTTAATAGATTGTCACATAATTTAGGAGTTGATATCTTCCATGATCACGCAACTAATAGTTATTATCTCAAAAAGTTATTTTCTTAATTTGTTAAAGAAAATTAGAATCAAGAAGAAAAGTGACTTTGTGAGAGAATAATTATTAGTTGAATGACCATATTGAAATCAACACCAAAAAAACAACCTAGGTACTGAAATGGATAGGTTAATGCTCGCAGTTCACTTTCATCTGGCTATCTAGTTCTCTTAGTTATTGTTACGTTCTTACTCGTTGAGGACAGTGGAACGACAGAAGTGTCGATGATAGATCATCGGTCAACCAATCACATAATAAGTGAGATCGTCCATAACAAACATGGTTCAAGTCACGAATGAGTTAACTTCTAATCGACTAAATAACTTCTATGATCACTCACCTATAATATATTATCTATCAAAATCATTATCGACTATTTTGTATCAATAAAATCACTAAACTATAGCAAATTATCTACCAAAGTCACTGATGTTTATTTTGTATCAACAAAATCACTCAAATTAGACTAGTCTTTCCACAAAGTCACTCAGCTTAGGCTAGCCTTTCCAAAAAGTCATTATAGACCCAAAAAATTAAAGGAATAATTGCATAAGCCCCCCCTCAAGTTTGGTTTTGTAACACTTAATTACTTCATTTATGGTTCGTGATATTATACTTACAATTTTTATTTTTATTTTTTATATATATATAATTCTTTTGAGCTAATTATTAATATTAAAAAATTAACTAATTTGACATTTATAATATATTTTCTTAAACATCTTTTTTTCAAGAAAAAATCATTTCCATCTCATTTGTGCCAAAAATATGGCGAAGAAATTGCTTATACTCGATTCCGGCTCCTCTCCATTTTTCATTGTCTCCATTTCCTCAAGTTGTTGCTTGGATAGAGGACACATTTTTTATTTTAAAACGAGGGGTCTAGATTTAATTAACTAAAGCAAGGTCTTATAATCCATTGTTAAGATAATTAATATTCCATAGATTTTTCAAAAAAAAAAGGATAATTCTAATTGCCCTTTATCTCATCCATAAATATATTAAAAATTTCAAACTGGCTTCCCGATTTTCTAATAGAAACATTGACTCTTTATATTGACTTAAACAATCCGCTTATGAGAGGAGGATTGTCCAAATCCATATAAAGAGTACATGTTCCTATTTCATATCCGATGTGGGACTCTCTTAATAATATTATCCACGCTCCAGTTAACAAGGTCTGGGCGTGCGGGAGAGTGTTAAGAGAGTCTCAATAGAAACATGAACTCTTTATATGAACTTGAACAATTTTCCCCTCATAAGCTAACTTTTGAAAATTCGAGAAGACAAAGATCAAGTGAAATATTTTTTCCAAGCATAACATCATAAATCACAAAAAAAAATAAGTGTTAAAAGTCATACTTGAGGGATGCTTATGTAATTATCCCTTTAATATTTTTTTTTGCTATAATGACTTTGTAGCAAAACTAGCCTAACTTGAATGAGTTGGTTGATACAAAATAAACATCAATGACTTGTGAGAGATAATTTGCTATAGTTAAGTGATCATATAAGTTATTCACTCCTGCTAATCAGGACTCCACTAGTGCCACTTCTTGTAAAATTGAATTTCTTGGAGTAGGCTTAATCTATATAAATTACTATTATGTTAATCAACCATGCAGAGTGAAAATACTTCTCATTTAGAATATAACTTCATATATGTATCGTCAAATATTCAATATGATTCCACAAAATCTAATGTCGTTCAAGTAGCAGATTCTAGCCAACTGAACAAATCACATGATTAGTAACCTCTTGCAGCATTATTTTTGTATTAGTATGAAATAAGACTAGAAAAAAAGAATTCTTTTTTATTAACATAAAGATTAATGGATAGAAAGATCCAATAAAAAATTAGTCAGGTTTAGCTATATATATATATTAATCCTTTTATACATGAATGATTTATACCATCATATATATTTACAAGTACTACCTAACATTGTCCTCTTATTCTTTACTGAAACAGCCCTTTCATGTGGTTAGTGGTGGTCATCTTCTTGTTAGTTGACGTTCACGGTATGTTTGTCTACCTCTCTCCCTACTCCCTAAATCGTGAAACTATTTCATTTAAAAACTTAAATTATAACGGAAAACATGTATATTTGTAATTTTTTTAATTACACTATGTCTCACCATTTGGCATTTTAACAGGATATTAACTTATATAGTTGTTCATCTAAAAAAACAGTCGAAAAATAAATAATTGATGTATAATATATTTATCTTGGTTAGTAGCTATAAATATTACTACCTATCCAGTGGCCAAATTTCTACCTTCCCCTTTGTTTGACTCAGTGGCGGATACATTCAAAGCATGTCAATAGCTGCGTTTTGAGTTTACACAATATCTTTATGAAATTGCCTATTTGAAGTGGTATTGTAACTTAATTTACTTCAATTAAAATGAGTAGTTTGTGCTCGATGACCTGAAATTCTCTTCCCCTGAAATTGCCTATTCGATGACTCTAACATTGTAACACATTGTCTTTATAAAAAGTTTGTCGTAGTTGAGACATCTGCTGCCTATTATTTGTTTGACTTTCTTTATATATTGTTTTAATACAACTAGTCTGCTTGTTTGCTACATTGGTCTCTTGATAACATTCGTAATTTCATTTTTTTTTTTTTGCTTTGTACATTACCGCATAATTTTTTTTTTTATGCAAAATATTATTACTTCGTATGTTTGCATCATCAGATTTTGTTGCCTGAATCCGCAACAAATATTTGGATTTTGAAGTTGAATTTATCTTAAGTAATTTAAACAGGTTGTAACGTCTATCTTTGGGTATCATTTCTCCCACTCATTGTAAGAATACATAACCTGCTCCTAATTTACTTTATTTTTAAGTTTCTCATCCATGTAAAGCCTTCATTAATACTTGAAATTCAAGATTTGTTAATGGTTGATTTTATAGACAGTGTTGGTGATTGGGACTAAGCTGCAGACAATTGTGGCTCAAATGGCTCTTCAACTCGAAACTCAAGACACTGTAATTATAGGATCCCCACTGGTCCAACCTAATGATAATCTTTTTTGGTTTAATAAACCTCAATTTGTTTTGACCCTTCTCCACTATACCCTTTTCATAGTAAGCAATTTCTCCTTTCACGCCATCTTTGTTTGCATAATAACCTATATATATTCTCTCCCCATCCCAAAATACTTTTCATGTTATACTTCTCGAGAGTAAAACTACATATATTTGGCCAATTGTAAGATGTAAATGTTCATCATATTGTTCTAATAAGAACTGCAATTTATCGTACTTTTTTTAATATCCAAATTTTAATTTTAAAATATTAAATTAATCTAATTCAATTTAGATTCGAAGATAAAAGCGAAATATAACAAATATTTTGGGACGGAAGGAGTATGTTTTATGGATTTAACTCATATAGACCGACAATATATATAAAGAATAAGTATATTTTAACTTATTGTGGTAGATAACTTTTTGTATTTTTTGAATTCTTAATTCCACTTGCTATGAACACGTAGTTATCATTCAGACAACCTGATAGTTTAAAAAAAAATTATACTATCGGTGTATAAAAGTTACACTCCTGTCCAGAGGGTTATAATTAACTCATAGTACTATCTATTTTTTTGTGTGTTTTATGACTTGATTGCAGAATGCATTTGAGTTGGCCTTCTTTATTTGGGTGACGGTAATTCTCTACCCTTATATTGGCCAAGAAGCAGAGTAACTACCGCAGCAGTAGAATGTTTGCCAGAAGAAGAGAAATACGACCGCAAGGCCACGAGTTCGATCCTCGCATAAACCTTCTTATTGAAGATGCCACATACTGGCCAAGGTTTATATGGTCGACGCATTTGCGTGCCACATCACCGGGTTTACTCGCGCACTGAAAGAAAGTAGCGCGCGTTTCTTCACAACAAAAAAAAAAAGCAGAGTAACTTATGCTTAAACAACTCATTTTATTATTTTTTTGTAATATTAAATATTTTAGTGGCAATTTGGAATAAGATCATGTTATCATGAGCATGTGGAGATCATCGTTATCAGAGTGGTTTTGGCGTAAGTCATAATTCCATCCTCCTTTGTATTTATAAAGTGGACATTTTGTCAAAATAATATTATAATTTCTTTGCATATGGACCATGCAGTGCAGGCTGATGGTTCAACTACTTTGTAGTTACATTACTTTGCCTCTCTATGCCCTCGTTACGCAGGTTTGTACTCCAAAATAACGTTTTACAAACCTATTTTAGTGAACGGTTAATTATATATAACTATATCTTATACTATAAAAAAATCTTTTGACCGTCAGTATATAAAAATTAAACTCTAAGAAAAGACGTTTCATTTTTTATTTTGTTTAGATGGGTTCACATTTCAAAAGAGCATTATTGGAAGAACACATAATGCAAGCCATAAAGCAATGGCACACAGAAGTGAAGAGGAAGAAAAAGAAGCAAAACAACAAGCTGCAGCAATCAGATGCAACTGTAGCTGAGTTTAGTGCTAGTGCTCATGAACTTCAGGAGATCTATGAAGAACCATTAGAAGGAACCATAGTCCATCAAAATCAATCAGAAATAATTGTTGACGTTGTTAATCGTAGTTAGTTTTTCAAAAGAGAAGAGAATATAAGTTTTCATTAATAGAATACAGAGAGTAGAATTCAGATGCGATATAGAGTAGGGGAACTGGGGAGTATTTATAGTACAACCCTGAAGTAAATGTTACCTAATATTGCCCTCATCCATCATGAGCATTATCAACATATTTCCTACGTCATGCATGTGATTTGTAACTGCTGGGGAGAATCTCACATATTTTTTTAACAAAGTAGTACCAATTATGTATTAAACTGAACAAGCAACGAGTAATCAACAAAGTGACTTTAATACTTGATGTTTATAAATGCAATAACTTGTACTAAGGCATAATGTTTTAAATGAAAGATCTACTACATGATTTATGGAAAAAAGGCTATTAAACAACATTAAGATATGAGCCAATTGCATATTTTAGAATTTGTCTTATAGCTGGACAAATTCATTTTATTTAAACATAAAGGAAGGAATGCAGTAGATAATTATAACACAAACTGAGTAGACAGTGAAGTCTTGAATTCATTAATCTTAATAGGTGTTTGATCTCAACACTTGAGGAAGCAGAAGATCTAAGAGTGGTATGGTTCTCATCGAAAGATTCCAAATAGAATGCTGACATTGTAGTCATAAAAAGAAAATAACAAGGCTGATTGTTATTCACCATTATCCCATTTTAGGCAACCATAACCAGGAACTAAACAAACGCATTTGTCAATTAAAGGAGCAGTCATAGCCTGAGTCCTTTTAAAGCAGACTCAGAATAGAGCCACAAGCAGAGAGTTTAAGATAGATACAGGTTGATCAACTACTTATTAAGTATTTCCTAGGCAAAAATGAGAAAGACAATGGCGAGCACCAAAATCACATGTCCTAGAGACAACATAGGCAGTCTAATCCCACAAAGTGGGATTTGGGGAGGGTAGGATGTACGCAGACCTTACCTCTACCTTTGCAGGGTAGAGAACAACAAATTAAAATATCCACATACAAAGCAAATGGCGCAACATATATATATTAATACACACCTAAAGAATAGGAATCTACGCGATGCCTAAATAATACTACTAAGAAAAGGAGAAGAGGAGATGAAGAGGCTAAATCAGTAACTTTAAGGCTAAATCCTAGAGACGCGATCCCTAAATCAGTTATCTTTATATCTAGAGTAAATTCATTACGACTACCTCTCTGGGGGAAAAAACTCAAACACAAGTGGGACTAGCAGCATACTTTCGAACACAGAAGGGCTTGACAAAGCTAAAGGGAACAGCCCAGCTACTCCATAATTCCACTGTTTATATCTATGGTCATGTTACTCTAGTTTAGAGGATAGGGACAGATTCAGGTTGGTAATCCTCAAAGATTTAAACATAACATTTTTTTGACTCATCTATCCCTTTTACTGAAAGGAAAACAACAGTAAACTTAGCGTGAACATCTTTTGAATCATTTTTTAGTGTCTTCAGATGAGCCTTAACAAAACTACCAAAATGAGTCCATCTTGATATTCTTTAGTTTCTTTTAGAACATGAGAGTTTAGCTCCTCAACATAGAGTTATCAAGCATACAACAACAACCTACCAATGTGATCTCACAAGTGGGGGTTTGGGGAGGGCAGAGTGTACGCAGACCTTATCTCTACCTTAGGAGGTCGATGTTATTTTCGATTAACCCTCGGCTCAAGAGAAAGCATATCAAAAAAGGTGAAAAAGGAAATAACTGAAGCATACTAATGAAAGCAAGACAAAATATTTTGAAAAACAACAAGAAACATATAAAGACAAAATAAATCCCACAGGTCAGAAGCTCTATACTAAACAAATCTAGACAAAGTACGTTTAAGGCAATGATTCGAACGACATGCTCAATGGTTATATATTGTTTAGGCATATTTTAAACGCGAGCAATTAACATCCTCTACCCCCTATTCAAACCTCAAAGTGTTGACTATACTCACTATGAAGAGAATGTTGAAAATTTATTAACGTAAAATAAAGTTTATCCTATTATTTATGACTCGAATAATTGGGACCCCGCATGTCGGAAACGTCGTTTCCACACACGTGCACACGTTGTACCAAGGATCGTAAATTTCATTAGTAAAAGAGATATTGGTACGTAAACAAAATGTTTGAGACATGAAATGATAGACGGTTATTGGCCAAATGACGAGTGTTTCACGTTGGTAAATGAAGGAAGAAGTGTACGAAGTGTAAATGTCAAAACGGTTCGGAAAAGGGTCGCGACGCCTCACCGAGTCGAGAGACGCGCCCACCGCCACGCGGTCGCGGCGCGACCGAGCCGCGCACCTGCGACCGTAGTCGCGCGCTTAATTCGTGTTCCAGCTCGCGGCGCCTCTGAGGCTAATGTGGGATTTATACACACGCTCAACGCAAGGACACGTATCGTTACAAGTAATATAGTCTAGAAGACCGAGTTATCGTCCTCAGGGATTAGTGCTCAATTACCAACTGCTATTCTATGGTATCTATTTGGTGATCGATGAGTTGATGGTATGTTTATATCTATGTTTATAGACGCTAACTAAATTACTTTACTTTACTTCAGATATGGTGGAAATAGGGCTTCCAAATCTCCTCAACTATCCGCTCGCTTTTAATCGTTAATGCAACAATTAAGGTTCTTCTTCTATGTTGAGATAGCAGATTAACTAAGCCGTTTTATACTCCTGTTAAGGTAATATAAACACTCAACCCCAATGAAGAACCCTTCTATCTTTCGATAAGATTGACTACAAAGGAGGATTAAGAGCAATAACCTATTAAGCTACACAAGTATCGGGGTACTTTCGTCCATGATTTAAACCTATGTTTATTCAACTATAGCATATTCACAATCTCCCCTATCGGATTTCGATTAGAACTAATATAAGTGATGATAACTAGTGATCAATTAATTATCAAGCAATCAAAACAATTATTGAATAAACCTCAATAATAATAAGAAGAAACCAAAACATGCATTAATTCATAAGAACGAGGTTCAAGTGATTCGACATGGAAAGCCCTAAATTAAGTTAGTTCCTAGCCATAGACATGCTAAGAACTAAAATAATGTCCAACATATACTAGAAAGAAATAAAGTAAAGAACAAGAAAATTACTCAAAACTGAGTCTCCAATCTTGAAGCAATGCTATGATGAATGATAAGGTGTGCCACCCAAAACTGACCTAAAAGGCCTTATTTATATCCCCAAAAACGTGTAAAACCTTTTCCTCTTTGGTCTTGGCCCAGTCCTATTCGGATTTTTCAAATTTTCCGCGTCGGCGCCACGGCCCTGCAACCGGCCCCGTGGCGCCGAAACTCCTGCGGCCTCGCTTCAGCGCCGTGGCTCATGCCTGGTTGGTTGGCTCACGCGCCGCCTGCTCGCTCCCGCTTGCCAACTTTTCACTTTTGTGCTTTGGACTCTTCGCTTTCTTTTCGCTCCTTTTCACCGATGTGCCACTTTAAACCACTGTGACTCAAATAAAAGAAAATCTATCCTAACACGACACAAATTTATACAAAAAGAAGCAAAAGACTAACTAAAAATGACTCAGAAGGTGTATATAAAATATACCGATCAAACACCCCCAAATTTAACCTTTGCTCGCCCACGAGTAAAGATCAAAATGATAAGAATAAGGACACGAAGGAAGGAAAAATAGACTGACTCAAAGACACTGATCACTTTGCTGCACAATAGTTACTTAGAAACGCATGAAGGTTAGTAGAATAATATGCAGGAACATTGATCGGTGTATTTTATATACACCTTTTGAGTCAGTTTTAGTTAGTCTTTTGTCCCGTTTTGCACATATAAGTGTCGTATTAGGATAGTTTTCCTTTCTTTTGAGTCAAAGTGGTTAAAATGGCCAAATGGCGGAAAAGAAGCTAAAAGAGGAGATTCCAGAGCTAAAAACAGAGAAAGTGGCGAACGAGGCTGAAACTCAGGCCAGCGCTGCGGCGCCTCCTTGTTGACACCCAATTTTGACCCTCCCGTCCAGACAGTAGCTATAAAATTACACTAATTTTGCAAAATAATTTTTTATGATTTTTATAATAAAATGCAGCAATAAAACATTAATACAAACATAAATAAATAATTTAATAATGGCACCGCGTCTTACGTAAGAGTATTAAGCACTTAGAGTCCCGCGCCCGCATTAATTAATTTTAAGCCCTGTCATGATTCTTAATTAATAATAAATACATAAAATAAATAATTTAGCAATGACGTCGTGTCAAGTAGCATAGTCGCATTTACTAATACGCAAAGCAATTTCATAACTTATTTAAATAATAATGCACAATAATAAGATTTTAAATAATAGCGCCGCATTCTAAAATATTAAGCACTAATTAAATAGCGCACCCGTCTTTATTTTGTAATAATTTAAACTCAACTTAATTAATAATACACCTAAACTAATAACCCACTTAAATTAAACCTTTAAAAAACGCAGCCCACTACCCCTAATTAAAACTAACTACCCGCAGCCCACACCCGCGTGGCCCAAACTCCGCCTACCCACGTCCCTATCCATTTATTTCCTTACTACCTAGCCCACACCCGCATGTACTCTCATCACCCAAAGACTCTCCGCGATATACAACAACCCTTTTCACCTCACCTTCACTTCACCTTCCTAAAATAAACGCAGCCCAAAGCCCCTCAGCCTTTACACTCCCCATCGTCCACAACAAAATAAAACCCACGAACCCTAAACCTAAAATCGATCGTCGCACCAGCACCAGCACCTCAACCCGAGATTCTCGCCGGAGAATCCGGGTTTTCCTTACACATGCACACTAAACCTAGCCGTTTCCCCCCTTCTCCAACGATTTTCTTACCATAATCTGTTCGAATCGCACGAAATTAGTACGAAATCACTCACAAATCAATACACAGAATCAGCCTTTAAGGTTTACCAAGTTTAGAATCCAGAGATGGAGGTTATAAATCGAGGTCTTTACACATGCAAGAGGCATCCCCGGTCAGTGGAAAAATACAGTAGTGCACACAGCATATACACCTAATAGAAATCCCAGAAAGACAGAGCACAGTAGGGCAGAGCGGGGTCAGGGGGCCATCGTTTTTTACACATTGGAAGCACAGCAGTCCAATCGAGCTTGGAGGGCAAAACCAGACGATCAAGCGCAGCACAAGAGAGCAGGGTCGTGGCAATCGTTTTCACACATGCAAGCACATCAGCGGAACATAGAGCTCGGAGGGCAAAACCAGTGCGTGAAGAACTCAGCCAGGAGAAGAATCGAGAACAGAGAGCATCGGAGTTAGGGCTCAAAGACCTGCACCATTAGCACCGCAAGAATAGGAAGTTCAATCCTTCTTACAATTCTAGCCAAGAAATCAAGAACAAACCTTCCCCTTTTCGCATCGTAAACCCAAAACCTGTCGAGTGGACCGACGACTTGATACGCTGCCCCGGATCGTCGGAGAAGGTAAATTCATCGCTCTTGATTTTCCATTCGATTTATGCTTGGTGGTCTGTTTATTTATGTCGTGGTTAATCATATGTGTTGAGGTGCTCATAAATATCTAAGTAGATTAAATTTATCAGCATGTTTAGGTAATTGTTAAGGTTTAAACATTCCTTGTAATGTTTATGTTTAGCCCTATGTGATGTGTATGCCTCTCTTAAAATATTTGCTTAGTGAGAATGATATACAAATCAATTGAACGATTAATCGGGTGTATTGTTGTTCGTCTTAATTGAAGGCTGACCATACTTTGTTTTCTTATGCATATCTTAGATATCATGTCAAGTAAAAATGGTGCAGTTTCCTCTTTCTTAAAGGGATTAAAATAAATGATTGATAATTTGCCTATCTATTTTCTGTGAAGGGTAGATTTACCCTTAAATCTTTGCTGGCTTGTTTCTTAGCATATGTGTATGTATAGTAAATATTATGAGGAGTGTTATACGTGTATTGTATGATCATATTCATCTTGCTTGAAGTCACGTAACTAGTCCAGTAAGTACCAGATGTCTGTTAACTAATGTTTGATAGTTATTAAACTTCGAATCTGCCTGACGGTCATCCTGACCATGTTATGCTTTGTTTGAAATATTATCTGCCTAATATATAGCATAGACATGACTACGCATGCTGGGCCTAGGCCTAATTGACCCTGCATACCTAGAATGCCATCTTTAATTGATTACATGTCAATCCCTGTGTTTACCTGTCTACTAAACTGATTATATGCTTCCCATATCTTCTTAAGTGTTAAAACACATTCATAATAATGTGTAATACCTCTTAAGATATACTTTGTGCCATGCTTATCTGTTTAGTGATCCAAATGGTGTCTACAATAGCATCTTGCATTTAGGAACCAACTTAGATCATATTAAGCCATGGTTCCTTTGCATTCTATCTCGTGTATAATTATGTCTTCATATGTCGATATGCATAGGTTATGATTGGGCATTAAAATTGTCAAAGGGTTCAGTTGAAATGATTTGAATAAGCTTTGTATGTACAAGATGTCTATGCTCTCTGATAAGTTGCACACATATGTCTCTATTGTCTATTATAAGTATGTGTTCATTGTATCTTGGTTTCTAAATTGTCCATATTAAGTATTTTTTTCTACCAGTTGTTTAAGCACCCTTTTAGATGTAGTCTTGAATACTTGCATTCGTGAACCTGCGTCTAAGTTGGCCCACCATATGTCAGTGAGCTTTCTTCTAGTTTTGTTATAGTCTTTGGTCTACTTATTCTCTTCCATGTGCTTTTGGAAACATGAAGCCTCGTTCATGATTAATTATTGTTTTAATTGTTGTTTGGGCATATATTCTTACATCTGTAAACCACTGTTTGGGCTCGTTTTTTCTTTCAAATTGCCGAAATGAAGTGATTCAAAAGTGTTAAATCTTATATCAATGTGCATTTATTATTTGATAATGTTGGAGACATATGCTAATCCTTATCTTTCTTTTTTTTTCATGGCACGCACTGGAGCAACAAAGAGTCTCATAGTGAAACTCATCGTGGCAAACGTAAAGGCCTGCATCTACATCCATCGAGTTCCCTCTTCGGCAATTCCTAGAAAAACAAAATAGGACGGAGTCATCTACTTCAACTCCTTTATTCCCTTAACCTCATTACCTCATTTATGCCTTTATTTGTTTATTGCAAATTATTTTCTAACTTTGTAATTAACAGGGAATCTAGAATAATTAGTCTTTGAACATATGAGGTGGGAAGGTAATTCATAATTAGAAACGCACTTCATCTTTATTTGTCTTTTAGGACTGTTAGGCATGTCTAAATTCTGCAAAAAAAAATAATCTAAATGATTTAACTTGCATCATAAAACCAACATTTTGTTTCTTATTAAATCCATAACAAATTTTCCCTTGAACTCTTATCTAACATCATATAGGAAATCTATTAAGTATAATAAAAAATCATCCTAAGTATTGGGTATAGCATAACCAAGATTAATTAGGTAGATAAATGTGTACATTTAGCCAATAAGTCCATTTTGCATCACATATTTTTATAAATAATATAAGGCATGCTTTAAACTTTACATGTATTTTATAGCACTAATCTTATTAATCTTTGAATAAAAATACCTTCTATTAAATATCTTTCAAACATGCATTTTTCACAGCATAAATAATTAACCCTAGGTTTGGCAGGATAACCGCAAGTTAGCGGATCTTAGAGGGTGCCTAACCCCTTCCCTCTAGATTAATAAAGAACCCTTGCCCGGAATCTCATTAAGTTTGCAGACCATTAAAATGGAGTTAATGTTTACTTTAAACTAGTTAACATTTAGGTGTCCTAATTCACCCAAATTAATTAGGTGGCGACTCCGCGAACCCTTAGCATTTTAGCACTACTTTTAGCACTTTAGCATTTAGCACCTTTTAAGCACCCCTTAGAAAGCATATTAGCACCCTACTTTAGCATTTTAACACCTTTTAAGCGCCCTTTTAACATTTAGCACTTTTTATTTTATTTTCTAACCTTCTTTTTTCTAAGCAGGAGATTCGCTAGAAGAAAATGTCGCGGCCGAAAAAGGGCGTGACAGAAATGGCGACTCTGCTGGGGATTAAGGTTCTTAACCATAACAGACCTAGAGTTATTATTTGGCATTACTTTTTGCATTTAAATTTTGTGTGCTGTATTTTGTTATTTTGCTACCTGCTTTACTGCTTTCCTTAAACTGGCATTCCGCTCATATTTCTTCCACTCTGGAAAATTCACACAATCACACACTGCATGCGAGGTGCGCTTGGTGCATCAGCAAAATTCTTTCTTCAAAATCCAAATTTAGGAGAGTTGGTAACATACGTGGAGTGTCCGGTCTAACCGGTGGCCGCGTAGCCTTCTCACTCGAGTTGTCCGCCGGGAACTCAAGGCCTAGAAAAGCCAAATCTTAGAAACTTAAGATAGAGCTATACCACCCTTTATTTTAGGGCATGCATGCATTTACCCTAGGTGGGTCAATCCTTGGCATTGACACCACAATTAGGAAGACACCAAACTTGTCGACGGGTTTCTCAACCCAACGACCAACCAACATATTATGTGTAAGCGTGACAATGATAGACAAATCCAAACCTAATCATGTCATGCTGAAATTGGAAAAAGGTGCACCGTCATTTGGTCGTCATTTCCAACAGAAGCATTACAGTTGGACGACTTGGACAAATCCATCATGACCTCGCATATGTGACGTTTAGACCTACCTCTGGCATAAAGAGGTCCCCATGCATGTTAGGACTCGCTTGCAATTTATGTGCAACATGTACTTGCTAAATGCTATCACGTGCTTTACACTAACGCAGTTTGCTACATGTTGTCTAAAGGATTTATCATCTCCCCCAAAGGTCGATTTGTATTTGACTAAGCAATGACAGAGCATAGATATTTCACAAGATCAAAGGCACGGTCCAGCGACATGACCGATTCAAGGGCATTTGAGCAGAACGAGTCGGAACCCGTCTTGGTTCCTATAAGCAAAGCAGGGGTCTCAGAAAAGAAAAACAGCATAGATCTGATTGAGCACCTCGCCCAGTTACCACAGTTGGAACTACGTTCGACCTGATTCCCTTGGCGGATACGTAGGCGGCCACATTGGCCTCGGTCCCACCTTTAGAATTTTACCCAATATTTACTTGTAATGAACTACGTCATGACCTGATTCCCTCATGGGGATATGTAGGCGGCCTAAATCGGCTTCGGTCACACCATTAGGAAGCTTTCCCTTCGCCTGAAAATAATGAGAATACACAAGCAACTCCATCGAAACCCACTTTAGGCCAAACACCCTTTACGCATTCAAAACTGGGACAAGGTAGGAAACCAGACAGGGGTTGCAGGTCCAAGCAGGCCAGACACGCAGATGTCAAGGAACAAGGCGGCGAAGTCAAATGCGAATCGACCCCCCCCCCCCCAAAACTCACAAATTTTCTTTGAGCGCAGGTTTTTCATATTAACAGAAGCAGAAAGTGCAATAGCCGAAGCAGAAAATACGGCAAAAAGTTTCTTCAAGGTAACAAGCGCAGAGGCAGAGGATATGACAACAATCCAAAATTCAAAGTCCGCATCAGAAGCAGCAGAAACAGAAAAGGGCATCGACAATCAATAGTCAGAATTTTGAATTCCGCAACAAAGCCTAGCGCATTAGCTCAGGCACAAAGTCAAATTTGCAACCCAACAAAGGCATCATGTCATTCGTCAGTTGCAGCGCAAGGACAACATCTCAGTATTCATCAGGCGTATCAGGGACGACATCTCTACCCATAGAATTGCACGCCTCATATGTATTTATTATTTCATTTAAACAGGTATACACTAAACTTAGCTTGCAGGAGCATTTATTCTATAGGAGCAGCAGCAACACGTCCAGACAACGACGTGATCATCAACAAGTCTGAAAATGACGCCATCAGCATTATGTCCAGGCAACGACGTTATCAGCATTATGTCCAGGCAACGACATCATCAAGATGCGTTCACGCAACGACGCCCGGCAGAATACGTCCAGCAACGACTTTATCGAGATTATGTCCAGTAACGACATCATCGCGATTGCGTGCACGCAACGACGCCAAAGAAGAATACGCCCGTGCAACGACGCGTTATCGGCGATTATGTCCGTGCAACGACATCATCGCGATTGCGTCACGCAACGACGCCGCAGAATACGCCCGTGCAACGACGTTATCGCGATTATGTCCGTAACGACATCATCGCGTGCGTACGCAACGACGCCAAAGAAGAATACGTCCGTGCAACGACGTTATCAGCATTATGTCCAGGCAACGACATCATCGCGATTGCGTTTACGCAACGACGCCAGCAAGAATACATCCAGTAACGACGCGATCGCGATTATGTCCAGTGCAACGACATCATCGCGATTGCGTCTACGCAACGATGCCAAAGAAGAATACATCCAAGCAACGACGCGTTATCGATTATGTCCAGCAACGACATCATCGATCGCTGCCTACGCAACGACGCCAGCAGCAATACATCCAAGCAACGACGCCAGCAGCAATACATCCAAGCAACGACGTTATCAGCATTATGTCCAGGCAACGACATCATCAGCATTGCGTCTACACAACGACGCCAGCAGCAATACGTCCAGGCAACGACGTTATCAGCATTGCGTCTACGCAACGACGCCAACAGCAATACGTCCAAGCAACGATGTTATCAGCATTGTGTCCAGGCAATGACATCATCAGCATTGCGTCTACGCAACGACGCCAAAGAAGAATACGTTCAGCAACGGCGTTATCGGCGATTATGTTCGCAACGACATCACCAAAGATCGTGCCTACGCAACGACGCCAACAGCAATACGTCCAAGCAACGACGTTATCAGCATTATGTCCAGGCAACGACATCATCAGCATTGCGTCTACCCAACGACGCCAGCAGCAATACGTCCAGGCAACGACGTTATCAACACAACAAGTCCGAAAACGACGCCATGACACAAGTCCGAAAGCGACGCTATCATCAGTATATCACATCTACGCAAGGACAATTTCTATACTCTCAAACTGCATTTCTTATTCATGTTTTATTGTTCTGTCTTAACAGTTATGCACTAACTCTTCCTTGAGCTTTAGTCTACAGGGGCAGTTGCAGCAAGGACAACATATCCGCATTCACAATCGCAACACGTCTGTGCAAGGGCGAAATCACAGCATTTGCGGCAGGCACCACATTTTTGCAGGATAACATTTTTTACTCACAGTTGCATTGCTTTTAAAAAATTATGCATCATCATTTTGCCTTAACAGTTATGCACTAACCGTTTGTTTAAGCCTTAGCATGCAGGAGCAGGAGCACAACGTGGATTTTCTCTACAAATAACCGGCAATTTGTTGGGGCCAACCTTCCCAACGAACGGCGTAAGCGACCGCGTCGGTCCACTCGCTCCGCATCACCATAAAACCCAAAGACCATAAGCCATGCAGACACCCTGTGTTCAAGCCGCTTATTTTTATTTTTTTACTTTTGCACCATAGCCCGGTCATCATAACTCGACATCGACAAATTTTGAGTCCGTGTTAGCCCGCCTCGGTGTTTTGACCATGGTAGCCCGGTCGCCATAACTCGACATCGACAAAATTTGAGCCCGCGTTAGCCCGCCATGTTTTGACCATGGTAGCCCAAAGGTCGCCATAACTCGACATCGGGGCGGTTCCTGATGCGTCGGCACTTTGTCTAATTGCCCAACATTTTAATTCTGAGGATCGAGACAAAATTGGCTATGAGTCAACGTCTTTGTCCGAAGATTCTTCCATCATCTCCATACAAAGAGGGAGAACTGTTGACACCCAATTTTGACCCTCCCGTCCAGACAGTAGCTATAAAATTACACTAATTTTGCAAAATAATTTTTTATGATTTTTATAATAAAATGCAGCAATAAAACATTAATACAAACATAAATAAATAATTTAATAATGGCACCGCGTCTTACGTAAGAGTATTAAGCACTTAGAGTCCCGCGCCCGCATTAATTAATTTTAAGCCCTGTCATGATTCTTAATTAATAATAAATACATAAAATAAATAATTTAGCAATGACGTCGTGTCAAGTAGCATAGTCGCATTTACTAATACGCAAAGCAATTTCATAACTTATTTAAATAATAATGCACAATAATAAGATTTTAAATAATAGCGCCGCATTCTAAAATATTAAGCACTAATTAAATAGCGCACCCGTCTTTATTTTGTAATAATTTAAACTCAACTTAATTAATAATACACCTAAACTAATAACCCACTTAAATTAAACCTTTAAAAAACGCAGCCCACTACCCCTAATTAAAACTAACTACCCGCAGCCCACACCCGCGTGGCCCAAACCCGTCGCCCCGGCCCACGTCCCTATCCATTTATTTCCCCTTACCAGTCTAGCCCACACCCGCACAGCCACTCTCATCAGCCCAGCACCCCTCTGCCAATATACAACAACCCTTTTCACCTCACCTTCACTTCACCTTCCTAAAATAAACGCAGCCCAAAGCCCCTCAGCCTTTACACTCCCCATCGTCCACAACAAAATAAAACCCACGAACCCTAAACCTAAAATCGATCGTCGCACCAGCACCAGCACCTCAACCCGAGATTCTCGCCGGAGAATCCGGGTTTTCCTTACACATGCACACTAAACCTAGCCGTTTCCCCCCTTCTCCAACGATTTTCTTACCATAATCTGTTCGAATCGCACGAAATTAGTACGAAATCACTCACAAATCAATACACAGAATCAGCCTTTAAGGTTTACCAAGTTTAGAATCCAGAGATGGAGGTTATAAATTGAGCGTCTTTACACATGCAAGAGGCATCCCCGGTCAGTGGAAAAATACAGTAGTGCACACAGCATATACACCTAATAGAAATCCCAGAAAGACAGAGCACAGTAGGGCAGAGCGGGGTCAGGGGGCCATCGTTTTTTACACATTGGAAGCACAGCAGTCCAATCGAGCTTGGAGGGCAAAAACCAGCGCATGCATCAAGGCAGAGCACAGTAGAGCAGGGTCAGGGGGCAATCGTTTTCACACATGCAAGCACATCAGCGGAACATAGAGCTCGGAGGGCAAAACCAGTGCGTGAAGAACTCAGCCAGGAGAAGAATCGAGAACAGAGAGCATCGGGAGTTAAGGGGCTCAGCACCCAGACCATTAGCACTGCAAGAATAGGAAGTTCGAATCCCTTCTTACAATTCTAGCCAAGAAATCAGCAAACAAACCTTCCCCTTTTCGCATCGTAAACCCAAAACCCGTCGAGTGGACCGACGACTTGATACGCTGCCCCGGATCGCTGTCCGGAGAAGGTAAATTCATCGCTCTTGATTTTCCATTCGATTTATGCTTGGTGGTCTGTTTATTTATGTCGTGGTTAATCATATGTGTTGAGGTGCTCATAAATATCTAAGTAGATTAAATTTATCAGCATGTTTAGGTAATTGTTAAGGTTTAAACATTCCTTGTAATGTTTATGTTTAGCCCTATGTGATGTGTATGCCTCTCTTAAAATATTTGCTTAGTGAGAATGATATACAAATCAATTGAACGATTAATCGGGTGTATTGTTGTTCGTCTTAATTGAAGGCTGACCATACTTTGTTTTCTTATGCATATCTTAGATATCATGTCAAGTAAAAATGGTGCAGTTTCCTCTTTCTTAAAGGGATTAAAATAAATGATTGATAATTTGCCTATCTATTTTCTGTGAAGGGTAGATTTACCCTTAAATCTTTGCTGGCTTGTTTCTTAGCATATGTGTATGTATAGTAAATATTATGAGGAGTGTTATACGTGTATTGTATGATCATATTCATCTTGCTTGAAGTCACGTAACTAGTCCAGTAAGTACCAGATGTCTGTTAACTAATGTTTGATAGTTATTAAACTTCGAATCTGCCTGACGGTCATCCTGACCATGTTATGCTTTGTTTGAAATATTATCTGCCTAATATATAGCATAGACATGACTACGCATGCTGGGCCTAGGCCTAATTGACCCTGCATACCTAGAATGCCATCTTTAATTGATTACATGTCCATCCCTGTGTTTACCTGTCTACTAAACTGATTATATGCTTCCCATATCTTCTTAAGTGTTAAAACACATTCATAATAATGTGTAATACCTCTTAAGATATACTTTGTGCCATGCTTATCTGTTTAGTGATCCAAATGGTGTCTACAATAGCATCTTGCATTTAGGGAACCAACTTAGATCATATTAAGCCATGGTTCCTTTTGCATTCTATCTTGGTGTATAATTATGTCTTCATATGTCGATATGCATAGGTTATGATTGGGCATTAAAATTGTCAAAGGGTTCAGTTGAAATGATTTGAATAAGCTTTGTATGTACAAGATGTCTATGCTCTCTGATAAGTTGCACACATATGTCTCTATTGTCTATTATAAGTATGTGTTCATTGTATCTTGGTTTCTAAATTGTCCATATTAAGTATTTTTTTCTACCAGTTGTTTAAGCACCCTTTTAGATGTAGTCTTGAATACTTGCATTCGTGAACCTGCGTCTAAGTTGGCCCACCATATGTTGGGGTGAGCTTTCTTCTAGTTTTGTTATAGTCTTTGGTCTACTCTATTCTCTTCCATGTGCTTTTGGAAACATGAAGCCTCGTTCATGATTAATTATTGTTTTAATTGTTGTTTGGGCCGACATATTCTTACATCTGTAAACCACTGTTTGGGCTCGTTTTTTCTTTCAAATTGCCGAAATGAAGTGATTCAAAAGTGTTAAATCTTATATCAATGTGCATTTATTATTTGATAAAGTTGGAGACATATGCTAATCCTTATCTTTCTTTTTTTACATGGCACGCACTGGAGCAACAAAGAGTCTCATAGTGAAACTCATCGTGGCAAACGTAAAGGCCTGCATCTACATCCATCGAGTTCCCTCTTCGGCAATTCCTAGAAAAACAAAATAGGACGGAGTCATCTACTTCAACTCCTTTATTCCCTTAACCTCATTACCTCATTTATGCCTTTATTTGTTTATTGCAAATTATTTTCTAACTTTGTAATTAACAGGGAATCTAGAATAATTAGTCTTTGAACATATGAGGTGGGAAGGTAATTCATAATTAGAAACGCACTTCATCTTTATTTGTCTTTTAGGACTGTTAGGCATGTCTAAATTCTGCAAAAAAAATAATCTAAATGATTTAACTTGCATCATAAAACCAACATTTTGTTTCTTATTAAATCCATAACAAATTTTCCCTTGAACTCTTATCTAACATCATATAGGAAATCTATTAAGTATAATAAAAAATCATCCTAAGTATTGGGTATAGCATAACCAAGATTAATTAGGTAGATAAATGTGTACATTTAGCCAATAAGTCCATTTTGCATCACATATTTTTATAAATAATATAAGGCATGCTTTAAACTTTACATGTATTTTATAGCACTAATCTTATTAATCTTTGAATAAAAATACCTTCTATTAAATATCTTTCAAACATGCATTTTTCACAGCATAAATAATTAACCCTAGGTTTGGCAGGATAACCGCAAGTTAGCGGATCTTAGAGGGTGCCTAACCCCTTCCCTCTAGATTAATAAAGAACCCTTGCCCGGAATCTCATTAAGTTTGCAGACCATTAAAATGGAGTTAATGTTTACTTTAAACTAGTTAACATTTAGGTGTCCTAATTCACCCAAATTAATTAGGTGGCGACTCCGCGAACCCTTAGCATTTTAGCACTACTTTTAGCACTTTAGCATTTAGCACCTTTTAAGCACCCCTTAGAAAGCATATTAGCACCCTACTTTAGCATTTTAACACCTTTTAAGCGCCCTTTTAACATTTAGCACTTTTTATTTTATTTTCTAACCTTCTTTTTTTCTAAGCAGGAGATTCGCTAGAAGAAAATGTCGCGGCCGAAAAAGGGGGTGACACTCCTGCAGTCAGAAGCAGGGCCGCGGCGCCCACTATCCAGAGAGGCTGCAGAAGACTCAGCGCCGCGGCGCCTCATGACAGCAGGTGCAGGGCCGCGGCGCCTAAACATCCGAGAAGCTACAGAAGTTGCAGCGCCGCGGCGCCCTCAGACAGCAGAAATCAGGGCCGCGGCGCCAAATCATCCGACGGATTGCAGAAGTTCCGGCGCCGCGGCGCCTGTCTGCAGGGCCGCGGCGCCGACGCGGAAAAATAAGGTTTCCAGACGGATTTTGGGCCAGGCCTGCAGGGAAAAGTTGAGGCGGTTTTCAGCCTATAAAAGGAGAACCCTAGGCAGTTTTTAAGGGTTCCCCTTCTTGCACAACACAAGGCTTCTTGCTTGGAGATTGGAGACCATAGTTTAGTAATTTCTTTTCCCTTTCTTGTTTTTATTTCAGTTTTTATGAAGAACATGGGATTAGTTCTTGTCATGTCAATGACTAGGAACTAATTCCTCTATAGGGCTTTCCATGTTGAATCTCTAGAAACTTATGTTATGATTTAATGCATGCTTATGGTTATTCTTCTTCTTGTTGAGATCTATCCAATATTTGAATTGAATGCTTGGTAGTTAATTGACAACTAATTATCACTATATGATTTCTAATCAGACTCCGAAAGGAGGGGATTGTGAATATGCTGTAAGTTGGGTAGACATTCTTGGATTGGGGATGAAAATACCTCAATTATTTATGTAGCGTTAATGAGAGGCTTAAAACCCCTAATTTTGCGCATGGTGTGTGACGGTTAACTAGGTTTTTGTTCTTAATCCTCTTATAGAGTTATCCTTATCACTGAAAGGTAGGTAAGGTGCAATACTGGGGTTGAGTGTTTATATAACCCTAACGGGAGTATAAAACGATTTCGTAAACCTGCTTTCTCCAAAAGAAGAAGACCATAAGTTATTGCATTAATAAGTAACATAAGCGGATAGAGAGGAGACGTGGAAGCCCTATTCTCATCACCACTGAAGTAAACCCTTATAGTTAAATAGCTTTTATAATTCTTAGTTATCAACAACAAATCCAAATATCAATTTACCAAATAGATACCAAAAGATAGATAGTTGGTAATTGAACCCTAATCCTTGTGGACGATATTCGGTCTTATCAAGACTATACTACTTGTCACGATAACGTGCACTTGCGTTTAAAGTGTGTGCATCTTACCGCGCATCAAGTTTTTGGCGCCGTTGCCGGGGATTAGGCATAGTTCAATATCAATTTTGTCTATTTTTAATTTCTAATTTGGTGTTTAATTTTTATTGTTATTTTTAATTTTTACGTTTTTTTTATTATTTTCAGAAAATTCGAGGTACCGTGGTTGGTTGTTTGTTTTTGATCTATTTCAGGAAATCAGTTTATGCGAAGGAGAAGAGGAACAGACACTCTTGTTCCCTTCAATCCAGAGATTGAGAAAACTCGCAAAACGTAATGCAAAGAATCACGGATTGCAACTTTGATAGAAATGGGACGGAGGTCAAATCATCACGACGAACCGGGCCCATGATCGTGCCTTACCGGGCACCAAGTAGACATACATCGTAGTAATCAGGAATATAAAACAAGACATGAAATAACATGAAGTGTGAAAGCGATTATTCGAGAAAAGTTGCCTTTCGGCATATATATATAAAAACTTAAATCCGACGATTCATCCCTTTTACAAACTCGCCCACAACAAGATTACTACGCACTCTAAGAATGATATAACAACAATGGCGGGGACGGGGCCGCCATACCACGAATGTAAGTACCTACAACGACGGGGACTATACCACCGATAAGCCTCGAGAAACGGAGCTTCCTAAGCTGAATCGTGATCTATGAGCGAGGATCAACAATCGTGTACTTACTGCGGCATGAGCGGCCGAAGGTCGATCTGGCAGTACAGTATGTGGCGAAAATCAGTAAATGAAATCATAATAGTCTATATAAAGCAGGAGATATGTATGATACCCAAACTACAGTACACAACATATAAGCGGTCATGTCAAGTCAGGGACTCACGCCCTCAAAGTCATCACTCAAATATAACAAAGGGTCTCATGCCCACAATATCAATCATGCCCGTACGGGGTAAGTACGAAGGCATAGCCGACTACTAAAACCCACAGTACCAATAATGCCATAAAACTGTATCACAAGGTCTTTCTAGACCGCGCCATATGATCGAAGCGGGCCACTCGCCCGCAGTATCAAATGTGCGCGTCTAATCCTGGAACTTCCCCTAGCTCCGCATAGGCCACACACATAGGCCCGCATGAGGTATTTCCCACATCGAGGGGTAGCTACTCCTCGGCATCGCCCCGACTCGCAGATCGCGTAGGCCACATGTAGGCCGTATATGGCCACATAGACCGCACTAACTCGGAACTCTCGTAGCTCGCATAGGTCCCCGGACCCGCAGAGGTATTCTCGAATCATAGTCCCATCGCACGAGGTATACCGCATCGGAGGGCAGCTTAACCCCCGGTATAACATGTCAAGGGGTGAGTGGTGCAATACTAACATAACGGCGTACCGTTAAACAACATAAGCACAATCAAGGGAAACCCCTTTACACAAACATCACAAGATACTAACACACGTAGCATCCTAACATGTTTACTTATCAAATCAACAAGAAAGTATTACAAGGCTATCACCAACCAACATAATCAAATTATTCACACAAGGTACTTTCTACTTTATGTCAACAAGTTCGGGTTTTTATCCCCAAAGTACTTCATACATTAACTCTTTAAAAGATCCGTTTCTTTCACAAAAGTCACACAATACCCGTAGTATAAAAATAGAGTGACTATCTTTTTAAGTAAACCAAAACACTTCTTTTTTGTAAAATCAAGTAACAACATTCTTTTCCAAACGTTCAAGTTTGCCTAATTTCAAATGCTCAAGTTTCTCATTTTCGAAAGGTTTCGTAGTTCATAGTCTTAATCACTTAATAATATAATTCTCTTTTAAAACAATTTGAGAAACATATGCCTTATGTGTGAGTCGGTTATTCTTGTTCATAACAATCTTGTTAAAGCAGCCCTGATCTAGGAAATGTAATATCATTTTGTCTCATCTTAGCTTCTATGCAGATGGAGGTTTCTACTGGTTTTTAATAATACTTAATTAGTCAATATATTTCCCTTTATTAGCGCTGCAGTGGTTTGTTCGATACTTATTCTCAATTCTGAATCCATACAAGGCTTTCATAAAACAAATAAGTAAACCGTTCCTTTTATCACTCTTAAGTCGTTATACCTAACTTCCCATAAAGCTAGTATAACTCTTAAGCTTTTAAAACCAAGTATTACTCTTCTTTCAAAAACGATTCTTAATTCTTTTGAAATACTTCAAGATTCTTATTATTAGACTCAAGTCAAAAGACATCGCGGTAAAACCACGTTCAGTTAACACACGTACGTATACCGTACTATATATATTCTTTAAAATATCATGCTCAAGAGAATAGGAATAATCACATACCTCGCGACGATTATCGACAAATAGCAAAACGCTCCACGGCTATAACCCGGCTAGCCTTGTTCACCTTTCAAGTAGAACATGCTACTCGCAGAACATTCAACCTATAAAGGCCATATACGTCTATCAACTTCTAGACTACTCTGTAGAATATTCTAAGCAGTAGGTTCTCTATTTTACGGAAAATCGGCAAAGACTTCCTGCAGTTAAACTACACAAGTCTCATCAGAATACAAATCTATGTAATCTGATTCAATCTTCTTCTCAGAATATCCTTCTATTACAGTTCAATTCTCTTCTCAGAATATCCTTCTATGAATCTTATATTCATTTCTATACTACTACAGATGTAATTTCCAATTACAATGATAGACAAGAGTATTTACCTCAGTAAGCCCAAAATTATCCAAGTTTTAATGTCGATCCCGAGCAACGTTTAGCTCCTACTCAGGTGCTCCACGCTCCAAACAACCCTTAGAAGTTCTACGCAACTTCTTCTTAATACTTCAACCAATTATGAAGATTTTCCTTAGGGTTTCGTTTTGTGACTGAAGGGAAGTATAGTAGTATTTCTGGGCTTTTAGTATAGGGGTAACCTTGGAATACTACAAGGTATTTGGGCCAAGGTATTTTGGAATAGTAACAATACTTGGAGAATACTTTTCTACCAAGGGGGGGGGGGTGTTTTTACGAGAACAACTCTCAAGAGGGGGGGGTACTTTCGGCCAAGGCTTTCTCAAAGGGGGAGGGGTACTCTTGGACGAGAGCAACAAGAAGAGGGGAGAGGGATTTTCAAGACTTAGAAAATGTGGAGTGGATAAAGAAGTCTTCAACTCAAGGGGGGTATTTATAGGACATTCAATGGTCAAGATTAAGGCAAGTGGAGGGCAAGTGGAGGGTGTAGATTTGGACAAGTGTTGTGTGGGTCCCACCTTATCCATCTACCACACAAATATCTAGCAAACATTGACCAAATGTTTTAGGCAACTAAAATGGGAAAAACATGCCAAGGAAAGCCCACAATTTCCGTCCACTTGAGGGTGACAAGTGTCGCCCTCTCGTTGGTCCAAAATATTTCATCTCTCGGAAAAATCCGCAAAAATTATAAATGATGCAACCGAAATTTCCCCTTCGCAAAGTCCGGAAAACGTTTCGTCGGAAAACAATTCTTTTCGCTAGTTGAGCACAAATTTCGTCCTTTATTCCTACTTAAGGCTAAAACTTTTGTACGTACGCCCTCACGTACATACTCTGGAAATACGGGGTATAACAAAAACAATAACATGATGAGAGAAGGGTTAGGTGAAAATCAACCTAACCCAGGAGTGCCTCGGCAAATGCCAATAGACGTGGAGGAGAGAGTCCAAATCCAGCCAGAAAGTAGTTTGGGGGACTATGTGCTGCCAAGAGTGAATGGAGCACAGACATGCATTAGGCTCCCTACAATAGGAGCCAACAATTTCGAGATAAAATCGGCGATTCTGAGCATGGTACAGCACACAGTGCAATTCGGAGGACTGCCATCGGAGGATCCACATATGCACATAGCGAATTTCTTGGAGCTATGTGCAACTTTCAGATATAACGGCGTTACTGATGATGCCGTCAGATTGAGGCTCTTTCCCTTCTCACTCAGGGATAGAGCAAAAGTATGGTTGAATTCCCTGCCGGCCGATTCGATTTTTACATGGCACGAGCTGACACAGAAATTCCTAGCCAAATTCTTTCCCCCGTGTAAAGCAAAGAAACGAGAGGAGTTGAACAACTTCTACCAAGCGGATGGAGAGTCCTTATGAAGCTTGGGAAAGGTTCAAAGATCTACGTAAAAGTGCCCACACCATTCGTTGAGTTGTGGAACTTGGTCCACATCTTCTACAACCGGTGAGCGGACAACGAACCATTATAGATGCAGCAGCGGTGGAGCATTCATGAGAGGAAAACAAACCCGACGCTCATGAGTTATTAGAAGATATGGCCACCAACAACCATGTCACGAAGAGGTCGACAAGTGGGAGAAGAACGTTGGGAGTCCACGAAATAGATGCTATTCACGCCTTGAATGCCCAGTGACCCTTTTAGCGAAACAATTGCGAACATACGAGGTCGATAAATGCGATGCAGATGCCTAAAGGCATGAGATATGTGGTGGCCCACATACATTTGATAGGTGTCCTTGGTGATCCCAACAATATACCAATGGAGCAGCGAGTGTCGGGCCATAGGTAATTATCGAGGCAACAGAACAACCCCTACTCCAACACTTATAATCCGGTGGAGGAATCACCCAAATTTCTCATGGAGGAGACCGAGCGCAGAACCGACCAAAACCAGCAGAACCAATACCGAGCAACAGAATCAATACGAGCGGCAGAACCAATACGAGGCGATGCGAGTAACCAAAGCAGAATCAGCGACCGCTTCATTCAAGCCCCACAACTCAGCGATTCAATGCACGGTTCGGCCGAAAAGCGACAGTGGCATTTGTGGCGGCACGCCTGCACCAGTTCATGAAGCTAGATCCTCATTCAGAACTTGGAAACACAAGTGGGTCGGTAGTAAAGCGACAAAGCGAGCCACGAGGACATTGCTAAGCAACACAGAGGTAAATCCAAGGGAGCAATGCCAGGCAGTGCAATTGAGAAGCGGCAAACAGTTGGAGCAGCAGTCACCTCAGCTAGTAGTTGAGAAGAAGGCAGAGTTAGAAAAAGAGAAGGTGATTGAGCCCAGCCCTGTAGTAGAGAAAACTCCAGAGAAGGAGTATACAGAGAAGATCCCTTTTCCCCAGAGACTACAGCGAAAGGCGGTTGATAAACAATTCTCCAAATTTTTGGAGACATTTAGGAAAAAGTCGTATCAACATACCTTTCATGAAGCATTAGAGCAGATGCCCTCCTATTTCAAGTTTATGAAGGAGATCTTGGGGAAAAAGAAGAAGCTGGCGGAATATGAGATAGTAGCACTAACAGAAGAGTGTAGTGCTATCTTGCAGAAGAAGTTGCCACCAAAACTAAAGGATCCTGGAAGCTTTACACTACCTTGCACAGTGGGCAGGGTGACTTGCAACAGAGCTTTATGTGATTTAGGGGCGAGTATAAATCGATGCCGCCTTGTCGGTATTTAAAAGATTGGAGTTAGGTGAGGCCAAACCAACCACGAAGCTCTGCATCGGCGACGGGGCGATGGTTCATCGATAAGGCAAGATTGAGGGCGTAATTGTGAAAGTAGGAAAATTCTTCTTTCGTGCGGACTTCTCATTCTTGATATGGAAGAAGATGCGAAATCCCTATCATATTGGGAGGCCATTCCTAGCAACGGGAGCTTTGATTGATGTTGAAAGAGGAGAGTTAACATTAAGGGTGGAGAATGAAGAAATGGTGTTTAAAGTTTTTAAACACGCCATTGAGCCACCAACCATGAGTGGTACTTTGCAATCAAGACCATCAAACCCCTGCGAGCCAATACAAGTCAACCAAAGAGAGATGAGCCCAAGAAAGCAGGCATGGTTTGCCGAAATTCCACTAAAGGAGGTATGTGTTCCTGAACTCCCTCTTACTGATAAAGCTAAGAAGAAAAGAAGAAAAAGAAAACGCAAAATGTGGAGGAAATGGATTAGTTGGGGGCTTGATCCACCCCACGGTTATTAAAGCTAAGGAACTTGCGTCCGGCTAAAAGACGTTAAAGACATCGCTACTTGGGAGGCAACCCAACGTTTTCAATTATGTTATTTCAACACTTGTCTTTAGATTATTTTAGTTTCTCCTAGAACAGTCTCACGGTCTTGTGGTCTTGTGTTTGTGTTATTGACAGGTACAAGCAAATAAACTGGAGGACGAAAAGCTGAACGAAAGTCAGGATTTCGAGCGAGTAGCGTCGCGGCGCCAGAGCGGCGCGACGCCAAAAGAACCGAACAGCAGTTTAAGCGCATGGCTGTAAGCGAGGTCGCGGCAAAATTCGAAAAATTTGCCAAGTTTAGCCGCGCTCAGAAATGAACATGGCGTAAAGTCCCAGTAGTGCAGAAGATTGCGCGGCTAGCTAAAGCGGCGCGCGGCGGAAATCCAGAAACTTAAAACGCCCAGAAACCAGATTTTTCCCCAATTCCAATTTCAAAAACCTAACTCTCCCTCTCCAAAAACCCACGAAATTTCAAAAATTTGCCCACAAATCCTCCACAAATCCTCCACAAATCCAACCCAACCACAACCAAAACTCTTAAATTCCTAAAAACCCTTAGCTATCTCAAACAACGAAGCTCCATTCCATAGCCTTAAAACCACCAATTGAAACAAGAACAGCTTGAATCTTCTCATAAAAAGGTAATCGTTTTCTGTTCTTGAGTCCTTTACTGAAGTCACAGGAGGTAGTAGTTTGAAGGAGTATTGTAGTTGAAGTAGTTTGGGTACTGAAAAGTTGATTGTGAAGTTTGGAGAAAAGAGTAGAAAAGGAGTGTGGGTATTGGGTAGAAGAATTGAAGTTTGGGGGTGTTGTGTTCGCTGCTAGCTGTTGATTGTGTAGGAAACATTTGTGCCACTAAATTGTAAGCTCCAGAAACTGTTTTAACCATGGCCACCAGGAAGAGAAGAGGCTCCACATCCACCTCAACCCCACAATACGATGATACTAGGTTTGTGAGCTACCAAGCCTTTCAAAGATACAAAAAGCTTGATACCAGACCCTTAATACCAGAAAGGGGAATGGACTACCAGAGGGAGTCATATGGGGAAGAAGATGTTTATGAGCCCATTCGGGCGATGATTGAGTTAAGGGGGTGGAGGAGATTCGTAAATCCGGAGAAGATAGCACCAGTGAACACAACAATGGTGCGTGAATTTTATGCCAACTTTCCGGAGAAGGTGGAAATGGGATGCTTTGTTAGGGGAGTTTATGTGCCTGTGACAGCAGAGAATGTAAATGCACAATTGAAGACGGTTGATGTTGAAGAAAGAAGTGATTGGAATTACTTTAGAACATGGTCTAGAAGCACCGACCACATCGACTGGAATGTCATTGCAAACACCGTGAGCTACCATGGGGCTGCTTTTGACATTGGAAGAAATGGGTCAAGAGCACTGAACAGGTGCCAATTCAACAAAGCAGCCAAAGGTTGGCTATATTTCGTCAGCGCCCGCATGATTCCATCCACGCACTTCACCAGAGTGCCAGAGGATAGGATTAAACTGATATATGAAATTATGAGGGGAATGACGATTGATGTGGGGAAAGAGATAGTGCAGAGCATTGAAGAAATCAGCAGGTTGGTGACAACAGGTGGATTGGAACACGGCTCACTTATCACTAATCTATGCGCCTTCCGAGGGGTCCCAACCCTACCCACTGACACTCATGAGAGAAACCAACTGCCGGTGTCCTGTGGGATAGTGCACTCGTTCCCAGACCCAAGCCCCGTGACGGAAGAAGAGTACAACCAGCAGCAGCAGAGGCCGCAATGAACGAAGATGAGCCTGAAATAGGAGCTCAATATGCGGCAGGACCTAGCCACCAGCCAACCACAGAAGCAGAACCTTCAGTGCCCATGATGGAGCAATTGCTTCAGAATCAGATGAGGATGATGCAGAGTTTGGACACAGTAATCCACGAACAACAAGAAACGAGGCAACAAATCAACGAGATGAGTTCCTTGTTCAGTCAGTGGTCCATGCACTATCCCATGCCACCGCCACCACCACCATTTTAGCCAAAGTTTGTAAGTGTCTTATTTCTTTTACTGTCTTTGAGTCTACACACATTGAGGACAATGTGTGATTTAAGTTTGGGGGTGTTTTATGTGTATCTTGTTTATTTGTGTCATGATATGTTTTATTTAAGTATTTTTGATTGTTTTATGTTTATTTTGAGTCACCAAAAAAAAATTCTTTTTGAGTCATAATTGCCTGTCAAAGATCATGAATGTTGTAGTTGCTAGAAACACCTAGTGAAGTAAGGTGGAATAATGTAACGGAATTGAAGCAACTATCTAAACACTTAGTTTAGATATGCCAAAAACTCACAGAATATGTCTAGTTGGAGTTTCTTGCTTGAATTATGCATGCTAAAGGATAAATACTTATGTGTTATGACTTCTTGCTATTTGAGGCGAAATAGTTAGGATATGCATGTTAGGGAGATGACTCAGGCATTTCTTTGATAGCCAATTCTTACCATTCTTTTCTATCCCGGACTTTTAAAAATATCCCTAGTCAGCCCCATTGAGCCTAAAAATTGAAACTTCTTCTTTGACACCCTATATTCCCACAAATTGTGCCATAAGTAAAAATGTGAAATAATGGAATAAATTGTGTTAAAAAAAAGAGACAAAAAGAGTGAACAACTTTGATGCACCCCAATAAAAGAGTAATAAGAAATAGGCAAAAGCCTAAGTTTGGGGGTGCTTGTTATTATAATATACTTCACTCTCCCAAAACAAAAAGAGGGAAAAGATAGAATCGAAGTGAAGGAAAGAACAAAAAGAAAAAGGGAAATACTGAAAAGCTGAAGAGCTTATGGTACACGAAATGAGCCTAAATTCCTATTTTTACCTACCTATACCTAAGCCTACATTGCAACCCTTAAAGTCCTGAAGATCTTTTTTATGCATATCCAGAATTAGTGGAGAATAGCAAGAAAGCATGCCATAGGAATTCTTGAATTTATATGCATGATTTAGTATATTGACTTCCATTAAGCATGATGAATATGAGTTTGCGAAATATCTAGCTTCATGTGTTTAGTGTGCTGAAATTTCATGCTATATGTTCCTGCATATTATTTTGCTAACCTTCATGTTTTTCTAGTTAACTCTAATGCAGCAAAAGTGATCAATGGCAGTGAGTCTTTTATTTTCGTTCTTTGAGTCTTTAATTTCTTTCTTTTTATCTTTGCTCGAGGGCGAGCAAAGGTTAAGTTTGGGGGTATTTGATATACACCTTTTGAGTCAGTTTTAGTTAGTCTTTTGTCCCGTTTTGCACATATAAGTGTCGTATTAGGATAGTTTTCCTTTCTTTTGAGTCAAAGTGGTTAAAATGGCCAAATGGCGGAAAAGGAGCTAAAAGAGGGCAAAAGAGGAGATTCCAGAGCTAAAAACAGAGAAAGTGGCGAACGAGGCTGAAACCAGCGGTACAGCGCCTCCTGCGATCGAAGCGGGGCGGCGCCACTATCCGAGAGAGGCTGCGAAGACTTCGGCCGCGCGCCTCATGTCGCCAAGTGCGAGGCGCGGCGCCTAAACATCCGAAGCTACGAAGTTGAAGCGCCGCGGCTACCGAACAGAATCGGGCGCGGCGCCAAATCATCCGGACGGATTGCGAGTTCCGGCGCGCGGCCATGTATCGCAGGGCAGCGCCGACGCGGAAAAATAAGGTTTCAGACGGATTTTGGGCCGAACTGCGAGGAAAAGTTGAGGCGGTTTTATAAAAGGAGAACCCTAGGCAGTTTTTAAGGGTTCCCCTTCTGGCACAACACAAGGCTTCTTGCTTGGAGATTGTAGACCATAGTTTAGTAATTTCTTTTCCCTTTCTTGTTTTTATTTCGCTTTTATGAAGAACATGGGATTAGTTTTGTCATGTCAATGACTAGGAACTAATTCCTCTATAGACTTTCCATGTTGAATCTCTAGAAACTTATGTTATGATTTAATGCATGCTTATGGTTATTCTTCTTCTTGTTGAGATCTATCCAATATTTGAATTGAATGCTTGGTAGTTAATTGACAACTAATTATCACTATATGATTTCTAATCAGACTCCGAAAGGAGGGGATTGTGAATATGCTGTAAGTTGGGTAGACATTCTTGGATTGGGGATGAAAATACCTCAATTATTTATGTAGCGTTAATGAGAGGCTTAAAAACCCTAATTTTGTGCATGGTGCGTGACGGTTAACTAGGTTTTTGTTCTTAATCCTCCTATAGAGTTATCCTTATCACCGAAAGGTAGGTAAGGTACAATACTGGGGTTGAGTGTTTATATAACCCTAACGGGAGTATAAAACGATTTCGTAAACCTGCTTTCTCCAAAAGAAGAAGACCATAAGTTATTGCATTAATAAGTAACATAAGCGGATAGAGAGGAGACGTAGAAGCCCTATTCTCATCACCACTGAAGTAAACCCTTATAGTTAAATAGCTTTTATAATTCTTAGTTATCAACAACAAATCCAAATATCAATTTACCAAATAGATACCAAAAGATAGATAGTTGGTAATTGAACCCTAATCCTTGTGGACGATATTCGGTCTTATCAAGACTATACTACTTGTCACGATAACGTGCACTTGCGTTTAAAGTGTGTGCATCTTACCGTGCATCAAACATATAGCATGGATTTTTAGCATTCTAAACACTCAAGTCAAATATTTCGCAAATTCAATTCAATCATGCTCAATGGATGTAAAAATATCTAACTATGCATGTCAATTTCAAAATCCTATGGCATGTTTACTTGTTATTCTCCGCTAATAATGGATACACATATTAGAGATCTTCATGGCTTTTCGGTGTTGTAATGTAGGCTTAGGCAGGGGTAGGTAAAAATAGGCATTTAGGCTCAACTTACGTACCATAAGCTCTTCTTGCTTTCAATTCTTCCATTTTCTTTTGATTCTCTTTTTAATCTCATACCTATCTCTCTCCTCTTTTGTTTTGAGAGAATAAGGTGCATGATAAATAGTAGGCACCCCCAAACTTAGGCTTTTGCCTATTTATTATTTTCCATTGGGGTGCAACAAAATTGTTCACTCTCTTTTGTCTCTTTTTCAACACTTTATATTCCAACAATCTTAATTTTTCTTTACTTATGGCACAATTATGGAATTATAGGGTGTCAAAGAAAGATCTTATTTTTAGGCTCAACGGGGCTGACTAGGGGTACAATTTTAATGTCAGGGATAGGCAAAGAATGGTAAGAAAGAGCTAACAAAGAAATGCATGAGTCATCTTCCTAACATGTATATCCTAACTATTTAGCCTCAAATAGCAAGCAAACAGACACATAAATTTAATCATTAACGATGCATAAATCAAGCAAGATACCCCAAATAGTTTGATTTCATGAATTCTTGACATAGCTAACCTAAGTGTTCAGATGGTTGATTTTAATTCCATTACATCATTCCACTTTACTTCACTAGGCGTTTCAAGTAACTACAACATGCGTTTCAAGTAACTACAGCATGCATGATCATATAAAAAAACTTAGACTCAAATAAACATAGAAATAACAACAAAAAGACTCAAAAACACATCAAAAATAAACTAAGAACTCCCCCCAAACTTAAATCACACATTGTCCCTAATGTGTGCAAGACTCAAAAATAAAAGAAAGACGGGACAACTTACAGACTTGTGATTTAAAATGGAGGCGGTAGCGGCGGGTAATGGTTCCGGGCAGCTATTTTTCAAAAATCCCTTCACGGCGCCACGGCCCTGAGATTGGCGCCGTGGCGCCCAAACTTCCGCAAGTTTCTGGACTTCCGGCGCCGTGGCGCTCTGATATTGGCGCCGTGGCGCCCAATTTCCTGCATCTCTCTGGAATTTCGGCGCCATGGCCCTCTGCTGGGCGCCGTGGCGCCGGGCTGGATTTTCTCCCCTCTCGCGTTTTTCGTCCTCCATTTTTTAGCCTTGTACCTGTCATCACAACTTGCAAACAATACCTTCCGTGAGACTGTTCTAACTAAAGCTAAATTGCATAAATTTAAAAACCTTGGGTTGCCTCCCAAGTAGCGCTGTCTTTAACGTCTTGTAGCCGGACGCAGGTTCCTTATCGAGAAACTTGGGGTAATTTAACCCCACAGCCTACCCATTTCATAATCATCTTTCTTTTCCACCTTCTATTTTTCTTTTTATCCTGTTTCTCAAGATGAGGGTTAGGATTACATACCTGCACTGGCGGACTGCTCACCTTAGTTTTGGCCCTTTCGCTCGGTGATGAGCTCACGATCTTGCGCACAACACTTGCTTATGACTGGCGGTTCGACAGTGTGTTTAAACACCTTGAACACCATCTCATCATCCTCAACTCTGAGTTTCAGCTCGCCCTTTTCCACATCTATCAAGGCCCTTCCAGTGGCCAAGAATGGTCTTTTCAAGATGATAGGGATTCATCTTCCTCCATGTCAAGGATGAGGAAGTCTGCTGGGAAGAAGAACTTCCCCACTTTGACGAGCACATCTTCAATGATGCCTAAAGGATGCACCACTGATCTGTCCGCTTGCTGCAGATTCACCGTAGTTGGCTTGATCACTCCCAAACCTAGCTTCTTGAACACGGATAGGGGAAATAAATTTATGCTAGCCCTTATATCACATAGTGCCCTGTTACAAGTTACATTCCCTATCGTGCAAGGTAGGGTGAAACTCCCCAGATCATTCAACTTTGGGGGCAGCTTCTTCTGCAATATGGCACTACACTCCTCAGTTAGTGTTATGGTCTCATAATCCACTAGCTTCCTCTTCTTCCCAAGGATCTCCTTCATAAATTTGAAGTAGGTAGGCATTTGCTCCAATGTCTCAATGAAGGGGATGTTAATGTGCAGCTTTTTAAACACCTCCAAGAACTTGGAGAGTTGCTTATCAACTGCTTTCCTCTGCAATCTCTGAGGGTAAGGGATCTTCTCTAACTACTCCCTTACTGGAACTGGTGGAGCATTCTCTAAGATAGTGCGGTCATCAGTAACCCTCCTTCTTCAGACAACCATCTGCTCAACTCTCTGCTTCTACCACAAAGTTGGGCTGGGTTGTTCCAATCGCTTCCACTTTCAACCGCATTTCGACATCGCTATGTGGGATTCATCTTCAGACATTAGGAAGAGTGCCTGCGCTCGTTATTTTCCATCTTTGTCAGTTGTCCCACCTGAGTTTCCAAGTTCCTTATAGAGGACCTTGTCTCTGCCATGAACTGGGTTTGTGAATTCGTAAGTGTCAACAAGGCTGCTCGCAATTGCCCGCTTTCGCGAGCAGGTATCGAATCGGGAAGATGATACCTGGTTAAATGGTTGTTGATTCTGGTATTGGCCTCTGAACTGGTTTTGTTGCCCTTGATCACCCCTCCATGAAAAGTTAGGGTAATTCCTCCACCCTGAATTGTAAGTATTTGAATAGGGGTTGTTCTGGGGCCTTTGGTAATTCCCCACTGCCTGACATTCTGCTTGCTCAATGGGGATGTTGTTGGGGTCTGATGATGGGCACCTATCAAAAGTATGAGGACCTCCACACATCTCACAATTCATTGGCGTCTGAACTGCATTCACTGACACTGTGTTCTGTTGAGGTTGCTTGGTCAAGAGAGCAACATGTGCATTCAACGTTGTAATGGCATCGATCTCATGAACGCATATCGCTCTCCTTCCACTTACCTCTCTATCATCTGGCACATGGTTATTAGTGGTCATCTCCTCTAGCAAATCATGGGCCTCATGTGTTGTCTTCTTCATGAAGGTTCCAGCTGCATCAATGATGGTTCTTGTTGTCCCACTTAGCCCATTATAGAAGATATGGACCAAATTCCACAGTTCAATGCCATGATGCGGACACTTTCTCTGCAGATCTTTAAATCTCTCCCATGCCTCATAAAGTGACTCCCCATCAGTCTGGTAGAAATTATTTAGCTCTCCTCTCAACTTGGCTGCTTTGGACGGTGGAAATAACTTTGTCAGGAACTTCTGTGCCAGATCCTGCCATGTAAATATAGAATCCGTAGGCAGGGAATTCAACCAAACTTTTGCTCTTTCCCGAGCGGAAGGGAAAAGCCTCAATCGACGGGCGCGTCGAACGCCATTATATTTGAACGTGGCACACAGCTCCAAGAAATTTGCTATGTGCATATGAGGGTCTTCAGATGGCAACCCTCCAAATTGAACTATATTTTGCACCATGCTCAGGATTGCAGACTTTATCTCGAAATTGTTTGCTCCTATTGCTGGGAGTCTTATGCATGTTTGTACTCTATTCACTCTTGGTAGCACATAATCTCCCAAACTCCTCTCAGCTTGGACCTGAACCCTTTCCTCTACGTCATTCTGCAATCTCGGGGGCATTCCTTGGTTGGGTTGATGTTCACCCATCTCTTCATTCATCACATTATTATTCTGTCTATCCCCCATGGCTATCAATATGATAATCCGAGTGTTTCGCCTGTTTTGTTTGCAAGTCTTTTCGATCTCAGGGTTGAAGGGAACGAAGTTATGAACAAAGCTCTCAGGATCCAGGAGTCATTGACTTCCCGGCTCTAGGTGGTTCAGATCTAGTGGACTCCAAAGTGGATGATTATCCGGAATCTAGTGTTCCAAATTTTCAGGACTTGGAGGCTCCAGAGATGGAACCAAGACGAAGTAAAAGGGCCAGGAAGGATAAGTCATTCGGTCCTGAATTTGTGGCTTATATGGTTCATGAGGAACCACGGACAATTGTTGAAGCGTTATCAACTCCAAAAGCACCTCTCTGGGAAAAAGCTATAGAGAGTGAGATAGACTCAACTCTGCACAATCATACTTGGGAGTTGGTTGATCTTCCTCCGGGAAATAAACCGTTGGGTTGTAAATGAATACTCAAACGGAAGTATAGAGCACATGGCCAAGTTGGTAGTCAAGGACTATCGACAAAAGAAAGGTCTTGACTACTTTGACACGTACTCCCCGGTGTCTAGAATGACGTCCATACGAGTATTCAATGCGATCAACGCGTTGAGGGATCTTGAGATACGTCAAATGGATGTCAAGACAACCTTTCTAAATGGTGATTTAGAAGAAGAAATTTATATGGACCAACCCGAGGGGTATGTCGTTCTAGGACAAGAGAAGAAAGTATGTCGTCTTGTCAAATCTCTCTACGGTCTGAAACAGGCCCCGAGGCAATGGCATGAAAAATTTGATAGTGCTATATTATCGAAGAGTTCGTCATTAATGAGTGTGACAAATATGTCTACGTGAAAGGTAATGCTGACTCGTTCGTCATGATATGCATATACGTTGACGACATGTTGATGGAGCAATCTTAGATTGATCCTAGAGACTAAGAATATGTTGAAACAATATTTCGACATGAAGGATATGGGTATTGCATATATCATTTTAGGGATTAAGATCTCTAAGACATCTGACAGAATGGTCTTATCTCAGTCTCACTACATCGAGGATGTGTTTAGAAAGTTTGATAATGCGGAATCATGCTAAAAGCAAATATTAGAAAGATGTTCAAGGAACTACAATTGTCAATCATAGACCAAAAACCAAAGATAACCCAATTCTTAATATTAAGTTCTAAGGCTTAAGATTTGTGATTTTGACAATAACCATTTAGAACTTGTTTTTGGATTTTGAGTTGGGATTCAGGTGAGTTTTAGAACAAGAAAACACAATTGGTTAGTTGCATATATTTTCCCTATTATAGCCGCTTTTGCCAAAGTTTGTATATGTAATAATTCTGAGTTGCTATATTAATTGTTTAGAGTTTTGGTATTTAAGTTTCACAGCCTACAATACTTTTGCAATTTTAATTTAGACTTCAATTTTAGAAGATGCAATATATAGGCTTAATGTTCACGTAAAGAATATACACATTAAATAATCTCTATTTCACCAGCTATACTATATAGAGTGTGATACTTTTGTTTAGACTCGAAGAATTGATGATTCCATCTTTCTTGTGTCATTAGGTATTTACTTCCCTTTAGAACTCTAATTTGTTATTCACATTAATACTCAAATTATTTAAACTAATTTTAACTTTGGGGCACGATTGTATGTCCAAGTTAAATTCGTTAAACTCCCTCATTCATTTAATTTCTCTTTTCTTTCCTTCTCTATTTTTACTTTCTTAATTTAAATTCTTAAAATAATTAATACTCCTAAATATAAATAGAAAAATGACAGATTTTTATTGCAGTTTTTATTTTGAAAGGAAAAGTATATATTATTAGTGTTTTATTATTACAAAAGGACTCCTGTGGCAGTGTTAGGTGAAATATTAAATAATAATTTTTAGAAAAATAACAAATGATAATTTTGTTTATTGTAGAGTAAGGACAAAAAGTTCAATCAACATTTTTAATGTCGTTGGTGCTTTTAATATAATATAGATAGATTAAATGGTACTCCCCTTTTCTTGCTATCCACACGCATATCTCTCCCTTTTAGCCTAATTAAGTGCTGAATATATTTTTTATTGTATTTACTTTGTGTAAATGCCCATTAATTACGCTATACACGTGAAGGTTTTTAATTCTTTTCATTTCACGAAGAATATTAATTTTTTTAATTTCAGTTACATTTGTCCTATTGTATGTTCATCCCATCATAATGTATTTGTGTTTGTATATCTAGCTTTGATTATGTATTATTACTGTTTTGTTTTTGTCAAAACGAATTATAGATTCATTTATTTGGCATTAGATATTTTTTATTTTGTATTTATATTGTATTTTATGCTATAGCTACTAATACAAGTGTTTTATCTCATTTTTGGAGTATATAACAAAATTGTGTTTCTATTATTACTGTATTTTTTTAAAAAAATCATTTCACGAAGGTTTTAATTTTTTTCATTTCAGTTATATCATTCTTATTGTATGTTAATTCCATTAAAATGTATTTGTATTGTATATAGTGTTAATAGGGTAAGTATTTTTCACGTTGGTTTTGTATGTATAGATAATAGGTTCATTCTTTGGCATTAGAATATATTTGTATTTTTATTTTGTACTTTTACTGTATTTTACATTGTAGCTACTTATACTAGTACTTGTGTCCGCTTTTCTGAGTATATGATTTATATTTTCTTCTACTGATATTCTTTCTCTACCTATTGTATGTACATTGTTTTTATAAAGGAGTAGTTATAGATGTGTTTTGTAATTATCATTGGTCATTGACTGCTCTACTCCCCCAAAAACAGAGACGTCATTTGTTCACAATCTTCCCTGTATTAGTGAGGCATAGAAACTTCCCTCTGGCTCCTAAATAATAAAAGCTCAACGCAAATTATAGACTCATCCTTACTGAATCACTTTAAATCGCACCAAAATTGCAAGGAGATCAACCCTCCGGTCCACTTGGTTCTTGTGGCACAACCTTGCCGCCAAAAGGTCCATCACCCGAATGATTCTTTAATGGTGTTATCCGAACCAACTTTCACGGCCTCCCACCAGCACATATTGGACAACTCTGTCCACCAACGCTTGGATAGGAAAATATTACCTAGCATTTAATCTCGGTTATGATTTAACCATAATCTTCCATCATCTCAATGATTGATGATGGGAGTACTCAACAGGAGAAACACATTGGAAAATGCTAGTCTATAAATTACTCAATGTAATAAGATTTACAGTCTATAGGCCCCTCCTCGTAAGAGGCAAAGAGAGGTTCTAAATGAATAAATGCCTCCCCTCTATTGCTAATGTACATCCAGAGGTAATTACCAACTGGTGTATTTTAAACCTAGCTAAGCTTTCCAGAAGTACAATTAGATTGCACAATTCAAGCTGCTATCCAAATGTACAGTTCACTTGCAAGGAATCATCTATAAAATGAAAGAGAAGAATATGGCCACACCCTCTTCATAATGCGAAGAAGGGTATGGGTGGGGGATTCCGAGTCCATACAATAGAATACAAAAATTGGAGGGTTGAGAGCTCAACAATCAGAACTCCTAAATTTCCAGCACGGGAATTGAAGTCAGTTTCCTGTTGGCAGATGCATGTTTCTCTCCAAGCCAAAAAGACCGATTACCAAGCCATGCAGAGAAGATCCTACAAACAAGATATCATGTGGTTGAATCCTCATTTTTGCAGTAGAAGTAACCATCATTCCTTCAATGTGGAACCTTCTCCTTATTCAGTTTCTGAATCAATATATGGATACATTCTAGGTCTTACAGAACGACGTTGGCGAGGAAAATTAAACGGACCGTCTGATCTTTCTCTACCGCTCTTTGATACTCCATCATTCATACCAAGAAGCAATGAAGCTGTGTACAGAGTAACATCATTAAATAGGTTCAGATAACTTCAACAGAAGAACAAAGAAAGAAAAATACTTCTGACAAAATCTCTTATCTCACATATAAATATATATCATGCACATGGGGAACTACTGCAAAAAGTAATAGTAATAGAGTAGGTGCGTGTATGTGCTCATATTAGAGTTCTTAGCTTATCATATTATGCATCCAAACAATATTTGTAAATGCATATTAAAAGTACTAGCCCACAGTGTAAATGCATATATAATGTGAATGTTGACATTTCTCAGCTCTCTTTCTAATCTCCAACACAATATCTAAAAATAGGGAAATACCTGTGATCCGGCCCTTCCCCGGACCCCGCGCATAGCGGGAGCTTAGTGCACTGGGCTGCCCTTTTAGGGAAATACCTGTGTCAGCCAATGAGCCCAAGGAAGAGTCTTTGGTTTGCGCCGGCTTCCCTGATCTCAACCCATTTGCAACTTTAGAATCCCCACCTGCGCCGAGCCTAAGTGAAATCCAATCCTCAGTATGAACGCCAGTTGACACACCTGGCTGATGCCCCATATTAGCCTCAACTGATGCATCTGATGGAATAGGAGGAAGAAATATCTGAAGTGAGGGATCACTATTGCCAAATGATAAGGGATTATTAACTAAACCAGCATTCATTTCAGTATTCGGATGATCAACAGGAGATTCAGAAAGAAGAGTACAAGATCCAGTGCCAGTATCTGCAGCCAACGAGTACCCATGGATAGAGCTCCCACAGTTAATAGAAACATGCTGCATATCTACTAAAGAACCTGAGACGTTAGTATCTGAACCAAACCACCGAAAGCCCGGGCCCCCCTGGTTAACAGTAGGCAAAGGCCACATATTCATCCCAAATTCATCATCATTTGCATTGAACAGCCCTAGGGATGATTTCCCATCATTAACAAGTGCATGGTCGTCATGGAAAGAATCTGAAATTCCTTTAGGCCGACCAGGAAAAGAGACTATGGGTGCATCAGTTTGGTTGTTATTGTAAATGGATGCAGAAGAGATAAGTGGCTCACTTTCTTCGTTAGAATCACTTAGGACAATTACCTCAGCATCTCCAGCTGGTGCTGGGGGGTTATGGTCATTACCACCATACGCTGGGACAAAATTTGGTGAAATGGTTTCAAGGTCAATAGGGAAGTCAAAGTTAACATCACCATCCTGATTAACACTGGGATCTTCACCTTCCTTGCCACTCCCAGTGGCACTGCTGCTCATGGGAATGATATCTTGAATATGATTTTCAAAGTTCTCACTTACACTATCCCCATATGGAAATGTCTGCATATCCCTAGGTTTGCTAATTTCCCACAAACCATTTCTGTTCTTCAACCCAACTTTTAGTAAACGGGGGCTTTCAGAGCCTCCTTCCTGTTTAACATGCTTAAGAATTCCAGGCTTGGGTTTTGACTCTATATCCTGAGATTCAATGAGAGTCCCATCAGGTAAGTGCCACCGTCCGAGATCCCCAAGATTCCTTCGATCACCTTCTGCCTTTGCACGCCAAGAACCATTAGGTTTCACTTCAATTTCTGTCACTTCTGCTTCATAAGTTCGCAGCTGCACCAGAAAAGCCAAAAAAAGAAACACAAAAGAATAATGAGGTTAACATAATTAAGATCACAAGCAAAACTAGCCATACCTGGGAAGTGAATAATAAACAACAAGATTAAAACAGTGTATGATCACAAGAAATAACTACCCATACCTGAGAAGTGATCCGATCGAAATATGGATCTATAATGACATGCTCCAAAGAGTAGTTCTTGAGACAGATAGGGCATTGCCACTACAAATCAATAATATTTGTTACTAAAATAGCAGACACAACAGAGATTTTTATCTAAGCCTGACATACAATTAAACCTGGGACCTAGTTACTTGCCTTCCTCGACCTTTGATTCATTTCAACAAAGACTTCAAGATCAAAGCAGCCCATATGTACACAAGGTTTGAATCTTCCGGCAACTTTTATTCTTAAACCACTCATCTGTACATAGATGCACAAGACAAAATCATAGTGTGATTCATGCTGCGTCACAAAGCGGTGAACATGCAAGAAACCATCAAAGAGAGTAAATCAAATCCAATTTTAAGACATCCTATCCTCCCTTAAAAAGGAACCTATCACATACTAGCAGGAGGAGGAAGTTTGTGGCTAGTCAACAATATCTCTCTTCTTTCCACATAATAGCAGGAGGAGGTGAATTTAGAGGCGAGTCAACAATATCTCTTTCTTTTTTTTGGGGTAACTGAGAAGTCTGAGAAATAGCTGGTGAACTATTCGAATCACAGTGGATAATAGGGTCCACCCCCCCTCTACCCTTCTCCATTTAAGTACCAAACTTTTATCCGTGGCAGGGTTGAACTCGTGATATGCATTGTGTGCCTACCCTACACATTGCGTGTTGTGCTCTTTTCACTAAGCCAAAGTTCTGGGTGCTGGAGAAACAACAATATCTATTAACACCCTCTACTAATTTGTCGTCCATCATCTGACTTGATAAGGTGATGCCTCAAAAATAGAAGTCTGATTTGAAGAAATAGACCCAATTGTTTCTCGTTTCAACAATCAAATGAAAACCTAAATGTGCTGAAAAAATGTGCAACGCAATTGCTCTGATTGCATATGAAGAGGCTTGTAGGAGTAAGCTTTTTTTTTTTGAGAAGGTAACATATCGTATATATCTATCAAAACAGCACCTAAGGTTGCGCTGAAAACCATATTTACAAGTGGTGAGAAGAAAAACTGCTCCAGAAACCTAACAAAAAACAAGGGTGTCTATCATTGAAGCAGTAAGCTATTGCCACTTTGCTTCTTGTCTGTCTACTTTAAACCAAACGAAAATGGGAAGGAAGAGTGAGGCAGTAATTGGGTTGGGGGGTGGGGGTTAGGGCTGCACAAAAGTCGGTCCGGACCGAAAAATTGGACCGGACCGAACCTGTTCGGACCGGACCGAGAAATTCGGTCCGGTCTTCGGTCCTAGTAATCTGAGTTTTCGGTTTTCGGTCCGGTCCGGACCGAATTTTAAATATCTTCTTTTATAATATATATAATTCATAATATATATTGAATTATATAATTCCTAATTTGATATAATATATATAATTTCTAATATTTATTGAATTATATAATTCTTAATATATATAATTCCTAATTTTCTAAATTCCTAATATATAATATATAAATTCCGGGTCGGGTTCGGGGGCCCGGTTTTTTAAAAAAAATTGAATTTCCAATACTGAAATTGACATTCTCGGACACATTACCACGAAATTTGTACGTTGAAATCTATTGTATATCGCGAGATATTTAGATTTGAAAAGGGAAAAAACGTAACGATTTGGGGAAAAAGTAAAATTGAGGGGCAAGATGGACGTTTTTGGAGAAATCGGCTGAATCAAACGTTTGCCCACCCCCGTATCGAAAAAATACGCGAAATCAAAAAAAAAATAGGTAAAACGGACGTCCGAGCGCAAAGTTATGACCCTATAAAGTTTGATCAATTTACAACTTATATTTGATATGTCAATACGTCCGGGCTGGCGGGGGCTGGAGGGGGGGGCTGGCTGGGGGGCTGGGGGGAATGCATTCGGTCCGAAAAACCGGACCGGACCGAAAATGACATGGACCGGACCGAGAAATTCGGTCCGGTCTTCGGTCCTAGTGATCTGGATTTTCGGTCTTCGGTCCGGTCCGGTTTTAACCTTTTGTGCACCCCTAGTGGGGGTGGCGGAAGAGGTAAAGATATATCCCATAAATAATTAATGATTTATGTGTGATGTAACCATAGCAATAGCATCTTAGCAGCTACCAAGGTGAAGATAGCAAAACTCATTGGGAAATACAAAATTTTAAATATCAATCACTTTCTTCTTTTGGCAATGAGAGAGAATACATGGAAGAGAAGACTAACACCACACGGAAAGTGTGAGGAGAGATGATACAATAATAAAACATAACACGGAAAAAGGGCAGTGAAAAAAGAAAATTACAATATCAGAATTTGCTTACAGGGCATCGAAGATTGACTGGAATAAAATCAGCAACCACTTCGAGGTCACTGTCGCTGTCAGCATTTTCAGTGGCATTCCCACCACCAACGCAACGACGAACACGAGCAAGAGCATCATCAAATACCTCACCATCAGGCTCTTTAGGGATCATATTGAGAACCTAAAATGAAAACATAATTTATTCAGACACCATAAAAAAGGGTCAATACAACAGGACCCGGCGCATGTACATGTGACATGTCTATTATTAGTCAACCTAGATGTAAAGCCATCATTACGAGACGGGGCTAGATAAAAGTAATAATAGAATATAACTTTTACAACTACAACTACATATACCCAAACTCCACATCCCCCAGAAGAACTTTGCTCAAGAGTTGAGTAGCAATGCAGTTGCTTGAGCCTACTTTAAGACACGTCTGAGAAACAAAAGCCCCCTGACTAGTGTGAGAGCATCTCAGAAATAACAGCAGTTACTCCTCATTAGGGTAGATATAGTGCACAATTCTTAGAAACACATAAAGCAGCTAAGGTGCAATACTATAAAAGAGAAAAGATGATGAGACAAAGTGATAATATACACAATAAATTGTTCCAAACTAGATTCAGAAGCTTCTCCGCAATACTTAATATGCAATAGATTTTGAAACAAATAAGTTACACGTGTAATTGGAAAAATTTGACTACCTGTTGGAAAGTACGGCGCTTTACAAGTCTAACTCCAAAACAAAAGATACGAGCATCACATCCTGTTAACAAAATTTTGTTAATTCCATCTCTGGAGTATTGTGTGATCTGTCAAAACAGCAAGACATAAACTTGAGAGAAACATCCAGGAAAACAAAAGCTGTTCTGTATATATGTCAATACAAAAACCAAGACATGGCAAGTAGCAAACATGAAATACAACTACATTAAAGTATGGTCACCGACAGTTTTGCTTAGGAAACAATGAGCAGCTTATATATGTACAACTAATCTGCCCCTCCCTAAAACTAGAAAGATAAAGGTATGCACAAATGAATACTCACTATTGGACCATCATCTCGACCATTTGCACCCAACAATTGTGAGCCAGGTCTATTTATGCAACATACTGGAACTCCTGTTGATTCAAATATAATAAAAATTACTGAAGTGGCAAAAAATTCTTTAACAAAAATTAGAAGTGTGAATCAGTTTTTTATCATGTTTATGGAAATTGTTATTGGAGAAAATAAACAAGAACAAAGACAGAAAACATATTTAACCTGAGAAAGGTACAAAATAAAAGTCAAAAACACTGTTCAAAGTTGCTTGTCCTGTGAGTTCTACAACTGGATATTCTATATCAAGGCTGATCGGGCCTTTGCATTGGAGAGAAGAAACATATCTAACTCATAATATGTTGCCAGACCCAGAACGAATTACTGGAGAAAGATATTCTTAAAGCATTTAATTCAACGTGGGTCAAGATTATATAAATGAAGCAAGACAGAATAGAGCATACCATTGACCTGCAAATCAGCATACTGAGGCCACTGCATCCTAAATTGTACTTTGTCATTGAGAAGAATGCACCAAGCCTGAAATTTTACAAAACAAAGACTATGAATACACAATAACTACTCAAGGTCAAGTCATTACTTAACCAACAACCTGAACATCGTATTCCTGCTTTGCCAATAACTCCCTGTCGGCTCTAGTGAGTTGAAATGTTTTCTCAATCCTTTGCATTGGGTTTGTGCTGAAATTTTTTAAATGTAAAACGTGATTCACAAATGGATTCAATAGTTGCATCACCGCAATATAACGTCAATATGAAAAGGCAGTAAGTTCACAATAGAACAAGCAATTTAAAAATGCAAAATCAAATTATAGCATGAAGAGGACAAAAAAGAGCCATTAAAGCCATGCCTAGAAAGCACACATAATAAATCCTCCTAATGAGTTAATATGTCTACAATCATTTGTAAAAGAATACTCCCTTCGCCCCAAAAGGTCATTATTACTATTTGAGCAATCAAGCAATTTATCTTTGGCTGTAATTGTCAAACATACTTTAGAATGTTTTAACTTTTGACCATAATAAGCGGTGAATTATTATTTTTTGCAGTTCCCAAAATATGTAAATCTTATTTCGAAAAAGCTAAAAAATCAATCCAAATTCACACCAAAAATAAGATGCACTGATCCTCATACTCCAAACAACCCCATATTTTGTGATAGGAGCACCATCCAACAAATGAATCTTCCTATGTTCTAGATTACAACTTAACAAAGTAGACGAATACATATCACAAACCAGCACAACGAGGGGGACAAAGCAAAGAAAGGCATATACTTTAATGGGATAATACATAAATACCCCCTCAACTTGTCCCAAATTTTCAACTACACACCTAAAGTTTGAGGCAGTCCTATGATCCCCACCCCCACGACTGTTCTGAAGTGGAATAATTACACCATCTTTTGCTGAAATTGCACAAAGAGCGTATTCAATCCATTTAGGCGTGTGAAGAGCAAATTTAGGTTAAAAATTTGTTATGTACAGCATTTCCTTTTATCAAATATATTTCCCACTGTTTTTCTTCTCTCTCCATTTTAATTAGTGATATTTCTCCCTCAACACCAAATTAAGATTAATATTCTTAACTTTTTTACTGACGTTAATATTCTTAACTTTTTAGTTGTATTTTTAAATTGTCTTTTCCTTTTACTTTTGCTCACCTTTTTTGTTCACATTCTCTCTGCCGGAATAACCATTGTCGGCGACACAAACTTCCAGAAAAGGAAACAAAGCTTGGTTAAAATATGTTTTCTGGGACTGCTCTTTTATCTCTTCCGCCCCTTACTCTTTGTTTTCAAAAAAATCCTCAAAAAACCCGTAAACTCAGATCTATAACAAAGAACCATCGAACCAAAAACTTTGGCCAGAAAAATCTTCTCCGGCGAGCCCTATTTTTTCCTTTTTATTCTCAAAAAACTCCCTTGATCGGATCTAAAATGATCCTGAGGACTTGGTCAAATGGAAAATCAATTGTTCAGAAAACTCTACAAAGGGAGCTCCAGTACGGAAATGGGAAGAATCCTCCTCTGAATGGCTTTTGCATCCGTGTGGACATATGTTGGTTATGCAGTGAAGGAAAAGGTGGGTCTTTGTAGTGAAAGGAGAGGTGCGTTGCTGGGGTGCGGTGAATGTATTGTGGTGGATATGGCAATGTGTGTTTTGCTGGGTGTTTTATTGTGAATGCTTGTCAATGGGTGTGTATAGGAAGAAGAATAAGATGGGGCTTTAGATATGAAAAAATGGTGGTTGAGATGCTGTGGTGTGTCGAGAGTGGAGGATGAAGATGGTGGCTTGTGTATTTGCATAGTGCATGGAATAATGGGTGTTAAGAGAGTGAAGGTCTGATAGAAGAGAAAAAAGTGGGAAGAAATTAAGTGGTAAAATACACGTGTGAGACACGTCTATTTCAACACTCAACACGAAATCTGGTTGTCCATAGAAAGCAAGTATTTATTCTACTTCAAAGAAGTCTAAGGGGATAATATGACCCCCGCAAGGTTTAGGTATGTAGTTGACAATTCAGGACAAGTTGATGGGGTATTTATGTATTATCCCTACCTTAAATGCTCAATATGACTTGGATGTAACTGAATGTGATTCAAATTAGTAACCTAGTTCTACGTGATGCCAATCTTACATTTTCAGATATTTTCATGTTTAATTGGTACTTTGGACCTAACATGGTGTAGATACAAATACAAACAGAAGACCTGCCATTTAATAATATACTAACTTTGTGCGCACACAAGATACAAGATTAAACTCATGTCATGAACCCAAAATTGCAAAATGCATTAATCACTCAAATACCAAATCCATCACTAAATGAGATAAAGATTAGATCTTGTCCTATTATTTCCGTCTTTGTGTGTCTCTTCCGCATCAGACAATAGAAGGCAGAAACGGAATGGCACCCTATTTTGCTAGAACCAATCCCATCCTATCCCATCTATCCAAGGGGGACAAAAAGGGGCAGCCCGGTGCACTAAGCTATGCGCGGGGTCCGGGGAAGGGCCGGACCACAAGGGTCTATTGTACGCAGCCTTACCTTGCATTTCTGCAAGAGGCTGTTTCCATGGCTTGAACCCGTGACCTCCTGGTCACATGACAGCAACTTTACCAGTTACTCCAAAACTCCCCTTCATAAATCCAAGGGAAAAAGAAACAAAATTCTCCATTCTTAATAACCACCAAAACAGGCATTAAAAACTGTCTGCTCTGACTTTGTTGACACAGTTCAAGGCAGCATTATTAAAAGTCAAAGCTTCTTCAATTAAAGCAATGAAGCAGTGTGAAGTGAGGGGTCATCACTTCATGGGCAAAGTCATGCACTTCACACAAGTTTGTGTTTCAGACAATAACATGGAAAGTGATTGCAACAAGGAGCGGTAAATTCTTTGAATCTCAACTTTGATAAGTTGGATAAATATTGACACTATTGTATATCAATATCGGATGATAAGATTAGTTATTTTAACTGAAATTTTGTTATTACAGTACCAAATACATATACATATCATACTTTAAATTGTCCAGAACTATGTGCATCACTTCTTGCTTTTCGCTTCACGACCTTGTCACCTTTTTTGCGCTTTTGGCTTTTTAAAAAATCTTTTTTTAAGGAATTTAACATAAACAACGTAAACTTAAACCCAACAACAAGGAACAGCAGCAGAACTATTTCTAGACATAATAACTTCATAAGACTAACAGGATACAAGTAACTCACCTATCTGCAGGAACACTAGTGATGGCCAACTTAGCAGGATATATAGGGTTTGCCGTCGTCACCCAGAAACTGCATATAGATTATTCCATTAGTGAAGGTCAAAGATAAAACTATTATGTACGAAACGAGGCAACACCTAAGTATCTATATGCATAACAAATGAAGCGTCAGCTCTGAGGAGTCCAATAAACGCCAGCCTCTCCTTTAAGATTTTACTCCCACACCGGCAATCCCAGGTTAGCACCCACATCTTGTGTACACAGCTTATCGACATCGAGTAACAGTAATGAATTAACAAAACCAAATAGCCAAATTAGCTGACCAGCTCCCTTCTCGAAAAATGCCTGAATATCTTATTCCTATTCTTAAAGATATCAGACCTACAAGAAGGATATAAATATGAAGTGGCAATAACTTCAGCTGTCAAATAGAAATATCCGCAGCCTCTTTAAAGCCAAATTCTCCTACCCCCTCTCCCCACAACTGCAACCACCAAACCCCAAAAAGGAATAAAGGAAGTAAGTATGATTCAATATACATGACTGTATGGACTATGGTGTTCAACATAGAAGAAAAGGGAATATTTGCATTATAACATCCTGTGGTTGAGAAAATCAGATGAAGCAAGGTAAACAGAAGAATAAGTGACAACTTACGGGTCTGCACGACTCAATCTGCACAATTCACAGTAAAAAGTTTCAGGAAAAATTGGAGGAAAACCCCTCTCTGTGAGCATTTCTGGAATGATGACACAGTTTGCATGTTGCCATGTGCGGCATCTTGTATCTTCGCACTGCATGCAAAATTCCATTTTAGACACAATATGAAGTGTATTAAAATAAAAAGAAACAGAAGCTTCAAATATTAGGGCTGACACCATATATTGATACATCATTACATACAAGAAACGCATATACCCCTCACTGCAACAGAAATAGAATAATGAACACATAATTTCTAGTCAAATCACAGCCATACAGCGATGAAGAAGATGAAGATATCCCCATATTAAAACCATGATGATACTCATAGAATATAACTAAGGTCAACAATGGAAACATCTCAATATTGGCAGAGGCCAAAATTGGAGGAAAAAAGCTTGTACAAATTGAAGATGCTTGGCATACAAAATTTACTACACATTTTCTTTGAAAGAGATCTGAACATTAGAGGAGCCTTTCCTCAATCAAGGAAACCCACGGGATATTTCTGCATGTGCAAGTATATTTTCATAATTAAGGCTGACGAAGGGAATCAGCACAGAAGTAAAACCTGAATCATCGTTTCAGCTTGGAACGAGCTTCCACAGGGACATCGAATCTTCATCTGGTAAGTATCTTCAATTTCCTCTTTTAACTTTACATTACTGCTATCTGAGACAATTTGTGACTTAGATGCCAGGTCAGTCGCCCCAGACACTTGCATTTTTCTGGAAGAAGCAACAAACATCACTACGACAAAAAATAAAGAATTCCTGAGTAGCATCTACAAGGTAAAAAACTATCATGTCTGCTTCATCTAAGGCCTCATTTTCATTTCATTTCATTAAGATTAAGACATTTGAATGCACATCTGAATGATTAAGATGTCTCTAGATCTGAACTGAATGATTAAGACTGTTTGTTTTTAACATGAATATGCATAATGTATTTACTAAAAGATAATATATATACAATTCAAATAAAAAATAACTAAGTATTAGAAAATAAATATAATTTTAATAAAATAAATTAACTTTTAATAAAATGAAATAACAATTTGATAAAAAAATGAAAATTTTATGTTTGCTAGTGATGGTGGAGATGCTTTGTAGTGGTGGTGATGGTTGATCCTAGTGGTTAGTAATGGTGGTGGTGATAGTTGTGGTGGTGGTGGTGTTGCGGCGGCGGTAGTGATTATGGTGATGGCGGTGATCGTTGATTAAATTATAATGATGGGGTGGTAGGTGTGGTAGTGACCGATAGTAGTGGTTGTCAGCGGTGGTGATTGTCAGTGGTGATTGTAATGACAGATATAGCTAATGGCGGCGGCTGGTGGTGGTTGAATTGACAATGGTGATGATTGTAATGGCAAAGATGGTAAGGGGGTGTGGGATGTGGTGGGCGTAGTGTATAGGGAGGGAAGAAGTGTGGTGTGGGGTGGGAGTGTGGTGGGGTAGGTGGGATGGGGTGGGTGAGGGGTTTTGAAGTGTGGTGTGAGGTGGGGGTGGGGTGGTAGGGGTTGGGTTTGGTGGTGGGTGAGGGGTGGATGGGGTGGGGGTGTGTTGTGGGGGGGTTAGAGGTGGGGTGGTGGTAGGGTAGGGTAGAGGGGTGGGGCTGACGGTTATGGACGGAGTGGTGATAAAAAATATCAATACAAAAATACCTCTTAATGATATTAAGACTTTTTTCAAGATCTTAATAATTAAGACCTATTCAGACCAAATAAGTGATTACATCTTAATGTAAACAAATGCACTTAATGGCCTTTTTGGTCTGAACCATTCAGATTCAGACCTCAAGTGCAAACAAATGAGGCCTAAGTTAACAAAGGAAAAAATGAATTAAACAGAATCACGTCCCACTGAAGCAAATGAAAGTCTGAAACCAAGACGTAATAAAAGCTTATTTCTCGTAAATCCCTATAAAATAGACTCCTCTCTGTTACTTAAGTTTACTCAAGATCAGGGCTGTTTTATACCGGTAAATTCCATCAACAAGTTTTGCAACCTCTTCCTTTCGAGCGCTATTTTTCTTTGGCGGCACTCCTGCAACTGTTCAAACTCACATAAGTATGTTAGCATTAGCTATTCAAAACAGTACAACTTCAAACATGGTTTTCTGCACAAGCATGAAAGTCAACACATCCCACAACTAAGAGCAGGATATTAAAGTATAGCAAGTATTTCACATAGAAATTACACGGAAGAAAGAGGAACTCTTAACTCTAATTGTGCACTCAAAGGGTAAGCAAGAAGCAACAAAATTAGTACTCCCTCTGTCCCAATTTATATGACACACTTTCCTTTTTATTCAGTCCCAAAATGATACATTTCCTTATTTGGCAACAATTTAAATTTACATTTTACCTTTTACGCTTAACGAGATGATCTATAACCACACAAATAACTTTGGTTTGTTTTAGACCACAAGATTCAAAAGTCTTCAATTATTCCTTAAATTATGTGCCCAGTATTATTCCTTAAATTATGTGCCCAGTCAAACTACATCATATAAATTGGGACGGAGGGAGTATTAGTTGTCTACACTTAACAATATGGTTTGTTGTACAAACATGAAAGGAAATAAAACCTATATTAAAAGCAGGATATTCGAGTATAATAAGTGGAGTTGAACATAATATAACAAAATAGGAGGAACTCTCAACCCGGATTGTGTGCACACATAAAGGGACCCAGCCAAGCAAGAAGCGTGATAATCACAATCAATGTAGTATCTCAGTCTTCCCTTTTAGAGTAGCATGCCCAACCATGCATCATGCAAAAATATAAAACTGTCACCCACTCAGACATTTGTTCAACCATCGACATATTGAAATATATTCTTCCTAACAACTCCCTGTATTTCCTTATTTGTTCCAAAAAACAAACCCATGAGATATGGCTGCTACGGTCATTCACTGTGAATCTTTCATACCATATTTAGCTCGGTCAACTTTTTCCTGCAGTACATCTGCATCCTAGCTATCTCTCCACGATCACTTGAATAATAGGTTTTATCTTGAAATTTCATCTTTCTAATCCCCAATCCTCCCTCCTCGCTTTTTCTCACTGCTTTCCACTGAATTTCTTCTCTCTTTTTTTAAACTAGTAAAATGGAATGTCTTCTCCTTGTTTTCATTCCAAAAGAAATCCATCCTACCCATGTCAACTTCCTCTTAACAGAACACTGTTTATGAGAATCAGTCTTCCACTAAGAGCAAATCGTATACAACCGCCCGAAAAGCATAAGGGAGATTTGGCCTTGGAGGAGGGAAGTTCCAGACGTACTAAAGTGATCTTGACGTACATGGATGAACTACAAAGACAAAGTTTGACAAGGTCACACAAAAAAAAAAGCGCATAAGAAACAGGAAGATTTGGCCTTTGGAGGAAGGGGAGTTTCAGACATACTAAAGTGAATTTCTTGACATCATATGAATTGACTACAAAGACAAAGTTTGACAAGGTTACCCCAAAAATGAAGTTAAGAATAAAGACAAGATAGCAAAACTACAAAACAATAACTACAAGTAGAATAGGTCTAACAGTTCCCCTGAAATTTCTCCAAGCAAGCTACATGGCTGCTCACCTGGTTCATCTGAAAGAATAGCTAATATGCGATCAACAAGGTCCTACATCATGCCAAATATGATTGTCAGACACATACTAGTGATACTCAATCATAAATAATTACTAATTGAAAATTGGGCGACAGTAAAAACCATCTTACAACGGAATATGAATCATTAAAGCAAAATAGTCAAAAAGATTAAAGAAGCACCCTCACTCGTATTTAAACTGATTACAAGACTCCAAAAGTAAATCCCTATTCAAAAGGAATAGTAGACAACACCAAAGTCTTATTACACATTCTTGGCAACAACTGATAAGGACCAATTGAATAAAGTGTGGTAGAGACCCTAAAATGATCATGATATAAATAACTTGGGAGGCAAAAAGAATTGTTTCAGGACTCATATGGAACAATATGGTCATAATCCACTACAGAAGTAACAATGTAAGATACAGGTAACTGCTTGGCACATCAGGAAATATGAGAATGAAATTAAAGAAGCCAGGTTCAACATATGAAACCACGAAGAATCAACAAAATGTTCAAACCTGCTTCTTTCCTTGCTTTGAGCGACCAAGTTGAGTAAGCACGTCTTTGAGCTCCTTTACCCGAAATTGTGCCACTTTATCCTATAAGAGAAAATTAATTGTCACTTAAAATAGAGTGGCAGGTGCATCCAGTCCCTTAACACTGAATTATGCCACGAAAGGACATTACATGAGATAATGAGCAGAATAATTTCCTACTTGATGACGCAATCCTTTTTTATTAGACTATAACAAACAACTACTATGAAGAGAATGTCTTGTTTGAGAAGGTGAGATCAGCTATTACAACTTTACAAGACTCCACAGTCCTCACCTAGGTAGCACGGACACGGAAAATTCTGAAAATTTCCCGTGTCGGACACGGGGACACGGCTGGACACGGCTGAGAAAATTGTGGGAAAGAGATTCCTAGAGAGATTGAATCAGCCCAACTCTCCTCTACCTCCATAACCTTATCAACATCTTAGAAATCTCACGACATACTCTTAGTTCACATAAATCAGCCCAACAAGATCATAATTCTAGTCTCAAGATTCTACAACTTGTTCTTAAAAGAATCCTTCAACTATCACCTTCCAAATACTTGTATACATCCAAAAACAAGAAGAAATAGATAGAACTTACCTTAATTCACAAGAATCACCTCAAATCAGAGGTTAACCTCAAGAAGTATCCACAATAACCACAACATATAAAAAGATGATAAAATAATGATAATGGGATCCGTTACGGTAGTCTTGCATAGTTTGCCTTTGGTTTTAGCTTAGAATCATTGGAGAGCCTTAGGAAATGGTTTAGGAGTGATTTAGGGTTAGAAATAAGATGAAAATGAGGTCTGGTTGAGGAGAGAAATATGTATACAACTTAAAAAAATTGCACGTGTGACACTAATGGGTCATTTAAAAGTCCAACTGGCCTTTTAGTTCAGCAACTGAAAGTGGCCCAAAACAAAAATAGACCCAATAATTCAAGAAAACTCATTATGAGTTTTTTATGCATTCTTGTGACTTTAATGTTTGAATATTTGTTTTCAATTTCAAAAGAATTGCACCTGCTTAATTATTTTTTAAAATTTAAAATATTTTCATGAATATAATTTATATTGCTATGTCCTGCCGTGTCCACTTCTTATATATTTTGAGTTTGGCGTGTCTTGCCGTGTCCGTGTCCCGTGTCCGTGTCCGTGCTACCTAGGACTCCTCACTCCTCAGAGACGGGAAGAGGTTGAACCAATCAGCACCGTTAAAGACTTGTCTGAGGCACACTTAGGCCCTGAAACTCAGTTAAACCGAAATTGTGTGCGTGTGGCACTAAGGTGCCAAGTCGTGCGCCTCATTACCTATGGGGCTATGGGCTCTGTCTATAAGAGTGCACAGTAGACAATAAATATAGTTGGTAAATGATACATTAATTGTTTTAAAAATGTTATGAAGGAGCTTTTCTTGATTCAGAAGAAAAAAACAAAAAGTTAATAAAACAAAAAACAAGAACTAGCTTCAAAAACCATAAAACTATATTTTTTTTCATCAAAATCTACAACAACATATCTAGTGTATCCCACCAAGTGGAGTCGGGGGAGGGTAGAGTATACGCAACCTTACCCCTACCTTGAAGGTAGAGAGGTTGTTTCCGATAGACCCTCGGCTCAAGGAAAACAGTTCAAAGCAGTTCTTTTTTTCATCTAAATCAGATATTTAAAACGGCTTTTAAACTTGATTGACATGATTTCATATATTTCGATTATAGGTATTTCAATTCCTTTGATCAAATGATTATTGCTTGTATATGTAGTTATTTTTCCCTTGTGTTACACACATTTTTGTTTTTTCTTCATTAGCACCTTTAATCGTTAAAGTGCACATCTTAATTCCCTTTGCACTTAAAGCTCAACCGATTTTGTCGCTTCTTTGTGCTTCTCTCTTTTGAGTACTCTGGCACCAATATACTTATGAAACAGTCATATGACATTAATCTTGATCATTTGAACTAATGAATACAAGCATGTCAGGGAAATGTACGCCATAAGCAAGGATCAATAGGCCAACTTTACCAAGTTCAACATCAGGGGATGGGTTTTCACTAAGTTCACATTTGCCTGCATCGTTTCTTACTATTTTTCCTTCTTCTTTCACCAGTTTGACGGTAGGTGATTAATTAGACACTAAAGCATCAGAACCCAAGATCCCAAGATCCCAAGATCCCAAGTATACCTGTACTAAAATGCTTAACAATTTCATGCTCCAGAAAGACCCAGGTTGCTATAACATATGGAAATAAACTAGTGATGCAAAGCTCAAAATTAGCATTCATTACCATAGAGCCTTGAGAATAAGACCATAATGACTATTGATGAGTTGAACTGTATCTATGAATTTGGAATGTTTTGGATGTATTTTCGTTAACTTTTTAAAATTTATTTGATTTGGATGGTTAATACATTAACTTTTGGTAATTTTGTTATAGGTATTTAAAGGTGCATAATCTGACTAATCTAAGTCAAGTCAAAACAAGAAGAAAAGATCAAGAAAGTCAAAATTTGAGGTTGGATCCATGCAAGGTTCAGCACGAGTGTGCTATTGTCAAACGCGGTGCAGATTCACGCTGCAACCTAAAAGTGCTAGTGTTTAAATGAAAAACACAGCGCGGAGAAATCTGCATGCACTCTATGCTGCAGTGCAAAAGCCAGCACCCACGGGCCGACCTAGAAGTAGCACTTTAAGGATATTTTGGTCCTTTTGACATATCCTCAAGTACATGTATTTGTCCCATAAGTTAGGGATCTTAATTGTGGACCGTTTATCACGGGCCGACCTAGAAGTAGTACTTTAAGGATATTTTGATCCTTTTGACATATCCTCAAGTACATGTATTTGTCCCATAAGTTAGGGATCTTAATTGTGGACCGTATATTGAAGTTTTGAGCCAAGGAACTTGGGAGAGAGATTAAATTCTCCTAATTGGTTTGTAACATCTTCTAGCTCTTCTATTTTATGACTTACGATACGAACTCTTTAAGTTATAGTTATTCGAGAGAAAACTTAGCATAATGGGGACAGAAATAGACAATTATATCCGCGAGAACTAATCAATAATTATGTTCAAGAGTTATTAATCAAAGAGTGAAACCTAAATCGTAAGTCGAGTTTCCCACTTTGTTCCATTGGTAAATCTCTTTAATCTTAGTTCAAAACTTTATATCACTTGAAAAAATTGTTTTATGATGTTTGAACAAATTATTTGACTTTAATTGCTTTCAACTACTAAGACTAAATCGATTGACCGCTTATTCAGTCCCAAAGTCTCCACTTTTCACGCCCCTTTACTAAGAGATCCACCGTGTAGCTAGGAATTGGCAAAGACCTTGTACACGTCCTCGAGGGGAATAATCCCTTTATTATTATTAAGCGCAAGACGAAATGAACATGCAAAGATCCATTCGTTTCTTATTCGTAGGTGGAATACTTTTCTTTTTTTATCTTCTTTGTATGAAAATGGGTTCAATTGATTTATTTCAAGCCATACTTTCAAAGGTTGGGTTCTCTGTGGGGGTTTGAGCCCTAACTATACTATATCTGACTAGCACATGCTTTATTTATAATATTGGTGATTTACCCTCGCCAACTACCATAAGTGTGACCCAAACTACGCCAAGGTTATATGAATCTACCAGTCAAACTCGTTCCTGCATTAAAAGAATTCACCTTTTTAAGGAAAATTACTCCCTCTAACTCACACTTATTCTACATATATATACTAGTACAACTAACCTAAGTGGCAACCGTAGAAAGCAACAAATTCAATGACATACGACAAACGAAAGGCGGTAAAATATAAGCTAATTGCCTGCCAATAAGTTAGAAATTACAAATTCTCTAAATTTCACTCTTAATTGACGCCTATAACTAGTACGACTAACATAAATGCAATTGTACAACAGCAAAACAACAACAACATCCACAGGGGTCGTTTGGTAGGAGGGATAGAATGGGATTATTAGTCCCATGGGATTGGAATTAGTCTCACGTTTGGTTGGTGGGATAACTCCTTTGATATCTCACCCAATCCCATCTACATGGATAAAAGGTGAGATAAGTTATCCCATCTTATCCCACCCAATCTCATCTACATGGGATAACTTATCCCTCCTACCAAACGACCCCTCAGTGTAATCCCATGGGAGGGTAGAGTGTATGCAGGTAGGTAGAGAGGTTGTTTCCAATAGACCCTAGGCTCAAGGGAAAGCAATTCAAAGCAGATCGAAAAAGGAAATAACGGAAGTGAAGAAATAAATGCAACTGTAGGAGCAAGAAGAAAAAATCAATAAAAAACTAATTACCTTGCAGCTAGTTACCAAATCCATTTCAAACACAACGCGAATGATACTCCGTTATTGAAATACCGAATGTGTGTGACCTAATCATAAAATCACACAGAAACAACATATATAAACATTAATCCAATTCCCAAATTACTATCAGAAAAAATCCTAATGATACTCTCAATGGAATTCCTAGCAAGTTTCAATTAACATACAGAGCATAAAATGTTAATTCATAAAAACAACACTTAGAATTGAAAAATTAATGTAAATTCACATAAACAACACTTAAAATTAATGTAAATTCATACAAACAACACTTAGAATTGACGAAAAAAGATTACCGCGGCGGAGAGATGAAATGACATAGGGTTTATCAGCTTAATTGGTGATTTAATCTTCTCTTTTCAGATTAATTGCTAACCTATAATAATCAGATTTTTCCTACCAAATATTACGGACGTATTCTTCATTATCAATTCCGGTTTGTTTCATGCAAATAAATCCGTATTCTTTATTTTATTTTTTGCAAAATAAATATAAATATTTTAGAACGATTTTATTTTTGAATGGAAGTCCTCTCATTTTTTAATTAATATATGTTAAATTCTTTTTTTGACAAATTCAATACTATTTTTATTTTAATTTATAGGATAGTTTTTGCATTTTGAGATATTCAACGTGTTTGACACTATTCTAATTTTTTAGCTCTCATAATTTTCCTGAATTCAAGTTTATTATTCATATGTTAAGATCTGATATTTTATTTTATTTACAAAACTAATTATAAAGTCTCATAAGCTTTCGACATTAGTTCAGGCTAATTATAATCCTAATGATGTAGTTGAAGTGATCCTAAATGGATAGACCAGTTGGAAATTTATTAATCTCGAATAAAGTTTAACTGATTATTTATTACTCGAATAATTGGGGTCCCGCACGTCGGAAACGTAGTTTCCACATACGTTGTACCAAGGATCGTAAATTTTCTTAGTGAAAGAAACATTGGAACATAAGTAAAATGTTTATGACATAGAAAGATGGACGGTCGTTCGCCAAATGACGAGTGTTTCACGTTGCTAAATGAAGAAAGAAGTGTGCATGGTGTAAATATTGGAACGGGTCGGAAAGGGTCGCGGAGCCGAGAAGGGTCACGGCGCCACCGCGGAGCCGGAGAGCGTCGCGGCGCCACCACCATCAGGGCTACGGCGCTTTCGAGGCGAGTCGCGGCGCTAATTCAGCCCGAGCCACTGGAGCGCGGTGCCACGACGCTACCCAGACAGAAAGTTCTGAAACGAAAATCTGATTTTAGAGACGTTTGGGCTGCCCTCAATGGCATTCATTCCAGCATTATTCAGTCATTACTTGGCTGATAAATGGGTGTCATTACTTGGGCAATTCATTTTCATTACATGGGTGATTCAATGTCATTAAGAGACAAATTATTACACTATAAATTAAGGCATTTGGCTCAATTGGTAAAACATTTGTACTTGCAACACTTGCATTTTCAGAAAAAAAAATTCCTCTCTAGCATATTTCAATACTCAAAGTTCTTCAAGAGAAACACTTGAGTTTTCTTTGCTCAAGTGTTTAGTAGTTGTTTTATTTTGGGAGACTATTGCCTATCAACGTAAAAGAATATATACGAAGCAAATTTTATCTTAAAGACATAGTGTCATCACTCGACTCATCACAGTTGTAACACTTTCAAATTTAGTATCTCTTGATTTCATGTTATTAAGATTCAAAGAGTTCTCCGCAATTGGTACAAAGATTCAAGAACTCAAAAGCTTGTTGTTACCACAATTCTTGTTTGCTACAAGTTTGTGGCTATTGTAATTTTATTGTCTATCCTTTCGAAGATCGTTATTTACTATTCCGTATTGTTTTATTTTTCAACAAGACCCACATAAGAGCGATGAAGTCATTGGAACTTCTAAATTCAATCAAAGAGGTTGATAACATCATAATTTAAATTTACATAAGCATGATGTGACTGAAAGTAATTTGACGTGGCAAAATGAATTAAAAAGACAAGGTTAAACAAAAGAGGAATTCTCAGGTACCTCGCGTCGCGAAGTAGGTTACAAAGGCAAGGAGGCATGCAAAGGCTGAGGCAACAAGATTTTTTTCATAGTGTGTCTATCGTGAGACATAGCGTTAAGGCAAGGGCAAGGACTCATGTTGTGAGCTATAGCGCAAGAAGACATTCATAGAGCCAATTGTCTCACAACATGCTCATTCCTATTACAAGAACCATCGCAAGAAGCATCTAGGGAGACCAACCTTCCTTGGTGATGACTTCACATTGTGAGATGAATAAGATGCTCAAGATATGCTCCCGTAGCAAGTCATGCTGCCAGGTCTAGGTTTATACACTACAAGAAAAAGGACATACGATGACAGTATGCGTGTGACGGTTCGTCACATGTTATGACGGTTTTTCCGCGTTTATGACATTTATGTGACGGTTATAAAAATCGTCACAAGTTATGACAATCATGTGACGGTTTTTATAACTGTCACATGTCTTTATGACAATCATGTGACGGTTTTTATAACCGTCACAGTCTTTGTGACAATCATGTGACGGTTTTTATAACCGTCACAGATTTTGTGACAATTGTGTGATGGTTATAATAATCGTCACAGTCTTTGTGACAATCATATGACGATTATTTTAACCGTCACAGTCTTTGTGACAATTTTGTGACGGTTATTTTAACCGTCACATATCTTTGTGACAAATTTTAATATATAATTTATTTATTTTTAAATGTAATACCCGACCCGACCCTATCCGACCCGTCTCAACCAAATACACACAAAACAACCTAATTCTAGTGTTCTGTTGAGTGTATTTTATACACTCTTTTGAGTCATTTTTAGTTAATATTTTACTCTTTTATTTTGCGTTTAGCTACCTATCAAGGTAGAGGTTAGGTCTGTCTACGCTCTACCCTCCTCAGACTCCACGTGGTGGGATTTTACTGGGTATGTTATTGTTGTTGTTGTTGTATAGTGTTAGGTGTGTTTTTTTTCGTTTGTGTTACAGCGGTTATAAAGGAGAAGATACTACTTTTGAGGATGTAATTGCACAAGAAAATCATAAGAAATGAAGTCTAAGAAGTCCCGAGAAGCACAAAAGAAATCTAACGAAGTCCGGACGAAAAATGACGAATTTTGGGAAATCACGTCGTCGTCATGGCGCCGGCCAGCGTAACGCAGGCGGAATTTACGATTTATGGGCGAATTTTAGCGAGGTTAAGCGGTATAAAAACCTTATACACTGTCTTCTCTTCCCTGTGTTCATTGTGTTCCCCTTCACTTCGATTTCACGCCTTGTATGCTCCGAAAACATCTTCATTGCAGCTGCCATTTCACGCCAAAACAACATCGCCATTTCACGGCAAAACAACATCGTCATTTTACGCCATTTCACGCCAAAACAACATCGCCATTTCACGCCATTTCAGCTTCGATTTCGCCTCCATAAGTACGATTACAAAGCTTTCATTGTTCGATTATTGTTGTTGTTGTTCGATTGTTGTTGATTTCACCCCCAAATAGTTGGTAAGAATACTCTAACTCGTCTTAGTTACTGTTCATTCTACATTGTCTTACATTTTTTCTTCCATAAATGTAGCAGAACTCTAAGTTGTTGATTATTGGTAACATGAAATTGACGAAAAAAAACCTAAACTGTTTTTTTCCTTCTTCCTTTGAACCATTGTCTTTACTTTTCAATTGCTTTAGATTTATGTTTGTGTTTATGTTTTCTTTTAAGGTGGTTGAATAATATTCTGCATCCCTTTTATTGTGTATCATGTGTTGTTGTTATTATTGTTCCTTGATGGATAATTCTTGGATGAAATGTTCTCGAATATGGGATTGGTATCTGGTGGTATATGATCTAAATGTCTATATGTGTTCATCTTGTATTGGTATGTATTTATTATTTGCACTATCTTAACTTAGTTTAGCCAAAGAATAATTGTCAAGGCTTTACAAATCGCTCTCACAGCCCATTATTATGCGCATTGTTGTACCTATAAGGTCTGTTTAGGTTAAGTTATGTGTATATCTAGTCCGGGTCCTGAAAATAATAGTATGATTGCTTGTGTGGGTTGATAGATGACTGTTTCAGAACCCCTGTTCATATCATGAACTAAGTGACCATCGGTATGCTACTGGATCATGCTTTTATATATCTTGTTTCATGTATGCTAGCCTAACTTCATATACAACTAAGTCATTGTCTGCATATGTATGAATATAAGCCTGTTAAGCAGCCCTATTGACATTCTAGTCTAAGCTAACGCATGTGAAGTCTTTCTGAATCTTATATGAGTCCATGCCTACCTATTTTAGGATTCTAACTGTTAGCTTCAAACTGAGTGACCCTGCATGCCTATGGAAGTTATGTGTTGACACCCAATTTTGACCCTCTCGTCCAGTCATTAACTATAAAATTACATTAAATTTTTCAAGATAAGTTTAACAATTTTATAATAATAAAATGCAACAATAAAACATTAATACATGCATGAATAAGCGATTTAATAATGGCACAGCATTTTACGTAGAGTATTAAGTATTTCTTGAGTCTCACGTCCACATTCGTCATTTTAATGACAAACAATTTCATGAATATTATTCATAATTTAAGCTCTATTTCCCATTAATTAAAACTCAAACAATTCTAATGACAAATAAATAATAAATAAATACATAAAATAAATAATCTAGCAATAACGTCGCATCAAATACTCCTTAAGTAGCATATTCGCATTTATTAACACGCAAGACAATTTCATAATTATTACTTGTAATTTAAATTCCTATTGCACTAATTTTAGTCTAACGCATGTATTTTAATAATAGCGTCGCATTTATAAAACATTATGCAATCTGTAATTGTCATACCCGACATTTGTCATTTTTTTTTAATATTTAAAGCAACTTTAAAATAATTTAGTTTAAACTCATCCTTACTAAAATTAAATAATACACCTAAAACTCTACCTAAACCCCACTAATTTAATAAAGCCCAATACTAATTAATACACCTAAAACTATTAGCCCAACACCCCTTAAATTCGCCCAGCCCACTACCCGCGGCCCATTTCCTTTATTTCCCTTCCCCATCGCCTAAACCTACAAAAAAAAAGAGTCACCACCGCCCTTCTCCCCTTTTCTTCCATATCCTAAAATCCAATCCCCATGAAATCCGCCGCATATCACCCACCCACGAATTCACACAAATTTTCCAAGGATCAAGACTAAAATAGACCATGTACCAAATCATTTCCTTACCAAAATCATCTTTACCATAACTGATTCACCTAAAATCTTACAAAAAAAAAGATTGTAACTAAATCGCAGGAAACCTTATAAAATCAGTACAAAATCGCCCCTTCTATGGGAAGAATCTTACAAAATCAGCAACCCAAATCACCTTTAAAGCTTACCCATAATCAGAACCCCTAATCGCGACTATATATATAGCAATTTGGACATGAAGAAGGGCATCGGGAGTTAGTGACTCATCATCCAAAAGAAACTAGCATACTAAGAGTAGAAAATTCGAAAAATCCTGTTCTCAATCAGTCAAGAACCAACAGTTTTCGAAAAGCTTCCTTTTCCTTTCTATCGCATAAACCGCATTCTTCGAGTGGATCGACGACTTGATACGCTGCCACGGTTCGCTGCCCGGAGAAGGTAAACCCAAAATCCTCTCTGTTTACTTTTGTATTATTGCGTATATTGTGTCAAATATGTGTCGATTAGCTCGTTCAGATTATTGGGTTCATTGATGCATAAACGTGACGTCGGTTACTGTTTAATTGTTGGTTAACTTGTTTATTCGATTGTTCCGATGCAAATTTGTTAGTCTGGGTTTATCTTTAGTATAATGTGATTGGCATGCCGTTTTAGTACTTGTTTTTGCAACGACTGTGATATGGGTAGTGAGTCTGAGGTTCGGCCATAATGTTCTTTTCATATATCTCGTATTTCCTATTAAGCAAAGACTAACTTCAATCCCTCTATGACTAATATAATATGGTGTCCTGTTTTCTATGTTGCGCACATGTGTGTCTCTGTTAGCATAGTGATAAGCTGCTAGTTTGCGAGTTTAGGATGGCAAAATATGATAAAAGGCCTTGTGTGTATGTGTTGGTCTCATTTCACTAAGCTTAAAAAATGTCGGAATTTGTCTCTCTTAAAGGAACGTCTAAATCTAGAATCTATACAACTCAATAGATTTATATGCAAAGTGACCTGCTGTCAATTATTGCTTTGAAGTATTTTAGATTAGTAATGCCAGAGAAGCATATATATGAAGTGCAGAAGTTTATTTGGGTCAATGTAGTATTAGTGCCTTAACCTAAGGTCTGAAGTCATACTATCTCCTTACATTATTAAAAGCTTTATTTTCAGAACTTGTAGTAGATCGTTCTTGCTATTGTCATATGAGTTTGTTCTTAAAAGATGAAGCCTAGAAATAAAGTTTTAGTCACATTCCTTATTTCATTGTCCTTACCTTGAGCATATTAATATCCTTTGATAATGAAAAAGCGTTTTATTGCGTCCTGGACAAACCAATCTGAAAACGACTGCCGCAGGGGTAATAGAAAAAACTTATATTCACTTCATTTGTTGACTGATTTCCTCGCATAAGGGCCTCCCGATTGCATGTCCCTTTTGTCTGAATTTGCTTAAGTCTAGGCCATCTCCCGTTGTTTGATTCTAAGTTTTAACCGTTGATTATTTTGCTCCTCTTTAATATATGTGCATACGTGTGTTAGTTTGTATGCTGGTATTTATTTTGTGCATGATAAAATTCAGAGTATATACTAATCCGTATATTCTTTTATTTTACATGAAATGCACCGGAGCCAAATGAAGAGTTTCATTGCGAGACTCATTGCGCCTTCCATCAACTGAAGATCTGCATTCAGCCGCATTTGTGTGCATCTTCTATCCGCATCAGAAAATTCCAAGAATCACCGGCGAAATAGCACCGCCATTCTTCGAGTCATCTTTATTTAATTTTTCTACCCCGCCCCCATTCATTATTTAATTGTCTAACATTATACTAACATTAGTACACATAGTTAAACTTTGAGTGCCATTAGGAATTAGTTCGACGTTAGAAATATACCTCCTTTTAAGTTAATTATTATAGCTTGACACACATTGCTTAAACTATAATTAAACCATTTAGTCGCATAATTATTTAGGTAATCAAGACATTATTTACCAAATCCTAACTTGAGGAAAATCATTTTTTATAAATTCCTATTAGCATTCACATAAAAAATATATTTATAAATCGTAGGATCGTTAACCTTTGCATGATATATTTTCACATCCTATTTGTTCGTCATCACAGGTTTTGCATTTGTTACTTCTATATTATACTAAGCAACATATATACCCTATAACATAATTTCATATACTTTTTAAATGCATGTCTTCAACTAAGATTAGCTTTATGTATCTTAAACAAATCTTGCATTTTACACTTACGCTTATAAATATATTTTGCTTAAATACTTTAAAACATACATTTTCAATAGCATGATAATTAACCCTAGATTTAAACGGACAACCGCAAGTTAGCGGATCCTTCAGGGTGCCTAACTCCTTCCCTTTAGGATAATAAAGAACTCTTGCCCAGAATCTCATTAAAGTTTAGTAGACCATTTTTATGGAGTTAGTGTTGACTTCAACCTAGTTGACATTTAGATGTCCTAAATCACCCAAAATAATTAGGTGGCGACTCCGCGAACCCTAGCACTACTTTTAGCACCCTTTAGCACCTTAGCACCCTACTTTAGCATCTTAGCATTTTTAGCATCCTTTTAGCACTTTAGCACATTTTTAGCATTTTATTTATTTTCTAACATTTTCTAAGCAGTGTCACGCCCTTTTTCGACCGCGACATTATTCTAGTGAATCCTGCTTTATAAAAAGAGGTTAGAAAATAAAATAAAAAATGCTAAAAAAAACTAAAGGGTGCTAAATGCTAAAAGCGCTAAAAGGGTTCGCGGAGTCGCCACCTAATTAGTTTGGGTGAATTAGGACACCTAAATGTCAACTAGGTTAAAGTATACATTAACTCCATTTTTTATGGTATGCGAAACTAGTGTGAGATTCTGGATAAGAGTTCTTTATTATCCTAAAGGGAAGGGGTTAGGCACCCTAAAGGATCCGTTAACTTGCGGTTGTCCGTTCAAACCTAGGGTTAATTATTGTTGCTAAAGAATGCGTGTTTTGAAAAGTTTTTGAGTAAGAGATATATGCAATTATAAAACACATTTTTTTGAAGAATGCAAGATTTATTTAAAGTATACAAAGTGAGCTTTGGTTTCAAAAGAAAAGAAATATATTCCTAAAGTAATAGGGACTATATGAAATGTAGGGTTTAGCTTAGTATAGGAGTAACAATGCAAATCTACTATGACAACATATATGCTTGTAAACTAGAATGTGCGGAGGTCTTTTTCATGCAAAGACTAACGATCTTGGAATCTAAATAACTTTTGCTAGGTCAATGCTAATAATGCTTTCATAACAAACTGCTTTTCCTTTTAGATCTTAGTTTCCTACATGATTATGAGAATGAAATTGTTAAGGGGTTAGCATGATTTGAGTAATATGTGACGACTAAAGTAATTGACTTAAGGAGAATGAAATTTCTAGTGTCCAACTACTTGCTAATCTATTGGTTCAAAATTTAATTATTCTAACTATTCTACTAATTAGTGTAGCGTTAGACAATTAATTTACAACAAATTAATAGAACAGGATAAAGAATAAATAAAGATGACTCGAAGGAGTGGCGATTTCATTCCGCCCGTGGCTTTGGAATCGCGGATGCGTATAGAGAAATGCACATAGATGCGGGTTTTCATTTGCTATAGCTTGTGATGAGTCTCGCCATGAGACTCTTCGTTTGCTCCGATGCGTTTCATGTAAAAGAAAGAAAAGACAAGGATTAGTATCGACCCAAATCATATTAACAATGCAAATAAAAGAATGACATAGCTATGTAAATTTGAATAGGCACATAATCAGAATCTCCATTCAACAGTAGCGATCCAATGATCCTTTTCAGATTTAGAATTATGCCCGATAGTATAATGGGCCCAGATAACAAATATTCATGTATAAACCCAATGTATTGCCTTATATACCAAATATATAAGTATGTAACTATCATTCAATTGCAACAATCGAGAGTAGTGATGCAGGATGTTTTTAGATTATAGAAGATAGGCAATCTCCAAACCAATGAGTGGTGCACATGCAAAGGGGCAAAAGAGGAGGCAAATAATGCATAGGAATAACAGTAGATTCAGCTTAACAGATTATCATAGCATAAGAAAAGGCATTATATGCTATCCTAGACCCCTTTCGACACTTAAACATGCAAATGCAATTATTTGACAATCGTGAGGGCCAGGAGATAAACAAGTAATCACAAAGAGATGACATTTTAGACATAAATAACCAGTTGACTAAAGACTAAATGTGCTTGCCTATATATATGATATGCACTGTGTGTCATGACACAGAAGTAGGCAGGCAAGAAAACCCAACTAACATTTAAGTAGGCAGAATCATTTCCCCCTAGGCTGAGCACACAATTATATTCAGTTTGTATATCTAACAGACCCCCCCCCCCCAGATCAGTAGCTGCTATTACGTTGTAACTGTCCACCACCTGAGACATATTGAACTGAATACCGAGACTTCTCAAAGCAAATGATATCCGCATTTTGTCTCCAATTAATCAAATAATATGCACACAAAGGCTTCCCATTTCAGTAGAGGTTTAAACATAGCTTTCAACCCAGAACTTAATGATTTGAACAAGGCTATTCTTAGGGAATACCAACTAAGGTTGATTCATATTAGAACATGTTGGGTGATCATAGCAATTAGACTAATTAAGTGGGTACAAGTTCAGGACCGGTAGAGAAGGCTATTTAGGCATGAGGGAGGATTCAAAGGGAAATTACTACATATTTTTTAAACATTCAGTACCTGAGGAAAATAAAATCATTCACAAGCCTTGGCCTAAAAAAATAGAGGAAACTTAAAATAGGCATGGCATGCAGGACAACCACGCATCGGACACGCCCTATCATATTTCGAAGATCCAACTTAGGAAATTCCACATAGTAAACATGTCTCAGTTTCTCTATCACTGCAGTGGATATAAATCTAAACAACAACTTAAAGCAGGAAGGCGTCTAAAACAATCAAACAGGAATCACATTCACGCACGAACACAGTAATACAAAAATGAACTGAGAGGAATTTGGGTTTACCTTCTCCGGACAACGAACCGAGACTGCGTATCAAGTCGTCGATCCACTCGGATGGTATTGCGATGCGATTGAAGAAAAGTGATGGCTTGGGTGTTTTGACTACTGGTTTCGAACGAAAGGTAAAGGGGTTCCCTCGAGGTTGAAGGCTGCCTTGCTATTCTAAGGGGTTTGTCATATGCTCTCGATTGCTGAAGGGGTTTTTGACCATCTTCTCCCCTGTCCGTTTTCCCCTCCTTTATCTTTGCATGTATTGAAATCCTATATATATAGTCAAGATTTGGGTTCGATTCGTTATTAACTTTGGACGATTCTATGGACTGATTCTGGGTGCGATTTGGTTAAGGATTTGTTACCATTTTCGGCCAAATCTCTGACGATTCTTACCGAAATTAATAGGGAGAGGTTTTATGGTAACATAGGGAAAGGTCGCCGGATTCTCAGGCAAGAATCTCGGCTGGGAAGGTGGCGTGAGGGAGAGGTATATGCGGCGGGGCTTTAGGGTTCGTTAGGTTAGATTAGGTTTTATTTCTTAAGGGCTGTTAGGGACGATTGGGGGGAGGTTATAGGATAGAGGTGGGCTGCGGGAACTGGGATGCGGGTTGGGTCGTTGGGCTGGGCGACGTGGGTTGGGTAGAGTTTAGGTATTAGGTATTTAATTTGGGTAGTGTGTTATTAGTTTTAGGTGCATTATTTAATTAGTGGTAAATTAAATTATTTAAATTGTGATTAAATTATTTAGGTGTTTTATTAGTCTAAGCTTGAGTTTAAATTATTACAAAAAATAAAGACGAGCGTGCTATTTAATTTGTGCTTAATATTTTATAATGCGATGCCGTTATTAAAATCTTATTTATTATGCGTATTTTGCGATGTTAAATTAAAATTGAATATTATTAAATTACTTAAATGCTAAATGCAGATATGATATTTAAGGATTGCTTAATGCTTTTATAAACGCGACGCTATTAAAACGTATGTATTTGATTAAAATTAATTTAAATTATAAATAATATTAATGAAATTGCTTATTATTAAAATGACGAATGCGGACGTGAGACTCAAGGTGTGCTTAATACTCTACGTAAAATGCGGTGCCATTATTAAATCGCTTATTATGCATGTATTAATGTTTTATTGTTGCGTTTTGTTATTATAACATTGTTAAAATTATTTGGAAAATTTAATGTAATTTTATAGTTAATGACTGGACGAGAGGGTCAAAATTGGATGTCAACAAGCAGGAGTTAGTCGAAATGTCGCGGTTGAAAAAAGGGCGTGACAGAAATGACGACTCCACTGGGGATTTGAGGTTCTTGACCATAACAGACCTAGGGTTATTATTTGGCATTACTTTTGCACTTAATTTTCTTGTGTATTGTAAATTGATTTATTTGTCACTATTGTAATTGCTATTTGTTACTGCTTTCCTTAAACTGGCATTCCGCTCATATTTCTTCCACTCTGGAAAATTCATACTATCACACACTCACGCGCTGGTGTGCTTCACGCACCCGCAAATTTCTTTCAAAATATCCAAATTTTAGGAGAGTTGGCGCCTGCGCGGAGTTAGATCGGTTCGTCTGATCAGCCGCGTAGCCTTCTCACTCGAGTTGTCCGCTCGGAAACCTTGCGTGTAGTAAAGCCAAATCTTAGAAACTTAGGATAGAGCTATACCACCCCTTATTTTAAGGCATGCATGCACCTTAGGTGAGTCAATCCTTGACATTGACACCACAATTAGGAAGACACCAAATTGGTCAACGGGTTTCCACAACCCCGCGGCCCAACAACATATTATGTGTTGCATAGTCATGATAAACGAAACCAAGCCTAAAATCGAAATGCCTAAGTTGGAAAATGCATACTCATTTTTTGTATTATTTATTTTTAGATGGAACATGTCCCTCAGATCAAAATGGTGAATGGGATTCTGAGTAAATTGAGGATGTGGTGGTCAAAATTCGACATGGGTAGTCAGATGGCAATCAGAAGGAGGTTGGGATGCCTCATCTCATTATTCGACATCTCTCCCGATCAGCATTTGGTCAGAGCATTGATCCAATTTTGGGACCCGAATCGAGTCGTCTTCAAATTCAGGGATTTCGAGATGACCCCCACCTTAGAAGAAGTCAGCTATTTCACTGCTTTAGCATATCATGATAGAAAACCAGTTATTCCGCATGGCCAGTCGGGGAAAAAGCTCTTCCGTTACTTGGGTTTAAAGAATACCAGAGAATTGCGTTGCTTCGAAAACAATTGGGTTTCTCTAGACTACATGTATGAGAGATATGGTTGCCGAGACGGATACAAATTGTTTAAGAATGAGTTTTGTTGCACTGCGGACCATTGGAGAGTTAGACGTCCTATTGCATTTGCTATGACTTTCCTAGGGACTCTTTTATTTCCACTCGAGCATGGAAGGATTAATACATGCATTGTAGTTAGAGTAGTGTTCGACGAAGTTGGTGACAAACAGCTCACTTTGACGCCCATGATCTTGGCAGAACTGTTTAGAGCCTTGAACAGATGCAAAAGGGGTGAATCGAGCTTCTTTGAAGGCAGTAATCTTATCTTACAAATGTGGGCAGTATAACATTTCTATCAGCATTCAAATATGACCGATGTATGCCACAACGCAGACAACAAGATCTCCACCTTTTATGAAAGAACAAAGCGTTATGTGTCACCAGTCGCCACAGAGGATTGATACAAGTACTTAGCATCTCACAGTAGCAGTCAGATTCAATGGAAGTATATGTTGCTTCATATCGTCAAGAGGGTCTACTTGAGACATAAGAGACTTTATTACATCAGATTTATAGGTCTAAAGGGACTCCAACCATATGCTCCATTATGTGTGCTCCGACAGTTTGGCCATGCGCAAGTAATTCCTCTCATGCCGTGACGAGAGCCTCAAATCGATTGGACGAATTCATCGCCGTTCCGGCCAAGCAGATCCTTTATGAATGATATCATATTGATCAAATGGAAGTTGGGAAGGACCAAGCAGGGGTATCCCCAGAGTATCAAGCATGGTTTCTAGACCGCACGAAATATAGTTCAGAAGGGGAGCAAGGCATTGAAGACATTGGTGCAAGGAACAAAATAAATGATAGTCAACCCAAAGAGAAGGTCATCACTCCAGATATGTGGGTCCTGATGCACGATGCAGTACAATACTTGGAACATGCAGGGGCTATACCTAAGAAGACCTAAGCTTCACCATCACATCGACGACTTAGTTATAGGCATTTAGTTTAAAACTTTCGTTGTTTTTATTGTTATTTCAATAAATTGTAACTTATTCCCGACTAAAGCATTTCAATCTAAGGGCTTGGATTTTATTATCATGATCTTGCATATGTGACGTTTAGGCCTACCTCTGGCATAAAGGGGTCCCCATGCATGATTAGGGCTCACATACAACGTGACAATTTATGTGCAACATATACTTGTTAATTGTTATTCACCTTTAAAATCACGTGCTAACGCAGTTTGTTGCATTTTTAGAAGGATTTATTACTTCACCCAAAAGATCGGTTCGTATTTGATTCAGCAATGTCAGAGCATCAACACTTTACCAGGTCCAAGGCATGAAATGATGACATGACTGGCTCGGGGGCATCTGAGCCAAATAGTTTGGGAATTATTCCTGTCGGCGAAACAGAACCTTCAGAAGGGAGAAATGTCACTAGTCAAGAAGAATGCATCGCACAGCTACTACAACAAATTGCCGATATGCAGGTTGAGATGGAAAGACTGCGGAATCTGACAAATTTATCCATTAGTTTGAATACCCCTATACCAGAGCAAAGGGCCACTACCTCACAAACTATCCCGGATCGACCTCCGCCACCATATATCTCTCAAAACTCCTCACAAAAAATGTCGGTTACCGATTCATGTCAAACTATCCCTCGCCCAGCCAATCCTCAACCCACCCTCAAAGTGATCCTCTTACTACCCATATATCTCAGCCCCCGCCTACTTACTTCACCCCAATCAGCCCGAATTGCCAAACTACCCAATACCCACACACCATACCTATTAGCAAATGACCACCGAATAACCCGGACCAGAACGCCTTTTACCATCCATGTGCTTCCCCAGGAAACGGATCATTACGAGAAATGGAAATGGAAGCTCGAGCCAAAATGGACGAGGACGTGACCAAAGAGATTCATAGCTTAAAAGAATGTGTTCGGAGCATGCGGTCGGATAAGGGTCAAGAAGGATTAGATTACGAGGATCTTTGCATGCATCCAGGTGCCCAAGTTTGACTTGTTCGATAGGAAGGGGAACCCCCGTGCACATTTGAGGTCATATTGTGACAAACTGATCGGAGTGGGAAAGAACCCAACAGTCGTTATGAAGTTGTTCATTCGAAGTTTGACCGGCGAGGCATTAGATTGGTATACTAGCCAAGACCCGCGAAAATGGCATAGCTGGAATGCATTGGCCCAAGAATTTGTGGAGTGATTCAGGTTCAATACAGAAACCATCGTAGACAGGTTTTATTTGATGAAGTTAGAAAAGAAGTCTACTGAGACGTTCAGAGAGTACGCCATGAGATGGCGTTCAGAGGCAGCAAAAGTACAACCACCCATGGTGGAGAGTGAGATGGCCACTCTGATAATCTTTGAAGGGCCTTGACCTATGAGCGAATGATAAGCGTCATCGGACGGAATTTTACAGAAGTTGTCAGAATGGGCGACTTCGTGGAGGAAGGTATTAAAACTGGTAGGATTACGAATTTGGCAGCGTTGCAGGCAACTAATAAGACAATTCAGTCAGGGAAGATCGGGGGTACTTCACAAAAAAAAAAAACAGTTTCCCCTTCCATGTTCATACAAGAACGTAAACCCGAAGCATTTATAACATACCAAAACCCATCCTATCAAACCCCATACTACCACACAAGTAACCAAAACTTCACACCTCACTATACACCTGCCCCACACCCCAACTACCACACACAGCCTATATATAACGTTTCTCAAGCACCCATTCATCCTGCCCCGCATTGACCTATCCATCAAGCCCACTAACAAAATAGAACGCCCAATGCACCCAGACCAAACACAAATTTTGAAGGAAGACCACCCAAAGTTCGCACCCCACTGGCTGAGCCCATACCCCAAGTATATGAAAGGCTGCGAACTGCAGGCTTAATGAGAATAAGCGTTGCGCATATCACTCCAATAGCCCTGGACATGACACTGAAAGTTGCTACTCCCTCAGGGACAAAATTGAAGCATTGATTAAAGAATGGGTAATTCAGCTAAAGGATCCTGCCCCAAACGTGCATGATAACCCCTTGCCAAACCACGGCAACGCCAATGTGCACTTGATAACCTTAGATCAGAAGTACGACTTGGAGGGAACCATCCGATCAGTTCGAAGTGAAGGAAAAGCTGAACCTTCTGCTTTCGTCGCCTCTATTGCCAATATTCGAAAGAAAGCAGTATTTGAGCTGGAAAGGGCGCCTCCGAAACATAATGGTTCAATCATAGTTGCTCAGATGCCCGCCTGGGAGCCGCCAATCAGAGTAGATCGCAAAGAAATTGGGAAGCAAGCCATAGAAGTCACTGCTGCAGGTATAACCAGGTCAGGGAGATACTACGCGCCTGTAGAGGCAGTCAGAGAGGCACCACAAAAGAAACCCGTGACAGAGGCTGAAGTTGAGGAGTTTTGGAGGAAGATGCCCACTAAGGAATATTTCGTCGTGGAGCAGTTAAAGGTGTCTAACGGGCCGAACCGGTAGCCTTACAGGTTTAACTTAGGTTCGGATCGATTCTGATCAGGTTCGGCTCTGAACCGGTTCATTCAATTTCGATTTCGGCCATGTCGGTTCAACCCGACGGTCTAACGTCCGCTTTTTTTTTATTATTTCTAGTATTTATTTTCTATAATATAAACTAAATTCAATTTAAATATGTAATATAATAATATAATATATAATTTAGTTTTATATATTAAAATTGAAACTTTAAAGTTAACTTTCTATTTTATAGTTTATAACTTTATACTTTATAGTTTATAACTTTATACTTTATCTTTATTTTATAGTTTACTTTATACAGTTTATACTTTATAGTACTGTTATAGTTATACACTTATACAGTTATACTTTATAGTTTATAACTTTATATTGTAATTATACTTTTATTAATTTATTAGATTAGTAGATATAAGTTAACAAATAAGTAATAACAGATTAACAACTAAATAGATAGTAAAATTAAAATTAATGATAAGATGTAAACTTTTGAACTTTCATAATGTTAATAAGAGTACATAATGAAGTAATAATAATTTTATTTACATATTATGCATCATTCTTGCAAGTTCTTCGTAATCTATAGGTTGATTGAATTGGTTATGCTCCATAGCCTCTAAATCTGGAGTATTAATTCCAGTCCCGCCTCCGCTCCCGCCTTCCAAAATATTGCCTATTTCTTCATCTTCCGGAGAATTAACGTCTCCACGGTAAAATCCGGGAAAAAAAAATAGTAATATATAGTTGTGGTTGGGTTAATAAAAATATATATATATGTATAAGAAAACAAAGAATAAATTGCATGGGATAGAGTTAGTGTTAAAGTTGGATAAATAGATAGATAAAATGAAAATAAGAAAACAAAAAAAAACAAAAAACAAAAATCTGCACATTAACATGCACGTCCACCCCTTCCCTTCCCCCCTTTTCATTTCCCCTCCAACTCTTGTCCTTCCACCTCTCATATGTTATACAAACACTTCAACTTATATAGTGTATTTAGCACAAAATAAAGTACCTAGTACAAGGAATATAAATCAGGAAAATAATCAAGTGAACAAGAAGGAAAAAATCAAGAAAATATCAAGGGAGGAAGGAGAACAAGAAAATTAGGGAACACTAAGGAGCAAGAACCACTTGTAGCAACCGAACCACAATCCCTTTTCACACTTACAAGGTGAGTTTTCTCACTCAGAAATTCTTGGTAACATCCTTTATTTTAAGTTCAATACATGTTAGAATAAGAATTGAGTGTTGAAAAGAAATATTGAACTTTTGATTGTTTAGACAACTAGTTGCGTCATGAATTTTACGAACTGTTCTCACTGAGTTATAATTGTTAGAATTTGATGAAATTCGGAAGAGTGGTACACCTCTCTATTATGATCATATAGAACCAAAAATGAGGTAAAATGGACATACGATTTGAAAGTTATCATAGTTCAAAGTTCCTGCCTTAGATTTGGCCAAAATTCGGAAAGACATAATTACGGACTGTTTTTATTGAGTTTTACTTATTAGAATTATATGAAAATTTACATGGTTGTAAATCTCTCTGTTACGGACAGATATAGATAAAGAGTTGTTAAAACGGACTTACGAGTTGAGATTTATTGTAGTTTGGAGTTGCTACCTCGGATTCATCGGCATCCAGAAGGGCAGGACGTTGAAACGTAAAACTGTACTAATACGTGGGGATTATTAAAATTGGTGCTAAATGAAAGTTCTATATCTCTCTGTTGTGGACATTTTGAGACCTTACGGGGGTCTATCCGACTTACGGATTTAGAGTTATCGCTGTTTAAAGTTTCTGCCTCGGATCTATCGAGATCCAGGAAGGGCAGCGAATAAAAGTGTAAAACTGTACCAAATGGTACAGAATATGAAAGAATGGTTCACATGGAGACGTGTAGCTCTCTGTTCTCGTCGTTTTTAGATTTTATGGGGCTTGAAGGGGTTTACAGGTTAGGAGTTATGACTATTCTAAGATTGGGTTCTGTCTAATAAAAATTCTGCCGAAACAAATTTCATGTGGTTGTTTTGAGGATAAATTTGTGTTAGTTACCCAAAGTAGTTTTAAATGAAATTTGGTACAATGAAAGATCCCCGTCTTACCTTAGTTTCCGCTTGAGAAACACCTTAGTTGGAGTTATGGTTAAAAAGTTATAATCGTTACAAGTATGAATGACAGAATGTTGGGAAAGAGAATATTATTTATTCGATCTTCTGAAAAATATGAAAAGTGAATACGTGTTCACATAAATATATAAATATAAACATAATGGATCGGGTTTCACGCCGCAACAAAATGTAAAGTGAATACGTGTTCATAAATACGTAAATATAATGGGTCGGGTTGCACGCCGCAACAAAACGTAAAGTGAATACGCGTTCACAAATACGTAAATATAATGGGTCGGGTTGCACGCCGCAACAAAACGTAAAGTGAATACGCGTTCACAAATACGTAAACATAATGGATCGGGTTGCACGTCGCAACAAAACGTAAAGTGAATACGTGTTCACAAATACATAAATATAATGGATCGGGTTGCACGCCGCAACAAATATGAAAGATGAATACATGTCCACCTATATATAAATATGAAAAGTGAATACGCGTTCACAAATATATAAATGTAATAAACATGTGGAAATGCAGGGGAATGTCTTAACGTATAATACGAGATAAAATGAAGTGTTAGTTAAACCGAGAATTTCCTATGAGGAGTTGTTGCATATTTAAAAATGTTGTAACCTGATATGTTTTTGCAATATGCTTATTACGTTATAATGTGATTGCGCTTGAAATATTGTGGTGTTACTTTGAATTGCAGGGTAAGGTTCTCACTCAGCCCCAGATGGTAGGACTGACTCTTTATTTAACATGTTTCAGGAAAGCGTGATAGAGGAAAAGCTCCACGCCAAGGCTAGCGATCGTCCCGCAACCTCTTGTCATACAAAGTCCATTGCTTCGGGATTGGTACTCGTCAGGTTCAGAATGTCAGTTCCAGTGTCTCGGGAAATGCCCGTGTGGAATAGTCTCCCTTCCAACTTAGAATAATCTTTGTTAGTATGTCTATGTAGAAACAATATTTGCACGAGCATGGGCTCGCGTTATGTTTTTTTTATAAAGTCATAAACAGATTTCTTTATTGTTATTTTTATTAATCGCTCCGTATTTGAATATAAGTTCAAATTTCTAAATAAAGAGAATTAAATGGTGCTCCTGGTGGGAAATAATTGTCCAGGTGCCATCACGCCCTAAGTAAAGACTTAGGAAAAGTCGGGGCGTGACAAGTTAGTATCAGAGCTAAACCAGGTTAAGAGATTCTAGGAAGTTTTCTTCGAGTTGGGTGTTTGAACGGTTACTTATTGTGACGGCGTGCGCTCCACCTTAGTAATAAGTGAACAGAATAACATCCTAAAGTTTCCCTTCTTTCGTACTCTTCTCGTGCCTACCTTGAGTCTTTTCAAAGACTTGATTTCTCGTACTACCTCCTTCACACGGGTTGGAAAAGGGGATTGTACAACGTTATACTGACTAATATGATTTGTGTAGATGGCGATTATAAGGCGAGTTCCAACAAAGAGGGAAGTACTCATGGAACATGCAAAGGGAATGAGAGCTCAGATGAAGTTCGTGCGTCGTAAGATGGACTCAGAAGAAAATGGTGAATTCACAAATCTCGGGGGCTCAAGAGGAGGTTCATCACGAAGCTCATGTACCTCCAGTTGACGTAGTGGTGTCTGAAGGGAGCGGAGAAAATGTCGGAGAAAATGTTGGAGAACGAGAGTCAAATGGCCCAAGAAACGGTGGGACAAAACTAGATAGACTCATAGAATTAATGACAACCGCGATTCCACATGGTTCCTCCGCGCTAGTTTCTCTGTCATATCCGAACCAGAACGGGCGCCCGGGGACCGGTGCATCGCACCACGGTGAGAGTGTAGAAGCTCAGCGATGCAGATAGGCTATGGGCAAATTTTATGAGGAGAAAAGAACCATCGTACTCGGGGAAGGACCCCAAGGCCGATGGTACTCTCGATGAAGTTGAAGACTTAATGTTCACATTGGGATGCGTGGAGGCAGGCGTCAACTTGGTAGGTGCGACTAGTGGATGATGCAGGGTGTGGTGGAGGAATTTTAGGAAAAATCGTCCCCGATGTCACCACCAATGACTTGGGAGGGTTGAGCGGCGTTCATTGAAATTTATGCCTGTCTACGCGAGGATGCGCTCGGACGGGAGTTTGAACAATTGAAGCAAGGTGACCGCGGTGTACAAGAATATGATACGATTCGTGAGGTTATCGACATACACACACATGTCGTCCTACAGAAATGGATAAGTCAGCGATTCGTAGAGGTTTAAACCCAACATAGCGAAGAAGGTGGTGGCGTTAGCCAACGATCGAACTTATCTTGATTGTCGATATGGCTTTGAGGTAGAAGGTTTCGCTAAAGCAAAAGAGAATATTCGCAGAAGAGATTTGGACGTCGAGATCATTTAACGAGTCAAAATCAAAAGCGGGGAGTTTAGTAAGGGATCTTCGAGACCGAACCAATGGGCGATCTTATTTCAAGCCTAAGCGCAGTTGGTCTAATTACCAAGGTAGCAAGGACAAGACCACCAACCCTAACACAGGAGGTGACAAACCGATTTGTAAGATTTGTCAAAGAAAACACACTGGAGAATGTCGGCTCTTAACGAAGACATGTTATAACTGTGGAGAGTCAGGCCACTATGCCAGGGATTGCAAGAAGAGGACCCAAACTCAATCTATTCAGGGGAGGTCAGAAGCAACCACAACTGTCTACAGGGGAAATCAGGGAAACCAACCCCGCCAGAGTCAGGGAGGTCAACAACCCAACAATTCTAATCGGCTCTACGCTTTGCCCCAGAGGAATGAGGCAGAAGCATCTAATGCGGTGGTCACATGTATTTTGCTAGTCTCGAGTATTCCTTCATTTGTATTGTACGATCCCGACTCTATATTTTCATATGTGTCAATGGGCTTTGCTAAGAATTTACACGTAGAACCTTCTTATTTAAGTGAACCTTTTGAGGTTATGACACCAGTAGGGGCCTCAATTTGGGCCTCTCGGGTGGTAAATAATTTTCCATTAGAAGTGAATGGCAGGAGAACAATGGTGGACCTAGTACTACTTGATATGGTAGACTTCGACGTCATTTTGGGTATGGATTGGTTGTCGGCATGTTATGCCATGTTAGATTGTCGGCGAAAGATAGTGAGATTAACTTTTCCCGGAGAACCAGAAGTTGTTATAAGGGGTAGGATTGGAATATCCTCGGTCGCTTTATTTCTACCTTGGGGCTCAAAAGTTATTGAGAAGTCACAGAGTGGAGTATGCATATCGGCTAATATAGTGGATACCCAAAGAATCTCGGCGATGAATGATGTTCTATTGTTCAAAATTTTCCGGAGGTTTTCTGAAGATCTTCGGGCCTTCCTGGATAGAGAAGTGGAGTTGCTATAGAGTTAGTTAGGGTACAAGACCCATTTCTATTCCTCCATATCAAATGGCCCAGTGAATTGAGGAGTTAAAAGACAATTGAAGGATCTTACGGATAAATGCTTTATAAGGCCTAGTGTTTCCTCAGGGTGCACGATCTGTTTGTGAAAAGAAAGACGGATCGCTCGAATGTGCATCGATTATCGGCACTCAATAAAGTCACGATCAAGAACCGATACCCATTACAAGAATCGATGATCTTTTGACCAACTTCAGGAGCTAGCTATTTTCCAAGATTGATCTCGTTCGATATCATCGGTGAAAATAAATCCGGATGATATATCCAAAACGACGCTAGAACCGATACGGCCATTATGAGTTCTTGGTCATGTCTTTTGGGTTAACAATGCCCAGACTTTTATGGATTTAATGAGCAGAATCTTCAAACCATTCCTAGATTTGTTCGTGATCGTGTTCATAGATGATATCCTAATTTCTGATAAGAGTGTTGAAGAACATGAAGAGCATTTGAGGTAGTGCTTGAGTCTTGAAACAGGAGAAACTATATGCTAAATTTTCAAAGTGTGAATTTTGGTTGGAAAAGGTAGCCTTTTTGGGTCATGTTGTGTCGAGGATGGAATTATGGTAGACCCCAGGAAGATAGAAGCGGTGAAATCTTGGCCAAACCACTCAAGCGGAGGTTAGAAGTTTCTTGGGTTTGGTGGGTATTATAGAAGATTCGTAAAGGTTTTCTAGTCTTCTGCTCCTTTGACCGGTTGACTCAAAAGCGGTTAAGTACCGGTGGTCGAAGCTTGTGAAGCAAGTTTTGAAATTAAAGGAATTGTTGACTCATCGCACCATCCCTAACCTTACCATCGGGACAAGAAGGGTTCACGATCTATTGCGATGCCTCTAGAGTTGGGTTAGGATGTGTCTTGATGCGATTTGAAAAGGTTATTGCGTGCATCTAGACAATTGAAGATACATGAGAAGAATTACCCAACTCATGACTTGGAATTAGCTGCGGTGGTGTTTGCCTTACGAATATGGAGACATTATTTGTATGGTGTGCATGTGGACATATTTACAGATCATAAGAGTTTGCAGTACATAACCACGCAGAAGGATTTGAATCTCCAACAAAGAAGATGGTTAGAGTTGCTTAAGGATTATGACTTTAGTATTCTTTACCATCCTGGAAAAGCCAACGTGGTGGTTGACGCACTCAGTAGGAGATCAATGGGCAGCTTGGCCCATTTGGCAATACAAAAGAGGGGTATTTTTCGTGAGGTACAAAGATTGGGAAACCTCGGGGTTAGCTTATTTGAGATCGGTGAAGGTAGGGTGGTGGTACATGATACCTTGCAGTCTGCCTTAGCTTCAGAAATAAAAGAAAGTCAGTTTGAGGATACGGAGTTTGTTGGATTTCGGGAGAGGATCCAACAGAGAAAACCTTCACAGTTTACATTAGGAGATAATGACGGAACCCTTCGGTATAAGGGTAGATTATGTGTTCCTAAGGTAAAGGATCTAAGGAGGAAGATCTTAGATGAGGGTCACAACACAAGATATTCCATTCATCCAGGGTCAACAAAAATGTATCAGGACCTCAAGGCAAATTACTGGTGGGACGGGATGAAGAAAGACGTTGCGGAGTTTGTCGGGAGGTGTCTTATATGTCGCCAGTGAAAGTGAACATCAAAACAGCGGATTACTTCAGACATTGGGGTCCCAGTGGAAATGAGAGCGATTCATATGGATTTTGTAACTGGCCTACCGAAAACTCGAGAAGGGTATGATTCTATTTGGGTGATTGTTGATCGCTTACAAAGTCACCTATTTCTTACCATCGAGACTACGATCCGCACCACGACGCATGTGATTTATTTGAAGGAGATTGTGTGGTTACAGGATTCCTTTACAAATTATTTGGATAGGGGTTCCCGATTCACCTCACACTTTTGGCAAAGTTTCAGCAGGTCTCGGATAAAAGTTAAGTTAAGCACGACTTTCCACCCGTAAGCAGATGGGCGGTGGCGAACAATTCAAACACTTGAGGCGTGTTGCGATCTTGTGTGTTAGATATTCGGGAAGCTGGTTGGACCATCTATGTCTAATTGCGTTCGCTCTGACAATAGTTTTCACTCTAGCATACAAATGGCCCGTTTGAAGCATTATATGGACGAAAATGTAGGTCTCCACTTGGATGGTTCGAGGTGGGTGAGATCTGTCGTTCGGACTGAAGTCATTCAGGAAACAAATGATAAGGTACAGATGATTCGGGAGCGGATCAAAACAGCTCATAACCGTCATAAGTCATATGCGGATCATCGGAAAAGAGATCTTGAATTCCAAGAGGGGGAGAAAGTATTTTTAAAAGTGTCCCCAATGAAGGGAGTGATGCGCTTTGATAAGAAAGGTAAATTGAGCCCAAGGTTTATTGGGCCATATGAGATCTTGCGAAGAGTGGGGAATGTGGCTTACGAATTAGAACTTCCACAAAGAGCGGTGCATCCATTATTTCATGTGTCAATGTTACGAAAATACTTACACGATCCAAGTCACGTCATCCTTCCCCAGGAGATAGTTCTTAATAAAGAGCTTCAATATGAAGAGGCTCCGATAGAAATACTTGATAGAAAGGTCCAACGCCTTAGAAATAAAGATATTGCTTCCGTGAAAGTCCTATGGAGGAATCACTCCACAGAGGAAGCCACCTGGGAAGCGGAAGAGGCGATGAAAGTCAAATATCCATTCCTATTTGACTAAGGTAATAAAAAAAAATGCGTTACATAGTACTTCATATGTGTGTCATTTGCGTGTCTATATGCATGTGTTACAACCTTATTCTCATTCGAGGACGAATGCTTCTTAAGAAAGGGAGAATGTGGAGCCCCAAATTTGTTACAATAACAATAAACATTATTATGTCTATGTGATTATGTTACGACCTTATTCACATTCGAGGACGAATGTTGCTTAAGGAGGAGAGAATGTAAAATCCGGGAAAAAAAATAGTAATATATAGTTGTGGTTGGGTTAATAAAAATATATATATATAAGAAAACAAAGAATAAATTGCATGGGATAGAGTTAGTGTTAAAGTTGGATAAATAGATAGATAAAATGAAAATAAGAAAACAAAAACAAAAAAAAAACAAAAGAAAACAAAAAAAAAACAAAAAAAAAAAACTGCACATTAACATGCACGTCCACCCCTTCCCTTCCCTTCCCCCCTTTTCATTTCCCCTCCAACTCTTGTCCTTTCACCTCTCATATGTTATACAAATACTTCAACTTATATAGTGTATTTAGCACAAAATAAAGTACCTAGTACAAGGAATATAAATCCGGAAAATAATCAAGTGAACAAGAAGGAAAAAATCAAGAAAATATCAAGGGAGGAAGGAGAACAAGAAAATTAGGGAACACTAAGGAGCAAGGACCACTTGTAGCAACCGAACCACAATCCTTTTTCACACTTACAAGGTGAGTTTTCTCACTCAGAAATTCTTGGTAACATCCTTTATTTTAAGTTCAATACATGTTAGAATAAGAATTGAGTGTTGAAAAGAAATATTGAACTTTTGATTGTTTAGATAACTAGTTGCGTCATGAATTTTACGAACTGTTCTAACTGAGTTATAATTGTTAGAATTTGATTAAATTCGGAAGAGTGGTACACCTCTCTATTATGATCATATAGAACCAAAAATGAGGTAAAATGGACATACGGTTTGAAAGTTATCATACTTCAAAGTTCCTGCCTTAGATTTGGCAGAAATTCGGAAAGACATAATTACAGACTGTTTTCATTGAGTTTTACTTATTAGAATTATATGAAAATTTACATGGTTGTAAATCTCTCTGTTACGGACATATATAGATAAAGAGTTGTTAAAACGGACTTACGAGTTGAGATTTATTGTAGTTTGGAGTTGCTGCCTCGGATTCATTGGAATCCAGAAGGACAGGACGTTGAAACGTAAAACTGTACTAATACGTGGGAAATATGAAAATTGGTGCTAAATGAAAGTTCTATATATCTCTGTTGTGGACATTTTGAGACCTTACGGGTGTCTATCCGACTTACGGATTGAGAGTTATCGCTGTTTAAAGTTTCTGCCTCGGATCTATCGAGATCCAGGAAGGGCAGCGAATAAAAGTGTAAAACTGTACCAAATGGCACAGAATATGAAAGAATGGTTCACATGGAGACGTGTAGCTCTCTGTTCTCGTCGTTTTGAGATTTTATGGGGCTTGAACGGGTTTACAGGTTAGGAGTTATGACTATTCTAAGATTGGGTTCTGTTTAATAAAAGTTCTGCCGAAACAAATTTCATGTGACTGTTTTGAGGATAAATTTGTGTTAGTTACCCAAAGTAGTTTTAAATGAAATTTGGTACAGTGAAAGATCCCCGTCTTACCTTAGTTTCCGCTTGAGAAACACATTAGTTGGAGTTATGGTTAAAAAGTTATAATCGTTACAAGTATGAATGACAGAATGTTGGGAAAGAAAATATTATTTATTCGATCTTCTGAAAAATATGAAAAGTGAATACGTGTTCACATAAATATATAAATATAAACATAATGGATCGGGTTGCACGCCGCAACAAAACGTAAAGTGAATGCGTGTTCACAAATACGTAAATATAATGGGTCGGGTTGCACGCCGCAACAAAACGTAAAGTGAATACACGTTCACAAATACGTAAATATAATGGGTCGGGTTGCACGCCGCAACAAAACGTAAAGTGAATACGCGTTCACAAATACGTAAACATAATGGATCGGGTCGCCGCAATAAAACGTAAAGTGAATACGTGTTCACAAATACGTAAATATAATGGATCGGGTTGCACGCCGCAACAAATATGAAAGATGAATACATGTTCACCTATATATAAATATGAAAAGTGAATACACGTTCACAAATATATAAATGTAATAAACATGTGGAAATGCAGGGGAATGTCTTAACGTATAATACGAGATAAAATGAAGTGTTAGTTAAACCGAGAATTTCCTATGAGGAGTTGTTGCATATTTAAAAATGTTGTAACCTGATATGTTTTTGCAATATGCTTATTACGTTATAATGTGATTGCACTTGGAATATTGTGGTGTTACTTTGAATTGCAGGGTAAGGTTCTCACTCAGCCCCAGATGGTAGGGCTGACTTTTTATTTAACATATTTCAGGAAAGCGTGATAGAGGAAAAGCTCCACGCCAAGGCTAGCGATCGTCCCGCAGCCTCTTGTCATACCAAGTCCATTGCTTCGGGCTTGGTACTCGTCGAGTTCGTAATGTCGGTTCGGTGTCTCGGAAATGCCCGTGTGGAATGGTCTCCCTTCCAACTTAGAATAATCTTTGTTAGTATGTCTATGTAGAAACAATATTTGCACGAGCATGGGCTCGCGTTATGTTTTTTTTATAAAGTCATAAACAAATTTCTTTATTGTTATTTTTATTAATCGCTCCGTATTTGAATATAAGTTCAAATTTCTAAATAAAGAGAATTAAATGGTGCTCCTGGTGGGAAATAATTGTCCAGGTGCCATCACGCCCTAAGTAAAGACTTAGGAAAAGTCGGGGCGTGACATCCACATCCTTGATTTCTTCTCTCTGATCTGATCCAATCTCTTAAGCAGACTAACACTTCTAATGTGCTTCCACCCAATGAGTAACGTGTGTCTCCTATTTGATCTCGTGCTTGGCTAAATGCACTTTCAGAAGCCACTGTTGAGATCGACACATTAAGAACATCTCGGGCCATCGCTGCAAGTACCGGGAATTGCCTTTTGTTATCCTGCCACCATTGTAAAGGGTCAAAACTTTTCTTCGGCTCCGCTGGCTTTTGCAAATAAAATTGCATCTCATCGCAAGATCGACTTGTGCTTGCTTGTGTTGTAAAAGTGCTTCATATGTCTAAAGATTCTTCTTCATCATCATCAGCATTGAATCCTGAAGGTGTAGACACAGAAGCAGAACTAGAAGGAATATTAGCAGCAGAGTTGTTGTTATCATGTAATGTAGCATAATATCCATATAATGTAGTTAAATTAGTATCAAGTGTACTTATGCAATCAAATAAAGATGGAGTTTTTGTTTCACCTACTTCCATATAAGTATATAAACTAAATATTAAATTATGACAATCAACTTTTTTAATAGAAGGATTTAAGACTGCACCAATACAATAAATATCAGGAATAGGGAAAAAATATTTTTTAAACTTTTCAAACATAAGTGTAACTGCATCTTTATATTTCACATTTGATTTTAAACCATAAAGTAAATATGAAATTTCAGCTATATGAGCTAAAGCATTACAAACTGTTGGGTAATAAGATCCTGAAAATTCAACAGTAGCAGTGTAAAATTTACGTAAATTTTTTAAAAGTTCACCAATTGACAATGTTCGTCGATTAACATATGCATCACGTTCTTACAATGCACATTTGCAACATGTGTTATGGGGTCTTTATACTTATAACATTCTTTTAAAAATAAATAAGTATAATTCCACCGTGTAATAATCTCCTCTGGCATGAATTTAGGTCTCAAATTAAATTGTTTACATTTTTCTTTAAATTCTATAATTCTATTTTTCGTATTATTATCCTGAATAACTCCAACAGCTCTTTTGACAAGTTTTATTTCAGCTGAAAATAAATCAAGACCACTTTTAACAATTAAATTATAAATATAACAAGCACAACGAACATGAAATATATGAGGAAGTGGTGGGTGTAGCTCCGCTTTTAAAAGATCTACAGCAGCAGTATTATTAGATGCATTATCGAATGACATACAAAGTATTTTATTATAAAGATTATATTTTTGGGCATAAGAACAAATAGTTTCGCTTATATATTTTTCAGTATGACTTTGATCCTCGTCATACGCAAAAGCAAAAATACGTTTTTCCATTCTAAAATTTTCATCAATCCAATGACAAGTAATTGTTAAATAATCATAACCGTTTAATGCATGTCCAATGTCTGAAGTAAAACTAACTAGACATGGAAGGTTAGCAAACAAATATTGCAAAAAAATAACATAATCATTATGAAGTCTAAAAATATCGGCTCTAGTAGTACTACGAGGAACACCTTTAAAAAAGGATTATATACTCTTTGAATATATGTAATTAAATATGAAGAAGAAGCAAAAGAAAAAGGTAAACAACCTCCGACAATCATTTTTGCTAATTCAATGCGATCCTTTTTTGGATCGTACTTAGCCGTCACCCCAGTTAATGGATTAAGTTGTTGTTTACCGGGTTCTAAATCAGAGACAGCATTCTATTGTGCCGTATGATCGTGTTTTGTATGTCTACCTATAGTGCCCGTCCCCCTGTCACCACCCCCTGTCTTATGTTTATAAGTTCTCCCACAAATATTACATCTAACTCTATCAGTACCCACAACTTTATCATAAAAGAGCCACACTTTACTTTTTTCTTGCTCTGGTTACGTAAGGAGGTTACGACTACGACTACCACTAGCGATGCAACATCGTGAAGGAACACTAGTAGGTGTAGGAGGTTCTTGTTCTTCAAGTTCAACAATATTATCTAATTGAACGTTATCATATTCATTATCTTCTATTCCAAAATCTTCTTGCATTTGATCATAATCTATATTTTGATTAGATGATGAAGAACCTACAAATTTTTTACCCCTTGTACTAGATTTACTACATCCGACGCAATTCCCCTTAGTAAAGACATTATAAAATATTTAAATAATCAACAAATAAATATGACAATTTAATAAAATAATTAGAGAATGAAACGAGTGTACCAAACTTCGGGATTCAGAATTCAATTGAAACTCGAAGTTCGAAGTCTTGTGTCTTGCTACTTTGAATTTGAAAACTAATAATAATAATAACTTGAAAATTGATAATAAAGATGATTAAGAGAGTATGAGAAATTGAGAATAAGAGAATTGAGAGAAATGTTGTGTGATAAAAATGAAAAAAATGTAGAGAATTTATAGATTTTTTAAAGGGTAAAAATGTAATTAAAAAATAATAAACAAAACAAAACAAAAATTGAAAAAACAGCCAAACGGTCGAAATGACCGTTGGCACACCCCCCTACCCCCACCCCTCCCAACTGTAACAATACCGTTTGGGCTCTGTTTGAATTTTTTTTTTGTTACCGGTTCGGTCCGGACCGTTAACCGCAGAACAGGTTTTCACGTTCTAACTTGGTCCGCCTTACCGGTTTTTCTAACGTGGGGTTGGGGCAATCCAACCCCAACCCAGATGCTTCACCGGTCCGGGTCGGTCCGGATTTTCTACCGAGTCAACCGGTCCGATTTCGGGTCAACCCGGACCGGTAGATAGGTATAGGAGCAGTTGAAGAAAACGTCAGCACATATCTCTATATTTTCACCGCACGCATTCGATCCATACGCATGTTGTGCGTTATTGGAAATCGAAAGATGCATATGTTCGGAGGGTACAACAGCAGAACTTGCGACTTTAGTTGGACAAGTGCTGAGCCCACGTAATCACCTTCATGACGAGTTACTCACTGGGGTGTCGAACACAATCTTGCATTGAATATCACCATCCAAATCGCGAACAAGATTGTTTCAACAGTGTTGATTGACGGAGGCTCGGCCGTCAACATCTGTCCCATGTCGACGCTGCTGAAACTGGGGATAGACTGCAGGAGAATTCTTAAAAGTCATATCAGGGTCAAAGGTTTCGACGGAGTCCATAGAGGTGTCGAGGGCGAAATTGATCTCACGCTGCTGATCGGACCTGCATAATTCATCGTGGAGTTTCACGTATTGGATATTGCCACATGTTACAATCTGTTGATAGGAAGTTCGTGGATTCACTAGGCTGGTGCAGTCCCGTCCACCTTGCATCAGCGCCTAAAGTTTATATGGAATCACCGCGAAGTAGTAGTACTTGGGGATAAAAAGGAAAACATCAATACAGATCATGCAGTCCCTGTCATAGAGGACATAAGACAGTTGGATGGTTTAGTCCTCCATGTTAACGATATCAAGAGCGCCAGCAGGGCCAGACCGTTGCAATTGCCACGTTCTCTCACAATGGTAGCCAAGGAAATGTTAAGAAATGGGTTCGAACCCGGCAGAGGTCTTGGATCCGGTATGAAGGGGATCACAGAGCCGATCCAGTTGTTTGGGAAGAAAGAAACTTTTGGTTTGGGGTACCAGCCCACCTCGAAGGATTTGGTGATTGCGAGCCTCCAGAAAAAGGGAGACATTCCCTTGCCCATGCCCATTCCGCCCCTCCATTCCGCCCCTGAGTCAGTCGTTCGTCAAAGCCTGCACCATCCAGATGCTGAAAGAAGATGATCCAGAGGATCTTGCAGCAGGGTTCCAAAATCTGTTCGAGTAATGTCGTTCGGTCTCAAGAACGCGGGCGCTACATATATGAGAGACATCCCTACCATCTTTCATGACATGATCCATAAAGAAATTGAAGTCTATGTGGATGATGTTATCATCAAGTCGCGAAGAGGGGAAGGCCATTTGGCAAACTTGAAAAAGTTCTTTGAGCGGTTAAGGCGGTATAATCTGGCGAATCTGCGATGTGTGTATTCGCGTCCTGGAAGTCGTTGGGTTTTATAGTGAGTAGAAGAGGGATTGAGCTGGACCCTTCGAAAATAAAGGCTATCCAAGGTTTACCTCCTCCGAAAAGCAGAAAAGACGTGATGAGCTTCCTTGGTCGTCTCAACTATATCAGCAGGTTCATAGCTCAGTCCACCGTAATATGCGAGCCGATATTCAAATTGTTGAAGAAGGATGCCGCTACCAAATGGACAATGGATTGTCAACAGGCTTTTGATAGAATCAAAGAATACTTGTCTAATCCGCCGGTTTTAGTACCACCAGAACCTGGGAGGCCTTTGTTACTCTACCTGTACGTATTAGAGAATGCTTTGGATGCGTGTTAGGGCAACACAATGAAACAAGGAAAAGGGAGCAGGCCATATATTACCTAAGTAAGAAGTTCACAGTGTATGAAGCTCGCTACACTCTACTGGAACGTACTTGTTGCGCATTAACTTGGGTTGCCCAGAAATTCAGGCATTATCTATCAGCATACACCACTTACCTTATCTCGAGGACGAACCCGCTTAAGTATATCCTTCAGAAGCCCATGCCCACTGGAAAGCTAGCAAAATGGCAAATTATGATGAGCGAGTTTGATATCGTATACGCCACGTGGCCGTAAAAGGGCGTGCATTAGTCGACCATCTTCGAGAACCCGGTCGATGAGGAATATGAGCCCCTCCGAACCTATTTCCCTGATGAAGAGGTATTGTTTGTCGGAGAATATATCTCGGAGGATTACCCAGGTTGGAGAATGTTCTTCGATGGAGTGGCAAACTTTAAGGGAGTTGGCATTGGAGCGCTTTGGTTTAATCAGTCAAGATACCCGATCTCATGAAGCTCAGATTCTCATGCACCAACAATATGGCAGAATATAAGCTTGCATATTGGGACTCAGAATGGCCGTAGATATGAATATACAAGACTTACTGGTCATAGGTGATTCAGACTTGTTGATCCATCAAGTACAGGGTGAATGGGCAACCAAGAATATGAAGATACTCCCCTACCTACATTGCGTGAAGGAACTGCAGAAGAAGTTCAGTAATATAGAATTTAAGCATGTCCCAAGGATCCAGAATGAATTCGCTGATGCGTTGGCAACCTTATCCTACATGATTCAACATCCGGACAAGAATTACATCGATCCGATCACAGTGAGTGTGCTGGAACAACCTGCTTATTGCTCTCATATAGATGAAGAAATAGACGGGAATCCTTAGTATCATGACATCAAAAGATACCTCAAGGCAGGAGAGTATCCGAAAGACATAACCAACATTCAGAAGAAAACACTTCGAAGATTGGCAAACCATTTCTTTTTGAATGGGGAGGTTTTATATCGAAGGACTCCGGATCTAGGATTATTGAGATGTGTCGACGCTCAAGAGGCGAGCAAGCTAGTAGAAGAGATACACGAAGGGACATGTGGACCTCATATGGATGGCTTCACTTTGGCGAAGAAGATTCTGCGAGCAGGTTATTTTTGGATGACGATGGAAACAGATTGTGTCTGTTTTGTGCAGAAATGTCATCAGTGCCAGATTCATGGGGATTTGATTAGAGTACATCCGAATGAACTTAATGTGACAAGTTCTCCTTGGCCATTTGCAGCTTGGGGCATGGATGTCATCGGCCCTATCGAACCCGCTGCCTCAAATGGGCACAAATTCATCCTCGTAGCAATTGACTATTTCACTAAATGGGTAGAAGCATCATCACACAGATCAGTGACGAAGAAAGTAGTAGTCGATTTCGTTCGCAACAACATCATTTGCCGATTTGGAATTCCTGAGTCGATTGTAACAGATAACGGAACCAATCTCAACAGTAACTTGATGCGTGAGATATGTGGGAATTTTAAGATCACTCACCATAATTCCACTCCGTATCGACCTCAGATGAATGGAGCAGTAGAAGCAGCCAACAAGAATATCAAGAGGATATTGCGGAAGATGGTTGATAATTACAAACATTGGCATGAACATTTGCCTATTGCACTTTTGGTTTATCGCACCACAATTCGGACTTCTACCAGGGCAACGCCATACCTTTTGGTCTATGGAACAGAAGTTGTGCTACCAGCAGAGGTGGAAATACCATCGTTGAGAATTATTTAAGAAGTCGAGTTGAGCGAAGCCGAGTGGATACAAGATCGTTGTGAACAACTGATGTTGATTGATGAAAAGAGGTTGAATGCAGTCTGTCATGGGCAGCTTTATCAGAACAGAATGGCTAGAGCTTTTAACAAGAGAATAAGGCCAAGGTTATTCAAACCAGGACAATTGGTTTTGAAACGCATATTTCTGAATCAAAGTGAAGCTAAAGGAAAGTTCGCACCTAATTGGCAAGGGCCCTACATGGTTCATCGAGTATTAAGTGGAAGAGCTTTAATCTTAGCTGAGATGGATGGCGAAGTATGGCCTAAAGCTATCAACGCAAATGCGGTAAAGAGATATTACGTTTAGGAGCATTTGTTTTCCATGTAATTCCCTTTGCATTGTAAAAAAGTTGCATTCCCTCGGTGGGATATGCATAGAGCCCATATAGGGTCTCGCCGCTTCAAATTAGAAAGCCCCTTTACTTGTAATTGGAACTACGTTCGACCTGATTCCCTTAGCGGATACGTAGGCGGCCATATCGGCTTCGGTCCCACCTTTAGAAATTTTAGCTTTGCCAAATTTCGCTTGTAATGAACTACGTCATGACCTGATTCCCTCATGGGGATACGTAGGCGGCCTAAATCGGCTTCGGTCACACCATTAGAAATTTCCACATCGACTCGCAGACAACAAAATGCGTTTGGTTATCCCGAAAGAGATATAAGCAATTTCCTCCAGAGTCAAGTCTTGTCCAAACGCCCCGCATAACGAAAGCTGGGACGATTTCGGGAATGCACCGTGAGGAGATCCTAATAAGGATTCCGGATAAGATGTTCGTTGGCCAGATCACATGTCATATTCTGCGAATTCGACAAGGCTTTTGTACGCGCTTTATAAAAATGCTTTACTTTAAAAAGATATTTTTTGGTACATACCTCATAAAATGTTTTGTTTAAAAAGTACTTTTGGACACACTTCGTCAAATTGCTTTTTCCGCCAAATATCTCACCAAGACCGGGCAGGGGTTACAGGTCTGGACCAAATCAGGCGCATGGGCAGAAAGGATCAAGGCCGCAGAGTCAATATGAACCGACCCTCCCCCAAAACTCACACATTTTCTTTGAGCGCAGGTTTTTCCATATTAACAGAAGCAGAAAATGCAACAGCCGAAGCAGAAAATACGGCAAAAAGTTTATTCGTATTAGCAGAAGCAGAAAGAAGCAGCATAGGCAGAGGATATGGAAACAATCCAAAGTTCAAAGTCCGCAGTAGAAGCGGCAGAAGCAGAAAGGGACATCGACAATCAACAATCAAAATTCAAAATTCCGCAACAAAGTCTAGCGCATCAGCTCGGGCATAAAAGTCAAATTTGCAACCCACGTGTCTCACACAACAAAGGCATCATGGCAATTCGTTAGTTGCAACGTTTAGCATGTTCGCGCAAGGACAACATCTCAGTATTCACATCATCTTGCATATCAGGGACGACATCTCTACTCACAGAATAACATCTTTTCATATATTCATCATATCATTTTAACAGTTATGCACTAATTATTTTTCAAACTTAGCTTGCAAGAACATTTATGCTACAGGAACATCAGCATCACGTCCAGGCAACGACGTCATCAGCATTACGTCCACGCAACGACGTCATCAGCATTATGTCTACGCAATGACGCCATCAGCATCACGTCTACGCAACGACGCCAGCAGCATTACGTACACACAACGACGCCAACAGCAACACGTCCAGACAACGACGTCATCAGCATCACATCTACGCAATGACACCAGCAGCATTACATCTACGCAACGACGCCAGCAGCAACACGTACAGGCAACGACGTCATCATCATTACGTCCATGCAATGACGTCATCAGCATTATGTCTACACAATGACGCCATCAGCATCACATCTACGCAATGACACCAGCAGCATTACGTCCACGCAACGACGCCAGCAGCAACACGTCGAGACAACGATGTCATCAGCATTACGTCCACGCAACGACGTCATCAGCATTACGTCTACGCAATGAAGCCAGCAGCAACACGTCCAGGCAACGACGTCATCAACATTACGTCTATGCAATGACGTCATCATCATTACGTCTACGCAATGACGCTATCAGCATCACGTCTACGCAACGACGCCATCAGTATTATGTCTACGCAACGACGACATCAACATTCGCAGTACGTCTACGCAATGACGACATCAGCATTCGCAACATCCAGCAAATACCGGGCAGGGACGACATCAACATTCGCATCATTCAACACATCTCAGCATTTGAAGCATCACATCGTCATCGCGTTACACATGATGATATTCCTATTCACCTGATTGCGTTTCTTATATTCATTAGCAGTTATGCACTAACTTTTTCTTGAGTTTTAGCCTACATGAGCAGTTGCAGCACGTTTATGCAAGGACAACATATTCGCATTCACAATAGCAGCATCTCAGCATTGGCAACACCGCATTAACGCAATGACAACGTCAACAACATCACCAACACGCTACCCATAATAACCTCTCTATTCTTAGAATTACATTTCTTATAAATTCATGCGCTGTCATTTTGCCTTAACAGTTATGCATTAACCGTTTGTTTAAGTCTTAGCATGCAGGAGCAGGAGCCCAACGTGGATTTTCTCTTACAGCGAATCGGGGAAATTTGTTGGGGGGCCAACCTTCCCAACAAATGGCAGAAGCGTCCTCGAGCGTCGATCCACTCATCCTACATCACCAATAAGCCCGACGTCTTTCATAAGTCAATACCGGTACACCCCTATGCTCAAGCCGGTTTATTCTAACATTGCGTCGACTCAGCGTCTTCATAACTCGACACTGGGACAAATGTTGAGTCTGCATTAGCCCGCTTTGGTGCTTGACCATGGTAGCCCAGTGTTGTTATAACTCGACACTGGGATAAAATTTTGAATTTGCGTCAGCCTTGTCTTAATTGCCCAGCATTTTTTTTAATTCTGAGGATCGAGACAAAATTGGTTATAAGTCAACGTCTTTGTCTGAAGACTCTTCCATCATCTCCATACAAAGATGGACAAGTTGTTGACACCCAATTTTGACCCTCTCGTCCAGTCATTAACTATAAAATTACATTAATTTTTTCAAGATAAGTTTAACAATTTTATAATAATAAAATGCAACAATAAAACATTAATACATGCATGAATAAACGATTTAATAATGGCACCGCATTTTACGTAGAGTATTAGGTATTTCTTGAGTCTCACGTCCACATTCGTCATTTTAATGACAAGCAATTTCATGAATATTATTCATAATTTAAGCCTTATTTCCCATTAATTAAAACTCAAACAATTCTTAATGACAAATAAATAATAAATAAATACATAAAATAAATAATCTAGCAATAACGTTGCATCAAATATTCCTTAAGTAGCATATTCTAATTTATTAACACGCAAGGCAATTTCATAATTATTACTTGTAATTTAAATTTCTATTGCACTAAGTTTAGTCTAACGCATGTATTTTAGTAATAGTGTCGCATTTATAAAACATTACGCAATCCGTAATTGCCATACCCGACATTTGTCATTTTTTTAATATTTAAAGCAACTTTAAAATAATTTAGTATAAACTCATCCTTACTAAAATTAAATAATACACCTAAAACTCTACCTAAACCCCACTAATTTAATAAAGCCCAATACTAATTAATACACCTAAAATTATTAGCCCAACACCCCTTAAATTCGCCCAGCCCACTACCCGCGGCCCACTTCCTTTATTTCCCTTCCCCATCGCCTAAACCTACAAAAACAAAAGAGCCACCAACGCCCTTCTCCCCTTTTCTTCCATACCCTAAAATCCAATCCCCATGAAATTCGCCGCATATCACCCACCCACGAATTCACACAAATCTTCGGAGGATCAAGACTAAAATAGACCATGTACCAAATCATTTCCTTACCAAAATCATCTTTACCATAACTGATTCACCTAAAATCTTACAAAAAAAAAATTGTAACTAAATCGCAGGAAACCTTATAAAATCAGTACAAAATCGCCCCTTCTATGGAAAGAATCTTACAAAATCAGCAACCCAAATCACCTTTAAAGCTTACCCATAATCAGAACCCCTAATCGCGACTATATATATAGCGATTTGGACATGAAGAAGGGCATCAGGAGTTAGTGACTCAACATCGAAAAGAAACTAGCTTACTAAGAGTAGAAAATTCGAAAAACCTTGTTCTTAATCAGTCAAGAACCAACAGTTTTCGCAAAGCTTCCTTTTCCTTTCTATCGCATAAACCGCATTCTCCGAGTGGATCGACGACTTGATACGCTGCCACGGTTCGCTGCCCGGAGAAGGTAAACCCAAAATCCTCTCTGTTTACTTTCGTATTATTGTGTATATTGTGTCAAATATGTGTCGATTAGCTCGTTCAGATTATTGGGTTCATTGATGCATAAACGTGACGTCGGTTACTGTTTAATTGCTGGTTAACTTGTTTATTCGATTGTTCCGATGCAAATTTGTTAGCCTGGGTTTATCTTTAGTATAATGTGATTGGCATGCCGTTTTAGTACTTGTTTTTGCAACGACTGTGATGTGGGTAGTGAGTCTGAGGTTCGGCCATAATGTTCTTTTCATATATCTCGTATTTCCTATTAAGCAAAGACTAACTTCAATCCCTCTATGACTAATATAATATGGTGTCCTGTTTTCTATGTTGCGCACATGTGTGTCTCTGTTAGCATAGTGATAAGCTGCTAGTTTGCGAGTTTAGGATGGCAAAATATGATAAAAGGCCTTGTGTATATGTGTTGGTCTCATTTCACTAAGCTTAAAAAATGTCGGAATTTGTCTCTCTTAAAGGAACGTCTAAATCTGGAATCTATACAACTCAATAGATTTATATGCAAAGTGACCTGCTGTCAATTATTGCTTTGAAGTATTTTAGATTAGTAATGTCAGAGAAGCATATATATGAAGTGCAGAAGTTTATTTGGGTCAATGTAGTATTAGTGCCTTAACCTAAGGTCTGAAGTCATACTATCTCCTTACTTTATTAAAAGCTTTATTCTCAGAACTTGTAGTAGATCGTTCTTGCTATTGTCATATGAGTTTGTTCTTAAAAGATGAAGCCTAGAAATAAAGTTTTAGTCACATTCCTTATTTCATTGTCCTTACCTTGAGCATATTAATATCCTTTGATAATGAAAAAGCGTTTGATTGCGTCCTGGACAAACCAATCTGAAAACGACTGCCGCAGGGGTAATAGAGAAAACTTATATTCACTTCATTTGTTGACTGATTTCCTCGCATAAGGGCCTCCTGATTACATGTCCCTTTTGTCTGAATTTGCTTAAGTCTAGGTCATCTCCCGTTGTTTGATTCTAAGTTTTAACCGTTGATTATTTTGCTCCTCCTTAATATATGTGCATACGTGTGTTAGTTTGTATGCTGGTATTTATTTTGTGCATGATAAAATTCAGAGTATATACTAATCCTTATATTCTTTTATTTTACATGAAATGCACCGGAGCCAAATGAAGAGATTCATTGCGAGACTCATCGCGCCTTCCATCAACTGAAGATCTGCATTCAGCCGCATTTGTGTGCATCTTCTATCCGCATCAGAAAATTCCAAGAATCACCGGCGAAATAGCACCGCCATTCTTCGAGTCATCTTTATTTAATTTTTCTACCCCGCCCCCATTCATTATTTAATTGTCTAACATTATACTAACATTAGTACACATAGTTAAACTTTGAGTGCCATTAGGAATTAGTTCGACGTTAGAAATATACCTCCTTTTAAGTTAATTATTATAGCTTGACACACATTGCTTAAATTATAATTAAACCATTTAGTCGCATAATTATTTAGGTAATCAAGACATTATTTACCAAATCCTAACTTGAGGAAAATCATTTTTTATAAATTCCTATTAGCATTCACATAAAAAAAATATTTATAAATCGTAGGATCGTTAACCTTTGCATGATATATTTTCACATCCTATTTGTTCGTCATCACATGTTTTGCATTTGTTACTTCTATATTATACTAAGCAACATATATACCCTATAGCATAATTTCATATACTTTTTAAATGCATGTCTTCAACTAAGATTAGCTTTATGTATCTTAAACAAATCTTGCATTTTACACTTACGCTTATAAATATACTTTGCTTAAATACTTTAAAACATACATTTTCAATAGCATAATAATTAACCCTAGATTTGAACGGACAACCGCAAGTTAGCGGATCCTTCAGGGTGCCTAACTCCTTCCCTTTAAGATAATAAAGAACTCTTGCCCAGAATCTCATTAAAGTTTAGTAGACCATTTTTTATGGAGTTAGTGTTGACTTCAACCTAGTTGACATTTAGGTGTCCTAATTCACCCAAAATAATTAGGTGGCGACTCCGCGAACCCTAGCACTTCTTTTAGCACCCTTTAGCACCCTACTTTAGCATCTTAGCATTTTTAGCATCCTTTTAGCACTTTAGCACATTTTTAGCATCCTTTTAGCACTTTAGCACTTTAGCACTTTTTTAGCATTTTATTTATTTTCTAACATTTTCTAAGCAGGAGTTAGTCGGAATGTCGCGGTCGAAAAAAGGGCGTGACATTATGTCTTGCCTATATAAATCACATTGCGTGCTTTGAATCACATGTTTAGGTAATAGTAGCCCACATTCATGTCATGTCTCTACTCATGTTGGTTCAAGGTTTGTTGAGTTTGTTTGCTTATGCCCAAATCTGAATTAAAAGAGTCAAGGACTGAAGATGTTGATATGTGTTGTTATTCTGTTACCATCTGCATGTTTTCTATTAATTGTCTTGCATCTTTTCCCTGTTTATCCACTTTATCTGCATATCTAGCCCTGTCCCTTATCTAGATATTAATGAGGTTCCTATTTGGCCATTCTTCTATGTCTCATGTCTAAACACTTTCATATGAGTCTTATTTGTACACATATTAAGTCATGTATATTACTTACGTACTGGTCCAAAATGCCTCTATGTTAGCATGCTAAGTCCTCTAAATGATATTATGTCATTGCTTTGGGCACACAATTTTAACATGTTAAGTTTCTTTTTCTCCTTAGATGATTTCATCACTTGAATCTTTGTTACATGCATTTCTTTGCTGGCTATAAGCCAAGGCAACTTTGGGTTGGTTTAGCCTCCCCGATTAGTCTGTCATGCCTAAGGTTCTATAAACCTTTGTATCTTGTTGCGGCATCGGAATATGGATGATGGTAACCGACTTTGCTTCATTGTCTTTCAAAACTAATTATTTGCCAACAGAAGTGTAATTTTGGATACTCAATCCTTCACCCCTCACTCTCTGCATTATCTGGGGGGAAGGGGGAGATGTCAACAAATACAAATGTCTTGAAATTGTTTAAAATGGAGTGCTGCTTTAATACAAATGAGGTTCCTGCCACATCTTGCCATACCTAACTGCTGAGGTTATACTTTGACGGTTGTTGCCATATTTGAGACACATTTCGGTAAGCTTGTTGCCATATTTCAGGCTAAACATTGTCTGTGTTTGAGGTAAATAGTCTCCACATTTTGATATGGTTAGCTGCTCATTCTAATGTTTTACTTTAAGCCATGATTTGCCTGCACCATGGCCATTTCACTGATGTGTTTAGGTCATACTACTGTTGCTCCATATTTGAGACACTACTGGACTTAATTATCCCTTGCTGGTTCTTTAGCAGTTACTGCTCCTTTAAAAAAGAATTGAGCAGATGTGATAACTGATATATCTGTTGTTGCTGTGTATAATAGGTTGATGCCTTATTTCTTTCTGGTTAATATGTTGTGTTATTGGATTGTATTGTTATTGCACTATGAAACTGCTACAATTGATGAAAAATAATTGTTACTATAGATGTTGCATTTTGGGTCAAACAACTGCTGTTTCCTGGCCATATTTTAACCAGTTTATTTCCGGATTTCCAAAACCACTACTGTTGTATTTCTTAAGGCAAAAGAACAGATTGTTTCACTTGGAAAATCCCACGGATTCGAAAGCAGTTGCTGCTAGTTTTTATTGGCCAAAAACTGCTGCCAGTGGCTACTGTTTTTTTTGCTAAAATCTGCTGCACTTTGTGGCATTTTGGTGTGATACTTGCTGCATTTCAAGGTAAAAATATCGCTGCTTGTTCATAAATTAGTGGTTGCTCCTTTACAAGAACATGTTACTGCTGTCTTTGAGCTTCCGTTACTCTGTTTGGTATTTCCTTACGAGCTCTGATTTGGCATATTCGTTTGCTGCAATATGTGACTGGTACCATATTCGAGGTGCTGTTAAATTGGAAAGAACGTTTGATAAGGCTAAGACCATTTTGCTGGCATATTTTAGCCCGTAAGTCGCTTTTAACGGAACAGATTTTGCTACACTTGGTAAAAGTTCACTGATTTGAACAGATACTACACTTAGGCCAATGAAATTGAAATTGAGGCCACGTCCCTTCGATTCCGGTATAATACTGATTTGAACATGATACTACATGACCCTCCCGGAAAGGTTGTCCCTCGGTTTGTTTTCCTTCGGAAAAGGGTGATGATGACACTTATGAATTTTCCAAAATATATATACCGGATACCAACATGCTTGGGGGGCGACTAGATTGACTGACAAGTCACTAGGACACATCCATGACTTGTTTGAGATGTCCCTTTACAAAATATAGATCTTAGCCTTCCGTAGTTAAAATTCCTATTTTTTTGTTACGGATCTGAAGGTTTTACTCACATTTATTTATTTACTAAGTGTTTTTTGCAGGTACCCGGAGGCGCATCCCGGAGTTGAAGCATTTGCAGAAAAAGGAAAATAAAAGCGAAATACTGCTAAGTTCTCTTCATTCCCTCTTTATATGATTTTTTGCTTTCGTTATAATCTTGTTAGATGCATATCTTATTTAAATATTTGCATGTCTTATTTAACTTATTTCTATTGTGTTTGATAGTATAATGGAAAATAGTGTTTTTCACAAGATGAGCTGGATGAGATCCGGATGGAGTGGGCGCAACACTTCTCAAAGATTCTCCGTGCAACATAATTATTTGAAAGATATTTGTATTTGGGTTATTCAGACAATATTATGGTTTTTGATGTTTATTTAGATAATATTATGTTATTTTGTTGAATTTGATAGCATTATTTGTACTTTTGTTATTCAATTTAGTGTATTTGAACAATTCTATAAAGTATGTACGTTGTTAGTTACAATATGCGTATTCGAGAAATCTATTTAATTATTATTAAATATTTTAAAATATGATCCGAAATGTAAAGATGTGACGGTTTTTAACCGTCACACGGATTTGGCGGAAAAATTTTGCGGGAAAATTTAAAAAATGGAGGGTAAATTCAAATTCCAAATCAAAAGGTGTGACGGTTTTTATCTGTCACACATAACCGTCATCAACAACCATCACAAGATGTGACGAGTTTTTATCTGTCACACATAATCGTCATCAACAACCGTCACAAGATGTGACGGTTTTTACAATCGTCATCAATTCGTGACACCGATTATAATGACATTTAAAATAATCATCATGTACCCTTCGGAATGACGGTTAATAACCGTCACCGTAGATCCTTTTTCTTATAGTGATATAAGGCCGTTCAAGTTGAAGAGAGATAAAATATCACAGCATCTTCGGAGGTTAAGTGATATACATGACCTAGCTACAATTACACGTTCAATGTAAGTATTAAATATTTTTTAGGTAGATTTTATTCATTAAATGTTACTCTTAACATCACAGTACATGATAACTATTTTGATTTTCAAGAAAAACTCAAAAGCATAATTTCTAGAATTTTCTTTAAAAGGTAAATTCTTGACTTTTCATTCTATTATTGTCAAAGAATGAGTATTATTAAAACTTTTATATATGAGTTAGAATAACGTGAACCCTAAAATGTTTAATGTATGTATTTATTAGATCAAATAAAGAAAAATATAGCACAAAATTTCTGAAACGCCTCATTATCATATTCCTTGTCATTATCACATTGAATATTTTTTATTTATCGTTCGAATTGAGTTCGAATAAATGCTCTACATTTTAGGAAGATGGGAAAAACTTGAAATTTTTTCGCTATCGGAAACGTCCATAAAAATTTAGAATAATCATCCAAAAAAAAGAATGTAATATCGATGACCCAAAGAACTAAGAATAGGAGACGTCCATAGATCACTATGAATAATATCAAATGACATTTAAGTATGATTGTTAGATTCTACAAATGACAACCTAACAATTTTTCCTAAATAGCAAGCTTGACAATTCGGAGTACTACGCGTACCCTGACAAGAAATTAAATTATTTTTTAGCTAATGAAGACAAAATAGATGACCCCGAATGACCGAGACATGCATGCCACATGGAATGAGCAATAGCCGCAGAAGTATATGGCAAGACTAAGCGAAAAATTGGACGTGGGTGTGATAGGATAAAGATCTCCCCTACTATCACATCTCATGAAATGAATCCTCGTATTTAAATCCCTCACAAAAACCCAATTATCATTGATGAATCTACGAACACACACCAATTTTTTAATCAATTTAGGGGCATGAAGAGCATTTTTTAAGACAAGGGGTGGATGTGGGGAGACAACGTTTTATGACCATAACCTTGAATTGAAATTGAATTACCATTACCAACAATTATACCACGATTACTGTTTGAATTAGAATAATACAAGAGAGTACCTTATGGGATGTCATGTGGGTAGTGTCGTATGTATCCATATACCAATTCGGGTCTAGTTGATTTAATCCAAGTGTGTGCATCGAGGCTTCGATGTCGGTGTGTGTTGGGGTCGCTGCTTGGTGGGCCTAGTGGGGCCGAGGCCCAAGCACGCCGATTTGGTGCCCCGGCCCAGTCGTTAGTCTCTATTGGCCGTAGTTATTGAGCCACTACTGGTCATAACTGTTGGGCCTGATGGGCTGTTGAAATTGGGCCCATTGTGGTTGGGCAGTGGGCTAGTAGTAATAGGGGCTGCTGGGCCCAGGCCCACTGGTCTAGTTGGATGGACATGGGCCCGGGGCTGTGTCCAGTGGGCTTGCGGCCCACTGCCCCGAGGCCCATTTCCACCCCTGTCATGTCCTCCTCTGTTACCGCCTCGATTCTTGCCATTATTTTTGTGATTATGACCCTTTTTGCCGCCACCTTGGTTGCGGTTTTGGCCCAAATTCTCAACGAACCCCAGAGAATTTGTCGAGGATGTCATCATGACGACGGAGCTAGTACCGGTAGCTGCATTCTTAGCCAAACCGACTTCTTCTAAAGTAAGCATGGAGCGGGCTTGATAGAATTCCGGTAGAGGGTTACTTTGACGAAGTATCGAAGCAACGCCATTGTAGGCCTCAGACATGCCTGCAACTATCTGTAAAACAAGACGACTATTGCTAACAAGAGCACCCACGTTGCGAAGTTGGTCCGCCAATTCCTTGAGTCATTTGCAATAGGATGAAACGTTCGGAAAATCCTCCATAACGACTTGGGAAAATTCCTGTTCAAGGGAGACAATGTGGGAATGACTGTTATCCTGGAATATATCACGTAATCTATTCCAAGCAGCCATAGCTGACAAGTTAGGTTCCATTATCGTCTAAAAGAGGTCGAGAGAGATAGTGACATAAATTCACTAGAGAACCTTAGCATCAAGAATAATCCATAATTAGGATCTTCCTCCTTGGTGGGAACTCCCTTCGTACCGGGAGCCAGAGGGATTATGTGATGGAGGACTTGATGTGTTAGTGCATGAATTTTGAACAACTCTGTCCACGTCCCATATTGAACGTTTTCTAAGTCAAGAATAATATGAAGAACACTCTTGATGTTAGAAACTGTTAGGGCAGGATGAAATGTGTTCATATAAGTCATAGTAAATAGAACAAGAAATTTTGACAATAATGGAAATTTTTATGTCTCGATTTAGGAAAAAACCGAGATGGGGAGGGGGTTTTCACGAAAATCGAGAAGAGAGAGTAGCGGAAGCAAGGAAAAAATAATCTAAACTTTTGATACCGTGAAAGAAATAATTCTTTCATTATTCTCATTAATGAAAGGTGTATATATACAATTTACAATAGGAAAATCCTTTTCTATTCTACTCCTAAAACCATATTTTATTTGGAGACTAATTATACAATTATGGTAAGAGTACAAGACTAATTATACTACAATATTACATTACATAATTACACACATATTGGGCCCCACACGGGCAGGCTTCCGAGATGGGTAGAAGCCATTGGGTTGAGTATAATATAGATACAAGATACAATATACATGTATATTATATGTATATTTAACAAATAGTAACTTGAGTTTAAGTATTAAGTTGGGTAATGACTATTGATTGAATAATATCGTGTAATTAATTTATGTACTTGCATTATGAAATTAAAAAATGATATAGGGTAAAGAATAGATCTTGGGTCTAACTCAACCCCAAAAGTTAGTTTGTAGGGTGAGAATTGTCCAAGTCCATATAAGGAGTCCATGTTCTCATTCCATATCTGATGTGATACTCTTAACACTCCCCACACGCTCAGACCTTGTTAACTGAAGCATGGATAATATAATTTGGGGACCCAACATCGGTGAACAAAGAATTGGAATGAGTCTGACTCTGATATCATGTAAAAAATGGATCTTGAGTTTAACTCAACCCCAAAAGTTAGCTTGTAGGATGAGGATTGTCCAAGTTCATATAAGGAGTTCATGTTCTCATTCTATATCCGATGTGAGACTCTCAACCGATAGAATTTAGATAACTTGTAGCCAACGTGTTAAATTGATATGAGCTATCTTGAATTTGTTGGGATAAGAAAGGGTGAAATTCATATGTATTTAGATTAAATTGTATTTGAAACTTTAGACGTCAATGGGTAGTTGGAATTTATGCATAAGGCTAGGATAAGTTAAAGACTTCACCTTTTAAATGAGTTTACCCTAAAATACGTACTTTTAACATGTTTGAAAGAATGTTTTAATGAATATATTGTGATTAAATGTTTATAGAGAACGGGCAAGTGATTGATTCAACATGCATATATACCGAACAACTTGAATATTGATCATGCCACTTGATGTTATTGTAATATTGTATTAATTATTTTTGGGGAGTCTTTCTCATTTATATAAATATATATAGTGTACAATGTGGAATCCTAATATAATAAGGATTTTATATTTATCATAATTATATATCACTAAATATTACACAATATATGAAATATATTCTAATTATGGTAATGGGTATGTACACGTTAATACACCGCCTCAATCGGAGCGGGAGAATGCTAAAACTGGATCTGAAGTCGAGGAAGAGTTATCTAGAAAGACCTTTCGTAAATATATTCACATACTGATATGAAGAATGCACATGTAACACCTTAACATGACCAATAACAATCTTATCGCGAACAAAGTGTATCCATCTCAATGTGTTTGGTTCGCTAATGTTGAACTGAGTTATGAGATAAATATATAGAGAATATGTTATCACAGTAAACCAAAGACGTCTTACACAAGGGATATTGTAGCTCCAAAAGAAGTTTCGAAGCCAGCAGATCTCAGCAACAACATTAGCAACGCCTCTGTACTTTGCTTCTGTACTTTGCTTCTGCACTCGAGCGGGATAGAGTGGCCTTCCTCTTGGCAAACCAAGAAATGAGATTATCCCCTAAGAACACACAGTAGCCGGAGGTGGAGTGTCGCGTGTCTAGACAGCCTGCCCAATCAGTATTTGTATATAATAACAATCTGGTCGGTGTTGAGGGGTATATGTACAATCTATAATCAAGTGTGTCCTTAATATATAGAATGAAATGCTTAAGGCCAGTAAAGTGAGGCTCTTTGTGGCATGCATAAATAAGTATACCTGATGAACAACATAAGCAATATCAGGTCTGGTGAATGTGAGAAATTGTAGTGCACCTGCAAGACTCATGTAAAGTATGAGATCAGCCACAAGATTACCATCAACAACATTAAGCTTTGATTTAGAGTCAATCGGAGTGGGCATTATAATGCAGTTTGCCATGTTAGCCCTGTATGCTATGTCCTCTGCATACTTGCACTGACATAAGAACATAGAATCTGCAGATCTAGTCCATAATATTCCCAAAAAATAACTCAACTTCTCTAAGTCAGTCATGGCAAATTCGATTTTAAGCAATGTAATAATCTCATTTTCAATAAATAAGAGGAGACAGTAAGCACAATGTCATCCACATATAACATCAAGTAAGTGATGCTATTACCTCGATGAAAAATAAAGAGACAATTGTCACACTTTCTACATACAAACCCAATCCGCATAATGTACTATGCAAAGCGATCATACCACGCTCTAGGGGCCTGTTTCAAACTATAAAGTGACTTACGGAAGCGACATACATACTGAGGGGCTGCGGATGCGGCTGGTGCATGTAAACATTTTCTTTCAAATTCCCATGCAGAAATACATTCTTCACATCAAGCTGATGAATCGGCCAATGCTTACCCATAGCAATACTCAAAACTGTGTGAATGGTAGCCGGTTTAACAACCGGACTGAATGTATCACCACAATCAATACCCTCCTCTTGATTAGTGTCATTGGCCACAAGTCTCGCCTTGTACCTCTCTAAATCACTATTGTCTCTGTATTTGTGACAAAAAGCCACATGCATCGGATCACATTCACCCCCTCCGGTCTAGGAACTAAATTTCAAGTGTGTTGTTTCGTTAAAACATTAAATTTCTCACACATGGCTGCATTCCAATTAGGGTCTAGTTTGACTAATTTTGAATTTTTGAGAATTGGGAAAATGATTTGGGTGGATAAATTAAACTGGACTTTGGATTTAAAAATTTTGTGTTTGACACTAATTTCCATTTGGTGCGTTGGGGCAGTGGGTGGTTGGATATTTGTCTGGGTTTGCGGTTGCGGGTCACTGTGGTGGGTTTGCGGTTGAGTTTCACTGTTACGGGGACCTGGTTGCGGGTGAGCAATGTCGGGATAGGGCATCGTGTTTGGTGACGGTGACCATGGGTTCCGTGGGGTCGAAGAATTGGGATGAGCGGTGGGGTGTGGGGTGGGTGTTGTTGGGTAGGATGTTGGCGGTGGGTTAGTATTGAATCTGTCTTACATTTTTTTAGTGTTGTGTACTTATATGATTTCTTATTATAAGGATAAAAAATCAAATATAGCAACTCAATAGGCGTGTAATTCAGTTTTATTATGATATTTATCCCTTTTCTTTTTGGGTCCAATTTCTTTTTTTTTTTTTTTTTGATAATCCAGGTCTCGGGGTGGCCTTAGTACCCCCATATCGCTAGTACCTGCACAAGTACTGGTACTATACTCCTGGAGGCGAATTGAACCCGTTCTTAGCCGACACCGCCAGGTAAATCGCGGGATGTGCGCCCCGCATTCAGTGTCTGATCGCCACCAACGGATCAATGCTACAAGGTCCGACCCCCCAACAAGGATTGTCTGAGGGAGTATCAAACCCACACTGCAATATACCCGCGCGGTTAAGCTACCAGACTTTAATACGAGACATATGCCCCGGAGAACGTATCCGCCGAGAATCGAACTTGTGACCCTAAGGCCACAAATTTAACTAATGGTCATTGGGCCAGTATCTTTGGATCCAATTTCTCTACTTGACCCGTCTGTTATTTTGAAAATTTGTTTTATTAATGCAATCGATCAATTCTTTTTAAAAAAAATTATCTGCCGGCGAATTGACAAAAACGTAATATGTTATCACTGTAAATTATTTCTTCTATTAATACTTTTTCCCTTCTGATCTTCTACGAGTTTTTTGAATCAGTATATGTATGTCTCCGATTCTATAATTATTGTCAAATTTATGTGAAAAATATATCCAATTAGACGTTCCTCTAAATGGAGAAAAAATTATTTATATAAGAATTTGACTGACCAATTGTGATCTGTTTTTCTGTAAGGTTTTGGGCGATTTATTATCTAGCCATGCACATGATTCAATATTACTGTGGTTTATAGACAATTATACATTAGTTAATAGTAAGAAGAAGTTGAAGTCTAGTTTAGGACATTGTGATATCAAGCATGGAAATGTTTTAGAATCCTGTCGTATATAGGGGTGACAAATCGGCTATTTGAGTTGAAGTTCGACGGATCAAGATGTATTGAATCAATAGATGGACAAATATTTTACCCTGTCTAAAGCTTGCTTGGACTAAGATGTGATGGATCAAATTGAGCTAAATGATGGATTATAACCTAACACACCCAATTTAACTCAAGTTTTATTGTTTCCTTTTAGAGATATCAATAAATTTTCCATAAGAATGTTACTTTACTGGTATGTTCACTTCCTGTTTGGTTAAATATTTTATCTTTTTTATGATTTAAATATTTTCCAAAAAATGTTATTTTCCAAAATATTGTTTCCTTTTAGAGCTATCAACCCAATACGCCATATGAAATATACTTTAGATATTTATAAAATAGCTTTTTGGGCAAGTTCACATAAGGGTGGATAAGATATTTTCTATATTCAATAATATAGGGGCAATTAGCAGTAATGCCCTTATTTCGGGGTGGTCATTATTGTTTGCCCATTAAATTGGAAATTTTTAATTTTTGCCCTTCCCCTAAAAATTCATGGATTTTGGATTCGAACTCTAGTTCAGTAAAAAAATTAAAAAATCTCCAGGCAGAGTTTGTGATTCGCAAGGTTGAGGAGGTTAAGGGTGTTGTTCACAGGATGCGTAGGGGACGAGCGACCAGGTTTGATGAGATCCCAGTTGAATTTTGAAAGAGCATAGACAGGACAGGTTTGAAGTGGTTGACTGAGTTGTTTAACGTCATTTTTAAGATGACAAGAATGTCCGAAGAACGGAGATGTAGTACAATGATTCTCTTGTACAAAAACAAAGGTGATATCCAAAGTTGCAACAACAATAGGGAGCCACGCTATGAAAGTTTGGGAAAGAGTCGTGGGGATTAGGGTGAGGAGAGGCGTGTCTATTTCCGAGAACCAGTTTGAATTCATGACGGGGCGTTCGACTACTGAAGTCATCCATCTTATTAGGAGGTTGGTGGAGCAGTATAGGGAGAGGAAGAAATATTTACATATGGTTTCATCGACCTCGAGAAGGTATACGACAAAGTCCCTAGGGAGGTTCTATGGAGATGTTTGGAGGTTAGAGGTGTACATGTGGCGTACACTAGGGCGATCAAGGATATGTATGATGGAGCCAAGACTAGGGTACATACAGTAGGAGGAGACTCGGATCACTTCACAGTGATAATGGGGCTGCACCAGAGATCAACTCTTAGCCCATTCCTATTTGCCCTGCTGATGTACAGACTGACGCGACAAATCCAATGGGAGGTACCATGGTGTATGTTATTCGCAGACGATATAGTCCTGGTTGATGAGACTCGCAGTGGAGTGAACGCCAAGCTGGAGGTTTGGAGACAGAATCTGGAGTCTAAAGGGTTCAGGTTGAGTAGGACCAAGACATAGTATTTGGAGTGCAAGTTCAGTAACGGGAGAGATCATGAGACAGGCGTGGAGGTGAGGCTTGGTACTCAGGTCATTTCAAATAAATGAAGCTTCAAGTACCTAGGGTCTATTATCCAAGGGAATGGAGAGATTGATGACTATGTCACACATCGTATTGGGGCAGGGTGGATGAAATGGAGGCGCGCATCTGGAGTCTAGTGCGATAAAGAGGTGCCACCAAAACTTAAAGGCAAGTTCTGTATGGTGGTCGTTAGACCGACTATGTTGTATGGGGCGAAGTATTGACCAGTCAAGACTTCGCACATACACAAAATGAAAGTTTCGGAGATGATGATGTTGAGATGGATGTGTGGGCATACAAGGAAAGATATGATTAGAAATGATGATATCCGAGATAGAGTGGGAGTGGTCTCGGTGGAGGATAAGATGCGGGAAGCGAGGTTGAGATTATTCGGGCATGTGCATAGGAGAGCCACAGATGCCCCAGTGTGGAGGTGTGAGAGGTTGGCTATGGACGAGTTCAGGAGGGGTAGATGTTACACCCCGTAATTCAGGTCATGCTATGAGAACGTACGACATGAATTAAGATTTAAAATTTTAGAAAGATAGGTTGTCAAAATGATTCGGACGGGTTTTAGTCAACTTTGGGGCGGTTTATGTCCAGTTGCATTAGGAGTTCCTAGGTGTTTCAAAAGGCCTAGTATGTGGTTCGTTGAGTATAGTTCCCAACGCAACAAACCGTTCGTCCATAGGACATCGGAGTAGGAAGTTATGGAAGTTACAAGTTCAGTGCGCAGTCGGGCAGAAAAATATTTCGGTCAGGTGCCACAGTGCTGGCCGCGGATGCGAGGCATGGCGCGGATATGCTGAAAATTCTCTGAAGTTGCGGGCAGCTGCGCGAATCAGGCAGCGCGCGGAAGTCTTGAAAGTTTGCAGAGGTTTATTGTGCATGCACGAGGCGGATTTTTGCGAAATCTGGGGGGAAAATCAGAAGTTTTCTTTTAAAAAGGCCATGGGAGGGTGACAAGTGTCCCTCCCATCTGAGTTAGTGGAAATGCTACTTATTTGACCAAGTCTTGAAGACTTGGTCATTCTTCAAAAACCTTCTTCTCACTACAAAATTTTCCTCTTCCTTCTCTCTAAAAATCCCTCTCCCTTCTCTCTAGAAATTCAAGAAGAAACCAAGGGCTAGAGAAAGTCCAAAAAGGTGGCAAGAAGGAAACTTGTTGACAAGCTTGTAGGAGGTTTGTGGAGGTGATTGTGGAAGGAAGGCAAGTGAAATTTGTTGGACTAATTTGGGTAAACTCTAAGGTAACAATCCTTTCTCTTTTTGCTAGTAAATTGTGTTGCATGTGAGGAAGAAAGGACTTGTAGTTGTCAATGTTGCTTTTAGGAATATTGCATGTAGGAAATATGATTTTGGATTTGAAAGGATTGGATAAGGATGATATGTGAACATGTTATAGCCAAGTTACTACCTTAAACTTATTGGATTATTTAATTTGTATTGTGGGGCAGAATTTTACACGTCCAAGTTAGGCGTGTAATCCCCTTATATTGTTGAATTATTGGGCCTTAAATGTGGCGTTTAGTAGTTGATATCGGACCTTGAAAAGGTGGAAAAGTATGTAGAAACAAAGGAAGTGTTGTCCAATTTTCCATAGAATAAGGGACTTTTCAATTAGAATGATCTACGTTGAAGCTAGAAGCTAATGGACTTATTATGGTCATTATAGGTTGACATACTACGTGCGGTATAGTGGACTTGCGAGTGGATTGACCCGAAGAGGTATGTGGAAACTTTCTTATCTCTTGAGCATGAGTAGTTATAACTGTATAGTACAGTAGACGTACGTGATTTAAATGAAGTAAATCCATTTGATATACTTGGCTTGTTTTAAAAATGTCTAAGTTGGTTGAGTTAGAGAGTTAACTCACTTGTTCTTGAGGAATGGTTTATTCTAAATAAGGTAGACAAGGATTTCTTGACATGAAAAAGTATAGAATACTGGATGTAGAAGTATTGAGTATTGAATTATTCTAAAGATAAGAGACCTGATTTTTAAGTTAAGAAACTTGTTTTCTAAAGTTATGAGACTTGAAGTATTTTGAAAGTTGTGTAACTTGATTTGAGGTATAAGTCCCTTGGTCATAAAAAGAACGAAATTGTCTAAGATATAAAGAGTTATAACGGCTTTATGGGAAGTTAGTTATAACGGCTATATGAAAGGATAAGGACGTCTTAGTTCCTAAAGCATAAAGTTAGTATAACGGCTTTATGGGAAGTTGGTTATAATAACTTTATGGAATGTTAAAGGAATGGTCTTCTTGAGTAAGGTAAACAAAGATGAAAGAATCGAAATTAAGTAGGGCAATTTGATTTAAAGGCATCAATTGCTTAAAGTGTAAAATGGGGGGTTTTATGTGAAAAAGGGATCTTTTGAAAGAGTAGAAGTACATAGTACTTCGGGTTAAATTCCCCGGATTTGATTAAACGATATGAAAAGGGCCTTAAGGTCATAAAGGTGAGATCCATTATGTATATTAAGGAAAGTCTAAAGAAGTTATGAGTTTACTGGGACGTACCGACAGTGATGTGGGATTCCACGGGTATGCTCCCATTGTCTTAATATGAGCTTCATCGGGGCGTCAAGCGGTGATGTGGGATTCCACGGGTATGCTTCCATTGTCTTAGTATGAGTTTACTTGGGCGTCTGCAAGCGGTGATGTGGGATTCCACGGGTATGCTTCCATTGTCTTAATACGAGCTTCATCGGGACGTCTTGTGGTGATGTGGGATTCCACGGGTATGCTTCCATTGTCTTAGTATGAGTTTACTTGGACGTACCGACAGTGATGTGGGATTCCACGGGTATGCTTCCATTGTCTTAATATGAGCTTACTGGGACGTACTGACAGTGATGTGGGATTCCACGGGTATGCTTCCATTGTCTTAGTATGAGTTTACTTGGACGCGTCAAAGCGGTGATGTGAGATTCCGGGTATGCTTCCTTTGTCATAGTATGAGTTTACCGGGCGTCTGCAAGCGGTGATGTGGGATTCCACGGGTATGCTTCCAGTGTGGTTGATCCGACATGCTTACGATGAGGATTTGGCACGCGACCGGGATGCGGGTTAAACTCCCGGATACGACTACTACTCCATGGGTTAGCTCTCCATGAAGACATGTACCCGAGATGAGGGATTCCACGGGCATGTTATATACATATATATATGTGTTGTATGCGTGTACGCCGACAGTGAGGTAGGATGCCACGGGCGTGTCACATGGTTAGCTTTTATACCTAGCGGTCGGCAGTGATGGGGATCCCACGGGCGCATTTTGATATTTAAGGGTTGGTGTTCATAGCCCTGGTGTGACTATGGTACATATGTTGAAACAGGCTGTACAGGGTAAAACTGACTTTCATTACTTTCACTTCGGTAAGGCAGTGTATTGTTAATTGGGTTATCATACATGTCATCAGCTTTATTTTAGACTATTATGATTTAAATTACAATACTTTCAGTTTTACATACTTGGTATATGTTGTACTTGTTATACCGTGGTTCGAACTGGGCCCATGATCGTGGTCTCAGCCATGGCCGGAGCAAGCGCGGCACAAATCTTGAGGTTGAAGTTTGTAGCCTGCCGGAAGCGAGGCCGCAACGCTGGAAGATCCGGTGGTCGCGGGAGTTGCGGCCGTGAAGCGAACGCATGGCCGGAAATCATGCGGAAAAACTTAGGAAAATCTGATCTTTTCTTTTAAAGGGCATGGGTGGGTGACAAGTGTCCCCATCCGATTCTGCATCGTTATATTGACCAAGTCTTAAAGACTTGGTCATCTTTCATCTCTCTTAGAAAAGCTCCTTCTCTCTTAAATTATTTCAAGCTCCTCCTTCTCTAAAACTCCAAGAGGTATTCTAGCCTTAGGAAAAATCTGAAAAGTAAAAGCAAGAAGGAAGCTTGTGGCTAGCTGTGAAGGTTGGTGTGGTGGTGTTCTTGGAATAGAAGCTAGCAAATTGTTGGATAAATTTGGCTAAAGCTCTAAGGTAATGATTCTTCCTCTACTATTAGTTTTTAGTGTTGCATATTAAGAAGGAAGTACTTGTGGTAGTAAATTATGCTATTAGAGTCATTGCATGCAAGAAATGTGGGTTGGGTATGAAGGTTTTGGCTAAAGAGATATTATGAGCATGTTGTGGCCTACAAACTACTTTAGAATTGTTAAGTGTAGTATTATAACTTATAGGGCAGAATTTTACACACCCAAGATTAGGTGTGTAAACCCCTTTGTGTTGGTTTGGATGTTGGGCCTTAATGAGGCGTTTGAGTGTTGAAAATCGGCCTTTGAAAAGGTGGCAAAGTGAGTAGAAACAAAGGAAATGCTGCCCAATTTTTCTTAGGAATCGGTAACTTGAATTTGGAATTTCTACATTGAAATTAGAGGTTAATAAACGCACTATGGTTATTATAGGTTGACATATTACTTGCGGTAGTTGGACTTAGCAAGTGGATTGACCGAAGAGGTATGTAGAGCTTTCTATCTCTTGAGCATGAATAGTTGTATCTATGTAGTGCGGTATCGTCAAGAGTTGATAATCTACATTTTTTTTAAAGTAGATGATACTTGTTTTATATCAAAAGTAAAAGTACCTTGGATTTATGGAAAATCGATTTGAAGAATGAATAACGCTAATATTATTACTTTATGGGAAGTTGTTTATATTAGTTTTGAAAAGGCTCACAAAGAATGGTTTACTCTAATTAAAACAAATGCGGGTAAAGGATTTGAAACTATGGAAGGTGGATTAATTTTTAGGCATTGGTTTCCTAAGGTTTTAAAGGAAATGAAGTCACTTGATTTAGAAGCCTATTATATTTCTAAAAGGAAATGTGACTTGTTTTGAAAAGAAATTGTAACTTGATACTATGGTGATTAAGTATCTTGAAATCTTTGTATAAAAAGAGTTTTCTTAAAAGCTAGAAGTACGGTACTTGGGTTGAATTCTGATTTTCTATTAAAAGACATGTTAGTGCATTAGAATACTAAAATGAGAGGATATATTAATAATGTTAATAAGAAGTTAGGGATTTCTTAACTTGCTTATGTTATGATAAGCGGTGGTGCTTATGTATGATATGATAGTAGGTAGTGCTTATGTTGTGATATGATAGGCAGAGTGCTTATGTATGATATGATAGGCGGTAGTGCTTATGTTGTGATATGATAGGCCGGTAGTGCTTATGTTGTGATATGATAGGCCGGTAGTGCTTATGTTATGTATGATAGCCGGATGAGCTATGTTATATATTTGTATTATTACGGGTAAACCCGGGTTATTATCTATGCCATGGATTTGCTACCCATGATGCGAGTGCGCGACTTGCACTCACGCGGATCCGACCACGTAATCCATGCGGGTGAAATAGTCTCACGCGAGTACGGCGATGGTACTCATGCGGGTCCACGGGATCCATGCGGTGAAATAGTCCCACGCGGGTGAAATAGTCCCGACGAGGCGGATGACCTCATGCGGGTCCACGGGACCCGTGCGGGTGAAATAGTCCCGAGTAGGATTGCTTAATGATACTACGGCGAGGTACCTGTTTTGATCGTGAGCCTCTTATTTTTATGCTATAAGTTTTATACTTGTTACTCTCATTGTTAGTAAGGCACGATGTAAGAAATTGATTTTTATCTATGACTCCGGCTTATTTTTGACTTATGATATTACTACGGTATTTTCGATTTTACATACCAGTACGTTGTGTCGCGACCCGCCTGGGGCTGCGTTCAATCTGCGGTAAGGGTAGCGGTGTGGATCCTCGTTCTTAGGATCACTATTATTAGGTGTCGAAGCTCCATTCCTCGGAAGCTTGTTTATTAGTACGGATATTCCACGATGCTATAGGTATTTTGTACATTCGGGGTATGGCGGGGCCCGTCCATACGCTTGTTATCTTTAAGTGCGTGGTCACATTTATGTTTTGGGCTCTAAGAACCAGTTGTACTACTATGCTTTGTTAAGTATGTTTTATGGAAAGCGACCTTATCGGTTGGCAGTCTTTATTTACCCTTTTTATAAGTTATGTGCTATGTATGTTCATTGCTATTCTCGACACATACGGCGGTACCGGTAGGTACGATCGCGGCCGGGGTTGGGTCGTGACAAAAGTGGTATCGAGCGATTAGTCCTCGAAAAGTGTCCACGGGCGTGTCTAGTAGAGTCTTGATTATCGATTGTGTCGTGCCACATCTATAATCAAGAGGTCGCAGGATATTTAGGATTGGTTTCCATTCTTTCACTCTAAGATCGTGCAATAGAGTGAGTTATAGGTTGAACCTCTCCGATGTTTTTCTTTATGTATCGATTATGCCTCCACGCAGCAACCGCGGCCCGAAGGGCAAAGCGGTGAGGAACTACTAGTAGGCACCGAGGGTTACGAGCACGTGCCCGATCCTACCGGATGAGGTGTTTGGACGGCGAAGTTCTACAACGTCGCCACCAACCAAGAGTCCGAGCGGCGGCGCTCATCGAGACGCGGTACACGAGCCTCGATCCAGCAACGAGGCGAGAGGATATGGGCTCTGAGAGATGGCCCGATTACTAGCGAGATCGTGGCGAACATGAGGATAAGTGAGCAGCGATTCATTGTACCGTAGTTCAAAGACAGAGGCTGCTTCGAGGCGAGGACTTTTGAGTTGCGACCCACGAGTTTTATGGGTCGAGGCACGAGGATGATCCTCGTGAGTTTATCCGAAGCGATTCTGACGGATCGTGAGGTGATCGGGGCTTGGAGACCGAGTCGGTGGTACTAGGTTCGCATCGGCCGCGGACAGCTGCGATTGGCTGGTATGATTCATGGAAGCTGTCGGGAGCATGCGCTTCCACTGTTTGGGACGAGTTCTCGGAGGCGCATTGCCATTTCTTGCCTCCGCGGATGAGGAGGGCTCGGGCGATAGATTTTTGACAGAGGCAGTGGGCGGGCGGTTCGGAGTACAATGTGGAGTTTCACTCATTGGCTCGGTATGTGTCCGCTTTGGTAGAAGACATGGAGGGCGGTGTGCCGGTATGTCACAGACTCGATGATCACTTGGCGAAGTTGCAGGGAGTGGCTCTTGGTAGGGCATGGACATTGCCGCGTGCATATGCACTTGGGTGTGAGAGCGAGGGCCGGCGGTCGGCAGTGCTCGGCGAGAAGGGCGGGACAGCGAGGTCCTCTGGTAGTTTTAGGGTAGACAACCCCAAAGTGAACCGATTTGCACCTGGCCGGTCAGGCGCTCTCCACCATCTTCGGGACGTCTGAGTATTGAGAGCGGGACAGGTTCGTGGCTTGGGTTTCGGAGGACCGGAGTTCGGTCGAGATGAGGCCACCTATGCCTCGGTGTGGTCGATGTGGTGATTGCCATTATAGAAGTGTCGTGTTCCTCCGGGAGCTTGTTACTCTTGTGGCGGCGAGGCCATTTGAAGAGAGATTGTCAGAGCAGGCGGCGGAAATGCTATGGCTCGGCCAGACGATTCGATTGTTGGGTCTTCATCTTGATTGTTATGCGCCGGGCGAGGTGTTCACGGGCGGCGAGCGCGGCGGTCGTGGCGGGGGTTCTAGTTCAGCGGTCCTCGAACCGCATCTATGCTATGTCGATCGTCGGGACCGAGGCGTCACCGATGTCGCCACAGTACATTATTGGTTTCTTCTTTGTGATGTATATGCTTTGATAGATCCAGGTTCTACCTTGTCTTATATATCTCCTCATATTGTTGGTAGAATAGGGATAGAGCCCGAGTCCATAGAATCTTTTGAGGTGGCTACGCCGGTAGGTGCTTCAGTGGTAGCTGAGCGGGTATATAAGGCTTGCCCAGTGACTATAGATGGTCGTCGGACTCTGTGACTTGATAGAGTTGGATATGACAAACTTCGATGTTATTATGGGTATGGATTGGCTAGCGTCTTGTTATGCCAATGTGGACTGCAGAGAGAGGTTAGTTCGGTTCCGGTTTCCTGGTGAGCCGGTTATCGAGTGGAAGGGAATCTGCGTCGGAGGTAGGTTTATTTCTTACCTCAAGGCTAGGAAGATGGTACGGAAGGGTATATTTACCATTTGGTTCGTATTCGACATCGAGGCGAGATCTAGGACCTTTAGTCGATTCGGTTGTTAGAGAGTTTCGGGCGTATTCCCAGGCGAGCTTGGGTATCCTCCCGAGAGGAGATTGAGTTTGCATCGATTTGGCGCGGACACTCGGCCGATATCTATTCCGCCATACGAGGATGGCACCGCGAGTTGAGGAATTGAAGGACCGGTGAAAGATTTCTTTGGAGAAAGGCCTTATTAGGCCAAGTGTTTCTCGCTTAGGGCGCGATGTTATTTGTAAAGAAGAAGGATGGGGCCAGCTGCGTATGTGTATTGATTACGAGCGGTGAACAAGGTAACTATCAAAAGCAGGTATCCTCCCGAGATTGACGATTTGTTTGACCGATTGCGGGGTGCAAAGTGTTTTCAAGATAGACACGGTGCAGTTATCATCAAAGTGCGAGTTAGAGATAGATATCCCAAAGACGCATTCGGGACCGGTATGGGCACTTATGAGTTGAGGTGATGTCTTCGGGTTGACAACGCCCAGCGGTATTCATGGATTTGATGATTAGGGTGTTCGTGCCATTCTTGGATATGTTCGTTATAGTGTTTATTGATGATATCTTGGTGTATTCGCGCGAGCGAGAGCATCTGATCATTTGAGGCGGTATTAGAGTCCTCCGAGGCCGGCAATTGTATGTCAAGTTCTCGAAGTCACGAGTTAGTTGGCGTCGATGGCTTTCTTAGGACATGTTATCGGGGCGATGGTATTCGGGTTGATCTGACTAAGATTGAGGCGATCAAGACTTGGCGCACCACTACAGCGGAGGTGCGCAACTTTTGGGCCTTGCGAGTTATTATCGGAGGTTTGTAGAAAAGTTTGCTTATTTCAAGACCTTTGACTAAGGCGACGCAGAAGCGGTATGTTCGGTGGGCGGATACTTGTGAGAAAGTTTCAGTTGCTAAAGGAGAAGTTGGCGACCGCCCGATTCTTACTCTTCCGAGGGCTTAGATGGATATGTGGTTTATTGTGGCGTCAGTGTCGGGCTTGGAGTGCGTCTTGATGCGACGGCAAGGTTATAACTTATGCGTCGGCGGCTTAGGAAGCATGAGAAGAACTATCCCACATGACTTGGAGTTGGCAGCGATGATTCATGCCTTCAAGATCCGGAGACATTATTTATATGGAGTTCATGTGGACATTTACACGAACACAAAGTCTCCAGTACATCTTCACGGAGGAGGCTGAACTTGCGGCGAGACGGTGGTTGGAGCTACTTAAGGATTACGATGTGGATATTCGTACCACCCAGAAAGGCGATGTAGTTGCGGATGCCCTTAGTCGCGATCGATGGGTAGTCCATGCGATGTTCACGGAGAAAGGGATATGGTCCGAGAGTTACATCGCCTAGCGAGCCTTGGGGTTCGCTTGGTTGATTCTGTTAGTGTGAATTCGGGTTCGAGAGGTTGCGAGTCTTCCATCGTCGAGGAGGTGAAGAGGCGGCGATATGAGGATCCGATTTTGGTACGATTCGAGATGCGACTCTCCGAAGGAGAAGAGTCTATTTGAGGTAGCGCTGATGGGGTGCTAAGATTCGAGGCGGTTGTGTGTTCCCGATGTAGCGAGGACCGTCGGCAGATGCAGGGAGGCACACGGTGCTCGTTATTCTATTCATCCGGGTCGACTAAGATGTATCATGACCTCGAATCGTATATTGGTGGGATGGCCTAAGAGGGGCGTTGCGGAGTTCGTGGCACGCGTGCGGTGTCGCGAGTTAAGGTTGAGCATCGAAGCCGGTGAACATTGCGAGCTATTGATATTCGACTTGGAAGTGGGAGGTGATAAATATGGATTTTATTACGGGCTACCTACCACTCGGAGGAAGCATGATTCCATTTGGGTGATTGTCGGCGGGTGAAATCGGCCCGTCTTCCGATCGAACGACGTTCTCGGTGAGGACTATGCAGATTATATATTAGAGAGATTGTGAGGCGCACGGGGTCGGTGTCGATTATATCGAATAGAGGCCCGGTTCTCGGCTAACCGGAGGTCTTTTCGAAGGGATTAGGGACACAGTGAGTCTCGATCTGGCGTTTCATCCTCGGCAAGCGACGGGCGAGCGCACTATCCGCACACTTGAGGATATGATGCGGGCTTGTGTTATTGATTTCAGGGGTAGCTGGGAGGATCATTTGCCTCTTGTGGAGTTTGCTTACAACAGCTACCATTCCAGTATTCAGATGGCGCCTTATGAGGCCTTATACGGGAGGAAGTGCAGGTCACCGATAGGCTGGTTCGAGGTGGGAGAGGTTCAGTTAGTCGGGCCAGACTTAGTTCGTGACGATGGATAAGGTGAAGCTTATCCAGGAGCGGTTATTGGCAGCTCAGAGTCGGCAGAAGTCGTATGCAGATCATCGGCGTCGACACTTAGAATTTGAGATAGATGATTGGGTTTTTCTAAAGGTATCGCCCATGAAGGGCGTGATGAGATTTGGAAAGAAGGGGAAGTTTAGCCCAAGGTACATTGGGCCGTATCAGATCGTCCGTAGGGTAGGCAGAGTTGCCTATGAGTTAGACCTGCCGTCCGATCTGGAGGCGGTACATCCAGTTTTCCATGTGTACATGTTGCGGAAATGTATTGGAGATCCATCTAGAGTGCACCCGGTTCATGATGTCAGTGGATCGAGGAGTTATCGTATGAGAGAGTCCATAGCGATACTCGACCGACGAGTTAGGTGACTTGGACGAAGGGCGTGGCTTCCGTCGCGTCTTATGGCGGAACGAGAACAGGGAGGAAATGACGTGGGAAGCAGAGGATGACATGTTGAAGAAATATCCTCACTTATTCCCTATACCTCCAGGTAACCCACGTTCTAAATTGTTGGTCTTTGAATTTAGTATTTATGCTTGAGTTTTGTTGTGGCCGTGTGGAGCATCTTTATTTGAGTCTATGCCGATATTGTGATTTGAGTAAGCCTAGAAGGAACATTCGGGACGAATGTTTCTAAGGGGGGGAGAATGTTATACCCCGTGGTTCGGGCCTGGACCCATGATCGAAGTCTCAGCGCTGTGGCAGAAATCTTGAGGGTCGCTGAAGTTTCAGTGCCTTGGAAGATCTGGTCGAGGGAGTTGCGTGATCGCGACGCCGGGAAGCGCGCCGCGGCGGAAATGGAAATCAAGGAAAAACTTAGGAAAATCGATCTTTTCTTTTAAAGGGCATGGGTGGGTGACAAGTGTCCCCATCCGATTCTGCGTCGTTATATTGACCAAGTCTTAAAGACTTGGTCATCTTTCATCTCTCTCTTAGAAAAGCTCCTCCTTCTCTCTAAAACTCAAGAGGTATTCTAGCCTTAGGAAAAATCAAAAGTAAAAGCGAAGGAAGCTTGTGGCTAGCTTGTGAAGGTTGTTGTGGTGGTGTTCTTGGAATAGAAGCTAGCAAATTGTTGGATAAATTTGGCTAAAGCTCTAAGGTAATGATTCTTCCTCTACTATTAGTTTTTAGTGTTGCATATTAAGAAGGAAGTACTTGTGGTAGTAAATTATGCTATTAGAGTCATTGCATCAAGAAATGTGGGTTGGGTATGAAGGTTTTGGCTAAAGAGATATTATGAGCATGTTGTGGCCTACAAACTACTTTAGAATTGTTAAGTGTAGTATTATAACTTATAGGGCAGAATTTTACACACCCAAGATTAGGTGTGTAAACCCCTTTGTGTTGGTTTGGATGTTGGGCCTTAATGAGGCGTTTGAGTGTTGAAAATCGGCCTTTGAAAAGGTGGCAAAGTGAGTAGAAACAAAGGAAATGCTGCCCAATTTTTCTTAGGAATCGGTAACTTGAATTTGGAATTTCTACATTGAAATTAGAGGTTAATAAACGCACTATGGTTATTATAGGTTGACATATTACTTGCGGTAGTTGGACTTAGCAAGTGGATTGACCGAAGAGGTATGTAGAGCTTTCCTATCTCTTGAGCATGAATAGTTGTATCTATGTAGTACGGTATACGTACAAGAGTTGATAATCTACATTTGTTTTAAAGTATATGATACTTGTTTCATTTCAAAAGTATAAGTCCCTTGGATTTAGGGAAAATGTATTTGACGAAGGAATAACGCTAATATAATGACTTTATGGGAAGTTGGTTATATTAGTTTTGAAAGGCTCACAAAGAATGGTTTACTCTAATTAAAACAAGTACGGGTAAAGGATTTGAAACTATGGAAGGTGGATTAATTTTTAGGCATTGGTTGCCTAAGGTTTTAAAGGAAATGAAGTCACTTGATTTAGAAGCCTATTATATTTCTAAAAGGAAATGTGACTTGTTTTGAAAAGAAATTGTAACTTGATACTATGGTGATTAAGTATCTTGGAATCTTTGTATAAAAAGAGTTTTTCTTAAAAAGTTAGAAGTACATGGTACTTGGTTGAATTCCCGGATTTTCTATTAAAAGACATGTTAGTGCCTTAGAATACTAAAATGAGAGGATATATTAATAATGTTAATAAGAAGTTAGGGGATTTCTTAACTTGCTTATGTTATGATAAGCCGGTGGTGCTTATGTATGATATGATAGGCCGGTAGTGCTTATGTTGTGATATGATAGGCCGGTAGTGCTTATGTATGATATGATAGGCCGGTAGTGCTTATGTTGTGATATGATAGGCCGGTAGTGCTTATGTTGTGATATGATAGGCCGGTAGTGCTTATGTTATGTATGATAGCCGGATGAGCTATGTTATATATTTGTATTATTACGGGGTAAACCCCGGGTTATTATCTATGCCATGGATTTGCTACCCATGATGCGAGTGCGTGGCTGCACTCACGCGGATCCCACCACGTGATCCACGCGGGTGAAATAGTCCCGTGCGAGTACGGCGATGGTACTCATGCGGATCCACAGATCCATGCGGGTGAAATAGTCTCGTGCGGGTGAAATAGTCCCATGACGAGGCGGATGACCTCACGCGGGTCCACAGACCCATGCGGGTGAAATAGTCCCGAGTAGGATTGCTTAATGATACTACGGCGAGGTACCTGTTTGATCGCGAGCCTCTATTTTTATGCTATAAGTTTTATACTTGTTACTCTCATTGTTAGTAAGGCACGGTGTAAGGAAATTGATTTTTATCTACGACTCGGCTTATTTTTGACTTATGATATTACTACGGTATTTTCGATTTACATACTTGATACGTTGTGTCTTGACCCCTCCGCCGAGCTGCGTTCATGTCGCGGTAAGGGTAAGCGGTGTGGATCCTCGTTCTTAGGATCACTATTCGGTGTCGAAGCTCCATTCCTCGGAAGCTTGTTTATTAGTACGGATATTCACGATGCTATAGGTATTTTGTACATTCGTGGTATGGCGGGGCCCGTCATACGCTTGTTATCTTTAAGTGCGTGGTCACATTTATGTTTTGGGCTCTAAGAACCGGTTGTACTACTATGCTTTGTTAAGTATGTTTTATGGAAGCGGCACTTATCGGTTGGCGATGATGTTTACCCTTTTATAAGTTATGTGCTATGTATGTTCATTGCTATTCTCGACACATACGGCGGTACCGGTAGGTACGATCAGCGGCCGAGGTTGGGTCGTGACAAGATCGACCTCGCCGGGCTGCGTTCATGCCGCGAGTTGAGGTAACGTAACTGCGATCGCGCTCTTAGGATCACTGTTCAGTTCTTGGAAAGCTCCATTTCTCCGGAGGCTTTGTCTTTTGGTACGGTACCCTGAGGTTATAGACCTTTGTACATTCAGGGGTATGGCGGGGCCCTGTCCCGTCACAGTTGTTATGTAAACTCTTAGAGGTCTGTAGTCATATCTTGTGGGTCACTTTAAAAAAAAAGGATTTGAGGTAACTGCTTTTGGATTTGTATATATCCCGGGAGGTAGCCTTATCGGCTAACCTATTATTTATTTCATTGTTAAGCTTACGTATGTTCCGCTGATTATCTCTGATGTTTACCTGTACGGGTGCCCAGGTAGGGCACCAGTCGCGGGCTCGGGGTCGGGTCGTGACAGTAGAGGTAGGCCGAAAAAGTATTGGGGAGAGGTGATTAGACGGTATATGGTGTATGTGCAACTTACTGAGGACATGACCTTAGATAGGGGGTTATGGAGGACACAAATTAGGGTAGAAAGGTAGTAGATAGTCGAACATAGTCCTACTTACACTTACAAAATGATAGTTGTCATGTTATTACTGTAGACCCGCTTAATCTATCACACTTATAGGCACAATATTGTTTTATAATCCCCTGTAGTTTGATTTCTACTGCTATGTGTTCTTTAGTGTACTTTGTTTATCTTATTTAGTAGTATTAGCTACTGCTTCCTGTTGTTATGTTGGATTAATCGTATTCTGGGCCGGAGCAATGAACCTATTTGAAGTGGCTCATTTCGTACCAGAGAAGCCTATGTATGACTTTTTCCTTTTCTGGCTCCGATTTTGTGTAACTAAGAATTTGAAAAAAAAAAGATATCTCATTCAAATTTCACACTGAGTTGTCTTTCATCCCCCCTGAATAAGTAAGACCCCGCTCTTTCGAATTCAAAAAAAAGAGGCGCGATGCGATGGGAGAAGTTTTTCTTTTTTCATCAATGTTGGCCCAGTCGAGGCTCGTCCATGCCCAATCCCGATGGGCCTGATCAAATATGGGCTTCGGTGCCATCGTGAAAGGCCCTACCCTGTACAGAGGATATCGAATGCCTTTGGGCTTTACCATGACGTATTCGATTTTGGTATCAGCATGTTCATACTGTCCAACTTTAACTCCCTGTCTGAGTCTGACCGTTTCTCTTGCTTTGCTTTGCCTTGCTTGCTTTGTTTGTGATTATACTTTGTCTTGAGCAGAGTGTCTCTCAAAAATAGCCGATCTACCTACCAAGGTGGAGGCAAGGTCTGCGTACAGCCGTACACTTTACCCTTTTCAGACCCCACGTTGTGGGATTTCACTGGGCATGTTGTTGTTGTTGTTGTAAGGCATAATTTGTCTGCAAACTCTACCTTAAGACATAATTTGTCTTTAGGCATAACAGAAACTCTACCTTAAGGAAAAGTTTGCCTTAAGGCAGAGCTTACTTTATGCCTGAAGGCGAGAGTTTGCTGACAAACTCTGTCTTGCGAATTCTTTTTAAATCTTTGACTGAGCAGGGTTCGAACCCTCCTAACCTCTAGATATTTTTAGCTATTTTTTTAAGCGAAAGGGAAAAATTAAAAACAGACAATTTGAGAGGTAAAAATTAAAGACTCGTGCCTTTGAAGGAACAAAAACTTGATAATATAGTAGTATCAATAAGAGACATGGACTATGTGTCTCTATTTGACTTCTCAATATCAAATTGTAATGTGATAGTAGAGTCGAGAAATTTATTGCATTTAGTATGAAGCTACTGTACATATTTTGTGCTAACTTGTTTTAATATTGTAATTTTGAACTATTACTAAATACATTGTTGTGTTTGTGCCATTTCAATGAAACAACTCAAAGCAGACTACAGTTGTAACTTGTAAGAGCATCAGATGACTTCTATCGAAGAGTATCAACTATGATGGTTGAGTTTGGCCTGTTTTATGAGTTGACTTTGGGCTAACTTTTGTCATGGGTTAAGATGGGTTGTGCCCAAATTCAGCCCATTTGTAATATAATCCATGCCGAACCCATTAAAAATTGGGTGGATTAAATGGATTTGGGCTGAATTTATCGCCCCAAGGTGTTTATATGCTTAGTTTATATGAGATGTAGGGGTGGCAAAATAAGCTCAAATCCAAATGACCCACCTAAGATTTAATGAGTTTGGGCAAGAGTGATTTTGATGATGAGTTGATTTAGGCTAGACCAAGTTGACCCATCATAAATCAACAGTCCAAATGAACTCATGATGAGACCCAAACTTGACCTCAAAAATGCTCAATTTAACTGATTAGAGCTCCACTCCAGATTAAGATTTTTATTTATAAATAATTACTTAAAAATTCCTTTTTTATTTCTGAATAATAAAAAAGCAATTTGTCAGAGACAACCTTTTATATATCACATTTTGCGAGAAACAACCTTTTAAATTTTTTCTTGCAATGTCTGGCCTTAAAATTATTATTTTTTGCGAAAGACAACCTTATAACGGAAAATCAAATTTTCTGTTAAAAAACTAACACCCCTTATTTTAAATTCCAGAAATACCCCTTCTTCTATTCCTTTAATTTCAAATGCCCGCATTCTCTTATATTCCTTTCACAATAGAACTCATTTCCCCCATTTCATCTGCGACTTCATCCTCTTCATGACCCATTTTTCCCCATTTCATTTTTTTTATTTAACTTGTAATTCGCTTTTGCGACTTCATCCCCTGATTTTTCATCTTCCCCGGAAACTGCTGCATTTTTTGTTGTTTTACTGCTATATAATTGGGGCCAAGAGCTGTTGTATTTTTGAGCAAATACTTGCTGCATTTTGAGTCATATTGCTAACATTGGCTAGAATTTGCTGTTATACTTTGGGATTTTATTTCTAAAGAATTTGCTGTTTTTTGGGGCTCATTATCGTTGTCGTTATAAGGTTGTACCTTAAAGGTATGTTGCTGCTATGTTGCTGCTACCTTATAGCTGTTGCATTTTTTGGCTCATTATCGCTTACATCTTAACAACTACAACTGGAAAGCAAATTTATATGCTATGCAACTTTTAGCTGCTGCATTTTTTAGCAAATACTTGCTGCATATTTGGGCTCATTGTAATTCCTTTTGGAAGGTCTATGTAATGGTCAACCATTATGGGTTGTTTGTAATTCCTTTTGGAAGGTCTATGTAATGTTCAATCATTATGGTATTTGAATGGAATGTCCTCTTTCTACTTGGTTGTTTGATTAATTATTTTTCTTTCTTTTGATTGTAAAAATTGTTCATCATTATAATGGTTGAATCTACTATAAGACCAGCAAGATAGGAGGAATTTGTTATTTTTGTAAGGAAATAGAAGTATGATACATTTGAGGCAAAATACACAAAAAGAAGGAAAACTTTCACAGCATCTGCAGCAAAAAGAGCTCTGTGCATAACATTCTTTAATCTAAATCATGAAGCTTAGGCCTCCTTAGATAGGATGTATATGGAAGAATAATGAACTGGAAGCAATTCTTTCAAATGATGCATTCGTGCACATCTGCAGTGATTTTACAATGATTTTACACGCTCCATAAATTTATTGCTACTCAAGGCTATATTTCAACATAATACCAAAGCTCCATATACAAAAGCAATTCTTGCTGATAAACTGGAAGCACATCAACACTGGAAGCAAAAACTTAGAGCTGATTTCTTTTGCAAAAACTGGAAGCAAAAGTTCTCGTGCACATCTGCATACATAATGAACTGGAAGAAATTCTTGCTACTCAAGGCTATATTTCAATGATTGTACATGCTACATTAACTTAGAGAAGCAAAAACAGTGGTAGCAACTACAGTACAGTGAATTGCTTGCTGATAAAGAAGCCAAAAATGCCACTAAACATAGTGAGTTGAATTACAAAAACAGTGGCCTCGTACTACAAAAACTAATGGCCTAATACTACAATCTTAGCCTTGACTTGAATTCTGAGTTTGTGTCATTGGTGGTGGTATAGATGTTGATGTTGAAACTTGTGAAGCTTGAATAGAATTACTTAGATGAAGAATGCATGATTCAATTCCAGCCTTCTTTGTTTTGGATGAAAATTTCTTTTGTACATGTCCTTTCTTTTCTGCATCAGGCATCAGAGTATTAGAACACTTAGTTTTGTAGTGACCTAGACCACCACATCTACTACACTTGTTCTGATTTTTTGCCCTCTTCACTTGTTGTCTTTCTTGATCTTCCCCAGCTTCTTTTGTCCTCTTCTTTTTGCTAGGCCTACCAGCCATTTTCCTGTAGGGAGGAGGCAAAGGCCTTGGGTATGGTGTAACATCCCATTGGCTCTGACCTGGCATTGTTTTGAAGGAAAGTGCATAAGCCTTTTTATAAGTATCTACATGGTAAGCAGAGTGTATGAAGTCTTCATAGTTCAACCTCCTCAATTGGATGCATGCCAACAAGGAATTCCAATTAAATTCCATTTATAACATCCACAGCTTTTTGTTTCCAAGTCCACAACAAGTGTGTCATTGTCATGATCAACCTCAAATTGTTGAAGATCAGCTTGATCCCTCATGTTAGTTACTTCCTCCAAACCCCTATTAACCATTTTCACCACTGATGGCATAATCAATCCATCAAATTTCTTTAATTCCTCTCTTTTTGCCAAAGACCTTTGCATTACATACCTCCTAATCCATTCCATGAGTTGCATAATTGATTTTGTTCTTGCCTCGCTCAACACATTATTGAAACGTTCACAGCAGTTGTTTAAAAGCATGCATGATTTGGATGAAGTACTGAAATCATGCCTTGACCAGTGGCATATGGGTATGCCTTCCAAGTAGTTGTAGGCATGAACATTTAAAGCCTTTATAGCTTCAATGTGAACCTTGAAATTATGTTGTCACAACATATAAAACAACATTAGTTATTACTAGTCATTGCTATATAATTAACAATATATAGCCACACAATCACATTCAACATACACTTCATATTACCTTTGTTGAAGATCTTGCAGCCTTCCAGAAATGCTCCCTGTATATTACACCAGGAAATTTATTCTTGAAATTACTCCATATGTGTCTACAACAGAACCTTGTCTCTGCATTTGGCATGACTGTGTTAAAAGCATCAAGTAACCCCTGCAAGAAATAAGTCATACGAGTTATTATTTGACATGATAATGGGCATATAGTTATACCCCTGCTGAAACAGTCTAGTGTTTCCAAGAGGCACTGGTTGTTGCAGCCAAGTATGTGTACAAAATTGACAACCACATACAGCATCATAATGAACTAAAACAAGATAAACCAAGTGTTCTTTCAACAACTAAGTAAATAAGAATAAAAAGTGATCTGATGCAGAACTATATAATCTCATACCTTCTGTCTATCAGACATATATGTCAAAACATCTTTCTCATGGAGCCAAGTCACAGATGCATCAACAGAATTAATGTCATTTTTCAGCAACTCCATATTTCAGATGATTCTATCTCCACAACAGCCCATGCCACATGGAAAATGTTGTTATTACCATCATTTCCCACAACTGTAAAAAGAATACCAAGGTATGGGCCTTTCAAATGTGCCCCATCAACATCAATAATGGGCCTACATCCACTCAGGAACCCCTCTTTGCAAGCTTGCAGACATACATACAACCTCTAAAATATAGGAGGTGGGTTTTCTATCCCTGCAATCTTCACCAGAGCAGTGCTACCAGGGTTGTATTTCCTAATAGCCTCTACATAATTCCAAACTCTCTGGTACTCTAAGCTAGCATTTCCAAAGATCATTTTTAAAGCCCATGATCTTGCATAATAAGCTTTGTGATACCCTATCTCAACCTTAACTTCTCTTCTTGCTCTCTTTATAAATGACTTAATTTTCATAGTTGGATCATCCTTCCAATCCTCCGTGTATCTCTAAGCCAGATATTGAGATGTAACCTTAGGATTCACATGTTGGTGACCACATATATGATCTGGTCTAATGCTCTTGATTTGCCAAGTATCTTCAGTCTTTAATTTTGCAATGTAGCTTAAATCTACACTTTCTACTTTGGTTGCAAGTGCACTTAAGAATCCTAGCCTTTTTCCAAGAGCAATCACATCTCTTAGCACAATATATAGACACCCTACTGTTGTTGTTATGCAAATAGTAATAGTTATACCCATTTTCAATAGCATGGTGCCTAACAGTCTTCCTCAAAATCTTGTTAGATGGGAACTTCAACCCTTTACTTAGAACTATCTTGCCCTTAAAATCTACTTCAGGATTGAAAACATGGTATTGTGGACCTTCATCGTCTGATCCTACAATGCTAACCACCTCACCATAACTATCATTCAACTCCACATCATCTGAAATTACACAATTTTGCTCATTATCTCCATCCTCATCTAATTCAGTGATATCATGATCCAAATTTTCTTGAAATATATCATCATCACTATGATCTTCAAAGTCTCCATCACTAAGCAACACATCATTATCCTCACTGCCAGATACTTTATTCCCTTCCATAAGATCATCCTCCTCTTTATTTATCTCATTTAATCTATGAGTCTCAGCACTTGATTCTTCGACACTAGCCGAAACCTGCTTCTCTGGATGTACCAAGTATAGACGGAACCACCCATCTCTCTCAGGTGCATGCAAAAAATCAGTAATTTCGGCATCACTATTAATTTTTTTCCTAGCATTATGTAAACTATATCCACGTCTCCTATACCAGATTTCACCTACTTCATCATATCCTAAATCAGCTTTAATCCAATTAACAAACTCAAAATAACATACCTCTTCAACATTAAGATGCAATGCAATACCTCAATTTTCATATGTTGTCTTATTGTTTTTTGTCATAAACTGACCCCCATGATACAACCTAATGTTAATGGGTTTACTATTTCGACTCATGATTGCAGCAATTAAAAACCTGAAAGCAGTCGATTTAGAAAATTAGATAAAAACCCTAATTTTTATGCAGCGAATTGCAAGTTATTTTCAGAGAAAGCAATGACCTAATTCAACAATGGCAAAACGAAAACAATGAAAAACTTACTTGAATATATAGTTGAACAAATTACAGTGAATTACAAGTAAAATGAGTTCAAACGAAATTGAAAAAAGGGGAAGATGAAGAAGCAGAAATCGATGATGTCGCAGAAGAAGGTGATAAAAAATAAAATGAGTTTTTCTGGGTTTGGATTGTTGAAGACGATGAGGAAAAATGAAATGAGGGAAAATGGGTTCTTGAAGAGATGAAGTCGCAGAGGTTTTTGTGAAAGTAATACAGAGAATGCGGGCAAGTCGATATTAAAGGAAGTCAGCCTTAAAGGAATAGAAGAAGAGGTATTTCTGAAATTTAAAATAATGGGTGTTAATTTTTTAACAGTAAATTTGATTTTTCGTTATAAGGTTGTCTTTCGCAAAAACAAAATTAAGGTCTGACATTGCAAGAAAAAATTTAAAAGGTTGTCGCTCGCAAAATGTGATATACAAAAGGTTGTCTCTGACAAATTTGCTAATAAAAATACACCAACACACCCTAACCACACTATCCATCCACCATACCCCCTCCCCTACACCAATCCCACCCCAGCACTGAACCACCCTCACATCTCTGCCCCCTACCTTGCCTACTCCAGCCCACGCCCTACCACCCCTACCCAATTATACCCCACCTACTCCCACCTCCCGCCTTACCCCCTACACACACTTAGTCCCCCACCCCATTGCCCCACTTCATCCTCAAATTTCTATTTCATATTTTTTTACTTTTATAAAAAAATATTAATTTTTTTCTTACCTCCCACCTACCCCCACCCCATCCTCAATTTTCTATTTCATATTTTTTGTTACTTTTATAAAAAAAAAATATTAAACATATAAATTTTTTTCTTACCTCCCCCCGTCCTACCCCATTCACAAATTTCTATTTTTTTACTTTTATAAATAATTTATAAAAAAAAAAAAAAAATCTCCCCCCTCCCCGACCCTACCCCTTCCACTCCCACCCCATTTCCCTACTCCCATCCTCAAATTTCTGTTTCATATATTTTTTGCTTTTATAAAAAATGAAAAAAATTATTCTCATTTTAAAAATAAAGATATGAAAAAATCAAATATCATACAAAATTAAATAACATCATAGAAGGTAAGTTTGAAATTTGTAAAAGTAATGAGTCAAGTTGGGTTATGACCCATTATTTAGCTCATCTTGACCCGCTCATCTTAGTCCATATAAGTTTTTGGATGGATTGAGCATTAGTCCATCTATTGATTCAGCTCATCTTGATCCGTTCAACTTTAGCCCAAACTGCTCATTTGTCTAATGAGATGCAAGCCTTCTTCATCTAATAGTTGGTTCGTATTTTGTTCTTGTGGTCTATTGAATACTGTTTTAGATTATTTTCTCTCAATGCACCAATCACACATGTACGTACAGTATATATATATATATATATATATAAAGCTAAGAATAAAAAAGTGATGTGGCACCTTTCTTTAGTCAAGGATTCTTTTATCTTTTTTCTTATTTTTTTCTATTTTCTTATAATTGTACAAGAAAAAATATGACAATTAGGCAATTAGCACTCTATCCATTCCTATTCTTTAAACATAAAAAATTATAATGTCACAAAATTTATTACTCCACTCATTTCTATCTATAAACGAGGTCTAAATAAAAATAACAGGTCTAAGTTAATCATGAATGTGAAAATATGATTAATATGCTTAATAACTTATTATTAAAAGCAAAAAAGGTTCCCTTAACATCCCCATGTCAAAGGAGGAATTATTTTGTGGAGAGTCATGAAATTTCTTGGAGAAATATAATATATATTTAAGATGACTTGTAGTTGAGATGAACTTTATATAAGGCATTGGAGTGGCTTGTCTTGCAGCAACTTTATTTGTTTACCATGATTTGGTTTTGACCCATCTACGACAAAGTTAATGGAATTAAAACATCTAACGCTAAGGTATGTAAAAATTATGTCCTTTAATTTCTTTTATTTTTGGGACCAGCTAAATGCAATGTTGGAAAATATTATTCGAGAACACAAAGATGAAGGTTTGATAATATGAACAATAAACATAGAAATAGAGGTTTGAAATACATGCGAAACACTTTTTTAAAAAGGATATTTGCTCCCTCTCCCTTTGAGAGATTGCTATAGTTTTAGTGAATATGACAAGTCTTTGAATTCTGCACTAAGCAAATAGTGAAGAAATTCATCTAGGAAAGCAAGAATTCTCAACTTGATTTTTTGGAATTGGAGAAGAAAGATATTATGTAGAGATCTCATTATTTGTCTAATATACCTCTTTGTTTCTATTATACTGTTGAAATCTCATTATTTCTATTATGTTCTTCATATCACCTCTTGCAATAACATATGAACAAATTAACTAGCACAAATAATTACCACATACTTTGATGTGTATATAACTTTTGAAGTATTCGTGAAAGAATATAAATTTTTTAATGACACCCCTTCATGAAAGAACACAACTTCTCCCCTTTAAAGACATAAAATTAATTGTCTAATATTGACTTCTAATCATAAGCCATATACCCCCACTCTTCAAATAATTCTTTTCATAATAAAACACATTGCAGTACTTGTTTATAAAGGATTTAATTAATCTATACTGACGTAAAGAAAATTTGTACAGCAATGAAGGTAAAAACTCGACTAATTGCCTATGTTCCAGATTCCAATGTTGATGGATGAAATAGTTTTATCACATATTAGATGCATATACTCTGAAAAATTTAATCACTCAGCTACCAGAGCTGTACAGATTAAAAACATAGTTAACTTTCTGTGCTTGTTTTATGATTAGGTTACGAAAGAGATTAATCGAAATATAAGTAATAGGTGATAAAGCATCAAATGGAGAAATTTAATATGACAATCAAGTAAAACTGTAGTGAGGTAACCTATTAGCCAACTAGTAATTGAGATTTTTGAAGTGAAGTTGATGATGGACACTTATATCGTACGCCCAAATAATCACCTCAGGCCTAATCTCTGCTTACTGCAGCCGATATAAAAGTTATCTGATCTTGTTGTAAAAGCTCAAAGTTAAGCCTATTCAACTCCATCGGCTCATCACCAACGAATTCAAAGTTTTCCCCTTTTGATAACAATTTGCATTTCAACACCTCAATTCTTGAATAACTATAAAAGCTCATACCAGGACAACCACCATAGCTAATCCAAAAGCTGAATTTGATCCCACCATTATAGAACTGAGCTGTTAAACTAAATCAACAAACGCAATGTACAAGACATGGAAACTTCATGCAAGAGAAAATTTAGAAGTTCAAATTAGGCCTAATCCAAAAGCTGAATTTGATCCCACCATTATAGAACTGAGCTGTTAAACTAAATCAACAAACGCAATGTACAAGACATGGAAACTTCATGCAAGAGAAAATTTAGAAGTTCAAATTAGGCCTATATAAATAGCAAAAATTCTGAGCCGCCATGGAAAACCAAGGCACCTCAACAGAAAATAAAAGCAGACTCAATCATGCTCGCCACCGCCTGTCAAGTACCCAGTTCTGAGAATGGTTACCTGACATACACGGCAGAGAACAAGAACCTAATATGCAAATCAAAGAGGAAACTCTAGCAGAACTAAATAAAACAGTCTACATAGCACAATTGATGATAATAAATAGCATTGGAGACACCGGCATTACACCGCACTGTTCACTTCTTCTTAAGAGCAGCCTTGGTGACCTTGGCACCAGTTGGGTCCTTCTTGTCAACACTCTTGATGACACCAACAGCAACAGTCTGACGCATGTCCCTCACAGCAAAACGACCCAATGGGGGGTACTCAGAGAAGGTCTCAACAACCATAGGTTTGGTGGGAATCATCTTAACCATACCAGCATCACCATTCTTCAAGAACTTAGGCTCCTTCTCGAGTTCCTTACCCGAACGCCTGTCAATCTTGGTCAAGATCTCAGCAAACTTGACAGCGATGTGAGAAGTGTGGCAGTCGAGCACTGGTGCATATCCATTTCCAATCTGGCCAGGATGGTTCATAATGATGACCTGGGAGGTGAAGCTGGCTGCCCCCTTGGCTGGGTCATCCTTGGAGTTTGAGGCAACAAAACCACGCTTGAGATCCTTTACAGCAACATTCTTAACGTTGAACCCAACATTGTCACCAGGGAGTGCCTCAAGGAGAGCTTCGTGGTGCATCTCAACAGACTTGACTTCAGTTTGCAGACCAGTAGGGCCAAAGGTCACAACCATACCAGGCTTGATTACACCAGTCTCCACACGACCAACAGGGACAGTTCCAATACCACCAATCTTGTAAACATCCTGAAGTGGAAGACGGAGGGGTTTGTCTGTTGGCCTCTTGGGCTCATTAATCTGGTCAAGAGCATCAAGGAGGGTTGGGCCCTTGTACCAGTCAAGGTTGGTGGACCTCTCAATCATATTATCTCCTTCAAAACCGGAGATTGGGACAAAGGGGACCTTGTCAGGGTTGTAACCAACCTTCTTGAGGTAGGAAGAAACTTCCTTAACGATTTCATCATACCTAGCCTTGGAGTACTTGGGGGTGGTAGCATCCATCTGTGACAAAACTAACAGAATTAGCATGATATGCACTGTTTAAGATAATAATTAATTCCATCTATCTGTAAAAAGCAAACCTTGTTGCAGCAGCAAATCATTTGCTTAACACCAAGGGTGAAAGCAAGCAATGCATGTTCACGGGTCTGGCCATCTTTAGAGATACCAGCTTCAAAACCACCAGTGGTGGAGTCAATAATCAGGACAGCACAGTCAGCCTGGGAGGTACCAGTGATCATGTTCTTGATAAAGTCCCTGTGTCCGGGGGCATCAATCACAGTGCAATAGTACTTGGTGGTCTCAAACTTCCACAAGGCTATATCAATGGTGATACCACGCTCACGTTCAGCCTTCAGCTTGTCAAGCACCCAGGCATACTTGAATGACCTCTTGTTCATCTCAGCAGCTTCCTTCTCGAACCTCTCAATAACACGCTTGTCAATACCACCAAGCTTGTAGATCAAGTGACCGGTGGTGGTCGACTTTCCGGAGTCGACGTGGCCAATGACCACAATGTTGATGTGAACCTTCTCCTTACCCATCTTGAGTTACTAAAAGACTGCAATTAATACAAAACAGATAAAACATATTTAAAAGGCAAGTAAAAGACTTCAACATTCAGCACATTTTACAATTAGATCTGAAATGTTAAACCAGTTATAGCTAAACCAAATGTTGCTGATATACAACGAAAACAAAGGACTATGCCTTTCCCATTTACAAGCTAACTCACAACTATGTTTATACTATACACACACACACACACTACTCCCTCTGACTCGTCATACATGGAAGACACTATCTAATAGAGAAGAGATCAATAATTGAATTATTTTTGAGTTAGCACTGCATGTGTACATGACTTAAGAGTTACAAATAGATTGCAAAAAAATAAGTGGCAGCTACCGCTCCTATAGTGAGTGAAGGAACTCAAAAAGTCTTATCTACATTATAGAAATCTTTAAGTTAGTCCAAAAAGTAGCAACTGCAGTGTTGAAGATAGAGAAAATAACATTCCTTAGCAATAAGTTTATGTATAGTGAATCGATTCGATTCAATCTTAACGATGTATACAAATAAACGTGTTTTAACACATTACAAACATATACAGATCTATATTGACACGCATCTATATTTTCAAGCTCAAACACAGATCGTCTGTAAACAATGGACGACAAATCAAACTAGATCAACTGAACAAATCACTAATATTTCACAAGCACAATGTGTATTTCAGAGTTATAAATAATCAAATCGAACATCATTTCACGAATCATAAAATACAGAAAAGTAAATCTAGTTTATACCAAACCACATGCCTTTTGAATGTTGCTTCACATGTATATATAATCTTACAATAAGACACTGAAAACCATCTAATCGCTTAATAAAAATATCTAAAACGATTGATTTACAGATCAACAAACAAAAAGTGATTATAAATTACAGTAATTGATATAGAATTTGCAATAGATCTAACCTTATAAAATAGAAATTAAGCGATAAAGCTCCAATACGTCTCTTTGCGGCACAGCAAAAGTGATGAAGGGTTGATTTTGAAGGGATAATGAGCTTTTATACTCGAGATAGATCGATGAGAACTAGGGTTCTCCCAGTGCCGCTCTCAAGTCTGTTTACGTAAATGCCCCTTACCACTCGTCCCCTTATATTAATGGATGAATTTTTATTTTGATCCCAATAATATTTTCACTAATTTATATAACATTAAATTAATTTGAATATATGTTTTGCACCTTTATTACATATTCCATAATTTCATATTCTTTTATTTTTTTTATAATCGTATTGTTCGAAACAGGTAACTTTGTTACCAAGACTAGTATAAATTAGACCTGTCCATCGGAACTGAAAGTTGCTTGTACAAAATTGTATTAGTTTAACAGGGTCAGTTATTTTCTGACTCGAGAGCCACCTGACCCGAAAAGGCGGGGACCCGAGCATATGTAGGATCGGGCTAGAGTCATAATTTTTTACCCTCTCGACCCTGGCCCGACCCGACCTCCGACCCGACGTCGATCCGCCACTTAATTTTTTTAATATAATTTATATTATTTTTTCCTTTATTGATATTTACATGTTTTAAGAATATATGTGATGCAGACTTTATGTTTTAACGTGAAGCAATGAAATAGAATATAGGGAAGGAAGAAGAGAAAGTAGTTGTAAATTGGTGAAACTTTAAATTATCATAACTCTGCGCTCAGATTTGACGTTTCCCCCAAATAGGTTTCTAATTTTTCCTTTTCTTTAGCTGAGATCTCACGATATACAATAGATTTCAGCGTCCGAATTTCATTGTAATGTTTCCGAGAATGTCAATTTTCGTATTGGAAATTTAATTTTAAAAAAAATTACCGGGCTCCCGATCCGACCCATCCAAAATTCCACATTTTTTTGGTTTAGAGGGCGGGTCAGTACTTACTCGAGGCCCGTAGGGTCCCCTAAGGGTCAGGGTCGGGAAATCTTAAAAAAATAGGATCAGGATCGGGCAAGTAGGAAAAAACGACATTCGACCCTGGCCGACTCGAGCTTTGGACAGGTCTAGTATAAATGAAAAGAAGTCATCTACTATTTTTGTCTCTGTTAAGAATTAAACTTAAGACCTCATCATGTTCAACCCCCACATCTTTATGTACCTTTATTTTTATATTATTATATGTGGATGACTCTATACAGCTATCCATAGGAGTTATTCTTATTATAATTAGTGCCATAGACAAAAAAAATTACCAAGAGTTCAAAAAAATGCTATGTTATCTTTAGCGTAAAATTTTACCTACATGTAAAATATAATTTTATGTTGAATCCCTTTAATAAATGTGGCTGTGATACAACTAGGGACGTGCATATTTTGTATATACTTCGATAATTTTTTGAATATTTTTGTACGTGTCAGGTGTTTTTTTCCCTCAAAAAGATGGAACTGCATATGTCAGGAACAAAGAACATAATGTTCTTGTTGAAAATATTTATTAAACGTGAAATAAAGTTAATCCTATTTAATTACGAATCGAATAATTAGGAGCCCCACACGTCGGAAACGTTGTTTCCACACACGTGTACATACAATGTCAATGATCATAATTTCCTTAAATGGAAGAGATATTAGTACGTATACGAATTATTTTAGACGTAAGATAATAGACGGTTATTGTCCAAATGACGTTGGTTTCACGTTGGTAAATGAAGGAAAAAGTGTACAATGTGTTTAAAGATGAAATGAGTCATGAATCACCGCTGCGCCAAACTGTTTGGGCGCCACGGCGCCTCACTGCAGGGCCACGACGCCAACTCTCTAGAGTTTGGGCGCCTCCCTGCAGGGCCACGGCGCCGGCAGTCCAGAATCTGCGACGGGAGACGAAAAGACATGACTCTTGGTCTGGTTTTTGAGGCATTAAACCTCCATTACATCCCAAATGAATTCAATCATTATTTGGCTGAATTAACACTTCATAATCAAGGTCATTAAAGACCATTACATGGTCATTCAAGGCCATTACATGAGAAATTGGAAAGTCATCTTCACAACACTATAAAATGAGGCCTTAGGCTCATTTGCAAAACACTTGAAATCTAAAATACTTCTTCCTCTCTTGCAATCACAAAACACTCAAAGATCTTTCTTCCAAAGCAAACACTTGAGTTCCCTTTGCTCATTTGTTTGGTTGTTGTTTTATTTTGGGAGATAAGTTGTCATTACAATCGTTGAAAGGATATACGAGGCAATATTATCTTAAGGATAGATCAAGAATTTGGTCGATCAGCAAGCCCTTCTATTTGATCATTTCCAAGTTTTATTACAATTTGTTGTTGTTGTTATTTTCCCGTTCTACACATTACCACCCACAAGCTTAAGATAATATTCGTTATTTCAACAACAACAACAATGTCGGCTGAAGATCAAATCAACGCTGGAAATCTGAACACCACTCAAGGCAATTCCAATGCCTTCAACTCCATTATTTTTGGTACTACTAGTGTCAATCCTACCACTCAAGGTAACACCATTGTTTTGGTACCACAAATGCTAACAATGATGCTCAAGGCGTTCCAAACGTCCTTGCTCCTACTCAAGGAAGGCTCCATCTTATGGTAAGGAGGATTTGGACATGGGCCAAATCCCTAAGGTATGATTTAATTATTTATTCCTTGTCAAAAAATGAGATTAAAAGAGGTCTGATTAAAATAAACTTAATAAGGTTAAAAATATGAAAGTATTTATTTATATTCCCTATGCCTTAAAATCAGAATGTTTAATCTCACTTTCCTTCCCGGAAAAATATTGGACTATTATAAACAACGACCTAAAAGATATGGACTTAGATTGTATTAAATATGATTTATGGACAATCCTAAGCAAGGGAAGAGGACTAGAGGACTAAAGACAAGGACTAGAGGACTAGTGATAATCCTGTCACCATTTTCGAAAGAAGATCCGTCTTTTGACAGGATAGTGTTGGACACTCAGTCATACAAAGTCTACGGGTGACTGGAGTGGGCCAGAACCGTCACATGACATGATTATGTTGGACACTCAGTCATAAAAAGCCTACGGGAGACTGGAGTGGTTCAGAGTTACCAGATCTCAATAGATCTGAAGGCCAAAAAAAAGGCTGAAAAGAAAATAGGACACTTAGTCTACCAAGACAACTGGAGTGGGCCAAAGAGTCTAGATCACATATGATCCGGTTACGCCCTAACCACGGGAAAGAGGTTGTTCATGTAAAACAACGCTACCTTCAAAATATAATAAGTTGAAGAGATTGTCCTCAAAAGGACTTAAGGAATGAGATCTCTCTTAAACGAGGTGATACATGTCTTAAACTTTGTTTCAAGGACGATGTTGGACAATATGGCTTGAGTTTTCGCCTCATGTCCCATAGGTCAATAATAACCAAAAGTGGTACAGTAAAATTGTAGCCAAGTGGATGATATGTTTGTAACCCGTGCATCTATGTCATCATAGACACGTTAAAACAGAAGCTCATTCAAAGGCCAACGAAGTTGAAAAGTGGATGATATGTTTGTAATCCGTGCATCTATGCCATCATAGATTAAGACACGTTAAAATAGAAAGTCATTTAAAAACCAATGAAATTGAGATTGTTGTCGTCTGTCGCCATAAACCCTCAAATGAATTTGAGGTAGGCAAAGAGGCAAAATCACCTTTCCATTCCATCAAAGGATTAGAGAATGAAGCACCGCTCCTCTATAACTTAGTAACATCTACTTGGGTGATTTAAAGTTGCACAAATAGAGGGGGGAGACAAGTACGTTGTGATCTTTATTGATGAGAGTACAACGTATTGTATCCTTTGTTGTAGAACAAAGATGAAACGAGTTAGAAACGCCGAGGAGCCATGAAGGGCCGCGGCGCCTCCTGCCAGAGCCGCGGCTCTTGAAGCCTGGATTACTATTGAAAATCAGGAGTCAAGTCATCTCTCAGGCAGGGCCGCAACGCTTTGAAAGCACAAGTTGGAATCATTGTCGTCTATCAACATAATCCATCAACGTAAGTGTGAGGTAGGCATAGAGGAAAAAGAATTTCCAAAAGCTTCCATTAGATCCGTCTAAAGGAAAACCGCTCCTCTAGAACTCACACATATCAACATATGTGTTTTGAAGTCTGCTCAAACTAGAGGGGGGAACAAGTACTTTGTGACCTTCTTGTATGATGGCACAAGGCTGTACTACCTTTGCTTACTTAAAAGTAAAGACGAAGCTTCTATAGCATCTAAGCGCCACAAAATAAAAGTTGAGAACCTACAATGCCAATGGGTCTATAGATAAGACATTCATACATATGTTTATAACTATCACCGCCTTGCGGGATCTTGAAATACATCAAATGAATGTCGAGATAGTCTTTCTAAATGACGATTTGAAAGGAGAAATATACATAGACCAACTAGAGGGGTATGTGGTTTCAAAACAAGAGACAAAGGTCTGTCTTCTTGTCAAATTATTGTACAGGCTGAAATAGGTCCTAAATAATGGCACGAGAAATTTGATAGTACCTGTCACCCCAAATCCGGCGTGGTCGTGCCTTACCTGCACCCTAGTGATACAACATCGAGAAAATCACTAACATCTGACATGAACATGAAATAAGAGATAATATAAATAAACCGCCAACCAAGCGAATGCCTTCTGCGTATACATAAAAAAACCCGAGCAGTTATCCTTTTACAACCCCGCCCACAACAGCATGCACTTAGAGAGAATAACAACCTATGACGACGGGGCCGCCATACCCCGAATGTACAAGAACCTACAACTCAGTGGAAACTACAAAGATAAGCCTCGAAGGAACGGAGCTTCCCAAAACGCCAAACGTGATCCTGGCGGGGATCGACGGCCAACGATTTACTGCGGCGTGAACGCAAATTTCCGAAGGAGGTCGATCTGAGTACCAAGTATGTGAAATCAGAAAATATCAGAAATGAAATCATACTAGTCTATAAAAGCAGAGACATGTATGATAACCAAACTACGATTCACAACATAAAAAGCAATCATGTCAGTCGTGACTCACGCCTCAAAATCACCACTCAAATATAACTACGGGTCTCACGCCCAACATCCATCATGTTCGCATCACGGCGCATGCCGGAATCCGCGACGGTGTAGACATGTCCATGATGCAACAATAATAACAAGCGCGTGGCACGTACCGGAATCGCATCGGTGTAGAGCATGCCCATGTAACCTCAATAACAATATCTTGGGTGGTCAACCCGCCGTGGCCACATGCCGGAATCAGACGTGGTGTGAATCGCCCATGTTGCGGCAATAACCATATCTCGTAATCAACCGCCGCGTGGCCGCGTCTGGAATCTTTGCGTCGGTGTAGACACGCCCATGTGATATCAACAACAAGACGAATCAAAATGGAAACATACCCGTGGAATTCTCCATCACCGCCAAAGACGCGTCAAGTAAGTTCTCAACAAGTCAACCTACTCTATCGAGAGACGCGGTAATACGTAAATACCACACTTGCACAAAGGCTATCATCACAAAGATAGGCAAGTTTCACAACCACAGCATAGCAAGTTTCACAACAACAAGCATAGGCAAGTTTCACAACAACAAGCATAGGCAAGTTTCACAACAACTCAAAGTACTTTCATTTTATGCCAAAGTCCGGGTTTTAACCCTAAAGTACTACGTACATTAAATTCTTTAAAAGAGATCCATTACTTTTATAAAAGTCACCCGATACCCGTAGTATTAGAATGACCAACCCACATTCCTTTTCAAAATCAAGTAACAACATTCTTTCCTAAGTTCGGTTTGCCTAGTTTCAATTACTCAAGCTTCTCATTTTCAAATGGTTTCATAGTTCATAAACTTAATCACTTGATTTCTTTTTAGAACAATTGAGTAATATATGTCTCTCGTGAGAGTAGGTTATTCTTGTTTACAACATTCTTATTACAGCAGCCATGATCTAGAAAATGTATATCATTTTGTCTCATCTTAGTTTCTATGCAGATGGAGGTTTCTCTTGGTTTTAATACAATTCATCATTTTTCAATACATTTTCCTTTATTAACGCCGCAGTGCAGCCGATACACATTCGATTTAGAGATCGGAAACATTATCCCTTTAAATAAAGCCAAGTACTCATTACTCACGAATGAGGTTTCACACAAACATTCACATTAAAACAAATAAGTTAAGTCTCTTATCTTATAAGATCAAGTCTCTTAACTTCTAACATCAAGAAACCATTTTCTTTACCTCTCTTAAGACATTATACCTAACTCCCATAAAGCTAGTATAACTCTTTTTAAAACCTTTAAAACCAAGTGTTACTCTCCTTCCAAAACGATTTATAAATCTTTTGAAATACATCAAGTTCTTTATTATAACAAGCCGCTTATAATTCACATCATTACCTTTTAAAACCACAAAGTATTTTCTTACCTACATAAAGTCATTAACCAACTTCCCATAAAGTCGTTATAACACTTTATGTTTTAAAAACAATCAAACACGCTTAACACGTATGCGTCACCGTACTACATAGTTCACACATATCATGCTAGAAGAGATAGGAAGAGGTTCACATACCTCGCGACGATTATCGACAATAAGCAAAATGCTCCAAGTACTACAACTCATACTCTTTCCACTCCTTTCCTCGAGTAGAATCGCTACTCTTAGTACTTTCACCTATAAAGGTCACAAACGCCTATTAACCCCAAAACACAAGTTCTATCTTTCTACGTAAAATTCGAAGACTCACATGACAGCGTAAATCTCCTCTCTATCGAGGCTAGGCTATCAAGCCAACGAGGGGTTAACATCTAACCTGACGAGTACAATTCTACAACACAAGAATGCTACACAAGTCATCTGATACCCTATGTAATTCTGATTCAGCTTTAGTTCTTCAGCTTAAGTCAAAAGACATTGCCAATACAACGTTTAGTTCTATATATAGCATACTTCAACTATATAATCAACAATGTGTAATTTCCAATTACAATAGGGACAAGATTATTTACCTCGATAAGCCCAAAATTATCCGAGATAAAAGTCGATCCCGAGCAAGGTTTAGCTCTACTCGTGCGCCCAATCCGCTCAAACAACCCTTAGAAGTTCTAACCAACTCCTACTCAAATCCTTCAACTAACAATGAAGATTTCCTTAGGGTTTCGGTTTGAGACTAAAAGGACAAAAGGTAGTATTTCCGGACTCTACGTATAGAGGTAACTTTGGAATACTACAAGATATAAGTCTAAGGTATATGGGCATTATAAAAATACTTGGAGGAGTATTTCAATACCACAAAGGGGGGGTGTATAATACTAAACAACTAGGCTAGTGGTACCCACTGAGACCTCATGAGGAGAGGGAGACCTCTCGGCCAAAGGCCACTTTCAAGGGGGAGAGGAGCTCTTGGACGAGTCAACAAGAGGAGGAGGGATTCAAGACTTGGAAACATTTGTGGACGAATGAAGTCTTCACAAAGCGGGTATTTATAGCAAACCCAAATGCCAACCAACGGCCAAGATCAAGCCACGTGCAAGGCAAGTGTAAGGCCTTGATCAAGCCAAGTGCACCCTAACCCCTACTCCACAAAACACGGCACAAGACAAGCCACAAAACAAGGCCAAAACAAGGCACAAAACAAGGAACCAATAGGGCCAAACGTGAGCCACAAAACAATCCATTCGTGAACTAATCGTCCACTGACGCCCAAGCTTCGATGTGAGGGTGACACATGTCACCCTCCCGTTGGTCCAAAATGTTTCGTCTCTCGGAAAAATACGCAAAAATTAAAAAGGACATAGCCGGAATTTTCCCTACGAAAGCTGTGGAAACGTTTCGTCGGAAAACGACTCTAGTCGGCACTTGTGCCCAAAATTTGATCCTTTGCCTATCTTAAGGCTCAAATTCTACGCACGCCCCACGCATACTGGAAATACGGTATAACATTCTTCCTTAGAAACATTCGCCCAATGTTCCTTCAAGGTCTCAAACAAACAGCGCCAAGATAGTCTTCACCGCTATACGCATTTAAAACAATCATGCCACACCGCCACAAAACATACGCTCACTTTTCCCTTTCTCGTAGTACTCGCCACGAACACTCAACTCGCTCTAGTATCCGTACTCACACTTCGCCAACGCTTGTTTCCAACCCTCGAGTCACTACTTCCAAACTGGTCATCTCACTAACCTCGATTTCCCAAGGCCATTCCCGCCTTCACGAATCGATTCTCGATCGAACGATCCACGAACTCATACGATGGTCATCTAAACTGGCCTAGCACCTCGTGACTCGCCACCGGGCGACCACCTGCAGCCGACCCTTCCTCAAAACGGACGCGGTCGCCCGCAACACGGCCCCAACCCGACCCATCGTAGCGCCAACTCTCTAGTTTCTTGATCCGAACAATCTTACTTTCTACAGTCGCGAAGCTACCACTTCCATTTCACACTACCTGCGGACTTACCCTTTTCACTAACTGTTTCTAAATCACATTTTTGCACAAAGCTATCCAAACATATCATTAAACACATCAACAACATCAATATACTCAAAACTCTGTATGTTAAGGATATACTCAAACTAGCGTTCAAGGACCGCTAAAATCGAACTTCCACCGCGACTTACCGTGGCCCGCAATCGCCTAGTAGATGTGCTATCCTACCAAGCTACTCGGCCTGGACAAGCCGTCATATGGCCCCGCTGCCGCAAGAATAACAAGCTCCTCGTACTACGACACTTCCGAAACGCGTCTACCACATCGACCACACCGGCGTAGGTGATCGTGATCCGCCAACACCCTACTCCTCGAACATTCAAACTCCGAGCCCCGACCGCCTCAATATCCTGCGGTCCCGGCGTCGCGGGCGACCACTCAGAACGGGCGAGGTACATAACTAGTTCCGCTGGCCGAGGCGGTCCGCCTAAAGTCGCCAAAATATCCGCCGCTCGCCTTCTTCTCGCCGAAAGCCGTCCACCTGCCGATCTTCGCGCCTCGCACCTGCGTGCATGAGCTCAACGCGGCAATGTCCATGCCCGATCAAGAGAAACACCAACAACTCTTCGCTAGGTAATCATCGAGCCTCAGAATATACTCGGCACTCGATCCTCCATACTAGCTACTAATGCGGAACATACCGCCAATGAGTCGAACTCACATCAGACTCCCGAATCAGACGCTCGCTCGCCAACATCAAAAATTGTTTACCGAGCCCTCTCATCCGCGAGGCAAGAAATGTGCCGGCGCCCCAAAACTCGCCCCAAACTACGGAAGCCGCATGCTCTCCCGAAAGCTCCCACGAAGTCAAACCAATCGATCATGGTATCACGCAATGACGCGAACTAAATGTCACAGCACTACCAAGCTCGATCACCCGTGACGATCTCTTCAGAATCGACGGATGAACTCCTCGCGATCATCCTCCGCCGACCAGAAACTCAAAGTGCTACAACTAAGGAAATCCTGTAGCCTCAAACTGCTCGCCTGGGCGCACTACGTGCCGCTGAATCGAACGCCGCTGGCCCAAATTATCTCTCATATTCGCCACAACCTTGGCCAATAATCGCCATCTCTCAGGACCTATCTCCCGCCTGCATCGCTGGACTGAGGCTCGTGTATCAGAGTCTCAAAGCAGCATCGCCGCGCTTAAACTCTATCAGGCCGCGCGGCCGCAAAACTCGCCGCTCAAGACTACTCGTATCGACGCTCGCGCTGCATTCTCCTCAATCCCACTAGCGCCTCCTCGCCGCTTTGCCCTTCTCGCCTCGCTTTTCGCAGAGGCATAATCGTAAAACGAAACACGCCGAGGGTCCAACTTACAACACAAATTCTAAGGCACGATCTCGTAATGAGAAGAATAGAAACCAATCCTAAATGTCCTATAGCCTCCGACATAGATGTGGTGCACAACACACCGATAATCAAGATTTACTAGACACGGTCAGACACTTTCCGAGGACTAATCGCTCGATACCACTATGTCACACCCCAAACCGCCTGGATCGTGCCTTACCCTGCACCCTAGTGATACAACATCGTAGAAAATCACGAACATACAACATGAACATGAAATAAGAGATAATATAAATAAACCTACCAACCAAAACAACTTTCTCGATATACATAAAAAAACCCAACAATTATCCTTACAACCCCGCCCACAACAAGCATGCACTTAAGAGAGAATAACAACTATGACGACAGGCTCGCCATACCCCGAATGTACAAGAACCTACAACTCAGTGGAAACCTACCAAAGATAAGCCTCCAAGGAACGAGCTTCCCAAAACGTCAAACGTGATCCTACAAATCGGATCGATACCAACGATTTCTACCATGCAGATGAACGCACTTCCGGGCGAGGTCAAGACAACAGTACCAAGTATGTGAAATCAGAAAATATCAGAATGAAATCATACTAGTCTATAAAAGCAGAGACATGATGATAACCAAACTACGCTCACAACATAAAAACATATGTCAAGTCGTGACTCACGCCTCAAAATCACCACTAAATATAACTACGGGTCTCACGCCCACAACATCCATCATGTTCGTGATCACGGCCGCATGCCGCCTTAATATCGTGACGGTAGACATGTCCATGATGCAACACACAACAAGCGCCGCACGCCACATGCCCCCGGACATCGCAGACGGTAGATACGCCATGTAACCTCAATAACAATATACAGTGGTCAACCCCGCCGCACGCCACGCCCCGGACATCAGACGGTAGACACGCCCATGTTGCAAAGAATAACTATATCTCGTAATCAACTCGCCGCACGCCGCATGCGCCTAACATCAGACGGCAGATACGCCCACGTGATATCAACAACAAGACAAGAATCAAAATGGAAACATACCCGTGGAATTCTCCATCACCGCCAAAGACGCCCAAGTAAGTTCTCAATAAGTCAACCGCCTCTATCGAGACGCCAGAATACGTAAATACCACACTTGCACAACAAAGGCTATCATCACAAAGATAGGCAAGTTTCACAACCACAGCATAGGCAAGTTTCACAACAACAAGATAGGCAAGTTTCACAACAACAAGCATAGCAAGTTTCACAACAACTCAAAGTACTTTCATTTTATGCCAAAGTCCTGTTTTAACCCTAAAGTACTACGTACATTAAATTCTTTAAAAGAGATCCATTACTTTTATAAAAGTCACCCGATACCCGTAGTATTAGAATGACCAACCCACATTCCTTTTCAAAATCAAGTAACAACATTCTTTTCCTAAGTTCCAGCTTTAGTTTCAATTACTCAAGCTTCTCATTTTCAAATGGTTTCATAGTTCATAAACTTAATCACTTGATTTCTTTTAGAACAATTGAGTAATATATGTCTCATGAGAGTAGGTTATTCTTGTTTACAACATTCTTATTACAAAGAAATGATCTAGAAAATGTATATCATTTTGTCTCATCTTAGTTTCTATGCAGATGGAGGTTTCTACCGGTTTTAATACAATTCATCATTTTTCAATACATTTTCCTTTATTAACGCCGCAGTTGGTCCTGTCGATACACATTCGATTTCCGAGATCAAGAAACATTATCCCTTTAAATAAAGCCAAGTACTCATTACTCACGAATGAGGTTTCACACAAACATTCACATTAAAACAAATAAGTTAAGTCTCTTATCTTATAAGATCAAGTCTCTTAACTTCTAACATCAAGAAACCATTTTCTTTACCTCTCTTAAGACATTATACCTAACTCCCATAAAGCTAGTATAACTCTTTTAAAACCTTTAAAACCAAGTGTTACTCTCCTTCCAAAACGATTTATAAATCTTTTGAAATACATCAAGTTCTTTATTATAACAAGCCGCTTATAATTCACATCGCTTACCTTTTAAAACCACAAAGTATTTTCTTACCTACATAAAATCATATAACTAACTTCCCATAAAGTCGTTATAACACTTTATGTTTTAAAAACAATCAAACACAGCTTAACACACGTACGCTCACCGTACTACATAGTTCACACATATCATGCTAGAAGAGATAGGAAGAGGTTCACATACCTCGCGACGATTATCGACAATAAGCAAAATGCTCCAAGTACTACAACCTTGCTAGCCCTTTCCACTCTCGAGTAGAATACGCTACTCTTAGTACTTTCACCTATAAAGGTCACAAACGCCTATTAACCCCAAAACACAAGTTCTATCTTTCTACGTAAAATTCGGCAAGACTCTCCAAGAAACAACAGAAATCTCCTCCTCTATCGAGGCCGCCATCAAGCCAACCGGGTTAACACATCTAACCTGACGAGTACAATTCTACAACACAAGAATGCTACACAAGTCTATGAATACACCCTATGTAATTACGCTCAGCTTTAGTTCTTCAGCTTAAGTCAAAAGACATTGCCACAATACAACGTTTAGTTCTATATATAGCATACTTCAACTATATAATCAACAATGTGTAATTTCCAATTACAATAGGGGACAAGATTATTTACCTCGATAAGCCCAAAATTATCCGAGATAAAAGTCGATCCTGAGCAAGGTTTAGCTCCTACTCCGCGCGCCCAATCCGCCTCCAAACAACCCTTAGAAGTTCTAACTAACTCCTACTCAAATCCTTCAACTAACAAGAAGATTTCTTGTGGTTTTGGTTTGAGACTAAAGGACAAAAGGTAGTATTTCCTGACTCTACGATAGAGGTAACTTTGGAATACTACAAGATATAAGGCTAAGGTATTTTGGGCATTATAACAATACTGGAGGAGTATTTCAATACCACAGGGGGTGTATAATACTAAACAACTAGGCTAGGGTACCCTACCGCCAGACCTCACAAGTGGAGAGGAGACCTCTCGCCAAAGGCCACTTTCTGGGGAGAGGAGCTCTTGGACGAGAGTCAACAAGAGAGGGAGGAGGATTCAAGACTTGGAAACATTTGTGGATGAATGGTCTTCACAAAGTGGGTATTTATAGAAACCCAAATGCCAACCAACGGCCAAGATCAAGCCACGCAAGGCAAGTGTAAGGCCTTGACTGCCAAGTGCACCCTAACCCCTACTCCACAAAACATGGCACAAGACAAGCCACAAAACAAGGCCAAAACAAGGCACAAAACAAGGAACCAATAGGCCAAAACGTGAGCCACAAAACAATCCAATTCGTGGAACTAATCGTCCACTGACGCCCACAAGCTTCAATGCAGGTGACACACGCCACCCTCCCGTTGGTCCAAAATGTTTCGCCTCTAAAAATACGCAAAAATTAAAAAGGACATAGCCGAATTTTCCTACGAAAGTCGTGGAAACGCTTCGCCGGAAAACGACTCTAGTCGGCACTGCGCCCAAAATTTGATCCTTTGCCTATCTTAAGGCTCAAATTCTCTACGCACGCCCCACGCATACCGAAATACTGGTATAAAGACTTACCATCGTAGCGAGTCTCTATTAACAAGTGTGATGAGTGTGTTTACATGAAGAGGAAATGATCGATTCATCAGGCATAAGTTATGACCGATTCATTAGGCATAAGTTATGACCGATTCATTAGGCATAACATTCCTCTATGTAAACGACTCGTTGATCACTAGGTGCAGTCCTAGGGTAATCCTAGAAACTAATAATGTGCTAAAAACAATGTTTTGACATGAAAGATATGAGTGTCGTAGATGTTATCTTAGGGATCAAGATCTCTAAGATAACTAACGAATTGGTCTCGTCTCAATCTCACTACATCAAGAATGTGCTGAAGAAATTTGAGATGTTCGACAATTCACCTGCAACGACACCATTGGTTGAAGTCAAAAGATTGATAAAATATCCTGGTGTGCCCATACACCAGGAGCGATCCGCATGGGTGATTGGGAGTCTGATGTATATCACTAACTGTACTCGACCTGATATTGCGTATGCAGTCAATAAATTGGCAAAACTCATCCGTAAGCTGAATGGCTTCATGGTTTCTTTGAAGATGTCCCATGTTGGGGGTAAACTCGTGTCTTCTGTAATGATCTACTGCGACAGTCAGTCGGTTCTAGGAAGAGCATGAAGTTAGATATACAATGGCAAGTCTCGTCATATACGACGGAGACATGAGTCCGTTAGGCAACTGATCACCTCGGGTGTGATTTCAATTTGATTACATAAAATCTAAGGAAAACATAGCAGATCCCTTGACGAAGGGAATACCCAGAGATCATATGAACTGTCTGTCTAGGGGAATGAGCTTAAAACCCAATCAATAAGAATCAATATAGTGGACACCCAACCTTACGGACTGGAGATCCCAGGGATAAGGTTCAATGGGAAAACTAAATTGTAAAGGTTCAGTTGAGCGCTTCGGTAGAAGTAAGAGTACTTTGGATAATGATTTCTTCTTAAAGAAACATAACATTCCCGTGATAGACAAAAAGTGCTACATGTAGAGGGGTAAAGGATAAGTTTCCAAAACCTTTAATGATTCTCAATAATTGAGGTTAGGTTGGAGAAACTTTTAATGGTTCCTAACGCTTGTGTAGCAGGGTATTACAGGATACCTTGTAGGAGACCACTTATTTAAGTGTGAGGACAGACCGCCTCAAATGAACGCACATAAGAATCCAAGTGTGTCCACGGCCCACGACGGACAAAACATTAGAAAGATTGAGTAGGAAAGGTGTTGTGTTGGTACCATTGTCTTGACATATACTAAACATTGACGGTTCAAGATATCACGTTCACCGCGCAGTAAATATGTCTGATGGTATTCTACTATGGAAGGTTCAAAGCTCCGGCTACTTCTCCAGATGCAACATCGTTCCGCCAAGTGATTGCTAGAACGACATCATACGCGTGCACCAAAATCTCTTCCAAGAGGGGATTGTTGAAAATATTTATTAAACGTGAAATAAAGTTAATCCTATTTAATTACGAATCGAACAATTAGGATCCCCACACGTCGGAAACGTTGTTTCCACACACGTGTACATACAATGTCAATGATCATAATTTCCTTAAATGGAAGAGATATTGGTACGTATACGAATTGTTTGAGACGTAAGATAATAGACGGTTATTGGCCAAATGACGTTGGTTTCACATTGGTAAATGAAGAAAGAAGTGTACAATGTGTTTAAAGATGAAATGAGTCATGAATCGCCGCGGCGCCAAACTCTCTGAAGTTTGGGCGCCACGGCGCCTCACTGCAGGGTCACGGCGCCAACTCTCTGGAGTTTGGGCGCCTCCCTGCAGGGCCACGGCGCCAACTCTCTGAGGTTTGGGCGTCGTGGCGCCTCCCTGCAGGGCCACGGTGCCGGTAGTCCAGAATCTGTGACGGGAGACGAAAAGACATGACTTTTGGGCTGATTTTTGAGGCATTAAACCTCCATTACATCCCAAATGAATTCAACCATTATTTGGCTGAATTAACACTTCATAATCAAGGCCATTACATGGTCATCCAGGGCCATTACATGGGCAATTGGAAAGTCATCTTCACAACACTATAAAATGAGGTCTTAGGCTCATTTGCAAAACATTTGAAATCTGAAATACTTCTTCCTCTCTTGCAATCACAAAACACTCAAAGATCTTTCTTCCAAAGCAAACACTTGAGTTCCATTTGCTCATTTGTTTGATTGCTGTTTTATCTTGGGAGATAATTTGTCATTACAACCGTTGAAAGGATATACGGGACAATATTATCTTAAGGATATATCAAGAATTTGGTCGACTCAGCAAACCCTTCTATTTGATAATTTCCAAGTTTTATTATAATTTATTATTGTTATTTTTCCGTTGTACACATTAATTCTCACAGTTCTCACTATGGGGAGGTCAGGCCAGGCCCAGGCCAGCACAATCCTTAATTGAAAATTGAATTAATAATTCTTTACTATATATAAATCAAATGAACAAACTACCATACCATATTTTACTGAAATCAAACTTTAAAATATTAAATCATACAAAATTAATTTAATATGATAATAATAAAATATTTTGAAAATTGATATTATCGAACGGAATTTTCAATATCATGTTGTATCGTACCATAAACACCGTAACTGCAACTTTTGATAGTGCATTAAAGATGGTTTAATATTCTAACAAAAAATTGATTGAGGATCAGAATGAACCCTCAAGTTTGACACATTACTTAAATCAGATTCCTCTCAAACATTTTGGAGTCTTGTTCTAATTCGTAAAAGTGGGCTTTTAATTGAGTAAATTCTGACTAATACTATTTAATAAATAATGAAAAAAGAAGCCCTAAATGTGATTTGAGAATATTTGAAGAGCACTATTTGTTCAAAGAGGACATGTGGCAACAGACTATCTTTGCTCTGGAATAATATTATTTTGTTTGTGAATAAGGGCAAGTTTGAACCAATTTGATAACACGTGAATGTATCGACCTAACTACTAACTGAAGATAAATTTGAATCATTTCGCTCAATCTAGAACAGGTGTAAATATATTATTTATATTTGTGATTTAGAATATATATATTTCTCGTTAAAAAATGATGAATATATATTTCTGTCGTTACAAAATGGTGTAAATATATCATTTTTGCTGACGGATGTAAAAAAAAAAAATTTAGCTTATTTTTTAATTTAAGAAAATGTCATGGAGCTTTTAAAAAAAGTCTACCCATTTTTTAGTAGACATATTTTTCTAAAGCCATACGGTAATTTAATTTTTGGTGGGTCGTTTAAAAAAATGAGTAGACTTATTTTTTTAAAGCCGCAGAGATTTTTTAAAACAAATCAGATCCGATTCACCAGATATTTTTTATCATGTGGCTTTAGAAAAACATGTCTACTAAAAATGAATAGACTTTTTTTAAAAATGACGAGACACTTTTTAACTACAAAAATAAGCTAAACGATTTTAAAAAAAATTCTGTCACCAAAAAGGATATATTTGCACTATTTATGTAATGACATGGATATATTTGCACATTTTTATAACGGTTGGGGTAGATATCCACCACATTTTTAACGAGAAATGTATCTGTTCTAAATCGCAAAGTTGACAAATATATTTACACATTTACCCTGATGCATTTTAGAATAAAAAATGAACATTTCCCACTGATTTAAAGCTTATTCTTCCACTAATTCAAAGATTAACCTAGCCTAATTATATGTAAAACATCTAACTTTAGGGGATTGTTTTATACGGAAGATAATATTTTTCAAATTTTTCATTGTTTCTTTTTGACTTTTGTATCATGCTTTACTTAGTATTTTATCATGAATTTTTTATTTATGTTATTTTTTTCGTATTGCTTTGATTTGCTTTTCTTTGAGTCGAGAGTCTATTGGAAACAACCTCTCTAGTTTTATTATAGAGGTGAGGTTTGCGTACACTCTACCCTCTCTAGATCTCATTTTGTGGAATTATACCGAATATGTTGTAATTTTTTAGAAAAATAAGTTATTTTAAAATAGAAAAATGACTTCTCTAACAGGTAAAAAAACACGGTTCGTGAAAAACATCCCAAACTCATTATCTCCTTTTCACCCCTAATGCTCCCACACATAGGGATGGCAATGGGGCGGGTTAGGGTTGAGCAAACCTTGACATGCTAAGATGTTAACACACTCTGCCCTGCCCCGTTTAGCATTTTTTTTAAAACAAATTCTTGCCCTGCCCCGCCCTATTTATATTATTTTTTATTTTTCACTTTCAACTTGGTATTTATTTTGTTAACTTCTTTTATTTTTATTTTAAAAAATAGATGAACAATCAGTCTATTGTCATAATTTCTTAATATTAAGTAATTTATGAAGTGAGTTTATTTTTTAAATGTTATTTATATTCTTTCAACCTTTCACACTTCACACTTCCCACTTCTCACTTGTAAGGGTTATAACTCTCAAACCATAACTCCAAATAAGGTCTTTCTTACGCCGAGTTGAAGGTAACACAGAGACCTAACACTATCCTAAGTTTACTCTTGAAATACTTAGCGTAACTAGTACAAATTCACGCAAGAACAACCCTATAAAAACTGTCTCGCCAGAATTTTATGAAACAAGACACAATCTTAAAACAGTCATAATTTTTTATCCGTAAGTCGGATTAATTCCCATAACATATCAAACTGTCGAGAAACAGAGAAAACTAGAACTTTTATTCAGCACAAAATTTCATGTTCTTTATTTGTACAGTTTTTACGTTATACATTCTGCCCTTCCAGATTTCGGTTGATCCGAGGCAGAAACTTTAAACAATGATAACTTTCAAACCGTAAGTCGAATTTATCCCCGTAAAGTCTCAATATGACTGTAACAGAAAGATGTACAACTATTTAAAATTTTATCGAATTATACGTAGAACAACCCAACATAACATATTATATCTTTAAATTTGCACTAAGAAAGATTTGCCCTATTAACTGTCCTGCCCTATTTAGAATTTTCTAAAAATGTGTTTTGACCAGTCCCGCCCTGCCCTGACCCATTTAAATATTGCCCTGCCCTACCCCATTTAACGTTTGACATGTCCTACCCCGCCCTGCTCCACTTGCCATCTCTACCCACACATTCTATCCCAGACCCTCCATTCTCTCGCCACTAATATTTTTTTTAGATTAAATACAAAAAAAATTAAATAATATATTTTTTACTTACTTATATAAAACAAATAAATAAATTACTTTAAAAAATTCTTTGTGCCAAACACACCATAAAAGCTCCACTTTTTTTTAAAAAAAGATTATCTTATTTTTTTTATAAATAAATAATTTTATTGATTATCAAAAGTGATACAAAACAGAATAGGTACAGACCACCTATTTTCTCAAAGTAAATGACAAGCTTAAACTAGCTATCACAATTCTAAACTAGTAAACTATCTACTATTCTATGCTATCTGTAACAATTGCCAACCAGTACAAAACAACCAAGATTAATGTGCCATTTGCCACAAGTCTGGCCTTGTGCTATTTGTCACAAGTCTGGCCTTGTGCTATTTGTCACAAGTCTGGCCTTGTGGCGTTCAAGATCACCACTATCTCTGAATTTATGACGAAAGAGCCACATACAACGAATCACATTCATCCACGACCTCGAAACAAGATCACACGTGCGCTGAGTGGTAAGCACATCAAACTCCTTATGCATGGCCGCATTCCAATTCGGATTAAGTTTGGCTAGTTTTGAGTTTTTAGGTATTGGTGATATGGATTGTGTGGATAGGTTAAAGTTGACATTGAGTTTGAAAATCCCGTGTTTGACGTTAGTTTCCATTTGGTGTGTGGAGTGCACGGGGCAGGCAGATGGGTGGGTAGGGATTTGTGATTGGCGGTGTGGTGTGGGCTCGCGGTGGGTGGCGGGATGTTTCAGGGGAATGCGGGTCAGGGGGCGGAGTGGCGGTATATAGCGGGGTGATTGGGTGTATTTGGGGGGAGGGGCAGACATTGGCGGGAGGAAGATCGACAGTGGCGAGGGGAAAGCAGACGAGTGGCGAGTTGTGTAGTGTAGTGGTGTTGGTACTGGTTGTGCAGTGGGTTATTTCGGGATGTTGCGGGATCGGAGGTGGGGAATCGACAGTTTGCAGGATGGGAGAGTGTGCCAGAGGGAGGCAAACATTGGGGTTTGTAGCGTATTTTGGACGATTGGTGAGGTGTCCGAATCATAAAAGAATATGTAATCAATGACTCAGAATTTTTAGATATTGTCAAACGGGAAAACGTACTCAACAAATGTGTCGTGGCGTGAAACTATGATTTTGTTTGTGGATAACTCATAGCACAAGTACCATGTATGGTTCGACGAAAAACCTAGAAAGGCGCATGGAGTGGAGCGAGGTGCTAATTTGTGAGGGACCGTGGATGTCAGATTTGGGTAACTAAGACAACCGAAAATTCGAAGGTGATCATAGGTAAGGATCCAACGATGGAGAATTTCGTTGGGTGTCTTATTTTGAATCGCACGGATAGGTAAGATGTTAAGAATGTGTTCTACCATTTTTAAATCATATACCCAAAAGGTAGGGGGAGAGACGCATGAAAAAGAAGGGTACGAATTCTTTCGGCTTTACCATTTTGAGGGGAGGTATGGGGTCAGGAGAAATGAAAAATCATGCCATTAATCGCACAAAAATTATAAAAAGAGAGTTATTGAACTCATGACCATTATCACATTAAAATGTTTTGATGTCTTTTTCAAATTGCATTTTAACTAATATACGAAATCAAGGAATTTGGAGAACACTTGAGACTTGAGTTTAAGAGGATAGACTCAAAGGAAGTGATAGAAGTCATCCAAAAATACCAAATAACATTTATGGCCTAGATTGCTAGTTATAAGGGATGTACATAAATCAACATGAATAATATCAAAAGGACAAAAAGTAATACTTAGAGAAGATGTAAATGAAAGTCTAACATGTTTCCCTAGATGATAAGATGAGCAACTATGGGAAAATTTCCCTTTATTACATTGAATTAAATTTCGGTTTGAAGGAAATAAAAACATGACTCCCATATGACCAAGTCTACTATGCCACATTGATGGAGATAATGCAGCTAAAGCGGTGGGAGGAGTGTCATGAATAGTGGACGTGGATATGAAAAGATAGAGGTCCCTCTCACTATTGCATCTGGTAAGAAGTTTCCACGTACATAGGTCCGTTATAGAAAAACTAAATAGGTCAAAATTGATGAATACAGAATTACCGGTGATAAATTTTCTAACATAGCTTAGGTTCTTGATAATATTAGGGGTATATATGACGTTTTAAGGGAGAATTGAGGATGCGGTGGTGGAGTTAGTGTGTGGCCAAACCCTTGTATTAGAACTATGACCATTTCTGACCATAATAGATTGAAGGGTATTTAAATTGCGCAGTTGAGGAAGATTACCAGAATTGTTGGGGAGGTGAGACGTGACGCGTGTATCCATATACCACGCATCAGCGGGCCGCTGCAATTTTAAAGAACAGAAAGTAAGGCCCAAATCCGTTGGATTGAGGTTGGATGCCTGTTGTTGGGTCGCTGTGTAATGGGCCTGATGGTTGGGCCTGCCTGGCGAGCCGCTGGATTGACTGCCAGGATACTAGGCCTCGATTTAGCTCATTAAGTCTTTGCTGGGGCCACCAGAGTGATCTTGGATGGGCGCACCAGTTTAAATTGGCCCATCTTTGGAATGTCTTTAACGCAGCCACGCTATTGTTGGGCCACTAGAATACTGCTGGAAGGGCAAGCCCAGTTCGAATTGGCCCACTGTTGCTGGAATGGTGCTAGACCACTGCTGGGCCCGTTGTGAACTGTACGTACTGTTGGCCCAGTTTCCACGAGGAGGATTTGTGACGTCGGGAGTTGAGGAAGCGGGAGAGTACATGAGAGTTACCAAAAATTTGTGGAAGAATATCGGTTGAGATGTTGCCGTATATCAACTATATAGCAGCGGTATACCGGGCTTCTTATGTGATAAGTGTATTAGGCTGTGTATACTGCATGTATACGACCTATAAAACATGAAATATATGGGTTGGGTACTGAGTATATCATTGTATATCAGTGGTATATAGATTGGTATATCTGGAGTATACATGTTTGTAGGTAGAGAGACAATATATCACTGAGGAGCAGGGTATACGAACTGTATATCACAAAGGAGCAGTGGTATATGGGGGTGATATACTGTTGTTTATTCACCGGAATAAGGAGGCGGAAGGGAGGGGTACGGAGGCCAAAGTAGGGTAGGTAGGGATTTTTTGCTCTTGATACCATGTAAATTATATTAATCTCTCTTGGGGAGTCTTTATCATTAATAGAAATATATATATTGTGTACAATGTTGAATCTTAATTGAATAAGGATCCTATTTTTATCATAATTATACACTACTATTAATTACAAAATATATGGTGAATATATTGTAATATTCACTGATACCGATCTTTCTCCTAGCAATGATAGAATCGATATTGGTTCTATTAGATTCCAGATGTATTTTCTTGGGCTATAATTTACTACACACCCGTTTGTGATCTTTTTGTTCGTTTGAATGAGACATTTGATCATTCAGAAATACTGTTGCGATTATGCTATGTACTATTATTGTTTTAAGAATTATATTCATACCAAATTGATCATTCAGAAATACTGAGGTAAATTTAGCATCCTAAGAATTATATTCATACCAAATTGAATGTCCCATTTTCACCTATCATTTATCTTACATAAACTTTATACTTCTTTATGTATAGTAATTCTAAATTTGTATTAAGAAAAATAAATATCGGTCTCATAATTTTTATTCTATAAAGTTTATGTATAATTGTTGTTAAAATATAGGAAAAAGTAATGTTGGATTCCACAATTTTTTTTTTCAAACAAACTTTCTTTTGTTTTTGGTCCAAACAAAATTTCTCTACCAACCTATTAAATTGGTTGGAGTACTCCATTGAAATATCAATCAGCATATGTTGCTTTAAATTATAATTCTCATCACAAAATTAGGACCGTTATCGGTCTGGATACTCCCGGTAATTACACGAGAATCAGACCGATAAACCCGGATCGATACTCGGACCGAAACCTTATCGATCCGAATACAAGTACCAGAAAATTACTCGGACCGATAAGGAGATGGTCCGGTAACCCGATAATTACCCGACCCCCCAGCCAGCCCCCAACCCCCTCAGTCAACCCTAATTATATTTAATTGCAATATTCTCTAATGTTGGACTATTTTACATGTTTTAAGAATATATGTGATGTAGACTTTATGTTTTAATTTGAAGCATTGACATAAAATATAGGTAGGGAGAAAAGAAAGTAAAGTAGTTGTAAATTGGTAAAACTTTAAATGATAATAACTCTGCGCTCGGACGTCCGTTTCACCTAATTTTTTTGAGACGAGACCAGACAAATTGTCGCATGGCGGTTTGGCGCAGCCGATTTGTCAAAAAACGTCAGTCTTGCCAATCAATTTCACTTTTTCCCCAAATCGGTTACTAATTTTAATTTTTCTTCGCTAAATATCTCGCGATATACAATAGATTTCAACGTCTAAATTTCATGGTAATGTGTCCGAGAATGTCAATTTTAGTATTGAAAATTCAATTTTAAAAAACAAAATTAAAAAAAAATATCCGGGTCCTGGACCCGACCCGGAAAAATCTTACCGGTCCGAACCGATAAGGTTTCGGTCCGGTCCCGAATCTCGACTCAGGACCGAAACCTTATCGGTCTGGTTCTCGATCCGGACCGATAACCTTATCGATCCAGTCCGAATATGTCGATACCCGGACCGGACCGATAACAGCCCTACACAAAATAGGTAACTTTTGTGTTACATTATGTATGAAAATTTGGTAGAAGATATTCAATTATCTTGAGTTTAATACGCATGTTGCTAAATTAAGCACATTTTATCATTTTGAGCTTGCACTTTTTTTTAAAATAAAATAAATATACCTAAAATGTGTTTTAATATACCTCGTGTTCAAATATTAGTTTATCAAAATATACTTCGAAACTGACTAGACCAAGTGTCTGAATACAATCGCCAAAAGGCGCGTGACAGTTTAATTTGCTCTTAAAGTTTTGTCCACATGATAGCCGACTCTATATTTTGATGCATAGTTGTTGATAGTCCAGATAGAAAATGCAAATACTTGATAATTTAGTGATAGTTTAGGTATGTTTTTTATCATTATTTTTAAATTGTTTTTTCAAGTAATTCATTTAGTTATCCGCGTGGAGTGCTATTTGGCAAAAAAAAAATAGTGTTCACCACACAACATCAGATACTAGACGAGGTGTGTTTTGATAAGTTGTTGTGATAGTTCAGGTAGGAAACGCAAACTTGATAGTTCAGATAGGAAACTCGCAAAAAATGATATTTTTGATGTGTTTTTTATCATTATCTCGAATTCTTATACGTGTTTGGTCATTCAAAGATTTGTATTAAAATACACCTCGATTCAGAGCTGACCAACTATCCATTGCTCTGTTACCTACCTAAACTAGCATTAATATGTGTTTTAATACGAAGGGAGTGATAGATAAGGTAGGTAAAAGGAAAAATAGATAGTTGGAAGAATAAGGTAGCAGGACCCTAAAAAATATCTAAGTGGCAGGGCCCTCATTTTCTTTTTCATTTTTTGTACTTTAAAAATTACTAATGATAGGATTAGCAAACACACGAGGGTTTCTTTATATTTTTAAAAACTTTTGAGTTAATTATTAAACTTTTAAAAAAAACATCTTTCTCTTTTTCTTTCTCTCTTTCTTCTATCATGTTCTTCTTCTCCGAAAATTATTCTTTTACTCCCAAATTCTCTCATTACTTCATCTTTTATGAGTGTAATTATCGTTGAAAGCTAAATTTGAACTATTTATACATTTTGATTGCTGGAAAACGTGAAGAAAGATATGAAAGTCATTGACGACTATTAACAAAGATTCGAAGCTCTAATTCAAAAATATGGGTTACCGTAAATGAGCTCCGTTTTGAGTGAGTGATATCTAAAAATAATCGGAACATATAGGAGAATTCATATATGAAATTTCGTAGAGATTTGACATGATTTTGGATCGATTTTATAGCAATTTCCAAGGTTGAAGAAGATGATTGTTTAAATTTTGGATTACCGCAATCAAGCTCTATTTCATGTAGGTGATATCTCAAAAGAACCGAAACGTGGAGGAAAACTCATATATGAAATATAAAGCAGTTTGGTTAAGATTTGACATGATTTCTGATAAAATTACAACAATTGTTCGTCCAAAAGGAAGAATACGACACTGCTAGAGATAGTATAGCAGGAACTTTATTTAGGTCTAAAATAGGTTTATTAGCATTTCTATAGGTTTTACTAAACTTTTTATATATATATATATATATATATATATATATATATATATATATATATATATATATATAATAACTTGAAAGAATTAGTTGTTATATGGAATGTAGCAACTGCCACTTTTTGAGTTCGAAATAACAGGGCGTCATGCGGAAGTTTACAATTGCAAACCTTGAACGACTATAAATTAGACGACAAAGGAAAAAACTATAAAAAAAAACTTTATTATATGATATGGGTTTGGTCAATTGACCTATATATGAAAAACTAATATAAAAACTATAAAAATTATAGAGAAAAAAATATCTCCCTAAACAAAACTCTCTAAATGACTACATTGTGATTTTTTTTCCTGTGTATTCTAATTATGGGAAGGAGGTCTTCTATTTATAAAATTCTAAAACTTTTTCTCCAAGAAAATGATTAGCCAAATATGGAAGATAATTATATTTTTCTTTCAGAAAAAGTAAAAACATTTATGATAATACTTTAATTTTCCTTCAAGAGAAAAGTAAAACTCAAATATGATAAGAAAATTAGGGCAAAAAACCCTTAAAAAATGCCTAAAAAAACTGAAACATCGAGGAGAATTCCTATATGAAATTTGAAGCAATTTCGTTGAGATTTGACATGATTTTAGATCAATTTTATAGCAACTCTGAAGGTTGAAGAAGATGATTGTTCAAATTTTGGATTACTGCAATCTAGGTCCATTTCACATGAGTGATATCTCAAAAAAATCAGAACATGGAGGGGAGCTCATACATGAGATTTAAAGCATTTTGATTAAGATTTGACATGATTTCGGATCAAATACAACATTTGTTTTCCAAAAGGAAAAAGAGGACACTAACAGTAGAATCTTTATTCAGGTCTAAAATATGTTTATTAGCATTCCATAGTTTCTGCTAACGCTTCTGCATTATATCTATATATATATATATATATATATATATATATATAAGATTATGCATAATAGATCTCTATGGTCCTGCCTTCCTAATTCAAGCATAATGAAGCTTAGTTCACCGGGTTGCCCTTTTTTATATTATAATAACTTGAAGAATTAGTTCTTATATGGAATGTAGCAGCTGTCAATGTCAACTTCAGGGTTATTAGAAGCGACTACGATTATTAGTTGTCAATATGCATTGAGAACTGAAAGGGTCACATTTTAGCCACTAAGAAGCGATTACGATTATTAGAAGTGACTACGCCTATTAGAACATACTACGGTTATTAGAAGAGACTACGATTTTTATAAGCAACCTACAATTTAGATGAACTTATCTTGAAAATTGATGAATTAATTCTTTAAACTTATCATTATTGGTGTTTAAATGAATATTTAACAAAATGATAACGTTATTATGAATAGAAATACTAATATTGGTGAAATAATACAAATCGTTCTCTATTAATCTAAACATTACAAGTTTAGTCACATAATTATTTTACCTATTGCAATAAGGACAAGAACATTTCACATTAATCACGTGTAATTATGTTATCAATTTCAAAATAGATCATATGTAGTATAGTAACCATTTGCAATATGATTAAAAAGAATATGTGATGTTCATATATAGTTATGTCACCAACTCCAAGTTGTTACATATAGCTATGATCATCATAACTTTTTCTTTAACACATTATTAACGTTACTCATTAATTATATGTATTATTTTATATTATTATACTATTGTTTCACTAATTTTACGTGATAACATATTATTTAGTTATAAATATAAGTTTTATAATCTAAAATTAGTTCACTTCTTATTAAAAAAATCTTTTTTGTTACAAAAGACGAAATAACACAGTCGTTCGCTATTAATCTAAACATTACAAGTTGGTCGCATAACTATTTTATCGATTGCAATAAAGACAAGAACATTTCACATTGATCACGTGTAATTATGTCATCAATTTCATTATAGATCATATGTAGTATAATAACCATTTGCATCATGGCTAAATAAATATGTGATTTTCACACATAGTTATGTCACCGATTTCAAGTTGTTACATATATCTATTATCATCACAACTTTTTCTTCAACACGTTATTAACATTACTCATTTATTATCATTATTTTAGATTATTATAGTATTGTTTCACTAATTTCATGGTGATAACATATTGTTTAGTTACAAATATAAGTTTTATAATTTAAAATTAATTCACTTCTTATTTAAAAAATATATATTTTTATTGCAAAAGCAAGTGTTACATTATAGATTCTAATGTTATGTAGCTGATCTCTAATAACTCAGAGTATGTAAGTATGGTGACATAACTCTTTGAGAACTCCATTCTCCTGTCACAAATCACCTCATTAACTAGTTTCAACTACTACCAATCCTTAATTCTCGAGAAGGCCAAAAGGTATTGCTAGAATTCGATGGTAATGAGCTCTTTGTGGCAAAGATATGAGGTAGACTAAGCGGTAGAAAACATTCATAAAGGCATAATCAGCAATGGACATATTTCTGTTGTTGGTCTATGCTAGACCTGTCCATAGGGTTGGGGACCCGCCCAACACGAAAAAATTAGGGTCAGGGTCAGCTTATTTCTGACCCGTGGGTCACCTGACCCGAAAAAGCGGGGACCCGAGCATTCGTAGGGTCGGGCCAGGGTCAGATTTTTCTACCCACTCGGCCTGACCCGACCCGACCTCTGACCCGACCTCGACCCGTCACTTAATTTTTTAAATATAATTTATATTATTTTTCCTTTATTAATATTTACATGTTTTTAAGAATATATGTGATGTAGACTTTATGTTTTAATGTGAAGCATTGACATAAAATATAGGGAGAGAAGAAAATAGTTGTAAATTGGTTTGATGTAACTTTTAATGGTCATAACTCTGAGCCCGGACGTCTGTTTCACTTTTTTTTATTTTGCGTATTTTTCGATACGGGGTCGTCCCAAACTGCTGCCAACACCAATTTCTGAAAAAACGCACGTCTTCCCAATCGATTTGACGTTTCCCCCAAATCAATTTCTAATTTTCCCTTTTCTTCACTACAGATCTCGCGATATACAATAGATTTTAATGTACGAATTTCGTGGTAATGTAGGTGTGAATGTCAATTTCAGTTTTGGAAATTCAATTTTAGGAATAACAACAAAAATCATCGGGTCCCTGGACCCGACCCGACTCATCCAAATCCCCCAATTATTTTGTTTTATAGATCGGGTCAGGGCCGACCCGTGGCCCGTAGGGTCCCCGAATGGTTAGGGTCGAATTTTTAAAAAAAAAATAGGGTCAGGATCGGGCCAGTGTGGGGCAAGTAGGAAAAAAAGTCACCCGACCCGACCCGACTCAAGCTTTGGACTGGTCTAGTCCACGCATAAACATTGTATCGTCTATAATAAAAGTTATAATTTTGAAAAGTTCATCTTCAATCCCAAGTTCAAATCTGAAAAGTTCATCTTTTACCTCAAGCTCAAATCTGAAATTTTATGCAAAACCAACTTAAATCTTATCACGACCCAAATCACGAGCGTCGTGGTGACATCTACACAATTTCCCCGTTAGGCGAACCAACTCCCAAACAACTTTAAGGTTTAAGGATAAATACGGAAGAGAAAGAAATTCAGAATAAAAGTCAACTTAAAGTTAAACATCTTTAAATCCCAATTCTTACAACAACCACCTTCTTTTCCAAAATCTTGTCTGACTTATACAAGGACTATACGATACAAAATCTAAAATGAGAAGTACAACAATATTGTCCGAATGAGGAAAACATTCTACGTAGAATAGAAACTAAGGCCACTAAATAGAATAGTATGCTTCAGATTTTCATGCTATAAACGACAACCTGATAGATCGAACACATGCATCCAAGAAAAGATGCAACAAGCATAACATAAGTACACAACATACCCCCGTAGACATCATAGGTGGAGAATGACGGAAGCTACGCAATTAGAGATAAGTACCAAGTTGACACCACATAAACCTATCACTACCAATTCAATAAACCTACCAAATTATGTCGAGACACTATAGTTCATTTAGTTATCAGACCAATCTATTCACTTTGAGAACCACAAAACAATTAGACTTCACAACACTCAGGACATCAATCCCCTATTAACATATAATCATACCAAGTTATAAAAGTCACATAGCTACCCACACAAGTAAATCAAAGAACATTCAATCACATATAATACATAAGTTCTACGAGTTTCCTAATCTCCCATATAGACTTAAATAACCTAATCGCCTACTGGACCTTCCGATATCAGTTTGACAATGCGAATAAGCTAGATTCATCGTACCTTACCAAGCTATTTATACTCCCCACATTATAGTCCTTTAAAAGAGAGTCACCTTGTTCACAAATATTACTATTAGACTCAACTAAGGTGAAATCAATACCACTTATAAACAAAACATCCTTTAATGCAATAAATTTCTTACCACACATAGAAAGTAGGTTCTTATTCATCAACTTTCACTAACCAGGCAACCAATACCTATCAGGACACCTTCTAAGCAATACCACAACCCAATGACACCACGACTATACTCACAAACATGCCAGACTCGTTATCAACTGACATGGTCACCACTTAAGCAAAATACAACCTATTAGATTTACTAATATAGATATGGACAATAGCAAATGCCTAAACTCAATGGAATCTATCCACACAACCAATCTAATAGAGCAACCATTCAGTACCATCACATAAATCCACATAATCACTAACTGTCACGACCGACTGGTCGCGATCGTACTCACCGGTACCTCGCCGTGTATACATCGAGAATAGCAATGAACATACATAACACATAACTTATAAAAGGTAACATCACCGCCACCGATAAGGCCGCCCATAAAACATACTTAACCAAAAGTAAATCAAGACAATTTGTTCTTACCCAACACATACGTGACCACGCACTTAAGGATAACAATCGTGGCGGACAGGCTCGCCATACCCCTGAATGTACACAATACCTATAGCATCAGGGAAAATCCGTACCAACAAAATATAAGCTTCCGGAGGAATGGAGCTTCTGACACCGGAACAGTGATCCTAGAACGAGGATCCACCACCGCTACTTACCGCTGCATAACGCGGCCCCGAGGAAGCGGGTCAAGACACAATATGTACCAAGTATGTAAAGCCGAAAATATCAGTAATAAAGATATCATAAGTCTAAAAGTAAGTGAGTCATGGAAGACAATCAAAATACCTTTATCGTGTCTTACTAACAATGAGAGTGACAAGTATATATATAATACGCATAAAATAGGGCCTCATGATCAAAACAGGTACCTCGCCAGTAGTATCACTAAGCACCCCTACTCGTGGACTATTTCACCGCGTGATAGTCCCGCGACCCGCATGAGGTATTCCTCGCATAGTCAGACTACCGCGTATGGGACTATTTCACCCGCGTAAGCCCATAAGGACTCGCGTGAGGTATTCCTCGCGTCGTGGGTAGCAAATCCACTAGCAGTGGTATAACGATCTTGGGGACTTACCCTCGATATACTCTTACCCAGGCGGATGGTATAACGATCTGGGACTTACCCTCGATATACTCTTACACTGGAGCGGATGGTATAACGATCTTGGGATTTACCCTCGATATACTCTACACCTTTGGGAGGTGGTATGACGATCTTGGGGCTTGCCCCTCATTCATACTCTTACCCAGGAGAAGGTGGTATAACGATCTTGGGGCTTGCCCCTCAGATATACTCTTACCCTAGCTCAAACTGTCATCATATCATAATCATAAATAAGTTTAGAAAACTTTATAACTTATTATTAGTCTTGTTCATATACCCTCTCATTTTAGTTTACTTAAGACACTAACATTCTTAATAAAAGCAAATCCGGGAATTTAACCCAAAGTACCACATACTTATACTTCTTTAAAAATGACTCTTTTTCATATAAAACCTTTGGGCAATTGATGCCTTAAAATCAATTTACCTCTCATAAATCAAGTCATTTGTCCTTTCTTATCTTACTTAGAATAAATCTCTTCTTATCAACCTTTTATAAGGCTAATAAACCAACTTCCCATAAAGTTGTTATATTAACCCTATACTTTAGAAAAAAAATTATACTTTTCCCTTAACCAAGGGACTTATACTTCTTAAAACAAAACAAGTCTTTATATACTTAAAACAAGTAAGAATACTAAATCTTGTCGCTCACCGACTACATAGATACAACTACTCATGCTCAAGAGATAGGAAAGCTTCACATACCTCTTCGGTCAATCCACTTGCTAAGTCCAAACTACCGCAAGTAATAAGTCAACCTATAACAACCATGATACGTTTATTAACCTCTAATTTCAATGTAGAAATAATCTAAGTTCAAAGCCCCTAAATTCTATGGAAAATTGGGCCGCATTTCCTTTGTTTCTACATACTTTGCCACCTTTCTCAAGCCCGAATTCAACATCCAAATGCCACATTTAAGGCTCAACAATCCAAACATATCAAAGGGGATTACACACCTAAACTTGGGTGTGTAAAATTCTGCCCCAAAAGGTACAACAATTCACTTAACAATTCTAAGGTAGTTTTTAGGCTACAACATGCTCATAATATCTTCTTAACCAATTCCTTCACATTCAAACCATATTTCTTACATGTAATGACTCTAAGTGCATTATTTACTACTACAAATCCCTTCTTATTCACATGCAACATTAATACTAGCTACAAGAGAAGAAATGTTACCTTTGGAGCTTTAGCCAAAACTATTCCAACAACTTTGCTAGCCTCCTTTCCAAGAATACCACCACAACAACTACTACAAGCTAGCCACAAGCTTCCTTCTTGTCCTTAACTTTTCAGATTTTTCCTAGGCTTTGAATTCCTCTTGGAATTTTAGAGAGAAGTGGGAGCTTAAGCTTAGAGAGAGAGAGAGTTTAGAACGATGACCAAGTCTTCAAGACTTGGTCAATATAAGGAATGCAAGAAATCAGATGGGGGGGAGGGACACTTGTCACCCTCCCATGGCCTTTTTAAAAGAGAAATATGATTTTTCTAAGTTTTTCCGCCAGAAATCCCGCCTTGGCGCCACGGCCCTGACTCCGGCGCCGCGGCGCTGAAACCTCTGCGGACTTCCGAACTTTCCGCGCCATGCCTCGCTTCCCAGCGGCTCAGAATCTCAGCGACCTCAAGATATCCGCGCCGCTGCCTCGCATCCGCGCCGCGCCTGCGCTTTGCCCGAAACACATTTTTGTCCGACTGCGCACTGAACTTGTAACTCCCATAACTTCCTACTACGATGTCCTATCGACGAACGGTTGGTTGCGTTGGAAACTAGACTCAACGAACTATGCACTAGGCCTTTGAAATACTTAGGAACTCTCAATGTACCGGGTCATAACCCGCCTCAAAGTTGACTAAAACCCGTCCGGAATAATCCGTCAACCTATCTTTTGAAAATTTTAAGTCTTACATGCTTTCGTACGCTCTCATACGTAGGGTCAGAACTACGGGTTATAACATTCTCCCCCCCTTAGAAACATTCGTCCCGAATGTTCCTTCTAGGCTTACTCAAATCACAGTATCGACATAGACCCTTTTAACTATTCTTTTGCAAATAAAGAAGCTCCACGGGCCACAACATTACTCAAGCATAATTGCTAAATCAAAACTAACAAGCAGGAAAGTGGGTTACCTGGAGGTGTAGGAAATAAGTGAGGATACTTCTTCATTATGTCATCCTCTGCTTCCCACGTCATTTTTTCCCTATTCTCGTTCCGCCACAAGACTTTGACGGAAGCCACATCCTTCGTCCGAAGTCGCCTAACCTGACGATCGAGTATCGCTATGGGACTCTCCTCATACGATAACTCCTCTGTCACTTGGACATCATGAATCGGGTGCACTCTAGATGGATCTCCAATACATTTCCGTAACATGGACACATGAAAAACTGGATGTACCGCCTCCAAATCGGACGACAGATCTAACTCATAGGCAACCTTGCCTACCCTACGGACAATCTGATAGGGCCCAATGTACCTTGGGCTAAGTTTCCCTTTCTTTCCAAATCTCATCACGCCCTTCATGGGCGATACCTTTAAGAAAACCCAATCATCTATCTCAAATTCCAAGTGTCGACGCCGATGATCTGCATACGACTTCTGTCGACTCTGAGCTGCCAACAACCGCTCCTGGATAAGCTTCACCTTATCCATCGTCACAACCAAATCCGCCCGACTAATCGCACTTCTCCCACTTCAAACCAACCTATCGGTGACTGCACTTCCTTCCATATAAGGCCTCATGGCGCCATCCGAATCTTTGGAATGGTAGGTTGTTGTAAGCAAACTCCACAAGAGGTAAATGATCCTCCCCTACCACGAAATCAATAACACAAGCCCGCAGATATCCTCGAGTGCGGATAGTGCGCTCGGCTTTGTCCGTCGATGCGAGGATGAACGCCGTCGAGACTCACCGGGTCCCTAATCCCTTCCGGAAAGACCTCCGAAATTAGCCGTGAACTGGGCTCGCCGTCGTAAATAATTGACAGCACTCCGTGCGCCTCACAATCTCCACGATATACGCCTAAGCGTAATCCTCGGCCGAAAAAGTCATCCTGACTGGAAGAAAATGGGCTGATTTCGTCAGCCTGTCGACAATAACCCAAATGGAATCATGCTTCCTCTGAGTGGTAGGTAATCCCGTAATAAAATCCATATTTACCACCTCCCACTTCCAAATCGGAATATCAATAGCCTGCAACAGCCCACCGGGCTTCTGGTGCTCAACCTTAACCTGCTGATAATTCGGGCACTGCGTCACGAACTCCGTAACGTCCCTCTTTAGGCCATCCCACCAATACACGCATCTGAGGTCATGATACATCTTAGTCGACCCCGGATGAATAGAATAACGAGCACTGTGTGCCTCACACGATCTGCCGAAGTCTGTCCATCGGGAACACACAACCGCCTCAAATCTTAGCACCCATCCGGCGCTACCTCAAATAGACTCTTCTCTTTCGTAGCAAAGGCGTCTCGATACTGCATTACCATAACCGATCCTCATCGCCTCTTCACCTCCTCGACGATGGAAGACTCGACAACCTCTCGAACCCGAACTCCATCACTATCAGAATCAATCAAACGAACCCCAAGGCTCGCTAGCTGATGTAACTCTCGGACCATATCTCTTTTCTCTGGCTGAACATCAGACAGACTACCCATCGATCTGCGACTAAGGGCATCTGCAACCACATTGGCCTTCCATGGGTGGTATAGAATATCAACATCGTAATCCTTAAGTAGCTCCAACCACCGTCTCTGTCGCAAGTTCACTCCTACGTGAAGATATACTGGAGACTCTTGTGGTCTGTGTAAATATCCACATGAACTCCATATAAATAATGTCTCCAGATCTTCAAGGCATGAATCACTGCTGCCAACTCCAAGTCATGTGTGGGATAGTTCTTCTCATGCTTCCTAAGCTGTCGAGATCGTAGTTATAACTTTACCGTCTTTGCGTCAAGACGCATCCAAGCCCGACACCTGACGCATCACAATAAACCACATATCCATCTAAACCTTCTGGAAGAGTAAGAACTGGGGCGGTCGTCAATTTCTCTTTTAGCAACTGGAAACTTTCCTCACAAGTATCCGTCCACCGGAACATAGCGCTACGAGTCGGCTTAGTCAAAGGTCTTTGAAATAGCGACAAACTTCTCCACAAACCTCCGATAATAACCCGCATGAGGCCCAAAAGGCGCGCCTCCGTCGGTGTAGTGGAGTGCAGGCCAAGTCTTGACTGCCTCAATCTTCGCCGTATCAACCCGAATACCATCGGCCCCGATAACATGCCCTAAGAAAGCCACCGAAGCTAACCAAAACTCGCACTTCGAGAACTTGGCATACAACTGCCGGTCTCGGAGGACTCCGTCCGCCTTCAAATGCTCAGATGCTCTGCTCTGTGCGCGAATACACCAAGATATCATCAATGAAAACTATAACGAACATATCCAAGAATGGCCTGAACACCCTATTCATCAAATCCATGAATACTGCTGGGGCGTTGGTCAGCCCGAAAGACATCACCCTGAACTCATAGTGCCCATACCGGGTCCTGAATGCAGTCTTTGGGATATCTATCTCTCTAACTCGGACCTGATGATAACCAGACCGCAGGTCTATCTTGGAAAAACATCTTGCACCCTGCAACTGGTCAAACAAATCGTCAATCCTGGGGAGGGGATATCTGTTCTTGATAGTTACCTTGTTCAGCTGCCTGTAATCAATACACATGCGCAGCGTCCCATCATTCTTCTTTACAAATAACACTGGCGCTCCCCAAGGAGAAACACTTGGCCTGATAAAGCCTTTCTCCAACAAGTCCTTGGTGGTCCTTGATTCCTTCAATTCGGCGGTGCCATCACGTATGGCGGAATAGATATCGGTCAGTATATCCGCGCCAAATCAATACAAACTCAATCTCCTCTCCTGAGAATGCGAGCTTCGTGCGGGAATACATCTGGAAACTCTCTAATGACCGGAACTGACTGAAGGTCCGGTATCTCAGCCTCAGTATCGAATACCCGAACCATATGGTAGATATACCCTTTCCGCACCATCTTCCTAGCCTTGAGGTAAGAAATAAACCTACCCCTCGGCGATGCAGTATTCCCTTCCACTCGATAACCGGCTGCCGTGAAACCGAACCGAACTAATCTCTCTCTACAGTCTACATTGGCATAGCAAGACGCTAGCCAATCCATACCCATAATCATATCAAAGTTCGTCATATCCAACTCTATCAAGTCGGCTAAAGTCCGACGACTGTCTATAGTCACTGGGCAAGCTCTATATATCCGCTCGGCTACCATCGAATCACTCATCGCGTAGCCACCTCAAAAGGTCTTATGGACTCGCTCTATCCTATTCTACCGCAATATGAGGAGATATATAGGCGGTAGAACACGGATCTATCAAAGCATATACATCACAGCAAGAAACCAACAATGTACCTGTGACGACATCTGGTGACGCCTCCTGGTCCTGACGGCTGGACATAACATAGATGCGGTTCTGAGGACCGCTAGAACTGGGACCCCTACCACGACCTCTGCCGCGCGGCTGCTGGCGTAAGTACCACGCCTCGGCGTCGACCATCGAAGCGAAGATCCAAAGAGACCGTCGGCAACTGTAACGCTCCCGCCGCCTAAGGACGGACAATCCTTCTTCAGATGGCCCTGCTGGCCACAAGAGTAACACGCTCCCGAACCCATACGACACTCGCCCGGATGAGACCTACCGCATCGAACGCACCAAGGTGTGGGTGGTCTCGATTGGTGACGGTCTCTGCCTCCTCGAAACCACGAAGTCCGGAGCCACGACTCTGAATAACCCGACTGATCAGACCTCCTGCCGGAAAACTGAGTAGGAGCACTCTGTGCTGGCTGAAATGTGGACCTAGCTCGCTGAGGTGCCCGCCTCGAAAGCCGCCGAGACCACGTTGTCACAGCCTCTTGGGCTGGCCTAAATCTAAGCGATCCGCCTCTCTGTCCTCAATCCCTACGTGCGCTGCGTCCTGGCAATATCCATCCTGGTGAAGAGCCACCCCAAGCACGCAGAATCATATGACGGTCTAACCTCATCACATATCGATGAACCGCATGCGCCATGCGCTACAATGGTGTGCGCATACCGCCAAGGAGTCAAACTCAGTGTACTCTCGATAGTCCTCCGTCCCGCCTCGAGGTCAAGAACCTATCTACGCGGGCTCTCTCATCTCGGGAGGTAAGAAGTGATCCAGAAAGCCTCGTGAACTCCTCCCAACCAGCTGTAGGAGCATCCTCACCTCTCGACAACACCCATGACTCAAACCAGTTCAACGCAATATCGCGTAACCGGTAAGAAGCTAGTATAACAGACTCAGTCTCCGATGCCCTAAGCACCTGCATGGTCCGCTGTAACTGCCGGACAAACTCCTGCGGATCCTCCTCAAATCTCGAACCATAGAACTCGGGTGGGTGACAACCCAGAAATCCGAATCAAATGGCCTCGCTCTAGGGTTGGTCGCTTGCTCTGTCGGTCTTTGCCACGCCACTATGCCGGTCAAGAATCATTCCCGTAATCCCTATACTCAGACCCTGACTATGGGACTGGAGGCTCGTCATCGCGGTCTCGATGGCGCCACCGCCGCACTGCCGAAATTGGCTGGCGACGACGTGGAACTCGCCGCCCTAAACATCATCTCTGGTAAGGACTGGGCCTGTGCCCTCGTGACTCTCCGCGTCCCACTAGCAGCACCCTCAGCTGCCTTGCCCTTCTGGGCCGCGGTTGCCTTGCGTGGAGGCATAACTGATACATAAAGGAAAACATCAGAGGAGGTTCAACCTATAACTCAGCTCTATTGCACGATCTTAGAGTGAAAGAATGGAAACCGATCCTAAATATCCTGCGACCTCACGATTATAGATGTGGTGCACGACACACCGATAATCAAGACTTACTGTAGACACGATGCGTGGACACTTTCCGAGGACTAAGCGCTCGATACCACTTTTGTCACGACCGACCGGGCGCGGATCGTACCTCACCGGTACCGGTATACATCAGAGAATAGCAGCGGAACATACATAACACATAACTTATAAAAAGGTAACATCACTGGCCAGCCGATAAGGCTGCCTTCCATAAAAACATACTTAACCAAAAGTAAATCAGTACAACTTGTTCTTACAGCCCAACACATACGTGACCACAGACCTCTAAGGATAACAACTGTGGCGGGACAGGGCCCCGCCATACCCCTGAATGTACACAATACCTATAGCATCAGGGAAAATCCGTACCAACAAAATATAAGCTTCCGGAGGAATGGAGCTTCTGACACCGGAACAGTGATCCTAAGAACGAGGATCCACCACCGCTACCTTACCGCCTGCGGCATGAACGCAGCCCCCGAGGAAGGGGGTCAGTACACAATATGTACCAAGTATGTAAAGCTGGAAAAATACTGTAATAATGATATCATAAGTCTAAAAGTAAGATGGAGTCATGGAATCAAAATACCTTTTACTGTGCCGTACTAACAATGAGAGTGACAAGTATATATATAATACTGCATAAAATAGGGGCCTCATGATCAAAACAGGGTACCTCGCCCGTAGTATCACTAAGCACCCCTACTCGTGGGACTATTTCACCCGCATAGGTCCTGTGGACCCGCATGAGGTATTCCTCGCATAGGCTGTACCCGCCCGCATGGGACTATTTCACCTGCATAAGCCCATAAGGACTCGCATGAGGTATTCCTCGCATCGTGGGTAGCAAATCCACGGAACATGTGGTATAACGATCTTGGGGACTTACCCCTCAGATATACTCTTACCCTGAAGCAGATGGTATAACGATCTTGGGGACTTACCCCTCAGATATACTCTTACACTGAAGCAGATGGTATAACGATCTTGGGGATTTACCCCTCAGATATACTCTTACACTGGAGGAGGTGGTATGACGATCTTGGGGCTTGCCCCTCATTCATACTCTTACCCTGGAGAAGGTGGTATAACGATCTTGGGGCTTGCCCCTCAGATATACTCTTACCCTAGCTCAAACTGTCATCATATCATAATCATAAATAAGTTTAGAAAACTTTATAACTTATTATTAGTCTTGTTCATATACCCTCTCATTTTAGTTTACTTAAGACACTAACATTCTTAATAAAAGCAAATCCGGGAATTTAACCCAAAGTACCACATACTTATACTTCTTTAAAAATGACTCTTTTTCATATAAAACCTTTGGGCAATTGATGCCTTAAAATCAATTTACCTCTCATAAATCAAGTCATTTGTCCTTTCTTATCTTACTTAGAATAAATGTTACACCCCGTAACTCCAAGAGGATGAGATGAGAACGTACGAAAGGAAATAAGATTCGAAGTTGGAAAAAAAAAGAAAACAATATTAAGTTGGCAAAATATTTTTGGACAGTTTTTCAATCAACTTGGAAGCAGTATATCTCCTAGTATAATTGGAGTTTTTCGGTGTTTCAAAATCCTAATATGAAGTTCATTGAGTCTAGTTTCCAACGCAACAAACCTCTCGTCGATAGGACATCGGAGTAGAAAGTTATGGACGTTACAAGATCGGCTGACAGAACAGACAGGGTCAGGCGCCGCGGCGCCGGATGCAGCGCCGGGGCGCCGGAAAGCCTGAAATTTGTCTGATATTGCAGCGCCGCGGCGCCGGACTGCAGGGCCGCGGCGCCGAGGCGGGTTTTTTGCGGAAATAGGGTAAAAATAGAAGATATTTATTGTAAAGGACCCATGGGTGGGTGACAAGTGTCCCCCCAACTTGTGGAACAAGATAAAGACTATAAAAGACAAGTCTTGCTAGATTAAAATCATTTTGCAAGACTTCACCCAATTTTTCTCTTCTCTTCTCTCTCAAAAGGGTTAAAACCCTAAGCCTAAATGAGATTTTTGGAAAGACAACAAGAAGGATATATGTTGGCAAGCTTTTAGGGGGTTAGTAGAGATGATTTTAGCGGGAAGAAGAATTTCAAAAAGAGAAGCTAAAGTTGCTAAGGATCGACTTGTGATCTTGGATCAAAATTCGGCTAAATGAGGTATAATCTTCGTTTTACTTTTGTAATTGAAGATTTCATGTTATGATAAGTTATAAATGGTCATGTGATATGTGTTATGAAGTTTGATAAGTGTTATGGAATTGGAAGCTCAAAATCCGAAAATGACATATTTAGCCATTTGAAATTGAAATCCAATTTGATCGATAAATTGAATTGTCGCATGTTACCTACTTGGAGAATGTAGTAGCTATAATCAATTGCGGCTTGATATCATATTATGCTACCAATTTGGATTGAAATGGAAATTGAATAAGAATTGGTATTGTTATATACTTTGTGGCCGAAATTGGACTAGTAGTTGTATTAGTTTGTTATTGTTGGTGGGGCGGAATTTTACACGTCTAGTAGGCGTGTAATCCCCTATTGATTAATTGCTTGGATTGTGCCTTAAATGTGGCGTGTTTGGTTATTGTATTCGGCCTTGAAAAAGGTGGCAAAGTGAGTAGAAACAAAGGAAGTGTTGTCCGATTTTCCGTAGAATTTAGTGACTTGCACTTGGACTATTTTACGTTTGAAACTAGAATTTAATAGACGTACTATGGTCATTATAGGTTGACATACTACGTACGACGAAATGGACTTAGCAAGTGGATTAAACCGAAGAGGTATGTGGAACTTTCTTATCTCTTGAGCATGATTAAGTTATAAATGTATAGTACGGTAGACGTCTGATTTTGACAATCTAGTCTATTTGATATCCGTGGCTTATTTTAAAGAGTGTCCAAGTTGTTTGAGTTAGGGAATTAACTCACTTGTTTAAATATTAAGGATATCTTGGTTTTCAAAAGTTAAGAGGCTTTATGTATGTTGAAAGTATTTTAATACTTGTCTTGTGGGAAAATTTAAGTCTCTTGGTTATAAGGAAAGAATGTAAATTGCTAATGTATAAGGCTAGTATAACGGCTTTATGGGAAGTTGGTTAGAATAGCTTTATGGAAAGTTTAAAGAGTGGTTTACTCTAAGTAACTTAAGTATGTTAAGGGACTTGAAGAGTTTTAAAGAATGTGATACTTGTTTCGTTTTAAACGTATAAGTCCCTTGGAAAGGAAATTGTACTTGACTAAGGTATAAAGTGAATATAACGACTTTATGGGGAGTTGGTTATATTGGCTTTATGGAAAGATAAATGGCTTGATTTAATGGAAGGCAATTCGATTTTAAGGCATCAATTGCCTAAGGTTTTATAAGAAAATGAGTCACTGGATTTAGAAACTTAACTTTATTTCTAAGGGTGTTGTGACTTGCCTTGAAATGTAATTTGAACTTGATACTAGGATTTATAGTATCTTGGAAGTTTTCTACCAAAGAGAGTCATTGGTTTTAAAGAATAGAAGTACGTAGTACTTTGGGTTAAATTCCCGGATTTCTATAAAGAACATGTTAGTGCCTTAGGTAAACTAAAATGAGAGTGTTTATAAACAAGAATAATAAGAAGTTAGGGATTTCTTAACTTTCTTATGTATTGTAGGATAAGCCGGTAGTGCTTATGTTATATAGCCGGATTGTGCTAGTGATATATTATTCGTTGCGGGGTCATTCCCCGGGGTTGTGGCATTGCATATTTCCGTGGATTTGCTACCCACGATGCGAGGAATACCTCATGCGAGTCCGTAGGGCTCATGCGGGTGAAATAGTCCCATGCGGGCGTCCGACCTATGCGAGGAATACCTCATGCGAGTCCGTAAGGGCTTATGCGGGTGAAATAGTCCCGCGAGGAATACCTCACGCGGGTCCACGTGATCTACGCGGGTGAAATAGTCCCGTGAATAGGATTTCTTATTGACACTGCGGGCGGTGGTCCGCTTGATCGTGGCGTTCTACTTTATATTGTAAGTATACTCCTATTTACTCTCATTGTTAGTAAGGCACGATTGTCTTGTTAATGAGTTATCATACATGTCTCCATTGATTTTAGACTTATGATTTCATTATAGTACTTTCAGCCACATATTTGGTACATGTTGCATCGACCTCTCGGCTGCGTTCATCGCCGCAGTAGAGTATACGTTGTGATCCTCGCTCTTAGGATCACTGTTCACCGCTGTTGAAGCTCCTTTATTCCGAGGCTTATCCTGGTATTGTCGGTTATTGTACATTCAGGGTATGGCGGGCCCCGTCATGAGTTTTTATTCTTAAGTCCGTAGTCACATTGTGGATTGGGTTGGAAAAAAAAATGTCTTGCTTTATTGATATGGTTTTGAGAAGGTGGCCTTATCGGCTAGCTTTGTTGTTATTTTATGTTTAAGTACTTTATCGGATGTGTATGTTCATTGCTATTCTCGAGGTATACGAAAGGGTGCCAGTGTAGGGCACCGATCGCGTGCCGGTCGGGTCGTGACAAAGTGGTATCGAGCGATTAGTCCTCGGAAAGTGTCTACGCACCGTGTCTAGTAGAGTCTTGATTATCTTTGTCTTGTGAACCACAACTATAATCACGAGGCTGCAGGACATTTAGGATAGGTTTCCATTCTTCTCACTCTAAGATCGTGCGATAAATTTGTATGGTTAGGGTCGTCTCTCCCTAACAAGTTATGATTGTTTGCATACGAGAAAGCGTGATAACCAGGAAGGATTATGTAGATTGCATATCCAGGTTGGTAATGTTTGTAGTATAGTTGGTATTGTGACATACAACTATACAGATTTATGTTTGGGGGTCACATATGTGTTGCCTAGGATGATTTTTGATTACCAGGATTTGGTAAGGACTAAATAAATACCGGGAAGGTATGAGCAGTTAAGGAACTCTCATCAAGGTTTTACGTGCTAATTTGAGATAATTAGGTGATGATGAGTTGTGTGAGAATGTAATGGACCCTTAAGAAGTTAATTAAGAGACTAAGTGGAAGACTATGTTAGCAACTTAAGCTACGTGGTATGCTTAAGGGAATTGTACGGGCGAGATCCGGACAAAGAAAGTATGGTTGTTGTGGTCAAGACAACACGACTATGATTTTACGAGAAGTTTTTGTACCCGGTTACGGGGGCTGATAAGTTAGGCTTGGAGCATGGAAATTGCGAGCCTGAGAATGTGGATAACCACCGAGACCTTAGATATATAAGGCCTTCTCGGGTAGTAAAGTTAAGACAGACCAAGGAAAAGAGTTAAATTCGACGCTGAGTCGAGTTGAGGACCTATTAAGGGTCGCCTCATAGCGTGAAATGAAATGGGATCAGTTGGTAGTAGTCCCGCCACGTGACAGGGTCACGAGGGTGCAAGGCCCAAGTTTAGTTAGTCATTTTACGGGTTCGTGGACGTGTTCCACCGGAACCAGGTTGTGAGAGCCGGAATGGGCCTTGTATTGTTTAATTTAGTAACTCCAGAGATTTGAGGCCCGAAACAGTATGAAGGCTATGTACGTACGCTAGAATAAGTTTGGGAGTACGGGAAGAGTACGACCAATGAAAAAGAGAGCAACCAAGTGTAAAGAAATAAAGCCAGAATCTATGAAAACCTTTCGAGGTGACTACACCCGTGAGTGTTGCGTGGTAGCTGAGCGGTTAGATAATAATTGCCGGTAACGATAAAGTCGTTGGACCCAGCAGAGCTGTTATGACAGACATTGAGGTCATTATGAGTACGGGCTAGTTGGCCTCTGGTTATGCCAACGTGGACTACGGAGAGAGATTGATTCGGTACCAATATCCCGGTAAGCCGGTTATCGAGTGAAAAGGAAGAGAAGTGGTGGTAACCAGTGAATTATCCATCCTTCTTGGACAACATTGTTTTTAAATAAGTCTATGTGACTTGTTCACTTGAGGTAAATTAATGCAGAAAGTTAGTAATAATAGAGTTTGAAGGAATTTATGTTAAGTGCCCTTGGAGGTACTTGGAGTTGGTTTGGTGTGGCGGTCAGGGCCACGACCTTCCGGATAATTTCAGGAAAATGTACAAGGCAAGAATAAAATAAGTATGAGTCTTTGCCGTGAAAGTGAGGCATCTTTGGTAGGTTTTGAAAATCTACATGACTTTAAGGCGGTGCGTGACGATTAGACATTTACTGGACCGCAAGAGGACCCTGTGATTAGGGTTGTGACTCCAAGGAAAGTTTAAGAAAGGGAGATAAGTTCTCTCCCCCACGTAAAAGGACAGTCTTACGTATTATGGGGTTGTGCGTACCCATGTCGTTAGACGAAGGATAGGAGACTGGTAAGGTCTCCAGTATCGTCATGCCATAGGTTACAGTTGTGGATAACTGTGGGAAAAATGTTATGATTGGGGTAATTAAGAACGACGTTACGAAATGGTCGAGGAAGTGTCGTAAAGAAAAAAAAATGCAGGTAGTACGCATATATGAAACTGTACTATTATGAATCAAGATAGAAATACTTTTGCTAAGATTAAGCATAAGGTAAGGTTATGACCAGGAGGATAAAAGAGAATACGACTATGGTTATGTAAGTTGCACGAGATATGATCACCCCAGACTAGTGTAAAGACCATTAGTAATTAATTGGAAGTAAGAACATTTCGAGGAAATGTGGTAACACCTAGCTATAGGCTCTACAACTGGGAAAGGAAAATCGGGTTACTACTTGACGAGATCAAGGAAATCTTTCCCCCCCCCAAATGTGATTGACAGTAAGTCTTAGCCGTGAGGCAAGCAAAGGAATCAAATCTATGTTTAATGACCAAGTTGGTTGCAACAGAGAAAAGGAAAGCAGAACCATAATGAGATTAATGACACGAATATTTCGCAAGTATGAGAAAGGTTTCCAGTTATTGGAAGATAAGTCGACTCGACTACAGTTCTAACTCCTCCTGAAAGACTAGAGGGTTAGGTTATTATGATAACACGTTGGGTGTTGGGCTAGGTTGTGTGCTGACGCAACCCGATAAGGATAGAGCCTATATTTTTAGGTAGTTAGGGAAGCGGGGAAAGGAAATTACGCCACTCACGATTTAGAGATGGCGGTTAAATCATGCCTTGAAGATTTGGGGACATGAGGTATATACGGACTTCATGTGGATATTTTTGCACCACAAAAGCCTCAGATATCTGATCGAGGCGAGAATTTGCGGCGAAATGGTGGTTAGAGTTACTCAAGAATTGTGATATTGATATCTATACCATCAGGGAAAGCCAAGCGATTCTGATTACTCTTTGTCGTGGATCTAAGGGTAGTCTGCCGGATGGGCAGCCAGATAGACAGGACGTGGTCCGTGAGATTCTTCAGTTACCGAGCCTAGGGGTTCGATTATTTGTTTCCAAGGTTAATGAAGTTTAGATCCGAGAGGTTGCCGAGTCTTCCGTCGTTGAGAAGGTAAAGAGGCGACAGTATGAGGATCCCGTTATGATACGGTATCGAGATACGACTCTCCGAGGAGAGAAGAGCCTGTTTGAGTAGCACCAGATGGGGTGCTGTGAGATGAGGATAGATTGCGTGTACCCAGTGCTGCAGGACTAGTCAGCAGGTTTTAGGGGAGGCACGCAGTGCTTATTGCTCTAATTGTTTGGGGCCGACTAAGTCGTGTCGTGCCCTCAGATGTATGTAGGGGTTGTAAAAGAAGACTATGTCGCTATTTATAAGTCTGACTCCGAAAGAACATTCGGGGACGAATGTTTCTAAGGGGGGAAGAATGTTACACCCCGTAACTCCAAGAGGATGAGATGAGAACGTACGAAAGGAAATAAGATTCGAAGTTGGAAAAAAAGAAAAAAATATTAAGTTGGCAAAATATTTTTGGACAGTTTTTCAATCAACTTGGAAGCAGTATATATCCTAGTATAATTGGAGTTTTTAGGTGTTTCAAAATCCTAATATGAAGTTCATTGAGTCTAGTTTCCAACGCAACAAACCTCTCGTCGATAGGACATCGGAGTAGAAAGTTATGGACGTTACAAGATCGGCTGACAGAGCAGACGGTCAGGCCGCGGCGCAGGATCTGTGCCGGGCGCCGGAAAGCCTGAAATTTGTCTGATATTGCAGCGCCGCGGCTCCGGACTGCAGGGCGCGCCGAGGCGGGTTTTTTGCGGAAATAGGGTAAAAATAGAAGATATTTATTGTAAAGGACCCATGGGTGGGTGACAAGTGTCCCCCCAACTTGTGGAACAAGATAAAGACTATAAAAGACAAGTCTTGCTAGATTAAAATCATTTTGCAAGACTTCACCCAATTTTTCTCTTCTCTTCTCTCTCAAAAGGGTTAAAACCCTAAGCCTAAATGAGATTTTTGGAAAGACAACAAGAAGGATATATGTTGGCAAGCTTTTAGGGGGTTAGTAGAGATGATTTTAGCGGGAAGAAGAATTTCAAAAAGAGAAGCTAAAGTTGCTAAGGATCGACTTGTGATCTTGGATCAAAATTCGGCTAAATGAGGTATAATCTTCGTTTTACTTTTGTAATTGAAGATTTCATGTTATGATAAGTTATAAATGGTCATGTGATATGTGTTATGAAGTTTGATAAGTGTTATGGAATTGGAAGCTCAAAATCCGAAAATGACATATTTAGCCATTTGAAATTGAAATCCAATTTGATCGATAAATTGAATTGTCGCATGTTACCTACTTGGAGAATGTAGTAGCTATAATCAATTGCGGCTTGATATCATATTATGCTACCAATTTGGATTGAAATGGAAATTGAATAAGAATTGGTATTGTTATATACTTTGTGGCCGAAATTGGACTAGTAGTTGTATTAGTTTGTTATTGTTGGTGGGCGGAATTTTACACGTCTAGTAGGCGTGTAATCCCCTATTGATTAATTGCTTGGATTGTGCCTTAAATGTGGCGTGTTTGGTTATTGTATTCGGCCTTGAAAAAGGTGGCAAAGTGAGTAGAAACAAAGGAAGTGTTGTCCGATTTTCCGTAGAATTTAGTGACTTGCACTTGGACTATTTTACGTTTGAAACTAGAATTTAATAGACGTACTATGGTCATTATAGGTTGACATACTACGTACGACGAAATGGACTTAGCAAGTGGATTAAACCGAAGAGGTATGTGGAACTTTCTTATCTCTTGAGCATGATTAAGTTATAAATGTATAGTACGGTGACGTCTGAGATTTTGACAATCTAGTCTATTTGATATCCTTGGCTTATTTTAAAGAATGTCCAAGTTGTTTGAGTTAGGGAATTAACTCACTTGTTTAAATATTAAGGATATCTTGGTTTTCAAAAGTTAAGAGGCTTTATGTATGTTGAAAGTATTTTAATACTTGTCTTGTGGGAAAATTTAAGTCTCTTGGTTATAAGGAAAGAATGTAAATTGCTAATGTATAAGGCTAGTATAACGGCTTTATGGGAAGTTGGTTAGAATAGCTTTATGGAAAGTTTAAAGAGTGGTTTACTCTAAGTAACTTAAGTATGTTAAGGGACTTGAAGAGTTTTAAGAATGTGATACTTGTTTCGTTTTAAACGTATAAGTCCTTGGAAAGGAAATTGTACTTGACTAAGGTATAAAGTGAATATAACGACTTTATGGGAGTTGGTTATATTGGCTTTATGGAAAGATAAATGGCTTGATTTAATGGAAGGCAATTCGATTTTAAGGCATCAATTGCCTAAGGTTTTATAAGAAAATGAGTCACTGGATTTAGAAACTTAACTTTATTTCTAAGGGTGTTGTGACTTGCCTTGAAATGTAATTTGAACTTGATACTAGGATTTATAGTATCTTGGAAGTTTTCTACCAAAGAGAGTCATTGGTTTTAAAGAATAGAAGTACGTAGTACTTTGGGTTAAATTCCCGGATTTCTATAAAGAACATGTTAGTGCCTTAGGTAAACTAAAATGAGAGTGTTTATAAACAAGAATAATAAGAAGTTAGGGGATTTCTTAACTTTCTTATGTATTGTAGGATAAGCCGGTAGTGCTTATGTTATATAGCCGGATTGTGCTAGTGATATATTATTCGTTGCGGTCATTCCGGGGTTGTGGCATTGCATATTTCCGTGGATTTGCTACCCACGATGCGAGGAATACCTCATGCGAGTCCGTAGGGCTCATGCGGGTGAAATAGTCCCATGCGGGCGGGTCCAGCCTATGCGAGGAATACCTCATGCGAGTCCGTAAGGGCTTATGCGGGTGAAATAGTCCCATGCGAGGAATACCTCACGCGGGTCCACGTGATCTATGCGGGTGAAATAGTCCCAGGAATAGGATTGCTTATTGACACTGCGGGCAGGTGGTCCTGCTTTGATCGTGAGCGTTCCTACTTTATATTGTAAGTATACTCCTATTTACTCTCATTGTTAGTAAGGCACAGTGTACTGTTAATTGAGTTATCATACATGTCTCCAGTTGATTTTAGACTTATGATTTCATTATAGTACTTTCAGTTTCACATATTTGGTACATGTTGTACTGACCTCCTTCGGGGGGCTGCGTTCATGCCGCAGGTAGAGTACATGTTGCTGATCCTCGCTCTTAGGATCACTGTTCAGCTGTTGAGAAGCTCTCCTATTAGGAGGCTTATCCACAGTATTGTCGGTTATTGTACATTCGAGGTATGGCGGGCCCGTCACTTGAGTTTTTATTCTTAGAGGTCTGTAGTCACATTGTGGATTGGGTTGGAAAAAAAAATGTACTGTTTTATTGATATGGTTTTCAGAAGGTGGCCTTATCGGCTAGCCTGTTGTTATTTTATGTTTAAGTACTTTATCAGATGTGTATGTTCCGCTGCTATTCTCTGAGGTATACCGAAAGGGGTGCCCAGGTAGGGCACCAGTCGCGTGCCCGGGGTCGGGTCGTGACAATAAATCTCTTCTTATCAACCTTTTATAAGGCTAATAAACCAACTTCCCATAAAGTTGTTATATTAACCCTATACTTTAGGGAAAAAATCATATTTTTCCCTTAACCAAGGGACTTATACTTCTTAAAACAAAACAAGTCTTTATATACTTAAAACAAGTAAGAATACTAAATCTTGTACGTCTACCGTACTACATAGATACAACTACTCATGCTCAAGAGATAGGAAAACTTCACATACCTCTTCGGTCAATCCACTTGCTAAGTCCAAACTACCGCAAGTAATAAGTCAACCTATAACAACCATGATACGTTTATTAACCTCTAATTTCAATGTAGAAATAATCTAAGTTCAAAGCCCCTAAATTCTATGAAAAATTGGGCCGCATTTCCTTTGTTTCTACATACTTTGCCACCTTTCTCAAGCCCGAATTCAACATCCAAATGCCACATTTAAGGCTCAACAATCCAAACATATCAAAGGGGATTACACACCTAAACTTGGGTGTGTAAAATTCTGCCCCAAAAGGTACAACAATTCACTTAACAATTCTAAGGTAGTTTTTAGGCTACAACATGCTCATAATATCTTCTTAACCAATTCCTTCACATTCAAACCATATTTATTACATGTAATGACTCTAAGTGCATTATTTACTACTACAAATCCCTTCTTATTCACATGCAACATTAATACTAGCTACAAGAGAAGAAATGTTACCTTTGGAGCTTTAGCCAAAACTATTCCAACAACTTTGCTAGCCTCCTTTCCAATAATACCACCACAACAACTACTACAAGCTAGCCACAAGCTTCCTTCTTAACTTTTTTGATTTTTCCTAGGCTTTGAATTCCTCTTGGAATTTTAGAGAGAAGTGGGAGCTTAAGCTTAGAGAGAGAGAGAGAGTTTAGAAAGATGACCAAGTCTTCAAGACTTGGTCAATATAAGGAATGCAAGAAATCAGATGGGGGCACTTTTCACCCTCCCATGGCCTTTTAAAAGAGAAATCTGATTTTTCTAAGTTTTTCCGCGAAATCCCGCCTGCGCCATGCCCGACTCGGCCATGCGTACTGAAACCTCTGCGGACTTTCGAACTTCCGCGCCAGCTTCGCTTCCCAGCGGCTCAGAATTCAGCGACCCCTCAGTATATCCGGCGCCGCGGCCCTGCATCCGGCGCCGCGGCCCTGTCGCCTTTGCCCGAAACACATTTCTGTCCGACTGCGCACTGAACTTGTAACTCCCATAACTTCCTACTCCGATGTCCTATCGATGAACGGTTGGTTGCGTTGGAAACTAGACTCAACGAACTATGCACTAGGCCTTTGAAATACTTAGGAACTCTCAATGTACCGGGTCATAACCCGCCTCAAAGTTGACTAAAACCCGTCCGGAATAATCCGTCAACCTATCTTTTGAAAATTTTAAGTCTTACATGCTTTCGTACGCTCTCATACGTAGGGTCAGAACTACGGGGTATAACACAATCAATGACCAATCACCAAACCAAGTCACGTTATCACACAATAATATATCAATATATGGAATAAATGTATGAATGAAGATGTTGTAAGGTACCTTTCTCAACCTAGTATACAATACATCACAATTTTATTATGATTCGTACACCCATGGGGGGCCCGCGAAGTTTATATACCACTCTTAGCTAGCCAAAATTCTACACACGAATCTGACTAGAGCCTAAGACTCATATTTTTAGCCTTATCATGTTGCAGACGTGCAACTCCGCTCCCCGCGTATCAATATCATCTCAATGTGCCATAATCTCATAGTATTCTTACCTTTCCGGCCTCTTGGACCCACAATATATCCATACCAATCTCATACCAATATCATAGAATCATGAGTGTATGAATCTAAATGATAATACAAGGCAAGATATCATGATATAATGAGATGCAATTAAGTAGAGAGATGACATGCCACATTCTTTCACGATTCAACAACATATTTGCATAATCCAAGTTAGAATCATAATATCTTATCGAAAACATGTGTGATGAGTAAACAAAAAAATATCAAATATGGAGGCAATCCCAAATAAACAGCAGTCGGAACCTACATAAGATTAATTCCCCAAACTGATACAATCCATCTTGTGGAAGATACAGATTCAAACAACAAAAATATGGAAACTAAAATAACAAGAAATTGGGGATGAGAATTGAAGAAATTGATATGAGAATAGAGGGATAGAAGCAAGACTCAAAGAGTAATGATTCTATGGGCAAACTTAGGTATGTGAAACCTAAATCCTCATAATTGGAATCAACCCTAAGAACTTATACTCTTTGATCTTCAACAAAGAGTAATTCAAATGAATCCACAAATGAACAACTCTTTATGAAAATCAATGGAAAGAGTTTCAATAACCAACAATGGAATCCACCGTAATTAAATTTAACTAATCACTAAATTAACACTACACTACACTAAACTACCATACTAAATATCACTCTTTAAGAGTATTCATCTCAGATCATTCAAAACTTCGTAATGAAATGACTAAGTATGATATTTATACTAAACAAGCTAAATAAGACTAGACTAGTTATTACAATAATACTCTTAATGAAGTAAGGGTCTTGTTTGGTAGTCTTCTTTATGGATGATGGCTTGAATTTAGAAAATAGCCTATTTGCATGGCTAACCAACAGTGTTCCCCTCTATCTTATCTCTACTCCACACGACAAAACAATCATCCATACGTCTCCCCTATGAAGTTCCTCAAAGGTCTCCAAAGCCTCTCTTTGCATCAACATGGATTGTAGGGCTTAACGTTTCTTAGCTCGGCCTCGAGTGAGGCAATTTGAATCATGTGTGCTCCTCAGGATCGTATCATCCTCCCCTTCTTGAAAAGGTTTCGTCCTCGAATCCGTACCTTGCAATACATAGAAGAGTATAAGTGCATATCCTCGCACATAACAAACAATGTAATCATTATAAGGCAAATGATAATACCTAAAGTAAGAAAAACATGCAACCAACACACTAAATGGCTCACTTTTATTATATAACCAAGCATCATAAGGATCTCGAAAGACTATGTATCTTAAAAATGCCCAAGACACTTGGCTATTCAAGACATGCTGACAAAAGGGTAAATTAAAGAACCCAATGCATTTAGGAAAACAAACATGCAAGTTCTCATTGGTCCTAGCATTCAAGAAGCACATATCTTCCCTTAAGTCAAGAAATAAGTGATCTCCCTCACGGCTAAGTGCAACATCACAAACAAAACCAATCCAAGCCAAGAGTCTAATTATTGCACTAGCCCATCCCAAGAAAGGATCCACTATCAAGTCAACATCGGGGTAAAATACAAAGATATCCCCCACACTATTTTGCTCACATTCTCCATGTAAGCCCAACATAAAATTAAGTAATAACACTAGTAAATAATCACATGAATGACTAGAAGTGTTACTACCATATTCATCACACAAAGAAATTACCCCCATGGCTTTAGAAAGCCCAATAATAAGCATGAGCCATGAATAAGTTAATCACATAATTGAGTTCATCAAGAGAAAGAGTTTTACCTTTAAGCTCATCGATCATATGTCAAGCTTTGAATAACATCTCCTTCTCCTTTAGGTTAGAAGATCTAGCATAGTCCTTCTAAAAAGTATGTTTTTTCCTTCCAAATCTCTCTCATTTTTTAAAGAGCACTCTTCACTTTCGAAAGCTTTTTCCAAACACGGAGTTAGTCCATCAAGTGGGCCACAAACCCTCAAGAAGGACTTTCCATCATCGGGGAGGGCATCATCCTCCCATAGTGGATTACTAAATACTTTGTAGCCTCAAAGGTGGCTACATGTTCATCATCACAACACATACCACTATGCACCTCATTTTCACTAGTCATGTCATCATCAAATAAGACATTATCTTTAAAGAGAGAATAATCAATGAATGATGAGGATTGCCAACATGTAATTTCACTCCCATAAAGAAAATTATCATTTTTCAAAGCATTTTTCAGTCCATGAATATCCACATGATCAACTATATCAATATCTTCACTATTTTGAGGTTCATTAAGCAAATCATAAAAATTCTCAATTAGTGGGTTATCATAACAATTAAGTTGATCAAAGGAAATATCCACACTAGATGGTCCGGTCATCAATAAGATCAACTAGTGTGTGAGCAATCTCAACACCTGACAATGAATAAACACTTTTATCATATGTGTCAACACTAGGTGAACACAAATTGATCTCATAAAAATAATCAATTCGATCATCAAAAGGACCAACTAGTTTTGGAACACCAATATCAACAACATTGTCAATAATCATTAAAGAATTATGCTCACAGCATGGTAAAGACTCACTAAGTTCACATAAGGAAAATCTATCATTCTCACTCAAGTCAACAACATGAACATTCACATTAATTGAAGTGTCGAGATTAGCTATTTTACCTTGAAATTCATACAAAGTATCCCTTTTACCGTGGTTTTCAATGGTGGAGCATATTTGCTATTTTGGGAAGCCTTTAACTACCCCATGAGCTTTAAAAGTTGAGGTTCATCTTTCAGTTTGCTTCCAAGAATAACTGCACCATTATCAAGACAAATAGGAAAGAAGGAAAAGTTACATGAATTAGAATTGGGTTGTGATAATCCTCTCATATCACTCCACACAACCTCTCTTTTTTCCTCTATACAGTTGTCACTTTTCCCTCCCTTACTCCTCTCAATTTTTTTTCTCTCAATTTCATGGGAGTTGGGGCAAGTGCTAAGAATCTCATGTGAAGAATTTGGTGAACCTTTCACTTCTTCTTCCCCTTTGGCTTCACTTGCATTCGCTTCGAGATTAGGATTCATGGATGGAAATAGATGTTTTCCAATAGCATCCACTATGCACTTGTATCATTCATGCTAATATGGAATCCTATGTTCTTGGAACCAAGAATATCCTAAATATATGTGACAAGTATCCATGGGAAGCACATCACACCAAATTTCCTCTTGGTACTCACAATGTTTAATGAATGCCTTCACTTTCCTATCAACTCAATACCCTCCCTCATCATAACAAGGATATCGTCTCATCACACAAGGTATCCTCAAGAATTCAACCACATGAGGGGTGATGAAGTTTGTATAACAATCATCATCAAGCACAAGAGAGAATTCCGCACATCCACAAACATTCACCTAGGTTTTGATAGTTCCCCTCTTTGGATCAATCCCTTCTTGATACATTAGGTTCTCTTTACTCCCAATGCATATCGATGTTTCCCTCCTACCTTCAACATCATATCCATATTGAGAACATGGCACATTTGTATTAGGATAATGAACATAAGACATTGTACTTCTTGAAGTAGGAAATGTACACTCTCTTTTCCTCTAGGATGACTTTTACCCTCTCCAACCCACACACTTATACCATCTCGCTTAGTATAGGAAGTATCACGAGGTGATGCACGTGAATATCCTCTAGAAAATTCTTCACAAGGTTCACACTCAAGTCCACTACTCTTACGGTCATTTTCACCACAAAGTGCATAACCACTCGATTCATGTTCACTACAACTCCCTATTTCGTGCGACTTTTCATAAATTGATTCATGAGGTATGTGTGAGAAAGAACTATACCTCAAGTCACCTCCATATCCGTGGTGTGTAGTATGATGATCTTCATAACCATCGTCTTCACCATAAGACTCTTCATTAGGCTCTTCTACTCTCTCATCTTGTTCATAAGATCTATGAGATTCATTTACCTCATATTCGCCTCCAGAGTAGTGCTCTTCACCATCATATGGTTCATCATTATAGTGACTACCATAGTCTCTATATGCTCCATCATCATCATGGTCATAACCTCCGTCACTAGAGCCATAGCCTCCAATATCATCATCACAAGATCCCGAAGTGACAAACTGTTACACCTCGTAGTTTTAAGGCGATAATTAAGAACATAATTAAGATAATAAGATCCGAATATTGGAAATACAGTATACTTACATATGTTAATACAGAAATTAGTATACAATGATGTGATTCCGGAATAATTTCCGAATACTACGAGTGTGACGCTGGGGAACTTATTATGATAGTTGTATATTCCCGTAATTGACTACTGTCGTATTATAGAATATGATATTGAGAATACGAGGTCTTATGAAGTTTTCAAGGTTTAGAAGAAGTGAGAACTAAGTTTAATTTTTAATAAAACATGAGACAATGTGCAAGACTTTATTTTTATTTTCAGTACTTGTGCAAAATAAGGAAGATCAGCCCACTTAAAACCTTGTAATCTTTCATTCTTAACCCTTAATTCAAACACTCCTCTCTTCTTTCTCATCCCCCCCCCCCCCCCAACCGAAACCAACACCCTCCTCCATAGCCAACAAATTAAAGCTTTTTGTTCCTTCTTCCTAGCCTAAGTTCTTCCACTAATTATAAGCCAAATCTAGCACCCAAAACAGTGGCAAAAATGCCACTGCTGGCTGAAACATTTAGCCCAGAAATTCAAATTTTAAGATGAAGTTTTTGGAAGAAAAACATGTAAGAATGATGGATTAAACTTATAGAACACATGCATGTCACTTTGAGTTGAAGAAAGGATGAAAATTGGTGCAAAAGGAATTGGGGCAGTAGACCAAAATTAGGGACTGTTTTGGCTTAAATTTAAGGTAAAAATTCTTATTCTTATGATATAATTGGATTTGAATGTTGTTGTAGTTTAAGGAATGAACTTGTGTTAGGAGAAACTTGGAATTTAAGACAATACATGTGATTGTTGGGTGTTGTAGCCGAAATTGGGGTTGTTTTGTGTACATCAGATTTGTGTGTTGTTGTTGTTGTTATCCTTGTCACTAATTGCATTTTGGAATTGAATGAAATCTTGACATTTTAAGTTATAATTGGTTATATGAAAGTGTTGAAAAGTGGATTGGATTCTAAGAAGTTAAGAAAAGAGTTATGGAGTTATGGCCGAAACTTGCATGAAATTATTGGACATTGTTATGATGTATTAGGGGCTGTTTCGTTAAGGTATAATACTGGAAATATACGTTATGAACATGTATATACGTTGTGGTAATTACTAATACATGTCCTAAAGAAATTAAGATATAGAAATGTGTAGAAAGGCTTCACATTTCCCTCTCGTCGTTGCTAGACGTATGACTGTTTTAACATGATTAAAGGGTTGGATGAACATGATAAATAAGTGTATTAGTCACCTTGGTTGTTGTTTTGGTTATATTCCATGAATGAAAAGATGAAGAATGTATAATGGTAGCATATATGGAATATTTGGGATTGTTTTGGTTATACCTTCAAGTTGCATCTTGTTATTTGGTATAGTTGGCTGAGTTTGTAAATTGTGGATGTGCACAGAAATAGGGGAAGTGCTGCCCAAATTTTTATAGAAAAGAAAGCAAGTTATCAGTCAATTATAACGTATGCTAGTAATCGTAAGGTTAATGGACATGTTACTATTATTATAGGTTGAAGTGCTAGTCAAGGCGTATTTAGACTAATTGAGTTGGTTAGTTCGTCAATAAGGTATGTAAAACTCTTTTTTCTTTCTTTCTTTTGGCATGATTTATATAAAATGAGTGTACGGCGGACGTACATGATTTCTACATAGTCTAACTCCTAAAGATATTTGTTATGAGAAGTGCCTTTGATTTTTACAGTAAAAGTTCATTTTAATAATTTCATTGAGAGTCAAATGATGATTTAAATTGCATATGGTTGCTCATGATATCTACTCGTGCAAAGTGTTATTATTCCACTTCACCGCCCGTCGGTAAATGATTCGCGTACGATTCCTTGCATTATTTCACTGCGTCCCTCGCTAGAGGGTCGGGCAGTCTATGTATACATGGTGCAGGTACATATACCCAAGATAGTATATTTCACCGCGTCCTTCGCTAGAGGGCCGGGCAGTTTATGTATGTATGTATGATGCGGGTACAAATACCCAAGATAGTATATTTATATACATGATGATTACATGGACAGACATTCATGATTTTGATATGACTCTCATATCAAAATAAGGCATATTTGACTCTCATTTTTATATATGACACAGTTGGATTTGGTATTTGATTATCATACTTGTCTCATGTTATCTTTTGGCCGGTTGTGATTATCTATTTTGGTACTTTATGTTTCGTATACTCGGTACATTCTTTCGTACTGACCCCCTTTTCTCGGAGGGGGGGGGGGGGGGCTGCGTTCATGCCTGCATGTACATGTGCTCAGTTTGGTGATCCTCCAGTCTAGGATTCCTGTTCAGCGGTTTGGAGAGCTCCATTGATTCGGAGCTTAGTCATTTTGGTACAGAACCTTATTTTTGACTTGTGCGTATTTAGGGGCACGACGGGGCCCTGTCCCGTCATATTTCATTATCGTACTCTTAGAGGTCTGTAGACTGTTGTGAGTTGTACGTATGCGGATTGTCAACCTGTTTTGGTCATCTGCGTTGTTGTACTCTATTTTGGGATGTTCCCGCATATAAGTGATACTATATGGTGGCAGCCTTGTCGTCTTGCCTATTTTATTATGTTGGCTAGTTGTGACTCGCCAGGAGACAGGTACATTCGTGTGTAAAGATAGCCTTGTCGGCTTGCCTATTTTGCTATATAGCGTGTGATACAGTTTTCCCCATTTGTCCTTGGTGTCAGTTGGATTATGTGTGACAGGTCAGTATAATGACGTCCAATTAGGGCGTCATGCTCACGGTCCGTCGGGTCGAGTCGTGACATAAACGATGGTCGTAACCTCCGTCACTAGAGCCATATCCTCCCATATCATCATCACATGATCTTGAAGTGATAAACGACATGTTTCCTTATAACTCCTCTCCTTATGACCTTCTTCGTGTACCTATAAAATGAGTAAACAAGTTAGTAGCAAAAGCTCCTCACACCACTCATATTTGCACTCAAGCCTTATCATAACCTAATGATTCTTCCAAAGTTGGTATAGAAACCAATTGTCCAATCAATTCACACGGTTGCTAAGCTTTGTGGAAGAATATATTCTTGTTTAAGGAACGATGGACGACTCAAAACAAACAGACAAGAGCCAAGCAACTCACAACGAAATAAAAGAGAAAAGCACAAAAAAAATTGGCATGAAATGAAAATCCGGACTCAAGAACTAGTTAACAATCAAGTAAGAATAATTACTAATTATTAATTAGCTTAGAAATTAAAGAAATGAGAAGAAAGAAGAAAAATCGAATTTCAACACTTAGATTTTGTTTTTGGAAATTCGGGATGAAAAGTGATGAAATTCAAGAATTAATTAGCAAACAAGTAGGTTTAATTACTTGTTGTTAATTAATTGTAAGTATTAAGTATTATGAATAGGATAAGAAATTAAACCGGAAGAAATTTGAATGACTTGGGGCAATTTTGAGCCTTTTTGGTGCTATAGCACTCTTAAGGCACTTGGAAAAAAATAAGTGTCAAAGTTCACTCTCTGAAACTGGACCCCACGCGCCAACAGGGCGCGATTGGGCGTGGGTTGCTGACGTGGTTGCTGTGTTTTTAAAAAAAAATCAGAAATTAGACTGATTTCCTCTTCTTCTTTTTTTACTTTGGGCCCACAAACACTCTTCAACCTTTGACTTGAAGACTTTTGGATCAAACACACCTCTTTTGAGTCTTTTTAGGAAGATTTGAAGTTCTTCCAGAACACCAAGAACACCAATTTTTCAAACACCTTCAAATCAACTTCAAATTGCACCAAATTTGAATCTACGCTCCCCTTGATGAGTAGAACAAATCACACCGACTTTTGAAGTCAATATCACCTTCCTTCACCAAAACTCATATTCAAGTTTCAAATCTTAAAGGTTCTTCAATGGTAGAATGCTCAAAACACTTCAAAATTGAACGAAACTCGAAATTTAGGTTCAACTAACACTAGGGAAAAATATCTAGTGTCAAAACAACAAAATTAACACAATTTTTTCCCTGGAATTTTTGATTTTTTTGTTTTGTTTTGGGGTTTCAAAATAGAAGAACCTAGAATTAAGAATTGTAGATACAATTCTTTAGCCTAAGCTCTGATACCAAATGATACGATCCGACTTGTAAAAGATACAAATTCAAACAATAAAAACGTGGAAACTAAAATAACAAGAAATTGGGGATGAGAATTGAAGAAATTGAGATGAGAATAGAGGGATAGAAGCAAGACCCAAAGAGTAATAATTCTATGGACAAACTTAGGTATGTGAAACCTAAATCATTCTAATTGGAATCAACCCTAAGAACCTATATTATTTGATCTTCAACAAAGAGTAATTCAAATGAATCCACAAATGAACAACTTTATATGAAAATCAATCGAAAGAGTTTCAGTAACCAACAATGGAATGCACCATAATTAACTATCACTAATCACTAAATTAACACTATACTAAACTAACATACTAACTATCACTCTTTAAGAGTATTCATCTCACATCATCCAAAACTTCGTAATGAAATGACCAAGTATGATATTTATAATAAACAAGCTAAAGAAGACTAGACTAGTTATTACAATAATACCCTTGTGAAGTAAGAGCCTTGTTTGGTAGTCTTCTTTATGGATGATGACTTGAATTTAGAAAATAGTCTCTTTACATGGCTAACCACCATCGTTCCCCTTCATATCATCTACACCCCACACGACTAAGCAATCATCCATACGTCTCCCCTATGAAGTTCTTCAAAGGTCTCCAAAGTCTCTCTTTGCACAACATGGCTTGTAGGGCTTGAAGTTTCTTAGCTCGGCCCCGAGTGAAGCAATTTGAATCATGTGTGCTCATCGGGATCGTATCACAAACATACCCATCATCATAGTTCAACACTGGTACCCACTCAAATGTTAATCACAACCGGCTGAGTGAGACCCCCAAACACGCTCAATACCCTTAAATATTTATAACTAATTATGTAATTCTATTGAAATTTTGAAAAACAAAACCATAACCTACCTCAATGCTGAGCAGGAGCCACGAATGGTCGATCCTCAATTCGCATTTCTCACTTGAGTTTCAATAATTATAAAAAGAACTTTCTAGTTCACTCAGAAAAGAATGATCATTGCCAATCTCAAAAATATGATTATTACGGTCTTTGTTGGCCGTTGTTTTGGTCGAGCACTCTCTTTTCTTTGTCCAATTTCGTCTTACCAAACAAGACTGACTTCTTACCAACCCGCGAAGGGTTTTGAGGCTGGACCAGGTACGAAGAATGAATCTATATCTGTGCACGGAAGTTGCGGTCCGGCGGCCGCTCAATTGTTCGAGCACAATGAAGTGGTGTTGGTTCCGATTCGACAAAGGTAGAATGCCTGGTCGAAGGTCCAGTACAGTAGGTAGCAGGCGTGTTCGTTTTGGCTCCCGAGTGAGAACGATAAATAGGCGATGCACCATCCTTGCTGTGCGAAAGCCGTTGCGCAACAAGTAACGACTCACTAGCGCGAAAGTCGTTGCGCAACAAGCAGCGGATAAGCGCACTAGCGCGAAAGCCGTTGTGCAACAAGCAGCGGATGAGCGCACTAGCGCGAAAACCATTGCGCGTTATTGTTAGTAACGCGCATCCGTTTTCTTGCTTTAACGCACATTCGTTTTCTTTCTCAGTCACGCACATACGTTTTCATTCGCCAAAGATCTACAAGCCAGGATTCTAGAGAAAGAGATGCTATTAAGGATACTTTAACATAGTATGAAGTAAGGTTAGTGACGGGAACTTAGCTATCTTTTGGTCATTTCTGGGGTTGCTTCCTCTACTAGAATAGGTCCCGAACGCCTCACTTCTCTTACTTTCGGTGCTTATCTTCAATTAGATGATGGTCACCCGCCCTAAGCAAGATCGGTTCAGCAGGCCGATTCACGCATCTTTCGCAGAGTACCAGCGCCAGCCCTGTCGCACCCGTTTTTGACCTCGGGGTCTGAACGGTATCAACAACGTTGCTCTTTGACGCGATTCCCTGGATGGAGCAATAATGCTGATTTTGAGGAGTCGTCACCTAATTAGTTAAGTGAATTAGGACACTTGATTTATTGCAATAAAAATACTGCAATTAATCTCCATTTAATGATCTGCAAAATTAATGAGATTCTGGATCAGAGTTCTTTATTATCCAAAAGGGAAGGGGTTAGGCATCCTTTAAGATCCGCTAACTTGCGGTTATTCGTTCAAACTAGGTAAATTATTTATTGCCTTTTTATTCTACATAATTTAAGCAGTTTTCATAATTTACAATTACAATGGAATGCAATACAGAATAATAAAGCTAAAATCGAATAAAACTCCGGGACATCTTTTAGCCCTTTTTAGGCCTTCTGCACAAGATAATCTCCGGGTACCTGCATAAACACTTAGTAAAAGTGTTAGTAATAGAATAAATAATTTTAAAGCAATGACAAGAATTAATAAGTAAAGCCAAAAATAAATCCGTCTTTGTACAGGGGAGGCCTTGGAAATCAGGCGGAGATTCCTTCATCGACCAATATTGTTAAAAACAATAAAATTGATAAAACCTTCAGATCCGCGCCAAAACAGTAATAGTTTTAAACACGGAGGGCTCAGATATATAAAAAATAAAGTGGGACATCCTAAACAAGTCCGGCTGCGAAAATTCGCCGCCAAATACCGCTTGGTTATCCTGTGTAAGTAGAAGAAATCATTAACGCCCAGAACTCTTCATTTTATTTTATTTTCCGTCTTTGCAACTGTAGAGGCCTCAAAAATCGACGGATAACTTTTTCATTCGCCAGTCAAGTGTAGTATCATGTTCAAAAATCAGTAAAATACCAAGTGTTGTATCATGTTCAAAAATCAGTAAAATAAAGTAACAAAAAGGGGTAAAATCGTCCAAAACCCATATGGAACAATAAAAACAGTAGCAATACCACAAATATAGTAGCAGCGCGATAATGCAACCTTAAAGAAGCAACATATCAACAAAATAATTCAGAAACCAGTGGAAACGAACAACGAATGCTAAAAATAGAGTGTCACCGGAGTTCTAAAGAAAACTCCGGCCAGACCCCTTTATAACAGTGCAGGCTCAAACCAACAAAACTGAAAAACAGCCAACAATGCAAGTATAAAGCCGAAGGAGGTCGCCGGAGTCTTCAAAACTCCGGCAGACACAAAACTCCAAAAGAACAGTCCGAACAAACAACAAATCGGATCCCAAAGAAGATAAATCCGATGGAGTATCAAAATAATAGCCAACAGTAAACAAACGTGACAAAATTCAGTCCATAACCAAGGTCAACCACAGATCCATTCAACAAAAGTATATAACCGTAAGAGAGATGAACAACCATTGTCGCCGGAGTTTTTTTTATTCCGGCCAGACGCGACGCAAAATCAGAAAATCAGTTAACCAAATCACAATATATAATAGCAACAAAAGAGAAATGACCACCGTCTCCACCAGTCGCCGGTGGTCAGCTCCGGCGAGGCAGAGGCGATGCAGCATAAAAAGGGGTTTACGGGGTGACGGTGGTGGTGGTGCTCGCTATGGGACTGCTCCAGTTCATCGGAGCTTGAAGCTCCTCGCCGGAGCAGTGGCGGCGACGGGAGCAGCGAGAAGTGGGTCGACGGGATAAGGGTGACGGGCAGTGGGTTTGTCGGAACAGGACAGCGGGGGAGGGGATCAGGGAGAGTGATGGTGAGGTTAGAAAAATAAGAGTTGAGGGTGAGAATATAGGTGTAGCGGCTGACTAATGTTGTTGTGCGGTTGCCCCCCCTTTTTTGAAGTGTGGGGTAGTGTTTATTATATAGGAGTAGGATTAGGGTTTAGTGTTTTTAGGTTTGGTTTTGGGGGGAAAATAAATGAGTGTTTGAAATTTAAAAATTGGCGGTTGGGCTTATGGAATGATGGACTGGACTGATCCGGATTGTGCCTCAGACTGGACTGGTTTGACAAAATGCAAAACGAGTTAATTATTTAAAAAAAAATATTTAAAAAGATGCAAGATTATTAAAATGCAAATGCCGATGCAATAATAATAAAATACAATATTTAACAAATGTTTAATGTCTAATTAAAAATTAAAACGAGATGTCAATTAATTATTTAAAGATATGCAAACATTATTAAAATAAACGACGGTGTAATAATAATAGAAACATAATATTAACAAAGACAAAATGCTTAATTTAAAATAAAAAGAAAAAAAATGTAAAAAATGATGATTAAAATGCGGTGTCCTAAAACACATAAAATTGCAACAAATAACCGAAAAATGAGTCAAAATTGACTGTCAACAGCATGTCCCTCTTTGTACGGAGATGATGGAAGAGTCTTCGGACAAAGATGTTGACTTGTAGCCAATTTTGTCTTGTTTTATAAACTAGAACTCAAAAGTGGGGCCGATGCAGACTCAAAATTGTCCCAGTGTCGAATTATGATGACACTAGGTTGTTGTGAAGCGAAAATAAAAAGCAAAGTTAACGCAGATTTAAAAAATATCCCAGTGTCGAATTATGAGGACACTGAGTTGCTGCGATGCTAAAATTATGGACGGACGAATACCGATTCAAAAATATGTCCCAGTGTCGAATCTTGATGACACTGGGTTACAATTGCGATGAGATACAGGAAAAGACAGGGTGGTTGTTCTCTGAAATGCCTCTAGGGTGTTTGTTCCCGAGGTCAAAATGCAAAGGAAACGAAGATGGCGTCGTTGCATAGACGCGATGCAGATGTTCGTCGTTGCATAAATGAAACATAGTTGAAGCCGTTGCATAGGCTCACATGAAATGGCGTTATTGCATAGACGCGATGCAGATGCTCGTCGTTGCATAGACGAAACATAGATGAAGCCGTTGCATAGGCTTAGATGAAAGGACGTCGTTGCATAGACGCGATGCAGATGCTCATCGTTGCATAGACGAAACATAGATGAAGTCGTTGCATAGGCTTAGATGAAAGGGCGTCATTGCATAGACGTGATGCAGATGTTCGTCGTTGCATAGACGAAACATAGATGAAGCCGTTGCATAGGCTTAGATGAAAGGGCGTCGTTGCATAGACGCGATGCAGATGCTCGTCGTTGCATAGACGAAACATAGATGAAGCCATTGCATAGGCTTAGATGAAATGACGTCGTTGCATAGACACGATGCAGATGCTCGTCGTTGCATAAACGTAACACAGATGAAGCCATTGCATAGGCTTAGATGAAAATGCGTCGTTGCATAGACGCGATGCAGATACTCGTCGTTGCATAGACGAAACATAGATGAATCTGTTGCATAGTCTTAGATGAAAGGGCGTCATTGCATAGACGCGATGCAGATGTTTGTCGTTGCATAGACGAAACATATATGAAGCCATTGCGTAGGCTTAGATGAAAGGGCGTCATTGCATAGACGCGATGTAGATGCTCCTCGTTGCATAGACGAAACATAGATGAAGCCGTTGCATAGGCTTAGATGAAATGTCGTCGTTGCATAGACGCGATGCAGATGTTCGCCGTTGCATAGACGAAATATAGATGAAGCCGTTGCATAGGCTTAAATGAAATGACATCGTTGCACAGACGCGATGCAGATGCCCGTCGTTGCATAGACGAAACATAGATGAAGCCGTTGCATAGACTTACATAAAATGACGTCGTTGCACAGACGCGATGCAGATGCCCGTCGTTGTATAGACGAAACATAGATGAAGCTATTGCCCAGGCTTAGATGAAATGACGTCGTTGCATAGACGCGATGCAGATGCTCGTCGTTGCATAGACGAAACATAGATGAAGCCGTTGCATAGGCTTAAATAAAATGCGTCGTTGCATAGACGCGATACAGATGTTCGTCGTTGCATAGACGAAACATGGATGAAGTCGTTGCATAGGTTTTTATGAAATGCGCCGTTGCATAGACGCGATGCAGATGCTCGTCGTTGCATAGACGAAACACAGATGAAGCCGTTGCATAGGCTTATATGAAATGATGTCGTTGCATAGACGCGATGCAGATGTTCGTCGTTGCATAAACGAAACACAGATGAAGCCGTTGCATGGGCTTACATGAAATGACATCGTTGCATAGACGCGATGCAGATGCTCGTCGTTGCATAGACGAAACACAAGTGAAGCCGTTGCATAGACGCGATGCATATGCTCATCGTTGCATAGACGAAACATAGATGAAGCCGTTACATAGGCTTAGATGAAATGGCGTCGTTGCATAGACGCGATGCATATGCTCGTCGTTGCATAGACGAAACATGAATGAAGCCGTTGCATAGGCTTAGATGAAATGACGTCGTTGCATAGACGCGATGCAGATGCTCGTCGTTGCATAGACGAAACATAGATGAAGTCGTTGCATAGGCTTAGATGAAATGGCGTCGTTGCATAGACGCGATGCAGATGCTCATCGTTGCATAAACGAAACATAGATGAAGCCGTTGCATAAGCTTAGATGAAATAACGTCGTTGCATAGACGCGATGCAGATGTTCGTCGTTGCATAGACGAAACATAGATGAAGCCATTGCATAGGCTTAGATGAAAGGGCGTCGTTGCATAAACGCGATACAGATGTTCGTCGTTGCATAGACGAAACATAGATGAAGCCGTTGCATAGGCTTAGATGAAATGACGTCGTTGCATAGACGCGATGCAGATGTTCGTCGTTGGATAGACGAAACATAGATGAAGCTGTTGCATAGGCTTAGATGAAAGGGCGTCGTTGCATAGAAGCGATGCAGATGCTCGTCGTTGCGTAGACGAAACATGGATGAAGCCGTTGCATAGACTTGTATGAAATGACGTTGTTTTATGGACGTACCTGCTTTGTGACTCGCCTGGGTTTTAGATAACGTCATTGCATAGACGTTGTGTGTTTGTAACCCGCATGGGCTTATTGTTGTGCTCCAGCCTTTGATGATATGAAGATCCTGCACTCAAATAAAACTTAGTGAGTTTCTGGAAAGAAGTGGTTGATTAGCGTCGACTCTGTAGCTTTGGCTCTTGACGCTTGCATTCTTGGTTTGGACTGAAGACCTAGTTGGCCTGTTTTTTTCCTGTCTATTGTCATTTTCTTGCAGTGAATCCTTAAAATGTCCCAGTTTCTGGTAAATGAAGATGTTGAACGTTCAACTAGGTAAGGTTGAGTCTTGATGCTATCAAGGCGATCAGGTAAGCAATTTTTTTTTATCATGAATGAAAAGTTAATGCAAGAATATGGACAATGTACAATTGAGTAGATGAGAATGCAACCCTCAAAATATGCCTCAGTCATGTGTAGGTAGTCATGGATGCAAAACATATGAGGATGCTAAACTCTCCAATGGACAAAATCGAGTCCTGTGCAAAACAAGGAAGAAATATTTCTAATGGTGTGACCGAAGCCAATGTGGCCGCCTACGTATCCCGCAGAGGGAATCAGGTCAAGACGTAGTTCATGCTGTAAAAAATGATTGTACAATTTTCAAAAAATGAAACCGAAGCCAATGTGGCCGCCTACGTATCCCGCTGAGGGAATCAGGTCAAGACGTAGTTCGTGATGCAAAAAAAATGATTGTAATTTTATGTAATATGCATTTTGTTGTTTTTTCTGAAAAAGTGGAGGACATTTTGCTGCAAAAAATGATTGTACAATTTTAAAAAATGAAACCGAAGCCAATGTGGCCGCCTATGTATCCCGCTGAGGGAATCAGGTCAAGACGTAGTTCGTGATGCAAAAAAAATGATTGTAATTTTATGTAATATGCATTTTGTTGTTTTTTCTGAAAAAGTGGAGGACATCATCACATTTTGACTTCAGTTGATACCAACAATTAGTATTGTGCATAAGGATTTTTGTTTATTGCTTTCAGTCTAACCGAGACTGACTCCGGTGTAATTCACACAGCTTCAGATAGTACCTCAGACATACCTGAGTGTCGGCACACCTGCTTGCAGCCAAGGTTTCGAACTACACGTAATCTCACGTTTCAGATGCCCTCACTGAAAGAAAGTCCATCCACATATATATTCCAGTATTTTAAATTTTGGGACGTTTAGAGAAACACACTCACACTCAGAAAGATGTTCAATACATGCAATTGTGATACCATAGGATTGACCGTCATGTAAGTATACACTAATGTGAGAACCCTCAGTATAAGATCATGTAGGGCTTGTCACGGGCTTGTAATGTAGGTTTGGGGGAAGGGATGTATATTATTTGGGTAAAAAGTGACTAATCCTTCCTCGAGCGCTGGACTATGTCCGTGCTTGATATTTGTGCACTTTAATGTTGACCTGCTTTTTTTTTGTCCCAGTTTTTGTATTGACTTCTTTTGAATCTTTCATTTGGAGCCCCTTTTTTTTCGGAGTTATATATTCCCCTTTTTTTATTTTTTTATTTTCTATTATCGGGGCTTTTGATTTCCTCTTTGTGTGAAGTCGTCTCTGCTTTTGTTTTCTTTTCCTTTTGGAACTTTGACAACTTCTGTCTTTGGAAACTTCAGTTAGAATTTTGTCAGTCACTTGCACATTTCTAAAGCACTCAAGGAGGTCGGGCCAAGAGAGGGATAGTGCGTACGCACTCAGAAAGGGTATAGGTGTAATATGTGGTTGTCGAAAGAAATAGGTTTAGGCTCAAAGGGGTGTACTACGAATAATGTTATTTGGTAGGCTGAAAAAGCTCAAACGGGTCAAAGAAGGCCTAGGATCATTTCCTACACCGAGTGTTACTCAGGATTTCGCCTCAACAAACATTCAGGCCAAGTTCTAGATCACAATGCAATGTAATTGAACTTATTCTAAAACTCACCACACAATGCACATGAAACGATGAGGTTGGTTTCGTCCTTATTTTGGAAACACGCAAGACAATGTCATTTACGGGTGTGAATAAGAGGTACCAAAAGAATTTATGGTTTACCACAAAGTCAACCCATACTATTTTTTTTTCTATGCACACTCCTAAATGTGTTGGTATCAACAAAGTCAAACAATAATACTTAAAAAATGTTTTTGTATTTTTGAATAACATTTTTTTTTGTATTTTTGGATAATTGTTTTTTGTATTTTTTGAATAAATAGTAGAACCGAATAGAAATTTCGATCACGTATCCCGAGAGAATCAGTCTTGCGTAGTTCATTCAAATATGTTATAAAATGTATGCTTGGAAAAGAATTTATCAATGAAAGAACAACAATATAAAGCTGTGCAAAACAAATGATTGTCCACTGTGGACGAATGCAAAGTAAAATGAATGTAACGGAAAAATGAATGCCCGAAAATATGATGAATGAGATGCATGAGTGAGAAAAATATGTTTCTTTACTATTATTATTTTTTATTTTTTATTTTTGTGGTGTCGAACCCAAAATGGGTTGCCTACGTATCACATCGTGTGGTGAGAATCAGACACGCGTAGTTCGGGATGATTATGTTGTAAAATGCATGATAAAGAATTATGTAATCGACACAAGACATATCAATTGAATTTGCAAATATGTATAAAGATACAAAATATAGAACCCAGAGCGATGCTTCGTTGAATTTGATATAAGCTGACTTCTTTCCGTCAACATAACTCCAGCTCATTCTTGTGATGATTTTTTTTTTTTTTTTCTTCTTTTTTTTTCTTCTTCCGGCCGCCCTTGACTATTTGCGAGGACGGTCTTCCTGCAAAAAATATGACAAATGGGTGAGAGTAGACAAGTCACAAAAATAATAAAATGTAAGGGCGTGACAATATAGTCAAAGACTCCCCTGATTGGTTCGATCGGACTGGTGGTTGATGCTTCACAAAGTCCAAGTCGCGCTATTCAAGAGTGATTTACGCAGTAGAAGTCCTGATTGCAATGTGACAACAAAAAGTGCAAAAATGCAAATGCTCGAGCCCGGAATCACAAAAGGGTAATTATTGTTTTTTTTTTTAAAAATATGTCCATAATTGAAAGGACAACAATAGTAAACAAAAGCATGCAAATCAAGCGCGCACCCTAATATGCATGGGACCTCTCTTATGCCAGAGGTCGGCCTAAATGCCAGATATGCGAGATTGGGATAAATAAGTCCAAGCCGTTAAACTGCAATGTTTTGTTGGAAATGACGATCAAATGACGGTGCACTTTTTCCAATTTCGGCGTGTCATGACCAGACTTGGATCCGTCTATCATTATCACGCTACACATATATGCTTATTGGTCGTTGGGTTGTGAAACCCGTCGACAATTGGTGAATTCCCTAATTGTGGAGACGATACCAAAGTCCGATCCACCTAAGATGTATGCATGCATGACTAAAAAAATAAAGGGTGGTATAACTCTATCCTAATTTTGCTAAGATTTGATTTACTAGATGCAAGGTTCCCGAGCGGACTACTCGAGCGAGAAGGCTACTGTCACGCCCCGACTTTTCCTAAGTCTTTACTTAGGGCGTGATGGCACCTGGACAATTATTTTCCACCAGGAGCACCATTTAATTCTCTTTATTTAGAAATTTAAACTTATATTCAAATACGGAGCTATTAATAAAAATAACAATAAAGAAATTTGTTTATGACTTTATTGAAAATATAACGCGAGCCCATGCTCGTGCAAATATTGTTTCTACATAGACATACTGACAAATATTATTCTAAGTTGGAAGGGAGACCATTCCACACGGGCATTTCCCGAGACATTGGGCGACATTCGAACTCGACGAGTACCAAGCCCGAAACAATGGACTTGGTATGACAAGAGGCTGCGGGACGATCGCTAGCCTTGGCGTGGAGTCTTTCCTCTATCACGCTTTTCTGAAACATGTTAAATAAAGAGTCAGCCCTACCATCTGAGGCTGAGTGAGAACCTTACCCTGTAATTCAAAGTAACACCACAATATTCCAAGTGCAATCACATTATAACGCAATAAGCATATTGCAAAACATATCAGGTTACAACATTTTTAAATATGCAACAACTCCTCATAGGAAATTCTCAGTTTAACTAACACTTCATTTTATCTCGTATTATACGTTAAGACATTCCCCTGCATTTCCACATGTTTATTACATTTATATATTTATGAACGCGTATTCACTTTTCATATTTATATATAGGTGAACATGTATTCATCTTTCATATTTGTTGCGGCGTGCAACCCGATCCATTATATTTACGTATTTGTAAACACGTATTCACTTTACGTTTTGTTGCGGCGTGCAACCCGATCCATTATGTTTACGTATTTGTGAACGCGTATTCACTTTACGTTTTGTTGCGGCGTGCAACCCGATCCATTATATTTACGTATTTGTGAACACGTATTCACTTTACGTTTTGTTGCGGCGTGCAACCCGATCCATTATGTTTATATTTATATATTTATGTGAACACGTATTCACTTTTCATATTTTTCAGAAGATCGAATAAATAATATTCTCTTTCCCAACATTCTGTCATTCATACTTGTAACGATTATAATTTTTTAACGATAACTCCAACTAAGGTGTTTCTCAAGCGGAAACTAAGGTAAGACGGGGATCTTTCACTGTACCAAATTTCATTTAAAACTACTTTGGGTAACTAACACAAATTTATCCTCAAAACAGCCACATGAAATTTGTTTCGGCAGAATTTTTATTAAACATAACTCAATCTTAGAATAGTCATAACTCCTAATCTGTAAACCCGTTCAAGCCCCATAAAATCTCAAAACGACGAGAACAGAGAGCTACACGTCTCCATGTGAACCATTCTTTCATATTCTGTACCATTTGGTACAGTTTTACACTTTTATTCGCTGCCCTTTCTGGATCTCGATAGATCCGAGGCAGAAACTTTAAACAGCGATAACTCTCAATCCGTAAGTCTGATAGACCTCCGTAAGGTCTCAAAATGTCCAAAACAGAGAGATATAGAACTTTAATTTAGCACCAATTTTCATATTTCCCACGTATTAGTACAATTTTACGTTTCAACGTCCTGCCCTTCTGGATTCCGATGAATCCGAGGCAGCAACTTCAAACTACAATAACTCTCAACTCGTAAGTCCGTTTTAACAACTCTTTATCTATATTTGTCCGTAACAGATATATTTACAACCATGTAAATTTTAATATAATTCTAATAAGTAAAACTCAATAAAAACAGTCTGTAATTATGCCTTTCCGAATTTCGGCCAAATCTAAGGCAGGAACTTTGCACTAAGATAACTTTCAAACCGTATGTCCATTTTACCTCATTTTTGGTTATATATGATCATAGTAGAGAGGTGTACCATTATTCCGAATTTCATCAAATTCTAACAATTATAACTCAGTGAAATCAGTTCGTAACTATGCCTTTCCGAATTTCGGCCAAATCTAAGGCAGGAACTTTGAACTATGATAACTTTCAAACCGTATGTCCATTTTACCTCATTTTTTGTTCTATATGATCATAGTAGAGAGGTGTACCATTCTTCCGAATTTCATCAAATTCTAACAATTATAACTCAGTGAAATCAGTTCGTAAAGTTCATGACGCAACTAGTTGTTTAAACAATCAAAAGCTCATTATTTATTTTCAACACTCAATTTTTATTCTAACATGTATTGAACTTAAAATAAAGGATGTTACCAAGAATTTCTGAGTGAGAAAACTCACCTTGTAAGTGTGAAGATTATTGTTGTGTGGTTGCTAAAATTATTCTTACTCTCTAGTATTTTGCTTCTTGTTCTTCTTGCCCTCTTGGTATTTTTTTCCTCTTCTTTTCACTTGTTTTTTTCTGATTTTCTAACCTTTATGTTATGTACTTTGTTTGTGTGTAAATACAATGTATAAGTGGAGAGTTTTCTATAACCTATGGGAGGTGGAATGACAAGAGTTGGAGGGGAAATTAAAAGGGGGGAGGGGGGGGGGGGAAGCAAAGGACGTTGCATGCTGCAATTCCATTTCTTTTTTTTTTCTTTTTTTTTTGTTTTTCTTTTGTTTTTTTTTTGTTTTCTTATTTTCATTCCATCTATCTATTTATCCAACTTTAACACTAACTCTATCCCATGCAATTTATTCTTTGTTTTCTTATATATATTTTTTTTATTAACCCAACCACAACTATATATTTTTTTTTTCCGGATTTCACATTCTCTCCTCTTTAAGCAACATTCGTCCTCGAATGTGAATAAGGTCGTAACATAATCACATAGACACAATAATGTTTATTGTTATTGTAACACTAATTTGGGGCTTCACATTCTCCCTTCCTTAAGAAACATTCGTCCTCGAATGAGAATAAGGTTGTAACACATGCATATAGACACGCAAATGACACACATATGAAGTACTATGTAATGCATTTTTTTTTATTACCTTAGTCAAATAGGAATGGATATTTGACTTTCATCGCCTCTTCCGCTTCCCAGGTGGCTTCCTCTGTGGAGTGATTCTTCCATAGGACTTTCACGGAAGCAATATCTTTATTTCTAAGGCGTTGGACCTTTCTATCAAGTATTTCCACCGGAACTTCTTCATATTGAAGCTCCTCATTAAGAACTATCTCCCGGGGAAGGATGACGTGACTTAGATCGTGCAAGTATTTTCGTAACATTGACACATGAAATACCGGATGCACTGCTTCCAGCTCTTGTGGAAGTGCTAATTCGTAAGCCACATTCCCCACTCTTCGCAAGATCTCATATGGCCCAATAAACCTTGGGCTCAATTTTCCTTTCTTACCAAAACGCATCACTCCCTTCATTGGGGACACTTTTAAAAATACTTTCTCCCCCTCTTGGAATTCAAGATCTCTTTTCCGATGATCCGCATAAGACTTATGACGGCTATGAGCTGTTTTGATCCGCTCCCGAATCATCTGTACCTTATCATTTGTTTCTTGAATGACTTCGTGCGAACGATTGCGTCACCCACCTCGAACCATCCAAGTGGAGACCTACATTTTCGTCCATATAATGTTTCAAACGGCCATTTGTATGCTAGAGTGAAAACTATTGTTGTGGCGAACTCAATTAGACATAGATGGTCCAACCGAAGCTTCCCGAAAATCTAACACACAAGATCGCAACATGTCCTCAAGTGTTTGAATTGTTCGCTCGGCTTGCCCATCCGTTTCATGGGTGGAAAGTTGTGCTTAACTTAACTTTTGTCCCGAGACCCTGCTGGAAACTTTGCCAAAAGTGTGAGGTGAACTGGGAACCCCTATCTGAAATAATTTGTAAGGGAATTTCGTGTAACCGCACAATCTCCTTTAAATAAATCTGTGTGTACTGTGGTGCGATACGTAGTCTTGGCGACGTAAGAAATGGGCTGACTTTGTGTCGATCAACAATCACCCAAATAGAATCATACCCTTCTCGAGTTTTCTGTAGACAGCCATACAAAATCCATATGAATCGCCTCCCATTTCCACATGGGGACTCCAATGTCCTGAAGTAATCCGCCAGTTTTGATGTTCACTTTCACTGCCGACATATAAGACATCTCCGACAAACTCCGCAACGCCCTTCTTCATCCCGCCCCACCGCAATTTGCCTTGAGGTCCTGATACATTTTTGTTGACTCGGATGAATGAAATATCTTGTGTTGTGACCTCATCTAAGATCTTCCTCCTTAGATCATTTACCTTAGAACACATAACCTACCACTTATACCGGCGGTTCCGTCATTATCTCCCAATGTAAATCGTGAAGGTTTTCCTGTTGATCCTCTCCCGAAATCCAACAAACTCCGTATCCTCAAACCGACTTTCTTTTATTTCTAGCTAAGGCATCGCGAGGTATCATGTACCACCACCCTACCTTCACCGATCTCGCTTAAGCTAACCCCGAGGTTTCCCAATCTTTGTACCTCACGAACAATACCTCTTTGTATTGCCAAATGGGCTGCTGCCCATTGATCTCCCATCGAGTGCCACCACCACGTTAGCTTTCCTGGGATGGTAAAGAATACTAAGGTCATAATCCTTAAGCAACTCTAACCATCTTCTTTGTCGAGATTCAAATCCTTCGCGTGGTTATGTATCGCAAACTCTTATGATCTCAGAATATGTCCACATGCACACCATAAAAATAATGTCTCCATATTCGTAAGGCAAACACCACCGCAGCCTAATTCCAAGTCATGAGTTGGGTAATTCTTCTCATGTATCTTCAATCGCCTAGATGCATACGCAATAACCTTTCCAAATCGCATCAAGACACATCCTAACCCAACTCTGTGAGGCATCGCAATAGATCGTGAACCCTTCTTGTCCCGATGGTAAGGTTAGAATCGCGCAGAGTCAACAATTATTTTAGTTTCAAAATCGCTTCACATGCTTCCGACCATCGTACTTAACCGCTTTTTAGTCAACCGCCGGAGCAGGAAGACTAGAAAAAACCTTTTACGAATCTTCTATAATACCCAGCCAAACCCAAGAAACTTCTAATCTCTGTCTGAGTGGTCGGTTTTGGCCGCTTTTCATCGCTTCTATCTTCTCGAGGGTCTACCATAATTTCATCCTCGACACAACATGACCCAAAAAGGCTACCTTTTCCAACCAAAATTCACACTTTGAAAATTTAGCATATAGTTTCTCCTGCTTTCAAGACTTGAAGACTACCCTCGATGCTCTTCATGTTCTTCAACACTCTTCAGAGATTAGGATATCATCTATGAACACAATCACGAATAAATCTAGGAATGGTTTGAAGATTCTGCTCATTAAATCCATAAAAGTCGCTGGGCATCGTTAACCCAAAAGACATGATCAAGAACTCATAATGGCCGTATCGGGTTCTAAAGGTTGTTTTGGATATATCATCTGGATTTATTTTCAGCTGGTGATATCCCGAACGGAGATCAATCTTGGAAAAATAGCTAGCTCCCTGAAGTTAGTCAAAAAGATCATCGATTCTTGGTAATGGGTACCGGTTCTTGATCGTGACCTTATTGAGCTACCGATAATCAATGCACATTCGGAGCGATCCGTCTTTCTTTTTCACAAACAGGACTGGTGCACCCCAAGAGGAAACACTAGGCCTTATAAAGTCTTTATCCAGAAGATCCTTCAATTGTTCTTTTAACTCCCTCAATTCAGCTGGGGCCATTCGATATGGAGGAATAGAAATGGGTCTTGTACCCGGAATTAACTCTATAGCAAACTCCACTTCTCTATCCGGAGGAAGGCCTGGAAGATCTTCAGGAAAAACCTCTGGAAAATTTCGAACAATAGGAACATCATTCACCGTTGGGGATTCTTTTTGGGTATCCACTATATTAGCCAGATATGCATACTCCACTCTGTGATTTCTCAATAACTTTTAAGCCCCAAGGTAGGAAATAAACTGACCTGAGGATATTCCAATCCTACCCCTTATAACAACTTCTGGTTCTCCGGGAAAAGTTAATCTCACTATCTTTCGCCGACAATCTAACATGGCATAACATGCCGACAACCAATCCATACCCAAAATGACGTCGAAGTCTACCATATCAAGTAGTACTAGGTTCACCATTGTTCCCCTGCCATTCACTTCTAATGAGAAATTATTTACCACCCGAGAGGCCCAAATTGAGGCCCATACTGGTGTCATAACCTCAAAAGGTTCACTTAAATAAGAAGGTTCTACGAGTAAATTCTTAGCAAAACCCATTGACACATATGAAAATGTAGAGCCGGGATCGTATAATACAAATGCAGGTATACTCGAGACTAGCAAAATACCTGTGACCACCGCATTAGATGCTTCTGCCTCATTCTTCTGGGGCAAAGCGTAGAGCCGATTAGAATTGTTGGGTTGTTGACCTCCCTGACTCTGGCGGGGTTGGTTTCCCTGATTTCCCCTGTAGGCAGCTGTGGTTGCTTCTGACCTCCCCTGAATAGATTGAGTTTGAGTCCTCTTCTTGCAATCCCTGGCATAGTGGTCTGACTCTCCACAGTTATAACATGTCTTCGTTAAGAGCCGACATTCTCCATTGTGTTTCCTTTGACAAATCTTACAAATCGGTTTGTCACCTCCTGTGTTAAGGTTGGTGGCCTTGTCCTTGCTACCTTGGTAATTAGACCAACTGTGCCCCTTAGGCTTGAAATAAGATCGCCCACGATTGGTTGGTCTCAAGATCCCTTACTAAACTCCCGCTTCGATTTTGACTCGTTAAATGATCCTCGACGTCCAAATCTCTTCTCGCGAATATTCTCTTTTTGCTTTAGCGAAACCTTCTACCCTCATTGTCATACCGACGATCTGAAGGTATGCCCGATAATGGGCTAATGCCACTACCTTCTCTTCCAAGTTTGGGTTTAAACCCTTAACAACTCTTTTGACCTTCTCCTTCTCAGTAGGAATAATATGTGCCAGATCGACAATCGGATGAATTAGGTATTGTATTCTATCACATTGCGGTCTCCTTGTTTCAATAGCTCAAACTCACGTCCGAGCGCATCTTTCGGGAGTTTGGCATGTACTTTCACCGAACGCGCTCTGAACTCCCCACGCCATCGGTGGTGACATCGGAAAATGATTTCTTCTAAAATTTCTCCACCACACCCGTGTATCGCCCACTAACCGCGGACACTAAATTGACGTCATGCGTCTCCACACATCCTCGTAAACAGAGGTTTGCTACCTCATCGAGAAATACTATTGGGTTAGACTTGTAGTCCTTCCTCGTATAGATATGTTCCTTCTTCTCACAAAATTTGTCCCATAGTCTATCTCGTACCTCTCCTACCTTTTCGGTCGGTGGTGCAACAGATCTGGTTATTTTATCGTTGTACACTCCTTACACAATCCTTTGAAGGAGGTAGTACGAGAACCAAGTCTTTGAAAAGACTCAAGATAGGCACGAGAAGAGTATGAAAGAAGTGAAACTTTTGGATGTTATTAGCTTACTTATTACTAAGCGGCGCGCACACCGCCGCAATAAGTAACCGCTCAAACACCCAACTCAAGAAACTTCCTAGAATCTCCTAACCTGGTTTAGCTTTGATACCAACTTGTCACGCCCCGACTTTTCCTAAGTCTTTACTTAGGCGTGATGGCACCTGGACAATTATTTTCCACCATGAGCACCATTTAATTCTCTTTATTTAGAAATTTATACTTATATTCAAATACGAGCTATTAATAAAAATAACAATAAAGAAATTTGTTTATGACTTTATTGAAAATATAACGCGAGCCCATGCTCGTGCAAATATTGTTTCTACATAGACATACTGACAAATATTATTCTAAGTTGAAGGGAGACCATTCCACACAGCATTTCCCGAGACATTGAACCGACATTCGAACTCGACGAGTACCAAGCCCAAACAATGGACTTGGTATGACAAGAGGTCATGGACGATCGCTAGCCTTGGCGTGAAGCCTTTCCTCTATCACGCTTTCTGAAACATGTTAAATAAAGAGTCACTCTACCATCAGGGGCTGAGTGAGAACCTTACCCTGCAATTCAAAGTAACACCACAATATTCCAAGTGCAATCACATTATAACGCAATAAGCATATTGCAAAACATATCAGGTTACAACATTTTTAAATATGCAACAACTCCTCATAGGAAATTCTCAGTTTAACTAACACTTCATTTTATCTCGTATTATACGTTAAGACATTCCCCTGCATTTCCACATGTTTATTACATTTATATATTTATGAACGCGTATTCACTTTTCATATTTATATATAGGTGAACATGTATTCATCTTTCATATTTGTTGCGTGCAACCCGATCCATTATATTTACGTATTTGTGAACACGTATTCACTTTACGTTTTGTTGCGGCGTGCAACCCGATCCATTATGTTTACGTATTTGTGAACGCGTATTCACTTTACGTTTTGTTGCGGCGTGCAACCCGATCCATTATATTTACGTATTTGTGAACACGTATTCACTTTACGTTTTGTTGCGGCGTGCAACCCGATCCATTATGTTTATATTTATATATTTATGTGAACACGTATTCACTTTTCATATTTTTCAGAAGATCGAATAAATAATATTCTCTTTCCCAACATTCTGTCATTCATACTTGTAACGATTATAACTTTTTAACCATAACTCCAACTAAGGTGTTTCTCAAGCGGAAACTAAGGTAAGACGGAGATCTTTCACTGTACCAAATTTCATTTAAAACTACTTTGGGTAACTAACACAAATTTATCCTCAAAACAGCCACATGAAATTTATTTCGGCAGAATTTTTATTAAACATAACTCAATCTTAGAATAGTCATAACTCCTAATCTGTAAACCCGTTCAAGCCCCATAAAATCTCAAAACGACGAGAAAAGAGAGCTACACGTCTCCATGTGAACCATCCTTTCATATTCTGTACCATTTGGTACAGTTTTACACTTTTATTCGCTGCCATTTCTGGATCTCGATAGATCCGAGGCAGAAACTTTAAACAGCGATAACTCTCAATCCGTAAGTCTGATAGACCTCCGTAAGGTCTCAAAATGTCCAAAACAGAGAGATATAGAACTTTAATTTAGCACCAATTTTCATATTTCCCACGGATTAGTACAGTTTTACGTTTCAACGTCCTGCCCTTCTGGATTCCGATGAATCTGAGGCAGCAACTTCAAACTACAATAACTCTCAACTCGTAAGTCCGTTTTAACAACTCTTTATCTATATTTGTCCGTAACAGAGATATTTACAACCATGTAAATTTTAATATAATTCTAATAAGTAAAACTCAATAAAAACAGTCTGTAATTATGCCTTTCCGAATTTCGGCCAAATCTAAGGCAGGAACTTTGCACTATGATAACTTTCAAACCGTATGTCCATTTTACCTCATTTTTGGTTATATATGATCATAGTAGAGAGGTGTACCATTATTCCGAATTTCATCAAATTCTAACAATTATAACTCAGTGAAATCAGTTCGTAACTATGCCTTTCTGAATTTCGGTCAAATCTAAGGCAGGAACTTTGAACTATGATAACTTTCAAACCGTATGTCCATTTTACCTCATTTTTGGTTCTATATAATCATAGTAGAGAGGTGTACCATTATTCCGAATTTCATCAAATTCTAACAATTATAACTCAGTGAAATCAGTTCGTAAAGTTCATGACGCAACTAGTTGTTTAAACAATCAAAAGCTCATTATTTATTTTCAACACTCAATTTTTATTCTAACATGTATTGAACTTAAAATAAAGGATGTTACCAAGAATTTCTGAGTGAGAAAACTCACCTTGTAAGTGTGAAGATTATTATTGTGTGGTTGCTAAAATTATTCTTACTCTCTAGTATTTTGCTTCTTGTTCTTCTTGCCCTCTTGGTATTTTTTCCCTCTTCTTTTCACTTGGTTTTTTCTGATTTTCTAACCTTTATGTTATGTACTTTGTTTGTGTGTAAATACAATGTATAAGTGGAGAGTTTTCTATAACCTATGGGAGGTGGAATGACAAGAGTTGGAGGGGAAATTAAAAGAGGGAGGGGGGGAAGCAAAGGACGTTGCATGCTGCAATTCCATTTTTTTTTTTTTTTTTTTTTTTGTTTTCTTATTTTCATTCCATCTATCTATTTATCCAACTTTAACACTAACTCTATCCCATGCAATTTATTCTTTGTTTTCTTATATATATATATTTTTATTAACACAACCACAACTATATTTTTTTTTTTCCGGATTTCACATTCTCTCCTCCTTAAGCAACATTCGTCCTCGAATGTGAATAAGGTCGTAACATAATAACATAGACACAATAATGTTTATTGTTATTGTAACACTAATTTGGGGCTTCACAGCTACGCGGCCACCGATTGGATCGGATTCTCCGCGTAAAATGCCAACTCTCCTAAATTTGGATATTTGAAAGAAATTTGCGGGTGTGCAAAGCACACCTCGCGTGTAGTGTGTGATAGTATCAATTTTCCAGAATGGAGGAAATATGAGCGGAATGACAATTTAAGGAAAGCAGTAAAAGAATGTAGCAATTAAAGTAGTTAATTACAAAATAAAAGCAAACAATATAAAACATTTGCAACAAATATAAAGCAAATAAAGCTCAATAATTAATTAACATGGGTTTGCTATGATCAAGAACCTGATATCCCCAGCTTCGCGCCTGTTTTTGACCTCGGGGTCTGAACGGTATCCGCAACGTTGCTCTTTGGCGTGGTTCCCTGGATGGAGCAATAATGCTGATTTTGAGGAGTCTCCACCTAATTAGTTAAGTGAATTAGGACACTTGATTTATTGCAATAAAAATACTGCAATTAATCTCCATTTAATGATCTGCGAAATTAATGAGATTCTGGATCAGGGTTCTTTATTATCCTAAAGGGAAGGGGTTAATAAGTAAAGCCAAAAATAAACCCGTCTTTGTATAAGGGAGGCCTTGGAAATTAGACGGAGATTCCTTCATCGACCAATATTGTTAAAAACAATAAAATAGATAAAACCTTCAGATCCGCGCCAAAACAGTAATAGTTTTAAACACGGAGGACTCAGATATATAAAAAATAAAGTGGGACATCCTAAACAAGTCCGGCTGCGAAAATTCGCCCCGCCAGCGCCTGTTGGTTATCCTGTGTAAGTAGAAGAAATCATCAACGCCCAGAACTCTTCATTTTATTTTATTTTCCGTCTTTGCAACTGTAGAGGCCTCAAAAATCGACGGATAACTTTTTCATTGGCCAGTCAAGTGTAGTATCATGTTCAAAAATCAGTAAAATACCAAGTGTTGTATCATGTTCAAAAATCAGTAAAATAAAGTAACAAAAAGGGGAAAAATCGTCCAAAACCCATATGGAACAACAAAAACAGTAGCAATACCACAAATATAGCAGCAGCGCGATAATGCAACCTTAAAGAAGCAACATATCAACAAAATAATTCAGAAACCAGTGGAAACGAACAACAAATGCGCCGGAAAATAGAGTGTCACCGGAGTTCTAAAGAAAACTCCGGCCAGACCCCTTTATAACAGTGCAGGCTCAAACCAACAAAACTGAAAAACAACCAACAATGCAAGTATAAAGCCGAAGGAGGTCGCCGGAGTCTTCAAAACTCCGGCAGACACAAAACTCCAAAAGAACAGTCCGAACAAACAACAAATCGGATCCCAAAGAAGATAAATCCGATGGAGTATCAAAATAATAGCCAACAGTAAACAAACGTCACAAAAATCAGTCCATAACCAAGGTCAACCACAGATCCATTCAACAAAAGTATATAACCGTAAGAGAGATGAACAACCATTGTCGCCGGAGTTTTTTTTTATTCCGGCCAGACGCGACGCAAAATCAAAAAATCAGTTAACCAAATCACAATATATAATAGCAACAAAAGAGAAATGACCACCGTCTCCACCAGTCGCCGGTAGTCAGCTCCGGCGAGCGTCTGGCATAAAAAAGGGTTTACGGGGTGACGGTGGTGGTGGTGCTCGCTATGGGACTGCTCCAGTTCATCGGAGCTTGAAGCTCCTCGCCGGAGCAGTGGCGGCGACGGGAGCAGCGAGAGGTGGGGTCGACGGGTGTTCGACGGTATAAGGGTGACGGGCAGTGGGTTCGCCGGAACATGACAACGGGGGAGGGGATCAGGGAGAGTGATGGTGAGGTTAGAAAAATAAGAGTGGAGGGTGAGAATATAGGTGTAGCGGCTGACTAATGTTGTTGTGCGGTTGCCCCCCCTCTTCTTTAATGTGGGTAGTGTCTATTATATAGGGGTAGGAATAGGGTTTAGTGTTTTTAGGTTTGGTTTTGGGGGGAAAATAAATGGGTGTTTGAAATTTAAAAATTGACAGTTGGGCTTATGAAATGGTGGACTGGACTGATCCGGATTGTGCCTCGGACTGGACTGATTTGACAAAATGCAAAACGGGTTAATTATTTAAAAAAAAAATTATTTAAAAAGATGCAAAATTATTAAAATGCAAATGTCGATGCAATAATAATAAAATACAATATTTAACAAATGTTTAATGTCTAATTAAAACGAGATGTCAATTAATTACTTAAAGAGATGCAAATATTATTAAAATAAACGACGGTGTAATAATAATAGAGACATAATATTAATAAAGACAAAATGCTTAATTTAAAATAAAAAGATAAAAAATGCAAAAAATGATGATTAAAATGCGGTATCCTAAAACACATAAAATTGCAACAAATAACTGAAAAATGAGTCAAAATTGACTGTCAACAAGCCCTATGAGCTAACTTTCCATTTGACGGCAAAGAGCAATCGGCCCTGTGAAAGTCACATCTTTGACTGAGAGGATTTTTGTTTCAAGCCAAGAGGAATCTATTTAGCAGTTGCCCTTTCTGGCCCCTGGGCGAGGGACCTGGCAAAATTGGAAGCAAACAATCGCTAAACAATGCGTCGACTCCTTCCTTTATTCCTTTTGAAACTGACCAAATAAATTTCCAAGATCCTTCGCCCCCTATCTTATGCCTTTGGTCAATATACGCTTGAGTTTATAGCCGTTCATATACTAAGTGTCTTATTTAGTCCGTTCGACCAATGCGCGTGTTCGCGCATCCGCCTTGATTGAACACCTAGAGTCAACAATAAGCCCCCCCGCCTACCAATCATAAAGGCTGAGAGTAAGCGTAAGCTCACCCGGAAGCTCGAAGAGCTTCCCTTCATTCACTTCGCGGAAGCCGCACAACACATAGCTGGAAGTCAGAGGGCCTCAAGAGCTGGGTACTACGGTCACTGCTGTGACTAACGACTTTGAGGATGCAACCATTCATGCTCCTCTATGAGCTTTCGAAATTCCTCGTTGTGAACTTAGTCTAACACATAAGTTCTACATATTAATATCAATCACTAACACATACAATGACTAAATCCCTAATCCAACGTAAATCACCTAACCTTCACCCCAGACCTACGATGTCAAAAATTATTCTTTATTACCTCAAAAGTTTCTAAGCGTGATTATTAGATATAACCTGAAATTAATATGAATAAAAGCTGTATTTAGGACTTCAATTACAAGAATTCATACAAATCCCAATTTTATAACCCTAGGTTCTTCCCCAATTTAAGAAAATGATTTCTATAACCAAATTGGACATTACGAACAAGGTCATTTTTATCCACACAACAACTTATTTAGAAGAGATCCGCTTTTACCCGTTCCTTTTACCTCATGAACTCTTGTTTCCATCATCTTCAACTATAAAAGAATCTTCAATTTCTCTCTCTCATTACAAGCTATTCCCAAAACACTAGTAATATAGACAACTATCGTGAAAGGGAGAAAGGTTTATCTTCCATGAAGGTCTTAGGCAAAAAATACAGGAAAAGCTCTTTAGGGCAGCCCCCAATTCGAGATACAACATTTGAAAAAATGAGCTATTTTTAGGGAATTTATTTCACTGGGCTGTCAACGTTTTCGCCGCAGTGGAGAATTGGGCCGCTGAGGCAGAGTCACTTGACACCTCGGCTCGGTAGAACACTGTTTCGCTGAAGTGGAATTTCCTCGTCCATTGGGATGGACACGATTTCGCCGGAGCAGAAAGGATCTTTTCAGCAACACTTCACTTCGATCAATTTTCTTTCAAATCAGTGGGAGTTTACTTGACTCATGATTTCCACTAGTACTGTCATCGACGGATGTCTAAAGGTGAGTTATAACAGGAAATTGGGCGGAGAGTTCACAACGACTGAACGGGTCGTTACATCCAAACTCCCTTAAATTTGAGATTTAGACTCCTCAAAAGATCCCCAACAAAATCCAATAACACGCACTTGAAATAAATCACTCCTTCATAAGATACATTTTTCAAGTTTGAAGCTCAAGCTTCAACAATAACTATCCTAAAGCTCAAATATGAAATTTAATCCAAAACGAGCTTACATCTTCTTTAAAATCTCTAAAATTTGAGATTTAAACTCGTCAAAAGATTCCCAACAAAATCCAATAACACCTACTTGAAATGAACATTCTTTTCAAAACTCATTTTCAAGCTTGAAACTCAAACTCCAACAATGGCTATCAATGGAGTATATTTCAGATGTTGGAGAAAAAATGTGTGGGAATGAATTGAAATGGAAATAATTTTTTATTTTTTAATAAGATAAAAGATATATTTTTAAATTTTTATTTTGCTTTATTTTAATATTTCTTACTTTTGATAAAGTGTATCTTTTATAACTTGGGGATGGTTTGGAAGTTGGAATAGTTATTATTTTATTATTTTTTAAAATCATTGGATGAAAATGTATCTTTTAAAACTTGGGGGCTTATTTTGACGCTCAGCTAACATGTCTCCACTTAATTAGCACTAATCCTAAAAGGATCATGCCACCTAATAATTAAAATTTGGGGTCCAATTTTTTTTTTAAAAAACTAGATTTGGACCCTATAAACAAACTTCCCCTAGGTAGTTGAGGTATGAATTCGCTAAGATAATTTAGGAGTTAATGAGATTTTAGTTTATATCAATTGAGATGATGCTCAAAAACACGTTTAAACTATCATATTTTTCCACGAATTTCAAACCTCAACAATCCATTATTTCATTTTTCTACCGATAATTTATATTAAAATACACCTCGATGCTAAGTTGTTGATGCGTCTGATACACACTCCATTTTAGTTAAAAAAGAGTGTCAAGTGGCATTCCATGTGGCTAATTTTATCCACCTATATTAGGACGTTCATTAGTAATTTTATTTAAATGGGCAAAAGTTAAAGGGAGTTAAAAATCAAAATTAGAATTCTAAAATCAGATCAAATGGATAAAAATGCTCAGCCTTGACTTTTTTTCATTAACCTTCAATTTAGCATAAATTATCATTTAGCTTTTGATTTTGGTAAAATAATTTAGGGTTCTATAAAATTCTAGGATTGTGTAAAATATTAGAGTTCCTGTGGAATTGTATAAACTTTTAGGGTTGTATTCTAGGTCCACGAAGAAATGAAGGAAAAAGGAGAAGAAAATCTGAGAAAACGATGAAAAAGTGAAGAAAAAAGGGGATGAAGAGAAGGATTAAAAAAAAAATTATTCAGCTAAATTAGCTGTTATAGATGTCATGCAGACCGATTTTTATGATTGTTATAGTTGTTATGGTCCTCTTCAAAATTTGAATACAGTCTAGACATGAGCTACTTCTGGGCTTATGTGCATTCATTGTTGGGGTAGGCATGAAGATAAATATCTGAGATGCTGAATTGTTGGATTCTTGAGTGCTTTGAGTCGCCTTTGATCCAGAGTTTTGTGTGTCCACTTATGTGTCCACATCAATGTCTTCATAATCAACAATTGATTTCTTCCCTTTCTGCTGATTTTTCCCCTTAGTAGGTTGTCATAAACATAAGAAAATAATTAGACAATGCAAAATATATTGTCAAGTGGAAACTGAAAGTTCTATTTACCTTCTTACATGCATCCTTTTGAATTGTGGTTTGATGCACAACAAAACCCTACCTCTTCTTGAAGCAGACCACGCCCCTTGTCTATTGATTGCTTCATCCTTGCCGCTATTCGTTTTCACCTTAGGACTACCAGCTAACTTGGTAATTTGTGGTGGTTACATTGCTTGAGAAGGGTCTATCTTCCAAAATTTATCACCTCTAATAGGTTGTAACTTATATGAATAAGTTTAAAAGGTCTTCTCTTTGTTGTACCCCTAATGAAGTTCAGTCAAGGGGTCAATCCTCTTATACAACAAAGCCTTGATAGCATGAGGACATGGTATATCAGAAAGCTGCCATGTCCTGCAAGTGCATTGCTTTGACTCCAAGCTAATTGTGCGTCTATCACCCCCTTAACAATCTCATATCCAAAGTCACTATTAAAATGAACCACACAAGAACGAGCAATTCTTAAATAATCAGAATAAAGCCTCATGCAGTAAGGACTAAAGTCAGCAGTCCATGCCCTCACCCTCTCATTATGTTCCCTCAATATGTTCATAAATTTTTAACCTAATATCTTCTAGCATTGTAATTATGGGTTGTACCTTGCATCTAGGATCCATGCATTGAATGACTCTGTAAAGTTGTTATTCACAGTCATGTTTTTGCATATAGTGTCAAACAATGCTATACACCATGTTTGAGGAGGATACTGGATCAAGTCGTTCACATCATCTTCATCCATATCCCCTATCTTCCTCAATTAGTCATCAAACTCTTCCTTATATGTGGACCAAGCACCACTCCCACCACAACAACTTCTTCATTTCATCAGATCTCCACATTTCCATTCAATTTGCCTCAATGTATCTAACACAATCCTTTATGGTTAGCTTCTGGGTGGACACCTTTCATTGCCTCAAGCAACCCCTATGATTTAACAAGCAAAAAACAACAGATAATTATAAAACATAAGACTGGACAAAATTGTATCATATAAAATTGGAAAGAAACATATTCAAAGTTAGAGAAAAAAATAAGGGACAGAAATTGTACCTTCTGCATATCAGAAATGAAAGTGTATCTTTCTCCCATGTTTAGTTAAAGAGACATCTTCAGCAAATCCCAAGAACCAGTCTCAAGTTCTCTTAGTCTCTTTGTCAACTACGGCCCAAGCTATGGATAGAAATGATTGTTTGAGTCAAGTGCAAGAACAACCAAAATCTACCCGTTAGGGTTTTCCTTGAGAAATGTCCTATCAAGTGCAATGAAAGGTCTCAAACCTTCCTTGAAACACATCTTCAATGCATGCAAAAAGATATATGTCACGACTCAAACCGGAAGATCATGACAGGTACTCGGACCTTACTTGCCGAGCACTAGACATACATTCACCACATAACCGTACATAAAATAATAAGCTGAAAAGGGTGCAAGACCGACAAGGCATATTTGTACATACATGGATGCTGGACATGACCGTACGAGCCGACAAGGCTATTGTAGATGACTATACAACAAAACATATGCCGAGGAGGCCACATAATGTCTGACTACATCATAACTGTCTACAAGACTCTACTAGAGTACGTGACATCATAAGGTCGGGACAGGGCTCCGCCATACGCATATAAAAATATAGTACCAAGACTAGACTACAACTCTGGAACAAGTAGAGCGGTCCAACATGAGCTGAATAGGTAACCTACTAGTGCAGTACGTCGCCCTGTCTACTTAAACCTGCGAGCATGAATGCAGTGTCTCCCAACAAAAGGGACGTCAGTACGAATAATGTACCGAGTATGTAGAGCATAAAAATAACATGAGACAAGAGATAATCAACATGTACTGAATGCCTTTGAGGCCATATTATGCATAAGTATCATACATGCATATAGATGTGTTTATAACACCATCAAGCCTCTGTGGGCATCCCATCATATCATATCGGCCTCTGTGGGCATAATCATCGTCATATACCAGCTGATCAGGTGGTGGTGCGTATATAATGCCTTTTTCTTTTCTCATACCCTACATAGTTATAATGCATATCATATAGTAGTGTATATAACACCTTTGAGGTCAAAGTTTATACATGTATATAATTCATGAATGATAATAAAACATTCTGAGTCTATCGAAGTGACGCTACGGTCATTGCACATCCATTTAATATTATGGAACTAACATATAAACATATATTTTATTATGAGTCAATAAGACAAGATATACATGAATCAACAAACTTCTTCACTAGAATGAAGGACATATACATTCTTAGCTTTCAAGAGTAGAATTACTTTGGACGAACATTCGTTTACATACGGGTCATGTCAAAATAAGAAAGAGTTAGCCTTAACATACCTTGTCTTCAAACTCCCATCAATGATGTCAGACACGACCTTCTCATTCATTTTGAAATGATTTCACCAAGATTTAGGAACTAAAGTTGCTGCTACAATTCTCACAAGCTTTAGCTAAACAAATTTCCAAAGATCCATCATTAATGTTGTTGCACACACGAGTGAGTTGCTGCCATCGTTTTCTCCATTTCATGTGTTAAGACATGTATGTAGTGTCTACATATGTGTATGTATACATATAAACGTGCAACCCTAATTTTCTAAAAATAGAAATCCAACTAAAAGTGGTATATAAGTGTTTTAAAGACACCTTGCACCACTTACACATGTCACCCATTGACCACACATTTGCCTTGTTATCGAACATCATGTGCACGTGTCATTCTTTAGCTCACTCTTATTTTATCATCACTTATTCTTTGTGCATATGTAGATGTGTCTATTGGCTGCCACTTGTCGATGATCTATTGGGTTTTGTTCAAATAAAAATTTATGCAATAATCTTAATTAATTTCTTGATCTCTATTCACTCAAATATTAATCTCCTTAGCACACTTCATCTACTCATTATCATGGTCATATGAAATGACACTTATCCGTAGTCTCCTTTGGCACACACAAAATATTATTTTCAATCCCCGTCGTCAAACATTTAAGTCGTAAATATTTTCGAGACTTCGTCCTTTTATACACCGAGCTCTTGATCCTATGACCAAAATTCTATATGGTCTTTAATTATAACGTGCTCCATATTCCGAACTTTGACAAAACTTATTTCACTAATTCCTTTAACCTCTAATCCATGTGTAACCTCTTCAACATTGATATGAATCGTCTATAACTTCATGAATGACCTTCATCTCATTAAACTCATGTGTTTTTACCCCGATGTATCCTAAAGCTAATGTACGGGGTGTTATAATATATATTCTACAAAAGCAGTATGCAAGCTACAAAAGTCCATTTATGGACTTAAGCAAGCCTCAAGGAGTTGGAACATTTGCTTTGATAAAACAGTCAAATCGTTTGACTTTGTTAGAAGCAAAGAAGACCCGTGCGTTTATAGTAAACACACAAATGAGATCATCGTCTTCATTGTCATATATGTAGTTGACATATTGATAATGAGAGACAATAAGACTCTCATGCAATCAGTCAAAGAATGGTTATCCAGCACCTTCATGATGAAAGACTTGGGTGAAGTCTGCTACATTCTTGGAATTAGGATCTACAGAGATAGACCTAATAGATTGTTGGGGCTGTCACAGTCTGTATACATAGACAAAATGCTAAAACGCTTCTCTATGGAAAACTCCAAGAAATGGAAACTTCCTATGGGTCAAGACATCAAGTTGTAAAGGAAAGATTGTCCTTCCACAGTTGCAGAACTTGAACGCATGAAGAGGATCCCATATGCTTCAACTATAGGATCAATCATGTATGCCATGACTTGTACAAGTCCAGATGTGGCCTCTACACTTAGCATGACTTGAAAATTCAAGCAGAATCCTGGGGAGGAACACTGGAAAGCAGTCAAGAGTATTCTGAAGTATCTTAGACGAACTAAAGAATACTTCTTAGTCTATGGCGGACAAGAAAAGTTAGTAGCTACTGGTACACTGATGCTAGCTTCCAGACAGATCTTGATGACTTCAAATCTCAGTCTGGTTATGCCTTCATTTTAAATGGTGGAGTAGTTAGTTGGAAGAGTTCCAAGCAAGCTACAACTGCCGATTCGACAACAGAAGCCGAGTACATTGCTGAATCGGAAGCTGGTAAAGACGCTATCGCGATATCCGAGTTCTTAAAAGAATTAAGGGTTGTTCCAAGTGTCAGTTGTCCAATAACGATTTATTGTGACAACACTGGTGCGATTGCTCAAGCTAAGGAACCAAGATCAACGAATAGAAACAAGCATGTACCAAGGAAATACCACATTAGGGAGATGGTGGAAATAGAAGAAATAAATATATACTACATTCCCACCGATGAAAATCTAGCAGACCCATTTACTAAGTCATTAAGCTTAGTCAAGCATAATGGCCATTTCGAAAACATGGGCATTAGATGTGTTGGTGATTGACTCTAGGCCAAGTGGGAGATTGAAAGTATGTATGTCCTAGAAACAATCATTTTAGGAGCAAATGTACTTAAACACATTAATATTATTAATGAGATTAATATATTTGGCATTTGCAATTACTGAATTATTATTTGATTATTTATATTATTCATTAATGTGAATCCCTTGAGCTAACATTGTCATTGATAGAGTGAGATATTAATGATAGAGTGTATTTCTTAAAGTAGTCTCAACTAATGATCATTGAGAAAGGGATATCAATGATATATAATAAGTCAATATGTGATATGCATCACATTCTTAGAGAATGTAGTATTTCTCACTTACTACTAGTAATGGTTGCTAGTGATGGACACGTGGATACTCTTAGAGAGGTATTGGCATACTCTGCTGATAAACTATTTGTTATACATCAACATGTGGGAGATAGAAGTCCTTTGACTTGAGGTCAATACGCACCTGGTCTGTAGAGTAATGTACTTTGATCATGTCCTAAGCTTAAATTCCTTGTAGGATAAGACATAGCTTGTATTGGGTACATTGCGATGCAGATTAATGTGGTAGTTGAGCCAAGAATATGATTCATTCCTCGATTAGAATTTTGAGAAAACACTCAGCTTCTCAAAGATGTTAAGTCGACCAAGTCATTGGCCAATGCAAGGGACATATCTAGGATATGGTCTAGTTGTCGACTAATATAGATGAGATAAAGTGATCAAGTCATTTGGATAGACACTTGGCAAATCTTAAGCTTGATCGAGTGTGTCTCGAATGAAAGGAATTTATCACCTCACATAGAGTTCTGTTTACTTGAGTCTTGTAAACGTACTTTGTTGGGTCGTCGTAAACCTTGATCTAGGAGTTCCGTGTGAACCTTGATTTGATCAAGTGCCGATGTGTGAAGGCCTAAAGGGTCACACTAAGTCGATTGTCTTTTCGGTCTAAGGATATATTGAGAGAATGTAAAATATCGGATTTAGAATCAAGATATTTTATTCAATAATAAATTATGAGATAATTTTCATTTGATGGAAATTATATAATTAAGTCAAAATTAAATCTTGGATTCAATTAGAACTAATACGTGCAGAAAATAAAAGGGAGCGCGTGATGGGCCCAATTTGGTAGCCCATCGCAATCTGATTTGGGTCAAGTCTTAAAGCCTGATCCAAGTCTGATTTGGTTTAGGTTTTACTCCCTATATATTCAGCACTTGACCTCATAATTTAGGTTGACAGTTTTTATAACTCCAGACATTATTGCTTTCTGAACTTAAGAGTTCAGAGACTAAAACCCTCTCAAACCTCTGCCAAGATTTCCAAGCTTTCTTGCAGGAGGAATATACCACAGCAAGGCTTGCATCCGAATTGACAATCGCGTGCGCACCTTTTAGTAGAGGCTACGCTAATCTTAAACTGTAAGTTTTCTTATGTCTCTGCAGATTACAATTATCGTATAATCATACCAGACACGTTTGTTGGGTGCAAGTAAGTAAACAAAATTTTAAACTTCCGTTGTGCCTTACTTGTGTGTTTTACCCCTAACAAATCCCTACATTTCTTAGATGGCGTCCAATATAAGAATGATAATCCGACTCTAGAATGTCTTGACGTGGAAGCCTTTTCAGATGTGACATTTAAACACCTCAAGAAAGTTAAGCTAATAGAAACTAGTGGTAGTATCCGGGAGATGCAACTTATCAAGCTTCTGCTAGCCAAGTCTCCGGCGCTGATGAGAATGTTAATCAAGCCCAAAAGGTATCTTGAAGAATCTGCAGTAGTCAAAAGACTTGCTACAACAACAACATACCCAGTAAAAATAAGCTTAACAGAATTTCAGCTTGCATCACCTAAAGCAGAAGTTATCTTCCTTTCTAAAGATAGAAATGAATGTTGACGTAGTAGTAAAAACTTGTGTTTTGCCTAATTGCTATCTCCAGTGTTATAAAGTTGAATATGCAGCTAATACGAGTCTAAACCTACGTATTTGGAAATTAGGGTTATCAAAGAAAGAAAGATTCTTTGAATATGTTCTCACGGTGAATAAAAATCTCAAAGGTTGGTTTGGTTTTGGATTCAGATGAGCTGGGGAAGTGGGTGTTATTTTCTTAAAACTAGAAACACATTATGTTGAACAATTATTAACTTTATCAGCAAATGACCTGTTTACTGGGAGGAAAATGGGGGTAATTTGTGGTAATTACAGAAAGGATAAGAGGCGTCCTTTCAAATGGATAACATAACGAGGTCACAGTTTTTTAAAGAACTAAGCAATCTTTTTTTCCACTGCAAAAATATCATTGGCTTTTACATGTTGTTCGGGCATAAGAGGCGTCCTTCTTGTGTGCTTCAGGCCTTCAACATCAAAACATTTACCATACTTTTATTATTGTTGAATAACAGGGTTACATTATTATTAGCTTTTGAAGTTAGTTCAGATGTGAGAAAGGATCTCTGCTTCTAGGACAGTGCAAAGTCTGTTGAAAATAAATCATACACAAAGCTAAAACAGTGGAAAATAATTTAGAAACATACCATCAGCTATTGTTGTTCAAGTAAGAGTCGAAATCATCTCTGATCACGTTAGTAACCTTGTCGAACTTGCCAGAAAAATGCTGAGAGCCTTCTAGCCTATGCCAATTGCAAAAGATGCCAGATTGATGGAGTCACAAGTGTTTATATAGGTAGGCTAGAGACTCTTAGTAAAAAACCTTAATCTTAGAGACTTATCAATAAAATACAGTTGTCCTAAGGACTTCTAAAAGATATTTCCTCCCATCAAATAAATTACCAGATAAATTTGCATAACCATTAATGTTTTCTTGATTTATTACTTAATCGGGAGACGAGGTAATAAATTAATTACTTAATATATGGGCCACATTAAAAGTACATACATCTAACATTTTCCAACTTTTCCAACTTGACTCACATATTAAAGGGCAGTACGGTGCACTAAGCTCATTATCATGCGGGATCAGTGAAGCGGACCACAAGTCTATTAGACGCAGCCTTACCTCACATTTCTCGCATCAAGCTTTTCACGGCACGACCTCCAAGGCTCCCCTTCAACTTGACTCACATATTATAATTAGATAATTCTTTATGAGTGAAAACACGGTAATGTGGCCATGAACTTTATATTCACTCAACTGAACGGTTATGAAACAATGACTTTAACTAGAATACAATTGATACATGAATTACAGAGGTTATGCTCTTAAGAAAACACTTCCTTTCATGTATTACAATGCACAATTTGTTCCAAATAACTCTAATTTGCCCTTTCGGACCACTGTCGCTTTCTTTGGAGGCATAGCTGCAATCACAATACCTCGTTAGGGGGAGGGGGGGAGGATTATCCTAATGACATAACTCTATTGCACGATCTATGAGATGAAAGAATAGAAATCAATCCTAAATGTCCGGCAGCCTCCTGCGTATAGGTATGGCTAAACCTGTCTAACGGTCCGGGTTGACCCGAAATCGATCCGATTGACCCGGTAGAAAATCCGATCCGGACCGTTAAGGGCTTATCGGGTTGGGGGTTGGGTTGGCTGACCCAACCCGCACACGTTATATAAAAACCTGTGGCGGGCCAGGTTAGACCGTGCGAAACGATTACATTCAGATTAGCATCGGGCCAGGACCTGTAACACAAAAATTAAAAATAAAAAGGCAACGGTAATGTTACCGTTGGGGAGGAGGTGAGGGGGTGCCAACGGTCATATCGACAGTTTTTTTTTTAATTATTTTTTTAATTACATTTTTACCCTTTAAAAATCTATAAATTCTCTACATTTTTTTTTCATTTTTATCACACAACAATTCTCTCAATTCTCTTATTCTCAATTTCGCATACTCTCTTAATTATCTTTATTATCAATTTTCAAGTTATTATTATTATTAGTTTTCAAATTCAAAGTAGCAAGACTTGAGACTTGAGCTTGAGTTTCAATTGGTCAATCCAAGTTTGGTACACTCGTTTCATTCTCTAATTATTTTATTAAATTGTCATATTTATTTGTTGATTATTTAAATATTTTATAATGTCTTCGATAAGGGCAAATTTATCGGGACTACGCTGTAAATCTAGTTCAAGGGGTAAAAACTCTATAGGTTCTTCATCATCTAATCAAAATATAGATTATGATCAGATGCAAGAAGATTTTGGAATAGAAGATAATGAATATGATAACGTTCAATTAGATAATATTGTTGAACTTGAAGAAAATGAACCTCCTACATCTACTAGTGTTCCTTCTGTCAATGTTGGTACTGCTAGTGGTAGTCGTAGACCTCCTTTACCAGAAGTAAGAAAAAAAATGAGTAAAGCGTGGCTCTTTTATGATAAAGTTGTGGGCACTGATAGAGTTAGATGTAATATTTGTGGGAGAACTTATAAACATAAGACAGTGGGTGGTGACGGGGGGACGAGCACTATAGGTAGACATATAAAAAACGATCATACGACACAATGGAATGCTGTCTCTGATTTAGAATCCGGTCAACAACAACTTAATTCATTAACTGGGGGGGTGGCTAAGTACGATCCAAAAAAGGATCGCATTGAATTAACAAAAATGATTGTTGGAGGTTGTTTACCTTTTTCTTTTGCTTCTTCTTCATATTTAATTACATATATTCAAAGAGTATATAATCCATTTTTAAAGGTGTTCCTCGTAGTACTACTAGAGCCGATATTTTTAGACTTCATAATGATTATGTTATTTTTTTTTGCAATATTTGTTTGCTAACCTTCCATGTCTAGTTAGTTTTACTTCAGACATTGGACATGCTTTAAACGGTTATGATTATTTAACAATTACTTGTCATTGGATTGATGAAAGTTTTAGAATGGAAAAACATATTATTGTTTTTGCGTATGACGAGGATCAAAGTCATACTGAAAAATATATAAGTGAAACTATTTGTTCTTATGCCCAAAAATATAATCTTTATAATAAAATACTTTGTGTATCATTCGATAATGCATCTAATAATACTGCTGATGTAGATCTTTTAAAAGCGGAAGTACAACCACCACTTCCTCATATATTTCATGTTCGTTGTGCTTGTCATATTTATAATTTAATTGTTAAAAGTGGTCTTGATTTATTTTCACCTGAAATAAAACTTGTCAAAAGAGTTGTTGGAGTTATTCAGGGTAATAATAGGAAAAATAGAATTATAGAATTTAAAGAAAAATGTAAACAATTTAATTTGAGACCTAAATTCATGTTAGAGAAGATTATTACACGATGAAATTATACTTATTTATTGTTAAAAGAATGTTATAAGTATAAAGACCCCATAACACATGTTGCAAATGCACATTGTAAGAACGTGATGTATATGTTAACCGACGAACATTGGAAATCAATTGGTGAATTTTTAAAAACATTACGTAAATTTTACACTGCTACTGTTGAATTATCAGGATCTATTACCCAACAGTTTGTAATGCTTTAGCTCATATAGCTGAAATTTCATATTTACTTTATGGTTTAAAATCAAATGTGAAATATAAAGATGCAGTTACACTTATGTTTGAAAAATTTTAAAATTTTTTTTTCCCTATTCCTGATATTTATTGTATTGGTGCAGTCTTAAATCATTCTATTAAAAAAGTAGATTGTCATAATTTAATATGTAGTTTATATACTTATATAGAAGTAGGTGCAACAGAAACTCCGTCTTCATTTGATTGCATAAGTAAACTTGATACTAATTTAACTACATTATATGAATATTATTCTACATTACATGATAACAACAACTCTGCTACTAATATTCCTTCTAGTTCTGCTTTTGTGTTTACACCTTCAGGATTCAATGAAGATGATGATGAAGAATCTTTAGACATATGGAACACTTTTACAACACAAGCAAACACAAGTCGATCTTGCGATGAGATGCAATTTTATTTGCAAAAGCCAGCGGAGCCGAAGAAAAGTTTTAACCCTTTACAATGGTGGCAAGATAACAAAAGGCAATTCCCGGTACTTGCAGCGATGCCACGAGATGTTCTTAATGTGTCGATCTCAACAGTGGCTTCTGAAAGTGCATTTAGCTAAACACGGGATCAAATAGGAGACACACGTCAATCATTGGGTGGAAGCACATTAGAAGTGTTAGTCTGCTTAAGGGATTGGATCAGATCAGAGAGAAGAAATCAAGGATATGTAGACGTTAATTCTCCGGAAGATGAAGAAATAGACAATATTTTGGAAGGCGGGAGCGGAGGCGGGACTGGAATTAATACTCCAGATTTAGAGGCTATGGAGCATAACCAATTCAATCAACCTATAGATTACGAAGAACTTGCAAGAAGGATGCATAATGTTACACCTCGTAAGTTTAAGACGATAATTAAGAACGTCATTAAGGTTTATGATTCGGATAATGGATATAAGAATATTTATGCAAGCTACGGTCAAGCTAAGGGAAATTGAAAATGATAAAGTCATATATTTCCGTCATGGATTAGTAACGAATTATATAAGTAATGACAACGGGAATATGAAGTCTTATAAAATTTTCAAGATTCAAAAGGAAGGGAGACATAAGATTGATTAATGGTAAGAAGTGGATCAAGTTGTAATTAGTTTTTTTTTTTTTAAATATTTGTGTAAATATTAGAAGACCATCTATCTTCCATCTTCTACCACTCAATTTCAAAAAAAAAACCCACAACAATCCTCTCATCTCTCTACATACCCCAGCCGAACACCCCTCTACATTAGATTTTTTTTTTAGATTCTCACCTCCCATTCCTAAGTACATTCTTCCATAAGATTATGCACCAAAGTTAACACAAAAACAGTGGGAAAAAAAGGGACTGCTGGACCGAAAATTGGGCAGTGTATTTCAAAGGTTTTGAGGCAAATTCTTGGAAGAAAAATATAAGGAATGATGGGTAAACATTGGAGAATGAATGCATGACAATTTGGAGTTGAAGAAGTGACAAATTGGACAAGAAATTGATGAAAATTTGGGGCACTAAAATCGGGCAATGAGCAGTTTGTTTTGGGTGAAATTTTGAGGTAAAATCCTTCTTCTCATTTAATAATTGAAGTTGCAAGTTGTTGTAGATTAAGGATATGAACTTATATTAAGAGATGAAATTAGATTAAGGGAAAATTAGAATTTGAACATGCATGTAATTGTTGAAAGGTGTCAGACCGATTTTGAAGCTAATTCTAGTAATTTTAGAGTTGTTATGTTCTATGTGTTGTCAATTTTATCACAAATTGCATGTGTGAATTAAAGAAGGAATCTTGATAATTAAGTTATGGTGTTCATAAGGAATTATTGAAACATGAATTGTATTGAAAAAAAAAAGAGTTAAGAAAGAAAGTATGGAATTATGTTGTGTTGGTCGAAACTTACATGAATTTACTGGACATTATTGGATGAACTCTACAGGATGTTTTAATGCTTAAAAATAAGTTATAAATATGCATATGTATTGCGGTAGTTACCTATAAATGTCTTGGAAGAATTAAAGTATAAGAAAGTGTAGAAAGACTTCACATTTTCCTCTCATTGTTAACTAAAGTGTGAGCTGTTCTCATGGACTATTCTTAAATACAGATTAAGAGCTGGAATGACATGAAATAAGTATATAAATTCCCTTGGTTATTGAAGTTGATTAATGGAATGTTTAGATAATTTTGACTACATATGAAAATGATAGTGATTATTAGTTTAGTTTGAATTATTGGGTTGATTTGGATTGTTGGATTGTTGGTTGGAGTTGAATTGTTGGCTGAGTTGGATTGTTGGTAAATTATGGATACGCCCATAAACAAAGGAAATGCTGTCTAAATTTTTTTAGAATTAAGGGAGCCGCTATTCATATAACTTACATTAGAAATCATAAATTTGACGAGCATATTATTCCTTATTATAGGTTGAAGTACTAGACGGGACATACCTTAATATTGAGTTGATTAGAACGCAAAGAGGTATGTGAGCCTATCTTCATTTCTTTTGGCATGATTTTGTGAACTATTGATTCTTTCATTCGACATGAATATTATACAAGGGAATGTACGGCGGACGTACATGACTCCTTCACAGTCTTATTCATAGTAATCTGAGTTATGAAAGGTACATGTGATCTTCTTGTAAGAAGTTATTTAATGATTTTAATGAGAGTCAAAGAAATTATTTAAATTGCATATAGTTGCTCATGATATCTACTCGTGCTAAGAGTCATTTTTCCACTTCACCGCGTTCCGGGTCGGGCAGATTCGTGCACATATATCAGGATGATTCACCGCGTCCCTCACTAGAGGGTCGGGTAGTTTATGTATACATATATGATGATTCCACGGACAGGCATCCGTGATGCGGGTACATATACCCATGACAGTATATTCCACCGCGTCCCTCACGCGAGGCAGCGGTTTATTCATTTATTTATATCGATGATTTTATGACTAAGCGTGCGTAGTCTGGTATGACTCTCATTCTTTTATGATACTGATTGACTCTACCTTACATGACACGCTTTGATCTTATTTACATGATTTCATGCTTACATACTCGATGCATTATTTCGTCGACCCTCGCTCCTCGAATTTGCGTTCGGCCGCGAGTTCAGTGTTGAATAGGTGACCATCCAGTTTAGGGATTCTATTCAGCAGTCGGAGAGCTCTTTTGTTCCGGAGCCAGCTATTTTGGTATCGATCCCTATCTTTCAGACTTATGCACATTTTGGGCACGACGGGGTCCTGTCTTGACATATGTCAGCACTGTACTCTTAGAGGTCTGTAGACAGTTGTGGGTTGAACGTTTGTACCTTGCTTTGGGTTGTAATGTTGCTGTACTCTGTGTTGGGGCGTTCCCGATTATACTTGTTGTTATCTAGTGGCAGCCTTGCCGGCTTGCTTATTTTGACTATTCCCTTGTGTACATAATGTTGGTTAGTGGAAGCCTAATCGGCTAGCCTGCTATGATTGTTGTTCTGTTGTTGATTTGGCAGCCTTGTCGGCTCGCCCATTTTGGGGAGATGTTGTAAAAGCAGCGTTGTGCTGCCAAAATTTCTATAGATCTCGGTGTTAAATGAATTAAAAGTGACAGGTCAGTAATGACGTCCAATTAGGACGTTTAGTCGCGACCCGTCGGGTCGGGTCGTGACAGAAGTGGTATCAGAGCAGTTAGTCCTCAGAATGTCTACAGACCGTGTCTAGTAGAGTCTTGTGTATGGGTATGTTGTGCACCATACTTATACACAGGAGGCTGCCGGGCATTTAGGATTAGCTTGTACTCTTTCATCTCGTAGATGTGCAATAAAGCTATGTCATTAGGATAATCTCCCCCCTCTTCCTAATAATTATTGTAGTTGCAGCTATGTCTCGAAAGACATCGACAGTGGCTCGGAAGGAAAATCAGAGTTTGAATAGAAGTATGATGATCAGGTTTGGAGATATTAGGTCAACGTCAGGTAAGGTAACTCTTTAGTATCTTTTACGTACCAAATAAGAAAATAAGTTAACAATTCATCACTTAAGGGATGATATCATCAGGGATTAGAACCAGGAGCAATGTCCAAGATTACGTATGTATACTAGAATGTGTTGGAATTATGGAAAGTACGACAAGTAAGAAATGAGTGAACAAGTGTTAAAAGAAATGAAGTTGTTTATAGTTACGAATAGTGAAGAGATCCCCTTCAGACCATAAATGAGGTGTTGACTTGTGAAGTAAATTGCAGTAGTCTCTATCTTACGAATTGGTACTCCGTTATGCCATGTTATCCTCTATAGTTACAAAGATAGAACTTTTTCTTCCAAAGAAAGGAAATGAAGCTTACCTACTCTTTTCTCATTCATACCTCTAATTTAATGTTGAGCTCTAATTGTTAGAATCTGAGACGATTTTATGGTATACCATGTTGATGGACTATGTGCAGGTAGGAAACTGTAAAAGAACATTGTTCCCATGTAAGGATAAGAAAGGGCTATTACTTCTTGAATAATAAGATTGATATAAATGAATGAAAGTGCATTGTTATGTTGGACCGAGTTCTGGAAAGTATTGGACATAGGGATTATTTGAGTTTGTTTCACAAATGACTTAGAACTTGGGAATGATAAACATCCCATTAGTGTGTAGTTGTGTCAGGCATTTTAAATATCGTAACCTCTGGAATTCATATTTTCAGTTAAGAAGTTATTTGAAGGATTGGTAACCAAGGTATGCATTAAGTATGCTTTAATCGTTCGTTCGCAAAATGTTAAGATGGTGTTATTTGGTCTCTTGGAAGCCTCATCTCGATGAGGTAGATATTAAAAGTTGTACAGAATAGTTGGAACACTGCGGGGTGACACATGGGGTTATAAATCAAAGTTTTCATATGACCTTGGTGAGTGCGTTTAATGATGTGGATCCTAAAAAGAAAACTGTGGTTAGATATTGGAAGAGTGACGTGTCATGTCGCTAAGACTGAGATAAAGGATTTTAAGCAGTATGTAGCAGATTATGGTGAAATGAGTGGCATACAGGGTGTATAGCAACACTTACTAATCAAGAATGAGTTGATAACCTACATGCTTCTAAGGTGCCTTTCATGAAACCAGGCCTATATGAACATTCTCTTGAGTTAATTAGGTGAGAAGTAGGCATAAAGACTTAGTATAAGTTCAGATACTTTAATAGGTGAAGGTTGAATCCGGAATTTCTACAGACCATAATAGAATGATGGAAAACAGATAAAAGAGGTACAAAGATATAGATGAATTCAATGAAGTGATAATAGAAACTCAGTGTGATGTAGTCAAAGTAATAAATGTTGACGCAGCCAAAGACACCACTGAGTTAGTAAGTCCAAGGAGAGGATAAAACAAATGCCACTTGAGGAGACAAGTGGTAATAATGCAATAAGGAGGAACAAAGAGATACTGGGGAAGAATAGGGAAATAAATAGAATAAGGAAGACGACGATGGTAAGGTGGTAGAAGTAAAACAACTCATTAAGGACCCACAATTGATAGAAGAATCAAAAGTAACTATTACTACTAAAGAACAGGTTGAAGGAGCTTTTGTAGCAACAAAAGTTAATGAGGAGCGGAATGTTGACAAGAGTCAGGAGGTGTGTACCAATTGTAACAACTCTAATAATAGTAAGGCAATGATATTAAAGAAAGATGGGACAATGATGTCCAATGTGGAGCAGAACAGGACAGTGGAAGCGGATATGTCTATCCTAAATATATTGATCAGCCGAAAAACTTAATCAGAGATAATATGAGGGATGATTAACATGACAAACTTAAGGACTCACTAGTGAAGAAGTTGCATGAACTAGGTAGATATACTATGGTATATGCAAAGAGTGATGCATTGAGAAGGTTGTCTCTGGGATAGTTTATACTAGATCGCCAGATGGGTGGCGGGCCACCGGTCGGATTCGCAGGATCGGGACGGGTTGGGGTGGAGAAGAGGCGGGGTCGGTGGGCGGGCGACGGATCGGGACTAGCGAGACGCTACCGTGTCGTCCGGTCGATCCGTTAGGCGAGTCGGGGCCAGGTCGGCGGGGTTTTTTTTAAAAAAAATTCACTAAATTAAAAATACTAAATTACTAACAAAGTAACATTAACATATACATATAGTCATATAGTGATAGTCATAGACTCATATTATACTATTATAATATTATAGTATTATAATTATAGTATTATACTCATATATATAATATATTTATAAAGTATAAAGTATAAACTAAATAATTAAACAAAGACAAGAAGAGTGTAAAAAAAACATCCCAATGTTGTTTTTGTGCCTCTTATATTATTAATTATTTCATTGAAATATACAAGATTCAGAATTACAACATTGTAGTGTACTGTTGTTGAAAAAAATTGCAAAAGACATAGAAAAATTAAAAAATTGCAATGAAATAAATTACCAATTTGAAAATATTTTTTCTAGTTTCTTTATAATTTCTTGTGGTTCTTCGATTGGAATTGGTATATCTTGGTCAAATTGTTCCACGTCGCTACTCATGCCTTCAGATAAAATATCGTTGTAGTTGTAAATCTTCTTCGTTAATATCCGGTTGGCACCTCGCCCGCTCGCTCGTATCCAATCTCTGAATAGTACCGCCATCTACTGGTGTCTCCGCTAATGAGTGTTTGTGCTCTCTATTTGAAATCACTGCGTAAAAGCGCTTCGTGCGATTGATGACGCTTGAATGTTCAAAATATCCCGGGCCATCATTGAAAGTGTCGAAAATGTCTTCTCATTCTGCATCCAATATTTCAGCAAGTCTTTCTTTCCTTCTTCATTGATAACTGCTTGGTAAGGTAAATTACCCTGCAAAACAAAAACATCAAACTCGCTAATTTGGTTAGCACTGCTACCACCGCACATTCTATTTCTGAGGCTTTCAATAGAATCAATACTAGCCCCGAAGCGAGATGTCTTTTTAATTTGTGTTGAAGAAGAAGATGATACGGAAGTCGGTTGGTTACTAGCACTTTCTTGCTGGTAATGCCGATATACTTTTTTGCATTCATCTTCTACGCTATTTAACACTTCTTCTAGCGTTTGATCAATAGGTGGCTCAACATTTAAATTTTTGGGAGTTGGAGGTGGTAGTACGTCCATACAGGTATAAATATTTTCAATAAGACTTTTACAACCCTCTACTTTAATAGTCGGGTTTAATACAGCACCAATAATATAAATAGGGGGAATAGGAATAAAATATTTCTTTAATTTCATAAACATTTTTTTAATAGCTGCCTTATAAGCAGGTTTTTCCATATATTCTTTAAGAAGTAAAAATATTATAGCTATATAAAACAACATAGTTGAAATAGTAGGATAATATAAAGTAGAAAATTCTTTTGTTGCTCGTTGAAAATTCTCTAGAAATACAATAAGTTCTCTAATTTTGTCCCAATCATTATCCACAATCATATCATTTGGATTTTGATTATGGGCGTTAAAAAATAAAGTGATAGGTTTTCTATAGTCATAAGCAACAACTAGTTGGTCATATAAAGAATTCCACCTAGTTGGTACTTCTTCGGGAATTTTTCTGTAAGATAGTCCACAATCGTGATAAGTTTTTTTTATATTCTTTTCTCTGTTGAATTCTATTATTTTTAAAAATAAAGTGTATAGCAAATTGTATTTTTTCAAGAATATCTTGAAAAGGTGAAAGACCATCCTTTACAACTAAGTTATAAATATGACACGCACATTTAATATGAAAATGTTTTGGAAAAGACGGAGTTAAAACATCTCTTAAAATACAAATAGCAGCATTGTTAGAAGATGCATTATCTAATGTAATACTCATAACTTTATCAGTTATTCCGTAATAATCGCAGACTGAATAAATATTTTCTGAAATAAACTCACCAGTGTGCCTACTATCTATATATCTATATGCTAAAATACGTTTTTGTATAGACCATTTATAATCTATCCAATGACAAAGTTCTAGTTAAATAATCATGGTCGTTAGTACTACGACCTATATCAGAAGTTAGAGCGACTTTGCAATTTAAATGATATAATGCATAACGTAAATACTGTTGATATTCATGTGCAAATTTAAATACATCTCTTTTAACAGTTGATCTAGGAAAACCTTTATAAGCAGGATTATACATATCTCTAATATAATGAATAAAACCAGGAGATTTAGGAAATGAAAAAGGCAAACCCTCCACAACAACTAATTTTGCTAGTGCTTCCCTATCTTTATGTTTATCGTATTTAGGGTCTACAACTCCCCCCGTCATAGGGTTAATTTGACTCTGTACTTTGTCCGGGACAGTATGTGAACCTTGTCCCGATTGAGAGGACGCTTGCTCACCATCTTTTTCAATCATGTATTGGGCATGCAAGGCTTTGTGTTTTTGCAATAGGTGTCTTCCTAAACCCCCCGTCCCACCATGACCTTGTCCAGTTTTAAAAGAATAAACATTTTTACAAGTTTTACATACAGCTACTTGATTCGGTACGTCCCTGTCAAAATATTTCCATACAACTGATTTTAATGATCGTTTTGCCGGACCTCGTCTCATAGTAGGGGGGATAGGAGGCATTTCACTAGTGGGTGTATCATCATCTTCATTAGTAGGTGTATCATCATCTAGAGTGTCATCTAAATTAAAATTTTCTTCATTTTGAGGATAAACATTTGTGTCAAGATCATATGGTATTTCAGGAAACAGTTCAGGATCTATAAAATCATCTTGTCTAGGAATACTAGAAGAAGTACCCTTGCCCTTGTTACATCTACTAGAAGAAGTACCCTTGCCAAAAACACTTTTTACTCTTTTCATGGTAATAAATAGTTAAAGACTTAAAGATAATGAAATTAAATGTGTTAAATGAAATAAAAACAAAATAATAATTTAATGAGAGAACGAATGTACCAAACGCCGACGTAGAGTCGACGTGTAATCGAGAGGTTGAAAATTGAAACTTTGCTCGATAGATAATCCTCAAGCTAGTTGTCAACTTCACTCCCAATTCTCAAATTAATAAATAGATTGAATATGTAGTAGACAATGTTGTATAGAGAATAGAGATTGATTGATTGAGAGATTAGAGAGTAGAAAGATTTGTGAAAATAATAAGAAGAGGAAATGAGGTATTTATAGTTGAAAAATTGGGTTAAAGTGTAAATATAATAACTTAGGGGTTAAAAATAAATATAAAAGGGGTAAGGGGGGATGCAAAAAATGGCCGTTGTCTAACGACCAAAATGTAAAATGGCCGTTAGACAACGACTATTTTCTGCAAAGGGCGGGACTGGGGCGGGGTCGGGGCGGGATCGGGACGGGATCGGGGCCTGGCGGGGTCGGGTCGGGCGGGACCATACCCTGTCCCGCCCCGGTTCGAGCCCCGGTCCCGTTTTTTTTTTTTTTTTTTTTATACCGGGGTCGTGTCGGGGTCGGGTCGGGTCGGGGGCGGGTCGGCCTACCGTTGGCGATCCTAGTTTATACTATATTGTCGACGATATGCAGTGGGGATTTCAATGTTGTTATAAATGAAAGAGAGACAATAGGCGGTCTTCACATATATCCTGCAGAGCGTGAGGATCTTTGCATTTGGTACTAATTCATGTGAAATGTTTGAAACTGAATTTAAAGGGAGTCTTTTTAAGTAATGGAATGAAAGAGCCGATAATGACTGTACTTTTAAGAGGTTCGATAGAATGTTGGCAAACATTTATTTTAGCTTGGTATGGACAAGTGGAAGTGGAACATGTAATAAGAACAAGTTTAGACCATGCCCCTTAGTTGTTAACTTAGGGTGGTCAATCTATGCATGTGAGTAGACCATTTAGATTCCTCAAGTTTTGGACAGAATATGAAGCATTCTTTTAAGCACTAAATCAAAATTGGCACACTGTTGTTGATTAAGATGATTTCATTTCTTTTTTACCGAAACTGAAGAATGTCAAGACTGCCCTATTATTATGGAGTAAGGAAACTTTTGGAGGATATTGTTAGATTTAAAGAGGAGTTGTTTGAAGAATTTCCAACAGAAGCAAATAGAATGATTTTACAAAGAGTTAAGACAGACTTTGAAAGAGTATGAAGAAACTTATGGCCATTTGATCAATAAAAGGAGAGTTATGTTTATATGCATGCTAAGACTCCTAGTAACTTGATTCAGCAAGAAAAATGTATTACTGGTTTCACTAGGGGAACATTTCCATTCATGTATTTAGGATGTCCAGTATTACATGTTAGAAAGAGGGAGATAGACTATGCTGAATTAATTAAGAAGATTAAAGACAAGTTACAGGCTTGGGAAGAAAAATTGTGGTCACCATGAGGTAAAGCGGCGTTGATTACTAGTGTGTCACAAGTGAGCCTATACACATACTGCCTGCTATAAGACTTGCAAAATGTGTGATCAAAGATATACATACAAATAGTTGTAATTTTCTTCTGGTGTATAGTAAGGATGATGTTAAAGACATTGTGTAAAAAGTTATGATGGAAACCTAAGACCACCAACTCTCTATGGGCTAACTTTCTAGGGAACAGATACTCTAAGAAGCATTACCCTCAATATGTTCAATGGAAAAATAGTTCTCAGGTCTTGAAAATGATTCTTGAGGTAAGAGATAACATTAAACAAGGAATTTGGTGAGAAAACAAAGAGTGGTTGAATTGATAATCATACCAAATTGATAACATTACACGATGTAATACTATCAGAGTTTTCAAGGAAGAGTGGAAGAGGTCAAAGAACTGCTACGTGTGGATTGATGAGGTTTGTCAAGGCTAGGCGATATCGCGGATGACATTGTCTCGCGTATCACACTTGGTATATACCCTGTGGATAATCCTTGGTGGATAATGACAAGTTCTAGTAAAATTACTGTGTCAAGTGCATGAAATATGTTGAGATAAAGATCCTATCCTTATGATGTATATAGGTAAATGAGGGTTAAAAAAGTGTCATTCAAGGTATATTTCTTTCTATGGACGATGTGAAAATTTAAAATTTCAGTGGATAAAGTGTTGCATAATATTGGAATTAATATAGTATCAAGATGCTGCTAATGTAATGTTTTTCATCAAGAAATGATAGATCACTTGTTTCTTACAAGGGAGTTTGTCAAATCTATACGGAGCTATTTTAACAACACAACGGGTATACTCATGAATTGTCGTCATGTTAAGCATGCAGTACAGATATAGTGGAACACTACATGTCATTACAATTGAAGCAGGTGTACAAGGTAGTATCAACTATAATATTGTGGCAAATTTAAAAATGAAGGAATATAGTACTACATGGAGGCTCTTTAACTTTGTTTAAGGTGTTACATGAGATTCAGTTGAATATTCACAGGTAATTCCATTCAACTCCTTTTCTAATTATAGCAAATTTGTGAATTGTGTTTGGTGTGTCATACTGTGGCCCTGTGTGGCGTCTGTTAGTTTGTTGGATATAGATGAATTGGTATAATTGTAAAGGGGACACTGCCGAAATTTCTAGAAAATAAGACTTGTTATGAACATTCGAGGACGAATGTTTCTAAGGGGGAAAGAATGTTACACCTCGTAAGTTTAAGACGATAATTAAGAACGTCATTAATGTCACGACCCGACCTCGGGCCCGCGACTGGTGCACCCTAGTGATACAACATCAGAGAAAATCAGCGGAAATAAAAGCTTAAACATGAAACAAGATATAAAATAAGAAACAGGCAACCAAAACGGTCACCTTTCTGCATATATATAAAAACCGAACAGTTACATCCGTACAACCCTGCACACAACAGTACTACAGACCTCTAAGAGTTTTTACAACAACTATGACGGGACAGGGCCCCGCCATACCCCTGAATGTACAAGAACCTACAATATCAGGGAATCATACCAAAAGATAAGCCTCCGGAGAAATGGAGCTTCCCAAAACGTTGAACTGTGATCCTATGAGCGGGGATCAACAATCGTGTACCTACCTGCGGCGTGAGCGGCCGAAGGAGGTCGATGCAATTACAGTATGTGAAACGAAAATGCGTAATGAAATCATAACATTTCCAAACCAAATCCACGATATGTATGAAAAACCAATTAACCGCATAGTGCCACAAAGATAAAAAAGCAAATAGGTGTAACGCAACCGGTCTTTTCTAGTGCTAATGATCGGCAGGCCATTCGCCCATAGTATCATTGTGCGAGCCTAATCCTCGACTCCGTAGTCGCGTGAGCCACACCGCCCGCATGAGGTACTCACCGCGACGGTAGCTAACGCGACATTTCCTCGACTACCGTAGTTCGCATGGCCACTGACCGCATGAGGTATTCTCGCGACGGCGTAACACACGGAGTGATTCTGGACTACCATAGCCCGCATAGTCACATGGACCCGCATGAGGTATTCTCGCCGTGACGGGGTAGCTAACCGCGACAACATAACAAGTCGGGGTATGTGATATAATACAAGCGCCGCTTTATCGTAAACAACATAAGCACAACAAGAAATCGCTTAACACAACAAGTCTCAAGATACTAACGCGTAGTATCATAATCTATATATAAGCGATGCGTGTCGTGGACTCACGCCTCAAAATCATCATGCCCATGGAACTCCCTCACCGCTGATCATGATATGATATAACACCAAAATGTACACATGAACACGAGTCCCACTGGGCCATAAAACAATCAGAATAACCTCCATTGAGAGACACGGTAGCATAGAAGTAAAACACTTGCACAACAAAGGCTATCACAACTAGCATAGGCAAGTTTAACATACTCTTAGACTCTCATTTTATGCCAAAAATACGGGTTTTAACCCCAAAGTAATACATACTTCAACTCTCTTAAAAAGAACCCCTTTTAAGTACAAAATCACGCGATACTAATACCAGTAGTATCAATCATAGAGTAACTATCATTTTAAGTAAATCAAAACAATATCATGCCTTCTTTTTAAACCACAACAAGACAATACCATGCCTTCCTTTAAAACCAAATCAAGACAATACCATGCCTTCTTTTTAAACAAAGACACTTCTCCTTTTTAAAGTCAAGTAGCAATATACTTTTTAAACCAAGTGGCTTACACTTTTTAAAACAACGTCAAGTATACTTTTTTAAAAACCCAAGTAACTTACTCTTTTCAAAACAAGTAACATATACCTTTAAATCAAGTTACTTCTCCTTTCCCAAAATCAAGTTGTTTATAAGTCAAGTTTCTTTATCTTTCAAGATCAAGTCTCTTAACTTTCAAAATTAAGTCTCATAATCTTTAAATCAAATCTCATATCTTTTAAGGAAACCAACCTCCTAACTTTTAAAATGTCAAGTTATCATTTTAAATTCAATAATAAAACCATTTTTTCGTTTTCATAAAGTCGTTATAACTAACTTCCCATAAAGCTATTATAACACTTTATATTTTAAACCAACCAAGGACAACTACTCTCATTTCTGAAATCAAGATAACTTTATTCTTTAAAAGACCAAGCACCCATTACTCACGAATGAGGTTTCACAACTTTTTAACACAATTCAAGTCCTTAACATTTCATAACAAGTCACTTAACTTTAGAATCAAGTCAAGGACACAAAAGGAAAATCAAACTCCTTTAACACACGTGCGTCTACCGCACTATATATATTTCACAAATATCATGCTCAAGAGAATAGGAAGAATCACATACCTATTCGGCTTAATCCACAAGCCAAGTCGAGTATGCCGCGCGTAGACAATCCACCTATAATAACCACAATATATCTATCAACTTCTAGACTTCTTCGTAGAATATTCTAAGTATACAGTTCCTAATTCTACGGAAAATTGGGCAGCACCTCCCCCCTGAATCCACATATATAACCTCCTTTATCAAGACCCGCTACAAATAGCCAACAACTCAAAGGGGATTACACGCCTAACTGGACGTGTACAATTCTGCCCCACATTATACCAACAATCTATTTCTTTTCAATTTTCCTTCCACATATCATATGCTCAATTATAAACTACTACAACATGTAATATCCTATTACAATAAAAGGACAAGGATCATTACCTCGATAAGCCCAAAATTATCCAAGATTATAAGTCGATCCTTAGCAACGTTTAGCTCCAATTCCTTACGTTCCAACCCACTCCAAGCAACCCTTAGAAGCTCCTAACCAACTCCTCTTCAAGATCCAACTCCAAAAAGTGAAGAACACTTAGGTTCTAAATGTGGCAACTTTCGGCCAAGGTGGGGTTTCAAGGCTAAGGGTGTGAAATCTTTTCCAACTCTTGGTTCACAATCTTCCTAACACCTTAAGGAAGAACACTTAAAAGTTTAAGAATTTTTGGATAACTTTAGCTCCTAAAATAAGCCCATGGCCGAGAGCTCTTAACAAAGGGAAGGAGTATTTTTGCCTTGGAAATTATCTAAGTGTTGGATGAATAACTGTTGCATCAAGGGGGTATTTATAGGGAAATCAAGGGCTAGGATCAAGACAAGTGTGTGGTGAGATTGGGGGACAAGTGTGTGTGGGTCCCACCCTCCAAATGTCTACACAAAGCTTGAGACAAGTGGCTTGCCACTTGTCTCACCATTTCGGCCACAAGCCACATGACACAACCAAACGGCCACAAGCCACCTAAGGGGGTGACACGTGTCGCCCTTCTACTCGTCCAAAATATTTCATCTTCCGAAAATATCCGAAATGCCAAAAATCTCGAAAACAAAGTGGGCCCCACAAAACCGTAAATTTTCCCCGTGGGCCCCACGTGACCAAATCCGGAAATAAAATTCCATAATTCTAATATATTTCCAGAAGTCCGAATACCAAATCTGGGAATCCAATTCCCATTAACGAACCTTTTCCTTCACAAAATCCGGAAAATTTTCCGTCGGAAAATCAAATCTTTCTTCCTTTCCAATCTTTATGTCGTATTCTCGTACATACGTCCTCACATCCATACCCTGGAACTACGGGGTGTAACAATTAAGGTTTATGATTTGGATAATGGATATAAGTATATTTATGCAAGCTACAGGCATGCCAAGAGAAATTGAAAATGATAAAGTCATATATTCCCGTCATGGATTAGTAACGAATTATATAATTAATGACAACGAGAATACAAAGTCTTATAAAATTTTCAAGATTCAAAAGGAAGGGAAACATAAGATTGATTAATTGTAAGAAGTGGACCAAGTTGTAATTAGTTTTTTTTTAATTTTTTTTTTTGTGTATAGAAGACCATCTATCTTCCATCTTCCACCACTCAATTTCAAAAAAAAAAACCACAACAATCCTCTCTTCTCTATACATACCCCAACCGAACACCCCTCTACATTAGAATTTTTTCTAGATTATCACCTCCCATTCCTAAGTACGTTCTTCCATAAGATTATGCACCAAAGTTAACACAAAAACAGTGGGAAAAAAAGGGGACTGATGGACCGAAAATTGGGCAGTGTATTTCAAAGATTTTTTAGGCAAATTCTTGGAAGAAAAACATAAGGAATGATGGGTAAACATTGGAGAATGAATGCATGACAATTTGGAGTTGAAGAAGTGACAAATGGAACAAGAAATTGATGAAAATTTGGGGCACTAAAATCGGGCAATGAACAGTTTTTTTGGGGTGAAATTTTGAGCTAAAAATCCTTCTTTTCATTTAATAATTGAAGTTGCAAGTTGTTGTAGATTAAGGATATGAACTTATATTAAGAGATGAAATTAGATTAAGGGAAAATTAGAATTTGAACATGCATGTAATTGTTAAAGGTGTCGGACCGATTTTGAAGCTAATTCTAGTAATTTTGGAGTTGTTATGTTCTACGGTTGTGTTGTCAACTTTATCACAAATTGCATGTGTGAATTAAAGAAGGAATCTTGATAATTAAGTTATGGTTTTCATAAGGAATTATTGAAACATGAATTGTATTGAAAAAAAGAGTTAAGAAAGAAAGTATGAAATTATGTTGTATTGGTCGAAACTTACATGAACTTACTGGACATAGTTGGATGAACTCTACGGGCTGTTTTAATGCTTAAAAATAAGTTATAAATATGCATATGTATTGCGGTAGTTACCTATATATGTCTTGGAAGAATTAAAGTATAAAAAAGTGTAGAAAAGCTTCACATTTTCCTCTCATTGTTAACTAAAGTGTGAGCTGTTCTCATGGACTATTCTTAAATACAGATTAAGGGCTGGAATGACATGAAATAAGTATATAACTTCCCTTGGTTATTGAAGTTGATTAATGGAATGTTTAGATAATTTTGACTACATATGAAAATGATAGTGATTATTAGTTTAGTTTGAATTATTGGGTTGATTTGGATTGTTGGATTGAATTGGATTGTTGGTTGGAGTTGAATTGTTGGCTGAGTTGGATTGTTGGTAAATTATGGATACGCCCATAAACAAAGGAAATGCGGCCCAAATTTTTATAGAATTAAGGGAGCCGCTATTCATATAACTTACATTAGAAATCATAAAATTGACGAGCATATTATTCCTTATTATAGGTTGAAGTACTAGACGAGACATACCTTAATATTGAGTTGATTAGAACGCAAAGAGGTATGTGAGCCTATCTTCATTTCTTTTGGCATGATTTTGTGAAGTATTGATTCTTTCATTCGACATGAATATTATACAAGGGAATGTACAGCGGACGTACATGACTCCTTCATAGTCTTATTCATAGTAATCTGAGTTATGAAAGGTACATGTGATCTTCTTGTAAGAAGTTATTTAATGATTTTAATGAGAGTCAAAGAAATGATTTAAATTGCATACAGTTGCTCATGATATCTACTCGTGCTAAGAGTCATTTTTCCACTTCACCGCGTTCCGGGTCGGGCAGATTCATGCACATATATCAGGATGATTCACCGCTGTCACGACCCGAACCCGGGCCCGTGACTGGTGCCTTACCCGGGCACCTAAGTAGACATACATCAGAGTAACCAGCGGAATATAAAAGCAAGACATGAAACAATTATGAAATGAGAAACAGTTTATCCAAGAAAAGATTGCCTTTCGGCATGTATATATACATCAAGAGTGAACAGTTACATCCCAACTTTACAACAGACTACGCACTTCTAGAATGTAAACAACTATGGCGGGACAGGGCCCCTCCATACCCTGAATGTACATAAAGCTACAATGGCAGGGAGATCATACCTAAAAGACAAGCCTCCGGAGAAACGGGGCTTTCCCAAAAGCAGGAACGATGATCCTAGGAGCGGGGATCAACAACAGGAGTACCTCTACCTGCAGATTTAACGCACTTCTCGGCGAGGTCAAGACAACAGTACCAAGTATGTGAAATCAGAAGTACTTAAATGAAATCATATCATTTTAAAACCAATTTTACAAATATGTACGAAACAACCAATGTAATCGCACATAGTGCCACAAAGATAACCAAGAGCAAAATAGATATAACATAACCGGTCTTTTCTAGGCCGCTAATGATCGGGCAAGGCCATTCGCCCATAGTATCATTACATGCGTATCTAATCTCGAACTCCCGCAGTCCGTGATAGCCACATAGGCCCGCATGAGGTATTCTCGTGACGGGGTAGCTAACCCGCAGATCATCCTCGACCCCGGTCCGCGATAGTCTATGGACCGCATGAGGTATTCTCGTGACGGCAGAATACACCCGGAGTGATCAATCGAACTCCCGCACTCGCGATAGGTCACATGGACCCGCATGAGGTATTCTCACATCGGTGGCAAGTCCTGCATCATAACAAGTCGCGTGGTATGTGATATAATAAGAGTACAACGCTTATCGCTTAACAACGTAAGCACAACAAGAATAACCCCTTATACAAACATCACAAGACACTAACACACGTAGCATCATAACATGTTTACTTATCAAACCATCTTACTACACTTTCCAAATCAATACAAGACTTTCATAAACAAATAAGTAAATCGTTCCTTTTATCTTTCTTAAGTCGTTATACCTAACTTCCCATAAAGCTAGTATAACTCTTAAGCTTTTAAAACCAAGTATTACTTTTCTTTCAAAATGATTCATAACTCTTTTGAAATATTTCCAAGATTCTTATCATTTAAAACTCAAGTCAAAAGACATCAAAGTAAAACCAAGTTTAGTTAACATACGACGCTCACCGTACTATATATATTTCAAAAGTATCATGCTCAAGAGGATAGGAAGAATCACATACCTCCTCGCTAAATCCACCGCCAAGTCGAATATGTCGCAAGCAGAGTATCAACCTATAATAGTTAAATACGCCTATCAACGCCTAGACTACTCTGTAGAATATTCTAAGCGTAGGTTCTTAATTTACTAAAAATTGGGCAAAGACTTCCCTACCCACAACTACACAAGTCATCAGAAATACACCCCATGTAAGTACAGTTCAATTCTCTTCTTTTATACCATCCTTCTATATAACTTATACTTAAGTTTAAACTACTACAATATGTAATCTCCAATTACAATAGAAGGTCAAAGATTATTACCTCGATAAGCCCAAAATTATCCAAGATTATAAGTCGATCCTGAGCAACGTTTAGCTCATATTCTCAGACGCCCAATCCGCTCCAAGAAACCCTTAGAAGTTTCTAAACAACTTCTACTTAATACTTCAACCAACTATGAAGATTTTCCTAGGGTTTCGTTTTGTGACTAAAGGAAATAAAGTAGTATTTCCGGGCTTTTAGTATAGAGGTAACTTGGGAATACTACAAAGGATTTAGGCTAAGGTATTTTGGAATAGTAACAATACTTGAAGACAATTTTTCTACCATGGTGTTTTGACGGCAACTAGAAAGGGGGAGGGAGTTTTTGGACGAGAGAGTAACAAAGGGGGAAGGATTTTGAGACTTGGAAATTGTTTAGTGGATGAAAAAGTCTTGCAACTTAAGGGGGGTATTTATAGAACAATCAAGGGCCAAGATTCAAGCAAGTGGAGGGTGAAGATTTGGTTGCTTGTGTGAGTGGAGTCTTCCACCAAGTGTCCACCACAACATTGGGACATATGTCCACCACAACTTTGGGACATTTGTCCACCACAAAAATGAGACATGTGGCTTGCCACATGGCTCACAAAAAACGTCCAAGGCTCCCTCCCACTTGCCCACAAAATATCTTCCAAGACTTGACTATTTGACTTGGCCACTTGCCCACTAATTTTCGTCCAAACATGCCACCTAAGGGTGACACATGTCGCCCTCCTATTGGTCCAAAATATTTCATCTCTCGGAAAAATCCGTAATAATTTAAAATATTGAAACCGTAAAATTTCCTTCACAAGGTTCGGAATCTTTTCCGCTGGAAGTTCACAATTTCATCCTTAACCTAATTAGGGCTTATACATTTGTACGTACGTCCTCACATACATACTCTGGAAATACGGGGTATAACATTCTCCCCCCCTTAGAAACATTCGTCCCGAATGTTCCTTCTCACAAAGATAACGATATAGTTCCTCATAATTTAAACAATTTGCAAATGCCATACATGGCCACAATATAACACTTAAGTACATATGCCAAAGAAAATTTACAAGTAGGAAAGTGAGTTACCTGGAGGTGTGGGGAATAGGTGAGGATACCTCTGCCTCATGTCCTCCTCTGCTTCCCACGCCATCTCCTCTCTGTGCTCGTTCCGCCATAAGACTCGACTAAGCCACATCCTTCGTCGTAGTCGCTAACTCCGACGATCGAGTATCGCTATGGGAATATCCTCATACGATAACCCCTGGTCACCGACATCATCAATCGGTGCACTCTAGATGGATCTCTCGATACATCTCTCAAAGATAGAAACATGGAAAACCGGATGCACCGCCTCCAGACGGACGGCAGATCCAACTCATAGGCAACCTTTCCTACCTCGCGACAACTGATAAGGCCCAATGTACTGGGCCGAGTTTCCTTTCTTCCCGAATCTCATCACACCCTTCATGGGTGACACCTTCAGAAAACCCAATCAAGAACCTCAAACTCCAAATGTCGACGCCGATGATCTGATACGACTTCGCCGACTCATTGCCAAGAATCGCCTCGATAAGCTTCACCTTATCCACCGCCGCCGAACCAGTGTCCGGTTCCACTAATCGCACTCGCCACATCAAACCAGTTTATCGGTGACTTGCACTTCCTCCCATAAGGCCTCATAAGGCGCCATCCGATACCGGAGTGGTAGCCGTTATTATACGCAAACTCTATTAGCGCAAATGATCCTCCCAGCCTACCCTCAAATCAATAACACAAGCTCGCAAAGATATCTCAAGAGTCGGATAGTACGCTCGCTGTCCGTCTGCTCGAGGATGGAATGCAGATCGAGGCTCACTCGCCCCTAATCCTTCCGAAAGACCTCCAGTTAGCCGTAAACCGGGCTCCTCGTCTGATATGATAGAAATAGGGACCCATGCGCCTCACGATCTCTGATGAAAAGTCGGCATAATCCTACCGAAAAAGTCGCCCCGATCGAAGAAAGTGGGCTGATTTCACACCGCCGACGATAACCCATATAGAATCACGCTCTCCGAGTGCGAGGTAACCCCGTGATAAAGTCCATGTTGATCACCTCCCACTTCCGTGCCGGGATCTCTATCGCTCGCATAATCCCCGTGCCTCGTGCTCTACCTTCACCTGCTGACAACACGGGCACTGAGCAACAAACTCAGCAACGTCCCTCTTTAGGCCATCCCACCAATACACAGATCTGAGGTCGTGGTACATCTTTGTCGACCGATGGATAGAGTAACGCCGCTACGCAGGCTTCCCTAGAACTCGCCGTCAAGTCCCGCAATAACCGAACACACAACTCGCCAAACCTTAGCACCCCATCGTGCTACTCAAAAGGCGACCTTCCTCACGAAGAGTCGACACGATACCGCGTGTCAAAATCGGATCTTCATATCGCCTCTTCACCTCTCGACGATGGAAGACTCGACAACCTCTCGAACCCGAACCCGCCGCTATCGTAACCAATCAATCGACTCCAAGGCTCGCTAGTGATGTATCTCGCGACCATGCCCTCCTCTCTGCCGCACATCCGATAGATTACCCATCGACCTACGACTGGCGGCATCTACCGCCACATCGCCTTCCCCGGTGGTACAGATATCGACATCATAATCCTCGAGTAACTCTAACCACCGCCTCTCGCCGTAAGTTCAACTCCTCCGTGAAGATATACCGAGGCTCTGTGGTCCGTAAATATCCACACGAACTCCATACAAATAGTGCTCCAGATCTTCAAGGCGTGAATCACCGCCGCTAACTCCAAATCACGGGTGGGGTAGTTCTTCTCTCATGCTTCGAGCTGCCGAGACGCGACGCTTATAACCTTACCCGCCAGATCGCGACACATCCAAGCCCGATGTCCGACGATCATAATACACCACATAGCCGCTCGACCTCTCGGAAGAGTAAGAATCGGGCGGTGCCAACCTCTCCTTCAAGAATCGAAGCCCTCTCACAAGCATCCGCCCACCAAACTTAGCCGTCTCGAGTCACTTAGTCAAAGGTGCCAAATAGAAGCAAACTTCCACGAACCTCCGATAGTAACTCGCAAGGCCCGTAAAGTCGCGCACTCGCCGGAGTAAGAGGTTCAGGCCAACTCGATCGCCTCGATCTTGGTCAGATCCACTGAATACCATCGGCCCGACAACGTGCCCAAGAAATGCCACCAAGTCAACCGTAACTCACACTTCAAAACTTGGCGCATAACCGCCGCTTCCCGGAGAACTCTCAAAGATAGCCTCAAATGCTCCGCATGCTCCTGCTCTGAGCGAGAATAAACCAAGATGTCATCAATGAATACTATCACAAACGTATCCAAAAATGGCTTGAACACTCGGTTCATCAAATCCATAAATACCGCTGGAGCATTGGTCAAACCGAAATACATAACCTGAACTCATAGTGTTCTGCATCGTCCGAATGCATCCTGGGACATTCGCCTCTAACTCGCACTGATGATAGCTCGATCGCAGTCAATCTTGAGAAACATCTCGCACTCGCAATCGGTCGAACAAATCATCAATCTCGGAAGGGTATCTGTTCGATAGTCACCTTGTTCACCGCTCAGATCAACACACGCGCAGGCCCCGCCCTTCTTCTTCTTCACGAACAATACCGCGCTCCCGGGAGAAACACTAGGCCCGATGAAGCCCTTCTCCAAAGAAATCTCTCACCGGTCCTTCAACTCTCTCAACTCGGCAGTGTCATTCTCAGATGGCGGAATGGATATAGTCGAGTATCCGCAAAGACATCGATACAAAACTCTATCTCCTCTCGTGAGGATACCCGAGGTCGTCTGAAACACATCCGGGAACTCTCTCGACTCGAATCGATCAAAATCTGTACCGCAGCCTCGTGATCAAACACCCGAATGAGATGGTAGATATACCCTTCGCACCATCTTCCTATCTCGAGGTAAGAAATAAACCTACCCCTACGACACAATGTTCCTCCCACTCAATAACCGGCCTCAGAAACCGAACCGCACTCACTCTCTCCTCGCAGCCTACATTGGCGTAGCAAGAAGCTAACCAATCCATACCCATGATCACATCAAAATCGGTCATATCCAACTCTATCAAGTCGGCTAGGGTCTGACGACTGCATAAAGACATCGGGCAAGCCCTATATACCCGCCGAGCTACCACCGAATCACCCACTAGCGTAGCTACCTCAAAAGGGTCTATGGACTCAGGCTTTATCCCTATCCTACTAGCAATATGGGGAGATATATAGGACAAAGTAGAACCCGGATCTAACAAGGCATACACGTCACAACAAGAAACTGATAAGGTACCTGTGACGACATCCGCGATGCCTCCCGTCCCGCTTACCGACAAGGCATAAATGCGGTTCTGAGGACCGCTAGAACTAGGACTCCTGCCACGACCTCTTCCGCGACCTGCTGGTCCTCGAGCACCTCGCCCGGGCGAGTAAATCAGTGAAGAAGACCCGCGAAAGACTTATAGTCGAACCCTACCATCTGCGCCTCGCCTGACAGCCTCGCATAAGTGACTCGATGGCCGCAAGTGTAGCAAACTCCCGAGTAGTACCACAACTCCCGAATGGAATCTACCGTGACGGACACACCGAGAGGACCTCGATCGGTTAGCACCTCTCGCTACTCGAAGTCCGGTCTCGGGCCCCGCTCGCTCGAATACTCGGGCCAGATCGACGACGGTGCAGGAGTGCTCTGGGCTGGCGGTGGTACAAATCTAGTCTGCTGCTGAGACCGTCCACCCTGAGAGCTAGCAAAAGACCCTGCCGTCCTGGCCTTCTTCTGCTGCAGATATCTGAAAACCCGCTGGCCTCTACGCTCCTCACATCCTGCGATAAGCTCGCACGCGGCAATGCCCATGCCCTGAAGTGCTACACCCGAGCAAGCTCGCCAAATAGTCATCTAGCCTCGTGGCGTAGCGGTGCACTCGATCCTCCATGTCTCGCTTAATGCCGGACATATCAAGCCCGAGTCGAATTCCACGCCAGACTCAATCGTGACGCCTCTGCGTCTCAAAGATCAAAAATCTGTCGCCGCCCTCCTCATCCGTGGGCGCAAGAAATGGTCGGAATGCCTCGAGAACTCGTCCCATATCCAGTAGCGCATGCTCTCCCGACAGCTCCACGAATCAAACCACGATCATGCGGATCACGCAATTGACGCGAACCCAAGACCACCGACTTGCCTCTCAAGCCCTCGATCACTTACGATCCGTCAGAATCGCTTGGATGAATGTTATACCCCGTAGTTCCAGGGTATGTATGTGAGGACGTACGTACGAGAATACAACAGAAATTTTGGAAAGAAAGAAAGAAGTGATTTTTTTCGACGAAAAAGTTCCGGGGTTTGTGAAGGAAAAAGGTTCGTTGATGGGAATTGGATTCCCAGATTTGGTATTTGGACTTCTTGGATTATATTAGAATTTTGGGATTTTATTTTCAGAAATGGTCACGTGGGGCCCACGGGAGAAATTTACGGTTTTGTGGGGCCCGCTTTGTTTTTGAGATTTTCGGTATTTTGGATATTTTCGAAAGACGAAATATTTTGATTTGAGCAGGGTGACACGTGTCACCCCATGTGGCCACCTCGCCGTTGGTTGAGGGACAGTGGCTTGGCCGAAATGGCCTTATACGTGGTGCCAAGTGTCTTCTTCTTTGTGTAGCCATTTGGAGGGTGGGACCTACACACACTTGTCCCAAGATCTCACCACACACTTTCCTTGATCTTAACCCTTGTTTCCCCTATAAATACCCCCCTAAGGTTGAAGACTAATTCATCTCACACTTGAAAACTTTCCAAAGCAAATGCTCTCTCCCTTTAGCCATGTTTTTCGTCCCTCCCCCCACATGTGTAGAAAATACTTTGTGTATTGTGGTATAATCCCAAATACCTTGGCCTAGTATCCCTAGTAGTATTCCAAAGTTGTTTTAATACTAGGAGCCCGGAAATACTACTTTATTCCAATAGTCGCAAAACGAAACCCTAGAAAAATCTTCATAAGCTTGGTTGAAGTGTTAAGAGAAGTTGTTTAGAAACTTCTAAGGGTCGCTTGGAGCGGGTTGGAGCGTAAGGAATTGGAGTTAAACGTTGCTCAGGATCGACTTATAAACTTGGATAATTTTGGGCTTATCGAGGTAATGATCTATGTCCCCCTATTGTAATTGGATATTACATATTTTAGTAATGTATAGTTGAGTATACTATATATAGAATGAATATTGGTAAGGTTTGAACTGTATTTACATTGGACTGTACTTACAGTAGACTTGTGTAGTATTATTGTGTAGCAGAATTGAACACGTCCGGTTAGACATGTAGTCCTCAGGAGTTGTTGGCCCAGTAGCGGCCTTGATAGTGAGGAGATGTATGTGATAGCGTGGGGAGGTGCTGAATTTTCGTAGAATAAGGAATCTTGTATTTAGAATATTCTACTAAAAGAACTAGAGATTGATAGATATATCGTGGCCTTTATAGGTGGATCTTCACGCGCGCATACTTGACTTGGCTTGTGTTTTAAGCTAAATAGGTATGTGATTCTTCCTATACTCTTGAGCATGATTGTTGTGAACTATATAGTACGGTAGACGTACGTGTGTGAAATGAATTTTGTTTGTTTAAAACATAAAGTGTTATAATGGCTTTATGGGAAGTTAGTTATAACGACTTTATGAAGATAAAAGAAAGATTTGGTTTTGACAGAAAAACGACTTGATTTTGAAAGTTAAGAGACTTGATCTTGAAAGATAAGAGACTTGACTTATAATGACTTGTTTCTAAAAGGAGAAGTAACTTGATTTAAGTATAGGTTACTTGTTTTGAAAAGAGTAAGTTAATTGGGTTTTAAAAGAGTATACTTGATGTTGTTCTAAAAGAAAAGCACTTGGTTTAAAAAGTATAGAGTACTTGATTTTAAAAGCCTTGTAAAGATTTTTACGAAGGTGAAGTAATTTGGTTTTAAAAGTAAAACGTGTTTTCTTTATATACTACGAGTATTAGTATCGTGGCTTTTACGTAACAAGAGGTCTTTTGAAAGAATGAAAGTATGTAGTATTTCGATTGTTGATATAAAATGAAAGTACATTAAACTTGCCTATGCTTGTTGTGATAGCCTTGTTGTGCAGTGTTGTGATTACGTACCGCGTCTCTGGGAGGACCGTTATCCGATTGATTGTCGACATACCGACGCCGTTGGATTTTCCACGCAGTACGCCGTCACTATCGAGTATTATCCGTTATTTCTTTTGGACATACCGACGCTGGATTTTCCACGAGTACGCGCCCACTTTGAGTATTATCTTGTTATTCCTTCGACATGCCGACGCGATGGATGTTCCACGCACGCGCCCGCAGGATGGTTTCATGGCCATGACTTCCGAGGTGAGACGCCGGCACGCGGTCATCGCGAGGTTCGGTTGTTAGTCCACGAACCGTTAATCCATGAAGCTTGCCGCGCGACGAGCGATCACGGGCTTGATTTGTACGTGTGGTTCAGCACACTTTAGATACTTGTTCGTCATTTTCTCGTACCAGAGCTCTCCGTAGATAGCTTAAGATACTTGCCTCGGCCATATCTTGTGAGACGGTAGGCTATCAGACGTTAGCTTAAGATACTTGCCTCGCCGATTGCGTGGCTAGCTTTTGATCGGTAGTTGGCTTCCGCACTGCCCGTGATGGGATATGACTAGCTTTTGACCGTAGTAGTTGGCTATTCTACTCGCCCGACGGTTTTGATGACGCAGTGGATCTAGTGTTCGTGTTCACATACGGGTGTTGTTTTACATCATGTATCACGGCAAGTGAGAATGAGTTCCACGAGCATAAGTGATATTACGGGCGTGAGACCCATAGTTATGTGTGAGTGATTATTCGGGATATCGCCCTTACTTGACATAATCGCACTTATTTCAAATGGTTTTATAAAATGATGAAATGTGATTTCATTACGCATTTTCGCCACATACTTGGTACTGTCAGACCGACTTCTGGGCCGCGTTCACGCCGCAGTAGAGGTACATCGTTGTGGATCCTCGCCATGTGATCACAGCCACGGTTTGGGAAGCCCGCTTTCTCGAGGCTCATCTTTGGTATAGTCCCACGTCAGAGTTACTTGTACATCTGTGGTATGGCGAGGCCCTGTCCGTCATAGATATTGTTACATTCTTAGGTCCGTAGATCTTGCATGGCGAGTTTGTAAAAGGATAACTGCTCGGTTTTTATGTATGTGTACGTAAGGCAAATCGCTTGGTTGGCTGCTTATTTATCATATCTATTGTTTCATGTTTATGTTTTATTTCCGCTGATTTTCTCTCGATGTCAGATTACCAGGTGCCCGGTAAGGCACGATCCACGGCCCGGTTCGTCGTGACAATGAACTCGCGGATCATCCTCGTGCCTCGACCAGAACTCGACGGCTACAACTCGTAAAATCCCGTAGTCTCAAGCTATTCGATCTAGGATGAACCACGTGCATCGAATCGCCGGCCCAAATTTATCTCATGTCCGCCACAACTCGCTAGTAATCGGGCCATCTCTCAGAACCCATCTCTCTCTCGCTTCCAGCCGGACGGAGGCGCAAGTATCGTGGTCTCGGTGGCCACCGCTGCGCTCTAAACTCGCAGGGGCGTGGCGTCGTAGAACTCGCCGTCGAGGTATCGCCTCGGTAAAGTTCGCACGCCTCGTGACCCTCGGTGTCCTACTAGCAGCCTCGGCCGCTTTGCCTTCTTCGCCCGGCCGCTTGCGTGGAGGCATAATCGTGCAGTAAAAGAAATACGTTAGAGGGTCCAACTTATAACACTCTAAGGCACGATCTCAGAGTGAGAATACTGGAAAGCAATCATATATATCCTATAGACTCCTCGATTATTGGTGCAGTACAACACACCGATAATCAAGACTACTAGATACGGTCAGTAGACACTTTCCGAGGATTAATCGCTCGATACCACTTTTGTCACGACCAACCTGCCCGTGATCGTGCCTTACCCGCACCTAAGTAGACATACATCGAGTAACCGGAATATAAAAGCAAGACATGAAACAATTATGAAATGAGAAACAATTTATCCAAGAAAAGATTGCCTTTCGCATGTATATATACATCAAGAGTGAACGATATCCCAACTTTACAACAGACTACTGCACTTAGAATGTAAACAACTATGGCGACAGGGCCCGCCATACCCCGAATGTACATAAAGCTACAATGGCAGGGAGATCATACCCAAAAGACAAGCCTCCGAGAAACGGGCTTTCCCAAAAGCAGAACTGATCCTGTGAGCGGATCAACACAGAGTACTTCTACACGCGCATTTAACGCAGCTTCAAGGAGGTCAAGACAACAGTACCAAGTATGTGAAATCAGAAAGTACTTAAATGAAATCATATCATTTTAAAACCAATTTTACAAATATGTATTTAAACAACCAATGTAATCGCACATAGTGCCACAAAGATAACCAAGAGCAAAATAGATATAACATAACCGGGTCTTTTCTAGGCCGCTAATGATCGGGCAAGGCCATTCGTCCATAGTATTATTATGCGTTCCTAATCCTCGAACTCCGCACCGCATAGGCCACATAGGCCCGCATGAGGTATTCTCGATCGGGGTAGCTAACCCGCGATCATCCTCGACCCCGGTCCGCGATAGTCCTATGGACCGCATGAGGTATTCCTCGTGACGCGTAGAATACACCCGAGTGATCAACTCGAACTCCCGCAGCTCCGCATAGGTCACATGGACCCGCATGAGGTATTCCTCGCATCGAGGGTGGCAAGTCCTCGGCATCATAACAAGTCAGGGGGGTATGTGATATAATAGTAGTACAACGGGCTTATCGTTTAACAACGTAAGCACAACAAGAATAACCCCTTACACAAACATCACAAGACACTAACACACGTAGCATCATAACATGTTTACTTATCAAACCATCTTACTACACTTTCCGTAAATCAATACAAGACTTTCATAAACAAATAAGTAAACTGCCTTTTATCTTTCTTAAGTCGTTATACCTAACTTCCCATAAAGCTAGTATAACTCTTAAGCTTTTAAAACCAAGTATTACTTTTCTTTCAAAATGATTCATAACTCTTTTGAAATATTTCCAAGATTCTTATCATTTAAAACTCAAGTCAAAAGACATCAAAGTAAAACCAAGTTTAGTTAACACACGACGCCTCACCGTACTATATATATTTCAAAAGTATCATGCTCAAGAGGATAGGAAGAATCACATACCTCCTACTAAATCCACCGCCAAGTCGAATATGTCGCGCGCAGAGTATCAACCTATAATAGTTAAATACGCCTATCAACGCCTAGACTACTCGTAGAATATTCTAAGCGTAGGTTCTTAATTCTACGAAAATCGGCAAGACTTCCTACCCACAAACTACACAAGTTCATCAGAATACAAATTCTATGTAAGTACAGTTCAATTCTCTTCTTTTATACCATCCTTCTATATAACTTATACTTAAGTCTAAACTACTACAATATGTAATCTCCAATTACAATAGAAGGTCAAAGATTATTACCTCGATAAGCCCAAAATTATCCAACATTATAAGTCGATCCTGAGCAACGTTTAGCTCCTATTCTGTACGCTCCAATCCGCTCCAAGAAACCCTTAAAAGTTTCTAAACAACTTCTACTTAATACTTCAACCAACTATGAAGATTTTCCTAGGGTTTCGTTTTGTGACTAAAGGAAATAAAGTAGTATTTCCGGGCTTTTAGTATAGAGGTAACTTGGGAATACTACAAGGGATTTAGGCTAAGGTATTTTGGAATAGTAACAATACTTGAAGACAATTTTTCTACCATGTGGGTGTTTCGGACGGGGCAACTAGAAAGGGGGAGGGAGTTTTTGGACGAGAGAGTAACAAAGGGGGAAGGATTTTGAGACTTGGAAATTGTTTAGTGGATGAAGAAGTCTTGCAACTTAAGGGGGGTATTTATAGAACAATCAAGGGCCAAGATTCAAGCAAGTGGAGGGTGAAGATTTGGTTGCTTGTGTGAGTGGAGTCTTCCACCAAGTGTCCACCACAACATTGGGACATATGTCCACCACAACTTTGGGACATATGTCCACCACAAAACGAGACATGTGGCTTGCCACACGGCTCACAAAAACGCCCAAGGCTCCCTCCCACTTGCCCACAAAATATCTTCCAAGACTTGACTATTTGACTTGGCCACTTGCCCACTAATTTTCGTCCAAACATGCCACCTAAGGGTGACACATGTCGCCCTCCTATTGGTCCAAAATATTTCATCTCTCGGAAAAATCCGTAATAATTTAAAATATTGAAACCGTAAAATTTCCTTCACAAGGTTCAGAATCTTTTCCGTTGAAAGTTCACAATTTCATCCTTAACCTAATTAGGGCTTATACATTTGTACGTACGTCCTCACATACATACTCTGGAAATACGGGGTATAACAACCGCGTCCCTCACTAGAGGGTCGGGCAGTTTATGTATACATATATGATGATTCCACGGACAGGCATCTGTGATGCGGGTACAGATACCCATGACAGTATATTCCACCGCGTCCCTCACCCAAGGGTCGGACAGTTTATTCATTTATTTACATCTGGTGATTTTATGACTAAGCATGCATGAGTACTGTTATGACTCTCATTCTTTTATGATACAGTTGACTCTCTACCTTACAAGATACAATTTTGATCTTATTTACATGATTTCATGCTTACATACTCGGTATATTATTTCGTATTGACCCCCCTTTCCTCGGGGGGTTGCGTTCATCCCCGCAGGTTCAGGTGTTCAGATAGGTGACCCTCCAGTTTAGGGCTTCTATTCAGCAGTCGGAGAGCTTCTTTGTTCCGGAGCCAGCTATTTTGATACCGATCCCTATCTTTCAGACTTATGCACATTTTGGGCACGACGGGGTCCTGTCCTGTCATATGTCAGCACTGTACTCTTAGAGGTCTGTAGACAGTTGTGGGTTGGACGTTTATACCTTGCTTTGGGTTGTAATGTTGTTGTACTCTGTGTTGGGGCGTTCCTGGTTATACTTGTTGTTATCTAGTGGCAGCCTTGCCGACTTGCTTGTTTTGACTATTCCCTTGTGTACATAATGTTGGTTAGTGACAGCCTAGTCGGCTAGCCTGTTATGATTGTTGTTCTGTTGTTGATTTGGCAGCCTTTTCGGCTCGCCCATTTTGGGGAGATGTTGTAAAAGCAGCGTTGTGCTGCCAAAATTTCTATAGATCTCGGTGTTAAATGGATTAAAAGTGACAGGTCAGTAATGACGTCCAATTAGGACGTTTAGTCGCGGCCCGTCGAGTCGGGTCGTGACACATAATATGTAAATAAAATTATTATTACTTCATTATGTACTCTTATTAACATTATGAAAGTTCAAAAGTTTACATCTTATCATTAGTTTTAATTTTACTATCTATTTAGTTGTTAATTTGTTATTACTTACTTGTTAACTTATATCTACTAATCTAATAAATTAATAAAAGTATAATTACAATATAAAGTTATAAACTATAAAGTATAACTATAACAGTACTATAAAGTAAACTATAATATAAAGATAAAGTATAAACTATAAACTATAAAGTATAAAGTATAAAGTATAAAGTTATAAATTATAAAATAGAAAGTTAACTTTAAAGTTTCAATTTTAATATATAAAACTATATTATATATTATATTATTATATTACATATTTAAATTGAATTTAGTTTACATTGTAGAAAATAAATACTAGAAATTAAAAAAAAAAAATCTCGGACCGGTGTGCGATGCTCGTATCGACCGCACGCCGACTGAAATCCGTAATGAACCTGACCGGCCGTCTTGTAGTCGTGAACCGACCAGAATCAGAACCTGCTAAACCCGTAAGGGGTTGGCCCGACTCGCCTGTTAGATGTATAGGTATGGCGCACAACATATTCATACACAAGACTCTACTAGACACGGTCTGTAGATATTTCGAGGACTAACTGCTCTGATACCATTTTTGTCACGACCCGGCCCAACGGGCCGCGACTAAGCGCCCTAATGACGCCATTATACTAACCTGTCACGTAATCAGACTGACACTAAGGACAATATGAAATTCGGCAGCATGAAGCTGCAATAATAACGCATGTCAGAATAGGCAAGCCGACAAGACTGCCTCTACACACGAATAATCCTGTCTCCTGAGGAGTCACATCTAATCAAATATACAAGAGACGCAAGCCGACAATGCTGCCACTATATACGGAAACATCCCAAAAAGAAATACAATAGCACAGCTGAACAAAACATATCTACAATCCTCATATAACCAACCCACACATATACAACCCACAACTATCTACAGACCTCTATGAGAAGAATAACGACATATGACGGGACAGGGCCCCGTCGTACCCCTAAATATACATAAGTAAAAAAAATAGGGTTTGTACCAAAATGACAAGCTCTGAATCAAAGGAGCTCTCCAAACAGCTGAACAGGAATCCTAGACTGGGGATCACCAAATTGAGCACATGTACCTGTGGGCATGAACGCAGCCCCGCGAGAAAAGAGGGTCAGTACGAAATAATGTACTGAGTATGTAAAACATGTAGTACTGTAAAGAAGATCATAATTGTGCCATGTAAAATAGAGAGTCATATCAGTAATCATGAATGCTTAACCATATAATCGTCATATATAAAGAAATAAATTGTCCGACCCTCTGGTGAAGGACGCTGTGAAATATAATATCCTGGTTATATGTATCCGCATCATATGTACATAAACTTTTCGGCCCTCCAGTGAGGGACGCAGTGAACATATAAGGTATACTGCCCGGCCCATTCTAGGACGCGATAAAATTATATAAGAAATCTGCGCGCGTATCTGCCCGGCCCGAGACGCGGTGAAGTATCATTTCTATATAAACTGCCCGACCCTCTAGTGAGGGGCGCAACGAAGTGGAATAGTAGAACTTTGCACGAGTAGATATCATGAGCAACCATATGTTATTTAAACCATCATTTGACTCTCAATCAAATCATTAAAAAGAACTTTTTTAACTAGAAAATCAAAGACACTTCTCATAACTCATATTACTAGGGATTAGACTGTATAGAAATCATGTACGTCCGTCGTACGTTCACTTTGTATAAATCATGCCAATAGAAAGAAAGAATAGTTTCACATACCTCGCCGTCTATATCAACTCGATAACTAATAATCGCCTCGATTAGCACCTTGACCTATAATAATAACAACATGCTCGTCAACTCTATAATTTATAACGTAAGTTATATTGAAGGACGACTTCTCATTCTATAAAAATTCGGGCAACACTTCCCCTATTTATTTGCACATCCATAACTTCCAAACAAAGCCAACAATACCAATGAGACGATACAACTTAAAGATATAACCAACACAATCCAAAATACTTCATATACCCATCATAATACATTCCTTTCCTTTTCGTTCATGGAAGACAACAACTACAACAACCAAGGAGATTTATACACTTATTTCTCATGTTAATTCAACTCCTTTAACTACGTTAAACAACCTTTAAAAAATAGTCCATACGTCTAGCAACAACAGAAGTGAAATGTGAAGCTTTTCTTAACCTTTCTATACCTTAATTCCTTTAGGACATATATTAGTAATTACCACAACGTATATTTTAAGCATTAAAACTCCACAAAACAGCCCCTAACTAAACACGACAATATTCAACCATTTTGGGAAGGTTTCAGCCATAACATTATAATTACATAACTCTTTTCTTGATTCCTCAAAATCCAATTCATCTTGTAATACCTTCATATAACTAATTACCACTTGAATATCAAGATTTATTTTCAATTTCAACATGCAAGGCAGCGACGAACTTAACAACACAACAATCGAACACGACAACTCCAAAATTAGTAAAATCAATCCCAAAATCAGCTACAACACCCAACAATCACATGCATTGTCTTAATTCCAACTTTTTCTTAACACAAGTTCATTCCTTAATTACAACAACATGCAACTTCAATTATATCATAAGAAGAAGAATTTTTACCTTAAAATGAAGCCCAAAACAGTCCTTAAAAGTCGGTCCTTGCATACTCCAAATGCTTCATCATTCTCACCATTCTTCAACTTATAATTACATGCATGTATTCTACAAGTTTAATCCACAATTCTTACATGTTTTTCTTTCAAAAACTTCATCATAAAACTGAAATATTCTGGGCTAATCCTACGGTACAGTGCAGCGAAATGCTCACTATTTTGAGGTGTTGTTCTTGGCTTCAAATTAGGTGAATAATGTAATCAAGGAAGAGGAAGTAAAACTTCAATTTTTTGGTAGGGAGAGGGGGAGTGTTTCGGCAGCAATGAGGAAGAGAAGAGAGGAGAGAAAATCTTAGAGCTTAAGGTGAGAATGTGAAGGGTTGAAAGATTATAGGGCTTAATTATTTGAAACCTGAAAATTATTTGCACATTGATCCATAATTGCCTTCTTAATTTAATCTCTCAAGTACTAATTAAATCTTGGACCCCACTTCTTTTAATTCCCGAAAATTTCATAAGACCTCGTATCCTCGTCGTCATACTTATATAATACGTTACTACTCCATAATGAAAATATTTATAACTATCATTTTCAATTTCCATGGACACGCTCGTTGTAACCATAAAATTTCCGGAATCACATCCTTTTGTATACTAATTTTCGTAGTAACATATGTAAGTATACTTTATATCCAATATTCGAATTTTACTTCCTTAATGACGTTCTTAATTATTGCCTTAAACTTACGAGGTGTAACAAAATTCATAACACAAGAAATTAATTTTCTCATAAACTCTCTTATTAACATTTATATAGGAAAATCATTGTAGACACTTTACATGCTAGGCCTATTTTAAAATATGCATTTTTCTTTAACATAATAATAACCTAGGTCTGAACGGACAACCGGAAGTTAGCGGATCTTAAAGGGTGTCTAACCCCTTCCCTCTAGATTAATAAAGAACCCTTGCCCAGAATCTCACATAGTTTAGCAAACCATTAAATGGAGTTAGTGTTGACTTTACCTAGTTGACATTTAGGTGTCCTAATTCACCCAAATAATTAGGTGGAGACTCCGCGAACCCTTTTAACATTTAAGCAGCCTTTAGCATTTTAGCACACTTTTGCACTTTTATTTCTTATGTTCTAACATGGCAGGATTCACTGAATATAATATCGCGGTCGAAATCGGGTGCGACACTAACAATGAGAGATGTCCACAAATCAGCATGAACACTATCAAATGGAGAAAACGTAACACTTAAAAATGACATAAATGAATGACGAGTATGCTTGCCTAACGAGCAAGAAATACAATTTTGAGTAAGTTTTCCATTATTACATTGAATACGCTGATTATTTCCAAGAAAATTAAAAACAAGTGTTCCTGGGTGTTCCAGTCTATTGTGCCAAGTGAACGGAGAGATAACAATAAGAGAGGTAGGTGGTTGTGGTATGACAACGGAAGATTGAGTGAAGGGGTAGAGGTCTCCCACACTATTGCAGCGCGTAAGAATTATCCTCGTACTGAGATCGTCGTGATTACCTTTTTACCTTGATTGATGTTGCATATCGCCCGCTTGTTCTATAGAAAATGTCGTGCCTATCAATTAGTTCCACGAAAGCGGTCGGGGTCTAACTAGAATTTCCCATTGTAGCACGTGTGTCGCCCAGGGCATAAGAGGCATGATGACTTGACGTCATCCTCACCTTCCACCGGCTTATCACCGGCAGTCTGTTCAGGGTTCCAAACTCAACGATGACAACTAAACACAAGGGTTGCGCTCGTTGCGGGACTTAACCTAACACCTTACGACATGAGCTGACGACAACCATGCACCACCTATGTCCGCGTTATCATTCACAGAAAAACCAAAAGGGTCAAACTCGACAGAAATGAAATAATTACGAGTGAATTTGCTAACATAGATTAAATTCTTAATGACGTTGGGGGTATAAAGGACATTGTTTAAGGAGAAAGGAAAGTGGGGATATTTTATTTAGGCATTATCATAACCTTCAATTGGAATGCGATGACCATTGTCGACAGTAATAAATTGAGGATGCTTCAACCGAATCAGTTGAGATAAATTACATAAAGAGCGGGTGAGATGAGATGTAGCTCCGGTGTCCATGAACCAATTTTCATCGGGTTGTTGAAGGTTCAATGCGTTGAAGGCATGGCCCAAATCAGTTGGGGCCACAATGTTTGCTTGCGGTATTTGCTGGGCTGAAATGAGGTGGGCATGTTGTCCAGGTGTGTGGACCTGTCGGGTCGATGGGGCATAACCCAAAATTCCTGGAAGCCAGGCCTACGATAACAGGCCCACGCATTGGCTGGTACGCAGCGCAGAGCGATTGCCGTGGCCGCCCAACTCGAAATCTAGGCCACCGAACGCGAGGCACCGGCGGCGTGTCTGTTGGGCCTTGTGTCCTCTACCGCGGCCCTTCCCCTATTTGTCATTTCCGTGTCCTCTACCGCCACCACCGCGCGTGTGTCCCGCGTGATCCGCGCGATGGTTGGGCAGCGCCGGTGGTACCATGCTTTCAACGACTAACGCTTTTTGATCATGTTTATCTTGTTTAGCACGTCGTGTCTCTTTCAATAGTAGTTGTGAATGTGCTTTGTTGAAACTCGACAGTGGGTCGGCATGTTGAATCATCGTTGCAATAATATCATATTCGTCTTTCGGTAAGCCTACAACAAGTTGAAATACCATATTCGTTTCTTAAACAGATGCCCCAACGTTGGAAAGTTGGTCGGCGATGAGTTTCAGTTGTTTACAATATTCAGACATGTTGTTAAAATTCTCGAGACGCGTATTGTTGAATTGCTCTTCTAAATACACGACCCGAAGTTCTTCTAATCACACCCAAAGTTCACGTGCCGAAACACATATTTTCATGATAGTGCACAATAAGTCTTTTGAGATGGTGTCGTATATCCACTTTTTGATGATGGCGTCAAGGCGAAGCCATGTCGAGTCTGCAACATCGGTGGGGTGGGGAATAAATCATCAATATGGTCTAACACTTTGTACGCACAAGCATGTATATAGAATAGTTCTACCCACATGGAATATTAACAGTCTTCTTGGTCAAGAATTATGAGGATAAAATTCTTTGATGTTGGTAACGGCGAATGCCTGATGAAAAGAAGACGATGAGGGTGGAGGGGGGTTGTTAAAGACACCGGTGGATGAACCAGAATTATTAGGGGAAGTGGGAGGAGATATGATAGTCACAAAAGTTGAAGAAAATTAGAGGTAGGGGCCGACGATGGGTAGGAGAGGGGGGGGGGGGGGGTTCAACGATTTTGTGTAGAAGAAAAGTAGGGTTTAGGGTTTTGGCTACTGATACAATATAAGTTTGGAATAATCTCTCTTGGGGATTTTTTCCATTAATTCAAAATATATATAGTTGTACAAAGGTAATTCTTAATAAGTAAGAATCCTAAGCTACCTTAAATATACAATAATTATAATTATAAAATATACTGTGAATATTCAGAAAATATTAGCTAATACTTAGCATTATGGGACAATTTCTATTTTATTTTGAAAAAGTGTAGCAGGGGATCAAGTGTATTATATTAGGTCACCAATATCTCTTTTATGTGTGGTGAGCAATTTAAAAATATACATACGATAGAGATAATGTTCGCTCATGGGATCACAAATTAAGTTGTCGGATTGGTAGGTTGACGACATTTTGTCGAGAAACAGTGTGTATGATATTTATACCCTTTAGTTAGACCAGAGGCGGATCTAACCCTTGGGCCAGCTTGGCCCTGACCCATTTCCATTTAAAAAAAAAAATTGACTAGAATTTTTGAGTTTAATTTGGATTGTTAATTATGATTGTAAATTAGGAAAATAATTAATTTTAAACCAATTCTTTTATTGATTGAGTTTGATGAATTGTTAGAAATATTTAATTTATGATAGTAAATTTTGGTTAGGTGATTGGTTATTTTAAATGTTTGATTTTTTTTATCAGATTTGAGAATATTATACAAATATCAAAACCACAAAAAAAGATTAGTTCGTTCTTTAAAACAAAAGAACCCACTAAATCTTTGGAAAATGATGCACCTGTGGTAAATGAACATGTTATAAATGTCGGGGTTTCAAGTGAACGAGAAACTTCAAAGCGCTTAAAATGGCAGAGCTTTAAGATCAATTCTCTTCAAGATTATTATGTTGTGTAAGTGGATGGTAGATATAGAAGACCAAAATTTATCCGCTGATATTGAGATTGGTTTCTCTTGTGCTTACGCTCCGCTTCCATCGCAACAAATGAACGTGCATTTTCAAATACAAAATTGTGAAGAGTCGACTCGCAACAAAATGTCGATGATTATCTTACAAATACTTTGCTATCAGATATTGAAAGAGAAATTGTCGATGACTTTGACATAGATGCTATTATCAATGACTTTCGTGATTCGAAAGAACGTAAATTGATGTTGTAATATAGTTATTTGAGCACTAAATATATATTTTATTTTATTTTAGTCGGTCCACTCGTTAGTCCGCACCTGAGTTAGACTGAGAGAAAATCAAAGTGCGTGTGTTAATACTCCCTCCCACGTCTTGACTTTCCCTACTAAAAGTGGTACATCATTATTGTAAATTGTTAAACAGTTTAGTGACCAAGAGGTCACAAATAAACCTATCATGGCTCCATAAAAATATTTAACTCACTTCTAATCTTATAAAGTCAATCAATCAACACTAGTGGAAGTCAATTCTCTGTATATATTCGTCCTGTTTAGGTCCATTATTTTAGAGGATTTGTTATAATTAAACTATTCACACACTAGCTGCAACTTGCAAGTATATTTTTATCCAACTTTGGAGAACATGACAAAAAAGGTCCCTGATATTTGAGGGTAAGTTCAAAGTGGTCTCTTAAGTATATTCCTAAACAATTTTAGTCCTCTAATCTATCAAATATTTAATAAACTATTGCTGTTATATTTTATGAAAACTATAAAAACATATTTAGCCGGAAAATCCTGTCGAATCTAAGAAGCCTTCAATGGATGAAAAGTACCTCTAGAAATGAACTACAAATATCAGAAACGGCAAAAACCGCAGCTTCAAATATGAGTTCATATTAAATCTAATAATCAGAATTTATTAAAAATATAAATAATATTCACTTTTATCAAACTTAAAAGATCTGTTCTCTGCGTAAAAGAACGGGCTAAACAGTAGGGACCTATACATGAATATCCAAGAATATTGGGGATCAGAAAAGTAATAAAACCATCTAAAGATGAAATCACTGTTGGAATATAATGAGCTTCTGAATATTCCATTTTTAATCACTGAATCACATTGCGTTGCGATCAATTGAAGTTGTAAGATATTTCTCCTTTTTTATTTATTGTGTGTAATCAATTGTGATTTGCTTTTCGAGTGAGAAAAATTAAATAAGTAATTCTGTTAAGCCTGAGATTTGGGGGAAAATATCATCGTTTTCTTAATTGTTGATCAGTAGGTGTAATGGCAATTCATTTTTCATAGTTTAGATGTTTAACATGGAGAAGGGAGCGTTGGAGTAACTGGTAAAGTTGATGCCATGTGATCAGTTCAAGCTGTGGAAACAATGTCTTGTATAAATGTGAGATAAAACTGCCTACAATAGACTCTTGTGGTCCGGCCCTTCCCGGACTCTGTGCATAGTGGGAGCTTAGTGCACCGGACTGCCTTTTTTAGATGTTTAACATGGAAGTAAGCTCTGATTGTGTGTGTATGAGAAGATTGATTAATAGTTTTGGATTGATTTAACTTCCGGTTCGTCCATGTATGTTGTATCCACTAGTTTGGATTAAAGCTTCATCATGTTAGCATACTTACATCATGTCTGGTGTTTCCAGGAGTTTTTTTAGTTTATGTCAGTGTTGGAGCAAGTGACAGATTTAGAAAACTTCTAGTTACAAAGAGACCTTAATTGGTTAAACGTCAAAAACACTAGGTGATTTCTTTATGGCCTAGCCTTTGCTGGTGGAGGTGGCAGGTATCCCGTGGAATTAGTCGAGGTGCGAGCAAGGTGGCCCAGACACCACGGTTATAACAAAAAAAGTAATACTGGAACAAAACATGCCCAAATATAACAGGAATGGATAAAGATGATTCATATCGTCGATCCCAACTACCTTAGTCATTGTTGTTGATTAAGTATGGGGTTTCCGTGATATAGTCAATTAGTCAGGAGAGATTGATCCTGAAGTGCCTAAAGAGAGGTAGCAAAGCTACAGTTTGACATTTCGAGTGTCTTGAAATGCAGTTTGAGACTTTGAGTTAACCTGGCTGGATTTTTGTGTGCTGATTTAGTAATTTCTAAATGCATACCTAAAGAGATAATGTTACTGAAAGCTTTATTGTTCTGCTATGTGTGGTTTTCAATTCTTAAATGACAACTAGTTTCACAAGCTCTTCGATCAAGGCAGGGCTTTAATTTATTTCCTTAAACTTTGATGCCTGGAGCTACTTGTTTGTGGCGGTCAGAGTTAAACACTTGATTTGACATTCAATGTGTTATTTCAACTGTGTGTAGAAAATATATGCTATGGTAACGGCTATCCAAGCCAAAGCATAACCGGTATTTAAATGACAACAATTTCTCAAGCTCTCCAATCAAGGCAGGGCTTTGACTTATTTCTTGAACTTGGATGCCTGAGCTACTTGTTTGTAGAGATCTAGAGTTGCACACTTTTACTACACTTGATTGACATTCAATATCTTCTTTCAACCGTGAAAGTTATGCTTTGGTTACTTCTTTCCATGCTAGTGGAGGACTGCACACTCCAGTCTAATCTTCTTAGTGAAATCCACGCTATTTGCTCCTAACTTGAACAAAAGCTTGTTGTAGGATTCCTCAGAGTTATATCCAGAATTTGTACCTGTCCACCAAAATGTTTTGAGCACTGCACTATTCTAATGAAATACAGAAGCTAGAACTTCAAATAACGTCCAATTCCAAAACCGTTGGAGTTTCTTCTGAATAACAGACCCTAAGTCGGGCATGCTTCTATGTTTTCCACAAACAACAACATAACTAAAGAAAAGCATAGCTTCCTGTATTACAAAGGTAGGATTTAGGAAATGATTTTTCTCTGATTGAGGAAGGTATGGTATTATGTATTCTTCTTTCCTTGATATTGATTCTTTTCTATTTTGGTCCTTTTCCCTAATTAAACATTTGGTACATATAGCCACGAGTAGATATACTTTAGCTTTTGATTTGTAGCAAGCTCAGTGTTCTAATCAATTGTTAGATTCCCACATGTACGCATTTAATCCTCTTTCTGAACAATGAAGAAAAAAGAAAGAAATTTCACAAATAAGAAGATGGAAGTTCTTCCCTTAGAATATGTGTCTATCTGTTTTTAGTGCTTTTACAAATTTGAGGAGAGCATTCGCTCTCTTCACTCCTCTGCTCGTGAAACATGATTTTCATCTTTTCTTCCTCCCTCTTCCGTTCACTTTTGGTATCCTTAAATAGAATGTCAGTGATCATGTGTTCCATTTCTTGATATCCTCTTTTTCACCTGCTGCAGATGCACATGAGCTTTTCAATTTGCGTATAACTTTTATTGGTATGTTGTTTTCGTCTAATGACATGAATGTTTGGAAGGATTGACAATGTTCCTTCGTTCCTCAGGTCCTCTTAGTATTAGGTTGGAAGACAGACTTCTGTTAATTGGTCTTTAGTATGGATGTTTTTGGATTTTCTGGTTATACTCTGCCTCGTGATGTAATGGGATTCAATTATTGGATAAATTTACTATTGTAAAGTCAGATTTTTTTTCAATTTGACTGTTTATTTGTTTACCCTTTCCTTTTATTTCTTTTTTGTTTTGTTTCTAATTTATGTAGCATCGATTGAAATTGGTAAGTTTATGCTCTTACTGAACAATGGTTTCTTTTCTTTCTTAACATATATGTTACCTTTATTTCATTCTTTAGCGGGGAAAGGGATCTTGTATGCTTTGCTATGGAAAATTCCAAGGGGCCATCTAGCATGAGATATATGATGTACAATGGTAAGAACTCTTTACTGCCTCCTAAAAGCCCGTTTCCTAGCACAACTCCTTCGTATGTTGAGTATCTCCCTAGTTCTGCTGTCCCCCAAAAGGGCATTTCGAAACCCAGAGATGGTTCACACCATCAGCGTACTTCTTCTGAAAGTTGTATTATAGAGGAGCAACCTTCTTGGTTAGATGATCTTCTTAACGAGCCGGAAACTCCTGTACGCAGAGGTGGCCATCGGCGTTCATCTAGTGACTCCTTTACATATTTTGATGCTGCTAATATTGCAAACATAGATTACATATCCCAAGATGATAACAAATTCAGAAATATATCTCCTGTCCCTTCCTGGGGATCCCAAGACTTTGATTATTACAAAGATGCTCGGTATGTCACACTTCATGTTGATCAAAACACCTCAAACCGACAAAAGAGTAGGGCAAGGGATGCATCTCCAAATGCAATACCACATCTCCGTGGTCTTCCCCCTTCTAGGGAAGATGTCAAGACGAACAGCTTGGGATCATCATTTCCTCTACAAGAAGAGAGGCCCAAATCTGCAGGAAGTGACAAGCAGGATTTAGTTGAATCTGTCACTTCTGATCCAAAGGGATCTGGTGAAAAAAATGATTCTTCTCACAGCAAGAGTTCAGCATCAGAAAATGACACGAAACGTGCAAAGCAGTAAGTGTAAATATCTCAGCAACCGCAAACTGACATAGTTGGCACGACACACGTGAATAAGAATATTTTCAGTATGTTTGTATTTTCAAGAAAAGATAATTCATACTTAATAATTCTTTGTTTCTGTTTCCATGGTTTGTCTATTGTTCTACTTTATTTTTCCATTGCATGCCCATACTATCAGTTTACTGGATCTTTCGGTTAGTTGGAGGCTTATAACCAGGATATGAGGTTCTAATTTTTCATTAATAAGTAATTATAGCATGTTATTTTCTTCTGAATCTTTTAATAAATGCAGTGATATTATTGTGATACTGAGTTTTTACCTTCTAAAACTTTGAATATTATATACTGAACAGAGTACAGGCCTACAGCCAGAGTTGTAGGGCAGTCTGTGCTCTTCATAATTTTCAAGGAATGCCTATGGTGATCAAATCTTATCAATCCATAAACATTGAAAAAAATAGGTGGATTTAACATCTAACAAGAATCAATAGTCACTCATTTTTATGCTACAGATATGATATGTGTCAGAAACATTTCTTCCTCCCACCATCCCATCCATCTTACTTGACCTTGTTCTCTTTTCATCCTCCGGAGTTTCCTGGACCCCTTTCATAGAAGTAACCTTTCCTATCTTCAATAAATCAATCTAATACGAAGACAACTTATATCACTTTTCCCATTATATGATTTATTTATACTTGGCAAATTACACACTATTTTGATGCATTTCAATTCTTATTTAGCACTCGTCTCTAGCTAACATCAATATTTGAACTCACTCAAGGATTTTCTTAAATCTTCACACCAATCAAATGGTTATCTGTCATAAAATTTGATAAAGAGGGAGTATTTTGATTTTTAGGTGTGGAAGTATATGTTTGGTCTACAATGTTCTCCTCTTCTATTATGGGACTTGCATCTGCTACCGTGTCATTTATTTGGACATTGTGCAGTGTTATTTAACATATAATGAAATTTATTAAGACAAGGTGCCATCTAATGCAGACAATTTGCTCAACGTTCACGAGTTAGGAAGCTTCAATACATATCTGAACTGGAAAGAAATGTTCAAGCTCTGCAGGCATGTAAAGTAATATACAGTGGTAAATGGATGTTGTATTTGTTAAAATTGCTGATCTGATCATTATTTTGATTCCAGGCTGAGGGTTCTGAGGTGTCCGCCGAGCTTGAATTCCTTAACCAGCAGACTCTTATTCTCAGCATGGAGAATAAAGCTCTGAAGCAGCGGTTAGAAAATTTAGCTCAAGAACAGCTGATAAAGTATTGTAAGTTTCTTCTTTATCTGTTTTACTTTATTCTTATACCTGCTATCTCCAGTGTTATAAAGTTGAATATGCAGCTAATACGAGTCTAAACCTACGTATTTGGAAATTAGGGTTATCAAAGAAAGAAGGATTATTTGAATATGTTCTCACGGTGAATAAAAATCTCAAAGGTTGGTTTGGTTTTGGATTCAGATGAGCTGGGGAAGTGGGTGTTGTTTTCTTAAAACTAGAAACACATTGTGTTGAACAATTATTAACTTTATCAGCAAATGACCTGTCTACTGGGAGGAAAATGGGGGTAATTAGTGGTAATTACAGAAAGCATCATTTTTCTTTTGTGGAAAAATGATTCAGGGATCTCCAAATTCTTCTGTGTATTTATGAATTTTGTTTAGCTTTTCAAGAACTGTATATGCAGTAGCCTGCCTTTTCTTGCTGCCTATCACTTTGGGAAGCATAAATGTATCTCTGTTACAAAGGTTAATTTTAACTGTGGAAACAATATTGGAATGTCAAAAATAAAGGAGATATTGGAGTTGATTCAAACCCAACTATGGTGTTTCTTGGGAGATGACCAAAGTTATTATCTTCTTTTCAAATGGATAACATAACGAGGTCACAGTTTTTTAAAGAACTAAGCAATCTTTTTTTCCACTGCAAAAATATCATTGGCTTTTACATGTTGTTCGGGCATAAGAGGCGTCCTTCTTGTGTGCTTCAGGCCTTCAACATCAAAACATTTACCTTCAGAAAGAACTAGAGAAAAAAAAGAAATGTGGTTACCATACTTTTATTATTGTTGAATAACAGGGTTACATTATTATTAGATTTTGAAGTTAGTTTTTTTTATGAAATAAGATGTATTAGCTTTTGAAGTTAGTTCAGATGTGAGAAAGGATCTCTGCTTCTAGGACAGTGCAAAGTCTGTTGAAAATAAATCATATACAAAGCTAAAACAGTGGAAAATAATTTAGAAACATACCATCAGCTATTGTTGTTCAAGTAAGAGTCGAAATCATCTCTGATCACGTTAGTAACCTTGACGAACTTGCCAGAAAAATGCTGAGAGCCTTCTAGCCTATGCCAATTGCAAAAGATGCCAGATTGATGGAGTCACAAGTGTTTATATAGGTAGGCTAGAGACTCTTAGTAAAAAACCTTAATCTTAGAGACTTATCAGTAAAATACAGTTGTCCTAAGGACTTCTAAAAGATATTTCCTCCCATCAAATAAATTACCAGATAAATTTGCATAACCATTAATGTTTTCTTGATTTATTACTTAATCGGGAGACGAGGTAATAAATTAATTACTTAATATATGGGCCACATTAAAAGTACATACATCTAACATTTTCCAACTTGACTCACATATTAAAGGGCAGTCCGGTGCACTAAGCTCTCGCTATGCGCGGGATCTGGTGAAGGGCCGGACCACAAGGGTCTATTGTACGCAGCCTTACCTCACATTTCTGCAAGAGACTGTTTCCACGGCTTGAACCCATGACCTCCAAGGCTCCCCTTCAACTTGACTCACATATTATAATTAGATAATTCTTTATGAGTGAAAACACGGTAACGTGGCCATGAACTTTATATTCACTCAACTGAACGGTTATGAAACAATGACTTTAACTAGAATACAATTGATACATGAATTACAGAGGTTATGCTCTTAAGAAAACACTTCCTTTCATGTATTACAATGCACAATTTTTTCTAAAAAGTGTCCAACTTTACAAATCAACTTATATAAATCATTCAGAGTCCAACTTCATTGATCCGATGATCACAACTTAATAACTGAAAAATCAAAATGTACAATATCATGTATAAGAGAAGAATAATAGTGTGTAGACAAAATGTTAGAGAACAAAGCAAGGCTAAAATGAGCTAGTGAGCCCCATATAGGTTACATGATCCTGGAAGATATTATCCGGTAATCCTTTAGTCATAAGATTAACAATTAATCGTAGTAGTACTAATATGCTCAAAACTCACATCTTGCCTCTTGACATAGTTTCTAACCATCAAATACTTTATGTCAATGTACTTGCTTCGGCAAAAAATAATGTTTCTTCGATAAAAAAAAAGAGTTGCAGGATTATTTGCAAAATAATATAATATTATCTAATTTATTACTTAATTGGAAGATAAAGTAATTAATTACCTAATATGTTGGCCACATTAAAAGTCTCTTGAAGAGATGGATAATTCGAAAAAATTCTACCTTTACAAAAGAATGTAAGGGATTAACCATAAGAAATTCGAGTATTTAAGTTGGAAGGGGGGTGACTTCCTACTTCCGGGAGTTGCAAACAAGCTGACCTCACAAAGTGATGTTGGGGTCTCAAAGTGGGCCAGTAAATGATTTCTCCAATATCGGAAAAAAGAATTAAGAAAAAGAAAGCCGAGTAAATAAAATCAAGCTTTTCTAGAGCCTAATCTTTTCCTTGATTATGGCTGAGAAACTTTCATAGTTGAATTAATGATGCACCTCAAATAGGAAAAAACTGTTCTTTTTCGGGACAGTGACTAGAAAGCTGCTAATATGATATAGTAGAAAAGTCATTTTATTATCTTTTCGGAACTAAACCTTGTACTTGATCTGTGCAGTGGAACATGAAGTACTGGAAAGAGAAAGAGGAAGACTACGAGCATTGTATCAGCAACAACAACTGTCACAGTCGCAGCAGCAACAGAAATCGTCATCCAGCCATCGGCGCACTACTAGTAGGGATCTCGATCAACCATTTGCAGCTCTCTCCTTGAAACACAAAGACGGTTCGGGCCAACTTCACATGTGACTGTAGCTAGGACATTAATCACATCTTCTTCCTGACTATCCCTCAGCTGATTTTGCCTGGCAAGTGATGAGAATTGCACGATTTTTGTTGTGCATGCTAAAAAGAGCTCTTGTCGCCTCAGTGCGCTTTCCACAGATTTGCCTCCTCCATCTTCTGGCAGTGCTTCTAGTTTCTTACATAGTATGTATTTCAACTTAATTTGTTAAGCATAATGATCTTTTAATGTGCACCTAGTGGTCAGTGCCAGGTAATAGCATTCGTGGCAGTTGACTCACCTGAGGTGATTAATCCCGACATGATTTCTCCTTTGTATGTTTGAATTCATTCTATTTTGTAAAATTTCACAGCTATTGGTTTCACCATTTTTACCTTCTCAGGTACATTTTCATGAACATTGACTTGTAAGCATTAATAGTGGAGCTCCATCAACTCATTATTTTCTTTCTTCTTTAGGCTATGAAAGCATTCTGTTTCGGCAATTGTAGGGTGAGGATTGTGCACGTCTAATGCGGGACTCTTAACAGATGTGTTAACCCTCGAACCTCGTCATTCCCGAAAGTGAGTGTTGATGTTCACAGCTTGCAGCTTCATTGTCATGGCAAGAAGTCCAGAGATTTAGTAGGTATTCGTACATGGTAATGAACCAGATATTATTTAAAAGTATTTAGATAATATTTGTTTATTGTTTTAATTTAACTTAAGATACGAAATCTTTAATTGAAAAATATATTAGTGAAGTATTTAAGTTTTAAGTGCGGCATCTATTGATTTTTTCATATGATTCAAGGAAAAAATATTTTCATTCATAATGTTTCGACTAAAATTCATATTCAAACATAATTTCTTTTTTCCAACTTAAACTTCATATACCCGGTAGGGTAGTTCTTTGATCCAGTTTGGTGAGATCGTTTTTTTCTTTTAATTTCAATAAAAAAGTAGGGGAACGAAAAATAGAAGTGTACCGGAAAAGGGCAATTTAATAATTGGAGATACATGGATTTATTTAGAGAAAGAAAAATAAAGACTTGATACATTGATAACTAAGACTTGTTATAATTAAGCACTTGAACATGAATTATGTTGTTGGATGATTCTTCAATGGTTCTTATTATTCGTTGGATTCTATCTATTTAATTGACTACATTTTTTGCATATCAATTTGTTGAGCTCTCAATTGTTTATGACTTAGTTTTTGTTTATTCTTGGAAAAGATTTTCAAATTTGGGTTTGTCAACTAATGATACTTCGAGTTAGATTAAGGGATTGACTAATTTGATGCAGAAGCATGATAGTGATTTCGTGATAGAAGTGAACGGGCTTGTAGTCTTGAATTGTTAATTCAAGAACAGCATCGTTATTCTAACGAATGAATTTAGTTGCAAGGCTAATAGATAATTAACCGACACAATTGTAGGAGTTAATTCAGGTGCAACTCAACAAAACTATTGTAGCTTAGAGCCAAAATTTAACATGATACCATAAACCCTATAATAAAATTCATATATATTTTTATTATTTAAAGCTTTTTTTTTCTAAATTTGTGAGATGCAAAGCTATAAATTAATCTTTTTAAAATTAATTTCTATAAGTATATGTTTTATGAAAAGTAGAAATAGGTCATTAAATACACTTTTTAGATGGTCACAGAGTTATAATAGGTTAGGGTGGCGGTGGGTAGGGCCGACCAACCCGTCATCCCGATCCAAAAAAAAAAAAAAAAAAAGTGGGACCGGCTCGAACCATGGACAGTATGGTCCCGCCTGACCACTCGCCAGCCCCGATCCCTTGATCCGCCATTTGCCAAAAATAGCGTTGTCTAACTATTATTTTACATTTTGGCGTTAGACAACGACTCATTTTGGCTTCCCCACTCCCCAACCCCTACCCCTTTATATTTATTTTTAACCCTAAGTTATTATATTTACACTTTAACCCAATTTTCCAACTATAAATACCTCATTTTCTTCTTATTTCTTTCAAATCTTCCTACATTTTCTAATTTCTATATACAACATTGTCTACTACATATTCACTCTATTTATTAATTTGAGAATTGGGAGTGAAGTTGCAACTAGCGAGGATTAATCTATCGAGCAAAGTTTCAATTTTCAACCTCGATTACATGAGACTTACTCTACGTTTGGTACATTCGTTCCCTCATTAAATTATTATTTTGTTTTTATTTCATTTAGCACATTTAATTTCATTATCTTTAAGTCTTTAATTATTTATTATCATAATTAAAATGAAAAGAACAAAAAGTCTTTTCAAGTGGTACTTCTTCTAGTAGTATGCAAAGTGAGTACTTCTTCTAGTATTCCAGCTATTCCTAGACAAGATAATTTTATAGATCCTGAACTGTTTTCTGAAATACCATATGATCTTGACACAAATGTTTATCCTCAAAATGAAGAAGATTTTAATTTAGATGACACTCGAGATGATGATACACCTACTAATGAAGATGATGATACACCCACTAGTGAAATGCCTCATATCCCCTCTAGTATGAGACGAGGTCCGGCAAAACGACCATTAAAATTAGTTGTATGGAAATATTTTGACAGAGACGTACCGAATCAAGTAGCTATATGTAAAACTTGTAAAAATGTTTATTCTTTTAAAACTGGACAATGTCATGGTGGGACGGGGGGTTTAGGAAGACACCTATTGCAAAAACACAAAGTCTTGCATGCCCAATACATTATTGAAAAAGATGGTGAGCAGACGTCCTCTCAATCGGGACAAGGTTCACATACTGTCCCGGACAAAGTACAGGGTCAAATTAACCCTATGACGGAGGGAGTTGTAGGCCCTAAATACGATAAACATAAAGATAGGGAAGCACTAGCAAAATTAGTCATGTGAGGGTTTGACTTTTTCATTTCCTGAATCGCCTGGTTTTATTCATTATATTAGAGATATGTATAATCCTGCTTATAAAGGTTTTTCTAGATCAACGGTTAAGAGAGACGTGTTTAAATTTGCACACGAATATCAACAATATTTGCGTTATTCATTATATCATTTAAATTGCAAAGTCGCTCTAACTTCTGATATAGGTCGTAGTACTAACGACCATGATTATTTAACGGTAACCTGTCATTGGATAGATTATAAATGGTCTATGCAAAAACGTATTTTAACATATAGATATATAGATAGTAGGCAATAATGGTGAGTTTATTTCAGAAAATATTTATTCAGTCTGCGATTATTACGGAATAACTGATAAAGTTATGAGTATTACATTAGATAATGCATCTTCTAACAATGCTGCTATTTGTATTTTAAAAGATGTTTTAACTCCGTCTTTTCCAAAATATTTTCATATCAAATGTGCGTGCCATATTTATAACTTAGTTGTAAAGGATGGTCTTTCACTTTTTCAAGATATTCTTGAAAAAATACAATTTGCTATACACTTTATTTTTAAAAATAATAGAATTCAACAGAAAAGAATATAAAAACTTGTCACGATTGTGGACTATCTTACGAAAAATTCTAGAAGTACCAACTAGGTGGAATTCTTTATATGACCAACTAGTTGTTGCTTATGACTATAGAAAACCTATCACTTTATTTTTTAACGCCCATAATCAAAATCCAAATGATATGATTGTGGATAATGATTGAGACAAAATTAAAGAACTTATTGTATTTCTAGAGAATTTTCAACGAACAACAAAAGAATTTTCTACTTTATATTATCCTACTATTTCAACTATATTGTTTTATATAGCTATAATATTTTTACTTAAAGAATATATGGAAAAACTCGCTTATTAGGCACTATTAAAAAATGTTTATGAAATTAAAGAAATATTTTATTCCTATTCCCCTATTTATATTATTGGTTTGTATTAAACCCGACTATTACAGAGCGGGTTGTAAAGGTCTTATTGAAAATATTTATAATCGTATGGACGCATTTACCACCTCCAACTCCCAAAAATTTAAATGTTGAGCCACCTATTGAACAAACGCTAGAAGAAGTGTTGAATAGCGTAGAAGACGAATGCAAAAAAGTATATCGGCATTACCAGCAAGAAAGTGCTAGTAACCAACCTGGCCATCTTCTTCTTCAACACAACCTAAAAAGACATGCTTTTACTGCGGCTAGAATTGATTCTATTGAAAGCCTCGTAAATAGAATGTTGATGCGATGCTAACCAAATTAGCGAGTTCGATGTTTTTGTTTTGCAGGGTAATTTACCTTACCAAGCAGTTATCAATGAAGAAGGAAAGGAAGACTTGCTGAAATATTGGATGCAGAATGAGAAGACATTTCCGACACTTTCATTGATGGCCCGAGATATTTTGAACATTCAAGCGTCATCAATCGCTCGAAGCGCTTTCTGCCCGATTTCAAATAGAGAGCACAAACACTCATTAGCGGAGACACTGAGATGACGGTACTATTCAGAGATTGGATACGAGCGGAGCGAAGGAGGTGCGGTCAACCAGAGATTAACGAAGAAGAAGACGAAAACTACAACGACATTTTATCTGAAGGCATGAGTAGCGATGTGGAACAATTTGACCAAGATATACCAATTCCAACCGAAGAACCACACACAATTATAAAGAAACTAGAAAAAGTATTTTCAAATTGGTAATTTATTTCATTGCAATTTTTTAATTTTTCTGTGTCTTTTGCAAATATTTTCAACAACAGTACACTACAATGTTGTAATTCTGAATCTTGTATATTTCAATGAAATAATTAATAATATAAGAGGCACAAAACAAATTTTGGGATGTTTTTGTACACTCTTCTTGTCTTTGTTTAATTATTTAGTTTATACTTTATACTTTATAAATATATTATATATATGAGTATAATTATAATACTATAATATTATAATAGTATAATATGAGTCTATGACTATCACTATATGACTATATGAGTATATATTAATGTTACTTTGTTAGTAATTTAGTATTTTTAATTTAGTGAAAAAAAAAAAAAAAAAACCCTTTGACGAGTCGGCCAGTCCCGCTCACCTTGGGGCCGGACGGGACACGGTATCGTTCCGCTAGTCCTGGTCCCGCCTGGCCCGCCCCACCAGCCTCACTCTCCACCAGGCCGTCCCGATCCCGCTAGTTTCGATCCCGGTGGGCCCGGCCCGGTCCACTGGCCAGCCCTATAATAGGTCGTCCGATTAGTTGAAGTGTCAACTTGACATTTCAGATATAATTTACGATGCAATCTATGTCTTTTGCCAACAAATATACTTAATTATTTTTTTGTCTGATCATGACATTAAGAATATAATAAATCTCATTTACATATGTTTATGTTATTAAACAATAGAACTTTAGCTAATATTTTAGTACTTTCAATTAAACAGCTCAAATATTCGCATTTGTCAATAATATTTTTAACAACAAGAACCAAGATAGTGTATTGAAACAAATAGGAATAGCTAACATTTTGCTAACGTGCAATAATAGTTACCAATGAAAAAAATATTACACCTCCGGCATGTTCATGTAACAATGCTTCTTTCTCTACTTGACTTGCATAAACAAATATTTATAAGTTAACTACGCCTTGTATCTAGATTTGTGTACATGTATATTCGTTAATTTAATTTACACTTCACCTTTTACAAAGTACATAAATAACACCACTAGATTTTGTTCTTCCAAAATTATGAACAAATTCATATATGTATTTCAAAAATTAAGATACTTAACTAATACTCTAGTTCATGAACTAAAAAAAGTAAAATGTGAATACAGATAATATTTATGCATCGTAAACATATAGTGATTGATGCATGTCAAAGTGAAATCAGATATCTTTGCTATTCAGCTCTGCTATGTATCTTTCATTGCTGGATCTTTTGAAATATAAATATAGAGAAAGAAAGTCAATTCATAACTTTTTCTTTTTTTGATAGAGAAGCTGGCAGGGTAATGAAGAGATCCCTTGTTTCAATTGGGTATTTGGATTAGTAATTTGTTTTTCTATCGAAATGTGCATAGTACGTAGGATATTACAATTATTTTGGAACAATGCTACCTGTTTTACTAACTAAATATGCATAATAGACGAAGTTGTGATTCATAGTAAAACTTAAATACTTCGGTATAAATTTTCTAGACAAGTTGTGATTCATAGTAACAATTTTCTAGATGCCGGACTTTAAGGGTTGGGAGCATTGGAGGGGGGTAATGAGCTTGATTAAACAATATTTGCCTCCATACCAAACACCCCCTTAATCTCAAATGGGATTAGAAAAGGATAAGCAAACATGCACTGAATTGAAAAATATTATTACTGTGAAGTATATATAGTCGGTATAAATTTTCTAGACAAGTTGTGATTCATAGTAACAATCGTACAACATATAGACGAAGGTAAGATGAACTTGTATTTGATTCCAAATAAATTGGTGTTGCCTTGTTTACATTATGGCACTATTACACGAGATAATTTGAAGTTGCTCTTCCAAGGACAACTGTGAGAATGAAGTATTACTGACTCAACTAGTAAGATAAAATGACATTTACATAATACTATGATTTGGTAAGTAAACGTGAATTGCATATTAATAAGTTAATAGGATAACTTAGAAGGTACCAAATAATGTGTGTCAGCTTGTCTTATTTGAATGTCAATTTTCATGTTATTCAACATATGGTATATTGTAAAATATTATCATAACTGAAGTCCAACTCTTCATAGAATAGAAATAAATCAATATTATGTTTTCTCCGAATCAGCATGAAATAGCTTAAGTCTCCGGTTTCGATGTACTAATGGGAATGAAATTATAGTATGATGTATAGGCTGAGATGTTTGGTGTTATTCATATGACTATCAGAAAATTTATGTGCATGTATTTGATGATTTCAATGTAAAAGTTCACCGTAGGTGTGTGAAACTATTTAGTAATTTTATGTCCCACTTTATATTCGAACAATTTATAAAATATATGGCTAGTAATTATTTTCTATTTTATTAAATAAAGTATTATATTTTAATTATGACGAATTTTTGTTGTGAAGGCATGACCGCATTCTTTCTTTCAGTCTTGAGGTAAACCAGGTGTGATGACGCATAAGCCGCGTCGCAGTAACCACGCCACAATGTGCCCATGTGTGTGATCAACCAAGAAGGTTTATGCAGGGGATCGAATTGTTATGTATTTAACTGTTAAAAACACTTATGTGTATAACTCTTTATATGTGATCCCACTTAAATGTAGCCAAGCGTCTACCTCATGCCATTGTTATTATTGAAATAAGCTAAAGGAAAAAAAATGTCTAAATGATATTTACTGTCTATACCTCTAATTGACATATGTTGGTGCATCCCAACTCTCATAGTTATATGGTACCCCCGCTGCCATTTTACGGGAGCAACTTGATGTTAGTAATAATAATGAAGATTGATATCTTATAGTAGCAACTTATTATTAGCAATAATAATGACGATTAAGTTTTTATAATATGTATTTGTCCGCGAAGCGCTTCGCGCGATTATAAAGAATAATTCTCTTACAAATATAAAGATTATAGATATAATTCACACATTTAATCTTAAGTATACTCCCGTTTCATTTTATGTGAAAGTAGTACTATAATTTTCTCAAACTTTTTTTTAAATATTATGTTGATATGAAATACTTTTGGTGTAATTTTTAGATGTTAAATTTCTTTAAAATAATTTTGAAGAACCTAAACCCAAATTCATAATCAAAATTAAATATTTTAATCCTGAAACTTTCACATGAAAGTAATTATTTCTACCAAGTAAATAGAATTTTACAATATAAATTCATAAAATATAAAACTAACATGCTATAAAGCATATAAATTGAAGATATACTCAAAAGTAAAAGAAAAACTGAATAAGGACCTAACACGTATTTGTCAATCTCAAATCTTTCTCTAAGAACATCAACGGGTACAAAACAAAAAAAAAATCAATATCCCAAAAAACTTGCAATGCCAAAATAAAAGTAACTGGTATCAGGAGAAAAGGTCCTAACACATATTGGAGAAATATTAGAATAAAAATATATCAAGACATAGTGCTATTTTTTCATAAGACAATTAATTTCACACACATCCTCTCAAGGGCCACTCATACAAGGACCAACAACAACAGTTCCACCATCCATTTTCTCTAACCATAACTTAGATCAGCTATAATCCTTTTTCTCTTCCGGCCCCCCCCCCCCCCCCCATGCCATTTGCCTAAAAAATAGTACAACCTCTCTAGAAGAGTTCCATTTCCTACCTTGTCGATTGCCTTACAATAATTCACCTAAGCATCGTCATCACTACAAGTATATATTGTTGGAACTTATATGGAATAAAGAAGAAACAAAGTGATCAAATTATGTTTCGGAAATTTTTGCCGAGCCATGCGCCTCTCGCCCAAATCGAGCGAGGAAAATTCCGATAGTGCGGTCGCGCTGGAAAGCCGAGCGAGCTTGATCGCGAGCTCACCGGAATTCCGAATATGAATTAGGGCCGCGACGCCTTGATTGAGGTCGCGCGAGGCGTGCGCCGCGCGCTGAAGGGCGCGCGCGCGGGTCATAACGGACAGAAAATTCGAATCAAAGGTTGCAAATTTTCAGAACAATTACAACCTTTGGTATGAATGGCTGTAGCTGTTCATATGCTACTCTATATAAAGTGTGTTGATCACTTGGTTGGAAAGATACATAAGATAGAACCAACTACAATCAATCATTAAACACAATTAATGCTTTGAGATTGTTGCTTCTATTTCTTCTTCTTCTTCCTAAATATTTTTCTGGAAGAACACATAAAGTAAATTCGCCAAGGGTGAAGTTCTTGTGCTAGAACTTTCACCTAGATAGTTGTAACCTCTAGATAGACGTCTGAAGAACTACAACACAGATGGTGACGAATTTCTGTCTTAGGACACTGCGTCAGGCAGGCCTCTATCGACATCAAGTTAGTGTTTGTTGTTCAATTTGAAGTGTTTCTTATTGTTGATTTCAATTTCAATAGAGTTATTATTCTATTATTGTGTTTATTCATTGATGATACTAGATTTGTACTAACAATCTAGGACAGAAGTTCAGAAAATTCATTTTTCTGATTGTTTGCAAAATTTTCAGAGAATCATTTTCCTGATTTGCAAAGATGGATCAATCTGGATCGTCAATGGTGAAAACCATGTTGAGAAATTCAAAGGTTCTGATTTCAAACGCTGGCAACAAAAGATGTTGTTCTATTTGACAACTCTTTATGTGGCAAACGTGTTGACTGCTGAGGCTCCTATGACATTGCCAGAAGGAGGATGGGAGAATGCTCCGACTGATGAGGAGAAGGCTGAAAATCTGAAGGCAATTCAAACTTGGGAAAGTCAGGAGTTTCTTTGCAGAAACTATATTCTCAATGCCTTGGATGATTCTCTCTATGATATCTACTCCACGTTCAGAACAACACGGGAGTTGTGGCAGTCATTGGAGAACAAGTACAAACTGAGGTTGTCTGTTCCAAGAAGTTCGTCATCGACAAGTTTCTGAACTTAACAATGAGCGATGCCAAGCCTTTTGTCAAGCAAGTGGAGGAACTCAAGTCATTGTTCATGAGTTAGAGGTTGAAGGTATGGGCCTTAACCCAAATTTTCTTGTTGGCGTTATTATTGAGAAATTACCTCCTTCATGGAAGGATTTCATGACCTTTTTCGTTGAAGGAGAACCTCAAACATATAGGGTTGTTATGGAATCATCCGAAGCACCTTATTGGAAGAGGCTATCAAAAGTGAGGTAGAGTCTATAATACATGAATATTGGTTGATCTCCATCTGGGACAAAAATCAATAGGCCATAAATGGATTTTCAAACAGAAATTAAGGCCTGATGGTACTATAGAAAAATACAAAGCTCGTATATTAGCCAAAAGATTTCGTCAAAAAAAAGTGTAGATTTCTTTGATACTTACTCACCAGTAACCATAATTACGTCGATAAGGACATTAATTGTTATAGCGGAGATTCACAATTTGAAAATACACTAAATGGATGTGCAAACTGCATTTTTGAATGGTGAATTAGATGAAGCAATTTACTTGGAACAATCCGAAGGGTTTGTTGTGAAAGGTCAAGAAAAGAAGATTTGTAAATTGATTAAGTCTTTATACGGACTTAAACAAGCTCCAAAGCAATGACATGAAATGTTTGATAATACATTATTATCAAATGATTTTCAAATAAATGAATGTGATAAATGTGTCTGCATTAAAGAATGTAAGAATGCATGTGTCATTATATGCTTATATGTTGAAGATATGCTAATTATGAGAACGGATAATGATGTAATTAACCAAACTAAGAAGATGTTGCATGTCGCTTTCGATATGAAAGATATGAGAATAACGGATGTCATTCTTGGTATTAGAATTGAAAAGAATTATGATGGTTACATCTTAACACAATCCCATTATGTTGAAAAGGTCCTTAGAAAATTTGGACACCATGATGATCGACCGGTTGTTACACCATTTGATTCATCTTGTCACCTTAAGAAGAATCAAGGTGAAAGTGTGTCTCAATTGGATTATACAAAAGTTCTTGGAAGCTTGATGTACATAATGAATTGTGCGAGACCGGACTTAGCATATACAGTGAGTCGACTTAGTCGATACTCACATGATCCTGAAAAGGATCATTGGTTTGCATTAATTAGAGCACTCCGATATCTAAAACATACAATGAACTATGAGTTGTGTTATACAAAATATCCTTCTATTTTAGAAGGATACTGTGATTCTAATTGGATTTTCAACCATTCAGAAAGTAAGTCCACAAGTGGTTATGTATTTACACTTGGTAGAGCGTCGGTATCTTGGAAATCATCAAAGCAAACGGTGGATACGCGGTCAAATATGGAAGCAAAATTTGTAGCCTTGGACAAAGCTGCCGAAGAGGAAGAATGACTCAGAAACCTCCTAGAAGGTATTCCGTTGTGGACAAAGCCTGTGACATCCATGCATACATTGTGATAGTATGGCTGCCCTGACGAGGGCAAATAATCAAATATAAAATGACAAGTCGAGCGACGTCATAATACAATACGAAGCTTGCTGAAGAATGGAATTATCTCCATTGATTATGTGAAATCAAAGGACAATATAGCGGATCCTTTGACAAAAGGCCTTAACAGAGAGCAAGTCATATTTACATCGAGGGGAATGGACTTAAAGCCAATACAATGAGTCATTACTTGGCGGCAACCTAACCTATCATAATTGGAGATCCCATGATTTAGGTTCAATAGGACAACTAGTTGGGGAAGACTCAAGGAGTATAGAAAACACACATATGCTCTTTCCTATGGTGAACTAAGTGTGTTAATCCGTTGACGATTAAGGGATGAATAATATTCTTAATAATACTAAAAGCCATTATGGTGAGATAGTATCGACTATTCTTGCTTGGTATTACCTATATGAGATTGATGTGGGGTCGCATTTGTGGGAACCGATATGGCTACGTTCTATAGAAAATCTCACGAAGAAGGAGTTGTTCACGACGGAGATGAACACAACCATAAGAATTGAAATATGTTGATATGATATGTGTGATACTTGTTGTCTTGGTTTACTACAAAACGTGTGTCACGACCCGACCCCGGGGCCGCGACTGGTGCCCTACCTGGGCACCCCGTTCAGGTATACATCAGAGAATAGCAGCGGAACATACACAACACATATCAATACTTAGAAAATAAACATCAACAGGCTAGCCGATAAGGCCACCTTCCGTAAAATGTACATAAACCAAAATACATCTGTACAACTCTGTTCTTTAAAACCCAATCCACAAATATGACTACAGACCTCTAGGAATAACAAGCGTGGCGGAGACGGGCTCGCCGTACCACGAATGTACATAAATCTACAACATCAGGGAAAACCGTACCAAAAGACAAGCCTCCGGAGAAATGGAGCATCTGACACCTGATCATTGATCCTAAGAATGAGGATCCACCACCTGCTTACCTCTACTGCGGCGTGACGCGGCCCGAGAAAGGGGTCGATTACCTGATATGTACCAAGTATGTAAAACTGGAAAATACTGCAATTTACATCATAAGTCTAAAATAAAGCTGGAGACATGTAAGATAACCAAAATTACAGTACACTGTGCCTTACTAACAATGAGAGTAAACAAGAGTATACTTTACTGCATAAAAATAGGAGGCTCATGATCAAAGTAGGGTCACCCGCCCGTAGTATCATTAAGCAATCCTACTCCTGAGACTATTTTGTCACGACCCAACCCGACGGGCCGCGACTAACGTCCTAATTGGACGTCATTACTGACCTGTCACTCTTAATCCATCTAATACAGAGATCTATAGAAATTTGCAAAGACAACACCGCTTTTACAACATCTCCCTAAAATGGGCGAGCCGACAAGGCCGAATCAACAACGAACAACAATCATAATGGGCTGGCCGACTAATTGTCGCAACCAACATTTTGTACACAAAGAATAATCAAAATAAGCAAGTCGGCAAGGCTGCCACTAGATAACAACATCAAAACCGAAACAAGGTACAAACGTCCAATCCTGTGTCTGCACCTCTAAGAGTGTAATACTGACATATGACGGGACAGGACCCCGTCGTGCCCAAAATATGCATAAGTCTGAAAGATAAAGGTCTGTACCAAAATAGCTGGCTCCGGAACAAAGGAGCTCTCCAACTGTTGTACAGAAATCCTAGACTGGAGGGTCACCTATCTGAACACCTGAACCTGCGGGCATGAACGCAGCCCCCCGAGGAAAGGGGGGTCAGTACGAAATAATGTACTGAGTATGTAAAACATAAAATACTGAAATCAATAACAATCGTACGAGTAAAGCAGAGTCATCAAATTTCATAAAGCGAGAATCGTATGCGAAAATCATATCATGTATACTGAATCATAAACCATCATGCTCATGTCTGTATATAAAACTGTATAACATGTATCGGCCATCTATGGAGGGACTCGATGGAATCAGATGTCTGCGTAACGTGTCTCGGCCTCTGGGAGGAACTCGCTCTAATCTGTATATATATAGATATATATAACGTGTCTCGACCTCTAGTGAGGACTCGATGAATGATGCATGGTTGCGCATGAACACGACTGGCGGGACTCGGTGGGTGAAATAGTAACACTTAGCACGAGTAGATATCATGAGCAACTGAATGCAATTAAAATCATTATGTGACTCTCAATAAAATTATTACCATAAACTCTGTTACTGAAATCATAATCACTAGTAAATAATCATTTTTAAAACTGAACTGGTAGGAGTTAAGTACGTCCGCCGTACTTTCATAAAAAATCATGCCAAAAGAAAGAAGGAAAAGTCTCACATACCTCTTAGGCGAACTAATCAACTCGATATTAAGGTATTCTTCGTCTAGTACTTCAACCTATAATAAGGAATAACACGCTCGTCAATTCTATGATTTCTAATGTAAGTTATATGATTAAAGACTCCCTTATTCTTATAAAAATTTGGGCAGCATTTCCTTTGTTTATGTGCGTATCCACAATTTTACCAATAATCCAAATCAACCAACAATTCAACTCCAACTAACAATCCAATTCAAACCAACAATCTAAATCAACCCAATGATCCAAATTAAACTAATAACCACTACCATTTCCATATGTAGTCAAAATTATCTAAACATTCAATTTATGAACTTCAATAACCAAGGGAATTTATACACTTATTTCATGTCATTCCAACCCTTAATCTGTATTAAAGAATAGTCCATGAGAACAACTCGCACTTTAGTTAGCAATGAGAGGGAAATGCGAAGCTTTTCTACACTTTCTTATACTTTGATTCCTTTAGGACTTGCGTAAGCAATTACCACATTGTTTATGCATATTCTCGAAGAAATTCCCAGTATTATTACCTCACCAAATCAGCCCCTAAACAGCCCCTAAGTCGCGACGACGAGGTCCGACAATTCCTTAAATGTTATGGTTCAAAAACACATTGTCTTGACTCTTCTTTTAACTCTTTATACCCAATTCGTATTTCACTAATTCCATATAACAATTACAACTTTAAACTATCAAGATTTCCTTACAAGTTCATCATGCAATTAGTAACCATATTGCAATACAACAATCAAACTTAATGTATACAAAACAGTTCCAATCGGCATATATATCTCGATATAGTCACATGCATTTTCATAATTCCAATTCCATCTTAACACAAATTCACATCTTCAATTACAACAACATGCCCTTTCATTTAAACTATAAAAAGAAGAATTTTATACCTCGAATTCGTCCAAAACAGTCCCGAAAATCTGCTCACTGCCCAACCCACTTTTCTCGTTGTTTAATCGATTTTTCTTCACTAATTCTTCCACATTTTCAACTCCAAATTGCCATGCAACAATCCCACAATGTTAACCTATCATTTAAACATGTTACCTTGCTAAAAACTTATCCAAAACTTTGAAGAAACTGCTCCCCGTTTCGATCTTCACTGGACCGATTTTTTTTTTGCCCTTATTTTTGCAAATTTGGATTCTAAATTGCTTCCAACTAGTAGATAAACAATGTGATATAGGAAAAGGGATTACCTTCAATTTTTGGTGTACTAATTGAGTGAATTTCGAATGGGATAGGAAGGGCAAAAGGGGATTAGATGAAGTGTGTTCTTGGTTTTGAGTTGGAATGAAAAAAAATGAAAGTGTTAAAGGCTTTGTCTTCTAAAAGACAAATCTGGAAATTTCCTTCTTTTTAAAAAAAAAACATATACATTAGCCCCCCCAACTTCCCCAATCATTAAATCTAAGTCCCACTTCTTTCAATTTTTAATTCTCGTTTCTTTAATACCCGTTTTCTTTAATTTCCGGAAATTCCAACACGCCTCGAATTCTCGTTGTCGTAAACTATATATATATTGCTAATCCATAACGGAATATGTATAAATACATATTTCTATCATTAAAAAAATCTACTTAAATTCCGAAATTTCGAATCTTCATTCTTAATGACGTTATTAATTATCGTCTTAACTTACGAGGTGTAACATATTTCACCCGCAAAGGCCGTATGGACCCGCATGAGGTAACTTCCTCGCATAGACTGTATCCGCCCGCATAGGTCGTATGGACCCGCATGAGGTATTCGCCGCATAGATCGGTCCGCCCCGCATAGGACTATTTCATCCGCAAAAGCCCTTACGGACTCGCATGAGGTATTCCTCGCATCATGGGTAGCAAATCCACGGAATATGCAAATGCCACAAACCCGGGGAATGACCCCGTAATGAACAATATATCACTAGCAAAACCGGCTATCATACATAACATAAGCACTGCCGGCTTATCATACATAACATAAGCACTGCCGGCTTATCATACATAACATAAGCAAGTTAAGAAATCCCCCTAACTTCTTATTAGTCTTATACATATACACTCTTATTTTAGTTTACTTAAGGCACTAACGTGTCATTATAAAAATCCGGGAATTTAACTCAAAGTGCTACGTACTTCTACTCTTTTCATATAAGCTTCCAAGATACTAATAACCGTAGTATCAAGTCATATCTACTTTGCAAGACAAGTCACAATACCTTTTAGAATTACATTTAGGCTTCTAAATCAAGTGACTTCTTTCTTTTAAAACTTTAAGCAATTGATGCCTTCAAATCAATTTGTCTTTCATTATTTAAAGTCATTTATCATTATTTACATTACTTAGAGTGGACCACTTTATTAACTTTCCATAAAGCTATTATAACCAACTTTCCATAAAGCCGTTATACTAGCTTTATACTTTAGACAATTACATTCTTCCTTATATCCAAGGGACTTATACTTTTAAAACGAAACAAGTACCATATACTTTTAAAACACTTCAAGTCCCTCAATTTTGAAAATTAAGACATCCTTAATCTTTTTAACAAGTGAGTTAATCCCCTAACTCAACCAACTTGGACATTCTTAAAACAAGTAAAGGATATCAAAATCTCGTACGTCTACCGTACTATATAGGTACAACTACTCATGCTCAAGAGATAGGAAAGTTCCACATACCTCTTCGGTTCAATCCACTTGCTAAGTCCAATATGCCGCACGTAGTATGTCAACCTATAATGACCATAATACGTCTATTAACTTCTTACCTCAAACGTAGAATATTCTAAGTGCAAAGTCACTAAATTCTACGGAAAATCGGACAGCACTTCTTTTGTTTCTACATACTTTTCCACCTTTTTCAAGGCCCGAATTCAATAACCAAACACGCCACATTTAAGGCTCAACAATGTAGTTAACAATAGGGGATTACACGTCTGAGGCGTGTAAAATTCCGCCCACAATAGATATCAAACTAGTCGATAATACAATGTCAATTCGTGATGAGGGAATGATACAAATTCTTATCCAATACCTTTTCAATCCAAGTTATTTAGTATAACTTGATATCAGCCATGATCGATTATAACTACTACAATCTTGAGTAGGTAACGTCGGCGATTCTAATTAACGACCAAATTGTATTTCAAGTTCAAATGGCTAGAATGTCATTTCGGATATTAGGCTTCCACAATCCATATCACTTATCTATCTTCCATACAAATACTTCATGCTAGTTAAAATGTAAGGCTACAATAATATGTAATCTTATAACACTTAAGAGAACAAGATTGTTACCTTAGCGAGCCTTAATCCACTTCAAGATCCGAAGTCGCTCCCTAGAAACTTAGAGCCTCTCCTTGACACTCCAATCCGCCACTTGAATCCATTAGAAGATCACAAACAACTTCCCTTTAATTTCCAATCCAAACCTTATGAAAGCGAATTAGGTTTTCACCTTGCGACTAATACAAAAACGCCACTTTTCCGGGATTTTTCTATTGAGATACCCTTACAATACTCTTAGGAACCTTGGTTTAAAGTGGGGAGATTATTGGACAACAAACAAAAAAAAAAAACTTTTGAAAGCCCTTGAACCCGAGAGCACTCCTTGTGAGTTCTTCAATTTTCTTGAAAATTTAGCTAAGTGTGGAAGCTTTTCTTGCTAGTAGTATACATATATAACACTAGGAAGGGTCAAGATTAGCACAAATGTGTGGCTTGGATGAGTTTCACTTAAATATCAAGCCAAGTGGCTCTTGACTAAGTCAACAATGTCAAGCTCCAAGACTTAGCAAGACTTGCTCATCTTATTGATGGTCAAATGACCCTTTTATCCTTGCCAAAATCGTCCAAGACCAACTTAAGGGGTGACACGTGTCGCCCTCCCATTCGTCGCAATAATTCGTTTTCCGACAATTCCATAATTCCGATAAATTTTTACTAGTCTCAAATCTTAACATTTAAATTCTTACGTACGTTCTTATAAACATGCCCTGGAATTACGGGGTGTAACATTCTTCCCCCCTTAGAAACATTCGTCCCCGAATGTTCTTTCGGAGTCAACCTATAAATAGCGACATAGTCTTCTTTTACAACCCCGACATACCAATAATGCCACACGTGGCCACATAAAAGCACTTAAGCAAAATACTTCAATTAAAACTTGACAAGTAAGGGAAAATGAATTACCTGAAGGTGTAGGGAATAAGTGAGGATACTTCCTCAATATGTCCTCCTCCGCTTCCCAAGTCATCTCCTCCCTATTATCATTCCGCCACAAGACTTTGACGGAAGCCACATCCTTGGTCGCGATCGCGACACGGCGATCGAGTATCGCTATGGGACTCTCATAAATCGATAACCCCTGTCACACTGGACCTCGCTAGGCGGGAAAACTCTCGATGGATCTCCGATACACTTCCAACATAGAAACATGAAAGACCGGATGTACCGCTCTAAATCGATGGCGGATCCAACTCGTGGCAACGCGCCTACTCTACGGATGATCTGGTAGGGCCCAATGTACCTTGGGCTAAGTTTCCCCTTGTCACGCCCCGACTTTTTCTAAGTCTTTACTTAGGGCGTGATGGCACCTGGACAATTATTTTTCACCAGGAGCACCATTTAATTCTCTTTATTTAGAAATTTAAACTTATATTCAAATACGGAGCTATTAATAAAAATAACAATAAAGAAATTTGTTTATGACTTTATTGAAAATATAACGCGAGCCCATGCTCATGCAAATATTGTTTCTACATAGACATCTTGACAAATATTATTCTAAGTTGGAAGGAGACCATTCCACGGGCATTTTCCGAGACACTGGGCCGACATTACGAACTGGCGAGTACGAGCCCGGCGATGGACTTGGTATGACAAGAGGCTGGGACGATCGCTAGCCTTGGCGTGGAGCCTTTCCTCTATCACGCGCTTTCAAAACATGTTAAATAAAGAGTTAGCCCTACCATCTAGGGCTGAGTGAGAACCTTACCCTGCAATTCAAAGTAACACCACAATATTCCAAGTGCAATCACATTATAACGTAATAAGCATATTGCAAAAACATATCAGGTTACAACATTTTTAAATATGCAACAACTCCTCATAGAAAATTCTCGGTTTAACTAACACTTCATTTTATCTCGTATTATACGTTAAGACATTCCCCTGCATTTCCACATGTTTATTACATTTATATATTTGTGAACACGTATTCACTTTTCATATTTATATATAGGTGAACATGTATTCATCTTTCATATTTGTTGCGGCGTGCAACCCGGTCCATTATATTTACGTATTTGTGAACACGTATTCACTTTACGTTTTGTTGCGGCGTGCAACCCGATCCATTATGTTTACGTATTTGTGAACGCGTATTCACTTTACGTTTTGTTGCGGCGTGCAACCCGATCCATTATATTTACGTATTTGTGAACGCGTATTCACTTTACGTTTTGTTGCGGCGTGCAACCCGATCCATTATATTTACGTATTTGTGAACACGTATTCACTTTACGTTTTGTTGCGGCGTGCAACCCGATCCATTATGTTTATATTTATATATTTATGTGAACACGTATTCACTTTTCATATTTTTCAGAAGATTGAATAAATAATATTCTCTTTCCCAACATTCTGTCATTCATACTTGTAACGATTATAACTTTTTAACCATAACTCCAACTAATGTGGTTCTCAAGCGGAAACTAAGGTAAGACGGGGATCTTTCACTGTACCAAATTTCATTTAAAACTACTTTGGGTAACTAACACAAATTTATCCTCAAAACAGCCATATGAGATTTGTTTCGGCAGAATTTTTATTAAACAGAACCCAATCTTAGAATAGTCATAACTCCTAATCTGTAAACCCGTTCAAGCCCCATAAAATCTCAAAACGACGAGAACAGAGAGATACACGTCTCCATATGAACCATCCTTTCATATTCCGTACCATTTGGTACAGTTTTACACTTTTATTCGCTGCCCTTCCTGGATCTCGATAGATCCGAGGCAGAAACTTTAAACAGCGATAACTCTCAATCCGTAAGTCGGATATACCCCCGTAAGGTCTCAAAATGTCCAAAACAAAGAGATCCAGAACTTTCATTTAGCACCAATTTTCATATTCCCCACGGATTAGTACAGTTTTACGTTTCAACGTCCTGCCCTTCTGGATTCCGATGAATCTGAGGCAGCAACTTCAAACTACAATAACTCTCAACTCGTAAGTCCGTTTTAACAACTCTTTATCTATATCTGTCCGTAACAGAGAGATTTACAACCATGTAAATTTGCATATAATTCTAATAAGTAAAACGCAATAAAAACAGTCCGTAATTATGCCTTTCCGAATTTCGGCCAAATCTAAGGCAGGAACTTTGAACTATGGTAACTTTCAAACCGTATGTCCATTTTACCTCATTTTTGGTTCTATATGATCATATTAGAGAGGTGTACCACTCTTCCAAATTTCATCAAATTCTAACAATTATAACTCAGTTAGAACAGTTCGTAAAGTTCATGACGCAACTAGTTGTCTAAACAATCAAAAGTTCAATATTTCTTTTCAACACTCAATTCTTATTCTAACATGTATTGAACTTAAAATAAAGGATGTTACCAAGAATTTCTGAGTGAGAAAACTCACCTTGTAAGTGTGAAGATTGTTATTTTCATTTTATCTATCTATTTATCCAACTTTAACACTAACTATATCCCATGCAATTTATTCTTTGTTTTCTTATATATATATATTTTTATTAACCCAACCGCAACTATATATTATTATTATTTTTTCCGGATTTTACATTCTCTCCTCCTTAAGCAACATTCGTCCTCGAATGTGAATAAGGTCGTAACATAATCACATAGACACAATAATGTTTATTGTTATTGTAACAAATTTGGGGCTTCACATTCTCCCTTCCTTAAGAAGCATTCGTCCTCGAATGAGAATAAGGTTGTAACACATGCATATAGACACGCAAATGACACACATATGAAGTACTATGTAACGCATTTTTTTTATTACCTTAGTCAAATAGGAATGGATATTTGACTTTCAACGCCTCTTCAGCTTCCCAGGTGGCTTCCTCTGTGGAGTGATTCCTCCATAGGACTTTCACGGAAGCAATATCTTTATTTCTAAGGCGTTGAACCTTTCTATCAAGTATTTATACCGGAGCCTCTTCATATTGAAGCTCTTTATTAAGAACTATCTCCTGGGGAAGGATGACGTGACTTGGATCGTGCAAGTATTTTCGTAACATTGACACATGAAATACCGGATGCTGCTGCTTCCGGCTCTTGTGGAAGTGCTAATTCGTAAGCCACATTCCCACTCTTGTGAGATCTCATATGGCCCAATAAACCTTGGGCTCAATTTTCCTTTCTTACCAAAGCGCATCAATCCGCCATTGGGGACACTTTTAAAAATACTTTCTCCTCTTGGAATTCAATATCTCTTTTCCGATGATCCGCATAGGACTTATGGCGACTATGAGCTATTTTGATCCGCTCGAATCATCTGCCTTATCATTTATTTCTTGAATGACTTGGTCCGAAAACGATTGCGTCTACCCACCTCGAACCATCAGTGGAGACCTACATTTTCGTCCATATAATGCTTCAAAGCGGGACCATTTGTATGCTAGAGTGAAAACTATTGTTGTGGCGAACTCAATTAGACATAGATGGTCCACCGAACTCACGAAAATCTAACACAAGATCGCAACATGTCCTCAAGTGTTTGAATTGTTCGCTCGACTTGCCCATCTGTTTGCGGGTGGAAAGCGTGCTTAACTTAACTTTTGTCCGAGACCTGCTGGAAACTTTGCCAAAAGTGTGAGGTGAATCAGGAACCCTATCTGAAATATTTTGTAAGGAATCTCGTGTAACCGCACAATCTCCTTCAAATAAATCTGTGTGTCTTGTGGTGCGCGTCGTAGACTTGACCGTAAGAAATGGGCTTACTTTGTAAGCCGATCAACAATCACTCAAATAGAATCATACCCTTCTCGAGTTTTCGGTAGACCAGTTACAAAAACAATATGAATCGCATCCCATTTCCACATGGGGACTCGATGTCTGAAGTAATCCGCTGGTTTTGATGTTCACTTTCACTGCTAACATATAAGACACCTCAGAAAAACTCATGGCGTCTTTCTTCACGTCGTCCAGCTAGTAATTTGCCTTGAGGTTACGATACATTTTTGTTGACCACGGATGAATGGAATATCTTGTGTTGTGACCCTGATCGAAGATCTTCCTCCTTTGATCCTTTACCTTAGGAACACATAACATACACTTATAACGAAGGGTTCCGTCATTATATCCCAATGTAAACTGTGAAGGTTTTCCACTGTTGGATCCTCTCCGAAATCCAACAAACTCGTATCCTCAAACCGACTTTCTTTTATTTACGAAGCTAAGCGATCATGCGAGGTATCATGTACCACCACCCTACCTTCACCGATCTCGGTTAAGCTAACCACGAGGTTTCCCGATCTTTGAACCTCACGAACAATACCCTCTTTTGTATTGCCAAATGGGCCAGCTGCCCGTTGATCTCTCTTGAGTCGTCGTCCACCGCGTTGGCTTTCCCGGGATGGTAAAGAATACTAAGGTCATAATCCTTAAGCAACTCTAACCATCTTCTTTGTCGGAGATTCAAATCCTTCTGCGTGGTTATGTACTGCAAACTCTTATGATCTGTAAATATGTCCACATGCACACCATACAAATAATGTCTCCATATTCGTAAGGTAAACACCACGCATGACTAATTCCAAGTCATGAGTTGGGTAATTCTTCTCATGTATCTTCAGTCTGAATCATCTGTGATAACCTTTCAAAGCGCATCAAGACACATCCTAACCCAACTCTAGAGGCATCGATAGGCGTGAACCCTTCATCCCGATGGTAAGGTTAGGGGTGATGCGATGTCAACAATTCCTTTAGTTTCTGAAAACTTGCTTCACATGCTTCTGACCACTGGTACTTAACCGTTTTTTGAGTCAACCAGGTTAAGGGAGCAGCAAGACTAGAAAAGCCTTTTACGAATATTCTATAATGTCACGACGACTCGGGCGTGGTAGTGCCTTACGGGCACCTGGTGATACAACATCGAGAAAAACCCGGAAATAAAAACTCATGAAAGAAAATAGTGAAGAAGAAAAGCAGGCTAAGCGGTTACCTTTTTGTACATAAATGAAAACTTGAGCGATTACATCCCTTACAAACTACGCCTTGCAGTTCTGGACCTCTAAAATTTTAAGACCATAATGGCGGGGGGCCCGCCATGCCACTGAATATACAAAGTCTACAACTTGAGGAACCGTACCACGGGACAAGCTTAGGAGATATGGAGCTTTCAGGGAACCGAACAATGATCCTAAGAATACGGATCGGCAAGTATGTACCTCGACTGCGGCGTGAACGCGGCCCGAAGGAGTCGATCTGGCAGTACCAAGTATGTGGCGAAAAATCGTAAATGAAATCATAATAGTCTATATAAAGCGGGAGACATGTATGATAACCAAACTACGATACAACATATAAGCGATCATGTCAAGTTAGGGACTCGTGCGGTGAAATCATCACTCAAATACAACGGGAATTTAACGCCAATGGCGCGTGCCCGGGCATCTCCTCGGTATAAGCATGGCCACGGAACCGTCTAGTGGGCCCATACACATGGACCGTCCAGCGTGTCGGTATGCCCAAAGGAGATAACAAGATAACAATCCTGTGGAAGCGTACGTAGGCACCCAACGTGTCGGTATGTCGAACAACTAACAAGATAATACTCATTGTGGAAGCATACGTGGGCTACCCAACGTGTCGATGTCCAAACAAATAACAAGAGAATACTCACGTGGAAGCATACGTGGGCTACCCAACGTGTCGGTATGTCGAACAAATAACAAGAGAATACTCACCGTGGAAGCATACGTGGGCTACCCAACGTGTCGGTATGTCGAACAAATAACAAGAGAATACTCAGTGGAAGCATACCCGTGGGCTACCAACGTGTCGGTATGTCCAAACAAATAACAAGAGAATACTCACGTGGAAGCATACGTGGGCTACCCAACGTGTCGGTATGTCGAACAAATAACAAGAGAATACTGTAGTGGAAGCATACGTGGGCTACCCAACGTGTCAGTATGTCCAAACAAATAACAAGAGAATACTCACTGTGGAAGCATACTCGTGGGCTACCCAACGTGTCAGTATGTCCAAACAAATAACAAGATAGCCGGCCCTCCATCGAGAGACTCGGTAGCACAAATCAAACCCTTGCACAACAAGGCTATCTCAACCAAGCATATGCAAGTTACATACACCTCAAGGTACTTTACACATTTCTTAACACAACGTCAAGTATACCATTAAAACTCAAGTATCTAACCCTTTTAAGATCAAGGTACTTCTCCCTTTTATAACCAAGCCACTTATGTTTTTTTTTCCATCACAAAGAGTTCAATATTTGAAAACAAGTTACTTCTCTTTTCCCAAAATCAAGTTACCATTTTAAATCCAATAATGAATCCATTCTTTTATTTTCCATAAAGTCGTTATAACTAACTTCCCATAAAGCTATTATAACACTTTATGTTTTAAAACAAGTCAAGACAAAACCATGCCTTTCTTTTAAACCAAAACACTTCAAATTCTTAAGTCTCTTTTCTTTTAGAAATCGAGTTCCTTACTTTGGAATTTATAAGAAAATCAAAACTTGATTACAATAATTCTTATTAGAAATGACCGTGATCTAGGAAATGTAATACAATTTTGTCTTATCTTAGCTTCTATGCGGATGGAGGTTTCTCTGGTTTTAATAATCAATTGTCATTACTTTTCCTTTATTAACGCGCATTGGCTTGTTCGATTCTTATTCCCAATTCAAATTTATGTAACATTATTCTTTTAAAAGCCAAGTACTCATTTCTCACGAATGAGGTTTCACACTTTCAACACCATTTAGGTCAATTATAAGTCAAGTCTCTTATCTTTTGAAATTAACAAACCATTCTTTTACCTACATAAAGTGGTTATAACAAACTTCCCATAAAGCGTTATAACACTTTATGTTTTAAACCAACCCATTACAACTATAAGCCTTTATGAGACCAAGAGGGCTTATTCTTTAACAACAGTACCCATTACTAACGAATGGGAGTTTACTACTTTTCACACAATCAAGACCTTTACACTTCATATCAAGTCAAGGCACAAAAGGAAATCAAATTCCTTTAACACACGTCATCTACGCACTATATATTTCACAAATAATCATCTTTGAAGAGGATAGGAAGAATCACATACCTCGCGACGATTGTCGACAATTAGTAAAATGCTCCACGATGCATTACCGCCCGGGTAGGATACGCTACTCGTAGCACTTCAATCCTAATATGGTCATAAAACGTCTATCAAACTCTAGCTTCGAACGTAGAATAAACTAAGTGCAAAGTCCCTAAATTCTACGGAAAATTGGACAGAACTTCCTTTGTTTCTACTAACTTTGCCACCTTTTTCAATGCCGAATTCAATAACCAATGCCACATTTAAGGCTCAATTAATCCAGCAAAAACAAGGGGATTACACGCCTACCAATACGTGTAAAATTCCGCCCCACAACAATACAAAAATAACCCAATACTTTCCATGCCATTCTTGGCCAACAATATAACCAATCCTAAATCTTTTCCAATTATCTTCTCAATCCAAGTTATTAGGTCTAACATGCCCATTTTGGTTTTCAACAAGACAACAAGATCCAAATCTATTCAAACTTAAATATAACAGCCTCAGGCTCATTTCTAAACTACTATAACAAGTATTAACTCATATCGAGAAGGAAACTTTTACCTTTGGAGAAGCCACAAAACCCCTTTCTTCCACTTCTTTTCCGTCGGCTCGTCCACCACGCTTCCCAAGTTTACCACACTTTTCCTTCTTGCCGCTCGACAATTTCTCCTAAGGCAAGGTTTCTTGAAAGATCTAGAGAGAAAGGGAGAGGATTTCTTAGGAGGTTAGGTGAAATGGCGAGTCTTCAGACTTGGCCTAAATAGGACCCTTTACTTGGTCAAAAGATGGGAGGACACTTGTCACCCTCATAGGCTCTTTCGAAAATATCACGATTTTCGCCATTTACCGCATGAAAAATCCGCCTCGGCGCGCCGCCACCGAAAAGTTCCAGCATTCGGCGCGCTGCGTCCGGCAGCGGCGCTGCAACCGCGGACTCGGTACAACCGGCGCGCGACCCTGCGTCCGCGCGCGGCCTGTACCCTGAACCGAAACCATGCTTTGCTCATTGCGCGCAAACTTGAAACTTTCATAACTTTTGACTCGATGTCTATCGTGAGCGGTTTGTTGCGTTGGGATCTAGATTTAACGGACTACACACTAGGCTTTTTTAAACACCTTGAAATTCTTAACAGCTGGGGTACAACACTCCAAGGTAGACTCAAAATCCGTCCAACACATGTTTGTCAACTTATCTTTCAACTTTCAAATCTTATATTCCTTGGTATGTTCTTATCTTATCTTCTTGAATTTACGGGGTGTAACATTCTCCCCCCCTTAGAAACATTCATCCCGAATGTTCCTTCTAAGTCTCAAAGCCTTGAGACAGGGTATAGTCTTCACCACTGTACTTACAAAAGAACCAGTTATGTCACTCATGGCCATAATATACAAATCATGCAAAACTCTAAACTCCAGCCAATGAGGGATCATCTCTAATATCCAAAAATCTCCCACCCCTCATGGACTTATCACTCGAATATACTCCACGTATACTATGTATTCCGACAAAGATAACCGTAAAATCTTCCACTCAAGACGATCTTGCATCCGAGGTCCTAACTGTTATAAATCCTAAAGCTCACAATTGTCTCGTCTCCAGACTTACCCATTTTCAACTACCCATGTTTTCTAATTCACAACTAACACAATGCTATCGTAGCACTTTCAGCGTATATCCACCATAACAACATAAACCCGTCTCCAGAAGTGAAGATATCTCTGCAACTCTTTGCCTCGCTTTCCTTTGTCGCTCTAATCATAATCACGCCATGCGAGCGCCTAGCTATATAAGGCGAGGAACGACCACCGATCCGAAGGTGAGTCATCCTCTTGTATCCCTCTACTTGGACATCCTCCCGTCCAGCGGCGGCCGACGGGTATAACAATATCCCAAACTAGCACGACACCACGAGGATCATCCTCGCCTCTATCCATAGAACTGCAGCGGCTGCACTCAAGAAATCTCGAAGTCTCAGTTATCGGATCTAGGGTGAATCAGTGCTGCCGGAACCACCGCTCCGTCGTCCTCATTTCGGCCACCGGCCTAGCTAGTAATCGGGCCATCTCTCGAACTCATATCCTCGGCTCGCCGTGGTAGGCTGAGGCTCGTATCGTGGCCTCGAGAAAGCTATGTCGCTCTAAACTCTTTGGGGCTAGCGGCGTCATAAAACTCGTCGTCGAAGTACTATCTCGTAATGACCGATCCTGTGCCTCGTAACCCTCTGTGCTCTGTCGCGGCTCCTCCTGCGCCTTGCCTCCAGGCTCTGGTTGCCTTGCATAGGCGTAGCGGGTATATAAGAATACGCGATGAGTCGACTTATAACACGGCTCTGAGGCACGATCTCGAGTGAGAAGAATGAAACCAATCCTAAATATCCTGTAGCCTCACGATTATAGATGTGGTGCACAACACACCGATAATCAAGACTCTACTAGATACGATGCAGTAGACACTTTCAGAGATAACGACTGATACCACTTTTGTCACGACCGACCTCGGGCGTGGTAGTGCCTACGGGCACCACAGTGATACAACATCGAGAGAAAAACGGTGGAAATAAAAACTCATGAAAGAAAATAGTGAAATAAGAAAGCAGGCTAACTGACGGTTACCTTTTTGTACATAAATGAAAACTTGAGCGATTCATCCGCTTACAAACTCACGCCAACAGTGCTCTGAACCTAAAAATTTTAAGACCATAATGGCGGGACGGGGCCCGCCGTACCTGAATATACAAAAGTGTCACGGCCCGAACCCGGGCGTGGTAAGTGCCTACACAGGCACCCACTACCTTAACAATACAAGTAAGTGCGGGCCCGAAATAACACCTCATTTTTTCTTTTAAAACAAGCGTCGTGCGAGCAAAGCGAGCAAAGTGCCATATATACATAAACAAAAGACACTTTACCGTCGTGAGTCGATCCAGCGTATGAATCTGACCTCTGGAGTTAAAGCGAACTATGGCCGGACAAGGCCGCGTACCCAAAACTATACAAAGCACATCTTGAAGGACATATACCAAAGATAAACTCGGAATAGAAGGAGCTTATCGAAACCACGGCGAGGATCCTACACTGCCGATCACCGACTGCGTACCTAAACTGCGGCGTGACGGCCACGAAGGAGGTCGATCTGAAGAATGTACCAAGTATGTGAACAAAGAAATGCGTAATGAAATCATAACGATCTAAACAAAGCAGAGACATGTATGATAGCGACCTACGATCATAACACATGCGGTCATATCAAGTCGGGGCGCGAGCCGCCAAAGTCACTACTCAAATATAACTATGGGTCTCGCGCCCGTAATATCAATCGTGCGTGGAATCCTTCCTCATGCTGGCGATCCGGATATAACATAACACAATAGGCATACATGAACACCAAGTCACCGGTGGTATAGCATCTTGGGGTTTACCGCCGACTTATACTCTTACCACGGAGAAGGTGGTAGCGGTGGTATAGCGTCTTGGGGTTTACCCGCATATACTACTCTGGAGAAGGTGAGTGCGGTGGTATAGCGTCTTGGGGTGTACCCACATATACTCTACTGCGGAGAAGGTGGTAAAGCGGTGGTATAGCGTCTTGGGGTGTACCACTCACGTATACTCTACCACTGGAGAAGGTGGTAAAGCGGTGGTATAGCGTCTTGGGGTTTACCGCCACATATACTACTGGAGAAGGTGGTAAAGCGGTGGTATAGCGTCTTGGGGTTTACCCTCACTTATACTCTTACCTATCTCGTGACCATCCGTGAACAAGGCATAAGCACTACCATGTCTTACATAAAAATCAGAATTTAACCCAGTACTACTGATGCGGAATCATACGTGGAATCCCACATCACCGTCGATGCGTCCGGTAACTTACAACAAGACGGTAGACCATTCAACCAGAGTCGCGGACTTAATAAAACATAATACTTGCACTCAAAGGCTATTACCCGTACATATAGGCAAGTTCTCAATTAACAAGCCAAAGTACTTATCCGGGCACAAATAGAATAAATTCTCATTTAACAAGCCAAAGTACTTATCCGGGCACAAATAGAATAAATTCTCATTTAACAAGCCAAAGTACTTATCCGGGCACAAATAGAATAAATTCTCATTTAACAAGCCAAAGTACTTATCCGGCACAAATAGAATAAATTCTCATTTAACAAGCCAAAGTACTTATCAGGGCACAAATAGAATAAATTCTCATTTAACAAGCCAAAGTACTTATCCGGGCACAAATAGAATAAATTCTCATTTAACAAGCCAAATTACTTAACAGGGCAAAAGTAGAATAAATTCACATATAACAAGCCAAAGTACTTATCAGGGCACAAATAGAATAAATTCTCATTTAACAAGCCAAAGTACTTATCAGGGCACAAATAGAATAAATTCTCATTTATCAAGCCAAAGTACTTATCCGGGCACAAGTAGAATAAATTCTCATTTAACAAGCCAAAGTACTTATCCGGGCACAAATAGAATAAATTCTCATTTAACAAGCCAAAGTACTTATCCGGGCACAAATAGAATAAATTCTCATTTAACAAGCCAAAGTACTTATCCGGGCACAAATAGAATAAATTCTCATTTAACAAGCCAAAGTACTTATCCGGGCACAAATAGAATAAATTCTCATTTAACAAGCCAAAGTACTTAACAGGGCACAAATAGAATAAATTCTCATTTAACAAGCCAAAGTACTTATCCGGGCACAAATAGAATAAATTCTCATTTAACAAGCCAAAGTACTTATCCGGGCACAAATAGAATAAATTCTCATTTAACAAGCCAAAGTACTTATCAAGGCATACATAGAATAATTCTCTTTTAACAAGTCAAAGTACTTATCAAGGCACACTTAGACAAATCCTCAATTTATCAAGCCAAAGTACTTAGCAAGGCATACATACATTCTTTTATAAAAGACTCCTTTCTATGTAAAGCCCCAAGATACTAACAGTAGTATCAGCGTGTCTATTTTTCAAGGTAAGTTACTACACTTGAAAAAACTTTCAAAGCTTGAAATCAAGTAACTCCAAATTTTTACAATCTAGGCAACTTATGCGATTTAATCAAAATAGACAACTTTCTAAACCTTCCATAAAGCCGTTATAACCAACTTCCCATAAAGCGTTATAACCCTTTATGGTTTTAGGCGTATCCATTCCTTGATAACCAAGAGACTTATACTATTAAAACCAAGTATCACATACTTACAAATCAAGTTCTTAACTTTCAAAAATACTTCAAGTCTCTTAATAGTTAGAAAACAAGTTTTCTTCTACTTTTAAACCTCAGTAACTTCACATACTTGCAAGTTACTTCTCTTAAATCATGTCATTTCTCCTCTTTTAAATCAAATAAGTAAATCACTCCTTTGACTCACAAAGTCATTATAATGACCTTTAGGTTTTAGAACTAAGGCACTAGCCAAAAGATTTGGAAATCACTTCCTTTTCAAGTTTCTATGTACTTTAAGAAAAATACCTTCACTTTTAAGAATCCAAACTTCCCTAAGGAAATGGATTATACTACTCACAATTTAAACATCAAAGTACACTCAAGGAAGTACATAGAACAAATTCTATTTTAGGCAATCCAAATACAAGCAAGGAATGGATCATTCAAGGAGTAGAACTTACTTTCTTTATTCTAAGGAATCATGCTAGAAGAGGAGATAGTTCACATACCTTTTCAGCTAATATCCACAAGCTAAGCCGAATATGCGTGCGTAAGTGTCGTCAACCTATAATGGTCACAACAAGACTATCAACTTCTAGTCTCTACGTAGAATAATACTAAGTATTTAGTCTCTAATTCTACGGAAAATCGGGCAACACTTCCTTTGTTTCGACTCACTTGCCACCTTTTTCAAGGCCGAATACAATAACCAACAAGCCATATTTAAGGCTCCAAACAACAACCAAACAAAAGGGGATTACACGCCTTACAATACGTGTAAAATTCCGCCCCACAATTCATACTTAATAGCTTAAAACTCCAAGCCATTCTCGGCCAACTACATACTAACAATTCAAAGTCTTTTCCAATCCTTTTCCAATTCAAGTTCTTAGGTCAACATGTTACTTAGTCATAAACAACTTCAACAACTAAAATTCCCTTCTTTATACAACATGTGACGACTTAACTAATAATCGACTTGAATTGAAATCTTAAAGCTAAACATGCTAGATTTCGGATTAGGGTTCCAATAGTCCAAATACTTATCAAACTTCATACTATAAAACTGCTTGCTAATAACCATAGCTCTGATGATAAGTAAACCTTAATTGCTAAAGCGACAAAAATAATACCTTTATAAGCCCTTAAAATTTCCAAGATCCAAAGTCGCGCCTTAGCAATTCTTAGCTCCTTTCCTTAAGTTCCAATCCGCTCAAGCACTCGTAGAGGCCTATGAAGAACCCGTCTTCAAGTTCGACTTCAAAGTTGAAGAACTCCAATAGTTTCCGCCTTGCGACTAACGTGAAAACTCCGTTTCCCGAAATCTTTCTATTGAGATATCCTTACAATACCCTAAGGGACATTGGGTTAAAGTCTTGTGGCTAATGGATCAAAACTACAAATTTCTCATGTGGGAAATTGCACTTAGCGAAGCGTGTTGAAGAACAACACTTGTTGGGATATTTTCTAAGTGTAAAATGAGCTTGTCTTGCACTAGCTATGTATATAAAGCACATTGGAGGGCTTGGATTTATACACTTGTGGTCTAGGATGAAAGACAATTAATGAAAAGCCAAGTGGACAAGTTGACTAGTCAACAAAATCAAGCTAGCAAGACTAATCTTCCAAAGTGGTCAATGACCATTTTACCCTTGTACAAATTTCGACCAAGCCATGTGGGGGTGCCACGTGTCGCCCTCTCATTCGTCCATAAAATTCCGTAACCCTCGTGGGCCCCACAAAACGTAAAATTCCTCGGGTGGGCCCCACGTGACCAAATCCGCAAAAAATAAGTTTCCATAATATTACTAAGTCCCATACTCTTCAAATAATGTATTTTGAGAATCCAATTCTCAACAACGAACATTTTTCCTTTCCGACGTTCGGAACATTTTCCGTTGGAAAAACAATTCTTCCTTTCGTACTAATTTCCAAGTCTTGGTTCCTTACGTACACTCTCTTATACATGTCCTGGACTTACGGGGTGTAACATTCTTCCCCCCTTAGAAACATTCGTCCCCGAATGTTCTTAGTCGGTTGCTAAGATATACTAACTCCGGCATAATCTATACTATGCCTATCAATCAAAAGCGCACAAGACCAGCGATGCCACACATGGCCACAACATACGTGAACATAATAATGGACCTTTCGTCAGTGGTCCTTCTCACAAAACTCGAAGGTTCTGATCTCGCCAAACACGGGATCCTTAGAGGTTCCTTTCTTTCCTTACTTGCCATACTTTTTCGTACTTTCAAACTCATCTAGTACACGTGCAAAATCTCAAATTTTGTTTCTATTCTCCACTCATGGAGTTACTAATCAAACACGGCCATTAAGCTACTCGCATTCCGTTAAGGCTTTTCTCGGTCCTTACGACCTAGTTCCGGTGGAACGCATCCACAAACTTGTACAACGATTAACTAAACTTGGGCCTGACATCCTCAGGACCCTATCACATAACGGGACCATTTCTAACTGACATTACCCCATTCCATACTATCGGCTGACCCGAAATGAGTCCATAACCCGACTCATCGTCACACTTAACTCCTCATTCTTAGTCCGAAATAAACCTCACTCTTATCTCAAGGTACTTCTTACCCTATCCCCTAATCACTGAGGTTCGTCACATAGGTCGAAGTATTTCTACCTGCATAATCTTCCTATTGGTCTTACATCGGGGGCCGATTACTACGTGTGAACTCTACACAACTATAGTCTCGGTTCACTTACCATTCTTGTCAACATTCTTACTTCTCACTTTACTAATCAAAGTATCCCTACCTGCAGGGTACTATCACTTACTATGCTAGCACCGCTATCTTGGTCAATAACATAATGCTTCCTCATGACCACTATAGTCTTCTCCTGCAGAAACCGGAGGCTCAGTCTTTGGGGCCTCAAACTGGCGCAGAAGGACTCGCCGATCGCGAACAACATCCGGTATAACACAGGCATAAGCCCTATCAACTCTCGAGTCCGACTAGTAGCTCTGCTACTCCTTTGCCTCTATCAAGGTATGTTGCCCTCGAGGCATAAGCGTAACACAACCATACGTCGATAGGAATTTTCTTACTAACACGGCTACATGGCACGATCTTAGAGTGAAAAGAATAGAAACCAACTCCTAAATGTCCTGTAGCCTCACGTTTATGGGTGTGCGCGCAACACGCGATAATCGAGACTCTACTAGACACGGTCAGTAGACATTCAGGATCGATCGCTCGATACCACTCTGTCACGGCCGAACCCGGGCGTGATGGTGCCCTACCAGGCACCTTCTACCTTAACAATACAAGTAAGTGCGGGCTGAAATAACACCTCATTTTTTTTTCTTTTAAAACAAGCGTGCGTGCAGGCAAAGCCGACAAAGGCCCGTATATACATAAACAAAAGACACTACACCGCATACGTGAGTCGATCCACATATGAATACGGACCTGCAGGAGTTAAAGCTGAACTATGACGGGACAAGGCCGCGTGTACCCAAAACTATACAAAGCACATCTTGAAGGACATATACCAAAGATAAACTCCGGAATAGAAGGAGCTTATCCAAAACCCTGAGCAGGATCCTACACCTGCCGATCACCGAACTGCGTACCTAAACCTGCGGCATGAACGCAGCCCCCCGAAGGAGGTCAGTACGAAGAATGTACCAAGTATGTGAACAAAGAGTACTGTAATGAAATCATAACAGTCTAAACAAAACAGGAGACATGTATGATAGCCAACCTACGATGCATAGCACATAAGCGATCATATCAAGTCGGGGCGCAGCCGCCAAAGTCACTACTCAAATATAACTATGGGTCTCGCCCATAATATCAATCGTGCCCGTGGAATCCTTCCTCACTGCCGGCAGTCCAGGATATAACATAACACCAATAGGCATACATGAACACCAAGTCCCACCGGTGGTATAGCATCTTGGGGGTTTACCCCTCACTTATACTCTTACCCTGGAGAAGGTGGTAAGCGGTGGTATAGCGTCTTGGGGTTTACCCTCACATATACTCTACCGGAGAAGGTGGTGCAGCGGTGGTATAGCATCTTGGGGTGTACCCGCCACATATACTCTCTACCTGGAGAAGGTGGTAAAGCAGGTGGTATAGCATCTTGGGGTGTACCACTCACATACTCTACCTGGAGAAGGTGGTAAAGCAGTGGTATAAGCGTCTTGGGGTTTACCCTCACATATACTCTACCTGGAGAGGTGGTAAAGCGGGTGGTATAGCGTCTTGGGGTTTACCCTCACTTATACTCTTACCCTATCTCGACTGACCATCAAACAAGGCATAAGCACTACCATGTGTCTATAAAAATCCGGAATTTAACCCAGTACTACAAGTAAGCGAGCATACCCGTGGAATCCCACATCACCGTCGATGCGTCGGTAACTTACAACAAGACGGTGACCACTTGTTCAACCGAGTCGCGGCAACTTAATAAAACATAATACTTGCACTCAAAGGCTATTACCGTACATATAGGCAAATTCTCAATTAACAAGCCAAAGTACTTATCGGGCACAAATAGAATAAATTCTCATTTAACAAGCCAAAGTACTTATCCGCACAAATAGAATAAATTCTCATTTAACAAGCCAAAGTACTTATCCGCACAAATAGAATAAATTCTCATTTAACAAGCCAAAGTACTTATCAGGGCACAAATAGAATAAATTCTCATTTAACAAGCCAAAGTACTTATCCGCACAAATAGAATAAATTCTCATTTAACAAGCCAAAGTACTTATCAGGGCACAAATAGAATAAATTCTCATTTAACAAGCCAAAGTACTTATCCGCACAAATAGAATAAATTCTCATTTATCAAGCCAAAGTACTTATCCGGGCACAAGTAGAATAAATTCTCATTTAACAAGCCAAAGTACTTATCCGGGCACAAATAGAATAAATTCTCATTTAACAAGCCAAAGTACTTATCCTGGCACACATAGAATAAATTCTCATTTAACAAGCCAAAGTACTTAGCCTGGCACAAATAGAATCAATTCTCATTTAACAAGCCAAAGTACTTATCCGCACAAATAGAATAAATTCTCATTTAACAAGCCAAAGTACTTATCCGGGCACAACTAGAATAAATTCTCATTTAACAAGCCAAAGTACTTATCCGGGCACAAATAGAATAAATTCTCATTTAACAAGCCAAAGTACTTATCCGGGCACAAATAGAATAAATTCTCATTTAACAAGCCAAAGTACTTAGCAAGGCATACATACATTCTTTTATAAAAGACTCCTTTCTATGTAAAGCCCCAAGATACTAACACCGTAGTATCAAGGCGTGTCTATTTTTCAAGGTAAGTTACTACACTTGAAACTCATTTCAAAGCTTGAAATCAAGTAACTCAAATTTTTACAATCTAGGCAACTTATGCGATTTAATCAAAATAGACAACTTTCTAAACCTTCCATAAAGCCGTTATAACCAACTTCCCATAAAGCCGTTATAACCCTTTTGGTTTTAGGCGTATCCATTCCTTGATAACCAAGAGACTTATACTATTAAAACCAAGTATCACATACTTACAAATCAAGTTCTTAACTTTCAAAAATACTTCAAGTCTCTTAATAGTTAGAAAACAAGTTTTCTTCTACTTTTTAAACCTCAAGTAACTTCACCCTTAACGCAAGTTACTTCTCTTAAATCATGTCATTTCTCCTCTTTTAAATCAAATAAGTAAATCACTCCTTTGACTCCCCTAAAGTCATTATAATGACCTTTAGGTTTTAGAACTAAGGCACTAGCCAAAAGATTTGGAAATCACTTCCTTTTCAAGTTTCTATGTACTTTAAGAAAAATACCTTCACTTTTAAGAATCCAAACTTCCCTAAGGAAATGGATTATACTACTCACAATTTAAACATCAAAGTACACTCAAGGAAGTACATAGAACAAATTCTATTTTAGGCAATCCAAATACAAGCAAGGAATGGATCATTCAAGGAGTAGAACTTACTTTCTTTATTCTAAGGAATCATGCTAGAAGAGGAGATAGTTCACATACCTTTTCGGCTAATATCCACAAGCTAAGCCGAATATGCCGTACGTAGAAGTGTCAACCTATAATGGTCACAACAAGACTATCAACTTCTAGTCTCTACGTAGAATAATACTAAGTATTTAGTCTCTAATTCTACGGAAAATCGGGCAGCACTTCCTTTGTTTCGACTCACGCCACCTTTTCAAGGCCGAATACAATAACCAACAAGCCATATTTAAGGCTCCAAACAACAACCAAACAAAAGGGGATTACACGCCTTACTATACGTGTAAAATTCCGCCCACAATTCATCTGAAATAGCTTAAAACTCAAGCCATTCTCGACTAACTACATACTAACAATTCAAAGTCTTTTCATCCTTTTCCAATTCAAGTTCTTAGGTCAACATGTTACTTAGTCATAAACAACTTCAACAACTAAAATTCCCTTCTTTATACAACATGTGACTTAACTAATAATCGACTTGAATTGAAATCTTAAAGCTAAACATGCTAGATTTGGATTAGGGTTCCAATAGTCCAAATACTTATCAAACTTCATACTATAAAACTCATGCTTGCTAATAACCATAGCTCTGATGATAAGTAAACCTTAATTGCTAAAGCGACAAAAATAATACCTTTATAAGCCCTTAAAATTTCCAAGATCCAAAGTCGCGCCTTAGCAATTCTTAGCTCCTTTCCTTAAGTTCCAATCCGCTCAAGCACTCGTAGAGGCCTATGAAGAACCCATCTTCAAGTTCCAACTTCAAAGTTGAAGAACTCGATAGTTTCCGCCTTGCGACTAACGTGAAAACTCCGTTTTCGAAATCTTTCTATTGAGATATCCTTACAATACCCTAAGGGACATTGGGTTAAAGTCTTGTGGCTAATGGATCAAAACTACAAATTTCTCATGTGGGAAATTGCACTTGTAGAAGGCGTGTTGAAGAACAACAATTGTTGGGATATTTTCTAAGTGTAAAATGAGCTTGTCTTGCACTAGCTATGTATATAAAGCACGTTGGAGGGCTTGGATTTATACACTTGTGGTCTAGGATGAAAGACAATTAATGAAAAGCCAGTGGACAAGTTGACTAGTCAACAAAATCAAGCTAGCAAGACTAATCTTCCAAAGTGGTCAATGACCATTTTACCCTTGTACAAATTTCGACCAAGCCATGTAGGGTGCCACGTGTCGCCTCTCATTCGTCCATAAAATTAGAACCTCGTGGGCCCCACAAAGCGTAAAATTCCTCGGGTGGGCCCAGCGTGACCAAATCATAAAAATAAGTTTCCATAATATTACTAAGTCCCATACTCTTCAAATAATGAATTTTGAGAATCCAATTCTCAACAACGAACATTTTTCCTTTCCGACGTTGGAACATTTTTCCGTTGGAAAAACAATTCTTCCTTTCGTACTAATTTCCAAGTCTTGGTTCCTTACGTACACTCTCTTATACATGTCACGGACTTACGGGGTGTAACATTCTTCCTCTTAGAAACATTCGTCCCGAATGTTCTTAGTCGATTGCTAAGATATACTAACTCGGCATAATCTACATACTATGCCTATCAATCAAAGCGCACAAGACCAGCGATGCCACATGGCGCGCCACCACATACGTGAACATAATAATGGACCTTTCGTCAGTGGTCCCTTCTCACAAAACTCGAAGGTTCTGATCTCGCCAAACACGGGATCTTAGAGGTTCCTTTCTTTCCTTACTTGCCATACTTTTTCGTACTTTCAAACTCATCTAGTACACGCGTACAAAATCTCAAATTTTGTTTCTATTCTCCACTCGGAGTTACTAATCAAACACGGCCATTAAGCTACTCACATTCCCGTTAAGGCTTTTCTCGGTCCTTACGACCTAGTTCGGTGGAGCAACGTCCACAAACTTGTACAACGATTAACTAAACTTGGGCTGACATCCTCGGGACCTATCACATCTTGGACCATTTCTAAGCGACATTACCCCATTCCATACTATCGGTGACCGAAATGAGTCCATAACCCGACTCATCGTCACACTTAACTCTTCATTCTTAGTCTAAAATAAACCTCACTCTTATCTCAAGGTACTTCTTACCCTATCCCCTAATCACTAGAGGTTCGTCACATAGGTCAAGTATTTCTACCATAATCTTCCCTATTGGTCTTACCATCGGGGGCCGATTACTACGTGTGAACTCTACACAACTATAGTCTCGGTTCACTTACCATTCTTGTCAACATTCTTACTTCTCACTTTACTAATCAAAGTATCCCTACCTCAGGGTACTATCACTTACTATTTCTAGCACCGCTTATCTTGGTCAATAACATCGCTTCCTCATGACCTATAGTCTTCTCTAACAGAAGCTGGAGGCTGCAGTCTTTGGGGCCTCAAACCTGGCGCAGAAGGACTCGCCGACTGCGGAACAACATCCGGTATAACCTGGGCATAAGCCCTATCAACTCTCTGAGTCTGACTAGTAGCTCCTGCTACTCCTTTGCCCTACTTGGCGGTATTTTTGCCCTCGCGGAGGCATAAGCATGAACACAACCATACGTCGGATAGGAATTTTCTTACTAACACGGCTCTATGTACGATCTTAGAGTGAAAAGAATGAAACCAACTCCTAAATGTCCTGTAGCCTCACTGTTTATGGGTGTGGCGCGCAACACACCGATAATCAAGACTCTACTAGACACGGTGCGTAGACATTCGAGGCGATCGCTCGATACCACTCTGTCACGGCCGAACCCGGGCGTGGTGGTGCCTACCAGGCACCGCCTACCTTAACAATACAAGTAAGCTGCGGGCCCGAAATAACACCTCATTTTTTTCTTTTAAAACAAGCGTGCGTGCAAAGGGCAAAGCCAAAGTGCCATATATACATAAACAAAAGACACTACACCGTCATACGAGTCGATCCAGCGTATGAATACGGACCTCTGGAGTTAAAGCCGAACTATGGCGGGACAAGGCCCCGCCGTACCCAAAACTATACAAAGCACATCTTGAAGGACATATACCAAAGATAAACTCCGGAATAGAAGGAGCTTATCCAAAACCTGACGGCGGATCCTACACTGCCGATCACCGAATCGTACCTAAACTGCGGCGTGACGCGGCCAGAAGGAGGTCGATCTGAAGAATGTACCAAGTATGTGAACAAAAGTGCGTAATGAAATCATAACGATCTAAACAAAGCAGGAGACATGTATGATAGCCAACCTACGATCACATAGCACATGCGATCATATCAAGTCGGGGGCGAGGCCCTCAAAGTCACTACTCAAATATAACTATGGGTCTCACGCCCGTAATATCAATCGTGCGTGGAATCCTTCCTCACTGCCGATCCGAGGATATAACATAACACCAATAGGCGTACATGAACACCAAGTCCCACCGGTGGTATAGCGTCTTGGGGTTTACCACTCACTTATACTCTTACCACGGAGAAGGTGGTAAAGCGGTGGTATAGCATCTTGGGGTTTACCTCACATATACTCTCTACGGAGAAGGTGGTACGGCGGTGGTATAGCGTCTTGGGGTGTACCCTCACATATACTCTACCACGAGAAGGTGGTAAAGCGGGTGGTATAGCGTCTTGGGGTGTACCGCCATATACTCTACCACGGAGAAGGTGGTAAAGCGGTGGTATAGCGTCTTGGGGTTTACCCTCACATATACTCTACCTGGAGAAGGTGGTAAAGCGGTGGTATAGCGTCTTGGGGTTTACCCTCTTATACTCTTACCCTATCTCGACCAGCCGTGAACAAGACATAAGCACTACCATGTCTTACATAAAAATCAGAATTTAACCCCAGTACTACAAGTAGCGAAGCATGCGTGGAATCCCACATCACCGCTGTCGATGCGTCGGTAACTTACAACAAGACGGTAGGCCAGAAGTCGCGGCTTAATAAAACATAATACTTGCACTCAAAGGCTATTACCGACGTATAGGCAAGTTCTCAATTAACCAAGCCAAAGTACTTATCGGGGCACAAATAGAATAAATTCTCATTTAACAAGCCAAAGTACTTATCCAGGGCACAAATAGAATAAATTCTCATTTAACAAGCCAAAGTACTTATCAGGGCACAAATAGAATAAATTCTCATTTAACAAGCCAAAGTACTTATCCAGGGCACAAATAGAATAAATTCTCATTTAACAAGCCAAAGTACTTATCCAGGGCACAAATAGAATAAATTCTCATTTAACAAGCCAAAGTACTTATCCAGGGCACAAATAGAATAAATTCTCATTTAACAAGCCAAAGTACTTATCCAGGGCACAAATAGAATAAATTCTCATTTATCAAGCCAAAGTACTTATCCAGCACAAGTAGAATAAATTCTCATTTAACAAGCCAAAGTACTTATCAGGGCACAAATAGAATAAATTCTCATTTAACAAGCCAAAGTACTTATCCGGGCACAAATAGAATAAATTCTCATTTAACAAGCCAAAGTACTTATCCGGGCACAAATAGAATAAATTCTCATTTAACAAGCCAAAGTACTTATCCGGGCACAAAGAGAATAAATTCTCATTTAACAAGCCAAAGTACTTATCCGGGCACAAATAGAATAAATTCTCATTTAACAAGCCAAAGTACTTATCCGGGCACAAATAGAATAAATTCTCATTTAACAAGCCAAAGTACTTATCCGGGCACAAATAGAATAAATTCTCATTTAACAAGCCAAAGTACTTAGCAAGGCATACATACATTCTTTTATAAAAGACTCCTTTCTATGTAAAGCCCCAAGATACTAACACCGTAGTATCAAGGCGTGTCTATTTTTCAAGGTAAGTTACTACACTTCAGAAAACTCATTTCAAAGCTTGAAATCAAGTAACTCCAAATTTTTACAATCTAGGCAACTTATGCCGATTTAATCAAAATAGACAACTTTCTAAACCTTCCATAAAGCCGTTATAACCAACTTCCATAAAGCCGTTATAACCCTTTATGGTTTTAGGCGTATCCATTCCTTCAATAACCAAGAGACTTATACTATTAAAACCAAGTATCACATACTTACAAATCAAGTTCTTAACTTTCAAAAAATCTTCAAGTCTCTTAATAGTTAGAAAACAAGTTTTCTTCTACTTTTAAACCTCAAGTAACTTCACCCTTAACGCAAGTTACTTCTCTTAAATCATGTCATTTCTCCTCTTTTAAATCAAATAAGTAAATCACTCCTTTGACTCCCTAAAGTCATTATAATGACCTTTAGGTTTTAGAACAAGGCACTAGCCAAAAGATTTGGAAATCACTTCCTTTTCAAGTTTCTATGTACTTTAAGAAAAATACCTTCACTTTTAAGAATCCAAACTTCCCTAAGGAAATGGATTATACTACTCACAATTTAAACATCAAAGTACACTCAAGGAAGTACATAGAACAAATTCTATTTTAGGCAATCCAAATACAAGCAAGGAATGGATCATTCAAGGAGTAGAACTTACTTTCTTTATTCTAAGGAATCATGCTAGAAGAGGAGATAGTTCACATACCTTTTCGGCTAATATCCACAAGCTAAGCCGAATATGCCGTACGTAGAAGTGTCAACCTATAATGGTCACAACAAGACTATCAACTTCTAGTCTCTACGTAGAATAATACTAAGTAGTTGGTCTCTAATTCTACGGAAAATCGGGCAAGACTTCCTTTGTTTGACTCACTTGCCACCTTTTCAAGGCCGAATACAATAACCAAGCCATATTTAAGGCTCCAAACAACAACCAAACAAAAGGGATTACACGCCTTACAATACGTGTAAAATTCCGCCCCACAATTCATCTGAAATAGCTTAAAACTCAAGCCATTCTCGACGACTACATACTAACAATTCAAAGTCTTTTCCAATCCTTTTCCAATTCAAGTTCTTAGGTCAACATGTTACTTAGTCATAAACAACTTCAACAACTAAAATTCCCTTCTTTATACAACATGTGACGACTTAACTAATAATCGACTTGAATTGAAATCTTAAAGCTAAACATGCTAGATTTCGGATTAGGGTTCCAATAGTCCAAATACTTATCAAACTTCATACTATAAAACTCATGCTTGCTAATAACCATAGCTACAATGATAAGTAAACCTTAATTGCTAAAGCGACAAAAATAATACCTTTATAAGCCCTTAAAATTTCCAAGATCCAAAGTCGCGCTTAGCAATTCTTAGCTCCTTTCCTTAAGTTCCAATCCGCTCCAAGCACTCTTGAGGCCTATGAAGAACCCATCTTCAAGTTCCAACTTCAAAGTTGAAGAACTCGATAGTTTCGCCTTGCGACTAACGTGAAAACTCCGTTTTTCTGAAATCTTTCTATTGAGATATCCTTACAATACCCGAAGGGACATTGGGTTAAAGTCTTGTGTCTAATGGATCAAAACTACAAATTTCTCATGTGGGAACTTGCACTTCGCGGGGAGCATGTTGAAGAACAACAATTGTTGGGATATTTTCTAAGTGTAAAATGAGCTTGTCTTGCACTAGCTATGTATATAAAACACATTGGAGGGCTTGGATTTATACACTTGTGGTCTAGGATGAAAGACAATTAATGAAAAGCCAAGTGGACAAGTTGACTAGTCAACAAAATCAAGCTAGCAAGACTAATCTTCCAAAGTGGTCAATGACCATTTTACCCTTGTACAAATTTCGACCAAGCCATGTGGGGGTGCCACGTGTCGCCCTCTCATTCGTCCATAAAATTCCGTAACCCTCGTGGGCCCCACAAAACGTAAAATTCCTCGGGTGGGCCCCACGTGACCAAATCCGCAAAAATAAGTTTCCATAATATTACTAAGTCCCATACTCTTCAAATAATGAATTTTGAGAATCCAATTCTCAACAACGAACATTTTTCCTTTCCGACGTTCGGAACATTTTCCGTTGGAAAAACAATTCTTCCTTTCGTACTAATTTCCAAGTCTTGGTTCCTTACGTACACTCTCTTATACATGTCCTGGACTTACGGGGTGTAACAAAAAGTCTACAACTTCAGGGAACCGTACCACAGGACAAGCTTACGGAGATATGGAGCTTTCCGAGAACCGAACAGCGATCCTAAGAATGCGGATCAGCAAGCTATGTACCTCAACCTGCGGCATGAACGCAGCCCCCCGAAGGAGGTCGATTAACAGTACCAAGTATGTGGCGAAAAATCTTGTAAATGAAATCATAATAGTCTATATAAAGCAGGAGACATGTATGATAACCAAACTACAATACACAACATATAAGCAGTCATGTCAAGTTAGGGACTCATGCCCGTGAAATCATCACTCAAATACAACCCGGGAATTTAACCCGCGCAAGGGCCGCATGCCCCGGCATCTCACCTCGGTATAAGCATGGCCCTGGAACCGTCCTAGTGGGCCCATACCCGTGGACCATCCAACGTGTCGGTATGCCCAAAGGAGATAACAAGATAACAATCCCTGTGGGGCGTACCCAAGTGGGCTGGCGTGTCGGTATGTCCAAACAACTAACAAGATAATACTCATTGTGGAAGCATACCGTGGGCTACCCAACGTGTCGGTATGTCCAAACAAATAACAAGAGAATACTCACTGGAAGCATACGTGGGCAACCAAACGTGTCGGTTTGTCCAACCAAATAACAAGAGAATACTCACCGTGGAAGCATACCCGTGGGCTACCCAACGTGTCAGTATGTCCAAACAAATAACAAGAGAATACTCACCGTGGAAGCATACCCGTGGGCTACCCAACGTGTCAGTATGTCCAAACAAATAACAAGAGAATACTCACTGTGGAAGCATACCCGTGGGCTACCCAACGTGTCAGTATGTCCAAACAAATAACAAGAGAATACTCACTGTGGAAGCATACCCGTGGGCTACCCAACGTGTCAGTATGTCCAAACAAATAACAAGATAACCGGCCCTCCATCGAGAGACTCGGTAGCACAAATCAAACCCTTGCACAACAAGGCTATCTCAACCAAGCATAGGCAAGTTACATACACCTCAAGGTACTTTACACATTTCTTAACACAACGTCAAGTATACCATTAAAACTCAAGTATCTAACCCTTTTAAGATCAAGGTACTTCTCCCTTTTATAACCAAGCCACTTATGTTTTTTTTTCCATCACAAAGAGTTCAATATTTGAAAACAAGTTACTTCTCTTTTCCCAAAATCAAGTTACCATTTTAAATCCAATAATGAATCCATTCTTTTATTTTCCATAAAGTCGTTATAACTAACTTCCCATAAAGCTATTATAACACTTTATGTTTTAAAACAAGTCAAGACAAAACCATGCCTTTCTTTTAAACCAAAACACTTCAAATTCTTAAGTCTCTTTTCTTTTAGAAATCGAGTTCCTTACTTTGGAATTTATAAGAAAATCAAAACTTGATTACAATAATTCTTATTAGAGCAGCCATGATCTAGGAAATGTAATACAATTTTGTCTTATCTTAGCTTCTATGCAGATGGAGGTTTCTACTGGTTTTAATATAATCAATTGTCATTACTTTTTCCTTTATTAACGCTGCATTGGCTTTTTCGATTCTTATTCCCAATTCCGAAATTTATGTAACATTATTCTTTTAAAAGCCAAGTACTCATTTCTCACGAATGAGGTTTCACACTTTTCAACACCATTTAGGTCAATTATAAGTCAAGTCTCTTATCTTTTGAAATTAACAAACCATTCTTTTACCTACATAAAGTGGTTATAACAAACTTCCCATAAAGCCGTTATAACACTTTATGTTTTAAACCAACCCATTACAACTATAAGCCTTTATGAGACCAAGAGGGCTTATTCTTTAACAACCAAGTACTCATTACTAACGAATGGGAGTTTACTACTTTTTCACACAATCAAGACCTTTACACTTCATATCAAGTCAAGGCACAAAAGGGAAATCAAATTCCTTTAACACACGTGCATCTACTGCACTATATATTTCACAAATAATCATGCTGAAGAGGATAGGAAGAATCACATACCTCGCGACGATTGTCGACAATTAGCAAAATGCTCCACAGTACATTACCCTTCAGGTAGGATACGCTACTCGTAGCACTTCAATCCTAATATGGTCATAAAACGTCTATCAAACTCTAGCTTCGAACGTAGAATAAACTAAGTGCAAAGTCCCTAAATTCTACGGAAAATTGGACAGAACTTTCTTTGTTTCTACTAACTTTGCCACCTTTTTCAAGGCCGAATTCAATAACCAATGCCACATTTAAGGCTCAATTAATCCAGCAAAAACAAGGGGATTACACGCCTAACAATACGTGTAAAATTCCGCCCCACAACAATACAAAAATAACCCAATACTTTCCATGCCATTCTTGGCCAACAATATAACCAATCCTAAATCTTTTCCAATTATCTTCTCAATCCAAGTTATTAGGTCTAACATGCCCATTTCGGTTTTCAACAAGACAACAAGATCCAAATCTATTCAAACTTAAATATAACAGCCTCAGGCTCATTTCTAAACTACTATAACAAGTATTAACTCATATCCAAGAGAAGGGGAAACTTTTACCTTTGGAGAAGCCCACAAAAACCCCTTTCTTCCACTTCTTTTCCGTCAACTCGTCCACCAGCGCTTCCCACAAGTTTACCCACACTTTTCCTTCTTGCCGCCGCTCCAACAATTTCTCCTAAGGCAAGGTTTCTTCAAAGATCTAGAGAGAAAGGGAGAGGATTTCTTAGGAGGGTTAGGTGAAATGGCCAAGTCTTCCAAGACTTGGCCCTAAAATAGGACCCTTTACTTGGTCAAAAAGATGGGAGGGACACTTGTCACCCTCCCATAGGCTCTTTTCGAAAATATCCCCTGATTTTCGCCCTTTCTGCATGAAAAATCCGCCTTTGCCAGCGCGCCATGCGCCAGCCGGCGCCAGCGGCCCACTTCCGAAAGTTCCAGATTCGGCGCGGCACTGCAACCCTGCGGACTCGATAACCTGGCCGCGCGTCCTGCGTCCGTGGCCGGCACTGCACCTGACCGAAACCACTGCTTTGCCTGACTGCGCACCAAACTTGAAACTTTCATAACTTTTGACTCCGATGTCCTATCGACGAACGGTTTGTTGCGTTGGGATATAGATTTAACGGACTACACACTAGGCTTTTTTAAACACCTTGAAATTCTTAACAGCTGGGGTACAACACTCCAAGGTAGACTCAAAATCCGTCCAACACATGTTTGTCAACTTATCTTTCAACTTTCAAATCTTATATTCCTTGGTATGTTCTTATCTTATCTTCTTGAATTTACGGGGTGTAACATATAATACCCAGCCAAACCCAAGAAACTTCTAACCTCTGTATGAGTGGTCGGTTTTGGCCAGTTCTTCACTGCTTCTATCTTCTGGGGGTCTACCATAATTCCATCCCTTGACACAACATGGCCCAAAAAGGCTACATTTTCCAACCAAAATTCACACTTTGAAAAGTTAGCATATAGTTTCTCCTGTTTCAAGACTTGAAGCACTACCCTCAGATGTTCTTCATGTTCTTCAACACTCTTACTGTAAATTAGGATATCATCTATGAACACGATCACGAACAAATCTAGGAATGGTTTGAAGATTCTGTTCATTAAATCCATAAAAGTTGTTGGGGCATTGGTTAACCCAAAAGACATGACCAAGAACTCATAATGGTCGTATCGGGTTCTAAAGGCTGTTTTGGATATATCATCTGGATTTATTTTCAGCTGGTGATATCCCGAACGGAGATCAATCTTGGAAAAATAGCTAGCTCCCTGAAGTTGGTCAAAAAGATCATCGATTCTTGGTAATGGGTATCGGTTCTTGATCGTGACCTTATTGAGCTGCCGATAATCGATGCACATTCGGAGCGATCCGTCTTTCTTTTTCACAAACAGATCGTGCACCCTGGGAAACACTAGGCCTTATAAAGCCTTTATCCAGAAGATCTTTCAATTGTTCTTTTAACTCCCTCAATTCAGTTGGGGCCATTCGATATGGAGGAATAGAAATGGGTCTTGTACCCGGAATTAACTCTATAGCAAACTTCACTTCTCGATCCGGAGGAAGACCTGGAAGATCTTCAGGAAAAACCTCTGGAAAATTTCGGACAATAGGGACATCATTCACTGCTGGGGAATCTTTTTGGGTATCCACTATATTAGCCAGATATGCGTACTCCACTCTGTGACTTCTCAATAACTTTTGAGCCCCAAGGTAGGAAATAAACTGACCTGAGGATATTCCAATCCTACCCCTTATAACAACTTCTGGTTCTCCGAGAAAAGTTAATCTCACTATCTTTCGCCGACAATCTAACATGGCATAACATGCCGACAACCAATCCATATCCAAAATGACGTCGAAGTCTACCATATCAAGTAGTACTAGGTTCACCATTGTTCCCCTGCCATTCACTTCTAATGGAAAATTATTTACCACCCGAGAGGCCCAAATTGAGGCCCCTACTGGTGTCATAACCTCAAAAGGTTCACATAAATAAGAAGGTTCTACGTGTAAATTCTTAGCAAAGCCCATTGACACATATGAAAATGTAGAGCCGGGATCGTATAATACAAATGCAGGAATACTCGAGACTAGCAAAATACTTGTGACCACCGCATTAGATGCTCCTGCCTCATTCCTCTGGGGCAAAGCGTAGAGCCGATTAGAATTGTTGGGTTGTTGACCTCCCTGACTCTGGCGGGGTTGGTTTCCCTGATTTCCAGTGGCGGTGTGGTTGCTTCGATCTCCACGAATAGATTGAGTTTGGGTCCTCTTCTTGCAATCCCTGGCATAGTGGCCTGACTCTCCACAGTTATAACATGTCTTCGTTAAGAGCCGACATTCTCCAGTGTGTTTTCTTTGACAAATCTTACAAATCGGTTTGTCACCTCCTGTGTTAGGGTTGGTGGCCTTGTCGCACTACCTTGGTAATTAGACCAACTGTGCCCTTAGGCTTAAAATAAGACGGCCCTGATTGGTTGATCACCAAGATCCCTTACTAAACTCCCGCTTCGATTTTGACTCGGTTAAATGATCCCGACGTCCAAATCTCTTCCGCGAATATTCTCTTTTGCTTTAGCGAAACCTTCTACCCTCAAAGCCATATCGACAATCAAGATAAGTTCGATCGTTGGCTAACGCCACCACCTTCTGCTATGTTCGGTTTAAACCTCTACAAATCGCTGACTCTATCCATTTCGTAGGGACGACATGTGTGTTGTATCCGATAACCTCACGAACGTGTATCATATTCTTGTACACTACGGTCACTTGCTTCAATTGTTCAAACTCCGTCCGAGCGCGTCCTTGCGTGTAGGCATAAATTTCTCAATGAATGCCGCTCAACCCTCCCAGTCATTGGTGGTGACATCGGGGACGATTTTTCCTAAAATTCCTCCACTACACCTCAGATCATCCACTAGTCGTGCGCCTACCAATTTGACGCCCTGCGTCTCCACGCATCCCAATGTGAACATTAAGTCTTCAACTTCATCGAGGAATACTATCGGGTCGGCCTTGGGGTCCTTCCCTGAGTACAGTGGTTCTCTTCTCCTCATAAAATTTGCCCATAGCCTATCAGGTACTGCTTGCTGAGCTTACACTCTCGGTCCGTTGTTTCCAATCGCTCCTGGGCCGTCAGTTCGTTCGGGGCTATGACAGAGACACTAGGTGCGGGCGGAACCATGTGTGGAACTGCAGCTGTCATTAACTCTATGAGTCTATCTAGTTTTTGTCCCACCGTTTCTTGGGCCATTTGACTCTCGTTCTCTCCAACATTTTCTCCGCTCCCTTCAGACACCACTACGTCAACTGGAGGTACATGAGCTTCGTGATGAACCTCCTCTTGAGCCCCCGGGATTTGTGAATTCACCATTTTCTTCTGAGTCCATCTTACGACGCATGAACTTCATCTGAGCTCTCATTCCCTTTGCCTGTTCCATGAGTACTTCCCTCTTTGTTGGAACTCGCCTTATAATCGCCATCTACACAAATCATATTAGTCAGTATAACGTTGTACAATCCCCTTTTCTAACCCGTGTGAAGGAGGTAGTACGAGAAATCAAGTCTTTGAAAAGATTCAAGGTAGGCACGAGAAGAGTACGAAAGAAGGGAAACTTTAGGATGTTATTCCGTTCACTTATTACTAGGGTGGCGCGCACACCGTCGCAATAAGTAACCGTTCAAACACCCAACTCGAAGAAACTTCCTAGAATCTCCTAACCTGGTTTAGCTTTGATACCAACTTGTCACGCCCCGACTTTTTCTAAGTCTTTACTTAGGGCGTGATGGCACCTGGACAATTATTTTCCACCAGGAGCACCATTTAATTCTCTTTATTTAGAAATTTAAACTTATATTCAAATACGGAGCTATTAATAAAAATAACAATAAAGAAATTTGTTTATGACTTTATTGAAAATATAACGCGAGCCCATGCTCGTGCAAATATTGTTTCTACATAGACATACTGATAAATATTATTCTAAGTTGGGAGGGAGACCATTCCACACGGGCATTTTCCGAGACACTGGAACTGACATTCTGAACCTGACGAGTACCAAGCCCGAAGCAATGGACTTGGTATGACAAGAGGCTGCGGGACGATCGCTAGCCTTGGCGTGGATCCTTTCCTCTATCACGCTTTCCTGAAACATGTTAAATAAAGAGTCAGCCCTACCATCTGGGGCTGAGTGAGAACCTTACCCTGCAATTCAAGGTAACACCACAATATTCCAAGTGCAATCACATTATAACGTAATAAGCATATTGCAAAAACATATCAGGTTACAACATTTTTAAATATGCAACAACTCCTCATAGGAAATTCTCGGTTTAACTAACACTTCATTTTATCTCGTATTATACGTTAAGACATTCCCCTGCATTTCCACATGTTTATTACATTTATATATTTGTGAACGCGTATTCACTTTTCATATTTATATATAGGTGAACATGTATTCATCTTTCATATTTGTTGCGGCGTGCAACCCGGTCCATTATATTTACGTATTTGTGAACACGTATTCACTTTACGTTTTGTTGCGGCGTGCAACCCGATCCATTATGTTTACGTATTTGTGAACGCGTATTCACTTTATGTTTTGTTGCAGCGTGCAACCCGATCCATTATATTTACGTATTTGTGAACGCGTATTCACTTTACGTTTTGTTGCGGCGTGCAACCCGATCCATTATATTTACGTATTTGTGAACACGTATTCACTTTACGTTTTGTTGCGGCGTGCAACCCGATCCATTATGTTTATATTTATATATTTATGTGAACACGTATTCACTTTTCATATTTTTCAGAAGATTGAATAAATAATATTCTCTTTCCCAACATTTTGTCATTCATACTTGTAACGATTATAACTTTTTAACCATAACTCCAACTAAGGTGGTTCTCAAGCGGAAACTAAGGTAAGACGGGGATCTTTCACTGTACCAAATTTCATTTAAAACTACTTTGGGTAACTAACACAAATTTATCCTCAAAACAGCCATATGAGATTTGTTTCGGCAGAATTTTTATTAAACAGAACCCAATCTTAGAATAGTCATAACTCCTAATATGTAAACCCGTTCAAGCCCCATAAAATCTCAAAACGGCGAGAACAGAGAGATACACGTTTCCATGTGAGCCATTCTTTCATATTCCGTACCATTTGGTACAGTTTTACACTTTTATTCGCTGCCCTTCCTGGATATCGATAGATCCGAGGCAGAAACTTTAAACAGTGATAACTCTCAATCCGTAAGTCGGATAGACCCCCGTAAGGTCTCAAAATGTCCAAAACAAAGAGATCCAGAACTTTCATTTAGCACCAATTTTCATATTCCCCACGGATTAGTACAGTTTTACGTTTCAACGTCCTGCCATTCTGGATTCCGATGAATCCGAGGCAGCAACTTCAAACTACAATGACTCTCAACTCGTAAGTCTGTTTTAACAAATATTTATCTATATCTGTCCGTAACAGAGAGATTTACAACCATGTAAATTTTCATATAATTCTAATAAGTAAAACTCAATAAAAACAGTCCGTAATTATGTCTTTCCGAATTTCGGCCAAATCTAAGGCAGGAAATTTGAACTATGATAACTTTCAAACCGTATGTCCATTTTACCTCATTTTTGGTTCTATATGATCATATTAGAGAGGTGTACCACTCTTCCGAATTTCATCAAATTCTAACAATTATAACTCAGTTAGAACAGTTCGTAAAGTTCATGACGCAACTAGTTGTCTAAACAATCAAAAGTTCAATATTTCTTTTCAACACTCAATTCTTATTCTAACATGTATTGAACTTAAAATAAAGTATGTTACCAAGAATTTCTGAGTGAGAAAACTCACCTTGTAAGTGTGAAGATTGTTATTTTCATTTTATCTATCTATTTATCCAACTTTAACACTAACTCTATCCCATGCAATTTATTCTTTGTTTTCTTATATATATATATTTTTATTAACCCAACCACAACTATATATTATTATTATTTTTTCCGGATTTTGCACCCCTTCTTTCTGAATCTCATCACACCCTTCATGGGCGATACCTTCAAGAAGACCCAATCGTCTACCTAAACTCCAAATGTCGACGCCGATTATCTGCATAAGACTTCGCCGACTACGAGTCGCTAACGCTCTCCCGATAAGATTCACCTTAACCACACGGCTGCGAACCAAGTCCGCCAACTAATCAACCTCGCCCACGTCGAACCAACCAATCGGCGACCTACACTTTCGCCCGTACAAAGCCTCATATGGCACCATCTGAATTCTAGAATGGTAGCTGTTGTTATAAGCAAACTCTACAAGAGGCAAATGATCCTCCCAACTACCCCTGAAATCAATAACACAGGCCCGCAGCATATCCTCAAGTGTCTGAATAGTACGCTCTGCCTGTCCGTTGGTCTGAGGATGAAACGCAGTACTGAGACTCGCCTGTGTCCCTAATCCCTTCTGGAAAGACCTCCAGAAGTTAGTCGAATCGGGCCCTCATGCGATATAATCGATATAGGAACTCCGTGCGCCTCACGATCTCACGATATACAATCCGCATAATCCTCAGAATACGTAGTCCCGATCGAAGAAAGTGGGCTGATTTTCGACACCAACAATAACCCAGATGGAATCATACTTTCTCTGAGTACGAGGTAACCCTGTAACAAAGTCCATATTGATCACCTCCCACTTCCATGTCGGAATATCAATAGCCGCATAGCCCGCTTCGGTGCTCAACCTCGACTCGACAATTAGGACACTGAGCAACAAAACCTGCCACGTCCCTCTTCAGGCCATCCCACCAATACATACATCTGAGGTCATGGTACATCTTAGACGACCCCGGATGAATAGAATAACGGGCGCTGTGTGCCTCCTGAATCTGGCCGAAGTCTGCGGCAAGACGGAACACACAATCTGCCCTCAAATCTTAGCACCCCATCAGGCGCTACCTCAAACAGACTCTTCTCCTCTCGAAGAGCCGTATCTCGATACCGTATCATAACTGGGTCCTCATACTGTCGCCTCTTCACCTCATCAACGACGGAAGACTCGGCAATCTCAAACCCGTACCCCACTATCATCGGTATCGACCAATCGAACCCCAAGGCTCGCTAGCTGATGGATCTGACGGACCATGTCCTGTATCTCTGGATGTACCTCTGACAGAATCCCCATCGATCTACGACTCAAAGCATCTGCAACCACGTTGGCTTTTCCCAGATGGTATAGGATTTCAACATCATAATCCTTCAACAACTCTAACCACCGCCTCTGCCACAAGTTCAGCTCCCTCTGCCTGAAGATGTACTGGAGGCTCTTGTGGTCTGTATAAATATCCACATGGACCCCATATAAATAATGTCTCCAAATCTTTAAGGCATGAATAACTGCGGCCAACTCTAAGTCGTGGGTAGGGTAATTCCTCTCATGCTTCCAGAATCGCGAAGCATAGGCTATAACCTTGTCGTCTTTGCATCAAACGCACTAGCCCGATGCGAAGCATCACAATAGATCACGTAGCCTCTAACCCCCGGGAAGAGTAGAAGCTGGAGCCGTCGTCAACTTTTCCTTCATGGCGGAAGCCCTTCTCACAAGCTTCGTCACTGGAACTTAGCCGCTACGAGTCGGCCTTGTCAATGGTGCCGATATCGGCAACCGCTCCACAAACCTACGATAATAACCTGCCAGCCCTAAGAAACTGCGCACCTCCGTCGGAGTAGTAGGTCTCGGCCAAGACTTGACCGCCTCAATCTTTGCCGTATCCACCTGAACACCGTCAGCCCCAATAATGTGCCCCAAGAATGCCACTGCGGCCAACCAAAACTCACACTTGGAGAACTTGGCGAACAACTGCCGGCTCCGGAGGACCCCAAGTACCGTCCTCAAGTGATCTGCATGCTCCTGCTCTGTACGTGAATAAACCAGGATGTCATCTATGAATACTATAATAAATGTATCCAAAAATGACTTGAACACCCGGTTCATCAAATCCATAAATACCGCTGGAGCGTTGGTCAAACCGAAAGACATCACCCTGAACTCATAGTGCCCATATCGGGTCCTAAATGCAGTCTTTGGGATATCTGCCTCTCTAACTTTGATGATAACTGCATCGCAGTCTATCTTGGAGAAACACCTCGTACCCTGCAACTGGTCAAACAAATCATCAATCCTGGGGAGGGGGTATCTGTTCTTGATGGTTACCTTATCCAGCTGCCTGTAATCAACACACATACGCAGCGTCCCATCCTTCTTCTTCACAAACAAAACCGACGCTCCCCAGGGAGAAACACTAGGCCTGATAAAGCCTTTTTCCAGCAAATCTTTCAGCTGGTCCTTCAACTCCCTCAACTCAGCAGGTGCCATCCTGTACGACGGAATAGATATAGGCCGAGTGTCTGGCAACATATCAATACAAAACTCAATCTCCCTCTCAGGAGGGATACCCGGGAGATCGTCTGGGAACACATCTGGAAACTCTCTAACCACCGGTACTGAATGAAGAGCTAGCACCTCAGCCTCTGAATCGAATACCCGAACCAGATGATATATGTACCCTTTCTGCACCATCTTCCTAGCCTTGAGGTGGGAAATAAACCTACCGCCGGCGGCCAGTGTTGCCCTTCCACTCGATAATGTGCTCACCAGAAACCGAATCGAACTAACTCGCCCCTACGATCAACGTTGACATAACAAGAAGCCAACCACCCATACCCATAATGACGCGTCAAAATCACATCATCTCAACTCTATCAAGTCTGCTGGTCGGCGGACGTAAATAAACACCGCAACCTTTGTACACCCGCCGCCTAACACCGAATCACCATCGCGTAGCTACCTCAAAAGGCTCTATCGACACCGGCTCTATCCCGATTCTACCAGCAACAAGAGGGGACACATAGGACAAGGTAGAACCTGGATCTATCAAAGCATAAATGTCACAGCATGAAATCAATAATGTACCTGTGACGACGTCCGGGGAAGCCTCCTGATCCGGGCGGCTGGCTAAGGAATATATGCGGTTTTGTGGACCGCTAGAATCGACCCCACCACGACCCGCCTAGCTCGCGGTCCGTGAACACCACGCCCTGCAGGCGCGTAACCACGTAAGAAGAAGATCCGGAATCGATCCTCGGCTGAACCATAACACTCCTGCCGCCTCTGGTCGGACAATCCCTCTTCATATGGCCCTGCTGGCCACAAGAGAAACAAGCTCCCGAAGCCATACGGCACTCACCCAGGTGAGATCTATCGCATCGAACACACCGAGATACGGGTGGTCTCGATCGGTGACGGCCTGCCTCGCGAAACCCCGTTACGGAACCCGACCGCTCTGAATGACCGGTGATCAACCTCATGCGTAAAACCGAGAAGGGGCACTCTGTACCGGCTGAAATGTGGACCTAGTCTGCTGCTGAGGCTGTCCGCCTCAAAAATTTCCATGGAACCCTGTTGTCCTGGCCCTCTTGGGCTGGCCTGGGTCTGGATGATCCTCTCTCTCTCTGTCATATATCCCCTGCGCATAAGCCTGCATCCTGGCAATATCCATACACAGGTGAAGGGCGGCCACCCCAAGCATGCGTGTCATGTGACGGTCTAGTCCCATCACATAGCGATGAACTGCATGCGCTATCGGCCCACGATAGTGGCGCATACACAGCCAATGAATCAAACTCCAGGCTGTACTCTCTGATAGTCCTCCCATTCTGTCTCAATGTCAAGAATCTATCCACGCGGGCTCTCCTCATCTCAGGAGGCAAAAAGTGATCCAGGAAGGCCTCTGTGAACTCATCCCAAACAGTTGGAAGAGCACTCACCTCTAGAGCGACTCTCATGACTCAAACCAGTTCAACGCAATATCACGTAACCGGTAAGAGGCTAGCACAACTGACTCTGTCTCCGAGGCCCTAAGAACCTGCATAGTCCAGAATCGCTGCCGAATAAACTCCACGAGGATCCTCGCCGGATCTCGAACCATAGAACTGGATGACAACCTGAAAATCCCGAATCCATGGCTTTCGGCTCTAGGGTTAGATACCGCTCATGTGCCGCCACCTCGCCATCTTTGGTCAATAACTGGATCTGCTCTCTGTAATCTCCATACTCGCACTGGGTGTGGAATTGAGGCTCGTGCGGAACCTCTGAAGCTCTGCGGTATCGCCTCCTCTAATATCTTTCGCGTGGTGGCTGAACTCGCCGACCCGCCCACAACCTCAGGCATAGTTTGGGCCTGAGTCCTAGTAACCCTCTGCGTGCATGGCGGCTCTGCTTCTTTGCCTTGCCCTTCTGGGCCCTGGTCGTCTTCCGTGGAGGCATAACTGATACATAAGAATAGGTCAGAGAGGATTCAACCTACTAAGACAGCTCTACTGCACGACCTCAGAGAGATAAGAATGGAAACCAATCCTAAATGTCCTGCAGCCTCCTGATTATAGATGTGGTGCACAACACACCGATAATCAAGACTCTACTAGACACGGTCTGTAGACACTTTCCGAGGACTAACTGCTCTGATACCACTTTTGTCACGATCAGACCCCGGGGCCGCGATTGGTGCCCTACCTGGGCACCCCGTTCAGGTATACATCAGAGAATAGCAGCGGAACATACACAACACATATCAATACTTAGAAAATAAACATTAACAGGCTAGCCGATAAGGCCACCTTCCGTAAAATGTACATAAACCAAATACATCTGTACAACTCTGTTCTATAAAACTCAATCCACAAATATGACTACAGACCTCTAGGAATAACAACTGTGGCGGGACAGGGCCCCGCCATACCCCTAAATGTATATAAATCTACAACATCAGGGAAAACCGTACCAAAAGACAAGCCTCCGGAGAAATGGAGCCTCTGACACCTTGTTACACCCCGTAGTTCGGGTCATGCTTAGGGAGTACGTACGAAAGGGAGTAAGACTTAAATTTTAGAAGGATAGGTTGACGAAATATTTCGGGCGGGTTATGACCCGTTACATTGAGAATTCCTAGGTGTTTCAAAGGCTTAGTATTCTTAGGTGTTTCAGAGCCTTAGTGCGTAGTTCGTTGAGTCTAGTTTCCAACGCAACCAACCGTTCGTCGATAGGACATCGGAGTAGAAAGTTATGAGAGTTACAAGTTCGGTCTGTGATCGGCCGAAAGGTGTATTCGGTCGGGAGCCTGACGCGGCGCAGTGCGGGCGCGCCGGATATTCTGAGGGGTCGCTGAAGTTGCAGCGCCGCGGCGCCGGAGGGCAGGGCCGCGGCGCCGAAAGTTCTGTAGGGTTGCGAAAGATTCAGCGCACGGCCAGCCGGGCCGCGCGCCGAGGCGGAGTTCTGCGGAAAACCGAGAAAAATCAGATTTCTTCTTTTAAAAGGCCATGGGTGCATGACAAGTGTCCCCCCCCCCCCCCCATCTGATTTTTGCATCTCCTATATATTGACCAAGTCTTGAAGACTTGGTCATCTTTCAAAGCTCTTCTCTCTCTCTAAATTAGAAGCTCTCCCTTCTCTCTAGAATTTCAAGAGGAAATCAAAGCTTGAGGAAAATCTGAAAAAGTGTGGCAAGAAGGAATCTTGTTGGCTAGCTTGTGGGAGTATTGTGGTGGTGTTTTTGGAAAGGAGGATAGCAAACTTGTTGGAATAATTTGGCTAAAAGCTCTAAGGTAACAATTCTTCTCTTGTAGCTAGTTTTTGGTGTTGCATGTGAAGAAGAAAGATCTTGTAGTAGTAAATATTGCTCTTAGATAAATTGCATGTAAGAAATATGGGTTGGATATGAAAGAATTGGATAAGAAGGTTATGTGAGCATGTTGTAGCCTAATTACTACCTTAAACTTGTTAAGTTAGTTGTTGTACATTGTGGGGCAGAATTTTACACACCCAAGTTTAGGTGTGTAATCCCCTTTGAAATGATTGGATTGTTGGGCCTTAAAAGTGGCGTTTGGATATTGAATTCGGCCTTGAAAGGTGGCAAAATATGTAGAATCAAGGGAAATGCTGCCCAATTTTCCATAGAATTTAGTGACTTTGAACTTGGAATATTCTACATTGAAACTAGAGGTTAATAAACGTATTATGGTCATTATAGGTTGACGTATTACGTGCGGTAGTTTGGACTTGGCAAGTGGATTGACCCGAAGAGGTATGTGGAACTTTCCTACCTCTTGAGCATGAATAATTGCATCTATGTAGTACGGTAGACATACAAAGGCTTTGGTATCCCTTACTCGTTTTAACGATGTCTTAAGTCTTAAAGTTAAGGGACTTTGAGTGTTTTAAGTATATGATACTTGTTTCGTTCTAAAGGTATAAGTCCCTTGGATATAGGGAAATGTATTTGACTAACGTATAACGTTAATATAACGACTTTATGGGAGGTTGGTCGTATTGACTTTATGGGAGGTTGGTCGTATTGACTTTATGGAAGGTTAACAAAAGAAAGATTTACTCTAAGTAAAATAAGTACGGATAAATGATTTGAATTTATGAAAGGTAAAATTGGTTTTAAGGCATCAATTGCCTAAGGTTTCAAAAGAAAAGAAGTCACATGATTTAGAAGCCTATTATATTTCTAAAGGAAAGGTGACTTGTCTTGAAAGTAGTCGTGATTTGATACTACGGTTATTAGTATCTTGGAAGTTTTATATGAAAATGAGTCATTTCTTAAATGGTTAGAAACACGTAGTACTTGGGTTAAATTCCCGGATTTTCTCTTAAATAATATGTTAGTGCCTTAAGTAACTAAAATGAGAGGATATATTAATAATGTTAATAAGAAGTTAGGGGATTTCTTAACTTGCTTATGTTGTGATAAGCCGGTGGCGCTTATGTCGTGTATGATAGCCGGTTGTGCTAGGTTACGTGTTCTTGCGGGGTAAACCCCGGATGATTCTTGTTATTTCCTTTGGACATACTGACACGATGGATGGTCCACGGGTATGCGTCCATTAGGATGGTTTACTACTTATTCCATGGATTTGCTACCCATGATGCGAATGCAGCGTTTGTACTCATGCGGCTCACCGGTCCACGCGGGTGAAATAGTCTCACGCGGGTGAAATAGTCTCATGCGAGGCGAATGACCTCACGCGGGTGAAATAGTCCCACGCGAGTGCGCGCTTGTACTCACGCGTCCACGGGATCCACGCGGGTGGAATAGTCCCACGGGTGAAATAGTCCCGCGAGTAGGATTGCTTAATGATACTACGCGCGAGAGACCGCTTTGATCATGAGCCTCCTATTTTTACGCAGAAGTTATACTTGTTACTCATTGTTAGTAAGGCACGCAGCAATGCAATTTGATTTTCATCCACGACTCCACTTATTTTAGACTTATGATATTATTACGATTTTCCGCTTTACATACTTGGTACATATGTGTAATCGACCCCTTCCTGAGGCTGCGTTCATGCCGCAGTTGAGGCACGTAACTTGGCGATCCGCACTCTTAGGATCATTGTTCGCCCGGAAGCTCCATTTCTCGGAGGCTTTGTCTTTGCACGGTTCTCGAGGTTATATACTTTTGTACATTCGGGGTATGGGCCTCGTCCCGCCACAGTTGTTATTCTTAGAGGTCTGTAGTCACGTTTGTGGTTTGGGCTGTAAAGACATAGTTGTACTGTTATACTTTTGATTAAGTATATTTTTTTTTATGGAAGGCAGTCTTGTCGGCTTGCCAGTGAAGTTTACTTTATTCAGGATTATGTGTTATGTATGTTTCGCTGCTATTCTCTGATGTATACCTGACGGGTGCCCTTGCAGGGCACCGCGCCCCGGGGTCAGGTCGTGACAAAAGTGATATCAGAGCAGTTAGTCCTCGGAAAGTGTCTACAGACCGCGTCTAGTAGAGTATTGATTATCGGTGTGTTGTGCACCACATCTATAATCAGGAGGCTACAGGATATTTAGGATTGGTTTCCATTCTTTCACTCTCAGATCGTGCAATAGAGCTGTGTTATAGGTTGAACTTCCTCTGACATATTTTTATGTATCAGTTATGCCTCCACGCAAGGCAACCGCGCCCGATGGCAAGGCAAACTGAGGAGTCGCTAGTAGGACACAGAAGGTCACGAGGGCACAGGTCCAGTCTTTACCTGAGGTGATGTTTCGGACGGCGAGTTCCACGACGCCACGGCCCAGTGAGTTCGGGCAGCGGCCATCGAGACCACGCACTGAGCCTCAGCCATACACCGGAGCGGAGGAGATGGGTTACGCGAGATGGCCCGATTATCGTCGATCGTGGCGAGGAATGAGGATAGATGAGAGACGGAAGTTCCGGTTGTACCCATAGTTCACCATAGATCAGATAGCGTGAGACTTAGGGACTTTTTGAGTTGCAGCCCACCAGAGTTCTATGGGTCGAGGACTGAGGATGATCCTTAGGAGTTTATCCGACAGTTGCAGCGGATCATGAGAGTGATCAAGGCCTCGGAGACCGAGGCGGTGGTATTTGGTGCACATCGGCTGCGTGATACTGCAGTTGACTGGTTTGATTCATGGGAACTGTCCCGGGGGGAGCAGGCACTTCCAGCTGGTTGGGACGAGTTCTCAGCGGCATTTCTTGCACATTTCTTGCCTTCGCAGATGAGGAGAGCACGGGCGGATAGATTTTTGGTGTTGAGACAGAACGGGCGGACGGTTCGGGAGTACAATGTAGAGTTTGACTCGTTGGCTCGGTATGTCCCCGCTTTAGTGGCAGACATGGAGGACAGAGTACACCGCTATGTCACTGGGCTCGATGATTACCTAGCAGAGAATTGCACGGGGGTAGCTCTTCAGCCGGGCATGGACATTGCCCGCATGCAGGCTTATGCCCTTGGGTGTGAGGAGCGTAGAGGTCGACGGAATAACCAAGATCAGCAGAAGAGGACCAAGACGGCAGGGTCCTTTGGTAACTTTCGAGGCAGACCGCCTGCAGCGAGCCGATTATGCGCCTCGGCCAAGACGAGTACTCCACCACGCCTTCGTGAGCAGTCGTGGCTCCAAGGTTTCGAGTTTTCGGGGAGCGGGGATGTTAGTCGGATGGGGCCACCCTACCTCGCCGCGTTGTGGTAGGCTCCATGATGGGGAGTGTCGTGCTAGTAGGGGAGTTTGTTTTACATGCGGCCAGCAGGGTCATTTTGCGAGAAATTGTCCGACCAGAGATAGCACAGATGTAGAGATTCAGCCTTCGGGATCAATGGTTGGTTCATCGCCTTCTTTCGCTATGCGCCGTGCAGGGCAGGATCACGGTTAGAACGACAAGGGGAAAGTGAAGCAATAGTACAGGTATATCCTTAACCCTCTAAAGATTAGTAGGTGTGATAAGATGGTTACATGTTAAGAGTTATGTGCGGGTAATTTTATGTGAATTGTGATTTTATAAAGCCTGATTGGTAGAAGGGGTAAGTTTGGGGACATGGGAGTTGTGAGCCTTAGGATTTTGATAACCGTGGGAACCTTAGCTACAGGGCCATCTTGAGTGGAAGATTTTACGGGTGATCTTTGTCGAGGAGCGTAGTATACATAGGGTATACGTGGGTAATAAGTCCATGAGTGGTGTGGAATGATAGTGGGTAGCTAAGCTAAGGAAACCACTAGGTTTTCGTAACTTGAATAGTAAGATTGTCTCGGCTCGGGAACAAGGGTGTGGTACGTATACTAGAAAGAGTCGAGTGGGCAAGGAGGATGCGACAAGGGGAAGAAGAAGCGAACATGTGTTAAGAGGATGGGAGTGATCATTTTGTGAGGAGAATACCCTTAGACCATGAATGAGAACTAATAAGTTGTTATACGTTTTAGAGATAATTCCTCGTTGGCTGAGAGGTAAGTTTTTGCGTGGTTAGTATATTATGGCCATATGTGGCATAATTGGTTTTATAGGTATAGTAGTGAGGACTACACCGGCGCATGCGTTCTGGAGACGTAGAAGGAACATTCGGGACGAATGTTTCTAAGGGGGGGAGAATGTTACACCCCGTAGTTCGGGTCATGCTTACGGGATACGTACGAAAGGGAGTAAGACTGAAATTTTAGAAGGATAGGTTGACGAAATATTTCGGGCGGGTTAGGACACGTTACATTGAGAATTCCTAGGTGTTTCAAAGGCTTAGTGCATAGTTCGTTGAGTCTAGTTTCCAACGCAACCAACCGTTCGTCGATAGGACATCGGAGTAGAAAGTTATGGGAGTTACAAGTTCGGTCTGCAATGAGCCGAGCGTGTATTCGGCCGGGCTGCCAGTAGCGCCGGTGCAGGTCGCGCGCGGATATTCTGAGGGTAGCTGAAGTTGCAGTGCCGCGCGCCAAGTTCTGTAGGTTGCGGAAGATTCAGCCGCGCGCGCCGCAGGCCGCGCGCCGAGGCGGAGTTTCTGGCGGAAAAACTGAGGGAAAATCAGATTTCTTCTTTTTAAAAGGCCATGGGAGGATGACAAGTGTCCCCCCCCCCCCCCATCTGATTTTTGCATGTCCTATATATTGACCAAGTCTTGAAGACTTGGTCATCTTTCAAAGCTCTTCTCTCTCTCTAAATTAGAAGCTCTCCCTTCTCTCTAGAATTTCAAGAGGAAATCAAAGATTGAGGAAAATCTGAAAAAGTGTGACAAGAAAGAAGCTTGTTGGCTAGCTCGTGGGAGTATTGTGGTGGTGTTTTTGGAAAGGAGGATAGCAAACTTATTGGAATAATTTGGCTAAAAGCTCTAAGGTAACAATTCTTCTCTTGTAGCTAGTTTTTGGTGTTGCATGTGAAGAAGAAAGATCTTGTAGTGGTAAATATTGTTCTTAGATAAATTGCATGTAAGAAATATGGGTTGGATATGAAAGAATTGGATAAGAAGGTTATGTGAGCATGTTGTAGCCTAATTACTACCTTAAACTTGTTAAGTTAGTTGTTGTACATCAAGCAGAATTTTACACACCCAAGTTTAGGTGTGTAATCCCCTTTGAAATTATTGGATTGTTGGGCCTTAAAAGTGGCGTTTGGATATTGAATTCGGCCTTGAAAGGTGGAAAAGTATGTAGAATCAAAGGAAATGCTGCCCAATTTTCCATAGAATTTAGTGACTTTGAACTTGAAATATTCTACATTGAAACTAGAGGTTAATAAACGTATTATGATCATTATAGGTTGACATATTACGTGCGATAGTTTGGACTTGGCAAGTGGATTGACCCGAAGAAGTATGTGGAACTTTCCTACCTCTTGAGCATGAATAATTGCATCTATGTAGTACGGTAGACATACAAAGGCTTTGGTATCCCTTACTCGTTTTAACGATGTCTTAAGTCTTAAAGTTAAGGGACTTTGAGTGTTTTAAGTATATGATACTTGTTTCGTTCTAAAGGTATAAGTCCCTTGGATATAGGAAAATGTATTTGACTAACGTATAACGTTAATATAACGACTTTATGGGAGGTTGGTCGTATTGACTTTATGGGAGGTTGGTCGTATTGACTTTATGGAAGGTTAACAAAAGAAAGATTTACTCTAAGTAAAATAAGTACGGATAAATGATTTGAATTTATGAAAGGTAAAATTGGTTTTAAGGCATCAATTGCCTAAGGTTTCAAAAGAAAAGAAGTCACATGATTTAGAAGCCTATTATATTTCTAAAGGAAAGGTGACTTGTCTTGAAAGTAGTCGTGATTTGATACTACGGTTATTAGTATCTTGGAAGTTTTATATGAAAATGAGTCATTTCTTAAATGGTTAGAAACACGTAGTACTTGGGTTAAATTCCCAGATTTTCTCTTAAATAATATGTTAGTGCCTTAAGTAACTAAAATGAGAGGATATATTAATAATGTTAATAAGAATTTAGGGGATTTCTTAACTTGCTTATGTTGTGATAAACCGGTGGCGCTTATGTCGTGTATGATAGCCGGTTGTGCTAGGTTACGTGTTCTTGCGGGGTAAACCCCGGATGATTCTTGTTATTTCCTTTGGACATACTGACACGATGGATGGTCCACGGGTATGCGTCCATTAGGATGGTTTACTACTTATTCCATGGATTTGCTACCCATGATGCGAATGCAGCGTTTGTACTCATGCGGGCCTACCGGGTCCATGCGGATGAAATAGTCCCATGCGGGTGAAATATTCTCATGCGAGGCGAATGACCTCATGCGGGTGAAATAGTCCCATGCGAGTGCGGCGCTTGTACTCATGCGGGTCCACAGGATCCATGCGGGTGGAATAGTCTCATGCGGGTGAAATAGTCCCAGGAGTAGGATTGCTTAATGATACTACGGGCGAGAGACCCTGTTTTGATCATGAGCCTCCTATTTTTATGCAGTAAGTTATACTTGTTACTCTCATTGTTAGTAAGGCACAGTGCAATGCAATTTGATTTTCATCCATGACTCCAGCTTATTTTAGACTTATGATATTATTACAGTATTTTCCAGTTTTACATACTTGGTACATATTGTGTACTGACCCCCTTCCTCGGAGGCTGCGTTCATGCCGCAGGTTGAGGTACGTAGCTTGCTGATCCGCACTCTTAGGATCACTGTTCAGTTCTGGGAAGCTCCATTTCTCCGGAGGCTTTGTCTTTTGGTACGGTTCCCTGAGGTTATATACTTTTGTACATTCAGGGGGTATGGCGGGGCCCTGTCCCGCCACAGTTGTTATTCTTAGAGGTCTGTAGTCACGTTTGTGGTTTGGGCTGTAAAGACATAGTTGTACTGTTATACTTTTGATTAAGTATATTTTTTTTTATGGAAGGCAGCCTTGTCGGCTTGCCAGTGAAGTTTACTTTATTCAGGATTATGTGTTATGTATGTTCCGCTGCTATTCTCTGATGTATACCTGATGGGGTGCTCCGGTAGGGCACCAGTCGCGGCCCCGCGGTCGGGTCGTGACACACCTGATCAGTGATCCTAAGAATGAGGATCCACCACCTGCTTACCCCTACATGCGGCATGAACGCAGCCCCCCAGGAAAGGGGGTCAGTACACAATCTGTACCAAGTATGTAAAACTGGAAAATACTGCAATTGACATCATAAGTCTAAAATAAAGCTGGAGACATGTATGATAACCAAAATTACAGTACACTGTGCCTTACTAACAATGAGAGTAAACAAGAGTATACTTTACTGCATAAAAATAGGAGGCTCATGATCAAAGTAGGGCCACCCGCCCGTATCATTAAGCAATCCTACTCGGGACTATTTCACCGCAGCGCCGATGGACCCGCATGATGTAACTTCCTCGCATAGACTGTATCCGCCCGCATAGGTCGTATGGACCCGCATGAGGTATTCCTCGCATAGGACTGGTCCGCCCCGCATAGGACTATTTCACCCGCAAAAGCCCTTACGGACTCGCCTGAGGTATTCCTCGCATCATGGGTAGCAAATCCACGGAATATGCAAATGCCACAAACCCGGAGAATGACCCCGTAATGAACAATATATCACTATCACAACCGGCTATCATACATAACATAAGCACTACCGGCTTATCATACATAACATAAGCACTACCGGTTTATCATACATAACATAAGCAAGTTAAGAAATCCCCCTAACTTCTTGTTAGTCTTATACATATACACTCTCATTTTAGTTTACTTAAGGCACTAACGTGTCATTATAAAAAATCCGGGAATTTAACCCAAAGTGCTACGTACTTCTACTCTTTTAAAATGACTCTTTTTCATATAAGCTTCCAAGATACTAATAACCGTAGTATCAAGTCATATCTACTTTTCAAGACAAGTCACAATACCTTTTAGAATTACATTTAGGCTTCTAAATCAAGTGACTTCTTTCTTTTAAAACTTTAAGCAATTGATGCCTTCAAATCAATTTGTCTTTCATTATTTCAAGTCATTTATCATTATTTACATTACTTAGAGTAGATCACTTTATTAACTTTCCATAAAGCTATTATAACCAACTTCCCATAAAGCCGTTATACTAGCTTTATACTTTAGACAATTACATTCTTCCTTATATCCAAGGGACTTATACTTTTAAAAGGAAACAAGTATCATATACTTTTAAAACACTTCAAGTCCCTTAACATTGAAAACTAAGACATCCTTAATCTTTTTAACAAGTGAGTTAATCCCCTAACTCAACCAACTTGGACATTCTTAAAACAAGTAAAGGATATCAAAATCTCGTACGTCTACCGTACTATATAGGTACAACTACTCATGCTAAAGAGATAGGAAAGTTCCACATACCTCTTCGGTTCAATCCACTTGCTAAGTCCAATATGCCGCACGTAGTATGTCAACCTATAATGAACATAATACGTCTATTAACTTCTTACCTCAAACGTAGAATATTCTAAGTGCAAAGTCACTAAATTCTACGGAAAATCGGACAACACTTCCTTTGTTTCTACATACTTTTCCACTTTTTTCAAGGCCCGAATTCAATAACCAAACACGCCACATTTAAGGCTCAACAATGTAGTTAACAATAGGGGATTACACGTCTACAAGACGTGTAAAATTCTGCCCCACAATAGATATCAAACTAGTCCAATAATACAATGTCAATTCGGCAATGAGGGACAACAATACAAATTCTTATCCAATACCTTTTCAATCCAAGTTGTTTAGTATAACTTGATATCAAGCTGCAATCGATTATAACTACTACAATCTTCAAGTAGGTAACATGCGACGATTCTAATTAACGGCCAAATTGTATTTCAAGTTCAAATGGCTAGAATGTCATTTCGGATATTAGGCTTCCACAATCCATATCACTTATCTATCTTCCATACAAATACTTCATGCTAGTTAAAATGTAAGGCTACAACAATATGTAATCTTATAACACTTAAGAGAACAAGATTGTTACCTTAGCGAGCCTTGATCCACTTCAAGATCCGAAGTCGCTCCCTAGCAACTTAGAGCCTCTCCTTGACACTCCAATCCGCCACTTGAAGCCCTTAGAAGATCACAAATAACTTCCCTTTAATTTCCAATCCAAACCTTATGAAAGCGAATTAGGTTTTCACCTTGCGACTAATACAAAAACGTCACTTTTCCGGGATCTTTCTATTGAGATACCCTTACAATACTCTTAGGAACCTTGGTTTAAAGTGGGGAGATTATTGGACAACAAACAAAAAAAAAATCTTTTGGAAGCCCTTGAACCCGAGAGCACTCCTTGTGAGTTCTTCAATTTTTTTGAAAATTTAGCTAAGTGTGGAAGTTTGTCTTGCTAGTAGTATACATATATAACACTAGGAAGGGTCAAGATTAGCACAAATGTGTGGCTTGGATGAGTTTCACTTAAATATCAAGCCAAGTGGCTCTTGACTAAGTCAACAATGTCAAGCTCCAAGACTTAGCAAGACTTGCTCATCTTATTGATGGTCAAATGACCCTTTTATCCTTGCCAAAATCTTCCAAGACCAACTTAAGGGGGTGACACGTGTCGCCCTCCCATTCGTCGCAATAATTCATTTTCTGACAATTCCGATAAATTTTTACTAGTCTCAAATCTTAACATTTAAATTCTTACGTACGTTCTTATAAACATGCCCTGGAATTACGGGGTGTAACAACGTGAATAGTTCAATACATACGTCCACTATTTCACAAAGTAGATCAGATAAGTATTCACTACGAACGGTTCAAGTCCAAAAGACACATTTTCCGATGCAGGTCATATCGCGTTGTTCAGAAATAACGAAAAGTTCCTTACTATCTTATTTTCTATCCAAATGTGGGGTATTGTTGATGTTTGAATAGAAAATGTGGGGTATTGTTGGAATTCTTATGGAATAAAGAAGAAACAAAGTGATCAAATTATGTTTCGAAAATTTTGTCGATGCCAGTCACAGGGACTAGGCGCGCGCCCCGCCCAAAGAGCGAGGAAAATTCCCGTTGTAAAGGTTGCGGCGCCTGATTGGCAGTAGCTCACTGGAATTCCGGAGATGAATTAGGGTCACGACGCTGGGGCATAACGGACAGAAAATTCGAATCAAAGGTTGTAACTTTTCAGAACAATTACAACCTTTGTTATGAATGGTTGTAGATGTTCATATGCTACTCTATATAAAGAGTGTTGATCACTGGTTGGAAAGACACAAGATACATAAGATAGAACCAACTACAATCAATCATTAAACACAATTAATGCTTTGAGATTGTTGCTTCTAATTCTTCTTCTTCCTAAATATTTTTCTATAAAGTAAATTCGTCAGGGATGACGTTCTTGTGCTAGAACTTTCACCTAGATAGTTGTATTCTCTAGATAGACGTCTGAAGAACTACAACACAAGTGGGGATGAATTTCTGTCTTAGGACACTGCGTCAGACCTATATCGATATCAAGTTAGTGTTTGTTGTTCAATTTGAAATGATTCTTATTGTTGATTTCAATTTCAATAGAGTTATTATTCTATTATTGTGCTTATTCATTGATGATACTAGATTGGTACTAACACATATATATATATACACCGGAGAACACATTTTGCAAGTCATTCAAAATATGATTATTGCAAAAATAATAGATCTTATTGTAAAATCTTACATGTCAAAGAAAATTGCACAAGATAACTTCCATTAGGTCCCGTCTTATTGTAACCCAACTTGTCTTCCCCTCCATCAGGTCAGCTCGGCGGTTCCCTCCTCCACTTATTAATTAAATAGAATGACAACTTCAGTGTCATCCAAAGGTGGAAACCACAAACACACATACTGTTATCAGTTTATTATCAATCACAAAAAGCTTAATTTGAAGCACAAAATACTGATAGTAACAAAATGTACTCACGATCACAAGGGCCGTTATGGACTCATTCATCCATCTATTTTCCTCCAGTAGATTGCAAAGTCAAATGCCATTTTCAGGAACCTCAATTCACCAAAAACTTATGAACAATTACAATAAAGTTTCCTCCGAAAAAATAAAGAAAAAAAACATTTCTAATATAAAATAACGAACAAAGAAGAAAAAAAGAAGAAGAACGTAACAGATATACGATGCATGGAATGAAATTTGTTACCATCGTTAATGTCCCACATCGAAAAATAAACATTATGTCTTATGTATTAGATCATATATAAAGAAATATAGTTGTTTTTTAACTTATCAATTCACTATCAATAATATTCTTATTATCTTTTCTTTACTCTTGTTATTGCCTTGTAAATATTCATAAATTATATGAATTCTAACATGATATCAGAGAGAATAAAATAATATTAATTTTAAATTAATATTATTTTAAATTATTGGTCGGTTCTATCGCCTATTATATAAATTCTTGCATTATGATATTGGTTGGTTCTACCGCCTATTATATAGATTCTTGCATTATGATATTGGTCGGTTCTACCGCCTATTACATAAATTCTTGCATTATAATATTGGCCGGTTCAATCGCCTATCTTGTTAGCTTCATTTTTTTTATTTCGCTATTTGTGTTCGTTCTTGTTAAATTTGGATTCTTGTTCTGATCGGTTTCACCACTTCAGCATTTTGATTGGTGAGATTGAGATTGTTGCTTGTTATTTGAGATTTTTCTGTTTAAATTGTTTTTGATGGCTGGAGGTGATGATTCATTACAATCTATTAGTGTTCGTTTAGATGGAAAAACTATTCATATTGGTGATATGTAATGATAAAAAATTTGAAGGGTAAGGGACTTTGGGACTATATTTTTGGAAAAATCAAATGTCCTAAAATTGAAGATGAAAAATTTGATGAATTATTTCGTATTTAGGAGACGAATAATTCAAAGATAATAACTTGGATCAATAACTCTGTTGAACAAAGAATTGATGTCCAATTGGCTAAGTGCAAAAATGCTAAAGAGATTTGGGATTATTTGTCAAGACTATTTGTGCAGAATAATTTTACTGTTAAATATCAATTACAATCTGAAATTCGTGCACTAGTACATAATGATTTGAGTATTCAAGATTTTTTCTGTGCAATGACTACTCTTTGGGATCAATTAGCTTTGACTGAATCTATTGAATTACAAGCATGTGGTGCTTATATTAAATGTAGAGATGAAGACCGTTTTGTTCAGCTATTGATGGGTCTTCGCCCAGAATTTAAAAATTATCGTTCAGGCGTTTTGCACCGCAAACTCTTACCGTCGATTGAAGATATGGTAAATGAACTCATGGCCGAAGAAACTTGTTTGAAGACTCTAAAGGGGGTACATACTGCTTCTACCTCAGTAATTACATCTTCTTCATCTGCATCAGTCTTTGCATATGCTACACACCATTATAAAACATATGTCATAGGTAATTGTAATTATTGCAAGGAACCAGGACAAGGTTGGAAGTCTACAGGGCAAGGTTGGAAACATCCACAGTCAAGGTCACAAGGACGAAAGCCTCCACAACAATATCGTAGCGGGCAACAAAAGTCATACTCTGGGATCAATCCCAGAACTCATATCCACATACTCATGTTGTATTTGTGCCCTCTATTGATCACTCATCTTCAAGAACTCATGTGAGTCCCAGTATTGATTCTGTAGCTGACCAAGTTAAGAAGTTCCTCGCCTTCCAGCAGTTTCAAAGTAACCCACAGTCTTATGCTCTTTCTGGTCCATCCGATTCATCACCATCTATTGGTTCAGGTATCAATTCGTCTTCTTGGATTTTGGACTCTGAAGCTGGAAATCACATGTCTCCTGATTCTTCTGCTTTTATATCTATGTCTTGTGACCCCCCCCCCCCCCCATCCATTTTTGTTATGACTGTTGATGACACACCTATGCCATTGACATGCATTGGTACAATTCATACATCCAATATATCTTTACCTGATGTTTATTGCATTCTCAAATTATATATGAATCTTGCTTCTGCTGGTCAAATATGTGACTCTGACTGTTTTGTTGGCCTTTTTTCCAATTTTTGTTATGTGTAGGATCTAAAATCCAAGAGAGTGATTGGGACAAGGCGTAGGAAGGGGAAATGTCTATATGTTTTGGATGAGTTGCATCTTCCTATTCATGCATCGGATATGCCTGTTAATATGTCTTATTTCCATTTGACGTCTTCTTCTTCGAAATTTTATTTGTGGTACTCTAGACTCGGACATGTATCAGAGACTCGCCTAAATTTTAAATGTACTTCTGGTATTCTTGGTGATTTACAATCCGATGATATTTCTGATTGTAGTGGATGTAAACTTAGAAAAATTTCCGCTTTGCCTTTTAATCTCAGTACTTCTATTTCTTCTGCACCATTTGATCTAGTTCATTCTAATGTTTGGGGGCCGACACCTATCCCTACTAAGGGGGGCTCCAATATTATGTTTCTTTTATTGATGATTATACTCGTTATTATTGGGTTTATTTATTGAAATGACGTTCTGATCTTGTTCATATTTATACTGAGTTTCAAGCCTATGTGAAAACACTACATTCTGCCACTATTAAATGTTTTCGAGCTGATTTAGGGGGTGAATATACTAGTGGAGATCTTTCTGGTATTTTGAAAGCTGATGGTACAATACATCAATCTTTTTGTACTGATACCCCAGAACAAAATGGGATAGCTGAGAGAAAGCATAGGCATATTATTAAGACCGCTCGATGTATGTTTTTGTCCGCTAGTGTCCCTAGCGAATTTTGGGGAGAAGTTGTCCTAACATCTGTTTATCTTATTAATAGGATTCCTACCTCTCATAATTCGGAAATTTCTCTGTATGCTAGACTATTTGGTCACACCCCAATGTATTCCCATTTGAGAGTTTTTGGCTCATTATGTTTTGTTCTGCGTCCACATGCAAGGAGTACTAAAGTCGTTATTTGTGTTTTTCTTGGATATGGGGTTGGGCAAAAAGGTTATCATTGTCATGATCCAGTTTATGAAAAATTGTATGTTTCTCGTAATGTTTCATTTATTGAGCATGCTCATTTCTTCTCCATCACATCTACTTCACATGACATATCAAAATCTGACCTTGTTGATATTGATCCTTTTACTACTGACTGTCCATCTGATTATACATCTATATCGTCTGTTTCTTCTCAGTCTTTTGGCAGGTCTCATGATATTGATGCTCACCCCTCTTACGACGGTTCCAGAACCTCTTGTGATTGCAGATCCAGATCCACCTCGCTATTCTAAACACACTACTCGATCTACCCTGGTATCTGATTATGATTATTCTTGTTATTCTCCATCATTCGCCTCTTTTTTAGTTTTATTGATTCTCTTTCTGAGCCTACCTCTTACTCTGAGGAAACTCGTGATCCTCTTTGGCAAAAGACTATGAGTGAGGAATTGTCTGCTTTGGACAGAACTGGTACTTGAGATTTGGTTTCTCTATCATCTAGTAAGAAAATTATTGTTCTCGATGGGTGTACAAGATTAAAATCAAGTCTGATGGTTCTATTGAGAGATATAAAGCTCGTTTGGTTGTAAAGGGTTTTGCTCAAGAGTATGGTTTGGATTATGAGGAGACTTTTGCATCTGTTGCAAAGATGACATCTGTCCGGGTTCTTATTGCAGTATCTTATGTTCGTCATTGGCATATTTCACAAATGGATGTTAAAAATGACTTTTTTAATGGGGTTCTTCAAGAGGAAGTCTACATGGTTCCTCCACCCGGTGTGTCACATAGTCCAGGACATGTATGCAGACTTAAAAAAGCTTTGTATGATCTCAAACAAGCCCCAAGAGCTTGGTTCGACAAGTTTTCCACTGTTTTATCTTCTCTTGGGTTTATTTCCAGCTTTTATGATTCGACGTTATTTGTTAGATCATCCCCGGCAGGTCATATTTTGTTGTTGTTGTATGTTGATGATATGATCATTATAGGTGATGATATTGATGATATCACAAACCTAAAATTCACTCTGTCTCGTCGCTTTGAGATGAAAGATTTAGGTCATCTTACGTTACTTTTTAGGCATTGATGTAGCTTATTCTGAGAAGGGGTATCTTCTCTATCAGTCTAAGTACGTTGTAGATATTCTTGAGCGGTCTCATCTCACAGATACTCGTATTGTTGACTCTCCTCTTGAGGTCAATGTTCGTTATACCCCTACTAATGGGGATCCTCTTCCTGATCCCACTTTATATCGTTCAGTTGTGGGTAGTCTAGTGTACCTTACCATTACTCGCCCTGACATTGCATATATTGTTCACATTGTCAGTCAGTTTGTTTGTTCTCCTACATCTGTACATTGGGCTGCGGTTATGCGTATTCTTCGCTATCTCCGAGGAACGATTTATCAGAGTCTCTTGTTTCCATCAACCTCATCATTAGAGCTTCGTGCATTTTCTGATGCAGATTGGGCTAGTAACCCAACTGATCGGAAATCCACTACTGGTTATTGTGTATTTTTAGGAGATTCACTCATTTCATGAAAAAGTAAGAAACAAGATGTTGTTTCTCGCTCTTTAACCGATGCAGAGTATCGTGCTATGACTTCTACTACGTGTGAGATTGTATGGTTGCGTTGGTTATTGGCTGATATGAGTGTCTCTCTTTCCTCACCGGCACCGATGTACTGCGATAATAAAAGTTCTATTCAGATTGCACACAACACGCTCTTCGCTTAACGCATTCAAGCATATTGAGATTGATTGTCATATTATTCGATATCATCTTTAACAAGACACACTATCATTGTCATTTGTCTCATCTTCGATGCAACTTGCAGATTTCTTCACAAAGGCACATACCTTACAGCGTCACCGGTTCTTTCTTGGCAAACTCTCGATGTTTTTCTCCACACCATCGCGAGTTTAAGAGGGGATGTTAGCATTGTTAATGTCCCACATCGGAAAATTAACATTATGTTTTATGTATTAGACCCTATATAAAGAGATGTAGTTGTTTTCTTTAACTTACAAATTCTCTATCAATAATATTCTTATTCTCTTTTCTTTACTTCTGTTATTGCCTTGTAAGGATTCATAAATTATATGAATTCTAACCAAATTAAGCCATTTAAACACCTAAATTGTAAGAGAAACGAGGTACCTTTTCCATGCATGTGCTAAATTCCTTCTTATATTAGATAATTAGGCCTACGTTCAATCTGTTTCTCATTTGTCAGATCTATAAGGATTTCCATATGAAACTGTTTCGGAGGAAAGGGAAAGGTGTAATTAAGATAATAAAGAGGTATGATTAGAGAATAAAGAGGTATGATTAGAGAATAAAGAGGTATAATTAAGAAAATTAAGAGAGTGACGGTTAGTTTTTCTTAGCATAATATTAATTTTAAAATAAAGAACATTTTCAAAAAAAGGAGAAGAAAGATAAATGTTCCTTTCATTACGGTATTTCTGAGCAAGTTCTTAGATAAAAAGCCTAAGGGCACTTTTGGTATGTTGTATTAAGCTGGATTGTACTGGATAAAAAATAATACAGCGTTTGGTGGACGTTTTCAGCCGATGTACTATTTTTAGAAATAGTACAGTTCAACTGCCATTTTCGAGACTCATCTAACAGGTGGGTCTCTCCTGAACTGTACTAAAAATAAAAAATACAACCCATTATATATTAATAGTCTAATACCGTCCATTATATATTAATAGAGTGTAGTCCAATACAGTTCAGATCAGTCCAATAAAATTAGTACAGTACACTGCGACGTACCAAACGAGCCCTAAAAAATTTCTTCTTGATAAGATCCATATGGATGATAGTGACGATATTGATGATCCATAAACTCAGAACTATAAACGTTGAAATTTTCAAAATTATAAATTTATATGTACGCCATTATCACATACGGGGTAATTGTAATGGGCGATTGTATTTACTATCTATATGTTTAAAATCTCGGATCTACCTCTTTAGTTTAGTGTGCATAGATGAAAGGGGAAGGTGAATGAAATGGGAGATACCCGTGCACCATTAACGCTATAATTATCAACAATATTACCAATATCAGTATCCACTCTCTGCAGCAAGCTCTTCTGCTTTTGAGCTGCGGCGGCGGCAGTTGGTCCGCCGCCTCCACTACTTTCTCCTTCACGCTTTAATTTCTTATATGAGTCTGATCGTTTCTATTGTTTTACTTTTTACTCTTGCTTTATTGCTTTGTTTTGATTGTCTTGTGATTATGCTTTATTTGAGCCGAGGATTTCCGGACAGTCGCTCTACCTACCAAGTTAAAGTTAAGGTCTATGTACACTATATCCTCTCCAGACTCCACGATGAGAGATTTCAGTGGGTATGTTGTTGTTTATCAAAAAATCGAAGAGGCTCATCTAAAAACAGTAGCGTACCGAAGTGTTATTTGGAAATCAAACTCCTTTGTGTAAATTCTTCTTAGTTTTCTGGGAAACGAAGGGTGCTTTGTGCCGGAGATGCAGGCTCCAATATTGTGGGACGTTGAAGGACTCCCGGCGCTGGCGGAGAAGACGATGATAATTATAATATGATATTAATCTCTCTTGAGAGTTTTTTATTAATATCAAGATATATATAGAGTACAATGTTCATTTCTTATACAATAGGAATCATAAGCTTATACAAAAAAGGAATCCTAGTCTTACCATAATTATATTTACACACGTTTACATGTAAACGTGTAAATATAGGAAACAATAAATTTTTTATTCATAATTAGAATATTTTCATATATTGTATATATAAGAATAAGTACTTTATGACTAGGAGAAGGTTAAAGATGAAATCGGAAAAGAGTAATTGAAAGTAAATTAAAGTTTATTATTTCACTTGAAATATTACTCAAATAAATGTTCTAAAATTTTGTACTGACACCAATATTCATATATGTAAAATACTAATTAGTACGTACGTAGTAGTATTTTCTTTTCAAATTTTCAAACTAATATATTTGACTATATATAAATACATACTTATTTACAGCTATTGAACATTTTCAATTCTAATTTGTCCAAAAAATGCTAAAATTATTTTTATATTTAAAATTAGTTAGACTTAACTTTTCCTATTCCACTTAGAGTCGGTTCGGATGGATTTATAACTTATGTCTTATAACTTATAAGCATAAGTCATAAGTTAGGAAGGCTAATTTAGGACTTTTGATTTATTTTATTAATTTGATTTAAAAGCACTTTTTATTTTAGCAAAACACAGTAAAAGTGCTTAAAATTTATTTTGATATAAAAACACCTAAAATAAGTCAATTCAAACAGGTTCTTAATATGGTCATACAAATGTCAATGACTTGTTAAGTCTTTCTTTTAACTATATGCCCCTCAAACACAACATACCTAATGAAATCCCACAACGTAAGGTCTAAGGAGGGTAGAGTGTACGCAGATCTTACCTCTACCTTGATAGGTAGAGCGACTGTTTTCGAGAGACTCTCGACTCAAGACAGAGCATAAACACAAGCAAAACAAAAGCAAAAACAAAGAATGCAAGAGAAACTGTCAGACCCGGTATTTTTTTTTAAAGTAGTATGAAAATGCTGGTATCAAAAGCGAATAAGCATAGCGCATTCTGAAAAAATAAGCAGTAACTAGCGCAGGTAAATAAGATGAACAAAGTACACTAAAGGACACATAGCAACAGAAATCAAACTACATGGGACTATAAAGCAATATTGCGCCTATTAGTTTGATAGGCTAGGAGGGTCTACAATAATAAGTAGGACTACGCTTGACTACCTACTACCCTTCTACCCTAATATGTGTCATCCACAACCTCCTATCTAAGGTCATGTCCTCAGTAAGTTGCACCTGCACCATATCCCGTCTAATCACCTCTTCCCAATATTTTTTCGGCCTACCTCTACCTCTCCTAAATCCGTCCATAGCCAAACTCTCACACCTGCGCACTGGGGCATTTGTGTCTCTCCTCAACACATGCTCAAACCATCTCAACCTCGCTTCCCGCATCTTATCATCCACTGAGGTCACTCCTACTTTGTCCCGGATATCATCATTTCTAATCATATCCCTCCTTGTATGTCCGCACATCCATCTCAGCATCCTCATCTCCGCAACTTTCATATTTTGAATGTGTGAAGTCTTGACTGGCCAACACTCCGCCCCATACAATATAGTCGTTCTAACCACCACCCTATAAAACTTGCCTTTAAATTTTGGTGGCACGTTTTTGTCGCATAAAACTCCAGATGTGATCCTTCATTTCATCCACCCTTCCCCAATACGATGTGTGACATCGTCATCAATCATTTCATCCCCTTAGATAATAGACCCGAGGTACTTGAAGCTTCCTTTATTTGAAATGACCTGAGTATCAAGCCTCTCGTCCACGCATGTCTTAAGGTCGCTCCCATTACTGAACTTGCACTCTAAGTATTCTGTCTTGGTCCTACTCAGCCTGAACCCTTTAGATTCCAGAGTCTGTCTTCAAACCTCCAGCTTAGCGTTTACTCCGCTGCGACTCTCATCAATCAGGACTATGTCGTCTGCAAATAACATACGCAATGGCATCTCACATTGGATTTGTCGCGTCAGTCCATCCATCACCAAGGCAAATAAAAATGGGCTAAGAGTTGATCACTGGTGCAGCCCCATCACCATTGAAAAGTGTTATGAGTCTTCTCCTACTGTCTGTACCCTGGTCTTGGCTCCATCATACATATCCTTGACCGCCCTAGTGTACGCCATAGTACACTTCTAACCTCCAAACATCTCCATAGAACCTCCCTAGGAACTTTGTCGTATGCCTTCTCGGGGTTGATGAAAACCATATGTAAGTCTCTCTTCCTCTCCCTATACTGCTCCACCAACCTCCTAATAAGATGAATGGCTTCGGTGGTCAAACATCCCGATCATGAATCCAAACTGGCTCTTGGAAATAGACACTCCTCTTCTCACACTCATCTCCACGACCTTTTTTCAAACTTTCATAGTGTGGCTTAGCAGCTTGATACCCCTATAGTTGTTGCAACTATGTATATCACCTATGTTCTTGTACAAAGAGACCATTGTACTCCACCTTCATTCTTCGGGCATTTTCGTCGTCTTAAAAATGATGGTAACTGAGCCATCCTCTCCAAACATGCCCTTCCTACGCTCTTCCAAAATTCAACTAAGATCTCATCAGACCCAGTAGCTCGTCCTTGCGCATCCTGCGAACATCACCCTTAACCTCTCAACCTTAATGCTTCTACAATACCCAAAATTTCGGTACCTACTAGATTGCTCCAGATCTGTCACGACCCGACCTCGGGCCCGTGACTGGTGCCTAACCCCGGGCACCCTAGTGATACAACATCAGAGAAAAACCAGCGGAAGTAAACTCATAAACATGAAACAATATAAAATAAGAAACAGGCTAACCCAAAATGATTACCTTTCGGTAACTATATATAACAAAAACTGAACAATTACATCATTTACAAAACTCAATTTACAACAGGACTACAGACCTCTAAGAGTTTGTAACAACTATGACGGGACAGGGCCCCGTCATACCCCTGAATGTACATGAATCTATAATGACATGGAATTATACAAAAAGATAAGCCTCCGGAGAAACGGGGCTTCCAAAAGCGTAATCTGATCCTAAGAGCGAGGATCAACAACCGATGTACCTCGACCCAATGCATGAACGCAATTTCAAAGGAGGTCGATAACAGTACCAAGTATGTGAAATCAAAATATCAGAATGAAATCATAACATTTCCAAACCAAATCCACAAATATGTATGAAAAACCAATTAACCGCACACAGTGCCACAACATAAATAAGAGTAACATGTGTAACGCAACCGGTCTTTTCTAGGCCGCTAATGATCGTAGCAGGTCCATTCGCCCATAGTATCATTATACGAGCCTAATCCTGGACTTCTGTAGTCCGCATAGGTCCCGTAGATCCGCATGAGGTACTCCTCGCATCGGGGTAGCTAACTCGCGGCATTTCCTGGACTACCGTAGTCCGCATGGCCACTAGGACCGCATGAGGTATTCTCGACGGCCAGAATACACCCGGAGTGATTCCTGGACTACCGTAGTCCGCATAGGTCATGTGGACCCGCATGAGGTACTCCTCGCATCGGGGGTAGCTAACCCGCGACATCATAACAAGTCAGGGGGGTAGATGATATACACAAGCACAACCGGCTTATCGTAAACGACATAAGCACAACGAGAGAACCCCCTTACCACAACAAAACTCAAGGCACTAACACCCATAGTAACATAACATTTTTACTTCTCAAACCAACTCACCACACATTCAGAAATCATTACAAGGCTTCTACAACAAGTAAGTAAACCATTCTTTTTATCTTCCTTAAGTCACTATAACTAACTTCCCATAAAGTTAGTATAACACTTAAACTTTGTAATAAATCAAAACATTCACATTTGTTTGGAAATCCAAAAGAACTTATTCTTTTAAAACCAAGTATTAATTTCCTTTTAAAATAATGATTCATAATTCTTTTTTGAAGTATTTCAAGATTCTTAACATTTAGGACTCAAGTCAAAAGACCTCAAGGTGCGACCAAATTTAGTGAAACACGTACGTCTACCGTACTATATATTTTACAAATATCATGCTCAAGAGAATAGGAAGAATCGCATACCTCCTCGGCTAAGTCCATTTGCCAAGTCGAATATGCCGCGCGTAGAGTATCAACCTATAATAATCAAATACTTCGATTAACGTCTAAATTTCTTTGTCGAATATTCTAGCATGAAGTTCCTTATTCTACGGAAATTTGGACAGCACTTCCTTTGTTTCTACGTACTTTTCCACCTTTACAAGGCTCGAATTCAATGTCCAAACGCCACTTAAGGCCCAATAATCCAACAATACAAAGGGGATTACACGCCTAAACTTGGGCGTGTAAAATTCTGCACCATGATACATATTAACTAATTCAATAAATTTAAGGTAGTATCTTGGCTACAACATGCTCACATATCATCCTTATCTAAACCTTTCAAATCCAAATCGTTATTCTTACATGCAATATTCCTAAAGGCAATATTGTCCACTACAAGTCTTTTCTTCCTCACATGCAACACAATTTACTCAAGAATAAAGAAGAGATTGTTACCTTAGAGCTTACCCAAATCAGTCCAACAAATCTCACTTGCCCTCTTTCCACAATCACCTCCACAAACCTCCTACAAGCTTGTCAACATATTTCATTCTTGCCACCTTTCCGAAATTTCTCTAGGCCTTGGTTTTTCCTTGAATTTTTAGAGAAAATGGAGATGAATTTTTAGAGAGAAGGGGGTTTTTTGAAGAATGACCAAGTCTTGAAGACTTGGTCAATAAATAGCACTTCTACAAAATAAGATGGGAGGGACACTTGTCACCCTCCCAGGGCCTTTTTTTAAAAAAAATCTTCTGATTTTTCCCCCAGATTTTGCAAAAATCCCGCCTCGGCGCCTCACTGCCAAGGCACACGTGCTCCTAACCGAAAATACTTTTCTCGCCGATCACAAGACCGAACTTGTAACTTCCATAACTTTCTACTCCGGTGTCCTATCGACGAACGGTTTGTTGCGTTGGGAACTAGACTCAACGAACTACATACTAGGCCTTTGAAACACTTAGGAACTCCTAACGCAACTGGACATAAACCGCCTCAAAGTTGACTAAAACCTGTCCGAAACATTCCGTCAACCTATCTTTCTAAAATTTAAATCTTAATTCCTTACGTACGTTCTCAAAAGCATGACCTGCATTACGGGGTGTAACATTCTCCCCCCCCCCCCTCCCCTTAGAAACATTCGTCCCGAATGTTCCTTCTATGCTTACTCAATCCACAATATCGACATAGACCCTCTTAACTATTTTTCTTGCACAAGAGACGCTCTACACGGCCACAACAACACTTAAGCATAAATGCCAAATTAAAAACTAACAAGCAGGAAAGTGGGTTACCTGGAGGTGTAGGGAACAAGTGAGGATACTTCTTCATCATGTCCTCTTCTGCTTCCCATGTCATTTCCTCCCTGTTCTCGTTCCGCCATAAGACATTGACGGAAGCCACATCCTTCGTCCGTAGTCGCCTAACCTGACGATCGAGTATCGCTATGGGACTCTCCTCATATGATAGCCCCTCTATCACCTGGACATCACCAATCGGGTGCACTCTAGATGGATCTCCAATACACTTCCGCAACATAGACACATGAAAGACTGGATGTACTGCCTCCAGATCGGACGGCAGATCCAACTCATAGGAAACCTTGCCTACCATACGGACAATCTGATAAGGCCCAATGTACCTTGGGCTAAGTTTCCCTTTCTTTCCAAACCTCATTACTCCCTTCATGGGTGATACTTTCAGGAAGACCCAATCATCCACCTCAAACTCCAAGTGTCGACGCCGATGATCTGCATACGACTTTTGTCGACTCTGAGCTGACAATAACCGCTCCTGGATAAGCTTCACCTTATCCACTGCCTGCTGAATCAAGTCTGGCCCGACTAACTGAACTTCTCCCACCTCAAACCAGCCTATCGGTGACCTGCACTTCCTCCCGTATAAAGCCTCATAAGGCGCCATCCGGATACTAGAATGGTAGCTGTTGTTATATGCAAACTCCACAAGAGGTAAATGATCCTCCCAGCTACCCCTGAAATCAATAATACAGGCCCGCAGCATATCCTCGAGTGTCTGGATCGTACGCTCTGGCCGTCCGATGGCCCGAGGATGAAACGCAAGATCGAGACTCACCCGTCGCTAATCCTTCCGAAAGACCTCCGGAAGTTAGCCGAGAACCGGGCTCTCCGTCGAAATAATCGATATAGAACTCCGCGCCTCACAATCTCTGATATATAATCTAGCATAATCCTCGTGAAAAAGTCGTCCCGATCGGAAGAAAGTGGCTGATTTCACACTGTCGACAATAACCTGGATGGAATCGCTTCCTCCGAGTGTGAGGTAACCCCGTAATAAAGTCCATATTGATCACCTCCCACTTCCATGCCTAATCTCTATCATCCGCAACAACCCACCGTGCTTACGTGCTCCACCTTGACCTGCTACCATTCGGACACTGCGCAACAAACTCTGCAACGTCCCTCTTCAGGCCATCCCACCAATATATACACCTGAGGTCATGGTACATCTTAGTCGACCCCGGATGAATAGAGTAACGAGCACTGTGTGCCTCCCCCAGAATCTGCTGACGAAGTCCTACTACATCGGGAACACATAACCTGCCCTCAAATCTTAGCACCCCATCAGGTGCTACCTCAAATAGACTCTTCTCCTCTCGAAGAGCCGTATCTCGATACCGTACCACAATCGGATCCTCATACTGTCGCCTCTTCACCTCCTCGACGATGGACGACTCGGCAATCTCTCGAACCCGAACCCCACTACTATTAGAACCGACGAAACGAACCCCAAGGCTCGCTAGCTGATGTAACTCGCGAACCATGCCCCTTTTTTCTGGCTGCACACCTGACAGACTACCCATCGATCTGCGACTAAGGGCATCTGCAACTACATTGGCCTTCCCTGGGTGGTATAAAATATCGACATCATAATCCTTAAGTAACTCTAACCACCGTCTCTGCCGCAAGTTCAGCTCCCTCTGGCTGAAGATATACTGGAGACTCTTGTGGTCGGTGTAAATATCCACATGAACTCCATATAAATAATGTCTCCAGATCTTCAAGGCATGAATCATCACGCCAACTCTAAGTCATGTGTGGGATAGTTCTTCTCATGCTTCCCGAAATGCCGAGATGCGTAGTTATAACTTTACCGCGTGCATCAAGACGCACTCCAAGCCCGACACTGACGCATCACAATAAACCACATATCCGCCTAAACCTCCGGAAGAGTAAGAATCAGTGGCCGCCAATTTCTCCTTCAAGATGTGAAGCTCTCCTCACAAGCATCCGTCCACCGGAACATAGCTGCTTTCTGAGTCAGCCTAGTCAAAGGTGATGAAATGGAAGCAAACTTCTCCACAAATCTCCGATAATAACCCGCAAGGCCCAAAACACTGCGCACCGCCGTTGGTGTAGTGGGTCGAGGCCACGTCTCGATCGCCAATCTTTGTCAGATCAACTCAATACCATCTACCCGATAACATGCCCTAAGAAAGCCATCGGCCAACCAAAACTCGCATTTCGAGAACTTGGCATACAATCGCCGGCCCCGAGGACTCCCGCATCGCCTCAAATGATCTGCATGCATGTTCCTGCTCTGTGCGCGAATAAACCAGGATATCATCAATGAATACTATAACGAACATATCTAAGAATGGCTTGAACACCCGGTTCATCAAATCCATGAATATCTGGGCGTTGGCTGTCAACCCGAAAGACATCACCCCGAACTCATAATGCCCATACCGCATCGAATGCGCTTTGGGATATCTGCCTCTCTAACTCGCACTGATGATAACCGATCGCAGTCTATCTTGGAGAAACACTCGCACTCGCAATCGTCAAATAAATCATCAATCATGGGAGGGGTATCTGCTTCGATAGTTACCTTATTCACCGCTCGTAATCAACACACATACGCAGCTGGCCCCATCCTTCTTCTTTACAAATAAAACCGCGCTCCTGGGAGAAACACTAGGTCCGATAAAGCCTTTTCCAAAGAAATCCTTCACCGATCCTTCAACTCCTCAACTCAAAGGTGTCATCCTCAGATGGTGGAATAGATATCGCCAGTGTCCGCGACATATCAATGCAAAACTCAATCTCTCTCGGGAGGATACCCGAGATCGTCTGGGAATACGTCCGAAACTCTCTCGACAATCGAATCGATCAAAGTCCGTATCTTGGCCTCAGTATCGAATACCCTAACAATGTGGTAGATATACCCCTTCTGCACCATCTTCCTAGCCTTGAGGTAAGAAATAAACCTACCCCTCGGCGACGCAAGATTCCCTTCCACTGATAACCGGCCTCAGAAACCGGAACCGCACTCAATCTCTCTACAATCCACATTGTCATAGCAGGACGCTAGCCAATCCATACCCATAATCACATCAAAGTCCGTCATGTCCAACTCTATCAAGTCGGCTAGGGTCTGACGATCAGATATAGTCATCGGGCAAGCCTTATATACCCGCCGCCTACCACCGAATCACCATCGCGTAGCCATCTCAAAAGTTTTATGGACTCGCTCTGCCCTATTCTACCAAAGAATATGAGGAGATATATAGGACAAAGTAGAACTGGATCTATCAAAGCATATACATCACAACATGAAACTAATAATGTACTGACGACATCCGTGACGCCTCGGTCCCGACCGACATAGCATAAATGCGCTCGAGGACCGCTGAACTAGACCTTGCCACGACCTCTACCGCGACCTGCTGGCCCACGAGTACCACGCCCGGCGAGTAACCGGAGATGAAGACCGCGAATGACCAGAAGTGAACCCTACCATCTGCGCCGCCTGCCTGACGGGGCCTGAAATATGACCTGGCTGCCACAAGTGTAGCAAGGCCCCACAATATTACCACAACTCCCGAATGGGATCTACCACATCGCCACACCGGCAGGGGTGGTCTCGACGGTAGCATCTTCGCTTCTCGAAGCTCAAGCCCTCGGGTCCCGACTCGCCTCCGAATACTCGACGCCCGAAGACGGTGGAGGCGCTCAACCGGCCGAGGTGCAAATCTATTCACGAGGTCGCCCGCTGAAAACTACCAGAGGACCTCGCCACCGCCCTCTTCTCGGTATCTATCAATCGCCGCCTCCGCTCACACCAGTGCATAAGCTGCATGCGGCAATGTCCATGCCCGCCAAGAGCTACTCTGCAACTCGCTAAGTAATCATCGAGCCTCGTGACATAGCGGTGCACTCGTCCTCCATGTCCGCCACTAAAGCGGACGCATCTGAGCCAACGAGTCAAACTCCACGTTGTACTCCGGACCGCCCGCCCGCCTGCCTCAACGTCAATCTATCGCCCGAGCTCTCTCATCTGCGAGGCAAAAATGGCTAAGAACGCCTCGAGAACTTCGTCCCCAAATACCGGAAGCCGCATGCTCCCCGACGCTTCCTATGAATCAAACTACCAATCGCAGATCACGCGGCGATGTGAACCCAATACTACCGACTGTCTCCGAGGCCTTGATCACTCATGATCCACAGAATCGCTTGATAAACTCCGAGGATCATCCTCGTGCCTCACCCATAGAACTCGCGGCTGCAACTCAAAAGTCCTAAGTCTCGTTATCGATTCGGGGTGAACTACGGTACAACCGAATCGCCGCTTCGCTCTCGTCTCTCCGCTGCCACGATCTCGCTAATAATCGGTCATCTCTCAGAGCCCATATCCTCTCGCTTCTGTGTCAGGTAATCGAGGCTCGTGTACCGCGGTCTCGTGGCGCCGCCGCCCGAACTCGCTGGGCCGGCGACGTGGAACTTCGCCGTCCAAAACATCACTCGTAAAGATCGGGCTCAGCCTCGTAACTCTCTCAAGGCTCTACTAGCGGCTCCTCACTGCCTTGCTTCGCCGCGCGGTTGCTCATGCAAGGCATAATCGATACATAAAATATGTCGGAGGAGTTCAACCTATAACACAGCTCTATTGCACGATCTTAGAGTGAAAAGAATGGAAACCAATCCTAAATATACTGTAGCCTCCTGATTATAGATGTGGTGCACAACACACCGATAATCAAGACTCTACTATATACGGCTTGTAGACCCTTTCCGAGGATTAACTGCTCTGATACCACTTTTGTCACGACCCGACCTCGGGCCCGTGGATCGTGCCTTACCCTGCACCCTAGTGATACAACATCGAGAAAACCAAATGAAGTAAACTCATAAACATGAAACAATATAAAATAAAAAACAGGCTAACCCAAAATAGTTACCTTTCGGTAACTATATATAACAAAAACTGAACAGTTACATCCTTTACAAAACTCAATTTACAACAGGACTACAGCACTTAAGAGTTTGTAATAACTATGACTTGACAGTGGCCCGTCATACCTCGAATGTACATGAATCTACAATGACAGAGAATCATACCAAAAGATAAGCCTCCGAGAAACGGGGCTTCCAAAGCGAATCTGATCCTAAGAGCGAGGATCAACAACCGATGTACCTCGACCAATGCAGATGAACGCACTTCAAGGAGGTCGATAACAAGTACCAAGTATGTGAAATCAAAATATCAGAATGAAATCATAACATTTCCAAACCAAATCCACAAATATGTATGAAAAACCAATTAACCGCACACAGTGCCACAACATAAATAAAAGTAAACAGGTGTAACGCAATCGGTCTTTTCTAGGCCTCTAATGATCGTAGCAGGGCCATTCGCCCATAGTATCATTATACGAGCCTAATCCTGGACTTCAGAGTCCGCGTAGTCCGTGGACCCGCATGAGGTACTCGCCGCGACGGTAGCTAACCCGCGGCATTTCTGGACTATCGTAGTCCTCATGGCCACTAGACCGCATGAGGTATTCTCGACGGCCAGAACACACCGGAGTGATTCCTGGACTACCGTAGTTCGCATAGGTCATGTGGACCCGCATGAGGTACTCCTCGCATCGGGGGTAGCTAACCCGCGACATCATAACAAGTCAGGGGGGTAGGTGATATACACAAGCACAACCGGCTTATCGTAAACGATATAAGCACAACGAGAGAACCCTCTTACCACAACAAAACTCAAGGCACTAACACCCATAGTAACATAACATGTTTACTTCTCAAACCAACCCACCACACATTCAGAAATCATTACAAGGCTTCTACAACAAGTAAGTAAACCATTCTTTTTATCTTCCTTAAGTCACTATAACTAACTTCTCATAAAGTTAGTATAACACTTAAACTTTGTAATAAATCAAAACATTCACATTTGTTTGGAAATCCAAAAGAACTTATTCTTTTAAAACCAAGTATTAATTTCCTTTTAAAATAATGATTCATAATTCTTTTTTGAAGTATTTCAAGATTCTTAACATTTAGGACTCAAGTCAAAAGACCTCAAGGTGCGACCAAATTTAGTGAAACACGTACGTCTACCGTACTATATATTTTACAAATATCATGCTCAAGAGGATAGGAAGAATCACATACCTCCTCGGTTAAGTCCACTTGCCAAGTCGAATATGCCGCGCGTAGAGTATCAACCTATAATAATCAAATACTTCGATTAACGTCTAAACTTCTTTGTCGAATATTCTAGCATGAAGTTCCTTATTCTACGGAAATTTGGACAGCACTTCCTTTATTTCTACGTACTTTCCACCTTTCCAAGGCTCGAATTCAATGTCCAAACGCCACTTAAGGCCCAATAATCCAACAATACAAAGGGGATTACACGCCTAAACTTGGGCGTGTAAAATTCTGCCCCATGATACATATTAACTAATTCAATAAATTTAAGGTAGTATCTTGGCTACAACATGCTCACATATCATCCTTATCTAAACCTTTCAAATCCAAATCGTTATTCTTACATGCAATATTCCTAAAGGCAATATTGTCCACTACAAGTCTTTTCTTCCTCACATGCAACACAATTTACTCAAGAATAAAGAAGAGATTGTTACCTTAGAGCTTACCCAAATCAGTCCAACAAATCTCACTTGCCCTCTTTCCACAATCACCTCCACAAACCTCCTACAAGCTTGTCAACATATTTCCTTCTTGCCACCTTTCCGAAATTTCTCTAGGCCTTGGTTTTTCCTTGAATTTTTAGAGAGAAGGGAGAGGAATTTTTAGAGAGAAGGGGTTTTTTTTAAGAATGATCAAGTCTTGAAGACTTGGTCAATAAATAGCACTTCCACAAAATCAGATGGGAGGGACACTTGTCACCCTCCCAGGGCCTTTTTTTAAAAAAAACTTCTGATTTTTCCCCCAGATTTTGCAAAATCCGCCTGCGCTGCCCTCCATCGTGCGCCACACAGAACCTCCGAGAATTTCAAGATTCGGCCATGGCACTGCAACTTCGAGGACTCCCAAGAAATCCGCGCCATGCCCTCAGATCCGGCCACACAGTGGGCTCCTAACCGAAAATACTTTTTCTCGCTGATCACGATTGAACTTGTAACTTCCATAACTTTCTACTCCGATGTCCTATCGACGAACGGTTTGTTGCGTTGGGAACTAGACTCAACGAACTACATACTAGGCCTTTGAAACACTTAGGAACTCCTAACGCAACAGGACATAAACCGCCTCAAAGTTGACTAAAACCTGTCCCAAACATTCCGTCAACCTATCTTTCTATAATTTAAATCTTAATTCCTTTCGTACGTTCTCAAAAGCATGACCTGCATTACGGGGTGTAACAAGATCTCTCAGCACAATGTCTTTATCTCCTTTTTCATTCAAGAGTTTATGGAAGTAAGATTGTCACCTCCGCCTAATATGTGCATCCTCCACCTGTACTTTGTCGTCCTCGTCCTTGATGCACCTCACGTGATCCAAGTCGCGAGCCCTCATCTCCCTCGCCTTGGCTAGTCTGTAAAACTTCATATCCCCGTTTTTTCCTCTAATTCCACATACGTTCAAAAGCCGTCATTTTCACCGCCGTAACCGCAAGATTTGCCTCCTTCCTCCCCATCTTATACAGTTCTCTATTCGTCCACTTCTCCACCTCATCCTTGCTTTCTACCAATTTCGCATACACCGCTTTCATCGCTTCCGCCTTTTCTTGAACTTTACCATTCCACCACCAGTCCCCTCGATGCCCACCACAGCTACCCCTCGAGACCCCAAGCACTTCTCTAGCTACCTCTCGAATGTAACTGATCATCCTGTCCCACATACCGGTCGCATCCCCACTACTTCCCTAAGCCCCCTTGGCCATCAACCTCTCTCTCATCTCCTTTGCACTAGCCATGGTCAAACTTCTCCATTTGATTCTTAACCTGTCATCCACAACCCTCCTCTTCTTCTCCATCTTAATCTCCAAATCCATCACCAAAAGCTTATGTCGGGTTGTAAGATACTCTCTCGGAATAACCTTGCAGTATTTACAAAGACTGTTGTCAACCTTCCTAAGGAGAAAAAGGTTTATCTAAATCTTAGTCACCGAACTATGGAAAGTCACCAAGTGTTTTTCCTTCTTCAGGAACCTCGAATTGGATATCACCATCTCAAAAGCTCTGGCGAATCCAGAAGTGAAACGCCTCCCCCATTTCTGTCCTGGAGGCCAAAGTCTCTATGCACGTCATCATAACCCTCAGAAGTGACCCGATATGTCCATTGAAATACCCTCCTACAAATAACTTCTCAGTTGGTGGTATACCACCCACCACCTCGACCAAATCCTCCCAAAAGCGCCTTTTTTCCTCCTCATCCAAGCTCGTATGCGTCGCGTAAACACTAATAATATTCATAGTGAACCCTCCAACTACCAACTTATTCGCCATCATCCTGTCATTGAACCTCCTAACATCTACCACCTGATCTCTTAGCTCGATGTCTACTAAAATGTCTACCCCATTCCTATACCTCGACCTATCCGAAACTATAACTGATACCCGTCCATATCCTTAGCCTTAGGTCCTACCCATTTGGTCTCCTGGACACATGCTATATTAATCCTCTTTTTCTTAAGAATTTTAACTAGCTCTATGGACTTTTCCTTTAAAGTCCCAATGTTCCAAGACCTTATTCTCAACCTAGAATCTCTCTTACCCCACTTACCCCCGAACCCTCGCCCCCGTCCCCGACCGAGAATATGACCCTAGTCTACCATCAGTTACCAAAGCCACAAAAGCAAATATAAAATAATAAACTAATCAAACGTGTATCCTAAAACAGGAAGGGAACAAAGTGAAATCACAAGTTAACAAGAATCTAGAGGCAAGTAAAACCACTATGCCACGAATGCTATAACTAAAGACAAGAAGGGTAAATACAAGAACATAAAGTCACGAATCAATACAGCGAAGCGGCAAAATTTAACAACAAGGATAAGGACAAAGAATGGATACGGACAACCGGAGGTACCAACTCCAGTTGAATCGAACCTGTTTGCCGGCGAAAATCAGTGTTCACTGGTACTGTTCACCGGCACCGGATGTACTGTTCACTTGAGTTTTCACTAAAAAAACATGTGTAGATCGAAGAGAAAAGAACAAAAAGAAGAAAGGAGAAGATAAAATAAAGGTTTCCAACAATCTCCAAGCAGCACCACGAAATCTGTTCAAGCAAATGGGTATTCGGATCTGTAACTGAACCGAGATCGGGCGGCAAAAAAAAAAAGAAATAGAGAATTGAATCGGATCTACCAAAAGCTCTGATCTGCAAACACGTAAAATACAAGTGTGTATTATAGAGATAGAGAGACGATGGTGAGTGTGAATTTGTCAGTGATTTTCTTTTTAAATAATTTTTTAGATTTTAAGGGGAAAAGAGATCGAAGAGAGAAAAGGAGGAAAACACCGTTACATAAATTGAGGTCTCTGTGTTCCGTCAAATACCACCACATAAATTGAAATTAGAACGGAAAGAGTAGTACTGGTACAGTAATGAAAGCTAAAAATGGATCACTTTTCTAATTACTACTACCATTCTTAACTGACATTAGGCGCAACTTTCATTTATAATGTCTAAACTACTTTGCGACCATCTTCAAATGTTATATTGAAATTCCCGTAATATAAGTCTCCGTTATATTTGTTTACCATACAGTAGCATTCACAACAACTTATGGATCTCAAGGCCTCGATATGGTCAAATTTAAATGCATTATTAGAATATTTCAATTTCTGAAATAAACAACATGAATAAGATGCTAGCGGCTAGCACAATGACGCAAAGCTCCATGTATGGTACACTATGCTGAGAGAATATTAGAGGGTTGGGGTTTGGGAAATAGCAAAAACCTCATCCTTAACTCAAAAGGGACTTAACACCAACAACGAGCAAGGTCCAAAGCCATTTTCTACACTGTGACTACCATTTATCCGAAAACATAGTCCTAGAACGACTGTTAGTACTCTCAGTGTTCCCCTTAGCACGCTTTGGACGAGGTGCCACGGTACCTGCACAAGACGAACATTTAGCTAAGACATTCAAAATAAGAAATACAAGCTCATATGAGGTCGACCCCACACTTATGTCTATAGCATGCTCTACCTATGAATATGTACGAAATAAGCCTAGTCATCTTCTTCAGTCTCTTCATCATCGTCATCGTTCCCACCATACCTCCATCCATCCCCAACATCATCCCGCTCCTCTTCTGTTTCTTCACTATCTTCTTCATTGTAGTTCTCTTCTTTAATCGTCCAAGGCCTCTTCGATATACTTAGATTGGCTGGAGAAGCACTAGAAGAGCTTTTGCGTGCAACTTTTAAAGGTGGCTGCTTTAAGCTTGGTTTTGGCCTGATCTGTTTCTGAATTTTGCCGTTTCCACGTCTTGCAGCATATGCGTCCTGATCACTGCCTTCATCCATCTCATTGTCAGCAGTGGATTGAGCATTTTTCGTGTTCTCCTCTGGGAAATGACCAGGGTGCATGTTCCTTAAATGAAGATTCAGCTTGTATTCGTGGATGTAAGATTTGTCACACCCTTCGTAAGGACAGCTATAAGGGCGGTCAGACGATGATGAGCCATAAACTGCTGAAGAAGATTTCGGAGTCTTCACTGGCTTCTCCACAGGTGGGGTATACTTTGGTGCTGCATCTGGCGTGTTCTACAACATGAAAAGATTAAAAATTGATAGTCAAATCCAGCTTCATGTGCTACGTTAGAAGATGCAAAAAGAAAGGTGCATCCACATGTGACATTTCTTTAGAAAACGAGTAGCTTAAACATCTAATAAATCATTAGAGGGAACTGTCAACATTAAGGACACATGTCACCGTGTTTGTGATCAAATGCAACATTAAAGTTTATGAAGTCATGTTAGTATATCATGGTCAAAACAAGGATGATAAAGCAAATCACAAACCTTCTGGTGAGTAGATGCAATATGATTTTTAAGCTTGTACTCATGTGCATATCGCTTTCCACATTCCGCATACGGGCAGATATGATAGTTCTCTTGGGAGTGTGTTTTCATGTGTGATCTTAAGTTAAAATCCAGTGAGAATGCCTGCATTAATTTCAAAGGAAATCCGTGAAATTGAAGCACAATAATAGCAGGAGCTCTCATAAAAACATATATGTACAAGCATGTCTGTGTTCCTGGACATTTATCCAGGAAGAAACAAGTTAGAATTCCTACAGTAATAGAAAAGACTTTTTTATGGCCGAGAAATCCCTGGGTCAGCTGGCGCACAGTTTGAAACTCGATGGATAATAGGCCCGCCCCTCTACCCTTCTCCACTTAAATACCAGGCTTTTGTCTGCGACAGGGTTCAAATTCGTGACGTGCCTAATTCACACTTCAGCCGCTGCTCTCTTATCACTAAATCAAAGCCCAGCGGTAGAAGGAATTTGGAAACATAACTTAGGGTTGTAGAAACCACTTCTATTTTTGTTTCTTGTCCCTTTTTTTCTTTTTTTCTTTTTTTATTTCTTTTGGGGTAATGGGAGGGAGAGGACCTGGGTAGGCTAAAGAGAAGAGTACTGGCCTGGTAAGAACCGAACCTTGCACCTTTTGCATAAAAGAAAGTTTGCTCTTTATTTTTGCTTTCTTCTTCTTTTTATTTTAATTTTCCATTTTCTTTAGTTTTTTGTTTGGCTGGTGGCAGAGAGAACAGACAGACTACTGCCCGCTCAGCCATGGAGCTGTCAGGAAGGTGCACAATTGCACATGCTCCATTTGTTCTTCAATCAATTCTACATTTCAATTGATGAGAACCTATTTGCATGGGCACAAAGTTTAAGAAACAAATGGAAACTTTTGGAACATGTGGTCTTAATCATGCGATAACATTTGTTTATTGGACCTTTGAAACTTGTGGTCATAAACATGTCATCATATTTGTGTGACTATAAAAGATTCTTATTAAGGCTAAAGTGAGAACTTTAATTTAAATTGGCCCACATAGACAGACCCCTAAACGTGTCCGATTCTTTCATTTTGCGACCTCAGCCGACATTTTTTCCTATTAGACACGCCAACCTTAACAAATGTATACCAATTAAACACAAATGACAATTAGTCCAAAAAATCTAGTACATTTAGTACATGTAACTCAAACATGTATGTTGTGGCAAAGGGACAAATGAATGGTGGAATGTGGCATTTGGGCCAAAATTATTATAACAAAATGAATTTTGAGTATAAAAAAACTACTTTTGAACCCCACTCGCACTGAAACAACCCTCCTCCTATCTTCTTCTTTCCCATCAGAACTCCCCTCCAACACCACTCACCAAATCCCCTCCCGCCGTCCCTCGATCCCCCACCAGTTCTTCCTCTCCCCCAGCCCAATTGTCTTTCCCCAGACCAGACACCTCCTCCCTTCCTTTTTCCTCCCCCTCATAACCTCCCATCACCCGCCATCGGGACGGTGGTAGCTTGGAGGTTAACCATGGTTGAACAGAATCTACTGTCTGTGTGTGCGGCTGCTAGGGGAATAAAGGTGGTGTTGGGGTAGTGGTTTGAAGATCTGTGGTGTCACATGGTGGTTTCAAAGATGAGGAAATTGCATGAAACTGGAAGGGATGAAGGTTGAGAGGCGTGTATGGTGAAGCGGCAGTGAGAATGGATTGTGTGAATGAGAGTGAGTGTATTGTCTGTGTACTGCAAGTGTTCCTGTAAATGTTTCTGTGGTTGGAGATTCCAGGGTTTATAGGAGGAAACTGGTGATTTTGATTTTAGGTGGAGCTCCTGTGGTTGTGGGTGGTGGTTTCAAACGAGAGAAGGAATCTCTAGTGGTTGTTTACATGGGGGTCATTAATGATGAAAATGAGCGAGGTGATTTCAGAGGTTGAAGTTGGTGCTTGGATCGGTGATTTGAAGGTATACCAGTGGAACAATGGTGAAAGGAAGGAAAAGGTAGGTGGCAGCAGTAGCAAAAGGGTGTTGGCGACAATGGATAAAAAATGTGAGTTTCTTAAGGGGGGACTATTTCTTTGGAATATATTTACGTGCCCAAGGAAAGTGAATAACACTTCTTTTCATGTCAGCATTTTGTTTAATAGGTCCAGATCTTGACTAGTCCTAGTTCAGGTGTAAAATAAAACATATGAATAAATTTAAGGGGCTGCTTATGTATTTGGCCAATTAATTCAAATTTGGGAAAAGACCATTCTTTCTGGAACATAGTAAAAGGGAAATAGGGTCACATAAACCGGAAGGGAGTACTATATTTGCATAGCTGATGGATTTATTACCTTACCACAACCTTCATGTGGACATACATAGTCTCTCTCCCCAGTATGAATAAGAAAGTGTCGTTTTAGCTTGGAACTATCCAAAAATTTCTGCAAAAGAAGACAATGATGCAATTGAAGTCCAGTAATAGAATCACAGGAAAAAACACAAGGAACAATAAAGGGACATATAAGCTTTAACTTGCTTATCATAGGAATAAAATGGATTTGTTTTTTCCCTTCACCCTAAAAAGTATGACAAACTACAAAACCAATCTACACATAATTAGCACACACTTGAACCTATTGTCTCTGCTTTTATCTCAACAGTAAAAATAAATGGGGTTTTCATGATAATCTAAGAGATTCACCAACACACTATGCATTGACTCCTATTGAGCGCAAGATTCTTAGGAAGCTCGAAAATCTAACCGTGCTCTCAAAAATTATTTCCCAACACTCCATTGATCCCAAAGTGAAAGTCTTGGCGTATAGCAAAATACTTTATCAAAAGAAAAAAAATACATATTCCATCCCAATTGCTCCAGCTTACCGAGGACATGACCTAAGATAGGAGGTTATGGAGGACGTATTAGGATAGAGGATTAGTAAGTAGTTGAGCGTTGCCCCGCCTATCCCTTCATACTAGTAGTCTTGAAGTTCCTTGTCCTTCGATTTATGTTGTTATATGTTGTTTCTTGTACTTCGATTATCGTATTAATTTGTGGTAGTTACTGCTCCCTTTTTCAGACTATTTTATTATGCTTGTTATAGTATTTTCCATGGCTTATACGCTTCAGTTTTTCTTTTTTTGTACTGCTTCGAATTGCTTGTCCTTGTGCCGAGGGACTACCGGAAACGTCTCTACCTCCTCCCAAAGTAGGGGTAACGTCTGCGTACACTCTACCCTCCCAAACCCCACTTCTCGGATTTCATTGGATAGGTTGTTGCTGTTGTTCCATCCCAGCTGGTTTGTGCCCCTACACCCTTTCCTCGGATTCCCTAAAGCAGCGTCTCCTTACCAAAAATTGACACTATTATACATTTACCCTTGATTGCATTGAATGGTATGTCCATTCCAATTCTTTTCTCCTTCCCTTTATTTATTCCATATTCAAACAAAATTTTGGGTATGTCCATTCCAATTCTTTTCTCCTTCCTTTTACCCTTGATTGCATTGAATGGTACGTCCATTCCAATTCTTTTCTCCTTCCCTTTATTTATTCCATATTCAAACAAAATTTTGGGTACTCTCATTCTCATTGGGAATGATCATTTCAACTGTTTATGTGTTTCTTGGCCTTTCGGATAAGATAAGTTAGTATTAGTCTAATATCATTTATTTGTTTTTGTTAATTGTGGTGTCGTCGCGTGCTTGCTCGCACCTTGACTATTCTACTAGGTATCTACATCCTCACCAAGGTTTACAACTATTATTAGTTTTATTCTTTCCATTCTTTTCTTTATTTGGAGATGCTTTCATCTATGACCAAATAAAGAACATAAAATAGACCCTTGTGGTCCGGCCCTTCCCGGACCCTGTACATTGCGGGAGCTTAGTGCACCGGGCTGCCTTTTTTTCTTTTCTAGGAGGAATGACCTTTCACCTAGCAAAATCATCCATGGAATATTTTCACCAGACCAAACATCACGATAGAGTTGGTTCATTTATAGATGGACAGTTTAGGGTCAACCATGCTAAAATGGTTGTTTCTCTGAACCAGTGAGAACAAGCAAAAAAGGACAACTAGCATGGACGGAGTAAGATTTAATGAGAGACTGCTTCTCAACAAGGGCACCAGAACTTAGTTATTTGCATAAAACATGTTGAGGACTACTTTATGCGAAAAAATTTGATGGGAAAAATGTAAAGGCAGACTTTTCTTTGAAAAGTAAGCTTTAAAGTCTCACATCCCAATGCTATGAATAATGAGAACTGTGTCAATGAAACGTCCCGTCTGGAAAATTCCAGAAATATACTGCTGAGCTCCAAAGATCCTTAAGATCTCAGGTTCTAATCTCCCTGGAAGCAGGGTAACTTCACTTGTAGCTAATTCTCCCTTAATGTGAAAACATCTATTTTTTTACGGTGGCGTTCGAACCAGCTCTAATGTTATAACTTTATAATGAAGAAGTTGTAAACAATCCAACATAACAAAAAATACAACTAAATAAAAGAGGAACCAAACGACAGTCATGGGGAGTAATATACTAAAGTATGCTAAATATCATCTCTTGCAATTGAACCAAAACCTGCATGAGCTTTGAAATTTCTCAGTCTGTCACGTAGACTACGAAATTTCTTAAAACTCCATCCCTTTTACTGACAGACAACCCAACATCTCAAAAAAGATTATTGACTCTTTTCAGTTCCCTACTTGATAATCAGTAGTGTTTGGGATTGAAGCGTAATAGGCGTTGTTTGTTATTCTTGTATTTGACAATAATCAGTAGATTGCAAACCTAGCTCTGGTTCTTTCTTTTTTTTTTCCTCTCCAATCTGAGGCTCGAAATGGTTCGGCAATAACTGAAACAATACACTCTGAAAATAAAATAAGTAATACAACTGTAAATCAACTCCTCACCCAACCAGTGTTTATTACGAAAATATCTTATGAGCTCAAGGAGAAACGGTGGTATCTATCGAGAAGCAGACTTCACACATGAGCTACAGACTTCTAGAAGGGAGCACTACATAAACAAAGGTAATATAGGTTACGAAAAAGAATGAATTCCATGTGTCCGTCTCTTCCCCCCAATCAACCCCACCGGAGGACAATGTCATGAAAGCAAAATAAGTAAATTAGATGATAGAATCAATACAGTGAAATAATCGAGCATTTTTTTTGATAAGGTAAATGAAATAATCGAGCTCATCTTGAAGCTCTAAAGCATATAGTGCAGTCTCAATGCAAAGACAATAAACTCTTACCTTTCCACAACCCTCATAGTGACATACATACTGCCTCTCCCCATGGATGTGAGAATGCTTCCTCAAGGCCCCAGCATCAATAAATGTCTTTCCACAACCCTCATAGCTACAAAGGAAAAGAACTTCAGTAGTTGGCTCTGGTTCGGGCACAGGTACTTCTGGTTCTTTTGGCTTCTCCTTCACAGCTTTTAAAGTGGCCTCTGATATAAATAATAGACAGGGTGAAATATAAGGTCAAATTCATTGTACAACCCAAAAGCCACAGCATATGATGAAAATTAGTGGTTAAAATCATGCAAAGATCCAGAAAATAAAGAATATAAAATGAATAAAACCATCAGAAAGAGGTATAGGAGCTTTCAGAACTAACCATTTACCCACTTTAAGAGGTAGCATTTCCCACCAGTTGCTACAACGTCTTGTGGGACCCTGAGATAAAAATGATGTTAGTAAAAGAATTAAAAACACAGTATGAACTATAACGAAAACACATGGCTAACAACACTAATGACTAATCTGATCCTCTGAGACAATTAAAGGAAAGGTTAAATAAATCAAACATGTGTACTACTAAAATTTCATGCAAGTTATAGATCGTTAGCAATACAAGCAGCATGATCCAAGGGGATTCCTAGTTTATAATTTGTAACCGCTCCTCCAGTCCTCCCTGACATAATTGTGAACTGACAAGTTTGTTTGGAGCTAAAGAAGACATTTGTCCTATGGTCTCTATTGCATATAATAGTGGCTGAATTCTATGTCCCTACTCTCTCCTAATGAAAAATACCAAGCAAAGAGTTGCAAATTCGAGGTAGCAATACAACCGATTCATACTGAATCACATCATCTTTCTCTTGACCAGAAAGACTTCCCTTTTAGCATCTTTACAAATTTTCTGACAATTGTGCCTGCCTATTCCTATGTGAGCTTCATAGTGAATAGCCAGTCCAATGTCTGGATAATCGACAAGTGTTTCGGTAGGTTAACATCGCAGTGTTATCAAAAGCGAAAAGCGCAAAAAAGCTCTAATATCCGTTGGGCCTTTAAGCACAAAGTGCAAATAAAGCGTGAGCTTTAATGAAAAAAGGCGCAAATGAAGAAAAACTACAAATATATATTTTTAGTCCAAGACTAATATTATAAGCATGAATAACAAATATATAGACAAAGAAATTGAAAAAAATAACAATAAAGGACAGTCCGGTGCACTAAGCTCCCGCTATGGGCGGGGTCCGAGGAAGAACCGGATCACAAAGGTCTATTGTACGTAGTCATACCGTGCATTTCTACAAGAGGTTGTTTAAAGTGAAGTGAAAAATAATAATTATAAAGTGAATTATTACTTTAGTGCCGCCTCTTCAAGAGATGCTCATTGGCAAGAAAAAGTATGTCTTAGAGACTTGTTGACGACACTGAAGCGCACATTAAGCGAGGCGAAGCGCTCAACATGTTTTGAGCCTCGCTTCAGGGCTTAAGCGAGCTTTAAGCGCGCCTTTGACAACATCACATGAAAATAGTCTAGCTATGATGAATTCTTTGAATGTTGAGACCTGACTAGAGTTGAACGGGTAGAACAGATTTATACATCCAATCCGACTAATTTGAGATTGAGGCTCATTTGATTGATTAATACTCTCCTTGGATAATCATAAATCTACCTATCACCATTTCCTCCATTAATGCACCATCACAATCAAATTAAACCTAATAATCCAGAAGATGAAGCTATCACATCCTAAACATGATAACACTAACCGCCAAACTAGACCAAAAGCACGTTTACTCAAACCCACATTTTAACAAAGCCATCCTTTTAATCAAATTCGGTTCATTCTGACAAATTTGTTAATAAAGACTAGAGCAGCCATGCCCAGTGGCGGAACTAAGTAGTGTCAATTGCACAGCGCAAATAGAATAAAAGTTATACTTTTTGGTTATATGTGAGCTATTGAATCCCCTTCACATGAAGAAAAAATCAAGTATAGTGGTAAAGGAGGTTCAAAATAGCTTTAGATCATATGTTCAAATTACAAATGTGATACTCTAAAATTTTTTTGAATCCCCCCATATAAATTTGTGGTTCCGCCACTAATCATGCCCCATCCCTTAACTTCTACCTCATACTTGTAATTATAATTAAGAAAATAAAAGAAATTCAGTTCGTAGTTGTTATTGCTTGTGCAGGCAGGAACGTTCAGTTATAACCCTACAAAGGAGCTTCGAGTAGTGAAAAGGTAAAGATAAACATATGCAACTGATGCTGTATTTATCAACTATATATGTAAATCCTCTGTATCTATTTCGGTCTTCAAATCAAACGTAACCCTTCTCTCCTCATCTATACATGCTTATGACTGAATAAGTTTTGCCAAAACTCAAACAGGCGGCACAAGTAATTAATACGAAATTGAGATTAATTTTCAACTATTTTTGCTTACCATTCCTTGAACCATTTGGCAGCAGGAGCTTTGGACTTGTATATTGGGCGTCTTTCAAACAGATGGTGAGTCATATGAGTTTCCATCTCCTCAATTTCTGACTTGAATTTTTCACGATTTTAGGGTTAGGGTTTGACTTCAATGTTTGTGAAGGGATTTATGACACGTAAATCCGCCATTGTTAAGCGCCTCTCCCAAAATCTTAATTCAGGTCGGGTAGAGTTTATTGCCCGAATAACAAATGGCATCAAATTCCTTTTCTTTTTTTTTTTGAAAGTTCAAAAATTAATTATTGGTACTTTTACTTATTACTACCAAATATAAACTTTAGAAATTTTTACACTTCATATCATTGATCCAAATGAGCTCATATTTTCAAGTTTTATCTTCATTTTATGTATAACTTGGAATATTTTGAGAAAAGATAATAATTTTTTTAATTTGTGATTTTGTTTTCTTATAGTTAAAATTAATGGGGAGTGATATTCATGTATATCGTCACAAATTTAAATATTATTGGATTAAAAAATAAAAAATTCATGTTCATACACCACACGACCTTCAATTATTTATTCTTAACTCAAATTAATTATCCTCTCACATCTTGGATATCCACTATTAAATTAAATTATCATTTCTACATTCTAGTTTGAAATTAGCAAATTTTCATCTGCTGGAAAGTCTGCAAATTGGTTTTCCTTCCTCTAATATGTTTAACATGGCCTTATTGACTTCTGGCAGATATTTACAATCTTCAGTAATAGTCATATTGCATATCATCTTCGATAAACTTGACAACAAATGTTGGGTGAATTTTGATACTAAGACATGTATCAACAAATGCATGTTACAAACAAGACTTGAAACTAAAATCCATTTGTACGTCAACTATTGTTACGATTAACGTTATGCAAACAAATTAATAAAGATGATTTTGGTGCCTTCTTCTTTTGTTCCCCCTTGAGTAGGGTCGTGTTCTGTGTAGGAGTATACTGTGAATCAAACACAAAAGTCAAGGGACATGTGCAATCTAGACACAAATCAAAATAGTGTTTTATGACCAATTATATTTGTCGGATGAGGAACCCTTCACGTGGAGGATGGCTATCAACATATTATGATAGTGAATATACGATCCTCTTAAACACAATCTCCTCTGATTCTTTCTCCTGAAGCAAGGTCATAGCATATGTGATATATCTGCGCATCCTCTCTGGCTAGTAATCTGAATCTCATTCTCATCAATAGGTGTCTCAACCCTTGGCTTCTCCACTTTTTGGTACCAATCCTTCTTGGTAAAGAATAAAGGATAAGATTAGTTTTATTCTTCTCCACGAAAGAAGAGCCCTCTGCTCCGGCTTTGTTTTTTCGTTTACACCCTTTTATTTCTCTACTAAATTTCGGATACCCTCATGGCGTCCCCCGTGGCCCACATAGCTTCCCCCGCTTCCTCTTCCTCAACACCCGACATCACAAATAATCATCTGCAGGTCCAGTACCTGACACAGTAGGCCAGCCCACGTCTTTGGCAACCGTTCGAGCATTGGGCCCTATCGATCAACCCCTTTCCAAGCCAGGTCAGCAACCACAGTGGGCACCACTGAGGCCCAATATACAGTAGCCCAGCACCACCGAACCTTTTCCCAGCCACCAGACCCACTACACAGTGGCCCAGCAGCAGTCGTCCAACCTCAATCCAACGGATTTGGGCCATGCTTTCGGTTTTTTAAAAATTCAGCAGGATGATGCGTGGTATATAGATACGGACGTCATGTCTCACATCACCAACAATTCTGGTAATCTTCTTCAACTGCACAATTTAAATACTCCTCAATATATTATGATCGGAAATGGTCATTGCATGCTAATTTAAGGATTTGGCCACACTCTAACCCCACCACCACAACCCCACTACTCCCTTAAACACGTCTTATATGCCTCTAACATTATCAAAAATCTAATCTTTGTTAGAAAATTTACCATTAATAATTTTGTATCCATTGATTTTGACCTGTTTGATTTTTCTCTGAAAAACCTGTTGACACCCAATTTTGTTCCCCCTTTTTCGTTTATTTTTCTTGTAATTTAAAATATTTTCGACATCACAAAGAAAATTAGTATTTTATTACCCTTATTGTTATTATCCTCATTTTTACTATCATTTGCATAATAATCGTAGTTTTACCTTAATATTACGTTATTTTATTTTTTGCAAAAAATAAGCATCACACCTTTTATTTAAATTAAGCATTTAGCATTTTTCGTAAATATTATGTTTTATTATTATCACATTGTTAAAATAAAATTCGTATTTGTCACCATTATTATTATTATCCGCGCTTTTACTATCGTTAGCATTTTCTAGATAAATAATCATAGTTTTACCCGAATATTCTATGTTATTTTATTTTTCGCAAAAAAAGGGGGCATTGCATTTTTATTTGAATTAAGCAGCATTTCTTAAATATTATGTTTTATTATCATCACATTGTTATTTTTTATTTTAATAATTTACATTATTTTTGTTCAAAGCATTTTTAACAAAAACATTTTTTTATATTTTAAACCCCCCTTCTTATTCTCTAAACCCAAAATCTACCCAACCCAACAAATCCCAAGCCCAAAAAATAGGCCCAGCCGGTCACCCCTTGCCCCTCTACCTCGTCGGCCCATCACCCCCACCGGCCTAAAACCCAACTCCCCCCTTTTTATCTAAACCCTAACCCTTTTAAACTAAAACAAAAAAAAAAGAGACCTAAACCTAAAATGCCCAAATCGGCGCCCCTACCCCCCCTGCCCATCCCGTCGCCGCACACCCCCAACTCACCCATCACGTATCGTCCACCCCCCTGACACCACCACACCCCATCACTTCAATCCACACCCCAATCCCCTAAAATTTGGTTCAAAAATGTCAAATCTTTGCCCTTTATTTTGAAAATTCAAACTTGATTTGAGAGAGGTAGGTTGAACGTTTTGGGAGGGAGGGGGGAATCCACCTATAAAAAAATTGTGTTCTTCATTTTGGGGAGGCCGACAATTGATCCGACGGTTGGAAAAAACCGAAAAGAGGTCCGAAAAATCGAAAAGAAAATCGGATTTTGCTTGAACATTGTTGGTTGGATTAATATCACTTGTTCTTCATTTTAGATCCGAATCCGGAAAAAAGCTTGTAAGGAATAATTACGAGAGTTGAAGATACCACTCGAGATGATTTATTATTGTTGTTCTTATTTTCTTTAATTCCGTTTTATTTTATTTATGTATTGTAATTTAATTTATTGTACTTATATAATTATAGAACTGTTTAGAATAGGTAGACTTAGAATTAATGATAAAAAGAGAGGTAGATTTAAGATCGAAAAACCGCTAGGCTATTTATTTAGGACTTTTACCCATATTTCCAAAACGTTAGTTTTATTTATTTTTAGGCCCGTCATCCATATTTTTAAATTCGCTAGTTTATTTAGGTTATCTATGAACATCCACACTTTTCAAAACAAATTGGTTATACTTTTATTTGCATAATTAATTCCGCCAAATAATTTGTTCGGTTTTCATCCGATTTATAATAAAAATGACATAAATCATTCTTTTATATTTTAAACAACTTGTCTTTTATTCTTTATATTATAATTTCAAAAAATTACATTTTTATAAATAATGTCATACGAATACATATTTCCTAAAAACCCTATTTTTATATAATGTCATGAAAATGTATACTTTTTTTCAACTCCACATTATATTTTATAAATCATGTTATACCAATACATGCCCTTTTTCAAGACATCAATTGTATGTGTATTTTTACAAATTATATGTAAATATATATTTTTGTCATAAAATAGTCATGTTATATTCTATCAAAACTCAATTCTCATATCGCATTTTTATCATACTTTATCAAAATAAATATATATAATTTTACACGCATCTTATGAATAAAACCGCTTTTGTATATATTTCAAACGCATCCTTTTTCCAAACATCCTTTTAATTAACTTCATATTTTCAAAGCGCATATTTTCTATAGCGCGATACAATAAGCCTAAGTTTGACCAGATAACTGCATGTTAGCAGATCTTAAAGAATGTCTAACCCCTTTCCTTTAAGATAATAGAAAATCTTTACCCAGAATCTCACAAATTTCTCAGACCAACTATATGGAGATCATTTGAAGTATTTTATTGTAATAATTTAGGTGTCCTAATTCACCTTATAATAATTAGGTGGTGACTCCTTAAAAATGGTGATTTAATTCAGGAATCACCGACATACGTCAAGACCGCACAACAAAAAAAAACTCACCCTTGCGGGACGGGGCGGTCGAAAAAGCGGGAGCGACAAGACTTACGTACGGGGAGTTCTTACGAGATGCAATAGTGTGGGAGGTCTCTATCCTTTACTATCTACGTATGTTGCCCGTGTCACTACACCCACCGATTTAGCTGCAATATCTCCATCCACGTGGCATAGTAAACTCGATCATCTGGGGGCTCATATTTTTTATTCTCTTAGAAACCGCAATTTATTTCAATGTAATAAAGGGAGACTTTTCCATAGTTGCTCATCTTGTCATCTAGGGAAACATGTTAGACTTTAAGAGGGGGATTCTAACAACCTTTCTAGTCATTTCGTTCTCTATTTCTATTTAATAGGATCCTGAGGGAAATGATTTTGTTTCCACCGAGCTAAAACAATATGTTGATGTCTCTAGTAAATCAAAGTCATCGTTTAATAGCTATTTTGCTTCACTTTCTTCTTTACAAATAAGAAATTGAAGATTTAGTTACGATTAGAAATCAACTTTCTATCTTCATCCATGGATCCTTTTTTCCATTTACGTCTTCTTTAAGTATTACTTTTTCTCTCTTTGATATTATTCATGCGAATTTATGGACATCTTCTATAACTAACAACCTAGGTCAAAAATATTATTTGGTATTATTGGATGACTTCTCTCACTTCCTTTGGTCTATCCGCTTAAATTTAAGTCTCAAATTTTCTTCAAATTCCTTAAATTTCGTATATTTGTTAAAACGCAATTTACATAAGATATCAAAACGTTTCAATGTGATAATGGTCATAAGTTCAATAACTTCTCTTTTCGTAATTTTTGTGCGGCTAATGACATGGTTTTCATTTCTCATGTCCTCATACTTCCACTCAAAATGGTAAAGCCGAAAGAATTCTCTGCACTATTAACAATATGATTCGTACCTTTCTTTTTTCATGTGTCTCTCTCCCTACCTTGTGAGTTTATGCATTAAAAATGATAGAACACATTCTTAACATCTTACCTACACGTACGATCCAAAATATGACACCCATTGAAATCCTCTTCTGTCGGATCCCTTCCTACAATCACCTTCGAATTTTCGGTTGTCTTTGTTACCCAAATCTTGCCTCCACGGTCCCTCACAAATTAACACCTCGCTCCACTCATTGCGTCTTCCTAGATTTTTCGTCGAACCATAGGGAGTACTTGTGCTATGAGTTATCCACATGCAAAATCCTAGTCTCATGTCACGTTTGATTAGAACGTTTTTCCGTTTGCCAATATCCAAAAATTTCGAGTTACTTATTACGGTTTCCTTGATGACTTGGACACCTCCCCTCAACTTCAATTTCGAGTCACTTGTTACGGACCCCATTACCATGTCATCCATCCCGTCGGCCCCACCCACGGCACCCGATATGACCCGCACTGCCCCGTTGCCATTACACAACCCAGTCCCGCTACTGCCCAACCTAACTCGTCACTGCCAAGTTCCGCCACTGCTCAACCCAACCTGCAACCCTCACGTACTGCCACACTACCCCGATCCGACCCCAACCCATTGTATGGAAAACCGTGCACAACACGGGATTGTCAAACCAAATGTCCACTTTAATATGTCCACTCAAACCATATCATTGCTACCTAAAAACGCAACTTTACCCAAACTTGACTCGAATTAGAATGCGGTTATGCGTGAGAAGTTTAATGCGCTTACTTCACAGCGCACTTGGGATCTTGTTTCGTGACCTGAGGGGGTGAGAATGCAATCTATTTTATGTGGCTATTTCGTTATAAGTTCAGAGATAATGGTGCCCTTGAACGTCATAAGGTCAGGCTTGTGGCAAATGGCATATGATAATAGGAGGGTGTTGATTGTGGTGAGACTTTCAATCTAGTGGTTAGTCACTGCGTCGCCGATTTTGTGTCACGACCGACCGGGCGGCCCAGTGCCTATCGGGCACCGCATCAGTCTGCATCGAGAGAATAGCGGAACATACATAATACAAAATCAGATAAGGTAAACATCACTGCAAGCGACAGTGCCGCTTTCATAAAATAACTTAATCGAATGTGAAAGCGATAACCGGTTCTTCATTGAAACCACAAACGTGACTACAAACCTCTAGGAATAACAACTGTGGCGGGACAGGGCCCCGCCATACCCCCTGAATGTACAAAGGTCTATAACCTCAGGGAATCATACCAAAAAAACAAAGCCTCCGGAGGGATGGAGCTTTCCAGGAAATGAACAGTGATCCTAAGAGTGCGGACCGGTAAGCTACGATCTCGACTGCGGCGTAACGCGGCCCGAAGGAGGTCGATCTGACAACAATTGCAGTATGTGAAATCGAAAATCGTAATGAAATCATAAGTCCGAAAATAAGATGGGGTCGGGGATGAAATCAACTTACCTTTTCAGTGCCTTACTAACATGATGAGTAACAAACATATATATAATCTGCATAAAATAGGAGGCTCGTGATCAAAAGCGGTCCTCGCCTGTAGTATCGATAAGCAATCCTACTCACGACTATTTCACCCGCGTGGATCCTGTGGACCGCGTGAGGTATTCCTCGCGTAAGGTACTACCGCGCGTGGGACTATTTCACCGCGTAAGCCCATAAGGACTCGCGTGAGGTATTCCTCGCGTCGTGGGTAGCAAGTCCACGGGCAGGTGGTATAACGATCTTGGGGACTTACCCGCCGGATATACTCTTACCACAAGCAGATGGTATAACGATCTTGGGGACTTACCCGCGGATATACTCTTGCTGGAGCGGATGGTATAACGATCTTGAAAGTACTCGCCGGATATACTCTTTGCTGGAGCGGATGGTATAACGATCTTGGGGCTTGCCCGCCGGATATACTCTTTACCTGGTGCGGATGGTATAACGATCTTGGGCACGCCCGCCGGATATACTCTTTACCGGAGAAGGTGGTATGACGATCTTGGGGCTTGCCCCTCAGACATACTCTTACCCTGGAGAAGGTGGTATAACGATCTTGGGGCTTGCCCCTCAGATATACTCTTACCCTAGCTCAAACTGTCATCATATCATAATCATAAATAAGTTAAGAAAACTTATAACTTCTTATTAGGCTTGTTCATATACCCTCTCATTTTAGTATACTTAAGGCACTTAATCATATCTTTAATAAAAGAACACCGGGAATTTAACCCAAGTACTACATGCTTCAATTCCTTTAAAAATGACTCTTTTTCATACATAAAACCTTTGGGCAATCGATGCCTAAAAATCAATTTGCCTTTCATAAATCAAATCATTTGTCCTTGCTTATCTTACTTAGAGTAAATCTCTTCTTGTTAACCTTTCATAAAGCTAATATAACTAACTTCTCATAAAGCCGTTATACTATCTTTATACTTTAGAAATTAAGACCTTCTTATCTTTTCATATGGCCGTTATAACTAACTTCCCATAAAACCGTTATAACTCCTTATAAACCATTTTGTTCTTTTACTAACCAAGAGACTTATACTTCAAACAAATCTACACAACTTTCAAAAAATACTTCAAGCCTCTTATCTTTAGAATAATTCAATACTCAATACTTTCACACCAAGTTCTCTATACTTTTGTAAAATCATACTTTTCCCTTAACCAAGGGAACTTATACTTCTTAAAACAAAACAAGTCTTTATTTATACTTAAACAAGTAAGAATACTAAATCTTGTACGTCTACCGTACTACATAGATACAAATACCCATGCTCAAAAGATAGGAAAGCTTCACATACCTTTTTGATCAATCCACTTGCTAAGTCCAAACTACATAAGTAATATGTCAACCTAAAATAACCATGATACGTTTATTAACCTCTAATTTCAATGTAGAATAATCTAAACTCAAAGCCACTAAATTCTATGGAAAATTGGGCATTTCCTTTGTTTCTACATACTTTGCCACCTTTCACAGTAGAATTTATCATCCAAACGCCACATTTAAGGCTCAACAATCCAACATTTCAAAGGGGATTACACACCTAAACTTGGGTGTGTAAAATTCTGTCCCATAAGGTACAACAATTCACTTAACAATTCTAAGGTAGTTTTTAGGCTACAACAGGCTCATTATATCTTCTTAACCAATTCTTTCACATTCAAACCATAGTTCTTACATGCAATGAGTCTAAAAGCATTATTTACTACCACAAGTTCTTTCTTCTTAACATGCAACACTAAAAACTAATTATAAAGGAGGAACCATTACCTTAGAGCTTTAGCCAAATTTATTCCAACAATTTTGCTAGCCTCCTTTCCAAGAATACCACCACAACCACCTTCACAAGCTAGCCACAAGTTTCCTTCTTGCCTTTTACTTTCAGATTTCTCCTAAGGCTAAAATATCTCTTGGAATTTTAGAGAGAAGTGGGAGCTTAAGCTTTAGAGAGAGAGAGAGAAATTGGAAGATGAAGACTTGGTCAATATATTGCATGCAAGAAATCAGATGGGGGGACACTTGTCACCCTCCCAAGGTCTTTTAAAAGAAAAATCTGACTTTTCCTAAGTCTTTCCGCCCTGCATCTCGCCTGTGGCGCTGAAACCTCCGACCTCTCGAACTTTCGGCTGCGGCCTGCATCTGGCGCCCGCGCCGGCCATAATGAAACCTCCGCACCTCTTCGAACTTTTCGGCCGCGGCTGCGTCTGGCGCTGCGGCTGCGACCAGCGACCAAGACTTTCGCGCGCTGCGTCCGGCCGCGCCGCCGCGCTGTCCAAACACATTTATGTCCGATTGCGCACCGAACTTGTAACTCTCATAACTTTCTACTCCGACGTCTATCGATTTAGCGGTTGGTTGCGTTGGAATCTAGACTCACGAACTATGCCCTTGAAACACTTAGGAACTCTCAATGTACCGGGTCATAACCCGCCTCAAAGTTTGACAAAAACCCGACCGGAACAATCCGTCAACCTCTCCTTAGAAAATTTTAAGTCTTACCCCCTTTCGTACGCTCTCAAACGCATGACTGAACTACGGTGTAACATTCTCCCCTTAGAAACATTCGTCCCGAATGTTCCTTTGGAGCCAATCTACTATTCCTCGTACATCCTCGCATTTCACGCTTAATAGGACCTTCTATGCCACTTGTGACCGTAAGATATCGCACACGCTCAATCATTCCTCATAAATCAAGCAGAAAACGAATCCAACGTATGACCCATTACCACTTACTCGCTCACTACCAACAGATTGCGGCTCGTATCTACCAACTTATTCTAACACACGTACATAGTCTCAATTTCCTCCTGCTCATAACACTAAATCATACAATCAATCCTATCACACATACTACTCTCTAAGCGGTCGAGAGATGTACAGTAACTATTGCTTCGCATTCTCCTTGCGTCCTAATCATGATCCCGCCTGCATGACGATAACAAAGAAAGCGATGAACCACCATCGATCCCGGGCGTGAATCTCTACATCCGCGCTATCCTGGTCGGACAGGTTCTTGCATAATGGCCTGCGCCACATGTATAGCAATTACCCAAACTAGCACGACTCCCCATAATGGGTCCTACCACATCGACTACACCGAGGTAGAGGTGGCCTCTCCGAACTAACACCCTACTCCCAAACTGAACCCTCGGGCCACGACTGCTCCCGATCTCCGAATGTCACGAAGGCGCGGGAGTACTCCGTCTTGGCCGAGGCGCATAACTAGCTGCGGTGAGGTGGTCCGCCTTGAAAGCGCCTGAGATCCTGTGTCACGGCCTCTTGGATGGCTGAGTCAGCCGACCCTCCATTTCTCTCCTCTATCCCCTGCGCATATGCCTGCATCCTGGCAATATCCATCCCTGGCTGAAGAGCCACCCCCAAGCATGCAGTAATCATATGACGGTCTAACCCCATCACATATGTAAAATCCGGAAAAAAATAATAATAATATATAGTTGTGGTTGGGTTAATGAATATATATATATATATATATATATATATATATATATATATATATAGAAGAATACAAAGAATAAATTGCATGGGATAGAGTTAGTGTTAAAGTTGGATAAAATAGATAGATAAAATGAAAATAAGAAAACAAAAACAAAAACAAAAAAAGAAACAAAAGAAAAAAAAATAAAAAAAATAAAGATGCATGCAGATATGAGATATGCACGTCCTTCCCTTACCCTTCCCCCCCCTTTTCATTTCCCTTCAATCTTTTGGTTTTTCACCTCCCATAGGTTATAGAAAACTCCTCCATTTATACATTGTATTTACACACAAACAAAGTACATAACATAAAGGTTAGAAAATCAGGAAAAAAACAAGTGAACAAGAAGGAAAAAAATCAAGAAAATATCAAGGGAGGAAGGAGAACAAGAAAATTAGGGAACACTAAGGAGCAAGGGTGGTTGTAGCAACCGAACCACAATCTTTTTCACACTTACAAGGTGAGTTTTCTCACTCAGAAATTCTTGGTAACATCCTTTATTTTTAGTTCAATACATGTTGGAATAAGAAATGAGTGTTAAAAAGAAATATTGAACTTTTGATTGTGTAGATAACTAGTTGCGTCATGAACTTTACGAACTGTTCTCACTGAGTTATAATTGTTAGAATTTGATGAAATTAGGAAGAATTGTACACCTCTCTAATATGATCATATAGAACCAAAAATGAGGTAAAATGGACATACGGTTTGAAAGTTATCATAGTTCAAAGTTCCTGCCTTAGATTTGGTCGAAATTCGGAAAGGCATAATTACGGACTGTTTTTATTGAGTTTTACTTATTAGAATTATATGAAAATTTACATGGTTGTAAATATCTCTGTTACGGACAGATATATATAAATATTTATTAAAACGGACTTACGAGTTGAGAGTTATTGTAGTTTGAAGTTGCTGCCTCGGATTCGTCGGAATCCAGAAGGGCAGGACGTTGAAACGTAAAACTGTACTAATCTGTGGGGAATATGAAAATTATTGCTAAATTAAAGTTCTAGATCTCTTTGTTTTGGAAATTTTGAGACCTTACGGGGGTCTATCCGACTTACGGATTGAGAGTTATCTCTGTTTAAAGTTTCTGCCTCGGATCTATCGAGATCCAGGAAGGGCAGCGAATAAAAGTGTAAAACTGTACCAAATGGTACAGAATATGAAAGAATGGTTCACATGGAGACGTGTATCTCTCTGTTCTCGTCGTTTTGAGAATTTATGGGGATTGAACGGGTTTACAGATTAGGAGTTATGACTATTATAAGATTGGGTGTTGTTTAATAAAAATTCTGCCGAAACAAATTTCATGTGGCTGTTTTGAGGATAAATTTGTGTTAGTTACCCAAAGTAGTTTTAAATGAAATTTGGTACAGTGAAAGATCCCCGTCTTACCTTAGTTTACGCTTGAGAAACACCTTAGTTGGAGTTATGGTTAAAAGTTATAATCGTTACAAGTATGAATGAGAATGTTAGAAAAGAGAATAGTATTTATTTGATCTTCGAAAAATATGAAAAGTGAATACGTGTTCACATAAATATATAAATATATAATGGATCGGGTTGCACGCGCAACAAAACATAAAGTGAATACGCGTTCACAAATACGTAAACATAATGGATCGGGTTGCACGCGCAACAAAGCGTAAAGTGAATATATGCTCACAAATACGTAAATATAATGGGTCGGATTGCGCGCAACAAAACGTAAAGTGAATACGCGTTCACAAATACGTAAACATAATGGATCGGGTTGCGCGCAACAAAGCGTAAAGTGAATACGCGTTCACAAATACGTAAATATAATGGATCGGGTTGCACGCAACAAAACATAAAGTGAATACACGTTCACAAATACGTAAACATAATGGATCGGGTTGCACTCGCAACAAAGCGTAAAGTGAATACGTGTTCACAAATACGTAAATATAATGGATCGGGTTGCGCGCGCAACAAATATGAAAGATGAATACATGTTCACTATATATAAATATGAAAAGTGAATACGCGTTCACAAATATATAAATGTAATAAACATGTGGAAATGCAGGAGAATGTCTTAACGTATAATCTGAGATAAAGCGAAGTGTTAGTTAAACCAGAATTTCCTATGAGGAGTTGTTGCATATTTAAAAATGTTGTAACTGATATGTTTTGCAATATGCTTATTACGTTATAATGTGATTGCACTTGGAATATTGTGGTGTTACTTTGAATTGCGGTAAGGTTCTCACTCAAATGGATGGTAGGTGACTCTTTTATTAACATGTTTCAGAAGCGTGATAGAGGAAAGGCTCCACGCGAGGCTAGCGATCGTCCGCGGACCTCTTGTCATACAAGTCCATTGCTTGGGCTTGGTACTCGTCGAGTTCGAATGTCGGTTCGATGTCTCGAAATGCGTGTGGAATGGTCTCCTTCCAACTTAGAATAATATTTGTCGGTATGTCTATGTAGAAACAATATTTGCAGTATGGGCTCGCGTTATATTTTCAATAAAGTCATAAACAAATTTCTTTATTGTTATTTTTATTAATAGCTCAGTATTTGAATATAAGTTTAAATTTCTAAATAAAGAGAATTAAATGGTGCTCCGGTGGAAAATAATTGTCAGTGCCATCACGCCTAAGTAAAGACTTAGGAAAATTTGGGCGTGACAAGTTGGTATCAAAGCTAAACCAGTTAAGAGATTCTAGGAAGTTTTCTTGAGTTGGGTGTTTGAGCGGTTACTTATTGCGACGGTGTGCGCGCCACCGTAGTAATAAGTGAACGGAATAACATCCTAAAGTTTCCCTTCTTTCGTACTCTTCTCGTGCCTACCTTGAGTCTTTTCAAAGACTTGATTTCTCGTACTACCTCCTTCACACTGGTTAGAAAAGGGATTGTACAACGTTATACTGACTAATATGATTTGTGTAGATGGCGATTATAAGGCGAGTTCCAACAAAACTAAGTACTCATGGAACAGGCAAAGGAAATGAGAGCTCAGAGGGAGTTCATCCGTCGTAAGATGGACTCAAAAGGTGATTTTGATGAGTACATTGATGACACAATCGTACTATGTACATATTTGCTTAGGACTAGAAGGAAAAGGCGTTCATACGACCCGACCTTCTTCAACTTTCCAATTGGAGTTATACTACAGATAATAGTCAATTCCGTCCCAGAAAAGTTTCATTCGCATTCGTAAAGGCAAGGATGCTAGAGAAGATATTACGTAAAATTCATTGCACCAATTTCTGCATCATGTAAGAGGAGTAAGGTATAAAATGAACTATATGGAAAGAGAAGCAAAAAGGAAGGTTCATAGGGAGTTGAATGCCAACCTGCAGAATAGACGAATCATGCGGTTAAGCCCTTTAGAACGCGTGATAGTAGGTGTCTGCTCCAAGATCTGGCTATAGCGGGTTGTGATGGCGAGTTGACCTGATGTGATGTATTGTAGTCATGACATTGTTATTTTAAAATATGATGAATGAAGTGCTATGAATACAAGAAAGAAAGGATATGTTTTATTAAATTATTTTTCTTGTTGGCATATTGTGGTGTTGCATGCTTATGAACTATAAGAAAATTTTAAGAGCTAGAGCAGACATTCTGTCTTCTAAAACGTGGGTGTGTTTGTCTTCACAGAAAATGGTGAATTCACAAATTCCGGGGGCTCAAGAGGAGGTTCATCACGAAGCTCATGTACCTCCGATTGGACGTAGTGGTGTCGAAGGAGCGGAGAAAATGTCGGAGAAAATGTTGGGAGAACGAGAGTCAAATGGCCCAAGAAACAGTGGGACAAAAACTAGATAGACTCATAGAGTTAATGGCAGTACCGATTCCACACATGGTTCCGCCGCACCTAGTGTCTGTCATAGCCCCGAACTGCCAGACGGCCGGGGACCGATTGCGGCGCACTACGGACCGAGTATAGAATCTCAAGCGACTGATAGGCTATGGGCAAATTTTATGAGAGAAGAGAACCACAGTACTCGGGGAAGGACCCCAAGGCCGACCCGATGGTATTCTCGATGAAGTTGAAGACTTAATGTTCACATTGGGATGCGTGGAGGCAGGCATCAACTTGGTAGCGCATCGACTAGTGGATGATGCGGGGGTGTGGTGGAGGAATTTTAGGAAGAATCGTCCCCGATGTCACCACCAATGACTTGGGAAGGGTTGAGCGGCATTCATTGAGAAATTTATGCCTGTCTGCCGCAAAGACGCGCTCGACGGAGTTTGAACAATTGAAGCAAGGTGACCGCGATGTACAAGAATATGATACACGCGATTCGTGAGGTTATCGGCATACTGACACATGTCGTCCCTACCGAAATGGATAGAGTCAAGCGATTTGTAGAGGTTTAAACCCGAACATAGCGAGAAGAAGGTGGTGGCATTAGCCAACGATCGAACTTATCTTGATTTTATATGGCTTTGAGGTAGAAAGTTTCGCTAAAGCAAAAAGAGAATATTCGCAGAAGAGATTTGGACGTCGAGATCACTTAACGAGTCAAAATCGAGCGGGGAGTTTAGTAAGGGATCTTCAGACCGAACCAATCTGGTCGATCTATTTCAAGCCTAAGGGCAAGGTTGGTCTAATTACCAAGGTAGCAAGACAAGGCCACCAACCCTAACAGGAGGTGACAAACCGATTTGTAAGATTTGTCAAAGAAAACACACTGGAGAATGTCGGCTCTTAACGAAGACATGTTATAACTGTGGAGAGTCAGGCCACTATGTCAGGGATTGCAAGAAGAGGACCCAAACTCAATCTATTCAGGGGAGGTCAGAAGCAACCACAGCTGCCTACAGGGGAAATCAGGGAAACCAACCCCGCCAGAGTCAGGGAGGTCAACAACCCAACAATTCTAATCGACGCTACGCTTTGCCCGGAGGAATGGCGAAACATCTAATGCGGTGGTCACAGGTATTTTGCTAGTCTCGAGTATTCCTGCATTTGTATTATACGATCCCGGCTCTACATTTTCATATGTGTCAATGGGCTTTGCTAAGAATTTACACGTAGAACCTTCTTATTTAAGTGAACCTTTTGAGGTTATGACACCAGTAGGGGCCTCAATTTGGGCCTCTCGGGTGGTAAATAATTTTCCATTAGAAGTGAATGGCGAGGAACAATGGTGAACCTAGTACTACTTGATATGGTAGACTTCGACGTCATTTTGGGTATGGATTGGTTGTCGGCATGTTATGCCATGTTAGATTGTCGACGAAAGATAGTGAGATTAACTTTTTCCGGAGAACCAGAAGTTGTTATAAGGGGTAGGGTTGGAATATCCTCAGTCGGTTTATTTCCTACCTTGGGCTCAAAAGTTATTGAGAAGTCACAGTGGAGTATCGTATCCGCTAATATAGTGGATACCCAAAAAGAATCCTCACGTGAATGATGTTCTATTGTTCGAAATTTTTAGGAGGTTTTCTGAAGATCTTCCAGCCTTCCTAGGATAAAGAAGTGGAGTTTGCTATAGAGTTAATTTCGTACAAGACCCATTTCTATTCCTCCATATCGAATGGCCCGGTGAATTGAGGAGTTAAAAGAACAATTGAAGGATCTTACGGATAAAGGCTTTATAAGGCCTAGTGTTTCCCTTAGGGTGCACGATCTGTTTGTGAAAAGAAAGACGGATCGCTCGAATGTGCATCGATTATCGGCGACTCAATAAGGTCACGATCAAGAACCGATACCCATTACCAAGAATCGATGATCTTTTGACCAACTTCGAGAACTAGCTATTTTTCCAAGATTGATCTCCGTCGATATCACGGTGAAAATAAATCCGGATGATATATCCAAAACGACCTTTAGAACCGATCGGCCATTATGAGTTCTTGGTTATGTCTTTTGGGTTAACGATGCCCAAAGACTTTTATGGATTTAATGAGCAGAATCTTCAAACCATTCCTAGATTTGTTCGTGATTGTGTTCATAGATGATATCCTAATCTGATAAGAGTGTTGAAGAACATGAAGAACATTTGAGGTAGTGCTTGAGTCTTGAAACAGGAGAAACTATATGCTAAATTTTCAAAGTGTGAATTTTGGTTGGAAAAGGTAGCCTTTTTGGGCCATGTTGTGTCGAGGATGGAATTATGGTAGAACCCGTAAGATAGAAGCGATGAAGCGGCCAAAACCACCACTCCGGAGGTTAGAAGTTTCTTGGGTTTGGTGGGTATTATAGAAGATTCGTAAAGGTTTTCTAGTCTTCTTTGCTTTGACCGGTGACTCAAAAGCGGTTAAGTACCGATGGTCGAAGCATGTGAGGCAAGTTTTGAAACTAAAGGAATTGTTGACTCTGCGCGATCTTAACCTTACCATCCGGACAGGAAGGGTTCACAGTCTATTGCGATGCCTCTAGAGTTGGGTTAGGATGTGTCTTGATGCAGTTTGGAAAGGTTATTGCGTATGCATTTAGACAATTGAAGATACATGAGAAGAATTACCCAACTCATGACTTAGAATTAGCTGCGGTGGTGTTTGCCTTACGAATATGGAGACATTATTTGTATGGTGTGCATGTGGATATATTTACAAATCATAAGAGTTTGCAGTACATAACCATGAAGGATTTGAATCTCAGCAAAGAAGATGGTTAGAGTTGCTTGGGATTATGACCTTAGTATTCTTTACCATCCCGAGAAAGCCAACGTGGTGGTGGCGCTCGATGGGAGATCAACGGGCGCTAGCCCATTTGGCAATACAAAAGAGGGGTATTGTTCGGGAGGTACAAAGATTGGGGAACCTCGGGGTTAGCTTAACTGAGATCGGTGAAGGTAGGGTGGTGGTACATGATGTCACGCCCGTTTTCGACCGCGACTTTCTAAAAGCGAATCTCCTGCTTAGAAAAAGAAATGTTTGAAAGTGCTTAAAATGTTAAAAAGATGTTAAAGTGCTAGAATGCTAAAAGTTTAAAAAAGGGTGCTAAGGGTGCAAAATGCTAAAGGGTGCTAAAAGTGCAAAAAGGGTGCTTAAAAGTGCTAAGGGTTCGCGGAGTCGCCACCTAATTAATTGGGTGAATTAGGACACCTAAATGTTAACTAGTTTAAAGTAACATTAACTCCATTTTAATGGTCTGCTAAACTTAATGAGATTCTGGGTAAGGGTTCTTTATTAATCTAGAGGGAAGGGGTTAGGCACCCTCTAAGATCCGCTAATTTGCGGTTGTCCTGCCAAACCTAGGGTTATTATTGCTAAGCATGCATGTTTGAAAAGTGTTTAAGTAAAAGATATAGGAAGTATTTTTGCTAACCTAAAAATGTGAGATTTGTTTTAAAATATATAAAGCTAGTTCTAGCTAAAATATGTATTATTATTATATGTGCAAAGATGATTTATGTGTTTATGAAGTGGCCCTAGCATGCAAGGTATCTATATAATAAACGGAACTAATTTTCCTATACGGATTTTTAATGATTGAGTTTATAGAATGATATTTTAATTACGTGAAGAATTATGCAGGTTAGGTTATTTAATGCAACTTTAAACAATGTATAACTAGCATAAAATAATTAAGTTAGAAGAAACGAGTTTCTAGTACCAAACTACCTCTCAATGGCAACCCAAAGCTTGAATGTCCTAAAGGTTCTGCTAGTAGGGTGATGTTAGGCAATTAATTTACAAATAATGAATAGGCAGGCATAAATTAATAAATGACTCGATGAAGGCGATGTCTTTTCGCCGGTGGTTTTGGGATTCCAACGCGGATAGAAAAATGCACATAGATGCGGGTCTTCATTTGCTGTAGCTTGTGATGAGTCTCGCCATGAGACTCTTCGTTTAGCTCCGATGCGTTTCATGTAAAAATAAAGAAAAGAAAAAAATTAGTAAATGCTCAAAAATAAACATTGACGTGAAGTTTAAATACACATGAGTCATTTAAATTCGACACCCAAAAAGGGCACAAAACAAATTTCCACTAGAGCAAATAGCCTTGAAATGTACACGGGATAAGGGAAGGCCAGGCATACACGAAAGAAAGAAGAAAGTTGACAGGCCCTGGCCAGTGGCGGCCCACACTGCTTACCCCAGGCTTCGGGCCTTAGATGCCCGACACAATGTATAGAACAGGTCCAAATATTCTAGTATAAGTCTATAAGGAGAACTCAATCCAACATGTAATGAACCCCAAACAAAAATGCTCGCATTAGTAAATAGGAATCTACCCCTAATATGTATATACTTGGATATGTTATTCCAGACATCTTGGACAGAAATGTATATCAGTGTATACTTAGGATAATGAAGGAGAAGAGTAGACAAGTATTTTGTCCAACTGATATGTGGACATATAGTAGCCTTTGCCTATATTATTCTGGTTAGCTTACTAGATCACTACAACTGATGCATAGAATTTGACACAAAACATTGAGGAATGATTAAACTGCACCCAATGCATAAAATAAACTATCCTAGACAGTATACTTTAACTAATGAGCATAGATTTTCACAATACCTTAATAGCATATTGTGAGGATCTAGATGTGACCAGAACACATTACTCTAACTTTGAACAGGGAACCACAAAGGACTATAAGGGTGGTTTTGGAGGCTATTAATTACCTAGACAAGTTTAGAGCAGAACATCTTAAAATGCACCCAGGGCCAAACAAAACTTCACGCGACATGTTTCAGCTATGAATAGATCAAAAGGAGGTCATGCTTTAGGCAAAGGGAGGCTGACTGCTGGAAGTCCAAATATATTAGTCCAATAATCCTAAATAAAACATCAATTCTAGATTCAATATGCTCGACAGTCCTCCCAATAAACAGAGGTAGCCATTATATCTTTAATATGCTTAACAATTAACTCTGTTGGATAGGAACTAATTGAATCCAAACTAGGCATGCTACACTTTAATCCGATTTACAACATCGCTCTAACATATGACGCAATTTAACATGTATAATCATTCATTTAACACATATCATACACACTACTATCAAACGAAAATTAAGCCAACAAGGGTAATGAATTTACCTTCTCCGGACAGCGACCCGGGGCAGCGTATCAAGTCGTCGATTCACTCGGAGGATTTATTGCGGCTTATGCGAAAGGGTGAAACTTCTTCAAACTTGAGGATTCCGATTATTTGCTCTAGAATGCTAACTTCGAATGATTCTTGCCTGTTTTCTCTCAATTTTTGCCTCCCTTTCAAGTGTATACAGATGGGTTTATATAGCTTCAAATTGGGTTCTAAATTAGGTAAAGTTTTAAGACGATTTTAGTCTGATTTTCGGGTAGTATATTAGGGGTATTTTAATTGCGATTATGGTACTGATTTTCGGAAGTCTGGGATTGATTTTCTTGCGACTTTGCTTCTTATTTTTGGTGCGATTTTTGTGTGAAATTATGGTAAGGATTGATTTATGGTAAAGTGAGTTGTGGTGCACGATTTGGAGGATCTTTGTGTGGGATTTATGGTAAGTTGACGATGGGTATTAATTTGGGGATGGAATATTGGTAAGTTTCGAATATGGGAGGTGTGGGGAAATCGGCTATGGGTTAATTTAGGTTTAGGGTTTGTTGGTTTAGGCGAGGGAGAGAAGGGGCTGAGAGAAAAATTAGGGGTGAGGGGGAGTGAGCTGAAGTATAATTAGGGGTAAGGGGTGTTGGGCTTTCGGGTTGGGCTGGTGAGGTGGGCTGGATTAGTTAATTAAGGTAGTTAGTTTTAATTAGGTATTTAATTAGTGTCTAATTAAATTTAAAAATTGTGATTAAATTATTTAGGTGCTTTATTAATCTAATTGTTATAAAAAAAATAAATGCGGACGTGCTATTTAATTAGTGATAATATTTTAGAATGCGGCGCTATTATTTAAAATCTTATTTATTGCAATATTTATCATTATTTAAAATAAGTTATGAAATTGCTTTGCGTATTAATAAATGCGGCTATGCTACTTGACACGACGTCATTGCTAAATTATTTATTTTATGTATGACAGGGCTTAAAATTAATAAATGCGGGCGCGAGACTCCAAGTGCTTAGTACTCTACGTAAAATGCGGTGCCATTATTAAATTGCGTATTTATGTCTGTATTTAATGTTTTTATCACGCATTTTATTATAAAAATCATAAAATTATTTTTACAAAATTAGTCTAATTTTATAGTTAATGACCGACGAGGGTCAAAATCGTGTCAATACCGCCCTCTTTGTATGGAGATGATGGAAGAATCTTCTGACAAAGACGCTGACTCAGCCAATTTTGTCTCGATCTTCGCATTGCAAAAATGTTAGGCGGTAGACAAGGCGCCGACGCAAAAAATCAAAATCTGTCCCAGTGTCGAGTTATGACGACACTGGGTTACCATGGTCGAAACACCAGGGCGGGCTAACGCGGACTCAAAGCTGTCCCAGTGTCGAGTTATGACGACACTGGGCTACCATGGTCAAAACACCAGGGCGGGCTGACGCAGACTCAAAATTTATCCCAGTGTAGAGTTATGATGACACTGGGCTATGGTGCAAAAAGTAAAAGAAAATAACTGGCTTGAACCTGGGGTGTACCGCTATGGCTTATGGTGCCGGGTTCTATGGTGATGCGGAACGGGTGGACCGACGCTTGAGGCCGCTTCTGCCATTCGTTGGGAAGGTTGGCCCCCCAACAAATTGCCCCGGTTCGCTGTAAGAGAAAATCCACGTTGTGCTCATGCTCCTGCATGCTAAGACTTAAACAAACGGTTAGTGCATAACTGTTAAGGCAAAATGATGATGCATAATTTTAAAAGTAAAGTGACTGTGAGTAGAGAATGTTATCTTGCAAAAATGCGATGCCTGTTGTGTTGATGCGATGCTGCAAACGTTGTGGCTGGCCTCGCACGCACGCGTCGCGATAGTGAACGCGGATATGTCGCCCTTTGCAATCGCCCTCGTAGACTAAAGCTCAAGAAAGAGTTAGTGCATAATCGCTAAGACGAATAATAAAGCATGAGTAAGAAATGCAATTTCGGTAGTATAGAAATCGCCCTCGCGTGGACGTGATATCTTGATGATGGCGTCGTTTTGAGTTTGTTGTCTTGATAGCGCCGCCGCTCGGACGTGTTCTGCCGGGCGTCGCTGCATGGACTTCCGCGGCCGATAACGCCATTGCTCGGACGTATTGCCGCCGCATCGCTGCGTGGACTTGCCGCGGCCGATAACGCCATTGCTCGACGTGTTCTTCCGGGCGTCATCGCGTGGACTTGCCTTTGCCGATAACGCCATTGCTCGGACGTATTCCGCCGGGCGCCATTGCGTGGACTTGCTTGCCGATAACGCCATTGCTGGACGTATTGCCGCCGGGCGTCGCGTGGACTTGCCGATCACGCCGTTATCCGACGGCGTCGCCGCCGGGCGCCGTGCGTGGACTTGCCGATCACGCCGTTGTTCGACGCGGCGGCCGCCGGGCGCCGTTGCGTGGACTTGCCGCTCACGCCGTTCCGGACGTGTTGCGCGCGCGCCGTTGCGTGGACTTCTGCGGCCGATAACGCTATCGCTCGGACGTATTGCCGCTTCCCGTATAATAAATGCTCCTGCAAGCTAAGTTTGAGAAAAATTAGTGTATACCTGTTTAAATGAGATGATAAATACATATGAGACGTGCAATTCTATAGGTAGAGATGTCATCCCTGATACGCCTGATGAATACTGAGATGTTGTCCTTGCACGGACATGCTAAACGCTGCAACTGACGAATTGTCATGATGCCTTTGCCGCGCGCGTTGGTTGCAAATTTGACTTTGTGCCCGAGTTGATGCGCTAGGTTTTGTTGCGGAACTTTGACTGCTGATTGTTGATGCCCCTTTCTGCTGCTGCTGCTTTTGCTGCGGACTTTGGATTGTTGTCATCCTCTGCCTTTGCTGCTTTTTGCTGCTTCTGCTAATACGAAGAAACTTTTTGCCGTATTTTCTGCTTCGGCTATTGCACTTTCTGCTTCTGTTAATATGAAAAGACCTGCGCTCAAAGAAAATTTGTGAGTTTTGGGGGGGGTCGATTCGTATTTGACTTCGCCGCCTTGTTCCTTGACATCTGCGTGCCTGGCCTGTTTGGACTTACAATCCCTGTCTGGTTTCCTACATCGTCCCAGTTTTGAAAAGGGTGTCTGGCCTAAAGTGGGTCTCAATGTAGTTGCTTGTATGTTATGTGTATTCTTGTTATTTTCAGAACGAAGGGAAGGTTTCCTAATGGTGTGACCGAAGCCGATTTAGGCCGCCTACGTATCCCCATGAGGGAATCAGGTCATGACGTAGTTCATTACAAGCAAATTTTGGGGTGAAATTAAAATTTCTAAACGCGACCGAGGTGTGGCCGCCACGATCCGCCAAGGGAATCAGGTCGAACGTAGTTCATTACAAGCAAAACAAAAGAAAACATTATTAAAGCTTAAATATGAGTTTTAAATTATTCTGCTAAACTAAATTGCTTTTTCTTATCCGGGCTCTAGGCGACTGTAACGCGGTGCAAATCCAACCAATACGCCTTCATGCTCGTGATCGTGGATGGCCGGGTCTTCATGCTCGCTACCGATCTCCTTCTTTGGCTTCGCGCGCGACGCTGATAAACGACCGATTCGAGGCGGAACGGGCATAGGCAGTGGAGTGTATTCCTCATCTAAGGTTATCAGTGCACATCGACGCGCCGTGGTTTGGCAAGGGGTTATCGTGCACATTCGGGGCGTGATCCTTTAGCCGAATTACCCCTTCTCCGATCGCCGATTCTCGTCCCCGGCGGAGTGGCAACCTTCAGTCATGTCCCGGCTATCGGAGCGATACGCAGCCGCTTGTTCTCATCATACCATCTGGGATAGTGGCCTGAATCCTTCCCGAATTGGTCGATTAGGCTCACCGCAACCTTTCATATATTCGAGGTATGGGTTCAAATGGGTGCGAACTTTGGGTGGTTTTCCTTCAAAATTCTTATTCGTCCGCGCATTGGGTGCTCTATTTTGTTGGCGGGCTTGATGGGTGGATCTATGCGGGGCGTGATAAACGTGTTTGGGAAGCGTTATATATAGCCGTGTGTGGTAGTTGTGGTAGTATGATGGGTTTGGTATGTTATGAATGCTTCGTTTGCGTTTTGTACAAACATGGAAGGAAACCGCTTTTTCTTCCTTTGTGAAGTACTCGAGTGTCCCCGATCGATCGCCTTATTAGTTGCGTAATGCCGCGGATTTGTAATCCTACCGCTTTAATACCTTCTTCTACGGTCGCCATTCTAACAACTTCCGCAAAATTCCGCCCAATGACGCTTATCATTCGCCATGAGGTCAGCGCCCTTCAAAGATTGTAGACGAATAGTGTGGTCATCTCACTCTCCACCACGGGTGGTCAGATTGCCGCTTCAACGCCACCTCACGGCGTATTCTCTGAACGTTGTCGTAGGCTTTTTCTACATCTTCATTAAATAGAACCTGTCCACAACGGTTTCTGTGTTGAACTCAACCGCCCACAAAAATTTGGGCCAATATATTCCAAATATGCCATTTCCGCGATCTCGCCGTATACCAATCTAGTCTCACGGTCAAGCTCCGAATGAACAACTTCATAATGACTGCTGGGTTCTTCCCTACCCCGATTAGCTTGTCGCAATACGACCTCAAGTGTGCACGGGGGTTCCCTTTCCCATCAAATAGTTCAAACTTCGGCACCTTGTACCCCACAGGCAGCTCCACGTCTGGATGCATGCAAAGGTCCTCGTAGTCTAGTCCTTCGTGACCTTTATCCGATCGCATGCCCCGAACTGCTTCTTTCAAACTATGAATTTCTTTGGCCACGTCCTCGTCCATTTTGGCTCGGACTTCCCTCTCCATTTCTTCGTAATGATCCACTTCGCGTGAAGCACGGACGGTAAAAGTGGGTTTCGCTGCATGTTAGCAGTTCGAGTTGTTTATCGGGCCGTAATGGGTATGGTGCGCGGGTATTGGTGGCACGCGATTAGGGCTGATGTGGTGAAGTAAGTAGCGGGGCCGAGGTACACGGGTAGTAGGAGGATCATTTTGAAGGTGGGGTTGAGGATTGGCCGGGCGCGGGCGCTTGGTCGCAATCGCGGTCTTTGTGGGAATTTTGGGAGATATGTCGCGGAGGTCGCCTGGGATGGTTTAAAAGGTAGTGGCCCTTTGCTCGCATGTGGGTATTCAAACTAATGGATAGGTTGGTCGATTCCGTAGCCTCTCCATCTCAACCCGCATATCGCCAATTTGTCAGAAGCGCAATACATTCTTCCCGATCGTGACATTCCTTCCTTCAAGGTTCTGCTTCAATGACAGAATAATTCCCAAACCATTTGGCTCGACGCCGAGCTACCATATCATCATTTCTTGCCTTCGACTCAGTAAAGTGTGGATGCTCCGACATTGTTGAGTCAAATACGAACCGACCTTTGGGGAAGATGATAAATCTTTCTAAAAAATGCAACAAACGGTGTTAGCATAAAGCACGTAATTTGCAGGTATGTAGCAAATATATTGCACATAGTACATTCAAACGCTTAACACGCAGGGACCTCTTTACGCCGCAGGTAAGAACGCCACATACGCGAGGTCATGATGGATTTGTGCGAGCCGCCCAATCAGAATGCTTTTGTTGGAAATGGCGACCAAATGACGGCACTTTTTCCAATTTCAGCATGACATGATTAGGTTTGGATTTGTCTATCACTGCCACGCTACACATAATATGCTGGTTGGTCGTTGGGTTGAGAAACCCGTCGACAAGTTTGGTGTCTTCCTAATTGCGGTGTCGATGCCAAGGACCGATCCACCTAAGGTAAATGCATGCATGCCCTAAAATAAGGGTGGTATAGCTCTATCTTAAGTTTCTAAGATTTGGCTTTTCTGGACGCAAGGTTCCCGAGCGGACAACTCGAGTGAGAAGGCTACGCGACCACCGGTTGGACCGGATTCTCCGCGCAAAATACCAACTCTCTTAAATGTGGGTGTTTGAAAGAAATTTGCAGGTGCGCAAAGCACACCCGCGTGTGAGTGTGTGATTGTGTGAATTTTCCAGAGCGGAAGAAATATGAGCGGAATGTCAGTTTAAGGAAAGCAGTAAAGCAAATAGCAATCAAAATGAATAAAGCAAAATACAACACGCAAAAATTTAAATGCAAAAGTAATGCCAAATAATAACCCTAGATCTGTTGTGGTTAAGAACCTAAAATCCCCAGTGGAGTCGCCATTTCTGTCACGCCCGTTTTCGACCGCGACTTTCTAAAAGCGAATCTCCTGCTTAGAAAAAGAAATGTTTGAAAGTGCTTAAAATGTTAAAAAGATGTTAAAGTGCTAGAATGCTAAAAGTTTAAAAAAGGGTACTAAGGGTGCAAAATGCTAAAGGGTGCTAAAAGTGCAAAAAAGGTGCTTAAAAGTGCTAAGGGTTCGCGGAGTCGCCACCTAATTAATTGGGTGAATTAGGACACCTAAATGTTAACTAGTTTAAAGTAACATTAACTCCATTTTAATGGTCTGCTAAACTTAATGAGATTCTGGGTAAGGGTTCTTTATTAATCTAGAGGGAAGGGGTTAGGCACCCTCTAAGATCCGCTAATTTGCGGTTGTCCTGCCAAACCTAGGGTTATTATTGCTAAGCATGCATGTTTGAAAAGTGTTTAAGTAAAAGATATAGGAAGTATTTTTGCTAACCTAAAAATGTGAGATTTGTTTTAAAATATATAAAGCTAGTTCTAGCTAAAATATGTATTATTATTATATGTGCAAAGATGATTTATGTGTTTATGAAGTGGCCCTAGCATGCAAGGTATCTATATAATAAACGGAACTAATTTTCCTATACGGATTTTTAATAATTGAGTTTATAGAATGATATTTTAATTACGTGAAGAATTATGCAGGTTAGGTTATTTAATGCAACTTTAAACAATGTATAACTAGCATAAAATAATTAAGTTAGAAGAAACGAGTTTCTAGTACCAAACTACCTCTCAATGGCAACCCGAAGCTTGAATGTCCTAAAGGTTCTGCTAGTAGGGTGATGTTAGGCAATTAATTTACAAATAATGAATAGGCAGGCATAAATTAATAAATGACTCGATGAAGGCGATGTCTTTTCGCCGGTGGTTTTGGGATTCCAACGCGGATAGAAAAATGCACATAGATGCGGGTCTTCATTTGCTGTAGCTTGTGATGAGTCTCGCCATGAGACTCTTCGTTTAGCTCCGATGTGTTTCATGTAAAAATAAAGAAAAGAAAAAATTAGTAAATGCTCAAAAATAAACATTGACGTGAAGTTTAAATACACATGAATCATTTAAATTCGACACCCAAAAAGGGCACAAAACAAATTTCCACTAGAGCAAATAGCCTTGAAATGTGCACGGGATAAGGGAAGGCCAGGCATACACGAAAGAAAGAAGAAAGTTGACAGGCCCTGGCCAGTGGCGGCCCACACTGCTTACCCCAGGCTTCGGGCCTTAGATGCCCGACACAATGTATAGAACAGGTCCAAATATTCTAGTATAAGAATATAAGGAGAACTCAATCCAACATGTAATGAACCCCAAACAAAAATGCTCGCATTAGTAAATAGGAATCTACCCCTAATATGTATATACTTGGATATATTATTCCAGACATCTTGGACAGAAATGTATATCAGTGTATACTTAGGATAATGAAAGAGAAGAGTAGACAAGTATTTTGTCCAACTGATATGTGGACATATAGTAGCCTTTGCCTATATTATTCTGGTTAGCTTACTAGATCACTACAACTGATGCATAGAATTTGACACAAAACATTGAGGAATGATTAAACTGCACCCAATGCATAAAATAAACTATCCTGCATAAGATACTTTAACTAATGAGCATAGATTTTCACAATACCTTAATAGCATATTGTGAGGATCTAGATGTGACCAGAACACATTACTCTAACTTTGAACAGGGAACCACAAAGGACTATAAGGGTGGTTTTGGAGGCTATTAATTACCTAGACAAGTTTAGAGCAGAACATTTTAAAATGCACCCAGGGCCAAACAAAACTTCACGCGACATGTTTCAGCTATGAATAGATCAAAAGGAGGTCATGCTTTAGGCAAAGGGAGGCTGACTGCTGGAAGTCCAAATATATTAGTCCAATAATCCTAAATAAAACATCAATTCTAGATTCAATATGCTCGACAGTCCTCCCAATAAACAGAGGTAGCCATTATATCTTTAATATGCTTAACAATTAACTCATGGATAGGAACTAATTGAATCCAAACTAGGCATGCTACACTTTAATCCGATTTACAACATCGCTCTAACATATGACGCAATTTAACATGTATAATCATTCATTTAACACATATCATACACACTACTATCAAACGAAAATTAAGCCAACAAGGGTAATGAATTTACCTTCTCCGGACAGCGACCCGGGGCAGCGTATCAAGTCGTCGATTCACTCGGAGGATTTATTGCGGCTTATGCGAAAGGGTGAAACTTCTCCAAACTTGAGGATTCCGATTATTTGCTCTAGAATGCTAACTTCGAATGATTCTTGCCTGTTTTCTCTCAATTTTTGCCTCCCTTTCAAGTGTATACAGATGGGTTTATATAGCTTCAAATTGGGTTCTAAATTAGGTAAAGTTTTAAGACGATTTTAGTCTGATTTTCGGGTAGTATATTAGGGGTATTTTAATTGCGATTATGGTACTGATTTTCTGAAGTCTGGGATTGATTTTCTTGCGACTTTGCTGCTTATTTTTTGTGCGATTTTTGTGTGAAATTATGGTAAGGATTGATTTATGGTAAAGTGAGTTGTGGTGCACGATTTGGAGGATCTTTGTGTGGGATTTATGGTAAGTTGACGATGGGTATTAATTTGGGGATGGAATATTGGTAAGTTTCGAATATGGGAGGTGTGGGGAAATCGGCTATGGGTTAATTTAGGTTTAGGGTTTGTTGGTTTAGGCGAGGGAGGGGTGAGAAAAATTAGGGGTGAGGAGTGACAAGTATAATTAGGGGTAAGGGTGTTGGGCTTTCGGTCAATGGTGAGGTAATGGATTAGTTAATTAAGGTAGTTAGTTTTAATTAGGTATTTAATTAGTGTCTAATTAAATTTAAAAATTGTGATTAAATTATTTAGGTGCTTTATTAATCTAATTGTTATAAAAAAAATAAATGCGGACGTGCTATTTAATTAGTGATTAATATTTTAGAATGCGGCGCTATTATTTAAAATCTTATTTATTGCAATATTTATCATTATTTAAAATAAGTTATGAAATTGCTTTGCGTATTAATAAATGCGGCTATGCTACTTGACACGACGTCATTGCTAAATTATTTATTTTATGTATGACAGGGCTTAAAATTAATAAATGCGGGCGCGAGACTCCAAGTGCTTAGTACTCTACGTAAAATGCGGTGCCATTATTAAATTGCGTATTTATGTCTGTATTTAATGTTTTTATCGCTGCATTTTATTATAAAAAATCATAAAAATTATTTTTACAAAATTAGTCTAATTTTATAGTTAATGACTGGACGGGAGGGTCAAAATTGGGTGTCAACACATGATACCTCGCAGTCTGCCTTAGCTTCAGAAATAAAAGAAAGTCAGTTTGAGGATACGGAGTTTGTTGGATTTCGGGAGAGGATCCAACAGGGAAAACCTTCACAGTTTACATTGGGAGATAATGACGGAACCCTTCGGTATAAGGGTAGGTTATGTGTTCCTAAGGTAAAGGATCTAAGGAGGAAGATCTTAGAGGAGGGTCACAACACAAGATATTCCATTTATCCAGGGTCAACAAAAATGTATCAGGACCTCAAGGCAAATTACTGGTGGGATGGGATGAAGAAAGACGTTGCGGAGTTTGTCGGGAGGTGTCTTATATGTCAGCAGGTGAAAGCTGAACATCAAAACTCCGCGGATTACTTCAGACATTGGAGTCCCATGTGGAAATGGGAGCGATTCATATGGATTTTGTAACTGATACAGAAAACTCGAGAAGGTATGATTCTATTTGGGTGATTGTTGATCGACTTACAAAGTCAGCCCATTTCTTCTGGGTCAAGACTACGTATCGCGCACCACAAGACACAGATTTATTTGAGGAGATTGTGCGGTTACACGGATTCCCACAAATTATTTGAGATAGGGGTTCCCTATTCACCTCACACTTTTGGCAAAGTTTCCAGCGGTCTCGGGACAAAAGTTAAGTTAAGCACGGCTTTCCACCCATGACAGATAGGCAAGGTGGCGAACAATTCAAACACTTGAGGACATGTTGCGATCTTGTGTTAGATTTTCGGGAAGTGGTTGGACCATCTATGTCTAATTGAGTTCGCCACAACAATAGTTTTCACTCTAGCATACAAATGGCCGTTTGAAGCATTATATGGGCGAAAATGTAGGTCTCCACTTGGATGGTTCGAGGTGGGTTAGACGCTTGTGTTCGGACTGAAGTCATTCAAGAAACAAATGATAAGGTACAGATGATTCGGGAGCGGATCAAAACAGCTCATAGTCGTCATAAGTCCTATGCGGATCATCGGAAAAGAGATCTTGAATTCCAAGAGGGGGAGAAAGTATTTTTAAAAGTGTCCCCAATGAAGGGAGTGATGCGCTTTGGTAAGAAAGAGAAATTGATCCCAAGGTTTATTGGGCCATATGAGATCTTGCGAAGAGTGGGGAATGTGGCTTACGAATTAGCACTTCCACAGAAAGCCGGGCGGTCATCCGATATTTCATGTGTCAATGTTACGAAAATACTTGCACGATCCAAGTCACGTCATCCTTCTCCAGGAGATAATTCTTAATGAGGAGCTTCAATATGAAGAAGTTCCGGTGGAAGTACTTGATAGGAAGGTTAAGCGCCTTAGGAATAAAGATATTGCTTCCGTGAAGGTCCTATGGAGGAACCACTCCACCGAGGAAGCCACCTGGGAAGCGGAAGAGGCGATGAAAGTCAAATATCCGTTCCTATTTGACTAAGGTAATAAAAAAAAATGCATTACATAGTACTTCATATGTGTGTCATTTGCGTGTCTTTATGCATGTGTTACAACCTTATTCTCATTCGAGGACGAATGCTTCTTAAGGAAGGGAGAATGTGAAGCCCCAAATTTGTTACAATAACAATAAACATTATTGGGTCTATGTGATTATGTTACGACCTTATTCACATTCGAGGACGAATGTTGTTTAAGGAGGAGAGAATGTAAAATCCGGAAAAAAAAAAAATAATATATAGTTGTGGTTGAGTTAATGAATATATATATATATATATATATATATATATATAGAAGAAAACAAAGAATAAATTGCATGGGATAGATTTAGTGTTAAAGTTGGATAAAATAGATAGATAAAATGAAAATAAGAAAACAACAACAAAAAAAAAAAAGAAACAAAAAAAAAAAAAAAATAAAAATAAAGATGCAGATATGAGATATGCACGTCCTTCCTTACCCTTTCCCCTTTTCATTTCCTTCAATCTTTTGGTTTTTCACCTCCCATAGGTTATAGAAAACTCCTCCATTTATACATTGTATTTACACACAAACAAAGTACATAACATAAAGGTTAGAAAATCAGAAAAAAAACAAGTGAACAAGAAGGAAAAAAATCAAGAAAATATCAAGGGAGGAAGGAGAACAAGAAAATTAGGGAACACTAAGGAGCAAGGGTGGTTGTAGCAACCGAACCACAATCTTTTTCACACTTACAAGGTGAGTTTTCTCACTCAGAAATTCTTGGTAACATCTTTTATTTTTAGTTCAATACATGTTGGAATAAGAAATGAGTGTTGAAAAGAAATATTGAACTTTTGATTGTGTAGACAACTAGTTGCGTCATGAACTTTACGAACAGTTCTCACTGAGTTATAATTTTTAGAATTTGATGAAATTCGGAAGAATTGTACACCTCTCTAATATGATCATATAGAACCAAAAATGAGGTAAAATGGACATACGGTTTGAAAGTTATCATAGTTCAAAGTTCCTGCCTTAGATTTGGTCGAAATTCGGAAAGGCATAATTACGGACTGTTTTTATTGAGTTTTACTTATTAGAATTATATGAAAATTTACATGGTTGTAAATCTCTCTGTTACGGACAGATATATATAAATATTTATTAAAACGGACTTACGAGTTGAGAGTTATTGTAGTTTGAAGTTGCTGCCTCGGATTCGTCGGAATCCAGAAGGACAGGACGTTGAAACGCAAAACTGTACTAATCTGTGGGGAATATGAAAATTGTTTCTAAATGAAAGTTCTAGATCTCTTTGTTGTGGACATTTTGAGACCTTACGGGGGTCTATACGACTTACGGATTGAGAGTTATCGTTGTTTACAGTTTCTGCCTCGGATCTATCGAGATCCAGGAAGGGCAGCGAATAAAAGTGTAAAACTGTACCAAATGGTACAGAATATGAAAGAATGGTTCACATGGAGACGTGTAGCTCTCTGTTCTCGTCGTTTTGAGAATTTATGGGGATTGAACGGGTTTACAGATTAGGAGTTATGACTATTATAAGATTGGGTGCTGTTTAATAAAAATTCTGCCGAAACAAATTTCATGTGGCTGTTTTGAGGATAAATTTGTGTTAGTTACCCAAAGTAGTTTTAAATGAAATTTGGTACAGTGAAAGATCCCCGTCTTACCTTAGTTTCCGCTTGAGAAACACCTTAGTTGGAGTTATGGTTAAAAAGTTATAATCGTTACAAGTATGAATGACAGAATGTTAGAAAAGAGAATAGTATTTATTTGATCTTCTGAAAAATATGAAAAGTGAATACGTGTTCACATAAATATATAAATATATAATGGATCGGGTTGCACGCCGCAACAAAACGTAAAGTGAATACGCTTTCACAAATACGTAAACATAATGGATCGGGTTGCACGCCGCAACAAAACGTAAAGTGAATATATGCTCACAAATACATAAATATAATGGCCTGCTGACGCCGCAACAAAACGTAAAGTGAATACGCGTTCACAAATACGTAAATATAATGGATCGGGTTGCACGCCGCAACAAAACGTAAAGTGAAAACACGTTCACAAATACTAAAAAATAATGGATAGGGTTGCACGACGCAAAAAAAATTAAAGAGAAAACACGTACACAAAAACGTAAACATAATGCATCGGGTTGCACTCTGCAACAAAACGTAAAGTGAATACGTGTTCACAAATACGTAAATATAATGGATCGGGTTGCACGCCGCAACAAATATGAAAGATGAATACATGTTCACCTATATATAAATATGAAAAGTGAATACGCGTTCACAAATATATAAATGTAATAAACATGTGGAAATGCAGGAATGTCTTAACGTATAATACGAGATAAAACGGTGTTAGTTAAACCGAGAATTTCCTATGAGGAGTTGTTGCATATTTAAAAATGTTGTAACTCGATATGTTTTTGCAATATGCTTATTACGTTATAATGTGATTGCACTTGGAATATTGTGGTGTTACTTTGAATCAGTGGTAGTTTCACCAAATTTGGATGGTAGGGTGACTCTTTATTTAACATGTTTCAGAAAGCGTGATAGGAAAGGCTCCACGCCAAGGCTAGCGATCGTCCAGCCTTCTTGTCATACCAAGTCCATCGCTTCGCTTGGTACTCGCCAGTTCGTAATGCCGCCCAGTGTCTCGAAATGCCCGTGGAATGGTCTCCCTTCCAACTTAGAATAATATTTGTCAGTATGTCTATGTAGAAACAATATTTGCACGAGTATGGGCTCGCGTTATATTTTCAATAAAGTCATAAACAAATTTCTTTATTGTTATTTTTATTAATAGCTCCGTATTTGAATATAAGTTTAAATTTCTAAATAAAGAGAATTAAATGGTGCTCCTGGTGGAAAATAATTGTCCAGGTGCCATCACGCCCTAAGTAAAGACTTAGGAAAATTTGGGGCGTGACAACATATCGATGAACCCTGTCTGCCATGTCTGCTACAATGGTGTGCGCATACCTGGCCAAGGAGTCAAACTCCAGGCTGTACTCTCTGATAGTCCTTCCGTCCTGCCTCAAGGTCAAGAATCTATCTACGCGGGCTCTCCTCATCTCAGGAGGCAAGAAGTGATCCAGAAAGCCTCGTGAACTCCTCCCAAACACCGGGAGAGCATCCTCACCTCTCGTCAACACCCATGACTCAAACCAGTTCAACGCAATATCGCGTAACCGGTAAGAAGCTAACACTACGGACTCCGTCTCCCAGGCCGTAAGCACCTGCGTAGTCCGCCGCACCTGTCGAATAAACTCTTGAGGATCCTCCTCAGACCTCGAACCATAGAACTCGGGTGGATCACAACTCAGAAAGTCCTGAATCCTTAAATCCGGCCTGGGTTAGCCACCGCCGGGCGTGCGCCGCCACGATGCTAGTCAACAACCCGACCGTTTCTCCGTAATCCCTATACTCGCCTCGCCGTGGAACCGAGGCTCGGGCACGAACCTCTCGAGCCACCGCCGCCGGCCTTTCTAATACCGCCAGAATAACTCGCCGACCCGCCATCGCCTCGGGCATAGTCCGTGCTCGAGTCTCGTAACTCTCAGGCTACTAGCGCCTCGCCGCCGCTTTGCCCTTCGCTAGCGGTCGCTTCCGCGAGGCATAATCACACAAGGATAGGTCGAGAGGACTCAACCTACTATGACTTTCATCGCACGATCTCAAAGAGAGAAGAATGGAAACCAATCATAAATGTCTCGCAACCTCCGATTATAGATGTGGTGCACAACACACCGATAATCAAGACTCTACTAGACACTGCCTCAGACACTTTCCGAGGACTAATCGCTTCGATACCACTTTTGTCACGACCCGACTCGGTCGCGATCGTGCCCTATCGGCACCCCGTCAGTACACATCGAGAATAGCAATGAACATACATAATACAAAAATCAGATAAGGTAAACATCACTAGCAAGTCGATGCGCCGTCTTTCATAAAATAACTTAATCGAATGTGAAACAGTACAACTGGTTCTTACAGCCCAAACAACAAAAGTGACTACGCACTTAGGAATAACAATCGTATGACAGGGCCCCGCCATACCCCCTGAATGTACAAAAGTCTATAACCTCAGGGAATCATACCAAAAAGACAAAGCCTCCGGAGGGATGGAGCTTTCCAGGAAATGAACAGTGATCCTAAGAGTGCGGACCAGCAAGCTACGTATCTCGACTGTGGCATTAACGCACTTCGGGCGAGGTCGATAACAGTACCAAGTATGTGAAATCAAAATATCAGTAATGAAATCATAAGTCCGAAAATAAGTCGGGTCAGATGAAATCAACTTACCTTTTATCAGGCCTTACTAACAATGAGTAACAAACATATATATAATCGCATAAAATAGGAGGCTCGTGATCAAAACAGGTCCTCGCCTGTAGTATCAATAAGCAATCCTACTCCGGGACTATTTCACCCGCACGGGTCCCGTGGACCCGCACGAGGTATTCCTCGCATAGTCGTACTACCGCACGGGACTATTTCACCCGCATAAGCCCATAAGGACTCGCATGAGGTATTCCTCGCATCGTGGGTAGCAAGTCCACGGAACAGGTGGTATAACGATCTTGGGGACTTACCCCTCAGATATACTCTAACCCTGAAACAGATGGTATAACGATCTTGGGGACTTTTTACCCCACAGATATACTCTTACACTGGAGCAGATGGTATAACGATCTTGGGTCAGACTCGCCGGATATACTCTTACACCGAGCGGATGGTATAACGATCTTGGGGCTTGCCCCTCAGATATACTCTTACACTGGTGCAGATGGTATAACGATCTTGGGCCTGCCCCTTAGATATACTCTTACACTGGAGAAGGTGGTATGACGATCTTGGGGCTTGCCTCGCATACTCTACCGCGAGAAGGTGGTATAACGATCTTGGGGCTTGCCCTCGATATACTCTTACCCTAGTCAAATCACATCATATCATAATCATAAATAAGTTAAGAAAACTTATAACTTCTTATTAGTCTTGTTCATATACCCTCTCATTTTAGTATACTTAAGGCACTTAATCATATCTTTAATAAAAGAACACCGGGAATTTAACCCAAGTACTACATGCTTCAATTCCTTTAAAAAGTGACTCTTTTTCATACATAAAACCTTTGGGCAATTGATGCCTAAAGATCAATTTGCCTTTCATAAATCAAATCATTTGTCCTTGCTTATCTTACTTAGAGTAAATCTCTTCTTGTTAACCTTTCATAAAGCTAATATAACTAATTTCCCATAAAGCCGTTATACTATCTTTATACTTTAGAAATTAAGACCTTCTTATCTTTTCATAAGGCCGTTATAACTAACTTCTCATAAAGCCGTTATAACTCCTTATAAACCAGTTTGTTCTTTTACTAACCAAGAGACTTATACTTCAAACAAATCTACACAACTTTCAAAAAATACTTCAAACCTCTTATCTTTAGAATAATTCAATACTCAATACTTTCACACCAAGTACTCTTTACTTTTGTAAAATCATACTTTTCCCTTAACCAAGGGAACTTATACTTCTTAAAACAAAACAAGTCTTTATTTATACTTAAACAAGTAAGAATACTAAATCTTGTACGTCTACCGTACTACATAGATACAAATACTCATGCTCAAAAGATAGGAAAACTTCACATACCTTTTTGATCAATCCACTTGCTAAGTCCAAACTACCGCAAGTAATATGTCAACCTAAAATAACCATGATACGTTTATTAACCTCTAATTTCAATGTAGAATAATCTAAACTCAAAGCCACTAAATTCTATGGAAAATTGGGCAGCATTTCCTTTGTTTCTACATACTTTGCCACCTTTCACAAGGCCGAATTTATCATCCAAACGCCACATTTAAGGCTCAACAATCCAACATTTCAAAGGGGATTACACACCTAAACTTGGGTGTGTAAAATTCTGTCCCATAAGGTACAACAATTCACTTAACAATTCTAAGGTAGTTTTTAGGCTACAACAGGCTCATTATATCTTCTTAACCAATTCTTTCACATTCAAACCATAGTTCTTACATGCAATGAGTCTAAGAGCATTATTTACTACCACAAGTTCTTTCTTCTTAACATGCAACACTAAAAACTAATTATAAAGGAGGAACCATTACCTTAGAGCTTTAGCCAAATTTATTCCAACAATTTTGCTAGCCTCCTTTCCAAGAATACCACCACAACCACCTTCACAAGCTAGCCACAAGTTTCCTTCTGCCTTTACTTTCAGATTTCTCCTAAGGCTAAAATATCTCTTGGAATTTTAGAGAAGTGAGCTTAAGCTTTAGAGAGAGAGAATTGGAAGATGACCAAGTCTTCAAGACTTGGTCAATATATCGCATGCAAGAAATCAGATGTGGGGACACTTGTCACCCTCCCAAGGTCTTTTAAAAGAAAAATCGACTTTTCTAAGTTTTTCCGCCTGCATCCCGCCTTCGCTGAAACCTCCGCACTTCAACTTTCGCGCGCCCCGCTTGCCCTGGCGCCGCGGCTCTGCAACTTCAGCGACCCCTCATTACTTTCGGCGCCGCGGCCCTCGTGATCCGCGCCGCGCCTGCCGCTTTGTCCGAAACACATTGTCCGATCACAAGACCGAACTTGTAACTCTCATAACTTTCTACTCCGACGTCCTATCGACGAACGGTTGGTTGCGTTGGAATCTAGACTCCACGAACTATGCCCTAGGCCCTTGAAACACTTAGGAACTCTCAATGTACCGGGTCATAACCCGCCTCAAAGTTTGACTAAAACCCGACCGGAACAATCCGTCAACCTATCCTTAGAAAATTTTAAGTCTTACCCCCTTTCGTACGCTCTCAAACGCATGACCTGAACTACGGGGTGTAACATTTTGAGCATGGGGAATAAATGTCATATTCACCATCTTGATGTGAAGAATACTTTCTTACATGCGTATTTGAAAGAAACCATTTATATGTATCAATCGCCTGGATTTGTGCATACGGAGGCTCCCCAACATTTTTGTCGTCTTCGTAAGTCGCTATATAGGTTGAAACAAGCCCCCGGGGCTTGGTATGAGCGGTTTACTACATACATCATACATATCGAATACGTGTGCAGTAGAAGTGATCATTCATTATTCATCAAGGTACTGACACCGCTTACCTTTTGTTATATGTGAATGATATTGTTCTGACGGCTTCTTCAGATGACCCTAAGCACGATATTATTGCTCTACTCAAGTCTGAATTTGCGATGACTGACTTGGGTTAGCTGAGTTACTCTTTGGGGATATCAGTGACCCGATCACCGCAGTCCATTCTTCTTGTGTCAGCGTAAGTATGCAGAAGAGATTGTTTACATGGCCAAAATGGTGAACTGCAAGATCATGCCCACTTCTATCGACTCTAAATCGAAACTCAGTGCAGATGACGGGGATCCAGTCTTCGATCCTTCTCTTTATAAGAGTCTCGCCGGTGCCCTTCAGTACTTTACATTCACCAGACCCAACATTGCCTATGTCGTGCAGCAGGTGTTCTTGTTCATGCACGCTCCTAGAGAGCCTCACTTTACTGCTCTTAAGCGTATCATTCAGTACGTTAAATGTACTCTTGACTATGGGCTCCATATCTACCAATCCGCATTGACTCGGTTGTTATCATAACCCCGATTGGGTAGGTTGTCCAAATACATGTCGCTCCACTTCCGGATATTGTGTATTTTTTGGGATAACATTATTTCGTGGTCTGCCAAACGACAGGTCACTCTCTCTCGTTCGAGTGCAGAATATAGAGGCGTTACGAACATCGTTGCCGAGTTGTGTTGGCTTCGAAACCTACTTCTTGAGCTTCAGTGTCCCTTACGTAAGGTATCTTTGGTCTACTGTGACAACATATCTGCCGTCTACTTGTCTCATAACCCGGTTCAACATCAGCGACCAATTTGTACGTGAGAAGGTTGTCATAGGTCATGTTAGGGTGTTGCATGTTCCATCTTCCTATCAGCACGCAGATATATTCACTAAGGAACTTCCTCGACAACTGTTCATTGACTTCAGATCCAGTCTGAGAGTCCGGCCTCCTTCCGCTCCGACTGAGGCGGTGTAATAGTGAATATATTTTATATATTCACAATATATTCTGTAATTAATATTTTAGTGTAACTAATGTAAAATAGATATCATAATTCCATTAGGACTACAATTGTACACTCTATATATATGACATTAATAAGAGAACTCCAATTAAAGAGATTTACACTATTCTACGCATAAGTATTATTACCACCATAAATCACCTATAAATTATATCGAGTACTTTTTTTGGCCATATTATCATAAAAAATCTGAAAGTTAATCATACACCAGGCTCCTTGTTGTTTTTTTGGAGGTAGGGGTGGGGGTGGGGAGGATAAAACGCAAGAATAATCTAACCAGGAAATGGTTTAGTCCGTCTGACACGACTGAACGAACTAGAAAAACTTTATTTCGTGCTTCGCCTAATTGACAATATATAGTCGTGTAACTTTTTTTCCTCATAAATAGGTGAACCCAAATCTTATTACTCCAGATCCAATAACTTTGTGAGTTAAAAAGAAACATCACATAACTATTATTATCAGTTTGTGTGAAACACAAAATAAAAAAATTCCACTAACTAATATATTGAGTGAACAACTACTTAGGGAGTTTCTCAATAGGCAAACTTATGTCCTTTTCGGTGGAGGAGTCATCAAATTCTAGTGGTGCAGAGATGTTTTTGTGCAGCCAAAAAAGAAATTTGATCGAAAAAAATTAAAACGCACCAATTCATCCAAAACGATATCGTTTTGATAAAAAAATTCCAAAAAACTGGTGGTGCAGTTGCACATTATCTTAATTCCAAACGAAGTAGTGATGTATTACAGTAGTAGTTACGCACCACTAGATAATTAATCTGATTACGTTGTCTTTTTGGATGTGATTACTATAAAGTATACAAGCGTACGGATATATAAAATTGTGTAAGCGATCCATCATCACAGAATAATTTGTAGAGTTTAAGTTTTATGTGGACACAATGTAAAAGATGCCTACACATCGGATTATTTGATAAATTACCAATAACTTGTATTAAAAAAAGGACAGTCCGATACATTAAGCTTTCGCTATGCGCGGAGTTCAGGAAGGACCGGACCACAAAGATCTATTATATGCAGATTTACCTTATATTTCTGCAAGATGTTGTTTTCACGTCTGCAAGATATTGTTTTAACGTCTTGAACTCATGACATACTGGTCACATGACAACAATTTTATCAATAAATTATATTATGCACAAAAAAAATACCAAAAAGGTTAACATATTGTCATATTGTAGACACTAAGGGCTCGTTTGGTACGTCGCACTGGATTGTATATTTTTATATTGAACTGTATTGTATTGTAATAGACTGGGTTGTATTAATATATAATGGACTGTATTTTTTTTTTTTTTAGTACAGTTCACGGGAGACTCATCTAGTAGCTGAAAACGGCCACCAAACACTATATTATTTTTTTATTCAGTGCAATCAGCATACGAAACGTGTCATACTCCATAGTCCATATCAATCAGAAATAAAAGGACCAAAAAGGTAACATTATTATATTGTGTCAACATCTCTCTTCAATTCCCCAGCTAGCACTTGGCCTTTCCATGTCATCTGAAAAAGATGGAATAAATGTGAGTCCACGCTATGGGCATTTTAATTAGAGTATTCTATCAAAAATTACTTTATTTTATAATTTTAGATTGTGATGAAAGGATAGAATTCCTTCATACTTAATCAGAGGTTTGAAATTCTGAAATAGAAAAAGACACGAATAATTTAGATTAATTGAAAGATCAAAATGAATATCAGACTAAGCAAAAAATGAGAAAGAACAAAAGGAAGACTACTAAGTAGATAGAAATTAGTGACAAACAAAACAATAAAATTCATAGTTAAATTTCTATCACAAAATTTTGTTCAACGATTAATTAGGGACGAAGTTCCTGGCGAATTTCAATGTTTTTTTCGTGTGAATTGGAATAAAAGGAGTACTAGTAATTAGTGGGTTCCTCTTTTGCTTTTTTCTTCACGAAGAGGTTAAGCATTTTTAGAATCAATATACACTTTGTGCTCTTTAGTCTACGAATAGAACACGTTTTGCCATGAAATTGGATGCGTCACGGAAGTGACATTATAGTACATAACAAAATGAGAAATAAAGTATGGGAAGTTTATATACTTAAGTTTTCTAAAAGATTACTAGGAATCTCATCACACTGAATCCTAGGAGCCCACTAAGTTCAAGGCAATAGCACATCATGGTATTATTAAGAGTCTCATTCAAAATTGAATGAAAACATGAATTTTTTATATGAATTTGGATAATTCTCACCCTATAAGCTGAATCTTGGATTTAACTCAATCCCAAAAACTAGATTGTAAGGTGATGATTGTTCAAGTCCATATAAAGAGTTCATGTTTTCATTCCATATCCGATGTGAGACTCTTAACACTCTCTCACACATCCAGACTTTGTTTACTGGAGCGTGGATAATACTACTAACTGAAAACCTACTGAAGGGTTTTTTGGTTGGAGAGTATATGAGACAAAAAAGTCAAAGGAGAAGAAAAGAGAGAAGAGAGGATCTGCTTCTGGTTGGAATAGCTCGCCGACGTTAGATCGACATACATGATCGGAGCCGCGGTGGTGGCCGTCGGCGATAGATAGAAAGGAAGGAAGATAAAAGGGCAAAGAGCCAAAGAGGAGAGAGTGGAGAGAGAAAGAGGATGATGGAGGGAGCATCAGACCTTGTAGCCAGCCGGAAAAAAGGTAAGTGGGTGGTCAGGGGCAGAGCTTAGTAGGGGTGGGGAGGGGCCATAGCCCCCCTACAAAAACTCAATTTTTTTAAAAAAATAGTCTTCTTCTTCTTCATTTTTTGTATGGAAATGATGTTTGCAATGTTATGGTGAAAAAGTGGTGGTTCTGGACTTCTGGTGGTGGTTATGGTTGTTACTTGATTGACCGGATAATCCGTCTTATCTTAGCTCTTCCAGTTTCTACGGCTACTACAGAAAGATCATTTTCAACAATGAAAATAATCAAGATAAGGTTGCGTAATAAGATTTTGGGCAAGTTTCTACGACTACTATCACCCCCTTAATATTTTGGACAAATCCACCACTATGGGTGGTGTTCTTACTGTTCACCATCGAGGGGGTAGGGTTACACATCCTTAACGTTGGGAGAAAAGGAGAGTATAGAGAGAAAGAGAGAGTGCTAAAGTACAGAGTTATCCAGCTGAAAAATGGATACTTGGCCCATTTCTCTCATAACTTTCAAATTCTTGAATAATACTCCCTCCATTTCATAATAAATAGTGTTTTTAGCTTATGCATATTCTCTTAAGAAATTGCTCTCTTAAAAAACTATAAAATTATGAGTGTTTTTACTAATTTAATCCTAATTAATATCTAAAAAATAAAAGCTACTTAACGATTTTTGATTATATAAATAAAAATAGTTTTAAAAGAATAAGATCTATTTTTTATTGAAATCCCAAAAACACCAATTATTTTGATATAAAAGGGAGGGAGTAGTAAAACTTTTCGTTAGTTTCAAGGTTAGAACTTAGAAGACCACTCCAAAATCAGTGAAACTGTGCAAGTCATTTTCAATCAATTTAAACATGAACATGTTTAGGAAATAAGAGAGGACAGCTCACTCACTCTTCTAGAGAGATGTCAACTACAAATAATTGCAATAAATAAATAAATAGGCTTAATCATTAGGTATTGGAATATATATTACAATTCCTCTTCTGAAATTATATTAAAGTCCTTTCGAAAATTCTATAATATTATATGTTTCCACGTACGTGGACAATATACCTTCCATAAGTTATTTATTCTTACTTGTCCATTTTGCAACTTGCAGTCTTGCAACATCATCATTTTTCCAAAAAGAAAAGAGAATAAATCGAAATAAAGCTGTATTATACACAATTTTTTTGACATATACTTATGTGTTATATATACTGTAGTACGTAATCAATGGAGAATATTTACTCCGTTTTTATCAAACAATTGATAATCAAAGAATCCAATCTAGAATAATGTGCTTTTATCGTATGGCAAATGATGAAGTCTTGAAATAACTGACAAAGTTGATGTCTCATGTGACTAGAAAGTCATATATTCAAGCCGTAAAAACAATTTCTGAAATGCAAGATACGACTGTCTACAACAGAACTTTGTGATCCGACATTTTTTCGGACCCCGCGTATAATGGAAACTTAATCCACCGGACTACTTTTTTTTATCGTATGGCAGATGCAAAGTAGGAAATGCAAGTCAACTAGAAATGGGTGTAATGATGAATTTATAATATAAGTGGAATGTTCCCTAAATTTATATTTTTAAAAAAAAAATTGATTAAGATATTTGAATTTTACAATGTTGAAATTAAAAGTATACAATTAGGGGATGCAGTGGCTGGGATTATAACTCACTTTATAATGATTAATGAGTAGATTTCATGTACTAACCTAAAAGGGAGGGGGAGAAATCAGAAAGTGAACTCAATACTACAAAGGAATTCAGCGAAAAAGTTAGGTATATGTAAAACAAAAATCAATTCAAAATAAGTAGATTTTATATATTTTTACACAACACAGCAGCCCAACAAATTAAAGCCACAAAAAAGATAACTTTAATTATTATTTTATTTTTACCAAATTTTAGCCCGTGGCCCGTAGGAGATGTATAATCAATGTGTAATTACTATATAGTATATAGACTGATTATATATTGATTATCTATTATTATACGCCTAATATACACCGACAATGACTACAAATTATTACAACTAAGTGGGGGGAAAGTCCAGCTTATCGTCCCTCGTCTTAAAACTTTAACAATTACCTCTCTGATTATAAATATATCGAATGATAATTATTTGACTATGAAAATGTATGGGGGAAAAGGCAAAAAGAAAAATGATATTCGAATTTTGCAAGTTGACAAGATTGGTGACGATGGAAATAAAAATTAGACTCCACCAAACAACACTTTTGTGTTGATAACTAACGTAACCATGGACTTAAAGTCATTCTGTTGAAAAATATTATACATCAAATATCCAAATAATTCAAAAGCGAACAATGAATTTGTGATAAGTAAACTAACCAATCATCTTTCGAAAACAACCGCTTTACCTATTGAGATAGAGGTAAGATCTGCGTACAACTCTATTTTCCCCAGACACCACGTTGTGAGATTTCATTGGGTATGTTGTTGTTGTAAACTAACCAACCATTCATTTGATTGGCTTTTCTATTGTCCCTACCACTACATACAATAGTGCGACATGTCCTACTTAGTTTGTCTCAATATTTTAAGTGGACTAATTAGTAGTATTAACGTTCCTCAATCTTAGCTAAGCCTCAGATCAGCTGTACTGGTCATGCCCCTTTATTTGTTACTATATAATACTAATATCTGACTGATTGTCATATTTTTTTTAACTTATCAATATTATACTATATAGATTGAAATAAGAAGAAAAGATTAGCGTATCAATATTTGAAAAGTTAATTTGACTGGAAAAACATCATATCAAATTTTCATCTTTTTTTATATGGAATTATAAATTAATAAGTCGATCAACAAACCATAAAAGTTACAAGCGCCTCCAACAACATCCACACTTACAATAAATTTTCCTAGAAGCTTCTCGACCAATCACTACTATTAAGAAATTTTTCAGCGTTTCAATGAGAACTTATTTCTTATAATTCGTTTTTTCAGTGAGTTGATTTGGTGAGAATGATGTGAAAAAACATAGGAGTATTTTATAACCCGAATTTTCCACTGATTCGTCAGTGGGAAAATTTTCTATAGTGAATGAATATAATTAGACATGTTAAACAACAACTTCTGAAAATCCACCTTTTCCTAGAGGAAAGGAAATACAACATGATGCATTTGTTGAGATATATCACATATACAACATGATGCATTTGTTGAGATATACCACATATATACATTGTATATATATGTGGTTAGTTAGTTGAATATTAGTTTGTTATGAGTTAATTAGATATTTTAATTAGATGGTCATTAGATATTTTGTGATATTAGAAGTGCAATTAGATTAGCCTATAAATAAGACTACATATTGTAATTACATTCAAGCTCTCATAATAGAAAAACTATCACTGAAGAGCACATTTTGCTCCCCAAAAACACTGTCTCGGCTCTTCCTTTCTCTCCAATCCTTTCTCCTCTTCTCTTCATCAATTCTCAATCTCTTTTGCTGTGATAATTAACATGGTATCAAAGCCGGATAGATCCGAGAGGCGCGACGCGACAATTGCGGCGAAATTAGTCGAGGATCGCAGTTGTTGATCTCGTCTTTAAATTGAAGCGAAGGAATTAAACATCGAGGAGTCGAAGAGAAACATAATCGCGATTTCAGAATCTTAAATCCACAGAATCGCGATTGCGGCGAAACTTTGATATGCGAAGGAGTCGAAATCGAGGAACTGAATATGTATTAAAGATCTGCGTAACTGTTTAGCACTAATATTGAGGTAATTTCTCCTAGAATATCGATCGATTCTGTTGCGAGTGACACAGAATTGATAGAGAATCAAAGTCGATTCATCCTATTTTGTTTACTGTTTTCGATTATCGCATTTGTCGATTTAGTCGGATGGAGATGTTATCGATTTCTGCGGATACACTCCGTCTTTAGCTGTCATTGCGGCGACGAAGATCGCCGGAGTTCCAGTCTTTACTGAGTTGGATGAAATCGAAGAGAGTGTATTTCGAAGTTACATACAAATCGGTGTCTTGTGAATACCGTGAATACTGTTGTTGTATCTGTGTTGGTGAATTGACGAATTGGAGAAAAATTGTGTCGTTCGTTGTTGATTGTGTTAGTTTCCATTTCTATGTTGGTATTATTGTTGCGCTGTCGCCGCTTCTGCGATCAAGCGCATTAGTCATTGCCGCGATGCAAGTTTGATGTTTTATTGGTCAGTGACTGAAATTGTCGCTAATGTTGTGTTAGTTCCTATTATGTGTTGGTGTTGTGTTGGTGTGTTGGTACTGCTGGAGTTTTGGCTAATGGAAACACCATTGGTGTTATGGATGTTAATGAAGATCTATGGGTTGAGAAGACCATAGAGTAGGAAATTTCTATCGATAGAAGGATCGAGGAGTTCTTAGCGACAAATAGACTAAGAATTGAGGGATACTTCGTCGAAGACAGTATGTATTGAGTTGAAGATCAATTCAAAGAGTTATTCACAGGTCGATCAAGTGTTAGATTGTCTGTTTTTATATGTGAAGCTTAGGATAGGAGAATCGAGGAGTTTCTAGCCGGATTTGGACTAGAAATTGAGGGAGACTCCATTGCATATCCGAGCTTATTAAAATAGCTTGCGTGATGAGAATCGAGGGATTCTCTATTCCAAGCGAGACTAGAGAACTAGGGGTTCTTGCCGCTTATTGAAATAGCTTGCGTAATGAGAATCGAGGGATTCCCTAGTCCAGATGAGACTAGAGAACGAGGAATTTTTGCCATCATTTTTACATAAGGAGAAACTGCTGTTATTGTTAAAACCTGCTGGAATTAATATGTATGTGCTGTAATTAATATGCAGTTCTGAAAATGAAAGAAAAGATGTTGTTGCTGTTGTTTCTACTGCAGGTGTTGCTGCTACATCCTTAGGTGCAGCAGGACTGATTTTTGCCTGCAGGATTGATTTATGTTACTGCTATGAATGTTGATTCTATGCAGCAGAGGCTGCTGATGCACCTGTTACTGTTTTTGGTGATGTTGTATATGTTGTGGTTACTAGTATTGTTGTGGATATTACTACTGCTGTTGGGGGACTCCTGGTGCAGAGTGTTAATGGTTCTTCTGTTGTGGCTAAGTGACGAAATTGTTGAGGGTGTCAAGAATCCTCGAAACTTTGCTTTCATTTGTTCCGTTGGGTTGCTTGCTGCAGTGGGTGCTGTCTTATTCTTGTTGGCTGCTTGTTGTAGTGGCTGAGAAATAGAGGAATCAGAGATCAAGGGATTGGAGAGGCAGCTGATGCAGATGTTGCTGCTGAAGTTATTCAGAGGAGGTGAAGGTGTAGGCTCCTCAATTATTCTAACCTTCATCACGACATTATACGTAGCACCGTAGGGAACATTCTTCGCTGATTTTTTCTTGAGTTGAGTTTCGTGTGGCCAACAGTTGGTCTCTCAAAAGCAGAGAGTTGCCGAAAGTGTAGTCGCTTCACACGTGCCACCAAATGTTGTGGCTCGCGAGGTTTCGTGGTAACCCACCGAGTATGAACTCGACGATCTTTGAGATTTTGTGCTGGTCTGGGACGCGAGCATGTAGATGAAACACCGTGTGGCTGGGATCTGACGCGAATAGATGGAACACCGTGTGGCCGTTGTCTAGTATTGCTTCAGCTGTGATCAAACCGATGTTTCGATTGCCACTTGAGGGTGTTGAGATATACCACATATATATATTGTATATATATGTGATTAGTTAGTTGGATATTAATTTGTTATGAATTAATTAGATATTTTGATTAGATGGTCATTAGATATTTGTGATTAGACATTTTGTGATATTAGAAGTGCAATTAGATTAGCCTATAAATAGGACTACCTATTATAATTACATTCAAGCTCTCATAATAGAAAAGCTATCACTGAAGAACACATTTTGCTCCCCAAAAATACCGTCTCGGCTTTCTCCTCTTCTCTTCATCAATTTTCAATCTCCTTTGGTGTGATAATTAACAGCATTAGCCCTTGACTCCGTTATTGTTGTGAACAAATAAGTCGATTATCAAACAAATTAGACATAGTTTTAAGAGAATTCTGAATATTCAACTTCAATTTTTTTTTGTTATACATTTCAATCAAATATTGTCCAAACTAAAATCTTTAATGGGCATAACCGAGCTGTCACCGACCTGTTGAACCTTTTCTACTTTTACATCATTTCCCTATCTCGGTTTAATTTTGCTCTGAGAAAAGCACTTCAGTAATTAGTGGGTTCTTTCTTTTCTATCAAAAGAGAGAATGAACTTTTGAAAACCTTTGTGCTCTTTAAAATAGAGCATGGGTACACACAATTTTTAAAAAATATATATTTGGCGCCCTCGTGGCTGTATGTTCGACTAATTCAAATTTGCATAATTTAGATTTTATTAAAGGAGGTAGTACTCTCTATAAGGAGTTTTTCCATTTAAGACTCGAACCAAAACCTTGAATTAAAAAAATAAATCTCATTGGTCTCACCTATCGATTTGACTAGTCATGGGTACACACAATTTCCACAAAGAGAAATGTCCACCAAAAAGCCACTTATCTACGTAACAACATCTAAATTATGCAAAAGATTTGGTAAAGTATGGGAAATCATATGCTTAAAGTTTGGGAAAAGATTATAAAGAATCTCATGCCCACTCAGTACTAGCCGAATCCCTCCTTATCCCACCCCCCTCTCCAACCATGAAAGAAGTATATAAAGTGGAGGACCAACAAACAGTTTAAGGTTGTGCAAAGAATTAAATTAAACATCCGCAAGGATAGTCAAGTTGGTGGAGTAGGAGAGAGCGGACCGAAAGATCACGAGTTCGATTCCCCCTGCCAACACCTTCTTGGTTGAAAGTCACACGACTTGCTGTCGCTGACGATTCGACCGACGCGTGGTTTACGCTATCATCGATTCGAGGTTTACTCAATGCGCACTCAGAAAAAATAATGATTCCTCGTCATAAAAAAAGAATTAAATTAAACATATAAATAATATTCAGCCCATACTATATATTTCGGGATTATATCTCTCTTATCAAACGACGAATATTTAAAAACAAAATCAATTTACAATGGTTCTTAATCAAAAGTCTAGATCTACACGTTTTGTCTAACCATTTGTTTTTTTGTCCCACCCCGATATCTGCAACAGATAACTACTGAAATATCGAGAGAAGAGAGCAAATTATTTTTGTTAATTGTTCTGTTTTCTATTTAAATCTATAACAAAAACGTTGCAGAGGAAAATTACATAGTCCTAATAATATGTGTTTTTGTCTCTACACGAGTTGTATTTTTACATTGCAAAAGGGAAAAAAGAAATTGGATACTTAGGAAGTCAAAAGTCAATGCCATATAAGTTCTTGTTTTTCAGCATGCAGGTGGTGGTTGTGTGGATACAATTGAATATATATATGAAGAAATGTTTTTATATTTATAACGAAGCCGTATCAGAATCTCAAAAAAGAGAGGCTAAAAGAGAACTAAAGGTAATAACCACCGCAAGAAAGTATAGAACTAACAATAAAAATTTAACAACAATAAATATATTATTACTAAAAAATGTAAATGACAATAAAGATTTAATATATTATTGCAAAAAAAAAAAAACAAAAAAAAAACTTGTTGCGAAAACTTTATGCATCGAATGTTATTATAAAAAAAATACTTTTGAGAATAACATCTCACATATGACAACAAAAAATATTGTTAACAAATGCTTTTCTTCTTACGGTGAACTCTGAAAACCAACACCAAGAGTCAAGGCCGTCCCTGGGGAGGTCAATGTGGCACCGCCGCACAGGGCCCCCCGACCGGCGGGACCTCCGCCCCAGAATTTATATTTTTCATTTATATGTTTCAAATATTAAGATATGTATTAAAAATGTATATAATCTTATCAGTGAGATCTGTAGCTTAGCGGTTGAGTTAGATTTTTGGTAAGTTATTGTTTTGAGAATTATTTTGCTCTAATTCACCATTAATATGGATTGATTGCATCAATGTTTATCCATTTTGCTTAGGGTTTTAAATTTCTCAAATCTCAATATTATATTTAATTTAGGGTTCTCAATATTACATTAAATTAATTGTGTTTAGCTTTAGATTTTACATTACTTTTATTGGTAATGTATGTAATGGATGACTTGTATTTTACATGATTACATTAAATTTGGTTTGTCTTTTTGTTTCAATAAGAGAATTACAAATTCTTGCTACCCGAAAATATCCGTCTGGACATGAAAAACGTAAAAAAAAAATGCATGAAGAAGAGTTCATCAAGTCTCAAAGAGGGACATTTGATAGATTTGTCCAAACATTCTTGATTATGAAAGATTGTTTGATGATTTTGCAGATAAAAATGCAAGGACATCAATTTTCTATGCCTAATGTAATGATAGTTTTTCTTATAAATCTTTCATGTAGTGACATTAAGGTATCTCTTTCGTAGTATTATAATTTATTATACTGAAATTGAAAATATTGAATCGAATATAGTGGTTACTATACATTTATTTGATGTTTTGATCAATAATTTTTTATAATACTGATTAATTAGTTAATTTAAATTTTTCATGTGAATAAAAAAATATCTCTTTTTATTTTTCGCACCGAGCTTTTAAAAGTATAGGAACGGCCGTGCCAAGAGTGTAAGCCACAAGCTGGATAAGGTAAAAAACTAGTCCCATTCAAAAGTATTCTCCCGTTTCAAAACGAATCAAGAATGTCAAAGTTTTTTTAAAAAAATCAAAATTTATTTCTAATTTGTTATACAAACAAAATGTACAATATGTTTTATAATACATAGGGAGTAGTACCAAAAATGCAATTCGTATGTTTACGAAAGAGTTAAGACATGACGAAAATTTTATTTTGCTTACTAAAATAATCATGCCATATAAATGGAATTAGAATCGAGCATACAATGTGTTGGAACTTGTAGAAGAAGAAGAGTAAAAGTGATCAAAATAAGCGTTGCGATTTTGAGGCGCAGCGCCGCGACTCTTGAACAGTAAAAATTCCCCGTGACCAGCGCCACGATGCTGGGGAGCAGTGCTACGATGCTAAAACTTCAGAGAGGTCTGATATTTTGAGCGCCGCGACGCCGGAGTTCTAGTAACGTTCTGGAATTTCAAAATGAATTAGCGCCGCGGCACCGAGGGCTAAGGGCCGTGGCGCTAATCCAACGGGAAAATACTGGGCAATCCAAAAGTTGTGTCTCTTCCCATGGGTCACAACCTTTGGAATGGAAAGATGTCATGGACGAAAATTAATGCTATAAAAGTATGTGGATCACTTGTTTGAAGACACACAATACTCAATACATTACAATCTATCATTATACACAACTAATGATCTAAGATTGTTGCTTAATCTTCATCAAGAGATATTTTTCTAGAAAAAACTTCAAGTAAATTCGTCAGGGATTAAGTTCTCGTGCAAGAACCTGAACCATATAGTTGTATCCTCAAGAGAGACGTCCGTGAAACTACAACACGAGTGGGGAAAATTTCTGTCTTAGGTCACTGTATTGCAGACCTCTATCGACACAAGTTAGTGTGTGTGTTTCAGTTTGATGTTTTTCAATTACATTTGAATCATTATTATGTTATTGTGATTGTTTATTGAAAGGTCTAGATTGACTATAACAATCTAAGACAGAAATTTTCAGAAAATACATTTTTCTGACATTGTTGAGTTTGCAAAAAATTTCAAAGAATTCTTATTTCCTGATTTGCGAAATGGATCAATCTGGATCATCAATGGTGAAAAACCATATTGAGAAACTCGAGAAATTCAAGGGTACTGATTTCAAATGTTGACAACAAAAGATGTTGTTTTATTTGACCACTCTCCATGTGGAAAATGTATTGACTGCTGAGGCTCCAACGACATTGCCGGAAGGAGAAGGGGAGAATGCTCCTACAGATGCGGAGAGAGCCGAAAGGCTGAAGGCTATTGAGACTTGGTGGAGCCAAGAGTTTCTTTGCAAGAACTACATTATCAACGCCTTGGATGATACTCTCTATGATATATACTTCACGTTCGGATCAGCACGGGAGTTATGACAGTCATTGAAGAACAAGTACAAAACTGAAGTTGCTTGTTCTAAGAAGTTCGTCATCGGCAAGTTTCTCAACTTCAAGATGAGCGATGCAAAGTCTGTTGTCAAGCAAGTGGAGGAACTCCAAGTCATTGTTCATGAACTAGATGTTGAAGGTATGAACCTTAACCAATATTTCTTTGTTGGTGCTATTATTGAAAAATTACCTCCTTCTTGAAAGGATTTTAAGATTTATTTGAAGCATCTAACCGAAGAGACGAGTTTTGAGCAACTGGTTCTTAAAATTCGTGTTGAAGAGGACAACCGGAAGAATGAAAAGGCTGATGCTGTTTCATTGGAGCCTAATGCCAACATGGTAGAAGGCAATGCTTCCAAGGCCAAGTTTAAGAAAGGCAACATCAATTTTTTTGGAGCCAAGCTGTCACGCCCCGAACCTCGGGCCCGTGACTGATGCCCTACCTGGACACCCTTCTACCTAACTGACACAAGTAAACTGCGGAATTTAAATAACACCTCTTTTTTTTTTAAAACCAACATATGTGCAAGGGCAAAGCCGACAAGGCTGCCATATAATATACATAATCACAAGACACTACACTGTACATGAGTCCAATCCCACATATGAATACAGACCTATAAGAGTTTTACTGAACTATGACGGGACAAGGCCCCGCCGTACCCATAATCGCATAAAAGCACATCAAGGATATATACCAAAAGATAAACTCTGAATGTATGGAGCTATCCAAAACTCGAGCGGTCCTACACCTATAGATCACCAAAATGCACCTAAACTCATGCAGATTAACGCACTTCCGGGCGAGGTCGACGAAGAATGTACCAAGTATGTGAAACAGTAAATACTGTAATGAAATCATAACAATCTAACAAAACAGGAGACAATGTATGATAGTCAACCTACAGTACACAATACATAAGCAGTCATATCAAGTCAGGGACGCATGCCCTCAAAGTCATTACTCAAATATAACCATGGGTCTCACTCCCAAAATATCAATCATGCCCGTGGAACCCTTCCTCACTGCCGGCAGTCCATGATATAATAAAACATCAGTAAGCACACTGAACCTTGCAATCATGAGAGTAATGCAATCCTTTTTATCTTTTAAGTTATGTCTTTAACAATGAGAATTACTGTTCCACTTTAAATCATACACACATCGCACTTTTCATTAATGAAATCACTACCGCTTCAAAACACGAAGGCGCCGCGGATGCTGCTGTGGTCAACCACCCTCTGTGTTATAATGCAACCTATCATAGGACTATTTCACCCGCAAGAGACTATTTCACCCGCTTAGGTCATTAGGACCCGCAATGAGTCATCGGTACACGATACTCGCATCACGGATAGCTAATCCATGGCTTATATATATCCGGGAATTTAACCCGCCCGAGTCAAATACCGACCCACCGTGAGTGTGTACCACTCACCCCCATGGGGAGCTAACCCATGGTATCCTTGAAACAAGTCACGGACCTTGGAGGACGCAGATGCGAGATATGACACTTGCACGAATGTCTATATGAGCAACCCATATGCAAGCAAACCAAGGCAAAACCATGCCTTTACACTAATCAAGACAATTACCATGCCTTTTTTTTTGTCATAAACCAAGACAATACCATGCATTTCCTTTTTACACAAACCAAGACAATACTATGCCTTTACACAAACCAAGACAATTTTCATGCCTTCTTTTCACATAAACCAAGACAATTACCATGCCTTCTTTTTACATAAACCAAGAGAAATCCTTATTTAAGCAAGCCAAAGTACTTATTAAGGCACACATAGAATAATTCTCATTTAAACAAGAAAAAGTACTATCAAGACACACATCGAATAATCCTCATTTAAACAAGCCAAAGTACTATGAAGGCACAAATGGAAAAATTCTCATTTAAACAAGCCAAAGTACTACGTACGTACATTCTTTTCAAAAGACTCCTTTTTATGTAAAACCCCAAGATACTAACACCCATAGTATCAAGGCGTGTCTATTTTTCAAAGTAAGTTACTACACTTTTAGAAAACTCATTTCAAAGCTTGAAACCAAGTAACTTCAAATTTTCACAATCTAGGCAACTTATGCCCATTAATCAAAATAGACAACCTTCTTAACCTTCCATAAAACCGTTATAACCAACTTCCCATAAAGCCGTTATAACCCTTTATGGTTTTAGACCAATTCATTCATTTTTATATCCAAGAGACTTACACTTTTAAAACCAAGTATCACATACTTACAAATCAAGTTTCTTAACTTTCAAAATACTTCAAGTCTCTTAATCTTTAGAAATCAAGTTTCTTCTACTTTTAAACCTCAAGTAACTCATACCTTTAATACAAGTTACTTCTCTTAAATCATGTCATTTCTCCTCTTTTAAAACAATTAAGTAAATCACTCCTTTGACTCCCCTAAAGTCATTATAACGACCTTTAGGTTTTGGAACTAAGTCACTAGCCAAAAGATTTGGAAACCACTTCCTTTTCAAGACTCTATGTACTTTAAGTAAAATACTTTCACTTTTGAGAATACAAAGTTCACTAAGGAAATGGATTATAACAACTTACAATTAAAACATCAAAGTACAATCAAGGAAGTATATAGAACAAATTCTATATTAGGCAATCCAAGTACAACCAAGTAATGGATCAATTAAGGAGTAGGACATACTTTCTTTATCTTAGGGAATCATGCTAGAAGAGGAGATAGTTCACATACCTTTTCGGCTTAATCCGCAAGCTAAGTCGAATACGCCGCACGTAGAATTGTCAACCTATAATGGTCACAACATGACTATCAATTTTTAGTTTCTAACATAGAATAATACTAAGTAAGCGGTCTCTTATTCTACGGAAAATCGGGCAGCACCTCATTTGTTTCTACATACTTTGCCACCTTTTTCAAGGCCGAATTCAATAACCAAACATGCCACATTTAAGGATCAACATACCAACCAATCAAAGGGGATTACACGCCTTACAATACGTGTAAAATTCCGCCCCACAATTCATACCAAGTAGTTTAATAACCAAGCCATTCTCGGCCAACATATACAACAACACAAGTCCTTTCCAATTCTTTTTCAATCCAAGTTCTTAGGTCTAACATGTTATATAGTCATAAACAACTTTAACAACTATAATTCCTTCTATATATAACATGTGACGACTTATACTAATAATCAACTTGAATTGTAATCTTAAGGCTAAACATGCTAGTTTTCGGATTAGGGTTCCAATAACCAATACACTTATCAAACTTCATACTAAATACCTCATGCTTGCTAATATCCATAACTACAACAATAAGTAAACTTTAATTGCTACAACGACAAGATTTATACCTTTACAAGCCCTTAAAATTTCCAAGATTCAAAGTCGCTCCTTAGCAATTCTTAGCTCCTTTCCTTTACTCTCCAATCCGCTATTTGAAGCCCTTAGAAGTTCACAACCAACTTCTCTTCCATTTCCAATCCAAACTTGTGAAAACGTCATTTTTCCGAAATCTTTCTATTGAGATATCCTTACAATACCCTTAGGGACCTAGGGTTAAAGTCTTGTGAATAATGGATCAAAACTACAAAATTTTGTGTGGATAAGTCCTCAAAACCGAGAGCACTTAAGGGACAAGAAATGTTGTGAAATTTTCTAAGTGTTGAAGACCTTGTCTTGCACTAGTGTAGTGTATATATAACACAATGAAGGGTCAAGATTATAACAAATGTGTGGCTAGGATGAAGAACACTTGGATAAAAGCCAAGTGGACAAGTTGACAAGTCAACAATCTCAAGCTTGAAGACTTATTCATCCTCAATGTAAATGACCGTTTTACCCTTGCATAATTTCGTCCAAGACCATGTGGGGGAGGTTCCACGTGTCGCCCTCTCATTCGTCCATAAAATTCCGTAACCCTCGTGGGCCCCGCAAAACGTAAAATTCCTCGGGTGGGCCCCACGTGACCAAATCCGTAAAAATAAATTTTCATAATGTTAATAAGTTCCATATTCTTCAAATAATGCATTTTGAGAATCCAATTCTCAACAACGAACATTTTTCCCTTCCGACGTTCGAAAGATTTTCCGTCGTAAAAATAATTCTTCCTTTCGTACCAATTTCCAAGTCTTGATTCCTTACGTACATTCTCTTATACATGTCCTGGACTTACGGGGTGTAACATTCTTCCCCCCTTAGAAACATTCGTCCCCGAATGTTCTTAGTCGGTTGTCAAGCTATACAAACTCCGGCACAGTCTCAATACTCTGCCTATCAATCAATACTCCACAAGACCAACGATGCCACACATGGACACCACATAACATACGTAAACATATCAATGGACCTTCCGTTCGTGGTCCCTTCTCACAATATTCGAAGGTTACAGTCTTCTCAACACGGGATCCTTAGCGGTTCCTTTATTTTCTTACTTGTCATACTTTCTCGTACTTCCAAACTTATTTGAGCATACGTACAAAATTTCAAATATTGATTCTGTTCCCCAATCCTTGGATTTGCTATCCAAACTTGGCCATTATGCTACTTGAATTTCCGTTAAGGCTCTTCTCGGTCCTTACGGCCTGATTCCGGTGGAACGCGTCCACAAACTCGTACAACAATTAACTAAAATTGGGTCTTGCATCCTCGTGACCCTATCATATCGCGGGACCATATCTAACTGACATCACCCCATTCCATACTACCGGTTGACCCGAAATGAGTCCATAACCCGACTCATCGTCATACTTAACTTCTCATTCTTAGTCTGAAATAAATCTTTCTCTTATCTCAAGGTACTTTTCACCCTATCCCCCTATTCACTAGAGGTTCGTCACATAAGCCAAAGTATTTCTACTGTACATTCTTCCCTATTGGTCTTACACTGTTATGGGGCAATTACAACTTGTGAACTCTACACAACTATAGTCTCAGTTCACTTACCATTCTTGTCAACATTCTTAACGTTTCACTTTACTAATCAAAGTATTCCTACCTCTGGGGGTACTATCACTTACAACTGCTAGCAACAAAGGGAAAACATATATGCTAGGGCGAAATCTGAATCTATCAATGCACGTATGATTCAAAAGAATCGAGATATACCTGTAACCCCACGCGATGTTGCCTCCTGATCCGCCCCAAGAGTCACGCCATCTATGCGGTTCAAGGATCGCCGAACTATAAACTCCACTTCGACTCTACCACGATCGGCCGACATCCAACACCTCGCTCGGGAACGCATACCGGAGGAAAGGAAATCAACCATCAGCCTCATAGGCTGAGCCACCTCACTGATGCCCCTTCTAAAAGGACATACCCTCAGTATATGGCCCGGACGGCCACAATAAAAACAAACACCTGTGCTATAACGACATTTCCCCAAATGACGCTTACTACATCGGAAACACTGAGGAAAAAGTGGTCTCGACTGAGAAAATCCTCTGCTCCTCTGAGAACCTCGACACCTGGAGCTTTGACCGGCTCCAAAATACCTTATGGGGTCAAATCTCCCACCCGTGAGCTGCGGGGGTATGTACTGGGTAGGCTGGGACGAATATCTCACTCATTCGAGGCACTCATCCAAAACTCACCGATAACCAACCGGTCTAGCCTCTTACGCCGATTTCGCGTTGGCCTCTACCTCTGTACACCTGCATGCTCGCCGAATAACCTCATCTTGATGAAATCAGAGCACCGCTATCTTGGTCAATAACATAATCGCTTCCCCATGACCCTATAGTCTTCTCCTAATCGAGAAATCGAGGCTATGGTCTGAGGCCACAAAACTCGGCGCAGGTTAACTCGCCGATCGCGCATAATATCCAGATACCCCGCATAATCCCTATCAACTCTCTGAGTCTGACTAGTAGCTCCCGCTACTCCTTTGCCCTTCTGGGCGACTGTTGCCCTCCTTGGAGGCATAGTTGTAACATAATAATACGTCAGAGAGGAATTTATCTTACTAACACAGCTCTATGGCACGATCTCAGAGTGAGAAGAATAGAAACCAACTCCTAAATGTCCTGTAGCCTCCTGTTTATGGGTGTGGCGCGCAACACACCGATAATCAAGACTCTACTAGACACGGTCGTAAACATTCCGAGGATCGACTACTCGATACCACTCTGCCACGCCCGAACCTCGGGCGTGGATCGTGCCCTACCTGGGCACCCTTCTACCTAACTGACACAAGTAAACTGCGGAATTTAAATAACACCTCATTTTTTTTAAAACCAACATACGTGCAAGGGCAAAGACGACAAGGCTGCCATATAATATACATAATCACAAGACACTACACTGTACATGTGTCCAATCCCACATATGAATACAGACCTCTAAGAGTTTTACTGAACTATGACGGGACAAGGCCCCGCTGCATCCATAATCGCATAAAGCACATCAAGGATCTATACCAAAAGATAAACTCACGAACATACGGAGCTATCCAAAACTCGAGCGGTCCTACACTGTAGATCACCAAATCAGGTACCTAAACTCGCGCATTGAACGCAGCCCCCCGAAGGAGGTTAGTACGAAGAATGTACCAAGTGTTATACCCCATAGTTCTGGCCATGCGTATGAGAGCGTATGAAAGGGGTTAAGACTTAAAATTTTAGAAAGATAGGTTGTCAGAATGATTCGGACGGGTTTTTAGTCAACTTTGGAGCGGCATATATCCTAGCTCATTAAGAGTTTGTAGGTGTTTCTAAGGCCTAGTGCGTAGTTCGTTGAGTCTAGTTGCCAACGCAACCAACCGTTCGTCGACAGGACATCGGAGTAGAAAGTTATGGGAGTTACAAGTTCAGTGCGCAGTCGGACAGAAAGTGTTTCGGTCAGGGGCCACAGGGCCGCGGCGCCGGATATTCTGAGGGCAGCGCTGCGGCGCCGGAAAGCAGGGCCGCGGCGCCGGAAGTTCTGTGAGGTGGCGGAAGTTTCAGCACCGCGGCGCCGAGGCGGGGTTTCTGGCGGAAAAACTGAGGAAAATCAGATCTTTTCTTTTAAAAAGGCCATGGGAGGGTGACAAGGGGCCCCCCCCCCCCCCCCCCATCTAATTTTGCATGCACTACTTATTGACCAAGTCTTGAAGACTTGGTCATTCTTCTCTCTCTCTAAAGATAAAAGCTCTCCCTTCTCTCTAGAATTTCAAGAGGAAATCTAAGCTTGAGGAAAATCTGAAAAAGTGTGGCAAGAAGGAAACTTGTTTGCAAGCTTGTAGGGGTTATTGTGGTGGTGTTTTTGGAAAGGAGGCTAGCAAACTTGTTGGATTAGTTTGGCTAAAGCTCTAAGGTAACAATTCTTTCTCTTGTTGTTAGTTTTTGGTGTTGCATGTGAAGAAGAAAGAACTTGTAGTGGTAGATATTGCTCTTAGAAGAATTGCATGTAAGAATATGGTTTGGATATGAAGGGATTGAATAAGGTTAGGATGTGGACATGTTGTAGCCTAAATTTTACCTTAAAGTTGTTAAGTTAGTTGTTGTACATTGTGGGGCAGAATTTTACACATCCAAGTTTAGGTGTGTAATCCCCTTTGAAATGTTTGGATTGTTGGGCCTAAAAAGTGGCGTTTGAGTGTTGAATTCGGCCTTGAAAAAGGTAGCAAAGTATGTAGAAACAAAGGAAATGCTGCCCGATTTTCCGTAGGATTTAGTGACCTTGCACTTGGAGTATTCTACATTGTAACTAGAGGTTAATAAATGTATTATGGTCATTATAGGTTGGCGTACTACGTGTTGTGTATTGGACTTAGCAAGTGGATTAACCGGAGATGTATGTGAAACTTTCTTATCTCTTGAGCATGAGTAGTTATACTATATAGTACGGTAGACGTACGTGTTTTGAATAAAGTAACTCCTTTGGTATACTTGAAGTATTTTGAAAATTGTGTAAACTGATTTGAAGTATAAGTCTCTTGGTTAATAAAAGAACGAAATTGTTTATAAGGAGTTATAACGGCTTTATGAGAAATTAGTTATAACGGCCTTATGAAAGGATAAGAATGTCTTAATTTCTAAAGCATAAAGTTAGTATAACGGCTTTATGGGGAGTTGGTTATAATAACTTTATGGAAGGTTAAAGAGTTGGTTTTTCTTGAATACGGTAAACATAGATGAAAGAATTGAAATTAAGAATGGCAATTCGAATTAAAAGCATGTAGTATGAGTTTACTTGGACGTACCATCAGTGATGAAGGATTCCACGGGTATGCTTCCATTGTCTTAGTATGAGTTTGCTTGACGCACTGGCCGGTGATGAAGGATTCCACGGGTATGCTTCCATTGTCTTAGTATGAGTTTACTTGGACGTACCGTCAGTGATGAAGGATTCCACGGGTATGCTTCCATTGTCTTAGTATGAGTTTACTTGGACGTACCGTCAGTGATGGAGGATTCCACGGGTATGCTTCCATGGTCGTAGTACGAGCTTACTTGGACATACCGTCAGTGATGAAGGATTCCATGGGTATGCTGTCATGGTCATAATATGAGCTTATTTAAGACGTACCGACAGTGATGTGGGATTCCACGGGTATGCACCTTGGACATGCTTACGATGAGGGATTCTGAGGCATGCAGCACGAGGTTACTTGGACATACCTACAGTGATGTAGGATTCCACGGGTATGCTTCCAGTGTGGTTGTGACAGTTGTATATTCCGTGGATTTGCTACCCACGATGCGAGGAATACCTCATGCGAGTCCGCAGGGCTCATGCGGGTGAAATAGTCCCATGCGGGTGAGTACAACCTATGCGAGGAATACCTCATGCGGGTCCACATGACCCATGCGGGTGAAATAGTCCCAGGAGTAGGAGTGCTTAATGATACTGCGAGGTGGATGACCTTGCTTTGATCATGAGCTTCCTATTTTCATGCAGTATAGTATATGATTGGTATTCTCATTATTAGTAAGGCACGGTGTTCTGTACATTGATTATCATACATGTTTCCAATTATTTTAGACTTATGAGGTATTTTCAGTATTTTCCGCCGCATACTGCACGCGTGTTGTCTCGACCTCGCCCGGCTGCGTTCATGCCGCAGGTTGAGGTGCATAGCTTGCTGTTCCGCACTTTTAGGATCACTGTTCGATTCTTGGAAAGCTCCATTTCTCCGGAGGCTTTGCCTTTTGGTACGGTTCCCTGAGGTTGTAGATTTTTGTACATTCAGGGGGTATGGCGGGGCCCGTCGTCACGCTTGTTATTCCTGAAGTGCAGAGTCACGTTGTGGTTTGGGCTGTAAGAACAAGTTGTACTGTTTTACTTTTGGTTAAGTTTATTCTATGAAAGGCAGCCTTGTCGGCTTGCCGGTGATGTTTACTTTATACAGGGTTATGTGTTATGTATGTTCCGCTGCTATTCTCTGATGTATACCTGACGGGGTGCCTCGGTAGGGCACCAGTCGCGGCCCCGGGGTCGGGTCGTGATACCAAGTATGTGAAACAGTAAATAATGTAATGAAATCATAACAGTCTAACAAAACAGGAGACATGTATGATAGTCAACCTACAGTACACAATACATAAGCGAATATATCAAGTCGTGACGACGCCTCTAAGTCATTACTCAAATATAACCATGGGTCTCACTCCCAAAATATCAATCATGCCCGTGGAACCCTTCCTCACTGCCGGCAGTCCATGATATAATACAACATCAGTAAGCACACTGAACCTTGCAATCATGAGAGTAATGCAATCCTTTTTCTCTTTTAAATTATGTCTTTAACAATGAGAATTACTGTTCCACTTTAAATCATACACACACTGCACCCTTTCATTAATGAAATCACTACCGTTTCAAAACACGGCGTCGCGATGCTGTGGTCAACCACCCTCCGTGTTATAATGCAACCTATCATAGGACTATTTCACCCGCAGTGACTATTTCACCCGCTTAGGTCACGAGGACCGCAATGAGTCATCGGACACGATACTCGCATCACGTATAACTAATCCACGACTTATATATATCCGAATTTAACCCGCCCGAGTCAAATATCGACCACGCGAGTGTGTACCACTCACCCCTACGGGAGCTAACCCATGGTATCCTTGAAACAAGTTGCCGGCCCTTTATGGAGGGACGCAGAGATGTGGAGATATGACACTTGCACGAATGTCTATATGAGCAACCCATATGCAAGCAAACCAAGGCAAAACCATGTCTTTACACTAATCAAGACAATTACCATGCCTTTCTTTTTGTCATAAACCAAGACAATACCATGCCTTTCCTTTTTACACAAACCAAGACAATACTATGCCTTTACACAAACCAAGACAATTACCATGCCTTCTTTTTACATAAACCAAGACAATTACCATGCCTTCTTTTTACATAAACCAAGAGAAATCCTTATTTAAGCAAGCCAAAGTACTTATTAAGGCACACATAGAATAATTCTCATTTAAACAAGCCAAAGTACTATCAAGACACACATCGAATAATCCTCATTTAAACAAGCCAAAGTACTATCAAGGCACAAATGGAAAAATTCTCATTTAAACAAGCCAAAGTACTACGTACGTACATTCTTTTCAAAAGACTCATTTTTATGTAAAACCCCAAGTTACTAACACCCGTAGTATCAAGGCGTGTCTATTTTTCAAAGTAAGTTACTACACTTTTAGAAAACTCATTTCAAAGCTTGAAACCAAGTAACTTCAATTTTCACAATCTAGGCAACTTATGCCCATTAATCAAAATAGACAACCTTCTTAACCTTCCATAAAGCCGTTATAAACAACTTCCCATAAAGCCGTTATAACCCTTTATGGTTTTAGACCAATTCATTCCTTTTTATATCCAAGAGACTTACACTTTTAAAACCAAGTATCACATACTTACAAATCAAGTTTCTTAACTTTCAAAATACTTCAAGTCTCTTAATCTTTAGAAATCAAGTTTCTTCTACTTTTAAACCTCAAGTAACTCACACCTTTAAAACAAGTTACTTCTCTTAAATCATGTCATTTCTCCTCTTTTAAAACAATTAAGTAAATCACTCCTTTGACTCCCCTAAAGTCATTATAACGACCTTTAGGTTTTGGAACTAAGGCACTAGCCAAAAGATTTGGAAACCACTTCCTTTTCAAGACTCTATGTACTTTAAGCAAAATACTTTCACTTTTGAGAATCCAAAGTTCACTAAGGAAATGGATTACAACAACTTACAATTAAAACATCAAAGTACAATCAAGGAAGTATATAGAACAAATTCTATATTAGGCAATCCAAGTACAACCAAGTAATGGATCATTTAAGGAGCAGGACATACTTTCTTTATCTTAAGGAATCATGCTAGAAGAGGAGATAGTTCACATACCTTTTCGGCTTAATCCGCAAGCTAAGTCGAATACGCCGCACGTAGAATTGTCAACCTATAATGGTCACAACATGACTATCAATTTTTAGTTTCTAACGTAGAATAATACTAAGTAAGCGGTCTCTTATTCTACGGAAAATCGGGTAGCACCTCCTTTGTTTCTACATACTTTTCCACCTTTTTCAAGGCCGAATTCAATAACCAAACATGCCACATTTAAGGCTCAACATACCAACCAATCAAAGGGGATTACACGCCTTACAATACGTGTAAAATTCCGCCCCACAATTCATACCAAGTAGTTTAATAACCAAGCCATTCTCGGCCAACATATACAACAACACAAGTCCTTTCCAATTCTTTTTTCAATCCAAGTTCTTAGGTCTAACATGTTATATAGTCATAAACAACTTTAACAACTATAATTCCTTCTATATATAACATGTGACGACTTATACTAATAATCAACTTGAATTGTAATCTTAAGGCTAAACATGCTAGTTTTCGGATTAGGGTTCTAATAGCCAATACACTTATCAAACTTCATACTAAATACCTCATGCTTGCTAATATCCATAACTACAACAATAAGTAAACTTTAATTGCTACAACGACAAGATTTATACATTTCCAAGCCCTTAAAATTTCCAAGATTCAAAGTCGCTCCTTAGCAATTCTTAGCTCATTTCCTTTACGCTCCAATCCGCTATTTGAAGCCCTTAGAAGTTCACAACCAACTTCTCTTCCATTTCCAATCCAAACTTGTGAAAACGTCGTTTTTCCGAAATCTTTCTATTGAGATATCCTTACAATACCCTTAGGGACCTAGGGTTAAAGTCTTGTGAATAATGGATCAAAACTACAAAAATTTTGTGTGGATAAGTCCTCAAAGCCGAGAGCACTTAAGGGACAAGAAATGTTGTGAAATTTTCTAAGTGTTGAAGACCTTGTCTTGCACTAGTGTAGTGTATATATAACACAATGAAGGGTCAAGATTATAACAAATGTGTGGCTAGGATGAAGAACACTTGGATAAAATCCAAGTGGACAAGTTAACAAGTCAACAATCTCAAGCTTGAAGACTTATTCATCCTCAATGGTAAATGACCATTTTACCCTTGCATAATTTCGTCCAAGACCATGTGGGGGGAGGTGCCACGTGTCGCCCTCTCATTCGTCCATAAAATTCTGTAACCCTCGTGGGTCCCGCAAAACGTAAAATTCCTCGGGTGGGCCCTACGTGACCAAATCCATAAAAATAAATTTCCATAATGTTAATAAGTTCCATATTCTTCAAATAATGCATTTTGAGAATCCAATTCTCAACAACGAACATTTTTCCCTTCCGACGTTCGAAAGATTTTCCGTTAGAAAAATAATTCTTCCTTTCGTACCAATTTCCAAGTCTTGATTCCTTATGTACATTCTCTTATATATGTCCTGGACTTACGAGGTGTAACACAAGCCATCTTTTGCAACCGGGAGGAATGCACTAGCCCCATAAAAGACCAATGCATTCAAGAAACCACAACCATGACTATGTTGGGTATGTGACAAACCTGAGCACAAAGCAAAAGATTTTCGGCTTCGCAAGAGTCAAGGTGGTGGGGTTGGAGGTTCGAGTAATATCAACCAATCCAACCGGACTGAAACTAAAAACCAATTCATTGGGGTTGTGGCTGCTCAAGCAAATCTGGTTACAAATTCAACCGATTGATGGATGGACACGGATGCTACAAGACATGTTTGTTCAGAAAATGACATGTTTTTATCTTACCAAGCCATCAAGGATGGAGAACCACTGTTCGTGGAAAATGTCGTTGCTGTGAAGGTAGAAGGGAAAGGGAAGGTGACTTTGAGGCTCACTTCCGGGAATGATCTTGTGCTCACAAATGTGTTGCACATGCCTGAAATTTGTAAGAATTTAATTTCTCGGCCTGTTCTTAGTAACAAAGGCTTCAAAATTGTAATAGAATCTGACAAATTTATACTCACCAAAGGTGGGGTGTATGTGATCGGTGTATTTTATATACACTTTTTGAGTCGTTTTTAGTGAGTCTTTTGTCCATTTTTGTACAAATACGTGTCGTCTTAGGATATATTTTGTTTATTTTTGGTGATATTGGTTAAAGTGGCTCATCGGAAAAAAGAGTAAAGAGGGCAAAACGAGGTTCCAGAGCTCGAAATGCGAGAAAGTGGCGAACTGTGCACATACACAAAGCCACGCGACGCCTAGACATCGAGTTGCAGCATGGGCGCCTAATTTCCAGAGGACTGCAGAACTTGGCCGCGCTACGACGCTGAAAATCGTAATTTCTACCAATAATGGGCCAGGCCTGAAGGAAAACCCTGCACTCGTTTTTGAAACTATAAAAGGAGAACCCTATAGCAGTTTTAAGAGTTCACTTTCTTGCCAATTCACAACACATCTTGGAGTTCAAGATTGAAGACCTTTCTTTAGTAATTTCTTATTTCTCTTTTACTTTATTTTCAGTTTTATGTTGGATATTGAATTAGTTCTTGTCATGTCTATGGCTAGGAACTAATTCTAATATAGGGCTTTCCATGTCAATTCACTTGAACCTTATATTTATGAATTAATGCATGGTTGTGGTTTTTCTTCTTATTGTTGAGATTTATCCAATATATGTTTTGATTGCTTGGTAATTACTTGATCATTAATTATCATAACTCATATGATTTCTAACCAAAATCCGAAAGGGGAGGTTGTGAATATGTTGTAGTTGGGTAGACATAGGTTGAATCGTGGATGAAAATACCCCGATTACTTGTGTAGCATTAATAAGGTTTTTGTTCTTAATCCTCCTCTAGAGTCAACCTTATCACCGAAAGGTAGAAAAGTGTTGTACTGGGGTTGAGTGTTTATATAACCTTAACAGGAGTATAAAACAGATTAGTAAACCTGCTATCTCCAAAAGAAGAAGAACCATAGTCAATTGCATTAATAAGTAAGTTAAGCGGATAGTTGAGGAGACTTGGAAGCCCTATTTCCATCATTACTGAGTAAAACAACATAGTTAATTAGTATTCATAATTAGATTCATAAACAACAAATCAATTATCGGTCACCAAATAGATAACATAGAATAGAATTTGGTACTTGAACACTAATCCCTGAGGACAATAACTAGGTCTTCCAAGACTATATTACTTGACTCGACACGTGCACTTGCGTTTAAGTGTGTGCATAAATCTCGCATCAAGTTTTTTGCGTCGTTGCCGGGGATTGTCGTAGTTCAATATCAATTTTATCTATTCTTAATTTCTAATTTGGTTTTTATTTTTGTTTTTAGTTACTATTTTTTTTTTGTGAAAAACAGTGTGCCGTGATCCGTTTGTTTGTTTTTTATCTGTTTCAGGCACTCAGTTTTTGCGAAGGAGAAGAGGAGCAGACACTCTTGTTCTCTTCAATCCAGAAATTGAGAAAACTTGTAAACAGAACAGAAGGAACCAACGAATTTCAGTCTTAATTGAGATGGTAGGCGTACAAAACAACAACGAGATGAATGAGGGGTTAGGTGATCATCAGCCCAACCAAAGAATGCCTCGGAGAGTGCCAATGGATGTAGAGGAGAGAGTTCAGGTCCAAGCGGAGAGAAGCTTGAGGGATTATGTGCTGCCGAGGGTAAACGGAGCACAAACTTGCATTAGACTCCCAACAATAGGAGCAAATAATTTTGAGATCAAGCCTGCAATATTAAGTATGGTGCAGAATACGGTTCAGTTTGGAGGGTTGCCGTCAGAGGATCCTCACATGCATATAGCTAATTTCTTGGAGTTATGTGTAACATTCAGATACAATGGCGTTACTGATGACGCCGTCAGATTGAGGCTCTTTCCCTTCTCACTCAGGGATAGAGCGAAAGTGTGGTTGAATTCTTTGCCAGCAGATTCGATATTTACATGGCAAGAGTTGACACGTAAATTTCTAGCAAAGTTCTTCCCACCACGCAGCGCAGGTTCGAGAGGAATTGAATAATTTCTATCGTCGATTGAGAATCATTATATGGCTTGGGAGAGATTCAAGGACTTGCAAGGAAGTGTCCACACCACAAAGATTGAGTTGTGGAATTTGGTCCACATTTTCTATAACGGGTCGAATGAACGACCGTAACGATCATCGATGCCGCAGCAGTGGAACCTTTATGAGAAAACAGCCCACGAAGCTCATGACTTATTGGAAGACATGGCCACCAATAACCATGTCACGCAGGATTGACAAGTGAGTGGCGTAACAATGGAGTTCATGAGATTGATGCCATCACCGCCTCAATGCCCAAGTTGCCCTTTTTCGACCAAGCAACGCAACAAAATACAATGTCTCAGAACGCAGCGCAAATGCCAATGAGTTGTGAAATGCGTGGTCCACATACCTTCGACAGATGCCCATCACCGATCCTAACAATATCTCGATCGAGCAAGCAGAGTGCCAAGTCAGTAGGAACTATCGAGACCCTAATAACCCATACTCAAACACCTACAAATTCGGTGGAGGAATCACCCAAATTTTTCATGAGAGCGAGCAAGGCGCAGAACCGCTTAGAGGCCGACTAAAATCAGCAGACCATTCACTCAGCCTCATCTTCTCAACAATTCTGGCCCCGCCCAACTGTAAAAGCTGCACGAGCCGAGAGCGGCTTTGTTGACACTAACCAACTCCTGCACTACCACGGCAGACTAGATCCTCTCTCGTGAGCTTGGAAACACAGTGGGGCAACTAGCAAAGCTAGCAACCAACAAAGCCACGGTACCCTGCCGAGCAACACAGATGAACCACAGAGAACAATGTCGAGCGAGCGGCAAGAAGTGGCAAACAGTTAGAACAACTTGCACCTCAGCCTGTGGTTGAACAGAGGGTGGAAACAGAGAGAGAAAGGGTTGTTGAAGATCGCCCAATATTAGAGAAAGCTCCAGAGAAGGAGTACACTGAGAAGATTCCTTTCCCACAAAGATTGCAAAGGAAAGTAGTTGATAAGCAATTCTCCAAGTTTTTGGAGACATTCAGAAAGTTACATATCAACATACCCTTCATCGAGGCGTTGGAGCAAATGCCTTCTTATTTCAAATTTATGAAGGACATTTTGGGGAAGAAGAAGAAATTGGGAGAGTACGAGATGGTGACATTGACTGAGGAGTGCAGTGCTATCCTGCAGAAGAAATTGCCCCCTAAACTCAAGGACCCAGAGAGCTTTACATTGCTTCGCATTGGGTCGGTAACATGCACAGGCCCTGTGATTTGGGGGCGAGTATAAATTTGATGCCTTTGTCGGTGTTTAAGAGGTTGGAATTAGGTGAAGCCAAACCAACCACGGTGAGCTTGCAACTAGCGGACAGAATGGTGGTGTACCCCAGGGGGAAGATTGAGGATGTTCTTGTTAAAGTAGGAAAATTCTTTTTCCCTGCGGATTTCCTCATTCTTGACATGGAGGAGGATGCAGAGATTCCCATCATATTGGGGAGACCATTCTTGGCAACAGGGAGAGCCCTGATTGATGTAGATAAGGGAGAGCTGACACTGAGGGTAGAAAGTGAAGAAATGGTGTTCAAAGTGTTCAAACACGTTATTGAACCCCCGGTCATGAGCAGGTGCTTTGCAATTAGCACCGTCAGAACTTCATGTGAGCCAGTGCAAGCCACAACAAGGGAGATAAGCCCACCAAAGCAGGTACGTGATGTTGAACCTCCGCCAAAGCAGGTATGTGATACCGAACCTTCTCTTGAAAATAATTATAAGAAGAAAAACAGAAGAAGAAAAAGGAGAATGTTAAAAAAATGGATTGGTTGTGGGGTTAATCTACCCCACACCTCTTGATTTAAAGAAGTTGCGTTCGGCTAAAAGACGTTAAAGACAGCGCTACGTGGGAGGCAACCCAAAGTATTTTAATTTATTTTATTTCAATGCAGTTAATTTTTACTTAGAACAGTCTCACGGAGGTTTTTGTTATGTGTTGTGATGACAGGTGCAGGGCCAATAATTTGGAGGGCGAAAACTGAAGATAAGCCAAGGATTTCCAGAAAATCGGGTTAGGGCCGCGGCACCAAAAGAGCAGAAAGGCGCAGGAAATTCAGCGCCGCGGCGCCAAAAATCCAGAAATTTTTTGAAGTCTAGGCGCCGCGCCATTTCAGGCCGCGCAAAAGTTCGTAACGAGTGCAAGAATCAGCCGCGCCACTGATTCAGGCCGCAAGGCGTCGAGACGGAAATCCAGAAATTAAATAGCCCAAATCCGATTTTTTCCCCAATTCCAAATCAAAACCTAAACCTTCCTCTCCACAAAAACCACGAAAATCCACACTTTACCTAAAAATCTTCCATAAACCAAACCCAAACACAACCAAAGTTCTTAAATTCCCTAAACCCTTAACCATCCTAAACAACTACCCTCATCCCATTTCCTCAAATCATCATTAGGAGCAAGAGAATCTTGAAGAACACCGTCAAAGGTAATCTTCGTCTTTTCTTGAAAGCTTTACTGTAGTCAGAGGAGGTAGTAGATTGGAGGAGGTGTCAGATCTCGCAGGTGTGTTGGGGTGTTGTAATTGGTTTTTAGATTTCGAGGAAGAGTATACGAGGTGATTGCGGTGTTGTGCAGAGCTTCTAAGTGAAGTTTGAGGGTGATAGACGCCAGAATACCGATTGTTGGGTGATAGTGTTGGGTAACATTGTTGATAGAAAGGAAACGCTGCAGAAATCATCTAATAATGTCTGCCAGAAAGAAAAGAGCTTCCACATCTACCTCAGCCCCTCAATATGATGAGACTAGGTTTGTCAGCCAAAGAGCTCATGAAAGATACAAAAAACTTAGTACTAGGCCCTTAATCCCTGAAAGAGGAATGGATTATCAAAGGGAGTCGCTTGGGGAGGGGGATGTCTATGAGCCCATTCGGGCGATGATTGAGATGATGGGGTGGAAAAGATTTGTAAACCCGGAAAAGATAGCACCAATGAACACAGTGATGGTGAGAGAATTCTATGCTAATTTTCCGGAGAAGGTGGACGATAGATGCTTTGTGAGGGGACGATATGTGCCTGTGACGGCAGAAGTGGTGAATGTGTTATTGAAAACAGTTGATGTTGAAGGAGGAGATGACGATTGGAGCTATTTTAGAACATGGTCCAGAAACTCCAACAACATCGACTGGAATGTCGTAGCAAGCACAGTGAGCTACCCTGGCGCTGCATATGAATTTGCCAGAAATGGGTCAAGAGGACTGAGCAGTGTGTCACCAACAAAGCGAGCGGTTGGTTGTATTTCGCCGCCTAATTCCATCAATGCACTTTACCGAGTGCCGTAAGACGTAATCAAATTGATATATGGAATTATGTCGGGAAGACGATTGATGGGGAAGGAGATAGTGCAAAATATCGAGAGACCAAAGGTTGGTAACAACAAGTGGGTTGGGACATGGCTCACTTATTACATGTTTATGCTCCATAAACGGGTCCCAACCCTACCCATCGATACTTATGAGAAAAACCAACTTCCCGTGTCATACGATAAGTGCACTCCTTCCTGTGCCCAATTCCTCCAAAGAAGAAAGACGAAGAAGATCAACAACAGCAACAACAGCAGCAGAAGAGGATGTCATAGATGAAGATGAGCACAAATGTAAGCTCACTATGAGCGCGAAGCGACCATCACCACCCACGAATCGTAACCTCAATGCTATGATGGAGCGGTTGCTCCGAACTGCAGAAGGATGATGCGTAATTTTGACACGGTGATACAAGGACAACAAGAATTAAGGCGCAGAATCGACGAGATGAGTTCCTTTGTTCAACCAAATGGTCAATGACTATCCACCGCCACCGCCACCGCCACCATTTTAAACCAAGTCCGTAGTTGTCCTGCTTTTATTTTCTTTGAGTCTTGCACACATTGGGGACAATGTGTGATTTAAGTTTGGGGGGGTGTATTATTTGTGTCTTATTGTTGTAGTATGTTTGAGTCTTTTTGAATTATTTTGTGTATTTTTGAGTCATAATTTTTTTTCTTTTTTTGAGTCATAATCTTCTGTCAAAGATCATGCATGTTGTAGTTACTAGAAACACCTAGTGAAGTAAGGTGGAATAATGTAATGGAATTAGAATCAACTATCTAAACACTTAGGTTAGATATGCCAAAAACTCCTGAAATCTGTCTATTTGGGGTTTCTGCTTGAATTGTGCATTGTTAAATGATTAAAACCTATGTGTATGATTGCTTGCTATTTGAGGCGAAATAGTTAGGATATGCATGTTAGGGAGATGACTCATGCAATTCTTTGTTAGCCAATTCTTATCACTCTTTTCTATCCCTGACATTAAAAATATCCCTAGTCAGCCCCGTTGAGCCTAAACATGAAACTTCTTCTTTGACACTCTATATTCCCACACTTGTGCCATAAGAAAAAATGTGAAATGGTTGGAATAGAAAGTGCTAAAAAAAGAGACAAAAAGAGTGAACAAGTTTGATGCACCCCAATAAAAAAATAATAAGAAATAGGCAAAAGCCTAAGTTTGGGGTGCTTGTTATTCATAATACACTTCACTCTCTCAAAACAAAAGAGGGGAAAGATAGATATGAAGTGAAGAATGGAAATCAAAAGAAAAGGGAAAAATTGAAAAACTAAAGAGCTTATGGTACACAAAATGAGCCTAAATGCCTATTTTTACCTCTCATGCCTAAGCCTACATTACAACCCTGAAAAGTCCTGAAGATCTCTTATGTGCATATCCATGATTAGTGGAGAATAGCAAGTAAACATGCCATAGAATTTTGAAATTGACATGCATAATTCAGTATTCTTACTTCCATTAAGCATGATTAAAATGAGTTTGCGAAATATCTAGCTTGATGTGTTTAGAATGCTAAAAATTCATGCTATATGTTCATGCATGCTAACCTTAATGTTTTTCTAAGTAACACCAATGCAGCAAAGTGATCAATGTCGTTGAGTCTTTCTATTTTCTTTTTCCTTGTGTCTTTATTTCTTTCTTTTGATCTTTGCTCGAGGGCGAGCAAATGTTAAGTTTGGGGGTATTTGATCGGTATATTTTATATACACTTTTTGAGTCGTTTTTAGTGAGTCTTTTGTCCATTTTTATACAAATACGTGTCGTCTTAGGATATATTTTCTTTCTTTTGAGTCATATTGGTTAAAGTGGCTCATTGGCGGAAAAGGAGCAAAAAGAGGGCAAAACGGAGGTTCCAGAGCTCGAAATGCGAGAAAGTGGCGAACCAGGCACATACACAGGCCAGCGCCGCGGCGCCTCTAGACAGCAGAGTTGCAGCGCCGCGACGCCTAATTTCCAGAGGACTGCAGAACTTCCGCCATGGGCGCTGGGCCAGCGACGCCGACGCTGGAAAATCGAATTTACCAATAATGGGCCAAGCCTGAAGGAAAACCCTGCACTCGTTTTTGAAACTATAAAAGGAGAACCCTAGAGCAGTTTTAAGAGTTCCCTTTCTTGCCAATTCACAACACATCTTGGAGTTCAAGATTGGAGACCTTTCTTTAGTAATTTCTTATTTCTCTTTTACTTTATTTTCAGTTTTATGTTGGATATTGAATTAGTTCTTGTCATGTCTATGGCTAGGAACTAATTCTAATATAGGGCTTTCCATGTCAATTCACTTGAACCTTATATTTATGAATTAATGCATGGTTGTGGTTTTTCTTCTTATTGTTGAGATTTATCCAATATATGTTTTGATTGCTTGGTAATTACTTGATCATTAATTATCATAACTTATATGATTTCTAACCGAAATCCGAAAGGGGAGGTTGTGAATATACTGTAGTTGGGTAGACATAGGTTGAATCGTGGATGAAAATACCCCGATTACTTGTGTAGCATTAATAAGGTTTTTGTTCTTAATCCTCCTCTAGAGTCAACCTTATCACCGAAAGGTAGAAAGGTGTTGTACTGGGGTTGAGTGTTTATATAACCTTAACAGGAGTATAAAACAGATTAGTAAACCTGCTATCTCCAAAAGAAGAAGAACCATAGTCAATTGCATTAATAAGTAAGTTAAGCGGATAGTTGAGGAGACTTGGAAGCCCTATTTCCATCATTACTGAGTAAAACAACATAGTTAATTAGTATTCATAATTAGATTCATAAACAACAAATCAATTATCGGTCACCAAATAGATAACATAGAATAGAATTTGGTACTTGAACACTATCCCTGAGGACGATAACTCGGTCTTCCAAGACTATATTACTTGACTCGACACGTGCACTTGCGTTTAAGTGTGTGCATAAATCGCGCATCAGTATGTAGGAAAGGGTTACCTCAGTGAGGGGCTCTTCAAACTAAGTATTGTACCTACTCAGGTTGTTGCCATTATTAATTAAAATGCAGGCACTAGCACTTCTTCTATGTATATGGTTGATTCTCCTTCTTTATGACATTCTCGATTAGGCCATTTAATTATCGTTCCTTACAAAGAATGGTAAAGATAGGCATATTGCCAAAATATTCTATGAACAAAATGACTAAATGTGGGGTTAGCATAGAGTCAAAATATGCAAGTCATCCTCATAAATCTGTTGTGAAATCAAATGAAGTGTTTGTTCTAATTTATAGTGATTTGTGTGATTACCAAACAACCCCATCTCATGGAGGAAAAAATATTATATATCGTTTATCGATGATTGCAGTAAATTTTGTTATGTATACTTAATACATATCAAAGATGAGGCTTTGAACATGTTTAAAACATACAATGCAGAGGTAGAAAACCAACTTGAAAAAAAAATTAAAATTCTAAAGTCACACAGAGGTGGTGAATATCAATCGAATGAGTTCAAAGAATTTGTTCTACTCATGGTATAGTTCATCAAACCACTGCGCCATATACTCCAAAACAAAATGAAGTTGCCGAACGTAAGAATGGAACATTGAAGAATATGATAAATTCAATGTTGATTAGTTCGGGGGCGCCCCTCAGTCTATAGGGTGAGACATTGATTACTTTAAATATAATATTGAACAAAATTCCTCAAAAGAAAAATGACCAATCTCCTTATGAATTGTGGAAAGGAAGATTGTCTACTTTCAAAAGGATGAAAGTGTGGGGTTGCCTAGCGAAAGTTCAAGTTCCTTTACCTAAGAGAACTAAACTTGGACAAAAAATAGTGGATTGCATATATATTGGTCATGTCAATAATGGTGATGCATATAAGTTTTTTGTGTATCATTCCGATGTTGAAGGTATTCACAAAAACACACGTATGAAATCTGCTGAAGCAGAATTTTTTGAGAATATTTTTCCTTACAAAAATAAGGATAAAAGTGTTCCTAATAAACAATGCCCCACTAGCTAAATAGGCGTAAGAAAAAACTACCTGAAAAAAAAAGCAAGGTGCACCTTGAATTGAACTCGACGAATTGCGTTTTGCTAGAGAGATTTAAGAAGAGGGCACTTCCTCAAGATGAGTCAAACCTAGACACTCAAAATGATGAAAATCTTACTTCCTTTGTTAAAAAAGAAAATTTTGAACCAAGGAGAAGTAAACGTGGAAAAGTCGCCAAAGATTTTGGACCAGACTTTATGACCTTTTCCGTTGAAGTAGAACCTCAAACATATAGGACTGCTATGGAATCATTCGAGGCACCTTTTTGGAAGGAGACTATCCAAAGTGAGGTAGAATCCATTGTACAAAATAATACATAGAAATTGGTTGATCTCCCTCCGGGACAAAAACCAATAGGACATAAATGGATTTTCAAACGGAAACTAAGGCCTGATGGTACTGTAGAAAAATACAAAGCTCGTATAGTAGCCAAATTGTTTAGACAAAAAGAAGGTGTAGATTTCTTCGATACCTACTCACCAGTATTTAGAATTACGTCGATAAAGACGTTAATTGTTATAGCAGCGATTCACAATTTGAAAATACACCAAATGGATGTAAAAACTGCATTCTTGAATGGTGAACTAGATGAAGAAATTTACATGGAACAACCCGAAGGGTTTATTGTTAAGGTCAAGAGAAGAAAGTATGCAAATTGATTAAGTCTTTATATGGACTTAAACAGGCTCCAAAACAATGACATGAAAAGTTTGATAATACATTGTTATCAAATGGTTTTTAAATAAATGAATGTGACAAATGTGTCTACATTAAGGAATGTAATAATGCATGTCATTATATGCTTGTATGTGGATGATATGATGATTATAGAAACAAGTAATGATGTAATTAACTCAAGTAAGAAAATGTTGCATGCCGCTTTTGAAATGAAAGATATGGGAATAGCGGATGTCATTCTTGATATTAGAATTCAAAGGAATTCTGAGGGTTACATCTTAACTCAATCCCATTATGTGAAAAAAGTCCTTAGAAAATTTGGACGCTATGATGATACACCGGTTGTTACACCATTTTATCCCGCTAGTCACCTTAAGAAGAATGAAGGTGATAGTGTGTCTCAATTAGAGTATACACAAGTTCTTGGAAGCTTGATGTACATAATGAATTGTACGAGATCAGATTTAGCATATACAGTGAGTGGACTTAGTCGATACTCACATAATCCTGGAAATGATCATTGGGTTGCACTAATAAGGGCACTACGATATCTAAAGCATACAATGAACTATGAGTTGCATTATACAAAATATCTTTCCGTATTAGAAGGATATTGTGATGCTAATTGGATTTCCAACCATTCCGAAAGTAAGTCCACAAGTGGGTATGTATTTACACTTGGTGGAGCGTCGATATCTTGGAAATCATCAAAGTAAATGGTGAATACACGATCAACTATGAAAGCAGAGTTTGTAGCCTTGGATAAAACTGCCGAAGAGGCAGAATGACTAAGAAACTTCCTAGAAGGTATTCCGTTGTGGACAAAGCCTGTGACAACCATTTGCATACATTGTGATAGTATGGATGCCCTGACGAGGGCAAAGAATCAAATATACAATGACAAGTCAAGACATATAAGGCGACGTCATAATACAATCCGAAGCTTGCTGAAGAATGAAATTATATCCATTGATTATGTAAAGTCAAATGACAATATAGCGGATCCTTTGACAAAAGGCCTTACAAGAGAGCAAGTTGTATTTACATAGAGAGGAATGTGCTTAAAGCCAATACAATGAGTTGTTAACTGGTGGAAACCTAACCTATCATAATTGGAGATCCCATGATTTAAGTTCAATAGGAAAACTAGTTGGGGAAGACTCAAGCAGCATAAAACACACATATGTTCATTCCTATGGTGTACTAAGTGTGTTAAATCCGTTGATGTTTTAAGGGATGAATATTATTCTTAATAATACTCAAAAGCCTTTTTGGTGGGATAGTACGGACTATATTTGTTTGGTATTACCTATGTGAGATTGATGTGGGGTCGCATCTGGAGAACCGATATGACTACGTTCTCTAGAAATTCTCATGAAGAAGGAGTTGTTCACGATCGAAATGAACACAACCGTAAGAATTAAAATATGTTGATATGATATGTGTGATACTTGTTGTCTTGGTTTACTACAAAATGTGAATAGTTCAAGACATACGTTCACTATTTCACAAGTAGCCCGATAGGTACTCACTACGAACGGTTCAAGTCTAAAAGACACCGTTTCCGATGCATGTCATATCGCGTTTTACAGAAATAACGATAAGTTCCTAATTATCTTATTTTCTATCCACATGTAGGGTATTATGAGATGTGTGAATAGAAAGTGTGGGGTATTGTTGGAACTTGTAGAAGAAGAAGAGTAAAAGTGATCAAAATAAGCGTTGCGATTTTGAGGCGCAGCGCGGCCATGACGTGGCCGCGACGCCAACAAAAAATTCCCGTGACCGCCACGACGCGGAGCAGCGACGACGCCAAAACTTCAGAGAGGTCTGATAGATTTTGGCGTCGCGATCGAGAAGGCAACCACACGAGTTTCAAAGAACGCTCGAATTTCAAAATGAATTAGCGCCGCGACGCCGAGGGCTAAGGGTCGCGACTCTAATCCAACGGAAAAATTTTGGGCAGTCCAAAAGTTGTGTCTCTTCCCATGGGTCACAACCTTTGGCATGGAAAGCTTCCATGGACGAAAATTAATGCTATAAAAGCATGTGGATCACTTGTTTGAAGACACACAATACTCAATACATTACAATCTATCATTAAACACAACTAATGATCTAAGATTGTTGCTCAATCTTCATCAAGAGATATTTTTCTAGAAAATACTTAAAGTAAATTCGTCAGGGATCAAGTTCTCGTGCAAGAACCTGAACCAGATAGTTGTATCCTCAAGATATACGTCCGTGAAACTACAGCACGAGTAGGAGCGAATTTCTGTCTTAGGTCACTGCATTGCAGGCCTCTATCGACACAAATTAGTGTGTGTTTTTTAGTTTGATGTTTTTCACTATTGTTAATTTCAATTATATTTGAATCATTATTATATTATTATTGTGATTATTTATTGAATGGTCTAGATTGGCTATAACATAATGTAGTGAATCCCACCTTCATGAATCCTGAACTTATCATTCTAAGGAGAAAAAAGCAAAAACGTTGGATTTGGTTAGAGGAATGTGATCAGATTAATCATCGTACTTTGTCAAAGTACATTTCTATTTTGATACTCCCTGTACTTTTGCACGGGGCAAGGCAGAGAAAGCCCGATACAATAAGCTTACGATATGCGAGAAATTTGAGAAAGGATCGGATCAAAATGATCTATTATACGCAGTGTTATCCTGCATTTTTATAAGAAACTGTTTTCACGGTTCGAATTCACAACTTCCTAGTCACATGACAATAACTTTACCAATTACTTTTACACCGTGGGTCCCAAATTATTAAGTGAGATTATAAATTAATAACCAAACACCATACGTGATGTAATAAAATTTATACATACATAACAACTAAAATACTACCACATATAAATTATCCTAACTAGCAACCAAACTAGCCCTAATAGTTTGTCGTGAATTCTTCTGCTCACTGTGACTTTGCTCCATTCACTAATTATCTTCTGTTAAGACGTCGACTTCACACCAACCACTACTAATTTAGTACTACCATACTTACAGTCCCCACTCTTCCACCGCCCAATATATACTGACAAAAATTCCTCCATTCTCCCTCACTCTCATAATAGCTTCATTTTCATTCACTACCCTCTCAAATCTCAATAACTAACTACATTAATTTTATTGAACTAATTCATTCATAAAATGGTCTATGGCCGGCTAGGTAAACCGGATCCCGGAGAAACCTCCGACAGGGTGATAGTTCCCAATAATACCCCCACCACTCCCAATCCCCGAAGCTCAAAATTTAAATTCCTCATTATTTTTGCTACTGTTCTCCTAATTGCTTCTCTAATTTCTGTTGCGGTTATGGTTAGTGTTCGGCATAAGGCCGGAAATAGAATCGATAAACCGAGTCAAGCAATGGCGCGTACCTGTAGTCGCACACTATATCCATCTCTATGTATTAATTCACTAATTAATTACCCTGGAGCTAACTTTGCTTCGGACAATGACTTTGTTCACATTTCCGTGAATTTAACTCTCCGGCGATTCGGTAAAGCGCTTTACATGGCTTCCGATATTAACAACCTTCAAATGAACACTCAAATAAGATCAGCCTACGACGATTGCCTTGAATTGTTGGAAGAATCCGTCGACCTACTGTCGCACTCCTTAACCTCTGTTTTTCCCGGCGACGGTGATTCTCCGACCGGATCGACACAGGATGTGATGACGTGGCTCAGCGCGGCTCTCACGAACCAGGACACGTGTACCGACGGTTTCGCCGAGGTTACCGGGAACGTGAAGGATCATATGGCGGATAACCTCAAGGACTTGTCGGAATTGGTGAGTAATGCGCTCGCAATTTATGCCGCCGCAAATAGCGACGATGATTTCTCCGGGATTCCGATACAGAATCGTCGGCGTAGATTGATGGAATTTGAAAAACATCATGATGAATTTCCAAAATGGATGTCTCGGAGAGACAGAATGTTGATGAACGTATCAGTGTCGGCAATTCAAGCCGACATAATTGTGGCGAAGGATGGTACCGGAACGGTGAAGACGATAGCGGAGGCGATAAAGAAGGTGCCGGAAAAGAGTAGTAGCCGGACCATAATTTACGTCAAAGCAGGCAGGTAAAATTCAAATTACTCACTCCATTTCCATTTATTCGACAAACTATGACCAATATTTTTAAATATATTTTTTTTTATCATATTTGATATGAAAAAATTTATAAATAATACTAACATTTTTATATTCATTTTGTCTCTGACATTATTTAATTTGACTCGGAATTTAAAAATAAAATAAAAACTTTTTGAAATTTGTGGTTCAAAATAAGTGTGAGATATTTGTGTGATTATATATCATTTTATAAAGTTAAATTATTTTTAAATATAAAAAATGACATTTTTTAGACAGATTAAAAAGAAAATGATATTACATAAATTAATACTGAAAAAGTATAATTTTTAAATATATCAATTTTAATTTAAAATATTAAATTAATATAATTCAATTTATCTGCAAATATTAATCAAATTTACTAGAATAGCAAAAAAAATAAAATGGAGAGAGGAAGTATCATCTTGAGACAAATAGTTGGACAAGTGAAAAACTTTTTGATTCACTTTGTGGTAACGTATCTGATTCCCTTTTCAATCTTTTTTTTAATTTCACTTACGTGGAAGTCTCAAAGTAACTGCAAATCTTTTTCTTCATTTCTTTGTTCGAAGTCATTAATCAATGTCATTTCATTATTAATTATTAAGAGTTTACATAGGATATATAATGAAAAAATGAACCTCTTATATGTATTTGGACAATATTTTTATTGTATCAGAGTCAGACTCATTCCAATTCTTTGTTAACCGATGTTGGACTTCCAAATTATATTATCTACGCTCCAATTAATAATGTCTGGACGTGCGGGAAGTGTTAATAGTCACACATCGGATATGGAATGAGAACATGGACTCTTTATATGAATTTGGACAATACTCACCCTACAAGCTAGTTTTTGGAATTGAGTTAGACCCAAGATTCATTCTTTAGGGTAGTAATTACATTTTTGAGTTATTTTAGTATAATAAATAAATGACAGGTATGAAGAAAAGAATTTGAAGGTAGGAAGGAAGAAAATGAACGTGATGTTCATAGGAGACGGGAAGGGGAAGACGGTGATTACAGGAGGAAAAAGTGTATCCCAGCACCTAACAACATTTCACACTGCGTCATTTGGTAAATATCATATTTTATTTTTGGATCAACTTATTTACTTTTGGTGTTCACGTGAAATTAAATTTGAAAACTGTGGGCATGGGGCGGCTATGCAGAGCATGTGGTAGAAAATGAACGTGCATGGGATGTCATTGAATTCTTATAACTAAATCTTAATTAAGTCTCCTAGCTTAGCTCTTTTAACTTCTTCCGTCTTTGATGTGGCCCCATTCAACAAAAAAATATTCATGATTTGCACGTTATGAGTTGGGACTTGGGATCGGAATTTTAACATATATATAAAATCTAAGTCAAAATTAGGGATTCAGATAGACCTAATTTTGTCCCTTCCCTCACCTAAAGTCCTAAAGTATCACTCAATTAATCCGGTTCAGATAGTGTCCACTAATTTCTAGGGGGAAAACTAAGTTCACTAAAAAAAAAAAAAATTCTTTCTTGATAAGATAACACTTTTTTAACCAAAAAAAAAACAAACTAAGCGGACACTATTTTTGAACAGGAGGGAGTACTTTACAAGAATTACCTCCCAAACTGGAAAAAAATATCCACTTAAACCAACATATTGACTGGCTTTGATAAATTTTATTTGTAAAGGCAGACCCTAACATACTTTGCTAAATCTATTTTTTAAAGGCATATTTAGATGTATAGCAATCGGAGTTTGTCGAGTTGTGATTTGCGTCAAGACGAATTTTCTTATCCCTTAATCCATTGCATGATTGACTGGCTAGCTAATTCGGCCAGTATTAGGGATTGCGATATGACCTAACTAATTTGGTGGCCACAATTTATAGAGGGAATCTTGTTGTAGGAGCAGGTGGACTCATGACACATTGCCCGTGTCCTTTGATTCTCTTAAGATCACCTTTGTGTTTAACTTGGTTATTTTGTCACTTTTAACATACTTTAAAATGGAATGCTTTTATCTAGTGACATTATTATGTTATACTGATGTTGCTAGGATCCTTAAAAAATAGGGCATTTTTCAAAAATTACAAATTGTTTGGAGGATTTGACACGAGTGCGGTAGTATTTAAGGGATCGAACAACATAGATCATTATCATACACCATGCTATTTCAGAGAAATTTACTGAATATATTAATGAACATGCAGCGGCAACTGGAGCTGGTTTTATTGCAAGAGATATGACATTTGAGAACTATGCTGGACCAAGCAATCATCAAGCAGTAGCTCTTCGTATCGGAGGTGATCATGCTGTGGTCTTCCGCTGTAATGTTATTGGATACCAAGACACCCTCTACGTGCACTCGCAGCGCCAATTCTATCGCGAGTGTGATATTTATGGGACAGTAGATTTCATTTTCGGCAATGCAGCAGTGGTCCTCCAAAACTGCAACATATATGCCCGAAAGCCCATGTACAATCAAAAGAACACCATCACTGCCCAAAACAGGAAAGACCCTAACCAAAACACTGGTATTTCAATCCATGCTTGCAAAATCCTGGCAGCATCTGACCTTGAGCCGTTCAAAGGAAGCTTCCCTACATATCTAGGCCGACCATGGAAGATGTACTCGCGAACAGTCTATATGCTATCTAACATGGGTGATCATATACACCCCCAAGGTTGGCTTGAGTGGAATGGTGATTTTGCGTTGGATACATTATATTATGGCGAGTACATGAACTTCGGGCCAGGAGCGGCCCTAGGGAAACGGGTTACTTGGCCGGGTTATCGGGTCATCAAGTCGGTGGAGGAGGCCAGCAAGTTCACCGTATCAAAGTTTATTTATGGATCATCTTGGTTGCCTTCAACAGGGGTGTCTTTCTTGGCAGGGTTGAATACTTAAAAGGAAGGTATAGCAAACCTACTCCAGATTCCAGAATGGAGATTTATGGGTTTTGTATAAATAAGTATGTCCCATTAGTATTTAAATTCTAAAGTGCAATAATTATAAGCCGTCAAGTTGCCCCTGTTGCTGAACTGACTAAAGAGCAAGTTCACATACATTCTAGAGATACCACTTCACTGAAGGATAAGTGTTGTAATTTTTGTTGTTGTTGTTGTTGTAATTAGCACATACTAGCAAAAAGCTATTGGTTCAATTGGAAAAGTGCCAGTTTTACATTACAAATTAGATTCAGTTGATTGAGTTTTAAATTGATGGTGAGCATAATGTTTGTGGATGTGCCTCTACTTTCATTTCCCCTTTAATAAATGCAAGGCTTTCACTGGTTGCCCTCCCCTTAGGTGGGTGTAGAATCACCTTTGGTAGGGAACGCTTTACCTCCAAAATGAAACTTCCCAGTGAATCAGGATTAGTCAGGCCACAAAGCGAGCATCAAACATTGGGTGGGAAACACAAAAAAAAAAAACAGATGCACTCAGATTTATGTAGAAATCAGTAAATCTATCTAGCTAGAGGCTCAGTAAAAAAGATCTCCTGCTGTAGGATGATTAGAGAACTGTGATCAAATCCTTCTTTCCCCTTGCAATTGTACATATATACGAAATCGAATGTGATGCTGACAGCAGAACAAAAACCAACACATGGTGTTAGCGCTCTGGCTTTCTGAAAGGAAAAGTAAATTGCTAAGAATGTCAAGGGCCACACTTTTTTTGGGCCCAAAGGCATAGAATAAAGGCAGCATTGGGGGGGGGGGGGGGGGGGTTTATTCGTTCGGAAACTTGGGCAACGAAGGAAACGGTAAAATGACAGTTGTAGTCTCTGAACATAAATGCTCAATAGTAGTTGAAGCCCCTGTCTAGTTTCTACTCAGTTAAGTTTCTCCTTAAATAGCTACAAAAGCCGAGTCAATTGCTAACTGCTATTCCTTTTTATAAAGTCGACCAGGCATCTGGCTAGGCAATTAGGAGAGATGTGCCACTTCACATCTATTTTCCCAGGTGCATCATCCCTATCTCTATTGTTGCATGTAACAGAGAAAGGGCAAAGAACAGGTGCATTACAATATCTTCCAACGCATGATGTCGAAATTTATTCAACATATTATGAGTGGTGAGTGGAGTGCAAGTTGAATTCCATATGTGGATAGTCATGAGTCCAACAAAGCTATAGTAGGATATATTTATAGTCATATTTCCACAATAAGCAAAAACCAACCATTCCAAGTTAGAGGCCCTTATCTGTAGGCTGGAAATTGTATGAACACCACATTGACATCCATAGTCAAAATAACTCCGTCCGTCAAGATACATGGAGCATAATGATCATTCACATCCCATCTTCCCCAGAGTTTAGCTTCAACCAAGTACTATTAACACATGCACAAAATCTACGTTCTTCATACATTTTATTTAATCAGGTCATCAAGACGTCGATCCATGATGAGCGAAATAGACTGCACGAATGCTGCCTCACTTGTTCCTGGGAGCACACCCTCTTCAGCTTCTTCAACAATCTCCTCAATGATAGACTCCTTCTTTAGTGTTTCCCTGCACATGATTCTTCCAATTGCAAAAGGTGTAAGCCCTCTCTCTGCACCCTTCTTCAGAAGCATACTCGAGATACGAAGTACACGTGCACACGCAAGGGATATGGTCCAACCATGAAACTTCAGAAGCTCAATGTCTTTCTCGGCATCAAGAGATTCTATGTAAGCAATTGTCTCAGCAGAGTAAGGTTGTTTTGCTTGAGGCCAGTAGAGCCAATCAAAAGTACAATCTTCAAACTGCATTAGAATAGGCAAAAGGAGAGGATGGGAGTGGTGTCAAATTTGAGAGGGCAGAACCATTCCCAGAAAAGAAAAATCAGGACACAGAAGTATTCTTGATTAACGCAATCACATTCCACAAACCGGTAGGTAACACAAGAAGCAAGGAAGAAACAAAATAGTACCCACAATCACAGTCCAATTCTTACCCCCACCCACATTTGGTGCTGTTTTCAAGAACTCTTTTATCAGTTGTGCTGTTTTAAAAAATATTAACAATATTGAAATAGAACTTCTGCAAAGATGCTTGCCGCTAGACTCCAAAGCGCCTATCTTAGCAGATCCTCAAGTAAACATTTTAATTGTTACGACTGAATCGACACCTAGTGTACCATGAGAGTGCACGAGCAAGGTGATGCATACCAAGGAACACTCTCTTAACCTATATCATAGTCTTCATACAACATATTCTGCTAAAACCCATCAGAGAAAATATATACATAACCACAGAAGTCATAAAACAGCCAGAAATAGATTCAGAAAAGGGAATCAACAGAGAAGTTAATTAATACCCTATGTAGCACTCACGGACACGGACACGTGAGAGGTGTCCGATAGGACACGGACACGGACACGCGGAAACGACAATTTTGAAAAATAGGGGACACGACACGGCAGGGACACGGCTGTAAAAATAAATAAAAAAATATTTTTATATATATAATATAATATATAAAATACTAAAATTAATATTTTTAAATAGGATATTCAATTTAAAACATTTTCCAAAATATTATTGTATTATTTGTCATATTTCTTATTCTTATAATTTATAGTTATAAATCATTTTTTTTATATACCATAACTTATTATTAAAATAGAATACCTAAAACTACTCATTCTTTTCCCTTACAAATTGAAGCCCACTAAAATCCATTCCCACTTTATATTTCTCCAAGCCCAAACACCACCTCGTCCAGCCCATCCCTTATTTTCCCAACACCTAAATCTCCTAAGCCCTCTAAACAGAATGAAAAAAAAACCCTAAATGCCTCTATTCGCAGAGTCGCCGGAGTCGCGACGGGAAGTCGCCGGACCTGGAAGGGAAAATCGCGGGAAGGGGAAGTCGCAGTCGAAATCGCCGACCAGTTGCAGCAGTCGCGATCTGAAAATGAAATGTCTAGGGTTTTTTTTAATTTTTAGTCTTTTTACACTTTTTTGTAATTGCCGTGTCCCGTACGTGTCCGAGCCGTGTCCCGTACGTGTCCGAGCCGTGTCCCAACCGTGTCCGAGCAAATTTTTTTTTTTTGGGCTGGGCCCACTCGGACACGTGTCCGAGGCGTGTCCGCCGCGTTTCGTGTCCCCCCAGTGTCCGACACGGACACCTCACCCTAAATGAGGTGTCCGTGCTTCATAGTTAATACCCATATCATCTATGCATGGAAATTCAGCAGGATATTTACAAAAACTAAAACTTATCCCAAATTACCAAATTTCGGTAAGATAAAATAGTTTTATACACGGCAGAATATGCCATCCAGGATTACTATGTGCTTCTATTTAGTAAAAAATCATAGGATTCTGAGTTGAGACACTTACATTTTCAGGCAAGCAGTAGCCATGATCAATTGGAATAAGCACAAGCTGACCATCCTTATCATCTTTCTGAACCAAAATGTTTCCAGCATGCCTATCTGCATTTGCCAACCTAATATCCAGTACCGAAATCCTGTGTACATCATCAACAGGAAAAGCACGAGGACCCGTATCCTCACAACTTCCACAGTTTTTCATGAACATCTGCAGCGACCCAATCTTAAGGCTCTTGGATGAATGTTCATAACCTTCTGCATAATTGAACCCTGTATGGAGACACTTGACCATAATTGTGGGAGGAACCCCAGCAAATCCCTTCTCATCGCAACAAGTTGAGCGAGGTCCTGACTTGGGATGATCCAAAATATATGCAGCAACCTCCCTTAATGCTCCCTCTCCGACACGTGTGCCCTTCTTCAACCCCTCACCATCTACGGACAATGGCAGCCCCCGGGGATTATTCACAGCCATAGGCTCCTCATCTATTGGTTTAAACACAGAGACATAATTCTGACCACATGAATCTAGCATGAAATAAGCACCGCCTGATCCCTCAGAAGATCTAATTGGTTGGTGACCCCTCGCTATCCCGTCGAAAGTGCTACCAATCAGCTGCTTAACCACTGGCGATTGTGTGATCTTAGAGTTAACAATCAACGGTTCCAAAATAAAACTTCTTGGCACAGTATTGAGTGCAACAACCTGAAACCTCCCATGGAGCTTCTCTACTGCATCAGCACCATTCTCATCTGATGTTGATGCTACAATCGAAACTTCAAGATCTTTCTGCACAGATTTAGCCTGTACTTTAGCAGATTTACGCACCAGCAAGTGAAGCACTGCCTCGTTGTTTTTACAAATATCATCTATCAGCCTCTTATCTTCTAGTTCCTCACCATCAAGTATCAGTTCTTGTTCCCTAAGATCACGAAAACCTTTCCCCTTCTTTGCGATCTGCTGTTTCACAAAACCAACATTCCTCTTTCTATCGACGTGGAACTCAAACTCCTGACCACACACTGTCCTAACAGTAATTGCTTGTAAATCAGACAGACGAAGAACCAAATGCAAAATGTTACCATCAGCGACCCCATAGTCCCCCACACAGGAATTGTTCCGAGCCAACTCCTTGCCATCAAAGACAAGCTTCTGCTTCTTCACAAAGAAACCTTTGGATGTCTGGATTCTAAATTTCACAGAAGCAATAGAGTCGGACTCCTTAACACGCAAGGGAATTACAGATCCACCCACGGTAAAAAAAATCAAAATTGAATCATTCGACCAGGAACCATGTTGGCCTGACAAACAGCTTGCTAAATTCAAATTATCCTCATACACAGGACTAAGTGCAACAGTGGCAATAGACATTGTTCCCTAAAAGGTAAGGACTTCTTCCCCTACAAATCAAATGATACTCATCACAGTTAGGATATGATCAATAACTGTGAGCTATCATACTTGGTTAACCAGTCAACAATTACAGAGCGACAATTAAACATGTTATAGTATAAAATGCTAAATCCTTAGAAACTCACAAGTTGCGGCTAAAATTAACAGCTTCAGTTACAGATTTAAAAAATATGCCCTCAATAGGCAAGAATTGGGAATAGCAAGCGCAGAGACGTGGAATTGAAGGTACTGCAGAAAATCCCTAAGTGTCACCAGTAAATCAGCACTAGAACTAAGTAAAAGGGAGGGGATATTCTTTCTTCAGGTCCAATTCAGAACCATATCAGACATCAGATCACCAACTCTTAGAGATTTCTCAAACATCACCATGATATCATCATCTATTTATTCAAGCAACGAGGACTAAAATAAAGAGGGTATTGGGATATCAGATAGAAACAAATACACTAAACACACAAAGGAATGAATAATATGATAAAAGGGCAGCACAGTGCACTAAGCTGCCGTTATGTGCGGGGTCCGGGGAAGGGTCGAACCACAAGGGTCTATTGTACACAGCCTTACCCTGCATTTCTGCAAGAGGCTATTTCCATGACTTGAACCTGTGACCTCCTGGTCACGTGACAACAACTTTATCAGTTACTCCAAGGCTCACCTTCAATGAACAGTAAGATAGTACGAACATAAACTTCTTACCAGGAAGAAAATGAATTAACTCTTTCATCCAATAATGTTAAGAATCTAGAAAAACTTTAGGACTTATGGTTGTTCATTTATATTTGTTCTTTTCTGATAAGGATGTGTTTATTCTACGGTTTTCAGCTTCCCAGCTATGGAGTTGTGTTTATGAGATACTCATTTGGATCCACGAGAAGGATTTCCTTATTCTTCTTACTTTTTACTTTATTAAATATGGTTTACGGTTTTGGTTTTAGGTCTAGACTTGGATGTTAACATGGTGAACGTAGGACTAGCTAGTATGGTAGTATCATGAAGTTTCTATCAGTTTATCTATTAGATTGCTGCAGGTTCAACTTTTATACTGGGAAATGTAGTTCTCTAACAAATCAACTGTTGGTATAGAGTTCATTTTGTAGTCAACAAAACTCGATCTAAAAGCTCTCCGTTCCAATTTCGGATGGATGTTGAGATGTTCATTTTATTGGCTACTATTTGGTTTCCCATACTCTTTGTTACTGGAAATTAGCTACATTTCTTTGATATTCAGGACAATTAGTTAATATGATACCACAAATCAAAGTTTGGCCATCAGATTAAACACAGTATTAATCATCCCAAACAATCATGCGTTTAATCAATCAACAAAACCACAATAATATACTATTTTGGAAACCCAAAAAATTGCAATTAAAATCAATAGCAGCAACTATAGATTTCAAACAAATATGCCTTAATTAGCACTACATGTATTTTTTTTAGCAAAACCCTAAGTGTCAGCAGTAAGCAGCAAAATAGTTATGGTTCAATTAAGTCACAAACTCTTACACCAATTTCCAACTACAACACAATAACTATAAATAGCGAAAAATGTCACATTCTTACCTGTAAGAAAAAGAGAAATCAAAGCAAAGATTAAATATTTCCTCATCAGCTTTGCTACAACACTGATCATCTGTAATTGTAGCTTAGAGAAGGAGTAATGATATAGAAAATGGAAGCCGCGTTTGTTTTTACACTGTTTAGTATGCTATAAATTATAATAATTAACAATAAAATTATGTCTGTGTTTGAGATGGTAATTTCAATTTTACCATTTAAACTTGGCCACCAAGATACGAATGATGGCCAATGAATTGCAGCAGGACCATTTAAATATTTGAAAGTAACACCTAATTCACCTGCTCTTGTTGTAACTAAACATTTATGGCTTCTTTTTAAAACTCATATAAAACTATTTGACAATTACACAGTCATTACGTAATAAAAAACAAATATAATCATTTGAAGTAACAAACTAAATTCCCACCGTACCCCTATTTTATTTTTGACATAAAACTATTCTCTTTCGTTTTGAGACCAAGCTAAAACAAATTAATCCACTACAATTTTGCACTAAATTCACTTAAATTTAATATAAAACACATAGTTATATGAGAAACAAAAATAATATAACATATCGAAATAACCAAAAAAAGAGACAAGCACGTTATAATATATAGAGATGTATTTTAGTCAAGTTGGTGCAGATGAAGCGCGGGCTGAGTCGCGAGTTTGATCACCGCATAAACATTCTTGGTTGAGTGCATGCCATGGCTGCCAAGTGTGGTTAATCGGTGGCGTGATTTGCAGTATTGCGTCTGTCCGGATTTCTTTCTGTCTTGTATTTCGAAAGAATAACAATCGGATTCGTCAACAAAAAAAGAGATGTATTTTAAACGAAAAGAAACTATGAGTAGGTCACGGTCACCCCCCAAAAAAGAGCAAAAATTACACTAGTCACGTTAACTCATAGTTCAAGGTCACTAAATGGAATTTTTTTGCGTCTGATAGTAATACTATTATTAAAGGAAGTTCAAGAATATACATATTACCAAAAGAGGAAAAAGGACATTTACACTTTTGGATGAAGTTATTTTCTTTCTCAAAGCTCCAATTAACACTTAAAAATTATTATTAATATTTAACACTAAAAAATCCATTAAAAACATCAGATTCGTTAATATTAATCTATAAAAACAAATTCAAGAAAAAATCTCACTAACCATACATCTAAAAATATATTCTTGAAAAGTACTTTTTAGGAAAAATGTCATGTTTGTGGTTAAATATTTTTCAACTTGTACAACAATAACATCTCAATGTACTCTCACAACTGAAATCTGATAAGGTAGAGTGTACATATATCTTATCTCTATCAGGAGCGAATTAGGTATAAAAAATGGGTCATGTGAACCCATAGTCACTCGATTAAACTCGGTATATTATGTGTATAATTCTTAAAATATATCTTAGTATTAACTGAAAGAACCCATGGTTAAATGAGGCTGAGTGGTGCACTGATTAAATATTGAGTTTAATTTCTTAAGGTCTAGGGATTTAACCCAACTTGCTGAACTTTTGTGTCTTTTTTTTAAAATAATTTTTAAAACAGCCTTTAAACGGTAGAGATGTTGTTTTTGATCGAATGCAAGTAGTTCGTAAAAGAAGTAACGACAGTGAGAAAATCATGGAAAAATACTATAGCAAGCATGTCAAAGCATTTTAAACAAAAGAACAGTAGCAACAACAAAATAATATGAAAATTAAAGTACAAGAAGCAGCAAATAATAACAGAAATCAAAGGCCAAAAAACCACAAGAGTAATACTACAACTATTAATATAGAAAGATAAGCGGGATAACACTCAACTAGCATTCTACCATAATTTTTGTCATCCAAAATCTCCTATCTAAAATCATATTTTCGATAAGATGAAACTGCATCCTGCAACTCTCCTCAACCTGTATTGTTGGAATTTTTTGTTAGAAATTTATCAATGTGGAATAAAGTTTATCTCATTATTTATGACTCAAATAATTGGGGCCCCGCACGTCAGAAACGTCATTTTCACACACGTGCATACATTGTACCAATGATCGTAAATTTCATTAGATTGCATTAGTGGATATTGATACGTAAGTAAAATGTTTGAGACATCGAATGATGGACGGTCGTTGGTCAAATGACAAGTGTTCCACGTTGGTGAATGAAGGAAGAAGTGTGCATAGTGTAAAAGATTAGAACGGGTCGAAAAGGGCCGCGGAGCCTAGAAGGGTCGCTGAGCGCCGCAGTGCCGCGACGCCTCCGAGGTGAGTCGCGATGCTAATTCAACCCCGAACTACTGGAGTCGCGTCGCCGCCCAGGCAGAAAGTCAGAAATGAAAATCTGATTTTGGTGACGTTTGGACTGCCCTCAATGGCATTCATTCCAGCAGTTTTCAGCCATTATTTGGCTGATAAATGGGTGCCATTAATTGGGAAATTCATTGTCATTACATGGGTGATTCAATGTCATTACTTGACACTTGAAGAGATAAAATCTTACACTATAAATTGAGGCATTTGCCTCAATTGTTAAACACTTGAAAGACTTGCAACACTTGTATTTTCAGAAAATCTTCTTCCTCTCTAGCATATTTCAATACTCAAAGTTCTTCAAGAGAATCACTTGAGTTTCCTTTGCTCAAGTGTTTAGTAGATGTTTTATCTTGGAAGACTATTGTCCATCAACGTAAAATGATATATACGGGGCAATCTTGTCTTAAAGACAGAGTGTCATTACTCGACTCAGCACAATTGTAATCCTTATTTTTGGTGACGTTTTGGATGCCCTCAATGACATTCATTCCCGCAGTTTCCAGCCATTATTTGGCTGATAAATGAGTGTCATTACTTGGGCAATTCATTACCATTAAATGGGTGATTCAATGACATTACTTGGCACTTGAAGAGACAAAATCTTACACTATAAATTGAGGTCTTTGGATCATTTGTTAAACACTTGCATTTTCAGAAAATCTTCTTCCTCTCTAGCATATTTCAATACTCAAAGTTCTTCAAGAGAAACACTTGAGTTTCATTTGCTCAAGTGTTTAGTAGATGTTTTATCTTGGAAGACTATTGCACATCAACGTAAAATGATATATACGGGGCAATCTTGTCTTAAAGACAGAGTGTCATTACTCGACTCAGCACAATTGTAACCCTTATTATTTTAGTGTCTCTTGATTTCAGGTTATCAAGATTCAAAGAGTTTTCTGCAATTGGTACAAAGATTCAAGACAGATTCAAGAACTAAAAAGCTTGTTGTTGCCACAATTCTTGTTTGCTACAAGCTATGTTGCTATTATAATCTTTATCGTTTATCCTTTCAAATCACTTGTAATAGTTGTTTACTATTCATGTATTGCTTTATATCCAATAATTTTAAGATAAGATTGTATTAGTGTTTTAAAGATGTCGACCAAATCTGGTTGTGGTTTTCTGATTGAAGACATTTCCATTGTCAATTCTATTGATAGTAACTCTATTTGTGTCAACAAACTAGACTATGGTTCTGATGCTGAGGTTCAGAGCGCTTATGTTGGTCATGTTGTTGACGGTCAAGGTGCTGATGGTGTCATCACTCCCAAGAGTGGTGAAAGCAAGCGCCTACAAGGGGTTGATGATGTCAACTGGAACAAGATGAGAAGGCTGAAGATGTGGTTCTATCTTATAGAAGAAGGTCTATATTTGTCTCAGACAAAGGATTCGAATTATGTTACAGAGAAAATGGACACGCAGTCTAACAAAGTGACTAAAGTGGGCCAGAATCCGAAATTGGGCTAAGTTAAATTTCTTCATTGTCAATGATGAGATTAAAAGGACTTAAAGTAGGGCTTGAAATATGAAAATGTTTTCTAGGAAAAATTATATTTCTTACGCTTTAAAATCAGAAGTTTAATCTCAGATTTCTTTCCATTTAAATATTGGACTTTGTAAACAAGACTTAAAAGATTCGTTCTTTTGGGTGCAATTATTAAAAATGTATAAAGTATGTTCGCACATATGAAGGAGAGAGATCCACTGACTGTGCGAAAACTGTTACCACTCCTAAGTAAGCGTCAAGGATTCTCTGGGCATCAATCATGAGGAAAAGGGACTAAAGACAAACCTGTCACTGATAGAAGATCCTTTATTTGAAAATATAGTATTGGACACTCAGTCGAACAAAGCCTATGAGCGACTGGAGTGAGCCAGAGTTTCCAGGTCTTAAATGATCTGAAGGCCAAAAGAAATTGGACACTCGGTCTGCCAAAACAACTGGAGTGGGCCAGAGTATCCAGATCACATATGATCCAGTTACGCCCTAACCACGGGCAAGAGGTTGTTCATGTGAAGAAATGCCACCTAAAATAGAAGGGGTTGTCCTCAAAGGGACTTCAGGGAATGAGATCACTCTAAAAGGATGTGATACATGTCCCAAACTTGGTTTCAGGGACGCTGTTAGTCAAGCTGATTTGAGTTTAGTCCAACGGGTCAGTAATAGCCAAGAATGGTACAGTATGTCTGTAGCTAGATGAATGATATATTTGTAATCTGTGCATCTATTCCATCATAGATTAATACACGTTAAATAGAAAGTCATTCAACATCTAACTAAGTTGAGATTATTGCCTTCTGTCGACATAAACCCTCAAAATGAATATGAGATGGGCGAAGAGGCAAAATCACCTTTTCATACTGTCAAAGGAATAGCGAAAGAAGTACCGGTCCTCTAGAACTCAGTCACACCTACATGGGTGATTTGAAGCTTGTACAAAATAGATGGGTGATGAGTATTTTGTGACCTTCATTGATGATGGCAAAATCACCTTTCCATTATGTCAAAGGAAAAACAAATATAAAGTTGTTGATGTGGATAAGCGCTACAAAGCAGAAGTTGAACATCAACTAAGCCTATGGATTGAGGAATTCGTAGGGATAGAGGGGGAGAATGTGAAGCATCATTCATTAAATGACTGCTCCTTACTCACTTCAGTCTAATGGTGTTAGCTAAGCGCAGAGCCATACACCTAAGAAATATGGGGCAAGACGATCCTTACCGCTAATGCGATTCTCAACAGAACTTCGCATAAGAATAAGGGTAACCCTCCACGTAAAACCTGGAAAGGATCCTACATACAAATATTGTGGTATGGGGTGGCTTGGTAGAGGTTGGAATACCAAAATAGGTCAAGTTGGATCTAAGACTGTAGATTGCATATCCACTGGATCTGCAAATAACAGTAGTTTTTATCACCTCTTGGTGTCAAAGAATGCTAAATTTTTTGAAGATAACTTTCCTTGAGAAAGAAAAAGAAGTAATTGCTCGAGGTTAACAAGAACCCGCGAGTGCCTGACTGTCCGGAACTAGACGTTTCAGATCTACAGGACTTGGAAGTTGATGACTATTCAGAACTTAATGTTCCAGATCTACAAAACTCAGGGATTCTAGATGTTGAACCGAGATGAAGCAAAAATGGGACATAGACTTGTTCCATGCCTTCTAGCTTGTATGGTTGAGAATGAACCATGAACAATTAACAAAGAATTGATATCTCCAGAAGCGCTACTTTAGAAAAAAGCTACAAAGAGAGAAATAAACTCCATCGGATAGAACCATACTTGTGTAATGGTTGATCTTCCTGCGGAAAAAGAGCCTTTGGGTTGTAAAAGTGGATACTCAAATTGAGTAAAAAGTAGATGAATGTACTGATGAGTATAAGGCCTCGTCTACTTGGACATATACTCCCTTGTGAATAGCTTAACATCCAGGGCCTATGCAGTCTTGCGTGACATGAATGTTGAGACAACCTTCCTAACCGAAGAGTTGGTTTGGTGGACTGTTGGGCTTCTTCCTAACTTGCATTTTGGTCCTTAAAATGTTTACATTTTGGTCTTGGAAGGTTCAGATGAAACAGAAACAATGAATAAGACAACAGAAACATTGACTCTGAAGTTAGAATGCCAACAATCTGAAAGTGGAAGAAGAAATTTATATGGAACAACCCGAGAGGTGTGTGGTTCCAGGGCAAGATAAGAAAGTCTGTCGATTTGTCAAATCTCTGCACGGGCTAAAATAGGCCCCAAAGCACTAATACGAAAATTTTGATAGTACTCTACTATCGAAAGGTTTCTCCATTAGTGAGTGTAACAAATATGTCTACATGAAAGGTAATTTTGGCTCGTTCGCCATGATATGTCTTTATGTAGACGACATGTTGATCACAGAGAGTAGTCCTAGTTTGATCCTAGAGACTAATAATATGTTGAAACGATGTTTCGATATGAAAGAAAAAGGGTATTTCAGATGGCATCTTAGGAATTGGGATTTCTAAGACATCTAACAGACTAGTCTAATTCCAAACTCATTTGTGAGGTGTTTGACGGTCTCGTTGAAGTCACCAATGGATACAAATCATAGAATTGATTAGAATTATGGTGCACATGTATACCAGGAGCGATATGCCCAGGTCACATGTAGTTCAATGTATTTTACACACTACAACTGACATGGTATCGACTTACAAAGTAGATCAGTTGAACTAAGGTTCACTGGTAATGATCAATAGAAGGGATTAAATTGGATATGACGATATTTGAAATATTCTCTTATCTACGGATTATGGTATTCTAGATGTCCAATGGTTCTGGGAGAACACAATGATGCAAAATGGACATCGGACTTGAAGAACACCAAACCCACAAGTGGATGTGTATGTCGTGTCTTTGAAAATCCTCTAAAAAAACTTGCATCGGCCGATTTATGATGGAATCAGAGTTTATGTTACACCCCGTAATTCAGGTCATGCTATGAGAACGTACGACAGGAGTTAAGATTTAAAATTTTAGAAAGATAGGTTGTCAGAATGATTCGGACGGGTTTTAGTCAACTTTGGAGCGGCATATCTCCTAGTTCATTAAGCGTTTGTAGGTGTTTCAAAGGCCTAGCATGTAGTTCGTTGAGTCTAGTTCCCAACGCAACCAACCGTTCATCGATAGGACATCGGAGTAGAAAGTTATGGAGGTTACAAGTTCAGTACGCAGTCGAGCCGAAAAGTATTTTGATCGGGAGCCTGGCCATGGCCGGATCTGAGCAGCGGCGCCGGATAGTCTGGAAGTCGCTGAAGTTGCAGCGCCGCGGCACCGGAAAGCAAGGCCGCGGCGCCGGAAGTTCCGAAAGTTCGCAGAGGTTTAAGCGCCGCGCTGTGCCCATGCGCCGGCGCGGCCACAGCGAGCGAGTTTTTAGGAAAAATCAGATATTTTCTTTTAAAAGGCCATGGGAGGGTGACAAGTGTCCCCCATCTGATTTTTGCATGTCCTATTTATTGACCAAGTCTTGTCATTCTTGAAAAACCTCCCTCTCTCTAAAAACCTCTCTTCCTTCTCTCTAAAATTCCTCTCCCTTCTCTCTAGAAATTCAAGAAAAAACTAAGGTTTAGAGAAAATTTCAGAAAAATGGCAAGAAGAAACTTGTTGGCAAGCTTGTAGGAATTTTGTGGAGGTGATTGTGGAAAGAAGACAAGTGAAATTTGTTGGACTAATTTGGGTAAACTCTAAGGTAACAATCCTTTCTCTTTTGCTAGTTAATTATGTTGCATGTGTAGAAGAAAAGACTTATAGTTGTCAATATTGCCTTTAGAGGTATTGCATGTAGGAATTGGATAAGAAATTGGATTAAAAAGGAATTGGATAAGAAATTGGATTAAAAAGGAATTGGATAAGAAGTTATGTTGTTATATCTCAAAAATTGCCAAATTGGACCTTGTAGTTTGTATTAGTTGGTATGTATTGTGGGGCAGAATTTTACACGTCCAAGTTAGGCGTGTAATCCCCTTTGTATTGATTGGATTGTTGAGCCTTAAAGGTGGCGTGTTTGGTTATTGAATTCGGCCTTGGAAAATGTGGCAAAGTATGTAGAAACAAAGGAAGTGCTGTCCAATTTTTCGTAGGAATAAGAGACTTTTCAATTAGAATGTTCTACGTTGAAGATAGAGGCTAATGGACGTATTATGGTCATTATAGGTTGACATACTACGCGTGGTATATTGGACTTGCAAGTGGATTGACCCGAAGAGGTATGTGGAACTTTCCTATCTCTTGAAGCATGAGTAGTTATAACTGTATAAATGCGGTGAGCGTCGTGATTTAAATGAAGTAAATCCATTTGATATACTTGACTTGTTTTAAAAATGTCTAAGTTGGTTGAGTTAGAGAGTTAACTCACTTGTTCTTGAGGAATGGTTTATTCTAGATAAGGTAGACAAGGATTTCTTGACATGAAGAAAATATAGAATACTTGATGTGGAAGTATTGAGTATTGAATTATTCTAAAGATAAGAGACCTGATTTTTAAGTTAAGAAACTTGTTTTCTAAGGTTATGAGACTTGAAGTGTTTTGAAAGTTATGTATCTTGATTTGAAGTATAAGTCCCTTGGTCATAAAAGAACGAAATTGTCTAAGATATACGGAGTTATAACGGCTATATGAAAGGATAAGGACGTCTTAGTTCCTAAAGCATAAAGTTAGTATAACGGCTTTATGGGAAGTTGGTTATAATGACTTTATGGAAGGTTAAAGGAATGGTCTTCTTGAGTAAGGTAAACAAAGATGAAAGAATCGAAATTAAGTAGGGCAATTTGATTTAAAGGCATCAATTGCTTAGAGTGTAAAATTGGGATTTTATGTGGAAAATGGATCTTTTGAAAGAGTAGAAGTACATAGTACTTCGGGTTAAATTCTCCGGATTTGATTAAGCAATAAGAAGGTGCCTTAAGGTCATAAAAATGAGATTCATTTTGTATATTAACGAAAGTCTAAAGAAGTTATGAAGTTTACTTGGACGTACCGACAGTGATGTGGGATTCCACGGGTATGCTTCCATTGTCTTAGTATGAGCTCACTTGGACGTACCGACAGTGATGTGGGATTCCACGGGTATGCTTCCATTGTCTTAGTATGAGCTCACTTGGACGTACCGACAGTGATGTGGGATTCCACGGGTATGCTTCCATTGTCTTAGTATGAGCTTACTTGGACGTACCGACAGTGAGGTGGGATTCCACGGGTATGCTTCCATTGTGGTTGATCCTTGGACATGCTTACGATGAGGGATTCCGAGGCATGCACCTTGGACATGCTTACGATGAGGGATTCCGAGGCATGCGACCAGGATGCGGGTGAAATTCCCGGATACGATTATTACCCCATGGATTAGCTCCCCATGAAGTCATGTACCTGAGATGAGGGATTCCACGGGCATGAGATATATATATATATACATGTTTTGTATGTGTGTACGTCGACAGTGAGGTAGGATGCCACGGGCGCGTCACATGGTTAGCTTTTATACCTAGCGGTCGGCAGTGATTGGGGATCCCACAGGTGCGTTTCGATGTTTAAGGGCGGGTGTTCATAGCCCTGGTGTGACTATGGTTCATATGTTGAGACAGGTTGTACAGGGTAAAACTGACTTTCATTACTTTCACTTCGGTAAGGCACAATATACTGTTAATTGGGTTATCATACATGTCTTTAGCTTTATTTTTAGACTATTATGATTTAAATTACAGTATTTTCAGTTTTACATACTTGATACATATTGTACTGACCTCCTTCGGGGGGCTGCGTTCATGCCGCAGGTTGAGGTGCATAGCTCGCTGATCCGCACTCTTAGGATCACTGTTCGGTTCTTGGAAAGCTCCATTTCTCCGGAGGCTTTGTCTTTTGGTACGGTACCCTGAAGTTGTAGACTTTTGTACATTTAGGGGTATGGCGGGGCCCTGTCCCGTCACAGTTGTTATGTAAACTCTTAGAGTTCTGTAGTCATATGTTGTGGGTCATTTTAAAAAAAAAAAGGGATTTGAGGTAACTGCTTTTGGATTTGTATATATATCTCGGGAGGTAGCCTTATCGACTAACCTAGTATTTATTTCATTGTTAAGTTTACGTATGTTCCGCTGATTATCTCTGATGTTTACCTGTACGGGTGCCTGTGTAGGGCACCGATCGCGAGCGGTCGGGCCGTGACAAAAGTGATATCAGAGCAGTTAGTCCTCGAAAAGTGTCTACAGACCGTGTCTAGTAGAGTCTTGATTATTGGTGTGTTGTGCACCACATCTATAATCAGGAGGCTGCAAGATATTTATGATTGATTTCCATTCTTTTACTCTAAGATCGTGCAATAGAGCTGTGTTATTGGTTGAACTCCCTCTGACATATTTTTATGTATCAGTTATGCCTCCACGCAAGGCAACCGCGGCGAAGAAGGCAAAGCGGTGAGAGTCGCAAGTAGGGCAGAAGGATTACGAGGCACGATCCCGTCTTTACGAGGTGATGTTTGACGGCGAGTTCCACGACGTCGCCGGCCAGCGAGTTCGGGCGGCGGCCTACTAAAGCTGCGGTACACAGGCCTCGATTCCACGGCCGAGGCGAGTATAGGGATTACGGAGAGAAGATCGAGTTGTTGACTAGCATTGTGCGGCGGCCGCCGGGGCCGTGCTAACCTAGAGCCTTGATTTAAGGATTCGGGACTTTTGAGTTGTAATCCACGAGTTCTATGGTTCGAGTGCGAGAGGATCCTCGGGAGTTCATTCGGCAGTGCGGACTATCGCAGTGCTTAGGGCCTCGGAGATGGAGTCCGTTGTGTTAGCTTACTACGGTTACGCGATATTGCGTTGAACCTGGTTTGGCGTGGGTGTTGTCTAGAGGTGTGGGTGCTCCTCCGGTGTTTGGGATGAGTTCACGGAAGCCTTCCTCGGTCACTTTGCCTCACGAGATGAGAGAGCCCGCTTGGATAGGTTCTTGGCATTGAGACAGAATGGGAGGACCATGAGTACAACACAGAGTTTGATTCATTGGCAGTGTCGCCCACTATTGTGGCGGACATGGCGAACGAGTTCACCGCTATGTGATGGGGCTGAACCGTTATATGGTTCTTGCGTATGCAGGAGTGGCTCTTGACCCGGTATGGATATTGCCGGAGATGCAGCGTATGCGAGGATTGAGGCGAGAGAGTGAGGCGGCCAGTCGGCCAGACCAGAAGTCGGGGCAGCGGGGTTTCGAGATAGCTTTCGGTGGGCGGCCTCGGCCGGTGGTCTACATTTTCGCCGGCGAGTGCCCTTCCGGTCTTCCGGCGGGTGGTTTGACCGCGGGGATATTCGAGGCAGTCGAGCTCGAGCGGCGAGTTCACGGCGTTGAAGATAGTGGCCAGGGGAGGCCACATTTGCCTCGGTGTGGTCACTGTGGTAGATCTCATGTTGGGGAGTGTCGGACTAGGTCGACAGCTTGTTATGCTTGCGGCCAACAGGGCCATTTGGCGAGAGACTGTCCGACCAGAGGTGGCACTGGTGGGATGGCACAGTCTATTGGATCAGTTGCGGGTTATTCACCTTCAATGGCTATGCAGGATGTTCATGCATCGGCAGGCCGCGACAGAGGTCGTGGTAGCAGTTCCCAGTTTTAGCGGTCCTTTGACCCGCCTATGTGATGTTAGGTATATCTTTGACCCTTTAGAGATTAGTATGCATGATAGGATTGTTGTATGATTTAGTGTCATGAACGGAGGATATTGAGACTATGTACATGTGATAGAATAAGTTGGTAGATACAAACAGACAATCCTGTTAGTCCGTGAATGGGAGTAAGTGGTGATGGTTCACACTTTGGATTCGTTTTCCTGTTTGACTTACGATGAATGGATATGCGTGTGCGATATCTTAGGGTCACAAGTGGCATAATAAGGTCCCATTAAGCGTAAAGTACGAGGATGTACCGAGGAATATTAGATTGGCTCCAAAAGAACATTCGGGGACGAATATTTCTAAGGGGGGGGGGGGGGGGAGAATGTTACACCCCGTAATTTAGGTCATGCTATGAGAACGTACGACATGAGTTAAGATTTAAAATTTTAGAAAGATAGGTTGTCAGAATGATTCGGACGGGTTTTAGTCAACTTTGGAGCGGCATATCTCCTAGTTCATTAAGAGTTTGTAGGTGTTTCAAAGGCCTAGCATGTAGTTCGTTGAGTCTAGTTCCCAACGCAACCAACCGTTCGTCGATAGGACATCGGAGTAGAAAGTTATGGAGGTTACAAGTTCAGTGCGCAGTCGAGCCAAAAAGTATTTTTGTCGAGGGCCACGGCCGCGGATCTGAGGGGCGCGCGGATAGTCTGAAGTCGCTGAAGTTGCAGCGCCGCGCTGGAAAGCATGGCGCGAGTTCGCGGAAGTTCGAAAGTTCGCAAGGTTTTCAGCCATGGCGCCAGGCAGAAGCCGCGAGTTTTTGCGGAAGAGGAAAAATCAGATATTTTCTTTTAAAAAGGCCATGGGAGGGTGACAAGTGTCCCCCCCATCTGATTTTTGCATGTCCTATTTATTGACCAAGTCTTGAAGACTTGGTCATTCTTGAAAAACCTCCCTCTCTCTAAAAACCTCTCTTCCTTCTTTCTAAAATTCCTCTCCCTTCTCTCTAGAAATTCAAGAAAAAACTAAGGTTTAGAGAAAATTTCAGAAAAATGGCAAGAAGGAAACTTGTTGGCAAGCTTGTAGGAATTTTGTGGAGGTGATTGTGGAAAGAAGACAAGTGAAATTTGTTGGACTAATTTGGGTAAGCTCTAAGGTAACAATCCTTTCTCTTTTGCTAGTTAATTATGTTGCATGTGTGGAAGAAAAGACTTATAGTTGTCAATATTTCCTTTAGAGGTATTGCATGTAGGAATTGGATAAGAAATTGGATTAAAAAGGAATTGAATAAGAAGTTATGTTGTTATATCTCAAAAATTGCCAAATTGGACCTTGTAGTTTGTATTAGTTGTTATGTATTGTGGGGCAGAATTTTACACGTCCAAGTTAGGCGTGTAATCCCCTTTGTATTGATTGGATTGTTGAGCCTTAAAGGTGGCGTGTTTGGTTATTGAATTCGGCCTTGAAAAATGTGGCAAAGTATGTAGAAACAAAGGAAGTGCTGTCCAATTTTTCGTAGGAATAAGGGACTTTTCAATTAGAATGTTCTACGTTGAAGATAGAGGCTAATGTACGTATTATGGTCATTATAGGTTGACATACTACGTGTGGTATATTGGACTTGCAAGTGGATTGACCCGAAGAGGTATGTGGAACTTTCCTATCTCTTGAAGCATGAGTAGTTATAACTGTATAGTACGGTAGACGTACGTTATTTAAATGAAGTAAATCCATTTGATATACTTGACTTGTTTTAAAAATGTCTAAGTTGGTTGAGTTAGAGAGTTAACTCACTTGTTCTTGAGGAATGGTTTATTCTAGATAAGGTAGACAAGAATTTCTTGACATGAAGAAAATATAGAATACTTGATGTGGAAGTATTGAGTATTGAATTATTCTAAAGCTAAGAGACCTGATTTTTAAGTTAAGAAACTTGTTTTCTAAGGTTATGAGACTTGAAGTGTTTTGAAAGTTGTGTACCTTGATTTGAAGTATAAGTCCCTTGGTCATAAAAGAACGAAATTGTCTAAGATATACAGAGTTATAACGACTATATGAAAGGATAAGGACGTCTTAGTTCCTAAAGCATAAAGTTAGTATAACGGCTTTATGGGAAGTTGGTTATAATGACTTTATGGAATGTTAAAGGAATGGTCTTCTTGAGTAAGGTAAACAAAGATGAAAGAATCGAAATTAAGTAGGGCAATTTGATTTAAAGGCATCAATTGCTTAGAGTGTAAAATAGGGATTTTATGTGAAAAGGGGATCTTTTGAAAGAGTAGAAGTACATAGTACTTCGGGTTAAATTCTCCAGATTTGATTAAGCAATAAGAAGGTGCCTTAAGGTCATAAAAATGAGATTCATTTTGTATATTAACGAAAGTCTAAAGAAGTTATGAAATTTACTTGGACGTACCGACAGTGATGTGGGATTCCACGGGTATGCTTCTATTGTCTTAGTATGAGCTCACTTGGACATACCGACAGTGATGTGGGATTCCACGGGTATGCTTCCATTGTCTTAGTATGAGCTCACTTGGACGTACCGGTATGCTTCCATTGTCTTAGTATGAGCTTACTTGGACGTACCGACAGTGAGGTGGGATTCCACAGGTATGCTTCCATTGTGGTTGATCCTTGGACATGCTTACGATGAGGGATTCCGAAGCATGCACCTTGGACATGCTTACGATGAAGGATTCCGAGGCATGCGACCAGGATGCGGGTGAAATTCCCGGATACGATTATTACCCCATGGATTAGCTCCCCATGAAGTCATGTACCCGAGATGAGGGATTCCACGGGCATGAGATATATATATATATATATATATATATATATATATATACATGTGTTGTATTTGTGTACGCCGACAGTGAGGTAGGATGCCACGGGCGCGTATCATGGTTAGCTTTTATACCTAGCGGTCGGCAGTGATGGGGTATCCCACGGGTGCGTTTCGATGTTTAAGGACTGGTGTTCATAGCCCTGGTGTGACTATGGTTCATATGTTGAGACAGGCTTTACAGGGTAAAACTGACTTTCATTACTTTCACTTCGGTAAGGCACAGTATACTGTTAATTGGGTTATCATACATGTCTTCAGCTTTATTTTTAGACTATTATGATTTAAATTACAGTATTTTCAGTTTTACATACTTGGTACATGTTGTACTGACCTCCTTCGGGGGGCTGCGTTCATCTGCGAGGTGAGGTGCATAGCTTGCTGATCCGCACTCTTAGGATCACTGTTCGGTTCTTGGAAAGCTCCATTTCTCCGGAGGCTTTGTCTTTTGGTACGGTACCCTGAAGTTGTAGACTTTTGTACATTCAGGGGTATGGCGGGGCCCTGTCCCGTCACAGTTGTTATGTAAACTCTTAGAGGTCTGTAGTCATATGTTGTGGGTCATTGTTAAAAAAAAAAAAGGATTTGAGGTAACTGCTTTTGGATTTGTATATATATCCCGGGAGGTAGCCTTATCGGCTAACCTAGTATTTATTTCATTGTTAAGTTTACGTATGTTCCGCTGATTATCTCTGATGTTTACCTGTACGGGTGCCCAGGTAGGGCACCAGTCGCGGGCCCGGGGTCGGGCCGTGACATTATCGCTTTGGACAAAGCATGGAAAGAAGTTGAGTAACTTCACGACCTCTTAGAGGATGTCCCTTATTGGGAGAAACTCGTGCCTTTATCAGTTATACACTATGACTAGCCAATCGACTTCAGGGAGGGCACAGATAAAGGCGTGTGGACATTTTAGTCGGAGACATAAGACCATTGGGCAGTTGATCATTACAGATGATACTTGCTTGATTACTAATTCAAGGATAAAGCGGACCTGTTTACCAAGAGCCTACTCAAAGATCAAGAGTCATGCCTGTCTAGGGTAATGGGCTTAAAACCCAATCAATAAAGACTGATACGGTGGTAACCCAACCTTATTGACTGGAGATCCCAAGAATTAGGTTCAATGGGAAAACTAAGCTGTAAAGATTTAGTTGAGTACTTCGGTGGAAGCAAGAGCACTTCGGATGATGATTTTTATAAAGAAACATGAATCCAAAGCCGTTCCCGCGATAGACATTAAGTGTTATATGCAGTGTGGGTAGAGGTTAAATTTCCAAAACCTTTAATAATCCTCAACGGTTGAGGTTAGGTTTTGGGGAAATTTTTAATGGTTCCTAACACTTGTGAAGTGGGGTATAACAGGATACCTTGTAGGAGACCACCTATTTAAGTGTGAGGACATGAAACCTCAAATGAACGCACTTAAGAATCCAAGAGTGTCCACGGCCATAACTGATAAAACATTAAGGAGAACAGAGTAAAGAAAGTTGTTGTGTTTGTACCATTGTCTTGGCTTACACTAAACACTGATGGTTTAAGACATCACGTTCACCACGCAGTAAGTAAGTCCGATGGTATTCAACTAAGGAAGGTTCAAAGCGGAAGCTACCTTTCATGATGCAACATCGGTCCAATGAAAGATTGCTAGAAAGACACTTTGTGTGTGCGCCAAAATCTCTTTCAAGAGGGGATTGTTGGAAATTTATCAATGTGGAATAAAGTTATCCCATTATTTATGACTCGAACAATTAGGGCCCCACATGTCGGAAAAGTCGTTTCCACACACGTGCATACATTATACCAATGATCGTAAATTTCATTAGTGAAAGAGATATTGATACGTAAGTAAAATGTTTGAGACATCGAATGATGGACGGTCGTTGGTCAAATGACAAGTGTTACACGTTGGTGAATGAAGGAAGAAGTGTGCATAGTGTAAAAGATTGGAACTGGTCGCGGAGCCGAGAAGGGTCGTGACGCCACCTCGGAGCCGGGGAGAGCTGCAACACCACCCCTTAAGGGTCGCGGCACCTCCAAGGCGAGCCGCGATGTTAATTCAGCCCTGAGCTACTGGAGCCGCGACGCTACCCAGACAGAAAGTCCGAATCGAAAATCTGATTTTTGATGACGTTTGGAATGCCCTCAATGACATTCATTCTCGCAGTTTTCAGCCATTATTTGGCTGATAAATGAGTGTCATTACTTGGGCAATTCATTGCCATTACATGAGTGATTCAATGTCATTACTTGACACTTGAAGAGACAAAATCTTACACTATAAATTGAGGTCTTTGGATAAATTTTTAAACACTTGCATTTTCAGAAAATCTTCTTCCTCTATAGAATATTTTAATACTCAAAGTTCTTCAAGAGAAACACTTGAGTTTCATTTGCTCAAGTGTTTAGTAGTTGTTTTATTTTGGGAGACTATTGCCCATCAACGTAAAAGGATATATACGGGGCAATCTTGTCTTAAAGACAGAGTTCCATCACTCGACTCAGCACAGTTGTAACCCTTATTGTTTTAGTGTCTCTTGATTTCAGGTTATCAAGATTCAAAGAGCTTTCTGCAATTAGTACAAAGATTTAAGACTGATTCAAGAACTCAAAAGCTTGTTGTTGCCACAATTCTTGTTTGCTACAAGCTTGTTGCTATTATAATCTTTATCGTTTATCCTTTCGAAACACTTGTAATAGTTGTGTTTATATCCAACATTTTTATCAGATTTCACAATTACTCCAGAAGGACACATCCCTCAAAAGTTGCCCCCGATTTGCTGCACTTGCACCGGACAATGTTTGATTATTATTTTTCATGTTCTTGGATCACAAGACGCTTATCACCAGCTCATCTATTTTTAAAGCATACCAGTCAATGATTTCCTCTTATAGGGCAAATATTTATTGGATCAGTAAAACGTATCAACTTGTTATGAGACAATCTTCCTGATTTATCCCTTAGCTATCATTTTTATATTTTATCCTTAACGATACTTCTTTATAGGAAATATTTAGCACTATAAAATTTGAAGAATAATTTTGAGATGTTATACACATTTATAGTGAAAGAATTAATTCCTTAATTATTCTTATTAATAAAAGGCATATATATATATACAAGTTACAATAGGAGAATCATGTTCCTACTTTACATTAAAACCCTATTCTATAAGGAGACTAACTATACAATTATGATAATATTACAATAGTAATTAAGGTACAAGACTAATTCTAATATATACCAAATATACATAATCCGAAACACTGTTCACGGATAAGTGCGACGCATGGACCTTGGCGCGCTGGACAACTGTTAACACCCACACACACGGTTATAGCGGCGAACTTGTTACCTGGATCGTCTCTAAAATTTTCAAAAAGGACCGAGGGAAGACCCTTTGTAAAGATGTCAGCAATCTGATATCTGGAAGGGACATGACAGACGCGCACTTGTCCTTTAGCTACATTCTCTCGAACAAAGTGAATATCCATCTCTATGTGTTTAGTACGCTGGTGCTGAACTGGATTACCAGAAAGGTAGATGACACTTATACTATCACAATATACCAAGGTAGTCTTCTCAATAGGACAATGAATCTCTAAAAGTAGATTGCATAACCAACATGACTCGGAAACCACATTGGCTTCCCCTCGATACTCGACCTCTGCACTTGAACGTGAAAGCGTGGATTGACGCTTGGCAGACCATGAGACCAAGTTATTACCTAAAAATATGCAATAGCCAGACGTAGACCATCTGGTGTCAGGATAACCACCTCAATCAGCATCTGTATAAGAGACTAGTGTAGACGTCGACGAAAGATACAAATGCATGTCATACTCAAGTGTTCCCTGAATATACCTAAGTATGTGTTTGAGCGCATTCATATGTTCACCTCTGGGATCATGCATAAACAAACACACCTGCTGTACGACATAAGAAATATCAGGTCGCGTGAACGTCAGATACTGAAGGTGTCCTGCAAGACTACGATAGCGGGTCGGATCCTCATAGGGAGAGCCAGATGCAGCACCCAACTTGGGTTTAATATCAACTGGAGTAGAAGTGGACTTACAGGATGACATCCCAGCCCTCTCAATGATCTTTGCTGCATACTTCCTCTGTGATAACAACAATCCACCTGCATGACGAGTTACAACAATCCCTAAAAAGTAACTCAATGGACCCAAGTCTTTCATGAAAAACTCAGAATTGAGCGTTGTCATGATAGACTTTCACAAAGCATCAGAAGAAGCAGTCAATATAATATCATCCACATATAATAAAATATAAGTCATCGAAGAATCGCGACTATATATGAATAATGAATTATCAGACCTGCTGTAAGAAAAAACCATAGTCAAAACAAAATCAGCAAACTCCTTATACCAAGCTCGTGGATACTGCTTAAGCCCATACAATGACTTCTTCAATAAACAAACATGATTTAGATATCTAGTATCCATAAACCCTAAGGGTTGATGCATATACACTGTCTCATTGAGATCACCATGTAGGAAGACATTCTTCACATCTAGATGATGAATGGGCCATGATTTTGAAAGAATCAAGCTGAACACAGTGCGAGTGGTAGCTGACTTGACCACTGGGTTGAATGTTTCACCACAATCCACATCAACCTGTTGAGTCTTACCATCACCTACAAGACGAGCCTTATGTCTTGCAAATGAACTATAAGAATTTTCCTTATGAGCAAAGATCCACATAGACCGAATAATATTAACACCAGATGGATGGGGTACCAACTCCCACGTCTTATTATCAATAAAGCATTATATTCATCGGTCATGAAAATTTCCAATTAGGGTCATTTAAGGCAGACATAGGATTATGAGGTAAGGGTGATTTAAGAACATTAGAATTAAAATTAAAATGACTTTTTGGTTTAAACATATCTCGTTGACTGCGAGTGACTGGACCATGACTCTGGGCTGGATTGGGTGAAAATTTGGGAATTTTAGGAAATTTCCGTCGTTTGCGCCGCGGCGCCTGATGAACAATGCTCTCTGGAATTTTGGTATTGCGGCGCATCCCCGAAGGGCCGCGGCACTGGAGACGAACTTTGTGACAGATCTGAAAAATGACGGAGAATATAGGGGGAGATATCATCATCCAAAAAATCTTACGAACTAGGCATGAGTTTTCTACTTTAGAGAAAGGGAATTGGGATTCATCAAAGAGTACATGACGACTAATGATGATTCATTTAGAAGACAAATCAAAACATTTATAACCACAGTGATTTGACGGATAACCCAAAAACACACAAGGAGTAGAACGTGTCTGAAGTTTGTTGATTGTGGTGGATGGAAATAGTGGATAACATAAGCATCCGAAGACCCTAAGATGAGAATACGAAGGAGCCTTATTGTATAATACTTGAAGAGGAAAAGAATATGTCAAACCTTTAGAGGGAATAATATTAAGTAGATCTGTAGCCATTTGTAGCGCATGCTGCCAAAACAACTGAGGGACGGAAGAATGAAACAATAAGGTGCGGATAATGTTGTTAATGGTACGAATTTTCCGTTCAGCTTTTCCATTTTGTGAAGGCGTATGAGGACAAGAAAAATGAAAATTTATCCCATATTGCGCAAAAAACTCTCTAAACTCCCCATTGTCATACTCTTTACCATTATCACATTGAATGTTCTTTATTTTTCGTTCGAATTGAGTTCTTATGAAAGCTCTAAATTTTACGAAGATGGAAAAAACTTGAGATTTTTTCGCAATTGGAAATGTCCATAAAAATTTAGAATAATCATCCAAGAATAAAATATAATATCGATGACCCATAGAATAAGAACGAGAGATGTCCATAAATCGCTATGAATAATATCAAATGACATTGAAGTATGAGAATTTGAAGCTACAAACGACAAATTAATAATTTTTCCTAAAGAACAAGATTGACAATTTGGAGTACTACGCGTACCCTTACAGGAAATAGACTTATTTTTTTTTATCTAAAACAGACAAAATAGATGACCCTGGATGACCTAGACGAGTATGCCACAAGGAAGGAGCAAGAGCTGCAAAAGTGAATGACATGACTTGACGCGAGACACTGAGACTTGGTGTTATTGGATAAAGATCTTCCCTACTGTCACACCTCATGAGAGGACTCCTCATCTTGAAATCCTTCACAGAAAACCCAAAAGAATCAAAATCAATAGAAATCCAATTATCAGTGATGAATTTACGGACAGACACCAAATTTTTAATCAATTTTGGGGTATGAAGGGTATTTTTTAGGACAAGTGGTGGATGAGGAGGAGATAGAGTTTTATGACCATAATCCTGAATTGGAATAGAATTACCATTACCAAATTATATCGTGATTAGTGCTCAAATTAGAATACGATGAGAGAGTACCTTGATCGGATGTCATGTGGGTAGTGACGCCGATGTCCATGTACCAATTCAGATCTGGTTAAGTCATCCTAAGCGTGTGTATTGCTGCTTCAATATCGGTCTGCGTGGGTCTCATTGCGTGATGGGCACGAGGCGAGGTCGAGAATCTGGATGTTGAAGTGCCCATGTTCGTGCGAACCTGAAGTCGACACAGGCGGAAGTTGGGCGCGGCGGCTTGCATGGTGAGGCGAGGTGCGCGATCTTTGTAATAGTGGGTCGCGGTGCTGGGACCCACTGCCATTACCCAGGGGCCCACCGTGGGCTCCAGAACTGCTGATGCTGCTGACGGTTGCCCTTGTTGTTGTCGCCGCGATTTTTGTCATTGTTTTTCCGATTTTGGCCCTTGTTACCACCACTGTTGTTGCGATTGTGGCTCGAGTTGGTGGAACCGGAAGGAGAAAAATTGGGCTCAGTTGTCATGACGACAGGACTAGCCCCAATAGCTACCTTCTTAGCCAATCCGACTTCCTCCAATGTAAGAATGAATCGGGCCTGATAAAATTCCGACAGGAGTTACTCTGACGAATAACCGAAGCAACACCGTTATAGGCCTCTGACAGGCCTGCAACTGTATGAAGTATAAGAGGACTATTGCTCACAGTAGCACCCACATTGCGAAGTTGATCTGCCAAGTCCTTGAGTCGCTGACAATAAGAAAAAATGTTAGAATTTTTTTCCATAACAACTTTAGAAAATTCCTGCTCAAGGATAACAATGCGAGAATGACTATTATCTTGGAATATATCATACAATTTATTCCACGCCACCATAGCTGTGGAGTTGGGTTCTGATAACAATTTATCGTTACACACCCAAGTATAGGTTTGTCTTAAGTAATAAATTTCTCAGAAGTCCGAGTGTCGAACCACAGGGATATTTTGAAGAATGAGAATGTCAATCTAGTTGTGAATTTTAAGGCTTTATATAGTGGACTACGTACTAGAGCTCTGGGATTCCACTTAAGTAAAATAATAGTGTTGTTCTTGGATATATTTGATAACTCAATTGAAATCTAACAATCAAGTGATTTCAATTGGAAGATAAAAACATTAAGCACTTGAAAGTTTATAACTTTTGAAAACTATCTTTCTAGTTCCCAGAGTTTGTGAAATCAATTGTTGTTATGTAAACTAAGCATTTATTGTGCCAAATATGTCTACAACAAATCAAAGTTTTCACAAAACAAAACCATTGACATATCTCATTAGACAATTAAAAAGATATAACATTGAAGACCTTTTGAAAAGCCAAGAACATTACTATTATCTTACTTAAGCTTCACCCCTAGCTCTAGCTAAAGGTTTAGCTACTCATACTATAATAAATAAAACTCATATTTTTCAAAGAAATACTAATAATATAGGAGATATATTACAAAGAGAGTGATGCCCAAATGGCTTGCCAAAGGCCCCTTTATATAGTCTCCAAAGTTGAGAAGACTTGCATTATTGTGGACAATTTCGGACCCACTCATTAATTGCTAGTATGAGTACAACTTCCCATTGAAATCTTGAATTTCCTCCTGCATATCAATTGTGGGGCATTGAGTTATCTTTCCAGATCAGTTTGAATCTCTTCCATTGGATTTTGCATCTGAAAGTTATTGTCAACTTACTGAACCTTGGTTAAAAGAACATTGACAACTTTAGCAGATTGTTATGATTAGTTTACACGATTCAAAGCTCCACTTGCACACATTAAATTATCTTCAAACTTTTCAGAGTTGTAGCAGTAGATCTTATATACACTTTCCAGTTGGTGGTAGATCGATTGGATTTTTGTGTGAATTATAGTGAATTAAATTCCAAATTATGTCCTGTGGAGTTTGAATCCGGAGCATTGTCATGATGAACACTTTGATCGTCAATTTTACTCTAGAATCCAACATTTTCAGCAGTTTGGGCCTGCACAAGAGTTGTAGATACATGAGTTATCTAACCAATGCAACTATAATTGGATCAACTAGATTTGTATAGCTTGAGATATGGGCCAAATATCAAAACGTGTCATGGATCAAAACTCAAACCAAAATTTGGACAGAATTGCTTTTTTTGGTCAATTGGACTTTCAAATTGCAAAGTTGGTTTTATATACCCACTTATATCTTTAGTACATTGTCTTGAGTGTCCAAAAATATAGTGTCATAAAATTTGGATGAGTGTAATTTATATTATGACCTAGACATCAAGCAATACACATACTAATCATGTTCAATCATGTTTAAGTATTCCATTCTATAGAAAATTAAATATTTATGGCTAACCTATGAAATACAAAATTATGTATAAATATGCAACAAATACTATACAATAACAACTAAAATACACATGGAATTGTTATAACATATGCATATTTACACACTAATCAGGTTCCATAATCGTCTGTAAAAGGTCTAAGGAAATAGTGACATAAATCCATTGTAGAACCTTTGCATCAAGCATGACCCATAAGTTTGGATCTGTTGCTTTGGTGGGCACAACCGTTGTAGACGTAGACGACATATCACCCTCCTTAGGAGCAGCGGAAGTGATGATGTGGTGAAGAACTTTATGTGCCATAACATGAATCTTAAACAATTTCGCCCACGTCCCATATTGGACGTTTTCTAGAAAAAATAATAGGAAGAACGTTCTTGATGTTAGAAACTGTGAGGGCAAGATGAAACATGTTTTTATCAGTCATGGTGAATAAAACACGAAGATTCGGAGAAGGAAATTTGTGAGAGGATTTTTTTTTTGGAAGAGAAGGGTCGCGGCTTTGGGCAAAAATCCGAGAGGGATGGTCGCGGCTGTGGAAAAATCCGAGAGGGAGAGAGAGAGTTTTGAGGAGCGGAAGCAAGGTAAAGAGAACCTAGACTCTTGATACCATGAAAGAATTAATCCCTTGATTATTCTTATTGATGAAAGACATATATATACAAATTACAATAGGAGAATCTTATTCCTACTTTACATCTAAAACCCTATTCTACAAGGAGACTAACTATACAATTATGATAATATTACAATAATAATTAAGGTATAAGACTAATTCTAATATATATCAAATATACATAATTCGGAACACTGTTCACGGATAAAGATCGCGGTGCTGGACACTGTTTAACATATCGCTTGTTTAGCCAAGCTTCTAAAATCAGCTTGTTTAAAAGTGTGTTCCAAATATTTTTTTTGGGGACAAGAAGTTTATGTTTGGCTAATTAATTTAAAAAGTACTATCAAACAATAATCAGTATTTGATCAAGCGTTTAACAAGTGCTTGGAAGTGTATTTTCTTCAAAAGTGCTTTTCATAAAAGTGTTTTAAGACCTATTATTTTAGCTTCTAAAAAACAACTTTTATTATTACCAAAACACTTATTTTTTTCTCAAAAACATAGTCAAACACCTCAATTTTTTAAAATAAGAACTTTTCCAAAGAAAAACAATCTTGGCCAAATATGCTAGTATTAGTTTTAAAAATAATAAAATTTATGTTTTCTTTACATTTTTAAACTTGATGATCAGTCAGATTAAAACACAAAAACATAACGGATAGTAGGATATGTAATGACATCATTTAAGTCTTTTAGGCTCAAGTGGACCACTATGGTGAGAAATTGCTTCTCCAAGAATGAGAATGTTTAGAAGTGATATTACCTTTAGCTTTGCTTCTTTATGTCTTTTCTGGTAGCAATTCCAAGAATGCATTCATTCATCTCTTTTTTTTTTTTTTTTGATAATTCAGGTCTCGGGGTGGCCTTAGTACCCCATATCGCTAGTACATGCACAAGTACTGGTACTATGCTCCTGAAGGCGAATGGAACCCGTTCTTAGCCGCCACCGCCAGATAAATCGCGGGATGTACGCCCCACATTCAGTGTCTGATCGCCACCAACGGATCAATGCTACAAGGTCCGACCCCAGCGAGTTATGCGAGGTATCAAACCAGCTGCAACATTCCCGCGCGGTTAAGCTACCAGGCTTTAATACGAGACATATGCCCCGGAGAACGTATCCGCCGAGAATCGAACTTGTGACCCTAAGACCACAAATTTGACTAATGGCCACTGGGCCACTATCTTTGGATTGCATTCATTCATCTCTAAAACCCCAAATTTAAACCATCTAGGGATGTTAATGGGGAGGGGCGGAGCGGGGAAGGATACCCCATACCCGTACCTGCCACCTAAAATCCACCTCCAATCCCGCCCCATCACCCATCACGGGTAGTAATTTCTCCACCCCCGCCCCACTTACCTCGCGGGTAGTAAAAAAAAAGAAGTTATATAAGAGAAAAATAAGGTCCAAGAAAATAGAAAAATGAACTTTTTTCACTATAGTGTATCGAATATCAAAGTCTGAAACTTTACTAAAATATTAGGAATATTAAAAGGTTAAAATAAAGCGTGAAATTTATATAGAAGAAGATAAGAAATTTTCTAGTCCTTTCAAATGATCACAATTGTAAAAGAAGGAAAAGAGAAACTCCAATGTATTACCAAAATTGTCACATACGCACATGTAGAGTTGTTGCATTGTTCCATACATTTTCACATAAAAACATTTAAAAATTTGAAGGGTACCGTACACTTTATTTTAAATGATGATAGTAGTAATAATAATAATAGTAATAATAATAGGTTGATGACTTGACAAGAATCTGGGAGTCTTGACAAGAATAAGTGATTTCAAGTCCTTGTCTAATTAAGAATACTAGAAAATCAGCATAATTATAGAATTCAACACAAACATGTACGGGGCGGATAGCGGGTACGGGGCGGAGCGGGTCCACCCCCGCCCCACTATCCATGGCGGGTGGCATTTTTGATATCCATACCTGCCCCATAACCCACTAAATCATCCCCATACCCGTCCCAGTTAGGGCTGTTAGTGGTTCGAATATACTCGAGAACCGGATCGAAACCGGACCGAAATATCCTGACCGAAACCGGACCGAAAAATAAACGGTCCGGATATGAGTATGTGAAATTTATCCGGACCGGTAAGAGATCCGGTCCGGTAACCCGGTAAGAGAACCGGTTCATTACTCATATATAAATACATTTTCCTAACTGTTAACCCTAATTTCTAAATCCCTAAAATTCCATCGGCAGCTCTAGTGCTCTCAGCTCTGTTCCCTCTCGCGAATCGCCGATTCGCCATTGTCGTTCCCATCTGGTGGTTGTCGTTTCCATCTTCACGACTGCTCGACTCCTCTTGGACCTCTTCTATCTCGATTCTCTCCTGCTCGAGTCTCGACTGGTCTTCTCGCGACACTGTTCGCGAATCGCCATTGTCGTTCCCATCTGCTAGTTGTCGTTCCCATCTTCGCGACTGCGCTGCTCGACTGCTCGACTCATCTTGGCCCTCTTCTATCTTGATTCTCTCCTGCTCGAGTCTCGACTGGTCTTCTTCTCCGACTGGACGCCTCCAACAGCTGTCTAACTCATCACTTCATCGGTCATCACTTCCTTTGTGACTTGTATGGTCTTCAATCTTCATGCTATCATACTTCAATAATCAATAATCATACATAATAATATATGCATGCAGCATGTTATTTATTTTTTATATGTTCAATACTTTATTCTCTGAATTTTATGTAATTCGATATCATAAATTGTTAAATTAAAGTACGATTCTCTGTTAAAAGTTAAATTTTTTGGTGTCTTAATAATAATACATGCTCCTGTTGGCTGTTCTATACTTCTATGTAATAAATCTGTAATTATTTAATGTAATAAATCTGTTCTATGTAATAAATCTGTAATTTACGATTCTATGTAATAAATCTGTAATTTTTTAAATAACATGTTGTAATAAATCTGTAATTTTTTAATGTAATAAATCTGTTCTATGAACTATGTAATAAATCTGTAATTTTTAAAATAACATGTTGTAACTTGTAAATTTATGTAATAAATCTTGAACTTATTGTGTATTTGTGTATTGTGTTATGTACTTATGTCATTTCAAGATTCTTCAGTGACTCCTATGACTTCACAAGATTCTTACATAGAAGTGAATGACCATGATGATGATGAGAGGCGTAAGAATTGAAATTGGAGAGCATTTGAATTTAATTGACAATGCTCAATTAATATCGATAGTCAAGCGGATGGATCAAATGTTGTCTGTCAATCAACCGAGGTGAGGAAGATCCATTGCAGAATGCATATGGGAAGCGTGTACGTGAAAAAAAATCAATCATACACAAAGAAATGTCTATTGTCTCTCTCCCAGATGGCTCTAAAAAGTGGAAATGCAAGTGGTATGGATCTCTTTTCAAAGTTGATTCAAAATATGGTAGTACCTCAAATGCGAAAAAACATTTGGAAAAATGTTTTAATAGAAAGATGGCAAATGAAAAAGAACCCACACAAACAAAGATAAGTGGTACATTTGGTGATGCTACTAGTACGAGTGTTGCTACTTGACAATATAACCATGCTAAGGTTAGAGAGCTTGCTGCCCATATGGTTTTAGGGCATGAATTTCCGTTTATGATAATGGAAGGTGTTATCTTCAATCGGTTTTTGAAGGAGATATATCCATGGTACAAAAGGATAACACGACATCTTGTTAGGGCCAATTTGTGAAAGTTACTATAAAGGTGAGAAAGCAAAGATGAAAATAGTAATGTCTAAAGTTAATAGGATTAGTTTGACTACTGATTTGTGGTGGTCCGGCGAACAAAAGATAGGTTACATGACCGTAACTTCTCATTTTATTGACTCAAAATGGCAACTTCATAAGAGAGTGTTGGTTTTCATGAATGTACCTCCACCTCATTCTGGAGAGGTACTTGCTAGGGAATTGATTAGGGTTATGGATGATTGGCGCATAAAGGAGAAAGTTGTCTCTATTAGTGTGGATAATGTATCTGTCAATGATAACTGCATTGCACGTCTGAAGGCAGATTTTACTAATAAGAGGCAGCTACCATTAAATGGCCAATTATTTCACGTACGATGTTGTGCACTCATCTTAAACTTGTTGGTTCAAGATGACCTTGATGTTATTAAACCAGCGGTGGATAAAATAAGAGGGGGTGTAAAATATTTATTGAATTCTGAGGCAAGATGAAAACATTTTGAAAAGATAGTTAAGGAGTTAGATCTTATGGGCAGGCTACAAGTTTTGGATACTAAAACAAGATGGAATTCGACATGGTTAATGTTGTCCACTGCTTGTTTCTATAAAACAGTTTGGCCAAGGTATGCAGAGGAGAATGCATCGTTTATCCACTATTTGCCGAATGATAGTGATTGGGAGATGGTTAATAATATTTGCAAGTTATTAGAAGTGTTCGCGGATATTACGAATATTATTAGTGTCACTTCTTATCCTACTGTAAATTTATTTTTGTCCGAGCTTTGGAGGGTAAAGGTGCTATTGGATGGAAATATTCAATTGAACTCCAAGCCTCACTTGCAAACAATGGCAATGGAAATGAAGTTGAAATACGACAAATATTGGTCGCAATGCGATATCTTGCTATCTATTGGGGCTTTTCTTGATCCAAGGTAACCATTTCTATGATTTTCATTTGTTTCCTGTTTTAAGGTAACCACTATATAAAATTATTACATAAAATAGTTATTCAAGATATATGAAACAATGTCATTTCTTGTTCTCTGTTAAGGACTTAAGGTAACCAGCAGGCAGCAGCCTCATTGTTGTTGTCCGCTGCTTGTTCTCTGTTAAGGACTTAAGGTAACCAGCAGTGACCTCATTGTTCTGTCCATTGCTTGTTCTGTTAAGGACTTAAGGTAACCAGCGGCAGTGATCTCATTGTTGTTGTCATTCTTGTTCTGCATTAAGGACTTAAGGTAACAGACAGGCAAACTCATTATTGCTGTCCATTGCTTGTTCTCTCTTAGGACTTAAGGTAACCAATGACAAATTCCTCATTGTTTGTCATTCTTGTTCTCTGTTAAGGACTTAAGGTAACCATTTCTTGGAGAATTAACATTGTCTCTCTTTACTCTTTAGGTATAAAATGGTGTTTATTTCATGGGTTTATCCTTACATGTATGGGCCTAATGGTTCTATAAGAAATGAGGCGTTGTTATCAAACAACATATTGTCTTTGTTTAAGGAATATGAGAAAATACACAAGAAAGAAAATGGTGTGCAAGTTCATAGTAAAGAAGGGGGAAGTAGTTAAAGTTCATGGTTGGGAAAAAGAAGTTTTGAGATGTACCTTGACAGTGTCGAGGTAGTTGATAAAACAAAGTCTGATCTTGATTATTATCTTGAAGATGATCCACTTAGAGTTCGAGGAGGAAAAAGTATGATGTCTTACAATGGTGGATGGTTAACGAACCGAAATATCCCATTCTTAGTAAGTTGGCGAAGGATGTTCTCTCTATTCCTGTTACAACTGTTGCTTCAGAAGCAACTTTTAGTGAGGGCAAAAGAATTATTGACCTAAAGAGAACATCAATGAAGGTAGAAACTGTTGAAATGCTAGTGTGTGGAGGTGATTGGGTTAAAGAGTTATATGGAATCAAGAAAGGTCACGGGCGCAGTATGGTATGTATTCCTTCATTTATTCTTTTCCTTTAACTTTATGAATGTATATGTTGTGTTCTTTCTAATGTTTTAAAATTTGGAATGTAGCTTCAAGAAGAAGAAGAAGACGAGCATTTAGAGTATAACTTTGCAAATGTAATATTCTTGCCCGATTGATTCATTTGCATTATCCTTTAATTTTATATTGTACGTTGTGAATTGTGATACTAACTTTTCTTAATATTTTGACTGTAGGATGAAATTTAACTCAACTTTTGAATCATGCGTTGTGGACTTGTGGTCTTGAGGACTTGTGGGGAAATAGATTTGGACTTGTAATTTTTGGATTTCAATATTTTGGACATTTGGTTGTTTGGCTTGTTTTCTTGTAAAGTTTAATGTTTTGGTTGAACTTTTGGCACGTTTCTTGCTTACTGGACTGGCAGCAACATTTGCCTACTGTGTTTGATTTTATTTGTTGTTAATTTTGATTCAAGGAATTGAAATTGGATACCACTTTACCTGTTAATTTTCTTTGCGTTTACATCTTTTTGTATTTACGTGGATTACAGCGGTTCTCGGTCGGTGCGGAGCGGATAACAACACATTTCTTGTTCGCGGTTCATGGTCGGCCGAACGGCCGGTATCGTAAGATCGATAAAATTATCGGTCGACTCGGATACGGCCGTAAAATGCGGACCGGTCGGTCGAACAATAGGATCGATAGGCTTATCGGACCGGTTCGAATATATCCGATAAGCTTAACGGACCGGTTCCGGTATATCAATACCCGGACCGGTCCGGACCGATAACAACACTAGTCTCAGTAACATCCCTACTTCCATCGTATTTGATGTTTCAGTGATAACTTTTTGTTGATCCAATGCAAATGCACTGTTAAACAGTAAATAAATTTATATTTTCTATTGTTGTCAAGGGAAAAAAAGAGGATTAAAGGAAAATTTTACGTTGGGTCTCACACAACCAACGCTCCTCTTAAATTGTGACAACTGGGAAAACGGGGCCCACGATTTTAATTTATTAATTTGTTTTTTCCATTTCATACCTTCTTTCTTCTTGTACGTCAAACTAGGGTGGCGATGGGTCGGCGGGCCGTGAGATCGGGGCGGTGTCGAGGCGAGTGGAGGCGAGTCGGGCTGGGCGGGCGGCGGGCCGGGACTAGCGGGGCGATCTGTGTCCCGTCCGTGCATCGGTCGGGCGGGTCGGGACGGGGCAAGTTTTTTTTTTAATTTTTCCACTAAATTAAAAATACTAAATTACTAACAAAGTAACATTAACATATAGTCATATAGTGATAGTCATAAACTCATATACTCATATTATACTATTATAATATTATAGTATTTATACTCATATTATACTATTATAATATTATAGTATTATACTCATATATATAATATATTTATAAAGTATAAACTAAATAATTAAACAAAGACAAGAAGAGTGTAAAAAACATCCCAAGATTTGTTTTTGTGCCTCTTATATTATTAATTATTTCATTGAAATATACAAGATTCAGAATTAGAACATTGTAGTGTACTGTTGTTGAAAAAAATTGCAAAAGACATAGAAAAATTAAAAAATTGCAATGAAATAAATTACAATTTGAAAATACTTTTTCTAGTTTCTTTATAATTTCGTGTGGTTCTTCGGTTGGAATTGGTATATCTTGGTCAAATTGTTCCACGTCGCTACTCATGCCTTCAGATAAAATGTCGTTGTAGTTTTCGTCTTCTTCGTTAATCTCGGTTGTCGCACCTCCTTCGCTCCGCTTGTATCCAATCTCTGAATAGTCTGCCATCTCCAAGTGTCTCGCTAATGAGTGTATGTGCTCTCTATTTGAAATCTGCGAAAAAGCGCTTCGAAGCGATTGATGGCGCTAAATGTTCAAAATATCTCGCCATCATTGAAAGTGTCGAAATGTCTTCTCATTCTGCATCCGATATTTGACCAAAAAGTCTTCCTTTCCGTCTTCATTGATAACTGCTTGGTAAGGTAAATTACCCTGCAAAACAAAAACATCGAACTCGCTAATTTGGTTAGCGATTACTGCACCACATTCTATTTCTGAGGCTTTCAATAGAATCAATACTAGCCGCAGAAACAGCATGTCTTTTTTTAGGCTGTGTTGAAGCAGAAGAAGAAGTACAACACCAATAATATAAATAGGGGGAATATGAATAAAATATTTCTTTAATTTCATAAACATTTTTTTAATAGCTTCCTTATAAGCATGTTTTTCCATATATTCTTTAAGAAGTAAAAATATTATAGCTATATAAAACAACATAGTTGAAATAGTAGGATAATATAAAGTAGAAAATTCTTTTGTTGCTCGTTGAAAATTCTCTAGAAATACAATAAGTTCTTTAAGTCCCAATCATTATCCACAATCATATCATTTGGATTTTGATTATGGGCGTTAAAAAATAAAGTGATAGATTTTCTATAGTCATAAGCAACAACTAGTTGGTCATATAAAGAATTCCACCTAGTAGGTACTTCTTCGGGAATTTTTCTGTAAGATAGTCCACAATCGTGACAAGTTTTTTTATATTCTTTTCTCTGTTGAATTCTATTATTTTTAAAAATAAAGTGTATATAAAATTATATTTTTTCAAGAATATCTTGAAAAAGTGAAAGACCATCCTTTACAGCTAAGTTATAAATATGGCACGCACATTTGATATGAAAATGTTTTGGAAAAGACGGAGTTAAAACTTTTTTTAAAATATAAATAGCAGCACTGTTAGAAGATGCATTATCTAATGTAATACTCATAACTTTATCGATTATTAAATAATCGCAGATGAATAAATATTTTACGAAATAAACTCACGGTGTGCCTACTATCTATATATCTATATGCTAAAATACGTTTTTGCATAGACCATTTATAATCTATCCAATGACAAAGTTACCGTTAAATAATCATGGTAGTTAGTACTACGACCTATATCGAAGTTAGAGCGACTTTGCAATTTAAATGATATAATGAATAACGCAAATATTCGATATTCGTGTGCAAATTTAAACACGTCTCTCTTAACCGCTGATCTAGGAAAACCTTTATAAGCGGATTATACATATCTCTAATATAATGAATAAAACCAGCGATTCAGAAATGAAAAAGCCAAACCCTCCACAAGACTAATTTTGCTAGTGCTTCCTATCTTTATGTTTATCGTATTTAGGGCTCTGACTCCCCGTCATAGGGTTAATTTGACCCTGTACTTTGTCCGGGACAGTATGTGAACCTTATCTCGATTGAGAGGACGTCTGCTCACCATCTTTTTCAATAATGTATTGGGCATGCAAGGCTTTGTGTTTTTGCAATAGGTGTCTTCCTAAACTCCCCGTCCCACCATGACCTTGTCCAGTTTTAAAAGAATAAACAGATTTACAAGTTTTACATATAGCTACTTGGTTCGGTACGTCCCTGTCAAAATATTTCCATACAACTGATTTTAATGGTCGTTTTGCCGGACCTCGTCTCATACTAGGGGGGATATGAGGCATTTCACTAGTGGGTGTATCATCATCTTCATTAGTAGGTGTATCATCATCTAGAGTGTCATCTAAATTAAAATCTTCTTCATTTTGAGGATAAACATTTGTGTCAAGATCATATGGTATTTCAGGAAACAGTTCAGGACTATAAAATCATCTTGTCTAGGAATACTAGAAGAAGTACCCTTGCCCTTGTTACATACTACTAGAAGAAGTACCCTTGCCGAAAAGACTTTTTGTTCTTTTCATTTTAATTATGATAATAAATAGTTAAAGACTTAAAGATAATGAAATTAAATGTGCTAAATGAAATAAAAACAAAATAATAATTTAATGAGAGAAAGAATGTACCAAACGCCGACGTAGAGTCGATGTGTAATCGAGAGAGGTTGAAAATTGAAACTTTGCTCGATAGATTAATCCTCAAGCTAGTTGCCAACTTCACTCCCAATTCTCAAATTAATAAATAGAGTGAATATGTAGTAGACAATGTTGTATAGAAATTAGAGAAAATGTAGGAAGATTTGTGAGAAATAAAAAGAGAAAATGAGGTATTTATAGTTGAAAAATTAGGTTAAGTGTAAATATAATAACTTAGGGGTTAAAAATAAATATAAAGGGGGTAAGGGATAGGGGGTAAGGGATAGGGGGTTGGGGGAGTGGGGGAAGCCAAAAATGGTCGTTGTCTAACGACCAAAATGTAAAATGGCCGTTAGACTACGGCTATTTTTGGCAAATGGCGGGACTGGGGCGGGATCAGGGCGGGATCGGAACGGGACCTGGACGGGTCGGGTCCTGGCGGGACCGGGTCGGGCGGGACCATACCACATCCCCGGTTGCTCCCGATCGTTTTTTTACAGGTCGGGTCGGCGCCCGTTGGCGATCTACGTCAAACCATCACATTTGTTTATATCTTTCACAAAAAAAATTCATGCTGAGGTTTGAGGTGGAGGAACCGACTAGTTACAGAGAATTAAGTATGTGGGTGAAACTTTTTGGCCATTTTGGGGCCCACTCTCTGTTATTAGTCCCTCACACAAGTATTACGTCTCATGCCTTTTACATAACCAAAATTAAAAATACTCGTCCGTTCTTTTTCTTGACCTTTGTTGATTTGACACTTTCCTTAAAAAATATTTATTTTACTAAATCATTTTCTTTTTTAAAAAAATAATTATGGTGTCAGGATCGACACACTAAGGTTGGCGATGGTAGGTCGATCTGGTCAGGCACCCAAAAAAATGGTAACGAGACTCGAAGCGGGAAGGGACACAGGCTCGTCACTTGATCGCCAGGCCGTCCCGTTGCAAAAATAGCGCTGCCTGACGACGATTTATATTTTGGTTGTTGTGCAACGACCATTCTTTCCCCCTATCCCTTAATATTTATTTTAATCCCTAAGTTACTATAATTACACTTTAACCCATTTTTTCAATTATAAATATCTCATTTTCTCTTCATCTTTCTCACAAATTTTCCTACAATCTCTCTAATCTATCTCTCTACAAGTGTACATTTCCTTACTAAATATTTTTTTTTATTTTATTTACTCAGTAGTATAATTGTATCAAAGTTAAAAAATTGGGACTGAATTTGGCAATTAGCTTGAGGATCATCCATCGAGAAAATTTTCATATTTCAACCTCGATTACAAGTCGGCGTTTGGCACCTTCGTTCCTTCTTTTAATTATGTTTGTTACTTTATCTTAATTATTGCACTTAATTTCATTATATTTAATTATTTATTTGTATAATTAAAATGAAAGGATTAAGAGGTATGTTTAAGGGTAAGAGTAAGTGTGTTTCTTCTAGTAGGGGTAACAAGGTCAGAGGTGCTTCTTCTAGTCATCATATTCCTAGACATGATGATTTGATTGATTATACTCATGTAGATAAAACAGATTTTTTAATGATATACCATTAGATGATGAGTTATATTCTACACCTCAAACTGAACCAGACTTTAATTTAAAAGATAATCTAGATGACACATCCACTAGTGCACATCAAACAGAAACTGGGACGCCTCATATTCCCCCTAGTATGAGACGATGCCCAACACAATAAAAATTAAAATCAGTTGCATGTGATGTTTTTGATAGGGGCCGAGAGAATCAAGTAGTTAGATGTCAAATTTGTAAAAATATTTATAAATTTAAAATGGGAAAAGGTCAGGGTGAGACGGGAGATTTATTGAGACATGTACAAAACTTTCACAAAGCTAGGTGGGAAGAATATGATGCTACAAAGTCGGGTGCGCCAATGTGCTCTCAGTTGGGACAAGGTTCACATAGTGTCCCAGACCAAGTACAAGGTCAAATTAACCCGATGACGGGAGGAATATAGACCCTAAATACGATAAACATAGAGATGGGGAAGCAATAGCAAAATTAGTTGCGGTGGAGGATTCGCTTTTTTCATTTCCGCTCCTGGTTTTACTCGTTACATTAGAGAAATGTATAATGTTGCTTTTAACGGTTTTCTTAGATCAAATGTTAGGAGAAACGTTTTTAAATTTGCACATGAATATCAACAATATTTACGTTATTCATTATATCATTTTCCTGCTAAAGTATCTATCACGTCTCATATAGGCCGTAGTACTAATGACCATGATTATTTAACTGTAACATGTCATTAGATAGATTATAAATGGTATATGCAAAAACGTATTTTAGCATATAGATATATTGATGATAGACACACTGGAAATTTATTGCATAAAATATTCATCAAGTTTACGAAATATGGTATAACTAACAAAATAATGACTGTTACGTTAGATAATGCTTCTTCTAATAATTATGTTGTAAGACTTTTAAAAAATCTATTAACCCCATCTTTTCCTAATCTTTTAATAATTAATTTTATTCAGAGATTGGATACGAGCGGAGCGTAGAAGGTGCGGTCAACCACATATCAACGAAAAAGACGATTTAAACTACAACGAAATCTTATCCGACGGAACTGGAAGCGACATCGACCGATTTGATCAACAAATTTTAATTTCAACCGAAGAATCACAAGACAATGTGAAGAAACTAGAAAAGGTGTTTTTAAAAATGTAATTTTTTTAATTGCAATTTTACTATGTTATTTGCAATTTTCAACATCACAAAGTTGCAAATTTGAAATTGTATTACAAAAAAAATCATATTTCTATTAAATAATATAGTAGGCACAAAAACAATCTTGAGATGTTTTTATTACACTATCTTGTTCAATTATTGAAGTGTTTATATATGTTATTTTTAAAAAATTAAGTGCCACGAAAAAAAACCTCGATCCCGCCCCGGCCGGTCCCCTTTTCCGACGGGACCGGACATCGGCGGATCCAGCCAGTCCCGCCGGGGGACCAATCCCGCCCTCCCCCAGACCCGAACCCGACCCACTGGCCACCCCTAGCTTGCACACACCTCAACTACTTTTACGGAATACCTGCCATCTCCCACCACCAACATGTACCAACTCACTTCATTGACCTATGAATTCGATATTGGATCGAGCGATACAACTATATTATCCTCATTAATTCTTCTTTAGAAATCTGTGTTTTACTACTATACTTTATGTAGTTACTTAATGATAATAGTAATATTTGAAGAATAAAATAAAAAATCTTTCTTGATTTGCTAAAATGAACAAGTAAAAAGGAAAATTTATTTTTACTATAACGGATAAGTAAAAAGGAACGGAGGGAGTAAGAGGAATGGCAAGCGCACTAACCACTGGCAGAAATGATAAAAACAAATTGCTCCCCCAGGAATGGAGTGCTGTATTATTTTTGCAAGTCTTGTAAGCTTATGGTACATGGCAGCTATTACACGGATCAGTTAAACAACTTTTATTAGCCTGCCTACCTTTCTTCTACTGTATAATTTTATCAGAGAATAGTACAAATTTCTTTTATAATCAACTGAAATATGCTGTTAAACTCTGGAAATGAGCTCCAAAATCTTCTCTACCCCGAGAGCCGAGAGCCTAACTGTTTACTAGAACAATGACAAGGCCATTCACAAGTTCCTCTCAATGAATTCCCAAATTCTTTCCTCCATGTATATACGGTCTCTATGTCTCCGAGGCATGTGACGTTCATCCGGGAATATTAACAACTCATAAGGTTTTCCGGCTGCCACGAGTGCATTAATAAGCCTAGCAGTGTGCCTAAAATGCACATTTTCATCAATCATGCCATGCACAAGTAAAAGCTTCCCTTTGATCTTGTCTACATGGTGCATTACAGAGCTCTCTCGATAACCTGATGGATTTTTAGATGGTAGGCCCATATACTTTTCTGTGTAAAATGTATCATACCCATCCCATGATGTGACAGGGGCACCAGAAACAGCACATTTGAATACCTCAGGGAATCTTGCCAATGTCATAGCTGAGAGATACCCACCGTAGCTCCATCCATATAGTCCAATGTGGCCCTGTATTGCAAGACCTTGTTTCCGGAGCCACTCGGCTCCTGTCAGTTGATCCTCAGCGTCAACAAGGCCAAAGTTATGTTTGAGTGCACCTTCGAACATGAGGCCTCGTCGAGCAGTGCCTCTATTGTCCATCTGTAAAAATTTGAGCAGTTAAAGTTTGGAATGTCTTTTCTTTCTCTTTTTTATTCTCTATTTTCTATGTTAGTCCTAGATGAATCCCTAAAAACAAATTACAAACAATCTCCTTAGATTAAAAAACTACAGGAAACTCAATTTAAAATACACAAACAGACAAGGACCAGTCATCCTTGGAATCGGATTTTTGGGCCCTAAGCCCCTAACTATGGCCGAAGGAGGGGAGCAGCAATTTAAGGACAAAGAACCAGAGATGTTATACCAACAATCAGACTTCAACCTCTCTTGCATATGGTCAACTACAGCTGAAGGAATACAGATGAAAATGCATACGGACAGAAAAGAGAAGAGGATCAAACCTTCCAAACTAAGATGCCTTTGCTTCTTAGATACTGAGCTCTCATGTCAACTGTGTTTGTCCACGAGTCACACACAAGCTGTACACTGGGACCACCATAGACTTCAATCATAGTTCTGTACGGAGGAGGTCCAAACTTCATCGGATCTGGTTTGTATAATGCCCCATACAAAGCAGTTCCATCCTCTGCCTGTATCTGAATTATTTCTGGAGATGGAAGATGGAGTTTTTTGGATTGTGGAACACTGACCGGTTGATCAAATAAATGCATAATCAAGCTTCCATCATGCAAGGAGCAGAGTGAAATTCTGGGAGGTGAGATCAAGGAATCATGGATATCTATAAATCTTTGCATTTGATGATCAAGCACAACTACATGTTTTCCACGTCCATTAGTCAATCTCAAAGGGGACTGCAATGGACTGTCAGCATCAGGGAACAATTTAGCACAGTAAAGGTGAGATTCCATAGGCCCTTCCAAAGTTCCTGTAAAATATACAAGGCCAGTAACTTCATTTACCCCAGCAACTTGTTCAACCATCCAATCACCTTGAGTTATAGGGCCCAAACGGATTCCATTTGTGTCATGAAGATACAAATGTTTGAACCCTGTTTTCTCGCTTGCCCAAATAAATGCACCATTAGTTCTGTTGAGTCCTTTGTCCAAAGGTATAAAACAATCGTGAAGATTGACCCATGTATCATGTTCTTCAACCAATAGTACGTTACTTTGCCCCGTCTTGATATCAAGCTTAAGGATTTTCAGTTTGGAATGTGATCGATTCAAGACCTGTGCCGTCAGAATATTTCCATGCATCCAATTCACTCTGGCCAAATATTCCTCTTCCTCATAACCACAAAAAAGATCCATCCATGTTATTTGGCCTCCATTAGCTGGAGCCACTCCCAGGCGAACTTTGACATTTGGCCCTCCGGCAAAAGGGTAAGCATGGTCTTCCTGTGCCTCAGGACCAAGGGAACTTTTACCTTGATGCATAATTCTGAATAGAGGTATACCAGATGAATCAACCTGTGTGAATGCTATATATTTGCTGTCCAGTGACCACCAGTACCCATTTTTCCGTTCCATCTCCTCCTACAATCAGCAAAAATGAAATGTTTTAAATGTTTTGTGGCTTAGACCAAGAAGGTGACAATTGAAGCATTTGCAATAAGCAGGCTACCCTGATCCTTAATACTAGAGCTCTAAAAGATACATTTGCTATTTGCAGGTCAAAATTTCATAACAGCTACTGAAAGTGCTGGAGAAGTAAATTAGTCAGAATTATCAAAGGTTGAGATGTTCATAAACGAAGATCTTAATGGTATTTATTAAAACAGGTAAATGACAAAATGTTAATATCAACCTCAAAACAGGCTAATTTTCCCTAAAGTAGTAATAAAATATCGATATTGATCTCTCACCTGAGCAATGTATTCAGCAAGACCATGTGTCTGCAGATGGGAAAAATAGGAAGGCAAAGAGGATTAGTATCAAATTAGTTTAAAGAAAACAGCTTAAAAATTAACCACAATAGCCAACACAATATGCATGGAGGGTTTTTATCTTAGAACATGACTCTGATGAATAAAAGGATTCAGATACAAACTCTAGCCAACACAACAGTTAAATGTTAATTTCTGTCGAAACAAAGAGATTTTTATAGATACTCGATGATCTTTCCTCATCACAGTATTCCTTCTTTTTTTTACTTTTTACCTTGACCATCCCACTTGTCTTTCTTCCTCATGCAATAACTAATATTTTATCTTTCTATTGTCATCAGTATTTGATTAGTTAGACTTATTACATATGTGCAGATATTATAGTTTTATGTATTAGTGTCCTACATTGGGTTAACATGCTGTATAATTCAAGATATTTGTCTTCACGCATTCTCCCCATCTTTCTCTCATATTCTACCAGTAACATCATTAATTCCACCCCACTTCGAAAGATAAAAAGTTAAGGGACAAAACAAAGAATGTCAGATGAGAACAACTGGACTAGATAAGTTTACCTCAGACCCACACATTAATAAATCCTCAGCTTCTATTTTGAAGATATGCTGAGAACAATATAAAACAATTAAGAAATACGTCTGTCACTCTGATCCATTCTTTCAACAAATAATTGACCACACAATCAAATTAGAAAATTATGGGTGACCCCAATAATTTTCATTCACAGATTTAGTATGCAGGTACTAATAAAAAAACTATTTTCCCAAAGAATCATGATAGCGTCAAAGAGAAGTACAGAAACACGTTTATATCTGATCCAACTTGGTCTTCCAAAATAAAGCTAAAAGATATTACAACTAATGCGAAGGTAGGAAGATCATAAAAAGAGAGACAAATTAACTAATGCAACTGTTATCATTTTTCAATGTTTCTGAGTAATGCAACTTTGCAAGGGGTTAATATCAGTCCAACACCACAAATGAGGAAAAGATTCTCTCTTCCAGCATCTTTTAAGGTATGCCTCATTATGCTATAACATGTTAAAGACAGGGTTTCTTTCCAATGAGATAGTTTCTTAATAGGCTTTTAATTTTTTGATAAAAAATTCTATTCTGGCCTGTCTGTAATTGTTAATAAATGAGTTTTAGCTCTTCGATTGCAGTTCATGAATTCAGTGTGTTCCACTTTAATTTTTAAAGTTAGTAACATTTCGATAAAATTTATGGTGGTGCACCAAAAACTAGTTAATTGAGGGAGCAACATGCGGCTGCCAAGTCAATAAGAAGGACAAAATAAATGAATCACTGCACAAAGTTTCTACTTGAGCTACCAAATTATATGACAAAAGGAGAGGATGAACAAGGCATAAATTAGCATTAAACTATGGCATATGATGCACATTACATGTGAGGAGCAATTAACTTCATTGAGCCCTCATAGCAATAGACAAAGACAGATATATCATATATCAGCAATAAGTAGTAGGAACAAGTACTTACTATAACATTGCCATCAGCACCTGTTGTTAACTGCTTAGATTGGTGGTACAAAAGGTTTAACACATGCAACTCATTATCTCTCACATAGGCAAGCCTGGTACCATCAGGTGAAATATGTGGATCCAAGACTGGCGAGGAGGATGTACTTGCTATCTCAAGTTCCGGCTCTGCATTCTGATCCTTCAAGTATAACTGCTTTACATATAAAGTAAGCTCTGATTAGATCGATAATTGGAGAAAAACGTTCAAAGAATCCGATTGTTTGAACACCAGAAAGATGATATGGTACAGATATATTCAGAATTTCAGGTAAACAACACAATTTTACATGAAAAGAAATTGTTATGACATTCTCTCAAAGCAGTCCCGAGAAAATTTTCTTTTCGCAGATGGAACAGAGTCGCAGAGAATAAGAACGTATTACTGAAAACTCAAAAAATTGAGGCTACAAAGGCCAACAGAAGGACAATATATTAAGCGGACTAGTACAGAGAGAAAAATTGCCACTATTTCAGATAACACTGTTCTAATTTTTCACAATTTGTTTTACACCAAGAGAGGGCTTTATATCACTAAATGATTATATAATACACATCAGTAGTAAGATTGTGCATGTACATCAGTTTTTTCCAGAAAAACAAAGAGAATCACGGGTCGTCCCAGTGTAGAATGTCACATTAAAAGGTTTTGGAATACACAAAAATAAAAATAAATGTCACAACAGGCAGGCAGCAGCTTTGTTTCTTTAATTACCAATTGTATCAAAAAGTAGTTCAGGAGGTTCAGTGAACCGTAAGGATCACATAAATAGAAAGTGAGCACTAAACTTACATGAGAAAAGAGAACTTACTCCAGCAGGCAATGGCACCATAATGACCTTCCGTTTAGCGCTTGCCTTAACCCATTCATATCGTGTTACCCCTAAACCACGCTCCCTTGACCTTTCCCTTCTAAGCTTCTCTTCTGCAGATAAATTATTCTCATCGAGACCACCATCTGGTGGACTGAAGAACAAATCGTGCCTTCCATTCTTGAGATCCAGTACAAAAATATTTCTACATAGAGTTTGGTTTGGACTATACAAATACGTAACTAAACTATCATCTGGACTAAAACTTATACAAGTTGGTGAACCGCAACCAGGCAGAGGGTACTGCACTATATCTTCAACAGGAAACAAGATGCAATCCTCTAGGGGCTTGGCGACATTTGTATCAGTCCCTGGCATCTCACTTGGAAATGATCTTGAACGTTTCAAACACTTTTTTTGACTTGAATTTGTAGATTGCATTACAGATTAGGTCATCCAAGATTGTACAGTTCACACATTGATCCAATCAATCTCACAATTCTGCGAAAAACAGGATATCAATTTTAATCTGAAACCAGCCGTTCTTCGCCAAATTACTTCTCAAACGTTCTACCTGCATTTGAATCGAATAAGAGAAATTGACATAAATAGTCCCCCACCAAAATAATAGACAAAAGCAAATGTATATTTTTTGTATATTAATGTATAATATATATAAAATATACAATCTTGATAAAAATAGTGTATATTTGGCTAGCGAATGTAATTTATTTTTGGTCGACCGGCGAAATGTGTAACTTGCCCTTTGAATAAATCAACAGGTAACCAGAATTAAATACATTTTAATCTAATCCAGAGTACTAAAAAAGGGCAGCCCGGTGCACTGAGCTCCCGCTATGTGCGGGGTCCGGTAAAGGGCCGGACCACAAGGGTCTATTGGCCTTACCTTACATTTCTGCAAGAGGCTGTTTCAACGGCTTGAACCCATGACCTCCTGCTCACGTGACAACAACTTTACCAGATACTCCAAGGTCCTTCAATCTAATCCAGAGTACTAAAACAAGAAAATTGGAAACACCCACTAGTAAAATAAACCCAGATTCTAAAACAAAACCAAATTACTAGATCTTCAAACCAAACTAAACCAAATTGAAGACTTCTCCTTTTATTCCTTTTCTCTGTGAAACTCAACAAACAGTTAAAGGGTCAAAATGTTTAGAGCAACTGACATTATTTGAAGTAGTGCTTTCTAAAACTAAGATAAGATAAACACTAAAAGGCCAACCCCGTGCACTAAACACCTGCTATGCACGGGTCCGAAGAAGTGTCAGACCACAATGTCTATGATACACAGTGTTATTTATATTTCTGCCAGAGGTTGTTCTATGACTTGAACATGTGAGCAAATAGAGGAAATAAATCACACAAGAAACACGCAAGATTAAATAAAAGAGCTAAAAAGGATTAATAAACCCAATCTGTAATGGATTAAAAAGAAAATAAGTGATTAAGAGATTGAATCAACATGCCTGAAAGTGCGAAATTGGAAATCCAATCTGAACTTTCTGTTGAATCTTGAGTGTGTTTAGATTCAATGGGCAAGATTTGGATTCATAATTTTTTATTTTATTTTTTCTGAAAAATAAAATCGGAACGTCAATTATTGGGTCCAAATATACAAATGTTGGATTTCAAGGAAAATTGAAATAGTCTAGAAAAAATCAATCCTTATATATACAGCTACAATTAAAGTGACAAGAATAGTAATAAAGGAAACAAAATGTAACAATTGTGTATTGTGACTAAATTAGTCCATAGTTTAAATACTACAGTTAGGTCCTTAAGTGTTTTATTTTACTAATTAGCATTTGCAGTATTGATCCTTAGTTATAAATATAACAATTATACTGAACTTCATTATTCAGAAATTAAACAAACTTTCTCCTTTTCTCTCTTTCTTCTTTCCTTTTTCCTTTCTCCCTACGATCAGCTGTAGCAGAACCCTAATTCTGTTACAAATGGTATCAGAGCCGACGATACTCGGCCTCAATTCTGCTGCAATGTCTAATTACCATTACTATCATCCATCCCAAGCATTGGCTACCGCAGCCATATCTACTGCATATTTTCATAATCCACCCAGTCCATTCGAAGCTCAAGTTAATGTTGTTCCTAATTTCTATCAAGAGTCGTATGGAGTTGAGCTCACTGGCGATTTATACGCTTATCATCAATTTCACTCATCAAGATACAGAATAATTCGTTTCGATTTGTTAAGTTGGGTAACAAGTCTATTGTGTTTGTGTCAGCTGCTGCTCCTGCACACAGAGATGAACATACAGTGACTACAAGATTTAAGAAGAACAAAAAGAAGAGAGGGTACGTTAATGCTTGCCAGGGCCGTATCATAAAACATACTCGAGGTAGAGGAAACGTCGACGGAAGGTACCATTGCAGAATCCTCTTTAACATATACCATCAAGGTTACTTTGGAAAAGTGTGTATGGGGTATTTTAATTCTGATGATCATGATGAATGTTCACATGTGAAAATTGAAGATAATAAGGAAGGAAAATCAGTTGTTGGGGTTGAGAATGGGCTAACAGAAGTTCAAGATAAAGATGCCAAAGAATAAAATTTAAAAAAGGTTAGGTGTTCGACAAAATTCCCGAAAGGAATAACGAGTATCAAATGCTTGAGCCGGTTCTGATGACGGTGACCCCATCGGAACTGCACAATGCTTACGACGATGTTAGAACCATCAAAAGGTTAGAATCATTGAAACAAAATCAAAATCGATTTCAAACACAGTTAGACGAAGCTCGAGAAATCAATAGGAAGCTCGATCTCATCTTATCGAGTTTGAATCTGGCACAATCTGGAAGTTCGACTCCAATCACACTAGCGGCTACATCTACGAACAACGTTTGTGGCCTAAACACTACGGTAATACTACCAACATCTTTATCGGAAATCGATTCTTGGGACGATGATACTGGGGACGAGAATTCACCTTTAGTAATTGGATATATCAATGGGAAACATTCAGAAAAAGATGCAGCCAAGCCATTAAAAGAAAAGGTTGATTGTATTGAAGAGGTCTTGAAAACATGTGAATTTGAAGAAACTGATGAGTCTCTAGAGCTCGAAAATGGCGAGTGAATGTCATCAATTACGAAGGAGAACCAGTTGTTTGATAAATTTCCTAATGGTAATAGCGCTGAAATTACGGAGGTGAAAGAATTCGGAGTCCCTGACATAGTCAAGTCGATGTCTTGGTGTGGTGAGAATATTTTCTTGGGGAGTAGAATAGAGTACATGATATTAAATACCACCAATGGTGCATTTTCTGAGGCGTTTCCTTCAGGATGGGTCGCCGCATCTCTTGTGGCGTCTCTTCCCTCTGGAGAACTTCTTTTGGGCAAAGATAATATTGATGTCTTAGTTGACCAAATTGAAAGGTTGATCCAAGAGGGAAAAGTTTGTTGATCTGAGGCTCCTGCAGTTGTTATTCAGAAGCCCTACGCAATAGTTTTTGGACTTTTTCCTGTTCCTCTTGGTGTACAGATTGTACAACTAACAATATTTGGAAACTTTGAGGAGGTCTTAGCTTTGTGCAAAGTGCTACCACCAGAAGATTCAAGTCTCAAATCTGCAAAGGAGAAGTCAATTGACTGCTAAAGAGGTTGTGGGGGTAGAAGTTGTCATGTATGTGAAGGCCAAAAGTGAGGATGGGACTACTAAGCTCCATACTATTCGTGTGCAGGCAATATCAGATGCTTATGATACCGCTGTTATTGGATATATTGCACGAGAAGGCCCTGAAGGAAAACTCTTGGAGGTTGTGGCTTATATGCAAAGGGTAGATAGGTTGGATAAAGGCATTATAGTACCAGATCTCTGTCCATTTGAGTATAAAGGGCTTTACAAGGTTGTCGGTAAGGCACTTTTCAGGGCACATGTAGAAGGCCAGCTGAAGAGCGAGATAATGTCTAAACCTGAACTATTTGTGGAACCTGATATTGAGCTACCTTTGGTATTATTGGATAAAAAAAGCTGAGAAGAGGCTTTTGTTGATTACAAACTCAAATTATCATAACACAGACAAAATGATGCATCATTCATTCAATCGATACATTCCCAAAGATATGAGCTGCCAGATTTATTTGAGATGGTTATAGTCGTAGCTAGGAAGCCAAAATTCTTCCAAATGTCCCAGATGTAGGAAAAATATTATAGAGTTCTGTTACAGAAAGATCTTGAGGTGGTTAAATCTGGAGGAGAGCGCAAGCGTCTTGTTAATATAGCAATGCAGCTCCAGAAATGTTATAATCATCCATATATTTTCCAAGGAGCTGAGCCAGGACCTTCATATACATCTGTAGAGCATCTTATAGAAAATGTTGGTAAAATGGTTCTTCTAGATAAGTTGCTTCCTAAGCTGAAGGAACGTGGCTCGAGGGTTTTAATATTTTCACGCATTGACACGCCATCGACATCCTCAAGACTACCTGATGTACCGAGGTCACCAGTATTGTCGAATTGGTGGAAACACTGCTGGAGAAGATCGCGATGCTTCTATTGACGCATTTAACAGACCAGCGAGTGAAAAAATTACCTTCTTATTAACAACCGGAGCTTGTGGTCTTGGTATAAGTCTTGTTACAATAGATATTACAACTATTTATGACATTGATTGGAATCCACATGTTGAATTGTAGGCTCAGGACCGTGCCTATAGGATTGGACAGAAGAAGGAAGTCCAAGTATTTCGTTTATGTACTGAGTACACAATTGAAGAGAAAGTGATTGAAAAAGCTTATAAAAATCTGGCACTTGATGTATTGGTTATCCAATAGGGACGACTTGCTGAGTAAAAAGTTGTTAATAAGGATGAGTTGTATTGTTACACCCCGTAGTTCCAGAGTATGTATATGAGGACGTACGTACGAGAATACGACACAAAAATTGGAAAGGAAGAAAGATGTGATTTTTCGACGGAAAAGTTTCCGGATTTTGTGAAGGAAAAAGGTTCGTTATTGGGAATTGGATTCCCAGATTTGGTATTCGGACTTTTTGGGATATTTGAGAATTATGGAATTTTATTTCCGGAAATTGGTCACGTGGGCCCATGAGGAATTTACGGTTGTAGGCCCACTTTATTTTCGAAATTTGTGGTATTACGAATATTTTCTAAGACGAAATATTTGGACGCAGGGGCGACACGTGTCACCCCCACGTGGCCACGTTGCCGAATGGTAGAAAGACGTTGTCTTGGACGCGTTTTTAGTGGAAAAGTTGTGGTGGACGTGGTTGGTAACCCACACCCACATGTCCCCAATCTACACCACACACTTGCCTAGATCTCGCCATTGAATTCTCTATAAATAGACCCTTAAGCTTGCAAGACTTCATTCATTCCACACTTAGATATTTCAAGTCTTGAAAAATTCCCTCCCTTCCTTGTTGTGAGCTCTCGTTTTAAGCCCTCCCCTTAGCCAAAAGTTGTCCAAAAATCCTTAAACTTATAAGTGTTCTTCCTAGGGTGTTAGGAAGATTATGTACCAAGCGTTGAAAAGATTTCACACCCCTAGCCCTAGAATCCCCTCGCCAAACTTGCCATGGTTTAAGCCTAAGTGTTCTTCACTTTGGAGATGAAGTGTTAAGGTTGTTTAGAAACTTCTGGGTTGCTGGAGCGGTTGAGCGTAAGGAATCGAGCTAAACGTTGCTCGTGATCGACTTATAAATCTTGGATAATTTTGGGCTTATCGAGGTAATGATCTTTATCCCCTATCAGAATTGGAAAACTACATGTCAGAGTAATGTATAGTTGAGTATACTATATATAGAATGAGTATTGATAAGAATTGAACTGTATTTACATTGAACTGTATTTACAGTAGACTTGTAGTATTATTGTGGAGTAGAATTGTACACGTCCGGTTAGACGTGTAACCCCCCCCCTTGGAGTTGTTGGCTGGGTAGCGGGCCTTGATAGAGGAGGAGATTTATGTGGTTATGGGGGGGGGGGGGGGTGCTGCCGAATTTTCCATAGAATAATGACCTTGTGCTTGGAATTGTGCTACCAAGAGATCGAGAAGTTGATAGACGCTTGTGGCTTTTAGTGGAAGTACTACGAAAGCGTGATTCTACTTGAAGGGTGGACAAGGCTAGCAGGGTTACAGTACTTTGGAGCTTTTTGCTTTTTGTCGATAATCGTCGCGAGGTATGTGAACCTCTTCCTATCCTTTCTAGCATGATATTTGTGAAATACATATAGTGCGGTAGACGCACGTGTGTTTAAAGGAATTTGATTTTCCTTTTGTGTCCTTGACTTGATTCCAAAGTTAAGTGACTTGTTATGAAATATTAAGGACTTGAATTATGTTAAAAAGTTGTAAAACCTCGCTCATGAGTAATGGGTGTGTGGTCTTTTAAAGAATAAAGTTATCTTGATTTCGAAAATAAGAATAGTTGTCCTTGGTTGGTTTAAAACATAAAGTGTTATAATGGCTTTATGGGAAGTTATTTATAACGACTTTATGAAAACAAAAGAATGGTTTTATCATTGGATTTAAAATGATAACTTGACATTTAAAAGTTGGAGGTTGGTTTCCTTAAAAGCTATGATTTAAAGATTAAGAGCCTGATTTTTGAAAGTAAAGAGACTTGACTTATAAACAACTTGATTTTGGAAAAGGAGAAGTAACTTGATTTAAAGGTATAGGTTACTTGTTTTTAAAAGAGTAAGACACTTGGTTTAAAAAGTATATTGCTACTTGACTTTAAAAAGGAAAAAGTGTCTTTGTTTTAAAGGAAGACATGGTTTTGTCTTAAAATAGTTTAAAAAGGAAGGCATGCTTTTGTCTTAAGATTGGTTTAAAAAGAAGGTATGGAAATTGTTTTGGTTTACTTAAAAGATAGTTACTCTATTTTGATACTACGGGTATCGTGTGACTTTTGTGTGAGTAACTTGACTATGTTGGCTTGTGATAGCCTTGTAATACTTTCTTGTTGGTTTGATAAGTAAACATGTTATGACGCTACGTGTGTTAGTGTCTTGTGACGTTTGTGTAAGGGGGTTTTCTTGTTGTGCTTATGTTGTTTAACGATAGCGCTATGCCGATATTATATCACTTACCCCCGACTTGTTATGCCGAGGTTAGCCGCCTCGATGCGGCGAATACCTCACGCGTGCGCGCGACTCGCGAGTCGCGGAGTTCCAGGATGATCACTCGGTGTGTTACCGACGCGAGAATACCTCACGCGATGCGTGGACTACGCGATCGCGGAGTCCGTGTTGACGCCGAGGTTAGCTACCCCCGACGCGAATACCTCATACTGCACTCCAGCGTCTACGCGATCGCGGAGTTCCGAGATTAGGCTCGCATAATGATACTACGGGCGATCGCCTTGCTTCGATCATTAGCGCCTAGAAAAGACCGCCACGTTATATCTATTTTGCTCTTGTTTACGCCGGCACTATGTGCGATTAAATCGTTGTTAAATGCACGTATTTGTAATTGGTTTTAAAATGTTATGATTTTATTTCAAGATTTTTACGCTTCACATACTTGGTACTGTCAGATCGACCTCCTTCGGGCCGTCATGCCGCAGTAGAGGTACACCGATTGTTGATCCTCGCCATAGGATCACGCTCAGCTTGGGAAGCTCGTTTCTCCGACGCTTATCTTTCGTATAGTCCTCGCCAGGTACTTGCATTCGTGGTATGGCGGCCCCGTCCCCGTTGTTGTTATAACATTCTAGAGGTCCGTAGTAATCTTGCTGTGGCGGGGTTTGTAAGGATGTAATCGCTCAAGTTTTTATATATATATACGAAAGGTGGCCGCTTTGGTTAGCCTATTTTTTCGTATTGTATATCTTGTTTCATGTGTAAGTTTTATTTCCGTGATTTTCTCCGATGTTGTATCACTAGTGGTGCCCGGTAAGGCACGATCACGCCCGGGTCGGGTCGTGACAAAAGTGGTATCGAGCGATTAATCCTCTGAAAGTGTCTACGCACCGTATCTAGTAAGTCTTGATTATCGGCGTGTTGTGCACTACACCTATAATCGTGAGGTCGCAGGATATTTAGGATTGGTTTCCATTCTTCTCACTCGAGATCGTGCCTTGAGTGTTATAAGTTGGACTCACTCGCGTATTCGTTTGTGCTAGTTATGCCTCTACGCAGTGCAACCAGGCCCAGATGGGCAAGGCGGAGGAGCTACGAGTAGAACACGGAGGGTTACGAGGCACAGCCCGGTCATTACCCGAGATAGTGCTTCATTCGGGAGTTCAATGACGCCGCTAGCCCTGTGAGAGTTTAGAGCAAAGGCAGTAGCTACAGAGACCACGATACCGAAGTCTTCGCCCACGCACTGAGCCGAGGATATGAGTTACAAGAGAGATGACCAGCTTACTAGCCGACTTGTGGCTAGGAATGAGGCCGACGAGAGTCGGAGGTTCCGCAGCACGTAGTTCACCCTAGATCCGATAGTTTTGAGACTTCGACTTCGAGTCGCAGCCCACCCGAGTTCTATGGATTGAGAACCGAGAAGATCCTCGTGAGTTTATTCGACAGCGATGATCATGAAAGTGATCAAGACCTTAGAGGCATTTCCTACACGCTTCTTGCCTCGCATGGCGAGAGCTCGCGGATAGATTTATGATGTTGAGGCGAAGCCGCGGACGGTTCGAATACGATGTAGTTTGACTCATCGCTCGTTATGTCCCCGCGTTAGTGGCGCATACGGAGGATAGTGCACCGATATGTCACAGACATGGCGATTATCTAGAGAGTCAGACAAGAGTAGCTCTTGATCATACATGGACATTGCCCGCAGACAGCTTATGCGCAGCAGATCGAGGAACGTAGATCGACGATTAACGAAGATCAACGTAAGAGGCGAACAGCAGGGTCCTTTGGTAACTTTCGAGGCAGATCTTCTCAGCAGCAGGCGGGTTATGCGCCTCCGCCAGAACATAGTGGTCCTCCACAGACTTCAGGACATTCGGGGTATTTAGGAGTTGGTCAGAACTCCAGGGTTTCTAGTTCACAGATTTACATAGGTTCTAGCCAGCCAGATTCAGTTTTCCCTCGGTGTTCACTATGTGGTAGACGCCATCTCGGGAAATGTCGTCTTTTTTTTTTACTAATGCTTGTTTTACCAGCGGCCGTCAGGGCCATGTGAGGAGAGAATGTCCTAGTAGGAGGGATACAGGTGGGATGACTTAGCCTACCAGTCACTTGATTCAGTGGTTCTGGAGAGGAAGAGGTGTTAGCTGAGAGGCGACCCCCACCCTGTATGGGCCGTTGTGGTAGGTGTTCTTATGAGTGTCGTACTACTGATAGATTGTTATGCTTGCGGCAGGCCATTTTGCGAAATTGTCCGACCAGAGGTGGCGGATGTTACTACTCACCTTCGGATCGGTCGGGTTCATCACCTTCAGAGTTATCGCCCAACAGAGCAGGATTTGATTAGAGCGCAGGAAAGTGAGGCGAAGAGTTACGAGATATCTTCATCCCAAGAGACTTGTTTAGCCGTTATGGTAGATACACGTGAGTGCTATGTTCGGTTAGCATTGTGTAAGTTGTGATTAGAAAACATGGGTAGTTGAAAAGGGTAAGTCCGGGACGAAAATGGTGAGCCTTAGAATTTATAACGCTGGGACCTTGGATGCAAGGCCGTCCCGAGTGGATGATTTTACGATTGGTCTTTGTCAAGTACTTGGTATGCGTGATATATATTGTGGGATAATTCCATGGGTAGTGTGAGATGGAAGTGGTAGCTTTGACGCGTGAATCGTAAGATTGTTCCGGATCGGGAACGAGTTTAGTACGGTGGTCGGGTTGAGGCCATATCGCGAGTCAACCCGCACGGAATATGGTCGGGCTTGAGGTGGTCCCGCTAGATGATAAGTGGTCACGAGGTGTTAGGCCCAAGTTTAGGTAACCATCGACGAGTTTGTGGACGCGTTCGACCAGTGAGTCGGGCCGATGAGGTCACCATCTTGTCTTTCGCCAGCTCGCACTCGGCGGAGGTTATGCGAGATGTTATGTATCAGGGAGGTTGTAAGGCTACACGGGATTCCTACTTTTTATGACAGGCAGTGGAGCCCAGTTTTCGGCTATTTCTTTTATTTCTGGAGGTTTTACAAGGCGGGGTTAGGGACTCAGGTGAGTCTCGGTATTGCATTCACCCTCGTGCCGATGCACAAATATCGCTTTATCCGCATATTCGAGGATAGGTTACGCCTGTTTTGATTTCGTGGTACCGTAAGAATTATTTGCCTCTTGTTGAGCGAGTATTATAATAGCTACCATTTCAAGATTGATGTCGCCTACGGCCTGTAAGATGGCCGGGTGGCGGGAGTCGATTGGCCGATCGTCTGGCAAGGTTCGATAGTTGGTCCATACTTGATTCACAGGACGTGGATAAGCGGCTTATCCGTAAGAGGTTATTAGCACCGTAGTCAATGTAAGTCGCGGATAATCGGCGTCGACACTTGGAGTTCAGTTGACGGTGGTCTTCAAGGTACCACCGGCGGTGTGACGAGAATTGGAAAGCAGGGGAAACTTAGCCCGAGGTACTTTGGGCCTTTTCAGATCGTTGTAGAATAGGCCAGGTTGCCTATAAGTTAGCACTGCCGTCCGACTTAGGAGGCAATACGTCCGGTCTTCCATATTGCTATGTTTCGGAAGAGTATCGGAGATCCCTCCAGAGTGCTCCCAGTTAATGATGACCAAGTTAGAGATGGTAACCCCGAGATTTTGGAAACTGAAGCAATGACAGAAATGTGGTAAGTATATTAGGAAGAGTTCGAGTGTGCGGGAGGGTACGACGAGTAAGAAAAGAGGCGTAGATGTGTTAAGAAGATGGAAGTGTCCTTTTTATAAAGTAAAAGGTGCGAAGAAAGTATCCTTCGGACCATGGGTGGAGCTAATGGTATTGTTATACGCTTTAGAGATGATTCTTCGTTGGCTTGGATGTGAGTTTTTGCGCGTATGTGGTATTATGGCCAGGTGTGACATAATTGGTTTTGTAAGTATAGTAGTGAAGACTGTACCGGCGCATGTGTGTTTAGAGACTTAGAAGGAACATTCGGGACGAATGTTTCTAAGGGGGGAAGAATGTTACACCCCGTAGTTCCAGAGTATGTATATGAGGACGTACGTACGAGAATACGACACAAAAATTGGAAAGGAAGAAAGATGTGATTTTTCGACGGAAAAGTTTCCGGATTTTGTGAAGGAAAAAGGTTCGTTATTGGGAATTGGATTCCCAGATTTGGTATTCGGACTTTTTGGGATATTTGAGAATTATGGAATTTTATTTCCGGAAATTGGTCACGTGGGGCCCGCGGGAGGAATTTACGGTTGTAGGGCCCACTTTATTTTCGAAATTTGTGGTATTACGGATATTTTCGGAAGACGAAATATTTTGGACGTGTAGGGGGGAGACACGTGTCACCCCCATGTGGCCATGTTGGCCGAATGGTAGAAAGACAAGTGTCTTGGACGTTTTTTTTTAGTGGAAAAGTTGTGGTGGACATGTGGTTGGTAGAACCCACACCCACATGTCCCCAATCTACACCACACACTTGCCTAGATCTTGGCCATTGAATTCTCTATAAATAGACCCTTAAGCTTGCAAGACTTCATTCATTCCACACTTAGATATTTCAAGTCTTGAAAAATTCCCTCCCTTCCCTTGTTGTGAGCTCTCGGTTTTAAGCCCTCCCCCTTAGCCAAAAGTTGTCCAAAAATCCTTAAACTTATAAGTGTTCTTCCTTAGGGTGTTAGGAAGATTATGTACCAAGAGTTGGAAAAGATTTCACACCCCTAGCCCTAGAATCCCCCCCTTGGCCGAAACTTGCCATGGTTTAAGCCTAAGTGTTCTTCACTTTTTGGAGATGAAGTGTTAAGAGAAGTTGTTTAGAAACTTCTAAGGGTTGCTTGGAGCGGGTTGGAGCGTAAGGAATTGGAGCTAAACGTTGCTCAGGATCGACTTATAAATCTTGGATAATTTTGGGCTTATCGAGGTAATTGATCGGTGTATTTTATATACACTTTTTGAGTAAGTTTTAGTAGTCTTTTGTCCCTTTTTGTACAAATAAGTGTCGTATTAGGATAGTTTTCCTTTCTTTTGAGTCAAAGTGGTTAAAATGGCCAAATGACGGAAAATGAGCTAAAAGAGGGCAAAAGAGGAGGTTCCAGAGCTGAAAACAGAGAAAGTGGCGAACGAGGCAGATCATGCGGCGCCGCGCGCCATGCCAACAATAGCGGCCGCGACGCCCAATGTCCGTAGAGGTCGCAAGACCCAGTACAAGCGCCATGTCAACAGGTGCAGGGCCGCGACGCCCAATCATCAGAGAGGCTACGAGTTGCAGGCCATGCGCTCGCATGCCAGAAGGCTGCCGCGCGCCAATTCACCCGGCGACCATTGTTCCGGCACGCGCGCCGAGCTGGCCGCGGCGCCAACGCGGAAAAATCGTGGTTTTGACGATTTTCCGCCAGCTGCGAGGAAAAGTTAAGGCGGTTTCGCTATAAAAGGAGAACCCTAGGCAGATTTTAAGGGTTCCCCTTCTTGCACAACACAAGATTTTCTTGCTTGGAGATTGGAGACCTAAACTTAGTAATTTCTTTCCTTTTTCTTTTCTTTATTTTCAGTTTTTGCATGATGAACTTTGAATTAGTTCTTGTCATATTTATGGCTAAGAACTAATTCTCTTATAGGGCTTTCCATGTTAATTCTCTAGAAACTTATGTTATGATTTAATGCATATGTCTATGGTTATTCTTCTTTGAGAGATCTATCCAATAATTGTGTTGAATGCTTGGTAATTAATTGACAACTAATTATCACTATATGATTTCTAATTGACTTCGAAAGGAGAGATTGTGAATATGCTGTAAGTTGGGTAGACATTCTTGGATTGGGGATGAAAATACCTCAATTATTTATGTAGCGTTAATGAGAGGCTTAACAACTCTAATTTTGCACGCATGCGTGACGATTAACTAGGTTTTTGCTCTTAATCCTCCTATAGAGTTATCCTTATCACCAAAGGTAGGTAAGGTGCGACATCGGGTTGAGTGTTTATATAACCTAACGGAGTATAAAACGATTTCAGAACCTGCTTTCTCCGAAAGAAGAAGACCATAAGTTCGTTGCATTAATAAATAACATAAGCGGATAGTTGAAGAGACATGGAAGCCCTATTCCCATCACAACTGAAGTAAACTTATAGTTAAATAACTTTTATAATTCTTAGTTATAAACAACAAATCCACATATCAATTTACCAAATAGATACCAAAATATAGATAGTTGATACTTGAACCCTAATCCTTGTGGACGATATTCGGTCTTACTAAGACTATATTACTTGTTACGATAATGTGCACTTGCGTTAAAGTGTGTGCATCTTTTCGCGCATCAAGTTTTTGGCGCCGTTGCCGGGGATTAGGCATAGTTCAATATCAAATTTATCTATTTTTTAATTTCTAATTTGGTTTTTAATTTTTACGTTTTTTTTTAATTATTTTAAATTTTTACGTTTTTATTTTCAGAAAATTCGAGGTACCGTGATTGGTTGTTTGTTTTTGATCTATTTCAGGAAATCAGTTTATGCGAAGGAGAAGAGGAGCAGACACTCTTGTTCCCTTCAATCCAGAAATTGAGAAAACCTGTAAGCAGAACAGAAAGAATCAACGGATTGCAACTTTGATAAAAATGGACGGTGCTCAAAACAATAACATGATGAGAGAAGGGTTAGGTGAAATCAACATAACCCAGGAATGCCTCGGCAAGTGCCAATAGACGTGGAGGAGAGAGTCCAAATCCAGCCAGAAAGAAGTTTGGGAGACTATGTGCTGCCAAGAGTGAATGGAGCACAGACATGTATTAGGCTCCCCGCACAGAGCCAACAACTTCGAGATAAAACCGCGATTCTCGAGACGGTACAAAGACACAAAGGCAATTCGGAGGACTACCATCGGAGGATCCACATATGCACATAGCTAATTTCTTGGAGCTATGTGCAACTTTCAGATATAACGGCGTTAGTGATGATGCCGTCAGATTGAGGCTCTTTCCCTTTTCACTCAGGGATAGAGCAAAAGTATGGTTGAATTCCCCGCCACGATTCAATTTTTACATGGCACGAGCCGCACGTAAATTCCTAGCCAAGTTCTTTCCCATGCAAAGCAAAGAAATCGAGAGGAGTTGAACAACTTCTACCAAGCGGATGGAGAATCCTTATATGGCTTGGGAAAGGTTCAAAGACTTGCAGAGAAAATGCCCACACCATTGCATTGAAGTGTGGAACTTGGTCCACATCTTCTACAACTGGCCGAGCAAAGACAACAAGAACCATTATAGATGCGGAAGAAAGGGGCATTCATGAGAAAACAGCCCACGACGCCATGAGTTATTAGAAGATATGACCACTAACAACCATGTCACGTAAGAGAGGTCGAAGTGGGAGGAGAACGGTGAGTCCACGAAATAGATGCTATTGCCGCCAATGCCCAGTGGCCCTTCTAACAAAATAAGCCAAAGAACATACAAATGTCGATGAATGTTGTGCAGATGCCTAAAAGTCAGAGATATGTGGCCCACATACATTCGATAGGTGTCCTTCACCGATCCCAACAATATACCAACTGAGCAGCAGAGTGTCGAGCAAGAGTAATTATCGAGGCAACAAAACAACCCCTACTCCAACACTTATAATCCGAGGTGGAGAATCACCCAAATTTCTCATGGAGAGGAGACCGGGCGCAGAATCAATACGTGGGCGCAGAATCAATACAGGGCTAGTACCGTAACCAACAGAACTGTAATCAGCAGCTTTCATTCAAGCCCCACACCAATACCAATGCACCGGTTCAGAAGAAAGCCGACGAGCCGAAGTACCGCGATAAAGACTTGCCAACGCCCAGACGCAGTTCATGACAGAAGCTAGATCCTCGTTCAGAACTTGGAAACACAAGTGGGTCAGCTAGTAAAGCAGCAAACAAAGAGTCGCAGGTACATTGCCAAGCAATACAGAGGTAAATCCGAGGGAGCAGTGTCAGGCAGTGCAGTTGAGAAGTGGAAGAAAGTTGGAGCAGCAGTCTCTTCAGCCAATAGTTGAAAAAAGGACGGAGGTAGAAAAAGAAAAGGTGGTTGAACCTAGCCCAGTAGTAGAGAAAACTCCAGAGAAGGAGTATACAGAAAAGATCCCTTTACCCCAGAGATTACAGCGGAAGGCGGTTGATAAACAATTCTCCAAATTCTTGGAGATATTCAGGAAGCTGCATATCAACATACCTTTCATAGAGGCTTTGGAGCAGATGCCTTCCTATTTCAAGTTCATGAAGGAAATATTGGGGAAGAAAAAGAAGTTGGCAGGCTATGAGATAGTAGCACTAACAGAAGAGTGTAGTGCTATCTTGCAGAAGAAGTTGCCACCAAAACTAAAGGATCCAGGAAGCTTTACACTACCCCCGCACAACGGGCAAGTGACTTGCAACAGAGCTCTATGTGATTTGGGGCAAGTATAAATCACGCCTTATCAAGATATAAAAGATCGAGTCATGAGGCCAAACCAACCACAAGCAGCCCGCACCGCCGACAGACGATGGTTCATCCAAGAGGCAAGATTGAGGACGTGATTGTGAAAGTAGGAAAATTCTTCTTTCCTGCAGACTTCCTCATTCTTGATATGGAAGAAGATACGGAAATTCCTATCATATTGGGGAGACCATTCCTAGCAACGGGGAGAGCTTTGATTGATGTTGAAAGGGGAGAGCTAACATTAAGGGTGGAGAAGGAAGAAATGATATTTAAAGTTTTTAAACATGTCATCGAGCCACCACCCATGAGTAGGTGCTTTGCAATCAGCACCATCAAGCCCCCCTGTGAGCCATTACAAGTCAACCAAAGGGAGATGAGCCCACGAAAGCAGGCATGGTTTGCCAAACCCCCACTGACGCAGGTATGTGTTCCTGAACTCCCCCTTACTGATAATGCTAAGAAGAAAAGAAGAAAAAGAAAACGCAAAATGTGGAGGAAATGGATTAGTTGGGGGCTTGATCCACCCCACGGTTATTAAACTAAGGAACTTGCGTCCGGCTAAAAGACGTTAAAGACAAATTTACTGGGAGGCAACCCAATGTTTTCAATTATGTTATTTCAATTCATGTCTTTAGTTATTTTATTTTGTCTAGAACAGTCTCACGATCTTGGGTTCTAGTGTTTGTTTTGTGATCGGTGTAGTATAAATCAAGGGCGAAAAATCAAGAAAAGCCGTGATTTCGAGAAAAATGGTGTAGCCACGCGTGAGTTAGGCCGCGGCGCCAAAAGAACTGAAGAGGCGCTGAAGTTTAAGAGCCGCGCACCGTAAGTTAGGCCGCGAGAATTCCGTAAAATTTGCAAGTTTAGGCGCCGCGCCTCAGAATGTGGTCGCGACGAAAGTCCCGGCGAGTCTGAACATCAGCCGCGGCTAAAATCGAGCCGCGCACGGCGAAATCCGAAACTTAAAACGCCGTAAATCAGATTTTCCCCCAATTCCAATTTCAAAAACCTAACCCTTCTTCTCCAAAAACACACGAAAAATCCAAAAATCTACCCACAATTCCTCCACAAATCCAACCAAACCACAACCCAAACTCTTAAATTCCTAAAAACCCTTAGCTATCTCAACCAACAAAGCTCCATTCCATAGCCTCAAACCACCATTAGAAACAAGAACAGCTTGAATCCTCTCATAAAAAGGTAATCTTTTTCTGTTCTTGAGATCTTTACTAAAGTCACAGGAGGTAGTAGTTTGAAGGAGTATTGTAGTCAGAAGTAGTTTGGGTGCTAAAAGTTGATTGAAGTTTGGAGAAAGAGTAGAAAAGGAGGTGCGGGTATCGCGCAGAGTGAAGGGGGTGTTTGTGTTTTAGCCGCTAGATTGTTGATTGTGTTAGAGAACATTTGTGCAATTAAGTCGTAAGTCGCAGAACCGTTGTTTACCATGTCCACCGTGAAAGAGAAGAGCTCCACATCCACCTCATTTCACATTACGATGATACTAGGTTTGTGAGCTACAAGCCTTCCAAAGATACAAAAAGCTTAAGATTAGCCCTTAATCCCCGAAGGGGAATGGACTATCGAGGAGTCGTTTGGGGAAGAGGATGTTTATGAGCCCATTCGGCAATGATTGAGTTGGCGGAGGAGGAGATTTGTAAATCCGAGAAGATAGCACCAATGAACACAACAACGTGCGTGAGTTCTACGCCAACTTTCCGAGAAGGTGGAAAGGGGATGCTTTGTAAGGGGACATTATGCTGTGACAGAAGATATAAATACACAATTGAAAACGCTTGATGTTGAAGGAGGAATCGTGATCGGAGCCATTTTAGAACACGGTTCAGAGCACCGACAACATAAATCGATACCGTCGCAAACATCGTAGCTACCCCGGGCCGCTTTTGATATTGCGAGAAATGGGTCAAGAGCACCGAGCAGTGCCAATTCAACAAAGCAAAGCGGTTGGCTATATTTCGTCGGTTCGCATGATTCCATCCACGCACTTCACCAGAGTGCCGTAAGATAGGATTGGCGATATATGGAATTATGAGGTTGGCGATTGATGTGGGGAAAGAAATAGTGCGAGCATCGAGGAAATCAACAGTTGGTAACAACAGTGATTGGGACATGGCTCGCTTATCACCAAGCTATGTCACACGAGCGGGGTCCCAATCCTACCCATCGATACTAATGAAAGAAACCAACCGCACGTGTCCCATGGGATAGTGCACTCTTTCCTGCACTCCAAGCCCCCAAAGAACTAAGAAGAGTACAACCAAAGAAGAAGAGCAGCAGCAGCAGCAGAGGCCGCAACGAACGAAGATGAGCCTGAAATAGGGGCTCAATATGAGGCAGGACCTAGCTACCAGCCAACCACAGAATCAGAACCTCCAGTGCCTATGATGGAGCAAGTGCTCCAGAACCAGAGAATGATGATGCAACATTTCGGCACAATGATACAAGGACAAAATGAGTTGAGACAGGGACAACATGAGTTGCGACAAGGGCAACAAGACTGAGGCGAGCAACAACAGTTGCACCAGCAGTTTGACGAGATGAGCTCCCTGTTCAACCAATGGTCGATGCATTATCCACCGCCACCACCACCATTTTAGCCAAAGTTTGTAAGTGTATTATTTCTTTTACTATCTTTGAGTCTACACACATTGGGGACAATGTGTGATTTAAGTTTGGGGGTGTTTTATTTGTGTCTTGTTATGTTTTATTTAAGTCTTTTTATTGTTTTATGTATTTTTGAGTCACAAATTTTTTTCTTTTTGAGTCATAATTGTCTGTCAAAAGATCATGTATGCTGTAGTTACTAGAAACACCTAGTGAAGTAAGGTGGAATAATGTAATGGAATACAAGCAACTATCTAAGCACTTATGTTAGATATGCCAAAAACTCACAAAATCTGTCTATTTGGAGTTTCTTGCTTGAATTATGCATGCTAAATAATAAATACTTATGTGTTATGATTGCTTGCTATTTGAGGCGAAATAGTTAGGATGTGCATGTTAGGGAGATGACTCAGGCATTTCTTTGATAACCAATTCTTACCATTCTTTTTCTATCCCGGACTTTAAAAATATCCCTAGTCAGCCCCATTGAGCCTAAACGTTGAAACTTCTTCTTTGACACCCTATATTCCCACAAATTGTGCCATAAGTAAAAATATGAAATAGTGGAATAAATTGTGTTAAAAAAGAGACAAAAAGAGTGAATGAGCTTGTTGCACCCCAATTAAAAGTAATAAGAAATAGGCAAAAGCCTAAGTTTGGGAGTGCTTGTCATTATTATATACTTCACTCTCCCAAAACAAAAGAGGGAAAAGATAGAATCGAAGTGAAGGAAAGAACACAAAGAAAAAGGGAAATACTGAAAAGCTAAAGAGCTTATGGTACACGAAATGAGCCTAAAATGCCTATTTTTACCTACCTATACCTAAGCCTACATTACAACCCTTAAAGTCCTGAAGATCTCTTTTATGCATATCCAGGATTAGTGGAGAATAGCAAGTAAGCATGCCGTTAGGATTTTTGAATTTATATGCATGATTGAGTATATTGACTTCCATTAAGCATGATGAATATGAGTTTGCGAAATATCTAGCTTAATGTGTTTAGTGTGCTGAAAATTTCATGTTATATGTTCCTGCATATTATTTTGCTAACCTTCATGTTTTTCTAGTTAACACTAATGCAACAAAAGTGATCAATGTCAGTGAGTCTTTTATTTTCGTTTCTTGAGTCTTTTATTTCTTTCTTTCTATCTTTGCTCGAGGGCGAGCAAAGGTTAAGTTTGGGGGTATTTGATCGGTGTATTTTATATACACTTTTTGAGTCAGTTTTAGTAGTCTTTTGTCCCTTTTTGTACAAATAAGTGTCGTATTAGGATAATTTTCCTTTCTTTTGAGTCAAAGTGGTTAAAATGGTCAAATGGCGGAAAAGGAGCTAAAAGAGGGCAAAAGAGGTTTCCAGAGAAAAAAGAGAAAGTGGCGAACGAGCGGCAATCGCGGGTCAGCCGCGCGCCATGCCAACACAGCAGGCCGCGCGCCAATGTCCGAAGAGGTCGCAGACCCAGCGCGGCGCCATGTCAACAGTGCGCCGCGCGCCAATCATCGAGAGAGGCTGAAGTTGCAGCCTCGCGCGCCTCGCATGCCAGAGGCGTGGCCGCGCGCCAATTCACCCGGTGACCACAGATTCCGGCCGCGGCGCCGACGCGGGAAAAATCAGGGTTTTGACGATTTTCTGGGCCAGGCCTGCAGGAAAAGTTAAGGGCGGTTTTCAGCCTATAAAAGGAGAACCCTGGGCAGATTTTAAGGGTTCCCTTCTGGCACAACACAAGATTTTCTTGCTGAGATCGAGACCTAAACTTAGTAATTTCTTTTCCTTTTTCTTTTCTTTATTTTCGCTTGCATGATGAACTTTGAATTAGTTCTTGTCATATTTATGGCTAGAACTAATTCTCTTACAGGCTTTCCATGTTAATTCTCTAGAAACTTATGTTATGATTTAACGTATGTCTATGGTTATTCTTCTTCGAGAGATCTATCCAATAATTGTGTTGAATGCTTGGTAATTAATTGACAACTAATTATCACTATATGATTTCTAATTGACTTGAAAGGAGAGATTGTGAATATCCGTAAGTTGGGTAGACATTCTGGATTGGGGATGAAAATACCTCAATTATTTACGTAAGCGTTAATGAGAGGCTTAACAACTCTAATTTTGCGCATTGCGTGACGATTAACTAGGTTTTGCTCTTAATCCTCCTATAGAGTTATCCTTATCACCAAAGGTAGGTAAGGCGACATCGGGTTGAGTGTTTATATAACCCTAACGGGAGTATAAAATGATTTTGTAAACCTGCTTTCTCCGAAAGAAGAAGACCATAAGTTCGTTGCATTAATAAATAACATAAGCGGATAGTTGAAGAGACATGGAAGCCCTATTCCTATCACAACTGAAGTAAACTTATAGTTAAATAGCTTTTATAATTCTTAGTTATAAACAACAAATCCACATATCAATTTACCAAATAGATACCAAAAGATAGATAGTTGATACTTGAACCCTAATCCTTGTGGACGATATTCGGTCTTACTAAGACTATATTACTTGTTACGATAATGTGCACTTGCGTTAAAGTGTGTGCATCTTTTCGCGCATCAGTAATGATCTTTATCCCCCTATTGTAATTGGAAAATTACATGTTGTAGTAATGTATAGTTGAGTATACTATATATAGAATGAGTATTGATAAGAATTGAATCAGATTTACATCGATCAGTATTTTACAAGAGACTTGTAGTATTATCGCGAGTAGAATTGTACACGTCAGGTTAGACGTAACCCCTCGAGTTGTTGGTGGGTAGCGGGCCTTGATAGAGAGAGATTTATGTGGTTACGGGGAGGTCGCCGAATTTTCCATAGAATAATGACCTTGTGCTTGGAATTGTGCTACCAAGAGATCGAGAAGTTGATAGACGTTTGTGGCTTTTTAGGTGGAAGACTACGAGTAGCGTATTCTACTGAAGGGTGGACAAGGCTAGCGGTGGTTACTGATTGGAGCTTTTTGCTTTTTGTCGATAATCGTCGCGAGGTATGTGAACCTCTTCCTATCCTTTCTAGCATGATATTTGTGAAATATATATAGTGCGGTAGGCGCGTGTGTTTAAAGGAATTTGATTTTCCTTTTGTGTCCTTGACTTGATTCCAAAGTTAAGTGACTTGTTATGAAATATTAAGGACTTGAATTATGTTAAAAAGTTGTAAAACCTCACTCATGAGTAATGGGTGTGTGGTCTTTTAAAGAATAAAGTTATCTTGATTTCGAAAATAAGAATAGTTGTCCTTGGTTGGTTTAAAACATAAAGTGTTATAATGGCTTTATGGGAAGTTATTTATAACGACTTTATGAAAACAAAAGAATGGTTTTATCATTGGATTTAAAATGATAACTTGACATTTAAAAGTTGGAGGTTGGTTTCCTTAAAAGCTATGATTTAAAGATTAAGAGCCTGATTTTTGAAAGTAAAGAGACTTGACTTATAAACAACTTGATTTTGGGAAAGGAGAAGTAACTTAATTTAAAAGTATAGGTTACTTGTTTTTAAAAGAGTAAGACACTTGGTTTAAAAAGTATATTGCTACTTGACTTTAAAAAGGAAAAAGTGTCTTTGTTTTAAAGGAAGGCATGGTTTTGTCTTAAAATGGTTTAAAAAGGAAGGCATGCTTTTGTCTTAAGATTGGTTTAAAAAGAAGGTATGGAAATTGTTTTGGTTTACTTAAAAGATAGTTACTCTATTTTGATACTACGGGTATCGTGTGACTTTTGTGTGAGTAACTTGACTATGTTGGCTTGTGATAGCCTTGTAATACTTTCTTGTTGGTTTGATAAGTAAACATGTTATGACGCTACGTGTGTTAGTGTCTTGTGACGTTTGTGTAAGGGGTTTTTCTTGTTGTGCTTATGTTGTTTAACGATAAGCAGTTATGCTGGTATTATATCACTTACCCCCCTGACTTGTTATGCCGAGGGTTAGCCGCCGTCACGAGAATACCTCACGCGGTGCAGTGACCTATGCGAGCTACGGGAGTTCGGGATGATCACTCGGTGTGTTACCGTCGAGGAATACCTCACGCGGTGCATGTGACTATGCGGATGCGGGAGTCGAGTTGATGTCGGGTTAGCTACCCCGATGCGAGAATACCATGCGGACCTAGGTGGTCTACGCGGATGCGGGAGTTCGAGATTAGGCTCGCATAATGATACTATGGGCGATTGGCCTTGCCCGATCATTAGCGGCCTAGAAAAGACCGATTCGTTATATCTATTTTGCTCTTGTTTATCTTTGTGGCACTATATGCGATTAAATTGGTTGTTCGTATGTATTTGTAATTGGTTTTAAAATGTTATGATTTTATTTCATTTACGCTTTCATACTGCGGTATCTTGACCTCGCTCCTTCGGGTTGCGTTTCATGCCGCAGGTAGGTACACCGATTGTTGATCCTCGCCATAGGATCACAGCGTTTAGGAAGCTCCGTTTCTCCGAGGCTTATCTTTCGTATAGTCCCCTGTCGTTGTAGTACTTGCATTCGTGGGTATGGCGGCCCGTCTCGTTATTGTTATAACATTCTGAGAGGTCTGTAATGCTCACAAAGGGCTGGTTTGTGTGGATAATCGCTCAAGTTTTTATATATATATATATATATTTAGAAAGGTGACCGTTTTGGTTAGCCTATTTTTTTCGTATTGTATATCTTGTTTCATGTGTAAGTTTTTATTTCCGCTGATTTTCTCTGATGTTGTATCACTAGGGTGCCCGGGGTAAGGCACCAGTCACGGGCCCGGGGTCGGGTCGTGACATGTATGAAGTGGTAACTGGTGAAGGTTTAATGTGTCCTTATTTTATGTATTATGGAGGAAGTGCTCAGATGGTTGAGAGTTCGCTCAATGTTCACGAAGACGAAATCTTATATGTGGGTGATCATATCTATACAGATGTAAGCCAATCCAAAGTTCATCTTCAGTGGAGAACTACTTTGATTTGTCGAGAACTAGAGGAGCAGTATAATGTCTTCACTGATAGTCAGCAACAAAGAGGTAATTTGATAGATCTTATCAATCAAAAGAAGTTTTAGGTGATCTCTTTAACCAACTAAGGCTTGCTCTTCAGAGAAGAACTCATTTACTAATCTTCGTAATCCTTCCAATTGTTGAGATCAATTCACAGTTGGAGGACAATTGTTACGCCCCGTAATTCTATGGCTACTAAGTGAGAACATGATTATAGAAATAAGATTTGAACGTTGGAAAGAAAGGATTTTTACATTTTCTTATATGGAAAATTCTCGAGACTAATGTGACGACGAGAATTATTAACTAGTAGTTAAATTATTTCCAATGAATTTATGGACTTAGTATTGTATTATGAAGCTTTGGCACTGATAATATGGGATCCACCAAAAATTTCATAATTTTGTGGGCCCATCGAAATTTTAAGAATTTTGGGCTAAGTATGGAATTATTTTTGTGAAGAGAATTATGGGTGAATTAGAGGGTGACACGTGTCCCTCCCCACTTGTGTAACAAAGCTCTAATTATATATATATGTATTGCAAGATGACTAAGTGTGAGAGATATTATATGAAGGGCAAGACAAATGGACAAGTGGGGTTCAAGTGTCCCCCTCCACTTGTGCTACTTACACAATTATATATACAAAGTCTAGCAAGACTTAGTCTCACAAAATATCTTCATCATCCAACTCTATTATCTCTTCTCTTCACTATCAAGTATCGAAATTTCCTTAGAAAAGGTGAAGAACAAGAGCTACTTATTCTCCAAGATTAAGTTCATTAACCAAGTTCTAAGCCACGTTATCATACCAAAACAGTGGGTACAGTTTTTTGGCCAAAATTTGTCTTGAAACCCTAAGTTTGTTTATGAACTTGTTGGAAGAAAAACATGAAAGCAAGATGGTTACAAGCTTGTAGAGGATACGTGTGTGTTGTTATGACGTGAAGAAGTGGTGCAAAAAGGGTGAAGGTGCCGAGACCTTGTGGACTATTTTGGCATAAGTTTGTGGTAAGATTTATTCTTCCTTTTGAATTAATTGAAAGTTACATGTTGTTATAGTTAATAGATGAACTTGTGTTAAGAAGAATAGAGAATAAGAAGTGCTTGTGATAATTTTGGCATGTTAGCCGAATTGGGACAATTTTGGTGTCGATTGGATTCGTTGGTTATTGTTGTTGTTATCGTCACTACTTGCATGTTAAAATGAAGAAAATCTTGTTATTACAAGTTGATATAGTTTGTATATTAGTGTTGGAATATGAATAGGATTATGAGGAGTTATAAGAAGGGCTTTGGTTGTAGTTGTTGGCCGAAAAACTGCATGAAACTGTGAGACGTGGTTGTGTTGTTTTAGGGGCTGTTTTATATGTGTTATATGCTGAAAATTCAGTTATCATTATGCATGTTTAATGTGGTAAATCGCTAACGTAAGTCCTAAAGGAATAAGGGTATATAAAGGTGTTGTAAGCTTCACATTAAACCCTCATTGTTGATGAAATATGGACTATTTTATATGGATTAAGAGGCCGGATTTACATAAGAAATAGGTGTGTGAATCACCTTGGTTGCTGTTTTGCTTATGCCCTTAATTGGTGCCTTAGTTATTGATGAAATTGGCCTTCTTGAAAGGTGAAAAAGTACGTATAAATAAGGGAAGTGCTGTCCAAATTTTTATAAGAAAGGAGATTCATTATGTGGTATAAGTGTATACTAGTATCATGAAGTTGATAGACGTGTTATTGTCATTATAGGTTGAAGTACTACTTGAGACGTATTCTAGTTGTCAAGTTGGTGGAGCCTATAAGGTATGTGAACTCTTTCTTTCTTCCTTGAGCATGAACTTTATAAAATGAGTGTACGGTGGATGTACGTGTTTTCAATGAATATAGATTTCATGTGGTACATGAGGTGGTAGTGACTTGATTTTAAAAGTATACTTGACTTGATTTTAAAAGTGTAAGTTACTTGATTTAAAAGTGAAAGTGTTTTGATGCTACAAGTGTTAGTGTCTTGGGGATTTATAAATGAAAGGATGTACGGTGGACGTACATGGTGCTATTGGGTTCAAGTCCCTAATATTACATGATATTTATATAAAGTAAGTGTACGGCGGACGTACATGGTTTTATTGAATCTTAATCCGAAAATGGAAGGCATGGTATTGTCTTGGTTATTATAAAAAGGAAGGCATGATATTGCCTTGGTTATTATAAAAAGGAAGACATGGTATTGCCTTGTTTTTTTCTAAAAAGTAAGGCATGGTATTGCCTTGGTTGTTCTAAAAAGAAAGGCATGGTATTGCCTTGGGTTTTCTAAAATGAAAGATGTGATAGTGCCTTGGTTTTTCTAAATGATAGTTCATTCTATTTGTTCTAATGAGAGTCAAAGATTATTTAACTTGCATATGGTTGCTCATGATAACTATTCGTGCAAGTGTTATATTTCCACATCACCGCGTCCCTCACTAGAGGGCCGACAACTTTATATACATGTTCCATGGACATGATTCCATGATGCGGGTATCGAGTATAGATACTCATTGCGGGTCTAAAAGATCCATGCGGGTTCGAGTTACATGCGGGTGAAACAGTCCTATGAATATTCCATGGACTGGCTCTACATGATGCAGGTATATATATACTCATTGCGGGTCTACAAGATCCATGCGGGTTCGAGTCCCATGCGGGTGAAATAGTTCCTTTAATAGGATATGCATAATGATCCTGAGGGCAGGCATCCCTGATTTTGACATGATTTTCATATTTTGAAATGGTACACTTGATTTCATATTTTGAAATGGTATTTTGAAAAGATACAGTTGACTCTCATTACTCTCATTTTTCATAAGGCACAGTTGTACTGGTAGGTTGATTATTAATCGGTGTATTTTAATACACATTTTTGAGTCATTTTTAGTTAGTATTTTACTCATTTCATTTATGTTTAGTATAGTATTAGGGTTGTTGTCCTTTCTTTTGTGTCACAGCGGTCAGAAATAGAGAAATGGCGAAAAGGTGATGAAATGAGCATAAATGAGATGGAATTGCACATTAAAAGGGCCAAGAAATGAAGTCTAAAAAGTTCCGGGAATTATAGAGGAGATCATACGAAGTCCGGACGAAAAAAGGACGACGAAACGGAATCCGCCAGAAAAACATCACCGGCGCCATGGCTGGCAGCAGCCATGCGGCTGATGTCTTTGTAAGTCTGAAAGTTGCAGGTTTTTCGGAGCCGACGCGGGATTTTTGAGATTTTGGGCCAAATTTGACACGTTTTCAGAGTCCTAAAGGGATAACTTTTCCTACCTAAAGGGATAACTTTTCCTACCTTAAAACCTTTACCTAAAAGGATTCTAATAACTTTTCCTACCTACATAATCCCTAACCATTTACCAAAAGGATTCTTGGTCTATAAATAGTCTCTACATCATTAGAAGAGTTCACCATTCTACATTCTACATCCACCCATCCTCCATCCTACATCCTTCATTCCACATTCCACCATTCCATCTTGTAAATATTCCACAGTACAATCCTTGGATGCTAGAAGGCTTGGAGACTCGTTCTTGAGTATTTTCTTTTCTTTCTTTTTGCTTTATTTATTTCAGTTCATGTATGAAGATTGTATTAGTTCTTAGCGTGACTATGGCTAGAAGCTAATTACTTTATTAGGGATTTCCTTGTGATTCACTTGAAACTCTATTCATGAATTAATATATTAGTTTAGTTTCTTCTTCACTTATTTAAGATTTATTCAATAGTTATTTTGATTGCTTGATAATTAATTGATCACTAATTATCATAACTTATATGATTTCTAATCGAAAGCCGAAAGGGGAGATTGTGAATATGCTATAGTTGAATAAACATAGGTTAAATCGTGGACGAAAGTACCCCGATACATGTGTAGCTTAATAGGTTATTGCTCTTAATCCTCTTTTGTAGTCAATCTTGTCACCGAAAGGTAGAAGGGTTCTCCATTGGGGTTGAGTGTTTATATAACCTTAACAGGAGTATAAAACGGCGTAGTTAACCTGCTATCTTAACGTAGAAGAAGAAGTTAGTCTAATTATATTAAGGATTGAATAGAGTGGATAGTTGATGATCTTGGAAGCCATAATTCTCCATCATAACTGATTTAAATCAAAGTATTTTTATAATTAGTTTATTTCCTGCATTATTAGTTTAGAATTCCAATTCAATTGACGTTAACCAAATAGATACCATAGGATAGATAATCGGTACTTGAAAACTAATCCCTGAGGACGATATTCGGTCTTACCTAGACTATATTACTTGTAACGATATGTGCACTTGCGTTTAGTGTGTGCATAAATCGCGCATCAATTATCGTATTTGTCTCCTGTTATCTTTGGACTGTTATGATCTCATTTATAGTACTTATTGTTTCACATACTTGGTACATCTTTCGTACTGACCTCCTTTCCTCGGGGGGCTGCGTTTCATGCCGAAGGTTTAGGTACACAGTTTGGTGATCCTCGCTCTTAGGATCTCTATTCAGTTTTTGGGAAAACTCCATTATTTCGGAGGCTTGTCATGTTGGTACGGACCCTGGTATTGTAGGCTTATGTACATTCAGGGGTACGTCAGGGCCCTGTCCCGTCATAGTTTACTGTCCAAACTCTTAGAGGTTTGTATTCATATGTGGGCTGGACTTGCAGGAGTTATATATATTGTTGGCCAGTTGTACTACTGTTTTGCCGGGATGTTCCCTTTTATATTTATATATAGTGGCAGCCTCATCGACTTGCCTTGTTGCTACATATACAGTTTTCATATGTTATCTGGCCTATGTGTTATATGGGATGTGAGGGTATAATAGTGGGGGGTGCTCGGGTAGGGCACCCGTCGCGGGCCCGAGGTTCGGGTCATGACAAAAGTAGTATCAGAGCAGTTAGTCATCTGAATTTCTACATACCGTGTGCAGTAGAGTCTTGGTTATCGGTGTGTTGTGCACCACACCCATAAACAGGAGGCTACAATATATTTAGGATTGGTTTTTGTTCTTCTTACTCTAAGATCGTGTGATAGAGCTTTGTCGTTAGGGTAGTCCCTCCCAAACGTATTATTGTGGTTGCAGCTATGCCTCCAAGGAAAGCGACAACGGCCCCGAAGGGGAATATATGGACTTGGTATACATGTTGGTAAATTGTTGTATAGTTGGTATGATGATGATATGCATCTATTCGAACAGATTTAGTAGGGCCATGTGTATGTTGTCTGAAGTAATTATGGGTTAACATGAGTTGGTTAAACTTTAGTAATTGCTTGGAAGGTATGAAACAGTTTAATGAATCTACATCAAGGTTATATATGTGCTAATTTGGAATAATTAGGAGGTGATGACCTGTCGAAGATGGTGATGAACCCTTAAGAGATCATGTTTAATTGACTTAATGGCATACCATGTGTCACGACCGGACCATGGACCCGTGACTGGTGCCTTACCCGGGCACCCTTGTGATACAACATCAGAGAAAACCAACGTAAAATAAACTCACACAAGAACCCATATAGAATATAAGCGGGCTAACCCAAAATGGCTACCTCTAATATAACAAAGCTGAACAGTTACATCCTTAACAACCCAAGCTATAACAGGACTACAGGCCTCTAAGAATGTGTAACACTATGACGGGACAGGGCCCCGTCATACCCCTGAATGTACAAAACATCTACAACACCAGGGAGAACCGTACCAAAAGTCGAGCCTCCGGAGAAATGGAGCTTCGACACAGGCAAGATCTAAGAATGAGGATCCACCACCGCTACTCCTATGCGGCATGAGCATGGCCAGGAAGGGGTCGATACACAATGTACGCAGTATGTAAAGCGGAAAATCGTATTAATATCATAAGTCTAAAATAAGCTGAGTCATGGAAGAAAATCGAATACGATAATCAGGCCTTACTAACAATGAGAGTAACAAGTAAAAACTTTACTGCATAAAAATAGGAGGCTCATGATCAAAACAGGGTCTCCCGCCCGTAGTATCATTAAGCAATCCTACTCCTGGGACTATTTCACCCGCATAGGTCCTGTGGACCCGCATAAGGTCATCACCTCGCATGGGACTATTTCACCCGCATGAGGTCATCCGCCTCGCATGGGACTATTTCACCCGCATGGGACTATTTCACCCGCATGGACCCGGTGGGCCCGCATGAGTACAAGCGCCGCACTCACATCATGGGTAGCAAATCCATGGCATAAATAGTAATAATAATAAAAATACATAAATCAGCACAACCGGCTATCATACATAACATAAGCGCTACCGACTTATCATAACGTGAGCAAGTTAGGAATATCCCCTAACTTCTTATTAACATTAATAGTATATCCTCTCATTTTAGTTACTTAAGGCACTACATGTCATTTTAAAAGAAAAATCTGGGAATTTAACCCAAGTACCACGTTCCTTAAACCTTTTAAGAAGATGACTCCTTTTTATGTAAAACTCCCAAGATACTAATAACCGTAGTATCAAGTCACGACAACTTTTCAAAACAAGTCACGTTTATCTTTACGAATACAATAGGCTTCTAAATCAAGTGACTTCATTTCTTTAAAAACCTTAGGCAATTAATGCCTTAAAAACAATTTGCCTTTCACAAATTTAAACCATTTATCCGTACTTGTTTAACTTGGAGTAAACCTTTCTTTGTTAACCTTCCATAAACCCAATACAATCAACTTTCCATAAAGTCGTTATATTACCATTATACACTAGTCAAACACATCTCCCTATATCCAAGAGACTTATACTTTTAAACGAAACAAGTATCATATACTTCAAACACTCAAAGTTCCTTAACTTTAAGACTTAAAACATCATTAAAACAAGTAAGGGATACCAAAGCCCGCAGACGCTCACCGTACTACATAGATACAATTATTCATGCTCAAGAGGTAGGAAAGTTCCACATACCTCTTCGGGTCAATCCAATTGCCAAGTCCAAACTACCGCACGTAATACGTCAACCTATAATGACCATAATACGTTTATTAACCTCTAGTTTAAATGTAGAATATTCCAAGTTCAAAGTCACTAAATTCTATGGAAAATTGGGCAGCATTTCCTTTGTTTCTACATACTTTGCCACCTTTTACAAGGCCGAATTCAACATCCAAACGCCACATTTAAGACCCAAAAATCCAAACATTTCAAAGGGGATTACACACCTAAACTTGGATGTGTAAAATTCTGCCCCACAATGTACAACAACTAACTAAACAAGTTTAAGGTAGTATTTTGGCTACAACATGCTCACATAACCTTCTTATCCAATTCTTTCATATCCAACCCATATTTCTTACATGCAATTTATCTAAGAGTCATATTTACCACTACAAGATCTCTCTTCTTCACATGCAACACTAAAAACCAACAAAGAGAGAAGGAATTGTTACCTTAGAGCTTTAGCCAAATTATTCCAACAATTTGCTAGCCTCCTTTCCAAAAACACCACCACAATAACTCCTACAAGCTAGCCAACAAGCTTTCTTCTTACCACACTTTTTTCAGATTTTTCTCAAGCTTAGATTTCCTCTTGAAATTTTAGAGAGAATGGAGAGCTTTTAGCTTTAGAGAGAGAGATGAACTTGAAGAATGACCAAGTCTTCAAGACTTGGTCAATAAGTAGTGCATGCAAAATCAGATGGGGGGGGACACTTGTCACTCTCCCATGGCCTTTTTTAAAACAAAACAGTTCAGTTTTTTCCACTCAACCGCGAGAACCCTCTCGGCCACTGGCCAAGGCGCAGAATCTCTCGCAGCCTCGACCTCGCGCCATGCCCTGACTTTCCGGCGCCGCCCTCGCAACTTCAGCGAACCCTCAGATCATCTGGCGCCGCGGCCATGCTTCCGGCGCCGCGCCCGTGGCTCGATCAAACACATCTCGTCCGATCACGACCGAACTTGTAACTCCCATAACTTTCTACTCCGACGTCCTATCGACGAACGGTTTGTTGCGTTAGAAACTAGACTCAACGAACTACGTACTAGGCCTTTGAAACACCTAGGAACTCTCAATGTAACGGGTCATAACCCGCCCCAAAGTTGACCAAAACCCGTCCGAAACAATCCGTCAACCTATCCTTCTAAAATTTAAGTCTTAACCTATTTCGTACGCTCTCACACGTATGGCCAGAACTACGGGGTATAACATTCTCACCCCCTTAGAAGCATTCGTTCCGAATGTTCCTTCTAGGCTTACTCAAATCACGATATCGACATAGACCCTCTTAACTATTTCTCTTGCAAATAAAACACTCCACATAGCCACAACATTACTCAAGCATAATTGCCAAATTAAAAATAACAAGCAGGAAAGTGGGTTACCTGGAGGTATAGGGAATAAGTGAGGATACTTCTTCATCATGTCATCCTCTGCTTCCCACGTCATCTCTTCCCTGTTTTCGTTCCGCCATAAGACCTTGACGGAAGCCACGTCCTTTGTCCGAAGTTGCCTAACCTGACGATCGAGTATCGCTATGGGACTCTCCTCATATGATAACCCCTATGTCACCTGGACATCACAAATCGGGTGCACTCTAGATGGATCTCCAATACATTTCCGCAACATAGACACATGGAAAACTGGATGTACTGCCTCCAGATCGGACGGAAGATCCAACTCATAGGCAACCTTGCCTACCCTACGGACAATCTGATAAGGCCCAATGTACCCTGGGCTAAGTTTCCCCTTCTTCCCAAATCTCATCACGCCCTTCATGGGTGATACCTTCAGGAAGACCCAATCATCTACCTCAAACTCTAAGTGTCGACGCCGATGATCTGCATACGACTTATGTCGACTCGACCGACAATAACCGCCTGGATAAGCTTCACCTTATCCACCGCTCACGAATCAAGTCCGCCCGACTAATCGCACTTCTCCCACCTCAAACCAGCCTATCGTGACTGCACTTTCTCCCGTATAAGGCCTCATAAGGCGCCATCCGAATACTAGAATGGTAGCCGTTGTTATAAGCAAACTCACAAGAGGTAAATGATCCTCCCACTACCCTTCAAATCAATAACACAAGCCCGCAGATATCCTCGTTGTCTGGATAGTGCGCGGCTACCGTCCGTCGGTCACGAGGATGAAATGCGATCGAGACTCACTTGCCCCTAATCCTTCTCGAAAGACCTCCGGAAGTTAGCCGTGAACTGGGCTCTCTCGTCAAATAATCGATATAGGAACTCCGCGCCTCACAATCTCTAATATACGCCTAGCATAATCCTCACGAAAAAGTCGCCCCGATGGAAGAAAATGGGCTGATTTCGTACCGTCGACAATAACCCAAATGGAATCATGCTTCTCCGAGTGAGGTAACCTCGTAATAAAATCCATATTTACCACCTCCCACTTCCAAGTCGAATATCAATAGCTGCAATAGCCCACCGGCTTCGTGCTCAACTCGACTCGACAATTAGGACACTGTGCAACAAAACCTGCCACGTCCCTCTTCAGGCCATCCCACCAATACACACAATTGAGGTCATGGTACATCTTAGTCGACCCCGGATGAATAGAATAACGAGCACGGTGTGCCTCCCCCAGAATCTGCTGACGAAGTCCTGTCACATCGGGAACACACAACCGGCCCTCAAATCTTAGCACCCCATCAGGTGCTACCTCAAATAGACTCTTCTCCTCCCGAAGAGCTGCATCTCGATACCGTACCATAATCGGATCCTCATACTGTCGCCTCTTCACCTCCTCGACGATGGAAGACTCGGCAACCTCTCGAACCCGAACTCCATTACTATCAGAATCAACCAAACGAACCCCAAGGCTCGCTAGTTGATGCAACTCGCGGACCATGTCCCTCTTCTCTGGCTGCACACCTGATAGACTACCCATCGATCGGCGACTAAGGGCGTCTGCAACTACATTGGCCTTCCCTGGGTGGTATAGAATATCAACATCATAATCCTTAAGTAGCTCTAACCACCGTCTCTGCCGCAAGTTCAGCTCCCTCTGGCTGAAGATATACTGGAGACTCTTGTGGTCTGTGTAAATATCCACATGAACTCCATATAAATAATGTCTCCAGATCTTCAAGGCATGAATCACCGCTGCCAACTCCAAGTCATGTGTGGGATAGTTCTTCTCATGCTTCCTAAGCTGTCGAGATGCGTAAGCTATAACTTTTCCGTGTTGCATCAGCACGCACCCAAGCCCGACACCTGACGCATCACAATAAACCACATATCCGTCTAAACCCTCTGGAAGAGTAAGAACTGGGGCGGACGTCAATTTCTCCTTTAGCAACTGGAAACTTCCCTCACAAGCATCCATCCACCGGAACATAGCTGCCTTCTGAGTCAGTTTAGTCAAAGGTGCTGAAATGGAAGCAAACTTTTCCACAAACCTCCGATAATAACCCGCAAGGCCCAAGAAGTTGCGCACCTCCGTTGGTGTAGTGTGTCTAGGCCAAGTCTTGACTGCCTCAATCTTTGCTGTATCAACCCGAATACCATCGGCCCCGATAACATGCCCTAAGAAAGCCACTAAGGCCAACCAAAACTCGCATTTCGAGAACTTGGCAAACAATCACGGCCCCGAGGACTCGATACCGCCTCGCCGATTCTGCGCTTCGCTCAAGCGCGAATAAACCAGGATATCATCAATGAATACTATAACGAACATATCCAAGAATGGCTTGAACACCCTGTTCATCAAATCCATGAATATTGTTGGGGCGTTGGTTAACCCGAAAGACATCACCCTGAACTCGTAGTGCCCATACCGGGTCCTGAATGCAGTCTTTGGGATATCTGCCTCTCTAACTCGCACCTGATGATAACCAGATCGCAGGTCTATCTTGGAGAAACACCTCGCACCCTGCAACTGGTCAAACAAATCATCAATCCTGGGGAGGGGATATCTGTTCTTGATAGTTACCTTATTCAGCTGCATGTAATCAACACACATACGCAGCGTCCCATCCTTCTTCTTTACAAATAACACTGGCGCTCCCCAGGGAGAAACACTTGGCCTGATAAAGCCTTTCTCCAGCAAATCCTTTAGCTGGTCTTTCGATTCCTTCAACTCAGCAGGTGTCATCCTATATGGCGGAATAGATATCGGTCGAGTGTCTGGCGCCAAATCAATGCAAAACTCAATCTCCCTCTCAGGAGGGATACCCGGAAGCTCGTCTGAGAATACGTCTGGAAACTCTCTAACGACCGAATCGATCAAGGTCCGTATCTCACCTCGATTTCGAATACCCGAACCATATGATAGATGTACCCCTTCCGCACCATCTTCCTAGCCTTGAGGTAAGAAATAAACCTACCCCTCGGTGACGCAGTATTCCCCTTCCACTCGATAACCGGCTCACCAGGAAACTGGAACTGTACCAATCTCTCTCTACAATCCACATTGGCATAGCAAGACGCTAGCCAATCCATACCTATTATCACATCAAAGTCCGTCATATCCAACTCTATCAAGTCGGCTAGAGTCTGACGACCGTATATAGTCACTGGGCAAGCCTTATATACCCGCTCGGCTACCACCGAATTACCTACTGGCGTAGCCACCTCAAAAGGTTTTATGGACTCGGGCTCTATCCCTATTCTACCAGCAATATGAGGAGATATATAGAACAAGGTAGAACCTGGATCTATCAAAGCATATACATCACAACATGAAACCAATAGTACACTGACGACATCCGGGACGCCCCGTCCTGACGGCCGACATAGCATAGATGCGGTTCGAGGACCGGAAATGGAACCCTACCACGACCGCCGCCGCCGCTGGTCCGCGGAACACTCGCCTCGGCGCATCGCTACCGAAGACGAAGATCCACCATCGACCGCTTACCGAGCCATAACATTTCCGCCGCCTCTGGTCGGACAATCTCTCCTCAAATGGCCCTGCTGGCCACAAGAGTAACAAGCTCCTGGAGTAACACGACACCCCCCATAATGGCAATCGCCACATCGGCCACACCGAGGTATAGATGGCCTAATCTGACCGGAACTCTGGTCCCTCTGAGAACTCGAAGCCACAGGACCACCGCCCCGCCTCAATGCCTGTGACGTCCGGAAGATGGTGGAGGAGCGCTCAACCGGCCGAGGTGAAAATCCGATCTCCGTTGAGGTTGTCTACCTCGAAACTACCAGAGGACCTCGCCCCTCGCCTCTTACTGTCGCCAATCCGCCCGCCGCTCACACCTGCGCATATGCTCGCACGGGTAATGTCCATGCCTGGCTGAAGAGCTACTCCGTGCAACTCTCTGCCAAGTAATCATCGAGCCCTGTGACATAGCGGTGCACCCTGTCCTCCATGTCTGCTACCAAAGCGGGTACATACCGAGCCAACGAATCAAACTCTACGTTGTACTCCCGGACCGTCCGCCCACTCTGCCTCAGTGTCAAAAATCAATCGGCCAGAGCTCTCCTCATCTGCGGAGGCAAGAAATGGCTAAGGAACGCCTCTGAGAACTCGTCCCAAACAGCTGGAAGCGCATGCTCCCCCCGGGATAGTTCCCATGAATCATACCAGTCAACTACAGTATCCCGCAGCCGATGTGAACCCAACAATACCGACTCTGTCTCCGAAGACCTGATCACTCTCATAATCATCTGTAAATGTCGGATAAACTCCTGAGGATCATCCTCAGACCTCGACCCATAGAACTCTAGTGGGCTGCAACTCAAAAGTCCCGCGAGCTATCGATTCGGGTGGAACACGGTACAACCGAACCGCCTCCGCCTCGTCCTCCTGCCTAGCCACGATTCTGGCTAATAACTGGGCCATCTCCTTGTAACCCATCTCCTCTCGCCTGTGCCGTAATGGCGGGGTTCGGTACCGCGTCTCGATGGCGCCGCTGCCGAACTCTGCTGGGGGTGGCGACGTCGTGAACTTGGCCACGAAACACCTCTCGTAATGATCGGGCTGTGCCTCGTGACTCTGTGTCCTACTAGCGGCTCCTCACCGCCTTGCCTTCTCGGGCCGCGTTGCCTTGCGTGAGGCATAAGCGATACATAAAAATATGTCAGAGGAAGTTCAACCTATAACACAGCTCTATTGCACGATCTTAGAGTGAAAGAATGGAAACCAATCCTAAATATCCTGTAGCCTCCTGATTATAGATGTGGTGCACAACACACCGATAATCAAGACTCTACTAGATACGGCCTGTAGACCCTTTCCGAGGATTAACTGCTCTGATACCACTTTTGTCACGACCCGACCACGGACCTGTGACTGGTGCCTTACCCGGGCACCCTTGTGATACAACATCAGAGAAAACCAGCGGAAAATAAACTCACACAAGAACCCATATAGAATATAAGCGGGCTAACCCAAAATGGCTACCTCTAATATAACAAAGCTGAACAGTTACATCCTTAACAACCCAAGCTATAACATGACTACAGGCCTCTAAGAATGTGTAACACTATGACGGGAAAAGGCCCCGTCATACCCCTGAATGTACAAAACATCTACAACACCAGGGAGAACCGTACCAAAAGTCGAGCCTCCGGAGAAATGGAGCTTCTGACACCTGAGCAAGATCCTAAGAATGAGGATCCACCACCTGCTACTCCCTACCATGCATTTAACGCAGCCCCCGAGGAAGGGGGTCAGTACACAATATGTACCAAGTATGTAAAACTGGAAAATACTGTATTAATATCATAAGTCTAAAATAAGCTGGAGTCATGGAAGAAAATCAGAATACAGTACACTGTGCCTTACTAACAATGAGAGTAACAAGTAAAAACTTTACTGCATAAAAATAGGAGGCTCATGATCAAAACAGGGTCTCCCGCCCGTAGTATCATTAAGCAATCCTACTCCTGGGACTATTTCACCCGCATAGGTCCTGTGGACCCGAATAAGGTCATCACCTCGCATGGGACTATTTCACCCGCATGAGGTCATCCGCCTCGCATGAGACTATTTCACTCGCATGAGACTATTTCACCCGCATGGACCCGGTGGGCCCGCATGAGTACAAGCGCCACACTCGCATCATGGGTAGCAAATCCATGGCATAAATAGTAATAATAATAATAATACATAAATCAGCACAACCGGCTATCATACATAACATAAGCGCTACCGGCTTATCATAACGTGAGCAAGTTAGGAATATCTCCTAACTTCTTATTAACATTAATAGTATATCCTCTCATTTTAGTTACTTAAGGCACTACATGTCATTTTAAAAGAAAAATCCGGGAATTTAACCCAAGTACCACGTTCCTTAAACCTTTTAAGAAGATGACTCCTTTTTATGTAAAACTCCCAAGATACTAATAACCGTAGTATCAAGTCACGACAACTTTTCAAAACAAGTCACATTTATCTTTACGAATACAATAGGCTTCTAAATCAAGTGACTTCATTTCTTTAAAAACCTTAGGCAATTAATGCCTTAAAAATAATTTGCCTTTCACAAATTTAAACCATTTATCCGTACTTGTTTAACTTGGAGTAAACCTTTCTTTGTTAACCTTCCATAAACCCAATACAATCAACTTTCCATAAAGTCGTTATATTACCATTATACACTAGTCAAACACATCTCCCTATATCCAAGAGACTTATACTTTTAAACGAAACAAGTATCATATACTTCAAACACTCAAAGTTCCTTAACTTTAAGACTTAAAACATCATTAAAACAAGTAAGGGATACCAAAGCCTGTGTACGTCTACCGTACTACATAGATACAATTATTCATGCTCAAGAGGTAGGAAAGTTCCACATACCTCTTCGGGTCAATCCAATTGCCAAGTCCAAACTACCGCACGTAATACGTCAACCTATAATGACCATAATACGTTTATTAACCTCTAGTTTCAATGTAGAATATTCCAAGTTCAAAGTCACTAAATTCTATGAAAAATTGGGCAGCATTTCCTTTGTTTCTACATACTTTGCCACCTTTTACAAGGCCGAATTCAACATCCAAACACCACATTTAAGGCCCAACAATCCAAACATTTCAAAGGGGATTACACACCTAAACTTGGATGTGTAAAATTCTGCCCCACAATGTACAACAACTAACTAAACAAGTTTAAGGTAGTATTTTGGCTACAACATGCTCACATAACCTTCTTATCCAATTCTTTCATATCCAACCCATATTTCTTACATGCAATTTATCTAAGAGTCATATTTACCACTACAAGATCTTTCTTCTTCACATGCAACACTAAAAACCAACAAAGAGAGAAGGAATTGTTACCTTAGAGCTTTAGCCAAATTATTCCAACAATTTGCTAGCCTCCTTTCCAAAAACACCACCACAATAACTCCTACAAGCTAGCCAACAAGATTTCTTCTTACCACACTTTTTTCAGATTTTTCTCAAGCTTAGATTTCCTCTTGAAATTTTAGAGAGAAGGGAGAGCTTTTAGCTTTAGAGAGAGAGATGAACTTGAAGAATGACCAATTCTTCAAGACTTGGTCAATAAGTAGTGCATGCAAAATCAGATGGGGGGGGGGGGACACTTGTCACCCTCCCATGGCCTTTTTTAAAACAAAACAGTTCAGATTTTTCCACTCAACTTCGCAGAACCCGCCTCGGCGCCGCGGCGCTGAAACCTCTGCCAGCCCTCAGAACTTTTTGGCACCGCGGCCCTGCTTCCCGGCGCTGCAACTTCAGCGAACCCTCAGATCATCTGGCGCCGCGGCCCTGTGGCTCCTGACCGAAACACATTTATGTCCGACTGCACACTGAACTTGTAACTCCCATAACTTTCTACTCCGACGTCCTATCGCCGAACGGTTTGTTGCGTTGGAAACTAGACTCAACGAACTACGTACTAGGCCTTTGAAACACCTAGGAACTCTCAATGTAACGGGTCATAACCCGCCCCAAAGTTGACCAAAACCCGTCCGAAACAATCCGTCAACCTATCCTTCTAAAATTTAAGTCTTAACCTCTTTCGTACGCTCTCACACGTATGACCAGAACTACGGGGTATAACACCATGTTGTTAGATTAAGCTGTGTTGTATGCTTAAGAGATATGTACGAATAACATTGGGATGGAGTAAATAGGTTTGTTATGGTTAAGACAACGATTTTGAGATTATGAAAAGCTATCTTACCCGTATGCGGGGAGAGATAATGTAAGCTTGGGACATGACATAATTGAGAATCTTAGAATATTACATAACCGTTGAGACCTTAGATATCCAAGGCCTTCGTGGATATGACATTTGACGTTTGAGCTTGGTGGAGGTGTATGGTATATGAAATAATAAGATGGTGGTATTGCTTAATGTTATGAAGTATATTAGTAGAGATTATTTCTTGGTGTTCCCTATGTCCACAAGAAATGAATAGGTGTATATGACCTAAGAAATCACTAGGCCTTCATGAATTGGGTATTTTACATTTGTTTGCAATTAAATGCACAATATGGCAAATGTATTGGGTTCTAAATGTTTACCGGGTTGCTAGAATGTGCCGAAGGAGGTACAAGAGGTTGGTATGGTGTGGCAACTATGGCCACAGTGTTTCGAAGTATCCCAAGTTGATACGCAGGATGAGATGAGTATAAGTGATACAAATGAAAACAGAAGACATTATTGAAAGGTTTTGTAGGTAATGAAAATCTACACATTTTTAAGGTGATGATTAGAATTATAGAGGAAACCGCAACAGGACCCTATGAATGTGATTGTGATTACAAAGGAAGTACAATATACTAAGGACCACCAGTGATATGGTGAGACGAGAAGCAGTGGTAAGTGAGGGACAGAGAACAATACTAGAAAGGAAGATTATGAAAGGGAGATAAGCCCTCTTCCTCGCGTAAAGGGCGATATTGCGTATTATCGAGGATTACATGTACTGAGGTTAGTAAGCTAAGGTATGCTATAGATATTGGACTGATAAGGTCCTTGGCTTCGGTTACGTGGTGCAACCTGTTACAATTTTACATAACCTTGGGAGAAAAATAGTGTGTTGGGGGTAATTGAGGACGAACCTCTAATGTTGGAAAGATAGTATGAGAAATACTTTGAGGTAAGGGACCCCCATGACAACTTGAAATGGAAAAGTAAAGGTAAGACGAATAGGCACTCGGTCGATGAGAGACCTAATAATGATAAGACAAGAAAGCTTGACAAGCCATTGGATCATGTAACACTGTGAATTGGATCTAAACATATGGAGTATCGGTTCCCCAACATGTGTAGACATACCTTTCCGAAAGTGTGTAAACGGAAGTAACAATGAGTAAAACTCGAGATTAGCACCTAGACCGTTGAAAATAGGCCAATGGCGCCTATGGATATAAGTATAAGGTAGACATTAAAGATATATGTCAAGAGATTATGACATGATATAACAGATAAATTGTCAGGCAAACACAGATGTCTATGATTTTTGAACTGACCATAAGTTCGACGAGATAGGTAAAGTAATGGGTTTACAGCTTAACGAGATTAAGAAAATCTTTTCCTAAAACGCTATTGACATAAGAGTTAGCCATGAGACAAGTGAAGGAATTTGAATCTAAGTATAATGACCAAGTATGGGTAGTAACGCCAAGGATTTGAATCAGGAGAAATGTTTGAGATTGCGTATGTATACCAGAATACTTAGGAATTATGAAGAGTACGACAAGTAAGTAAAGGAGTGAACAAGTGTCAAAAATTGAAGTTGTTCATAAGTACGAGTAGTGAGAAGATATGAGAAAAAAAAGATTCATTCTAGACCACCATGAATGAGAGTTAATTGTGATAATACACAGATGATGACTTCACCAAGTCCCGCATTGGGCCGGGTACGATAAATGACATGGATATGTTTTGACTCTCATTTCATAAGGCACATGTTAAGGTTGAGCACCAGAAGCCTGGTGGATTATTGCAGGAGATAGAGATCCCAACTTGGAAGTGGAAAGTGATTAATATGGACTTCGTTACAGGCTTACCTCGTACTCAGATGAAGTATGACTCCATATGGGTTATTGTGGATAGGCTGACGAAATCAACCCATTTTCTTTCAGTCAGGACTACTTACTCAGTTGAGGACTATGCTAGGCTATACATCAGGGAGATAGTGAGGTATGCAGGTTCCCATCTATTATATCGCACAGAGGACCTCGGTTCTGACTAACTTTTGGAGGTCGTTCCAGAAGGTATTGGGAACACAGGTGAGTCTCAGCACAACATCTCATTCTCGGTGATGGCGAGCGTAAGCGTACTATTGGACCACAGAGGACATGTTGAGAGCCTGTACTATTGACTTCAGATGTAGCTGGGATGATCAGTTGCCACTCGTAGAGTTTTCATATAACAACAACTACCATTTTAGTATTCAGATGACCCATACGAGGCATTATATGGGAGGAAGTGCATGTCACATATTTGGTGGTTTGATGTGGGTGAGACTAAGTTACTTGGCCCAGACATGATTCAGCAAGCTGTGGATAAGGTGAAGCTTATGAGAGATTATTAGTAGCCCAGAGTCGACAGAAGTCGTATGCAGATAATCGACGTCGACACTTAGAGTTTCAGCTTGATTATTAGGTATTCTTGGAGGTACCACCCATGAAGGGTGTAATGAGGTTCGGTAAGAAAGGGAAGCTTAGCCCGAGATACATTGGACCTTATCAGGTTATTCTCAGGATAGGCAAGGATGTCTATGAGTTAGATCTACCATCTAATTTGGAAGCGGTACATCCGGTTTTTCATGTATCGATGTCGCGTAAGTGTGTTGGTGATCCTGCTAGCGTATTCCCTAAAGATGATGTTCAGGTGACAGAGAAGTTGGCTTATGAGAAGAGTCTTATAGCCATACTTGATCGCCATATTAGAAGGTTACGGACTAAGGATGTGGCTTCCGCCAAGATATTGTGGCGGGACAATAATAGGGAAGAGATGACGTGGGAAACAGAAGATGAGATGAAGAGAAAGTATCCTCACTTATTCCCGATGCCTACAGGTAATTCCAATCCCTATTTGACTATTTTGATTGATGCATGACTATGTGTTATATTATTTCCATGTGAGGCATTTTTGTGTTTGTTGAATATTGGTTGTTAGGTATAGTTAAGGAGACTATGCCGAAATTTGTATAGCTTGAGACTTTGTATGAACATTCGAGATGAAAGTTTCTAAGGGGGGGGGGGGGGGGGGAGAGAATGTTACGCCCCGCAATTCCATGACTGCTAAGTGAGAACATGATTATGGAAATAAGATTTGAACGTTGGAAGGAAAGGATTTTTACATTTTCTTATATAGAAAATCCTCGAGACTAATGTGACGACGAGAATTATCAACTAGTAGTTAAATTCTTTTCAATGGATTTATGGACTTAGTATTGTATTATGAAGCCTTAACATTGATAATATGGGGTCTACCAAAAATTTCACAATTTTGTGGGCCCATCGAAATTTTAAAAATTTTGGGCCAAGTATGAAATTATTTTTGTGAAGAGAATTATGAGCGAATTAGAGGGTTACACGTGTCACTCCCCACTTGTGTAACAAAACTCTAATTATATATATATATATATGTATTGCAAGATGACTAAGTGTGAGAGATATTATGTGAACAACAAAACAAGTGGACAAGTGGGGTTCAAGGGTCCCCCTCCACTTTTGCTACTTACACAATTATATATACAAAGTCTAGCAAGACTAGTCTCACAAAATATCTTCATCATCCAACTCTCTTATCTCTTCTCTTCACTAGCAAGTCTCGAAATTCCCTTAGAAAATGTGAAGAACAAGAGCTGCTTATTCTCCAAGATTAAGTTCATTAACCAAGTTCTAAGCCAAGTTATCATACCAAAACAGTGGGTACGGTTTTTTGGCCAAAAATTATCTTGAAACCCTAAGTTTGTTTATGAACTTGTTGGAAGAAAAACATGAAAGAAAGATGGTTACAAGCTTGTAGAGGATACGTGTGTGTTGTTATGACGTGAAGAAGTGGTGCAAAAAGGGTGAAGGTGTCGAGACCATGTGGATTGTTTTAGCATAAGTTTGTGGTAAGATTTCTTCTTCCTTTTGAATTAATTGGAAGTTACATGTTGTTATAGTTAATAGATGAACGTGTGTTAAGAAGAATAGAGAATACGAAGTGCTTGTGACAATTTTGGCATGTTAGTCGAATTGGGACAGTTTTGGTGTCGATTGGATTCGTTGGTTATTGTTGTTGTTATCGTCACTACTTGCATGTTAAAATGAAGGAAAACTTGTTATTACAAGTTGATATAGTTTGTATATAAGTGTTGGAATATGAATTAGATTATAAGGAGTTATAAGAAGGGCTTTGGTTGTAGTTGTTGGCCGAAAAACTGCATGAAATTGTGAGACGTGGTTGTGCTGTTTTAGGGGCTATTTTATACGTGTTATATGCTGAAAATTCTATCATTATGCATGTTTAATGTGGTAAATCGCTAACGTAAGTCCTAAAGGAATAAGGGTATATAAAGGTGTTGTAAGCTTCACATTTTACCCTCATTGTTGATGGAATATAGACTGTTTTTATATGGATTAAGAGTCCAGATTTACATAAGAAATATGTGTGTGAATCACCTTGGTTGCTGTTTTGGTTATGCCCTTAATTGGTGCCTTGTTTATTGATGAAATTGGCCTTCTTGAAAGGTGGAAAAGTACGTATAAATATGGGAAGTGCTGTCCAATTTTTTATAAGAAAGGAGATTCATTATGTGGTATAAGTGTATACTAGTATCATGAAGTTGATAGATGTGTTATTGTCATTATAGGTTGAAGTACTACTTGAGACGTATTCGAGTTGTCAAGTTGGTAGAGCTTATAAGGTATGTGAACTCTTCCTTTCTTCTTTGTGTATGAACTTTATAAAATGAGTGTACGGTGGACGTACGTGTTTTCAATGAAACTAGATTTCATGTGGTACATGAGGTGGTAGTGACTTGATTTTAAAAGTATACTTGACTTGATTTTAAAAGTGTAAGTTACTTGATTTAAAAGTGAAAGTGCCTTGATGCTACAAGTGTTAGTGTCTTGGGGGTTTATAAATGAAAGGATGTACGGTGGACGTACATAGTGCTATTGGGTTCAACTCCCTAATATTACATGATATTTATATAAAGTAAGTGTACGGCGGACGTACATGATTTTATTGGATCTTAATCCGAAAATGGAAGGCATGGTATTGCCTTGATTATTATAAAAAGGAAGGCATGTTATTGCCTTGGTTATTTTAAAAAGGAAGGCATGGTATTGCCTTGGTTTTTCAAAAAAGAAAGGCATGGTATTGCCTTGGTTGTTCTAAAAAGAAAGGCATGGTATTGCCTTGAGTTTTCTAAAATGAAAGATGTGATAGTGCCTTGGTTTTTCTAAAATGATAGTTCATTCTATTTGTTCTAATGAGAGTCAAAGATTATTTAACTTGCATATGGTTGCTCAAGATAGCTATTCGTGCAAGTGTTATATTTCCACATCATCGCGTCCCTCACTAGAGGGCCGACAACTTTATATATATGTTTCATGGACATGCTTCCATGATGCGGGTATCGAGTATAGATACTCATTGCGGGTCTAAAAGATCCATGCGGGTTCGAGTCTCATGCGGGTGAAACAGTCCCATGAATATTCCATGGACTAGCTCTCCATGATGCGGGTATATATATACTCATTGCGGGTCTACAAGATCCATGTGCGTGAAATAGTCCCATGAATAGGATATGCATAATGATCCTGAGGGCAGGCGTGCCTGATTTTGACATAATTTTCATATTTTGAAATGGGACACTTGATTTCATATTTTGAAATGGTATTTTGAAAAGATACAGTTGACTCTCATTACTCTCATTTTCATAAGACACAGTTGTACTGGTAGGTTGATTATCATACTTGTCTCCTGTTATCTTTGGACTGTTATGATCTCATTTACAGTACTTATTGTTTCACATACTTGGTACATCTTTTCGTCTTGACCCGCTTTCCTCGAAATTTGCGTTTACATCTGCGAGTTTAGGTACACAGTTTGGTGATCCTCGATCTTAGGATCTTTATTCAGTTTTTGGGAAAGCTCCATTATTTCGGAGGTTTGTCATGTTGGTACGGACCCTGATATTGTAGGCTTATATACATTCGAAGTGCAGGCGGAGCCTTGTCGTCATAGTTTCTTGTCGAACTCTTAGAGTGCGTATTCATATGTGGGATGGACTTGCGGGAGTTGTATATATTGTTGGTCAGTTGTACTACTGTATTGTCGGGATGTTCCCTTTTATATTTATATATAGCGGCAGCCTCATCGGCTTGCCTTGTTGCTACATATACAATTTTCATATGTTATTTGGCCTATGTGTTATATGGGATGTGAGGGTATAAGAGAGGGGTGCCCAGGTAGGGCACCAATCGCGGATCCGGGGTTCGGATCGTGACAATAATATTATAGTAGTACTGATTTTGATAGCTGACTGTCTCAAGATAGTAACTGATGAGTACTTGAAAATGATATTCACTACTAGTGCGTCGGAGAACTTGGTAATTGAATGTCTTATCTTAGTGACCCTTGGGACTGAAGCAAATGGAGACATTGAACCCAATAAACAGCTGGAAGTTCCCACTCCTGTTTGTAAAAGAATTGTGAGTCATAAAAGTTACTTTCTGGTGCCTTATATTACTCACAAGTTGGTTATTCTTGAGATCGTACAACTGATAGTAAAGAAGGTTATATATGTATTTTCTAATGGATCATCTAAAATGGAAAGTGATGGGGGTAATTGGGAACATTTGGCACAAAATGACTTAATTATTCGTTAATAAAATGCAAGTGAATTCGGTCGCGCTTCGCGCAATAATGATAAATTTTAATTGCACTTTATAGATAGTTTTTTATAACATTCAAATATTGAAAATATATTTAATTCCTCAAAAAAATCAGAAACAATTATTATTTTTTCCTTAAATAACCAAGTCAGCCCCCATTCTTTTACTGTCTTTTATGAAAATTCTTAAAAATCAATTTCTCTTTTTATTGACTTTTTGTTATACTTTCATGATTTATTTGTTATACTTAAAATAATTAATTCAATAGTCACTTCATAAGTAATCTTAGTTATAATTCTTTATCGGAATCGGCTCCCCTCCTTCCCTCAAGTTCCTACAATTCACCATTTGATTTGTGACACATGTCACTTAATAAAATTAAAGGCTCAGATTCCCGTTCTTTTCGTTCAGAATCAGTAATATTTGTTCAATCTTTAACTACTGTAATAACTTATGAATTTTTAGTAAAAATAATAATTATAAAGGCTGAACCGAGTTTATTTATAAAGCTAGTTTTAAATATTACACCAAAAGAAAGAAACAATAAGAATGATCCATTGCCAACTTTTCTCGAGGGAGAAAAAGGTGATCTGTTCCTTCTTGCGAGACACAGTCATAACCATGCAAAGAAGTATAGCTGATTTAAAGATAATAAAACTTTGTCAAAATTAAACTAATTTTAGAAAGTGTGAGGAAGTTGAGCCGTTTAATAAGGTTTTCTTTTTATTCATATCAATATAAATAATGAAAAAAATAATTAATGTCCATTATGACATTAGTACAATTATTTCTAAACTTTAAAATACGGATTTACCCGAGAAAAGATAAAATTATTACATTTGAATTCATCACACTATAACTATATAAAAGCTTGCAATAAACAAATAAATACAATTTGATATATCACGAATGATAGCCTATACTTCAAGCTTGAATTTGACGAATGCTTCTCACAAATAAGGCCATATGTCATTCTCACTTTCTAATATGGCTGTCCAATGGGGCGGGGTCAGGGGCCAAACCAGAATTTCGGGTTAGGGGAGCCTATTTTGATCTAGGAGAGCGAAAAATTGAGCTTTTTTTTTATCTAGGGGGAGCGAAAAATTGAGGACTCTATTATAATATCATGAATATTACTAGTAGTATACTAGGAAAATTTTAAATTTGAGGAGCCGGACCCGCAGCCACCATGTAACTCAGCCGCACAGTGAAACGACTCACGACCACTGTGCAGGATCAAATATCGATACTCGGTATCGGTTTCGGTATGGGGTCGAGAAAATTCCCCGACCCCGACCCCTTTCCCACCCGTTGCACAACGGTTATACCCAATTTGGTCGTTGTGCAACGGCCAAATTCCCCCCTCCCACACCCCAAAACTCCCTACCCCCTTAATATTTATTTTTAACTCCTAAATTATTATATTTACACTTTAACTCAATTTTTCAATTATAAATACTTCATTTTCTCTTCATTCTTTCTCACAAATCTTCCTACAATCTCTCAATCAATCTCTCTACATTGTTTACTAAATATTCAATTTTATTTATTCAGTTGGAAGTGAAGTTGACAACTAGCTTACGGATCATCCATTGAGCAAAGTTTCAATTTTCAACCTCTCGATTACACGTCGACGTTACGTCGACATTTGGTACATTCGTTCCTTCATTAAATTATTGTTGTTTCTTTAATTTCGCACTTAATTTCATTATCTTTAATTATTTATTTACATAATAATAATAGAAGGATTTAAACGTTTGATTACGGGTAAGGGTAAAGGTTTTGCTTCTTCTAGTAGGGGTAATAAGGGTAAGAATACTTCTTCTAGCCATCCTATTCCTCCTAGACATGAAGATTTTATTGATACTGAATTATTTCATGAAGTACCATTAGATTTAGACGATGAGTTATTTTCTGGAACTCAACAAGACTTTAATTTAGAAGATAATCTAGATGAAACGCCCACTAATGCACATCAAACTGGAACGCCTCTTATTCCCCTAGTATAAAATGAGGCCCACCAGAACGAAAATTAACATAACTTGTATGAGCTTTTTTGGATTGAGACGTAGAAAATCAAGCTGCTAGATGCACAATTTGTAAAATTATTTATAAATTTAAAATGGAAAAAGGCAGAGCGGAATGAGAGGTTTAACTACGCATTTGAATAACAAACACAAAGCTAGGTGAGATGAATATAAGGCTAAAATGAAGGGTGAGTCAATGCCCTCTCAGTCGGAACAAGGTTCACATATTGTCCGGCACCAGATACAGGGTCAAATTGATCTTATGACGGGGCAATTGTAGGCCCTAAATACGATAAAAATAAAAATAGGGAAGCATTATCAAAATTAGTTGCAGTGGAGGATTTGCCCTTTTCATTTCCTGATTCTCCTGGTTTTATTCATTATATAAGAGAAATGTACAATCTTGCTTATAACGGTGTTCCTAAATCAACTGTTAGGAGAGACGTTTTTAAATTTGCACACGAATATCAACAATATTTACGTTATTCATTATATCATTTTCCTGGCAAAATATCTATTACGTATGATATATGTCGTAGTACTAACGTCCATGATTATTTAACTGCGACATGTCATTGGATAGACTAATAATTTTCTATGCAAACACATATTTTAGCATATAGATATATTGATAGTAGGCATACTGATATTTTTATTTCAAAAAATATTTTTTCGGTTTGCGATTATTATGACATAACTGATAAAATTATGAGTATTACATTAGATAATGCATCTTCTAATAATTCTGCTGTTAGATTATTAAAAAAATGTATTAACTTCATCTTTTTCAAATCATTTTCATATAAAATGTGCATGTCATATTTATAACTTAGTTGTAAAGGATGATCTATCACTTTTTGAAGACATTCTTGTAAAAATACAATTTGCTATAAACTTTATTTTTAAAAGTAATAGAATATAAAGAATAAAATAATATAAAAAAACTTGTCACGATTGTGAACTACCTTACAGAAAAATTCTCGAAGAAGTATGTACTAGATGAAATTCTTTATACAACCAACTACGTGTTGCTTATGAGTATAAAAGACCTGTAACTCAAATTTTTAACGCCCGTAATTGAAATCCTACTGATATGATTATTGATTCCGATTGGGATACAATTTTAGAACTAAATACATTTTTAGAGAAATTTTAGCTAGCTACTAAAGAATTTTCTGGTATTTATTATCCTATTATTTCATCAATGTTATTTTATATAGCTCTAATATTTATATTACTTAGTGAATATATGGAAAAATCAGCTTATAAGGCACCTATTAAAAATATATCTAAAAATGAAAAAATATTTCATTCCTATTCCCCCAATTTATATTATTAGTGATGTATTAAATCCATCTATTAAAATAGACGGTTGTAAAACACTTATTGAAACTATTTATGATTGCATAGATAAACTTCCACCTCCATCTCCCAAAAATTCAAATGACCCACCACCTATTGAAAAAACTAGAGAAGAAGTGTTGTCTAGCATACATGATGAATGTAAAAAGTATATACGCATTACCAACAAGAAAGTGCTAGCAACCAACCGGCTTTCATGCCATCTTCTTCTTCAACACAACATCAAAAACGACATGTTGCGGCTAGTATTGAAAGCCTCGAATGTTTAGTGGTACCATTTCTAACCAAGTTAGCGAGTTTGATGTTTTTGTTTTGCAGGGTGTTGTACCGTACAAATCAATTGAAAATGAAGAGGGACGTGAAGACTTGCTAAAATACTGGAGGGAGAATGAGAAGAATTTTCCAACAATATTTAAGATGGCCCGAGATGTGTTGAACATTCAAGCGTCATCAACAACGTCTGAAAGCGCATTTTCTGCGGAAATATTTCAAATAGGGGAGCACATACATTCACTGGCAGGAGACTCATTAGAGATTGTAGTTCTATTCAGATACTGGATTCGTGCGAATCGTAGGAGGTGCGGCCAACCGGATATCAACGAAGAAGAAGACTACAACTACAACAAAATCTTATCTGACGAATGTGCAAGCGACGTCGATCAATTTGACCAAGATATACCAATTACAACCGAAGAACCACAAGAAATTATAAAGAAATTAGAAAATGTATTTTCTTAAAATGTAATTCTTTTAATTGTAATTTTACTATGTAATTTATTTGCAACTTTCAATATCACGAAGTTGCAATTTTGAAATTGTATTACAAAAAAAATCATACTTCTGTCGAATAATATAAGAGGTACAAAAACAGTTTTGGATATTTTTATTAAACTATCTCGTTGTGTTTGTGTGTGTTATTTATTTAATTTAAGGGCAAATAAAAATATGACCACCTCTCCGAATTCCCGCCCCACCCCAGGCAAACACATCGATGTCGGGGCGGGCGTGATGAACCAGTCGGCCAGGCCAGCCCTATCCCGGCCATGGGACCAGCCCGCTCGTCCCGTTGGCCAGCCATACTTTCTAACAGATAAAAATTATGCACCAAAATTATTTACAAATCAATTATTATGGCAAAAACACCAATAATGAGAGGGAAAAAAACTTCTTGTGGAAAGAGTTTTAAATGAAAAGGAGCAAAATGATGATAATGAAGAATTGAGAAAAAGATATGGAATGGAAAAGGAAGAATGTTATGCAACAAATAACATTTGCTTAGTATTTATATTATCCAATAGAAGTAGTAAGATAACATGAAATGAAAATAAACGTATATTTGAGTAATTATAATTGAATGAGTATTAAGTGTTTTAATTGTACTTAATTGGGTTTTATTATAAACACACTTAATTTGCATTAAGGGGATGCTACGTGGGCTGGTTCAAATTTGATTGGGGATGCTATACGTGGGCTGATTTAGATTTAGGTGGTGTTTGGCCAAGCCTCTGGAGGTGTTTCTGTTCTCTGGCCAAACACCCTCTTTTCAGAAGTAGAAACATTTTTTCCAGAAGCCAAAAAGTGTTTCTAAGGGAAGAGAAACAGAAACACTAATTTGGTGCTTCTAGAGAAGTACTTCTGAAAAAGTCTTTTTTTGCTCATTAATTGAATTTTTTTTGGACCCATTTACCATTTTCTTTTCACAAAATTCCTTTTATTCTCATATAATATCCCCATATAAAATAGAAATTTGGAAATAGAGATAGGGTGGGGGTAGAGGGGTAAGAAAAAAATTCTTTTTTTTTTTATAAAAGTAACAAAAAATATGAAATATAAATTTGAGTGGGTAGGGCAATGTGTGTGGGGTGGGGGTAGGGGCAAGAAAAAATCATTTTTTTATAAAAGTAACAAAAAATATGAAATAGAAATTTGAGGATGGATAAGACAATGGGACGGGGTGGGGGTAGGCGGGGTAAGAAAACAATTCATTTTTTTTCAACGAAAATTATGAAATAGAAATTTGAGGATGTGTAGGGCAATGGGGTGGGGTCGGGGGTAGGGGGTAGGGGGTAGGGCGGGGGTAAGAAAAAATTCATATTTTTAATAATTTTTTTTATAAAAGTAACAAAAAATATAAAATAGAAATTTGAGGTGGGGTAGAGGCAATGGGGTGGGGTGGGGGTAGGGGGTAGGGGGGGGTAAGAAAAAATTTAATATTTTCAATCATTTTTTATAAAAGTAACAAAAAATATGAAATAGAAATTTGAGGATGGGGTAGGGAAATGGGGTGGGGTTGGGGGTAGGCGGGGGGGAGAGGGGGGAAGAAAAAAATTCATATTTTTTATAAAAGTAAAAAAAATATGACATAAAAATTTGAGGATGGGGTGGGGATAGGTGTGGGTAGGGCGGGGGTAGGTTTGAACATATTTGAGTCATTGACTATCATATTGTCGTTACATTTCTTATGTACAATATAATATTATTTTTTGATTAAATATTGCAATTAAATAATTTTAAAAAAATTTATTAAATTGTAAAGATATACTAATTTTTAGAAACATATGATAGAAAAGAATATTTTAAATAGTTTTAAATCTATTAAAAAGAATATTCTAGTAAATTTGCATAAATGTTGACCAAACTTTCCTGTTTATGTTTCTCAGAAACACTTCTATAATTATAGATCAAACACCCTAACTGATTCTTTAGAAATAATTTATGCAAGACTACTTTTGAGAAACAGAAACACCTTTTCAGATTGGCCAAACAGACCCTTAATTGGGCTTTATTTCTACATTTAATAGGGCTTTTAGTGATAATACATTAGTTAGTAAATGAAATTAGAAAAATGCCAAAAAAGGAGAAAAAAGACAAATAGTAATGGTTACAGAGATGTGTCACATCACATTGTCTATTCCATCGATAATGGTCTTGGATTGTAATAATGAGATTGTACATGAAGGAAAATTCATTTTATTTTGACTTCGTTATTTTTCTAAAATGATTTATGTGAAGTTTTAGATTTAAAACTAAAATTGAAAATGTATATGATTTTTAAATGACTTCCGCGATTATAATAATTTTCATGCTTATTATAAGGATGCATCATATGAATATAAGTCGCTTGAGTCTAATGGTATATACCAGATGGCGATCACTTAGAATGGGACATTTCACATGACAAGTATATGTAATAACGCGGTTAAAAAAATATTTGGTGTTCCGTGAGGGAAGGATATGCTAAAGGAATTTTGGTACAATTAGGAGGACAAAATATGTATGAGGCCAACTAACAACAAGGTATTGCTTAAAAAGGAGAGATGAATATCTAAATGAAAATAAATATATTGAGAAGAGTAAAATGAAATCTAATTTAATCATTATTTGCGACACCCAACTACTCCTTAAACCACTTTTTCTTTTATAAAAACATGCATAACTAATCACAATTAGTAGTTAACAATAGTGGATTAGAGCTTACATCATTAAAAGAGCAAAATAATACATCAACAACTTCTACAAATAAAGATAAAGCACTATACCCGCAAGGGTAGCCAAGTTGGTAGAGTAGGAGAGCGCGGGACCGAAAGGTCACGAGTTCGATTCCCCCTGCCAACATCTTCTTGGTTGAGTCTGTCACACATGACTTGCCAAGTGTGGTTTATCTGGCTGACGTGGTTTGCAGGCTATTGCGTCAGTCCGAGAGTTTACCCAGTGCGTATTTGTAATAAAGTAGCGGCTGCGGGTTCCCCGTCATAAAAAAAAGAAGATAAAGCACTATAGTCATGAGTCTCGTTTTGAATGACATTCACATATACATGTCTTTTAGCATTCGCATGCTGCAGGTAGGGCTGTTAGTTGTCCGGATACTCCCGGTAATTACCTGAGAACCGGATCGGTAAATCAGGACCAACACTCGGACCGAAAAGTTAATGGTCCGGATACGAGTATCAAAAAATTATCCGGTCGTGCTGACCCCCACCCACCCGCCAAAGAAACCCTAATTATATTTAATTGCAATATTCCCTAATGTTGAACTATTTTACATGTTTTAAGAATATATGTGATGTAGATTTTATGTTTTAATGTGAAGCATTGACATAAAATATAGGGAGAGAAGAAAGTAGTTATAAATTGGTGAAACTTTAAATGGCCATAACTCTGCGCTCGGACGTCCGTTTCACCTATTTTTTTTTATTTCGCGTATTTTTTCGAGACGGAGCCGGACCAATCAATTTCACTTTTCCCCCAAATTGTTACGTTTTTTTCTTTTCAAAGCTAAATATCTCGCGATACACAATAGATTTCAATGTTTCGTGCTAATGTGTCCGAGAATGTCAATTTTAATATTGGAAATTCAATTTTTTTTAAAAAAATATTAAAAAAAATCCGGGCTCCGGAACCCGACCCGGAAAAATCTTACCGGTCCAGACCGATAAGGTTTCGGTCCGGTCCCGGATCTCGACTCAGGACCGAAACCTTATCGGTCCGGTTCTCGGTCCGGACCGGTAAGCTTATCAGTCCGATTAGGATATGTCGATACCCAAACCGGACCGGCCCTATAACAGCCCTAGCTGCAGGAGATGTTGTTGGGGTCTCACTCCCTTGGCTAGTTTCAAACTAATATCCTGTTGTTTTATTCTCTTTTAAAATAGAAAACACTATAGTGAACTGAAGGAGATTATGGAGAAACAGATTTAAGGAACAAAAATATAGAGGATAGAAAGGAAAAGCTAAAACAAAAAAGTCCTCTTCATTGATAATCAGTCAACATTTTTTTTTCCCATTATTATCTCAAAAAATTATTTATAGGTGACTTTAACTCTATAGTAAGCCTTATAGGTCAAAACTTACACACCGATATTTACACCAAATCAATAGTTGCATGACATATTAAAAGACGAATAACAATCTCAAACGGCCCTTTGTTGAATCAAAGCAAATCAAACTTTTGCTTGTCAACTAACTTAAAAATTTCAGCAAATCAACAGTAGTAGATATCGCACATCTTTTACATCTTTATTATTTGACAAAATATTAGCATCTTCATCACAGGAAATGCTGATTCTCAATGATTATACATGATAGAGCTTGTAAGTACATGAGAAGTGTGAAAAAAATTGGAACAACCCCTGTCGAAAGTTTTGCCTAGAGCGATGGGATTTTGAAGAACTATTATATGAACAATGCTAACTTGCTCTCAAAACTCCAGCTGACTAGATAGAAACTTTAAAAAGTAGTACATCTTGCTAAGCAATTGGAGAATACGGCAGAAAACTGATAAATCTGCCTCTTAAGTTCACTCTTCTGTGGTGAACTTCCAAATAATTCGATGCAAAACCTGATGTCTATCGGATTCTTGACCATTTGCACTTCTGTTGCATCATCAGTGTGGAAGGGAGTACCTGATACGACCTTCAACTACGCGTTCTATCTGCTAAGTATGAGCCTAGACGTCCAAATCATCAACCTCAGAGCTCATCACAAAGCTAGGAAATGCTAAAGTTATGTCCCTATAATAAAGCAAAAGTCACTTATTAGGTACGATAACCTATTCAAAAGTTTATATAATGCAACTAAATGCTTTATAACTTACTTCAGATATGGAAGGGTCATATTCTTTAGAAGAGAGGGATTCTTTGAAACAAACTCCTTCCACTCTTCTTGATCTATCTTACCGTCACCTTTTTTATCCGCGTCAGTAAATGTCTGGTGTATAAGATAGACGGTAAATATGAATACCAGAAAGATAGATAGCTACAGCTGAGAAAACGATAGAGCCGAGCGTCAACCTTTTCTACAATCATTTCAACTACATCATCTGAAAGAACCAAGTCTGATTCGTGCAACAGCGCCAAAACCATCTCTTTTAGCTGCAATTAGAACCAAGTTAGATTAAGCTAACTTGGATGCTATAATTCTGTTTCACTAATGTTCATGTCAAGAGGATCATTGAATAAACCAGTATATGTATGGCTGCAACACCTACCTCTTCTCTCTCAATACACCCAGTCTGCCTTAGATCATATAATCGGAATGCAACTGCAAAGGAAATTCGGTCATACACATTAATAATGTCAGAAAAGAGGTAAAAAAGATCCTTAGAATTCTGGAACAGTGGAAAATGATAAATAAAGAGCAGTGAGAGAGTGGAATATAAGCTATAATAAAACATTCCCTACATGCAATTTTATCGGCTTCCGGTGCATTTGGGTGGAACACGCTCAATGATCTAACAAATTCTCCAAACTCAATTACTCCATTGCGTTTACAATCAAAGAGATCAAAAATCTGCATACTTCCGGGGCAAAAGGTATAAGTCAAATTAAAACAAGACATAGAACGGTCAAGTTGTCAAATGGACCTTTTCAAGGAAGTTAGGTTCTGTGTCATAACATTTTTCCTAACATATCATTTTTCATACTAAGTCCAAAATAAAAATGTCGGAACAAATGTCTTGTCATTCTGGAAACAGTTTTGCCTATCTTCACGAACAGTTTTTTCAGGTAGGTAACTGTGATCGATTTTATCACATGACAAATTACCTTGGCAAGGAATCTTTAAAGCAGATTAAGATCGATGAAGACCAAGTCCAAATCAAGCATAGCTTAAGGAGCAAAAGAAACAGTCCACGCAGTTAGAGATTTTTCAGCCTTAAGCTATTGTCCACGTGCTCCATATTTGGCTCAACCTACACAACAGATCGAGGAGTCTTTCAAGGGAACTCTCTACTATAAATAGAGAGGCCACTTCAAGGATTCCATATCCAGAATCAAAATGTAAAAATACCAAGAGAGCTCTCGGGATTTCTTCTCAGAAATCTGGATCACAAAATGTTGTCTGAGTTTGTGACGACATTCTGTCCGACATTACATTCGCTGTTTCAGATTCTAGATTAGCTTTGTATGGAGCGATTGTAATGAGATGTTGTGCACTTCTATTTAGATAGAATTTTTAGGCATAAGTCATCTGCGACTTAACTTTTTTTTTATTCCTTTTGTATTATCTTGTAATATTGTAAAAGAATGAATATATTCAATTGTATATATATATATATATATACAATACCTTTGGTCATTGACCATCATGAGTTATATCAATATATAATCTATGAAAATTAAACTCTTGTGTTCTTTATTTATTTCCGCTGCATTTTAAACTCTTACAAAGATTTTTCTTAAGTTTTATCTTAGTGTCGCCACTTGTGTCGACATTTACATTGACATTCGACCTTTGTTTCAAAGATATCTTTTTTTCTGCTTTCTTTGTTTGATTTTAATTAATCCATAGTATAATCCACGGGACTCCAACAAGTGGTATCAGAGCCAACACTTAACATAATAAGTGATTGGTTATATTATTCAAAGCTATGGATCCGACTAATCTAAATATTGATAGACTTCCCATTTTAAATGGAACAAAATGTACCTATTGAGGATTCGCCTACGTTCTCACATCAAATCAATTGATGTTAGGGCACGAAGATCTATAACCAATGGGTATGTTGTTCAAATGTTGCCGACGGATAGGAAGGTGACATTCTAAACCTGAATCCAAATGGACGGCGGAAGAAACCAATAATGTTAACGAAAAGGCCTTAGATGAAAATTTTGGATGGGTTAATCTTTACATGTTCAAACTCATTCAAAACTGCCCAACGGCTAAGGATGCATGAGATACTTTACAAATTCATTGTGAATGTAGATCAAGTATTCGTCGAACAAAGCTACACATGATCATGAGCAAATATGAACATTTAAGGATGGAAGAAGCAGATGATATTAATTCTTATTTTGAAAGGCTCTCCGTTCTCTTCCTGAAAAGTTCAATTTAAAGATTTGTGCCATTGAAGAAGCTCACAATCTTGCTACTATAGATCTTCATACCTTGATGAACATTCTCAAAACCTATGAGATGAACATTAAGAATCAAAGGAAACTATATTAGAGCAAGAATGTGGCACTTCAAGTTCAAATCCTCCGAGAATCAAATCAATGAAGAAGGTGAGAATCTTGAAGAACTTGGTGAAGGTGCTAATGTTGTCTTATTCACTCGAAAATACAATTTGATGGTGAGGAAGTTCAACAATGAGAGAAATCAATCTAAATCTAAATAGCATCAAAATCCAAGGCTTCAATCAAAAGTCCACCAAGTTTCCTTCCAAGTACTAAAAAAGGATGTCCACTAAGAAGAGGAAGAAGATCAAGAAATCAAATCACAAGCTGTTGTCCACTGTTGACGAACAACCCCTGTCTGATAATGAAAATGTCGTCTGTAATGTTGTCTCAGATGTCACGACATTTCAGGCAATATATGCAACGACATCTGCATCTCCAGCAACATCTGAAAGGTATATATTCTTTAACTATTCTGATGTTAATGCTTTAGTGATTTTATTTATAGTGGTGAGACTGAGAGTATGTATCAAGTTTAATGCAAAGATGACATGATTAATGAATTACAAAACATTTGTAAAACACTAATCATAGAATCCAAGTAACTTGAGACAAATGTAATATCTTTAACTCGTGAGAATGTAGATCTAAAAGGCACAATAACTCGATTAGAGGTTGCACTTACCAAATAGGATACTGCATTTGGTAAGATTTGTGCAAAATTGGATTTAGCCAAAATAACCTTCCGTAAGCTCTACTCATGGACTTCTAAATTGAATGAGATACTCAGTTTTTAGTAAACTTTCGCATGCAGGTATTGTGTACTAAAACTCTCTTAAAATAATATGCTCTAGTTTGTTTGACAAAAATGAAAAAAATTGTTTTGTAAAAGAAAAAAGAATTATATAATAGGTTCTCATATATATCAAAGGATATGAAGTTTGTGTGTCGTCATTGTGACTCCCCTGTTTTTTTTTTAAAAAACCGTCAAGCTTTCAAACTTGAGTGCGTGGCGAAATGTTGCCTAAAATGTTGTCCAACATTTCTGACAACATTCAAAGCAACATGTCTGAGCTGAAAGGTAAAAAATGTTTTAAAAGAGTTTGGATTCCTAAAATGTTGTATCTTGTCTACTTTAAGAACTAACATTTCAGGTTTTTGGTGCTTTGAAAGTAGATGTTCTCGTCACATAACAGGTACAAAGGAGTTTTTAAAGAACTATGAGTCATTCAATGGAGGTAACATAACTTATGGAGGTGGTAGTAAAAATTGGAAAAGGAATCTTAGATGTTCCTGGATTTCCAACTTTAAGAAATGTCTTACACGATTGAAGGTTTAAAGGCTAATTTGATGAGTATTAGTCAATTGTGTAATGACAATCTTGAGGTGAAAATTAATAAGAATGCTTGTAAAGTTGTGAATGAAGCTAATGTGTCATGTCAGGTACTAGAACATGTGATAATTGTTGCTATCTCATTGCAAGACAAGAAATATGCAATAATGTCAAGATGAACGACACAACACTATGGTATCAAAAGTTGGGGCATGTCAACTACCGCAATCTGGGAAAATTGGTCTCATATGGAGCGGTTAGAGACTTACCCAACTTCTGTCATAAAGGTAAAACAGTCTGTGCAGATTGTCTCCAAGATAAGCAAACCCATGTTTCCCATAACGACAACATTCAGGAAATAAGTCTAAAAATAATGTTATAATTACAGTGGAGAATACGCAGAATGCTAAAACTGCAGATGTTGCTCCAAATGTCACAACATTCGAAGCAACACCGGCGGCAGAACAACTGCGAGGAGCGGATGAGGAATCGGAAAACTTGAACCATGACCCAATACGAAGGGACCCTCACCAAGGATTATGAAGAATCACCAACATGCTGGGTGATAGGGGAGTTTTTAAAGGAATTTGAACAAGAAGCAAAGAACCAATCGATTGTAGAGAAATGATAAGGTATGTGTGTATGTCAATCATATACCAAGAGGTTAGTCCTTCTTGTTTTATGTCTATATTACAACCAAAGAATGTTGTCGGTGTAGATATAATGTTTAGTGTTTGTATAGGTGCTTGATTCCAAGCCTGTCCCAAAATCTCCCACTTAAATGTCTTTAAACGTGTCATCAGATATGTTGCCGACACATGTGAGTTGGGAATTTGGTATTCCAAGGACACTAATCCTAATTTAATAGGATATAGTGACTCAGATTGGGCTAGTAATGTGAATGATATAAAATATACAAGTAGAGGATATTTTTATCTTGGCAATAATCTTGTTTTTTTGTATAGTCGTAAATAAAACTGTGTCTCACTTTCAACTGCTGAATTTAAATATGTAGCAGTTGGAAGTTGTTGCTCTCAATTCATATGGCTAGGACACAAGTTAGACGACTATGATTTTACTAGCAACATGTTTTGTTTACGGTAATATTGATTTTAGACATCACTTTGTTTAAGGAGATTTGATTGAAAAACATCTAATTTAAATTGAACATGATGATACTCTTCATCAACTAGCTGATATTTTTACAAAAGCTTTAGATCATGAGAGATTTTCCAGCTTGAAAAACTTTTTTGGTCTCTGAAATAGGCATTGTTGAGCGAATGTTGGCTGAAATGTCTATAACATTTCGGGTGACATTTACCCTTGTAATATCAGAATCCGATTTTCCGTACTGTGCATAACCAAACTACAGTTCACAATAAATAAGCAGTCATGTCAAGTCAGGGACTCACGCCCTCAAAGTCATCATTCAAATACAACTATGGGTCTCACGCCCACAACATCAATCATGCCCGTGGAATACCTTCCGCCACTGGCGATCATGATATAAAAGCACCAAGGAATACACATGAACACGGGTCCCACACGTGTCATAATAAAACCGTCTGAGGTAAATGCGAAGGCATAGCCGACTACTAAAACCACAGTACCAACAAGGTCATAAATCAGATCATGAAAGCGCCTGGGCATCACATGATCAAAGGCGGCCACTCGCCGCGATATCTAATGTCGCGTCTAGTCCGAACTTCCGCGACTCGCATAGGCCACTCCAATGGCCGCGTGAGGTATTCCCGCATCGGGTAGCTACTCCCGGCGTCGCCCCGACTCGCGATCCGCGTAGCGCATAGACCGCGTGACCACAAGGGCGCACTAACACGGAACTCTCGTAGCTCGCGCATAGGTCCCTGGACCCGCGTGGGTATCCTCGAATCATAGTCACCTGATCGCTGAGTATTACCCGCGTCGGAGGCGACAACCCGGGATCATGTCGAGGTGAGTGGTACAATACCAACATAACGGTGATCGTTAAACAACATAAGCGCAATCAAGAAACCCCTACACAAACATCACAAGATACTAACACACGTAGCATCCTAGCATGTTTACTTATCAAATCAACAAGAAAGTATTACAAGGCTATCACAAACCAACACAATCAAGTTATTCACACAAGGTACTTTCTACTTTAAGTTAACAAGTTCGGGTGTTTATCCCCAAAGTACTTCCCTTTGTAAAATCAAGTAACAACATTAGTTTCCAAACGTTCAAGTTTACCTAATTTCAAATGCTCAAGTTTCTCATTTTCGAAAGGTTTCGTAGTTCATAGTTTTTAATCACTCAATGATTATAATTCTCTTTTAAAACCATTTGAGAAACATATGCCTTATGTGTGAGTAGGTTACTCTTGTTCATAACAATCTTATTAATGTAGCCATGATCTAGGAAATGTAATATCATTTTGTCTCATCTTAGCTTTTATGCAGATGGAGGTTTCTACTGGTTTTAATAATACTTAATTAGTCAAAACATTTCCCTTTATTAACGCTGCAGTGGTTTGTTCGAATCCTTGGGGATATTTTTCAATGATGAGCAGTTCCACTGTTGGAACTGAAAAGACAAAGAATATGGTTATTTGGAACACAAGAAATTGGAGCTAAAGCACAAAGGTTTGGAGCTAAGACTTGCTTTGGAATGATTTTAAAAACTTGGATAATTTTGGGCTTACCGAGGTAAATAATCCTATCCTTCTATTGTAATTGGAAATTACATACTGTAGTTGTATAGAAATGAATATAAGATTCATAGAAGAGAATTGAACTGTAATAGAGGGATATTACAGAAAAGACTTGAACTGAAATCACATCTGAAGAATATTAAAGTAGAAGGTTAAATCAGACTTACATAGACTGTATTCTGATGAGACTTATATAACCTTTATAGGTTGAATGTTCTGCGAGTAGCATGTATTACTTGAAAGGTGGACAAGGCTAGCCGGGTTATAGCCGTGGAGCGTTTTGCTAATAGTCGATAATCGTCGCGAGGTATGTGATTCTTCCTATCCTCTTGAGCATGATATTTTAAAAGAATATATATATAGTACGGTAGACGTACGTGTGTTAACGGAACGTAGTTTTATGGCAATGTCTTTTGACTTAAGCCTGAATAATAAGAATCTTGAAGTATTTCAAAAGAATTAAGAAACATTTTTTAAAGAAGCGTAATGCTTGGTTTTAAAAGCTTAAGAGTTATACTAGCTTTATGGGAAGTTAGGTATAACGACTTAAGAGAGATAAAAAGAATGGTTTATTAATTTTAGAAGTTAAGAGACTTGATCTTAAAAGATAAGAGACTTGACTTAAATAAATTAATATGAATTTTGTGTGAAACCTCATTCATGAGTAATGAGTACTTGGTTTTTTTAAAAAGGAATAATGTTTTACTGATTTCGGAAATCAGAACAAGTATCGAACAAACCACTGCAACGTTAATAAAGGGAAATGTTTTGACTAATTAAGTATTATTAAAACCAGTAGAAACCTCCATCTGCATAGAAGCTAAGATGAGACAAAATGATATTACATTTCCTAGATCATGGCTACATTAATAAGATTGTTATGAACAAGAGTAACCTACTCACACATAAGGCATATGTTTCTCAAATGGTTTTAAAAGAGAATTATAATCATTGAGTGATTAAAAACTATGAACTACGAAACCTTTCGAAAATGAGAAACTTGAGCATTTGAAATTAGGTAAACTTGAACGTTTGGAAACTAATGTTGTTACTTGATTTTACAAAAGGAAGTACTTTGGGGATAAACACCCGAACTTGTTAACTTAAAGTAGAAAGTACCTTGTGTGAATAACTTGATTGTGTTGGTTTGTGATAGTCTTGTAATACTTTCTTGTTGATTTGATAAGTAAACATGCTAGGATGCTACGTGTGTTAGTATCTTGTGATGTTTGTGTAAAGGGGTTTCCCTTGATTGCGCTTATGTTGTTTAACGATCAGCCGTTATGTTGGTATTGTACCACTCACCTTAACATGATCCCGGGGGTTAAGCCGCCTCCGTCGCGGTAATACTCGAGCGATCTGTGTGACTATGATTCGAGGATACCTCATGCGGGTCGAGGACTATGCGAGCTACGAGTTCGGAGTTAGTGTCGGCCGCTTGTGGTCATGCGGTCTATGTGGCCACGCGGATCGCGAGTCGGGGCGATGCCGAGTAAGCTACCCTCGATGCGGGAATACCTCATGCGGGCCATTGGAGTGGCTTTATGCGGAGCTGCGGAAGTTCGGGACTAGACGCGCATTAGATCTGAGCGAGTGGCGGCTTTGATCATGTGGCCAGTCTGGCGATTTTCATGATCTGATTTATGACCTTGTTGATGCGTGGGTTTTAGTAGTCGGCTATGCCTTCTTACTTACCCCGACGGTTTTATTATGACCAGTGGGACTGGTGTTCATGTATTCCTTGGTGCTTTTATATCATGAGGCTGGCGGTGAGAAGGTATTCCACGCATGATTGATGTTGTGGCGTGAGACCCATAGTTGTATTTGAATGATGACTTTGAGGCGTGAGTCACGACTTGACATATTCGCTTATTTATTGTGGCGTAGTTTGGTTATCATACATGTCTCCCGCTTTTATAGACTACTATGATTTCATTCTGATATTTTTGATTTCACATACTTGGTACTGTTATCTTGACCTCGCCCGGCCGCGTTCATGCCGCGGTAGGTACACGATCGTTGATCCTCGCCATGGGGTCCGATTCAGCGTTTGGGAAGCTCCGTTTCTCCGGAGGCTTATCAGTGGTATAGTCCCCTGTCGTTGTAGGTACTTACATTCAGGGGTATGGCGGGACCCTGTCCCGTCATTGTTGATAAAACTCTTAGAGGTCTGTAGTACTGTTGTGGGCAGAATTGTAAAAATGGCTGATTTTTGTTCAACCAGGTATGATTTCCAAATAAGAACATGATTTTAATGTGATACTGTTCTCTGCGATGATATTAGATATCATAAAAATGGAGTATCAAAATAAGGAAAAGCCTTTCTAATTCTCGGCAACTGTGCAATACGGGCAAAGCCCTTGAAATTGATATCGTTCCTATACTATAGGAGTATCAAAGTGCTTAAACAAAAGAAATTATGAGGATGCTAAATAAGTATTCTTGTTTTTGACACGAAAATGAATTCTGTATGTGTTTTATGATTAGATCTAGGACTCAATGAGAAAATGTTACATTGGTCTGGAGGTGAAACTCATAAAATCATATATAAAACGTGTCTTGATTTGTTGCCGAAATGAAAAAGTTCTTGAAGGATCATGATACTTGTGTTGTTCAAAATGTTGCCAACATTACTGTTGACTTTTTCAGATAATGATATTTGTTGGGATGCTGATTGTAACTGATTTTTGAGAATTCAGTTATTTTTTCCTATTTGTATGCATTGTTTCAAGAGGAATTTTGAACTTAAAAATGATAAGATTAATTGAAATTCCTACCGTGATGTTTATCTTTCTATCCCAATATTTTAGGTGTAATGTATTGTGTAAAATTGAAACACCTAAAACTAAGGAATTTTTGTTGCTTAGAAAGATTTGTCATGTATATAGATATTCCTCTCATTTGTTATTTTTTTATCACTCTCTGATTTTCCCTATATATAAATAAAAAATATTATTATTAATAATTTTTTTTGTTATTTTCTATCATTTTTGTTTTTTTTATAAAAAAAAAAGAAAATCACATCACAACTCGGGCATATAGGAACTGTTACAATCCTACCTACCCGATGGAGTTTTCACCATTCCAAACACCATTCTCAAACTCCTCAAAACCTTTTCCACCATATTCACCCATGGAAACATCTTCAATACCAACACCAATATCAACCAACTTTCCTATAAGTACTAGTCATTCCAGTGAACACTGAATCTGCTAAGCATATAGAACCACAACAACCCCACCGGTTTCCTTCTTCACCATCCACAGAAGACTTGTCTAAAGCTACATTATTGGGTAAGAGACCAAGATCCTCCACCTTCCCTATTTGTCGAACGAGTAGATTGTTTGAGAAGAACAATTCGTGCAGAGCCAAGCAACAACAGGTCAAGGTACAGATGTGATATTGCTATATCTGCTTGCTCGAGCAGTGACAGTGACGACACGAACTTGGTGTTCTCAACTGAAGAGAGTGAAGAAGAAACAACTGCCTATGTACTGCAAAATGTGTCTCAAGAAAATGAGGAAATTTTTGGTGAAACTCCATTGAAATAATTCTTCCCAAAAGAAATTTTCAGATATGCTAAATCGAGTGCTACTCCGAATGTTGCCACTGATGCCACAACAGCTTAGGCAATATTTCAGCCAACATCAGAAGAGACACAAACTCCAACATCCTCCAGCAAAACCAAATCTGAATCAGATCTTGAGTCAGGTTGTTGTGTGCTATTTTGAGTTCTGCTGTAGAGAATACATCTTCGAAGAGGTTTGGGAAGGTACATCTCTGTAACAGATTATATTTCTCACACCTGCTATTTTTAAACCAATGTATGAAAATTAAATGTTGAGGAGAATGTTAGAGAAGCAGGCCCTGTAGTTTTGAAGAGTAGAGAGAGAGTCATCGATCTACCTTGAAAAATGGAAGAAAATAGTGCAGATGTTGACATAAATATCACCAATATTTCTGGCAACACTGGTCCAAGACAGTCTCCACTGTTTGCTGAATGGCTTGTGATTCAAATTGCAAAGATCAACCAACAAATCTCTAAGGTTGATACTGTGAGGAATGCTCTGATTCAAGCCAGAGATCATTTTATGGTGCTGCTTTCTTCACAAAAGGGGGAGAAAATGATATGCATATGCTACTACTATCGAGAGAATGAGGATGCTACTGTCAAGGGGGAGATAATGACGCAGGGGAAGTGCTAATGCAGGGGGAGTAGAGGAAGAAGGCTAGATACTGTTGTTCTGTACAGAGAATGAGTTATGCATGTGCAGAGAAGGAGTTATGCAGGAGTAGAAAGCTGATGGAAAGTTGTTACTGCTACTATGCTGGAAAGCTGCTACTACTATATGTTGTTGTTATGTGCAGAGAAGGAACTATGCAAGAGTTACTGCTACTATGCTGAAAACTACTACTGTTGATTGTTGAAAATGTTGTTTTGTGAAGAAAGGCAAAAAATGGGAGAATGTTAATGTTTTGCCTTTCCTTCACGGACTGTTTCCTTCACAGATTGCAGCTGATGCTACTCATTGGTGTTAAGGATATGGGTTGTGTATAAATCTGTATAAGTGGATGATATGTGTATATGTGCTAACATCTTTCTTCTTTTCTAATCCTATATATATGGTATATATATGTGTATATTGTATATGTCTTGCTTTTATATACCATCACAGGCTGAGGGAGAGTAGTTGTGTGGATCGTGCTGCTGCTGTAGATCACATGTATTTTTTTCAATTAGGTTTTGTGAAGAAAGGCAAAAAGGGAGAGAATGTTAATGTTAGGTTCTGTGTCATAACATTTTTCCTAACATATCATTTTTCGTACTAAGTCCAAAACAGAAAATGTCGGAACAAATGTTTTGACATTCTGGAAACAGTTTTGCCTATCTTCACGGGCAGTTTTTTCAGGTAATTGTGATCAATTTTATCACATGGAAAATTGCCTTGGCAAGGAGTTTTTAAAGCAGATTAGAATCGATGAAGACCAAGTCCAAGTCAAGCATAGCTTAAGGAGCAAGAAGAGGAAGAAACAGTCCATGCAATTAGAGATTTTTCAGCCTTAAGCTACTGCCCGCGTGCTCCATATTTGGCTCAACCTACACAACAAATCGATGAGTCTTTCAAGGGAACTCTCTACTATAAATAGAGAGGTCACTTCAAGGATTCCATATCCATAATCAAAATGTAAAAATACCAAGAGAGCTCTCGGGATTTCTTCTCAGAAATCTGGATCACAAAATGTTGTCTGAGTTTGTGACGACATTCTGTCCGACATTACATTCGTTGTTTCAGATTCTAGATTAGCTTTGTATGGAGCGATTGTAATGAGATGTTGTGCACTTCTATTTAGATATAATTTTCAGGCATAAGTCATTTGCGACTTAATTTTTTTTTATTCCTTTTGTATTATCTTGTAATATTGTAAAAGAAGGAATATATTCAATTGTATATATATATATATATATATACAATACCTTTGGTCATTGACCATCATGAGTTATATCAATATATAATCTATGAAAATTAAACCTTTATGTTCTTTAATTATTTCCGCTGCATTTTAAACTCTTACAAAAGTTTTTCTTAAGTTTTATCTTAGTGTCGCCACTTGTGTCAGATTTCTGATGACATTCGTATTTGTTTCAAAGATAATCTTGTTTTATGCTTTCTTTGTTTGATTTTAATTAATCCATAGTATAATCCACGGGACCCCAACAGTTGTAATACTTGATCAATAATGCAGAGAGTTGAGATAGACATATTCATGGACCATTTCAAGGAAAAGTGAGCCAACAATACATACCCTATCTGCAAACAGATTTCTCGTGTTTTGGTTCCTGAAAAGTGCAAGCTGAAACTCTTCCTGTTGATGAGTTTCACGGAAGTTAATAAGTAACTCTAACATATTCTAGGCCTCATCATCAAGTTAAGTACTAAGTAATTATAAATGTAAAACTCCAATAATGATATGTTAATGCTAATAAGAAGCAGTAGAGAAATACCTTGTGGATGAGCCCATCATCAACTATACAGCTGCTTATTTTCTTGAACAGCTCATATAATGCTTCAACTTCACTCACCGTAACTGCAATATATCATAACAGTTCCGAAGTTCAACAACAGGATGATTAATTCTTTTGTCAGGATGGGATAAAAGCATATATAACTTGCTGGCAGTCATAGCTCAATATATGTAGCACTTTCTTGACTTACATGCTGCATATTCATAGTGAATACCATAATATTGAACTACAAGAATATCTCATTGATGCAGTGAGATGGAAACTGTTTTTGTTTTTTTATTAGTCATACTTTCTAAGATCTAGAGAAGGAAGATTTCTGTTCTGAAGCTTGTTCCTTCATATCTTTAAATAAGAGGGCTTTTTGGCAAAGAGGGAATGATAAGGAGTCTTGAAGATTTTTAAGGCTATATGATGTGAAATCATTGAAAGAAGATACTCGAGGGAGGGGAACAAGCAGACCAAGCAGCTTGTAAATTCAAACAGAACAAACAAAAAAAAATCGTAAGTACGCATACTTACAAGCTGTCTCAGCAGCGAGCACTGTTGGCTCCTCGTAATCAGGGGAGTATCGGGAGATTTTTGAGTGAAAGCAGCCCATCAATGACGGAAATAATAAAATCTTGTTATAGAACAAGATAGTGAAACTTCATTGAACAGCCACCTGAAAATAGAAACACAAAAGAACTACAACCTCAGTCCAAATGCATCATCATCAGGGAGTTGAGCAAATAAATCATGCATAATATATCAGGTCAATGTAAAGCAGAATAGCAGAAATAAGGCAATCATTGAATCTCAAAATTGTAGGAGATAACTATCTCATGCTAAGGTCAAAATCTATATCAAACCATCTGTAAAAATCCCAAAGTGGGGAATAAATTTTCAGCAAAAAAATAAATAAATACCATTGGGTGAAATATCACCCTTAAGTATATTTGTGCTACTTTATTAGGTTCAACATCTGAGACATCTATTACACCTTCTTCAGTATTATGACCAACAACAACAACATATCCAGTATAATCTCACAAGTGGGGTCTGAGGGAGGGTAGGATGTAGTAGACGTTACCTCTACCTTTGCGGGGTAGAGAGGCGGCTTCCGATAGACCATCGGCTCAAAAGAAACTTCAGTATTATGACCGGAACATCAAATATATCGCTTTCTTAAACTAAAAACAAGAATACAGAAAAAAATTATCACATTTCTATTTCTATAGTAATTGCCTGCACTCATGGTGGCAATAGATTTTTAAGAATCAAGAGTGTAAATCAGCATGATCATCAATCATAACAGAAGTAAAACGCATTGAACTTAGTTCGATATGAACTGCAAATTTCCTCACTTGATGGAAGAGGCATAAATTCTTGGTTACCAGTTACCACTCACCATGCTGTTTTCGCGTTTAATCTACTTAATGGTACCAATGCAAAGATTTGGCTATGGCCTAAACTGTTTGTTTCCACTACAAGGGGTCACAAATGAGACCACCAGGTTTTATGGTCCAATAGCAATTAAAATGGAGCATTTTAAAGTCACAAATTCATTGGGACCAAACTTTAAATATGAAATATATCGTCTGTATCGAAAGGCAATATATAGTTAATTTATTTTCTTGATGAATATCAAGAAGTCACAAATGCGTAAGCAAATCCATCCTCTTCTCACAAGCTCCTTGGAGTATTATAAATATTTAGAAAAACGATAAAAATTCTGAGTAGTAATAAATTAAAAGAAAATGTATACGAAATACTAATAATATACCATTGAGTCGCATCTGGTCGGACTAACCTTGGTAAAATTCATATTCTTGAAGGTGAAAACTCAAAGAATATACACAGAAGACCGTATATATTGGCCGTGTACAGTGTATTATTAAAGTTCTTGTACATATATAATTGTGATAGTAATCTTGTATTAGGAAAATGAATTACTCATGTATTACGAAAAGAAAGATTTAATTTTCATAATTAAATATTGTATATAAACATTTTCATTAATGAAAATAATCAGAAGATTATTCTTTAATGGTATCAACAATCTAGGGAAAACTTTTCCTTCTCCAAATATTCTCACCTTCCGCCGCCCTTCTCAACCAATCGGCCGACGGCTGTGTATATGTCCGTGAAAATAATCAGGGGATTTTTCCCCAAAACCCTAATTCTCCTCTTGTTCTTTCATCATGTCTACCACAAAGAACACATTTCATCATGCCATTATAGTCTTCAATATCAAGAACAACATGTTGCAGGGGACTTACTGTGACCCTGCGGTCTGATCGTTCGGAACTCCGGGATTTAACTAACTCAGAAGGCTTAGCCGTAGCCAAGTTTATCGGGGAAACCGAACAGGGATTTCACCTGATCTGGAACTCATATTTCTCTGTAGAATTTACCCTTTATGGCTTTCGAACTAGGATTCCATATACATGGATCCATTTCTCTTCTTATGATTTTGGATCATCTTTTTCCATGTATGCAAAGAAGATAATAAATTTCGAAGAAATCGTTATATAGGTTTTTGAATAGTAGATTGATAATTAATTATACCAAAAGTAAATAGAGATTACTTTTACAAAATCCTAAAGTATACATGGATCCGTTTCTAGACAGAACTACTTCTTATAATTTTGGATCATCTTCTTTTTTTGATGCAAAGAAGATAATAAATTCCGAAGAAATCGTTATACAAGATTTTTACTCTAGGGAAAGGTGCCTATTTGCTTGCCCTGAGTTCAGAATCAACGGATTGAGGACCTCCAATTTCGTCTCGCTCCATGCTTCATGGGAAAGCTGCTATTGTCTTCCAACGACAGAGTTGGGAAAACCTGGCAGACAAGCTTAAATTCGCCTTGATTGGAAAATTCACCAGAAATACCAAAAGTAAATAGAGATCAAATTTACAAAAATTCCAAATATCAATTCTTCAAAACAGATTTCACAATTAAAACGGAAGAAAGAGATATCCAATTAACAAAACCCTTTGAAACAATTCAATTACTTTCTCAAAATTCCTTGAAAAAACATAGAGAAAGAAATTATAAATACATACACATTGGTTTAGTCCAAGTAGGGATAAAACCCCTTACAAAAGAAGGATTAAACACTTCGATCCTTGTTATTTTAAGAGATATAAGATTCACAAACTTCGAAGATTTCCTGTTAAGTTCGGTTGAGTCCAGTCTCTGCACAGGACCAATCTCTTTTGATTGTTACCCAAATTTTTCAGTTTCTTTGAACGATAAAAATATCCAAAAATTCTTCGTCTTACAGATTAAGACACATAATTACCAGATGCTTGAAGGATCTGTTCCTGTAGCATTAATTTTTAGAATTCATTATAAAGCTATGACTTCTGCTTTTTCTACAAAAGTCAGATACCATAGTAAGAAAGGTGAAACTCTTCTTTTACAAACAGACCTTTCCAAATCTAACACAGTAATACCACGACCTATTAGATAGAAAGATATTACCCTACCATAAGAATGGATCCTGGAAGGTGTAGTTAAACCTGAACCCTTAGAATCTGAGCAACCAAATACCCATCTTAGAGAAATAACTCAATACCAAGATGGTAGGGTCAGTCTCTCATTTTTAAGAAGATCTATGAGTAATAGATACGAAGATACAAGTTCCGAAGAGACCGTAGATTTAGGAAGAGTCTCACAAATCTCTTCAATAATAAGTACACCAGTCAAAATAAAGCCTAGGTATTCTACATCAGATCTACCAAATCTGACAAACGTAGATTACACAAACCAAATACCCAGACCAGTATATATAAATCCCGTGGTTAGAGAAAAGATGGACGACCAGGAACCTACAAGTCCAACATATTCTTCAATAACCCATAATGACTTAGCAAATGAAATTAAAGTTCTAGAAAAAGAATTCCAAGTAGATAAAAAACTACTACAAAAAGAATTCTATGAAGAACATAATTCAAAAAAAAAGAAATTGGTTCTTTAGAAATTTCCTAAATACAAGAAAACAAATACAAGAAAAATTCTACGAATTTGTTCAGGATAATAAAATTAATATTCCTTTTTTCGATTGATTTGAGATATATTCCTCTCAAAACTCCATTAGATACCCATTTCTTGAAACAATAGACCCCATTATCAAGAATAATGTAACCATGTTAACACATAAATCCGATAGTAGTGATACTCTAGAACAATCCAGAAACCCCTCATTAATAATATGGATTGGGAACAACAACCGGTACAAGGGATACAAATAGCCCCAGGGTTACAAATAATCCCTGCTCCAGACCTAGGAATAATTAAACCCCTAGCTCAATCCCGTTACAATGTCGCTTCAATTTATGATTGGAACCTCGATGGAATGACTGAATACAATATCCTCAGCTTCCTCCAACAAATGACAATGGCAGCAAATGTCTCTCAAACACAAAAAGAAGTCCTCGATAAGACCACTGCAGAACTGCTAATCGCAGGATTCTCAGGTCAATTAAAAGGATGGTGGGATCATTACCTCACTGACCAACAAAAATAAAATATCTTAAATGTCATAAAAACCGATGAAGTAGGAATACCAATATTAAGTGACATAGGAGAACCTATACAAGATGCAGTATCAACATTGATACTGACAATATCTTTAAATTTCATAGGTGATTCTACGCATCTTAAAAATAAAAACGCTGAATTACTATCAAATTTAAAATGCAAAAAATTAAGTGATTTTCAATGGTGTAAAAATACCTTCTTAACTAGAATAATGATTAGAGAAGATTCTAGCCAGCCATTCTGGAAAGAAAAATTCTTAGCCGGATTACCAACCCTCTTGGGAGAAAAGGTTAGGAATAAAATTAAAGAAAATTGTGGAAAACAAATAAAACCTTACGATGAGTTTACATACGGAGAATTAGTCTGTATAACTCAACAAGAAGGATTAAAAATCTGTCAAGATCTAAAATTATAAAAACACCTTAAAAAGAATTGAAAAGAGCAAAATGTGAATTAGGAACATTTTGCAAACAATTCAAACCAGCTACCATGGAAAATTCCAAAGCTGCGAAGAAGATTATAGCAAAACTAATAAACCCCACAAAAAATTCACAAAAGATTATAAATCTAATAATGATTATTATAAGAATCCTTATAAAAATAATCGTTATAAGAATAATAGAAATACAAAAAAGAATTACAATTCCAAGTACAAAAATCTAACTTGTTACAAATGTAATAAGAAAGGACATACATCAAAATACTGTAGAATAAATAAAAAGCTACAAGAATTAAATCTCGACAAAGATACTACTAAAAAAATCTCTAATCTACTACTTGATTCCTCTGATTCAGAAGTAGATCAGTCAGACCCTGACTATTTCTCTCTTTCATCAGAAGACAATAAACCCCTCCAAGTAGACGAATTACTCACGAGTAGTTCAACAGAAAAACCTGAAAAGGCTAAAGGAAAACGAATATGCGCGTTAACCAAAGATCAAGAATTTATGATAGATATGATTAAACACATAGATACCCAGCACCAAAAAGAATATTTGAATAAACTCCTTAAAACTTTTACCCCAAATTAAAAACACTGTATTACCAAGTACTTCCAGAAAATACGATTTAACAAAAATCCTGGAAAAAGGTAAGAAAATTAAAGAAATAATAATTCAAGAATTACAAAAACAAGTAATTAAGGTAAAATTAGAAGTAAAAGAATTGAAGGAAAAACAACAAAAAGATTCGGAACTAATTAAAATTATACTTTCAAATAGAGCAAAACAAAACTCCGTTCCGAAGGATGACGACTCGGAAAAATCCGATTCAGAAAATGATAACCAAATGAAAAATCTAGAAGAGATACCAGAAGATTTTCTAACGGTATTAAGACAAATAACAACAAAGAAATACTTAATAAAAATAACACTAAAATTTTCAGATTATTTCAGAATAACAATTGTTGCCCTCTTTGACACAGGAGCAGACTTAAACTGTATAAAAACCGGTATAATACCGGAAAAATTCCTAAAAAAGACATAGGATTCATTAGCAGCTGCTAACAATTCTAAATTAGAAATTAAGTATAAAACCACGACATCAATTATAAATGATGAAACTTCAATAACAACATCATTTGTCCTGGTTGAAGAAATTCACAATACCGTACTAGGGACTCCATTTATGAACCTGATCACTCCTTATGAAGTGAAAAATAAATCAAATATCTTTTAATTTTAAAAACAAAAAATTAAAATTTCAGTTTATAACAACACCAAAAACAAAAGATCTAAATCTCATAAAAACATGCTCATTACATAATGAAAAGCCATATTATTTGCAACAATTAAAAAACGATTTTTCAAACCAATTATTAAATACTGGTTCCAAATTCCTTATTCAAAATGAATTTCAAAAACATGCATATTTTCAAAACCCTACATTAAAATTAATTTTCTCCAAATTAATCTTTAAAGAATTTTTTTCAGGAATTCTAGTTCGTGATTATTTTCAAACCCCTGACAAAAGCCACAAAATGTCCTACCATTGCCCGAATAACAGGTGTATAGCGTACAATCACAAAATATCAAGGAAGGATATGCGTGAATGTGGACAATACTGTATACAGGCAGTATGTGGATCCTTACACCAAAAGAGACATGAAGAAACCCTTCCCTCAATAAATTCCCCGGCTACTACACCCCATCAGCAAGAAGAAAATTTCATGGCTCCCAAAAAAACCCCAAAATACCAATTCCAAGCCAGTGAAAGAAGAAAAAGAAAAATCCCCAGAAAAACCAATGTCCTGGTATGATGCGGTTATGATAGAAGAGCGAGAAAATTCCAGCAGCACAGAATCTGTGCAGAAAACGCCAGCAAAAACCGCACAAGAATTAACCGCTGAAAATCTTACTCAGCTCCTTGCAAAATCACCGGAATTACAACAGGCACTAAGGCAACTGCAAATTCCGAAAAAGGAAATGGCCCAGAAAAAACTAGAGGAAAAAACCTCTAGAATAACTACAAAAATCGAGAAAGGAGAATCTTCAAAAAACCTTTCTCAAAATGAATTTTTAAATACCAAAATCGAGAAAGATGAATTTTCAAAAAACCTTTCTCAAAAACAATTTTCCAAAAACCAGCTTATGACACCACAAATACACGAAAAAACCCCTCCTGAATTTTTCATAAAATCATTTTTCAAAACATTGTAACTCTTGAAAAATGATACTTTGATAAAGACCCTTTTTTGGCACTATAAAATTATTTTGGATCAAAATGGTTTTATAAATCATTGGCTATTTTAAAAATTCCATACTTTTACCAGGCTATCCTTGATGTAACAGGATCGGCAACAACAAAAGTTAATTTTTTCAATAATAATCCGGATCCATCTTATTCGATCTGTAAAATACTCCGAGTAATTGCTCCCATTCATTGGGGGATGACTTATCAAAACTCATAAATTTTCCAAACTCTCACAAAAAATGAGCCATTTTTTGACATTCTTTTTAATTACTGTGATTACCAACAAGCTTGATTCAATTCATTTTTTATTCAAAATTCCAAATTAAGCCATACTTGGCTTTTTCATTTTGATACCTCATGTGATGCTTCACAATTTCCCACTTGGTGGAATTCATGGTGGGAACAATTCAGATCTACCCTGAATATACAAGTTAGGCCGATGATCTAAAGGAGATAATAAATAGGGAAAGAACTGATATATAATGGATTGAATAATATAGAGATAATTAAATAATACGGCAAGTAAATAGAGAGAAACTTACTTAGCTAAGGTTCCTCATAAAGGAAACCATAATTGTAAGGTTCTGCAGGAATTTAAAGTAGGTGGTTGTGCCAACCATAGATGCAGGTATAAATAAATTAAAGACAGAAATTTAATTGCAGTAGGTGGTAGAACCAACCATGCTGCAAGAATTTAAATAATTAAAAACTTGAATTTAAATGCAAGAATTTAAAGAACATGAATATTTAAAAGATATAGGAGGCAGTGTCATCCATAATCGTTTTTATTCAAAACTTTAAAGTACTTACAAGGAGTTTAATTTCGAACGTTGTATTTGGGATTTAACTGGTATGAATCAGTGAGTGAACTGAATCATATCAATTGGATAATTTTCGGTTAAGGTATATTTGGGAATATTGATCTTCAATGACTCCCCAATGTCATATGAAGAAGGTATTTGAAGAATTTAAGTAACTAATCTACTAAGGGGATAAACTGAAAGATCTTCAAACTTCTAGAGAGAAGGAAGAGAATTCTAAACTAAGGGAAGAAAAAACTTATTCAACTAAGGGAAGAAAAAACGTATTCAACTAAGGGAGAGGGGTTCTCTTTTTATAAGAGAATTACAAAGTGGGAATTTACTATTACAACAATATTATAATAATTAAACTATTCATCCGAGTGCAGAATGACGTCATGCATGACCTCGGTATTTTTGTCTTCATCTCGAATTCTGCTTTCACTATTTTGGGCACTGAGATTTGTCGGGAATTTTCGTCAATTATTCCTCCGGAATTTTTGGTATTTTTGGCAGCATCTAGAATTCACTGTTGCCGAAAATAGGAATATTTTCATTTTCAATTACGGGTTCTTCCTCATCAGTCGAAGAGCTCTGTTTGGATGAGGATGGTGCAAATTTCTGGAATATTGCCTGTATCTCTTCTGGAGTTTTAGTTGCGGCCAACATTGAGGCCATCTGGGATTTTTGTGAAAGGAACTGGGTATGTTCCTTTGATTGGAATGACGCCTGTGGTGTCTGTAAAGGAATTGGTTTATTATCATCTAACTATTGCTGGACATTTGGTGGTGCGAGGCTCTTTGGTATTTTAAAGCTGTCCCACCATCTAATTTTAAATCTTCTTCGGATGACTGGTATTTTGTCATCTGAATAGTCTACAGATCATGTGAATACCCATGGTAAATGGAATTTTGTGTGGAAAAGGTGCAAAGGTATAAATCTTTTTTCTTCCTCTGAGGGTGTGAATTGGGATTTGAAGAGGCTAAAAGATTTAGTGATTTCGGGTTTTTGTATATCCAGGGTAGATCCAAATTGTTCCCACCATAAATTCCACCAAGTGGAAAATTGTGAAGCATCACATGAGGTATCAAAATGAAAAAGTCAAGTATGTCTTAATTTGGAATTTTGAATAAAAAAGCAATTGAACCAAGCTTGTTGGTAATCCCAGTAATTAAAAGGAATGTCAAAAAATGGCTCATTTTTGTGGGAGTTTGGGAAATTTATGAGTTTTGATAAGTCATCCCCCAATGAATGGGAGCAATTACTCAGAGTATTTTGCAGATCGAATAAGATGGATTCGGATTATTATTGAAAAAATTAACTTTTGTTGTTGCCGATCCTGTTACGTCAAGGATAGCCTGGTAAAAGTATGGAGTTTTTAAATTAGCCAATGATTTATAAAACCATTTTGATCCAAAATAATTTTGTAGTGCCAAAAAAGGGTCTTTATCAAAGTATTATTTTCAAGAGTTACAATGTTTTGAAAATGATTTTATGAAAAATTCAGGAGGGGGTTTTTCGTGTATTTGTGGTGTCATAAGCTGGTTTTTGGAAAATTGTATTTGAGAAAGGTTTTTTGAAAATTCATCTTTCTCGATTTTGGTATTTAAAAATTCATTTTGAGAAAGGTTTTTTGAAGATTCTCCTTTCTCGATTTTTGTAGTTATTCTAGAGGTTTTTTCCTCTAGTTTTTCTGGGCCATTTCCTTTTTCGGAATTTGCAGTTGCCTTAGTGCCTGTTGTAATTCTGGTGATTTTGCATGAGTGGCGGGATTTTCAGTTAATTCTTCTTGCGCGTTTTCTTTGGCGTTTCTGATAGATTCTGTCTTCGAATTTTCTCGCTCTTCTATCATAACCGCATCATACCAGGACATTGATTTTTCTGGGGATTTTTCTTTTTCTTCTTTCACTGGCTTGGAATTGGTATTTTGGGGTTTTTTGGGAGCCATGGAATTTTCTTCTTGCTGATGGGGTGTAGTAGCCGGGGAATTTATTGAGGGAAGGGTTTCTTCCTGTCTCTTTTGGAGTAAGGATTCACATACTGCCTGTATACAATATTGTCCACATTCACGCATATCTCTCCTTGATATTTTGTGATTGTACGTTATACACCTGTTATTCGGGCAATGATAGGACATTTTGTGGCTTTTGTCAGGGGTTTGAAAATAATCACAAACTAGGATTCCTTGAAAAAAATTCTTTAAAGATTAATTTGGAGAAAATTAATTTTAATGCTTGGTTTAGAAAATATGCATGTTTTTGAAATTCATTTTGAATAAGGAATTTGGAACCAGTATTTAATAATTGGTTTGAAAAATCGTTTTTTAATTGTTGCAAATAATACGGCTTTTCATTATGTACTGAGCATGTTTTTATGAGATTTAGATCTTTTGTTTTTGGTGTTGTTATAAACTGGAATTATAATTTTTTGTTTTTAAAATTAAAAGATATTTGATTTATTTTTCACTTCATAAGGAGTGATCAGGTTCATAAATGGAGTCCCTAGTATTACGGTATTGTGATTTTATTCAACCAGGACAAATGATGTTGTTATTGAAGTTTCATCATTTATAATTGATGTCGTGGTTTTATACTTAATTTCTAATTTAGAATTGTTACAGCTGCTAATGAATCCTGTGTCTTTTTAGGAATTTTTTCGGTATTATACCTGTTTTTATACAGTTTAAGTCTGCTCCTGTGTCAAAGAGGACAACAATTGTTATTCTGAAATTATCTGAAAATTTTAGTGTTATTTTTATTAAGTATTTCTTTTATGTTATTTGTCTTAATACCGTTAGAAAATCTTCTGGTATCTCTTCTAGATTTTCCATTTGGTTATCATTTTCTGAATCGAATTTTTTCGAGTCATCATCCTTCGTAACGAAGTTTTGTTTTGCTCTATTTGAAAGTATAATTTTAATTAGTTCCGAATCTTTTTGTTGTTTTTCCTTCAATTCTTTTACTTCTAATTTTACTTTAATTACTTGTTTTTGTAATTCTTGAATTGTTATTTCTTTAATTTTCTTACCTTTTTCCAGGATTTTTGTTAAATCGTATTTTCTGGAAGTACTTGGTAATACAGTGCTTTTAATTTCTTTCTTTTCTGGGGTAAAAGTTTTAAGGAGTTTATTCAAATATTTTTTTTGGTGCTGGGTATCTATGCGTTTAATCATATCTATCATAAATTATTGATCTTTGGTTAACACACATATTCGTTTTTCTTTAGCCTTTTCAGGTTTTTCTGTAGAACTACTCGTGAATAATTCGTCTACTTGGAGGGGTTTATTGTCTTCTGATGAAAGAGAGAAATGGTCAGGGTCTGACTGATCTGCTTCTGAATTAGAGGAATCAAGTAGTAGATTAAGATTTTTTTAGTAGTATCTTTGTCGAGATTTAATTCTTGTAGCTTTTTATCCATTCTACAGTATTTTAATGTATGTCCTTTCTTATTACATTTGTAACAAGTTAGATTTTTATACGTGGAATTGTAATTCTTTTTTGTAATTCTATTATTCTTATAACGATTATTTTTATAAGAATTCTTATAATAATAATTATTAGATTTATAATCTTTTGTGGATTTTTTGTGGGGTTTATTAGTTTTGCTACAATCTTCTTCGCAGCTTTGGAATTTTCCATGGTAGCTGGTTCGAATTGTTTGCAAAATGTTCCTAATTCACATTTTGTTCTTTTTAATTCTTTTTAAGGTGTTTTTGTAATTTTAGATCTTGGCAAATTTTTAATCCTTCTTGTTGAGTTATACAGACTAATTCTCCGTATGTAAACTCATCGTAAGGTATTATTTATTTTTCACAATTTTCTTTAATTTTATTCCTAACCTTTTCTCCCAAGAGGGTTGGTAATCCGGCTAAGAATTTTTCTTTCCAGAATGGTTGGCTAGAATTTTCTCTAATCATTATTCTAGTTAAGAAGGTATTTTTATACCATTTAAAATCACTTAATTTTTTGCATTTTAAATTTGATAGTAATTCAGCGTTTTTATTTTTAAGATGCGTAGAATCACCTATGAAATTTAAAGATATTGTCAGTATCAATGTTGATACTGCATCTTGTATAGGTTCTCCTATGTTACTTAATATTGGTATTCCTTCTTCATCGGTTTTTATGGCATTTAAGATATTTTATTTTTGTTGGTCAGTGAGGTAATGATCCCACCATCCTTTTAATTGATCTGAGAATCATGCGATTAGCAGTTCTGCAGAGGTCTTATCGAGGACTTCTTTTTGTGTTTGATAGGCATTTGCTGCCATTGTCATTTGTTGGAGGAAGCTGAGAATATTGTATTCAGTTATTCCATCGAGGTTCCAATCATAAATTGAAGAGACATTGTAACGAGATTGAGCTAGGGGTTTAATTATTCCTAGGTCTGGAGCATGAATTATTTGTAACCCTGGGGCTATTTGTATCCCTTGTACGGGTTGTTGTTCCTAATCCATATTATTAATGAGGGGTTTTCTGGATTGTTCTAGGGTATCACTACTATCAGATTTATGTGTTAACATGGTTACATTATTCTTGATAGTGGGGTCTATTGTTTCAAGAAATGGGTATCTAATGGAGTTTTTAGAAGAATATATCTCAAACCAATCGAAAAAAGGAATATTAATTTTATTATCCTGAACAAATTCATAGAATTTTTCTTGTATTTGTTTTCTTGTATTTAGGAAATTTCTAAAGAACCAATTTCTTTTTTCTGAATTATGTTCTTCATAGAATTCTTTTTGTAGTAGTTTTTTATCTACTTGGAATTCTTTTTCTAGAACTTTAATTTCATTTGCTAAGTCATTATGGGTTATTGAAGAATATGTTGGACTTGTAGGTTCCTGATCGTCCATCTTTTCTCTAACCACGGAATTTATATATACTGGTCTGGGTATTTGGTTTGTGTAATCTATGTTTGTCAGATTTGGTAGATCTGATGTAGAATACCTAGGCTTTATTTTGACTGGTGTATTTATTATTGAAGGGATTTGTGAGACTCTTCCTAAATCTAGGGTCTCTTCGGAACTTGTATCTTCGTATCTATTACTCATAGATCTTCTTAAAAATGAGAGACTGACCCTACCATCTTGGTATTGAGTTATTTCTCTAAGATGGATATTTGGTTGCTCAGATTCTAAAGGTTTAACTACACCTTCCAGGATCCATTCTTCTGGTAGGATAATATCTTTCCATCTAATAGGTCGTGGTATTACTGTGTTGGATTTGGAAAGGTCTGTTTGTAAAAGAAGAGTTTCACCTTTCTTACTATGGTATCTGACCTTTGTAGAAAAAGCAGAAGTCATAGCTTTATAATAAATTCTAAAAATTAATGCTACAGGAATATATCATTCAAGCATCTGGTAATTATGTGTCTTAATCTGTAAGACGGGGGATTTTTGAATATTTTTATCCTTTCAAAGAAACTGAAAAGATGGAAAACACTCATATTTCTTCAAAATAATTTTAGACAAAAATGGTTTTTCAAATTATGGGATTTTAAAACCCCCATATTTTTACCAAACTATTTTTTGAAAGTATTCCTTTTTTACCAACAAGTCTATTTTGAACCATTACACTTATTACACACAAAATCCCATTGGCCATGGGTATTCACATGGTTTGTAGACTATTCAGATGACAAAATACCAGTCATCCGAAGAAGATTTAAAATTCGATGGTGGAACAACTTTAAAATACCAAAGAGCCTCGCATCACCAAATGTCCAACAATGGTTAGATGATAATAAACCAATTCCCTTACAGGCACCTCCACAGACACCACAGACGTCATTCCAATCAAAGGAACATACCCAGTTTCTTTCACAAAAATCCCAGATGGTCTCAATGTTGGCCGCAGCTAAAACTCCAGAAGAGATACAAGCAATATTCCAGAAATTTGCACCATCCTCATCCAAACAGAGCTCTTCGACTGATGAGGAAGAACCCGAAATTGAAAATGAAAATATTTCTATTTTCGGCAACAGTGGATTCTAGATGCTGCCAAAAATATCGAAAATTCCGGAGGACCCGACAAATCTCAGTGCCCAAATAGTGAAAGCAGAATTCGAGATGAAGACAAAAATACCGAGGTCATGCATGACGTCATTCTGCACCCGGATGAATAGTTTAATTATTATAATATTATTGTAATAGTAAATTCCCACTTTGTAATTGTCTTATAAAAAGAGAACCCTCTCCCTTAGTTGAATAAATTTTTTCTTCTCTTAGTTTAGAATTCTCTTCCTTCTCTCTAGAAGTTTGAAGATCTTTCATTTTATCCCCTTAGTAGATTAGTTACTTAAATTCCTCAAATACCTTCTTCATATGACCTCGGGGAGTCATTGAAGATCAATATTCCCAAATATACCTTACCCGAAAATTATCCAATTGATATGATTCAGTTCACTCACTGATTCATACCAGTTAAATCTCAAATACACCGTTCGGAATTACTCCTTGTAAGTACTTTAATGTTTTGAATAAAAACGATTATGGATGACACTGCCTCCTATATCTTTTAAATATTCATGTTCTTTAAATTCTTGCATTTACATTCAAGTTTTTAATTATTTAAATTCTTGCAACATGGTTGGTTCTACCACCTACTGCAATTAAATTCCTGTCTTTAATTTATTTATACCTGCATCTATGGTTGGCACAACCACTTACTTTAAATTCCATTAAATTCCTGCACTTAAATTCCTTTAAATTCCTGCAGAACCTTACAATTATGATTTCCTTTATGAGGAACCTTAGCTAAGTAAGTTACTCTCTATTTACTTGCCGTATTATTTAATTATCTCTATATTATTCAATCCCTGATATATCAGTTCCTTCTCTATTTATTATTCCCTTTAGATCCTCGGCCTAACTTAGTATCAAAGCCATAAACGGTAAATTCTACAGAGAAATATGAGTTCCAGATCAGGTGAAATCCCTGTTCGGTTTCCCCTATAAACTTGGCTACGGCCGAGCCTTCTGAGTTAGTTAAATCCCGGAGTCCCGAATGATCTGACCGCAGGGTCACGGTAAGTTTCCGAGTGTAGGGCTGATAAGAACTCACTGTATACTGTTCGGTTGGGGTTGTAGGAAGGTAAAGGTTTCCGAATTAGGATTCCATATACATGGATCCATTTCTCGATAGAACTACTTCTTATGATTTTGGATCATCTTCTTCCATGGATTCAAATAAGATAATAAATTTCGAAGAAATCGTTATATAGGTTTTTGAATAGTAGATTGATAATTAATTATACCAAAAGTAAATAGAGATTACTTTTACAAAATCCTAAAGTATGCCATTCTTAAAAATAGGTTTCCTTATATGAAAATCTATCCTTCTTTCCAAAGGATAAATATTGCTAATTCATCCAAGTGGCTACACTTGAAAATTAAAAGAAAATTCTCAAAAAAGAAAACTCAAAGCCTTAGTCTACTAAGCTATTACTCGAAATTAGTACCCTCCGAGTCACTAGATAGCTATAGCAAGGAAATCATTAGAGAAGTAATCCTCTCTAAAATCATAATGCTATATAGCAGTTTAAAATATATTAACATAAACATTTTCATCCAACAAAGACAAATAAACTGGTGTACAAATATACTCAACACATCTACTGCTCAATTTTGAATTAAGATAAACATTTCCCCATAAGAAATCAAAAGAAAGAAAGATTCCAAAGATTATTTTAGTTATGAACAACTCCCACAATAATATTGCGGGATTCCAGATTAATATAAAATTCCCTCATAAAGAATTTTATAGAGAACAAAACCTTGAAAAAAGGATTTGGTTCTTTAAAAACTTCTTAAATACACGAAAACAAATACAAGAAAAATTCTATGAATTCATAAAAAAGAATGAAATTAATATTCCCTTCTTTAATTGGTTTGCAATATACTCTTCCCAAAATAATATGGAATTCCCTTTTCCTAAATCAATAAATCCCATTACAATTAGGAATAAGACACAAGAATGGGAAACTATAGCCAATTCTAGAAAAATCCAGTCCAATCACCCCCCCTCTACAAGGAATCAAACTTGACGTCCATGGAAGCTCCATAGACGCATTTCCTTTTAAAACTCATTCAGAAGAAATGCAAAAAAACATCATTGCACAAAATAACTTTACCAACATTAATTTAAATACCATAAGAAAGCAATTAGACAGAATCGAAAATTACATAAAAAATCATCGTGTAGTTACTATAGGTTCCACAGAAACACATAAGGAAACAAAATTGAAAAGTTCAATCTTTAAACCATTCCAAGTATCCAAGGACAGTATTAAAGATATCAAACAAAGTAAGTCTGAATTCGTTCAGGTTATACAAGACCAATTAAGTAAAATTGGAACACCCGGTAGTTCTAACACAAAATTTATTATCCCATATACGCCACAATCCACCGAGAAAAGGTGTGAGACCTTAATACATAATTCTGATAACAATAATGTCTTACAACAATTCCAAAATAAAATAAATCCTAAAAAAGACATTTCCAAATACAAACAAACCTCAAAATACTGTAAAATAAAATTACATAATTCCATTTCAGACACCAGGATAGAACCTAGTGTTTTCCTTCAAAAAGTTGAATTGATCACGGCTAGTTCATCTAAAATAATTAAACACATATGTGTTAAACAATGATAAAAAAAGTAATAAGAAAGGATAACAAAGTAATAACAAAACAAGAATTACAAAAAGAAATAAAAGAAGTAAAATTAGAGATAAAATAATTAAAACAAAAACAAAAACAAGATTCTAAATTAATAAAAATAATTCTTTCAAAACCTATAAAATCTAAATCAGAAAACCCCATAGAACCAAAAAACCTAGAAGAAATTTCAGAAGACTTTCTTAATGTCTTAAGGCAAATCACGTCAAAAAGATACCTAATAAAGATTATTCTTAAATTCTTGGATAACTTTAAAATCCAAAACAATTGCACTTTTTGATACAAGTACGGATTTAAACCTAATAAAAATAGACATAGTACCAGAAAAGTTCAGAGAAAAAACTAGTGAAAGAGTAAAAGCTGCTAATAACACCAAAATCAGAATTGATTCAAAGACCAGTGCGACAATTGAAAACAACGGAGTTTCTATAGCGACGCCGTTTGTTTTAACAGATGACATACACAGTTCCGTCATCTTAGGAACACCATTCATAAATCGCATCACTCCTTACAAAATAGATAGTGATTATGTATCTTTTAAATTTAATAAAAAGAAATTAAAATTTAATTTTATAGAAAAACCAAAAACAAGAAATTTAAACATAATAAGAACATGTTCGATACATGAAGATGGTATAAACGCAAAAATACAGGGAAAAACATACCACATGCAAGAACTGAAAAAAGAGGTTTCAGTTAAAAGATTAAATACACAATTAGAATACTCGATGTTAAAACCAAATTTCTAAACTCCAAAAAACATTCAAAACCGAGATATGTTCCGAGATTCCAAATGCCTTTTGGAGCAGAAGACAACACATAGTAGATCTTCCTTATGAAAATGATTTTGATGAAAGACAAATTCCGACAAAGGCTAGACCCATTCAAATGAATAACGACCTTGAATAACATTGCAGAAGAGAAATACAGGATCTTGAAAATAAAAAACTAATTTCCAAATCTCGATCCCCTTGGAGTTGTGCTGCTTTCTATGTAAACAAAAATTTCGAAATAGAAAGAGGAATTCCTAGATTGGTAATAAATTATAAACCCTTGAATACAACCCTCAAATGGATTAGACACCCAATTCCAAATAAAAGAGACTTGTTACAAAAATTACATTCTGCCTTAATATTCTCAAAATTCGACATGAAATCAGGTTTTTGGCAAATCCAGATTTCTGCGAAAGATCGTTATAAAACCGCCTTTACGGTACCCTTTGGGCAATACGAATGGAATGTAATTCCATTTAACCTGAAAAATGCCCCTTCAGAATTCCAGCGAATAATGAATGATATTTTCAATGATCATTCCAAATTTTGTATAGTCTATATTGATGATGTTTTAATCTTCTCAGATTCCATAGAAGAACATTTCAAACATCTCAAAACATTCTTTTTTATCACTAAGAAAAATGGATTGGTAATATCCAAGTTAAAAATGAACCTGTTTCAGAATAGGATAAGATTTCTAGGACATTATCTATCCCAAGGTAAAATTACTCCAATAGAAAGGTCCTTAGAATTCGCAAACAAATTCCTGACAAAATCCTTGACAAAACTCAGTTGCAAAGATTCTTAGGCAGCTTAAATTATGTTTTAGATTTTTGTGTGGAGATTAATAAGATGGCAAAACCACTCCATGATAGACTAAGAAAAAATCCGACTCCATGGACTGACAACCATACCATTTGTGTCCAGAAAATCAAGAAACAAGTGCTAGAAATATCGTGTCTTCATATAGCGGATCCTCAGCTACCTAAGGTAGTAGAAACAAATGCCTTAGACTTAGAATACAGAGGGATCTTGAAACAAAAATCGAGGGGAAAAGAATGTATAGTCCAGTACACCTCTTCACATTGGAATGATACCCACCAAAATTATTCTACCATTAAAAAAAAATTGAGCATCGTTTTATGCATACAAAAATTTCAAAGTGATTTACTAAATCAATTTTTTTTACTTAGAGTCGACTGCAAAAGTGCTAAAGAAGTTTTACAAAAAGATGTAAAAAATCTTGCATCAAAACAAATTTTTGCACGATGGCAAGCAGTTCTCAGTATTTTTGATTTTGATATTGAATATTAAAAAAAGGAGAAACAAATTCCATTCCAGATTTTCTAACCCGTGAATTCCTCCAAAACCGAGAAAATACCTAAACCTCCCCCCTACTCCTTCATAAAATCCCTGACAAAGAAGAAAGAAGTTGTAGCAATTACAAATCCAGAAAGAATAGATGCAGTCATAAACTGAAGCAAGAAGTTGATACAATTACAAAATCATCCAAGAATCATCCCAAGTACAAAAGATGACTAAACAAAATGTTTTCCAAAAATAGAGAAAGAAGAATTTTCAAAACCCTTTCTCAAGAACAATTTTTTTTCTGACTTGTAGTAAATACGAGTTAAATGTTTTCCAAAAACAGAGAAAGAAGAATCTTCAAAACACTTTCTCAAAACAATTTCTAGAATTCTAACTTGTAGTAAATACGAGTTATTTCAAAATAAATTAAAGACAGGAATTCTTGGATTATCCCCTATTTATTGATTTATTTCAAACTGGTAATTTGAAGAACAATATCCATATTGTTCTTGAGATGGAAAACGTCCAATACGCGACATGGGCAAAACTATTTAAAATTCACGCAAGGTCTAATAGAATCCTCCATCACATCGTCGAACCGGCAAAAGTCAAGGAGAATGTGTCTACCACCGATGATGAAATAGAGTTGTGGGCAACTCTTGATGCTACGGTGCTCCAATAGATTTATTCCACCATCTCTACGGACCTCTTAAAGACTATTACCGAACCCGACGCCACGACCATGGAAACTTTGAACATGTTGTGTGATATATTCCAAGATAGCAATAATTCTCGTGTCGTGACCCTTGAGCAGGAATTCCCCCACATTAATGGAGGATTTTTCGAATGTCTCAGCTTACTGTCAAAGACTCAAGGAGTTGTCGGATCAACTCAAGAACTTTTGGCGCGCCCGTCACTAATGATTGTCTCTTTCTTCAGATGGTTGCAGGCCTCTCCGAGGCATATGCTGGAGTTGGAATTCTTCTTCGTCAAAGCAATTCTCTCCCACCGTTCTATCAGGCACGTTCCATGCTCACCTTAGAAGAAGTGGGATTAGCTAAAAAGGCAGCAACCGGAGCTAATTCTGTCATGATGGTGGTTACGTCACACGACACCGATGACACTCACACCTTTTCGGCAAATTCAGGCCAAAATCATAATAATGTTGGTGGCAAAAAGGGCCAAAATCAGAAAAATAGTGGCAAAAACCGCGGTGGCGGCGGCTGCGGTGGTGGTGGTGGCAACTGCGACGATGACGATGATGGCAGTGGCGGAGGATGAGGTGTCGGTAGTAGCCAGTCTGGGTCGCAAACCTTGGGCCAGTGGACCATGGTTGTGGGGTTGGGCCAGTGAGCAGTGGTCCAGTGCTCCCTATCCGACCCCTCCCTTTTTGGCCAGGCATAACAATAGCTTCTAGCAGCCAACGGCGGCCCAGAATAGACAGACCCAGGCCTGGCAGCAGCCTGACCTGCTTGGGCCACGACTCAACATGCCTACACTGCTGCGGGCCCCATAGCAACACTAACCCACACATATATCGAGGAAACAATGCATACACTTGGACTAAATCCCCCGGATGCAAATTGGTACATGGACACTGGTGCTACTTCTCACATGATGTCTGCACTAGGTAATCTCTCGTCTTATTTCAATTTGAGCAAAATTCGTGGCATAATTATTGGTAATGGTAATTCAATTCCAATTCGTGGTTATGGTCACACAAATTTATCTCCCCCGAACCCACCTTTAGCCTTGAAAAATGTCCTTCATGCTCCTCACTTAATTAAAAACTTGGTGTCTATTAAAAAATTTACAACTGATAATTGAGTTTCTGTTGACTTTGACCCTTTTGGATTTTCAGTGAAGATCACGACGGGGATACCCCTAATACTATGTAATAGTCAGGGTGAGTTATATCCCATCACCACCACCACCACTATCACTAATCAATCCACATTGTCAACGTTTGTTGCTTTAGCACCTTCCTTGTGGAATGCACGTTTGGGTCATCCACGAGTGTCTGTTCTTTCCTCACTTAAAATAGTAATTTATTGAGTGCAATAGTACGCGTAGTACTAATGTTTTTCCTTCTTGTACTCTTGGGAAACATGTTAGATTTCCAGTATCGTTCAGGGCCAGAAAGAACATAACTGATCGGTGTATTTTATATACACTTTTTGAGTCGTTTTTAGTTAGTCTTTTGTCCATTTTTGTACAAATACGTGTCGTCTTAGGATAGATTTTCTTTCTTTTGAGTCAAATTGGTTAAAGTGGCTCTTTGGCGGAAAAGGAGCGAAAAGAGGGCAAAAATGGAGGTTCCAGAGCTCGAAATGCGAGAAAGTGGCGAACTGTGCGGACACGGGCGGCGCGCGCCTCCGGCCAGCGAACCAGCGCCCGGCGCCCAATATTCGAAGGCTTGCGAAGTTCGGCGCGCGGCCTCGAACAGCGAGTGCGCGCGCGACGCCTAATCATCGAAGTGCGAACTTAGGTGTCGCGGCGCGATGTCGAGCGACGCCGACGCGGGAAAAATCAGGTTTTTGAATGATTAATGGGTCAGGCCTGAAGGAAAACCTTAATGTCGGTTTGGAGGCTATAAAAAGAGAACCCTAGGTCAGAATTAATAGTTCCCTTCTTGCCAATAACACAACACATCTTGGAGTTCAAGATTGAAGACCATTCTTTAGTAATTTCTTTTCTTTCTTTTACTTTATTTTCAGTTTTATGTTGGATATTGAATTAGTTCTTGTCATGTGTATGGCTAGGAACTAATTCTAATATAGGGCTTTCCATGTCAATTCACTTGAACCTTATTTTATGAATTAATGCATGTGTATGGTTGTTCTTCTTATTGTTGAGATTTATCCAATAAATGATTTGATTGCTTGGTAATTACTTGATCATTAATTATCACTACTTATATGATTTCTAACCGAAATCCGAAAGGGGAGGTTGTGACTATGCTGTAGTTGGGTAGACATAGGTCGAATTGGGGATGAAAATACCTCAATTACTTGTGTAGCATTAATAGGTTTTTGTTCTTAATCCTCCTATAGAGTCATCCTTATCACCGAAAGGTAGAAAGGAGTTGTACTGGGGTTGAGTGTTTATATAACCTTAACAGGAGTATAAAACGAATTAGTAAACCTGCTATCTCCAAAAGAAGAAGAACCATAGTTAATTGCATTAATAAGTAATATAAGTGGATAGTTGAGGAGATTTGGAAGCCCTATTTCCATCATCACTGAAGTAAACAACATAGTTAATTAGTCTTTATAATTATTAGTTATAATCAACAACTCAAATATCAGTCACCAAATAGATAACAAAGAATAGAAGTTGGTACTTGAGCACTAATCCCTGAGGACGATAACTCGGTCTTCAAAGACTATATTACTTGACTCAACAACGTGCACTTGCGTTAAAGTGTGTGCATAAATCGCGCATCAAGTTTTTGGCGCCGTTGCCGGGGATTGGCGTAGTTCAATATCAATTTTATCTATTCTTAATTTCTAATTTGGTTTTTATTTTTTTTATTTTTTTTTAATTATTTATTACGTTTTTTTTATTTTTAATTTTTCTGAGAATCAATTGCCGTGATCCGTTTGTCTGTTTTTGATCTGTTTCAGGAACTCAGTTTATGCGAAGGAGAAGAGGAGCATACACTCTTGTTTCCTTCAATCCAGAAATTGAGAAAACTTGTAAACAGAACAGAAGGAACCAACGAATTTCAGCTTTAATTGAAATGGAAGGCGTACAGAACAATAACGAGATGAATGAGGGGATAGGTGATCATCAGCCTAATCAAAGAATGCCTCGGAGAATGCCAATGGATGTAGAGGAGAGAGTTCAGGTCCAAGCGGAGAGAAGCTTGGGAGATTACGTCTTCTTAGGGTGAGCGAACCTGAAACTTGTATTAGCTCCCAACAATAGGAGCAAATAATTTTGAGATCAAACCGGCGATTCTAAGTATGGTGCAGAACACGGTGCAGTTTGGAGGATTGCCGTCGGAGGATCCTCACATGCACATAGCTAATTTCTTGGAGTTGTGTGCAACATTCAGATATAATGGCGTTACTGATGACACCGTCAGATTGAGGCTCTTTCCCTTCTCACTCAGGGATAGAGCGAAAGTGTGGTTGAATTCTTTGCCAGCAGATTCGATATTTACATGGCAAGAGCTTGCACAGAAATTTTTGGCAAAATTCTTCCCACCATGCAAAGCAGCGAAGTTGAGAGGGGAGTTGAATAATTTCTATCAAGCCGATGGGGAATCATTATACGAAGCTTGGGAGATATTCAAGGACTTGCAGAGGAAGTGTCCACACCACATTATTGAGTTGTGGAATTTAGTCCACATCTTCTATAATGGGCTGAGCGGAACGACCAGAACAATTATTGATGCAGCAGCAGGTGGGACCTTTATGAGGAAAACAGCCCATGAAGCTCACGACTTATTGGAAGACATGGCCACCAATAACCATGTCACAGAAGATAGACAAGTGAGTGGCAGAAGAACAGTGGGAGTTCATGAGATAGATGCCATCACTGCCCTGAATGCCCAAGTTGCCCTTTTGACCAAGCAGCTGCAACAACATACAAGATTCAGTAAATCGCTGCAAATGCCAAAGAGTTGTGAAATGTGTGGTGGTCCACATACATTCGATAGATGTCCATCAGCTGATCCTAACAATATGACGATCGAGCAAACAGAGTGCCAAGCTGTAGGGAACTATCAGAGACCCCAGAACAACCCATACTCAAACACCTACAATCCAGGGTGGAGGAATTACCCAAATTTTTCATGGAGGTGGCGGCGTGAGAATCAGTTCAGAGGCCAATATCAAAACCAGCAGCCATTCACCCATGCCTCATCTTCTCAACAATTCAGTGGCCCTGCCCAACCAGAAAAGCCAGACGAGCTGAGAGCAGCTTTGTTGACACTCACCAACTCTCAAACCCAGTTCATGGCAGAGACTAGATCTTCGCTCAGAAACTTGGAAACACAAGTGGGGCAACTAGCAAAGCTATCGAACAACAGGCCACAGGGTACACTGCCAAGCAACACAGAGATGAACCCTAGAGAAAAATGTCAGGAAGTGCAGCTAAGGAGTGGCAAACAGTTGGAGCAGCGTGCACCTCAGCCGGTAGTTGAACAGAGGGTAGAAATAGAGAGAGAGAAGGTGGTTGAAGCTCGCCCAATATTAGAGAAAGCTCCAGAGAAGGAGTATACTGAGAAGATTCCGCTCCCATAAAGATTGCAGAGGAAGGTAGTTGATAAGCAATTCTCCAAGTTTTTGGAGACGTTCAGAAAGCTACATATCAACATACCCTTCATCGAGGCGTTGGAGCAAATGCCTTCTTATTTCAAATTCATGAAGGAAATTTTGGGGAAGAAGAAGAAACTAGCAGATTATGAGATAGTGGCGCTGATTGAGGAGTGCAGTGCCATCCTGCAGAAGAAATTGCCCCCTAAACTCAAAGACCCAGGGAGCTTTACATTGCCTTGCACAGTTGGCAAGGTGACATGCAACATGGCCCTTTGTGATCTAGGGGCAAGTATAAATTTGATGTCTTTGTCAGTGTTTAAGAGGTTGGAATTAGGTGAAGCAAAACCAACCACGGTAAGCTTGCAACTAGCCGATAGAACGGTGGTGCACCCAAGGGGGAAGATTGAGGATGTGCTTGTTAAAGTAGGAAAATTCATTTTTTCTGCGGATTTCCTCATTCTTGACATGGAGGAGGATGCATAGATCCCCATCATATTGGAGAGACCGTTCTTGGCAACAGGGAGAGCCCTGATAGATGTAGAGAAAGGAGAGCTGACACTGAGGGTAGAGAGCGAAGAAATGGTGTTTAAAGTATTTAAACACATTATTGAGCCACCGGTCATGGCGGTGCTGCAATCAAGACCATCGTAACCTCCCGTGAGCGATGCAAGCCAAAACAAGGGAGATAGGCCCACCAAAGCAAGTACATGATCTTTGAACCTCCATGAAGCGGTATGTGCCACTGAACCTTCGCTTGAAAATAACTATAAGAAGAAGAATCGAAGAAGAAAAAGGCGAATGTTAAAAAAATGGATTGGTTGTGGGGTTAATCTACCCACACCTCTTGAGTTAAGGAAGTTGCGTCCGGCTAAAAGACGTTAAAGACAGCGCTACTTGGGAGGCAACCCAAAGTATTTTAAATTATTTATTTTAATGTAGTTAGTTTTATTAAGAACAGTCTCACGGAGGTAGTGTTTGTGTCATGTTGACAGGTACAGGGGCCAACAAATTTGGAGGGCGAAATCAAGAATAGCCGAGATTTCGAAAAAGCGGGTGGCCATGGCTGATGCAGGCTGCGCGCCAAAAGCGAAAAGGCGCAGAAATTAGAGACGCGCCCGAAGCGGCCGCGGCACCAAAAATCCAGAAAATTCCAGAAGTCTAGGCCGCGCGCCAGAAGCGGCGCGGCGCAGAAATTCGTAAGAGCGCGATAAATTGGTGCGCGCGCTGATGGCATGCGGCGGCGAAATCCAGAAATTAAAAGACGCCCCAAATCCGATTTCCCCCAATTCCAAATCAAAACCTAAACCTTCTTCTCCACAAAACCCACGAAAATCCACACTTTACCTAAACATCTTCCATAAACCAAACCCAAACACAACCAAAGCTCTTAAATTCCCTAAACTCTTAACCATCTTAACCAACAAACCTCATCCCATTGCCTCAAATCACCATTATAAGCAAGAAAACCTTGAAGAACACCGTCAAATGTAATCTTTATCTTTTCTTGAAAGCTTTACTGTAGTCCGAGGAGGTAGTAGATTGGAGGAGTGTTGTATCTGTGAAGTTGTTGGGGTGTTGAAATTGGTTGTGAAAGTTCGAGGAAGAGTATACGAGGTGAGTGTGGGTGTTGTGTGAAGTTTGGGGGTGATAGATGTTGTAGCTGTTGATTGGTGAGTGATAGTGTTGGTTAACATTGTTGATAGAAAGGAAACGCTGCAAAAAGTGATCTAAACATGTCTGCCAGAAAGAAAAGAGCCTCCACATCCACCTCAGCCCCTCAATATGATGATACTAGGTTTGTCGGTACCAAGAGCTCAAGATAGATACCAAAACTTAGTACTAGGCCCTTAATCCTGAAGAGGAATGGATTATCAAAGGGATTCGCTTGAGGAGGATGTCATGAGCCCGTTCGGCGATGATTGAGATGATGGGGTGGAAAAGATTTGTAAACCGGAAAGGATAGCACCAATGAACACGGTGATAGTGCGTGAATTTTATGCTAACTTTCCTGATAAGGTGGACAATGAATGCTTTGTGAGGAAGATATGTACTGTGTGGCGAAGCGGTAAATATGCTCTGAAAGCAGATGTTGAAGAAAGGGGTGATGGCCGGGTTACTTGAACATGGTCTAGAAGCACCAATAACATCGACCGAATCTTCATCGCAGAACGATGCTACCCAGGGCTGCATATGAATTTGCCAGGAATGGGTCAAGAGGATCGGCGGTGTCGGTTCAAAAGCAACGAGGTTGGTGTATTTCTTCGATGCGTCTGATTCCATCAACGCACTTTACCAGAGTGCCAGAAGACAGGATCAAATTGATATATGGAATTATGTCGGGGAAGACGATTGATGTGGGAAAAGAGATAGTGCAAAGTATTGAAGAGACCAGCAGGTTGGTAACAACAGGTGGGTTGGGACATGACTCACTTATTACAAATTTATGCGCCATAAATGGGGTCCCAACCCTACCTAATGATACTTATGAGAAAAACCAACTTCCTGTGTCATACGGGATAGTGCACTCCTTCCCAGACCCAATCCCTCCAGCAGCAGCAAGAAGAAGACCACCAGCAGCAGCAGCAGAGGCTGCAATGGATGAAGATGAGCCTGAAACAGAGGCTCACTATGAGGCAGGAAGCAGCCATCAGCCACCCACAGAATCAGAACCTCCAGTGCCTATGATGGAGCAGCTACTCCAAAATCAGATAAGGATGATGCAAAATTTTGACACGGTGATACAAGGACAACAAGAAATGAGGCAGAAAATTGACGAGATGAGCTCCTTGTTCAACCAGTGGTCAATGCACTATCCACCGCCACCGCCACCGCTACCATTTTAAACTAAGTTTGTAAGTGTCTTGTTTCTTTTATTGTCTTTGAGTCTTGCACACATTGGGGACAATGTGTGATTTAAGTTTGGGGGGGGGGGGTGTCTTATTTGTGTCTTATTGTTGTAGTATGTTTGAGTCTTTTTGATTTGTTTTGTGTATTGTTGAATCATAATTTTTTTTCTTTTTGAGTCATAATTGCCTGTCAAAGATCATGCATGCTGTAGTTACTAGAAACACCTAGTGAAATAAGGTGGAATAATGTAATGAAATTAGAAGCAATTATCTAAACACTTAGGTTAGATATGCCAAAAACTCATGAAATCTGTCTATTTGGAGTTTCTTGCTTGAATTGTGCATGTTAAATGATTAAAACCTATGTGTATGATTGTTTGTTATTTGAGGCGAAATAGTTAGGATATGCATGTTAGGGAAATGACTCAGGCGTTTCTTTGTTAGCCAATTCTTACCATTCTTTTCTATCCCTGACATTAAAAATATCCCTAGTCAGCCCCGTTGAGCCTAAACATGAAACTTTTTCTTTGACACCCTATATTTTCATACTTGTGCCATAAGTAAAAATGTGAAATAGTTGGAATAAAATGTGTTAAAAAAGAGACAAAAAGAGTGAACAAGTTTGATGCTTTGATAAAAAGTAATAAGAAATAGGCAAAAGCCTAAGTTTGGGGGTGCTTGTTATTATAATACACTTCACTCTCTCAAAACAAAAGAGGGGAAAGATAGATATGAAGTGAAGGAAAGAAAATCAAAAGAAAAGGGAAACATTGAAAAGCTAAAGAGCTTATGGTACACAAAATGAGCCTAAATGCCTATTTTTACCTACCCATGCCTAAGCCTACATTACAACCCTGAAAAGTCCTGAAGACCTCTTTTATGCATATCCATGATTAGTGGAGAATAGCAAGTAAAAATGCCATAGGATTTTTAAAATTAACATGCATGATTCAGTATTTTGACTTCCATTAAGTATGATAAAAATGAGTTTGCGAAATATCTAGCTTAATGTGTTTAGAATGCTAAAATTTCATGCTATATGTTCCTGCATATTATCCTGCTAACCTTCATGTTTTTCTAAGTAACATCAGTGCAGCAAAGTGATCAATGTCATTGAGTCTTTTATTTTTCTTTTTCTTTGTGTCTTTATTTCTTTCTTTTGATCTTTGCTCGAGGGCGAGCAAAGGTTAAGTTTGGGGGTATTTGATCGGTGTATTTTATATACACTTTTTGAGTCGTTTTTAGTTAGTCTTTTGTCCATTTTTGTACAAATACGTGTCGTCTTAGGATATATTTTCTTTCTTTTGAGTCAAATTGGTTAAAGTGGCTCTTTGGCGGAAAAGGAGCGAAAAGAGGGCAAAAATGGAGGTTCCAGAGCTCGAAATGCGAGAAAGTGACGAACTGTGCACGGGCGGGCGGCCAGCGCGCTCGGCCAATGACAGCGCCCGGCGCCCAATATTGAAGGCTTGCGAAGTTCGGCCGCGGCGCCTCGAACGAGTGCGGCTCATGGCGCCTAATCATCGAAGTCAGAACTTCCGTGGCTGATGATTGGCGTAAGCGGGAAAAATTAGGTTTTTGAATGATTAATGGGCCAGGCCTGAAGGAAAACCTTAATGTCGGTTTGGAGGCTATAAAAAGAGAACCCTAGGTCAGAATTAAGAGTTCTCTTCTTGCCAATAACACAACACATCTTGGAGTTCAAGATTAGAGACCATTCTTTAGTAATTTCTTTTCTTTCTTTTACTTTATTTTCAGTTTTATGTTGGATATTGAATTAGTTCTTGTCATGTGTATGGCTAGGAACTAATTCTAATATAGGGCTTTCCATGTCAATTCACTTGAACCTTATTTTATGAATTAATGCATGTGTATGGTTGTTCTTCTTATTGTTGAGATTTATCCAATAAATGATTTGATTGCTTGGTAATTACTTGATCATTAATTATCACTACTTATATGATTTCTAACCGAAATCCGAAAGGGGAGGTTGTGACTATGCTGTAGTTGGGTAGACATAGGTCGAATTGGGGATGAAAATACCTCAATTACTTGTGTAGCATTAATAGGTTTTTGTTCTTAATCCTCCTATAGAGTCATCCTTATCACCGAAAGGTAAAAAGGAGTTGTACTGGGGTTGAGTGTTTATATAACCTTAACAGGAGTATAAAACGAATTAGTAAACCTGCTATCTCCAAAAGAAGAAGAACCATAGTTAATTGCATTAATAAGTAATATAAGTGGATAGTTGAGGAGATTTGGAAGCCCTATTTCCATCATCACTGAAGTAAACAACATAGTTAATTAGTCTTTATAATTATTAGTTATAATCAACAACTCAAATATCGGTCACCAAATAGATAACAAAGAATAGAAGTTGGTACTTGAGCACTAATCCCTGAGGACGATAACTCGGTCTTCAAAGACTATATTACTTGACTCGACAACGTGCACTTGCGTTAAAGTGTGTGCATAAATCGCGCATCAATAACCGAGAATCGGATATGTAAGGAAATAAACTGTGTGATATCTATTGCATCGAATTGCATCATAAGATTGAATAGTTCAAGACATCACATTCACTAATCAACCAGTAATCCCGATAGATATTCACTAAGAAATATTCAAGGTCAATAGCCATCTTTTCTGATGCAGTGATGTTCCGCGCGCAAACTCTCTAGTGTCTGCATTAGAGTTTAGGTTTAGAGTCAAGCATTCTGATTTCCTGTGTGACAATTTCATTCATGTGGGGGATTGTAGGAAATTGGGCTTGGGATGGCCATCCAAGTCCATATCCAATTGAATGGAAATCGTGTTATGTTGAAAACAATTGCACCATTCAAACCAAGTGATTGTTAGTAACAGTCACACCTTTTGAATTAGTAATGGTTGGGAACAGTTACGAAATTCTAACTGTCACCAAAGGTATTGTTTCAACCTATATATAAACTCTTCATCCTGTTGAGTTTATACACAGAAATTTTGGTATGTGAGATTTTAAGAGTCTGTAAAAGTGAGTTTGTGCTACATCAATTTGCGTTCGTTTTTGGCGTTCATCGAAGTGTTGTTCAAGAACACCAAAGGTATTGTTGAATTCTGAAGACATATGTCATAACCTGTATCAGTATCTAGGACATGACATTAAATGTCTTAAGTAAAGAGATTAATCGCATCAATACACAATCGTTTGTTTATTTAAATTATTCTTCTTTAATTTTTTTTAAAGATCTTCTTTACAAAGTGAATTTTTTGTGTGTTTACTAAATCAACGATTTGGTAATAGAGATAATACGCTTTGCATCGTATTTGTGAGTCGGTAACAAAAATTTCAACACTAATACATATATTCCTATTCACATTCTATTTCGCATAAATACTACATAAATTCTCATATAATTTAATGGAGGTATTATATTATTTAATACCGCTAACAAGATGTTGCATTAGTTATGCATTGATTTTTTTCTTATACGACCAACCAAATATATCATCATACACGCAAAAAATTTATTCCAGGATTCATTATTCTGAATCATCAACATAACAACTCCTAATAGGTTTAACTATAATGACAATGTACCCGCAATGAAATTAAGTGTACAGAAGATGAAGAATATGACCGCGAGTTCGATCCCCTGCATAAACCTTTCTGGTTGAGCATCGCGCACAAACCATGGCTTACTGGCCGACGTGGTTTGCGGCTACTGCGTCGGTCGGGGTTTACTCACTTGCGACTGAAAGAAAGAATGGCCATGTTCCTTCAAAAAAAAAAACTATAATGACAATGTAAAAATGTTTATAGTACTACATACACATGTATATATAAATATTAGGCATAATATATACATATTAGGCATATGTATATATATTAAATTTAAATCCATTAAAATTTTCATAAACTTTGGATCTCTGGTATCCCTATTTGGTGGGAGATAGAGAAAGCTTTGGACTGTTCTTAATGGGAGTAATATAATTTGCATAAATCCATCGTGTCTTGGCTGGAATTTACCAACCCCCGCCTGCCCTCTCATTATCAAATATATATGTACTACTTATTTATTGTTTTTAATATAAACGAAATGAATAGGTCTAACATTTCTCCCTTGATTCTATGAAATTCTCGTCATTACATTTAAAATCTTATCGAATATATCAAGAATTGATTATTTTAGCGATTAATTAATGAAAAACATGATAGAGGTGGCTAAATTAAGAAGTTAAGGGCCACATCTTGTTATAGTAACAACCAAGAAGCTAAACTTGATCTAGGAAAAGAAATGGCAAGTGGGGGAATGAATTTTTTTAATGCAACTTGAGATTATATCAAGAAATGTCCAAATCAACATATTAATTTGATCTAAGCTTATTGCTCTATTCTTTGAAAATTAATGGAGAACATTTGAATATTCCTTAAAAAATAAAAAATAAAACAAGACAAAAATGCTATTGAAATTGTGAAAGTCGAGATTGTTAAGAGTCTCACATCCGATATGGAATGAGAACATGGACTCTTTATATGAACTTGAATAATCATCTCCTCATAAGCTAACTTTTGGAGTTGAGTTAGGTATAAGATCCATTCTTTACCGAGATATTTAGAGAAAAAAAAGTATAGAGATACATGGGCGATTGGGATAAGAGTGTTGAAGGTGAGATACAAGTTGTCTTTGATAAAGCCTGCACATTTATATGTCAACTTATATCTACACCAATATAAATATAAAAGTAGGAAGGTCAAAAGCAACAAGCTGAAAGATTAAAATGTCTAAAAAAAATTGAACACTCTTTACCGGCCTTCGATCAAATCCTAGTCCTACAGTTTTTTTGTTTTTTGTTTTTGTTTTTTGTATAACAATATAAAATATAACAAAATGTAAATTAAATGTTGCTTTCATTTTTTTTATTTCTTCTTCTTCATCATTTATATTACCCCCACCCCACAAACCTTACCCAAGTTCCATCTTAATTTTGTATCTTAAATTCCTATCCTCCAAACTATAATCAACATAAGTTAAAAGTTATATTCCTAACAAGTTAATTAAAATATATTTACTTAATCATGTTACGAGGTAATTATAGAAAATGAGTATTAATTGGTACTGATAAGAATGGTAACTTATATACTTCATAGGGGTTATTCACATACTAATTATACATAAATTAGTAATAGTATAGGGATTATTATAAAATAATGAGGAGACTGAAGTGCTTCTTTTAAAATGACATTTTTGTCTTTAAATAGTTTAATCCCTGCATCATTAATATATATACATCATTAAAAAACTGAAATTAGTTGCGAACTTCGTCGCTAACAAAAAATTGAAATTAGTTGTGAACTTCATCGCTAACAAAATTTAGTGATGAACTATTTTTAATCTGTCGCTAAATAAGATTAGTGACGAATTTTGTTTAGCTATAAAATTTGTCCGTTGCTAATTTTTTATTTTTTTAGAAGTGCATATTTTTATCTCACATTCTATCCCCCATAATATAATAGGAGTATGTAGAAGATTAAGTAAGAAGGGTATATTAGTCATTACACACAAGTAGTTAGTTGGGACTTTTAATTATAGGTGACAAATAGGTTTTAAAATTGAGTTGGGGTAACTCTAGTTTTTTTAATTGAGTATGGGTGATAAACTTTGGATTAGTGATTAAAGAGTTTTGACTCACCCCAAAGTTATATTTTTAACACTTTGACCCCAAGCTTTATTTTTTACACTTTGTCCCCAAGTTTTATTTTTAACATTTTGACCCAATCCATATAAACCCTAGATAGCCAAAAAAACGCGCCAAATTTTCTGTTTGCCTGCGCTTTTCCACCATTTATGACTCTTCATTTTGCTTTGTTTCTTCTTCTTCTTCTTCGCTTCTTCTTATCTTTCTTTGCTCGTTTCTTCTTCGCCTTCTTGTTGGATTTTTCTCAAGAAAGAAAAAAACAAGACCACCTGATTTTACAACTTTTTGACTGGATTTCATTCGTGTAGCACTGAGAATTACTTCATAACTCTTTCCATTGTTCTGTTTTCTTCTTCTTCGTCCGCCATTGTTGCTCAAGAAAGAAAAAAATGTGACCACCCGATTTTGCAATTTTTGACTGGATTTTGTTGGTGTAGCACTGACAATTACTTCATAAGTGTTTTTCGCTCATTTGGTAAGTACAACAATGTTGTTTTATTTCAATTTTTCACCTGAGTATAAATCTACCCAGGTGTTGCACTTGTTGCAACAACTCAACGATCTGTTGGAGTCAGCTTCAGTTGTCTGTTGCAACAGATGAGTCAGTTGTTGCAACAGATGAGTCAGTTGTTGCAACACGTTTGTGATCTGTTGCAACAGATCACAAACTTGTTGCAACTTCTTCAACAGCTTCAACAGATTGTAAACTTATTACAGCAGATTTATCATTTGTTGGACATTTTCCAACAGATGGGTAACTTGTTGCAGCAGGTATCTCATCTGTTGGAAATTTCCAATAGATGAGTAACTTTTTGCAGCAGGTATCTCATCGTTGGAAAATTTCCAACAGATGGGTAACTTGTTGCAGCATGTATCTCATCTGTTGGAAAATTTCCAACAGATGGGTAACTTGTTGCAGCAGGTATCTCATATGTTGGAAATTGTCCAACAGATTGTCAACTTGTTGCAGCAGGTTGATCATCTGTTGGACATTTTCCAACAGATGGGTAACTTGTTGCAGCAGGTATCTAATTTCCAACAGATGGGTAACTTGTTGCATCAGATATATCATCTGTTGGAAAATTTCCAACAGATGGGTAACTTGTTGCAGCAGGTATCTCATCTGTTGAAAAATTTTCAACAGATTGTCAACTTGTTGCAGCAGGTTTATCATCTGTTGGACATTTTCCAACAGATGGATAACTTGTTGCAGCAGGTATCTCATCTGTTGGAAAATTTCCAACAGATGGGTAACTTGTTGCAGCAGGTTTATATGTTGGACATCTTCAACAGTCTGAAACATTACCCCAAAAAAACTAAAGTTGACTCCAACAGATTAGTGACTTGTTGCAATAATTTTATTACATGTTGCAACAAGTAGTCCACTTGTTATAGATTAGTATGTACTCTCATGACCAATTTTTTGTTAAACAAAATATCTTCAGGTACCTCGAACACCACTAATGGGGGACTCAATAACAATTGGGGTTGATTGCCATGGTGAATGGATCGAGAAGAACAATCGATATATTTGGTGATGGAAGTGTAGTGACACGTTAGAGACGATAGCGATGACTATCCAAAGAGATGTTATGTTCGATGATTTTGTGAACCTAATCATCACTTATTACGAATTAACTTGTGAACCAAAAGACCTTTCCATCACTTACATGCACAACTTTTTTGAAAATCAGAGGGTCTTGCCATTTAAGATAACTGATCAGGTTCGTTTGCGTGCTTATTTGAATGATGTAGCTAGGCCCATTTTAAGGGTATACGTTGTTGGAAGCCCGGTAGAGACCAACAAGATGTGTTGAATGATGAATTAGATGGGGTGGATGTGGATATTCCAGATAATGGAAGTGGGGCTGACCCGATTCCTATACCCGAAGTTGCGAGCAATACATTGGGCACTACACAATCAATACAGTCTAGTCATGTTCAAGATGATGAAACAGGTTTTTATAAAGGAATGTCATTCAAGAACAAGGAAGAACCATCCACTTGGTTGAAACTTGCTTGCTTGAAGAAAGATTTTAGAATCAAGAAGGTGATTAATTCGCGTACTGTGTATTGCTTCAGATGTATACATCCGGAGTGCAAGTGGTGGCTGAGGGTTGTGAAGCTTTTAAGTTCTGACATATTTTGTATTAGAACCTACATAAAGCATCACACATGTGGTTCTGAGCACATTACGAGCCATAATCCACACGCTACTGCGAAAGTCATTGGTGAATACTTCAAAGATAAGTTTCCTTACGGTAAAGGCCCATCTACAAAAGATATGAGTCAATCAATCCGTACAGATTTGGGTTGTAAGGTAAGTTATTGGAAGGTCTGGAAGGGCATGGAGATTGCAAAGGCTTTGACAAGGGGGGGGACACATGAGCACGGGTATGCGGTGCTTGATGCGTACCGTTATATGCTTCGTTATGCAAATCCAGGAGGTAAGACGGCATTGAAGGTTGATGAAAATGGGAAGTTCAAGTACTTTTTTGTAGTCTATAAGGCTTGGATGCTTGGTTTTGCGCAAATGAAAAAAGTCATAGCTGTCGATGGGACATTCTTGAGGAGCAAGTACGAAGGAGTGTTGTTGTCAGCAGTTGCACAAGATGCGGAGAATCATATTTTTCCAGTGGCATTTTGTGTAGTGGACAAAGAGTGTGATGCTTCGTACAAATATTTTTTTGAACAAATGAGAAGCTATATAGAGGATACCCCTATGTTGTGCATAATTTCTGATAGACATCCAAGTATCAAAAAGGCGGTTTCAATTGTCTTCCCTACATGTCATTATGGTTTTTGCATGAGGCACCTAGGGAAAAATCTGAGAACCACCTTTCACAATGGGGCGGTCGTATCTCAATTTTATAAAGCAGCAAAAACGTACAATATTGATGTCTTCTGATGCGCGTAATATGCACACACTTTTAAACGCAAGTGCACGTTATCGTATCAAGTAGTATAGTCTTAGATAAGACCGAATATCGTCCTCTGGGATTAGGGTTCAAGTACCAATTGTCTATTTTCTAGTATCTATTTGGTGAATTAATGAGTGATTGGTTGTTTATGACTAAGAATTATAAAAGCTAATTAAATATAAAGATTTAATTCAGATGTGATGAGAATAGGGCTTCTATGTATCCTTACTATCCGCTTATGTTACTTACTAATGCATTACTTATGGTGTTCTTCTTTTGGAGAAAGCAGGTTTACGAAATCGTTTTATACTCCCGTTAGGTTATATAAACACTCAACCCGCATTGTTCCTTACCTAACTTTCACGATAAGGGTAACTCTATGGGAGGATTAAGCACAAAACCTAGTTGGCCGTCACGCAATGCGCAAAATTAGGGTTGTTAAGCCTCTCATCAACGCTTACAAATCTAATTGAGGTATTTTCATCCCCAATTCAAGACCGTCTACCCAACTTACAAAGATATTCACAATCCCTCCTTTTCAGAATCTGATTAGAAATCATATAGTGATAACTAGTTGTCAATTAGCTACCAAGAATTCAACTCAATTATTGGATAGATCTCTCAATAAGAATAATAACCATAAGCATGCATTACTTTATAACATAAGGTTCAATAATTCAACATAGAAAGCCCTATAAGAGAATTAGTTCCTAGCCATGAATATGACAAGAACTAATTCAAAGTTCATCATGCAAAAACTGAATTAAAGAAAAGAAAAAGAAAAGAAATTACTAATGTTTAGGTCTCCAATCTCCTAGGCAAGAAAACCTTGTGTTTGGCAAGAAAGGGAACCCCTGAAAAACTCCCTAGGGTTCTCCTTTTATAGGTTTAAAACGTCTCCCCTCTTTTCCCTGCGCAGTTCGCCCAAAATCCGTCAAAGACTAATTTTTCGCGTCGCGCGCGCCTGCGAGATGGCGCGCGCTAAAGTTCTATGTCGCCGGGTGTTTTGGCGCGCGACCACGATATCTGGCTGCGAGGCGCGCGGCTGCAACTCCCGTGGCTTCTGATGTTTAGCGCGCGGCCCATTCGTCTCGAGGCGCGGCTGAATCTTCTGCAGCCTTCTCAATAATAGCGCCGCGCCCCGCTTCGATGCAGGAGGCCGCCAGCGCAGTCCGATTTCACCTCGTTTGCCACTTTCTCCGTTTTACTCTAGTACTCCTCTTTTCACTCTTTTCGCTCCGTTTCCGCCATATGGCCACTTTAGCCACTTTGACTCCAAAGAAAGAAAATCTATCCTCATACGACACTTTGTATGTACAAAACGGGACAAAAGACTAACTAGACTGACTCAAAAGGTGTATATAAAATGCCCCGATCAAATACCCCCAAACTTAACCTTTGCTCGCCCTCGAGCAAAGATATAAAGAAATACACTAAAAGACTCAAAAGAATGAAAAATAAAGGACTCTCTGTCATTAATCACTTTTGCTGCATAAATGTTAACTAGAAAAAACATGAAGGTTAGCAGAATAATACGCAGGAACATATAGCATGAAATTTTCAGCACACTAAACACATGAAGCTAAATATTTCGCAAACTCATATTCATCATGCTTAATGGAAGTCAATATACTAAATCATGCATATAAATTCAAGAATTCCTATGGCATGCTTACTTGCTATTCTCCACTAATTCTGGATATGCATAAAAGAGATCTTCAGGACTTTGAGGGTTGTAATGTAGGCTTAGGTAGGAGTTGGTAAAGATATGCATTTAGACTCATTTTTCCGCACTGAAGCTCTTTGGCTTTTCAATTTTCCCTTTTCTTTTGACTCTTTCCTTCACTTCAATCTCTTTTGTTTTGGGAGAGTGAAGTGTATTATACAAATAGGCACCCCAAACTTAGGCTTTGCCTCTTTCTTACTTTTCCATTAGGGTGCCTCAAACTTGTTCACTCTTTTTGTTTCTTCTTTTAACACAATGTACTCCACTATTTCATATTTTCACTTATGGCACAATTTTGTGGGAATATGGGGTGTCAAGAAGAAGTTTCAAATTTAGGCTCAATAGGTGACTAGGGATATTTTTAAAGTACGGGATAGAAAAGAATGGTAAGAATTGGCTATCAAAGAAATGCGAGTCATCTCCTAACATGCATATCCTAACTATTTCGCCTCAAATAGCAAGCACTCATAACACATAAGCATTTATCATTTAGCATGCATAACTTAAGCAAGAAACTCCAAATAGACAGATTATGTGAACTTTTGGCATATCTAACCTAAGTGTTTAGATAGTTGCTTCAATTCCTTTACATTATTCCACCTTACTTCATTAGGTGTTTCTAGCAACTACAGCATACATGATCTTTGTCAGGCAATTATGACTCAAAAGAAAAATTTTGGTGACTCAAAATAAACATGAAACAAATAAAAAGACTTAAATAAAACATAACATGACACACAAATAAAACTAAAACACAAAAACACACCCCCAAACTTAAATCACACATTGCCTCAATGTGTGTAGACTCAAAGACAGTAAAAGAAAACGACACTTACAAACTTTGGCTAAAATGGTGGTGGTGGCGGTGGATAATGCATCGACCATTGGTTCAACACGGCACTCGGCTCGTCGTTTTGTTGCCTTGTTTCTTCATCCTTGTACTCATCGCTTGCAAGTCTGCATCATCTCCTTCCGGTGTTGGTACAATTGCCCTATTGTGGGCTCTGAAGGTTCTGCTCTTGTGGTTGGCCGGTGGCTAGGTCCTGCCTCATATTGAGCCCCTATTTCAGGCTCATCTTCATCCATGGTTGCCTCTGCTGCTGTTGTTGCTGCTGCGGGTTGTACTCTTCGTCTGGCTGCTGGGGGGCTAGGGTCTGGAAAAGAGTGCACTATCCCATAGGACACCGGCAGTTGGTTTCTTTCATGAGTATCTGTGGGTAGTTGTGGGACTGCACTCATGTGGCATAGACTGGTAATAAGTGAACCGTGTCCCAATCCACCTGTTGTCACCAACCTGATTTCTTCGATGCTCGCACTATCTCTTTTCCCACATCAATTATCGCCTCATAATTCCATAAATCAACTTAATCGCCTTTCCGCACTCGTGAAGTGCGTAGATGGAATCACGCGGCATCGACGAAATACGCCAAGCCTTGGCGCTTTGTTGAATCGCTTTCTCAGTGCTCTAGATCCATTCCTTCCGATCTCAAAAGCAGCCCCAGGGTAGCTCACTGTGTCTGCAATATTATTCCAGTCAATGTTGTTGCTGCTCCTAGACCATGTTCTAAAATGGTTCCAATCGCTACTTTCTTCAACATCAATCGCTTTTAGCGTTGTATTTATTTTCGCAATCACAGCATATAATTTCCCTTACAAAGCACCCCCTTCGCCTTCTCCGAAAGTTTGCATAACATTCCCGCACCATTGTTGTATTCACTGGTGTTATCTTCTCCGGATTGACAAATCTCTTCCACCCCCTTAGCTCAATCATCGCCCGGATGGGCTCATAAACGTCTTCATCCCCATAGGATCCCCTTTGGTAATCCATTCCCCTTTCTGGAATTACGGGTCTAGTATCAAGTCTTTTGTATCTTTGGTAGGCCTGGTAACTCACGAACCTATTTTCATCGTATTGGGGTGTTGGGGTGGATGTGGAGCCTCTTCTCTTCCCGTGGCCATGGTTAAAAAGCTTTGGAGCTTTTAACTTAGTGGCACAACGTCTCTACACACTCAACAACTAGCGTAAAAACAACACCCCCAAACTTCAATCTTTCTACTCAATACCCACAACCTTCTTTTCTACTCCTTTCTCCAACTTCACAATCACTTTTCAGCCTCCGAACTACTCCAACTACAATACTTCTCCAAACTACTACCTCCTATGACTTTAGTAAAAGGATTCAAGAACAAGGATAAGGATTACCTTTTGATGAGAAGATTCAAGCTTGTTCTTGTTTCAATTGGTGGGTTGAGGCTATGGAATGGAGCTTTGTTGTTTGAGATAGTTGGGGGGGTTTGGGAATTTAAGAGTTTAGGTTGTGGTTGGGGTGGATTTGTGGAGGATTTGTGGTGGAGTTTCAAATTTCGTGGGTTTTGGAGAGGAGGTTAGGTTTTGAAGTTGGAATTGGGAAAGATCTGATTTTTGGGCGCTTTAAGTTCGATTTTCCGCCGCCGCTGCCTCGCTTTTGGAGCGGCGCCTAATCATCTGCGCTCGCCGGGATTTTCGCGCGCGGCCTGCTCTGGCGCGCGGCTAAACTTCGCCAACTTCGAATTCTACCGCGGCCTCGCTCGCAGGCCGCGGCTCTTAAACTTCCGAAATCTGCTTTTCTTGATTTATTTCGTCCCGGTTTAATTTCTTGTACTACAATCACAAAACAACAAGATCCAATACCGCGAGACTGTTCTTAGACAAACTAAAATAAAATAACGATGTAAATTAAAATAACATAATTAAAAGACGTTGGGTTGCCTCCCAACAAAGCGTCTTTAACGTCTTTTAGCGGACGCAGTTCCTTAGACTTACTAGCCCCGGGTGGATTAAGTCCCCAACTAATCCATTTCCGCCACATTTGGCGTTTCCTTTTCTCCTTTTCTTTTAGCATTATCTGTAGTGGAGTTCCTAACAATTACCTCATTTAGTCATCTCAAAGAAACCATGCTTGCTTTCTGGGCTCATCATTCTTTGGTTGCATTGCAATGGCTCGCATGGGGTTTGGTGGTGTTGATTGCAAAACACCCACTTACGCTTGGCTCAATGACGTGTTTAAAGACTTTAAACACCATCTCTTCGTTCTCCACTCTTAGCGTTAGCTCTCCTCTTCAACGCCAATCAAGGCTCTACCTGCTAGGAATGGCCTCCCAATATGATCGGATTTCGCATCTTCTTCCATATCCGTAATGAGAAGCCCGCAGAAAGAAAAATTTTCCTACCTTCACAATCACATCCTCGATCTTCCTCATGGATGAACCACCGTCCCGCTCGGCTAGTCAGACTCACAGCGGTGGTGGCTTCTCCTAACTCCAATCTTTGAAAACCGATAGGGCATCAAATTTATACTCGCCCAAATCACACAAGGCTCTGTTGCAAGTCACCCCGCCCATCGTGCATGGTAGTGTAAAGCTTCCAGGTCCTTTAGCTTTGGTGGCAATTTCTTTTGTAAGATAGCACTACACTCTTCTCGTTAGTGCTACTATCTCATATTCGCCGCTTTCCTCTTTTTCCCAAGATTTCTTTCATGAACTTGAAATAAGATGGCATCTGCTCCAAAGCCTCTATAAACGGTATGTTGATGTGCAACTTCCGAATACCTCCAAGAATTTGGAAAATTGTTTATCGACCGCCTTCCTTTGTAATCTCGGGAAAGGAATCTTTTTGTATACTCCTTCTCCGAGTTTTCTATCACCGGGCTAGGTTCACCACCTTATCTTTTCTAACTCGCTCTCTCAACTATCGGGCCGGCCGTTGCTCCAATTGTTTTCCACTTCTCAACCGCATCGCTTACATTGCTCCCCTGATTTACCTCGCATTGCTCGCAATGTCCCTCGTGGCTCGATGTTTGCCTCGCTTTGCTAGCCGCCCTACCGTGTTTCCAAGTTTCAACGAGGATCTAGATTCTCGTTATAAACCGCGTCGGGCGCTGCGTGCGTCGCCATGGCCGCTAAGCTCATCCGGTTTTTCTTGCCGACACGTGCATTGAGCCGCTGAGGCCGGGGCTTGAGTGAAGCGGTCATGATTCGCATCGCCGTTCTGCATCGCCCCTATACCGATTCTCGCCGCTCGATATTGGTTTTGTTGGCCTCGTACGATTTTGCCGCCCCGTACTGATTTTGCCGCCCCGATCTCCTCCACGAGAAGTTTGGGTGATTCCTCCACCGATTATAAGTGTTTGAGTAGGGTTGTTCTGTTGCCTTCCGTAGTTACCTACCGCTGACACTCGCCGCTCCATTGGGATGTTGTTGGGATCCACAAGGAAACCTATCAAATGTATGGGCCGCCACATATCTCACGCTTTTTCTAGCGACAAAGATTCACCGACACAAGATGTTGTCGCAATTGTTTCGCTAGAAGAGCCACTTGTGCGCTCAAAGCAAAGAATAGCATCTACTTCATGGACCACGCTTCTTCTCCCACCGGTTGCCTCTCTTCAGTGATATGGTTGTTAGTGGCCATATCTTCTAATAACTCGTGGCCGCGGGTCTTTTCCTCATGAATGCCCCACCGCACGCATCTATGATGGTTCTCGTTGTATCGCCACCGTTGTAGAAAATATGAACCAAGTTCCACAACTCAATGCAATGGTGTGGACACTTCCTCCAGATCCTCGAATCTCTCCCATGCTTCATATAAGGACTTCCATCACTGATAGAAGTTGTTCAACTCCTCTTAATTTTGCCGCTTTGCTACGGTGGAAAGAACTTGGCTAGGAATTTCGTGCCACCGTGCCATGTAAATATCGAATCACCGGGCAGGAATTCAACCATACTTTTGCTCTATCCCCGAGTGAGAAGCGGAAAGAGCCTCAACTGACGGCATCATCGCAACGCCGTTATATTCGAAAGTGGCACATAGCTCCAAGAAATTTGCTATGCGTATACGTGGATCCTCCATGGCGCCTCCGAATCGCATCAGGCCGCACCATGCTCGTAATCGCCGGTTTTATCTCGAAATTGTTGGCTCCTATTGTAGGAGCCTAATGCAAGTCTGGCTCCATTCACTCTTGGTAGCACATAATCTCCTGCACTTCTTTCTCGGCCGATTCGAACCCCGCCCTCCATATCTATCGCACTTGCCGAGGATCTCCGGTTAAGTTGATTTTCACCTAACCCTTCTCTCATCCCGTTATTGTTGGGAGCACCGCCCATTTCTATCAACGTTGCAATTACCGATTCTTTCTGCTCGCTTGCGTGCTTTCTCAATTTCCGGATGAAGGAACAAGAGTGTCGCCTCCTCTTCTCCTTCGCATAAACCGATATCCCGAGAAAGATCAAAACAAACAAAGAATCACTAAGACTCGAATTTTCGTAAAAACTAAAAATAAATAATAAAAAAAAAAATGAAAAATTAAATCCAAATTAGAAATTAAAAATAGAAAATTTGATATTGAACTATTGCCTAGTCCCCGGCAACGGCGCCAAAAACTTGATGCGCGTAATATGCACACACTTTTAAACGCAAGTGCACGTTATCGTATCAAGTAGTATAGTCTTAGATAAGACCGAATATCGCCCTTCCGGGATTAGGGTTCAAGTACCAATTGTCTATTTTCTAGTATCTATTTGGTGAATTAATGAGTGATTGGTTGTTTATGACTAGGAATTATAAAAGCTAATTAAATATAAAGATTTAATTCAGATGTGATGAGAATAGGGCTTCTATGTATCCTTACTATCCGCTTATGTTACTTACTAATGCATTACTTATGGTGTTCTTCTTTTGGAGAAAGGTTTATTAAATCGCTTTATACTCCCGTTAGGGTTATATAAACACTCAACCCCAGATTGTTCCTTACCTAACTTTCACGATAAGTAACTCTATAGGAGGATTAAGCACAAAACCTAGTTGACCGTCACGCACAATGCGCAAAATTAGGGTTGTTAAGCCTCTCATCAACGCTTACAAATCTAATTGAGGTATTTTCATCCCCAATTCAAGACCGTCTACCCAACTTACAAGATATTCACAATCCTCATTTTCGTAACTGATTAGAAATCATATAGTGATAACTAGTTGTCAATTAGCTACCAAGAATTCAACTCAATTATTGGATAGATCTCTCAATAAGAATAATAACCATAAGCATGCATTACTTTATAACATAAGGTTCAATAATTCAACATAGAAAGCTTATAAGAGAATTAGTTCCTAGCCATGAATATGACAAGAACTAATTCAAAGTTCATCATGCAAAACCGAATTAAAGAAAAGAAAAAGAAAAGAAATTACTAATGTTTAGGTCTCCAATCTCCTAGGCAATAAAACCTTGTGTTTGGCAAGAAAGGAACTCGAAAAACTCCCTGTGGTTCTCCTTTATAGGTTTAAAACGCCTCTCTCTTTCCTCGCAGTTCGCCCAAAAATCCGTCAAAAGACCTAATTTTTCGCCACGCCGCGTTCGCAGATGGCAGCGCGCCTAAAGTTCTGTAATACTGTGTTTTGGCGCCGCGCCGATATTCGCTGTTCGAGAGCCATGCGCCGCAACTCCCGTGGCTTCTGATGTAGGCGCCGCGCCTGCTCGTCTTCGAGTAGCCGCGCTACAATCTTCGCAGCTTCTCGAATAATAGCGCCGCGCCTCGCTTCGATCGCAGGAGGCCGCGCGCAGTCCGATTTCACCGCTTGCCACTTTCTCCGCTTTCACTCTAAGACTTCTCTTTTTCCCTCTTTTCGCTCCTTTTCCGCCATTTGACCACTTTAGCCACTTTGACTCAAAAGAAAGAAAATTTATCCTAATACGACACTTTGTATGTACAAAACGGGACAAAAGACTAACTAGACTGACTCAAAAGGTGTATATAAAATACACCGATCATCTTCAATGACCATTTCAATCAAATAAGAGATTTGGTTCTGGGGCCGCCGAACATCTTGAACGTGTTGTATTCCACATATCACAAATTTGTTGCAACAGATTATGTTATTTCCATCTGTTAAATCTAATTAATTATTGGAATAGTCAAATAGTATGAGATGTGATTGTTCTGAAACACTCCATATATAGTTCATACAGAAAAAGCTATATAGTGACATATAGTGATTGATGTGAGACACTCCATACATAAAACTAATTATTAGTCATATAGTAGTATTTAATTTCTTGATTTAGATGACACTCAAGGTGTGTTTGGCAGTTGGAATCTGTTGCAACAGATGAGTTAGCTGTTGCAACAAGTTTGTGATCTATAGCAACACATGGTTCAGTTGTTGCAACTTCTTCAACAGCTGTTAGATTTATCGCAACAACTAACCAATATGTTGCAATAACTGAACCATCTGTTGCAACAAATTTACATCTTGTTGCAATAACTGAACACCTAATATATACTTAAATTACATAATGTCATAAAAAAACTCCTAATATATATTTAAATTGTTCAACATGCCAAAAAATGCAAAATTAATGAATTGTTTATCAACCCATCTTAGGGCTCCAACACCTTTTCAATGACACCTAATGCCCATCTCCATTGCATCCTCCCTACAGAGTTGTCGCTGATTAGACTTTCGGGTTTTGTCACAGTTGTGCCGGTAAGCAAAACCTCCATAAAAGTAATTGACCACGAACCACATGTACTATCAGTGACATTGCGGGGGAGATTCTGTAGCCTATTGAATCCCCACGATTCATTCAGTAACTTTGCAGACAAGTGTGCGAACATTCCACTCTGTTGCAATAACTTGGGCCACAATTCCATTACCGGCTCCATGAAACAAAAAAAATCACATTCTTCGTAGACAGGAGTGTTGCAGTCATACACATTTACCACTCCCTCTTCAATCATGAACTCGAGAGTGACAAAATGTGTGACATTAATATTCATCACTGTTAAACCCTCTTTGCACCAGCCCACGAGCCGTCTCCCGGTTAGGGTCTGACACCCCTACAATAATCGAGCATATCATCATCACACTTGAATTCAGCAAGTCTAACCATCAGAGGCACACCATTTGGAACTGTACTCTCTTTTGTCAATGTTGCGTACCTCTTGGACATGTTGTTGTAAAAGTTGAGGTCCACGATTATGTCAATGAAATCATAGTACTCAGGGAAATTGAATTGTCTCATACGCATTAGAAGCAAGACTTCATCTACATACTAAAGTAAAAGTAGTAAAACAGTTAGTAACTTGGTGCAACAGATACAACAGATTATCTACTTGTTGCAACAGCTAATTAACTTGTTGCAAACGATTATCTACTTGTTGCAACAACATACTGAATTAGATAGATATATACCAGAAAGACAGAGGCATGTATTGACTCAAACTAACACAAAATCAAACTATTTAGAGCATTCTTAGTCCCTAATAATACAATCATAACACAATGGTTTAGCGCACATGATTTAAACTAGGCAGTAGCTACACATTTATGCATAAGGAGAGGAGTATGTTGATGTATTAATAAAATATGAACATGTAAATGATCCATTTTGATATGCAGTAGTATAGTTCAAGAAAATCGGTCTAAAAGACCACATTTGAGGCATATGAGAATGTCCCAACCATGTTATATCATACAGAAAATCTAAGATATCATTTGCTAACTTGTTAGGTCCCAAACACATCCACACATACAAGGGACGATTCATATTCATGGAAAAGGCAGACATGGAGGAGTATAAACATGTGTTGGGATAGCATACTTTATGTGGACAAACTGACAGGCAGATTGTTCAACAGGTGTTTTAGGCACACATACAACTAATAGGGCTATAAGAGTTTTGAGTTCAAATTACATGTTAGACAATTTACTTTCCCAAGTCAACTTTAATACAAATTATATCCTAAACACTTATCACATGATTAGTATATCTGAGTTGATCAGATAGTATAGATAGATAGCGAACCACAATTTTAGCCCAAACTAGTAGAAGGCATTGACTGAGACATAACTTAGGCCTCTTGACAGGGAATTATAACTGGAGATCGACTATCTAGATGTTTACATTCCCAACATAACATTTTAGACAAGGAAGCAAATAACAAGAAGAGCATTGAAATATTCGATAATCATTGATCAAGAACTGAAAGGTAAAGCAAACAATCACATGTATTCCTCATTTTAATGATGTAACTGACCATATGGACATCCATAAACTATCCAGTTAAATATGAATCTCAACCAACCTATATCAGCCCAAATATTCTGGTTTTAAGCCCATTGGAACACATTGTTCATAATGAAAAGAAAAATAAGACTAAACAAGGCTAATATTGTACATGTTTTAATTCACTTCTAGGTCATTTGAGTGGTTTACTTAGGCTGAACAGATCTTGCACTAAACAACACAACTTTACAAAACATATTAAGTATCATTTTTATTTATAACCAAATTCATACCAGGCTTAACGGGGCTTAGATTAACAGCACAACATATTTAACTACACAAGCCATACAGTCATGCATTGAACTAGCTTAAACTGATATCAATTGGGTACGACATAACTTTCTCAATTCATATTTAACCAAAATCAGAACCTACATTAGCAGGTTAACCACTAAACAAACTATATAGGATTAAATAGACAGACAAAACATGATGAATATTTACCTAAGCACACAAATAACCGCTAATCTTAACTAAGCATACTTAATTAATAGCATAAAACATAATGTAACTAAACAGAAAACCACAAGAAAATAGGTTTACCTTCTCCAGGCAGCGAACCGAGGCACCGTCTCGACTCGTCGATTCCCGCTCAGAGAATTGTTTTTGTTTATGTGATAGTGAGATTTAAGGATTTTGTGGCTTCTTTGGATTCGAAATTTGAGAGTAAACAAGAAGGGCTTTCTTTCGGCTTTTTGCAACGATTTAAAAATAGTGAAAATCTGGTTATTTTGTTCTTGGTTCTCCCCCCTTACAAAGGAAAAAAGTTCGATGCCTTTACACAACCCAAAAGGGTTGTATTTATAGTTGGGATTTGAGGGTTCCAACAGCCACAATTCAAAATTCAAATTCAAAGAATAGGAATGAAAAGTGACGGGACACGTTGGATCAAAAGAAGATGAAATGGGTCCAAGTTTACCTTTTTCGTAACGATTTGAAGGTTAAGAGTCATTGGGATGCGGTATTGCCATTACCTATTGGTTTAAGGACGAAATGGGCTTGAGACTGAAGGATATCAACGTTGTTCACTCGAGGCAAGCTTCTGTTGAGTTCCCAAGCTCTGTACAATTCGGACAAAGAAAAATGGGAAAAGGCTGGGCGATGGTATCTGTGATGGTATGGGCGATGGGTTCTAGGTATGGGACGTATGGGTTCGGAGGTGTCAGGTGAAGGGTGATGGGTAAGGTCTGATTTTGGAGTTTCTGGTTCGATTTTGGTTGGGGTTTCGTTTGGTTGAGATGGAACGAAGGGACATCAATGGAAAAATCCATGGAGTTCTGGTTTGGAGTTTGGACGAGGTTGATGGAGTGATAAAAGATTCTGGGCCGGGTCATAAGGATTGGGCTGAGGGGTGTTGGACAATGGGGGGAGATTAATTAGTCCCATTAACTAATTCAATTCTCCAATTAACTAAAATATAATTCTTCGTCCTAATTCATTTCAAAAGTGCACACACACACATAAATTATGGTGCGAGTGATTAAGTAAAATATAATATATATGAAAAAATGATTATGTTGTAATTGGTAAAAAAAATGTTAAAATTACCGATTTTTGGAGAATTTTAAGACTGAGAAACATAATGAAATTAATTTAAGATAAAAGGATGTCCTGAGCAAATAATCGGTAAAGAGGGGACAAAATTGGGTGTCAACACATGTAAAGTTGCAGGTATTGATAGTGCTTGTCTAGCTAAAATAGTTCAATGGATTATATGACATTGGGGCAACGATGTCTACTATAAATCTGCTAGATAAGTCATCTATCACTAGAACTAAAAATCCATAACATGTGTACTTACCAAATAGGGATATATCTCTTGTTACTCATACTGGATCAAGCTCAATTTCACCTAGAAGCACTCTATAATATGTGTTCTAATTGCGATAGTTTAAGTATAATTTAATGTATGTTTCTAAGGCTACAAGTGAGTTAAAATGTACATCTTTATTTTATCCTATTTTTTTGTATATTTTAGAATCTCTCAAGTGGGAAGGTGAATGATATTGATAGACAAAGGATGGGCTATATCTACTTAATCAATCACCTGAGGATCATTCTCATTATGTATTTCTAGCTGCTAAAACAAATCAGAATTGTATTATTACATAAATAAATCTATGTCATATGAGATTTGGACATGTATTTTCATCAGTTTTACACAAATTACTACCTAGTACAAAAGATAGTATAACTGAGATAGTGAATAAATGTACAATCTTGTCCCTGTATAAAACAGACTAGAGCTCATTTTTCTGCAAGTAGTATAAAGAGTGTTGAGTGCTTTGATATTATACACATGGATGTTTGAGGTCCTTATAAAATTTCTACTATTGATAGTTTCAAATATTTCTTAACACTAATTGATGATTATATTAGAATTACTTGGATTTATTTGTTGAATTTGAAATCTGATGTGTTTATGATACTATGGTATTCTTTTGCCTTTGTAAAGACTAAGTTTAATAAAATTAAAAAATCTGCAGAATTGATAATGGTGCAAAATTTATAAATAACTTATGTAGCACAATGTTAAAAAATAATTGTATCATTCGTCAAAGATCTTGTACATATGGCCCTCAGCAGAATGGTGTGGCTGAGAGGAAGCACATACACATCTTAGAGATTAAAAAGTTCTAAGACTACAAGTTAATATCCCATTAAAATTTTGGGATTATTGTGTGCAAACAGAAGTTTATATTATAAATAGAATGTCCTCTTTTGTAATAAGCATATCACCTTATGAAAAATTTCACGAAAGAAACCTTCTTGAAGTCATTTTAGAGTCCTATGATGCTTATGTCATGCAAAAATTATTAACCAAACTGACAAACTGCAAACTAGGACTAGGACTGTTGTACTTATGGGATACTCTAAAGTTAAAAAAAGGATACATATTATTGATTTGCACAATCACTCATTCTTTGTTTATATAGATGTAATGTTCATAGAGACAATATTTTCTTTTAAGGAGAAAATAACAAATCTTCATATATTCAAACATGTTGATGTCTCATATTATGATGAACATGCATATACAGTTACTACTGATACTAGTGTTGATATGTCTTCTATAGAAACAAATCAAAATCGAATGTCAAGTGACAATACACTTCAAGTATAACTATATCAGATCATGGACATACTCAAGAGCAGGAATAAGATCAACATATCTCATATCAACTGGATTAACATATCTCAGATCAACTTGATCAGCTGAATAAGTGATAAGTTCTTCGATATAAGCACCTATTTCAAATATATCAAGGACTACATTTCATACTAGAACATCAACAAGAGGCAAATAACCTCCAATATGAATGAATTGTTTTGTATCATTGAGTAATATTCATCAGGATACTCCTTTTGCAATCTCAAACTACATTTCATATTACAGATTATCTCCTAAATATCAATATTACTTATATGTTTTCTCTTCCATCTCGTTACTAAAGATCCAAGGTGGGTGGAAGCAATGTAAGCTGAGATAGATGTTTTGCAAAGCAAAAATACTTGGGAAATTATCAGCTTACCAGAGGAAAATCACCAATTGAATGTAAATGGATCTATAAGTCAAGTACAAATCTTCTGGAGAAGTGGAAAGATTCAAAGCTAGGTTGATTGCAAAAGTTTATAGCCAATGAGAAGGGATTGATTATCAAGAGACCTCTCCTGTGATTAAGATGGTCACAGTCAGGACAATCATTTCCATTGCATCATCCAAATATTGGCATATTCATCAAATGAATATGTATAATGCAATTTTTTAAGGGGCCTTAATGATGAAATCTACATAGACCTTCCACAAAGTTTTGTGAGTCGGGGGAGTATAGACCAGTGTGTAGGTTCATAAAATCATTATATGGCCTGAAACAGACCCCTAGATAATGAAATGCTAAATTGACAGAAGCATTATTAAAGTTGCAGTTGGTGCAAAGCCAATATGATCACTCACTCTTTGTGAGAAAGACCGAAGAAGGGATTGTGATTATTTTGGTATATGTGGATGACATGTTGGTTATTGGTGACATCTTAAAGCTGATTGAAGAAGATAAAACATCAATACAAAAAGTGTTCAAGATGAAGGACTTGAGAGAATTAAGGTACTTTCTTGGCATTGAATTTGCTAAATCCAAAGATGATATAGTAATGCATCAAAGAAAATACTCACTAGAGTTGATATTTGAACTTGACACCAATTGATACAAATGTCAAGTTGACAGCAAAGAAGTATGATGAACATCTACGAGTCACCAAGCAGATCCATTACTAACAGATGTGTATGCATATCAAAGACTTATAGAAAAGCTATTGTACTTAACAGTCACTAGATCAGACATTGCTTTAATTATTTAGACTTTAAGTCAATACCTACAAAATTCAAAGAAATCCCACATGGAAGCAAGACTGAGAATTGTTAAACATATCAAACTTCAACCTGGTCAAGGTATTCTGATCTCAAGTAGTGGTATTCAGTCATTAAGTGCATTTTGTGATGCTGATTAGGCAGCATGTGCTCACAGTAGAAGATCAGTCTCAAAGTTCCTAATCAAACTAGGTGATTCTCTAGTTCTACAGTGACAACAGATCTGCTATACAAATAGTTGTTAACCCAGTCTATCAAGAGAGGACCAAACAGATTGAAATTAATTGTCACTTCATCAAGGAAAAAATTCAACAATGCAAGATACAAACTCAATATATATCAACAAAGGAACACCTAACTTGAAGGGGAGTGTTGAAGAAAAGAAGTTAAGTAGTTAAGGGCATATTAGTCTTTTCACCATGTCCATTAGTTAGTTATTAGAAACTAATAATTAGTTAATTAGTCTAACTGATTCCAAAAATTAATTATTAATAGTTAATTACATTGATTAGTTTAGCAGACTAATGACCATCTTAGTGTATATATATGATTGATTACTCATTTTTATCATTATCACAAGATTATGAATAATACAGCATTGCTTTGTTCTTCTGGAGCTAGTTCATCTTCTTCCTCAAATTCTCTTCTTCTAAATTCTCAATGTCAGAACTGATCATGAAGTTATGATAATCTTCATCTTTAACGTCAAAGATGTTGAATTTGATTGAATAATTTGGGAAAATATTTTGCTTGATCGAAAGAAGAATATGCTTTAACCGATATACATTTAGGCACGATCATACCTAATATAGTGAATAATTAGCTAGAACAGCGGACTGATTGCATAAAAGGGGAAATCGTCCGGTCACATTAAAATTACATTATGAGAGGTCTGTTTGATATGTAAAAACTACGATCACATTAAAAGTACATTATGAGAAGGTCTGTTTGGTATTTAAAAACTGCTAAGCAACAAGTAGGGGAATGTTGGGGTGAACAGATACACTACATTTGCCAATTGCCATGTAATGCACGTTAGTGATCTTTTCAGTGTGAACAAGTAATTATCACGATACAATCGTCTCTTGAAACTTAAATCAAATTCTTGTTTTGTCAACCATTTTCGTTGAAATAATTTTGACATCCATTATCACCGACTACTTGATTTGTCATCAAATTTATATAATTGCATTTTTCGTAACAAAAAAAAGTTATTTGGAGCTCATCCAAGAACAATAGTAAAGCCATTTTTTTTTTTGGTGTTGAAGCCAATTTCTTTAATTAGTACGATCTTCGAAAATCGAGCTACCCTCTACAGAATTAATTCTCGTGAAAAAGGGTGTGTTATGGTCTTATTGGTTGGTTAGATTTAGAAAGATTATATCAACATACATGTTGCCGTGTTGGCCATATGTAATTTCTTTCTTGATCTTTTACCAGTGACGTCAAATCTATGTTTTGGATAAAAATTACCAATAAAAGTATGGTCATTTAGTTAAAGAATTAAGTAACTATTCTAGGACAAATAAAGTATTAATGAGAATCCAGTTGATTGTAGTCGTAGTTTAGCATATTTAGTATTCAAATCAAAGCACGGATGGTGTATATAAAATTGGCAAAAGACTAACTAAAAATGACTCAAAAGGTGTATATAAAATACACCGAACAAATAACAAATCTTCATATATTCAAACATGTTGATGTCTCATATTATGATGAACCTGCATATACAATTACTACTGATACTAGTGTTGATATGTATTCTATAGAAACAGATCAAAATCCAATGTCAAGTGACAATACACTTCAAGTACCAACTATATCAGATCATGGACATACTCAAGAGCAGGAATAAGATTAACATATCTCATATCCACTGGATTAACATATCTCAGATCAACTTGAGCAGCTGAATAAGTGATAAGTTCTTCGGTATAAACACCTATTTCAAATATATCAAGGACTACATTTCATACTAGAACATCAACAAGAGGCAAATAACCTCCAATATGAATGATTTTTTTTTGTATCATTGAGTAATATTCATTAGGATACTCCTTTTGCAATCTCAAACTATATTTCATATTACATATTATCTCCTAAATATCAATATTACTTATATGTTTTCTCTTCCATCTCAGAACCTAAAAATTCATTGAAAGTTCCTAAAGATCCAATGTGGGTGGAAGCAATGTAAGCTGAGATAGATGTTTTGCAAAGCAAAAACACTTGGAAAATTATCATCTTACCAGAGGCAAATCACCAATTGAATGCAAATGGATCTATAAGTCAAGTACAAATCTTTTGGAGAAGTGGAAAGATTAAAAGCTAGGTTGATTGCAAAAGGTTATAGCCAATGAGAAGGGATTGATTATCAAGAGACCTCTCATGTGATTAAGATGGTCACAGTCAGGACAATCATTTCCATTACAGCATCCAAATATTGGCATATTCATCAAATGAATATGTATAATGTAATTTTGTAAGGGGACCTTAATGATGAGATCTACATAGACATTCCACAAGGTTTTGTGAGTCGGGGGAGTATAGAGCAGTGTGTAAGTTCACAAAATCATTATATGGCCCAAATGCACTTCAGATAATGAAATGCTAAATCGATGTAAGCATTAGTAAAGTCGCAATGGTGCAAAGCCAATATGATCACTCACTCATGAGAAAGACCGAAGAAGGAATTGTGATTATTTTGGTATATGTGGATGACATGTTGGTTATTGGTGACATCTTAAAGCTGATTGAAGAAGATAAAACATCAATACAACAAGTGTTCAAAATGAAGGACTTGAGAGAATTAAGGTACTTTCTTGGCATTGAATTTGCTAGATCCAAGGATGATATAGTAATGCATCAAAGGAAATACTCACTAGAGTTGATATTTGAACTTGACACCAATTGATACAAATGTCAAGTTGACAACAAAGAAGTATGATGAACATCTACGAGTCACCAATACTGCAGATCCATTACTAACAGATGTGTATGCATATCAAAGACTTGTAGGAAAGCTATTGTACTTAACAGTCACTAGATCAGACATTGCTTTAATTATTTAGACTTTAAGTCAATACCTACAAAATCCAAAGAAATCCCACATGAAAGCAACATTGAGAATTGTTAAACATATCAAACTTCAACCTGGTCAAGGTATTCTGATCTCAAGTAGTGGTATTCAGTCATTAAGTGCATTTTGTGATGCTGATTAGGCAGCATGTGCTCAAAGTAGAAAGATCAGTCTCAAAGTTCCTAATCAGACTAGGTGATTCTCTAGTTCTATAGTGACAGCAGATCTGCTATACAAATAGTTGTTAACCCAGTCTATCAAGAGAGGACCAAACACATTAAAATTAATTGCCACTTCATCAAGGAAAAAATTCAACAATGCAAGATACAAACTCAATATATATCAACAAAGAAACACCTAACTTGAAGGGGAGTGTTGAAGAAATGAAGTTAAGTAGTTAAGGGCATATTAGTCTTTTCACCCTGTCCGTTAGTTAGTTATTAGAAACTAACAATTAGTTAATTAGTCTAACTGATTCCAAAAATTAATTATTAATAGTTAATTACATTGATTAGTTTAGCAGACTAATGATCATCTTAGTATATATATATGATTGATTACTCATTTTTATCATTATCACAAGATTATGAATAATACAACATTGCTTTGTTCTTCTGGAGCTAGTTCATCTTCTTCCTCAAACTCTCTTCTTCTAAATTCTCAATGTCAGAACTGATCATGATGTTATGATAATCTTCATCTTTAACGTCAAAGATGTTGAATTTGATTGAATAGTTTGGGAAAATATTTTGCTTGATCAAAAGAGGAATATGCTTTAACCGATATACATTTAGGCACGATCATATTTAACATAGTGAATAATTAGCTAGAACAATGGATCGATTGCATAAAAGAGGAAATCGACCGGTGACATTAAAATTACATTATGAGAGGTCCGTTTGGTATCTAAAAACTACGGTCACATTAAAAGTACATTATGAGAAGGTCTCTTTGGTATTTAAAAACTGCTAAGCAACAAGTAGGGGAATGTTGGGGTGAACAGATACACTACATTTGCCAATTGCCATGTAATGCACGTTAGTGTGATCTTTTCTGTGTGAACAAGTAATTATCACGATACAATCGTCTCTTGAAACTTAAATCAAATTCTTGTTTTGTCAACCATTTTCGTTTAAATAATTTTGACATCCATTATCACCAACTACTTGATTTGTCACCAAATTTATATAATTGCATTTTTCGTAACAAAAAAAAAGTTATTTGGAGCTCATCCAAGAACAATAGTAAAGCCTTTAATTAGTACAATCTTCGAAAATCGAGCTACCCTCTACAGAATTAATTCTCGTGAAAAAGGGTGTGTTATGGTCTTATTGGTTGGTTAGATTTAGAAAGATTATATCAACATACATGTTGCCGTGTTGGTCCATATGTCATTTCTTTCTTGATCTTTTACCAGTGACGTCAAATCTATGTTTTGGATAAAAATTACCAATAAAAGTATGGTCATTTAGTTAAAGAATTAAGTAACTATTCTAGGCCAAATAAAGTATTAATGAGAATCCAGTTGATTGTAGTCGTAGTTTAGCATATTTAGTATTCAAATCAAAGCACGGATGGATCAGTTTAAGACTAATCTTGTTTAGCTTATCGTTCATTAATAATTACGTAATTCTTGTAAAAAAATATTGGTTACATGCAACTGGATTGAGATTGGTCGCATCAGATTAGCGACAAATTAGATTGGCGAAGCCATATGTAATGACATCTAATAAACAATAATCTTGCTTTGATGTATTTTAGGAGACATCATCATTTTAATTATTACTCCCTATCTACGTCTCTACTGTAGATATATAAGTTGACCTAATAAATGTGGTGGTTTTATCAAGGAGTATAACTTGTATAAAGTCAGCCAAATGTTAATTATTTCATGTAATTATCTATAATACGTGAAATTAATACCTTAAATAATAATTCATACAATATATTACAACAAATTAAATTGTATTAATAGCGGGTAATGACTATTATAGCCCCTCTTACTTAATCTTCTTCACTCCTCCTCAAGCTAGTTTGTACAAAGATGTTTAATAAATCTAGCTTGGAAACAAGATACTCATGTTGAACCTTGTTCAAGCTCTTTCTGAATATGTATGCATGCTATTCAATTGTATGCAGATATTCAGTTTTTATCAGACCTTGTTGGATATTTTGTCTTATGAAATGACAGTCAATATTTATGTGTTTTGTTTTTTCACAAAACACGGGATTAATTATTATTTGTATAGCAGTTTTGTTATCACTATAAATGCAAACAAGTAATTGAAGTTGTACACCCAAATTCTTGATCACACCAGTCAGCCAAGCCAATTCTAAAAATGTATTTGCTAAGTTTCTGTACTCAGCTTCTACTGAGCTTCTGAAAATTGTTGATTGCTTCTTATACTTCCATGACACTAAAATGTCTGCTAGTTTTATCATGAAGCCAGTTCCAGATTTCTTGGAGAATGAGCATGCACCCCAATCTGCATAACAATATGCAGTAACTGTATTTTTCTTGTTACTAGATAGTACAAATCCTTTACCAGGATGTGTATTTATGTACATGACAATTCTCAATGCAACTTTCCTATGTGATCTCTTAGGATGTTGTAAAAATTGACTTAAGTGTTGAACACTATAAGTTATGCCAGGCTTAGTAACTGTTAAATACAACAGTTTTCCTATTAACCTTTGATAGGCCATTGATCTTGTATCAGTTCATCTTCTGTGAACCTGTCTTTCGTATCACACTCTTTGATCTACTAATCCTTGGAGTTACATGATGTTGTAGTTTAAGAAATGAACTTGTGTTAAGAGAAATTTGGAATTAAGATAATGCAGTGAATGTTTTGAGTGTTGTAGCCGATTTGGGGTTGTTTTACCAAAATGGGAGTTGTTTAGATTACACTGGGTTTGATTGTTGATGTGTTATTATTGTAACCATTAATTATGTGTTAAAGTGAAAGAAATCCTGATATTCAAGTTGTAGATGTTTATATGAAATGGTTGAAAGGTGAATTGGATGATAAGAAATTATGAGAAGAGCTATGGTATCATGTATTGTGTGTGTGTGTCGTGACATTGCTGGAATTTTTATAGTCATAAGGGTTGTTTTTTTTAAGTAAGAATGCTGGAAATATAAGTTATGAACATGTATATACGTTGTGGTAATTACTAATATATGTCCTAAAGGAATAAAGGTGTAGAAAAGTTGTACATACACTCTTGTCGTTGCTAGAACATGGACCGTGTATGGACTGTTTTTTAGGACTGTTTTGATATGGTTAAGGGGCTGAATCAACATGAAAAATAGGTGTACTACTCATCTTGGTTGTTGTTTTGGTTATATTCCATGAGTGTAAATAGAAAGAGTGTATAATGGTGGTATATGTCGAGTACACGAGACTGTTTTGGTAGATCCTTGATTCGTGCTTGGTTATTGGTATTTTTGACCTTGTTTATGAGTTGTGGATGCGTGTATAAATAGACTAAGTGCTGCACAAATTTTTATATGAAAATAGAATCATCATTTGGTATATGACGTATACTAGTAATCATAGAGTTGATAGACATGTTATTATTGTTATAGATTGAAGTGCTAGACGAGACGTATTCTAATTAGTGAGTTGGTTAATTCGACAATAAGGTATGTGAAACTATCCCTTATTTCTTTTTGGCATGATTTACATAAATGAATGTACGGCGGACGTACATAGTTCCAATGAATCTTAATTCCTAGTGACACTTGATATGATAGTGCCTTTGATTTTACAGTGATGGTTCATTCTATTTATTCCATTGAGAGTCAAATGATGATTTAAATTGTATAAGGTTACTCATGATATTATATTCGTGTTTGATATGATTATATCATTTCACCGAGTCTCTCACTAGAGGTCCGGGATACGTTATATGTATATATATGATGATTCCATGGACAGGCATCCATGATGATGATGAGCTCACCGAGTCCCAGAATGAGCCGGGATACGTTATATGGACAGGTATCCATGATTATGATGATTCCCCCGAGTCCCTCACTAGAGGGCCGTAATACGTTATATGTATATAGATTCGATGATTCTATGGACAAGTATCCATGATTTTGATATGATTCTCATTTTTTTATAAGGCACAGTTGACTCTCATTTTTATATGGCACAGTTGTATTGGTATTTTGGTTATCATATCTCTCTCATGTTATCTTTTGGCCAGTTATGATCCTCTTTACAGTACTTCATGTTTTATATACTCAGTACATTATTTTGTACTGACCCCCTTTCCTCGAGGGGGTTCGTTTCATGCCCGCAGGTACAAATATTCAGTTTGGTGATCCTCCACTCTAGGATTTATGTTCAGCTATTTGGAGAGCTCCATTGATCCGGAGCTAAGTCATTTTGGTACAGACCCTTTTGTTATAGACTTATATATATTCATGGGTACGGTGGGGCCCTGTCCCGTCATGTTTCACTTTCATACTCTTAGAGGTCTGTAGACATGTGTGGGTGGCAGATGTGTTTTGGACTTGTGTGGATTGTATATGTGTTTTGGTCAGCTGTACTGTTGTACTTCATTTTAGGATGTTCTCGTATATAGTGGCAGCCTTGTCGGCTTGCCTATTTTGATATGGTTTATCGATTCTACATTATCCTTGGTATCTGTGTGATTACATGTGGCAGGTGGGTATAAGGGTGCCCAGATAGAGCACCAGTCGCGGCCCGTCGGGTCGGATCGTGACAACTATCAACCTTGCTTTACATTTTTCTATCTCTCCACTTACTTTGTATTTGATCTTGAAGATCTATTTGCATCGAATTGGTACTTTCCCATATGGTAGATGTACTATCTTCCTAGTATTATTTTGTTGTAAAGCATCTATCTCTGCTTGCATAGCTTCAATCCATATTGCATCATTTACTGCTTTTGCATAATAATAGGTTCAGTAGTAGTAGACATAGCAGAAATAAAAGTTTTAGATTTAGGATGTAAATGATCATAAACTAAGAATTTTGATAGTGCATAAGGTATGTCATCATGCACATTCAGTGATACAAACCCTTTCATCCAATATGGCGGATGTTTGCCTCTAGTGTATCTTCTCTGTAGTTGTTTAGGATTTGATATTTAACCAATTATATTATCTTGTACTGATATATGTTGTGTAGTTGGTTGTAGATCTGGACTTCCTTGTTCTACATATTGAACTTCATCACTTTGTACCTGCATTTGTACTCCTCCTTCTATATTGGCCTCACCCTGTGTGCTGCTTATATCAACATTAGCATTTGCATGTATCCCGAGATTAATGTTCTCATAAGTACTTATAGGAAGTGAGAATAGAGTAGTATTCTGAGCAATTTAAGGCAAATGAAATATTTCTCTCTTAAATTTAACATATCTATGAACAAAGAAGGACTTAGTATCCAAGTCATATAATATATACCCCTTCTGTGTTTCAGGATATCACATATGTATAGCTCTTCTTGCTCTTGATTGTAATTTGTCTGTTTTCTGAAGTAATTTTGCAAAACACAAACAACCTAAGACTCAAATCAGTGATGGTCTCCTTTTGTTCAGTTTTTCTTAGGGATAGACATTATTAATGACACTAGAAGGTAATCTATTAATCACGTACACTGCAGCCTACACACAATATCTCCAAAACCTTATAGGAATGTGACCCTGAAACCTTACCACTCTAGTGATCTCAACAGCATGCCTATATTTTCTCTCAGCTACTCCATTTTGCTGAGGGGTGTAGGAACATGTTTTGTGGTAAATAATATCTAAATTTGTGAACAACTCACTACATGAAGAGTTTACAAATTCTGTCCCATTATCAGTCCTAATTACTTTGACATAAATATCATACTGAGTTTTAATAAGTGATAAAAAGTTCTTTATATACCGATAAACATCAGATTTTAGTCTTAATAAAAAAATTCAAGTAAATCTTGTAAAGTCATCAACAACAATAAAAAAGGATTTGTATCCATCAAATGTAGCAGTTTTATATGATCTCCAAATGTCTATATGTACAAGCTCATATGGCCTTGAACTAAGATGACAATATTATTTTCCTTGCACAAGGACATATAGTGTAAGGAAGTAATTCTAGACATTTTTGTAGGAAATAATTTTTGCAAAGTACTAGCAGGAACGTGTTCCATTATTTTATGTCATAAGGTCATAGACTAAAGTTCAGTCCATAATTCTTTCAGTCTTGAGTAATAAATAGATACTGACTGAGTTTCTTGAACTGCAGTCGCAATTTCTTGATATATGTTGTATGATCTTGAATAATCTATTTTCTCCAACCTTTCTTTCAAATCATTGTGCATTTATTGCATACATCAATCCTCCAACCAAATTTCTCGACACAGAGTTCCTAATCCATAACAATACAATTGCATTCACATGCTCCCATTGATCCCACAAACTTTCTGGATATATTTTTTCTTATTTTTGTCATTCACAAGTCCTAATTTGTTTCTACCTAATAGTGCGATACGCATTGACTTATTCCACACGATATAGTTCTCATTTGCTTTCAATTGAAAAGTAATTATTGAAATTCCACTTACGTCGGTGGACTAGAGATATAATGGATGATTATAATCCACAATTTCTGATTGAGAAGCAATTGATCCAGTGGTTGTATTTGTACCTCTAGACTCAGTTCCACTAGTAACCGTCGTTGTAGATGATTCTTTACCTTGAAATTGCAAGCTATATTGAATTGAATTTCTCGATCACAATTGATGATCGCTCTATTATTTTATGAGCAATTGACGGTGCGAAATCAATCGTCCTGCTCTGATACATCATGATTCAAGTATTGAACCCTAATAGGATCATATTGGAAGCATTGAGGAAGAAGAAGGAAATGAGCGTTAGAGAGAGAATATTTTGTATTCAACTTAATGAGCAAAGTATACATGAATATAGTATTTAGACACATACCATTAACACTTAACTTTTTTGGAAGATTTAACTTATGGTGACAAAAAAATCTACTAATTAGAAAAGGTGACAACTTTGACCAGCCAAGGTCAAAGCCCACTTAAAAATCTGATTAAGTTAATTGAGGTCCGAAATGTAATTTTTAAAAATTGTTAATCTTTTACAAAATTCCAAAACACCCACATTATACAAATATCGTTGCAAAATCACCCACATTTCAAAATCAAAAAGTCTCTCCAGTTCTCTTATCAAACAAAACGCTCAAACCCTCCATCTTCTTCAAACGCTCAAACATTATTGTTTCTCTATCTCATCTTTGTTGTTGCTTCTTCTCTGCCATTTAAGGTAAAGTTTCTCCTTCACTGGGTTCAAAAGTTAAGGTGTTCCACTGGTTGCAACAGTTAAGGTTTTGAAATCAAAGTTATGGTGTTCAAAAGTTAGGGTTTTAAAATCAGAGTGTGAAAATGATGATTTTGGTTAGAGAGATGAAGAAGAGCATGGGTTTTTTCTTGAATGTTATTTGTTTTGTTGTAGTTTCGTGTATTTGTTGTACTTTTTGGGGTTTGTGAGTTTGTAAATAGTGGTTGTGGCTGTGAAATTATAGTTTTTGGTGCTGTTTTTGTTCTTCTTCTTGTTGTTTCGAAAAAAATGCTTGCAATTTTGTTGATGTTTTCCAACAACTGAGATTACCTGTTGTAGCAAATTCAGCACTTGTTTAACAGTTGCAAACATCTGCTGAGGTTGTATGATTTGGTGTATTTTGTTTAAGTTTGTGAGTGAGATTTGTGATGGTTGTGTGTTTATAGTGAAATATAGATGTTTCACTATAAATTACTAATCTATTGTACAATATCCAACATATGAGCAACCTGCTGCAACAAATTACCCATCTGTTGAAAATTTTCCAACAAATGAGATACCTGCTGCAACAAGTTACCCATCTGTTGGAAAATGTCCAATAAATGATAAACCTGCTGCAACAAGTTGACAATCTGTTGGACAATTTCCAACAGATGGGGTACCGCTGCAACAAGTTACCCATCTGTTGGAAAATTTTCAACAGATGATAAACCTGCTGCAATAAGTTGACAATCTGTTGGACAATTTCCAACAGATGAGGTACCTACTGCAACAAGTTATCCATCTGTTGAAAATTTTCCAAAAGATGATATACCTGCTACAACAAGTTATCCATCTATTGGAAATTTTCCAACATATGAGATACATACTGCAACAAGTTACCCATCTGTTGGAAAATGTCCAATAGATGATAAACCTGCTGCAACAAGTTGATAATCTGTTGGACAATTTCCAACAGATGAGGTACCGCTGCAATAAGTTACATATACCTGCTTTCCAACAGATGAGATGCCTGCTGCAACAAGTTACCCATCTGTTGGAAAATGTCCAACAGATGATAAATCTGCTGCAACAAGTTGACAATCAGTTGAAAAATTTCCAACAGATGAGGTACCACTGCAACAAGTTACTCATCTGTTGGAAAATGTCCAACAAATGATAAACATGCTGCAACAAGTAGATGAGATACCTTGCTGCAACAAGTTACCATTCCAACAGATGAGATACCTGCTGCAACAAGTTATCCATCTGTTGAACACTTGTTGTATTGATGTTTTATATTCTTCAATCATATTTAAGATGTCACCAATAACCAACATGTCATCCACATATACCAAAATAATCACAATTTCTTCTTCGGTCTTTCTCACAAAGAGTGAGTGATCATATTGGCTTTGCACCAACTGCAACTTTACTAATGCATCTGTCAATTTAGCATTTCATTATCTATGGGTCTGTTTCAGGCCATATAATGATTTTGTGAACCTACACACTGGTCTATACTCCCCCGACTCACAAAACCTTGTGGAATGTCTATGTAGATCTCATCATTAAGGTCCCTTACAAAATTGCATTATACATATTCATTTGATGAATATGAAAATATTTGTATGCTGCAATGGAAATGATTGTCCTGACTGTGACCATCTTAATCACAGGAGAGGTCTCTTGATAATCATTCCGTTCTCATTGGCTATAACCTTTTGCAATCAACCTAGCTTTGAATCTTTCCACTTCTCCAGAAGATTTGTACTTGACTTATAGATCCATTTGCATTCAATTGGTGATTTGCCTCTGGTAAGCTGATAATTTCCCAAGTGTTTTTGCTTTGTAAAACATCTATCGCAGCTTACATTGCTTCCACCCACCTTGGATCTTTAGTAACTTTCAATGATTTTTTTGGTTCTGAGAAGGAAGAGAAAACATATAAGTAATATTGATATTTAGGAGATAATCTGTAATATGAAATATAGTTTGAGATTGCAAAAGGAGTATCCTGATGAATATTACTCAATGATACAAAAAAATTCAATCATATTGGAGGTTATTTGCCTCTTGTTGATGTTCTAGTATGAAATGTAGTCCTTGATATATTTGAAATAGGTGCTTATACCGAAGAACTTATCACTTATTCAACTGATCAAGTTGATCTGAGATATGTTAATCCAGTTGATATGAGATATGTTGATCTTATTTCTTCTCTTGAGTATGTCCATGATCTGATATAGTTGTACTTGAAGTATATTGTCACTTGACATTGGATTTTGATATGTTTCTATAGAAGACATATCGACACAAGTATCAGTAGTAACTGTATATGCAGGTTCATCATAATATGAGACATCAACATGTTTGAATATATGAAGATTTTTTATTTTCCCTTTAAAAGAAAATATTGTCTCTATGAACATTACATCTATATAAACAAAGAATGAGTGATTGTGCAAATCAATAATATGCATCCTTTTTTAACTTTAGAGTATCCCATAAGTACAACAATCCTAGTCCTAGTTTGCAGTTTGTCAGTTTGGTTAATAATTTTTGCATGACATAAGCATCATAGGACTCTAAAATGACTTCAAGAAGGTTTCTTTCGTGAAATTTTTCATAAGGTGATATGCTTATTACAAAAGAGGACATTCTATTTATAATATAAACTTCTGTTTGCACACAATAATCCAAAATTTTAATGGGATATTAACTTGTAGTCTTAGAGCTTTTTAATCTCTAAGATGCGTATGTGCTTCCTCTTAGCCACATCATTCTGATGAGGGCAATATGTACAAGATCTTTGATGAATGATACATTTATTTTTTAACATTATGCTACATAAGTCATTTATAAATTTTGCACCATTATCAATTCTGCAGATTTTTTAATTTTATTAAACTTAGTCTTTACAAAGGCTAAAAAATACCATAGTATCATAAACACATCAGATTTCAAATTCAACAAATAAATCCAAGTAATTCAAATATAATCATCAACTAGTGTTAAGAAATATTTGAAACTATCAATAGTAGAAATTTTATAAGGACCTCAAACATCCATGTATTTAATATCAAAGCACTCAACACTCTTTATACTACTTGCAGAAAAATGAGCTCTAGTATGTTTTGTACAGGGACAAGATTGTACAATTATTCACTATCTCAGTTATACTGTATTTTGTACTAGGTAGTAATTTGTGTAAAACTGATGAAAATACATGTCCAAATCTCATATGACATTGATTTATTTCTGTGATAATACAATTCTGATTTGTTTTAGCAGCTAGAAATACATAATGAGAATGATCCTCAGGTGATTGATTAAGTAGATATAGCCATCCTCTTGTCTATTTATATCATTCACCTTCCCACTTGAGAGATTCTAAAATATACAAAAAAATAGGATAAAATAAAGATGTACATTTTAACTCACTTGTAGCCTTAGAAACATACATTAAATTATACTTAAACTATCGCAATTAGAACACATATTATAGAGTACTTCTAGGTGAAATTGAGCTTGATCCAGTATGAGTAACAAGAGATATATCCCTATTTGGTAAGTACACATGTTATGGATTTTTAGTTCTAGTGATAGATGACTTATCTAGCAGATTTATAGTATACATCGTATGGTTAGTTGCCCCAATGTCTATAATCCACTGAACTATTTTAGCTAGACAAACACTAACAATACCTGCAACTTTACATGTGTTGACACCCAATTTTATCCCTCTTTACCGATTATTTGCCCAGGACATCCTTTTATCTTAAATTAATTTCATTATGTTTCTCAGTCTTAAAATTCTCCAAAAATCAGTAATTTTAACATTTTTTTTTACCAATTACGGCATAATCATTTTTTCATATATATTATATTTTACTTAATCACTCGCACCATAATTTATGTGTGTGTGCACTTTTGAAATGAATTGGAGAATTGGATTAGTTAATGGGACTAATTAATCGCCCCCATTGTCCAACACCCCTCAGCCCAATTCTTATGACCCGGCCCAGAATCTTTTATCACTCCATCGACCTCGTCCAAACTCCAAACCAGAACTCCATGGATTTTTCCATTGACGTCCCTTCGTTCCATCTCAACCAAACGAAACCCCAACCAAAATCGAACCAGAAACTCCAAAATCAGACCTTACCCATCGAACCCATCACCCTTCACCTGACACCGCCGAACCAGTACGTCCCATACCTAGAGCCCATCACCCAGACTTTTCCCATTTTTCTTTGTATGAATTGTACAGAGCTTGGGAACTCAACAGAAGCTTGCTTCGAGTGAACAACGTTGATATCCTTCAGTCTCAAGCCCATTTCATCCTTAAACCAATAGGTAATGGCAATACCTCTGTCCCAACAGCTCTTAACCTTTAAATCGTTCTGAAAAAAGGTAAACTTCAGACCCCATTCCATCTTCTTTTTCAGTCACTGTGTCCCGTCACTTTTCATTCTTATTCTTTGAATTTGAATTTCGAATTGTGGCTGTTGGAACTCTCAAATCCCAACTATAAATACAACCCTTTTGGATTGTGTAAAGGCATCGAACTTTTTTCCTTTGTAAGGGGGAAAACCAAGAACAAAATAACCAGATTTCACTCTTTTTAAATCGTTGCAAAAAGCCGAAAGAAAGCCCTTCTTGTTTACTCTCAAATTTCGAATCCAAAGAAGCCACAAAATCCTTAAATCTCACTTTATCGCATAAACAAAAACAATTCTCTGAGCGGGAATCGACGAGTCGAGACGGTGCCTCGGTTCGCTGACCGGAGAAGGTAAACTTATTTAGTTGTATGTGTGCCTAAAACACCTGTTGAACAATCTTCCTGTCAGTTTGTCCACATGAAGTATGCTATCCCAACACATGTCTATACTCCTCCATGTCTACCTTTTCCATGAATATGAATTGTCCCTTGTATGTGTGGATGTGTTTGGGACCTAACAAGTTAGCAAATGATATCTTAGATTTTCTGTATGATATAACATGGTTGGGACATTCTCATATGCCTCAAATGTGGTCTTTTAGATCGATTTGCTTGAACTATACTACTGCATATCAAAATGGATCATTTACATGTTCATATTTTATTAATACATCAACATACTCCTCTCCTTATGCATAAATGTGTAGCTACTGCCTATTTTAAATCATGTGCGCTAAACCACGTTGTTATGATTGTATTATTAGGGACTAAAAATGCTCTAAATAGTTTGATTTTGTGTTAGTTTGAGTCAATACATGCCTCTGTCTTTCTGGTATATATCTATCTAATTCAGTATGTTGTTGCAACAAGTAGATAATCTTTTGCAACAAGTTAATTAGCTGTTGCAACAAGTAGATAATCTGTTGTATCTGTTGCACCAAGTTACTAACTGTTTTACTACTTTTACTTTAGTATGTAGATGAAGTCTTGCTTCTAATGCGTATGAGGCAATTCAATTTCCCTGAGTACTATGATTCCACTGACATAATCGTGGACCTCAACTTTTACAACAACATGTCCAAGAGGTACGCAACATTGAAAAAAAAGAGTACAGTTTCAAATGTCGTGCCTCTGATGGTTAGACTTGCTGAATTCAAGTGTGATGATGATATGCTCGATTATTGTAGGGGTGTCAGACCCTACCCAGGAGGCTACTCGTGGCCTGGTGCAAAGAGGGTTTTAATAGTGATGAATATTAATATCACACATTTTGTCACTCTCGAGTTCATGATTGAAGAGGGAGTGATAAATGTGTATGACTGCAACACTCCTGTCTACGAAGAATGTGATTTCTTTTGTTTCATGGAGCCGGTAATGGAATTGTGGCCCACGTTATTGCAACAGAGTGGAATGTTCGCACACTTGCCTGCAAAGTTACTGAATGAATCGTGAGGATTCAATAGGCTACAGAATCTCCCCCGCAATGTCACTGATAGTGCATGTGGTTCGTGGTCAATTGTTTTTATGAAGGTTTTGCTTACCGGCACAACTGTGACAAAACCCGAAAGTCTAATCTGCGACAACTCTATAGGGAGGATGCAATGGAGATGGGCATTAGGTGTCATTGAAAAGGTGTTGGAGCCCTAAGATGGGTTGATAAACAATTCATTAATTTTGCATTTTTTGGCCTGTTGAACAATTTAAATATATATTAGGAGTTTTTTTATGACATTATGTAATTTAAGTATATATTAGGTGTTCAGTTATTGCAACAAGATGTAAATTTGTTGCAACATATGGTTCAGTTATTGCAACATTTGGGTTAGTTGTTGCGATAAATCTAATAGCTGTTGAAGAAGTTGCAACAACTGAACTATCTTTTGCAACAGATCACAAACTTGTTGCAACAGCTGACTCATCTGTTGCAACAGATTCCAACTGCCAAACACACTTTGAGTGTCATCTAAATCAAGAAATTAAATACTATTATATGACTAATAATTAGCTTTATGTATGGAGTGTCTCACACCAATCACTATATGTCACTATATAGTTTTTTCTGTATGAACTATATATGGAGTGTTTCAGAACAATCACATCTCATACTATTTGACTATTCTAATAATTAATTAGATTTAACAGATGGAAATAATATAATCTGTTGCAACAAATTTGTGATATGTGGAATCCAGCACGTTCAAGATGTTCGGCGGCCCCAGAACCAAATCTCTGATTTGATTGAAATGGTCATTGAAGACATCAATATTGTACGCTTTTGCTGCTTTATAAAATTGAGATACGACCGCCCCATTGTGAAAAGTGGTTCTCAGATTTTTCCATAGGTGCCTCATGCAAAAACCATAATGACATGTGTCATCTAAATCAAGAAATTAAATACTATTATATGACTAATAATTAGCTTTATGTATGGAGTGTCTCACACCAATCACTATATGTCACTATATAGCTTTTTCTGTATGAACTATATATGGAGTGTTTCAGAACAATCACATCTCATACTATTTGACTATTCTAATAATTAATTAGATTTAACAGATGGAAATAATATAATTTGTTGCAACAAATTTGTGATCTGTGGAATCCAGCACGTTCAAGATGTTCGGCGGCCCCAGAACCAAATCTCTGATTTGATTGAAATGGTCATTGAAGACATCAATATTGTACGCTTTTGCTGCTTTATAAAATTGAGATACGACCGCCCCATTGTGAAAAGTGGTTCTCAGATTTTTCCCTAGGTGCCTCATGCAAAAACCATAATGACATGTAGGGAAGACAATTGAAACCGCCTTTTTGATACTTGGATGTCTATCAGAAATTATGCACAACATAGGGGTATCCTCTATATAGCTTCTCATTTGTTCAAAAAAATATTTGTACGAAGCATCACACTCCTTGTCCACTACACAAAATGCCACTGGAAAAATATGATTCTCCGCATCTTGTGCAACTGCTGACAACAACACTCCTTCGTATTTGCTCCTCAAGAATGTCTCATCGACAGCTATGACTTTTTTCATTTGCGCAAAACCAAGCATCCAAGCCTTATAGGCTACAAAAAAGTACTTGAACTTCCCATTTTCATCAACCTTCAATGCCGTCTTACTTCCTGAACTTGCAGAACGAAGTATATAACGGTACGCATCAAGCACCGCATACCCGTGCTCATGTGTCCCCCTTGTCAAAGTCTTTGCAATCTCCATGCCCTTCCGGATCTTCCAATAACTTACCTTACAACTCAAATCTGTACGGATTGATTGACTCATATCTTTTGTAGATGGGCCTTTACCGTAAGAAAACTTATCTTTGAAGTATTCACCAATGACTTTCGCAGTAGCGTGTGAATTATGGTTCGTAATGTGCTCAGAACCACATGTATGATGCTTTATGTAGGTTCTAATACAAAATCTGTCAGAACTTAAAAGCTTCACAGCCCTCAGCCACCACTTGCACTTCGGATGTACACATCTGAAGCAATACACAGTACGCGAATTAATCACCTTCTTGATTCTAAAATCTTTCTTCAAGCAAGCAAGTTTCAACCAAGTGGCTAGTTCTTCCTTGTTCTTGAATGACATTCCTTTAAAAACCTATTTCATCATCTTGAACATGGCTAGACTGTATTGATTATGTAGTGCCCAATGTATTGCTCGCAACTTCGGGTATAGGAATCAGGTTAGCCCCACTTCCATTATCTGGGATATCCACATCCACCCCATCCAATTCATCATTTAACACATCTTGTTGGTCTTGAGATAAATTGTGGTTCTCTACCGGGCTTCCAACAACGTATGCCCTTAAAATGGGTCTTGCTACATCATTCAAATAAGCACGCAAACGAACCTGATCAGTTATCTTAAATGGCAAGACCCTCTGATTTTCAAAAAAGTTGTGCATGTAAGTGATGGAAAAATCTTTTGGTTCACAAGTTATTCGCAATAGGTGATGATTAGGTTCACAAAATCATCGAACATAACATCTCTTTGGACAGTCATCGCTATTGTCTCTAACGTGTCACTACACTTCCATCGCCAAATATATCGATTGTTCTTCTCGATCCATTCACCATGGCAATCAACCCCAATTGTTATTGAGTCCCCCATTAGTGGTGTTCGAGGTACCTGAAGATATTTTGTTTAACAAAAAATTGGTCATGAGATACATACCAATCTATAACAAGTGGACTACTTGTTGCAACATGTAATAAAATTATTGCAACAAGTCACTAATCTGTTGGAGTCAGCTTCAGTTTTTTTGAGGTAATGTTTCATACTGTTGAAGATGTCCAACAGATAAACCTGCTGCAACAAGTTACCCATCTGTTGGAAAACTGTTGGAAATTTTCCAACAGATGAGATACCTGCTGCAACAAGTAACTCATATGTTGGAAAATGTCCAACAGATGATAAACCTGCTGCAACAAGTTGACAATCTGTTGGACAATTTCCAACAGATGAGATACCTGCTGCAACAAGTTACCCATCTGTTGATATACCTGCTGCAACAAGTTACTCATCTGTTGGAAATTTTCCAACATATGAGATACCTGCTGTAACAAGTTACCCATCTGTTGAAAAATGTCCAACAGATGATAAACCTGCTGCAACAAGTTGACAATCAGTTGGACAATTTCCAACAGATGAGATATCTGCTGCAACAAGTTACCCATCTGTTGGAAAATTTTCAACAGAGATACATGCTGCAACAAGTTACCCATCTATTGGAAAATGTCCAACAGATGATAAACCTGTTGTAACAAGTTGACAATCTGTTGAAGTTGTTGAAGAAGTTGTAACAACTGAACCATCTGTTGCAACAGATCACAAACTTATTGTAACAACTAACTCATTTGTTGCAACAGACAACTGAAGCTGACTCCAACAAATCGTTGAGTTGTTGCAACAAGTGCAACACCAGGGTAGATGTCATTGTTGTTGCAACAAGTGCATTGTTGTACTTACCAAATGAGCGGAAAACACTTATGAAGTAATTGTCAGTGCTACACCAACAAAATCCAGTCAAAAAATTGTAAAATCGGGTGGTCGCATTTTTTTCTTTCTTGAGCAACAATGGCGGACGAAGAAGAAGAAGAAAGAAGAATAATGGAAAGAGTTATGAAGTAATTCTTAGTGCTACACGAATGAATTTCAGTCAAAAAGTTGCAAAATCAGGTGGTCTTGTTTTTTTCTTTCTTGAGCAAAATCCAGTCAAGACGAAGAAGAAGAAGAAGAAACGAGCAGCAACATAAGAAGAAGAAGAAGAAGAAGAAGAAACGAGAAGCAGCATAAGAAGAAGAAGAAGAAACGAGAAGCAGCATAAGAAGAAGAAGAAGAAGAAAAAGCAGCAAGAAGAAGAAGAAACGAAGCAAAAAAGAAGAGCCAAAATAGTGGAAAAGCGCAGACAAACAGAAAATTTGGCGCATTTTTTTGGCTATCTAGGGTTTATATGGGTTGGGTCAAAATGTTAAAAATAAAACTTGGGGACAAAGTGTAAAAAATAAAGCTTGGGGTCAAAGTGTTAAAAATATAACTTTGAGGTAAGTAAAAAAACTCTCTAATCACTAATCCAAAGTTTATCACCCCTACTCAATTAAAAAAATTAGAGTTACCCCAACTCAATTTTAAAACTTATTTGTCACTTATAATTAAAAGCCCCAATAGGGAGAGTTTGAGCGTTTTGTTTGATAAGAGAACTGAAGAGACTTTTTGATTTTGAAATGTGGGTGATTTTGCAACGATATTGGTATAATGTGGGTGTTTTGGAATTTTTTAAAAGATTAATAATTTTTAAAAATTACATTTCGGACCCCAATTAACGTAATTCGATTTTTAAGTGGGTTTTGACCTTGGCTGATCAAATTTGTCACCTTTTCTAATTAGTAGACTTTTTTGTCACCATAAGTTAAATCTTCCAAGAAAGTTAAGTGTTAATGGTATGTGTCTAAATACTATATTCATGTATACTTTGCTCATTAAGTTGAATACAAAATATTATCTCTCTAACGCTCATTTCATTCTTCTTCCTCAATGCTTCCAATATGATCCTAGTAGGGTTCAATACTTGAATCATGATGTATCAGAGCAGGATGATTGATTTCGCACCATCAATTGCTCATAAAATAATAGAACGATCATCAATTGCGATCGAGAAATTCAATTCAATATAGCTTGCAATTTCAAGGTAAAGAATTAGCTACAACGACGGTTACTAGTGGAACTGAGTCTAGAGGTACAAATACAACCACTGGATCAATTGCTTCTCAATCAGAAATTGTGGATTATAATCATCCATTATATCTCCAGTCCACCGACGTAAGTGGAATTTCAATAATTGCTTTTCAATTGAAAGCAAATGAGAACTATACCGTCTGGAATAAGTCAATGAGTATCGCACTATTAGGTAGAAACAAATTAGGACTTGTGAATGACAAAAATAAGAAATAAAATATCCAGAAAGTTTGTGGGATCAATGGGAGCATGTGAATGCAATTGTATTGTTATGGATTAGGAACTCTGTGTCGAGAAATTTGGTTGGAGGATTGATGTATGCAATAAATGCACAATGATTAGAAAGGAAGATTTGAAAAAATAGATTATTCAAGATCATACAACATATATCAAGAAATTGCGACTGCAGTTCAAGGAACTCAGTCAATATCTATTTATTACTCAAGACTGAAAGAATTATGGACTGAACTTTAGTCTATGACCTTACGACATAAAATAATGAAACACATTCCTGCTAGTACTTTGCAAAAATTATTTCCTGCAAAAATGTCTAGAATTACTTCCTTACACTATATGTCCTTGTGCAAGGAAAATAATATTGTCATCTTAGTTCAAGGCCATATGAGCTTGTACATATAGACATTTGGAGATCATATAAAACTGCTACATTTGATGGATACAAATCCTTTTTTATTGTTGTTGATGACTTTACAAAGTTTACTTGAATTTTTTTATTAAGACTAAAATCTGATGTTTATCGGTATATAAAGAACTTTCTATCACTTATTAAAACTCAGTATGATATTTATGTCAAAGTAATTAGGATTGATAATGGGACAGAATTTGTAAACTCTTCATGTAGTGAGTTGTTCACAAATTTAAATATTATTTACCACAAAACATGTTCCTACACCCCTCAGCAAAATGGAGTAGCTGAAAGAAAATATAGGCATGCTGTTGAGATCACTAGAGTGATAAGGTTTCAGGGTCACATTCCTATAAGGTTTTGGAGATATTGTGTGTAGGTTGTAGTGTACGTGATTAATAGATTACCTTCTAGTGTCATTAATAATGTCTATCCCTAAGAAAAACTTAACAAAAGGAGACCATCACTGATTTGAGTCTTACGTTGTTTGTGTTTTGCAAAATTACTTCAGAAAACAGACAAATTACAATCAAGAGCAAGAAGAGCTATACATATGTGATATCCTGAAACACAAAAGGGGTATATATTATATGACTTGGATACTAAGTCCTTCTTTGTTCATAGATATGTTAAATTTAAGAGAGAAATATTTCATTTGTCTTAAATTGCTCAGAATACTACTCTATTCTCACTTCCTATAAGTACTTATGAGAACATTAATCCCGGGATACCTGCAAATGCTAATGTTGATATAGGCAGCACACAAGGTGAGGCCAATATAGAAGGAGGAGTACAAGTGCAGGTACAAAGTGATGAAGTTCAATATGTAGAACAAGGAAGTCCAGATCTACAACCAGCTACACAACATATATCAGTACAAGATAATACAATTGGTCAAATATCAAATCCTAAACAACTACAGAGAAGATACACTAGAGGCAAACATCCATCATATTGGATGAAAGGGTTTGTATCACTGAATGTGCATGATGACATACCTTATGCACAATCAAAATTCTTAGCTTATGATCATTTACATCCTAAGTCTAAAACTTTTATTTCTGTTATGTCTACTACTACTGAACCTATTATTATGCAAAAGCAGTAAATGATGCAAGATGGATTGAAGCTTGCAAGCAGAGGAAGATGCTTTACAACAAAATAATACTAGAAAGATAGTACATCTACCATATGGGAAAGTACCAATTCGATGCAAATATATCTTCAAGATCAAATACAAAGTAAGTGGAGAGATAGAAAAATGTAAAGCAAGGTTGATAACTGTCACGATCCGACCCGACGGGCCGCGACTGGTGTCCTACCTGGGCACCCTTATACCCACCTGCCATATGTAATCACACAGAAACCAAGTGTCACGACCCGACCTCGGGCCCGCAACTGGTGTCTTACCCCGGGCACCCTAGTGATAATACATCAGAGAAAATCAGCGGAATAACTCATAAACATGTAAAATAGGAAACAGGCCAACCGATAGGCCGCCTTTCAGCATATATATATAAAACCCGAACAGTTATCCTTTACAAACCACTTACAACAGGACTACAGACCTCTAAGAGTTTTTATAACTATGACGGGACAGGGCCCCGCCATACCCCTGAATGTACAAGAACCTACAATCTGAGGGAATCATACCAAAAGATAAGCCTCCAGAGAAACGGAGCTTCCCAAAACGCAAAACTGTGACCCTAAGAGCGAGGATCAACAACCGATGTACCTCTACCTGCGGCGTGACGCGGCCCGAAGGAGGTCGATGCAGATACCAAGTATGTGGCGAAAATCAGAATGAAATCATACGATCATATAAAGCAGAGACATGTATGATAACCAAACTCTACGATACAATATATAGCGATCATATCAAGTCAGGGACGCATGCCCTCAAAATTCATTACTCAAATATAACCACGGGTCTCATGCCCACAATATCAAGCGTGCCCGTGGAATTCGTTCCTCACTACCGGCAGCCCATAATATAATATAACACCAATATGTATACATGAACACCAGGTCCCACCTGTGTCATAAAAACCGTACGGGCCAAGTAGGAAATCCAACCACGGATCCACTGCATCATAAAATCGACGGGGCAAATCGAAGGCTAGCTACGGATCCACTGCGTCGTCAATCGGCGGCAAATGAAGCCGGCTACGGATCCACTGCGTCGCGAGATATGACCGGCAAGTATGGAAGCCATCTACGAGCTGCGTGCCAAACTATGCTATAGAACTAACCGGCAAGTACGAAGCTAACTACGGATCCGGCAGATCAAGAATCGATCGAGGAAGCGGCTACGGATCACTGCGTCGCTACTAAACCTCATGGAGAGCTATTCCATGGAATAACAATAATAATGGAAGCATACCCGTGGGCCAGCCAACGTGTCAGTATGTCCAAGTAAATAACACGATAACAATCATAGTGGAAGCATACCCGTGGACCATCCAGCAGCGTCGGTATGTCCAAGTAAACAACAAGATAACAATCATAGTGGAAGCATACTCGTGGACCATCCAGCAGCGTCGGTATGTCCAAGTAAACAACAAGATAACCGACCCTCCATCGAGACACGCGGTAGCATAGAAATACAACACTTGCACAACAAAGGCTATCACAACTAGCATAGGCAATTTTAACATACTCTTAGACTTTCATTTTATGCCAACAATCCGGGTTTTAACCCCAAAGTACTACATACTTCAATTCTCTTAAAAAGATCCCTTTTTACATAAAAAACACACGATAGTAATACCCGTAGTATCAAGACCCTTTCATGTTTAAATCAAGTACTTCATACTTTTTAAACCAAGTGGCTTACACTTTTAAAACAACGTCAAGTATACTTTTAAAACCCAAGTAACTCACTCGTTTAAGATCAAGGCACTCACACCTTTTAAAATCAAGCCACTTATACTTTTCCAATCAAGACAAGTTCAATATTTAAAAACAAGTTACTTACACTTTTAAACTCAAGTAACTTACTCTTTTCAAAACAAGTAACCTATACTTTTAAATCAAGTTACTTCTCCTTTTCCAAAATCAAGTCGTTTGTAATCAAGTCTCTTATCTTTCAAGATCAAGTCTCTTAACTTTCAAAATCAAGTCTCTTAACTTTCAAAATAAAGTCTCATATCTTTTAAAATAATCAAGTCTCTTATCTTTCAAGATCAAGTCTCAAGTATAAATTAAATAATTAAGCCATTCTTTTATCTTCATAAAGTCGCTATAACTAACTTCTCATAAAGCCATTATAACACGTTATGTTTTAAACCAACCAAAGACAACCACACTCATTTCCGAAATTAAGAGAACTTTATTCTTTTAAAGACCAAGTATCAATTTCCTTCCGAATAATGATTCATAACTTGTTAGAATAATTCAAGGTTCTTAACATTTAGAACTCAAGTCAAGGACATCAACGTGAAACCAAATTCATTTAACACACGTACGTCTACCGTATTATATATTTCACAACAATCATGCTCAAGAGGATAGGAAGAATCACATACCTCCTCGGCTAATCCACTTGCCAAGTCGAATATGCCGCGCGTAGAATATCAACCTATAATAATCAAATACGTCTATCAATGTCTAGATTTCTTCGTAGAATATTTCTAAGTATAGGGTCTCTTATTCTACGGAAAATCGGGCAGGACTTCCCCTGTTTTTACGTACTTTTCCACCTTTTTCAAGGCCCGGAATTCAATAACCAACATGCCACATTTAAGGCGCAATAACACAACAATACTAAAGGGGATTACACGCCTAACTGGACGTGTAACATTCTGCCCCACAATATACAAAACAGTCTATTAGTCCAAAGTAAAAACAGTCCAATGTAAATACAGTCCAATGTAAATACAGTCCATTAGTTGGTGTTCTTGGCCAACTACTACAATCAAACTTATCCAATTTTCGGCTAGCATGTTGGAATTACTTCTTTAATCTTCCAACTTATATTCCAATCTTTAAATAAGTTATAATAACTTTGTTATTAACTGTCAACAGGTAATAGGTAACGTTTTTACCATTTTAATGGCTAGCATGCCAATTTCTCGATTTTAGCAACTTAACAAGGTCCAAATCTCTTCCATCTTTCTTCCATGTATCATATACTCATTTATATACTACCAACATATATAATATCCAACTTCACAAAGAGGACAAAGTTCATTACCTCAAAGAGCCCAAAATAATCCAAGAACTAAAAGTCGATTCGTAGCAAGTTTAGCTCTTATTCCTTACGTTCCAATCCGCTCCAAGTAACCCTTAGAAGCTCCTAACCAACTCCTCTTCAAGATCCAACTTCAAAAAGTGAAGAACACTTTAGGTTTCAAACCTTGCAAGTTTCGGCCAAGGGGTAATTTTTAGGCTAGGGGTGTGAAATCTTGTCTAAAACTTGGTTAATAACCTTCCTAACACATCAAGGAAGAACACTTAAGAGTTTAAGAATTTTTGGACAACATTTGATCAATGATAATGGCCATTGCCGAGAGCACAAGGAAGAGAGTGAGTATTGTTCTTGAAATAATTCTAAGTGTGGAAGATCTCATCCTACTAGTGTGATGATATAACACCACCAAGGGCTAGGATTAAAACATGTGTGTGGATGAGATTAGGGACAAGTGCGTGTGGGTCCCACAAGCCACTTGTCCACACAAATATCTCACAAATATCTAGCACAAAACTTGTCCAACTTGTCATCTTTCTCGCCCAACATGGGCCCACATGGGGTGACACGTGTCGCCCTCCTATTTGTCCAAAATATTTTCATCTCCCAAAAACATCCATAATGGCCAAAATCTCGAAAATAATGTGGGCCCCACAAAACCGTAAAATTCTCCCGTGGGCCCCACGTGACCAATTCTGAAAATAAAATTCCATAATTCTCTTATATTCCAAGAAGTCCAAATACCAAAATTGAGAATCCAATTCCCAATAATAAACTTTTTCCTTCACGAGACTCGGAATAGTTTCCGTCGGAAATTCAAAATTTTCTTCCCTTTCGTACTTAGTGTTATATTCTCGTACGTACGTCCTCACATACATACTCTGGAACTACGGGGTGTAACATTCTTCCCCCCTTAGAAACATTCGTCCCGAATGTTCCTTCTAAGTCTCCAAAAACACATGCGCCGGTATAGTCTTCACTACTATACTTACAAAACCAATTATGCCACATATGGCCATAATATAACACATGCGCAATACTTAAATCCAAGCCAACGAGGAATCACCTCTAACGTGTATAACATCACTATTAGCTCCCACCCATGGTCTAAAGGATACTCTCTTCGCACCTTCACTTCACGTAAATAATCACTTCCATTCTTTTAACATATGCTCGCTTCTTTTCTTACTCGTTGTACTCTTCTCGTACACCCGGACTCTTTCTAGTACACGTACCATATTTCAGTCATCGCTTCAGTTTTCAAAATCTTGGGATTACTACCTCCAAATTCCTAGCAGCTACTAAGACCTAACAATCTATACTCAGTAAAGCAACCTCAAACTGGCATATTAACAACACAACAAACTCACACATAGCTAAGATAAGCTTCAACTTAACAAATTAAATGTCATTCTAACTCAAACAACCTTGATACTAATTAAAATAAGTTTTATACTTACATGTTAGGCATTAATAGAGTAGTCACAATATTCACAATCATCACATATATTACATAATGCTTGGCGTAACATATTCAAGGTTTAATAGTTAACTAATTAGGTAAACCATTTATTGCAGCAGCAAAACATTCCTGAAATTATTTAAATACTCCCCTTAAGCATATATTTACAACATGTTTAGCATGCGAATCTATTCCCTATTTAAGAAATAAACACATGCTTGGGTTATTAAAACATATTGCATTCTACATTATGATATGCAAATACAGTTATGTGGGTAAATTTAATCAAACATGAAAGATATCTAGGCAAGTCTAATTAACTGTTTAGAGGTAGTCTCAATGAGCAAAATTGGCAAAGATAGGTCCTAACACAAGTGATTTATAATCAAACCAAGGAATCATCACAACTAATATACTTCACATATACCATGTACTTTAACCAAGATCAAACATAAAATATTTTACTCAAGAAGGCCTTGTATATCTAAGGTCTCAACGATTATCTAATATTCTAAGATTCTCAAATATTCCATGTCCTAAGCTTACATTATCTCTCCCCGTCACGAGTAAGATACCTTCTCATAATCTCAGAATCATGTTGTCTTAACCATAACAAATCATGATAACCCATAATCACTTCAGACAACACACACATGACCCTAATAAATATGTTCATATATGCACATCATCATCACACCAACTATACAACACTCTTACCAACCTATATACAAAGTCCATATATTCCCTTCTGGGCCGCTGTCGCTTTCTTTGGAGGCATAGCTGAAAACGCAATAATTCGTTAGAGAGAGATTATCCTAATAACATAGCTCTATCGCACGATCTTAGAGTAAGAAGAATAGAAACCATCCTAAATATCTGGCAGCCTCCTGCGTATAAGTATGGTGCACAACATACTCATACGCAAGACTCTACTAGACACGGTCTGTAGACATTCCGAGGAAGAACTGCTCTGATACCACTTTTATCATGACCCGATCCGACGGGCCGCGACTGGTGCCCTACCTGGGAACTCTTATACCCACATGTCACATGTAATCACACAGATACCAAGGATAATGTAGAATCGGTAGACCATATCAAAATAGGCAAGCCGACAAGGCTGTCACTATATATGGGAACATCCCAAAATGAAATACAACAGTACAACTGACCAAAACACATATATAATCCACACAAGTCCAAAACACATCTGCCACCCACACCTGTCTACAGACCTCTAGGAGTATGAAAGTGAAACATGACGGGACAGGGCCCCGCCGTACCCCTGAATATATATAAGTCTATAACAAAATGGTCTGTACCAAAATGACTTGGCTTCGGATCAATGGAGCTCTCCAAATAGCTGAACAGGAATCCTAGACTGGAGGATCACCAAACTGAATATTTGTACCTGCGGGCATGAAACGAAGCCCTCCGAGGAAAGGGGGTCAGTACGAAATAATGTAAGTATATAAAACATGAAGTACTGTAAAGAGGATCATAACTGGCCAAAAGATAACATGAGAGAGATATGATAACCAAAATATCAATATAAATGTGCCATATAAAAATGAGAGTCAACTGTGCCTTATAAAAAAATGAGAGTCATATCAAAATCATGGATACCTGTCCATAGAATCATCGTATCTATATACATATAACGTATCCCGGCCCTCTAGTGAGGGACTCGGTGGAATCATCATAATCATGGATACTGTCCATATACGTATCCCAGCCCATTCTGAGACTCGGTGAGCTCATCATCATCATGGATGCCTGTTCATGGAATCATCATATATATACATATAACGTATCCCGGCCCTCTAGTGAGGGACTCAGTGAAATGATATAATCATATCAAGCACGAATAGAATATCATGAGTAACCTTATATAATTTAAATCATCATTTGACTCTCAATGGAATAAATAGAATGAATCATCACAGTAAAATCAAAGGCACTATCATATCAAGTGTCACTAGGAATTAGGATTCATTGGAACTATGTACGTCCACCGTATATTCATTTATGTAAATCATGCCAAAGAAAGAAGGGATAGTTTCACATACCTTATTGTCGAATTAACCAACTCACTAATTAGAATACGTCTCGTCTAGAACTTCAACCTATAACAATAATAACATGTCTATCAACTCTATGATTACTAGTATACGTCATATACCAAATGATGATTCTCTTTTCATATAAAAATTTGGGCAGTACTTCCCCTATTTATACACGCATCCACAACTCATAAATAAGGTCAAAATTACCAATAACCAAGCACGAATCAATGATATACCAAAACAGTCCCATGTACTCGACATACACCACCATTATACACTCTTTCTATTTACACTCATGGAATATAACCAAAACAACAACCAAGGTGAGTAGTACATGTTATACCTCGTAGTTCCAGAGTATGTATGTAAGGACGTACGTACGAATGTTTAAACCCTAATTAGGGTAAGAATGAAAGAATTGTTTTCAGACGGAAAATATTCCGAACCTTGTGAAGGAATTTCTTTTTTACGTTTTCAATATTTTAACCAATTATGGAATTTTTCCGAGAGATAAATATTTTGGACCAATAGGAGGGCGACATGTGTCACCCCAAGAGCCATGTTGGACGTTTTTTCAAGACAAGTGGCCAAAAGTCTTGCATGACATTTGCATGGCCATATGGACGGTTTTTGCAAGTTTGTGGGCAAGTCAAATGGTCAAAGTCTTGCATGGCATTTGTCACGACCCGACCTCGGACCCGTGACTGGTGCCTTACCCCGGGCACCCTTGTGATACACCATCAGAGAAAATCAGCGGAAATAAACTCACAAACAAGAACCATAAGATAAAATAGGCTAACCCAAGAATGGCTACCTTTCCGTAACACAAATAAAACAGAACTGAACAGTTACATCCTTAACAACCCAATTTATAACCGGACTACAGGCCTCTAAAAGTTTGTAACAACCATGACGGGACAGTGCCCCGTCATACCCCTGGATGTACACAAAACTTGCAACATCAGGGAGAACCGTACCAAAAGTCAAGTCAAGCCTCCGGAGAAATGGAGCTTCTGACACCTGAGCAAAGATCCTAAGAATGAGGATCCACCACCTGCTTACCCTTACCTGCGGTATGAACGCAGCCCGCGAGGAAGGGGGTCAGTACACAACGTACCAAGTATGTAAAACTGGAAAATACTGTAGTAATATCATAAGTCAAAATAAGCTGGAGTCATAGATAAAAATCAATTTCTCAGACCGTGCCTTACTAACAATGAGAGTAACAAGTATAAATCTTATAGCATAAAAATAGGAGGCTCATGATCAAAACAGGGTACCTCGCCCATAGTATCATTAAGCAATCCTACTCCTGGGACTATTTCACCCGCATGGGTCCTGTGGACCCGCATGAGGTCATCCGCCATGGGACTATTTCACCCGCGATAGACTATTTCACCCGCATGGATCCTGTGGACCCGCATGAGTACCATCGCCGGACTCGCATGAGACTATTTCACCCGCATGGATCCTGTGGTCCGGATCCGCATGAGTGCAAGCGCCGCACTCGCATCATGGGTAGCAAATCCATGGCATAAATAATAACCCGGGGTTTACCCCGTAATAATATAAATATATAACATAGCTCATCCGGCTATCATACATAACATAAGCACTACCGGCCTATCATATCATACATAAGCACTACCGTAATATCATATCACAACATAAGCACTACCGGCCTATCATAACATAAGCACTACCGGCTTATCATAACATAAGCAAGTTAAGAAATCCCTAACTTCTTATTAACATTATTAATATATCCTCTCATTTTAGTATCCTAAGGCACTAACATGTCTTTTAATAGAAAATCCGGGAATTCAACCCAAGTACCATGTACTTCTAACTTTTTAAGAAATAACTCTTTTTATACAAAAATTCCAAGATACTAATCACCATAGTATCAAGTTACGATTTCTTTCAAGACAAGGCACATTTCCTTTTAGAAATATAATAGGCTTCTAAATCAAGTGACTTCATTTCCTTTAAAACCTTAGGCAACCAATGCCTAAAAATCAATTCACCTTTCTTAGTTTCAAATTTTTTACCCGTACTTGTTTTAATTAGAGTAAACCTTTCTTTGTGAACCTTTCAAGAAAGCTAATATAACCAACTTCCCATAAAGTCATTATATTAGCGTTATCCCTTTGTCAAATACATTTTCCCTAAACCCAAGGACTTATACTTTTGAAATGAAACAAGTATCATATACTTTTAGAACAAGTGAAAGATATCAAATCTTGTCGCTCACCGCACTACATAGGTACAACTACTCATGCTCAAGAGATAGGAAAGTTCCACATACCTCTTTGGTCAATCCACTTGCTAAGCTCAACTACCGCAAGTAATATTTCAACCTATAATAATCATGATACGTTTATTAACCTCTAACTTCAATGTAGAATAATCCAAGTTCAAAGTCACTAAATTCTATGGAAAATTGGGCAGCATTTCCTTTGTTTCTACATACTTGCCACCTTTCTCAAGGCCGAATTTATCATCCAAACGCCACATTTAAGGCTCAACAATCCAACATTTCAAAGGGGATTACACACCTAAACTTGGGTGTGTAAAATTCTGCCCCATAAGGTACAACAATTCACTTAACAATTCTAAGATAGTTTTTAGGCTACAACATGCTCATAATATCTTCTTAACCAATTCTTTCATATCCAAACCACATTTCTTGCATGCAATGACTCTAAGAGCATTATTTACTACCACCAGTTCTTTCTTCTTAATATGCAACACTAAAAACTAATTCTAAAGGAAGAATCATTACCTTAGAGCTTTAGCCAAAGTTTTCCAACAACTTGCTAGCTTTCTTTTCAAGAACACCACCACAACAACCTTCACAAGCTAGCCACAAGCTTCCTTCTTGCCTTTATTTTTATCAGATTTTTCCTAAGGCTAGAATATCTCTTGGGATTTTAGAGAGAAGGAGGAGCCTGAACTTTTAAGAGAGAAGAAGGAGCTTTTGTCTAAGAGAGAGATGAAATATGACCAAGTCTTCAAGACTTGGTCAATATAATGCATGCAAAATCAGATGGGGGGGGGGGGGACACTTGTCACCCTCCCAAGGTCTTTTAAAAGAAAAATCTGATTTTTCCTAAATTTATCCGCCAGGAATCCCGCCTTGGCGCCGCGGCGCTGAAATCTCTGCGGACTCTCGGAACTTCCGGCGCCGCGGCCCTGCTGTCAGCTGCGCGCTGCAATCTCAGCGACCAAGCATTTCCGCGCCGCTGCCCTGTTTTGCTCAAACGCATTTCGTCCGTCACGACCGAACTTGTAACTCCCATAACTTTCTACTCCGACGTCCTATCGACGAACGGTTGGTTGCGTTGGAATCTAGACTCAACGAACTACGCCCTGGGCCTTTGGAACACTTAGGAACTCTCAATGTACCGGGTCATAACCCGCCTCCAAGTTGACTAAAAACCCGTCCGGAACCATCCGTCAACCTATCCTTTAAAAATTTTAAGTCTTACATGCTTTCGTACGCTCTCATACGTAGGGTCAGAACTACGGGGTATAACATTCTCCCCCCCTTAGAAACATTCGTCCCGAATTTTCCTTCTAGGCTTACTCGAATCACAAATCGACGTAGACCCTATTAACTATTCTTTTGCAAATAAAGAAGCTCCACGAGCCACAACATACTTAAGCGTAAATGCTAAATCAAAACCAACAAGCAGGAAAGTGGGTTACCTGGAGGTGTAGGGAATAAGTGAGGATACTTCTTCATCATGACATCCTCAGTTTCCCACGTCATCTCCTCCTCGCTCGCCCGCCACAATACCTTGACGGAAGCCACGTTCTTCGTCCGAAGTCGCCTAACCTGACGATCGAGTATCGCTATGGGACTCTCCTCATACGATAACCCTTCTGTCACCTGGATATCCTGAATCGGGTGCACTCTAGATGGATCTCCAACACATTTCCGCAACATAGATACGTGAAAGACTGGATGTACTGCCTCCAGATCGGACGGCAGATCCAACTCATAGGCAACCTTGCCTATCCTACGGATAATCTGATAAGGCCCAATGTACCCTGGGCTAAGTTTCCCCTTCTTCCCAAATCTCATCACACCCTTCATGGGTGATACCTTCAGGAAGACCCAATCATCTACCTCAAACTCCAAGTGTCGACGCCGATGATCTGCATACGACTTTTGTCGACTCTGAGCTGACAATAACCGCTCCTGGATAAGCTTCGCCTTATCCACTGCCTGCTGTACCAAGTCTGGCCCGACTAACTGAACTTCTCCCACCTCAAACCAACCTATCGGTGACCTACACTTCCTCCCATATAAGGCCTCATAAGGCGCCATCTGAATACTAGAATGGTAGCTGTTGTCATAAGCAAACTCCACCAGAGGTAAATGATCCTCCCAGCTACCCCTGAAATCAATAGCACAAGCCAAAGATATCCTCGTTTCGGATAGTATACTCGCCCGTCCGCTTCTGCGAGGATGAAATGCGATCGAGACTTACCTGTGTCCCTAATCCCTTCTGAAAAGACCTCCAGAAGTTAGCCGTGAACTGGGCTCCTCTGTCTGAGATAATCGATATAGGAACTCCGTGCAGTCTCACAACCTCCTTGATATACAACCTAGCATAATCCTCGGCCGAAAAAGTCGCTCGATCGAAGAAAGTGGGCTGATTTTGTCACTGTCGACAATAACCGGATGGAATCATGCTTCTCTGTCAACCTTAACTCGCCGATAGGCCGCATCGCGCCACGAACTCCGCAACGTCCCTCTTCAGGCCATCCTACCAATACACGCATCTGAGGTCATGATACATCTTAGTCGACCCCGGATGAATAGAATAACGAGCACCGTGCCTCCTGCAATCTGGCGACGAAGTCCTCGCTACCTCGGAACACACAACTCGCCAAATCTTAGCACCATCAAAGTGCTACCAAATAGGCTCTTCTCCTCCCGAAGAGTCGTATCTCGATACCGTACCATAATCGGATCCTCATACTGTCGCCTCTTCACCTTCTCGACGATGGAAGACTCGGCAACCTCTCGAACCCGAATCCCATCACTATCAGAATCAACCAATCGAACCCCAAGGCTCGCCAGCTGATGTAACTCGCGGACCATGCCCTTCTTCCCTGGCTGCACCCCTGACAGACTACCCATCGATCTGCGACTAAGGGCATCTGCAACCACATTGGCCTTCCCTGGGTGGTATAGAATATCAACATCGCAACCCTTGAGTAACCCTAACCACCGTCTCTGTCGCAAATTCAGCTGCCTCAGTCTGAAGATATACCGGAGTCTCTTGTGGTCTGCACAAATATCCACATGAAATCTATATAAGGAATTGCCTCCAAATCTTCAAGGTACGATTAACTGTCGCCGACTCTAAATCGTGAGTAGCGTAATTCCTTTCTTGCTTCCCTAACCGCCGGGAAACATAAGCTCTAACCTTATCGTGTTACAAGACACAACCTAGCCCAACACCCAACGTGTTACAATAATACCCTAACCTCTAGTCTCTCAAGAGGGTTAGAATCAGTAGTCGTGGTCAACTTCTCTTCCAATAACTGGAAGCCTTTCTTGTACTTGCGAAATATTCGGGCATCTTTAATCTCAATTATGGTTCCTGTTTCCCTTTCTCTGTTGCAACCAAACTTGGTTACTATACTTAGATCTGATTCTTTTGCTTGCCGCATGGCTAAGACTTCCTGCCAATCACAATTTAGGGGGAGACTTCCTTGATCTCGTCAAGTCGTAACCCGATTATTCTCTCTCAGCTCGTAGAGCTTATAGTCAGGTGTTCAACCTCAATTCACGGTATTACATAATCCAATGATTCGTCAAGATTTCTTATCGTTCGAGTGTCTACTCGTCTTTCCTTTATAAGTTATTTCAAGTTGTCCTGGGGTCCCTTACCTCTCCGTATTCTCTTACTATCTTTCTCGTCAGTACAGATGCTACTACCTTTCCTCGAGGTGTTCTTACTGCCCATCATCTACTAATGGTCCTTACACTAGTCTAGGGTAAACATATCTCGTGCAACTTTCATAACCATAGTTGTATTCTCTTTTATCCTTCTGGTCATAACCTACCTTATGCTTATTAATAGTAAGGTGTTTCTAACTTGATCCATAATCGTACAGTTTCAAATATGCGTACTACCTGCATTTTTCTTACGACACTTCCCTGACCATTTCGTAACGTCGTTCTTAATTACCCCCAACACAATACTTTTTCCACGGTTATCTAAAATCAGAATTTATGGCATGACGACATCAAGACCTACCAGTCTCCCATCCTTCGTCTAACTACATGGGTACACATAACCCCATAATACGTAAAACTATCCTTCTACGTGGGGGAGAGAACTTATCTCCCCCTAATTTTTAACTTTCCTTGGAGTCACAACCCTAATCACCAGGTCCTCTTGCGGTCCAGTAAATATCTAATCATCACGCACCGCCTTAAAGTCATGTAGATTTTTAAAAACCTACCAAAGACGCCTCGCCTTCACAAAGACTGCATTTATTTTATTCTTGCCTTGCACATTTTCCTGAAATTATCCGGAAGGTCGTGGCCCTGACCGCCACACCAAACCAACTCCAAGTACCTCCAAGAGCACTTAACATAAATTTCTTCAAATTCAAGTATTACTTACTTTTTGCGTCAATTTACCTCAATGAACAAGTCACACAGACTTATTAAAAATAATGATGCCAAAGAAGGAAGGATAATTCACTGGTTACCACCACTTCACTTCCTTTCCACTTCAATAACCGGCTTACCGGGAAACTGGTACCGAATCAATCTCTCTTCTGTAGTCCACGTTGGCATAACAAGAGGCCAACTAGTCCGTACTCATAATGACCTCAACGTCTGTCATAACAGCTCTGCTAGGTCTGCTAGGGTCCAACGATCAGACGCTTCCCGCAATTATTATACACCCGCCGCCTACCACCCATCACTCACGGGTGTAGTTACCTCTAAAGGTTCTCATGGATTCGGGCTCTATTTCTTTCACACCTGGTTGCTCACTTCCTTACCGGTCGTACTCTTTTCCGTACTTCCAAACTTATTCTAGCTTACGTACATAACTTCCATAATAAAGCTGGCCTCCAATCTTGGAGTTACTAAGTTAAACAATATAAGGCCATTTCCGGCTCTCACAACCTGGTTCCGGTGGAATGCGTCCACGAACCCAGAAACGATTAACTAGACTGCTTGTACCTCGTGACCACGCCACGTGGCGGGACTACTATCAACCGATCCCACCCCTTACAAACGTACCCTAACTTCTCATAATACCATGACCGTGTCGTCTTGATCACAACAACCATTACTTACTCCACACGGATCTCATCCGTACTATCCTCTTAAGCATACCACGTAGCTTAATTTACAAACATAGTCTCCCATTGGGTCCCTTAATTAAACTTCTTAAGGTTCCATTACCTTTTCCGATAACTCATCATCTCCTAATTATCTCGAACTAGCACGTAAAACCTCGATGAGAGTTCCTTAACTGTTCATACCTTCCTGGTATCTATTTAGTCCTTACCAAATCCTGGTAATCTAAAATCATTTTAGGCAACATATATGTGACCCTCATACATAAATCCGTATAGCTGTATGTCACAATACCAACTATACTACAAATATTACCAACCTGGATACACAATCTACATAATCCTTCCTGGGTCATCGCTTTCTCGTGAATGCAATCAACATAACTCGTTAGGGAGAGACGACCCTAACAACACGGCTCTATCGCACGATCTCAGAGTGAGAAGAATGGAAACCAATCCTAAATATCCTGTAGCCTCCTGATTATAGATGTGGTGCACAACACACCGATAATCAAGACTCTACTAGATACGGCCTGTAGACCCCTTCCGAGGATTAACTGCTCTGATACCACTTTTGTCACGACCACTGACCGTGGATCGTGTCTTACCCCGGGCACCCTTGTGATACAACATCAGAGAAAATCAGCGGAAATAAACTCACAAACAAGAACCATAAGATAAAATAGGCTAACCCAAGAATGGCTACCTTTCCGTAACACAAATAAAACAGAACTGAACAGTTACATCCTTAACAACCCAATTTATAACCGGACTACAGGCCTCTAAGAGTTTGTAACAACCATGACGGGACAGGCCTTCCATACCCTGAATGTACACAAAACTTGCAACATCGTGAGAACTGCATCAAAAGTCAAGTCAAGCCTCCGAGAAATGGAGCTTCGACACCGAGCAAAGATCCTAAGAATGAGGATCCACCACCGCTACCCTTACCGCGGTATGAACGCAGCCCCAGGGCGGGTCGACACAACGCATCAAGTATGTAAAATCGAAAATATCAGAGTAATATCATAAGTCAAAATAAGCTTGAGTCATAGATAAAAATCAATTTCTCAGACCGTGCCTTACTAACAATGAGAGTAACAAGTATAAATCTTATAGCATAAAAATAGGAGGCTCATGATCAAAACAGGGTACCTCGCCCATAGTATCATTAAGCAATCCTACTCCTGGGACTATTTCACCCGCATGGGTCCTGTGGACCCGCATGAGGTCATCCGCCTCGTCATGGGACTATTTCACCCGCATGGGACTATTTCACCCGCATGGATCCTGTGGACCCGCATGAGTACCATCGCCGTACTCGCATGGGACTATTTCACCCGCATGGATCCTGTGGTTCGGATCCGCATGAGTGCAAGCGCCGCACTCGCATCATGGGTAGCAAATCCATGGCATAGATACTAACCCGGGTTTAACCCGTAATAATATAAATATATAACATAGCTCATCCGGCTATCATACATAACATAAGCACTACCGGCCTATCATATCATACATAAGCACTACCGGCCTATCATATCATACATAAGCACTACCGGCCTATCATATCATACATAAGCACTACCGGCCTATCATATCACAACATAAGCACTACCGGCCTATCATAACATAAGCACTATCGGCTTATCATAACATAAGCAAGTTAAGAAATCCCCTAACTTCTTATTAACATTATTAATATATCCTCTCATTTTAGTATACTAAGGCACTAACATGTCTTTTAATAGAAAATCCGGGAATTCAACCCAAGTACCATGTACTTCTAACTTTTTAAGAAATAACTCTTTTTTTATACAAAAATTCCAAGATACTAATCACCATAGTATCAAGTTACGATTTCTTTCAAGACAAGTCACATTTCCTTTTAGAAATATAATAGGCTTCTAAATCAAGTGACTTCATTTCCTTTAAAACCTTAGGCAACCAATGCCTAAAAATCAATTCACCTTTCTTAGTTTCAAATCCTTTACCCGTACTTGTTTTAATTAGAGTAAACCTTTCTTTGTGAACCTTTCAAGAAAGCTAATATAACCAACTTCCCATAAAGTCATTATATTAGCGTTATCCCTTTGTCAAATACATTTTCCCTAAACCCAAGGGACTTATACTTTTTGAAATGAAACAAGTATCATATACTTTTAGAACAAGTGAAAGATATCAAATCTTGTACGTCTACCGTACTACATAGGTACAACTACTCATGCTCAAGAGATAGGAAAGTTCCACATACCTCTTTGGTCAATCCACTTGCTAAGCTCAACTACCGCAAGTAATATTTCAACCTATAATAATCATGATACGTTTATTAACCTCTAACTTCAATGTAGAATAATCCAAGTTCAAAGTCACTAAATTCTATGGAAAATTGGGCAGCATTTCCTTTGTTTCTACATACTTGCCACCTTTCTCAAGGCCGAATTTATCATCCAAACGCCACATTTAAGGCTCAACAATCCAACATTTCAAAGGGGATTACACACCTAAACTTGGGTGTGTAAAATTCTGCCCCATAAGGTACAACAATTCACTTAACAATTCTAAGGTAGTTTTTAGGCTACAACATGCTCATAATATCTTCTTAACTAATTCTTTCATATACAAACCACATTTCTTGCATGCAATGACTCTAAGAGCATTATTTACTACCACCAGTTCTTTCTTCTTAATATGCAACACTAAAAACTAATTCTAAAGGAAGAATCATTACCTTAGAGCTTTAGCCAAATTTTTCCAACAACTTGCTAGCTTCCTTTTCAAGAACACCACCACAACAACCTTCACAAGCTAGCCACAAGCTTCCTTCTTGCCTTTATTTTTCTCAGATTTTTCCTAAGGCTAGAATATCTCTTGGGATTTTAGAGAGAAGGAGGAGCTTGAACTTTTAAGAGAGAAGGAGGAGCTTTTGTCTAAGAGAGAGATGAAATATGACCAAGTCTTCAAGACTTGGTCAATATAATGCATGCAAAATCAGATGGGGGGGACACTTGTCACCCTCCCAAGGTCTTTTAAAAGAAAAATCTGATTTTTCCTAAATTTATCCGCAGAATCCCTTGGCGCCACGCCAGCTTGCTGCCGCGGCGCAAATCTGCGGACTTTCGACTTCCGGCGCGCCATACCGCTGTCTCAGCTACTGCAACTTCAGCGACCACTCAAGATTTCCGGCGCGCGACTCGCATCCGCGCCGCGGCCTGCTGTTTTGCTCAAACGCATTTCTGTCCGTCACAGACCGAACTTGTAACTCATAACTTTTACTCCGACGCCCTATCGGTTTAACTTGGTTGCGTTGGAATCTAGACTCAACGAACTACGCCCTGGGCCTTTGGAACACTTAGGAACTCTCAATGTACCGGGTCATAACCCGCCTTCAAGTTGACTAAAAACCCGTCCGGAACCATCCGTCAACCTATCCTTTAAAAATTTTAAGTCTTACATGCTTTCGTACGCTCTCATACGTAGGGTCAGAACTACGGGGTATAACAACATTTGTGGGACAAGTGGAGAAAGGAACCTACACAAACAATCTATACCATACACATGTTTCAATCCTTACCCTTGGTTGCACTATATAAACCCCTCTAGTTGATGAAAATCTTCCACACTTAGAATATTTCAAGACTTGAAAATATTTTCCTCTCCTCCCTAGTGCTCTCGTCCAACCCCCCTCTTTCTTGAGCAAATGTTGTCCAAAAATTCTTAAACTTATAAGTGTTCTTCCTTAATGTATTAGGAAGATTATTAACCAAGAGTTAGACAAGATTTCACACCCCTAGCCTCAAAAACCCTCACAAAGACGAGAGCATGCAAAAATGGAACCTTAGTGTTCTTCACTTTTTGAAGTTAATTCTTGAATAGAAGTTGGTTAGAAACTTCTAAGGGTGACTTGTGATGGTTTGGAACACAAAGATTTGGAGCTAAAACTTGCTTAGGAGCGACTTTAAGTTCTTGGATATTTTTTGGGCTAACTTGAGGTAATGAACCTTAACCTCTTTGTGAAGTTGATTATTATGTATATTGGATATTATACATATATTGGAAGTATATTATGGAATATGAGATATAAGGAAAGATTTGGATCTTGTTAAGATGTTAAAAGGAGAATTGGCATATTAGCCATTAAAATGGTAAAAATGTATCCATTACTTACTAAGAAGTTAACAACAAAGAAACTATAACTTATATAAAGATTGGAATATAAGTTGGAAGACTAAAGAAGTAATTGGATAAATAAAATTGTAAAAGTTGGCCAAGGATCCAAACTTAAGGACTGTATTTACTTTGGACCGTATTTACTTTGAACCGTATTTACTTTGGACTGTATTTACTTTGGACTGTATTTACATTGTTGTTAAGGGGAAGATTGTTAATCGCGTTCCGTTTGGGCGTGTGATCCCCTTCTTTAATTATTGTTGTTGTTAAGGGGAAGATTGTTAATCGCGTTCCGCTTCGTGTGATCCTTCTTTAAATTTCGGAATTATTGCGCCTTATTTATGGCATGTTGGTTACTATTATCGGGCCTTGAAAAAGGTGGAGAATTGAGTAGAAACGGGGGAGGTGCTGCCCAAATTTTCGTAGACCAAGAGAAATCTTACTTAGAAGAATCCCACGTAAAACTAGAAGTTGATAGGCGTGTTTTGGCTATTATAGGTTGACACTCTGCGCGTGACATATCCGACTTGGCAAGTGGATTTAGCAGAGGAGGTATGTGATTCTTCCTATCCCTTTGAGCATGATATTTGTGAAATATATATAGTACGGTAGACGTACGTGTGTTAAACTAAATTTGGCTTTACTTGATGTCTTTGGACTTGAGTTCTAATTAATAAGAATCTTGAATATTTCAAAAAGAGTTATGAATCATTTTGGAAGAAAAGTAATACTTGGTTTTCATAAAAAGTTTAAGTGTTATACTAGCTTTATGGGAAGTTAGCTATAACGACTTAAGAAAGATAAGAAAAACGGTTTAATTATTTGTTTATCAAATGCTTGAAATGATGTTTGAAGGTATGGTAAGTTGGTTTGATAAACATGTTATGATGCTACGTGTGTTAGTATCTTGTGACGCTTGTGTAAGGATGTTATTCTTGTTGTGCTTATGTTGTTTAACGATAAGCCGTTGTGTTAGTATTATATCACTCACCCTTCTGAATTGTTACGATGTCGTGGGTTAGCCGCCCCCGATGCGAGGAATACCTCATGCGGGTCCATGGGACCTATGCGAGTCTGCGGAGTTCCGTGATGATCACCCGTGTGTTACGCCGATGCGAGGAATACCTCACGAGGTCTATGTGGCTACGCGATCGCGGAGTCCGCGATTACGCCGGTGGGTTAGCTACCCCGACGCGAGAATACCTCACGCGCCTAAAGGGCCTATGCGAATGCGGAGTTCCAGGATTAGGCTCGCATAATGATACTATGGGCGATTGACCTTGCTTCGATCATTAGCGGCCTAGAAAAGACCAGTTACATTATATCTATTTTTGCTCTTGTTTATGATGTGGCACGATGTGCGGTTAACTTGGTTGTTTCGTACATATTTGTGAATTAGTTTTAAAATGTTATGATTATATATATATCAAGATTTTACGCTTCACATACTTGGTACTGTAATCGACTCCTTCTGGCCGCGTTACATGCCGCAGTAAGGGAAAGGTGGTAGATCCTCATTCTTAGGATCTTTACTCAGGTGTCAGGAGCTCCATTTCTCCGGAGGCTCGACTTTTGGTACGGTTCTCCCTGGTGTTGTAGATGTTTTGTACATTCAGGGGTATGACGGGGCCCTGTCCCGTCATAGTGTTTACACCTTCTTAGAGGTCTGTAGTCCTGTTGTAAAGATGAGATGTAACTGTTCACTTTTGGGTATTTATATATATGCCGAAAGACAACTTTTCTTTGGATAGACTATTCTTATTTTACACTGTTTCATGTTTGCAAGTTTATATTCCGCTGGTTACTCTGATGTATGTATACTTGGGTGCCCGGGTAAGGCATCAGTCACGGGCCAGGGAACGGGTCGTGACAGTACACCTATTTCTCATGTTAATTCAGCCACTTAATCATATTAAAACAGTCCTAAAAATAGTCCATACACGATCCATGTTCTAGCAACGATAAGAGTGCAATGTACAACTTTTCTATACCTTATTCCTTTAGGACATATATTAGTAATTACCACAACGTATATACATGTTCATAACTTATATTTCTAGCATTCTTACTTAACAAAAACAGCCATTAATACTATAAAATTTCCAGCAATGTCACGACACACACACACAATACATGATACCATAACTCTTCTCATAATTTCTTATCATCCAATTCACCTTTCAACCATTTCATATAAATATCTACAACTTGAATATCATGATTTCTTTCACTTTAATACATAATTAATGGTGACAATAATAACACAACAACAATCAAACCCAATGTAATCTAAACAACTCCCATTTCGGTTAAACAGCCCCAAATCGGCTACAACACTCAAAACATTCACATACATTATCTTAATTCCAAATTTCTCTTAACACAAGTTCATTTCTTAAACTACAACATTATGTAACTCCAATTATACTATAAGAAGAAGAAGTCTTACCTTAATTTTTGCCCAAAACAGTCCCTAATGCACGGTCACTGCTCCATTTCTTTTGCACCATTTTTCACCATTTCTTCAACTTATAATGACATGCATGTATTCTACAAGTTTAATCCATCATTCTTACATGTTTTTCTTTCAAATTTCTCATCTTCAAAACTGGAATTCCTTGGAGCAAATCGGTCCAAAGAAGCATCAAATCCTCATCATTGAGTTTACCATTTCTTAGAATTTTAGTACAAGGACTTAATCTAGGAAAAAGAAGTTAAGAAAAATCTTCAAATGGAAGAGGGGAGTTTTCGGCTGAGGAGATGAGGGAATAAGTGAAAGAGGGATTTTGAATTAAGTGTGGGGAGATGAAAGGTTATAAGGGTTAAGTGTGCTGAAAATTATTTTTGCATGCTTGGTCCAAGTCCCCATAATTATCCACTTAAATTAATCCCATAATTAATAATTCAAACTCCCACATACTCATCTTATATAAAATCTGAAAATTCCATGTCCTAGTCTCATAATACACGACACCTAGTCCATCCTTATTAGGAATATACCACTATTAGTATTAATTTCCCATCGTCCCACTTGTAGTATTCCAAAATTATTCCGGGATCACCTCATTTGTATACTAATTTCCGTTTTAGCATATGTAAATATACTTTATATCTAATATTCGAATCTTACTTCCTTAATTACGTTCACAAATTATCGCCCTAGAACTACGAGGTGTAACAATAGCCAAAGGCTATAGTCAACAAGAATGGATAGATTATCAAGAAATCTTTAGTCTAGTTGTTAAATGGTAACAGTAAGGACTATCTTGGCTATAACAGCTACTAGAAAATGACATATACATCAAATGGATGTGTATAATGTCTTTATTCAAGGTAATTTACATGATGAGATTTACATGAAACTTTCACAAGGATTCAGGGTCATGGAACTAAGCAAGTTTGTAGACTTACAAAATCATTGTATGGATTGAAGCACACACCAAGACAATGGAATGTAAAGCTTTAAGAAGCTCTAATCAGGTTTAGGTTCACTCAGAGTCAATATGATCATTCATTTTACACAAAAAAGACTGATAAAGGGTTCACTGCTATATTGGTATATGTGGATGACATGTTTATTACTGGAGATAGCATAGAGTTAATAACTGAGACCAAAACTGCATTACAAGAAGCTTTTAAGATAAAGGATCAAGGGAACTAAAATATTTCCTTGGTATTGAATTTGCAAGATAAAAAATGATACTAATGCATCAAAAAAATATGCATTACAGTTAATTTCAGAAACTGGTTTGTGTGCTGCTAGACCTAATACTACACCTATGAATACTAATATCAAGCTCATCACTAGGGAATATGATCAACATATTAAAAAGATCAAGGATTAGTAGACCAAAGAGTGTGATACGAAAGACAGGTTCACAAAAGATGATCTGATACAAGATCAAGGGCCTATCAAAGGTTAATAGGAAAATCCTGTATTTAATAGCCATTAAGCTCGCATAACTTATAAGTTCAACACTTAAGTCGCTTTTACAAATGTTCAAGAGACCACATAAGAAAGTTGCATTGAGAATTGTCATGTACATAAAGACACATCCTGGTAAAGGATTTGTACTATCTAGTAACAAGAAAAATACAGTTACTGCATATTGTTATGCAGATTGGGGTGCATGCTCATTCTCCAAGAAATCTGTAACTGGCTTCATGATAAAACTAGCAGACATTCTAGTGTCATGGAAGTCTAAGAAGCAATCAACAATTTTCAGAAGCTCATTAGAGCTGAGTACAAGAGCTTAGCAAATACATTTTTAGAATTGACTTGGTTGACTGGTGTGATCAAGAATTTGGGTGTACAACTTCAACTACTCGTTTGCATTTATAGTGATAACAAAACGGTTATACAAATAATAATCAATCCCGTGTTTTGTGAAAAAACAAAACACATAAAGATTGACTGTCATTTCATAAGACAATATTCAACAAGGTCTGATAAAAACTGAATATCTACATACAATTTAAATCATCATTTGACTCTCAATGGAATAAATAGAATGAACCATCACTGTAAAATCAAAGGCATTATCATATCAAGTGTCACTAGGAATTAGGATTCATTGGAACTATTTACGTCCACCGTACATTCATTTATGTAAATTATGCCAAAAAGAAAGAAGGGATAGTTTCACATACCTTATTGTCGAATTAACCAACTCACTAATTAGAATACGTCTCGTCTAGCACTTCAACCTATAACAATAATAACATGTCTATCAACTCTATGATTACTAGTATACGTCATATAGCAAATGATGATTCTCTTTTCATATAAAAATTTGTGCAACACTTAGCCTATTTATACACGCATCCACAACTCATAAACAAGGTCAAAAATACCAATAACCAAGCACGAATCAAGAATCTACCAAAACAGTCTCATGTACTCGACATATACCACCATTATACACTCTTTCTATTTACAATAATGGAATATAACAAAAAAAGCAACCAAGGTGAGTAAGAGATTGTTGACACCCAATTTTGTCCATCCCCCCTTAAATAAATAACCAATAAATTAAACAATTTTCTTTCTTTTAGAACCACAATTTTACATCGCAAAATACACATAATAGGTAGGTTTTAGTAACTGTCTAGCGTTATAAAGTGTTAAGCGCTAATTAAATAGTACACCCGCATTTATTATTATAATAATAATAACTAATAAAGCACCTAATAATTTAATCACAATTATTTCACCACTAATTAATTAATAATAACTCCTAAACACTAATACCCTAACTAACTACCCCAAGCCCACATTATTTTCGTCTGACCCAGCCCACAACCCTTACCTCTTTCCCGCGGCCCACTTCCATTAGGCCCTTTAAACCTTATACCATCGTCCAGCAGCCCTTTTCACTCAGCAGCCCTTTCGTCGACCTCCCTCCCCCTCTTCTAAATCACACTACTCAACCGCCGCACACAACCCTCCTTCACACCACCCTTCCCAGCCGAGATTCTCGCCTGAGAATCCAGCAATCTTCCCCCATCTTACCATACAAACCTTCCCTTATCAATTTCGGTAAGATTCAGAATACGAAAATGGTAACAAATCGTCTTAAAGTCCTCCAAATCACCCACGCAGCCAGTTCGCCTTACCATAACAAAACCCAGCACAAATCGTCCCTCAAATCAAATCCTAAACTTGCCATAAACGAAGCCTAACTAGGAGCTATAAATACCAACGTCTTGAACATGGAAAGGGCACCCATCGATCAGTGATCAATCATTGAGAACACAGACAGCATTGTGCTTCAGTTCATCTCTTTTTCATTCAATTTGTTACTACTTAAATCTGCCAACCAGTCCTTCACGAATTTCCTTTGACGATTCTAAAAACCTTTGTCGTCGCCTCGCTACTCCGCAAAAGGCCTGTGAACTCAAACTCCTCGTATTTCATTTTATTTACGTATATGTCCTGCTTGTCCTTAATTACCGTATTCTGCTTTTGGTTTGGTTAGTATAGTTCGCTTTACTCGTATAGTGAGTTTAAGTGTGTAGGTTGAGTTTTCAACATTTGCGTATGTTATGAGGTGATTAGTTGTATATTTCATGCTTACTTGTTTATTTGCCTATTTATGCCTTTGTATGATGTATTAGAAATTATATAATGTGTATGCCATCTCAATGCTTACTTAATAATATATTATCCCGATAAGTGTTCTATTAAATTAATCGCTATGAGAATGATAGTATTTAAGATCCGCCAACAAATACTATATTCTCGCTTCGAGCGCCATTTATTTGATGAACAATAATAAGTCAACCTCTCTATAATGGCTACATACATGCAGATGGCCCCTTAGACATGTATTTGTTTATGTTATTTGTCTAAATTGCCTACCCAAAGAGCATTTGTGTTTTGTTTTATCTTAGTTTGTAAGGATGTCATCATACAAACAGAGGAACATATAGATGTTGGAAATGATCCTAGTCTTGCCATACTTTCGCCTCCGCTTTTTCCTTCCTCGATATACAAAGATGCATGATTGAATATGTCTAAATTTGGCATCAATAACTCGTATTCGAGATGTTATCCCTAAATGGTCGATGAGTCATCCTCGCCGGTCTTACGACCGCCGAATCGCTCGCATTTACCTTACCTGCTTAAGTGATATATGTATTAGTATTATATGTTTGTCCGAGTTAGCTTTGTCGTTATCCATGTCAGATGTAATAAAGTGTGGTTTAGATATGATCTATGATGTGCCACATGCACTTCCCCGCCGAGGGTGTGCTTATCTTACTTGACTAAACTAGCCACTGTATGCCATTCTGATGACTTCATGTCAATGTCTTAAAATATGCTCTTAGAGTAGCTGAGCATGTTAAAAGTGTTAGTTTAGCTTCTTTTTTTTTTTTCTTCTTGTCCCCAACATGTAGCATTCCTTAAACCTTCTGGCAGTTAGTCCATTATCCATCAGAATGTATATTCCAGCACATACAAAATCCATATATTGTGATAGTCTTTAGGTATATATACGCCAGGTATATATTTTGGCTGTTTCTGCATAGTAGTTCCTACCTGAGTGTATATTGGGTTCACCATCGGGCTTACTGATGCCCATTGTTTGTTTAGTTCATGTGAAAGGGTTCAAATGTGTTAAACTTTATGCCGATGTTAATCGACTCGCCTTATCGTGGTTATTCCTCGAGAAAATCCGAGAAGTATAAAGTATCATCGCTTTATTCCTCGCATTATTTTCATTATCAGGGCCTTATACATGACTGAATCATTTGAATATTTTCATTGGTTTGGGCCTTTCCCTGGTATCATCTTCCTCTCACGCATGCACCTTGAGGCCCAATCGTTAATAAAAACGCTGGGCTCGCTTGTACTTTGGATAATTAAAAAGAAATGACTTATGTATGTTTGAAGCTTTTATGTCGATAAACGTTTATCATTTCATAAATTTTGAGGCATTCTAATCCTTTTCCTTCTTATATTTTACATGACATGCATCGAGAATAATCAAGAGCCCTGCATGAGACTCATCATGACTTCCATATCGCCAACCACACTTCCGCAGGCTTCCAAACTATAGGATAGATGGTGTCACCATCCATTCTAGACGTCATGTCAACTACAATCTCACTCCCGCCTTTGCTTATTTGTGTATTTATTTATTTTGCTTACTTATTATTGTTATATTTGTTAATCCTGTAATTAATAGGATAATTAACTCTAATAGTCTTTGAGTATATTGGAAGGGTAGTTTAAAGGATAAATTCACCCTTTATTTATTCTAGGTTCATCACGTAAGTCTAAATCTAAAATAATTAATCCTAGTTATGCTTTAGTCATGTAATTAATATATTTCTCCATATTTAGTCCTTAAGAAATAAGCTTTATCATAAACTTTTCATAAATATTATAGGAAGTAATTTTCGCACATACGTATAAAAAATATAATTTCATAATTTTTATAAGAATCTTAACCTTACGTATACTGTTAGGAGTAATCACTCTCTTACTTTTGTCAAGAATAAAATAATTTCACTTCATAATCAACTTTATATATGAATCTTATAAGACCCTTTAGTCATCAATATATATCCTTTAGATATTGCCACTTAAATAAACTTTTCTAAAACATACATCCTCAAATTTAATAAATCAACCTATGTTTGAACGGACAACCGCAAGTTAGCGGATCCTTTAGGATACCTAACCCCTTCCTTTTAGGATAATAAAGAACCCTTACCTAGAATCTCACATAGTTTCACAGACCTTTAAAAATGGAGATCATTCGTAGTATTTTATGCTACATTTTAGTGTCCTAATTCACTATAATAATTAGGTGGCGACTCCTTTAAAAACACATTTAGGAACCAACCATACGTAGTACTCCCGTTTTGACTCCGGTTTAAAATGGGGTGTTACAGATGGCGACTCCACTGGGGATTTTAGGTTCTTAACCACAACAAACCTAGGGTTATTATTTGGCATTACTTTTTACATTTAATTTTGTGTGCTGTATTTTTGTTTTATTTATTTTAATTGCTACATGCTTTATCGCTTCCTTAAACCGCATTCCGCTCATATTTCTTCCATTCTCGAAAATTCACACTATCACACACTCACGCTGGCGTGTGCTTCGCGACCCGCAAATTTCTTCAAATACCCAAATTTTAAGAGAGTCATCCGCTGGAGTTAGATCGGTTCGTCTCGATCACCGCAGAGCCTTCTCACTCGAGTTGTCTCGCCGAACTCAAGGCCTAGAAAAGCCAAATCTTAGAAACTTAAGATAGAGCTATACCACCTTTATTTTAGGGCATGCATGCATTTACCTTAGGTGGTCTTTGCATCGACACCACAATTAGAAGACACCAAACTTGTCGACGGTTTCTCAACCCAACGACCAACCAAAGATATTACGTAGCGTGGCGAGAATAGACAAATCCAAACCTAATCATGTCATGCTAAAATTGGGAAAAGTGCACCACATTTGGTCGCCATTTCCAACAAAAGCATTACAATTGGACGGCTTGACAAATCCATCACGACCGCATATGTGACGCTTAGGCCTACCGCATCAAAGCGTCCCCACGCATGTTAGGACTCGCTTGCAATGCGATAATTTACGTGGCAAATACGCATTTGCTAAATGCTATTTACGCTTTAGCAAAATCACGTGTTTTACACTAACACGCTTTGCTACGTTGTCTAAAGGATTTATCATCTCCCCCAAAGGTCGATTTGTATTTGACTAAGCAATGGCAGAACATCGATATCTCACAAGATCAAAGGCACGGTCCAAATGATACGATCGATTCAAGCGGCATCTCGAAGGAACGAAGCCTGAACTCGCCTTGGTTCCTATAGGCAAAGCAGGGTCTCGTAAGAGAAAAGCAAAGATAGATCCGATAGAACACTCGCCAAATACCGCAAATAAATGACAAACTCGCAGCCAAATCGTATGCTCGAACATCATCAAGTACTCACATCGCAAATAACCAAAATAATAAAATCCTCCAAATTATTACCAGTATCCTCTTACTACATATCCCATTCAGCCAATATACAATGCACCCATATATCCCACACAAATGCCTACCACACTCCAGCCAAACACAAATCAAAGGCCACCACAAACCCACTTTTGCAATGCATACGACAACCCCTTACGATACCCATCCGTGCATGCGCCACAGCCAAATGCCCGTTCACTAAACACCTTCAAACCCCGTGATAAAGTAAGAGAAAACCAACCGTAACCTATACACCTTTAGCCAAACCCATAACCCAAGTGTGTATGAATCGAAAGCCGCATGAATACTCCACCAATTCCTAAATATCCCTGTGCCTACTTCCCGAGGGCACGATAAAACCAAACATCACAAGATACCACTCCTGTCGGCGGGCACGACATCGGAAATTGCTATACACTCAAGGACAAAATAGAGGAGTTAATCAAAGAGGAGTCATTCGGTGCGAGGACGCCCCTAATGAGTACAATGAACCCCAGCGAAGAGAGGTGTTCCTTGGCCGTAACCCGCCCGCCGACCAATCGGGCTATCCAAGCGTTCACCGCGCAAGAAGGAGGTACTGATAGCAGAGCATGAAGACCCAGCCAGCCATGATGCAGAGCAAAAAGGCGTATTGGTTGGATTTGCACCCTTGTTCTGGTCCGCCTAGAGCCCGGATAAAAAGAGCAATTTAGTTTAGCAGAATAATTTAAGACTCATATTTAAGCTTTAATAATGTTTTCTTTAATTTTCATTATTTTGGAACTACGTGTGACCTGATTCCTTTGGCGGATACGTAGGCGGCCACATCGGCTTCGGTCCCACCTTTTAGAAAATCCCAATTTCTCTTTTGCACCATCGAACTACGCTGACCTGATTCCTCATGGATACGCAGCGCCACATCGGCTTCGGTCCCACCTTTTAGAAAATCCCAATTTCTCTTTGCTTGTAATTGGAACTACGCAGGACTGATTCCTCAAGTGATACGCAGGCGCCACATCGCCTCTGGCCCCACCTTTAGAATTTTACCCAATATTCGCTTGTAATGAACTACGCCATGACTCGATTCCCTACTGGGATACGTAGCGCCTAAATCGCTTCGGCCACACCATTAGGAAACTTTCCTTCGCTCAAAATAACAAGAATACACATAACATACAAGCAACTCCATCGAGACCCCTTAGGCCAAACACCCTTTTCAAAACTAGACAAGGTAGGAAACTGCATGCGGGTTGCAAGCCCAAACAGCCGTATACGCAGATGTCGAACAAGGCAAGAAAGTCAAATACGAATCGACCACCCCCAAACTCACAAATTTTCTTGAGCGCAGGTCTTTCATATTAATGTAAGTAAAGTGCAATAGCCGAAGCAGAAAATACGGCAAAAAGTTTTCTTCGCATAAGTAGAAAGAAACAGCAGAGGCAGAGGATATGACAACAATCCAAAATTCAAAGTCCGTGATCCGGCAAAGAAAAGCAAAAGAGGCATCGATAATCCACAATGCACTCAATTCGCAATAGCGGTTAGCGCCAAATACAGCATAAAGTCAAATTGGCAACCAACGATCGCACTCCAACAAAAGCATCATGACAATTTGTCGGGCCATGCATTTAGCATGTCCGCAAGGACAACATCTCGCATTCATCCGCGATCGTGACGACATCTCTACCCATAAAATTGCACTTCTCATATGTATTTATCATTTTGTTTAAACAGGTATACACTAACGTTTTCTCAAGCTTAGCTTGCAGGACCATTTATTCTACAGGAGCAGGAGCAACACGTCCAGACAACGACGTTATCAGCACAGTAAGTCCGAAAACGACGCCAGCAGCAATACGCCCAGACGACGACGTTATCAGCATTATGTCAAGGCAACGACATATATCCGACCCAGTTTCGTCAGTCAAAACTGGGACAATTTTTAAGGATTTCGCCACGAAAAGACACCGACAAATATGATTCCATATGCTCGAAAGATCGACATAAACTGGGACAATTTTAAGGGTTTTACTACAAATGACATCAATGGGCATGGTTAATTTACGCAAAGGGTTCCATGTCCCAAAACTGAGACAAATTTTAAAAGAGAGCCTGACGGCAGCAGAACACCGAGAGTATGGGAGAATATACCGCCGATTTCGGATAAGGAAGTTCGCTTTGTTTCACAACATGTCACTATTCAAATATCGACATAATTTCCTACTAGCATATATAAGTATATTTTCTCAAGATAGAATATTTTTTCAACACATGTTTTGATCAAGACTCGAAATCAGACAGGGGTTACACGTCCAGACAAGACAACGCGTACAAGTATCAAGAGCCAACACAAATCGGCCGACCCCCTCCCCGAACTCACAATTTTTCTTTGAGTGAATTTTGCAGGACAATAGGAACAAGGAGGACAACAACATTCCAATACAATGCATTCGCCACTAAGTCCATCTCAGAACAAGTCTACATCAAATACATCTCGCAAAAGCCACATCTTCTTTACTCAGGCTACATCATTTACACTTTAATTATTTCATCTAGCTTTGATTATGCATAACACAACTCCATATCTAGAACAATTTTTATTTATGACCGAGCTAATCCGCATTCGCCCATACAACGATTTAACATCCGTGATCTCGCCCATACAACGATTTAACATCTCGCATCTCGCCCATACAACGATTTAACATCTCGCATCTCGCCCATACAACGATTTAACATCTCGCGCTCGCCCATACAACGATTTAACATCTCGTTTCGCCCATACAACGATTTAACATTCTGCGTCTCGCCCATACAACGATTTAACATCTCGCGTTTCGCCCATACAACGATTTAACATCTGCCTCGCCCATACAACGATTTAACATCTCGCTCTTCGCCCATACAACGATTTAACATTCGCGCTCGCCCATACAACGATTTAACATCTCGCCTCGCCCATACAACGATTTAACATCTCGCTCTCGCCCATACAACGACGAACATTCGCGTTCGCCCATACAACGATTTAACATCTGCGTTCGCCCATACAACGATTTAACATCTCGCTGTTGCCCATACAACGATTTAACATCCGCGTTGCCCATACAACGATTTAACATCCGCGTTGCCCATACAACGACGTAACATCTCGCATTCGCCCATACAACGATTTAACATCTCGCATCTCGCCCATACAACGCATTTAACATCTCGCATTCGCCCATACAACGATTTAACATCTCGCATCTCGCCCATACAACGATTTAACATCTCGCATCTCGCCCATACAACGATTTAACATCTCGCATTCGCCCATACAACGACGTAACATCTCGCATTCGCCCATACAACGATTTAACATTCGTGATTCGCCCATACAACGATTTAACATCTCGTGATTCGCCCATACAACGCATTTAACATTCGCATTCGCCCATACAACGATTTAACATCTCGCATCTCGCCCATACAACGATTTAACATCTCGTATTCGCCCATACAACGATTTAACATCTCGTGATTCGCCCATACAACGATTTAACATTCGTGATCTCGCCCATACAACGATTTAACATCGTGCATTCGCCCATACAACGATTTAACATCTCGCATTCGCCCATACAACGCATTTAACATTCGCATTCGCCCATACAACGATTTAACATTCGCATTCGCCCATACAACGATTTAACATCTCGCATTTCGCCCATACAACGATTTAACATCTCAGATTTCGCCCATACAACGATTTAACATCTCGTGATTTCGCCCATACAACGACGTAACATTTTCGCCCATACAACGCATTTAACATCTCGCATTCCGCCCATACAACGATTTAACATCTCGCATTCGCCCATACAACGATTTAACATCTCGCATTCGCCCATACAACGATTTAACATCTCGTATTCGCCCATACAACGATTTAACATCTCGATTTCGCCCATACAACGATTTAACATCTCGCATTTCGCCCATACAACGGCGAACATCTCGTGATCTCGCCCATACAACGATTTAACATCTCGTATTCGCCCATACAACGATTTAACATCTGATCTCGCCCATACAACGATTTAACATCTCAGATTTAGTCCATACAACGATTTAACATCTCGTATTTCGCCCATACAACGATTTAACATTCCGTGATCTCGCCTATACAACGATTTAACATCTCGTGATCTCGCCACTACAAGACGGCGTATCGTCACATCATTTCATTATATACTATATACAATCTGACTACAACTACAGCACAAATTCACATTCTTACATTGTTTTGTTTTGACAGTTATGCACTAATGCTTCTATCTTAGCTTCAATCTACAGGAACTTTAACAAATTACAAAGGATGGAGCACAACGTGGACCTACCTCTTACGGCGAACTGAGGTAATTTGTTGGGAGCAAGACTTCTCAACAAAAGGCAAAAGTGGACCCGAACGTCGACCTACTCTCTCCCAACATTCTAGCACCACAATAACTCATTGGCACCATAGCTTGACACTAGGACAGATTTTGAATCCGCGTCGGCCCCACCTTTAGTTTTCAGACACCAACAACATTCGTCCCAATTCACGACCTGCATAAAATCGCTATAAGTCAACGCCTTTGTCCGAGATTCTTTCATCTTTCCCAATTCCGATGACCTGCATAAAATCAAGAGAAAGTCAACGTCTTTGTCTGGAGATTCTTTCATCTTCCCCATACAAAGAGGGACAACTGTTGACACCCAATTTTGTCCATCCCCCTTAAATAAATAACCAATAAATTAAACAATTTTCTTTCTTTTAGAACCACAATTTTACATCGCAAAATACACATAATAGGTAGGTTTTAGTAACTGCCTAGCGTTATAAAGTGTTAAGCGCTAATTAAATAGTACACCCGCATTTATTATTATAATAATAATAACTAATAAAGCACCTAATAATTTAATCACAATTATTTCACCACTAATTAATTAATAATAACTCCTAAACACTAATACCCTAACTAACTACCCCAAGCCCACATTATTTTCGTCTGACCAAATTTCACAACCCTTACTCTCTTTCCCGCGCCCACTTCCATTAGGCCCTTTAAACCTTATACCATCGCCCAAAGCTCTTTTCACTCAAAGAATTTTCGTCGACCTCCCTCCCCCTCTTCTAGAAAGACACAAACCCTAATCACACTACTCAACCGCCGCACACAACCCTCCTTCACACCACCCTTCCCAGCCGAGATTCTCGCCTGAGAATCCGGCAATCTTCCCCCATCTTACCATACAAACCTTCCCTTATCAATTTCGGTAAGATTCGCATCACGAAATGGTAACAAATCATCTTAAAGTCCTCCAAATCACCCACGCACCAGCCGCTTTACCATAACAAAACCCAACACAAATCGCCCTCAAATCAAATCCTAAACTTGCCATATAAACGGCTTCAACTAGAGCTATAAATACCAACGCTTGAATACGCAGTGGCACCCATCGATCGCTGATCAATCATTGAGAACACAGATGCGATTGCGGCTTCGCCATCTCTTTTTCATTCAATTTGTTACTACTTAAATCGCCAACCACCCTTCACGAATTTCGACGATTCGGAGAAACCTTTGTCGTCGCCTCGCCGCTACTCGCAAAAGGTCAGTAAACTCAAACTCCTCGTATTTCATTTTATTTACGTACATGTCCTGCTTGTCCTTATCACCGTATTCGCTTTTGGTTTGGTTAGTATAGTTCAGCTTACTCAGATAGTGAGTTTAAGTGTAGGTTGAGTTTTCAACATTTGCAGGTTATGAGGTCGATTAGTTGTATATTTCACGCTTACTTGTTTATTTGCCTATTTATGCTTTTGTATGATGTATTAGAAATTATATAACGGTATGCCATCTCAATGCTTACTTAATAATCTATTATTCGATAAGTGTTCGCTTAAATTAATCGCCTCTACGAGAATGATAGTATTTAAGATCCGCCAACAAATACTATATTCTCGCTTTGAGCGCCATTTATTTGATGAACAATAATAAGTCGAACCTCTCTATAATGGCTACATACATGCAGATCGCCCCTTAGACATGTATTTGTTTATGTTATTTGTCTAAATTGCCTACCCAAAGAGCATTTGTGTTTTGTTTTATCTTAGTTTGTAAGGATGTCATCATACAAACAGAGGAACATATAGATGTTGGAAATGATCCTAGTCTTGCCATACTTTCGCCTCCGCTTTTTCCTTCCTCGATATACAAAGATGCGCATGATTGAATATGTCTAAATTTGGCATCAATAACTCAGGTATCTCGAGATGTTATCCCTAAATGGTCAATGAGTCATCCTCGCCGTCTTACGCACTTCGAATCGCCTCGCATTTACCTTACCTGCTTAAGTGATATATGTATTAGTATTATATGTTTGTCCGAGTTAGCTTTGTCGTTATCCATGTCAGTATGTAATAAAGTGTGGTTTAGATATGATCTATGATGTACACACAATTTCCTCCGAGGTGTGCTTATCTTACTTGACTAAACTAGCCATCAGATGCCATTCGATGACTTCATGTCAATGTCTTAAAATATGCTCTGTAGAAATGAGCATGTTAAAAGTGTTAGTTTAGCTTTTTTTTTTTTTTTTTTTATTTTACCCAACATGTAGCATTACTTAAACCTTATGGCAGTTAGTCCATTATCCATCAGAATTTATATTACAGCACAAAAAAAATACATATATTGTTATATTCTTTAGGTATATATACGCTGTATATATTTTGGTCAAGCTTTCGCATAAGAGTTCCTACCGAGTGTATATCGGGTTCACCATCGGGCTTACCGATGCCCATTGTTTGTTTAATTCATGTGAGAGGGTTCAAATGTGTTAAACTTTATGCCGATGTTAATTGGACTCGCCTTATCGGGTTATTCCTCGAGAAAATCCGAGAAGTATAAAGTATCGGGTCGCTTTATTCTCGTGCATTATTTTCATTATCGTGGCCTTATATACGATCAATCATTTGAATATTTTCATTGGTTTGGGCCTTTCCTCGTATCATCTTCCTCTCACGCATGCACCTCGAGGCCCAATTGGTTAATAAAAACGTTTGGGCCCGCTTGTACTTTGATAATTAAAATGAAATGACTTATGTATGTCAAGCTTTTATGTCGATAAACGCTTATCATTTCATAAATTTTGAGGCATTCTAATCCTTTTCCTTCTTATTTTTACATGACATGCATCAGAGAATAATCAAGAGCCTCAGATGAGACTCATCATGACTTTCATATCGCCAACCACACTTCAAGCAGGCTTCCAAACAAATATAGGATAGATGGTGTCACCATCCATTCTAGACGTCATGTCAACTACAATCTCACTCCCGCCTTTGCTTATTTGTGTATTTATTTATTTTGCTTACTTATTATTGTTATATTTGTTAACCCTGTAATTAATAGGATAATTAACTCTAATAGTCTTGAGTATATCGAAGGGTAGTTTAAAGGATAAATTCACCCTTTATTTATTCTAGGTTCATCACGTAAGTCTAAATCTAAAATAATTAATCCTAGTTATGCTTTAGTCATGTAATTAATATATTTCTCCATATTTAGTCCTTAAGAAATAAGCTTTATCATAAACTTTTCATAAATATTATAGGAAGTAATTTTCGCACATACGTATAAAAAATATAATTTCATAATTTTTATAAGAATCTTAACCTTACGTATACTGTTAGGAGTAATCACTCTCTTACTTTTGTCAAGAATAAAATAATTTCACTTCATAATCAACTTTATATATGAATCTTATAAGACCCTTTAGTCATCAATATATATCCTTTAGATATTGCCACTTAAATAAACTTTTCTAAAACATACATCCCTCAGCCGAATAAATCAACCTATGTTTGAACGGACAACCGCAAGTTAGCGGATCCTTTAGGATGCCTAACCCCTTCCCTTTAGGATAATAAAGAACCCTTACCTAGAATCTCACATAGTTTCACGCACTTAAAAATGGAGATCATTCGTAGTATTTTATGCTACATTTTAGTGTCCTAATTCACTATAATAATTAGGTGGCGACTCCTTTAAAAACACATTTAGGAACCAACCATACGTAGTACTCCCGTTTTGACTCCGGTTTAAAATGGGGTGTTACAGATGGCGACTCCACTGGGGATTTTAGGTTCTTAACCACAACAAACCTAGGGTTATTATTTGGCATTACTTTTTGCATTTAATTTTGTGTGCTGTATTTTTGTTTTATTTATTTTAATTGCTACATGTTTTACTGCTTTCCTTAAACTGGCATTCCGCTCATATTTCTTCCATTCTGGAAAATTCACACTATCACACACTCACGCCAGTGTGCTTCACGACCCGCAAATTTCTTCAAATACCCAAATTTTAAGAGAGTCATGGCGCTGCGAGTTAGATCGTCGTTCGATCACCGCGTTTTCTCACTGAGTTGTCATTCGGGAACTCATGCCTAGAAAAGCCAAATCTTAGAAACTTAAGATCGAGCTATACCACCTTTATTTTAGGGCATGACGCATTTACCTTAGGTGGTCGGCCTCGCATCGACACCACAATTAGGAAGACACTAAACTTGTCGACGGGTTTCTCAACCCAACGACCAACCAAAGATATTATGTGGTAGCGCAAGATAGACAAATCCAAACCTAATCATGTCATGCTAAAATTGGGAAAAGTGCACCGTCATTTGGTCGCCATTTCCAACAAAAGCATTACAGTTGGACGGCTTGGACAAATCCATCATGACCTCGCATATGTGACGTTTAGGCCTACCCCTGGCATCAAAGGGTCCCCATGCATGTTAGGACTCGCTTGCAATGCGATAATTTATGTGCAACATGTACTTGCTAAATGCTATTTACGCTTTAGCAAAATCACGTGTTTTACACTAACACAGTTTGCTACATGTTGTCTAAAGGATTTATCATCTCCCCCAAAGGTCGATTTGTATTTGACTAAGCAATGACAGAACATCGATATCTCACACGACATGACTGATTCAAGGGCATCTGAGCGGAACGAGTCGGAACCTGTCTTGGTTCCTATAGGCAAAGCAGGGGTCTCAGAAGAGAAAAGCAGCATAGATCCGATAGAACACCTCGCCCAAATACCGCAACAAATGACAAACCTGCAGGCCGAAATCAGAAGGCTCAGAAACATCACTGAAGTACTCGTCACTGCAAATAACCAAAACAGTCAAAATCCTCCAAATTATTACCAGTATCCTCTTACTACATATCCCATTCAGCCAATATACAATGCACCCATATATCCCACACAAATGCCTACCACACTCCAGCCAAACACAAACCAAAGGCCACCACAAGCCAAACGACCCCTAACAGTCAAATTTTATGTTTGGATTAATTATCCTAAGCCAAACGACCCCTAATAGGTTAAACTATATTTAAATCCATTCAAAATTTCATAAACTCTTGCTTTGTGTACCCCCATTTGGTGCGAGACTGAGAAAGCTTTGAATTGTTCCTAATTTGCATAAACCCATTGTTCGTGGTTAGCATTTACCTACCCCTTCTGCCCCCTCCTTATCAAATAATAGTATTGACTAATTTATTTTTCTTATTTTTTTCAATAAAACAAATGAGTATGGTGGTCTAATATCTCCAATATTTTCTCCTTAGATCTTATCAAGTTCTCAACAACTTTGTCTCATTGCATCGAAAATCTATACTAATATAGCAAAGAATACTTGATTATTTTAGCGATTAAACAAAAGCACCGATCGAGACGGATAGATTAAGAAGTTAATTGAGGTCTACATCATTTTTTCCTATAATAATGACATCCGAGAAACTAAACTTAATCTTGAACAAAAAAAATGCAAGTGGGAAAGAATATTTATGTTTGCAACTTGGGATTACATCAAGAAATGTCAATATCAACGACGACGTATTTGATCTTAGGGAATTAAGGGATATTTTTTGAATTTCTTGGATAAAATATAGAAAATGATATTATTGAAATTGTGAAGTTTAAGATCTAGCAGAAGAAATATAAGACCAAGATATATGAGATTGTGGTGTACGCATAATTTTTCATAAATGATATCAATATTTGAAAAGGTAAAGAAATGGAGTAATAAATTACTATAATAACAAGTAGTGCTAGCTTTTATATCTAATATTTTCATTTTACTGTATATATGTATTTAGTTAAAAAAAATCAATAAGCAGTATTTTGTGACATTGTTTGGGGCAAGGTATATTCGTCCCTGCATAGGAAGAGCTTTGAAGCTCATAAGCATAAGTTATTTTGATAAGATATAATTTATATACAGTAATGATAGTGAGAAAATTCCGCTATTAATACAATTTAATTTGTTGTAATATATTGTATGAATTATTATTTAAGGTTATTATAGATAATTACATGAAATAATTAACATTTGGCTGACCTTATACAAGTTACCTGCTGCATCAAGTTATCTGGTGCATCAAGTTATCCATCTGTTGGAAATTTTTCAACGTTGAGATACCTGCTGCAACAAGTTACTCAATTTTTCAACAGATGATAAACCTGCTGCAACAAGTTGACAATCTGTTGGACAATTTCCAACAGATGAGATACCTGCTGCAACAAGTTACCCATCTGTTGGAAATTTTCCAACAGATGAGATACCTGTTGCAACAAGTTACCCATCTGTTGAAAAATTTCCAACAAATGAGATACCTGCTGTAACAAGTTAACCATCTGTTGGAAAATTTCCAACAGATGAGATACCTGCTTCAACAAGTTACCCATCTGTTGGAAATTTTCCAACAGATGAGATACCTGCTGCAACAAGTTACTCATCTGTTGGAAAATGTCCAACAGATGATAAATCTGCTGCAAAAAGTTGACAATCTATTGAACAATTTCCAACTGATGAGATACCTGCTGCAACAAGTTACCTATCTGTTGAAAATTTTCCAACGATGAGATACCTGCTGCAACAAGTTACCCAATTTTCCAACAAATGATAAATCTGCTGCAACAAGTTTACAATCTGTTGGACAATTTCCAACAGATGAGATACCTGCTGCAACAAGTTACTCATCTGTTGGAAAATGTCCAACAGATGATAAACCTGCTGCAATAAGTTGACAATCTGTTGGATAATTTCCAACAGATGAGATACCTCCTGCAACAAGTTACTTATCTGTTAGAAATTTTCCAACAGATGAGATACCTGCTGCAACAAGTTACCCATCTGTTGAAAATTTTCCAACGTTGAGATACCTGCTGCAACAAGTTACCCAATTTTCCAACAGATGATAAACTTGCTGCAATAATTTGACAATCAGTTGGACAATTTCCAACAGATGAGATACCTGCTGCAACAAGTTACCCATCTGTTGGATAATTTCCAACAAATGAGATACCTGTTGCAACAAGTTACCCATCTGTTGGAAATTTTCCAACGATGAGATACCTGCTGCAACAAGTTACCTAATATTCCAACAGATGATAAACCTGCTGCAACAAATTGACAATCTGTTGGACAATTTCCAACAAATGAGATACCTGCTGCAACAAGTTACCCATCTGTTGGAAAATATCCAACAGATGATAAACCTACTGCAACAAGTTGACAATCTGTTGGAAAATTTCCAACAGATGAGATACCTCCTACAACAAGTTACCCATCTGTTGGAAATTTTCCACAGATGAGATACCTGCTGCAACAAGTTACCCATCTGTTGGAAATTTTTCAACGATGAGATACCTGCTGCAACAAGTTTCCCAATTTTCCAACAGATGATAAATCTGCTGCAACAAGTTGACAATATGTTGGACAATTTCCAATAGATGAGATACTTGCTGCAATAAGTTATCCATCTGTTGGACAATTTCCAACAGATGAGATACCTGCTGCAACAAGTTACCTATATGTTGGAAATTTTCCAACGATGAGATACCTGGTGCAACAAGTTACCCAATTTTCCAACAGATGATAAACCTGCTGCAACAAGTTGACAATCTGTTGGACAATTTCCAACGGATGAGATACCTGCTGCAACAAGTTACCCATTTGTTGGACAATTTCCAACAGATGAGATACCTGCTGCAACAAGTTACCCATCTGTTGGAAAATTCCAACAGATGAGATACATGCTGCAATAAGTTACCCATCTGTTGGAAATACATGTTGCAACAAATTACCCATCTGTTGGAAATTTTCCAACATATGAGATACCTGCTGCAACAAGTTACCCATCTGTTGGACATTTCCCAACAGATGTGTAACCTTTTGCAATAATCGGATAAATTATTTTAAATAGGTTTTGTTTTTTATGATTTAGCACCATTATGATATATCTACTTTTTTTGTTGTAGGTTGTGAAACCATGGCTTGTCCCAACAATAAGAGAGTTGGAGATATCATGTCTTGTCACCTTTGTTCCTAGAGAATCTGTGTCTGACAGATTGATTGATGGGTTCAAAGGGGAATTGGCTGGAGTGACAGCCATCACTAGAGTTGATGATGTTGTAGCTGGTGGTGGTGGTCATGTTGCTATTGGTGCTGGTTGTGATGTTGTTGTTTATGATGGTGGTGCTGATGATGTTGGTGGTGTTGTTCAGCATGTTGATGTTGTTGTTGGTGGTGGTGGTGTTGGTGATGATGTGGGAAAAATTAAGAGATGATGATGCGAATATTGGTGGATTTACTCCAGTTTCTGGATTGGGTGATTTTTCCTGGTTTGGTTGTAATTTTAGTGGTGGTGGATTGAGTGGTAGAAGATCTGTTGATGTTGGTGTCGGTACTTCTAAGGTGCCATCATGTTCTTGTGAGTGCACCACTTGCAAGGACAAAATGAATAATTTGATTAGAAAGGTGGAGGAATTGACGCAGGCCCAAGAAGCCACAAACACTTCTATACAGAGGTTGATATCCAAGAGATGTATCAAACCATCAAAGAATCTTTCCTCACCTTATACTCTTGTTCATGCTCGGAGAAGGGGCAAAGCAATTGCAAGGCACTTGCATCAGTTAGATCAAGAAGATATGTTGCTACTCCCAGTAAGTCAATTGAGACTCCTCTTCTTGATGTTGGGCCAAAAGTGCTAAAGAAGGTGGATATTTTCAAGCCTGTACATGCCCAAAGAAAGAAAAAGGTTGAGACTGCAATCAAGTCTAAAAAGAGTGGGAGACTGCATAATGTTTCATAAATGATATCAATATTTGAAAAGGTAAAGAAATGGAGTAATAAATTACTATAATAACAAGTAGTGCTAGCTTTTATATCTAATATTTTCATTTTACTGTATATATGTATTTAGTTAAAAAAAAATCAATAAGCAGTATTTTGTGACATTGTTTGGGGCAAGGTATATTCGTCCCTGCATAGGAAGAGCTTTGTAGCTCATAAGCATAAGTTATTTTGATAAGAAATATAATTTATATACAGTAATGATAGTGAAAAAATTCCACTATTAATACAATTTAATTTGTTGTAATATATTGTATGAATTATTATTTAAGGTATTAATTTCACGTATTATAGATAATTACATGAAATAATTAACATTTGGCTGACTTTATACAAGTTATACTCCTTGATAAAACCACCACATTTATTAGGTCAACTTATATATCTACAGTAGAGACGTAGATAGGGAGTAATAATTAAAATGATGATGTCTCCTAAAATACATCAAAGCAAGATTATTGTTTATTAGATGTCATTACATATGGCTTCGCCAATCTAATTTGTCGCTAATCTGATGCGACCAATCTCAATCCAGTTGCATGTAACCAATATTTTTTTACAAGAATTACGTAATTATTAATGAACGATAAGCTAAACAAGATTAGTCTTAAACTGATCCATCCGTGCTTTGATTTGAATACTAAATATGCTAAACTACGACTACAATCAACTGGATTCTCATTAATACTTTATTTGGCCTAGAATAGTTACTTAATTCTTTAACTAAATGACCATACTTTTATTGGTAATTTTTATCCAAAACATAGATTTGACGTCACTGGTAAAAGATCAAGAAAGAAATGACATATGGACCAACACGGCAACATGTATGTTGATATAATCTTTCTAAATCTAACCAACCAATAAGACCATAACACACCCTTTTTCACGAGAATTAATTCTGTAGAGGGTAGCTCGATTTTCGAAGATTGTACTAATTAAAGGCTTTACTATTGTTCTTGGATGAGCTCCAAATAACTTTTTTTTTGTTACGAAAAATGCAATTATATAAATTTGGTGACAAATCAAGTAGTTGGTGATAATGGATGTCAAAATTATTTAAACGAAAATGGTTGACAAAACAAGAATTTGATTTAAGTTTCAAGAGACGATTGTATCGTGATAATTACTTGTTCACACAGAAAAGATCACACTAACGTGCATTACATGGCAATTGGCAAATGTAGTGTATCTGTTCACCCCAACATTCCCCTACTTGTTGCTTAGCAGTTTTTAAATACCAAAGAGACCTTCTCATAATGTACTTTTAATGTGACCGTAGTTTTTAGATACCAAACGGACCTCTCATAATGTAATTTTAATGTCACCGGTCGATTTCCTCTTTTATGCAATCAGTCCGCTGTTCTAGCTAATTATTCACTATGTTAAATATGATCGTGCCTAAATGTATATCGGTTAAAGCATATTCCTCTTTTGATCAAGCAAAATATTTTCCCAAACTATTCAATCAAATTCAACATCTTTGACGTTAAAGATGAAGATTATCATAACATCATGATCAGTTCTGACATTGAGAATTTAGAAGAAGAGAGTTTGAGGAAGAAGATGAACTAGCTCCAGAAGAACAAAGCAATGTTGTATTATTCATAATCTTGTGATAATGATAAAAATGAGTAATCAATCATATATATATACTAAGATGATCATTAGTCTGCTAAACTAATCAATGTAATTAACTATTAATAATTAATTTTTGGAATCAGTTAGACTAATTAACTAATTGTTAGTTTCTAATAACTAACTAACGGACAGGGTGAAAAGACTAATATGCCCTTAACTACTTAACTTCATTTCTTCAACACTCCCCTTCAAGTTAGGTGTTTCTTTGTTGATATATATTGAGTTTGTATCTTGCATTGTTGAATTTTTTCCTTGATGAAGTGGCAATTAATTTTAATGTGTTTGGTCCTCTCGATAGATCGGTTAACAACTATTTGTATAGCAGATCTGCTGTCACTATAGAACTAGAGAATCACCTAGTCTGATTAGGAACTTTGAGACTGATCTTTCTACTTTGAGCACATGCTGCCTAATCAGCATCACAAAATGCACTTAATGACTGAATACCACTACTTGAGATCAGAATACCTTGACCAGGTTGAAGTTTGATATGTTTAACAATTCTCAATGTTGCTTTCATGTGGGATTTCTTTGGATTTTGTAGGTATTGACTTAAAGTCTAAATAATTAAAGCAATGTCTGATCTAGTGACTGTTAAGTACAATAGCTTTCCTACAAGTCTTTGATATGCATACACATCTGTTAGTAATGGATCTGCAGTATTGGTGACTCGTAGATGTTCATCATACTTCTTTGTTGTCAACTTGACATTTGTATCAATTGGTGTCAAGTTCAAATATCAACTCTAGTGAGTATTTCCTTTGATGCATTACTATATCATCCTTGGATCTAGCAAATTCAATGCCAAGAAAGTACCTTAATTCTCTCAAGTCCTTCATTTTGAACACTTGTTGTATTGATGTTTTATCTTCTTCAATCAGCTTTAAGATGTCACCAATAACCAACATGTCATCCACATATACCAAAATAATCACAATTCCTTCTTCGGTCTTTCTCACAAAGAGTGAGTGATCATATTGGCTTTGCACCAACTGCAGCTTTACTAATGCTTCTGTCAATTTAGCATTTCATTATCTAGGGGTCTGTTTCAGGCCATATAATGATTTTGTGAACTTACACACTGCTCTATACTCCCCCGACTCACAAAACCTTGTGGAATGTCTATGTAGATCTCATCATTAAGGTCCCCTTACAAAATTACATTATACATATTCATTTGATGAATATGCCAATATTTGGATGCTGTAATGGAAATGATTGTCCTGACTGTGACCATCTTAATCACATGAGAGGTCTCTTGATAATCAATCCCTTCTCATTGGCTATAACCTTTTGCAATCAACCTAGCTTTTAATCTTTCCACTTCTCCAAAAGATTTGTACTTGACTTATAGATCCATTTGCATTCAATTGGTGATTTGCCTCTGGTAAGATGATAATTTTCCAAGTGTTTTTGCTTTGCAAAACATCTATCTCAGCTTACATTGCTTCCACCCACATTGGATCTTTAGGAACTTTCAATGAATTTTTAGGTTCTGAGATGGAAGAGAAAACATATAAGTAATATTGATATTTAGGAGATAATATGTAATATGAAATATAGTTTGAGATTGCAAAAGGAGTATCCTAATGAATATTACTCAATGATACAAAAAAAAATCATTCATATTGGAGGTTATTTGCCTCTTGTTGATGTTCTAGTATGAAATGTAGTCCTTGATATATTTGAAATAGGTGTTTATACCGAAGAACTTATCACTTATTCAGCTGCTCAAGTTGATCTGAGATATGTTAATCCAGTGGATATGAGATATGTTAATCTTATTCCTGCTCTTGAGTATGTCCATGATCTGATATAGTTGGTACTTGAAGTGTATTGTCACTTGACATTGGATTTTGATCTGTTTCTATAGAATACATATCAACACTAGTATCAGTAGTAATTGTATATGCAGGTTCATCATAATATGAGACATCAACATGTTTGAATATATGAAGATTTGTTATTTGTTCGGTGTATTTTATATACACCTTTTGAGTCATTTTTAGTTAGTCTTTTGCCAATTTTTTGTACAAATATGTGTCGTGTTAGGATAAATTTTCTTTCTTTTGAGTCACAGTGGTTTAAAGTGGCACATTGGTGAGAAGGAGCGAAAAGAGGGCAGAAACAGAGGTTTCAGAGCTCAAAAAGCTGAAAAGTTGGCAACCCGGGCGAGAAACAGGGCGGCGCCGTGGCGCCAGACCATCAGCAGCAGCGGAGCCACGGCGCCCAAGAAGCAGACCAGCCGCAGAAGTTTCGGCGCCGCGGCGCCGGTTGCAGGGCCGTGGCGCCGACGCGGGAAATTTGACAAATCCGAATAGGACTGGGCCAAAACCAAAGAGGAAAAGGTTTTACACGTTTTTTAGGATATAAATAGGGCCTTTTAGGTCAGTTTTGAGGAGAACCACATCTTACCATTCATCACAACATTAGATCAAGATTGGAGACTTATTTTTGAGTAATTTCTTGTTCTTTAATTTATTTATTTCTAGTATATGTTGGATACTATTTAAGTTCTTGGCATGTTTATGGCTAGGAACTAACTTAATTTAGCGCTTTCCATGTCGAATCGCTTGAATCTCGTTTTATGAATTAATGCAAGATTTTGGTTTCTTCTTATTATTGTTGAGATTTATTCAATAATTATTTTGATTGCTTGGTAATTAATTGATCACTAATTATCATCACTTATATGATTTCTAATCGAAATCCGAAAGGGGAGATTGTGAATATGCTATAGTTGAATAAACATAGGTTAAATCGTGGACGAAAGTACCCCGATACTTGTGTAGCTTAATAGGTTATTGCTCTTAATCCTTTTTTGTAGTCAATCTTGTCATCGAAAGATAGAAGGGTTCTACATTGGGATTGAGTGTTTATATAACCTTAACAGGAGTATAAAACGACTTAGTTAACCTGCTATCTCACATAGAAGAACCTTAATTATTTGCATTAACGAGTAAAGCGAGCGGATAGTCGAGGAGATTTGGAAGCCCTATTTCCACCATATCTGAAGTAAAGCAAAATAATTTAGTTAGCGTCTATAATCATTAGCTATAAAAAAACCATCAAATTATCGGTCACCAAATAGATACTACAAAATAGAGGTTGGTAATTGGACACTAATCCCTGAGGACGATAACTCGGTCTTCTAGACTATATTACTTGTCACGGTACGTGCACTTGCGTTTAGCGTGTGTATAAATCGCGCATCAAGTTTTTGGCGCCGTTGCCGGGGATTGGCGTAGTTCAATATCAATTTTTCTATTCTTAATTTCTAATTTGGTTTTTATTTTTCTTTTATTTTATTTTATTTTGGAACCGTGCGCCGTGATCCGTTTGTTGGTTTTGATTCATCTCAGTGACCCTGAAAACATGGATTACCACTATCAAGGGTTACAGAACTATCGACAACAATGTAACCCCCATGCCCCACAGGAAGAGCAGGATGGGCTACGAGCAGCCATACTCAGGCTAACTAGGCACCAAACTCAGTTCATGGATCAGACGAGAGTGTCCCTAAAGAATTTGGAAACGCAAATAGGACAACTCGCGGGCATGCTAAACAACAGAATACAAGGGAATTACCCTGAACATATTGGAGAGAATATAAAAGAGCAATGCCAGACGATTGACCTGAGAAATGACGAACCAGTGGAAGCAAACTCACCACCACCGTGTTCAGAAAAGAAGGGCCCAGATTTCTCGCAGAAGTTGCAGTGCCACGACGCCACTGAGCAGCGCCACGGCGCCACTGAGCAGCGCCACGGCGCCGATAATCCTGAGACATTGCAGAAGTTTGGGCGCCACGGCGCCGAATCTCAGGGCCGTGGCGCCCAGGGCTCAGAAGGTACAATGATTTCGGGAGCAGTTGTGGACGCACCCCAGGTGAAGATACCATACCCCCAGAGGCTAAAAACAAGTTCTCTTGACAAACAGTTCTTTACATTCCTGAAAGTTCTCAAACAATTACAACTCAACATACCGTTTGCCGAGGCACTAGAGCATATGCCGAGTTATGTAAAGTTCATGAAGGAGATTCTCAGCAAAAAGAGGAGGATAGATGACTACGAAACAATGGTGTTGACTAAATAATTCAGTGCCATCCTACAGAGAAAGCTGCCTCAGAAGTTGAAAGATCCGGGGAGTTTCACCATCCCATGCATTATAGGAAAGTTTGAGTGTCAGAAGGCGTTGTGTGATCTGGGGGCAGATATAGATTTGATGTCCTATCTGATGTTTTGCAAACTTGGAATGGGAGAAGCCAGACCTACAAACATCACTTTGCAACTAGCTGACCGCTCCATCGTCCACCCTAGAGGAGTCATCGAGGATGTGTTGGTTAAGGTGGACAAGTTCATCTTTCCCGCTGATTTCATCATCTTAGATATGAGATATAATGACATGATCCCCATTATCATTGGCAGACCCTTCCTAGCCATAGGACAGACACTCATTGATGTTCGAAAATATGAGTTGAGACTTCGTGTGGAAGAAGAAGAGGTGATTTTCAATGTTTTTCGAGCAGCAAGCTTCCCAGAGGTGAGTGACAACTGCTTCTCCATTGATGTGATCGAAGAAGCAGTGTCGGAAAATGAGTTCAGAAATGCTGATGCGCTTGAAGAAGTGCTGACACGATGGGATGAGAGTAGTGGCAATGACCTGAATCTGATGGAGTATGAAAATTGGATGAATTCTTATGAGCAGTGTGATAAGAAGAGATATGAAGAGCTTGGCGGATGCGGAGAGATCGCACCATCCACGGTAAAAGCTCGAGTTAGAATTGAAGCCTCTGCGGATCATTTGCGATCGATATCTAGGTGAGAATCAATCTTTACCAGTGATCATCTCATGTCATCTATCCACAGTGGAGGTTGAGAAGCTGCTGAGAGTACTGAGGGCTCACAAGCGTGCCATTGGGTGGACATTAGCAGACATAAGAGGATAAGTCTGTCAACAGTGATGCATAAGATCCGTCTAGATGAGGAAAGAAGACCCTCTATTGAGGCACAGAGGAGACTGAATCCAAACATGAAGGAGGTAGTCAGAAAAGAAATCATGAAATTGCTTGATGCTGGGGTAATTTATCCTATCTCTGACAGTGCATGAGTGAGTCTGGTGCAAGTGGTGCCCAAAAAGGGTGGTATGATAGTAGTGACCAACGATAGGAATGAGCTCATTCCATCTAGAACAGTTACTGGGTGGAGAATTTGCATTGACTATCGCAAGTTGAACAAGGCAACCAGAAAAGACCACTTCCCGTTGCCATTTCTAGATCAGATGTTGGATAGACTTGCGGGGCACAATTACTACCGCTTCTTGGATGGTTACTCAGGGTATCGTCAGATTGCCATAGCACCAGAAGATCAGGAAAAGACAACATTCACCTGCCCCTTTGGTACGTTTGCATTCAGAAGGATACCATTTGGGCTTTGCAATGCACCTGCGACCTTTCAGAGGTGTATGATGGCAATTTTCTCTGATATGGTGGAGAGGACTGTAGAGATTTTCATGGATGATTTCTAGGTCTTTGGGTCCTCGTTCGACGAGTGTTTGAAGCACTTGGAGGCAGTGTTGAAACGATGTGAAGAGTCTAACCCTGTGCTAAATTGGGAGAAGTGACACTTCATGGTAAAAGAGGGGATTGTCCTTGGACACAAAATATCCAACCAAGGTATTGAGGTGGACAAAGCAAAGATTTCAGTAATCGAAAATCTACCACATCCAGTATCAACAAAAGGGGTCAGAAGTTTCCTTGGGCATGCCGGTTTTTATAGAAGATTCATCAAGGACTTCTCAAAAGTTTCAAAACCTCTTTCCACCTTGCTAATGACTGGGGTTGCTTTTGAATTCAATAAGGAATGTATGATGGCTTTTCAGACACTCAAGGAGAGGTTTATCTCAGCACCCATAGTCATTGCACCAAACTGGGAGCTCCCATTTGAACTAATGTGTGATGCAAGTGATTATGCAGTGGGAGCAGTGCTTGGGCAGAGGGTTAATAAGGTATTCAGATCCATTTACTATGCTAGTAAAACTCTTAATGATGCACAGTTGAATTATGCCACCACAGAAAAAGAATTGCTAGCAATAGTATATGCATTCGAGAAATTCAGGCCATACTTAATTGGGAATAAGGTGATAGTATACACTGACCACTCTACCATAAAGTACTTGATGACAAAGAAGGATGCAAAACCTCGCCTTATCCGATGGGTTCTGCTATTACAAGAATTTTACATGGAGATCCGTGACAAGAAGGGGACAGAGAACTCAGTTGCTGACCACTTGTCGAGGCTTGAAAACATAGAGAGCCAGAACACCAAGGATGTGCAGATAAATGATCACTTCCCAGATGAGCAATTGTTTCAAGTAAGTGTTGTCTTTAAGTTACATTGGTACGCTGATTTTGTTAATTTTCTCGCAGCCAAGGTAGTACCCCCAGGGTTGACAAGACAGCAAGTAAAGAGATTCTACTCTGAAGTAAAACACTACTATTGGGAGGAGTCAATGCTATACAAGCATTGCGCCGACCAAGTCATCAGGCGATACATACCAGAGGATGAGATGCACCAGATTCTCACCCATTGTCACACCTTACAATGTGGTGGACATTTTGGAGCATCAAGAACAACTGTGAATGTACTGTAAAGTGGGTTCTATTGGCCAACCCTCTTCAAGGATGCCCACACCTTTGTGAAGAGCTGTGATCCTTGTCAAAGAACAGGGAACATATCAAGACGAAATGAAATGCCTTCGAATGAGATCTTGGAGGTAGAACTATTTGATGTATGGGGGATTGACTTCATGGGTCCATTCCCGTTGTCCTTTGGAAATCAGTACATTCTTCTTGCAGTGGATTATGTGTCCAAATGGGTAGAAGCGGTAGCCACTAAAGAAAATGACAGTAAGACTGTCTAAAGGTTCCTCCAAAAGAATATATTCACAAGGTTTGGTACTCTGCGCCATCATCGGTGATGAAGGAAGCCACTTTTGCAACAAGCACTTGATACACCGCTTTCCCGAGCATGGAGTCTACCATCGCACCACATTGCCCTATCACCTCAAGCGAACGGGCGTAGAAGTTTCAAGCGAGGAGGTGAAGAGCATATTGGAAAAGACGGTGGATGGTCAAGGAAGGATTGGTCTATCAAATTGACGACGACTATGGGCATACAAAACAACATTCAAAACCCCATCGAATGTCACCATATAAGTTAGTTTTTGGTAAAGCATGTCATCCGCCGTGGAGTTAGAACACGTGGTTTATTGGGCAACGGGAAGTCGAACATGGATGCCAAGGCAAAGAGGCGTAAGAGGTTGCTACACAATGGCGAGTTGGATGAATTCGCATACAACGCCATGAGAATGCAAGGATCTACGAACGAACCAAAGTATGACATGATAAGATGTTGATCCCAAAAGACTTCCAGCAGACAACAAGTGCTTTTATTCAACTCGAGGTCAGGCTGTTCGTGCAATCTCAAATCGCGTTGGTCGGGACCGCACATCGTAAAGAGCATTCCCTGGTGCGGTGAAGTGAGAGGGAGAGAGGGAGCCCCTTTCAAGGTAAACGGACAGAGGTTGAAACCCTATTTGATCAATGAAATGGAACAGATGAGCCTAGTGACCCATCTCATTCCAAAATGAATGGGAACATGCGTTCGGCTAAAAGACGTTAAAGACAGCGCTACTTGGGAGACAACCCAAGGTTTTTAAATTTATGCAATTTAGTTTTAGTTAGAACAGTCTCACGGGAGGTATTTTTTGCATGTTGTGATGACATGTACAGGGCCAAAAATTGGAGGACGAAAAACGCGAGAGGGGAAGAAATCGGCTCGGCGCCAATCTTAGAGAGCCATGGCGCCGGAAGTTCAGAAAGCTACGGAAATTGGGCGCCACGGCGCCAATCTCAGAGCGCCATGGCTCCGGAAGTTCAGAGGGTCGCAGATGTTTGGGCGCCGCGGCGCTGCAACGAAAAATCTGAAAAATAAATAGCCCTAGAAACGATTTCCCTCTCCCATTCTGACGGGATTTCTGACGTTATCTGCCATGCATTATCCACCGCCACCGCCATCATTTTAAACCACAAGTCTGTAAGTTGTCCCGTTTTCTTTTATTTTTTAGTCTTGCACACATTAGGGACAATGTGTGATTTAAGTTTGGGGGGAGTTCTTAGTTATTTTTGATGCGTTTTGAGTCTTTTTGTGTTATTTTCTATGTTTATTTGAGTCTAATTTTTTTTTTTTATGATCATGCATGTTGTAGTTACTTGAAACGCCTAGTGTAGTAAAGTTGAATAATGTAATGGAATTAGAAACAACCATCTGAACACTTAGGTTAGATATGCCAAAAATTCATGAAGTCAAACTATTTGGGGTATCTTGCTTGATTTATGCATTGTTAGTGATTAAACATATGTGTCTGCTTGCTTGCTTGCTATTTGAGGCGAAATAGTTAGGATATGCATGTTATGGAGATGACTCAGACATTTCTTTGTTAGCCCTTTCTTACCATTTTTTTGCCTATCCCTGACATTAAAATTGTATCCCTAGTCAGCCCTTTTGAGCCTAAAAATAAAGATCTTTCTTTGACACCCTATAATTCCATACTTGTGTCATAAGTGAAGAAATTGATGTGTTTGAAATATAAAGTGTTGAAAAGAGACAAAAAGAGAGTGAACAATTTTGATGCACCCCAATGAAAAGTAATCATAAATAGGTAAAAGCCTAAGTTTGGGGGTGCTTACTATTCATCAGACACCTCATTCTCTCAAAACAAATGAGGGGAAAGATAGGTATGATGTTAAAAAGAAAATCAAAAGAAAAGGGAAGAATCGAAAGCAAAAGAGCTTATGGTACGTAAGATTGAGCCTAAATGACTATTTTTACCTACCTCTGCCTAAGCCTACATTACAACCCTGAAAAGCCCTGAGGATCTCTAATATGTGTATCCATGATTAGTGGAGAATAGCAAGTGAACATGCCATAAGATTTTGAAATTAACATGCATAGTTAGGTATTCTTACTTCCATTGAGCATGATTAAATTGAATTTGCGAAATATCTGACTTGAGTGTTTAGAATGCTAAAAATTCATGTTATATGTTCCTGCATATTATTCTACTAACCTTCATGTTTTTCTAAGTAACAATGATGCAGCAAATTGATCAATGTCTTTGTCTCATTTTATTTTTTTTCCTTTCGTGTCTTTGTTTCTATTTTTGATATTTACTCGAGGGCGAGCAAAGGTTATGTTTGGAGGTGTTTGATCGGTGTATTTTATATACACCTTTTGAGTCATTTTTAGTTAGTCTTTTGCCCATTTTTGTACAAATATGTGTCGTGTTAGGATAAATTTTCTTTCTTTTGAGTCACAGTGGTTTAAAGTGGCACATTGGTGAGAAGGATCTAAAAGAGGGCAGAAACAGAGGTTCCAGAGCTCAAAAGGCTGAAAATTTGGCAACCCGAGCGAGAAACAGGGCAGCGCCACGGCGCCAGACCATCAGCAGCAGCGGAGCCACGACGCCCAAAAAACAGACCAGCCGCAGAAGTTTCGGTGTCGCGGTGCCGCGGCGCCGACGCGGGAAATTTGACAAATCCGAATAGGATTGGGCCAAAGTCAAAGAGGAAAAGATTTTGCACGTTTTTGAGGATATAAATAGGGCCTTTTAGGTCAGTTTTGAGGAGAACCACATCTTACCATTCATCACAACATTAGATCAAGATTGGAGACTTATTTTTGAGTAATTTCTTGTTCTTTAATTTATTTCTTTCTAGTACATGTTGGATACTATTTAAGTTCTTGGCATGTCTATGGCTAGGAACTAAATTAATTTAGCGCTTTCCATGTCGAATCGCTTGAACCTCATTTTATGAATTAATGCAAGATTTTGGTTTCTTCTTATTATTGTTGAGATTTATTCAATAATTATTTTGATTGCTTGGTAATTAATTGATCACTAATTATCATCACTTATATGATTTCTAATCGAAATCCGAAAGGGGAGATTGTGAATATGCTATAGTTGAATAAACGTAGGTTAAATCGTGGACGAAAGTACCCCGATACTTGTGTAGCTTAATAGGTTATTGCTCTTAATCCTCCTTTGTAGTCAATCTTGTCATCGAAAGATAGAAGGGTTCTACATTGGGGTTGAGTGTTTATAGTACCTTAACAGGAGTATAAAACGGCTTAGTTAACCTGCTATCTCACATAGAAGAAGAACCTTCATTATTTGCATTAACGAGTAAAGCGAGCGGATAGTCGAGGAGATTTGGAAGCCCTATTTCCACCATATCTGAAGTAAAGCAAAGTAATTTAGTTAGCGTCTATAATCATTAGCTATAAACAAACCATCAAATTATCGGTCACCAAATAGATACTACAAAATAGAGGTTGGTAATTGGACACTAATCTCTGAGGACGATAACTCGGTCTTCTAGACTATATTACTTGTCACGATACGTGCACTTGCATTTAGCGTGTATATAAATCGCACATCATTATTTTTCCCTTAAAAGAAAATATTGTCTCTATGAACATTACATCTATATAAACAAAGAATGAGTGATTGTGCAAATCAATATTATGTATCCCTTTTTAACTTTAGAGTATCCCATAAGTACAACAGTCGTAGTCCTAGTTTGCAGTTTGTCAGTTTGGTTAATAATTTTTGCATGACATAAGCATCATAGGACTCTAAAATGACTTCAAGAAGGTTTCTTTCGTGAAATTTTTCATAAGGTGATATTCTTATTACAAAAGAGGACATTCTATTTATAATATAAACTTCTGTTTGCACACAATAATCCCAAAATTTTAATGGGATATTAACTTGTAGTCTTAGAGCTTTTTAATCTCTAAGATGCGTATGTGCTTTCTCCCGGCCACACCATTCTGCTGAGGGAAATATGCACAAGATCTTTGATGAATGATAAATTTATTTTTTAACATTGTGCTACATAAGTCATTTATAAATTTTGCACCATTATCAATTCTGCAGATTTTTTAATTTTATTAAACTTAGTCTTTACAAAGGCTAAAAAATACCATAGTATAATAAACACATCAGATTTCAAATTCAACTAATAAATCCAAGTAATTCTAATATAATCATCAACTAGTGTTAAGAAATATTTGAAACTATCAATAGTAGAAATTTTATAAGGACCTCAAACATCCATGTGTATAATATCAAAGCATTCAACACTCTTTATGCTACTTGCAGAAAAATGAGCTCTAGTCTGTTTTGTACAGGGACAAGATTGTACATTTATTCACTATCTCAGTTATACTATCTTTTGTACTAAGTAGTAATTTGTGTAAAACTGATGAAAATACATGTCCAAATCTCATATGACATAGATTTATTTCTGTGATAATACAATTCTGATTTATTTTAGCAACTAGAAATACATAATGAGAATGATCCTCAGGTGATTGATTAAGTAGTTATAGCCCATCCTCTTGTCTATCAATATCATTCACCTTCCCACTTGAGAGATTCTAAAATATACAAAAAAATAGGATAAAATAAAGATGTACATTTTAACTCACTTGTAGCCTTAGAAACATACATTAAATTATACTTAAACTATCGCAATTAGAACACATATTATAGAGTGCTTCTAGGTGAAATTGAGCTTGATCCAGTATGAGTAACAAGAGATATATCCCTATTTGGTAAGTACACATGTTATTGATTTTTAGTTCCAGTGATAGATGACTTATCTAGCAGATTTATAGTAGACATCGTATGGTTAGTTTCCCCAATGTCTATAATCCACTCAACTGTTTTAGCTAGACAAGCACTATCAATACCTGCAACTTTACATGTGTTGACACCCAATTTTGTCCCCTCTTTGCCGATTATTTGCTCAGGACATCCTTTTATCTTAAATTAATTTCATTATGTTTCTCAGTTTTAAAATTTTCCAAAAATCAGTAATTTTAACATTTTTTTACCAATTACGGCATAATCATTTTTTCATATATATTATATTTTACTTGAATTATATATATATATATATATATATATATATATATATATATATATATATAGATATATATATATATATTAATCACTCGCACCATAATTTATGTGTGTGTGCACTTTTGAAATGAATTAGGACGAAGAATTATATTTTAGTTAATTGAAGAATTGAATTAGTTAATGGGACTAATTAATCTCCCCCCATTGTCCAACACCCCTCAGCCCAATCCTTATGACCCGGCCCAGAATCCTTTATCACTCCATCGACCTCGTCCAAACTCCAAACCAGAACTCTATGGATTTTTCCATTGATATCCCTTCGTTCCATCTCAACCAAACGAAACCCCAACCAAAATCGAACCAGAAACTCCAAAATCAGACCTTACCCATCGAACCCATCACCCTTCACCTGACACGGCCGAACCCGTACGTTCCATACCTAGAGCCCATCGCCCATACCATCACAGATACCATCGCCCAGCCTTTTCCCATTTTTCTTTGTCCGAATTGTACAGAGCTTGGGAACTCAACGGAAGCTTGCCTCGAGTGAACAACGTTGATATCCTTCAGTCTCAAGCCCATTTCGTCCTTAAACCAAGAGGTAATGGCAATACCCCTGTCCCAACAGCTCTTAACCTTCAAATCGTTCTGAAAAAAGGTAAACTTCAGACCCCATTCCATCTTCTTTTTCAGTCACTGTGTCCCGTCACTTTTCATTCCTATTCTTTGAATTTGAATTTCGAATTGTGGCTGTTGGAACCCTCAAATCCCAACTATAAATACAACCCTTTTGGGTTGTGTAAAGGCATCGAACTTTTTTCCTTTGTAAGGGGGGAGAACCAAGAACAAAATAACCAGATTTCACTATTTTTAAATCGTTGCAAAAAGCCGAAAGAAAGCCCTTCTTGTTTACTCTCAAATTTCGAATCCAAAGAAGCCACAAAATCCTTAAATCTCACTTTATCGCATAAACAAAAACAATTCTCTGAGCGGGAATCGACGAGTCGAGATGGTGCCTCGGTTCGCTGCCCGGAGAAGGTAAACCTATTTTCTTGTGGTTTTCTGTTTAGTTACATTATGTTCTATGCGATTAATTAAGTATGCTTAGTTAAGATTAGCGGTTATTTGTGTGCTTAGGTAAATATTCATCATGCTTTGTCTGTCTATTTAATCCTATATAGTTTGTTTAGTGGTTAACCTGCTAATGTAGGTTCTGATTTTGGTTAAATATGAATTGAGAAAGTTATGTCGTACCCAATTGATATCAGTTTAAGCTAGTTCAATGCATGACTGTATGGCTTGTGTAGTTAAATATGTTGTGTTGTTAATCTAAGCCTCGTTAAGCCTTGTATGAATTTGGTTATAAATAAAAATGATACTTAATATGTTTTGTAAAGTTGTGTTGTTTAGTGCAAGATCTGTTCAGCCTAAGTAAACCACTCAAATGACCTAGAAGTGAATTAAAACATGTACAATATTAGCCTTGTTTAGTCTGATTTTCTTTTCATTATGAACAATGTGTTGCAATGTGCTTAAAACCAGAATATTTGGGCTGATATAGGTTGGTTGAGATTCATATTTAACTGGATAGTTTATGGATGTCCATATGGTCAGTTACATCATTAAAATGAGGAATACATGTGATTGTTTGCTTTACCTTTCAGTTCTTGATCAATGATTATCGAATATTTCAATGCTCTTCTTGTTATTTGCTTCCTTGTCTAAAATGTTATGTTGGGAATGTAAACATCTAGACTGGTCAGTCTCCCAGGTTATAATTCCCTGTCAAGAGGCCTAAGTTATGTCTCAGTCAATGCCTTCTACTAGTTTGGGCTAAAATTGTGGTTCGCTATCTATCTATACTATCTGATCAACTCAGATATACTGATCATGTGATAAGTGTTTAGGATATAATTTGTATTAAAGTTGACTTGGGAAAGTAAATTGTCTAACATGTAATTTGAACTCAAAACTCTTATAGCCCAATTAGTTGTATGTGTGCCTAAAACACCTGTTGAACAATCTGCCTGTCAGTTTGTCCACATGAAGTATGCTATCCCAACACATGTCTATACTCCTCCATGTCTGCCTTTTCCATGAATATGAATTGTCCCTTGTATGTGTGGATGTGTTTGGGACCTAACAAGTTAGCAAATGATATCTTAGATTTTCTGTATGATATAACATGGTTGGGACATTCTCATATGCCTCAAATGTGATCTTTTAGACCGATTTGTTTGAACTATACTACTGCATATCAAAATGGATCATTTACATGTTCATATTTTATTAATACATAGCATATCAAAATGGATCATTTACATGTTCATATTTTATTAATACATCAACATACTCCTCTCCTTATGCATAAATGTGTAGCTACTGCCTAGTTGAAATCATGTGCGCTAAACCACGGTGTTATGATTGTATTATTAGGGACTAAGAATGCTCTAAATAGTTTGATTTTGTGTTAGTTTGAGTCAATACATGCCTCTGTCTTTCTGGTTTAGTATAATTGTAATTTCACTCAAGTTATGATGGGCACTGCTCATTACTTAACTGAAAGTTTAGATTTCCTTAGGAAATTTAGTTAAGAACTGGCACATATTTTAGCCTATCGGACGAAGTGTGTATATCCCTGTGATTACCACTCTCTATTTGTTCAATAAACGCGCAGGGGGCCTAGTTTTTTTTTGCTGTCTTGTTTGTCTACTCCTCATAATAGTATCCGTCGGGCTTGGCCCACAGATTCTGCTTTCCATTTGCACCCCTCTCGGCCTATTGATATAAATTGGGTCATACCCCCCAACATGTTATCCTTTCTTTATAAAATTATTTGTTTTTATGCATACATTTTAGCATATATTAATCCTTTTCTTACTTTGATTTACATGAAATGCATCGGGAGCAATGAAGAGTCTCGTTACGAGACTCGTCATAACTTTGTCAAGTGAAGACCCGGGTCTACGTTCCTTGCATTCTCCGGCTTCAGGACTTTTAAACAAATTGGGCGGGATGATATCTTCATCCGTCCTAGTTAGGCATGATTATTATTTGCATGATTATAAGAATGCTTAGAATAGTTAGGCTTAGGGTTAATAAATTAGAAAGGGTAGTTAAAAAAAAGGAAAATCCCCACTAGTCTATTTTAGGCTCGTCACATATATTTTTGCCACATAAATGCATATGTTTATCAAAAATCAATTTTACATTCAAAATATACTTTCTAAACAAAACCATTTTTTATACATTTTTAAACAAAACCTCGTGCAAATGTTATGGAGAATATATACTTCAAGCAATTATTTACAACATCTTTTATTAACCTTATGTTTTTCAAAACATGCATTTTAGCCTAAGTTTGATCGGACAACCGCGAGTTAGCGGATCTTAGAGGATGACTAATCTCTTCCCTTTAGGATAATAAAGAACTCTTACCTAGAATCTCATTAAGTTTTGCAGATCATTAATTGGAGTTATTTTTAGCAGATTTTTACTAAGTAGATGTCCTAATTCGTCTTTAAAATAATTAGGTGGCGACTCCTTAAAATAAATTTAGGAATCAACCATACGTCGTACACCGTTTTGACTCAGGTTAGAATGGGGTGTGACAGCATGTTGTGCCACATGAGATGTTATCAGATTCTACACCATTAGCATTTAGCACTTACTGAGAAACAACTGTTCTTACTCAGCATCTGCAAAATCTGATCATACTGCTATTTGGTTAACACAAAGCTCCATGATGATTCATATTCGTCATCTGTATTCCCTGTTTTGATCAAGCAAACCTTGGTACAACCCAGTGATGTTGGCAGTAACATGGTTATCCATCCCTTGATTAGTTGAGACATGCTTTTGAGTAGATATATGTTTAGTAAATGATGCATTGTATGCAACAGGACCTCTTTAGCCACCACCTCCTGAATTATACATTTTTTAAATGGAAGGATACCCCACTATGTTATAGCAGTTTTCTATTGTGTGTCCCTCAATCTTGCACACATCACGCCATAAATTATAGTCTCTTTTGAACTTTTGTTTATCAAACTGATAGCCATTTTTTAGTACATGCCTGGTGATTCACCATGATTCATATGTTGACTACCAGACCTAGGATACATGTTTTTTTTTTTTTATCAAAATGGCTCATTACATTAGATATACCTTCTCCTAGTAAACTAGTGGACATAAAACTACTTGCCCTTTCTTCATCATTGATTATCATAGCATAGACCTGGTTTACTGAAGGCAGTGAGTTCATTAGTAATATTTGACTCCGAGGTTGTGTATAGGACTCATTCAACCCCATCAAGAATTGATACAATTTTATTCTTTTAATGTACACAATAAAATCTCTTGATTTCTCACAATCACAATCAGGGGATGAAACAAGAGCCTCAAATTAATTCCACAACCCCTTGAGTCTTGTAAAGTTCACAGAAAGAAATGAGGTTCCCCGACTCAAAGTTGCTATCTCTTTATGCAGACTAAATGTTCTTGAACCATTAATCTCATCAAATATTTATTTAAGTTCTTCCCACACAACCCATGCATTAATAGCATACATTACACCACTTAGCATAGTATTAGCAACAAAATCATTATCCAAGAAAACACAATAACATTCACTCTATCCTATTAATCCCACATTTCCTCTCTAAATTTTTCTTCTTAGAAGAACAATCTACTAATCCATACTTGTTTATCCCCATTCGAGCTAGTCTCATAGACCTAACCCACAAAACATAGTTTTCACTGTCTGTTAATTGAAAATATGTGAGAGAAACTCCACTTACATCATATGTATGCAAATGGAGAGGATTATTGTGATCGATAGTTAGATTGGACCCCAGAATTGTTTGATTGTTTGTGGTTTCAGTCGGAGTTGTGAAACTGTTGCCATTGACATGCCCATTGAAATTAGTTGGAGCTTTAGTATTTGACATTCCATCAGCTATATTGTCTAGAATTATTGATTTTAAGACTTTGAATTTATTTCATAAATTTCTTGACAGAACCCTAATCTTTAGTGGAATTCAGAATTAGGGAAAATGAAATAGAACAAGAATGAATCGAGAACAATCTATATGAATGGTCTACTGCTCTGATACCATGAAGATTATAAGAACTTCATAATCAGTTCTGATATTGAGAATTTAGAAGAAGAGAGTTTGAGGAAGAAGATGAACTCGAGAAAAACAAAGCAATGTTGTATTATTCATAATCTTGTGATAATAATATAATGAGTAATCAATCATATATGTACACTAAGATAATCATTAGTCAGCTTAACTAATCAATGTAACTAACTATTCTTTAATATCTAACTTTCGGAATCAGTTAGACTAATTAACTAACTGGTAGTTTCGAATAACTAACTAATGGACAGGGTGAAAAGACTAATTTGCCCTTAGCTACTTAACTTCTTTTCTTTAACAAAAGATATATATATATATATATATTATGCTAATTTTTTTAAAGTTGAATCCATAATTATAAAATTGCAAAATTAACACTTTTTTTTGTTGTGAGAAGTGCTAAAAGGTTTTCTGATATGCTACTTGTGATAAGAGACAAATAGGTTGGTGGGTAACCCTTTGGGGTAGTCAAGTTGGTGTAGCAGTAAAGCGCGGGACCACAAGGTTATGAGTTTGATCACGAGTCTGTCACACATGACTTGCCAAGTGTGGTTAATCGGCTGACGTGGTTTGCAGGCTATTGCGTCAGTTCGAGGTTTACCCTGTGAGCACTCGAAAGAGTAGCGGCTGCGGGTTCCCTAGTAAAAAGAAAAAATAGGTTGGTGGGTGGTGAAGTAAAAAATTGTTGTAAACAATATATTCTAATTATACCTGGCTAACGGTCCGGGGTGACCGCACTGCCGTCGACCGGTACAAAATCCGGTCCGCCGACGGTAAGCCTTCTGGGTTGGGGGTTGGTTTGGCCCCAACCCAACCGCGCGGGTTGTAGATAAATCCGTAAGGATCGGATCGTTGAGCCGTGCGGAAATCGGTGACCTGGGATTGCCGTCCGATCGGGCCGTAAGGTTAAAAAAATTTAAAAAAGAAAAAGAAAATGGGTTGTTGCCCAACGGTAATATTACCGTTGGGGGGGCTGGGGGGTTGTTTCCAACGGTCTTTTGGCCGTTTGGCCTCTTTTTTTTTGTTTATTATTCTTTATTAATTACAATTTTACACTTTAAAAAATATATAAATACTCTATATTCTTCTCATTTTTATCACACAATTATTTTTACAATTCTCATACTCTCTTAATTCTCTCTATTATCAATTTTCAAGTTATTATTATTATCATTATTAATTTTCAAAGTAGCAAGACGCGAGATTTCGAGTTTCAATTGAGTTCTGAGTCCTGAAGTTTGGTACACTCGTTTCATTCTCTAATTATTTTATTAAATTGTCATATTTATTTATTGATTATTTATATTAAAATTAAAATTAAATATTTTATAATGGATAAAGGTAAAACTATTTCAAGTGGTACAAAATTTAAAGGTTCTTCATAATCTAATCAAAATATAGATTATGATCAAATGCAAGAAGATTTTGAAATAGAAGATAATTATTATGATAATGCTCATATAGATAATATTGATGAAACTGAAACTCATACATCTACTAGTGTGCCTTCTATCCATGTTAGTACTATTAGTCGTAGTCGTAGACCTCAGAGAATAAGGAGTAAAGTGTTGAACTTTTATGATAGAGTTGGGTACAATGATAGATTTAGATGTAATATTTCTGGGCAAACTTATAAACATGGTAATGACGGGGGGACGGACACTTTAGTTAGGCATGTACAGAGAGTTTATCCGACACACTGGTCAACAACAAATTAAGTATAAAATATAAAGATGCAGTTACATTATTTAGTTTTTTGATAATTGAACAACTCTGTTACTAATCTTCGTTCTAGTTTTGCTTCTGTTCTGTGTCTACATCTGCAGGATTCAATGAAGACGATGATAATGAATTTAGATTTTAGATATATGGAGCACTTTTATAACAACACAAGTTGCGGCGGAACAGCGAAAGTGGAACTGAAATTAATACTTCAAATTTAGAAGCTATGGAATATGGAGCATCAACAATTCAATCAACCTATAAATTACGAAGAACTATGTAAAATGATGCATAATATGTAAATAAAATTATTATTACTTCATTATGTACTCTTATTAACATTATGAATAATGAAAGTTCGAAAGTTCACATCTTATCATTAGTTTTTATTTTATTATCTGATTTATTTATCTCTTTAGTTGTTAGTTGTTACTTGTTAAAATTTAATAAATTAATAAAAGATTAAAAGTATAACTATAATATAAACTATAAAATATAAATCCGTAAACTATAAAATAGAAAGTTAACTTTACATTTTAAAATATAAAATATAAAACAAAAAACTATATTATATTATATATTTAATTTGAATTAAGTTAAATTAAAAAAAAAAAAACCGATCCGGTAGGCCCGGTTCAACTCGGAACCGCACGGGTCTAGAACCGGACCGATAACCGGTCCGGAACCAGTTCAACCCGATAACGGACTATCGGTCCGGAACCAGTTCAACCCGATAACGAACTATCGATCCGGTCCGGATCAATCCGTTACCCCCCTTTAATTCCAATGTTTCCTAAAGTTTGGCTTTCTGGTAAAACCCCATTTGGTGCGAGATAGTACAAATTTGACTCATTCTTTATTAAGAATATAATATACTACTCCATTTTGAGCACGCGGCAGCCACATCCTCTCTTAGTTGGCACGATGACACTCAGTTACTTATTCCATGTCCATCCTTTCATCAGCAGATCTGCACTGCTGTCTTTTTTGTTTTTTCCCTGTGAATAGTTTTTTCCAATAAACCTAATGACTACATCAAATCGCACAACGAAGCTTTGACGGTCAGCTAATTAACACACTAACGACTCGTTTGATACGTCGCACGTGACTGTATTAATTTCATTGAACTGGACTGTACTGAACTGAACTATATTAATATATAATGGACGGTATTAGAATATTAATATATAATGAATTGTATTTTCTTATTTTATTTTTATTTTTAGTATAGTGCAGGGGAGACCCACCTGCTAGATGAGTCTCAAAAATGATACGGATCAGATTATTTCTAAAAATAGTACTGATTCGGCTAAAACGCCACCAAACGTATTATTTTTTTATCCGATGCGCCATTAATACAAATGCACCAAACGTGCCCTAAGGATGTTGGGTTCGAAACAAGTTATCACAGGATTAAGGTAAAAGGGTCATATTTGTCCTCAACGTTTAGAAAAGGGTTGATGTTTGCCCTCCGTTAACGTTTGAGGTCAAATATGCCCTCCTTTAGTCCAAACCTCTTAAATTTATCCATTTTTAACGGATCTGCCACGTGGCTGCCACATGGCAGATACGTGGACGACACATTGAAAATCCGGCCAAACCACGGTAGCTCCGGCTAACTCTGGCATCCATCGGGGAGGAGACATAGTCCAATAGCTTCGTCTCGTCAAGCCCGTTAATTCCATATCAACTATCACCTTCGATTCTTCCTAAATCATCGATAATTTCAGATCGAAAAATACCCTATTTTTTTATTCGGGTTTTTGCATTTTTCGGCCATCTCCGGCAACTGCGAGGTCCGGTGGTGGCACCAAAAGACTCCCCATCTCCTCCCCGTTATTTTGACACCCCCCCACATTGCTCGATTCTCACTAAATCGCAATAACACTCAAATCGAAATCCTTGAAACCCTAAACGCCGCCGCTCGTTTTTCGGCGATCTGAGATACATTCGAGGTTTGTGGTTGGTACCAGTAGACTCACCGTCTCAAGGCCGACGTCCTACACCCAACCACAACCTTCAATTCTTACCCAATTCGTCGGTCGATCAAATCAAAAATCCGATGAGTTTTTGGCTTTTTCCGATCAACTCCGGTAGAGTCGAGGACTATGGGTGGTATCACTGAGTTCGTGTCGTCATTCTCTACAACATACACTAATTCCCGAAGTGCAACTCTCAATTTTGGGATTTTCACCATTTTTTTCCGGGATGGCAGGCGGCATTGCCGCGGCGGCGACTGGACAGCCGCCCACCGACGTTGTCCAGCAACTCCAGCAACACTCAGTTGACTTTCCACGTAACGTGGCTTCCACGTGACATATTAGTTAAAAATGGATAAATTTAAAAGGTTTGGACTAACGGATGACATATTTGACCCAAACTTTAACGAAGGGCAAATACAAACCTTTTTCTAAACGTTGAGGACAAATATGACCCTTTTCCCCAGGATTAATTATCTCGAAATTATCATCCTACAAGAATAAAAATAACACAGTAATCGCGAAATTAATTATATCGTGATTTTATATTAACCAAACGTGAGATAAACTCATCTTAAATTTAATCTCTGGATTAATTATTCCTTATCCCTCATACTAAACGAGCCCTAATAATGCTGGATTTACAACTGGCAAACTTTTAAATAAGGGGTGTAGTAGTTTAAGCAAATTTTATATTGGAGGGAGAGAAAAAGTAAAAAGTTTTATAAAGCATAATACAAGTTCACATAGTACACACACTTTGTAACTCGATGATGGCACAAATGTTAGACTACTATCTAAAATATTATAAGTTATTAAGTAATATTTCGTATTTAAGGTTGACAAATATTATATTTGAGCCCAACATTGTCCTAAAGAATAATTTTTCAAGAACTATATTTGCATTATTTTTTAAGACACATACCAAATCTAAACGGAGACCTAAAAATAAACATTTTCTTAAATAAACCATGACAACATATATTTGAGAAGTGAAATTTTGAGGTATGTTGGGTCAAAACGAATAATATAGGTCGGGCCTAACTCCTGAGCTAGGAGAAATACGAACTCAAAACCCTCCCGGGGGTTATAAGACGTCTGAATGAATTACTGTAATAATTCTCTCTTCGTTATTCGATAGATTGATTTATTCTCTTTCGATCAACAAAATTAGAATTAGAGGAAGAAGACAATTTGCATATATTTTCCTCAATTGTCATCATCCAAAAGTGTGGTTATTATACCACAAATACAACCTCATCTTAGATTAGAATTAGGCTAAAATTATGATATAATTAGGCTAAGATTATACTATCTAATATACCTACCATCTACATATGATTCTAATATCAATTACAATAATTACAATAAATATTCTATTAATTATAATTATTCCATCAGTAGAGAATAGATTGACCAAAGAAATTTTGTTCCCCTTGATTTTATGAAATTCTCGTCGACAGCTCACTTTTATTTCGAGAGCGTCCTATTTAGTTGGAGTTTAAGTACTGTAATTATTTTTGGGAAGTACATACAAAATCTCTAACTAGTTTATTAATAACAAAAAGCTAATTAAGGATGTGAAATTTAGCTTATAATAGTATATGTAATTCACCAATTCGTTCAAACTTGGGCAGCTTGGGTTGAAAATAACTAGGGCTGGCCAGTGGGCCGGGACGGGCCCACCGGGGTCGGGTTTGGCGGGAGCGGGACGGGGTCGGGGCGGGGAAAATGGGCGGGGTCAGTGGGCGGGCTGGAGGGTCGGTCGGGCGGGACCATACCATGTCGTCCGATCCGATCCCCGTAGGGTCGGGGCAGTCGGGCCTGGGTCGGGGCCGGGACGGGTTGGCGGGTTTTGTGTGTTTTTTTTTAATTTTTCACTAAATTAAAAATACTAAATTACTAACAAAGTATAATTTATAGACTTATAGTATTATAATTTATAATTATAGTATTATACTCATATATATAATATATTTATAAAGTATAAACTATAAAGTATAAACTATAAACTATAAAGTATAAAGTTATAAACTAAATAATTAAATTAAACAAAGACAAGAATAGTGTAAAAAACATCCCAAGGTTTTTGTGCCTTTTATATTATTAATTTCATTGAAATATCAAATATCAAATATACAAGATTCAAAATTACATTGTAGATTGTATTGTTGTTGAAAAAATTGCAAAAGAGTGAAAGACATAGAAAAATTTAAAAATTGCAATGAAATAAATTACCAATTTGAAAATACTTTTTCTAATTTCTTTATAATTTCTTGTGGCTCTTGGTTGGAATTGGTATATCTTGATCAAATTGTTCCACGCCGCTACTCATGCCTTGAGATAAAATGTCGTTGTAGTTGTCGTCATCTTCGTTAATCTCACGGTTGTGCGCCTCTTCGCCCGCTCAGTATCCAATCTCTGAATAGTCAGTCATCTCCAAGTGTCTCCGGCTAATGAGTGTCTGTGCTCTCTATTTGAAATCTGCTGAGAAAACTTTGAAGCGTGATGACGCTTGAATGTTCAAAATATCTCGCCATCATTGAAAGTGTCGGAAATGTCTTCTCATTCGGCTCCAATATTTCACAAGTCTTCCTTTCCTTCTTCATTGATTCTTTGCTTGGTAAGGTAAAGTACCTGCAAAATAAAAACATCGAACTCGCTAATTTGGTTAGAAGTGCTACCACCGCATTCTATTTACGAGGCTTTCAATAGAATTAATACTAGGCCTAGCCACGGAAGAAGAAAGTGCTTGTCTTTTTAGGTTGTGTTGAAGAAGAAGATGGTACAAAAGTCGGTTGGTTACTAGCACTTTCTTCTTTGGTAATCTTTGATATACTTTTTGCATTCATCTTCTACGCTATTCAACACTTCTTCTAGCGTTAGTTCAATAGGTGGCTCAACATTTAAATTTTTGGGAGTTGGAGGTGGTAGTACGTCCATACAGGTATAAATATTTTGAATAAGACTTTTACAACCGTCTACTTTAATAGTCGGGTTTAATACAGCACCAATAATATAAATAGGGGGAATAGGAATAAAATATTTCTTTAATTTCATAAACATTTTTTTAATAGCCTAGATATAAGCGTGTTTTTCCATATATTCTTTAAGAAGTAAAATATTATAGCTATATAAAACAACATAGTTGAAATAGTAGGATAATATAAAGTAGAAAATTCTTTTGTTGCTCGTTGAAAATTTTCTAAAAATACAATAAGTTCTCTAATTTTGTCCCAATCATTATCCACAATCATATCATTTGGATTTTGATTATGGGCGTTAAAAAATAAAGTAATAGGTTTTCTATACTCATAAGCAACAACTAGTTGGTCATATAAAGAATTCCACCTAGTTGGTACTTCTTCGGAATTTTTCTATAAGATAGTCCATAATCGTGACAAATTTTTTATAATCTTTTTCCGTTGGATTCTATTACTTTTAAAAATAAAGTGTATAGCAAATTGTATTTTTCAAGAATATCTTGAAAAGTGAAAGACCATCCTTTACAACTAAGTTATAAATATGGCACGCACATTTTATATGAAAATGTTTTGGAAAAGAAGGAGTTAAAACATCTCTTAAAATACTAATAGTGAATTGTTAGAAGATGCATTATCTAATGTAATACTCATAACTTTATCGTTATTAAAGTAATGTCGGAGGCGACCAATAAATATTTTACGAAATAAACTCACCATTATTGCCTACTATCTATATATCTATATGCTAAAATACGTTTTGCATAGACCATTTATAGTCTATCCAATGACATGTTACGCTTAAATAATCATGACCAGATTAGTACTACGGCCTATATCAAGTTAGAGCGACTTTGCAATTTAAATGATATAATGCATAACGTAAATCATTGATATTCATGTGCAAATTTAAATACATCTCTTTTAACAGTTGATCTAGGAAAACCTTTATAAGCGAGGATTATACATATCTCTAATATAATGAATAAAACCAGAGATTCGGAAATGAAAAGGCAAACCCTCCACAAAGAACTAATTTTGCTAGTGCTTCCCTATCTTTATGTTTATCGTATTTAGTGGCTCTGACTCCCCGTCATAGGGTTAATTTGACCACTGTACTTTCTCGGAGACGATGGTATGTGAACCTTGTCCCGATTGAGAGGACGCTTGCTCACCGCTTTTTCAATCATGTATTGGGCATGCAAGGCTTTGTGTTTTTGCAACAGTGTCTTCCTAAACCCCGTCCACCATGACCTTGTCCGATTTTAAAAGAATAAACATTTTTACAAGTTTTACATACGGCTACTTGATTAGCTACGTCCACTGTCAAAATATTTCCATACAACCGATTTTAATGGTCGTTTTCTGGACCTCGTCTCATAGTAGGGGGGATAGGAGGCATTTCACTAGTGGGTGTATCGTCATCTTCATTAGTAGGTGTATCATCAACTAGAGTGTCATCTAAATTAAAATCTTCTTCATTTTCAGGATAATCATTTGTGTCTAGATCATATGGTATTTCAGGAAACATTTCAGATCTATAAAATCATCTTGTCTAGGAATAGTTGGAACAGGAATACTAGAAGAAGTACCCTTGTCCTTGTTACCACCCCTACTAGAAGAAGTCTGACCCTTACCCTTACCCAACAAGCCTCTTAGTCCTTTCATTTTAATTATGCTAATAAATAGTTAAAGATAATGAAATTAAATGTGCTAAATGAAATAAAGACAAAATAATAATTTAATGAGAGAACGAATGTACCAAGCGACGCGTAAGTCGACGTGTGTAATCGAAGGTTGAAAATTGAAACTTTGCTCGATAGATAATCCTCAAGTTAGTTGCAACTTCACTCCCAATTCTCAAATTAATACATAGATAGAATAAGTAGACAATCTTGTATAGAATTAGAGATAGATTGAGAGAATAGAGTGTAGAAACATTTGTGAAAATAATAAGAAGAGTAATTAGGTATTTATAGTTGAAAAATTGGGTTAAAGGGGTAGGGGTTGGGGAGGAGGCGAAAATGGGCGTTGTCAGCGGCCAAAATGTAAAATGGCCGTTGGACAACGGCTATTTTCTCGCAGTCGGCCCAGGCGGGGCCCAGGCGGGTCGGGCGGGTCGGGGCGGGGTCGGGCGGGATCGGGTCTGGCGGTCGGGCAGGCGGGACCATACTGTCGCCGATTCGAGCCGGTCCGTTTTTTTAAATATCGGCGGTGTCGTGTCGGTTCGGTGTCGAGTCGGTCGGGGACCGGGGCGGTCGGTCGGCGACCCAGCCACCTTAAAAATAACTCATTGATTGTCCCAAATTGGTACATAAGTTAGGTAGCAGCACAACCGTCTCACAAACAATTGAATTATAGAAAATGATCCTACAAGATCTTTAGTAATTTCTTGTGGAACGAATCACATAATTGAATGAAACTTTTGTAACGAGACATAAAATCGGTCTCCCCTAAATTATTTAGCTTTACTACTACTATTCTTTAGGTGAGCTCCAAGCATTTTTGTCATTTGCCTATAAAAGAGGAACAAAATTGGTTAAATTGGACTTGTTTTGTTTCAATAGTCAATAGTAAGGGGTACTTTTGACACTAGATTTTTTTTTTCATTCTTACTATTGAAACAATAGTCAATAGTAAAGTTTTTGTCATTTGCATGTAAGGGACCCCTTACTATTGAAGGGACATGTAATACACGTATGTGTCCACGAACAGTCTTTTCGCAAACAAAGTGAATATTCATCTCGATATGTTTAGTACGTTGATGCTGAACAGGATTCCCCGAGAGATATATCGCACTAACATTATCGCAGTAGACCAATGTAGCTTTCTGAATAGGACACTGAAGTTCTAAAAGGAGGTTTCGCAACCAACATGACTCATAAACCATATTGACGATCCCTCGGTATTCGGCCTCCGCACTAGATCGCGACAAAATAGCTTATCGTTTAGCGGACCAAGACCAAGTTATCACCGAGAAATACACAATAACCAGATGTCAACGCCTGATATCTGGACATCCACCCCAATCAGCATAAGTATAAGAGATAAGAGTGGATATCAGTGATGGGTATAGATTCAAGTCATGATTAAGAGTACCATGAATGTAGCGCACAATGCGCTTTAGAGCTTGGATGTGTTCTTCCATCGGATCATGTATGAATAAACACACATGTTGCACAACATAAGTTATTGGGCCTCGTGAAGGTGAGGTATTGTAGAGCCCCTGCAAGACTACGATAGTGCGAGGGATCCTCATATGACATGACAACCTGTTTAATAATCTCTGTTGCATACTTCTGCTGAGATAGAAATAGACCACATACATGACTAGTGACAACTATACCCAGAAAATAAATAATGGCCTCAAGTCTTTCATAGCAAATTCCGAGCTGAGAAGGGATATGATAGACTTACGAAGAGCATCATAGGAAGACGTCAAAATATCATCCACATACATAAGAATGTAGGCCATAGAAGTACCTTGACTGTATATGAATAGAGAATGATCAGACTTGATGTGAGAAAAAACAAGAGTAGAAACATAATATGCAAATCTCTTATATCAGGCCTGAGGAGCCTATTTTAGCCCATACAATGATTTATTTAGCCAGCACACATGATTAGGATGATTTTGGTCCCTGAAACCCAAAGACTCATGAATGTATACTGTCTCCTTGAGTTCGCCATGTAAGAAAACATTTTTCACGTTCAGCTGATGAATGGGTCATGCTTTTGAGAGAGGTATTCTGAGAATAGTGCGAATAGTTGACGGTTTAACCACCAGACTAAAAGTCTCACCACAATCCACACCAACCTATTGAGTTTTTTCATCACCTACTAGACGGGTCTTATGCCTCTCAAAATGACCATTAGATTTTTCTTTATGAGTAAAAATCCATATAGAACGAATCACATTAACATCAGGTGGATGGGACACTAACTCCCACTTCTTATTTTCAATAAGAGCTTTATATTCGTCATCCATAGCCAATTTTTAATTCGGTTCACGAAGGGCAGACACATAGTTACGTGTCAGATGGGATTTAGTACCATTAGAGTTGAGATTAAATTGTCGCTTTGGTATAAACGGAAGGTGTGGCACAAGAAAGGAGCAAGAGCGACAAACGTGGAAGGCTTGACTCGTGGAAATGGTGGTGGTGGTGATTGGATAAAGCTCTCCCCGACTATTACACCTCATTAGAGGTATTCCATCTTGAAATTCATTACAGAAAATCCAAAAGGGTCAAAGTTAACTGAAACTCAATTATCAATTGTGAATTTTCGGACAAACATCAAATTTTTAATTAAGTGGGGGGGTGGGGGGGGGCATGAAGGATATTTTTTAGGACGAGAGGTGGATTGTGGGGGGACAAATTTGTGTGACCATAACCATGAATTGGAATTGAATTGTCATTACCAACAATTATTCCACGATTTTTGCTACAATTAAAATAAGACGAGAGATTACCTTGCGCAAACATCATATGAGAAGTGGCTCTGGTGTTCATGTACCAATTTATGTTTGGGAGATTTAATCCAAGTGTATGCATCGTGACCTCGATATATGTGGGTGTCATAACTGTTGTTGGGCCCACAGCCGTGAAGGCCTGCTAACAAGGCCCAATAGCTGGCTGACTTGACTGAAACTACTGTGAATTGGGCCTCTGCTGGCTGACCCAATTCGTATGGTAAACTGCTGGAATTGGCTGTGAATTGGGCATCTTCTTGTAGGCCTAATTATTGGGTAGATTCTTTGGGCGGAAAGGAAGCGGCGTGCCATGCCACGGCGGTAGCGCTGTTGTGATGCCTTGACCCAAGCTGCGGTTGCCTCTGGTGGCTGCCACCCTGACCACTACTGTCGCCACGGTTGCTGCCTTTGCCACGGCGATCGTCTTTTCCGCCGGACTTCTGATTTTGACCCCGTTTTCCACCTCTGTTGTTCCAATTTAGAGTGGAATTAGCCGAAGATGATGGAGAGTAGGAATTTTTTGGGCTTCTATCATGGCAGAAGTTTCTCCAGTTGCAACCTTTTTAGCCAACTCTACCTCTTCAAGGGTGAGCATAGACCAAGCTTGATAAAACGGATGAAGATGGTTGGTTTGACGAAGAAGAGTCTCAACACCATTATAGGCCTCAGATAGACCGACAACCATCTGAAGAACAAGACGATCATTCATGACGGGCACACGAACGTTGTTGAGTTGATCCGCCAATTCCTTCAGCCTTTTACAATAAGCTGAGACATTTGAAAAATCCTCCATAGTGACATGGGATAATTCTTGCTCAAGAGTGATGACACGAAATTTTTTGTTATCTTAGAATATATCACGCATCCTATTCCAAGTATCCATCGCCGTGACATCGGGTTCAATAATCGTCTACAAAAGGTCCATAAAGATAGTGAAATATATCCACTGGAGAACTGTAGTATCAAGAATCGTCCATAACACAGGGTCATCATTGGTTGTAGGCACATTCTCCTTGCCTGTATTTGCGTGGATGATGTGGTGAAGGACTTGATGCGAGCGTGCGTAAACTTTAAATAATTCTGCCCACATCGCGTATTGGACGTTTTCCATCTCAAGAACGATAGGGATGTGGTTCATGATGTTGGAGACAGTAAGGGCAGTATGAAACATGTTCTTTGATGTAGATATAATAAAAGAACAAGAGGAGAATTAAGGATTAGGAAGATAAATTAATGACTTTTAAAATCTTTTAAGTCTTTTAATGTAGAATTAATGATTGAGGAGAAATTAATGTACTTGACTCAAGAAGATGCACGAACACTCTTCATGAATAAATCTTTTAAAATATAGAAATTAATGACGAATAAATTAATGTAGCTAAACAATATAATTCGTCGCTAGTCCGATACAACGACGGATTAACAATGAATTATCAAAAAATTATGTTAGCTAGGAGCAATTTAGCAACAAAATTCATAGCTAATTCCATTTTTTAAAAGTGAATAGTGAGTGAGAATTTGAAGATTTTTAAAAGTGTAATAATGTTGGGAGGAGCCATAGTTTGTGATTGTAACAACAATGCGACATTACAAATTCGGGAGAGATCCTTAAATAAGTTTACAGGTTTATTTATTTATCCCTTATGAATGATCAATTATTTCTTGCTCCTGATGTTAAGATACGCCGATGTTGATTAAGCTAAAGTAGAGTTGGAGACGGTGAGAGGAGAAAAAGAAGAAGATTATGCAACTTTAAGTCTCAAGCAAGATGGTATCGTAGAAGAATTGTTATATATAAATGTTTTTCAATTGAAATATACAATTATGTATTTTGGATCTAAAAGAATTTAAATTCTTATAGCTACAATTTTTGTTCGTTGCAAAAGAATAACATCACTTGCTATAAGCTTTTCATGGCAAAATTATTTTACCAGCTACAACACGAAAAGTGATGGATTATGTAAAGTTCGTAGTTAACTTTTAGTTACGTTGCATATCGCTACGAGTGCTATGAAAAGTGATATTGTGGCTTAAGTTAGTGTATATCCACGAAAATTTTCATATTTAGCTACAATGTATTTTGTAGCTATATATATATATATGCATAATTTTGTGTGGTCTCACTTAGAAATTAAATGGCCTTACCAATCGAAACTTTTAGTGAGGTGTACTGGTCCGGATAGGCCAAATATCTCCCTTTCGGAGGTGTACTAGAATTTGTTCTCTCTCAAGCTTGCTCCCTACAAAGTTATTCTCTTATCTCCATTCTTAGCTTAGACCTTCCATTCATGGTAGCTAACAGAAAACACAATAACCCTCCACACGTTCCAAAAAAACTATATAAATATAAGGGGGAATGCCTAATGTAATTGATTATAATTTATAATTATACTTTATAGAAATAATTACAAAACATAGCTATATTTTACATTTTATAGCACATATACATTGATACACGTATCATAAATTGTAGGCAATTCTTGTATGCACGTGTACAACATATTGTGTATATGCTATCAGTGTATATACAATGTATCATAGTATATATCATGTCTCAGTTTATATACATTGATATTGTATGTGCGCGCATATAGTGTATTACATACTACGTTTTAAAAGAAACATACTACTGCATTTTGAAGAAAGAAAAGGTACTAAACTCACTACTAATGAAATTTTCCCTAAATATAAACCTTCTATTTTATGTATGCAATAGTAATTATAATCAAAGGAGTTGTTTTTGGTTCACGGGGATTATTAGATTGTTGGCTTTTTTATTCCCAAATTAAAAGTAATGAATTATTTTGCGAGTGATTAATTATATGAGAAAATTATTGGAAATATTTATTAAACGTGAAATAATGTTAATCCTATTTAATTACGAATCGAACATTAGGGGCCCCACACGTCGGAAACGTTGTTTCCACACACGTGTACATACAATGTCAATGATCATAATTAAATGGAAGAGATATTGGTACGTATACGAATTGTTTGAGACGTAAGGTAATAGACGGTTATTGGCCAAATGACGTAGGTTTCACGTTGGTAAATGAAGGAAGAAGTGTATAAATGTGTTTAAAGATGAAACGAGTTATCGGGCCGCGGCGCCAAACTGCAGGGCCACGGCGCCAACTCTCTGAAGGTTTGGCGTCGTGGCGCCCAATCGCGAGGCCACGAGTCAACACTGCGAAGTTGTGGCCATGGCGCCTCCTGCGGCACCGATAGTCGGAGGCTGCGACGGAGGCGAAAGACATGACTCTTGGGCTGGTTTTTGAGGCATTAAACCTCCATTACATCCCAAATGAATTCAGCCATTATTTGGCTGAATTAACACTCCATAATCAAGGCCATTACATGGTCATTCAAGGTCATTACATGGACAATTGAAGAGTCATCTTCACAACACTATAAAATGAGGCCTTAGGCTCATTTGCAAAACACTTGAAATCTGGAATACTTTTTCAATCACAAAACACTCAAAGATCTTTCTTCCAAAGCAAACACTTGAGTTTCCTTTGCTTATTTTATCTTGGGAGATAAGTTGTCATTACAACCGTTGAAAGGATATACGGGGCAATATTATCTTAAGGATAGATCAAGAATTTGGTCGACTCAGCAAACCCTTCTATTTGATTATTTCCAAATTTTATTACAATTTGTTGTTGTTGTTATTTTCCCGTTTTACACATTACCACTCACAAAAATTTCTATACATAAATTATTTACTTTATAAGGGGATTCTTGATTTTTAAATAATTTAATATCCGCATTGCTAATACATGTATTTTTATTCTACATGTATGTGATAATACATATGTTATTTTATACAAAATAGAATAAACGAAATAGACCTAACATCTTGTTAATTGTCGTCAATATTCTAACATCTTGAAATGTTCTTGCTTTTTTCATTTCCATCTTTTTAAGCAATAAACGAGTTTTAAAAGTTGCATTCCCTTTTGAGAAAAAAATAATAATAACAATGATCCCACAAATATGGTCTGAAAAAGATAGAATTTACGTAGACTTTATCCTATTTTTATGAAAGTAGGTTGTTTCTGAAAGACCCTCAAAGAAAGGGAAAAAAATAAAGATATAAAAACAGTCCCACCTATGTGCACAGTTTGAAAGGGGGAAAATGGGATAATGGAGGTGCGGGGAATCGAACCCCGTGCCTCTCGCATGCGAAGCGAGCGCTCTACCATATGAGCTACACCCCCGGTTGAGACTTAGTGGAATTATTATCCCATAATACACATACGTTCACCTCCCCTATATACCATTTCTTAATACTGTAATTAACCAAATACTCGAATTTAACCCTTTTGACCAAGAACATGCTTGAATTTAACCATACTATATTATTTTCCAATTCTTAACCTGGAAACTGCAAAGGATGTGGCTTTAATGCTACGAATTTAATCGAACCCAGTATTATATTATACGAAATATGTAAAAAATAATAAAATCTCAAAGGTCGGTTGACATTCCTTAATTACATATATGGCTCTGCGATTGGTCAAAGGTCTCCGTAAAGCTACAAACTTTAGGCTCTATCTAGCAAAATTGATTGGCCATGTATGTCTTGAAAAAGGAATATTAATAAGGAAAACAACCCAAAATACCTCTACAATATAAAATATTTACCCGTTCTTTCCATCCTAAATTAATTTTGCTTTTACCCGGTTAGCCGGAAATATTTACCTCAATACTCCCTGCCCCAAAATCCTTCATCCTTGATATCATCGCAATATATTTACATATCATGATGATATCATGGAGGACTAAGAGAAGGACTCAAGTAGTCCTCTATAATATCATCTCAATATATTTATATAACATGATAGTATTATGGTGGACTCAAAGAGTGTCTCATTGAAGGACTGAAGTAGTTCTCCATGATACCATTTCAGTATATGGTATATATTGTGATGGTATTATTGAAGACGGAGGAGAGTCTCATTGAAAGATTGAAGCAGTTCTCCATGATATCAGTATTTGTATATAAGATGATGATATCATAGGGGTTGTTTTTTAGAAAAGTGTATTTTTTAACTAAATGAACATGGTCTTTCTATGATACTATGTCAGTATATTATATATATCATATGAGTTTCATAGAGGACTAATGCGTGTTTTTGAAAAAATGAAAAAGTTATTTGTGATACAATCATGATATATAAGACAATGACATGTTGATATCATAATTTTGAAGGTATGAGCGGATAACTAATTTAAAAAAGAGTATGAACGGATTAATTATTTTGGAACATGTACCTTCTTTGATACCATCTTGAAATATTCTTTCTTTTTTCATTTCCATCTTTTTAAGCAATAAACGAGTTTTAAAAGTTGCATTCCCTTTTGAGAAAATAAACAACAATAACAATAACAGTGATCCCACAAGTAAGGTCTGGAAAGGTATGATGTACGTAGATCTTATCCCTGCTTTTATGAGATAGAGAGCTAGGTTATTTCCGAAAGACCCTCAGCTCAAAGAAAGAAAAAACGAAGAAAATAAAATAAAAGTATAAAACCAGTCCCAGCAATCTGCACAGTTTGAAAGGGGGAAAGGGGGAAAAAATAGGGTTAATTGGAGGTGCAGGGAATCGAATCCTATGCCTCTCGCATGCAAAATGAGCGCTCTACCATATGAGCTACACCATCGCTTGAGACTTCGTGGACTTATTATCTCATAATACATCTACTTTCACCTCACTTATATGTATGGAAGCATTTCTTAATACTGTAATTAACCAAATACTTGAATTTAACCTTTTTGCCTAAGCACATGCTTGTAATTTTGTTTTTCCTTTTTCACCAAGATGTCCTCTAATTATATATTCCTTGAATTTAGTTGATGGATTGTACTAATATTTTTTTTTTCTCTTTATCATGTCTTCTCTATTTTACAACTCTCGAATCTTGGTAGGAAATATTTATAAACTAAATTGATTTCTCCCTGAAAAAAGTCATAGAACTTATATGACTAGTAACTAATTATGATAGTAGGACACATGCTTGTCATTTTGTTTTTTGTTTTTCTCCGAGATGTCCTTTAATTATAAAATCATCAAATTCAGTTGATCGGTTATATTTGTTAAGAGTCCCACATCGGTAATGGAATGATAACATAGACTCCTTGTATGGACTTGAACAATTCTCACCCTACAAGCTAGCTTTTGAGGTTGAGTTAGGCTTAAGATTCATTCTTTACATGGTATCAGAGCCAGACTCATTTCAATTCTATTATCACTGATGTTGGGGCCCCAAATTATATTATCCACGCTTCAGTTAACGGGGTCTGAGCGTGCGAGTAGTTGTTAAGAGTCTCACATCGATAATGGAATGAGAACATGGATGAATTTGGACACTCCTCACCCTACAAACTAGTTTTTGGAATTAAGTTAGGCTCAACATCCGGCATCCATTCTTTACAATATTAATATTATTTTATTCTCTCTTTATCATCTCTTCTCTATTTTACAACTCTTGGATCTAGTAGGGAATAATCTTCTATAAGTTTTTTTAAAATTTTCCTTTATAGCCATATAGCTTATATTTTTTATCTTAAACTTATGACTATTAACTAACTATGGTACTAAAAGTAGGAAAACGTGTTAGGTTTATAGATCCTTCCGTCATTTTTAGTTTGTCTATACCTATTAATTCTTCTTCTTTTGCAAGGCATACATGTGTACATTTTTGTGTTTATTGTTCACCCACCACAGTCAATGTTGTAATAGTAGTATGGCATAATGCATGCAAATGGACCATCGCATTGATAACTCGACCGATATCACGCTGATGAACCACGTACACTACAATTAATTGGCCACACTGTATTAATACCATCGCAGTTGTTGTGATTGTACAATGACATATATAATCGGCTTATTTTATACTCATATTACCATTTTTATAGCAAAATACTTGAAGGTAATACGTTCATCGCAAAACATTTAAGTTTCACCGAAAGTAAGATGTCTTCTCAAAACCATACTATATTATTTTCCAATTCTTAACCACCTGGAAACTGCAAAAGGATGTGGCTTTAATGCTAGGAATTCAATCGAACCCAGTATTATATTATACGGAATATGTGAAAATAATAAAATCTCAAAGGTCGGTTGACACTCCTTAATTACATATATGGCTCTTCGATTGGGTCAAAAGTCTCCGTAAAGCTACAAACTTTAGGCTCTATCTAGCAAAATTGATTGTCCATGTATGTCTTGAAAAAGGAATATTAATAAGGAAAACAACACAAAATACCTCTAAAATATAAAATATTGTGAGTGGTAATGTGTAGAACGGGAAAATAACAACAACTATTTGTCAAAAATCTGGAAATGATCAAATATGAGGGTTTGCTGAGTCGACCAAATTCTTGATATATCCTTAAGATAATATTGCCCCGTATATCCTTCCAACGGTTGTAATGACAACTTATCTCCCAAGATAAAACAACAATCAAACAAATGAGTAAAGGGAACTCAAGTGTTTGCTTTGGAAGAAAGATCTTTGAGTGTTTTGTGATTGCAAGAGAGGATGAAGTGTTTCATATTTCAAGTGTTTTTCCAAATGAGCCTTGTGTCTCATTTTATAGTGTGTAGATGATGACCCTCCAAATGGCTAAGTAATGGTCATGAATGTCATGTTAATGCCTTGAATTTGGAGTTACAATTCAACCAAGTAATGACTGAATTCATGAGCAAAATAATGGAGAGTAAATACTCCAAAGTCAACCCAAGAATCAGTTTTTAATTCACCTCCAACAGTTGAAGCGATCGAAGCGCGGCCGCCCGAAGAAGTCGCGACGCTTTCGAGAGGCCGAGGCCGCCGGTTCAAGTAACTCACTGGAACTGGAACGTCAATTAGAGTCGCGGCCCTTCAATTCCAGTGACTTACTGGAATTGAAACATCAATTAGAGCCGCGACCCTTACTTCGAGGAGTCGCGACACTTCTCAGTTTTGTGGTGATTTCTGATTCATTTCATCTTTACACATTATACACTTCTTCCTTCATTTACCAACGTGAAATCATTCGTCATTTGGCCAATAACCGTCTATTACCTTATGTCTCAAACAATTCGTATACGTATCAATATCTCTTTCATTAAAGAAATTTTGATCCTTGGCACTACATGTGCAAGTGTGTGAAAACAAGGTTTCCTACGTGCGGGGCCCCAATTGTTCTATTCATAATTAATAGGATTTACTTTATTTCACGTTTAATAAATATTTCCAACAATCCCATCTTGGAAGAGATTTTGGTGCACGCATATGGTGCTTTTCTAGCAATCACTTGGCGGAACGATGTTGCATCCGGAGAGGTAGCGGAGCTTTGAACCTTCCATAGTAGAATACCATCAGACATATTTACTGCGGGGTGAACGTGATGTCTTGAACCGTCAGTGTTTAGTAAATGTCAAGACAATGGTACCAACACAACACCTTTCCTACTCAATCTTTCTAGTGTTTTGTCCATCGTGGGCCATGGGCACCCTTGGATTCTTAAGTGTGTTAATTTGAGGCGGCCTGTCCACGAACTTAAATAGGTGGTTTCCTACAAGGTATCATGTAATACCCCGCTACACAAGCGTTAGGAACCATTAAAAATTTTACCAACCTAACCTCAACTTTTGAGGATCATTAAAGGTTTGAAAACTTATCCTTTACCCCTCTTACAGGTAGCACTTTTTGTCTATCACGGGAACGGCCTTGGATTATGTTTCTTAAGAAAGACACATTATCCGAAGTGCTCTTGCTTCCACCGAAGCGCTCACAGAACCTTTACAGTTTAGTTTTCCCATTGAACCTTATTCTTGGGATCTCTAGTCTGTAAGGTTGGGTGTCCACTATATCGTTCTTATTGTTTGGGTTTTAAGCCCATTCCCCTAGACAGGCAGAATAACTGATCTTTGGGTATTCCATTCGTCAAGGAATCTGCGATATTTTCCTTAGATTTTATGTAATCAATTGAAATAATACCAGAGGTGATCAACCGCCTAACAGACTCATGTATCCGTCGAGTATGACGAGACTTACCGTTGTATATTGAACTTCGTGACTTTCCTAGAGCCGACTGACTATCGCAGTGGATCATTACAGAAGACACGGGTTTATCCGAACATGGGACATCCTCTAGAAAACCATGAAGCCACTCAGCTTCCTCTCCCGCTTTATCTATAGTGATAAATTCCGACTCCATCGTGGATCGGGAAATAAGTTTGCCTTGAGGATTTTCAAGACACAGCTCCACCATCGATTGTAAAAATATATCCGCTGGTGGACTTGATGTCGTCGCTATCAGATATCCAGTTTGCATTGTTGTACCCCTCTAGTACCGCTGAATATCTTGAATAGCGTAACCCAAAATGTATCGTGAACTTTAGGAACCGTAGTATCCTGTTCAACGTTTTCCAGTGATCCTCACTTGGATTTCGAGTGAACCTAGCCAATTTATTGATTGCATGAGCGATATGAGGTCGAGTGCAGTTTGTGATATATATCATACTACCAATCGCCTGCGCATATCGCTCATGGCGTACGGGCTTACCCAGATATTTGTCAAGTTTTTGACTTATATCCAATGGTGTTGATACCGGTGAACTGTCGAACATCCCAAATTTCTTCAGTACATTCTCGATGTAGTGAGATTGAGATAAGACCAGTCCATTAGATGTCTTAGAGATCTTGATCCCTAAGATGACATCTGCAATGCCCATATCTTTCTTGTCAAAACACTGTTTTAACATGTTCTTAGTCTCTAGGATTATTCCAGGACTGTTTCTAGTGATCAACAAGTCATCTACATATAGACATATCATGACGAAGGATTTGACATTTCCTTTCATGTAGACACATTGTCACCTCCATTAATGGCGTATCCTTTTGATAGTAGAGTACTATTAAATTTCTCGTGCCATTGTTTAAGGGCTTGTTTCAGCCCGTACAATGATTTAACAAGCCGACATACTTTTGTCTCTTATCCTGGAACCACATACCCCTCAGGTTGATCCATATATATTTCTTCTTCCAAATCATCATTTAGGAAGGCAGTCTTAACATCCATTTGATGTATTTCAAGATACCGCAAGGCGGCGAGAGCTATGAACATACGTATGGATGTCATTATTAACACTGGAGCGTAGTTGTCGAAGTAATCAAGGCCCTCCTTTTGGCGATAACCCTTGACTAGTAACCTAGCTTTGTACTTGTCGATAGAACCATCTGCCTTTAACTTCCGTTTAAGGATCCACTTACAACCCAACGGTTTGTGTCTCGGGAAGTTACGCAACTCCAGTGTGGTTATGCAGAATGAATTCTATCTCACTTTCTAAAGCTTCCTTCCAGAGCGGTGCTTCTGGAGTTGACAATGCTTCGGCGATTGTTCGTGGTTCATCTTGAACCAAATAAGCTACAAAGTCTGGACCGAAGGACTTGTCCTTCCGTGCCCTTTTGCTTTGCCTTGGTTTCATCTGTGAATCATCCAAGTCCTGAGAATCTGGAATACTAAATTCCGGATCATCAGCTACTTCAGAATTTACTAGATCTGAACCATTTCGATCTAGATAGTCAGTGACTCCTAGTTCATCAGAGGTTTGCTCATAACTTCGTTTGCGAGAGGTTATGTTATTTTCCTTATATGGAAATGTGTCTTCAAAGAACCATGCGTTCCTTGATTCCATGATCGTATCTTCATAAATGTCCGGATGATCCGACTTATGCACTATGAAGCGATAAGCACTACTGTTATTGACATATCCGATGAATATGCAATCCACAGTCTTAGGTCCAATCTTGACCTGCTTTGGCATAGGTACTTTTACCTTGGCCAGACAACCCCATACCTTCAAATACTTATAGGTAGGTTTCTTTCCTTTCTATAGCTCGTATGGAGTCTTGTCTTTACCCTTGTGTGGGACTTTGTTAAGAATCCTGTTTGCGATAAGGACAGTTTCTCCCCGCATGGTTTGAGGGAGGCCCGAATTGATGAGTAGAGCATTCATCATTTCCTTTAGTGTTCGGTTCTTGCATTCAGCAACCCCGTTTGATTGAGGTGAGTAAGGAGCCGTTGTTTGATGAACTATAGCCGATTGGGTACAAAGTTCTTCAAAAGGCGCTACATATTCTCCCCCTCTATTGCTACAGATAGTTTTAATCCGTCCGCCTAGTTGATTCTCAACTTCTGCTTTGTAGCGTTTGAATGCTTCAAAGGTTTCATCTTTACTTTTTAGTAAGTAAAGGTAACAAAACCTTGTGTCATCATCTATGAAAGTCACAAAGTACTTGTTCCCCCCTCTAGTTTGAGCGAACTTCAAATCACATATATCAGTGTATAAGTTCTAGAGGAGTGGTATCCCTTTCGACGGATCTAAAAAGACTCTTGGAAAGTTTTGCCTCTATGCACACCTCACACTTACGTTGAGGGTTTATGTCAATAGACGACAATAATTCCAGATTTACCAATCTTTGGATAGATTGATAGTTTACATGTCCTAATCTATGATGTCATAGATTAAATGACTCAATCAAGTAAGTAGAAGGTGAAATTTTATTGATAGTTGAAACAGAAGACATTACAGGTGCAACATTGAACTTAAAGAGGCCTTCACAGACGAAGCCCCTTTCTACAAAAGTTCTATTCTTAGTGATTACAAATTTGTTAGCCTCTAACACTAGCCAAAAACCAGCATTTACTAACAATGGTCCAGAAATCAGATTTCTACGAATATCTGGAACGTGTATCACTTCCTTCAGAGTCAGTTCCTTCCCGGACGTCATCTTTAGGATCATCTTTCCTACCCCCAGTACCTCTGAAGAAGAATTGTTATCCATGAACAGCTTCTTGTCTGAGACTGGTGTATAAGTGGAGAAGTCTTCTTTATTGGAACATATGTGACGGGTAACACATGTGTCTAGCCACCATTGCACCGGATTCTCAACGAGGTTAGCTTCAAGAACTACCGCTGAGAACTCCTCAATCATATCGTTGACGAGCGTGTCTTCAACGATGTTAGCCTTGGCCTTATTCTCAGGTTTGAGTTTGCGGCAGTCTTTGGTCATGTGACCAACTATACCACAGTGGTTACAATTTTCCTTGAACTTTTCAGTTGTTTGGGGCTTGGCTTCCTTCTGAAACTTCCGCTTCTTCTTGAGTTCCCTTTGACTTCCGTCAGGTTTGCCTTAGCCTCAGCGGGTTGTTTTCCATTTGGCATGGCCTTCTTATTGTCTTCCTGAATCTGGAGTTTGACAATAAGTTCATCTAGGGTCATCTCCTTCGTTTTGAGTTTTAGATAGTTCATAAACTCAGTCCACGAGGGAGGCAACTTCTCGATTAATGCCCCAACAAAGAATTGTTCGTTGGACTTTAATCCTTTCAAATCCAGGTGATGTAGAATCATTTGGAATTCCTGGACTTGGGATGTCACACTTTTGTTGTCCACCATTTGAAATTTCAGGAACTTTCCAATGATGAACTTCTTACTACCCGCATCTTGGGTGTTGTACTTTTTCTAAAGTTTATCCCATAACTGCTTGACAATTTTAACGGTGCAATATACCGTGTATAGTGGATCAGACAAACTATTTAGAATATAGTTCCTACATATGAAATCACTATGTTTTCATGCTTCGCGAACCATCCTCATGTCGTTAGCGACATGGTTACCGTGGCCCCCTTCTGCCAAATTATTTGGCTGAGGGTTCACGTCTTCCCCAACTAGTGGAGGATCTTCGGTTAGAAAACGTGACATTTCCATAACCGTCAGGAAAAATAACATCTTTTGCTGCCATCTCTTAAAGTTAGCACCCATGAATTTTCAGGAAGTAGCGCCCTCTTGAGGAGTTGCAAAGGCATTGTGAATGCCTCCAACAGGAGTATAGTTGTTGTTGACGCCTTGGGTAGGAGCAAAGGCATTAGTGCCCGGAGCAGCAGTGGAGGCATTGGTTGTGCCAAAGGCAGTGGCGGTGGCACTTGACGTATCAAAAACAGTGGCAGTGGCACTTGACGTGCCAAAAGCAGTAGTTGAGAAGACATTAGAAATTCCATGATCAATGGTGACACTAGGAGTGCCAAAAACAGTGGAGTTGAAGGCAGCGTTAGTGCCTTGAGTATTGGAATTGAAGGCAATGATATTGCCTTGAGCATACAGTGGAATTTTCAGTGTTGAATTTATTGAATTGATCTTGTCCAGTCATGTTGTTGTTGAAATAACGAATATTATCTTAAACTTGTGAGTGGTAATGTGTAGAATGGGAAAATAACAACAACAACAACTATTTGTCAGAAATCTGGAAATGATCAAATATGAGGGCTTGCTTAGTCAACCAAATTCTTGATCTATCCTTAAGATAATATTGCCCCGTATATCCTTTCAACGGTTGTAATGACAACTTATCTCCCAAGATAAAACAACAATCAAACAAATGAGCAAAGGGAACTCAAGTGTTTGCTTTGGCAGAAAGATCTTTGAGTGTTTTGTGATTGCAAGAGAGGATGAAGTGTTTCAGATTTCAAGTGTTTTTCCAAATGAGTCTTGTGTCTCATTTTATAGTGTGTAGATGATGACCCTCCAAATGGCTAAGTAATGGCCATGAATGCCGAGTTAATGCCATGAATTTGGAGTTACAATTCAGTCAAGTAATGACTGAATTCATGAGCAAAATAATGGAGAGTAAATACTCCAAAGTCAGCCCAAGAATCAGTTTTTAATTCACCTCCAACGGATTGAAACAGTCGAGAGTCAAGACCTTCGGGCCCAAGAACTCACCGAACCGAACGTCAATTATAGCCGCAACCCTTCGGGGAAGCGTCGCGACCCTTCAATTCCAGTGAGTTACTGAAATTGAAACGTCAATTAGAGCCGCGACCCTTCAATTCCAGTGAGTTACTGGAATTGAAACGTCAATTAGAGTCGCGGCCCTTACTTGGAGGAGCCGCGACCCTTCTCGATTTCGTGGTGATTTTGATTCATTTCATCTTTACACATTATACACTTCTTCCTTCATTTACAAACGTGAAATCATTCGTCATTTGGCCAATAACCGTCTATTACCTTATGTCTCAAACAATTTGTATACGTACCAATATCTCTTCCATTAAGAAAATTTTGATCCTTGGCACTACGTGTGCACGTGTGTGGAAACAAGATTTCCTACGTGCGGGGCCACAATTGTTCGATTCATAATTAATAGGATTTATATTTCACATTTAATAAGTATTTCCAACAAATATTTACCCGTTCTTTCCATCCTAAATTTAATTTTGCTTTTACCTAGTCAGCCGGAAATATTTACCTCAATACTCCCTGCCCCAAAATCCTTCATCATTGATATCATCGTAATATATTTACATATCATGATGATATCATGGAGGACTAAGAGAAAGACTGAAGCAGTCCCCAATAATATCATCTCAATATATTTATATAACATGGTATTATGAAGGACTGAAAAAGTGTCTCATTGAAGGACTGAAGTAGTTCTCCACGATACCATTTCAGTATATGTATATATTGTGATGGTATCATTGAAGACTGAGGAGAATCTCATTGAAAGATTGAAGCAGTTCTCCATGATATCAGTATTTGTATATAAGATGATGATATAATAGAGGTTTATTTTTTAGAAAAGTGTATTTTTTGAGTAAATGAACATGTTATTCTATGATACCATGTCAGTATATTATATATACCATATGAGTTTCATAGAAAACCAATGTGTGTTTTTGAAAAAATGAATAAGTCATATGTGATACCATCATGGTATATAAGAGACAATGATATGTTGATATCATAATTCTGGAGGTATGAGCCGGAGGTATGAGCGGGTAATTAATTTAAAAGAGAGTATGGACGGATTAATTATTTTGCTGGAAGGGAACATGTACGTTCTTTTCCTATTAATAATCACTAAAAGGACATTGAATATAAGGAAATGTTGGGACTATTTAGGATGGACTATATTAAATGATGCATTATCTTAAGAGTGACATTTCAATTGTCTTGGATTGAAGGGCCAACACTTTCTGAAACTTCCTATCTTCTGCCAAATTAACCTCCATTATCTTCTCTGAACGGAGTCCCCCCCTATTGTCAAATCTTTTCTTTTTATGTGTTCTTTTTCGGTGTATTTAGAGTCTTTCAACCCATATGATGTTCTTTAATTTTCCCTGTCCTTTATAAAATTTTACCTAAGGACAAGATACTCGCGTGTTTGATTCACATACTAGTTATCCACAAGTTATGATACATAAATTATTAATTTATATTGTGATTATAAAACATAAATAAATTATTATGTGATGACTAATAATAAAGAGATTGTATATATGAAGAATGAAAAACATTGATATGATAAGGATAGTAAAGGGAGGATGTCAATTGTTCAAAGTTGAGGGGTGTTAGATTTAATATAATGTACATGTTATTAATACAAGTCAACCAACCATAACATTAATTATGTAGTGATTATACATGAAGTGCAGAGTTATGCCAGAAGAAGAGAATATGACCGGTCGCCACGAGTTCGATCCTGCATAAACCTTCTGGTTGAAGTCACACATGGCTTGCCAAGTGTAGTTAATCGTGACGTGGTTTGCGCGCTATCATTTCCCGCTGCGCACTGAAAGAAAGAATGGCCATGGCCTTCAAAAAAAAATAAAAATAAATTATGTAGTGATTATGTCCTTTTAGGTATGCATCCAACTATACACTATATTTTTATCTAGATAAAGATCTATTGTGATGCTCCCTCCGTCCATTTTTTACTTGTACTCTATACTAAATACTACGAATAGATGTCTACTTTTACTTGTCCAGTTTTAAAAAATCAAGACATAATTTAATATTTAGTTACTAATTTACCCTTATTATTTACTATAATTACCTCTCAATGCATTTCCCAAAACATTGCATTTATTATATTCAAATGATAATATAGTAAAATTGTCATTCTATTTGACTTCAAGTCAATACATGACAAATAAAAATGAACGGAGAGAGTAATATATACATCGTGATGCATATTCATATTTTCAAGAGTGAAGCACCCCCCTCCCCCTCCAATTAAATACTATATATTTGACATCCATAATAAGGCTTTGAAAATAATAGGGGTTATACAAAATTAATTTTGTTTTGATCATCAATTCAAATTCTTGAATCCAAAACGGCGGAAAGTTTGTTGTATTTCCTTTTAGGCGTAACGGAATCTTTTACTTTTGCCACTGGTATTATTGAAACCACCAAATAATTCTTCTTAAATTTTTTAAATATATAACCAACATTTGTAATTTATTGAAGTTAATTCCTCAAAAGATCACTCAAATTAATAAAATTTTATATTAATGTCCTTATCCTTTTTTATCTTGTTAAATTATTGTTTCATCATTGAAACCAGTAACTTATCTTACCCAGTGATTATGTATCAGCCACTAACTCAACGTCATGTTTGTCTTGGTTGTGATCGATTAGTAGTAGTGAATTACAACAATGATCTAGCTTGGAATGGAAAGGAAGAAGGAGAAGAAACAGAATTGAGAGATGGGAGAGAAATGCCAGGAAGAGAATGTACAGAAGAAGAAATGAGAAAAGTGAATTGATTGATTTAGCTTTTTTTGGTCTCCCCCTGTAACTTGATAAATCATAAGCTCTGAATCGCCGAGGTTTCTTTTCTTCCGCCTCTTAAAAGATTCATGTCTTTCTTGTTCCACTAAGTTAAGACCAAATTCATATTATACTTATTTTCACATGCCACACTGTCTAAAATATTCTACTATAGGATATTTTCACTATCTACTATGATATATTTTCATCATCTGATATTTCATAGATATCTATTATATCTTTTACACTTCAACATATCCCAATAAAATCACTCAAAGTTTATATATTTATTTTACAAAGTAACAATTGTTGGAAAGCCCTATTAAAAGTGGACAGAAAGGTCCAAAATAGTCTCTTAAAGTCTGGACTTTGAATTTCAATGGTCCTTATTCATTTTAAAATTACTTATTTTGAGAAATATTTTTATCAAAATAACTTCTCAGAAAAGTAGTTTATGAGAGAAATAATTTGTACCTAACCAATTTATTTGAGAAGTACTTTTTAAAGTATTTAATAAACATATTGTGTTTGGTCAATCTTTACCAAAAGTGTTTTGAGTATCAAATTACGAGAAAAGGTTGTATTAAGGTTCATTTTACAATTAGTATTAGTTAAATAGACAGAAAAATAATATCTTCTATGAAATACTTTACTCAACTTTTTATTTTAGTTTACATAAAATCTAAAATCTAAAATAAAAATATATTAATTTTTTTAATCAATATAAGTATAGTCAAGACAACTTAAAGGGAAGAGGATAAGAGGATCATATTATATTTGATAGATATGCAACGATAGTAACAACAATCATAATAACATACTGAGTATAATTTTATATGTGTTGTCCGGAAAGAGTAGAGTTGTACATAGACATTATTCATCATTACGGAGGTAGAGATGCTCTATACTGTATTTGATAGATGTATGAGTTAAATTATTGAGAGATAATTTAATAAATTTATAGTTAGAATATTTTTATCTCGAAAAACAATTTATTTCTGATTCTTGGAAAAAGCAAAAATGTGTAGTTTTTTTCCCCAACTACAGAAAAACTTATGCATTGAGACACAGCTATGCTCGAACAGTCAAAACTAAAGGAAAGAGAGGTATCCTAGTGTATGAACAGTACTGTTGACTAGATAGGGTTACATTGAATGCTAACAAAGTAGTACCAATCACACAACTAACTCAATTTAATGTAAAAGCTAGTAATATTACTTTATTAGGTTAGTTTTTCAGCAAGTTTTAAAACCTCTTCACCAACCAGCCTCTTACACTAGCAAGATTTAACTCAATATTACTTGCAAGTTTTACTAGTAATATTGTTGTCAATGGTAAAACGTCGTATATGTATCAAGTTTTTAATTAATTTTGGTTCATGTGAGATGTTTTTCAAATATAATGGTGGATGTAGGATAGTTTTACCTGACCAATACCACGAATAGAAATATTCTGCCCAGTGCCGATAACAATATTTTTATTGCTGCTCATATTAAACTAAGATGAGAGATTACCTTGAGATATCTTCATGTGAGACGTAGCCCCTGTGTCCATGTACCACGACTTATCCGGAACATTCAGATTCATGTTGTTCATGGCTTGTTCGATATTGGTGGGAGCATAACCTACATAGATGGTGACTGGGCTGCAAATGCGTGTTGCGGATGAGAACCTAGAATTTTGGACTGTCGGTTTGAAGATGAGGGTCTGGCCCACGACGCAGTGGGGTATAGATAGACACGGAGGCGACCACCGCGGGACCCTGTGCCCACGGCGAAATCGCCCCACCGTTCCTAACGGTTGGGCAGCGGCCATCGTTGGTTGGCGATCGCCTCGAGTGGTTATGGTTGTTGTTGCCGCCAGCAGGTTGGTCGTCACCCCTACCCCATCCCTTTCCACCATTATTTTTTCTTTTATTTTTGTAACGATTTGACTCTCATTTTTTACCATTATTGTTGTGATTTCCATTTCCACCCGAACCAGAATTTTGTGGCTGAAAATCTGCGAAAATGAATTGGTAGAGACGAGAGCAGTTCCAGCGATGGTTGCGCCGGACGCTGCCTGTTTTGCTTTCCGTGTTTCCTCGAGAATCAACCTCGAACGAGCCTCGTAAAATACAGACAATGGATTACTTTGCTAAATGAATGTAGGAACGTCATCATAATGTTCATTCAACCCTGCAATTAATTGAACGACCAACAGTTGATTTGTCACAGGCGAACCAACGTTGGAAAGTGTCACGACCCGAGTCGATGGGCCGCGACTGGTGCCCTAGCTGGGCACCCTTATACTGACCTGTCGCATATAAACAGCCTGACACTAAGGGCAATATAGAAAACCTGTAAAAGAATGCTGATAACACTACATATCGTGGTGAACATGTCAAATGAGGAGTCACAACAAATCCACATAACAAAATAGGCAAGCCGGCAAAGCTGCCACTATATACGAAAATATCCAAAATGAATTACAACTGTATGGCTGATCAAAACACGTCTACAAACCACACATATCCAACCCACACATGTCCAAAACACATCTACCACCCACACCTGTCTACAGACCTCTAGGAGTTTAACGGTGAAACATGACGGTACATGGCCCCGCCGTACTCCTGAATAAGCATAATTCTATAACAGGGGATCTGTGCCAACATGACTAGTCTCCGGAACAATGGAGCTCTCCAAATAGCTGAACAGGAATCCTAAGCTGGAGGATCACCAAACAGAGTGTCTGTACCTGCGGGCATGAACGCAGTCCCCCGAAGGAAGGGGGTCAGTACGAAAAATGTACCGAGTATATAAAACATGAAGTACTGTAAAGAAGATCATGACTAGTCTCCGGAACAATGGAGCTCTCCAAATAGCTGAACAGGAATCCTAAGCTGGAGGATCACCAAACAGAGTGTCTCAGATCATGGCATTTAACGCAGTCCCCGAAGGAAGGGTCGATCTGAAAAATGTACCGAGTATATAAAACATGAAGTACTGTAAAGAAGATCATATCTGGCCAAAGAATAACATGAGACAAGTATAAAAATCAAAGATACCAATGCACTTGTGCCTTATAAAATGAGAGTCAAAACATGTCCATATCATATACCGTACCCGACCCATTATGGGACTCGGTGAATGAAGTCATTTTCGTGTATCATATACCGTACCCGGCCCATTATGGGACTCGGTGAATGAAGTCATTTCCGTGTATCATATACCGTACCCGGCCCATTATGGGACTCGGTGAATGAATTCATATTCGTGTATCATATACCGTACCTGGCCCATTATGGGACTCGGTGAATTAATTTACTCACATTAAGCACGAATAGAATATCATGAGTAACTTTATACAAATTAAATCATCATTTGACTCTCAATGGAATAAATAGAATGCACTATCACTTATAAAATCAAAGGCAACTATCATCTCAAGTATTACTAGGAATAGGATTCAATAGAATTATGTACGTCTGTCGTACACTCATTTTATATCAATCATGCCAAAAGAAGAAAGGATAGTTTCACATACCTTATCGTCTATACCATTTTGATAATTTAAACTCGTCTCAATTAACACTTCAACCTATAACAATAGTAACATATCCATCAACTCAATGATTACTAGTATACGTTATATAGCGAATAATGACTCTCTTTTTATGTAGCAATTTGGGCAGTACTTCCCCTGTTTATACTCACATCCACAACTTACAAACAAGGCCAACAATACCAATAACAAGACACAACTCGAGGATATACCAAAACAGTCCCATATATCCTATATACACTACTATTATACATTCTTTCTCTTTTATATTCATGGACTACAACAACCAAGTTGATTAATACACATATTTCTCATGTTAATCCAGCCTCTTAATCCATATTAAAAAAGTTCATTAAAACAGTCCATACTTCAACAACAACGAGAGTGAAATGTGAAGTTTTTCTACACCTTTCTATACCTTTATTCCTTTAGTACATACGTTAACAATTACCACATTGTACATGTATAATTGTAACTAAATTTCCAGCATTCTAACTCCACAAAACAACCCCTAAATACAACACAACATGTCTAGCGATTTCAGGGGTGTCACGGTCCAAAATTACAACACCATAGTTCTTCTCATAGTTCCTTAAAATCCAATTTCGTGTTTCACACTTTCATATAATCAACTGTAACTTTAATTATCAATATTTCCTTCAATTTTTAACATGCAATTAGTGTCGATAACAACAACAACAACAACAACAATCATATTCAATGTATACAAAACAGCCCCAAAATTGACTCAACAACATCAATAATAACCACATTCATTTTCTTACTTTCAATTTCTCTTAACACAAGTTCATCTCTTAACTACAACATCATTTAAAACTCCATTTACTCTATAAGAAGAAGGAATCTTATCTTAGTTTAGTCGAAACAGTCCCAAATCGGTCACTGCACTATTTTTGCTCCATTTCACCATTTTGATCCAAAGGAAGTGAATTCATGGAATTGTTATTGTGTGGATGTATTAATGGTGGAAAATTAGAAGATAAGGACTGCAGGTGGTCTCGCGGTGGCGCCGCTGCCATCGCCGCCAGCACGTCGCCGAAAAAAAAAAAACTTCAAATCTTACAACCAAGCTTCGTGGCTTAGTGCAAAATGTAGAGGAGGATGATACTAACAATGGTACCACCCACAGACTTCAACGTTGACTGAGCTGATCGGAAATTCCGATCGAAAAAAATGAAATGGTCATCCCAGCGATTGAGTTTGAATTGATCGACGGGATGGGTATAGAAATGATGGGGAGGTGATAGCGGTGTTGATGGTATACCCCACTCCCGTCGATTGTACCTGAATCGACCGAAAATTCGACGGGAATTTGGGGTTTTCGATATGAAACTTTGATCTCAGATTGGTGTGGTTTTAGGATAAATCGAGGTTCGTGGTTGGTATAGAATTGACGGGCTCGACGAGACGAAGCTAATGGTACAAGCCTCGTCTCCGTTGGTCAAGTGAATCGGCCAGAATTTGAGAAACACCACCGAAATCACTGTTCACGTACGGAAATCGCCGAAAATAGAGAGCATGGGGAGTTGGGTTTGGGCTCATTGCCACATATGTTATGCCCAAAATTATTTTGTATTAGCATATGCAAATATACTATTCTTCCAACACTCGAATCTTATTTTCTTAATCACGTTCTCAATTTATTGCTCCAAAATTACGAGGTGAAACATCCTTCCCCCCTTAGAAACATTCATCCTCGAATGTTCATAATAGGTCTCATGCTATAAAAAAAAATTCGGCATAGTCTCTTCTATAACTATATCTACCAACCTATATTCAGCAAACCCAAAGATGTCTCACAGGGCCACAATTTATCACATCTATCATTTACCAGTTAAATAAGGAATTTTACTAACTTGAACTAATTCTAGGCAACTAACGTAACCTCATACTTACAGTACCTAAGCTTTGTAATATTGCAGTACTAGGTAGTCTTCTACAATGTTATTGTCACACTAATTCATCTGAATAGGAAATGGATTCTCATGGATTAATTCAGATTATTATCTAGAACTGAAAGCACACATCAATCTATGTTTACTTAATAGACTCAAGTTCAGGTCAATTACATGTACAATTCTACATATAAAATACACACATAGTGACACCTTTTAAAATCTAATATTCAGTAATCTTGTGTGAAACTGTCATTATTTAGTCAACTGCTTAAACAGGAAGTTAATAGGTTAATGAATTCTTGCCTAGGTCTGTAGTATATCTTATACATTCTTCGGTTTCAAATAGTAGGCAAGAAAAATGAAGAGTTCTGACATCTAGTCTAGAGTCATATAGGCATTCATAGTTGTTAGAGTAATAACCAAATTAATACAAATAATCATGCTTCAACTGTTTTATTGTCTAATGATTGGTTAAATCAAGTTCCTAAGTTTCTTCTAACTTCATAGTCTTATAATTAGTGTTTGAACCATTTAACAGAAAATGAGGTTCAGACAATAAAGGGATTTAGACCAAAACAACCAAGCATACCAATGGCACAAGGCAACTTGCCTAATATATGTACATAAGATGATAGATACAACTCCTAAGTTCCTCCAACATCCCTGTTAAGGTTACTTCTATAACATATCTATTTCATGTCCCTCATTTAATCTCAACAGATACACAAAACAAATATCATATAGGAAAATCAAAACAGTAAACCAACATGCTCTATACCATAATTCAAATCTCTAAATTAGAGTAACACATTTAAATATGAAACTGCAAGAACCATACCTTCCATACATAAACCAAGTATTAAAACTAGGTTGGTCATCTCTCAGGAACACATGTGATATTTAAACCAAGGTATTACCAGAAACGTACCAAAAACACCTACCAAATATCATGTTATCACAGACTTGAGTCTAGTTTACAGGTCTTATATGATTAAAGGAAAATACTTAAAGTAGTCTAATGGTCATGTATCTTTATTAACATTATAACCAAGGATTCATATCACATCTCATTTGGCTAAGTATCATTTCATATGCTCTTGAGTAGTTATTGAAACTTAGTCAAGTCATACATCACTAGAAACATGCATATGAGTAATTGTCTAGATCTCTACATAACCCAGACACCTTATACAGGACTTAAATCACCTGAAGTGTTAATGGCTAAGGTACAGCAACCTCCAAGCCTCAAAATTGTCTTAAAAAAATGTAACTCATTTCAGCTTAAAATGCAGCACAACCCAAGGATACACCTCTCATATATTATGCTAGCATTCTTAACACATACACAAAATATGCATTTTAAACTACAAGCTCAACTTGTATAGGTCCAACATATATATGTTACTTTTCATGTTTCAAAATACCATTACTATTAGTCTATACCTTCATAATGTATCTAGCAGTAACAAACAGCCTTAAGGCCTAGCAACATATCTTAGACTGACCACAAAAGCTATAACTGAAAAGAAGAGGATAATATGAAATAATAAGCTAAAACAGATTATTGTACTTATAGAATGTGATTCAAGGGAGGTATTATTGGCAACATAATAGAAGGGCAAGACTGAGTATTAACTAAAATGTAGGAACATACACTAAACTCAATTTAGATCAGCAGTGATGCACATTTTCATCATAATGCACTCAAACAAAGTCTAAATGATTTTTTAAACACTTTCAGCTCATGTATTCAGATTCAACCGCTCGTTTAGCTACCTCACACCCCATAAATTCCCATGATGTTCACTGGATTTATGAATATTTAAGACTGATACAACATATCTCTGCAGCACATAAACCAGTTTTATGGAAAGTTAGAACATATTAACTAGACTCATCAGCATATTGAAAATTTGTTCTTAACATGCTTTTGGCATAGTTGTTCACAAAAAGGAGGAAGGGCACATTACAAGTATACACACTAGACATTCTTAGTTTCGTGCACTCCAGGGATACAAGTAGACATGTAGATAAATCTCAATTAATGCAAGGCCACCAACTAAAGGTCAAACTTTCAGATAAAATCAAATTGTGGAAATGCATTACATAAGTATGGGATTTACTTCATTTTAATCATCCTAGGCACTCAGATGCCTTAGTTAATCTCTGGGTAAGCAAGTTGAGACACAAGAGTTGACAAGAATAATCATTTTTGGATCAAACATGATACATATAACAAGTGGGGTTAACCTATCACAAGAGTAGGCATTTACGTCATACAGACTCAATTCTTATTCAATACACTAATGTGGTAACATAGTTCAACATGACTTTGAATCAGAGAAAACAGTCATGACACAAATGCATAATATTCTTTACTAAGTATTGGCTTCAAAGTATACAAACAATGGATAATGCAGGGACTGTTATCTACTGTGCTCCTTAATCATATGGTCAAGATCATGACATGAATTTTATGCAGACTGGACCTGATCCAAATTGGCAGGGGAATATTCATACAAGATTTAAGGATGTCCTGCATACATTTCCTCATGCTAACATTTTAAACCAGTGTACCCAACTAAGAAAGTTTCAATTTATCTTTCCAGACACCATTTAGTCAATCCAAACAATCACATATGCTTGCAACCCTCTGAAGTTAACAATATCTAGGTATGGTTAATCGACATCAAGCGTTATAATCAAACTAACACACCACACATGTCAGTTTATATCAACTTAAATCAGTTTTATCTAATTAAACAAGCTCTCAAATTATCATATTAACATTATTTCAAGCATAAACAGTCTACATACCAATTAATACAGATTCTTTTATCCACTTCTGGTTGTGCAAGCTCATATATGGACTCGATCATGCAGAGCATGACATATTAAAAGGTAAACAACTTGGCATGCCATTTCAGTTCACACATACACTTGATCTTTCAATAAATTCAATCCTATAAATATTATATAAGATTAACTCTGGACCTCAACCTAGTATACAGGGGTATAACAAGACCAACGAGTAACTAGTAAACATTTGAAAACCAATACTCTTACCATATCGTACTCTTAATATCAAAGAGAGAAAATACCAATAAATAATCACAACTAATGTCCCTCACCTCATTTTTAAGTCATATAAAAATAGATTTATATCATCATAACATTTAACAGTACAATAATCTTACCATTCCCTATACATAGTCCATTATTTCTTGATTATTCCAACATATAGCCATGTGGTAGATACAAAATTTCATGAATCAACAGAGCAAGCTTAAGATAGTTTTAACAAAAAACATTTAGATAATATTCATAACTCACAATCATCACATAAGTTATCCTTTATCAATTTCCATCATAAATAACATCATATAACCTCAAACATATCAATCTACATAACTCGTTCTCTTCTAATTTTAAATTATCATATCAGACGATATAATACAAATTTTGTTAAATAAGACAACTAATCTTGTTCTTAATCAGTGACGCTTGTTTTAGGTAGATAACATGACTAAATAACTTACAGATAGCCAAACGAGTTTCCAAAACAGTACATTGGTCATCACAATAAATTAATAACCCATACATGCTAAAACCATCTTCAATCAAACATGTCAATCCATTAAATCAAATCTAGACACTTCATACATAATCAATATCTTTAAATTAACAATATTAAGTATTAAATTAACTAAGTAGCCTATACACGACTAGACAAATATGAAATTAACCCGTTTTGTACTATTTCAACTGTACAGATTATTCTAAATCAGCATGGAACATTTATCAGTTATCCAAAAACAGGCATATCCTCATTGGAAACTACCTAAACAAACTGAAATATACCTTATAAGTATAAAGTGTTGACCAAACACATTAATCTACAAATTCATTCCTTCACTTTAACATAGGCAAAACCATCAAAGGATCCCACTCATATTTGCATAGATACAATTCAGTCAAGTAAACCAACACTTAAGTCTAGACATGTATGTTACACTCCGTAAGTTTAAGGCGATAATTAAGAACGTTATTAAGGATGTAAGATTCAAATATTGGATATAAAGTATACTTACATGTGTTAATACGGAATTTATTATACAATGATGTGATTTCGGATAAATTTTTGAATACTACAAATGTGACGACGAGAATTAATACTAGTAGTTGAATTCGTTCCAATGGAGTTATGGATTAATGTTGTATATTAAAATCTTGACATTGAGAATATGAGGCCATTTATAATTTTCAGATTTTTAACTAAGTGTGGGCAAAAAAAATTAAGTGGACAATTATGCCCTTCACCCTATTTAACCTTTCATCTTCCATTACATTCATTTGAAAGGAAAAATAATATACTCACTTCTCTCCTCTCTTCTTTCCCCCCCGGCCGATACACACCCCCATTACCTTAACCAAATTGAAGCTTTCATTTCTTCTCTCAAAGACCAAGTCTTCTACACAATTATAGAGCCAAGGAAATCAAAAAAAGAGAAAACAGTGAGCAAAAACGTTGCACTGGACCGAAAAGAAACTGTCCAAATTTCCAGCGTTTGGACAAAAATTTTGGAAGAAAAATGAGTAAAGAATAATGGATTAACATTGTAGAATTCATGCATGTCATTTTGATTTGAAGAAAATGATAAAAATGGCGAAAATAAGGCAGTGAAGTCGTGGGCTGCTGGGCAGATTTTTGGGACTGTTTTGGAGCAAATTTAAGGTAAGAAATTCTTCTTCTTTTGGTGTAATTGAAGTTTCCTGTTGTTGTAGTTTAAGAATTGAACTTGTGTTAAGAGTTGAACTTAGATTAAGAGGAAATAGGAGTGAAACAATGCATGTGATTGTTGTAATGTTGTTGGACCAATTTTGGAAATAATTTTACTAATTTTGGATTTGTTGTGTTCGATTGTTGTGTTGTTAATTTCGTCACTAATAGCATGATAAAAATGGAGGAATCTTGATACTTTAAGTTGTAATTGTCATATGGAAGTGTTGGAACATAAATTGGATGTTAAGGAATTAAAAGAAGGGCTATGGTATTATGTTGTTTGGACCGTGACATGCTAGAAATTGTTGGACATTATTGGCTCAATTTTAAGGGTTGTTTTGCGGGCTATTTTAAAGGTTGTTTAATATGGATTAAGGGCTGAAGTAACATGAGAAATATGTGTAGTAATCACCCTGGTTGTCGTTGTTGTTGTATTCCATAAATGTAAAGAGAAAGAATGTATTATGATAGCGTATATGGAGCATATGAGATTGAATTGGTTATATCCTTAAGTTGGACTTGTTATTGGTATTATTGGCTTTGTTGTAAGTTGTGGATATGCATATAAATAGAGGAAATGCTGCCCAAATTTTTGTAGGAAAGAAAGCAACTTATCTTTTGGTATATAACTTATATTAGTAACCATAGAATTGACGAACAAATTGCTATTGTATAGGTTGAATTACTAATTGAGACAAATCCTAATTATCGAGTTGATTTAGGCAATAAGGTATGTAAAACTCTCCATTCTTTCTTTTTGACATGATTTAATGAACGTACGACGGACGTACATGGTTTATACATAGTTTAGTTCCTAAAGATATGTGTCATGAGAAGTGTCTTTGATTTTCTAGTAAAGAGTTCATTTAATGATTTTATTGAGTTTCCAAATGATGTTTTAAAATGACTCATATATGATAAGTGTCTTGAGTTTCCAAAGGATGTTTTAAAATGATATATAGTATGATAGTGTCTTTTATCTATTTCATTGAGAGATAAGTGATGATTTTATATGTATAAAGCTGCTCATGATATTCTATTCGTGCTAATGTGATTATATGAGTTTACCGCATCCCAGAATGGGCCCGGCAGTATACTTTATATGACTTTACCGCGTCCCAGAATGGGCCGGAAAGTATACCTTATATGACTTTACCGCGTTCTAGAATGGGTCGGGCAGTATACCTTATATGTTTACCGTGTCCTTCCCTGGAAGGCCGGGCAGTTTTTGTATATATGATGATTTTATATGTACATACATGACTCTCACTTTATAAGGCACAGTTGACTCTCATTCGTATATGACACAGTTGAAATGGTAATTTGATTATTATACTTGTCTCATGATATTCTTTGGCCAGTTATGATCTTTCTTACAGTACTTCATGTTTTACATACTCAGTACATTATTTCGTACTGACCCCCCTTTCCTCGGGGGGCTGCGTTCATGCCTGCAAGTATAAATATTCAGTTCGGCGATCCTCCGACTTAGGATTCCTGCTCAGCTGCTTTCTTGGGAGCTCCATTATTCTGGAGTTAGTCATTTCGATACAGATTCACTATTATAGACTTATGCATATTTAGGGGTACGACGGGGCCTTGTCCCGTCATATTGCATTATCGTATTCTTAGAGGTCTGTAGACAGTTGTGGGTGGTAGATGTGCTTTTATATATGTGTTTTAGCCAGTTGTACGATTGTGATGTGTTTTGTTATCCCTATGTATAGTGGCGTTTTGGTTTGGCCAGATATTATATTATGTCTAGTTGTGACTCTCATGGCGAGTACATTCGCAGTAAAGACAGCTTTGTCGGCTTGCCTATTCTGACATGTGTTATGATTGCAGTGTTATGCTGCCGAAATTCATATTGTCTCAGTCTGATTATGTGACAGGTTAGTATAATGGCGTCCAATTAGGGCGCCGGGTCGCGGCCCGCCGGTTCGGATCGTGACAAAAGTGGTATCAGAGCAGTTAGTCCTCGGAATGTCTACATACCGTGTCTAGTAGAGTCTTATGTATGGGTATGTTGTGCACCATACTTATACGCAGGAGGCTGCCGGACATTTAGGATTGATTTCTATTCTTCCATCTCATAGATCGTGCAATAGAGCTATGTTATTAGGATGATTCCTCTCTGACGACTTGATATGTTTACAGCTATGCCTCCGGCAATGCGACAACGCCCGTATGGCGGCAAATCTACAAATGAGGATACTAGTCGTATTCAAAGAGTTACGTGTCCCGTGACTCGCCTATGCCGAGACTTTCCCGGTGACGAAGCTCGCTACATCGCCTCCGCAGGCTCCAGTCAGAGATAACATCACCGGCCGAGAACCCATCACACGAGCCTCCGCCTCCTCCGCGGGCAGGACAGAGCCATGAGATATGCGTTTCAACTGCTGACTAGATTAGTGGCAGGGCAGACTTATAGACAGGGACCAGGAGTGTACCCCAGATCACATAGTTTGAGGGTTCGTTATTTCTTGAGTTGTAGCCCTCCAGAGTTTTTCGGGTCAAGGCCCGAGGATGATCCACAGGAGTTCATCCGACAGATACAACGTACGTTGAGGGTAATAAGGGCTTCAGAGACTGAGTTTGTCGTGTTGGCATCATATCGGTTGCGTGACGTAGCTATTAACTGGTATGAGTCGTGGGAGCTATCTAGGGGCGATGATGCTCCTCCAGCCGTGTGGGATGAGTTTGCAGAGGCTTTACTTGACCACTTCCTACCTCTAGAGATGAGGAGAGCCTGAGTTGACAGGTTCTTACACTTGAGGAAGAACGGTAGGGAGCGTTAGAGAGTACAACCTTGAGTTTGATTCATTGGCCAGATATGCACCCATTATTGTAGCGGATATGGAAGACTGGGTGCATCGCTATGTGATGGGGCTGGATCACTACTTGATCGTTGGGTATATGGCCGTGGCTCTCCAGTCGGGTATGTATATTGGTCGGATTCAAGCATATGCGCAGAGAGTTGAGGAACGACACAGAGGGCGGCATCCAGAAAAAGATCATGACAGGGACCAGCATAAGAAGGTTAGGTCGGCAGGTTATTCTGGTGAGTCTCGAGGCAGGCAGCCTCAACAGCAGGCCAGATATGCATCCCAGCACAGAGTACTCCCCTACAGTTCACAAGTAGGATATTTGACAGTCCAGGGTATTCAGGAGCCGGTCACAGCTTCAGGGCTTCAGATTCTCAGAGAAACAGGGGTTCTACTCAGTCGGGGCCATCTTTGCCTCAGTGTTCTCGGTGTGGTAGGTCCCATTCTGGGATATGCCGTTCTGGTACAAGTGCTTGTTTTTCTTGCGGCCGTCAAGGCCATATGATGAGAGAGTGTTCGTATAGAAGTGGTGCGGGTGGTATGGTTCAGCCTACTGGATCGGTTGTTAGTTCGTCTCCTTCTGTAGCTATGCGCCCCACAGAATAGGGTGTTCATATGCCAGCAGGCCATGATATAGGTCGTGGTGGAGCTTCTAGTTCTAGCGGTCCCTCGCACCGTATATATGCTTTGGCCAGTAGGCATGATCAGGAGGCGTCTCCAGATGTTGTTACAGGTATATTATCGACCTTTTTATGTGACGTATATGCATTAATAGATCTAGGTTCCACCTTGTCATATATATCTCCCCTTGTTGCTAGTAGAATCGGAATAGAACCTGAGTCGATAGAACCATTTGGGGTAGCTACACCGGTAGAAGATTCAATCATAGCTAAGCGGGTATATAAAAATTGTTCTGTGGTCATATATAGTCGTCATACCATAGCATATTTGATAGAGTTAGATATGACTGACTTTGATATTATCATGGGTATGGGTTGGTTGACTTCTTGTTTTGCTAACGTCGATTGTAGAGAGATGTTAGTTCGATATCAGTTTCCAGGTGAGCTAATTATAAAGTGGAAGGGGAATACATCAGCGCCGAGGGGCAAGTTTATTTCATACCTCAGGCAAGGAAAAAGAAAGAGGATTATAATAATTTGATAAAGAATGTGAGGAATAAATTATAAGTCTGGAAATGAAGATTATTATCACTTGAAGAAAAATCTATTTTGATAACCAGTGTTCTTTTAAGTATGCTAATCAATCTATTATTAACTATAAAGTCTCCAAAATATTTCATAAATGAGTTACCTAAAGTCTTTGCAAGATTTTATTGGAATTAGAGATGAAGGCAGAATGATGCATTGGTCCTCATGGTTGGATATGTGTTTTCCTAGAGGTAAAGGAAGCATAGGACTTAGATCATTGTTTGATGTGTCTAAAGCCTTGTGCTAAACTTTAAGTGAAATTTTGAACATCTAACAGACCGTGAAATAATTTTATGTATTGCAAAAGACATTATCCTCTAAATACCCAATAGAAATGATGCTCTCGTGTATGGAAAATGATGTTGGAAGCTAGAGATAGCATATAGCAGGAGATATGGTAGGAGCCAAGGAGTGGAACTGCTAATCTCTGGGTTGACAAGTAAAAACTACGAGTTTTGTAGTATATTGTTCCTACACGGTGGATGAGAGTATTCAGGATTACCTTTTAGGATTTTATTCTTCTTCTAGAGATTATGGGAGTTTAAGATACAAGCGGGGATGTCCTAAGAAGAGTTGGAAAGGAGACTGAGACTAGATGCTATTGTTGTGATAATAGACAATATGAGATCGTGGATTATTTGTTTGTTTTTGGAGATACGGTAACACTGATGTAGGTATTACAACTCAGGTTCTAGGTGACACAAGTATTACAAGTGTGGTGAATGGCTATTGCCCCCTTCAAGTTCAAAGTAGTATTCAGAGTTGTACCACTTACCACTATGCGGTACATATGGGAATGGGGAAATATTATGTTGCATGAAGCCAGATGACTATCCACAGGGTGATATAGGAGATCAATATGATTATCTATAAGATGTGCAGACTCATATTTTCATGGCAACAGAATATTCTAAAGTACCTTCCTCAGATAATACAGATGTTTGAAGGTTACATGCTAAGACTAGTAAGTAAGGTAGTTAAATGGGAAGTGATTAATATGGACTTCATTACAGGCTTACCTCGTACTCAGAAGAAGTACCCTCAATTGTTCCCTAGGCCTACAGGTAATTCAATTCAAGTCCTTATTTGATTATAGTAATTGGTGAATTGTATGTGTGAGATATTGTGGCATCTATGGGTTTGCTGAATACATGTGGATATGCATAGTTATAAAGGAGACTCTGCCGAAATTGTTATATCATGAGACTTATTATGAACATTCGAGGACGAATGTTTCTAAGAGGGGAAAGATGTTACACCCCGTAAGTTTAAGGCGATATTTAAGAACGTCAGTAAGGAGGTAAGATTCGAATATTGAATATAAAGTATACTTACATGTGTTAATATGAAATTTAGTATACAAGGATGTGATTTCGGATAAATTTTTTAATACTACAAATGTGACGACGAGAATTAATACTAATAGTTGAATTCGTTCTAATGGAGTTATGGATTAGTGTTGTATATTAAAATTTTAACATTGAGAATATGAGGCCATTTAAAATTTTCAGATTTTTAACTAAGTGTGGGTAAAAAATAATTAAGTGGACAATTATGCCCTTCACCCTATTAACATTTCATCTTCCATTACATTCATTTGAAAGGAAAACAAATATACTCACTTCTCTCCTCTCTTCTTCCCCCCTCCCCCCCCAGCCAATAAACTCCCCCATTACCTTAACCAAATTGAATCATTCATTTCTTCTCTCAAAGAGCAAGTCTTCTACACAATTATAGAGCCAAGGAAATTCAAAAAAAAAAAAAGAGAAAAGAGTGAGCAAAAACGTTGCACTGGACAGAAAAGAAACTGCCCAAATTTCCAGCTTTTGGACAAAAGTTTGGAAGAAAAATGAGTAAAGAATGATGGATTAACATTGTAGAATTCATGCATGTCATTTTGAGTTGAAGAAAATGATAAAAATGGCGAGAATAAGGCAGTGAAGTCGCGGGCTGCTGGGCAGATTTTCGGGACTGTTTTGGGGCAAATTTAAGGTAAGAAATTCTTCTTCTTATGATGTAATTGAAGTTGTCTGTTGTTGTAGTTTAAGAATTGAACTTGTGTTAAGAGTTGAACTTAGATTAAGAGGAAATGGGAGTGATACAATGCATGTGATTGTTGTAATGTTGTTTGACCGATTTTGGAAATAATTTTACTAATTTTGGATTTGTTCTGTTCGATTGTTGTGTTGTTAATTTCGTCACTAATTGCATGTTAAAAATGGAGGAATCTTGATACTTTAAGTTGTAATTGTCATATGGAAGTGTTGGAACATAAATTGGATGTTAAGGAATTAAAAGAAGGTCTATGGTATTATGTTGTTTAGACCGTGACATGTTAGAAATTGTTGGACATTGTTGGCTCAATTTTAAGGGTTGTTTGCGGGCTGTTTTAAAGATTGTTTAATATGGATTAAGGACTGAAGTAACATGAGAAATAGGTGTAGTAATCACCCTGGTTGTCGTTGTTGTTGTATTCTATAAATGTAAAGAGAAAGAATGTATTATGGTAACGTATATGCAGCATATGGGATTGAATTGGTTATATCCTTAAGTTGGACTTGTTATTGGTATTATTGGCTTTGTTGTAAGTTGTGGATATGCATATAAATAGAGGAAATGCTGCCCAAACTTTTGTAGGAAAGAAAGCAGGTTATCCTTTGGTATATAACTTATATTAGTAACCATAAAATTGACGAACGAATTGCTATTGTATAGGTTGAATTACTAATTGAGATGAATCCTAATTATCGAGTTGATTTAGACAATAAGGTATGTGAAACTCTTTCTTCTTTCTTTTTGGCATGATTTAATGAACGTACAACGGACGTACATGATTTCTACACAGTTTAGTTCCTAAAGATATGTGTCATGAGAAGTGCCTTTGACTTTCTAGTAAAAAGTTCATTTAATGATTTTATTGAGTTTCCAAATGTTGTTTTAAAATGACTCATGATATGATAAGTGCCTTGAGTTTTCAAAGGATGTTTTAAAATGATATATGATATGATGGTGCCTTTTATCTATTCCATTGAGAGACAAGTGATGATTTGATATGTATAAAGCTACTCATGATATTATATTCGTGCTAATGTGATTATACGAAGCCATCGCATCCCGAACGGGCCGGCAAGATACCTTATATGACTTTCATCAAGGCCCCAAAATGGGTCGGACATTATATCTTATATGACTTTACCGCGTCCCAGAATGGGCCGGGCAGTATACCTTATATGTTCATTGTGTCCTTCCCTGGAAGGTCGGGCAGTTTATGTATATATGATGATTTTATATGGACATACATGACTCTCACTTTATAAGACACAGTTGACTCTCATTCGTATATGACACAATTGAAATGGTAATTTGATTATTATACTTGTCTCATGATATCCTTTGGCCAGTTATGATCTTTCTTACAGTACTTCATGTTTTACATACTCAGTACATTATTTCTTACTGATCCCCCTTTCCTTGAGGGGCTGCGTTCATGCCCACAGGTACAAATATTTAGTTCTGCAATCCTCTGGCTTAGGATTCCTGCTCAGCTATTTTCTTGGGAGCTCCATTGTTCTGGAGTTAGTCATTTTGGTACAGATTCAGTATTATAGACTTATGCATATTTAGGGATACGACGGGGCCCTGTCCCGTCATATTACATTATCGTATTCTTAGAGGTCTGTAGACAGTTGTGGGTGGTAGATGTGCTTTTGTATATGTGTTTTAGCCACCGCATTTATCATGGACGTGTTTTGTTATCCCTATGTATAGTGGCGGCCTTGTCGGCTTGCCTATTATATTATGTTGGCTAGTTGTGACTCCCCATGAGGCAAGTATATTTGTGTATAAAGGCAGTCTTGGCGGCTTGCCTATTTTGACATGTGTTATGATTGCGGTGTTATGCTGCCTAAATTCATATTGTCCTTAGTGTCAGTCTGATTACGTGACATATTAGTATAATGGCGTCCAATTAGGGCGTCGGATCGCGGCCCGCCGAGTTGGGTCGTAACAATGTATATCCTTGAACTATCCCATACACTACATACTTTAACCAAGCTCAAGCATCAAATATCATATTCAAGAAGACCTTGTATATCTAAGGTCTCAACGGTTACTTAATGTTCTAAGATTCTCAAATATTCCGCTTCTCAAGCTTACATTATCTTCTCCCCTTATACGAGTGAGGTAGCTTCTCATAATTTTGAAATCATATTGTCCCTTCTGGCTTACCAATAGTTTGGGTATAAATCGCTCTTCCATTGGCTACGAGTATCAACTGACTAAAGTCATTGTTGGTAACCGGGGTTATCGAAACTGTAACAGGCACGAGTTAATCTTGAATTCTTAATACTTAGCTCTACTGCATAATTTATGAGATGAAAGAATAGAAACCATCCTTAAACGTCCAGCAGCCTCCTGCGTATAAGTATGGTGCACAACATACCCATACACAAGAATCTATTAGACACGGTCTGTAGATATTCCGAAGACGAACTGCTCTGATACCACTTTTGTCACGATCCGAGCCGATGGGCCGAGACTGGTGCCCTAGCTGGGCACCCTTATACTGACCTGTCGCATATAAATAGCTTGACACTAAGGGCAATATAGAAAACCTCTAAAAGAATGATGATAACGCTATATATTGGGGTGAACCTGTCACCTGAGGAGTAACAACAAATCCACATAACAAAATAGGCAAGTCGGCAAGGCTGCCACTATATACGGAAATATTCAAAACGAATTACAATTGTATGGCTGATCAAAACACGTCTACAAACCACACATATCAAACCCACACATGTCCAAAACATATCTACCACTCACACCTGTCTACAGACCTCTAGGAGTTTAACGGTGAAACATGACGGGACAGGGCCCCGTCCTACCCCTGAATATGCATAAGTCTATAACAGTGGATCTGTGCCAACATGACTAGGCTCCGGAACAATGGAGCTCTCCAAATAGATGAACATGAATCCTAAGCTGGAGGATCACCAAACAGAGTACATACACCTGCGGCATTTAACGCAACTCCCGGAGAAGTGGTCGATTTAAAATGCATCGAGTATATAAAACATAAGATCAGAAAGAAGATCATATCTGGCCAAAGAATAACAGGAGACAAGTATAATAATCAAAGATACCAATGCACTTGTGCCTTATGAAATGAGAGTCAAAATATGTACATATCATATACCGTACCCGACCCATTATGAGACTCGGTTAATGAAGTCATATCCGTGTATCATATACCGTACCCGGCCTATTATGGGACTCGGTGAATGAAGTTATTTCTGTGTATCATATATCGTACCCGGCCCATTATGGGACTCGGTGAATGAATTCATATCCGTGTATCATATGCCGTACCTGGCCCATTATGGGACTCGGTGAATTAATCTACTCACATTAAGCACGAATAGAATATCATGAGTAACTTTATACAAATTAAATCATCATTTGACTCCCAATGGAATAAATAGAATGCACTATCACTTGTAAAATCAAAGGCAACTATCAGCTCAAGTATCACTAGGAATAGGATTCAATAGAATTATGTACGTCTGTCGTACACTCATTTTATATCAATCATGCCAAAAGAAGAAATGATAGTTTCACATACCTTATCGTCTATACCATTTTGATAATTTAAACTCGTCTCGATTAGCACTTCAACCTATAACAATAGTAACATATCCATCAACTCAATGATTACTAGTATACGTTATATAGCGAATAATGACTCTCTTTTTATGTAGCAATTTGGGCAGTACTTCCCCTGTTTATACTCACATCCACAACTTACAAACAAGACCAACAATACCAATAACAAGACACAACTCGAGGATATACCACAACAGTCACATATATCATATATACACTACCATTATACGTTCTTTCTCTTTTACATTCATGGACTACAACAACCAAGGTGATTAATACACATATTTCTCATGTTAATCCAGTCCATTTCCATTAAAACAGTCCATACTTCAACAATAGCGAGAGTGAAATGTGAAGCTTTTCTACACCTTTCTATACCTTTATTCCTTTAGTACATACGTTAGCAATTACCACATTGTACATGCATAATTGTAACTAAATTTCCAGCATTCTAACTGCACAAAATAGCTCCTAAATACAACACAACATGTCCAGCGATTTCAGGGGTGTCACGGTCCAAAATTACAACACCATAGTTCTTCTCATAGTTCCTTAAAATCCAATTTCATGTTTCACACTTCCATATAATTAACTATAACTTTAATTATCAATCTTTTCTTCAATTTTTAACATGCAATTAGTGTCGATAATAACAAAAACACCAATCATATTCAATGTATACAAAACAGCCCCAAAATCGACTCAACAACATCAATAACAACCACATGCATTTTCATACTTCCAATTTCTCTTAACACAAGTTCATCTCTTAACTAGAACGTCATTTAAACTCTATTTACTCTATAAGAAGAAGGAATCTTACCTTAGTTTAGTCGAAACAGTCCCCAATCGGCCACTGCACCATTTTTGCTCCATTTCACCATTTTGATCCAAAGGAAGTGGATTCATGGAATTGTTGCTGTGGGGATGTATTAATGGTGGAAAATCAGAAGATAAGGACTGCAGGTGGTCCCGCGGCGGCACCGCTGCCATCGCCGCCAGCACGTCGCCGGAAAAAAAAAAAAGAATCTTCAAATCTTACAATTAAGCTTTGTGGCTTAGTGCAAAATGTAGAGGAGTATGATACTAACAAAATGGTACCACCCATAGACTTCAACGTTGACTGAGCTGATCGGAAATTCCGAAATTCCGATCGAAAAAAATGAAATGGTCGTCCCAGCGATTGGGTTTGAATTGATAGAAGGGATGGGTATAGAAATGATGGGGAGGTGATGACAGTGCTGATGGTATAGCCCACTCCCGTCGATTGTACCCGAATCGACCGGAAATTCGAAAAATCCGACGGGAATTTGGGGTTTTCGATCTGAAACTTCGATCTCATATTGGTGTGGTTTTATGATGAATCGAGGTTCGTGTCTGGTATGGAATTGACGGGCTCGAAGAGACGAAGCTAATGGTATAAGCCTCGTCTCCGTTGGTCAAGTGAATCGCCCGGAATTTGAGAAACACAGCCGAAATCACTGTTCACGTACGGAAATCGTCGAAAATAGAGAGCTTGGGGAGTTGGGTTTGGGCTCATTGCCACATATGTTATGCCCAAAATTATTTCGTATTAGCATATGCAAATATACTATTCTTCCAACACTCGAATCTTATTTTCTTAATCACGTTCTCAATTTATTGCTCCAAAATTACGAGGTGTAACAGAATGTTGGTCTGCAAGCACCTTTTTACTCTTGACAATAGGCGGACACGTTTGAGAATTCATCCAATTTAAAGTTGGTAAATTGGTGTTTAAGATATACTGCCCTTGAAAGTTTGTTATCTTGAAAAATGTTTTGTAAACGTTCACATGCTTGTTTGGCCGTAGAGTTCGGCTCTAATATGATATGCAAAAGATCGTTGGAAATGGTGTCATAAATTCATTGAAGGACTATAGCATCTAGGCGAGACCATAACTTTTTGTCTACCTCAGTGGTGTCCGATGGTGACTCAAAAGGGATGATATGGTCTATAACCTCATATGCGTGACAATGAATTTTGAATAATTCCGCTCAGGAGGTGTATTTCCCCCTTTCTATCTCAAGTGTTATGGAAATGAAGTTCTTGACGTTGTTTATTACAAAAGCTAGATGGATTTTTTGTTTTTCAACCATAGTTTTCCACGAAAAACAATACAAGAATAAAAAAAAGTGTTTTGTGAATGGTGGAATGTGATATGGTAACCTTAATTGTGTCGGCTAGGGTTGATAACCGTAGTCGAGGAGAGAGGAAAAGAAAAAAAATTAATCAAATGAGGGTTAGGGTTAGTCGACGGTGGAGGAGTAGTAGTTTAGGGTTTTGGTTTTGTATGTTAGGGTAGGGTTTGTAGGAGGAAAATCCTAGGGTGTCGGCTAATGATAGGCCGACGGGGAGGAGGGGAGGTAGAATTAGGGTTAAGGAATTTTGGCTCTTGATACCATGAAGGAAATCAATTTCATGCCTTTATTTCATTCTCAAGTTTACAATATATACAACTCTATACAATCAATCTTAGCTATCTCTAATGATATGCTAATTAATATAATTGATACAATCATCCTAATTCTATGATCTAATTACAACATGATTGATGTAATGAGATATAATGAGATAATGATGGAGATAATATGGGATTGTGTCTCTAATTATCCTAACACACATTTTAAACTTCCGAAATTTTTCGAAAGTATGATATATAATTTTTTCTATATTTTAGCTAACAGTATTTTTATATTAAATTTTACTCTGTTGAAAAACATTGAATAATTTTAATTAAATGTTAATTTGTCATCCGAAAAGTGGCTCGTTTGCTCTTCCTACTTCTGACCAGTATCATTAATAGATGCAATGGGTTGTCTTACACAATTTGATGTCACTTTCATGTGTACGCTGACATTGCCATTTTTATATATGTAGGTACACCAATAAACAAACTATTCACCTTGAGTCATTTCATTTACAAATTAGCTATTCAGTTTCCTATAGTTCAACACCAAATCAATGGGGAGCCTTGGTCCTAAACCTATTGACACTAAGACCGAAATAGAACCTAAAATTGGCGTGACAAATGGCCAGAAAAACAGCACGGTGGTGGAGATAGAGCCAGAACAGGAACAAGAGCAAGAGCCAGCAAGCCCAGCTACAAGATTGTTCCATACAAAATCCCTCAATTGCTACATTCTTGCCATCTTAGGTTGCACTACAAAGATCAATCGCGATGTCATCAAGAAGGGCCTCGAGTCCACTCTTCTCAATCACCCTCGCTTCACCAGTATACCGGTACGTAGAAACGTTTATGTTTTCTTTTTAACTTCTATGCACTAACAACTAATGGCAGTGATAATTGGTGCAACCATAAATTCTAACAAGCGAGTTTATAAAACGCTACGTTAAGGATTATATATAAAGGTAACTTACATCATCTTTCGGCGATGAGAGTTCAATTCTCCTTAACTATAGTCTATATATAGATGTGCATCCGGTGGCAATCTGAAAAATAAGATAGGTTACATGCTACATGTTAAAATCAGGGACATAGCTAGCATGGGAAGTACGAGCTCGGCAAAACTCAATAGCTTTGTCCAAGCTATGTATATTTATTAAAAAATTCATTGAATATAGACATATACAACAACACAACTACAACAACAACAAACCCAGGTGAATATGGACATATAATAAAACTTTAAAACTCATAAACTTCAATCCTAAAATTCAGGTATGATTAAAACACATTATTGTTACTCCTATTATTATAAAAGTTCTTTATATTTCTTCTACCTTTTTATAGCGACATATTCTTTGTACTACCTTTACTTATGTTTCAAATTTTTTGTCCGAAAAAAAAGGTGGTGGGGGAAAAGAAAGGTGTAAGGAAGTGGATGAGAACGAGGGTAAATGTGGAAGACCACATGGTGTGTCCTGATTTGGACCCTAACATGGATTCACCAGACGAATTCTTGGAGAACTACACCTCAAGTCTAACAACAATACCCTTAGACATGACAAAGCCACTTTGGGAGGTTCACATTTTAAACGTGAAAACATCCGAAGCAGATGCTGTAGGGATCTTAAAATTGCACCATTCTATTGGTGATGGCATGTCAATTATCTCGTTAATTTTAGCGTGCACTCGAAAGGCTTCGGATCCAGAAGCATTACCAACTATTCCAACAAGTACCAAAAAAGAAAAAACTAAAGCTGGATTCTTGCGGCAGTTTTGTTACTATGTTTGGTATTTGTGTATGGTGTTTTGCTATACGGCTGTGGATGCTGTTTTGTTTTTGGCGACCATTTTGTTTCTAAAGGATACTGAGACACCGATGAAAGGAGGAGCTGGGATTAGACATAATCCTAGGAGACTAGTGCACAGGACTATCAGCCTTGACGACATGAAAATAGTAAAGAATGCCTTGAACTTGGTATGTGCACTTTCAACTACTTGTTTTACTCTTAAGGGTCGTTCAATTATAAAGATAAGTGATAATGATCTCGACATAAAATGTGAAATTATTTTATCTTATCGTTGGTTGCGTTATTCTTCCCCTATAAGCAATTTCAGGATTCTTTATATTAGCCTTCACAATCCTGTCGGACCGGGATGTGGGGCTCCTGAGATGGCTGATCCACCTTTTTTGGAAAAAAGGATTCTTTATATTAGGAGAGTGCGTTATTCTTATCCCAGACTCAATGAGGATTAACAATCTCCGATTATTAATCTCGGGATAAAATAAAAAATGACACATATGTCCTTTAAAGTTATTCTCCCATAGTCTTTTAACAAAATCAAACATATGTTTTATATATATGATGTCCTATTTTTAGTCCGAATAACCGACCATCTATCAATAAAAATGTATTCACTATATAAATCATCTGACTATTATTTAATTCCCCTACTATATTGCCATATTGTGGTTTTAGTATAATTTATTCATAAACCAAATGACCCTTTCATGATATGATTTTATAGCCACATAAATGTCATGATAAGTTTAAGGCCATATTATTTTCTTTTTTACCAGGAGGTCATGAGTTTAAGCAGTGAAAATTTCTTGAGAAATGTGAAGTAAGATCGCGTCTGATAGGCACTTGTGATCCGTTCTTCCTGCACTCCCGCATAGCAGGATCTTAATATACTGAACTGCTCTTTTATTAACTTTGTGCTCCGTCAAATATCTCCACATAAAAGAAAATAGAGGTAATAGTATATTTCTTCCTTGACTTCTTTTATGTATCAATTAACCAATATTATAGTGTAAACGATCCAAGTTATCGAAAAGATCTACTCATTAAAAGTGAAATTAATAACCTGAAAAATAATACTATAGGTTACATGCTACAAGCCTACAACAGTTTTTTTTTTGTCAATATATATAAAAATCACATGTGTGACAGTGTGAGAGAGAGATCTATCTTGGTAGGGCTACTCTCCTAATATGTGTATGTTCAACTGCTCCTTCCCGATAGGATGGGAAACCATTCTAGTATTAACTAGTCATAATGTATGTTGCAGTTTTGGTCTGCCATGTTTGTGGCAACAGAATTCTATCTACAATCCTCATTAAATAACTCCCAACTATTATATCCAATATTACTATTCCTATTGTCAATTGTCTAGTTTGGATTTGAAATTTTCCTTTACGTACCCACATATTCTAATGTGTTCTTTTTCTTGTTATAGGAGTAGTACTCCTTCATATTGTTCTTGATTTAATTATGGTCATATTGTTGTTCCTGTAGACCATTAATGATGTGGTGATGGGAATAACACAAGCTGGTTTCTCACGCTATCTCAATAGAAGATATGGTGAGTCTGTTACACCTTACTGTTCTGTGTATTAATTTAGCTCGTGGTCAAAGTGTAAGTATTTCACGTACTTCATATATAGTAGTATATGCTTTTATTTGATCCATGCATTCTCAAAAAAATGTAAGCACATTGTTATTATTCCAATCCCTTTTTTTGTTTATAATTAATTAAATCATTACTTTAGTCATTAATCGGGGTAGGTGACTTTTCAGATGAATCGATCGCAACTGTATATTTTTTGGTGGTATAGATATTTTCTGTATTACAAGTGAACCTTGTCTTAAACTCAGCTTTCGTTCAGTTTATGAAGATATACTACAGTAGTCCGTAAGATCATACCCTATATGTTAAGCATTAACCTCATTTCGAAAATGAATTAATATTCAGATTAATTAGTTCATGCATTTTGTAGTTTTGGGTTTTTACATGTCATCTTTTACTAATAGCTACTACTAATAAAGATCTAAGTGTATCTTCAGGCAATAAAAATGGAAGAGGAAGCAGCAAGGCAAATAATCTGCCCAAGAACATTCGTCTCAGAGGATCTATTGTTTTTAACATCAGACCTTCTGCTGGAATTAAAGTAATAGCACAATCCCTTCCAAAAAAAAATCATATATTATACTCCCTCTTTTTCAAATTATGTCTTACTTTTTTTCTAATCGGTTTAAAATAAGTCTCTTTCTACGTCAACTAAATTTCTACATGCAACATTCACTACTAAAAAATCTCTATTTTACCATTGATTTCCCAATGAAAAATGTTCCGTGGCTATTTTCCACTGAATATCAATGGAAAAAATTAAATAATAATATTTCACCCAGAAAAATAAGAAAGTTTCTCAGTATTTATGGAAACTTATTTCTCATCGTGCGTTTTCTCAATGAGCTGGTTCGGTGGAAATGATGTGAAAAATCATGTTTTATAGTACAAATTTCTTACTAAATATCAGTGAGAAAATCCTCTAGTGATTCTCATTATACCTTTAACTATGTTGTTTGAACTCTACAAAAATGATACCATACCAGTGTCAGGTCCTCTTAAGTCACACTACTTTCTGAGCGTTTGATAGACTAATACATATTCGTCGACATTTTTGAAAACCTCAGGAAACATAGACCTTTAATAACAATCCATATTAAGAATGAAATGACATAATTAAAATTAAAAATTAAAAATATTTTTTTATATATTATACATATCTTTAATTTAAGATCATGAAATTTAAATTCTTCCTTACAACTTTTGAGTTCGTGCTAAGTCAAAGAAACATATGTGAGTGGTAATATGTAAAACGGGAAAATAACAACAACAACAACAACTATTTGTTAGAAATCTGGAAATGATCAAATATGAGGGCTTGTTGAGTCGACCAAATTCTTGATTTATCCTTAAGATAATATTGCCCCGTATATCCTTTCAACGGTGGTAATGACAACTTATCTCCCAAGATAAAACAGCAATCAAACAAATGAGCAAACGGAACTCAAGTGTTTGCTTTAGAAGAAAGATCTTTGAGTGTTTGTGATTGCAAGAGAGGAAGACAATTTCAGAGAATTGTTTAGTGAATGTGTCAAGTGTGTTTTGCAAATGAGTCAAAGACTTCATTTTATAGTGTTGAGAAGAAGACCCTCCAACTAACCAATTTATGGCTTTGAATGACCAAATAATGGCCATTAGTATGGAGTTACAATTCATCCAAGTAATGGTTGAATTCAAGAACAAAATAATGAAAAGTTAATCCTCCAAAGTCAGCTCAAACGTCAGTTTTTATTCTTCTCCAACAGACTGAAAACGGTCACAGCGCCGCGACCCTGCATGGAGGCGCCGCGGCTCCAGAACTTCAGTGGCGCAGCGCCGCGGCCCTGCAGAGTGGAACCGCGGTGCCGAAACTTCAGAGACTTGCGCCATGGCCTCCAAAGACCACTGCCTCCGCCGCGGGCCCGATTCATGACTCGTTTCATCTTTTAACATATTGTACACTTCTTCCTTCATTTACCAACGTGAAACCTACGTCATTTGACCAATAACCGTCTATTACATTACGTCTCAAAACAATTCGTATACGTATCAATATCTCTTCCATTAAGGAAATTACTATCATTGGCACTACGTGTGCACGTGTGTGGGAAATAAGATTTCCTACGTGTGGGGCCTCAATTGTTCGAATCATAATTAATAAGATTAACTTTATTTCACGTTTAATAAATATTTCCAACAACATAAAATGAAATGGAAGGAGTAATTAAAATGGACAGTACCATTTCTTTTTTCAAGTGTATTCCTTTTAATATAGGGGTTTAATGAATTCAGGCTCTAGCAGAGATGATGGAGAAAAAATCAAAGGCAAAATGGGGCAATAAAATAGGATATGTGTTGACCCAATTTCCCATTAGCTTACCCGATAACCCGTTGGATTATATCCGACAAGCTAAAACCATTATCGACAGAAAGAAGCTCTCTCTGGAATCCAGATTCTCTTTTGCCGCTGCTAAGCTAACGCAAGCCATATTCGGATCCCGGGTGAGTTTATTTTTTTTACTAGAGATAATTTTAAAGCACTCTCATTATTTTTCGATTAATACACATTTTAAAAATCATGTTATTGAAACTTGCAATAGTTTTAAACCTTATGATATTAAATATGCGAGCATGTTTGTGAGACTAATGAAATTGTCATTAAAGATAAAATAATTTTTTTAATTAATTTATCGTAAATATATAGTGAAATTATTCTTTTTGACAGATGTTAAAAAAGAACCATGATCACATAAATTAAAATAAACGGAGAAAATTTGTTCCTTGCTCTGTTTCTAGGCAAACTTTCTTTTTTAATTTGTCCAAAAAACGTCATTTTTTTAATAATAAAATGACTTATAGTCACACATATATTTAAATTTAATTTAGATCGCATATCTAAAAAAATTATACTTAAAATTTATACACATAAATCGAAATTAAAAAAAAAATTGTATGTGTAAGTGAATCAGTTTAATAAATTCTTTGTTTGCTTATATTTTGCATAATATGAAAAGGTGGCGGGAAAGCTGACAAGCAGAGTGCTAGCTCACACCACCTTCTTATTATCAAACATGGTGGGCCCTCAAGAAGAGATCACATTTTTCGGGCATAAGTTAGCTTACGCTGCTCCTACAATATATGGACTCTCTCACGTTAGTATATTTCATTAATTTTGACATTTTTAATTGGCCCCTTTTGTCCATAAATTTTGAAAGAAAATTTACAATTATTTCAAATAAATATCAAATTTGAAATATGAATTTAAACTTTGAAAAACATGTTTTTATGAGGTGTTTGAGCAGTAACATTTATATTCAAGCACATGCTTAGTGACATAAAAAGAAATGATGATATACTATGTATATATAGTTAATGTATACGAAATGTCATTTATGAATTTGGTGTTGCAGGCACTGACGATGCATTTCCAGAGTTATTATAATAAAATGACAATTTCAATGTCGGTGGACCCACAAGTGATTCCAGATCCATACCAGCTCTTAGATGACCTACAAGACTCCCTTGACATGTTTAAAGAGGCTCTCACTAAATAAGGTCTAGTAACCATATCATAGCTAGGGATATTAGGGCTAGTACTAGACTTACTACTATATTTTTTTTATATTTAGGTTCCCGACTTGCGATAGACTGGTCCTAGAGTTAGTACGACTATTTTAAGGATAATGTAGTATTGTACAACTTTGAAACTTTCGTATTTCCTAATTCCTATATTTCAATTTGCATGTGAGTATTATTATTTGTAGAGTAATTACTTCCTCCATCCGAATTTATATGAAGGTATTGTGAGTAAAATTATGAATTACAAGGAAATCGAGAAATAACAACAACAACAACAAATTACAGTATGAAATGGAAAATAAAGAAAGGTTGGTTGAGTCGATTGATATTCAATATGTCTTTAAGACAATATTGCCCCGTATTAATCTCTTAACGGCTATTGACAATTCGTCTCCCAAGATAAGACAACCACAAACACTTGAGAAAGGATAACTCAAGAGTTTACTATAAAAGAAGAATCTATGAGTGTATGAAAGATTACAAGAGAGGAAGATTTTCTGAATTGTTGAGTGTCAAGTGTCTTTTGCAAATGAGCCAAAGGCATCATTTTATAGTGTTGGAAGATGACCTTCCACGTATAAAGTTCTGAGCGTCGCCGGCGCCGCGGCGCTGGCTTGCCGCGGCTCTGAGAAGATGGTGTCGCGTTTGCGGCGTCGCGACCCGTTTTCGACTAGTTTCGACATTCACACTTTGTGCAATTCTTTCTTCATTTACTAACGTGAAACCAACGTCATTTGGCCAATAACCGTCTATCATTTCATGTCCCGAGCATATTGTATATGTACCAATATCTCTTTCACTAAGGAAATTTGTGGTCTTTGGCACAACATATGCACGTGTGTGAAAACAAGGTTTCCGACGTGCAGGGCCCCACATGTTCGAGTCATAAATAATAGGATTAACTATATTCACGTTTAATAAATAAATTTCCAACAATCCCCTCTTGAAAGAGATTTTGGCGTACACTCATGGTGTCTTTCTAGCAATCCTTCGGCGGATCAATGTTGCATCTGGATAGGTAGCCGTGGCTTTGAACTTCCATAGTAGAATACCATCGGACTTATTTACTGCGTGGTGAACGCGATGTCTTGAACCGTCAGTGTTTAGTATAAGCCAAGACAATAGTACCAACACAACACAATTCCTTACTCTATTCTTCTTTAAGGTTTCGTCTGTTGTGGCCATGGACACGTCTTGGATTCTTAAGTGCTTCAGTTGAGGCCAGCCAGTCCTCACACTTAAATAGGTGGTCTCCTACAAGGTATTCTACTATACCCAACTTTTACAAGTATTAAAACCCATTAAAAGTTTCCCCAAACCTAACCTCAACGACTGAGGATTTATCAAAGGTTTTGGAAACTTAATCTCTTACCCCTTTGCAGGTAGCACTTAATGTCTATCACGGGAACGACCTTGGATTCATGTTTCTATGTCAAAACATTATCCGAAGTGTTCTTGCTTCCATCGAAGCGCTCCACCGAACTTTTACGGCTTGGTTTTCCCATTGAACCTAATTCCTGGGGTCTCCAGTCTGTTAGGTTGGGTGTCCATGGTATCCCTCTAGTACAGCTGGATATCTTGAATAATGTAACCCGTAAGTTTGCGCGTGTTTCAGGTATCTTAGTACCCGAGTTAACGCTTTCCAGTGATCCTCACTCGGATTGCGGGTGAACCTAGCCAACTTGTTGACTACATAAGCGATATCAGGTCGAGTGCAGTTTGTAATGTACATTAAACTTCCAATCACCTTCGCATAACGCTCCTGACGTATGGGTGCACCAAAATGTTTTTCAATCTTCTGATTTACATCAAGTGGTGTCGATATTGGTGAATTGTCGAAAACCTCAAATTTCTCCAGCACATCCTTGATGTAATGAGATTGAGATAAGACCAGTCCGTCAGATGTCTTAGAGATCTTAATCCCTAAGATGACATCTGCGATACCCAAATCTTTTATGTCAAAACATTGTTTCAACATGTTCTTAGTCTCTAGAATTACCCTAGGACTGCTACATGTGATTAACATATCGTCTACGTAAAGGCAGATCATTACAAATGAGTTGGCATCTCCTTTTGTGTAGACACATTTGTCACACTCATTAATGGCGAATCCATTTGATAATAGAGTATTATCAAACTTTTCGTGTCATTGCTTTGGGGCCTGTTTTAGCCCGTACAGCGATTTGACAAGCCGGCAAACTTTCGTCTCTTGTCCAGGAACCACATTCCCCTCGGGTTGGTCCATATAAATTTCTTCTTCCAAATCACCATTTAGGAAGGCTATCTTGACATCCATTTGGTGTATTTCTAGATCCCGCAAGGCGGTGATAGATAAGAACATACGTATGGATGTCATCCTAGACACCGGAGAGTAGGTGTCAAAATAGTCAAGACCCTCCTTTTGTCGATATCCCTTGACTACTAACCTGGCCTTGTATTTGTCTATAGATCCATCAGCTTTTAATTTCCGTTTGAGTATCCATTTACATCCTAACGGCTTGTTTCCCAGAGGAAGATCAACCAACTCCCAAGTATGGTTGTGCAAGATGGATTCTATCTTACTTTCAATAGCTTCTTTCCAGAGAGGCGCTTCTGGAGTTGACAACGCTTCAGCGAGTGTCCTTGGTTCGTCATGAACCATATAAGCTACAAATTATGGACCGAAGGACTTATCTTGCCTAGCCCTTTACTTCGTCTTGGTTCCATCTCTGGACCCTCCAAGTCCTGAGAATCTGGAATACTAGATTCCGGATAATCAGCCACTTCGGAGTTCGCTGGATCTGAACCATTTAGATCCGGGTAGTCAGTGACTCCTGAATCTTGTGATATCTGATCATAACTTCGTTTAAGAGAGGTTATGTCTCTTTCCTTCACAGGAAACGAGTCTTCAAAGAATCTAGTGTTTTTTGATTCCATGATTGTATCCTCACGAACGTCGGGTACATCTGACTTATACACTATGAAGCGATAGGCACTACTGTTGCTGGCATATCCGATGAATATACAATTAACAGTCTTAGCCTCTTAGGTCCAATTTTGACCTGCTTTGGCGTAGGTACTTTAACATTTGACAGACAACCCCAAACCTTAAAATATTTGTAGTTGGGTTTCTTGTTACACCTCATAAGTTTAAGCCGATAATTAAGAACGTCATTAAGGAATTAAGATTCGAATATTGGAAATAAAGTATGTTTATATATGCTAATCCGGAAATTAGTATATAAAAGGATGTGATTCCAGATTTTTTTTGTTACAACGAGTGTGTGAAGAGGAATTGAATATGATAGTTGTATATTTTCGTTATGGATTAGTAACGTATTATATAAGTTACGACGACGAGGATATGAGGCCATATATAATTTTTTAGACTTAAAAGGAGTGAGACTTAAGGTTGATTAATTGTGAAATGTGGACCAATTGGTAATAAAGAATTTTCAGATTTTTAAGTTAACCTTATGAACCTCCTTCTTCCTCATTTTGTTTTAATTCAAAAAAGGAGAAAACCCTCCCCTCCTATTCTCCCCAGCCGATCCACCCTCCCCATATCCAAGAAAATTAACCTTTTTATTTATCCACCTAGATAAGAAGTCTCATATAAATTAGAAGCCAATTTACACAAACAAAACAGTGGCAATCGTTTCCACTGCTGGGCCGAAATTGGGCAGAATTTCCAGATTCTTGGGTCAAGTTTTTGGGGAAAAAAGAGTAGGGAATCATGAGTTAACATTGTAGAATTCATGCATGTCAATTGGGAGTTGGAAAAGTGATAAAAATTGGGCAAGAAGTCGTTGGTCAGTGGCCGAAACTAAGGGTTGTTTTGGGCTTCAATTTAAGGTAAAAATTCTTAATTTTATGGTATAATTGAAGTGTATGTTGTGGTAGCTTAAGAAATTAATTTGTGATTAAGAAAAGTTTGGAATTAAGACATTGCATGTGAATGTTGTGGGTGTTGGACCGAATAGGGGCTGTTTTTGTGAACTTTGAATTCGATTGTTGTTATGTTAGTATTGTCCCCATTAATTATATGTTAAAGTGAAGGAAATCTTGATATTTAAGTTATATTTGTTCATAAGGAACTATTGAAACATGAATTGAATTTTAAGAAGTTAAGAAAAGAATATGGAATTATGTTGTTGTTGGCCGAAACTTATATGGAAATATTGGACATTGTTGTGAGGTATTAAGGGCTGATTTTGTGGAGTTAAAATGTTGGGAATTTTATTATAAATATGTATAAATATTGTGTTAATTACTACTACATGTCTTAAGGAAATTAAAGTGTAAAAAGGTGTTATGTTGCAAATTATAGGACTTGAACTCTTGTTGTTGTCGCTAGAGTTGATGGACTGCTTTAAGGTTGTTCTAATATGGATTAACATGAGAGATAGGTGTAGTAATCACCTTGGTTGTTGTAGTTATTGTATTACATAAATGTAAAAGAGAAGGAATGCGTTACGATGACGTAAATGGAATAGCTGAGATTATTTTGGTTATATTCTTAAGTTATGACTTTTTATTGGTATTGCTGGTTTGATTTGTAAGTTGTGGATATGCACATAAATAGGGGAAGTGCTGCCCGAATTTTTATAGAAAAGAGAGTTGTCTTTCGTTTTAACTTACGCTAGAAATCATAGAATTGACGGGCGTATTACCCTTTATTATAGGTTGACGTACTAGTTGAGACGAATCCTATTCTTCGAGTTGGTTAGTTCGGCGAAAATGTATGTGAAACTCTTCCTTCTTTATTTGGCATGGTTTATATGAAATGAACGTACGATGATCGTACATGATTTCTATACAGTCTAATTCTTAAAGATGTTAGTTATGAGAAGTGCCTATGATTTTTCAGTAAAGAGTTTATTATAATGATTTTATTGAGAGCCAAATGATGATTTAAATTGCATATGAGTGCTCATGGTACTCTGCTCGTGCCAAGTGTTATTACTTTATTTCACCGAGTCCCTCACTAGAGAGCCGGGAAACGTTAAATGTATAGATATGATTCCATGGATATGTATCCATGATGCGAGTATAGATACCCATGAGAGTAGATATGATTCCATGAATATGTATCCATGATGCGGGTACAGATACTCATGACAATAGATATGTATCCATGATGCGGGTATAGATACCCATGACAGTAAATATGATTCCATGGACATGCATCCATGATGCGGGTATAGATACCCATGACAGTATATATATATATATATATATATAGGATGATTATATGGATAAGTATTCATGATTTTTGATATGATCCTCATTTTGGTAAGGCGCAGTTGACTCTCTATTTTCTGTGGTACAGTTGGAATTGGTATTTGACAATTTTACATGTCTTCTGTTATCTATTGGCCAGTTATGATCTCATTTACAATACTTCATGTTTTACATACTCGACATTATTTCAGATCGACCCTCCTTTCTCGTGGCTGCGTTTCACGACCCGTTCGCGTGATCGTGCCTTACCCGCACCCAAGTAGTCATACATCGAGTAATCAATGAACATAAAAATAAAACATGAAACAATCAGAAATGAGACACATTTTATCGAGAGAAAATCGCTTTTCGATATATATAAAACTAAAACTTGAGCAGTTTAATCATTTTTACAACCCGCCACAACAGATTTACAGCACTTCTAAGATTTACAACAACTATGACGGACAGGGCCGCCATACCCCGAATGTACAAGAACCTACAACTCAGTGGAACACATACCAAAAGATAAGCCTCCAAGGAACGGAGCTTCCGACACTGGCGGTGATCCTAAAAGCGGGGATCGATACCAACGATTTCTACTGCGGCGATGAACGCAGCCCCAAGGAGGTCGATAACAGTACCAAGTATGTGAAATCGAAAATATCGCAGCTTAAATCATAATACTATATAAAGCGAGACATGTATGATAACCAAAATACGATTCACGATAAACAAGCGATATGTAAGTCGTGACTCACGCCTCAAAGTCGCCACTCAAATATAACTATGGGTCTCACGCCCACAACATCAATCATGTTCGCATCGCCATGCCCGGACTGCAGACGGTAGACATGTCCATGATGCAACAATAATAATAATGCCGCGTGGTCACACGCCCCGAATTCAGACGGTGTAGACATGTCCATGTAACATCAACAACAATATATCGGTGATCAACCCCGCCGCACGCCACATGCCCCGAATTCTCAGACGGTGTAGACATGTCCATGTAACCACGAGAACAATATATCGGGTAATCAACCCCGCCGCACGGCCGCATGCCCCTAATTCTGCGACGGTGTAGACATGTCCATGTAAGTTCTCAACAAGTCAACCGCCCTCCAACGAGGCGCCAGAGTATAGAAACACAATTCTACAACAAAGGCTATCACAACAAGCATAGGCAAGTTACACAACAACAAGCATAGGCAAGTTATACAAAACTCGAGGTACTTCCATTTTATATCAAAGTCCGGGTTTTAACCCTAAAGTACTACGTACGTTAAATTCCTTTTAAAGAGATCCATTCCTTTTATAGAAGTCACCCAATACCCGTAGTATAAAATAGAGTGACTCACATTTTTAGCAAACCAAAACACTTCTCTTATTAAAGCCAAGTTATCACATTAAAACCAATGATAAAACCCTTCTTTTGTTTTCATAAAGTCGTTATAACTAACTTCCCATAAAGTTGTTATAACACTTTTTGTTTTAAACCAATTTAAGACATAACAATGCCTTTCTTTTTCCTAAAGTTCCAGTTTGCCTAATTCCAATTACTCAAGTCTCTTTTTAGAAAAGTTTCATAGTTCAATGTCTTAATCTCTTTTAAAACAATTGAATAACATATGCCATATGTGTGAGTAGTTTATTTTATAACCATCTTTATTAAAGCACATGATCTAGAAATGTAATATCATTTTGTCTCATCTTAGCTTCTATGCAGATGGAGGTTTCTACCGTTTTAATAATACTTCATTATTCATTACATTTTCCTTTATTAACGCCGCAGTTGGTTTGTCGATACTCATTCTCGATTTCCAAATCAAGAAACATTATTCCCTTTTAAAAACCAAGTACTCATTACTCACGAATGAGGTTTCACACAAAACTCATATTAATTCATTTAAGTTAAGTCTTTTATCTTATAAGATCAAGTCTCTTAAGACGTTATACCTAACTTCCCATAAAGCTAGTATAACTCTTATGTTTTCAAAACCAAGCATTACTCTTCTTTCAAAAAGGTTTCTTAATTCTGTTGAAATACTTCAAGATTCTTTATTATTCAGGCTTAAGTCAAAAGACATTGCCATAATACTACATTCGCTAACACACGTCGCCTACCGTACTATATATATGTTCCTTTAAAATATTTCAAGGTTCTTATTATTCAGCTTAAGTCAAAAGACATTGCCGCATAATTATATTCGATTAGCACACGACGTCACCGCACTACATATATATATTATTCAGCTTAAGTCAAAAGACATTGCCACACGCACGCCTACCGTACTATATATATATACTTTTAAAATACTTCATGCTCAAGAGTATAAGAAGAATCACATACCTCGCGATGATTATCGACTATAAGCAAAACGCCCACGCTTATAACCCGCTTAGCCTGGTCCACCTTCTAAGTAGCCCATGCTACTTGCGAACATTCAACCAATAAAGGTTATCACCATCAGATATACAAATTCTATGTAAGTACGCTTTAACTTCTACTTATATTCTTCTCAAGTGATTTCATTCAAGTCTTTTCTCGTAATATCCTTCTATTACGGTTCAATTCTCTTCTTATGAATCTTATATTCATTTCTATACTACTATAGTATGTAATTTCCAATTACACTGTAAGGACATGAGTATTTACCTCGATAAGCCCCAAAATTATCCGAGTTTAATGTCGCTCCATAGCAACGTTTAGCTCCTACTCCGAGTGCTCAATCCGCTCAAACAACCCTTAGAAGTTCTACGCAACTTCTACTTAACACTTCAACCAACAATGAAGATTTCCTTAGGGTTTCGTTTAGTGGCTAAAGGAAAGTATAATAGTATTTTCCTGCCAGATAAAAGGGTACTTTGGAAAGTACTACAAGGTATTTGGCTAAAGTATTTTGGGCATTATAGCAATACTTGTAGAATACATTTCTACCAAGGGGTAGTATTTCGACTAGCACAACTAGGCTAGGGGTTACTCTACCACGCACCTTCCAGGGGAGGGGAAGGTAGGACGAGAGCTACACAAAGGAGAGGGGGAAGGTTTTCAAGACTTAGAAAATATTTGGATGAAGAAGTTCATCAAGTTAGAGGGGTATTTATAGGTCAAGAAATGGTCAACCAATGGCCAAGAGTCATCTAAGTGTTAGGCAAGTGTAGGGCTAGGATTAAGCCATGTGCACCTTATCCATCTACCACACCAACTTGCACAAATATCCTACCTACTCCCACTAAGCCAAATCGTCCAAGCCAAGGCCATGGTTGTTGCCCAATGAGGGTGACAAGTGTCACCTCCCGTTGGTCCAAAATATTTCATCTCTGAAAAATCCGCAAAAATATAAATGACATAGCCTAATTTTCCTACGAAAGCTGTGGAAACGTTTCGTCGAAAAACGACTCCTCTCGGTAGTTGTGTACAATTTCGAACCTTGCCTAACTTTTAAGGCTCAAATTTCTACGTACGTCCTCACGTACATACCCTGGAAATACGGGGTATAACAGTTTCATGCCCACAGGTACAAGTACTCAGTTTGGTGATCCGCCAGTCTAGAGTTTCTACTCAGCTGTTTGGGAGGGCTTCATTGATTCAGAGCTTAGTCAGTCTGGTACAGATCTTTAATCTTGGACGTATGCATATTTAGGGGCACGACGGGGCCCTGTCCTTTCATATGTCATTATCGTATTCTTAGAGGTCTGTAGACAGTTGTGGGTTGCACGTATGTAGAGTTGTAAATCAGTTTTGGTCAGCTGTGTTATTGTACTCTATCTTGGGATGTTCCCGTGTATATGTGATACTATTTGGTGGCAGCCTTGTCGGCTTGTCTATTATATTATGTTGGCTAGTTGTGACTCCCCAGGAGGCAGGTATATTCTTATGTAAAGGCAGCCTTGTCGGCTTGCCTATTTTGACATGCGTTATTGTTGCAGCGTTATGCTGCCGGATTTGATATTATCCTTAGTGTCAGTCTGATTACGTGAAAAGTTAGTATAATGGTGTCATTAGGGCACTTAGTCGCGGCCCGTCAGGTCGTGACATTTCTTTCATTTTCATAGCTCGTATGGAGTCTTGTCCTTACCTTTGTGAGGAACTCTGTTAAGAATCTTGCAAGCGGTAAGGACAACTTCTCCCCACATTTCTTGGGGAAGGCCTGGATTGATAAGTAATGCATTCATCATTTCCTTTAATGTACGATTTTTACGTTCAGCAACTTCATTAGATTGAGGTGAGTAAGGAGTCGTCGTTTGGTGAACAATGCCTGATTGAGCACTGTTAGACATATTTTGTATACACCTTTTGAGTCATTTTTAGTTAGTTTTTTCCTATTTTCATTCAAATAAGTGTCGTGTTAGGTTGTTTTTCTTTCTTTTGAGTCACAACGGTGCAAAAAGGCAAAATGACGAAAAAGAGCGAGAATTGGGCAAAAAAAAGGTGCTCCCGAGGCAAAAATGACGAAAGTTGGCAAATCAGACGAGATTATCGACCGCGCCATATGCAGAACCGCGGTGCCATATTTACTGAGAAGCCACATGATTTTCAGCACCGCGGTGCCATCATGCTGAACCGCGGTGCCATTATTACTGAGAGACTGCAGGAGTTTCGGCACCGCGATGTCGTTATACAGAACTGTGGTGCCGGTGCGAAAAATCTCAATTCCGAAGAAGAATTGGTTAAGGGCAGATTGGTCCATCGGGCACGGAAATTGGAACATATTTAAGCCCTAGAGATTAATGTTATGAGGAGGTTTTTTCATTCTACAATATAGAACAACACAAGACAACAAGGGAGGCTACAATTGGAGACTCAGTTCACAGTAATTTCTTTTCTTTCGTTTTTAATTCAGTTTATGTATGGATTTTGTGTTAGTTCTTAGTGTGACCATGGTTAGGAGCTAAACACTCTATTAGGGTTTTCCTCTTATGAATCGCTTGAAACTGTTATTCATGAATTAATGCAGTAGTTTGATTTCTTCTTCGCTTGATTAAGATTTAATCAATATTTGGTATGAATGTTTGATAATTAATTGATCACTAGTTATCATAACCTATATGATTTCGAATCAAAAACCGAAAGGAGAGATTTGAATATGATGTAATTGACTAGACATAGGTTAAAATTACGACGAAAGTACCCGATACTTGTGTAGCATTATAGGTTACTGTTCTTAATCCTCCTATGTGGTAAATCCTATCATAGAAATATAGAAGGTTTATGTACTGGGTTGAGTGATTATATGTCATAACCGGAATATAAGACAGTCTAGTTAACCGCTATCTTAACGAAGAAGAAGAATAATTTTAGTTGCATTAAGGATTGAAGAAAGTGGATAGTCGAGGATTTTGGAAGCCCTAATTCATTCATAATTGATTACAACTTAAATAGTTCAGTAATTCTTGCAATTATTCTTGTAGTTAAACAAAAACCAACTCAAATATCGATTGCCAACTAGATAACATAAAATAGATGAACGGTAATTAGAAACCAGTCTCTGAGGACGATATTCAGTCTTATCAGACTATATTATTTATCAACGATACGTGTTCTTGCGTGAGCATTCGAAATATCGCTAACAAGTTTTTGGCGCCGTTACCGGGGACTGGCGTACATCTAATATCGAACCATCTATTTTTATTTCTACTTTGGCTTATTTTTATTTTTTTCTTAGTGTTAGAACACTGTTGCCTTGATTTATTTGTTGGTTTTGGTCTATTTCAGGGATCTAGTGTATGCGAAGAAGGAGAGGAGCAGATACACTTGTTCCCTTCAACCCTGAAATCAAAAAATTATGCAAGCAAAACAGGCGTGAAAAAAGAATTGTTGGTTTACTAGCCATGGAAAATCAACAGAATAACAACAATGGGGTACCTGAAGAGGTGTTGAATAATGAGGTACCAACTGACACGGGACAAGTCCCACCACCTCCAGAAAGAAACTTGAGAGATTATGTTCAGCCCACGGTTACTGGTGCACAAACATGCATCAGGTTCCCAGAAATAGGGGCAAACAACTTTGAGATCAAGCCAGCCATCTTGAGCATGGTCCAGAACACAATACAGTTTGGGGGATTGCCATCTGAAGACCCCCACATGCACATTGCCAACTTTCTGGAGTTGTGTGACACTTTCAAGTACAATAGCGTTACTGACGATGTCGTTAGACTGAGTCTCTTCCCGTTCTCACTTAGGGACAGAGCCAAGAGCTGGTTGAACTCACTACCTGTCAACTCCGTCACTACCTGGCAGGACCTAGCCCAAAAGTTTCTTGCAAAGTTCTTCCCACCTTCAAAAGTGGCAAAGTTAAGGGGAGAATTGAACAATTTTTACCAGGTGGATGGTGAGTCGCTCTATGATGCATGGGAGCGATTTAAGGACCTGTAAAGTAAATGCCCACATCATGGCATAGAGAAGTGGATGTTAGTCCACATTTTTTATAATGGACTGAGTGGTACTACTCGTACCATCATTGATGCTGCAGCAGGGGGAGCCTTCATGAGAAAGAGTGTCAATGAGGCACATGAGTTACTGGAAGACATGGCTACCAACAATCACCAAGGGGCAGATGACAGGTCAGTGAATAGCAGGAATACTATGGGTATACCTAAATTAGATGCCATCACCGCCTCAGATATGCAGCGTGGCCGACGGCAAACCGCAGCAGAACACCATGCGTGAATGCGATGCAGATGCCTGTAAATTGTGAGATTTGTGGTGGACCACATTCCTTTGACGGATGCACAATGGTGGACCCTAATAATGTGCTGATGGAGCAGGTTCAAGCAGTTGGAAACTTTCAGCGGCCTTATAATTCCAACACATACAATCTAGGGTGGAGGAATCACCCTAACTTTTTGTGGAGGAACGACCAGGCCCAGTAGAAACCATATCAAGGTAGTTACCAGAACCAGCATGGACAGAATCAGGCTACCTCATCCCAGCAGTTTAGACCACCTACAGCGGGAAGCGGATGGTGAGGTTGCATTGCTTACACTCACTAATTCGCAGAATCGGTTCATATCTGAAACCAGGTCCTCTCTCAGGAACCTGGAAACGCAGGTTGGGCAACTGGCAAATATGGTAACCAACAGACCGCAGGGTACTCGCCCAAGCAACACAGAGGTCAATCCAAGAAATCAGTGTCAGGCAGTGTTGTTAAGGAGTGGAAAGCAGTTAGAGCATGTTGTTCCCCAACCCGCAGTGGTTCATGAGAAAGAGGGAGAGAAAGCAGTTGAGGAAGAAAATGAGGGGGTCACTTTGGACCACCCTACAGTTGAGAAAGCTCCACCAGCATCTTTGAGGGAATACACTGATAGAATCTCTTACCCTCAGAGGCTCCAGAAGAAGGCCATAGACAAGAAGTTCTCCAAGTTTTTGGAGGTATTTAAGAAGCTGTAAATTAATATCCCCTTCATTGAGGCGTTAGAACAAATGCCCGCATACTTCAAATTCATGAAGGAGATACTTGGGAAGAAAAGAAGGTTGACAGATTATGAGACAGTAGCGCTGACAGAGGAGTGCAACGCCATCCTACAAAAAAAACTGTCTCCTAAGTTGAAAGATCCAGGAAGCTTCACCCTGCCCTGCGCTATTGGCAACGTAACATGTAATCAGACACTTATGACTTAGGGGCTAGTATCAATCTCATGCCTCTGTCTGTGTTCAAGAGATTGGGTTTGGGGGAAGCCAAACCAACCACAGTTAATCTGCAGCTGGTTGACCGAACCGTGGTGAGGCATAGTGGAAGATGTGCTTGTCAGGGTGAGAAAGTTCTTCTTCCAAGCAGACTTCCGCATTATTGACATGGAGGAATATGATGAAATACCCATCATTTTGGGGAAACCGTTCCTAGCTACTGGTAGAGCCCTAATCGATGTGGAGAATGGATAATTGAGGCTAAGGGTTCAGAAAGAAGAAATGATATTCAAGATGTTTAAATCCACCATTGAGTCACAAAGCCAAAAAGTGTTTCGTAGAAGCACAACCGACACAAATGAGCTGCAGCTCAGACCAAAACTAGGGAGATTATCCCTACAGCTGTGAACCCACAGGCTAGTTTGAAAGTTGCAACAAAAGTAGATGTCATGAAAGCTGACAAACAGGTAAATCCTACTGAACCTACTATTGTGAAGAAGATAAATAGAGTAAGAAAAAGGAGAATGATTTTCAAATGGATAGGTTGTGGGGTTAATTTACCCCAATGATTTGATAAAGAACTTGCGTTCGGCTAAAAGACGTTAAAGACAGCGTTACTTGGGAGGCAACCTAATTTTTAAATTATGCAATTTAGTTTAACTAGAACAATCTCACTTTTAGTATATTTTTGTTGTGTTGTGAAGCCAGGTGAAGGAATGGGACACTAAGCACGAAGAAAACGCTGGAAAATACTGAATCAGGAGTTTCAGCACCGCGGTGCCATCACGCAGAACCGTGGTGCCGATAACAATTTCCGATAAATAAAAAGGCCCTGAATCGCCAAATCTCCTTCCACAGATACCGTCTCAATGCAGTATCCGCCGCCATCACCACCATTTTGAGCCGTTGTATGTCTGTAAGTCGTCCCTTTTAATTTTTTAGTCTTACACATTTGGGACAATGTGTTGTTTAAGTTTGGGGAGTTGTTATTTTATTTTTTGTCTATTTTTGAGTCTTTTGTTTGTTTTTGTATTTTATGTGAGTCAATTTTTTTATGATCATGCATGTTGTGCTTATTTGGAACGCCTAGTGAACTAAGTGGGATAATGTAGTGGAATGAGAAGCTAAAATTTGCGTGCTTAAGTTAGATATGTCAAAAATTCATGAAAATTTGATTATTTGGAATATTTGATGCTTAGCCTATGTGTTTTCAATTGAAAAATGTATGTGAAGTCTGCTTGTTTGCTATTTGAGGCGAAATAGTTAGGATGTACATGTTTAAGAAGATGATTCAGACATTTCTTTGTTAGCCCTTCTTACCATTCATTACCTACATTGCAATAAATTGTATCCCTAGTCAGCCCCGTTGAGCCTACAATAAGTTGTTTTCTTTGACACCCCATGATTCCTTCGTGTGCTATAAGCAATAGTTGAATAAAGGGATGAAAAAGAGTGGAAAAAAATACAAAAAGAGAGTGAAAAATTGATGCACCCCAATGAAAAAGATGTAAAAGCTTAAAGTTTGGGGGTGCCTATGTAAATTGTTTCATGCTCTCAAAAAGAGAAAGGGGATATATGCATGAACTGAAAAGAATACCAAAAAGAATGACAAAATGGTTGAGTAATAAAAATGCTTATGATACGTAAATTGAGCCAAAATGCCTAATCTTACCTACCCCTGCCTAAGCCTACATTACAACCCTGAAAAGTCCTGATGATCTCTAGAATGGATGTCTATGATTAGTGGAGAATAGCAAGTAAATAGGCCCATAGAACTAAATGAAATTGATATGCATATATTAGGTATTCATGCTTCCATTACTTATGATTGAAATGAATTTGCGAAATATCTGACTTGAAATTCTAGATTACTAAATTCATGTTATATATGTTCCTACATATTATCTCAACTGACGCTCATGTGTTTCTAAGTACTTGTGCAGCTGCTTGATTTGAGTCTTTGAGTCTTTTGTTTTTGTGTCTTTGTTTTGTTTTGATCTTTGCTCAAGGGCGCGCAAATGTTAAGTTTGGGGGTGTTTGTTAGACGTATTTTGTATACGCCTTTTGAGTCATTTTTAGTTAGTTTTTTCCCATTTTCGTTCAAATAAGTGTCGTGTTAGGTTGTTTTTCTTTCTTTTGAGTCACAGCGGTGCAAAAAGGCAAAATGGCGAAAATGAGCGAGAATTGGGCAGAAAAGGTGCTCCCGAGGCAAAAAGGACGAAAGTTGGCAAATCAGGACGAAGGATTGTCAGCACCGCAGTGCCAATATGCAGAACCATGATGTCATATTTACTGAGAAGTCACAGGATTTTCAGCACCGCGGTGCCATCATGCAGAATCGCGGTGCCATTATTACTGAGAGACTGCAGGAGTTTCGGCACCGCGGTGTCGTTATGTAGAACCGCGGTGCCGGTGCGGAAAATCTCAGTTCCGAAGAGGAATTGACTAAGGACTGATTGGTCCATAGGGCACGAAAATTAGAACATATTTAAGCCCTAGGGATTAATGCTATGAGGATTTTTTTTCATTCTACAACATAGAACAACACAAGACAACAAGGGAGGCTACAATTGAAGACTTAGTTCACAGTAATTTATTTTCTTTCGTTTTTAATTCAATTTATGTATGGATTTTGTGTTAGTTCTTAGTGTGACTATGGTTAGGAGCTAAACACTTTATTAGGATTTTCCTTATGAATCGCTTGAAACTTCTATTCATGAATTAATGCAGTAGTTTTATTTCTTCTTCACTTGATTAAGATTTAGTCAATAATTGGTATGAATGTTTGATAATTAATTGATCACTAATTATCATAATATATATGATTTCGAATCAAGAACTGAGAGAAGAGATTTGGATATGCTGTAATTGACTAGACATAGGTTAAAATCGCGGACGACAGTACCCCGATACTTGTGTAGCATTATAGGTTACTGTTCTTAATCCTCCTATGTGGTAAATCCTATCATAGAAATATATAAGGGTTCTGCACTGGGGTTGATTGATTATATGTCCTAACCGGAATATAAGACAGTTTAGTTAACCGCTATCTTAACGTAGAAGAAGAAGTTATTCTAGTTGCATTAAGGATTGAATAGAGTGGATAGTCGAGGATTTTGGAAGCCCTAATTCATTCATAACTGATTACAACTTAAATAGTTCAGTAATTCTTGCAATTATTCTAGTAGTTAAACAAAAACCCAACTCAATTATCGATTGCCAAATAGATAACATAAAATAGATGAATGGTAATTAAAAACCAGTATCTGAGGACGATATTCGGTCTTATCAGACTATATTAATTGTCAATGATTGCGTGCGCTTGCGTGAGCATTCGAAATATCGCTAACAAGCACAAAATTCTTCAAACGATGCGATATATTCTACCCCTCCATCACTACGGATTAATTTAATCCATCCGCTTAGTTGATTCTCAACTTATGCTTTGTAGTGTTTGAATATTTCAAAGGCTTCATCTTTACTTTTGAGCAAGAAAAGGTAACAAAACCTTGTGCTATCATCTATGAAAGTCACAAAGTACTTGTTCCTCCTCTAGTTTGTGCGAACTTCAAGTCACATATGTCAGTGTGTATGAGTTCTAATGGAGCGATTTTCCTTTCGACGGATCTAAAGAGACTCTTTGAAAGTTTTGCCTCTACGCATACCTCACATTTATGTTGAGGGTTTACGTCGATAGAAGGCAACAACTCCATCTTTACCAACCTTTCGATAGATTGATAGTTTACATGTCCAAATCTGTGATGCCACAAATTAGAAGATTAAAGCAAGTAAGTAGAAGACTCAATTTTATTAATGATAGGAGTAGCCATTACAGAAGAAACATTAACCTTAAAGAGGCCTTCACAAACGAAGGCTCTTCCTACAAACATTCATTTTTTAGTGATTACAAACTTATAAGATTCAAACACTAGCCTAAAACCAACGTTCACCAATAGTGGTCCAGAAATTAAATTTCTTCGAATTTCTTGGACATGCATCACTTCCTTCAGAGTCAGATCCTTCTCGGGCGTCATCTTCAGGACCACATTCCCTACCACAGCACCTCTGAAGAAACATTATTACCCATGAACAGCTTCTTGTCTGTGACTGGTGTATATATGGAAAATGTGTCTTTGTTGGAACATATGTGGCGGGTGGCACCTGTGTCCATCCACCATTGCATAGGATTCTCAACGAGGTTTGCTTCAAGAACCACCACCGAAAAATCCTCAATCATATCGCCAAGAAGAGTAACTTCGACGACCTTGCTTGGGTCCCCTCTTACTTTCACCATGTTCGCCTTAGCCTCAGCGGGTTGCTTCCCCTTTGGCATGGCCTTCTTATTGTTCTCCTGAATCTGGAGTTTGACAATAATCTCATCTAGAGTCATTTCTTTCATTTTGAGTTTTAGATAACTCATAAACTCATTCTACGAGGGATGTAACTTCTCAATCAACGAGCCAACCAAAATTACTCGTTTGGCTTCAAACCTTCCAAATCCAAGTGATGTACAATCATTTGAAATTCCTGGACTTGGGATGCCACCGTCTTGTTGTCCACCATTTGAAATTTTAGAAACTTTCCAATGATGAACTTCTTTGAACCCGCATCTTGGGTGTTGTATTTCATCTGAAGTTTATCCCACAATTTTTTGGCAGTGCCAACGGTACAGTATACCGTGTAAAGAGGATCAGATAAGCAATTCAAGATGTAGTTTCTGCAAAGGAAATCACTATGACTCCATGCATCTAGAGTAAACTTCATGCCATTAGTGACATGGATCTCCTGGCCCCCTCCCGCCAATGTTTCAGGCTGAGGGTCCACTTCATCTCCAACTTTTGGAGGATCTTCGGTTAGGAATCGAGATACTCCCATAACCGTCAGAAAGAAAAACATATTTTGTTGCAATCTCTTAAAGTTTGTTCCCGTGAACTTCTCGGGGCGTTCATGGTGAAAATCAGAGGGTGGTGGAACAGTGGTGTTCCTATTAACAGTAGTAAAGACGTTTGGAACGCCTTGAGCAACAGTGGTGTTGGCACTAGTTGTGGCTTGAGCAGTGAAGGCATTTGAGTTGTCTTGAACAGTGTTGGTTTGATCTCCAGTCATGTTGTTGTTAACATCGAATATTGTCTTAAGATTGTGAGTAAAATTGTGAATTACAAGGAAATCGAGAAGTAACAACAACAACAACAACAACAAATTACAGTCTGAAATGGAAAATAAAGAAAGGTTGGTTAAGTCGATTGATATTCAATCTGTCCTTAAGACAATATTGTCCCGTATTAATTCCTTAACGGTTATTGACAATTCATCTCCCAAGATAAAACAACCACAAACACTTGAGCAAAGGATAACTCAAGAGTTTACTATCAAAGAAGAATCTATGAGTGTATGAAGGATTGCAAGAGAGGAAGATTTTCTGAATTGTTGAGTGTCAAGTGTCTTTTGCAAATGAGCCAAAGGTATCATTTTATAGTGTTGGAAGATGGCCTTCCACATACCAAGTAATGGCCTTGAATTGACATGAATTAGACTTGATTGTGGAGTTACAATTCAGCCAAATAATGGATGAATTCATGAGCAACATAATGGAGAGTTAATACTCCAAAGTCAGTCCAAAAATCACCTTAAATTCGTTTCCAACGTTCAGAAATTGTTGCAGCCGCTGCCCTCGCAGGTCAAGGCGCGCGCGCCGTAACTCGCAGTTCGAAGCGTCGCCGCGCCGCGACTGGCGAGATGGCGTCGATGCAGTTCTTGTGGCGTCGCGGCCCGTTTCCGACTAGTTTCGACATTCACACTTTGTGCAATTCTTCCTTCATTTACTAACGTGAAACCAACGTCATTTGGCCAATAACCGTCTATCATTTCATGTCCTGAACATATCGTATATGTACCAATATCTCTTTCACTATGAAATTTGTGATCCTTGGCACAACGTATGTGGAAAACAAGGTTTCCGACGTGCGGGGCCCCCTCATGTTCAAGTCATAAATAATAGGATTAACTATATTAACATTTAATAGATAAATTTCCAACATGTATTGACTGAACACGAAGTCTATGAGAAAAAACAAATCGTAGTTTAAAATAAGTGATAAAAAATTATGTGGATATAAGTTAATTCATTAAGGGTAAATAGAATATTAAAAGTTAAATTACTACTATTAAATATTGAAAGATGGTATTCTTTATGAGACCACATTGAGTTTCTTGTTGTTGATATTCTTTTTGGAATTAACTAAAACTGAAAGCATGTACCTAAATTGAAATTAAGGAAGTATTAGTTATTATTGTATGATTATAGTACTTTCAAATGGTTTTCAAATATTATCCATGTATTAATTCACATTGAAAATTAAATACTTTGACTGTAATTATCTAAACTAAACCTTATATAAAGTGCACCAGAGGGAGTACTTGTAAGGCATCTTCATCTTTCAGGTACTTGTACTGCTAATGACGTATGTGTTAGGATCGAAAATTATAGTGTGGAATTTAATCGAACAATGTTATAATGACAATAACAAAGACAATGAAAATTGATAATAATGACAAATAAAGAAAATAAATGAGGTACAAATTTAACGTGATTCGGTTAATGTGACCTACGTCCACAAGCGGAGAGAATCAATTTTACTATAATACCAAAAGTACAAATGAGAGTACAAAATTAGAGATAATACTCTAATTAATTCAAGATATCTCAAAAAAATAACCTCACAAGATCACCCCAACGAATGGTTCACACCAGTATTTCTCAACACTCAATATCATATAAAATACTCACAATTATAAAAGGAAGAGAAAAGGAAACAAGATTGAATTCACAATTCTTGTTTTGGTGTGTATTGCAGAAGATGAATAAGCCATCTATTCATAGAAGTGGCTAACCTCTAAATGATCAAGAGTAAATTTCAAACTTGTCTTCTGCACCATTTTTCTCCATTGTCATGCCAATCAAATCTCTTGCATTGAATTTGGACGGGAGTTGCTAAATGTACAGAAACACTTTCATTTAGCACATGGCTAAAAAACTAAGGCCACTTACAAATATCCACATTGATTTAGTTTTTGATTGATAGAATAATCTTGCTCCACCTTCTCGATAAAAGTACATATGAGCTAAATCATTCTTCGTAAACTGCAATCAAAGCTTGAACTTGCTAAAGAGACTTTGTGAACATGTCAGCACGATTGTCTCTGATATTGATCTTCTGAACAGAGACATTGCCTTCAACAATGTTTTCCGGATGAAGTGATACTTGATATCAATATGATTTGTCCTCTCATGATACATCTGATCTTTAGTCAAGTGAATGACACTTTGACTAACACAGAAAATGGTAATATCACCTTGGTGTAAACTGAGTTCAGCAAATAGATCATTCAGCCATAAAGCTTCTTTGATCGCCTCGGTCACTGCCATATATTTCGCTTCAGTAGTAGATAAAGCTAATATATATTGTAATATAGCTTTCCAACTGATAGAGCAATCACCAATGCAGAATATGTAACCTGTTAGTGATCTTCTTTTGTCAAGATCATCTACATAATCTGAGTCTACAAAACCAACCAAAGTGTTAGTATTTCTCCCAAACTCTAAACGTGTGTTTGAAGTACCTCACAAGTATCTCAGAATTCATTTCACAACCTGTCAATGTGCTTTACCAAGGCAAGCCATATACCAGTTTACCACACTTACTGCTTATGAAATGTCTGGACATGTGCACACTATCACATATATAATACTGTCAATTGCACTAGAATATGGTACTTGTGTCTTATACTTCTCTTCTTTATATGACTGCAGTAATTGAACAGTTGATACTTAAAATGAGCAACAAGATGAGTACTCACTGGTTTAGCATATTTCATGTCAAATCTCTCCAAGACCTTCTCCAAGTACTTCTTGTGGGTCAGGAATAACCTATTGTCTCATCGATCTCTTTTGATCTTCATGTCAAGAATTTTCTTAGATGCTCCCAAATTTTTCATTTCAAATTCATGTTTAGCTGACTTTTCAAATTGTGAATTTCTATCAAATTCTTAGTAGCAATGAGCATATCATCAACATATAACAATAAGTACATAAATGAACCCATCATTTAACTTCCGGAAGTAAATACTATTATCATACATACTCCTCAAATAACCATTACCCAGCATAAATGAATCAAAACTCGTGTACCATTGTCTTGGAGACTGCTTTAATTTGTACAAAAATTTCTTCAGCAAACAAATATGGTCTTCTTTTCTTAACATCAAGATGTTCTAATTCCAAATCATACATGAAAACTAAGACAAGCATGACACGAATGGAGCTATGTTTAACCATATGTGAAAAAATATCATTAAAATTAACTCTTTGTGCCTGACTATAGCCATTTGTAACTAACCGTGCCTTAGACCTTGCAATTCCTGGAATTTCATCATTTTTCTTGAAGACTCATTTGCAACCAACAATTCTCTTTCCCGATGGAGAATTCACAAGAGACCAAGTACCATTTTGTGGAGAGATTCAATTTCTTCATTCATTGTAATTAACCACTTGGCTGAATCAACACCAAAAACTGCTTCTGAATATTTTGATAATTCTCTTATTTCTTCAAATTTATGTACAATTGAAAAAGCAAATGCAACATAATCTCCATACCTTTTTGGTCTTCGAAGTTGTCTAATTGGTATGTGTGTGGCTATGGAATACTTATTTGGTTCAATGTCTAGCTCAACTTCTGGAGCTTCAGCTTCTGGCTCAACTTTTGGAATTTCAGCTACATTTTGTTCTGAAGTTGATGAGCTTGTCTTAGAAGGAATGCCAAATTCAACCTCCACATACTCATGTATACCATGATATTTATACTTGTTATAAAAATTAGAAGACTCCTTCTGGGATGCAACATAGATGATTTGTCAAAAGTTATATCTCTACTAATTATAAACTTTGGTTATTTGGAATACGAATATCATAGTCTGTATCCTTTCACCCCATATGCATATCCAAGAAAAATACATTTCTTATCCCTTGACTCTAATTTTCCGTCATTCACATGTATGTACGCAAGACAGCCAAAAAAAATTTAAATCTGAATAATTAGTAGGAGTATCTAACCACATTTACTCTGGTGTCTTAAAGTTCAAAGGTGAATTAATCGCACAATTGACAATATAATAAGTTGTAGTGATAGCCTCAGCCCAAAAGGCGTTTGTCAATCCATCATTTGAAATCATGCAATGAGCTCTTTTCAAAAGAGTTCTGTTTATCCTTTCTGCAATACTATTTTGCTGAGGAGTCATCCTCACAGTGTGATGTTGAGCAATTCCTTTATTTTTACAAAATTTGTTGAACTCATCATTATAAAATTCAAAGATATTTCCTGTTTGCTTCTCAATCAAAACTTTTCATTGTTTGAAAGTTAAGAAAATATCACTTTTATTTTTCAGAAAATAAACCCAAATTTTCCTTTAATAATCATCAATGAAAGTTAGCATATACCTGGCATCATCTTTTTACGGGATACGAGAAGGACCCCAAAGATACGAATGAATGTAATCCAAAGTACATTTAGTCTTGTGAATTGTTGGAGATTTGAAACTGACTCTTTTCTGCTTTCCGAATATACAGTGTTCTCCGAACTCAATAGTCTCTGTACGTTATCCACACAGGAGACCTCTTTTGCTGAGGATAGAAGTATATTTCTCACTCATATGCCCCAATCGCATATGCCACAATTTGATGATGCCAGAAGCAGATTGATTTGATGTTGAAACTGCAGCAGTACATGTAACAGTGGATCCTAATAAAGTGTATTATATACCAGATCTGCGTGCTTTTATGACCACAAAAGCACATAGGGAGACTTTCAGAACTCCACCTTCACCTGTGTATTTGCACCCAAGAGATTCTAGAGTGCCCAATGAGACGAGAATTTTCTTTAAGTCAGGAACATATCTAACATCGGTGAGAGGTTTCACCACACCATCGTGCATTCTGATTCGGATTGTACCTTTACTAATAATTTTACAGTGAGCATTGTTGTCCATCAAGAGAACTCCACCTCCAATAGATTCGTATGTGGTAAACAAATTCCTATTGGGACACATATGATAAGAACAACCCAAATCCAAAATTCATTCATCATTAGATTTAAAACTATTATTAGTAGCTGAAAAATTGTTCCCTCAGTTTTATTAGCAGCTACACTTGCTTCACCGGTATCAGTATTTTGGTGCTCATTTTTCTTTTTCTTATGCTTTTCTTTGTTTTTCAACTTATAGCATTCAGAAATAGTATGACCTTTCTTATGATAATATTTGCACACAACATTTATGTATCTAGACTTTGACCTTGATTTAAAACTCTCACTATTTGATTCTTTCTTATCAAATCTACCTCTTACAAACAAGCCTTCTCATTGGATTTCACTAGTTTTTCCCAGTAATATCTCTATCTATTCTTTTGATTTTAAGACAAATTTGATTTTCCTATAAGAAATATTATCATTTTCATAGAGCATAGTATATCTTATATATTTAAAAGCTCGGGGTAGAGAAATACGCAATAACACAAATTGATGCTCATCTTTAACTTCAACATCTATATTTCTCAAATCTATAAGAATTGAATCAAATGCATCAAGATATTAGAGTATAGTAGTACCTTCAACCAAATGAAATGTGTAAAGCTTTTGCTTCAAATAAAATCTATTTTTCACTGTTCGCTTCATATATAGGGTTTTTAGTTTTTTCCACATGCCATTGGTTGTGGTTTCTGCAGATACTTCACGTAAAACCTTATTGGAGAGATTTAAAATAATACCTAATTTTGCCTTTTTATCTATGATGATAAAATCTGGGTCCGTCATACTTTCTGGTCTTTTCTCCTTTTCTTCCAGTGCCATATCTAAGCCATCCTAAATTAAGATAGCTTCCATCTTTACTTGCCACATGCATTGACACATGCCGAAGATTGCACTTCCATCAAATTTCTCAACGTAGATCTTTGTTACAGTCATTTTTGGCTACTGAAATAATCCAGTTAAATTCGACTTTGATACCAATTTGTTAGATAAAAAACCCAGGTAGTGCGAAATTAGGAAAACATGTTATAATGGCAATAACAAAGACAATATAAGTTGATAATAATGGCAAGTAAATAAAATAAATGAGACACAAATTTAACGTGATTCAGTCAGTGTGACCTACGTCCACAAGTGGAGATGATCAATTTACTATAACACCAAGAGTACAAAATTAGAGATAATATTCTAATTAATACAAAAAATCTCAAAAGAATAATCTCATAAGATCACTCCAAAAAAGGGTTCACAAAAGTATTTCCCAACACTCACTCCCATACAAAATACTCACAATTATAAAAGGGAGAGAAAAAGAAACAAGATTGAATTCACAATTCTTGTTTTGGTATGTATTACAAAAGATTAATAGGCCATCTATTTATAGATGTGGCTAACCTCTTGATGATATCATCAATGACATAGTAAATTTTAAACTTTTCTTGCGCACCATTTTTCTCCATTGTCATGCCAGCCAAATCTCAGGCATTGAATTTGGACGTTAGTGGTAAAATGTACTGTTAAACAATGTACACGTCCAGTGTGACGTCCAGCTGTGGGGCCAGCAATGGGCTGATTTCAATTGTATATTTGGTAAATATTAGACTTAGTGATATACCTTAATTAGTAGTGTAATATTACCATAATTGTAAAGTTAGTCTCTAAATAGAATATGTATTTAGAGGTAGAATAGGAAAAGAATTTTCCTATGTAACTTGTATATATATGTCACTCATCAATAAGAATAATAAAGGGATTAATTATGTCATGATATCAAGAGTCTAGGTTCTTTTTCTTGCTTCCGCTTCTCAATTCTGTCTTAAAATATCGTGACAAATCCCTCCCCTTCGGTTTCTCTGAAAATCTGAGACCCCCTCCCAGCTACTACAAATCTTGTCCAAAGTTTATTTTATTCACCATGACTAATAAGAACACTTTTCATCCCGCCCTCACCGTTTCTAACATCAAGATCATTCTTTCTATTGTTCTTGATATAGAGAACGTCCAATATGAGACGTGGGCAGAATTATTCAAGATTCATGCTATGACACATAAAGTTATTCAGCACATCATTCTTCCCACTATTCATACGGGGGTTGTAACGCCCCATTTCAACCGGAGTCGGAAACGGGATTACCGCTACGCATGGTTGGATTCCTGAAATTGTATTTTTAAAGGAGTCGCCACCTAATTATTATAGTGAATTAGGACACTAAGAGAGTAGCATAAAATACTACGAATGATCTCCATTTTAAAGGTCTGCGAAAGCTATGTGAGATTCTAGGTAAGGGTTCTTTATTATCCTAAAGGGAAGGTGTTAGGCACCCTCTAAGATCCGCTAACTTGCGGTTATCCGTTCAAATTTAGGTTTAATAATTATTGTGCTAACAAATGCGTGCTTTTATAAAAATGTTAAATAAAAGACGTTGCGAGTATTTAATAACAAAAGATGCATTTTTGACAACATAAAGAGTTGTAAGACTTGTTTAAAAATACATATATAGGTAAAAAATATTTATTATTATTTGTAAAATACTTATGTTTTGGCAATTGACAGTAAAGAGAAAACAATTTTATTTATAATACCAAGAGACGATTTTTGTGAAAGTTTATTTTTTAGCAAATTAGGTAAAAGTAAAACCTTATTTTTTTATGGTTAATCATACAAATAAAAGGGTGACCAAATTGTTTTGAAAGCTTTAGACATGTATAACGAGCCTAAAATAATCTAGCGTTGGGTTTCCGATTTTAGAACTACCCCTTTTTTAATTGTTAATCTAGGCCTAACTATTCTAAGCATTTCAATAATTATACAAGTACAAATAATTAAATACACCAACATAATAAATAGGCATAATTAAAGAATTAAAAAGCAACGTCGACTAGGACGGACGACGATATCATCCAGTCCTATTTGTTTGGAAATCCTGAGGCCGGAGAATGCAAGGAACATATATGTGGGTCTTCATTTGATGAGTCTCATAACGAGACTCTTCGTCGCTCCCGATGCGTTCATGTAAAATAAAAGAAAAGAAAAGAAAAGGATTACAATACAAACAAAACCAACAAATACACATGCAGAGAAAACTGATGCAAGACTTACATATAAACTCGGTATTAATGTGTAGCTTAAATAACCAGGACAGTGGAGTCTAAAGGAGAGGCCCAAATACTTTTATGCACGAATTGATTTTCAAACAAACACATTACATATAACAGTATGAGATAATGCATGGGGGCAGTCACTTGCTTTAAAATTTTACAGGGAAACAGATTGGCCCAGAATGTCCGAGTATATATATATAAGCCTACATCACGCATAACTTGATCTATGCACACTGATAACAAACAAGATAAATATGGGACCTGGCCCATATTAAGTGCCAGTTAATAATAATAGGGAAAAAAATGGAAATAAAACAGGGGCACTGGGCTTTAGGTCCGTCGGATCTTATGAATGAAAACAAATAAAGGCCCACGATGAATGCATATTCCAAGTACAGCAGATCAAAGAGGAACAGGCTGCCGGATATAAACGAATCAAACATCCACATAGGGAGTTAATATACATGATATTCATTGAAGATACAACATTTAATTAACTAAACCTACTTCTAATATTAGATTTTATGCAGTCCAATATGTTAAGGGAAAGAAATGATGAACTACACAAATACCAGAACATAATTAAGAATAGAAAACTCAGAGATTTGACTAAACAAAAAGGAGTTTTAGTATCTTTAGTTTTAAGAACAAAGAGACACAACTGTATGTGCTTACGGGAACATACACTCAAATTTACACATTCACAAATCTTTTCACTGCTTGACCTTCTTGGTGTTACTTAAGCCAAGATACAGGCATGAGACCATGGTTATATTATTAATTAGGCACGGGAATATTTCCAACAAACACGAGAGTCGAGCATCCCAAGCTAGATAATTATCATATTAGGAGCCAACAAACATTCAACTTCTACTGAATTAACCACAAGATTTAAAAGACAAGCGCATTTCAATGGTTTTAGTAACCAACATGATCATACGAGGTTAGGATCTGCAGATATATATACAAAGCTCCTTAAACTCTCTTTATTATTCCACACTTATGCATATAGGTTCACAAACATGCTAGCAATTACCTTAATAAACATAAACAAACCTTAGTAATAACTTAATACATATTCAATCAGTCATATAAACACATATCACACCCACTAATATCAAACGCGATCTAAAACTGAAAGGGTGATGAATTTACCTTCTCGGGGTAGCGAACCGAGGCGTGTTTCGACTCGTCGATTCCGCTCAGAGAATTGTTTTGTTTTTGTTTATGCGATGAAATGAAAGTTCAAAGATTTTTGTAGCTTTTCGATTCGGACTGGGAGTAAAAGAAACAGAGGTTTTCTTTCTGATTTTCCAATAACCTAAGTAATAAAATTTGGATTTTTGTTCTTGGTCTTCTGAAAAACACAGAAATTCGATCCCTTAAACAAACAAAGAATCTTCGATTTTCTTCTTCTTTTTTGTCAGAACCTGAAATTCAATCTAAGCTTTTAAAATATCCAAAAATCCCTCTTAAAGCAAAGACTGATTTTTTTTGGTTCTTGCCCTTACCAAGGAAAAATTCGACCCCTTTACACAACCCGAAAGGGTTGTATTTATAGTTGGGATTTGAGGGTTCCAACAGCCATAATTCGAAATTCAAATTCAAAGAATAGGAATCAAAAGTGACGGGACACAGTGACTAAAAAAAAGATGGAATGGGTCCAAATTTACCTTTTGTAACGATTTGAAGGTTAAGAGTCATTGGGACAGTGGTATGAGATTACTTATTGGATTGACTCTTGAATCGACTGAAATCGGTATTTTATCCATGAATCAAGAAAGGTCCGATTCAGTGGTCAAAACTCCCTCGTGGTTCAGAAGGTTCAGAGAAAAGGGGAGACGGGACTGGGGTGATTTATCCGGCGGGTAAAGGGGGGATGTGGCGGCGGACTGGTGGTTTCTTGGAGGTAATGGGTCGTTGGTTTCTGGTTTGGTTCGAAGAGGAAGATGCTGGTTTGGTTATGAGATGAGATGAAGAGGGTTGAGTTATTAAAGGGAAGTTGGGCAGGGTCGCGGGGTATTGGGCTGCGATGTGGGCTGATTTAATTTGGGGTGTTGAAGAAATGGGTTATGGGAATAAGGGAATTAATTTAAAAAGTGGGAATTGGGTAGGAAAATAAGGTTGAGTTAATGTTGAGAGATTAATAGATAATTAGTCCAAATCTCTCAATTAATTAAAAATATGCTTCCTTCAACTTAATTAATTAAAAAATGCACACGCATAAAACACGATACAAAAGATTTAATACATGTATTTAATTTTGAATATAATATTCATAAAAATGATTAATTTAGTAATTGAAGAACATATTAAGAGAAAATCGATCATCAATAATGATTTAGATATTAAAATTGTTTTGCTTATATTTTAATTATAAAAATGTAATACTCGATATTGTAAAATTATGCGATAATTAATGAAGAATATTAAAACTACTTATTTTCGACGATTTTCAAGTAGAAGCATAGTAAAATTAATTGGAGATAAAAGGACGATCTAAATGAAATGTTCAAGAAAGATGAGACAAAATTGGGTGTCAACTTGTCCTCTTTGTATGGAGATGATGTAAGAATCTTCGGACAAAGACGTTGACCTAAAGCCAATTTAGTCTCGATCCTTAGAATTAAAAATGTTGGGCGATTAAGACGAGACTGACGCAAAATTCAAAATTTTGTCCCAGTGTCGAGTTATGACGACGCTGGGATACCATGGTGATGCTGAAAAATTTAAGGCGGACGAACGTAGATTCAAAATTTGTCCCAGTGTCGAATTATGATGACACTGGGTTCTGTGACGCTAGAAAATTAAAACCAAAGCGGGAGCAGATTTAAAATTTGTCCCAGTGTCGAATTATGATGACCCTGGAGTCATTGGCGTTGCAGGATGCTGGAGGAGAGCGGATCGACATTCGAGGTACAAATTGCTTCTTCAGTAGAGGTAGTTCCACGTTGTGCTCCTGTTCCTGTATGCTAAGACTTAAACAAACGGTTAGTGCATAACTGTTAAGGCAAATGATAACGCATGAATTTATAAGCAATGTAACTGTGCGAGTAGAAAATGCTATCTTGCGAAAAATGCGATGCCTGCTGCAAATGCTGTGATTTCGCCTTTGCACCGACGCGTTGCGACAGTGAATGCGGATATGTTGTCCTTATTCCAACTGCCCCTGTAGACTAAGGCTCAAGAAAGAGTTAGTGCATAACTGCTAAGACAGAGTAATAAAACATGAACAAGAATGCATTTTTTTTTTTTTTTTTAGAGTAGAGAAAGTGTCCTTGCGTAGATGTGATATGCTGATGACGTCGTTTTCGGACGTGGCGTCATTTTAGGACTTGGCGTCGTTTCGGACGTGGCGTCGTTTTCGGACTTGACGTCGTTTTCGGACGTGGCGTCGTTTTCGGACGGGGCGTCGTTTTCGGACGTGGAGTCGTTTTCGGACTCGGAGTCGTTTTCGGACTCGACGTCGTTTTCGGACGTGGTGTCGTTTTCGGACTTAGCGTCGTTTTCGGACGTGGCGTCGTTTTCGGACTTTGGCGTCGTTTTCGGACGTGGCGTCGTTTTCGGACTTTGGCGTCGTTTTCGGACGTGGCATCGTTTTCGGACGCGGAGTCGTTTTCGGACTCGGAGTCGTTTTCGGACTCGACGTCGTTTTCGGACGTGGTGTCGTTTTCGGACTTAGCGTCGTTTTCGGACGTGGCGTCGTTTTCGGACTTGGCGTCGTTTTTGGACTTAGCGTCGTCTTATGGCCGTATTGTGATGAAGATGACACCGGTGCTTAGGCGCAATAAGATGATGCGTGTCTGTGGACGAGACATAGAAGTCGTCGTTGCATAGACGAATAAGATTGCGTCGTTGAGTGGACGCGATATATGGGTCGTCGTTGTTTAGACGAAATATAGATAAAGCCGCTAGATAGCGTAATAAGATGGACGCCGTTGATAGATGTAATTGAGCTAACGCCGTTGTGCGGCCATAATAAGAAGACGTCGTTGATAGGCGGAATAAGAGGACGCCATTATGTGGGCCAATAAGATGGTCGCCGTTGAATAGGCGTAATAAGAAACGTCGTTGTATGGATGCAATAAGATGAACATCGTTGAATAGACGTAATAAAGGATGTCATTGATAGACGTAATAGGAGGACGTCGTTGTGTGGACGTAATAAGAAATAACGTCGTTGGATAGACGTAATAGGAGGACGTCGTTGTGTGGACGTAATAAGATGAACGTCGTTGAATAGACGTAACAAATGATGTCATTGATAGCCGAAAATAGGAGGACGTCGTTGTGTGGACGTAATAAGAAATAACGTCGTTGGATAGACGTAATAGGAGGACGTCGTTGTGTGGACGTAATAAGATGAACGTCGTTGAATAGACGTAACAAATGATGTCATTGATAGCCGAAAATAGGAGGACGCCGTTGTGTGGACGTAATAAGATGAACGTCGTTGAATAGACGTAATAAAGGATGTCATTGATAGCTGTTCCTGTAGAATAAATGCTCCTGCAAGCTAAGCTTGAGAAAAATTAGTGTATACCTGTTTAAACGAAATGATAAATATATATGAGAGGTGTAATTCTATGGGTGGGATGTCGTCCCTGATATGCCAGATGATGTGAATGCTGAGATGTTGTTGTAATGCATTTTTGTGAACCATATGGATTGTCATGATGTCTTCGTTGTGCGTTTGTGCACTGCATGACCTGCAATTTGACTCTAGGTCCGAGCTGATGCGCTAGACTTTGTTGCGGGATTTGATTGTTGATGTATGTCTGCTTCTGCTGCTTCTGCTAATATGAAGAAACTGCGCTCAAAGAAAATTTGTGAGTTTGAGGGGGGGTGGTTGATTCGCATTGACTTTGTAGTTTTGACTCTTGATGCTCGGACGTCTGCCTTGCCTGGACTCATAACCCCTGCCTGGTTCCCTACCTTGTCCCAGTTTTGAATGTGCGAATGGCGTTTGGCCTAAAAGTGGGTGTGTATTCTCGTTTTATGATTCAAAAATAAAGGGAAAGTTTCCTAATGGTGTGACCGAAGCCGATTTAGGCCACGTATCCCACGAGGAATCAGTTCATGACGTAGTTCATTACAAGCGAAATTGGGTGAAATTAAAATTTCTAAAGGTGGGACCGAAGCCGAGACGGCCGCCTACGTATCCGCCAAGGGAATCAGGTCAAACGTAGTTCCAATGCATATAATGGGCAAAATATATTAAACTAACTATTTTCGGACTCGGCGGGCGAGCGAGGGCACGAGTCCACTTGTCTTGCTCACGAGTCTTCAATGGTTGAGTCTTGATGGATCATCTCTTGCGGCACACAACTAAACAAATGACTTATTCATCGCTTAAACAATCTCCTGTGAGCACCTCTTCTCTCGGCGGTTGGTCGATGATTCAATTTTCTTCCCTTTTTGGGCTGGCGTAATAGTCCCTTCCAGACTGTTTTCTCCATCTTTAGCTATCATGCTCACATGGGCATCTTCATAGCCGGGAATAAGGTTATTGTTTACCCTGAGAGGGGCATCTTTCAGCTGAATGACTCCCTCTTCGATTAACTCCTCTATTTTGTCCTTGAGTGTATAACAATTTGCGATGTCGTGCCCCTCGACACCGGAGTGGTATGCACAATGTTTGGTTTCATCGTGCCCTCGGGATATAGGCCTGGGGGTATTTCTGGGAATTGGCTGGAGTATTCCTGCGGCTTTCAGCTTTTCATACACTTGGGCTATAGGTTCGGCTAAAGGTGTATAGGTTCTGGTTGGCTTTCTTTCAGTATTTATGCGGGGTTTGGGTCCGTTTGGTGTACGGGTTCGTGATTGTGGTGAGTATTTTGGATATGCTTGTTGGGTATGGTAAACAGGATATGGGGTAGCCTTGATCTTGATAGTATGACTGTGGATTTTGAGTGTTTTGGTTATAGTAAGTACGCGGTGGGCTTTGATACACCGGAAGTTGTTCTGGCCTATGCTCCTGAATGACCATGATAGAGGGTGATGCATCCCTTTTCCTCGCGAGGTACCTCCATGGAATCATCGCATTGCTCGCTAGTTGCTTGTAGGTCGAGTTTGTAATTCTGCTGTCTTAATGCCTTCTTCCACGAAGTCGCCCATTCTCACGACTTCTGCAAAACTTCGCCCAATTACACTGATCATCTTTTCATAATACGTCGCGTCTTTTAATGACTGCACAAACAAGGTGGTCATTTCGCTCTCTGCCATTGGAGGTTGGACCTTTGCTGCTTCCGACCGCCACCTCGCGTATTCCCGAAAGTTCGTGGATTTCTTTTCAAGTTTCATAAGATAAAATCTATCCGATGCGATTGTCGGTGTTGAATCAATCTATCCATGAAATCTTGTGCCATGGCATTCCAACCGCCCCATTTTCGAGGTCTTGGCATGTACGATCAGCGCCTCGCGGTTAGACTCGATGAATAATTTCATGATGATTGCTTGATTTTTCCCAACTCCAATCAATTTATCACAATATGACCTTAGATGAGCTCGAGGATTCCCCTTTCCATCGAACATGTCAAATTTGGGCACCTTGTATCCCATAGGTAATTCAACATCGGGGTGCATACATAAGTTTTCATATTCTAAACCTGTCTCCCCCTTGTTCATCTGAATGCTTCTAAATGCCTCTTTCAAACTACGGATTTCTTTTGCCATATTTTCATCAGTTCTGGCTCGAGTCTGCCGCTCCATTTCCTTGTATTGATCTGTCTCTTGAGAGGATGCATGCATAATAAATGGTTGGCTTTCGGTCGGATGTGTTAATCCCCCATATTGTTTGTTAGGACCAGTGATGTGTGTCCTCTGCTCGTATTGGGTGGCCTGGCAATTTGGACTGAGTGGGGAGATATAGGTAGGTGGAGGATAAGATGTGTATGTAATAAACGGATCATTTTGGAGGTCGGTTTGCAAATTGACCGGGTGAGTGACATTTTGGTATGAGTGGTATGTTGCGGTCTTTGCGGGAGTTTTGGGAAGTGGAAGCTCATGGTTTGTGACATGATTGCATTTGTCCCTTGCTGCAGGAGTGGTGCATTCAAACTAATAGACATGTTTGTGATATTTGAGCCTTTCTATTTGCCAGCATGATTTCCATTTCTTTGCAATAGTTTGGCGAGTTTTGATCATTGGTGTTTCTCCTTTCTAACGCCTCTGCATCCTCTGAGGCAGGGACGAGTCCTAAGTTGTTTCGCTCGTGCCTCGAATTGGTCATTTGTTGGATGATTGTGCTTACCACCAACACGAATCAACCTTTTGGGGATATGCTAAGCAAAATAACCTTCTAATAAATGAAGCAAACCAAGTTAGTATAATATGCAAAGAATTGCAGGCAATACATAACAATAAGCAAATTGCAAATCAAGTGCGTGCTCTAACATGTTTGGGACCTCTTTATGCCAGAGGTAAGCCTAAACGTCACTTATGCGAGATTATGACGGATTTGTCCAAGTCGTCCAACTGTAATGCTTTTGTTGGAAATGGCGACCAAATGACGGTGCACTTTTCCCAATTTTGGCATGTCATGATTAGGTTTGGATTTGTCTATCATTGTCACGCTACACATAGTATCTTTGATTGGTCGTTGGGTTGAGAAACCCGTCGACAAGTTTTGGTGTTTTCCTAATTGTGGCGTCGACACCAGGGATCAACCCACCTAAGATAAATGCATGCATGACTTAAAAATAAAGGGTGGTATAGCTCTATCCTAAGTTTCTAAGATTTGGCTTTACTAGACACAAGGTTCCCGAGCGGACTACTCGAGTGAGAAGGCTACGCGGCCACCGGTTGGACCGGATTCTCCGCGTCTATTACCAACTCTCCTAAATTTGGGTTTTGAAGAAAGAATTTTCTTTGATGCACCGCGCACCTCGCATGTAGTGTGTGATTGTGTGAATTTTCCAGAGTGGAAGAAATATGAGCGGAATGTCAATTTAAGGAAAGCGGTAACAAATAGCAGTTTAATACAATATGCAAATATTTATATGTAAAGCAGAATAATTTATGCAAAACAATAAAAGCAAATAAGTGTAAAACATAAAGGAAGCAATTTAAGCAAAATAAAGAAAATAAAGCACAATAAATTAACCTATGTTTGTTGTGGTTAAGAACCTAACATCCCCAGTGGAATCGCCATGCTGTAACGCCCCATTTCAACCGGAGTCGGAAACGGGATTACCGCTACGCATGGTTGGATTCCTGAAATTGTATTTTTAAAGGAGTCGCCACCTAATTATTATAGTGAATTAGGACACTAAGAGAGTAGCATAAAATACTACGAATGATCTCCATTTTAAAGGTCTGCGAAAGCTATGTGAGATTCTAGGTAAGGGTTCTTTATTATCCTAAAGGGAAGGTGTTAGGCACCCTCTAAGATCCGCTAACTTGCGGTTATCCGTTCAAATTTAGGTTTAATAATTATTGTGCTAACAAATGCGTGCTTTTATAAAAATGTTAAATAAAAGACGTTGCGAGTATTTAATAACAAAAGATGCATTTTTGACAACATAAAGAGTTGTAAGACTTGTTTAAAAATACATATATAGGTAAAAAATATTTATTATTATTTGTAAAATACTTATGTTTTGGCAATTGACAGTAAAGAGAAAACAATTTTATTTATAATACCAAGAGACGATTTTTGTGAAAGTTTATTTTTTAGCAAATTAGGTAAAAGTAAAACCTTATTTTTTTATGGTTAATCATACAAATAAAAGGGTGACCAAATTGTTTTGAAAGCTTTAGACATGTATAACGAGCCTAAAATAATCTAGCGTTGGGTTTCCGATTTTAGAACTACCCCTTTTTTAATTGTTAATCTAGGCCTAACTATTCTAAGCATTTCAATAATTATACAAGTACAAATAATTAAATACACCAACATAATAAATAGGCATAATTAAAGAATTAAAAAGCAACGTCGACTAGAATGACGACGATATCATCCGATCTCTATTTGTTTGGAAATCCTGAGGCCGGAGAATGCAAGGAACATATATGTGGGTCTTCATTTGATGAGTCTCATAACGAGACTCTTCGTCGCTCCCGATGCGTTCATGTAAAATAAAAGAAAAGAAAAGAAAAGGATTACAATACAAACAAAACCAACAAATACACATGCAGAGAAAACTGATGCAAGACTTACATATAAACTCGGTATTAATGTGTAGCTTAAATAACCAGGACAGTGGAGTCTAAAGGAGAGGCCCAAATACTTTTATGCACGAATTGATTTTCAAACAAACACATTACATATAACAGTATGAGATAATGCATGGGGGCAATCACTTGCTTTAAAATTTTACAGGGAAACAGATTGGCCCAGACAAAAGACCAATGTCCGAGTATATATATATAAGCCTACATCACGCATAACTTGATCTATGCACACTGATAACAAACAAGATAAATATGGGACCTGGCCCATATTAAGTGCCAGTTAATAATAATAGGGAAAAAATGGAAATAAAACAGGGGCACTGGGCTTTAGGTCCGTCGGATCTTATGAATGAAAACAAATAAAGGCCCACGATGAATGCATATTCCAAGTACAGCAGATCAAAGAGGAACAGGCTGCCGGATATAAACGAATCAAACATCCACATAGGGAGTTAATATACATGATATTCATTGAAGATACAACATTTAATTAACTAAACCTACTTCTAATATTAGATTTTATGCAGTCCAATATGTTAAGGGAAAGAAATGATGAACTACACAAATACCAGAACATAATTAAGAATAGAAAACTCAGAGATTTGACTAAACAAAAAGGAGTTTTAGTATCTTTAGTTTTAAGAACAAAGAGACACAACTGCATGTGCTTATGGGAACATACACTCAAATTTACACATTCACAAATCTTTTCACTGCTTGACCTTCTTGGTGTTACTTAAGCCAAGATACAGGCATGAGACCATGGTTATATTATTAATTAGGCACTGAATATTTCCAACAAACACGGAGAGTCGTAATGCATCCCAAGCTAGATAATTATCATATTAGGAGCCAACAAACATTCAACTTCTACTGAATTAACCACAAGATTTAAAAGACAAGCGCATTTCAATGGTTTTAGTAACCAACATGATCATACGAGGTTAGGATCTGCAGATATATATACAAAGCTCCTTAAACTCTCTTTATTATTCCACACTTATGCATATAGGTTCACAAACATGCTAGCAATTACCTTAATAAACATAAACAAACCTTAGTAATAACTTAATACATATTCAATCAGTCATATAAACACATATCACACCCACTAATATCAAACGCGATCTAAAACTGAAAGGGTGATGAATTTACCTTCTGGTAGCGAACCAGGCGTGTTTCGACTCGTCGATTCCGCCGGAAGAATTGTTTTGTTTTTGTTTATGCGATGAAATGAAAGTTCAAAGATTTTTGTAGCTTTTCGATTCGGACTGGGAGTAAAAGAAACAGAGGTTTTCTTTCTGATTTTCCAATAACCTAAGTAATAAAATTTGGATTTTTGTTCTTGGTCTTCTGAAAAACACAGAAATTCGATCCCTTAAACAAACAAAGAATCTTCGATTTTCTTCTTCTTTTTGTCGAACCTGAAATTCAATCTAAGCTTTTAAAATATCCAAAATTTCCTCTTAAAGCAAAGACTGATTTTTTGGTTCTTGCCCTTACCAAGGAAAAATTCGACCCCTTTACACAACCCGAAAGGGTTGTATTTATAGTTGGGATTTGAGGGTTCCAACAGCCATAATTCGAAATTCAAATTCAAAGAATAGGAATCAAAAGTGACGGGACACAGTGACTAAAAAAAAAGATGGAATGGGGTCTGAAATTTACCTTTTCAGAACGATTTGAAGGTTAAGAGCTGTTGGGACAGGGGTATTGAGATTACTTATTGGATTGACTCTTGAATCGACTCAAAATCGGTATTTTATCCATCAATCAAGAAAGGTCCGATTCAGTGGTCAAAACTCCCTCGTGGTTCAGAAGGTTCAGAGAAAAGGGGAGACGGGACTGGGGTGATTTATCCGGCGGGTAAAGGGGGGATGTGGCGGCGGACTGGTGGTTTCTTGGAGGTAATGGGTCGTTGGTTTCTGGTTTGGTTCGAAGAGGAAGATGCTGGTTTGGTTATGAGATGAGATGAAGAGGGTTGAGTTATTAAAGGGAAGTTGGTAGATCGCGGTATTGAAGTGCGATGTGGGCTGATTTAATTTGGGGTGTTGAAGAAATGGGTTATGGGAATAAGGGAATTAATTTAAAAAGTGGGAATTGGGTAGGAAAATAAGGTTGAGTTAATGTTGAGAGATTAATAGATAATTAGTCCAAATCTCTCAATTAATTAAAAATATGCTTCCTTCAACTTAATTAATTAAAAAATGCACACGCATAAAACACGATACAAAAGATTTAATACATGTATTTAATTTTGAATATAATATTCATAAAAATGATTAATTTAGTAATTGAAGAACATATTAAGAGAAAATCGATCATCAATACTGACGACGAGATATTAAAATTGTTTTGCTTATATTTTAATTATAAAAATGTAATACTCGATATTGTAAAATTATGCGATAATTAATGAAGAATATTAAAACTACTTATTTTCGACGATTTTCAAGACTGAGAAGCATAGTAAAATTAATTGGAGATAAAAGGACGATCTAAATGAAATGTTCAGTAAAGATGAGACAAAATTGGGTGTCAACAGGGGTGATATGACTTCTACGTCTACAACGGTTGTGCCCACCAAAGCAGCAGATCCAGACTTATGGGTCATACTTGATGCCAAGGTTCTCCAGTGAATTTATGTCACTATCTCTTTGAATCTTTTACAAATGATTATGGAACCCAACTCCACAGCTAGGGCGGCGTGGAATTGATTGTGTGACATCTTCTAAGATAACAGTGATTCTCGCATTGTTATCCTTGAGCAGAAATTTTCTCAAGTTGCTATGACGAATTTTCCAAACGTTTCTTCTTATTGCAAACGTCTCAAGGACTTGGAAGACCAACTTCATAATGTGGGTTCTCCTATTTCTAATAGTCGTCTAGTTCTTCAGATAGTTGTCGGTCTATCTGAGGCCTATACAGGGGTTGCTTCGGTTATTCGTCAAAATAACCTCTTGCCAGAGTTCTATCAAGCCCGTTCCATGCTCACTTTAGAAGAAGCGGATTTGGCTAAAAATGCATCGATCAGAGCAAGCCCCGTCGTCATGATGACTGCTTCAAATATTTCCCCTTCCAATCACGCCAACGTGACCTAAAATCACAACAACGGTGGTGGTAAGAAGGGCCGAAATAGGAAAAATAATGGCAAAAATCATGGCGGCAACAACGACGGCAACCGGAAGAGTGACGGTGGCGGGTCAGCCACCACGGCGTCAGCGGCAGTTCGGGCCGCGGTGGACCCACGGACAATGGCGATGGGTCCCGGCAGCGATTTCGGCGCGCGCGAAGCCAGTCGGCGCCGCGACCGCTTCTCTTTCGAGGGCGCTTCGAATCGGGCTCGGGGTTTCATACGGCTTATGGGCGAGCGTGATCCGAATACTTGGGCCTCATCCCCCTCAGGCTCATCACGCAATAGGACCCACACAAACCAATATTGAAGCCGCGATACACACGTTTGGCTTGACTCAATCGGACCCTAATTGGTACATGAACACAGGCGCCACTACCCACATGACATCTGACCAAGGCACTCTCTCATCTTATTCTAATTTGAGCAGTAATCGTGGTATAATTATTGGTAATGACAACTCTATTCCAATTAAGGGTTATGGTAACAAAACTTTGTCCCTTCCTCATCCACCACTTATCTTAAAAAATATCATTCATGCCCCGAAACTAATTAAAAATTTGGTGTATGTCAGTAAATTCACCACTGATAGTTGGATTTCTATTAATTTTGATACATTTGGGTTTTCTGTGAAGGATTTTAAGACGAAAAGTCCTCTCATGAGGTGTGACAGTAGGGGGGTCTTTATCCAATCACACCGAGTTTCAGCATCTCGCGTCAAGCTATGCCATCCATTTTTGCAGCTCTTGCTCCTTCATTGTGACATGCTCATCTAGGTCATTCAGGGCCGTCAATTATATCTGTTTTAGATAAGAATAAGTTTATTTATTGTAAGGGTACACGTAGTACTCCAAATTGTCAATCTTGTTCTTTAGGAAAAATTATTAAGTTACCGTTTGTAGCTTCGAATTCTCATACTTCAATGTCATTTGATATTATTCACAGTGATTTATGGACATCTCCAGTTCTCAGTTTTATGGGTCATCGATATTATGTTTTATTCTTGGATGACTATTCTAATTTTATGAATGTTTCGAATTGCGAAAAAATATCAAGTTTTTTCCATCTTCGTCAAATTTAGAGCTTTTATAAGAACTCAATTCGAACGGGAAATAAAAAACATTCAATATGATAATGACAAAGAATATGACAATGGGGAGTTTAGGGAGTTGTGTGCTAAAAATGAGATAAATTTTCATTTTTCTTGTCCTCATACGTCTTCACAAAATGGGAAAGCTGAATGAAAAATTCATACCATTAACAATATTATCCGCACCTTATTAGTTCATTCTCCCGTCCCTCCATTATTTTGGAACCATGCCCTGTAAATGGCTACAGATCTACTTAATATTCTTCCTCTAAAGGTTTGACATATTCTTCCCCTCTTCAAGTTTTATACAATAATACTCCTTCATATTCTCATCTAAGGGTCTTTGGATGCTTATGTTATCCATTTTTTTCATCCACCACAATCAATAAATTTCAGACACGTACCCGTGTGTGTTTTTGGATTATCCGTCAAATCATCGTAGTTATAAATATTTTGATTTGTCCTCTAAACGAATCATCATTAGTCGTCATGTTCTCTTTGCTGAATCTCAATTTCTATTTTCTAAAGTAGAAAAACCGGGGCCTAGTTAGCCAAAAGGGATTACACGCCTAACTGGACGTGTAAAATTATGCCCCACAATTTATATTAAAACAGTCCATTATTTACCAACATTAAGGGCCATTCTCGGCCAACATACGTTAAATCCAAATCCATTTTCCTTAATTTCTTTTTAATCCAAATCAACTATCAACAATAATATTTCCTTCATTATATAACATGCGACAAGTGTTATTAACAACAAAATGGTCAACAATTTCCAATGACCAATATCAACCAACTCTCGGCCTCAACATCCAAATGTGGTCCAAACCATTTCTAATATTCATTCTTTCTAGCACAAGGTCATCTACATATATCCAGAACATGTCATATCTAATTACATTAAGAGAAATATGATCCTTACCTCAATATAGCCCAAAATAATCCAAGTCTAACGTCGATCCTTAGCATGTTTAGCTCCTTTTCTTTACGTTCCAATCCACAATATACAACCCTTAGAAGTTCATAACCAACTTCTCTTCAAGTTCTATCACAAAAGTCCAAGAACACCTTAGGTTTTCAAGGTGCGACTAACGGAACAACATAGTATTTCCGGGGTTTAAGGGATTTTTTATGCTTAGTATACCACTAGGGATATTTGATTTAAATATGGGGATTTATCACCAAGTATTGAAGAATTTTTTGTCTTCCAAAAGACCCCTTGGCCGAGAGCCATCATGGAGAGGGCAATATTTTTGCCTTGTGAAATATGGCTAAGTGTAGATGAAGTCTTGCACCCTCTATATGGATATATATAGCAACCAAGGGTTGAGATCAATCCAATTGTAGGGTCAAGATGGTGGACAAGTGTGGGTGGGACCCACAAATCCACTTGTCTTCAAAATATCTCAAGACAAGTCAAAGTCAAAGGAGAGAGGTGACAAGTGTCACCCTCTTATTGGTCCAAAAATATTTCATCCCCCAAAAACGTCCATATAATATCGAAAAATATTGTGGGCCCCACAAAACCGTAAAATTTTCCCGTGGGCCCCACGTGACGAAATCCTAACTTAAAAATCCATAATTCTTATATATTCCAAAAGTCTCAAATACCAAATTTGAGAATCAAATTCCCATTAATAAACCTTTTTCTTCACAAATTCCCGAGAATTTTCCTTAAGAAAAAGTAATTCTTCTTTCTTTTCAAAATTCAAATCTCAATTTCGTACGCACGTTCTCATCTCATTGCCTTGAAAATACGGGGTGTAACATCCTTCTCCCCTTAGAAACATTCGTCCTGAATGATCATACTAGGTTCATGCTAAACAAATCTTGGTATAGTTTCCTTAAACTATACTCAACGAAACCAATTATGCCACATATAGCCCCAATATATCACACATGCATATACATCAATCAAAGCCAAACGAGGGATCGAATCTAAAGTGTTTATCACCACTATTAACTCCCATCCATGGCCTAAAAGGATTTCCTTATGTATCTTCATTACTCATAACTATAATCACTTCGATTCTTTTAACACTTGTTCGCTCCTTTTCTTACATATCGTACTCTTCTCGTACTTCCAAACTTATTCTAGTACACGTACATAATTTTAAACACTACTTCTGTTTTCAAATCCTTGGAGTTACTATATCCAAACTGGGTCATTATACTTAGATTCAATTTTCGTTAAGGCCTTTCTCAGCCCTCACGACCCGGTTCTGGTGGAACGCGTCCACGAACTAGTACAACGATTAACTAGACTTGGGCCTTGCACCCTCGTGACCCTATCACATAGCGGGACCACCTCCAACTGACCCTACTCCATTTCAGGCTACGGGTTGACCCGTAATCAGCCCTCAACTCGACCCGTTGTCGCACTTAACTCTCATTCTTGGTCTGAAATAAATCTTACTGCCCGAGAAGGCCTTGTACATCTAAGGTCTCAGTGGTCATCAATATTCTAAAGTTCACCATTATTCTATGTCCCAAGCCTACATTATCAGTCCCCACATACAGAAAATATAGCTTCTTAATATCTCATAATCATGTTGTCTTACTCACAACAACTCTAATTACTCCATACCATTATTATTCACATAATCACTTAAGCGTACAACACAGCTTAATCTAACGACATGGTATGTAATCAAATCAATTGCACCTGATCCTTTAAGAGTCTAACACAATCTTAGAGAGTTCATTATCTCATGACTATTCCAAATCAGTACATATATTAAGCCTAGGTGTGGATTCAACAAACTGTTTCACACCTTCCAAGTATTACTAAGGCTTAACCAACTCCTGGTAATTCATAATCACTTTAGAAACACACATGGCTCTAAATAAATACGCTCGTACATATATTCATCATCATTATACCATCTATACAATAATTTTACCAATCTGGATATGCAATCCATATAATCCTTTCTGGACCACTGTTGTCTTTCTCATAGCTGCAACCACAATAATACGTTAGGGAGAGACTACCCTAACAACACAGCTATATCGTACGATCTCAGAGTGAGAAGAAATGAAACCAATCCTAAATGTACTATAGCCTCCTGTTTATAGATGTGGTGCACAACATGCCGATAAACAAGACTCTATTATACACGATCTGTAGACATTCCGAGGACTAACTGCTCTGATACCACTCTGTCACGCCCCGAACCCCGGGCCCGCTATTGGTGCCCTTCCTGGGCACCCTTCTATTCATACAACACAATAAACCGCGGAAGATAAATAACACTCATTTTTTTTCTTAAACAAAGGCAAAGTCGATAAGGCTGCCATAATATAAGTCACCCGAAAGGTCTACACTGTTCAGCAATGTAAATACGACTCTAGCCAGTCCAGCCCACATATGAATACAGACCTCTAAGATTTTGGACAAATACTATGACGGGACAAGGCCCCGCAGTACCTCTGAATAAACCTAGCCATAATGACCAACTCCGGAACATTGGAGCTATCCCATAAAGCTGAACAAGGATCCTAAGCTCGCGGATCCACAACTGAGTACCTAGACCTGCAGACATGAACGCAGCCCCCCGAAGGGTGTCAGTACAACAAGTATCAAATATGGAACGGAAATAAAGTACAGTATTAAAATCATAGGTGTACACAAGAATGACAGGGGCAAGTATGAAAATCAAATACCAGATCCTACCATGTCATATAACAATCAGAGCCAATTGTACCTTGTATCACTGTACTACTGTTACCACTTTCACATATGAAAGTCATGTCAAAATCAGGGACACCTGCCCTCAGCATATAATATCACATAAGCATGCTCGTGCAATACAACATCACTGTCAGCACGTAACAAGTATAATATACAACCATTATCAGATAAGCATGCCCGTGGAATTCCAACATCACTGTCGGCATGTAACAAGTATAATAATCAAATACCAGTACACTGTGCCTTTTTAAAAGTAGAGTAATAAGAGTAAACGTTACATGCTTTAAATTAGGAAGCTTATGATCAATCTAGGGTCACCCGTCCGTAGTATCATTATGCAATCCTACTCCTGAGACTATTTCACCCGCAAGGGTCTTGTGGACCCGCATAGGACAATTTGCGCCGCATAAGACTATTTCACCCGCACAGGACTATTTCACACGCTTAGGCCCTACGGACCTGCAATGAGCATATACGCAATACTCGCATCGTGGTGAGCAAATCCACGGATATGTATAATGTCTTGGGGTTTTACCCCACAATTATACTTATAACACTAGCACTAATGGATATCATGAACAACATATTCAAGTTAAGTAATCTTTAACTCTCATTAGACAAAATGAATGCACCATCTTTTTAAACACCAAGGCAATAACATGTCTTCCTTTTAAAACAAACAAGACAATACCATGCATTCCTTTCTAAAATAACCAAGACAATACCATGCCTTCCTTTCTAAAATAACCAAGACAATACCATGCCTTCCTTTCTAAAATAACCAAGACAATACCATGTCTTCCTTTCTAAAATAACCAAGACAATACCATGCCTTCTTTTCTAAAACGAACAAGACACTAACAAGTCTTTCATTTTATAACACCAAGGCACTATCACACCTTGCATCACTAAGGATTAAAGTCCATTACAACAATAGTACGTCCGCCATACATTCACTTTATAAACTAAATTTCCATTTAGAAAAGCCAAGTACTACATGTATCACTAGGAAGTAGGATCCAATACATGTATCATTTTGAAACCATCGTTTAGAAAATCAAGACACTTATCATACCAAGTATCTTTCTAAGACATGGTTTTGGCAAATCAAGGCACTAGACATTACGTATTACTTTAAAACATCTTTGAAAATCAAATTGTCGCGTATCATGTACTATATTAAGGACTTAATCATGGACATTCTCACATGATTTCCTTTCAACATTTTTAAACCCTCTCTTGACTTTCCACAAACCTTGTTATAACAAACTTCCCATAAAGCCGTTATAACACTTTCATTTCTAGAATACTAAAACACTACCACATCTTTCCTTTTAATACAACCACGACACTATCATGTCATGTAAGGGATTTGAACCCAAAGTACTATGTACGTCTATTCTTTATAAAAGAATCGTTTCATGCAATATTTAGGGAGTTGAACCCCAAAAGCACTTTCACTATTAAAACCAAGTTACTTACCCTTTTATACTCAAGTAACTTCTACTTTCAACATTAAGGCAATTATTCCTTTAACTCAAGTAACTCATTCTTTTCAAATAACGTTACTCCTATCTTTTAAAATCAAGTCATGCAGTCTCTTTAAGCCAAGTAATCTATACTTGTTAAAATAATTCTAGTCTCATGACTTTCAAATAACTCTAGTCTCATAACTTCCAAATAAATCAAGTCTCTTAACTTTAGAAATCAAGTCTCATAACTTGAAAAATAAAGTCTCAAACTTTCCAAATAAATCAAGTCTCTTAACTTAAGAAATCAAGTCTCATAACTTGAAAAATAAAGTCTCATAATCTTTAAAGAAATCAAGTCTCATAATTTTAAATCTACTTCAAGTAACTTATACAATTCAAACCAAGTCACTCATACTTTCATAATCAAGACTCATATACTTTCAAAATCAAATTTACTTACTTCAATAAATCAAGTCACATAGACTCACCAAAATCAAGTCACATAGACTTTCCAAATAATCATGTCAAAAGAAGGAAGAAGTTCACATACCCCGTTGATGACTAACACATACGACAAGTAGCAATACGCTCCAATGTACTTCAACTTCATTGGCTATTCCACCCTCCAAGTAGAATATGCTACACGTAGTACTTCAACCTATAATGATGATATCGCTTCTATCAATATCATACTTTCTAGTATAAGACTTATACCAAATAATGACCCTCTAATTCTACGAAAATTTGGGCAACACTTCCTTTGTTTCAACGTACTTTTCCACCTTTTCCAAGGCCGTATTCATCAACCAACAAGCCACATTTAAGGCGCAACTAACAGTTAGCCAAAGAGGATTACACGCCTAACTGGACGTATAAAATTCTGCCCCACAATCTATATTAAAACAGTCCATTATTTACCAACATTAAGGGCCATTCTCGGCCAACATACTTTAAATCCAAATCCATTTTCCTTATTTTCTTTTTAATCCAAATCAAGTTCCAACATGCTATATAAGTTATATTAACTATCAACAACAATATTTCCTTCATTATATAACATGCGACAAGTGTTATTAACAACAAAATGGTCAACAATTTCCAATGGCCAATATCAACCAACTCTCGGCCTCAACATCCAAATGTGGTCCAAACCATTTCTAATATTCATTCTTTCTAGTACAAGGTCATCTACATCTATCCACAACATGTAATATCTAATTACATTAAGGGAAAGATGATCCTTACCTCAATATAGCCCAAAATAATCCAAGTCTAACGTTGATCCTTAGCATGTTTAGCTCATTTTCTTTACGTTCCAATCCACAATATACAACCCTTAGAAGTCCATAACCAACTTCTATTCAAGTTCCAACACAAAAGTCCAAGAACACCTTAGGTTTTCAAGGTGCGACTAACGGAACAACACAATATTTCCGGGGTTTAAGGGGTTGTTTATACTTAGTATACCAGTAGGGATCTTTGGTTTAAATATGAGGATTTATCAACAAGTATGAAGAATTTGTAGTCTTCCAAAAGACCCCTTGGCCGAGAGCCATCATGGAGAGGGCAATATTTTTGTCCTGTGAAATATGGCTAAGTGTAAATGAAGTCTTGCACCCTCTATGTGGATATATAGAGAACAACCAAGGGTTGAGATCAATCCAAGTGTAGGGTCAAGATGGTGGACAAGTGTGGGTGGGACCCACAAGTCCATTTGTCTTCAAAATATCTCAAGACAAGTCAGAGTCAAAGTCAAAGGGGAGAGGTGACACGTGTCACCCTCCTATTGGCCCAAAAATATTTCATCCCCCAAAAACGTCCATATTGGCCAAAATATCGAAAAATATCGTGGGCCCCACAAAACAGTAAAATTTTCCCGTGGGCCCCACGTGACCAAATCCGAACTTAAAAATCCATAATTCTTATATATTCCAAAAGTCTCAAATACCAAAATTGAGAATCAAATTCGTATTAATAAACCTTTTTCTTCACAAATTCCCGAGAATTTTCCTTAAGAAAAAGTAATTCTTCTTTCTTTTCAAAATTCAAATCTCAATTTCGTACGCAGTTCTCATCTCATTGTCTTGGAAATACGGGGTGTAACATCCTTCCCCCCAAAGAAACATTCGTTTCGAATGTTCATACTAGGTTCATGCTAAACAAATCTTGGTATAGTTTCCTTAAACTATACTCAACGAAACCAATTATGTCATATATAGCCCCAATATATCAGACATGCATATACATCAATCAAAGCCAAACGAGGAATTGAATCTAAAGTGTATATCACCACGATTAACTCCCATCCATGGCCTAAAAGAATTTTCCTTCTGTATCTTCATTACTCATAGCTATAATCACTTCAATTCTTTTAACACTTGTTCGCTCCTTTTCTTACTTGTCGTACTCTTCTCGTACTTCCAAACTTATTCTAGTACACGAACATAATTTCACACACTGCTTCTGTTTTCAAATCCTTGGAGTTACTATATCTAAACTGGGTCATTATACTTAGATTCAATTTCCGTTAAGGCCCTTCTCAGCCCTCACGACCCGGTTCTGGTGGAACGCGTCCACGAACTCGTACAACGATTAACTAGACTTGGGCCTTGCACCCTCGTGACCCTATCACATAGCGGGACCACCTCCAACCGACCTACCCATTTCAGCTACGTGTTGACCCGTAATCGACCCTCAACTCGACGTTGTCGACTTCACTCTCATTCTTGGTCTGAAATAAATCTTACTGCCCGAGAAGGTCTTGTACATCTAAGGTCTCAGTGGTCATCAATATTCTAAAGTTCACCATTATTCTATGTCCCAAGCTTACATTATCAATCCCCACATACGGGAAATGTAGCTTCTTAATATTTCATAATCATGTTGTCTTACTCACAACAACTCTAATTACTCCATACCATTATTATTCACATAATCACTTGCCGCATAACAAAGCTTAATCTAACGACATGGTATGTTATCAAATCAATTGCACCTGATCCTTTAAGAGTCTAACACAATCTTAGACAGTTCATTATCTCCTGACTATTCCAAATCAGTACATATATAAAGCCTAGGTGTGGATTCAACAAACTGTTTCACACCTTCCAAGTATTACTAAGGCTTAACCAACTCCTGGTAAATCACTTTAGACACATACATGCAAATAAATACGCTCGTACAGATATACATCATCATTATACCATCTATACGATAATTTTACCAACCTGGATACGCAATCCATATAATCTTTTCTGGGCCACTGTTGTCTTTCTCATAGCTGCAACCACAATAATACGTTAGGGAGAGACTACCCTAACAACATATCTCTATCGCACGATCTCAGAGTGAGAAGAAAGGAAACCAATCCTAAATGTATTATAGCCTCATGTTTATAGATGTGGTACACAACACACCGATAAACAAGACTCTACTATACACGGTCTATAGATATTCCGAGGACTAACTGCTCTGATACCACTCTGTCACGCCCCGAACCCCGGGCCCGCGACTGGTGCCCTACCTCGGCACCCTTCTATTCATACAACACAATAAACCGCGGAAGATAAATAACACTTTTTTTTTTCTTAAACAAAGGTAAAGCCGATAAGGCTACCATAATATAAGTAACCCGAAAGGGTCTACACTGTTCAACAATGTAAATACGACTCTAGCCAGTCCAACCCACATATGAATACATACCTCTAAGATTTTGGACAAATACTATGTTGGGACAAGGTCCCGCCATACCTCCGAATATACCTAGCCATAATGACCAGCTTCGTAACATTGGAGCTATCCCATAAAGCTGAACAAGGATCCTAAGCTCGCGGATCCACAACTGAGTACCTAGACCTGCGGACATGAACGCAGCCCGAAGAAGTCGATAACAGTACCAAGTATGGAACGGAAATAAAGTACAGTATTAAAATCACAGTTGTACACAAGAATGACAGGCAAGTATGAAAATCAAATACCGGATCCTACCGTGTCATATAACAATCGAGCAATCAGACTGTATCATCAGACCATCAGAATAATCGCACTCACTTTCACATATGAAAGACATGTCAAAATCAGGGACACCTGCCCTCAACATATAATATCGCATAAGCATGCTCGTGGAATACAACATCACTGTCAGCATGTAACAAGTATAATATACAACCATCATCAGATAAGCATGCCCGTGGAATTCCAACATCACTGTCGGCATGTAACAAGTATAATAATCAAATACCAGTACACTGTGCCTTTTTAAAAGTAGAGTAATAAGAGTAAACGTTACATGCTTTAAATTAGGAAGCTTATGATCAATCTAGGGCCATCCGCCCGTAGTATCATTATGCAATCCTACTCCTGGGACTATTTCACCCACAAGGGTCTTATGCACCCGCACAGGACAATTTTCCCCGCATAGGACTATTTCACCCGCTTAGGCCCTACGGACCCGCAATGAGCATATACGCAATGCTCGCATCGTGGAGAGCAAATCCACGGATATGTATAATGTCTTGGGGTTTTACCCCGTAATTATACTTATAACACTAGCACTAATGGTTATCATGAATAACATATGCAAGTTAAGTAATCTTTAACTCTCATTAGACAAAATGAATGCACCATCTTTTTAAACAACCAAGACAATACCATGCTTTCCTTTTAAAACAAACAAGACAATATCATACATTCCTTTCTAAAATAACCAAGACAATACCATGCCTTCCTTTCTAAAATAACCAAGACAATACCATGCCTTCCTTTCTAAAATAACTAAGACAATACCATGCCTTCTTTTCTAAAACAAACAAGACACTAACAAGTCTTTCATTTTATAACACCAAGGCACTATCACACCTTGCATCACTAAGGATTAAAGTCTATTACAACAATTGTACGTCCGCTGTACATTCACTTCATAAACTAAATTTTCATTTAGAAAAGCCAAGTACTACATGTATCACTAGGAAGTAGGATCCAATACATGTATCATTTTGAAACCATCATTTAGAAAATCAAGACACCTATCATACCAAGTATCTTTCTAAGACATGGTTTTGGCAAATCAAGGCATTAGACATCACATATTACTTTAAAACATCTTTGAAAATCAAAGTGTCGTGTATCATGTACTATATTAAGGACATAATCATGGACATTCTCACATGATTTCCTTTCAACATTTTTAAACCCTCTCTTGACTTTCCACAAACCTTGTTATAACAAACTTCCCATAAAACCGTTATAACACTTTCATTTCTAGAAAACTAAAGCACTACCACAGCTTTCCTTTAATACAACCACGACACTATCATGTCATGTAAGGGGTTTGAACCCAAAGTACTATGTACGTCTATTCTTTATAAAAGAATCGTTTCATGCAATATTTAGGGAGTTGAACCCCAAAAGCACTTTCACTATTAAAACCAAGTTACTTACCCTTTTAAACTCAAGTAACTTCTACTTTCAACATTAAGGAAATTATTCTTTTAACTCAAGTAACTCATTCTTTTCAAATAACGTTACTCCTATCTTTTAAAATCAAGTCATGCAGTCTCTTTAAGCCAAGTAATCTATACTTGTTAAAATAATTCTAGTCTCATGACTTTCAAATAACTCTAGTCTCATAACTTCCAAATAAATCAAGTCTCTTAACTTTAGAAATCAAGTCTCATAACTTGAAAAATAAAGTCTCAAACTTTCCAAATAAATCAAGTCTCTTAACTTTAGAAATTAAGTCCCATAACTTGAAAAATAAAGTCTCATAATCTTTAAAGAAATAAAGTCTCATAACTTTAAATCTACTTCAAGTAACTTATACAATTCAAACCAAGTCACTCATACTTTCATAACCAAGACTCATATACTTTCAAAATCAAATTTACTTACTTCAATAAATCAAGTCACATAGACTCACCAAAATCAAGTCACATAGACTTTTCAAATAATCATGTCAAAAGAAGGAAGAAGTTCACATACCTCGTTGACGACTAACTCATACGACAAGTAGCAATACGCTCCAATGTACTTCAACTTCATTGGCTATTCCACCCTCCAAGTAGAATATGCTACACGTAGTACTTCAACCTATAATGTTGATAGCGCTTCTATCAATATCATACTTTCTAGTATAAGACTTATACCAAATAATGGTCCTCTAATTCTACGGAAATTTGGGCAGCACTTCCTTTGTTTCTACGTACTTTTTCACATTTTCCAAGACCCGTATTCATCAACCAACACGCCACATTTAAGGCGCAACCAACAATTAGCCAAATGGGATTACACGCCTAACTGGACGTGTAAAATTCTTCCCCACAATCTATATTAAAACAGTCCATTATTTACCAACATTAAGGGCCATTCTCGGCCAACATACTTTAAATCCAAATCCATTTTCCTTAACTCCTTTTTAATCCAAATCAAGTTCCAACATGCTATATAATTTATATTAACTATCAACAACAATATTTCCTTCATTATATAACATGCGACAAGTGTTATTAACAACAAAATGGTCAGCAATTTCCAAAAGTCCACTTGTCTTCAAAATATCTCAAGACAAGCCAAAGTCAAAGTCAAAGTCAAAGTCAAAGTCAAAGGGGAGAGGTTACACGTGTCACACTTCTATTGGTCCAAAAATATTTCATCCCCCAAAAACGTCAATATTGGCCAAAATATCGAAAAATATTGTGGTCCTCATAAAACCGTAAAATTTTTCCGTGGGCCCCACGTGATCAAATCCGAACTTAAAAATTCATAATTCTTATATATTCTAAAAATCTCAAATACTAAATTTGAGAATAAAATTCCCATTAATAAACCTTTTTCTTCAAAAATTCCCGAGAATTTTCCTTAAGAAAAAGTAATTTTTTTTTCTTTCCAAAATTCAAATCTCAATTTCGTACGCACGTTCTCATCTCATTGCATTGGAAATACGGGGTGTAACATCCTTCCCCTCTTAGAAACATTCGTCCCGAATGTTCATACTAGGTTCATGCTAAACAAATCTTGGTATAGTTTCCTTAAACTATACTCAACGAAACCAATTATGCCACATATAGCCCCAATATATCACACATGCATATACATCAATCAAAGCCAAACTAGGGATCGAATCTAGAATGTATATCACCACTATTAACTCACATCCAAGGCCTAAAAGGATTTTCCTTCCGTATCTTCATTACTCATAACTATAATCACTTCAATTCTTTTAACACTTGTTCGCTCCTTTTCTTACTTGTCGTACTCTTCTCGTACTTTCAAAGTTACTCTAGTACACGTACATAATTTCAAACACTGTTTCTGTTTTCAAATCCTTGGAGTTGCTATATTCAAACTGGGTCATTATACTTAGATTCAATTTCCGTTAAGGCCCTTCTCAGCCCTCACGACCCGGTTCTGGTGGAACGCGTCCACGAACTCGTACAACGATTAACTAGACTTGGGCCTTGCACCCTCGTGACCCTATCACATAGCGGGACCACCTCCAACTGACCCTACTCCATTTCGTGCTGAGTTGACCGTGTCAGCCCTCAACTCGACCCGTTGTCGCACTTCACTCTCATTCTTGGTCTGAAATAAATCTTACTGCCCGAGAAGGTCTTGTACATCTAAGGTCTCAGTGGTCATCAATATTCTAAAGTTCACCATTATTCTATGTCCCAAGCTTACATTATCAATCCCCACATACGGGAAATGTAGCTTCTTAATATTTCATAATCATGTTGTCTTACTCACAACAACTCTAATTACTCCATACCATTATTATTCACATAATCACTTAAGCGTACAACAAAGCTTAATCTAACGACATGGTATGTTATCAAATCAATTGCACCTGATCCTTTAAGAGTCTAACACAATCTTAGACAGTTCATTATCTCCTGACTATTCCAAATCAGTACATATATAAAGCCTAGGTGTGGATTCAACAAACTGTTTCACACCTTACAAGTATTACTAAGGCTTAACCAACTCCTGGTAATTTATAATCACTTTAGACACACACATGACTCCAAATAAATATGCTCGTACAGATATACATCATTATTATACCATCTATACGATAATTTTACCAACCTGGATACGCAATCCATATAATCCTTTATGGGCCACTGTTGTTATTCTCCTAGCTGCAACCACAATAATACGTTAGGGAGAGACTACCCTAACAACACAGCTCTATCACACGATCTCAGAGTGAGAAGAAAGGAAACCAATCCTAAATATACTATAGCCTCCTATTTATAGATCAGGTGCACAACACACCGATAAACAAGACTCTACTATACACGGTCTGTAGATATTTCGAGGACTAACTGCTCTGATAACACTATGTCACACCCCGAACCCCGGGACCACGACTGGTGCCCTACCTGGGCACCCTTCTATTCAGCAGATTCTGGGGGAGGCGCACAGTGCTAGTTACTCTATTCATGCGGGGTCGACTAAGATGTACCATGACCTCAGGTGTATATATTAGTGGGACGGCCTGAAGAGGGACGTTGCGAAGTTTGTGGCATAGTGTCCGAATTATCATCAAGTCAAGGTGGAGCACCAGAAGCCTGGTGGGTTGTTGCAGATGATAGAGATTCCGACATGGAAATGGGAGGTGATCAATATGGACTTTATTACGGGGTTACCTCACACTCAGAGGAAGCATGATTCCATCTGGGTTATTGTCGACAGGCTGACAAAATCAACCCATTTTCTTCCAGTCAGGACGACTTTTTCGGTCGAGGATTATGCTAGATTATGTATCTGAGAGATTGTGAGACTGCACGGAGTTCCTATATCGATAATTTCAGACAGAGGAGCCCAGTTCACGGCTAACTTCTGGAGGTCTTTCCAAGGGGGATTAGGGACACAGGTGAGTCTCAGTACTTCGTTTCATCCTCAGACCGACGGACAGGCCGAGCGTACTATCTAGACGCTTGAGGATATGCTACGGGTCTGTGTTATTGATTTCAGGGGTAGCTGGGAGGATCATTTACCTCTTGTGGAGTTTGCATATAACAACAGCTACCATTCTAGTATCCAGATGATGCCTTATGAGGCTTTATACGGGAGGAAGTGCAGGTCACCGATAGGCTGGTTTGAGGTGGGAGAAGTTCAGTTAGTCGGGCCAGACTTGATTCAGCAGGCAGTGGATAAGGTGAAGCTTATCCAGGAGCGGTTATTGTCATTTCGAGTCGATGTGGTCGACGCAGATCATCGGCGTCGACACTTGGAGTTTGAGGTGGATGATTGGGTCTTCCTGAAAGTATCACCCATGAAGGGAGTAATGAGGTTTGGAAAGAAAGGGAAACTTAGCCCAAGGTACATTGGGCCTTATCAGATTGTCCGTAGGGTAGACAAAGTTGCATATGAGTTGGATCTGCCGTCCGATCTGGAGGCAGTAAACCCAGTTTTTCATGTGTTCATGCATGGTTGTATCGGAGATTCATCTAGAGTGCACTGATTTGTGATGTCCAGTGACAGAGGGGTTATCGTATGAGAGAACCCCATACGATACTCGATCGTCGAAGTTAGCGATCATGACAAAGGATGTGGCTTCCGTCAAGGTCTTATGGCGGAACGAGAACAGGGAAGAAATGACATAGGAAGCAGAAGAGGACATGATGAAGAAGTATCCTCACTTGTTCCCTACACCTCCAGGTAACCCACATTCCTGCTTGTTAGTTTTTAATTTGGCATATATGTTTAAGTATTGTTGTGGCCATGTGGAGCGTCTTTATTTGCAAGAATAATAGTTAAGAGGGTCTATGTCGATATTGTGAGTTGCGTAAGCCTAGAAAGAACATTCGGGACGAATGTTTCTAAGGGGGGGGGGGAGAATTTTACACCCTGTAGTTCAGGTCATGCTTTTGAGAACTTACGAAAGGAAGTGAGACTTAAATTTTAGAATGATGGGTCGACTGAATGTTTCGGACGGGTTGTTAGTCAACTTTGGGACAGTTTTCGTCCAGTGGCATTAAGAGTTCCTAGGTGTTTCAAAGGCCTAGTATGTAGTTCGTTGAGTCTAGTTCCCAACGCAACAAACCGTTCGTCGATAGGACATCAGAGTAGAAAGTTATGAAAGTTGCAAGTTCGGCTACTGTTGAGCTAAGCAAATTTTCGGGTCGCAGTACGCGCGCCGGACACACTGAAAATCCTCTGAAGTTGCAGCGCCGCGGCGCCGGAAAGCAGGGCCGCGGCGCCGGAAGTTCCGAAAGTTCGCAGAGGTTTCAGCGCCGCGGCGCCGAGGCGGAGTTTTTGCGGAAAACTGAGGAAAAATCAGATATTTTCTTTTAAAAAGGCCATGGGAGGGTGACAAGTGTCCCCATCTGATTTTTTTGCATGTCCTATTTATTGAAGACTTGGTCATTCTTGAAAGCACATTCTTATCTCTAAAAATCTCTCCCTTCTCTCTAAAATTAAAAGCTCTCCCTTCTCTCTAGAAATTCAAGAAGAAACCAAGGCCTAGAGGAAAATTTCAGAAAAGTGGCAAGAAGGAAACTAGTTGGCAAGCTTGTAGGGGTTTTGTGAAGGTGATTGTGGAAAGAAGACAAGTGAAAGTTGTTGGATTAATTTGGGTAAGCTCTAAGGTAACAATCTCTTCTTTATTCTTGAGTAAATTGTGTTGCATGTGAGGAAGAAAAGACTTGTAGTGGGCAATATTGCTTTTAAGAATATTGCATGTAAGAATAACGATTTGGATTTGAAAGGATTAGATAAGAATGATATGTGAGCATGTTGTAGCCAAGATACTACCTTAACTTTATTGAATTAGTTAATATGTATTGTGGGGCAGAATTTTACACGCCCAAGATTAGGCGTGTAATCCCCTTTGTATTGTTGGATTATTGGGCCTTAAGTGGCGTTTGGATATTGAATTCGAGCCTTGGAATGGTGGAAAAGTACGTAGAAATAAAGGAAGTGCTGTCCAATTTTCCATAGAATAAGGAACTTTATGCTAGAATATTCGACGAAGAAGTTTAGATGTTAATAGAAGTATTTGATTATTATAGGTTGATACTCTACGCGCGACATATTCGACTTGGTAAGTGGATTTAGCCGAGGAGGTATGTGATTCTTTCTATCCTCTTGAGCATGATATTTGTAAAATATATAGTACGGTAGACGTACGTGTTTCACTAAATTTGGTCGCACCTTGAGGTCTTTTGACTTGAGTCCTAAATGTTAAGAATCTTGAAATACTTCAAAAAGAATTATGAATCATTATTTTAAAAGGAAATTAATACTTGGGTTTAAAAGAATAAGTTCTTTTGGTTTTCCAAACAAATGTGGATGTTTTGAGTTATTACAAAGTTTAAGTGTTATACTAGCTTTATGGGAAGTTAGTCATAACGACTTAAGAAAGATAAAAGAAGGGTTTACTTACTCGTTTTATAGTAGCCTTGTAATGATTTTTGAATGTGTGGTAAGTTGGCTTGATAAGTAAATATGTTGTGATACTACGGGTGTTAGTGTCTTGAGATTTGTTGTGGTAAGGGGGTTTCTCTTATTGTGCTTATGTTGTTTACGATGAGCCGGTTGTGCTTGTGTTATCTCACTTACCCCCTGACTTGTTAAGTTACCGCGGGTTCGCTACCGTCTGAGGAGTACCATGCGGGTCCATGTGACCTATCACGGACTACGGTAGTCGGGAATCACTCGGGTGTGTTCTGGCGTCACGAGGAATACCTCATGCGGTCCAGTGGCCATGCGGTGCGGAGTCGAGAAAATGCGCGGGTTAGCTATCCCGTCGCGAGTATCTCATGCGGGCCCAGGTGGCCTATGCGGACTACGGAAGTCCAGGATTAGGCTCGCGTAATGATACCATGGGCGAATGGCCCTGCTTCGATCATTAGCGGCCTAGGAAAGACCGGTTACGATACACCTAATTGTTCTTGCTTATGTTGTGGCACCATGTGCGGTTAATTGGCTTTTCATACATATCTGTGGATTTTGGTTTGGAAATGTTATGATTTCATTACAGTATTTTCAGTTTCACATACTTGGTACCTGTTGTATTGACCTCCTTCGGGGGGCTGCGTTCATGCCGCAGGTCGAGGGACATCGGTTGTTGATCCTCGCTCTTAGGATCACCGTTCTGCTTTTGGGAAGCCTCGTTTCTCCGGAGGCTTATCTTTTGGTATGTTTCCCTGTCATTGTAGATTCAGGTACATTCAGGGGTATGACGGGGCCCTGTCCCGTCATAGTTGTTACAACTCTTAGAAGTGCGTAGTCGATTGTAATTGGGTTTCGTAAGGGATATGCTATTCGATTTTGTTATATTTATGTTTCTGAAAGGTAACCATTTTAGGTTAGCTCGCTTTATTTTATATGGTTTCTTGTTATGAGTTTACTTATTTGGTTTTCTCGATGTTGTATCACAAGGTGCGGGTAACGCGATCGCGAGTCAGGTCGGGTCGTGACAAAAGTGGTATCAGAACAGTTAATCCTCGGAAAGGGTCTACAGGCCGTATCTAGTAGAGTCTTGATTATCGGTGTGTTGTACACCACATCTATAATCAGGAGGCTACAGGATATTTAGGATTGGTTTCTGATGCGCGAAAAAATGCACACACTTTAACACAAGTGCACGTTATCGTGACAAGTAATATAGTCCTGGTAAGACCGAATATCGTCCACAATGATTAGAGTTCAAGTACCAACTATCTATCTTTTGGTATCTATTTGGTAAATTGATATTTGATTTTGTTGTTTATAACTAAGAATTATAAAGACTAATTTATCTAATGAGTTTACTTCAGTTGTGATGGGAATAGGGCTTCCATGTCTCATCAACTATCCGCTTATGTTATTTATTAATGCAACGAATTATGGTCTTCTCTGAGCTAGCGGGTTTATGAAATCGTTTTATATTCCCGTTAAGGATATATAAACACTCAACCCCAGTATTGCACCTTACCTACCTTTCGGTGATAAGGATAACTCTATAGGAGGATTAAGAACAAAAACCTAGTTAACCGTCACGCACCATGCGTAAAATTAGGGTTGTTAAGCCTCTCATTAACGCTACATAAATAATTGAGGTATTTTCATCCCCAATCCAAGAATGTCTACCCAAATTACATCATAATCACAACCTCCTCCTTTCGAAGTTTGATTAGAAATCATATAAGGATAATTAGTTGTCAATTAATTACCAAGCATTCAAAGCAATTATTGGATAAATCTCTCAAAGAAGAATAATAACCATAAACATGCATTAATTCATAACATAAGTTTCTAGTGAATCAACATGGAAAGCCCTATAAGAGAATTAGTTCCTAGCCATTGACATGACAAGAACTAATTCAAAGTTCATCATACAAAAACTGAAATAAAAGAAAAGAAAAGGAAAAGAAAGTACTAAATTATGGTCTCCAATCTCCAAGCAAGAAAACCTTGTGTTGTGCAAGAAGGGGAACCCTTAAAATCTGCCTAGGGTTCTCCTTTTATAGGCTGAAAACCGCCTCTCTTTTCCTTCAGGCCTGGCCCAGAATTCCAGTCGATGTTGGAGGTGCTTCTAGACCATGTTCTAAAATCGTTCCAATCCCCATCTCCTCCTTCAACATCATCTGTTTCCAATTGCGCGTTCTGGTTTACTGTGTCACAGGCACATATTGTCCCCTCACAAAGCATCTATTTTCCACCTTCTCCGGAAGATTAGCATAAAATTCACGCACCATCACTGTGTTTATTGGTGCTATCTTTCCCGGTTTTACAAATCTTTTCCACCCCCTCATCTCAATCATCGCCCGAATGAGCTCATAAACATCTCCCTCTTCCAGCGAATCTCTTTGATAGTCCATTCCCCTTTCAGGGATTAAGGGCCTTGTATTGAGTTTATGGTATCTATCTTGAGCACTTCGGCTGACAAACCTAGTCTCATCATATTGCGGGGATGATGTAGATGCGGAGGCTCTTCTCTTTCTGGCCGACATGTTAGATAACTTTTTGCAGCTTATCCTTCGTATCCACAACACTACCCAACACTATCACCCTCAAAAACTTCAATTTATGCACAACTCCCACACCTCCAAACTCCAACTCCCGTACTACACAATACCCAACCCTCTTTGTATACTCTTCCTCACTTTTTTACAACCAATTTTTTGACACCCAAACTACTTGAACAATACAACACTCTTCCAACTACTACCTCCTTTGACTACTGAAATCTTTCAAGAAAAGATGAAGATTACCTTTTTATGGTGTTCTTCAAGGTGTTCTTTCTTCTAATGGTGATTTGAGGCAATGGGATGGAGTTTTGTTGGTTGAGATGGCTAAGGGTTTTAGGGATTTAAGAGTTTTGGTTGTGGTTGGGTTTGATTTGTGGAGGATTTGTGGGTAAATTGTGGATTTTCGTGGGTTTTGTGGAGAAGGGGGGTTAGGTTTTGGTTTTGAAATTGGGGAAAATCTGATTTCTGGGCGTTTTATCACTTTCTGGGTTTCCGCCGTGCTGGCCTTGCATTTAGCGCCCATTGCTGATGTTCTATCTTGCCGGGAATTTCTGCGCATACATTGCAGCGCGGCTAGACTTGGCAATTTTTCTGGATTTTTGGCGCCGCAGGGCGCTTAAACTTCAGCGCCTTTCTGCTCTTTTGGCGCCGCGGCCCTGCTCCTGGGCGCCGCGGCGCTTACCCGTTTCTCTGGAAATTCCTGTTGTTCTTCAGTTTTTCGCCCTTCAATTTATTGGCCTATACCTGTCAATCACAACATAAACACTACCTCCGTGAGATCGTTCTTAATAAAGTAAACTACTATATTAAAGTAAAATAAATCAAAATACCTTGGGTTGCCTCCCAAGTAGCGCTGTCTTTAACGTCTTTTAGCGGGACGCAAGTTCCTTAACTCAATAAAATGTGGGGTGGATTAACCCCACAACTAATCCATTTTCTCCACATTTTTCGTTTTCTTTTTCTTCCTCTCCTCTTAGCATTATCGTTAAGGGAAAGTTCAGGAACACATACCTGTTTTTGTGGAGGTTCGGCAATCCCTACCTGCTTTCGTGGGCTCATCTCCCTTGGTTTGACTTGTACGGGCTCACATGGAGGTTTGATGGTGCTGATTGCAAAGCACCTGCTCATGGTTGGTGGCTCAATGATGTGTTTAAAAACTTTAAACACCATTTCTTCCTTCTCCACCCTCAGTGTCAGCTCTCCTCTTTCTACATCGATCAAGGCTCTCCCTGTCGCTAGGAATGGTCTCCCCAATATGATAGGGATTTCTGCATCCTCTTCCATGTCAAGAATGAGGAAGTCGCGGGAAAAAGAATTTTCCTACTTTAACAATCACGTCCTCAATCTTCCCTCTTGGATGAACCATCGCATCTGTCGGCCACGGTGCGGGCTCACCGTGGTTGGTTTGCCTCACCCAACTCCAACCGTTTAAATCTTGATAAAGGCGTCGATTTATACTTGCCACTAAATCGCCTGAGCCACTGTTGCATGTCACCCTGCCAACTGTGCAAGGTAGTGTAAAGCTCCCTGAGTCTTTTAGTTTAGGGGGAAACTTCTTCTGTAAGATAGCACTGCACTCCTCCGTTAGTGCTACCATCTCGTACTCTGCCAGTTTCTTCTTCTTCCCTAAGATATCCTTCATGAATTTGAAATAGGAGGGCATCTGCTTCAACGCTTCTATAAAAGGTATGTTGATATGCAGCTTTCTGAATATCTCCAAAAATTTAGAGAATTGTTTATCAACTGCCTTCCGCTGCAATCTCTGTGGGAATGGGATCTTCTCTGTGTACTCCTTCTCTGGAGTTTTCTCTACTACTGGGTGAGATTCAACCACCTTCTCTTTTTCTATCTCTGTCCTTTTCTCAACTCTTGAGGTGGTATTTGCTCCAATTGTTGCCAACTTCTCAGTATCTTGTCTGACATTGCTCCCTCGAATTCACCTCTGTGTTGCTTGGCAGTGTACCATGTGGCCTGCTGTTTGCTTTCTTTGCTAGCTGACCCACTTGTGTTTTCAAGTTCCTGAACGAGGATCTAGCTTCTGTCACGAACTTGGTCTGGGCGTTGCTGAGTGCCAACAAAGCTGCTCTCAGCTCGTCTGGCTTTTCTGGCTAAATAGGTGCATTGAACTGTTGAGAAGGTGGGGCCTGAGTAAAGGACTGCTGATTTTGGTTCTGCTGGTTTTGGTACTGGCCCCTATATTGATTCTGCTGCCCCTGGTCTCCTCTCCATGAAAAATTTGGGTGATTCCTCCACCCTGGATTATATGTGTTGGAGTATGGATTGTTTTGTGGCCTCTGATAGTTACCCACGGCCTGACACTCTGCCTGCTCGATTGACATATTATTGGGGTCAGCTGAAGGACACCTATCGAATGTATGTGGGCCTCCACAGATTTCACAGCTCTTGGGCATCTGCACTGCATTCACTGATACTGTATGTTGCTGCAACTGTTTCGTCAACAAGGCCACTTGGGCATTCAAGGCAGCAATGACATCTATTTCGTGGACTCCCACTATTCTCCTACCACTCATTGATCTCTCTTCTGTGACATGGTTGTTGGTGGCCATATCTTCTAATAATTCGTGAGCGTCGTGGGTTGTTTTCCTCATGAATGTCCCATCTGCTGCTGCATCTATAATGGTTATGGTTGTTCCGATGAGCCTGTTATAGAAGATGTGGACCAAGTTCCACAACTCAATGCAATGGTGTGGGCATTTTCTCTGCAAATCTTTGAACCTTTCCCACACTTCGTACAATGACTCTCCATCTGCTTGGTAGAAGTTATTCAGCTCCCCTCTCAATTTCGCTGCTTTGCACGGGGGAAAAAATTTGGCTAGAAATTTTTGTGTCAGCTCTTGCCATGTAAAAATCGAATCAGCTGGCAGGGAATTTAACCATACTTTTGCTCTATCCCTGAGTGAGAAGGGAAAGAGCCTCAATCTGACAGCGTCATCGATGCGTCGTTATATCGAAAGTTGCACATAGCTCAAGAAATTAGCTATGTGCGTATATGATCCTCGATGGCGGTCCTCCAAATTGCATGTTCTGCGCACCGTGCTCGAATCGCGGTTTATCTCAAAGTTGTTTGCTCTGTGCGGGGAGCCTAATACATGTCGTGCTCGCTCACCTCGGTAGCACGTAGTCTCCCAAGCTTCTTTCTGCCTGGACTTGAACTCTTTCCTCGACATCCACAGGTACTTGCCGAGGCATTCCTGAGTTAGGTTGATTTTCACCTAACCCTTCTCACATCATATTGTTGTTTTGAACACCGTCCATCTCTATCAAGGTTGCAATCCGCTGATTCTTTCTGTTCTGTTTACAAGTTTTCTCAATCTCTGGATTGAAGGGAACAAGAGTGTCTGCCCCTCTTCTCCTTCGCATAAACTGATTTCCTGAAATAGATCAAAAGCGAATGTATCACGGCACACTGAATTTTTACCAAAAAATAACACAAAAAACGTAAAAATAAAAAAAATTAAAAACCAAATTAGAAATTAAAAATAGATAAAATTGGTATTGAACTATGCCTAATCCCCGACAACGGCGCCAAAAACTTGATGCGCGAAAAGATGCACACACTTTAACGCAAGTGCACGTTATCGTGACAAGTAATATAGTCTTGGTAAGACCGAATATCGTCCACAAGGATTAGTGTTCAAGTACCAATTATCTATCTTTTAGTATCTATTTGGTAACCAATATTTGATTTTGTTGTTTATAACTAACAATTATAAATACTATTTTAACTAATGTGTTTACTTCAGTAGTGATGGAAATAGGGCTTCCACGTCTCCTAAACTATCCGCTTATGTTACTTATTAATGCAATGAATTATGGTTCTTCTTCTCTCGGAGCTAGCAGGTTTACGAAATTGTTTTATACTCCCGTTAAGGCTATATAAACACTCAACCCCAGTATTGCTCCTTTCTACCTTTCGGTGATAAGGATGACTCTATAGGAGGATTAAGACCAAAAACCTAGTTAACCGTCACGCGCCATGCGTAAAATTAGGTGTTTTAAGCCTCTCATTAACGCTACATAAGTAATTGAGGTATTTTCATCCCCAATCCAAAATATGTCTACCCAACTTACAGCATATTCACAACCTCCTCCTTTCGAAGTTTTATTAGAAATCATATAAGTAATGATAATTAGTGATCAATTAATTACCAAGCATTCAAAGCAATTATTGGATAAATCTCAACAAGAAGAAGAATTATCATAAACATGCATCAATTCATAACATAAGTTTCTAGTGATTTAACATGGAAAGCCCTATAAAAGAATTAGTTCCTAGCCATTGACATGTGAGAACTAATTCAAGGTTCATCATAAAAAGCGAAATAAAGGAAAGAAAAGAAAAGAAAATTACTAAATTAAGGTCTCAATCTTCAATCCAAGAATCCTTGTGTTGTGCAAGAAAGGAACCCTTAAAAGCGCCTAGGGTTCTCCTTTTATAGGCTAAAACCGCCTCTAACTTTTCCCGTGCTGGCCGTAAATTCGTCATTAAACTCGATTTTCCGCTGTGCGCGGCCTAAGTCTGCGATACCGGATGATTTGGCGCGCGCCACGCTCTCTGGCATGCAGGCGGCGCTGCAACTTGCGTCTTACGGATATTGGCGCCGCGACCGCACTGTTGGCGTGGCGCGCTGGCCCGTGTTTCTGCCTCGTTCGCCACTTTCTCTGCTTTTAAGCTCTGGAACCTCCACTTTTGCCCTCTTTTAGCTCATTTTCCGCCATTGGGCCATTTTAACCACTTTGACTCAAATAAAGAAAATCTATCCTAATACGACACTTATTTGTACAAAAAGGGACAAAAGGCTAACTAAAAATGACTCAAAAAGTGTATATAAAATACACCGATCACTCAGCCGGTTCAGAGCGTGATGCGCGAAAAGATGCACACACTTAAACGCAAGTGCACGTTATCGTGACAAGTAATATAGTCTTAGCAAGACCGAATATCGTCCACAAGGATTAGGGTTCAAGTACCAAATATCTATCTTTTGGTATCTATTTGGTAAATTGATATTTGATTTTGTGGTTTATAACTACGAATTATAAAGGCTAATTTAACTAATGAGTTTACTTCAGTTGTGATGAGAATAGGGCTTCCACGTTTCCTCACTATCCGCTTATGTTACTTATTAATGCAATAACTTATAGTGTCTTTCTTTTGGAAAGCGGGTTCACTAAATCGTTTTATACTCCGTTAGGTTATATAAACACTCAACCCCAGTATTGCTCCTTTCTACCTTTCGGTGATAAGGATGACTCTATAGGAGGATTAAGACTAAGAACCTAGTTAACCGTCACACACAATGCGTAAAATTAGGGTTGTTAAGCCTCTCGTTAACGCTACATAAATAATTGAGGTATTTTCATCCCCAATCCAAGAATGTCTACCCAACTTACAGCATATTCACAATCCCCTCCTTTCTGGTCGATTAGAAATCATATAGTGATAAGTAGTGGTCAATGAACTACCAAGCATTCAATTTAATTATTGGATAGATCTCAACAAGAAGAAGAATAACCATAAGCGTCGTTAAATCATAACATAAGTTTCTAGAGATTTAACATGGAAAGCCTATAGAGGAATTAGTTCTAGCCATTGACATGACAAGAACTAATTCCATGTTCTTCATAAAGCGAAATAAAAACAAGAAAAGGAAAGGAAATTTACTAAACTATGGTCTCCAATCTCAGCAAGAAAGCCTTGTGTTGTGCGAAGGGAACCCTTAAAAACTGCCTAGGGTTCTCCTTTTATAGGCTCCTAACCGCCTCAACTTTTCCCTGCAGGCTTGGCCCAAAATCCGTCTGAAAACCTTATTTTTCCGCGTCGGCGCCGCAGCTCTGCAGACAGGCGCCGCGGCGCCGGAAATTCTGCAATCCTTCGGGTGATTTGGCGTCGCGGCCCTGATCTCTGCATGCGTGGCGCGCGGCCACTGCAACTCAGAGCCTCTCGGATGTTTAGCGCGCGACTCGCACTGCGACATGAGCCGCGTACTGGTCTGGGTTTTTGCCTCGTTCGCCACTTTCTCTGTTTTTAGCTCTGGAACCTCCTCTTTTGCCCTCTTTTAGCTCATTTTCCGCCATTTGGCCATTTTAACCACTTCGACTCAAAAGAAAGAAAAACTATCCTAATACGACACTTATTTGTACAAAAAGGGACAAAAGATTAACTAAAAATGACTCAAAAAGTGTATATAAAATACACCGATCAGAGCGCTCCTCCACCGTCTTCCGGACGTTCAGGGTATTCGGGAGCAGGTCAGGGCTTCAGGCTTCCAGGGAAGCAGGGATGCTACTCGATCGAGACCACCCCCCTCTCGGTGTGGCTGATGTGGTAGATCCCATTTCGGGAGTTGTGATAATACTGTGGGCCATGCTACACTTGTGGCGATGGTCATATTTCGGGGATGTCAGGCGAGCGGCGAGATGGTAGGGTTCGACTCTGGTCGTTCCGGGTCTTCATCTCCTACGATTACTCGCCCCGGAGGGCAAGGTGCTCATGGGCCAGCAGGTCGCGGAAGAGGTCGTGGCAAGGGTCCCAGTTCCAGTGGTCCTCAGAACCGCATTTATGCTATGTCCAGCCGTCAGGACCAGGAGCCGTCACCAGATATCGTCACATGTACATTATTGGTTTCATGTTGTGATGTATATGCTTTGATAGATCCAGGTTCTACCTTGTCCTATATATATCCTCATATTGCTGGTAGAATAGGGATAGAGCCCGAGTCTATAAAACCTTTTGAGATGGCTACGCCAGTAGGCGATTCGGTGGTGGCTGAGCGGGTATATAAGGCTTGCCCTGTGACTATATACAGTCATCAGACTCTAGCCGACTTGATAGAGTTGGATATGACGGACTTCGATGTGATTATGGGCATGGATTGGCTAGCATCCTGCTATGCCAATGTTATACCTCGTGGTTCAGGCCGTGCGTATGGGGCCATGCGGAAGGAGTTAGGACTCGAGATCAGAAAAACTTGTCGAGGCCTCGTGTGCGCCGGGCGAGCGCGCGGCGTAGCGGAATTCATGGCGCGGAAATCGAACATGGCGCCTAAAGTTCCGAGTCGCGAGTTGCGGCGCATGCCGGGATCTGAACATGGCCGCGAAATTTTGGGCGGAAAAACTTAGAAAGTCTGATTTTTATTTTAAAAGAGGCCATGGGAGGGTGACAAGTGTCCCCATCGATTTTCTCACATGCATTATATTGACCAAGACTTGGTCATTTCTTTCAACTTTTCATCTTTACACTCCATCTCTCTCTAAGTTAAAAGCTCATCCTTCTCTCTAAATTCCCAAGAGGAATTCTAGCCTAAGGAAAAATCAAAAGTGTAATAGGAAGGAAAGGTTATTACAAGCTTGTGAAGACTATTGTGGTGGTGTTCTTGGAGAAAAGGCTAGCAAGGCGTTGGAATAAGTTTGGCTAAAACTTAAGGTAACATTTCTTCTCTTGTAGTTGGTTTTGGGTGTTGCGTGTTTAATAGGAAGAACTTGTAGTTGGAAAATGCACTTAGAGTAGTTGCGTGTAAGAAATGGGGTTGATTATGAAAGAATTGGTTAGGGGATATTATGAGCATGTTGTTGCCTAAATACTACATTAGACTTGTTGGGTTAGTTGTTGTAACTTGTGGGGCTGAATTTTACACACCAAAGTTTAGGTGTGTAATCCCCTTGGTGTTGGTTGGTTGTTGAGCCTTAAACATGGCATTTGAGCGTTACAAATCGACCTTGGAAAAGGTGGCAAAGTATGTAGAAACAAAGGAAACGCTGCCCAATTTTCCGTAGGAAATTGGTGACTTTAACTTGGAAAAATTATGCATTATAACTAGAGCTTGATAAACGTATTATGGTCATTTTAGGTTGACATACTACGTGCGGTAAAGTGGACTTAGCTTGTGGATTGACCGAAGAGGTATGTGGAGCTTTCCTATCTCTTGAGCATGATTAGTTGTACCTATGTAGTACGGTGAGCGTCAAGATTTGGAAATCTTCGTTTGATATAAGTATTTGATACTTGCTTCGTTAAAAGAAAAGTAGAAAAATCCCTTGGACTTAAGGGAATGTGTTTTACTATTGTTTAACTCTAGTATAACGGCTTTATGGGGAGTTGGTTATATTAGTTTGTGAAAGTTTAATGGAGAAAGGTTTTGATGATTTGAACTTGTGAAAGGAAAATGGTTTTAAGGCATGAAGTGCCTAAGGTTTTACAAGAAATGAAGTCACTTAATTTAGAAGCTTGAGATAGTTTTAAAAGGAAATGTGACTTGTTTTGAAAAGAAATCGTAACTTGATACTATGGTGATTAGTATCTTGGATTTTTTGTATAAAAAGAGTTATTTCTTAAAAGGTTAAGTACATGATACTTGGGTTAAATTCCTGGATTTTTACTAAAAGACATGATCGTGCCTTAGGTATACTAAAATGAGAGAATGTATTAATACTATTAATAAGAAGTTAGGTGATTCTTAACTTGCTTGAGTTATGATAGGCCGGTAGTGCTTATGTTGTGATGTGATAGGCCGGTAGTGCTTATGTTATGTTTTATTAGCGGATGAGCTATGTTTTATATGTTTATATTGTTATGGGTAAAACCGGGTTATTATTTATGCCATGGATTTGCTACCCGTGATGCGAGTCTGGCGCTTGTACTACGCGGATCTGGACCATAGGATCCGTGCGGGTGAAATAGTCCCGTGCGAGTGCAGCGATGGTACTCATGCGGATCCACGGGATCCATGCGGGTGAAATAGTCCCGTGCGGGTGAAATAGTCCTATGACGAGGCGGATGACCTCATGCGGGTCCACGGGACCTATGCGGGTGAAATAGTCCCGAGTAGGATTGCTTAATGATACTACGCAGGCGAGGTACCTGTTTTGATCGTGAGCCTCCTATTTTATGCTATAAAACTTACATTTGTTACTCTCATTGTTAGTAAGGCACGGTCTGAGTAAAGCGATTTTTAAATCTATAACTCCGGCTTATATTTTTGACTTATGATATTATTCTGATATTTTCGATTTCGCATATTTGGTACATGTTGTCTTGACCTCGCCCGAAGTGCGTTCATCTGCAGTCGAGGTTCATAACTGTCGATCCGCTCTTAGGATCACGGTCCGGTTCTCGGAAGGCTCCATTTCTCGGAGGCCTCGTCTTTTGGTACGATTCCACGAGGTTGTAGACTTTTGTACATTCGGGGTATGGCGGGGCCTGTCGTCATAGTGTTATACTTTCTTAGAGGCTTGTAGTCTGTCATGAATTGGGGTGTAATGATGTATCATTCGTTTAATTATATTTAGAGGTAGCTTTGGGTTGCTTTGTTTTATATTCTAGATGGTTGTTTATCTTGAGTGTACATTCATTGGTTTTCTCGATGTTGTGTCACTAGGGTGCGGGTTAAGGCAGGTCACGGTCGGGTTGGGTCGTGACCCAATGTGGATTGTAGAGAGAGATTGATGCAGTTCAGTTCTGGGAGCCAGGTTGCTCGAGTGGAAGGGGAATACTGCGTCGCCGAAGGGTAGGCTTATTTCTTACCTCAAGGATAGGAAGATGATGCAGAAGGGGTATATCTACCATATGGTTCGGGTATTAGATCACGAGGCGAATGCGGACTTTCGATCGATTCAGGTTGTCGAGAGAGTTTCGGACGTATTCCCGCACGATCTCGGGTATCCTCCCGAAAGGAGATTGAGTTTTGCATTGATATGTCGTCAGACACTCGGCCGATATCTATTCCACCATACAAGATGGCACCTGCTGAGTTGAGGGAGTTGAAGGACCAGCTGAAAGATTTGCTGGAAAAAGGCTTTATCAGGCCTAGTGTTTCTCCCTGGGGAGGCGCGGTTTTATTTGTAAGGAGAAGGATGGGGCCAGCTGCGTAAGTGTGTTGATTCTGAGCGGTGAATAAGGTAACTATCAGAAGCAGATACCCCTCCCGTGATTGATGATTTGTTTGACCGATTGCGAGTGCGAGTGTTTCTCAAGATAGACTGCGATGCAGTTATCATCAGTGCGAGTTAGAGCGAGATATCCCAAAGATCGCATTCGGGACCGGTATGGGAACTATGAGTTCAGGGTGATGTCTTTCGGGTTGACCAACGCCCCAGCAGTATTCATGGATTTGATGAACCGGGTGTTCAAGTCATTCCTGGATATGTTCGTTATAGTATTCATTGATGATATCTTGGTTTATTCGCGCACAGAGCAGGAACATACAGACCACTTGAGGGCGGTATTGGGAGTCCTCTGAGACCGGCAGTTGTATGCCAAGTTCTCGAAATGCGAGTTTTGGTTGGCTTCAGTGGCTTTCTTAGGGCATGTTATCGGTAGATGGTATTGGGTTGTCTGACAAAGATTGAGGCGATTAAGACTTGGCCTAGACCAGCTACACCAACGGAGTGCGTAGCTTTGGGCACTTGCGGGTTATTATCGGAGATTTGTGGAAGTTTGCTTCCATTTGATTACCTTTGACTAGGTGACTCGTAGCGGTATGTTAGGTGGGCGGATGCTTGTGAGAGAGTTTCGATTCTTGAATGAGAAATTGGCAGCCGCGATTCTTACTCTTAGGAGGTTTAGGCGGATATATAGTTTATTGTGATGCGTCGAGTGTCGGGCTTGGAGTGCGTCGCGATGCGGCCGCGACAAAGTTATAACTACGCGTCTCGGCGGCTCGGGAAGCATGAGAAGAACTATCACACATGACTTAGAGTTGGCGTGATGATTCATGCCTTGAAGATCTGGAGACATTATTTGTATGGGGTTCATGTGGATATTTACACAGACCACAAGAGCCTCCAGTATATCTTCAGCCAGAGGGAGCTAAACTTACGGCAGAGACGGTGGTTAGAGCTACTTAAGGACTATGATGTCGATATCCTATACCACCCAGGGAAGGCCAATGTAGTTGCAGATGCCGCAGTCGCGGTCGATGAGTAGTGCACGGGTGTGCCGCCAGAGAAGAGGGGTATGGTCCGCGAGTTACATCAGCTAGCGAGCCTTGGGGTCTGATTGGTTGGTTCTGATAGTAGTGGGGTTCGGGTTCGAGAGGTTTCCGAGTCTTCCATCGTCGAAGAGGTGAAGAGGCGGCAGTATGAGGATCCGATTATGGTACGGTATCGAGATACGACTCTTCGGGAAGAGAAGGGTCTATTTGAGGTAGCGCCTGATGGGGTGCTAAGATTTGAGGGCAGGTTATGTGTTCCCGATGTAGCAGGACTTCGTCGGTGCAGAGGCGCACAGTGCTAGTTACTATATTCATCTGGGGTCGACTAAGATGTACCATGACCTCAGGTGTATATATTGGTGGGACGGCCTGAAGAGGGACGTTGCGAAGTTTGTGGCACAGTGTCCGAATTGTCAGCAAGTCAAGGTGGAGCACCAGAAGCCTGGTGGGTTATTGCAGATGATAGAGATTCCGACATGGAAGTGGGAGGTGATCAATATGGACTTTATTACGGGGTTACCTCACACTCAGAGAAAGCATGATTCCATCTGGGTTATTGTCGACGGTGTGAAATCAGCCCATTTTATTTCGATCGGGGCGACTTTTTCTACGAGGATTATGCTAGATTATATATCAGAGATTGTGAGATCGCTGCAGTTCTATATCGATCATTTCAGATAGGGGAGCCCAGTTCACGGCTAACTTCTGGAGGTCTTTCCAGGGATTAGGGACACAGGTGAGTCTCAAGATCGCGTTTCATCCTCGGGCCAAGCCAGACGGGCGGCGTACTATCAGACGGCGAGGATATGCATCGGCTGTGTTATTGATTTGGGGTAGTGGGAGGATCATTTACCTCTTGTGGAGTTTGCATATAACAACGGCTACCATTCTAGTATCGGATGGTGCCTTATAAGGCTTTATACGGGAGAAGTGCAGTCGCGATAGGCTGGTTTGAGGTGGGAGAAGTTCGATTAGTCGGGCGGACTTGATTCAGTGACGATGGATAAGGTGAAGCTTATCCGGAGGCGGTTATTGTCGGCTCGAGTCGGCCAGTCGTATCACGGATCATCGGCGTCGACACTTGGAGTTTGAGGTGGATGATTGGGTCTTCCTGAAAGTATCACCCATGAAGGGAGTAATGAGGTTTGGAAAGATAGGGAAACTTAGCCCAAGGTACATTGGGCCTTATCAGATTGTCCGTAGGGTAGAAAAAGTTGCCTATGAGTTGGATCTGTCGTCCGATCTGGAGGCAGTACACCCAGTTTTTCATGTGTCTATGTTGCGGAAGTGTATCGGAGATCCATCTAGAGTGCACCTGATTTGTGGTGTCCAGGTGACAGAGGGGTTATTGTATGAGGAGAACCCCATAGCGATACTCGATCTTCAGGTTAGGCGACTGCGGACAAAGGATGTGGCTTCCGTCAAGGTCTTATGGTGGAACGAGAACAGGGAAGAAATGACATGGGAAGCAGAAGAGGACATGATAAAGAAGTATCCTCACTTGTTCCCTACACCTCCAGGTAACCCACATTCCTGCTTGTTAGTTTTTAGTTTGGCATATATGTTTAAGTATTGGTGTGGCCATGTGGAGCGTCTTTATTTGCAAGAAGAATAGTTAAGAGGGTCTATGTCGATATTGTGAGTTGTGTAAGCCTAGAAAGAACATTCGAGACGAATGTTTCTAAAGGGGGGGAGAATGTTACACCCCGTAGTTCAGGTCATGCTTTTGAGAACTTAGGAAAGGAAGTGAGACTTAAATTTTAGAATGATGGGTCGACGGAATGTTTCGGACGGGTTGTTAGTCAACTTTGGGACAGTTTTCGTCCAGTGGAATTAAGAGTTCCTAGGTGTTTCAAAGACCTAGTATGTAGTTCGTTGAGTCTACTTCCCAACACAACAAATCGTTCGTCGATAGGACATCGGAGTAGAAAGTTATGAAAGTTGCAAGTTTAGTGCGCTGTTGAGCGGAAGCAAATTTTCGAGGGCCGTGCGCGGACACTGAAAATCCTCTGAGATTCTGTGTGCGGCACCGGAGAGCCGGAAGTTACGAAAGTTCGCAGAGGTTTCAGCGCCGAGGCGGAGTTTTTGCGGAAAACTGAGGAAAAATCAAATATTTTCTTTTAAAAATGCCATGGGAGGGTGACAAGTGTCCCCCCCCCCCCCCCCCCATCTGATTTTTTGCATGTCCTATTTATTGAAGACTTGGTCATTCTTGAAAGCACCTTCTTCTCTCTAAAAATATCTCCCTTCTCTCTAAAATTAAAAGTTCTCCCTTCTCTCTAGAAATTCAAGAAGAAACCAAGGCCTAGAGGAAAAATTCAGAAAAGTGGCAAGAAGGAAACTTGTTGGCAAGCTTGTAGGGGTTTTGTGAAGGTGATTGTGGAAAGAAGACAAGTGAAAGTTGTTGGATTAATTTGGGTAAGCTCTAAGGTAACAATCTCTTCTTTATTCTTGAGTAAATTGTGTTGCATGTGAGGAAGAAAAGACTTGTAGTGGGCAATATTGCTTTTAAGAATATTGCATGTAAGAATAACGATTTGGATTTGAAAGGATTAGATAAGGATGATATGTGAGCATGTTGTAGCCAAGATACTACCTTAACTTTATTGAATTAGTTAATATGTATTGTGGGGCAGAATTTTACACGCCCAAGATTAGGCGTGTAATCCCCTTTGTATTGTTGGATTATTGGGCCTTAAGTGGCGTTTGGATATTGAATTCGAGCCTTGGAAAGGTGGAAAAGTACGTAGAAACAAAGGAAGTGCTGTCCAATTTTCCATAGAATAAGGAACTTTATGCTAGAATATTCGACGAAGAAGTTTAGACGTTAATAGAAGTATTTGATTATTATAGGTTGATACTCTACGCGCGGCATATTCGACATGGCAAGTGAATTTAGCCGAGGAGGTATGTGATTCTTCCTATCCTCTTGAGCATGATATTTGTAAAATATATAGTACGGTAGACGTACGTGTTTCACTAAATTTGGTCGCACCTTGAGGTCTTTTGACTTGAGTCCTAAATGTTAAGAATCTTGAAATACTTCAAAAAGAATTATGAATCATTATTTTAAAAGGAAATTAATACTTGGGTTTAAAAGAATAAGTTCTTTTGGTTTTCAAACAAATGTGGATGTTTTGAGTTATTACAAAGTTTAAAGTGTTATACTAGCTTTATGGGAAGTTAGTCATAACGACTTAAGAAAGATAAAAAGAAGGGTTTACTTACTCGCTTTATAGTAGCCTTGTAATGATTTTTGAATGTGTGGTAAGTTGGCTTGATAAGTAAATATGTTGTGATACTATGGGTGTTAGTGTCTTGAGATTTGTTGTGGTAAGGGGGTTTCTCTTATTGTGCTTATGTTGTTTACGATGAGTCGGTTGTGCTTGTGTTATCTCACTTACCCCCCTGACTTGTTAAGTTATCGCGGGTTAGCTACCCCCGATGCGAGGAGTACCTCATGCGGGTCCATGTGACCTATCACGAACTCTGATGATCCAGAATCACTCGGGTGTGTTCTGGCCGTCACGAGAATACCTCATGCGGTCCAGTGGCCACGCGGACTGCGAGTCGAGAAAATGTCGCGGGTTAGCTACCCCGTCGAGAGTACCTCATGCGGGCCCAGTGGCCTATGCGGACTACGAAGTCGAGGATTAGGCTCGCGTAATGATACCATGGCGAATGGCCTGCCCGATCATTAGCGGCCTAGGAAAGACCGGTTACGATACACCTAATTTTTCTTGCTTATGTTATGGCACCATGTGCGGTTAATTGGCTTTTCATACATATCTATGGATTTTGGTTTGGAAATGTTATGATTTCATTACAGTATTTTCAGTTTTACATACTTGGTACCTGTTATCGACCTCGCCCGAGGCTGCATTCATGCCGCATGTCGAGGGACATCGGTTGTTGATCCTCGCTCTTAGGATCACCGTTCTGCTTTTGGGAAGCCTCGTTTCTCCGGAGGCTTATCTTTTGGTATGTTTCCCTGTCATTGTAGATTCAGGTACATTCAGGGGTATGACGGGGCCCTGTCCCGTCATAGTTGTTACAACTCTTAGAAGTGCAGTAGTCGATTGTAATTGGGTTTCGTAAGGGATGTAACTGTTCAGTTTTTGTTATATTTATGTTTACAGAAAGGTAACCATTTTGGGTTAGCCTGCTTCATATTTTATATGGTTTCTTGTTATGAGTTTACTTCCGCTGGTTTTCTCTGATGTTGTATCACAAGGGTGCCCGGGGTAAGGCACCAGTCGCGGGTCCGAGGTCGGGTCGTGACAAAATCTACTTCAAGTAACTTATACAATTCAAACCAAGTCACTCATACTTTCATAATCAAGACTCATATACTTTCAAAATCAAATTTACTTACTTCAATAAATCAAGTCACATAGACTCACCAAAATCAAGTCATATAGACTTTTCAAATAATCATGTCAAAAGAAGGAAGAAGTTCACATACCTCGTTGACGACTAACTCATACGACAAGTAGCAATACGCTCCAATGTACTTCAACTTCATTGGTTATTCCACCCTCCAAGTAGAATATGCTACACGTAGTACTTCAACCTATAATGATGATAGCGCTTCTATCAATATCATACTTTCTAGTATAAGACTTATACCAAATAATGGCCCTCTAATTCTACAGAAATTTGGGCAGCACTTCCTTTGTTTCTACGTACTTTTCCACCTTTTTCAAGGCCCGTATTCATCAACCAACAAGCCACATTTAAGCATGACCAACGATTAGCCAAAGGGATTACACTTAATCGGCGTGTAAAATTCTTCCTCACAATCTATATTAAAACAGTCCATTATTTACCAACATTAAGGGTCATTCTCGGCCAACATACTTTAAATCCAAATCCATTTTCCTTAATTCCTTTTTAATCCAAATCAAGTTCCAACATGCTATATAAGTTATATTAACTATCAACAACAATATTTCCTTCATTATATAACATGCGACAAGTGTTATTACAACAAAATGGTCAACAATTTCCAATGGCCAATATCAACCAACTCTCGGCCTCAACATCCAAATGTGGTCCAAACCATTTCTAATATTCATTCTTTCTAGCACAAGGTCATCTACATATATCCACAACATGTAATATCTAATTACATTAAGAGAAAGATGATCCTTACCTCAATATAGCCCAAAATAATCCAAGTCTAACGTCGATCCTTAGCATGTTTAGCTCCTTTTCTTTACGTTCCAATCCACAATATACAACCCTTAGAAGTTAATAACCAACTTCTCTTCAAGTTCCAACACAAAAGTCCAAGAACACCTTAGATTTTCAAGGTGCGACTAACGGAACAACATAGTATTTCCGGGATTTAAGGGGTTGTTTATGCTTAGTATACCAGTAGGGATCTTTGGTTTGGATATGGGGATTTATCAACAAGTATTGAAGATTTTTTTGTCTTCCAAAAGACCCTTGGCCGAGAGACATCATGGAGAGGGCAATATTTTTGCCTTGTGAAATATGGCTAAGTGTAGATGAAGTCTTGCACCCTCTATGTGGATATATATATAGCAACCAAGGATTGAGATCAATCCAAATGTAGGGTCAAGATGGTGGACAAGTGTGGGTTGGACCCACAAGTCCACTTGTCTTCAAAATATCTCAAGACAAGTCAAAGTCAAAGGGGAGAGGTGACACGTGTCACCCTCCTAGTGGTCCAAAAATATTTCATCCCCCAAAAACGTCCATATTGGTCAAAATATCGAAAAATATTGTGGGCCTCACAAAATCGTAAAATTTTCCCGTGGGCCCCAAGTGACCAAATCCGAACTTAAAAATCCATAATTCCTATATATTCCAAAAGTCTCAAATACCAAATTTGAGAAGCAAATTCCCATTAATAAACATTTTTCTTCACAAATTCCCGAGAATTTTCCTTAAGAAAAAGTAATTCTTCTTTCTTTCCAAAATTCAAATCTCAATTTCGTACGCATGTTCTCATCTCATTGCCTTGGAAATACGGGGTGTAACAAATGTTTCCTACACGGTGATCTCAAGGAGACAGTATATATGCATCAGGCCTTAGGATTTAGGGATACTAGATATCCTAATCATGTTTGTTTTTTGAAAAAGTCATTTTATGGGCTTAAGAAGTATCCACGAGCTTGGTATAAGAGGTTTGTTGATTATGTTTCGACTATGAGTTTTCCCACAGCAGGTCTGATAATTCATTATATCATCGCGGTTCTTCAATGGCTTATATACTATTATATGTGGATGATATTATCTTGACTGTCTCTTATGATGTTTTGCGAAAGTCTATCATGACAATGCTCAATTTTGAGTTGGCCATGAATGACTTGGGTCCATTGAGTTATTTCTTGGGGATTGTTGTTACTCGTCATGCAGATGTATTATTCTTATCACAAAGGAAGTATGCAACAAAGATCATTGAGAGGGTTGGAATGTAATCCTGTAATTCCACTTCTACTCCAGTTGATACTAAACCCAAGTTGGGTGCTGCAACTGACTCTTCCTATGAGGATCCGAACCGCTATCGTAGTCTTGCAGACGCCCTTCAATATCTTACGTTAAGGCGACCGATATTACATATGTCGTACAACAGGTGTGTTTGTTTATGCATGATCTCAGAGTTGAACATATGAATGCGCTCAAACGCATTCTTAGGTATATTCAAGGAACACTTGATTATGGCTTGTATTTGTATCCTTCGTCGACGTCTACACTTGTCTCCTATACAGATGCTGATTGGGGTGGTTGTCCTGACATCAGACGGTCTACGTCTGGTTATTGCATGTTTTTAGGTAATAACTTGGTCTCATGGTCTGCCAAGCATCAAGCCACGTTTTCACTTTCAAGTGCAGATGCCGAATATCGAGGGGTAGACAATGTGGTTTCTGAGTCATGTTGGTTACGCAATCTACTTTTAGAACTTCATTGTTCTATTGAGAAAGCTACCTTAGTATATTGTGATAATATAAGTGTCATCTACCTTTCTGGTAATCCAGTTCAGCATCAGCATACTAAACACATAGATATGGATATTCACTTTGTTCGAGAGAAGGTAGCTAAAGGACAAGTACGCATCTGTCATGTCCCTTTCAGATAATCTTTACAAAGGGTCTTCCCTCGATCCTTTTGAAGATTTTAGAGAGTCTCAGCGTACGAAGACCGCCCGCTATGACTGCGGGGGTGTGTTAAACAATGTACACGTCCAGTGGGACGTCCAGCAATGGGCTGATTTCAATTGTATATTTGGTAAATATTAGACTTAGTGATGTACCTTAATTAGTAGTGTAATATTACCATAATTATAAAATTAATCTCTAAATAGAATAAGGATTTAAAGGTAGAATAGGATTATTTTTTTATATAACTTGTATATATATGTCATTTATCAATAAGAATAATTAAGGGATTAATTCTTTCATGTACAACACTTTCATTTAGCACATAGCTAAAATACTAAGGTCACTTACTCACTTACAGTATGCAAGGTAGGCATTTGGACAAATATTAGATCGAAGTCGAAAAAGAGAAAAAAATTGAAGTTAAAAAAGACTAATTTAAAATTAATTTGTTCTGATGTTACAAAATCACTTTAAAATGTATTACACAGTAATACCAAAATTCTTCTTTAAGGATCGTTTGATGGATGGTTAGTGAATTATTCATGTATTAAAATTAGTACAATTAGTATCAAATCATGTTTGGTAGCATTTTAATTGCTAAGTATAAATTCAACACACTAAATACGGCGTTTGGTTACCAGTTTACCATTCCGCATAATTAAAAAATATATAAGTTATGCAGGTATTCATAATGCATATACTAGTTATGTAGAATTTAGTTATTCAAGAAATTATTACTAATTCATCGACTAGTTAATTATTTATATAGTATTAGTATTCTACCATGAACAAAATAATATATAGATTATCTCATAACTTACACATATATTTATTAAGCGGAAAAGAAAAATATGAATGAAATATTGTATTAATAATGCTATATTTTATGTGGGAGAAAGAAATCAACCAAATAATGCACTATAACTTATGTTAGATTCAATATAGAATTATTCCTTGCGTTATAATTAAATAACATATAAAGTTATGCTAATTTTAATACATAAATAACTCTTCTCTAACCAAATAATGTATAAATTAAATGTGTATAGATGGGTGTTGGCTAAATATGGTGTAGTGGCTAGTAGCTAGGTAATGGTGGCTAGCAGTAGTGACTGATGGTAGTAGCTAGTGGCAATGGTTGATAATTGTAGCGGATTATAGTGATATCAATATAGCAGTGGTAATGATAACTATGGTTGGCGATATATAATAGTGATGATTATTCATAGTTGTTGCGGTAATATATGATGAAAGCTGGTTGTGATGATTGTAACTGACGGCTAGTGATGATGACAATTGATTGTCATGATTGATAGCGATGGTGATTGTGGCTGAAGATAGTGATGATGATAATCGTCGATAACGGTGGGTGGCTATCACGGTAGTTGATAATGATAGGCGATGATGACAGTTATGAATGAATGAAACTGGTGAATTCCCATCTTTAAATTAATATCTTACTGATATTAAAATTTTGTTACAAATTTTAATCATTCAGATCTACTCAGACATATTAAGTGGTTGTAACATTAAAAAAAAAAACACATTTAACGGTTAAAATTCAGGCCTACAATATTTAATAGATTTAAAGTAAGACTAAGACTTTAATTAAATGCAAATAAATGAGGCCTTAATTTGTGTTGGATTTATTTTAAGGGTAAATTTTATTTAAAGGGATAGGCTTGTAATTAAAGGCCACTTGCGCGCTCGCTTGATGTAAATTTCTAGAATATAGATATTTAAAATAATTATGAAAAGAAAGAAGTCAAAAAAGGTTCAAGAAAATACCTTTTTGGATATTCTTCAATGTCCTGACTATTCATGAAATGTGAGAAACAAAAAGACATCGTTTTCTAGATGGTCATAACTTCATCTGGGTTCGAGTACTATTGAGGTCCACAATCGAGTCTAAAAAGATTTCAAAATGAAGATATTTTTATATTGTGCAAAATATGTTGAAGAACGATCTAGAAAGTAATTGATATTGATTCAGTTTGTCTGACTTAAATGTATTTGCTCCTATTAATTGGATTTCTATTCCCTTAATGTTAGTTTTGGTTAAAATACTCCTTCTATCTATTGGACCCTAATTAATTTTTTTACCGTTAAAACTTTTTCTCCTTTTAACGATATTATGAGAAGGTATATGTGGGACTTTAATTATGTATGTGATATTAATTTATTAGTTTACATGAATATTATATCCACCCATAATCACTTGTTTGCATTGATTTTGAATTAAAAATCACAATTTTAAATGAAGAAGACATTATTCTTTTGAATCAATTCAATTGCAAAGGTGAAGCATTGAAGGAGCTGCCCATGAATAAATTTGAAGTTTGTGGAAATGTTTTGAAATTCTTAATTTTTTTTAGGCTAAAAAAATATTATTAAATTAATTGATATCAATTTCGGATCATTAGAACACCAATAGATGGAGCGAAGAGTTCATAAGGAGAAGAGTCAAGGCTTGTCGTAGATAAGAGTTGTATACGGTAAGTTTGAGTAATTATTGTTAGTATTGAATTGGTGCCAGAAAATTTTAGATCGACATTAATAAATGATTATGAGATGAATTTAAACTTGAGCTGAGTGTTGTTGAGCCACTCGGTTTCTAATTTAACCACATCATTTTTTTTTTATAATTTCATTCAAACTAAAAACAATTATAATATTTACCACCCGTCCCCCAAGAATACAAATCCTTGAAAATGGAATCAACAGCAAGAATCGAGTTGGCTGAATAAAAATAGTAAAAACTAGAAGGTTCATAGCAGCCATGACTATTGCAGCACGAATTATATCAACACTGGTTAATGGAGCAGATCCAGAAACAGTCATTTTCAGCAAGAAGAAAATGATGAAAGCCCCAAGTAGAGATTTGTTCTTGATTTTCCGACGTATTAACGTGTACAAAATATAGCATCATAATTAAAATATATCTCATATAATGTAAATATTTAGTGATACATAATTATAGTAAATTAAATTTTTTATTGTATTAAAATTTTACGAACACTAACTATATATATATATATATGTTGGGTTTTGCGAGAATTTCATTCTCCGGCGAGATGGGGTTGGAGAAGTGTGAAGATTCCGGCGAGTTAATTAGAGTTTTTGAAATGTAAAAAAATAAAATTCAATAATATCTACCAACGTTAATACTACCATCGCTGTCGGCGGAAGTCACCATTTTTCTAATTTCGAACCGTTTGAATTAAAGCGTACTAGAGAAATTTGTTGGGAATCAATAATTTACTGATCAGTGGGTGCTTCACTAATTCATAAGTTAACACCCCTCCAATTCTTGGAAATGTGCAAGAAAAAATCAGGGTTCTTTGTAGGAGGAGATGAGTTGGGCGTGGTATTATCCTTAGTAACTGTTTTTCCTTTTAAAAAAAACTTTAATAATTAAGTGAACAACGAGCCCAACAATGAAGGTGCAGTACGCGTGAGCAAGAACATAAAATTATTTAATAAATATTTAAATGTTTGTAAACGTGTCTATTATATACATATAGAATTCTGGGCGCTTACTTCCAACCTGTTTCCTTGTCCAGTAATCCCGATGGCGATAATTTCTGATTACGAGGAGCAAGACAGGAAACCATCATCATCAGCAAAGCCCTTTAAGACGGTGCTTGATCCTGCTAACCCTATAGGGTTTGTCGAAGCTGCTTTCGAGTTCGTCGGCCGGGAATCGGATCTCTTCAAGAGTGATTCGTTGATCAGTGATGTCAATGCTGTTGTTCGTATGGTCAAAGACAAGTTGGAAGCTGAGGAGCGAAAGAAGAAAGAGAATGTAGAAACATCAAACACAGAGGCGGCGGCAGAAAAGAAGGTCAAGGAGGAGGTCCCAGTTGTTGCTGCTGCTGCAAAGGAAGAGGCAAAAGGGAAAGAAGTTAAGGTGGAGGATGACACCAAGTGTCCTCGAGGTAAATTTCCTGTAAATTTAGTTAATTTATGATACATCTATCGAAGGGGAGTGACCGGTAAAGTTGACAACATGTGATCAGTTCAAGCCGTGGAGAAACAGCCTCTTGCTGAAATGTAGTCTAAGCGTACACTACTCTAGTGGTCTGGCTCTTTGCTGGACCGCGCATAGCGGGAGCTTAGTATACCGGGGTGACCTTTTTATGTGATACATTTATTAGTGAATTGAAATGAGCCCAAATTGAGCAGAATGGATGTAGAGGATTTATATAACCACTTGTTATTGGGAATGATTGTTGATATACTGCTACATTGGCTAATAAGTCTGTTCAAGTTTTGGTTTTTGGATTTAGAAGTTCTGGATTTATGAATACTTGGAGGGCTCTTGAATGTGATTGTTGCTGTACTGAATATATTATTCCTGAGCACTTTTAGATAGTAACAGGATGAGTCTTTTACTATTGCTAACTGAAATTGATGCTGGATTTTCGTAAGTTTTACAGCCTTTGTCTTGAATTAGGGAAATAAGAAAAAGCTTGTCTTATCTGAAGTATTATATTACAAAATACTTGAACTAAGTTATCCTTAGGGGTCGTTTGGTTGTTGGTTAGGAAGTGAATTATCCATGTATTAAAACCAGCATAATTAGTACCATGTTTGGTAGCATTTTAGTTGCTATGTGTTGGGTAACACAAACATCCTGTCTAGGGTGAGGCCCAAGTGATGAGCCTGGGATGGCTTGGGTCGGAGTCATGGTCGAACATGGCGCTTTTTTGATGGGCTTGGTCAAGAAATAAAGTTGCGCCCTTGCTATCAGCTATAGCTTTTGGCATGAGGGTAAGCGCTTGATTCTAACACTACTAAGTACAGTGTTTGATTATCAGCTTACAATCTCTTATACAAGTACATGTATAAGCTACAAGGAAATCTATGTATTATTTTATGCATGGTAGAAGTTGGAATAACTAATACAATGAATAACTAACCCTGCATAATTAAATATGCATAACTAAACCCTACAAAACTAATCCCTCAATTATTAGTGGTCTTATGAACTTGAAACCAAAACATGCTCCGTGGCCTATTTATGCTATAGTACTTTTGTAGATGTAACATTAAAGATGTTAAACTTGTGTATTGACAAAGTAAGCTTGACTATATGTTTTATTAGCCATAGTGATCAAACTGTATACTTTTAGTGAACTTGATTTCTTGAAAGTTTTGAAATTTAAGAAATAGAAGAGCCCACATTTGGAACATTCCAAAATGGGAAAAGTGTTATATAAGTTGGATGAAGAAGGCATGATTAGTAAATTTTGTTAGAAGTATTGATATTAAATTGTTTGTCAAAATAATGTATGAAGGACTAGTTAGGTAGCCATTTTAAATTTTATTTAAAAAACTGTTGGTGATTGCAAGTTGTGGATGATCAGATTATGTAGTCATAGACTATTCCCAGTTTGCAATGAATAAATTTTGTTAATTCAAAATTTGTTACGCATTTTAAGTAGTAGCTTAACTCATCAAACGTGTCTTTATCTCAAATGAATTGACAAATACTCCTGACAACAAGAGTTTTTGTCTTGTTCGCTGGTTCTTTGTAAAATGATTTGAGGACTTGACTTGGTCTTGACTTGGTCTTGGCTTGATATTGTGCAAATTTTGCTGAAATAAGCTTCATATGGGAGTTCTTATGTTGTCTCCTTTTATTTATTCTCCTGTTTGGTTTTTATATGGTATAAGAGGATGCTAAGTCGTTAACTACTTTCAATTTAGACATGTATTCCTTTGGATAGGCTACTGAAATAAATCTTAGAGGCTTTAACTGTAATTGTATGATATAGCATTGTTTGTCATCTAATTAGAGTAAATCTTGAATTGCATGTGAAGTGTTGGTACCATTTGCTATATTTTATATTGGTCTGCAGCAAGCTTTCTTGTTTTGATCTTGAGAACTACTCATGCATTACCATAACTTCTCACTTCCCGCTCTGGTGATACACATGCAGCTCCCAACAAAGGCAATGGCTTTGATCTTGAGAACTACTCATGGGTTCAATCGCTACAGGAAGTCAATGTTAATATTCCCGTCCCACATGGAACAAAATCAAGGTTTATTGTTTGTGATATATCAAGGAACCGTCTTAAAGTCGGACTAAAGGGTCAGCCACCAATAATTGATGTGAGTGTATTCTTCAGTTGTTTGTTGTGTTTTCATCTCAAATTGTATCGTCAAAATTTGCCCTTGCTACAATTGAATTTCACTCCCTTGGGCTTGCAGGGAGAACTATATCGACCTGTGAAAGTTGATGACTGTTTCTGGAGCTTAGGTAAGTTGCTCGTATGTTTTACTTGCTAGGTGATTTTCTTAGGGTTTTGTTGCAGATTACTTCAATCTTCTGGTTCATTGGTACTGTTCAATTGCTATGCCTGATTTGTTTTTCCAAACTTTGTGCATGTGCTTAATCTTAATGAGTTCCAAAGTAAACTATCGTAGAGTCTTGTTCAATAACAGTGGTGCAACTTTGTTAAGGACAAATGATACTGACTTAACATATTTGCAGAGGATCAGAAATCCATCTCTGTACTCCTAACCAAGAAGGACCAGATGGAATGGTGGAAATGCTGTGTGAAAGGTGAGCCTGAGATTGATACGCAGAAAGCAGAACCTGAAAGTAGCAAGCTATCAGATTTGGACCATGAGACACGATCAACTGTGGAAAAGATGATGGTAGGCTTCTATTGCTCATTAACATGTTATATGCACCATGAAGATCAATATGTTTATATGCTCACTCTGGAATTGATTGTTCCTAATTGTGTTCTTGCTCTTTATTGACATAATTGCTTGTGGGAGTTTTTACCTGATTCTCATGGTAGGTTTTGGCATACTTTGTGCATATCATGTACATCACAATTTATGTGCACTTCATTATCCCACATCCAATTACAAAACTCTATTGGTTTCCTACTAATGTTTCTGATGAAGCCTTCTTGTGATGCGTGGATTAGTGCACTTGGCATTAAAAACATACTGTTAGCTTTTGATTAAGTAATATCTGAGAAGTACTATAGAAGTTAGTACCGCATAGGCTGTAAAAGCTTAATAAAATTGTAAAATATTCTATGTCAAATGGAATAAGTTGGATTAGTTGGACCCGGGAAAAAAGGTTCTTTTAGATTCTGAAATATTTATCCGGGGTAAGATTCATAAATGTTAGTTCTTTTGCTTGGAGATTTCAGTCTTTCCCATGCTCTCTAATGGATTATGGTGTCTCCTGTGATCCTGAAGCTAATATTGGTGATTAACAAACTGACTCACTTGGCATCAGGATATGAGAAAAGTGGCTATGTCTCATCTAGATAGTGCTGATTTTTCTAGGTTAGTTCTGCCACCTAGCCATCTTGATGTCTATGCTTCATCTTGTTGGACAACTTTATTGACAGGCTAGGTGAGTTAGATGTTTTAATATTTGTCGGAAACATCTATTAGAAATTTAACTTTTCTTGTATCCAGCAACTTTAGTTGTTGCTTCTTTGAGGAATCCTGTTTGCTGTAGTTTATTTCCCCTTATTAGTGTGTGCTGATGTTAGTTACTGCTATTTGCTTGATGGGAAATTCCATTTGCAGTTTGATCAGCGACAGAAATCCATGGGTCTTCCAACAAGTGATGAGACGCAGAAACAAGAAATTCTCAAGAAATTTATGGCAGAGGTGCAAACTTGATATCATGTATAATTTGTTCATCTCCTTTAGCCAGTTCTTCATGAATGACTTGACTCATCTTGGTCTTGATCTGCTGCAGCATCCTGAAATGGACTTCTCGAATGCGAAGATATTGTAAGAACTCTTTAGAATTGGAAAATGTTCCTTGATTATTCTCATCCCATAAGGGAGAATATATACAAGTAATATACATTAATTATGAGGAGGAAATCATGCCTCATAATAACTAATAAATCCTACCTAATAATATCTTCCTACCATATATATTAGGATTCTACATAAATATAATATTACTAATTAATTATATATCTAGAATATTCTAACATAATATTCTAACATAATATTACCAATTAATTACATTTAACACTCCCCCGCAGTCGAAGCCGGAGGAGGGCGAATGCTGAGACTGTCCCGAAATTCTTCAAATAAGATCAGCGGAAGCCCTTTTGTGAAGATATCTGCAATCTGATGTCGCGTCGGGACATGTAACACTCGCACTTGTCCGCGAGCCACCTTTTCACGGACAAAATGAATGTCTAACTCAATATGCTTAGTGCGTTGATGATGGATTGGATTTCGAGAGATAAATTGCACTAATGTTATCCACGATATACCATGGTGGTGTCGAATAGACAATGAAGCTCAGTAAAAGATTACGAATCGGCGTAGTCGGACCTGACATTGGCTACCGCGCGGTATTGACTCGGCCTTTGGGCGTGATACGGTGGGTTGCCTTTTGGAGGACCAAGATATTAAATTATCACCGGGAAGACGCGATAGCGGAGGTGGGCGTCGGGTGTCTGGACATCCCGCCCGATCTGCGTCGTGTAGGTGACAAGCTTGGTCATGGAAGATGGGTGCAGATGCAATCCATAATGCGAGTGCCACGAATATATCGTCTGATACGGCGAGTGCGTCGTATGTTCTTCCATAGGATTGTGCGTGAACAAACACTTGTTGTCGCGTATGTAATATCCGGCCTTGTGAATGTGAGATATTGTAAAGCTCGCGCCAGCTGCGATACAATGTCGGATTAGCAAAGGACTCGGATATGGCACTCGGTTTTGACTTGATATCTACCGGAGTTGCGGACGGTTTGCAAGATGACATTCGGCCGTTCTACGATTTACGATGCATCGCTTACGGGAAAGAAATAGACCTCTGCGTGGCGTGTCACCGCTATTCCTAGAAAGTAGTGAAGTGGACCAAGATCCTTCATAGCAAATTCGAACTTCGGTGTGTCAAGATATCCTTGCGAAGAGAGTCGAAGAAATTTGTTAGGATAATATCATCTACATATAAGAGAATATAAGCGATATGATTTCCTGTTGATAAATAAATAGTGAATTATCCGAGCAATTTGTTTGAGAAACCCATATTGAACACAAAATCGCAAACCGCTTGTACGAGTCACGGGAGCTGTTTGAGTCCATATAATGATTTTTAAGTAAACACATGATTGGGATAACGAGAATCTCGTACCCCGATGGTTGGTGCATGTATCGCCTCACTCAAATGTCCATGTATGAAGGCATTCTTGACATCGATTGATGAAGTAACCATCCTTTTGAGAGGGCTAAGCGAGAACAATTACGATGGTTCTTTGGTTTAACCAACGGTGAATGTTTCGCCGCAATCTAATCCCACCGTTGAGTCTTGCCATCACCTACAAGTCGGGCCTTATGCGCTCAAAAGAACCATCGATTTTTCTTTATGGCTAAAAATCCACATAGAGAATTATATTAGCATTAGATGGACGGTACTAACTCCATGTATCTATTTTTAATTAGAGCATGATATTCATCATCCATGGCCATTTTCAATTAGGATCTTTTAGAGCGGACACGGGGTTACAAAGCGAAGTGATTTGGAGACTTGAGTGTGTAGTATTTGGCATTGGGTTTTGTAATTCCATGTTGACTACGGGTGATTGGCGGTTTAGCGGGCGATGGGTCGACGCATGTGGCCGGAGTGAAGCAATGGGTGAACGCCATCGCCAGATGTGTAGTTGGGCACAGGTTGGAGGTTGGCCCGATTGAGGCGGTGGTGTAAAGTAGGGGTTCGTTCACCTTGGGCCTTGGGCGATGGCCCGGTTGTTGGATGTATTTTTGTGAGTCCCGGTGTGGAGGAAATGAGTTAGATACGGGGGCTATCATCGTCAAAAATTCATAAGTATTTGTCCTGTGTCATGTATCTTGGCAAAGGAAATTGTGACTCATCAAAAATTACATGACGACATATAAACATACGTTTGGAGGAAATGTCATAACACATGTAACCACGGTGATTTGTAGGATATCCCAAGAAGACACGTGGAGTAGGCAGGGGTTGAAGTTTTGTGATGGTGGTGGATGGAAATAGGGGTATACAGACATCCAAAACTCTCAAATGATGATATGAGGGCTCGTAAATAAAGTATTTTTAGTGGAGCTTGGTAAGACATGTTTTGTGGGAAGGATATTTAACATGTAGGTTGCCATTTGAAGTGCATGATGCCAAAACATGGGGGTATAGAAGCGTGAGCGAGGATGTTCTCACAATATTGTTAATGGTTCTAATTTTGTTCGCTTCCCATTCTGTGAAGATGTGTGAGGGCGGGATAAGCGAAATTGTAAACCATTTGTTTTGAAAAATCCCAAAGCGATTATTGTCAAATTCCCTCCCATTGTCACATTGAATACTTTTAATCTCCGTTCAAACCGAGTTCGGATAAATGCTCTAAAGTTTAGGAAAGTGGAAAACACTTGTGATTTTTTTCGACAAAGGAATGTCCACAAATAATTAGAGTAATCATCAAGAAAGCGATAAATAATATCTATGACACGAGGAACTCAAGCGGTGATGTCAAATATCACAATGTAAAATATCAAATGGCATAGTAGTGCGTGAAGTAGAAGAAGTAAATGGCAACCTAACATGTTTACCAAGAACACAAGCGACACTTATTCAAAACATGAGTTTGAGTACAAGAAATAAAATTATTTTGTTTAAGAGGCGTCTGGACTCCGGATGTCTGTCGTTCATGCCATAGTGATGGAGCCAAGGTGCAAAGTGGAAGGAACTTTAGGTGTGGATTTGGTAAACTTATTGGATAGAGCTCCTCGCTATCACATCTCATGAGAAGCTTCCGTCTGAAAGTCGTATGCGGAAAAACCAAATGGGTCAATTTAACAGAAACCCAATTATCACTAGTAAACTTCCCTATGAAACCAAATTTTTATTAATTTGGGAGCATGCGAGACATTTTTAAAACTAGTGGCGGGTGTGGTGGTGACAGTGTGTTTGTCCCATAACCTTTTATTGGAATTGTATGGCCATTTCCGGCAATAATACCATTTTCTTTGCTCAAATTATAATAGGGTGAGAGTGTACCTTGGGGCCGTCGTATGTGGCGTGGCCGGAGTCCATATACGATTAGAATCCGGTGGATTGAGTCCAAGAGTGTGCATAGCTTTGCTCGATATCCGTAGGATGGGTCATGGTTGAATGGGCCTCGCCATTGGGCGGAGGAGGCCCAGCGCTCTTGCTGTCTTGCCGTGGCCCAGCTGCCGCGCCCGTGTTTACGCCAACGTTACGGGCTGTCTTTGAACCTCGCCCGGGCACATTCTTCTTTGGTGCTCGCCAACCGAGCTAACTGCTTCTTCTGGATCTCTCTTTGGCGGGTTGGGCGTTACGCCATCCGTTAGGCGATTGGTTTGCTCGCCCGATGCCGCCTCGCCGCCGCTATTTGAAATTGGCTCTTTGCCCGGCCCACGCCGCCGCCGCTTCTTGCCGCCGCCGCTTAGCCTCGCTGGCCGCGCGCTTGCCGCTATTTCGCCGCCCGGATTCCGCGCGCTTTATTATTCGCGATTTCCACCGCATGATTATTACCACGTCTTTTGACTCTTATTTTGTGAAGAATAGTCAAAATAATTACCTTCATTTGAATACGTGGCAACCGTGGCGAATTCGTTGAGACTTTCTTAATCAAACCCGATTCTTCAAGAACAAGCATGGATCTTGCTTGATAAAACTTTAGTAAGGATTACTTTGTGGATTAGAGTCCCCACGCCACTATAAGCATCCGTGAGGCCGTGACTAATCGTAAAACTAACAGGTTGTCGAAGCCGGTGAACTACGTTCTCAATTGATGCGCCACCACTTTGAGGCGTTGGCGATGGGGTTGAAAGCGTTAGGAAAGTCCGCCGTGACAATGGTTGAAAATTCTTGTTCAACCTTGAAGACGCGAGTTTTGATTATCTTGAAAAATGTCTCTCAGCGTTCCCATGCCGCCGTGGCGATGAGAATCGCTCCGTTATTGTATCTGACAAAGTGCGTGGATATTGTTGCATAAATTCAACCAAGAAGCGTGGCATCGGGTATCCCACAATTCTTTTATGCGCTTGAACGATTGTTCCGTTGTTGTACCATTTTTGGTGGATTATATGATGAAGAACTTTGTGAGCCTACAACATATTTTGAACAACTCAGCCCGTATTTGCGTAGTGAGCAGTTTCCATCTCTAGTTTGTGAAATATGTGTTTTGATGTTGGAAATAGTAAGAAATTTGAGTGAAGCGAAGATTTTGATTCGAACATGGTTGACAACAATAATGGAGAAAAGAAAAAAATAAAGTATAACAATGGAGAAGACAAATTCGGTTGGAGAAGATGACCGAATTTGGAAGGAAAATTTTATTTAAAATAGGATCTTTGAATAATCTTCTGATACCATGTAAGAACTCTTTAGAATTGGAAAATGTTCCTTGATTATTCTCATCCCATAAGGGAGAATATATACAAGTAATATACATTAATTATGAGGAGGAAATCATGCCTCATAATAACTAATAAATCCTACCTAATAATATCTTCCTACCATATATATTAGGATTCTACATAAATATAATATTACTAATTAATTATATATCTAGAATATTCTAACATAATATTCTAACATAATATTACCAATTAATTACATTTAACAGATATCCTGATAGGCTGGTCATTTGCTTGGCAGTGTTGTTGCTTATTGGATCATATTTCTTAGCGGGAAGAAGCTAAATCATCTTTTTTGCCAGTGTCATAGTGCTACCTTGGAATATCTAATAGGTGTTTTTTGAGGAACTCGCCGATTTGTCTATCCATACTTGGTTGTTACAGACTAGTAGAACTTTGGGTACCAGATTCTACCATATTCAATCAAACTTGTTTCTGTGGCCTTGCTGCTGTTCATGTATTCTGCTTCCTGCTCTGGCATGGAGTTTTACATCTTGGGTGGTGGATTTTGTTATTTGCCTGAATCTTCTCTGAGAAGTTTGTTTATTTGATTATGTGATTAACGTGATCTTGTGCATACACCTCCTGACTACTGTTGAATTGTGATTAATATGCTATATGGAAGAACCAGAAGCGTCACCTGTGTCCACGTTACTATACGTCCTCTTTCTAACTATCCCCGTCTATTCTAATTTGATTAAGATCCAGAAAAGATGACTAGTAATTCCCAAAACGTTAATTAATGGATCGTACAAGTGTGCTCTTATGCAATTACCAAAGCCTAAGTACTTTGTATTAACTGGTATCATCAGAATGTTTTTGGTAGGATTCTCTATGTATTCCATTTGAGTACTTCGTTGTTTTAATGTGCAGCTGGATTTATATAAAGTTTTGAATTGGTTGAGAAGAGGGAATTTTTTATCACTCCCATTCAACTTTTTCTGTCAATTGGAGTTGGAATTTGCCAACATGAGTGCTTGTTATTGTCTATTACTAATCCTATTCCTTGTTTAGCTAATTTGATTTTCACAGAGTTAAATAGTAAATGCTGTAAGTGGCACCAGCTAGTGTTTTTTTCATTTTTCTTAATCGACGACAGTTAACAGTATTTGAGTGATAAATGTAAGTACTGGTCGGTAATCGGTATACATGAAAGGGGGAAAGAATGTACATGACATTCAAAATAATGTCAAAACTAGAGAGGGTAATACATGAATTGGAATAATAAGAGTTCACTTCATAGATAAGCTTGAGTGATATCATAAGAAAGTTAAATAGGTAAAGGTCGACCTTTCTTGTATGACACAATAATTTTAACTCAGTTTCATTTCCTGGTAGGATATTCCTCCAAATTAAAACTCTTGAACCGTAGATAAGACAATCTTCTATGGACGGGTGAGGGTTGCTCCGTTGGTAAAGTACTTCCACTCACGATTGATAGGTCCAGGGTTCGAGTCACGCTAGAGGGAAAGTGTGGAAACACTATAAATCTTAGTGGTATCTTATAATCTAGAAATTAATTGAGTAAAAAAAACAATCTCTAATATATAGTTAAGTTACAACTCAGAATTTACGGGGCGAATCTTAGTGGTCGAAGTTATATAGAAGAGTGGTGGAGAAGTTACAATTCTCAGTTTACAAACGAAGTGCGAATTTTAGTGGTCTTCAAGTCATATAGACCCGTGATAATTATAGTGGTCTAGTTAGGTGTAACGCCTCGAACCATGGCCTGGATGAAACACGACACTCGATGTCTGACTGCATGTGACCGAGAGAATCACATGAGGTGATGAATCAACATGGGCATCGAAAGCATGAACTAATAATGATAATAAAACATATAAAATTGTATACCGAAAATAGTCTGAAATATCATAGCGGAAATAGTCTGAAAACATAATAATTTTGAATGACTAACATGACATACTAAACTAGTCTATGAAACCTCTAGTCATGAGTCTGACTGCTAAAACTGTTTATCGGGACCAGAGCATACCTCTACTGTAAAGCACGACATGTAAATAAATAAAGTTGACACCCTGAAGGAGATGGGGCTCACCAATAGCAGATACTAATGAAGTCCTAATGTGCAGATCTGTCATCCTGGAATTCAGTACCTGCACCGTGAAGTGTTGGCTCCGGAAAAAAAAGGACGTAAGTACATTTGAATTGTAATGTATGTAAAGCAATTCAAAGAATAAACAGACACATGAAATAATTGGGAACCGAAACTGAACTATGAACATGAACATGATCTGACATGAATGTAGAAACATGTATAAAATCTGTATATTTGTGGGAGAGCAATAGTGTTACCGACTTAAAACTACCACGCGATCATCTAAGTCATCTCGTACCTTATCGGGGTACGATACATGATATGACATGAATGGATCCAATAACCCGTTGTGGGTAACATCAGGGAATCGTCCTAACTAGGCGAAACGATATTTATCTTACGTTGGCATACATAGTTTCAGGTATTAAACCTTCTCAGTAATTTGTGCAACCCCCAAAATATGAACATGAATATAGTTGGCTTGTAAGCCCATGAATTTCATGAATATAACGTGTAAACATGATTTGTAAATGTAAGTTAACATGAATACAAATACACAATATAACTTGTGCGAAAACATGATACTTTCACAGATTGAGTAAAAAAACTTCGTCACTTGTATTAGGGAACTCATGAAATCCAAGCATGTGTTCATTCATTACGGACAGGTTCATGACATATCATGAATACATATAACGAAAACATGATATAAGCATGGTATATAGTTGTACATGTTTACATGGGCATATGAATTAGAACAAAACCCTAGATATGAGGAAATTCGTGCTTCATGGATTAAAAACGACGTGGGGAAGAACAATGATGTTCTCACACGTGGATAAAAGCTCTACACACCTTAATCGCTCCAATACTTGTAATATAAATATGAATTTTGAAAAAGAAACTCAAAGCTTGAACTTTAATCTCTTGGGTTGAGTTTTCTTGAAAATCCTAGGTTAGAAACAATGAATTTCACTTAAGAATTGAGTATACTTGATTAGAATCGCGTGAAAATACATGGAAAAGACTTACCTTGAGTTATGAGGATGATGAGAGGAGAGAACTTCGTTCTATGGCTTGAAAAAATAAGAAAATTAATTTTTCAAAACTAAGTTCGCAATATATATTGTTCGAGTTATTAGGGAATTTACTGTCATATTGTACGATACATATAACTTTTACGGTGAGGGTGCGGCCCGTATGATTTTATATGGTCCGTATAAATAATCGTCATCGAGGACTTTTCAGTGATTACCAAAAGCTGAGGGGGACCATATGGTCAAAATGTACAATCCATATATTTTTATACGATTCATATAACCTACCGTAAATCGTTAATTTCGACGGTGATTTGTACGGGTCATTTCTAAATTACGTACCTATTTCTACAGTCTGTAAAACTCTGGCGTAAAATTAGAATTACAAAATTGAAGCTGGGGTTTTAACTTAAAACTCTCCGTCTTGATTTCCTAAACTCCTGAATCATGAACATGACTTAATTTAGAGGTACGACGTGTTATAATAGGTTATATTATCTAGAAAGTTTACAAGTATAAATTTTAGTGGTCTAGTTAGGGTTATATTGTCTAGACGTGGTTGAGAAGTTACAATTCAGCTAGAGTTCACTATTGCAAATCAAAGTGGTTGTAGGGTTATATTGTTCACTGTGTAAAGAATAGATCTTGGACCTAACTCAACCCTAAAAGCTAGTTGATAGGGTTAGAATTGTCCAAGTCCATATAAGGAGTCCATGTTCCCATTCCATTTCCGATGTGGGACTCTTAACACTCCCCCGCACGCCCAGATCTCGTTAACTGAAGTGTGGATAATATAATTTGGGGACCCAACATCGGTGAACAAAGAACTGGAATGAGTCTGACTTTGATACTATGTAAAGAATGAATCTTGGGCCTAACTCAACCTCAAAAGCTAGCTTGTAGGGTGCGGATTATTCAAGTTTAAATAAAGAATTCATGTCCTTATTCAATTTCAAATGTGGGACTCTTAACATATTGATCGAAAAGTTACAATTTGTTTACGAGTACAAAATAGTTTAGTGGTCGATAAGTTAAAATTTAAAGTTTATGAGTGTAAAATCTTAGTTATCTTAATGTTATATAGTCTAGTAATAGAGAAATTACAATTCAGAGTTTAAGCGAGTACGGATCTTACCGGTCGACATAATCATGTCCCTAGTTAGAATTTCTTTTTCAATTATTATCATGTCTTATCTAAGCTATGTTCGAGAGAAGAAAAAAAGGAAAGTAAGTTTTGGCAAAATATGATACTAATCCTTTCAGGCTAGCTTCCAACATATGTTAAAACTTTTTCACCTGCTTCATACAATAATGGCATCATGAATGTTAGATTTGATTGTGTTAAACTGTTATTTATTCTTTCTTGTTTGAAATTTTGGATTTTAGTTCTAAGTTGTGAGTATGTTCTGACGCAGTGGCGGATCCAGGACACGATATTTGGTGGTGCAAATTATTTTTTTTAATTTTTTATGTCTAGAAGGAATTTTTTTTTTTTTTTTTTTATGCCTAGAAGGCAAAAATTTTAAAAAAATCTGGTGGTGCAACTGCACCACCATGTTGCCTTTAGATCCGCCACTGTATCTGACGTAATAAAGTCCAGGCGTGCATTATTGTATAGAGCTAAATTTGGGCAGCATGGGATGTTAATATCCTGTCCTCCTTTATCATTTTCCTATTAATGTATTTATTCGGAAAATGTACATAAATGATTAAGACACAACTTTTGTCAATTTTATAATGTGTTTTCATGCCCTATTCCACACCCCTAAAATAAAATCTGTTGGAAATTTATTAATGTGGAATAAAGTTTATCCCATTATTTATGACTCGAATAATTGGGGCTCCGCACGTCGAAAACGTAGTTTCCACACACGCGCACACGTTGTACCAAGGATCATAAATTTTATTAGTGAAAGAGATATTGATACGTAAGAGAAATGTTTGAGACATAGAATGATAGACGGTCATTGACCAAATGACGAGTGTTCCACATTGGTAAATGAAGAAAGAAGTGTGCATAGTGTAAAGATGAAACGGGTCGGAAAGAGTCGCGAAGCCTAGAAGGGCCACGACTCCAGTGACTTAGAACCGAATTAGCGCTGTGACTCGCCTCAGAAGTGTCGCAGCCCTGTTGGGGGTGGCGCCGCGCCGCTAATTCGGTACTAAGTCACTGGAGCCGCGACGCTACCCATGCAGAAAGTCTGAAACAAAAATCTGATTTTGGAGACGTTTGGGTTGCCCTCAATGACATTCATTTCAGTATTATTCAGGCATTATTTGGCTGATAAATGAGTGTCATTACTTGGGCAATTCATTGTCATTACATGGGTGATTCAATGTCATTAATTGACACTTGAAGAGATAAATTCTTACACTATAAATTGAGGTTTATGGCTCAATTGTTAAACACTTGCAACACTTGTATTTTTCAGAAAATCTTCTTCCTCTCTAGCATCTTTCAATACTCAAAAGTTCTTCAAGAGAAACACTTGAGTTTCCTTTGCTCAAGTGTGTTATTAGTTGTTTTATCTTGGGAGACTATTGCCTAGAAACATAAAAGAATATATACGGGGCAATCTTGTCTTAAAGACATAGTGTCATCACTCGACTCAGCAGAATTCAGATTAAATATTGGTTCTTGTTTCCAGTTGTTTGTTAAGATTATTTCTTTTGTTGTAATCTTTAGTTCTTCATTTTCTTAGTTCTTGTAATAGACGTTTTGCTATTTCTCGTTTGGTGCTTTCATTTTTTTCCTAACAAAATCAATACCCCGCATTCATTTACATTGTGACTGTTGTTACGTTATATTTGATCATCGGTCTGTTTATATCGTAAAATATTTATAAATCAAGGTCTTTGTACCATAGGTTACAAAACAATTGTTAACCGAGTCTATATATCTGCTTTTAATCCATCGGTTGGGAAGCTAATGATTGTAGATCGTGATTCGTAAAGGTGAATTATATCGTATCAGATGCAAAGAAAATGATAATAAAAGTACATGGACCGATTTCATCACCTTGGAAGGTGCAAAATATATAGGAAGGTATGATCACCTAAGGGATAATCCAGATGGCTTATCGTCTCGAGGCTTTAAGAAAATATAAATCTGCCGGAATAGAAATGTGAAAGTCAGTATGATTGATGTGGAGATTAAGTCCGTCTAACAATATTTATGAATAATCGCGCAATTTTAATGAAATTATGAAGAACTTAAAAATCCTTTTTTTTAATGAGACGCCTTTTAAATGACAAATGCATGCAATTGGATTAAATGGATCTCATGAAACACCTAAATAAATAGAAACCGCTCCCTCCGTTCACATTTCCTTGTTGAGTTTCGCTTATAGAGAGTCAATTTGACTCATTTTTGAAATTTATTTAGATTAATTCAATATTTTAAAATTAAAATTTAGATGTTCGAAAATTATACGAAAAATACTATAAGTTGCAATTCTTCTCATATTAATGTGAAGAAAAAATACAACTTAAAAGTGGTGATCAAAGACCATATAGTTTGACTATCGAGAAACGAAACATGACAAGTAAAAGTGAATGGAGGGAGTAGCTAACAACATTTGAGTATTTAGGGTGTGTTTGGTTCACGCAGGGTAAACAGAATGGAATCGGGAATGGAAAGGAAAGGAATTACCCTGATTGTCCCTACATGTTTGGGTCTGTTTTAGAAACGGAATGGAATCGAGGTCCGGGGTCCGGGTAATGAATCGGAGCAAGGGAATGAAAATACATAAGGGGGGGGGGGGGGATCAATGTAAGGGAATGAAAAAAGAAAAAAAGGTAAATGGAATGGAAAAATAGGTCAAACAAACAACTTCAAAGGGAATCAGAGATTTCATTCCCTTATCCTGATTCTATTACCCCGAAAAATAGTCTTTTCCCCCTTTTTTAAGTCTTTAGTTAACACATGATAGTTTTTTATATTACTCATACCTGTTAAAAATAAATGGTATTTTAATCATATTAATTTGATCCAGAATAAATAAGTACATTGCTTTAGAACTAAGAATGCATTTAATCGAATGACACTTATGATTAATTCTATTAAATATTTTTTAAGTAACAAAATCGCAAAACTTCCTTATTTAGACTGGGCGCAATTACTTGATTTATTGTGGTTAAAAAAAATCAAGAATCTATCTTTCAGCTTACACTAACTTTATGCAAAAGAAAATGGTCCTTTTAGGCGCGTAGGCGTAATTTCAGTTAGTTCAGGATGGTAAATTCTCGTAAACGAGTTCATTTCTGAACCACAAGATATAAATTTCATTCCTCCTTTGTGAGGATGACTAAACACTGCGTCTCCCACCTAGTGGGCCGAATCACTACGATTTACTCTCCTCCAATCTGTCATTTGGGATTGGAGGACCCGTGGGCGAGAAGTTTCGTCTTTTTGCCCCAAAATTGTCCTTTTGGTGTAGTCAGTGTACTATTGGTTTGATCCCATAATGTAGGACAGTAAAGGGTTTGTATTGTAAAATATATACAACAAATTGGACCAAAAAAGAGACAAGTCTGCATCAGAAAAAGAAATTTGAATCGACATGATAATTATTTTTAGTTCATCTTTTTGGCTTTTGTCAATTGCATATGAGATCTTATCTTTAGCACTGGGCATTTGGATCTTTCTTGAGGGGACCCAAACCTTCATTAAACGACAAAAACCATCAACTTGAATTTAATACTTACGTTTAAAGGTTTTTAATGTTACAGTTTGGATGTATTAAGGAGTTATACTACTTCTAAGTACAAGGTTATGCCCAAATATATAAAAATCATGGTCCCTATAAATGGATAATTAGTTCTTTGGGCCCATTATATAAAACTTTGAGGTCTATTAGCTGGTTGATTTATGTAAATATTTCTTTTCAGGTCACCATTCAAATTTGAGTCATTTGCAATTTTACCATATTTTGTGTTGGTCTTACATTTTCCCCTTCAAGATAAACAACTTTTTTCACAAAGCATACAACAACAACAACTACATATCCAGTGAAAATTCCACAACGCGAGTGCGAGGAGTGATAATGTCATACGCATTTCATCTCCACCACGATAGTAAAACGGTTGTTCCTAAGCACTTCTACCAAGACATGAATAATCAAGAAAAGCAAACAAAGCATAAATTTATATTTTCGCATCATAATATCTCATAAATTATGTCTCCCTCTCTTAAAGAACTTATGACACACTAGGCATAAGTTCGATTTGAAGTATAAAAATTAAAGACCAACTTATTTGAAGGGCAAACATTAAACCAGCTTATTTATAGGGAAAACCGTGCAACTAAATATTTAAGTTTTATGCCTTATTTTAAAATAAAAATCACGTTACATATAAAAAAAACACGAAATTTCTCTTTTTCAAAATGGTGCCAGATTCAAATTCAAGGGCGTTCCTTTGTTGTATTCATTAAAATTGTAATTGAATCATCATTATAGTAATCATGTGATATGGCTAGTCCCAAAGTTAATTACTCGTTTTCTCCTAGCTAAGTTATTAGTCCAGCGGCGAATCTAGGTGTAAAAATTAGGTCACGTGAATTCATAGTCATTCAATTAAATTCGATATTATGTGTATAATGGTACAAATTTTTTTTATTTTTGTTGAGGTTTAATGATAAAAACGTAGCGTCACTAATGAGTAATATCATCCCCCCCCCCCCCCCTTTCTTTCTTAGATAATCAAGAAGATATTTAATAAACTAATTAAATAAAAGAGTATATTAGTAAGGGAAAACTAGTCAAACTATAATCTTTTATATTAATAATAAATACGTTTTAAGAATTAATACAGATAATCAATATAAGGGAAGTAAGCTAAACTATAAGGGAGATCAGTGTGATTAAGTTAAACCTGAAATGAGGTCTTTGAATTATCTCTAAATATTATTCCTACAATTAGCGCAATGTGAGAAAACTTATTAGGTAAATGTTTTTTTTTTTAATAATTATGTTTTGGAAAAGAAAACACAAGTTGGAAATCTCCTTATTCTACAACATACAATAAGTGTGAAAAACTCTTCTGGAAATAGTGCTAGTTGATTGACGATAGTGATGTCTTGTTTGCTAAGTTGATTCCTAAAATGACAGATGTATTTGAATTTTTACAACCAATAAATCAAGACGTGCCGACGCAATAGTAAGATTAAATTCTGATGAAACACCTATTTAAGTCTTATTGCTTTTGATATTAAGTGGCGATGATGCTAGAGGTGTAAAAGGTTCATCTTCATTTTCTTTTTCCGAAAAACATAGTGTGTATATAAAGTTTATTTTATTTTAATAAATATAAAATTTTCTTAACTTTTTCATGTGTTTACTTCTTAATTTTTCAATCTCCTTAGTGGAGTAATAATTTTGACTTAGCCGCTACTTAAGTCTGATGACGATGTTTAATTAGTGTGCGGCGTATTTTTGCTGTTCAATGTACAACAAATTATAAAAAAATGTTCTACTTCAAGATAAGCGACAGATTCAGTGCCCATTTGGTTGAGCTTCTCAAAAGGCCAAAAGTATTTTTTTTTGCCAAAAGCACTTTTGGCTTTAAAATGGAGTGTCTGATGATTTTTGCCAAAAGTGTTTTTGGCAAAAAAAAAAACATTTTTGGTGGCCTCTACTGGGAGAAGCCAAAATTTTGGGGTTTTGCCCAGTAGAGGCAAAATAGCTTTTGGATTTGCCCATTTTTAATTCAAAATCACTTTTTTTATTGATAATCAAACACCTAACAACTTTTTGATAAAAAAACTCTACTTGAAAAATTCTACTTCTAAAAACTCATTTTAATAAGTTGTATCAAACAGGAGTAACAGCCAGTGAGGACACACTGCTTTGAGCTTAACGTATATAATAATATTTATATATTTTTATAGTAAGCTCTCGAATACAGCTACAAAATAATACTTCATTTGTTTTATTTTACAACATACTCAGTAAAATTTTACACTGTGGAGTCTGAGGAGGATAGAATGTACGCTGACCTTACCTCTATCTTAATAGGTAGAGCAGATGTTTCCGAGAAATCACCGGCTCAAGACATTTGTTTTATTTTATGTGATAAAATTACCGTTTAGAGAGTTACATTAATTTTTTGTCACAATTTTTTCAAATTATTTTTAAATATATTAAATTAATAATTATGACTTAAAGTATTTTAATGTAATTTTTAAATATATAATTAAAAGAACTTAAAGATTTAAATTTACATGTAAAAGTTAAACAGTTTGGTCGCAAATCGCAATACTTCAAATCTTATGATATAAAGTGGAATTGAGATTACTACTCCTTCGTCTTAAATTTTATATATATATATATATATATATATATTTGTTTTACACTCCTCTTAACAAATATTAATTAGGAGTATTTTTTATTACTTTACTCTTATTTATGTTTAAATTATAATCTCTCTATTAAATGTTTACTCTATTTATATGTTATTTTTATTAATGATAAAATTCTGGTAAGGATAAAATGAGTAAAAAATAATTAATTATGACTTGAATTTTTTAAATAATTTAAAATAATTATTTTTAATAATCATGATAAATAATTTGAGACGGAGAGTACAAAATTGATAAATCATCATTTGTCTTCGTAAAAAAAAAGTGTACAATAATAATTAGTAATAGACTTTTGCATATATATAGGTCCTTAAAGTGCAAGGAATTAGCACGTGTCTTTTGTATAGTTCTTGAAGTTTCGCATTCACAGTCCAGCCAAGATGATTACATGTCTCATTTGAAAGGAAGCGACAAAAGGACAAATTTAACTTTATTCCAAGTGGCAAAAGTGGAGGGTTGCATAATGCATCATACTCTGCAGTGCAGCATGGGACTTTCTGCATTAATGGAAGTACACTGTACTATAAAGACCACCAAAAGAGAGTATCAAAAACACAAATAATTCCGTGTAGCACAAGAATTCATGTCCACCTACACAACCAAATTCTCTTTCTCAATGAACCACGTAGGTGGCTCCGTTTTCTCATCCGGTGTTCGAAATTTGTATTAGGGTTTGATTAAATCTAAATTCACATTGATAAGGCTCATATTGAAGGAAAACGTTTTTTAATAAAGGTGACTTTATACTTAAAAAATTCGAATTCGAGACTTTTAATTAAGAAATAAATAGTTCTTGTCGAGTACTCCAATACAATCCTTTTGGTGAGTTGATTCCTTAATTAGCTTACTCTTCCCCGCGTATTCACCATTACAAATTTAATGGAGTTTGATATTTTCATTTTTCAACTCCTGATTCTCACATACTTAATTGGATTCCATGTAAACCAATCCCTAGCAAAGGAACTTCTTTTACTGGTCTTGTAAGTCTTATTTTATAATTTTTACCCGTCTTGTAGTTTTCACTTTAAGCTTCGCTAATGTATTTGATAAGATTAGAGTCACACAAGAATAATTCACTGATTAATCTCTGTCAGCCAAGTCACGTGGAGAATTGACTTCCCCATTCGAAGTTGTTTTTCTGGAAATTTAAACCTTGATTAGACTAATTAAACAATCAACGATCGCGATAATAAACAGATTTGTGACTATATATATATGACAGAGCGAGATGTGATGCACTTTTGCAAGTTCTACTCTAATCCAAGGACTAATATACCCACGAATTTTGCCTATATATGGGTCACCAACTATAACCATGAGTTTGCCTTTTGAAACCGAAGTTACTTAGAGCGATCTTATCCGATCGAGTCAGAAAGGTCTTCACAACTCAATGTTAATATATATCAAAATTGTTATTTATCGTAAACAAAATTTATAATTGAGCTAACTTTTGGGATTGAGTTAAGCCAAAGATTCATTATTTACATAATTGAAGGTATATAAGTCGCCGGTAATGGCCACGAGTTTTGTTTTTAAAACCTTAGTTGCCATGAGCAGCTTAATTAGTCTGAGTCGTTTTGATAACTATATGATATAATTGTTATTTGTCGTGAACAAAATTCATCATAATTATCTATATATATAGGCATTGAAAAGCTTTGATCTACCCAAAAATTGAAAAGTTTTTAACCAAACGTTTGTCAACGTCAACTAGGTAGATGCCACTCTCAATTCTCTCTCAAACCATCTCATCATCTTTTATGATTCCATTCAGAAAAATACAAAAAGTTCCTTAGAAGTGAAAATGGCAAACCAATTGGGTCCCATTTCCTATTCGTCCACTCTAGCTGTTCTTTTTGAGTTTTTTTATCCTTCAATTCCTTGAAAAGAATTAAATGGAATAAAATGAGTGTAGTAGTGACAGCTGGCAAAGTTCTTGAGTGGAGTTAGCTTTAATTTGCAACTTTTTTTCTTCTCTTTTGTGCTGAAATAGGAAATGGGCAAACCCCACCTCTAAATATTCACTATCACTTTTATAGAAGCCAATATAAAACCCGTGATAAATGTGAGTTTATCACTATTTTTTTTTTTTTCGACGGCGAATCCACCGCTACTCTTTCGAAATACAAGACAGCAGAACCCCACGACGCAATACCGCAAACCACGCCACCGATTAACTACACTTCGATGCCTACGCATGTGCGCCAACCAAGAAGGTTTATGCAGGATCGAACTCGCGACTGGCCCCGCGCCATCAAGCACCAACTCTACTGCCATTGTGTTTGTGTTTTCTCTAGAACTAGAATTAATTGTGAATAGGTTCACTTCATTTGGACTTCTATTTCTTCTTCCACCCTCAACACAAGTCTTCTATCTCAACTCATTCGATCCCAACAAGGCAACAACAACAATATACCAGTGAAATCTCACAACGTGGGTATGAAAATCTCACAATGTGGGTATGAAAAGAGTAGAGTGTATACAGATCTTACCTCTATCTTGATAGATAGAGCGGTTGTTTCCGAGAAACCCTAACAAGACAATACAACCAAATTATAAGAAAGATATTATACTTGAAAACATATGCAAATGTAATACAGATTTAAAGAACTAAAATTAACCACGAGCAAGAAAACCTCTGAAGGGTTATGACACAACAAAAATGACTAAATGAATTTGTTATCTTGTCTTCCGAACAGAAGTGGAGGGTTATGGTAGGCTGGAAGCCAACGTCTAGTACATATCAGGATGAATTCTCATAATTGACATGACCGACTCCAATTTATTTGAGACTTAAATGTAGTTATTGTTGGTCTTTTTTCTTAGTAGTTGTTAGAATAGAAATGAGCCCAAAATTTAAAAAAACTGTATGATCTTATAATATGTCTAATTTTTGTAATTATATTTATATATGTACACATAGTTGAAGCCACAAATTAGCAATTTAATGAGTTTAATTGAATTCATCAGGTTGGTCTTAAATCTTAAATCCATCTTTGCATCAATAAAGATGTAGTATTGCCAAGTGGTGTGACATGAAGGGCTTGGACAGTTGGCGGCAAACTATATACTCTCTCCATCTCAATTTGTGTGATATTATTTGATCAAATACGGAATTTAAAAAATAAAAAAAGATTTTATTATGTTTACCAAATTGCTTACTTTAATGTCTACTTTTGTTGATTTTTCTTCATTATAAGTACATCTTCAAAAGTAAGTGGGATCAACAAGGATAAAATAAGGATGGTGCCATTAAATAGTTGTTAAATATGGAAATGTGACATTTTTTTTTAAATAAATTTAAAAAACATAGTATCACATAAATTGAGACGGATGGAGTAATTGATACTATTTTTTTTGGATGAATTAAATTAAAGGCAAAATGATGAGGACAAAATGAACCCAATATGCATGCTTAAAACTTAAAAGTGTTCTTAACGAGCTTTCTCTTTACATTTCCTTTTTCCAATTGTGGGAATTTAAGGTTTTAAATATACTCTAACCAACCAATCAAACTGCACCATTCCTCTAAAATTTGAATCATCTAGACTACCTATTAATAAGTATTTATAAGTTAGCAACTAAGGTTAAAATATAGTGATGAGTATTTCTTCATCTTTATTCACATGTCTCGAATTTAAGTCTCAAGTATAAAGTGTCGTCTATCAGAGAATGTTTTACCCTCAATATAGAATTTTTTAAAACTAATACGGATTTAATCAAATTCTAATATGAGTAACGAATACCGAATAATCAAAGAAAGAAAAGATATAATTAAGCTGGTCTGCTAGCTAGCTATTGAGTAGTAGCATTCAAGTTGCTAAATCTCATCAGTTAAAAAGTTGGCATATACTTTCCCACTCTGTTTCCCTTTAGTTTATTGGGGCTAATTTTGGTTGAAATTCTTCTAACTTTTCACATACTTTACAACCCAATTTGTGCATACATATTCCTCACATTTCTTTTCGGTCTTAAATAACTATTTGACCCTTCACTAAAACTGCACTTAATATGGAATAATCCTCCAAGATAGCTAGTGCGTTTTTATTATTTCGATGTCTTTCATTTCTACTAGTCAATTGTTCTTCTTCTGCCGCATCAAATAGTCTATTGTCATTTCTAAAATTTTATATTACATGTACCTCTTTCATTCTTATTTATTTGACATTTTTATTAAGGTCGATTTGACTAGCTATATTTAAGTTGGATTAAAGTAGATGTGACTGATGAATACATGCATAAACATCGAAATTAAATAGATAGGATCGAACGTGTATGTAATATAGATAATAAATAATCATAGATTTTAATCAAACGTAAAATCGACACTTATCTATTGAAGCATGACCGCGACCAAGAATCGAATCTTCAATCACGAGCAGAAACCATTTATGAGATCGTCCTCCAATTCCACAGTCTGCAGTCTTCTATTATGTAACCTAATTAGCATTTGGACAGAGAACACTCGTGTATGCAAGTATACGGCTCATGAAAAGTGTATCTCTTAGGACTGAAAAGTCTTACATATAGCCACATTTTAGGGTGCAAAACCCTAGCAAAACGTGTGTGCTTTCTTTCTCCTCAAGAATAATATTTTTCAACTTCAAGAATAATTAGGTATAGCAGGGACCACAAATTTAATAACGAGGCTACCGATTATGGTATTAATCCGAAATATGAATGAATTAATCAAATATTTCATTAAATCTTATTTAACTCCCCGTGTTAAGATCACATATACCAATCAATTAAATTAAATTACTGACAATTTAATTCATCAACTAATTAAATCATTTATACTCCCGCTTAACTTATTTCATTTGACGGATATAAAATTCACCTGCAGGGTTTCACATGAAAAATCATAAGCATCCATAAAGGGATATTATCAATCTCAAAGTGAGACATGGATTCTATCAACTAATTATTATTTCTTAAATGTTTTTTCTTACTATTCAACCTATCAGATACATTGACTCGCAATAGAGTGGTACCTTTTGATAAATCAAAATAATAAATAAATCACATTGATCATAATTATCATATCAAGATTAAGAGTATAAGTATATTTATTGAGATAGAGAGGCCTTTTTACATATTCAATACAAAAATACTTATCTTTATTTGGTTGGTTCAATACATACAAAATGTACTAGCACAAAAAGTTGGAACTATAGTTCCCATAATGAAGATACAATATATTTAATTTGATGTTACAATCATACCGATAGCTTTGTCCTATTTCCTTCATAGTGTGAACATGAATTTATACTTATAAGAACCGGTGATTTAATCTTTCGTGTACTAAGCTAAACCCTGTACACTAAATCATCTACTATATAAGTAAAAGACACGCATACAAATACATGATCTATATAAATCATTATTAAAATTTCAATAAACAATTATTATATAATAAATACTACATCCAAACACATGATTCATAATATATATTCCAACAGTGACAAGATTAGCACACAAAAGTATGATTAATCCCAATTAGCTTAAATTTGGACAGATTAATGACTCAACTATTTATTAATTCACTTCATCTTGACCTACACAAATTTAATGCATCTAAAAGTTGGATAGGTTTGAGCTAAATACGTCGCCAAAAAAATCTACGAGAAACCTTATCTAAATATCTACACAAATATTTTTTTGTTTATATGTTATATAGTTTTAATAATGAATTTTCTTTATTACTAAATTATAAAAAAAAATATAAATTTAGTTAGAGTTGGGTGACAGAGTAAACTATAGCCCATTTTTGGCCCATCTTGATCCAAACCCGTTTAACTTTTTAGCAGGATTGAGCAATGACTCATTTATTGTTTCAACTCATCTTGACCTCTCGAAATTCAATCCAAAACGCCTGATTATTTCATTCCAAAATCGTAGTACATATACTAAAATACAAACCTAATCCTAGTCTACAATTACGGTAAGGAATAACTACAATATACATCTATCATATACAGAATATATAATTATGACTAAATATAATTTTCTTATTCTATTACACCCCCGCAGTCGAAGCGGGAGGTCGGTGTATGCTGAGACTATCCCGGAAGTCTTCAAATAAAACCAGCGGAAGACCTTTCGTAAAAATGTCGGCAATCTGATAATGTGACGAGACATGTAAGACAAACACTTGTCCACGAGCAATATTTTCGCGAACAAAGTGAATATCCAGCTCAATATGTTTAGTGCGTTGGTGGTGAATCAGATTCCTGAGAGATAAATTGCACTAACATTATCATAATAAACCAATGTCGCCTTCGCAACTAGACAGTGGAGCTCTAAAAGAAGGTTTCGTATCCAACAAGATTCAAACACCACATTAGCAACTCCTCGGTATTCTTCTTCGGCACTGGATCTGGACAACTTCGCTTACCGTTTTGAGGAACAAGATACCAAAATATCACCAAGAAACACACAATAACCAGACATGGTTGTCAAAGATGGATATAAGAGTAGTTGTCAAAGACGGATATAATGTAAGCCATGATCGAGAGTGCCCTGAATATAACACACAATGCGTTTGAGAGCACGCATGTGATCCTTCATCGGGTTATGCATTAATAGAAAAACTTATTGTACAACATAAGAGATGTCGGGTCTTGTGAAGGTGAGATATTGCAGGGCCCCTGCAAGGATGCGGTAATGTGATGGATCGGCATATGGCTTTCTGGAAGAAGCACTCAACTTCGATTTAGTATCAACTGGAGTGGCGGACGGCCTACACGATGACATGTCAGCTCATTCAACAATCTCAGCTACATACTTATTTTGGAATAAAAATAAACAATTGCATGACGTGTCATATCTATCTCCAAGAAATAACTCAGTGGCCCTAGATTTTTTATAGCAAACTCAAAGCCAAGCAGTGGCATGATAGACTTGCGAAGAGCATCAGATGAGGCAATTAATATAATATCATCCACATACAAAATAATGTAAGCGATATCATTACCCTGACGGTATATGAATAGAGAATGATCAGACCTGCAGTTAGAAAATCTAATATGTGAAACATAATATGCAAACCTCTTGTACCAGGCCCTAGGAGCTTGTTTGAGTCAATACAATGATTTCTTCAACATGCACACATGATTAGGATAATTAGAGTCTTTGTACCCCATGGTTGATATATATACACTGTTTCATTGAGGTCTACATGCATGAATAAATTTTTTATATCAAGCTGATGAAGTGGTCGTGCCTTCAAAAGAGCCAGACTGAGAACGTTCTGATAGTTGCCGGTTTGACCACCGGAATGAAAGTTTCACCGCAATCACACCAACCTGTTGAGTTTTTCCATCACCTACAAGATGGGTTTTGTGCCTCTCAAAAGTACCATCAGATTTTTTATGACTAAAAATCCACATAGACCTAATCACATTAACATTAAGAGGGCGGGGCACCAAATTCAACGTCCTATTATTAATAAGAGTATTAAATTCATCATCCATAACCATTTTATAATTTAAATTACGGGGTAACGGTGACTTGACAACATGGGTATGAAGACCATATTTTTTGTTTGGCTTAAAAATCTCGTGTTGACTACGAGTGGCAGGCCGTTGGGTCAAAATTGAATTTGGGCCAAACGAGAATGTCAAACCGCCTTGGATGGCCGGTAGTAATCGAGTACCGCAAATGGACCGATGGGCCGCCGAGCCTAAAGGTGGTGAGATCCAGTGAATCGCCACCACCGGGCCTTTCGACAATGGTCACAATGAGAGGCTCAGCTGGGCCAACAACTGTTAGGCTCGGTAATTGTGCTGAGACCAGAAAAAATTGGGCATATTTGGGAGACCAATTTATGGATAAAATACGGGGGTACGCTATCGTTAAGAAATTCATAGGTAGGAGGCCCGAAACAATATAATTTGGCAAAAGAGAAATTTGTTCATCAAAAATTATGTGACGACTTACGATGATTTTATTAGAGGATAAGTCGTAACATTTGTAATCACGATGATTCGACGGATATCCCAAAAAAATACACTGAGTGGATCGGGGTTAAAGTTTATTAATGGTAGTAGAAGGAAAGATAGGATAACATAAGCACCAAAAAACCCGTAAATGAGCATATGACGGGTCCCTTAGGTATAAAATTTTGAGTGGGGATTAGTTGGCTACTTGTTTGCTCGAAAGTATGTTCAAAAGATAGGTTGTCATTTGTAACTCATGGTGCCAAAAGGATGATGGTAGAAAGGCACGGGCAAGTAAGGTTCTAACAATGTTGTTAATGGTTCGAATTTTTCTTTCTGCTTTTCAATTTTGAGATGATGTATGTGGACACGAGAGACGAAATGATAAACCATAAGTTTTACAAAAATCCTAAAATGACCCATTATTAAATTCTCTACCATTATCACACTGAATATTTTTAATGTCATGTTCAAGTTGAGTGATGATGTATGCTCTAAAGGATAGAAGCATGAAGGAATTCGACACAGTGGCTGACTTTTTGGCAAAATACGCTTCTTCGAGAATGAGCATAGAGCGGGCTTGGTAAAATAGTGGAAGATGATTGTTTTGGCGGATGAGTGTACCCACTCCACTATATGTGTCGGTGAGGCTGACTACTAGTTATAAAATAAGTCGATTGTTAGTTACCAACGCGCTAACATTATTGAGTTGATTCGACAACACCTTGAATCATTGACAATATGTGGATGCATTAGAAAATTCGTCATGTCGGTGGTGGAGACTTAATGTTCAAGAGTAATGACCCGATAATTTTTATCTTGGAATATGTCGTGTAAGCGATCCCAAGCCTCCATCGCCGTAGAGTCAGGTTCAATAATTATATGCAGTAAATCGCTAGAAATAGTGACATAATCCACTAAAGAACTGTCGCATTGAGGGTTAACCATAATTCTCTTTTGTCATCGATTTTCGGCACCTTATCCTTGCCTTTTTCCGATAGAATATGTGATGAATAACCCTGTGGGAGCGGCAATGAATCTTAAAGAGCTCCGCCAACGTTGCATAATAGACGTTTTCATCTCAAGAGTGATGGAAACATGAGATTTAATGTTTGAAATTGTCAGGGCTGGATGAAGAGAGAATTTCGAGTCAGACATGACTGACGGAGAGAAGGGTGGTTGTCGGCGAAAAAAAAAGAGGGGGGCGACGGTCACAAAGAAGTAGGGTTAGGGTTTTAGGAACTTTCCCTAGACTGCTGATACCATGTAAGAAATATTCTTCCTTGATTATTTCATTTCAAAATCATAGTACATATACTAAAATACAAACATAATCCTAGGTTACAATTACGATTAAGGAATAACTATGATATACATCTACCATGTACAGAATATACATAATTATGACTAAATATAATTTTTCTATTCTATCAATAACGACCAACAAAGGTTGTGGTACGTGGGATGGAGAGGGTCGTTCCATCCTTAATCAATGGCATTTGGTTCGATCATTGTGTATGAAAAAAATCTTGTTAGGGAGCTTTTATCCCTTAATTTGGTCTTATACGGCGCAAATCTGAATTAATTGGGGCCCCAATACGGATAATGAACACTGATAAAAAGATTATAACTTAAGTAGCCCTTAACCCAAGCCTAAAATTGGAATTTCATTTCTTTCTTTCCTTTTATTTTTGGGAGCTTTTTCTCTCTTTTTTCTTGGTTTGGGTGGGGGCGCTTTGGATAATCTATCTTCTTTAGATGACGGGTGAAGTTCGACCTTTGCATGATTTCATGTACAACATATTCGCTAAGCTGTGCTGCTGACACTGGGAAAGGGACAAAATTTTAGTTTAAAATATGAATTTCCCCATAATAGTTTGCAAATTGCAATGTGGAAGTATATATAAGGGGGGCTCACAGCTTTTTTATAGGAATTTTAATGCATAATTTGATCCAACTGGAAGGCGGAATCTTTCTCTATTACAGCTAATGGATTCAGGTTTACGTGGTTTCAACCTTATCACACAAATAAAACAAGAATTCACACACTTACATATATGACAATTTTTTTTTACTCCATTGAAACTGACTTACATATGAATCGAATAGAATATTATCTACCATGAAGTAAGAAATGTGCAGAAGAAGAGAAATACGACCGCAGCCACGAGTTCGATCCCCGCATAAACCTTGGTTAGTCATCATCACGTACACACAAGTGTGGTTTACATGGTGACGTGGTTTGCGCCATCATACAACCGGTCGAGCTTCTCTTGTACTGAAAGAAAGAATGCGGCGCGATTCCTTCACAACAAAGAATAGAATATTACCAGTCACCGTGTTAAGGCTTGAGAATAGTATCTTGTATTAAAATTTGCATCAACTTTAAGACTGCGGAATCGGAGTCCATTAATATATCAGCCAAAACATGTACATAGTAGCACGTGTGGTGGTAAAAATATTTTGTACACGATATCTATATAAAATAAATATAAAATATATATATATATATTTTTATACATAATTGCATACTTATATCACTTAATTAGAATTAAGTTATATTAGTTCTCACTTTTAATAATTTAACTACTAAGTTTAAATTGCTACTAATTAGTTCGTGTAAATATATCGAGTATGAATAAGTATTTAAATGGTCAATTTATCGTTCTGGCTTGAAAATCCAAGCAAGCACATCTGCTCCTTATGGAGTATTCTTTATGTGTCATATTTTTGTTTTTAGCATATATAATAAAGAATTTCATACTTCCTTATAGAAATAATTAAATTTAAACTTTTCAATTTTTATATTAATGAAATGATTTATAATCACTTAAATATTCATGGTTTATTTAGACTACAAATTTAAAGTATTATTTTTCTTAAATTATGTGTTCATTCAAATATTGTCACATAAATCGAAATTGAAATGGAGGGAGCACTAGACTTTCCAAGCAGTCATGCGACAAAATTTTAGTGATAGAATAGGAAAATTATATTTAGTCATAATTATGTATATTGTAGATGTATATTGTAGTTATTCCTTACCGTAGTTGTAGCCTAGGATTAGGTTTGTATTTTAGTATATATACTATGATTTCGGAATGAAATAATCAAGTAAGAATATTTGGTATCAACAGTCTAGGGAAAGTTCCTGAAACCCTAACCCTACTTCCTTGTGACTGTCTCCCCATTCTTCTTTTGCCGCCGACCATCACCCTTCTCCCCGTCAGTCATGTCTGACTCGAAATCTTCTTTTCATTCAGCCCTCACAATTTCAAACATTAAATCCCATGTTTCCATCACTCTTGAGATGGAAAACGTCAATTAAGCAACGTGGGCGGAGCTCTTCAAGATTCACTGCCGGTCCCACCTGATTATTCGTCACATAATTCTATCGAAAAAAGGCAAGGAAAAGGTGTCAAAAACTGACGACGAAAGAAAATTATAGTTAACCCTCGATTCGACATTATTTCAGTGAAATTATGCCACTATTTCTAGCAATTTGCTGCATACAATTATTGAACATGACTCTACGACGATGGAGGCTTGGGATCGCTTACGCGACATATTCAAAGAAGTGGTCTTTGTCAAAAAGTCAGCCACCGTGTCGAATTCCACCATGGTTGTCGCTCCATCTTAGGAGACTTCTACACAATTTGAAAATTCGCCAAACCATGGCCAAAAGGGATGAAATAGAGGTAATGGAGGCAAAAATCGTGGAGGTGGCCGCGATGGTGGAAAGGGTGGTAGCCACCGCCGTGGTGGAGGAGCGATGGCGTGGAGGCGCGACTAGCAAGAACCGCCACCAAATGTGAGGGCACCGTGGGCGATGGGCCCGAAGTGGCCTTGGGTCGTGCCACCCTGCCCCTATCCAATTGGTAATTGGGCCAGGCCTAAGTCACAACTAGTAACCCAGTAGGCCCAGAAGTAGCTAGGGATTCTTGGGCCACTGCCGAGTCAGTGGCAGTAGGCCCACTCGACAAGGCCGCGGTGCATACTCTTGGGCTTACTTCGCCCGACGCAAATTGATACATGGACACCGGTGCAATAACACATATGACGTCCTCCCAAGGTAATCTCTCGTCATATTTTAATTTGAGCAATTATTGTTGTATAATTATCGGAAATGGTAATTCAATTCCAATTCGAGGTTATGGTACTACACACTTGTCTCTCCCGAACCCACCGTTAACTTTAAAAAATGTCCTTCACGCTCCTCAATTAATTTAAAACATGATTTTAGTTAGAAAATGTACTACTAATAATTGGGTTTCTGTTGAATTTGATCCTTTTGGGTTTTCCATGAAGGATTTTCAGACTGGGATGCGTCTAATGAGATGTGATAGTCGATGATAGCTTTATCCAATCACCACAACCACACGTCAAGCCACATTACCATCCACTTTTGCAGGTTTAGTTCCTTTTTTATGACATGAACGTTTGGGTCATCTGAGAGTACCTGTTTTTGCCCCTTAAACAAAATAAATTTATTGAGTGTACTAGAACTCGTAATTCTCATGTTTGTCACTCTTGTTCTCTTGGAAAATATGTTAAGTTACATTTTGTTGCTTCTAATTCTCGTATTGTTATGCCCTTTGATATTATTCATAGTGATATTTAGGCATCTCCTATTTTGAGCTTTTCGGGCCATAGATATATTTTTTTTTTTGTTGGATGATTACTCTAATTTTTTGGACATTTTCTTTGTCTAAAAAATCACAAGTTTTTTCCACATTTCTTTCATTTAGAGCATACATATGCACTCAATTTGAATGTGACATTAAAAATATTCGGTGTGATAATGGTAGAGAATTTGATAATGAGTCATTTTGAGATTTTTTACAAAACTAATGGTTTATCGTTTCGTCTCTCGTGTCCACATACATCATCTCAAAATGGAAAAGCAGAAAGAAAAATTCGAATCATTAATAACATTGTTAGAACCTTACTTTCACATGCCTCTCTACCACCATCTTTTTGGCATCATGCGTTACAAATGACAACATATCTTTTGAACATACTTTCGAGCAAACAAGTAGCCTACAATCCCCACTCAAAATTTTATACCTAAGGGATCCATCATATTCTCATTTACGAGTTTTCGGGTGCTTATGTTATCCTCTCGTTCCTTCTACTACCATTAATAAACTTCAACTCCGGTCCACTCAATGTTTTTTTTTGGATATCCATCGAATTATCGTGGTTACAAATGTTACGACTTATCCTCTAATAAAATCATCGTAAGTCATCACGTAATTTTTTATGAAAAAAATTTCTCGTTTGCCAAATTATATTATTTCGGGCCTCCTACCTATGAATTTCTTGACGATAGCATACCCCCATATTTGATCCATAAATTGGTCTCCCAAATATACCCAATTTTTCCCAGTGTCTCAGCCCAATTATCGAGCCTATGATTCTTGCTTGGTGAGCCTAGCCATTTGAGAGACGATGGCGGCGATCCGGCGGATCTCGGCCACCTTCGAGCTCGGCGGCCCGTAAATCTGTTGATCTCGCCCAGATCCGATCAATGTCGACTATCAGGCGATCAGTCATTATCGTCGCCCAAATCCACCCAACAGCGGCTGTCATAGTAAACATGGGATTTTTAAGCCAAACAAAAAATACAGTCTTCACACCCATGTTGTCAAGTCACTGTTGCCCCGTAATCTTGTATGCCCTTAATGACCCAAATTGGAAAATGGCTATGAATGATTAATTTAATGCTTTTATTAATAATAAGACATGGGATTTGGTGCTCTGTCCGTATACCAGACGCTCCACGTCTGATTATTGTATATTCCTTGGTCATAATTTGGTATCTTGGTCCTCAAAATGGCAAGCAGCGGTGTCCAGATCCAGTGTCGAAGCAGAATACTGAAGAGTTGTCAATGTGATGTCTGAATCTTGTTGGCTAGGGAACCTTCTTTTAGAGCTTCACTGTCTGGTCTGAAGGCGACATTGGTTTATTGTGATAATGTTAGTGCAATTTATCTCTCAGGGAATCCGATTCATTACCAACACACTAAACATATTGAGCTGGATATTCACTTTATAGAAGCAGCCTTACTCTCATCTTTTTGTCGAAATCTCTATGAGCTGAATGATGTTGTTCGCGAAAAGGTTGCTCGTTGACAAGTGTATATCTTACATGTCTTGTCATGTTATCAGATTGCCAACATTTTTACAAAAGGTCTTCCGCTGATTTTATTTGAAGACTTTCGGGACAGTCTCAGCATACGTCGACCTCACGCTTCGACTGCGGGGGTTGTGATAGAATAAAAAAATTAGATTTAGTCATAATTATGTATATTTTGTATTTGATAGATATATATTGTAGTTATTCTTTATCATAATTGTAGCCTAGGATTATGTTTGTATTTTAGTATATGTACTATGATTTTGAAATAAATAATCAAGGAATAATATTTCTTACATTTAGGACTAATATTAGTATTTAACCAATCTTGTCATATAATTTAATTTTTTTAAATAATCTATCAAATCCAGTTTAATTTATTTTCTATTTTTGAAGAGACTCTAAAGTTCATCAGAATTTCACTTAATACTTTCGTAAATTAATGGATTTAAACTACAATACATACATATATATATATATATACATACATATATATATATATATACATATATATATATATATATATCAAATTGCGTGTGAAAGTGGATTTCTTTTAGGACTATCAGTATGGAAGAACAGGAGAGAGATCTATTACTAACTAATTCGTCTGTTCTAATTGGTGTTCTTCCGAATTTTTTTATCTACATTATGTCATGTCTAATCATCTTTTTTGAAATCATGATTTCATATTTTGATTTCAAATCAACGTTTGTTTATGCAATTTGCAGAAAATTTCAACTTCAACTTCGTATCATGATTTCAAATATCAAATTCTCCAAACAAAAAAAAGGCACAATTCCAAATCATGATTTTAATTTTTTTAAATATAAAATTTGACCCATAAATTTATGTTTTGTAAAAAAATATTCAGTAGATATATTTACCAACCATTTATATCAAATATTAAAAAATGTTATAAGTGGATAGTATATATTTATAACAAATTTACTCTTACCAACCAGTTACCAATAAAATCTACGCGATAACTCGTGCTCATTTTTTTCTTTTAAATGAATTAAAGTTTGATCAATAAATGTTGTGTCTTTTAAGAAAGATCTTCTAGTAGCGTATTAACTTTGTTATGAACTATGATTTGCTCATTTGGTAAAATTGTATAAGAATTGGAGAAATTTTGATGATTTTCACAACTTGTAGGTTTTCATGTTTATGCAAAAAAATACAACTTAAAAATCCAAATTGTATATTCAAATAAAATTTCAACTTTAAATCAACCCGATTTCAAATAACATTTCATATCATAATTTAAATTATGTCCAAACGGAATCTAAATATGAATGCTACGTAAATTTTGATACACTTTTGACTAAATGGTCAAATGAACTGTAGCTAACATCTCTCAAAGTTTTGTGATGGATATATAATGAATTAAATATTTGTAAATGGGACTACACAGTTTGAATTGAATGATGCAAAAAGGAGTCAGGAGCTTAAATGACCTAAAAAGTGAGGGCTTTGAATCAAAATATTCCTTTTTCGCACGAAATTTCTGTGCAATACGGGTTGTTCTAAAACATAACAGACTTAGCCATTTTCAAGTCACTCTTCTTCACCTTCTTCATTTTCACTCTTTTATCATACTTTATCCCTCGGAAATCATGTCTTAAAGCTCTAAAATGTCAAATTTTGCTATAGAACCCGATGTTTGTGGTTGCGGTTATTAAGCTCAGAACATCAAACGCAAGATAATCCGGACGTCATTTTTGGCATTGTAAAGTGCCGATGTAAGTGTTTTTTATAAGTTTTTAGGGTTTAGAGTTTTTTCACATTATCTACATATTTTACTTTCAAAAACATATTTTCTTGTAATGTTTATAAGATATGAATGGTTGTAAAATTTTCGATGGAAAGGCGAAATTTTCGTGGATAAAATGGTGGCATCGAAGTATAAAAACCCTCCTATTAATAGAGATACCGTGAAATTTGACTTGCAGTGTAACTTGTGGAAGCTCAAGAAAAAATTGACCTTTTGGAGGTCTTGCTAAAAGAATCCGAAGAAAAACAAAGTTTTTTTCAAGGATAACCTTAGATACACTCAACGCCAGAAAAATTCTTTGAAAGATAAATTGAAATTTTGGAAGATGATTTGTGTTATCTTGATGTTGTTTATTATTTCTATGTATTTTGTTTATTAAGTTTATTAATTTTATGTATTTTATTTTTATGTATTTTCGGTTAAGTTTATTATTTCTATGTATTTTATTTTTACTAGTTATACATTTTCATGTATTATGGTATTTTCTATGTTTTTAAAATGTATTAGGTAATCAACACCTTTTATGTGCTAATTTATTTGTGTTTTCATTACAAATTGTGAATTATTAAACTTTTTATGTATTATTAACTCTAAGATACTTATGTAAATTAATAATAGACTATAACAATTAAAGTAAAATTAAACATACTAATTTTCTTCAGGTTGATAACTTCATCATAAATTAAAAATACACATAAAATCATGAGTCCGGAACTTAAATGACCCAAAAACTAAGCAAGTGCCAAATAACACCTAATCATCATCAGAATAGAAGTCTTCAATATCATCTTCCGAACAATATTTTGGGTTTCTTAAGACATATCTTCTCTCTATAGATGTTATTTCTCTAACCATTGATGATGTTTGTTCTTCGGCCAACTTTAGCATGTAAAATCTACAACATCTTGCTAACATTATTTGTTTTTTCTCTAATCCTCTGTACGATCTCGCAAGAATGTTGATCAGTTCGAGGCATGATTATTGAGAACCTTGTTGAGATTTGAGCGTTTGATTTTCCAAATTATGAACAAGACGTTCTGATTTGGCATGCTGATATGCCCATTCTCGGCGTAACTGTTGAGTATATTTTATACACACTTTTGAGTACTTTTTAGTTAGTATTTTACGCTTTTCTTTTGTGTTTAGTATAGTGTTAAGGTTGTTTTTCTTCCTTTTGAATCACATCGGTCATAAATGAGAAAATGCTACTTTTGAGGATGGAATTGCATAATAAAATGGCCAAGAAATCAAACCAAAGGAGTCCCGGGAAGAATGGAGGAAATCTAGAAAAATCTGGACGAAACATCCGCAATGGCCGGGGCGCAGGAAGAGCCGCGGCTGAAAGAATTAGAGTCGGGGCGCGAAATTTCTAGAAAGTCCGAAAATAATCACCGTCGTGAGCGCCGCGGCGCAGTATTTCCAGTGCGTCCAGTGATTTTCAGGTTGAATTAGAGTCGCGGCGCTTGGCATCAGCACCACGACTCCGACACGCGTATTTCATAAAGAAAAAGTCGATTTTCAGAAGGGTAAAAGGATCCGGAATGAGGTTTTTCTCAAATATAACACCCTGAAACCCTTACATATTTCATATCATACTTTGGAGGCTAGAAAGGAGGCTACAAAGCAAGATTGGAGACTAATGTTGTTCAAGTTCTTTCTTTTCTCTTTTATTTAATTCAGTCTATGTTGGATATTAAATTGGTTCTTAGCAATTCAATGTCTTGGAGCTAATTTTTTTATTAGGATTTCTGTTGAATCGCTTGAAACTCTTTCATACAGTTAATGCATAGTTATTGATTTCTTCTTCAGCTATATTAAGATATATTCAATATTGTATTGATTACTTGATAATTAACTGACATTTAATTGTCATAACTTATATGATTTCGAATCGAGATCTGAAAAGGAAGATTTGAATATGTTGTAGTTGTTTAGACATAGGTTAAAATCGTGGACGAAAGTACCCCGATATTTGTGTAGTATTTAATCCTCATGTGTGGTAAAATCTATCATAGAAATATAGAAGGTTTCTGCACAAGGTTGAGTTTTTATATATCATAACCGGAATATATAACATATTAGTTAACATACTATCTTAATAAGAAGAATAATCATTAGCATTGCATTAACACGTGAAAGAGTGGATAGTTGAGGAGATTGGAAGCTCTATTTCCCTCATAAGTGTTTTAAACCAAAGTATTATCATTCTTAGTTTATTTTCTGCACTTTACTTAGTTTTCGATTCTTAGTTACAAATCCAAACAAAATTACGGTTACCAAATAGATATCATAGATTAGATATTCGGTACTTGAAAAATCAGTTTATGTGGACGATAATTCGGTCTTACAGATCTTTATTACTTTAGCGATACGTACACTTGCGTAAGCATACAGAAATATCGCGACAGTAACCCGCAATAATATTCTTGTGGATCTGAATATTTCACATTGCAAAAATCATCATTGTGCTTTATAAGAAGGTGTAGTTTCATATCTTCTATCTTGAATTCATTGTTATCAAGATAACTCGAATCACCGAAATAGCAGCTATGATTTGAGATGTCATCACCACCGCTATTCAGATCATTTGGAAAGAATACCGACAATTTTACATTTCTACTACTCGACATTGAATATGTTGTAGTGTAATAACAAATGAAAGGCTACTTATATAGTTGCAAACCCCAAGTACCATTAGGGTCGTCTGACCCTACCTAGCTACTTTATTTTAAAATATATATTAATTGGATCATGGAGAATCATCTTCATCCGACATTTTACATTCAAAATATCACATGGATATGAATCTAAAGTAACCATGTTGACCATATTCTGCCCTGAGACAGCGTATTTTCATCTGATTGATCTATTCGCAAAAATGGTTAAGAGCATAATTGAGCTCTTGTGGTGTACCAAGAGGTTTTGACGTAACACGACTTTTTGAACGTTTGAGTCTGAGTGCCCTCGGGTTTTGTTCTAGCATTTCAACCTTCTAACATGCCACTTTCACTCACTTGTCATTGTATTTTTGAATTATTGATTGTATATGTGGTTCAGGTTATTTGAGTATTTAAAATTATCATCTAGTTCACATGTCCAACCTATTGCTTCGAATATATCTGCTGGGGTAAAACATGTAATAGAACCAATATCAGAAAATTTGTTCCAAACTAACATAATAACTCATTTTAACGTGAATGCTAGTTGTTTGTCATTCATGTTATATACTACTCCTTGATTTGAAAACATATGTTCACTTTTGATCGATTTATATAACACGCTTATATTGCACAATTTTTACATGCGCAAAATATGATATTTCGGAATGACATCCTTGATTTGACAATACTATGTTCGCTTTTAATCGCTTTATATGACACATTTATATTGCGCAGCTTTTACATGCGCAAAATATGATATTTTGGAATAACATTCTTGATTTGACAACACTATTCTCGCTTTTGACCGTCTTACATGACACACTTATATTGCGCAACTTTAACATGCGCAAATATGATATTTCAGAATGACATCCTTGATTTGACAATACTATGCTCGTTTTTTACCGTTTTATATGACACACTTATATTATGCAACTTTTACATGTGCAAAATATGATATTTTAGAAAGACATCTTTGATTTGACAACACTATGCTCGCTTTTGACCGTTTTATATGACACACTTATATTGAACAGCTTTTACATACGCAAAATATGACACACTTATCTAACATAACTTTTATATAACTCATTCGGTTAAAAAAACTCACATTTTAAAAATGTCTAGAAAACTTATAGTCAATAATTGGTTCAAAATAGATAAAAAGGCGAGGGTAGATCAAGAATGCCTCATGGTAGGATAGAAACAAACACAATTGAATCATATTTTGAAAAAGAGATATTAGGATGTTACACAGATTTATCTAATGAAAAATGGTATGGTGTTCTTCGTTCCTTTGAAAATCAACCAATTTGTATCAATGTAGATTAAAAAGTTGAATGACACATAATTGAGGGTGACACACACTCCTCAAAATCCAAAAGAGCTATAATTTAGGGTGAAAATATTTAATGGGTTCAATTATATATGAAAAGGTGTGATTATGAGGTATTATTGTCACGCCCTTTTTCTACCGCGAATTATAAAACTCCTTCTTAGAAAATGTTAGAAAATAAAATAAAAATGCTAAAAGGCTAAAATGCTAAAGGTGCTAAAGAGGTGCTAAAAAACTAAAAAGTGTAAAAGCTAAAATAACGCTAAAGGGTTCGCGGAGTCACCACCTAATTAGTTTGGGTGTTTTAGGACACCTGAATGTCAACTAGGTTAAAGTTAACATTAACTCCATTTTAGTGGTCTGCTAAACTAGTGTGAGATTCTGAGTAAGGGTTCTTTATTATCCTAAAGGGAAGGGGTCAGACACCCTATAGGATCCGCTAACTTGCGGTTGTCCGGTCAAACCTAGGTTAATTATTATTGTTAAAGAATGTATGTTTTGAAAGGTATTTAAAATATTTAAAACACCTGAGATGTATTTTTGACTAAGAGAAAATGTAAGATTATGTTTAAAATGTACTTAGTGGGAAACATGCGTTCATAAAATATTTTAATGACATGAAAAATGTGTGTTTACAAAATAATATGAAAAATACCTATTATGCAAAGGCTAAAAAAAAGATTTTATTATTCATGTTAGCAAGAGTTCATAAAAAATGGGTTTCTCCTGTTGTTAATAATATCTTAGTTACCTGAATATTTATGCAAGTGAAAAATTGTTAGATGATTTAATATGATTTAAGCAATGCTAAAATAATTAACTTAAAGGAACAAGTAAATTTCTAATGTCAAACTAATTTCTAATGGTGACCCAAAATTTAACTACTCTAGGTATCTTACTGCTAATGTACGAGTGTTAGACAGTTAATTACATAAATAAACGGAGCGGGATGGACAATAAAAAAAAGACTCGACAGAGTGGCGGTTCTATTCGCCGGTTGCTGGAATTGCCGATGTGGCTAGGATGATGCACGTATATGCAGTCCTCATTTGAAGTAGCTCATGATGAGTCTCGCTATGAGACTCTTCATTTTGCTCCGATGCGTGCCATGTAAAAAGGAGAAAAAAGATAAGGATTAGTATATGCTCTGAAAAAGATTAATAAGGCAGATAAATGAAATATAAAATGCAAATACACATGTGACCCATTTTATTTAATCATGTCAGCCCAAAGAATCACTGGTGGATCCGAACAAATAAAATCCCAACTTTGTATAACCCAACCATTTGGGCCCAGATGCAAACAGTGAGCAGAGACATTAAAAGACCCCAACGTGATGTTTTCAGATTCAAAAGAAATATCCTATACGTGATAGGCTTGACACATGCTCCAATCCATATTTCAGCAAGTACACAGGGGGTCCAAATTCATCAAATAATGCCAGTGAATCTAAACATCTATATAATTTGATTATAGCAATCCAAAATAAAGTAGCAGGCACAAGCCAAAGAAAGTCTCGAGAGGGTTCAATTAAAAATTGGGCCTCAGATGTAACCAACACGCAGAGGATATGAAGCAGGCCCAAGACATGCAATATTCAGATTTTAACAAGGGAAGATTCAAAGCACATCAAGCTTACTGAACAAAGGCAGACTCTTTATTTCTAATCTAAAGACACTGAATACTTTGAGAGAAAGACGAGATAGCAAAGATATCGAAAGCCATGATCATTTATTCAACACACATACACAGGAAACACTAGGCAAACATATTCATATAGGCTCGCTTATTAACCCAGATAAACACAAATGCATATTCCCAATAAACTGACCAGACAAGGATGACTTCAACAAATAGGGTACAACGCTTATATACTTCCAATATAGAATTGTAGACATGTACATATGGCATTCTCTCCTATACTGAGCCTAATCGCATAACCCTCTACTTATTCCCTTGGCATATTCCCCTGTTTGCTTGAGACAGACATAATGTATGCATGTAATAATGCATGACAAGACTTATTTCACACCACATGCCAACACATATATTTATATTTAGGCCATTTCATAGACTGGTAAGATGACTCGCTGATTCCTGTTGTAGACAAGACTATTTTCCGTGTGAGTATGCCCAGATATAATGAATGTTTCTACCAAACGGAGACAAACCACGACATAGACAGACTTAGCATCAAAGCAGTATGCTTGACACTTTCTTTAAACAACAAGAGTGCCTTACATGAGTACGCAGCAAGGACACTAATAAGTGACAATGGCCATGTATGAGTACAGTGTGGATCCTATTTATTCGAACAATAGTCAATTCATATACACATACACACCACTAATGTTATTATAGGCCTGATTCAATATCTTAAGTATTAGTAATATGATAACAGATTCACGAACAACTAAACCAAGCAGCAAATACCAGGCTAATCGAACATTTAAAACAGGAAGGTATCCGTATTAATTAAATCGGCCCCCATATTCATACATCGATGAGCATAATAATATATATGGATTAACCATGCATGTTTAACACACAAAACACATAGTAATGCAAAATAAACCGAGAATAATTCGTGTTTACCTTCTCCGGGCAGCGAACCGAGGCAGCGTATCAAGTCGTCGATCCACTCGGGGTTTGTTTTCTATGCGATTAAGGTTCAATGGGTCTCGATCATGAAAAGGGTACTCTTTTCCGATGCCGAAAGATTGCTATTAGATTTCTACTTGTTGTCGATATTTTCTCTTTGTCTTTGCGAAGCTCTCCCTAAAACTGATGCCTCCTCCTTCTCTCATTGCATGTTTAGAGATTCTGTATTTATAGCTAGGATTTTAGGTTTTTTGGTAAAGTTCTTAGGGCTGATTTTATGCGATTCATGTATTGATTCTACCAGATTCTTTGGTGTAAAATCGATTAAGGTAAGTGTATATTTGGGCTCTGATTCGATATGATTTCGGGCGAGGTTTGCGATTTGGTTAGGGTAAGTTTTTGGACGATTTTGTTCTGATTCTTAAGCTTTTTATGGTAAGTGTTGATATAGTAGTGATATGGTAGTAACACCGAATATTCCGATCGGAAAATTCGGCGAGGATGTCGCTGGACGCATTGGTGAAGGGTTTGGGGTGTGGCGATCGTGTGCACGTTAATTAGGTGAAATAAATGGGGGAGGAGGGACGCAACATGCAGCAAACAAAGAGGGGAAAAAACCCTATCAGCTAAAAGAGAGAAAACGTGAAAAGAGCAAAACCTATTAGTTAGAAGGAAAAAAAATGTGAGCAGCCAAAAGAAAAGGGAATCCCTAGGAACTAAAAGAAGAGAAGGGAAGACGGGAAAAAGCAAAGGAAAAGACAAGGAGAAACGCAACAGCAAAAGAAAAAGGGAGGAGAAGAAGGAGGAAGAAAGAAAAGAAAAAGAAAACCCTAGTAACTAGAATACAATGAGGAAGCGCTCAATTAATTTCAGGTTAGATTTTATATTATATGGTTGAGTAATCCATTCATGATTCTTATAACAATGTGTTGTAGAATGAAATCAGAATTCAAGAAGTCATTACACGGCTATTTCCACAATCCACTTGAATAAGAGAAACTTGAGGGATGTAACATGGCATAATGATTACAGCAGCATATTAAACGTGAAAACTGTATAAATCCGTAAAGAATATAAAATTTTGGGCTGAATGAAAGTTGTATATTACTCTGTTCCCGTCAGTTTAAGATCTTATGGAGATAAATCTGACTTTTTCTGCCCCGTTTTACTGAAACTCAGGCGACACATCATATAAAACGTGAACATTGTACAAATCCGTAAGGAATATGAAAATATGGGTTGAATATGAAAGTTGTAGATTACTCTGTTACCGTCAGTTTGATATCTTACCAAGATAAATCTGACTTATGGTTTGAAAGTTATGACTGTTTGAAGTTTCTGCCTTGTTTTACCGTAACCCAGGCGACACAGATTTCATAGAGTTGTTGCTTTCGTAAATTTTCACCAACTACACAAAGTAATGTCATATGAGATTCAGTATAGTAATATATCCTAGTGTTGCCTTCGATGTGGTACAATAAACACCTGATTTGGAGTTACGAATTTAATGTTATATCCTTTATAAGCGGGAGATACGAGAAAGTTGAAAGAAATGAATGTTATTTGAAATTCCTGAAGTTATGCTAATATTTTTATATGTGTAGGGGTGTAGTCATACAATTGAAATGGTAAAAATATGGTTAATATAAATATAGCAATATGAATGTCCTTAGATTCGTATTATAACATAGTTCGCATATTTTCTAGATTTTAATCGTTCAGAGGCTCTACGCAAGGGGAATACATTGGTTTGATTGTACGTGGCACCCGCTCGGCATTGAGGTAGGTTATGATTTACTTTAGTTAGACTCTGATTAGAGAATCTTATGTAGTCGTAGGAAGTGACGGGGATAGCATGATAGGCCTTCTGGCAGGAAGTGGAGATGAAATTACTATTACGTTGGTTCCGTCAGCTGTTATGTGGGCTTGTCGCCATATGAGTTATTTTCTATGATTACCACATGATTTGACTTGTACTTGTTGATTGTATATTGGTGACACATGTTGAGACTTGATATCATGCCTGGCATACTTTCCATATTATTTTGTGATGATGGGGAGGTGAGAAACTGAGAGTGAGTGATAGCCTCCGAGGTTTCTGCCGGAGAGCGGGAGTGATTGCCTCCGAGGTTTTTGTCGGAGAGCGGGAGTGATTGCCTCCAAGGTTTCTGCCGGAGAGCGGGAGTGATTACCTCCGAGGTTTCTGCTGGAGAGTGGGAGTGATTGCCTCCGAGGTTTCTACTGGAGAGCGGGAGTGATTGCCTCCGAGGTTTCTGCTGGAGAGAGAGAGTGATTACCTCCGAGGTTTCTACCGGAGAGCGGGAGTGATTGCCTCCGAGGTTTCTGACGGAGAGCGTGAGTGATTGCCTCCGACGTTTCTGCCGGAGAGCGGGAGTGATTGCCTTTGAGGTTTCTGCCGGAGAGCGGGAGTGAATGCCTCTGAGGTTTCTGCCGGAGAGCGGGAGTGATTGTCTCCGAGATTTCTGGGAGGCGGGTGATAGCCTCAGGGTTTTCTGGGAGGCGGGAGTGAGAGAGGTGACATTGCATTGCATTGCATTCATCCACTCATATTTTGACTGATCATTTGGTGAATTATGTCTGTCTTGGTTGATTTCATGATTTCTTTACGCTTTACTTGTATATGATACGTGACCATGCCTGATGGCTCTATGTGCTACTGTCACGCCCCAACTTTTCCTAAGCCTTTACTTAGGGCGTGATGACACCTGAACAATTATTTCCCACCAGGAGCACCATTTAATTCTCTTTATTTAGAAATTTAAACTTATATCCAAATACAGAGCTATTAATAAAAATAACAATAAAGAAATCTGTTTAAGACTTTATTGAAAACATAACGCGAGCCCATGCTCGTGCAAATATTGTTTCTACATAGACATACTGACAAAGATTATTCTAAGTTGGAAGGGAGACCATTCCACATGGGCATTTTCCGAGACACTGGAACTGACATTCTGAACCTGACGAGTAACAAGCCCGAAGCAATGGACTTGGTATGACAAGAGGCTGCGGGACGATCGCTAGCCTTGGCGTGGAGCCTTTCCTCTATCACGTTTTCCTGAAACATGTTAAATAAAGAGTCACTACCATCCGAATGGTGAGAACCTTACCCTGCAATTCAAAGTAACACCATAATATTCCAAGTGCAATCACATTATAACGTAATAAGCATATTGCAAAAACATATCAGGTTACAACATTTTTAAATATGCAGCAATTCCTCATAGGAAATTCTCAGTTTAACTAACACTTCATTTTATCTCGTATTATACGTTAAGACATTCCCCTGCATTTCCATATGTTTGTTACATTTATATATTTGTGAACGCGTATTCACTTTTCATATTTATATATAGGTGAACATGTATTCATCTTTCATATTTGTTGCGGCGTGCAACCCGATCCATTATATTTACGTATTTGTGAACACATATTCACTTTACGTTTTGTTGCGGCGTGCAACCCGATCCATTATGTTTACGTATTTGTGAACGCATATTCACTTTACGTTTTGTTGCGGCGTGCAATCCGATCCAATATGTTTACGTATTTGTGAACGCATATTCACTTTACGCTTTGTTGCGGCGTGCAACCCGATCCATTATATATTTATATATTTATGTGAACACGTATTCACTTTTCATATTTTTTCAGAAGATCGAATAAATAATATTCTCTTTCCCAACATTCTGTCATTCATACTTGTAATAATTATAACTTTTTAACCATAACTCCAACTACGGTGTTTCTCAAGCGGAAACTAAGGTAAGACGGTGATCTTTCACTGTACCAAATTTCATTTAAAACTACTTTGGGTAACTAATACAAAATTATCCTCAAAACAGCCACATGAAATTTGTTTCGGCAGAAATTTTATTAAACAAAACCAAATATTAGAATAGTCATAACTCCTAATCTGTAAACCCGTTCATGCCCCATAAAATCTCAAAACGACGAGAACAGAGAGCTACACATCTCCATGTGAACCATCCTTTGATATTCTATACCATTTGGTACAGTTTTACACTTTTATTCGCTGCCCTTCCTGGATCTCGATAGATCCGAGGCAGAAATTTAAACAGAGATAAATATCAATCCGTAAGTCGGATAGACCTCCGTAAGGTCTCAAAATGTCCAAAACAGATAGATATAGAACTTTCATTTAACACCAATTTTATATTTCCCACGGATTAGTACAGTTTTACGTTTCAACGTCCTGCCCTTCTGGATTCCAATGAATCCGAGGCAGAAACTTCAAACTACAATAACTCTCAACTCGTAAGTCTGTTTTAACATCTATTTAGCTATATCTGTCCGTAACAAAGAGATATACAATCATGTAAATTTTTATATAATTCTAATAAGTAAAACTCAATAAAAACAGTCCGTAATTATGTCTTTCCGAATTTCGGCCAAATCTAAGGCAGGAACTTTGAACTATGATAACTTTTAAATCGTATGTCCATTTTACCTCATTTTTGGTTATATATGATCATAATAGAGAGGTGTACCATTCTTTCTAATTTCATCAAATTCTAACCATTATAACTCAGTGAAACCAGTTCGTAAAGTTCGTGACGCAACTAGTTGTCTAAACAATCACAAGCTCGTTATTTCTTTTCAACACTCAATTATTATTATAACATGTATTGAACTTAAAATAAAGGATGTTACCAAGAATTTCTGAGTGAGAAAACTCACTTTGTATGTGTGAAATGATTGTTGTTCTTCTTGCTCTCTTGATATTTTTTTCCAGATTTCTATTCTTCTTGTTCACTTGTTTTTTCTGATTTCTATTCCTTGTACTAGATACTTTGTTTTGTGCTAAGTACACTATATAAGTGGAAGTGTTTGTATAACCTATGGGAGGTAGAAAGGCAAGAGTTGTTTGGGAATTAAAAGGTAGGGGTTAGGGAAGTGGACGTTTAATTCAGTCCCACATGTCCCATTTAGGTTCTATTGCATTTCCAACAGAAACGTGCAACGTTTAAGACAAGGCTAAGAAAATGTAGAAAGTGCAGTGAATTTATGACAAGGCTAAGAAAATGTAGAATGCAAATTTTCATTCAATTTTCCATATGCAAAATGTCAAGAGTCATAGCACGTATTTTTAAGTTGGATTATAGTATATTACTTCCACCTTCTTAATTACCATAAACTAGTATTGACCAATATGTGTTGCCCACTCCTTTACTAAAGAATGAATTGAAGACTGCAAATCCACTTGTTAGAACTAATTAATGTATATATATATTTTGTTTATTCTTATTTAAAACAAAAGAAAATTTCTGGATTTTACATTCTCTCCTCCTTAAGCAACATTCGTTCTCGAATGTGAATAAGGTCGTAACATAATCACATAGACACAATAATTATTATTGTTATTGTAACAATATAATAATTTGGGGCTTCATATTCTCCCTTCCTTAAGCAACATTCGTTCTCGAATGCGACTAAGGTCGTAACACATGCATATAGACACGCAAAAATATAGTACACACATGAAGTACTATTTAACACATGTGTATTACCTTATTCAAAGAGAAAGGGATATTTGACTTTCATCGCGTCTTCAGCTTTCCAGGTGGCCTCTTGCGTGGAGTGATTCCTCCATAGGACCTTCCCGGAAGCAATATTTTTATTCCTAAGGCGCTTAACCTTTCTATCAAGTATTTCCACCGGAACCTCTTCATATTGAAGCTCTTCATTAAGAACTATCTCCTGGGGAAGGATGACGTGACTTGGATCGTGCAAGTATTTTCGTAACATTGACACATGAAATACCGGATGCACTGCTTCCAGCTCTTGTGGAAGTGCTAATTCGTAAGCCACATTCCCCACTCTTCCCAAGATCTCATATGGCCCAATAAACCTTGGGCTCAATTTCCCTTTCTTACCAAAGCGCATCACTCCCTTCATTGGGGACACTTTTAAAAATATTTTCTCCCCCTCTTGGAATTCAAGATCTCTTTTTCGATGATCCGCATAGGACTTATGACGGCTATGAGCTGTTTTGATCCGCTCCCGAATCATCTGTACCTTATCATTTGTTTCCTGAATGACTTCAGGTCCGAACAGTTGCGTCTCACCCACCTCGAACCATCCAAGTGGAGACCTACATTTCCGTCCATATAATGCTTCAAACGGGGCCATTTGTATGATAGAGTGAAAACTATTGTTATAGGCAAACTCAATTAAACATAGATGGTCCAACCAGCTTTCCTGAATATCTAACACACAAGATCGCAACATGTCCTCAAGTGTTTGAATTTTTCGCTCAGCTTGCCCATCTGTTTGCGGGTGGAAAGTCATGCTTAACTTAACTTTTGTCTCGAGACCCTGTTGGAAACTTTGCCAAAAGTGTGAGGTGAACTGGGAACCCCTATCTGAAATGATTTGGAAGGGAATCCCGTGTAACCGCACAATCTCCTTCAAATAAATATGTGCGTACTGTGGTGCGCGATACGTAGTCTTGACCGGTAAGAAATGAGCTGACTTTGTAAGCCGATCAACAATCACCCAAATAGAATCATACCCTTCTCGAGTTTTCGGTAGACCAGTTACAAAATCCATATGAATCGCCTCCCATTTCCACATGGGGACTCCAATGTCCTGAAGTAATCCGCCAGGTTTTTGATGTTCAGTTTTCACCTGATGACATATAAGACACCTCCCGACAAACTCCGCAACGTCTTTCTTCATCTCGTCCCACCAATAATTTGTCTTGAGGTCCTGATACATTTTTGTTGACCCTGGATGAATGGAATATCTTGTGTTGTGACCCTCATCTAAGATCTTCCTCCTTAGATCCTTTACCATAGGAACACATAATCTACCCTTATACCGAAGGGTTTCGTCATTATCTTCCAATGTAAACTGTGAAGGTTTTCCCTGTTGAATCCTCTCCCGAAAACCAACAAACTCCGTATCCTCAAACTGACTTTCTTTTATTTCTGAAGCTAAGACAGACTGCGAGGTATCATGTACCACTACCCTACCTTCACCGATCTCAGTTAAACTAACCCCGAGGTTTCCCAATTTTTGTACCTCATGAATAATACCCCTCATTTGTATTGCCAAATGGGCCAAGCTGCCCATTGATCTCTTACTGAGTGTGTCAGCCACCACGTTGGCTTTCCCAGGATGGTAAAGAATACTAAGGTCATAATCCTTAAGCAACTCTAACCATCTTCTTTGTCGGAGATTCAAATCCTTCTGCGTGGTTATGTACTGCAAACTCTTATGATCTGTAAATATGTCCACATGCACACCATACAAATAATGTCTCCATATTCATAAGGCAAACACCACCGCAGCTAATTCCAAGTCATGAGTTGGGTAATTCTTCTCATGTATCTTCAACTGTCTAGATGCATACGCAATAACCTTTCCAAACTGCATCAAGACACATCCTAACTCAACTCTAGAGGCATCGCAATAGACTGTGAACCCTTCTTGTCACGATGGTAAGGTTAGGACTGGTGCAGTAGTCAACAATTCCTTTAATTTTTGAAAACTTGCTTCACATGCTTCTGACCACTGGTACTTAACCGCTTTTTGAGTCAACCGGGTCAAGGGAGCAGCAAGACTAGAATTGTTACACCCCGTAAGTCCAGGACATGTATAAGAGAGTGTACGTAAGGAACCAAGACTTGGAAATTAGTACGAAAGGAAGAATTGTTTTTCCAACGGAAAATGTTCCGAACGTCGGAAAGGGAAAATGTTCGTTGTTGAGAATTGGATTCTCAAAATACATTATTTGAAGAGTATGGGACTTAGTAATATTATGGAAACTTATTTTTACGGATTTGGTCACGTGGGGCCCACCCGAGGAATTTTACGTTTTGTGGGGCCCACGAGGGTTACGGAATTTTATGGACGAATGAGAGGGCGACACGTGGCACCCCCACATGGCTTGGTCGAAATTTGTACAAGGGTAAAATGGTCATTGACCACTTTGGAAGATTAGTCTTGCTAGCTTGATTTTGTTGACTAGTCAACTTGTCCACTTGGCTTTTCATTAATTGTCTTTCATCCTGACCACAAGTGTATTAATCCAAGCCCTCCAATGTGTTTTATATACATAGCTAGTGCAAGACAAGCTCATTTTACACTTAGAAAATATCCCAACAATTGTTGTTCTTCAACACGCTCTCGGTAAGTGCAATTTCCCATGAGAAATTTGTAGTTTTGATCCATTAGCCACAAGACTTTAACCCAATGTCCCTTAGGGTATTGTAAGGATATCTCAATAGAAAGATTTGGAAAAAGCGGAGTTTTCACGTTAGTCGCAAGCGGAAACTATTGGAGTTCTTCAACTTTGAAGTTGGAACTTGAAGATGGGTTCTTCATAGGCCTCTGAGTGCTTGGGCGGATTGGAACTTAAGGAAAGGAGCTAAGAATTTCTAAGCGCGACTTTGGATCTTGGAAATTTTAAGGGCTTATAAAGGTATTATTTTTGTCGTTTTAGCAATTAAGGTTTACTTATCATTGTAGCTATGGTTATTAGCAAGCATGAGTTTTATAGTATGAAGTTTGATAAGTATTTGGACTATTGGAACCCTAATCCGAAATCTAGCATGTTTAGCTTTAAGATTTCAATTCAAGTCGATTATTAGTTAAGTCGTCACATGTTGTATAAAGAAGGGAATTTTAGTTGTTGAAGTTGTTTATGACTAAGTAACATGTTGACCTAAGAACTTGAATTGGAAAAGGATTGGAAAAGACTTTGAATTGTTAGTATGTAGTTGGCCGAGAATGGCTTGGAGTTTTAAGCTATTCATATGAATTGTGGGGCGGAATTTTACACGTATTGTAAGGCGTGTAATCCCCTTTTGTTTGGTTGTTGTTTGGAGCCTTAAATGTGGCTTGTTGGTTATTGTATTCGGCCTTGAAAAAGGTGGCAAGTGAGTCGAAACAAAGGAAGTCTTTGCGATTTTCCGTAGAATTAGAGACTAAATACTTAGTATTATTCTACGTAGAGACTAGAAGTTGATAGTCTTGTTGTGACCATTATAGGTTGACACTTCTACGTACGGCATATTCGGCTTAGCTTGTGGATATTAGCCGAAAAGGTATGTGAACTATCTCCTCTTCTAGCATGATTCCTTAGAATAAAGAAAGTAAGTTCTACTCCTGAATGATCCATTCCTTGCTTGTATTTGGATTGCCTAAAATAGAATTTGTTCTATGTACTTCCGAGTGTACTTTGATGTTTAAATTTTAAGTAGTATAATCCATTTCCTTAGGAAGTTTGGATTCTTAAAAGTGAAGGTATTTTTCTTAAAGTACATAGAAACTTGAAAAGGAAGTGATTTCCAAATCTTTTGGCTAGTGCCTTAATTCTAAAACCTAAAGGTCATTATAATGACTTTAGAAGTCAAAGGAGTGATTTACTTATTTGATTTAAAGAGGAGAAATGACATGATTTAAGAGAAGTAACTTGCGTTAAGGGTGAAGTTACTTGAGGTTTAAAAGTAGAAGAAAACTTGTTTTCTAACTATTAAGAGACTTGAAGTATTTTTGAAAGTTAAGAACTTGATTTGTAAGTATGTGATACTTGGTTTTAATAGTATAAGTCTCTTGGTTATTGAAGGAATGGATACGTCTAAAACCCTAAAGGGTTATAACGACTTTATGGGAAGTTGGTTATAACGGCTTTATGGAAGGTTTAGAAAGTTGTCTATTTTGATTAAATCGGCATAAGTTGCCTAGATTGTAAAAATTTGGAGTTACTTGATTTCAAGCTTTGAAATGAGTTTTCTGAAGTGTAGTAACTTACCTTGAAAAATAGACACGCCTTGATACTACGGTGTTAGTATCTTGGGGCTTTACATAGAAAGAGTCTTTTATAAAAGAATGTATGTATGCCTTGATAAGTACTTTGGCTTGTTAAATGAGAATTTATTCTATTTGTGCGGATAAGTACTTTGGCTTGTTAAATGAGAATTTATTCTACTTGTGCGGATAAGTACTTTGGCTTGATAAATGAGAATTTATTCTATTTGTGCGGATAAGTACTTTGGCTTGTTAAATGGGAATTTATTCTACTTGTGCGGATAAGTACTTTGGCTTGATAAATGAGAATTTATTCTATTTGTGCGGATAAGTACTTTGGCTTGTTAAATGAGAATTTATTCTATTTGTGCGGATAAGTACTTTGGCTTGTTAAATGAGAATTTATTCTACTTGTGCGGATAAGTACTTTGGCTTGATAAATGAGAATTTATTCTATTTGTGCGGATAAGTACTTTGGCTTGTTAAATGGGAATTTATTCTACTTGTGCGGATAAGTACTTTGGCTTGATAAATGAGAATTTATTCTATTTGTGCGGATAAGTACTTTGGCTTGTTAAATGAGAATTTATTCTACTTGTGCGGATAAGTACTTTGGCTTGTTAAATGAGAATTTATTCTACTTGTGCGGATAAGTACTTTGGCTTGATAAATGAGAATTTATTCTATTTGTGCCCGGATAAGTACTTTGGCTTGTTAAATGAGAATTTATTCTACTTGTGCCCGGATAAGTACTTTGGCTTGATAAATGAGAATTTATTCTACTTGTGCCCGGATAAGTACTTTGGCTTGATAAATGAGAATTTATTCTATTTGTGTCCGGATAAGTACTTTGGCTTGTTAAAAGAGAATTATTCTATTTGTGCCCGGATAAGTACTTTGGCTTGTTAAAAGAGAATTATTCTATGTATGCCCGGATAAGTACTTTGGCTTGTTAAAAGAGAATTATTCTATGTATGCCTTGATAAGTACTTTGGCTTGTTAAATGAGAATTTATTCTACTTGTGCCCGGATAAGTACTTTGGCTTGATAAATGAGAATTTATTCTATTTGTGCTGATAAGTACTTTGGCTTGTTAAATGAGAATTTATTCTATTTGTGCCACGATAAGTACTTTGGCTTGGTTAATTGAGAACTTGCCTATATGTGCTTTGGTAATAGCCTTTGAGTGCAAGTATTATGTTTTATTAAGTTCTTGCGACTCGGTTGAAGGTCGGTTGTCTTGTTGTTGTAAGTTCTTGGGACGTCTGCGGTGATGTGGGATTCCACGTATGCTTAGATCACTTGTAGTACTTGGGTTAAATTCGGATTTTATAGAAGACATGGTAGTGCTTATGTCTTGTTTGATGGTCGGTCGAGATAGGGTAAGAGTATAAGTGAGGGTAAACCCCAGACGCTATACCACCCTTTACCACCTTCTCGAGTAGAGTATATGTGAAGTACACCCCAAGATCTTTATACCACCGCTTTCACCTTCTCCGGGTAGAGTATATGTGAGGGTAAACCCCAAGATGTTATACCACTGTTTTACCACTTCTCGAGTAGAGTATATGTGAAGTACACCCCAAGATGCTATACCACTGCTGTACCACCTTCTCCCGGTAGAGTATATGTGAGGGTAAACCCCAAGATGTTATACCACCGCTTTACCACCTTCTCCCGGGGTAAGAGTATAAGTGAGGTAAACCCCCAAGAATCTATACCAGGTGGGACTTGGTGTTCATGTATGCCTATTGGTGTTATGTTATATCCTGATTCGGCGGTGAGGAAGGATTCCACGCACGATTGATATTATGGGCGTGAGACCCATAGTTATATTTGAGTAGTGACTTTGAGGGCTGCGTCCACGACTTGATATGATCGCTTATGTGCTATGTATGCGTAGGTTGGCTATCATACATGTCTCTGTTTGTTTAGATGTTATGATTTCATTCTGATACTCTTTGTTCACATACTTGGTACATTCTTCGTCTTGACCTCCTTCGGCTGCGTTAAATCTGCGCAGGTTTAGGTACGCAGTTCGGTGATCGGCAGGTGTAGGATCCTGCTCAGGGTTTTGGATAAGCTCCTTCTATTCCGGAGTTTATCTTTGGTATATGTCCTTCAGCAGGCTTTGTATAGTTTTGGGTACGGCGGGGCCTTGTCCCGTCATAGTTGATTTAACTCGCAAGTGCAGTATTCATATGTGGGATTGGACTCGTATGCGGTGTAGTGTCTTTTGTTTATGTATATATGGCAGCCTTGTCGGCTTTGCCGCTTGCACGTCGCTTGTTTTAAAAGAAAAAATGAGGTGTTATTTGATTCATGACTTACTTGTATTGTTAAGGTAGAACGGTGCCCAGGTAGGGCACGATCCGAGCTTGAGGTTCGGGTGTGACAGTGGTATCGAGCGATCGATCCTCGGAATGTCTACAGGCCGTGTCTAGTAGAGTCTTGATTATCGGTGTGTTGCGCCACACCCATAAACGAGGCTACAGGACATTTAGGAGTTGGTTTCTATTCTTTTCACTCTAAGATCGTGCCATGAAATTTGTGTTAGTAAGAAAATTCCTCTCGACGTATGGTTGTGTTCTGATTATGCCTCGAGGAGAGGCAACGGCCAGATGGGGCAAAGGAGTAGCGAGGAGCTACTAGTCGGACTCGAGAGAGTTGATAGGGTTTATGCCCGTGTTATACGGATGTTGTTCGCGATCGGCGAGTCGCCTGCGCGAGTTTGAGGCCCCAAAGCACGAGCCTCCAGTTTCTCGGTTAGGAGAAGACTATAGGTCGTGAGGAAGCGATTATGTTATTGACCAAGATAGCGGTGCTAGCGGTTGTAAGTGATAGTACCCTGCAGGTAGGGATACTTTGATTAGTAAAGTGAGAAGTAAGAATGTTGACAAGAATGGTAAGTGAACTGAGACTATAGTTGTGTAGAGTTCACACGTAGTAATTGGCCCCTGACAGTGTAAGACCAATAGGGAAGATTGTACGGTAGAAATACTTCGACCTATGTGACGAACCTCTAGTGATTAGGGGATAGGGTAAGAAGTACCTTGAGATAAGAGTGAGGTTTATTTCAGACTAAGAATGAGGAGTTAAGTGTGACGATGAGTCGGGTTATGGACTCATTTCGGGTCAGCCGATAGTATGGAATGGGGTAATGTCAGTTAGAAATGGTCCCGTTATGTGATAGGGTCCTGAGGATGTCAGGCCCAAGTTTAGTTAATCGTTGTACAAGTTTGTGGATGCGTTCCACCGGAACTAGGTCGTAAGGACCAGAAAAGCCTTAACGGGAATGTGAGTAGCTTAATGGCGAGTTTGATTAGTAACTCCAGTGGAGAATAGAAACAAAATTTGAGATTTTGTGCGTGTACTAGATGAGTTTGAAAGTACGAAAAAGTATGGCAAGTAAGGAAAGAAAGGAACCTCTAAGGATCCGTGTTTGAGGAGACTGTAACCTTCGAGTTTTGTGAGAAGGGACCACGGACGAAAGGTCCATTATTATGTTCACGTATGTTGTGGTGGCCATGTGTGGCATCGTTGGTCTTGTGCAGTTTTGATTGATAGGCATAGTATAGAGATTATGCCGGAGTTAGTATATCTTAGCAATCGACTAAGAACATTCGGGACGAATGTTTCTAAGGGAAGAATGTTACACCCGTAAGTCCGGGACATGTATAAGAGAGTGTACGTAAGGAACCAAGACTTGGAAATTAGTACGAAAGGAAGAATTGTTTTCAATGGAAAAATGTTCGAAACGGAAAGGAAAATGTTCGTTGTTGAGAATGGGATTCTCAAAATACATTATTTGAAGAGTATGGGACTTAGTAATATTATGGAAACGTATTTTTGCGGATTTGGTCACGTGGGGCCCACCCGAGGAATTTTACGTTTTGTGGGGCCCACGAGGGTTACGGAATTTTATGGACGAATGAGAGGGCGACACGTGGCACCCCCACATGGCTTGGTCAAAATTTGTACAAGGGTAAAATGGTCATTGACCACTTTGGAAGATTAGTCTTGCTAGCTTGATTTTGTTGACTAGTCAACTTGTCCACTTGGCTTTTCATTAATTGTCTTTCATCCTAGACCACAAGTGTATTAATCCAAGCCCTCCAATGTGTTTTATATACATAGCTAGTGCAAGACAAGCTCATTTTACACTTAGAAAATATCCCAACAATTGTTGTTCTTCAACACGCTCTCGCCAAGTGCAATTTCCCACATGAGAAATTTGTAGTTTTGATCCATTAGCCACAAGACTTTAACCCAATGTCCCTTAGGGTATTGTAAGGATATCTCAATATAAAGATTTCGAAAAACGGAGTTTTCACGTTAGTCGCAAGCGGAAACTATTGGAGTTCTTCAACTTTGAAGTTGGAACTTGAAGATGGGTTCTTGTAGGCCTCTAAGGAGTGCTTGGAGCGGATTGGAACTTAAGGAAAGGAGCTAAGAATTGCTAAGGCGCGACTTTGGATCTTGGAAATTTTAAGGGCTTATAAAGGTATTATTTTGTCGTTTTAGCAATTAAGGTTTACTTATCATTGTAGCTATGGTTATTAGCAAGCATGAGTTTTATAGTATGAAGTTTGATAAGTATTTGGACTATTGGAACCCTAATCCAAATCTAGCATGTTTAGCTTTAAGATTTCAATTCAAGTCGATTATTAGTTAAGTCGTCACATGTTGTATAAAGAAGGAATTTTAGTTGTTGAAGTTGTTTATGACTAAGTAACATGTTGACCTAAGAACTTGAATTGGAAAAGGATTGGAAAAGACTTTGAATTGTTAGTATGTAGTTAGTAGAGAATGGCTTGGAGTTTTAAGCTATTTCAGATGAATTGTGGGCGGAATTTTACACGTATTGTAAGGCGTGTAATCCCTTTGTTTGGTTGTTGTTTGGAGCCTTAAATGTGGGCTTGTTGGTTGTGTATTCGGCCTTGAAAAGGTGGCAAGTGAGTCGAAACAAAGGAAGTCTTTGCCCGATTTTCCGTAGAATTAGAGACTAAATACTTAGTATTATTCTACGTAGAGACTAGAAGTTGATAGTCTTGTTGTGACCATTATAGGTTGACACTTCTGCGTACGGCATATTCGGCTTAGCTTGTGGATTTTAGCCGAAAAGGTATGTGAACTATCTCTCTTCTAGCATGATTCCTTAGAATAAAGAAAGTAAGTTCTACTCCTCAATGATCCATTCCTTGCTTGTATTTGGATTGCCTAAAATAGAATTTGTTCTATGTACTTCCTCGAGTGTACTTTGATGTTTAAATTGTAAGTAGTATAATCCATTTCCTTAGGAAGTTTGGATTCTTAAAAGTGAAGGTATTTTTCTTAAAGTACATAGAAACTTGAAAAGGAAGTGATTTCCAAATCTTTTGGCTAGTGCCTTAGTTCTAAAACCTAAAGGTCATTATAATGACTTTAGGAGTCAAAGGAGTGATTTACTTATTTGATTTAAAAGAGGAGAAATGACATGATTTAAGAGAAGTAACTTGCGTTAAGGGTGAAGTTACTTGAGGTTTAAAAAGTAGAAGAAAACTTGTTTTCTAACTATTAAGAGACTTGAAGTATTTTTGAAAGTTAAGAACTTGATTTGTAAGTATGTGATACTTGGTTTTAATAGTATAAGTCTCTTGGTTATTGAAGGAATGGATACGTCTAAAACCATAAAGGGTTATAACGGCTTTATGGGAAGTTGGTTATAACGGCTTTATGGAAGGTTTAGAAAGTTGTCTATTTTGATTAAATCGGCATAAGTTGCCTAGATTGTAAAAATTTGGAGTTACTTGATTTCAAGCTTTGAAATGAGTTTTTCTGAAGTGTAGTAACTTACCTTGAAAAATAGACACGCCTTGATACTACGGTGTTAGTATCTTGGGGCTTTACATAGAAAAGAGTCTTTTATAAAAGAATGTATGTATGCCTTGCTAAGTACTTTGGCTTGTTAAATGAGAATTTATTCTATTTGTGCCCGGATAAGTACTTTGGCTTGTTAAATGAGAATTTATTCTACTTGTGCGGATAAGTACTTTGGCTTGATAAATGAGAATTTATTCTATTTGTGCGGATAAGTACTTTGGCTTGTTAAATGGGAATTTATTCTACTTGTGCGGATAAGTACTTTGGCTTGATAAATGAGAATTTATTCTATTTGTGCGGATAAGTACTTTGGCTTGTTAAATGAGAATTTATTCTATTTGTGCGGATAAGTACTTTGGCTTGTTAAATGAGAATTTATTCTACTTGTGCGGATAAGTACTTTGGCTTGATAAATGAGAATTTATTCTATGTGCCTGATAAGTACTTTGGCTTGTTAAATGGGAATTTATTCTACTTGTGCGGATAAGTACTTTGGCTTGATAAATGAGAATTTATTCTATTTGTGCCCGGATAAGTACTTTGGCTTGTTAAATGAGAATTTATTCTACTTGTGCCCGGATAAGTACTTTGGCTTGTTAAATGGGAATTTATTCTACTTGTGCCCGGATAAGTACTTTGGCTTGATAAATGAGAATTTATTCTATTTGTGCCCGGATAAGTACTTTGGCTTGTTAAATGAGAATTTATTCTACTTGTGCCCGGATAAGTACTTTGGCTTGATAAATGAGAATTTATTCTACTTGTGCCCGGATAAGTACTTTGGCTTGATAAATGAGAATTTATTCTATTTGTGCCCGGATAAGTACTTTGGCTTGTTAAAAGAGAATTTATTCTATTTGTGCCCGGATAAGTACTTTGGCTTGTTAAAAGAGAATTATTCTATGTATGCCCGGATAAGTACTTTGGCTTGTTAAAAGAGAATTATTCTATGTATGCCTTGATAAGTACTTTGGCTTGTTAAATGAGAATTTATTCTATTTGTGCCCGGATAAGTACTTTGGCTTGTTAAATGAGAATTTATTCTATTTGTGCCCGGATAAGTACTTTGGCTTGTTAAATGAGAATTTATTCTATTTGTGCCCTGATAAGTACTTTGGCTTGGTTAATTGAGAACTTGCCTATATGTGCTGGTAATAGCCTTTGAGTGCAAGTATTATGTTTTATTAAGTTGCGCGACTCTCGGTTGAAGGGTCACCGTCTTGTTGTAAGTTCTTGGGACGTCTGAAGCGGTGATGTGGGATTCCACGGGTATGCTTCCGCTACTTGTAGTACTTGGGTTAAATTCGGATTTTTATAGAAGACATGGTAGTGCTTATGCCTTGTTTGATGGTCGATCGAGATAGGGTAAGAGTATAAGTGAGGGTAAACCCCAAGACGCTATACCACCCTTTACCACCTACTCAGTAGAGAGTATATGTGAGTACACCAAGACGCTATACCACCGCTTTACCATTCTCCGTAGTGAGTATATGTGAGGGTAAACCCCAAGATCTTTATACCACCTGTTTACCACCTTCTCCGAGTAGAGTATATGTGAAGTGGTACACCCCAAGATCTTATACCACCTGCTGTCCACCTTCTCGGGGTAGAGTATATGTGAGGGTAAACCCCAGATGCTATACCACCGCTTTACCACCTTCTCGGGGTAAGAGTATAAGTGAGGGTAAACCCCAAGATCTTTATACCACCGGTGGGACTTGGTGTTCATGTATGCCTATTGGTGTTATGTTATATCTGACCGGATCAGCGGTGAGGAAGGATTCCACGGCACGATTGATATTATGGCGTGAGACCCATAGTTATATTTAGTAGTGACTTTGAGGGCTGCGTCCACGACTTGATATGATCGCTTATGTGCTATATCGTAGGTTGGCTATCATACATGTCTCTGCTTTGTTTAGACTGTTATGATTTCATTCTGATACTCTTTGTTCACATACTTGGTACATTCTTCGTCGACCTCCCCGGGCTGCGTTAAATCTGCGCAGTTTAGTCTGTGATTCGGTGATCGGCAGTGTAGGATCTGCTCGGGGTTTTGGATAAGCTCCTTCTATTCCGAGTTTATCTTTGGTATATGTCCTTCAAGATGTGCTTTGTATAGTTTTGGGTGCGGGGCCTTGTCCCGTAGTTCGATTTAACTCCTGTGAGGTCCGTATTCATATGTGGGATTTGATTCGTATGCGGTGTAGTGTCTTTTGTTTATGTATATATGGCGGCACTTGTCGGCTTTGCTGCGCACGTTTGTTTTAAAAGAAAAAATGAGGTGTTATTTCGATTCATGACTTACTTGTATTGTTAAGGTAGAAGGGTGCCCAGGTAGGGCACCAGTCACGGGCCCGGGGTTCGGGCTGTGACAAGAATAACCTTTTACGAATCTTCTATAATACCCAGCCAAATCCAAGAAACTTCTAACCTATGTCGGAGTGGTCGGTTTTGGCCAGTTTTTCACTGCTTCTATCTTCTGGGGGTCTACCATAATTCCATCCATTGACACAACATGGCCCAAAAAGACTACATTTTCCAACCAAAATTCACACTTTGAAAACTTAGCATATAGTTTCTCCAGTTTCAAGACTTGAAGCACTACCCTCAGATGCTCTTCATGTTCTTCAACACTCTTACTATAAATTAGGATATCATCTATGAACACAATCACGAACAAATCTAGGAATGGTTTGAAGATTCTGTTCATTAAATCCATAAAAGTCGTTGGGGGCATTGGTTAACCCAAAAGACATGACCAAGAACTCATAATGGCTGTATCGGGTTCTAAAGGTTGTTTTGGATATATCATCTGGATTTATTTTCAGCTGATGATATCCCGAACGGAGATCAATCTTGGAAAAATAGTTAGCTCCCTGAAGTTGGTCAAAAAGATCATCAATTCTTGGTAATGGGTATCGGTTCTTGATCGTGACCTTATTGAGTTGCCGATAATCGATGCACATTCGGAGCGATCCGTCTTTCTTTTTCACAAACAGGACTGGTGCACCCCAAGGGAAACACTAGGCCTTATAAAGCCTTTATCCAGAAGATCCTTCAATTGTTCTTTTAACTCCCTCAATTCAGCTGGGGCCATTCGATATGGAGGAATAGAAATGGGTCTTGTACCCGGAATTAACTCTATAGCAAACTCCACTTCTCTATCCGGAGGAAGGCCTGGAAGATCTTCAGGAAAAACCTCCGGAAAATTTCGAACAATAGGAACATCATTCACTGCTGGGGATTCTTTTTGGGTATCCACTATATTAGCCAGATATGCGTACTCCACTCTGTGACTTCTCAATAACTTTTGAGCCCCAAGGTAGGAAATAAACTGACCTGAGGATATTCCAATCCTACCCCTTATAACAACTTCTGGTTCTCCGGGAAAAGTTAATCTCACTATCTTTCGCCGACAATCTAACATGGCATAACATGCCGACAACCAATCCATACCCAAAATGACGTCGAAGTCTACCATATCAAGTAGTACTAGGTTCACCATTGTTCCCCTGCCATTCACTTCTAATGGGAAATTATTTACCACCCGAGAGGCCCAAATTGAGGCCTCTACTGGTGTCATAACCCCAAAAGGTTCACTTAAATAAGAAGGTTCTACGTGTAAATTTTTAGCAAAGCCCATTGACACATATGAAAATGTAGAGCCGGGATCGTATAATACAATGCAGGAATACTCGAGACTAGCAAAATACATGTGACCACCGCATTAGATGTTTCTGCCTCATTCCTCTGGGGAAAAGCGTAGAGCCGATTAGAATTGTTGGGTTGTTGACCTGCCTGAATCTGGCGGGGTTGGTTTCCCTGATTTCTCGCATGGCGGTGTGGTTGCCGACCTCCCCTGAATGGATTGAATTTGGGTCCTCTTTTTGCAATCCCTGGCATAGTGGCCTGACTCTCCACAGTTATAACATGCCTTCGTTAAGAGACGACATTCTCCAGTGTGTTTCCTTTGACAAATCTTACAAATCGGTTTGTCACCTCCTGTGTTAGGGTTGGTGGCCTTGTCCTTGCTACCTTGGTAATTAAACCAACTGTGCCCCTTAGGCTTGAAATAAGATCGCCGCGATTGGTTCGGTCCTGAAGATCCCTTACTAAACTCCTGCTTCTGATTTTGACTCTGATTAAATGATCCTGACGTCCGAAATCTCTTCTGTGAATATTCTCTTTTTGCTTTAGCGAAACCTTCTACCCTCAAAGCCATATCGACAATCTGAAGATAAGTTCGATCGTTGGCTAACGCCACCGCCTTCTCTGCTATGTTCGGGTTTAAACCCTCTATAAATCGCTTGACTTTATCCCTTTCTGTAGGGACGACATGTGTGTTGTATGCCGATAACCTCACGAACTGTGTATCATATTCTTGTACACTGCGGTAACCTTGCTTCAACTATTCAAACTCTCATCTGAGCGCATCCTTGTGCGTATTAGGCATGAATTTCTCAATGAATGCCGCTTTGAACCCTCCCCAAGTCATTGGTGGTGACATCGGGGGACGATGTTTCCTAAAATTCTTCCACCACACCCCTGCATCATCCACTAGTCATGTACCTACCAAGTTGACACCCTGCGTCTCTGATCGGTGTATTTTATATACACCTTTTGAGTCATTTTTAGTTAGTATTTTACTCATTTCATTTATGTTTAGTATAATATTAGGGTTGTTTTTCTTTCTTTAGTGTCACAACGGTCAGAAATGGCGAAAAAGAGATGAAATGAGCATAAATGAGATGGAATTGCACACTAAAAGGGCCAAGAAATGAAGCTAAAGTTAGGAAATATAGAAGAAATCGACGAAAGCCAGGACGAACAAAGGACAACGAACGAAAATCCGTCGAAACGCCTCGGTAGCGCGCTAGCGGCAACCAGCGGTGCCCAATGTTCGAATGTTCCAAAGCCTCGATTTTTGGCGCGTACGACGCGGGATTTCTGAGTTTTTGGGCCGAATTTGACACATATTTAGGGTCCAAAAGGGGTAACTTTTCCTACCTACATATTCCTTAACCTTTTTCCATAACTTTTCCTAAACCCTTTACCTAAAAGGATTCCATAACCTTTCCTACCTACATAATCCTTAACCCTTTACCTAAAGGATTCTTGGGCTATAAATAGTCTCTACATCATTAGAAGAATTCATCCAATTCCCATTCCACAATCCATCACCCATTCCACTCTCCATCCACCATTCCATCTTGTAAATATTCCACAACACAATCCTTGGATGCTAGAAGGCTTGGAGACTTGTTCTTGAGTATTTTCTTTTCTTTCTTTTTGCTTTGTTTATTTCAGTTCATGTATGGAGATTGTATTAGTTCTTAGCGTGACTATGGCTAGGAGCTAATTACTTATTTAGGGATTTCCTTGCGATTCACTTGAAATTCTATTCATGAATTAATATATTAGTTTGGTTTCTTCTTCTCTTATTTAAGATTTATTCAATAGTTGCTTTGATTGCTTGATAATTAATTGATCACTAGTTATCATCACTTATATGAGTTCTAATCGAAATCCGAAAGGGGAGATTGTGAATATGCTATAGTTGAATAAACATAGGTTTAAATCGTGGACGAAAGTACCCCGATACTTGTGTAGCTTAATGGGTTATTGCTCTTAATCCTCCTTTGTAGTCAATCTTGTCACCGAAAGGTAGAAGGGTTCTCCATTGGGGTTGAGTGTTTATATTACCTTAACAGGAGTATAAAACGGTCTAGTTAACCTGCTATCTTAACGTAGAAGAAGAAGTCAGTCTAATTGTATTATGGATTGAATAGAGTGGATAGTTGATGTTCTTGGAAGCCCTAATTCTCCATCATAACTGATTTAAATCAAAGTATTTTCATAATTAGTTTATTTCCTGCATTATTAGTTTAGAATTCCAACTCAATTAACGTTAACCAAATATAAACTAAAGCATAGATAATCGGTACTTGAAAACCAGTCCCTGAGGACGATATTCGGTCTTACCTAGACTATATTACTTGTAACGATACGTGCACTTGCGTTTAGTGTGTGCATAAATCGCGCATCAGTCTCCACGCATCCCAATGTGAACATTAAGTCTTCAACTTCATCGAGGAATAGCATCGGCGCTTGGGGTCGCCGCGAGTAAAGTGGTTTCCTCCGCCATAAAATTTGCCCATAGTCTATCAGTGCGCTGAGCTTCTACACTCTCGGTCCGTAGTGCGATCATGATCGGTCATTTGGGCGTCTGGTTCGTTGAGCTATGGCGAGAGACACTAGATGCGGGCGGAACCATGTGTGGAAGCTGCGGTGTCATTAACTCTATGAGTCTATCTAGTTTTTGTCCCACCGTTTCTTGGGCCATTTGACTCTCGTTCTCTCCAACATTTTCTCCGACATTTTCTCTGCTTCCTTCAGACACCACTACGTCAAATGGAGGTACATAAGCTTCGTGATGAACCTCCTCTTGAGCCCCCGGGATTTGTGAATTCACCATTTTCTGTGAAGACAAGCACACTCATATTAGAAGACGAAATGTCTACTCTAGCTCTTAAAATTTTCTTATAGTTCATAAGCATGCAACACCACAAAAAAACGCAGATTAACTAAACAATAATGACAACTCATAACTTGCATTAATAATGCTTCATTCCTCATATTTGAAAATATTTCATGACATTACAATACATCAGAGCATGTCATTCTATGTCATTCCCTATAGCTCTCTTACTCGAACATGCACCTACTACAACACTTTTTAAAGGGCTTAACCGCATAATTCGCCTATTCTGCTGATTGGCATTCAACTCCCTGTTAACCTTCTTTCTTGCTTCCCTTTCCATTTCGCTCATTCTTTCCCTTACTACTATTACCTGAAATAGAAATTTGGTCAAGGAACCTTCTGTAACATCTCCTCTTAGCATCTTTGCCCCTCTGAATGAGGATCAGAATTTTTCTGGGACAGAGTTGAATATTATATGTAATATGACTCCAATCGGAAAGTTGAAGAAGGTCGGGTCGTAGGAACGCCTCTTCTGTCTACTCCTAAGCAAATACGCACAAAGTACGATTGTGTCGCACATATACTCGTTAAAATCATCTCCCGAGTTCATCTTACGACGCATGAATTCCTTCTGAGCTTGCATTTCCTTTGCCTGTTCCTCGAGTACTTCCCTCTTTGTTGGAACTCGCCTTATAATCACTATCTACACAACAAATATTGGTCAGTATAACGTTGTACAATCTTCTTCCTAACCCGCGTGAAAGAGGTAGTACAAGAATCAAGACTTGAAAAAGACTCAAGATAGGCACGAGATGAGTATGAAAGAAGGAAAACTTTAGAATGTTATTTCGTTCACTTATTACTAAGGTGGCGCGCACACCGTCGCAATAAGTAACCGTTCAAACACCCAACTCAAAGAAACTTCCTAGAATCTCCTAACCTGGTTTAGCTTTGATACGAACTTGTCACGCCCCGACTTTTTCTAAGCCTTTACGTAGGGCGTGATGGCACCTGGACAATTATTTCCGACCAGGAGCACCATTTAATTCTCTTTATTTGGAAATTTAAACTTATATCCAAATACGGAGCTATTAATAAAAATAACAATAAAGAAATATGTTTAAGACTTTATTGAAAACATAACGCGAGCCCATGCTCGTGCAAATATTGTTTCTACATAGACATACTGACAAAGATTATTATAAGTTGGAAGGGAGACCATTCCAAATAGGCATTTCCCGAGACACCAAATCGACATTACGAACTGGCAGTACCAAGCCCAAGCAATGGACTTGGTATGACAAGAGGTCTGGGACGATCGCTAGCCTTGGCGTGGAGCTTTTCCTCTATCACGCTTTCCTGAAACATTTTAAATAAAGCGACCCTACCATCCGCAAGTGGTGAACTTACCTGCAATTCAAAGTAACTCCACAATATTCTAAGTGCAATCACATTATAACGTAATAAGCATATTGCAAAAACATATCAGGTTACAACATTTTTAAATATGCAGCAACTCCTCATAGGAAATTCTCAGTTTAACTAACACTTCATTTTATCTCGTATTATACGTTAAGACATTCCCCTGCATTTCCATATGTTTGTTACATTTATATATTTGTGAACGCGTATTCACTTTTCATATTTATATATAGGTGAACATGTATTCATCTTTCATATTTGTTGCGGCATGCAACCCGATCCATTATATTTACGTATTTGTGAACACGTATTCACTTTACGTTTTGTTGCGGCGTGCAACCCGATCCATTATGTTTACGTATTTGTGAACGCATATTCACTTTACGTTTTGTTGCGGCGTGCAACCCGATCCATTATGTTTACGTATTTGTGAACGCATATTCACTTTACGTTTTGTTGCGGCGTGAAACCCGATCCATTATATATTTATATATTTATGTGAACACGTATTCACTTTTCATATTTTTTCAGAAGATCAAATAAATAATATTCTCTTTCCCAACATTCTGCCATTCATACTTGTAACGATTATAACTTTTTAACCATAACTCCAACTACGGTGTTTCTCAAGCGGAAACTAAGGTAAGACGGGGATCTTTCACTGTACCAAATTTCATTTAAAACTACTTTGGGTAACTAACACAAATTTATCCTCAAAACAGCCACATGAAATTTGTTTCGGCAGAAATTTTATTAAACAGAACCAAATCTTAGAATAGTCATAACTCCTAATCTGTAAACCCGTTCAAGCCCCATAAAATCTCAAAACGACGAGAACAGAGATCTACACGTCTCCATGTGAACCATCCTTTCATATTATGTACCATTTGGTATAGTTTTACACTTTTATTCGCTGCCCTTCCTGGATCTCGATAGATCCGAGGCAGAAACTTTAAACAGCGATAACTCTCAATCCTTAAGTCGGATAGACCTCTGTAAGGTCTCAAAATGTCCAAAAAAGAGAGATACAGAACTTTCATTTAACACCAATTTTCATATTTCCCACGTATTAGTACAGGTTTACGTTTCAACGTCCTACCTTTCTGGATTCCGATGAATCCGAGGCAGCAACTTCAAACTACAATAACTCTCAACACGTAAGTCCGTTTTAACCTCTCTTTAGCTATATCTGTCCGTAACAGAGAGATCTACAACCATGTAAATTTTTATATAATTCTAATAAGTAAAACTCAATAAAAACAGTCCGTAATTATGTCTTTCCGAATTTTGGCTAAATCTAAGGCAGGAACTTTGAACTATGATAACTTTTAAACCGTATGTCCATTTTACCTCATTTTTGGTTATATATGATCATAATAGAGAGGTGTATCATTCTTTCTAATTTCATCAAATTCTAACCATTATAACTCAGTGAAACCAGTTCGTAAAGTACGTGACGCAACTAGTTGTCTAAACAATCACAAGCTCGTTATTTCTTTTCAACACTCAATTATTATTCTAACATGTATTGAACTTAAAATAAAGGATGTTACCCAGAATTTCTGAGTGAGAAAACTCACCTTGTATGTGTGAAATGATTGTTGTTCTTCTTGCTCTCTTGATATTTTTTTCCAGATTTCTATTCTTCTTGTTCACTTGTTTTTTCTGATTTTTATTCCTTGTACTAGATACTTTGTTTTGTGCTAAGTACACTATATAAGTTGAAGTGTTTGTATAACCTATGGGAGGTAGAAAGGCAAGAGTTGTTTGGGAATTAAAAGGTAGGGATTAGGGAAGTGGACGTTTAATTCAGTCCCACATGTCCCATTTAGGTTCTATTGCATTTCCAACAGAAACGTGCAACGTTTAAGACAAGGCTAAGAAAATGTAGAAAGTGCAGTGAATTTATGACAAGGATAAGAAAATGTAGAATGCAAATTTTCATTCAATTTTCCATATGCAAAATGTCAAGAGTCATAGCACGTATTTTTAAGTTGGATTATAGTATATTACTTCCACCTTCTTAATTACCATAAACTAGTATTGACCAATATGTGTTGTCCACTCCTTTACTAAAGAATGAATTGAAGGCTGCAAATCCACTTGTTAGAACTAATTAATGTATATATATATATATATATATATATATATATTTATTCTTATTTAAAATAAAAGAAATTTTCTGGATTTTACAGCTACTTGTTGGTTTCAACTTCTTCATGCGTTATCTTATCAATGTCGGCCTATGATGCTTACCGGTACAAGTGTTGTACTGAAACTACTTTTTCTGCACTTTTGTTGAGTGTAGAGTACGATCCAGGTTTCAGCTCTACGCCCCATGGCTGATTCGCGAGGTGGATATCTTCTAGTCTTTCAGGGTGAGCTATTTGGTCATTCGTGGGCCCTGAAGGGCTTCTTAGTTAATTTCATTTTTCTTTGGATATTCACAGACAGTATGTAGCCTTCGGGCATTCTTTGACTGATGAGTTCAGTGGACAGAACGATCGATGTGAGGCCTAGGTCAAGGCAGGAAGTTAAAGTGTGACTTCCCCCGTAGTTGGGGGCGGGGGTTAAGCGTCTGATTCGACAATGAATACTAAATGAAAGAGGCAAATCAATTTTCTCACCCGCTTACGATTGATTGGAGACTTATTCAGTAGGTCCTCCTTCCCCACGGAATGGAATTTCACGGAAGTCGCAAGATCGACAATTTCAGTATCGGTTTTTACATCTGTATCTAATTGGGAGATAGTCATATTTTTCGCTAAATAATAGTAATCTATTTTTGTGGAATTTAGGTGCGGAAATTTAGTACGCACCTCCACTTGCAATTTGCATGAAATCTATTTTTCAACTTCAAACTAGTAAGTAAGGTTCCATAAATTCGTAGCCAGAAAAATAAATTGTTTTTTTTTCTGGAAAGTATTTTTTTATATTCAATTTTGTATTGGACAAGAAAGGAATTCCCTTTGTTCAGACCTGCAAGCACTGGGTAGTATGCAGCGACAATTTTTAATCATACAATGTGTACTCTTAGTCTGACTTTTAGCGGTAGTCAGTTGTCCTCGTTCTCCTCTTTGAATTGCCCTATTGAGTATTGAAATTGCTATGTAGGCTTTTGTTTACCGAGGGTTCAAATCTCTCTCTTTCCGTAACTTCACCTAATTTAACTATAGTCGAAACAACAAGAAAACGGCTGCGCTAAGAAAGAAAACAGATGCAGCAAGAAATATCTAAAGCTTGGAACTCCTCTCCTGTAAGTTGGCATGAAAGTCAGCCCGATAAACTGATTCCATTGTGCTACTAGGGTTCCAAACCTTCCCCTGAGCTCTAGAATCTTAGTGCTCTTGTACCATTTTGACCAGATTTTGAGAAATTAAATGGTTTTAGACTTGATAACTTCTTTTGCGTTTATTTTTCCGCTATTTAATCTGTTATTGAGATTATGGTTCGCCTACTCGGGGGATAGTGTAGGTGTCATCACGACTCGTGATTTGGGTCGTGACAAGGTAAGGTTTGCGTACACTCTACCCTCTCCAAACCCCACATTGTGGGATTTCACTGTGTATGTTGTTATTTGTTGTTGGATGAAAAAGATCACTGAAAACTGTTAGAAAATAAAAATCTTTAGCGAGACTTTTCTTATCCAGTTTATCCAATAATTTAAGAATGGATAGATCTTTCAAAATATTTACCACAAATATTAGATTGTGGAGTGTCATATTGTTGTGTCAACCAAGAAAGTGCTCCTAATAATGATAGTTGGGATCTAGACTACAACGAGGATGATTGAGAAAGAAATGAAGGGGAAGAAGATAAAGAATAGAATGCAAGTAAGGAGGAGGATGAAAATGATGACGACGACGAGGTGTTTCCAGAAAGCGACGAAGATTAAATTACTTTTTTTTATTTTTATATGTTATGAAATTTTTTAATAGAATTTTCTTGATGATAAAATGCCTAATTCAAGATACTTCATTAAAAAAATGCATCATTCCGAAACATATTTTTTAATATGCCGTAATTTTGATCAGATAGCACGCATATGCCCATACGACCCTTAATAACGTATCGTCTCAAATATGTCAAAAACATCTCTCATGTCTCGTTGCTCTCGTTAGCGACAATGAAAAAAGAAAGAGGGAATTTAGACACATTGGTACTATGTTGTATATCCCGTAGCCATCTATGGATATGATTGACCGACAATGAGTAAAACCATCAATGCATGATTTGAATGTCCAAAACACAAAATTAAAAATATTACCGAGCACACCAGATTGGGTGTTGAGCTTCCTCTCAAAGACTAATCATCAGTGATATTTCACTCGCTATAAAGCACTAAACCTTGTGGTGCAATGAATATTGGATATCTGCCTATTACAGATAATGCAAATTCATGCTTACTAACTTTCATTCTATTGTGTATGACATTGAGTAATGTTGTGTAATCCAAGTTAATTGAAAACTCAACATGATATTGTGGTGGAATAATATAACGAACAATATTATTATCATGAAGAATCTCTCCTTCCCAAAATAAAGAAATATTAACAGTTGAAGTAGGAGGCGCTGTTTGTTTTATGAACTTTGGAGTTAGATAGTTTTTTCAAGAACATTTTTGATGACTTAAACTTATGAAATGGATGAGTCTTTACCTCATCCAAAATTCATGTTAAATAGAAAAACGGATGGGTTCTTGCAATAATTATAATAGTGTCATGTTAAATCAAATATAAATGAATAGATGAATAATTAATTATAAAACACAATAATTTATTATGTAATTGGACTAAAATTGATCATTTAAACAATGTAGGTTGCCTAGGATTATATTAACCCTTTTTGCGTAAAAAATTTCTACTCAAAACATAGTTTTGTCACTATTTTTTTTGTTGATGTATTTTTATTCGCTTGTGAGTCATTTAAGTTTCGAACTATGCAAAAAGTGAATTGAATGATGTGAGGTAGCCAATGCGTAGCTAGTGCGTGGTAATATCCGACAAAATCGTCTCAAAGTTTTCTTCACATATCTTATGATTTGACCGTTTGACTATCTGAATTACAATAAGTCGGCATAGTTTGGATATTACTATTATAGTGGAGTTTTATTAAATAATTTCTATATTTTAAATTAGAAAACATTATAAATAGCCATAATAGCTGCTAAAGAATGGTTTATGTCCTAATACGAACGATCTCTCTACCCCACAAAAGATAAAAATAAGTTCACTTCACCGTCTTTAAAACCCCCTTAAAAATTATCGTGAATAGTATGTTATTATTGTTACAATGCTGTCTTTGAAAATAAAAGGAGTGACTATTAGTATTTTCACACTGAAAGATAAGCTTGTCTTTATTTGTTTATTTATTTAGACCTAGTGAATTGAATGACGTGAGGTAGACAATGGGTAGCTAGTGCGTGGTAATATGAAATATCCGAGAGAATCATCTCAAAGTTTTCTTCACATATCTTATGATTTGACCGTTTGACTATCTGAATTACAATAACTCAGCTCATAGTTTGGATATTACTATTATAGTGGAGTATTTTATATTCGAAAACATTATAAATAGTCATAATAGCTGCTAAAGAATGGTTTATGTCTAATACGAACAACTTCTTACCCATAAAGATAGAAATAAGGTCACTTCATCCTATTCAAACCCTACTTACAAAATTATAGTGAATAATATGTTATTGTTACAACACTATCTTTAGAATAAAAGGAGTGACTATTTCCACCCTGAAAAATAAGCTTGCCTTTATTTGTTTATATTTATTTATTTAGACCTACCATAGTAGCATTCACTATCTTGCCAAATAAAAAAAAGAGTCAATGCGTGTGTCTAGTAGAGCTGTTATCGGTTCGGGTATCGACATATTCAGACCGAATCGATAAAACCTTATCGGGCGTCGATGCGATCCGGATCGATAAGGTTACCGGTTCGATTCTGAATCTTTTTCAGGACTGAAATCGGTCCGATTTAAGCCAAAAAAAGTAGGGATTTAAATTTTTATTGCACAGGCAGCAGCACAACCAATATTCACACCAAAAATAGCAATAGAATCAGAAATGCACTCATCCCAATTTCAATCATTCAACAAACTGAATAAAAATGCAAAAACTAACAATCTTTTCAGTTTCAACAACTAAAAGAAGAATCTTTCCAGTTTCAAAACAACAGCAAAAGCTTAAACTGAGAGCATAATAACTAAGTTGTCGAAGAAGGAGTGAGGACTGAGGAGTGACTGTATGCGGACTGTCGAAGAAGGAGAGGAGTAGAGGACGATGGATGTCGACTGTCGAGTGTCAAGACTCGAGTGATGAAGAGGAGATGAAGTGAGAGGAAATTAGGGTTGCGGACTTTGTCGAGTGAGGAGAAGAGGAGTAGAGGACTGTGGACTTGGTTTTAATCAATTCATTTGAAAGGTTTACTTGGTTAATTAATTTTAATAAATTCAAAGTCACATTGGGAAGTATTTTTCGTGATTGGGAAGTTCAAAGTTGTACGCGTGACTGTGGACTGAGGACTCGGAGTCTAGGGACTAGGAATATTAAGTTATTAACATATATTACCTGGTATTTTACCGGGTTACCGGACCGGTTCCTTATCGGTCCGGGAATTTTTTTGGTACTCGTATCCGGACCGTTAATTTTCCGGTCCTAGTATCGGTCCGGGTTTATTGGTCCGGTTCTCGAGTAATTACCGGGAGTATCCGTACCGCTAACAGCGTCTAGTATAGAGGAAATGTTATTCAATTAAATTTGATTGATCAAAACTTTTAAAAATATTTTTTCTAGAAAAAAAAAAATTCTTAAAAATGAAACAATAACTTTTATAGTACATATATTTTCACAAATGTCATAGAATATTAATGTTTCAACTTTCATCCCATCCCCACCACTCCCACAATTCTCTTCCCATGATGTTTGTGTAGATTATATATATATATATATATATATATATATATATTTTTAGTATATATTTTTGTTTACGTATCAAACATTAAAAAAAAGTAAGAAAATCAGTTATTTTTCAAGGAAGTATTTGGGAGCTCACAAAAATCAGAAACAAATTCCACCTTTACTTAAAACATGATGGCGAGTTCACATTACAAATAGCAGTGAGAATTGATTGGAAGCAAAAGAAAACTATGATGATTGTCTACGTTAATTATTAATATGGTATACATATAAGCAATAAGCATTTCAAATTTTCTAGAATGCAGATTATGATTATTAATCGAGATAGTTGTTCAGAAATTTGAGACAAAAATGTAGAGTGACATTTTTTACAACGTATTGATGTAATTTTGTGTCTTTGATCGTTCAATTATCAGAACATGAATCTATTCACGTACGTTTATTAGGTTATAAAATTAGCAAATCTGATCAAATGTCAATTGTAGATGTAGGTAACACATTCCTCTTTTAGTTACCAATATCATTATATATCATGACCCACAATTCTATTATAAGGAGACATAGTGAGTACAGCAGATTCACTTCACATGTAATAACTACTTAAAAATGGTAAACGACCCAAAGCACCTAGCACTGGTTATTTTGTCCCAAAAAAGACGTGTACACTCTCTTAGTCGATGGGGGTCGAATTCAGAATTGTAATTGCATATAGCTAATGCACTCATATCCCCTATCTAAATTAGAAGATAGGTGAGTTTCCGGGCCACAATCCAATGGCAAAGGAGGGAACTTAAGGCGCTCTGGACATTTGCAGCGTGAGATCGATTTTCAGTTGAATCATTCTGCTCTCTTTTGGGGTTCATCCTTGTAAGTGCTATCAGTTGTCCGTTTTTAAATCCAGATTATTGGAGCACATCCGGCGATTTACTGATAGTAGTGTTGAGCGACCGGTACTACTATCTTCAGGACTAGTATGACGCAAGTCGAGAATCTGAATATAAAAAAAAAATAGAATATGTGTATACAAACTGTCTGATAATTGTATTTAAAAAAAACCAATCATTTAGTGTCGTGATGGATCCACTTTTGTGCATGATCACCAACATTATTGAATTTTTATAACTAAGTTATAAATATCCTTCCCCACAATGTGGATGCACAACGCACGTGAACAAAGGCGATGCATTACTACTAATGGCATGAACTACTTATGATATCCCCACAACAATGTTATCCCAATTCATAGCTCTAAATCTAATATAGTCACGTTCTCCGCCACTATTCGATTTCACTACCAAACTTTCTTGGTCTTCCGTAACTTATTTTATTACTTAAAAAAGCACAAAAAGATTATTTTAAAATATAAATCCTTATTGGTTTATTGAATTAACACCTAAATATTTTATTTATTTATTAATTATTCATTGCATTTGCATTTTGCACTACTTATACCGACACATGAAGCCATTCAAAGACATTGTGTCAGTTGTTTGTCTAGCACCAGCAGAAAAAGAAAGAAAAACATGAGAGAGTGATAAGTACTTTTTTATTTTTAATTAGAGGTAGTGGATTGGAATTTTGTTGTGCAATAGTACTAAAAATCTCTATTGTTTCGAATTTCTCAGTGAAAAATATCTAGTGTATTTTTCACTGATTGTCGTTGGTAGAAATAATTTAAATAGTAGTATTTTTACACGAAAAAAATTCTTAATTTTTCAGCGTTTCAATGAGAACCTATTTTCTATCATGCGTTTTTTCAGTGAGTTGGTTCGATGGTAATAAGATAGAAAAGTCATATTTTATAATATAAAATTTCCTTTCGAACGTCTGTGATAAAAATCTATATTTCTAGCAAGGCACATAATCGGCTTTGTTATAGAGTATTTTACCGGAATGTGACCGAACACTAAACAAAAAGGTAGAAAAAGAAGGAAAATTTTCGTCCACAAGCGTTTTGGACTTTAGAAAGGACGAAATGACTTTTGTTACTCCACTGATGTATATTCTATAATAGGAAAAGGGTTTGGTGCATTCACCTGTACCCTCCCTCCCTATACAAACAATAACATATGCACTGGGCCACAATTGAATTATTAAGCATGATCAGGGAAATGGGTACAATTACGTAATAAATGATGTTGATGTTCTTTTTTGTACACATAGCTAGAAAAGCCACATGTGGAATAATTAATTCAAGTGGCATTATATAAAATATACACGTAGTAAGCTTTAAAAAAATTATGTAATTTTAAATCTGAATTGAAAGATAAAGATTAAATTAAAAACTAAATATAAGAAAAAAGACCACACAAATATATAAAACTACCTAATCCCTAACCTAACCTGCACGTAACTCCCCACTCCCTCAACACACAAACACACAAATTTATAAATTTACAAAAAAAAAATTGAACTTTTTAAACATAATAATCAATTTTATTAAAACGATGGAATTTTAGATAGATAAACTTATTTTAAATAGATAAAATTTATATTATCAATAGAAGTTTCTTTTCAACAATTAAATTTTACACGATAATTCCATGCATTTTCACTAGAGAGGGAAGACAACACACCACTTCATAGAAAGATAAACCAATTTAATGTGAAAATTTCATTTCTCCTCCGTGGGGATGACTTCTTATGGGCACCAGACATTGTGTCTCTCACCTAGTGGGCCGATGAGTCACCATGATTTACTTTCTTCGCCAATTCCTGTCTGGCCGGAGATGAGGACCACGTGGGCGAAGAATTTCTTCTTTTTGCCCCCAAGAAACAAATTTAGGTTTTAATTTGAAATTGAAAACTAACTTTGTTTCAATAATTATCCTATTTTACCATTTTACACGATAAAGAAAGATTCAACCCATCAGTTCATATAAAGAGAAAGTGAGAAACTGCTTTCGTTTGGAAGAAATATTCGACATTCTTCTCAGTTACTACAATATTAAAAATATATCAATCAATTAACTTATTTGATCAAAGTCGAAGCCGAGCGACAACAGCAGACCATCTTCCAAATTCTTTAACGTAGTAGAATAGAAATGTTTTCTTGTACAGATCAAATTACTCTCCTTCTTCTTATAGGAGACCATTTAATATTTTAAATCAGATATTTTCATTTTTATTTAATTTTTAATGAACTTTATTTTTAATAGTCAAAACCACAAAATAGAGTCGCATTTTAGGATAAGTCTTGTTTTCATTTTGTCAAAGAGAAAAGAAAATTTACAAATAATATATTTTTCTTTTAATATAGGATTTAATAAATATGCTGATGATTTTAGTATCTTTCTTAGTTACATTTAATTTTTGTCTAGCTATTTAACTTTCTTATAATTTTATTAGTACAAAAAAGTTAACTAATATTTCAGCTTAGTATTTGTTTTATCTTTTAACGTTAATAATTATAAATCAAAAGAAAACAAATAAGCAAAAAGAAAAAAAAACTAAAAGGAAAAGAAGCTTTTACTTATATAATTTAAATAGAAAATCTTATTTTAAGATACGTGAAAATTTTATACTTACTAACATAAAATTGAGATAGCATAATACTGCTTTCGTTTGGAAGAAATATTTGCATGAGTTTTTTAATATTTTTTATTTATGTTCTGAATGATTGCAGGATTTGAATAATTTTATGTTGGATTAAGAAATGTACCCAATAGTTTGGTCGATGGAGCTGTCAGAGAGAAATTAAAATTATTCCGGTCGGGTAAGTTTGTATATCTTAATTTTTTAGTTGTCATATTTGCTGCCTATCTTTATGTTAAATAGATTATAGAAAGAGAAAGGCCGAGTGTAAGATTGTATTAATCTTTTTTTAGAGTTTTTTTATTACTATAAATATATATAGGTGTATAATGTTGAATTCTTTTACAATAAAGATCTCAATCCTATCATAATTATACAATACAAAATATGGTAAATATGTAACATAGTCTAGGTAGTACACATGCTATTAATACACTCCCTCGGTCGAAGCGGGAGGAGGTCGGACGCTAAGACTGAATCTGAAGTCAAGGAAGAACTGTCTAGGAAGTCATTTGGTGAATATATTTGCATACTGATATGAAGAAGGCACATGCATCACCCTAACATGACCAAGAGCAACCTTCTCACGAACAAAGTGTATATCCATCTCAATGTGCTTGGTTCGCTGATGCTGAACCAGATTATGTGTCACAATCCGAACTCCGGGCCCGCGACTGGTGCTCTACCTGGGCACCCTTCTACCTAACTGACACAAGTAACCCGCGGAACTAAATAACACCTCATTTTTTTAAAATCAATAAACATGCAAATGCAAAGCCGATAAGGCTGACATATATATAATCCAAAAGAACTACACTGTACATGAGTCCAATCCCACATATGAATACAGACCTCTAAGAGTTTTACTGAACTATGACGGGACAAGGCCCCGCCGTATCCATAACTGTACAAAAGTCTGTAATGAAGGATCTATACCAAAATGATAAGCTCCGAAACAAATTGAGTTGTCCAAAAACTCTGAGCAAGGGTCCTACACTTGCAGATCACCAAACTGCATACCTAAACCTGCGACATGAACGCAGCCCCCCGGAGAAAGAGGGTCAGTACGAAGAATGTACCAAGTATATGAAATAATAAGTACTGTAAAGGAGATCACACAGTCCAAATATAACTTGAAGCAAGTATGATAACTCAAAATAACAGCACATTTAGCCTTGCAAATATGAGAGTAATGCAATCATCTTTACCTTTTAAGTTATGCTTTTAACAATGAGACTAACTGTTCTACTTTAAGTCATGAATACACTGCACTATTTCATTAATGAGATCACTACCGTTTCAAAACATGAAAGCCATGCCAATGTCAGGGTCATCCGCCCTCAGAATTTATATGTAATCCTACCATAGGACTATTTCACCCGCAAGGGACTATTTCACCCGCATAGGTCATGTGGACTCGCAATGAGCATCAGTACACGATACTCGCATCACAGAGAGCTAGTCCATGGATTATGTCCCGGGATTTGAACCCGCACGAGTCCTTCAGACCCGCAGTGAGTGTGTACTGACTCACGTCATGGGAGCTACTCCGTGATATATATGTACCATGTTGCCGGCCCTTTATGGAGGGACGCGGTGATGTGGAGATACGACACTTGCATGAATGACTATATGAGCAACACATATGCAAGCAAATCATCCTTGACCCTTATTTATAATTAGATGTATGTCGCAATCATGGACGTTCTCACATGATCCAACTATACAACTTCCATAATAAGGCTTATGTTGTGATCATAGACCTTCTCATATGATTCAACTACATCATTTTTAAATCATCATCGACTCTCATTAGCACAAATAGAATGAGCTATCATTTGAGCAGGCCAAAGTACTATCAATGCATAATTAGAATAACTTTCATTTAGACAAGCCAAAGTACTATCAAGGCACAAATAGAATAATTATCATTTAAGCAAGTCAAAGTACTATCAAGACACAAATATAATAATTATCATTTAAGCAAGCCAAAGTACTATTAAGGCACAAATAGAATAATTATCATTTAAGCAAGTCAAAGTACTATTAATGCACAAATAGAATAATTATCATTTAAGCAAGCCAAAGTACTACGTACGTCCGCCGCACGTCCTTTCCTTTTTATAAAATCCCAAGGCACTAGCCTTGCAACATCAAGTTACTTATTCTTCAAATTAAGTGACCTACACTCTTTATACTCTAGTCACTTCTTTCATGTACTACAATGAATCCAAATTCATTTATGAACCCCAAGACACTAACACTCGTAGTATCAAGCCACTTCTACTTTTCAAATCAAGTTACACCTTTAGAAATTCAATTCAAGGTTTTGAAATCAAGTAACTTCTACTTTCAAATCCTAAGTAACTCACACCTTTAAAATAAGTTACTTCTCTTTAAATCATGTCATTTATCCTCTTTTAAATCAATCAAGTAAACCCTCTTTTGACTCCCCTAAAGCCGTTATAACTAACTTCTCATAAAGCCATTATAACAAACTTTAGGTTGTGGAAACTAAGGCACTATCACTTCCTAAAAAGAAAACCAAGTCTTATAACTTTTTACAATAATTCAAGTCTCTTAACATATAAAATCAAGTTACTACACTTTTAAACTCAAGTACTATCTAAGAGATTAGGAACCACTTCCTTTTTAAGACTCTAAGTACTAAAACGACTTTCACTTTTGGAAACCCAAATATTATCAAGGGAATGGATTATAACAACTTCCATTTTAAACATCCAAAGTACAATCAAGGAAGTATATAAAACAACTTCTATATTAGGAAATCCAAGTACAATCAAGGGATAGATCATTTAAGGAGTAGGATTTACTCACTTTACAATAAGGAGTCATGCTAGAAGAAGAGGAGATATTTCACATACCTTTTCGGCTTAATCCACACGCTAAGTCGCATATGCCGCACGTAGAATGTCAACCTATAATGACCATAATACGTCTATCAACTTCTAGTTTCTAACGTAGAATGATACTAAGTATAAGGTCTCTTATTATACGGAAAATTGGGCAGCACTTCCTTTGTTTCTACGTACTTTTCCACCTTTTCCAAGGCCCGAAATCAATAACCAATACGCCACATTTAAGGCACAACCAACAGTTAACCAAAGGGGATTACATGTCTAACTGGACGTGTAAAATTCTGCCCCACAATTCATATATAATAGTCCATTATTTAAGGCCAATCTCGGCCACAACAATGACAGCATATATGCCTTTTTCAATTCCTTTTTAATCCAAGTCGTTATTCCAACATGTTACATAGGTTATAACATTTATACAACTATAACATGTAATCTTCCATGAATTTACCGTCCATCCAGAGAATACCAGTCGTCCAGCTTAGAAACCATTGAACTAGCTGTGGGCAGCTGTGAAAAAGAAAGAGGAGACCTTCAATCAATGCTTTCGGGCGAAGTCCTTCTGTGTCAAAGTGGTACTTTCCTATAGTTGATCAAGGCTGCTTTCCTTTGCTAGTGAATCAGATCTTTGGCTTTACCGTGTTACTATTAATCCTTACCTCAATATGCTCAAATATTATCCAAGTTAAAAGTCTATCCTTAACAATCCTTAGCTCATTTTCTTTACGTTCCAATCCACAATATGCAACCACTATAAGCTTATTATTAACTCCTCTTCAAGTTCCAACCCAAAATATGAAGAACACCTTAGGGTTTCAAGGTGCGAGTAACGGATTGTCATAGTATTTCTGGGGTTTAAGGGGTTGGTTATGCTTAGTATACCACTAGGGATCTTTGGTTTGAATATGGGGATTTATCAACAAGGATTGAAGAATTTTTTATTCTAGAGGGTGCCTTGGCCGAGAGCCATTAGGAGTGGAGTAAAGTTTTCTTGAAAATTTCTCTAAGTGTTGATGAAGTCTTGCACCTCTATGTGTATATATAATGCAACCAAGGGAGAGGATTAAAACAAGTGTATGGATGAGATTGTGGACACTTGTGTGTGGGTCCCACTAGTCCACTTGTCCAACAAAATATCTAGCCCACACTTTAGCCACTTGGCTTCAAGGTTCTCGCCCAACATGGGCCATGTGGGGGTGACACGTGTCACCCTCCTATTGGTCTAAAATATTTCATCTCCCGAAATATCGATAATTGGTCAAAATATCGAATATCTTGTGGGCCCCACAAAATCGTAAAATTTCCTGGGTGGGCCCCACATGACCAAATCCGAAAATAAAATTTCATAATTCCAATAAATTCTATCAGTCTCACATACCGATTTTGAGAACCCAATTCCAATTAATAAACTTTTTTCCTTCACGAGGTTCGGATAATCTTCCTTAGGAAAAAGAAATATTTCTTTCGTTCCACATTTAAAGTCTTGTTTTCCCACGTACGCTCTCATATACATGTCTTGGAACTACGGGATGTAAAATTATGAGATAAATATATGGCGGATATGTTATCACAGTAAACCACGGACGCCTTACGACAGGGGGCACTGAAGCTCCAAAAGAAGGTTTTGGAGCCAACAGATCTCAGCAAAACATTTGCAGCCCCTCTATATTCTGCTTCTGCACTCGAACAAGATAATGTGGATTGCCTCTTGGCAGACCATGAAATGAGATTATCCCCTAAAACACACAACAGTCGGAGGTGGAACGTCGCGTGTCCGGATAATCTTCCCAATCAGCATCCATATATGTTAATAACTTGGTCGGTGCAGAGGGATATACATGCAATTCATAATCAAGTGTGCCCTTGATTTATCGAATGATACGTTTAAGGGCAATAAAATGAAGCTCCCTGGGGGCATGCATGAATAAGCATATCTGCTGAACAGCATAAGCGATGTCAGGCCTGGTGAAAGTAAGATAATGAAGTGCACCTGCAAGACTCCTATAAAGAGTGGGATCGGATACTGGGTTACCATCAACAACACTAAGCTTTGATTTAGAGTCAACCGATGTGGACATGATCTTGCAATTTTTCATTTTAGCATTGTACATTATCTCCTTTACATACTTGCGCTGACATAAAAAAAAAAGTATCTGCAGAACGAGTCACTAATATCCCAAAAAAATAGCCCAACTTTTCCAAGTCAGTCATAGCAAATTCGGTTAAAGTAGTGCAATAATCTCATTTTCAACATATGAGAGGAGGCGGTATGTTTAATGTCATCCACATATAACAATAAATAAGTAATGCTACTACCTCGATGAAAAGTAAAGAGAGAATTATCACAGTTGTTGCATACAAACCCAATTCGCATAATGTATTGTGCAAAGAGATCATACCACGTTCGAGGGACCAGTTTCAAACCATATGGTGACTTATGAAGATGACATACATTCTGAGGGGATGCGGGATGGACAAAACTAGGCGGCTGGTGCATATAAACAGTTTCTTTCAGATCACCATGTAAAAATATATTATTTACATCAAACTGAAGGATAGATCAATGCTTACCCATAGTTATACTCAGAACTGTGTGAATGGTAGCCGATTTCATAACTGGAATGAACATCTTACCACAATCAACACCCTCTTACTTTTTAGTACCATTAGCCACAAGTCTAGCCTTATACCTTTCTAAGTCACCGTTGTCTCTGTATTTGTGATAAAAAAGTCACATGCATCGGATCACATTCAACCCCTTCGGCCGAGGAACCAAATCCCAGGTGTGTTATTTTGTTGAAGTAGTAAACTTTTCACACATGGTCGCATTCCAATTTAGGTTCAGTTTGGCTAATTTTGAGTTTTTCGGAATTGAGGATATGATTTGTGTGGATAGGTTAAATTGGACTTTAGATTTGAATATCCTGTATTGGGCATGGGTTTCCATACGGTGCGAGGGGGCAGTGTGGTTGTTGGTAATTGGGTCTGGGTCACGATATGGAATGAGGGTCGGGTACGGATTTGGTGGGTTGATGTTGTGACAAAGTAAGGTTGGGTGAGGGCACCGATCTGGGCAGATCGAGAAGGGGTGAGATGGAGGATGTGGGGTATGAGGTCGGCGGGGGTTGGGACTGATGGGTTGGGTCGGTGTTCCGATGGTGGTAGTATGATAGGGGTTTCTAGTAGCTTGGAGGGTTGCAGGGTTGCCTTGGAATGGTGTCGATGGCACAGTAATAAAGAATGTGATTAGTGGTGAAGCCGAGACAAGGCCTATTTCCGGTGGTGGTAATAGGCGACAGTTATGATGAAGAACAGAACAGTGACTGTGATGCAGAGATGTGGTCGGTGGTGGTAGCCGAAGGTTGCAGAACCACAGAGAAACGGTCGGCAGTGTCGACAATGAACGATAGAGGTAGGTTTTGGGTGGTGGACTGACACATTTCGTTGAGGATGACGAGAGAGATGTCGGGCTCGTCAAGAAAAGTATAGTCCATTTTCCAGAATTTTTGAATGTCCGAGAAAGGGAATGTGGTTTCGTCAAACATGATGTGACGAGAGACGTGAATCTGATGGGTAGACCAGACATAACATAGATAATCCCTATGATTGGACGGAAATCCTACAAAGATACACAGAGTGATTCGGGGTAGAAATTTATGAGGAGCGGTGGAGGCTAAATTGGGATAGCATAGGCAACCAAAAATTTAAAGATGATCATAGGAGGGGATCCGTCGATACAATATTTCGGTTGAGGTCATGTTATGAAAAGTGCTAGTAGGTAAAATATTAAGGACGTATTCTACCATTTAACTGCATAGACCCGGAACGAGGGAGGTAGAGAGGCATGAAACATGAGGGTACGAACCATGTTATTTATGGTGTGAATGATTCGTTCTGCTTTGCCATTTTAAGGCAAGGTGTAGGGACAGGAGAATCGGAAAATCATGTCATTATTTCTACAGAATCAGTGAAACTATGAATTATTGAATTTACGACCATCATCACACTGAAAAGATTTTATGGCTTTCTCAAACTATGTTTTAATAAAAGTGTGAAACTCAAGAAATTTGGCAAACACGTCTTATTTAAATTTGAGTGGGTAGATCCAAATATAATGAGAAAAATCATCTAATAATATAAGGTAATATTTATGACGGAGTGAACTAGATATGAGATGTCAACAAATCAGCATGAATAATATCAAATGGATACGTAACACTTGAAAGATTATTTAAAAGGTAGACGAACATGTTTTCCTAACAAGCAAAAAACACAGTGTTGGGCAAGTTTCCCATTATTACATTTAATAAAATTATTGCCTCTAAGAAAATTAAAATTGGGGCTCCTGGGTGGCCAAACCTATTATGCCAAGTTGTAGGAGAGATAACAGCTAGAGATATGGGGGAGCATGAGCTGTCAGCGGAGGTGGATGTGAATGGATAGATATCCCCCGTGCTATTACATCTCGTAAGATGTGTCTCCGTACGAAGATCCTTCACAGTAAAACCAAAAGGATCAAAGTCAACAGAAACAGAATTATTACGAGTAAATTTGCGTACAGAAATTAAGTTTTTAATGATGTTTGGGGCATACAGGACATTATTAAGGGAAAATGGTGGATGAGGTGGTGGTGTGTGGGCGGTACCATAATACTTGATTGGAATGCAATAGTCATTTCCAATAGTAATGTATTGAGGATACTTTAAATGAAACAGTTTGGGAATATTACCTACAGAGCGGGTGAGGTGATATGTGGTGTCCGAGTCCATATAGCAATTTTCATCGGGCTGCTGCAAGTTCAAACTGCTAAAAGCCTGGCCCAAATCAGAGGGGCCAGATTATTGGGCTGTTATGATAAGTATGCTTGGGCGATGTAGGCATGTGGCTGTTGGTACTGGACTGGTCTGTAGCCTGGACCAGGGTCCAATACGTGTGGATTTTGGAAAGGGAACTAGGTAGAGGGTCAGCCTGTTGTATCATCATGACTAATATGTCATATTCACCCTTTGGTAGGCCTGCAACCAATTGTAACATCATCTTCAGAAACAGGCGTTCTGACGTTGGACAATTAGTCAGCCACAAGTTTTAACTGTCTGCAATACTCCGACATATTAGAAAAAAATTCAAGACTGATGTTGTTGAACTGCTCTTCCAAGTACACTGCGCGAGTGTTCTTATTGTCTTGAAAAATTTCTTCCAAATGTGTCCATAAGTCACGAGCGGAGGCACTCGTTTTTATGATTGTGTAGAGTAAATCCTTGGATATAGTGTCATATATCCACTGTTTGACCACGACATCGAGGCGACGTCATGTAGTGTCATCCATATTGGGAGGACGAGGGAAGAGTCATCTATATGATCAAGCACATGATATATACATGCATGAATTCGAAACAGTTTCACCCATGACCAGTATTGGCCATCTTCCTGATCAAGAATTAAAGGTATAAAGTTTTAGATATTAGTAACGGCAGGAGTCGAATGGAAAGATGATGAGGAGAGGGTTGTGGGAGGTGTTTGGATGATGACTGGGGTAAGCGGAAGCATCAGAAGATGTGGGAGTAGCCAAATTTTCCATTAGAGTAGTGGGGATTGGAAGAAAGAAATTTGGGATGTATAGAAAAACCGAGTATGCCGTCGGCCGAAGAGAAGAAAGTAGGGGCAAGGGATTTTTTTAGGTCATGATTTTGGCTCTTGATACCATGTAAGATTGTATTAATCTCCCTTGGGAGTCTTTCTCATTAACACAAATATATATAGGTGTACAATTTTGAATCCTTCTACAATGAGAATCTCAGTACTACCATACTTATACAATATAAAATATGATAAATATGTAACTTAGTCTAGATACACGTGTTACTAGATATATTGTATCCGCGTTTGTAATTGCATTCTTGGTTTTTATAAAATTAATAATTTATGCAATGAGCATGCTGATGAGTTATCGATTAGAAGAGAGAAAATTATTGTGTTTCAGGCAAGTAGGATCCTGTTACACCCCGGAAATTCCAGGATATGTTTATAAGAACGTACGTAAGAACTCAAAAGTGTTAAGATTTTAGACGAGTAAAAATTTATCGAAATTATAGAAATGTCGGAAAAATGAAATATTGCGACGAATGGGAGGGCGACACATGTCACCCCCCCTTATTGGTCTTGGACGAATTGAACCATGGGCAAAAGGGTCATTTGACCATTAAATAGATGAGCAAGTCTTGCTAAAGTCTTGAAGCTTGACAATGTTGACTAAGTGCAAGGGCCACTTGGGCTTGATCCTAGTGAGATGCATCCAAGCCATCCATATGTTCTAATCTAGACCCTTGAAGGTAGTTTATATGTACACTAGTAGTTCAAGACTTTGTCATTCTCAACACTTAGAAAAAAATTTAAATCTTGTTCTTGCTCCCTTACTAGCTCACGGCATTGAGCCTTTTTTCAAGAGAAATTTTTTAATTTGTTGTCCAATAATCCCCATACTTTAAACCAAGGTTCCTAAGAGTATTATAAGGGTATCTCAATAGAAAGATCCCGGAAAGGTGGCGTTTTCGTATTAGTCGCAAGGCGTAAACCTAAGTAGTTCTTCAACTTTGAAGTTGGAACTTGAAGAGGAGTTCTTCATAAGCTTCTAAGGGTTGCTTGGAGTGGATTGGAACGTCGAAACGAGGAGCTAAAGTTGCTAAGGATCGACTTGTAATCTTGGATCATATTTGGGCTAAATGAGGTAATAATCTTCGTCTTACTTTTGTAAATGAAGATTCCATGTTATGATAAGTTAGAAATGATCATGTGATATGTGTTATGAAGATTGATAAGTGTTATGGAAGTTTAGAAGCTCAAATCCGAAAATGACAAGTTGAGTCATTTGAAATTGAATTACAATTTGGTCGATAATTAGAATCGTCGCATATTATCTACTTGAAGATTGTAGTAGTTATAATCAATTGCGGCTTGATAACATGTTATACTAAACAACTTGAATTGAAAAGGAAATTGGAAAGGTTGATATGTTGCTACACCTTTGGCCGAATTGACATTGTATTTTTGGACTAGTTTGATATATTGTGGGGCGCAATTTTATACGTCTTGTAGGCGTGTAATCCCCTATTGTTAACTTCATTGTTGAGCCTTAAATGTGGCGTATTTGGTTATTGAATTCGGGCCTTGAAAAAGGTGGAAAAGTATGTAGAAACAAAGGAAGTGTTGTCCGATTTTCCGTAGAATTTAGTGACTTTGCACTTAGAATATTCTACGTTGAAGCTAGAGGTTAATAAACGTAATATGGTCATTATAGGTTGACATACTACGTACGGCATATTGGACTTGACAAGTGGATTTAACCGAAGAGGTAAGTGGAACTTTCTTATCTCTTGAGCATGAGTAGTTGTAACTATATAGTACGGTAGACGTACGAGATTTTGGCAATCTAGTCCATTTGATATTGTTACACCCCGGAAATTCCAGGATATGTTTATAAGGACGTACGTAAGAACTCAAAAATGTTAAGATTTGAGACGAGTTAGTTTGTCGGAATTCTTGGAATTGGTCGGAAACGAAATATTGCGACGAACGGGAGGGCGACACGTGTCACCCCCCCCTTTGCTTAGTCTTGGACGAAATATTCATGGATAGGATGGTCATTTGACCATAATTTAAATGGCCAAGTCTTGAAAAGACTAGTAGCATGATAAGATTGACTAAGTCAAAGGCCACTTGGGCTTGATCCATGTGAAATGCATCCAAGCCGCCCATTTGTTTTAATCATAACCCTTCCTTGTGTTATATAAGCTTACTAGTAGGATGACTAGTTCCCACACTTAGTTTTTTTCAAGAAATGTTTGAAGAACTCATAGGAGCTCTCGGCTATGTGGGTTCAAGAAAAGAAAAAAATTCATTTGTTGTCCAATAATTCCCCCACTTTAAACCAAGGTACCTAAGGGTATAGTAAGTGTTTCTCAATAAAAAGATCCCGGAAATGTGGTGTTTTCGTATTAGTCGCAAGGCGAAAACCTAAAGGGTTATTCAACTTTGAAGTTGAAACTTGAAGATGAGTTTTTCATAAGCTTCTAAGGGTGGCTTGGGGTGGATTGGAATGTCGAAAGGAGGAGCTAAAGGTGCTAGAGATCGACTTGTACTCTTGGATCATATTTGGGCTAATTGAGGTATAATCTTCGTTTTACTTTTGTAATTGAAGATTTCATGTTATGATAAGTTATAAGTGGTCTTGTGATATGTGTTATGAAGTTTGATAAGTGTTATGGAATTGGAAGCTCAAAATCCGAAAAATGACATATTTAGCCAGTTGAAATTGAAATCCAATTTGATCGATTAATTGATTTGTCGCATGTTACCTACTTGGAAAATGTAGTAGCTATAATTAATGGCGGCTTGATATCATATTATGCTACCAATTTGGATTGAATTGGAAATTGAATAAGAATTGATATTGTTTTATACATTGTGAGCCAATTGGAAATCATTTAGTTAGTCATTTGTATTGGACTATCTTCTATATAATTGTGAGCCAATTGGGGCTGTTTAGTTAGTCATTTGTATTGGACTATCTTCTATATAATTGTGAGCCAATTGGGGCTGTTTGGTTATTGTATTTCGGCCTTGAAAAAGGTGGCAAAGTAAGTAAAAACAAAGGAAGTGCTGTCCGATTTTCCGTAGAATTTAGTGACTTGCACTTGGAATATTCTACGTTGGAAGCTAGAAGTTAATAGACGTACTATGGTCATTATAGGTTGGCATACTACGTACGGCGATTGGACTTAGCAAGTGGATTAAACCGAAGAGGTATGTGGAACTTTCTTATCTCTTGAGCATGATTAAGTTGTAAAGGTATAGTACGGTAGACGTACAAGATTTTGACAATCTAGTCTATTTGATATCCTTGGCTTATTTTAAGAATGCCCAAGTTGTTTGAGTTAGAGAATTAACTCACTTGTTTAATTATTAAGGATATCTTGGTTTTCAAAAGTTAAGAGACTTTAAGTATGTTGAAAGTATTTTAATACTTGTTTTGTGGGAAAATTTAAGTCTCTTGGTTATAAGGAAAGAATGTAAAATGCTAATGTATAAGGCTAGTATGATAGCTTTATGGAAAGTTTAAAGAGTGGTTTACTCTAAGTAACTTAAGTATGTTAAGGGACTTGAAGAGTTTTAAAGAATGTGATACTTGTTTCGTTTTAAAACGTATAAGTCCCTTTGGAAAGGAAATTGTACTTGACTAAGGTATAAAGTGAATATAACGACTTTATGGGGAGTTGGTTATATTGGCTTTATGGAAAGATAAATGGCTTGATTTTATGGAAGGCAATTCGATTTGAAGGCATCAATTGCCTAAAGTTTTATAAGAAAAGGAGTCACTTGATTTAGAAACTTAACTTTATTTCTAAGGGTGTTGTGACTTGCCTTGAAATGTAATTTGAACTTGATACTAGGATTTATAGTATCTTGGAAGTTTTTCTACCAAAAAGAGTCATTGGTTTTAAAGAATAGAAGTACGTAGTACTTTGGGTTAAATTCATTTCTATTAAGAACATGTTAGTGCCTTAGGTAAACTAAAATGAGAGTGTATATAAACAAGAATAATAAGAAGTTAGGGATTTCTTAACTTGCTTATATATTGTATGATAAGTCGATAGAGCTTATGTTATGTGTGATAAGCGGATTTGGGCTAGTGATATATTATTCGTTCTTGGTCATTCCGGGATTGTGGCATTGTATATTGTCGTGGATTTGCTAACCACGATCGAGGAATACCTAAATGCGAGTCCGTAGGGCTTATGCGGGTGAAATAGTCCCGTGCGGGCGGGTCCGACCTATCACGAGGAATACCTCATGCGAGTCCGTAAGGGCTTATGCGGGTGAAATAGTCCCATACGAGGAATACCTCACGCGGGTCCACGTGATCTATGCGGTGAAATAGTCCCAGAATAGGATTGCTTATTGATCTGCGGGCGGTGGTCCCTTTGATCGTGAGCTTCAGACTTTATATTGTAAGTATACTCCTATTTACTCATTGTTAGTAAGGCCTGATATCGTTAATTGAGTTATCATACATGTCTCGATTTATTTTAGACTTATGATTTCATTCTGATGCTTTGATTTCACATATTTGGTACATGTTGTCTTGACCTCCTTGAAGTGCGTTAAATCTGCGCGAGTAAAGTGCAGATTCTTGATCCTCGCTCTTAGGATCATTGTTATTTGTTGAAGCTCGCTTTATTCCGAGGCTTATTCTGGTATTGTCGGTTATTGTACATTCGGGGTATGGCGGGGCCTGTCACTTGAGTTGTTATTCTTAAGTGCAGTAGTCACATTGTGGATTGGGTTGTACTAAAAAAATGTCTTATTCTATTTCCGGATTGAGTATATTTTTACGGAAGGTGGCCTTATCATTGCTTTGTTGTTAACTTATGTTTAAGTATTTTTTTAGTTGTGTATGTTTATTTGCTATTCTCGATGTTTACCAAAGGGTGCCCAGGTAGGGCACGATCGCGAGCCGAGGTGGGTCGTGACAAAAGTGGTATCGAAGCGATTAGTCCTCGGAAAGTGTCTGAGGCCGTGTCTAGTAAGTCTTGATTATCGGTGTGTTGTGCACCACATCTATAATCGTGAGGCTGCGGGACATTTAGGATTTGTTTCCATTCTTCTCACTCTAGATCGTGCGATAGAGCTATATGGTTAGGTCGTCTCTCCCTAACAAGTTATGATTGTTTGCAGCTACGAGAAAGGCAGAAGTGACCTAGGAAGGATTAGTTGGATTGCGTATCACGGTTGGTAATGTTTTTATTATCTTGGGTATTGTGACATACAACTATACGTATTTATGTTTGGGGTCACGTGTGTGTTGCTCAGGATGATTTTAGATTACGAGTTGGGTAAGGACTAAATAAATACCGGAAGGTATGAGCGATTAAGGAACTCATCAAGGTTTTACGTGCTAATTTGAGATAATTAGATGATGATGAGATGTGTGAGAATGTAATGGACCCTTAGGAAGTTAATTAAGAGACTAAGTGGAAGACTATGTTAGCAACTTAAGCTACGTGGTATGCTTAAGGAAATTGTACGGGCGAGATCCGGACGAAGAAAGTATAGTTGTTGTGGTCAAGACAACACGACTATGATTTTACGAGAAGTTTTGTACCCGGTTGCGGGGGGCTGATAAGTTAGGCTTGGAGCATGGAAATTGCGAGCCTGAGAATATGATAACCGTCGAGACCTTAGGTATATAAGGCCTTCTCGGGTAGTAAAGTTAAGTCGGCCAGGGTAGAGTTAAGTCTGGCCGAGTCGGGTTGGGGACCTATTAAGGGTCGCCTCATGCTTGAAATGAAATGGGATTAGTTGGTAGTAGTCATTCGTGGCAGTCACGAGTGCAAGGCCCAAGTCTAGTTAATCGTTTATGGATTCGTGGGCGCATTCCACCGGAACCAGTTGCGAGCCGGAATGGGCCTTGTATTGTTTAATTTTGTAACTCAAAGATTGGAGACCGGATCGATATGAAGGCTATATGCGTGCGCTAAAATAAGTTTAGAATGCGGGAAAAATGCGACCGATGAAAAGATAGCAACCAAGTGTAAAGAAATAAAGCACGAATCCATGAGAACCTTTGGGGTGATCACACCCGTGAGTGATGGGTGGTAGGCGGCGAGTAGATAATAATTACCGGTAACGATACAGTCGTTGGACCTTAGCAGACCTAGCAGAGCTGTTATGACAGACGTTGAGGTCATTATGAGTACGGACTAGTTGGCCTCTTGTGATGCCAACGTGGACTACAGAGAGAGATTGATTTCGGTACCAATTTTCCGATAAGCCGGTTATCGAGTGGAAAGGAAGAGAAGTGGTGGTAACCAGTGAATTATTCTTCCTTCTTTGGCAAAATTGTTTTTATTAAGTCTGTGTGATTTGTTCATTTTAGGTGGATTGAGGCAGAAAGTAGTAATAATTGAATTTGAAGGAATTTATGTTAAATGCCCTTGGAGGTACTTGGAGTTGGTTTGGTGTGGCGGTCAGGGCCACGACCTTCCGGATAAGTTCAGGAAAATGTCCAAGGCAAGAATAAAATAAGTACGAATGCTGCCGGCGGAAAGCTGAGGGCATTTTTGGTAGGTTTTGAAAATCTACACTACTTTAAGGCGGTGCGTGATGATTAGATAATTACTGGACCGCGAGAGGACCCTGTGATTAGGGTTGTGACTTCAAGGAAAGTTTAAGTAAGGGAGATAAGTTCTCTTCCCCACGTAAAAGGACAGTTTTGCGTATTATGGGGTTACGTGTACCCATGTTGTTAGATGAAGGATATAAGACTGGTAAGGTCTTTGGTATCATCATGCCATAGGTTACAGTTGTGGATAACCGTGGAAAAAGTGTTGGGTTGGAGTAATAAAGAACGACGTACGAACTGGTCGAGGAAGTATCGTAAAGATATAAATGTAAGTTGCACGAGTCATGATTACCCCAGACGAGTGTAAAGACCATTAGTTGATAATGGGCAGTAAGAACATTTCAAGAAAATGTGGTGACACCTAGTTATAGGCTCTACAACCGGGAAAGGAAAAGCGGGTTACTACTTGACGAGATCAAGGAAACCTTCCCCAAAAATGTGATTGTGATGAAGTCTTAGGCGTGAGGCAAGCAAAGGAATCAAATCTAAGTTTAGTGACCAAGTTTGGTTGCAACAAAGAAAGGAAAGCAGGAACCATAAGTGAGATTAAGGATACGAATATTTCGCGAGGAATGAGAAAGGCTTTCGATTATTGGAAGATAAGTTGACCACGACTCTGATTCTAACCCTCCCGTAAGACTAGAGGTTAGGTATTATGATAACACGATGGGTGTTGGGCTGGGTTGTGTCTTGTATGACAGATAAGAGATAGAGCCTATGTTTTTACGGTAGTTGGGAAGCGGGAAAGGAAATTACGCCACTCACGATTTAGAGTGGCGGTTAAATCATACCTTGAAGATTTGGGGCATGGCGTATATCTGCACTTCATGTGGATATTTGTGCAGAACCACAAAAGCCTTGTATATCTGCAGTGAGGCGATAGAATTTGCGGCAATGATGGTGGCTAGAGTTACTCGAGGATTGTGATATTGATATCCTATACCATCCGGGAAAAGCGAGCGATTCTGAATACTCTTTGTCGTGGACCTAAGGGTAGTCTGCGGATGGGCAGCGGATAGGCGAGGATGTAGTGCAGCGAGATCCTTGATTCACAGAGCCTAGAGGTTCGATTATTTGTTTCTAAGGTTAACGAAGTTTAGATCCAGAGGTTCTTTGAGTCTCCGTCGTTGGGGAGGTAAGGCGTCGATATGAGGATCGATTATGATCTGATATCGAGATCGACTCTCAGGAAGGAAAAGCATGTTTGAGTAGCACCGGATGGGGTCTTTGTGAGATGAGATAGATTGCATGTACCGGTCTTTGCGAGGACTAGTCAGCGAGTTTTAGGGAGGCACGCAGATGCTTATTGCTCTAATTGTTTGGGGCCGACTAAGTCGTGTCGTGACCTCGGATGTATGTATGGGTGAGATGGCCAGGAAAAGAGAGACATAGCGGAGTTTCTTGCTTAGTGTCAGAGTTAGTAGCAGTCATGGTTGTGTACCGAAGCCCAGTGGGCTATTGCAGCGATTAAAATCCCAACCTAGATATGAGAGGAAATTAATATGGATCTTGTTACTGAGGTGGCATCGTGCTCGGAGGAAGTGCGACTCCAGGGGTCATGGTAATTAAATTTGTGAAACCGGTTGTGTTCTTCGGATTGGGACCACTTACTCGATCGAGGTTTATGCTAGCTTGTAAAGCGAGAGATTGTGAGGCGCACGAGGTTCCTACGTTTATGATTACTGATTGATGAGCTCGATTGCGGATAACTTCGGAGGTTTTTGAAAGGATTAGGGACACAGTGAGTCTCGGTGTTGCATTACACCCACGGGCCAACGGTCGAGCGGAGCGTACTATCCGTGCACTCGAGGATAGGTTGCGGGCGGTGTTTTTGATTTCGTGAATAGCGGGAAGGTTAATTGCCTCTTGTCTTATTGCGTAACGATAATGAATACCCTTTCGGTTTGGTGGCGTCACGAGGCCTTGTGTGTAGAAAGTGGAGATCGCCGGTCGGATGGTTCGGCATGGCGAGGTTCGATTATTTGGTCGAACTTGACTCGTGGGCTATGGATAAGGCGAGGCTTATCAGGGAAGATTGTAGTAAGCTTAGAGTCCGCAGAAGCTTTATGCAGATAACCGATGTTGACACGTGGGTTTCAGTTGATATTTTAGTATGAGTATTATTATGCGGCCAAGTGTGGCATTATTGGCATGTAGGGGTTGTAAGGAGACTATGTCGCTATCTTAAGTTTGACTCCCGAGAGAACATTCGGGGACGAATGTTTCTAAGGGGGGAAGAATGTTACACCCCGGAAATTCCAGGATATGTTTATAAGGACGTACGTAAGAACTCAAAAATGTTAAGATTTGAGACGAGTTAGTTTGTCGGAATTCTTGGAATTGGTCGGAAACGAAATATTGCGACGAACGGGAGGGCGACACGTGTCACCCCCCTTTGCTTAGTCTTGGACGAAATATTCATGGATAGGATGGTCATTTGACCATAATTTAAATGGCCAAGTCTTGCAAAGACTAGTAGCATGATAAGATTGACTAAGTCAAAGGCCACTTGGGCTTGATCCATGTGAAATGCATCCAAGCCGCCCATTTGTTTTAATCATAACCCTTCCTTTGTTATATAAACACTAGTAGGATGACTAGTTCCCACACTTAGTTTTTCAAGAAATGTTTGAAGAACTCATAGGAGCTCTCGCCATGTGGGTTCAAAAGAAAAAATTCAATTGTTGTCAATAATTCCCCACTTTAAACCAAGGTACCTAAGGGTATAGTAAGTGTTTCTCAATAAAAGATCCGGAAATGTGGTGTTTTATTATTAGTCGCAAGGCGAAAACCTAAAGGGTTATTCAACTTTGAAGTTGAAACTTGAAGATGAGTTTTCATAAGCTTCAAGGGTGGCTTGGGGTGGATTGGAATGTCGAAAGGAGGAGCTAAAGGTGCTAGAGATCGACTTGTACTCTTGGATCATATTTGGGCTAATTGAGGTATAATCTTCGTTTTACTTTTGTAATTGAAGATTTCATGTTATGATAAGTTATAAGTGGTCTTGTGATATGTGTTATGAAGTTTGATAAGTGTTATGGAATTGGAAGCTCAAAATCCGAAAAATGACATATTTAGCCAGTTGAAATTGAAATCCAATTTGATCGATTAATTGATTTGTCGCATGTTACCTACTTGGAAAATGTAGTAGCTATAATTAATGGCTGCTTGATATCATATTATGCTACCAATTTGGATTGAATTGGAAATTGAATAAGAATTGGTATTGTTTTATACATTGTGAGCCAATTGGGGCTGTTTAGTTAGTCATTTGTATTGGACTATCTTCTATATAATTGTGAGCCAATTGGGGCTGTTTAGTTAGTCATTTGTATTGGACTATCTTCTATATAATTGTGAGCCAATTGGGGCTGTTTGGTTATTGTATTTCGGCCTTGAAAAAGGTGGCAAAGTAAGTAAAAACAAAGGAAGTGCTGTCCGATTTTCCGTAGAATTTAGTGACTTGCACTTGGAATATTCTACGTTGGAAGCTAGAAGTTAATAGACGTACTATGGTCATTATAGGTTGGCATACTACGTACGGCGATTGGACTTAGCAAGTGGATTAAACCGAAGAGGTATGTGGAACTTTCTTATCTCTTGAGCATGATTAAGTTGTAAAGGTATAGTACGGTAGACGTACAAGATTTTGACAATCTAGTCTATTTGATATCCTTGGCTTATTTTAAGAATGCCCAAGTTGTTTGAGTTAGAGAATTAACTCACTTGTTTAATTATTAAGGATATTTTGGTTTTCAAAAGTTAAGAGACTTTAAGTATGTTGAAAGTATTTTAATACTTGTTTTGTGGGAAAATTTAAGTCTCTTGGTTATAAGGAAAGAATGTAAAATGCTAATGTATAAGGCTAGTATGATAGCTTTATGGAAAGTTTAAAGAGTGGTTTACTCTAAGTAACTTAAGTATGTTTAGGGACTTGAAGAGTTTTAAAGAATGTGATACTTGTTTCGTTTTAAAACGTATAAGTCCCTTGGAAAGGAAATTGTACTTGACTAAGGTATAAAGTGAATATAACGACTTTATGGGGAGTTGGTTATATTGGCTTTATGGAAAGATAAATGGCTTGATTTTATGGAAGGCAATTCGATTTGAAGGCATCAATTGCCTAAAGTTTTATAAGAAAAGGAGTCACTTGATTTAGAAACTTAACTTTATTTCTAAGGGTGTTGTGACTTGCCTTGAAATGTAATTTGAACTTGATACTAGGATTTATAGTATCTTGGAAGTTTTTCTACCAAAAAGAGTCATTGGTTTTAAAGAATAGAAGTACGTAGTACTTTGGGTTAAATTCCCGGATTTCTATTAAGAACATGTTAGTGCCTTAGGTAAACTAAAATGAGAGTGTATATAAACAAGAATAATAAGAAGTTAGGGGATTTCTTAACTTGCTTATATATTGTATGATAAGCCGATAGAGCTTATGTTATGTGTGATAGCCGGATTTGGGCTAGTGATATATTATTCGTTGCGGGGTCATTCCCCGGGATTGTGGCATTGTATATTGCCGTGGATTTGCTAACCACGATGCGAGGAATACCTCATGCGAGTCCGTAGGGCTTATGCGGGTGAAATAGTCCCATGCGGGCGGGTCCAGCCTATGCGAGGAATACCTCATGCGAGTCCGTAAGGGCTTATGCGGGTGAAATAGTCCCATGCGAGGAATACCTCACGCGGGTCCACGTGATCTATGCGGGTGAAATAGTCCGTGAATAGGATTGCTTATTTATCTGCGGGCGGTGGTCCGCTGATCGTGAGCTTTCTACTTTATATTGTAAGTATACTCCTATTTACTCATTGTTAGTAAGACACAATGTATCGTTAATTGAGTTATCATACATGTCTCCGTTTATTTTAGACTTATGATTTCATTCTGATACTTGATTTCACATATTTGGTACATGTTGTCGACCTCGCCGAAGTGCGTTCAATCCGCAGTAAAGTACAGTTCTTGATCCTCGCTCTTAGGATCACTTGTTCACCGTTGAGAAGCTCCTTTATTCCGAGGCTTATTCCCGGTATTGTCGGTTATTGTACATTCAGGGTATGGCGGGGCCATCACTTGATTATTATTCTTAAGTGCAGTAGTCACATTGTGGATTGGGTTGTACTAAAAAAAAATGTACTGTTCTATTTCCGGATTGAGTATATTTTTACGGAAGGTGGCCTTATCGGCTAGCCTGTTGTTAACTTATGTTTAAGTATTTTTTTTTAGTTGTGTATGTTCATTGCTATTCTCGATGTTTACCAAAGGGTGCAGGTAGGGCACCATCATGAGCTTGGTCGGGTCGTGACAGATATCCTTGGCTTATTTTAAGAATGTTCAAGTTGGTTGAGTTAGGGAATTAACTCACTTGTTTAAAAATATTAAGGATATCTTGGTTTTTAAAAGTTAAGAGACTTTAAGTATTTCGAAAGTATATGATACTTGTTTCGTTTGGAAAGTTTAAGTCTCTTGGTTATAAAGAAGAATGTAAGATTCTAAAGTATAAAGCTAGTATAACTGCTTTATGGGAAGTTGGTTATAATAACTTTATGGAAAGTTAAAAAGGGTGATTTACTCTAAGTAATTTAAGTATGATAAATTACTTGAAATATTGAAAGGCAAATTGATTTAAAGGCATCAATTGCTTAAGGTTTTAAAAGAAATAAGTCACTTGATTTAGAAGCCTAAATGTATTTCTAAAAGGTATTGTGACTTGTCTTGAAAAATAGATGTGACTTGATACTACGGTTATTAGTATCTTGAAAGTTTTATATGAAAAAGAATCATTTTAAAAGAGTAGAAGTATGTAGTACTTTGGGTTAAATACCCGGATTGTTATAATGACATGGTAGTGCCTTAAGTAAACTAAAATGAGAGTGTATATGAATAAGACTAATAAGAAGTTAGGGGGATTTCTTAACTTGCTTATGTTATGTACGATAAGCCGGTAGCGCTTATGTTATGTTAGGATAAACCGGTAGCGCTTATGTTATGTATGATAAGCCGGTAGTGCTTATGTTATGTATGATAGCCGGTTGTGCTAGTTTATGTTATTCTTACGGGGTAAAGCCCCGGGTTACTACTGATTCCATGGATTTGCTACCCATGATGTGAGTGCGGCGTTTGTACTCATTGCGGGCCCACCGGGCCTAAGCGGGTGAAATAGTCCTGTGCGGGTGAAATAGTCTCATGCGGAGCGCATCACTCCATTGCGGGTCTGTAGGACCTATGCGGGTGAAATAGTCCCAGGAGTAGGATTGCTTAATGATATTACGGGTGGGTGACCCTACTTCGATCATGAGCCTCCTATTTTTATGCAGTAAAGTATACTCTTATTTTACTCTCATTGTTAGTAAGACACAGTGTACTGTTATTTGAGTTATCATACCTGTCTCCAGTTTTATATTAGACTTTATGATTTCTTCACAGTACTTTCAGTTTCACATATTTGGTACATGTTGTACTGACCTCCTTGAAGTGCGTTCATGTCGCAGTAGAGTATACTGAGTTCTTGATCCTCACTCTTAGGATCACTGTTCAGCTGTTGGGAAACTCCTTTACTCCGGAGGCTTATCCCTGGTTCAGATCCCTGGTATGGTCGGTTGTTGTATATTCAGGAGTATGGCGGGGCCCTGTCCCGTCACAGCCGTTCTTCTTAGAGGTCTGTAGTCACATTGTGGATTGGGTTTTAAAGAACAGAATTGTACTGGTTTATTTCATTTTGGTTCATGTATATTTTACGGAAGGTGGCCTTATCGGCTAACCTGTCGATACTTACTGTTTTAGCATTTATGAGTTTTATATGTTCCGCTGCTATTCTCTGATGTATACCTGAAAGGGGTTCCCAGGTAGGGCACCAGTCGCGGGCCCGGGGTCGGGTCGTGACAAAAGTGGTATCAGAGCAGTTAGTCCTCAGAAAGTGTCTACAGACCGTGTCTAGTAGAGTCTTGGTTATCGGTGTGTTGTGCACCACATCTATAACCAGGAGGCTGCAGGACATTTAGGATTGGTTTCCATTCTTCTCACTCTGAGATCGTGCGATAGAGCTGTGTGGTTAGGGTCGTCTCTCCCTAACGAGTTATGTTGGTTGCAGCTACGAGAAAGGCAACAGTGACCCAGGAAAGATTATGTGGATTGCGTATCCAGGTTGGTAATGTTTGTAGTATAGTTGGTATTGTGACATAAAGCTATACAGATTTATGTATGAGGGTCGGACGCGTGTTGCCTAGAATGATTTTAGAGTACCAGGATTTGGTAAGGATTAAATAAATACTGGGAAGGTATGAAACAGTTTAATGGACTCTCATCAAGGTTTTACGTACTAACTTGAGATAATTAGGAGATGATGAGTTGTCTGATAGGGTAATGGACCCTTAAGAAGTTATTGTACCCATTTACGGGGGGACTGATAAGGTAGGCCTGGAGCATGGAAATTGCGAGCCTAAGAATTATTGATAACCGCCGAGACCTTAGGTATATAAGGCCTTCTCGGGTAGTGAAAATTTAAGTCAGACCAAGAATAAGAGTTAAGTACGACGCCGAGTCGGGTTGAGGACCTATTAAGGGTCGCCCCATAGCCTGAAATAGAATGGGATCAGTTGATAGTAGTCTCGCTACGTGACAGGGTCACGAGGGTGCAAGACCCAAGTCTAGTTAATCGTTTTATGGGTTCGTGGACGCATTCCACCGGAACCAGGTTGTGAGAGCCGGAATGGGCCTTATATTGTTTAATTTAGTAACTCCAAAGAGTGGAGGCCAGAATTAGTATGGAAGTTATGTACGTATGCTAGTATAAGTTTGGAATTACGGAAAGAGTACGAGCAGTGAAAAAGAGAGCAACCAAGTGTAAAGAAATAGAGCCTGAATCCATGAGAACCTTTCGAGGTGACTACACAGTGAGTGTTGGGTGGTAGCTGAGCGGGTAGATAATAATTGTCGGTAACGATACAGTCGTTGTACCCTAGCAGACCTAGCAGAGCTGTTAAGACAGACTTCGAGGTCATTATGGGTACGGGCTAGTGGCCTCTTGTTATGCCAACGTTAACTGCAGAGAGAGATCGGTTCGATTTCAGTTTTCCGGTAAGCCGGTTATCGAGTGGAAAGGAAGAGAAGTGGTGGTAACCAGTGAATTATCCTTCCTTCTTTGACATCATTGTTTTAATAAGTCTGTGTGACTTGCTCATTTGAGGTAAGTTGATGTAAAAGGTAATTACTACTGGAATTTGAAGGAATTTTATGTTACGTGCCCTTAGAGGTACTTGGAGTTGGTTTGGTGCGGCGGTCAGGGCCACGACCTTCCGGTTAAGTTCAGGATAGCGCGCAAGCAAGATTAAGATAAGTATGAGTGTTGCCTGTGGAAAACAGAAAGACATTTTTGGTAGGTTTTGAAAATCTACACAATTTTAAGGAGGTTCTTGATGATTAGATATTTATAGGATCGCAAGAGGACCCTTTGATTAGGGTTGTGACTCCAAGGAAAGTTTATTTATGGGAGATAAGTTCTCTCCCCCACGTAAAGGATAGTTTTACGTATTATGAGGTTGCGTGTACCCATGTTGTTATACGAAGGATATGAGACTGGTAAGGTCTTCGGTATCATCATGCCATAGGTTACAGTTTTAGATAACCGTGGGAAAAGTATTGTGTTGGGGTAATTAAGAACGACGTTACGAAGTGGTCGAGGAAGTGTCGTAAGGATACCAATGCAGGTAGCACGCATGTATGAAACTGTGCGATTATGATTCAAGATAGAAATACTTTTGCTAATAATAAGCATAAGGAAGGGTTATGACCAGAATGTTAAAAGAGAATACAACTAAGGTTATGTAAGTTGCACGAGATATGATTACCCCAGACTAGTGTAAGACCATTAGTAAATAATGGGCAGTAAGAACACCTCAAGGAAAGGTGGTAGTATCTGTTCTGACGAGAAAGATAGTAAGAAAATACGGAGGGGTGAGGGACCCCAGGACAACTTGAAAATAGCTTATAAAGGAAAGACGAGTAGACACTCGAACGATAGGAATCTTGACAAGTCATCGGAGTATGTAATACCATGAATTGAGGTTGAACACCTGGCTATAAGCTCTACGAGCTGGGAGAGAATAATCGGGTTACTACTTGACGAGATCAAGGAAATCTCCCCCCCCCCCCTAAATTGTGATTGACAGGAAGTCTTAGCCATGAGGCAAGCAAATGAATCAAATCTAAGTTAGTGACCAAGTTTGGTTGCAACAGAGAAAGGGAAACAGGAACCATAATTGAGACTAAGGATGCCCGAATATTTTCGCAAGAAAGAGAAAGGTTTCCAGTTATTGAAAGATAAGTTGACCACGACTACAGTTCTAACCCCTCCTGAAAGACTAGAGGGTTAGGTTATTATTGTAACACATTGGGTGTTGGGCTAGGTTGTGTGCTGACGCAACACGATAAGGATAGATCCTATGTTTCCCGACAGTTATGGAAGCATGAAAGGAAATTACGCCACTCACGATTTAGAGTCGGCGGCAGTTAAATCGTTCCTTGAAGATTTGGAGGCATTCATATATAGACTTCATGTGAATATTTGTGCAGACCACAAGAGCCTCCAGTATATCTTCGGACAGAGGCATCTTAATTTGCGACAGAGACGGTGGTTAGATTTACTCAAGGATTGCGTTATTGATATCCTATACCACCCGGGGAAAGCCAAGACGGTTACAGATGCTCTTAGTCGTGGATCTATGGGTAGTATGCCAGATGGACAGCTAGATAGACATGACGTGGTCCGTGAGACTCATCAGCTACCGAGTCGGGGGGTTCGATTATTTGTTTCCAAGGTTAAGGAAGTTTAGATCCGAGAGGTTGCCGAGTCTTCCGTCGTTGAGGAGGTAAAGAGGCGACAGTGTGAGGGTCCAGTTATGATACGGTATCGAGATACGGCTCTCCGAGAGTAGCACCGGATGAGGTGCTGTGATTGAGGATAGATTGTGTGTACCCGGTGCTGCAGGACTAGTCAGCAGGTTTTAGGGGAGGCACGCAATGCTTATTGCTCTCATTGTTCGGTGTCGACTAAGTCGTGTCGTGACCTCAGATGTATGTATGGGTAATATGACCGGAAAAGGGGCATAGCAGATTTTACTGCTTAGTGTCCGAGTTAGTAGCAGGTCAAGGTGGAACACCAGAAGCCCTGTGGGCTACTACGAGCGATTGAGATTCCAACTTAGATATGGGAGGAAATTAATATGGATCTTGTTACAGGGTGGCATCGTACTCAGAGGAAGTGCGACTCCTTGGGGGTCATAGTAAACAGGATGACGAGATCGGCTGTGTTCTTCCAGTTAGGACCACTTACTCGGCTGAGGATATGCTAGTTTTTTTTTAGCAGGGAGATCGTGAGACTGCACGAGGTTCCTACATTTTGATGTCAGACAGATGAACTAAGTTTACGGCTGACTTTTGGAGGTTTTCCAGAAGGTTTTAGGGACACAGGTGAGTCTCAGTGTGACATTTCACCCTCAGACCGACGGACAGGCAGAGCGTACTATCCAGGCACTTGAGGATAGGTGGCGGGCCTGTGTTCTTGATTTCAGAGATAGCCGGGAGGGTTATTTGCCTCTTTTTGAGTTACGTACGATGACAGATACCCTTCCAATATTCAGATGGCCCTGTATGAGGCCTTGTATGTAAGAAAGGGTAGATCGCCGATTGGGTGGTTTGACGTAGGCGAGGTTCAGCTATTTAGTCCAGACTTGATTCAGCGGGCTGTGGATAAGGTGAAGCTTATCCAGGAAAGATTATTAGAAAGCTCAGAGTCGATATAAGATTTATGCAGTTAACCGACGTTGACACTTGGAGTTCAGCTTGACATTTTAGTATGAGTATTGTTATGTGGCCACGTGTGGCATTATTGGTATGTAGGGGTGTAAGGAGACTATGCCGCTATCTTTAAGATTGACACCCAAAGGAACATTCGGGGACGAATGTTTCTAAGGGGGGAAAAATGTTACACCCCGTAAATTCCAGGATATGTTTATAAGAACGTACGTAAGAACTCAAAAGTGTTAAGATTTTAGGCGAGTAAAAATTTATCGGAATTATGAAAATGTCGGAAAAACAAAATATTGCGACGAATGGGAGGGCGACACGTGTCACCCCCTTATTGGTCTTGGATGAATTGAACCATGGGCAAAAGGGTCATTTGGCCATTAAATAGATGAGCAAGTCTTGCTAAAGTCTTGAAGCTTGACAATGTTGACTAAGTCCAAGGGCCACTTGGGCTTGATCCTAGTGAGATGCATCCAAGCCATCCATATGTTCTAATCTAGACCCTTGAAGGTAGTTTATATGTACACTAGTAGTGCAAGACTTTGTCATTCTCAACACTTACAAACTGACCCACAAGATATGACTACAGACCTCTAAGAATTTTTGCCATAACTACTGTGACGGGACAAGGCCCCGTCGTACCTCTGAATATACTTATCCATAATGACCAGCTCCAGAACATTTGAGTTATCCCAAAATGCTGAACAAGGATCTTAAGCTCACGGATCCACAACTGTGTACCTAGACCTGCGGACATGAACGCAGCCCCCCGAAGGGGGTCAGTACAACAAGGTACCAAGTATGTAAACAAGAAGTACTGATGCAAGATCATAATCATACAAGAATGAGAGGGCAAGTATGAAAAGCAAATGCGGATCCTACCGTGTCATAACACAATCGAGCCAATCAGTACCTTGTATCATCAGTACTATAACACCGCACCACTCTCACATATGAAAGTCATGTCAAAAATCCGACACACGCCTCGGCATATAATATCACAGAAGCATGCTCGTGGGATACAACATCACCGTCAGCATGTAACAAATATAATGTACCCTACCAAGATTATCATGCCTTTTTAACAAAGAGAGTGAACAAGAATAAACTTTGCCGGTTTAAAACAGGAAGTTTATGATTAACCTAGGGTCATCCGCCCGTAGTATCATTATGCAATCCTACTCCTGGGACTATTTCACCCGCATAGGCCGTATGGACCCGCATGAGGTAATCTCCTCGCATAGGATGTATCCGCCCGCATAGGCCGCATGGACCCGCATGAGGTAATCTCCTCGCATAGGACTGGTCCGCCCCGCATGGGACTATTTCACCCGCATGAGCCCTACGGACTCGCATGAGGTATTCCTCGCATCGTGGGGAGCAAATCCACGGAAAATGCAAATGCCACAAGTCTGGGGAATGACCCCATAATAAATAATATATCACAGGCACAACCGGCTAACATAATCACGTAACATAAGTACAATCGGTTATCATAATCTCATAACATAAGCACAACCGACTATCATAATCTCATAACATAAGCACAACCGGCTATCATAATCTCATAACATAACCCGACATATGTGTAGGCTCGGTGTGTCTCATAACATAACATTTTAAACCGTTTTTTTACTTCTTCTTAAGTCGTTATAACAACTTCCCCTAAAGCTATTATAACAACCTTTCATTTTAGAGAACTTAAGACACTTTTATTTCTTATCACATTGGGGAAACTAAACCCAAAAGTACTACGTACATACATACTTAAAAAGAATCATGCAACTCCTTTTCCTTAAATCAACAAACGTATACTTTTAAAACTCAAGTTATATACTCTTTTGAAATCATTCTTCTTAACTCTTGAAATAAATCAAGAAGCCATACTTTTTAAATCAAGTCATTCCTTCCTTTAAAAATCAAGTCTCATAACTTGAAAAATAAAGTCTCATAACCTTTTAGGAAATCAAGGTTCATAGTCTTAAAACTTCATAACATAAATTCTTTAAAAATCAATTCACTTACTTCAATTAAGTCAAGTCATTTCTTCCTTTAAGAATCAAGTCCCATAATCTTGAAAAATAAAGTCTCATAACCTTTTAGGAAATCAAGGTTCATAGTCTTAAAACTTCATAACATAGATTCTTTAAAAATCAATTCACTTACTTCAATTAAGTCAAGTCATTTCTTCCTTTAAGAATCAAGTCCCATAACTTGAAAAATAAAGTCTCATAACCTTTTAGGAAAGCAAGGTTCATAGTCTTAAAACTTCGTAACATAAATTCTTTAAAATCACTTCACTTACTTCAATTAAATCAAGTCATTCTTCCTTTAAGAATCAAGTCCCATAACTTGAAAAATAAAGTCTCATAACCTTTTAGTAATTCGAGTTACTATACTTTCATAATCAAGACTTATATATTTTCAAAATCAATTTACTACATACTTTCGAAATTCAAGTCTCACGTACTTTCCAAATTAATACTTTTATGAGTCGTGAATAGGTTATACTCGTTTATAACGATCTTTTCCATTGAGCCATGATCTAGAAAATGTAATACAATTTTGTCTCATCTTAGTTTCTATGCAGATGGAAGATTCTACTCATTTCAATGTAATTGATTACATATACATTTTCATTAACGCTGTAATGGCTTGTTCGGTCCTTTTTTTCATTAGTGAAGTAAGTTAGCAAGGTCAACTAGACTCCAATACTCCCTAACGACTCTTACCAACATCCCCCATAAGACTTGGTAAGAACTTAGGATTATTCTAGACATGCCTTTAGCATAAAATCAATAACAGGAATACTTCTTATGACAAGGAAAATATACTCAAGAACAAGTCTTGTATACCCTTAACAACAAGGCAAGTATACTTCAAATATCAAGGTAAGTATACTCCTAATCAACAAGGCAAGTATACTTCAAATATCAAGGCAAGTATACTCCTAATCAACAAGGCAAGTGTTCTTCAAATATCAAGGCAAGTATACTCCTAATCACAAGGCAAGTATACTTCAAATATACTCATGTCTATAAAAGAAGAAGTTCACATACCTCGTGACGACTAACCAATACGACAAGTAGAAAAATGCTCCAAAGTACTTCAACTTCATCGGCTATTCCTTAAGTCAAGTAGACTCTGCTACACGTAGTACTTCAACCTAAAATGGTCATAGTACTTCTATCAATATCATACTTACTATTGTAAGACTTACACCAAATAATTGCCATCTAATTCTACGGAAAATCGGGCAGCACTTCCTTTGTTTCTACGTACTTTTCCACCTTTTCTAAGGCCCGTATTCATCAATCAATAAGTCACATTTAAGGCTCAACAATTCAGCTAACCAAAGGGGATTACACGCCTTAACAGGACGTGTAAAATTCTTCCCCACAATTGTATAAAACAATCCAATAATTCAATGGCCATTCTCGGCTACAATCACAACAATTCTCTTTCAATTTCCTTTTTAGTCCTAGTTGTTATTCCAACATGTTATATACATAATAACAATTCTAACAACTATAATTCTTTTTTCCTATAACATGCGATGATTGTAACAAACAATTAAATTAAATTACAATCTTAAAGGCCAACATGCCAATCTCGGATTTGAGCTTCCTAATTCCATAACATTTATCAATCTTCATTCTAAATATCACATGCTCATATGTCAACTACTACAACATGAAATATTGAATTACAATAGCAAGACGGAGATTATTACCTCTTTAAGCCCAAATACAATCCAAAACTTAAAGTCGATCCTTAGCAACTTTAGCTCCTCTTCTTTACGTTCCAATCCACTCCAAACAACCATTGGAAGCTCATAAACAACTTCTCTACAATTTCCAACTTCAGAGTTGAAGAACACCTTATGTTTTCATCTTGCGACTAACGTAAAAACGTAGTTTTTCCGGGATTTTTGTGTTGAGATATCCTTAGAATACCTTTAGGGACCTTGGGTTTGAATATTGGGATATATGAAGCAAGGTTGAAGAATTTCTTTTTCAAAATGAGAGCTTGGCCGAGAGCACCCATTAGTGCACAACAAGATTTCTCAATTTTTTCTAAGTGTGGAATTTTGTCTAGTCTTGCACTAGTAAGGTGGATATATACTACAACCAATGGCTAGGATTAAAACATATGTATGGCTAGGATTGGGTCAATTAGTCAATAATGTCAAGCTTCCACTTGTTAATTGACTTAGTCAATTTCTTTAATTCATCCAACATAAGCATGTGGAGGGTGACACGTGTCGCCCTCCCATTGGTCCATAATATTCTGTCATCCAAAATTTTCATAATTGGTCAAAATATCGAAAACCTCGTGGGCTCCACAAAAACGTAAAAAATTTTGGGTGGGCCCCACGTATCGAACTCCGAAAATAAAATTTCATAGTTCCGATAAATTCCAACAGTCACAAATAAAAAAAAGTTCTGAGAACCCAATTCTTATTAACGAACAATTTTCCTTCCCGAGGTTCGGAAGATTTTTCCTTGGAAAACAATTCTTTCATTCGTTCAAATTTTTAAGTCCTGATTCCTTACGTACATTCTCTTAAACATATCCTGGAATTACGGGGTGTAACATATTTAGTCCTTTAATTGAACACATTATTTGTAGCTATTTGGATAGCTGATTTGCTGTCAGTAAATAATGGCATTGGTAAGTCAATATTGATCACAATCTCTTCTAATATGTCAAGTATCCAAGTTGGTTCATCAACAGTTCCTGCTAGGCTTCTGTATTCTGATTCAGATGAACTTCTGGATATTGTAGACTATTTTTTTTTATTCCTATGATATAAGTGAGTCTCCAAATTTGACAATGTATCTAGTAACTGACTTCCTTGTAGAAGGGCAGGCAGCCCAGACATCATCATAATATGATGTTATTGTCTCTCGTGATTTGCTAGACAGTAGTATACCTTGTCTAGGCTAGTTCTTAATGTACCTGGATATTCTAAGTGTAGAATCAAAATGTGATTTCTTTGGTTGTTGTAAGAATTGACTAAGTCTCTGAACACTGTATGTTATATCTGGTCTTGTGACTGTGAGGTAAAGTAGTTTACCTATCAGCCTTTGATATAAGCTAACGTCCTTTAGTAATTCATCTTCTGTCTTAGTCTTATATCTTCCTGTTTCATGATATTTTTGGATATGATCATCATACTCTTTAGTAGTTAACTTCACATTGTAGTCAATATGAGTGTTAATAGGCTTAGCAGCAACCAGGCCAAGTTAGAAATAAGTTCTAAAGCATATTTCCTCTGGTGCATCAGAATTCTTCTTTATGATCTTGCAAATTCTATGCCCAAAAAGTACTTCAGTTCTCCCAGATCTTCATTTTGAAGGCTTGTTGTAATGTTTGTTTTGTTTCTTCTATTTGTTTCATATGATCTTCAGTTATTAGCATGTCATCCACATAGACCAATACTAAAGTTATCCTTTTGTCAGTTTTTCTTATGAACAAGGAATGATCATATTGGGATTGTTTGAACTTCATTTAAAGTAAGGTTGGCCAGTGGGCCGAGACAACCCAATCCCACCCCGTCCCGTCCCGATTTTGCTGGGTAAATTAAGAGATAATGATTGACTCTAGTCGGGTTCGAAATCGGGATGGGACAAGTGCATGTCCCACCTATTCCGGTCCCGCTCTATCCCGATCCCGCCTCGGCCCCGTCCCGTTTCTGCTAAAAAGTAGTCGTTGCACAAACGATCATTTGCAATTCTAGCCATTAGCAATGGCTACAAACCGCTATTTTGGCCCCCAACACCCCATAAACCCTCTACCCCTTAATATTTATTTAATCCCTAAATTAGTATATTTACACATCTCTCTAATCTCTCTATTTCTATCTATCTCTCTCTCTACAAGTCTAAATTGCATACTAAATATTTTATTTTATTTGCGAATTTCTATCAAAGTTTAAAAATTAGGAGTGAAGTTGATAACTAGCTACTAAGAAATTTTCTGTTATTTATTATCCTACTATTTCATCTATGTTATTTTATATAGCTCTAATATTTTTGTTATTTAATGAATATAAGAAAAAAAAACAACTTATGCTCTAGCTATTACAAAAATGATTATAAAATTTAAAAAATATATTTTTTCCTATTCCTACTATTTATTTTATTGGTGCTCTATTAAATCTTACTATTAAAGTAGACAGTTGTAATGCCCTTATTGAAACGATTTATGAATGCCTAAAAATACTTGAAACAGAACCAACTAAAGAACATGTTATCTCTAGCATACAAACACAATGCAAAACTATGTATATGTATTACCAAGAGAAAAGTGCAAATAATCAACCGACTAATCTTCTTCTACTTCACTTCAACCTTATAAAAACATGTGGATTATGTTTCAAGTATTCAAGGCCTTTGAAATATAATGTATAGTGGTTCAAGTGTTTCACAAATTAGCGAGTTTGATGTTTATGTTTTGCAGAGTGTTGTATCATTCGAATAAATTGCTAATGAAAATGGATGTGAAGACTTGCTGAAATACTAGAGGGAGAATCAAAAGACATTTTCAACTGTATCAAAGATGGTCTGAGATGTGTTGAATATTCAGGCGTCATCTACAACTTGTGAAAGCACTTTTTTGTGCTGGAAGATTTCAAATTAGGAGAGCACAGACACTCATTGACGAAAGACATATTGTAGATTACATTTTTATTTAGAGATTGGATTAGAGCGGAGAGTAAAATGTGCGGTCAACAAGAGATCAATGAAGAAGACAACTACAATTATAATGAAATCTTATCTGAGGGAGCAGGAAGCGACGTTGAATAATTTGACCAACACATTCCAATTCCACCAGAAGATCCTCAAGAGATTATCAGAAAATTAGAAAAAGTATGATTGCATATGTAATTTTTTAATGCTAATTTTACTATGTGATTTGCAACTTTGGAACTACGAAACAAAGTTGCAATTTTGAAATTATATTAGAAAAAATCATATTTTTATTAAATAATATAAGAGGCAATTAGCCTTAGGATGTTTTTTCACTATCTTATTCAATTATTTAAGTGTTTATATATATTTTTTAAATTAAGTATCTAGAAAAAAAAAATCAAAAGTCCCTCCAAATCCCGTTCCCGTCCCATCCCCCCAAATCCTGTTCCCTATAATAGTGGGATGTGGTATGGGACACCTTTATATCCCTTAATCCCATCCCCCTAATCCGAATTTCGACCCACTACACCGTCCCCCTAATCCTCGTCTCCCTAATTCGGTCTCGTCACATCCCATCATGTCCCATTGGTCAGCCCTAATTTGAAGTTGTGCCTCTGTGAGTTTGAAGTTTCATTGTCTTTGAGTATGTTTAAGTCCATACAAGAATTTAATCAGTCTGCATAATTGTTTGTCCCCCTGGTTGATAAATCCTTGAGGTAGTTCCATATAGATTTCATCATGTAGATCCCCTTATAGAAAATCATTATACGCATCCATTGGGTGTATGTGTCAGTGTCTAGATGCTGCTATGGATATAATTGATCTCATAGTTACCATCTTCACTACCGGAGAAAAGGTTTCTTGCATCCACCCATCTTGAATATTTGGATGCCTCGGTATAGTTCCTTGGTTCAGATATTTCTGAAAATGCAATAAGGAAAGATTTATACTTTGGTGAAAGTGTTTCATAGGATATGTAATTGAATATAGAGCATGGAGTAGTTGAATCAGGTTTATTTGTGATAAAGTCTTTAAGCCAAATTGGAGGTTATTTGGATTTTGTAGATTTTCTAATAGAAAATGTGTTAAAGGGATGATTCTGAGTCATAGATGGTATAGGATAGTGTACCTGCATTGTATCAATTTGGTTTGTATCTGAAGTTGCAGTTTCAATTAAATAGGTTGAGATTGAAGAGTTTAGATTGATGTTTTAAACATTCTCTGGTGTATGATGCCTTTTATCTGACTCTTCTTGTATAGTTGCCTGATAATCATGTACATGTATATATATATATATATTTGAAGTAAAATAATCATCATCAGGCTTACCAGTTTGATTATGCAGAAAACTTTGTCTTTCTTTTGTTTCTGATGTGAAAGGAAACTCAGTTTCCTTGAAACTAACATCTCTATTGACAAAGAACATTTTGTTTTGCATGTCATATAGAATATACCCCTTTTGTATTTTAGAGTATCCCATCATAACACAAAGTTTTACTCTAGACTATAGTTTATCAGAAATTGTCAAATCTTTTGCATAGCATAGACAACCTAATACTTTCAAGTGACTAATTGAAGTTTTTTTCTTGTAAATCTCCTCATAAGGTGTTATTCCAGTAATAGAATAGGGTAATCTATTTATCAATTGTACAACAGCTTGTACACATAAGCCCCAGAATTTTAAGGGAATGTTGGCTTGAAACCTTACTGCTCTAGTTATTTCTAGTATGTGTTTTCTTTCAGCCACACCATTTTGTTGAGGTGTATAAACACAAGATATTTGATGTATAATTCCTAGTTTTAAGAATAGACTATTACATACATCATTTACAAATTATGTTCCATTATCAGTTCTAATTATTTTCACATGTTCATTGAACTGAGTATACACAAAGGTTAAGAATTGGTGAACTACAACACATACATCTGATTTGAGTTTAAGTAAATATATCCAAGTTATTCTTATAAAATCATCTACTATTGTTAGAAAATATTTGTTGTCATTACGAGTTTGAACCTTATAAGGTCCCTAAACATTCATATGAACAATATCAAATTATTCAGCACACACTTTTATATTCCTTACGGATTTGTACAATTTTTACGTTTTTCATGTTGCTCGTCTGGATTTCTGTAAAATAAGGCATAAACTTTAAACGGTCATAACTTTCAAACCATATGTCGAATTTATCCCCGTAAGATCTCAAACTGACGGGAACATAGTAATCTACAACTTTCATTCAGCCCATACTTTTATATTCCTTACGGATTTGTACAGTTTCCACATTTTACAGGCTATTGTAATCATTATGCCATGATAAATCCCTCAAGTTTCTCTATTCAAGTGGATTGTGGTTTCCGTGTAATGACCTTTTTGAAATTTGATTGCATTCAATAACATATTAGTATAAGGATCATGAATAGATTAATTCAACCATATAACATAGAACCTAACCTGAACTTAATTGAGTGCTTCCTCCTCGTCCCGTTACTAGCGTTTCCTTTCTTTCTTTCCTTCTCCTCTTTTTTTTTTTACTGCTGCAATGTTCTCCCTCTCATTTGTTGTTTCCGTCCCTCTCTTCTTTTTGATACTAGGGTTTTTTTTCTTTGTTTTTTTTTCTTTTTAGTTGCTAGGGTTCGTTCCCCTCCCTTTTTCCCTTCTTGTAATCAGTCGTGCCCTATCAAGGGTAGTGGGCTTGACCCACTTAATTAAATTCATGCACAAATTGTATATTGAAACTCCTATAATTTAGTACCCTATAGTCTCATACTCCTTTCGTAGTTTTAAAGTGCTAAACGACCAAACGGGTTCCCCTCCCCTTTTCCCTTCTTGTAATCAGTCGTGCCCTATCAAGGGTAGTGGACTTGACCCACTTAATTAAATTCATGCACAAATTGTATATTGAAACTCCTATAATTTAGTACCCTATAGTCTCATACTCCTTTCGTAGTTTTAAAGTGCTAAACGACCAAACGGGTCGTTACACATAATGTCTGATATAGAATTGTTAAATAAAGTAACTAGAGTAAAAAATACATCTGATTATAAGAAGTACATTTACCTAATGGATAGATGGTGAGTGTAACTCATACAGGGTCAAGTACTATATCAAACAGAAGCACTCTTAACAATGTATTTTTCTTACCACATTTTAAATTCAAGTTAATGTTTGTGACCTAACTCATCAGAAAAATTACAGTGACAACCACCTTCTACCGCGATTTCTATTTATTTCAAGATCTTTACAATGATAGGGTGAATGAGATTGGTAGGCTGCAAAATGGTTTATACATGATTCACCAGCCAACAAAAAAACCTCTAAATGAACAATTGAAGTTAGGACTAAATGTGAGAAAGTCTAAGGAACATGTTAAGGAACCTACTGCAATGCATGATGAAGAAATAAAATTATGGTGCAGAAGATTTGGACATACTTCTAGTATTGTTTTAAGTAAATTGACTAGAGTACAATCTGATGTCATAACTAGTGAATTTCCTGAAGTTATGCTAATATTTGTATATGTGTAGGGGTTTAGTCATACAATTGAAATGGTAAAAATATTGTTAATATAAATATAGCAATATGGGTGTCCTTAGATTCGTATTATAACGTAGTTCGCATATTTGCTAGATTTTAAGTGTTTAGAGGCTCTATGCAAGGGGAAGACATTGATTTGATTGTTCGTGGCACCCGCTCGACATTGAGGTAGGTTACGGTCTACTTTAGTTAGACTCTGATTAGAGAATCGTATGTAGTTGTAGGAAGTGACAGGGATAGCATGATAGAATGTCGACAGGACCGCGATGCCGAAGGGGTTGTCGTTATATGCGTTATTTTTCTGTGATTGTCACCAGATTGTATCTCCGTGGCATACTAGCTCATTTGTCACGTGAAAATAAAGGAATTATAATCTTGATAATTGGACATAGGACAGTGTTATGACTTGTACTTGTCGATTGTATATTAGTGATATGTGTTGACTGATATCATGTCTGGCATACTTTCTATATTATTTTGTGATGTTGGTGAGGGGAGTGATTGAGTGACTCCGAGGTCTTTGCCAGAGATTGAGAGTGATTGAGTGACTCCGATGCCTTTGTCGGAGATTGAGAGTGATTGAGTGACTCCGAGGTATTTGTCGGAGATTGAGAGTGATTGAGTGACTCCGAGGTCATTGCCGGAGATTGAGAGTGATTGAGTGACTCCGAGGTCTTTGCCGGAGATTGAGAGTGATTGAGTGACTCCGAGGTCTTTGCCGGAGATTGAGAGTGATTGAGTGACTCCGAGGTCTTTGCCGGAGATTGAGAGTGATTGAGTGACTCCGGGGTCTTTGCCGGAGATTGAGAGTGATTGAGTGACTCCGGGGTCTTTGCCGGAGATTGAGAGTGATTGAGTGACTTCGAGGTCTTTGCCGGAGATTGAGAGTGATTGAGTGACTCCGAGGTCTTTGCCGGAGATTGAGAGTGATTAAGTGACTCCGAGGTCTTTGCCAGAGATTGAGAGTGATTTATAGCCTCCGAGGTTTATGCCGGAGAGCACGAGTTGTACATGGACTTCGCGGATCCCTCATGGGTCATGGCTTTGAGGCACCGCCCTTAGCATGTTTGTACAGGAATGGAGTGAGAGAGGTGACTATTGCATTGCATTCATCCACTCTTATATTTGACTGATCATTGGTGAATTGTATCTGTCCTGGTTGTTTCTTGATTTCTTTACACCTTACTTGTATATGATATGTGACCATGCCTGTGTGCTCTATGTGCTACTTGTTGGTTTCAACTTCTTCATGCGTTATCTAATCATTGTCGGCCTATGATGCTTATCGGTATTAGTGTTGTACTGATATTACTCTTGTTGCACCTTTGTTGAGTGCAGAGTACGATCCAGGTTCCAATTCTACGCTCCGTGGCTGATCCGCGAGGTGGACATCTTCCAGTCATTCAGGGTGAGCTACTTGGTCGTCCGTGGCCCTTGAAGGGCTTCTTAGTTAATTCTATTTTACTTTGGTTTTGACAGACAGTATGTAGCCTTCGGGTATCTTTCAGACTTCTACAGACCATGTTTAGCGCTCTTGTACCCTTTTGACCAGATTTTGGGGAATTAAGTATTTAAGACCTTATAACTTCTTTTCTTTATTTATTTTCCGCTGATTTAACTTGTTAATGAGAACGTGGTTCGCCTACTTGAGGGAATAGGGTAGGTGCCATCACGACTTGTGAATTGGGTCGTGACAAAGTTGGTATCAAAGCTTCTAGGTTAATCGGTGTAATGAGTACAAGAGCAATGTCTAGTAGAGTCTTGAGGATTGGTACGTAGACGTCTGTACCCATCATCGAGAGGCTATAGAATATTTAGGAAACACTCCATTTCTTTTCTTTTTTCGTGCTAGTTCAATCCGATCGGTATCTGATTCATTCTTTTCGTGCGAGATTGTTCAGATTGGTATCTTAAACTCATTTCTATGCTTTTCCGGGTAGACCAGAAGTCGAGGTCTCTGATGCGGTTATCACAGGTATTATTTCGGGTTGTCACCGATCAACTTCTGTCTTATTTGATTCAGGTTCTACTTTCTCTTATGTGTCCATCTATTTCTCTACGGGTTTGGATATGTTTTGGGATATGATTGATGTACTATTCACGCCTATACTCCGTCGGGGATTCAGGGATAGTAGGTTGAGTCTATAGGTCTTCTGTGGTCACGTTTATGGGGTATGATACTTGGGTAGACTTGGTTATTTTGAATATGGTGGACTTTGACATTATTTTGGGCATGGACTGATTATCTCCTTATCATGCTATTTTAGACTGTCATGCCAAGACAATCATGTTGGTCATGTCAGGGATTCCACGATTATAGTGGAAGGGTACTCCTAGTCCAACACCTAAGAGGATCATATTAGTTCTTCGGGCAAAAATGTTGATGGAAAAGGGATGTTTAGTATTTTTGGCTCATATTCGGGATACTAGTGTGGATACTCCTTCCGTAGAGTTGTTAGGCATATTTCATATACCTATTTTGAGTCATTTTCGATTAGTATTTTACCCATTTTCGTTGCGTCTAGTACAGTTTTAGGGTTGTTTTTCTTTCTTTTGAGTCACGTCAGTTCAAAAAGGCAAAATGGCAAAAAGAGCGAAAAATTGGCATAAAAGGAGGTCCCGAGGCAGAAAAATGTCGAAAATCGACGACTCGAAAACTACAAAGAAGACTGCGGCCTGCAGGCAGGACCACAAAGGCAAAAGCAGAAACCCGCAGACTTTCAAAGATCGCGCAGACGGAATTTTTCTGGCCCGAGTTGGAATTGGCCAAGGGAAATAGGTCCCTGGGCATGAAATTGATACCTATTTAAAGCCACTAGGATCGCTTTAGGAGGGAAGTCCATTCTTAAACACAAGAACAACACAAGGCACTTGGAGCAACAATTGGAGACTTTAATCTTCGTAATTTTCTATCTTTAGTTTTTATTTCAGTTTTATGTTGGATATTGTATTAGTTCATAGCATATCTATGGCTAGGAACTAAACACTTAATTTGGGTTTTCCTTATGATTCACTTGAACATTTATTCATGATTTGATGTAATAGTTTGATTACTTCTTCAGTTGTTAAGATCTATTCAATAATTGATGTGAATGCTTGATAGTTAATTGATCACTAAATATCATAACATATATGATTTCGAATCAACAATCGAGATGAGAGATTTTGATATGCTGTAGTTGAATAGACAGGTTAAAATCGTGGACGACAGTACCCCGATACTTGTGTAGCTTTATATGTTACTATTCTTAATCCTCCTATGTGGTAAATCCTATCATAGAAATATAGAAGGATTCTGCACTAGGGTTGAGTGATTATATATCCTAACCGGAATATAAGATAGTCTAGTTAACCGATATCTTAACATAGAAGAAGAATCATTCTAGAACGCATTAAGAATTGAATAAAGTGAATAGTTGATGATTTTGGAAGCCCTAATTCCTTCATAATCTGAATACAACCTATTTAGTTTACTTATTTCTTGCAATCATTCCAGTAGTTAAATAAAAACCCCAATCAATATTCGTTCGTCAAATAGATAACACAAAATAGATGCTCGGTACTTAGAAACCAGTCTCTGTGGACGATATTTGGTCTTACAAACTATATTACTTGAGACGATACGTACACTTGCATTTTGCGCGTGTGAAAATCGCCTAACAAGTTTTTGGCGCCGTTGCCGAGGACTGGCGTATATCTAATACTGAACCATCTATTTTTATTTCTAATTTGGCTTTATTTTTATTTTTATTGTTAGAACAGTGTGTCGTGATCTGTTTGTTGATTGTGATCTATTTCAGGAATCTAGTGTATGCGAAGTAGGAGAGGAGCTGACACTCTTATCCCTCTAACCCTGAGATTGAGAGACTTTGCAGACAAAATAGGAAAGATAAAAGAACTGCTGAATTGTTAGCAATGGGAGATCAGCAGAACAACAATGGGATACCAGTAGAGGGGTTGAATAATGAGGTACCGGTTGCCCCGGGACAAGTCCCACCACCTGCGGAGATGAGTTTGGGGGTCTATGTTCTTCCCACGGTCACGGGAGCATAGACTTGCATCAGGCTCCTAGCTATAGGGGCTAACAATTTTGAGATCAAGTCAGCCATCCTGAGCATGGTCCAAAACACAGTACAGTTTGGGGGACTGCCATCTGAAGATCCCCACATGCACATTGCAAACTTACTGGAGTTGTGTGCTACTTTCAAATACAATGGTGTCACTGACGATGCCATCAGACTGAGGCTCTTCCCATTCTCACTGAGGGATAGAGCCAAAAGTTGGTTGAACTCACTGCCTGCCAACTCCGTCACTACCTGGCCCAAAAGTTTATAGAAAAGTTCTTCCGTCCTTCCAAAGCAGCAAAGTTAAGAGGAGAGTTGAACAATTATTACCAGGTGGATGGTGAGTCGCTCTATGATGCATTGGAGCGATTTAAGGATCTGCAGAGGAAGTGCCCTCATCATGGCATAGAGAAGTGGATATTGGTCCACATCTTTTATAATGGGATGAGTGGTACTTCACGTACCATCAATGATGCAGCAGGGGGTGCCTTCCTAAAAAAGAGTGTCAATGAGGCATATGATTTACTAGAGGATATGGCAGCCAACAACTATCAGGGAGCAGATGACAGATCAGTGACCAACAGGAAGGCCATGGGTATTCATGAATTAGATGCAATCACTGCCATGAATGCACAGGTAGCCCTTCTGACAAAGCAACTGCACCAGAACACCACGACTGTGAATGCAGTCCAGACGCCTGTAAATTGTGAGATTTGTGGGGGGCCACATTATTTTGACAGATGCACAGCAGTTGATCCCAACAATGTGCCAATGGAGCAGGTTTAGGCGGTTGGGAACTTTCAGAGGCCTTACAACTCCAAAACGTACAATCCAGGGTGGAGAAATCACCCTAACTTTTCGTGGAGGAACGACCAACCCTAGAAGCAGACATATCAAAGTGGTTACCAGAACCAGCAGGGACACAATCAGGCTATTTCATCCCAGCAGTTTAGGCCACTTGCACAGCAACAGGAAAAGCCTGATGAACTGAGAGTTGCACTGCTCACACTGACCAACTCACAGAATCAATTCATGTCAGAAACCAGGTCCTCTCTTAGGAACTTGGAAACACAAGTTGGGCAGCTTGCAAAGATGGTAACCAACGGGCCACAAGTCTCTCTCCCAAGCAATACATATGTGAATCCTAGAGAACAATTTCAAGCAGTATTATTGAGGAATGGAAAGCAGTTGGAGCACGTTTCTCCCCAACCCACAATGGTAAGTGAGAATGAGGGTGAGAAGGTAGTTGAAGTAGAGAAAGAGGGGGTCACTGAGGACTGCCCTACAGTTGAAAAAGCTCCACCAGCACCTTTGAGGGAATATGTTGATAAAATCCCTTACACTCAGAGGCTACAAAGGAAGGCAGTTGACAAGCAGTTCTCCAAGTTCTTAGAGATGTTCAAAAAGCTACACATAAATATTCCCTTCATTGAGGCGCTAGAGCAGATGCTCGCATACTTTCATGAAGGAGATACTTGGGAAAAAGAGGAGGCCAACGGATTATGGTACATTGTCATTGACAGAGGAGTGCAGTTCCATCTTGCAAAAGAAACTGTCTCCTAAGCTTAAGGATCCAGAGAGCTTCACCTTGCCCTGTACTATTGGTAGGGTGACATGCAACATGGTGCTGTGTGATCTAGGAGCTAACATCAATATAATGCCCTTATCTATCTTCAAGAGGTTAGGTTTAGGGAAAGACAAACTGACCACAGTAAATCTACAGCTAGCCGACCAAACTGTGGTGCATCCCAGAGGCATAATCGAAGATGTGTTGGTTAAGGTGGGAAAGTTCTTCTTCCCTGCAGACTTCCTTATTCTTGATATGGAAGAAAATGATGAGATATCAATTATCTTGGGGAGACCATTCCTTGCTACTGGGAGAGCCTTGATTGATGTGGAAAAGGGGGAATTGAGACTCAGGGTTCAGGAGGAGGAGATAGTGTTCAAGGTGTTCAAATCCGTCATTGATTCCATTCCATTGACAAGTGTTTCACAACAAGCACAGCTGCCCCAGCAGTTCATCCAGTGCAGGCCAAAGCTAGGGAGACCATCCCTACAACATTAAACCCACAGGTCAGCAAGGTGGCAGGAACAAAAATTGATTAGATGAAAGCCCTCGAAAAGGTAAGTATTACTGAACCCCCTCTAGTGAAGAAGAAAAATAGAATGAGAAAGGGGAGGATGATTATGAAATGGATAGGTTGTGGAGTTAAATTACCCCAATGATTTTTTATAAGTAATCTGCGTCCGGCTAAAAGACGTTAAAGACAGCGCTACTTGGGAGGCAACCCAATGTTTAAATTCTGCAATTTATTTTAATTAGGACAGTATCACTTTTGGTGTGTTTGTTATATTGTGATGCCAGGTGAAGGACTCAAATGATGGAGCATGAAGGAAAGGGCGAAAAAACACGAAATCGAGTCAGAACCGCGATGCCGTCTGCGACCGCGGTCCGAATCTTCGTGAAAGCCTCGATATTTTATGCACAATGCCACAGGCGTAAGCTGCGGTGCGATTCACGATCCCCGAAAATATGAAAGGGCCCGGAATCGCCAAATCTCCTCCCACGAATCTGTCGCGTCTGATATTCGCCACCACCACCATTTTGAGTCGTTGTACGTCTGTAAGTCGTCCCTGTTTCATTTTTGAGTCATACACATTTGGGACAATGTGTCAGTTAAGTTTGGGGGGGAGGGTTTATAAGTATTTTCTTATAATTTTGAGTCGTTGATTTGTGTTTTTTATGTGTCTATATGAGTACCAATTTCTTTTGTTATCATGCATGCTATAGTTGTTTGAAACGCCTAGTGAATTAAGTAGGATAATGTAATGGAATGATATGCAAAAATATGTGTGCTTAAGTTAAATATGTCAAAGATTCGTGAAAACCTGATTAGTTGGAATATTGTGTGCTTAGCATGTGTATGTCTATTGCGAAAAATGTCCTGCATGCTTTCTATTTGAGGCAAAATAATTAGGATGTACATGTTAGGGGGAGGATTCAGGCATTTCTTTGTTAGTCCTTCTTACCTTTCATTACCTACTCTGACAATGAATTGTATCCCTAGTCAGCCATTTGAGCCTAAAATGAAAAGCTATTTCTTTGACACCCTAATTCCCTTATGTGCCATAAGCAATAACTGATGATACGGATGAAACAAAAGTGAAAAAGAAATACAAAAGAGAGCAAAAATAAATTATGCACCCCAATTAAAATATGAAAAAGCTTAAGTTTGGGGGTGCCAATGCGAATGTGTATGTTCCGCTCTCAACAAAAATAGAAAAGGGAGTAATGGATATGAACTAAAAAGAATACAACAAGGAAGAGAAACAAGTTAAATGAAAAGCGCTTATGGTACGAAATTTGAGCCTAAATGCCTATTTTTACCTACCTCTGCCTAAGTCTACATTACAACCATGAAAAGTCCCGATGATCCCTAGTATGTATGTCCATGATTAGTGGAGAATAATAAGTAAACATGCTATAGTACCTTGACAAAAATGCATTGACGTGCATAGGTTAGGTATTCATGCTTCCAGTGATTGTGACTGAAATGAATCTGCGAAATATCTAACTTGAAATTCTAGATTGTTCAATGCATGCTACATCTATTCCTACATATTGTCCTAACTAACGTTCATGCGTTTCTAAGTGACATTTTGCAACTGCTTGACGTGAGTCTTTGAGTCTTTTTTATTTTATTTCTGTGTTTTGTTTCTTCTTTGCTCGAGGGCGAGCAAAGTTTAAGTTTGGGGGTTTGTTAAGCATATTTCATATACCTATTTTGAGTCATTTTCGATTAGTATTTTACCCATTTTCGTTGCATCTAGTACAGTTTTATGGTTGTTTTTCTTTCTTTTGAGTCACAGCGGTTCAAAAGGTAAAATGGCAAAAAAGAGCGATAAGTGGGCATAAAAGGAGGTTCCGAGGCAGAAATCGAAAATTGATGACTCGAAAAAACCATAGCAGCACCGCGGTGCCTAGAGGCAGGACCGCGGTTCCAAAACAGCAGAAACCCGCAGGACTTTCAGCACCGCGGTGCCGGTACAGAATGGTACACTCCTCTTCCCGTCGAGCCCCTTTTTTTTCCCAGTTCCGAGTTGGAATTGGCCAAGGGTAATAGGGTCCCTAGGGCACGAAATTGATACCTATTTAAAGCCCTAGGGATCAGTTTTTATGAGGGGAGACCATTCTTGAACACAAGAACAACACAAGGCACTTGGAGCAACAATTGAAGACTTTAATCTTCGTAATTTTCTATCTTTGGTTTTTATTTCAGTTGTATGTTGGATATTGTGTTAGTTCGTAGAATGTCTATGGCTAGGAACTAAACACTTAATTATGGCTTTCCTTATGATTCACTTGAACCATTATTCATGATTTGATGCAATAGTTTGATTACTTCTTCAGTTGTTAAGATCTATTCAATAATTGATGTGAACACTTGATAGTTAATTGATCATTAAATATCATAACATATATGATTTCGAATCAATAATCGAGAGGAGAGATTTGGATATGTTGTAGTTGAATAGACATAGGTTAAAATCGTGGACGACAGTACCCTGATACTTGTGTAGCTTTATAAGTTACTGTTCTTAATCCTCCTATGTGGTAAATCCTATCATAGAAATATAGAAGGGTTCTGCACTGTGGTTGAGTGATTATATATCCTAACCGGAATATAAGACAATCTAGTTAACCGCTATCTTAACATAGAAGAAGAATCATTCTAGAACGCATTAAGGATTGAATAAAGTGGATAGTTGATGATTTTGGAAGCCCTAATTCCTTCATAATCTGAATACAACCTAATTAGTTTACTTATTTCTTGCAATCATTCCAGTAGTTAAATAAAAAAAACCAATCAATATTCGTTCGCCAAATAGATAACACAAAATAGATGCTCGGTACTTAGAAACCAGACTCTGTGGACGATATTCGGTCTTACAGACTATATTACTTGAGACGATACGTATACTTGCGTTTTGCGCGTGTGGAAATCGCCTAACAAGAGTCAGTGCCAGTTGTTTGTGAGTTCACAGAGGTTTTCCCTACAGATTTGCCTGGTATGCCGCCTGATCAAGATATTGACTTTTGCATTGACTTGGAGTCAGGCACCCGACCTATTTCTATTCCACTCTATCGGATGGCTCCGGCAGAGCTGAGAGAGTTGAAGGAGCAGTTGCAAGACTTGTTGAGCAAAGGATTTATTTTACCCAACATTTCTCCTTGGGGTGCTCCCGTTCTGTTCGTAAATAAGAAATATGGTACATGCGAATGTGTATCGATTATCGGAAATTGAACAAGGTTACAATCAGAAATAAGTATCCAATACCCCGCATTGATGACTTATTTGATCAGCTTCAGGGTGCGTCGATCTTTTCTAAGATTGATTTAAGGTTAGGCTATCATCAGTTGAAGATTCGAGCGGAGGATGTTCCAAAGACCGCTTTCAGGACCCGTTATGGTCATTATGAGTTCTTGGTGATGTCCTTCGAGCTTATTAATGCCCCTGCAGCCTTCATGAATTTGATGAATGGGATCTTCAAGCCTTACTTGGATTCATTTGTGATCGTGTTTATTGATGACATCCTGGTGTACTCTCGGAGTAAGGAGGATCATGAGAGGCATCTGAGGATCGTGCTTGGCCTGTTGAAGGAGAAGAAACTGTATGCCAAGTTTTCCAAGTGCAAGTTCTAGCTCAGTTCCGTAGCATTTTTGGGACATGTTGTGTCCAAGGATGGGATTATGGTCGATCTCAAAAAGATCGAGGCGGATAGAGATTGGGCTAGGCCTACTTCGGTGACTGAGATTCGAAGCTTTGTGGGCCTTGCGAGTTATTACCGCCGATTTGTGAAAGGATTTTCATTTATTGCTTCCCATTTGACTAGGTTGACTCAAAAGGGTGTGCCTTTCCAGTGGTCCGATGAGTGTGAGGAGAGCTTTCAGAAGCTTAAGGCTTTATTGATTTCAGCTCAGATTTTGGCTTTACCAGTGGAGGGAAAGGACTTTACTGTGTACTGTGATGCTTCACGCATTATCTTGGGATGTGTGTTGATGCAAGAGGGTAAGGTGATCGCGTATGCTTCGAGACGGTTGAAGGTTCACGAGATGAACTACCCCACTCATGACTTGGAGTTGGCTGCAGTAGTCTTCACTTTGAAAATTTAGAGGCATTACTTGTATGGAGTTCATTGTGAGGTCTTCACGGATCATCGTCTTCAGCATGTGTTTAGTCAGAGAGATTTGAACTCGAGGTAGCGTGGATGGATGGAGTTGCTCAAGGATTATGATATTACTATCATTTATCATCCGGGAAAGGCTAATGTGGTAGCCGATGCGTTGAGCCGAAAGACAGTGAGTACGGGCAGTTTTGCACGTTTGACTGTGGGAGAGCGTCCTTTAGCTATGAAGGTTCAGTGTTTGGCTAATAGTATGGTGAGGCTCGATATTTCAGAACCTGGTAAGGTGTTAGCTTGTGTGGAGGCAAGGTCGTCTATTATAGAGCGGATTCGGGCCCAGCAGTTTGAGGATGTGAAATTGTGCAAGATTCGGGATAAGGTGCTAAGTGGAGAAGCCAATGAGGCTATTCTGGATGATGAGGGTGTTTTGAGGATTAAGGGGCGCATCTACATTCCTAGAATTGGTGATTTGATTCCGTTGATCTTGAGAGAGGCTCATAGTTCCAGATATTCCATTCATCCAGGAGCAACAAAGATGTATCGTGATTTGAGACAGCACTATTGGTGGGGAAGAATGAAGAGAGACATTGTGGAGTTTGTTGCTCTGTGTTCGAATTGCCAGCAGGTTAAGTATGAGCACCAGAGACCAGGTGGTGTGCTTCAGATGATGCCCATTCCCGCATGGAAATGGGAAAGGATCGCTATGGATTTCGTGGTTGGTCTTCCGAAGACTTTGGGCAAGTTTGATTCGATTTGGGTTATCGTGGATAGGTTGATTATGTCCGCGCACTTCATTCCGGTTCAGACTACTTATAACGCGGAGAAGTTGGCCAGGATCTACCTCCGAGAGATATTGCGTTTGCATGGGGTTCCTATTTCCATCATTTCCGACAGAGGCTCTCAGTTTACTTCTCATTTCTGGAGGACTTTGCATAAGGAATTAGGAACTCAGTTAGATCTTAGCACCACGTTCCACCTGCAGACAGATGGTCAGTCCGAGAGGACTATTCAGGTGCTTGAGGATATGCTGAGGGCTTGTGTTATTGATTTTGGTGGTCATTGGGACAGTTTCGTACCATTGACAGAGTTTGCGTACAACAATAGCTACCATTCCAGTATTGACATGGCGCCATTCGAGCGAGGATTTATATAGTAGGAGGTGTCGTTCTCCTATTGGATGGTTTGACGCTTTTGAGGTTAGACCGTGGGATACGGATTTACAGAGGGGGTCTTTAGAAAAGGTGAAGCTTATTCAGGAAAATCTCCTGGCAGCTCAGAGTAGGCAAAAGGAGTATGCGGACCGGAAGGTTCGTGATACAGAGTTCATGGTTGGCGAGTAGGTCCTATTGAAGGTTTCACCCATGAAGGGGGTGATGCGGTTCGGAAAAAAGGGCAAGTTGAGCCCTAGGTTTATTGACCCTTTTGAGATTATTCGTCGTGTTGGCGAGGTGGCATACGAGTTAGCTTTGCCACCAGGTTTGGCAGGTGTTCATCCGATATTTCATGTCTCCATGCTGAAGAAGTACCATTCAGATGGGTCTTACATCATCAGGTGGGATTCAGTACTATTTGATCAGATTATGTCCTTCGAGAAAGCGCCGATAGCGATCTTGGATAGGCAAGTGAGGAAGTTGAGGTCCAAGGAAATTGCATCAATCAAGGTGTAGTGGAAGCACCGTCCGATTGAGGAGGCCACTTGGGAGACCGAGGCGGATATGCGGAGTAGATATCCTCAGTTGTTCGACAGTTCAGGTACCTCATTTCCTCCACCCCTACTCTTATAGCTCGAGGACGAGCAATTGTTTGATTGGTATCTAATGTAACGACCCGTTTGGTCATTTAGCACTTTAAAACTACGAAAGGAGTATGAGACTATAGGGTACTAAATTATAACAGTTTCAATATACAATTTGTCTACAGGAGTGGAGTGAGAGAAGTGACTATTGTATTGCATTCATCCACTCTTATATTTGACTGATCATTGGTGAATTTTATCTGTCATGGTTGTTTCTTGATTTTTTTACACCTTACATGTATATGATATGTGACCATGCATGTGTGCTCTATGTGCTACTTGTTGGTTTCAACTTCTTCATGCGTTATCTAATCATTGTCGGCCTATGATGCTTACCGGTACTAGTGTTGTACTGATATTATTCTTGCTATACTTTTGTTGAGTGCAGAGTACGATCCAGGTTCCAGTTATACGTCTTGTGGCTGATCCGCGAGGTGGACATCTTCCAGTCATTCAGGGTGAGCTACTTGGTATTCCGTGGCCCCTGTTACACCCCGTAATACCAGGACTACTAATTGAGAACGTGATTAAGGATTTAAGATTTGAATTTTGGAAGGAAATAATTATTACATTTTCTTAAGGAAAATTTCAGAAAATTGTGGCGACGGAAAAGTTATTAACCTGGAGTTTAATACTTTCAATTGGATTTATGGACTTAGTATTGAATTACGAAGAATTGAAATTAATAATATGGGGCCCGCCGAAAATTTCACAATTTCGCGGGGCCCTTCGATTTTAAGATATTTTGGACAATATCTAGATATTTTTAAAGGGAAAGAATTTTGGCCAATGGGAGGGTGACATGTGTCTCTCCCCAACTTGTCTTGAAAGACTTAACTATATAGATATGGATGCAAGATTTAAAGGTCTCATAATATCTCATCTTCTCCAACTTTTTTTCTCTCTTCTTTCCTTAGCCTTAGATTTCGAATATCCCATGAAAAGTGAAGATCAAATACAAGTTATTATCTTATATTAAGAACTCTAATCAAGTCTTAAACCAAGTTAACTCTCCAAAACCCCTCCAAGAATCCATTTGGGCCGAGAATGATCATTAAAACCCTAGCTTGTTCGTCGACTTTTTGGAAGTAAAACAAGAAGGGAAGTTGGTTATAAGCTTGTAGATGATACATGTGTGTGATTGAAACTTGAAGAAGTGGAGCAAAACGAAAACTGCAGGCAAAAAATCTTAGGGCATAGTCACGGATTTTTGGTAAGAACTCTTCTTCCTCTTGAAGTAATTAGATATTACATGTTATTATGGTTAGTAGATGAGCATGTGTTAAGAAGAATGAAAATTAAAAAGTGTTTGGACCATTTTTAATGTTGGGGCCAAGAATAGGCAACTTTCGGATCTTTGGAGTTTGTTGGTTATTGTTGTTGTTATCTTCACCTATTGCATGTTAAAAATGGAGAAATATTGTTGTAGATAAGTTGTTATACCATATATAGAAGTGTTGGAACTTGAAGTGGAATAAAATGGATTAAGGAAAGAGTTATCGGATTGTAGTTGTTGGCCGTGGAATCTATAAAACTGTTGGATATTGTCGTGCAGTTTTTATGGACTGTTTTGTGGCGTGTATATGCTGAAAATTCAGTTGTCAACATGCATGATTAATGTGGTAAAATTACTAATGAAATTCCTAAGGAATAATGATGTAAAATGGTGTTAATAGGCTTCACATTTACCCTTATTGTTGATGGAATTATGGACTGTTTTTATGGACTATTTCGTATAGATTAAGGGGCCGAATTTTATACGTCAAGTAGACGTGTAATCCCCTTTGGTTTCTATTTTGATTGTGCCTTAAATGGGGCTTGATTGTTGTTGAATTTGGGCCTTGGAAAAGTACGTATTTATAGGGGAAGTGCTGCCCAAATTTCCATAGAAAAAGGAGAACCTTTACTTGGTGTTAACCTAATTTAGTGAGCACGTGTTGATATGCGTGTTATTGTCGTTATATGTTGAAGTACATTGAGACGTATTCTAGATTGTAGAGTTGGTTAGTCGCCAAAAAGGTATGTGAATTATCATTTCTTCTTCTAGCATGATTCCTTGTTATAAAGGGAGTGAATCCTACTCCTTAATGATGTACTTCATTAATGGTACTTTGAGTTTCCAAAATAGAAGTGTTCTATCTATTTCACTAATAGTACTTTGAGTTCCAAAAAGGAAGTTGTTATATCCATTTTCTTGATAATACTTTGGGTTTTACAAAAAGGAAGTTTTTATATCCATTCTCTTGATAATACTTTGGGTTTTACAAAAAAGAAGTTGTTATATCCATTCTCTTGATAATACTTTGGGTTTTACAAAAAGGAAGTTGTTATATTCATTCTCTTGATAATACTTTGGGTTTTATAAAAAGAAAGTTGTTTACCTATTCTCTTGATAGTACTTGGGGTTTCTAAAATGAAAGATTGTTATATATATTCTCTTGATAGTACTTGGGGTTTCAAAAATGAAAGATTATTATATCTATTCTCTTGATAGTACTTTGGGTTGTCTAAATGAAAGTTATTTTATTTTGGTTCATTGGGAGTCAAAGGATTTATTATAAAGGAAAGGAATGTACGGTGGATGTACATAGTACTTTAGGTTCAATTCCCTAATATTACAAGATATGATAATGTCTTGAGTTCTTCTAAAATGATAGTTCATTCTATTTGTGCTAATGAGAGTCGGAGATGATTTAAATTGTACATAGTTGCTTGTGATAGTTATATGTGTACAGTCCTTTATATTTGGATCGCGTCCTAGAATGTGTCGGGCAGTATACCTTAATGGGCAGGGCAATATATATTACATGACTTTACCGTGTCCCAGAATGGACCGGACGAGATACCCAATACGGGCGTGGCGGTATATATTACATGACTTTACCGTGTCCCAGAAGGGGCCGGGCAGAATACCTTATTTGACTTATTGACTTTACCGCGTCCCAGAAGGGGTCGGGCAGAATACCTTATTGACTTTACCGCGTTCCAGAAGCGGTCGGGCAGAATACCTTATTGACTTTATCGCGTCCTAGATAGGGCCGGACAGAATACCTTACATGGCAGTATTTATGTATAATATTCGGGTTCAACTCCCATGACAATATTTGTTTATATGGACAGACTTCCATAATTTTGACATGGATTTCATATCTTGAAAAGGCACAGTGAACTGGTATTTGATTATTATACTTGTCTCTTGTTATCTGTTTGGTCTGTTATAATCTAATTTGTAGTACTTATTGTTTCACATACTTGGTACATTTTCCGTACTGACCTCCTTTCTCCGGGGGGGCTGCGTTCATGTCGTATGTTTAGATACGCAGTTTGGTGATCTAAAAGTGTAGGATCATTGCTTAGAGTTTTGGGATAGCTCCATTGTTCTGGAGTTTATCATTTTGGTAATGATCTTTCAGTACAAGTTTTTTTTGTACATTTATGGGTACGGCGGGGCCTTGTCCCGTCATAGTATATTGTTCAAACTCTTAGAGGTATGTATTCATATGTGGGATTTGGTTTCTATTCTTCTTACTCTGATATCGTGCAATAGAGATGTGTTATTAGGATAATCCCTCTCTGACGTATTATTGTGTTACAGTTATGCATCCGAGGAAGACAACAATTGTCCAGAAGGGCAAATCAGTAGCGGGAGCTGCTAGTCAGACTCAGAGAGTTACTAGGGCTCATGTCCAGTCTATACCGGATATTGTATCGCAGTCGGCGAGTTCTTCTGCATCGGTTTTTTAGGCCCCATCACCTGAGCCTCCAGTTCCTCAGTCAGGGGAAGACTATAGGACCATTAGAGGTAGAATATTTTTGTTTAGTAATGAGAAGAATGAAGGATGTTGACAAGAATGATAAAGTGAATGAAACTATAGATATGTAGGATTCACAATGTGTAATTACCCCATAACAGTGTAAAGACCGATAGTAGGGGATGTACAGTAGGAATACTTTGGCCAAAGGTGACGAACCTCTAATGAGAGAAAATGATAGTGTGAGAAACACTTTGAGATAGGAGATAGATTCATTTTAGACCATGACTGAGAGTTAATTATGATGATACACACACCTTAGATTCAGTAACATTGTCCATAGGTGTTCGTGATTGAGATACTACTAGTTTTAGAGTTTACCCCAGTTAGTAAACAAAGCTAGGTAGACAATAAGATCATTCACCAACCAGTAGTTTGACTAATGTGAGGACGAAGAAGAGAAGTTGACACGAGGGAACACATCAGTTAGTTGAGTGGGAGTCCGACTGAAGGATTCATATAGTGATAGCGTATGACTTAGAATACGGCAGGGTCATCCCTAGTACGGAAAGAGAAAATGAACGTCTGAAGATCCCATTTTGGAAAGGACTGCAACCTTAAAGTATTGTGAGAAGGACCTCAGATGGAGGGTCCATTGGTATATATACATGTGATATATTATGGACATGTGTGGCATCGTTGGTTTTGTGGAGTATTGGTTGATAGGTATAGTAAGGAGACGACGCCGGAATCTGTATAGTTTGAGACCCACTATGAACATTCGGGACGAATGTTTCTAAGGAGGGAAGGATGTTACACCCCGTAATACCAGTGCTACTAAATGAGAAGGTGATTAAGAATTTAAGATTTGAATTTTGGAAGGAAAGAATTATTACATTTTCTTAAGGAAAATTTCGAAAAAATGTGGCGACGGAAAAATTATTAACTTGGAGTTTAATACTTCTAATTGGATTTATGAACTTAGTATTTGAATTGATAATATGGGGTCCGCCGAAAATTTCACAATTTCGCGGGGCCCTTCGATTTTAAGATATTTTGAACAATATCTAGATATTTTTAAAGGGAAAGAATTTTGGCCAATGGGAGGGTGACATGTGTCCCTCCCCAACTTGTCTTGCAAGACGTAACTATATAGATATGGATGCAAGACTTAAAGGTCTCATGATATCTCATCTTCTCCAACTCTTTTTCTCTCTTCTTTCCTTAGCCTAAGATTTCGAAAATCCCATGGAAAGTAAAGATCAAAGATAAGTTATTATCTTAGATTAAGAACTCTAATCAAGTCTTAAACCAAGTTAACTCCCCAAAACCCTCCAAGAATCCGTTTGGGTCGAGAATGACCATTAAAACCCTAGCTTGTTCGTCGACTTTTTGGAAGTAAAACAAGAAGGGAAGTTGGTTATAAGCTTGTAGAGGATACATGTGTGTGATTGAAACTTGAAGAAGTGGAGCAAAACGAAAACTACGGGCAAAAAACCTTAGGGCATAGTCACGGCTTTTTGGTAAGAACTCTTCTTCCTCTTGAAGTAATTAGATATTACATGTTATTATGGTTAGTAGATGAGCATGTGTTAAGAAGAATGAAGATTAAAAAGTGTTTGGACCATTTTTAATGTTGGGGCCAAGAATAGGCAACTTTCGGATCTTTGGAGTTTGTTGGTTATTGTTGTTGTTATCTTCATCTATTGCATGTTAAAAATGGAGTAATATTGTTGTATATAAGTTGTTATACCATATATAGAAGTGTTGGAACATGAAGTGGAATAAAATGGATTAAGGAAAAAGTTATCGGATTGTAGTTGTTGGCCGTGGAATCTATAAAACTGTTGAATATTGTCGTGCAGTTTTTATGGACTTTTTGTGGCGTGTATATGCTGGAAATTCAGTTGTCAACATGCATGATTAATGTGGTAAAATTGCTAATGAAAGTCCTAATGAATAAGGGTGTAAAAGTGTGTTAAAAAGCTTCACATTTTACCCTTATTGTTGATGGAATTGTGGACTATTTTTATGGACTGTTTTGTATAGATTAAGGGGCCAAATTTTATACGTCAAGTAGGCGTGTAATCCTCTTTGGTTGCTGTTTTTATTGTGCCTTAAATGGGGCTTTATTGTTGTTGAATTTGGGCCTTGGAAAAGTACGTATTTATAGGGGAAGTGCTTCCCAAATTTTTATCGAAAAAGGAGAACTTTTACTTGGTCTTAACCTACTTTAGTGAGCACGTGTTGATATGTGTGTTATTGTCGTTATAGGTTGAAGTACATTGAGACTCATTCTAGATTGTAGAGTTGGTTAGTCGCCAAAAAGGTATGTGAACTATTATTTCTTCTTCTAGCATGATTCCTTGTTATAAAGGGAGTGAATCCTACTCCTTAATGATGTACTTCATTAATAGTACTTTGAGTTTTCAAAATAGAAGTGTTCTATCTATTTCACTAATAGTACTTTGAGTTCCAAAAAGTAAGTTGTTATATCCATTCTCTTGATAATACTTTGGATTTTACAAAAAGAAAGTTGTTATATCCATTCTCTTGATAATACTTTGGGTTTTACAAAAAGAAAGTTGTTATATCCATTCTCTTGATAATACTTTGGGTTTTACAAAAAGGAAGTTGTTATATCCATTCTCTTGATAATACTTTGGGTTTTACAAAAAGGAAGTTGTTTACCTATTCTCTTGATAGTACTTGGGGTTTCTAAAATGAAAGATTGTTTTATCTATTCTCTTGATAGTACTTGGGGTTTCAAAAATGAAAGATTGTTATATCTATTCTCTTGATAGTACTTTGGGTTGTCTAAATGAAAGTTATTTTATTTTGGTTCATTGAGAGTCAAAGGATTTATTATAAATGAAAGGAATGTACGGTGGATGTACATAGTACCTTGGGTTCAATTCCCTAATATTACAAGATGTGATAATGCCTTGAGTTCTTCTAAAATGATAGTTCATTCTATTTGTGCTAATGAGAGTCGGAGATGATTTAAATTGTACATAGTTGCTTGTGATAGCTATATGTGTACAGTCCTTTATTTTTGGATCGCGTCCCAGAATGGGCCGGACAGTATACCTTAATGGGCAGGGCAGTATATATTACATGACTTTACCGTGTCCCAGAATGGACCGGACAGTATACCTTAATGGGCAGGGCGGTATATATTACATGACTTTATCGTGTCCCAGAAGGGGCCGGGCGGAATACCTTATTTGACTTATTGACTTTACCGCGTCCTAGAATGGGCCGGGCAGAATACCTTATTGACTTTACCGCATTCCAGAAGGGGTCGGGCAGAATACCTTATTGACTTTATCGCGTCCTAGATAGGGCCAGACAGAATACCTTATAGGGCAGTATTTATGTATAATATTCGGGTTCAACTCCCATGACAATATTTGTTCATATGGACAGACTTCCATAATTTTGACATGGATTTCATATCTTGAAAAGGCACAGTGTACTGGTATTTGATTATTATACTTGTCTCTTGTTATCTGTTTGGCCTGTTATAATCTAATTTGCAGTACTTATTGTTTCACATACTTGGTACATTTTTCGTACTGACCCCCTTTATTCGGGGGTAGGGGCTGCGTTCATGCCGCAGGTTTAGGTACACAGTTTGGTTATCTGCAAGTGTAGGATCCTTGCTTAGAGTTTTGGGATAGCTCCATCTGGAGTTTATCATTTTTGTAATGATCTTTCAGTACATGTTTTTTTTGTACATTTATTGCTACGGCGGGGCCTTGTCCCATCATAGTATATTATTCAAACTCTTAGAGGTCTGTATTCATATGTTGGATTGGAGTATTGGACTCGTGTACAGTGTAGTTTCGTTTTGGCTTATATATATATAGCGGCGACCTTGCCGGCTTTGCCTTTGCTTGTTTAAAAAAAATGAAAATTATGATGAGTATCTTTATCTTCCGCGGATTACTTGGGATGAATGGGTAGAAGGGTGCCCAGGTAAGACATCAGTCGCGGGTCCGGGGTTCGGATCGTGATAGCCCCTGAAGAGCTTCTTAGTTAATTTCATTTTTCTTTGATTATTAACAGACGGTATGTAGCCTTCGGGTATTTTTCAGACTTCTATTTCAGACCATGTTTAGCGCTCTTGTACCCTTTTGACCAAATTTTGGGTAATTAAGTATTTAAGACCTTATAACTTCTTTTATTTATTTATTTTTCGCTGATTTAACTTGTTAATGAGAACGTGGTTCGCCTACTGAAAATTGAAATAGGGTAGGTGTCATCACGACTTGTGAATTGGATCGTGACATTATGTGATTAGTGACACAAGTGTCTATAATCTATTGTTTAAATATATTAGCTACTAGAAAAGCTTCGTGACTATCCATACCTATTGCATTTGCACATGACTAAGTAGTAGTTGATCCTTGATGCTGAGTAGTCTTAGACTGAATCATGTTGGATTGATGTATATTCACATTGTGATTCAGTAGTTGTACAATATGCTCATATTGATATCTAGAGAACATAGGTGTTCATCCAACTTGCCACTGATTTGAGTTTTCCATTACAATAGACTTATCACTCATACCGTTGGTTTTATATATTTTATCAGTCCCACCATAATTATCATCTGTATACACATTATGATCAATATGTTATTTTCTTTTTTACTTAAAACTTGGAGAATAACTAACCACTTTATAACAATTTTTTTAGTATGACTCTTCATTTTACAAACTTCACAGAGCAGTTGATGTTCTTCTTAAATTTCTGTGAGTTTGGTCATGCTCTAGAATACATAGAAGTAGGATCATGACTTACATTGTGACTAAATCCACTAGGACCAACACCTAATAGTCCAGCAGATTTAGCAGTAATTGACTTCTGATTTTCATTACTAGTAATCATAGAATATGCCTTATTAACAGTAGGCAATGGAGACATTACCAAGATTTGGCTTCTTACTTGCATATAGTTCTCATTTAAGCCCATCAAGAACTGGTACATTTGTTGTCTTTGAATGTATTCTACAAATTATTTAGACTTGGGGCATCCACAACTAGGGGGTGGAACTAAATATTGAAATTCCACCACAATGTCTTGAGTTTGGAGAAATATTCAGCCACACTAACTTCCTTGAATCAAAGTAGTTATTTCTCTATGAAGATCATAAGTTCTTGATCCATCTACCTTATCAAATATTTCTTTTAAGTCTTCCCATATTTCATAAGTTGTGTGAGCATATAGCACACCACTAAGTAAACCATTAGAAATTGAGTTCATCAACCAAGCCTGGACCACTGCATTCACTCTATCTCACTGATCCCACCACTCTTCTTCATTGTTTTTTCTTACATTTTTCATTAACAAAGTCACGTTTATTTCTACCAAGTAATGCAATTATCATAGACTTACTCCATAATGCATAATTTTCATAACCAAGTAGTTGAAATGATATGAGAGAAACACCACTTACATCTGAAGATTGAAAAAACAGTGGGTGATTGTGGTCAATTGTTACAGTGATTACAGAGTTCATTCTAACAGTTGCATTTGTGTTGTTTTGATTATTTTAAGTTGGAATTTCACTTGCATGTGTATTAGTGTCCATTGTAAGACAGATAGGTACCAAGATCTTCAAGATATTATTTCAAAATTGTAGACTCTAAACACTGTCCAGTGATGATGAGTTCTGAACTGTGTTCTAATCACCAGCAGAAACCAGATTTTCTTTGTGATGGATTCTGATTTGAATCATAATCAAATGCCATGGAAGAAACATAAATCAGAACTTGACAAAGAAATTGATTTTGATTTCCACAATCGAAAATTAGAAAGAGCAGAAAACTCAAGAACCGAAGAACATAATAACAGAACATGATAAAATCAAGAATAGAAGTACAGAAAGGAAGAAAATGAACCAAAATAAGTTGATTGTCTTCAACAATATTGCGGAAGAAAGATAATCATCGATCATAACTCTGATACCATGTTGAATTCTCATCTCAATCATGAACAAATTTGAGATGCATCAATGTAGAACAAAAGGGGAAAAGAAGGGGAAATTTTGTGTTTGTAGAGAGAAAACTCTCTTGTTATTCTTCATTCAAAAACTGAATTGTACAATGACTAATAATGTGTATTTATATACTTACATGGCTTGTATCATCTTTCATTTTCTTTTTAAATTAATTTAGCATTAACTAATCTCTCTAACTAACTTCTTAACTAGCTAACTAACTTCTTAACTAACAAACTAACTTTTTAATTAACTTCAACATTTATTTGTTCTTTCAACACTAGGCCATTTCAAGTTTGGGAAATTAGACAAGAAAAAGTATTATTTCTTAAAAACAACGTATGGGCAGGTGACAATTTTAGCATTATAGCAATTGAATCATATGAATTTTGTATTTGCAGGTGGCTATCAGTTTGAGTCTCTAAAAAGGAAACTTGTAAAAGTGTGGTATATAAAAGATATGTGCTCTATAATTTGTCATTATATATTTTTTATTTTTAGTTACTCTTTCTTATATGAAAAATTAGAGTCTCATAAGTTTTTTATTTCAAAATCATTGTATAAGTGATCTCCTGATAAGACATCAAATAATACAATCTCCTAGCTACTTTGTACTATGATTTTCCACTAGAAGTAGTAGTAAGGTAGCATATATTTTTAGTTACTATATAGGTATTATCATTGGCTTGTCTTCTGCTTCTTAATTTTTTTGCATGACAGGTCATGATATAAGGATTTGGTGTCTCGGATCTTTTTTTTTTATATACTCCACTTTTTCAAGTTTGCGTCTGACTACTTCACTGGTATTACCCAGGTAATAGCATCGGTCCTTCAACACTATTATCAGTAAATTGTGGGATGTGCCCCGGTGGCCAGTTTCTGAAAGCGTACAACTGATCAATGAGACAAGGTCCAATTCCCCAACATGTAGAGTTACTTCGTGCTTGCGGGAAATCGAACACACGATGTCCATGCCAGAGCGTCTTATAGTGTCCAGACTTTGTCACTGAACTATGCCCTAGAGCACGTGATCTTTTTCAAAACAGCAAGTTCATCGTTGAGTACTGTGGGAACATTTGCAGTAAAAGTATTTATAGTTTATACACATCAAATTTCTCTGAATGATTGTTAAAATATATTTTATGCTATTTAATTTTTTTATTATTTTATTTTTACTTATAATGAACATTACATTTATCTTTTGTTGCAGATATATTTAAGGACACTGAAGTTTTCCTAGATATGGTTATATACTAATATCCCACAAATACGAAATGAATATTTAAAAAATAAATTGGAGAATCCAAATATATAAAGGAATTCTACCAATTTGTCAAGGTATATTTTCATGATTGATTTAACTTTATTATTAATTTGTTTTTGTTTAAAATTAACATTTTTTTGTCACAAATGAAATTAAGGAATCTAAATTTTCCATAGATATGATATATACAAATATCCCATAACCGTGAAATAAAAAATAAATAGGAGAACCGAAATACATTAAGGAGTTCTACCAAATTGTCAAAGCATATTTTCATGCTTGATTTAACTTTATTATTATTATTATTTTGTTTACAATTAACATCACACATTTATTTTTATATTACAAATTTCTTGAAATTATTGTTGAAAATTTACTAAATGTGGAATTATGTTTATCCCGTTATTCATGACTCGAACGATTGGGGCCCCGCACGTTGGAAACGTAGTTTTCACACACGTGCACACGTTGTACCAAGAATCGTAAATTTCCTTAGTGAAAGAGATATTGGTACGTAATTAAAATGTTTGAGACATGAAATAATGGACGGTTATTGGCTAAATGACGAGTATTCCACGTTGGTACATGAAGGAAGAAGTGTACGACGTATAAAAGATGAAACGAGTCTGAAATCGTCGTGGATCCGCGAAGGGTCGTGGCGTAGCACCGTCGGAGCCGCGGCGCCGGAGCGCCGCAACGCCTCCAGCCAAGCGTCGCGTCGCTAATTGTTGGTTTGGTCACTGAAGCCGAGGTGCCTCCCAGGCAGAGCCGCGACGCTTCGGAGGCAGAATGCTCAACAGAAAGCTGAAAAGTTTTTTACTTTTGGGTTGGTTTGGGGCATTGATTCTCCATTACTTGGCACATGAATTCAATTATTATTTAGCTGAATAAAACCTCTTAATAAGTGACATTACATGACTATTGATTTCCATTAATTGGCTAGATGAGAGGCCATCTTTCACACACTATAAATTGAGGACTTGTCTCAATTGAAAGATACACCAAAAATTCATATTTCTGATTTTTCTTCTTCCTCTCTAAGCATTCTTTCACATACTAAAAAAGCTTCTTATTTTCGTAACATTTGAGTTTCCTTTGCTCACTTGTTAGGTGCTATTTTATCTTGGGATAGAAGTTGTCAATCACCGTAAAAGAATTTATACGGGGCAATATTATCTTAAGGACAGAATGCTAACACTCGACTCAGCAAATTCTTTGTTGTAGTTTACTGTCTGTTCTTGTTCCAGTTTGTAATCTTTGTAACCGTCGCTTACTTCTCGTTCTCTTGTAATCATAATTTTACTCACAATCTTAAGACAATATTCTATGTAAGTAATTGAGAAGTTACCTCCCTCGTGGAATGAGTTCACGAGTTACTTAAAACTCAATACAAAGGAAATGACCTTTGAGGAACTTATTATCAAACTCCAGATTCAGGAGGATAATAAGAAGTCTTGGCTAAGGGAAAGCAACTCGCTGAGGCAAAGACAAATCTGGCAGAGGCCAAAGGGAACTAGGGGTGCACAAAAGGTTAAAACCGGACCGAACCGGACCGGACAGAAGACCGAAAATCCGGATTATTAGGACCGAAGACCGGACCGAAAAATTTTGTCCGGTCCGGTCATTTCGATCGGTCGGTTTTGAATCGGCCCCACACGTCAGCCCGGACGTATTGACATATCAAATATAGGTTGTAAATTGATCAAACTTTATACGATCATAACTTTGCGCTCGGACATCCGTTTTACCTAAAGAAAAAAATTGATTCCGCGTATTTTTTTGATACGGGGGCGGCCAAACAGCTAAAGCAGTTTGATTTCGCCGATTTCTCCAAAAACGCCCATCTTGCCCCTCAATTTCACTTTTCCCCCAAATCGTTACGTTTTTTCCATTTTCAAATCTAAATATCTCGCGATGTACAATAGATTTCAACGTAAAACTTTCGTGGCACCGCGTCTGAGAATGTCAATTTCAGTATTGAAAATTCAATTTTAAAAAACAAATCGGACCCCGAAATCCTACCCGACCCGAAATTATATAATATTATATATTTGAAATTTAGAAAATTAGGAATTATATATATTAGGAATTTAGAAAATTATAAATTATATATATTAGGAATTATATAATTCAATATATATTAGGAATTATATATATTTAAAAAAAAACAAAAAAATCGGTCCGAACCGAACCTGGACCGGACCGGACCGGACCGAAAACCGAAAACTCAAATTATGAGGACCGAAAGACCGAACCGAATGTCTCGGTCCGGTTCGGTCCGGTCCAATTTTTCGGTCCGGACCGATTTTTGTGCGCCCCTAAAGGGAACACAAGCAAGAAGCGCAAGTTCCAAAAAGATGGCAAGACCCCAACGACGGAGAAGTTCAAGGGGAGCTGCCACCATTATGGGAAACTTGGTCACATGATCAAGGACTGCCGCAAACTCAAGAATTAGAATAAAGAGAAAGCCAAGGGCAAGACGAAGGTTAACATCGTCGAAAACATACTTTTTGACGATATGATTGAAGAGTTATCAGCGGTAGTGCTTGAAGCAAACCTCATTGAGAATCCCATGCAGTGGTGGATGGACACGGGTGCTACCTGTCACATCTGTTCCAATAGAAAAGTCTTCTTCACATATACACCAGTTACGGACAAGAAGTTGTTCATGGGTAATAACGTTTCCTCTTATGTGATGGGGGTAGGAAAGGTGGTCCTGAAGATGACCTTTGGCAAGGAGCTCACTCTGAAGGAGGTGATGTATGTCCTTGATATTAGAAGAAATTTAATTTCAGCTCCTTTATTGGTGAATGCTGGTTTTAAGCTAGTGTTTGAGTCTAATCTATCCAAAGGTTGGTAAAGTTGGAGTTGTTTCCGTCTATCGACGTAAACCCTCAACGTAAGTGTGAGGTGTGCGTAGAGGCAAAACTCACAAAGACTCTCTTTAGATCCGTCGAAAGAGAAACCGCTCCTCTAGAACTTATTCACACATATATATGTAATTTAAAGTTTGCACAAAATAGAAGAGGGAACAAGTACTTTGTGACATTCATAGATGATAGCACAAGGTATTGTTACATTTACTTATTGAAAAGTAAAGATGAAGCGTTCAGACGCTACAAAGAGGAAGTTGAAAACCAACTAAGAGTACGAATTAAATCAATTCATAGCGATAGAGGGGGAGAATATGTAGCGTTATTTGAAGAATATTGTGCCCAATTCGGCATTGTTCATCAAACCATGACTCCATACTCACCTCAATCAAATGGTGTTGTTGAATGCAAGAACGGTACTTTGAAGGAAATGATGAATGTCTTGCTCATCAATTCCGATCTTTCCCAAAAATATGTGGGGAGAAGTTGTCCTTACCGCTAATAAGATTCTTAACAGAGTCTCACATAAGGGTAAGGACAAAACTCCATATGAGTTATGAAGGGGAAAGAAACTCACCTAAAAATACTTGAAGGTGTGGGGTTTGTTTGACAAAGGTTGAAGTACCTAAGCCAAAATAGGTTAAGATTGGGTCTAAGACTGTAGATTGCATTTTCATCGGATATGCAAATAACAGTAGTGCTTATCGTTTCTTAGTGCATAAGTCAGATGTACCAGACATCCATGTGGGTACAATCATGGAATTAATGAATGCCAATTTCTTTGAGGATACGTTTCCTAGAAAGAAAATAGACATAACCTCTCGCAAACGAAGTTATGAACAAAGCTCTCAGGATCCAGGAGTCGTTGACTGCCCGAATCTAGGTGGTTCAGGTCTAGTGGATTTCGAAGTGATTGATTATCCGAAATCTAGTGTTCCTGATTCTCAAGATTTGGAGGCTCCAAAGATGGAACCAAGACGAAGTAAAAGGGCCAGGAAGGATAAGTCATTTGGTCCTGACTTTGTGGCTTATATGGTTCATGACGAACCACGGACAATTGATGAAGCGTTAACAACTCCAGAAGCACCACTCTGAAAAGAAGCTACTGAGAGTGAAATAGACTCCATCCTGCACATTTATACTTGGGAGTTGGTTGATCTTCCTCCGGAAAACAAACTGTTGAATTGTAAATAAATACTCAAACGGAAGTATAAAGCAAATGGGTCTATAGATAAGTACAAGGCCAGGTTGGTAATAAAGGACTATCTACATAAGGAAGGCCTTGACTATTTTGATACGTACTCCCAGTGTCTAGAATGACATCCATATGAGTATTCATTGCGATCGCCACGTTGCGGGACCTTGAGATACATCAAATGGATGTCAAGACATCCTTCCAAAATGGTGATTTGGAAGAAGAAATCTATATGTACCAACCCGAGGGGTAGGTGGTTCTAGGGTAAGAGAAGAAAGTTTGTCGGCTTGTCAAATCTCTGTACGGGCTGAAATAGGCCCCGAGGCAATGACACGAAAAAATTGATAGTAATCTACTGTCGAAGGGTTTCACCATTAATAAATGTGACAAATGTGTTTACGTGAAAGATAATGCTGACTCGTTCGTCATGATATGACTTTACGTAGACGGCATGTTGATCACAGGGCATGAAAGGTAATACTGGATATAAATCAAAAGATTAATAAAAATTGTGGTGCGCCCGTATGCCAGGAGCGATATGCGCAGGTGATTGGTAGTTTGATGTACATAACAAACTGCACCCGACCTGATATCGCCTATGCAGTCAATAATTTGTCTAGGTTACCTGTAATCCAAGTGATGATCATTGGAAAGCGTTGAGTCGGGTACTACGATGCCTAAAATACATGCTAAATTACGGGTTGCATTATTCGAGATATCCAGTTGTACTAGAGGGGTGCAGTGATGCAAACTGGATATCTGATATAGAGAACACCAAGTTCACCAGTGGGTATATATTTATAATTGGTGGTGAGGCTGTGTTTTGGAAATCCCTTAAGCAAACTTGCATCGCCCGATCCATGATGGAGTCAGAGTTTATCGCTTTAGACAAAGCAGGAGAAGAAGTTGAATGACTTCATGACTTCATGACTTCTTAGAGGATGTCCCGTGTTGGGATAAACATGTACCTTCTGTAATGATCCACTACGACAGCCAGTCGGCTCTATGAAGGGCACAAAGTTCTATGTATAACGACAAATCTCGGCATATTCAATGGAGACATAAGACCGTTAGGCAGCTGATCACCACGGGTATTATTTCCATTTATTATGTAAAATTAAAGGAAAACATAGCATACCCTTTGACTAAGAAAATACTCATAGATCAGAGGTTCTGCATGTCTAGGAGTATGGTCTTAAAACCAAAAACAATAAGGACTGATATGGTGGATACACAACCTTACTGACTGGAGATCCTAGGAATTAGGTTCAATGGGAAAATTAAGTCGTAAAGGTTCAGTTGAGCGCTTCGGTGGAAGCAAGAACACTTCGGATGATGATTTTTGTAAAGAACATGAATCCAAGATCGTTCCCGTGATAGACATTAAGTGCTATCTGTAGTGTGGGTAGAGGTTAAGTTTCCAAAACCTTTAATGATCTTCAACGATTGAGGTCAGGTTTGGAGAAACTTTTAATGGTCCTAACACTTGTGAAGTGGGGCATATCAGAATACCTTGTAGGAGACCACCTACTTAAGTGCGAGGACATGCCGCCTCAATTGAACGCACATAAGAATTCAAGAAGTGCCCACGGCCACAACAGACAAAACATTAAAGAAGAACAGAGTAAGAAAAGTTGTTGTGTTGGTACCGTTGACTCGGCTTACACTAACAGTTCAAGACATCACGTTCACCGCGCATTAAGTAAGTCCAATGGTATTCATTATTGAAGGTTCAAAACCAAGACTGCCTATCCAGATGCAACATCGGTCCGCCGAAAGATTGCTAGAAAGACACCTTGTGAATGCGCCAAATTCTCTTTCAAGAGGAGATTGTTGGAAATTTATTAATGTGAAATAAAGTTTATCCCATTATTTATGACTCGAACAATTGAGGCCCCGCACGTCGGAAATGTCGTTTCCATACGCGTGCACACATTGTGTCAAGTATCGTAAATTTCCTTAGTGAAAGATATATTGGTACGTAAATAAAATGTTTGAGATGTAGAATGATGGACGGTTGTTGGTCAAATGACGAATGTTTCACATTGGTAAATGAAGGAAGAAGTGTGCGTAGTGTAAAGATTGAAACGGGTCGAAAAAGGGTCGCGAGAGAAAGCCGCGCCACCTCGGAGCCGCGACGCTTCCTGTGCAAAGGATCGCCGACAAAAGTCCAAAAGTTTGGTTGATTATGGAGACGTTTTGGAGCATTGAAATGTCAGTTTTTCCTTCATAACTCAGTCATTATTTGACATCATTATTTGATGGATTGAATGGCCATTACATGGGTACTTGAAGAGGCCTTCTCACACTATTATATATTGAGACCTTTGGCTCAATTGGAGATGCACCACATTCAGATTTCTGAACTTCTTTTTCTCTAAGCATTCTCTTATACACTCAAAGTTCTTCTTTTAGTAAACACTTGAGTTTCCTTTGCTCATTTGTTAGTTGTTGTTTTATCTTGGGAGACAGTTGCTCATTACCATAAAAAGATTTATACGAGCAATATTATCTTAAGGACATAGTGAATATCACTCGACTCAGCAAATCTTGTATTTGTAATCTTTGTAATAGTTATTTATTTTCCGTTCCTAGCAATTGTTGTACTCACATAATTTACCCGCACTTCATCTATTTTTATATTTATGATAAGTGTAACCAGTAAAATTTAGATGAATATAAAGAAATCACTCATAATATTTTCCGTCCTATTTCAGATTATGGACTTTCAAGAAAATGAATGTTAGGTCGACTAATCTCAAAAGAAAACCCCTTGTAAATAAACTTATCTAAATTATACAATCTATTAATAATAGGATAATAGCTACTAATAAATTGTTCGGTAAGTAGCATTTATTCTTTCGTCCTGTTTTCATTCACACGTCTTTGTATGTATTTACATATACGATCTTATAGGAGTAATTACTAATTTCTAGTGGTAGATAGTAGCAGTACTACAACAAAGACATGTCATGTGGGACAAAAGGAAAATCAAGTCACGTGGCAGTTCATTTGTATAGACTTGCAAAGAGATAAACCTACCATTTAATCAATTTTAATCTGTCAATCTCTCTGAAATTTATAGCGAATTTAATTCATCAAGTTGTTGGACTAATAGTTTGAAAATGACTTTTTGTAGGTACTAGCTTTTAGTGTAGTTACATCAATACTCCCTCCCCGACGCCTATTAAAAAATTAATAAATATAATATAAAGTTTATCTTAATTTATATGATATATTTTTTCTTTTAGTCTGTCCAAAAAAGTTAATGTATTTAGTAATAATTTAACTCTAATTTTTTTATTTTATTCTTAATAAAATGATTTTTAGTCATAATCATTTTTTTAATTTTAAATCACAAAGATTCAAAAAATTCTATTTCTTTCTTAAATTTAATGTTTAGTCAAACATCCTCTTATAAATTAAGATGGAAGGAGTATATATTTTTTTATAATTGAATCAATAGAGAGTACTTATTTATTATTGTAAGCTCGCTTAGCCTAGTAGACACATTATTTACTTATAATCTGTTGTCGTTTGATTTATGATGTTATATTTATTTTGTTTATCTTATTTACTTGCATTATTTATTATTTCTTTTCTCTTTCAGAATTGACTATCATGACTTAATCACTTTATTTGTGTTTTGTCTTCAATCGAGTGGTATGTTATTGTTGCATGAAAGAAAACACATGATAATTTTTGTATAGAATTTCTAATGTGACACTGAGTACTAAATTAGCCTTAGAAAAGTTTTTTTTTCTTTATTGCTAAAATTCAGTTTCATGAATGAAGACTCCAAGAACCAGCCAATAAGAGATTCTTTTTCAACCTCTTCTCTTCCTTTACTTTCTCTGTCTCTCTCTTTCGTTACGGCTGTTTGTATTTCTGCTGTGTTGTGCTACTCCTTTTGTTTTTTGCTCTGTTTTGACACCTATAAATGCCCCCTTTACTTCATTGGTATACCTTCTTATTCATTCTATTGAGACACTTAGGAACAATAAGGGTTTTAATCTTTACTGTGTAAACAAAAGAAAAATGTATGCAGAGACAGAGTTAATGTTCCCTTACTTTCAGATATTCCCTTCTGAAGTTCAACAACTTGAAGATTTCTGTTGCTCTCAGGAACCAAATGCATCAATGGTAGTTAGCCTTAGCCTATTCTAGTAAAAAAAAAAATGTTGTTGTTGTGGGGATTTAAGCTTTATTCCTTTAATTTATTTCTATTTGAATATTTTGTTAAATGAAGGATAAAGAACCAATTTTTGTTTCCCACTTTCCAATTTCTTCCTCAGTAATTAGAGAAATGAAGGACAAAAAACAGTTTTTTTTGGTGTTATTTCTACCCTTTTTTTGCTTGATTGTGTTAACTAAATAGGATTAGTCGAGTGTAAGTCTGCTTCTCTCAAACATTTGCTGTGTCTACTAAGATTATGAATGAAAAGTTGATTGTTGCTTAGAAATAAAATTGTACTGTGATGTGTTATGCTTAGTGTATAGAGAGTTTAAATAGCTAGTATGTGAGTTCATGACATGTGATAGATCTGTATATTGAACAAAATAGAAAGAAGCCAGAATATCAAAATCATGAGTTCCGTGTTCATTATTCTATCTACCTTCATAAAAATAAATAAAAACATAAGTGGCCACGACTTACTTCCCATGTATTGCCCTTTTCTGATTCTTCATTTCCTTTTTTGGCGGCCAAGTTGTCGTTTAAGGCCTCACTTTTCACCGCACTTGTAGAGTTGAAAGATTGAAAAAGGATGGAAAAGAAGGCAAAAAAAGAGAAAAGCAAAAGTTAAGTTTCACCTTTCTTGTTAAGAGGATAAGGAGTTATAAGAGTTTGGGCAGTTTGTAAATGTCTTTCAGAGCATAAGGGTTAAAGATTAGTATAACTTTCAGAAGGTAGTAAGAGAACTTAATTGGTCTGAGTAAACCACTTAGTTCTTTTTACATGGAAACATCAAATTTTATGGTTGATTCCGTCCAATCTTATCTTGCTTGAAATGTACCAATGACAAGGGATGATTCTCTTGTCATTAGTTGTTGGTTTGTTCTTTTTCAGGTTTTGTTTAACTTAATGGGCATTATCGAGTTTCCACTCTGTATGAATGTGCTCTATCTCTCCGCCTTTTTCTATCTAAGGGGTGTGTGCAGGCTGAATTTCTTGGAAAGTTGTTTGGTTCTTCTACTCCACCTTTGATTAACTTTATATGCATAAGAGAGAATGAGCAAGGGCTACCATTATCTATCGTATCTGTTCGTTACAAGAATCCTTGTGTCTTTTACTTGTACGGAAAAAAAAGTATTTATTATCAGAAATACCTGATGGTGAGCTTTGAGAAAATCACCCTGGTACCCTACAATTGATGAGTTATAAAAGTTCATGTGTTTTATATTCGTGCTTCGGCCATGACACAAATGACAAACCTTTGATTTTTTATTAGTGATGGTGTGTACTTTATTTATACATGTCAGGTTTTGTGTGATCTTGACAGTCTGAATGCATTTGAGTAGATGATTTTGTTTCTATTCTACTTCTTTATTGCTCAGTGTATTTAAATCAAACTCCTCGGCACGAAGCATCCACATATGACATTTGAATGCTGTGATGAGTTGAACTTTGTTGTGCTAAATATATATGTGTACCCCAGATTTTAATATGATGATTTTGAAGCATTTTCTTTCTCATGTTCTTTAGCTTCGATTTTGGATTCTTATGTGGGTAATGTCAACAGGGATCCACCATATCAGAATATGACCTTGGAGGAGAAGGGGATCTATTTAAAGCTCCACAACCAATTATTGAAGAACCATTGATGAGCCTTGATCCGACTGCTGCTATTTTTATGATTTCTTGTTCAGAAGATGCCATCTCCCCGCAAGGACTCAAAGTTTCGGATCTAGAAACTTCGTTTGAGAATGAACAATTTCTCAGTGAAGTTTTCTATGAATGCAAGAAAGATCTATTTGAAAAAGATGCAATTGATATATCGCTCTCTGAAGTCTTGGACATGAAAATTCCTATTGTAAAGGCCGATGAAAACTTGGTTTCTGAGGGATCCTTCCAGAAAAGTATTAGTTCAGGGTGTCTAAGCTCCATGGAGTGGATACATGGGGCTCCAATGAGGCCAAATTTTATAAATTTTGGTGGAATGGACTTTGGAGCTGTTTATGGTATGCGAAGAGCATTCAGTGAAGGAGACATAAAGGTCGTCTTTACTTACTCTAATGTTTTGTTTCCATTGTTACTTGTTTGTGTACCACCTTTATTCCTTTTTATCTGTTTTGGTAAATCTGAATTACTACTCTTTGTTCTTTAAACAATGAAAGCCTCTTTTCTTTCTTGCTTGGTTGGCTTGATATCAATGTTTTCTTGTTAATATCTAAAAGCAATCAAAGATAAACAGTCAATTTTGTCCATCAAGATAATATAGACTTTATGATCAAGAGTCAGTAATTGAATTTTGAGAGTAACAACAAGATAGTTGGAAGATCCATGTTTTAGTAAATGTAAAATTGCCTAAGGTTATACAAAAGGTATTGAATTCAATGAGATTTTCGGTAATCCTTTAACTAAGTGAACTGGTTATTCATAGGCCTCTTAAGTCAAACTAGTGGACTGCATCGTTTATTGATGCTCCTTCCTAGTTATCATTCATTTTAATGAGAGGTGAGAGCCATAGCTGTCAATAAGTTGCACGGTTGATTGAGTCAGTGTTGTCTGTATGATGAAGTACCAGCTGAGAGATGTATAGATGTTTTTGGCTTATTCAACAGAATGGGACTAGGTCACTGATACTGAGTTTTTACTGCAGACTCTGGGTAATGGCAACATAAATCTGATCCATTCTCCACGGGGTCAACCACAGATTGTAGCAAATTCCACTTCCGAAACTCTTCGCAAGGAACAACTCTCCAGATACCGGAATAAGAAGAATAAAAGGAATTTTGGCAGAAAAATCAAGGTATCATCAACCATTTCTTTTCTGTTTAATTTTAATAATTAGCCTGGTGCTGCAGTTCCAAACTCTCAAAAGTGTGACATTGACTTGAATCGGACCAACAACTGTTCACGAAACATTCCGTGAGAAGAGGGACTCAACAACTTATATATATATGTAAAAATAAATCATTTTAGCCCTATTTACATAGTATAATATTTCAAAGGGGACCTCCTTCCCACGTAGTGTGCATGTAGTGAAAACATTTTGTTGTAGAGCAAAAAAGGCGAAATGACTGATGCATATATCATGTGTTTTTGCAGTATGCTTGCAGGAAGGCATTGGCTGATAGTCAACCAAGGATCCGTGGAAGGTTTGCTAAGACCGAAGAAATTGACGCAGCGAAGAAGCATTAACTGTTTAACTGTCTATGAGTTGGAAGATTATAGTAAGGTAGTAATGGTGAGTATTCACCTGTTATATTAGGTGCTGATATACATAGCAAATGGGAAGCTAGCTTTAGATAGGATCTACTCAAATAAGCTGGGGATCCATCCAACATCTTTGCAAGTTTGTTAAATCTTTGCGTAGCTGCAATAATCTTTGTAGATTAGACCAAACCAACTAGTGTTGTATATAGTGTTTGTTAAATAAAACTCCGTAACTTGTTATTAATGTTGGATATCCCCTATCTCCGCGATTTCTATAACTTGTTATTAATGTTGGATAACCTATCTCCACGATCTCTATAACTTGTTATTAATGCTGCTAAGCATTTTCCATTTTTTATCACTTTAGCCCTTGGGATTGAGTGGCGGCTCACTGATAGAGATGCTACTCCATCCTGCTCCTCTGAGTCTCGCCTACCCCGCTTAACGACATCACGATTTAATTTCAAACTAGTTGGGATCTGTTTTATGAATCATCACTATTTATTTTTTCAATTTGGATGCAGTTCATTTTCATATTCAACATATAGGTAATTTTAATACTAAGAATTTCTGAAATTTGAAAAGGTAAAAGTTCGTTGCTCACCTGTGATTTACAAGAATGATCTTGGAAATGGGTGGTTTCAAAACTTTTACCCCGTTTGGCCATGGAAAACATTTTGACCTTGGGCTCGTTTGGTACGCCGCACTGCACTGTATATTTTTATATTGGATTGTAATGTATTAATATATAATGGACGGTATTAGAGTATTAATATATAATGGACGGTATTAGAGTATTAATATATAATGGACTGTATCTTTTTTTTTTTTGTACAGTCTAGGGGAGACCCATCTACAAATGGCAGTTAGAGTGTACTATTTTTAGAAATAGTACAGTCCAATCATGCTGAAAACGCCCACCAAATGTTGTATTATTTTTTTGTTCAGTGCAGTTCAGCGTAATACAGCGTACCAAACGTGCAGGTTTGTCCATGGTAAAGCAGGGGTCAAAAGTAAAGACTACCAATTCATTGAGAATACCTGAGCTAAACTGTACTGGTTTGTTTGGAGAAGGACTCAGCGATAAAGCCCATGGGCTAGCAGTTTTTTCCTGTTATGATCTTAGATTGGGTTTGGACAACTTTGCAATACTTACAGCTAAAACATGAGCAGTTCCTATGTGGAAACTGACACGTACTATTCCTAGATAGAATTGACATGTTTTTAACCAAATATTTATTTAGCAAAATAGAGCCTAAAAGAATTGGCATTCGATAACCATATATGTATCCGGTCTAAAGGAATACGTCCCCTTTTTTTTTTTTTTTGTTGAAGGCGAACCCGCACCACGCTTCTTCGAGTGCGCAGGTAAACCCCGGATCGACGCAATAGCCGCAAACCACGCCGCCCGCTTAAACCACACTTGGCAAGCCAGTGTGTGCTCCCCAAGAGGCGGCGCCGCGTTACCACGGGTTTCGAACTTGTGACCAAGCTCTCCCACACCACCCAATGAGGATACCCTCTGCCTTCAAGACCAACTGGTCTAGGGCTTCGGATAGGAATACGTCCCCTTGATTTTATTGATGAATGATTTATAATATATATAAGGTTACAAGAATATTTAATTTGATACAAATTAGGTAACTAATTAACCTAATTATAAAATGATTATAATTCTACCTAAAATAGAAGATATGCAATCAATACAATTAATGAAAGAATATTGAAAATATTCTATTACACCCCCGCAGTTGAAGCGGGAGGTTCTCAAACACTGAGACTGACTCAAAAATCATCAAATAGTATGTGCGGGTGTCCTTTGGTGAAGATGTCGGCAATCTAATATCTGGAAGGAACATGAAGGACACGAACTTGGCCACGAGCCACTTTTTCGCGAACGAAATGAATGTACATCACAATGTGTTTAGTGCGCTAATGTTGGACGAGATTGCCAGAAAGATATATAGCACTAATATTATCACAATAGACCAGTGTGGCCTTTTGAATCAGGCAGTGAAGCTCAAGTAGAAGGTTACGAATCCAACAAGACTTAGAGACGACGTTGACAACACCTCTGTATTTTGCTTCTGCACTGGATCGGGATAGTGTAGGATGCCTTTTGGAAAAGACCAAGATAATAGGTTATCTCTGAGGAAAACGCACAACCGGCGTGGGCGTCGGTGTCGTGACATTCACCCTACCATCATCAGAATAAGCAGTGAGACCAGTGAGCGAATACATGTATAGATGTAATCCGAAGTGAAGTGTATCTTAGACGAATCATAAAATACGTGTGAGGGCAAGCATGTGTGCTTTCATCGGACTGTGCATATGCAATCAGATTTGTTGCACGACATAAGATATGTATGTTCTGGTGAATGTGAAGTACTGCAGGGCCCCAGCCAGACTACGATAGTGAGTCGGGTCTGAATATGAAGGGCCGAAATTAGCGTTGAGCTTGGAATTGGTGTTTATATGCGTGTGGGATGGTTTGCAAGATTTCATGCATGCACGGTCAAATATCTCTTCGGCGTACTTCTTCTGACAGAGAAATAGGCCGCCAGAATATCGAGTGACAGAGATGCCCAAGAAATAACTCAAGGAGCTCAAATCTTTCATAGCAAACTTAGAGGAAATGAGAGACATAATGGACCAGCGGAGAGCATCAGATGGTGTGGTGATGATGATGTCATCAACATATAATAATAGGTAGGCCATGTTTGTACCCTTGTTGTAGATGAACAGGGAATGATTGGATCTGCTGTGTGAAAAAACCGATAGAGGAAACATAATTAATGAACCGCTGGTACCATGCTCTAGGAGCCTATTTCAGTCCATAGTGATTTTCGCAACAGACAAACATAATTCGGATGAATAGGATCCCTGAAACCCATATGATGATGCATATATATATTTCATGAAGATCCTCATGTAAGAAGACATTCTAGACATCAAGCTGATGAATGGGCCAAGAATTGGATATGGCAAAGCTGAGGACGGTCTGGATGGTTGCGGGCTTTACGATCGGGCTGAACATTTCATCACATTACACTCCCACTTGTTGAGACCTGCCATCACCTATAAGACTAGTCTTGTACCTCTAAAAAACATAAGATTTCTTGTATGTCTAAAAATCCACATAGAATGAATAATGTTAGCATCAGGTGGACGGGGTACTAGGTCACATGTCTTATTATGAATAAGATAATTATATTCGTCAATCATTAAGGATTTCCAATTAGGGTCGGATAAAGGCATCCTTTGGGTTACGAAGGACATGGGAAGGGAAAAGTGAAATGGAAAGGTTAAACAGTCGTTTAAGTTTATGAATTTTGTACATGGCACGGGTTTCTATGGTTCGAGAATGTGTCTCGGAACGCGGGATGAGAGGGGGTTTGTTGCGGGACTGCCAGGAAGAGGAGGAAGGGAAGGGGTGATGGTATTGGCTGACCGAACCTCGATTTACCGAGAGGTGGCAGCAGAATCACCCTAAGGCAGATTGTTTCGGGACACCGTCGGCAAAATCGGGTGGGCAGTTAGTCACGTACTGGCCGAGGTAGTGACAGGTGCCGGGGTCTAGGACGACGGACTATGTAAATAGTGAATTAGAAGAGGGTTTAGGCCATCATCTAGGAAGTCGTAGGAATGTCGAGGTGGTGAGTGTAGAGAGGAAAATAGAAATTGAGACTCATCAAATAGGACATGACGTGAAATAATAATTTTACGGCTCGACAAGTCATAACACGAGTAACCATGATAATTGACAAGGTAACCCAGAAACATACACGGGAAAGATCGGGTTGGAGTTTGTAAGTGGTCGGATGGAGAGGGTAACAAAGTCATCCAAAAATACACAAGTGTTGGTGTGAGGGGTTCCTACGAAACAATACTTGGGTGGGCGACTGTTGAGCTAGAAACTTGTTTGGAATTATTTTTAGGAGATATGTTGTCATGGAGAGTGCGTAATGCCGGAATTTAGAGGGAATTGAGGTGTAAGCAAGTAGGGCACGAATGAGGTTGTTTATGGTTTGACTTTACCATTTTGGGAGGATGTGTGAGGACAAGTAAAATGAAAGGTAAGATCGTATTTGGAGCAAAACTGTTTGAATTGGTTATTATCGAATTCCCTGCCATTGTCACATTGAAAACATTTAATGCTCTTTTCAAAGTGTGTTTTTACGTAAGCACTAAATGAAGAAAAATGGAGTAGACCTGAGATTTATTTCTAATTGGAAAAGTCCATAGAAAGTTGGAATAATTGTCCAAAAACAACACATAATATCGATGACCAACCGTACTCAAAATAGGGGATGGTCATAAATCACTATGTATGATATCGAAATGCATTAAAGTACAATTTGAGGATGCATAAAATGATAATTTGACATGTTTTCCAAAAATGCAAGATTCACATATAGGAGTCATAGAAATACTATTGTAATAAATAAAATTATTTTTTCTAAGGGAGCGTAAAATAGAGTCTCCCGGATGTCGTAATCTAGAATGTCATAAGGAAGACGAAAGAGCAGCAAATGTCGAGGGAACTGAGGCTGGATTGTTGACGATGTTTGAAATAGGGTAGAGATCTCCGGTGCTGTCTCATTTCATTATTCGTCTCCCTATCGTAAAATCATTTACAGTAAAACCAAAAGGATCAAAGTAAAGGGAAACGTCACACATATATTAGATTCTTAATGAGTTTAAAGGCATGTAGGACATTTTTTAAGATTAGTGGTGGATGTGGTGGAGTAAACAAGAATTTCTTCAATAATGGCTTGTTCGAAAGTCGTAAAGAAGGCACCGGATAAGCAACTAACATAAACTACTAACGTACAACGCATCCCGTGGATAGAGAGGAATAACCATAACCACAGATAAGAATGCTTTTTCCACTACCAATAATAATATTCCGATTTAAATTACTCAAATTGAAATAAGACTAGAGAGTACCTTGTGATGCCGTCATGTGAGATGTGGCGCTTGTGTCCATATACCAATTTTCGTCTGGAGTGTTGAGTGACATTGTGCTCATAGTTGCCTCAATGTCAGTCGGTGCATAAGTAGATGAGGGCAGGATGTGTTGTGTAGGCCTGTTGTGGACGTGTGCCAAGTATGTCAGGTTGGGCCAGTCGGTTCTGAGGTGGAGTCCACAAGAATGTCGTATACGAGAAAGAATGGGGGCCCATGCGGTCCATGGCGGGTAGGCAGTCCACGGCAGAGGTTGCTGCCACTTCCCATTGTTACCAGAATTTCTTTCACTGCGACCCTTGCCGGACTGCTTGCTCCAGCGATTGTTACGGGAGGAAGCGGACTGTTGCGGGTTCTCTGGCTGACGATTCTGGTTGCCGGATCGGGAGGCCCTCCGTTGACGATGGTGGTGAAGGCGGCGTCGGAAATGTTGTCCTGAGTGGTGCTGCACTTGATTTTCCAGGTTTTCTCAAGGATGAGCTTTGAACGAGCCTCATAAAATGAAGGTAATGGCGTGCATTGCTGAAGTATGGTGGAAACACCGTCATATGATTCGTTCAAACCTACAATAAGTTGCATGAACAATCGTTGATTAGTGACTGGTGCGCCAACGTTAGAGAGTTGGCCGGCAAGCATCTTGAGTTCTTGGCAAAAGGAAAGCATGTTTGGTAAATTATCCCGATGAACGTCCTTGAACAAATTTTCAATTTAGAACGCTCGTTGAGTTTTGTTGTCGTGGAAAATATTGTTCAAATGTTCCCACATTTGGCGGGCAATGGCAGCTGTCTCAATGATGGTGTGCAGCAGATCATTAGAGATTGTGCCGTATATCCACTAGAGGAAGGCTGCGTCCAAATGAGACCAAAAAGCATCATCAGAAGTCGAAGCCAATGGTACGTCCGTGGACTTCGGCGTGGGAGGGATGATGTGGTCGATAACTTTGTCAACATGACAATAGATCTTAAAAAGCTCCGCCCACGAGGAGTATTGACCCTTTAACATCTCAAGAACCACATGGATGAAGTTTTTAATGTTGTTTACGACAATTGTCGGATGAAATTTGATTTTGTCAGACATAGAACATGAAATTTATGAGGAAGGGGGAGAGAGAATGACCGTAAAAATTAGGGTTCCGTCGTGGGGAAAAGAAAGGGGGCGGCCGAGAGAGGTCGGTTGCTAGGGTTCCGACGTGGGCTAGGTGCCGACATGGAAAAAAGTGGCGGTCGAGAATGTGTATCGGCGGTAGGGCAGTTCATTTCGGATCGGTAAAATTTTAATCTGAATCTTATCCGAAAATTTCTGATAAACGATTTTTGGGATCGGATATCCGAAATTTTCATATTTTAAATCATATTTTAATTTATCTTAAAATATTTTAAATTCTATTTTAATTTATTCAAAATATCGTGTGTCAGCAACTTTACTAACATTTTATTTAAATCCTATTTTAATTTATCTTAAAATCCATACAAAGATTGGAGTAACAAAGAAAGATAATTATAGTCAGTATAATGCTATGGTTAATCGTCCACCCGCATCAAGAATTTTTACCAAGTTATACGATATGAAAAGAATTTATGCATTATCTTAAAATATCATTATTTACATTAAGGGTGGCCAACGGGGCGGGGTGGGGCGGGGCTAGCGGGGTCGGGGTCCGACTGGATTGGGGTAGGGCGGGGTCGGGACCGGCGGGGTCTGTCGTCGTTTCGTCCTGATCCCGAGGTGTCGGGGTGGGTCGTTTTTTTTGCCTTTAAATTAAAAAAATAATACACACACACAACAAGATAGTTTAATAAAAATATCTCAATGTTGTTTTTGTGCCTCTTATATTATTTAATAGAAGTATGATTTTATTTTTGATAATACAATTTCAAAATTGCAACTTCGTGATATTGAAATTGCAAATAAATGACATTATAAAATTACAATTAAAAGAATTACATTTTAAGAAACACGTTTTCTAGTTTCTTTATAATTTCTTGTGGTTCTTCGGTTGTAATCGGTATTTGTTGGTCAAATTGGTCGACGTCGCTTCCACCTACGTCAGATAAGATTTCATTGTAGTTGTAGTCTTCTTCTTCGTTGATCTCCGGTTGACCGCACATTTTTCGCTTCGCTCGTATCCAATCTCTGAATAATACTGCAATCTCCAAGATGTCTCCCGCTAATGAGTGTCTGTGTTACACCTCGTAAATTTAAGACAAGGATTAAGAACGTCATTAAGGATTAAGATTCAATTTTTGAATTTAAATATATTTTACGTGCTAATACGGATTAATTATTGGTAATGACGAATACGACGTCGGAAATTTCTTTAATAATAATGGTTTATATATACATATATATTCCGTCATGGATTAGTGACATATAGAAGATATGATGATAAGAATTTAAGGCAACGGGTGTTTGAGATTAATAGGAGTAGGATTAAGATTTATTACTTGGGGATTGTCTTGACTAAAGAAGACTATTAAGGGCCAAAGTGTAATTTTTATAAACTATTTTCAGATTTGGATTTAATACTCAAACCCTTTTTCATTTCAATTCTATTTTCATTCTTAAACACCCAAATCTTCATCTTTTCTCTCAATTCCAATCCGAAAATCTCACTATCCATAGCCAAGAATTTAAGTCACATTGCAATCTTCTTACTAGATTAATCCATCACAATTAGAAGCCAAATCTTGACCCAAAACAGTGGCCAAATCGGGCCACTGCCAACAGCCCCTAGGTATCGGTTTTTGTTCAATTTTTGGACAACTTTGTGGATGAAAATTGTGTAGGAATGATGTAGTAACACCATAGATGGTTGCATGTTGAATTGAAGTTAAAAAAAATGAAAAATTGGGCAAGAAAAGGACCAAAACAATGGCATTTTTCGCTGGGACAGTGAGCAGATTTTCGGGACTGCTGGACAGATTTTTAGTCCAGTTTGGAAGGGAATATCTCCTAGAATATTAGGAGTTTTTGGGTGTTTCAAAATCCTAAAATGAATTTCGTCGAGTCTAGTTTCCAACTCAACAAACCGCTCGTCGATAGGACACTGGAGTAGAGAGTTATCGACGTTACAAGTTCAGCTGACGAAGCAGTGGCTAAAAATCTGGACAGTCACGTTTTTGGGGACTGTTTTGGACGAATTCGAGGTATAAAATTCTTCTTTTATAGTTTAATGACATTGCATGTTGTTGTAGTTGAAGATAAGAATTGGTGTTAAGATGGAATTGGAAATATGAAATGCATGTGATTGTATTAAGGATATATACACCGATTTAGAACTTATTTTTGGCGTACGTTGGAATTGAGTAATTGTGTTGGTATGTTATTACTAATTGCATGTGAAAATTTAGATGAAACCTTGATGTTTAAAGTTAAAGTTATTAATTGAAGTTGTTGGGAGACACGTTACGCGCGCAGATACAGATTCCATCGAGTCCCTCCATAGAGGGCCGAGACATGTTATACAGTTTTATATACAGACATGAGCATGATGATTTATGATTCAGTATACATGATATGATTTTCAGACATGATTCTCAGTTTTATGAAATTTGATGACTCTCTGTTTTACTTGGTACAGTTGTTATTCGATTTTGATATTTTATGTTTTACATACTCGACATTATTGCATCGACCCCTTTCCTCGAGCTGCGTTCATGCCCGCAGTTCAGTGTTGAGATAGTGACCCTCCGCCTAGGATTTACGTACAACAGTTGGAGAGCTCCTTTGTTCCGGAGCCAGCTATTCTGGTACAGACCTTTAACTTTCAAACTTATGCATATTTTGGGCACGACGGGGTCCTGTCCCGTCATATGTCAGTATTACACTCTTAGAGGTCTGTAGACAGTTGTGGGTTGGACGTTTGTACCTTGTTTTGGGTTTTGATGTTATTATCTCGTGGCAGCCTTGCCGGCTTGCTTATTTTGATTATGCATTTGTGCACGTGATGTTGGTTGGTGGCAGCCTAGTCGGCTAGCCTATTATGACTGTTGTTTTGTTGTTGTTTTGTCGGCTAGCCCATTTTAGGGAAATGTTGTAAAAGCAGCGTTGTGCTGCCGAAATTTCTATAGATCTCTGTATTAGATGGATTAAGAGTGACAGGTCAGTAATGACGTCCAATTAGGACGTTAGTCGCGGCCCGTCGGGTTGGGTCGTGACAGAAGTGGTATCAGAGCAGTTAGTCATCTAATGTCTGCACCGTGTCTAGTGAGTCTTGTGTATGGGTATGTTGTGCACCATACTTATACGCAGGAGGCTGCCGGACATTTAGGATTGGTTTCTACTCTTTCATCTCATAGATCGTGCAATAGAGCTATGTCATTAGGATAACCCCCCCCTCTTCCTAATAATTATTGTGGTTGCAGTTATGTTCCAAAAGACAGCGACAGTGGCTCGGAAGGGGAAAATCAGAGTAAATCGGACTTGACTTGGTGCGTCAAGCCATAAGGGAAGTGAAAGAGTTTGAGTAGAAGTATGATGACCAGGTTTGGAGATACTAGGTCAACGTCAGGTAAGGTAACTATTCAGAATATTTTACGTACCAAATAAGAGAATAAGTTAACAATTCATCACTTAAGGGATGGTATCATCAGGGATTGGAACCAGGAGCAGTGTCCGAGGTTACGTATGTATACTAGAATATGTTGGAATTATGGAAAGTACGACAAGTAAGAAATGAAGTTGTTTATAATTACGAATAGTGAAGAGATCCCTTCGGACCATGAATGAGGTGTTGACTTGTGAAATAAATTGCGAGCCTCTATCTTAGGAATTGGTACTCTGTTATGCTACGTTATCTGCTCTATAGTTACAGAGATTGAACTTTTCCTTCCAAAGATAGAAAATGAAGCTTACCTATTTTTTTCTCCTTCATACCTCTAATTAAATTTTGAGCGCTAATTGTTAGAATCTGATCGCTTTATGGTATACCATGTTGTTTGACTATGTGAAGGTAGGAAGCGCAAAGAATATTGTTCTCATATAAGAATGAGAAGGGGCTATTACTTCTGGAATAATAAGATTGATATATAAGGATGAAAGCATTTTTCTTACTTTGGACCGAATGTTGGGAAGTATTGGACATAGGGATTAATTGAGTTTCTTTCGCAAATGACTTAGAACTTGGGAATGATGAGCATCCTATTAGTGTATAGTTGTGTCAAGCATTTTAAATATTGTAACCTCTGGAGTTCATATTTTCGGTTAAGAAGTTATTTGAAGGATTGGTAACCGAAGTATATATTTGTGCACAGTTTCAATGCATTGGTTCACGCAGAATGCTAAGATGATGTTATTTGATCTCTTGGAAGCCTCATCTCGACGAGGTAGATATTAAAAGTTATACAGAATAGTTGGAACACTGCGGGGTGACACATTGGGGTATAAATAAAAATTCTCATATGACCTTGGTGAATGCGTTTAATGATGTGACTCTTAAAAAGGAACTGTGGATAGATATTGGAAGGTTACATGGCCAGATGCAAGGACCATGGGCAATAATGAGTGATTTCAACTGGGAATTAAAATGGAATAGAAGAGCGAAGTGTCATGTCACTAAGACTGAGATAAGAGATTTTAAGCAGTAGGTAGCGGATTATGGTGAAATGAGTGGCAAGCAGGGTGTATAGCAGCACTTACTAATTAAGAATGAGATGATAACCTACCTGCTTCTAACGTGCCTTTCATGAAACCAGGCCTATATGAACATTCTCTTGAGTTAATTAAGTGAGAAGTAGCATAAATACTTAGTATAAGTTCAGATACTTTAATAGGTGAAGGTTGAATCCGGAATTTCTACAGACCATAATAGAATGATGGAAAACAGATAAGAGAGGTACAAAGATATAGATGAATTCAACAAAGTGATCATAGAAACTCAGTGTGATGTAGCCAAAGAGACAAATGTTGACGCAGCCAAAGACACCACTGAGTTAGTAAGTCCAACGAGAGGATAAAACAAATGCCACTTGAGGAGACAAATGGTAATAATGCAAATAAGGAGGAACAAGAGATACTGGGGAAGAATATGGAAATAATTAGTATAAGGAAGACGACGATGGTAAGGTGGTAGAAGTAAAACAACTCATTAAGGACCCACAATTGATAGAAGAATCAAAAGTAACTCTTACTACTAAAGAACAGGTTGAAGGAGCTTTTGTAGCAGCAAAAGTTAATGAGGAGCGGAATGTCGACAAAAGTCAGGAGGTGTGCAATGGTAACAACTCTAATAATAGTAACGCAGTGATATTAAAGGAAGATGGGACAATGGTGTCCAATGTGGAGCAGAACAGGGCAGTGGAAGCGGATATGTCTATCCTAAATATATTGATCAACAGAGAAACTTAATCAGAGATAATATGAGAGATGATTAACATGACAAACTTAAGGACTCACTGGTGAAGAAGTTACATGAACTAGGTAGATATATTATGGTATATGCAAAGAGTGATGCATTGGGAAGGTTGTCTCTGGGATAGTTTATACTATATTGTCGACGATATGAGGGATCCTTGACTAGTTATTGGGGATTTCAATGTTGTTATAGATGGAAGAGAGACAATAGGCGGTCTTCATATATATCTGGTTGAAATTGAATTTAAAGGGAGTCTTTTTAAGTAATGGAATGAAAGAGCCGATAATGACTGTACTTTTAAGAGGTTCGATAGAATGTTGGCAAACATTTATTTTAGCTTGGTATGGACAAGTGGAAGTGGAACACGTAATAAGAACAAGTTTAGACCATGCCCCTTAGTTGTTAACTTAGGGTGGTCAATTTATGCGTGTGAGTAGACCATTTAGATTCCTTAAGTTTTGGACAGAATATGAAGCATTCTTTTAAGCACTAAATCAAAATTGAGACACTGTTGTTGATTGAGATGATTTCGTTTCTTTTATACCGAAACTGAAGAATGTCAAGATTGCCCTATTATTATGGAGTAAGAAAACTTTTGGAGATGTTTTTAAGAAACTAAGTTTCAGGGAGGATATTGTTAGATTTAAAGAGGAGTTGTTTGAAGAATTTCCAACAGAAGCAAATGGAATGATTTTACAAGGAGTTAAGGCAGACTTTGAAAGAGTATGAAGAAGCTTCTGGCCATTTGATCAATAAAAGGAGAGTTCTATTTATATGCATGCTAAGACTCCTAGTAACTTGATTCAGCAAGGAAAATGTATTGATGGTTTCACAAATGGAACATTTCCATTCATGTATTTAGGATGTCCAGTACTACATGTTAGAAAGAGGAAGATAGCTATGCTGAATTAATTAAGAAGATTAAAGACAAGTTACAGGCTTGGGAAGAAAAATTATTGTCACCATGAGGTAAAGCAGTGTTGATTATTAGTGTGTCACAAGTGTGCCTATACGCATACTGCCTGCTATAAGACTTGCAAAATGTGTGATCAAAGATATACATACAAATAGTTGTAATTTTCTTCTAGTGTATAGTAAGGATGATGTTAAGACTAAGCATTGGTTTACATGGTTAAAATTTACTTGCCTAAGGATGATAGTGGATTGGGATTCAGACCTCATTTTGGATATATTAAATGCATTGTGTAAAAAACTTGATGGAAATCTAAGACCACCAACTCTCTATGGGTTAACTTTCTAGGGAACATGTACTTTGAAGCATTACCCTCAATATGTGCAACGGGAAGGTGATTCTCAGGCCTTGGAAATGGGTGTTGAGGTGAATGATAACATTGAACAAGAAATATGGTGGGAAACAAAGAGTGGGACCGCTAACATTTGATTTGATAATCGTACAAAATTGGAAACATTACACTATATACTACTATCAGAGTTTCTTATTGATGAAAGGGTGGAAGATTTCAAAAGAACTGCTATGTGGGGATTGATGAGATTTGTCAAAGCTAGGACAATATCTACCAGATGACATTGTCTCACATGTCACTACATACTTGGTATATACCCTGTGGATAATCCTTGGTGGATAATGACAAGTTTTAGTAAATTTACTGTACCAAGTGTATGAGATTTGTTGAGATAAAGATCCTATCCTTCTGAGGTATATATGTAAATGTGGGTTAAAAGAATGACATTCAAGGTATATTTATTTCTATGGACGATGTGAAAATCTAAAATCCCAGTGGATAAAGTGTTGCATAATATTGGAGTTAATATAGTATCAAGATGTTGCTGATATAATGTCTTACATCAAGGAATGAGAGATCACTTGTTTCGTACAAGGGAGTTGTCAAATCTCTATGGAACTATGTTAACAATGTAGCGGGTATACACATGAATTATCGTCATGATTAAGTATGCAGTACAGATTTGGGGGAAACATTACATACCATTTACAAATTAAAGCAGGTGTACAAGGTAGTACCAGCTGGAATGTTGTGGCAAATTCGAAAATAGAGGAGTATAGCACCGCATGGAGACTCTTTAACTTTGTTCAAGGTATTACATAAGATTCAGTTGAATGTTCACAAGTAATTTGGTTCCTTGACTATTTTGAATTGGTGAATTGCATGTGTGTTATATTGTGGCCCTGTGAGGCATCTATTGGTTTGCTGGATACAGGTGGATCGACATAGTTATAAAGAAGACTGCCGAATTTGTTTTCTCGCATAAGACTTGTAATGAACATTCGAGGACGAATGTTTCTAAGGGGGGAAGAATGTTACACCTCGTAAGTTTAAGACAAGGATTAAGAACGTCATTAAGGATTAAGATTCAATTTTTGAATTTAAATATATTTTACGTGCTAATACGGATAAATTATTGGTAATGGCGAATACGACGCCGGAAATTTCTTTAATAATAATGGTTTATATATACATATATATTCCGTCATGGATTAGTGACATATAGAAGATATGATGATAAGAATTTAAGGCAACGGGTGTTTGAGATTAATAGGAGTAGGATTAAGATTTATTACTTGGGGATTGTCTTGACTAAAGAAGACTATTAAGGGCCAAAGTGTAATTTTTATAAACTATTTTCAGATTTGGATTTAATACCCAACCCTTTTTTCATTTCAATTCTATTTTCATTCTTAAACACCCAAATCTTCATCTTTTCTCTCAATTCCAATCCGAAAATCTCACTATTCATAGCCAAGAATTTAAGTCACATTGCAATCTTCTTACTAGATTAATCCATCACAATTAGAAGCCAAATCTTGACCCAAAACAGTGGCCAAATCGGGCCACTGCCAACAAATTTCTAGGTATCGGTTTTTGTCCAATTTTTGGACAAATTTGTGGATGAAAATTGTGTAGGAATGATGTAGTAACACCATAGATGGTTGCATGTTGAATTGGAGTTAAAAAAATGAAGAATTGGGCAAGAAAAGGACCAAAACAATGGCATTTTCACTGGGACAGTGAGCAGATTTTCGGGACTGCTGGACAGATTTTTAGTCAAGTTTGGAAGGGAATATATCCTAGAATATTAGGAGTTTTTGGGTGTTTGAAAAGCCTAAAATGAATTTCGTCGAGTTTAGTTTCCAACGCAACAAACCGCTCGTCGATAGGACACTGGAGTAGAGAGTTATCGATGTTACAAGTTCAGCTGACGAAGCAGTGGCTAAAAATCTGGACAGTCACGTTTTTGGGGACTGTTTTGGACGAATTCGAGGTATAAAATTCTTCTTTTATAGTTTAATGACATTGCATGTTGTTGTAGTTGAAGATATGAATTGGTGTTAAGATGGAATTGGAAATATGAAATGCATGTGATTGTATTAAGGATATATACACCGATTTAGAACTTATTTTTGGCGTACGTTGGAATTGAGTAATTGTGTTGGTATGTTATTACTAATTGCATGTGAAAATTTAGATGAAACCTTGATGTTTAAAGTTAAAGTTGTTAATTGAAATTGTTGGGAGATTAATTGGAAAGTAAGGAATTCTGGAAAAAGCTTTGGAATTGTAAAATGTTGATATGACCGGAAAGTTGATAGAAATTGTTGAAAATTTTGATAATGTATTACGAACTTAATTAGTGTGTGAATATAAGTTACTACATGCATATTTATTGAGACAATTATCTATACATGCCTCGAAAGGATTAAAGTATAGAAAAGTGTTAAATTCACATTTTTGAATTGGCGATGTCGTTACGAGATTGGATTGCCCCATGATAATTCTAACGTGACTAAATGATTGACTAACATGAGAGGTAAGTGTATAAATTCCCTTGGTTATTGAAGTTGATAAATTGAATGTTTAGATAATTTTGACTACATATGGATATGGTAGTGGTTATTAGTTTAATTTGGATCATTGGGTTGATTTAGATTGTTGGTTTGAATTGGATTGTTAGTTGGAGTTGAATTGTTGGTTGATTTGGATTATTGGTAAAATTGTGGATACGCACATAAACAAAGGAAGTGCTGCCCAAATTTTTATAGAAATAAGAAGCCGTTATCTGAATAAATTACGTTAGAGACCGTAGAATTGACAAACGTATTGTCATTATTATAGGTTGACATACTGGATGAGGCATATCTTAGCATTTAGTTGATTTGCTCGCTTAAAAGGTATGTGAGACTTTTCCTTCTTTCTTTTGGCATGATTTTTATGAAAGTATGGCGGACGTACTTAACTCCTACCAGTTCAGTTTTAAAAATGATTATTTACTAGTGATTATGATTTCAGTAACAGAGTTTATGGTAATAAGTTTATTGAGAGTCACATAATGATTTTAATTGCATACAGTTGTTCATGATATCTACTCGTGCTAAGTGTTACTATTTCACTCCACTGAGTCCCAGGCCAGATCATGTTCGTGCACAGCCATGCATCATTCATCGAGCCTCTCACTAGAGGGCCGAGACACGTTATATATATACAGATTACATCGAGTCCCTCCTTAGAGGGCCGAGACACGCACGCTGCAGATCAGATTCCATCGAGTCCTCCAGAGGCCGAGACATGTTATACGATTTTATATACGACGTGAGCATGATGATTTATGATTCAAGATACATGATATGATTTTCGCATACGATTCTCGCTTTATGAAATTTGATGACTCTGCTTTACTCGTACGATTGTTATTCAGCCAAGATTTTATGTTTTACATACTCAAGACATTATTTCAGATCGACCCCCTGGGCAGCGGCGTCATGCGCAGTTCAGTGTTGAATAGGTGACCCTCCAGTCTACAATTTCTGTACAACAGTTGGAGAGCTCCTTTTGTTCCGGAGCCAGCTATTTTGGTACAGACCTTTATCTTTCAGACTTATGCATATTTTGGGCAAGACGGGATCCTGTCCCGTCATATGTCAGTATTACACTCTTAGAGTGCATGAAGCGATTGTGGGTTGGACGTTTGTACCTTATTTTGGGTTTTGATGTTATTATCTCGTGGCAGCCTTGCCGTCTTGCTTATTTTGATTATGCCTTTGTGCACGTGCTGTTGGTTGGTGGCAGCCTAGTCGGCTAGCCTATTATGACTGTTATTTTGTTGTTGTTTTGGCAGCCTTGTCGGCTAGCCCATTTTAGGGAAATGTTGTAAAAGCAGCGTTGTGCTGCCGAAATTTCTATAGATCTCTGTATTAGATGGATTAAGAGTGGCGTATCGATGTGGCGTCGATTAGGACGTTAGTCGCGGCCCGTCGAGTTGGGTCGTGGCAGAAGTGGTATCAGAACAGTTAGTCCTCGGAATGTCTATAGACCGTGTCTAGTAGAGTCTTGTGTATGGGTATGTTGTGCTCCATACTTATACGCAGGAGGATATCAGACATTTAGGATTGGTTTCAACTCTTTCATCTCGTAGATCGTGTAATAGAGCAATGTCATTAGGATAACCCCCCCCTCTTCCTAATAATTATTGTGGTTGCAGTTATGTTCCGAAAGACAGCGACAGTGACTCGAAAGGGGAAAATCAGAGTAAATCGGACTTGACTTGGTGCGTCAAGCCATAAGGGAAGTGAAAGAGTTTGAGTAAAAGTATGATGACCAGGTTTGGAGATACTAGGTCAATGTCAGGTAAGGTAACTATTTAGAATATTTTACGTACCAAATAAGAGAATAAGTTAACAATTCATCACTTAAGGGATGGTATCATCAGGGATTGGAACCAGGAGCAGTGTCCGAGGTTACGTATGTATACTAGAATATGTTGGAATTATGGAAAGTACGACAAGTAAGAAATGAAGTTGTTTATAATTACGAATAGTGAAGAGATCTCTTTCAGACCATGAATGAGGTGTTGACTTGTGAAATAAATTGCAGTAGCCTCTATCTTACGAATTGGTACTCTGTTATGCTACGTTATCTGCTCTATAGTTACAAAGATTGAACTTTTCCTTCCAAAGATAGAAAATGAAGCTTACCTATTGTTTTCTCCTTCATACCTCTAATTAAATTTTGAGCATTAATTGTTAGAATCTGTGACTGTTTTATGGTATACCATGTTGTTTGACTATGTGAAGGTAGGGAACTGCAAAAGAATATTGTTCTCATATAAGAATGAGAAGGGGCTATTACTTCTGGAATAATAATATTGATATATAAGGATGAAAGCATTTTTCTTACTTTGGACCGAATGTTGGGAAGTATTGGACATAGGGATTAATTGAGTTTCTTTCGCAAATGACTTAGAACTTGGGAATGATGAGCATCCTATTAGTGTATAGTTGTGTCAAGCATTTTAAATATTGTAACCTCTGGAGTTCATATTTTCGGTTAAGAAGTTATTTGAAGGATTGGTAATCGAAGTATATATTTGTGCAGCTTTGATGCATTGGTTCACGCGGTAATGCTAAGATGATGTTATTTGATCTCTTGGAAGCCTCATCTCGACGAGGTAGATATTAAAAGCTATCTGAGAATAGTTGGAACAACTGCGGTGACACGTTGGGGTATAAATAAAAATTCTCATATGACCTTGGTGAATCGTTTAATGATGTGACTCTTAAAAGGCGTGGATAGATATTGGAAGGTTACATGGCGGATCACGAGGACCATGGGCAATAATGAGTGATTTCAACTGGGCATTAAAATGGAATAGAAGAGTGAAGTGTCATGTCACTAAGACTGAGATAAGAGATTTTAAGCAGTAGGTAGCGGATTATGGTGAAATGAGTGGCAAGCAGGGTGTATAGCAGCACTTACTAATTAAGAATGAGATGATAACCTACCTGCTTCTAACGTGCTTTTCATGAAACCAGGCCTATATGAACATTCTCTTGAGTTAATTAAGTGAGAAGTAGCATAAAGACTTAGTATAAGTTCAGATACTTTAATAGGTGAAGGTTGAATCCGGAATTTCTACAGACCATAATAGAATGATGGAAAACAGATAAGAGAGGTACAAAGATATAGATGAATTCAACAAAGTGATCATAGAAACTCAGTGTGATGTAGCCAAAGAGACAAATGTTGACGCAGCCAAAGACACCACTGAGTTAGTAAGTCCAACGAGAGGATAAAACAAATGCCACTTGAGGAGACAAGTGGTAATAATGCAAATAAGGAGGAACAAAAGATACTGGGGAAGAATATGGAAATAATTAGAATAAGGAAGACGACGATGGTAAGGTGGTAGAAGTAAAACAACTCATTAAGGACCCACAATTGATAGAAGAATCAAAAGTAACTCTTACTACTAAAGAACAGGTTGAAGGAGCTTTTGTAGCAGCAAAAGTTAATGAGGAGCGGAATGTCGACAAAAGTCAGGAGGTGTGTACCAATGGTAACAACTCTAATAATAGTAACGCAGTGATATTAAAGGAAGATGGGACAATGGTTTCCAATGTGGAGCAGAACATGGCAGTGGAAGCGGATATGTCTATCCTAAATATATTGATCAACATAGAAACTTAATCAGAGATAATATGAGGGATGATTAACATGACAAACTTAAGGACTCACTGGTGAAGAAGTTACATGAACTAGATAGATATACTATGGTATATGCAAAGAGTGATGCATTGGGAAGGTTGTCTCTGGGATAGTTTATATTATATTGTCGACGATATGAGGGATCCTTGACTAGTTAGTGGGGATTTCAATGTTGTTATAGATGGAAGAGAGACAATAGGCGGTCTTCATATATATCTGGTTGAAATTGAATTTAAAGGGAGTCTTTTTAAGTAATGGAATGAAAGAGCCGATAATGACTGTACTTTTAAGAGGTTCGATAGAATGTTGGCAAACATTTATTTTAGCTTGGTATGGACAAGTGGAAGTGGAACACGTAATAAGAATAAGTTTAGACCATGCCCCTTAGTTGTTAACTTAGGGTGGTCAATTTATGCGTGTGAGTAGACCATTTAGATTCCTTAAGTTTTGGACAGAATATGAAGCATTCTTTTAAGCACTAAATCAAAATTGAGACACTGTTGTTGATTGAGATGATTTCGTTTCTTTTATACCGAAACTGAAGAATGTCAAGACTGCCCTATTATTATGGAGTAAGAAAACTTTTGGAGATGTTTTTAAGAAACTAAGTTTCAGGGAGGATATTGTTAGATTTAAAGAGGAGTTGTTTGAAGAATTTCCAACAGAAGCAAATGGAATGATTTTACAAGGAGTTAAGGCAGACTTTGAAAGAGTATGAAGAAGCTTCTGGCCATTTGATCAATAAAAGGGGAGTTCTATTTATATGCATGCTAAGACTCCTGATGCGCGGTAAGATGCACACACTTTAAACGCAAGTGCACGTTATCGTGACAAGTAGTATAGTCTTGATAAGACCGAATATCGTCCTCAAGGATTAGGGTTCAATTACCAACTATCTATTTTTTTGGTATCTATTTGGTAAATTGATATTTGGATTTGTTGTTTATAACTAAGAATTGTAAAAGCTATTTTAACTATAAGGTTTTACTTCAGTTGTGATGAGAATAGGGCTTCCACGTTTCCTCACTATCCGCTTATGTTACTTATTAATGCAATAACTTATGGTCTTCTTCTTTTGGAGAAAGCAGGTTCACTAAATCGTTTTATACTCCCGTTAGGGTTATATAAACACTCAACCTCAGATTGCACCTTACCTACCTTTCTGATAAGGATAACTATAGGAGGATTAAGAACAAGAACCTAGTTAACCGTCACGCACAATGCGCAAAATTAGGGTTGTTAAGCCTCTCATTAACGCTACATAAATAATTGAGGTATTTTCATCCCCAATCCAAGAATGTCTACCCAACTTACAGCATATTCACAATCCCACTCCCCCCTTTCGGAGTCTGATTAGAAATCATATAGTGATAATTAGTTGTCAATTAACTACCAAGCATTCTATTCAATTATTGGATAGATCTCAACAAGAAGAATAACCATAAGCATGCATTAAATCGTAACATAAGTTTCTAGAGATTCAACATGGAAAGCCCTATAGAGGAGTTAGTTCCTAGCCATTGACATGACAAGAACTAATCCCATGTTCATCATACAAAAACTGAAATAAAGTAAAGAAAAGGAAAAGAATTTACTAAACTATGGTCTCCAATCTCCAAGCAAGAAGCCTTGTGGTGTGCAAGAAGGGGAACCCTTAAAAACTACCTAGGGTTATCCCTTTATAAGTGAAAACGCCTCAACTTTTCCTGCAGCTGACCCAAAATCCGTCTGAAACCCTTTTTTCAGCATCGCGCGCCTGCGAGCAGCGCCAGCCCATGTCTGTCGGGTGATTTGGCACCGCACGATTCTGTTGCGAGCGCCAGCTGTATCTGTAGCTTTCGAATGTTTAGCGCGCCTGCTTTTAGCCATGCGCTAAGTCTTCTGCATCCTCTCGATAGTGGCGCCGCTCGCTTCGATCGCAGGAGGCCATGGCTAGTGCAGGTTTCAGCCTCGTTCGCCACTTTCTCTGTTTTTAGCTCTGGGATCTCCTCTTTTAGCTCCTTTTCCGTCATTTGGCCATTTTAACCACTTTGACTCAAAAGAAAGGAAAACTATCCTAATACGACACTTATATGTGCAAAACGGGACAAAAGACTAACTAAAACTGACTCAAAAGGTGTATATAAAATACACCGATCAAATACCCCCAAACTTAACCTTTGCTCGCCCTCGAGCAAAGATAGAAAGAAAGAAATAAAAGACTCAAAGAACGAAAATAAAAGACTCACTGCCATTGATTACTTTTGCTGCATTAGTGTTAACTAAAAAAAACATAAAGGTTAGCAAAATAATATGCAGGAACATATAGCATGACATTTCAGCACATTAAGCTAGATATTTCGCAAACTCATAGTCATCATGCTTAATGGAAGTCAATATACTAAATCATGCATATAAATTCAAGAATTCCTATGGCATGCTTACTTGCTATTCTTCACTAATTCTGGATATGCATAAAAGAGATCTTCAGGACTTTAAGGGTTGCAATGTAGGCTTAGGTATAGGTAGGTAAAAATAGGCAATTTAGGCTCATTTTGTGTACCATAAGCTCTTCAGCTTTTCAGTATTTCCCTTTTTCTTTTTGTTCTTTCCTTCACTTCGATTCTATCTTTTCTCTCTTTTGTTTTGGGAGAGTGAAGTATATAATAATGACAAGCACCCCCAAACTTAGGCTTTTGCCTATTTCTTATTACTTTTGTATTGGGGTGCAACAGACTTATTCACTCTTTTTGTCTCTTTTTTAACACAATGTATTCCACTATTTCATATTTTCACTTATGGTACAATTTATGGGAATATAGGATGTCAAAGAAGAAGTTTCAAATTTAGGCTCAATGGGGCTGACTAGGGATATTTTTAAAGTACGGGATAGAAAAGAATGGTAAGAATTGGCTATCAAAGAAATGCCTGAGTCATCTCCCTAACATGCATATCCTAATTATTTCGCCTCAAATAGCAAGCAATCATAACACATAAGTATTTATCATTTAGCATGCATAATTCAAGCAAGAAACTCCAAATAGAGTTACGTGAGTTTTTGGCATATCTAACTTAGGTGTTTAGATAGTTGCTTCAATTCCGTTACATTATTCTACCTTCCTTCACTATGTGTTTCTAGCAACTACAGCATACATGATCTTTGACAGACAATTATGACTCAAAATGAAAAAAAAATTGGTGACTCAAAATAAACATAAAACAATCAAAAAGACTTAAATAAAACATAACATGACATAAATAAACATAAAACAATCAAAAAGACTTAAATAAAAGATAACATGACATAAATAAAACAAGACACAAATAAAACAAGACACAAATAAAACACCCCCAAACTTAAATCACACATTGTCTCCAATGTGTGTAGACTCAAAGACACTAAAAAAAATAAAACACTTACAGACTTTGGCTAAAATGGTGGTGGTGGCGGTGGATAATACTTTGAATTCCGTGAGGGGAGGAGAGCTCTTGGTGTTTGATTTGGCGATAGGGCCTTCATCGAGTGTCTTCCGTAATTCATATTTGCCGTTGTGTGCGCGGCACGCAAATGGCGCCCGGCTGAACTCTGTCTTTGGTTACGAACTTCTGCGCCGCCCTGCAGATGGAGCCGTGGCGCTCGGACTTGGCGTCTTACGATCTTTTAAGCGCGACCGCAAATGGCCGCCATGTGGCGAATTTCTGGGTATCCTTGGCTTCTCTTCAGTTTTTGCTTTCCACATCCTTGGCTTTCACCTGTCAACACAACACAAACACAATAACCCAAGACCGTGAGACTGTTCAAGACAAAATAAAATAAAATAAACTAAAGATAGGGATTGAAATAACATAATTGAAAACGTTGGGTTGCCTCCCAAGTAGCGTTGTCTTTAACGTCTTTTAGCCGGACGCAAGTTCCTTATTATTCTAAGGTATGAGAGGTTACCAAGTTCATGTATTCCATTTCATTGATCAGATAGGGTTTTAATCTCTGTCCGTTTACTTTGAAAGCAGCTCCCTCTCTCCCTTTTATTTCAATCGCTCCATATGGGAATACTCTTTACCACTGTATGGTCTGTCAACGTGATTTTAACTTGCCTGGAAACAATCTCAACCTTGAGTTGAATAAAAGCACTTGTTGTCCTTCTTGAAAGTCTTTTGGTATCAAATTTTTGTCGTGCCATGCTTTTGTTCGTTCCTTGTAGATCTTTGCATTCTCATAGGCATTGTTCCTGAATTCATCTAATTCGCTCAGCTGTAGTAGCCTCCTCTGTCCTGATGCCGTAGCGTCCATGTTTAACTTCTTCATTGCCCAGTACGCTCTGTGTTCCAACTCTACTGGCAAATGACATGCTTTACCAAAAACTAATTTATAAGGTGACATACCAATTGGTGTTTTGAATGCTATCCGGTATGCCCACAATGCGTCATCCAATTTGATAGACCAGTCTTTCCTTGAGCCGTTCACCGTCTTTTCCAATATGCTATGTACTTCTCTATTTGACACTTCCGTTTGCCCATTAGCTTGAGGGTGGTAGGCAGTTGTAGTGCGGTGGTAAACTCCATATCGGGAAAGCAATGAGTTTAGCTGCCTGTTGTAGAAATGACTTCCTTCGTCACTGATGATAGCTCTTGGAGTGCCGAACCTTGTGAAAATATTCTTTTGAAGGAATTTTTGAACAGTTTTACTGTCGTTTTCTTTTGTGGCCGCTGCTTCCACTCATTTGGACACATAGTCTACTGCCAGAAGGATATATTGATTTCCAAAGGATGGCGGGAATGGCCCCATGAAATCGACTCCCCACACATCAAAGAGTTCCACTTCCAATATCCCTTGCGAAGGCATTTCGTTTCGTCTTGAGATGTTCCCCGTTCTCTGACAATTATCACATCTCTTCACAAAGGTATGTGCATCCTTAAAAAGTGTTGGCCAATAGAATCCGCATTGCAGTACCTTTGCCGCTGTTCTTGATGCCCCAAAGTGTCCACCACATGATAGGGTGTGGCAATGGGTGAGAACACAGTACATCTCTTCCTCGGTATACATCGCTTTGATGACTTGGTAACACGATGTTTGTATAACATAGGTTCATCCCAATAGTAATGTTTTACTTCTGAATAAAACCTCTTCTCTTGTTGTCTTGACAAGTCTGGGGGTAGTACTTTAGCTACAAGAAAGTTAACAAAGTCAGCGTACCAAGGTAAATTAGAATTCATACTTACTCGAAACAGTTGTTCGTCTGGAAAGTGATCATTTATTTGCACATCCTTGGTGTTCTGGCTCTCTGTGTTTTCCAGTCTTGACAAGTGGTCTACAACTGAATTCTTTGTTCCTTTCTTATCACGAATCTCCACGTCAAATTCTTGTAGAAGTAGGACCCATCGAATGAGGCGAGGCTTTGCATCCTTCTTTGTCATCAAGTACTTTATAGCAGAGTGGTCAGTGTATACTATCACCTTATTCCCAATCAAGTACGGCCTGAATGTCTCAAATGCATATACTATTGCTAGCAGTTCCTTTTCGGTAGTTGCATAATTTAACTGTGCGTCATTTATAGTTTTACTAGCATAGTAAATGGATCTAAATACCTTGTCGATTCTTTGTCCAAGCACTGCTCCAACTGCATAATCGCTTGCATCGCACATTAGTTCAAATGGGAGCTCCCAGTTTGGTGCAATGACTATGGGTGCTGAAATAAGCTTCTCTTTGAGCGTTTGAAATGCGGATAAGCATTCTTTATTGAAGTCGAAGGCAACCCCCGTCATTAGCAATGTGGAAAGAGGCTTTGAGACCTTTGAAAAATCCTTGATGAATCTTCTATAGAAGCTGCATGTCGAGAAACTTCGACTCCTTTTGTTGATACTGGAGGTGGTAGATTTTCGATCACTAAAATCTTTGCTTTGTCCACCTCAATACCTTGGCTTGATATTTTGTGTCCCAAGACAATTCCTTCTGTTACCATGAAGTGACACTTCTCCCAGTTTAGCACAAGGTTAGATTCTTCGCACCGGCTTAACACTGCTTCTAGATGCCTTAAACACTCATCGAATGATGCTCCAAAGATCGAAAAGTCATCCATAAAGATCTCTATAGTCCTCTACCATATTTGAGAAAATTGCCATCATACACCTCTGAAAAGTTGCGGGTGCATTGCGAGTCGAATGGCATCCTTACGAATGCAAATGTACCAAAAGGGCAAGTAAATGTTGTCTTTTCACGATCTTACGGGGCTATTGCAATCTGGTGATACCACAGTATCCATCAAAAAGCGATAGTAGTTATGCCTGCAAGTCATCCAACATTTGATCTAGGAATGGCAACGGGAAGTGGTCTTTTCTAGTTGCTTTATTCAACTGCGATAGTCGTCACGCATTCTCCATCCGGTGATCGTTCTCGAGGAATGAGTTCGTTTCTTTCGTTTGTCACCACCGTTATTCCACCCTTTTTGGTACCACTTATGCTGGACTTACCCGTATCTTTGTCGGATATGGGGTAGATTACTCTGCGTCGAGCCATTTTAGGATTTCCTTTCTGACTACCTCCTTCATCTTTCGGTTTACTCGCCTTTGGGCATAGATGGATGGTCTGCTCTCCTCATCTAGACGGATCTTATGCATTACCGTTGATGGACTTATCCCTTTTATGTCTGCTAATGTCCATCCAATGGCCCGCTTGTGATTTTTTAGTACTCTTAGCAGTTTATCAATCTCTTCGGTGGATAGGTGGCATGAAATGATCAATGGTAAGGTTTTTTCTTCACCTAGGTATTGGTATTGTAGATGATTGGGTAGGGTTTTTAACTCTAACTCTGGAGCCTTCTCTGTGGATGGTAATGATCTTTCCTGCACATCCAAGCTCTTCATACTTCCTTGTATCCCATTTTTCATAAGCATTCATCCAATTTGCATACTCCATCAGATCTGGATCGTTTCTACTATCATCATCCCATGTGGTCAGTACTTCTTCAAGTGTATCATCATATCCGAACTCTTTGGTTGACACTGCTTCTTCGATAAGATCAATGGCTGAGCAGTTATCCTTGGCCTCTGGAAAAGTTGCTGCTCGAAAAACATTGAAAATCACCTCTTCTTCGTCTACTCGAAGCTTCAACTCCCCTTTGTGAACATCAATGAGCGCATGTCCTGTGGCTAAGAAGGGTCTGCCAAGTATGATGGGGATTCCATCGTTATCTTGTATGTCTAAGATAACGAAGTCGGCGGGAAAGATGAAGTTGTCCACCTTCACTAGTACATCTTCGATGACTCCTCTCGGGTGAACAATTGAGCGGTCAGCTAACTGCAAAGTGATGTTTGTAGGTTTGACTTCTCCCATTTCTAGTTTGCAGAAAACTAGATAAGGCATCAGATTTATGCCTGCTCCCAAGTCGCACAATGCTTTTTGACATTCAAACTTTCCAATGGTGCATGGGATGGTGAAGCTCCCAGGATCTTGTAACTTACGGCGATTGTCTCTGTAGGATGGCACTACATTCCTCAGTCAATATCAATGTTTCGTAGTCCTCTATCCTCCTCTTTTTGCTAAGCACATCCTTCATGAACTTGACGTAGCTCGGCATTTGCTCTAATGCTTCAGCAAACGGGATATTGAGTTGCAATTGTTTGAGGACCTCCACGAATCTAGAGAATTGTTTGTCAAGAGTACATGTTTTTAACTTCTGGGGATATGGTATTATCACCTGGGGTGCGATTACTCTGACGCAAAAGTCTCGCGATCCAGGTTATGGCGCGCGGCCAGTCTTGGGCGCCGCGGCGCTCACTCTCCTGCACTGTCTCGGATGCCAGAACCTTCTGCACTGTCTCCTGCATTGTCTCAGAATCTTCGGCGCCGCGGCCCTGCTCATCGGCGCCGCGGCGCTGCTGCTGCTGCGAACTCTCTATCTCCCCTGATTCGGCATCCTTCAGGTCAATTGCCTGACATTGTGTTTCCTCATTGCCTACCCCAGGTGCAGATTGCTCTTCATGTGTTTCGCTGTTGAATATGATCGCGAGCTCTGCTATTTGCGTTTCCAACTTCTTCATGGCCATTCTCGTTTCGTCTATGAACTGATTTTGGTACCTCGTGAGACTGAGTATAGTTTCTCGTAATTCCTCCCTCTCTTCCTCTATGGTTGGTTCTCTATCATATTGACAGTAAAAATCCATATCTAAAAGATTCCTGAGATAAATCAAAACCAACAAAGAATCACGGCACCTCGAACTTTTCGAAAATACTAAAAAAAACGTGAAAATTAAAAATAACAGTGAAAATTAAAAAAAACCAAATTAGAAATTAAAAATAGACAAATTTGATATTGAACTATGCCTAATCCCCGGCAACGGCGCCAAAAACTTGATGCGCGGTAAGATGCACACACTTTAAACGCAAGTGCACGTTATCGTGACAAGTAGTATAGTCTTGATAAGACCGAATATCGTCCTCAAGGATTAGGGTTCAATTACCAACTATCTATTTTTTGGTATCTATTTGGTAAATTGATATTTGGATTTGTTGTTTATAACTAAGAATTGTAAAAGCTATTTTAACTATAAGGTTTTACTTCAGTTGTGATGAGAATAGGGCTTCCACGTTTCCTCACTATCCGCTTATGTTACTTATTAATGCAATAACTTATGGTCTTCTTCTTTTGGAGAAAGCAGGTTCACTAAATCGTTTTATACTCCCGTTAGGGTTATATAAACACTCAACCCCAGTATTGCACCTTACCTACCTTTCGGTGATAAGGATAACTCTATAGGAGGATTAAGAACAAGAACCTAGTTAACCGTCACGCACAATGCGCAAAATTAGGGTTGTTAAGCCTCTCATTAACGCTACATAAATAATTGAGGTATTTTCATCCCCAATCCAAGAATGTCTACCCAACTTACAGCATATTCACAATCCCACTCCCCCCTTTCGGAGTCTGATTAGAAATCATATAGTGATAATTAGTTGTCAATTAACTACCAAGCATTCTATTCAATTATTGGATAGATCTCAACAAGAAGAAGAATAACCATAAGCATGCATTAAATCGTAACATAAGTTTCTAGAGATTCAACATGGAAAGCCCTATAGAGGAGTTAGTTCCTAGCCATTGACATGACAAGAACTAATCCCATGTTCATCATACAAAAACTGAAATAAAGTAAAGAAAAGGAAAAGAATTTACTAAACTATGGTCTCCAATCTCCAAGCAAGAAGCCTTGTGGTGTGCAAGAAGGGGAACCCTTAAAAACTACCTAGGGTTATCCCTTTATAGGCTGAAAACCGCCTCAACTTTTCCCTGCAGGCCTGACCCAAAATCCGTCTGGAAACCCTTATTTTTCCGCATCGGCGCGCCTGCGAGCAGCGCCGCGGCCGGAACTCATGTCTGTCGGGTGATTTGGCACCGCGGCCCTGATTTCTGGCATGCGAGCGCCACGCTGTAACTCGTAGCTTTTCGAATGTTTAGCGCGCCTGGCTAGCCGCGCGCTAAGTCTTCTGCATCCTCTCTGGATAGTGGCGCGCGGCCTAACTTCGATGCAGGAGGCCGCGTGCTGGTGCAGGTTTCGACCTCGTTCGCCACTTTCTCTGTTTTAGCTCAGGATCTCTCTTTTAGCTCTTTTCCGTCATTTGGCCATTTTAACCACTTTGACTCAAAGAAAGGAAAACTATCCTAATACGACACTTATATGTGCAAAAGCGGGACAAAAGACTAACTAAAAGCGACTCAAAGGTGTATATAAAATACACCGATCAAATACCCCAAACTTAACCTTTGCTCGCCTCGAGCAAAGATAGAAAAGAAAGAAATAAAAGACTCAAAGAAGCGAAAATAAAAGACTCACTGCCATTGATTACTTTTCTTTGCATTAGTGTTAACTAAAAAAACATAAAGGTTAGCAAAATAATATGCAGAACATATAGCATGACATTTCAGCACATTAAGCTAGATATTCCGCAAACTCATAGTCATCATGCTTAATGGAAGTCAATATACTAAATCATGCATATAAATTCAAGAATTCCTATGGCATGCTTACTTGCTATTCTTCACTAATTCTGGATATACATAGAAGAGAGCTTGAGGACTTTAAGGGTTGGAATGTAGGCTGAGGTATAGGTAGGTAAACATAGGCAATTTAGGCTCATTTGTGTACCATAAGCTCTTGACTTTTCAAGTATTTCCCTTTTTCTTTTGTTCTTTCCTTCACTTGATTCTATCTTTTCTCTCTTTTGTTTTGGGAGAGTGAAGTATATAATAATGACAAGCACCCCAAACTTAGGCTTTGCCTATTTCTTATTACTTTTGTATTGGGGTGCAAGACTTATTCACTCTTTTTGTCTCTTTTTTAACACAATGTATTCCACTATTTCATATTTTCACTTATGGTACAATTTATGGGAATATAGGATGTCAAAGAAGAAGTTTCAAATTTAGGCTCAATGGGGCTGACTAGGGATATTTTTAAAGTACGGGATAGAAAAGAATGGTAAGAATTGGCTATCAAAGAAATGCCTGAGTCATCTCCCTAACATGCATATCCTAATTATTTCGCCTCAAATAGCAAGCAATCATAACACATAAGTATTTATCATTTAGCATGCATAATTCAAGCAAGAAACTCCAAATAGACAGTTACGTGAGTTTTGGCATATCTAACTTAGGTGTTTAGATAGTTGCTTCAATTAGATACATTATTCTACCTTCCTTCACTATGTGTTTCTAGCAACTACAAAGATACATGATCTTTGTGACAATTATGACTCAAAATGAAAAAAAAATTGGTGACTCAAAATAAACATAAAACAATCAAAAAGACTTAAATAAAACATAACATGACATAAATAAACATAAAACAATCAAAAAGACTTAAATAAAAGATAACATGACATAAATAAAACAAGACACAAATAAAACAAGACACAAATAAAACACCCCCAAACTTAAATCACACATTGTCTCCAATGTGTGTAGACTCAAAGACACTAAAAAAAATAAAACACTTACAGACTTTGGCTAAAATGGTGGTGGTGGCGGTGGATAATACTTTGAATTCCGTGAGGGGAGGAGAGCTCTTGGTGTTTGATTTGGCGATAGGGCCTTCGGATCAGGGTGTCTTCCAGAATTCATATTTGCCGTTGTGGCGCCGCGGCCCTGCAAATGGGCGCGCGCGGCTGAAACTCTGTCTTGGTTACGAACTTCTGCGTGGCCTGCGAGATGGGGCCGTGGCGCTCGGACTTCTGGCGTCTTACGATCTTTTAGCGCGCGTCTGCAAATGGCGCGCGTACTGCATTACAGGTATCGCAGCCTCTTGATTTTGCTTTCCACATCCTTGGCTTTCACTGTCAACACAACACAAACCACAATAACCCAAGAGGCTGATTGAAGACAAAATAAAATAAAATAAACTAAAGATAGGGATTGAAATAACATAATTGAAAGCGTTGGGTTGCCTCCCAAGTAGCGTTGTCTTTAACGTCTTTTAAGCGGACGCAAGTTCCTTATTATTCTAAGGTATGAGAGGTTACCAAGTTCATGTATTCCATTTCATTGATCAGATAGGGTTTTAATCTCTGTCCTGTTTACCTTGAAAGCAGCTCCCTCTCTCCTTTTTATTTCAATCGCTCCATATGGGAATACTCTTTACCAGTGTATGGTCTGTCAACGTGATTTTAACTTGCACGAAACAATCTCAACCTTGAGTTGAATAAAAGCACTTGTTGTCCTTCTTGAAAGTCTTTTGGTATCAAATTCTTGTCGTGCCATGCTTTTGTTCGTTCGTAGATCTTTGCATTCTCATGGCATTGTTCTGAATTCATCTAATTCGCTCGGTAGTAGCCTCCTGCGTCACGATGCGTTGCTACCCGTGATGCGAGTCGCGGCGTTTGTACTTATGCGGATCCGGTCTACGGGATCCATGCGGGTGAAATAGTCCCGTGCGAGTGCGGCGATGGTACTCATGCGGGTCGCGGGATCCGTGCGGGTGAAATAGTCTCGTGCGGGTGAAATAGTCCCATGACGAGGCGGATGACCTCATGCGGGTCCACGGGACCTATGCGGGTGAAATAGTCCCGAGTAGGATTGCTTAATGATACTACAGGCGGTACCTGTTTTGATCATGAGCTTCCTATTTTTATGCAGATATATATACATTTGTTACTCTCATTGTTAGTAAGGCACGGTCTGAAAGTAAAGCGATTTTTAAATCTATGACTCGGCTTATATTTTTGACTTATGATATTATTACGGTATTTTCGGTTTCGCATATTTGGTACATGTTATCTTGACCTCGCCGAAGCTGCGTTCATCTGCGAGTTGAGGTTCATAGCTTGCTGATCCGCACTCTTAGGATCACTGTTCGGTTCTCGGGAGGCTCCATTTCTCCGGAGGCCTCGTCTTTCGGTACGGTTCCCTGAGGTTGTAGACTTTTGTACATTCAGAGGGTATGGCGGGGCCCTGTCCCGTCATAGTGTTTACACCTTCTTAGAGGCTTGTAGTTCTGTCATGAATTGGGATGTAAGGATGTAACTGTTCGTTTTATTATATTTAGAGGTAGCCACTTTGGGTTAGCCATGTTTATATTCTTAAATGGTTCTTGTTTGTGAGTTTATTTCCGCTGGTTTTCTCGATGTTGTATCACAAGGGTTCGGGGTAAGGCACGATCCACGGATCGAGTCGAAGTCGTGACAAAAGTGGTATCGAGCGATTAATCATCGGAGAAAGGGTCTGAGCCGTATCTAGTAGAGTCTTGATTATCGGTGTGTTGTGCACCACATCTATAATCGGGAGGCTACGGGATATTTAGGATTGGTTTCCATTCTTCTCACTCCGAGATCGTGCGATAGAGCGTGTGGTTAGTCGTCCTCCCTAACGAGTTATGTTGTTTGCATTGCGAGAAAGGTAGCGATGACCGGGAAGGATTATGTGGATTGTGTATCGGGTTGGTTGTAATTGTTGTATAGTTGGTATAATGACGTGCGACTATACGGTTATGTCTGAGGTCATATATGGGCTGCCTAGAATGATTTTAGATTACCGAGGAATTGGTAAGGGCTAATTAGGTCTGGGAAGGTATGAAGCGGTTTAATAAACTCTCATCAAGTTTACGTACTAAATTGAGATAATTAGGAGATGATGAGTTATGCGAGAAGGTAATAGACCTTAAGAAGTTTAATTAAGGGACTAATGGGAGACTATGGTTGTAACTTAAGCTCGTGGTATGCGTAAGAGGATAGTATGGATGAGATCAGGTGTGGGGTGAGTAATGGTTGTTATGATCAAGACGACACGACTATGGTATTATGAGAAGTTAGTGTACCCGTTTAAGGGGTGGGATCAGTTAATAGTAGTCACATTCGTGGCGAGTCACGAGTACAAGCTTAGTCTAATTAATCGGTTTCTGAGTTCGCAGGCGTATTCCACCGGAACCGGGTTGTGGCGTCGGAAATGGCCTTATATTGTTTAACTTAGTAACTCAAGATCGAAGGCGGCTTTATTATGGAAGTTATGTCGTAAGCTAGAATAAGTTTGGAAATGCGGAAGCGAGTACGGCCGTGAGAAGGAGCAACCAAGTGTGAAGAAATGGGCGAGAATCCATGAGAACCTTTATGAGGTAACTACACCCGTGAGTGTTGGGTGGTAGGAGTGGGTAGATAATAATTGTCGATAACGATCTGATCGTTGTACCACTAGCGGACCTAGCGAGTGTTATGACGTTGAGGACATTATGAGTACGGGCTAGTTGGCCTCTTGTTATGCCAGCGTGGACTGCAGAAGAGAGATTGATTCGGTACCAGTTTCCCGGTAAGCCGGTTATCGAGTGGAGAGGAAGGGAAGTGGTAGTAACCAGTGAATTATCCTTCCTTCTTTGGCATCTTTGTTTTTAATAAGTTTGTGTGATTTGTTCATTGAGTAAAGTTGACGCAGGAAGTAAGTAATACTTGAATTTGAAGAAATTTATGTTAAGTGCCCTTGGAGGTACTTGGAGTTGGTTTGGTGTGGCGGTCAGGGCCATGACCTTCCGGATAATTTCCAGGAAATGTGCAAGGCAAGAATAAAATAAATCTGACTGGCAGAAAGCTGAGGGCATCTTTGGTAGGTTTTGAAAATCTACACGATTTTAAGGCGGTGCGTAATGATTAGATATTTACAGGACCACGAGAGGACCTGGTGATTAGGGTTGTGACTCCAAGGAAAGTTTATTGAAGGGAGATAAGTTCTCTCCCCTACATAAAAGGATAGTTTTACGTATTATGGGGTTATGTGTACCCGTATGCGTTAGGCGAAGGATGGGAGGCTGGTAAGGTCCTCGGATATCGTCCGCGTAGTAAGTTCTGATTTTAGATAGCAGTGGGAAAGGTATTGTGTTGGGGAAATTAAGAACGGCGTTACGAAATGGTTGAGGAAGAGTCATAAGGATAAAAAAATGCGAGATAAATGCGTGTGTGAAGCTGTATGATCATGGATCAAGATAGAAATACTTTTGTTAATAATAAGCATAAGATAAGGATATGACCGGAATGATAAAAGAGAATACGACTATGGTTATGTAAGTTGCACGAGATACAATTACCGGACTAGTGTAAGACCATTAGTAAATAATGGGCGATAAGAACACCTCGAGGAAGGTGGTAGCATCAATGCGACAAAAAAAATAGTAAGAAAATACGGAGGGTAAGGGACCCGGGACAACTTGAAATAACTTATAAAGGAAAGGCGAGTAGACACTCGAGCGATAAGAAATCTTGACAAGTCATTGGATTATGTAATACCGTGAATTGAGGTTGAACAGGACTATAAGCTCTACAGTGGAAGAGAATAATAGGATCACTACTTGTGGGATCGAGAGTCTCCCTAAATTGTGATAGGCGGAAATATTAGCCATGCGTGCAAGCGAGAATCAAATCTAAGTATAGTAACCAAGTTTGGTTGCAGCGAGAGAAAGGAAAGCAGGAACCGTAATTTAGATTAAGGATGCTAGAATATTTCACAAATACAAGAAAGGCTTCCGATTATTGGAAGAGAAGTTGACCACGACTACGATTCTAACCCCCTCGAGAGACTAGAGGTTAGGGTATTATTGTAACACGTTGGGTGTTGGGCTAGGTTGTGTCTTGTAACACGATAAGGTTAGAGCTTATGTTTCGCGGTTAGGAAGCATGAAAGGAATTACGCTACTCACGATTTAGAGTCGGCGGCGATTAATCGTACCTTGAAGATTTGGAGGCAATTCCTTATATAGATTTCATGTGGATATTTATGCGGACCACAAGAGACTTGGTATATCTTGGTGAGGCGGTGAATTTGTAGCGAGACGGTGATTAGGGTTACTCGAGGATTGTGATATTGATATCATATACCACCCGGGGAAGGCGATGTAGTTGCAGATACCGCCAGTCGCGGTCGATGGGTAGTCCGTCGAAGTGCGGCCGGGGAAGAAGGGCATGGTCGTGAGTTACAACGCTAGCGAGCCTTGGGGTTCGTTTGGTTGATCGATAGTGATGGAGTTCGGGTTCGAGAGGTTGCGAGTCTTCCATCGTCGAGGAAGTGAAGAAGCGGCGATATGATGATCCGATTTTGATCTGATATCGAGATACCGCTTTTGAAAAGAAGAGTCTATTTGAGGTAGCGCGGATGGGGTGCTAAGATTTGAGGCGGTTGTGTGTTCCGATGTGACAGACTTCGTCGGATTACGAGGAGGCTCGCGGTGCGTTATTCTATTCACGGGTCGACTAAGATGTATCATGACCTCGAATCGTGTATTGGTGGGATGGCACGAAGAGGGCGTGGCGGGTTTTGTTGCCTGATGTCCTAATTGTCGAGTCGAGGTTGAGCACGAAGCGGTGAAATTACAAGCTATTGATATTCGATGTGGAAATAGGAGGTGATAAATATGGATTTTATTACGTGATTACCTCACTCGGAGGAAGCATGATTCCATTTGGGTGATTGTCGACGGTGTGAAATCAGCCCATTTTCTTCCGATCGGACGGCGTTCTCGGTGAGGACTATGCGGATTATATATTAGAGAGATTGTGAGGCGCGGAGTCGGTGTCGATTATATCGAGATAGAGGCCGGTTCTCGGCTAACTTCGAGGTCCTTCGAAGGGATTAGGGACACGAGTGAGTCTCGATTTGCATTTCACCTCGGTCGACGGGCGAGCGCACTATCCATACACGAGGATATCTTTGCGGGCTTGTGTTATTGATTTCAGGGGTAACTGGGAGGATCATTTACCTCTTGTGAAGTTTGCTTATAGCAACAGCTACCATTCTAGTATCCAGATGGCGCCTTATGAGGCCTTATATGGGAGGAAGTGTAGGTCGCCGATAGGTTGGTTTGAGGTGGGAGAAGTTCAGCTAGTCGGGCCAGACTTGGTACATCGAGCGATGGATAAGGTGAAGCTTATCCAGAGGCGGTTATTGGCGGCCAGTCGGCGAAGTCGTATGCGGTCGGCGTCGACACTGAGTTTGAGATAGATGATTGGGTCTTTACGAAGGTATCACTATGAAGGGTGTGATGAGATTTGGGAAGAAGAAACTTAGCCCGAGTACATTGGGCCTTATCAGTTATCCGTAGGATAGGCAAGGTTACTATGAGATGGATCTGTCGTCCGATCTGAAGCGATACATCCGATCTTTCACGTATCTATGTTGCGGAAATGTGTTAGAGATCCACTAGAGTGCACGGTCGGGATATCCGGTGTGGCGGGGTTATCATATGAGGAGAGTCTATGGTGATACTCGATCGTCGAGTTAGGAGATTTGGACGAAGGATGTGGCTTAGTCAGGTATTGTGGCGAAAGCGAGCGAGGAGGAGATGGCGTGGGAAGGCGAGGATGACATGATGGAGAAGTATCCTCACTTATTCCTATACCTCCGGGTAACCACTTTCTGTTTATTAGTTTTATTTGGCAATTGTGCTTGAGTAATGTTGTGGCTTGTGGGCGTCCTTATTTGCGGGAAGTATAAGTTAAGAGAGACTATGTCGAATTGTGTTTTGTGTAAGCCTAGAAGGAACATTCGGGACGAATGTTTCTAAGGGGGGGAGAATGTTATACCCCGTGGTTCAGGTCGTGCGTATGGGGTCGTACGAAAGGAGTTAGGACTGAAATCGAAAACTTGGTCGGGGGCCTCGAGCGCGGCTAGGAGCGGGGCCGCGCGGAAATCAAGGCGCGCGCTAAAGTTCAAGTCAGAGATTGCGGCGCCATGGCCTGCGCCGAATGTGGCCAGCGAAATCAGCGGAAAAACTTAGAAAAATCTGATCTTTTCTTTTAAAAAGGGCATGGGAGGGTGACAAGTGTCCCCCCCATCTGATTTTGCATGCATTATATTGACCAAGTCTTTAAGACTTGGTCATCTTTCATCTCTCTCTTAGACAAAGCTCCTCTTTCTCTCTTAATTATTTCAAGCTCCTCCTTCTCTCTAAAACTCCAAGAGATATTCTAGCCTTAGGAAAAATCTGAAAAGTAAAAGGCAAGAAGGAAGCTTGTGGCTAGCTTGTGAAGGTTATTGTGGTGGTGTTCTTGGAATAGAAGCTAGCAAGTTGTTGGATAAATTTGGCTAAAGCTCTAAGGTAATGATTCTTCCTTTATTATTAGTTTTTAGTGTTGCATGTTAAGAAGAAAGAACTTGTGGTAGTAAATAATGCTATTAGAGTCATTGCATGCAAGAGATGTGGTTTGGGTATGAAAGATTTAGCTAAAGAGATATTATGAGCATGTTGTAGCCTACAAACTACTTTAGAATTGTTAAGTGTATTATTATAACTTATGGGGCAGAATTTTACACACCCAAGATTAGGTGTGTAATCCCCTTTGTGTTGGTTTGGATGTTGGGCCTTAATGTGGCGTTTGAGTGTTGAAAAATCGGCCTTTGAAAAGGTGGCAAAGTGAATAGAAACAAAGGAAATGCTGCCCAATTTTCCTTAGGAATTGGTAACTTGAATTTGGAATTTCTACATTGAAATTAGGGGTTAATAAACGTATTATGGTCATTATAGGTTGACATATTACGTGCGGTATTTCGGACTTAGCAAGTGGATTAACCGAAGAGGTATGTGAAACTTTCCTATCTCTTGAGCATGAGTAGTTGTACCTATGTAGTACGGTAGACGTACAAGATTTGATATCTTGCACTTGTTTTAAAGTATATGATACTTGTTTCATTTTAAAAGGTATAAGTCCCTTGGATTTAGGGAAAATGTATTTGACAAAGGAATGACGCTAATATAATGACTTTATGGGAAGTTGGTTATATTAGTGTTTGAAAGGTTCACAAAGAAAGGTTTACTCTAATTAAAACAAGTACGGGTAAAGATTTGAAACTATGGAAGGTGAATTGATTTTTAGGCATTGGTTGCCTAAGGTTTTAAAGGAAATGAAGTCATTTGATTTAGAAGCCTATTATATTTCTAAAAGGAGATGTGACTTGTCTTGAAAAGAAATCGTAACTTGATACTATGGTGATTAGTATCTTGGAATTTTTGTATAAAAAGAGTTATTTCTTAAAAGGTTAGAAGTACATGGTACTTGGGTTAAATTCCCGGATTTTCTATTAAAAGACATGTTAGTGCCTTAGTTTTACTAAAATGAGGGGATATATTAATAATGTTAATAAGAAGTTAGGGGATTTCTTAACTTGCTTATGTTATGATATGATAGGCCGGTAGTGCTTATGTTACGTATGATAGGCCGGTAGTGTTTACGTTATGTATGATAGCCGGATGAGCTATGTTATATATATATTATTACGGGTAAACCCCGGGTTATTCTTGTTATTTCCTTTGGACATACCTTGTGCGATGGGTGGCCGGGTATGCTCGATAGGATGGTTTACTACTTATGCCATGGATTTGCTACCCGTGATGCGAGTGCGGCGTTTGTACTCATGCGGATCCGGTCTACGGGATCCATGCGGGTGAAATAGTCCCGTGCGATCTGGCGATGGTACTCATGCGGGTCCACGGGATCCATGCGGGTGAAATAGTCTCACGCGGGTGAAATAGTCCCACGACGAGGCGGATGACCTCATGCGGGTCCACGGGACCTATGCGGGTGAAATAGTCCCGAGTAGGATTGCTTAATGATACTACGGGCGAGGTACCTGTTTTGATCATGAGCTTCCTATTTTTATGCGATATATATATACATTTTACTCATTGTTAGTAAGGCTCGGTCAAAGTAAAGCGATTTTAAATCTATGACTACAGCTTATATTTTTGACTTATGATATTATTACGATATTTTCGGTTCGCATATTTGGTACATGTTGTCGACCTCGCCGAGGCTGCGTTAAATCTGCATGAGTTGAGGTTCATAGCTTGCTGATCCGCACTCTTAGGATCACTGTTCGGTTCTCGGGAGGCTCTATTTCTCCGGAGGCCTCGTCTTTCGGTACGATTCCCTGAGGTTGTAGACTTTTGTACATTCAGAGGGTATGGCGGGGCCCTGTCCCGTCATAGTGTTTACACCTTCTTAGAGGCTTGTAGTCCTGTCATGAATTGGGATGTAAGGATGTAACTGTTCGTTTTATTATATTTAGAGGTAGCCACTTTGGGTTAGCCTGTTTTATATTCTTATATGGTTCTTGTTTGTGAGTTTATTTCCGCTGGTTTTCTCTGATGTTGTATCACAAGGGTTCCCGGGGTAAGGCACCAGTCACGGATCCGAGGTCGGGTCGTGACAAAACCCTTATTTTTTCGCGTCGGCGCCGCGACCCTGCGACGGCGCGCCGGCCGGAACTCCTGTCTGCCGGGTGATTTGCGCGCGGCCAGTTCTGTTTGCTTATGCGGCGCCGTACTATGCTCAGTAGCACCGGATGTTTAGGCGCGCAGCCCTTAGCGCGCGTGCTGAGTCTTCTCTGCGGATAGTGGCGCGCGGCCTGCTTCGATCGCTGCGAGGCGCGCTGGTGCAGGTTTCAGCCTCGTTCGCCACTTTCTCTGTTTTTAGCTCTGGGATCTCCTCTTTTGCCCTCTTTTAGCTCTTTTTCTGTCATTTGGCCATTTTAACCACTTTGACTCAAAAGAAAGGAAAACTATCCTAATACGACACTTATATGTGCAAAACGGGACAAAAGACTAACTAAAACAGACTCAAAAGGTGTATATAAAATACACCGATCAACTCCTAGTAACTTGATTCAGCAAGGAAAATGTATTGATGGTTTCACAAATGGAACATTTTTACATCACGACCGAACCGGGCGTGGTAGTGCCATACCGGGCACCTAGTGATACAACATCGAGAGAAAATCGGCGGAAATAAAACATAAACATGTAACAAGAGATTTGATAAATAAGCAGGCTAACAAAACCGGTTATCTTACGTATATATACATAAAAACCCGACAGCTTATCCTTTTTACAAACTCGCCCACAGCACTACGGACCTCTAAGAAAGTGACAACAACTATGACGGACAGGCCCCGCCATACCACGAATGTCTGAGAACCTACGGACTCGGGTAACATGCAAAAGATAAGCCTCCAAGAAAGCGGGGCTTCCCAACACGCTACGTGATCCTATGGCGAGGATCCACAACCGATGTACCTCTACTGCGGCGTGACGCTGCCCGAAGGAGTCGATGCAACAGTACCAAGTATGTGAAATCGTAAAATCAGTAAATGAAATCATAATAGTCTATATAAAGCGGGAGACATGTATGATAACCAAACTACGATTCACAACATAAGCGATCATGTCAAGTCGGGGACTCACGCCTCAAGTCATCCCTCGTGCGTGGAACTCCTTCTCGCCTCTGGCGATCTAGGTACAAATCGTGTGGAATCGTGTCGGCCCATCCATGGGACTCGGTAAAGAATCATGTAGAATCGTGTCGACCCATCAGTGGGACTCGGTGAAGAATCGGATGAAATCGTGTCCGCCCATCTCATGGGACTCGGTGAAGAATCGGATGGAATCGTGTCGGCCCGTCCATGGGACTCGGTGAAGAATCGGATGAAATCGTGTCGGCCCGTCGTGGGACTCGGTGAAGAATCGATGAAATCGTGTCGGCCCATCTCGTGGGACTCGGTGAAGAATCGGATGGAATCGTGTTCGGCCCGTCCCGTGGGACTCGGTGAAGAATCGGATGAAATTCGTGTCGGCCCATCTCGTGGGACTCGGTGAAGAATCGAGATGGAATACGTGTTCGGCCCGTCCCGTGGGACTCGGTGAAGAATCGGATGAAATCGTGTCGGCCCGTCCCATGGGACTCACGCCTCAAGTCATCCACAATGCGTGGAACTCCTTCCCGCCGCGGCGATCAGGTACAAATCGTGTGGAATCGTGTCGGCCCATCCGTGGGACTCGGTAAAGAATCATGTAGAATCGTGTCGGCCCGTCCGTGGGACTCGGTGAAGAATCGGATGAAATCGTGTCGGCCCGTCGTGGGACTCGGTGAAGAATCGGATGGAATCGTGTCGGCCCGTCCGTGGGACTCGGTGAAGAATCGGATAAAATCGTGTCGGCCATCTCATGGGACTCGGTGAAGAATCAGATGGAATACGTGTCCCGGCCCATCCTATGAGACTCGGTGAAGAATCAGATGAAATACGTGTCCCGGCCCATCTCATGGGACTCGGTAACATAGAAATACAACACTTGCACAACAAAGGCTATCACCACAAGCATAGGCAAGTTACACACAACTCAAGGTTATTTTATGCCAAAGTCGTGTTCGACCCCAGTATTACGTACGTTAAATTCTTTTTAAAAGATCCATTTCTTTTATAAAGGTCACCCGATACCCGTAGTATTAAAATAGAGTGACTCACATTTTTAGGTAAACCAAAACACTTTCCTTTTCAACATCAAGTAACAACATTCTTTTCCATAAGTTCAAGTTTGCCTAATTTCAAGTACTTAAGTCTCTTATTTTAGAAAGGTTTCGTAGTTCATAGTCTTAATCACTTAAGAATATAATTCTCTTTTAAACAATTTGAGAAACATATGCCTTATATGTGAGTAGGTTACTCTTGTTCAAAATCAATCTTATTAAAGCAGCCAAGATCTAGGAAATGTAATATCATTTTGTCTCATCTTAGCTTCTATGCAGATGGAGGTTTCTACTGGTTTTAATAATACTTAATTAGTCAAAACATTTCCCTTTATTAACGCTGCAGTGGTTTGTCGATACTCATTCTGATTTCCGAAATCAGTAAAACATTATTCCTTTTAAAAACCAAGTACTCATTACTCACGAATGAGGTTTCACACAAAATTCATATTAATTCATTTAAGTCAAGTCTCTTCTCTTTTAAAATCAAGTCTCTTAACTTCAAAAATTAATAAACCATTCTTTTTATCTCTCTTAAGTCGTTATAACTAACTTCCCATAAAGCTAGTATAACTCTTAAGCTTTTAAAACCAAGCATTACTCTTCTTTCAAACAGGTTTCTTAATTCTTTGGAAAACTTCAAGATTCTTATTATTCAGGCTTAAGTCAAAAGACATTGCCGTACAACTACGTTCAGTTAACACACGTACGTCTACCGTACTATATATATATATATTCTTTAAAATATCATGCTCAAGAGGATAGGAAGAATCACACACCTCGCGACGATTATCGACTATTAGCAAAACGCTTCACGGCTATAACCCGGCTAGCCTTGTCCACCTTTTAAGTAGCACATGCTACTCGCAGAACATTCAACCTATAAAGGTTATACCAGTCTATCAAAGTCTAGACTACTCTGTAGAATATTCTAAGCGATGGGTTCTCTATTCTACGGAAAATCGGGCGACTTCCCTGCCGTTAAGTTACACAAGTCTCATGTAAATACGATCTATGTAAATGATTCAATCTTCTTCTTTAATATTCTTCTGATGTGATCTCAGTTTAATTCTCTTCTGTAATATCCTTCTATGAATCTTATATTCATTTCTATACTACTACAATATGTAATTCCCAATTACAATATAAAGACAAGAGTATTTACCTCGATAAGCCCAAAATTATCCAAGTTTAAAGTCGATCCTGAGCAAGGTTTAGCTCCTACTCTGTGCGCTCCAACCCACTCCAAACAACCCTTAGAAGTTCTAACCAACTTCTACGTAAATACTTCAACCAACTATGAAGATTTCCTTAGGGTTTCGTTTAGTGGCTAAAGGAAAGTATAGTAGTATTTTCTGGGTTTTTCGTATAGAGGGTACTTGGAAATACTACAAAGGTTTTGGGCTAGAGTATTTTGGAATTACAACAATACTTGGAGAAGTATTTCTCAACCAAGGGGGGGTAGTATTTCGACTAGAACAACTAGAGGGGGGGTATTTCTCGGCCAAGGGCCTCTCACAGGGAGGGGACTTGGGCGAAACTACACTAAGGAGGAGAGAGGATTTTTAGACTTGGAAATGTCTAAGTGTGGATGAAGAAGTTCATCGACTAAGGGGTATTTATAGGCCAACCAATGGCCAAGATTAAGACAAGTGGTAGGCAAGTGTAAGGTCAAGATTTGGACAAGTGTGTGTGGGTCCCACCTTATCAATCTACCACACAAATATCCTACCTAATCCTTGACCAAGGAAAAGGCAAGAAAAACGCCCCAAGTTTCGTCCATATGAGGGTGACAAGTGTCACCTCTCGTTGATCAAAAATATTTTCTCTCGGAAAAATCCAAAAATAATAAATGATATAGCCGGAATTTTCCCTTCGCAAAGTTTGTAAAACGTTTCGTCGGAAAACGATTCTTTTCGTGTGTTGTGCACAAAATTTTCGGTCCTTGCCTAACTTAAGGCTTAAACTTTTATACGTACGCCCTCACGTACATACTCAGGAAATACGGGGTATAACATTCTCCTCGCCGAAACATTCGTCGAATGTTCCTTCTAAGTCTCAAAACATACATGCGCGAGATAGTCTTCACTACTATGCTTAGAAAAACAATCATGCCACACCGCCATAAAATAACACACGCAAATACTTAATTCAAGTCGAGGAATCACCTCTAACATCACAAAAACTCCCAAGGGCTAAAAGATACTCGCACGCGTTCACTTTACAAAAGAATGATCACATCTATGTCCTTAACACATGCTCGCTTCTTCCCTTACTGTCGCATCTTCTCGCACACTCGAATTCTTCCTAATAACCTTACCACATTTCGTTATTGCTTGATTTCAAAATCTCATCACGCCCTTCCGGTGATACCTTGAAGACCACCGTCAACCTGAACTCCAGTGTCGACGCCATCATCCGCACGACTTCTGTTGTCTCGAGCCGCTAAAACCTCCTCTGGATAAGCCTCACCTTATCCACATTCTGCGGGATCAAGTAGGGACCAACTATCTGAACTTTGCCAACATCGAACAAATCGACCGGCAATCAATACTTCCGCTCATACAAGGCTTCTTAAGGTGACATCCGAATACCGAAATGGTAGCTAGTATAATACTCACTCAACAAGAGGCAAATAATCCTCACAGCTACCCCTGAAATCAAAACGCCGGCCCGTAACCTATCCTCAAACTCCTTTAAGGCCATTCCCGGCCTTCACGATCTGATTCTAGTCGAACACATCCGCGAACTCGTACGATGGTCATCTAAACTTGGGCCTAGTGCCCTCGTGACCCTACCAACTGGCGGGACCACCTCGAACTGACCCCACCACAAAACAGGCCGCGGGTTGACCCGTGAATGGTCCTCAACCCGACCCGCTATCGTGCCAAACACTTGTTCCCCCGATCCGGATCAATCTCACAATCATGTCACGAAAACCTAGTGGTCTTCTTAGCTCGACTACCCTCTCATTTTATACCACTAAGGGACTATCACGCAAATATATCCCACGTATACAATGCACCCCGACAAAGGTCAACATAAACATAAATCTTTTACTCAAGATGGCCTCGCATCTAAGGTCTCTACGTATAAAACTCTAAGGCTCACAATTTCTAGGTACTCAACCTTACCCTTTACTAACCAGGCCTTTAAATCACAATTTAACATAATGCTTAGCACATCATCATAACATCAACGCATACTAGTCTTTAGAGGGGTAAGAATATACCTGTATCAACTGCTTCATTTTCCCTTCGTCGCTCTAACCATAATCACGCCTGCAGTGCATAGCTATAAGGTGATGAACTCGCCACCGACGTAGGCTGAGTCATTCTGCTGCATCCTTCCTATTAGACGATTTCCGTCACATGGCCTCGACGGCCGCAGAAAAACAAGCACCGGTAAAAAGACGAAATTCCCGGGATGGCGTCGCCACATCGCGCACACAGAGAAACATGAATCCGGGCTAGAACCCATGTATACCGAAACCGAAGCCACGAGCTCGACTCAGCCCCGAATACCCGAACGCCCCAAGATCGCGGAGGACCACTCTGCATCGGCGGAGGTACATAACTAGTCAGCCGGGCGGTCCGCCTCGAAAGTTACTAAAGGACCGCTTTGCTCGCCTCTTCGCCGATCCCGGCCATTCCGTCGACCTCTCCGTGCCTCGCATCCAAGTGCATGAGCTTGCGTGCGGGCAATGTCCATGCCCTGAAGAGCTACACCCGTACAAGCCTCTGCCAAGTAATCATCTAGCCCGGTGACGTAGCGATGTACTCTGTCCTCCATATCAGCTACTATAGCGGGGACATACCGAGCTAATGAGTCGAACTCCATATTGTACTCTCTAACCGTCCGCCCGTCCTGCCTCAACGTCAAAAATTGCTACCGAGCCCTCTCATCTCGCGGGCAAGAAATGTGCAAGAAAAGCCTTGAGAACTCGTCCCATACGGCCGGAAGTGCATGCTCTCCCGGACAGCCTCACGAATCAAACTAGTCGATCGCAGATCACGCGGTGATGCGAACCCAATACCACCGACTCGCCTCGAGGCTCGATCACTCATGATCCAGAGTCGCTTTGATAAACTCGAGGTCATCTCGCCTCTCGATCCATAGAACATCGGCGCTACAACTCGTAAATTCGTAGTCTCAAATCGCTCGCCGGGTGAACTACGGTGCTACTGGATCGAATCGGCCTGATCCAAATTTATCTCATATCTCGCCACGACCGCCGCGATGGGCCATATCCTCGCATGCCCATCTCATCTGCTTCCAGCCGTGGACCGAGGCTCAGTATCAGAGTCTCGGCAGCCACCGCTGCGCCTAAACTCACGCTTGGCCTTGTGGCGTTGCAAAACTCGCTCAAGCACTATCTCGTAACGATCGGGCCTCTACCTCGTAACCTCTCGTGCTTTACTCGCAGCCTCCTCGCCGCCTTGCCCTTCTCGCCCGGGTTGCCTTACGCGAGGCATAATCGTAAAGGAAAGGAATACGTCGGAGGGTCCAACTTATCACACGGCCTAAGGCACGATCTCGTAATGAGAAGAATGGAAACCAATCCTAAATGTCCTATAGCCTCGATTATAGATGGTGCACAACACACCGATAATCAAGACTTACTAGACACGGTCTGTAGACACTTTCCGAGGATTAATCGCTTCGATACCACTTTGTCGCGACGAACCTGCCCGTGGATCGTGTCTTACCGGGCACCTTAGTGATACAACATCGAGAAAATCAGGAAATAAAACATAAACATGTAACAAGAGATTTGATAAATAAACAAAGCTAACAAAAATTGCCTCAGATATATACATAAAAACCCAACGATTATCCTTTTACAAACTCGCCACAACAGCATTTCATGCACTCTAAGAAAGTGACAACAACTATGACGGACAGATACGCCATACCACGAATGTACAAGAACTCTGCACTGTGGTAACATACCAAAAGATAAGCCTCCAAGAAACGGCTTCGCAACACGAATCGTGATCTCATGGCGAGATCCACAACCGATGTACCTACCTGCGGATGAACGCTGCCCGAAGGAGGTCAAGATAACAGTACCAAGTATGTGAAATCAGAAATATCAGTAAATGAAATCATAATAGTCTATATAAAGCGAGAGACATGTATGATAACCAAACTACGATTCACAACATAAAAGCGATCATGTCAAGTCGTGACTCACGCCTCAAGTCATCCTCACGCCTGGAACTCTTCCTCACTACCGGCAGCCTAGGTACAAATCGTGTGGAATACGTGTCCCGCCATCCCACGGGATTCGGTAAAGAATCATGTAGAATCGTGTCCCACCCATCCTAGGACTCGGTGAAGAATCGATGAATACGTGTCCCGCCATCTCACGGACTCGGTGAAGAATCGGATGGAATCGTGTCCCGGCCCATCCCATGGGACTCGGTGAAGAATCAGATGAAATACGTGTCCCGGCCCATCTCATGGGACTCGGTGAAGAATCAGATGAAATACGTGTCCCGGCCCATCTCATGGGACTCGGTGAAGAATCAGATGGAATACGTGTTCCGGCCCATCCCATGGGACTCGGTGAAGAATCAGATGAAATACGTGTCCCGGCCCATCTCATGGGACTCGGTGAAGAATCATATGGAATACGTGTCCCTGCCCATCCCATGGGACTCGGTGAAGAATCAGATGAAATACGTGTCCCGGCCCATCTCATGGGACTCGGTAGCATAGAAATACAACACTTGCACAACAAAGGCTATCACCACAAGCATAGCCAAGTTACACACAACTCAAGGTTATTTTATGCCAAAGTCCAGGTTCTGACCCCAAAGTATTACGTACGTTAAATTCTTTTTAAAAGATCCATTTCTTTTATAAAGGTCACCCGATACCCGTAGTATTAAAATAGAGTGACTCACATTTTTAGGTAAACCAAAACACTTTCCTTTTCAACATCAAGTAACAACATTCTTTTCCATAAGTTCAAGTTTGCCTAATTTCAAGTACTTAAGTCTCTTATTTTAGAAAGGTTTCGTAGTTCATCGTCTTAATCACTTAAGAATATAATTCTCTTTTAAACAATTTGAGAAACATATGTCTTATATGTGAGTAGGTTACTCTTGTTCAAAATCAATCTTATTAAAGCAGTCATGATCTAGGAAATGTAATATCATTTTGTCTCATCTTAGCTTCTATGCAGATGGAGGTTTCTACTGGTTTTAATAATACTTAATTAGTCAAAACATTTCCCTTTATTAACGATGCAGTGGTTTGTCGATACTCATTCTGATTTCCGAAATCAGTAAAACATTATTCCTTTTAAAAACCAAGTACTCATTACTCACGAATGAGGTTTCACACAAAATTCATATTAATTCATTTAAGTCAAGTCTCTTCTCTTTTAAAATCAAGTCTCTTAACTTCAAAAATTAATAAACCATTCTTTTTATCTCTCTTAAGTCGTTATACCTAACTTCCCATAAAGCTAGTATAACTCTTAACCTTTTAAAACCAAGCATTACTCTTCTTTCAAACAGGTTTCTTAATTCTTTGGAAAACTTCAAGATTCTTATTATTCAGGCTTAAGTCAAAAGACATTGCCGTACAACTACGTTCAGTTAACACACGTCGCTCACCGTACTATATATATATATATTCTTTAAAATATCATGCTCAAGAGGATAGGAAGAATCACACACTCGCGACGATTATCGACTATTAGCAAAACGCCCACGCTATAACCCTACTAGCCTTGTCCACCTTTTAAGTAGCACGCTACTCGCAGAACATTCAACCTATAAAGGTTATACCAGTCTATCAAAGTCTAGACTACTCAGTAGAATATTCTAAGCGATGGTTCTCTATTCTACGGAAAATCGGGCAGCACTTCCCTACCCGTTAAGTTACACAAGTCTACTGTAAATACAGTCCTATGTAAGTACAGTTCAATCTTCTTCTTTAATATTCTTCTGATGTGATCTCAGTTTAATTCTCTTCTGTAATATCCTTCTATGAATCTTATATTCATTTTTATACTACTACAATATGTAATTCCCAATTACAATATAAAGACAAGAGTATTTACCTCGATAAGCCCAAAATTATCCAAGTTTAAAGTCGATCCTGAGCAAGGTTTAGCTCCTACTCCGTGCGCTCCAACCCGCTCCAAACAACCCTTAGAAGTTCTAACCAACTTCTACGTAAATACTTCAACCAACTATGAAGATTTCCTTAGGGTTTCGTTTAGTGGCTAAAGGAAAGTATAGTAGTATTTTCCGGGCTTTTCGTATAGAGGGTACTTGGAAATACTACAAAGGTTTTGGGCTAGAGTATTTTGGAATTACAACAATACTTGGAGAAGTATTTCTCAACCAATGGGGGGTAGTATTTCGACTAGAACAACTAGAGGGGGGGTATTTCTCGGCCAAGGGCCTCTCAAAGGGGGAGGGGGACTTGGACGAAACTACACTAAGGAGGGAGAGGGATTTTTAGACTTGGAAATGTCTAAGTGTGGATGAAGAAGTTCATCAACTAAGGGGGGTATTTATAGGCCAACCAATGGCCAAGATTAAGACAAGTGGTAGGCAATTGTAAGGTCAAGATTTGGACAAGTGTGTGTGGGTCCCACCTTATCAATCTACCACACAAATATCCTACCTAATCCTTGACCAAGGAAAAGGCAAGAAAAATGCCCCAAGTTTCGTCCATATGAGGGTGACAAGTGTCACCCTCTCGTTGGTCAAAAATATTTCGTCTCTCGGAAAAATCCGCAAAAATAATAAATGATATAGCCGGAATTTTCCCTTCGCAAAGTTTGTAAAACGTTTCGTCGGAAAACGATTCTTTTCGTGTGTTGTGCACAAAATTTTCGGTCCTTGCCTAACTTAAGGCTTAAACTTTTATACGTACGCCCTCACGTACATACTCAGGAAATACGAGGTATAACATTTTCATTCATGTATTTAGGATGTCCAGTACTACATGTTAGAAAGAGGAAGATAGCTATGCTGAATTAATTAAGAAGATTAAAGACAAGTTACATGCTTGGGAAGAAAAATTATTGTCACCATGAGGTAAAGCAGTGTTCATTATTAGTGTGTCACAAGTGTGCCTATACGCATACTGCCTGCTATAAGACTTGCAAAATGTGTGATCAAAGATATACATACAAATAGTTGTAATTTTCTTCTGGTGTATAGTGAGGATGATGTTAAGACTAAGCATTGGTTTACATGGTTAAAATGTACTTGCTTAAGGATGATAGTGGATTGGGATTCAGACCTCATTTTGGATATATTAAATGCATTGTGTAAAAAACTTGATGGAAATCTAAGACCACCAACTCTCTATGGGTTAACTTTCTAGGGAACATGTACTTTGAAGCATTACCCTCAATATGTGCAACGGGAAGGTGATTCTCAGGCCTTGGAAATGAGTGTTGAGGTAAATGATAACATTGAACAAGAAATATGGTGGGAAACAAAGAGTGGACCGCTAACATTTGATTTGATAATCATACAAAATTGGAAACATTACACTATATACTACTATCAGAGTTTCTTATTGATGAAAGGGTGGAAGATTTCAAAAGAACTGCTATGTGGGGATTGATGAGATTTGTCAAAGCTAGGACAGTATCTACCAGATGACATTGTCTCACATGTCACTACATACTTGGTATATACCCTGTGGATAATCCTTGGTGGATAATGACAAGTTTTAGTAAATTTACTGTGCCAAGTGTATGAGATTTGTTGAGATAAAGATCCTATCCTTCTGAGGTATATATGTAAATGTGGGTTAAAAGAATGACATTCAAGGTATATTTCTTTCTATGGACGATGTGAAAATCTAAAATCCCAGTGGATAAAGTGTTGCATAATATTGGAGTTAATATAGTATCAAGATGCTGCTGATATAATGTCTTACATCAAGGAATGAGAGATCACTTGTTTCGTACAAGGGAGTTGTCAAATCTCTATGGAACTATGTTAACAATGTAGCGGGTATACACATGAATTGTCGTCATGATTAAGTATGCAGTACAGATTTGGGGGAAACATTACATACCATTTACAAATTAAAGCAGGTGTACAAGGTAGTACCAGCTGAAATGTTGTGGCAAATTCGAAAATAGAGGAGTATAGCACTGCATGGAGACTCTTTAACTTTGTTCAAGGTATTACATAAGATTCAGTTGAATGTTCACAAGTAATTTGGTTCCTTGACTATTTTGAATTGGTGAATTGCATGTGTGTTATATTGTGGCCCTGTGAGGCATCTGTTGGTTTGCTGGATACAGGTGGATCGACATAGTTATAAAGGAGACTCTGCCGAATTTGTTTTCTCTCATAAGACTTGTAATGAACATTTGAGGACGAATGTTTCTAAGGGGGGAAGAATGTTACACCTCATAAGTTTAAGACAAGGATTAAGAACGTCATTAAGGATTAAGATTCAATTTTTGAATTTAAATATATTTTACGTGCTAATACGGATTAATTATTGGTAATGGGGAATACGACGCCGGAAATTTCTTTAATAATAATGGTTTATATATACATATATATTCCGTCATGGATTAGTGACATATAGAAGATATGATGATAAGAATTTAAGGCAACGGGTGATTGAGATTAATAGGAGTAGGATTAAGATTTATTACTTGGGGATTGTCTTGACTAAAGAAGACTATTAAGGGCCAAAGTGTAATTTTTATAAACTATTTTCAGATTTGGATTTAATACCCAAACCCTTTTTTCATTTCAATTCTATTTTCATTCCTAAACACCCAAATCTTCATCTTTTCTCTCAATTCCAATCTGAAAATCTCACTATTCATAGCCAAGAATTTAAGTCACATTGCAATCTTCTTACTAGATTAATCCATCACAATTAGAAGCCAAATCTTGACCCAAAACAGTGGCCAAATCGGGCCACTGCCAACAGCCCCTAGGTATCGGTTTTTGTCCAATTTTTGGACAAATTTGTGGATGAAAATTGTGTAGGAATGATGTAGTAACACCATAGATGGTTGCATGTTGAATTGGAGTTTAAAAAAATGAAGAATTGGGCAAGAAAATGACCAAAACGGTGGCATTTTTCACTGGGATAGTGAGCAGATTTTCGGGACTGCTGGACAGATTTTTAGTCAAGTTTGGAAGGGAATATCGCCTATAATATTAAGAGTTTTTGGGTGTTTGAAAAGCCTAAAATTAATTTCGTCGAGTCTAGTTTCCAACGCAATAAACCGCTCGTCGATAGGACACTGGAGTAGAGAGTTATCGACGTTACAAGTTCAGCTGACGAAACAGTGGCTAAAAATCTGGACAGTCACGTTTTTGGGGACTGTTTTGGACGAATTCGAGGTATAAAATTCTTCTTTTATAGTTTAATGACATTGCATGTTGTTGTAGTTGAAGATATGAATTGGTGTTAAGATGGAATTGGAAATATGAAATGCATGTGATTGTATTAAGGATATATACACCGATTTAGAACTTATTTTTGGCGTACGTTGGAATTGAGTAATTGTGTTGGTATGTTATTACTAATTGCATGTGAAAATTTAGATGAAACCTTTATGTTTAAAGTTAAAGTTGTTAATTGAAGTTGTTGGGAGATTAATTGGAAAGTAAGGAATTTTGGAAAAAGCTTTGGAATTGTAAAATGTTGATATGACCGGAAAGTTGATTGAAATTGTTGAAAATTTCGATAATGTATTACGGACTGAATTAGTGTGTGAATATAAGTTACTACATGCATATTTATTGAGGCAATTATCTATACATGCCTCGAAAGGATTAAAGTATAGAAAAGTGTTAAATTCACATTGTTGAATTGGCGATGTCGTTAAGAGATTGGATTGCCCCATGATAATTCTAACGTGACTAAATGATTGACTAACATGAGAGGTAAGTGTATAAAGTCCCTTGGTTATTGAAGTTGATAAATTGAATGTTTAGATAATTTTGACTACATATGGAAATGGTAGTGGTTATTAGTTTAATTTGGATCATTGGGTTGATTTAGATTGTTGGTTTGAATTGGATTGTTAGTTGGAGTTGAATTGTTGGTTGATTTGGATTATTGGTAAAATTGTGGATACGCACATAAACAAAGGAAGTGCTGCCTAAATTTTTATAGAAATAAGAAGTCGTTATCTGAATAAATTAAGTTAGAGACCGTAGAATTGACAAACGTATTGTCATTATTATAGGTTGACTTACTGGATGAGGCATATCTTAGCATTTAGTTGATTTGCTCGCTTAAAGGTTATGTGAGACTTTTCCTTCTTTCTTTTGGCATGATTTTTATGAAAGTACGGCGGACGTACTTAACTCCTACCAGTTCAGTTTTAAAAATGATTATTTACTAGTGATTATGATTTCAGTAACAGAGTTTATGGTAATAAGTTTATTGAGAATCACATAATGATTTTAATTGCATACAGTTGCTCATGATATCTACTCGTGCTAAGTGTTACTATTTCACTCCACTGAGTCTCGGGCCAGATCATGTTCGTGCACAGCCATGTATCATTCATCGAGTCCCTCACTAGAGGTCCGAGACACGTTATATATATACATATTACATCGAGTCCCTCCTTAGAGGGCCGAGACACGTTCTGTGGCAGACACTGATTCCATCGAGTCCCTCCATGTAGGGTCGAGGCATGTTATCTGATTTTATATACGCATACGAGCATGATGATTTATGATTCAAGATACATGATATGATTTTCGCACATGATTCTCGCTTTATGAAATTTGATGACTCTCTGCTTTACTTGGTACGATTGTTATTCGCCAAGATTTTATGTTTTACATACTCAAGACATTATTTCATACCGACCCTTTCCTGGAAGTGCGTTCATGCCCGCAGTTCAGTGTTGAATAGGTGACCTCCGCCTAGGATTTACTCAGACAATTGAGAGCTCCTTTTTCCGAGCGCTATTTTGGTACATGCACTTTATCTTTCGGACTTATGCATATTTTGGGCACGACGGTCCTGTCGTCATATGTCGATATTACACTCTTGAGGTGCAGAGACGATTGTGGGTTGGACGTTTGTACCTTGTTTTGGCAGCCTTGTCGGCTAGCCCATTTTAGGGAAATGTTGTAAAAGCAGTGTTGTGCTGCCGAAATTTCTATAGATCTCTGTATTAGATGGATTAAGAGTGACAGTCGAATGACGCCCAATTATGGCGTTAGTCGCGGCCTTCTTGGGTCGTGATGTAAGTGGTATCGAGCGATTAGTCCTCGGAATGTCTACAGACCGTGTCTAGTAGAGTCTTGTGTATGGGTATGTTGTGCACCATACTTATACGCAGGAGGCTGCCGGACATTTAGGATTGGTTTCTACTTTTTCATCGCGTAGATCGTGCAATAGAGCTATGTCATTAGGATAACCCCCCCTCTTCCTAATAATTATTGTGGTTGCAGTTATGTTCCAAAAAGACAATGATGGCTCGGCGGTAAAATCAGAGTAAATCGGACTTGACTTGGTGCGTCAAGCCATAAGGGAAGTGAAAGAGTTTGAGTAGAAGTATGATGATCAGGTTTGGAGATACTAGGTCAACGTCAGGTAAGGTAACTATTCAGAATATTTTACGTACCAAATAAGAGAATAAGTTAACAATTCATCACTTAAGGGATGGTATCATCAGGGATTGGAACCAGGAGCAGTGTCCGAGGTTACGTATGTATACTAGAATATGTTGGAATTATGGAAAGTACGACAAGTAAGAAATGAAGTTGTTTATAATTACGAATAGTGAAGAGATCCCTTTCAGACCATGAATGAGGTGTTGACTTGTGAAATAAATTGCAGTAGCCTCTATCTTACGAATGGTACTCTGTTATGCTACGTTATCTGCTCTATAGTTACAGAGATTGAACTTTTCCTTCCAAAGATAGAAAATGAAGCTTACCTATTTTTTTCTCCTTCATACCTCTAATTAAATTTTGAGCGCAAATTATTAGAATCTGTGACTGTTTTATGGTATACCATGTTGTTTGACTATGTGAAGGTAGGGAACTGCAAAAGAATATTGTTCTCATGTAAGAATGAGAAGGGGCTATTACTTCTGGAATAATAAGATTGATATATAAGGATGAAAGCATTTTTCTTACTTTGAACCGAATGTTGGGAAGTATTGGACATAGGGATTAATTGAGTTTCTTTCGCAAATGACTTAAAACTTGGGAATGATGAGCATCCTATTAGTGTATAGTTGTGTCAAGCATTTTAAATATTGTAACCTCTGGAGTTCATATTTTCGGTTAAGAAGTTATTTGAAGGATTGGTAACTGAAGTAAATATTTGTGCACAGTTTCAATGCATTGGTTCACGCAGAATGCTAAGATGATGTTATTTGATCTCTTGGAAGCCTCATCTCGACGAGGTAGATATTAAAAGCTATACAGAATAGTTGGAACACTGCGGGGTGACACATTGGGGTATAAATAAAAATTCTCATATGACCTTGGTGAATGCGTTTAATGACGTGACTCTTAAAAAGGAACTGTGGATAGATATTGGAAGGTTACATGGCCAGATGCAAGGACCATGGGCAATAATGAGTGATTTCAACTGGGCATTAAAATGGAATAGAAGAGCGAAGTGTCATGTCACTAAGACTGAGATAAGAGATTTTAAGCAGTAGGTAGCGGATTATGGTGAAATGGGTGGCAAGCAGGGTGTATAGCAGCACTTACTAATTAAGAATGAGATGATAACCTACCTGTTTCTAACGTGCCTTTCATGAAACCAGGCCTATATGAACATTCTCTTGAGTTAATTAAGTGAGAAGTAGCATAAAGACTTAGTATAAGTTCAGATACTTTAATAGGTGAAGGTTGAATCCGGAATTTCTACAGACCATAATAGAATGATGGAAAACAGATAAGAGAGGTACAAAGATATAGATGAATTCAACAAAGTGATCATAGAAACTCAGTGTGATGTAGCCAAAGAGACAAATGTTAACGCGGCCAAAGACACCACTGAGTTAGTAAGTCCAACGAGAGGATAAAACAAATGCCACTTGAGGAGACAAGTGGTAATAATGCAAATAAGGAGGAACAAGAGATACTGGGAAGAATATGGAAATAATTAGAATAAGGAAGACGACGATGGTAAGGTGGTAGAAGTAAAACAACTCATTAAGGACCCACAATTGATAGAAGAATCAAAAGTAACTCTTACTACTAAAGAACATGTTGAAGGAGCTTTTGTAGCAGCAAAAGTTAATGAGGAGCGGAATGTCGACAAAAGTCAGGAGGTGTGTACCAATGGTAACAACTCTAATAATAGTAACGCAGTGATATTAAAGGAATACGGGACAATGGTGTCCAATGTGGAGCAGAACAGGGCAGTGGAAGCGGATATGTCTATCCTAAATATATTGATCAACAGAGAAACTTAATCAGAGATAATATGAGGGATGATTAACATGACAAACTTAAGGACTCACTGGTGAAGAAGTTACATGAACTAGGTAGATATACTATGGTATATGCAAAGAGTGATGCATTGGGAAGGTTGTCTCTGGGATAGTTTATACTATATTGTCGACGATATGAGGGATCCTTGACTAGTTAGTGGGGATTTCAATGTTGTTATATATGGAAGAGAGACAATAGACGGCCTTCATATATATCTGGTTGAAATTGAATTTAAAGGGAGTCTTTTTAAGTAATGGAATGAAAGAGCCGATAATGACTGTACTTTTAAGAGGTTTGATAGAATGTTGGCAAACATTTATTTTAGCTTGGTATGGACAAGTGGAAGTGGAACACGTAATAAGAACAAGTTTAGACCATGCCCCTTAGTTTTTAACTTAGGGTGGTCAATTTATGCGTGTGAGTAGACCATTTAGATTCCTTAAGTTTTGGACAGAATATGAAGCATTCTTTTAAGCACTAAATCAATGTCACGACCCGAACCCGGACCCGTGACCGGTGCCTTAACCCGGGCACCCTAGTGACACAACATCAGAGAAAACCAGCGGAATGTAAACTCAAGATAAACAACCATTAAGATATAGAATAGTCTAGCCCAAAATGGCTAACCCAAAAGTACATAAACCTAACAGTTACATCCTTAACGAACCAAGTTCTGACAAGACTACAGGCCTCTAAGAATGAATAACACTATGACGGGACAGGGCCCCGTCATGCCCCTGAATGTACAAAATATCAACGACTCCAGGGAGAACCATACCAAAAGTCGAGCCTCCGAAGAAATGGAGCTCCTGACACCTGAGTACAAGATCCTAGGAATGAGGATCTACCACCTGCTTTCCCTTACCTGCGGCATGAACGCAGCCCCCGAGGAAGGGGGTCAGTACACAACGTACCAAGTATGTAAAACTGGAAAATACTGTAGTAATATCATAAGTCCAAAAATGTACTGAAGTTATAGATAAAATCAAATTATGTTACACTGTGCCTTACTAATAATGAGAGTAACAAGTATAAGTTTTATAGCATAAAAATAGGAGGCTCACGATCAAAACAGCGGTACTCGCCTGCAGAGTATCAAGCAATCCTACTCCTGGGACTATTTCACCCGCATAGGTCCTTTGGACCCGCATGAGGTCATCCGCCTCGTCATAGGACTATTTCACCCGCATGGGACTATTTCACCCGCATGGATCCTGTGGATCCGCATGAGTACCATCGCGTACTCGCATGGGACTATTTCACCCGCATGGATCCTATGGTCCAGATCCGCATGAGTACAAGCGTCGCACTCGCATCATGGGTAGCAAATCCATGGCATAAATAGTAAACCATCCTATGGAGCATACCCGGCCACCCATCGCACGGATGTCCAAAGGAAATAACAAGAATAACCCGGGGTTTACCCGTAATAATATATATATAACACAGCTCATCCGGCTATCATACATACATAAGCACTACCCGCCTATCATATCATAACATAAGCACTACCGGCCTATCATATCATAACATAAGCAAGTTAAGAAAATACCCTAACTTCTTATTAACATTATTAATATATCCTCTCATTTTATTATACCTAAGGCACCAACATGTCTTTTAATAGAAAATCCGGGAATTTAACCCAACTACCATGTACTTCTGACCTTTTAAGAAATAACTCTTTTTTTATACAAAAATTCCAAGATACTAATCACCATAGTATCAATACAATTCCTTTTCAAAACAAGTCACATTTCCTTTTAAAACTATCTCAAGCTTCTAAATTAAGTGACTTCATTTCTTGTAAAACCTTAGGCAACTCATGCCTTAGAACCATTTTCCTTCCACAAGTTCAAATCATCAAAACCTTTCTCCATTAAACTTTCACAAACTAATATAACCAACTCCCATAAAGCCGTTACATTAGAGTTAAACAATAGTAAAACACATTCCCTTAAGTCCAGGATTTTTATACTTTTCTTTTAAAACGAAGCAAGTATCAAATACTTATAACAAACGAAGATTTCCAAATCTTAGACGCTCACCGTACTACATAGGTACAACTAATCATGCTCAAGAGATAGGAAAGCTCCACATACCTCTTCGGTCAATCCACAAGCTAAGTCCACTTTACCGCACGTAGTATGTCAACCTAAAATGACCATAATACGTTTATCAAGCTCTAGTTATAATGCAGAATTTTTCCAAGTTAAAGTCACCAATTTCCTACGGAAAATTGGGCAGCGTTTCCTTTGTTTCTACATACTTTGCCACCTTTTCCAAGGTCGATTTTTAACGCTCAAATGTCATGTTTAAGGCTCAACAACCAACCAACACGAGGATTACACACCCAAACTTTGGTGTGTAAAATTCAGCCCCACAAGTTACAACAACTAACCCAACAAGTCTAATGTAGTATTTAGGCAACAACATGCTCATAATATCCCCCTAACCAATTCTTTCATAATCAACCCCATTTCTTACATGCAACTACTCTAAGTGCATTTTTCCAACTACAAGTTCTTCCTATTAAACATGCAACACCCAATACCAACTACAAGAGAAGAAATGTTACCTTAAATTTTAGCCAAATTTATTCCAACACCTTGCTAGCCTTTTTCTCCAAGAACACCACCACAATAGTCTTCACAAGCTTGTAATAACCTTTCCTTCCTATTACACTTTTTCAGATTTTTCCCTTAGGCTAGAATTCCTCAGTGGAATTTAGCGAGAAGGATGAGGTGGAGTGGAAAGAGGAAAAGTGGTAAGACATGACCAAGTCTGGGGCAATATCATGCATGTAGCAATCGGATGGGGACACTTGTCACCCTCCCATGGCCTCTTTTAAAACAATCGACTTTCTAAGTTTTTCCGCCCAAATTTCCTTGCCATGCTCGATTCCGTGGCCATGGCGCGCAATCTCTGCGGACTCGGATCTTTCGTCGCGGCCACATTTCCGGGCCAAGGCTGGAACTTCAGCGCCACCGCACTTCACCAGCCCGCGCTGCCACGCCCGGCCGCGGCTCGTGCCACGAACGTGTTTCTCTAATTTCTCGCACGGCCCCACACGCACGGCCCGAACCACGGGGTATAACAATCAAAATTGAGACACTGTTGTTGATTGAGATGATTTCGTTTCTTTTATACCGAAACTGAAGAATGTCAAGATTGCCCTATTATTAAGGAGTAAGAAAACTTTTGGAGATGTTTTTAAGAAACTAAGTTTCAGGGAGGATATTGTTAGATTTAAAGAGGAGTTGTTTGAAGAATTTCCAACAGAAGCAAATGGAATGATTTTACAAGGAGTTAAGGCAGACTTTGAAAGAGTATGAAGAAGCTTCTGGCCATTTGATCAATAAAAGGAGAGTTCTATTTATATGCATGCTAAGACTCCTAGTAACTTGATTCAGCAAGGAAAATGTATTGATGGTTTCACAAATGGAACATTTCCATTCATGTATTTAGGATGTCCAGTACTACATGTTAGAAAAAGGAAGATAGCTATGCTGAATTAATTAAGAAGATTAAAGACAAGTTACAGGCTTGGGAAGAAAAATTATTGTCACCATGAGGTAAAGCAGTGTTCATTATTAGTGTGTCACAAGTGTGCCTATACGCATACTGCCTGCTATAAGACTTGCAAAATGGGTGATCAAAGATATACATACAAATAGTTGTAATTTTCTTCTGGTGTATAGTGAGGATGATGTTAAGACTAAGCATTGGTTTACATGGTTAAAATGTATTTGCCTAAGGATGATAGTGGATTGAGATTCAGACCTCATTTTGGATATATTAAATGCATTGTGTAAAAAACTTGATGGAAATCTAAGACCACCAACTCTCTATGGGTTAACTTTCTAGGGAACGTGTACTTTGAAGCATTACCCTCAATATGTGCAACGGGAAGGTGATTCTCAGGCCTTGGAAATGGGTGTTGAGGTAAATGATAACATTGAACAAGAAATATGGTGGGAAACAAAGAGTGGGACCACTAACATTTGATTTGATAATCGTACCAAATTGGAAACATTACACTATATACTACTATCAGAGTTTCTTATTGATGAAAGGGTGGAAGATTTCAAAAGAACTGCTATATGGGGATTGATGAGATTTGTCAAAGCTAGGATAGTATCTACCAGATGACATTGTCTCACATGTCACTACATACTTGGTATATACCCTGTGGATAATCCTTGGTGGATAATGACAAGTTTTAGTAAACTTACTGTGCCAAGTGTATGAGATTTGTTGAGATAAAGATCCTATCCTTATGAGGTATATATGTAAATGTGGGTTAAAAGAATGACATTCAAGGTATATTTCTTTCTATGGACGATGTGAAAATCTAAAATCCCAGTGGATAAAGTGTTGCATAATATTGGAGTTAATATAGTATCAAGATGTTGCTGATATAATGTCTTACATCAAGGAATGAGAGATCACTTGTTTCGCATGAGGAGTTGTCAAATCTCTATGGAACTATGTTAACAATGTAGCGGGTATACACATGAATTGTCGTCATGATTAAGTATGCAGTACAGATTTGGGGGAAACATTACATACTATTTACAAATTAAAGCAGGTGTACAAGGTAGTACCAGCTGGAATGTTGTGGCAAATTCGAAAATAGAGGAGTATAGCACCGCATGGAGACTCTTTAACTTTGTTCAAGGTATTACATAAGATTCAGTTGAATGTTCACAAGTAATTTGGTTCCTTGACTATTTTGAATTGGTGAATTGCATGTGTGTTATATTGTGGCCCTGTGAGGCATCTGTTGCTTTGCTGGATACAGGTGGATAGACATAGTTATAAAGGAGACTCTGCCGAATTTGTTTTCTCGCATAAGACTTGTAATGAACATTCGAGGACGGATGTTTCTAAGGGGGGAAGAATGTTACACCTCGTAAGTTTAAGACAAGGATTAAGAACGTCATTAAGGATTAAGATTCAATTTTTGAATTTAAATATATTTTACGTGCTAATACAGATTAATTATTGGTAATGGCGAATACGACGCCGGAAATTTCTTTAATAATAATGGTTTATATATACATATATATTCCGTCATGGATTAGTGACATATAGAAGATATGATGATAAGAATTTAAGGCAACGGGTGTTTGAGATTAATAGGAGTAGGATTAAGATTTATTACTTGGGGATTGTCTTGACTAAAGAAGACTATTAAGGGCCAAAGTGTAATTTTTATAAACTATTTTCAGATTTGGATTTAATACCCAAACCCTTTTTTCATTTCAATTCTATTTTCATTCTTAAACACCCAAATCTTCATCTTTTCTCTCAATTCCAATCCGAAAATCTCACTATTCATAGCCAAGAATTTAAGTCACATTGCAATCTTCTTACTAGATTAATCCATCACAATTAGAAGCCAAATCTTGACCCAAAACAGTGGCCAAATCGGGCCACTGCCAACAGCCCCTAGGTATCGGTTTTTGTCCAATTTTTGGACAAATTTGTGGATGCAAATTGTGTAGGAATGATGTAGTAACACCATAGATGGTTGCATGTTGAATTGGAGTTAAAGAAAATGAAGAATTGGGCAAGAAAAGGATCAAAACAATGGCATTTTTCACTGGGACAGTGAGCAGATTTTCGGGACTGCTGGACAGATTTTTAGTCATGTTTGGAAGGGAATATCTACTAGAATATTAGGAGTTTTTGGGTGTTTGAAAAGCCTAAAATGAATTTCGTTGAGTCTAGTTTCCAACGCAACAAACCTCTCGTCGATAGGACACTGGAGTAGAGAGTTATCGACGTTACAAGTTCAGCTGACGAAGCAGTGGCTAAAAATCTGGACAGTCACGTTTTTGGGGACTGTTTTGGACGAATTCGAGGTATAAAATTCTTCTTTTATAGTTTAATGACATTGCATGTTGTTGTAGTTGAAGATATGAATTGGTGTTAAGATGGAATTGGAAATATGAAATGCATGTGATTGTATTAAGGATATATACACCGATTTAGAACTTATTTTTGGCGTACGTTGGAATTGAGTAATTGTGTTGGTATGTTATTACTAATTGCATGTGAAAATTTAGATGAAACCTTGATGTTTAAAGTTAAAGTTGTTAATTGAAGTTGTTGGGAGATTAATTGAAAAGTAAGGAATTTTGGAAAAAGCTTTGGAATTGTAAAATGTTGATATGACCGGAAAGTTGATAGAAATTGTTGAAAATTTCGATAATGTATTACGGACTGAATTAGTGTGTGAATATAAGTTACTACATGCATATTTATTGAGGCAATTATCTATACATGTCTCGAAATGATTAAAGTATAGAAAAGTGTTAAATTCACATTCTTGAATTGGCGATGTCGTTAAGAGATTGGATTGCCCCATGATAATTCTAACGTGACTAAATGATTGACTAACATGAGAGGTAAGTGTATAAATTCCCTTGGTTATTGAAGTTGATAAATTGAATGTTTAGATAATTTTGACTACATATGGAAATGGTAGTGGTTATTAGTTTAATTTGGATCATTGGGTTGATTTAGATTGTTGGTTTGAATTGGATTGTTAGTTGGAGTTGAATTGTTGGTTGATTTGGATTATTGGTAAAATTGTGGATACGCACATAAACAAAGGAAGTGCTGCCCAAATTTTTATAGAAATAAGAAGCCGTTATCTGAATAAATTACGTTAGAGACCGTAGAATTGACAAACGTATTGTCATTATTATAGGTTGACATACTGGATGAGACATATTTTAGCATTTAGTTGATTTGCTCGCTTAAAGGTTATGTGAGATTTTTCCTTCTTTCTTTTGGCATGATTTTTATGAAAGTACACGGACGCATTTAACTCCTACTACCGCTTTTAAAAATGATTATTTACTAGTGATTATGATTTCAGTAACAGAGTTTATGGTAATAAGTTTATTGAGAGTCACATAATGATTTTAATTGCATACAGTTGCTCATGATATCTACTCTTGCTAAGTGTTACTATTTCACTCCACCGAGTCCCGGGCCAGATCATGTTCGTGCACAGCCATGCATCATTCATCGAGTCTCTCACTAGAGGGCCCAGACACGTTATATATATACAGATTACATCGAGTCCCTCCTTAGAGGGCCGAGACACGTTACACGCGCAGATACAGATTCCATCGAGTCCCTCCATAGAGGGCCGAGACATGTTATACAGTTTTATATACAGACATGAGCATGATGATTTATGATTCAAGATACATGATATGATTTTCGCATGATTCTCGCTTTATGAAATTTGATGACTCTGTTTTACTTGGTACGATTGTTATTCGGGCCAAGATTTTATGTTTTACATACTCAAGACATTATTTCGCATCGACCCCTTTCCTGGAAGTGCGTTCATGCCCGCAGTTCAGTGTTGAATAGGTGACCTCCGCCTAGGATTTCAGACAATACTGGAGAGCTCCTTTGTTCCGAGCGGCTATTTTGGCATGCACTTTATCTTTCGGACTTATGCATATTTTGGGCACGACGGTCCTGTCCGTCATATGTCGATATTACACTCTTAGAGGTCTGCAAGGATTGTGGGTTGGACGTTTGTACCTTGTTTTGAGTTTTGATGTTATTATCTCGCGTTTGCCGCTTGCTTATTTTGATTATGCCTTTATGCACGTGATGTTAGTTGGTGGCAGCTAGCTAGCCTATTATGATCGTTGTTTTTGTTGTTTGGCGATCTTGCCAGCCCATTTTAGGGAAATGTTGTAAGCGGCGTTGCCTTTAAATTTCGATAGATCTCTGTATTAGATGGATTAAGAGTGACAGGTCAGTAATGACGTCCAATTAGGACGTTAGTCGCGGCCCGTCGGGTTGGGTCGTGACAGTCTGTGCTCTCCTATTTAATATTTGTCAGCTGAAAAAGTGCTTTCAGACGATGTTGATGACGCTTGAATGTTTAACACATCTCGGACCATCTTAGATAGTGTTGGAACTTGGAAATATCTTCTCGTTCTCCCTCCAGTATTTTAGCAAGTCTTCACGTCCATCTTCATTGACAATTGCTTGGTATGGTAGAACACCCTGCAAAATAAAACCATCAAACTCGCTAACTTGGTTAAAAATGTTACCACTAAACATTCTATGTCTGAGACGTTCAATACTAGCCGCAAAAACATCATGTCATTTTTTAGGTTGTGTTGAAGAAGAAGAATATGGCATGGAAGTCAGTTGGTTGCTAGCACTTTCTTGTTGGTAATGTGTATATACTTTTTTACATTTATCTCGTATGCTAGACAACACTTCTTCTCTAGTTTTTCAATAGGTGGTGGATCATTTGGATTTTTGGGAGATGGAGGTGAAAGTTTATCTATGCAATCATAAATAGTTTCAATAAGTGTTTTACAACAATCTATTTTAATAGAAGGATTTAAGACAACACTAATAATATAAATTGGGGAAATAGGAATAAAATATTTTTTCATTTTTAGATTTTTTTAATAGGTGCCTTATAAACTGGTTTTTCTATATATTTACTAAATAATAAAAATATTAGAACTATATAAATAACATTGATGAAATAGTAGAATAATAAATACCGGAAAATTCTTTTCCAGAAAAATGTGATAGATGCTTTTCCAGAAATATGATATAATAAATAACATAAATACTGTTGATATTCGTGTGTAAATTTAAAAACATTTCTCCTAACAGTTGATCTATGAAAACCGTTAAAAGCAGGATTGTATATTTCTTTTATATAATGAATAAAATCAGGAGAGGAAAGATGAAAAAGGCAAACTCTCCACTGCAACTAATTTTGATAATGCTTCTCTATCTTTATTTTTATCGTATTTAGGGCCTACAATTCCCCGTCATAGGGTCAATTTGACCCTGTACCTGATCCGGGATAGTATATGAACCTTGTCCCGACTGAGAGGACATTGGCGCACCCGACTTTTTAGCCATGTATTCCTTCCACCTAGTTGCGTGAAATCTTTCCAAATGCTTAGTTAAACCTCTCGTCCCGCTCTGACCTTTTCCCATTTTAAATTTATAAATAATTTTACAAATTTGGCATCTAACTACTTGATTTTCTACGTCCCTATCAAAAAAAATCCATACATCTGATTTTAATTTTCGTTGTGGTGGGTCTCGTCTCATACTAGGGGGAATAAGAGGCGGTCCAGTTTGAGGTGCACTAGTGGGCGTGTCATCTAGATTAGTATGTGTGTCATCTAGATTATCTTCTAAATTAAAGTCTTGTTGAGTTCCAGAAAATAACTCCTCGTCTAAATCTAATGGTACTTCAAGAAATAATTCAGTATCAATAAAATCGTCATGTCTAGGAGGAATAGAATGACTAGAAGAAGTACTCATGTCCTTGTTACCCCTACTAGAAGAAACATTACCGTTACCTTTACCAACCATACCTCTAAGTGTTTTCATTTTAATTATGTAAATAAACGATCATATATAATGAAATTAAGTGTGCTAATTAAAATTAAAAAAATAATAATGAAGGAACGAATGTACCAAACGTCGACGTGCAATCGAGAGGTTGAAAATTAAAACTTTGCTCGATGGATGATCCTCAAGTTAGTTGCCAATTTCACTCCCAAATGAATAAATAAAATTGAATATTTAGTAGACAGTGTAGAGAAAATGAGAGATTATTAGAGATATTGTAGGAAGATTTGTGAGAAACATGAAGAGAAAATGAGGTATTTATAGTTGAAAGTTGGGTTAAAGTGTAAATATAATAACTTAGGGGTTAAAGTGTATATTAAGGGGGTAGGGGTGGGGATGGGGGGAGAAATTTGGTCGTTGCACAACGGCCAAATTGTGACATAGCCAGCAACGATTAGCAAGGGCGGAGTCGGCCTGGGAAAACTCTGCACCCGATCAAAATCGATATCGAATCTGGTATTCGATCCGATCTGGTCGGCGGTCGCGGTCGGGTAGCCCCGCCCCGTTGGACAACCATAGTTTACATTTCCATAGACATAAAATCAAGCTCCTTCACTTACTACTTTTTTTTAAGGAAAATGGATACTGAAGACGTAGAGGAAATGAAGTTTTGTTTCCTTTTGAATCGATTGACTTCTAAAATTTCTTTATCAATTGGAATACTTAGTTGAAAGATTGCATCATTTACTTCGAATCCACTCCACTCTCATTATCTACTGTAATACTTAAAGTAATTGTATAATTAGCAACAGTATTAAAGTTTGTCTGAAAAAGAACTTGATTCTTTCCCTTTGTTTTTTATGAAGGTATGGATGAAACATAAGAATCAAACAAATGATAATCGAAAAGCACAAACGCAACCTAACTATTAGGAAAAATCAAAACAAGAACAACAACATACCCAAGGGAAAATCTAAAGAAAATAATATTCAAAAATTGGATATTTCGGATATCCGAAAATAGAGAAATTGTGATCCGTATCCGATCTGATTTTTTTCGAATATCCGATTCGAAATATCCGAAACTCAAAAAAGTGGATCGGATATTCTATTTTTTGGATCGATCGGATTATTATGAACAACCCTAATCGGCGACTAGGGTAGAATTTGTAATTTTAGGCTACTGATATTATAAATGAATATGTTCCCTTGATTTTATTGACGAATGATTTATAATATATATAATACAAACTAGACAACTAATTAACCTAATTAGAAAATGATTATAATTTTATTTCATAATATCACAGTATCACATCCAAAAATAGTGGAAGGAACATTAATCAAGATTCAATATTTAGTTATTTACTGTAAATGGTCGCCGACCGACTTCGGTCCTTGCCCCGACCGACCAAACCACGACACCAAAAAAAAAAAGCCGGGGCTCGAACAGGGATGGTATGGTCCCGCCAGTTCGACCCGCCAGCCCCGATCCCGCCCGACCCCGCCCGACCCGCCCCGACTCGCCCCAAATCCCGCCCCACTGACCAGACAAAATATGGCGTTGTCCAACGGCCATTTTACATTTTCGTAGTTGACAACGCCATTTTAGGCCTCCCCTCCCCAACCCCTACCCCCTTTATATTTATTTTTAACCCCTATAAATACCTCATTCCTCTTCTTATTATTTTCACAAATCTTTCTACTCTCTAATCTCTCAATCAATCTCTAATTCTCTATACAATAAGTCTATAATATGACAAGTATATGTTATACTTAATGTTACTTTGTTAGTACTTAGTAATTTATTATTTTTAATTTAGTGAAAAAATTAAAAAAAAAAAAAAAAAAAAAACCCGCCAACCCGTCCCGGCCCGCCCCGACCCGGCCCGACTTCTACCCAGCGGATCGGGATCGGGACGGGACATGGTATGGTCCCGCCCGACCCGACCCCTCCAGGCCCGCCCCAGCTCGACCCCGCCCCTTTTCTCAGCCCCGACCCCGCCCCGACCCCGCCAAACCCGATCCCGGTGGGCCCGTCCCGGCCCACTGGCCAGCCTTAAATTATTTACCCAATTCCTTCAAAGCAAGGAAAAGGGGTTCGTAGCAACAGAGACCCTCATAACAGTACTTTTGTGATAACCCATCTGATTTATTTCTATTAACCTCTAAATACTCTACGTTTGCACCCTTCGTTTTCTATTCTAGTGAATTCATGCTTGAAATTTTAATTTCGAGAGAGCTCCAACAACACCAGCAAGTAAGAAAGTTTATGTTCAAGGCATTGAGTTTCAATGGAACGTTGTAAAATTCCAGCGAATCCCGCAGTGAGCACACTCAGATCTCGTGTTTCAATTTCTCGTTTTCATGATTTTTTTTCTATTAGAAGAGAAAAATAATCTCGATTTCAAGTTTTTTTTTTACTGTACATAACATGGCGTGCTCTTGATATACACAGTTCCCAGAATGAACGTTTTTTTTTTTTTTGTGAAGGCGCCGCCACTCTTTCGAAGTGCAAGATATGGAAACCCTGACCGACGCAGCAATGCAAATCACGTCACCATGTAAACCACACTTGGCAAGCCATGTGATGCGCCAACCAAGAAGGTTTATGCGAGGATCGAACTCGCGACCATGGCCCCGCTTCTTCTTCTGGCATTAACTCGCTGCTTGCGGGTAGTTCCCAGAATGAACGTTGAAACTGAATTTAGTTGTATCCCAATTTCTAATGTTCAAATATTGATACAATTGCATTGATTGAACATGAATTGTATTTTATGTTCATTGTATACATAAATAATAGATACTAATTTCGGCTCAAGCAAATGTATACAAATTTGTTAGGTGAATATGTACCAATGTAAAATTATAAAGATATTAATGAAAACAAATGTATACCAATTTATTACTAGATGAATACAAATCAATATATCATACAAAATGTATACTAATTTATTAGATGAATACGAACCAATGAATACCAATACATATGTAAGTGGCATATAATCGTGCACGGTATGGTGCCTAATATGTATAATTGGCCCTATTACTGTCTTGTAGCCTTTCTTGGGGTTCTTAAGAGTCATATTTCCAGACTACCCACAGCGGTTCGATTAGTACTTGAGTCAGCCAACAGCGTTCAAGATCACCTTTGCTCTAGTCGAATTTTTGAGTCAATTTCACGTCGGCGTTTGGTATATTTATTTATTTTTAAAATTATTATTATTATTACTTAATTTTAATTATTGTATTTAATTTTATTATCTTTAATTATCTATTTATATAATTATAATGAAACGAATTTGACGTTTTATTTCTGATAGAGGTACTAGGGGTAAGTGTGCATCTTCTAGTAATTATATTCCTAGTCCCGATGATTTCACTCATATAGTTGAAACTGATTTTTTAATGATATTAATATACCAGACTTTAATTTTAAAAATGAATTAGACGATAATGTAGATAACACACTCACTAGTGCACCTCCACCTCAGGCTCAGGCTCAGGCTGGCTTGCAACTCAAACTGGAATGACTTTTATTTCCCTAGTATGAGTCGAGATCCAAGACAACAAAAAATAAAATCACATGCATGTGGTTTTTTTGATAGGTACATTGATAATCAACTAGCTAGATGTAAAATTTGTCAAGAAGTTTATAAATTTAAAATCGGGAAAGGTTATGGTGGGACGGGAGGTTTAATGAGACATGTAGAAAACTCTCACAAAGCAAGGTATAACCAATACTTGACTGAAAAATTGGGTGTGACAATGCCTTCTGAGTCAGGACAAGGTTCACATAATGTTCCCGACTAAGTACAGGGTCGAATTAACCCGATGACGGGGGAATTATAGGTCCTATATATGATAAACACAAAGATAGAGAAAATATAGCAAAATTAGTTGCGGTGGAGAATTTGCCTTTTGCATTTCCTTACTCTCTTGATTTTATTCATTACATTAGAGAAATGTATAATTTTGCTTTTAACGATTTTCCTAAATCAACTGTTAGAAGAGACATTTTTAACTTTGCACATGAATATCAACAGTATTTACGTTGTGCATTATATCATTTTAATGACAAAGTGACTATCACTTCTGATATAGGTCGTAGTACTAACAGTAATGATTATTTAACTGTTACATGTCATTGGATAGATCAGACTTGGTCTATGCGAAAACGTATTTAAGCATATAGATATATTTATGATAGGCACACTGGATTATTTATTGCAAGAAATATTCATGAAATTTGTGAATATTATGAAATTACTGATAAAATTATGATTGTTACATTAGATAATGATACTGTTAATGATTATGATGTAAACCTTTTAAAACTCGATTTACTCCATATTTTTCATATTAGATGTGCATGCCATATTCACTGCAACCTAATAAAAAACATGTGATTTCTGCTGCTAGTGTTCAAGGCCTTAGAAATAGAATGTTTAGTGGTTCAACTTCTTCACAAGTTAGTGAATCTGATGTTTATGTTTTGCAGTGTGTTGTAGTATACGAATCAATTGTTAATGAAGATGAACGTGAAGACTTGCTGAGATACATGATGGAGAATGCGAAGACATTTCCGACACTATCAAAGATGACCAGAGATGTGTTGAACATTCAAGCGTCATCAACAATATCTGAATGCGCTTTTTCTGTCGAAAGATTTTAAATAGGAAAGCACAAACACTCATTGGTGGGAGACAACTTAGAAATTGTAGTTTTATTCAGAGATTGGATTAGAGCGGAGCGTAGAAGGTGTGGTCAAACGGAGATCAACGAAGAAGACGACTACAACTACAACGAAATCTTGTCCGGGGGAGCATCAAGTGACGTCGAACAATTTGACCAACAACTTTCAATTCCAACCGAAGATCCTCAAGACATTGTGAGAAAATTATAAAAAGTATGGTTAACTATGTAATTTTTTTAATGTCAATTTTACTATGTGATTTGCAACTTTTGAACAACGAAACAAAGTTGCAATTTTGAAATTGATTACAAAAAAAATATTATATTTCTATTAAATAATATAAGAGACACAAAAATAGCATTGAGATGTTTTTATTACACTATCTTGTTCAATTATTTATTTATTTTTTAAAAAAATTATGTGTCTAAAAAACCAAATCCCGCAACCCGACCTGACCTACCCCGTCCCGTCGGAACCCGTCCCAGCCCGCCCCGCTGGCCACCCTTACATATAAGTGGCATATAATTGTGCACGGTATGGTACCTAATACATATAATTGGCCCTATTACTATCGTGTAGCCTTTCTTGGGGTTCTTAGAGTCATATTTCCTGACTACCCACAACGGTTCAATTAGTACTTGAGTCAGCTAACAACGTTCAAGATCATTTTTGCTCTAGTCGAATTTTTGAGTCAATTACCCTTTCATACCATCAAAATGTGAAATTCTTGTTGAATTCTAGTTTGCTGCTCCAACTACTTCGAAGAGAACACCGAATTCGTTTTGAGACAACCAATTTGAATCATGGGGTAGTAAGGGTCTGTTTGGCCAAGCTTCTGAAAAGGTGTTTCTGTTTCTCAGAAGTAGTTCTGCAGAAACTGTTTCTTGAGAATCAGTTAGGATTTTTTGACCAAAAATTATAGAAGAGCTTCTGAGAAACAGAAACAGTTTCTTGTTCAACATTTATGCAAATTTACTAGAATATTTTTTTAATAGATTTAAAACTATTTAAAATATTATTTTATATCATATGTTTCTAAAAATTAGTATATCTTTACAATTTATTTATTTTTTAAAATTATTTAATTGCAATATTTAATCAAAAATAATATTATATTGTACATAAGAAATGTAACGACAATATGATAGTCAATGACTCAAATATGTCCACACCTACCCCCGCCCTACCCACACCTACCCCCACTTTATCCTCAAATTTCTATGTCATATTTTTTTACGTTTATAAAAATATGATTTTTTCTTCCCCCTTACCCCAACCCCACCCCATTGTTACTACCCATCCTCAAATTTATATTTCATAATTTTTGTTACTTTTATAAAAAAAATGATTGAAAATATGAATTTTCTTACCCGCCCTACCCCTACCACCACCCCATTTGCCCTACCTATCCTCAAATTTCTATTTCATATTTTTTGTTACTTTTATTAAAAAATATATATATGAATTTTTTTCTTACCCCCACCCCATCACATTGCCCTACCCCATCCTCAAATTTCTATTTCATATTTTTTGTTACTTTTATAAAAAAAAATATATATATGATTTTTTCTTACCCCCCTCCCCGCCCTACCCCCACCCCATTTTTGTTATTTTTATAAAAAATGATTGAAAATATGAAATTTTTCTTACCCCACCCCATTGCCCTACTCCATCCTCAAATTTCTATTTCATATTTTTTGTTACTTTTATAAAAAATATATATATATATATATATATATGAATTTTTTTCTCACCCCCACCCTTATCCCTACCCCACCCCACCCCACCCACCCATCCTCAAATTTCTATTTCATATTTTTGTTAATTTTATAAAAAAAATTATTAAAAAAATGATTTTTTTTCTTACCCCCACCCCACCCCCATTGCCCTACCCATCCTCAAATTTCTATTTCATATTTTTTGTTACTTTTATAAAAAAAATATTAAAAAATATGAATTTTTTTCTTACCCCGCCTTACCCCTACCCCCACCCCACCCTATTTCCTTACACGTCCTTAAATTTTTATTTCATATTTTTTGTTACTTTTATAAAAAAAAATGAATTTTTTTCTTACCCCCCGCCCTACCCCTATCCCTATTCCCAAATTTCTATTTTATATGGGGATATTATATGTGATTAAAAGGAATTTTATGAAAAGAAAATGGTAAATGAGTTCAAAAAAAATTCAATGAATGAGCAAAAAAGGCTTCTCCAGAAGCACCAAATTGGTGTTTCTGCTTCTCCTTCTCTTCTCATCTAGAAACACTTTTTGGCTTCTGGAAAAAATGTTTCTACTTCTGAAAAGATGGTGTTTGGCAACAGAAACACTTCTAGAAGCTTGGTCAAACATCACCTAAACTGGAATGCAGCTTCCAACATTCTACAACTATAAACCAGAGCAAATTGCCAAAATACTCTTGTCTAAAAAATAATTTCCAAAATACTCTTATTTCAAAACTAATTCCCAAAATACTCTTCTTTCAAAATTAATTCTCATTTTACTCTTCTGAATTTTTTTATAGACGTTTCTTTCCCATGAAAACTTTAATGCTATATGCTCACATTCCTTTCCTTGAAAACCAGTTACATATAACAAAAATATAATTGAATGCAAAATCATGCAATCTCCTAGTTTATTTTCTTTTACAAATATTTAGCAGCTCTAATCGATTCCCCACACTAGTAGACAGAAGAGAAGACACTCTCGAAAACTCACTCGCAAGAATTCACCGATATACCCATTTCAGCGGAGAGAGTTGCTGACAAGTGACTTCTGATCTTAAGAAATGTTCATTATATTAGTTCTTTAGATACTTTACTCACGTTGGATGTAGCATGAATTTCTTTATATGTTTCAATTTTGATAGAATCGACAACACTCTAATAGAAAGTTTGATTTTGTGTATTTTCAATTTCTACAGAGAAAGTAATGGGTGTATTGGATGGCAGGAGGAGCTAATCAAGAAAAACTTTTGGATTTTTCCAACTTACGAGTAGAAAAATGAGTAATTTGCAGAAAATTTATAGGAGGAAAAATTGATATTTGATCGGTGTAATGTAAAATGAGGCGATGGTCGGATGAGTTTGCTTACCGCAATATTTAATGGTCTCGCGTGAGCTAATCAAGGAAAACTTTTGGGTTTGTCCAACTTACGAGTAGAAAAATGAGTAATTTGCAGAAAATTTATAGGAGAAAGAATCGTTGCATATTGCAGAAAATCAAAATATATGCAGAAAATCAAATATATGCAGAATCGTTGCATATTGTAGAAAATCGAAATATATGCAGAAAAAATTTGAAAAGCTGCACAAGAATATTTTGAGAATTAATTTTGAAAGAAGAGTATTTTAGAAATTATTTTTTTAGACAAAAGTATTTTGACAATTTGCTACTATAAACCATAAGTCATTTTGGCAAGAATTTGAGAAGACGAGCAGTATCCAATAGTAGTACCTACCTAGATTTTCTCTCTTTTTTCCCTTTTGCCAATTCTTCTAATTTCTCTAACAACAATAGCAGTTTCATCTACTGCGTATTTTTTCAACTATCGAATATTTCCCTTCCCGATTCATTCTGCAACTAACATCTTCGAACTTCCACCACCAACCAAAAATATAATGTAAAATAAATAGAATCGTACTTGCAGTATTTTTGGTGACATTATTTGGATTTATTGCTAAAAGAATACCAGGTTCACCACCAACCCCCACCCCTAAAACAAAGAAAAGTCTTTTCCAGTAGCAGTAGAGCGCGGGATCGCAAGGTCACGAGTTCGATTCACTGCATAAACTTTCTTGGTTGAGCCTGTCACACATGACTTGCCAAGTGTGGTTAATCGGATGACGTGGTTTGCGGTATTGCGTCGTGGGGTTTCTGCATGCGTATTTCGAAAAGTAGCATTTGCGGTTCGCCGTCGAAAAAAAAAGTCTTTCCCAGAAAGACCTTTGTCAGCATCATGCCATCCGCAGATACGAGAATAGTATTACTACTAGACAACACCATTCTTTTATGCCTTGCATCGCAACTGTAACAAAAGAATACCATTAATCATTTGTCCAGAAAATACTCTTTACTACAAAGGGAATAATTATTTATGCAACACCCATCACACAGTCACAGACAACACCATGACCTCCCTTCTCCAAATTGCCATTAGTACCTATTTATAACTAAAATAAAAAAGTACCCCAAAAGAATTGATATAAAAACTGAACTGTACAAATCGTCACTAAAGAAAAGCTGTCACTTCTCACATACTCCAAAATAAACTCTCAACGAGCGCAAAGAAGATGAGACAACAAAAGCGTCTGGCCGAGACTACTATGGGATATGTCCAAGTCTATATTTCTTTTTCTTTTTTTATATATATATCCAATTTCTTGGGTTACGTTAAACTATTTCTGAAAATAGTAGTATCGGTCCCTCAATATTATTATCAAATGACCAGACAACAAATCAACTGATATTACCTACAAGTTCCTATTTCAAAAGAGATCAAAGTGCTCCCACCAGTATTGAACTCACGCCGGAAGCTTGTAGTTGAATTTTAAGTTCACGTTCTTTATCGCTATTGGTGGGGGAGTACATTTCTTTTAGTAGCTCCAAGTTCCACAAATATCATCATTTGCAACTTCTTCTCCCACTGGCAGCTAAAAAAGTATTACAAAAACTCCGGTGAGTGACCAGCCAACAGAAAACACACATCTTTACTAGTAAAAAATATCCACTTTCTTCAACACCCACCCAATTCGATCCATCGACTAAATTAGAAGAAAAATGCAGTAACAAAATTTCTTGTTGCATCTTGCATTTCCACACTGGGAGTTCTATCACCCATTTAGACCCGTGACTTTAATCACCACCCAATTCTTAATTTTTTTCACGGGCGGTTTTTTTTTACTTAAAAAAAGAATTAAGATTTACAAGATTAATTAATCAATAATCAATGTCATCCCCCACTCTGCTCCCACTCCATTTTTTACTGTCAAGGACGTAACGAAAGCTTCTTCAATCGGAATATTGCAGCCTTCACCTCCAAAAATCTTTCTTGATTCAACTTAATTATGTAATCCTTGCATCGCAAAACAACTCTAGTGAAAAATTAAGATCAATTTTATGCAACAATTAAAGTGAAAATCATCAAATTAAAACATCATTTTTTCTTTTATCTGAGAATCAAATTCAAGCATTCGAAATTTTAAATTCTGAACCCGTTAAAAAATTTTAAAAAAAAACAATAAAAATTGACAAGACACAAAATTATCCATTTCACTTTATCTTCAAAGTTTCTAGGAGAACACTCTTGTAACATAAACAAAAACAACAACCTCTGCAACACCCAAAAAAATAAAAACGCCATGTCTTACATTTTGAAAAAAAAACGTCAATTTAGCCAATGTCTCGAACCTTATTTCCAACAAAAATGCAATCTTGGTCAAGTTGTCACTCTAAATTATTGCTTTACTTTACTCCTAACGCCAACACCCCTATGTCATTCATCCTTATTCCCTTTGCAGTCTATCTATACATTCACACAACCTATATCTATCTATATGTTCCCCCGTCAAATTCGACATTTTTCACACACATTTTACATTTTTATTAAAATATATAAAATTGTTTCCTTCAATCTCTCTCTCGGAAAACTTGGTGGAACAGAGATCCATGTTTCTTGATCTTCTTCTCTTCAATTTCTCTCTCTATTTGTTAATTTGGCTGATTTTTCTTTATTTTCTGACTTGGGTGTGAACAATTTGCTGGGTTTCTTCAGTCAAAATTAGGGTTTGTGATTGATGAAATTTTGGTGAATTGGGAATTCGGGGGAAGTTGTTGGAGATGATTATAAAGAAGAGCTTGAAAACGGTAATGCCGAGTATGAAACGGTGTCGTACGAGTGACTCGGGTGCGGATGAAGAAGGCTTTTCTGGTAATCGGAAGAAGAGGAAGACTAGTAGCAGTGGTGGGTATTATCCTTGGCATCTGCTTGGTGATGTTGCCGCCGGTATAATTCCGTTTAATGGATTCGGTATACAGACAATTTTAGCAGCCGCCGGAGGAAGTAACGGAGCGTCGTCGTCGTGGTGCACGGAGGTTTCCCGCTGCGCTGGTGAGGCTGATCCAAAACAGAGGAGCAATAATCCAGTGCACGAGGCTTCACGGCCGCCACTAGTGAGGACTTCAAGGGGGCGTGTTCAGGTACTTCCATCTAGATTTAATGACTCGGTTCTTGATAATTGGAAGAAAGAGAAGAGCAAAACTACTGTTAAAGAATCAAATTCGGACCCTGAATTTAACCCCTATAGAGAAAAACTTACCTTGACAAACGCCAAACGCGAAATTGGAACTAAGAAGAACTACCAATGTCGTGTGTTTTCGCCCGATGGAACAGTAGAAATTGGGTGTAATGGGTCAAAGCGAAAGTATTCTACTTCCCGCAGTACACTAACATCATTACTCGGGGAGTGTGATGAAGCTATAGATTTAAGCGGAATTGATGGAAATGTGAAGGTGGAGGGAGGGAGGAGAGCTAATAAGTTCGGTCATGAGGATTTTAATTCAGGTGAAATAGTCTGGGCAATATCTGGAGGAAATTGTCCTGCTTGGCCAGCAATTGTCCTTGATTCAGAAACACAAGCTCCTCAACAAGTTCTAAATTATCGTATTGCTGGAACAGTATGTGTCATGTTCTTTGGCTACTCTGGAAATGGCACGCAAAGGGTAAGACTAGTCTTTTGTGAATTATGCAGACTCTCACTATCAAACTGATAGAAGTATGAGGTATGGTGTATCGACTAAGATGTCACGTTTTCATGAGCAGGATTATGCATGGATTAGACGAGAGATGCTATTTCCATTTCTGGAACATGTAGACAGGTTTGTGAAAGTTAATGTATGTTAGTGTTGATATACTTTTAGTATTGTCAAGGTGTGGTGAAACTTTGCTTCGTTTAGGTTTCAGGGGCAGACTGACTTGAACGACAGCACGCCCGGTGATCTTCGCTCTGCCATAGAAGAGGCATTTCTTGCTGAAAATGGTGTTGTTGAGATGTTGATGGTTGAAATAAACGCAGCAGCTGGAAATCTAGATTATCTCCGGTCTCTTCCCCGAGGAGTATTTGAGGCCTCTGACTCAAATCAAGACCAAGAGTGTAACTCCCCAAGCCAGGCACGTTTCAAAGTTATTCAGGCTTCTTCCTTGATTTTTCTAACATACTACCCTCAAGGGACTTCTAGTAGTTTTTGTCTATTTAGTATTCCTATACTGATCTGGGTGGAAATATTCTGCTAAAAATTTGATGTAGTACTTCCCATTACTCATAGTCTCTAAAACCAAGAGAAAGAACAAATTACTCAGATTATAGGGTACTTCCAGTAAGTTTATCATGTGTAGAATCTCTGTACAGAAATTGTTGAAGAAGAAAGAACATGACTCTTGTGATGCTTGTGGATCGAGTCTTTCGTCTAAGCCATCCAGGAAATTGAACGAGGGACATCGTCTGTGTACTTCTTGTGCGGGGGTTTGTTACTGCTTTCAAATTATCTTTCTAGCTTTCTTTGACTAAGTTTCATGGAAGATCTAGATTTTGATGTCATAAATAGTAATAATATGTGTCTTATATTCCAGCTTAAGAAGAAAAAACACTTTTGTGGCATATGCAAGAAGATTCGGAATCCCTCAGATAGTGGAACATGGGTGAGAAATTTTCTCTCTTTTGCTGGTTTTTTTTGTAACCACTTTCTACTTCTTCCCATGAAATTAATTATGGTGATATTTCTTCATAGAAGAAACTATAATTTCTTTGCTGGTTTAGGTACGTTGTGATGGTTGCAAAGTGTGGGTGCACGCTGAGTGTGACAAAATTTCAAGCAGAAATTTAAAGGTATCCCAGTCTTGCTGAATTTTTTTCTTTCCTTTTAATATCCATGTTTTATTTACTTCTTTGGGTAACTAATCTGCTGTTTCTTATATTCCAGGAGCTGAGTACCTGTGATTACTATTGTCCAGAATGCAGAGCAAGATTTAACTTTGAATTATCAGACTCAGAAAACATGAATTCTAAGGCTAAGTAAGTCTCATGAATCAGTTACGTTTAAGTTGACAGCTTGTGGTTTGAACTAACGAGTTACTGTTTCCTGGTTCAGAAACAACAAAAATGATTGTCAGACAGTAGCATTGCCAGATAAGGTTTCTGTTATCTGCTCAGGAGTGGAAGGCATTTATTTCCCAAGGCTTCACCTGTAAGTGTAAATGGGTGTTTGTTATGTGCACTGGTTTTTTATCACTTATCAGCGACTGGCTCAGTCTGATGCTGTGCATCACTTCCTTTAAGTTGTCTGACTGTTAAAGAATTTTACTGCGTGATCTTTTCCTGTAACAGCTCTCATTCTTCTGAATTTTCTCTTATTATGTTAGTGTTTCCTTTAGAAACCTCAGATTTTATGATCAAATGGAGGTTCAGGACACTTATATGTTAACTTATGGAAAATTAACTGATTAATTCTATCTAACATTTGTCTTATTAAATGAAATGAATTTCTATGTAACCTTTGTGGAAAGCAAAAGAGCCACGTGAATGCAAGTCACTGTTAGGAAAGTTGATTTATCAAGTTGTTTAGATGTGAAATTTCTGGGTGGACTCATGTTCTCTTCAAGGCAATTTCGAGCATTAAGAGATCAAAGTGCCTATCATTGACTTTAGGCCATAGATTTTGTAATCATATTATTCTCCTTTTTTTTTTTACAGAGTTGTTTGCAAGTGTGGATACTGTGGAGCACAAAAACAGGCCCTTAGTGAATGGGAGCGGCACATAGGTTCTAAAATAAAAAACTGGAGGACCAGTGTCAGGGTGAAGAGTTCTTTTCTACCTCTAGAACAATGGGTTTGTATTCTTCAATTGTTTATGCTGCTTATGATTTGAAATGGACTTCTTTTTATTGGAAAATATCATACAATTGACATTACAGCTTTGCAAATTAGTCCACCAATAAGTTAAAGAGCCGTCAATTATGAAGATTTGTTGGAAAGTGCTCTCTCTCTCTCTCTTTTTGGGGGGAGTTGACAAGGGAAACAATTCTCTCATTATTTACATTGGCATGAGTTCATTCTCAGATTGTTTTCTGTGAAGTCACTGTTCAGTTATAACAGTTTTCTCCCCTCTGTTAGTCTAGTCTAATTAATTGCATGCCTTACTGAATTATATCTTAGGTGAAGCACACACTACTTTTTTACATTCTTTAGCTCAGTCTTATTATTATGCTGTAGCCGTAGTATGGTCTTTTGATTTTCCATTATAAATGAAGTAAGACAGGTAACATCTTGTTTTGCTCCACAGATGCTGCAAATGGCAGAGTATCATGCACAGAATGTTGTTTCTATCAAATCGGTTAAACGTCCTTCTTTAACAGTACGGAGACAAAAGCTGCTTAGCTTTCTCCGAGGTATATGCTTTGCTTGAATTTACTCGTTTTGGCAGAGACATTCCCACATCTAAGCAACATAGACACTAAAAATGTGCATTGTGCCATCATAAGAGGAGATATGTGTTAGGACCAGGATACCTTGTCAACAAACTATGTTTTAATCCTCTTTCACTATTTGACCACTAATGTTGTCCTCAATAATGTCTAAGCAAATTATGTTTCTTTTTCCTGCCACCCTTTTTGTGGTCTTAATCATATTCTTACAGAAGAATTTTTAGTTTTTAAAAGATGAATTTGGGTTTACATAAAGGCGAGAGGTGGATCTAATATCTATATCAAGAAGAGATTCTATAACTGTACAAACTTTTAGTATGATAATAACATAAGACAATAGGTGTCCATGTAAATGTTCATGCTTGTTAAATGAATTTAGGTTGTGTATGTGCTTGAAGTCTTGAACTAGGGATCAGAAAATAGAAATGTATTCAAATGATATCCACATTGTTCACAAATATTCGTTTTTAATTTCAAAATTTCCTTATAATTTAATCCATAACAGTTTTCACATTGAACCCACAAATGCCTGTATTTTTGAGTTACCTCGAGATCATTAGAACTTTCTCTTAATAGTTAAATCACTACCTTCGTGCGGGTTTGTCTACTGGAACCCTCATTTTCACTATTATTTCGACTTTCACCACCACAAATGGCTTACTTTTAAATTTTTAAACCATCATCCCTGCGTGTCTTGTTGCATGTTGGTTGTCACTTGTTACCCTCTGCCCCTTTGTGTTGATAGCTCTGGGCAACCACTATTTGTTCCAATTAAGTAACAATACCATGAGTTGGCCTAAGTATTTAGTCACTGCCTAGTAACCACTTACTTCTCACAAAATAATAATTTAGAGAAGCCTAAATAACCGAATCTCCTATACCCATATTTGTATTTCTATCTGAATCTAAAACCCTGCATCCATACCTGTAGTAGTACACTTCCATAGGCCATAACTACATGTGCTGCTTTATACACTGATCAGTTGGCAATTTTTTTTTTAATGATACAGAAAAATATGAGCCTGTTTATGCAAAGTGGACCACAGAAAGGTGTGCAGTATGTCGATGGGTTGAAGATTGGGACTACAACAAAATTATTATCTGTATTAGGTATGACCAAACCTCTAAAAGCTAATCTACTGGGTGGGATATTAGTGGAAACTTTTCATATGTATTCAATTTCTGGAGACACTGTTTGTTGTTATTTGATTTGAAAACCAATTTTGTGATACTATTCATTGGAAAAGATTTGATTTGAAATAGGATATGTTATTGGCTAGGTCTTCGTTATATTTTTTTGGTGGGGTTCTCAAGTAATTTCATGATTCCTTGTAGATTTCTTTGCAAAAGCTGTTTAATCTTAAGATGATATTCCAAGATTTTCTTAAAGAAAACAATTGTACTGAAATTCTATTTTCCATCAGGTGTCAAATTGCTGTTCATCAAGAATGCTATGGAGCTAGAAATGTTCGTGATTTCACCTCATGGGTCTGCAGATCTTGCGAGACTCCTGAGATTGAACGGGAGTGTTGTCTTTGTCCTGTAAAAGGCATGTCACTAATTACTTGTATTGGCTGTTGGAATTCGACCAAACTGTTCTCAAACCCATTTCCTTTTACCTGCTATTACTAACCTTAGATTGTTGATTAATTTAGGGGGTGCTTTGAAGCCCACAGATATAAAGTCACTGTGGGTTCATATTACTTGTGCTTGGTTCCAGCCTGAAGTTTGTTTTGCTAGTGATGAGAAAATGGAGCCTGCGGTTGGAATTTTAAGAATCCCTTCAAATTCTTTTGTGAAGGTAAGGTTTTTATTTTTGGAAATGTTATTCTACTTTGTGGTGTAAATACGGTAACCTCACTTCACTGTTATCTCCATAAGAAAAATGGCTTGAGTAATGCAGAAAATATTGTGTTATGATACAATAGTATGTAACATAGCCTTTTACCTTCTTAAAAGAAAAGACATAATATGTAACATATTACATTTCCGTTCATTTGCTAGGAGGTTTTATCCCGGATAGCTGAGGGAAGCAAGAAAATTTGAAGATGTTATCTCAATTTTTCCTCACCTAAATTTTCAAATCTGAAATGATTTAAATGAATTATAAAACGAGTTCATAACCCTACATCTTTCTTTTGTGTTCATTCTATTTTTTGTAATAAAATATAATGAAACGTTTCTGTAGCAATATTTGTTTATCATCCATGCTAAATCTGACATTATCTATACTGATGATTTAGGTGCCGCATTTCTTTCACGAGTTTAAAGGACATAATATTCTATTTTAAATATTGCTGATGTTGTTTACTAATTCAGACCTCACAATGGACATAATGAAAAAGAAAACACATGGTGGGTGATTGACAATTTGAATTACTCAGCCTGCCTTGTTAAAGGGAGCATTACTTGTAACAATATTTTATAAGAGTGGAAAGAGCTCATCTGGGTGCGATCTTATCAACACTAACGCACCGGATCCCCTTGTAAGAGTGGAAAGACCTCATCACCAAATTATTTGGTTGATATATATTAACAAATGTACATTTATAAGACTTTACTTTGTCATAGTGTCATCTATAATGTAATATGTTATCAGCTTGGTGTTATTGCTCCAGTTAATATAGGTATTCTACAGATCTGAGTCTCAAATCAAAATGGGAAAACATCATATACTAGCAAGAACTTGCTATTGAATCTGAAGTGAGCGTTGATTTTGTAAATTTCAGATATGTGTGATCTGCAAACAAATTCATGGTTCCTGCACACAATGTTGCAAGTGCTCGACTTATTACCATGCTATGTGCGCATCAAGGGCTGGGTATCGCATGGAGGTGAGATTACTTATCTAGTTATTGGCATTGATTTAGGTGCTATTATTTAAGAGGTACTTTCCAGAGTATGCAACTTGCCTTACTTTCAGAGCCTATCATTCCTTTTAGTGCCCACCGAAAGGAAGCAGGGTTGTCCAACTTGTGTATAAAATATTTATAACATGTGTTATGGTAACAGGTAACTGTTTAATCAACATTTGGTAACAAGCATGTCTACATGCAGATCTTTTTTTATTTTCTCTCATTGGAACATCCTTTCTTTTGGCGGTTTGAGTATCTATTTTCAATCAGTTATTCTAATGCCTTGATTGCCAGCATGTTTTGGGTACTGTTACACCTACTATGTAAATCTTGACATGATAGTTAATTTTGTGTTGTTCAATCAATGCATTCAACACTTTTAGCTATATTTGCCCCTATCCTTTTACTTAGTCATTCACTCCTGGATGTTAATACTTTTCAAACTGCAGCTGCACTGCTTGGAGAAAAATGGGAAACAGGTTACAAGAATGGTTTCATATTGTGCCTACCACAGGTACTGCTCCATCTTCTCTGGATCAAAGATTTAAAAAGGAGAATGAGGGAAGAGAGAGAACATCATTTATGAGCACTGCTTCATTCAAAATAATGGATACTTGATTATTCAAGCTGTGACATTTAATGGGGGCTTTCAAGTCTAATGGGTTCGTGGTTTTACAGGACTCCTAATCCGGATACTGTTCTCATCATTCAGACTCCCAAAGGGGTATTCTCTGCTAGAAGCCTTCTTCAAAACAATAAGCGCACAGGTTCACGTCTAATTTCAACAAGCAGACTGAAACTTGAAGAAGCTCCAGCAGTAGAGATAGAAGAGATTGAACCATTCTCTGCAGCAAGATGCCGTGTTTATAATCGATTGTGTGATAAGGTATTACACCATGTCACTGATATGCAGTGTTATGATTGGTGCTGCCAAGTTTTATTAATCTACATGGGAAGGAAATGAAAGTTTTATGTTTTATTTAGCTACTTGAGTCTTTATGACATCTAGGTAACTGAAAAACATTGTTCCCTTTTGGCTTTTGAACTGTTGAAACTCATAATGAGCAATTTCATTATTCTTATTCAAATAAAAAATGAGCAATTTCATTATTAGCATCTGTTTGCGCTAGACATTAGAGATATAAGAACTAAACTTTGTTGTGATTATCTTTCTATAATTTTGCTTATTTGTTGACGCATAATATCTTCATATTTGTTTTATTTACAAGTCCAATAACTACAGTTGCTTTTAATTATGATTTTTAACTACCTTAAGTTTTCTAGTTTTGCTCCCCGGTATTGATAAAGTCGATGCTTCTTCGTATGTGTTTGTGGTTTAAGTTTTTTAGTTGACATTCACACATCTTCCTTCTGACTGCAAATTCTTAATTTGCTGGTGTTCTGTTGTTTAATCATACTAAAGGGTTGCCAGTTATGAATCTCCTTATAGTTTTATCGTCAGGGAACAGGAGAAACTGCCATTGCCCATCACGTGAGGAGACCCTGTCACCATTCTTCAAGTTCAATGCGAAGTTTGAACAATATTAAAGTAAATCCCCCCCCCCCCCTCCCCTATCCTTCTTTACTTCCCATGTAAAGTGATGTTTTCCTGTCACTTCTCTTAGCTTCTATGGTGATTTTAAATGTTATTCCTTTCTTCCCTTTTTAACAGGAAGTCAAGGGATCCAAAACATTTTCTACCTTTAGGGAGCGGCTTCGTGAATTACAGGTATTCTTTTTAACACCTCTGTTCATCAAGTTAACAGTTTTAAAGTTAAATTTCTCAACGTCAACGTTTTATTTTTGCAATTGCAGAGAACGGAAAATGATGGTGTTTGCTTTGGTAGATCTGGGATACATAGATGGGGTCTCTTTGCTCGTAGAAATATCCCAGAAGGAGAGATGGTATATAAATCTTTTTTAGTTGTTACTGGTTATCCCTAGTCAATGCTTTGATCATATTAGGAAAAGAAATAAATGGCAGTCCGAGTAATCACATGAAAATGGAGTCCTGTATCTTTTCATACTGAGGAGCTTTCTCGATAGTCAATGATTTTTGTGTCATTACCTGTGAACATTTCCAATGAGATGTAGTTAGTTCCTCCTTGCTTGAGTATGCTACATGATCATCTTGTTGTGTCGAGAATCAGTTACTAACTGAAGTGCTCATCTTTCTAATTACTTCAGCATCAAATCTAGAAGTTACTTAGTGGAGCATACATTTACTTGTTTTAGGTTCTTGAGTATCGTGGTGAGCAGGTCAGACGCAGTGTTGCAGATTTGAGGGAGGCACGGTATCGTGTTGAGGGAAAAGATTGCTATGTAGGTTCTTTTCACTCCTTTGTGCTCTCTCTCCAACCTGTCACAAGTATCAATTAATGTCGTTGAATTTTCTTGTGCAGCTATTTAAGATTAGTGAAGAAGTTGTGGTGGATGCCACTGATAAGGGAAACATTGCACGTTTAATCAACCATTCAGTAAGTATCACTTATCTTTCATTGTACCTGACGCTTCTCTTCATCTGAGAAATCAAACTAGAATTATGTATTTGATGGTGCTTCTCCCTTCTATCATGCTCTTTAGATCTTGTTAATTCCTTTTCTTTTTTCTCGAGGAAGTGATCATGTATTCCTTTTTCTTTTCCCATGTTATCGACTTTTATGCTGCTCCTTGTTATCAAAACCTGCAAATGAAAAAGCAAAGGCCAGTGAATTAAATTAGGTAAAAGTAAATAAGATTCACCGTGTAATTCGTCCTCTAAAGCTGAAGGAGATCAGTTTCAATCCCATTATGCAGTTACCCCTGTAAATAGGGGTGGGCATGGTACGGTATTTGAAACTTAAACTTCGGTACGGTAATTACGGTTTTCGATTTCTAAAAATACTATACCATTACCATACCAAATTAATTCGGCATGGTTCAGTATTTTTAAGTTCGGTTTCGGTATTTTGCGGTATGGTAAATTGACAACCATAGTTTGTTCGACTTCGACTTACATATACTCATATCACATAGAATTATGACTTCGGCTATTCAAGAAACATCTCAATTTTATCGTAGTAACACTTGACACATGTAAAAATATTCAAAAGAAAGTACAAGCAAACCCCCCTTTATAAATCAATTAAATTAAAAAAAAATATCAATCAAGATAGAGTAGTCAAAATTCCAATGTCTACACAATTAGTTTTGTACTAATACTAGTTTATATATTTTTTAGTATTATAATAGAATTATACATGTAACTATATACTTCGGTATTTCGGCATTTTCTTTATAAATATCGTATATCGTACCGAATAACTTTTTTTTTTAAATGCTTACCAAATATCGTACCAAATACCATAATACCGAAATCGCGGTATAATTTTTTTTGGTTTCAGTATGGTAATCTCTACCATACCATCCCACCCCTAGCTGTAATGATATTATCTCATTGATGGTTTCAACAGGAAAAAAATAGTATTGATCACACCCCACAAGATTATAGTAGGATGTGTAAACTTGTTTACAATCTGAATCCAATCTAACGCCAGTGAAGATGCGCTGACTGAAGCCTTATCTTAGACCAGATTAAATGTGCTTAAATATACTCCTAATTTGATAAATATGTTTCAATATACTCCAAATATTTTTTACGCCCTATCATGGCAGACTCAGATCTGGCAATGTTAGAAATTATGTGCCCCTTTCAAGCCATATATGTTCTAAAATTTATCTGTGATCAGCAAATTTAGCAAGTCAATAGATGCGATATTTTCATTCTCAACTTACCTTAATTGATAATTCCTCTTACTGACTCCTTTTCGCCGTTTTACTTTGTTATTTTCACAGTGCATGCCAAACTGCTATGCAAGGATCATGAGTGTAGGAGCTGATGAGAGTCGGATTGTACTTATCGCAAAGGCAAATGTGGCTGCTGGTGATGAATTAACGTATCTCTCTCTCATGGGCTCTTGCACATTAATGCGTACATATTATAGCAAGTCCGCCCCCTGATTTATTTTATTTGGCTGCAATACTGACAGGTATGACTACTTGTTTGATCCAGACGAATGTGAAGAATTCAAAGTTCCTTGTCTGTGTAAAGCTCCAAACTGCAGAAAGTACATGAATTAGGTCCACACTTCCATAATTTTTTTGCCTCCACAAGGAGATTCTAACCATTGCGCTCTGCTACCTGACCTCACACAGTTTGCTAATTAGTGATTCTAGAGAATTTATGTAATTTTTAGTGTTACGTTTCTTCTAGGGTGCTTCTTTCCATAGATGATTTGGGTCAATAATATTGGCGAAAGTTGTGTCTTGAGTTATATTATGTATAGATTCAGACAAGGCAGATATTTTTTTCTTCATCCTTCTGCCGTTACACAAATGTAAACTCCATCTCTCTATTTTGTGGGAGACTAACAAAAAAGAAAGAAAAAAGATGCAAGCAATTACTCTTTTATTTTTTCCTCAATCTACTATCTTTAATCTTCACCCCCTCCCCCCTGACTTAAAAAGTTTCTCCATAAAAAACCCTCTGAATCCCAATCCCCCTCCCCCTCCCAACAAAAAGTGTGATTTAAAATGGCTTTCACTCGCTTTTACTATAAGTAAGGAAAGGCGTGGAAAGCTATTTTCTTTTTTGTTTATGGGCCTATTCTCTTTCTCCTTCCTCCCCGGACAATAGGCGAAGATGCTTTTCTATTCCCGAGGCAAGGCAAGAACATTGGCTATGAATCAATTGGTCCTTTGACCAGGGATACAGCTCTACTCGCCTTGCCTCGCCTTTTTGCACCTATCCTTGGGTTTGGAGAGGGTGAAGTGTTAGAAGACCCTTGCCCCCGTCTCTTTGCAGAAGAGAGATTGTTTCTAATAGGCCGTGATATTCAAAATAGATTTGAGAAATATAAGAATAAAAAAGATGTGAGGTAGATAACTAAGGAAAGAAAAGTAATGACAACTGAATAGTAAAGATAGGCCAAGTAGAAGAAATAATAATAGTAAAAATTGAAGAATAAGATAACGACAAAAAAGAAAAACAATAGAATAGAAGGAGAGAAGAAAAGTTTTGCGCACTCATAATATGGCTTAATGGTCCATAAAGTTGGATGAACGGGGAATTCAAGCACATATGAAAAGAAATTGCAAGAATTTATTTTTCACTAACAAGGTTACTTCGTTTCATTTCATACCTGTACAGTTGTACTGGTAAACGATAGCATATATGTGGTAGAGTAGTGGACAAGTTGATCTGGACTTAAAAAAAGGAATTACCACTTCCTTGATACAACGTTGGCAACATGGATGGGATGTGGGTGTACGAAGACTTCTTCTCTGATGTACGTTTTCAAGTAAATCAGTCGAGTGAATTTGTAAATTCTGCTACACCCAGATTCTATATGAAAGGATTTTGTTCTGCAACTGCAACCTTTCTCTTTCCTAACTGATTTACCCGCACGTCAGCCATTTACTTAGATCGGATGAACAGATTTTGTGTGATGTAAAAGGAGAAATGATTTTTGTAACAGGTCGGCCTAAAGCAGATTTTGTTAATATTGCTACTTATTATGATGCTCTACATAATTTGATATTAATGTGATGATTGACTATAGATATTGCAATTTTAGTCCCTTGTCTATCTACTAATGAACAAACTCGTCCTTGTTGTTTTGATAAACATTCACTTCGATTGGGGCATTAAAGACGAGATAATCAAAAGAGTAAATGTTCCCTAGAAAATTTGCCATATTCTCTCTTAGGTTTAAAGTCCTCAATGTATTTTATTTAATTTCCATAAACTACTCGTATATCTCATCAGGCTTGCCTTGTTGTCTCCTTCGCTGCTGCTAATTTGGGGTCAAGGATAGGAAGTGAACGCAATTTTCTATGTAACCTTGTATACTCCCTCCGGCCTCCGGCACAATTTATATAATTACTTTTCTGTTTAGTTTATTTCAAGAAAATAATTTAATTTAAAAAAAATCATTTTTACTCCTGATGAAATTATAACCACATAAATGTAAATCGAATCTATTACTATTATTACTCCATCCGTCTCAAATTATTTATCGTGGTTACTAAAAATAGTTGTTCCAAATTATTTGTCGTTTTAAAAGTTCAAATCACAATTAATTATTTCTTATTCATTTTATCCTTAGCCGAATTTTATCATGGGAAAAGGGTCATATTTGCCTTCAAAGTTCAAACTTAAGGAAAAGGGTCATATTTGTCCTCTGTTAAAGTTTGGGGTCAAATATACCCTTCCCGTTATGAAAGTTGTTATATTTGCCCATTTTTAACAGAAATGATGCGTGGACGCCACATGGGAGACACATTAGCAGGTGAGACCCACATCACCTCCTCCAGTGCTTTTTCTCCCTCCGCTGAAGCTTCAACAAGCAACAATGGTGAAATTCGATTTAAGATGAATTGAGACACGGGATTGGTTGCAAAATGTAGCTAAGACCAAGACGAACTCAGGGACACCACTCACAGTCGTCGACGTTACCTGAGTTGACCGAAAAACACACTCAAAGTTTCGGATTTTTCGATTTGATCGACCCACGACTTCGTGAAGAACTGACAGTGATGGGTGGGTGTAAAATGACGGGTATAAGACGGCGAATCTAATGGTGCAAGCTCCGACCGTCGATTGTAGACCCGGTGGTCGGAAAATTGACGACGGGGTTTAGGGTTTTAAACGTCGTCGTCGATTTTCCGACCACTTTAACGGAGGACAAATATGACCATTTTCCTTAAGTTTGAGGGCAAATATGACTTTTTTTCCCTTTTATAATTAATGAAGATGACAGTAAATTTTTTAATAGAGATAAATTATAACATAGATATAAATAATGATAAAAACAGTTAAATACTTTTTTTATTTAATATTTATTAAAGGAAAAGTAAAATAAAAACCATAAATAATTTGAGACGGCAAAAATATTTTCATATAGCACTTTGATGTATGCTAGATATTTGGTTAGGCGGACGCAGACGCACGGTAGACTCGTGTTGCCTTAAACTTTAGTCCACACGCCACTCTCACAACTCACAAGCTTCCTTTTCTTCTCTCTTAGTTACTACTATTTATGTACACAATATTTCCCTCTACTCTCTCTCTCTATATATATATATATTGTTATGCTAGGTTTGGTAAATTTTTAAATTTGAGCTAATTCTACTTGACTATGATTACGAATTACGATTCAACACTGTTGCATCAGCTCAATTTAATTTGGTTTGGTTCTAGCCTAATTTTCTATTCAAATTGTTATACTTATTTGTTATTTTGCAGTTTGTGATGAGAATTGAGAAATGTTTGTGTATATCTGTTTAGAATTGGACGTAAAATGGCGTCAATTGGAGTATATTCAAGTCCAAAAATGGAATACATTGAAGGAAGCTGCTTCAGTTTTATTAATTCGTCGATTAGTCTAAACTTATGGTCTATGATTGGGAGAAAATACTTTCCGAATCGGAAAAAAAGCTAGAAATGACTCGTTCATTGCCAAATACACCGTCTGTTAGAATCGGAGGAGGATGCAACTTTAAGTAGCAGTGATTCCCTAGAGGATGAGTTCAGCCACGTGACGAAGTTCGAAATGTCTGATTTTAAGATACGGAATCGTGTTAGCATTGGCCTCGGCGACAGGGTAATGAAATTTCCTTGATTATTATCGTTTGGTAGCTGGTTAGAGTTATGCATGTATTAATTAGTTACGAGGGAATCTATAACAATGAAAAAGTAAAATGTCATTGATATGTTGAGTTGTGTTTTGTGCTTTATGGTAGGGAGATGAAATAGTGTTTGAAGCAATGGTTAATGATCCTCATAGGTGAGTGTTTCCTTGTGGTACAGTTTTATAGACGATCGAATTATAGTAAAACTCATTGTTTCCTGATTTTAACTATAAATGCAGTCCATTGTATAAGACCAGAGTTGTACTTAGACAACTTATTAGTGCTTGAGCAAAGCGGAGAGGGCGTCGTGCAATAGAGGTATATTGCACCTAGCCATCGTTTTCTTGAACTTTCTGGGATTGTCTCGTGGTTCTGTTCATCAATTATTGATAGTCCATGTGTTCTAGGTGTTGAAGAGACTGGCATGTCGTAAGCTCATGTATCATTCGTATTCCATGCAAGTTCATGGGTATATCAACTCTTCCATGATAGATGAGAACAGTTCATTCACCCTAGTCCATGGGGTATGCTGATATCTACACTAAGCTCATTTTTTATTTTTAAGGGACTATTCTTTGACCTGATAACATAATGAAGATAAATATACCTGCTTAGTCTCAAAAGTTCTAATCAAGTACTTTTTAGCTCCACGCTTGTTCTCTTAGGTGCTTAAGAAATAACTAAATACAAGTACTATGGACCTGTTTAAATGAAGCATAATGAGGTTTCTTCTTTGCATACAGTCAGCAGTAGTAATTAAACAATCGATATTTCCTACTTTAGACCTTCAAATAGCTAACATTCTTGAGGACCTTGGTTTGTTCTCTCAGCATCATGGAAGTTCATCATTGAGACACTGGCTTCAACGATCTGATTGGCTTCCAACTCTGGAAGCTACTCTTTCTCTAGATCAGGAATCTGTTAGAAGGGTGGGGGATGATACTATAGGAGGGCCAGCTATTTCTCGACAACTGCGACTAATCCGAATTCTAATGAGGGATCTCTTGATTGGAGTATGTGCTGTGTGTATTTTTTCTTATCTGAACAGGTATCAGATAACAAGTTTTTCTCTATTTGCTGATTGATCCTTGATTCTCTTGTCTCTCAGGTGAACTATGTGCATAGCCATGGCCTTGCGCATACAGAGCTGAGGCTTGAAAATTTGCACATTAGTGCGGTGGATAAACATATTAAAGTGAGTGTATTCATATTGCCTGTTGTAGTAGGGATTGGATGGTATTGGTACTTTAAGGACAAAGTATTGCAGCTAACACTAGGATGCTTTCACATGCTTAGACTTGGTGATAGGGCATACCATAATGGTTAGACCTTCACAGGCTCCTACTGTAAAAGAAAATGTTCAATTATCATGAAAACAGATAGGCTTTATTTCTGTAGGTTCCAAGTTGAGACACGTTTTCTTCTGTGAAACTAGGGCTATGAACCATGTCTTAATTATATATCATAATGCATACATTTGACAAATTTAAGTATACTTGATCAATACTTTCTCAGGTATAGAAACTCTTTTATTAGTTCATCCAGATGCTAATTTTGGTGGTATTGCAAGAGTGCTTACTTAGATAAGGATAGTCACTGTTTTCAAAAGGACAAAGATCCCTACATTTTGTTTTTCTTTCTGATGTTGGTTATCCCTACATTTTGTTTTTCTTTCTGATGTTGGTGGTTCCGATACTTAGTGTTAATATGGTTCTATTTGGAAACATCGTGTTACCCAAAAAAATTAAACCAAAATATGCATTTTCATAGTTTTAACATTTCAACTTTACCTATTTGGGAAGAAGAGTTTTATTTCTATTTGTCTTGAGTGTTCCAACTGATCACTTCTTATCAGGTAGGTATATTGGGAAATGCTGCCGACTTTAATGAGGCTGATCCTGAGGATAGCACTTCATATGACAATATGGATAGGAGGAGAATGATGATTGCATTTGACATGAGGTATGGCATGCATACTTAGATATTTATGTTTTTTTTTAATTTAGCATGAAGCAAGTTATTCATGAATTTCTATCTGCTTTTACCTGTTGCAAAGATGTGTTGGATTCATCATGGCAAAATGGTTTTGAGGGAACTCATGGACCCAATGATCTTTGCCAAGTTCAAAGCATTCCTCACCAAGGTTGTGCACTATTTTTAGATGTTCCCCGTATACGTGCTTCACATGCAATAACTTTGTTCACATCATCTTCAGGGAAATGATCCCTCCTATTTGCGCGATTTTTTTCTGCATGCTGTAAACAGAAATTCTTCAGCCGGAAATTTTGGTTTACAAGTTAGTACCCAATCCCTTGTTTATTGTTGACTGTTTGTTCCATTGTTACTTGTGAAAGGCAAGAGATTAAATATAGCTATAAATCAACTATGACTAATGAATTCTTTTTGTAGACTATATTTATTAACTTCCTCTATTTCTTTCTATGAACATAACTATGCAAGTTTTTTTGTGCTCAAAAGTGTCGGTGATAATCACATTTCTTACAAGGTGTCAAATGGACGGGTATGAAGATTATAAGTGGTGAGTTAATAAACAAGCCATGTCTCAACTCGTCCAAGATTTGCTTAAGTCTGGATGGATTAGTAAGAGTGTCATAGCTCAATTAGCTTAACCCAAAACCACTCTTCTATTTGTTTTACAAGTCATGTCTCAACTCGAGGACTCTTCTGAGGTTGTCCCATTCCTACTAGATTAGAAAATTGAGTTATGATTGGGTGGATTCAAATATATGAAGGTGGATGTAAATGAGTAATTTTTTATCACATGGTTAGTTCATCGTGCTATAATGAAGCGTGAATATTGTAACACGTGGTAAAATATTTATCATTGTGCTGCCTTATTTAAGTAATTCACTTAGGTAAAGGTGGGTGCAATTCACTTATTTAGGTAATTCTCCCTTTTTAATACTAACGTTTACGTATTTCATGTAGTTTGATAGCATCTTATTTCTAGTAACGTAAAGTCTTGTATAAGAATCCCTCTGGGAATATGCCTACAATAATTCAAAACAAGTTCTCTCTCCTTTTCTTCACTGTTTGCTTTGCCTTTTTTGGTAATATACTAAATTCTTTTGTTCTTGCAGATACTCGATAGAAACTGGGGCGCAGGTTGGCATTTGCTGTCACTACTCCTTGCCCCTAAACCTTTGAACAGGATAAGGTAGACTGAGTCGTTATGGGTTGATGATGCCTTCTGGAAACTTCATATGCATGCATCAGATATTAAATTTTATTACAAGCTATGCAGGATTAATGAAAACCAGTCTATTAGATGACAATTTATGGTCTAGAGATTAGAGCAAATTTTCTTGAAGATAACGGAATTGGTGAACTGCATTTGCAACTCTTCCAACTGATTTCTGTAAGAGCCCTAGCTACTTAAATATTCGAAAGATTTTTGGAGAAACATGTATCTTCTTAACATTAGTGAATATCTGTACTTGATATTTCACAGTTGCTTAAATGCTCTGAGGCATCCCTTCTTGTGTGGACCAAAATGGTGTGTGACCCCATCTATTGATCTAATCAGATGGAGTCTTGGCTCAACCACTGTTCGAATTGCAGAGGAATACATTTATGGGCAGCAGCAGGTAATAACTGCCGGCTGATCGTGAAAAGTATTTCTTCTTTATCAGTGGTAAAATGGTTGATTCCATGCAAAGAGTATTGGATTTTTTGATGTATAATCACTTGTATTTCCCCTCCTAGTTTCTCAATGGTCTATTTGAAAAACATACCTCCTTATTTCAGCTGGAATTTCGAATGTGCTTCACTCCTTTTGTCTGTAGTTAAGCTTGCTTCCGCCTTGTAGTATTTCTTATTTACTGTTCGATTTGTTAAATGTGTCCCTCAAATTTTTCATTCAAGCATTATCAAATTATAATTCTATTTAGCTCATCACTACTATATTTATTTAGTCATTAATCTTCACTTGGTGAAATCTGTTAGCAGGATCAGAAACTAAAAGAGTTGCTAATCTATTCCTTCTTTTCTGTTTTTCTTCTTTTTTTTCCAGCGAAATAGGCTTGCTCATTTCGTTGAATTAATGGAGATGCTAAATCCTTATCCAAAGCCAAAGGTGAAAATCTCTTTTCTTTTATTACGAGCTTTTATATTCTTTGGTGAAAAACTTCTGCATCATCTGTTTCTCACTTCTAGCAGTTTGACGATATTTTACAGTTCTCCCCTAGAAAATCACACATATTATGCATTTTATGCTGGTATTTTTGTGCAATAATCTTCCTTGCTAGGTCCTCTTGCGCTGATGTTTGGGTAGGACAGTTATATGTTAACTTTCTTCTCCTTCTTAGCTGCCTAATTGTTACAAATTAACTTTGCAAACTGAATAACACCTTATATCTGCTGCCCTTTGTGCAAGCTTTGTTTATTCTTCTAATTATGCTGATCTGATTCTGAACTTTATGTATTTAATACTGTCTTTATATATTTGTTACACTGCCTTTATTGTTATTTAGGGTGAGTAGTGATGTATGCTTGCGTTTGTCCAATTGGGAAAAATTGCTTCCTTGGAAATGATACCTATTATGCCTTGAGCAATGTGCCTACACTAGCAACTGAATGAGTATCTACTGATCTGCAGCATTGGCTGGGATTGCTTCCTGGAAAGTGGCGCCTGTTATATTGTACTGGTAGACATATAGGGTTGACCCTTGGGCAGCCTTCTGTTAGAGTACTCATTGGGGAAGCATACCTAACGGTATCTAAAGTATCAAAACCTAACACAACGTTTTCAGCTGTCTCACATATTAGCTTCACTGTTATGGCTGGTCAGGACTGGGCTCATGACAAGTCTGGTGTAGGGGGGAAATTGCAAGTTAATTCCTTTTACAGATTGAGAGCTGGGAGACGGTTATATCTTAAGGAGGAAACTACCACCTCGACATTTCCCTTAGCTACACCGGATGCTCAAGCTTCTGTCCTGAAAAGGATATCTAGTAAAAAGTAGAGAAAAGCCATCCCGATAAATGAAGTCCCTTCAAGCCTTTCTGTAGCTAAACTTGTGTCAAGTGAAATCGATGTGATGATGAGTCTTAATGAACCACTGAGTGGAAACATGGAAGTTGCACAGAAAGCACTTCAAGAAGTACGCACTCAAATACCTCCTGAAATGTTTGATCTATCAAAAATTGTTTGCGGAACATATGTAGATTCAAGATTGCTGGTCCTTCGAAGTGTAAATGGATCTGCCCTCGTTTTTACTAGATGTACAAATGACAGTTGATTGTGAATAAAAATTGTGTTCATCCACTTTGTAAATAACATCATATTTTTTGTTTTCTGTATTCCGTCAGGGAGGGAGCAAAAGAAGCGATTGGTAAAGGATAGAAGACATGATTCGTGTATATATAGGACACGAGATTCTCTTATTCTCTTTTACTATGTTGCCAACTTTCTAGGAGAGGGTTGGGGTTTGTGTGTGTTGGGGAGGGGGCACATCAACTGCATGCGAAAAACACCATTTTCACTTTATCTACAATGTTCAATATTTAATACGGAAAAGGGTCAAAAATGGCCCTTAACATATTGGAAATAGCAAAAAATCTTCCCCTTATTGAATCCGAATCTTCAACGTTAATTTTCGGTGTTAAAAATATCCCTCATTTCACCTATTGGACCTCAATTGCCTTTAACATTAATTTTCTAGTTAGAATGCCCCTGTTTTTCACGGAATTATGAAGTGGTACATGGGGTTTCAATTAAATAGAAAGATTGATTGATTTATTTATTGAAGTTGGCTCAATCCATAAATAACCTGATCCAACTGGGTTAACCTAAAAACTAGAAACCATTTGAGTTCAACAATGGTGTATTTGACTTCGTCAGGCTAGAAACCATCGAGTTCAGCCGCCAACAGACTTCAAATGAAAACAACTCAAGAGTTATAACTAGTAGAGTATACACAACAACTATAAACTTTAGCAAACTTCGATGATTATAGTTTTCTTATAAAAATGATGTTTTGAAATAAAAAATACCTCAAAATTCCAGATTCGGGAACACTTAATTTATTCTGCAACAAAATTTTCGAGTTTCAAAACTGATGGATAATTTAATAATGGTGATCCAAAATATTCTGGCACAAATTCAATTCCAACAATAAGTATCGACATAAATTGATGTGACAATAGTTTCTGTCTTAACAAATGAACAGACTTCAAAAACTATTCACAAAAATCAAATTTATTCGTACCTAATTCTTTTTATGCTTCACAATGTCTTCTTAACTGGTGCACACAAGCTTCAATTGATTTCAAATCTAAATTCATCTCAACTTCTTCGTGGTGAATTCTTAAAGATCCAGCCCAGCAATTACCAAACAAATATTCGAATGTGAAACACTTTACGGGTTGGTGATGGACTAAAAAATCTGTCCAAACCTTATTAATTGAAACCGCACATAAATTTCATGAATCCGTTAACGAAGGGATATTTCTAACCAGAAAGTCAACATTAAGAGAAATTTTCAATATGAACATTACGGAAAAACTTTAAGTGAATTTCATTATGTAAGGCATTTTCTTAATTTTTAATGTCAGGCATTTTTTATTTACCCTTTTCCGTTTTTAGTATTACAATGAAATGAAAACATTATCATGCAGAAGTCCTTGACCAGGCTAAAAGAACTCACGACAAACATCAAAGAGTTGTAGGCTACATTTACAGAAAATTCAGTAACAATTCATACGAGACAAAGCAAAGAATTTGGCGAACTAGACTCGGCAATCAAGTTGCGCCAGCATGCATTAATTTACCATAGTTTAAGTTAAATGCACGAAAGTGAAGATAACAGTGCTGTAGACGGTGAGAAATATTTGGATGTCTTCATCGGAACCCCAGACGACACACAAAAAGATCAAGACCGAAGACATCCTCGCTAATACCAATTACATGCCATTTCGTACAATCCAAATAACTATCGTCCCTCATTTTCCAATTGGTGAATTAGAAATTCCAAGTAACTTCAGCAGGGTCACCAAGTGAATACACCATTAAGGAACTTCTCGGAGCGGAGGATTACCAAGTGAGTACCACCAGCTATCACTTACTGAATAACAAGTGATTGCTCAACCAAAATCAAGACATTTGGTCTGTCCAATATCTAGGAAAAGGAAAACGCATAAGCATGAGCAGAATCATTTCCACCCCAGTCAAAACTAAAACAAATAAAGGAACATACAGCCAGAAGGAATGAAAAGCTCTACCGAGATTCATCTAAATCAAACCCTGGCGTTGCAGATCAGTGTATGTCTTTTTGTTGTAGATGTTACCCTCTTGATCTTCATATTCTTCTTCGAGATCTGGACGCCACTTATTCACCCCTTGTCTTTCTTGGATTCTTTCCCAAAGTAGCTTGGCTTCCTGTGACACAACAAAAAGTGCATCAGACGATAAGAATAAACTAAGACATGATTAACACAGACCCAAGGAAGAGGTAAGGACTCTTTAGCGTAGACAGCTGACGCAGAAAGGCATTACCGTCTTCCTAACATGTAAGTCAGGCTCAAATTGTACGTAAGCTACTAAAATCACAATTGACATTTTTTGGATGAATAAGGTAATTCATTAAAAGAAGGGGAGCCTGAGTAACTGGTAAAGTTGTTGCCATGTGACCAGGAGGTCATGGGTTCAAGCCGTGGAAACAGCTCTTGAAGAAATGTGAGGTAAGACTGTGTATAATAGACCCTTGAGGTCCGGTCATTCCCCGTACCCCGCGCATAGAGAGAGCTTAGTGCACCGGGCTGCCTTTTAAGGTAATTCATTAAATCATGCCAAATTGTTACCAATCCCCAGCAAATTCTGCTCAAACGCTACATGTGTCTCAACGGCTTGGTTCACAAGAAATATCGCACTCGAGACCGCAACTAAAATAAAAGGACACAATTTGAAGAGGGAAATAATCTTCCACTGGAAGTAATATAGATCGAAAAACAGGTATAAGAGTCAGATAAGCAGACTGAACGGGCTTATAACTACCAACATATCACCCTGTTTACACTTTTGCAGCCTCTATCAGGACCATGACAAACACCATGCAAGAACTTATGCTACAGTTATTACTCAAAATCCCTTGGCCTCTAAAATAGGTTAAAATCAAATTTAAGACATTCCAAAAGATGTTTCGGAACAAACAGAAATGAGAGGAGGAAACCGTTAATTTTTTGTTTTCAGAATGATTCAAGCAAAGGGAAAGGAATTATCACATACAACACAGCATACTTAATGAAGCTTTTATTTGTTCACAAGTCTATGGTCCTTCTGGCATTACTATTTCCATCTAAAAGAGATCTCTTTCCTCTACTTCTGTCCAAAAATAACTACTATGTATCTTTTTACAAACCTTTCTCTTGCTAAAAATTAAGGCAAAAGTAAAAGTGAAACTCCTCTATTCTCCTTTCTCTCCCTTTCCTTCATCCAGAACATCCATTTACATTAGAAAGATCACCCGTCAACATAAGCAATACTGATGAGTGATGTCTGAATGACCAGTGTTATTTTTGGGTTCAGTAAAGGTGTAATTATATTGAAGCAGAAGCACTGAGTGTGCTGAATATATACAGCAAAAAGTAACTGAATACATGCCCTTAATTCTGAATGATCAGTGTTGTTAAATATAGACGCCTTTCAGATGAATAATGTGCATTGCAGTTGTTTTGCAGTTTCATTTGATTTGTGAATAGCAGATGTTTTAACTAGTTTAAAATCTAGAAACTAACAAACATTATATTTTGAAAAAGGTGAACTGAAAATGAAGCTTAGAGAAACATACTTCGATTGATGTGATCTCATTGAAGTTCTTAGTATTGGGGATACCAAGACAACGCATCCCATGTTGATGTCTCCATTCCTTGAAATGCCGCTCATAAGCCCTACGGCCCCAGTAACTGTGGTTCCCACATATCTCACACTTGAACTCCTGAAATCATTCATACAAAAGTGCCTAAGAGCTCATATATCAAAATAAGTGGCATATAGAGATGCATGAGAAAGCTAATCAACCATCAGCAGCAGATAACACCTATTGATCCAACAAGCAAACAGCTATAATCATTTGGATATTACAGTAAAGAAAAGGATTATTATCCTATGGAAGCATCCTCTAATCCTCTTCCAGAACCATTTTTCGTCCTTTTTTCCTTTCTCCTTTTATTTGGTGAAATCTTTTCTTCCTTTCAGCCTTTCCACTCTTTTAAGGCAGGTAAAGAAGTTTTTGAATGTACTTTTGGGGGATGGTCCAGAGGTAAAGGGGTGCTTTTCATCTCCAAAGAAAAGTTGTAGCAGTACAAACTGTACCAAAGCAACAAATCTGTGACGAACTAAAGCCTAATCTAGCAAAGTCCATAACAAGGACCTTTAGAACAAAAAGAAGACCATTGCAAGCGCCCAAGCAAAGATTACTCCAAGTGCCTTTTTGGGCTGGTCAGTCTCATCTGATGCTGACATCAATGAGGAATGAACCTTTACCATTTCGAGAAAAAACAAAGATCACTCCCAGTCAAATATCTATTCAAGAGCTAAAAACTAAGATTTCCAATCTTAAATACATGGCTTGGAACTATGCAAGGAGATAATACATGTCAAAATCCAAAATACAAATGCCAACTGTAAAATATAACAGAGATTTTCACTCGGCAAAAAATAAGAGAACTGACCAAACACAGACCAAAAGAAATTACCTGACCAAGACCGTGAAGCTTATACAACCAGTAAGGAATAGGTTTCCCATCCCAGCCCATTGGCAACTTCAGAGGATTATAAATTTGTTGGTCGTCTTCATCACTCTCAGACTCAGCCTGCACATCGTCCTGAGAGAAATAATCGAAATAGCACCTTTGTCAGAAAGGATGGCAACTCATACATCAGGCAACATATGCTAAAATGAAAAACTAAAACCAATGAGTAAGAGTGACTAAAGGTCCCTAAAGAACACGTTTTGTGGTCTGTTAAATTCTCTACTCCACTTTCTTACTAGTCAATGCAATAAACATCAAGGGGCTTTTCCTTTGTATCTTCTATTTCAACAGCTAAGATCTCAACTAAAACAAAGAAAACAGCTTCATTGTGTATAGGCTAAATACCTAGATAGCCCCTTAAACTTGGCACATTTTGTAAAATAGACACTTGAACTTAATTGGTGACCAAATAGTCACTTGAACTTGCTAGAAGTGCATCTTTTAAGCACTTGTGTACATGAGGTCAAGTGTGTGAGATACACTTGCTTATGATGTGTTAAGTTAACCAATCATTATATGACACAAGTATTTTCTTATAAAAAATTAACTAAAAAGTATATATATTTGAAAAAATAAAGTGAAAAGTATGTAGAAGAAATATTTTTAGAAAGGAAAAAGAAAAAACAGTTGAAAAAACAAACCCGCTCCCTCAGCCCAAAGCAGTTTCCCTCCCCCACTTTTCCACCATCTACCCGGAAAAAACCTAGCCATCCCTTAAATTTAGAGTGCTCTGCACCCCAAAATAACTCATATGAATTAAAAAATTTGCCTAAAGGCTAAAATCAGACCTTACCCTCAGACTCTTCTTCCCTATTTTGAGTTTTTGACGCCATCAACCACTGCTGAAATACTCATTTATTTAATACAAGATTTGGTGTTCACAGATATCTACTTGTTAGATATAATGCTTGATTTTTTACAGTATAACATCGAGAGTATAGAAGAATTATTCTATAAAATTATGTTTTTTGGTGATATAATAATAATAATCTAAAGTTGTTGTCACGTGACCAGGAGGTCATGAGTTCAAGCCGTGGAAACAGCCTCCGGCGGAAATGCAAGGTAAGGCTGCGTACAACAGACCCTTGTGGTCCGGCCCTTCCTCGGACCCCGAGCATAGCGAGAGCTTAGCGCACCGGGCAGCCCTTATTATAATAATAATCTAATCTAATTACGAAAATAAAAGGTATGTGCAACTATGGAGAACATAAAGTTTATGGTGAAAGAGAAGAATATGAAAATATCACTGAAGATTGAAGGAGTAAGACAGAATTATGAGACCCACATGGAGTAAATTCTTGAAATGTAAAAAAAATGTGAGTAAAAAAAGGGAAGAAAATCCCATAATTTAAGTTATCAAGCACGCATCTGCGCGTGTAAAACATGGCATTTGCCATGTCATTATAATGTGCTTAAATGATACATTTTAGCAAGTTTAAGTGTCTATCTGGTCACCGGCTAAGTTAAGTGTCCATTTTACAAAGTGTGTCAAGTTTAGGGGGCTATCTAGGTATTTAGCCTTGTTTATATTTATTAAACAAAAAAAGAGGGTGATGTACATTTTCTTTCCACTTATGATTATTCTTCTAATCAGAATTACTAATCTAATGATGGAACAAGAAATCAGCAAAAAAAAAAATCGGCAACTGACTAGTAGTAACTAATAGATCACAAGTACCTCAACTACTTATTTTTAATTTTTTTCTTTTTTAATAAGGACAAACTTGCAGTAACAGTCAGATGTTAGTCTAAGACTCCATTTATTTGCTTTTTAAAAGATGAATGTCTGAATCTGAACACACATCTGGATATTAAGATGTTTATTGTATCTAGATCTGAGCATTGAAAAATTAACCCTTTGTTTTCCCGCATCTGAATGTGTATGATTTATTTTATTTTAGAAACTACAATAAATTAATGGAGCAATAAACATTATATACACAATATTAAACATAAAAGTTTACCTAGTGTTGTAAAGTTGTGTCTCTAATAACCACACTCTAAAAGCTCAAGTGGTGGTTGATGATAATGGTTGTAACATAGTGACTGATTGTCACCGTGGTTGGTGGAGGATTCTAGCAATGGTGATTTAATGGTGATTCTGCGATGGTGACTAGAGGTGATGGATGTGCAGAGGTTGGGGCTGGTGGTGGTTGGTGGTGGTCCTTCAGGTGGAGGTAGTGACTGGTGAAGGAGGTAATTAGTGGAGTCAAGCGATTTGTGGTGGCTGATGGTGGAAGTTGTATAGTGGAGGTTTGGTGGTAGAGGTGTCAGGTTGTGGAGGTGGATGGTAGAAGTGGTGGTGATTGCTGGCGGTGGCAATAAATACTTTTTTTATAACCTTGGTGTTGGGGGCAGCTTGCACACACCTTAACTAATTCAACGGAATACCTGCTACCTCCCACCATCACAGGTATCGGGTAGCTCTGTCCATGGTGGTAATAAATATAGTGGTAAAATATTTCATTCACATGCAGTTTTTAAGTAAATTTCTTAATATTTTTAAGGCCCTATGTGAATGATTCAAACATATTAAAAGTTAATAAGTGATTGTAGGAAGGTAGATCTGAATAATTTAAATTCAGATCCTTATAAGTGCAAACAAATAGGTCTGGACCTTGCAAAATGGTTTCAGAGAGCCAGACATGTGGTACTCTATATGATATATTACCTGTGCACCAAATTTTTCTTTTATTATTTGGAAAAATTGAAGTATGTCCAAGTCCAACAATCGCGGAGATTACCAGAAATGAAGTGAAACACTACTAATTTGACACTGTGATACACCCTACTCTAAACAAACTTTTAATACATTGCTTTAGAACAATTCATTATGTTGGAATTTTTTAAAATGAACTTCGTTATGGTAGGTTAAAAATGGGAAACTAACATTTTTTGGTCATTTAGAAGGTGAGAGGAAAAATGACACACTTCAATATTTAATGATATATCACAACTGGTGAGATTTTCTATTTTGAAGATGGACTTCTATTTTGAAGATGGACATCATTCCCTTTATTTCCTTCCTTTTTTTTTGGGGTGTGTGCGCGCCCGCGTAGGGGGGGGGGTGGATTCAGGATAAAAGGTACCACCAATCCTGAGCAAAACATGATATTCAAAATGCAAGACAACAAATCTTACATAAAGCTGTCAGATCAAATGAACCAACAGTAAGTCATGACTGAAGGGTGTTGCCATTTGTTTACTTAAAATATTATTTTTCGTTTACTTATTATTGTTTTAATGAAGACATCGATCTCTTTTAAAATGGAGTTTTCTAGCCATATAAGGTTGCAGGCTACTCATGAATTACCTCTTCGCGTTCTGCCTCCATTTCTTCATATGTCAAAGCCTGTTTTTTCTCAACATTTTCTCTTGTCCGCACAATTGTCTGCAAGATAGTAAAATATTAAAAACAAATTAGCACGCACCAACTCAAGAGTTTAACATAATGTAGATCTACACCACGCTTGCTATCTTGATCAAACATCACTCCAAAAATTGGAAGTATGGTAGCACATAAACAATCCATTTTCTTAATTTACTACATATTAATTAAACGTGACATGTTGCCTTAGATATCTTGCCCTTGGGAAATAAATTAAATAATAGAGTGTTGTTTGACCCACCTCATCCAACAGATCACATAGCTTTCTTATCTTGGCTTCCAGAAGAGCAATCTCTTTTACATCATCACGCACTTGAGGAGCTGCAACAACACCATTTTGTTCTAGTTTCCGTGAGCCTTTTGCGAAATGCTTTCTGTCCAGTTTTTCAAGCGGTGTATTCTGTCAAAACATCAAACAACAAATTTATGCATGTCTAAACCAATTCACAAATAATTTGCAAATTAAAAAAACAATCAAATCCTCAACCATATAGGAGAGAACTTTTTTTCTTGGGTAAAGATGCTAGCAACTGACCTTCGTAAGGAAAAGTCTCTCAGCACGTTGCTGAATAGTACCTCCCGTCTTCAATCCCAGTGCTCCCAATGCCTACAACAGATGCCACAACATTGAGGCACCGTATCAACATCCAGCACACTAAAGTCGTACAACAATATTTAAAACCATAGATGAGAAACAATTTTAAGAAACTTCCGTACCTCCTTTAACTTCTCTGGTCCCACTACCATCAGCTCCTCAGCTGTACTATAATAATCAAGGTCGATTACAGTATGATTCTCTGGAGCACTTCCATTTTCCTGACCATTATTTTCCCATCCTTCTACCTTGCCCATAGTCCACTCCTCTTCGAATTCACTTGTTACCTGTCAGAAATTAGTTATGAGAATAAGAAACCATACATAAGTGTTCTTTTTTGGGGGGTGAGGAGGGTTGGTGGGTGGGCGGGGATAAGTCAAGTATCATTCCATAAGCGCATATAGAAGTTAACCATAAACGGCATGAAAGATCAATCATATCCACGGATAAAACTCGATATACTGTGATTTATCTGGAATTTTTCAAAACAACCATTAAAATGCCAATCTGAACATCATATAGAATGACAGCATAAGCTCCTCTTATCAGAAGATATAATCCTAAAACTACATAAGCTCCTCTTATCAGAGGACATAATCCTTAAACTACACTGTTTCAGAAACAAATTATAAAAAGAGAAGTTTATAGCAAAACTACATAAGCTCCCGTTATACCATGTCTCCTATGAGAGGCATGTGTCAGCAATGACTTCCACATAGCAAAACATCATACTGACACCAATTTACAACTCACGTATCCCAAAAATTGCAGTAATTTCCAAAAGCAGATAAAAGAAACCTTCTCTGCATGTGTTCACTAAACTCTCCCATTATATTAAATGGATAAAGGACTCTGTATACACTTCACAATGATGTCAGACAGAAGCATGCAGCGAGTAAGCAATTGTCACTCAATAATAAAATCAGTTGAGTAACAGCATGTTGATAGAAGAAAACAGCACCTTTGAGAATATCCTATCAAGATCCTGCAAGGGTTCTGTCCGCTGAAAAAAATAGACCAGATACTCCAATAATTTCTGCAAATATTCTTGGTACTGCCTGTTAAAAGAGCAAAATGACAAATATTGCATATCAGGAAAACATATGGATCATAAAGAGCAGGAGGGAACAGTTTTCTACATCCTTAACAGGAACAACAAGATTTCACCCAAGCTAACAAGCGGTTATTGAAGTAGCTGTTATTTCAAAAGTTGTTTCCTGAAACTGTCTAACTTCATTGAAATGTACTAAGAAACAAACTCTGAACTATATTCTTATTTGAAAGATCAAATATTCCAGACCAACTACTGACATTTTTACCTTGTCGACTTTGCTTTACGGGAAATCTTCTGCGGTTGGGAAAACACATCAAGGTAAGCTGTGTATTCAATTGGCTCACCAAATTTAGAGTTGATATACTCGTTAAACAATTCATGCAAGTCAAGGTATCGCCCAGAACCTTCCTGTCAACATGTCACAATAGCAAAATGGAATATAAGACAACTAGTATCACACAATTACAAAGAAGCAAAGATAGAAAAGCAATAGACACCAGGAGGGACAGATCAATCAAAAAGCTCCTGCTTCAAAAGTTACAAAGTTAGACGTAAGCATAATCACACTGCTGAATCAGTAGACTATTATTGAAAAATTCACATAAACATCAGCTATAAAGTATATAAACTTCTAGTTGTCTCTTTTGCAGTTAGTAGACAAAGGAAGTCTAATTTCAAGTTTCATTGCCAACACTAGTTTTCATGACAAGCTGTTAACAAGCCCAACGACTGAGCATAGGCTTCTATACAACATAATTTCCTTATCGTAAAGCTATAGGATTAGTGAATGTTCGATAGCCATTAGCTTTTCGACACAACCGCTGTATCAGATAATAGAAAATCCCCACTATCAGGGAAGAGCTAACTGATAAAATACAAGATCTGTCTCACCAGCTGCAATATTCAAAGCAGAAAAGTATGTCTACAACTTAGACGATGCCCAACAAATAAGGTGTAAACATCTAATATGCTAAGAACTACTAAAATCACTGTAGTTATAAACATTTCAAGCAAAAATCACATTACATGCTGCGTGAATTCATCATTTCATCAAAAAACACAAGCAACTAGTTTCGGCACAGAGAGGAGACGAAGAGTGACACCGACCTCGCCACTAAACTCGATTTGTGGTTCTTCTTTAAGGAGCTGCTCATATTCGTCGCCGGTATCAATAATAACACGCGCAGCAGGATGCCTTCTATGGTATTCACGAATCTAAATATCACAAGCACAAATACAGAGAAAGTTTGTCAAACTAAGCAAAACAAATTGAACTAAGTAACCACAGGATATAGAAGATAAAAACAATAAGAGCTGTGACTGTTGTATAACCTCTTTCAATCTGTCATAAAATGCACTAAATACGTTTGTTCCAGTTGCTGTCTGGCCTCCTAGAGCTGCAATTTCATCCTTCCTCGCACCGTCTTTGTCTTCATATATATCTACCTATAACACACACACACACACCAATCGTTAACTTGACAAAATTACTAATTTAAGCAATTTCGAGTAAGAATAAAATTCAACATCTTCCTCGCACTGTCTGTCTTCATATATATCTACCTATAACACACACACACACACACCAATCGTTAACTTGACAAATTACTAAGTTAAGCAATTTCGAGTAACAATAAAATGCAACATCTTCCTCGCACCGTCTTTGTCTTCATATTATATCTACCTATAACACACACATTAACTTGACAAATTACAAAGTTAAGTAATTTCGAGTAAAAATAAAATGTAACATCTTCCTCACACCGTCTCTGTCTTCATATATATCTAACTATAACACACACACACCAATCGTTGACAAATTACAAAATTTCGAGTGAAAATAAAATGCAACATGAATTTAATTGTAGAATAAGCCGGAAATTACCAGTTTGTGTGTGGTGTCAATGATTTGCTCGATCATGTTGCGAACGCGGTGGCTCTGGTGGAGGCGGTCCTTGTTAGTAGGCGGCTCAGTCTGGAGATCCTTGACGACAAGCCGCTCGAACCGTTCAACTTCCTCGTGCGATGCACGAGTCACCTCCAGTAGAGTCGACGACATTGTTCTTCGATTTCCACTTCCACTAGCTACAAGGATTAGGGTTTAGAGTTCTTCCTTTTTCACCAACAACTTGCTGCTTCAGGGAGTGCAGGATAAAAAGTTGTGCTTGCCCGCACCCGAAAATTGATTTGAGATGTCTCGGAAAAATCATTTATCCTTATTATTTGCGTTTAAATAAAATAGAAATACGTTCTCGATTTTATTTTAAGATCGAGCTCCTAATACTCATACTAATAATTTTTTGAATTTTGTGCATGTTAATTTAGTATGTCCATTTTATCAATTAAGTATTCTCATAACATTTAATTTAAAATAATTCCTTTCTTTTATTTTCAATTTGCATTTTAGTTATTTCTCGAATTATACTAACTAATTATCGATTGTAAATATATTATTTACATAAAAACTTAGACTTCATATACAATAAAAATATTGCAGACTATCTTTGCATGACTTTTTTTGTTAAAATGTCCAGTCCACCAATATTTTGCAGTGCATGTATGTAAAACTCAGTATGCTGAGCTTACTAATGGAGGATCGTGGAAGAGGAAGCAACAGAGAGAGAAAAGTTTTGCCCTAGCTTTTCTGAATTTTATTTCTCTGAATGGCTATCATGCCCTTCTTACAAATATAAAGAACCAACATTACAATTGGGCTAATGGAAATACAATTGGGCTAATGGAAATGGGCTTAAACTAAATGGACTTAAACTGAAATGGACTTAAACTGAAAACTGAAATCCAGAAATAGAGGTAGTATACTAATGTGTATACTAATGTATATTTAATGTATCCTCAACACGCTCCCTCAAGCTAGGAACTAAAAACAAGTTCTTTAGGCCTAGCTTGGACAATAGATAATCATGGCGATCATGCGTCAAACTCTTTGTGAGAATATCAGCAGGTTGCTCATTGGTGTGAATTAAAATGTGTTGATCAGTCCCTGCTGCAGTTTCTCGCGAACAAAGTGACAATCGATGTCGATGTGTTTAGTCCGCTCATGAAAAATAGGATTGGCTGCAATCTGCAGTGCAGATTTGATGTCACTGTTTACAGGAACTGGAAGTGTAATAGGAACACTCAATGTCGAGAATAAACCAGAAAGCCATACGACTTCAAATGCATCGCAGCTGCCTAAGCTTCTATATTCAATGAGCTTCTCAAACAAAGAGGTTGTTTATTCGACTTCCAGGAGATGAGTGAAGCCCCAAAAAATACTAAGTAACCAGTAACAGATCTCCTAGTATTAAGACACGATGCCCAATCAACATCACAATAGGTAGTGAGGCTAGTAGTGTTCCTTGTCTGCATATAAAAACCAAGACTTGGAGCTTGTTTCAGGTACCTAACCACTTGATGAACAACCAAGAGATGAGAAGTTTTTGGACATTGCATAAATTGACTTAAACATTGGACAGCAAATGATATATCAGGTCTAGTGTTTGTCAGATACAACAACCTTCCAATAAGCCTCTGATAGCCTGCTGGATCATCCAGCACTGGATCATTGACTGGAGGTGAACCATCAGGAACATGTTGATCATACACTACTGATGTCAACTTGGTATTGAGCTCCATAGGTGACCTTGCTGGTTTACCAGCAGAGAGTCCAAGATCAGAGATTAATTCTATTGTATACTTCATCTGATGCATCACTATACCAGTGTCATTTCTTGCAAACTCAAAACCCTAAAAATATCTCAAGAATCCCAAGTCCTTGATCTTAAAGTTTTGTTGAAGAGCTTGCTTTGTCTCCTGAATAAGATCTCCATTACTTCCTGTGATAAGAAGATCATCCACATATATAAGTACAACAACTATTTTGTCCCCAACCTGCTTAGTAAGCAAAGAATGATCTAATTGACTTTGAACAAATCCTGAACTTTGCAAGGCAGTGGTTAATTTTATGTTCCATTGCCTAGAAGCTTGCTTTAATCCATATAGTGACTTGATCAACTTGCACACCTTCCCTTGCTGGTTATCAAATCCTTGAGGCATATTCATGTACACCTCTTCATTTAGGTCACCATGTAAGAATGCATTATATACATTCATTTGATATATGTTCCAGTCTTTAGAAGCAGCCACTGAGATCACAACTCTCACAGTCACCATCTTGGCCACTGGTGAGAAAGTGTCTTGATAATCAACTCCCTCCTTTTGATTGTAACCCTTGGCTACCAATCTAGCCTTAAATCTTTACACTTCTCCATTTGCCTTATATTTGATCTTGTAGACCCATTTACATCCAATTGTCTTCTTGTGTGCTGGAAGATCAGTGACTTCCCATGTATTGTTACTCTCTAAAGCCTGCATTTCAAGTTTCATAGCATCGACCCATCTGGTATCCTTCACTGCTGAAGAATAAGAAGTTGGCTCATGTTCAACCTCAAGTTTAGCAATATAACTCTGATATCTTGCATTTAATCTAGCATAGCTGAGATTATTTGACATAGGATATAAGCACCCCTTTCTATTCTCTGCATCTCTTGTGTGTGGTACCTGTATAAAATCTCTCAACCATGCAGGTTGCCTTTTATTTCTATCTGATCTCTTCAATGGTGGTTCAACTGCAGAATCAGAAAGAAGACTGTCATCTGGTTGGCTTGTCGAATGATCATTGTTCTCCTCCTGTGTTTTTTCCTCAACTGTTGGGACATCTTGTGGGTGTGTCATATGATCTGCTGCAGCATCATCCGGAATCTGTTGGAAGACATCAATATCGCCCATCTCACTTCTGTGATTGTCCGAGTTGATTAATGTCGCAAGATCCGGTGGTTTCTGTTGTTGGAAAGGAAATATATCCTCATAAAATGCAACATCCCTGTTCACAAATAGAACATTGTTAGATAAATTCAGCAGCCTATAGCCCTTCTGGAGGAATACCCCAACAATACTGCCTTGATGGCTCTGGTATCGAATTTATCAGCCTTCACTAGATTAGATGCATAGCAAAGACATCCAACAACCCTTAAATGAGATAGAACATGTTCCTTCTTGTATAGTTTTTCATATGGTGAGATATTCCCCAACACCACAGATGGTAATCTATTCATGATGTATACAACAGCTTCTACACAGTCTCCCCAGAATCTGACTGGTAGACAACTCTGAAACTTGATGGCTCTTGCAAGTTTCAGTATGTGCATGTGCCTCCTCTCGGGTACTCCATTCTGTTAGGGGCTATGGGGGCAGGATGTTTGATGTACAATTTCTAACTGTGAAAACAAGTCTCTACAAGAACTATTTATAAATTCTGAACCATTGTCTGATCTGACATACTTAACTTGAGAACCAAACTGAGTTTTAATCATCAGAAACAACTCTTTTATCATAGAAGAAACATCTGACTTTATATGTAAAAGGAATATCCATGTCCATCGAGTAAAATCATCTACTACAGCTAGAAAAAATCTCATTCCATTATATGTGGGAACCTTGTATGGTCCCCAAACATCAAGATGTAGTAACTCAAAAGGAAAACTAGTCATGCTCCTGCTAGTGGAAAATGGCAACCTAGTTTGTCTTGCCATGGACATACATCACAATGTTGAATTGTGAAGCTAGAATTATTATTGAAAGCACTTATTTTCCTAAGTACACTCATTGGAACATGACCTAATCTTTTGTGCCATAAAGCAGCCTTCATTTCTCCTGTACTGACCCTTGATATGTGAGCCTGTGCAGCCACTAATCTACCCTGCCTCCTTGTAGAATCCAGCACATATAAGCCATCTACTTCTCTACCAATCTCCTTCACCTTCCCAGTGAAGAGTTCCTGCAACACAAAGAAATCAGGAAAGAATCTCGCACTACAATTCAACTCTTTGGTCAACTTAGACACTGAAAGTAAGTTAAATTGAAAGTTTGGCACACAAATGACATGTTCTATGAGTTCACCTCATGTCAATCTACATTTCCTAGTCTGTGTAATTGGAGCAAAATCCTCATTAGGCAGATGTACATGCCCTGAGTTTTCTGTCAAGTGAGGTGTCTCAATCATATTTTTATTTTTAACCATGTGATTAGTAGCTCCTGAATCGACTATCCATGGACTACTGTTACCTTCAACATGAGTAGATTTACCTGCCATGCACACTTTTGCAGCAATAGCAGAGTCTGTACCTGTTCCCTTAATCTGATTCATCACTGACATCATCCTCTCCAGCTTGTCTGGTGTACAGGTCCTCACCATCTGATGTAGTTGTTCCTGTTGGTATGCAGAAAGCTGAGTACCTTCATGGTACCTCTGATTGACTTCACCACTTGCATATCCACCATGAACCATTCCATATCCCTGCACATGTTGCTGAGTCAAACCATTCCCTTCATTCTCGTTGCCGTATCGCATTAACCTTATTCTTCCCTTTATAATCTGAGGGATATCCTATTAGTTTATAGCATTTTTCTTGAATGTGTCCTTGCTTCTTGCAATAGTCACAGTAATACAGCAGTTTATGGCATCCTTCTCTATTGTGTCCCTTCATGTGGCAATAATCACAAAATGCATATGTATTATACTTCTTATTTTTGTTGTTATTGAAGGAAGCCTGCCATGAGTGCCATCTTGTCATCGAATTCCCCAAAGAGGAGATATGTTTTTGGCTTTCATCTTGTGCTATCATGGCATAGGCTTGGTTTACACTAGGTGTGGGCGACATCAACAAGATATGACTCCTTGCTTGATTGTAGCCATCGTTCAGTCCCATAAGGAACTCCAGCAGTCTCTGACTTCCCAGATGAGCAATATACTCTCTAGGATTTGTGCACTCACACGTAGGAGGTGGTATGATCGAGTCTATTTCGTCTCATAAGTCCTTCAGTCTAGAATAATACTGAGCTACTGGTGAAACTCCCTGATTAAGCATTGTTAACTCCTTCTTCAGTTGATACACTCTCGAGAGGTTGATTTTATCGAACCTTTCCTTCAAATCCTTCCACACAGCAGCGGCACTAGTTCTGTATAGAATTCCACTCAACAGATTTTTATCGACATTCTTCATTATCCACGACATCACCAAGGCATTGGATCTATCCCACTGCCTTATGTGATTGGGCCCATACGTGTCGCGCTTTATAGATCCGTCGATGAAACCAATTTTGTTCTTCATCAACAGTGTTAGTTCCATCGCTCTACTCCATAGCATATAGTTTTCCATTCCTATTAATTGAATATCTACCTGCAGTACTCCTACACTGTCTGAAGCACTCAGGAACAAAGGATGGTTATGATCGATGATTTCTGGATCAGAATTCGAACTCTTCTCTGTAGTCGCCGATGGTAATGTTGTTGTATTTTCCATATATCTTACCTTTCACAGCTAATTGTTGAATGATTATCAAGAATTCGGGATCGAAAAACAGAAACAGTATGAACACAGAGATCGACTGATAGATCGATCGCAAAGCTAAATCAAAACTCTAAATGGCAGAACACTGCCTGATTCATCTTGCATGGCTCTGATACCATGTTAAAATGTTCAGTCTACCAATACTTTGCAGTGCATGTATGTAAAGCTCAGTATGCTGAGCTTACTAATGGAGGATCGTGGAAGAGGAAGCAACAGAGAGAGAGAGAAGTTTTGTCCTAGCTTTTCTGAATTTTATTTCTCTGAATGGCTATCATGCCCTTCTTACAAATATAAAGAACCACGTTACAATTGGGCTAATGAAAATACAATTGGGCTAATGGAAATGGGCTTAAACTAAATGGACTTAAACTGAAATGGACTTAAACTGAAAACTGAAATCCAGAAATAGAGGTAGTATACTAATGTATATACTAATGTATATCTAATGTATCCTCAACATTTTTTTAGTGTTTTTAAATATTTAATTTTGAGCTGCAAGAACGTCCGTTGTAGAGATATAATTTTGCTTCACCATCGATTATGAAACGAGATAATGCACGAAAAATAAAGACGAATAGTATTGAAATAACAAAAAAAAAATTATAAGTAAAGACGAAGGATAGATGATTTTATTGATATCATTCGAGTCTGTACTGTATGGTAAAATATTAAAAAATAAGAGCTAAAATCAAACAGTATTTGTATGTCTGAAGCACAATGTTTTTCTTTGTATACATCATGTGTAATTAACAAGGAAAGTAAATAGTGAAGACTAAGTCTTGAGTAGACTTGGCCGAAGTTGAATGCCTGAAGTGTGTCATTTGCTTGTTATATATAGTGATCTGGGTATTTGAAGTCCACGGTTTACTTGTAGGTCTTCGATTAGTCTATTGAAATGCTTCGACAATTAGGTAAGTATTCTCTCTCCGATGGAATTTATTAGATGTATGTTCTATCCGTTGAGACTCAATCAAAGGGGTTGGAGAGATATATGGTGTGGCTTGCTATGCAGAGACTTGGTTCGTCAGGGCTTGTATGTGGGTACGGACCGTGTTCCACATGTTGGAACTTGTAGAAGAAGAAGAGTAAAGTGATCAAAAATAACTTCGGCAAAAATTGGTCGAAGCGTCGCGGCGCCCTCACCGACGCCTCTGGTCCAGTAAGCACGGGAAATAATCTCGTGATTAGGGTCGTGGCTGTTACACCCCGTAGTTCAGTACATGCGTATGAGAGCGTACGAAAGGGAGTAAGACTTAAAATTTTAGAAGGACAGGTTGATGGATTGTTTCGGACGGGTTTTTAGTTAACTTTGAGGCGGGTTATGACCCGTTACATTGAGAGTTCCTAGGTGTTTCAAAGGTCTAGTGCATAGTTCGTTGAGTCTAGTTTCCAACGCAACCAACCGTTCATCGATAGGACATCGGAGTAGAAAGTTATGGGGGTTACAAGTTCAGTGCACTGTTGGACGTAAGGCGTTTTCGTCGTGAGCCACGCGCCGCGGATGCAGGGTCAGCGCGCCGTAAGAGCCGAGTGGTCGCTGAAGTTGCACGGCCAGCACGGAAGCAGGTCGCGCACGGAATGTTCGGGAGCCCAGGTTGAAGCTACTGTGCGCCGAGGCGGGTTTTGCGGTCGAGTGGAAAATTCTGCACCGCTTTGTTTTAAAGAGGCTACGTGGGTGATGTCCCCCCCATCCGATTTTGCATGTCTTATATATTGACCAAGTCTTGAAGACTTGGTCATCTTTCAAAGTCCTTCTCTCTCTAAAGCTAAAGCTCTCACTTCTCTAGAATTCCAAGAGAAATTCAAAGCTTGAGGAAAATCAAAAAGTGTGGCAAGAAGGAAGCTTGTGGCTAGCTTGTAAGAGTTGTTGTGATGGTGTTCTTGGAAAGGAGGCTAGCAAAGTTGTTGGAATAGTTTTGGCTAAAGCTCTAAGGTAACAATTCTTCTCTTGTAGCTAGTTATTGGTGTTGCATGTGAAGAAGAAGGAACTTGTAGTAGTAAATAATGCTCTTAGATTCATTGCATGTAAGAAATATGTTTTGGATATGAAAGGATTGGTCAAAAAGGTTATGTGAGCATGTTGTAGCCTAAAAACTACCTTAAACTTGTTAAGTTAATTGTTGTACCTTATGGGGCAGAATTTGTCACGACCCGACCCCGGATCCGTGATCGGTGCCTTAACCCGGGCACCCTTGTGACACAACATCAGAGAAAACCAGCGGAATATAAACTCACAATAAACAACCATAATGATATAAATAATCTAGCCCAAAATGGCTACCCAAAAGTACATAAAACCAATTTACATCCTTAAACTAACCAAGTTATGACAAGACTACAGCCTCTAAGAAGGAGTAACACTATGACGGACAGGCCCCGCCATGCCCCTGAATGTACAAAACATCAACAACACCAGGAGAACCATACCAAAAGTCGAGCCTCCAAGAAATGGAGCTCACGACACCGAGTAAAAGATCCTGGAATGAGGATCTACCACCGCTTCCTTACTCGCAAGATTAACGCAGCCGGCGGCGGGGTCGACACAACGCATCAAGTATGTAAAATCGAAAATACCGTAGTAATATCATAAGTCAAAAATAAGTCGAGTCATAGATAAAAATCAATTTCTCAGACGGTGCCTTACTAACAATGAGAGTAACAAGTATAAATCTTATAACATAAAAATAGGAGGCTCACGATCAAAACAGGGTACCTCGCCCGTAGTATCATTAAGCAATCCTACTCCTGGGACTATTTCACCCGCATGGGTCCTGTGGACCCGCATGAGGTCATCCGCCTCGTCATGAGACTATTTCACCCGCATAGGACTATTTCACCCGCATGGATCCTGTGGACCCGCATGAGTACCATCGCCGTACTCGCATGAGACTATTTCACCCGCATGGATCCTGTGTTCCGGATCCGCATGAGTGCAAGCGCCGCACTCGCATCATGGGTAGCAAATCCATGACATAAATAATAACCCGGGGTTTACCCCGTAATAATATAAATATATAACATAGCTCATCCGGCTATCATACATAACATAAGCACTACCGGCCTATCATATCACAACATAAGCACTACCGGCCTATCATATCACAACATAAGCACTACCGGCCTATCATATCACAACATAAGCACTACCGGTCTATCATAACATAAGCACTACCGGCTTATCATAACATAAGCAAGTTAAGAAATCCCCTAACTTCTTATTAACATTATTAATATATCCTCTCATTTTAGTATCCTAAGACACTAACATGTCTTTTAATAGAAAATCCGGGAATTCAACCCAAGTACCATGTACTTCTAACTTTTTAAGAAATAAGTCTTTTTACACAAAAATTCCAAGATACTAATCACCATAGTATCAAGTTACGATTTCCTTTCAAAACAAGTCACATGTCCTTTTAGAAATATAATAGACTTTTAAATCAAGTGACTTCATTTCCTTTAAAACCTTAGGCAACCAATGCCTAAAAATCAATTCACCTTTCTTAGTTTCAAATCCTTTACCCGTACTTGTTTTAATTAGAGTAAACATTTCTTTGTGAACCTTTCAAAAACTAATATAACCAACTTCCCATAAAGTCATTATATTAGCGCTATTCCTTTGTCAAATACATTTTCCCTAAATCCAAGGGACTTATACTTTTAAAATGAAACAAGTACTAATATACTTTAAAACAAATTAAGGATATCAAATCTTGTACGTCTACCGTACTACATAGGTACAACTACTCATGCTCAAGAGATAGGAAAGTTCCACACACCTCTTCGGTTAATCCACTTGCTAAGTCCGAAATACCGCACGTAATATGTCAACCTATAATGACCATAATACGTTTATTAACCCCTAATTTCAATGTAGAAATATTCCAAGTTCAAGTTACTAATTCCTAAGGAAATTTGGGCAGCATTTCCTTTGTTTCTACATACTTTGCCACCTTTTTCAAGGCCGAATTCAATATCCAATCGCCACATTTAAGGCCCAACAATCCAACATTTCAAAGGGGATTACACAACCAAACTTAGGTGTGTAAAATTCTGCCCCAATAGGTAAAACAATACACTTAACAATTCTAAAGTTGTTTGTAGGCTACAACATGCTCATAATATCTCTTTAACCAATCTTTCATATCCAAACCATTTTTCTTACATGCAATGATTCTAAGAGCATTATTTACTACTACAAATTCCTTATTCTTCACATGCAACACCAATAACTAGCTACAAGAGAAGAAATATTACCTTTGGAGCTTTAGCCAAAACTATTCCAACAATTTTGCTAGCCTCCTTTTCAAGAATACCACCACAATAACCTCCACAAGCTGGCGAATAACTTTCCTTCTTAACACACTTTTATGATTTTCCTTAAGCTTGGAGTTTCTCTTGATTTTCTAGAGAGAAGGGAGAGTTTTTTAGCTTAGAGAGAGAGAGAGAGAGATGAAAGATGAAAGATGAAAGATGACCAAGTCTTCAAGACTTGGTCAATATAAGGCATGCAACATTTCAGAGGGGGGGGGGGGGGACACTTGTCACCCACCCATGACCTCTTTTAAAACAAAACAGTGCAGAAATTTCCACTAACTCGCAGATCCAGCGCCGGCCTGCGCAGCGCCGCGGCCACACTGAAACTCGCCGCTTTCTTAGGACTTTCGGCGCGCGCCTGCTTCCTAAGGCCATGGCGCTGAATCTTCACGACCTTCAGATCTTCCGGCGCGCGCCACGCCGGCGCGGTAGCCTACAATCACCCGTCTTGGCGTCGCGGCCCTGCCTCTGGCGCTGAGGCCCCTGACCACGGTCCAGACCCGAACCACGGGGTATAACATTCTCCCCCCCTTAGAAACATTCATTCCGAATGTTCCTTCTAGGCTTACTCGAATCACAAATCGACGTAGACGCTCTTAACTACTCTTTTGCAAATAAAGACGCTCCCCACGGCCACAACAATACTTAAGCACAATCGCTAAATCAAAACTAACGAGCAGGAAAGTGGGTTATCTGGAGGTGTAGGGAATAAGTGAGGATATTTATTCATCATGTCCTCCCCCGCTTCCCACGTCATCTCTTCCCTGTTCTCGTTCCGCCATAAGACCTTGACGGAAGCCACATCCTTTGTCCGAAGTCGTCTAACCTGACGATCGAGTATCGCTATGGGACTCTCCTCATACGATAACTCCTCTGTCACCTGGACATCATGAATCGGGTGCACTCTAGATGGATCTCCAATACATTTCCGCAACATAGACACATGGAAAACTGGATGTACCGCCTCCAAATCGGACGACAGATCTAACTCATAGGCAACCTTGCCTACCTTACGGATAATCTGATAAGGCCCAATGTACCTTGGGCTAAGTTTCCCCTTCTTCCCAAATCTCATCACACCCTTCATGGGTGATATCTTCAGGAAGACCCAATCATCTACCTCAAACTCCAAGTGTCGACGCCGATGATCCGCATACGACTTCTGTCGACTCTGAGCTGACAATAACTGCTCCTGGATAAGCTTCACCTTATCCACTGCCTGCTGTACCAAGTCTGGCCCGACTAGCTGAACTTCTCCCACCTCAAACCAACCTATCGGTGACCTACACTTCCTCCCATATAAGGCCTCATAAGGCGCCATCTGGATACTAGAATGGTAGCTGTTGTTATAAGCAAACTCCACAAGAGGCAAATGATCCTCCCAGCTACCCCTGAAATCAATAACACAAGCCCGCAGCATATCCTCAAGTGTCTGGATAGTGCGCTCGGCCTGTCCGTCGGTCTGAGGATGAAACGTCGTACTGAGACTCACATGTGTCCCTAATCTCTTCTGGAAAGACCTCCAAAAGTTAGCCGTAAACTGGGCTCCTCTGTCAGAAATAATCGAAATAGGAACTCCGTGCAGTCTCACGATCTCCCTGATATACAGTCTAGCATAATCCTCTAAAAAGTCGCCCCGATGGAAGAAAATGGGCTGATTTCACACCGCCGACGATAACTCAAATGGAATCATGCTTCCTCTGAGTGGAAGGTAACCCTGTAATAAAATCCATATTTATCACCTCCCACTTCCAAGTCGGAATATCAATAGCCTGCAACAGCCCACCGGGTTTCTGGTGCTCAACCTTAACTTGCTGACAATTAGGACACTGTGCAACAAAACCTGCCACGTCCTCTTCAGGCCATCCCACCAATACACGCATCTGAGGTCATGATACATCTTAGTCGACCCAGGGTGAATAGAATAACGAGCACCGCGCCTCCTGCACCGGCCGACGGTCTGCTACATCGGAAACACACAACCGACCCTCAAATCTTAGCACCCCATCCGGTGCTACCTCAAATAGACTCTTCTCTTTCTGAAAAGCGGCATCTCGATACTGTATCAAAATCGGATCCTCATACTGTCGCCTCTTCACCTCCTCGACGATGGAAGACTCGGCAACCTCTCGAATCCGAACTCCCTTACTATCAGAATCAACCAAACGAACCCCAAGGCTCGCTAGCTGATGTAACTCTCAGACCATATCCCTCTTTCCTGGTTGTACATCATACATGCTACCCATCGATCTGCGACTAAGGGCATCTGCAACTACATTGGCCTTCCCTGGGTGGTATAGAATATCAACATCGTAATCTTTAGCGGCTCAACCACCGCCTCGCCGCAAGTTCAGCTCCCTCGGGCTGAAGATATACTGGAGACTCTTGTGGTCTGTGTAAATATCCACATGAACTCCATACAAATAGTGTCTCCAGATCTTCAAGGCATGAATCACCACGCCAACTCTAAGTCACGTGGGATAGTTCTTCTCATGCTTCCTAAGTTGTCGAGATCGTAAGCTATAACCTTGCCATGCGCATCAAAGACGCACTCCAAGCCCGACACCGACGCATCACAATAAACCACATATCCGCCCAAACCTCGAAAGAGTAAGAATCGGCGGCGTCAAGTTCTCCTTCAAGAATCAAAACTCTCCTCACAAGCATTTGTCCACCAAATATAGTCGCTCGAGTCGGCTAGTCAAAGCGCCGACATGGAAGCAAACTTCTCCACAAACCTCCGATAATAACTCGCAAGGCCCAAAGCCGCGACTCCGCTTGTAGCTGGTGCAGGCAGTCTTGATCGCCTCAATCTTAGTTGTATCAACCGAATACCATCGGCCCCGATAACATGCCCTAAGAAAGCCATCGGCTACCAAAACTCGCATTTCGAGAACTTGGCATTCAACTGCCGGTCCCTGAGGACTCCCAATACCGTTCTCAAATGATCAATATGCTCCTGCTCTGTGCGCGAATACACCAAGATATCATCAATGAACACTATAACGAACATATCCAAGAATGACCTGAACACCCTATTCATCAAATCCATGAATACCGCTGGAGCGTTGGTCAATCCGAAAGACATCACCCTGAACTCATAGTGCCCATACCGGGTCCTGAATGCAGTCTTTGGGATATCCGCCTCTAACTCGTGACTGATGGTAAACTGCATCGCATGTCTATCTTGGAAAAGCATCTCGCACCCTGCAACTGGTCAAACAAATCATCAATCCTGGGGAGGGGATATCTGTTCTTGATAGTTACCTTGTTCAGCTGCCTGTAATCAATACACATACGCAACGTCCCATCCTTCTTCTTTACAAATAACATTGGCGCTCCACAGGGAGAAACACTTGGCCTGATAAAGCCTTTCTCCAGCAAATCTTTCAGCTGGTCCTTCAATTCCCTCAACTCGGCATGTGCCATCCTGTATGGCGGAATAGATATCGGTCGAGTGTCTGACGCCAACTCAATGCAAAACTCAATCTCTCTCTCATGAGGGATACCCGGAAGCTCGTCTGGGAATACGTCTGGAACTCTCTAACAACCGAATCGATCAAGGTCCGTATCGCACCTCGATTCGAATACCCGAACCAAATGGTAAATATACCCCTTCCGCACCATCTTTCTAGCCTTGAGGTAAGAAATAAACCTACCCCTCGGCGACGCAGTATTCCCCCTCCACTCGATAACCGGCTCACCGGGAAATTGGAACCGAACTAACCTCTCTCTACAGTCCACATTGGCATAGCAAGATGCTAGCCAATCCATACCCATAATCACATCAAAATCTGTCATGTCCAGCTCTATCAAGTCGGCTAGAGTCTGACGACTGTATATTGTCACTGGGCAAGCCTTATACACACGCTCGGCCACCACCGAATCACCTACTGGGGTAGCTACCTCAAAAGGTTTTATGGACTCGGGTTCTATCCCTATTCTATCAGCAATATGATGAGATATATAGGACAAGGTAGAACCTGAGTCTATCAAAGCATAAACATCACAAAGAAGAAACCAACAATGTACTGACGACATCGGTGACGCCTTTCCGTCTCGGGCGGCCGACATATAGCATAAATGCGCTTCGAGGACCTGAATCGAACCCCCGCCACGACTTCGCCGCGCTCGCTGCCCGTGAACACCCCGCCCGGCGCATAACCATCGAAGATGAAGACCAAAGAATCGAACTGGTCGGCTGAGCCATAGCATTTCCGCCGCCTCGGGTCGGACAATCTCTCTTCAAATGGCCTCGCCGCCACAAGAGTAACAAGCTCCGGAGGAACACGACACCCCTATAATGGCAATCACCACATCGACCACACCGAGGCATAGGTGGCTCATCTCGACCGAACTCGTCCTCCGAACCCGGCCTCGTGACCGCCCCGCCTCAATACCCTCAGACGACCGGAAGATGGTGGAGGAGCGCTCTGAACCGGCTGTGATGCAAATTCGGTCTGCTGCTGAGGATGTCTACCTCGAGAACTACTAGAGGACGCTGCTGTCCTGGCCCTCTTCTGCTGATACCTATCAATCCATCGACCGCTCTCACACCCAAGTGCATAGGCTCGTATGAGGCAATGTCCATGCCCTACCAAGAGCTACTCCCGCATAACTCTCGCCAAATAGTCATCGAGCTCGTGGCGTAGTGCACTCGTCCTCCATATTCGCACTAAAGTGGGTACATATCGAGCCAATGAGTCAAACTCGACGTTGTACTCGACCGCCCGCCCACTCGCCTCAATGTCGTAAATCTGCCCGTGCCTCCTCATCCGCGAGGCAAGAAATGACCAAGAAATGCCGCCGAGAACTCGTCTCATACACTGGAAGCCGCACGCTCCCGACGGCTCCTATGAATCAAATCACGATCGCGTATCATGCACCGATGCGAACTCAATACAATCGACTCGGATCCGAGGCCTTGATCACCTCATGATCCGTCAGAATCGCTTGATAAATTCACGAGATCATCCTCGTGCATCGACCCATAGAACTCGGAGGCTGCACCAAAAGTCCCAAGTCTCATGCTATCGATTCCGGGAGGAACTACGGTACATCCGAACCGCCGCCTCTGCTCGCCCTCATGCCTAGCCACTATCTCCGCCAATAATCGGGCCATCTCTCAGAGCCTATATCCTCCGCTTCCAGCCGCATAACCGAGGCTCGTGTATCGTGGTCTCGTGGCAGTTGCCGCTCCGCACTGTTGGGTTGACGACGTCGTGGAACTTGCCGCCCTAAACATTATCTCAGGTAAGGACTGGCTCGTGCTTCGTAACCCTTGTCCTACTAGTAGTCCTCCACTGCCTTGCCGCTTCGGGCGCGGTTGCCTTGCGTGGAGGCATAACTGATACATACAAAATTCACGTCAGAGGAAATTCAACCTATAACACGGCTCTATTGCACGATCTTAGAGCGAAAGAAATGGAAACCAATCCTAAATACCCTGCAGCCTCCTGATTATAGATGTGGTGCACAACACACCGATAATCAAGACTCTACTAGATACGGCCTGTAGACCCTTTCCGAGGATTAACTGCTCTGATACCACTTTTGTCACGACCCGACCCCGGATCCGTGACCGGTGCCTTAACCCGGGCACCCTTGTGAAACAACATCAGAGAAAACCAGCGGAATATAAACTCACAATATACAACCATAATGATATAAATAGTCTAGCCCAAAATGGCTACCCCAAAAGTACATAAAACCGAACAGTTACATCCTTAAACTAACCAAGTTATGACAAGACTACAGGCCTCTAAGAAGGAGTAACACTATGACGGGACAGGGCCCCGTCATGCCCCTGAATGTACAAAACATCAACAACACCAGGGAGAACCATACCAAAAGTCGAGCCTCCGAAGAAATGGAGCTCCTGACACCTGAGTAAAAGATCCTAGGAATGAGGATCTACCACCCGCTTTCACCTGCAAGACGAACGCAGCCCCGGAAGGGGTCGATCACAACGTACCAAGTATGTAAACTGGAAAATACTGTAGTAATATCATAAGTCAAAAGTAAGCTGGAGTCATAGATAAAAATCAATTTCTCAGACTGTGCCTTACTAACAATGAGAGTAACAAGTATAAATCTTATAACATAAAAATAGGAGGCTCACGATCAAAACAGGGTACCTCACCCGTAGTATCATTAAGCAATCCTACTCCTGGGACTATTTCACCCGCATGGGTCCTGTGGACCCGCATGAGGTCATCCGCCTCGTCATGGGACTATTTCACCCGCATAGGACTATTTCACCCGCATGGATCCTGTGGACCCGCATGAGTACCATCGCCGTACTCGCATGAGACTATTTCACCCGCATGGATCCTGTGGTCCGGATCCGCATGAGTGCAAGCGCCGCACTCGCATCATGGGTAGCAAATCCATGGCATAAATAATAACCCGGGGTTTACCCCGTAATAATATAAATATATAACATAGCTCATCCGGCTATCATACATAACATAAGTGTTACACCCCGTAAGTTCAGGACATGTAAAAGAGAATGTACGAAAGGAAACAAGACTTGGAAATTAGTACGAAAGGAAGAATTGTTTTTCCGACGGAAAATCTTCCGGACGACGGAAAGGAAAAATGTTCGTTGTTGAGAATTGGATTCTCAAAAGGCATTATTTGAAGATTATGGAACTTATTAAAATTATGGAAATTTATTTTTACGGATTTGGTCACGTGGGGCCCACCCGAGGAATTTTACGTTTTGTGGGGCCCACGAGGGTTACGGAATTTTATGGACGAATGAGAGGGCGACACGTGGCACCCTTATGTGGTCTTGGACGAAAATGCAAGGGGTAGAATGGTCATTTGACCTATGTAGATGATAAGTCTTCAAGCTTGACATAATTGACTAGTCAACTTGTCCACATAGGCTTAATCCTTGTGATATTCATCCTAGCCTCACATTTGTTGATATCTAAGCCTTCCTATGTGTTTTATATTCACTAACTAGTGCAAGACTAGTTCATTCAACACTTAGAAAAAATTGAGAGAGCTTGTGTGTGCCCTTTTGCTCTCGGGTTTGCTAAAAAAAGAAAGGAGAAATTTTGTGATTTTGATCCATTAGCCACAAGACTTAAACCCAATGTCCCTAAGGGTATTATAAGGATATCTCAATAGAAAGATTTCGGAAAAAACGCATTTTTACATTAGTCGCAAGGCGGAAACTAAGGGAGTTCTTCAACTTTGAAGTTAGAACTTGAAGATGGGTTCTTCATAGGCCTCTAAGGAGTGCTTGGAGCGGATTGGAACCTAAGGAAAGGAGCTAAGAATTGCTAAGGCGCGACTTTGGATCTTGGAAATTTTAAGGGCTTGGAAAGGTATAAATTTTGTCGTTTTAGTAGTTAAGACTTACTTATTGTTGTAGCTATGGATTTTAGCAAGCATGTGTTATATAGTATGAAGTTTGATATGTTTATGGGCTATTGGAACCCTAATCCGAAAACTAGCATGTTTAGCTTTAAGATTGGAATTCAAGTTGATTATTAGTTTAAGTCGTCGCATGTTGAATAAAGGAGGAAATTTTAGTTGTTGAAGTTGTTTATGACTAAGTAACATGTCGACTTAAGAACTTGAAATTGGAAAAGGATTGGAAAAGACGTAGTGATATTGGTTATATGTTGGCCGAGAATGGCTAGGGTAGTATTATACTATTTGGTATGAATTGTGGGGCGGAATATTACACGTATTGTAAGGCGTGTAATCCCCTTTGTTTGGTTGTTGTTTGGAGCCTTAAATGTGGCTTGTTGGTTATTGTATTCGGCCTTGAAAAAGGTGGAAAAGTGAGTAGAAACAAAGGAAGTGCTGCCCGATTTTCCGTAGAATTAGAGACTAAATACTTAGTATTATTTCTACATAGAGACTAGAAGTTGATAGCCTTGTTGTGACCATTATAGGTTGACACTTCTACCTACGGTGTATTCGGCTTAGCTTGTGGATTTAGCCGAAAAGGTATGTGAACTATCTCCTCTTCTAGCATGATTCCTTAGAATAAAGAAAGTAAGTTCTACTCCTTGAATGATCCATTCCTTGCTTGTATTTGGATTGCCTAAAATAGAATTTGTTCTATGTACTTCCTTGAGTGTACTTTGATGTTTAAATTGTAAGTAGTATAATCCATTTCCTTAGGGAAGTTTGGATTCTTAAAAGTGAAGGTATTTTTCTTAAAGTACATAGAGACTTGAAAAGGAAGTGGTTTCCAAATCTTTTGGCTAGTGCCTTGTTCTAAAACCTAAAGGTCATTATAATGACTTTAGGAGTCAAAGGAGTGATTTACTTATTTGATTTAAAAGAGGAGAAATGACATGATTTAAGAGAAGTAACTTGCGTTAAGGGTGAAGTTACTTGAGGTTTAAAAGTGGAAGAAAACTTGTTTTCTAACTATTAAGAGACTTGAAGTATTTTGAAAGTTAAGAACTTGTTTTGTAAGTATGTGATACTTGGTTTTAATAGTATAAGTCTCTTGGTTATTGAAGGAATGGATACGTCTAAAACCATAAGGGTTATAACGGCTTTATGGGAAGTTGGTTATAACGGCTTTAGGGAAGGTTTTGAAAGTTGTCTATTTTGATTAATCGGCATAAGTTGCCTAGATTGTGAAAATTTAGAGTTACTTGATTTCAAGCTTTGAAATGAGTTTTCTAAAAGTGTAGTAACTTACTTTGAAAAATAGACACGCCTTGATACTACGGGTGTTAGTATCTTGGGGCTTTACATAGAAAGGAGTCTTTTATAAAAGAATGTACGTATGTAGTACTTTGGCTTGATAAATTGAGAATTTGTCTAAGTGTGCCTTGATAAGTACTTTGACTTGTTAAAAGAGAATTATTCTATGTATGCCTTGATTTGTACTTTGGCTTGATAAATTGAGAATTTGTCTAAAGTATGCCTTGATAAGTACTTTGACTTGTTAAAAGAGAATTATTCTATGTATGCCTTGATTAGTACTTTGGCTTGATAAATTGAGAATTTGTCTATGTGTGCCTTGATAAGTACTTTGACTTGTTAAAAGAGAATTATTCTATGTATGCCTTGATTTGTACTTTGGCTTGATAAATTGAGAATTTGTCTAAAGTATGCCTTGATAAGTACTTTGACTTGTTAAAAGAGAATTATTCTATGTATGCCTTGATTAGTACTTTGGCTTGATAAATTGAGAATTTGTCTAAGTGTGCCTTGATAAGTACTTTGACTTGTTAAAAGAGAATTATTCTATGTATGCCTTGATTAGTACTTTGGCTTGATAAATTGAGAATTTGTCTAAAGTATGCCTTGATAAGTACTTTGACTTGTTAAAAGAGAATGATTCTATGTATGCCTTGATTAGTACTTTGGCTTGATAAATTGAGAATTTGTCTAAGTGTGCCTTGATAAGTACTTTGGCTTGTTAAAGAGAATTATTCTGCGTGTGCAAGGACTTTGGCTTGTAATTAAGGATTTGCCTATGTGTGCTGGAAATAGCCGGTTGTGTGCTATTGTTATATCAGTTGTTTCGGGGTCATTCCCCGGGTTTGTGGCATTTGCATCATTCCGTGGATTTGCTACCCACGATGCGAGGAATACCTCATGCGAGTCCGTAGGGCTTATGCGGGTGAAATAGTCCACGCGGCGGGTCCAAACTATGCGAGGAATACCTCACGCGAGTCCGTAAGGCTTATGCGGGTGAAATAGTCCTATGCGAGGAATACCTCACGCGGTCCGAAAGGGCTTATGCGGGTGAAATAGTCCCACGCGGGCGGTCCACCTATGCGAGAATACCACGCGGGTCCACAAGACCTATGCGGGTGAAATAGTCCCAGGAATAGGATTGCTAAATGATACTGCGGGCGGATGGTCCTGCTTGATCATGAGCTTCCTAGTTTATATTGTAAGGATACTACTGTTTACTCTCATTGTTAGTAAGACACAATGTGTTGTATTTTGATTATCATATATGTCCGGTTGTTTGTGTTACCCTATGGTCATGCTTTTACGAGGTGGGATTCGGCATGGGACCACGAGTATTGAGGACACAGTGGGACTTGGTGTTCATGTATCCTTATTGGTGTTATTACATCACGGATCGCCGGTGAGGAAGGATTCCACGGGCATGATTGATATTATGAGCGTGAGACCCACGGTTATATTGAGTAATGACTTTGAGGGCCTGCGTCCCTGACTTGATATGACTGCTTATGTGTTATGTACTGTAGGTTGGATATCACACATGTCTCCTGTGTTATTTAGACTGCTATGATTTTATTACGATTTCATCGCTCACATACTTGTACATTCTTCGCTTCGACCTCGCCGAAGTGCGTTCATGCCGCAGGTTTAGGTACGCAGTTCGGTGATCGGCAGGTGTAGGATCATGCTCAGGGTTATGGATAAGCTCCTTCTATTCCGGAGTTTATCTTTGGTATATGTCCTTCAGTACAGGCTTTGTATAGTTTTGGGTACGGCGGGGCCTTGTCCCGTCATATTTCAGTAAAACTCTTAGAGGTCTGTATTCATATGTGGGATTGGACTCATGTACGATGTTGTGTCTTTGGTCTATGTATATTATATGGCAGCCTAGTCGGCTTTGCCTTGTACGTACGTTGGTTTTAAAAAGAAAAAAAAATGAGCTGTTATTAATTTCCGCAATGTACTTAGTTGTTAAGGTAGAAGGGTGCTCAGGTAGGGCACCAGTCACGGGCCCGGGGTTCGGGGTGTGACAATAAGCACTACCGGCCTATCATATCACAACATAAGCACTACCGGCCTATCATATCACAACATAAGCACTACCGGCCTATCATAACATAAGCACTACCGGCTTATCATAACATAAGCAAGTTAAGAAATTCCCTAACTTCTTATTAACATTATTAATATATCCTCTTATTTTAGTATCCTAAGGCACTAACATGTCTTTTAATAGAAAATCCGGGAATTCAACCCAAGTACCATGTACTTCTAACTTTTTAAGAAATAGTCTTTTTACACAAAAATTCCAAGATACTAATCACCATAGTATCAAGTTACGATTTCCTTTCAAAACAAGTCACATGTCCTTTTAGAAATATAATAGGCTTGTAAATCAAGTGACTTCATTTCCTTTAAAACCTTAGGCAACCAATGCCTAAAAATCAATTCACCTTTCTTAGTTTCAAATCCTTTACCCGTACTTGTTTTAATTAGAGTAAACCTTTCTTTGTGAACCTTTCAAAAACTAATATAACCAACTTCCCATAAAGTCATTATATTAGCGCTATTCCTTTGTCAAATACATTTTCCCTAAATCCAAGAGACTTATACTTTTAAAATGAAACAAGTACCAATATACTTTAAAACAAATTAAGGATATCAAATCTTGTACGTCTACCGTACTACATAGGTACAACTACTCATGCTCAAGAGATAGGAAAGTTCCACATACCTCTTCGGTTAATCCACTTGCTAAGTCCGAAATACCGCACGTAATATGTCAACCTATAATGACCATAATACGTTTATTAACCCCTAATTTCAATGTAGAAATATTCCAAGTTCAAGTTACTAATTCCTAAGGAAATTTGGGCAGCATTTCCTTTGTTTCTACATACTTTGCCACATTTTTCAAGGCCGAATTCAATATCCAAACGCCACATTTAAGGCCCAACAATCCAACATTTCAAAGGGGATTACACAACCAAACTTAGGTGTGTAAAATTCTGCCCCAATAGGTAAAACAATACACTTAACAATTCTAAAGTAGTTTGTAGGCTACAACATGCTCATAATATCTCTTTAACCAATCTTTCATATCCAAACCATTTTTCTTACATGCAATGATTCTAAGAGCATTATTTACTACTACAAATTCCTTATTCTTCACATGCAACACCAATAACTAGCTACAAGAGAAGAAATGTTACCTTTGGAGCTTTAGCCAAAACTATTCCAACAATTTTGCTAGCCTCCTTTTCAAGAATACCACCACAATAACCTCCACAAGCTTGCAAATAACTTTCCTTCTTAATACCCTTTTCAGATTTTCCTTAAGCTTGGAGTTTCTCTTGATTTTCTAGAGAGAAGAGAGAGCTTTTTAGCTTAGAGAGAGAGAGAGAGAGATGAAAGATGAAAGATGAAAGATGACCAAGTCTTCAAGACTTGGTCAATATAAGGCATGCAACATTTCAGATGGGGGGACACTTGTCACCCACCCATGACCTCTTTTAAAACAAAGCGGTGAAATTTTCACTAACTCTCGCAGATCCCGCCTGGCGGCCGCGATCGGCGCCGCGACGCTGAAACTCCTGCCGCCTTCTTAGGACTTTCCGCGCCGCACTCGCTTCCCGAGCGCCATGCTGAATCTTCACGACTTAAGATCTTTCGCCGCGCCCTACAATCACCCGCTTTGCGCGCGCGCTCAGCCACGCGGCTGCCTCGATCATGTCCAGACCGAACCACTGGTATAACATAATTTTACACACCCAAGTTTAGTTGTGTAATCCCCTTTGAAATGTTTGGATTGTTGGGCCTTAAATGTGACGTTTGGATATTGAATTCGGCCTTGAAAAAGGTGGCAAAGTATGTAGAAACAAAGGAAATGCTGCCCAATTTTCCATAGGATTTAGTGACTTTGAACTTGGAATATTCTACATTGAAACTAGAGGTTTATAAACGTATTATGGTCATTATAGGTTGACATACTACGTGCGGTATTTTGGACTTAGCAAGTGGATTGACCGAAGAGGTATGTGGAACATTCCTATCTCTTGAGCATGAATGGTTTTACCTATGTAGTACGATAGACGTACAAGGTGTGATATCCCTTACTTGTTTTAAGGATGTCTTGAGTTTTCAAAGTTAAGGGACTTGATGTGTTCAAGTATATGATTCTTGTTTTCCTTTTAAAAGTGTAAGTCTCTTGGGCTTTAGGAAAATGTATTTGACTAAGGTATAACGTCAATATAATGACTTTATGGGAAGTTGATTATATTAGCTTTATGAAAGGTTAACAAAGAAAGATTTACTTTAAGTAAAATGAGTACGGATAAATGATTTGAGGTTGTGAAAGGCAAATTGGTTTTAAGGCATCAATTGCCCAAAAGTTTTATGTGAAAAAGAGTCATTTTTAAAAGAGTGGAAGTATGTAGTACTTTGGGTTAAATTCCCGGATTTTCTTTTACTAAGATATGTTAACTTATTTATGTTATGTATGATGGTTGGTTGAGCTAGGGTAAGAGTATAAATGAGGGGTACATCCCCAAGACGTTATACCACCTTCGCCAGGGTAAGAGTATAAATGAGGGGTAAATCCCCAAGACGTTATACCACCTGCTTCAGGGTAAGAGTATAAATGAGGGGTAAATCCCCAAGACGTTATACCACATATTCCGTGGATTTGCTACCCACGATGCGAGGAATACCTCATGCGAGTCCGTAGGGCTCATGCGGGTGGTCTGACTATCGTGGAATACCTCATGCGGGTCCACATGACCCGTGCAGTGAAATACTCCCGAAAGTAGGAGTGCTTAATGATCTGCGGGCGGATGACCTTGCTTTGACCGAGCTTCATATTTTCATGCGATTGTATATGTTTGATATTCTCATTATTAGTAAGGCACATTGTGCGTAAACCGATTTTATACATGTCTCGGTTATTTTATACTTGAGGTATTTTCGGTATTTTCGATTTCACATACTTAGTACATATTGTGTCGACCCACTTCTCCGGGGCTGCGTTCATCCGCAGTAGAGGTAAGCGGTGGTGGATCCTCATTCTTAGGATCACCGTTCGTGTCAGAAGCTCCATTACCCCAGAAGCTTGTTTTGTTGGTACGGTTCTTCCCTGATGCTATAGGTATTGTGTACATTCAGGGGTATGGCGGGGCCCTGTACCGCCACAGTTGTTATTCTTAGAGGTATGTGGTCACGTTTGTGTTTTAGGCTGTAAGAACAAGTTGTACTTTTGATTAAGTATATTTTTATGGAAGGCAGCCTTATCGGCTTGCTAGTGATGTTTACTTTATATAGATTATGTGTTATGTATGTTCCGCTGCTATTCTCTGATGTATACAATAGGGTGCCCGGTAGGACACGATTCTTGCCCGAGGTCGGGTCGTGACAAAAGTGGTATCAGAGCAGTTAGTCCTCGGAAAGTGTCTACAGACCGTGTCTAGTAGAGTCTTGATTATCGGTGTGTTGTGCACCACATCTATAATCAGGAGGCTGCAGGATATTTAGGATTGGTTTCCATTCTTTCACTCTAAAGATCGTGCAATAGAGCTGTGATATAGGTTGAACTCCCTCTGATATTTTCCTTTATGTACCAGTTATGCCTCCACGCAAGGCAACCGCGGCCCAGAAGGGCAAAGCGGTGAGGAGGCTGCTAGTGGGGCGGAGTCACGAGGCACAGCCCGATCTTTCTTGGAGATGATGTTTCGGGCGGCAAGTTCCACGACGTCGCCAGCCTCAGCGGAGTTCGAGGCGTGAGCGGCTCACGAGACGCGATGCGAGCCTTGATCCACGGCGGCCGAGTATAGAGATACGGGGAGCGGTCGGTTATTGACCAAAGATAGTGGCGGCGGCAAGCGAGCGGCGGCCAACCCTGAGCCGGTTCTGGTCGGGATTTCCTGGGTTGTCATCCACCCGAGTTCTATGGTTCGAGGTCCGAGGAGGATCCTCAGGAGTTCGTTCGGCAGTTACAGCGGACTATGCAGGTGCTTAGGGCCTCGGAGACTGAGTCCATCATGTTAGCCTCTTACCGGTTACGCGACATTGCGTTGAACTGGTTTGAGTCATGGGAGTTGTCGAGAGGTGAGGATGCTCTTCCAGCTGTTTGGGAGGAGTTCACAGAGGCTTTCCTGGATCACTTCTTACCTCCTGAGATGAGGAGAGCCCGCGTAGATAGATTCTTGACCTTGAGGCAGAACGGGAGGACTATCATGGTACACCTGAGTTTGACTCCTGGCGGTATGCGCGCACCATTGTAGATACGGCGCATGTGGTTCATAGATATGTGATGGGGCTAGACCGTCACATGATTACTGCTTGCTTAGGAGTGGCTCTTCAGCCAGGGATGGATATTGCCAGGATGCAGGCGTATGCGCAGGGGATTGAGGACAGAGAGATGGAGGATCAGCTAGACTTAGGCCAGCCCAAGAGGCGGGGCAGCAGGTCTCGTGGCGGCTTTCGAGGTGGCGGCCTCGAGCGACTAGGTCCACATTTCAGCCAGCACAGAGTGCTCCCTCTCAGTTTTCTGGCCGGAGGTCTGATCAGCCAGGTCATTCAGGAGCATGTCAGGGCTCCAGAACTTCGGGGTTTCAGGGAAGCAGAGACCGCTACCGATCGAGACCACCCCCATCTCAGTGTGCTCGATGTGGTAGGTCTCACCCAGGAGAGTGTCGTGTTCCTTTAGGAGCTTGTTACTCTTGTGGCCAGCAGGGCCATTTGAGGAGAGATTGTCCATCCACAGGTGGCGGAAGTGTGATGGTTCACCGCGGTCGGGCTTGTCGGATCTTCGTCTTCGACGGTTATGCGCCCAGGAGGGCAGGGTGTTCACGGGCAAGCAGGACGCGGCAGGGGTCATGGTAGGGGTCCCAGTTCCAGCGGTCCTCAGAACCGCATTTATGCTATGTCCAGCCGACAGGACCAGGAGGCGTCACCAGATGTCGTTACAGGTACATTATTGGTTTCTTGCTGTGATGCATATGCTTTGATAGATCCAGGTTCTACCTTGTCCTATATATCTCCTCATATTGCTGGTAGAATAGGGATATATCCCGAGTCCATAAAACCTTTTGTGGTGGCTACGACAGTGGGTGATTCGGTGGTAGCTGAGCGGGTATATAAGGCCTGCCCAGTGACTATAGACAGTCGTCAGACTCTAGCCGACTTGATAGAGTTGGATATGACAGACTTTGATGTGATTATGGGTATGGATTGGCTAGCGTCTTGCTATGTCAATGTGGACTGTAGAGAGATTAGTTCGGTTCGGTTTCTGGTGGCGGTTATCGAGTGGAAGGAATCTCGTGACGCCGAGGGGTAAGTTTATTTCTTACCTCAAGGCTAGGAAGATGGTGCGGAAAGGGTATATCTACCATATGGTGCGAGTATTCGATACTGAGGCTGAGATACCGGACCTTCAGTCAGTTCCGGTCGTTAGAGAGTTTACAAACGTGTTCCCAGATGAGCTTCCGGGTATCCATCCTGAGAGAGAGATTGAGTTTTGCATTGATATGGCGCCAGACACTCGACCGATATCTATTCCGCCATACAGGATGGCACCTGCCGAGTTGAAGGAATTGAAGGACCAGCTGAAGGACTTGATGGAGAAAGGCTTTATCAGGCCAAGTGTTTCTCCCTGGGGAGCGCCAATGTTATTTGTAAAGAAGAAGGATGGGACGCTGCGTATGTGTATTGATTACAGGCAGCTGAACAAGGTAACTATCAAGAACAGATATCCCCTCCCCAGGATTGATGATTTGTTTGACCAGTTGCAGGGTGCAAGGTGTTTTTCCAAGATAGACCCGCGGTCTGGTTATCATCAGGTGCGAGTTAGAGAGGCAGATATCTCCAAGACTGCATTCAGGACCCGGTATGGGCACTATGAGTTCAGGGTAATGTCTTTCGGGTTGACCAATGCTCCAGCAGTATTCATGGATTTGATGAACCGGGTGTTCAAGCCATTCTTGGATATGTTCGTTATAGTATTCATTGATGATATCCTGGTTTATTCGTGCACAGAGCGGGAACATGCAGATCATTTGACAACGGTATTGGGAGTCCTCCGGGAACGACAGTTGTATGCCAAGTTCTCGAAATGCGAGTTTTGGTTGGCCTCAGTGGCTTTCTTAGGGCATGTTGCGGAAATGTATTGGAGATCCATCTAGAGTGCACCCGATTTGTGATGTCCAGGTGACAGAGGGGTTATCGTATGAGGAGAGTCCCATAGCGATACTCGATCGTCAGGTTAGGCGACTTCGGACAAAGGATGTGGCTTCCGTCAAGGTATTATGGCGAAACGAGAACAGGGAGGAGATGACGTGGGAAGCGGAGGATGATATGATGAAGAAGTATCCTCACTTGTTCTCTATACCTCCAGGTAACCCACTTTACAGCTTGTTAGTTTTAAGTTGGCAATTATGCTTTAGTATTGTTGTGGCATGTAGAGCGTCTTTAATTACAAGAAAAATAGTTAAGAGGGTCTATGTTGAGATTGTGATTTGAGTAAGCCTAGAAGGAACATTCAGGACGAATGTTTCTAAGGGGGGGAGAATGTTACACCCCGTAGTTCAGGACATGCGTATGAGAGCGTACGAAAGGGAGTAAGACTTAAAATTTTAGAAGGACAGGTTGATGGATTGTTTCAGACGGGTTTTTAGTTAACTTTGAGGCGGGTTATGACCCGTTACATTGAGAGTTCCTAGGTGTTTCAAAGGCCTAGTGCGTAGTTCGTTGAGTCTAGTTTCCAACGCAACCAACCGTTCGTCGATAGGACATCGGAGTAGAAAGTTATGGGGGTTACAAGTTCAGTGCGCAGTTGGTCAGAAAGGTGTTTCGGTCAGGAGCCACAGGGCCGCGGCGCCGGATGCAGGGCCGCGGCGCCAGAAGAGCTGAGTGGTCGCTGAAGTTTCAGCGCCGCGGCGCCGGGAAGCAGGGCCGCGGCGCCGGAATGTTCTGGGAGTCGGCAGAAGTTGCAGCGCCGCCGAGACGGAGTTTTCTGGCCGAGTGGAAAATTCTGCACTGTTTTGTTTTAAAAGAGGCCATGGGTGGGTGACAAGTGTCCCCCCCCCCATCTGATTTTTGCATGTCTTATATATTGACCAAGTCTTGAAGACTTGGTCATCTTTCAAAGTCCTTCTCTCTCTCTAAAGCTAAAGCTCTCACTTCTCTCTAGAATTCCAAGAGAAATTCAAAGCTTGAGGAAAATCTAAAAAAGTGTGATAAGAAGGAAGCTTGTGGCTAGCTTGTAAGAGTTGTTGTGATGGTGTTCTTGGAAATGAGCCTAGCAAAATTGTTGGAATAGTTTTGGCTAAAGCTCTAAGGTAACAATTCTTCTCTTGTAGCTAGTTATTGGTGTTGCATGTGAAGAAGAAGGAACTTGTAGTAGTAAATAATGCTCTTAGATTCATTGCATGTAAGAAATATGGTTTGGATATGAAAGGATTGGTCAAAAAGGTTATGTGAGCATGTTGTAGCCTAAAAACTACCTTAAACTTGTTAAGTTAATTGTTGTACCTTATGGGGCAGAATTTTACACACCCAAGTTTAGTTGTGTAATCCCCTTTGAAATGTTTGGATTGTTGGGCCTTAAATGTGGCGTTTGGATATTGAATTCGACCTTGAAAAAGGTGGCAAAGTATGTAGAAACAAAGGAAATGCTGCCCAATTTTCCATAGGATTTAGTGACTTTGAACTTGGAATATTCTACATTGAAACTAGAGGTTTATAAACGTATTATGGTCATTATAGGTTGACATACTACGTGCGGTATTTTGGACTTAGCAAGTGGATTGACCGAAGAGGTATGTGGAACCTTCATATCTCTTGAGCATGAATGGTTTTACCTATGTAGTACGATAGATGTACAAGGTGTGATATCCCTTACTTGTTTTAAGGATGTCTTGAGTTTTCAAAGTTAAGGGACTTGATGTGTTCAAGTATATGATTCTTGTTTTCCTTTTAAAAGTGTAAGTCCCTTGGGTTTTAGGAAAATGTATTTGACTAAGGTATAACGTTAATATAATGACTTTATGGGAAGTTGATTATATTAGCTTTATGAAAGGTTAACAAAGAAAGATTTACTTTAAGTAAAATGAGTACGGATAAATGATTTGGGGTAATGAAAGGCAAATTGGTTTTAAGGCATCAATTGCCCAAAAGTTTTATGTGAAAAAGAGTCATTTTTAAAAGAGTGGAAGTATGTAGTACTTTGGGTTAAATTCCCGAATTTTCTTTTACTAAGATATGTTAACTTATTTATGTTATGTATGATGGTTGGTTGAGCTAGGGTAAGAGTATAAATGAGGGGTACATCCCCAAGACGTTATACCACCTTCTCCAGGGTAAGAGTATAAATGAGGGGTAAATCCCCAAGACGTTATACCACCTGCTTCAGGGTAAGAGTATAAATGAGGGGTAAATCCCCAAGACGTTATACCACCTATTCCGTGGATTTGCTACCCACGATGCGAGGAATACCTCATGCGAGTCCGTAGGGCTCATGCGGGTGAAATAGTCCCATGCGGGTGAGTACAGCCTATGCGAGGAATACCTCATGCGGGTCCACATGACCCATGCGAGTGAAATACTCCCAGGAGTAGGAGTGCTTAATGATACTGCGGGGCGGATGACCTTGCTTTGACCATGAGCTTCCTATTTTCATGCAGTATTGTATATGTTTGATATTCTCATTATTAGTAAGGCACAGTGTGCGGTAAACTGATTTTTATACATGTCTCCAGTTATTTTATACTTGAGGTATTTTCAGTATTTTCCAGTTTCACATACTTAGTACATATTGGTAATCGACCCTTCTCTGGCTGCGTTCATGCCGCAGGTAGAGGTAAGCAGGTGGTGGATCCTCATTCTTAGGATCACTGTTCCGGTGTCAGAAGCTCCATTCCTCCGGAAGCTTGTTTTGTTGGTACGGTTCTTCCCTGATGCTATAGGTATTGTGTACATTCAGGGGTATGGCGGGGCCCTGTCCCGCCACAGTTGTTATTCTTAAGTGCGTGGTCACGTTTGTGTTTTGGGCTGTAAGAATAAGTTGTACTTTTGATTAAGTATATTTTTATGGAAGGCAGCCTTATCGGCTTGCCAGTGATGTTTACTTTATATAGATTATGTGTTATGTATGTTCCGCTGCTATTCTCTGATGTACCGGGGTGCCCGTGAGGTTACGATTCGCCCCGGTCGTCGTGTGATGGCGCTGATGGCGTGGTGAGGCTCGGGATTTCGAAGCTACTGTTTCTGGAAATTGAATTAGGGTCGCGGCGCTAAGGGCTTGAGCCGCGGCGCCTCGCAACGGTCATTTCCATAAATTGAACTAAAAGTTGTGTCTCTTCACACAAGGTCACAACCTTTGGATGAAAGGTCACTTCTGGTCGAATTTTGTGTTATATAAAGCATGTTGATCACTTGTTTAAACTTTAAACACACAATACACATTATATAACAATCAATCATTAAACACAATTAATGATCTAAGATTGTTGCTCTTGTTCTTCTTTTTCCTCAAAAGATATTTTTCTGGAAAAACACTTAAAGTAAATTTGTTCGGGATCAAGTTCTCGTGCAAGAACCTGAACCAGATAGTTGTTAGTGTCAATCTAGACCTTTCAATAAACAATCACAATAACATAATAATGATTCAAATGTAATTGAAATGAACAATAGTGAAAACCAGCAAAAATGAAAAACACACACTATCTTGTGTCGATAGAGGCCTGCAATGTAGTGACTTAATAATTTTTCCTGATTTTCAAAACGGATCAATCTGGATCATCAATGGTGAAAAACCATGTTGAGAAACCCGAGAAATTCAAGGGTTTTGATTTCAAACGCTGGCAGCAAAAAATGTTGTTTTATTTGACCACTCTCCATATGGCAAATGTATTGACTGATGAGGCTCCAACGGCATTGCCGGAGGGAAAGGGAGAATGCTTCTACTGATGCGGAGAGAGCCGAAAGGCTGAAGGCTATTGAGACTTGGTGGAGCCAAGAGTTTCTTTGAAAGAACTACATTCTCAACGCCTTGGATGATACTCTCTATGATATATACTCCACATTCGGATCGCATGGGAGTTATGGCAGTCATTGGAGAACAAATACAAAACTGAAGTTGCTTGTTCTATGAAGTTCGTCATCGACAAGTTTCTAAACTTCAAGATGAGCGATGCAAAAGAAGTTGTCAAGCAAGTGGAAGAACTCTAAGACATTGTTCATGAACTAGAGGTTGAAGGTATGGGTCTTAACCAATATTTCCTTGTTGGTGCTATTATTGAAAAAGTACCTCCTTCTTTGAAGGATTTTAAGATTTATTTGAAGCATCTAATCGAGGAAATGAGTTTTGAGTAATTGGTTCTAAATATTCGTGTTAAAGAGGACACCCGAAAGAATGAAAGGGCTAATGTTGTTTCATTGGAGCCTAATGCCAACATGGTAGAAGGCAATGCTTCCAAGGCCAAGTTTCAGAAAGGAAAGGGCAAATTTGTTAGTGTCAAGCCATCTTTTGCCACCGGGAGGAATGCACTACCCCATAAAGGACCAATGCATTCAAGAAACCACAACCAGGACTATGTTGGGTATGTGGCAAAGGGCACAGAGAAAAAGATTGCCGCATTCGCAAGAGTCAAGGTGGTGGTGTTGGAGGTTCGAGTAATGTCAACCAAACCAACCGGGTTGAAACTAAGAACCAATTCATTGGGGTTGTGGCTGCTCAAGCAAATCTGATTACAAATTCAACCGATTGGTGGATGGACACGGGTGCTACAAGACATGTATGTTCAGAGAAGGACATGTTTTCATCTTACCAAGCCATCAAGGATAGAGAACCATTGTTCGTGGGAAATGCCGTTGCTGTGAAGGTAGAAGGGAAAGAGAATGTGACTTTGAGGCTCACTTCCGGAAATGATCTTTTGCTCACAAACGTATTGCATGTGCCTGAAATTTGTAAGAACTTAATTTCTGGGCATTTTCTTAGTAACAATGGCTTCAAAATTATAATAGAGTCTGACAACAAATTTGTCATTATTAATGAAAATGCAGGCACTGGCACTGCTTCTATGTATATGGTTGATTCCCCTTCTTTATGGCATTCTCGATTATGCCATATTAATTATCGTTCCTTACAAATAATGGTAAAGATAGACATGTTGCCGAAATGTTCTATGAACAAAATGACTAAATATGGGGTTTGCATAGAGTCGAAATATGCAAGACATCATCATAAATCTGTTGTGAAATCAAATGAAGTGCTTTGTTTAATTCATAGTGATTTGTGTGATTACCAAACAACCTTATTTCATAGAGGAATAAATTATTACATATCGTTTATCGATGATTGCAGTAAATTTTGCTATGTATACTTAATACATATCAAAGATGGGGCTTTGAACATGTTTAAAACATACAAAGCAGAAGTGGAAAACCAACTTGACAAAAGAATCAAAATTCTAAGGTCAGACAGAGGTGGTGAATAACAATCAAATGAGTTCAAAAAATTTTGTTCTACTCATGGTATAGTTCATCAAACCACTGCGACATATACTCCAAAACAAAATGGAGTTATCGAACGTAAGAATATAACATTGAAAAATATGATACATTCTATGTTGATTAGTTCGGGGGTACCCCTTTATCTATGGGGTGAGGCGTTAATTACTGCAAATATGATATTGAACAAAATTCCTCAAAAGAAAAATGATCAATCTCCCTATGAATTATGAAAAGGAATATTGCCTACTTTCAAAAGGATGAAAGTGTGAGGTTGCCTAGCGAAAGTTCAAGTTTCTTTACCAAAGAGAACTAAACTTGGATAAAAAACTGTGGACTGCATATATATTGATCATGCCAACAATAGTGCAGCATATAAGTGTTTGGTGTATCACTCCAAGGTTGAAAGTGTTCACAAAAATACATTTATAGAATCTGCGAAAGCAATTTTTTTTAGGATATTTTCCTTACACAGACAAGGATAAAAGTGTTCATAATAAGAAGAAGAGGACTGTCACGACCCGACCCGACGGGCCGTGATTAACGTCCTAATTGGACGTCATTACGGACTTGTCACTCTTAATCCAATTACTGCAGATGTCTACATAAATTTCGGCAGCACAGCGCTGCTTTTACTACATATCCCTAAAAACGGGCGAGCCGACAAGGCTGCCAAAACAACAACAAAACAACAGTCATAATAGGCTGCCACCAACCACATCACGCGCACAAAGGCATAAGTCAAAATACGCAAGCCGGCAAGGCTGCTACTAAATAACGACATCAAAACCCAAAAACGAAGTACAAACATCCAACCCAAAACTGTCTACAGACCTCTAAGAGAGTAATACTGACATATGACGGGACAGGACCCCGTCGTGCCCAAAATATGCATAAGTCTGAAAAATAAAGGTCTGTACCAAAAATAGCTGGCTCCGGAACAAAGGAGCTCTCAAACTGCTGTACATAATCCTAGACTGGAGGGTTACCTATCTGAACTCCTGAACCTGCGGGCATTTAACGCACTTCGAGAAGGGGGGTCAGTACGAGATAATGTACTGAGTATGTAAAACATAAAATACTGTGAAACTGATTAACAACTGTACCAAGTAAAACCGAGAGTCATCAAACTGTCATAAAATTGAGAATCATGACTGAAAGCATATCATGTATACTGAATCATAAAACATCGTGCTCATGTCTGTATATAAAAACTGTAAAACATGTCTCGGCCCTCTATGGAGGGACTCGATGGAATCTGTATCTGCGCGCGTAACATGTCTCGGCCCTCTAATGAGGGACTCGATGTAATCTGTATATATATATAACGTGTCTCGGCCCTCTAGTGAGGGACTCGATGAAATCTGTATCTGGCTGTGCACGATCATGATCTGGCCCGGGACTCAGTGGAATGAAATAGTAACACTTAGCACGAGTAGATAACATGAGCAACTGTATGCAGCTAAAATCATTATGTGACTCTCAATAACATTACTACCATAAACTCTGTTACTGAATCATAATCATTAGTAAATAATCATTTTTAAAACTGAACTGGTAGGAGTTAAGTACGTCCGCCGTACTTTACTAAAAATCATGCCAAAAGAAAGAAAGAAAGGTCTTACATACCTCTTAGGCGAACTAATCAGCTTGGTATTAAGGTATTCCTCGTCTAGTACTTCAACCTATGATAAGGAACAACATGCTCGTCAATTCTATGATTCCTAATGTAAGTTATATGCTTAAAGGCTCCCTTATTTCTACAAAAATTTGGGCAGCATTTCCTTTGTTTATGTGCGTATCCACAATTTTCCAATAATCCAAGTCAACCAACAATTCAACTCCAGCTACAATCCAATCAACCAACAATCCAATTCAAACCAACAATTCAATTCAAACCAACAATTCCCCTTTATTCCAGAATATATAAAATTAACACCTTTCTTACACTTAATCCTTTCGAGGCATGTATAGGTATCTTATTGCAATACATATGCATGTTTGTAGCTTATTTACATACTAGTTCAGTCCGTAATACATTATCAAAATGTTCAACAATTTCTATCAACTCTCCGGTCATATCAACATTTTTCAATTCCAAAGCTTTTTCCAAAATTCCTTACTTTCCAATTAATCTCCCAACAACTTCAATTAACAACTTTAACTTTAAACATCAAGGTTTCATCTAAATTTTCACATGCAATTAGTAATAACATACCAACACAATTACTCAATTCCAACGTACGTCAAGAATAAGTTCTAAATCGGTGTATATATCCTTAATACAATCACATGCATTTCATATTTCCAATTCCATCTTAACACCAATTCATATCTTCAACTACAACAACATGCAATGTCATTAAACTATAAAAGAAGAATTTTATACCTCGAATTCGTCCAAAACAGTCCCCAAAAACGTGACTGTCCAGATGTTTTTGCCACTGCTTCGTCGGCTGAACTTGTAACGTCGATAACTCTCTACTCCAGTGTCCTATCGACGAGCGGTTTGTTGCGTTGGAAACTATACTCGACGAACTTCATTTTAGGCTTTTGAAACACCCAAAAACTCCTAATATGCTAGGAGATATTCCCTTCCAAATTTGACTAAAAAACTGCCAGTAACCAGCGATTTTCTGCCCATTTTTCTTTCACAAAATTCGATTTTCTTCGCCAATCTTCACTTCTTCAACTTCAATCCAACATGCAACCATTCTACCATGTTAATCCCTCATTCTTACACCTTTTTTTCACGAAATCTTGTCCAAAAACCCAAGAACCCACTGCCCTAAAATTGGCAGAAATACCGAGAACTCCCCACTGTTTTGGGGTGATAATTTCGCCTCTAAATGGTGGGATAATTTACCCCAAGAAGATGGAATGACAAGCTAAATTTTCTTTGCAAAGGGTGGGGATTTTCGTTCAAGAAGGGGGGAGAAATGGGAGCTTAAAAATCTGATTTTGTTTTGTGGAAGAAATGAAGGTTTTAGAGGAGTTTTATTTAATTTTCAGATTTAAAAATAAAAGCACTAAGACCCCCTTAAATGTCACACTTTGCCCCCTCTAAGTATTTATTTAACTAAATCAACCCCCACTTCTTTTAATCTAATTTCTCATTGCCTTAATTTCTTATCATCGTACCTTTTAAATACCTTACTAACTCATAACGGAAAAATACATATTTATTTATACCACCATTTCTAAAGAGATTTCCGGCGTCACATTTGTCATTGCCAAAAATTAATCCGTATTAGCACGTAGAATATTTGTAATTTCGAAAATTAGAAATCTCAATCCTTAATGACGTTCTAAATCTTTGTCTTATCATACGAGGTGTAACATTCTTCCCCCCTTAGAAACATTCGTCCTCGAATGTTCTTGACATGTCTCAGGTTCTATAAATTTTGGCAGAGCTTCCTTTATACTTATGTCTATCCATCTATATTCAGCAAACCAACAGATGCCGCACCAGACCACGGTATATCACACATATACAATTCACCAATTATAAGTACTGCCTTTTTAAACCCAAGTCAGTTACCTCACAGTTTTGCATATAAGCTCTAAAATCTTGAACTTCATTAATTATGACTAATAACCTCCCATATTTTTCTAAATCTGTCACAATAGTGTTAAAATCACCTCCTATTAACCATGAAGGTTGCATCAACAGTTGTCACTTGACTACATTACCCTGCATATCTATTATCACTTTGTTGAATTCATCTATATCTTTGTACCTCTTATCCTGCTTCCCACCCTTCTCATATCAAAGTATCCGACTGCATCGAATCCCTATGCCTCCTTCCCACCTAATTTTTTTTCCAAGTTAATGATCATATAGGCCTGGTTTCATGAAATGCACTGTTAGAAGCACGTAGAGTATCAACCCATACTTGATTAGTAAGTACTGTTATAAACTGCTTGAAATTCCTTACACAAATTAAGCGAGGTATTATGAGCTTCTTCTATCTCTTAACCTTTGGTTCCACTAGACCAAATAGCCTCATCTTAGCATTCTGCGTGAACTAATGCGTTGAAACTGTGCACAAATACATACCTCGATTACCAATCCTTCAAATAACTTCTTAACTGAGAATATGAACTCCAAAGGTTACAATATTTAAAGTGCTTGACACAACTATACACTAATAGGATGCTCATCATCCCCAAGTTCTAAGTCATTTGCGAAAGAAACCCAATTAATCCATATGTCCAATACTTTCCAGCATTCGGTCCAAAATAAGAAAATGCTTTCATTCTTGTCACGCCCCTTTTCGGCCGCGACATTTTTTTAACGAATCTCCTGCTTAATAAAAAAGTGTTAGGTGTCGCACCCTCTTTCGGCCGCGACATTTCCTAAAAGCGAGTCCTGCTTAAAAAATGTTAGAAAATAAATAAAAGTGCTAAATGTTTAAAAAGTGTTAAATGTTAAAGGAATGCTTTAAAAAAAATGCTAGAATGCTAAAAGGGTTCGCGGAGTCGCCACCTAATTAGTTTGGGTGAATTAGGACACTGAAAATGTAGCATAAAATACTACGAATGATCTCCATTTTTTTTTAAAGGTCTGCGAAAGCTATGTGAGATTCTAGGTAAGGGTTCTTTATTATCCTAAAGGGAAGGGATTAGGCACCCTAAAGGATCCGCTAACTTGCGGTTGTCCGTTCAAACTTAGGGTTAATATCATGCTTTAGAAAACATATGTTTTGAATATATGCGGTTTTAATAAAGGATGTTGCAAATAATATATGTATGTATATATAGTTTCTATGGAATTGTATGAAGTTTATTTATAAAATGCAAGGAAAATATTCCATTTGAACAAAGTGATTGCATGAAGTTTATCATAAAATGCATAATAATAAAAATGATTTACTAAAAGTACGTATTATATGTAAAATTTAATCTTTATAAAGAGTATACAAATGGGTAGAAATATTTTCCTCTTTTGCACTTGTAATAAGAAAATAGATCCTTGTTATATAAAAAAGGTAGATTTTATGAAATCCATTTGAGAATTGAGTTTTGATGATTTCGTTTTATGCTGAAGTAGATATAGTATAAAATAAACTAGTGTTTTGAAAATATAGGCAACGAGCCTAAAATAAAAAAAAAACTACCGTTTCGGAAATATGAATGACGGGCCTAAAATAAGTAAACTAGCGGTTTCCGATTTTAATTCCAACCTTTATTAATTCTAAGTCTACCTATTCTAAGTAAATTCTATAATTATGCAAGTACAAATAATTAAATTATAATAAAGCAAAGTGGCGAATTAAGGGCGATGACGATATCATTCCGCCCTATTTATTTTAAGGTTTCGAGACCGATGAATGCGAGAAGTGTGGCTGTAAATCCTTTGCTTGACAAAGTCATGATGAGTCTCATAACGAGACTCTTCGTCGCTCCCGATGCAAGTCATGTAAAAGAAAGAAAAAGAAAAGGATTAGTATATGTTATGAACTTCGCCAAGTAATAGATAAATAGTCAAAACTTAGTGACAAAATGACCAGAAAATCAGTCTGAAAAATAGCCAGAAAACCAGTCCGGAAACAGTCACAAACCAGTAGCAAAATAGCCAGAAAATCAGTCAGAAAACCAGCAACAACAAGGCCAAAAAAACAATAAAACGAGGCCAAAACCTGTCTGAAACTGGCCCAAAGCCAGCAGCTAAAAGAGGCCAAAATCAGTAGCAAAATGGCCCAAAATCAGTCCGACGGACAGTGGAATCAGTCCGACAGAAAAGGGCCAAAAAATCAGTAGCAAAAATGGCCCAAAATCAGTCCAGAAAATGGTTGAAATCAGTAGCCAAAAGGGGCCAAAACCAGTCCTGAAATTGGTTGAAATCAGTAGCCAAAAGGGGCCAAAACCAGTCTAAGCAGGGGCTGAAAATCAGTCCGACATATGCTAAAAATTGGTCTAAAAATAGTCAAAACAGTGGCTCAAAATGATCAAAATCAGTTCCAACAATCCTATGGGATCACAGCATCATTTCGCATTAATCACACGCATGTTAGATGACCTTTGAGAACATCTCACGTTATAAGAACTCATATAAGATTCAGGAAGACTTCACATGCATTTAACTTAGACTAAAACGCCAACGAGACTACTCTTAACCATGTCGTAATTTAAACAAAGAAGGGAGCATGTAAGAATTTAAGCATTTGAGTTAAAATGAGTTCTTATTGAACAGACACCAAAACAATGTTCAAATCCTACTATACACAATGTACTTGAGTATTAACAATCAAGTGTATATTGCAAGAGCAGATAGTCCAAACCATAGTTCTTTTTAAGCATGTATCATGATGGTAACAAGAAAAAGTAGGCTGGCATGGGTTTATAACTTTGCATACATGTCTAGCACTTAACCAGGATACAAAGCAAGTGGATGACTAGTTTAAACGATATACTTTAAGACACTACATGCAAGCAGAATATCTTTAGGTCTATATCTTCTTTGAGATGCATAGCTTATTTTTCAACAGTGCCAACATCTCAACAACACCTACTCATACTTGCATAAATCCAGAATTTTCGAATCAGAATGCATGCAGACAAAGGCGCATAATTGACATGACATAACTGATTCAAACAGGAACAACAAGCTAGCTCAGATATCGTTCAGCAACTCTATAGATAGAGCATAATACAAGACAACTTAGAGGGTTATATATGCTAATATGAAGACATTTTGACACTTAAACCAATAGGACAAATATATAATAAATTCACCAAACATAATGTCCCAGAAAACAAACAGGTGATTAAACCCATATGGCATTTTAAGTATATAGACTTATAATTTAAAGTTAAGCTTACATAAATCACATTCATGCTATGCATTAGGTATGATGGCACTATGGTGGGTAAGATAAGTGCGTGGTTGGTTCAATAGATATATAAAGTAAGAAGGAATGACCAAATGAGCACTTTAAAGACATAATTTTAAATATGCAGCTCTGTTTTTGTTAAACTAAGAATATATAGTCATGTTCATATTATACATTTGAACCGAGATATATCATAATGCGACCTGATTATGATTGTTATACAGTTCATTACAAGTCAAAACAACTAACATATAAACGCTAACAATGAATTATTACTATGAACAAGTTAAGGGAACAATTATTCAGATAGCAAAGTTTCATATTTTAGCCTATAGCTAATCACACAAAAATCCAGAATACGCAAAGCTCCAAATTTACTGTCCTAAATCTTATGCATAGGTTCACATAAAAGGCTAGCAAAGCATACTCAAGGATTAGCAATTAAAAAACCATCGTAAACAACAACAAAAACATCCCTGCAATCACTTTAAAAATACCTCCCTATTCCTCTCGAACGACTATTAACAACTTGCTTGACATATAAATCCATTCGATAACAACGAGCTCAAGTTTCTGAAGAAAACCAGACCCAAATCACATCTAAACATGAATAAACATGGTAATACAGTCTAATACATGATTGACCAGTATAAACACATAGAATATGCATAAACACCTAAGCGAACCAGAATTGAAAGGGAGTTGTGTTTACCTTCTCCGGGCAGCGAACCGAGGCGCGTTTCGACCCGTCGATTCTACTCGAAGAATATGTATGTGGGTGCGAATGAAGAAAACAAAGCTTAAACGCAAGAATTCTAAAACGAAGAACGAATAGATGATATGCAAGAATCAATTCCAATTTTCGGGGTCCCCTCCAATAAAGAACGAAGGGGTCTTTTATAGGCAGAAACTGAGTTTGAATTCGAAAAAAAAAAGCTGTTGGAGGTCTGATTTCTTGGACGATTTTTGGTTCAAATCGCGGATTTTAGGGAGTTGCAGGGTATGGGTGAGATGAGGGTGGTTCGTGGTAGATGGGAGTTGATGGGGTTTCAGATTTCGCAGGTTTAGGTATGGATGTTGTCGGTGATGGGAGTTGATGCGCAGGGGTTGAGTTTTAGGTTTTAGGGGGATGGGTGTTCTGGTTTGGACGATGGGGATAGGGAAAATGGGCTGGAGGTTTTGGGCTAAGGAGATAAGATGGGGTCTTGGGCCACGGGTCGCGGGATTGGGCTGGGAAATGGGGAATTTCGGTTATTTAGGTGGGCTGATTAGTTTAAATTGGGTATTAGTTTTAGGAGTTAATTTTAGGTAAAATTAATTAGTGGTAAATTAAATTATTTAGATGCTTTATTAATCTAAATTATTACAAAAATAAAAACGGGCGTGCTATTTGATTAGTGCTTAATATTTATAACGCGATGTTATTATTAAAACTTATTTATTATGCGTATTCCGCGAAGTTAAATTAAAACCGAACGGGGTTTAGACTATTATTAAATTATTTAAATGCTAAATGCAAATATGATATTTAAGGACTGCTTAATGCTTTTATAAATGCGACGCTATTATTAAAACGCATGTATTAGATAAAAATATGAATTACGAAATTGCCTTGCTTTTAGTAAAAAAATGCGAATATTCTATTTAACACGGCGTCATTGCTAAATTACTTATTTTATGCAATTATTTATTATTATCATTTAAGAATTATGTCAGGGCTTAAAATTAATAAATGCGGGCGCGAGACCTAAAGTATGCTTAGTACTCTACGTAAAATGCGGTGCCATTATTAAATTGCTTATTTGCCTGTATTAATGTTTTATCGCTGTATTTTATTATTAAAAATTATTGTGAAAATTGGTGTAATTTTATAGTTAAGGACTGAGCGGGAGGGTCAAAATTGAGTGTCAACAATTCTTATATTAATCTTATAATTCCGGAAGTAATAACCTCTTCTTATTCTTACCTGAGAACAATGTTCTTTTGCATTTTCCTACCTTCACATAGTCCAGCAACATGATATATCATAAAATCATCACAAATTCTAACAATTAGAGCTCAACATTTAATTAAAGGTATGAAGGAGAAAATAGTAGGTAAGCTTCATTTTCTATCTTTGGAAGGAAAAATTCAATCTCCATAACTATAGAGCAGATAACGTAGCATAACGGAATATCAAATCGTAATATAGAGACTATTGCAATTCATTTCACAAGTCGACACCTCATTCATGGTCTGGAAGAGATCTCTTCACTACTCGTAATTGTAAGCAAATCCACTTCTTTTAACACTTATTCACTTATTTCTTACTTGTCGTACTTTTCATAATTTCAACATATTCTAGTATACATACGTAACCTCGGACATTGCTCCTGGTCCCAATCCTTGACGATACCATACCTTATTCAGTATATAGAAGATTCTGAAGAGTTTCCTTACCTGACGTGGACCTAGTACCTCCAAACCTGGTCATCATACTTCTACTCAAACTCTTTCACTTGTCTTATGGCTTGACGCACCAAGTCAAGTCCGATTTACTCTGATTTTCCCCTTCCGAGCCACTGTCGATGTCTTTTGGAACATAACTGCAACCACAATAATCATTAGAGAGGGGGATTACCCTATGACATAGCTCTATTGCACGATCTATGAGATGAAAGAGTAGAAACCAATCCTAAATGTCCGTGACCTCGCAGTATAAGTATGGTGCACAACATACCCATGCACAAGACTACTGCTAGACACGATGCGTAGGCATTAGAGGACTAACTGCTCTGATACCACTTTGTCACGACCCGACCCGACCGGCCGTGATTAACGTCCTAATTGGACGTCATTACTGACTTGTCACTCTTAATCCAATTACTGCAGATGTCTACATAAATTTTGGCAGCACAACGCTGCTTTTACCACATATCCCTAAAAACGGGCGGCGACAAGTGCGAAACAACAACAAAACAACGGTCATAATAGGCTGGCCAGCCGCCACCAACCACATCACGCGCACAAAGGCATAAGTCAAAATCATGGCCGGCAAGGTCGCTACTAAATAAAGACATCAAAACCCAAAACGGTACAAACATCCAACCACAATGTCTACGGACCTAAGAGAAGTATCGACATATGACGGGACGGGACCCGTCGTGCCCAAAATATGCATAAGTCCGAAAAATAAAGTGCATGTACCAAAAATAGCGCTCGGAACAAAGGAGCTCTCCAGCTTGTCTGAGAATCCTAGGCGGAGGTCACCTATCTGAACTCCTGAACTTGCGGGCATGAACGCAGCCCCCCGAGGAAGAAGTCGATGCGAGATAATGTCTTGAGTATGTAAAACATAAACTCTTGTGGCCCGATTAACAATCGTACCAAGTAAAGCAGAGTCATCAAACCGCTAAAATCGAGAATCATGGTCAAAGCATATCATGTATCTTGAATCATAAAACATCGTGCTCGTATATGCGTATATAAAAGCGTAAGCGTGTCTCGGCCCTCTATGGAGGGACTCGATGGAATCTGTATCTGCGCGCGTAACATGTCTCGACCCTCTAATGAGGGACTCGATGTAATCTGTATATATATATAACGTGTCTCGGCCCTCTAGTGAGAGACTCGATGAAATATGTATCTGGCTGTGCACGATCATGATCTGGCCCGGGACTCAGTGGAATGAAATAGTAACACTTAGCACGAGTAGATAACATGAGCAACTGTATGCAGCTAAAATCATTATGTGACTCTCAATAACATTACTACCATAAACTCTGTTACTGAATCATAATCATTAGTAAATGATCATTTTTAAAACTGAACTGGTGGGAGTTAAATACGTCCGCCGTACTTTACTAAAAATCATGCCAAAAGAAAGAAAAAAAGGTCTTACATACCTCTTAGGCGAACTAATCAGCTTGGTATTAAGGTATTCCTCATCTCGTACTTCAACCTATGATAAGGAACAACATGCTCGTCAATTCTATGATTCCTAATGTAAGTTATATGCTTAAAGACTCCCTTATTTCTACAAAAATTTGGGCAACATTTCCTCTGTTTATGTGCGTATCCACAATTTTCCAATAATCCAAGTCAACCAACAATTCAACTCCAGCTACAATCCAATCAACCAACAATCCAATTCAAACCAACAATTCAATTCAAACCAACAATTCCCCTTTATTCCAGAATATATAAAATTAACACCTTTCTTACACTTAATCCTTTCGAGGCATGTATAGGTATCTTATTGCAATACATATGCATGTTTGTAGCTTATTTACATACTAGTTCAGTCCGTAATACATTATCGAAATTTTCAACAATTTCTATCAACTTTCCGGTCATATCAACATTTTTCAACGAATATTGTAACGACCGCGGTAATGCAGAACCGCGGTGCCTAATATTGTAACGACCTAGCACTTTAACACTACGAAAAGAGTATGTGACTATAGGGTATTTAATTACATGTTTATAATATATGAAATGGGACATGAAATTAATTAAGTGAGTTGATGGGCCAAGCCCACTACCCTATTGGGTAGGGAACGGGAACGCAACAACAAGGAGGGGGGAGGGGGGAAACGCAGGAGGGTAGAAAAGAAAATAAGAAAACCCTACTAGTTAGAAGAGAGAAAAACAAACGCAGAAAAAGAAAGAGGGAGAGGAACGGAACAGCAGCCAGGGAAAGGAGAAGAAAAAAAAGAAAGGGGGATAGGGACGCAGCACGCAGGAGAAGAAGGGAGAAAGAAAGAAAAGAAAGAAAACACTAGTAACTAGACGAGGATGAAGCGCTCAATTAAGTTCAAGTTGGGTTCTATGTTATATGGTTGAATTAATCTATTCATGATGCTTATATTAATGTGTTATTGAATGCAATCAAATTTCGAAGAGGTCATTACACGAAAATTCCATAATCCACTTGAATTGAGAAACTTGAGGGATTTATCATGGCATAATGATTACAGCAGTCTGTAAAACGTAGAAACTATACAAATCCGTAAGGAATATAAAAGTATTGGCTGAATGAAAGTTGTATATTACTCTGTTACCGTCAGTTTGATATCTTACGGGGATAAATCTGACTTATGGTTTGAAAGTTATGACCGTTTAAAGTTTCTGTCTTATTTTACAGAAATCTAGACGAGTAGTATGAAAAACGTGAAAACTGTACAAATCCGTAAGGAATATAAAAGTGTGTGCTGAATAAACGTTGTAGCTTTCCCTGTTTCCGTCAGTTTGAGACCTTACGGAGATAAATCCGACTTATGGTTTGGGAGTTATGACTGATTAAATTTTCTGCCTTATTTTACAAAAATTCCGGCGACACAGATTTCATAGGGTTGTTTCCTTCGTAATTTTTCACCAACTACACTAAGTACTGTCATATGGGATTCAGTATAATAATAGATCCTAGTGTTGCCTTCGATGTGGTACAATAAACACCTTCTAAAGCACTGTGGTTTGTGCATTCTTTGGTTGAGTGACAGTGAGTGAGAGCTCCTACGATAGATGATTATTAAATGCCATCTCAATTCACATCGACCCTCCTCTTCGTAGAAAAACTAGGGCTAAGCCTTAGGGCAATTCCTTTTTCTTCTTCCCACCTGATTTGGAGTTACGAATTTAATGTTTATATCCTTTACAAGCGGGAGATACGAGAAAGTTGAAAGAAAGGAATGTTATTTGAATTTTCTGAAGTTATGCTAATATTTTTATATGTGTAGGGATTTAGTCATACAATTGAAATGGTAAAAATATTGTTAATATAAATATAGCAATATGAGTGTCCTTAGATTCATATTATAACGTAGTTCGTATATTTTCTAGATTTTAAGCGTTCAGAGGCTCTACGCAAGGGGAAGACATTGGTAGATTGTTTGTGGCACCCGCTCGACATTGAGGTAGGTTACGGTTTACTTTAGTTAGACTCTGATTAGATAATGGTATGTAGTTGTAGAAAGTGACGGAGATAGCATGATAGGCCTTCAGGCATGATGTGGAGATGAATTACAATTACGTTGGTTCCGTCAGCTGTTATATGGGCTTGTTTTCATATGTGTTATTTTCTGTGATTATCATTTGATTGTATGTTAGTGATTTGTATTGAGACTTGATATCATGCCTGACATATTTTCCATATTATTTTGTGATGATGGTGAGGTGAGTGATTGATAGCCTCCGAGGTTTTCGTTGGAGAGCACGAGTGATCGATAACCTCTGAGGTTTCTGTCGAAGAGCGCGAGTGATTGATAGCCTCCGAGGTTTCTGCCGGAGAGCATGAGTGATTGATAGCCTCCGAGGTTTCTGCCGGAGAGCACGAGTGATTGATAGCCTCCGAGGTTTCTGCCGGAGAGCACGAGTGGTACATGGACTTCGCGGGTCTCTCATGGATCATGGCTTTGAGGCACTGCCCTTAGCATGCGTGTACAGGAGTGGAGTGAGAGAGGTGACTATTGCATTGCATTGCATTCATCCACTCTTAAATTTGACTGAACATTGGTGAATTTATCTGTCCTGGTTGTTTCTTTATTTCTTTACACCTTACCTGTATATGATATGTGACCATGCTTGTGTGTTCTATGTGCTACTTGTTGGTTTCAACTTCTTCATGCGTTATCTAATCATTGTCGGCCTATGATGCTTACCGGTACTAGTGTTGTACTGATACTAATCTTGCTGCACTTTTCTTTGAGTCAGAGTACGATCGAGTTCGACTCTACGCCGTGGTGATTCGAGGTGATATCTTTCAGTCATTCAGGGTGAGCTATTTGATCATTCGTGGCCCCTGAAGGGCTTCCTAGTTAATTCCATTTACTTTCGTTAGTTGATAGAAAATATGTAGCCTTCGGCCATTTTTCAAACTTCTATTCCAGACTATGTTTAGTGCACTTGTACCCTTTTGACCAGATTTTGGGAAACTAAGTGTTTAAAACTTATAACTTCTTTTTCTTAATTTATTTTTCGCTAATTTAACTTGTTAATGAGAACGTGGTTCGCCTACTCGGGGGATTAGTGTAGGTGTCATCATGACTTGTGAGTTGAGTCGTGACAAATATTTAGAGAGGCTGCAGTACTTTCGGCACCGTGGTGCCATTCTGCAGGACCGCGGTGCCGACGCGGAATTTCTGATTTTCTGGGTCTATTTTCGAAGGGAAAAAGGGTCCAAAACGTGATTTTTCTCAAGACTATAAATCCCTAAAACCCTGACCTAAAGAGGGCATCTTGTACATATTTTCTATTATACTTTAGAGGCTAAGAAGGAGGCTACAACACAATATTGGAGACAATTTTGGTTCAAATTCTTTTCCTTTCGTTTGTTTTATTTCAGTTTATGTTGGATTTTATATTAGTTCTTAGCGTGACTATGACTAGGAGCTAAACACTTTATTAGAGCTTTCCTATTGAATCGCTTGAAACTCTATTTCATGAATTAATGCATTAGTTTGATTTCTTCTTCACTTGATTAAGATTTATTCAATATTGGTATGAATGTTTGGTAGTTAACTGACCATTAATTATCATAATCTATATGATTTTGAATCAAGAACTGAGAGGAGAGATTTGGATATGTTGTAATTGAATAGACATAGGTTAAAATCGCGGACGAAAGTACCCCGATACTTGTGCAGCATTATAGGTTATTGTTCTTAATCCTCCTATGTGGTAAATCATAGAAATATAGAAGGGTTCTTCACTGGGGTTGAGCGATTATATATCCTAACCGGAATATAAGACAGTCTAGTTAACCGTTATCTTAACGTAGAAGAAGAAGTCATTCTAGTTGCATTAGGGATTGAAAAGAGAGGATAGTTGAGGATATTGAAAGCCTAATTCCTTCATAACTGATTTAAACCAAAGTATTATCATAATTAGTTTATTTTCTGCAATTACTTAGTCTTAGTTATTAGATAAAAATATAAACAAATTAACGTTCACCAAATAGAAACTAAAGCTTAGATAATCGGTACTTGATAACCAGTCTCTGAGGACGATATTCGGTCTTACCAGACTATATTACTTGTAACGATACGTACACTTGCGTGAACACGTGAAAATATCCGCCCAACAAGTTTTTGGCGCCGTTGCCGGGGACTGACGTACTTTCAATATCGAATTATCTATTCTTATTTTTCTATTTTGGTTGCTCCATGAACAAGTTTTCAACTTGTTCTACGAGCATCTTCACTTTTTGTTGTTTTTCTTATTTTGTAGGTAAAGTTGGAAAAAAAATGGACTACTACTACTATCAGGGGCAGTGGAATCATCAACAACAGCCTAACCCACAGGTTCCACATGAAGATCAAAATGAGTTGCAGACAGGCATATTCACGCTCACCAAGTGTCAGGCTCAATTTATGGCTGAGACAAGGGTGTCCGTCAAAAATTTGGAAACACAAATAGGGCAGCTGATGGATATGGTGATCAATGTACCGCAAGAAAAGCTGCCTAGCGACATAATTATGGGGAGTGATAAGCAGAATGTGGAACCTGAACCACAACAAGCTGTTGAGAATGATAATGAATTGAGAGAGATAGTTGGTGTAGAGAAAGAAGAGGTTACTAAGATCCAACTTTTTACCTTTTTGGATTCCTTAGATTTTTTTTTCTTATACTCGTTGCAGAAGAGACACCATCAACTACCATTGCTGAGCCCCAACCAGAAAGTCCATACCCTCAAAGGCACCCCCAAAAGTTGAGAGATGTAGGAAGTTTCACTGATCCCTGCATTATAGAGAGCCTAGAAGACAAGTCTGTCTTGTGTAATTGGGGGATAATATTAAATTTGAGGCCATTGTGTGAAAAAATCGTTGTCTGTGAAGTGAGACCCACAACAAAAACTGTGCGGATTTCAAGCCGTTCGCAGAAGGATCCACTGGGCACTAGTAAGGATTAATTGCGTCCGGCTAAAAGACGTTAAAGACAACGCTTATTGGGAGGCAACCCAATGTTTTTAATTATGTTATTTCAATTCTTGTTTTAGTTATTTTATTTTATTTTGAACAGTATCACGGTCTTAGGTGTTGTCTTATGTGTTGATAGTAGGTGGACTATGGAAAAGGATCAATCACACTGGAAAAGGGCAAAAATCGAGCACAGCGCTGTGGTGCCAACATGCAGGGCCACGGCGCTGCAACTTCAGAGAGCCATAATGCCGTGCAATTTCTAGAATTTCTCATCCCAGACCTCCGTTATGACTGATGTGTTGTGTCAGTAAGTTGTCCCTTAGTCTTTTCACCTTGGGGACAATGCGTCGATTAAGTTTGGGGGGTGTGTGTCTTATTTTATTTTATTATTTTGTGTTTTGAGTCTTTTGATTTGTCTTTGTATGTGTTTTTAGTCTTTTTTTTTATGGATCATGTATGTTGTAGTTGCTAAATACATTGAGTGAATAAAGTGGGATAATGTAATGTAATTGAAAGCAAAAATATGTGTGCTTAAGTTAGATATGCCAAAAATTCATGACATTTAGTTATTTGAGATATTTGTGCTTAGCCTATGTGTGTCAGTTATGGAATAATGGTTGAAAATGTCTAGAAAATCTGTTTGTTTGTTATTTGAGGCGAAATAGTTAAGATGTACATGTTTAGGGAAATGATTCAGACATTTCTTTTATAGCCCTTCTGACCATTCATTACCTACCCTGACATGAATTGTATCACTAGTCAGCCCTTTGAGCCTAAAAATAAGATTTTTTTTTGACACCCTATGATTCTCTATTTGTGTCATAAGTGATTGTTGAAAGTTAACGGGATGAAAAGTGTTGAAAAAGAGACAAAAAGAGAATTGAAAATTGATGCACCCTAATGAAGAATATGCAAAAGCCTAAGTTTGGGGGTGCTTGTTATTTATAAATGTGTCTCATTCTCTCAAAAGAAAAAAAATGAAATAGGTATGAGATTAAAAAAGAAATCAAAAAGAAGGAAAAAAGTTGAATGAAAAATGTTTATGGTACGTAATTGAGCATAAATGCCTACTTTTATCTACCCATGCCTAAGCCTACATTACAACCCTTGAAAGTCCTGATGATCTTTAATGTGTATATCTATGATTAGTGTAGAATAGCAAGTAAACAGGTTTATAGCATTTGAAAAATATGGAATGAAGTTGACATACATAGGTTAGGTGTTTGCGTTTCCATTGATTATGATCTAAGTGAATTTGCGAAATATCTAACTTGAAATTCTAGATTGCTAAATATTCATGCTATATATGTTCCAACATATTATCCTAACTTTCACCCATGATTTTGAAGAAACATTGCTATAACTATTTGATTCATTTCACAGAGTCTTTGTTTTTGTTTTTGTTTTTGTTTAGTGCTTTACTCGAGGGCGAGTAAAGGTTAAGTTTGAGGGTATTTGTTAGGTGTATTTTATATACACTTTTTGAGTCATTTTTAGTTAGTATTTTACTCATTTCGTTTGTGTTTAGTATAGTATTTATGATCGTTTTTCTTTCTTTTGAGTCACAACGGTCATAAATGGAGAAATGTCAAAAAGAAGATGAAATGAACTTATTTGAGATGGAATTGCACAATAAAAGGCCAAGAAATGAAGCCTAAGAAGTCCCGGAAAGTATAGAAGAAATCAGACAAAGTCCGGACGAGAAAATAACGAAAAAAATCAGAAAATCCAGAATGGGAAGCCACCGGCAGCGCGGTGCCGTAATGCAGAACCGCGGTGCCTAATATTCAGAGAGGCTGCAGTACTTTCGACACTACGGTGCCATTCTGCAGGACCGCAGTACCGACGCGGGATTTCTGATTTTCTGGGTCGATTTTCGAAGGGCAAAGGGTCTAAAACGTGATTTTTCTCAAGACTATAAATCCATAAAACCCCTGACCTAAAGAAGACATCTTGTACATATTTTTATTCTACTTTGGAGGCTAAGAAAGAGGCTACAACACAAGATTGGAGACAACTTTGGTTCAAGTTCTTTTTCTTTCCTTTGTTTTATTTCAGTTTATGTTGGATTTTGTATTAGTTCTTAGCGTGACTATGGTTAGGAGCAAAACACTTTATTAGGGTTTTCCTATTGAATCACTTGAAACTCTATTTCATGAATTAATGCATTAGTTTGATTTCTTCTTCACTTGATTAAGATTTATTCAATATTGGTATGAATGTTTGATAGTTAACTGACCATTGATTATCATAATCTATATGACTTCGAATCAAGAAACGAGAAGAGAGATTTGAATATGCTGTAATTGAATAGACACGTGTTAAAATCGCAGATAAAAGTATTCCGATACTTGTGCAGCACTATAAGTTATTGTTCTTAATCCTCCTATGTGGTAAATCCTATCATAGAAATATAGAAGGGTTCTGCACTGGGGTTGAGCGATTATATATCCTAACCGGAATTTAAGACAGTTTAGTTAACCGTTATCTTAACGTAGAAGAAGTCATTCTAGTTGCATTAGGGATTGAAAAAAGATGATAGTTGAGGATATTGAAAGCCTTAATTCCTTCATAACTGATTTAAACCAAAGTATTATCCTAATTTTTTTTCCTGCAATTACTTAGTCTTAGTTATTAGATAAAAATACAAACAAATTAACGTTCACCAAATAGAAACTAAAGCTTAGATAATCGGTATTTGATAACCAGTCTCTGAGGACGATATTCGGTCTTACCAGACTATATTACTTGTAACGATACGTACACTTGCGTGAGCACGTGGAATATCCGCCCAACATGATGCTAATTGGATTTCCAACCATTCAGAAAGTAAGTCCACAAGTGGGTATGTATTTACATTTGGTGGAGCGTCGATATCTTGGAAATCATCAACAAACGGTAAATACGAGATCAACTATGAAAGTAGAGTTTGTAGCCTTAGACAAAGATGCCGAAGAGGCAGAATGACTAAGAAACTTTCTAGAAGGCATTCTGTTGTGGACAAAGTCTGTGACAGCCATTTACATACATTATGATAGTATGGCTGCCCTGACGAGGCCAAAGAATCAAATATACAATGGAAAGTCAAGACATATAAGGTGACGTCATAATACAATACGAAACTTGTTGAAGAATGAAATCATTTTCATTGCTTATGTAAAATCAAAGGACAATATAGCGGTTCATTTGACAAAAGGCCTAACAACAAAGCAAGTCGTATTTACATCGAGGGGAATGAGCTTAAAGCCAATACAATGAGTAGTTAGCTGGTGGAAACCTAACCTATCATAATTGGAGATCACATGGTTTAAGTTCAATAGAAAAACTAGCTGGGGAAGACTCAAGGAGCATAAAACACACATATGCTCATTCCTATGGTGTACTAAGTGTGTTAATCCATTGATGTTTCAGGGATGAATATATGTTATTCTTAATAATACTCAAAAGCCTTTTTGGTGGGATAGTACGGACTATTCTTGTTTGGTTAATACCTAATATGAGATTGATGTGGGGTAGCATCTGGGAGAACCGATATGACTACGTTCTCTAGAAATTCTCACGAAGTAAGGAGTTGTTCATGACCGAAAAGAACACAACCGTAAGAATTGAAATATGTTGATATGATGTGAGTGATACTTGTTGTCTTGATTTACTACAAAACGTGAATAGTTCAAGACATTTCGTTTATTATTTCATAAGTAGCCCGATAAGTATTCACTACGAACGATTCAAGTCCAAAAGACACCTTTTCCGATGCATGTCATATCACGTTTTACAGAAATAACGATAAGTTCCTCTTTATCTTATTTTTTATCCACATGTGGGGTATTGTGAGATGTGTGAATAGAAAATGTGGGGTATTTTTGGAACTTGTAGAAGAAGAAGAGTAAAGTGATCAAAAATAACTTCGGCAAAAATTGGTCGAAGAGCCGCGGCGCCTCTGGTCCAGTAAGCACGAAAAATAATCTCGTGATTAGGGCCGTGTCGCCTGATGGCAGGGCTGAGACTCAGGATTTCCAGTAAGCTACTGGAATTATCGAAGTGAATTAGGGCCGCGGCACCTAAGTAGCAGTGAACCAATGTTTCTGGAAACGGCTGCGGTGCTTCACAACGGTCATTTTCAGAAATTGAACTAAAAATTGTGTTTCTTCACACAAGGTCACAACCTTTGGATGAAAGGTCACTTCTGATAGAATTTTATGTTATATAAAGCATGTTGATCACTTGTTTAAACACAATACACATTACATAACAATCAATCATTAAACACAATTAATGATCTATGATTGTTGCTCTTGTTCTTCTTTTTCCTCAAAATAGATTTTTTTGGAAAAACACTTAAAGTAAATTCGCCAGGAAACAAGTTCTCGTGCAAGAACCTGAACTAGATAGTTGTATCCTCAAGATAGACGTCCGTGAAACTACAGCACGAGTGGGGGCGAATTTCTGTCTTAGGTCACTGCATTGCAGACATCGACACAAGTTAGTGTGTGTTTTTCATTTTTGCTGGTTTTCACTATTGTTTATTTCAATTACATTTGAATAATTATTATGTTATTGTGATTGTTTATTGAAAGGTCTGACACTAACACCACATGAACGGATCCATAAGCCATGGTTTGGTAGGACGCAAGCGAGGTCGTAGGTTGAGGGGTCGCCCTGTCCAGCTCGTCTGGATTAAGTGTTGGGTCGTTTCCTTTGATTAGTTTTGGGGCATGTGTGCAAGGACACGCTTCGAGCCTGTATAATTTTTAACAGTACAGTTAGTCACCTTACTTGCTAAGACCGAAATTGTATTTGCGTTCAAAAGTGGAAGCCATCAAAAGCAAATAAGGCATTTTACTTTTGAAGTATGTGGATATGTGTCCACCATTGGTAAAAGATGTGTGCTATTGCAGGTTGATTGCGTCCACTTAATCTTCAGGGGTCGCTATGATTGGGTTTTTTTTTATGAGACCGCGTCTTCAGGTATCGTGAGTTGTTCATCTTCCAAAACTAATATCTTAGTATTTCTGATTAAAGAGGTTTTAATAAATCTCAAGCATTTCTCTCGAGTCTATTAGTTAAATCGTTCCATCTTTCGCTTTACTAAGAGGTAAAAAATACTCAATTATGCTTATATGATCATTTTCCTTCGTCTATAAATGGAGGGCCTTGACATCCATTTTCTTCAGATTGGCTTTATTGTTATTCCGGTAACTAATGATTAATCTTATTCTTCCTCACTTATAAGTTGTTCTAGCGGGGTGAGCATGAGTATTGCTTTAGCGAAGAAGAAATACTTTTGTAGTTACATCTTAATATCCGGTGGGGACGGGTGTGCATGTGTAGTTGGAGATGTTGAAAGGCATGCACTTTCGGCTTCTGGCCGACAAAGACTTTTTAGTTGACTTCATACAAGTTTGTTCGGTAAAGTTTTGTCTTCGGGTGTCGCCTCGACAGTTTCGGTTTGCAAAATGCCTTTGAATCTAGAGGCTGACACAAGTTCTCGGCGGAAGAATATGTATCAAAGCCGATTCTTTTTTCCTCGAGTTAAGGTTATGTCCCCAAGATGTCTCCCAGGGGCTTCGCTACCTGCAATGTTGATCTGGCGGTTCCGATTGCTACTGATTTGCCTGTTGGGTGTTGCGGTCAAGATCCGCTTAGTACTGATGGCTTTCCCCCTTAAGGGGCTTCTCGCCCTCGAAGGAGGAGCTTCTTCGAGCAAATTACGATCATCCTTTGCTGACTCTATCTTTGTAATCGTGTGTCTCTTTGTATCGACGAAAAATCCTCATGGCGAACTGTATACGTAAACAAAAAGAAGAAAACATCGAACGATCTTTACAAAAATAAAAAATAGAAAACAGTATGCACATTCTAAGTTAGAAACTTAAAATTGAGTGTTAGTTCAGTCAGTGAGTATCGACTATCGAGGTAGAGAGTTCGAATCCTACCAATCACTTTCCCCTAAAAATAAGAAATTGAAATCTCATACTTTGACTATACTAATTTGACGGTTTGACATGATTGAGTTGAGATTTGGAGTTAAGTTGAAAAATGACATCGAAAAATTGAAATGATGTTTGGACATGAAAATAGAGTTGGAGTTTTCTGATTACAAATTTGAAATCGAACTAATTAGTCAATTTGGCAAATAATTAGAAATTTAAAATAGTATCTAGCTAAGGACAATTTCGAATCAAAATTATAGGCAAGGAGCCAAATTTCAAGAAAGAGCAAAATTAGACATTCTCTAACCCTCTGTTTGGATGATTGTTTCTCCTGGTTCATTAATGAACAATATGGTGTTGTATTGTACTGTGTTTTATTTAATGAACACAATATTTAGATAGACTGTATCGTTTGTTATTATTTAATGATATTTTTATTGATTGGTTTGATTGTAAGATACTGTATAATAATATGTAAATTTATTAAAATACTATTAACCCGTAATTACATACTAATTTTTATATATTAATAAAATTAAGGTAAAACATAAAATGAAAACTTTAAAGAATAAGTAGGTGATGGGTGGGGGGGTGTCGGGGTGGGTTAGTGGGGTGGGTCGTGGGGAGGGGTCGTGTGTGGTGGAGGGTGGGGGCGGTGAGTGGGGATGTGGGTGGGTGGTGGTGAAGGGGCGTGGGGTGATAATGTGGGGTTGGTGGTTTTGAGTGTGATGGAGAGGGTGGGTGGTTGTGGGGTGGTGAAGGTGGGTGGTGGTGAGGGGTCGTGTGTGGTGGATGCAGTGGGTGGGTGGGGGGGTCGTGGGCGGTAAGAGCGGAGTTGGTGGATTTGGGTGTGATAGAGGGGTGGCTGGTTGTTGTAGGGGTGAGGGGTCGTAAGTGGGGGTTGGTGGTTTTGAGTGTGATGGAGGGGGTGTGGTGGTGGTGGAGGGTGGGTGGCAGAAGGCTGGGGATTGGATGGGTTTCGAGTGTGATAGAGGTGGGTGGGTGGGGTAGGTTATTATTGAAAAATGAAATAAATAACCACGCAAAACCACTAAATCTGTGGTTATAAAATTTGAGTTTTTTCATGGTCATTTAATTACGAAATTACAACGGATTTACAACGTAATTTCAAGAACAATGAAAACAAACATAATTTTATAAAAAATAATACAATAATTAACCACGTGAAACAACCATCCAAACAGAGTGTGTGTTGGGTTTGGGGGGGGGGGGGGTAAAGTACAAGAACACAATTATTTTAGCAATTTCTATGAAGGATGCATCATTCAGCTAATTTGATCATTCTACTAATTCATTGAGATTTCTCAAGTTAATCCCCCAAAGTGCATGTTCATATCTTTTGTCTTTTAAATTGTTGAAGAGTACGACTTGTTACCATCTGGTATTGATGATCAGCTGACTAAACCCCAAGTCTCAACAAAATGTGGAAGCTAAGCGAATCCATTTTGGGGGGAAATGAAGAACAACAAGATAATCTGTTTGGTGAACAAGAAACACTCTGCTCTCTTTCCCCTTTACAAGTACTAATTTCATTCATTATTTATCTCAGAATTTCACTGTTCATGGACAAGATCCATTATATTTTCGTCACTTTTTGGATTTGACTGTGCAGAGAGTTTACGTTTCGCGGCCTGTCTTTTCGCCGGCTTGATTTGTATGTTCCCGGTATGACCACCTACTCAGTGTCAGTAATCAAGCTAATAATTATTTAACAACTGCTTTTTTATTTTAATACTCCCTCCATCCCAAGTGGCATCATGTGACTCGTCACAGAGCTTAAGAAATTAAGGAATATTTTTATTGTTTTTCCCTTTATTTTACTTTTTGTTGCAGTCAATGATTGTGTTTGTCAAGCCCATCAAGTTTGCCTTGTTATTTACTTTTGGAAATATGTTGGTCATTGGAAGGTATGCCACTGCTTGAATTATCACAGAATATTTTAACAGGTTTAAAAGACAAATCATAATCACTAAGTTGATGAACCATCCACAAGAGTTGTGCACAACATTGCCCAATGGCGGTGTATTCAGCCTCAATGGTTGATAATGACACACATCCTTGTTTCTTGCTATTCCAAGAAATTAAGGATTTGCCAAGAATTCGACATGATCCACTCGTGCTTTTTATATCATCCTTAGCTCCTGCAAAATCAACGTCAGTTTTCAGTTGCAGGATACCGTAAACCATAGTTAGATGTTCCAACAAGATATCTAATGATTCTTTTAACTGTCGTAAGATGAGTTTCCCTTGGCAATGCCTGAAAACTGGCGCACCTGCAGATACTGAACATAATGTCTGATCTACTGGCAGTTAAGTATAGTAGTGATCCAATCATACCTCTATACCTTGTTTCATCAATAGGTTTACTTTCATCATCTTTGTCAGGGATGCAATTGGAAACATGGGAGTGCCTAATGCTTTAGCCTCGATTAAGCCAAACTTTTGAATAAGTTCCTTTGTATACTTTGTTTGGCAGATGAATGTTCCTTTTTCAGATTGCACAATTTATAGTCCCAAGAAGAATGTCAATTCTCCCATCATACTCATTTTAAATTTACTTTGCATAAGATCAGAGAATTCCTTGCACAAGGAGGGTTAGAACTTCCAAAAATAATATCATCAACATAAACTTGTATAATAAGATTTTTGGAGGGAGATCTTTATATAAAAAGAGTGGTGTTAATTTTTCTCTAGAGAAATCATGATCAGTTAGAAAATTACTAAGACGTTCATACCAGACTCTAGGGGCTTGTTTAAGACAATAGAGAGCTTTTGATAATTAAAAACATGATAAGGCTTTTTTGGATTTTCAAAACCTGGTGGTTGTTAAATACTTATTCTTCAATAAAATCATTTAAAAATCACTTTTGACATCCATTTGAAATAGTTTGAATTTTTTGAAAGAGGCATAGGCAAGTAAAATACGAATTGATTCTAACCGTTCCACAGGTGCACATGTTTCATCATAGTCGACTCCTTGTTGTGAGTATCCTTGGGCGACTAGACGTTCTTTGTTTCTAATGATTTCTCCGGCTTCATTTAGTTTGTTTCTAAACACCCACTTAGTTCCAGTGATTGAAGCATTTTTAGGTTTGGAGACTAAGGTCCAAATTTTATTCTTTTCAAATTGATCCAATTCTTCTTGCATAGCTTTTATCTAGTGATCATCCTTTAGAGCTTCATCAAGTTTTATTCGTTCCATTTGAGAAATGAGAGCCAAATTTACACTATTTTTATTTACTGCTCAGGTCTTCATTCCTTCATTTAAGTCACCAATGATAAACTTCTTTGGATAGTCGGGTTCACTTCACCATTCATTTGGTATTGTCTCAATTGTTATGCTAGTCGATGTGCTAGTCGACTTCTCTTGCTCGCCAATCGACTTAGTGTCAGTTTTTACTTCAGCTGCAGGAACAATTGTAGTGGTTGATTTTTCTTCTTCATCTGCAAGACTACCTTTCTCGACCAATCGATTAATATCATCAAAAATCACATGAATAGATTCTTCAATTGATAAAGTACGCTTGTTAAATACTCTATAAGATATACTAGTAGTTGAGTAATCAAGAATATACCTTCATCACTTCTTGGATTGAACTTACCAATGTTGTATTTTCCATTGTTATGGACAAAATATTTGCATCCAAATGGATGAAAGTAGCTGATGTTTAGTTTCCTACCCTTCCATAGTTCATAGGGATTCTTCTTTAAAAATGGTCTTATTAAGCACCTGTTAAGAACATGACAGACCGTGCTTACAGCTTCAGCCCAAAAATGGTGAGGTAGATCATTGATCGGTGTATTTTATATACACCTTTTGAGTCATATTTAGTTAGTATTTTACTCATTTCATTTATGTTTAGTATAGTATTAGGGCCGTTTTCCTTTCTTTTGTGTCACAGCGGTCAGAAATGGAGAAATGACGAAAAGGAGATGAAATGAGCATAAATGAGATGGAATTACACACAAAAAGGGCCAAGAAATGAAGTCTAAGAAGTTTCGGGAATTATTGAGGAGATCAGACGAAGTCCGGACGAAAAAGGGCGGCGAACGGAATCCAGAAAACGTCACCGCGCGGCTCGCGGCAGCGCGCCCAATGTGCTGAAAGTTCGAAAGTTGCTGATTTTCAGACGCGCATCGATTCTGAGGCCATGGCGCCGGCGGATTTATGAAGTTCGGGCGGGTGACATGTTTTCGAGTCTAAAGGGATAACTTTTCCTACCTAAAGGGATAACTTTTCCTACCTTAAAACCCTTACCTAAAAGGATTCTAATAACTTTTCCTACCTACATAATCCTTAACCCTTCACCTAAAGGATTCTTGGTCTATAAATAGTCTCTACATCATTAGAAGAATTCATTCTCCATTCCACCATTCACCATTCTACATCCATCCATCCACCATTCCATCTTGTAAATATTCCACAACATAATCCTTGGATGCTAGAAGGCTTGGAGACTCGTTCTTGAGTATTTTCTTTTCTTTCTTTTTGCTTTGTTTATTTCAGTTCATGTATGGAGATTATGTTAGTTCTTAGCGTGACACTTGAAACTCTTATTCATGAATTAATAAATTAGTTGATTTCTTCTTCACTTATTTAAGATTTATTCAATAGTTGTTTTGATTGCTTGATAATTAATTGATCACTATTTATCATAATTCTTATGATTTCTAACCGAAATCCGAAAGGGGAGGTTGTGAATATGCTGTAGTTGGATAAACATAGGTTAAATCGTGGATGAAAATACACCGATACTTGTGTAGCATTAATAAGGGTTTTGTTCTTAATCCTCCTCTATAGTCAACCTTATCACCGAAAGGTAGAAAGATGATGTACTGGGGTTGAGTGTTTATATAACCTTAACAGGAGTATAAAACGACTTAGTTAACCTGCTATCTTAACGTAGAAGAAGAAGTCAGTCTAATTGTATTAAGGATTGAATAGAATGGATAGTTGATGATCTTGGAAGCCCTAATTATCCATCATAACTGATTTAAATCAGAGTATTTTTATAATTAGTTTATTTCCTGCATTATTAGTTTAGAATTCCAATTCAATTGACGTTAACCAAATAGATACCATAGGATAGATAATCGGTACTTGAAAACCAGTCTTTGAGGAGGATATTCGGTCTTACCTAGATTATATTACTTGACACGACACGTGCACTTGCGTAAGTGTGTGCATTAAATCGCGCATCAATCATGTTCTACAATCATGGTTCGCGCCATGTCTTGTAGGGTTCTGTTTTTTCGTTCATCAACACCATTTTATCGGGGAGATCTTGGTGAGGAGAAGTTATGAGTATATCCTTGATCATTGTAGAATTCTTCGAATGCTTTGTTTTCAAATTCTCCTTCTTGATCACTTTCAATGCTTATGAGCAAGAAAAATGACACAGGTAAAGCGGGAAAAATCATCAACTATAACAAAAATATACTTTTTCCTCCAATGCTAGTAGTTCTAGTAGGACCAACAAGGTCCATATGGAGCAACTCCAAAGGTTTAGTTGTAGACACAGTATCCTTTGAATTAAAAGAGTTTCGAGTTTGCTTACCTTTTTGACATGCATCAAAATGTGATCTTTTGAATAATTAAGCTTTGGTAGTCCCATAACTAGATCATGTTTTGCAAGTTTTTCTATTAGTCTTATACTTGCATGTCCAAGTTTCTTGTGCCACATCCATGAATCTTCTCCCAATGATGCTAGACATATGTGTCCAACTGGACTTTTGACCGAGTCTAGTACATAGGCATTTTTGTTACTGTTTCCTGGAAGAAGTTCCTTACCAGATGGATTTTCTATGATACATCCTATTTTTTTGAATCTTACCTCGAGATCGGAGTCACATAGTTGACTAATGCTTAGAAGATTGTATTTTAATCCCTTCACAAGACACACGTTAGTAATATCAACATAATTATTGAAGACAATAGTTCCAATACCAATTACCGTTCCGGTGGACTTGTCTCCAAAAGTCATTAAGCCTCCATCAAAATCAGCGTCTGATTTAAACAAATTTTTGTTGCCTGTCATATGACTGGAACAAACACTATCTAAGTAACATCTTCCTTTCAGCGTCTTGTGGTGTTCCTGCAAAAACGAGTAGTTACTTTCTTTTAGGTACTCAAGCTTTCTTGGGTCCTTGAGGGTTAATTTTGTAGTCATTTCTCTTGGGTCTCCATACCCATCCTGGAGTAGTTGCATAGCGAAAATTATAATGATAATATTTGTTGGGTCCCGGGGGTTATACTATGGAATAATCAAACAGTAAGTAAAATTGCTTGTACGCTGAAACAGTTTGCAAATGTCGTTAACAATGTCGTCTGGCAGAACTGACGACACTTAGATAAAAAACATAAAAACCTTTGAAGAGTTAAATTGTAGCGGAAATAATAAAGACACAAAAGTTTAAATTTTCATAGGTTATATATTAATATAACTCATGATGGTCAATGACAAAAAATATTGTATATATGTATATACAATTGAATATATTCCTTCTCTTACAAGATTTACAAAATAATACAAATGAATAAAAATGGTGAAGTCGCAGATGACTTACATGCCTGAAAAATATAACTAAGTAGATATAGACAATATCTCATTATAATTGTTTCAATAAAGAACTAATCTAGAATCTAGACAACAACTATAATGTTGGACAGAATGTTGTCGAAACCCTCAGCTCAGGCAACACAGTGATCCAGTTTCAGATCGTGATCTTTTTGAGAGCTCTATCTTGATCTTTTTCTCTTGTAATTTCTGGATATCGATTCCTTGATGTAGCCTCTCTATTTATAGTAGAGAGTCTTCCTTGAAATGCTCAATGAATCGTTGTGGAAGTTGAGCAAAAGGTGGGAAGCTTGACCAGATTTGTTGGAGACGAATGTGGAGCAAAATCATCCAACTTTTTGAACTTGTTCCCCAAGTTTAGCAACGCCTTTGGACTTGGTCTTCCCACGTGTATTATTAGCTCAACAAGTTCCTTGTCAGGTCACTTTACAATCGTGATAAAAATCCCACGAGATAAGCTTCAGTTCGTGAAGAAGGGCAAAACTGTTATCAGAATGTTGGTCCGAATGTCAAAGACATTTGTTCCAACATTTTATTTTTTAACTTAGTACTGAAAATGTTATGTTAGGAAAAATGTCATAACATAAAACCCAACATTAACATTCTCCCCCCTTTTGCCTTTCTTCACAAAACAAAACCTTTTTAGTGCGAGTGACCTATGACAATTATAAATGCTTCCCCTTAACCTGTGATAGCATACACAAAACATATACCAAACAATATATATGCTATTCACATATAGGATTAGATGAACCTAAAAAAATACAGAACTATTTTGTTCAATCATTACAACCCAAAATAAAATAGTCGTTAGATCATCATTACAACCCAATTCAAAAAGTAACCAAATTAAGGATTCATTAGTAGCACAGTAGCATCAACAACATTAACCACAACAACAACAATCCATCATCCAACACCAGCATCCATAGCAACATAACAACATTCCACCAGCAATATGCATCACTACACTCACCACGAGCAATATCAGCAACAGTGCTAGTTTCTCCTTTCTCCCTCTGCACATCATCTCCCCCTTTTTGGGAAGAAAGCAACAATAAGAAATGGTCTCTAGCTGCAACTAAGACACTTCTTGCACGATCAACCTCATCAATTTAGGAGTTGATTTTGGCAATCTGTTCGACAAACCAGTTGACTGACAGTTCAAACTGTCGGGGACCAATGTTGTCCTGAATGTTAAAAATATTCTGGGCAACATCCTTACTTTGTGCCTCCTTTTTCCAAGGAAGATTTATAAATCCGTCTTTGCTCTTTAGGATTGCCTTGTTTACTGCATATACCTCTGGTAATTTTTCTAACCTCTCATTTCTTGATGACTCAAAGCCTTGGTCAACTAATATCTTATAAATCAGAGATAGATAAGAGAGTACCAAGGTGGATTTTTTTTCTGCAAGATTGACAACTTGATAGAAAATTATACGGCCTAGATCAATTCTCAAATCTTTACCAATCTTATTAGCAACGATGCTTGTTGTGGAGTCACAATTGACTCATTCAAAGAGGGGAGCCAATTATGGATGACAATCTTGTGCAATGTTGAAAATAGTGCTGTTAATTTGGAAGCAGGGCACCGAGATGTCCATTTTACGAACACACCTCCTATGAGGTATTCAATAATCTCGTCCCTGTTCTCACTCACTTTGTCCTGCTCCTTGTTTCACACACAGTACCCAAATTATTATTGATAATCAGAGGATTAAAGTTGTACATTTTGTTATATAAATAAACTTTTCCAATGTTTTTGGATGAAGTCTTGTCTATTCCAGCATTCAAATTCGCATAAAACAACATTATCACCTCATCAATATATGTTTCTTGTCAAGTACTAATTTTAAAAGCATGCGATCTTTCAGAAATTCTATCAAGTCATACTATGAGCAAGAAGATACATCTATCACCTTTTCAGCTCTAATCATCCTATTATTATACCAACTCCATTTATCATGCTTTGATTGAGAGTAATACTTATCTGAGAAGGTGGTAATCAAAGGATTAAAGTTGTACATTTTGTTATATAGATATACTTTTCCAAAGTTTTTGGATGAAGTTTTGTCTATTCTAGCATTCAAATTCGCATAGAACAACCTTATCACTTCATCAATATATGGTTTCTTGTCAGGTACTGATTTTAAAAGCATGTGATCTTTCAGAAATTCTATCAAGTCATACTCTGAGCAAGAAGATACATCTACCACCTTTTCAGCTCTAATCATCTTATTCTTATACCAACTCCATTTATCATGCTTTGATTGAGAGTAAAACTTATCTGAGAAAGCATTTACCTCATTCTCTGGCTCAGATTCTGAAGAGGATGGAGATGATATTGCTTTTTCAGGATTTGACAAAGCTGTTGTTGGAGATGCTGTGACATCTTGGGCAACATTTGAGGCATCATCTGAAGCAGTTTCAGCTCTTGTTTTTCGGGGAAATCCTCTTGGCCAGTACCTCTTTAATGGAGTATCGTCAGGTATTTCTTCATCTGACGATTTTTCAGTAGCCGAAACAAATGGCTCAGAAGGAGATGGGGAGTTTGTGGTTGGTTCAACTTCTTTTTCAGAAGGAGTGTTTTTTTCATCATCTTCTGTTAAGAAATCAAAGTCTGAATCATCCCAGTCGCTACTAGAACACGCAGGGACTTGCTCATCAACCTTGAACTTCTTCATTGCTGGCTGGACTTTAACATTTCTCTCAAAAACTCTTGTTGACATCCGTGTTGGAATTTAGAAGTGTTTTCCCTTTTGCCTAGAATAGACAAATCTGGTGTTGCGTCTAAGTCAATTGGATTGTCATTGTCTCCCGGATAGCTTATATCGAGAGGTACTTGAAAAATGCTTAGGACTATGGCTGTGCTTTGAGGTGGACTTGTGCTCATTGGGGTTGTTTCAGAAATGTTGGACGACATTTTGTTTGACATAAGGGATCTATCCATAGGAGAGTATTGTGGAGAAGATGGGGAAGATTTAGGATTTTAGGGTTTTTTGGAATGTGAAGAGTTTGAGTGTTCCATCGGTAGAAGTAAACCAAGATGATGTGATCTTTCCAATATTTTTTTTTGAATTTTCGGATAGGACAACAAGAATGAAGAACATCTGGAAAAAAACATTTATAACCTTGGCAGAATAACTAATTTCCTGATTTTGGGAGTTTGTATTGTATTCCAATACTTGTTCCTAGAATTTAAAAAGAAAAACTAGACATCAAGATTTGATTTTATAAAGAAAAATAGAAAACCGACACAAAAATAGGGAAAATAACTGAATTTTCAAAAATCAGTTACAAACAGTATCCTAACAAATATCATTATCTGAGAATGTCAACCGTAATGTTGGCAACATTTTGGATGACACGTGTATTATGATCCTAGAAGAACTCTTTTGATTTTGGCAACAAATCAAGTCACGTTTTATATGTGATTTTATGAGTTTAACCTCCAGATCAATGTAACATTTTCCCATTGTCTTTGATCTAATCATAAATCACATACAAAATTTAATTTTTGTGTCAAAAAAAAATAAGAATACTTATTTAGCATCCTCATAATTTCTTGTTTAAGCACTTGATATTCCTATAGAATAGGACGGTATCATTTTTCAAAGAGCTTTGCTCATTCGCACAGTTGCCAATTAATTCACCCAAGGCTTTGCCTTATCTCGATACTCCCTTTTTATGATATCTAATATCACCGCAGAGAACGGTATCACTTTTTGAAAACATGTTCTTATTTTAGGATCATACATGAGTGAATACAAAATTAAAACCATAAAAAATAGTAAATATAATCAGATTCTGATATTACAAATGCAAATGTCACCCAAAATGTTAGATACATTTCAGCCGACATCCACCCATCAGTGTCGATTCAGAGATTATAGAGATCAAGAGAGTTCGTCAAACTTAAAAATCTCTCATGATCCAAAACATTTGTAAAAATATCAGCTAGTTGATGAATAGTGTCAACATGTTCAATTTGAACTAGCTGTGTTTCAACCAAATATCTTAAAAAATGACGTATAATATCTATATATTTTGTACGAGAGTGCTGAGCTGGATTTTTGAAAATATTTATTGCACTCAAGTTATCACAATACAAAACTAAGATATTATTTGAAAAACCATAGTCGTCTAACATATGTCTTAACCATATCAATTGAGAACAATAACTTCCAGCTGCTACATATTCAGATTCAGCAGTTGAAAGTGAGACACAGTTTTGTTTGCGACTATACCAAGATACTAGATTATTGTCAAGGTAAAAACATCCTCCACTCGTACTCTTTCTATCATCCACATCACCCGCCCAATACGAGTCACTATACCCTATTAGATTAGGATTAGTGTCTTTGGAATACCAAATTTTCAACTCACATGTGTCGACAACATATCAGATGACACGTGTGGGAGATTTTGGGATAAACTTGGAATCGAGCACAAACACAAACACTAAACATTAGATCAGGACGACTGGCAGTGAGATACAATAGACTACCTATCATAGATCGATACAATGTTGGGTCGACATTTTCGCCAACATCGTCTTTGCATATCTTCTGTGTTGATCCCATTGGAGTCCTCATCTGTTTAGCAGTCTCCAAACCAAACTTCTTAACCAAATTCTTGGCGTACTTACTCTGGGTGATGAAGATTTCATCTTCATTTTGCTTTATCTGCAAGCTTAAGAAAATGGTTAATTCCCCAATCATGCTCATCTCAAATGTGGAGGACATAGCTTCGACAAATGTCTCAAGGTGGGACTGTGAAGTCGAACAAAAAACTATGTCATCTACATAGATTTGAGCAATGATCATATCTACTCCGTGATGTTTTATAAACAAAGTACAATCAACTTCACCACGTTTAAAATCAAATTCAAGAAAAAACTGAGTTAAACGACCATACCATGCTCGAGGTGCTTGTTTCAATCTATACAAAGCCTTCTTGAGCTTGTATACAAACTGAGGATGGTGAGGATCTTCAAATCCTTTGGGTTGTTCAACATAGACTTCTTTGTCAAGATAGTCATTCAAGAAGGCACCTTTAACATCCATCTGATGGAGAGTGAGCTTCAGACAGCAAGCTACATCAAGTAATAGCCTAATCGACTCAATTCTGGCAACATGAGCAAATGTTTCATCATAGTCGATTCCTTCGACCTGCATGTATCCTTGAACAACTAGTCTTGCCTTGTTTCTTACAATAGTTCCAGATTCATCTGTCTTGTTTTAAAGATTCATTTAGTTCCAATAACATTAGTATCATTTGGACGAAGAACTAAATCCCAGACTTTATTTCTCGTGAACTGCTCAAGTTCTTCTTGCATAGCTTGTATCCAACAATTGTCCTTGAGTGCTTCTCCAACATTCTTTGGTTTCAGAGTAGATACATAACAAGAAAGACTTACCTTTTGATACATGGTAGACATACACAAATATCTGACCATATCTCTGTAATTCTGAGGCTCTTTCATTTTTGTTCTTTAACCTTCAAACACATCTCCTATCACTTGACATGTAGGATGGTTCTTTCTAATCCTAGATGAGGGATCCCTGCGTACTGGGTCTTGCAATTCAGCATTTGATTCCTCATCTGCACCTTCTGTGTTCTCGGGTTCTGACTCAGGTGTTGCTTCAGATGTCGTGACATTTGGGGCAACATCTGAATCTTCTGCATTCTGCTCATTTTCCACTGTAATCACAATGTTATTTTCAGGCATTTTTTCTGCAAGATCAGAACAATCATCGAAAACAACGTTAACATACTCTTGTACAATTTTGGTTCTAAGATTATATACACGGTAAACATGGCTATTTTGTGAATAGCCGACAAAAACTCCTTTGTCACTTTAGAGTCTAACTTGGATAGTTGTTCTCTATCATTTAAGATGTAGCACACACACCCAAAAATATGAAAGTAACACAGATTTGATTTCTTTCCATTTAAAAGCTCGTAGGGTGTCATTTTAGTTCCAGGCATGAGATAGACTCTATTTGTTATGTGACTTGCAGTATTCAAGGCTTCGGCCCAAAAACGTTTTGACAATTTCTTAGAACTCAGCATGACTCTAGCCATCTCTTGTAAAGTCATATTCTTTCTTTCTGCTACACCATTCCGCTGAGGAGTCTTGGGATCAGAAAATTCATGAAAAATACCCATTTTCTCACAAAACATTGAGAACATATTATTCTCAAATTCTTTTCCATGATCTAACCTAATTCGAAAAATGAAAGAAGGATACAGATTCTTTATCCTAGAGTGCAACACTTTGAACATGCCAAAAGTTTGAGACTTTTCTTTCAAAAAAAATATCCATGAGTATCTGGAAAAGTCATCTACAATCACATAAGAATACCTCATGCCTCCTAGGCTGTCTACCTCGATTGGACTCATAAGATCCATGTGCAAAAGCTGAAAGAAGTGAGACGTACCTGAGTGTTATCCGTCATTCTGGGCAACATTATGAGAGACACGGGTTTGCTTACCTTTTAGACAATCTTCACAAACCACTATTTTATCTTTAGCAATTAATTTAGGGATGCCTCTTACTGCCTTATAAGAAATTGATCTTTCAAGGTTACGGTAGTTGACATGTCCTAATTTTTTATGCTACAAGGTTGTGTCATCTGTCCTAACACTATTGCATATCTCTTGTTCTCCAACAAGATAACAATTGTCGCATGTCCTTGTACCTGTCATTACATATTGGTTAGCTTCATTTGTAACTATACAAACATACTTATTAATCTTTACCTCTAGATCGTCATCACACAATTGAATTATACTGACTAGGTTAGCCATTAATCCATCAACATGTAAGACATTTTTCAAGGTTGGAACACCAGGGGCATTTAAGGTTCCTTTTATTATGATTTTACTTTTGCTTCCACCTTTATAAGAACATTTCCTCCACTGAGTGACTCGTAGTTCATTAGGCAGTCCTTTGTCCATGTCATGTGACGAGAGCACCCACTATCAAAGTATCATGAACCTGAAATGTTAGTCCTTAAAACAGTTATAGCAACATTACATCTCACATTCAGCTTGGGTATCCAAACTTTCTTAAAATATTTTCCCTTTCTACCGTCATAAATGTTGCTTTGAGTGTTGTCCGGAATGTTGGACAGTCGTCTCGACAACATTCTGCTCCTGGAATTCTGAAGTTTGCGATAATATGGTCTTATGTGCCCATAGGAGTTACAATAATGACATACAAACTTCATGTCATTTGACGCGATTGAGAGTTTGTCTTTAGATCCTTTCTCTTTTACAAAACCTATTCTCCCAGATTTGTTAAATAGATTAGAGCATATTGCATTAAGAGAGTTCTTGTACCCAATACCTGCATGTGGTGGTTGGCTAACACTCAAAATCTCATCCAATTTAGAGATACCTGTATTGAGCTTATGGAAGGTTGCTTCAGCTAAATCCAACTTTGCACTAATCTTACCAAATTCAAGATCTTTTTTGGTAAGTGTAACCTCTAAGCGGGTTATTGTGTCTTTTAAACCTGCATTCTCAAGAGTTAAAGATTTTAACTTTAAGTCAAGTTGTTTAGATTCTAGGATTAAGTCTTTACAAAGTTTTTGCAATTCCTTAATTATGTCGTCTTTGGGATCAACTTGATCGTCAAAGCTAGTCTCACTACAAGAAATAATACTAGTAAAGCAATTAAAATCAGGATAGTTAAAATATTCATACCTTTCAGATATTTCTGGGCCTGCAGATGTCGTCGCTGATGTTGACACAAATGTGGTGACATTTGGGACAACACCGTCGATGCCATTTTCATCGTCTGAGAGTGAATGTTCGTAAACAGTGGCCAGCATTGCTTGTGAATCTATTTCTTTGTCTCATTCCTCTTCTCCTTCGTCGTCACTAAGAGAAACCCACAGATTCTTACCAACTTTTCTCAAGGTATTTGCACATTCATTTGCATAATGACCCCATCCTAAACATGCATGACATTGCACAATTTCGAGTTGCCTGGGATCAAATTTGGTGCGATCTGAGTTGGTTCTCCTAAGTTGATTTCCTCTTTGTACTATATGAAAGGGGTTAGTTGACTTTTGATTGAAGCCTTGGTTTTGGTGCTCTTTGGATTAAAGTTATTTTTATCATTGTTGAACTTCCTTACCATCAAATTGTTTTTCAAGTAAGGAGGGCAACATTTGCACCATCACCAATTTCTTCCAGATTTTCATCCTCATCATCGACGTGACTCTCTAAGGATTTCGCTTGAAGTGCTATATCTTTGCTTTTATACAATGTCTTTTGATTCTCCATATTCATCTCATAAGTTTTGAGAATACTCATTAAAGTATGAAGGTCCATTGTAGCAAGATTGTGAGCTTTTTCAATCGCACATATCTTTATATTGAACTTTTCAGGAAGAGAACGAAGTGTTTTTTCCACAAGTTGATTGTTAGTTAACGGTGAACCAAGAACTTGACATTCATTAGAGATGTCAATCAACTTTTCAAAATATGTTTTAGTATCCTCCGTCCCTTCCATCCTTAAACGTTCATATTTACTCACGAGCATACGAAGCTTCGTTCGACGAACACTAGAGCTACCTTCACAATGGGTTTGCAAAGTATCCCAAGCATCCTTGCCTGTAGAGAAATTTGTATGAGCTTGAACATGTAGAGATCAACCCATGCAAAAATAGTATTTAAGGCTTTTTCATTGAAGCTTGCATCGTTGGTTTCTAACACACTCCATTCAGATTCAGGCTTAACAAGAATGTCGCTTTCCTCATCCGATGGTAACATTGGAACAGTATATTCATTGGTAATAGATCTTCATGCTCTAATATCAATGGATTTGATATGAGAGCGTAGACGAATTTTCCAATAGGCATAGTTTGATCTATCTAAAATAGGAAGTCGACCAATTGTTGAATTAGTCGGATCCATAGTTTATATAACATGACCAAACACTTATTATGTCAAGTGTAGGCTCTGATACCACTTGTTGGGTCCCGGGGTTATACTATGGAATAATCAAAAGCAAACAGTAAGTAAAATTGTTTGTATGCTGAAACAGTTTGCAAATGTCGTTAACAATGTCGTCTGGCAGAACTGACGACACTTAGATAAAAAACAGAAAAACCTGTGAAAAGTTAAATTGCAGCGGAAATAATAAAGACACAAAATAATTTTTCATAGATTATATATTAATATAACCGATGATGGTCAATGACCAAAAGTATTGTATATATGTATAAACAATTGAATATATTCCTTCTCTTACAAGATTTACAAAATAATACAAAAGAATAAAAAATGTGAAGTCGCAGATGACTTACATGCCTGAAAAATCTAACTAAGTAGATATAGACAACATCTCATTATAATTGCTTCAATAAAGAACTAATCTAGAATCTAGTCAGCAACTATAATGTTGGACAGAATGTCGTCGAAACGCTCAGCTCAGGCAACATAGTGATCCAGTTTCAGATCGTGATCTTTTTGAGAGCCCTCTCTTGATCTTTTTCTCTTGTAATTTCTGGTTATCGATTCCTTGATGTAGTCTCTCTATTTATAGTAGAGAGTATTTCTTGAAATGCTCAATGAATCGTTGTGGAAGTTGAGCAAAAGGTGGGCATCTTGACCATATTTGTTGGAGATGAATGTGGAGAAAAATCCTCCAACTTCTCGAACTTGTTCCCCAAGTTTAGCAACACCTTTGAACTTGGTCTTCCCACGTGTATTATCAGCTCAACAAGTTCCTTTTCAGGTCACTTTACCATCGTAGTAAAAATCCCACGAGATAAGCTTCAGTCCGTGAAGAAGGGCAAAACTGTTATCAGAATGTTGGTCCGAATGTCAAAGACATTTGTTCCAACATTTTGGTTTTTAACTTAGTACTGAAAATGTTATGTTAGGAAAAATATCATAACATAAACCCAACATTAACAATATTTATGACATGTTTTACCACAACAAAAACTTCTTTGAGAAAAGAGTTCTTCAGTGACTAGATGGTTAGTTGACTCATTTCTGGAAGTTCTACTGTTCCCAGACTTGTCAGTTGACATGGTAAACCTAGTCGATTGATCTGTCTTAAAATGAGTAGTTGACTTGCCATTTAAGTTTTTAGAAATTATTTTGTCACTTATGGGCTTTTTCCTAGTCGACTTGTTAGACCTAACTGCACTATGACTGGTAGATTTGTGCAAGCTATTTAATTATAATTGCAAATCATGAACTTCTTAAAGAAGATCTCTTTCAATTTCACACACTTCTAACTTATTTCCCCGTCTTTCTTTTCTCGCTGAAGTTTTCTGTATTCATCAACAATATTATTAAGGTCTTCTAATGTTTGATCTAAAAGTTTTTGAGTTTTGTTACATTTAGAGCAAGGATAGGGTCTTTCCTCACTTGTTTCGCGAATGCCATGAAACACACGTTTTCTACTCCATCATCATCATCATCATCTGAGATTTTATATTCACTCCAACTGTCAAATGCCCTTTGCTTTTGATAGTTCCTGGAAGGTTTTCTTTTTTATTTTGGACACTCAGATGCAATGTGACCATACTTGCCACACTCATAGCATTTTTCATCATTCTTGTTTTGATTAGTGGAGGATCTTCCTTTTCGAAAGTTTGAACCTCATTTTCTGTTATTTCTTGATCTTCTCATAACTTTCACCACTGATCTGGAAATCGTAACCACTTCATCTTCTTTGATGTCGTCATCAAATTTTTCAACCTGAGATTTGAATGCAACCACCTTCTTCTTTTCTTTCTTTTGGTACATGTTAATATGATTTTTCTCAAATGCCATGAGATTTCCTTTGAGTTCATCATAATTAAATTTACTCGGGTTTCCATCTTCTAGGACAATCACTTTTGTTTGCCAGGACTGTGGAAGACTTCTGACTAGTTTCCTCACTTGTTGGGAGTTTGAGTATACCACTCCTAGAGATGTGAGTTCACCAATGATTTTGCTGAACCTAGTAAACATTAATTCAATGTTTTCTTCGTCAGTTATGGCAAAACTTCATAGTCATGTTGTAATGCATCAATTTTGGCTTCTCTGACCTTCAAGGTTCCTTCATAGGTAACTTCTAGTTTATCCCACATTTTTAGTAGTCTCGCAAGTTGATATTTTGATATATTCTTCACCACTCACTGCACAGTAGAGTAAGCTTATTGCTCTGACATTTGTTTGAATAACCTCTCGTTGTTCATTGGTAACATCAAAAGATTTCAAATCAATTTTACTCTTATCATTTTTTGGATCTTTTGCCTCAGTGTCAGGAATAGGTTTTGGTCCCTTCTTGATCACTAGCCAAACTTGAAAATCTGTTGATTGAACAAATATTCTAAACCTTTCTTTCCAATAACTATAGTGTTATCCATTGAAGCAGGATGGTCTAGTGGTGGAGTGTCCGTCTTGCAAAATTGCTCGAAGAATTTGATATCCAGCCATTTGATCTTTTTTCACAAGCTGTTAAGCTATGAAAAGTGAGACCTTGCTCGGATACCAATTGAAAGTGCAAGAGGGGGGTGAATTGTAACTTTTTTTTCTTAGCCGACTGTCTTAGATCAATAGTCGACTATGGTTTATATTTGAAAGTAACTTAAAACAGATAAAGTACGTAAAGTAAGTGACACAAGATATTTTATACTGGTTCAGATCCAATTTAGATCCTAATCCAGTCCCCTTGGATTGCAAGGTGCTCTCTGCAGCTCTTTGTAATAGATATTTGGTACACTGATTTATTTGAATAGATCTCCTACGTCTACCCTCAAACACTCGTAATCTTTTAATACAATGTTTCACAAATATAATTATTCTTTTTTTTTGTTTAAACAGTAAATCACTCGAAATGTTTATGAAAAGTAGAGCAAAAAATAGAGAAGCTGAGACAAAGGACTTTGACCAAGAGTCTTGATCCTTGGAAAAAAGAATTGATTGATCCTTTTTCCAAGAATAAGGGTGAGCTTTGTAATCATCCAATTACCAACAGTGAACGTTGGTACTGTTTTCCTTCCTTGTGAGATTTTGATAAGCTTTGAAATCTTCTAGACTTTGACCGTTAATGAGAATATTCTCTTGCTTTAATTTGAGCAGTGTTGAAAGTCTTCCATAATTACTCGTACAAGATTGATTTATTTTCAAAATCCTTGGTACTTGTAATTAATGCTCCTTTGACCGATATCCTGTTGGAAATTTATTAAACATGAAATAAAGTTAATCCTATTAATTATGACTCGAACAATTGGAGCCCCGCACGTCGGAAACGTTGTTTCCACACACGTGTACATAATGTGTCAAGGATCGTAATTTTCTGAATGAAAGATATATTAGTACATATACGAATTGTTTGAGACGTAAGATAATAGATGGTTATTGGCCAAATGACAATGGTTTCACGTTGGTAAATGAAAGGAAGAAGTGTACAATGTGTAAAGATGAAATGAATCAGAAATCGCCGCGGAGCCGAGAAGGGCCGCGACGCTCGTGACGGTAATAATCCCGGGAAGTTACGGGAACTTAGGCGCCGCGACTCCTTCCCCGAAGGGCCGAGGCTCCAGTGAGTTACGACATTTTAAGTGCCGGTGATCGATTTTTCATCAGTTGGAAGCGAATTAGGCGATTCTTGGGCTGACTTTGGAGCAATAACTCTCCATTATTTGGCTCATGAATTCATCCATAACTAGGCTGAATGTAACCCCAAAATCAATGGTCATTACTTGACATTGATGACCATTATTTGGTTAATTGGGAAGACATGTTCATCACCCTATAAATTGATGCCATTGACACAATTGGAAATTACACATTTTTCAGAATATATTCTTCCTCTCTTGCAATCTCCAAACACTCAAAGATCTTTCTTCCTAAGCGAACACTTGAGTCTCCTTTGCTCACTTGTTTGATTGTTGTTTTATCTTGGAAGATAAGTTGTCATTACACCGTTAAAAGGAATATACGGGGCAATATTATCTTAAAGATAGATTGAAAAATCAATCGACTCAGCAAACCAATTACTTTATTTATTTTCAGATTATAACATCTTTGTTGTTGTTGTTTATATTCCATTTCCTTGTTATTACATATTTTACTCACATATCCATCAAGATCTCTTTTACTTGTGGCCAAATCTTCCTTGATATATTCTTTTCCTTGTGCTGCGACTGACTTGAGGGCTTGTCCTTGCTATATTTTGATCCAGCAGCCCTTATTCTGACTTGGGCCTTGTTACCATGAATTGTGTTGGGCTTTTCTTCTTTTCCTGGACACAGAGAATTGTCATCATTAAAACATCAACACTAACAGGCTAGAGCTCTAGCCTTTTGATTCTGTTTTATTTCAGTTAAACTCCACACCTTTCTTAATTCATTCTTTGCCACATGCTCTTGTTTGGGAATTGCCTTTGGTAATGCCCTTCTTCTTTATGGTCGATCTTTTCCTGTGCTTAGGTCCCACTGTTCTTGTTCTGGTTGTTCCGGAAGTACGACCGAGGCTATCTCATATAGCGGATCAAATCATTCTAAAAAGCGATATGCTTAACACAAGCTTTTCTTTTCTCCCTCTGCACACACATCTGTATACAGTATGCTCCACTAACTTGATCTTGTAGGTCCTACTTGAGACGAAAGTGGTGTTAGCTTGCTAGGTGATTCCAATAAACTTGATAGAAAATGACCTTGAAGAGAATGTTTTTATTGTGTTAACAGATATATGCACATTATCGGTTTTCTGAAAATAAAAGAAACCGAGAATTGAGAAAAATAGTTAATCAGAAAATGATTTGTTTGAAACTTCCCAAGAACCAACCAGAGCTATCCTTACTACTTTGCTGCTATTGTCTGTTTTTCAGGTACAGTTTAAGTTATATTCCTTTTGCCTGTAGAATGGTTTCAAATGTCACTATCCGCCTTTTTGACACTAAAATCTAGTGGATTGATGCTGAAGCAATATCACTCCTGTATTTTTTTGAGTTCTGGACTCTAGTCTACTCAACTTGGAAGAGGTGCTTCACCGCTGATTATTTTGAAGAGATTGATAATTCTTTCTGGTTCCCTCTGATGACAAATGGAACTCCAGCTTTCATACATGTGTGAATAATTCGTTTGGACTGTTGATTTATATGCTGAGACTGGTTGTATACTCTGGTTTCTTTTGATTTCGGAAAGTTGTGGTTGCTTTCTTCTTGTGCCGTCCTGCTCACCTCATAGTTGCCCCATGGCGACAAATGTCTTCATCACTCTTCCTCACACAACAAATTTAAAAACATTCTTGAAACAAATCACACTCAATGTATATCTTCTCTACTTGTTTCTTGTCTTTCAATTGTTCTGTTGTTTTTCACATTATGAGTAAATATATCTGTTCTTTCTGTATAGTTGCTTATATTTGGAAACTATAAAAGGGAATTACTAAAAAACCAAAAAGGCCATATGTTATTGTTTCTTACTAATTTGTTCATAAGGTTTAGGAGGATGCGAAAAAATGATTCTTCATCTTCTCCAATAGCCACATTCTCAAAAGCTTCTTTTACCTGTACACTAGTTCATGTTTTCATGTGAATCCTTCCAATCGATATCACAATGCACCTGTACACGAACATGGAAAAAACTTTTTTTTTTCCAAACTATTCTTTAGCGTTTACGGGTTCCATTTGACCAGCAGTGGAAACAGTCTCTTGCAAAAATGCAAGATAAGGTTGCGTATAATGACCCTTGTTGTCCGACCCTTCTTCGAAGCCTGCGCATAACGAGAGTTTAGTGGATCAGGTTGAACAACATCTTGAGATGGAGTAGAAAAGGAAACTACGATTTTCTATTGGGCCAGACGGATACTAGTTGGATTAGTTCTACTTTCTAAAAATTAGAGGTACCAACTGAAAGTAGTAGACCGTAGTGGCCCAGTCCATGGCGAATGGCGATAGTAGCAAACTAGCAATTCAGTGTCAATTGACTGAAGTGGACTTCTCCATAGAGCACTACTAATCTACTACGAATATTGTGGGAAAAAACCAACTTGATTAGTATCGTTTCATCTATTGTTGCTGTTTATGTTCCAAATATATTTGTCATTGTTCCCAGCCCCTCCCCTTTTCTATTACTTTCGAAAACAAAATAGAGATGAGGACCTTAACCCGAAATAAATACGAACCTTCTCTTCTACCATAGACTGCTACCTTTCACATCAATATTTTAGAATCCAACAAAAACTATATGAAAAGGGGAAACATGTAAAGTTACTTTCGTCCCAGTGCCAACAAACACTCAGAAGTAAATCATCAACTTCTCTCGCGTAAGAAATTAAACTCTCCTTCTCCCTCTTTTGGAAGCCAAACATAGTCTTACAAGGTTGGTGGGTTTGTTTTAGTGTTTAGAGGGTAAAGGTTTATCCGCCTGGTGCTTAAACCAAATAAATATATGTATGTCATGTGTTTGAATATAGACTTTTTTCACTTAATCATGATTAATTAATAAATATTTTTATTTCATTAAATTACTTAACCATGATAAATTATATTGATTTGATGTAAACACCCGATGCGGATGAATTTTACGTAAGTGAAGTCTCTAATGTCCCGAGAGAATAAGTTATAATTAGGTATTGTTTGATCTCGCTTTCGCCTTCTTGCTTCCCCACACATTAAATAATGATAGCATGATGCACAAAGCTTCCCCGCTCCCAAGGGTGATAACGAAGATAGTCTACTCTAACGCAAATATTAGTAATTGATTCCACACTCACATTTCATTTACTTAAAAAATAAATCCATGTTTACACATCCTAAACAGCAAATACCTTTAATCATCATATTAACAAGTAATAATAATGTGTGCACATGCGCCTATTTTTTCCCGAAACTTTCGTAGCATGCAGTAACAAATGGTCCATCCAATAATTACAAAAAAAAGGTCCATCCCATAACCCCATATAATTAATGGCTAAACTTTACTTTTCTTCAAGCCCCACTACGTTGCCGACTGCTTAGCACTGTTTGTAGTACTTTGTACTGGGGTTTCTTCAACAGTTGGTTTTCAAGTAGTGGAGTTCCTTTTGTTTTATCTTTTCTTCCTTAAATTCAACTATTGGAGTCAAATCCTTAAGTGCTGTACAAAACATGTGAATATACGAGGAAGGTGTATAACGTGGTGTTTGGCCAAGCTTCTTGAAAACACTTCTTTGGCCAAATCTGGCTTTTCAGAAAGCAAACACTTTTTTGGAAGTCAAAAGTGTTTACAGATGTGAAGAAGCGAAACATCAATTTGGTGCTTCTCGATAAGCCCTTTTTATTTATCTAAATGAAATTTTTTTGGACACATTTACCCTTTTCTTTTCACAAAATTCCTTTTAATCTCATATAATATTACCATATAAAATAGAAATTTGAGAATGGAGTAGGGTGGGGTAAGAAAAAATTCATTTATTTTATTTTATAAAAGTAACAAAAAATATGAAATAGAAATTTGAGGATTGGTAGGGCAATGGAGGTGGGGGTAGGGGTAGGGGTAGGGGTAAGGCGGGGTAAGAAAAATTCATATTTTTAATTTTTTTATATAAAAATAACAAAAAATATGAAATAGAAATTTGAGGATGGATAGGACCGGGGGGGGGGGGGGGTGTAAGAAAAAAAATTCATATTTTCAATCATTTTTTTAAAAGTAAAAAAAAATGAAATAGAAATTTGAGGATGGAGTGTGGTGGGCGGGGTAGATGTGGGTAGGACGGGGGTAGGTTTGGAAATATTTGAGTCATTGACTGTCATATTGTCGTTACATTTCTTATGTACAATATAACATTATTTTTTGATTAAATGTTGCAATTAAATAATTTTTTAAAAATTTATTAAATTGTAAATCCTTAGAAACATAGGATAGAAAGAATTTTTTTAATAGTTTTAAATCTATTAAAAAGAATATTCTAGTAAATTTGCATAAACGTGAGCCAAACAGGAAACTGTTTCTGTTTCTCAGAAGTACTTCTATAACTATAAGCCAAACACCCTAACAGATTCTCCAGAAATAGTTTCTGCAGAACTTCTTCTAAGAAACAGAAACACTTTTCCAGAAGGTTGGCCAAACATACCCTAACTCCTTCTGTTTCATGTCATGTGAAGCTATTTCCTTATTAATCCTTTAAAAATATCAATTTTTTAATATATTTTGAAACAATTCAACTTAATTCTCCATAGAAATGTCATAAAAAATTTAAGATCATAATTTCTAAAAGTATTTTTTTTCTTAAACTTCATATTTCAAACATCGTCACATTAATATGAACAGATTAGATGAAGTCTTCCTCAAAGTTTTTGTGGTGGGAGCATGTAAACGTATATAAGTAGTATAATAATATCACTATCCATAATTAGAATATTTGTGTTAATATAATTATGGTAAGACTAAGATTCCTCTTGTATATGGGACTAGGATTCCTATTGTATATGAGATGAACATTGTACACTATATATATTGATATTAATGAGAAATACTCCCCAAGGGAGATTAATATCATCTTACATGGTATCAAGAGCCAAATAAACAAAACCCTAGAATTTTTTCTCCATTGAGCCGCCGACCCTCCCCTTCTCAGCCGCGGCCCTCCCTGAAATTTTCTTGGTTTTTCTTCCTTTCTTCTCTTCTCTTCTAAATTACATCCACTATCATGACTCCTCCTGAATGCCCTACAACCTCCTCCTCCAACGTTATCTCATCTAGCCCTAACCGTTACCAACATCAAGAACTGCATTCCTATTCTTTCTTGATCAAGAAAATGGTCAATATTCTCCTTGGGTTGAATTATTTCGCATTCATGCATGTGTATATAACGTGCTTGATCATATCGATAACACTATTCCTCGCCCCCGGAGGTTGATGATTCTACATGGCATCGTCTCGACGCTGCCGTCAAACAGTGGATATATGGTAGTATCTCTCTGGATCTTCTCCTGACTATCATGAAATCTGGCGCCACCGCCAGTGACTTGTGGATTCGTTTGGAAGAAATCTTTCAGGATAACAAGCACACTCGTGTTGTGTATTTGGAGGAACAGTTTAACAAAATACGTCTTGAAAACTTCTCCAACGTGACTGAGTACTGCAAACAGCTAAACCTTGTAGCGGATCAACTCTCCAACGTCGGCACGCATGTCTCTGAAACTAATATGGTGTTACAAATGATTGTAGGCCTTCCTAAAGACGAATATGATACTTTGGCCACCATGATTCAACATGCGGATCCGTTACCTAGTTTTAACAAAGCTCGCTAACAGTTGTTGCTCGAAGAAACATGTCGTGCTAAGCAAGATGAGCACAATCAATAGGCGTTAGCTATCGACACGCAACCCTAAGACCCGACGTCGCCGGAAAACTATCAACCACGTCAGGGACGCGGCGGCAAGGGCAACAAGGATCGCGGTGGCAGATGAGGTCGTGGTCGTGGAAAGGGTCGTGGTCGTGAGAACAGCGAAGCAACAGTGGTCCGCAGAACAAGCGGGCGCTGCGCCAGCGATACAAATGCAGTACAGCGGCACCTCAAGACAGAGCGCGGCAAAGACCTTTCCGATGCAGCGACCGCTTCAACCGATTTCTCGGCCACGGGTTGTTGGGCCCAACTCCAACCACTCGGCAATCCCATTATCCACATCAATCCCACTTCATGCAAGGACAGTTCCAGTAGTCCGCTCCCGGCATGGCCCCCGCTGACTTAGGTCAGGTCTTCAACAGTCTAAACCTACAACAACCGGACAAAAGTTAGATCATGGACTCCGGTGCCACATCTCACCTCACCCGGTCTGCAGGTAACATTCCTAAAATGTTTAGTTTAAAACATCCTCAATTTATTACAGTTGGCAATGGCCACCGCATTCTAATACATGGCTATGGTACATCCTACACACCACTTCCTCATCCACCCTTCTCTCTTAAAAATGTCCTATATGCCCCACACATCATTAATAACCTAATTTCTGTCCACAAATTTACTCGTAATAACTCTGTCTCTGTTGACTTTGACCCTTTTGGCTTCACTATGAATGATATGTATACGGGGACACCTCTTACGAGATGCAATAGCACGGGGGATCTCTATCCATTCACTTCCACCTCCGCTGCCGGATTTCGCTCTCCCGTCTCTCTAGCGGTTATTTCTTCATCAACATGGCATAATAGGCTTGGTCATCCAAGATCCCCAGTTTTTAATTTTCTTAGAGGCAATAATTTCATTATTTGTAATAATAGGAAGCTTGCCCAAAACTATGTTTCTTGTTCTTTAGGCAACATATTCGTCTTTCATTTAAATCATCTACTAGTGTTACCTTTGCAACATTTGATATTATACATGACGATTTATGGACATTACCTATTGCTAGTTCTCTCGGTCATAAATATTATCTTGTTTTACTAGATGATTTTTTCCACTATATTTGGTTATATCCTCTCAAATTTAAATCAGAACTGTTTGCCAGATTTCTTGAGTTTCGAACATTCATTCAAACACAGTTTGAAAAAAGTATATAAAAAATTCAGTGCGATAATGGTCGTGAATTCAACAACTCTATGTTTCACTGTTTTTGTACTAATAATGGCATGATATTTCATTTCTCTTTTCCCCACACCTCCCCACAAAACGGTAAAGCTGAAAGAATCATCCGCATCATTAATAATATGATTCACACACTATTGATTCATACCTCTCTCCCTCCGTCCTTCTGGGTATATGCTGCTAAAATGTCATAATACATTCTAAATATTCTCCCAACTAGCACACTTCACAATATGACACCTACCAAAATTCTCTATCATAGAGTCTCATCTTATGATCATCTAAGGATATTCGATTGTCTGTGCTATCCTAACCTTGCCTCTACTACTCCTCACAAACTAGCCCATGGTCCACTCCATATGTCTACCTAGCTTCCCGTCGAACCATATGGGCTATCTATGCTATGACTTGTCCACTCATCAAATTCACATCTCTCGTCACATTCGACGAGATCACATTCCCGTTTTCGAATCTTCAAAAATTCTAAAAACTGGATTACTCATTTTTTGACGAGTCTGCTATCTCTCCCATCATTCTCAGTCAACTAGATCATAGCACCAATGCAAAATCGCCTTCTTTGCCCGGAGCGATTCGGTCTTTCTTTACGCCACAACCCTGATTTAGCGTAGCGCGGAAAACTTCAGAAGTCTGCTCCCTTCCAACACCGCGACTCGATCTGGCGCCAAGTGCCTCGCATTTACTTCACCTTCACCCTCTTCATATCTGATCATACCATCCGTCTCGGACCCCACCACTCAGTTGACTCAGCTACCCATTGTTTCTACTCAAAAAATAGAAACTCGTGCCAAACACAAAATCTTCAAACCCAAAGTCCAATTTAACTTGTCTGTCCAAACAATCTCTTCAATTTCCAAGAACCCCAAATTGGCCAAACAAGACCCTAATTAAAATGCAACTATGTCTGAGGAATTCAATGCTTTGACTAAATAGCACACGTGGAATCTAGTACCTAGACCTGAGGGGGTGAATGTGGTTATTTCGTCACAAATTCAGAGATAATGAGGATCTTAAGAGGTATAAGACACATCTTGTGGCTAATGACACGAATCAACATAATGGCATTGATTGTGGTGAGACGTTCAACCCGGTTGTCAAACTGGCTATCATTCACACAGTTTTGAGCATAGCTATGGGAAGACACTGACCGATACATCAACTTGATGTGAAGAATGCATTTTTACATGGGGACCTGAGAGAGACAGTCTACATGCATCAGCCGCCTGGGTTCACCCATCCTGCAGTCCCTCACTATGTGTGTCGTCTCTGTAAATCACTATATGGCCTGAAACAGGCCCCCGTGCATGGTATGATCGCTTTGTCAGTTATATCTTGCATATTGGGTTTATATGCAGCAAGAGTGATACATCACTCTTCATTTTTCATCGAGGTAGTAGCATTGCTTACTTATTACTTTACGTGGATGATATTATTCTTACTGTCTCCTCCGATGGGTTGAAAATGAGATTATTACCTTTCTTAAGACCGAATTTGCAACGACTGATTTGAGAAAGCTGAGTTATTTCTTAGGGATATCAGTGACCAGGTCTTCCAATCACATGTTCTTGTGTCAGCGTAAGTATGCAGATGACATTGTGTACAAGGCTAAGATGGCGAATTGCAAAGTTATGCCTACTCCAGTTGATTCAAAATCTAAGCTCAGTGTTATGGATGGTGCTCCAGTCTCCGATCCTACTCTGTATAGGAGCCTTGCAGGTGCACTTCAGTATCTCACATTTATAAGACAGACATTGCTTATCTTTGTTAGCGGTATGCTTATTTACGCACGCCTGCAGAGTCTCATTTCACTGCCCTTAAGCGTATCATCTGATACATTAAGGGCACACTTGATTATGATTTGCACTTATACCCCTCTGCACCAAACAAGTTGCTCTCATATACAGATGCAGATTGGGCAGGGTGTCCGGACACGCGAAGCTCCACCTCCATTTTTTTTTGTTTTTAGGGGATAATTTGATTTCATGGTCTGCCAAGCGACAAACCACCCTATCTCGTTCCAGTGCCGAGGCTGAGTACAGAGGCATTACAAATGTGGTAGCTGAGATTTGTTGGCTCAGAAATTTATTGTTAGAACTTGATGTCGCTTTGCGACATCTATCGTACTGTGGTAACATCTCTGCAATCTACCTTTCTCACAACCCAGTTCAACATCAGCGAACCAAGCACGTTGAGATGGACATACATTTCGTTCGTGAGAAAGTTGCGCTAGGCCATGTCAGAGTGTTACATGTTCCCTCATCATATCAGTATGCAGATATATTTACCAAAGGACTTTCAGACAATTGTTTCTTGACTTCAGATCCAGTCTCAGCGTCCGACCTCATCCTGTTCCGACTGAGGGGGTGTGTAAACATGTATAAGTAGTATAATAATATCCCTACCATAATTAGAATATTTGTGTCAATATAATTTTGGTAAGACTAGAATTTCTCTTGTATATGAGACTAGGATTCCTATTGTATATGAGATGAACATTGTACACTATATATATTGATATTAATGAGAAAGACTCCCAAGGGAGATTAATATCATCTTACAGATCACGTCCCTCAATGATTGAGAGATGAGCTTCGGTAATGAAATTAAGTGGGCGTTTGGACATAAAAAATGTGAAATTAAAAAAAAACGAGTAGTATTTGAAAAAATAAAATAAAAATAGTACTTGAAAATTGGAGTTGTGTTTGGACATAAATGCAACTTGAAAAATGTTAGATTTTTTTTGAGTGAGTTGGAGTGAAAAATTTGAAAACAAGTATTAATTTTATGTCCAAAACATGATTTCAAAATACAATTTCAAAAAAAAGGTGAAAATTATGCATGGCCAAACGGGCCCTAAAATCCGATGCGGGTGAACTACAAAACTTTCCCTACATCTCTCATCCATATAATCTGAGAAAAACACCAATACCTTTCTGCTTCCTCCCCAAATACATCACTCAAATTTGGTACCTTTGGGTTATTCAAGATTTATTAGTACTCCATATTACATACAACAAAGTCTCTTACACAAATAAACGTGCAAGTAGAGTAGGAGCAGTACTTAACGTAGTATCAGAAAAAAGAGAAAGAAAAAGAAAGAACATATTTAGGGATCGTTTCGTAGGAGGGATAAAATGAGATTGGATTATTAATTTCATGGAATTGGAATTAATCACATGTTTGGTTGGTGGAATAACTTTTTTGGTATTCCACCCATTCTCATCTACATGGAATAAAAGGTGGGAAGTTATCCTACACAGAGGGTGAGATTATAAGTTATCACTTATCACATCTTACCCCACCCAATCCCATGTACATGAGATAACTTATCCCTCCCGTCAAACGACCCTAGCCTTTTGCCTTTTGAGTGCAGCAACTCGACTATACTTATTAAAGAAAAGTTTCTTTCTGACTCTTCACTTCCTAATAGCCAACACAAAGTAACAATGACCGACCTTTGGAATCAGGAAAGACTAATCCAAATTCATTTTTAATCAGTGAGGTCCCCTCACTCTATGAAAATGGGCCAAACCCACTTTTCTCTTTTGCTTAAATTAATAAGTAATCAAATTCTTTGTTGCTTAATCTCTTTACGTCTCTCTAATTCTTCTTTAAACAATTAGTAACCTCTATGACACGGTCAAATTAAGTTTATTTTGATTCTACATCAATGCATATAAACATTTAATTATTATGCTAATGCAAGAATGTACTGTATATGCACTATATTTTATTAACGTCATGGTTAAAATATAAATTCAAAGTAATAATATGTATTAATTAGCATCCAAGGTGGTCAATAAAGTGGGTTGAGAAATATGAAGTCTCAAGTTTATATCTTAAAAAAAGAAAGATAGGCCAACAGATTAAACTTTCATTTATCTTGGTGAGGAAGAAGGGCCCAGGACCACAGATCTGTTATCTGATCTTATCTTGCATCGACATCCACGACTTGAACTCATGACTTCCTGGTCACATGACTTACCAGCAAGTTTAATTCTTAGCGAAAGCAGAAAAACACTAGGTGATATCTTCTCACCTATCAAAGTTTTTATGGACAAATTTATCACATATATGTGATGGTGAAAGGTAATAAATATTTTATAAAATTAATTGAGGTGCAGAGTACTAAGTTCTGCAGACATGCTCGCATTTTCTACTGCAACCTGCGATAGATTTATCAGCACACTGGACCTGGATTTTTAATCTGTATTAATAAATACAATAATTCCACTAAATATCTTTAATTAAACAAAAGTATCTCTTAGTGTCAATCCATTTGACAATTTTGTCAGTTCGCCGCATCCTGACACAATATGTCATCATGCAATATAGCTTAATTAATCTGTGGATCAATTATTAGGTCATGGATATCATGTAAGACAACTCCATGTTCACTTCATATCTGCCCATCTCCCTCTTTTTAAAATTTTCCATTTGCCGACTTTTTAAATGGAGCATATCAAAAGGTTGCTAGCACGATGAAAATTTAAAATATAAGGAAAGGAATATTGTTATTTGACAAAGGTGAAGGGACTTATGACATAACTCATAGGTTCGAGCCCTGCGAATTAAGTATGATATTTATGTGGAGAAAGACAGCACTATAAAAAAAATAGAAATTGATAATGGATAAATTCTGGAACTAAAAAGCAAAATCAACCGCTAAACCTATTTTGTTCATATACTTCCAAAGCCATACAAGTTTTTTCAATTCTAAACCATGAATCACCACTTTATCCTGTTGTTCAATTTATTATGTTACATTCAGGGAGTAAGTGACAAAACCATTTGCCAGTAAAGGACAATGAACGACCAACTGCTGCCAACTATTACTCATAATTTGAATTTCTGTTAGCGTTTCGCTTTTTATTTTATTTGAATTGAATTGTTTAGTTTATTCTATATTTATGGCTTTGCCACCTCTATTGGGTACAATGTATGTCAACAATGCTACAGTAAATGATTAGTTGTATAAATTGCCATATTTTATTTCTATTTGAATCATAAATAAAGGAATATGTTCCTTAACCTAATTATAAAATAATTATAATTCTACCTAAAATAGAAGATATACAATTAATAAAAAAATATTGGAAAATATTCTATTACACCCCCGCAGTCGAAGCGGGAGGTTCTCGAACACTGAGATTGACAAAAAATTATTAAATAGTATGCGCGGAATTCCTTTGGTGAAGATGTCGGCAATCTGATATCTGGAAGGAACATGAAGGACACGGACTTGACCACGAGCCACTTTTTCGCGAACGAAATGAATGTCCACCGCAATGTGTTTAGTGCGCTGATGTTAGACGGGATTGCCGGAAAGATATATCGCACTAATATTATCATAGTAGACCAGTGTTGCCTTTTGAATCGGGTAGTGAAACCCAAGTAGAAGTTTACAAATCCAACAAGACTCAGAGGCGACATTGGCAACACCTCTGTATTCTACTTCTGCACTGGATCGGGATAGTGTAAATTGCCTTTTGAAAGACCAAGACAATAGGTTATCTCCGAGGAAAACACAATAACCAGACGTGGAGCGTCGGGTATCAGGACATCCACCCCAGTTAGCATCAGAATAAACAGTGAGACCAGTAGGAGAAGACTTGTATAGATCTAATCCGAAGTGAAGTGTACCTTGGACATATCATAAAATACGTTTCAGGGCATGCATGTGTGCTTCGTCGGACTATGCATGTGCAAGCAGATTTATTACACGACATATGTCTGGTCTCGTGAATGTGAGGTACTGCAGGGCCCTAGACAGGCTACGATAGTGAGTCGGGTCTGAATATGAAGGGCCAAAATCAACGCTGAGCTTAGAATTGGTGTATATAAGCGTATGAGATGGTTTGCAAGATGTCATGCTTGCACGATTAAGGATCTCTTCGGCGTACTTCTTCTGACATAGAAATAGGCCGCCAGAATGTTTAGTGACAGAGATGCCCAAGAAATAACTCAGGCCCTCCAGATCTTTCATAACAAACTCAGAGGAAATGAGAGACATAATGGACCGGCGGAGAGCATCAGATGATGTGGTGAGGATGATGTCATTAACATATAATAATAAGTATGCCATGTTTGTACCCTTGTTGTAGATGAACAGAGAATGATCGGATCTGTTGTGTGAAAAATCGATAGAGGAGAGAGACATAATTGGTAACCGCTAGTACCATGCTCGGGGAGTTTGTTTCAGTCCATAAAGTGATTTTCGCAACAGGCACACATAATCTGGATGAATAGGATCCCTGAAACTCATAGGATGATGCATATATACCGTTTCATGAAGATCCACATATAAGAAGACATTCTTGACATCAAGCTGATGAATGGGCCAAGACTTGGATATGTCAATATTGAGGATGGTCCATATGGTTGCGGGCTTTACGACGGGCTGAACGTTTCATCACAATCCACTCTCACCTGTTGAGACCTGCCATCACCTACAAAACAAGTCTTGTACCTCTCAAAAGAACCATCAGATTTTTTTTTTATGTCTAAAAATCCACATATAATGAATAATGTTAGCATCAGGTGGACGGGATACTAGGTCCCACATCTTATTATAAATAAAAGTGTTATATTCATAAATCATTGTGGTTTCCAATTAAGGTCGGATAAGGCATCCTTCGGGTTATGAGGGACAGAAGAAGGGACAACTGAAATATAAAGGTTAACAACCGTTTAAATTTATGAATTCCATGCATGGCATGAGTTTTCATGATCCGAGAGTGTGTCTTGGGATGCGGGGTGGGAGGGGGGGTTTGACGCGGGACTGCCGGGAAGAGGAAGAAGGGCAGGGGTGACATTATTAACTGACCGAACCTCGGTTTGCAAAGAAGTGGCTGCGAAATCACCCTAAAGTGGGTTGTTCCGGGCATCGTCGGTAGAACTGGGTAGGCAGCTAGTCCCGGACTGACTGAGGTGGTGGCGGGTGTCGGGGTCTGGATCGACGGACTATGTAAATGGTGAATTAGAAGAGAGTTTAGGCCATCATCTAAGAAGTCGAGGAATGTTGAGGTGATGAGTGTAAAGAGGCAACGGGGAATTGAGACTCATCAAATAGGACATGACGTGAAATAATAATTTTACGGCTTGATAAGTCGTAGCACGAGTAACCACGATGATTGACAGGGTAACCCAGAAACACATACGGGAAAGATCGTGGTTGGAGTTTGTGAGTGGTCGGATCGAGAGGGTAACAAAGATATAAAAAAATACACAAGTGTTGATAGGAGGGGTTCCTACGAAACAGAACTTGGATGGGCTACCGTTGAGCTATAAACTTGTTTGGGATTATATTTAGGAGATATATGGGCATGGAGAGTGTGTAATGCCAGAATTAAGGGGGGATTGAGGCGTGAGCAAGTAGGGCACGAATGAGGTTGTTTATGGTTTGGATTTTCCAGCCGGCTTTTCCATTTTGGGAGGATGTGTGAGGTCAGGAAAAACGAAAGGTAAGACTGTTTTTGGAGCAAAACTGTTTGAATTGGTTATTATTGAATTCCCTGTCATTGTCACATTGAAAACATTTAATGCTCTTTTCAAATTGTGTTTTTACAAAAGCACTAAATGAAGAAAAAATGGGGTAGACCTAAAATTTATTTCCAATTGGAAAAGTCCATATAAAGTTGGAATAATCATCCAAAAACAACACATAATATCGAAGGCCAACCGTACTAAAAATAGGGGATGTCCACAAATCACTATGTATGATCGAAAGGAATTAACGTACAATTTGTGGATGCATAAAATGATAATTTGGCATGTTTCCAATAACGCAAGATTCACATATAGGAGTCCTAGAAATACGGTTGCAATTAATAAAATTATTTTCCCTAAGAGAGCGTAAAATATAGTCTCTCAGATGTCCTAATCTAGAATGTCATAAGGAAGATGAAAGAGCAACAAAGGTTGAGGGAACTGATGTTGGATTGTTGACGACGTTTGAAATAGGGTATAGATCTCCGGTGTTGTCACATCTCAATAATCGTCACCCTATCGTAAAATCCTTTATAGGAAAACCAAAAGGATTAAAGTCAAGGAAAACCCAATTATCAGTTGTGAAACATCGCACATAGATTAGATTCTTAATGAGTTTAGGGGCATGGAGAACGTTTTTTAAGATTAGTGGTGGATGTGGTAGGGATATAGAGGAACGACCATAACCACGGATGGGAATGCATTGTCCACTACCGACAATAATATTCTGATTTAAATTACTCAAATTGGAGTAAGACGGGAGAGTACCTTGTGATGTCGTCATGTGAGATATGACACATGTGTCCATATATCAATTTTTGTCTAGAGTGTTGAGTGACATTGTGCTCAAAACTGCCTCAATGTCAGTCGGTGCATAAATCGACGGTGGGGGCCCTGTGCTGTGTAGGCCTGTTGTGGATATAGACCAAGTATGTCAGGTTGGTCCTGTCGGTTCTAAGGTGGAGTCCATGAAGATGTCGTATAGGGCAACGAGGGAAGGCCCATGCCGGTGGGACCCACGCAGCCCACGACGGGTAGGCAGCCCATGGCGGAGGCTATTGCCACTGCTGCGGTCGCTGCTGGCTATTTCCGGTCAGCGGGGACTGCCTCTTCACGCCACTGTTGTTGCTGGAATTTCTTCTGCCGCAACCCTTGCCGCACTGCCTGCTCCGACGATTGTTACGAGAGGAAGCAGACTATTGTGGGTCTTATAGCCGATGGTTCTGGTTGCTGGACCGGGTGGCCTTGTCGTCGGCGGTGGGCCCGACAGTGGTGGTGAGGGCGGCATCGACAAAATTAGCTCAAGTGGTGTTGCACTTAATTTTTTGAGTTTCCTCAAGGATGAGCTTCGAACGGGCCTCATGAAACGAAGGTAATGATGTACATTGCTGAAGGATGGTGGCAACACCATCATAGGATTCTTTCAAACTTGGAATAAGTTGCATGACCAATCACTGATTAGTGATTGGTGCACCGACGTTGGAGAGTTGGTCGGCAAGCATCTTGAGTTCTTGACCAAAGGCAGACACGTTTGAGAAATCGTCCTGATGAATGTCCTTAAACTGATTTTCAAAGTATAACGCTCGTTGAGTTTTGTTGTCGTGGAAAATAATGTCCAAATGTTCTCACGTTTGGCGGGCAGTGGAATCGGTCTCAATGATGGTGTGCAACAAATCATTAGATATTGTGTCGTATATCCACCGACTGCGTCCAAACGAGACCAGTGCATCATCAGAAGTCGAAGCTCATGGTACGCTTGTGGACTTCGACGTGGGAAGGATGATGTGGTCGATAACTTCGTAAACACGATAATGGATCTTAAAAAGCTTCGCACACGAGGAATGTTGACCATTTTCCATCTCAAGAGTCACATGGATGAAGTTGTTAATGTTGTTTACGACAAGTGCCGGATGAAATTTCATTTTGTTATTCATGGAAGAGGAAATTTAGGAGGAATAGAGAGAGAGTGGCCGAAAAAACTAAAGTTCCGTCGTGGGTAAAAGAGAGGGAACGAGAGAGGTCGGCGGCTAGGGCTCCGACGTGGAAAAAAAATGGCGGTCGAGAAGGTGTATCGACGACTAGGATAGAGTTTGTAGTTTTAGGCTACTGATACTATAAAGGAATATGTTTCTTGTTTTTATTGATGAATGATTTACAATATATATATATAAGGTTACAAGAATATTTATTTTGATACAAACTAGGTAACTAATTAACCTAATTACAAAAGGATTATAATTTTACTTAAAATAGGAAAGAATATTGGGAAATATTATATTAATAAAGAATCAAAGTCTTTGTGTTTATTTAACTAATAAACTTACATAATTAAATTTAAGATCCCTTAAGCATTGTGATTTAATTATAGTTTTTGATGGATTCGATCTCTGCAACTGTATTCTTTTTCATTGATTCTTCTAGATTTTTACGAGTTATTTATTTTGGATCTTGACAGTGACGCCGTTAAGAGAGCATATAAAGAATTGCCTCGGTGGAGAATTTTTTTATTCCCACCTGGTATCTATATCAACCCAATGAATATACATAAACACATTTCTCAGCTTTCATTCTTATTGTTAAACTAGAGTTAATTAAAGGAGCGGAAGCCACTCAACTTTACTATAAAAGGAGAGGAGCGGAAAAGCAACCGGGATTCTTAGCTGACCGCTTGGTTGAGGCTATATGAGATCGCTGCTTAGCCTGGCTATTATGCCAGCATGCATATTCTAAGCTTAATTTTTTGAATAATTGTGAAATAGTATGAATTGATATATATATATATATCAAATGCTGGTAAGTTTTTACCCTCTTATAGACAGGCCATGCTTTGGTTCGGATGAGACTTGCTAAGGTGGTACTTTGGTTCGGAATGCTGCAGCTTCGGCGTTTACCAAATCAATTAAACCCTAACAATATACTAATAATAAAATTATTATCGGTTGGTGAGTGGGTAAGTAAATATATATTGATAATATAAAAAAAATTAACACTATCAATATAATTTAGATTATTTATCTATATCTCAAGATATCTTTTAACAGCTCAGCCCGCTAGCGATCTAGGACATGCTTTTTTATATACCCAACATTCTTCCCGTATCTCATCAATGATGGATTCTCCTAACCAGGGCGTCACAATATCATATGCTTTAAAACGAAGTTATCGGTTATTGTAAGTCAACTTTTAACAGTTTTGGCAGAAAGGCTTGAAAGAAATAGAACTATAATGTGATTCAGGAGCTAATATAACTTGTATACCCCTTGTTTCTCTTGGTGTGGGGACGGAGGACAAAAAACAAGAAGAAAGAAAAGATGGCTTCTTTGTTTCTGCTAGTCAGAATACTCCACAATTTAATGTAACCTGTGGGACAGATACAACAACAATAATATATGGGGTGAATAGAGTGTACGCATATTTTACTTTCATTTTTGATAAATAGAGAGGTTGTTTTTGATAGACCCCAACTCAAGTAGAAATAAAAATCAACAGTAATAATAAGCAGTAATAGCAGTTAGAAAATAAGATACCGAAGTGAAAGAAATAAACACGTAGAAATAAAAAAACTAAGAACATGAATTATGAGAATACTAAAATAAAAATGACGGAACTGATATTATCCTACACTAAAGGAAAATAATACTAATCCTAATACTAGCTCCCTACCCTGATCCTCGACCTCCACACCCTCCTATCTAGGGTCATGTCCTCGGTAAGCTGAAGACTCGCCATATCCTGATCATATTTCTCAATACTTCTTCGGCCTACCTCTACCTCTTCTCCAGTCCTCCATCGCCAGCCTCTCACACTTCCTCACTGAAGCGTCTGTGACTCTCCTTTGGACATGTCCAAACCATCTCAGTCTCGCCTCTCCCCTCTTGTCTGCCACATAGGTCACTCCCACTTTATCCTGAATTTTTTATCATATCTCTCCTAGTAAGCCCACACATCCACTTCAACATCCTCATTTTCGTAACTTTCATCTTCTGGACATGAGAATTCTTAACCGACCAACACTCTGTCCCATACAACAGTGTCGATCTAAATACTTTGTAGAATTCACCTTTCAGTCTTAGTGGCACCTGATAGATAGAAGTACTACAAGATTTCATACCTTAAAGTTATATTGCAACTATAGTGCAGGAATTATTGTACGAAAATTAAATAAATATTAAAATTATTTAATAAATATACTTTTTAGATGTTTAGTTTATTGGATTAAAAATGAAATTTATGAAATATAATATAAAATACTTGGGTTTTCATTTTATATTAGATAAATTTAGATAAATTATTATTTTCAATTTTAATATTGGCCTTCTTAAAAGGCTTTGGTAGAAAAAGTCACACATTGAGCGTGTTATGAATGAAAATACCACAATTACGGCATAATTTTTTTTTGAGATTACTTATATCGATCGAAATCAAAACTTTCACCAAATATAAAATGAAATAATTCTACATTTTATCGTGGGAGAGTTATTTTATACCTTTAATCAAACGACCCTTATATTTGAGGTGGTACAAATGTGTGCTAAATATTGACCAAATTGATAATTGGGTCCACCTTTGAGACCTTGGAGTTTGTTCTCATTTTTACTGATAATCTAATCACAACAACAATAACATATCCAGTGTAATTCTACAAGTAGATTATGGGAAGAATAATATATACACAGATCTTACCTCTACCTTGAGAGATAGAAAAATTATTTTCGAAAGACCTTCGGCTTAGGAGAAAGCATGACAAAGAAAGGTCATCCAAAAATTGATGAAAGTAAAGAAGTCATGACAAAGAAACACTAAATAAACATTACGAAGGAGAGTAAGTAACAATAACTGCTCCGAAAGACCCTTAGCTCAGGAGAAAGCATGACAAAGAAAGGTCATCCAAGAATTGATGAAAGTAAAGAAGTCATGACAAAGAAACGCTAAATAAACATTATGAAGGAGAGTAAATAACAATAAATGCAGAAATTAATACGATAATAAAAGTACAAGAAATAACATATAGTGACAGAGACAACAAAGATATATTTTCATTAATGAAGAGGTATATATATACAATATACAATCTCTAAATATGGAAAATTATATTCCTAATATAATACTAATATTCTAATTACTTTTGTACAAGACTTCGACAAAATATGGTAAGAAAATCTAAATATACACAAATATACACACACACGGTTTCTATCACACTCCCGCAGTCATAGCGGACAGTTGTCGTATGCTGAGACTGTCCCTAAAATCTTCAAACATAACCAAGGGAAGACCATTAGTAAAGATGTCAGCAATTTGGTACCTTGAAGGGACATGTAAGACATGTACTTGTCCACGAGCTACCTTTTCACGAACAAAGTGAATATCCATCTCGATATATTTAGTGCGCTGATGTTGGACCGGATTCTCAGAGAGATAGACGACACTAACATTATTACAGTAGACCAATGTATCTTTCTGAATAGGAAAGTGAAGCTCTAATAAAATATTATACAACCAACAAGACTCGGACACCACATTGACTACTCCTTGATACTCGACCTCCGCATTGGATCGCGATAAAGTAGCCTGACGTTTTGCCGACCAAGAGATCAAGATATCACCAAGAAACATACAATAACCAAAGGTTGAACGTCTGGTATCTGGGCATCCACCTCAATCAACATATGTACATGACACGAGAGTAGAGACTGAGGATGGTCTTAAGTGTATTTTGTATACACTTTTGAGTCCTTTTTAGTTATTATTTTACTCATTTTGTTTGTGTTTAGTATATTATTAGGTTTGTTTTTCTTTCTTTTTGAGTCACAACGATCATAAAGGAGGAAGTACATAATCAAGGATGAAATAAGCTTAATTGAGATGAAATTGCACACTAAAAAGACCAAGAAATGAAGTCTAAGAAGTCCCGGGAAGTATAGAAGAAATTTGATGAAGTCCAAACGAAAACGCATTTAAAATCCGGATGGGACGCCAGCCATGCGCTAAAACACATGAGGCCTCGATTTCGTTGCAGATTTTCGCGCCGGCGCTACCAGGCCACGGGGCCGAGGCGGAAAATCTGATTTTGGGCCGAATTTCAGAGGGTTAAAAGGGTCCGAAGCGCAAGTTTTTTCAAGTATAAAACCCTAAAACCCTGCTCATTATGCCATACCTTATACCATATTACAAATCATACTTTTGGGAAGCATGAATGAGACTAAAATTAGAGACTCTTGTTCAAGTTCTTTTTTTTTTCCTTTACTTTATTTCAGTTTATGTTGAATTTTGTATTAGTTCTTGACATGACAATGTTTAGGAGCTAAATACTTTAGTAGGGTTTCCATCGAATCTTCTTGAAGCTCTTTCATATAGTTAATGCATAGTTTTGAGTTCTTCTTCAACATATTAAAATCTATTCAATGTTGCTTTGATTGTTTGATGATTAACTAGCTATTAATTGTCATAACTTATATAATTTCGAATCAATATCCGAGAGGGGAGAATTGAATATGTTGTAATTGTCCAGACATAGATTAAAATCGTGGACGAAAGTCCCCCAATACTTGTGTAGTAATTAAGGTTACTGTTCTTAATCCTCCTGTGTGGTAAAATCCATCATAGAAATATAGAAGGTTTCTGCACAAGGTTGAGCTCTCATATATCCTAACCGGAATATGATGACAAATTAGTTAACCTTCTATCTTAATAAGAAGAAGAATCATCATCATTGCATTAACACGTGAAAGAGTGGACAGTTGAGGAGATTGGAAACCCTATTTCCTTCATAACTGTTATAAATCCAAAGTATTATAATCTTTAGTTTATTTTTTGCACTTAGTCATAATTATTAGTCTAAATTCTCAAACTAAAAAACGTCAACCAAATATATACCATAGAATAGATAACCGGTACTTAATAAACCAGTCTCTGTGGATGATAAACTCGGTCTTACAGATCTTTATTACTTGAACGATACGTACACTTGCGTAAGCATCTAGAAATATCGCAACAAGTTTTTGGCGCCGTTGCCTGGGACTGGCGTACTGTTAATATCAAATTATCTATTCTTATTTCTAATTTGATTTTTATTTTCTGTTTTTAGTATTTTTATTTTAGAACATTCTGCTGTGATCTGTTTGTTGTTTTTTATTAGTCTCAGGTACTTAGTTTATGCGAAGTAGAAGAGGAGCATACACTCTTATTCCTCTGAACCCTGAGATCGAGAGATTGTGCAGACAGAACAGAAAAGAAAAGAGAGCAGCTGATTTGTTAGAAATGGAAGATCAGCGAAACAATAATTTGGATAATGATGAGTTAACGCCTGTTTTAAGACAAGTCCCTGTAGGAATGAGCTTGGGGGACTATGTGATGTATACAATTACAGGGGTGCAGACTTGCATCAGGCTTCGAGTTGTTGAAGCCAACAATTTTGAAATCAAACCAGCCATATTGCACATGGTTCAAAGCTCAATTCAGTTTGGGGGACTACCGTCTGAAGATCTCCATTTGCATCTAGCAAATTTTCTGGAGCTGTGTGCAACTTTTAAGTACAATGGTGTTACTAATGATGCAATTCGGTTGAGACTCTTCCCATTCTCACTCAGGGATATAGAAAAGTGTTGGCGGAACTCATTACAGGCGAACTCCATCACTACATGGCAAGACTTAGCCCAGAAGTTTCTTGCTAAGTTTTCCCCCCCCCAGCTAAGGCAGCAAAGCTCAGAGGTGAGTTGAATAACTTTTATCAGCTGGAGGAAGAATCACTATATGATGCATGTGAGCGGTTTAAAGATTTGCAGAGAAAGTGCCCACATCATGAGATTGAGAAGTGGATGCTAGTACACATATTTTAAAATGGGATGTGTGGTATAACTCGTACCATTATTGATGCTGCAGCAGGGGGAACATTTATGAAAAAGAGTGTCAATGAGGCACATGATCTGTTAGAAGACATGGCCACAAACAACCATCAGGGGGCCAATGAGAGAGCAGTGAACAACAAGAAAGTGGCTGGGATTCATGAGTTGGATGCTATCACTGCATTGACTGCGCAGGTTGCCACTTTGACAAAACAGATGCATCAGAGCACCATGGCAGTTAAAGCGGTTCAGACACCAGTGAGATGTGAAATCTGTGGGGGTCCCCATACTTTTGATAGGTTTACAGCAGTGGACCCGAATAGTGTGCCCATGGAGCAGGTTCAGGCAGTGGGGAATTTTCAGAGGCCCTACAACAATTCATTCTTCAACACATATAATCTGAGGTGGAGAAATCACCCAAATTTTTCATAGAAGAATGAACAAGGGCAACCACCACAATTTCAGGCATCATCCTCACAGCAGTTCAGCCCACTAGACCCACAAGAGAAGCTAGATGCCATAAAAGCAGCACTGTTGACATTGGCCAATTCTCATACTCAATTCATGGCAGAAACTAGGTCCTCGATTTCATCCTTGGCCAATACCCAGACACAATTTATGGCAGAGACCAAGCAGTTCATGACAGAAACAAGAGACTCTATTAGGAACTTGGAAACTCAAATGGGGCAGATGGCAGGGAAGTTGAATGACAGACCTCAGGGGACTCTCCCTAGTAATACAGTGATGAATACAAGAGGGCAATTCCAGACAATCAGTTTGAGAAGTGGGAAGCAGTTAGAGCAGACTGAACCCCAACCAGTGGTGGAGAAGGATGTGGAGAAGACATCTGAGGAAGAAAAGAAGGGGGTTGCTGATGACCGCCCTATTTTTGAAAAGGCTCCACCCGCAGTGATGAGGGAGTATACAGACAAAATTTCTTACCCTCAAAGACTGCAGAAGAAGACTTTGGATAAGCAGTTTTCGAAATTTTAGAGGTATTCAAAAAACGGCATATCAATCTTCCATTCATTGAAGCTTTGGAGCAGATGTCAGCTTATGTGAAATTCATGAAAGACATCCTGTTTAAGAAGAGGAAACTGGCAGATTATGAGACAGTGGTGCTGACAGAAGAGTGTAGTGTTATATTGCAGAAGAAACTTCCCCCTAAGTTGAGAGACCCAGGGAGTTTCACATTACCTTGCACCATAGGGAGTGTTACATGCAAAAGGGCTTTATGTGATTTGGGGGAAAATATCAATCTTATTCCCCTCTCTGTGTTTAGAAGACTTGGGTTAGGGGAGGCGAGACCAACCACAATCACCCTGCAGCTAGCTGATCGCTCGATTGTGCATCCCCAGGGAATAATCGAAGATGTGTTGGTACAAGTGGGTAAATTCATCCTTACTGCTGATTTCCTCATTTCAGACATGGATAAAGATGAGAATATGCCCATGATCCTTGGAAGACCATTCCTAGCCACTGGGAGAGCCCTCATTGATGTTGAAAAGGGGGAGTTAAAACTCAGAGTCCAAGGTGAGGAAATGGTATTCAAAGTTTTCAAGCAGCCCACTGAATGTCAAGTCGATGCTAGATGTTTTGCTATTGGGGTAGTTGAAAAGATCGTGCCTGAGAAAAGCCTCACAAGTACTGATGCTCGTGGGGTACCACCAAAGCAGCATGAAGAACCTGATGGTAAGACTTCTGAACTAACAATTGATGAAAAAGAATTGAACTCCTCTGAAATCAGCACTGTGAAAAAGAAGAGGAGGAGGAGAAAGAGAATGGTGCTAAAATGGATATGCGGAGGGGACAATCTACCCCTTGAATTAGTAAGTAAAATGCGTCCGGCTAAAAGACGTTAAAGACAACGCTACTTGGGAGGCAACCCAATAGTTTTAATTATGTTATTTCAAATCTTGTTTTAGTTGTTTTATTTTGTCTTGAACAGTCTCATGGTCTTGGTTTTTGTCTTATGTTTTGATGACAGGTGGATTAGGGACTGCCCTAAGTGGAAAAGGATAAAAAACGCTGGAAAAGAGCAAAACTCGAGCACAACGCCGTGGCGCCAAAATGTAGGGCCACGACGCTTGTTACAACTCATAAGTTAAGACGATAATTAAGAACGTCATTAAGGAAGTAAGATTCGAATATTGAATATAAAGAGTACTTACATATGTTAATACGAAAATTAGTGTATAAACGGATGTTATCCCAGAATAGTTTTTTTAAATACTACAAATGTGACGACGAGAATTAATCCTAGTAGTTGAATTTGTTCCAATGGAGTTATGAAATAGTATTGTATTATAAAATCTTGGCATTGAGGATACGAGGCCTTATGGAACTTTCAGAAATTAAAGAAAGCGGGATTTAAGATTTAATTTTTACTTGAGGGATTAATTTAATTATTCAAGTGGGGACCAAAGTGTAATTAGTGAATTTCAGATTTTAAGATTAGCCTTATTAAACCTATTTCACCTTCTCTATTCTCTCATCTCCTCTCACCCTCATCCGAATTACCCACAATCACCATAGCCAATTGAAGTTTTATTATTTTCTCTTCCTAGATTATCATTCTACACAATTTGAGAAAAAAATAGCTTCAAAAATAGTGGCAAAATCGCTGCCACTACCGAGAGAAGTTGCCCAGTTTTTTTCCAGTTTTTGGACAAGAATTTAAGGAAGAAAAATGTGTATGAATGAGGTATTAACATTGTAGAATGTATGCATGTCAATTTTGAGTTGAAGAAGTGTGAAAATTGGACAAAAATCGATGGAACAGTGACTGGTTCGTAGGAACTGTTTTGGCTTCGTTTAAGGTAAAAAAAATCTCCTTTTCATTGAGTATTTGGAAGATAATTGATGTTGTGATTAAGGAATGAACTCGTGATAAAGAGAAATTGGAAATGAGATTGCATGTGATTGTTGTGATATTGTAATTACCAATTTATGGGGACTGATTTTATGTACATTGAATTCGATTATGTTTTTGCTATTATCGTCGCTAATCGCATGTTGAAATTGAAGGAAATCTTGATATTTAAGTTATAGTTGTTCATAAGAAATTATTGGAACATGAATTGGATTTTAAGAAGTTAAGAAAAGAGTATGAAATTATGTTGTGGTTGGCCGAAACTTAAATGAAATTATTGGACGTTGTTGTGAGGTATTAATGGCTGATTTTGTGGAGTTAAAATGTTGAGAATTTGATTATAAACATGTATATATGTTGTGTTAATTACTAATACATGTCTTAAGGAAATTAAAGTGTAAAAAAGGTGTTATGTTGCAAATTATAGGACTCGAACTCTTGTAGTTATTGTTTTTTGCATAAATGTAAAAGAGAAGGAATATGGATTGATGGTGTAAATAGAATATTTGGGATTGTTTTGGTTATATCCTTACGTTGTGATTGGTAATTGGTATTGCTGGCTTGATTCGTAAGTTGTGGATATGCATGTAAATAGGGGAAGTGCTGTCCGAATTTCTATAAAAAAGGGAGTCGTCTTTCGATATAACTTACGGTAGTAATCATAGAATTGACGGGCGTATTACCCTTTATTATAGGTTGACGTACTAGTTGAGACGAATCATATTCATTGAGTTGGTTAGTTCGTCAATAAGGTATGCGAAACTCTTCCTTTCTCTCTCTTTTTAGCATGATTTAATGAATGTACGGTGGACGTACATGATTTCTACACAGTTTAATTCCTAAAGATATGTGTCAGGAGAAGTGTCTTTGACTTTCTAGTAAAAAAATCATTTAATGATTTTATTGATTTTTTAAATGATGTTTTAAAATGATTCATGATATGATAAGTGTCTTGATTTTCCAAATGAGGATTTAAAATGATACATGATATGATAGTGCCTTTTTAGTTATTCCATGTAGAGTCAAATGAGGATTTTAATTGTATATGGTTTCTCATGATATTCTATTTGTGCTTGATGTGACTATATCATTTCACCGAGTCCCTCACTAGAGGGTCGGGACACGTTATATGAATATATATGATGATGATGATTCCATCGAGTTCCAAATGGGCCGGGACACATTACACTGATGATTCCACCGAGCCGCGGAATGGGCTGGGACACGTTACACTGATGATTCCACCGAGTCCCAGAATGGGCCGGGACACATTATACTGATGATTCCACCGAGTCCCTCACTAGAGGGTCGGGACACGTTATATGTATATAGACATGATGATTCTATGGACATGCACAGTTGACTCTCATTTGTATATGACACAGTTGAAATGGTAATTTGATTATTATACTTGTCTCATGATATCTTCTGGCCAGTTATGATCTTTCTTACAGTATTTCATGTTTTACATACTCAGTACATTATTTCTTCTTGACCCTTTCCGAAGTGCGTTACGCCAGAGGTAAAGGTTCTCAGTTTGGTAATCCTCAGGCCTAGGACTCATACTCAGCTGGTTGGAAAGCTCCATTGTTCGGAGCTTCGTCATTTTGGTACATAACCTTATTTTTGACTTATGTATATTTAGGGGCACGACGGGGCCCTGTCCCGTCATATGTCGTTATCCTTCTCATAGAGGTCTGTAGACAGTTGTGGGTTGTACGTATGTGGATTGTATCATGTTGTGGTCAGCTGTATTATGGTACTTCATTTTCTTTTGTGGGGATGCTCCCGTATATAGTGGCAGCCTTGTCGGCTCGCCTATTCGTTATATTTGATTTAGATGTGACTCCTCAGGAGACATGGTTGTTCATGTGTAAAGGCAGTCTTGCCGGCTTGCCTATTCAGACGTATGTTATGATTGCAGCGTTATGCTGACATATTTTATATTTTCCCTAGTGTAGGTATGATTACGTGACATGTTAGTATAATGGCGTCATTAGGGCGCTTAGTCGCGATCCGTCGGGTCGGGTCGTGATAGCGCTGAAACTTCAGAGAGTCCAGATCATATGCAATTTCCAAAATTTCCTCCCAGACCTCGGTTATGACCGTTGTGTTGTGTCAGTAAGTTGTCCCTGTATTTTTAGTCTTCTCACATTGGGGATAATGTGTCGATTAAGTTTGGGGGGTGTCTTATTTTTTTTTTTTTTTTGAGTCTTTCTGATTGTCTTTGTGTTGTTTTATGTATTTTTGAGTCATAATTTTTTTTTATGGATCTTGTATGTCGTAGCTGCTAACGATATTGAGTGGATAAAGTGAGATAATGTAATGGATTTAAAAGCGACAATATGTGTGCTTAAGTTAGATATGCCAAAAATTCATAACATCTAATTATTTGGATATTGATGCTTAGCCTATGTGTGCCAGTTATGGAAAGAAAGGTTGAAAATGTATAGAAAATCTGTTTGCTTGTTATTTGAGGCGAAATAGTTAAAATGTACATGTTTAGGGAGATGATTCAGACATTTCTTTGATAGTCCTTCTGACCATTCATTACCTACCCTGACATGAATTGTATCACTAGTCAGCCCTTTTGAACCTAAAATAAGATATTTTCTTTGACACCCTATGATTCCTTTGCTTTACCATAAGTAATCATTGAAAACTATTGGAATGAAAAGTGTTGAAAAAGAAATAAGAAGAGAGTGAAAAGTTTGATGCATCCCAATGAAAAATATGAAAAATATGCAAAAGCTTAAGTTTGGGGGTGTTTATTATTTATAATGTATCTCATTCTCTCAAAAGAAAAGAGGGGAAAATGGGTATGAGATTAAAAAGAAAGTCAAAAAGAAGGAAAAAGAGTTGAATGAAAAATGCTTATGGTACGTAATTTGAGCCTAAATGCCTGCTTTTACCTACACCTGCCTAAGCCTATATTACAACCCTTGAAAGTTCTGATGATCTTTAATATGTATATCTATGATTAGTGGAGAATAGCAAGTGAACAAGTCTATAGCGTTTTGGGAAAGATAGAATGAAATTGACATGCATAGGTTATGTGTTTGTATACCCAGTGATTGTGATCCAAGTGAATTTGCAAAATATCTAACTTAAAATTCTAGATTGCTCAATATTCATGTTATGTATGTTCTAGCATATAATCCCAACTTTCATCCATGATTTTGAAGAAGCATTGCTATAACTACTTGATCCATTTCATAGAGTCTTTGTTTTTATTTTTGTTTATTGTTTAGTGCTTTACTCGAGGGCGAGTAAAGTGTAAGTTTGGGGGTGTTTGTTAAGTGTATTTTGTATACACTTTTGGGTCCTTTTTAGTTAGTATTTTACTCATTTTGTTTGTGTTTAGTATAGTATTAGGTTTGTTTTTCTTTCCTTTTGAGTCACAACGATCATAAAGGAGGAAGTACATAATCGATGATGAAATAAGCTTAATTGAGATGAAATTGCACACTAAAAAGACCAAGAAATGAAGCCTAAGAAGTCCCGGGAAGTATAGAAGAAATTTGATGAAGTCCAAACGAAAAACGACGAAAATCCGGGATGGGACGCCGCCAGCGCCGCGGCGCCAAAACACATGAGGCCTCTGATTTCGTTGCAGGATTTTCGGCGCCGAGGCGGAAAATCTGATTTTTGGGCCGAATTTCAGAGGGTTAAAAGGGCCTGAAGCGCAAGTTTTCTCATGTATAAAACCCTAAAACCCTGCTCATTATGCCATACCTTATACCATTTTACAAATCATACTTTTCGAAGGCAAGAAGGAGGCTACAATTGGAGACTCTTGTTCAAATTCTTTTTATTTCCTTTAATTTATTTCAGTTTATGTAGGATTTTGTATTAGTTCTTGACATGACAATGTTTATGAGCTAAATACTTTAGTAGGATTTCCATAGAATCTTCTTGAAGCTCTTTCATATAGTTAATGTCACGCCCCGAACTCAAGCTCACATCGGTGCCCTACAGGCACCTTCTATTCATACAACACAATAAACCGCGGAAGATAAATAACACTCATTTTTTTTCAAATAACCAAGGAAAAGACGATAAGGCTGCCATAATATAAGTCACCCGAAAGGGTCTACACTGTTCAACAATGTAAATATAACTCTAGTCAGTCCAGCCCACATATGAATACAGACCTCTAAGATTTTGGACAAATACTATGACGGGACAAGGCCCCGCCGTGCCTCTGAATATACTAGCCATAATGAAAAGCTCCGGAACATTGGAGCTATCCCATAAAACTGAACAAGGATCCTAAGCTCACGGATCCACAACTGAGTATCTAGACCTGCAGATATGAACGCAACCCCCCGAAGGGGGTCAGTACAACAGATACCAAGTATGGAACGGAAATAAAGTACAGTATTAAAATCATAGTTGTACACAAGAATGACAGGGGCAAGTATAAAAATAAAATACCAGATCCTACCGTGTCATATAAAATCAGAGCCAACTGTACATTGTATCACTGTACTATTGTATCACTGTAACACTGTACAACATACTACCCGACTTTTAGTGAAGGACGTGATAAAGTCATGTAAAACTGTAAGTACTGTAAAGGAGATCGTACAGTCCAAATATAAAGCAGGAGGCAAGTATGATAACCAAATCAACAATACACTGTGCCTTATTAACAATGAGAGTAATAAGATTAAACTTTACATGCTTTAAAATAGGAAGCTTGTGATCAATCTAGGGCCACCCGCCCGTAGTATCATTATACAATCCTACTCCTGGGACTGTTTCATCCGCAAGGGTCTTGTGGACCCGCATAGTACAATTTGCCCTGCATAGGACTATTTCACCCGCACAGGACTATTTTACCCGCTTAGGCCCTACGGGCTCGCAATGAGCATATACGCAATACTCACATCGTGGGGAGCAAATCTGTCACGCCCCGAACCCCGGGCCCCCCGCGACTGGTGTCCTACCTGGGCACCATTCTATTCATACAACACAATAAACCGCGAAAGATAAATAACACTCATTTTTTTTCTTAAAACAAAGGCAAAGCCAATAAGGCTGCCATAATATAAATCACCCAAAGGGGTCTACACTATTCAATAATGTAAATACAACTCTAACCAGTCCAGCCCATATATGAATACAGACCTCTAAGATTTTGAACAAATACTATGACGGGACAAGGCCCCGCCGTACCCCTGAATATACCTAGTCATAATGACAAGCTCCGAAACATTGGAACCATCTTAAAATGCTGAACCAGGATCCTAAGCTCGCGGATCCACAACTGTGTACCTAAACCTGCGGACATGAACGCAGCCCTCCGAAGGGGGTCAGTACAACAAGTACTAAGTATGGAACGGAAATAAAGTACAACAATTAAGTCCATAACTATACAAAGAATGACAGGGGCAAGTATGAAAATCAAATATCAGATCCTACCGTGTCATATAAAAATCAGAGTCAACTGTACCTTGTATCACTGTACTACTATAACACCGCACCACTTTCAAATATGAAAGCCATGTCAAAATCCGGGACACCTGCCCTCAGCATATAATATCACAGAAGCATGCTCGTGGAATACAACATCACATGTAACAAATATAACATACAACTACCTGCACACTGTGCCTTTTTAACAATGAGAGTAAACTTTACATGCTTTAAAATAGGAAGCTTATGATCAATCTAGGGCCACCCGCCCGTAGTATCATTATGCAAATCTACTCCTGGGACTGTTTCACCCGCAAGGGTCTTGTGGACCCGCATAGGACAATCTGCCCCGCATAGGACTATTTCACCCGCACAGGACTATTTCACCCACTTAGGCCCTACGGGCCCGCAATGAGCATATACGTCATGCTCGCATCATGGGTAGCAAATCTATGGAGATGTATAATGTCTTGGGGGTTTACCCCGCAATTATACTCAGAAGGTGTATAACTTCTTAGGGGTTTACCCCGCATTTATACTCAGGAGGTGTGTAACGTCTTGGGGGTTTACCCCACATTTATACTCATAACACTAGCACCAATGGCTATCATGAACAACATATGCAAGTTAAGATAATCTTTGACTCTCAACATCATAAAATGAATAAACCATCATTTTAACAAACCAAGACAATTTCCATGCCTTCTTTTTCAACAAATCAAGACAATATCCATGCCTTTCCTTTTTAACAAATCAAGACAATACCATTTTGGCAAGCCGAAGTACTATCAACGCACAAAATAGAATAACTATCATTTAATCAAGCCAAAATACTATCAAGGTACTAACACACCTTGCTTTACTAAGGATTAAAGTCCATTACGATAATGTACGTGAGCCGTACATTCACTTTATGAACTAAATTTCCATTTTAGGAAAGCCCAAGTACTACATGTATCGCTAGGAAGTAGGATCCAATACATGTATCATTTTGGAACCATCATTTAGAAAATCGAGACACTTATCGTACCAAGTATCCTTCTAAGACATGGTTTTGGCAAATCAAGGCATTAGACCTCACGTGTTACTTTAAAACATCTTGAACATCAAAGTGCCACATATCATGTATTATATTAAGGACTTAATCATGGACATTCTCGCACGATTTCCTTAAATAATTTAAACCATCCCTTGACTTTCCACTAAAACTTGTTATAACAAACTTCCCATAAAGTCGTTATAACCACTTCATTTTTAGACAACTAGCGCACCATTACCTCTTTCCTTTTTATAAAAACCAAGGCATTATCATGCCACATAAGATAATTGAACCCAAAGTACTTTGTACATCTATTCTTTATAAAAGAATCGTTTCATGAAATATTAGGCCATTGGACGCAAAAGTACTTTCACCATTAAAACCAAGTTACTTATTTTTTTAAACTCAAGTAACTTATACTTTTAAGACCAAGTAACTTATGCCTTCAAATCAAGTCACTTACTCTCTTTAAATCAAGTAACATATACTTTTCAAAACGAGTTACTACACATTTTCGAAATTCAAGTCCCAAGTACTTTCAAAAATCAAGCTTCATGTACTTACAAAATTAATACTTTTATGAGCCGTGAATAGGTTATTCTCGTTTATAACGATCTTGTTAAATCAGCCATGATCTAGAAAATGTAATACAATTTTGTCTTATCTTAGTTTCTATGCAGATGGAGAATTCTACTCATTTCAATATAATTGATTGTCGATACATTTTCATTAACGCTGCAATGACTTGTTCGATACCTATTCTCATTAGTGTAATAAATTAGCAAGGTCACTCGACTCCAATACTTCCTAACGACTCTTACCAACATCCCCATAAGACTTGGTAAGAACTTAGGAATATTCTAGACATGTCTTTAACATAAAATCAATAACATGAGTACTTCCTATGACAAGGAAAGTATACTCAAGAACAAATCATGTATACTCCTAACAACAAGACAAGTATACCTCAAATATCCAGTCATGTATACTCCTAACAACAAGCCAAGTATGCTTCAAACAACAAGTCATGTATACTCCTCACAACAAGGAAAGTATACCACAAAAATACTCATGTCTATAGAAAGAAGAAGTTCACATACCTCGTGAAGACTAACCCATACGACAAGTAGCAAAATGCTCTGAAGTACTTCAACCTCATCGGCTATTCCTTAAGCCAAGTAGACTCTGCTACACGTATTACTTCAACCTAAAATGGCCATAGTACTTCTATCAATATCATGCTTACTATTGTAAGACTTATACCAAATAATTTTCCTCTAATTCTACGGAAAATTGGGCAGCACTTCCTTTGTTTCTACGTATTTTTCCACCTTTTCTAAGGCCCGTATTCATCAACCAACATGCCACATTTAAGGCACAACCAACAGTTAGCCAAAGGGGATTACACGCCTAACTGGACGTGTAAAATTCTGCCCCACAGTTATACAAAACAGTCCACAAATCAGCCCATAAAAACAGTCCGTAATCCAACAATAACGAGGGTAAAATGTGAGGCGTTTCAACACCTTTCCACACCCCTATTTCCTTAGGGCTTTCATTAGCAACTACTACACTTAAACATGCATATTAGGGATGATTTTTCCAGCATAACCACACCCCCAATACAGTCCATAAAATGATACGACAACGTCTAACAGTTTTGGGCAGTTTTTCGGCCAAAACAACTACAATCCGATAACTCTTTCCTTAATCCATTTTATTCCAATTCGAGTTCCAACACTTCCATATATGACATACCAACTTATCAACAACCATATTACCTTATTTTAACATGCGACAAGTGTGGATAACAACAACCATATAACAAACGAAACCAAGGGCACAAAATTGTCTCAAATCGGCCAACAACATATTTACCTCATACACATCTTATTTTCAATTTATTCCTTAACATGAATTCATCTATACATTATAACAATAAGTAATATCCAATTACTTTAATTTTTGAAGAACTATTACCTCATTTTTGTGCCCAAAAATGTTCCGGGCAGAATGCTCAACAATGGCCCGTAGTTTTCGTTTCGCTCCACTTCTTCAAGATTCAATCACATATATGTATCCCCTACAACCTTAGGAGCAACTTCACTTCACATTCCATCACCAAAAAGTCGACGGAACCCCTAGGGTTTCACCCTATATTCTCGACCTAGTGTAGCGTTTTTGCTCACTGTTTTGTCAGCTGAACTTGTGACGTCCATAGCGCTTTACTCCGATGTCCGATCGACGAACGGTTTATTGCGTTGTAAAATAGACTCGACGATCTTCATTTTAGGCTTTTAAAACACCAAAAACCTCCTCGTATACCAGAAGATATACCTCTCTAAAGTTGGCTGAAATCTGCCAACCTTGGCCGAGAGCATAAGAGAAGAGGGAAAGAGATGGAATATTTCTAAGTGTTGTGCAAATGAAGTCTTGCAATGTCTCTAAGTATACATATATAATGTATCACAATGGGTAAGATGAGGACAAGTGTAGGGACTAAGTGTAGCAATACAAGTGGAGTGGGACCCACATGGCCCACTTGTCTCTAAAATATCTAAGGTCAAAGTCTTCCAAGACCAAGACAAGTGGGGTGGGGTGTGTGCCACGTGTCACCCTCTCATTGGTCTAAAAATATTTCAACTCCCAGAAATCCATAATTGGCCAAAATATCTCAAAAAATATTGTGGGCCCCACAAAACCGTAAAATTTTCCCGTGGGCCCCACATGACCAAATCCAGAATTTAAAATCCAAAATTCCAATATATTCAAAAAGTCTCAAATACCAACTTTGAGAACCAAATTCCATTTAACAAACCTTTTTCCTTCACGAGGTTCGGAAGATTTTCCTTAGGAAACACAATTCTTTCTTTCGTTCCAACTTTCAAATCTTATTTCCATACGTTCGTTCTCATTTCAATCTTTTGGAAATACGGGGGGTAACAAAATCCACGGAGATGTATAATGTCTTGGGGGTTTACCCCGCAATTATACTTATAACACTAGAACTAATGGCTATCATGAACAACATATGCAAGTTGAGTAATCTTTAACTCTCATTAGATCAAATAGGAGGTACTCCCCTTCTTAGAAAAACCAAGGCAATAACATGCCTTCATTTATAGAATTACAAAGACAATGTCATGCCTTCCTTTCTAAAATAACCCAAACAATACTGTCATGCGAGGTACATCATGTCCCGGCCCATTCTGGGACTCGGTGAAAATATAAAGGACTGTACACATATAGCTATCACAAGAAACTATGTACCATTTAAATCATCTTTAAGTCTCATTAGCCCAAATAGAATGAACTACCATTTTTAGAGAAGCCAAGACACTAACAAGTCTTTCATTTTATAACACCAAGGCACTATCACATTGTTCATTAAGGATTAAGATCCATTACAACAATGTACGTCCTCCGTACATTCACTTTATAAACTCAAGGCACTTTCATTTCATGTACTATATTAAGGACTTAATCATGGACATTCTCACATGATTTCCTTATAACCTTTTATACTATCTCTTGACTTTCCACAAACTGTTATAACCAACTTCCCATAAAGCCGTTATAACATCTTTCATTTTAGAAAACTAAAGCACTACCACATCTTTCCTTTTAATACAACCAAGGCATTATCACGTCATGTAAGGGAGTTGAACCCAAAGTACTACGTACATCTATTCTTTATACAAAGAATCACATCATGCAATATAAGGGTGTTAAACCCAAAAGTACTATGTACATTCACCGTACATATCATGTAATATTAGGGAGATAAACCCAAAAGTATTATGTACATTCACCGTACATTCTTTCCTTTGTAAGACCCCAAGATTCTAACACCCGTAGTATCAAGACACTTTCACTTTCTAAAATCAAGTTAAATGTACGTTTAACTTCAAGTAACCTATTCTTTTAATCATCAAGTCACTTGTACTCGCTAGGGTCGATACCGTGGCATTGAAACACCACCCCGCCCCCTGACTAACCTCGACCCTTCCGGAAGAGGCGCCGCTGCTCGCACTAGAGCCACACGAACCGCAGCCTCTCAGAAGTTCCGAGCCGTGCCACGACACTCAGCGCCGCCCAGACTCGAAATCTACATTTTTGCATTATCACTTAGTCTCTTTTCATGTCAAGGACTCATTCTTTCCTATTACGTTACTCCTATCTCTTTAAAATCAAGTAAGCTTTGTACTTATCAAATCAAGTACTATAACTTTCAAAATAAATCAAATCTCTTAACTCTAGAAATCAAGTCCCATAACTTGAAAAATAAAGTCTCATAATCTTTTAAAGAAATAAAGTCTCATAACTTTAAATAAAATCTCTTAACTTTAGAAATCAAGTCACATAGGCTTTCCAAATAATCATGTCAAAAGAAGGAAGGATAGTTCACATACCTCGTGACGACTAACCAACACGACAAGTAGCAATACACTCCAATGTACTTCAACATTATCGTCTATTCTACATTCCAAATAGAATATGCTACACGTAGTACTTCAACCTATAATGACGATAGCACTTCTATCAATATCATAATTACTAGTATAAGACTTATACCAACTAATGACCCTCTAATTCTACGGAAATTTGGGCAGCACTTCCTTTGTTTCTACGTACTTTTCCACCTTTCCAAGGCCCGAATTCATCAACCAACAAGCCACATTTAAGGGCATAATCAACAGTTAACCAAAAGGGATTACACGCCTAACTTGACGTGTAAAATTCTGCCCCACAATCACATTAAAACAGTCCACAATAATAGTCCATAAATAAACAACATTAAGGGTACAATTTGAAGCCTTTAACACCCTTACTCTTTAGGACTTTCATTAACCATTTATCCACATTAAAAATACATGTTGGTGGCTGATTTTCCAGAAGTTTTATACCACAAAACAGTCCATCAAAACTGCATAACGATACCCCACAGTTTTAGGCAAATCTCGGTCAACAACTACAATCCAACTACCCTTTCCTTAATCCTTTTTAATCTAATTCGAATTCCAAAACTTCCATATAAGTTATAACAACTTATTAACAACAATATTACTCCATTATAACATGCAATAGGTGACGTTAATAACGACAATAACCAACGAAACCCGATAATCACCAAACCTGTCCATTCACGGTTTTAGCCCCAAAAATGGTTCAAACGCTTTTTATTCTTCATTATTTTTAGCACAAGCTCATCCATACATTATAGCAATATGTAATATCCAATTACTTTAAAAGAAGAAGGACTTTTACCTCATTTTGTGCCCAAAACCCCCCCAAAACAGTCCGGTCTTTATTGGTCCGCAGTTTTCGTTTGGCTCCACTTCTTCAAGATCCAATCACATATATGTATCCCCTACAACCTTAGGAGCAACTTCTCTTCATGTTTTGCTTCCAAAAAGTCGACGAAAACCCCTAGGGTTTCATCACCATTTTCGGCCAACACACAAACTAGGAGGTTCTTGGAGAGTTAATTTGGTTTAACACTTGGTTAGAGACCTTAATCTTGGAGATAAAATAATTTAATCACACTAGGTGTTCTTGGTGTTCTTGAGCTCAAAGAAGAGAAAGATGAGAGCAATATTTGGCTAAATGTAAAGTGAATCCAAGTCTTGCAAGACTTGGATAGATATAGCCAAGTGGAGTGGGCCCCACAAGCCACTTGTCCTCAAAATATCTAGGGAGAGTCAAAGTCTTCCAAGACATGTGGGGGTGACACGTGTCACCCTCCTATAGGTCCATAATTAATAATTCTTCACAAAATAGTAATAAATCTCAAGACTTGGAGAAATCATCATATTTTCCGGTGGGCCCCGCGAAATTATGAAATTTTGGCGGACCTTATTGTATTAGCTCCAAACCTTCATAATCATATACTAGGCCCACATACCAAATTTGGGTCGAATCCGACCCCTCGTGAAGAAATTACGACGTCACGTTCGTCGTGACCAAACTTTTTCCTTAACGAAAATGTACCTACACTTTCTTTTCGACTTTCAAACCTTATATTCTTAGTCACGTTCTCACTTACGTGCCATGGTATAACGGGGTGTAACATCCTCCCCCCCTTATAAACATTCGTCCCGAATGTTCATACTAGGTTTATGCTAAACAAATCTTGGTATAGTCTTCTTAAACTAGACTCGACGAAACCAATTATGCCACATATGGCCACAATATATCACACATGCATATACATCAATCAAAGTGAAACGAGGAATCACATCTAGAGGGTATATCACCACTATTTACTCTCATTCATGGCCTAAAAGGATATTCCTTCCGTATCTTCATTACTCATAACTATAATCACTCCAATTCTTTTAACACTTGTTCTCTCCTTTTCTTACTTGTCGTACTTTTCTCGTACTTCCAAACTTATTCTCGTACACGTACATAATTTCAAACACTGCTTCTGTTTTCAAATCCTTGGAGTTACTATATCCAAACTGGATCATTATACTTAGATTCAATTTTCGTTAAGGCCCTTCTCGGTCCTCACGACCCGGTTCTGGTGGAACGCGTCTACGAACTCGTACAACGATTAACTAGACTTTGGCCTTACACCATCATGACCCTATCACATAGAGAGACCACCCCCAACTGACCCTACTCCATTTCAGGCTACGGGTTGACCCGTAATCAACCCTCAACTCGACCCATTGTCGCACTTAACTCTCATTCTTGGTCTGAAATAAATCTTACTGCCCGAGAAGGCCTTGTACATCTAAGGTCTCAGTGGTCATCAATATTCTACAGTTCACAATTATTTTATGTCCCAAACCTACATTATCAGTCCCCACATACGGGAAATGTAGCTTCTTAATATCTCATAATCATGTGGTCTCACTCACAACAACTCTAATTACTCCATACCATTATTTTTCACATAATCACTTAAGCGTATAACATAGCTTAATCTAACGACATGGTATGTTATCAAATAAATTGCACCTGATCTTCTAAGAGTCTAACACAATCTTAGACAGTTCATTACTTCCTGACTGTTTCAAATCAGTACATATATTAAGCCTAGGTGTGGATTCAATAAATTGTTTCACACATTCCAAGCATTTATCAAGGCTTTACCAACTTATGGTAACTCATAATCATTCTAGGCAACACACATATGACCTCAAGTAAATACACTCATACAGATATACATCATAATAATACCATCTATACGATAATTTTACCAACCTGGATACGCAATCCATATAATCCTTTATGGGTCACTGTTGTCTTTCTCAAAGCTACAATCACAATAATACGTTAGGGAGAGACTACCCTAACAACACAGCTCTATCGCACGATCTCAGAGTGAGAAGAAGGGAAACCAATCCTAAATATAATGTAGCCTCCTGTTTATAGATGTAGTGCACAACACACCGATAAACAAGACTCTACTATACACCGTCTGTAGACATTCCGAGGACTAACTGCTATGATACCACTCTGTCACACCCCGAACCTCGGGCCCGCGACTGGTGCCCTACCTGGGCACCCTTCTATTCATACAACACAATAAACCGCGGAAGATAAATAACACTAATTTTTTTCCAAATAACCAAGGCAAAGCCGATAAGGCTGCCATAATAAAAGTCACCCAAAAGGGTCTACACTGTTCAACAATGTAAATACAACTGTAGCCAGTTCAGCCTACATATGAATACAGGCCTCTAAGATTTTGGATAAATACTATGACGGGACAAGGACCTGTCGTACCTCTGAATATACCTAGCCATAGTGACAAGCTCCGGAACATTGGAGCTATCCCATAAAACTGAATAAGGATCCTAAGCTCGCGCATCCACAACTGAGTACCTATACCTGCGGACATGAACGCACTTCGGCGAGGTCAAGACAACAGTACCAAGTATGGAATCGAAATAAAGTACTGATAAAATCATAGCTGTACACAAGAATGACAAGTGGTAATCGAAAATCAAATACCGATCCTATCGTGTCATATAAAATCGAGCCAATCAGATTTTGTCTCATCAGTATCATCAGACATCAGAACATCGTACAACATACTACCCGGCTTTTAGTGAAGGACGCGATAAAGTCATGTAAAACTGTAAGTACTGTAAAAGAGATCGTACAATCCAAATATAAAGCAGGAGGCAAGTATGATAACCAAATCAACAATACACTGTACCTTATTAACAATGAGAGTAATAAGAGTAAACTTTACATGCTTTAAAATAGGAAGCTTATGATCAATCTAGGGCCACACGCCCGTAGTATCATTATGCAATCTGTTACACCCTGTAATTCAGGTCATGCTATGAGAACGTACGACAGGAGTTAAGATTTAAAATTTTAGAAAGATAGGTTGACGGATTATTTCGAACGGGTTTTAGTCAACTTTGGAACAACTTTTGTCCAGTGGCATTAAGAGTTCCTAGGTGTTTCAAAGTCCTAGTATGTAGTTCGTTGAGTCTAGTTTCCAACGCAACCAACCGTTCGTCGATAGGACAGCGGAGTAGAAAGTTATGGAGGTTACAAGTTCGGCGCAATGAGCGTAAAAGCAACATCGGTCGGGCTGCCAGTACGGCGCGCCGGATGCAGGGCCGCGACGCCGAATATTCTGAGGGTTCGCTGAAGTTGCAGTGCCGCGACGCCGGAGGGCAGGGCCGCGGCGCCGGAATTTCTGATAGTTGGCAGATGTTTCAGCGTCGCGGCGCCGGCTGCAGGGCCGCGACGCCGAGGCGGGTTCTGCGAGACTGGGGGGAAAAATCAGAACTGTCTTGTTTTAAAAGAGGTCATGGGTGGGTGACAAGTGTCCTCCCCCATCTGATTTTGCATGTCCTATTTATTGACCAAGTCTTGACTTGGTCATTCTTCAAGCTCTCCCCTCTATCTAAAATTAAAAGCTCTCCTTTCTCTCTAGAAAATCAAGAAGAAATCAAAGCTTGAGAAAAATCTGAAAAAGGTGGTAAGAAGGAAACATGTTGGCATTGGCAAGTTTGTAGGAGGTTTTGTGGAGGTGATTGTGGAAAGAAGACAAGTGGATTTTGTTGGACTAATTTGGGGTAAGCTCTAAGGTAACAATCATTTCTCTTTTGCTAGTAAATTGGATTGCATGTGTGGAAGAAAAGACTTATAGTTGTCAATATTGCCTTTAGATGTATTGCATGTAGAGATTGGATAAGAATTTGGATTAAAAGGAATTAGATAAGAAATTATGTTGTTATACCTTAAAAATTGGACTTTGTAGTTTGTATTAGTTGTTGTATATTGTGGGGTAGAATTTTACACGTCCAAGTTTAGGCGTGTAATCCCCTTTGAATTGATTGGATTGTTGGGCCTTAAAAGTGGCGTTTGGATGTTGAATTCGGCCTTGAAAAAGGTGGCAAAGTATGTAGAAACAAAGGAAGTGCTGTCCAATTTTCCGTAGGGAATAAGGAACTTTACATTAGAATAGTCTACGTTGAAGCTTGAGGTTAATAAACGTATTATGATCATTATATGTTGACGTACTACGTGCGGTATATTGGACTTAGCAAGTGGATTGACCGAAGAGGTATGTAGAAACTTTCTTATCTCTTGAGCATGAGTAGTTATAACTATATAGTACGGTAGACGTACGTGATTTAAATGAAGTAAATCCATTTGATATACTTGACTTGTTTTAAAAATGTCTAAGTTGGTTGAGTTAGAGAGTTAACTCACTTGTTTTTGGGGAATGGTTTATTCTAAATAAGGTAGACAAGGATTTCTTGACATGAAAAAGTATAGAATACTTGGTGTGGAAGTATTGAGTATTGAATTATTCTAAAGATAAGAGACCTGATTTTTAAGTTAAGGAACTTGTTTTCAAAGTTAAGGGACTTGAAGTGTTTTAAGTATATGATACTTGTTTCGTTTTAAAAGTATAAGTCCCTTGGATTTAGGGAAATGTATTTGACTAATGTATAAAGTTAATATAACGACTTTATGGGAAGTTGGTTATATTAGCTTTATGGAAGGTTAACAAAAGAAAGATTTACTCTAAGCAAGGTAAGTACGGATAAATGATTTGAAATTGTGAAAGGCAAATTGATTTTAAGGCATTAAGTGCCTAAGGTTTTAAAGGAAATGAAGTCACTTGATTTAGAAGCCTATTATATTTCTAAAAGAAAATGTGACTTGTCTTGAAAAGTAGTCGTGACTTGATACTACGGTTATTAGTATCTTGGAAGTTTTACATAAAAATGAGTCATTCTTAAAAGGTTAGAGGTACGTAGTACTTGGGTTGAATTCCCGGATTTTTCTCTTAAATAACATTTTAGTGCCTTAAGTAATCTAACATGAGAGGATAGATTAATAATGTTAATAAGAAGTTAGGAAATTTCTTAACTTGCTTATGTATGATAGCCGGTTGTGCTAGGTTATGTATTCTTACGGGGTAGACCCCGGGTTATTCTTGTTGTTCCCTTTGGACGTACCGACAGTGATGGGGGATCCCACGGGTGTGCTTCCATTGTTTTAGTATGAGCTTACTTGAACGTGCCGACAGTGAGGTGGGATTCCACGGGTATGCACCTTGGACATGCTTACGATGAGGGATTCCGAGGCATGCAGTATGAGTTTACCTGGACGTACCGACAGTGATGTGGGATTCCACGGGTATGCTTCCATGGTGGTTGATCCTTGGACATGCTTACAATGAGGGATTCCGAGGCATGCGACCAGGATGCGGGTTAAATTCCGTGGATTTGCTACCCACGGTGCGAGGAATACCTCATGCGAGTCCGTAGGGCTCATGCGGGTGAAATAGTCCCATGCGGGCGGGTACATCCTATGTGAGGAATACCTCATGCGGGTCCACACGACCCATGCGGGTGAAATAGTCTCGCGAGTAGGATCGCTAACGACATCTGGGTGGGTGACCTTGCTTTGATCATGAGCCTCCTATTTTCATGCAGTATAGTATATGCTTGATATTCTCATTATTAGTAAGGCACAGTGTACTGTAAACTGATTTTCATACATGTCTCCAGTTATTTTAGACTTATGAGGTATTTTCAGTAATTTCCAGTTTCGCATACTTAGTACATATCAGTAATCGACCCTTTCTCGGCCGCTCACGCCGCAGGTGGTAAAGCAGGTGGTGGATCCTCATTCTTAGGATCACTGGTCTGGTGTCAGAAGCTCCATTCCTCCGGAGGCTTGTTTTGTTGGTACGGTTTTTCCCCTGATGCTATAGGTATTATGTACATTCAGGGGTATGGCGGGGCCCTGTTCCGCCACAATTGTTATTCCTAGAGGTCTGTAGTCACGTTTGTGGTTTGGGCTGTAAGAACAAAGTTGTACTGTTTTACTTTTGATTAAGTATATTCTATGGAAGGCGGCCTTGTCGGCTAGCCAGTGATGTTTACTATCTACATGTTTATGTGTTATGTATGTTCCGCTGCTATTCTCTGATGTATACCCGTACGGGGTGCCCCGGTAGGGCACCAGTCGCGGCCCCGAGGTCGGGTCGTGACAAAAGTGGTATCAGAGTAGTTAGTCCTCGGAAAGTGTCTACATACCGTGTCTAGTAGAGTCTTGATTATCGGTGTGTTGTGCACCACATCTATAATCAGGAGGCTACAGGATATTTAGGATTGGTTTCCATTCTTCTCTCTCTGAGATCGTGCAGTAGAGCTATCCTACTAGGTTGAATCCTCTCTGACCTATTCTTATGTACCAGTTATGTCTCCACGCAAGGCAACCAAAGCCCAGAAGGGCAAGGCAGCTGAGGGAGCTGTAAGTAGGACGCAGAGGGTTACGAGGGCATAGGCCCAGTATTTACCTGAGGTGATGTTTCGGACGGCGAGTTCCACGACGTCGCCAGCCCCAGCAGAGTTCGGAGTGGCAGCAGCGGCTACTAAGACCGCGGTGCCTGAGCCTCCCGCCCACACCGGGGCGAGTATGGGATTACGGAGAGCGGTCAGTTGTTGACTAGCATCAGGCGTGGCAGCGCCGCCAGGAGCCGGTAGCTAACCCTAGAGCCGACAGTTTAAGGATTCGGGACTTTCTGAGTTGTAATCCACCTGAGTTCTATGGGTCGAGGTCTGAGGAGGATCCTCAGGAGTTCATTCGACAGGTGCGGCGGACTATGCAGGTGCTTAGGGCCTCAGAGACGGAGTCCGTTGTGTTAGCTTCTTACCGGTTACGCGATATTGCGTTGAACTGGTTTGAGTCGTGGGTGATGTCTAGAGGTGTGGGTGCTCCTCCAGCTGTTTGGGATGAGTTTACGGAAGCCTTCTTCGATCACTTTTTGCCTCATGAGACGAGGAGAGCCCGCTTGGATAGGTTCTTGGCATTGAGATAGAATGGGAGGACCATCAGGGAGTACAACCTGCAGTTTGACTCATTGGCCAGGTATGCGCCCACTATTGTGGCAGACATGGCGGACAGAGTTCACCGCTATGTGATGGGGCTAGACCGTTATATGGTTACTGCATGTCTGGGAGTGGCTCTTCAGCCAGGTATGTATATTGCCAGGATGTAGGCGTATGCACAGGGGATTGAGGACAGGAAGAGTGAGGGCCAGGCCGGTCTAGCCCAGCCCAAGAGGGCCAGGACGGCAGGGTTTCAGGGTAGCTTTCAGGGTGGACAGCCTCAGCAGCAGGTTGGGTCTACATTTTCGCTGACGCAGAGTGCTCCTTCCCGGTCTTCCAGCGGGTGGTTTGACCGCCGGGGATATTCTGGAGCAGGTCAAGGCTCGGCGCAGTTCACAGTGTCCAAGATAGTAGCTGCGAGGCCACCTTTGCCTCGGTGTGGTCACTGTGGTAGATCTCATTTTGGGAAGTGTCGGACTAGGTCGACAGCTTGTTATGCTTGCGGCCAACAGGGCCATTTGGCGAGAGACGGTCCGACCAGAGGTGGCACTGGTGGGATGGCATAGTCTATTGGATCAGTTGCGGGTTCTTCACCTTCAATGGCTAGGCAGGATGTTCATGCACCGCAGCCGCGCAGGCGCGTGTAGCGATTCGCTTTAGCGGTCCTTTGACCCACCTATATGATGTCAGGTATATCTTTGACCCTTTAGAGATTAGTATGCATGATAGAATTGTTGTATGATTTAGTGTCATGAACGGAGGATAATGAGACTATGTACATGTGATAGAATAAGTTGGTAGGTACGAACAGGCAATCCTGTTAGGCCGTGAATGGGAGTAAGTAGTGATGGTTCACACTTTGGATTCACTTTCCTGTTTGACTTACGATGAATGGATATGCGTGTGCAATATCTTAGGGTCACCAGTGGCATAATAAGGTCCCAGTAAGCGTAAAGTACGAGGATGTACCGGGGAATATTAGATTGGCTCCAAAAAGAACATTCGGGGACGAATGTTTCTAAGGGGGGGAGAATGTTACACCCCGTAATTCAGGTCATGCTATGAGAACGTACGACAAGAGTTAAGATTTAAAATTTTAGAAAGATAGGTTGACAGATTGTTTCGGACGGGTTTTAGTCGACTTTGGGACAACTTTTGTCCAGTGGCATTAAGAGTTCCTAGGTGTTTCAAAGGCCTAGTATGTAGTTCGTTTAGTCTAGTTTCCAACTAAACCAACCGTTCGTCGATAGGAGATCGGAGTAGAAAGTTATGGAGGTTACAAGTTCGGTCTTGCAATGAGCGTAAAAGCAACATCGGTCAGGGCTACGGCCGCACGGATATTCGAGGGTTCTGAAGTTGCGCCGAGGCGTAGCGCGCCGGAAGTTCTGATAGTTGGCAGATGTTTCAGCGACGCGGCGCCGGCTGCAGGGCCGCGGCGCCGAGGCGGGTTCTGCGAGGCTGGGGGGAAAAATCAGAACTGTCTTGTTTTAAAAGAGGTCATGGGTGGGTGACAAGTGTCCTCCCCCATCTGATTTTGCATGTCCTATTTATTGACCAAGTCTTGAAGACTTGGTCATTCTTCAAGCTCTCCCCTATCTCTAAAATTAAAAGCTCTTCCTTCTCTCTAGAAAATCAAGAAGAAATCAAAGCTTGAGAAAAATCTGAAAAATGTGGTAAGAAGGAAACATGTTGGCAAGCTTGTAGGAGGTTTTGTGGAGGTGATTGTAGAAAGAAGACAAGTGGATTTTGTTGGACTAATTTGGGGTAAGCTCTAAGGTAACAATCATTTCTCTTTTGCTAGTAAATTGGATTGCATGTGTGGAAGAAAAGACTTATAGTTGTCAATATTGCCTTTAGATGTATTGCATGTAGAGATTGGATAAGAATTTGGATTAAAAAGGAATTAGATAAGAAATTATGTTGTTATACCTCAAAAATTGGACTTTGTAGTTTGTATTAGTTGTTGTATATTGTGGGGCAGAATTTTACACGTCCAAGTTTAGGCGTGTAATCCCCTTTGAATTGATTGGATTGTTGGGCCTTAAAAGTGGCGTTTGGATGTTGAATTCGGCCTTGAAAAAGGTGGCAAAGTATGTAGAAACAAAGGAAGTGCTGTCCAATTTTCCGTAGGGAATAAGGGACTTTACATTAGAATAGTCTACGTTGAAGCTTGAGGTTAATAAACGTATTATGGTCATTATATGTTGACGTACTACGTGCGGTATATTGGACTTAGCAAGTGGATTGACCGAAGAGGTATGTGGAAACTTTCTTATCTCTTGAGCATGAGTAGTTATAACTATATAGTACGGTAGACGTACGTGATTTAAATGAAGTAAATCCATTTGATATACTTGACTTGTTTTAAAAATGTCTAAGTTGGTTGAGTTAGAGAGTTAACTCACTTGTTTTTGGGGAATGGATTATTCTAAATAAGGTAGACAAGGATTTCTTGACATGAAAAAGTATAGAATACTTGGTGTGGAAGTATTGAGTATTGAATTATTCTAAAGATAAGAGACCTGATTTTTAAGTTAAGGAACTTGTTTTCAAAGTTAAGGGACTTGAAGTGTTTTAAGTATATGATACTTGTTTCGTTTTAAAAGTATAAGTCCCTTGGATTTAGGGAAATGTATTTGACTAATGTATAAAGTTAATATAACGACTTTATGGAAAGTTGGTTATATTAGATTTATGGAAGGTTAACAAAAGAAAGATTTACTCTAAGCAAGGTAAGTACGGATAAATGATTTGAAATTGTGAAAGGCAAATTGATTTTAAGGCATTAAGTGCCTAAGGTTTTAAAGGAAATGAAGTCACTTGATTTAGAAGCCTATTATATTTCTAAAAGGAAATGTGACTTGTCTTGAAAAGTAGTCGTTACTTGATACTACCGTTATTAGTATCTTGGAAGTTTTACATAAAAAGGTGTCATTCTTAAAAGGTTAGAGGTACGTGGTACTTGAGTTGAATTCCCGGATTTTTCTCTTAAATGACATGTTAGTGCCTTAAGTAATCTAACATGAGAGGATAGATTAATAATGTTAATAAGAAGTTAGGGGATTTCTTAACTTGTTTATGTATGATAGCCGGTTGTGCTAGGTTATGTATTCTTACGGGGTAGACCCCGGGTTATTCTTGTTGTTCCCTTTGGACGTACCGACAATGATGGGGGATCCCACGGGTGTGCTTCCATTGTTTTAGTATGAGCTTACTTGGACGTACCGACAATGAGGTGGGATTCCACGGGTATGCACCTTGGACATGCTTACGATGAGGGATTCCGAGGCATGCAGTATGAGTTTACACCGACGCATCGGTGATGTGGGATTCCACGGGTATGCTTCCATGGTGGTTGATCCTTGGACATGCTTACGATGAGGGATTTCGAGGCATGCGACCAGGATGCGGGTTAAATTCCCTGGATTTGCTACCCACGATGCGAGGAATACCTCATGCGAGTCCGTAGGGCTAATGCGGGTAAAATAGTCTCATGCGGGCGGGTACAACCTATGCGAGGAATACCTCATGCGGGTCCACACGACCCATGCGGGTGAAATAGTCCCAGGAGTAGGACTGCTTAACGATACTGCGGGTGGGTGACCTTGCTTTGATCATGAGCCTCCTATTTTCATGCAGTATAGTATATGCTTGATATTCTCATTATTAGTAAGGCACAATGTACTGTAAACTGATTTTCATACATGTCTCCAGTTATTTTAGACTTATGAGGTATTTTCAGTAATTTCCAGTTTCGCATACTTAGTACATATTGTGTACTGACCCCCTCGGCCGAAGCTGCGTTCATCTGCGGTAAGGGTAGCGGTGGTGGATCCTCATTCTTAGGATCACCGTGCAGTGTCAGAAGCTCCATTCCTCCGGAGGCTTGTTTTGTTGGTACGGTTTTTCCCCTGATGCTATAGGTATTATGTACATTCAGGGGTATGGCGGGGCCCTGTTCCGCCACAATTGTTATTCCTAGAGGTCTGTAGTCACGTTTGTGGTTTGGGCTGTAAGAACAAAGTTGTACTGTTTTACTTTTGATTAAGTATATTCTATGGAAGGCGGCTTTGTCGGCTAGCCAATGATGTTTACTATCTACATGGTTTATGTGTTATGTATGTTCCGCTGTTATTCTCTGATGTATACCCATACGGGGTGCCCCGGTAGGGCACCAGTCGCGGCCCCGGGGTCGGGTCGTGACACAATCCTACTCCTGGGACTGTTTCACCAGCAAGGGCCTTGTGGACCCGCATAGGACAATTTGCCCCGCATAGGACTATTTCACCCGCACAGGACTATTTCACCCACTTAGGCCTTACGGGCCCGCAATGAGCATATACGCAATACTCACATCGTGTGGAGCAAATCCACGGAGATGTATAATGTCTTGGGGGTTTACCCCGCAATTATACTTATAACACTATCACTAATGGCAATCATGAACAACATATGCAAGTTGAGTAATCTTTAACTCTCATTAGATCAAATAGGAGGTACTCCCCTCCTTAGAAAACCAAGGCAATACCATGCCTTCCTTTTTAGAATTACCAACACAATGTCATGCCTTCCTTTCTAAAATAACCCAAACAATACTGTCATGCGAGGTATAGCATGTCCCGGCCCATTCTGGGACTCGGTGCAAATATAAAGGACTGTAAACATATAGCTATCACAAGCAACTATGTACCATTTAAATCATCTTCAAGTCTCATTAGCACAAATAGATGAACTATCATTTTTAGAGAAGCCAAGACACTAACAAGTCTTTCATTTTATAACACCAAGGCATTATCACATTGTTCATTAAGGATTAAGATTCATTACAACAATGTACGTCCGCCGTACATTCACTTTATAAACTCAATGCACTTTCATTTCATGTACTATATTAAGGACTTAATCATGGACATTCTCACATGATTTCCTTATAACCTTTTATACTATCTCTTGACTTTCCACAAACTGTTATAACCAACTTCCCATAAAGCCGTTATAACATCTTTCATTTTAGAAAACTAAAGCACTACCACATCTTTCCTTTTAATACAACCAAGGCATTATCACGTCATGTAAGAGAGTTGAACCCAAAGTACTACGTACATCTATTCTTTATACAAAGAATCACATCATGCAATATAAGGGTGTTAAACCCAAAAGTACTATGTACATTCACCGTACATATCATGTAATATTAAGGAGTTAAACCCAAAAGTATTATGTACATTCACCATACATTCTTTCCTTTGTAAGACCCCAAAATTCTAACACCCGTAGTATCAAGACACTTCCACTTTCTAAAATCAAGTTAAGTGTACGTTTAACTTCAAGTAACTTATTCTTTTAATCATCAAGTCACTTGTACTCACTAGTTCGATCTGGTGGCATTGAAACACCACCGCCCACGACTAACCCCCTTCGTAAGAGGAGCACCGCGGCGCCGGAACATCTGCAGTCCTCTGAAGTTGCCGAGCCGCGGCCCTGACACTTGGCGTCGCGGCCCTGTACCCGAAATCTACATTTTTGCATTATCACTTAGTCTCTTTTCATGTCAAGGACTCATTCTTTCCTATTACGTTACTCCTATCTCTTTAAAATCAAGTAAGCTTTGTACTTATCAAATCAAGTACTATAACTTTCAAAATAAATCAAATCTCTTAACTCTAGAAATCAAGTCCCGTAATTTGAAAAATAAAGTCTCATAATCTTTTAAAGAAATCAAGTCTCATAACTTTAAATCAAATCTCTTAACTTTAGAAATCAAGTCACATAGGCTTTCCAAATAATCATGTCAAAAGAAGGAAGGATAGTTTACATACCTCGTGACGACTAACCAACACGACAAGTAGCAATACGCTCCAATGTACTTCAACTTTATCGTCTATTCCACATTCCAAGTAGAATGTGCTACACGTAGTACTTCAACCTATAATGAAGATATCACTTCTATCAATATCATACTTACTAGTATAAGACTTATACCAACTAATGGTCCTCTAATTCTACGGAAATTTGGGCAGCACTTCCTTTGTTTCTACGTACTTTTCCACCTTTTCCAAGACCCGAATTCATCAACCAACAAGTCACATTTAAGGGCATAACCAACAGTTAACCAAAGGGGATTACACGCCTAACTTGACGTGTAAAATTCTGCCCCACAATCACATTAAAACAGTCCACAATAATAGTCCATAAATAAACAACATTAAGGGTACAATTTGAAGCCTTTAACACCCTTACTCTTTAGGACTTTCATTAACCATTTATCCACATTAAACATACATGTTGGTGGCTGATTTTCCAGAAGTTTTACACCACAAAACAGTCCATCAAAACTGCATATCGATACGCCACAGTTTTAGGCAAATCTCGACCAACAACTACAATCCAACTACCCTTTCCTTAATCTTTTTTAATCTAATTCGAATTCCAAAACTTCCATATAAGTTACAACAACTTATTAAAAACAATATTACTCCATTATAACATGCAATAGGTGACGTTAATAACGACAATAACCAACGAAACCCGATAATCACCAAACCTGTCCATTCACGGTTTTAGCCCCAAAAATGGTTCAAACGCTTTTTATTCTTCATTATTTTTAGCACAAGCTCATCCATACATTATAGCAATATATAATATCCAATTACTTTAAAAGAAGAAGGACTTTTACCTCATTTTGTGCCCAAAACCCCCCAAAATAGACCGGTCTTTATTGGTCCGCAATTTTCGTTTGACTCCACTTCTTCAAGATCCAATCACATATATGTATCTCCTACAACCTTAGGAGCAACTTATCTTCATGTTTCATTTCCAAAAAGTCGACGAAAACCCCTAGGGTTTCATCACCATTTTCGGCCAACACACAAACTAGGAGGTTCTTAGAGAGTTAATTTGGTTTAACACTTGATTAGAGACCTTAATCTTGGAGATAAAATAATTTAATCACACTAGGTGTTCTTGGTGTTCTTGAGCTCAAAGAAGAGAAAGATGAGAGCAATATTTGGCTAAGTGTAAAGTGAATCCAAGTCTTGCAAGACTTGGATAGATATAGCCAAGTGGAGTGGGCCCCACAAGCCACTTGTCCTCAAAATATCTAGAGAGAGTCAAAGTCTTCCAAGACATGTGGGGGTGACACGTGTCACCCTCCTATAGGTCCATAATTAATAATTCTTCACAAAATAGTAATAAATCTCAAGACTTGGAGAAAACATCATATTTTCCGATGGGCCCCGCGAAATTGTGAAATTTTGGCGGGTCCTATTTTATTAGCTCCAAGCCTTCATAATCATATACTAGGCCCTCATACCAAATTTGGGTCGAATCCGACCCCTCGTGAAGAAATTACGACGTCACGTTGGTCGTGACCAAACTTTTTCCTTAACCAAAATGTACCTACACTTTCTTTTCGACTTTTAAACATTATATTCTTAGTCACGTTCTCACTTACATGCCATGGTATAATGGGGTGTAACAGTTAATGCATAGTTTTTGAGTTCTTCTTCCGCATATTAAGATCTATTCAATATTGCTTTGATTGTTTGATGATTAACTAGCTATTAATTGTCATAACTTATATAATTTCGAATCGAGATTCGAGAGGGGAGATTTGAATATGTTGTAATTATCTAGACATAGGTTAAAATCGTGGACGAAAGTACCCCGATACTTGTGTAGTAATTAAGGTTACTGTTCTTAATCCTCCTATGTGGTAAAATCTATCATAGAAATATAGAAGGTTTCTGCACAAGGTTGAGCTCTTGTATATCCTAACCAGAATATGATGACTGATTAGTTAACCTGCTATCTTAATAAGAAGAAGAATCATTAGCATTGCATTAACACTTGAAAGAGTGGATAGTTGAGGAGATTGGAAGCCCTGTTTCCTTCATAACTGTTATAAACCCAAAGTATTATAATCTTTAGTTCATTTTCTGCACTTAGTCATAATTATTAGTCTAAATTCTCAAATTAAAAACGTCAACCAAATATATACCATAGAATAGATAACTGGTACTTAAAAAACCAGACTCTGTGGACGATAACCTCGATCTTACAGATCTTTATTACCTGAACGATATGTATACTTGCGTAAGCATCTAGAAATATCGCAACAGATGGATATAAATGCAACTCATAATCAAGTATGTCCTATATGTTACACCCCGTAATATCAGGACTACTAATTGAGAACATGATTAAGGATTTAAAATTTGAATTTTGGATGGAAAGAATAATTACTTTTTCTTAAGAAAATTCCGGAAAATTTGTGAAGGAAAAAATTTATAACTTGGAATTTGATTCTCAAATTTGGTATATGGAATTATTATAGTATATTGAAGTTTTGGATTTTTAAGTCTCGAATTTGGTCATGTGGGGCCCACAGGAAATTTTACAATTTTGTGGGGCCCACAAGATTTTTAGATATTTTGGCCAAGTATAGAATGTTTTTGTGAAGAAATGATTTTGGACTAATAGGATGGTGACACGTGTCACCCCTCCACTTATCTTGAAAGACTTCATCACTTTAGATATTTTGGAGACAAGTGGACAAGTGGGTCCCACTCCACTTGTCCATACACTTGGATATATATTTATATATATGGATTAGCTTGCAAGACTTCCCACACTTAGTCATTTTCAAGAAATAATATCTATCTCTTCCTCTCAATGCTGCTCTCGGCCATAGGGGTCTTTGAAGACCAATATTTATAATCTTCCAAGATTAGTTCACTAATACAAGATCAAGAACCCTAACCAAGTGTTAAGCCAAGATAACACACCAATAATCTCCTTTGGCCTCAATGAGGGTAAAACCCTAGGCTTGTTCGTCGACTTTTTGGAGGTGAAACGTGAAAGGAAGATGAGTGTAAGGTTGTAGAGGATACATGTATGTGATTGGAACTTGAAGAAGTGGAGCGAAATGAAAACTGCGGGCCAATCTTCCCTGGAATGTTTTGGGCGATTTTTGGGCTGATAATAAGGTAATGGTTCTTATTCTTTTAAAGTAATTGGATATTACTTATTGTTGATATGTATAGATGAGCATGTGCTAAAAAGAATGAAGGATAAAAAATATTTGGGCCATTTTAATGGTGTTGGCCGAATTGGGCATTTTGGGCGACATTGGATTTGTTGGTTATTATTGTGGTTAGTTACACTTGTCGCATGTTATAATGGAGTAATATTGTTGTTAATAAGTTGATATAACTTATATAGAAGTTTTGAAACTTGAATTGGAATAAAAAAGATTAAGGAAAGAGTTATCGGATTGTAGTTGTTGGCCGTGGAATCTATAAAACTGTTGGACGTTATTATGCAGTTTTTATGGACTGTTTTGTGGTGTTATGCTGCTGGAAAATCAGTCACCTATTTTCATGATTAATGTGGTAATTGTTAATGGAAGTTCTAAGAGATTAAGGGTGTAGAAAGGTATTAAAAGGCTTCACTTTGTACCCTTGTTGTTGTTGGATATTGGATTGATTTTATGGACTGTTTTGGTAGATTAAGGGGATGAATTTTACACGTCAAGTAGGCGTGTAATCCCCTTTGGTTAACTGTTGGTTGTGTCTTAAATGAGGCTTGATTGTTGTTGAATTTGGGCCTTGGAAAAGGTGGAAAAGTACGTATAAACGGGGGAAGTGCTGCCCAAATTTCCGTAGAATAAGAGGACCATTACTTGGTATAAGTCTTATACTAGTGTGTATGAAGTTGATAGAAGTATTATTGTTGTTATAGGTTGAAGTACTACTTGTGACATATTCTACTTGGCGTGTGGAATAGTCGATGAGGTTGAAGTACCTATTCGGGGCGTATTCTACTTGTCGTGTTGGTTAGTCGTCAATGAGGTATGTGAACCTCTTCCTTCTCTCTTTTGGCATGTTCTTCGTGTGAACCATAACTGTGGTATTGTTTCAAAAGTTATTCTACTGTTAGAAGTTAAGGAGTATTCTTGTTATTGATTATATGCTAAAGACATGTCTAAATTATTCCTAAGTCCTTACCAAGTTTTATAGGAGATGTTGGTAAGAGCTTTTAGTAAACGTTGGAGTCGAATTGACCTTGCTAGTTACAGTACTAATGAGATAGGATATCGAACAAGCCATTGCAGTGTTAAAAAAAAAGAATCGACAATCTATTATATTTAAATGAGTAGAATTTTCCATCTGCATAGAAGCTAAGATATAACCAGTTCGTTTTACACTTTCTAGGTTCACAACTGATTAGATAAGATCATGATTAATATATAGCCTAATGGCTCATAAAATGGATTAATTTGGCAATTCGGATCCGTTATCACCATGCAAATGTTTCCATAATATTAGACAGAGGAACGAGACGAATTAGATTATCGGAAGTTCTGGAAGGAGAAATACAAAAGTATGGATATGTAAGTGGTATAGTCACTACCTGTAAGGCAAGCCCCATAGACACCTTACTACTTTCTAAGCTTTCTCTCTTGTCTCGCCAATCTAGTAAGGTGACCCAGATTGAGCTCATTCCCTTTTACAATACAAGTTCAGTATTTCTTGTTTATCCACTAAGCGTTCTCGCACGCCGGAGAGACGCTTTTAAAGGCTGAACCCGAGCCAATGGTCGACGAGTGGACCCTATACTTGACTTGATCTTTATAACTGAGCGGATCCTACTCCTTAGTGGTATTCTATTGATAGTACTTGGGGTTTCTAAAATGAAAGATTGTTATATATAACCTATTGATAGTACTTTGAGTTTCTAAAGGGAAAGTTTTTATATGTGATTGATACATGATATGTGGTGCCACACATTTTTAAAATGAAAGTTTATTATATGTGATAGGTACATGATATGTGATGCCACACATTTTCTAAAAGGAGGTTACTTAGATTATTGGGTGCATGATATTTTGGTGCCCAGATTTTCTAAAAAGATAGTTGATTAGATTATTGGGTGCATGATATTTTGGTGCCCAGATTTTCTAAAAAAGATAGTTGATTAGATTATTGGGTGCATGATATTTTGGTGCCCAGATTTTCTAAAAAGATAGTTGACTAGATTATTTGGTGCATGATATTTTGGTGCCCAGATTTTCTAAAAAAGATAGTTGATTAGATTATTGGGTGCATGATATTTTGGTGCCGAGATTTTCTAAAAAGATAGTTGATTAGATTATTGGGTGCATGATATTTTGGTGCCCAGATTTTCTAAAAAGAGGTTACTTAGATTATTGGGTGCATTATATTTTGGTGCCCAGGTTTTTATAAAAAGAGAGTTCATTTTAATGATTGGTACACGACATGATGATAACTTGATTTTATTCCTTTGAGGGTCAAAATAGTATTTAAAGGCACAATTGACTCTTATTTTAAAAAGGGTACAATTGAATCATTTTTATAAAGTACAGTGATACAATAGATAATGCAGTAGATACAGAATCTGATGTACGTTGATACATCAATACAAATGTACAGTTGATACAAGGTCAATCGCTCTTATTTTTGCACGGTAGGATCTAGTATTTGATTTTTCATACTTGTCTCTGTCATTCTTTTGTCTGCTTATGATCTTGTTTCGTACTTTATGTTTACATACTTGGTACATGTTATCGACTTCTTCCGAAGTGCGTTCATGCCCGCAGGTATTAGGTACTCAGTTGGGTGATCCGCGAGCTTAGGATCCTTGTTCAGTGTTTTAGGGATAGCTCTAATGTTCCGGAGCTTGTCATTTTGGCACAGGTCTTCCATTACGGCTAGGTATATTCAGGGGTACGGTGGGGCCTTGTCCCGTCATAGTTACTGTCCAAACTTTTAGAGATCTGTATTCATATATGGGTTGAACTTGCATGAGTTGTATTTATATTATTTTACAGTTGTAGTCTCATTCGGGTGTTATATATTATGGCAGCCTTGTCGGCTTTGCCTTTACAAAAAAAATGATGATGAGTGTTATTTAGCTTTCGCGAGTTACTTGTGTTGTATGGGTAGAAGGGTGTCCAGGTAGGGCACCAGTCGCGGGCCCGGGGTTCGGGTGGTGACAGAATGGTATCAGAGCAGTTAGTCCTCGGAATATCTACAGACCGTGTGCAGTAGAGTCTTGGTTATCGGTGTGTTGTGCACCACACCCATAAACATGAGGTTATAGTACATTTAGGATTGGTTTCTATTCTTCTTATTCCAAGATCGTGCGATAGAGCTATGTGGTTAGGGTAGTCCATCCCTAACATATTATTGTGGTTGCAACTATGAGAAAGCGACAGCGGCCCAGAAGGGGAATATTTGGACTTTGTATCCAGGTTGGTAAAATTGTTGTATAGTTGGTGTGATAATTATATACATCTCTACGGACATATTTATTTGGGGCCATGTGTGTATTGTCTGAAGCAATTGTGGGTTATCATGTGATGGTTAAGTTTTATAAATTGTTTGGAAGGTGTGAAACAGTTTAATGAATCCACATCAAGGTTATATATGTGCTAATTTGGAATAATTAGGAGGTGATGAGTTGTCGGAAGGGTGATGAACCCTTAGGAGATCATGTTTAATTGACTTAAGGACATACCATGTTGTTAGATTAAGCTGTGGTAAATGCTTAAGTGTTGTGTACAGATAATATTTGTATGGAGTAAATAGGGTTGTTGTGATTAGGACAACATGATTTTGAGAAGCCATTTTGCCCGTATACGGGGAGAAATAATGTAAGCTTGGGACATGAAATATTTGAGGATCTTAAAGTATTGGATAATCGTTGAGACCTTAGATAGACAAGGCCTTTAAGAGTAAAGTATTTTATGTGTGATTGTGGTTAAAATACATAGTATATGTGAAGTATATTAAAGATGATGATTCCTTGGTTGGAGTATAAACCACTTGTGATTTATGTTGATGATTGTTGAGCCGATTAGAAGTGGTATTATCGATTTTAAGGAACTATAATAGGACCTTAGGAATGTGACTTTGATTACAAAGGAAGTACAATGTGCTAAAGACTATGCCGAAGTTTGTATAGCTTGAGACCCTTGATGAACATTCAAAGACGAATGTTTCTAATGTGTCCTATATGTTACACCCCGTAATATCAGGGCTACTAATTGAGAACGTGATTAAGGATTTAAGATTTGAATTTTGGAAGGAAAGAATAATTACTTTTTCTTAAGGAAATTCCAAAAAATTTGTGAAGGAAAAAGTTTATAACTTGGAATTTGATTCTCAAATTTGGTGTGATTGGACTTGAAGAAGTGGAGCGAAATGAAAACTGCGGGCCAATCTTCCCCGGACTGTTTTGGGCGATTTTGAGCTAAAAATAAGGTAATGGTTCTTCTTCTTTTAAAGTAATTGGATATTACTTATTGTTGATATGTATAGATGAGCTTGTGCTAAAAATAATGAAGGATAAAAAGTATTGGGCCATTTTTAATGGTGTTGGCCGAATTGGGCATTTTGGGCGACATTGGATTCGTTGGTTATTGTTGTGGTTAGTTACACTTGTCACATGTTATAATGGAGTAATATTATTGTTAATAAGTTGATATAACTTATATAGAAGTTTTGGAACTTGAATTGAAATAAAAAGGATTAAGGAAAGTGTTATCGGATTGTAGTTGTTGGCCGTGGAATCTATAAAACTGTTGGACGTTATTATGCAGTTTTTATGGACTGTTTTGTGGTGTTAGGCTGCTGGAAAATCAGCCACCTATTTGCATGATTAATGTGATAATTGTTAATGGAAGTCCTAAGAGATTAAGAGTGTAGAAAGGTATTAAAAGGCTTCACTTTGTACCCTTGTTGTTGTTGGATATTGGACTGATTTTTATGGACTGTTTTGGTAGATTAAGGGGCTGAATTTTACACGTTAAGTTGGCGTGTAATCCCCTTTGGTTAACTGTTGGTTGTGCCTTAAATGAGGCTTGATTGTTGTTGAATTTGGGCCTTGGAAAAGGTGGAAAAGTACGTATAAACGGGGGAAGTGTTGTCCAAATTTTCGTAGAATAAGAGGACCATTACTTGGTATAAGTCTTATACTAGTGTGTATGAAGTTGATAGAAGTATTATTGTTGTTATAGGTTGAAGTACTACTTGTGACATATTCTACTTGGCGTGTGGAATAGTCGATAAGGTTGAAGTACCTATTCGGGGCGTATTCTACTTGTCGTGTTGGTTAGTCGTCAATGAGGTATGTGAACCTCCTCCTTCTCTCTTTTGGCATGTTCTTCGTGTGAACCATAACTGTGGTATTGTTTCAAAAGTTATTCTACTCTTAGAAGTTAAGGAGTATTCTTGTTATTGATTCTATACTAAAGACATGTCTAAATTATTCCTAAGTCCTTACCAAGTCTTATGGGAGATGTTGGTAAGAGCTTTTAGTAAACGTTGGAGTCGAATTGATCTTGCTAGTTACAGTACTAATGAGAATAGGATATCGAACAAGCCATTGCAGCGTTAAAAAAAAGGAATCGACAATCTATTATATTGAAATGAGTAGAATTTTCCATCTGCATAGAAGCTAAGATATAACCAGTTCGTTTTACACTTTCTAGATTCATAGCTGATTAGATAAGATCATGATTAATATATAGCCTAATGGCTCATAAAATAGATTAATTTGGTGATTCGGATCCGTTATCACCATGCAAATGTTTCCATAATATTAGACAGAGGAGCGAGACGAATTAGATTATCGAGTTGGTACAAACGACGAGTGGACCCTATACTTGACTTGATCTTTATAACTGAGTGGATCCTAATTCTTAGTGGTATTATATTGATAGTACTTGGGGTTTCTAAAATGAAAGATTGTTATATATAACCTATTGATAGTACTTTGAGTTTCTAAAAGAAAAGTTTTTATATGTGATTGGTACATGATATGTGGTGCCACACTTTTCTAAAAGGAAAGCTTTTTATATGTGATTGGTACATGATATGTGGTGCCACACATTTTCTAAAAGGAGGTTACTTAGATTATTGGGTGCATGATATTTTGGTGCCCAGATTTTTTAAAAAGATTGTTGATTAGATTATTGGGTGCATGATATTTTGGTGCCCAGATTTTCTAAAAACGATAGTTGATTAGATTATTGGGTGCATGATATTTTGGTGCCGAGATTTTCTAAAAAGATAGTTGATTAGATTATTGGGTGCATGATATTTTGGTGCCCAGATTTTCTAAAAGAGGTTACTCATATTATTGGGTGCATGATATTTCGGTGCCTAGAATTTTATAAAAAAAAAGTTCATTTTAACGATTGGTACACGACATGATGGTAACTTGGTTTTATTCCTTTGAGGGTCAAAAGAGTATTTAAAGGCACAGTTGACTCATATTTTAAAAAGGGTATAGTTGAATCATTTTTATAAAGTACAGTGATACTGATGATACAATTAGTACAACGATACAGTTGATACAAAGAATACTGATGGTACAGTGATACAAGGTACAGTTTAGTTGGCTCTTATTTTTGGCACGGTAGGATCTAGTATTTGATTTTTCATACTTATCCCTGTCATTCTTTTGTATAGTTATGATCTTGTTTATTGTACTTCATGTTTACATACTTGGTACATGTTGTACTGACCCCTTCGGGGGGGGGGGGGTGCATTCATGCCCGCAGGTATTAGGTACTCAGTTGGGTGATCCGCGAGCTTAGGATCCTTGTTCAGTGTTTTTGGGATAGCTCCAATGTTTCGGAGCTTGTCATTTTGGCACAGGTCTTCCATTATAGCTAGGTATATTCAGGGGTACGGCGGGGTCTTGTCCCGTCATAGTTACTGTCCAAACTCTTAGAGGTTTGTATTCATATGTGGGCTGGACTTGCGTGAGTTGTATTTATATTGTTGTACAGTTGTAGTCCCATTCGGGTGTTATATATTATGGCAGCCTTGCCGGCTTTGCCTTTGCAAAAAAAAATGATGATGAGTATTATTTAGGTTCCGCGAGTTACTTGTGTTATATGGGTAGAAGGGTGCCCAAGTAGGGCACCAATCGCGGCCCGCGGTTCGGATCGTGATACAGATGTATCGTATAATACGTTTGATCGCATGCATGTGCTTAATCCGCGGATCATGCATAAATAAGCACATCTGTTGAACTGCATAAGTAATATCTTGTCTCGTGAATGTAAGATACTGAAGAGCCCCTGCAATACTACGATAGTGGGTTGGATCCTCACATGGTGTGCTAGACGTAGCATTCAGCTTCGGTTTGGTATCAATCGGAGTAGAAGAGGATTTACAAGATTACATGCCACCTCTCTCAACAATCTCAGCCGCATACTTTTTCTGTGATAAAAATATACCACATGCATGACGAGTGACAATTATTTCCAAAAAATAACTCAAAGACCCCAAGTATTTCATAGCAAATTTTGAACTGAAAAGAGTCATGATAGACTTGCGCAAACTATTAGAGGAGGCTGTCACGCCCCGACTTTTCCTAAGCCTTTACTTAGGGCGTGATGACACCTGGACAATTATTTCCCACCAGGAGCACCATTTAATTCTCTTTATTTATAAATTTAAACTTATATTCAAATACGGAGCTATTAATAAAAATAACAATAAAGAAATCTGTTTATAACTTTATTGAAAACATAACGCGAGCCCATGCTCGTGCAAATATTGTTTCTACCTAGACATACTGACAAAGATTATTCTAAGTTGGAAGGGAGACCATTCCACATAGGCATTTCCCGAGACACTGGAACTGACATTCTGGACCTGACGAGTACCGAGCCCGAAGCAATGGACTTGGTATGACAAGAGGCTACGGGACGATCGCTAGCCTTGGCGTGTAGCCTTTCCTCTATCACGTTTTCCTGAAACATGTTAAATAAAAAGTCAGTCCTACCATCTGGGGCTGAGTGAGAACCTTACCCTGCAATTCAAAGCAACACCACAATATTCCAAGTGCAATCACATTATAACGTAATAAGCATATTGCAAAAACATATCAGGTTACAACATTTTTAAATATGCAGCAACTCCTCATAGGAAATTCTCAGTTTAACTAACACTTCATTTTATCCCGTATTATACGTTAGGACGATACCTGCATTTCCATATGTTTGTTACATTTATATATTTGTGAACGCGTATTCACTTTTCATATTTATATATAGGTGAACATGTATTCATTTTTCATATTTGTTGCGGCGTGCAACCCGATCCATTATATTTACGTATTTGTGAACACGTATTCACTTTACTTTTTGTTGCGGCGTGCAACCCGGTCCATTATGTTTACGTATTTGTGAACGCGTATTCACTTTACGTTTTGTTGCGGCGTGCAACCCGATCCATTATATTTACGTATTTGTGAACACGTATTCACTTTACGTTTTGTTGCGGCGTGCAACCATATCCCTTATGTTTATATTTATATATTTATGTGAACACGTATTCACTTTTTATATTTTTCAGAAGATCGAATAAATAATATTCTTTTTCCCAACATTCTGTCATTCATACTTGTAACGATTATAACTTTTTAACCATAACTTCAACTAAGGTGTTTCTCAAGCGGAAACTAAGGTAAGACGGGGATATTTCACTGTACCAAATTTCATTTAAAACTACTTTGGGTAACTAACACAAATATACCCTCAAAACAGCCACATGAAATTTGATTCGGCAGAATTTTTATTAAACAGAACCCAATCTTAGAATAGTCATAACTCCTAATCTGTAAACCCGTTCAAGCCTCATAAAATCTCAAAACGACGAGAACAGAGAGCTACACCTCTCCATCTGAACCATCCTTTCATATACTGTACCATTTGGTACAGTTTTACACTTTTATTCGCTGCCCTTCCTGGATCTCGATAGATCCGAGTCAGAAACTTTAAACAGCGATAACTCTCAATCCGTAAATCGGATAGACCCCCATAAGGTCTCAAAATGTCCAAAACAGAGATATATAGAACTTTCATTTATCACCAATTTTCATATTCCCCACGGATTAGTACAGTTTTACGTTTCAACGTCCTGCCCTTCTGGATTCCGATGAATCCGAGGCAGCAACTTCAAACAACAATAAATCTCAACTCGTAAGTCTGTTTTAACAACTTTTTATCTATATCTGTCCGTAACAGAGATATTTACAACCATGTAAATTTTCATACAATTCTAATAAGTAAAACTTAATAAAAACAGTCTGTAATTATGCCCTTCCGAATTTCGGCCAAATCTAAGGCTGAAACTTTGAACTATGATAACTTTCAAACCGTATGTCCATTTTACCTCATTTTTTATTCTATATGATCATAATAGAGAGGTGTACCATTTTTCCGAATTTCCTCAAATTCTAACAATTATAACTCAGTGAGAACAGTTCGTAAAGTTCATGACGCAACTAGTTGTCTAAACAATCAAAAGTTCAATATTTCTTTTCAACATTCAATTCTTATTCTAACATGTATTGAACTTAAAATAGAGGATGTTACCAAGAATTTCTGAGTGAGAAAACTCACCTTGTATGTGTGAAATGATTGTTATTCGGTTGCTACAAGGGACCCTTGCTCCATAGTATTTCTTTTATTGTTGTTCTTCTTGCTTTCTTGTATTTTTTTCCAGAATTTTCCTCTTCTTGTTCACTTGTTTTTTCCTGATTTTCTAACCTTTATGCTATGTACTTTGTTTGTGTGTAAATACAATGTATAAGTAGAAGAGTTTTCTATAACATATGGGAGGTGGAATGACAAGAGTTGGAGGGGAAATGAAAAGGGGAAGGGAAGGGCGTCTTTGCATATCTTTCACTTCTTTTTCTTTTTTTTCTTTTTTTTTCTTTTTTTCTTTTCTTATTTTCATTTTATCTATCTATTTATCCAACTTTAACACTAACTCTATCCCATGCAATTTATTCTTTGTTTTCTTATATATATATATTTTTATTAACTCAACCACAACTATATATTATTATTTTTAATTTTTTTCGGATTTTACATTCTCTCCTCCTTAAGCAACATTCGTCCTCGAATGTGAATAAAATAAATAACATAATCACATAGACACAATAAGGTTTATTGTTATTGTAACAAATTTGGGGCTTCACATTCTCCCTTCCTTAAGAAGCATTCGTCCTCGAATGAGAATGAGGTTGTAACACATGCATATAGACACGCAAATGACACATATGAAGTACTATGTAACATTTTTTTATTACCTTAGTCAAATAGTAATGGATATTTGACTTTCATCGCCTCTTCGACTTCCTGGTGGCTTCCTCTGTGGAGTGATTCCTCCATAGGACTTTCACGGAAGCAATATCTTTATTTCTAAGGCGTTGAACCTTTCTATCAAGTATTTCTACCGGAGCCTCTTCATATTGAAGCTCTTTATTAAGAACTATCTCCTGGGGAAGGATGACGTGACTTGGATCGTGCAAGTATTTTCGTAACATTGACACATGAAATACCGGATGCACTGCTTCCAGCTCTTGTGGAAGTGCTAATTCGTAAGCCGCATTTCCAACTCTTCGCAAGATCTCATATGGCCCAATAAACCTTGGGCTCAATTTCCCTTTCTTACCAAAGCGCATCACTCCCTTCATTGGGGACACTTTTAAAAATACTTTCTCCCCCTCTTGGAATTCAATATCTCTTTTCCGATGATCCGCATAGGACTTATGACGGCTATGAGCTGTTTTGATCCGCTCCTGAATCATTTGTACCTTAACATTTGTTTCTTGAATGACTTCAGGTCCGAACAGCTGCGTCTCACCCACCTCGAACCATCCAAGTGGAGACCTACATTTTCGTCCATATAATGCTTCAAACGAGGCCATTTGTATGCTAGAGTGAAAACTATTGTTGTAGGCGAACTCAATTAGACATAGATGGTCCAACCAGCTTCCCTGAAAATCTAACACACAAGATCGCAACATGTCCTCAAGTGTTTGAATTGTTCGCTCGACTTGCCCGTCATTTGCGGGTGGAAAGTCGTGCTTAACTTAACTTTTGTCCGAGACCTGCTGGAAACTTTGCCAAAAGTGTGAGGTGAATCGGGAACCCTATCTCAAATAATTTGTAAGGGAATTCCGTGTAACCGCACAATATCCTTCAAATAAATCTGTGTGTCTTGTGGTGCGCGTCGTAGTCTTGGCCGGTAAGAAATGGGTGACTTTGTAAGCCGATCAACAATCACCCAAATAGAATCATGCCGCTTCTCGAGTTTTGGTGACCGATTCTGAAATCCATATGAATCGCCTCCCATTTCCACATGGGGACTCGATGTCTGAAGTAATCCGCCAGTTTTGATGTTCACTTTCACTGTTGACATATAAGACACCTCCGACAAACTCCGCAACGTCTCTCTTCATCCGCCCCACCGAATTTGCCTTGAGGTCTGATACATTTTTGTTGACCACTGAATGAATGGAATATCTTGTGTTGTGACCTCATCTAAGATCTTGCTCCTTAGATCCTTTACCTTAGGAACACATAACCTACCCTTATACCGAAGGGTTCGCCATTATCTCAATGTAAATCGTGAAGGTTTTCCCTGTTGGATCCTCTCGAAATCCAACAAACTTCGTATCCTCAAACCGACTTTCTTTTATTTACGAAGCTAAGGCGATGCGGTATCATGTACCACCCTACCTTCACCGATCTCAGTTAAGCTAACCCCGAGGTTTCCCAATCTTTGTACCTCACGAACAATACCCCTCTTTTGTATTGCCAAATGGGTCAAGCTGCCCATTGATCTCCTACTGAGTGCGTCAGCCACCACATTGGCTTTCCCAGGATGGTAAAGAATACTAAGGTCATAATCCTTAAGCAACTCTAACCATCTTCTTTGTCGGAGATTCAAATCCTTCTGCGTGGTTATGTACTGCAAACTCTTATGATCTGTAAATATGTCCACATGCAGACCATACAAATAATGTCTCCATATTCGTAAGGCAAAGACCACCGCAGCTAATTCCAAGTCATGAGTTGGGTAATTCTTCTCATATATCTTCAACTGTCAAGATGCATACACAATGACCTTTCCAAACTGCATCAAGACACATCCTAACCCAACTCTAGAGGCATCGCAAAGCGTGAACCCTTCTTGTCCCGATGGTAAGGTTAGGGATCGTGCGATGAGTCAACAGATCCTTTAGTTTCAAAACTTGCTTCACATGCTTCGACCAGTACTTAACCGCTTTTGAGTCAACCGGGTCAAGGGAGCGTGAGACTAGAAAAACCTTTACGAATCTTCTATAATACCCGGCCAAACCAGAAACTTCTAACCTCTGAGTGGTCGGTTTGGCGATTCTTCACTTCTTCTATCTTCCTGGTCTACCATAATTCCATCCCTTGACACAACATGACCCAAAAAGACTACCTTTTCCAACCAAAATTCACACTTTGAAAATTTAGCATATAGTTTCTCCTATTTCAAGATTTGAAGCACTACCCTCAGATGCTCTTCATGTTCTTCAACACACTTACTGTAGATTAGGATATCATCTATGAACACAATCACGAACAAATCTAGGAATGGTTTGAAGATTCTGTTCATTAAATCCATAAAAGCTGTTGGGGCATTGGTTAACCAAAAGACCTGACCAAGAACTCATAATGGTGATCGGGTTCTAAAAGGTCGTTTTGGATATATCATCCGGATTTATTTTCAGTGATGATATCGACGGAGATCAATCTTGGAAAAATAGCTAGCTCCGAAGTTGGTCAAAAGATCATCGATTCTTGGTAATGGGTATCGGTTCTTGATCGTGACCTTATTGAAGTGCCGATAATCGATGCACATTCGAGCGATCCGTCTTTCTTTTTCACAAAGCAGATCGTGCACCGAGGAAACACTAGGCCTTATAAAGCCTTTATCCGTAAGATCCTTCAATTGTTCTTTTAACTCCTCAATTCAGGTGGGGTCATTCGATATGGAGGAATAGAAATGGGTCTTGTGCGGAATTAACTCTATAGCAAACTCCACTTCTATCCTAGGAAGGCCTGGAAGATCTTCAGAAAACCTCCTAAAATTTTGAACAATAGGGACATCATTCATCTGGGATTCTTTTGGGTATCCACTATATTAGCGGATATCGTGCACTCCACTCTGTGACTTCTCAATAACTTTTGAGCCCCAAGGTAGGAAATAAATTGACCTGAGGCTATTCCAATCCTACCCATTATAACAACTTCTGGTTCTCCGGAAAAAGTTAATCTCACTATCTTTCGCCGACAATCTAACATGGCATAACATGCCGACAACCAATCCATACCCAAAATGACGTGAAGTCTACCATATCAAGTAGTACTAGGTTCACCATTGTTCCTCGTCATTCACTTCTAATGGAAATTATTTACAAACCTAGAGGCCCAAATTGATGGCCCTAATTGTGTAATAACCTCAAAAGGTTCACTTAAATAAGAAGGTTCTACGTGTAAATTCTTAGCAAAGCCCATTGACACATATGAAGATGTAGAGCCGGGATCGTATAATACAAATGCAGGAATACTCGAGACTAGTAAAATACCTGTGACCACCGCATTAGATGCTTCTGCCTCATTCCTCTGGGGCAAAGCGTAGAGCCGATTAGAATTGTTGGGTTGTTGACCTCCCTGACTCTGGCGGGGTTGGTTTCCCTGATTTCTCCTGTAGACAGTTGTGGTTGCTTCTGACCTCCCCTGAATAGATTGAGTTTGGGTCCTCTTCTTGCAATCCGTGGCATAGTGGCCTGACTCTCCACAGTTATAACATGTCTTCGTTAAGAGCCGACATTATCCATTGTGTTTCCTTTGACAAATCTTACAAATCGGTTTGTCACCTCCTGTGTTAGGGTTGGTGGCCTTGTCCTTGCTACCTTGGTAATTAGACCAACTGTGCCCTTTAGGCTTGAAATAAGACTGGCCCACAGATTGGTTCGGTCCTGAAGATCCCTTACTAAACTCCTGCTTCTGATTTTGACTCTGGTTAAATGATCCTGACATCTGAAATCTCTTCTGCGAATATTCTTTTTTTGCTTTAGTGAAACCTTCTACCCTCAAAACCATATCGACAATCTGAAGATAAGTTCGATCGTTGGCTAACACCACCACCTTTTCTTCTATGTTCGGGTTTAAACCCTCTACAAATCGCTTGACTCTATCCATTTCTGTAGGGACGACATGTGTGTTGTATGCCGATAACCTCACGAACTGTGTATCATATTCTTGTACACTACGGTCACCTTGATTCAATTATTCAAACTCCCGTCTGAGCGCATCCTTGCGCGTATTAGGCATAAATTTATCAATGAATGCCGCTCTGAACCCTCCCCAAGTCATTGGTGGTGACATCGGGGGACGATTTTTCCTAAAATTCCTCCACCACACCCCTGCATCATCCACTAGTCGTGCGCCTACCAAGTTGACGCCCTGTGTCTCCACGCATCCCAATGTGAACATTAAGTCTTCAACTTCATCGAGGAATACTATCGGGTCGGCCTTGGAGTCCTTCCTTGAGTACAGTGGTTCTCTTCTCCTCATAAAATTTGCCCATAGCCTATCGTGCATCGCTGAGCTTCTACACTCTCGGTCCGTGGTGCGCCGCACCGGTCCCCGGGCCGTCTGGTTCGTTCGGGCTATGACAGAGACACTAGGTGCGGGCGGAACCATGTGGAATCACACTTATTAACTCTATGAGTCTATCCGCTTTTGTCCCACCGTTTCTTGGGCCATTTGACTCTCGTTCTTCCAATATTTTCCCGACATTTTCTCTCGCTCCCTTCGCACACCACTACGTCAATCGAGGTACATGAGCTTCGTGATGAACCTCCTCGAGCCCCTAATTTGTGAATTCACCATTTTCTGTGAAGACAAACACACTCATATTTTAGAAGACGGAATGTCTACTCTAGCTCTTAAAATTTTCTTATAGTTCATAAGCATGCAACACCACAAGAAAACGCAGATTAACTAAACAATAATGACAACTCATAACTTGCATTAATAATGTTTCATTCCTCATATTTGAAAATATCTCATGACATTACAATACATCATAGCATGTCATTATATGTCATTCCCTATAGCTCTCTTACTCGAACATGCACCTACTACAACACGTTCTAAAGGGCTTAACTGTTACACCCCGTAGTTCCAGGGTATGTATATGAGGACGTACGTACGAGAATACGACATTAAAATTGGGAAGGAAGAAATATATGATTTTTCGACGGAAAAGTTTCCGAACTTCGTGAAGGAAAGAGGTTTATTATCGAGAATTGGATTCTCAACTTTGGAATTTAAGACTTTAAGAACTTATAAGAATTATGGAATTTATATTTTACGGATTTGGTCATGTGGGGCCCACCCGAGGAATTTTAAGTTTTGTGGGGCCCACGAGGGTTACGGAATTTTATGGACGAATGGGTGGGCGACACGTGGCACCCCTCCCCCCCCCCCCCCCCCACACTTAGCCTTGGACGAAATTTTGCAAGGGTTAAATGGTCATTTGACCATTGTGGATGATAAGTCTTGCTAGCTTGATATTTTTGACCAAGTCAACTTGCCACTTGTGTTTGATCCATGTGATCTTCATCCTAGCCACACATTTGTGTTTATCTTGACCCTCCATTGTTTTATATATACCAACTAGTGCAAGACTTGTTCTTCAACACTTAGAATTATTTCACACACTTGTTGTTCTTCATCATAGCTCACGGGTTGGGGGTTTTCCACACAAAAAATTGTAGTTTTGTTCCATTTCTCACAAGACTTAAACCAAAGGTCCCTAAGGGTTTTGTAAGGATATCTCAATAGAAAGATTTCGGAAAAGTGGCGTTTTCGTATTAGTCGCAAGGCGAAAACTTAAGGAGTTCTTCAACTTTGAAGTTGGAACTTGAAGAAGGGTTCTTCATAGGCTTCTAAGGAGTGCTTGGAGCGGATTGGAGCATAAGGAAAGGAGCTAAGAATTGCTAAGGAGCGACTTTGAATCTTGGAAAGATTAAGGGCTTGTAGAGGTATAAATCTTGTCGTTTTAGTAATTAAGATTACTTATTGTTGTAGTTTTGGATATTAGCAAGCATGAGGTGTTTATTTTATGAAGTTGATAAGTGTTATGGATATTGGAACCCTAACCCGAAAACTAGTATGTTAGCCTTTAAGATTGTAATTCAATTTGGCTACTAGTTTAGTTGTCTCATGTTATATAAAGAGGGAATTATAGTTGTTGAAGTTGTTTATGACTATGTAGCATGTTGGAATAACAACTTATATTGAAATAGAAATTGAAAGAGAAGTGGTGTGTTGTAGCCGAGATTTGCATTGTATTGTGGACTAGTTGGTAGTAATTGTGGGGCGGAATTTTACACGTCTTGTAGGGCGTGTAATCCCCTTTGTATTTGCTGAATTGATTGAGCCTTAAAAGTGGCGTTTGGTTATTGAATTCGGCCTTGAAAAAGGTGGCAAAGTATGTAGAAACAAAGGAAGTGCTGCCCGATTTTCCGTAGAATTTAGTGACCTTGTACATAGGATATTCTACGAAAAGAGCTAGAGGTTAATAGACATTTTATGACCATTATAGGTTGAAGTTGAAGTACTACGAGTAGCGTATTCTACTTGAAGGGTGGTAAAAGCTAGCAAGGGTATAGTACTTTGGAGCATTTTGCTAATTGTCGATAATCGTCGCGAGGTATGTGAACCTCTTCCTATCTTTTCTAGCATGATTGTTGTGAACTATGTAGTATGGTAGACGTACGTGTGCTAAACGAATTTGGTTGGTTCAAAACATAAAGTGTTATAACGGCTTTATGGGAAGTTTGTTATAACAACTTTATGTAGGTAAAGAAATAGTTTGTGGTTTTTAAAAAGATAAGGGACTTGACTTATAAATGACTTGATGTGAAATATTAAGGACTTGATTTGTGTTAAAAAGTTGTGAAACCGCATTTATGAGAAATGGGTAATTGGGTTTTAAAAGGAATAAGTTATATTGATTTCGGAAATGAGAATAAGTATCGAACAAACCACTGCAGCGTTAATAAAGGAAAATGTATTGACAAATAATTAATTATATTAAAACCAGTAGAAACCTCCATCTGCATAGAAGCTAAGATAAGACAAAATTGTATTACATTTCCTAGATCATGGCTGCTTTAATAAGATCATTATAAACAAGTACAAATTTTCTTAAATTCCAAAGTAAGGAACTTGTTTTATAAAAGAGAGAGACTTGAGGAATTGAAGTGTTTTTGGTTTAAAAATAAGGCATGGTTTTGTCTTAAATTGGTTTAAAACATAAAGTATTATAATAGCTTTATGGGAAGTTAGTTATAACGACTTTATGAAAACAAAAGAATGGTTTTATTATTTGGATTTAAAAGGGTAACTTGGCTTTAAAAGGAGAAGTGATTTGGTTTAAAAAGAAGGCATAGTATTGTCTTGGTTTATTTAAAAGAGGGTATGGAAATTGTTTTTTGTTTACTTAAAACAATAGTTACTCTATTTTGGATACTACGAGTGTTAGTATCAGGTGACGTTTGGGGAAAGAAATGGGTCTTTTTAAAAAGAATTAAAGTATGTAGTACTTTGGGGTTAAAACCCGGACTTTGACATAAAATGAAAGTACCTTGAGTTGTGTGTAACTTTCCTATGTTTGTGTGTGATAGCCTTGTTGTGCGAGTGTTGTATCTTTATGTTACCGCATCTCTCGATGGAGGGTCGGTCATGTTGTTCTTGATCATTTTGGACATACTGACACGATGGGCGGCCCACGGGTATGCTTCCACTATGATAGTCCATGGGCATACTGACTCGATGGATGGTCCACGGGTATGCGGCCATGATGAGGGTTCGCTTTCGCTGATAGTGTTATTCCACGGACTAGCTCTCCACGAGGGTTTTTACCGATTCGGCTTTGGTATCCGTAGTTGGCTCGTGCTTGCCCGATCGTGGCTGATTCGGCTTTGGTATCCGTAGTTAGCCTTCAGATTGCCCTGCTCAGTTTAGTGGCGAAGTCTCGTGATCCGGCTTTGGTATCCGTAGTTGGTTCGTGATTTGCCCCATCAGCGACGTGATGCGGCTTTGGTATCTGGTAGTTGACCTTCGTACTTGCCCCGGGTCAGCTTCGTGGTATAGTTGTATAGCATTGTTAGTACGACTTTGGTATATGGTAGTTGGCTTTCGTACTTGCCCCGGTCAGTTGATGATGCGGCTTAGGTATCTGATAGTTAGCCTTCGTACTTGCCCCGTACGGTTTTATGACACAGGTGGGACCTGGTGTTCATGTGTACTCCTTGGTGTTGTTATATCATGATCGCCGCGAGAAAGGAATTCCACGGGCATGATTGATGTGGTGGGCGTGAGACCCATTGTTATATTTTGAGTGATGACTTTAAGGGCGTGAGTCCCTGACTCGACATGGCTACTTATATGTTGTGTACTGTAGTTTGGTTATCATACATGTCTCCTGCTTTATATAGACTATTATGATTTCATTTACGTGATTTTCGCCACATACTGATACTGTTATCGACCTTCGGCCGCGTCATGTCGCAGTAGAGGTACACCGATTGTTGATCCTCGCCATAGGATCACGATTCATTGGGAAGCTCCGTTTCTCCGAGGCTTATCTTTTCGTATGATTCCCGAGATTGTAGGTTCTTGTACATTCGTGGTATGGCGGGGCCCCGTCCGTCATAGTTGTTATAAAATTCGTAGAGGTCGTAGAGTACTTGCATGGGCAGTTTTGAAAAAGGATGAATCGCTCGTGTTTAATTATTTATTTATACAGAAAGGTAACTGTTTGGTTAGCCTGTTTTATTATTATCTTGTTTCATGATTAAGTTTTTTATTTCCGCTGATTTTGTCTGATGTTGTATCACTAGGGTGCCCGGGGTAAGGCACCAGTCGCGGGCCCGAGGTCGGGTCGTGACAAAAGTGGTATCAGAGCAGTTAATCTCGGAAAGTGTCTACTGCACCGTGTTCAGTAGTCTTGATTATCGGTGTGTTGTGCACCACATCTATAATCAGGAGGCTACAGGATATTTAGGATTGGTTTCCATTCTTCTCACTCTGAGATCGTGCCTTAGAGTTGTGTTATAAGTTGGACTCTCTCTGACGTATTCTTTTGTACCAGTTATGCCTCTACGCAAGGCAACCAGAGCCCAGAAGGGCAAGACAGTAGAGGGAGCTGCGAGTAGAGCACGGAGGTTACTGCAGGCAGGCCCAATCTTTACCTGGTGGTACTGACGGATGGGAGTTCGCGACGCCGCTAGCCCTGGGGAGTTTAGAGCGGCGGAGCTACCGAGGCTACGATACCTGAGTCTCCAGTTCCACGACCAGGAGCCGAGGATATGGGTTACAAGGAGATGGCCCAGTTACTAGCTAGGATTGTGGCTAGACACGAGGACAGATGAGAGTCGGAGGTTCCAGTAGCATCCGTAGTTCACCCCAGATCGGATAGTTTGAGACTACGAGACTTTTTGAGCTGCAGCCCACCTGAGTTCTACGGGTCGAGGCCTGAGGATGATCCGCAGGAGTTCATCAAGCGATTCTGGATCGCGAGAGTGATCAAGGCTTCGAGACCGAGTCGGTGGTCTTAGGTTCGCATCGCCGCGTGATACCGCAATGATCGGTTTGATTCGTGGGAGTTGTCCCGGGAGCATGCGCCTCACTGTTTGGAACGAGTTCTGAGGCATTTCTCACCATTTCTTGCCTCCGCAGATGAGAGCACGCCGATAGATTGACGCCGAGAGCAGGCAGAGGCGGTTCGGAGTACAACGTGAGTTCGACTCGTTGGCTAGATATGTCCCTCGCGTTAGTGGCGATATGGAGGACGAGTGCACCGCCACGCCACGGCTCGATGACTACTTGGCAGAGGCTTGCTCGGGTGTAGCTCTTCAGCCGGGCATGGACATTGCCCATATACAGGCTTATGCACAGGGGATGGAGGGACGTAAAGACCGACGTAGGGACCAGGATCAGCATAAGTGGTCCAAGACAGCAGGGTCCTTTGGTAACTTTTGAGGCGGACCGCCTCAGCAGCAGGCTAGCTATACACCTCCGCCAGTACAGAGTGGTCCTCCGCCTTCGTGGCGCCCAGGTATTCAGTGAGCAGTCGTGGCTCCAAGGTTTCGGGAGTAGAGTGCTCGCCGGATGAGGCCACCCTTATCTCAGTGTGGCCGTTGTGGAAAAATCCATAAGGGGGAGTGTCGTGCTAGTTTGGGAGATTGTTATACTTGCGGCCGACAGGGCCATTTTTGCGAGGATTGTCCACTGCAGGTAGAGAGCAGATGTTAAGACTCATCCTTCAGGATCAGTGGTGGGTCATCGCCTTCTATAGCTATGCACCAACAGGGCAGGATTATGATTAGAGCGACAAAGGGAAAGTGAAGCAGTAGTTACAGGTATATCCTTAACCCTCTAGTGACTAGTATGTATTGATGTTATGTTGATGTATTAAGTGTCATGTTCAGATAACATTGTGATAATTGTGATTAGAAAACATGGGCAGTTAAAAAGGTAAGTTTGGGGGCAGGTAATTTGTGAACCTTAGAAATTATGACAGTTGAGACCTTAGATGTAAGGCCGTCTTGAGTAAAAGATTTTGCGGGTGATCTTTGTCGGAGTGCATTATATACCTAGGGTGTATTTGTGTGATAATTCCATGGGTAGTTTGAGATAGAAGTGGTAGCTTTCATGACGTGAATTAGTGAGATTGTTCCGGACCGGGGAACGAGAGAGTTGGGCGCGATAATGGGTCGGGTTGAGGCCAGATTGCGGGTCAACCCGCAGCCCGGAATGATGTAAGGTAAATTGTTGTGGTCCCGCTATGTGATAGGGTCACGAGGGTGCTAGGCCCAAGTTTAGGTAACCATCGTACGAGTTCGCGGATGTGTTCGACTAGAATCGGATCGTGAAGGCCGGGAATGACCTTAGAGGAAATCGAGGCTAGTAAGACGACCAAGGTTGGAGGTAGTAACTCCAAGGTGTTGGAAACTGAAGCAATGACGGAAGTACGGTACGTGTACGGGAAAGTTTCCGAACTTCGTGAAGGAAAGAGGTTTATTATCGAGAATTGGATTCTCAACTTTGGAATTTAAGACTTTAAGAACTTATAAGAATTATGGAATTTATATTTTACGGATTTGGTCATGGGGGGCCCACCCGAGGAATTTTACATTTTCTGGGGCCCACGAGGGTTACGGAATTTTATGGACGAATGGGAGGGCGACACGTGGCACCCCCACTTAGCCTTGGACGAAATTTTGCAAGGGTTAAATGGCCATTTGACCATTGTGGATGATAAGTCTTGCTAGCTTGATATTTTTGACCAAGTCAACTTGCCACTTGTGTTTGATCCATGTGATTTTCATCCTAGCCACACATTTGTGTTTATCTTGACCCTCTATTGTTTTATATATACCAACTAGTGCAAGACTTGCTCTTCAACACTTAGAATTATTTCACACAATTGTTGTTCTTCATCATAGCTCACGGGTTGGGGGTTTTCCACACAAAAAAAATTATAGTTTTGTTCCATTTCTCACAAGACTTAAACCCAAGGTCCCTAAGGGTTTTGTAAGGATATCTCAAAAGAAAGATTTCGGAAAAGTGGCATTTTCCTATTAGTCGCAAGGCGGAAATGTCACGACCCGAACCCGGGCCCGTGACTGGTGCCTTACCCGGGCACCCAAGTAGACATACATCAGAGTAACCAGCGGAATATAAAACAAGACATGAAACAATATGAAGTGAGAAACAGTTTATCTGAGAAAAGTTGCCTTTCGGCATACATATATAAAAACTTGAATAGCATATCCTTTTACAAACTCGCCACAACAAGATTACTGCACTTCTAAGAATGTTATAACAACAATGGCGGGACAGGGCCCCGCCATACCCCTGAATGTAAGTACCTACAACGACAGGGGACTATACCAAAGATAAGCTTCCGGAGACACGGAGCTTCCCAAAACGCTGAACTGTGACCCTATGAGCGAGGATCAACAACTGGTGTAACTCTACTCGCGGATGAACGTAGCCCCGGGCGAGGTCAAGATAACAGTACCAAGTATGTGAAATCAAAATATCAGAATGAAATCATAATAGTCTATATAAAATGTAGACATATATGATAACCAATTTACGATACACACATGTAGCATATGTCAAGTCGTGACTCACGCCTTAAATTCATCACTCAAATATAACTATGGGTCTCATGCCCACAATATCAATCATGCCCGTGGAATTCCTTCCTCACTGCCGGCAGCCCATGATATAAAAACACCCAAGGAATACATGAACACCGTGTCCCACCCGTGTCATAATAAAACCGCACGGTAAGTACGAAGGCATAGCCGACTACTAAAACTCACGCACCAACAATGCTATAAAAGCAGATCACGAGGTCTTTCTGCACCGCGCCACGATCGGCCGCCACTCGCCTCTCGATCAATGCGCGCAAAACTGGAACTCACCGCACTCGCGATAGCCACCAGGCCCGCATTTAGGTATTCCCGCATCGAGGTAGCTACTCGGCGATCGCCCCGACTCGTAGTCCGCGTGGCCACATGACCGCGTGAGGTATTCCCGCACACTAACCTCGAACTCTCGTAGCTCGCATAGGTCCTGGACCCGCATGAGGCATCCTCGTGACGGGCAGCTTAACCCCTGTATAACATGTCAAGAGCGAGTGGTACAATACTAACATAACGGCTTATCGTTAAACAACATAAGCACAACAAGGGAAACCCCTTTACACAAACATCACAAGGCACTAACACACGTAGCATCCTAACATGTTTACTTATCAAACCATCTTACTACACTTTCCAGAAATCAATACAAGACTTTCATAAACAAATAAGTAAACCGTTCCTTCTATCTTCTTTAAGTCGTTATACCTAACTTCCCATAAAGCTAGTATAACACTTAAGCTTTTGAAACCAAGTATTTCTTTTCTTTCAAAATGGTTAATAACTCTTTGAAATACTTCAAGATTCTTATTATTTAAAACTCAAGTCAAACGACATCAAAGTAAAACCAAAACAATTTCCATACCTTCTTTTAAAACAAAGGCACTTTTCCTTTAAAAGTCAAGTAGCAATATACTTTTTAAACCAAGGGTCTTACTCTTTTAAAAACAAGTAACCTATCAAGTTACTTCTCCTTTCCCAAAATCAAGTTGTTTATAAGTCAAGTTATCATTTTAAATCCAATGATAAAACCATTCTTATTTTCAAATTAAGATAACTTTATTCTTTGAAAGACCACACACCCATTACTCACGAGTGAGGTTTTACAACTTTTTAACATAATTCAAGTCCTTAATATTTCATAACAAGTCACCTAACTTTGAAATCAAGTCAAGGACACAAAAGGAAAATCAATTTCCTTTAAACACACGTGCGTCTACCGCACTAAATATATTTCACAAATATCATGCTAGAAAGGATAGGAAGAGGTTCACATACCTCGCGACGATTATCGACAATTAGCAAAACGCTCCAAAGTACTCTAACCTTGCTCGCCTTTTCCATCCTTCAAGTAGAATACGCTACTCGTAGTATTTCAACCTATAAAGGCCACAAAACGTCTATCAACCTCTAGATTTCTTCGTAGAATAATTCTAGATACAAGATTCCTTATTCTACGGAAAATTCGGCAGCACCTCCCCCCCGCAACCACATAAAACTCCTCCTCTAACGAGGCCTGCTACCAAACCAACAATCCCGCGGGGGGGTGGGGGGGTTACACGTCTAACCGGACGTGTACAATTCTACTCCACAATAATACTACAAGTCTACTGTAAATACAGTCCAATGTAAATACAGTTCAATTCTTTATACTGATTCTTCCAATATATCTTATACTCAATTATTAACTACTACTACATGTAATTTCCAATTACAATAGGGGGATAAAGATCATTACCTCGATAAGCCCAAAATTATCCAAGATATAAGTCAATCCTGAGCAACGTTTAGCTCCAATTCATGACGCTCCAACCCGCTCCAAGCAACCCTTAGAAGTTTCCAAACAACTTCTCTTAACACTTCATCTAAGCTATGAAGATTTTTCTAGGGCTTCATTTTTGCGACTATTGGAATAAAGTAGTATTTTTTCGGGCTCTTAGTTATTGAAATAACTTGGAATACTACTAGGAATACTAGGCTAAGGTATTTTGGGATAATACAACAATACTTGAAGTATTTTATACACAAAGTGGGGATTTGACGAGCTACACACGGAGGGAGGGGGATTTTTGTGACTTAGAAACATTTAAGTGGATGAAGAAGTCTTGAAAACAATGGGGTATTTATAGGAAAATCAATGGCCAAGATCTAGGCAAGTGTGTGGTGAGGATGGGGTACATGTGTGTGGGTAGTTGGCCAACCATTTGTCCACCATAACAATGGGACAAGTGGCCACCACAAAAATGGGCCACTTGACCACCAAGAAAAACGTCCAACACTCCACAACAATCGGCCCACATGGCCTCAAGGGGGGGTGACATGTGTCGCCCCCTACTCGTCCAAAATATTCTGTCTTCCGAAAAATATCTGTAATGCCAAAAATCCGAAAATAAAGTGGGCCCCACAAAACCGTAAATTTCCTCCCGTGGGCCCCACGTGACCAATTGCGGAAATAAAATTTCATAATTCTTAAATATTCCAAAAAGTCCGAATACCAAATCTGGGAATCCAATTCCCATTAACGAACCTTTTTCCTTCACAAAATCCGGAAACTTTTCCGTCGAAAAATCACATCTTTCTTCCTTTCCAACTTTAATGTCGTATTCTCGTACGTACGTCCTCATATACATACTCTGGAACTACGGGGTGTAACAGGAAACTTAAGGAGTTCTTCAACTTTGAAGTTGGAACTTGAAGAAGGGTTCTTCATAGGCTTCTAAGGAGTGCTTGGAGCGGATTGGAGCATAAGGAAATGAGCTAAGAATTGCTAAGGAGCGACTTTGAATCTTGGAAAGATTAAGGGCTTGTAGAGGTATAATTCTTGTCTTTTTAGTAATTAAGATTACTTATTGTTGTAGTTTTGGATATTAGCAAGCATGAGGTGTTTATTTTATGAAGTTGATAAGTGTTATGGATATTGGAACCCTAACCCGAAAACTAGTATGTTAGCCCTTAAGATTGTAATTCAATTTGGCTACTAGTTTAGTTGTCTCATGTTATATAAAGAGGGAATTATAGTTGTTGAAGTTGTTTATGACTATGTAGCATGTTGGAATAACAACTTATATTGAAATAGAAATTGAAAGAGAAGTAGTGTGTTGTAGCCGAGATTTGCATTGTATTGTGGACTAGTTGGTAGTAATTATGGGGCGGAATTTTACACGTCTTGTAGGACGTGTAATCCCCTTTGTATTTGCTGAATTTATTGAGCCTTAAAAGTGGCGTTTGGTTATTGAATTCGGCCTTGAAAAAGGTGGCAAAGTATGTAGAAACAAAGGAAGTGCTGCCCGATTTTCCGTAGAATTTAGTGACCTTGTACATAGGATATTCTACGAAAAGAGCTAGAGGTTAATAGACATTTTATGACCATTATAGGTTGAAGTTGAAGTACTACGAGTAGCGTATTCTACTTGAAGGGTGGTAAAGGCTAGCAAGGGTATAGTACTTTGGAGCATTTTGCTAATTGTCGATAATCGTCGCGAGGTATGTGAACCTCTTCCTATCTTTTCTAGCATGATTGTTGTGAACTATGTAGTACGGTAGACGTACGTGTGCTAAACGAATTTGGTTGGTTTAAAACATAAAGTGTTATAACGGCTTTATGGGAAGTTTGTTATAACAACTTTATGTAGGTAAAGAAATGGTTTGTGGTTTTTAAAAAGATAAGGGACTTGACTTATAAATGACTTGATGTGAAATATTAAGGACTTGATTTGTGTTAAAAAGTTGTGAAACCGCATTTATGAGAAATGGGTAATTGGGTTTTAAAGGGAATAAGTTATATTGATTTCGGAAATGAGAATAAGTATCGAACAAACCACTGCAGCGTTAATAAAGGAAAATGTATTGACAAATAATTAATTATATTAAAACTAGTAGAAACCTCCATCTGCATAGAAGCTAAGATAAGACAAAATTGTATTACATTTCCTAGATTATGACTGCTTTAATAAGATCATTATAAACAAGTACAAATTTTCTTAAATTCCAAAGTAAGGAACTTGTTTTATAAAAGAGAGAGACTTGAGGAATTGAAGTGTTTTTGGTTTAAAAATAAGGCATGGTTTTGTCTTAAATTGGTTTAAAACATAAAGTGTTATAATAGCTTTATGGGAAGTTAGTTATAACGACTTTATGAAAACAAAAGAATGGTTTTATTATTTGGATTTAAAAGGGTAACTTGGCTTTAAAAGGAGAAGTGATTTGGTTTAAAAAGAAGGCATAGTATTGTCTTAGTTTATTTAAAAGAGGGTATGGAAATTGTTTTTTGTTTACTTAAAACAATAGTTACTCTATTTTGGATACTACGAGTGTTAGTATCAGGTGACGTTTGGGGAAAGAAATGGGTCTTTTTAAAAAGAATTAAAGTATGTAGTACTGGGGTTAAAACCCGACTTTGACATAAAATGAAAGTACTTGAGTTGTGTGTAACTTTCCTATGTTTGTGTGTGATAGCCTTGTTGTGCGAGTGTTGTATCTTTATGTTACCGCATCTCTCACGAGGGTCGGTCATGTTGTTCTTGATCATTTTGGACATACCGACACGATGGGCGCCCACGTATGCTTCCACTATGATAGTCCACGGGCATACCGACTCGATGGATGGTCCACGTACGCGCCACGATGAGGTTCGCTTCGCTGATAGTGTTATTCCATGGACTAGCTCTCCGCAGGGTTTTTACCGATTCGGCTTTGGTATCCGGTAGTTGGCTCGACTTGCCCCGATCGTGGCTGATTCGGCCAGTATCCGTAGTTAGCCTTCAGACTTGCCCCGCTCGGTTTAGTGGCGAAGTCTCGTGATCCGGCTTTGGTATCCGTAGTTGGTTCAGATTGCCCCCATCGACGTGACGCGGCTTTGGTATCCGTAGTTGACCCGACTTGCCCCGGTCGCCGTGGTATAGTTGTATAGCATTGTTAGTACGGCTTTGGTATATGGTAGTTGGCTTTCGTACTTGCCGGTCAGTTGATGATGCGGCTTAGGTATCTGATAGTTAGCCGTGACTTGCCAGACGGTTTTACGACAGTGGGACCTGGTGTTCTTGTGTACTCCTTGGTGTTGTTATATCATAGACTGCCTGCCGGCAGTGAGGAAGGAATTCCACGGGCATGATTGATGTGGTGGGCGTGAGACCCATTGTTATATTTTGAGTGGTGACTTTAAGGGCGTGAGTCCCTGACTCGACATGGCTACTTATATGTTGTGTACTGTAGTTTGGTTATCATACATGTCTCCTGCTTTATATAGACTATTATGATTTCATTTACGATTTTCGCCACATACTTGATACCGCCAGATCGACTTCGTGGCCGTTACGCCGCAGTAGAGGTACACTGATTGTTGATCCTCGCCATGGATCACGTCAGTTGGGAAGCTCCGTTTCTCCGGAGGCTTATCTTTTGGTATGATTCCCTGAGATTGTAGGTTCTTGTACATTCAGGGATATGGCGGGGCCCTGTCCCGTCATAGTTGTTATAAAATTCGTAGAGGTCCAGAGTATCGCTGGGCGTGTTTTGAAAAAGGATGAATCGCTCGTGTTTAATTATTTATTTATACAGAAAGGTAACTGTTTGGTTAGCCTGTTTTATTATTATCTTGTTTCATGATTAAGTTTTTTATTTCCGCTGATTTTCTCTGATGTTGTATCACTAGGGTGCCCGGGGTAAGGCACCAGTCGCGGGCCCGAGGTCGGGTCGTGACATTAACCGCATAATTCGCCTATTCTGTTGATTGGCATTCAACTCCCTGTGAACCTTCTTCCTTGTTTCCCTTTCCATTTCGCTCATTCTTTCCCCTACTACTATTACCTGAAATAGAAATTTGATCCAGGAACCTTCTGTAACATCTCCTCTTAGCATCTTTGCCCCTCTGAATGAGGATCGAAATTTTTCCGGGACAGAGTTGAATATTATCTGTAATATGACTCCAATCGGAAAGTTGAAGAAGGTTGGGTCGTAAGAACGCCTCTTCTGTCTACTCCTAAACAAATACGCACAAAGTACGATTGTGTCGCACATATACTCGTTAAAATCATCTCCCGAGTTCATCTTACGACGCATGAATTCCTTCTGAGCTTGCATTTCCTTTGCCTGTTCCTCGAGTACTTCCCTCTTTGTTGGAACTCGTCTTATAATCACCATCAACACAACAATTATTGGTCAGTATAACGTTGTACAAATCTGTTCCTAACCCGCGTGAAAGATGTAGTACAAGAATCAAGTCTTGAAAAAGACTCAAGATAGGCACGAGAGGAGTATGAAAGAAGGGAAACTTTAGGATGTTATTCCGTTCACTTATTACTAGGGTGGCGCGCACACCGTCGCAATAAGTAACCGTTCAAACACCCAACTCGAAGAAACTTCCTAGAATCTCCTAACCTGGTTTAGCTTTGATACCAACTTGTCACGCCCCGACTTTTCCTAAGCCTTTACTTAGGGCGTGATGACACTTGGGCAATTATTTCCCACCAGGAGCACCATTTAATTCTCTTTATTTAGAAATTTAAACTTATATTCAAATACGGAGCTATTAATAAAAATAACAATAAATAAATCTGTTTATGACTTTATTGAAAACATAACGCGAGCCCATGCTCGTGCAAATATTGTTTCTACATAGACATACTGACAAAGATTATTCTAAGTTGGAAGGGAGACCATTCCACATGGGCATTTCCCGAGACACTGGAACTGACATTCTGGACCTGACGAGTACCAAGCCCGAAGCAATGGACTTGGTATGACAAGAGGCTACGGGACGATCGCTAGCCTTGGCATGGAGTCTTTCCTCTGTCACGTTTTCCTGAAACATGTTAAATAAAAAGTCAGTCCTACCATCTGGGGCTGAGTGAGAACCTTACCCTGCAATTCAAAGCAACACCACAATATTCCAAGTGCAATCACATTATAACGTAATAAGCATATTGCAAAAACATATCAGGTTACAACATTTTTAAATATGCAGCAACTCCTCATAGGAAATTCTCAGTTTAACTAACACTTCATTTTATCATGTATTATACGTTAGGACATTCCCCTACATTTCCATATGTTTGTTACATTTATATATTTGTGAACGCGTATTCACTTTTCATATTTATATATAGGTGATCATGTATTCATTTTTCATATTTGTTGCGGCGTGCAACCCGATCCATTATATTTACGTATTTGTGAACACGTATTCACTTTACGTTTTGTTGCGGCGTGCAACCCGATGCATTATGTTTACGTATTTGTGAACGCGTATTCACTTTACGTTTTGTTGCGGCGTGCAACCCGATCCATTATATTTACGTATTTGTGAACACGTATTCACTTTACGTTTTGTTGCGGCGTGCAACCCGATCCCTTATGTTTATATTTATATATTTATGTGAACACGTATTCACTTTTCATATTTTTCAGAAGATCGAATAAATAATATTCTTTTTCCCAACATTCTGTCATTCATACTTGTAACGATTATAATTTTTTAACCATAACTTTAACTAAGGTGTTTCTCAAGCGGAAACTAAGGTAAGACGGGGATATTTCACTGTACCAAATTTCATTTAAAACTACTTTGGGTAACTAACACAAATATACCCTCAAAACAGCCACATGAAATTTGTTTCGGCAGATTTTTTATTAAACAGAACTCAATCTTAGAATAGTCATAACTCCTAATCTGTAAACCCGTTCAAGCCCCATAAAATCTCAAAACGACGAGAACAGAGAGATACACGTCTCCATGTGAACCATCCTTTCATATTCTGTACCATTTGGTACAGTTTTACACTTTTATTCGCTGCCCTTCCTGGATCTCGATAGATCCGAGGCAGAAATTTTAAACAGCGATAACTCACAATCCGTAAGTTGGATAGACCCTCGTAAGGTGTCAAAATGTCCAAAACAGAGAGATATAGAACTTTCATTTAGCACCAATTTTCATATTCCCCACGGATTAGTACAGTTTTACGTTTCAACGTCCTGCCCTTCTGGATTCCAATGAATCCGAGGCAGCAACTTCAAACTACAATAAATCTCAACTCATAAGTCCGTTTTAATAACTTTTTATCTATATCTGTCCGTAACAGAGAGATTTACAACCATGTAAATTTTCATACAATTCTAATAAGTAAAACTTAATAAAAACAGTCTGTAATTATGTCCTTCCGAAATTCGGCCAAATCTAAGGAAGAAACTTTGAACTATGATAACTTTCAAACCGTACGTCCATTTTACCTCATTTTTGGTTCTATATGATAATAATAGAGAGGTGTACCATTCTTCCTAATTTCATCAAATTCTAACAATTATAACTCAGTGAGAACAGTTCGTAAAGTTCATGACGCAACTAGTTGTCTAAACAATCAAAAGTTCAATATTTCTTTTCAATATTCAATTCTTATTCTAACATGTATTGAACTTAAAATAGAGGATGTTACCAAGAATTTCTGAGTGAGAAAACTCACCTTGTATGTGTGAAATGATTGTTATTCGGTTGCTACAAGGGACCCTTGCTCCCTAGTATTTCTTTTATTGTTGTTCTTCTTGATTTCTTGTTTTTTTTTTCCAGAATTTTTCTCTTCTTGTTCACTTGTTTTTTCCTGATTTTCTAACCTTTATGCTATGTACTTTGTTTGTGTGTAAATACAATGTATAAGTAGAAGAGTTTTCTATAACATATGGGAGGTGGAATGAAAGGGGGGGGGGGGGGAGAAGGGAAGGACGTGCTGCATGCATCTTTCACTTCTTCTTCTTTTTTTTCTTTTTTTTTCTTTTGTTTTTTTTTTTGTTTTTTTGTTTTCTTATTTTCATTTTATCTATCTATTTATCCAACTTTAACACTAATTTTATCCCATGCAATTTATTCTTTGTTTTCTTATATATATATATATATATATATTTTTATTAACCCAACCACAACTATATATTATTATTTTTATTTTTTTCCGGATTTTACAGAGGCAGTCAAAATAATATCATCCACATACAACAGAATGTATGCTAGAGAAGTATCAGGATGATAGATGACCATGCCTGCTATGAGATAACCCAATAGTGGACACATAATCTGCAAACCTCTTATACCAATCCCGTGGGGCCTGCATAAACCCAAATAAGGTCTTCTTCAACAAACAGACATGGTGAGGATAATTGGAGTCCTTAAAACCCAAGGGTTGATGCATGTATACTATCTCTATAAGATCACCGTGTAAGAAAGCATTTTTCACATCGAGCTGAAGAATGAGCCATACTTTCGAGAGAGCCGGACTAACCACAGTGTGAATAGTTACCAGTTTGACCACCAGACTAAACGTTTATCCACAATTCATGCCAACCTATTGTGTTTTACCATCTCCTACAAGACGTATCTTATGTCTCTCAAAAGAACCATCATTTTTTTTTATGAGTAAAAATCCACATAGAAAGAATAATATTGACACCAGGCGGACGAGGCACCAACTCTCACGTCTTATTTGCAATAAGAGCATCATATTCATCATCCATGACTATTTTCCAATTTGGGTCATAAAGGGCAGACACATGATTATGTGGTAGGGGTGAATTGTTGACATTAGAATTTAGATTAAAATGTCTTTTAGGTTCAAAAATACCACATTGACTACGAGTAACAGGCCCTTGACTCGAAATAAGAGGGTATGTGTTTTGGGTAGGTGTCGGGTCAGGTAAAACTAGACCAGCAGGTAATGGGTCTGCTGGCCTAGTGGCAGAAGGTTGTGACGGTAAAACTTGGCCAGTAGGCAGTGGGCCTGCTGGCCGAAATAGTGGACTCATATGGACTACATTTAGGCTAGCATGCAGTGAGCATGCTGCCCGAGAAATAGAGATTGGATCGGTAATATTTGGGCCAGCATGCAGTGGGCCTGCTAGCTGATTTTGGTCACGGGACAGCTCAGATTGTGGATAATATATGGTGAGAGTTCATCATCCAAAAAATTATACGAACTAGACACGAAATCATACAATTTAGCAAACAGAAATTGGGTTTTATAAAAATGACATGGCGACTAATTATGATTTTTTAGCGAATAAATCAAAATATGTGTAACCACGATGATTAGTCAGATAACCCAAAAATACAAAAATGGTAGAACGAGCTTGTAGTTTGTTAATTGTAGTAGACGGAAAAAGTAGATAGCAAAAACACACAAACACCCTAAGATGATAATACGAGGGATCATTATTATAATTTTTTTAGGGGTGATTGATATACTAAACTTTTGCTAGGGAGTATGTTAACGAGGTATGTAGCCATTTGTAACACATGATGTCAAAATGACAGAGGTGATGAAGCATGGGCTAGTAAAGTTCGGACAATATTATTAATGGCTTGAATTTTTCTTTCGGCCTTCCCATTTTGTGAGGACGTATATGGACAAGAAAACCGAAAAGATATGCCATGAGTGTCACAAAATTTCCGAAATGGGCCATTATCATATTCCCTACCATTATCATATTGCATATTTTTAATTTTCCGTTCAAATTGGGTACAGATGAAAGCTCTAAATTTTAATGTGAAAAAAACTTGAGATTTTTTAGACAAAGAAAGTCCAAAAATAATTAGAATAATTATCCAAAAATAAAACATAATAAATATGTCCCAAACAACTCAAAATTGGAGATGTCCATAAATCACTATGAATAATGTCAAAAGGCATCGACGTACTAGAAGAAGAGGCTAAAAACGGTAATCTAACATATTTCCCTAGAGGACAAGAAGGGCAAATATGAGTATTACGCATACTCTTACAATCAATAAAATTATTATTTTTAAGAGAAGAAATATAGACGGCTCTGAATGACCCAAACATGCATGCCACAAAGAAGGAGTACGAGCAGCAAATGCAGAAGGTGTGGCTTGATTTGTGGAAATGGTGGTGGTGGTGATTGGATAAAGCTCACCCCGACTATTACACCTCATTAGAGGTATCCCCGTCGTTAAATTCTTCACAGAAAAACCAAAAGGGTCAAAGTTAACAAAAATCTAATTATCAGTTGTGAATTTTCAGATATACACCAAATTTTTAATTAAGTGGGGGGCATGAAGGACATTTTTTAGGACTAGAGGTGGATGAGGGGAGGGGGGACAAATTTGTGTGACCATAACCACGAATTGGAATTGAATCGCCATCACCAATAATTATGCCACGATTATTTCTTAAATTAAAATAAGACGAGATATTACCTTCGGCGGACGTCATATGAGAAATGACTTAGGTGTCCATATACCAATTTGCATCTGGGGAATTTAATCCAAGTATATGCATCGCATCCTCAATATACATAGGTGTCAGACTGGAAACTAGGTCCGCAGTGAATACGGCCGAGGTCGAGGCTAAACAGCCAACTCGTTGCAGGCCCACCGATCGCTTGGCCGGTATCGAAATTGGGCCTCTGGATGGCCTAATTCGCTGGAACACCTGGATAACTAGGAAATGCCATGTTGTCCACTGGACACTAGCCCAGCAGCCCCACGACTATTATACAGTGGCCCAAGGTTGCAACCAGTGGTGTTGCATCCCAGCTGGCCCACTGTCGCCACGTCCATCACTGTCGCCACTTCTCTGAATACCGCCACTGTCGCGACCAACGCCGCGATTCTTGCCACAATTTTTCCGCTTTTGACCCTTTTTTGCTACCACTATTGGTATATTTTGGCTATAATTGTCCGAGAATGAGTGAGGGTCATCGGACGTAGCCATCATCATGACAGAATTAGCTTCGGTAGCCGCCTTTTAGCTAAGCCGGTATTTTCTAATATGAGCATGGAACGTGCCTAGTAGAACTGTGGAAGAATATTACTTTGACGAAGAAGCGTCTCAACACCATTTTAAGCCTCAGATAGGCGTGCAACCATCTGAAGAACGAGATAATCATTAATGACGGGCGCACCAACGTTCTTGATTTGATCTGCCAATTCCTTCAGCCTTTTACAATAGGATGAGACATTCAGAAAATCCCCTATATTGACATGGGAAAATTCCTGCTCAAGAGTGATCGCACGAGAATTTTTGTTATCCTGGAATATATCATGCACCCGATTCCAAGTTTCCATTGTTGTGGCGTCGGGTTCAATAATCGTCTGCAACAGGTTCGTAGAAATAGTGGAATAAATCCACTGGAGCACCGTAGCATCAAGAGTCGTCTATAACATAGGGTCATCATCGACGGTATGAACCTTCTCCTTGCCTGCTTCTGTGGGGATGATGTGATGAAGGACTTGATGCGAGCGTATGTGAACTTTAAATAATTCAGCCCACGTCACGTATTGGATGTTTTCCATCTCAAGAACGATATGTAATTTTTTTTTTATGTTGGACACAGTAAGGGCAGGATGAAACGTGTTCTTTGAGGTAGACATTATGAAATAACAAGAGGAGAATGAGGGATTGGAAGAAAAATTTAGGAGGAAATAAAAAACTTTGGCCGACGGCCTGACGGTTGCCGAGAATGAAGAGGGCAGTGGAAGATTTTGGGAGAATGTATTTTTGCCCTAGACTTCTGATACCATGAAAGAAATAATCCCTTGATTATTTTCATTAATGAAGAAGTCTATATATACAATATACAATCTCTAAATATGAAAAATCATATTCCTACTATAATACTAATATCATAATTACTCTTGTACAAGACTTCTACAAAATATGGTAAGTAACCTAAATATACACAAATATACACACATGGTTTCTATCGGATACTACTACATCTATTAGTCTCGAAGGATACACGAGAAGACGCACTACAACTACTAACCTTCTACTCTAATCTACGACCTCCGCAACTTTTTATCTAAGGTCATGTCCTCGATAAGCTGCAACTGCACCATGTTCTGTCTAATCAATTCTCCTCAATACTTTTCCGGCATATCTCTACCTCTCCTGAAACCATCTAAAGTCAACCTCTCATACCTCTGCATTGGGCCTCCGTACCTCTCATTTGTACATGCCCAAATCATCTCAATCTAGCTTTCTGTATCTTTTTCTCCATCGAGACCACTCTCACCTTGTCCTAAATAACTTCATTTCTAATCCTATCCTTCCTAGTATTCCCACAGATTTGTGTTACACCCTGTTGTTCCAGGGTATGTATGTGAGGACGTACGTATGAGAATACGACATTACGATTGGAAAGGAATAAAGATTTGATTTTCCGACGGAAAATTTTCCGGTTTTTGTGAAGGAAAGGTTCGTTAATGGGAATTGGATTCCAAGATTTGGTATTCGAACTTCTGGGAATATAATAGAATTATGGAATTTTATTTCCGGATTTGGTCACGTGGGGCCCACGGGGAAAATTTACGATTTTGTGGGGCCCACTTTGTTTTCGAGATTTTGGATATTATGGATATTTTCGGAAGATGAAATATTTTGGACGAATAGGAGGGCGACACGTGTCACCCTCTTAGGTGGCATTGTGGCCGATTTATGTTGCCAAGTGGCCTTGGCCGAAATGGCCCAACAAGTGGCAAGCCACTTGTCTCCATCTTTGTGTAGGCATGTGGAGGGTGGGACCCACACACACTTGTCCCCAAATCTCACCACACACTTGCTCTCATCCTAGCCATTGAATGGCCTATAAATACCCCCTTAAGTTGCAAGACTTCTTCATCACTCACTTAGAGATTCCAAGTCACAAAATACTCCATCCCTTTTGTAGTGCTTTCGGCCACCCCCCCCCCCCCCCCCCGACCTTGTGTAGAAAAATACTTCAATTGTTGTTGTATAATCCAAATACCTTAGCCTTGTGTCCCTAGTAGTATTCTAAAGAAATCTCAACACTAAGAGCCCGGAAATACTACTTTATTCCTTTAGTCGCAAAATGAAACCCTAGGAAAATCTTCATAGTTTGGATGAAGTGTTAAGAGAAGTTGTTTAGAAACTTCTAAGGGTTGCTTGGAGCGGATTGGAGCGTAAGGAATAGGAGCTAAACGTTGCTCAGGATCGACTTATAAATCTTGGATAATTTTGGGCTTATCGAGGTAATGATCTATGTCCTTCTATTGTAATTGGAGATTACATATTGTAGTAGTTTATAATTGAGTATATGATATGTGGAAGGAAAATTGAAAAGATATAGACTGTTGGTATATTGTGGGGCAGAATTGTACACGTCCGGGTAGGCGTGTAATCCCCTTGGAGTTGTTGGCTTGGTAGCGGGCCTTGATATATGAGGGTATTTATGTGATTGCAGGGGGGAGGTGCTGACCAATTTTCCGTAGAATTAGGAACTGTATACTTAGAATATTCTACGAAGAAGTCTAGAAGTTGATAGATGTATTGTGATTGTTATAGGTGGATATTCTACGCGCGGCATACTCGACTTGGCTTGTGGATTAAGCCGAAGAGGTATGTGATTCTTCCTATTCTCTTGAGCATGATATTTGTGAAATATATATAGTGCGGTAGACGCACGTGTGTTAAAGGAGTTTGATTTTCCTTTTTGTGTCCTTGACTTGATTCTAAAGTTAAGTGACTTGTTATGAAATGTTAAGGACTTGAATTATGTTAAAAAGTTGTGAAACCTCATTCGTGAGTAATGGGTGCTTAGTCTTTTAAAGAATAAAGTTATCTTGATTTCGGAAATGAGAGTAGTTGTCCTTGGTTGGTTTAAAACATAAAGTGTTATAATAGCTTTATGGGAAGTTAGTTATAACGACTTTATGAAAACGAAAGAATGGTTTTATTATTGGATTTAAAATAATAACTTGACATTTTAAAAGTTAGGAGGTTGGTTTCCTTAAAAGATATGAGATTTTATTTAAAGATTATGAGACTAAATTTTGAAAGTTAAGAGGCTTGATCTTGAAAGATAAAGAGACTTGACTTATAAACAACTTGATTTTGGAAAAGGAGAAGTAACGGGATTTAAAGGTATAGGTTACTTGTTTTGAAAAGAGTGAGTTACTTGGGTTTTTAAAAAGTATACTTGACGTTGTTTTAAAAAGTGTAAGCCACTTGGTTTAAAAAGTATATTGCTACTTGACTTTAAAAAGGAGAAGTGTCTTTGTTTAAAAAGAAGACATGGTATTGTCTTGATTTGGATTTAAAGGAAGGCATGATATTGTCTTGTTTTGGTTTAAAAAGAAGGCATGATATTATCTTGTTTTGGTTTAAAAAGAAGGCATGATATTGTTTTGATTTACTTGAAATGATAGTTACTCTCTGATTGATACTACAGGTATTAGTATCGCGTGATTTTGTACTTAAAAATGGTTCTTTTTTAGAGAGTTGAAGTATGTATTACTTTGGGGTTAAAACCCGGATTTTTGGCATAAAATGAGAGTCTAAGAGTATGTTAAACTTGCCTATGCTAGTTGTGATAGCTTTTGTTGTGCAAGTGTTTTACTTCTATGTTACCGTGTCTCTCGATGGAGGGCCGGTTATTACGGTTGTTTTATGGCACAGGTGGGACCTGGTGTTCATGTGTACTTTTTGGTGTTATATCATATCATAGACTGCCTACAGTGAGGAAGGAGTTCCACGGGCATGATGATTTTGAGGGCGTGAGTCCCTGACTTGACATATTCGCTTATATATGAATTGTATGATACTACGCGTTAGTATCTTGAGACTTGTTGTGTTAAGGGGTTTTCTTGTTGTGCTTATGTTGTTTACGATAAGCGGTTGTCTTGGTATTATATCAACACCCACGACTTGATACACGTGTCGCGGGTTAGCTACCTCCGTCGAGAATACCTCATGCGGGTCCACGTGACCTATGCGGGCTCTGATGATCCGAGAATCACTCGGGTGTGTTCTGGCCGTCACGAGAATACCTCATGCGATCCAGTGGCCACGCGGACTACGGTAGTCGAGAAATGCGCGGATTAGCTACCCCGTCACGAGGAGTACCTCATGCGGGCCCAGGTGGCCTATGCGGACTACGGGAGTCCAGGATTAGGCTCGCACAATGATACTATAGGTGAATGGCCCTGCGTCGATCATTAGCAGCCTAGAAAAAGACGGTTCGTTACACTATTTGCTCTTGTTTATCTTTGTGGCACTATGTGCGGTTAATTGGTGTTTCATATATATCTGTGGATTTGGTTTGGAAATGTTATGATTTCATTACAGTACTTTCAGTTTCACATACTAGGTACTGTTATCGACCTCCTTCCGAAGTGCGTTCATGGCGCAGGTAGAGGTACATCGGTTGTTGATCCTCGCTCTTAGGATCACAGTTCTGCGTTTTGGGAAGCTCCGTTTCTCCGGAGGCTTATCTTTTGGTATGGCTCCCTGTCATTGTAGGTACTTGTACATTCAGGGGTATGGCGGGGCCCTGTCCCGTCATAGTTATTATAAAAACTCTTAGAGGTCTGTAGTACTGTTGTGGACAGGGTTTGTAAAGGATGTAACTGTTCGGTTATATATATATATACAGAAAGGTGACCATTTTGGTTGACCTGTTTCTTATTTCATATTGTTTCATGTCTATATGTTTTATTTCCGCTGATTTTTCTCTGATGTTTTATCACTAGGGTGCCCGGGGTAAGGCACCAGTCGCGGGCCCGAGGTCGGGTCGTGACAATTTGTCACAACATCTTCATTACAGTAACCTTCATCTTCTGGATGTGAGATTTCTTGACCGGTCAATACTCCGCCTCATACAACATAGTAGGTCTAACTACCACTCAATAGAACTTGTCTTTAAATTTTTGTGGTACCGTCTTGTCACACAGAACTCCAGAGGCGAGCCTCCATTTCATCCACTCTGCTCCAATACGATTTACGACATCATCATCAATATCCTTATTTCCTTGGATAATGGAACCAAAATACTTAAAATTTCCTCGGTTTAAAATGGCCTGCCCGTCAAGATTCACGTCTATGCCCTCCTCATGCGCTACGTCACTGAACTTGCACTCTAAGTATTCTATCTTAGTCCTGCTCAATTTGAACCCTTTGGACTCTAGAGTCCAAACCTCCAGCTTAGCATTAACTCTGTCGCGGGTCTCTTTAATCAATACTATGTCATCCGCAAATAGCATACACCATGGCACATCTACCTGAATTTTCCGCGTCAGTTCATTCATCACCAAAACAAATAAAAATGGGCTAAGAGTTGATCTTTGATGCAACTCCATCACAACTGGAAAAGGCTCTAAATCTCCTCCCATTGTCCTTACCCGGGTCTTGGCACCATCATACATGTCCTTGATCGCCCTAGTATACGCCATCAGTACACCTTTAGCCTCTGAGCATCTCCATAGCACCTCCCTTGGAACTTTGTCATATGTCTTCTCTATATCGATGAACACCATGTGAATGTCCTTTTTCCGCTCCCTGTACTGCTCCACCAACCTCTTAACAAGATGAATGACTTCTATAGTTGAGCGTCCCGACATGAATCCGAACTGGTTCTCAGAAATAGACACGCTCTTACTTATCCGCAACTCCATCACCCTCTCCCGGACTTTCATTGTGTCTTAGCATCTAATCACACAAAATGAAAATGAAAATGAAAAAAGAAACGAACAATAGTCTCTCTACTTTAGAGAGAAATAATAAATCCATTTCTTTCAAGCTACTACAATACTCTGCATTCTTTTTATGTACTGCATGGAACAACCACAAGGAGAGAGATCAATTAAAATGCCTAATTCCTGTAACATTAGGATAGCATCAGAAGCGAAAATACTTATCTACTTCATTTGTGTTTATATTAAATTAATTTATTTATTATTAAATTAAAGGTTGAAAATCTGTTACAGAATAAGCTCAAGAAAATGTACCTTTCTCTCTCTCTTGAATGATCAAGTTCAAAGAATTAGTACCTCAGAGCTTAGTCCAGTGACTGATGTAGCATTACAGGTCGGGTACAATTGAACTCATAACTTTCAACGCAAAGTATAAATATATATAAAGAAATTTATTAAAATTACTATAAATAGTAGACATGAACGCATAGCTTTTAAAATATAATGAATTCAACGCTAAAAATATTAAAAAGTTGATTAAATCCATAAAATTTAAATCATGAATTCACCTCTGTCTTAGACTCGGGAGATCCTTTGGGTTTTTCTAAAAACACAAGGTCGTGAGAAAAACTTGGACAATCTTTTCTTCTCTGATTAAACATATTTCTGAATTGACAAATCCAAAACATTAGAGAATCTTTCCTTTTTTCCATTTTAACATGTTTAACTTTTGCATCGAATTGTTCGATAAAATAAATACATGATGTCCCATTACCTTTTTCATTATACTTTCTCTTTTTCCAGCTTCACATACAAGAGTCACCCTCTGAAGAGCCTGAAAGACTTGATAATAACTGCATAAACAGTGTTCCTAAATAGAATAAAGTGACAGTTAAAAGGACAGGTATAAGTATTTTTCACTTGATAAAGATGTCCCATGAAAGTAGGAATCGTTCTCACCTATTACGTTGAATCCACGCAAATTATGCGCTGATAAGCACGTTTCACTCTCAAAGTTTATTTATTATAATAATAAAAGTAAGAGATATCTTTTTACCTGTACCCTTTCAATTTAATTAATTACTCCCTCTATTGACACCGTTGAAATTTCGAGAGTTAATCAAGTTTTTTTTAGTCAAAAATTTTATATGTATTTTAAATATCTTAAGCTGTTAATTATTGTGACTTATAATACTTTTTTATGTAGTTTTCAAATGCATATTTATTTCAAAAAACTTAAGTTTATGTCTGAATTTACGATCAAAGTTTAAAATTTTGAATCTCAAAATTTCAACTATGCCACATAAATTATGACATATAAGAGTATATGATACCGTTTAACGTCACACATTATTTTAAAACTCTTGATGCTTATAATCTAAAAGTTTTACACTTTTTTGTACATAGATAATCTTATTAACGATAAAATTTAAAACTATATTATATTTATATGAGATAGTGTTTTTTCTAACTCTCTCAAAATAGAATTTATTTCAAGCCAAAATGTAACATTCCTTTTTAGAGTTGCTAAAAAGTAAAATGTGCACAAAAATTGGTAGTATAATTTAAGGAGTTGTATTTTTAATTTTATGATTTCAATTGTGACACATTACCTAACACTTTGTTTTATGTAACTGATTATAATTGGATGTAAGAAGTGTAAAGTGTAAACGCACGCCCCTGTCCTCAATTATATATTTGTAGTTTTGTACTACTGACTGCCATTTTTTACTAAAACCCCGTGGGGTCCCTAATATATATGCATAAAACTTTATTTTTACTTATTTATTAAAAGATCTATTCACAGAAACTTTTTTATTAGGCAATTTTCTACATGTGGATATGATGATATAATTTAAAAGTGCTTAGGTAGTTAACAACAAATACAACATTTAGGCGATTAAGATATGTTAACAATACTTGTCTCACATCGAACAAGTCTTCCTTTTGATTTGTTATTTCCCCTTATATAAAGGGATGTTGCTTTTCTTTTACTTATCAATTCACTATCAATAATAGTCTTATTCTCTTTTCTTTACTCTTGTTATTGTCTTACAAGAATTCATAAATAATATGAATTCTAACATGATATCAAAAGCGCAAGTTAATATTTTTAGCTCGATCGCGGATTCAACTTCGCGGTGAGTTAATTGGGGGTTTGGATGCAGCACGCCCCTGGTATCAGTTAATTTTTTTTCTCTCTTGGCTTGTTTTGGAAGCTCGTGCTCGTTTTGGCTTGTTTTGGCGGCTCGTGCTCATTCTGATCTGGGTTTCGTCTTCTTCGCTTCCGCATCTGATTGGTGAGATATGCCCCTTATTATTTTGTTGCTTGTTATTTGGGATTGATGTTTGTTTTGGGATTGTTGCTTGTCATTTCCATCACGAAGTAAGTAGGTTCTGTCTAAGGAGGTTGGTATTTAAGTGGTCCAGTTGTGACCCTCCAATCTTTCCCGGAAATCTTCTTACAGAGGTCGGATTTGGGATTTTTTTGTTTTAAATTCATAATGGTTGGAGGTGGTGATTCTTTGCAATCTATTGGTGTTCGGTTAAATGGAAAAAAATTATTCCTATTGGAGCTATGTCATGGTAAATTTTTTGAAGGGGAAGGGGTTTTGGGATTATATGTCTGGAAAAGCCAAATGTCCTAAAGTTGGAGATGAAAAATTTGATGAAGTATTTAAGACTTGGGAGACCAATAATTTAAAGATTATTAGTTGGATTAATAACTCCGTTGAACAAAAAATTGGTGTTCAATTGGCTAAATTCAAAACAGCTAAAGAGATTTGGGACTATTTGTCAAGAATGTTTGTGCAGAATAATTTTGTTGTTAAATATCAGTTAACATCTGAAATTCGTGCACTAGTACAAAATGATTTGGGCATTCAAGATTATTTCTGTGCAATGACCACTTTGTGGGATCAGTTAGCTATGACGGAATCTACTGAATTGCAAGCATGCGATGCTTATATTAAATGTAGAGATGAAGACCGTCTTGTTCAACTATTGATGGGTCTTCGGTCAGAATTTGAGAATTGTCGTTCAGGCTTGTTGCACCGCAAACCCTTACCATCTGTTGAAGATGTGGTAAATGAACTTATGGCTGAAGAAACATGTTTGAAGACTCTAAAATGGGTACATAAGGCTTCTACTTCCGTATTGACAACTCCTTCATCTGCACCGGTCCTTGTAGCCCCTACACACCTGAATAGAACATCTGTCATGGGTAATTGTAATTATTGCAAGAACCAGGACACTGGAAGAATCAATGTCCTGAGCTGCGAAAGACGTTAGGTTCTAAACTTTTATATTCGGGACAAGGACAGAAGCCTTCTCAACAGAAGCCATATTCTGGGGGTCAATTCCAGAACCTGTATGGCTGTATCCACCGATTCAGGCTGCCTTTGTGCCATCTCTTGATCACCCAGCTTCAGGATTCTCTATGAGACATAGTACTGATTCTGTAGCTGACCAATTTCAGCAGTTTCTCGCCTTCCAACAGTTTCAAAAGAATTCTCAGTCTTATGCTCTTTCTACTCCTTCCGCCTCATCACTATCTATTGGTTCAGGTATCACTTCGTCTTCTTGGATCTTAGACTCTGGAGCTGGAAATCATATGTCTCCTGATTCTTCTGTCTTTGTATCTATGTCTTCTGACCCCCCTTCCACTTCTGTTGTGACTGCTGATGGCACACCTATGCCATTGACAGGCATTGACACCATTCATACATCTACTATATCATTACCTGATGTTTATTGCATTCCAAAATTACATATGAATCTTGCTTTTGCTGGTCAAATATGTGACTCTGGATGCTTTATTGGACTTTTACCTAATTCTTGTTATGTGCATGATCTAAAATCCAAGAGAGTGATTGGGACCGGGCGTAGAAAGGGGAGAGGTCTCTATATTTTGGATGAGCTGCATCTTCCTACTCATGCAGCAGTTATGCCTGTTAATTTATCTTCTTTTCATTTAACATCTTCCTCTTCAAAATTTTATTTGTGGCACTCTATACTTGGTCATGTATCAAGCTCTCGTCTGCGTTTTATGTGTAGTACTGGTGTTCTTGGTGATTTACAATCCAATGATATTTCTGACTGTAGTGGATGTAAACTTGGAAAATTTTCTGCTTTGCCTTTTAATCTTAGTACTTCTACTTCTTCTGCATCATTTGATCTAGTTCATTCAGATGTTTGGGGGCCAACACCTATCCCTACTAAGGGAGGCTCCAGATATTATGTTTCATTTATTGATGATTATACTCGTTATTGTTGGGTTTATTTGTTGAAAAAACGTTCTGATTTTGTTCATACTTATGTTGAGTTTCAAACCTATGTGAAAACTCAACATTCTGTCATTATTAAATATTTTCGGACTGATTTAGGAGGTGAATACACTAGTGGGGATCTTTCTGGTATTTTCAAAGCTGATGGTACAATACATCGATCTTAGCATCTTGATACACCACAACAAAATGGGGTAGCCGAGAGAAAACATAGATATATTGTTGAGACCGCTAGATCTATGCCTTTGTCCGCTAGAGTACCAAGTGAATTTTGGGGAGAAGTTGTCCTTACATTTGTTTATCTTATTAATAGGATCCCTACCTCTCATAATTCTGGAATTTCTCCGTATGCTAGACTATTTGGTCATACCCCACTATATTCCCATTTGAAAGTTTTTGGTTCTACATATTTTGTTCTACGTCCACATGCAGAGCGTACTAAGTTATCTTCTCGTGCCGCCATATGCATTTTTCTTGGATATGGAGTTGGGCAAAAAGGTTATCGTTGTCATGATCCAGTCTCTGGAAAAATTATATGTGTCTCGTAATGTTTCCTTTATTGAGCATGTTCCTTTCTTTTCCATCCCACCTACCTCACATGACATGACAAAATCTGACATTATTGATATTGATCCATTTGATGTTGATTGTCCATTTGATTCTACATCTATATCATCTGTTCCTTCTCAGTCTTCTAGCAGGTCTCGTGACATTGATACTCACCCCCCTTCTACGCATATTTCAGTACCTCTTGTGGTTGCAGATCCAAATTCACCTCGTTATCCTAAATGCACTTTACGATCTACTCAGGTATCCAATTTTGATTATTCTTGCTATGCTTCATCATTCGCTTCCTTTCTAGTTTCTATTAATTCTCTCTGTGAGCCTACCTCCTACTCTGAGGCAGCTCATGATCCTCTTTGGCAAGAGGCTATGAATGAGGAACTGGCTGCTTTGAACAAAATTGATACTTGAAATTTGATTTCTCTACCGACTGGTAAGAAAACTACTGGTTCTTGATGGGTGTACAAGATTAAGACCAAGTTGGATGATTCTATTGAGCGATATAAAGCTCGTTTGGTTGCAAAGGGTTTTGCTTAAGAATATGGTATAGATTATGAAGAGACTTTTGCACCTGTTGCAAAGATGACATTTGTTCGGGTTCTTATTGCAGTAGCCTCTGTTCGTTATTGGCATATTTCACAAATAGATGTTAAAAATGTCTTTTTGAATGGGGATCTTCAAGAAAAAATCTACATGGTCCCTCCACCTGGTGTTTCACATAGTCCAAGACATGTGATTAGGCTTAAGAAAGCTTTGTATGGTCTCAAACAAGCTCCAAGAGCTTGATTCGACAAGTTCTCCACTGTAGTATCATCTCTTGGGTTTATTTGCAGCTTTCATGATTCAGCGTTATTTGGTAAGTCATCCCCTGCCGGTTGTATTTTGCTTTTGTTGTACGTTGATGACATGATCATTACAGGTGACGATATTGATGGTATTGCAAACCTAAAATCTACTTTGTCTCGCCGCTTTGAGATGAAAGATTTAGGTCATCTACGTTACTTTTTAGGCATTGAGGTATCTTATTCTGAGAAGGGATATCTTTTTTCTCAGTCTAAGTACACTGCAGATATTCTTGAATGGGCCCGCCTCACAGATACTCGTATAGTTGACTCTCCTCTTGAGGTTAATGCTCGATATACACCTACTGACGGGGATCCTCTTCCTGATACTACTTTATATCGTTCAGTTGTAGGAGTCCGTGTACCTCGCATTACTCTTGGATATTACATATGTTGTTCACATTGTCGATCGATTCGTTTGCTCCCTACGCATCATCATTGGTGCGATTATGTGTATTCTTCGTTATCTTCGAGGAACGATTTATCAGAGTCTCTTGTTTCCATCGACCTCATCCTTAGAGCTTCGTGCAGTTTCTGATGCAGATTGAGCTAGTAACCCGACTGATCGGAAATCCACTACTGGTTATTGTGTATTCTTAGGAGATTCACTCATTTCATGGAAAGTAAGAAACAAAATGTTGTTTCTCGCTCTTCAACTGAGGCAGAGTATCGTGTTATGGCTTCTACTGCGTGTGAGATTGTATGGTTACGTTGGTTATTGGCTGATATGGGTGTCTCTATTTCTTTACCGACACTGATGTACTGCGATAATAAGAGTTCTATTCAGATTGCACACAACACAGTCTTTCATGAATGTACCAAGCATATTGAGATTGATTGTCATATTATTCGATATCATCTTCAACAAGGCACTCTATCCTTGCCATTTGTCTCATCTTCGATGCAACTTGTAGATTTCTTTACAAAGGCACATACCTTACAGCGTCACCGGTTCTTTCTTGGCGAACTCTCGATGTTTCTCTCTACACCATAGCGAGCTTGAGAGGGGATGTTAACAATACTTGTCCCACATCGGACAAGCCTTCCTTTTGGTTTGTTATTTCCCCTTATATAAAGGGATGTAGTTGCTTTTCTTTTACTTACAAATTCACTATCAATAATAGTCTTATTCTCTTTTCTTTACTTTTGTTATTGCCTTACAAGAATTCATAAATAATATGAATTCTAACAAGATATACTAGTGCTTCATCGCAGTGGACCAATCGCGATGACTGTCTTAAAGTACAATTTTCATCTAACACGGATAGAAACTTGTGCAGACGATTTAGATATGTGGCGAGCTATTGTAAGTGATAAAATAGTTTTATTGCCACGATCCACTAAGATTCATTTCTTTATCGCTCTGATTCATCAAAAAAACAAAAAAAAAAGATATATAGTGGTGAGGGGAAGTAATGAAAAAATAAATATTCGCATTTTTTCCCTTATTGGTGTTAGTTGAAGACTTGAAGTATGACCTATTGCTAAAAGAAAGAGGCACCTGGACTTAAATGTACAGGCAAATTTTTTTCTTCCACCAGCAAAGTTAAATTAGATTATTGCCATAATTTCTAGAACTAATTGTTCTTGTTCTTTTTATGATTTCAATAATAAAGCAAATGGCTGTCATTTTCTTAATTTCTATAGCCCATACCCTCTACTCGCTAGGCTGAAAGCCTCAAATCAATTAATGTACCAAAGTCATTCCAATACATAACCAACTAATACTTTTAAAATATTTTTCTTTAAAAATATAGGAGAAAAATCATGTGCTAATGGGCCCTTAAATTTAAAGTCCTTGGGTTGAAAATGCATTTGAAATTCGACTTTTTTGGAAAATCGTCAAAGAACGACATGTTTTACCCCTTCCAATTCATATATTTTTTAAAAATAAAAATTCAATATTTGAAACCCACAAATTCAATTAAATTAAGTACGCTTCATTTAATATTACCAGACACCACATAGTGAGATTTTACTGGATATGTGGTACGACTCATGAAACATTAGTTCAAGCCACTTCAAGCAAAGAGTTTTCTATCAAAAGTTTCTTTAATATTTAAATTCAAAATCTCGGAATCCAGGATAAATAGATGTAATTCATCCGATAATAGTCGGTTATATATATAGTCTCCATCAAAGAAAAAGTAGCAATTGTCGACAAGCATTGACCACAGGGACCACACAGAAGTGGCAAATCAACAGCGACAGATGTAAGTGTCTGGGTAACTAGTCACTCTTCGTCTCTTCGACATTTTTAAGGACAAAAACTTAGTGACCAAAAAGTGCACAATCTTTGGTTAGATCTTTAACATTGTCCCCAACCTTCACAATTGAAAATGTCAGGATATATAAAAAGGATCTTTTTAATCCTTTCATATACCACATTTCAATTATGTAAAATTATTTGATTGATGATCAACAACAGTAACATATTTCGTGTAATTTCACAAATAGAATTTTCAGTGGAGTGTCGGCAGCCTTATTCCTATCATTCATCTAGAGAGCTTGTTTTTCGATAACTTCGGAGAATTTAATTAGAAAAAAAGAAAGAAATTCTTAAAACTAAATAATGGTACACGTGCTAGTGGGGTAAATAAACAGTCGGACCCTCTTAAAAATCAAATTATGCTTCCATGATCCATCTCACGGATAAATCCAAATGCTGCCCACATGGACTCATAATTGTGCATAGAATAATACTATGAAGTTCCCAAAAACATTTGACTGATCGGAGTTTCGCGGTTGTTTCGGCGGTGGAGCTATTAGTTAGTAGTGTTTTACTGGTGGTAGGTTAAAAGCATAGTTTCTTAAAAGTTCAAAATGCCCTTATTAACAATTGACAGTATGTTTAGTTTAATGGCAGCCGTTAGTCATCGGATTAATATAGCACGCAATTGAAAGTAAAAAATGCTTAGTCAGATATCATATAGACTAAAATCGGAATAACGCGATAACTCATGGACTAAAAACATCATTTATTATAAGAAGTAAATCTCTAATACGGAGTATTTGGTTGTTGTGTAAAAAGATCCTCCTCCTACCTTTTTAGATACCAGATTAAAATATGGTGTTAGACTTTGGTGGATTTCGCAATCATAACGTAACGACTTTATAAAATCTAAAGAGTGAAAGATTTATCAAAATATTGTTAGATGTAGCTCTCACATATAAGTTATAACCTCTACTTCTAAATAGGGACCATTAACACCTTCCACCAAAATGAATACTCACTTTTACTTATTACGTTTCGCTTTTTGAGAGCTAAATAGACAAATTTTTAAAACTAAATTGAACTATATTAATTTAATATTTAAAATTAAAATTTAGATATTAAAAAGCTTTAAAAAATGCTATAAATTGCAATTCTTTTCATATTAAATGATGAAAAAAATATTTTAAAATATTTATCAAAATTCGTGTAGTTTGACGCTCGAGAAATGAAATGTAACAAGTAAAAGTGAATTGAGACAGTAAGTAATTAGAGAACAAAATACAATTGGGAAAGTGTTAAAGTTTATGCAGCCATGGAGGCTGTACACAAAGAAGGAAAACAGAGGAGAAATCGCAGAGAAGAAGATAGACGAACGGAAGACGAGAGAGATATTTTTGGGGCTCTAAAGTGAGCTTCTGTAAATTTTCTATTATGAAATATTAGGCTCTTTTACAGATATAAGTCTTGTATTTATACACTTCTAATAAACCGACTTTAACCAACCTTCCAATAATCAACTTTAATAAAATATCTAATCAAAATATCTCTAATAAAAAATATCTAATGAACTCATAACAAACTAACCACTAACGGTGTTGATATATATCACATATATACATTGTATATATATATATATATATATATATATATATATATATATATATATATCAACACTTCTTAAGTAAATCAAAACAACGATTTCAGTCCTAGCTTGGAGACATGAGTTATAGGACCAGCAACAGAAGACTCAATAACAGCATCCACAGCCTCCTGATGTGCATTAAAATTTGCACCAACACCAGCCACACTAATAGCCTGAAGACCAGTAGGACACTGCAGTAGTTGCCTTGACGATGGATCTGGATGTTGCATTAACACCAACACAAATAACAGTAGTTGCATCGACCAAGCACTGGCAGCCTATGGCCAAATTCCTCCTTAAACTTTGACAGCTTTTCACACTGAGCCTTTATGTGGATCAACAAGTAAAGTGGCATCACCAGCAACAACAAATGCTGCTCAACACTAGAAACAACAGCAGTTGTTCCAGCTGCAGCACCCATAGTAGTTTTAACAACAATAGCTCCTGCAGTACCAAATATCAGCAGCAACAACACCTGGTGCTACTAAGGATGCAGTGGTTGCATCAAATACAACAACACCTGCAGTCCCAACAATCCATCCAACTGAACAGAAAATCTCCTGCTCTGTCACCACATCATATAGAAGCTTCATAACAGCTTTCAGTCATTTCTCCATAAATTGCAGACACACAGCTACAACACATATGGACACAAAGTCAATTCCAAACAAGGTGTCTCTGCTGATTCTGCTTTCTCCTCCCTCCAACAGGGAAAAGGGTAGAACTATATCCTAGCAGCATCCTCGACATCAGTAGCTGCCATGATAACATCGAAGATGGCGCTGCATCCATCCGTGTAGCGGTAACATTAATTCCAATGACGTATTACACCTCGTAGTTTTAAGGCGATAATTAAGAACGTAATGAAGGAAGTAAGATTTGAATATGGGATATAAAGTATATTTATGCTAATCCGGGAATTAGTATACAAGGATGTGATTCCAGAATAAATTTGGTTACAACGAGTGTGACAAGGGAAATTTATATTAAATAGTCGTATATTCCCAACGGGATTATGGATTAGTAGCGTATTATAAAAAAAATATGACATCGAGAATACAAGGTCTTATGAAATTTTTGAGATTTAAAAGAAGTGGGGTCTAAGATTAATTAATTGTGGAACTTGTACCCATCAAAAACCGTGTAAGTATGCCAAGGGATTTTCAGTTTTTTGCATCTACCTATACTCCACTCCTTTTCTCCCCTTTAATTCAAAACTCACTCCTCCAACATATCTCATCTTTCTCCCATCTTCTCCACCAGATTTTCCACCATCTCCATAGCAAAAATTGAAGACTTTATTTACTCCTTTCACAAGATAGAGTTCTTCTACAAATTCTAAGCCACGAAAAGCTCACAAAACAGTGAGTCTCGGCCACTGCTGGACCGATTTTTAGCCTCCAAAATTCAAGATTTGAAGATGATTAATTTGGAAGAAAAGCATGTAAGAAAGATGGATTAAACTTATAGAATACATGCATGTCATTTTGAGTTGAAGAAATGGTGAAAAATGGTGAAGAACTTGAGCAGTGAATACCGATTTCTAGGGACTGTTTTGGGCTAAAGATTAAGGTAAGAATTCTTCTTTTTATGGAGCATTTGGAAGATTAAATGATGTTATAGTTAAGAGATAAACTCATGTTAAATAGGAATTTGAAATAATAGATTGCATGTGATTGTTGTTGAAGTTGTTGAGCCGAAAGGAATTGCTATTGTCGAATTGGGGACTGTTTTGTATATCTTGGCTTTGATTGTTGTTGTTCTTATTATTGTCACTAATTGCATGTTGAAATTGAAAAGAAATCTCGATATTTAAGTTGTAATTGGTTATATGAAAGTATTGAAATATGAAATTGGATTTTAGGAATCAAGAGAAGAGTTATAGAATTATGACATGTTGTGGCCGAGAACTTCATGAAATTATTGGACATTGTTGTGATGTATTAGGGGCTGTTTTGTTAAGATTATAATGCTGGAAATTAAGTTATAAACATGTATATATGTTGTGGTAATTACTAATACATGTCTTAAAGGAATTAAAGTGTAGAAAGGTGTTACTTTATATTCTTGTTATTGTTGGTATATAGACAGTTTTAGGGGTTGATTTGATATGGATTAAGAGGATGGATTAACATGAGAAATAAGTGTATAAATTCCTTTGGTTGTTGTAGTTGTTGTCTTCCATGAACGTAAAGAAAATGAATGGATTATGATGGCATATATGGAGTTTTTGGATTGTTTTGATTATACCTTTAAGTTGCATCTTGTTATTGGTATTGTTGGCTTTGTTTGTAAGTTGTGGATGTGCATATAAATAGAGGAAGTGTTGCCCGAATTTTTATAGAAAAAAGAGTCGTCATTCGATATAAAGTATGCTATTAATCATAGAATTGACAGACGTATTACCATTATTATAGGTTGAAGTACTAGACGAGACGTTTTCTAATATTGAGTTATTTAGTTCGACTAAAAGGTATGTGAAACTATCCTTTCTTTCTTTTGGCATGATTTATATAAATGAGTGTACGGCGGACGTACATAATTCTATTGAATCCTAACTCTAAATGATACATGCTATGATAGTGCCTTGATTTTCTAAAAGTAATAGTTATTCTATTTATTCCATTGAGAGTCAAATGATGATTTAATTTGTATAAAGTTACTCATGATACTCTATTCGTGCGGATATGACTATATGATTTCACCGAGTTCCGGGCCGGGTATGTACATATATGATGATTCACACCGAGACCCTCACTAGGGGGTCGGGTACGGTTTGTATATGATTCACACCGAGACCCTCACTAGGGGGCCGGGTATGGTATGTATATGATTCACACCGAAATCCTCACTAGGGGCCGGGTACGGTATATATATGTACATGATTTCATTCACATCGAGACCCTCACTAGGGGGTCGGGTACGGTATATATATGTATATGACTCTTATTTTTATACGGCACAGTTGACTCTCATTTGTATATGACACTGTTGAAATGGTAATTTGATTATTATACTTGTCTCATGTTATCTTTTGACCAGTTGTGATCTTCCTTATAGTACTTCATGTTTTATATACTCAGTACATTATTTCGTACTGACCCCCTTTCCTCGGGGGGCTGCGTTCATGCCCGCAGGTACAGGTACTCAGTTTGGTGATCCTCCGGTCTAGGATTCCTGTTCAGCTGGTTGGAGAGCTCCATTGATTCGGAGCTTAGTCATTTTGGTACAGAATTTTATTTTCGGACTTATGCATATTTAGGGGCACGACAGGGCCCTGTCTCATCATATTTCATTATCGTATTCTTAGAGGTCTGTAGACAGTTGTGGGTGGTAGATGTGTTTTTGTATATGTGTTTGGCCAGCTGTACTGTTGTACTCATTTTGGGATGTTCCCGTATATAGTGGCAGCCTTGTCGGCCTGCCTATTTTGATATGATTTACAGTTTACTACATAATCTTTGGTATCCGTGTAATTATGTGATAGGTGGGTATAAGGGTGCCCAGGTAGGGCACCGGGTCGCGGCCCGTCGGATCGGATCGTGACACAACAGCAAAACCAAACCAGCATATGTACTTGCATCAACTGCAGTAACATCAACCATAATAGCAGCACCAGTCGCAACATCGATAACATCAGGTGTAGTAATAATAATGAAGAACCCATCATTCTCTAGTCTCACTCGGACTAGAGAATCCCTCGATTATCTCTATGCAAAATGACGGCAAGAACCCCTCGTTCTCTAGTCTCATTCGGACTAGAGAATCCCTCGATTCTCATCACGCAAGATATTATAATAAGCTCGGATATGCAGCAGAGTCTCCCTCAATTTCTAGTCCAATTCCGACTAGAAATTCCTCGATTTTCCTATCTTGAGCTACACATATAAAAACAGGCAATCTAACACTTGATCGACCTGTGAATAACTCTTTGAATCGAGCTTCAACTCAATCCATATTGTTTCCGACGAAGTATCCCTCAGTTCTCGGTCAATTTGTTGCTGAAAACTCCTCGGTCCTTCCATCGATCTATTGTTCCAGCCTTGTTCTTAGCCGACAAGGCAATTAAAACATTTTTCGTAAAGCAACAGCAACAACTATCAAAAGATGGAGGCATAGCACTCAATCCCACATCTTTCTCCATTATTTTCTTCACTATTATTTCTACTATCTGTAGACTCGTGTACAAATTCCACCCGAGCCTCCCTTGCAGTAAACTAAGCCAGAACTACCATATGTATAAAAAAAAAGGCTAAGTAATTGTGGAAGCATTAGCAGAAGAACTACAACATCAGCCTCTACACTTAGTCACAATTATCACAGTAAAAATAGCAGCAGAATTTTCAGTAACTGACCAACACAGAATAGAAACCATCACAACAACAATGAGCGATCTTCGCCGCCGCAATGACAGCCAAAGGCGGAGTGTATCCGCAGAAAACGATAACATCTCCATACGACTAGATCGACAAATGCGATAATAAAAAAATAGTAAACAAAATAGGATGAATCGATCTTCGATTCTCTGTCGATTCTGTGTCACTCGCAACAGAATCGGCGATATTCTACAGAGATTACCTCAATATTAGTGCTAACCAGTTCGCGCCTCGATCTACCTGATTTGAATCGCAAATAATTTCAGAAATTCCAATTCACTGCTGTAGCTTCCATTTTCAGTAATAAATCGATGCAACAGTGTTTGCAAAATCCTCAATTGTACCCATCCTTATTAGGAATGTCTTCACAATTTAGATTTCTCAGTTCCTCCAACCGAAGATTCGATTTCGATTCTTTCGATCCTTCGACCTCGATCTCTTGAATCGGTTACTCCTTCACTGATTTCGATTCCTTTACTGCTGGTGCGATTTAATTTTCAGCGATTTTTGAATTTTTTTCCTTCAATTTCAAAGTATAATCCAACTGGATCGATTAGATCCCTTTCAAATTCCTCACTGCGATTGGATCTCGATCTATACCGAACTCGGCTTTGATACCATATTAAAGTTTATAGCCATGGAGGTTGTACACAGAGAAGGAAAACAGTGGAGAAATCGTAGAGAAGAAGATAGACGAACGGAAGACTAGAAAGATATTTTTGGGGTTCTAAAGTGAGCTTCTGTAAATTTTCTATTATGAAAGATTAGGCTCCTGTACAAATATAAGTCTTGTATTTATACACTTCTAATAAACCAACTTTAACCAACCTTCCAATAATTGATTTTAACAAAATATCTAATCAAAATATCTCTAATAAAAAATATTTAATGAACTCGTAACAAACTAATCACTAATCACACATATATAATGTATATATGTGGTATATATCAGCAGAAAGGTGGTGGTTGAGATTTTGACACTAATTACCAAAAGTCTAGCATCATTTTAACCATGGTGGGTGCGCCTACTAATCTCCCGATATCTTCATTGAGTGCACAATAAACTAATGGTTTCTAGCTAAACTGTAGTATTTTTTTTTGTAATAAATGGTCAAATTCCATATAATTAAGGGAAAATAGTCAACTTTGACTTTTTTATATTCATTCCCTTTTGCCGACTTATTAGTTTAGTGCTTTAGGCACCGTTTTCCTTCATTCTACTCCCTCTTTTTTTTTTAATTTTTTTTATTATAATTATATAGGGGTAGAGTAAGGGAAAATGGGGAGGAAATTGTAACGTGAGATTCGAACCCTCGTCAATAGAGGTGTTCAAATGAGATCGAAAAATCGATCTGAATCTGTAAACCAAGTCAAACCGACGTAATTAATCAAATATAGTCTTGGTTTGATTTGGTTTAGTGTTAAACGAAGAAAATATGAGTCAAACTGAACCAAACCGATAACAATTGGTTTTTATATATATATATATATATATTAGAAGGCCAATACTAATTTAAGTAATTAGAATATAAAATCTGGCCCATTTGTTTTCCCCAGTCCATAAGTTTAAAGTAAAATATATATTTTCCCCGAAGGTAAAATAGAATTAAAAAGATAAAAGATAAAACACTAAGCCTTAAACAATTCACTGAAGCTTTCACTAATTGATTCACAGGAAGCAACAGTTCTCATGTTAAAGAACAAGATATAAATCTTGATCTTGTTACAAAATTCGTTCAATTTCTAAGTAAGCCAAACCGATAAAATTGAAAGAATTGAAACCGATAGAATTTATATTATAATGGTTTGGTTTTGATTTGAATATTAAGAAAATCGACTTAAATAGTTTAGTTTTAACCAAAAAATGAGTCAAATCGGACCAGGAACACCCTACTCACCAACAAGGTGAAAGTTAAGGTAGTCAACTGTTAGGCGTATTTTGTATACGCATTTTGAGTCATTTTTAGTTAGTATTTTTCTCATTTCCGTTTAAATAAGTGTAGTGTTAGAGCCGTTTTTCTTTCTTTTGAGAAACAGCGGTTCAAAAAGGCAAAATGACGAAAAAAAGCGAAAAGTGGGCATAAAAGGAGGGACCCGAGGCAGCAAAAGGTTAAAAATTGAAGATTCAGACGAAGAGCGAGCGATCATGGCGCCAGCCAGCGGCAGCGGTGCGTAAGATCCGAGAACCCACAGGACTTTCTACACCACAGTGTCATTCTGCAGGACCGCGGTGCCGATGCGGAAAATTCAGAATCCGAAGTAAATTTGGTCAAGGGCAGAAGGATTCAGAGGGCACGAAATTTGCAACATACTTAAGCCCTAAGGATTATTGTATCAGACATTCTATCACAGAACACAATTGAAGACAAATTGGAGGCTACCATTGGAGACCCAGTTCTAAGTATTTTTTCTTTCTTTAGTTTTCAATTCAGTTTATGTTGGTATTTGTATTAGTTCTTAGTTTGACTATGGCTAGGAGCTAAATATTTTATTAGGTCTTTCCTATTGAATCGCTTGAACCTCTTTTTCATGAATTAATGCATTAGTTTGACTTCTTCTTCACTTGAGTAAGATTTATTCAATATTGGTATGAATATTTGATAGTTAACTGGCCATTAATTATCATAATCTATATGATTTCGAATCAAGAACCGAGAGGAGAGATTTGGATATGCTGTAATTGAATAGACATAGGTTAAAATCGCGGACGAAAGTACGCGATACTTGTGTAGCATTATAGGTTGTTGTTCTTAATCCTCGTATGTGGTAAATCCTATCATAAAAATATATAAGGGTTCTGCACTGGGGTTGAGCGATTATATATCCTAACCGAAATATAAGACAGTCTAGTTAACCGCTATCTTAACGTAGAAGAAGAAGTCATTCTAGTTGCATTAGGGATTGAAAAGAGTGGATAGTCGAGGATATTGAAAGCCCTAATTCCTTCATAACTAATTAAACCTCAACAATTTAGTTTACTTCTTGCAATTATTCTAGTAGTTAGATAAAAAAACCCAAATCAATTATCGTTTGCCAAATAGATAACCTAGAATAGATGTTCTGTAATTAGAAATCAGTCTCTGTGGACGATAAACTCGGTCTTACAAGACTATATTACTTGTAACGATACGTACACTTGCGTTGAGCACGTGGAAATCGCCTAACATGTTTTTGGCGCCGTTGCCGGGGAGTGGCGTACTTCTAATATCGAACCATTTATTCTTACATTCAAATTTGGTCGCTCCTCTAACTTGTTCTGAGAACATCTTTTTATCATTTTTTGTTATTTTTGTAATTGTGCAGGTAAAGTCAAGTATAGGTACATTCACTATCACTATCAAGGGCTGCAGGACTATGACCTTTGTCCACCCAATCGATTTAGACCACAGGCGCCGCAAGAGGAGCGAAATGAGTTGCAGGAAGCCTTACTCAGGCTCACTCAAGGCCTAACTTATCCACCACAGAATCATGCTCCATCAGGAGAGCTAGATAACATGAGAGCAGTTCTTTGGGCACTCTCAAACGCCCAAAATCCGTTCATGGTGGAAACAAGATCATCCATCACGAATCTAGAGATGCAGTTGGGGCAGCTAGCTAGCAAGCTGAGAAACGGTAGGAAAGGGAACCGCCCTAACAATACTGGTGCAGACCCACAAGAACAGTACCAAGCAATTGATTTGAGAAGTGGAAAACAAACGGAGACAGGTTCATCCCCAATATATCCAGAAAAAGAGGGTGAACCCAGTGAGGTGAAGGAGTCAGAGGATGCAGTAATCATAGAAGATCTTCCAGCGGACCAAAGATCACCATCGACAGTCGTTGACACACCGCAGGTGAAGATACCATATCCTCAAAGACTTAGAAAAAATTCTCTCAACAAGCAGTTTTCTAAGTTTCTGGAGGTCTTTAAAAAACTGCACATCAACATTCCATTTGATGAAGCCTTAGAATAAATGCCAAGTTATGTGAAGTTCATGAAGGAGATCCTGTGTAAAAAGAGGAGGTTGGAGGAGTATGAAACAGTGGTGTTGACTGAGGAATGCAGTGCCATCCTACAGAGAAAGTTACCTCAGAAGTTGAAAGATCCGGGAAACTTCACCATCTCTTACACTATATGGAAGTTGGAATGTCAGCAGGCTCTATGTGATCTGGGGGCAAGTATAAATTTGATGCCCTATTCTGTGTTCTTCAAACTTGGAGTGGGGGAAGCAAGACCTATAACCATAACCTTACAACTAGCAGATCGCTACATCGTCAACCCTAGAGGAATAATCGAGGATGTGTTGGTTAAGATGGACAAGTTTATCTTCCCCGCTGATTTCATCATCCTGGACATGGAAGAAGATGAGGAGATGTCCATCATTCTTGGCAGGTCATTCTTAGCCACGGGACAGGCACTCATTGATGTTCAGAAATATGAACTGAGACTTCGTGTTCAGGGAGAAGAAGTGATATTCAATGTATTCAGGGCAGCAACCTACCCAAGGGAAAGTGATAATTGTTATGCTATTGATGTGGTTGATAAAGCAGTTTCTGAAAACGGGTTCAGGAGTGCGGATGCTCTTGAAGTGGTGATGACACAATGGGATAAGGATAGTGGTAATGACACAGAATTGATGGAGTATGAGAATTGGTTGGATTCTCATGAGCCCTGCTATAAAAGAAAATATGAGGAGCTATGCACCATGCCAGAGAGACCAGTGTCATCCACAGAACAAGCTCCAGAACTAGAGTTGAAGACTCTGCCAGATCATTTGCACTATCAATATCTAGGTGAGAACCACTCCTTATCAGTGATCGTATCATGTCATCTATCCAAAGTGGAGGTTGAAAAACTGTTGAGAGTATTGAGGGCTCACAAGCTCGCGATTAGGTGGACACTAGCAGACATTAGAGGGATAAGTCCTTCTACAGTAATGGACAAAATTCGTCTAGAAGATGAGAGCAGACTTTCCATTGAGGCACAAAGGAGACTAAATCCAACCATGAAAGAGGTGGTGAGAAAAGAAATCCTGAAATGGCTCGATGCTGGGGTGATTTATCCTATATCTGACAGTGTATGTGTAAGCCCTATGCAAATGGTACCCAAGAAAGGTGGCATGATTGTGGTGACTAACGAAAAGAATGAGCTTATTCCATCCAGAACAACTACAGGGTGGAGAATGTGTATTGACTACCGCAAGTTGAACAAAGTAACCAGGAAGGATCATTTTCCTTTGCCTTTTCTTGACCAAATGCTTGACAAGCTTGCAGGACACAACTATTATTGCTTCCTGGATGGTTATTCATGGTATCATCAAATTTCCATCTCTCCAGAAGATCAGGAGAAGACAACATTCACATGCCCCTTTAGCACGTTTGCTTTCAAGAGAATGTCATTTGGGCTTTGCCATGCACCCGCCACTTTTCAGCGTTGTATGATGGCTATATTTTCTGACATGGTGGAGAGGACCATAGAAATCTTCATGGATGATTTTTCTGTTTTTGGGTCCTCCTTTGATGAATGCTTAAAGCATTTAGAAGCAGTGTTGCATCGGTGCAAAGACTCAAATATGGTACTGAATTGGAAGAAGTGTCACTTTATGGTGCAAGAAGGTATCGTTCTTAGCCACAAGATTTACAGCAAAGGCATTGAGGTAGACAAGGCTAAGATTTCAGTGATCGAAAATCTGTCACCTCCAGTATCGGTAAAAGGGATCAGAAGTTTCCTTGGGCATGTTGGTTTCTATAGAAGATTCATCAAGGACTTATCAAATATCTCTAAACCTCTGTCCACCTTGTTGATGAATGAGGTTGCTTTTGAATTCAATGAAGAATGTCTGACTGCCTTTCAGACACTTAAGGAGAAGCTAACCTCAGCACTTATAGTCACTGCACCTGACTGGACACTCCCATTTGAATTGATGTGCGATGCAAGTGACTACGCAGTGGGAGCAGTTCTTGGACAGAGAATTGATAAGGTATTCAGGTCAATTTACTATACTAGCAAAACCCTCAATGATGCTCAGTTGAATTATGCGACGACAGAGAAAGAGTTGCTAGCCATAGTATACGCATTTGAAAAATTCAGGTCATACCTCATTGGGAATAAGGTGATAGTGTACACTTACCACTCAACCATTAAGTATTTGATGACTAAGAAGGATGAAAAACCTCGGCTTATACGATGGGTGCTACTACTACAAGAATTTGACATGGAGATCTGCGATAAAAGGGGACTAAGAACGTGGTTACAGACCACTTGTCAAGGCTTGAAGTGGAAGAGAGCTAGAATACCAAGGATGTGCAAATAAATGACTACTTCCCAGACGAGCAACTGTTTCAGGTAAGTACCAGTGTAAATTTACCTTGGTTCGCTGACTTTGTTAATTTTCTTGCAGCAAAGTATTCCATTCTCTACAAGCATTGTTCTGATCAAGTCATAAGGCGGTGCGTACCCGAGGATGAAATGCACCAAATTCTCACTCATTGTCATACCTTGCAATGTGGTAGACATTTTGGAGCATCACGGACAGCAGTCACGGTATTGCAGAGTAGATTCTATTGGCCAACCATATTCAAGGATGCCAACACCTTCGTGAGGGGCTGTGATCGTTGCCAAAGAACTGGGAACATGTTGTCACGACCCGACCCGACGGTCCGCGACTAAACGTCCTAATTGGACGTTTGTACCTTGTTTTGGTTTTTGATGTTGTTATACTCTATGTTGGGATGTTTCCGGTTATTCCTGTTGTTATCTAGTGGCAGCCTTGCCGGCTGGCCTATTTTGACTATTCTTTTGTGTATATGATGTTGTTTGATGGCAGCCTAGTAGGCTAGCTTGTTTTGTTAGTTGATTAGTTGTGTAAGGCAGCCTTGTCGGCTCGCCTATTTGGGGATATGTTATAAAAGCAGCGTTGTGCTGCCGAAATTTTTATAGATTTCGGTATTAATTGGATTAAGAGTGGCAGGTCAGTAATGACGTCCAATTAGGACGTTTAGTCGCGGCCCGTCGGGTCGGGTCGTGACAAAAGTGGTATCAGAGTGGTTAGTCCTCGGAATGTCTACAGACCGTGTCTAGTAGAGTCTTGTGTATGGGTATGTTGTGCACCATACTTATACACAGGAGGCTGCCGGACATTTAGGATTGTTTCTATTCTTCCATCTCTTAGATCGTGCTATAGAGCTGTGTCATTAGGATGATCCTTTTTCTGATAGTTACTATGTTTACAGCTATGCCTCCGAGGAAGGCGCCAGTGGCCCAGAAGAGCAAATCTACAGTGGGAGATACTAGTCGGGTACAGAGAGCTATCAGGTCCCTCACGCGGTCTACGTCAGAGAGTGTGCCCTCGAAGACGAGTTCTGCCTCGTCACCGGTTCCATAGACTCCCTCTGAGAGGGAAACATCACCCGTATCCGAGGCTCCAATACCTGAACCTTCGGTTCCTCAGCCAGGGGCACATGATGGGGATTTGAGAGAGATAGTCCAGTTATTGGCAAGGATAGTAGCGGGATAGGTTTATAGGCAGGAGCCGACAGTTAACCCCATGGCAGACAGTTTAAGGGTTAGAGACTTCCTGAGTTGCAGCCCGCCAGAGTTTAATGGGTCAAGGCCCGAGGATGATCCTCATGAGTTCATTCGCCAGATACAGAGGACGTTGAAGGTGATCAGGGCCTCAGAGACTAAGTCAGTTATATTGGCCTCATACAGGTTGCGCGATATAGCAGTCAACTGGTTTGAGTCATGGGAGTTGTCCAGGGGCGAATGTGCTCCTCCTACATTATGGGATGAGTTTTCGGAGGCATTCCTTGGCCACTTTCTGCCTCCAGAGATGAGACGGGCCAGGGTCAACAGGTTTCTATAGTTACGGCAGAATGGGAGGACGGTTAGAGAGTATAGTCTGAAGTTTGACTCATTGGCTCGGTACGCACCTACTATGGTAGCATACATGGCAGATAGGGTACACCGTTACGTGATGGAGTTAGACCACTATCTTATTGATGGGTGCATGACAGCATCGCTTCAGCCGAGCATGGATATTGCTCGTATTCAGGCATTTGCGCAGGGAATCGAGGAGCGACATAGAGGGAGACGGCTGGATAAAGACCATGGTAGGAGCCAGCATAAGAGGGCCAGGTTAGTTGGGTTTTCGGATGATTTCCGAGGTGGGCGGCCTCAGCAGCATACCAAGTATTCCTCCCAGCCAGCACAGAGTGCACCTTCACAGTCTACGGGTAGGAGATTTGATCGCATGGGGTATCCAGGAGCCGGTCAGAGCTCCAGGGCTTCGGGTTCTCAAAGGAACAGGGGTTCCATTCAGCCAGTGCCACCGTTGCCTCAGTGTTCTCAGTGTGGTAGGCACCATTCTGGGATATGTCATGTTACCACAGGGGGTTGTTTTTCTTACGGCCGCCAGGGCCATATGAGGAGAGAGTGTCACTTTAAAGACGGTTCGGGAGGTATGGCCCAGCCTACGGGTTCATCGTCCACAGTTATGTGCCCCATCGGGCAAGGTACTCAGACACCAGCTGGCCGCGGTAGGGGTCGTGGTAGAGGTTCTAGTTCTGGCGGTCCTCCGAACCGCATTTATGCATTAGCCAGTAGACGCGATCAGGAGGCGTCACCAGATGTTGTCACAGGTACATTATCAGTCTTTTTCTATGACGTGTATGCTTTGATTAATCCAGGTTCCACCTTGTCCTATATATCCCCTCTTGTTGCTAGTAAAATAGGGATAGAACCTGATCCGATAGAACCGTTCGAGGTAGCTACACCGGTAGGAGATTCGGTTATAGCTAGGCGTGTGTATAAGAATTGTTCGGTGGTGATATATAGACGTCGTACCTTAGCAGATCTGATAGAGTTGGATATGACCGACTTCGACGTTATTATGGGTATGGATTGGTTGGCTTCTTGTTTTGCCAACGTTGATTGTCGGCGTGTTAGTTCGATTCCGGTTCTAGGCAGTCGGTTATAGAATGGAAGGAATACCGCGCATCGCCAAGGGTAAATTTATTTCATACCTCAAGCGAGGAATATGGTTCAAAAGGGTATATTTATCACTTAGTTGGTGCATGATACGGAGGCGAGGCACCGCCTTCATCGATTCGATAGTCGGTGAGTTTCTGATGTATTCCCGCATGATCTCTCGTGTCTTCCCGAGGCGGAGATAGATTTCTGTATAGATGTATTGCCAGGTACTCAGTCCATATCCATTCCTCCTTACAGAATGACACCTGTTGAATTGAAGGAGTTGAATGAGCAGTTGAGGGACCTATTAGAGAAAGGCTTCATTAGGCCTAGTGCATCTCCATGGGGTGCACCGGTGTTATTTGTGAAGAAGAAGGATGGGTCGCTGCGAATGTGTATCGACTATAGGAAGCTGAACAAGATAACCATCAAGAATAGATATCCTCTTCCCAGGATTGATGACTTGTTTGATCAGTTGCAGGGTGCTAAGTATTTCTCGAAGATAGACCTGTGATCCGGTTATCATCAGGTATGGGTTAGAGAGGCAGATATCCCGAAGACGGCGTTCAGGACCCGGTACGGGCATTATGAGTTCAGGGTGGTGTCATTTGGGTTGACTAATGCTCCAGCAGTGTTCATGGATCTAATGAACCGGGTGTTTAAGCCATTCCTGGATACATTTGTTATAGTATTCATCGATGACATCCTGGTATATTCTCGCTCAGAGCAGGAGCACGCAGATCATTTGAGGACAATACTTGGAGTCCTCCGGCACCGGCAGTTGTATGCCAAGTTTTCGAAATGTGAGTTCTGGTTGGCCTCAGTGGCATTCTTGGGGCATATTTTCGGGGCAGATGGTATTCGGGTGGATACTCAAAAGATTGATGCGGTAAAGACATGGCCTAGGCCCACTACACCTACAAAGGTGCGCAGCTTTCTGGGACTAGCAGGGTATTACAAGAGGTTTGTGAAGAAGTTTTCTTCGATATCAGCGCCTTTGACTAAGCTAACCCAGAAGGCAGCTAAGTTCCAGTGGACCGATGCTTGTGAGATCAGTTTTCAGTTATTGAAGGATAAGTTTACTACGGCTCCAGTTCTTACTCTTCCAGTCATGCCCCGACTTTTCCTAAGTCTTTACTTAGGGCGTGATGGCACCTGGACAATTATTTTCCACCAGGAGCACCATTTAATTCTCTTTATTTAGAAATTTAAACTTATATTCAAATACGGAGCTATTAATAAAAATAACAATAAAGACATTTGTTTATGACTTTATTGAAAATATAACGCGAGCCCATGCTCGTGCAAATATTGTTTCTATATAGACATACTGACAAATATTATTCTAAGTTGGAAGGGAGACCATTCCACATGGGCATTTCCCGAGACACTGGAACTGACATTCTGAACTTGACGAGTACCAAGCCCGAAGCAATGGACTTGGTATGACAAGAGGCTGCGGGACGATCGCTAGCCTCGCGCGAGCCTTCTCTATCACGCTTTCAAACATGTTAATAAAAGAGTCACCCTACCATCCGGGCCGAGTGAGAACCTTACCCCGCAATTCAAAGTAACACCACAATATTCCAAGTGCAATCACATTATAACGTAATAAGCATATTGCAAAACATATCAAAGTTACAACATTTTTAAATATGCAACAACTCCTCATGTGGAATTCTCGTTTAACTAACACTTCATTTTATCTCGTATTATATGTTAAGACATTCCCCTGCATTTCCACATGTTTATTACATTTATAAATTTGTGAACGCGTATTCACTTTTCATATTTATATATAGGTGAACATGTGTTCATCTTTCATATTTGTTGCGCGCAACCCGATCCATTATATTTATGTATTTGTGAACACGTATTCACTTTACGCTTTGTTGCGCGCAACCCGATCCATTATGTCTACGTATTTGTGAACGTGTATTCACTTTACGCTTTGTTGCGCGCGCAACCCGATCCATTATGTCTACGTATTTGTGAACGTATTCACTTTACGCTTTGTTGCGGCGCGCAACCCGATCCATTATATTTACGTATTTGTGAACGCGTATTCACTTTACGCTTTGTTGCGGCGCAACCCGATCCATTATATTTACGTATTTGTGAACATATATTCATTTTACGCTTTGTTGCGGCGCAACCCGATCCATTATGTTTACGTATTTGTGAACGCGTATTCACTTTACGCTTTGTTGCGCGCAACCCGATCCATTATATTTACGTATTGGTGAACATATATTCACTTTACGTTTTGTTGCGGCGTGCAACCCGATCCATTATATATTTATATATTTATGTGAACACGTATTCACTTTTCATATTTTTCAGAAGATCAAATAAATACTATTCTCTTTTCTAACATTCTGTCATTCATACTTGTAACGATTATAACTTTTTAACCATAACTCCAACTAAGGTGTTTCTCAAGCGGAATATAAGGTAAGACGGGGATCTTTCACTGTACCCAATTTCATTTAAAACTATTTTGGGTAACTAACACAAATTTATCCTCAAAACAGCCACATGAAATTTGTTTCGGCAGAATTTTTATTAAACAGCACCCAATCTTATAATAGTCATAACTCCTAATCTGTAAACCCGTTCAATCCCCATAAATTCCCAAAACGACGAGAACCGAGAGATACACGTCTCCATTTGAACCATTCTTTCATATTCTGTACCATTTGGTACAGTTTTACACTTTTATTCGCTGCCCTTCCTGGATCTCGATAGATCCGAGGCAGAAACGTTAAACAGAGATAATTCTCAATCCGTAAGTCGGATAGACCCCCGTAAGGTCTCAAAATGTTCACAACAAAGAGATCTAGAACTGTCATTTAGCAACAATTTTCATATTCCCCACAAATTAGTACAGTTTTACGTTTCAACATCCTGCCCTTCTGGATTCCGACAAATCCGAGGCAGCAACTTCAAACTACAATAACTTTCAACTCGTAAGTCCGTTTTAATAAATCTTTATATATATCTATCCGTAACAGAGAGATTTACAACCATGTAAATTTTCATATAATTCTAATAAGTAAAACTCAATAAAAACAGTCCGTAATTATGCCTTTTCCGAATTTCGACCAAATTTAAGGCAGGAACTTTGAACTGTGATAACTTTCAAACCGTACGTCCATTTCACCTCATTTTTGGTTCTATATGATCATATTAGAGAGGTGTACAATTCTTCCGAATTTCATCAAATTCTAACAATTATAACTCAGTGAGAACAGTTCGTAACGTTTATGACGCAACTAGTTGTCTAAACAATCAAAAGTTTAATATTTCCTTTCAACACTCAATTCTTATTCTAACATGTATTGAACTAAAAATAAAGGATGTTACCAAGAATTTCTGAGTGAGAAAACTCACCTTGTAAGTGTGAAGATTATTGTTGTGTGGTTGCTAAAATTATCCTTACTCTCTAGTATTTTGCTTCTTGTTCTTCTTGCCCTCTTGGTATTTTTTCCTCTTCTTTTCTCTTGTTTTTTTCTGATTTTCTAACCTTTATGTTATGTACTTTGTTTGTGTGTAAATACAATGTGTAAGTGGAGAGTTTTCTATAACCTATAGGAGGTGAAATGACAAGAGTTGGAGGGGAAATGAAAAGGGGGGAAGGGGAAGGGAAGGCCTTGCACGTACGTGCATGCTCCAAAATTGTTTTTTTTTTTTTTCTTTTGTTTTGTTTTCTTATTTTCATTTCATCTATCTATTTATCCAACTTTAATACTAATTCTATCCCATGCAATTTATTCTTTATTTTCTTATATATATTTATTAACCCAACCACAACTATATATTTTTTTTTCCGGATTTCACATTCTCTCCTCCTTAAGCAACATTCGTCCTCGAATGTGAATAAGGTCGTAACATAATCACATAGACACAATAATGTTTATTGTTATTGTAACATTAATTTGGGGCTTCACATTCTCCCTTCCTTAAGAAGCATTCGTCCTCGAATGAAAATATGGTTGTAACACAATGCATATAGACACGCAAATGGTACACATATGAAGTACTATGTAATGCATTTTTTCCTTAGTCAAATAGGAATGGATATTTGACTTTCATCGCCTCTTCCGCTTCCCAGGTGGCTTCCTCTGTGGAGTGATTCTGCCATAGGACTTTCACTAAGCAATATCTTTATTTCTAAGGCGCTGACCTTTCTATCAAGTATTTCTACCGAGCCTCTTCATATCAAGCTCTTTATTAAGAACTATCTCCGGGAAGGATGACGTGACTTGGATCGTGCAAGTATTTTCGTAACATTGACACATGAAATACCGGATGCATCGCCTCACTTGTGGAAGTACTAATTCATAAGCCACATTCCCACTCTTCGCAAGATCTCATATGGCCCAATAAACCTGGGCTCAATTTCCTTTCTTACCAAAACGCATCACTCCCTTCATCGGGGACACTTTTAAAAATACTTTCTCCTCTCGAATTCAAGATCTCTTTTCCGATGATCCGCATAAGACTTATGACGGCTATGAGCTGTTTTGATCCTCTCCGAATCATCCAGACCTTATCATTTGTTTCTTGAATGACTTCAGTCCGAACACGATACCACCCACCTCGAACCATCCAAGTGGAGATCTACATTTTCGTCCATATAATGCTTCAAACGGGGCCATTTGTATGCTAGAGTGAAAACTATTGTTGTAGGCGAACTCAATTAGACATAGATGGTCCAACCAGTTTCCCTGAAAATCTAACACACAAGATCGCAACATGTCCTCAAGTGTTTGGATTGTTCGCTCAGCTTGCCCATCTGTTTGCGGGTGGAAAGTCGTGCTTAACTTAACTTTTGTCCCGAGACCCTGCTGGAAACTTTGCCAAAAGTGTGAGGTGAACTGAGAACCCCTGTCTGAAATAATTTGTAAGGGAATCCCGTGTAACCGCACGATCTCCCTCAAATAAATCTGTGTGCACTGTGGTGCGCGATACGTAGTCTTGACCGGTAAGAAATGGGCTGACTTTGTAAGCCAATCAACAATCACCCAAATAGAATTATGCCCTTCTCGAGTTTTCGGTAGACCAGTTACGAAATACATATGAATCGCCTCCCACTTCCACATGGGGAATCCAATGTCCTGAAGTAATCCGCCAGGTTTTTGATGTTCAGCTTTCACCTGCTGACATATAAGACACCTCCCGACAAACTCCGCAACGTCTTTCTTCATCCCGTCCCACCAGTAATTTGCCTTGAGGTTCTGATACATTTTTGTTGACCCTGAATGAATGGAATATCTTGTGTTGTGACCCTCATCTAAGATCTTCCTCCTTAGATCCTTTACCTTAGGAACACATAACCTACCCTTATACCGAAGGGTTCCGTCATTATCCCCCAATGTAAATCGCGAGGTTTTCCCTGTTGGATCCTCTCCGAAATCCAACAAACTCGTATCCTCAAACCGACTTTCTTTTATTTACGAAGCTAAGGCGGATCATGAGGTATCATGTACCACCACCCTACCTTCACCGATCTCGATTAAGTTAACCGAGGTTTCTCAATCTTTGTACCTCCGAACAATACCCCTCTTTGTATTGCCAAATGGGCTGCTGCCCATTGATCTCCTCGAGTCGTCCACCACGTTGGCTTTCCCAGGATGGTAAAGAATACAAAGGTCATAATCCTTAAGCAACTCTAATCATCTTCTTTGTCGGAGATTCAAATCCTTCAAGTGGTTATGTACTGCAAACTCTTATGATTTGTAAATATGTCCACATGCACACCATACAAATAATGTCTTCATATTCGTAAGGCAAACACCACCGCAACTAATTCCAAGTCATGAGTTGGGTAATTCTTCTCATGTATCTTCAATTGTCTAGATGCATACGCAATAACCTTTCCAAACTGCATCAAGACACATCCTAACCAACTCTGGAGGCATCGCAATAGACTGTGAACCCTTCTTGTCCCGATGGTAAGGTTAGGGTGATGCGAAGAGTCAACAATTCCTCTAGTTTCAAAATCGGCTTCACATGCTTCCGCCATCGGTACTTAACCGCTTTTGAGTCAACCGGGTCAAGGGAGCAGCAAGACTAGAAAAACCTTTTACGAATCTTCTATAATACCCAGCCAAACCCAAGAAACTTCTAACCTCTGTCGGAGTGGTCGGTTTTGGCCAGTTCTTCACTGCTTCTATCTTCTGGGGGTCTACCATAATTTCATCCCTTGACACAACATGACCCAAAAAGGCTATCTTTTCCAACCAAAATTCACACTTTGAAAATTTAGCATATAGTTTCTCCTGTTTCAAGACTTGAAGCACTACCCTCAGATGCTCTTCCTGTTCTTCAACACACTTGCTGTAAATTAGGATATCATCTATAAATACAATTACGAACAAATCCAAGAATGGTTTAAAGATTATGTTCACTAGATCCATAAAAACTGCTGGGGCATTGGTTAATCCGAAAGACATGACCAAGAACTCATAATGGCCATATCAGGTCCTAAAGGTCGCTTTGGATATATCATCCGGATTTATTTTCACCGTGATATCGACGGAGATCAATCTTGGAAAAATAGCTAGCGCCTCAAGTTGGTCAAAAGATAATCGACTCTTGGTAATGGGTACCGGTTCTTGATCGTGACCTTATTGAGCTGCCGATAATCGATGCACAATCGGAGCGATCCGTCTTTCTTTTTCACAAACAGGACTGGTGCACCCAAGGGGAAACACTAGGCCTTATAAAAACCTTTATCCAGAAGATCCTTCAATTGTTCTTTTAACTCCCTCAATTCAGCTGGGGCCATTCGATATGGAAGAATAGAAATAGGTCTTGTACCCAGAATTAACTCTATAGCGAACTCCACTTCTCTATCCGGAGGAAGGCCTGGGAGATCTTCAGGAAAAAAACCTTCGAAATTTTTCAAACAATAGGGACATCATGCACCGCTGGGGACTCTTTTTGGGTATCTACTATATTAGCCAGATATGCGTACTCCACTTTGTGACTCCTTAATAACTTTTGAGACCTAAGGTAGGAAATAAGCTGACGTGAGGATATTCTTCGCATCATGGGTAGCAAATCCACGGAACAGGTGGTATAACGTCTTGGGGGTTTTCCCCTCATTTATACTCTTACCCTGAAGCAGGTGGTATGACGTCTTGGGGCTTTCCCCTCATTCATACTCTTACCCTGGAGAAGGTGGTATGACGTCTTGGGGCTTTCCCCTCATTCATACTCTTACCCTGGAGAAGGTGGTATGACGTCTTGGGGGTTTACCCCTCATTTATACTCTTACCCTGGAGAAGGTGGTATAACGTCTTGGGGGTTTACCCCTCATTTATACTCTTACCCTAGCTCAACCGGCTATCCTACATAACATAAGTAAGTCAAGAAATCCCCTAACTTCTTATTGACATTATTAATATATCCTCTCATTTTAGTTCACTTAAGGCACTAACATGCCTTAATAAAAGAATCCGGAAATTTAATCTCAAGTACTACATACTTATACTCTTTTAAAACGAATGACTTTTTTTTTTTATATAAAACTTTCAAGATACTAATAACCATAGCATCAAGTCACTTGTCCTTACTTATCTTACTTAAAGTAAATCTCTCCATTTAACTTTCCATAAAGCGAATATAACCAACTTCCCATAAAGTCGTTATATTAATCTTATACCTTAGTCAATTACATTTTCCTATTTCCAAGGGACTTAAACTTTTAAAACAAAACAAGTATCATATACTCAAAACACTTCAAGTCCCTTAACTTTGAAAACTTAAGACATCCTTAATAGTTTTAAAGAAGTGGGTTAACCTCCTAACTCGCCCAACTTGGCCATTCTTAAATAAGTAAAGGATATCAAGGTATCAGACGCTCACCGTACTATATAAGTACAACTATTCATGCTCAAGAGATAGGAAAGTTCCACATACCTTTATTGATCTTCTAAACGATAAGTCGAACTCTCTCTGGATGGAGTTGACTATTTTCTATAGTATGACTCCAATCGGATAGTTGAAAAAGGTCGAGTCACATAAATGCCTCTTTCGTGAATACTCTCTTTTTGATTTGGCAAAACCTTCTACCCTCATTGTCATGTTGACGATATGAAGGTACGTCCGATCATAGGCTAATGTCACTACCTTCTCTACCAAGTTCGGGTTTAAACCCTCACAAATCCTTTGACCTTCTCCCTTTCGTAGGAATAATATGCACGTTGTATGATGAAGATCGCATGAATTAGGTATTATATTCTTTCACATTGCGGTCTTCTTGTTTCAATTGTTCAAACTCACGCCTGAGCGCATCTTTTCGGGTGTTAGACATGTACTTTTTAATGAATACGCTCAACTCCCCCCACATCATCGGTGGTGACATCGGGGAACGATTTCTTCTAAAGTTTCTCCACCACACCCCTGTATTGTCCATAGTTTATCGTTGCACATTACCAAATTGACGTCATGCGTCTCCACACATCCTCGTGTAAACAGTAGGTTTTCTACCTCATCGAGAAATACTATTGGGTTAGACTTGTAGTCCTTCCCTGTATAGATATGTTCCCTTCTTCTCACAAAATTTGCCCTATAGTCTATCTGGTACCTCTCCTACCTTTTCGGTCGGTGGTGCAGTCACATATGGTGATTTTATCGTTGTACACTCCCTTCCACAATCCTTTGAATGAGGTAGTACGAGAACCAAGTCTTTGAAAAGACTCAAGATAGGCACGAGAAGAGTACGAAAGAAGTGAAACTTTAGGATGTTATTCCGTTTACTTATTACTAAGGTGGCGCGCACACCGTCGCAATAAGTAATCGTTCAAACACCCAACTCAAAGAAACTTCCTAGAATCTTCTAACCTGGTTTAGCTTTGATACCAACTCGTCACGCCCCGACTTTTCCTAAGTCTTTACTTAGGGCGTGATGGCACCTGGACAATTATTTTCTACCAGGAGCACCATTTAATTCTCTTTATTTAGAAATTTAAACTTATATTCAAATACGGAGCTATTAATAAAAATAACAATAAAGACATTTGTTTATGACTTTATTGAAAATATAACGCGAGCCCATGCTCGTGCAAATATTGTTTCTATATAGACATACTGACAAATATTATTCTAAGTTGGAAGGGAGACCATTCCACACGGGCATTTTCCGAGACACTGGAACTGACATTCTGAACTTGACGAGTACCAAGCCCGAAGCAATGGACTTGGTATGACAAGAGGCTGCGGGACGATCGCTAGCCTTGGCGTGGAGCATTTCCTCTATCACGCTTTCCTGAAACATGTTAAATAAAGAGTCAGCCCTACCATCCGGGCCGAGTGAGAACCTTACCTGCAATTCAAAGTAACACCACAATATTCCAAGTGCAATCACATTATAACGTAATAAGCATATTGCAAAACATATCGAGTTACAACATTTTTAAATATGCAACAACTCCTCATAGAATTCTCGCTTAACTAACACTTCATTTTATCTCGTATTATATGTTAAGACATTCCCCTGCATTTCCACATGTTTATTACATTTATAAATTTGTGAACGCGTATTCACTTTTCATATTTATATATAGGTGAACATGTGTTCATCTTTCATATTTGTTGCGGCGTGCAACCCGATCCATTATATTTACGTATTTGTGAACACGTATTCACTTTACGTTTTGTTGCGGCGTGCAACCCGATCCATTATTTGTACGTATTTGTGAACGTGTATTCACTTTACGTTTTGTTGCGGCGTGCAACCCGATCCATTATGTCTACGTATTTGTGAACGTGTATTCACTTTACGTTTTGTTGCGGCGTGCAACCCGATCCATTATATTTACGTATTTGTGAACGCGTATTCACTTTACGTTTTGTTGCGGCGTGCAACCCGATCCATTATATTTACGTATTTGTGAACATATATTCACTTTACGTTTTGTTGCGGCGTGCAACCCGATCCATTATGTATACGTATTTGTGAACGCGTATTCACTTTACGATTTGTTGCGGCGTGCAACCCGATCCATTATATTTACGTATTGGTGAACATATATTCACTTTACGTTTTGTTGCGGCGTGCAACCCGATCCATTATATATTTATATATTTATGTGAACACGTATTCACTTTTCATATTTTTCAGAAGATCAAATAAATACTATTCTCTTTTCTAACATTCTGTCATTCATACTTGTAACGATTATAACTTTTTAACCATAACTCCAACTAAGGTGTTTCTCAAGCGGAATCTAAGGTAAGACGGGGATCTTTCACTGTACCCAATTTCATTTAAAACTACTTTGGGTAACTAACACAAATTTATCCTCAAAACAGCCACATGAAATTTGTTTCGGCAGAATTTTTATTAAACAGCACCCAATCTTATAATAGTCATAACTCCTAATCTGTAAACCCGTTCAATCCCCATAAATTCCCAAAACGACGAGAACCGAGAGATACACGTCTCCATTTGAACCATTCTTTCATATTCTGTACCATTTGGTACAGTTTTACACTTTTATTCGCTGCCCTTCTTGGATCTCGATAGATCCGAGGCAGAAACTTTAAACAGAGATAACTCTCAATCCGTAAGTCGGATAGACCCCCGTAAGGTCTCAAAATGTTCAAAACAAAGAGATCTAGAACTTTCATTTAGCAACAATTTTCATATTCCCCACAGATTAGTACAGTTTTACGTTTCAACATCCTGCCCTTCTGGATTCCGACAAATCCGAGGCAGCAACTTCAAACTACAATAACTTTCAACTCGTAAGTCCGTTTTAATAAATCTTTATATATATCTGTCCGTAACAGAGAGATTTACAACCATGTAAATTTTCATATAATTCTAATAAGTAAAACTCAATAAAAACAGTCCGTAATTATGCCCTTTCCGAATTTCGACCAAATTTAAGGCAGGAACTTTCAACTATGATAACTTTCAAACCGTACGTCTATTTTACCTCATTTTTAGTTCTATATGATCATATTAGAGAGGTGTACAATTCTTCCGAATTTCATCAAATTCTAACAATTATAACTCAGTGAGAACAGTTCGTAAAGTTTATGACGCAACTAGTTGTCTAAACAATCAAAAGTTTAATATTTCCTTTTAACACTCAATTCTTATTCTAACATGTATTGAACTAAAAATAAAGGATGTTACCAAGAATTTCTGAGTGAGAAAACTCACCTTGTAAGTGTGAAGATTATTGTTGTGTGGTTGCTAAAATTATCCTTACTCTCTAGTATTTTGCTTCTTGTTCTTCTTGCCCTCTTGGTATTTTTTCCTCTTCTTTTCTCTTGTTTTTTTCTGATTTTCTAACCTTTATGTTATGTACTTTGTTTGTGTGTAAATACAATGTATAAGTGGAGAGTTTTCTATAACCTATAGGAGGTGAAATGACAAGAGTTGGAGGGGAAATGAAAAGGGGGGAAGGGGAAGGGAAGGCCTTGCACGTACGTGCATGCTCCAAAATTGTTATTTTTTTATTTTTTTTCTTTTGTTTTTCTTTTGTTTTGTTTTCTTATTTTCATTTCATCTATCTATTTATCCAACTTTAACACTAATTCTATCCCATGCAATTTATTCTTTATTTTCTTATATATATTTATTAACCCAACCACAACTATATTTTTTTTTTTTTCCGGATTTCACAAAGGTCCTGAGGGTTATGTTATTTATTGTGATCCTTCGGGTGTTGGACTTGGTTGTGTATTGATGCAGCACGGTAAGGTTATAGCCTATGCTTTTCGACAGCTCCGAAAATATGAGAAGAATTACCCTACCCATGATTTAGAACTAGCGGTCGTGATTCATGCCTTGAAGATTTAGAGGCACTACTTATATGGAGTTCATGTGGATATTTACACAGATCACAAGAGTCTCGAGATATCTTGAAGAGAGGAGTGAACTTACGCCGAGAGGCGGTGGTTGGAGTTACTGAAGGACTATGATGTCGATATTTTATACCACTCCGGGAAAGCTAATGTGGTTGCAGACGCTCTTAGTCGTAGATCCATGGGTAGTCTAACAGATGTGCAGCCAGGTAGCAAAGAAATTGTCCGTGAGATACATCAGTTAGCGAGCTTTGGGATTCGGTTGGCCGATTCCGGTGACAGTGGAGTTCGGGTTCGGGAGATAGCTGAGTGGTGCGCGATTTATGCATACACTTACGCAACCAAATAGATAACATAGAATAAAATTTATGCATACACTTACGCAATTGCACGTGTCGTGTCAAGTAATATAGTCTTAGAAGACCGAGTTATCGTCCTCAGGGATTAGTGTTCAAGTACCAAATTTTATTCTATGTTATCTATTTGGTAACCGATGATTGATATGTTGTTTATGACTATAATTATAAAAACTAATTAAACTACGTTGTTTTACTTCAGTAATGTGGAAATAGGGCTTTCAAATCTCCTCAACTATCCGCTTAACTTACTTATTAATGCAATTAATTATGGTTCTTCTTCTATTTTGAGATAGCAGGTTAACTAAGCCGTTTTATACTCCTGTTAAGGTTATATAAACACTCAACCCCAGTATAGAACCTTTCTACCTTTCGGTGATAAGATTGACTATAGAGGAGGATTAAGACCAATAACCTATTAATACTACACAAGTATCGGGGTACTTTCGTCCACGATTTAACCTATGTTTATCCAACTACAACATATTCACACCCTCCCCTTTCGGCTTTCGGTTAGAAATCATATGGATTATGATAATTAGTGATCAAGTAATTACCAAGCAATCAAGACAATTATTGAATAAATCTCAACAACAAGAAGAAGAACCAAAAACATGCATTAATTCATAAAGATAAGGTTCAAGTGAATTGACATGAAAAGCCCTAAGTTGATTTAGTTTCTAGTCATAGATATGACAAGAACTAAATTAATATCCAACATAAACTGTAAAGAAAGTAAAACAAGAACAAGAATTTACTAAGAAAAGGTCTTCAATCTTGATCTCCAAAAGTGGTGTGATTTGGCAAGAAGAGGAACCCCATCGACCTAGAGTCCTCTTTTATAGTCTCCAAAACGGGTGCGAGTTTTCCTTGTGCCTTGGCCCATTGACTTTCGAATTTTTATTTTTCCAGCCTGCGTATGGCTGATGCGAACAGCGCGCGGAACTCCTGAAGCACTCTGAAGATTAGGCGTCGTGGCGCTCTGGCCCTGCTGGCTGGAGGCGTCACGGCGCTGGCCTGTTTTGTGCCCGGTTCGTCAACTTTCTCGCTTTTCGAGCTCTGGAACCTCTGTTTCTGCCCTCCTTTTGCTCATTTTCCACCAATGAGCCACTTTAAACCAATATGACTCAAAAGAAAGAAAATATATCCTAAGACGACACGTATTTGTACAAAAATGGATAAAAGACTAACTAAAAATGACTCAAAAGGTGTATATAAAATACATCGATCAAACACCCTCAAACTTAACCTTTGCTCGCCCTCGAAAAAGATCAAAAGAAAGAAATAAAGTCACAAGGAAAAAGAAAATAGACAGACTCAACGACATTGATCATTTTGCTGCATCATTGTTACTTAGAAAAACATGAAGGTTAGCAGAATAATATGCAGGAACATATAACATGGATTTTTAGCATTCTAAACACATCAAGCTAGATATTTCGCAAACTCATTTTAATCATGCTTAATGGAAGTAAGAATATTGAATTATGCATGTCAATTCAAAATCCTATGGCATGTTTACTTGATATTCTCCACTAATCATGGATACACATGTAAGAGATCTTCAGGACTTTTCAGGGTTGTAATGTAGGCTTTACGCATGGGTAGGTAAAAATAGGCATTTAGGCTCATTTTATGTACCATAAGCTCTTTTGCTTTTCAATTCCTCCCTTTTCTATTGATTTTCTTTCTTCACTTCATATCTATTTTTCCCCTCTTTTGTTTTGAGAGAGTGAAGTGTATTATGAATAACAGGCACCCCCAAACTTAGGCTTTTACCTATTTCTTAGTGTTTTTTTTATTGGGGTGCATCAAGATTGTTCACTCTTTTTGTCTCTTTTTTAACACTTTCTATTCCAATCATTTCAAATTTTCACTTATGGCACAAGTGTGGAATTACAGGGTGTCAAAGAAAAAGTTTAATATTTAGGCTCAAAGGGGCTGACTAGGAATATTTTTAATGTCAGGGATAGGTAAAAGTGGTAAGAATTGGCTAATCAAAGAAATGCCTGAGTCATCTCCCTAACATGCATATCCTAACTATTTCGCCTCAAATAGCAAGCAATCATACACATAGGTTTTAATCATTTAACAATGCACAAATTAAGCAAGAAACCCCAAATAGACAGATTTCATGAGTTTTTGGCATATCTAACCTAAGTGTTTAGATAGTTGCTTCTAATTTCATTACATTATTCAACATTACTTCACTAGGTGTTTCTAGTAACTACAGCATGCATGATCTTTAAAAGAAAATTATGACTCAAAAATTTTATGACTCAAAAATACACAAAACAAATCATAAAGACTCAAAAATACTAAGACCATAAGACACAAATAAAACACCCCCCCCCCCCAAACTTAAATCACACATTGTCCCCAATGTGTGCAAGACTCAAAGAAAATAAAAGAAACAGGACAACTTACAGACTTGGTTTAAAGTGGTGGCGGTGGCGGTGGATAATGCATTGACCACTGGTTGAACAAGGAACTTCATCTCATCAAATCTCTGGTGCAACTGTTGTTGCTCCTGCCTTAATTCTTGTTGTCCTTGTCTTAGGTCCTGTTGACCTTGTATCATCATGTCAAAATTCTGCATCATCCTTCTCTTGTTCATGAGCAACTGCTCCATTATAAACGGAGGTTCTGATTAGGAGTGGTTGTTGGTCGCCGCTTCATACCGAGCCTCTGTCTCGTGCTCATCTTTCATCCATGGCACCTCTGCTGCTTCTTTGAGTGTCTTCCGTGTTGGTCTCCCGTCTTCTTCTTTGGAGGATAGAAGTGCAGGAAGGAATGCATTATCTCATATGACACAGGAAGTTGGACTTTCTCATATGTATCAGTGGGTAGGGTTGGGACCCGTATGCGGAGCATGCGACTAATCGGTGAGCCATGTCCCAACCCACCTGTCGTTACCAACCTGCTGGTTTCTCCAATGTTTTGCACTATTTCCTTCTCAACGTCAATTGTCTTCGCTGACATGATTCCATATATCAATTTTATTCTGTCTTCTGGCACTCTGGTGAAGTACATTGATGGAATCAAGCGGGCACTGACTAAATACAACCAACCTTGTTTTGTTGACCGACACCGCCGATCCTCTTGATCCATTTCTGGCAAATTCATACTCAGGCCCAGGGTAGCTTACTGTGCTTGCGACGACATCCCAGTTGATGTTGTTGGTGTCTCTAGACCATGTTCTGAAATAGCTACGGTCATCACCTCTTTCTTCAACATCCGCTGTTTTTAATAGCAAATTCACCACTTCTGTCGTCACAGGCACTTCCCGTCCCCTCACAAAGCATCTATCATCCACCCTCTCCGGAAAGTTAGCATAAAATTCTCTCACCATCACTGTGTTCATCGGCGCTATTCTTTCCGAGTTAACAAATCTCTTCCACCTCATCACCTCAATCATCGCCCGAATGGGCTCATAGACATCTCCCTCCTCAAATGATTCCCTTTGGTAATTCATTCCTCTTTCAGGGATCAAGGGCCTAGTACTAAGTTTTTGATATCTACTCTCCGCTGTTTGGCTGACAAACCTAGTAGTATCATATTGAGGGGCGGAGGGTAGATATCACAAGGTTTGGCACTCCAAGAAAAACATATTCACAAGGTTTGGCACTCCAAGATCCCTCATCAGCGATGAAGGGAGTCATTTTTGCAACAAGCAGCTTGATATATTACTGGCGCGTTACGGAGTCTACCACCGTACTGCTTTGCCATATCATCCTCAAGCAAATGAGCAGGCTGAAATTTCGAATAGAGCAGTGAAAAACATACTGGAGAAGACAGTGGATGACTCAAGGAAGAATTGGTCTACAAAGATGGATGATGCACTCTGGGCCTATAGGATAGCTTTCAAAACTCTCATTGGAATGTCACCGTACAGGATGGTCTTTGGGAAGGCATGTCATCTACCGGTGGAGTTGGAACACAGGGCATACTGGGCAATGAAGAAGCTGAACATGGATGCCAGAGCAGCCGGGCAGAAGAGGCTGCTGCAACTGAATGAGCTAGATGAATTTCGGAACAACGCCAATGAGAATGCAAAAGTCTACAAGGAGAGGGTCAAGACAAGGCATGACAAGAACTTGATCCATAAAGAGCTACAACCTGGGCAACAAGTACTCATATTCAACTCAAGGCTGAGATTGTTCCCAGGCAAGTTGAAGTCCAGATGGTCAGGGCCATTTGTTGTGGAAAAAGTGTTCCCCTATGGTGCAGTCGAAGTGAGAGGGAAAGAAGGTGCTCCATTCAAAGTGAACAGACAGAGAGTGAAACCTTACTTAGTGAATGACATAGAACAACTCAACTCTGCTATCCGTTTCAAGCCACAGTAAAGAGGAACCTGCATCCAGCTAAAATACGTTAAAAACAGCGCTACTTGGGAGGAAACTCAATATCTTAGGAAGCTTGTTAATTTCGTTCTGGAACGGTCTCACAATCGTGTACTCCCAGATAAATCATGAGCAACATCCGCCGTCATCGCCACTGTTACACCCCGTAGTTCCATGGCATATAAGTGAGAACGTAAGTAAGAAAATAAGATTGGAAGGTTGGAAGGAAAGTATATTTATATTTCTATATGGAAATTTTGGATACAAAAAATGTGACGACGAAAATTATATTAGTGGTTGAATTCTTTTCGAATGGAGTTATGGACTTAGTATTGTATTATGAAGTCTTGACATTGATAATATGGGACCCACCGGAAATTTCACAATTTTGTGGGGCCCTTCAAAAAATTAGACATTTTGGCCAAGTGTTAAGATATTTTGTGAAGAGGGGTTGTGACCAATAGGAGGGTGACATGTGTCACTCATCCACTTGTCTTGCAAAGATGACCACTATAAGAGATATACATAACAAGACTTGGACTTCATTACACAAAATATCTTCCTCTTCTCCAAACTTTTTCTCTTTTCTTCCTTAGCCTTAAGATTTCGAAATCATGGCAAACGTGAAGAACAAATTTCACTTATCTTCCAAGATTAAGCACCTTAACTAAGTTCTAACCTAGATTACTCTCTAAAACAGTGGGTTATGTTGATGGGTCGATTCTGCCCTATAAAAATCCTAACTTGAGATGAACTTTTTGAAAGTAAAATAAGAAGGGAAGATGATTACAAGCTTGTAGAGGATACATGGGTGTTGTTAGAGCTTGAAGAAGTGGTGTGGAAGTGAAGTTATTGATCGAATCTATGTGGACTGTTTTGGGCAAAATTTAAGGTAAGATTTTTCTTCCTCTTGAAGTAATTGGATATTACATGTTGATATAGTTAATAGATGAATTGGTGATTAAGAGGAATGGAGAATAAGAAGTGTATGGACAGTTTGGTTGGTTGGCCGAAAATGAGGCAGTTTTGATATTGGATTCGTTGGTTATTATTGTTGTTGTTAACGTCACTACTTGCATGTTAAAATGAAGGAATCGTGTTATTGATAGTTGATATGATTTATATTGAAGTATTGGAACTTGGATTGGATTATAAGGAATATTGAAAAGGGCTTTGGTTGTGGTTGTTTGGCCGAGACTTGTATAAAACTGTTGGATATTGTTATGCAGTTTTAGGGACTGTTTTGTGGTATTGAAATGCTGAAAATTCAGCCACCAATATGCATGTTTAAATGTAGTAATTGCTAATGTAAGTCCTCAAGGAATAAGGGTGTAGAAAGGTGTAGAAAGACTTCACTTTTTACCCTCATTGTTGTTGGATTATGGACTGATTTTAGTGGACTATTTTACGTGGATTATGAGGTTGTTTTTATGTGAGAAATGGGTGTGTGAATCACCTTGGTTAACTGTTTGTTGTGCCCTTAATTGGTGCTTGGTTGTTGATGAAATTGGCCTTATTGAAAGATGGAAAAGTACGTATAAGTAAGGGAAGTGCTGCACAAATATTTTATAGAAAAGGAGAACCATTACTTGGTATTAACATACACTAGTAAGCATGAAGTTGATAAAAGTGTTATTGTATTTATAGGTTGAAGTACTACTTGAGGCGTATTCTATTTATCATGTTGGTTAGTCGTCAATAAGGTAAGTGAACCTCTTCCTTCTCCTTTTGGCATGTTCTACGTATGAACCATAACTGTGGTATTGTTTCAAAAGTTATTCTACTCTTAGAAGTTAAGGAGTATTCATGTTATTGATTCTATGCTAAAGGTATGTCTAAATTATTCTCAAGTCTTTACCAAGTCTTATGGGAGATGTTGGTAAGAGTTTTTAGTAAGCATTGGTGTCGAGTTTACCTTGCTAAGTTATAGCACTAATAAGTATTAAGTGTTGAGACTGATTTTGGTAAACGTGTTAAAACAAGCCATTGCATCGTATTAAAACAACTCATTGCAGCGTTAAATGAAAAAGGTATCGACAATCAATTATATTGAAATGATTAGACTTCCATCTGCATATAAACTAAGATATAACCAGTTCGTTTTACATTTTCTAGTTCACAACTAATTAGATAAGATCATTATAATATATAACCTACTAACGGCTCATAAAATGAATTAATTTGACAATTCGGATCGGTTATCACCATGCAAATGTTTCCATAATGTTAGCCAGATGAGCGAGACGAATTTATATTATCGAGTTGGTACAAGACGACAATCGGTATGTGAACTACCCTTTCTTTTGGCATGTTTATATGAAGTAAGTGTACGTCGGACGTACATAGTTCTATTGGATCCTAATCCTTAATGATATGATGGTACTTTGGTTTTTCAAAAATGAAAGTTGAGTTTATAAAGTAAGTGTACGGCGGACGTACATGGTTTTATTGGATCTTAATCCAAAAATGGAAGGCATGGTATTGCCTTGGTTATTCTAAAAAGGAAGGCATGGTATTGCCTTGGTGTTTCTAAAAGAAAGGTATGATAATGCCTTGAGTTTTCTAAAAGGAAGGTATGATAGTGCCTTGGTGTTTTATAAAATGAAAGATATGATAGTGTCTTGGTTTTCCAAAAATGAAAGTTCATTTTAAAGATGACTTTATTGAGGGTCAAAAGATGATTTAAATTGCACAAGGTTGCTCCTGATGTTTAAGCTTTCACTGAGTCTCATAATGGGTCAGGGTACGTTATATGTTTAAGCTTTCACTGAGTCCCAGAATGGGCCAGGGTACGTTATATGTTTAAGCTTTCACTGAGTCCCAGAATGGGCTAGGGTACGTTATATGTTTAAGCTTTCACTGAGTCCCGGAATAGGCCAGGGTACGTTATATGTTTAAGCTTTCACTGAGTCCCAATGGGCCAGGGTACGTTATATGTTTAAGCTTTCACTGAGTCCCAGAATGTGTCAAGGTACGTTATGTGTTTAAGTTTTCTCTGAGTCCTAGAATGGGTCAGGGTACGTTATGTGTTTATGCTTTCACTGAGTCCCAGAATGGGCCAGGGTACGTTATATATTTATGATTCCACTGAGTCCCTGAATGGGTCGGGACACGTTATATGTATATATACATGATGGTTTTATGAACAGGCATCCATGATTTTGATATGACTCACTTTTTTAAAAAAGGCACAGTCGACTCTCTATTTTTACAAGATACAGTTGGCTCTTATTTCATATGGCACGGTTGGATCTGGTATTTGATTTTCATACTTGTCCCTGTCATTCTTTTGTACAATTATGATCTTGTTTAATGTACTTCATGTTTACATACTTGGTACCTTGTTGTACTGACCTCCTTCAGGGGGCTGCGTTCATGTCCGCAGGTATAGGTACACAGTTTGGTGATCCTCGAGCTTAGGATCCTTGCTCAGCGTTTTGGGATAGCTCCATTGTTCCGGAGCCTAGTCATTTTGGTACAAATCTTCCATTTTGACTTGTGTATATTCAGGGGTACGGCGGGGCCTTGTCCCGTCATAGTTACTGTAAACTCTTAGAGGTTTGTAGTCATATGTGGGTTGTACGGGTGTACGGTTGTAGTCCGTTTGGACAATTCTATGAAAAGTTGCGGCCTTGTCGGTTTGTCTGTTTTTTTATTTTATGCGATTATGAGTTTTCTTAAAGCTTCTACTGGTTATATGTCATGTGTGGGTATAAGGGTGTCCAGGTAGGGCACCAGTCACGGGCCCGGGATTCGTGTCGTGTCAGCCACCATCTTGATCCGCTATTGTCTGTAAGTCGTCCCTTTTTTAATTTTTGAGTCGTTACACATTTGGGACAATGTGTCGTTTAAGTTTGGGGGGTATTTATTTTATTTTTGTGTTTCTGTTTTTGAGTCATCATTTTGATTAAGGTTTTGTGTCTTTTATTGTGTGTATATGAGTCAATTTTTTTATGATCATGCATGCTATAGTTGCTGGAAACGCCTAGTGAATTAAGTGGGATAATGTAATGGAATTAGAAGCTAAAATCTGTGTGCTTAAGTTAGATATGCCAAAAATTCATGAAAATCTAATTATTTGGGATTGTTGTGCTTAGCCTATGTGTTGTCAGTTATGGAAAGAAATGTTGAAAATATGTTTGCTTGTTATTTGAGGCGAAATAGTTAAGATGTACATGTTTAGGGAGATGATTCAGGCATTTCTTTGATAGCCCTTTTGACCATTCATTACCTACCCTGACATAAATTGTATTCTTAGTCAGCCCCGTTGAGCCTAAAATAATATCTTTATTTGACACCCTATGATTCCATGTTTGTGCCATAAGTGATAATTGAAGATTCTTGGAATAAAAAAGTGTTGAAAAAGAGATAAAAAAAGAAGAAAAATTTGATGCACCCCAATGAAAAATATGCAAAAATCTAAGTTTGGGGGTGCTTGTTATAATGTATCTCATTCTCTCAAAAGAAATGAGGGGAGATGATAGGTATGAGACTAAAAAAAAAGTCAAAAAGAAGGAAGAAGGAGTTGAATGAAAATAGCTTATGGTACGTAATTTGAGCCTAAAATACCTATTTTTACATACCCCTTCCTAAGCCTACATTACAACTCTTGAAAGTCTTGATGATGTTTAATATGTATGTCTATGATTGGTGGAGAATAGCAAGTAAACATGTCTATAGCATTTTGGAAAAGATGAAATGAAATTGACATACATAGGTTAGGTGTTTGTACTTCCATTGATTATGATTGAAATAAATTTGCGAAATATCTGACTTGAAATTCTAGATTGCTAAATTTGTGTTATGTATGTTCCAACATATTATCCAAACTGACATTCATGTTTTTTTAAATAACCTTATGCAGCTGCTTGATTAGAGTCTTTTGAGTCAGTTTTCTTTCTGTTTCTTTGATTTTGTTTTTATCTTTGCTCGAGGGCGAGCAAAAGTTAAGTTTTGGAGTATTTGTCAAGCGTATTTTGTATACGTTTTTTGAGTAATTTTTAATTAGTATTTTTCTCATTTTCGTTTAAATAAGTGTAGTGTTATGGTCGTTTTCCTTTCTTTTGAGTCACAGCGGTTCAAAAAGGCAAAATGGCGAAAATGAGCGAAAAGTGGGCATAAAAGAAGGGTCCCGAGGCAGCAAAAAGTTGAAAATTGGAGATTCGGACGAAGGCAGAGCAGCACCGCGGCGCCCAGCAGCAGGACCGCGGTGCTAGAAGATCCGAGAACCTGCAGGACTTTCGGCACCACGGTGCCATTCTGCAGGACCGCGGTCTTGTCACGAAAAATTCGTAATCGTAAATTCGGCCAAGGCGTAAGGGTCCGTAGGGCCTAAATTTGCAACATACTTAAGCCCTAGGGATTATTCTATTGAAGGAGGTCGGACATTCTATCACAGAACACAATTGAAGACAAATTGGAGGCTACCATTGGAGACCTAGTTCTAAGTACTTTTTCTTTCTTTAGTTTTCAATTCAGTTTATGTTGGTATTTGTATTAGTTCTTAGCGTGACTATGGCTAGAAGCTAAACACTTTATTAGGACTTTCCTATTGAATCGCTTGAACCTTTTTTTCATGAATTAATGCATTAGTTTGATTTCTTCTTCACTTGAGTAAGATTTATTCAATATTGGTATGAATGTTTGATAGTTAACTGACCATTAATTATCATAATCTATATGATTTCGAATCAAGAACCGAGAGGAGAGATTTGGATATGCTGTAATTGAATAGAAATAGGTTAAAATCGCGGACGAAAGTACCGCGATACTTGTGTAGCATTATAGGTTATTGTTCTTAATTCTCCTATGTGGTAAATCATATCATAGAAATATAGAAGGGTTCTGCACTGGGGTTGAGCGATTATATATCCTAACCGGAATATAAGACAGTCTAGTTAACCGTTATCTTAATGTAGAAGAAGAAGTCATTCTAGTTGCATTAGGGATTGAAAAGAGTGGATAGTCGAGGATATTGGAAGCCATAATTCCTTCATAACTGATTAAACCTCAACAATTTAGTTTACTTCTTGCAATTATTCTAGTAGTTAGATAAAAACTCAAATCAATTATCGTTTGCCAAATAGATAACCTAGAATAGATGTTCGGTAATTAGAAATCAGTCTCTGTGGACGATAAACTCTGTCTTACAAGACTATATTACTTGTAATGATACGTACACTTGCGTTGAGCACGTGGAAATCGCCTAACATCAACCAACTGAGCTACTAGATCCCTACCATTCTACTTTGTACACTTTATATTATTTGTTGTTGTTTTTTTATTTTACACGACTCTTAAAAAAATACTCCTTTTGTCTAGTTTTACTTGTCACGTATTGGTTTGACATGCCTATTAAGGAGCCAAAAATAGAATAAAGATTTATAATATTACTCCTAATTATTACTAATTACCTAATGATTGAAATTAATTAAAGCTTATCAAAAAATTGTGCACCTAAATAATTAAGTAATAGTTCCAACAATTCACATATTACCCATACAAAAATAGTTTTAGAGCTAAATTTTTCATATCCTTTCATAGAATGTAGGGTCATTGATGAAGCAATTAGTTACTCAATGAAAAAACTCAAGTTTGACGAGTATAATTCAAAGGGTTGGAGAAAGGAATTAAAAATTTGGACTTATTAATACTAAGCGTAAAATGGGGGTTAACTATTTTTAGTATAGTAGATAAGTAAAATTGGACGGAGGAAGTATTGATTAGGATGGTATTTGATCTTATTTATGTCTAAATTATAATCTGTCTCCATTAAATATTAACTCTATTAATATGTCATCTCCATTAATGACTAAATTCTACTAAAAATAAAATAGAAAAAAATAATTAATTGTATTTTAACTTCTAAAATGATACGTAGTTTAAAAAATTATTAATCACGATATATAATTGAAACGGACGGAGTACTTGATTTACAAAGTTTTCTTCTAAAATTGGTAAAGCTACAGAGGATCTTTAACTATTAGACTTCTCTTCTCTTATGAAATTCTTTACTAAAACTAGTTGTAGATTTAGCAATGAGTTCGTGAGTTTCACAAAAATTAAATGGGTAAAGAATGTTGTTAAGAGTCTCACATCGAAAATGGAATGAAAACATGGATTCATTAAATGGATTTGAACAATCTTCATCCTACAAGATAACTTTTGGGGTTGAGTTAGGTCCAAAATTCATTATTTACATGGTATCAGAGTAATGCACATTCCAATTCTATGTTCACCGATGTTGGGTTCCCAAATTATGTCATCCACGCTCCAGTTAACGGTATCTGGGCGTGAGGGGAGTGTTAAGAGTCCCACCTCAAAAATGGACTCCTTATATGGACTTGAACATCATCAACTCCACTGAGTCCACACGAAAAAATAATAGTACAAATGAAGATAGATATACATTTCTCATAAAATATTTTATTCGATCCATAATAAGTGGTGTTTTTACCTTTTTTTAGTATTGGTTCAAAACATGTGATATTTCACAAAATCTAAGAAGGTGTTGATTTTTTCTATCAATTTACTCTTATTTAAATAAATGAAATTTTATATAATCAAACAATCATTAAAGAGCTATTTTTTTCGAGACATTTGATTAATGATAAATTGGTAACGACACTTCTTACTTTTTAGGAGAACCTATAAACTATATTCTAGATCTATTTTATAATTTATGTTGATGATATTACTATTTTATTATTTTCACGGATGCATCCTTCATTTTCAAGCTTTATTTCTACAGTAATTTTTTCATCTGAACGTTAGTTTATACTTTTTTATGGTGCATGAAGCGAAGAGCGATTTAGGTATCTATTTTATTGTATTGAAGCAATTTGGAAGATCAGCGCCACTATCCAAAATCCTCTTGTAGTGTCGGGTATTTAATCATTTCTTGTATATGTGCCACTATATTTCTTAGAAATAATTTTCTTTCTCTGGATTTACCCGGTGAAATGAAAGTGACTCCACTTCGTTTGCTGCGTCTCTTCCCCATAACCTGCAAAAAGAAAACAACGCCAATATCTTTTTGTTTCCACCCCCAATTTAAGCATAACACATATATTACTACGAGAAAGTATAGAATTGACAATAAAATTTTAATAATAATATTATTGCTAAAAAGTGTAAATGATAATAAATTTTTAATTTATTGTTGTAAAAAAACGTAAATGACAACAAAAATAACTTCTTGTTGTAAAAAAAAATTGAATCGAAGATTATTGTAACGACGTGTAACAAATTTTATTATTAGGACAAGTAATTTTTGACAATCATATGACAAAAAAATATTGTTAGGTAAATAACTTTTTGGTATGGCAAATTGAAGTGGGGGAATCACTTCAATGAATGAACATGTGCAAGTATGCAAGTGGTATAAAGTAATTAAGAAGACGTGGCTGCTTTTGTCTGCACCAACTTATTTATAAGAGTATATAGTATGAAATAAAAGTACTTCTGACTCTTCAATAGAAGTTAGTAACAATGACCCTTTTGGTATCAACAAGGACTAACCAAGAGGTCCCCTCACTCGCTATAATGGCCAACTACTCATTTTCCTCTTCCTAAATATTCTTGCAATATTTGTCGCTCACTCTCTTTAATTAAACAATTCTTAGAAAAATGGAATAGGGGTTATCACCTATTATGTAACATGGCCTCAATTTGGATCATTGTATTTAATTATTCATCATGATCTTCCATCTCGTTGACTATTTTTATACACTTCAATACAGTATACACAATTGTGCTCAGCGATTAGGGATGACAATAAGGCGGAACAAGTTTTAACTTATTCAGATTTTGATCTGTCCTGTCTCGAGCGTTTGTGTTTTTTCATTCCTTTTAAAATCTTTCGATAACAGACCCAGTTTCAGAATCAGCATAGTTAGATTTTTGGTGATTTAAACCACATGAACATGACTTACAGTTCTTATATGCTCCTGATGCTTTAACTGACATATCCTTGATCTGATAAATCATCAAAATGAACCTAAATTAACAAACTTTTGAACTTAATACTAGTATGTCCCCAATTGATGTGATACAATTGGAATTGCGAGAGTTAAACTTTTTTATTTCGGACATACAATCTTTTAAGTTTTTTGAAAAATAATTTTAATATTTAAAAATTATATAAAAAGTATTATAACTTAGGAGAATTAATAATTTATAATATTTAAAGGGCATACAAATAAATTGAAGTCAAAATATTTTTTGTTTTAAAATAAAAGATGGACAAAAGTTGATTTAAAGACAAAAATTAAATTACTGGCCCAACAAGTAAAGAGAAAAAAAATAGTACTTATTTAATGGGGTTTCATGGGAAGTAGGCCACTGTTTTTGTGGGCTTGAGCCTGATTTTCTTCAAAACTCACCATCTGCCCTGCCCCATTTCAATTTTTAACAAAATTAATTTTATATTGCCCTGCCCTAACCCGTTAAGAGTTTGCCCTGCCCTGCCCCGCCCTGCCCCAATTGGCATCCGTAACAACGATAAAGTCAAAAAATTTATTAAAGGTATTCACGATTTAAACAAGGTTACTTCTGTCATTGCAACCACAAATTATTGATCCTTGACTTCTAAACAAATATTGCAACTAGTGATAGATTTATCAATAACCTGAACTTGGATTTTAAATCTATATATTTTTACAAAAAACAATAGTACCAATTGGTTTTGAATTAAACAAATATTTTGAAGTTGAATTCGAACCTTCATCAGCAACTATCGATCAAATTTGTGATGTGTTCCCCATGATTTCACAATTATATTATATTATAACTTTTCAAAACAAAAATTAACCAACAAAGTTCACATAATTGAAAAATCAATCCAGAAATTGAATACAAAATCAGCTCAGACCTTCGCGGTGAATCTCTCAATTTTCTGTTGCGATGCCGGAAAAATCCTCGATCCACTCTGCATGTGCTCTGATACCATGTTAATTTCCAGAATCTGAGCTAAGTTTAGATTGCATACAAGTAGTTTGAGCAATTGCACATGGAACTGTGCAATTGAAGATGCAGAAATAGTGAACAAAATCGAGAGTAGAGTATGATATTTGTGGAAGCTTTTCTCTTATTTTCTCCGACTCTTACAATGAAAAAAACCCTCATATTTATAGTTACAATGTAAAATGAAAATCACACATAGTTAATAACTAACTTTAACCATCCTAACAATCTTCTAACTAACTTCTACACCCTCACACAATTTGTGAGTATGTGAGCTGGTGCTACTGCTGTGTGCTGCTTTATATTGTTGTGGTGTGCTTCATGTAGGTGTTCTGTACAGCAGCTGATGGTGTTGCTCTTTGCTGCTGCTTCTACTCTCAACACATGGACGGTGTAAGACACATCCAAGTTCACTTCATATCAGTGCATCTACCTCTTTTTAATTGTCCATATGCATTCGATTTCTTAATAATAAATTAAATGTGCAAAGCATAGTTAATAATTACCAACAGGAGTTGAACTTTTCGGGGGCAATTATATAAAATAAACAAGATAAATATTATTTTAGTTGAAAATTAATCATTTTTCAGAGCATAAACTGATTTAACGTATTTTTAAATTCTAAGCCATGGGTGTATCTTGTACTTCAATATTTTATGTTACTTTCAGGGGGTAAGTAACAAAATTATTTCCCAGTTAAGGACAATGAACAACTAACTGCTACCAACTAATACTCATAATTTTAATTAGCCATTAATTATTGCTAGTGTCTCACTTTTCTTTTATTTTAATAGTTAGTTTATTATATATTCTCTGGCTTTGCCACCTCCATTGGTTACTGTTGAAGTATAGTATAGTATGTAGGTATTTTGTATTAGTATAATCTGTTGGGGTATAAGTATTATGTGGGGACCACTGAAGAGGCCCACACTATTTTCATTTTGCGTCTTTCCTTTCTTGTATAAAATAAGTGTTTGGCACTTGTTGAGACTTTGAGTTCTCATTCTATAGTAAAAGAGAAAAGCTCCCACAAGATCCTCTCACAATTGTTCTCAATTTCATTCTTACAATCACATATACAATCGTCAACATGGTATCAAAGTCATAGGGAAGATGATCAGTGTAGTTAAAATCGAATTCGAAGAAATCGCAGAAATCGCATACTGAAATTTCGAATTAGGACCTGTGAGTGGTTCACGATTCAGATTGAAACTCAAATCGAGATCAAATCGAGAAGATCGTGAAGATTTCGGTACATGCAGTTCAAACTTTTGTTTAATAATTAAATTTTGTTGTTGCAATCGATCGATTGCGAATAAGATCGATCTATTGCTTGATTTTTTGAGTTTGTGGAAATCGATTTACGATTTATTAGCTGTTGTTGTCAAGTCTATTCACTGTAATGGAGAACACTTCGCAAATCATATCAGTTGTCACAGATGAGACTTCGAATGTGAATTTGAATATAGTGGACCACAATCATCCACTATTTTTGAGTTCATCTGATACTCCTGGAGTTGTGCATGTCGAGATACAGCTAACGGGAATGGAAAATTACACTCTCTGGAGTCGTGCTATGAAATTGAGTCTCTTAACGAAAAATAAGATTGGTTTCATTGACGGCACAGTGAGAAAAGATATGTATGATGGAAATTTGGTGAAGCAATGGGATCGTTGTAATGCAATGGTGATCTCGTGGATTATGAAGAATGTAAGTAGAGATTTGTTAAGTGGAATTCTGTATAGGTCTACTGTCTTCGCAGTTTGGAGAGATTTGAAGGAGCGATTTGACAAAATTAATTTGTCTCGGGTGTATCAACAGAAGAAGGAACTGGCTATGCTTCAACAAGGAGTATCACCAGTAGCCATTTACTATTCTAGTATGAAGGATCTGTGGGACGTAATCGACTCGATCATTCATCCACCTGCATGTGAATGTGATAGTCCTCGAGCATATATTGATCATCTTGCCAATCAGAGGTTATTGGAGTTTCTGATGGGGTTAAACGATGGCTATAATCAGGCACGAAGTCACATTTTGCTGCTAATACCTACACCTAGTGTCAATCAAGCATATGCTATTTGCACAAGATAAAAGTCAAAAATCGATCACTGGAAGGTTTGGAGGATATGATTCAGGTGAATCCATGGCCATGTATGGTACAACAACACAATACAGACAGAGGAAACCAAATCAATCTGGCTTCTGTGACTACTGCCAGATGAAAGGACACACTAGAGAAAATTATCGCAAGCTGTTGATATTTTGTGATTATTGTAAGAAGCAGGGACACATTGCTGATAAATGATATAGGCTGCTTGGATATCCATCAGATTTAAAAGGGAATAAGAAGGTGAATGATGCAGTTGTAGAAGCTCAACCTGGTGTGTGTGTTAACTTTCAGCATGACCATAGCAGAGGTACGAGACAACTGTATAAGGAGCAGCATGATTATCTCCAAAGCAGACTGTCTTCTTGTCCTCCACACAAATATGAAAAGGTATTGCAGATGATGGATCAGTGTGAAGAAGAAAATGGCAAGGGAGTTGTAGCCAAAGCTCATATGGCAGATAACATTGTATCTCATAAACATAAAAGTAGTAAGAATGTAGACTGGATAGTGGATACAGGGGCAACTAACCGTATGGTTAGTGATAAAACCATGATTGAGAAAAGAGATGAGGAAAGTACAGGTCAAGTGCAACTGCCTACAGGTGATGTAGCTAAGATTACACAGGCAGGGAGTTGTAGGCTAAAGAATGGTGATATTATTGAGCATGTGCTATGTGTCCCAGCTTTTAAATTTAACCTACTCTCAGTGTCAAAGTTAACCAGGGAATTAAGTTGCTCTGCAAGGTTTTTCTCTGATTTCTTTGTCTTGCAGGATCTGTTTACTGGGAAGGTCAAGGAGACTGGTAGAGAAGTCGATGGGCTGTATATTCTGGAATCAGGGAGGAATTACAAAGAGGCAATAAGGGCACATGCTCATACATCAACTGTGGTATCCAAGGGAGAACTGGAAGCAGAACTTTGGCACATAATACTTGGGCATGTCCCATTGAGCATGCTCAGAAAAATTGCAGCTTTCAGGAACAAGTCAGATTTTTCAATTAAACATTGTGGTGTATGTCCACTAGCTAGACAAGCAAGGAAATATTTCCCTGATAGTCATAGTAAAACTAAATTTCCTTTTCAACTCTTGCATCTAGATGTTTGGGGACCTTATTGAGTGTCATCTTATAATAACATAAGATATTTTCTCACTGTTGTGGATGATTTTACTATATGGGCATGGGTTTTCTTGATGCATGTTAAGTCTGATGTGATAACTGTTCTTAAGAATTTGTTTGTGATGATAAGAACACAGTTTGGTTTGAAAATAAAATGTGTTAGGACAGATAATGGGACAGAGTTCCTTAATTCTGCCTGCTTTGATCTTTTTAACAAGTTGGGGATAATCCATCAGAAGTCTTTCCCCTACTCTCCACATCAAAATGGGATAGTAGAGAGGAAACACATGCATATATTGGAGATAGCAAGAGCTATCAAATTACAAGGCCATTTACCAGCAAAGTTCTAGAGTGATTGTATTGAAACTGATGTATATGTGATCAATAGAATACCTTCTGTGGTACTGTGGGACATTTTCCCATATCAGAAGTTGTTTAAGAAGATGTCATCATTTTCTCACTTCAAGGTGATAGTGTGTCTTTGTTATGCATCCAACTTGGTGAGAAAGTATAAATTTGAACCAAGGCCTGTCAAGGCTATGTTGCTTGGCTATGCAGTAAATAGGAAGTGTTACAAGCTGTTAGACTTATCCAATGAGACAGTGTTTGTAAGTAGGGATGTGACCTTTCATGAGAATATATTCCCATATCATCGGTTTCAGGAACTTGGAGGAGATCCACTTATCCTTCACAATCAATATTCTAATCCTGATCTATATGTTGATGATACACAGGTGGTTCAGTATGATATTCAAAAGGAGAATGTGGCAGACTTTATCACTGCAGAAGAGCCAGTCAATACACAAGATGTTGCAGCAGACCATGATCCATCCAATACTGGAGATGAGACTGCTGTTGTAGCTGATGATGAGACTGGTGCATGTGTTAGGAGGTCAACCAGAGAAAGAAAGGCTCCAATATGGTTGAAGGATTTTTTGCACACAACAACACAACCTAGTCAAGCAGATTGTGCATATCCAATGTCAGAAGTGGTGGATTATACTGGACTGTCTACTCAATCTTGGCTAAGATCTCAGCAGAACATGAGCCACAATCCTTCTATGATGCAGTTAAGGATCAGAGATGAGTAGAGGCCTTGCAGTTAGAAATTCAGGCCTTTGAGGACAACAAGACCTGAGAAATAGTTGACTTGCCTGATAATAAGAGACTCGTTGGTTGTAAATGGATGTTTAAAATCAAGTACAAAGCCAATGGAGAGGTGTAAAGGTTCAAGGCTAGACTTGTCGCAAAGAGGTATAGTCAAAAGAAAGGGGTCGATTATCAAGAGACCTTTTTCTCCAGTGGTGAAGATGGTTACTGTCAGAAGTGTTATCTCTGTTGCAGTTGCCAAAGGCTGGGTGATTCAGAAAATGGATGTGTATAATGCCTTCTTGCATAGAGACCTCGATGAAGAGGTGTATATGAATTTGCCTCAAGGAGTTGAGCAGAAACAGAGGAAGGTATGCAGACTGTTTAAGTCATTATATGGGATTAAGCAAGCTTCTCGACAATGGAATATCAAGCTGACAACTGCCTTAGTTTCTTCTGGCTTTGTTCAAAGCTGCTATGACTATTCCTTACTTATCAGGAAGGATGGGGAAAAAAATAGCTATGGTATTGATATATGTGGATGACCTTCTCTTAACTGGCAATGATCAGGGACTTATTGATGAAACAAAGCTTATTTTACAGCATCACTTCAAGATCAAAGATCTTGGTGAACTCAGATATTTTCTGGGTTTTGAGTTTGCCAGGAACAAGGAGGGGATAGTGATGCATCAACGAAAGTATGCTTTAGAACTTATTGAAGATATGAGGCTAACATGTTCTAAGCCTATTAACCCACCCATGGAGGTAAATGTGAAGCTCACCTCTGATGAGTATGACCAGCATGTACAGAAGTCGATGCCTGAGAAAGATAGAAGTGTAGATGCATTGTTGAAGAATCCAACGGCATATCAAAGACTGGTTGGCAGATTACTTTACTTGACTAACACTAGGCCAGATATAGTCTTTATTGTGCAGTGTTTGAGTCAGTTTATGAAGGCTCCAAAGCAGTCACACATGGTAGCAGCAGAGAGGGTGGTGAGATACATTAAAACTGCTCCAGGAATGGGAGTGTTGTTGGCTGCATCAGATGGTGTTGTTCTATCTGCGTACTGTGATGCATATTGAGCCTCTTGCCCTACTACCAGGAGGTCAGTCTCGGGTTACTTAGTGTATTTTGGTTCTTCTCTTATTTCGTGGAAGTCCAAGAAACAACAGACAGTTTTCAGGAGTTCAGCGGAGTCTGAATATAGGAGTCTTGCAGCTGTGGTGGCTGAAGTTGTCTGGATCAATGGCTTTAAAATAAGTGTTTGGCACTTGTTGAGACTTTGAGTTCTCATTTTATAGTAAAAATGAAAAACTCCCACAAAATTCTCTCTCAATTTCATTCTTACAATCACATATACAATCGTCAACAGTTACAATGTAAAGTCAACAACGTTACATTAATTGCAAACACATCGTAATTAGTTAATGTAAGACAAAAAGAACAATTACTTATAATTTCCGTATTTTATTTCTCTTCGAACAACCAAATTTATTTAAATCCAATTAAATTATTATGAATTTAAGATCCACCGAGCAATGTGATTTAGTTATAGATTTTTGATAGGTTCGTGCTCTGCAACTTTACTCTATTTAATGGATTATTTCTTGATTATAACTAACAGTTCATTTGGGGATCTTGATAATGACGCCGTTAATAAAGCTTACTTTTATTTTGCTACTTTCCATAATTATTGTTTATCGATAAAAGATAGGTAACAGATTCCCTTTGTATAGTGGGTTGTCCCAAGGCTGGCCAGTGGGCCGGGACGGGCCCACCGGGATCGGGTTTGGCGGGGTCGGGGCGGGGTCGGGCCGAGAAAGGCGGGTCGAGTGGGCGGGCTGGAGGGTCGGGTCGGGCGGGACCATACCATGTCCCGTCCGATCCCGGTCCGCTGGGTAGAAGTCGGGGCTCGGGACGGTCGGTCGGGGCGGGACGGGTTGGCGGGTTTTTTTTTTTTAATTTTTTCACTAAATTAAAAATAATAAATTACTAAGTACTAACAAAGTAACATTAACATATACTTGTCATATTATAGACTTATAGTATTATAATTTATAATATATTTATAAAGTATAAACTATAAACTATAAAGTATAAACTATAAAGTATAAAGTATAAAGTTATAAACTAAATAATTAAACAACGACAAGAATAGTGTAAAAACATCCCAAGGCTGTTTTTTTGCCTTTTATATTATTAATTTCATTGAAATATAAAATAAACAAGATTCAAAAATACATTGTAGTGTACTGTTTTTGAAAAAAATTGCAATAGAGTGAAATACATAGAAAAATTTAAAAATTGCAATGAAATAAATTACCAATTTGAAAATATTTTTCTAATTTCTTTATAATTTCTTGTGGTTCTTGGTTGGAATTGGTATATCTTGATCAAATTGTTCCACGTCGCTACTCATGCCTTGAGATAAAATGTCGTTGTAGTTGTCCATCTTCTTCGTTAATCTCAGTTGTGCACCTCCTTCGCCCGCTCAGTATCCAATCTCGAATAGTACCGCCATCTCAGCCGCCTCCGCTAACGAGTGTCAGTGCTCTCTATTTGAAATCTGCTGCGAAAAAGCGCTTTCGAAGCGGCGATGACGTTTGAATGTTCAAAATATCTCGCCATCATTGAAAGTGTCGGAAATGTCTTCTCATTCGCTCCAATATTTAATGAAGTCTTCCTTTCTTCTTCATTGATAATCGCTTGGTAAGGTAAATTACCCGCAAAACAAAAACATCGAACTCATTAATTTGGTTAGCATCGCTACCAGCATATTTTATTTCGAGGCTTTCAATAGAATTAATATTAGGCCTAGCCACGTAAACCGCTTGTCGTTTTTAGGTTGTGTTGAAGAAGAAGATGATACAAAAGTCGGTTGGTTACTAGCACTTTCTTCTTTGGTAATGCCGATATACTTTTGCATTCATCTTACGCTATTCAACACTTCTTCTAGCGTTAGTTCAATAGGTGGTTCAACATTTAAATTTTTGGGAGTTGGAGGTGGTAGTGCGTCCATACAGTATATATATTTTCAATAAGACTTTACAACCCTCTACTTTAATAGTCGGGTTTAATACAAAGACCAATAATATAAATAGGGAATAGGAATAAAATATTTTTTAATTTCATAAACATTTTTTAATAGTCAGATAAGGTGTTTTTCCATATATTCTTTAAGAAGTAAAAATATTATAGCTATATAAAACAACATAGTTGAAATAGTAGGATAATATAAAGTAGAAAATTCTTTTGTTGCTCGTTGAAAATTTTCTAAAAATACAATAAGTTCTCTAATTTTCTCCCAATCAATATCCACAATCATATCATTTAGATTTTGATTATGGGCGTTAAAAAATAAAGTAATAGGTTTTCTATAGTCATAAGCAACAACTAGTTGGTCATATAAAGAATTTCACCTAGTTGGTACTTCTTCTGAATTTTTCAGAAGATAGTCCACAATCGTGGCAAGTTTTTATATTCTTTTCTTTGTTGAATTCTATTATTTTTAAAAATAAAGTGTATAGCAAATTGTATTTTTTCAAGAATATCTTGAAAAAGTGAAAGACCATCCTTTACAACTAAGTTATAAATATGGCACACACATTTGATATGAAAATGTTTTGGAAAAGACGAGTTAAAACATTTCTTAAAATACTAATAGCGTAATTGTTAGAAGATGCATTATCTAATGTAATACTCATAACTTTATCGGTTATTCCGTAATAATCGCGATCGAATAAATATTTTCAAATAAACTCACCAAATTGCCTACTATCTATATATCTATATGCTAAAATACGTTTTGCATAGACCATTTATAATCTATCCAATGACAAAGTTACCGTTAAATAATCATGGCCGTTAGTACTACGACTATATCGAAGTTAAAGCAACTTTGCAATTTAAATGATATAATGCATAACGTAAATATTGTTGATATTCATGTGCAAATTTAAATACATCTCTTTTAACAGTTGATCTAGGAAAACCTTTATAAGCAGGATTATACATATCTCTAATATAATGAATAAAACCAGGAGATTCAGGAAATGAAAAAGGCAAACCCTCCACAAAGAACTAATTTTGCTAGTGCTTCTATCTTTATGTTTATCATATTTAGAGCCTACAACTCCCCGTCATAGGGTTAATTTGACCAGACTTTCTCCGATGAGTATGTGAACCTTGTCCCGATTGAGAGGACGTTTGTTCACCAGTTTTTTCAATCATGTATTGGGCATGCAAGGCTTTGTGTTTTTGCAACAGGTGTCTTCCTAAACCCCCCGTCCCACCATGACCTTGTCCAGTTTTAAAAGAATAAACATTTTTACAAGTTTTACATACAAACTACTTGATTAGCTACGTCACAAAATATTTCCATACAACCGATTTTAATGGTCGCTTTTGGACCTCGTCTCATAGTAGGGGGGATAGGAGGCATTTCACTAGTGGGTGTATCATCATCTTCATTAATAGGTGTATCATCAACTAGAGTGTCATCTAAATTAAAATCTTCTTCAATTTCAGGATAATCATTTGTGTCAAGATCATATGGTATTTCAGGAAACATTTCAGGATCTATAAAATCATCTTGTCTAGAATAATCTGAACAGAATACTGTAAGAAGTACTCTTGCCCTTGTTACCACCCCTACTGTAAGCTCCGACTTACCCTTACCCAACACGCCTCTTAGTCCTTTCATTTTAATTATGCTAATAAATAGTTAAAGATAATGAAATTAAATGTGCTAAATGAAATAAAGACAAAATAATAATTTAATGAGAGAACGATCATGTACCAAACGCCGACGCAGTCGACGCGGTAATCGAGAGGTTGAAAATTGAAACTTTGCTCGATAGATAATCCTCGCTAGTTGTTAACTTCACTCCCAATTCTCAAAGTAATAAATAGATTGAATATGTAGACCATGTTGTATAGAGAATTAGAGCTTGTGTGAGAGATTCGAGAGTTGAAAGAGTTGTGAACATAATACGAAGAGGACTGAGGTATTTATAGGGGTTAAAAATAAATATAAAGGGGTAGGGGTTGGGGAGGGAGGCCTAAAATGGTCGTGTCCAACGGCCAAATAAAATGGCCGTTGGACAACGCTATTTTGTGCAAAGGGTCGAGCGGGATTTGGGGCGGGTCGGGACGGATCGGCTCGCGGTCGGGCTGGCGGGACCATACCGCCCCGCCTTGGCCCCGCTTTTTTTTTAATACCGGTGTCGTGTCGGGGTCGGGTCGGGACCGGGACGGGGTCGGGTCGGCCCGGCCCACTGGCCAGCCCTAGGTTGTCCACGATTAATAGTTTTGGACTTTTGGTTCGGCTAAATTACTTTGCTAACTAGGTTCGGATATTGCTGCGTTACCATCTTTCACCTCTGAATTAATTAAGAGCCAAATAATATCTTAATCGAGCTACGTGGACACAAATATGAATAAACAAATTCATGGTTGGTGTGTAGGTTAGGTACACCTCACCAACCTCCATGATAATGATATATTAATCACATTTTTAGTTCTTCTAATATCTCAAGTAAAATATGTGGTAACTGATTATGAAACCAGGCATGCAGGTTCAAAGTATTTTCTATGTTCAGTAAAAGTACCCAAAAAGGTATAGAAAACAAAATAATAATGATTTTCAATCCTAAATAAAAAGGGGAAAAAAAACATTTCATTTGTCTCAATTTATATGACATATATTTTTTTAGTTAATCTAAAAAAGAATGACATATTTCTTTATTTCACGATAATTAATTTTAAATTTAACTTTTTACGCTTAATGAGATGATTTATAACCATATAAATATCTTAGAGTTGTTTTAGACTAAAAAAATAAAAATCTTCCTTTATTTCTTAAACTTCACGTTCAGTCAAATTATATCGTATGAATTGAAACGAAAAGAGTAGTATGTTGTATATTTTTTTAAATTATAATTGGTAAATTTTATCAATCTGAAAAAGTATAGAATTCTTTCTTAAAGAATCCACTAACTACAGTGTTCTAAAAATGTGCTCACGACTTCATGTAACTTTTCGATCACTATTTCTCAAGGGACCGGTCGAAGACGGGTTGGGGTAAAGATAAAGAGAAGAAAAGAAAACGTGGCTTCATTGTGTCCTGCCACTAAGAATTTAATTTATCGTACTAGGTATCTATTTCCTAGTTTCAAAATGTTTCACTTGCTTTTTTTTAGTCTATTTGAAGAAAAAAAATACTGATAACTATTTTATTTCTAACTTTTCACGTGACATGTTTAAGACTATAAAATTAAAGATTATTTTTATACATTCAACACATCTTTAATTTAAAATCATAAGATTAAAAAATTTCTCAACTTTTTAAACTATGTGCCAAGTCAAAAACCATACAATATTTTTTAAACGAATAGAGTATTTATTAAGGGTATGTGTGGAAGGACAAGCTAGTTAAATACTTAAATTTGAATGTAATTACAAAATTGGGTATCATTACATGTAATTACAGGATTACTTTTAATTTTTTTCTTTTTAATTTTTATTTTAACTTCTTTTCATTTCAATTATTTTCTTATTACTATTATTTTAATATCTTTTTTATTTTTACATTTCAAATTATTTTATTTTAAAAATATATTTTTATATTGTTTATCTTTTATTTTTCAGCCTTTACTTCTTGTGATTCTATGTAAATGTTCCATGTTATTTATTTATTTTCATTTATTTATTATCTTCATTTAGCGTAGGTGCATTATATATTATTCTAGTTTTCGAGACTACACCACTAATATTAGAAAAATAAGTCATTAACAAATGTATGATATTAATTTGTGATGTTAGTAAAGTAATATTTTGTTGTTGATGAGGTTGTAGACTTATGATTTCATTTTTCTTAGAATTATGTTTACTTGTTATGTTGGAACTTATATATGTCATGTCATGTTCGAATGTGACATAAGAGTATTATTGTAAGCTTTTCTTTTTTTGGGATTTTGAATTTAGGCTATAATATTTTCGATTTTAATTCATTTGCTCTAATACTATTGACTTATTATTTCACATTTGCATGTTGATCATTTTTCACTCGAAATTAATTTTTTTGTCAAATATTTGAATAATATTATAAAATTATATTTATAAATATTAATATTTTTGTTATATATTCAGTCCATATAAACTCTAAAATTATTGATGTTTCTCACCATGCATTTTTTTAATGGGCTGATTCGGTGGAATAAAATGAGAAAATCATATTTTGTAGCACAAATTTCTCACTAAATATATATTTGGAAAAATCTATGTTTTTAATTGTGAGAGCCACTAATTCTTTCTTATTAGTATGCATGGGATGACAACAATAGAGGGAGAGCCGGAGAGCTATCAAAATGCAGGCACTGATAAGTTGATAACCCTTAATAGAATCAGAAAAGTAATTAGATATCTCATTTTCTTGGTCAAATTTGAGAAGCATAACCTTTAATAGACAATGAGATCTTAGTTATTCAGAACCACAATAATTTGATTAAACATGTTGACTTTTTTAACAAATTATTTGATTAAGCATGCCACTAATACTAACTCATTAGTCATTACATTTTACACGTCCCACTCTAATTTATAGAACAAGTTCCTTACTTTCCCCTTGTTTCTTATCCCAGTATTGCAGAATCACATGTGAACTAATTATTCCTTCTTTATAAGTGGAATATGTAGACTTTCTTATTTTGTTTTTTAGGTGACAATGAAATTTGAACTTCTTCGAGTCGTTGGTCTTTAATTTTTGCCCCTATTTTTCATTTAATGAAAATTTATGGGTCAAAGTATCTTTATTCAATTGTCTATGAAATTAGATATTATGGGTTTAAACCCCAGTAGAGTAAAAAAAAAACGCAAGGTAAGGTTGTTAACTATTAATATAAAATTACAAGGAAATGGGAAAACAACAACAACAAGTAAATAATAAATCTGGAAATTAAATAAATAAAAAGATCTTGCTGAGTCGATTGAAGTTTCAATCTTTCCTTAAGATAATATTGTCCCTGTATGTCCTTCCAACGATTGTGTTAGCAATTTATCTCCCAAGATAAAACAACAATCAAACAAGTGAGCAAAGGGACTCAAGTGTTCGCTTGATAAGAAAGATCTTTGAGTGTATTTTGATTGCTAGAGAGGAAGACAATTTTCAGAGAATTGTTTAAGTGTGAAGTGTCAAGTGTTTTTCCAAATGAGTCTTGTGTCTCATTTTATAGTGTGTAGATGATGACCCTCCAATTGGCTAAGTAATGGCTATGCATGTCATGTTATGCCTTGAATTTGGAGTTATAATTCAGCCAAGTAATGGCTGAATTCATGATCAAAATAATGGAGAGTAAATACTCCAAAGTCATCCCAAGAATCAATTTTTAATTCACCTCCAACATATTGAAACAGACGAGGAGATGCGGCCCTTCGGAGAGGAGCCGCGACCCTTCAGTTCCAGTAACTCACTCGAACTGAAACGTCAATTAGAGCCGCGGCCCTTCAATTCCAGTGAGTTACTGGAATTGAAACATCAATTAGAGTCGCGGCCCTTACTCAAAGGAGTCGCGACCCTTCCCGGTTTCGTGGTGATTTCTGATTCATTTTATCTTTACACATTATACACTTCTTCCTTCATTTACCAACGTGAAATCATTCGTCATTTGACCAATAACCGTCTATTACCTTACGTCTCAAACAATTCGTATACGTACCAATATCTCTTTCATTAAGAAAATCTTGATCATTGGCACTACGTGTGCATGTGTGTGAACATAAGATTTTCTACGTGTGGGGCCCCAATTGTTCGATTCATAATTAATAGAATTTACTTTATTTCACTTAATAAATATTTCCAACAATCCCCTCTTGGAAGAGATTTTTGTGCACGCACATGGTGCCTTTCTAGCAATCACTTAGCAGAACGATGTTGCATCTGGAGATGTAGCCGGAGCTTTGAACCTTCCATAGTAGAATACCATCGGACATATTTACTGCGCGGTGAACGTGATGTCTTGAACTGTCAGTGTTTAGTATATGTCAATACAATGATACCAACATAACACCTTTCTTACTCAATCTTTCTAGTGTTTTGTCCATCATGGGCCGTGGACACCCTTGGATTCTTAAGTGCGTTCATTTGAGACAGTCTGACCTCGCACTTAAATAGGTGGTCTCCTACAAGGTATCATGTAATACCCCGCTAAACAAGCGTTAGCAACCATTAAAAATTTCACCAACCTAACCTCAACTTTTGATGATCATTAAAGGTTTGGAAACTTATCCTTTACCCCTTTTACAAGTAGCACTTTTTGTCTATCACGGGAACGACTTTGAATTATGTTTCTTAAGAAAGACACATTATCCGAAGTGCTCTTGCTTCCACCGAAGTGATCACGGAACCTTTACAGCTTAGTTTTTCCATTGAACCTTATTCCTGGGATCTCCAGTCTGTAAGGTTGGGTGTCCACTATATCGGTTCTTATTGTTTGGGTTTTAAGCCCATTCCTCTAGACAAACAGAACAACTGATCTTTGGGTATTTCCTTCGTCATGTGATCAGCGCTATTTTCCTTAGATTTTATGTAATCAATGGAAATAATACCCGAGGTGATCAACTGTCTAACGGACTCATGTCTCCGTCGAATATGACGAGACTTACCGTTGTATATTGAACTTCGTTCCCTTCCTAGAGCCGACTGACTATCGCAGCAGTGGATCATTACAGAAGTCACGGGTTTATCCCAACATGGGGACATCCTCTAGAAAACCATGAAGTCACTCAGCTTCCTCTCCCGCTTTATCTAAAACGATGAATTCCGACTCCATCGTGGATCAGACAATAAGAGTTTGCCTAGAGAATTTCCAAGACACAGCTTCACCACCGATTGTAAAAATATATCCGCTGGTGGACTTGATGTCGTCGCTATCAGATATCCAGTTTGCATCGTTGTACCCCTCTAGTACCGCTGGATATCTTGAATAGTGTAACCCGAAATGTATCGTGAACTTTAGGAACCGTAGTATCCTGTTCAACGCTTTCCAGTGATCCTCACTTGGATTTCGAAATTGACTGAATGAGCGATATCAGGTCGAGTGCAGTTTGTGATATACATCAGACTACCAATCACCTGCGCATATCGCTCCTGGCGTACGGGCTTACCCAGATATTTGTCAAGCTTTTGACTTATATCCAATGGTGTTGATACCGGTGAACTGTCGAACATCCCAAATTTCTTCAGTACATTCTCGATGTAGTGAGATTGAGATAAGACCAGTCCACTAGATGTCTTATAGATCTTGATCCCTAAGATGACATCTGCAATGCCCATATCTTTCATGTCAAAATATTGTTTTAACATGTTCTTAGTCTCTAGGATTATTTCAGGACTGCTTCCAGTGATCAACAAGTCATCTACATATAGACATATCATGACGAAGGATTTGACATTTCCTTTCATGTAGACACATTTTTCACCTACATTAATGGAGTATCCTTTTGATAGTAGAGTACTATCAAATTTCTCGTGCCATTGTTTATGTGCTTGTTTCAGCCCGTACAACGATTTAACTAGTCGACCTACTTTTGTCTCTTATCCTGGAACCACATACCCCTCAGGTTGGTCCATATATATTTCTTCTTTCTTCTTCCAAATCATCATTTAGGAAGGCAGTCTTAACATCCATTTGATGTATTTCAAGATACCGCAAGGCGGCGATAGCTATGAACATACATATGGATGTCATTCTAGATACCGGAGCGTAGGTGTCGAAGTAATCAAGGCCCTCCTTTTGGCGATAACCCTTGACTACTAACCTAGCTTTGTACTTGTCGATAGAACCATCTGCCTTTAACTTCCGTTTAAGGATCCACTTACAACCCAACGGTTTGTATCATGGGGGAAGTTCTGCCAACTCCCAGGTGTGGTTATGCAGAATGGATTCTATCTCACTTTCTAAAGCTTTCTTCCAGAGCGGTATTTCTGGAGTTGATAATGCCTCGGCGATTGTATGTGGTTCATCCTGAACCAAATAAGCTACCAAGTCTGGACCGAAGGACTTGTCCTTCCGTGCCCTTTTGCTTTGCCTTGGTTCCATCTTTGAATCTTCCAAGTCATGAGGATCTGGAATACTAAATTCCGGATCGTCAGCTACTTCAAAATTTAATAGATCTGAACCAGTTTGATCTAGGTAGTCAGTGACTCCTAGTTCATCAGAGGTTTGCTCATAACTTCATTTGCGAGAGGTTATGTTGTTTTCCTTGTATGGAAATGTGTCTTCAAAGAACTATGCATTCCTTGATTCCATGATCGTATCTTCATAAATGTTCGGATGATCCGACTTGTGGACTATGAAGCGATAAGCACTACTATTATTGGCATATCCGATGAATATGTAATCCACAGTCTTAGGTCTAATCTTGGCCTGCTTTGGCATAGGTACTTTTACCTTGGCCAGACAACCCCATACCTTCAAATACTTGTATGTAGGTTTATTTCATTTCTATATCTCATATGGAGTCTTGTCTTTACCATTGTGTGGGACTCTGTTAAGAATCCTATTTGCTGTAAGGACAACTTCTCCCCACATGGTTTGAGGGAGACCTGAATTGATGAGTAAAGCATTCATCATTTCTTTTAGTGTTTTGTTCTTGCGTTCAGCCACACTATTTGATTGAGGTGAATAGGGAGTCGTTGTTTGATGAACTATACTCGACTGGGTATAAAATTCTTCAAAGGTGCTACATGTTCTCCCCCTCTATCGCTACGGATTATTTTAATCCGTCCACCTAGTTGATTCTCAACTTCTGCTTTGTAGCGTTTGAATGCTTTAAAGGCTTTATCTTTACTTTTTAGTAAGTAAATGTAACAAAACATTGTGTCATCATCTATGAAAGTCACAAAGTACTTGTTCCCCCTCTAGTTTGAGCGAACTTCAAATCACATATATATGTGTGTATAAGTTCTAGAGGAGTGGTATCCCTTTCGACGGATCTAAAGGTATTCTTGGAAAGTTTAGCCTCTACGCACACCTCACACTTACGTTGAGGGTTTATGTCGATAGTTGGTAATAATTTCAGCTTTACCAATCTTTTGATAGTTAACATGTCATAATATATGATGCCATAAATTAGATGACTCAATCAAGTAAGTAGAAGGCGTAATTTTATTGATAGATGAAACAAAAGACATTACAGGTGCATCATTCAACTTAAAGAGACCTTCACAGATGAAGCCCCTTCCTACAAAGGTTCTATTTTTAGTGATTACAAATTTGTTTGCCTCTAACACTAGCCTAAAACCAGCATTTACTAACAAAGGTCCAGAAATTAAATTTCTTCGAATTTCTGGGACATGCATCACTTCCTTCAGAGTCAGCTCCTTCCCGGACGTCATCTTTAGGATCACCTTTCCTACCCCCAACACATCTGAAGAAGGATTGTTGCCCATGAACAATTTCTTATCTGTGACTGGTGTATATATGAAAAAAACATCTTTATTGGAACATATGTGACGGGTAGCACCCGTATCTAGCCACCATTGCACCGAATTCTCAACGAGGTTAGCTTCAAGAACCACCGCTGAGGATTCATCAATCATATCATCTAAGAGCGTGTCTTCGACGATGTTTGCCTTAATCTTGCCTTTGGACTTCTCTTGTTTGAGCTTGCAGCAGTCTTTGACCATGTGACCAACTTTACCACAGTGATTGCGATCCTTAAAGACCACATTCACGTCGTTATAGACATGGATAACCTCGGTATCCTCCCGCCATATTACTAGGCTGAGAGTTCGCGTCTTCTCCAGCTATTGGAGGCTCTTTGGTTAGAAAATTTGATATTCCCATAACTGCCAGGAAGAATAACACAGAAGCAAAGATGTTTAAAACATCTTGAGCGGCGAGATTGAAGGCACAGGGAATACCTTGAGTTGTGTTCAAATTTCCAGCGTTAATTTGATCTTCAACAGACATTGTTGTTGTTGAAGGCAGCGAATATTATCTTAAGCTTGTTAACTATTAATATAAAATTACAAGGAAATGAAAAAACAACAACAACAACAAGTAAATAATAAATCTAAAAATTAAATAAGTAAAAAGGTCTTGCTGAGTCGATTGAAAGTTTCAATATTTTCTTAAGATAATATTGCCCCCGTATATCATTTCAACGGTTGTGTTAGCAATTTATCTCACAAGATAAAACAACAATCAAACAAGTGAGCAAAGGGACTCAAGTGTTCGCTTGATAAGAAAGATCTTTGAGTGTATTTTGATTGCTAGAGAGGAAGACAATTTTCAGAGAATTGTTTAAGTGTGAAGTGTGAAGTGTTTTTTCAAATGAGCCTTGTGTCTCATTTTATAGTGTGTAGATGATGACCCTCCAATTGGCTAAGTAATGGTCATGAATGCCATGTTAATGCCTTGAATTTGGAGTTACAATTCAGCCAAGTAATTGATGAATTCATGATCAAAATAATGGAGAGTAAATACTCCAAAGTCAGCCCAAGAATCAATTTTTAATTCACTCCAATGATTAAAGCGATCGAGAAGCGCGGCCGCCGGAGAGGCGCGACCGCCCGATTGAGAACTCACCGAACCGAACGTCAATTGAAGTCGCGACCTTCAATTCCGAGAACTCACCGAATTGAAAGCCACTGTCGCCATCGTCGCGCCACCCTTACTCAAAGGAGCCGCGACCCTTCTCGGTTTCGTGGTGATTTCTGATTCATTTCATCTTTACACATTATACACTTCATCCTTCATTTACCAACGTGAAATCATTCGTCATTTGACAAATAACCGTCTATTACCTTACGTCTCAAACAATTCGTATACGTACCAATATCTCTTCCATTAAGGAAATTTTGATCTTTGGCACTACGTGTGCACGTGTGTGGAAACAAGGTGTCCTACGTGCGGGGCCCCAATTGTTCGATTTATAATTAATAAGATTTACTTTATTTCACGTTTAATAAATATTTTCAACAAAAGTTTCATAAAAACTATGTATATTCGCGGGCAAAGTTACATAGAAAGTTAGAAACTATGTCATAAGACATAGTTCTATAGGATAACTTAATTTCTACAAATTATGCCGGACAAGACATAGTCTTAATTTCCAAAAAATTATGCCTTAAGACTTAATTTCTATGTAATTTTTGCCTCCGGATAGGTATAGTTACTATAAAACATTTGTCTTGTGATTATTTTTTTGCTCTGTTGGGTTCGAATTCAAAATCCAAATTTATTTTTTTATCTTTTCAATATCAGAAATATTTTCTACCAATTTTTTGTTACTTAAAATACATGAGGACAAAATTTAAAACAGGCGATTTGAAAGGCAAAAATTAAATAGCATCCCAAAATAGGGGTATTCCTGCTAATTGCCCCAGGATTACTGGTTTTCAGTTGATAAAGATGACTCCTGTTTGACTACATGAAAAGTACTTTCGGCGTTATATTCTCACTATTAAGTCGCAAAAATTACGTAAAATCCTAGCTAATTAGGTGCTGATAAGCTTGTTCTATTCTCAAAAGGGTATCTATAATATTCTATAACATTCTTTAATCCAATACACCTTGGTTTATCTAAATGATCAAGTGACCGTGGATCACGCCGTTAATTATCGTTTGGATGAGCTTATGACTTTTGACGCCATAAGTTAAGAATATTAACTTATAATTTTTGATTTATTTTGACTTAAAAATATTTGTTTGAAATCAATCCAAACAGACTCTTAAACAATCCTTTTCATGAAAAAATATGTATTTTACTACTCATTCAAAAGGTGTCAAAATTAACAAAAAGAGTACCTAGGTAATTAAGCTTGCGTTAGGATTCAAACTTAAGACACATATGGCTGAAGTTTGAGTCGTTTTTTGTGTTAAGTTCAAATAAAAATAATTGAATTTTAATGATTGAAGTTCCGCGAAAATGACAGAACTTCAACCATATATGACTGAAGTTCAAGCAAATTGACTGAAATAAGGTAAAATGATTAAACTTTAGTCATAGAGGGTGTTTGGATTGACTATTTTAAGTGTTTCCTTTTTCTTTTTCTTTTTTGCTTTTATGTTGTTTTTTTGTGGTGTTTGAAAAGATAAAAAAAATAAGCACTTATTTTTAGGTTCAAAAGTATAAAAATAAACTAAAAACAAAAGTTGAATTATCCCAACTTATGATTTTTAGCTCTAAACTTATAAACTATTTTTAAAAAGTCAATTCAAACATCCTCATTTTCACTAAAGTTTAACCATTATTTACTTCTCATTTGATAATTTCACATCATAATTTCAGTATAATTTGTCTGCAAATTTGTTAAAGAGCTAGCAAATCAATTTTAATCCCTCCGTTCAGTTTTTTAATTTAAATAAATAAAATAAAATAATTATTTTTAATATAGTGAACTAGGGTGAATGAAACCTAACCCAAGTTGGTTGGTGTGGGTGAAGGGGTTAGGGGACAGACAAAAGTCGCACCCATTTTCAAGTTTCAACAAACCCCACTGCTTTAGATTCCAAACCGACAAAGTAAAAAGCAAGTGACCAAATTACCAAAAAAGTAACTTCATTTGTTTTGACTTTTCAACAGGGCTTTCACTTTATGCAGTTGGAACATGGAAAAACAAGGCCACTTAGGCTCTCCGTACTTCTCACTCTTGCTTGATAATCCTACAGTCTTATATATATAAGGAAAAATGACTATAACATTCCGCGATTTACTGATAGTAAAGTTGATGAATCGATAATACTAAATTCAGGACCAGTCTAACGCAAGCTGAAAATTCCCTATTGTGAGTGAGGTAGGTGCAAATTTGTAAAATAATCTTTTTAATATATTTAGTAAAACTTTTTAAGTATCAAATTATGACTTAAATTTAATGAAAACGGTAAAGAATTAAGGAATTTTTTTTTTGATGTTGCAATTCTTAATGTTTTTTAATCTATTTCTAATATTTGGTGCAATTTATGTTATTTTTGGTGTATTTCTGAGATCTAATGTATTAGAAGTGTTCTAATGTTGGACACGTAACATGGACTTTTGATCTGGTGGAGTTCTTCCAAAAAAAGGAATTTTGTCTATATAAAAGTATTTCTTGGAGTATGAAATCAGGTGACTCAACCGAATTGAAGGTCTAAAGCTAAATTTTAGTTAAAGGCTTAAATCTTAAATAAACTTCATATACTATATTTTATTTGAAAACTAGTTTTCTAACTTTTTTAGATGCAAAATTATTACTTGATTTTTTTTTATAATCAATTTCTTTGATCAACTTTTTTGTTTTTTCAATTGTTAATTTTAAGTATTTAATCGATTCCAATGTTTAAAAACATTATTCCAATGAGGCAACCATTACGAGAATTGTGAACATAATTTTATAAGCAATAAGTTGATAAATTTTAGATAAAAATAATAGGGTTAGAACGATAGAATCTAATACAAGAAGTTGATAAAGTGATATACCCCCATTTTAATATACTTGGTACAATGCTTAAAAACATAAGAAGAAGCAAAAAGAGAATTTACAATTCGATCACTTTGTTCAATACTTTATGATTATTGACTCTTATTTTTTACAGGTATTACTCTAACTTATCAGAGATTTAAAAAAAAAAAGTCCAAAAGAAGTTAAAGAAAATAAACTAATGTGAGCGTCAGGGACAAAATGTAAATAGATAAAATAACATTTTTTGATTTCTTTTATTTGAAAAATGTTAAGGAGAATATAACAATATTAAATTTTCTGTAAAAAAAAATTACACATAATTTTAATTTAGTAAAATGTGGGCCCGTGAAAATTGGGAGCCTAAGGCAGATGTCGTAGTGCCCGTTTGGTTGGGCTTTTGGAACTTTCAAAAACACTTTTGACCAAAATTTGGAGTGTTTGGCTGAAAATCGAAAAAGTGTTTTTGGCTTCCAAAAACACTTTTAGCCTCTATTTCCAAAAACTCAAATTTTAGACTTGGGAAGTAGAGGTTGATTTTGCCTATTTTTAAGCCAAAAATATTTTTTTTATTGACAATCAAACACCTAACAACTTTTTGATAAAAAACTCTATTCTCAAAAGTTCTACTTCTAAAAGCTTTTTTAATAAGTTGTACAAAACGGACCCTTACTTGTCTATGACTAGAGTCGGCCCTGTAGGGTGTTAGCTCAGTTGGTTCCAGTGTGACAGATTGCTCCCAAGCTTAGATTAGGATTTTGGGGATTCGAATTTCTAGGTGCTAGCTAAAATTATTATTGTATTATCATTAATTATATATTCTTATTATTATTGAAATATTATATCCTTCACTTGAATTCTCCCCTTCTTTCTCAAGGCTTGAATACGAGTTCTTCATCCGCTTGGACATCATATTTGGAGTAATTGTCAAGGATCGAATCCCGTCAGCGACAGTGTGAGAGTTTCTTCTTAAAATAAAGGAGGGTTCCTTGTGCGCAGCGCCATACTGATCTAACCTTTGAAATCAATTAAGTTATCATAATTTATCTCTTTTATAAACCTGTCGAACAGGGGTGTAAGGACTCCTACCTTTTGGAGCATTGAATACGAGTTCGTCAAATCCTTCATAGCTTCCACTCCGTCATTTTCATTATGCATCAGCAAATTAGTCTAATACACAATTGGATTTATGCATATGTGTAGTCCTTTGTGTGTGTGTGCGTGCCCAATGATGTCACTTAATAATAAAATCGAAAAGAAGATAAAAGTCAACATGCATCACCGCGTGATATATTTGAATTTGGAAGTATAAATTGGTTAAGTGCAATAAAACATGAATCTCAATTAATGAATCATATATTAATTTCCAACATTTTAATAAGAAATTTTAACAAGGATATGCAATTTGTTTAAAAATAATAGCATTTTTATCAAATTTCTAAGAAATTATATTTATCAAATCATCTCGACAATACGAAGACAAAATGCATAAACAAAAGACAAATTATTTATTCCATTCATTCACTTTTACTTATCACGTTTCACTTTTTTGAGAGACAGTTTGACTAATATTCAGAACTAAATTGAATTAGATTAATTTAATATTTTTAAATTTAAATTTAAATGTTTGAAAATTATTATAAGTTGCAACATTCTCATATTTTCAGGAGAAAACATATATTTTAAAATTGAATTATGACAAGTAAAAATTAATAAGGGAGCACCTTTAAATTTAATACGTTTTTCTCAGCCTTAGCCCACGAGAAAGGAAACGCATAATAAAACAGAAGACAGATGAGAAATGGTAAAACAGAAGACAAATGTGAAAGCTAAACTTGGAGTTGGAAAAAACTCAAAAAGTAACAAACGTAGATGTCGATGCTCTGACTTTTTATTGTCTTAATATTAAAAATGACTTCAAGAATGCGTGTAGTAAAAGGAACACCATAGTTTCTTTTTAACTACCGGCAATCTCTCTCGCGCGCAAACCGTTGGCCGCGTCTTTATTTTTTACCCCATTCCTACTTTTCCTTTTTATTAAAAATATTTATCGTTTTATTTAGCTAACATAAAATTAAGTAGTTTTTTTCTATTTTATCTTTGTATTAATTACAACATTCAAGAGAGAATATATCATTGCATAGATAAATAAGTAAATATCTATTTAGGAGATATAACATAATAAAATATGTTAAGAGGGTAATTTCATATAATATTGACCTATATTATTAGACGTGACACTTGCAAACAATGTTGAAATTAAAATTGCTAAAAACATTTAAGATTTAATATACATGTACATTATAGTTTTCTGATAAAGGGGTTCTACGCAGGGGCGAAGCCAGGATTCCGGACTAGGGGAACCTATTTATATTTAAGGGAGAGCCCGGGCTAGGGAAACCTATTTTGATCTAGGGGAGCCTATTTTGGTCCAGTTGTCCACACTTTAAAAGAATAAGTGTAAATAATTGAGGACTTTATTGTAATATAATGAATATTACTAATAGTATATTAGAAAAAACTTAAATTTGAGGGGATCCCAGGCCCCCTTATTACATGTTGGCTTCGCCCATGGTTCAACGAGATACATAGCTCCGCCCAAGACGGAGCCACCTCAAACACCATTTGATTGAAAAAATATGTTAAATATACATTATGCAAAAATAAGATATATCATATAGATATATAAAAAGTCAATTTGAACCGTAGCCATCGAACTACGGAAAGTCACCAATTGATCTTCCTTCTACAGGAACCTCGAATTGGCTATCACCAACCCAAAAGCTTTAGCAAACTTCAAAAGTGAGACGCATTATTCCTGTCCTCGAGCCCAAAGCCTCTATATATGCACGTCGTCATAGCCCCCGGAAGTGACCCGATAATGTCTATTGAAATCTCTTCCTATAAATAAATTCTCAGTGAGTGATATACCTCAACTACCTCGTTCAAATCCTTACAAAAGCGCCTCTTCTCCACCTCGTCCAAGTCCGCCTACGGCGTGTAAGCACTAATAATGTTCATAATGACCCTCCAACTACACACTTAATTGTCATCATCCTATCATTGACCCTCCTAATCTTTATCACCTGATTTCTTAGCTCGTTGTCTACTAAAATGTCTACCCTATTCCTATTCCTTGACCTACCCGAGAACCATAGCTTATATCCACTCACACTCTTAGCCTTAGGTGTTACCTATTTGATCTCCTGAACACAAGCTATATTAATCCTTTTTTACAACTTTATCTACCGATACGAAATCCCAAAAGAAGAAAAAAAAAAGATCTAATGTTCGGCCAATGTAATTAAATTGAACTTGCTTAATAAACAACAAAAACTTCTTTTCGTTAAGAATTTAATTGAATTAAAACCTTACCGAACAGTCCGTTGGTCATTTTCACATGAGAAAGCACATAGGGTCCCACAAAGTGAAAAAAGCTGAAAACATGTTGATACTCCAAAAAAGTTACCGTACCCGAGCCGCAAAGGTTTGGAACCGAGCCTTGGGCGGCTATAGATAGCATTCTATTTTGACCACGACACCTATTTAACTAACGGCGGCAACGAGGAGGACCCGTTAGAAGAGCGGTTGTCGCGTGCCGCATAGGAGGCTCCTCTTGTACACGTGGGAGGACAAACTTCAAGGAGTATTTCAAGTAAATAATAGTTTTATCTCATAAAAATTCAGTTTATTTTCAAGTAAAATTTATGTTCCAACATAATTACTTGAAAGTACTTTGATTATAATATTATTTTATGGTAGTTATTTTTTTTCAGACTTCTTGTCATGCTTTCTATTATGTTTTGCCATTACTTCTTCATTTCCGTTATTTTTTCTTATGAACTGCTTTGACTTGTTTTTTCTTGAGTCGATGGTTTATCGGAAACAACCACTCTACCTTCCAAAATAACGATAAAATTTGTGTATACTTTATCATTCCTCGACCCCATTTATAAGATTACACCGAGTATGTTGTTATATTATCTAAACGATCCCATATCTTATTTGGATATATATCGCGGAAAATTATTTTTTCATTCACTTTTATATCAAATCATCCATCATGATCAATAATATAATTGAAAAGTAAAAATATCAAATAGTGGATACAAATATACAATTAAATTTAAGGCAAATTATGTCGCCAACCCCTGAAAATTTGCCAGTAAAATTCTTTTACAATAGAATTTTAATATGTTTCGCTTGAGCATCTAAAAATATACTCTAAAATGTATATATTAGATATTTTTGACTAAAAATTTTGAAAAAACTTTTGCTCGTGTTCTCAAACATCTATTATGTAGATAAGTTAATCATTTGAAATATGTCTTCTCCTTTAATTATATGAATTAACCTTAATAAATCGTAAAACCTCATGTTATCCAATTGGTGTTGTTGTGTATAAATAAAGAAGAATGTGTATTTTATGTGATTAATTTATCTATGTAATACGCTATTGTGAACACGAGCAAAAAGTTCTCCAAATAAACGTCGAAAGTGTTTAATAGGAACACTTTACATTCAAGTTGTTACACCTCATACTTTTGAGACAATAATTTGAGAACGTAATTAAGAAATTAAGATTCGGAAATTAGTATACGAAAGAATGTAATCCCGAAATAATCTTGAATACTAAAAGTGTGACGATGGAAATTAATACTAGTAGTTGAAATTTCCCAATGAGGTTATGTATTAGTGTCGTGTTATAAAAATGTTGTCGTCGAAAATGAGGACTTATCGAAAATTTCAAGATATAAAATAAAGAGGGGTCTAAGATTATTAAGTATGGGAGATTGATTTATTATTTGTGGGATTAATTTTAGTGGAGATGATAATAAGTGGATTTGGGGGAACTTGTGCCGAGCATGCACGACTTTTTTTTGTTAGCCCTTATACCAATATATCTCTCTTCTCATTTCTCTCCCCTCCATTTTCGAAAATCAGCCTCTCCCTCATCCCTCCATCCTCTCTCTTCTAAAACAGATTTTCATCTTCCACAACTAAGTTATAGACCACATTAACTCCCCTTGCAAGATTAAGCTCTTCTACAAATTTCTAAGTCATAGTAACTCTCCAAAACAGTGGAAAAATCGGTAATCTGGCCGAGAATTTGCCCAGAAATCTTAAGCATTGAAGATGAACATTTTGAAAGAAGAACAAGTAAGTAAGAGGGTCTCCAACTTGTAAAGGATGCATGCATGTAATTAAAACTTGAAGAAATGGGGGAAAAAGGAGCAGTGGTGAAACCGTGCCTTAGGGACTATTTTGGGGCAAAATTTAAGGTAAGACTTCTTCTTCTTATAGTATAATTGGAGTTACATGATGTTGTAGTTTAAGAAATTAACTTGTGATAAGAGAAACTTAGAATTAAGACAATGCATGTGAATTTTTTGAGTGTTGTAGCCGATTTGGGGCCGTTTTTATCGAAATGGGAGTTGTTTAGATTACATTGGGTTTGATTGTTGTTTTTGTTGTTATTATTGTCACTTATTGCATGTTAAAATTGAAGGAAGTCTTGAAAGAAATCTTGATATTTAAAGTTGTAGTTGTTCATATTAAATTGTTGAAATGTGAATTGGATTTTAAGACTTCAATTGGATTTTTGAGAAGAGTTATGGTATTGTGTGTTGTGGCCGAGACCTTCATGAAATTGTTGGACATGTTGTGTTGTATTTAGGGGCTGTTTTGTGGAGATTAGAATGCTGGAAATATAAGTTATGAACATGTATATACGTTGTGCTAATTACTAATATATGTCCTAAAGGAATAAAGATATAAAAATGTGTTACTTTGTATTCTCGTTCTTGTGAGTATATGGACTGTTTTAGGGACTGTTTTGACATGGATTAAGGGGATGGATTAACATGAGAAATAGGTGTATTAATCACCTTGGTTGTTGTGGTTGTTGTATTACATGAAGGTAAAGAAAAAAAATGTATAACGATGGCGTATATGGAGTATGTGGGACTGTTTTGGTTATCCTTGAAGTTGTGTCTTGCTATTAATGTTGTTGACCTTGTTTGTAAGTTGTGGATGTGTATATAAATAGGGGAAGTGCTGCCCAATTTTATATAACAAGAGAGTCATCATTCAATACGTATAAAGTATACTAGTAATCATTATTATAAAAACTACTCACTATCCAAATGAAAGACGATCAATTATCTACCTAAGAAGATAGAGAGTCCCACATACGAGAAAAGGTCACAAATAGAGTTGAACCAAGCAACATTGCAAAGGCATAATGACAGTAGGGTCGGGATATCCCCAGTTTTGTTGATGCATTCCTCTTGAGAATTAATAGAAGAGAGATCTTATTTTTAACAGGAAAATTTGGTCACGTAGATCTTTTATTTCACTTCGTTGATTTCTCCGTACGAATTTACAATGGAAAAACTCATGTTCGTTGTAAGATTACTGAAGGAAAGGTTGGTCATAAATTTAGAGAGTTTGCTTCTACACGGAAACGAAGACCTTCGAGAACAAATATTGGACCGGGAAGCAAAAAGACTATAAGTCGAGTTGTTGAAGCGACATCATCTCATTGAACGTAGATATTTATTGCGTAGCAGTTCGAATCAGGTATGAAGAGGAAAATGAGCTAAAAGCAGCTCGAGCAAATGCGAGAGTTGACGGACATGTTATTATTATTATAGGTTGAAGTGCTAGACGAGACGTATTTTAAATATTGATTTGGTTAGTTCAACAATAAGGTATGTGAAACTATCCCTTCTTTCTTTTGGCATGATTTATATAAATGAATGTACGACGGACGTACATAGTTCCAATGAATCCTAATTCCTAGTGATAGTTCATTCTATTTATTTCATTGAGAGTCAAATGATGATTTAATTTGTATAAGGTTACTCATGATATTCTATTCGTGCTTGATGTGATTATACTATTTCACCGAGTCCCGGGCCGGGTATGTACATATATGATGATTTTACCGAGTTCCAGAATGGGCCGGGTACGATATACGTGGACAGACATTCACATGATTTTACCGAGTCCTAGAATGGGCCGGGTACGGTATGTGCACATTATATGATTTCACCGAGACCTTCACTAGGGGGCCGTGTACGATATGTATATGGATATGACTTCATTCACCGAGTCCTATAATGGGCCGGGTACGGTATATATGTATATGACTTCATTCACCGAGTCCCATAATGGGCCGGATACGGTATATGATATGGACATATATGACTCTCCTTTCACAAGACACAATTGCATTGCTATTTTGATTATTATACATGTCTCCTGTTATCTTTTGGTCAGTTATGATCCTCTTTACAGTACTTCATGTTTTATATACTTAGTACATTATTTCAGATCGACTTTTCTCGGGTCATGCTTTCATGTCCGCAGTAATGTGCATCCGTTTGGTGATCCTCTAGTCTAGAATTTTTACTCAGCTGTTTGGAGAGCTCCATTGATTCAGAGCTTAGTCATTTTGGTACAGATCCTTGCTATAGATTCAGGGGTACGACGGGGCCCTGTCCGTCCAATTTCACCGTTATACTCTTAGAGGTCTGTAGTCATGTATGAGTTGGACATGTGTGGATTGTAGACATGTTTTGGTCAGCTGTGCTGTTGTACTTGATTATGAGATGTTCCCGTATATAGTGACAACCTTGTCGGCTTGCTCATTTTGTTATGATTGACTAGCTGTGACAAGTTCATTTTGATATATATATATATATAACGTTATGAGTCAACAGCTTATTATCACAAGATTTTTATATTGTTCTTGGTATCAGTCGGATTATATGTGACAAGTCAGTAAAAGGGTGTCCACTTAGGGCACCGGATCACGGCCCGTCGGGTCGGGTCGTGACACAAGTGCTTAATTGAAATATGTCATAGTTATGATATCTAAATAAATTTACTATCAAGTTTAAGGGCTTGTTGATGTACCCCCTAAATTTAAAGTTTATAGGTAAAAATAACTTTTCTCTTAAAATTCAAAATATTCATCCATCTTTAAACAATAGATATTATCTCCATTATATTTAAGTTAAACTTTTTTAAAAGGCATATTTTCGCCTTTATATTATCAGCTTCTATATTGCTTTTTAACTTTATGTTGTGGAATTGCCTATGTCATAAATAAATATTATTTGACACAAAAAAATAGTAACCAAAACACCTACAAATTAAAATAGTCAAGATAAAATGGGATTTTGAAGGAAAAAATATTTATTACACAAAGATAAAAAGGGATTTTGAATTTCAAAGAAAGTTTTGCAGTGTAAATAATTTTCACCCATCAAAAGTGTGTGTATATTGTATAATAAGATTTATATCATTCATTTATATTATATGGACTATGGCGGCATAATAGGATAAAATCGGACTGGATCGACCCGAACTGAATCGATGATCGAATTTTTAAAAAATTAGAATTGAATTTATCGATCCGATCTAATTCGATTATTTTTTTCGATCCAGATCGAAATTTTGTTCAGCCCTATTTATTTACTCCACATCTCACGAGTTAAATTACAAGTTAAGATAAAAGATAAAATACTCCTCATTTATCATCAGTGATAGATTTGGTTTAAAACACGGATAAATCGTTTTTCTTAATTTCTTCAAAAAGAACAACACTCAGGTCAGGTAGGACCCTCCGCACTTCTACTCCTAAGTCCTATCTCATCTATAAATCCTAAGACAAAGCCACATCGCCCATGCCGAAAACGTAGAAGATTACAGAGCCACCCCTCCCCCCTCTGTCGCCGCCGTTGTGGACTCTCTGTTTTTGTGAACCAAAAAACCCTTTTTATTTATTTATCTAATCTTTCATGTGATTAGCTGAAAATCGATCGATTTGGTTATCTTAAACAACGGATCTGAGATTTCCTTCACGCATAACTTTTTCGTTTATTTTGGGTAATAATATAAAGACTGGTAAAAGATCGAATTTGGTGTTTTGAATATGTCGATTGCTTCGAACAATGGTGTATCGCCGGTTAAGAGTCTTATGGGCCATCAATTGAATGCTATGATGCCTTTGGGCCGGGTCGGTGTTGGTCTAGGGAGAACTAGGGCCGTATCGGTGGTTAAGAGGACTACTACTACCGGTTTCGATAACAAGTTTTACGGAGCCAAAATTCGGGCTTCCGGTTCGGAAAGGTTGCACCTTTGGCAATCAGAAGGGCCGGGCCGGGCTCCGAAGCTTAGGGTCGTGGTGCGTTCTGCATTGTCTCAGGTGCCGGAAAAACCTCTAGGCTTATACGATCCATCTTTCGATAAGGACTCTTGTGGCGTTGGGTTTGTTGCTGAACTTTCCGGTGAAAGTAGCCGGAAAACGGTAAATTTGAGAACTTTTTTTTAATGTTTGTGTTTAGGTCTATACAACAACATAACCAGTGAAATCTCACAACGTGGGGGTGTGTTTAGGTCTATAATACTAATAGTTTTTTTTTGGGTGATATGTATAGGTTACTGATGCTGTTGAGATGTTAGTGAGGATGTCTCATAGAGGCGCGTGTGGTTGTGAGACTAATACCGGAGATGGAGCCGGTATTCTTGTTGCTTTGCCTCATGATTTTTACAAAGAGGTAATTTAATTTTACTGCTCAGAATTACCGGGCCGTCTCAAACATTTTGGGCTCTGTTCTAATTTGTAAAATTGTGCTAAAAACTGCGAATTATGACCTTTAAGTAAAATTTGACCAATACTACTTAATAAAAAATGAAAAAATAGTCTTAATTTTTTTCATTTTTCGGGGACTGTGCACCTCGCACGGGTTCGGGTTCAAAGACGGCCCTGAGAATTAATGCTTATGTTCAAGATAATTTTCCTCAATTGATGTTCTTGAAACCTGTTAATGACTTATTAATTTGATGATTTTGATGGTTGCTTCTTTGCTTTTGTACTATTTATGGTTGATTATGGTGAGGGGAATTGTCATGGTAGTCTGCTAATTATCATGTTAGGTGCTATTCTGAATATTTAATAAATATAAATAAATAATTATTGCATTCTTTTTCTTTATATGTGGATTTTATTTTTAACTTCCATATAACATAAAATTAATACTACGAAAAAATTACACGAGAGAGTGTGTTAATTTTTTTGATGAAGTGAGAGTGTTAATTTTTGGGAGTCAAGAAAGAGATTTTTATTTGAACAAGTAATAATAAGAAGGGTACTCTTTTCATTTATGTGTAATTTCTGAAGGTGTTGATACATTTTTTTTATTTAACAACCAAATATAGACTATTAATGCGAAATTGAATACTGGAAAGTATATGTAGTGATATCTCATTAGAACTAACATTTTGTTGTTGATGTGTGTATCTTCTGTACTTTCATCAGGTAGCTAGTGAGGCGGGATTTGAGCTACCACCACCTGGGCAATATGCAGTTGGTATGTTCTTCCTGCCTACCTCTGACAGCAGAAGGGAGCAAAGCAAAATTGTATTTACCAAGGTGAAACTCCTGCTCTATCTGATACTTTACTGAAGGACAGATTTATTCAGGTCAATTAAGTTATTATGTGTTCTGATTATCTTTTTTGATGCTTTGTTCTTCGGCAGGTGGCTGAGTCCCTTGGGCATACAGTTCTTGGATGGCGTCCAGTCCCTACAGATAATTCAGGACTGGGTAAGTCTGCTTTGCAGACAGAGCCTATTATTGAGCAAGTGTTTCTGACACCAACTCCTCGGTCAAAGGTCGACTTTGAGCGTCAGGTAGTTGTCTGTCTGTTACTGAAGCAGTATATTTGTTAATACTTATGTTAACTGCTATCCATTCTGAATCCGTTTCCCCTATAGATGTATATTTTGAGGAGGGTCTCAATGGTAGCTATCCGAGCTGCTTTAAACCTCCAACATGGTGGCGGGAAAGATTTCTATATATGCTCTCTTTCTTCAAGGTTTGTTCCGGAGACTCAGAAGTCAGAATACATCACCCTTTGCTTCAGTGCTGTGGCTAATTTTTGAAATTTTATATGGTTAATGCAGGACTGTTGTTTACAAAGGTCAGTTGAAGCCTAATCAGTTGAAGGAATACTACTATGCAGATTTGGGCAATGAAAGGTTTACGAGCTACATGGCCCTGGTAAATATTTTATCCATTCTCTTTTAATTTGTAAACTGACTCCATACTTCAACAACGAACAGCATTGGATCAACCAGTAAACTGAAGAGATGGCAAGGTTGAGGAATGACTTGTGAGGCATTGAAGTATGAATGATCTCTTAAGTTCTTCCACTCCCTTGATCACAATTTGAATTTGGATGCCCGTTTGGACTCTTTGGTGAGTTGGTAAGGAAACTCATTATGAAGTAAATAATGTTTACAGAAACTTGGTGCACTGCTCTCTGCCATCTGTTCTTAAAGATAAAACGTCCACTTAAATCATGTAGAGGAATTTGTGTGCGCTCAAGGTTAGACTAGGGCTCAGTGTGATGTGTCCTCTCACTGCCACAATCTTCAAAGTGCCTGCGTTCAGAAGTCATATCTCAGCAGCTCTGTTTTTTTTTTCGTTTGAAAAAGAAAATTGGATTTTCCAAGTATAATTTTTTGGGTGTTTCTGGTGTAGGTGCATTCTAGGTTCTCTACAAACACTTTCCCTAGTTGGGATCGTGCTCAGCCGATGCGTGTCTTGGGTCATAATGGTGAAATTAACACACTTCGAGGCAATGTGAACTGGTAAGTTCTCTGCTGAATTACATTTTGTAAGTATAGTGTATGCAAAACTTAATGTATAACTCACATTTTAGATTGGTCTCCTGAATGCAGAGGTAGTTTAGATAATTTGGTTTCCATGTGAAAATCGAGAAGGAACTTCATTGACGCATTGTAAAATACGAATTGTGAGGATAAGGAGTTGACAGTACTTGCTGCTGATCAGTAATTTTATTTTTCATGTTTACACGAGTGGGGCTGAAGGATGCACATGATTGATTCCTTTCTTTTGCATAAAATATCTTCTGTCATTCCCTTTGTATTCTGGAGTAACATATTGACTGTAAATTGGCCAGCATGCCTTCCCAGAAGCTAAGAAAGAAATCTTGCATACCATGCCGTTATTTTACTGCGGCAAATTCAAATTCAAATTCAGTTATTTCTTGTCATCTGCATTGATTTTATACTTTGTTCTGGCCTTTGGCTATTTTGTTTGACTCATTACTTTTGCCTGTTCAGGATGAGGGCTCGTGAGGGTCTTCTTAAGTGCAAAGAGCTTGGCCTTTCAAAGACTGAAATGAAAAAGCTCTTGCCCATTGTTGATGCCAGTTCATCTGACTCAGGTTCTTATACCACCTCTCTGCACCTCAAAACAGTCCTCCACATCTGAACCTGCTGTAGTTAATTTTCCTACTAGCAGATATTTGTCTTGTTGACCCGTATTTGATTTTGATCTCCATTTATCAGGAGCTTTTGACGGTGTACTTGAGCTACTTCTTAGAGCTGGTAGAAGCCTCCCAGAAGCTGTAATGATGATGATTCCTGAAGCCTGGCAAAATGACAAGAACATGGATCCATCCCGGAAGGCATTGTATGAATATTTTTCAGCCCTCATGGAACCATGGGATGGACCTGCTCTTATATCATGTATGTAATAGACTTCAAGGAATTAGCTAATTTCTTATATGAGGTTTTCCATTATAGTGTTTGCTTAATGTGGACATCTGCCTTGCAGTTACTGATGGGCGCTATCTTGGAGCTACGTTAGATCGGAATGGTCTGCGTCCAGGTCGCTTTTATGTCACATACAGTGGCAGGGTTATCATGGCAAGTGAGGTTGGAGTAGTTGATATTCCACCTGAAGATGTATCTAGAAAAGGTAGACTAAACCCTGGAATGATGCTTCTGGTGGACTTTGAGAACCATGTTGTTGTAGATGATGATGCTTTGAAACAGCAGTACTCTCTTGCAAGACCTTATGGACAGTGGCTTAAAAAGCAAAAGATAGAGTTGAAAGACATTGTTGAGTCTGTAAATTATTCCTACAGGGTCCCTCCACCCATTGCAGGAGTTTTGCCTGTGAGTGTTGTGTCTCATACTAATTTAGTTCCTCTCTATCTCTTCTTATATGCCCTTTTTTTCTGTTAATTGTGCTTGTTGTTAGTTATTCTTTAAGTGCCTTTTCATTTATCAATCGGTTCTCCTAAAATTTTAGGCGGCAAGTGATGATGACAGTATGGAAAATATGGGGCTTCATGGTTTATTGGCTCCATTAAAGGCCTTCGGGTATGTATCTTTTGTCAAAGACTGAAAATTCCTCAGAATTTTTTGACAACATGGAGGAAGTAGTTTAATCACTGACCTGTTTATGCAGTTACACTATAGAGGCGTTAGAAATGCTGCTACTCCCAATGGCAAAAGATGGCGTTGAAGCTCTTGGTTCAATGGGGAATGATGCTCCATTAGCAGTGATGTCTAATAGAGAGAAACTTACATTTGAGTATTTCAAGCAGATGTTTGCTCAAGTCACAAACCCTCCTATTGACCCTATCAGGGAAAAAATTGTTACCTCTATGCAATGTATGGTTGGTCCTGAAGGAGATCTTACAGAGACCACTGAAGAACAGTGTCACCGCCTCTCACTCAAGGGGCCTCTTTTGTCCATTGAAGAAATGGAAGCTGTGAAGAAGATGAACTACAGAGGGTGGCGCAGTAAAGTTCTTGATATTACCTACTCTAGAGACCGTGGTACGAAAGGTCTCGAGGATACCTTAGACAGGATCTGCTCTGAAGCACATAATGCAATTCAGGAGGGTTATACAACAATCGTACTTTCTGACAGAGGTACCAATCTTTTCAGAAAGCTACTCTTACTCTCGTTTTCTCTTAAATCTGTCAATTCGCTGTACATAGGTTCTTATCTCTTTTATTGACACAGCATTAATATTTTCTTCTTAACCTTCTTAGCCTTCTCGCCAAAGCGTGTTACTGTGAGCTCTTTATTGGCTGTTGGTGCTGTCCATCATCATTTAGTTAAAAAGCTTGAGCGAACTCGTGTTGCATTGATCGTTGAATCTGCTGAGCCACGAGAAGTACACCATTTCTGTACATTGGTAGGATTTGGTGCTGATGCTATCTGCCCTTATTTGGCTGTAGAAGCTATATGGAGACTACAGTTTGATGGAAAAATCCCACCCAAGTCAACTGGTGAGTTCCATTCCAAGGATGAGCTTGTCAAGAAATACTTCAAAGCAAGTAATTATGGCATGCAGAAGGTTCTTGCAAAAATGGGCATATCAACATTGGCATCCTACAAGGGCGCTCAGATTTTTGAGGCAGTTGGCCTTTCGTCAGAAGTGATGGAGCGATGTTTCAAAGGAACTCCTAGCAGAGTGGAGGGTGCAACTTTTGACGCACTTGCCAAAGATGCACTCAAGCTGCATGAACTTGCATTTCCATCACGAGCCTTGGCTCCAGGGAGTGCAGAAGCTGTGGCACTCCCTAATCCTGGTGATTATCATTGGAGAAAAGGTGGTGAGATTCACCTTAATGATCCATTTGCCATTGCAAAATTGCAGGAGGCTGCACAATCTAATAGTGTAGCTGCCTACAAAGAATATTCTAAGCGTGTGCAGGAATTAAATAGACAATGCAATTTGAGGGGACTTTTGAAATTCAAAGAGGGAGATGTGAAAGTTCCTCTAGAAGAAGTTGAACCAGTAAGTGAGATCGTCAAACGTTTTTGTACTGGAGCCATGAGTTATGGATCTATCTCCTTGGAGGCACACACTACTCTTGCTATAGCAATGAACAAGATTGGGGGCAAATCTAACACAGGTATGTTTTGCTTAAGTGGAATGTTGACAATGATCTTTCTTTTGTGAGGCTATGATTTCTTACCCTTGGTTAGTTGGAAGTTCTTTACCGTAAGCTGTACCTCAGTTTTAAAAAAAAAAAGACAGTTTCAGAAAGATGAATGCTGTACCTACTTTTGAACAGGCGAGGGTGGTGAGCAGCCTTCCCGGATGGAGCCTCTTCCTAATGGTTCAAGGAACCCAAAAAGAAGTGCAATTAAGCAGGTTGCAAGTGGTAGATTTGGAGTCTCAAGTTATTACCTCACAAATGCCGACGAGCTACAGATAAAAATGGCTCAGGTACACTTTACATGCGGCACTGCATATGTTTCATTTACTGTTATTTTCACGTCATGTTTGTATTAAGTGTTGGTCCATTCCTATCAGATCCTGTATTCCAGTTGGAATAGAGGGTTCTCTTGTTTATGAATTTATGTTCATGGACAGATGATGCTGCATCTGCAAAGCACCTATAGGTGTCTTTGCCTCTTTAACTGAAACCTGCATATGGCATTTGGTGAGATAAATGTGAACAGTAAAGTTTTCCGTGTATGTGTCAAAACACATCTATTCACTTCTCGTTGTATTTTGCAGGGAGCCAAGCCTGGAGAAGGGGGTGAACTTCCTGGACACAAGGTCATTGGTGACATAGCTGTCACTAGGAACTCCACAGCTGGAGTTGGACTAATCAGTCCTCCTCCTCATCATGATATCTACTCGATTGAGGATCTTGCGCAGTTGATTCATGATCTTAAGGTATTAAAATTTCTGTATTTGTATTATGAATACTTCCTGATTTTTTATTCATTGATCCTGAGATATTGCCTATTATGCCTATAGAATGCAAATCCAGGGGCACGTGTTAGTGTCAAGTTGGTTTCTGAAGCTGGTGTTGGGGTTATTGCCAGTGGCGTTGTCAAGGGGCATGCTGATCATGTCTTGATCTCCGGTCATGATGGAGGCACTGGTGCCTCAAGATGGACCGGCATCAAGAGTGCCGGGCTTCCGTGGGAACTTGGTCTTGCAGAGACACATCAAACTTTAGTGGCAAATGACCTCCGTGGCCGAACAGTGCTGCAAACGGATGGCCAATTGAAAACTGGAAGAGATGTAGCTATTGCTGCTCTTCTTGGTGCAGAGGAGTTTGGTTTCAGCACTGCTCCCCTCATAACACTTGGCTGCATAATGATGAGAAAATGCCACAAAAACACTTGCCCTGTGGGGATTGCCACTCAAGATCCAATTCTTCGGGAGAAGTTTGCTGGAGAACCAGAACATGTCATAAATTTCTTCTTCATGCTGGCAGAGGAAGTGAGAGAAATCATGTCTCAACTTGGTTTTAGAACGCTTACGGAAATGGTTGGCCGTTCAGACATGCTTGAAATGGATAAAGATTTAGTCAAGGACAATGACAAATTGAAGAATATTGATCTGTCCCTATTGCTTCGGCCTGCTGCTGATATCCGGCCTGAAGCTGCCCAATATTGTATACAGAAACAGGATCATGGTTTGGACATGGCTTTAGATAACAATTTAATAGCCCTTTCCAAAGCTGCTTTAGAGAAGAGTCTTCCTGTATATATTGAAACTCCAATCTGTAATGTAAACCGTGCTGTTGGAACTATGCTAAGTCATGAAGTTACCAAGCGTTATCACCTCGCAGGACTTCCTGTAGACACCATTCATATCAAGCTTAATGGAAGTGCAGGACAGAGTCTGGGGGCTTTTCTTTGCCCTGGCATCACGTTAGAGCTTGAAGGAGATAGCAATGATTATGTTGGTAAAGGTTTATCCGGGGGCAAAATCATTGTTTATCCTCCAAAAGGAAGCAAGTTTGACCCCAAGGAAAATATTGTGATTGGAAATGTAGCACTTTATGGGGCAACAAGTGGGGAGGCATATTTTAATGGGATGGCAGCAGAAAGATTTTGTGTTCGTAACTCGGGGGCCAAAGCTGTTGTAGAAGGTGTTGGTGATCATGGCTGTGAGTACATGACTGGTGGTACAGTTGTTGTGCTTGGAAAAACTGGAAGAAACTTTGCTGCTGGTATGAGTGGTGGCGTTGCCTATGTTCTTGACTTGGATTCCAAATTCCACTCTCGTTGCAATTCAGAGCTGGTTGATCTGGATAAAGTAGTAGAAGAAGATGATATTATGACTTTGAAGATGATGATACAGCAGCACCAGCGTAACACAAACAGCCAAGTGGCGAAAGACGTTCTTGCCGACTTTGATTATCTTTTGCATAGATTTATTAAGGTCTTCCCTAGAGATTATAAACGGGTTCTTGCAAGCATGAAAAAGGAGGAAGCTACCGAAGCAAAAGAACGTGCCATCAAGGAAGCGGAGGAGCAAGAAGAGGCAGATTTGAAGGAGAAAGATGCCTTCGAAGAGCTGAAGAAGTTAGCAGCTGCATCGAAGGTTGAATCCACTCAGGTTAGTTCATCTGTGGAGTTCTAGTTGGCTGCCTTTCCTGTCTTATTATTTCATCGTATTCCAGAAAGATTCTATTCTATAGATAACATAGGAATGCAGATGATATATTGTATATACATGAAGATCATTAAAGAATCTTTGCACTTTTGATTTGGGAATGAAGATTTGTCTAATTGGGAGTGGGCATTTCCTTGTATTAGAAACCTGACTTGTCCATTATTTGCTATTCGTCTTTGGCGTCATATGTGGGTATTTAGATACTTACAATATGTATTGCAACTTTATATGTAGTTTTGGTCTTTGCAGGTTGAAGAGGAAAAGACAATGAAGAGGCCCACCCAAGTTGCTGATGCTGTCAAGCATCGAGGTTTTGTTGCTTATGAGCGAGAGAGTGTGTCATACAGGGATCCGAATGTTCGGATGACAGACTGGAAAGAGGTTATGGAAGAGTCAAAACCGGGTCCTCTCCTTACGACACAGTCTGCACGCTGCATGGACTGTGGAACTCCTTTCTGTCATCAGGTAATTTTAATGCTGAACTATGTGGTGATAGATGCACATAATGAAATACAAACGGCCAGAATCTGAGTCGACTATGTTATGTAAAATATTTTGCAGGAGAACTCTGGATGTCCTCTTGGAAACAAAATACCAGAATTCAATGAGTTAGTGTATCAGAATAGGTGGCGTGAAGCACTGGATAGGCTTCTTGAGACAAACAACTTCCCTGAGTTCACTGGTCGGGTGTGCCCTGCACCTTGTGAAGGGTCTTGTGTGCTTGGTATCATTGAGAATCCTGTTTCTATCAAAAGCATTGAATGTGCCATTATTGACAAAGCTTTTGAGGAAGGGTGGATGGTGCCACGACCTCCTTCTGAGAGAACCGGGTATGCGTTCATCACTTGGTTGTACTGTATTGTTCCCAGCTCCCCCCCCCCCCCAACCCCAAAAAAATCCTACCTTATGCCTGATTTTATTTATCTTGAAGGTGCTCCTCTCTCTCATTTGTTATCTTTCAATGTGTTCGCTGTTATAGCATAGTTCTTCAGCAAAAAGTTGTGCTTGTACTGATTGATCCTTATAGTAACTAGCTTTGTTGGTTAGACATTTAGAATCTTCTACCATACATAACTTGATAGCTCACATTCTAATTGTTCTCATTCTGGCAGGAAAAGAGTCGCAATTGTTGGAAGTGGACCCTCGGGCCTAGCTGCTGCTGATCAGTTAAATAGATTGGGTCATACTGTCACCGTGTTTGAACGTGCTGATAGGATTGGTGGTCTGATGATGTATGGAGTGCCCAACATGAAGACCGACAAAATTGATGTCGTTCAGAGGCGGGTTGACCTTATGGAGAAGGAAGGGGTGAAATTTGTGGTCAATGCAAATGTCGGAAATGATCCCGCCTACTCCTTGGATCAGCTTCGTGAAGATCACGATGCAATTATTTTGGCTGTTGGAGCCACAAAGCCAAGGTGAGTACCATGGATGGCATCAATATCACTTTTGGTTCAGCATCCTTTCTGAATTAGTAATTGCTCAACTACTTGTTGACTTATTGGTAGGGACCTTCCTGTTCCTGGACGAGACCTCTCAGGAGTCCATTTCGCCATGGAGTTCCTTCATGCAAACACAAAAAGTTTGCTTGATAGCAATCTCCAGGATGAAAAATACATTTCCGCCAAGGGCAAGAAGGTGGTTGTTATTGGTGGAGGTGACACTGGGACAGATTGCATAGGAACATCTATTCGCCATGGCTGCACCAGTGTAGTTAATCTAGAGCTTCTCCCTCAGCCACCAAAAACTAGGGCTCCTGGAAATCCTTGGCCTCAGGTTTGAACATGTTTTAGTTAATCTAGAGTTTCTTACTCAATTGGATGCTTGCTTTATGATGTTTTAGTTAATCTAGAGCTTCTTACTCAATTAGACGCTTGCTTTTATGATTATCATGTGCATGATGGTTTCAGTGGAAACATGAGATTTTTTCAGTTTAATTTTAGAGGGAGCTGCTCTTTTATACTTCCCTGAGGAAGTTACTAGATTGGCTTTGTAGTAACTTTTGTTGACAAGTTTTTCATCAACTTCCTGAATTTCATTGTGACCCATCCTTCGTGTTTTTTTGGTTGGCAGTGGCCTCATATCTTCCGTGTAGATTATGGGCATCAGGAAGCTGCTGCAAAGTTTGGTAAGGATCCGAGATCCTACGAGGTTTTGACCAAGCGGTTCATTGGAGATGAGAACGGAAATGTGAAAGGATTGGAGGTGATACGTGTACAGTGGGAGAAAGATGCCAGTGGAAGATTCCAATTCAAGGAAGTAGAAGGCTCTGAAGAAATTATCGGGGCTGATATGGTTCTGCTCGCCATGGGATTCCTTGGTCCTGAATCGGTTAGTAGTATTAATGACTTCCATTTTAGTTTCCTCTTCTGGTGCTCTGATGAAATTTAATTAATATTGACTGGTCATCCTTGTTTGATTTATTCAGACAATAGCAGACAAACTGGGATTAGAAAAGGACAACAGGTCTAACTTCAAGGCTGATTATGGACGCTTCGCGACAAGTGTGGATGGAGTGTTTGCAGCAGGAGACTGTCGCAGGGGGCAGTCTTTGGTGGTGTGGGCCATCTCCGAAGGGCGGCAAGCAGCTGCTCAAGTTGACAAGTTTTTCATGAAGGATGACGAGGACCTCACAGCTAGCCAACAAGAATTTGTCAAGAAGCAACAAGATAGCAGCAACAAGCAGCAAATAGTTGTGACATAAGACACTTGAAAAAAAGCAAGTGAATAACGACAGTGTGGGCTGGAGGCCCTTTTGGGATTTTCCTTCAAATATATCCCAAGAAAAGCACATAGTAAATCAAAAGCAACTCAGCTGGAATATAGGATAGTGATTAGTTGAGAATTTCTAGTTCTTTTTTTGGGGTGAGTTTGGGGTTGGTGGATAGTATTTTGTTTTTTGCTGCATCTTGGTTGTTGATAAACTATATTATTGCCGTGTTGGTGTTTGGAGGGTAGCTCCAGCACAGGCTAGAGGAAAAATAATATGTACAGTTCGTTTGTGCAAAATTTCCTTCTATATGGGGATTTCTAAGTTACTTGGCAAGTTACAGTTTTGTTGAGTCTTTGAGCATTTCACATCTAGAAAAATCTGCTTTGATTCATTCACTATGTTACAGTTGTGGTATCTTAATATTTATTTAACTTGGGACATAAACCAAGAGAAATTGCAAAAAAGCAATACACTTTATCTAACTAGAATAAATTGGACGGATGTCCAAAACTTACTTTTAGAAGTGTTAAGTGTTGTTGGCCTTAATGCTTATCTTTACTGCTGCTGTTTCTTTACGTTCACGACCAACATTCTTGAAGATGTAGATGCTGAAAAACATCAAATCTCCTCGTTTGTCACACTTCAAAAAGGTGGTGGTGAAAAGTATTTTACGGAGACTCCTATTCTCCTAAGGATTATTCCTTCCTAAATTTAAAGGGATCATATGAGATTTATCATTGCTTCATATTCATTTACACAATTCTATTCTGAGTTGTAGTTTTCGTCGTCTTCGAAGCATATGTCATTATTTTCCACCATATGCATGTAGAGATGGTGTACCACCACATGTCCGTATGAGCGTAACTCAATTGGTTCAAGAGTGGTAGATTGCCCCCTAAGAAATGGTGTACCACCACCACTTGTGATTTGTACATCTTCCTTCAATGCTTCAGCACTTTCACAGGTCATAAGTATATCTAGGCATAGTCCATTTAAGTTCCACCATATTAAGATACTACTGCCATAGTAGGTCAGATATAAGAATGCAAAAAAAAAGTAATTGGCATCCTAAGATACATTCCACAAAGGCAACTTGAACACATTAGATAATTTTGTGGTACCAACAGGAATCTCCTACAGAAGATGCATTGGTTTAATTCACACTTATTGCTTTTCCGCTTTCCCTTAATCCCTAATCTAATAAAAAAAAGAGAAAAAAATAATGATATTAAGGTAAAGCTCGTCCAGTCGAACTTTAGTTTTGTGAGGTGGTTTTATAGTTAAAATTAACAAGAAGAGGAGAATTTAATTGATTCAAATTCTTGTCACTGGTTTTTTCTTTATTTTCTAACGAGACACTATGTATTCAAAATGTAACTTCTTGAACCATAAAGTTTTACTTCATGATACAAGCTAAATAAAAAAAGGGAAAGTTATGATATCTATAGTTCGGTCAACTAGTTTATCAAAATGGCCGAAATAAATAGTGTATATCTTATGTATATCTATGTATATTATACACACACACAAAAACATATATATCACATATTTTTGTAACTAGATCACCCAAAAAGCAAAAAGTATTGGACCATAATTTTCCCAATAAAAGGTTATATGGGCTGCCGAACAATAATGAATATTGCTCAAAACTAGTACTCTTTTTTTTTTTTTTTTGACGAAGGCGAATGCGTGCTTCTCTTTCGAAGTCAAGCAGTAAACCCAGACGCAATAGCCTGCAAACCACGTCAGCCGATTAACCACACTTGGCAAGCCATGTGTGACAGGCTCAACCAAGAAGGTTTATGCAGGGGATCGAACTCGTGACCTTGAGGTCCCGCGCTCTACTGCTACACCAACTTGGCTACCCTTGCGGGTTAAAACTAGTACTCTTCCGTTCCAATTTATATGATATTGTTTGATTGAACATAAAATTTAAGAAATAAAAGAAACTTTTTGAATCTTATGGTCTAAAATAAATAAAAAATATTTGTATGATTATAGATTGAGCCGGGCTTAGTTACTCCACTTTTTTATATTCGTGCTAAAATCTCGTTAAGTGTAAAAAATAAAAAATAATATTAAATTATTGCTAAATAAAAAAATATGTTATATTTTTTGGGACTGCTAAACAAGAAATGTACCATATAAATTGGGGGGCGGGGGGTAGTAAGCTAGTGTAAGCATTTTGGTTGAAATGAGGCTAAACAACACAATTTTGAGGTCTCGCTATTTGTGAGACGCGGTCATAAAAAAATAAGAGTTTTGGTGGTGCATTTATTTTTTGCGCGGATTCCTTAGAAGGCGGTTTTTAATTTTTGCTTTTTAAATTTTTTATCATTGTTTAAAAATATCTTGAGGTTCGCGTTTAAATTCCTGTTCAATCAAAAGAAATCGCAAGACATAATTTGTCTTATGTCTGCATGCAAATTCTGCTTAAAACTCTACTGACTGTTTTGCGATTTTTTTTAGTTTTTGTCACTTAAAGATTTTACGAGGGAAAAAAATAATTTTTTTTTAATTTGATGGGCAAAAATTAAACACCTCATATTCCTGCGAATTGCCCTTGGCGGTGCGGCCTGATTTCCCGCAGTTAAACTCAATTTGTTTCCACCAAATCTGCTATCTTTCTCTCTCACACCCACACACAAAAAAAAGTAGAGGGAGGCGAAGTTGAAGATTCAAAGTTGAATCAATCGCCCAACTGGTATTTCGAAGCTTTTCTCACAGATTTCCCCCCAAACCCCTAGTTTTTAATTCGTTAATTATTTCTTATAAATTGTTAAAAGTAAGCTTAATTCTTCACGTCCTTATTTTGTTTCTAATTGGAACGGCTATGTTACTGTGTTGTGTTCTTTCCCCTCATTTTGACTTGTGGCTAATTGGTTGCAAAATATGGAGATTGCATATTGTCAGTCTTTTTATTCCTGGGGTTTCCCTAATTATTGTTGTATATGGTAGTTTCAAAATTAACAACCATTTCATTCTCTCTGATATTAGGTAAAATAAGTCTCGATAATCACTACACCTATATGCCGGGCGAGTCCAGGATTTTAAGAGGACCATTTCATTTAAAGGCTACTTTAGATTGTTATTTTTTCAAAAAGGCCACAAAAGTGCATTAAGTTGGGTTTGATCCCTTGACCTTAGGAAATTAAACCCACTTCTTAACCAATACTCTATTCAATCCTGCAGTATATATTTTAAGAATGGTGACCATGGGTTCATGTCACGTGCCCCATTTTTTATACATGAATTCGCCACTGCCTATATGATGGTTGGTCTTGTGTCTTATGTTCTTCTTGTTGATCCAATAACACATCACCTTGTAAGTTTATTGCACTTCATCAAAGAGTGTCTTGATCTAGAGAATCTTTCGTCAAATGGTGGTCTAAATATTAAGACCAGTTATGAATTGTGATGTACTGCAGTATATTTATTTTTAGAAGCAGAGAAGTGAATTTCCAATATTTTAGATGAGGAGCTTTTCAGTATTGGTAATTGTAGAACGCATAAGGTCCCGTTATATAATGGAAGTCTATTACGTAAACCACTAGCAACTTTGTCTGGACCAAGTAACTCTGTAAAGAAGGAGATTCATAGTGCCTCATAGTTGTGACTTGTGAGTCTTGACATCTAATATTTGTTTTTTTCACCCCCTTCGCATTTTTTTTATCAATTTTAGAGAGTTACTTTAGATGACCATAGTACAAACTTCAAAATGATGAATCAATAATTTGTGAAATTGGATCAATCTGACACTATCTTCAAATGATACAACAAGAGTCAAGAAGTAGCAAGACTGCGTTATACTTTTTTCAAGCCTACTTGTTTATCATTTATTTATTCGCTACTCCTGGTGATTTTGTTTTCGATATTTATCAATGCAAGGATAGATGTTTCACCTTAGGAAAAACATATTTGCTATTCTAATGCCAAAAATATTGCAGGAGTTCGCATAACTTTATCGCATGCATGAGACTGCGAAATTCACTTTGTAATATTATGGAATAAAATATATGATTCTAGTGACCTGGCTTATACATATGTCTTGATTCTTGGAAGTTCTCATATCATCTTCCTGATAACAAATGTTTTCATAACGTCACATTCTAAGATTCATGGAAAGATGGAAAAACGATCCTTATATATATAAAAAAGAGCCATGGAAAAATGATATTCTTATTTGTACATAAAGTTTTACCCTGCTAGATTTTTCTAGTAAATTTATTGCTTTCTGTCAGATTTAGTGGAATGAAAACTCGTACCTTCATACGTATGGTTAATTCATTACTTCTATATATGAACTTATGCTACAAGTTATGGGATGAACTACTTTTTATGCTAATAATGTCTAAAATAGGTGTCTGAAAATGAAGGTTACTGAGTTATGGAAGAAAAAGAAACTGAAATTTGAAATATTTCAAAATGCGTGGTTTTTGGCTTCTGAAGGGTCACTGATTTACAAATTAAATTAATTAGAGCCAAAAGATAGATGGGTATTTTGAAGAATATGCTCAAAATCCTAATTTTAAATACCTATATAATTGATAACACAAGATCTGCAACATTATTGACCACTAAGACAATCCTCAGCTGGATGAATATGATTCTACTGAGAGTGATTACACAAATAAACGTCTTTGTGGTGAGGATATTATGTAACCAAGAAAAACATTGAAGGATGAAAAAAGTAAAGAACCTATATTCAACTTTATTTCCTCACAATCTTTAATTTTCTTTTCGAATAATTAAGAGATTCTCAGGGCTATCTTGGCGACTTTTGAAAAACGTGATATTTCATGGAAAGAACAGTTGTGCTGGGATGACATGCAGACTCTAGATGATGGAGTCAAGGTGCCAGTTGTAGCACCTAAGCACTAGAGTCCGTGAGAACCCATTCTTTCTGGTAGCGCCTCTGTGAATCCGTGTACTTCTAATTGTGCTTAGGTGCCAACTGATGGTGCCTAACCGGCAGTCTATGATTTTTTTGCAGATTCAGCTGTTAGCGTCTAGGCAATGTTATTTGGAGCCTAGGCGCTATACACCTAGGATGTACTATTTTAAGGACTTATAACAACAATAAAAACAATTACGCTGTAGTAATAAACAAGTTGGGGTTGCTATGTGAATCCTCACTGATGTAAATTCATCTCAACTAACATTATACAAAATAAAAATGAAAAACACTAGAAGTTCTCTATATTTCCTACTGGCATAATAACCTCTAATAAGATTAAAAGATTTATAGCAAGTATTTGGACCTAAAATAAACGTACTAACATGACTAAATATATTCCCAACTAATTGGTATCACCTATATAGATCTTAGATCTTTTTCTAACATTGTGCACTATCTTTCTCTAAGTTAGCCTTGATTCCAAGAGATTGTAGGTCTTTCGAGACTACTTCCTTTTAGGTTTACCTTGGTCCATTTTAACATCTTCACTCACTGTGGTTTCACCACATATCTACGGACTGGTACATTGAGGTTGACGCTGGACATGAGCAAACCATCTCAAGCGACCTTTATTCATTTTATTTTCAATGTGCGCTACTTGAATCTTCTAGGGTATGTATTCATTTTTACTCTTGTCTAATCTTGTATGACTAGTGTGTTATTAAAGGCGAGCGCCTTGTCGCCTATGGCGAAAGGCGAGAGTCGAGACTATCGCCTTTTTCCAGCAAGGAGACCAGTTAAACAAAAAGCGAGAAGATACGACGAGGCGAGAAGAAGGCGTCACCTTTTAAAAAAAAGAAAAGAGGCTTAATTAATAAAACATAAACGCAGAGTTAGGGTTTGACGATACTTTTCTTGTTCCGTCACCGGAAGATCTTGAAGAAAAATTGGAGTAGACTTTTAGTATTGTTTGTCTTATGAATTATTGAGTCATTCAAGCTTTTAGACTTTTAGTATCTACTATCTACTTTTAATTTTTGAATTGAAATATTTGCTAATATGTTATTGCTATCGAGATTTTGATTATTTATATATGCAATTAAATTTTTTATTTTTTTTTGTATTAATTGGCGCCTCGCTTCTCGCCTCTCAAAAAGGCGAAGCAAGCCCTTGTTGCCTTTTGTTGCAGCGCATATCCATCTTAGCATCAGCATCTCGACAACACTCATCTTGTGGATAAATAACATTCACTCCTATATAGCATAGTTGGTCTTGTAAGTGTTCTATAAAACTTACCTTTCGCTTTGGTAATCCCCTTTCATTGTAACTCCGGTAGCACTTTTCCATTTCAATCATCCGATTTTGATTCGTTGTATAACTTCATCTATCATTTTTGTTCCTGAATTGTTTTAGGCATCACAATCCCATCCAATCTCAACTTAACTTCACTCTTCTTATGCTGACTAAACTTTTAGTACGTATATTTTGTCTTACATCTACTTATCCTATCCTTACTCTTGAGAGTGTTGCCTCCATTTCAATCTTTTGGCTGACACCCTCATTGGTTTCGTCTATTAGCACAATGTCGATCAACAAATAGCATACATCATTAAACCTTATCTTGTATTGTGCTGGCTAGCTCATTTATAACTAGGGTAACAAGTACGATTCAATGCCAAAACTTGGTATAAACCCATGGTTATGAAAAAATCCTTTGCATCTCCTACTGTTTTTACGCTAGTGACGGCTCCTTCATACATGTCCCATGAATTTCTTTTTTCACCAACACCCACTAAAGGACCTTTCATGGTACTTTATCATATGTTTTTTCAAGGTCAATGAACATCATGTATAGATCTTTCTTCTTTTCGCGATAAATTTTCATCAATCTTCTTAGTAAGAATATAGATTTTGTTGCAGATATATGGGGTATAAATCCAAACTGATTCTCAGTCACTCTTGTAGTGTCTCTATGTCTATGCTCTATCACTCTTTCCCAGAGTTTCATCAAATGACTCATAAGTCTAATTCCATGATAGTTTGGACAACTTTGAATATCTCCTTTGTTCTTATAAATTAGAATTATGGTACTCCATTTTCCAGGCATCATACCACCTCTAATATAGCATTAAGTAGCTTGGTAAACCATCCTACTCCCAAGACACTTCCAAACCTCTGTGGAAATACCATCTAGGCCACATGCTTTTCTGATCTTCATATATTTCATGTAGGCCTAATTGTACGAGTATTGCTAAAGTTTCTATGATGCATAGATGTATGCAGATCCAAATTGTTATTCTTATGGTTCGAGTTAAACAATTGATCAAATAGCCTCTCCATCTCTCCCTGATCTGGCTATCTCCACATATTCCCAACAATTATGCCGTGCAGTTGGCCATTAATTTTTTCTACAGAAGAATTATGGCTTAACGATCCCAACAACTGCCTTCCTCAGCTTCTCCTTAAATTAAATCTCTCTAATTCCCCTTTTTTCTGGGGTTTAGTATCTGGATTACACATTGTTCAATTGCTCCGTTGATTATACGAGGATTAAGCTAATCCAATAGCTTGTTTAAGTGGTCTGAATTTTACTGTTTATGCTACATCATCTACTGGTATGAATCTCTATTGAATTGTGACTTTGAATGTCAAAAGCATATGCTTGTGACATTTGAAGTTGGCAACATTTTCAAAATGCTTTTTGGTGATAGTCAAGGAGAGAATATGGAATTGCACTTGTAAGGAGCCAGTTCACATGTTAGCTGCAATCTGATAGGTACTATTTTCTACTGTTTCTGAAGGTTTTCGGTCTCGGTCAAGACTGGGCACAGAAAATAGGAAATGTCAAGAAATATGGGTCATCTCTTGAGATTGATGATTGAGCTTCCAGTATCTAAAGTTGGTTTCTCAAAGAACTCAGCTAGTCGACTCATTTGCTCTTCAACTCAAGGAGTTCAAATCAAACAGGATCGTGCTGGAGAGCATGATCCTCATACCTTGGATGAGAAGGAGAAGGTTGATAACAAAAATGAAAAGAGTACTGAAGTTGAGGGCGACTTTGATGAAGGGGACGATGGTTACGTTAATAAAAAGACTGGTGAGATTGGAGGCCCTAGAGGTCCCGAGCCCACCCGCTATGGCGACTGGGAGAAGGGTGGCCGCTGCTCTGATTTCTGATCTCCGGTTTCAGCTTTGATTCAACATTTCAACTGTCGTCTTATAGGTAATGAGTTGCCTATAGGATATGTGGGAGCGAATAAATAATAATGTAGGTGTCAGTCAAATAGCCATGTAATTTTCCGAAGTTCTTTTTTTCTGATGATAGGACCAATGAGCATCAAATAAGAGCAGCTGTTACATGATTGTACATCAGTCTTGTGATTACGAAATATTGTCTTTATGATTATAGGACTTGCTGTCTGATGCAAGAATATGCATTGTATGAATTGATGATATCAACTTTTGGAGGATTAGATATTTGGAGCATATTTAAGCGTTTGGCCACAGATTCCAAATATTTTTGGCTTTATTCCGAATTTATGGAGTTGAAGATGAAGTTGTGTTTTGTTATACTTTTTACAAAGAATATTTGAATAATGTTTATGTTTGAATATACTTAAATATAACTTCAAAGTGAAAAGTATTGAAAATATTTATTAAACGTGAAATAAAGTAAATTCTATTAATTCTGAATCGAACAATTAGGGGCTCCGCACGTCGGAAACATGGTTTCCACTTTCCACACGTGCATATAAAGTACCAAGGATCACTATTTCCTTAAATGAAAGAGATATTGATATGTATACGAATTGTTTGAGACGTAAGAAAATAGACGGTTATTGGCCAAATGACGTATGATTTCACGTTGGTAAATGAAAGGAAGAAATGTGTAAGAGATGAAAAACGAATCAGAAAATCGCCACGGAAAATGGAAGGCACCGCGGTGCCACAAGGACAGGACCGCGGTGCTTGGAGGCACCGCGGTGCAAATCCAATTTTCGATTCCAGTGGCTTACTGGAATTTAGGCACCGCGGTGCCATCCCGAGGGACCGCGGCGCCTCGTCGTTTTTCAGTACAGTTATGGGCGAATTAAAGCTGATTCTTGGACTGACTTTGGAGCAATTACTCTCCATTATTTGGCATTGAATTCAGCCATTACTAGGCTGAATTAACCTCAATATCAATGGTCATTACTTGACATTGATGACCATTCATTTGGTGAATTGAGAAGACCAAATCATCCACATATAAATTGATGCCTTTGACACAATTGAAAGACACATTGACACTTAAAACAATTCTCTGAAAATTGTCTTCCTCTTTAGCAGTCACAATACACTCAAAGATCTTTCTTATCAAGCGAACACTTGAGTTCCTATGCTCATTTGTTTGATTGTTGTTTTATCTTGGAGACAAATTGCTATCACAACCGTTGAAAGGATATAAGAGGGCAATATTATCTTAAGGAAAGATTGAAACTTCAGTCGACTCAGCAAGACCATTTCTTTGTTTAATTTTCAGATTTCTTGTTTATTTGTTGTTGTTGTTACAATTCTCATTTCCTTGTAATTTTATATTTATATCCAACAAGCTTAAGATAATATTCGCTGCTTTCAACAACAACATGACTGGACAAGATCAAATCAATGCTGAAAATTCGAACACCACTCGAGGCAATTCCAATGCTTTCAACTCCACTGGTTTTGACACTACTAGTGTCAATCCTACTACTCAAGGTAACACCACTGTTCTTGGCACCACAAGTGCTAACACTGATGCTCAAGGCGTTCCAAACGTCTTTTGCTCCTGCTCAAGGAAGCACCACTGCTTCAACTCCGGTTGGTTTTCACCATGAACGTCCTGAGAAGTTCATGGGTGCACACTTCAAAAGATGGTAGCAAAATATGCTGTTTTTCTTGACGGTTATGGAAATGTCACGTTTTCTAACCGAAGACCCTCCACAAGTTGGGGAAGACAAGGACCCTCAGCCAAATGATTTGGCGGGAGGGGGCCAAGGTATCCATGCTGTTGACGACATGAAGTTGGTTCGTGATGCACGGAAACATAGTGATTTCATGTGCAGGAACTATATTCTGAATAGTTTGTCCGATCCATTGTACACGGTATATTGCACCGTCGGGACAACCAAGGAATTGTGGGACAAATTGCAAAAGAAATACAATACTCAAGATGCGGGTGCTAAAAAGTTTGTCATTGGGAAATTTCAAATGGTGGACAACAAAAGTGTGTCATCACAGGTCCAGGAATTTCAAATGATAATACATCATCTAGACTTGGAAGGATTGAAGCCCAACGAACAATTCTTGGTTGGGGCATTAATCGAGAAGCTACCTCCCTCGTGGACTGAGTTTATGAATTACTTGAAACTCAAGACGAAATAGATGACACTAGACGAACTTATTGTCAAACTCCAAATTCAGGAAGACAATAAGAAGGTCATGTCAAAGGGGAAACAATCTGCCGAGGCTAAGGAAAATCTGACGGAAGTTAAAAGGAACCCAAGCAAAAAGCGAAAGTTCCAGAAGGATGGCCAGTCCCACACAACTGAAAATTTTAAGGGAACATGCAACTATTGTGGTAAAGTTGGTCATATGGCCAAAGACTGTCGCAAGAAAAAATATGATAATGCCAAAAGAAAGGATAAGGTAAACGTCGTCGAAGACACGCTCTTAGACGATATGATTGAAGAATTCTCAGCCGTTGTGCTAGAGGCCAACCTCGTTGAGAATCCAACGCAATGATTGCTAGACACGGGTGCTACCCGCCACATCTGTTCCAACAAAGATGCATTCTCCACATATACACCAGTCACATATAAGAAGTTATTCATGGGCAACAATTCTTCTTCCGAGGTACTGGGGGGTAGGAAAAGTAGTCCTCAAGATGACGTCCGGAAAGGAACTGACTCTAAAGGAAGTGATGCATGTCCCGAAAATTCGAAGAAATTTAATCTCCGGACCTGTGTTGGTCAATGCTGGTTTTAGGCTAGTATTCGAGGCTAACAAGTTTGTAATCACGAAAAATGGAACTTTTGTAGGTAGGGACTTCGTCTGTGAAGACCTCTTTAAAGTTAATGCTAAACCTGTAATGCCTTCTACTTAGAGAGAGGCTTCGCCTGTGAAGACCTCCTTAGGCAAATAATGCACTTGCAATACCTTTCTTTTAACTATCAATAAAACTGAGTCTTCCTTATATGTTTGAATCTCCTAATTTATTGCATCATAGATTAGATGTGTTAACTATCAATTTATATTGAAATTGGTAAAGTTGGAATCATTGTCGTCTATCAACATAAACCCTCAACGTAAGTGTGAGGTAGACATAGGGGCAAATAATCTCCAAAAAGCTCCCCTTAGATCCGTCGAAAAGGAAACCACTCCTCTAGGACTCACACATATATCAACATATGTGTCTTGAAGTTCGCTCAAGCTAGAGGGGGGAACATGTACTTTGTGACTTGCTTAGATGATGGTACAAGGTTGTGCTACCTTTACTTACTTAAAAGTAAAGACGAAACTTCTAAAACATCTAAGCACCACAAACCAAAGGTTGAGAACCAACAATGCCAATGGGTCTATAGACAAGTATAAATCTAAGACATCCATACGTATGTTCATAACTATCGTCGTCTTGCGAGATCTTGAAATACATCAAATGAATGTCAAGATAGCCTTCCTAAATGATGATTTGGAAGTAGAAATATACATAGACCAACCTAATGGGTATGTGGTTCCAAAACAAGAGACAAAAGTTGTCGGCTTGTCAAAACGTAGTACGAACTGAAACAAGCCCTAAACAATGGCACTAGAAATTAGATAGTACCATACTATTGGAAATTTTTTCCATTAACGGGTGTAACAAGTGTGTTTACATGAAAGGAATCTCGTCATGATATGCCTCTATGAAGACGACTTGTTGATCACTGGAAAGCGTTGATTTCTGAAACTCATGCTAAAGTTTGGGATACACGATATGAGATGTCTAAATGTACTAGAGGAGTACAACAATGCAAACTGGATATCTGATAGCAATGACATCAAGTCCACCAACGGATATTTTTTATAATCGGTGGTGGAGCTGTCTTGGAAATCCTCTCGACAAACACTTATTGCCGATCCACGATGTAGTCGGAATTTATCGCTTTAGACAAAGCGGGAGAAGTTGCTGAGTGGCTTCATGGGTTTATAGAGGATGTTCCTTGTTGGGATAAACCCGTATCTTCTGTAATGATCCACTGCGACAGTCAGTCGACTCTAGGAAGAGCACGAAGTTCGATATACAACGGCAAGTCTCGTCATATCCGACGAAGACATGAGTCCGTTAGGCAACTGATCACCTCAGGTGTTATTTCCATTGATTACGTAAAATCTAAGGAAAATATAGTAGATCCCTTGACGAAGGGAATACCCAGAGATCAGATGAACCGCCTGTCTAGGGGAATGGGCTTAAAATCCAATCAATAAGAATTAATATAGTGGACACCCAACCTTACGGACTGGAGATCCCAAGGATAAGGTTCAATGGGAAAACTAAACTGTAAAGGTTCAGTTGAGCGCTTCGGTGGAAGCAAGAGCACTTCAGATAATGATTTCTTTTTAAGAAACATAATCCAAGGCCATTGTCGTGATAGACAAAAGTACTACCTGCAAGAGGGGTAAAAGGATAAGTTTCCATAACCTTTAATGATTCTCCAAAGTTGAGGTTAGGTTAAGGAAATTTTTAATGGTTCCTAATGCTTGTATAGATGGGTATTGCAGGATACCTTGTAGGAGACCACCTATTTAAGTGCGAGCACATGCCGCCTCAAATGAACGCACTTAAGAAACCAAGTGTGTCCACGGCCCACGATGGATAAAAACACTAGAAAGATTGAGTAGAAAAGGTGTTGTGTTGATATCATTGTCTTGGCATATACTAAACACTGACGGTTCAAGACATCATGTTCACCGCGCAGTAAATATGTCCGATGGTATTCTACTATGGAAGGTTCAAAGCTTCAGCTACCTCTCTAGATGCAACATCGTTCCGCCGAGTGATTGCTAGAAAGACACCATACGCGTGCACCAAAATCTCTTCCAAGAGAGGATTGTTGGAAATATTTATTAAACGTGAAATAAAGTAAATTCTATTAATTATGAATCGAACAATTAGGGGCCCCGCACATTGAAAACATGGTTTTCACACACGTGCATATAAAGTACCAAGGATCGTTATTTCCTTAAATGGAAGAGATATTAGTATGTATACGAATTGTTTGAGACATAAGAAAATAGACGGTTATTGACCAAATGACGTATGATTTCACGTTGGTAAATGAATGGAAGAAATGTGTAAGAGATGAAAAACGAATCAGAAAAATCGCCACGGAAAATGGGAGGCACCGCGGTGCCACAAGGACAGGACCGCGGTGCTTGGAGGCACTGCGGTGCAAATCCAATTTTCGGTTCCAGTGACTCACTGAATTTAGGCACCGCGGTGCCATCCTGAGGGACCGCGGTGCCTCGACGTTTTTCAGTACCATTATGGGCGAATTAAAGCTGATTCTTGAGCTGACTTTGGAGCAATTACTCTCCATTATTTGGCCATTGAATTCAGCCATTACTAGGCTGAATTAACCTCAATATCAATGGTCATTACTTGACATTGATGGTCATTCATTTGGTGAATTGAGAAGACCAAATCATCCACATATAAATTGATGACTTTGGCACAATTGAAAGACACATTGACACTTAAAACAATTCTCTGAAAATTGTCTTCCTCTTTAGCAATCACAATACACTCAAAGATCTTTCTTATCAAGCGAACACTTGAGTTCCTTTGCTCATTTGTTTGATTGCTGTTTTATCTTAGGAGACAAATTGCTATCACAACCGTTGAAAGGATATAAGAGGCAATATTATCTTAAGGAAAGATTGAAACTTCAGTCGACTCAGCAAGACCATTTCTTTGTTTAATTTTTAGATTTCTTGTTTATTTGTTATTGTTGTTACAATTTTCATTTCCTTGTAATTTTATATTTATATTCAACAAATATGTTAGAAAACATGTTGCAAGTTGTTTTCCAAATTTGAAACAATCTTTAAGTTGGATTTGAAATTTTTATGATCAACACTGATTTTCAAATAAAGTAAATATATTCCGGAAAAAATAAATAGTTTTTCTGGCCAAACTGTTTCTTAAAGGTGATTTATTAGTCTATTCATCCAAGTAAAGGAGTTGATAACTCTCTTGCACTTAAAATAATTGAACCTATTGCGTTTGATGACTTGAATCATTCTGTGTAATGAAACATTTAATTAACCAAGTTATAAAGGCATGGACCTACTCTCTGTCTACAAAGTCGAGAGTCAATACAATATTATCTATTTCTAGTTCGGACCTAGTAAAATGGTGATCATTTTGTTGATATGAATGATTTTCTCCTTCCCAACCACCCAATTCACAATCTTAGACAGGAGAATTTGGTCCTACTAAAAACTCTCAACCACGGCAGGACCGTGGCGGCAAGGGTGGAAAGGGCCGCGGCGGTGGAGGAGGCCGTAGTCGTGGCAAGGGTCGCGGTCAGCAGAACCAACAGCAGCATAAGCAATAACAGGGTCCGCAGAACAACTGGGTCGCGGCGCCTCCGCCGTATCAGTACAGCGCCGCGACGCCGACCCCCTTCCAGTACCAGCAGCCCTTCAACCCGTATTCGCAACACGGGTTGTTAGGCCCAGCTCCAGCCACTCGGCAAGCCCAGTACCCGCAACAGGCCCACTTCATGCAAGGACAGTTCCAGCAGCCCGCTTCCGGCATGGCCCCCTCTGAGTTGGGTCAGGCTTTCAGCAGCCTCAATCTGCAACAGCCTGACAACAATTGGTACATGGACTCCGGAGCCACATTTCACTTCACTCAGTCTGCAGATAATATTCCCAAACTGTTCAGTTTAAAGTATCCAATATGTTACAGTTGGTAGTGGCCACCACATTTCAGTAAAGGGCTATGGTACATCCTACACACCACCTCCTCATCCATTCCCCCTTCAGAATACCCTATATGCCCCACATATAGTTAAGAACCTAATCTCAATCCGCAAATTTACTCGTAATAATTCTGTCTCTGTTGATTTTGACCCTTTTGGTTTCACTGTGAATGATCTTCATACGGGGACACCTCTTACGAGATGCAATAGCACGTGGGATCTCTATCCATTCACTCCCACCTCCGCTGCTAGATCTTGCTCTCCTGTCTCTCTAGCGACTATTTCTTCTTCAATATGACATAATAGGCTTGGTCATCCAGGAGCCCCAATTTTTAATTGTCTTAGAGGAAATGATTTTATTACTTGTAATGGGAAGCTTTCCCAAAACTGTGTTTCTTGTTCTTTAGGCAAACATACTCGTCTTACATTTCAATCATCTACTAGTGTTACCTAGGTACGTATAAACCTATCTGTAGGGCTATAGAGTTCTCAAACAAGTTCCCTGATGAAATCACGGATAAAACACAACTTCAAAGATTCTTAGGAAGTCTTAACTATGTAGCAGATATTATCCCCGAAGTGACAAATATGTGAACCACTATATAAGAGGCTTAAGAAAAATCCAGTCCCTTGGTCGGAAGACCAAACTAGAGCAGTTAAACAGATCAAAGAAATAGTAAATAAACTTCCTTGTCTAGGAATTCCAAATCCTAACGCTTCTATGATTGTTGAAACTGATACCTCCGATATTGGTTACAGTGGTATTCTAAAACAAAAATTATCTCTTGAATCTACCGAGCAGTTGATAAGATTTACCTCTGGAGTCTGGAATCCGGCTCAGAAAAATTATAGTACTGTTAAAAAAGAGATTTTATCTATAGTGTTATGTATTACCAAATTTCAAGATGATTTGGTCAATAAAGAATTTTTACTAAGAGTCGACTGCAAAGCAGCCAAGGATATTTGCCAGATAGCAAGCCTTGTTATCAAGCTTTGATTTTAAAATTGATTTTATAAAAGGAGAAGAAAACTCTTTACCAGATTTCCTAACGAGAGAGTTCTTGCAGGGTAATAATGATACCAGACTTTCCGGGCTTACGCCCGATACGACCCCCCCTTCCAGAATAAGCCAGAAGAAAAAATGAAACAACCCTTTAAACCAGAAAGCCCAACCAGGCCTATTCTCCATAAACCCAGTGGACAATCCAGGTTTACAATTCTAGGAGACCTTCCTAGTATCCAGGCTCCCCCAAAGGAATCGACAGCAGGTAAAATACAGGTACATCCTTTCAAGGCTACAACATCAGAGACCCAGATCAGGGACAATTACAAAATGGTCCCCCCATAATCCTATTAAGAAGCAGTAAAACCAGTGACTCCCTTCAAAAGGGAAACAGAATCAGCAAGCAGCAGTACTCCCGTTCCAAAATTGGAATTTATCATATCACATGCTTTTCCAATAATGGCATTAGACAAACAATATGAAAATTTCAGGGTACAAGATCTCCTAAAACCTTGCTACACAGACCATCAGTACGTAGATACTCAAGATCCTATAAAAACTAGGAGATATTATGAGTTCATCCTAGTAGATACCGACTCCATAGAAGTCGAACACAAATGTTTTGATAAAACAAATGGAATTGAATATTCCAAGTTTACCATTAAAAAGATATTAAGTCAATTTAATTGGTATGTAGACCATCTACACACTCCAATACCTTTATCCAGGGCTTATAAACCACATACATATAATTGGTATGATTACAAAGATGCATGGTTTAACTTTTTATATGTCTGTCCTAATACTCATACATGATTCGTGAAGTATTCAGAAGGAGTAAAAGATAAAGTCATTCCCAGATGGTTCTATGAATGGTGGAACATATTTGGAGGAAATTTACAAGTAGTAGCTCCAAGCTTCCAAAACAGATATACAGGTTTCATTGAAGAACATCAGATTTCAACTCTACCAGAACACATTAAATTGTGTAAATTTTTTATAAATAAAAGAGTTTCTTATATCATTAATTGGTCATTTGACGTCCAAGAGATACAAAATCCGTTATCTGAGCAAAATTATTAGAATTAAAGGATGGAGCCCCAAAGTAAAGGAAGAAACCAGATTGAAATCAGAAAAGAAGAGTTCATCTTCCTCCGGAGAAACACCTGTCTCTAAAGAAGAAGTAAAGAGAAGACTCTTAGAAACCCTGTCCAAATTAGAGGATAAAGAAGATCCCAGTCAGATAATGGAATTAATCGAGACTGCGTCATCCAATAACAGTGAGATAGACAACGGGGACATGTTAGCCCCACGAGGAATCGCTCAGTCATACTTCTTATCGTAGAAGACGATTAAAGGTATGAAGATGTCCCGACCCGACCCGACGGGCCGCGACTAAACGTCCTAATTGGACGTCATTACTGACCTGTCACACTTAATCCATTTAATACCGGGATTTATAGAAATTTCGGCAGCATAACACTGCAATGATAACCCCTGTCCACGTAGGCAAGCTGACAAGGCGGCCTTACACGTGAATGAACCTGTCTCCCGAGGGAGTCGCAATTAACCAACACAATATATACAAGCAAGCCGACAAGGCTGCCACTAGATAACACAAGTATATCCAGAAACATCCCAACACAGAGTAGAGCAACGTCGCAAATCAAAACGGAAGTACATACAACCACCCCACACCGCTTCTACGGACCTCAGGAGTACAATCTCGACATATGATTAACAGGGCCCCGTCGTGCCCAAAATATACCTAAGTCTGGAATGTAAGGATCTGTACCAAAATAACTGGCCCCGGAACAAGGGAGCTCTTCAGCGGCAGATAGATGTCCTAAGTTGTAGGGTCACCTATCTGAACACCTGAACCTGCGGGCATGAACACAGCCCCCCGATGAAAGGGGGGTCAGTACGAAATAATGTACTGAGTATATAAAATATGAAATACTGAAAATGAAATCACAACTATGTCAAGTAAAGATAGAGAGTCATCAAGATTAACAAAAATGAGAGTCATATCAGAAATCATGAATGCTTACTCATACTGTCACTATGTCTGTGTCTGTATATCAATCTGTATAACATGTCTCGGCCTTCTAGTGAGGGACTCGATGGAAGTCTCAGATATGTCTGATATCATGTCTCGGCCCTCTATGGAGGGACTCGATAAAATCTGTATATATGTATATAACGTGTCTCGACCCTCTAGTGAGGGACTCGATGAATTCTGTAAAGCTGCGCACGAACATGATCCAGCCCGGGACTCGGTGGAGTGAAACAATAATACGTAGCACGATTAGATATCATGAGCAACCATATGCAAGTAAAAATCATCTTTGACTCTCGATAATATCATCATAATAAACTTTTTTACTGAAAATCATAGACACTAATCAACAATTATCCTTTAAAACTGAACTTATAGGAATTACGTACGTCCGCCGTACTTTCATTAAAATCATGCCAAAAAAAGGAAGAGTTTTACATACCTCTTAGTCGCTCAACCAATGTAAAACTAGGACGCGCCTCGTCTAATATGTCAGCCTATAATAACAATGATACGATCATTAATTCTAGGACTTCTAACGTAAGTTATTTGAATAACGACTTCCTTAATTTTATAAAAATTTGGGCAGCATTTCCTCTGTTTATGTGCGTATCCATAATTAACCAACAATCCAAATCAACCAGCAATTCAAATCAACCAATAATTTAAATCAACCAACAATCCAACCATTTCAATATGTAATCTAACTAGGCTCCATATACCGCATATTCACCGTCATATAACCTCTTTCTCGTTACTTATGAAAGACAATAATTTAAATCATCAAGGTGATTATCGCACTTATTTACCATATTCATTCAATACTTAAAATGTTACGACAATGTCTAAAAAGATTTCATAATTCCTTTCTTGGTTTCTTAAATCCATTTCGTCTCGCGTCACCTTATATAACTAATTACATCACCAAGTACCAATGCTTCTTTCAATTGTTAACACACAATTAGTGACGATTTCAATAAGCAACAACGATTATATGGCACCAAAACAGCCCGTAAAGGGTCGCACAATGTCCGAAAGTTATTCATGAGATTTAAGCCATTTAACATGCAACCATTTACTCTTTCCTTAATTAATAATCCAACTTATTTTCCAACAATTCCATTTAATGAACACATCTTAAATCTTCACAAGTTATTCCATTTTTAACACGCAATTAGTAATGGAATTTACAACACAACATACAAATCCAACGCATGCCCAAAATAGTCCAATTTCGGTTCAACATCCAAATTCCACATGAATTGTCTAAATTCAAGATTTCTTCCTAACACAAGTCCATTACTTCAACTACAACAATATGCAACTTTGATTATAGCATAGAAAGAAGATTTTTCATACCTTAATTTAATCCCCAAAATAGTCCCGATTTTTAGCCACTGCTTTGTCAGCTGAACTTGTAACATCCATAACTCTCTACTCTGGTGTCTTTTGGATGAGCGATTTGTTGCGTTGGAAACTAGACTCGACGAAATTAATTCTAAACTTTTGAAACACCCAAAAAACCATAATATACGAGGAGATATACCCCTTCAAAGGTGACCAAAAATCTGCCAATAACCAGCGATTTTCTGCCCATTTTTCTTTCACAAAATTCGATTTTTCTTCGCCAATCTTCACTTCTTCAACCCCAATCCAACATGCAACAATTCAATAATGTTACTCCATCATTATTTATGTTTTTCTTGCCAAGAACTTCATCTTAAACTTGAAAATTTTGGGCTAAAACTCACGGTAACAGTGGTGTCGAGACCCACTGTTTTTTTTACTATAAAACTTGGCTAGAATTGTAGAAAAATTTACCTAGAATAGGAGTTGATAAGTGCTTCAATCTTGCTAAGAAAATGGGGGAGGTAATCAGCTAGGAGAGGAGAGGATTTAAGTGAAAATGGGTTTGAAATCAAATGGAAAATGAATGGTTTTAAGTTAATATGAAATCTGATTTTTTTTGTCTTTTAACCCCCTTCTCTTAATTGTTTAATTAAAAAGGGCTCCTCTATTAAAACAAGCTCCCCATAAGTCCCCATACTCCTCATGTCAAGATTTTTAATACCATACTTAATCCATAACTCCCTTAGGGCAATTTCTACTACCCGTATTAATTCTCGTCGTCACATTAGTTGTAACCAACATTTTTTTTTCTTTCCGGCATCACATCCTTTGGAACACCAACTTCCGGATTTAATTTGTATAATTATACTTTATATCCAATATCCGAATCTTATTCCTTAATGACGTTCTTAGTCCTTGTCTTAACTTACGAGGTGTAACATTCTTTCCCCTTAAAAATATTCGTCCTCGAATGTTCATAACATGCCTTAGATTCTAGAAATTTCGGCAGAGCCTCCTTTATAACTATGTCTATCCACCTATATTCAGCAAATCAACAAATGACACACAGAGCCACAATATACATCACATATATCATTCACCAAATCAAAATAGTTAAGTAAGGAACCAAATTACCTGTGAATATTCAACTGAATCTCATGTAATACCTTAAATAAAGTTAAAGAGCCTCATGAAGTACTATATTCCTTCATCTTCAGACTTGCCACAATATTCTAGTTGGTACTACCTTGTACCCTTCCTTCAATTTGTAATGGCATATAGTGTTCCGCCATATCTGTACTGCATGCTTAACATGATGACACTCCATGTGTATACCTGCTGCATTATTAAAATAGCTTCATATAAATTGACAACCTCCCTTGTAAGAAACAAGTGATCTATCATTTCTTAATGAAAAACATTACCTCAGCAGCATCTTGATACCATATTAATTCCAATATTTAGCAACACTTTATCCACTGGAATTTTAAATTTCCACATCGTCCATAGGAAGAAATATATCTTGTATGACACTTTTAACCCACAATTACTTATATACACCAGAAGGATATAATCTTTATCTCAACAAATTTCATACACTTGGCACAGTAAATTTACTAGAACTTATCCTTATCCACCAAGGATTATCTACATGGTATATATCAAGTATGTAGTGACACGTGAGACAATGTCATCTGGTAGATACTACCCTAGTCTTGACAAACCTCATCAATCCCCACGTAGCAGTTTCTTGACATCCTCCACCATTTCATCAATAAGAAACTCTGATAGTAGTATATAGTGTAATGTTTCCAATTTGGTGCGATTACCGATTCAAACCACTCTTTGTTTCCCACCATATTTCTTGTTCAATGTTATCCTTTACCTCAACAACCATTTTCAAGGCCTGAGAACCGCCTTCCCGTTGTACATATTGAGGGTAATGCTTCAGAGTACATGTCCCTAAAAAGTTAACCCATAGAGAGTTGGTGGTCCTAGATTCCATCATAGCTTTTTACACTTGCCTTTAATATATCCAAAATGAGGTTTGAACCCCAATCCACTATCATCCTTAGACAAGTACATTTTTAATCATGTAAATCAATGCTTAGCCTTAACATCATCCTTACTGTATACCAGAAGAAAATTACAACTATTTGTATGTATATCTTTGATCACACATTTTGCAAGTCTTATAGCAGGCAGTATGTGTATAGGCACACTTGTGACACACTAGTAATCAACACTACTTTACCTCATGGTGACAACAATTTTTCTTTCAAAGCATGTAACTTGTCTTTAATCTTCTTAATTAATTCAGCATAGTCTATCTTCCTCTTTCTAACATGTAATACTGGACATCCTAAATACGTGAATGGAAATGTTCCCCTTGTGAAACCAGTAATACCTTTTTCTTGCTGAATCAAGTTACTAGGAGTCTTAGCATGCATATAAACAGAACTCTCCTTTTATTGATCAAATGACCAGAAGCTTCTTCATACTCTTTCAAAGTCTGCCTTAGCTCTTTGTAAAAATCATTCTATTTGCTTCTATTGGAAATTCTTCAAACAACTCCTCTTTACATCTAACAATATCCCCCCTAAAACTTAGTTTCTTAAAAATATCTCCAAAAGTTTCCTTACTCCATAATAATAGGACAGTCTTGACATTCTTCAGTTTCGGTATAAAAGAAACGAAATCATCTTAAAAGTACAGTCATTATCGACACCTTTCATTCCACTACTTAAAATGACCCCCTTTAAATTCAATTTCAAACATTCCACATGAATTGGTACAAAATGCAAAAATCCTCACGCTCCACAGGATATATATGAGATCGCCTATTGTCTCCCTTCCATTTATAATAACATTGAAATCCCCACTAACTAGCCAAGGATCCCTCATATCGTCGATAATATAGTAAAAACTATCCCAGAGACAACTTTCCCAATGCATCACTCTTTGCATATACCATAGTATATCTACCTAGTTCATGTAACTCCTTCACCAGTGAGTCCTTAAGTTTGTCATGTTAATCATCCCTCATATTATCTCTGATTAAGTTTCTCTGCTGATCAATATATTTAGGATAGACATATCCGCTTCCACTGCCCTGTTCTGCTCCATATTGGACATCATTACCCCATTTTCCTTTAATATTACTGCGTTACTATTATTAGAGTTGTTACCATTAGTACACACCTCCTGACTCTTGTCAACATTCCGCTCCTCATTAACTTTTGCTGCTACAAAAGCTCTTTCAACCTGTTCTTTAGTAGTAAGAGTTGTTTTTGATTCTTCTATCAATTTTGGGTCCTTAATGAGTTGTTTTACTTCTACTACCTTACCATCATCGTCTTTCTTATTCTATTTGTTTCCATATTCTTCCACAATATCTTTTTGTTCCTCCTTATTTGCATTATTACCGTTTGTCTCCTCAAGTGACATTTGTTTTATCCTCTCGTTGGTCTTACTAACTCAGTGGTGTCTTTGGCTGCGTCAACATTTTTCACTTTGGCTACATCACACTGAATATCTATTATCACTTCGTTGAATTCATTTATATCTTTGTACCTCTCTTATCTGTTTTCCATCCTTCTGTTATGGTCTATAGAAATTCAGGATTCAACCTTCACCTATTTAAGGAATCTGAACTTATACTAAGTCTTTATGCCTACTTCTCATCCAATTAACCCAAGAGAATGTTCCTATAGGCCTGGTTTCATGAAAGGCACCTTAGAAGCATGTAGGTTATCATCTCATTCTTAATTAGTAAGTGTTGTTATACACCCTGCTTGCCACTCATTTCACCATAATCCGCTACCTACTGCTTAAAATCTCTTATCTCAGTCTTAGCGACATGACACTTCACTCTTTTATTCTATTTTAATGCCCAGTTGAAATCACTCATTATTGCCTATGATCCTTTTATCTGGCCATGTAACCTTTCAGTATCTATCCACAATTCCTTTTTAAGAGCCACATCATTAAACGCATTCACCAAGGTCATATGAAAACTTTTCTTTGTACCCCTATGTGTTACCCCGCAGTACATCAATTATTCTGTACAACTTAATATCTACTTCATAGAGACGATGCTTCCACCATAAAAATATTCCTCCATTTGGATGCTCGGTAAGATTAATACTTAGAAGATCACCCCCTACACAAATTAAGCGAGGTATTATGAGCTTCTTCTATCTTTTAACCTTTGGTTCCACGAGACCAAATAGCCTCATCTTAGCATTCTGCGTGAACTAATGCATTGAAACTGTGCATGAATGCATACCTTGGTTACCAATCCTTCAAATAACTTCTTAACTGAAAATATGAACTCAGAGGTTCGCTGCACGTCCTTGCTTTGCTTTTTCAACCCCCCCTTTTTTTTCTTGTGCGCTGAACAATACTCTTTACGATATTTAAAATGCATGGCACAACTATACACCAATAGGATGCTTATCATTTCCAAGTTCTAAGTCATTTGCGAAAGAAACCCAAATAGTCCCTATGTCAATACTTCCCAGTACACGGTCCAAAGTAGGAAAAATACTTTCATTCCCTTTTATCAATCTTATTATTCCGGAAGTAATAGCCTCTTCTTATTCTTACCTGAGAACAATGTTCTTTTGCAGTTTCCTTCATTCACATAGTCCAGCAACATGGTATACCATAAAATCGTCACAGATTCTAACAATTAGAGCTCAATATTTAATTAAAGATATGAAGGAGAAAAGAGTAGGTAGACTTCATTTTCTATCTTTGGAAGGAAAAGTTCAATCTCCGTAACTATAGAGCAGATAATGTAGCATAACGGAATACCAATTCGTAAGATAGAGACTACTGTAATTCATTTCACAAGTCGACACCTCATGGTCTGAAAGGGATCTCTTCACTACTCGTAATTGTAAGCAACTCCACTTCTTTTAACGCTTATTCACTTATTTCTTACTTGTCGTACTTTTCATAATTCCAACATATTCTAGTATACATACGTAACCTCGGACATTGCTCCTGGTCCCAATCCTTGACGATACCATCCCTTATTCAGTATATAGAAGATTCTGAAGAGTTACCTTACCTGACGTGGACCTAGTACCTCCAAACCTGGTCATCATACTTTTCTTCAAACTCTTTAATTTCTCTTATGGCTTGACGCACCAAGTAGTCCGAATAACTCTGATTTTCCCTTCCGAGTCACTGTCGCTGTCTTTTGAAATATAGCTGCAACCACAATAATTATTAGAAAGAGGGAGGATTATCCTAACGACATAGCTCTATTGCACGATCTACGAGATGAAAGAGTAGAAACCAATCTTAAATGTCCGGCAGCCTACTGCGTATAGGTATGGTGCACAACATACCCATACACAAGACTCTACTAGACACGGTCTGTAGACATTCTGAGGACTAACTGCGCTGATACCACTTATGTCATGACCCGACCCGACGGGCCGCGACTAAACATCCTAATTGGACGTCATTACTGACCTGTCACCCTTAATCCATTTAATACCGGGATTTATAGAAATTTCGGCAACATAACACTGCAATGATAACCCCTGTTCACGTAGGCAAGCTGACAAGGCGGCCTTACACGTGAATGAACCTGTCTCCCGAGGGAGTTGCAATTAACCAACACAATATATACAAGCAAGCCGACAAGGTTGCCACTAGATAACAACAAGTATATCCGGGAACATCCCAACACAGAGTAGAGCAACGTCACAAACCAAAACGGAAGTACATACAACCACCCCACAGCTGTCTACAGACCTCTAGGAGTACAATACTGACATATGACGAAACAGGGCCCCGTCGTGCCCAAAATATACCTAAGTCTGGAATGTAAGGATCTGTACCAAAATAACTGGCTCCGGAACAAGGGAGCTCTTCGGCGGCTGATAGATGTCCTAAGCTGGAGGGTCACCTATCTGAACACCTGAACCTGCGGGCATGAACGCAGCCCCCCGAGGAAAGGGGGGTCAGTACGAAATAATGTACTGAGTATATAAAACATGAAATACTGAAAATGAAATCACAACTATGTCAAGTAAAGATAGAGAGTCATCAAGCTTAACAAAAATAAGAGTCATATCAGAAATCATGAATGCTTACTCATACTGTCACTATGTTTGTGGCTGTATATCAATCTGTATAACATGTCTCGGCCTTCTAGTGAGGGACTCGATGGAAGTCTCAGATATGTGCAAGATATCATGTCTCGACCTCTGGAGGACTCGATAAAATTTGTATATATGTATATAACGTGTCTCGGCCCTCTAGTGAGGGACTCGATGAATTTCGTAAAGCTGCGCACGAACATGATCCGGCCCGGGACTCGGTGGAGTGAAACAATAATACTTAGCACGATTAGATATCATGAGCAACAATATGCAATTAAAAATCATCTTTGACTCTCGATAATATCATCATAATAAACTTTTTTACTGAAATCATAGACACTAATCAACAATTATCCTTTAAAACTGAACTTATAGGAATTACGACGTCCACGTACTTTCATTAAAATCATGCCAAAAGAAGTAAGGAAGAGTTTTACATACCTCTTAGTCGCCAACCAATGTAAAACTAGACGCACTGCCTAATATGTAAGCCTATAATAACAATGATACGATCACTAATTCTAGGACTTCTAACGTAAGTTATTTGAATAACGGCTTCCTTAATTCTATAAAAATTTGGGCAGCATTTCCTCTGTTTATGTGCGTATCCACAATTAACCAACAATCCAAATCAACCAGCAATTCAAATCAACCAATAATTTAAATCAACCAACAATCCAACCATTTCAATATGTAATCTAACTAGGCTCCATATACCGCATATACACCGTCATATAACCCCTTTCTTGTTACTTATGAAAGACAATAATTTAAATCATCAAGGTGATTATCGCACCTATTTACCATATTCATTCAATACTTAAAATGTTATGACAATGTCTAAAAAGATTTCATAATTCCTTTCTTGGTTTCTTAAATCCATTTCGTCTCGCGTCACCTTATATAACTACTTACATCACCAAGTACCAATGCTTCTTTCAATTGTTAACACACAATTAGTGACAATGTCAATAATAGCAACAACGATTATGGCACCAAAACAACCCGTAAAGGGTCGCACAATGTCCGAAAGTTATTCATGAGTTTTAGGCCATTTAACATGCAACCATTTACTCTTTCCTTAATTAATAATCCAACTTATTTTCCAACAATTTCATATAATGAACACATCTTAAATCTTCACAAGTTATTCCATTTTTAACATGCAATTAGTAATGGAATTTACAACACAACATACAAATCCAACGCATGCCCAAAATAGTCCAATTTCGGTTCAACATCCAAATTCCACATGAATTGTCTAAATTCAAGATTTCTTCCTAACACAAGTCCATTACTTCAACTACAACAATATGCAACTTTGATTATAGCATAGAAAGAAGATTTTTCATACCTTAATTTAATCCCCAAAACAGTCCCGATTTTTAGCCACTGCTTTGTCAGCTGAACTTGTAACATCCATAACTCTCTACTCTGGTGTCTTTTGGATGAGGGATTTGTTGCGTTGGAAACTAGACGCGACGAACTTAATTCTAGGCTTTTTAAACACCCAAAAAACCATAATATACGAGGAGATATACCCCTTCAAAGTTGAACAAAAATCTGCCAATAACCAGCGATTTTCTGCCCATTTTTCTTTCACAAAATTCGATTTTTCTTCGCCAATCTTCACTTCTTCAACCCCAATCCAACATGCAACAATTAAATAATGTTACTCCATCATTCTGTATGTTTTTCTTGCCAAGAACGTCATCTTAAACTTAAAAATTCTGGGCTAAAACTCACGGTAACAGTGGTGTCGAGACCCACTGTTTTTTTGCTATAAAACTTGGCTAGAATTGTAGAAAAATTTACCTAGAATAGGAGTTGATAAGTGCTTCAATCTTGCTAAGAAAATGGGGGAGGTAATCAGCTAGGATAGGAGAGGATTTGAGTGAAAATGGGTTTGAAATCAAATGGAAAATGAAGGGTTTTAAGTTAATATGAAATCTGATTTTTTTTTGTCTTTTAACCCCCTTCTCTTAATTGTTTAATTAAAAAGGGCTCCTCTATTAAAACAAGCTCCCCATAAGTCCCCATACTCCTCATGTCAAGATTTTTAATACCATACTTAATCCATAACTCCCTTGGGGCAATTTTTACTACCCGTATTAATTCTCGTCGTCACATTAGTTGTAACCAACATTTTTTTTTCTTTCCGGCATCACATCCTTTGGAACACCAAATTCCGGATTTAATTTGTATAATTATACTTTATATCCAATATCCGAATCTTATTCCTTAATGACGTTCTTAGTCCTTGTCTTAACTTACGAGGTGTAACATTCTTTCCCCCTTAAAAATATTCGTCCTCGAATGTTCATAACATGCCTTAGATTCTAGAAATTTCGGCAGAGCCTCCTTTATAACTATGTCTATCCACCTATATTCAGCAAATCAACAAATGCCACACAGGGCCACAATATACATCACATATATCATTCACCAAATCAAAATAGTTAAGTAAGGAACCAAATTACCTGTGAATATTCAACTGAATCTCATGTAATACCTTAAATAAAGTTAAAGAGCCTCATGAAGTACTATATTCCTTCATCTTCAGACTTGCCACAATATTCTAGTTGGTACTACCTTGTACCCTTCCTTCAATTTGTAATGGCATATAGTGTTCCGCCATATCTGTCGCATGCTTAACATGATGACACTCCATGTGTATACCTGCTGCATTATTAAAATAGCTTCATATAGATTGACAACCTCCCTTGTAAGAAACAAGTGATCTATCATTTCTTAATGAAAAACATTACCTCAGCAGCATCTTGATACCATATTAATTCCAATATTTAGCAACACTTTATCCACTGGAATTTTAAATTTCCACATCGTCCATAGGAAGAAATATATCTTGTATGACACTTTTAACCCACAATTACTTATATACACCAGAAGGATATACTATTTATCTCAACAAATTTCATACACTTGGCACAATAAATTTACTAGAACTTATCCTTATCCACCAAAGATTATCTACATGGTATATATCAAGTATGTAGTGACACGTGAGACAATGTCATCTGGTAGATACTACCCTAGTCTTGACAAACCTCATCAATCCCCACGTAGCAGTTTCTTGACATCCTCCACCATTTCATCAATAAGAAACTCTGATAGTAGTATATAGTGTAATGTTTCCAATTTGGTGCGATTACCGATTCAAACCACTCTTTGTTTCCCACCATATTTCTTGTTCAATGTTATCCTTTACCTCAACAACCATTTTCAAGGCCTGAGAACCGCCTTCCCGTTGTACATATTGAGGGTAATGCTTCAGAGTACATGTCCCTAAAAAGTTAACCCATGGAGAGTTGGTGGTCCTAGATTCCATCATAGCTTTTTACACTTGCCTTTAATATATCCAAAATGAGGTTTGAACCCCAATCCACTATCATCCTTAGACAAGTACATTTTTAATCATGTAAATCAATGCTTAGCCTTAACATCATCCTTACTGTATACCAGAAGAAAATTACAACTATTTGTATGTATATCTTTGATCACACATTTTGCAAGTCTTATAGCAGGCAGTATGTGTATAGGCACACTTGTGACACACTAGTAATCAACACTACTTTACCTCATGGTGACAACAATTTTTCTTTCAAAGCATGTAACTTGTCTTTAATCTTCTTAATTAATTCAGCATAGTCTATCTTCCTCTTTCTAACATGTAATATTGGACATCCTAAATACATGAATGGAAATGTTCCTCTTGTGAAACTAGTAATACCTTTTTCTTGCTGAATCAAGTTACTAGGAGTCTTAGCATGCATATAAACAGAACTCTCCTTTTATTGATCAAATGACCAGAAGCTTCTTCATACTCTTTCAAAGTCTGCCTTAGCTCTTTGTAAAAATCATTCTATTTGCTTCTATTGGAAATTCTTCAAACAACTCCTCTTTACATCTAACAATATCCTCCCTAAAACTTAGTTTCTTAAAAATATCTCCAAAAGTTTCCTTACTCCATAATAATAGGGCAGTCTTGACATTCTTCAGTTTCGGTATAAAAGAAACGAAATCATCTTAAAAGTACAGTCATTATCGACACCTTTCATTCCACTACTTAAAATGACCCCCTTTAAATTCAATTTCAAACATTCCACATGAATTGGTACAAAATGCAAAAATCCTCACGCTCCACAGGATATATATGAGATCGCCTATTGTCTCCCTTCCATTTATAATAACATTGAAATCCCCACTAACTAGCCAAAGATCCCTCATATCGTCGACAATATAGTAAAAACTATCCCAGAGACAACTTTCCCAATGCATCACTCTTTGCATATACCATAGTATATCTACCTAGTTCATGTAACTCCTTCACCAGTGAGTCCTTAAGTTTGTCATGTTAATCATCCCTCATATTATCTCTGATTAAGTTTCTCTGCTGATCAATATATTTAGGATAGACATATCCGCTTCCACTGCCCTGTTCTGCTCCATATTGGACATCATTACCCCATCTTCCTTTAATATTACTGCGTTACTATTATTAGAGTTGTTACCATTAGTACACACCTCCTGACTCTTGTCAACATTCCGCTCCTCATTAACTTTTGCTGCTACAAAAGCTCTTTCAACCTGTTCTTTAGTAGTAAGAGTTGTTTTTGATTCTTCTATCAATTGTGGGTCCTTAATGAGTTGTTTTACTTCTACTACCTTACCATCATCGTCTTTCTTATTCTATTTGTTTCCATATTCTTCCACAATATCTTTTTGTTCCTCCTTATTTGCATTATTACCGTTTGTCTCCTCAAGTGACATTTGTTTTATCCTCTCGTTGGTCTTACTAACTCAGTGGTGTCTTTGGCAGCATCAACATTTTTCACTTTGGCTACATCACACTGAATATCTATTATCACTTCGTTGAATTCATTTATATCTTTGTACCTCTCTTATCTGTTTTCCATCCTTCTGTTATGGTCTATAGAAATTTAGGATTCAACCTTCACCTATTTAAGGTATCTGAACTTATACTAAGTCTTTATGCCTACTTCTCATCCAATTAACCCAAGAGAATGTTCATATAGGCCTGGTTTCATGAAAGGCACCTTAGAAGCATGTAGGTTATCATCTCATTCTTAATTAGTAAGTGTTGTTATACACCCTGCTTGCCACTCATTTCACCATAATCCGCTACCTACTGCTTAAAATCCCTTATCTCAGTCTTAGCGACATGACACTTCACTCTTTTATTCTATTTTAATGCCCAGTTGAAATCACTCATTATTGCCTATGGTCGTTTTATCTGGCCATGTAACCTTTCAGTATCTATCCACAATTCCTTTTTAAGAGCCACATCATTAAACGCATTCACCAAGGTCATATGAAAACTTTTCTTTGTACCCCTATGTGTTACCCCGCAGTACATCAATTATTCTGTACAACTTAATATCTACTTCATAGAGACGATGCTTCCACCATAACCATATTCCTCCATTTGGATGCTCGGTAAGATTAATACTTAGAAGATCACCCCCTACACAAATTAAGCGAGGTATTATGAGCTTCTTCTATCTTTTAACCTTTGGTTCCACGAGACCAAATAGCCTCATCTTAGCATTCTGCGTGAACTAATGCATTGAAACTGTGCATGAATGCATACCTTGGTTACCAATCCTTCAAATAACTTCTTAATTGAAAATATGAACTCCAGAGGTTCGCTGCACGTCCTTGCTTTGCTTTTTCAACCCCCCCTTTTTTTTCTTGTGCGCTGAACAATACTCTTTACGATATTTAAAATGCATGGCACAACTATACACCAATAGGATGCTTATCATTTCCAAGTTCTAAGTCATTTGCGAAAGAAACCCAAATAGTCCCTATGTCAATACTTCCCAGTACACGGTCCAAAGTAGGAAAAATACTTTCATTCCCTTTTATCAATCTTATTATTCCGGAAGTAATAGCCTCTTCTTATTCTTACCCGAGAACAATGTTCTTTTGCAGTTTCCTACCTTCACATAGTCCAGCAACATGGTATACCATAAAATCGTCACAGATTCTAACAATTAGAGCTCAATATTTAATTAAAGATATGAAGGAGAAAAGAGTAGGTAGACTTCATTTTCTATCTTTGGAAGGAAAAGTTCAATCTCCGTAACTATAGAGCAGATAATGTAGCATAACGGAATACCAATTCGTAAGATAGAGACTACTGTAATTCATTTCACAAGTCGACACCTCATGGTCTGAAAGGGATCTCTTCACTACTCGTAATTGTAAGCAACTCCACTTCTTTTAACGCTTATTCACTTATTTCTTACTTGTCGTACTTTTCATAATTCCAACATATTCTAGTATACATACGTAACCTCAGACATTGCTCCTGGTCCCAATTCTTGATGATACCATCCCTTATTCAGTATATAGAAGATTCTGAAGAGTTACCTTACCTGACGTGGACCTAGTACCTCCAAACCTGGTCATCATACTTTTCTTCAAACTCTTTAACTTCTCTTATGGCTTGACGCACCAAGTCAAGTCCGAATAACTCTGATTTTCCCTTCCGAGTCACTGTCGCTGTCTTTTGAAATATAGCTGCAACCACAATAATTATTAGAAAGAGGGAGGATTATCATAACGACATAGCTCTATTGCACGATCTACGAGATGAAAGAGTAGAAACCAATCTTAAATGTCCGGCAGCCTACTGCGTATAAGTATGGTGCACAACATACCCATACACAAGACTCTACTAGACATGGTCTGTAAACATTCTAAGGACTAACTGCGCTGATACCACTTATGTCATGACCCGACCCGACGGGCCGCGACTAAACATCCTAATTGGACGTCATTACTGACCTGTCACACTTAATCCATTTAATACCGGGATTTATAGAAATTTCGGCAACATAACACTGCAATGATAACCCCTGTTCACGTAGGCAAGCTGACAAGGCGGCCTTACACGTGAATGAACCTGTCTCCCGAGGGAGTTGCAATTAACCAACACAATATATACAAGCAAGCCGACAAGGTTGCCACTAGATAACAACAAGTATATCCGGGAACATCCCAACACGGTGAAGCAACGTCACAAACCAAAGCGAAGTACATACCACCCCACACCGCTTCTGTGCACTTAGGAGTACAATACTGACATATGACGAAACAGGGCCCCGTCGTGCCCAAAATATACCTAAGTCTGGAATGTAAGGATCTGTACCAAAATAACTGGCTCCGGAACAAGGGATCTCTTCGGCGGCTGATAGATGTCCTAAGCTGGAGGGTCACCTATCTGAACACCTGAACCTGCGGGCATGAACGCAGCCCCCCGAGGAAAGGGGGTCAGTACGAAATAATGTACTGAGTATATAAAACATGAAATACTGAAAATGAAATCACAACTGTGTCAAGTAAAGATAGAGAGTCATCAAGCTTAACAAAAATGAGAGTCATATCAGAAATCATGAATGCTTACTCATACTGTCACTATGTTTGTGTCTGTATATCAATCTGTATAACATGTCTCGGCCTTCTAGTGAGGGACTCGATGGAAGTCTGTATATGTGCGCATATCATGTCTCGACCCTCTATGGAGGGACTCGATAAAATCTGTATATATGTATATAACGTGTCTCGGCCCTCTAGTGAGGGACTCGATGAATTCTGTAAAGCTGCGCACGAACATGATCCGGCCCGGGACTCGGTGGAGTGAAACATTAAAACTTAGCACGATTAGATATCATGAGCAACAATATGCAATTAAAAATCATCTTTGACTCTCGATAATATCATCATAATAAACTTTTTTACTGAAATCATAGACACTAATCAACAATTATCCTTTAAAACTAAACTTATAGGAATTACGTACGTCCGCCGTACTTTCATTAAAATCATGCCAAAAAGAAGGAAGGATGAGTTTTACATACCTCTTAGTCGCTCAACCAATGTAAAACTAGGACGCACCTCGTCTAATATGTAAGCCTATAATAACAATGATACGATCACTAATTCTAGGACTTCTAACGTAAGTTATTTGAATAACGGCTTCCTTAATTCTATAAAAATTTGGGCAGCATTTCCTCTGTTTATGTGCGTATCCACAATTAACCAACAATCCAAATCAACCAGCAATTCAAATCAACCAATAATTTAAATCAACCAACAATCCAACCATTTCAATATGTAATCTAACTAGGCTCCATATACCGCATATACACCGTCATATAACCCCTTTCTTGTTACTTATGAAAGACAATAATTTAAATCATCAAGGTGATTATCGCACCTATTTACCATATTCATTCAATACTTAAAATGTTATGACAATGTCTAAAAAGATTTCATAATTCCTTTCTTGGTTTCTTAAATCCATTTCGTCTCGCGTCACCTTATATAACTACTTACATCACCAAGTACCAATGCTTCTTTCAATTGTTAACACACAATTAGTGACAATGTCAATAATAGCAACAACGATTATATGGCACCAAAACAACCCATAAAGGATCGCACAATGTTCGAAAGTTATTCATGAGTTTTAGGCCATTTAACATGCAACCATTTACTCTTTCCTTAATTAATAATCCAACTTATTTTCCAACAATTTCATATAATGAACACATCTTAAATCTTCACAAGTTATTCCATTTTTAACACACAATTAGTAATGGAATTTACAACACAACATACAAATCCAACGCATGCCCAAAATAGTTCAATTTCGGTTCAACATCCAAATTCCACATGAATTGTCTAAATTCAAGATTTCTTCCTAACACAAGTCCATTACTTCAACTATAACAATATGCAACTTTGATTATAGCATGAAGAATTTTCATACCTTAATTTAATCCCCAAAACAGTCCCGATTTTTAGCCACTGCTTTGTCAGCTGAACTTGTAAAGTCCATAACTCTCTACTCTAGTGTCTTATCGATGAGCTATTTGTTGCGTTGGAAACTAGACTCGACGAACTTCATTCTAGGCTTTTGAAACACCCAAAAAACCATAATATACGAGGAGATATACCCCTTCAAAGTTGACCAAAAATCTGCCAATAACCAGCGATTTGCTGCCCATTTTTCTTTCACAAAATTCGATTTTTCTTCGCCAATCTTCACTTCTTCAACCCCAATCCAACATGCAACAATTCAATAATGTTACTCCATCATTATTTATGTTTTTCTTGCCAAGAACTGCATCTTAAACTTGAAAATTCTGGGCTAAAACGCACGGTAACAGTGGTGTCGAGACCCACTGTTTTTTTGCTATAAAACTTGGCTAGAATTGTAGAAAAATTTACCTAAAATAGGAGTTGATAAGTGCTTCAATCTTGCTAAGAAAATGGGGGAGGTAATCAGCTAGGAGATGCGAGGATTTGAGTGAAAATGGCTTTGAAATCAAATGGAAAATGAAGGGTTTTAAGTTAATATGAAATCTGATTTTTTTCGTCTTTTAACCCCCTTCTCTTAATTGTTTAATTAAAAAGGGCTCCTCTATTAAAACAAGCTCCCCATAAGTCCCCATACTCCTCATGTCAAGATTTTTAATACCATACTTAATCCATAACTCCCTTGGGGCAATTTCTACTACCCGTATTAATTCTCGTCGTCACATTAGTTGTAACCAACATTTTTCTTCTTTCCGGCATCACATCCTTTGGAACACCAACTTCCGGATTTAATTTGTATAATTATACTTTATATCCAATATCTGAATCTTATTCCTTAATGACGTTCTTAGTCCTTGTCTTAACTTACGAGGTGTAACTAAAGAGACATAAAGAAGACAACTGTAAAAGCAGAAGATAAAAAGAAGAAAAGGACGTCCCTTTCAGAAAAGCAGGAAACAAGACAAACGACCCTTCAGAAAAGCAAGAGACTTCTCGAAAGGTCATGTAATCTTTGTCGTCCATTTGTTTTAATTCTATCCGTCCACGTGTTAGGACGAAGAATTCGTCGAGGCCTATATAAGGTTCTCAAGTTGTAAACAATAGGGCATCCGAAAATTACCTCACTCTCATATTTTCCCTGCCTGATCTCTATGTACTTTATGCTTTCGTTTTCGTGAAATAAAACCTGTAAGTTTTAAATATTTGACTTCTTTTACTGCTTTATTTTAAGTATTTTAATATGATAACTTCGTTCCTTGATGTAGTCATTTCTTTTATAAATATCAACCATTTTATTAACAATTACTTGTCTAACTATTGTTTGACCGTAACGTTCTAATAATTCAGGGTTTTACTGTTTTATAATAGTCTAATTCTTCCCAGTTCGAATGTAGTTGTTTTAAAATCCTTTTTCTTGCTAATGTAAGTTCTATTTTTTCTTTATTATATTTTCTAATATGATAAAAAGACGGATGAGTTTTCACCGGAAAATACTATGTTAAAGAGTGAAACCTCTCTACCTCAAGAATTGCTAAGGTAGAAAGAGATCTACAGAATTGGAATATTCCAAAAGAATCTTTCAAATCTGTATATGAAACCGGAAAGTTTGATTTCGTAACAAATTACAACATCAAAACTTGTGAATCTATAATAGCTATTAATAACTCTAAAGAAATTATTAAGCTATTATCTTTTCAAGCTATAAACAGATATAAAAGGAGCTTTGATTTTCTACATATAGGTCTTGTTCAAGTTGTTGTCAAACCTTTATATCGTCTAGGTTTAGACACACCCATCTGTCTCTTGTTAAGAGACGCCAGACTATTGAACTTTGATGATTCCTTATTAGGAGTTTTACAAAGTAATTTAGTCAGAGGCCCAATTTATTTTAATTGCTATCCTAATTTTTCGATTGATATTAATGATTAAAATGTTATGGATACCTTAACGCTGAATATCAAAACGAAGAATATGAATAGTAAAATAAATACAAAAGAAATAGCGGTAATATACAAAATCTATTACAGGCTGATGAGAACAACTTTAGCCCCGAAAGCTAAGTTAATGAGTAATAAGGGTGCTACCATGCTAATGGAAGCAAACCAGAAACATAGTAATACCTTTGTTCCTAGAATGCTAAAATGAAATGAAATTTTAGCAAAAGATGAATGACACTTTGATGTCATTACCCAACTAAAGGTTGAACCAGAGAGTTCTAAAATTGAACAATTAATACAACATCTCGATGGATCAATCGACTTAAAATTTCTTAAATCAAATTCTAAGTCTTCATCAAGATACTCCTTCGCAGCATCTTCTTCCAAACCCCGGGAGGAGGAAGAATATTCTGATAAAAATTCAGCTGATTCTATTCCTGAACAAAGGATTAGAGTTGACTATACATCAATCGTACTCAAGGTTCACTATGAACCAATAAATAGAACCAGCAGTCCCACAGAAAGCGACATGCGTGGTCCATCACCCTCAAAAGATAAGGGAACCCTTGGCATGATCAAACAAGAAAGTAATTTTAAAATTGATTTCAAACTTCTTGATAAGTTATGGACAAGCCCCGATCATGCCATTAAAAGAAAATGGTATGTTAACACTTTCGAAGAAAGCGAAAGAATATCATTCAGAAAATAATGGGTTAAGGATATGAAAAGAGTTAACTGTAACATCGAGTTCTTTAAATGGTTCGAAGTCACGGGCCTACTATGAGATAACAAAGACTCCCTTAGTACCCTTGTTAAAAAATGGTATACAGGTAGCGAAACCATAGATTCCGAGACTCCTCCATTAGAACAAATTAAGATTTTCGTAGATGGAGAAATCATATTAGCAACTTCTTTTAAAAGGAATTTCAAGGACACTTCCAGTAAATTGGTCGAAAAGGAAGACATCAATAAAATCTTCCAACAAAACAATTATACCAATCAACTACTACATATAGTCCCTAACCAGATCAACCATGCTAAGAGTACATCTATCGCGACGGTTTTGACCGCAGGACAGGCATGTTAAAAAATTGGTGGGATAGTTACCTCACAGAACAGTTAAGGTTAAGCATATTAAATGCTTCCTTGGTTATACAAATCATAAAACTTGATAAAATAGTAGAACAACAAGTTCGTAGTGATGCTACCGCAACCCTGTTATACTGCATAGCTAAACACTTCATAGGAGAACCTAAACTCTTTCAAGATAAAAGTTTAGAAATCCTCAATAATCTAACCTGTCCTAAATTACATGACTTTCAATGGTATAAAGACATTTTCCTAAACAAGGTTATGATTAGAGAAGATTGTAACCACGATTATTAGAAAGAAAGGTTCATTAATGGTCTACCCAAACTTTTTGCAGAAATAGTAAGGACCTCAATTAGAAACAAATTCAATGGAGAGACTGTTGACACCCAATTTTGACCCTCCCGTCCAGTCATTAACTATAAAATTACACTAATTTTTCAAATAATTTTAACGATTTTTATAATAATAAAATTCAACAATAAAACATTAATACAGGCATAAATAAGCGATTAATAATGACACTGCATTTTTACGTAGAGTATTAAACACACCTTGAGTCTCACGTCCGCACTCATCATTTTAATAACAAACAATTTCATTAATATTATTCGTAATTTAAGCCCTATTTCTCATTAATTAAAACTCAAACAATTCTTAATAATAATAATAAATAAATACATAAAATAAATAATTTAACAATGATGTCGTATTAAATAGCATATTAGCATTTTATTAATACGCAAGACAATTTCATAATTATGATTTGTAATTTAAATTAATCTAATACATGTGTTTTAATAGCGTCGCATTTATAAAAGCATTAACCAATCCTTAAATGTCATATCTGCATTTAGCATTTAAATAATTTAATAATAATCTAAACCCCATTCAATTTTTATTTAACATCGCAAAATACGCATAATAAATAAGATTTTAACGGCGTCGCATTATAAAATATTAAGCACTAATTAAATAGCACGCCCGTCTTTATTTTTATAATAATTTTAACTCAAACTTAGACTAATAAAGCACCTAAATAATTTAATCACAATTTAAATAATTTACCACTAATTAAATAATACACCTAAAATTAAAACACCTAAAAACTAATACCTAATTAAATAAAATCCCTCAAAGCTGCAGCCCAATATACATCAGCCCACACCCGCCAGCCCAACCCGCGGCCCACTTCCCCTTTATCTTCCCCCCCATCGTCCTTCACAGCCATAAAACAAAAACCTAAACCTAAAAAAAAAAAGTCGCCGCCTTCACCTTCACACCCCCCATCGCCCAGCCGGGATTCTCGTATGAGAATCCGGCATACCCAAATCATTTTTCTTACCCACGCACACCCAGCCAACTATTCTTTACCATAAATCACTAAGAATCTATACAAAATCGTCGAAAATCTTTATCACAATCGCCCAGAAAATTACACCAAATCAGTTCGAAAATCGCCTTTACAACAGCCCTAAAAATCATAAATACTTACCTAAATTGAAACCCTAAATGGTGACTATATAAATCGAACGATTTATACATTCAAAGACAACAATCCAGACCCCCTCTTCACTGTAAAAAACCGATCGATATACACGCACGGGAGGAGCGTCGCTAGGGAGAAATGGTAGGAACCGGCCATGGGAGGAACCCATCAAAAATGAGCATTCTAGGGATAATAACTAGAAGCCTTCAACCTCAACAAGAATCTTTTAGCGTCGGTTAAGAATTCTGAAACCAGTAAGGCAAGAGAGCATCCGGAGGAAATCAGCAGAAACCCAACAACATCCTTTAGCATCCGAAATCAGTAGCATCGAAGCCTCGTCTTTATTTATCGCGTAAGCCCAAATCTCCGAGTGGATCGACGACTTGACACGCTGCCTCGGTTCGCTGCCCGGAGAAGGTAAAATCAATCCCCTTTTCTTTAATTTCGATTTACTGTATGTTGGTTCAAATCTGTTTATTTAGTTCCTGTGAGTTACTATCCGTATTGTTGTTGAAGTCTATGAATATTTGTGTATATTGCCTTAAGATATTGATATTTTTGCTGTTAAGTATTCGTCTAAATTCGACTACGATATAGTTATACTCGTACCTGATTGAAGTTGTACGACTCTTGTTAACAATCAATTATTATTCAAATTTAAGCGAATTCGAGTATAAGGTTGTCCTTAATACAAAATCCCTGCTATGGTATTAGGTGCATCAGTGTCGTATTTTTGTTTTTCTTTTATCAATTGCTTTGCCCATGTATTTGTGGGACATTAAAACTGATCAGCATATTTCATGCCTATTGCGGATCTTCTTTAAGTAATTTAGGTCTAATGTAGGTTCAACATAATCTTTAATGTCTGCTTAGTCTTCTCGTCTAACCATATGATGATCCCGTATTGATTTTAACATCTTTTGTGTTTTCTTAAATATGTGTAATCTGCTGATTCATACTATATGGGATATTATTTGCATCTGTGTAAGTCATTCATGTATCATTCATGACCTATGTGTTGCTGGTAGTATTTGGATGCCTGTTGATGACTCTGTCATGGGTATTCCCTTTATGTTAACTAGTGTTTTGTTTCCCAGTTGTTCCCAAACTTGTCATTTGTTTAATCTTGTTTGTATGAAGGAACATTCTCCCTGAAATTATGTGATGTTTTCTGTGGGTTTTGTGACATGCTTGTTAAATTATTAAAAGATATATGTGTTAGCACCTCACCATACCTATTTTTTAGCCTCAGTTTGCATATATTTAATTCACAATCTACACTGTACATGGTGATCTGCATATTATATCAAATTCTGTCGGGACTTGCAACTGCCTGGCTTTGGCATATGAACAAATCGTATCCTGTAAATAGTCCAACATAAAGTATTGTGTGCTAGAAAGATGTACAACCTGCTTTTCTTGCCCGTATTGGATTGAAATTCGTCAACATGTGTGGTACAATATTTGTTCTTATATGTAGAGTTGCATCCTCTCTATCATAACAAATCTTATCATTACTTATCTTCTATATCTCTGTGTGCAAATATGGGCCTATATATGCATAACATGTGGATGTTTATTAACTGGACCTACCACATATATGGGACTAACTAGTTCTTCTTTAAGATCTGAAAGTTTATATTCTCTTGGTCCTGCTCTTTATTTTAAAATCTCATATATCTTGAAGCCCAATATTTCTATTTAAATTGTTTGGACTGTTGTTGTGGCCTGCTGGTCCTGTGAACAATAAAAATGAGTTGGATTTATTTACATTAATGTCTGTCTATTCTTTAATAAGTTCTTTTAGATATATTCTAACTCTTTTTTTTTCCTTTTACATGGCACGCATCGGAGCAAAATGAAGAGTCTCATAGCAAGACTCATCATGAGTTACTTCAAATGAAGATCCACATCCATGTTCATCGCCGCATCTCGCATAGAAAACTCCAAACTACCGGCGGAATGACATCGCCATTCTTCGAGTCATCCTTATTGATTCCTATTCCGCCCCCATTTATTTGTTGTAATTATTTGCCTAACGCTACATTAATTAGCAGAACACTTAGAATAGTTAGACCTTGAATCAATAAATTAGAAGATAATTGGGTATTAGAAATTTGGCCCTTCCCCTAGTTGCTTATTTAGGATTGTCATGCATGTCAGAATATTTTTTATCATTGCAAAGAGAGTAATTAAAAACTAAACTATATTTTTGCATAATTAACAAAGCAAATTCATAAATAACTAACTTTTCCTTTATTTTCCATCGCCAAAAAGGGTATTTTATAAACAACATGAATGCATATTTTGGAACTTTATACTATGTTTTATAAATTATGTCATGCCTACTTACCTAAATGCATTTTTTGTCAAAGAAACTGATTCTTGCATTATTACCTTTGCACTATACTATGCAATATATATTTTATCTAATATAGCAAATTTATATGTTCTTTAAGTATCTTATGAACATATATATTTTCATCCAAAATTAATTCTACCATAAACCTTTTATGTCATCAAAGAACACATTTTCTCCTTACTTTATATAAAACACTTGCAACATTCTTTTACTTCAAATACTTTTTTTAAACATGCCTTTCTTAGCATAATAATCAACCCTAGGTTTGAACAGACAATCGCAAGTTAGCGGATCCTTTAGGGTGCCTAACCCCTTCCCTTTAAGATAATAAAGAACCCTTACTCAGAATCTTACACTAGTTTTGCAGATCATTAAAATGGAGTTAATGTCGACTTTAACCTATTTGACATTTAGGTGTCCTAATTCACCCAAACTAATTAGATGGCGACTCCGCGAACGCTTTAGCACTTAGCACCTTTTACTTTTAAACTTTAACATTTTTAACCCTTTTACTTTAGCCTTTTAGCACTTTTAGCAACCCCTTTTGCACCTTCTTAGCATCTTTATTTTAGTTTTCTATTTAAGCAGGATTCGCTTTAATAATGTCGCGGTCGGAAAAGGGTGTGACAGAAATGGCGACTCCGCTGGGGATTAAGGTTCTTAACCACAACAGACCTAGGGTTATTATTTGACATTATTTTTGCATTTAATTTTTATGTACTGTATTTTGTTTTATTTATTTTAATTGCTACTTGCTTTACTGCTTTTCTTAAACTGGCATTCCACTCACTTAGAATAGTTAGACCTTGAATCAATAAATTAGAAGATAATTGGGTATTAGAAATTTGGCCCTTCCCCTAGTTGCTTATTTAGGATTGTCATGCATGTCGGAATATTTTTTATCATTGCAAAGAGAGTAATTAAAAACTAAACTATATTTTTGCATAATTAACAAAGCAAATTCATAAATAACTAACTTTCCCTTTATTTTCCATTGCCAAAAGGGTATTTTATAAACAACATGAATGCATATTTTGGAACTTTATACTATGTTTTATAAATTATGTCATGCCTACTTACCTAAATACATTTTTTGTCAAAGAAACTGATTCTTGCATTATTACCTTTGCACTATACTATGCAATATATATTTTATCTAATATAGCAAATTTATATGTTCTTTAAGTATCTTATGAACATATATATTTTCATCCAAAATTAATTCTACCATAAACCTTTTATGTCATCAAAGAACACATTTTTTCCTTACTTTATATAAAACACTTGCAACATTCTTTTACTTCAAATATTTTTTTTAAACATGCCTTTCTTAGCATAATAATCAACCCTAGGTTCGAACGGACAACCGCAAGTTAGCGGATCTTTTAGGGTGCCTAACCCCTTCCCTTTAGGATAATAAGGAACCCTTACTCAGAATCTCACACTAGTTTTGCACACCATTAAAATGGAGTTAATCTCGACTTTAACCTAGTTGACATTTAGGTGTCCTAATTCACCCAAACTAATTAGGTGGCGACTCCGCGAACCCTTTAACACTTAGCACCTTTTACTTTTAAACTTTAACATTTTTAGTCCTTTTACTTTAGCCTTTTAGCACTTTTAGCAACCCCTTTTGCACCTTTAGCATCTTTATTATATTTTTCTATTTAAGCAGGATTCACTTTAATAATGTCGCGGTCGGAAAAAGGCATGACAGAAATGGCGACTCTGCTAGGGATTAAGGTTCTAACCACAACAGACCTAGGGTTATTATTTGACATTATTTTTGCATTTAATTTTTATGTACTGTATTTTGTTTTATTTGTTTTAATTGCTACTTGCTTTACTGCTTTCCTTAAACTGGCATTCCACTCATATTTCTTCCACTCTGGAAAATTCACACTATCACACACCCACGCGCTGGTGTGCTTCGCGCACCCGCAAATTTCTTTCAAAATATCCAAAATTTTAGGAGAGTTGGCGCCTGCGCGGAGTTAGATCGGTTCGTCTGATCAGCCGCGTAGCATTCTCACTCGAGTTGTCCGCTCGGGAACCTTGCGTCTAGTAAAGCCAAATCTTAGAAACTCAGGATAGAGCTATACCACCCTTTATTTTAAGGCATGCATGCATTTACCTTAGGTGGGTCGGTCCTTGGTATCGACACCACAATTAGGAAGACACCAAACTTGTCTACGGGTTTCGCAACCCAACGACCAACCAACATATTATGTGTAGCGTGACAATGATAGACAAATACAAACCTAATCACGACGTGCTGAAATTGGAAAAAAAATGCACCGTCATTTGGTCGCCATTTCCAACGAAAGCATTATAGTTGGACGGCTTGGAAAAATCTATCATAACCTCGCATATGTGACGTTTAGGCCTCCCTCTGACATAAAAGAGGTCCCAAACATGTTAGAGCACGCGCTTGATTTGCAATTTGCTTATTATTACATATTGCCTGCAACTCTTTGCATATTATACTAACTTGGTTTGCTTCATTTGTTAGAGGGTTATTTTGCCTAGCTTATCCCCAAAAGGTTGATTCGCGTTGGTGGTAGAATCATCCAATAAATGACAAATCCAGAGGCACCAGAACGAAACAACTTAGGACCCGTCCCCGTTCCTGTAGAGGATGCAGAGGCGTTAGAAAGGAGAAACATCAATGATCAACACCTCGTCAAACTATTACAGCAAATGGAAATCATGCAAGCCGAAATAGAAAGGCTCCGAAATATCACAAACCTGTCTATTAGCTTGAATTCACCACTCCCAGAGCAAAGGACAAATGCAATCGTGTCACAAGCCCTTGAGCCTCCACTTCCCCAAAGCTCCCCGCAAAGGCCGCAACATACCAACTCACACCAAAATGTCACTCGCCCGGTCAATTTGCAAACTGACCTCCAAAATGATCCGTTTACAACATACACATCTCAACCTCCACCTACTTATGTCTCCCCACTCAGCCCAAATTGCCAAGCCACCCAATACGAGCAGATGACACACATCACTAGTACTAACAAATAATATGGGGCATTAGCACATCCGACCGAAAGCCAACCATTTATTATGCATGTATCCTCTCAAGAGACATATCAATACAAGGAAGTGGAGCGGCAGACTCGAGCTAGAGCTGATGAAAATGTGGCAAAAGAAATCCGTATCTTGAAATAGGCATTCATAAGCATTCAGATGAACAAAGGGGAGAAACGTTTAGAATATGAAAACTTATGTATGCACCCCGACGTTGAATTACCTGTAGGGTTTGGATGTTGAATTCGGCATTGAAAAGGGTGGAAAAGTATGTAGAAACAAAGGAAATGCTGCCCGATTTTCCATAGAATTTAGTGACTTTGCACTTGGAATATTCTACGTTGTAGCTTGAGGTTAATAAACGTATTATGGTCATTATAGGTTGATGTACTACGTGCGGTATTTTGGACTTAGCAAGTGGATTGACCGAAGAGGTATGTGGAAACTTTCTTATCTCTTGAGCATGAGTAGTTATAACTATATAGTACGGTAGACGTACGTGATTTAAATGAAGTAAATCCATTTGGTATCCTTGACTTATTTTAAAGAATGTCTAAGTTGGTTGAGTTAGAGATTTAACTCACTTGTTCTTGAGGAATGGTTTATTCTAATGAGGTAGACAAGGATTTCTTGACAGGAAAAAGTATTTTGCAAATTGTGTAAACGGATTTGAAGTATAAGTCTCTTGGTTAATAAAATAACGAAGTAGTTTGAGATATAGGGAGTTATAACGGCTTTATGGGAAGTTAGTTATAACGACCTTATAAAAGGATAAGAATGTCTTAATTTCTAAAGCATAAAGTTAGTATAACGGCTTTATGGGGAGTTGGTTATAATAACTTTATGGAAGGTTAAAGAAATGGTCTTCTTGAGTAAGGTAAACAAAGATGAAAGAATCGAAATTAAGTAGGACAATTTGATTTAAAGGCATCAATTGCTTAGAGTGTAAAATGGGAATTTTTATGTGAAAAAGGGATCTTTTGAAAGAGTAGAAATACATAGTACTTCGGGTTAAATTCTCCGGATTTGATTAAGCAATAAGAAGGTGCCTTAAGGTCAAAAATGAGATTTATTTTGTAGATTAATGAAAGTCTAAAGAAGTTATGAAAGTACTTGGACGTACCGTCAGTGATGGAGGATTCCACGGGTATGCTTCCATTGTCTTAGTATGAGTTTACTTGGACGTACCGTCAGTGATGGAGGATTCCACGGGTATGCTTCCATGGTCGTAGTGTGAGATTACCTGGACGTACCGTCAGTGATGGAGGATTTCACGGGTATGCTTCCATGGTCGTAGATTGAGTTTACTTGGACGTACCGACAGTGAGGTGGGATTCCACGGGTATGCACCTTGGACATGATTACGATGAGGGATTCCGAGGCATGCAGGATGAGGTTACCTGGACGTACCGACAGTGATGTGGGATTCCACGGGTATGCTTCCAGTGTGGTTGTGACATTTGCATATTCCGTGGATTTGCTACCCACGATGCGAGGAATACCTCATGCGAGTCCGTAGGGCTCATGCGGGTGAAATAGTCCCATGCGGGTGAGTACAGCCTATGCGAGGAATACCTCATGCGGGTCTACATGACCCATGCGGGTGAAATAGTCCAAGGAGTAGGAGTGCTTAATGATACTACGGGGCGGATGACCTTGCTTTGATCATGAGCTTCCTATTTTCATGCAGTATAGTATATGCTTGATATTCTCATTATTAGTAAGACACAGTGTTCTGTAAACTGATTATCATACATGTCTCCAGTTATTTCAGACTTATGAGGTATTTTTCAATATTTTCCAGTTTCGCATACTTAATACATATTGTGTACTGACCCCCTTCCTTGGGGGATGCGTTCATGCCACAGGTAGGGGTAAGCAGGTGGTAGATCCTCATTCTTAGGATCACCGTGCAGTGTCGAAGCTCATTCCTCGGAGGCTTGTTTTGTTAGTACGGTTTTCCACGATCTTTGTAGGTATTTTGTACATTCGTGGGTATGGCGGGCCTGTCGCCACGCGATTGTTATTCCTAAGTGCAGAGTCACGTTTGTGGTTTGGGCTGTAAGAACAAGTTGTACTGTTTACTTTTGAATAAGTTTAATCTATGAAATGCGGCCTTGTCGGCTAGCCAGTGATGGTTGCTATATACAGGTTTATGTGTTATGTATGTTCATTGCTATTCTCGATGTATACTGGCGGTGCCGGTAGGGCACGATTCTGACCCGGTCGGGTCGTGACAAAAGTGGTATCAGAGCAGTTAGTCCTCGGAAAGTGTCTACAGACCGTGCCTAGTAGAGTCTTGATTATCGGTGTGTTGTGCACCACATCTATAATCAGGAGGCTGCAGGGCATTTAGGATTGGTTTCCATTCTTCTCTCTCTGAGATCGTGCAGTAGAGCTGTCCTACTAGGTTGAATCCTCTCTGACCTCTTCTTATGTACCAGTTATGCCTCCACGCAAGACAACCAGAGCCCAGAAGGCAAGCGGTGAGGCTGCAAGTAGGGCCTTGAGAGGGCTACGAGGCACGAGCCCGTCACCACGGAGATAATGTTTCGGGCGGCGAGTTCCACGACATCGCCAGCCTCAGCGGAGTTCGAGGTAGCAGCAGCGGCTACTGAGACCGCGGTACCTGAGCCTCCAGTTCCACAGCCGGGCGCAGAGTATAGGGATTACGGAGAGCAGATCAGGTTGTTGACTAGAATTGTGGTGGGGCAGCGCCGCCAGGAGCCGGTAGCTAACCCTAGAGCCGACAGTTTAAGGATTCGGGACTTTCTGAGTTGTAATCCACCCGAGTTCTATGGGTCGAGGTCTGAGGAGGATCCTCAAGAGTTCATTCGCCAGGTGCGGCGGACTATGCATGTGCTTAGGGCCTCGGAGACGGAGTCCGTTGTGTTAGCTTCTTACCGGTTACGCGATATTGCGTTGAATTGGTTTGAGTCGTGGGTGTTGTCTAGAGGTGTGGGTGCTCCTCCAGCTGTTTGGGATGAGTTCACGGAATCCTTCCTCGGTCACTTTTTGCCTCCTGAGACGAGGAGAGCCCGCTTGGATAGGTTCTTGGCGTTGAGACAGAATGGGAGGACCATCAGGGAGTACAACCTGGAGTTTGATTCCTCAGCTAGGTATGCGCCCACTATTGTGGCGGACATGGCGGACAGAGTTCACCGTTATGTGATGGGGCTAGACCGTTATATGGTTACTGCATGTTAGGAGTGGCTCTTCAGCCAGGTATGGATATTACCAGGATGCAGGCGTATGCACAGGGGATTGAGGACAGGGAGAGTGAGGGCCGAGTCAGCCCACCAGAGAGGCCGTGGCAGCGAGGTTTCAGGATAGCTTTCAGGGTGGACCGCCTCAGCAGCAGGCTGGGTCTACTTTTTCGCCGACGCAGAGTGCCCCTTCCCGGTCTTCCGGCGGGTGGTTTGACCGCCGGGGATATTCGGGAGCAGGTCAAGGCTCTAGGGCGGCAGGTTCACAGGTGTCCGAAGATAGTAGCCAGGGGAGGCCACCTTTGCCTCGGTGTGGTCACTGTGGTAGATCTCATTTTGGAGAGTGTCGGACTAGGTCAACAACTTGTTATGCTTGCGGCCAACAAGGCCATTTGGCGAGAGACTGTCCGACCAGAGGTGGCACTGGTGGGATGGCGCAGTCTATTGGATCAGTTGCGGGTTCTTCACCTTCAATGGCTAGGCAGGATGTTCATGCACGCGCGGCGGTAGGTCGTGTGGTAGCGATTCGGTTAGCGGTCCTTTGACCCGCCTATGTGATGTCAGGTATATCTTTGACCCTTTAGAGATTAGTATGCATGATAGGATTGTTGTATGATTTAGTGTCATGAACGGAGGAGATTGAGACTATGTACATGTAATAGAATAAGTTGGTAGGTACGAACAGGCAATCCTGTTAGGCCGTGAATGGGAGTAAGTGGTGATGGTTCACACTTTGGGTTCGTTTTCCTATTTGACTTACGATGAATGGATATGCGTGTGTGATATCTTAGGGTCACAAGTGGCATAATAAGGTCCCATTAAGCGTGAAGTACGAGGAGGTACCGAGGAATAGTAGATTGGCTCCAAAAGAATATTCGGGGACGAATGTTTCTAAGGGGGGGAGAATGTTATACCCCGTAGTTCTGGCCATGCGTATGAGAACGTACGAAAGGGATTAAGTTTTAAAATTTTAGAAAGATAGGTTGTCAGAATGATTCAGACGGGTTTTTAGTCAACTTTGGGACGGTTTTTGTCCAGTTGAATTATGAGTTCCTAGGTGTTTCAAAGTCCTATTACATAGTTCATTGAGTCTAGTTCCCAACGCAACCAACCGTTCGTCGATAGGACATCAGAGTAGAAAGTTATGGAAGTTACAAGTTCGGTCTTGTGATCGGACGTAAAAATAATTGGTCGAGAGCCACGGGCGCGGCCGGAAAGCGGCGCCGGAAGATCCGAGGGTTGGCAGAGGTTTCAGCGCCGCGGCGCCGGATGCAGGGCCGCGGCGCCGAGGCGGGTTTTGCGAGGGTGAGTGGAAAAATCTGAACTGTTTTGTTTTAAAAAAAGGTCATGAGAGGGTGACAAGTGTCCCCCCCCCCCCATCTGATTTTTGCATGTACTATTTATTGACCAAGTCTTCAAGACTTGGTCATTCTTCAAGCTCTTCTCTCTCTCTAAATTAGAAGCTCTTCCTTCTCTCTAGAAAATCAAGAGGAAATCAAGGATTGAGAAAAATCTGAAAAGTGTGGCAAGAAGGAAACTTGTTGGCAAGTTAGTAGGAGTTATTGTGGTGGTGTTTGTGGAAAGGAGGCTAGTGAATTTGTTGGATTAATTTGGCTAAAGCTCTAAGGTAACAATTCTTTCTCTTTTTGCTAGTTTTTGGTGTTGCATGTGAAGAAGGAAGAACTTGTAGTTGAAAATATTGCTCTTAGATAAATTGCATGTAAGAAATATGGTTTGGATATGAAAGGATTGGATAAGAAGGTTATGTAAGCATGTTGTAGCCAAAATACTACCTTAAACTTGTTAAGTTAGTTGTTATACATTGTGAGGCAGAATTTTACACATCCAAGTTTAGGTGTGTAATCCCCGTTGAATTAGTTGGATTGTTGGGCCTTAAAAGTGGCGTTTGGATGTTGAATTCGGCCTTGAAAAAGGTGGCAAAGTATGTAGAAACAAAGGAAATGCTGCCCGATTTTCCATAGAATTTAGTGACTTTGCACTTGGAATATTCTACGTTGTAGCTTGAGGTTAATAAACGTATTATGGTCATTATAGGTTGACGTACTACATGCGGTATTTTGGACTTAGTAAGTGGATTGACCGAAGAGGTATGTGGAAACTTTCTTATCTCTTGAGCATGAGTAGTTATAACTATATAGTACGGTAGACGTACGTGATTTAAATGAAGTAAATCCATTTGGTATCCTTGACTTATTTTAAAGAATGTCTAAGTTGGTTGAGTTAGAGAGTTAACTCACTTGTTCTTGAGGAATGGTTTATTCTAATGAGGTAGACAAAGATTTCTTGACAGGAAAAGTATTTTGCAAATTGTGTAAACAAATTTGAAGTATAAGTCTCTTGGTTAATAAAAGAACGAAGTAGTTTGAGATATAGGGAGTTATAACGGCTTTATGGGAAGTTAGTTATAACGACCTTATAAAAGGATAAGAATGTCTTAATTTCTAAAGCATAAAGTTAGTATAACGGCTTTATGGGGAGTTGGTTATAATAACTTTATGGAATGTTAAAAGAATGGTCTTCTTGAGTAAGGTAAACAAAGATGAAAGAATCGAAATTAAGTAGGGCAATTTGATTTAAAGGCATCAATTGCTTAGAGTGTAAAATGGGAATTTTTATGTGAAAAAAGGATCTTTTGAAAGAGTAGAAGTACATAGTACTTCGGGTTAAATTCTCCGGATTTGATTAAGCAATAAGAAGGTGCCTTAAGGTCAAAAATGAGATTTATTTTGTAGATTAATGAAAGTCTAAAGAAGTTATGAAAGTACTTGGACGTACCGTCAGTGATGGAGGATTCCACGGGTATGCTTCCATTGTCTTAGTATGAGTTTACTTGGACGTACCGTCAGTGATGGAGGATTCCACGGGTATGCTTCCATGGTCGTAGTGTGAGCTTACCTGGACGTACCGTCAGTGATGGAGGATTCCACGGGTATGCTTCCATGGTCGTAGATTGAGTTTACTTGGACGTACCGACAGTGAGGTGAGATTCCATGGGTATGCACCTTGGACATGCTTACGATGAGGGATTCCGAGGCATGCAGGATGAGGTTACCTGGACGTACCGACAGTGATGTGGGATTCCACGGGTATGCTTCCAGTGTGGTTGTGATATTTGCATATTCCGTGGATTTGCTACCCACGATGCGAGGAATACCTCATGCGAGTCCGTAGGGCTCATGCGGGTGAAATAGTCCCATGCGGTGAAGTCTGACCTATGCGAGGAATACCTCATGCGGGTCCACATGACCCATGCGGGTGAAATAGTCCCAGGAGTAGGAGTGTTTAATGATACTGCGGGGAGGATGACCTTGCTTTGATCATGAGCTTCCTATTTTCATGCAGTATAGTATATGCTTGATATTCTCATTATTAGTAAGGCACGTGTTACGTGGCGATTATCATACATGTCTCCGATTATTTCGCACTTATGAGGTATTTTTGGTATTTTCCGGTTTCGCATACTTAGTACATATTGTGTCGACCCCTTCCTCGGGCTGCGTTCATGCCGCGGTAGGGGTAGCGGTGGTGGATCCTCATTCTTAGGATCACCGGTGCAGTGTCGAAGCTCCATTCCTCCGAGGCTTGTTTTGTTACGCTTTTTCCCGATCTTTGTAGGTATTTTGTACATTCGAGGTATGGCGGGGCACCTGCCACGCTTGTTATTCCTAGAGGTCTGTAGTCACGTTTGTGGTTTGGGCTGTAAGAACAAGTTGTACTGTTTACTTTTGAATAAGTTTAATGTATGAAAGACGGCCTTGTCGTCTAGCCTGTGATGGTTGCTATATACAGGTTTATGTGTTATGTATGTTCATTGCTATTCTCGATGTATACCGACGGGTGCCGGTAGGCACGATTGCGACCCAAGTCGGGTCGTGACAGTCTGAGTGCCCAAATTTGACATGTTCGATGAAAATGGGAATCCCCGAGCTCATCTAAGGTCATATTGCGATAAATTAATTGGAGTTGGGAAAAATCAAGCAATCATCATGAAACTATTCATCAGGAGTCTAACCGGCGAGGCGCTGGACTGGTACACATGCCAAGACCCTCAAAAATGGGACGGTTGGAATGCCATGGCACAAGATTTCATGGATAGATTCAGATTCAACACTGACACTGTACCGGATAGATTTTATCTTATGAAACTTGAAAAGAAATCCACAGAGACTTTCAGGGAATACTCCCTGAGGTGGCGGTCAGAAGCGTCAAAGGTCCAACCTCCAATGACATAGAGCGAAATTGTCACGACCCGACCCCGGGCCCGCGACCGGTGCCCTACCTGGGCACCCTTACAGGTATACATCAGAGATAATCAGCGGAACATACATGAAACTTATAAAATAAATCAACAGAAATAAAATCAACAGGTTAGCCGATAAGGCTACCTCCCTGGATCCATAAATACATAACCGAAGCAGTTGCCTCATTTATTTTACAAACTGACCCACAATATGTGACTACAAACCTCTAAGAGTTTTAACATAACAACTATGGCGGGACAGGGCCCCGCCATACCCCTGAATGTACATAAACCTACAACCTCAGGGAACCGTACCAAAAGACAAAGCCTCCGGAGAAATGGAGCTTTCCAAGAACTGAACAGTGATCCCAAGAGTGTGGATCAACAAGCTATGTACCTAAACCTGCGGCATGAACGCAGCCCCCCGAAGGAGGTCAGTACGAAATATGTACCAAGTATGTGAAACTAAAAATACTGTACTGAAATCATAACAGTCTATGTAAAGCTGGAGACATATATGATAACCAAAATAACAGTACACTGTGCCTTGCCAAAGTGAAAGTAATGGAAGTCAGTTTTTACCTTTTAAAGACTATTTCAACACATGAACAATAGTCACACAGGGCTACCGACATAAGCCCCCAAATATCATCACATAGTCCAGTAAGGGTCTCAAGCTCACAAATATCAAAGCGTGCCCGTGGAATCCCCCATCACTGTCGGTAGTTATAAGTGAAGAATATAACCATGTGACGCGCCCATGGCATCCTACCTCACTATCGGCGTACACACCTACAATACATATATATATCTATATCCCCTGCCCGTGGAATCCCCCGTCACTTCCGACAGCCGTAAGTGTAACATATAACCATGTGACGCGCCCGTGGCATCCTACCTCACTATCGGCGTACACATATACAACACACACACACACACACACATACATATATATATATATATATATCTCATGCCTGTGGAATCCCTCATCTCGGGTACATGACTTCATGGAGAGCTAATACATGGGGTAATAATCGTATATAACATGACCGTGGAATCCCTCATCTCGGGTACATGTCTTCATGGGGAGCTAGTCCATGGAGTAATAGTCGTACATAACATGGTCTCATGCCCCGGAATCCCTCATCGTATAAGCATGTCCATGGGTAATAAAACAAATTCGGGAATCTAATCCGCCTCCTGGTCGCATGCCCCAGAATCCCTCATCGTATAAGCATGTCCAAGGAGTAATAAAGACAATCCGGGAATCTAACGCGTCACAGTCGCATGCCGGAATCCCTCATCGTATAAGCATGTCCAAGGGTCAATCACAATGGAAGCATACCCGTGGAAGCCTCCGTCACTGTCGGTACGTCAAAGTAGATTCACAACAAGACAGCCGGCCCTCCAACTGAGAGTCACGGAAGCGTAAACATATAATACTTGCACTCAAGGCTATCACAAGCAAGCATAGGCAAGTTCATAAAATATTTAGACTTTCATTTTATATACTCAAGGCACTTTTCGTTTCACATAAAAAATCCGGGAATTTAACCCAAAGTACTACGTACTTCTTTTCCTTTAAAATGACTCTTTTTTCATATAAACTTCCAAGATACTAACAACCGTAGTATCAAGTCATATCTATTTTTTTTAAGACAAGTCACAATACCTTTTAGAAATACATTTATAGGCTTCTAAATCAAGTGACTTCTTTCTTTTGAGACCTCAAGAAATTGATGCCTTCAAATCAATTTGCCTTTCATTATTTCAAGTCATTTATCATTACTTACATTACTTAGAGTAAACCACTCTTTTAACTTTCCATAAAGCTATTATAACCAACTTTCCATAAAGTCGTTATACTAACTTTATACTTTAGGCAAACACATTCTTTTTATAACCAAGAGACTTATACTTTCGAAAACCAAGTATCGTATACTTTCAAAATATTTCAAGTCTCTTATCTTTTAGAAATCAAGTTTCTTACTTTAGAAATCAAGTCTTCTTATCTTTCGAATGTCAAGAAGTTAATACTTTCCAAATCAAGTATTCCATACTTTTAAAATCAAGTCATTTTTTCCTTTAAGAATCAAGTCTCATAACTTGAAAAATAAAGTCTTTTAACCTTTTAAGAATTCATAGTTCATAGTCTTGACACTTCATAACGTAAATTCTTTAAGTTAAGTACATATGCCTTATGTGTGTGAGTAGGTTATACTTGTTCATAACGATCTTATTAAAGCAGTCATGATCTAGAAAATGTAATACAATTTTGCCTTATCTTAGCTTCTATACAGATGGAGAATTCTACTCATTTTAATATAATCAATTGTCATTACATTTTCCTTTATTAACGCTGCAATGGCTTGTTCGATACTTATTCTCATTCATGCCGTAAATTAGCCAAGTCAACTTGGCTCCAAATACCTCCTAACGACTCTTACCAACATCCCCCATAAGAATTGGTAAGAACTTAGGATAACTTAGACATAACCTTTACATACCTCTTAACTTCTAAGAGTAGATGGGAACATGAAATAATACCACATGTATATTCCATACGTAGAATCATGCCAAAGGAAGGAAGAGGTTCACATACCTCGCGACGATTATCGACAAGTAGCAAAATGCTCCAAAGTACTATAACCTTGCTAGCTTTTCCACCCTTCAAGTAGAAACGCTACTCGTAGTACTTCAACCTATAATGGTCATAATATGTCTATTAACCTCTAGCTTCAAACGTAGAATATTCTAAGTGTAAAATCTCCAAATTCTATGGAAAATCGGACAACACTTTCTTTGTTTCTACATACTTTTCCACCTTTTTCAAGGCCCGAATTCAATAACCAAACACGCCACATTTAAGGCTCAATCAATGAAGTTAACAATAGGGGATTACACGCCTACAAGACGTGTAAAATTTCGCCCCACAATTGATATCAAACTAGTCCAACATACTATGTCATTTCGGCAACTTGAGGTACAACAACACAAATTCTTATCCAATTCCTTTTCAATTCAAGTTGTTTAGTATAACATGATATCAAGCCGCAATCGATTATAACTACTACAATCTTCAAGTAGGTAACATGCGACGATTCTAATTAGCGACCAAATTGTATTTCAATTTCAAATGGCTAGAATGTCATTTCGGATTCTAGGCTACTACTGATATCACTTATAAATCTTCAACACATAATACTTCATGCTAGTTAAAATGTAAGGCTACAACAATATGTAATCTTATAACACTAAGAGAACAAGATTGTTACCTTAACAAGCCTTAATCCACTTCAAGATCCGAAGTCGCTCCCTAGCAACTTAGAGCCTCTCCTTGACACTTCAATCCGCCACTTGAAACCCTTAGAATATTACAAACAACTTTCCTTAAATCTTCCAATCCAAACCTAGGAAAGTGACTAGGTTTTCACCTTGCGACTAATACAAAAATGATATTTTTCCGGGATCTTTCTATTGAGATACCCTTACAATACCCTTAGGAACCTTGGTTTAAAGTGTGGAGCTTATTGAACAACAAACGAAATTTTTTCTCCCTTTGAAGAACCCTAACCCGAGAGCTTGTTAGAACAAGAACAAGTTTTCATGAAAATTTTCTAAGTGTAGAACCCTTGTATTGCTACTAGTATGTATATATAACATAATGGAGGGCCAAGATTAGCACATATGGGTGGCTTGGATGAATTTCACAAGGATCAAGCCAAGTGGCCCTTTGACTAAGTCAAATAACTCAAGCTCTAGCCTTAGCAAGACTTGGTCATCTTAATTATGGTCAAATGAACATTCAATCCATGTCCCATTTTGTTCCAAGACCAACTAGGGGGGTGACACGTGTCGCCCTCCCATTCATCGCAATATTTCGTTTTCCGACAATTCCATAATTCCAATAAATTTTTACTAGTCTCAAATCTTAATATTTTGAGTTCTTACGTACGTCCTTATAAACATGTCCTGAAAATACGGGGTGTAACAGAAATGACCACCTTGTTCGTGCAGTCATTAAGGGACGCGACGTATTATGAAAGGATGATCAGTGTAATTGGGCGAAGTTTTGCAGAAGTCGTAAGAATGGGCGACTTCGTGGAAGAAGGCATTAAGACAGGCAGAATTACAAACCTGGCAGCCCTACAAGCAACTAGCAGAGTAATGCAGTCAGATTCCATCGGAGGTACCTCACAGAGGAAAAGGGATGCATCACCCTCTGTCATGGTCATTCAGGAACATAGGCCAGAACAACTTCCAGTGTATCAAAGCTCACCGCCTTCTTGCTATAACCAAAACACTCAAAATCCAAAGTCATATTATCATCACTGCGCTACCCCATATCCTGTTTACCATACCCAACCAGAATATCCAAAATACTCACCACAATCACGAACCCGCACACCAAACAGACCCAAACCCCGCATAGATGCTGAGAGAAAACCAACCAGAACCTATACACCTTTAGACGAACCCATAGCCCAAGTGTATGAGAAGCTGAAAGCCGCAGGAATACTCCAGCTAATTCCCAGAAATACCCCCAGGCCTACTTCCCGAGGGCACGATAAAACCAAACATTGTGCATACCACCCTGGTGCCTAGGGGCACAACATCGAAAATTGCTATACACTCAAGGACAAAATAGAGGAGTTAATCGAAGAGGGAGTCATTCAGCTGAAAGATGCTCCTCTCAATGCAAGCAATAACCTTCTTCCTGGTTATGAAGATGCCCATGTGAACATGATAGCTAAAGATGAAGAAAACAGTCTGGAAGGGACTATTACGCCGGCCCGAAAAGGGAAGAAAATTGAATCATCGACCAACCGCCAGAGAAAATGAGGTGCTCCTTGTCGGAAATTGTTTAACTGATGAATAAGTCATTTGTTTAGTTGTGTGCTGCAAGGGGTGATCCTGCTGAAGACTCAGCCATTGAAGACTCAGAGCAAGAAGATAAGTGGACTCGTCCCCCTGCCTTGGCCCGCCGAGTCCTGAAATAGTTAGTTTAATATATTTTGCCCTTTATATGTAATAAAATGGAACTACTTTTGACCTGATTGCCTTGGCGGATACGTAGGCGGCCGTTTCGGCTTCAGTCCCACCTTTAGAAATTTTAATTTCACCCAATTTCGCTTGTAATGAACTACGTCATGACCTGATTCCCTCATGGGATACGTAGGTGGCCTAAATCGGCTTCAGTCACACCATTAGGAAACCTTCCCTTATTTTGAAAATGACGAAAATACACATAATATACAAGCAACCCCATTGAGACCCACTTTAGGCCAAACGCCCTTTGCATATTCAGAATTGGGACAAGGTAGGAAACCAGGCAGGGTTATGAGTCCAAACAAGGCAGATGTCCGAGCATCAAGAGTCAAAACTACAAAGTCAATGCGAATCAACCGCCCCGCCCTCAAACTCAAAAATTTTCTTTGAGCGTAGGTTCTTCATATTAGCAGAAGATACAACAAAAGTTTCTTCATATTAGCAGAAGCAGAAAATGCAACAAAAGTTCTTCATATTAGCAGAAGTAGGAAGAAGCAGCAGAAGAAGACAAACATCAACAATCAAAATTCAAATCCCGCAATAAAGTCTAGCGCATCAGCTCGGGCCTAGAGTCAAATTGCAATCCAAGCAGTGCACAAACGTACAACAAAGATATCATGACCATCCAGACCCCCTCTTCACTGTCAAAAACCGATCGATATACACATGCATGGGGAGGAGGCGTCAGTTTAGGGAGGAAATGGTAGGAACTGAAGCCCGCAGGGAGGAACCCATCGAAAATTAGAATTCTAAGGATAATAACTAGAAGCCTTCAACCTCAGCAAGAATCTTTTAGCGTCGGTGAAGAATTCCGAAACCAGTAAGGCAAGAGAGCATCCGGAGGAAATCAACAGAAACCCAACAGCATCCTTTAGCATCCGAAATCAGTAGCATCGAAGCCTCGTCTTTCTTTATCGAGTAAGCCCAAATCTCCGAGTGGATCTACGACTTGACACGCTGCCTCGGTTCGTTGCCCGGAGATCAATCCCCTTTTCTTTAATTTCGATTTACTGTATGTTGGTTCAAATATGTTTATTTAGTTCCTGTGAGTTACTGTCCGTATTGTTGTTGAAGTCTATGAATATTTGTGTATATTGCCTTAAGATATTGATATTTTTGCTGTTAAGTATTCGTCTAAATTCGACTACGATATAGTTATACTCGTACCTGATTGAAGTTGTACGACTCTTGTTAACAATCAATTATTATTCAAATTTAAGCGAATTCGAGTATAAGGTTGTCCTTAATATAGAATCCCAGCTATGGTATTAGGTGCATCAGTGTCGTATTTTTGTTTTTCTTTTGTCAATTTCTTTGCCCATGTATTTGTGGGACATTAAAACTGATCATCATATTTCATGCCTATTGCGGATCTTCTTTAAGTAATTTAGGTCTAATGTAGGTTCAACATAATCTTTAATGTCTTCTTAGTCTTCTCGTCTAACCATATGATGACCCCGTATTGATTTTAACATCTTTTGTGTTTTCTTAAATATGTGTAATCTGCTGATTCATACTATATGGTATAGTATTTGCATCTGTGTAAGTCATTCATGTATCATTCATGACCTATGTGTTGCTGGTAGTATTTGGATGCCTGTTGATGACTCTGTCATGGGTATTCCCTTTATGTTAACTAGTGTTTTGTTTCCCAGTTGTTCCCAAACTTGTCATTTATTTAATCTTGTTTGTATGAAGGAACATTCTCCCTGAAATGATGTGATGTTTTCTGTGGGTTTTGTGATATGCTTGTTAAATTATTAAAAGATATATGTGTTAGCACCTCACCATACCTATTTTTAGCCTCAGTTTGCATATATTTAATTCACAATCTACACTGTACATGGTGATCTTCATATTATATAAAATTACTCGGGACTTCAGAATCGCCTGGCTTTGGCATATGAACAAATCGTATCCTGTAAACAGTCCAACATAAAGTATTGTGTGCTAGAAAGATGTACAACCTGCTTTTCTTGCCCGTATTGGATTGAAATTCGTCAACATGTGTGGTACCCTGTTTGTTCTTATATGTAGAGTTGCATCCTCTCTATGATAAAAAATCTTATCATTACTTATCCTCTATATCTCTGTGTGCAAATATGGGCCTATATATGCATAACATGTGGATGTTTATTAACTGGACCTACCACATATATGAGACTAACTAGTTCTTCTTTAAGATCTGAAAGTTTATATTCTCTTGGGCCTGCTATTTATTTTAAAATCTCATATATCTTGAAGCCCAATTTTTCTATTTAAATTGTTTGGACTGTTGTTGTGGGCCTGCTGGTCCTGTGAACAGTAAAAATGAGTTGGATTAAATTTACATTAATGTTTGTCTATTCTTTAATAAGTTATTTTAGATATATTCTAACTCTTTTTTTTTTCTTTTACATGGCACGCATCGGAGCAAAATGAAGAGTCTTATAGAGAGACTCATCATGAGTTACTTCAAATGAAGATCCGCATCCATGTTCATCGCCGCATCTCTCATAGAAAACTCCAAACTACCGGCGGAATGACATCGCCATTCTTCGAGTCATCCTTATTGATTCCTATTCCGCCCCCATTTATTTGTTGTAATTATTTGCCTAACGCTACATTAATTAGCAGAACACTTAGAATAGTTAGACCTTGAAATCAATAAATTAGAAGATAATTGGGTATTAGAAATTTGGCCCTTCCCCTAGTTGCTTATTTAGGATTGTCATGCATGTCGGAATATTTTTTATCATTGCAAAGAGAGTAATTAAAAACTAAACTATATTTTTGCATAATTAACAAAGCAAATTCATAAATAACTAACTTTCCCTTTATTTTCCATCACCAAAAAGGGTATTTTATAAACAACATGAATGCATATTTTGGAACTTTATACTATGTTTTATAAATTATGTCATGCCTACTTACCTAAATGCATTTTTTGTCAAAGAAACTGATTCTTGCATTATTACCTTTGCACTATACTATGCAATATATATTTTATCTAATATAGCAAATTTATATGTTCTTTAAGTATCTTATGAACATATATATTTTCATCCAAAATTAATTCTACCATAAACCTTTTATGTCATCAAAGAACACATTTTTTCCTTACTTTATATAAAACACTTGCAACATTCTTTTACTTCAAATACTTTTTTTAAACATGCCTTTCTTAGCATAATAATCAACCCTAGGTTTGAAGGAACAACCGCAAGTTAGCGGATCCTTTAGGGTGCCTAACCCCTTCCCTTTAGGATAATAAAGAACCCTTACTCAGAATCTCACACTAGTTTTGTAGACTATTAAAATGGAGTTAATGTCGACTTTAACCTAGTTGACATTTAGGTGTCCTAATTCACCCAAACTAATTAGGTGGCGACTCCTCGAACCCTTTAGCACTTAGCACCTTTTACTTTTAAACTTTAACATTTTTAGTCCTTTTACTTTAGCCTTTTAGCACTTTTAGCAACCCCTTTTGCACCTTCTTAGCATCTTTATTTTATTTTTCTATTTAAGCAGGATTCGCTTTAATAATGTCGCGGTCGGAAAAGGGCGTGACAGAAATGGCGACTCCGCTGGGGATTTAGGTTCTTAACCACAACAGACATAGGGTTATTATTTGACATTATTTTTGCATTTAATTTTTATGTACTGTATTTTGTTTTATTTGTTTTAATTGCTACTTGCTTTACTGCTTTCCTTAAACTGGCATTCCGCTCATATTTCTTCCACTCTGGAAAATTCACACTATCACAGACCCACGTGCCGGTGTGCTTCGCGCATCCGCAAATTTCTTTCAAAATATCCAAAATTTTAGGAGAGTTGGCGCCTGCGCGGAGTTAGATAGGTTCGTCTGATCAGCCGCGTAGCCTTCTCGCTCGAGTTGTCCGCTCGGGAACCTTGCGTCTAGTAAAACCAAATCTTAGAAACTCAGGATAGAGCTATACCACCCTTTATTTTAAGGCATGTATGCATTTACCTTAGGTGGGTCGGTCCTTGGTATCAACACCACAATTAGGAAGACACCAAACTTGTCTACAGGTTTCTCAACCCAACGACCAACCAGCATATTATGTGTAGCGTGAAAATGATAGACAAATCCAAACCTAATCATGACGTGCCGAAATTGGAAAAAAAGTGCACCGTCATTTGGTCGCCATTTCCAATGAAAGCTTTACAGTTGGACGGCTTGGACAAATCTATCATAACCTCGCATATGTGACGTTTAGGCCTCCCTCTGGCATAAAAGAGGTCCCAAACATGTTAGAGCACGCGCTTGATTTGCAATTTGCTTATTATTATATATTGCCTGCAACCCTTTGCATATTATACTAACTTGGTTTGCTTCATTTGTTAGAGGGTTATTTTGCCTAGCTTATCCCCAAAAGGTTGATTCGCGTTGACTGGTAGAAGCACAATCATCCAATAAATGACTAATCCAGAGGCACCAGAACGAAACAACTTAGGACTCGTCCCCGTTCCTGTAGAGGATGCAGAGGCGTTAGAAAGGAGAAACACCAATGATCAACACCTCGCCAAACTATTGCAGCAAATGGAAATCATGCAAGCCGAAATAGAAAGGCTCCGAAATATCACAAACCTGTCTATTAGCTTGAATGCACCACTCCCAGAGCAAAGGATAAATGCAATCGTGTCATAAGCCCTTGAGCCTCCACTTCCCCAAAGCTCCCCGCAAAGGCAGCAACATACCAGCTCACACCAAAATGTCACTCGCCCGATCAATTTGCAAACCGACCTCCAAAATAATCCGTTTACTACATACACATCTCAACCTCCACCTACTTATGTCTCCCCACTCAACCCAAATTGCCAAGCCACCCAATACGAGCAGATGACACACATCACTAGTCCTAACAAACAATATGGGGCATTAGCACATCCGACCAAAAGCCAACCATTTATTATGCATGTATCCTCTCAAGAGACAGATCAATACAAGGAAGTGGAGCGGCAGACTCGAGCTAGAGATGATGAAAATGTGGCAAAAGAAATTCGTAGCTTGAAAGAAGCATTCAAAAGCATTCAGATGAACAATGGGGAGGAAGGTTTTGAATATGAAAACTTATGTATGCACCCCGACGTTGAATTACCTGTGGGGTACAAGATGCCCAAATTTGACATGTTCGATGGAAAGGGGAATCCTCGAGCTCATCTAAGGTCATATTGCGATAAATTGATTGGAGTTGGGAAAAACCAAGCAATCATCATGAAACTATTCATCAGGAGTCTAACCGGCGAGGCGCTGGACTGGTACACATGCCAAGACCCTCAAAAATGGGACGGTTGGAATGCCATGGCACAAGATTTCATGGATAGATTCAGATTCAACACTGACACTGTACCGGATAGATTTTATCTTATGAAACTTGAAAAGAAATCCACAGAAACTTTCAGGGAATACGCCCTGAGGTGGCGGTTAGAAGCAGCAAAAGTCCAACCACCAATGGCAGAGAGCGAAATTACCACCTTGTTCGTGCAGCCGTTAAAGGACGCGACATATTATGAAATGATTATCAGTGTAATTGGGCGAAGTTTTGCAAAAGTCGTAATAATGGGCGACTTCGTGGAAGAAGGTATTAAGACAGACATGATTACAAACCTGACAGCCCTACAAGCAACTAGCAGAGTAATGCAGTCAGATTCCATCGGAGGTACCTCACAGAGGAAAAAAGATGCATCACTCTCTATCATGGTCATTCAGGAACATAGGCCAGAACAACTTCCAGTGTATCAAAGCTAACCGCCTTCTTACTATAACCAAAACACTCAAAATCCACAGTCATACTAGCAGCACTGCGCTAACCCATATCCTGTTTACCATACCCAACCAGCATACCCAAAATACTCACCACAATCACGAACCCGCACACCAAACGGACCCAAACCCCGCATAGATGCTGAGAGAAAGTCAACCAGAACCTATACACCTTTAGCCGAACCCATAACCCAAGTGTATGAGAAGCTGAAAGCCGCAGAAATACTCCAGCCAATTCCCAGAAATACCCCCAGGCCTACTTCCCGAGGGCATGATAAAACCAAACATTGTGCATACCACTCCGGTGTCGAGGGGCACGACATCGAAAATTGCTATACACTCAAGGACAAAATAGATGAGTTAATCGAAGAGGGAGTCATTCAGCTGAAAGATGCTCCTCTCAAGGTAAACAATAACCTTCTTCCCGGTTATGAAGATGCCCATGTGAGCATGATAGCTAAAGATGAAGAAAATACCGGAAGGGATCATACGCCACGAAAGGGAAGAAAGTTGAATCATCGACCAACCGCCAGAGAAAAGGAGGTGCTCCTTGCCAGAGATTGTTTAACCATTGAATAAGTCATTCGTCTAGTTGTGTGCTGCAAGAGATGATCATGCTGAAGACTCAGCCATTGAAGACACAGAGCAAGAAGAAGTGGACTCGTGCCCCTGCCTTGGCCCACCGAGTCCTGAAATAGTTAGTTTAATATATTTTGCCCTTTATATGTAATAAAATGGAACTACGTTTGACCTGATTCCCTTGGCGGATACGTAGGCGGCCATTTCGGCTTCGGTCCCACCTTTAGAAATTTCGCTTGTAATGAACTACGTCATGACCTGATTCCCTCATGGGGATACGTAGGCGGCTTAAATCGGCTTTGGTCACACCATTAGGAAGCCTTCCCTTATTTTGAAAATAACAAAAATACACATAATATACAAGCAACCTCATTGAGACCCACTTTAGGCCAAACACCCTTTGCATATTCAGAACTGGGACAAGGTAGGAAACCAGGCAGGGGTTATGAGTCCAAACAAGGAAAACGTCCGAGCATCAAGAGTCAAAACTACAAAGTCAATGCGAATCAACCACCCCCCCTCAAACTCACAAATTTTCTTTGAGCGTAGGTTCTTCATATTAACAGAAGCAGAAAGAAGCAGCTGAAGCAAACAGACATCAACAATCAAAGTTCAAAACCCGCGACAAAGTCTAGCGCATCAGCTCGGGCATAGAGTCAAATTGAAATCCATGCGGTGCACAAACGCACAACAAAGATATCATGGCAATCCATACGGTTCAGAAAAAAGCATTACAACAACATCTCAGCATTCACAACACCCCACATATCATACAGGCACGACATCCCTACTCACAGAATTGCATTTATCATATATTTATCATTCTGTTGTAATAGTTATACACTAATTTTTCTCAAGCTTAGCTTGCAGGAGCATTTATTCTACAGGAGCAGCAGCAACACGTCCAGGCGACGACGTCATCAGCATCACGTCCACGCAATGACGTCATCAACATCACGTCTATGCAACGACGCCAGTAGCACTACATCTACGCAACGACACCAACAACAATACGTCCAGGCAACGACGTCATCAGCATTACGTCTACGCAATGACGCCCCCAACATCTGCAACAACGACACCTTCAGCACATTACAACATCCCTACTCACAAGATCACATTCAAGCTCTATCATTTTTGTCTTAAAATTTATGCACTAATTTTTTAAGCTTTAGCCTACAGGGTCCTTAATTTACACGAGCAACATCCAACAAGTTCGTGCAGAGGCTACATCAGCATTAGCAGCATTCAACAAGCATTCGCAGCATCCAGCAAGTCCGTGCAAATACGATATCGGCATCTGCAGCATCCCGCAAGTCCGAGCAAAGACGACATCAACATTCACAACGTCCTACTCATTATACAGAATAGTAGCATCAACACAATGACATCTTCATCAACATCGTGTCCGAAACGACGCCAAGTCCGAAAATGACGCCATGTTCGAAAACGATGCCATGTCCGAAAACGACGCCATGTCCGAAAACGACGCCAAATCCGAAAACGACGCCATGTCCGAAAACGACGTCAGTCCGAAAACGACGCCAGTCCGAAAATGACGCCATGTCCAAAAACGACGCCATGTCCGAATACGACGCCAAGTCCGAAAACGACGCCAAGTTAAAAAACAACGCCATGTCCGAAAATGACGCCATGTCCGAAAATGACGCCAAGTCCGAAAACGACGCCAAGTCCGAAAACGACACCGAGTCCGAAAATGACTCCAAGTCCGAAAATGACGGCAACGATGCCAAGACCGAAAACCACTCCAAGTCTGAAAACGACGTTGAGTCCGAAAACGACACAGAGTCCGAAACGACGTCCGTACGAAAACGACGCCAAGTCCAAAAACGACGTCATCAACATATCACATCTACGCAGGGACGATTTCTCTACTCTCAAAATTGCATTTCTTATTCATGCTTTATTATTCTGTCTTAACAGTTATGCACTAACTCTTTCTTGAGCTTTAGTCTACAGGGGCTGTTGCAGCAAGGGCAACATATCCGCATCCACAATCGCAACGCGTCCGTGCAAGGACGAAAGTGGTCATTACACTAAGGGTATTGCTGCCTTGGGTCTTGAGTTCGATTCCCATGACCAGCGAGACTAGAACGAAGCCTCATAAAAAATCCCTCCACTGTTCGCCTGCAAGCCTTGCGGTACCCACTCCGTAGGGCCAGGATGGAGGTGGGGTTTCTTGTGTGTGGAGCCGCTGTGATGCGGTGGGGATGACTAGTATAAAAAGTTTACCCTCAAAGTTTTACATTTCTCGGCTTCTAAACAGGAGTTAGAGAGAAGTTTCTCTCACTAAGTGAAAACGCTCTCAACGTTTTCCTTGGTTGCTCCTTTCGGTTCTTCCCTCTCCTCCTAAACTCACCATTGATTCTTCATTAATCAAAGCTTAGTGTTCATGACATGAAAAAGACAAAGCGTTTTACTCGCTCTAGTAATGATTCCGGTGGATCCGGAGGCTCTTCGAAGTCTAGATCCAAGAAAAAGAAAAAGAATGGCAGAAGCCCAACCATTGTTAAGGAAAAATTAATTCCTGCAATTTCGGATCCCACGGTGTTAGTGCATGTTCCGCCTGATATACGCATTCCACTTGAACATGTGGTTGATGATAGTACGCTGCAAAGGATACATGAATGGGGAAAAAGTATAGAAGTCGATAACTTGGATAGTAGTATGCTTGAAGGTGAAGAGGCTACGAAGGGTGCTTGTAACACTGTCCACAAGCTTAATGGAAAAGCTCCCTCCGAAGCTCCCGGCAATACTATGGAAGTTCGGATAGCTAAAGACACTCCATTCTCTCCTAGAGATGGCGAAACTAACACGAGTCATTTAGTAAACTCCGAGACTACAACGGAAGAGAATAGCAATCACGGGACCAAAACAATCTCATCACTTCAAGGTAATTTGCTCAGGCAAGCCGGAAAAGTTAGAAATTCTGGGACAGGAATTACAATCGACAAAACAGTGCATGAAGGTATTCTCGGGTCAAAACCGGGTCAGGTTGCGGGTCAAATAGCTGAGGCGGGTCAAGAGGGAGTCCATGGGTCTATGATTATTCCTGGAACTCGGGGAACAATGCTGGTTGAGAAAACCGAAGGGTCATCTACTCCCAAGGAGCCTTGTAACTCTCCTAACTTAATTAGCGCGGGAGCCAAAAAGCCACTAATCTTAATGGGGCAGCATTCATCCGCGGGAACCAAACGGTCACTTCACTTAAAGGGACAACATTCATTGAATTCATTAAGAGTCACTAATCAATCCTTTCCCACTTTAACCAGCTTACTAAGCGGACTTCAACAAAAGAATCCCAATAGCCCATTTTCCTTTACTTCTTCCTTGGACATTGGAAACGTTACTAACAATCCACCTCTCTCCTCCTCTACTTCTTCAATACTTTCCGGAATCCAAGATGACACACCCCCACCTCCCTCAAATTCATCACTTCCACCCGAAATGCCCGAAAAATTCCCAACCCTTCCAAATGGCACACACATACTATCTCCAGATGCGGGTCCGAGCTCTATCCCCTCTAACCCTATCCCTCAGTATACTCTACATGGGAGGCTAGCTGACAATATGCCCACTGACAAATCTAGAGATCATCAAGCGCATCCACCCGGTGATGCAACAAATAGAGAATTACCCCCTTATCAACGCAAAGGTTCCAATCTGCCAAAGAAGACCTATGCGGGAGTCTTTGCGGGTACCAGACTTGAAGCTAAGGGAATGAATCTACAATTCATTGAACAACAAGGAGAATATGTAGAACTTGAAGCTACGGATGAAGTCCCCTTCATTGAAACCTGGGGATATTGTCTAATTGGTTGCTTCACGGGTCCTTTCCCGGGAAGAGAGGCATTGAATTCTATTGTTAAGGGATGGGGAGTGAAGTGTCGTATCATCCCGTACGGCAAAAGATGGACAATCTTCAAATTCATGACGGAAGAAGAACACACGAATGTAGTTCATGGAGGCCCATATATGGTCTTTGGCAAAACTATGATGTTAAAACCTATTGATAAAGGAGTACTATTAACGGATGACTTATTCATGGACATCCTAATCTGGGTTACTTTCCATGACACCCCCCTCTCGTTTGGAGTGCAACAGGCCTTAGCAAGATTTCCTCGCGTGTGGGGAAGCCCATATACACGGATCAGTTTACTAAGGAGAGGTAAAAAATGAACTATGCAAGAGTCTTGGTGGAAATAGATGTTAGTAAAGAACCGGTTATGGAGTTTGGAGTTAAACTTCCCGACAATAGAAGATATATCCAAAAGGTGAAATATGAGAATTACCCAGATTTTTGATATCATTGTGCGTCTTTTGGCCACAACCATTTGAAGTGTAGAAAATTGATGCAAGACATCAACACTCAAGAAGCCCAGAAAACCCATAATCCATTGGTATCACCTAACAATGGTGGCGTTTCTACAAACTCGGGTAATGTTATGGCTACGGGTCAAACCGATCCTTCTAGCACTGATCCACTACCCCCCCAACATCCCGTGGATAGTGATAACTTGATGGATATTGAGAATAGTGTGAAAACACTGCCGCATATTCCCGGAAGTGTGGGAGAAGCTCTGAATTTTGGAATCCCTCCGGTGGCGGGTCAACTCGACTCATCGTGCTTGTAGATAGCACAAGAGGGGTCCTCAAACCTTCACCCCAATGCTGGTCTTGCGCATCATGAGAGGCTGAGAAATGGGGCAAGGCATACTGAAGAGAACACACCAATTGACCCGCAAACTTCACTAGATGGGGGAACTTGTAAGGGTACTACGGATGAGTTTAATCTCGCAATACGTTGCATAAACTTTGAACGCGGAAAACATAGCCTAGTTGGGACCTCTGCCTTGACTTCTAACAACAAGGACGAGGGATGGAAATGAGTAATTTCAAGGAAGAATATTAGTATGGTGAAGAATGTGAAGCGCGGAGGTGCTACTAAAACCTCCTTTGTTTCTTAATGAAAGTTCTTTGTTGGAATGTCCGAGGTCTTTGCGGACAAAGGGATAGGGCAGCCACACAAACTGTTACACCCCGTAAGTTCAGGACATGTGTAAGTGAAGGTACGTAAGGAACACAAGACTTGGAAATTTGTACTAAAGGAAGAATTGTTTTTCCGACGGAAAATCTTCCGGACGTCGGAAAGGAAAAATGTTCGTTGTTGAGAATTGGATTCTCAAATTACATTATTTGAAGAGTATGAAACTTATTAATATTATGAAAATTTATTTTTACGGATTTGGTCACGTGGGGCCCACCCGAGGAATTTTATGTTTTGTGGGGCCCACGAAAGTTACGGAATTTTTATGGACGAATGAGAGGGCGACACGTGGCACCCCCACATGGTCTTGGTCGAATTATTCCAAGGGTAAAATGGTCATTTACCATGGTGGAAGATAAGTCTTGCTAAGCTTGACATTGTTGACTTGTCAACTTGCCACATAAGCTTGATCCATGTGATTTTCATCTTAGCCTCACAAGTGTTTTTATCTAAGCCATCCATAGTGTTATAAGTGCTAAGCTAGTGCAAGACAAGCTCATTTCTACACTTAGAAAAATCACACACCTTGTTCTTCACATGGGAGCTCTGGCCAGGCCCTCCTCACAAGAAAATTTTGTAATTTTCCTCCATTAGCCACAAGACTTTAACCCAATGTCCCCAAGGTATTGTAAGGTTACCTCAATAGAAAGATTTCGGAAAAAACGTATTTTTACGTTAGTCGCAAGGCGGAAACTAAGGGAGTTCTTCAACTTTGAAGTTGGAACTTGAAGATGGGTTCTTCATAGCCGCGCATGAGTGCGTGGAGCGGATTGGAACTTAAGGAATGGAGCTAAGAATTGCTAAGGCGCGACTTCGAATCTTGGAAATTTTAAGGGCTTTGAAAGGTATAAATTTTGTCGTTTTAATAGTTAAGGCTTACTTATTGTTGTAGCTATGGATTTTAGCAAGCATGTGTTATATAGTATGAAGTTTGATATGTTTATTGGCTATTGGAACCCTAATCCGAAAACTAGCATGTTTAGCGTTAAGATTACAATTCAAGTTGATTATTAGTCTAAGCGTCGCATGTTGTATAAAGAAGGAAATTGTAGTTGTTGAAGTTGTTTATGACTAGATAACATGTTAGACCTTAGAACTTGGAATTGGAAAAGGATTGGAAAAGACTTAGTGTTGCTATGTAAGTTGGCCGAGAATTGGCTAGTGCCTTAGACTATTTCGTATGAATTGTGGGGCGGAATTTTACACGTATTGTAAGGCGTGTAATCCCCTTTGTTTGGTTGTTGTTTGGAGCCTTAAATGTGGCGTGTTGGTTATTGTATTCGACCTTGAAAAAGGTGGCAAAGTAAGTAGAAACAAAGGAAGTCTTTGCCCGATTTTCCGTAGAATTAGAGACCCTATACTTAGTATTATTCTACGTTGAGACTAGAAGTTGATAGTCTTGTTGTGACCATTATAGGTTGACACTTCTACGTACGGCGTATTCGGCTTAGCTTGTGGATATTAGCCGAAAAGGTATGTGAACTATCTCCTCTTCTAGCATGATTCCCTAGAATAAAGAAAGTAAGTCCTACTCCTTGAATGATCCATTCCTTGCTTGTATTTGGATTTGCCTAAAATAGAATTTGTTCTATGTACTTCCTGAGTGTACTTTGATGTTTAAATTGTAAGTAGTATAATCCATTTCCTTAGGAACTTTGGATTCTTAAAGGTGAAGGTATTTTTCTTAAAGTGCATAGAGACTTGAAAAGGAAGTGGTTTCCAAATCTTTTGGCTAGTGCCTTAGTTCTAAAACCTAAAGGTCATTATAATGACTTTAGGGGAGTCAAAGGAGTGATTTACTTATTTGATTTAAAAGAGGAGAAATGACATGATTTAAGAGAAGTAACTTGTGCTAAGGGTGAAGTTACTTGAGGTTTAAAAAGTAGAAGAAAACTTGTTTTCTAACTATTAAGAGACTTGAAGTATTTTTGAAAGTTAAGAACTTGATTTGTAAGTATGTGATACTTGGTTTTAATAGTATAAGTCTCTTGGTTATCAAGGAATGGATATGTCTAAAACTACAAAGGGTTATAACGACTTTATGGGAAGTTGGTTATAACGGCTTTATGGAAGGTTAGAAAGTTGTCTATTTTGATTAATCGGCATAAGTTGCCTAGATTGTGAAAATTTGGAGTTACTTGATTTCAAGCTTTGAAATGAGTTTTCTAAAAGTGTAGTAACTTACTTTGAAAAATAGACACGCCTTGATACTACGGGTGTTAGTATCTTGGAGCTTTACATAGAAAGGAGTCTTTTATAAAAGAATGTACGTATGTAGTACTTTGGCTTGAAAAATTGAGAATTTGTCTAAAGTGTGCCTTGATAAGTACTTTGACTTGTTAAAAGAGAATTATTCTATGTATGCCTTGATTAGTACTTTGGCTTGATAAATTGAGAATTTGTCTAAGTGTGCCTTGATAAGTACTTTGACTTGTTAAAAGAGAATTATTCTATGTATGCCTTGATTAGTACTTTGGCTTGATAAATTGAGAATTTGTCTAAGTGTGCCTTGATAAGTACTTTGACTTGTTAAAAGAGAATTATTCTATGTATGCCTTGATTAGTACTTTGGCTTGATAAAATGAGATTTATCCTATGTGTGCCTTGATAAGTACTTTGACTTGGTTAATTGAGAACTTGCCTATATGTGCTGGTAATAGCCTTTGAGTGCAAGTATTATGTTTTATTAAGTTGTCGCGACTCTACCGGTTGAAGAATTACCGTCTTGTCAGAAGTTACCGACGCACTGCGGTGATGTGGGATTCCACGTATGCTTAGCTACTTGTAGTACTTGGGTTAAATTCCGGATTTTTATAGAAGACATGGTGGTGCTTATGTCTTGTTTGATGGTCACGAGATAGGTAAGAGTATAAATGGCGGCAAGCCCCAAGACGTTATACCACCTCCTCCGTGGTAAGAGTATTAGTGAGGGTAAACCCCCAAGACTGCACCACCCGCTTATGTGTTGTTTGACGGCCGGTTGAGATAGGGTAAGAGTATAAATGAGGGGCAAGCCCCAAGACGTTATACCACCTCCTCCAGGGTAAGAGTATAAGTGAGGGGTAAACCCCAAGATGCTATACCACCTGCTTTACCACCTTCTCCAGGGTAAGAGTATAAGTGAGGGGTAAACCCCCAAGATGTTATACCACCGGTGGGACTTGATGTTATGTTATATCATGGACTGCCGGCAGTGAGGAAGGATTCCACGGGCATGATTGATATTATGGGCGTGAGACCCATAGTTATATCTGAGTAGTGACTCGGTGGCTTCGTCCCCGACTTGATATGACCGCTATGTGTTTTGTATCGAGGTTGGCTATCATACATGTCTCCTATTTTGCTTAGATCTGTTATGATTTCATTACGATTTATTGTTCACATACTTGGTACATTCTTCAGATCGACCTCCTTTCGGGCCGCGTTCACGCCGCAGTTTAGGTACGCTGTTTGGTGATCGGCAGTGTAGGATCCTCGCCGTGGTTTTTGGATAGCTCCTCTATCCGTGAGTTTATCTTTTGGTATATGTCCTTCAAGATGTGCTTTGTACAGATTTTGGGTACAGCGGGCCTTGTCCCGTCACATTTCGCTTTAACTCCAGAGGTCCAGTATTCATATGTGGATTGACCTCATGCGGTGTAGTGTCTTTTGGTTATGTATATATGGCAGCCTTGTCGGCTTTGCCCGTTCAAGTACATTTGTTAAAAAAAAAAGATGAGGTGTTATTTAATTTCCGCAGCTACTTGTATTGTTAGAGAAGGTGCCTGGGTAGGGCACCACCACGCCCGGTTCGGGCGTGACAGAGTGGTATCGAGAGCGATCCTCGGAATGTCTACAGACCGTGTGTAGTAGAGTCTTGATTATCGGTGTGTTGCGCGCCACACCCATAAACATGAGGCTACAGGACATTTAGGAGTTGGTTTCTATTCTTCTTACTCTAAGATCGTGCCATAGAGCTGTGTTAGTAAGATAATTCCTCTCTGACGTATTGTTGTGTTCTGATTATGCTCCTCGAGGGCAACACCGCCTGTAGGGCAAAGGAGTAGCAGAGCTACTAGTCGACTCGTGAGTTGATAGGGCTTATGCCCGTGTTATACCGGATGTTGTTCGCGATGGCGAGTCCTTCGCCAGTTTTGAGGCCCCAAAGACGAGCCTCCAGCTTAGGAGAAGACTATAGGTTCATGAGGGAAGCAGTTATGCTTTTGACCAAGATAGCAGTGCTAGCAGTAGTAAGTGATAGTACCCCAGAGTTAGGGATACTTTGATTAGTAAAGTGAGAAGTAAGAATGTTGACAAGAATGATAGGTGAACTGAGACTATAGTTGTATAGAGTTCACAACTTGTAATTACCGTATAAGTGTAAGACCGATAGGGAAGATTGTGCAAGAGAAATACTTTGGCTTATGTGACGAACCTCTAGTGAATAGGGGTAGGGTAAGAAGTACCTTGAGATAAGAGAGAGATTTATTTCGGACTAAGAATGAGAAGTTACGAGTGACGATGAGTCGGGTTATGGACTCATTTCGGTCACCGATAGTTTGAAACGGGTAATGTCGATTAGAAATGGTCCCGCATGTGATAGGGTCCCGAGGATGCCGACCCAAGTTTAGTTAATCGTTGTGCGAGTTTGTGGACGCGTTCCACCGAACTAGGTCGTAAGGACCGGAAGGGCCTTAGCGGAAATTCAAGTAGCATAATGGCCAAGTTGGTTAGTAACTCAAGATTGAGAGCAGAAACAGAATTTGAGATTTTGTGCGTGTACTAGATGAGTTTGAAGGTGCAGAAAGTATGACAAGTAAGGAAAGAAAGGAACCTCTAAGGATCCGTGTTTGGGAGACTGTAACCTTCGAGTTTTGTGAGAAGGGACCACGGACGGAAGGTCCATTATTATGTTTACGTATGTTATGTGGTGGTCATGTGTGACATCGTTGGTCTTGTGCAGTTTTGATTGAGAGGCATAGTATAGAGTTTATGCCGGAGTTTGTATGGCTTGAAAACCGACTAAGAACATTCGGGGACGAATGTTTCTAAGGAAGAATGTTACACCCGTAATTTCAGGACATGTGTAAGTGAAGGTACGTAAGGAACACAAGACTTGGAAATTTGTACTAAAGGAAGAATTGTTTTTCCGACGGAAAATCTTCCGGACGTCGGAAAGGAAAAATGTTCGTTGTTGAGAATTGGATTCTCAAATTACATTATTTGAAGAGTATGAAACTTATTAATATTATGAAAATTTATTTTTACGGATTTGGTCACGTGGGGCCCACCCGAGGAATTTTATGTTTTGTGGGGCCCACGAAAGTTCTGAATTTTTATGGACGAATGAGAGGCGACACGTGGCACCCCACATTTTCTTGGTCGAATTATTCAAAGGGTAAAATGGTCATTTACCATGGTGGAAGATAAGTCTTGCTAAGCTTGACATTGTTGACTTGTCAACTTGCCACATAAGCTTGATCCATGTGATTTTCATCTTAGCCTCACAAGTGTTTTTATCTAAGCCATCCATAGTGTTATAAGTGCTAAGCTAGTGCAAGACAAGCTCATTTCTACACTTAGAAAAATCACACACCTTGTTCTTCACACGGAGCTCTCGGCTTTGTGCCTCCTCACAAGAAAATTTTGTAATTTTCCTCCATTAGCCACAAGACTTTAACCCAATGTCCCCAAGGGTATTGTAAGGTTACCTCAATAGAAAGATTTGGAAAAAGCGTATTTTTACGTTAGTCGCAGCGGAAACTAAGGAGTTCTTGACTTTGAAGTTGGAACTTGAAGATGGGTTCTTCATAGGCCGCTAAGGAGTGCGTGGGCGGATTGGAACTTAAGGAATGGAGCTAAGAATTGCTAAGCGCGACTTGAATCTTGGAAATTTTAAGGGCTTTGAAGGTATAAATTTTGTCGTTTTAATAGTTAAGGCTTACTTATTGTTGTAGCTATGGATTTTAGCAAGCATGTGTTATATAGTATGAAGTTTGATATGTTTATTGGCTATTGGAACCCTAATCCAAAACTAGCATGTTTAGCGTTAAGATTACAATTCAAGTTGATTATTAGTCTAAGCGTCGCATGTTGTATAAAGAAGGAAATTGTAGTTGTTGAAGTTGTTTATGACTAGATAAGAGGTTAGACCTTAGAACTTGGAATTGGAAATGGATTGGAATAGACTTAGTGTTCTATGTAAGTTGGTAGGAATTGGCTAGTGTGCTTAGACTATTTCGTATGAATTGTGGGGCGGAATTTTCCACGTATTGTAAGGCGTGTAATCCCCTTTGGTTGTTGTTTGGAGCCTTAAATGTGGCGTGTTGGTTATTGTATTCGACCTTGAAAAGGTGGCAAAGTAAGTAGAAACAAAGGAAGTCTTTGCCCGATTTTCCGTAGAATTAGAGACCACATACTTAGTATTATTCTACGTTGAGACTAGAAGTTGATAGTCTTGTTGTGACCATTATAGGTTGACACTTCTACGTCTGGCGTATTCAGCTTGTGGATATTAGCCAAAAGGTATGTGAACTATCTCCTCTTCTAGCATGATTCCTAGAATAAAGAAAGTAAGTCCTACTCCTTGAATGATCCATTCCTTGCTTGTATTTGGATTTGCCTAAAATAGAATTTGTTCTATGTACTTCCTTGAGTGTACTTTGATGTTTAAATTGTAAGTAGTATAATCCATTTCCTTAGGGAAGTTTGGATTCTTAAAGGTGAAGGTATTTTTCTTAAAGTGCATAGAGACTTGAAAAGGAAGTGGTTTCCAAATCTTTTGGCTAGTGCCTTAGTTCTAAAACCTAAAGGTCATTATAATGACTTTAGAAGTCAAAGGAGTGATTTACTTATTTGATTTAAAAGAGGAGAAATGACATGATTTAAGAGAAGTAACTTGTGCTAAGGGTGAAGTTACTTGAGGTTTAAAAAAAAAAGTAGAAGAAAACTTGTTTTCTAACTATTAAGAGACTTGAAGTATTTTTGAAAGTTAAGAACTTGATTTGTAAGTATGTGATACTTGGTTTTAATAGTATAAGTCTCTTGGTTATTGAAGGAATGGATATGTCTAAAACCATAAAGGGTTATAACGACTTTATGGGAAGTTGGTTATAACGGTTTTATGGAAGGTTAGAAAGTTGTCTATTTTGATTAATCGGCATAAGTTGCCTAGATTGTGAAAATTTGGAGTTACTTGATTTCAAGCTTTGAAATGAGTTTTCTAAAAGTGTAGTAACTTACTTTGAAAAATAGACACGCCTTGATACTACGGGTGTTAGTATCTTGGAGCTTTACATAGAAAGGAGTCTTTTATAAAAGAATGTACGTATGTAGTACTTTGGCTTGAAAAATTGAGAATTTGTCTAAAGTGTGCCTTGATAAGTACTTTGACTTGTTAAAAGAGAATTATTCTATGTATGCCTTGATTAGTACTTTGGCTTGATAAATTGAGAATTTGTCTAAGTGTGCCTTGATAAGTACTTTGACTTGTTAAAAGGAGAATTATTCTATGTATGCCTTGATTAGTACTTTGGCTTGATAAATTGAGAATTTGTCTAAGTGTGCCTTGATAAGTACTTTGACTTGTTAAAAGAGAATTATTCTATGTATGCCTTGATTAGTACTTTGGCTTGATAAAATGAGAATTATCCTATGTGTGCCTTGATAAGTACTTTGACTTGGTTAATTGAGAACTTGCCTATATGTGCTGGTAATAGCCTTTGAGTGCAAGTATTATGTTTTATTAAGTTGTCGCGACTCTCGGTTGAAGGTCAATTTGTCTTGTTGTAAGTTCTTGGGACGTCTGAAGCGGTGATGTGGGATTCCACGGGTATGCTTCCGTTACTTGTAGTACTTGGGTTAAATTCCCGGATTTTTATAGAAGACATGGTGGTGCTTATGTCTTGTTTGATGGTCGGTCGAGATAGGGTAAGAGTATAAATGAGGGGCAAGCCCAGGCGTTATACCACCTCCTCCCGAGTAAGAGTATTAGTGAGGGTAAACCCCAAGGCTGTACCACACCTTTATGTGTTGTTTGTGGCCGGTTGAGATAGGGTAAGAGTATAAATGAGGCAAGCCCCAAGACGTTATACCACCTCCTCCGGGTAAGAGTATAAGTGAGGGTAAACCCAGATGCTATACCACCGCTTTACCATACTCCCGGGGTAAGAGTATAAGTGAGGGTAAACCCCAAGATGTTATACCAGGTGGGACTTGATGTTATGTTATATCATGGATGCCGGCAGCTGGGAAGGATTCCACGCATGATTGATATTATGGGCGAGACCCATAGTTATATCTCGAGTAGTGACCTTGAGGCCAAGGCCCACGACTGATATGACCGCTTATGTGTTTTATCTTGTAGGTTGGCTATCATACATGTCTCTGCTTTGCTTAGATCGTTATGATTTCATTACTGATTTATTGTTCACATACTTGGTACATTCTTCGTACTGACGTCCTTCGGGGGGCTGCGTTCCTGCCGCAGGATTAGGTAGGGAGTTGGGTGATCGGCAGGGGTTGGACCCGGCTCCGAGTGTTTGGATAGCTCCTCTATCCGTGAGTTTATCTTTTGGTATATGTCCTTCAAGATGTGCTTTGTGCGAGCTGGTACGGGGCCTTGTCCGTCACATTTCGATTTAACTCCTAGGTGCAGTATTCATATGTGGGATTGGACTCATGTACGGTGTAGTGTCTTTTGGTTATGTATATATGGCAGCCTTGTCGGCTTTGCCCTTGCACGTACGGTTGTTTTAAAAGAAAAAAAAATGAGGTGTTATTTAATTTCCGCAGTTTACTTGTATTGTTAAGGTAGAAGGGTGCCCAGGTAGGGCACCAGTCACGGGCCCGGGGTTCGGGGCGTGACACAAACTCTAGTGTGTAGGCTCGCAAAACAACATGATGTTGCATTGGTTTGTCTAATTGAAACTAAATTCACTCGGGCACAGATGTACTCTTTTACATCTCAAAGATTCCTTGCTTGGAAATTTTGCTCCAACATAGATTTCATTGATGGCGGAAGAATGTTAGTACTTTGGGACCCCTCCAGAGTTAGTTGTGATATGCTTGGAATGGACTCTCAATATATCCATGTCCAAGCATGATGTAATATAACTCAAGTGTCCTTTCTTGCTATATTTGTGTATCCGGTCTATAGCATTCCGGAAAGAAGGAAGCTTTGGCATCATCTTACCCACTTGGGCACTAGCATTGTCAAGCATTGGATGATCATTGGAGATTTTAACACTTATTGCTACCCTCATGATAAGGATGGTGGTCCCCCTCTCACGCCTTATGCACTTAGGGACCTTGGGAAATTCAGAATAGCTCACGGACTTGATGACACTCCTTCTACCGGTTCCTTCTACACTTGGACGAATGGTTCAATATGGTCTAAGCTAGATAGAGTGTTAATGAATCAACATTGGAGTGACTTGAATCTAGAATGCTCGGCCAACTACTTGCCTATGGAACCAGTATCGGACCATTGTCCCGTGATTGCTTCGGTAATTGCATCTTCTAATAGTGGAAAAAGACCTTTCAAGTTTATGAATATGTGGCTCTCACATCCCGCCTTTGAGCACATCCTAACTTCATGCTAGAGGCAGCGTGTATTAGGATTTGCACAATTTATATTGGTCACAAAATTGAAGTCTTTGAAGAAGCCATTGCGAGATTTGAACTCTAGTGAATTCGGGAGCATTGCACAAAGAGCAAATGCGGCAAACATGGAATTTAAGGAGGCTATAAATGCGCATATGGATGATCCCTTTGATGAAGAATTAAAAGCTAATGTCAAGTCCCTAAGAGCTAGAGCAAATCACCTACTTGAATCCGAGAGACACTTCATAAGACAAAAATCGAGACAAAAACACTTGATTGGAAGTGATAGGTGCTCCAAATACTTCCACAGCTTGATCAAGAGGAGCAATGTTAGGAACTCTATTACCTATCTGGTTAAGGACAACGAAAATACCACAATATCTCCCGGGGAAGTAATAGGGATGCTTGTTGAGTTTTATAAAGGACTTCTAGGCTCATCTCGGCCCTCAACCAACATTGATCCCACGGTACTTGATTGTGTTCCGAAGCTAGGGGAGGAGGATGGCCTATTCCTTTTGCATCCTATCTCCCCGAATGAGGTTTGGGATGCTCTCTCCGATATTGGCAATGACAAAGCACCTGGCCCGGATGGATTTTCAGCCGCCTTCTTCAAGAAAAGATGGAGGGATGTGGGACATGATGTAATAAGGAGTATACAAGAATTCTTCTCTTCCGGAGTTCTATTGAAGCAAGTGAACCATACCATACTTACCCTCCTACCCAAAACTGATCGGGACCCCAAGGTAAGTGACTTTAGACCTATTGGATTGACCAATGTGGTCTACAAGATCATAACAAAGATCTTAGCTAATCGGATGACAATGTTTCTTCCTACACTTGTTGATAAATGCCAAAGGGCTTTTATGAAAGAAAGGAATATGGTGGATAATGTCTTCATTGCCCAAGAACTTTGGAGAGGTTATAATAGAACTAGAGTCTCACCAAGGTGTATGCTTATGATGGATATTCAGAAAGCATTTGACACGGTCTCCTGGAATTTCCTTGAATCAGTGCTAAGAGGTCTCAAGTTTTCGGACAGATTTGTTAGATGGATCATGGAGTGTGTAAGTTCAACCTCTTTCTCTCTTTCCATCAATGGAGAGTTACATGGTTATTTTGCGGGTAAACGCGGCTTAAGGCAAGGTGATCCTATGTCTCCTATACTCTTTATCCTTTGCATTGAATACCTTTTAAGGATGCTAAAGCTAAAGATTCAGACAAAGCTTTTTCTTATCACCCAAAGTGCAAGAGACTAGGCATCTCTCATCTTGCCTTTGCGGATGATCTCATGCTCTTTGCCAAAGGGGATGTATCTTCGGTTGGTGTTCTTATGGAGTGTCTTGAAGAATTGGAGGAGGCTTCTGGGCTTACGCTTAACCCGTCAAAATCTTCCATCTACATTGTGGGAGTGCAAGGTTCTATCCGGGACTTGATCTTGGAAAAAGTTGGTTTCTCGTTAGGAGTCTTTCCCATGCGGTACTTGGGGGTCCCTTTGTCCCCAATTTCTGTCTCGGTGGATCAATTTGCCCCATTCACTAATGCAATCTCGGGATACATTCAGAAATGGGGACATCACTCACTTTCCTATGCGGGAAAGTTGGAACTAATCAGATCGGTTATTCAGGGTGTCGAGAGCTTTTGGTTTCGGGCACTTCCTATTAGCTCTTCAGTTCTCAACAAGGTACGCTCAGCTTGCATCCAGTTCTTATGGGGTGGCAAGCTACCAAGAGTCGCTTGGGATGAAATTTGTGTGCCTCAATCTGAAGGAGGCTTGGGCCTAATGGACATCAAAGTATGGAATCATGCCTTACTCTCCCGGACCATCTGGCAAGCTCACACTAAGGCGGATTCCCTATGGGTTCAATGGATTAATAGCTACTACTTGAGAGGTCAATCCATTTGGGATTATGAGGTTCGTACTAGGGATTCCCCTTTATTCAAGAAACTTTGTAGCATTCGCAACACTTTCATAAGCATCTTTGGGAATCAAGGAAACACAATTGCCGGCTTGGAGAAGTGTTGCACCAATGGGAGATTTGATTCGGTCCTTGTGTATGATGTCCTCCGCACCCCGCGGGAACATAAGCTTTGGATGTCTCAAATTTGGAAAGGTTACATTCCTCCTAAATTCTCATTCACAGTTTGGCTCACTTGTAGGAAGCGTCTTGCTACCAAAGACACTCTCTCCTACCTAAACTTGGAAGACAAGACTTGCGGGTTCTGCAAGCGCGCCAATGAGACAAGGGCTCACCTCTTCTTTTCTTGCCCCTTCACCCACAAGATTTGGAAGCACACAAAAAAATGGTTGGGAATTAGAAGAGAAATGATAACAATTGAAAGTGCACTCAAGTAGATCAAGAAAGAGCATCGCGGGACTGACATCCGATCCAAAGTCATCCTACTTGCCTTCTGCATAGTGGTATATGAGATTTGGAGAACAAGAAATGAATTGCTATTTGCGGGAACTAGCTCAACAGCAGATGAGGTTGTGGCAAAAATTAAAACAACAACATATAGAGTTCTTTATGATTTAATCCCCTCTTGTAACGTCACATCTGAGTGAACGCCCCTTCCCTCCTTCATTTCTTGCTTTGTGGTACGTTGAGGATTGAGAACCCTCAATGATTGATTGTAGTTCTCAGTTTCTTTTTTAGTAATAATATTTTCATTTACCCGAAAAAAAAGAAAAAAAAACATCGACACAACAAGCATCACATTTTTACAGGATAACATTTTCTACTCATACAGTTACATTACCTATAAATTCATGCGTTATCATTTTTCCGTAACAGTTATGCACTAACCGTTTGCTTAAGTCTTAGCATGCAGGAGTAGGAGCACACCGTGGATTTTCTCTTACAGCGAACCGGGGCAATTTGTTGGGGGGCCAACCTTTTCAGCAAATGGCAGAAGCGGTCTCGAGCGTCGGTCCACTCATTCCACATCACCAATAAGCCCAGCGTTTTCATAAGTCAATACCGGTACACCCTCATGCTCAAGCCAGTTTATTTTAACATCACGTCGGCCCAGTGTCGTCATAACTAGACACTGGGACAAATTTTGAGTCCGCGTTAGCCCGCCTTGGTGTTTGACCATGGTAGCCCAATGTCGTCATAACTCGACACTGGGACAAATTTTGAGTCCGCATTAACCCGCCTCAGTGTTTTGACCATGGTAGCTCAGCGTCGTCATAACTCGACACTGGGACAAATTTTGAATTTTGCCCAGCATTTTTTTTAATTCTGAGGACCGATACAAAATTGGCTATAAGTCAACGTCTTTGTCTGAAGATTCTTCCATCATTTCCATACAAAGAGGGACAAGTTGTTGACACCCAATTTTGACCCTCCCGTCCAGTCATTAACTATAAAATTACACTAATTTTCCAAATAATTTTAACGATTTTTATAATAATAAAATTCAACAATAAAATATTAATACAAGCATAAATAAGCGATTAATAACGACACTGCATTTTTACGTAGAGTATTAAGCACACCTTGAGTCTAACGTCCACACTCGTCATTTTAATAACAAACAATTTCATTAATATTATTTGTAATTTAAGCCCTATTTCCCATTAATTAAAACTCAAACAATTCTTAATAATAATAAATAAATAAAATAAATAATTTAACAATGACGTCGTATTAAATAGCATATTCACATTTTATTAATACGCAAGACAATTTCATAATTATGATTTGTAATTTAAATTAATCTAATACATGCGTTTTAATAGCGCCACATTTATAAAAGCATTAACCAATCCTTAAATGTCATATCTGCATTTAGCATTTAAATAATTTAATAATAATCTAAACCCCATTCAGTTTTTATTTAACATCGCAAAATACGCATAATAAATAAGATTTTAACGGCGTCGCATTATAAAATATTAAGCACTAATTAAATAGCACGCCCGTCTTTATTTTTTATAATAATTTAAACTCAAACTTAGACTAATAAAGCACCTAAATAATTTAATCACAATTTAAATAATTTACCACTAATTAAATAATACACCTAAAATTAAAACACCTAAAAACTAATACCTAATTAAATAAAATCCCTCAAAGCTGCAACCCAATATACATCAGCCCATACCCGCCAGCCCAACCCGCGACACACTTCCCCTTTATCTTCCCCCCCATCGTCCTTCACAGCCATAAAACAAAAACCTAAACGTTAAAAAAAAAAAAGTCGCCGCCTTCACCCTCACACCCCCATCGCCCAGCCGGGATTCTCGCCTGAGAATCCGGCATAACCAAATCATTTTCCTTACCCACGCACACTCAGCCAGCTCTTCTTTACCATAAATCACAAAGAAATCTATACAAAATCGTCGAAAATCTTTACCACAATCGCCCACAAAATCGCACCAAATCAGTTCGAAAATCGCCCTTACAACATCCCTAAAAATCATAAATACTTACCTAAATTGAAACCCTAAATGTTGACTATATAAATCGAACGATTTATACATTCAAAGACAATGAATCCGCCGTCGATATACACACGCATGGATGAGGCGTCGATTTAGGAGGAAATGGTAGGAACTGCTTCATGGGAGGAACCCATCAAAAATTAGCATTCTAGGGATAATAACTAGAAGCCTTCAACCTCAACAAGAATCTTTTAGCGTCGGTTAAGAATTCCGAAACCAGTAAGGCAAGTGAGCATCCGGAGGAAATCAGCAGAAACCCAACAACATCATTTAGCATCCGAAATTAGTAGCATCGAAGCCTCGTCTTTCTTTATCGCGTAAGCCCAAATCTCCGAGTGGATCGACGACTTGACACGCTGCCTCGGTTCGCTGCCCGGAGAAGGTAAAATCAATCCCCTTTTCTTTAATTTCGATTTACTGTATGTTGGTTCAAATCTGTTTATTTAGTTCCTGTGAGTTACTATCCGTATTGTTGTTGAAGTCTATGAATATTTGTGTATATTGCCTTAAGATATTGATATTTTTGTTGTTAAGTATTCGTCTAAATTCGACTACGATATAGTTATACTCGTACCTGATTAAAGTTGTACGACTCTTGTTAACAATCAATTATTATTCAAATTTAAGCGAATTCGAGTATAAGGTTGTCCTTAAGACAGAATCCCTGCTATGGTATTAGGTGCATCAGTGTCGTATTTTTGTTTTTCTTTTCTTTTGTCAATTGCTTTGCCCATGTATTTGTGGGACATTAAACTGATCAGCATATTTCATGCCTATTGCGGATCTTCATTAAGTAATTTAGGTCTAATGTAGGTTCAACATAATCTTTAATGTCTGCTTAGTCTTCTCGTCTAACCATATGATGACCCCGCATTGATTTTAACATCTTTTGTGTTTTCTTAAATATGTGTAATCTGCTGATTCATACTATATGGGATAGTATTTGCATCTGTGTAAGTCATTCATGTATCATTCATGACCTATGTGTTGCTGGTAGTATTTGGATGCCTGTTGATGACTCTGTCATGGGTATTCCCTTTATGTTAACTAGTGTTTTGTTTCCCAGTTGTTCCCAAACTTGTCATTTATTTAATCTTGTTTGTATGAAGGAACATTCTCCCTGAAATGATGTGATATTTTCTGTGGGTTTTGTGATATGCTTGTTAAATTATTAAAAGATATATGTGTTAGCACCTCACCTTACCTATTTTTTAGCCTCAGTTTGCATATATTTAATTCACAATCTACATTGTACATGGTGATCTGCATATTATATCAAATTCTATCGGGACTTGCAACTGCCTGGCTTTGGCATATGAACAAATCGTATCCTGTAAACAGTCCAACATAAAGTATTGTGTGCTAGAAAGATGTACAACCTGCTTTTCTTGCCCGTATTGGATTGAAATTCGTCAACATGTGTGGTACCCTGTTTGTTCTTATATGTAGAGTTGCATCCTCTCTATGATAACAAATCTTATCATTACTTATCCTCTATATCTCTGTGTGCAAATATAGGCCTATATATGCATAACACGTGGATGTTTATTAACTGGACCTACCACATATATGGGACTAACTAGTTCTTCTTTAAGATCTGAAAGTTTATATTCTCTTGGGCCTGCTCTTTATTTTAAAATCTCATATATCTTGAAGTCCAATTTTTCTATTTAAATTGTTTGGACTGTTGTTGTGGGCCTGCTGGTCCTGTGAACAGTAAAAATGAGTTGGATTAAATTTACATTAATGTTTGTCTATTCTTTAATAAGTTCTTTTAGATATATTCTAACTCTTTTTTTTTCTTTTACATGGCACGCATCGGAGCAAAATGAAGAGTCTCATAGCGAGACTCATCATGAGTTACTTCAAATGAAGATCCGCATCCATGTTCATCGCCGCATCTCGCATAGAAAACTCCAAACTACCGGCGGAATGACATCGCCATTCTTCGAGTCATCCTTATTGATTCCTATTCCGCCCCCATTTATTTATTGTAATTATTTTCCTAACGCTACATTAATTAGCAGAACACTTAGAATAGTTAGACCTTGAAATCAATAAATTAGAAGATAATTGGGTATTAGAAATTTGGCCCTTCCCCTAGTTGCTTATTTAGGATTGTCATGCATGTCGGAATATTTTTTATCATTGCAAAGAGAGTAATTAAAAACTAAACTATATTTTTGCATAATTAACAAAGCAAATTCATGAATAACTTTCCCTTTATTTTCCATCGCCAAAAAAGGTATTTTATAAACAACACGAATGCATATTTTGGAACTTTATACTATGTTTTATAAATTATGTCATGCCTACTTACCTAAATGCATTTTTTGTCAAAGAAACTGATTCTTGCATTATTACCTTTGCACTATACTATGCAATATATATTTTATCTAATATAGCAAATTTATATGTTCTTTAAGTATCTTATGAACATATATATTTTCATCCAAAATTAATTCTACCATAAACCTTTTATGTCATCAAAGAACACATGTTTTCCTTACTTTATATAAAACACTTGCAACATTCTTTTACTTCAAATACTTTTTTTAAACATGCCTTTCTTAGCATAATAATCAACCATAGGTTTGAACGGACAACCGCAAGTTAGCGGATCCTTTAGGGTGCCTAACCCCTTCCCTTTAGGATAATAAAGAACCCTTACTCAGAATCTCACACTAGTTTTGTAGACCATTAAAATGGAGTTAATGTCGACTTTAACCTAATTGACATTTAGGTGTCCTAATTCACCCAAACTAATTAGGTGGCGACTCCGCGAACCCTTTAGCACTTAGCACCTTTTACTTTTAAACTTTAACATTTTTAGTCCTTTTACTTTAGCCTTTTAGCAACCCCTTTTGCACCTTCTTAGCATCTTTATTTTATTTTTCTATTTAAGCAGGATTCACTTTAATAATGTCGCGGTCGGAAAAGGGCGTGACAGAGACTCCCTACGAAAATCTGACTTATGGTGATATAATAAGTTTTATTAATTTAACCGGTTTAGAATTATGCAATAATATGAAATTATCTAATCAGATGCAGAAATTCAGTAAGGGTGACCTAGAAAGATTCTGTGAAGACTTCGGCTACGTTAAATTAACAGCTCTTTCTAAGGCTATTAAGAGATTAAAGAAACGACATAATATCTCCCGTTCTAATAATAATAAACCTTATAAAAGAAGGTACAAGCCCAAACGAGCTTCTACCCAAAAATCTAAAAGGACTCCCAAAAAAAAGGTAAAATGTTGGAACTGCGGAAAAGCGGCCACATGGCCAATAACTGCAAAGAGCCAAATAAAAAGAAAGAGAAGATTAATTTATTAGAAATTAATCCAGATATAAAGGAAAAACTTTATACATTATTAGAAGAAGAATATTTTGATGACTCTTCTGAAAAGGATTATAGTGACGAAGAATCTCTTAATGTGGGTTACAGTTCAGATAGCTCCACCTCTAGCTACGACTGTGAGTGCACCAGAACAATCTGTACCTGCACCAAACAAACCATTAATGTCATCTCAGATAGCAGTTAAGAATTTTTCTTTGATATGATAGAACATATTGAGGATGAAGACATCAAAATAAAATACCTAACGGAGTTAAAAAACCTCGTTATTAATCGTAAGAATAAAAGGAATATTGAACCCTTCAATATTAAACAGGTTCTACACAAGTTTAAAACTGCTAAGACCGATACCACCATGCAAGATTTGCAAGGAGATGTATCACAACTTAAGCAAGAAATCATCGACATCAAAGAAAGGCTCAGATCTATTGAAACAAAATCCTTTGCCAAAAGGTTATTGCGTGAATTAGACCCAATGAAAGGCATTCTTGCCCCTTCTACGTCTAAAGGATTATCTACGGTTAATTCTGACGAAGACGAAGCGATTGAAGACACCTCTCAATCTGGTCAAAAATTATATCTAAAGTTAAAGCTTTAAGCTACCATGTCCCAGTTAACCTTGTAATAAACAAGGATTTCTCACTTAATTGGATAGCTTTACTAGATTCAGGAGCAGATCATAACTACATCTCTGAGGGATTAATTCCAACAAAGTACTTAGAAAAAAGTACAAACAAATTATTCTCGGCCACGGGGGAAAGATTAAAAATAAATTACAAACTTTCAAAAGCACATGTCTGTAATAATGAAATTTGCTTTATTAATGATTTTGTTATCACAAGATATATTACCGAAGAAATTATTTTAGGAATTCCGTTCTTTACTCAAATAAAACCATACATCGCCAAATTAGACGGGATTTACACCACATCTATGGGAAAAGATTTGATATTTGCTTATCTAAACCCCCTTTCGGCTAACGATAGTAAAACTGTCAAACAAAAGACAATATTTAGGATTCATCTATTAACCAATCAGATTAATTTTCTTAAAGAAGATATTAATATTAAAAGAATAGAATCCATGTCACGCCCTTTTTCGGCCGCGACATTTTTCTAGCGAACCCTGCTTAATAAAGAAATGTTAGAAAATAAATAAAAGTGCTAAATATTTAAAAGAATGTTAAAGTGCTAAAGTTTTAAAAGGGGTGCTAAATGCTAAAAGGTGCTTAAAGGTGCTAGCAATGCTAAAGGGTTCGTGGAGTCACCACCTAATTAGTTTGGGTGAATTAGGACACCTAAATGTTTAACTAGTTTAAAGTAAAACATTAACTCCATTTTAATGGTCTGCTAAACTTAATGAGATTCTGGGTAAGGGTTCTTTATTAATCTAGAGGGAAGGGGTTAGGCACCCTCTAAGATCCGCTAACTTGCGGTTATCCTGCCAAACCTAGGGTAATTATTATGTTTAACAATGCAAAATAAAAGCTCCTCCTGCTTAATAAAAGAGCCAAATGCTAAATGTTTAAAGGTGCTTAAAATACTAAAGGTTGCTAAAAGGTATTAAATGCTAGAAGGGCGCTAAAGGTGCTAAAAGGCGCTTAAAAGTGCTGAATGCTAAAGTGCTGAAAGTAGTGCTAATATGCTAAAGTACAAAAGAATGCTAGGAGGTGCTAAGATGTTAAGGACAAAATGTGCTAAAGGTGCTAAATGCCAAAAGGTGATTAAAAAGTGCTAAAAGGGGCTAGAAATGCTAAAGAATGCTAGGAGGGTGCTTTAAAGACTAATTATGTGTTCATGCAAAGGTTATTTACGGACTAGTTATGTACACTGCTAGCTAAATTAATCTTGCTTAACCTGCGTACAATATTATATAAGAGATGCTTAAAGATGATTCTTGAGGGTTTAGGAAGAAATCTGTTATGGATTTTAATAAACAAAATGTTGGTTTTATGATGCGAGTTAAATTATTTTGGCAAAAATTAGACATGCATGACAATCCTAAAAGGCAAGTAAGTTAAGCGATGAACTTTAAATTACCTTCCCCACTTATATGTTTAAAGGCTAACTATTCTAGATATCCTATTAATTACAAAGTTATAAATTACAATAGCAAATAAAGTAAGATAAGGATGAGATGAGAGAGTGAGGGATTGAAGCGGATGACCCCGTCCTATTTGTTTTTCTAGGAATTGCCGAAGAGGGAATGCGAATGCGGATGCGGGTTGCCATTTGAAATGGCTTGCGATGAGTCTCGCCGTGAGACTTTTTTTATTTTTGCTCCGATGCGTGCCATGTAAATAAAGAAAAGATAAGGATTAGTATGCACTCCAAAATACTTGAATCATGATAAATAAACATGGATTTAAACATATAGGATTAAACAAGAAGAATAAACAATATGCTGCACATTTTTTTCCCAATACATATAATAGGCATATCGTGTGCTTAAGTGCATAATAAGCGGAATAACTAACAGACAAACAGGGCATAATGGCCTCAACAAGGAATCTCAACTAGATATGACCCTTAACCGACAGTACATTCATTATACGATTTTTGATTCACTACCTGCCACGAATGTATGATGGCATGCTACGTATCTAAACCTTATATACTGTGTATATTATCTACACATTTCTGCATATACCTACCGTATTTTAATTCAAGGCAACAAACCAACAAGCCAGATAACAAATAACAAGGGAAATGACATGCCCAATACTTGAATTTTCAGATTTCACAAGATATATATGATGGCTTCAGACAATCGAATAATTATACTAGAAACGATTCAAAAATGGCGGGGATTAGGCGAGTGCTATGAAGGAAGCGACCTTGACAATCCCTTAAATTATACCCAAAAGTTTCAGAGGATCAATATGCCTTGCTGACTTAACATGAATCATGACATTACGACTCTCAAATTTTATCCGAAACAGGCATTAAACCGGGAGATGAGAGTTCCAGTTAATATGTTTCAAACTTGACCACAGACAAGAAACGTCATTAAGTCGCACATTATTCTGAGTTTCCTAAGAAGCGTCGACTTCACTGTCCTTAAGCTATTCGATCCTTTTTTTAGTCGAGACTAGTGTTATGACATGGGCAGTTGATAGAAAAGCATACATAAGTTCATCCTTAATTATTAATTCAATAAGGATCCAAACATGCTTTGGAAGATATGTTTTCAGCAAACACAGTAGTTAATCAATTAAAATTGTATTTTTTCCTTGATGCCAACGAACATATATATAATCCTCCAAACAGAACATTTCGACTTCTAATCTTTGTTCCTAACTGGTTTTACATATACATTAAGAATTCAAACAATAAACTCGCATCTCAATTAACCGAATCATATATCATGTTTTAACGTCATATCGATATAGATTGCCGACATACTTCCAGTAAGACCACGCGATCATCACCTCACCGGCTGCAATGAATATAACTCTAGCGATAATTTAAGCGGGAGGCATCGGATCAATTTAAACAGACATCATATTCACGCATCGACGACGAACACAGTAATCTAAACTAACACATTTAACACAGATACAAAACAGATGGCGAACAACAGAATACGAATAAACTAAAATCAGGTGTGAGTTAAGTTTACCTTCTCCGGCGGCGAACCGAGGCAGCGTATCAAGTCGTCGGTACACTCGACGGGTTTTGGGTTTGCGATGCGAATAGAAGGGCAAGGTTTACTTGTTGGTTTCTTGGCTGGAAATAAAAAAGGAAGGGATTTGAACTCCCTATTCTTGCGATGCTAAAGTGCGGATGCTAAGCCGCACTCATTCCCGGTCTGCGCCATGTTACGTGCGTCTTGTGCTCTGAATCGATTGGACTCTCCTATATGCTCTACTGTGCTCTTCGTGCATGCTCGGCCGTGCCCGTCTACGAATCGATGCTATCCCCACAATGCCTGTGCGTATGCGTTATATAGCCTAACTCTGGGTTCTAAGTTTGGTAGCAATCGATCTTATCTTTGGTGCCGTTTAGTCTTGATTTTGGATGATTTGAGGGACGAGATTTGGGTAGATTCGTAAGTGATTTCAGTAGCTTTTAGGAAGGATATGGTAAGGAATGAGATGTCTGGGGTGCGTGGATAAAGGAAAGCACGGATTCTCCGGCGAGAAATCCGGGCATGGCGGCGACGAAAGCAGAAGGTTTTAGTTTTAGGGTTCTTCTTGAAGGTTCTATTGTGGACGAAGGGAAGAAAAATGAAATTTGGGGCAAATGGGCTGCGTATAAGGGGGAACGAAAGGGATTGGGCCCGCAGGTATTGGGCTTGCGGGCAATTGGAGTGGGCTGGGTAGAAATAGGTTAAGGTAGTTAGTAGAGTTTTAAGTGTTTAATTATTTAATTAGGTATTTAATTCTAGGTATTAGTTAATTAATTAGTGGTGAGCTTTAGGTATTTAATTAGTAAATTGTGCTTAAATTATTTAGGTGCTTTATTAATCTAATTGTTATAAATGCGGGCGTGCTATTTAATTAATGCTTAATATTTTAGAATGCAGCACTATCATTTAAAATCTTATTATTGTGCATTATTGCGAAGTTAATATTAAAATTGAATTGAGTTTAGATTAAATTATTTAAATGCTAAATGCAAGTATGATATTTAAGAATCGTTTAAAGCTTTTTATAAATGCGACGCTATTAAATGTATGTATTAGATTAAATTGATTTTAAAATACAAATGATTGTGAAATTCTCTGGCGTATTAATAAATGCGGCTATGCTACTTGACACGACGTCATTGCTAAATTATTTATTTATGTACTTATTATTAATTAAGAATAATGACAGGGCTTAAAATTAATTAATGCTGGTGCGGGACTCTAAGTGCTTAAAACTCTACGTAAGACACGATGCCATTATTAAAATGTTTATTTATGCCTGTATTTATGTTTTATCGCTGTATTTTATTATAAAAATCATAAAAATTATTTTACAAAATTAGTGTAATTTTATAGTTAATGGTTGGCGGGAGGGTCAAAATTGGGTGTCAGCAATCCTCTTTGTATGGAGATGATGGAAGAATCTTGGACAAAGCGTTGACTTCATGTAATTTTGTCTCGATCTTGATTGCAAAAATGTTGGCGGGTAGACAAGTGTGCGCAAAATCAAAATCTGTCCCGATGTCGAGTTATGGCGACCTTTGGGCTAACATGGTCAAAACACGAGGCGGGCTAACGCGGACTGAAAGCTGTCGGTGTCGAGTTATGACTACTGCTGGACTACCAGTAAAAACACGGCGGGCTAGCGGACTCAAAGGTATCCCGATGTCGAGTTATGGCGACCTTTGAGTGTGGTGTAAAGAATAAAATAAAATAAGCGGGCTTGAACACAGGGTGTCTTGCTATGACTTGTGGTCTTTGGGTTCTATGGTGATGTGGGCGAGTGGGCCAAGCGGCAGGCGCTTACGCCGTTCATCGGGAAGGTTGGCCCGACAAATTGCCGGTTATTTGTAGAGAAAATCCACGTTGTGCTCCTGCTCCTGCATGCTAAGACTTAAACAAACGGTTAGTGCATAACTGTTAAGGCAAAATGATGATGCATGATTTTATTTTATTTTTTAAAAAGTAATGCAACTGTGAGTAGAAAAGGTTATCCTGCGAAAAATGTGATGTCTGCTGTGTTGATGTGATGCTGCAAATGCTGTGATTTCGCCCTTGCACGGACGTGTTGCGATTGTGAATGCGGATACGTTGTCCGTCGCTGCATTGCCGCGTAGACTAAAGCTTAAGAAAAGGTTAGTGCATAACTGCTAAGACAGCATGAATAAGAAATGCAATTTTGAGAGTATAAAAATCATCCTTGCGTAGATGTGATATGTTGATGATGGCGTCATTTTCGGACTTTGGACTTGGCGTGTTCTTCTTGATAAGCGTCGGCTTGGGCGATGTTCTTCTTTGGCGTCGTTCGTGGACTTCTTTGTCTTGATAGCGTCGTTCTTCTTGGCGTCGTTGCGTAGACTTGTTGTCTTGTCGCGTCATTGCACGGGCGATGTTCTTCTTTGGCGTCGTTGCGTGAACTTCTTGTCTTGATAACGTCGTTACTGGGCGTGTTCTTCTTGGCGCCGTTGCGTAGACTTCTTTGTCTTGATAACGTCGTTACTGGGCGATGTTCTTTGCTGCGGCGCGTAGACTTCTTTGTCTTGATCGCGTCGTTACTGGGCGATGTTCTTCTTTGGCGTCGTTACGTAGACTTCTTTGTCTTGATAACGTCGTTACTGGGCGTGTTATTCTTTGGCGTCGTTGCGTAGACTTCTTTGTCTTGATCGCGTCGTTACTGGGCGTGTTCTGTGGCGTCGTTCGTGAACTTGTTGTCTTGATCGCGTCGTTACTGGGCGATGTTCTTTGTTGGCGTCGTTGCGTAGACTTGATGTCTTGATAACGTCGTTACTGGGCGATGTTCTTCTTGGCGTCGTTGCGTAGACTTCTTTGTCTTGATAACGTCGTTACTGGGCGATGTTCTTCTTTGGCGTCGTTGCGTGAACTTCTTTGTCTTGATAACGTCATTACTGGGCGATGTTCTTTGTTGGCGTCGTTGCGTAGACTTGTTGTCTTGATAACGTCGTTACTGGGCGTGTTCTTTGCTTGCGTCGTTGCGTAGACTTCTTTGTCTTGATCGCGTCGTTACTGGGCGTGTTCTTCTTTGGCGTCATTCGCGTAGACTTCTTTGTCTTGATAACGTCGTTACTGGGCGATGTTCTTCTTTGGCGTCGTTGCGTAGACTTCTTTGTCTTGATAACGTCGTTACTGGGCGTATTGTTCTTTGCTCTGTAGAATAAATGCTCCTGCAAGCTAAGCTTGGGAAAACGTTAGTGTATACCTGTTTAGACAAAATGATAAATACATATGAGAAGTGCAATTTTATTGGTAGAGATGTAGTCACGATCGCGGATGAATACTGAGATGTTGTCCTTGCACGGACATGCTAAATGCTGCAACTGATGAATTGCCATGATGTCTTTGCTGTGTGCGGTGCGTGGGTTGCAGATTTGACCTTATGCCCACGCTGATGTGCTAGCCCTTGTTGTAGAATTCAGAACTTTGACTGCTGATTGTTTTTTTTTTTCCGGGTAAATGCAAATATTATTACTAAAAAGAAAAGCTCAGGAAGCTACAATCAGTCGTTGAGGGTTCTCAATCCTCAACGTAAACAAGAACAAGAAAATAAACTTCAACATGAAAATTAAATGCTATCTATCCGGGACATTCCAAGATAGTATCTTTATTTAAGTAATCGGGGGGTAGTGAAATACTCTTCCAATCTTCGTACTTGGACTTTTATTCGTTGGATTAGACTCCTTAATTGTTGCTGCTGCTTTTGTTGCGGACTTTGGATTGTTGTCATCCTCTGCCTTTCTTTGCTTTCTTATGCTATCTGAAGAAACTTTTAGTATTTTACTGTTTGACTATTACCTTTATACATTAATATGAAGAACCTACGCTCAAAGAAAATTTGTGAGTTTTTGGGGGGGTCGATTTGTACTTGACTTCGCTGCCTTGTTCCTTGACATCTGCGTGCACGGCACCTTGGACTGCGATCCGTATGCTGTTTTCCTACCTTGTCCCAGTTTTGAATGTCAAAGGGTGTTTGGCCTAAAGTGGGTCTCGATGTAGTTGTCGTATCGTTGCGGCCAGTAGGTTTGTGGAGGCCCTTGGTTTGTGTTTGGCTGGAGTATGGTAGGCATTTGTGTGGGATATATGGGTGCATTGTATATTGGCTGAATGGGATATGTAGTAAGAAGGTACTGATAGTAATTTGGAGGATTTTGGTTATTTGCAGTGACGAGTGCTTTAGTGATGTTTCTGAGCCTTCTGATTTCGGCCTGCATGGTTGCCATTCTTTGCGATGGCGGGCGAGTGCTCGATCGGATCTATCTTTGCTTTTCTTTTACGAGACCACTGCTTTGCTATAGGAACGAGCGAGTTCAGGCTAATTCTGCTTTCAAAATGCCCTTGAATCCGTCGTGTTGCCGGGTCGTGCCTTTGATCTTGTGGGATATCAATGCTCTGCCATTGCTTAGTCAAATACAAACCGACCTTTGGGGAAGATGATAAATCTTTCTAAAAAAATGCAACAAACGGTGTTAGCATAAAGAGCATAATTTGCGGGTATGTAGCAGATATATTGCACATGCGCATTGAAGCGTTTTCTAACATGCGGGGACCTCTTTATGCGGTAAGCCTAAGCGTCACGTATGCGAGGTCGTGATGGATTTGTCGAGCCGTCAAGTAATGCTTTTGTTGGAAATGACGACCAAATGGTGCACTTTTTCCAATTTTCAGCATGACATGATTAGGTTTGGATTTGTCTATCAACGCCACGCTACACGTAATATCTTTGGTTGATGCGTTGGGTTGAGAAACCCGTCGACATGTTTGATGTCTTACTAATTGTGGTGTCGATGCGAGGCCAGACCACCTAAGGTAAATCGTCGTGCCACAAAATAAAGGGTGGTATAGCTCATCTGAGTTGCTAAGATTTGGCTTTACTAGGCCTTGAGTTCAGGCGGACAACTCGAGTGAGAAGGCTACGTGCCACGGTTAGGCAAGCACTCCACGTATATTACCAACTCTCCTAAATTTGGATTTTGAAGAAAGAATTTTGCTGATGCACCCAGTGCACCTCGCATGTAGTGTGTGATTGAGTGAATTTTTCAGAGTGGAAGTAATATGAGCGGAATGCCATTTTAAGGAAAGCAGTGAAGCATGTAGCAATTAAATTAAACAAAATACAGCACAAAAAAAAATTAAATGCAAGATAATGCCAAATAATAACCCTAGGTCTGTTGTGGTTAAGAACCTAAAATCCCCAGTGGAGTCGTCATTTTACATCACGCCTTTTTAGTAGCGACATTTTTCTAGCGAACCCTGCTTAATAAAGAAATGTTAGAAAATAAATAAAAGTGTTAAATATTTAAAAGAATGTTAAAGTGCTAAAGTTTTAAAAGGGGTGCTAAATGCTAAAAGGTGCTTAAAGGTGCTAGCAATGCTAAAGGGTTCGTGGAGTCGCCACCTAATTAGTTTGGGTGAATTAGGACACCTAAATGTTTAACTAGTTTAAAGTAAAACATTAACTCCATTTTAATGGTCTGCTAAACTTAATGAGATTCTGGGTAAGGGTTCTTTATTAATCTAGAGGGAAGGGGTTAGGCACCTCTAGATCAGCTAACTGCGGTTATCTGCCAAACCTAGGGTAATTATTATGTTTAACAATGCAAAATAAAAGCTCCTCCTGCTTAATAAAATGCTAAAAATGTTAAAATGTTTAAAAGGTGCTTTAAGTATAAAAAGGGCAAAAGGTGTTATAAATAAATAAAAGAGCCAAATGCTAAATGTTTAAAGGTGCTTAAAATACTAAAGGTTGCTAAAAGGTATTAAATGCTAGAAGGGCGCTAAAGGTGCTAAAAGGCGCTTAAAAGTCTTTGAATGCTAAAGTGCTGAAAGTAGTGTTAATATGCTAAAGTACAAAAGAATGCTAGGAGGTGCTAAGATGTTAAGGACAAAATGTGCTAAAGGTGCTAAATGCCAAAGGGTGATTAAAAAGTGCTAAAAGGGGCTAGAAATGCTAAAGAATGCTAGGAGGGTGCTTTAAAGACTAATTATGTGTTCATGCAAAGGTTATTTACGGACTAGTTATGTACTGCTGCTAGCTAAATTAATCTTGCTTAACTGCGTACAATATTATATAAGAGATGCTTAAAGATGATTCTTGAGGTTTAGGAAGAAATGCATTATGGATTTTAATAAACAAAATGTTGGTTTTATGATGCGAGTTAAATTATTTTGGCAAAATTAGACATGCGTGACAATCCTAAAAGGCAAGTAAGTTAAGCGATGAACTTTAAATTACCTTCCCCACTTATATGTTTAAAGACTAACTATTCTAGATATCCTATTAATTACAAAGTTATAAATTACAATAGCAAATAAAGTAAGATAAGGATGAGATGAGAGAGTGAGGATTAGGCGGATGACCCGTCTGTTGTTTTTCTAGGAATTGCCGAAGAGGGAATGCGAATGCGGATGCGGGTTGCCATTTGAAATGGCTTGCGATGAGTCTCTTCGTGAGACTTTTTATTTTTGCTCCGTCGTGCCATGTAAATAAAGAAAAGATAAGGATTAGTATGCACTCCAAAATACTTGAATCATGATAAATAAACATGGATTTAAACATATAGGATTAAACAAGAAGAATAAACAATATGCTGCACATTTTTCCCCAATACATATAATAGGCATATCGTGTGCTTAAGTGCATAATAAGCGGAATAACTAACAGACAAACAGGGCATAATGGCCTCAACAAGGAATCTCGACTAGATATGACCCTAAAGCGACGATCATTCATTATCGATTTTGATTCACTACACGCCACGAATGTATGATGGCGTACTACGTATCTAAACCTCATATACTATGTATATTATCTACACATTTCTGCGTATACCTCGTATTTTAATTCAAGGCAACAAACCAACAAGCGGATAACAAATAACAAGGAAATGACATGCCCGATACTTGAATTTTGATTTCACAAGATATATATGATGGCTTGGACAATCGAATAATTATACTAGAAACCAGATTCAAAAATGGGCGAGTTAGGCGAGTGCTAACGAAGGAAGCGACCTTGACAATCCCTTAAATTCTACCCAAAAGTTTGGAGGATCAATATGCCTTGCGACTTAACATGAATCATGACATTCGACTCTCAAATTTTATCAAAGCAGGCATTAAGCGGGAGATGAGAGTTCGGTTAATATGTTTCAAACTTGACCACAGACAAAACGTCATTAAGTCGCACATTATTCTGAGTTTCCTAAGAAGCGTCGACTTCGCTGTCCTTAAGCTATTCAATCCCTTTTTTAGTCGAGACTAGTGTTATGACATGGGCAGTTGACAGAAAAGCATACATAAGTTCATCCTTAATTATTAATTCAATAAGGATCCAAACGTGCTTTGGAAGATATGTTTTGACAAACCGATGAGTTACTCAATTAAAATTGTATTTTTCCTTGATGCAGCGAACGTATATATAATCCTCCAAAGCAGAACATTTCGACTTCTAATCTTTGTTCCTAGCGGTTTTACATATACATTAAGAATTCAAACAATAAACTCGCGTCTCGATTAAGAATCATATATCATGTTTTAACGTCATATCGATATAGATTGCCGGCATACTTCGATAAGACCAGCGCGATGCATCGCCTCGCTCGGCTGCGATGAATATAACTCTAAGCGATAATTTAAAGCGGGGAGGCATCGGATCAATTTAAGCGGACATCATATTCGCATCGGCGGCGAACACGATGTCTAAACTAACACGTTTAACACGGATACAAAGCGGATGGCGAACAGCGGAATGCGAATAAACTAAAATCGGTGTGAGTTAAGTTTACCTTCTCGTGTGAGGCAGCGTATCAAGTCGTCGGTACACTCGACGGGTTTTGGGTTTGCGATGCGAATAGAAGGGCAAGGTTTACTTGTTGGTTTCTTGGCTGGAAATAAAAAAGGAAGGGATTTGAACTCCCTATTCTTGCGATGCTAAAGTGCGGATGCTAAGCCACTGCTCCTTCGATTCTGCCTATGTTCTGTCGTCTTGTGCTCTGAATCGATTGTACTCTCCTATATGCTCTACTGTGCTCTTACGTGCATGCTCGGCCAGTGCCCGTCTCTGAATCGATGCTATCCCACACAATGCCTGTGCGTATGCGTTATATAGCCTAACTACAGGTTCTAAGTTTGGTAAGCAATCGGTACTATCTTTGGTGCCATTTGAGTGCGATTTTGGATGATTTGAGGGGCGAGATTTGGGTAGATTCGTAAGTGATTTGATAGCTTTTAGGAAGGATATGGTAAGGAATGAGGTATGCAGGGTGCGTGGATAAAGAAGCCGGATTCTCTGTGAGAAATCAGGGCATGGCGGCAGCGAGAAGGTTTTAGTTTTAGGGTTCTTCTTGAAGGTTATTGTGGGCGAAGGAAGAAAAATGAAATCAGGGCAAATGAAATTTGCGTATAAGGGAAAGCGAAAGGGATTGGGCATGGTATTGGGCTTGCGAGCGATTGGAGATAATTTGGGTAGAAATAGGTTAAGGTAGTTAGTAGAGTTTTAAGTGTTTAATTATTTAATTAGGTATTTAATTCTAGGTATTAGTTAATTAATTAGTGGTGAGCTTTAGGTATTTAATTAGTAAATTGTGCTTAAATTATTTAGGTGCTTTATTAATCTAATTGTTATAAATGCGGGCGTGCTATTTAATTAATGCTTAATATTTTAGAATGCGGCGCTATCATTTAAAATCTTATTATTGTGCATTATTGCGAAGTTAATATTAAAATTGAATTGAGTTTAGATTAAATTATTTAAATGTTAAATGCAAGTATGATATTTAAGAATCGTTTAAAGCTTTTTATAAATGCGTATTTATTAAATGCATGTATTAGATTAAATTGATTTTAAAATACAAATGATTGTGAAATTCTCGGCGTATTAATAAATGCGGCTATGCTACTTGACACGTCATTGCTAAATTATTTATTTATGTACTTATTATTAATTAAGAATAATGTGGCTTAAAATTAATTAATCTTTGTGCGGGACTCTAAGTGCTTAAAACTACGTAAGACACGATGCCATTATTAAAATGTTTATTTATGCTGTATTTATGTTTTATCATTTGTATTTTATTATAAAAATCATAAAAATTATTTTATAAAATTAGTGTAATTTTATAGTTAATGGTGGGCCGGGAGGGTCAAAATTGGGTGTCAGCAGTGTCCTCTTTGTATGGAGATGATGGAAGAATCTTGGACAAAGGCGTTGACTCATGCCAATTTTGTCTCGATCTTCAGTGCAAAATGTTGGCGGTAGACAAGTGTATGAAAATCAAAATCTGTCGATGTCGAGTTATGGCGACCTTTGGGCTAACATGGTCAAAATACCAAGGCGGGCTAGCGGACTCAGCTGTCGGTGTCGAGTTATGGCGACAACTGGACTACTGGTCAAAACACGAGCGGGCTTAGCGGACTCAAAGAAGCTGTCGATGTCGAGTTATGGCGACCTTTGGCGTGGTGTAAAGAATAAAATAAAATAAGCGGGCTTGAACACGGGTGTCTTGCTATGGCTTGTGGTCTTTGGGTTCTATGGTGATGTGGAAGCGAGTGGGCCAAGCGGCAGGCGCTACGCCGTTAGCCGGGAAGGTTGACCCCGACAAATTGCCGGTTATTTGTAGAGAAAATCCACGTTGTGCTCCTGCTCCTGCATGCTAAGACTTAAACAAACGGTTAGTGCATAACTGTTAAGGCAAAATGATGATGCATGATTTATTTTTTTTTTAAAAAAAAAAGTAATGCAACTGTGAGTAGAAAAGGTTATCCTGCAAAAAATTTGATGTCTGCTGTGTTGATGTGATCTTTGCAAATCTTTGTGATTTCGCCACTTGCGGGCGTGTTGCGATTGTGAATGCGGATCGTTGTCGCTGCTTTGCAGCGCCCTGTAGACTAAAGCTCGAAAAGGTTAGTGCATGCGCTAAGGCGGCGTGAATAAGAAATGCAATTTTGAGAGTATAAAAATCATCCTTGCGTAGATGTGATATGTTGATGATGGCGTCGTTTGGACTTTGGACTTGGCGTGTTCTTCTTGATAAGCGTCGGCTTGGGCGTGTTCTTCTTTGGCGTCGTTGCGTGGACTTCTTTGTCTTGATAACGTCGTTACTGGGCGTGTTCTTCTTTGGCGTCATTGCGTAGACTTCTTTGTCTTGATAACGTCGTTACTGGGCGATGTTCTTCTTTGGCGTCGTTGCGTAGACTTCTTTGTCTTGATAACGTCGTTACTGGGCGATGTTCTTTGTTGGCGTCGTTGCGTAGACTTCTTTGTCGATAACGTCGTTACTGGGCGATATTCTTTCTTGGCGTCGTTGCGTAGACTTCTTTGTCTTGTCGCGTCGTTTCTGGGCGATGTTCTTTTTGGCGTCGTTGCGTAGACTTCTTTGTCTTGATAACGTCGTTACTGGGCGTGTTCTTCTTTGGCGTCGTTGCGTAGACTTGATGTCTTGATAACGTCGTTGCTGGGCGATGTTCTTCTTTGGCGTCGTTGCGTAGACTTCTTTGTCTTGATAACGTCGTTACTGGGCGATGTTCTTTGTTGGTGTCATTGCGTAGACTTGATGTGTTGATAACGTCGTTGCCTGGACGTGTTTCTGTTGGCGTCGTTGCGTGGACTTGCTGTGCTGATAACGTCGTTGCTGGGCGATGTTCTTCTTTGGCGTCGTTGCGTAGACTTCTTTGTCTTGTCGCGTCATTGCACTGGGCGATGTTCTTTGTTGGCGTCGTTGCGTAGACTTCTTTGTCTTGATAACGTCGTTACTGGGCGATATTCTTCTTGGCGTCGTTGCGTAGACTTCTTTGTCTTGATAACGTCGTTACTGGGCGTATTCTTCTGGCGTCATTCGCGTAGACTTGTTGTCTTGATAACGTCGTTGCTGGGCGTTTTCTTCTTTGGCGTCGTTGCGTAGACTTCTTTGTCTTTGATAACGTCGTTACTGGGCGTATTCTTCTTTGCTCTGTAGAATAAATGCTCGCAAGCTAAGCTTGGGAAAACGTTAGTGTATACCTGTTTAGACAAAATGATAAATACATATGAGAAGTGCAATTTTATGGGTAGAGATGTGCGTCACGATCGCGGATGAATCGAGATGTTGTCCTTGCGGACATGCTAAATCTTTGCGATGAATTGCCATGATGCCTTTGCTGTGTGCGGTGCGTGGGTTGCAGATTTGACCTTATGCCAGCGATGTGCTAGCCACTTGTTGTAGAATTCGAACTTTGATTGCGATTGTTGATGCCGCTACATTCTTCTTTGCTTTTGTTGCGGACTTTGGATTGTTGTCATCCTTTGCCTTTGCTGCTTTTTGCTGCTTCTGCTAATATGAAGAAACTTTTCGCCGTATTTTCTGTTTCGGCTATTGCACAATGTCTCCGCAACTACATTCCACATGATGTGGTTTATGTTTATTAACCAACAACTGAAGTGGTATGGATTATTTCCTTGGTCATCAACGTCATAGGTCCTCAGTAGCGCATTCACAACTTCAGAACTCACGGGCACATATTTCCCTCTAACAAAGCATCCCCCATCCCTTTGCTCGGGATAATTCACATAGAATTTCCTCACAAGGCTAGAATTTTGAAGTGGGATCCTCTCTGGATTGGTGAACCTTCTCCACCCATTTGCCTCGATCATGGCCCTAATAGGATCGTAGTCATCATCATCATCAAATGGCATGGCCTGGTAGTCCATGCATCTTTCTGGTATCAATGCCCTAGTACTAATCTTATTGTATCGATCCTCCACCTGTTTGTTGATGAACCGAGTCACATCATACTCTGGGGCTGATGAAGATGGGGAAGCTCTTGAAGTTCGTTTCCTAGAGGCCATCGTGAGAATTGTTGGAAAATTTTCGGGAGTGTTTCCTTTGTTTCTTTGAGGTTTCCCAACAACTATCACTCACACAATCAACAATAACCAACCAAAAATCGGTCCACAGCAGCAATACACAACAACAACACCACAATACACCTCAATCCACACAACTACACAACGAACAACCACCGCAACAAACACCCACAACTACACAACACCCTACCATCACAGTACGTACCACCCCCAAACTTGCAAGTTACAATGATGAAGATTACCTTTTTGAAGAATCGTTCTTCACCAATTTCTTGATCCAAATGGAAGGAATGATGATGGTGTAAGATATGAGGGTTCTTAATGGGGTGGTGTGTAGGAATTTTTGAAGAATTTGGTGTAGTTTGTGGGAATTTTTGTGGATAGAAGGAGAGGAATTTCGGAATTTATAGAGAGAGAAAAGGTTCGTATTTGTGTGGGAAAGGATTTGGCGATTTAGGGCTTTTAATTCGGAAATCCCGTCCCGGCACCGCGGTACTGCCTGATGGCACCGCGGTGCTGAAAGTAAGGTGGCCGCTCTGGTTATTCAGCACCGCGATTTTGCATAATGGCACCGCGGTGCATAAACTCATGCGACCTCTCTGAACATTAGGCACCGATCTGCACAAGATAACGCCGCGATCTTCCCGATTTCGTGTTTTCCATCCTTTTCGTCGTGCTTAATGTCCTATTCCTTCACCTGGCTTCCCAACACAACAAAAATATATCAAAAGTGAGACTGTTCTAATTAAACTAAATTGCATAATTTAAAATTTGGGTTGCCTCCCAAGTAGCGTTGTCTTTAACGTCTTATAGTCGGACGCAAGTTCTTTATCAAATCATTGGGGTAAATTAACCCCACAACCTATCCACTTAAAAATTATTTTCCTCTTCCTCACTCTATTTCTCTTTTTCTTTTCATTGGGTTCAGTGGGACTTACATGTTTGTCAGTCTTCATGTCATGAACTTTTGTTGCAGCTTTCAAACTAGCCTGTGTGTTCACAGCTGTAGGAATGATCTCCAAATTTTTTGTCTGTGCTTGCTGATCTGTTGTGTCAGTTGTGCTTACTGCGAATCACTTGTTGCTAGCCTGAGACTCAATGGTGGATTTGAACACCCTGAGTAACATCTCTTCTTCCTGAACCCATAGTCTCAATTCCCCCTTTTCCACATCAATTAGAGCTCTGCCCGTTGCAAGGAATGGTCTCCAAAAAATGATGGGTATTTCATCATTATCCTCCATGTCAAGAATGAGGAAGACTGCTGGGAAGAAGAACTTTCCCACCTTGACAAGCACATCTTCATGCCTCTGGGTGCACCACGGTTCGGTCAGCTAGATGCAGATTAATTGTGGTTTGTTTGGCTTCCCCCAAACTCAATCTCTTGAATATAGACAGAGGCATGAGATTGATACTAGCCCCTAATTCACACAACGTTCGGTTGCATGTTACGTTGCCAATAGTGCAGGGCAGGGTGAAGCTTCCTGGATCTTTCAACTTAGGAGATATTTTCTTTTGTAGGATGGCGCTACACTCCTCTGTCAGCGCTACTCTCTCATAATCCGCCAACCGTTTTTTCTTCCCAAGTATCTCCTTCATGAATTTGAAGTATGCGGGCATTTGTTCTAACGCCTCAATGAAGGGGATATTAATGTGCAGCTTCTTAAATACCTCCAAGAACTTGGAGAACTACTTGTCTATGGCCTTCTTCTAGAGCCTCTGAGGGTAAGGGATTCTATCAGTGTATTCTCTCAAAGGTGCTGGTGAAGCTTTCTTAACTGTAGGGTGGTCCTCAGTGATCCCCTCATTTTCTTCATCAACTGTTTTCTTGCCCTCTTTCTCATGAACCACTGCGGGTTAGGGAGCAACCTGCTCCAACTGCTTTCCACTCCTTAGCAACACTGCCTGACACTGCTCTATCTGATTGACCTCTGTATTGCTTGGGAGGGTACCCTGCGGCTTGTTGGTTACCATCTTTGCCAGTTGCCCAACTTGTGTTTCCAAATTCCTGAGAGAGGACTTGGTTTCAGAGATGAACTGATTCTGCGAATTGGTGAGTGCAAACATTGCAACTCTCAGTTCATCAGGCTTCTCCTACTGTGTAGGTGGTCTAAACTGCTGAGATGAGGTAGCCTGATTCTGTCCTTGCTGGTTCTGGTAGCTACCGTGATATGGTTGCTGCTGAGCCTGGTCGTTCCTCCACGAAAAGTTAGGGTGATTTCTCTACCATAGGTTGTATGTGTTGGAATTATAAGGCCGCTGAAAGTTCCCAACTGTCCGAACCTGCTCCATTGGCACATTATTGCGATCCACCGTTGTGCATCTGTCAAAGGAGTGCGGTCCACCACAAATCTCACAATTTACTGGCATCTGGACTGCATTCACATACATAGTGTTTTGCAGTTGCTTCGTCAGAAGGGCTACCTGTGCATTCAGGGCAGTGATAACATCTAATTCATGTATACTCATAGTCTTCCTGCTATTCGTTGACCTGTCATCTGCCCCTTGGTGATTGTTGGCAGTCATGTCTTCCAGCAACTCATGTGCCTCATTGTCACTCTTTCTCATAAAGGTTCCTACTGCTGCAACATCAATAATGGTACGAGTTGTACCACTCAACCCATTATAAAAAATGTAGACTAACATCCACTTATCTATGCCATAATGTGGGCATTTTCTTTGCAGATCCTTAAATCGCTCCCATGCATCATAGAGTGACTCACCATCCACCTGGTAAAAATTGTTTAACTCTCCCCTTAACTTTGCCACTTTTGAAGGTGGGAAGAACTTTGCAAGAAAATTTTGAGCTAGATCCTGCCAGGTAGTGACAGAGTTGGCAGGTAGTGAGTTCAACCAGCTCTTGGCTCTGTCCCTAAGTGAGAACGGGAATAGCCTCAGTCTAATGGCATCATCAGTAACGCCATTGTACTTGAAAGTGACACACAGCTCCAGAAAGTTGGCAATATGCATGTGGGGGTCTTCAGATGTCAATCCCCCAAACTGAACTGAGTTCTGGATCATGCTCAGGATGGCTGGCTTGATCTCAAAATTGTTTCCCCCTATTGCTGGAAGCCTGGTGCATGTTTGTGCACCAGTAATCGTGGGCAGAACATAATCTCCCAAGCTCATTTCTGCAGGTGGTGGGACTTGTCCTATGGCAGCCGATACCTCATTATTCAACCCCTCGTCAGGTACCCCCTTGTTGTTCTGCTGATTTTCCATGGCTAGTAAATCAATAATTCTTTTCTCACGTCTGTTTTACATGCACAATTTTCGATTTCAGGGTTGAAGGGAACAAGTGTATTTGCTCCTCTCCTTCTTCGCATACACTAGATTCCTGAAATAGACCAAAATCAACAAACAAAATCAAGGCAACAGGGTTCTAATAGTAAAAATAAAAATAAAAATAAGGCCAAATTAAAAATAAAAATAGATGGTTCGATATTAGAAGTACGTCTGTCCCCGGCAACGGCGCCAAAAACTTGTTAGCGATATTTCGAATGCTCACGCAAGCGTACGCATAGTTGACAAATGTCTGATGCGATAAGACCGAATATCATCCTCGGTACCGTTTCTAAGTACCGTTCATCTAGTTTATGTTATCTATTTGGCAATAGATATTTAAGTTGAGTTTTTGTTTAACTACTAGAATAATTGCAAGCATTAACTAACTATTTAAGTTGTGATCAGTTATGAAGGAATTAGGGCTTCCAAAATCCTCGACTATCCACTCTATTCAATCCTTAATGCAACTAGAATGACTTCTTCTTCTACGTTAAGATAGCGGTTAACTAAACTGTCTTATATTCCGGTTAGGACATATAATCACTCAACTCCAGTGCAGAACCCTTCTATATTTCTATGATAGGATTTACCACATATGAGGATTAAGAACAATAACCTATAATGCTACACAAGTATCGGGGTACTGTCGTTCGCGATTTTAACCTATGTCTAGTCAATTACATCATATCCAAATCTCTCCTCTCGGTTCTTGATTCGAAATCATATATATTATGATAATTAGTGATCAATTAATTATCAAGCATTCATACCAATTATTGACTAAATCTTAATCAAGTGAAGAAGAAATTAAACTACTGCATTAATTCATGAATAGAAGTTCAAGCGATTCATAAGGAAAGCCCTAATAAAGTGTTTAACTCCTAGTCATAGTCTCGCTAAGAACTAACACAAAATTCATACATAAACTGAATTAAAAACGAAAGAAAGGAAATTACTGCGAACTAAGTCTCCAATTGTAGCCTTCAATCCGTGCCTTGTGTTGTGTTATGTTGTATAATGACCTCCTTTCTCATAGAAAATCCCTAGGGCTTAAATATGTTCCAAATTTCGTGCCCTATGGACCAATCTGCCCTTAGCCAATTCTTCTTCGGAATTGAGATTTTCCGCACCGGCACCGCGGTTCTGCATAACGGCACCGTGGTGCTAAAAATCTTGTGGCTTATTAGTACATACAGCACCGCGGTTCTGCATATTGGCACCGCGGTGCTGACAATCATTCGTCCTGATTTGCCAACTTTCGTCCTTTTTGCCTCGGGAGCACCTTTTCTGCCAAATTCTCGCTTCTTTTCGCCATTTTGCCTTTTGCACCGCTGTGATTCAAAAGAAAGAAAAACAACCTAACACGACACTTATTTGAACGAAAATGGAAAAATACTAACTAAAAATGACTCAAAAGGCGTATACAAAATATGCCTAACAAGATGCAGTTCTGATCTGCTCCTGAATCTAGTAAAACTATCTTATTAAGCGAGAAATCCTTGTTTATTACAAGGTTAACTGAGATATGGTAGCTTAAAGCTTTAACTTTAGATATAATATTTAGACCAGATTGAGAGGTGTCTTCAATCTCTTCGTCTTCGTCAGAATTAACCGTAGATAATCCTTTAGACATAGAAGGGGCAAGAATGCCTTTCATTGGGTCTAATTCATGCAATAACCTTTTGGCAAAGGATTCAGTTTCAATAGATCCGAGCCTTTCTTTGATGTCGATGATTTCTTGCTTAAGTTGTGATACTTCTCCTTGCACATCTTGCAGGGTGGTATGGGTCGTAGCAGTTTTAAACTTGTTTAGAACCTGTTTCATATTGAAGGGTTCAATATTCCTTTTATTCTTACGATTAATAACGAGGGTTTTTAACTCCGTTAGGTATTTTCTTTTGATGTCTTCATCCTCAATATGTTCTATCATATCAAAGAAGAATTCTTGACTTCTATCTGAGATGACATTAATGGTTTGTTTGGTGCAGGTACAGATTGTCCCGATGCGCTCACAGCTTGTACCTTCTTTTATAAGGTTTATTATTATTAGAACGGGAGATATTATATCGTTTCTTTAATCTCTTAATAGCCTTAGAAGGAGATGTTAATTTAACGTAGCCTAAGTCTTCACAGAAACTTCCTAGTTCACCCTTACTGGATTTCTGCATCTGATTAGATAATTTCATAATATTGCATAACTCTAAACTGGTTAAATTAATAAAACTTATTATATCACCATAAGTCAGATTTCCGTAGGGAGTCTCTCCATTGAATTTGTTTCTAATGGAGGTCCTTACTTTTTCTGCAAAAAGTTTGGGTAGACCTCTAATGAACCTTTCTTTCCAATAATCGTGGTTACAATTTTCTCTAATCATAACCTTGTTTAAGAAAATGTCTTTATACCATTTAAAGTCATGTAATTTAGGACATGTTAGATTATTTAGGATTTCTAAATTTTTATTTTGAAAGAGTTTAGGTTCTCCTATGAAGTGTTTAGCTATGCAGTATAACAGGATTGCGGTAGCATCACTACAAACTTGTTGTTCTACAGTTTTATCAGGTTTTATGATTTGTATAACCGGTGAAACATTTAATATGCTTAACCTTAACTGTTCTGTGAGGTAGTTATCCCACCAGTTTTTTAACATGCCTGTAAATCCTGCGGTCAAAACAGTCGCGATTTGGCCATCGTTATTATGCTCTCTCATTATAAGTGGTTATGGCTATTCCCATTTCATGTAATACTCTGTAAATCTAGCCTTCTGCTAGACCATCTATATTCCATTCTGAGATGTCATTACCAGAGAAAGTGGAAACTTTTATTTTATCATCTTCGTATTGCATATCGGGGAATGTGGGCTTGCTGTAGAAGTTTTTCCCCCATCATGTTTTGACAGTCTTTTAACCTCACGACTTTCACTAGTGAGGGTTCCTATCGATTTACCAGCCATTCCTGAAGTCGAAGCTTCAGTAACTTTTAACTTTTTTAATTCACTACTTAACTTATCGAGTAAGTCATCACTAATTTTCTCTCCAAATTTTGGGTAGTTTTTGGCTGAGAATTGAGGAATCTTAAAGAGAGGATTAGAGTAGGGGGAATCGTTATCTTTTGAAGATTCTGGTTATCCTTTATGATAGATGTACTTTTAGCATGGCTGATCTGGGTAGAGACTACATGTAGTAGTTGATTGGTGTAATTGTTTTGTTGGAAGATTTTATTGATGTCTTCCTTTTCGACCAATTTACTGGAAGTGTCCTTTAAATTCCTTTTAAAAGGAGTTGCTAATATGATTTCTCCATCTACATGAATCTTAATTTGTTCTAATGGAGGAGTCTCGGACTCTATGGTTTCGCTACCTGTATATATTTTTTAACAAGGGTACTGAGGGAGTCTTTGTTATCTCGTAGTTGGCCCTTGACTTCGAACCATTTAAAGAACTCGATGTTACAATTAACTCTTTTCATATCCTTAATCCATTGTTTTCTGAATGATATTCTTTCGCTTTCTTCGAAAGTGTTAACATACCATTTTTTTAAAGGCATGCTCGGGGCTTGTCCATAGCTTATCAAGAAGTTTGAAATCAATTTTAAAATTACTTTCTTGTTTGATCATGCCAAGGGTTCCCTTATCTTTTGAGCGTGATGGACCACGCATGTCACTTTTTGTGGGACTGTTGGTTCTATTTATTGGTTCATAGTGAACCTTGGGTACGGTTGATGTATAGTCAACTCCTCTAATCCTTTGTTCAGGAATAGAATCAGTTGAATTTTCATCAGAATATTCTTTCTCCTCCCGGAGTTTGGAAGAAGATGTTGCGAAGGAGTATCTTGATGAAGACTTAGAATTTGATTTAAGAAATTTTAAGTCGATTGATCCATCGAGATGTTGTATTAATTGTTCAATTTTAGAACTCTCTGGTTCAACCTTTGGTTGGGTAATGACATCAAAGTGTCATTCATCTTTTGCAAAAATTTCATTCCATTTTAGCATCTAGAAACAAAGGTATTACTATGTTCATGGTTTGCTTCCATTAGCATGGTAGCAACCTTATTACTCATTAACTTAGCTTACGGGGCTAAAGTTGTTCTCATCAGCCTGTAAGACTCTGTATATTACAGCTATTTCTTTTGTATTTATTTTACTATTCATATTCTTCATTTTGATATTCAGTGTTAAGATATCCATAACATTTTGATCATTAATATCAATCGAAAAATTAGGATAACAATTAAAATAAACTAGGCCTCTGGCTAAATTGCTTTGTAAAACTCCTAATAAGGAATCATCAAAGTTCAATAGCCTGACGTCTCTTAACAAGAGACAGATGGGTGTGTCTAAACCTAGACGATATAAAGGTTTGACAACAACTTGAACAAGACCTAGGAAATTAAAGTTCCTTTTATATCTGTTTATATCTTGAAAAGATAATAGCTTAATAATTTCTTTAGAGTTATTAATAGCTATTGTAGATTCACAAGTTTTGATGTTGTAATTTCTTACGAAATCAAATTTGCCGGTTTCATATTCAGATTTGAAAGATTCTTTTGAAATATTCCAATTCTATAGATCTCTTTCTACCTTAGCAATTCGTTAGGTAGAGAGGTTTTCACTGTTCAACATGTTTATATTTTCTGATTTACTCATTAATAACTAGTTGTAAGCAGACGTAGCAAGTAGTTTGTGGTATACATCATAGTATCATTATTATCTAATAAATACTTGATGTAGTCATTTCTTTTATAAATATCAACCATTTTATTAACGATTATTTGTCTAACTATTGTTTGACCGTAACGTTCTAATAATTCGGAGGGTTTTACTGTTTTATAATAGTCTAATTCTTCCCGGTTCGAATGTAGTTGTTTTAAAAGCCTTTTTCTTGCTAATGTAAGTTCTATTTTTTCTTTAAAAAGACGGATGAGTTTTCATCGGAAAATACTATGTTAAAAAGGGGTTTTCTTTATGAGTGGTGGCTACTATCCTTTTAAGCTATTGTCCTAGCAGTTGCAAGGAGTTGGTTACTGTTTCTATTCCTATAGTTACGTATCCTATGCTGATTATCTAGGTTCTTACCCTACATACTTAGGCTATGTCCACTGGGTCCGGCGATGGCTCTTCCGGGCTACTGCGCTAATCCAACAGAACAGGACGCATATGTCTATTACTGTAGTTTAAGAGAAAGATTTAAACACAGGATATCAACAAAGTAAAAATGGGAATAAAAATAGGCAGAACTCCTAGCAACCTAAGGACAACATTGCTAGGACGATGGTTACGTTAATAAAAAGACTGGTGAGATTGGAGGCCCTAGAGGTCCCGAGCCCACCCGCTATGGCGACTGGGAGAAGGGTGGCCGCTGCTCTGATTTCTGATCTCCGGTTTCAGCTTTGATTCAACTGTCGTCTTATAGGTAATGAGTTGCCTATAGGATATGTGGGAGCGAATAAATAATAATGTAGGTGCCAGTCAAATAGCCATGTAATTTCCGAAGTTCTTTTTTTCTGATGATAGGACCAATGAGCATCAAATAAGAGCAGCTGTTACATGATTGTACATCAGTTTTTTTTTTTTTGTTGACGAAGGAACCCGCAGCCGCTGCTCTTTCGAGTGCGCCGCATGTGGTAAACCCGATCGACGCAATAAGCAGCAAACGCGTCCGCTTAAACCACACTTGACAAGTCAGTGTGAGCTCCCAAGGCGGCGGCGAAGGCGGGCACTGAGTTTCAACTTGTGACCAAGCTCTCCCACCCGATGAGATATCTCTCTTCAAGACTAACGATCTGTGGCTTGATGATTGTACATCAGTCTTGTTATTACGAAATATTGTCTTTATGATTATAGGACTTGCTGTCTGATGCAAGAATATGCATTGTATGAATTGATGATATCAACTTTTGGAGGATTAGATATTTGGAGGATTAGATATTTGGAGCATATTTAAGCGTTTGGCCACAGATTCCAAATATTTTTGGCTTTATTCCGAATTTATGGAGTTGAAGATGAAGTTGTATTTTGTTATACTTTTTACAAAGAATATTTGAATAATGTTTATGTTTGAATATACTTAAATATAACTTCAAAAGTGAAAAGTATGTTAGAAAACCGGTTGCAAGTTGTTTCCCAAATTTGAAACAATCCTTTAAGTTGGATTTGAAATTTTTATGATCAACACTGATTTTCAAATAAAATAAAAATATCCTGGAAAAAATAAATAGTTTTTTCTGGCCAAACGGTTTCTTAAAGGTGATTTATTAGTCTATTCATCCATGTAAAGGAGTTGATAACTCTCTTGCACTTAAAATAATTGAACCTATTGCGTTTGATGACTTGAATCATTCTGTGTAATGAAATATTTAATTAACCAAGTTATAAAGGCATTGACCTACTCTATGTCTACAAAGTCGAGAGTCAATACAATATTATCTATTTCTAGTTCGGACCTAGTAAAATGGTGATAATTTTGTTGATATGAATGATTATTCTCCTTCCCAACCACCCAATTCACAATCTTAGACATGAGAATTTGGTCCTACTAAAAACTCTCAACCACGATAGGGCCGTAGTGGCAAGGGCCGCGGCGGCGGAGGAGGCCGTAGTCGTGGCAAGGGTCACGATGTGAGAACCAGCAGAAGAATAACAAGCGGTCCGGAACAACTGGTCGCGGCGCCTCCGTAGTATCAGCATGCGCACGCCGACCCTTCTAGTACTCAAAGAACATTTCAACCCGTATTCGCAACACGAGTTGTTAGGCCCAGCTCCAGCCACTCGGCAAGCCCAGTACCCGCAACAGGCCCACTTCATGCAAGGACAGTTCAGACTCGGCCAGCACGGCCCCTCGAGTTAGGTCGCCAGCTTTTAATCTACAATACTGACAACAATTGGTACATGGACTCCGGAGCCACATCTTACCTCACTCAGTATGCAGATAATATTTCCAAAGCTTGATTTAGTATCCTCATATGTTACCTGTAGTGGTCAAGTAGTGGTCGCGTACATCCTACACACCACCTCCTCATCCATTCCCCCCTTCAGAATACCCTATATGCCCCACATATAGTTAAGAACCTAATCTCTATCCGCAAATTTACTCTTAATAATTATGTCTCTATTGATTTTGACCCTTTTGATTTCACTGTGAAGAATCTTTATACGGGGACACCTTTTACGAGATGCAATAGCACGGGGGATCTCTATCCATTCACTCCAACCTCCGCTGCCAGATCTTGCTCTCCCGTCTCTCTAGCGGCTATTTCTTCTTCAATATGACACAATAGACTTGGTCATCCAGGAGCCCCAATTTTTAATTGTCTTAGAGGCAATATTTTTATTAATTGTAATGAGAAGCTTGCCCAAACTGTGTTTCTTGTTCTTTAGGAAAACATACTCGTCTTCCGTTTCAATCATCTACTAGTGTTACCTTTGCACCTTTTGATATTATACATGCCGATTTATAGATATCACATGCTACTAGTTCGCTCGGTCATAAATACTATATTATATTACTAGATGATTTTTCTCACTTTGTTTGGTTGTATCCTCTCAAATTTAAATCGGAAGTGTTTGCCAAATTTCTTGAGTTTCGAACATTCATTCAAACACAGTTTGAAAAGGGTATAAAATCTTTTCAGTGCGATAATGGTCGTGAATTCAACAACTCTATGTTTCACCATTTTTGTACTAATAATGGCATGGTCTTTTGATTCTCCTGCCCCACACCTCCCCACAAAACGGTAAAGCTGAAAGAATCATCCGCACCATTAACAATATGATTCTCACTCTATTGATTCATGTCTCCCTTCCTCCGTCCTTCTGGGTATATGCTGCTAAAATGTCAGAATACATTCTAAATATTCTCCCTACTAGCACCCTTCACAATATGACCCCTACCGAAATCATATATCATAGAGTCCCCTTTTATGATCATCTATGGATATTCGGTTGTCTATGTTATCCTAACCTTTCCTCTACTTCCCCTCACAAGCTAGCTCCTCGATCCACTCCTTGTGTCTACCTTAGCTTCCCGCCAAACCATAAGGGTTATCTATGCTACGACTTGTCCACACGTCAAATCCACATCTCTCGTCATGTCACATTCGACGAGACTACATTCCCGTTTTTGAATCTCCAGATATTCCAAAAACTGGACTACTTCTTTCTTGACGAGCCTGCCATCTCACCCATTATCCTTAATCAGCTCACTAATTCATCTCAGACGTCAGCGCCGCGAGCCATCGAGTAAGCTCTGTGGCGCCCCCCCCCCCCCCCTCCAGTGAGCAACCAGATTCTTCTAGTGAATTAGCACCGCGACTCCTCTCTTCCAGTGAGCACCCAGTTCTTGAAACGCATTTAGAGTCGCGGCCCCTCGATAGTTGAGCCGCAACGCCTTCGACGGACTGTTTGTCTCCATCTCCTTACCCGACAATGCCTTCTGCTCCCGCCATTCAGACTCCACAGCCACTAAATATCCACACTCACCAAATGGAAACTCGTGTCAAACATGACCCAAAATCCAATTTAACCTGTCTGCCCAAACCATTTCTTCACTTCCCAAAACCCCCAAATTGACCAAACATGACCCTAATTGGAATGCGACTATGTATGAGGAATTCAATGCTTTAACTAAACAACACACATGGGATCTAGTACCTAGACCTGAGGGGGTGAATGTGATCCAGTGTATGTGGCTTTTTCGTCACAAATTCCGAGACAGTAGAGATCTTGAGAGATATAAGGCACGACTTGTGGCTAATGACACAAATCAGCATGAGGACATTGATTGTGGTGAGACCTTCAGCCCGGTTGTCAAACCGGCTACTATTCGCATAGTTTTGAGCATTGTCATGGGAAAACACTGGCCGATCCATCAACTTGATGTGAAGAATGCATTTTTACATGGGGATCTGAGAGAGACAGTCTACATGCATCAGCCGCCTGGGTTCACCCATCCAGCAATTCCTCATTATGTGTGACGTAACCGTAAGTCACTATATGGCCTGAAACAGGCCCCCCGTGCGTGGTATGATCGCTTTGCCAGGTATATCTTGCAGATTAGGTTTGTATGCAACAAATGTGATACATCACTCTTCATTTTTCATCGAGGTAGTAGCACTGCTTACTTATTACTTTACATGGATGATATTGTTCTTATTGCTTCCTCCGACGGGTTGAAAAATGAGATTATTGTCTTGCTTAAGTCCGAATTTGCAATGACTGATTTGGGGAAGCTGAGTTATTTTTTGGGGATATCCTGCCAACCACATGTTCTTATGTCAGCATAAGTATGCAGATGAGATCGTGTACAGGGCTAAAATGGTGAATTGCAAAGTTTCACCTACTCCAGTTGATTCAAAATTTAAGCTCAGTGTTATGGATGGTGCTTCAGTCTCCGATCCTACTCTGTATATGAGCCTTGCAGGTGCACTTCAGTATCTCACATTTACAAAGCCATACATTGCTTATGTTGTTCATCAGGTATGTCTATTCATGCATACCCCCAGGGAGTCTCATTTCACTGCTCTTAAGCGTATCATCTGATACATTAAGGGAACACTTGATTATGTTTTACACCTATACCCATCTGCATCAAACATGTTGCTCTCTTACACGGATGCAGATTGGGCAGGGTGTCGGCTTTTGTGTATTTTTAGGGGATAATCTGATTTCTTGGTCGCGGCGACATCGCACTATCTCGTTCGATCTGCGGCCGAGTGCAGGTGTTGCAAATGTGGTAGATGAGATTTGTTGGCTCAAAAATTTACTGTTAGAACTTCAGTGTCCTTTGCGTCAGACATCTATTGTGTACTGTGATAACATCTCTGCCATCTATATTTCTAATAATCCGGTTCAACATCATCGAACCAAGCACATTAAGATAGACCTACACTTCGTTCGTGAGAAAGTTGTGCTAGGCCATATCAGAGTGTTACATGTTCCATCATCCTATCAGTATGCAGATATATTTACCAAAAGACTTCCCAGACAGTTATTTCTTGACTTCAGATCCAGTCTCAGCGTTCGGCCTCCTCCTGCTCCGACTGAGGGGGTGTGTAAACGTGTAGGTGTAGTAAAATAAGATCTTCACCCATAATTATAATATTTGTGTAAATATAATATGGCAAGACTAGGATTCCTCTTGTATATGGGACTAGAATTCTTATTGTAATTGGAATGAACATTATACACCTATATATATTTGATATTAATGAAAAGACTCCCCAATAGAAATTAGTATCATCTTACAAATACGACATTTCTTCTTTCTCCATTATACGCTCTCTAGATGAACCTGATTATAAAAAATAAAATAAAAAATTAGCTGCTCAGTTAATTGCCTTCGTGTAAAATGTGAGTAGGAGTTGTAGTTACCTGCTATTCATTATTTTTACTAGATCGGAAACATAGTACCAGATCGACAAAATTAGATTAGATAGAACCAAGAAAGGATTTTTAATTAAATGAATTAAATTCGTTTACTAGTTCTAATACTTACCGAACATGAAACTAAAGTAATATTTATAGTTAGTTAGGTAAAGAGTAGGAACTCAAATTCTCTTTCAGCCTTACTATAAACCATACTAGGACGAAAAAAAAAACACTATATTAATAACTCTCATGACCTTGAGAAAGTTCCTTGTATATTGCTATAATAGTAAATTACTAGAATTATTTCTGACCAAAAAAAATCAACTCTTGCTCCGTTGACATGACAAATAACAATGAGTTTATTATTATGGTAAATTTGTCACAGACAACCTTTTATATATCACATTTTACAAGAGACAATTTTTTTTTTTTTTTTGTAATGTCAGATCTTAATTTTTTTTTTTGCGAAACACAACCTTATAACGGAAAATAAAATTTTCCGTTAAAAAATTAACACTCCTTATTTTAAAATCCAAAAATACCCCTTCTTCTATTTCTTTATTTCAAATGCCCGCATTCTCTTATATTCATTTCACAATAGAACCCGTTTCCCTCATTTTAGCTGTGACTTCATCCTCTCCAAGACTCATTTCCCCCATTTCATCTGCAACTTCATCCTCTTCAAGACTCATTCCCCCCATTTCGTTTTTTCTCATTTAACTTGTAATTCGCTTCTGCGACTTCATCCCCTGATTCTTCATCTTCCCCGAAAATTACTGCATTTTTTGTTATTTTACTGCTATATAATTGGGGCCAAGAGTTGCTGCATTCAAGTAAGTTTTTTTATTATTTTCGTTTTGCTGACCTTCAACAGTTTGAGGTTGATCATGACAATGACACATTTGTTGAGAACTTGGAAACAAAGAGCTGTGGATGTTATAAATGGAATCTAATTGGAATTCCTTGTTGGAATGCACTGACATGCATCCAATTGAGGAGGTTGAACTATGAAGACTTCATACACCCTGCTTATCATGTAGATACTTATAAAAAGGCTTATGCACCTGCCTTCAAAGCAATGTCATGTCAGAGCCAATGGGATGTTACACCATACCCAAAGTCTTTGCTTCCTCCCTACAGAAAAATGGCTGGTAGACCTAGCAAAACGGAGAGGACAAAGGAAGTTGGGGAAGATCAAGAAAGACAACAAGTGAAGAGGGCAAAAAAGCAGAACAAGTGTGGTAGATGTGGTGTCTAGGTCACTACAAAACTAAGTGTTCTAATACTCCGATGCCTGATGCATAAAAAAAATGATATGTACAAAAGAAATCTTCATCCAAAACAAAGAAGGCTGAAACTGAATCATGCATTCTTCCTCTAAGTAATTATATTCAAGCTTCACAAGATCCAACATCAGCATTCACACCACCATCAATGACACAAACTAAGAATTCAAGTCAAGGCTAATTTTTTAGTGTATTAGGTCATTAGTTTTTGTAGTATGATGGCACTATGTGTAGTAGTATGCAATCAGTTTTTGTATGGGAATATTTGCAACCCACTTATTTCAGATACTTTTGTATGAACTCACTTCCTTTATCTTCTGCTGAAATGCCTTTAAGATGGAATTTGTATAGGCTTGCTATTTGTCTATACACACTTCTTGTGCACAAACAATGAATTCTTTCATTGTTTAATGAGTAATGCTTTAGACCTACATTTTTAGACAATACTACATGTATTTCTGATTTGTGAAACATTGCCTGCTATTTTCAAGACCATTGCTAATGTACTAGTAACATTTTGGGGCATTTTTAAGTATCATGTTGGAACTATATATTTTGCCATGTCAATATAACTAGTCACTTAGTACGTGAATTAACATGGAAATGTCATATGTTTTTCACATAATCGACAGCCTCCGCCAGTCATAACAGTGAAGAAGATAAAGGCAAAAGCCTTCTTTGTTTTGGAATGCTACTACTGAAATTTCAGCAAAAAAATGCAGCAGAGCAAAGTAAATGCTACTGGTGCATAAAGAAAGGTTGCTACTGCTGAAATGTTTAGGAAATGCTACTGATGCATAAAGAAAGGCTGAAAACTTCCAACACATTACGACAAAATAAAATATGGGCATCCTTTGCAACACATTAAAAGTTACATAACTGAGTACAACAATTACATTACATTAACTGAGTACATCAATTACATCCTTTGCAACACGTATCTATTTCACTCTTCAAATATGTTATTACATTCTTAAACATATCCAATGACGACACTAATTCGCCGGCGAAAACTTTCAATATATTCCTCATCCTCCCATTGACAATATCCACAAGAACTTCTCTATAAGCAAAAAATGAAGAAAGAATCAAAAACAAAAACAAACAAAGACTATCGTCAAAGTATTACATTAATATTACTTACCTTAGGCTTGGGGCATTTGAAGAATTTCCTTCCAGAATTTGAAGTAGTCGTCGAAATAAATTGATTCGCAGTCATACCACAATGACACCTCCTTTGTGAAGAACAACTCACTTGAGACATTTCTTAGTTGCTGAACATAAACTCAGTTGTATTAACTTATAATCTAAAACAAACATTGTCGATTATAACAGAATACTTTTTTAAAACAAACTCAGTAGCATACAAACATAGAAAAAATTGTCGATTATAACAGAACACAATTTTTCAAAACAGATTAGAAGTATGCTCTAACTCAATCGTCGTCGACATCGTCGAAATATAAATTCGAACAAATAGAACAAACAGCAAAACAAAAAAAATCGTCACAATCGTTGAAATTCTGGGTTTGTAATGGGTGATTCTTTTTTTAAGAAATTGGAAAAAATCAATACTTAGAACCTTACACTCGGGTCCAAAAAAATCTATGTCGACGATTAAGTTGTCGATTAGAAATTTCTATGTTTACGATTGACTTAGAACCATATAACTATCGATTAACACATAAAGTTAAGATTTAGAAACCTGAAAGCAATCGATTTAGAAAATTAGATAAAAGCCCTAATTTTTATGCAGCGAATTGCAAGTTATTTTCAGAGAAAGCAATGGCTTAATTCAACAATTGCAAAACGAAAATAATGAAAAAACTTACTTGAATATATAGTTAAACGAATTGCAGCGAATTACAAGTTAAATGAGTTCAAACGAAATGGGGAAGAAGGGAAGATGAAGAAGCAGAAATCGATGATAAAAAACGAATTGGGTTATTTTGGGTTTGGATTATTGAAGACGATGAGGAAAAACGAAATGGGGGGAGGGGGGGGGGGGGGAGATGGGTTCTTGAAGAGATGAAGTCGCATAAGTTTTTGTGAAAGTAAGTTCTTGAAGAATGCGGGCAAGTCGATATTAAAGGAATAAAAGAAGGATATTTCTGGAATTTAAAATAAGGAGTGTTAATTTTTTAACAGAAAATTTGATTTTCCGTTATAAGGTTTCTTTCGCAAAAAATAAATTAAGGTCTGACATTGCAAAACAAAAAATTTAAAAGGTGTCTCTCGCAAAATGTAATATATAAAAGGTTGTCTCTGACAAATTTATTTTATTAAAATGTTTTAAAAACTAGACTTGTTTAACAATACTATAGTACGTACCATTTTCCCGTGGAATTGCAGAAAACAATTGCTCTGTTTGTTCTCTTAATTACAGTAGCACAGCAGCAAGCACAGAAATTTGCTTGACATCTGCATGTAGCAAAACTGAACCAGTGATCCGATTCCCTTTTGGTCTCCAATCCATAGATTGTGGATATCCAGGTTTCAACTTATTCTGCGATCCATCAAATCAGACACTTCTTCGATTAGGAGATAACTTCACTGTGCAAACCATAAATTATTCAACACAAGAAATTTGGCTTAACGATCCCAACAACTGCCTTCCTCAACTTCTCCTTAAATTAAATCTCTCTAATTCCCCTTTTTCTGGGGTTTATTATCAGGATTACACATTGTGCAATTGCTCCGTTGATTATACGAGGATTAAGCTAAATCCAATCGCTTGTTTAAGTTGAATTATACTGTTTATGCCACGTCATCTATGAGAGGAGTTAGGTTGTTGTCAAGACCCGAGTGTAGATTGATCACAACTATATTTGTTCCAGTACAGTGGCCTTTTTACCAATAGGTGGTGTCCTCGGATCTTAGTGGTGATATTCGGGTCACATGGACTAATCCGGACTGTAGAATGTGCGAGGCGAGAGGTGGACGATGTGGATTGAAGAGTACAATGTTTACTCGAGAAATTGTTTGTGAAAATGTTCGTGGAAGCGGTAAGATCTTAAACATCAATCTTTTTGGTTATTTTTTAAGTTTCTTCTTATTTTCTCTGATTATTTCCGCTTTTCTAATCAAAAAGATAAGCGACCACCCCTCCTCCCAAAATTATAGATCATAAGGTCACAGGTAAGTCATGGAACTGCTGGTAGAAACGCAAGTTAAGTTTGCGTACAATAAATTTCTGTGATCCGGTTCTTTCCCGAATCAGCGCATAGCAGAAACTTAGTACACCGAGTTGTACTTTTTTGCTTGATGGGCGAGCTAGTAAACTATTGAATTTTAATTAAGAGTTGCTACAACTCTAAATTACCGTGTGCCCTATTCAGAAATTTTCGCGATAAAGATTTTTCGATGCTAAAATTGGTAGTTGATATTAAGCACGTCTGAACTATTCATAGTTGTCTATTTACTAATCACATTCAATAGTCAATTGGTTTGTTTCTCACATTTCTATAGCACGCTTGTTAGTTTTGGTGTTATTTTAATGTTATAAAATAATTTTGTAGTTCTCCTCGCTTCAGTTATCGTTTTATCTTGTTGTTGTTTTTACTTGTTATGGTTTTTTTTTTTCCATCTTTTCTTGAGTTGAGGGTCTTCGGAAACAACCTTTCTACCTTTACAAGTAAGAATAAGATCTGTGTAGACTCTAGCCTCCCAAGACTCTATATGTGGACTTCGATGTGTATGTTGTTGTTGTAGTACTCCCTCTGTCCTATTCTATATAAAACGATTCGAAGTACGAGGATTAGACTATCAATTTTTTGTGTGTGAATCCGGACATAAAATTATTAAGATATTTGAGAAAAAATTTACATGCTTAGAACTTACTAAAAATATTATAAATCACAATAATAACGATCTAAAGTAATTAAAAGTATATGAAAAAATCACGATTGCAGAAAATTGTCCAAATAATAATTATGTCATATAAAGCGGGACAAAAGAGGGGTAAACTTGAGTTATCTTAATGGGACAAAAATAATTGTGACTTTATAATTATAGTGAATAAAGTTTAATTACCATACTAAGTTAAGGCTTTTCTTTCCTTGGAAATTTCTCTTCTTCTTTCTAATTTATTTTTGTATAGGTAGCACTTCTTACACGAAAATCAGATTAACTGAAATTGGAGGGAAAAGCTTTTCTCTCTCTTTTTTTTTTTTTTTTTTTTTTTGATAATTCAGGTCTCGGGGTGGCCTTAGTATCCCCACATCTCTAGTACCTGCACAAGTACTGGTACTATGTTCCTGAAGGTGAATGGAACCCGTTCTTAGCCGCCACCGTCAGGTAAATCGCGGGATGTGCGCCCCGCATTCAGTGTCTGATCGCCACCAACGGATCAATGCTACAAGGTCCGACCCCCCAACAGGGATTCTCTGAGGGAGTATCAAACCCACACTGCAACATGCTCGTGCGGTTAAGCTACCAGACTTTAATACGAGACATATGCCCCGGAGAACGTATCCGTCGAGAATCGAACTTGTGACCCTAAGGCCACAAATTTGACTAATGGCCACTGGGCCACTATCTTTGGATGCCTTTCTCTCTTTCTTGCATTGACCAACAAAGATTCAAATAATGTTCATTCCATAGGACAAAAAGTTTAATGTGTCATGTCATTTTATAGGGTTTTGGGATTAAAATTCTGTATTTAAAATTCAATCTTCTCGAAGCTTGCAATTAGTACTACTGTCTCATGATATAATTTGACCGAGTCTGGAATTTAAGAAATAAAGAATTTTTTTAATCGTCTAAAATAAGTGTAAGATATATGTGTGATTATAAATTATCTCTTTAAGCGTAAAAAGTGAAAGTATCTATGTCCTATAGACATTCATTGTTAGGAACAAATGTACTTGAACACATTCGTATTATTAATAAGATTAATATATTTATGACATTTGCGATTATTGAATTATTATTTGATTGTTTGTAATTATTCATTAATGTGCATCCCTTGAGCTTACGTTGTCATTAATAGAGTGAGATATTAATGATAGAACATAACTCTTAAAGTAGCCTCGACTAATGATCATCGAGAATGAGATATCGATGATATGTTATAAGTCGACATGTGGTTTGCATCACATTCTTGGAGAATGTAGTATGTCTCACCTGCTACTAATAATGGTTACTAATGATGGACATATGAATACTTTTGAAAAGTATTGATATACCCTGCTGATAAACTATTTATTATACATGTCTAAAGTGTTATCAGTGTGTGGGATTTAAATGTCATTTGACTTGAGGTCAATACACACCTTGTTTACAGAGTAATGTACTTTGTCCCTGTCCTAAGCTTAAATTCCTTATAGGATAAGATATGACTTGTGTTGGTTGCATTGCGATGTAAACTAAGGTAGTAGTTGAGCCAAGAATATGATTCATTCCTCGATTGGATATTCGAGAGAACACTCTGTTGACACCCAATTTTGACCCATCTTTTAGGCATTTCTTGCATTTTTAAGCATTTTAGGACACCGCATCTTATCATCATTTTTGACATTTTGTATATTTCTTACATAACATTCTATGTTGTTTATTCTTGTAAATTGACATCATGTTTTGTTTTTTACCTTTAATTAGGTATTAAACATTTTTTAGCATCTCTTTGAATAATTAACTGACACCCCGTCTTTACTTTTAATCAGACATTAAATATTCGCTAAATATTGTATTTTTATTATTATTGCATCAGGCATTGACATTTTAATAATTTGTATCTTTAAATAATTTTCCTTTTAAATAATTAATCCATTTTGCATTTTTGTCAAACCATTACCCCAGAGCATAATCAATCACCCAATCTGCTAAATCAAACAAAAATGAAGCCCAATACACTTTCATCCAATACCCAAACCCAATACCCAATAACCAATACCCAATTCCCAAAGCCCAATACCCCTAAACCCTAAACCTAATCTCACCCTATAAAACCTACCATACTTCTACCCTATTTAAGGGGGCCAGCCGCACAGACCCTAAAGGCTACCCACACCTCTGCCCTTTGCCTCCCTCTCTCACCATCGTCCCCGCTGCCGCCGCTGCTTCGCCACGAGCTCCAAGCTCCGGCGAACACCCTCTCTCCCCTTAACCCTCTCGTTCAAAACCCTAGCCCTCACCCCACTCTCGTCACCCTCACTCCTAAGTCCTAACCTAGCAGCCGCCATGCCCTCTCCCTCACTCTCCCGTCGCCCTCCCCACTGTCGCCATTCGCCGGAGCTAACCACTACACTCTCCCAATCTATCAACTCTAGTTGTATACACCCGTCTATCCTCCTTTCCATCTTGTTGCCGCCACCATCTCCGATTTAACTCACGCCGTCAGAGCTCAAATCAACAAAGAATACCGCGAACCACCGACACTCCACCGTCACACCTCACGACCAATGCTCTCACCCCATATTCCTCTCTCGCCGCCGAGTCGACCACCGCGATCAAGTGCGACGCTTGCCTTCTTTTCGTGTTATTACATATATATCAGTGGTTTGTTGGACTGATCCGCATGATATTCGACTTTTGAATTTGGCAGAGTTTTTAAAACTTCGACGACTGGATTTGGTTTTTTTTTTTTTTGTATACGCCGCTTTGGTTAAACGTGATCGATTTTTGGTTCTTTGTTATCCGTCGAGTTTTTGAAAACTCGCGAACTCCGCCGCTTTGTACTCGGGGATTTGTTGTTTTGTTTGTTTGACCGATTAGCTCACGATATTTTCGTATCCGACTTGCATTTATCGCTTCATGTCACCGTTCTCAGACACAAGTATTGTCTATTATTTTCGTTGTTTTTGACTAATTTTGCATCGCTTGGGGTCACCCTGATGTTTTGAATTTTCCGTGATAACTTGTCTCCGTGAACTATGCTAGCTATTTTTACCGCTTGTTCGCTAATTTTTTGCCATATTGCTATTGACTTTGGAAATTTTTGCTGGTTTACTGATTTTGAACATGTTACTACACTTGTTGGTATTTTACTGATTTTGAACAAGATACTACACTTGGTATTTTTACTGATTTTGAACAGATATTACACTGTGGCCAATGAAAAGTTATCCGTCGATTTTTGAGGCCTCCACAATTGCAAAGACGGAAAATAAAATAAATGAAGCTTTCTGGGCAAGGATGATTTCTTCCACTTACACCGGATAACCAACATGCGCTGGCAAGGCGAGTTCTCGCAGCCGCACTTGTTTAGGCCGTCCTACTTTATTTTTACATATATCTGAGCCCTCCGTGTTTAAAACTATTACTGTTTTGGCGCGGATCCGAATGTTTTATTTATTTTATTATTTTTAGCAATATTGGCCGATGAAGGAATCTCCGTCTGATTTCCAAGGCCTCCCCGTACAAAAGACGGATTTATTTTTGCTTTATTTATTAATTATTGCTATTACTTTAAAATTGTTTATTTTTATTACTAACACTTTTACTAAGTGTTTATGCAGGTACCCGGAGATCATCTTGTGCAGAAGGCCTAAAAAGGGTTAAAGATATCCCGAAGTTTTATCTTATGTCGCATTTAAATTTTAGTTTTACTATTTTTTTGTATTTCATTTTATTTTAATTGTAAATTATGTAAAAATGCTTAGAATAGGTAGAATAAAAGCCAATACACAATTAACCTAGGTTTGAACGGATAACCGCAAGTTAGCGGATCTTAAAGGATGTCTAACCCCTTCCCTTTAGGATAATAAAGAACCCTGATCCAGAATCTCACATAGCTTTTTGCAGACCTTTAAATGGAGATCATTTATAGCGTTTTTATGCTATTTAATAAGTGTCCTAATTCACTATAATAATTAGGTGGCGACTCCTTAAATACATTTAGGAATCAACCATACGTAGTACTCCGCTTCGACTGTTAAAATGGGTGTTACAGATGGCGACTACTGGGATAATCGTGTTCTTGACCATAGCAAACCTAGGTTTATTATTGCTTGACTTTGTTTGTTTTAAATGCCTTAAAATTGTTTGCTTTAATTTTGTATGCTTAACTGTTTTAATTGCTATTTGCTTTATCGCTTTCCTTAAACCGCATTCCGCTCATATTTCTTCCACTGAAAATTCACATTGTCACACACAACACGCGGGTGTGCTTTGCACCGCAAATTTCTTTCAAACACCCAAATTTAAGAGAGTTGGCGCTACGGAGAATCCGCCCAACCGTGGTCGCAGAGCCTTCTCACTGAGTAGTCCGCCGGGAACTCAAGGCCTAGTAAGCCAAATCTTAGAAACTTAGGATAGAGCTATACCACCCTTTTTATTAAGTCACGCATGATAAACCTTAGGTGGGTTAATCCTGGTATTAACGCCACAATTAGAAATCCACCAAATTTGTCGACGGTTTCACAACCCAACGACCCATTAGCATACTATGTGGAGCGTGATGATGATAGACGGATCCAAGCCTGGTCATGCCACACCAAAATTGGAAAAAGTGCACCGTCATTTGGTCGCCATTTCCAACAAAACATCAGCTTTAACTTGGGCCTATTTATCATAAATCTCGTGATATCCGGCGCTTAGGCCGACCTCCGCATAAGAGAGGTCCCATACATATTAGGCGCGCACTTGATTTGCATGTTTTTGTTTATTATTGTTGTAACTAGCAATTTCAGATATATTATGTAATGCAATAATTACTCTTTAACCTCTGCATATCATGCTTATAATTCGCCACGAAGCGCTTGCATTTTTGCACTTTGTTGTCACATTGCAATCAGACTTCTATCACAGAATCGCTCTTGAACAACACGATTTGGACTTTGTAGATCAAACACCATCCGTTGAACCAAGCAGGGGAGTCTTTGACTATATTGTCATGCCCTTACATTTTACTATTTTTGTGACTTGCCTACTCTCACCCATTTGTCATATTTTTGCAGGAAAACCGCCCTCGCAAAAGTCGAGGGCGGTCAAAAAAAATGGAAAGGGAAGAAAAGAAAAGAAAATGTGAGCTGGAGTTATGTTGACGGAAAGAAGTCACTATACTGCATTCAACAAAGCATCGCTCTGGGTCTTACATTTTGCATTTTATACATATTTGCAAGTCCAATTAATATGTCTAGTATTGATTACACAATTCTTTATCATGCATTTTACGACATAATTATTCCGAACTACGCGTGTCTGATTCTCACCATACGGTGTGATACGTAGGCAACCCATCTAGGGTTCGACACCACCACATAAAAAATAAAAAAATAATAAAAAGGGGACATATTTGGTTCACCCATTCATTGTATTTATCCAATCACGGACATTCATTGTTGCATTTCAATCATTCTAGTACATACATTCATTCATACATTTCATCACAATCATTCATTTTTTCATTACATTCTTTTACTTTGCATTAGTCTTATAGTGAACAATCATTTGTTTTGCACAGCTTTTACTTTTGCATTTCTTTCGTGAATAAATTCTTTTTAAATCATAGTTTATAACATATCTGAACGAACTACGCACACCTGATTCTCGTCAAAGACGATACGAGGCAAATTTCTATTCGTTCGTACCATTTATTCAAAAAGTACAAAAATAGTTTATTAAAAAAACAAAAAAACAAAAAAAAAAAACAAAACAAAAGAAAGCTCTTTAAGTATCATTGTTTGACTTGGTTGATACCAACAGAGTCGGGAGTGCATAGGAAAGAACGAGTAATAATCAATATGGACTGACTTCGTGGTAAACCATAGATTCTTTTGGTACCTCTTATTCACCCGTAAATGACATTGCCTTACATGCTTCTAAGATAAGAACGAAACCAACTTCATCGTTTCATGTGCATGGTGTGGTGAGTTTTAGAATCAGTTCAATTGCATTGCATTGTGATCTAGAACTTGGTCTGAATGTTTGTTGAGGCGAAATCCTGAGTAACACTTGGTGTGAGAAATGATCGTAGGCTTTCTTTGACCCGTTTGAGCCTTTTTCAGCCTACCAAATAACATTATCCGTAGTACACCCATTTTGAGCCTAAAACATATTCTTTTGACAACCGCATATTACACCTATACCATTTCTGAGTGCGTACGCACTATCCTCTCGCCCGACCTCTCGAGCGCTTTGGAAATGTGCAAGTGGTCGACTAAATTCAATCAAGTTTGCAAAGACGAATTGTCAAAGTCCCAAAAGGGAAAAGAAAGAAACAGAGGCGACTTCACAAAGAAGAAATCAAAAGCCCCACAAAAAAATGCGAGAATAGCTTTGGAAAAGCTGCTCCAAACGAAAGATTCAAAAGAAGTCAAGACAAAAACTGGACAAAAAAAGGAGAAAAGGAAAAGAAAGCAGACAAGATTAATCACACAAATATCAAGCACGGACGTAGTCTAACGCCGAGGAGGATTAGTCACTTTTACCCAAATGATATCCATCCCTTTCCCCAAGCCTACATTACAAGCCCATGACAAGCCCTACATGATCTTATACTATGGTTCTCACATTAGTGGATACTTACATGACGCCAAGCCTATGGTATCACAATCGCATGCATTGAACATCCTTTCGAGCGTGAGGCATTTCTAAACGCCCCAAAATTCAAAATATCGAATATGTGTGAGAAATGGACTTTCTTTCAAATGAGGGCATTTGAAACGCGAGATTACGTGTAGTTCGAAACCTTGGTCGCCAGTGCGCCAAGATTTAGTGTTCGAGGTACTATTTGAAACTATAGAATTACCTGTCACCTGGTTAGACCGGAAAGTGAATAACGGAATTCTTAAGCAAAATACTAATTGTTGGTATCAATCAAGTCGTAACGCGATCGCCCTTCCACTTTCCAAAAAAATGCATACATAAAAATCATTTTTCGCATCATGAACTACGCTCGACTCGATTCCTCATAAGGATACGTGAGCGCCTAAGTCGCTTCGGCCACACCATTAGAAATCTTCCCATCGCTCGCGCGACGGAAAGGCGCTTGATTATTCTGAAAAGAGATATGAGTAATTACCGCCAGAGTTAAAGTCTTGCTCATGCGCCCCGCATAACAAAAACTGGGACAATTTTGGGAAATGCACCATGAAGAGATCATAATAAGGATTCCAAAAGCAATCAGCAATCGCAGCATTCAGCAAGTCCGCACAGAGATCGTGACAAGACTCGCAGATTCAAAGAAGCACACAACATTCAACACGTCTGTGTAAGAACGAAATCTCAGCATTGGCAGCATCACATCAATACAACCGCCATATTTTACAGATCTTCATATCAAGAAAGACGGAGCACAACAATAAGCCTACGCGTTACAAACGCACAACGCCTCTCGCAATGACGTTATCTCAACCCAAAGTAGTCACAAAGGTACGCCCATAAATGACACAATTTCATCAGAAGCCTACGCAACGGCTTCATTCATGTTTCGCCTATACAACGATTTAACATTTGCATTTCGCCCATACAAGACGCATAACGCCATACAAGGCGCCATTTGCATCTCGCCCATACAAGACGATAACGCCATACAACGACGAACATTTGCATTTCGCCCATACAAGACGATAACGCCATACAAGGCGCCATTTCAGATCTCGCCCATACAGCATTTACAACGCCATACAAGGCGCCATCCGCATTTCGCCCATACAAGATTTATTAACGCCACACAAGGCGCCATCTCGCATTTCTCCATACAAGCATTTACAACGCCATACAAGGCGCTATTTGCATTTCGCCCATACAAGCATGACAACGCCATACAAGGCGCTATTTGTATCTCGCCCATACAAGATTTACAACGCCATACAAGGCGCGCCATCTCGCATTTCGCCCATACAAGCATTTACAACGCCATACAAGGCGCCATCTCGCATCTCGCCCATACAAGCATTTACAACGCCATACAAGGCGCTATTTGCATTTCGCCCATATACATTTATCTCCGCCATACAAGGCGCTATTTGCATTTCGCCCATACAAGCATTTACAACGCCATACAAGGCGCTATTTGTATTTCGCCCATACAGCATTTACAACGCCATACAAGGCGCTATTTGTATTTCGCCCATACAAGACATAACGCCATACAAGGCGCCATTTGCATTTCGCCCATACAAGCATTTACAACGCCATACAAGACGCCATCCGCATTTCGCCCATACAGCATTTACAACGCCATACAAGGCGCCATCCGACCTAGTTCATACAAGCATTTACAACGCCATACAAGGCGCCATTCGTGATTTCATCCATACAAGACGATAACGCCATACAAGGCGCCATCTCGCATTTCGCCCATACAGCACGACAACGCCATACAAGGCGCCATCTCGCATTTCGCCCATACAAGACGCATACAACGCCCATACAAGGCGCCATCTCGATTTCGCCCATACAGCATTTACAACGCCATACAAGGCGCCATCTCGATTTCGCCCATACAAGCATTTACAACGCCATACAGGCGTTATCCGCATGTCGCCCATACAGCATTTACAACGCCATACAAGGCGCCATTTGCATTTCGCCCATACAAGACGATAACGCCATACAAGGCGCCATCTCGCATCTCGCCCATACAAGACGACAACGCCATACAAGGCGCCATTCGTGATCTCGCCCATACAAGCATTTACAACGCCATACAAGGCGCCATCTCGCATCTCGCCCATACAAGCATTTACAACGCCATACAAGGCGCCATCTCGTGATCTCGCCCATACAAGACGACAACGCCATACAAGGCGCCATCTCGCATCTCGCCCATACAAGACATAACGCCATACAAGGCGCCATCTCGCATCTCGCCCATACAGACATTTACAACGCCATACAAGGCGCCATTTGCATTTCGCCCATATAAGACGACAACGCCATACAAGGCGCTATTTGCATTTCGCCCATACAAGCATTTACAACGCCATACAAGGCGCTATTTGCATTTCGCCCATACAAGCATTTACAACGCCCATACAAGGCGCTATTTGCATTTCGCCCATACAAGCATTTACAACGCCATACAAGGCGCTATTTGCATTTCGCCCATACAAGACGACAACGCCATACAAGGCGCTATTTGCATCTCGCCCATACAAGACGACAACGCCATACAAGGCGCCATCTCGCATGTCGCCCATACAAGCATTTACAACGCCATACAAGGCGCCATCTCGCATCTCGCCCATACAAGCATTTACAACGCCATACAAGGCGCCATCTACATCTCGCCCATACAAGACGATAACGCCCATACAAGGCGCCATCTCAGATCTCGCCTATACAAGACAATAGATCATCACATCACTTCATCAACATCTAAAAACACCATGTCTTTTCCAAAGACCATGTCACTGCAACCCAAGGTCAATCATACTGACATCGACAAATTTTGAGTTTCAAGCGTCACTGCTTTATTTCCTAGCATCAAAGAACCCCGTGTCTCATAATTCGACACTGACAAATTTTAAACAGCCTTTGTCTTTTACTCGAATCACAATGACTCAAAGGTTTCGCTTTGCCCATTCTTTGCTTAATCCTTGTTCTATCTCGACGATGGGACAAAATTGGCCACAAGTCAACGCCTTTGTCCAAAACTCTTTCATCGTCTCCCACAAAGAGGGACAACTGTTGACACCCAATTTTGACCCATCTTTTAGGCATTTCTTGCATTTTTAAGCATTTTAGGACACCGCATCTTATCATCATTTTTGACATTTTGTATATTTCTTACATAACATTCTATGTTGTTTATTCTTGTAAATTGACATCATGTTTTGTTTTTTACCTTTAATTAGGTATTAAACATTTTTTAGCATCTCTTTGAATAATTAACTGACACCCCGTCTTTACTTTTAATCAGACATTAAATATTCGCTAAATATTGTATTTTTATTATTATTGCATCAGGCATTGACATTTTAATATTTTGTATCTTTAAATAATTTTCCTTTTAAATAATTAATCCATTTTGCATTTTTGTCAAACCACCCACCCAGAGCATAATCAATCACCCAATCCGCCAGAAATCGAAACCAAAAATGAAGCCCAATACACTTTCATCCAATACCCAAACCCAATACCCAATAACCAATACCCAAACCCAATACCCAAAGCCCAATACCCCTAAACCCTAAACCTAATCTCACCCTATAAAACCTACCCTACTTCTACCCTATTTAAGGGCCACCGCATTGCACTTAAAGGCTACCCACACCGCCTCTTTGCCTCCTCTCTCACCATCGCCCCCGCTGCCGCTGCCGCCGCTTCACGAGCTCCAAGCTCCGGCGAACACCCTCTCTCCCCTTAACCCTCTCGTTCAAAACCCTAGCCCTCACCCCACTCCCATCACCCTCACTCCTAACCTAGCAGCCGCCCTGCCCTCTCCCTCACTCTCCCGTCGCCCTCCCCACTGTCGCCATTCGCCGGAGCTAACCACTACACTCTCCCAATCTATCAACTCTAGTTGCATACACCCGTCTATCCTCCTTTCCATCTTGTTGCCACCATCTCCGATTTAACTCATGCCGTCAGAGTTCAAATCAACGTAAACAGCCGCAACCACCGACACCTCCACCGTCACACCCCGACCAATGCTCTCACCCCATATTCCTTGCCTCTCGCTCGCCGAGTGACCACCGCGATCAAGCGCGACGCTTTGCTCTTTTCGTGTTATTACATATATATTGTGGTTTGTTGGATCGATCCGCATGATATTCGACTTTTGAATTTGGTAGAGTTTTTAAAACTTCGACTTGGATTTGGTTTTTTTATTTTTGTATATGCCACGCTTTGGTTAAACGCATCGATTTTTGGTTCTTTGTTATCCGTCGAGTTTTTGAAAACTCGCGAACTCCGCCATTTGTACTCGGGGATTTGTTGTTTTGTTTTGACCGATTTAGCTCATGATATTTTTTGGTATCCGACTTGCATTTATCGCTTCGCGTCACCGTTCGCCAGATCGTTATTGTCTATTATTTTCTGGTTGTTTTGACTAATTTTTAATCGCTTTGGGGTCACTCCGGTGATGTTTTGAATTTTCTGGTGATAACTTGTCTCCGGTGAACTATGCTAGCTATTTTTACTGTTTGTCGGGCTAATATTTGGCCATATTGCTATTGACTTTGGACATTTTTGCTGGTTTACTGATTTTGAACATGTTACTACACTTGTTGGTATTTTACTGATTTTGAACAAGATACTACACTTGGTATTTTTACTGATTTTGAACAGATATTACACTATGGCCAATGAAAAGTTATCCGTCGATTTTTGAGGCCTCCACAATTGCAAAGACGGAAAATAAAATAAATGAAGCTTTCTGGGCAAGGATGATTTCTTCCACTTACACCGGATAACCAACATGCGCTGGCAAGGAGAGTTCTCGCAGCCGCACTTGTTTAGGCCGTCCTACTTTATTTTTACATATATCTGAGCCCTCCGTGTTTAAAACTATTACTGTTTTGGCGCGGATCCGAATGTTTTATTTATTTTATTATTTTTAGCAATATTGGCCGATGAAGGAATCTCCGTCTGATTTCCAAGGCCTCCCCGTACAAAAGACGAATTTATTTTTGCTTTATTTATTAATTATTGCTATTACTTTAAAATTGTTTATTTTTATTACTAACACTTTTACTAAGTGTTTATGCAGGTACCCGGAGATCATCTTGTGCAGAAGGCCTAAAAAGGGTTAAAGATATCCCGAAGTTTTATCTTATGTCGCATTTAAATTTCAGTTTTACTATTTTTTTTGTATTTCATTTTATTTTAATTGTAAATTATGTAAAAATGCTTAGAATAGGTAGAATAAAAGCCAATACACAATTAACCTAGGTTTGAACGGATAACCGCAAGTTAGCGGATTTTAAAGGATGCCTAACCCCTTCCCTTTAGGATAATAAAGAACCCTGATCCAGAATCTCACATAGCTTTTTGCAGACCTTTAAATGGAGATCATTTATAGCGTTTTTATGCTATTTAATAAGTGTCCTAATTCACTATAATAATTAGGTGGCGACTCCTTAAATACATTTAGGAATCAACCATACGTAGTACTCCCGTTTCGACTCCGGTTAAAATGGGGTGTTACACACTCCACTTCTCATTGATATTAGGTCGACCAAGTCATTGACCAATGCAAGAGACATATTTAGAATATGGTCTAGTTGTCGACTAATATAGATGAGATAAAGGAATCAAGTCATTTGGATAGACACATGACAAATCCTAAGCTTGATCGAATGTGTCGCGGATGAAAGAAATTTATCATCTCACATAAATGTTATGTTTGCTGGATTCATGTAAACGTACTTCACATATTGAGTTCGTCTTACGACACAGTCTAGGAGTTCTGTATGTACCTTAATTGGATTAGTGTCGATATGTGAAGGTCTATAGGGTCACATTATGTTGATTGTCTTTTCGGTCTAAGGATATATTGAGAGAATATTAAATATTCTATTTGGAATCAAGATATTTAAAATGATTATAACTATGGGATAATTTCTATTTGATGGACATTATTTAATTAAATCAAAATTGGATTTTGGATTTAAAATTAAACGTGCTGAATATATACGGGGTAAGGAGCCGCGACGCCAACCCGTGCCGCGGCGCCTGTTAGGCTGCACCGCGACACCAACCCGACAATAGGCCCAGTCAGACTGGCCCACTGCACCTCAAAATTTGGATCAGACTTGGAGCCCAACCCTAATATGATATTTGACCTAATCCCCCTTATATAAACAACCCTACCCCATAAGTTTTAGTGTGATTGAAAACCTTATTATCAACACACCAATTCAATATCATTTTCTAGATTTAGAGTTTAGAAAAGAAATTTTCTCGAATATCTATCAAGATTTCCTTGCTTTCTTGACAGAGGAATACACCGTAGCATAGTGCTTGCAGTCGAAGAACAACCGCGTGTAATCCCTAAGTAAAAATTTCATATTAAAAAACTTGTAAGTTATCTTGTTTAAGTCTTTACTGGTTTGATTGTCATATAACCATACCAGAATGTATTGTTGGGGTAAGTAAGCAAAATAAAATCTTAATTTTTGATGTGCCTTACTTATGTGTTTTGGACCCAACAAAACCCTACAAAAGGTAAAATTTAAGATTAAGTTGTTATCAAATAAGGAAATGTATTATTATTTTTGGGACAAAACTAAAAAATAGTGTGTCACATAAATTGGGCTCAAATAGGAGTAGTTCTTTTCACATGCTTAAGTCAACAAAGCCTCTCTCTTAGAAGACTTCCCATTTCATGTGGTTGATAGTCCAATAAACAGAGAAGTTGCTAAAAATATAATAATATTAAAAAATAGTTGAATAATTCATTCATAGTATAATGTTTCTACTATCTGAATATGCACACCCTAGATGTTACCATAGTGTGAGAAAATGTAGGTATAATCCAAAACACTATAAAAAAATGATTTTTAAAGTTGAAGTTGTATTTAGATATATAAAGTTGAAAATTAATGATTGAGTACTTAAAAAACTTCTAAAATCTGTTTTTTTCTTCAAATTTTCACATTGTATACTTCAATTTAAAGTTGAAATAATGAGCCAATTTGATAAATAATAACTTCTTTGGAATAGTCTCCAAATATTATTTTAAATATGTGAAAATTGCTACAAGAATATTGACTTAAGATTTGGTGTTATTAGCTGCAAACTACTTACTGAAGTAGAATTTGAAGCTACCAACGAATGACACTATTACATCAAATATAAAAGAAAAGTACTCCATAAATGCAAGAAATGATTATCTGGATCAACTTCATCTGACTTTCAAAGCCATTTTTATTATTTTAGTGGCTTTGTATCTTTATGTTTCCTTGCTTCTCAAATGCTATTTTTCCCTTTGCACTCAAATATTTTAAGTTTGACTTTATGAATTGGAGCATTAAAGCTTTGAGTGGGTCAATATCCCCATACGCAAGCAAACACACTTTCTTCTACGCCATCAGAGAGTAGTATTATCTGCTCTTGCATTTTAAGTTATACCAACTTATTAACTGAAAAAATGAGCAGGGTCTCCTAAAGGCGCACATACGCTATAATGGTGGGAGCTGGGGTACCAGCAATGTTATTCTTTATTGGGCTTCTATATTTTATATGTGGCAGGATAAGGTCTTCTAGGAGTACTAGAATTCAGCTCTGCCGTAGCACCACAGCCCATTGAATTAACGGGCCTTGATGGGCCCACGATAGAATCTTATCCCAAAACTGTATTGGGAGAGAGCCGACGTTTGCCCAAGCCCGATTATAATATCTGCCCAAGGAGACCTTAAGGACCATACCTGAATGCCAACACTGTTTCCATGCAGACTGCATAGACGAATGGCTTCGATTAAATCCTTCTTCTCCAGTTTGCCGCAATTCCCCTAAAGTGTGTTCATAGTACTGTATAATATGGTTCTAAAATTTTTGGTTCCGTAATTTTGATTTTTGAAAATGCTCCATCATTACCATATCAGATTGATTCAGTATGGTTCGCTTTTGGTTTGTTCGATATGGTAAGTAGGTAGGCACAATTTAACCGACTTCAACTTACATACAATGAAGAATTATGACTTCGACAATGGAGGAACTTCATACATGAAATGAATGAAAATTGTCCAGTATTGACGGAAATGATACTTTTCTTGTAGGAGTGCTAACGCGCGACCTTACGTTTTCTTCCGCTTGCTATGCAGTACGAGCCTCATGCAGAGCCGCGCTCCTTTACTCATGTTTTGATTAATTAATATGCAATGTATATGACCATATATAATTAAGCATTGAGTTATATTTAGCAATAAAGGCGAGAAGCTTTAGTCTAAAGGATTTTAAGGCCTTTTATTAGTTTAATTTAAGATTAATTAAACTATTATTTAATAATAAAATAATATATATGAATTATATATGTAATTAAGTATTTCGATAGAATTAGGTATTTATAAAAATACCAAATCTCGTATTACTAATTTGTTTAAGAATACATACAAAAAACGATATCACATATCGTAATAACGAAATTGAAGTGCTAACAATTTCGATTTCAATATGGTAACATAATATTTATCAAAGTATTCATACCCCTAATTCCCTTGGCCCAAACCATTATCCATTAGCGAGGCTCCGTAATCGACTCTCATTTGAGTGTATAGTTTCTTCTTCTACGTCATCGCTACATGAGATGAACATTAGTTTTGTTGAAATATTAGTTAACTGTAGTTTAGTTAACCATGATCAAAATTAGTTTAGATGAAATATCTCATAGATGGAGTATTGTAGACAAGTGTATAAATATACATTACATGTAATATCTGAATAATAAAAAAAAAAATCATTTTCTCTTACTCCACAAATAATATCTTTGTTCTCCCTTTCTCTGACGCGCGTGTCTTTTCCCCTTCTTCCTCTTAATCAAAATTCTCAATTCCTCTTCAACAATTGATTGTTCTGCGCACAATCAACAAACAAGATCCGTAAATTATATATTTAACATGGTATCAAAGTCATGCAAGACGAATCGAGAGACTTCACTGAGCTAGAGCGTAAACCGAGGATTCACCTCAGATAGGTTTGAAATTGTTTCTGTTTGATCAATCGACATCGATCTAAATCATACTACGCTTGGTATCCGCTTCGATCGACCGCTTTTGATCGATCCAGAATCGCCTCTGGCCGAGATGACAATATTCAATTGGAGAAACAAATCTTTTTCAATTTATGTATTCGCAATTGAAAAATGAAGTGAATCTGTAACCCTAGATTGAGTGTTGAAATCGATGAATTGAGTTCGCAGTTGGATATGTTCATTAACTATCGATCGATGTTACCCGGGTGAAGTTTCACCATAATCTCATGGTTCCGATGTCTATCTCGAAGTTTCTTTCCAAAATTATTTCAAACATTTGACGATTTTGTGCACGATTTACATGTGTTGCTGGTATTCTGGAGTTTAACAGTGGTATTCATATTTTGGGGATTTTGTTGATGCGTATCAATGCAACTTTGTCCTAATTTTTGTGGAGGTGCAGTTAAACCTCTCAAATAGAAGTTTTGTTCGATCTAATTCATTCCACATTCATCTCAATTTAATAAGAAAAAAAGGAGATCAAAAACTTGTAAGCAAGTCGAGGTTGTTAATGGTTCGTTTCCGACTGGAAATATCAATGAAGGCGAGAGTAGTGTTTTAAAAGCTTTAACGGATGTGTTTAGCTCTGTATCTTTGGAGGAAGCGAAATATGCTTATATGGAGGCGAATGCGGATTTGAATAAAGCAATGGCGATTCTCGGTGATTTAGTGGAGCGTAAGGAAGATGATAAGATCACTAGTTGCTCTAGTTCAAGTGGAAATGTTGGTTCGGGCTTGGATACGAGTAGTAACTCGGATGTGTTTGTTGGAGGTCATTCAGTTCATCGAAAGGCTAAGACGAAGAAATTGGTAATGCATCGAACAATCTCGATGATGATAGGGAAGGATTATGTGAGGACAACTCAAGAAGGGTTGTTCAAATTCGCGGTTTAAATGATGAAACATTGATGAGCAACGAGGATGTTGAGTAGTTCTTGTGTTCCATGCTTGAGAGGACTCGATTTGAGCTTAATGCTTTGAGATGTTCTATGTCAATATGGATAAGAAGTCGAGAAGGCTCGAGTGTGTTTCTTGAATTATCGCCTTCCTCTAATCAAGAATCAAGCGCAAGAAAGAGCAAAGCAGCCTTCAGCTCGACCGGTTAAGTCACTATTCTTCAGGTATATCACATCGAGCGTAAGAAGTTGAATGCAACAACCTGCATTATCAATATTGCAAGGAAACTTGGATGTTCAATATTTTTGTTACTTGAAGATTTGATGAGGTCAATCAGTTGTTTGATTTCCTATTTTCATTTATTTTAGCTCGAGAATCGAGGAATTTCTAGCCGGAATTGGACTAGAAATTGAGGGAGACTCCACTGCATGTCCGAGCTTATTATAAAAGCTTACGTAGGGAGAATCGAGGGGTTCTTGTCGTCGTTTTTGCATAGGGAGAATCTATGGATTCTCTAGTCCGAGTGTGACTAGAGAACGAGGGGTTTTTGCCATCATTTTTGTCATCGTCTTGTGATGTTATTTTCTGTGCACCTGGTAATGCATCATTTTTGTCGTCGGCTTGTGATGCTATTTTCTGTGCACCTGGTAATGCTGGAATTTCAAGCTCAGGAGACGCGACTTTCATATCGCACTGATATGGAGGCGTATCAAACCCGACCGCCACACTTACAACACTTTGATATCATATTTTCAGAGCGGCAATTTGAACCGCCATGTAGTTCTTAAGAGGATGATTGATGATGGTTATTTGCCTAATTTTGTTACATATGAAGCATTAATTCATGCATATTTCTTAGCTGAAAATCTTGATAAAGCTATGAAAATATTCCAGATTATGAGTTATGCTAATAATGTGCCACCAAACAGAGTCATTCAGAAGTATTGGTGTGATTACCGATATTTGTGTTGGTATTATTGGTGTTATTGTTGTTTCTTCTTCATTCTTTGCAAAAATTGTGGCAAAGTCAGCGGTTGGTGCACAACATCGCAAGCGCCGCGGATGATTAGAGCACAATCCAAGATCGAGGACGCAAACCGAGAATAGTTATGACATATCGCTTCTTCAAGCAATATCTATAGTATTGGGCGTGCATTCGAAATGAGACAAAAGGAGTCTCTTATGAAATCGCAGTTGATACATATGCGTAATGGATGCGTGTTTCTTTGATCAGACACGATCTCTCTAAAACACAGGATCGGGAAGCAGTTATTACGAGTGGTCATGGATTCATGAGAGATGCACCGGGATCGCATTAGCTTCTCAGGCAGACACATCTCCAGTAGATATTTTCAGAGATTCTGGAAAAAAAAAGATGCTTTATATGGATACTTAGACTCAATTGAATCTCGTAGAAAATGTTGCATTGCAAATAAAAATGAAGATTGGTGTTGATCATACACTCTGAAAAAGGAGATTCTAATTTTGGCACCAGCTAGGTTATACAGTAAAGAGGCCAGGGCAATAGACTTTTAGGTTGCTTTAGTGAAGACACAACTGAGATCTACTGATGATCTAGAAGTGAAGCCGAATATTGCTATTCCCGAGAATTTGGGCTTGTTGAGTGAAGTATATGATCGTTGTGGTGAAGTATGTGCAGAGTATGCAAAGACATTTACTTAGGAACCATGCTAATGACTCCAGACAGAAGAAGAGCTATCTGTGTAATATATGTATGGTACAGGAGAACAGATAACAACAGCTTGTTGAGGTTCATTTGTTGCATTTTGCCAAGTTGTATTGGTTTGAAAGGTCCATACCTGTTGAAGCGAAAGGGTGTTCAGTGCCTGCTTGATTGGTAGAGTGTTTTGCTATTGTTACCAAGCTAGGACTGAAAACTCTATTTTCAGTGCCTAGCTTGAGGGGGATGTTGAGATATTAGTTAATCGTGGTTTAGTTAACCATGGTCAAAGTTAGTTTAGATGAAATATCTCATTTAGATGAAATATCTCATAGATGGAGTATTGTAGACAAGTGTATAAATAAACATTACATGTAATATCTGAATAATAAAAAAAATCATTTTCTCTTACTCCACAAATAATATCTCTGTTCTCCCTCTCTCTGGCGCGTCTCTTTTCCCCTTCTTCCTCTTAATCTAAATTCTCAATTCCTCTTCAACAATCGATTGTTCTGCGCACAGTCAACAAATAAGATCCGTAAATTATATATTTAACAAGTTTAATGAATTGAAGTTGACCTTGCACAATAGGAATTCCAGTTATTGCGCACTATGTATGATGAGGTATTCACTGCTGGTTGTTGACTTTTATTTTGGAGAATATCTGGTTGGAAGTCATACTCAATGTTTTTCCGAAAATTAGACAGAAATATCCATAATTTTTTCCTCTCTCGTGGTCTTTGGAGTACAGGCTAATAGTGCAATCATCCTCATTTTACATGCCAAATGATCATATTGCAATTTGCACTTGGAAGTCTCACTTGCTGTTTTGTGAAGTAAATTTGTTGTTTGAGATATCAACTTTATTCAAAGTTCTGTACAATTCATAACCACCAAATTGAAACAGATACACACCAAAGGGCCAAATACATACCAGCATGGGCGGACCCACCTTAGGTGAAGGGTGGCCAGGTGCACTTCTTACACCAGAAGATTACGTGGTGTACATAGATTAAATGTTACTTCCTACGCCGCTCATAAATGATGTATTTTTATTTGACACGCATTATAAAAAATAAAGTAAGATTTTTGAATCTTATGGTCTAAAATAAGTCAAAGATATTTGAGTGTTTATAATCATTTCGTTTGACATAAAAGGTAAAGTTTGAAGTTAAATTATTGTCAAATAAGGAAATATGTCATTTTTTTTGGACTGACTAAAAAAAAAAGTGAGTCATTCTTTTTGGGACATAGGGAGTAGCTATTATGAGTATATATTTTGCACACCCTTAACACAAGTGAGAAGAAAATTTGCACACCTTTTCCAAATTCCTGACTTCGCCTCTGCATACTAGCTAGTAGGAACTCATTCAATTCTTTTTCAGCCTTACTGTAAACCATACTAGGAGAAAAACGATCCATGAATTATTTGAATAGAAAAAGAAAATCATATGATCGACAAGCAACATAATTATTTGAAAGATGGTGATCGTGTATATCATTGAGCCTAATTTTGTCTATGAAAGAAATAATCCATTGATTATTTTCATTAATGAAGAGGTATATATACATGCTATACACTCTAAATATGGAAAATAAATCTACCTTTTTCCTAATACAATTCTAATACAATTCTAATACATTTTCCTAATACAAGACTAATACCATAATTACACTTGTACAAGAATTTTACAACTATGGTAATAATATAGACAAAATTCGAGGCAGACACTGGATAATGTGGTAGGGGTGATTTAGTGACATTATAATTAAGATTAAAATGATGTTTTGGTTTAAAAATACCCCGTTGGCTACAAGTAACGGGCCCTTGACTCGTGATAGAATTGGACGGGATTTGGGTAGGTGTCGGGTCAGCAGGGGACTCGCCAACAGGCAGTGGGCCTGCTTGCCCAATAACTTATGGCTGAAACAGTGGACTGGGGGAAGGATTATTTGGGCCAGCAGCAGTGGGCCTGCTGGATGTGAACCTGAAATTGGATCGGGTTCTGGAACCGTATCGAGACTTTGTGGGCCAACAGACAATTGGCTTGCTGGCAGAACTGGATCACGAGCAGGTGGGGCCTACTGTTGGAGAATATACGGTGAGATCCCATCATCAAAAAAATTATAAGAACTAGACAAATAATTAGATAATTTATCAAACGGAAATTGAGTTTCATAAAAAATGACGTGACGACTAATTATAATTTTATTAGTATATAAATCAATATATTTGTAACCACGATGATTAGACGGATAACCCAAAAACACACAAGCGGTAGAAAGGGCTTGTAGTTTTTTAATTATAGTGGACGGGAATAGCGGATAGCACAAATACCCAAACACCCTAAGATGAGAATACAAGGGATCATTATTATAATTTTTTAGGGGTGATTGATATGCTAAACCTTTGCTAGGGAGTATGTTAAGAAGGTAGGTAGTCATTTGTAACGAATGATGACAAAAAGACGGAGGTAAGAAAGCATGGTCTAGTAAGGTGCGAACAATACTATTAATGGTACGAATTTTTCTTTCAGCCTTCCCAATTTGTGAGGAGTATGATGACAAGAAAACCCAAAAGATATGCCATGAGTGTCACAAAATTCCCGAAATGGCCCATTATCATATTCCCTACCATTATCACGTTGAATGTTTTAAATTTTTCTTTCGAATTGACTACGGATGAAAGTTTTAAATTTTAAGAATGTGGAAAAAACTTGAGACTTTTTAGACAAAGAAAAAATTCACAAAAATATTAGAATAATCATCCAAAAATAAAACATAATAGCGATAGCCCAAAGAGCTCAAAATGGGAGATTTTCATAAATCACTATGAATAATGTCAAAAGGCATCGACGTATTAGAAGTAGAGGCTACAAATGATAATCTAACATGTTTCCCTAGAGGACAAGAAGAACTTGAATAATGCTAAGAAACCTGAGAAGACTTCCGTGGGTCGCTTTTCGCATGAAAGACGAGTCCTCTTCGTCTAACAGTTTCACCGGATTGTAGGCAGTAGCTCGACTTCGGCCAGCAACCCCTAATAACCCGTTCGGTATTAGTCAAGAGAATTATCAAGAGAAAGTCACCGAGTCCGTAGGCCATTCTGCACGAAGTTCTCATTCCTAATCTGAATGACCTGGGTGACATGGCCTCTTCCGAGGAACCCTTCTTGCTTGCTTCTGAGTCTGACAAAAAGATTGTAAGTCGAGTTGCTGAAGCGACATCATCTCATTGAACGCTCGTACAATCAATAAAATTATTATTTTTAAGAGAAAGAATAATAGATGACCCCGGATGACCCAAGTGTGCATGCTATAAAGAAGGAACAAGAGCGGGAAATATTGAAGATGTGGCTTGACTCGTGGAAATGGTGGTGGTGGTGATTGGATAAAGATCTCCCCGACTATTACATCTCATTAGAGGTATCCCCATAGTGAAATCCTTCACAGAAAATCCAAAAGGGTCAAAGTTAACAGAAACTCAATTATCACTCGTGAATTTTCGGACAGACACCAATTTTTTAATTATGTGAGGGGCATGAAGGACATTTTAAGAACAAGAGGTAGATGTGGAGAGGGAAAATTTGTGTGACCATAACCACGAATCGGAATTGAATTACCATTATCAACAATTATGCCACAATTATTGCTCAAATTGAAATAAGACGAGAGATTACCTTGTGTAGACATCATATGAGAAGTGGCTCCGGCGTCTATGTACCAATTTGCGTCCGAGGGATTTAATCTAAGTGTATTCATCGCGACCTCGATATAAGTGGGTGTCGGGACTACTGTCGGGCCCGCAACAACGAGGGCTCATGAACTGAGGCCCGAAAGGCTTCAAGGCCCAGTCGCTTCGCTGGCACACCGGAACCGCCCGGTTGTTGGATAAGGCTGGAAATGCACATTGGAAACTGGCTCAGGCCGACGTCTAGTTGGCCCAAGGCTACGGCCAGTGGTGTTGCGGCCCACTACCACCACGTCCGCCACTGTCGTAGCCGTCGCCGCAGATCTTGCCAATATTTTTCCGATTTTGACCCTTTTTGCCCTACCGTTGTTACGGTTTTGGCTAAAATTATTCGAGAACGAGTAAGGGTTATCGGATGTGTCCATCATCATGACAGAATTAGCTCCGGTAGCCGCCTTTTTAGCCAAGTCGGTCTCTTCTAATGTGAGCATGGAATGAGCCTGGTAGAACGGTGAAAGAGGATTACTTTGACGAAGAAGTGTCCCAACGCCATTATAAGCCTCGGAGATGCCTGCAACCATCTAAAGAACAAGACGATCATTGGTGACGGGCGCACCAACGTTCTTGAGTTGGTCCGCCAATTTCTTAAGCCTTTTACAATAGGCTGAGACATTCGGAAAATTCTTCATGTTGACATGAGAAAATTCCTGCTCAAGAGTGACAACACGAGAATTTTTGTTATCTTGGAATATATCACGCACCCTATTCCAAGTTTCCATCGATGTGGCGTCGGGCTCAATAATCGTTTGCAAGAGGTCCGTAGAGATATTAGAATAAATCCATTGGAGAACTATAGCATCAAAAGTTCTCCATAACGCAGGGTCATCCTCGGCGGTAGGCACCTTCTCCGTGCCTGTTACCGAGGGGATGATGTGATGAAGGAATTGATTGGAGCGTGCATGAACTTTAAATAATTATGCCCACGTCGCGTATTGGACGTTTGCCATCTCAAGAACGATAGAGATGTGGTTCTTGATGATGGAGACTGTAAGGGTAGGATGAAACATGTTCTTTGAGGAATACATGAGGAAAGAAGAAGAGGAGAATTAGGGATTTTTGGAAGAGAAAAAAAACCAAAAGTTGAAGGGAAGAGGAGGTTGGCCGACGGCCTATGGCAAGTAGGGCAGCGGAAGGAGAGATTTTGGAGAAGGAAAATTTTGCCCTAGACTGCTTGAAAGAAATAATTCCTTGATTACTTTCATTAATGAAGATATATATATATATACACATGTTATGCAATCTCTAAATATGAAAAATAAATCTACATTTTCCTACTATAATTCTAATACCTTATCCTAATACAATAATTACACTCGTACAAGAATTTTACAACTATGATATTAATATAGACAAAAATCGACCTAATAATATACACGATTATTGCGCACTATATATGTATAATGAGGTGCTCACTGTTGGTTGTTGGCTTTTATTTTGGAAAATATTTGGTTGAAAGTCATACTCAATGTTCTAGTGAAAATTAGACATAAATATCCAT